>OX589593.1:25571253-35021398 GCA_951329385.1 Polia nebulosa | reverse complement strand
AACCTAACCTAACCAAACCATCGATATTTCTGCCTCCAGAGAGCTTTTTTTACCTAGTTTTTTGCATATTAATTATAATGCAGGTTAGCTCCTGCTATCCCGACTATAAAAATTGACCATCGCAGCTTTATGTTAGAAACTGGTTTTTGGCCCACTGTGCAAAATTTTGTTTCGTTGAAATTTTTATTCCAGTTCATTTAGTTAACCCGCGCGGAGACGCATCTTTTGACACCCCACACGTGAGCCTAGCTCTCACGAAACGTCAAAAAATTGCTTTTTTTTTACGTTTCGAAAGAGCTTGCTAACCTAACTAACCTAACTAACCTAACCTAACCTAACCAAACCATCGATAATTCTGCCTCCAGGAGAGCTTTTTTTACCTAGTTTTTTGCATATTAATTATAATGCAGGTTAGCTCCTGCTATCCCGACTATAAAAATTGACCATCGCAGCTTTATGTTAGAAACTGGTTTTTGGCCCACTGTGCAAAATTTTTGTTCGTTGAAATTTTTATTCCAGTTCATTTAGTTAACCCGCGCGGAGACGCATCTTTTGACACCCCACACGTGAGCCTAGCTCTCACGAAACGTCAAAAATTGCTTTTTTTTTACGTTTCGAAAGAGCTTGCTAACCTAACCTAACCTAACTAACCTAACCTAACCTAACCAAACCATCGATATTTCTGCCTCCAGAGAGCTTTTTTTACCTAGTTTTTTGCATATTAATTATAATGCAGGTTAGCTCCTGCTATCCCGACTATAAAAATTGACCATCGCAGCTTTATGTTAGAAACTGGTTTTTGGCCCACTGTGCAAAATTTTTGTTTCGTTGAAATTTTTATTCCAGTTCATTTAGTTAACCCGCGCGGAGACGCATCTTTTGACACCCCACACGTGAGCCTAGCTCTCACGAAACGTCAAAAAATTGCTTTTTTTTTACGTTTCGAAAGAGCTTGCTAACCTAACCTAACCTAACTAACCTAACCTAACCTAACCAAACCATCGATATTTCTGCCTCCAGGAGAGCTTTTTTTACCTAGTTTTTTGCATATTAATTATAATGCAGGTTAGCTCCTGCTATCCCGACTATAAAAATTGACCATCGCAGCTTTATGTTAGAAACTGGTTTTTGGCCCACTGTGCAAAATTTTTGTTTCGTTGAAATTTTTATTCCAGTTCATTTAGTTAACCCGCGCGGAGACGCATCTTTTGACACCCCACACGTGAGCCTAGCTCTCACGAAACGTCAAAAAATTGCTTTTTTTTACGTTTCGAAAGAGCTTGCTAACCTAACCTAACCTAACTAACCTAACCTAACCAAACCATCGATATTTCTGCCTCCAGGAGAGCTTTTTTACCTAGTTTTTTGCATATTAATTATAATGCAGGTTAGCTCCTGCTATCCCGACTATAAAAATTGACCATCGCAGCTTTATGTTAGAAACTGGTTTTTGGCCCACTGTGCAAAATTTTTGTTTCGTTGAAATTTTTATTCCAGTTCATTTAGTTAACCCGCGCGGAGACGCATCTTTTGACACCCCACACGTGAGCCTAGCTCTCACGAAACGTCAAAAAATTGCTTTTTTTTTACGTTTCGAAAGAGCTTGCTAACCTAACCTAACCTAACTAACCTAACCTAACCTAACAACCATCGATATTTCTGCCTCCAGGAGAGCTTTTTTTACCTAGTTTTTTGCATATTAATTATAATGCAGGTTAGCTCCTGCTATCCCGACTATAAAAATTGACCATCGCAGCTTTATGTTAGAAACTGGTTTTTGGCCCACTGTGCAAAATTTTTGTTTCGTTGAAATTTTTATTCCAGTTCATTTAGTTAACCCGCGCGGAGACGCATCTTTTGACACCCCACACGTGAGCCTAGCTCTCACGAAACGTCAAAAAATTGCTTTTTTTTTACGTTTCGAAAGAGCTTGCTAACCTAACCTAACCTAACTAACCTAACCTAACCTAACCAAACCATCGATATTTCTGCCTCCAGGAGAGCTTTTTTTACCTAGTTTTTTGCATATTAATTATAATGCAGGTTAGCTCCTGCTATCCCGACTATAAAAATTGACCATCGCAGCTTTATGTTAGAAACTGGTTTTTGGCCCACTGTGCAAAATTTTTGTTTCGTTGAAATTTTTATTCCAGTTCATTTAGTTAACCCGCGCGGAGACGCATCTTTTGACACCCCACACGTGAGCCTAGCTCTCACGAAACGTCAAAAAATTGCTTTTTTTTACGTTTCGAAAGAGCTTGCTAACCTAACCTAACCTAACTAACCTAACCTAACCTAACCAAACCATCGATATTTCTGCCTCCAGGAGAGCTTTTTTTACCTAGTTTTTGCATATTAATTATAATGCAGGTTAGCTCCTGCTATCCCGACTATAAAAATTGACCATCGCAGCTTTATGTTAGAAACTGGTTTTTGGCCCACTGTGCAAAATTTTTGTTTCGTTGAAATTTTTATTCCAGTTCATTTAGTTAACCCGCGCGGAGACGCATCTTTTGACACCCCACACGTGAGCCTAGCTCTCACGAAACGTCAAAAAATTGCTTTTTTTTTACGTTTCGAAAGAGCTTGCTAACCTAACCTAACCTAACTAACCTAACCTAACCTAACCAAACCATCGATATTTCTGCCTCCAGGAGAGCTTTTTTTACCTAGTTTTTTGCATATTAATTATAATGCAGGTTAGCTCCTGCTATCCCGACTATAAAAATTGACCATCGCAGCTTTATGTTAGAAACTGGTTTTTGGCCCACTGTGCAAAATTTTTGTTTCGTTGAAATTTTTATTCCAGTTCATTTAGTTAACCCGCGCGGAGACGCATCTTTTGACACCCCACACGTGAGCCTAGCTCTCACGAAACGTCAAAAAATTGCTTTTTTTTTACGTTTCGAAAGAGCTTGCTAACCTAACCTAACCTAACTAACCTAACCTAACCTAACCAAACCATCGATATTTCTGCCTCCAGGAGAGCTTTTTTTACCTAGTTTTTTGCATATTAATTATAATGCAGGTTAGCTCCTGCTATCCCGACTATAAAAATTGACCATCGCAGCTTTATGTTAGAAACTGGTTTTTGGCCCACTGTGCAAAATTTTTGTTTCGTTGAAATTTTTATTCCAGTTCATTTAGTTAACCCGCGCGGAGACGCATCTTTTGACACCCCACACGTGAGCCTAGCTCTCACGAACGTCAAAAAATTGCTTTTTTTTTACGTTTCGAAAGAGCTTGCTAACCTAACCTAACCTAACTAACCTAACCTAACCTAACCAAACCATCGATATTTCTGCCTCCAGGAGAGCTTTTTTTACCTAGTTTTTTGCATATTAATTATAATGCAGGTTAGCTCCTGCTATCCCGACTATAAAAATTGACCATCGCAGCTTTATGTTAGAAACTGGTTTTGGCCCACTGTGCAAAATTTTTGTTTCGTTGAAATTTTTATTCCAGTTCATTTAGTTAACCCGCGCGGAGACGCATCTTTTGACACCCCACACGTGAGCCTAGCTCTCACGAAACGTCAAAAAATTGCTTTTTTTTTACGTTTCGAAAGAGCTTGCTAACCTAACCTACCTAACTAACCTAACCTAACCTAACCAAACCATCGATATTTCTGCCTCCAGGAGAGCTTTTTTTACCTAGTTTTTTGCATATTAATTATAATGCAGGTTAGCTCCTGCTATCCCGACTATAAAAATTGACCATCGCAGCTTTATGTTAGAAACTGGTTTTTGGCCCACTGTGCAAAATTTTTGTTTCGTTGAAATTTTTATTCCAGTTCATTTAGTTAACCCGCGCGGAGACGCATCTTTTGACACCCCACACGTGAGCCTAGCTCTCACGAAACGTCAAAAAATTGCTTTTTTTTTACGTTTCGAAAGAGCTTGCTAACCTAACCTAACCTAACTAACCTAACCTAACCTAACCAAACCATCGATATTTCTGCCTCCAGGAGAGCTTTTTTTACCTAGTTTTTTGCATATTAATTATAATGCAGGTTAGCTCCTGCTATCCCGACTATAAAAATTGACCATCGCAGCTTTATGTTAGAAACTGGTTTTTGGCCCACTGTGCAAAATTTTTGTTTCGTTGAAATTTTTATTCCAGTTCATTTAGTTAACCCGCGCGGAGACGCATCTTTTGACACCCCACACGTGAGCCTAGCTCTCACGAAACGTCAAAAAATTGCTTTTTTTTTACGTTTCGAAAGAGCTTGCTAACCTAACCTAACCTAACTAACCTAACCTAACCTAACCAAACCATCGATATTTCTGCCTCCAGGAGAGCTTTTTTTACCTAGTTTTTTGCATATTAATTATAATGCAGGTTAGCTCCTGCTATCCCGACTATAAAAATTGACCATCGCAGCTTTATGTTAGAAACTGGTTTTTGGCCCACTGTGCAAAATTTTTGTTTCGTTGAAATTTTTATTCCAGTTCATTTAGTTAACCCGCGCGGAGACGCATCTTTTGACACCCCACACGTGAGCCTAGCTCTCACGAAACGTCAAAAAATTGCTTTTTTTTTACGTTTCGAAAGAGCTTGCTAACCTAACCTAACCTAACTAACCTAACCTAACCTAACCAAACCATCGATATTTCTGCCTCCAGGAGAGCTTTTTTTACCTAGTTTTTTGCATATTAATTATAATGCAGGTTAGCTCCTGCTATCCCGACTATAAAAATTGACCATCGCAGCTTTATGTTAGAAACTGGTTTTTGGCCCACTGTGCAAAATTTTTGTTTCGTTGAAATTTTTATTCCAGTTCATTTAGTTAACCCGCGCGGAGACGCATCTTTTGACACCCCACACGTGAGCCTAGCTCTCACGAAACGTCAAAAAATTGCTTTTTTTTTACGTTTCGAAAGAGCTTGCTAACCTAACCTAACCTAACTAACCTAACCTACCTAACCAAACCATCGATATTTCTGCCTCCAGGAGAGCTTTTTTTACCTAGTTTTTTGCATATTAATTATAATGCAGGTTAGCTCCTGCTATCCCGACTATAAAAATTGACCATCGCAGCTTTATGTTAGAAACTGGTTTTTGGCCCACTGTGCAAAATTTTTGTTTCGTTGAAATTTTTATTCCAGTTCATTTAGTTAACCCGCGCGGAGACGCATCTTTTGACACCCCACACGTGAGCCTAGCTCTCACGAAACGTCAAAAAATTGCTTTTTTTTTACGTTTCGAAAGAGCTTGCTAACCTAACCTAACCTAACTAACCTAACCTAACCTAACCAAACCATCGATATTTCTGCCTCCAGGAGAGCTTTTTTTACCTAGTTTTTTGCATATTAATTATAATGCAGGTTAGCTCCTGCTATCCCGACTATAAAAATTGACCATCGCAGCTTTATGTTAGAAACTGGTTTTTGGCCCACTGTGCAAAATTTTTGTTTCGTTGAAATTTTTATTCCAGTTCATTTAGTTAACCCGCGCGGAGACGCATCTTTTGACACCCCACACGTGAGCCTAGCTCTCACGAAACGTCAAAAAATTGCTTTTTTTTTTACGTTTCGAAAGAGCTTGCTAACCTAACCTAACCTAACTAACCTAACCTAACCTAACCAAACCATCGATATTTCTGCCTCCAGGAGAGCTTTTTTTACCTAGTTTTTTGCATATTAATTATAATGCAGGTTAGCTCCTGCTATCCCGACTATAAAAATTGACCATCGCAGCTTTATGTTAGAAACTGGTTTTTGGCCCACTGTGCAAAATTTTTGTTTCGTTGAAATTTTTATTCCAGTTCATTTAGTTAACCCGCGCGGAGACGCATCTTTTGACACCCCACACGTGAGCCTAGCTCTCACGAAACGTCAAAAAATTGCTTTTTTTTTACGTTTCGAAAGAGCTTGCTAACCTAACCTAACCTAACTAACCTAACCTAACCTAACCAAACCATCGATATTTCTGCCTCCAGGAGAGCTTTTTTTACCTAGTTTTTTGCATATTAATTATAATGCAGGTTAGCTCCTGCTATCCCGACTATAAAAATTGACCATCGCAGCTTTATGTTAGAAACTGGTTTTTGGCCCACTGTGCAAAATTTTTGTTTCGTTGAAATTTTTATTCCAGTTCATTTAGTTAACCCGCGCGGAGACGCATCTTTTGACACCCCACACGTGAGCCTAGCTCTCACGAAACGTCAAAAAATTGCTTTTTTTTTACGTTTCGAAAGAGCTTGCTAACCTAACCTAACCTAACTAACCTAACCTAACCTAACCAAACCATCGATATTTCTGCCTCCAGGAGAGCTTTTTTTACCTAGTTTTTTGCATATTAATTATAATGCAGGTTAGCTCCTGCTATCCCGACTATAAAAATTGACCATCGCAGCTTTATGTTAGAAACTGGTTTTTGGCCCACTGTGCAAAATTTTTGTTTCGTTGAAATTTTTATTCCAGTTCATTTAGTTAACCCGCGCGGAGACGCATCTTTTGACACCCCACACGTGAGCCTAGCTCTCACGAAACGTCAAAAAATTGCTTTTTTTTTTACGTTTCGAAAGAGCTTGCTAACCTAACCTAACCTAACTAACCTAACCTAACCTAACCAAACCATCGATATTTCTGCCTCCAGGAGAGCTTTTTTTACCTAGTTTTTTGCATATTAATTATAATGCAGGTTAGCTCCTGCTATCCCGACTATAAAAATTGACCATCGCAGCTTTATGTTAGAAACTGGTTTTTGGCCCACTGTGCAAAATTTTTGTTTCGTTGAAATTTTTATTCCAGTTCATTTAGTTAACCCGCGCGGAGACGCATCTTTTGACACCCCACACGTGAGCCTAGCTCTCACGAAACGTCAAAAAATTGCTTTTTTTTTACGTTTCGAAAGAGCTTGCTAACCTAACCTAACCTAACTAACCTAACCTAACCTAACCAAACCATCGATATTTCTGCCTCCAGGAGAGCTTTTTTACCTAGTTTTTTGCATATTAATTATAATGCAGGTTAGCTCCTGCTATCCCGACTATAAAAATTGACCATCGCAGCTTTATGTTAGAAACTGGTTTTTGGCCCACTGTGCAAAATTTTTGTTTCGTTGAAATTTTTATTCCAGTTCATTTAGTTAACCCGCGCGGAGACGCATCTTTGACACCCCACACGTGAGCCTAGCTCTCACGAAACGTCAAAAAATTGCTTTTTTTTTACGTTTCGAAAGAGCTTGCTAACCTAACCTAACCTAACTAACCTAACCTAACCAAACCATCGATATTTCTGCCTCCAGGAGAGCTTTTTTTACCTAGTTTTTTGCATATTAATTATAATGCAGGTTAGCTCCTGCTATCCCGACTATAAAAATTGACCATCGCAGCTTTATGTTAGAAACTGGTTTTTGGCCCACTGTGCAAAATTTTGTTTCGTTGAAATTTTATTCCAGTTCATTTAGTTAACCCGCGCGGAGACGCATCTTTTGACACCCCACACGTGAGCCTAGCTCTCACGAAACGTCAAAAAATTGCTTTTTTTTTACGTTTCGAAAGAGCTTGCTAACCTAACCTAACCTAACTAACCTAACCTAACCTAACCAACCATCGATATTTCTGCCTCCAGGAGAGCTTTTTTTACCTAGTTTTTTGCATATTAATTATAATGCAGGTTAGCTCCTGCTATCCCGACTATAAAAATTGACCATCGCAGCTTTATGTTAGAAACTGGTTTTTGGCCCACTGTGCAAAATTTTTGTTTCGTTGAAATTTTTATTCCAGTTCATTTAGTTAACCCGCGCGGAGACGCATCTTTTGACACCCCACACGTGAGCCTAGCTCTCACGAAACGTCAAAAAATTGCTTTTTTTTTACGTTTCGAAAGAGCTTGCTAACCTAACCTAACCTAACTAACCTAACCTAACCTAACCAAACCATCGATATTTCTGCCTCCAGGAGAGCTTTTTTTACCTAGTTTTTTGCATATTAATTATAATGCAGGTTAGCTCCTGCTATCCCGACTATAAAATTGACCATCGCAGCTTTATGTTAGAAACTGGTTTTTGGCCCACTGTGCAAAATTTTTGTTTCGTTGAAATTTTTATTCCAGTTCATTTAGTTAACCCGCGCGGAGACGCATCTTTTGACACCCCACACGTGAGCCTAGCTCTCACGAAACGTCAAAAAATTGCTTTTTTTTACGTTTCGAAAGAGCTTGCTAACCTAACCTAACCTAACTAACCTAACCTAACCTAACCAAACCATCGATATTTCTGCCTCCAGGAGAGCTTTTTTTACCTAGTTTTTTGCATATTAATTATAATGCAGGTTAGCTCCTGCTATCCCGACTATAAAAATTGACCATCGCAGCTTTATGTTAGAAACTGGTTTTTGGCCCACTGTGCAAAATTTTTGTTTCGTTGAAATTTTTATTCCAGTTCATTTAGTTAACCCGCGCGGAGACGCATCTTTTGACACCCCACACGTGAGCCTAGCTCTCACGAAACGTCAAAAAATTGCTTTTTTTTTACGTTTCGAAAGAGCTTGCTAACCTAACCTAACCTAACTAACCTAACCTAACCTAACCAAACCATCGATATTTCTGCCTCCAGGAGAGCTTTTTTTACCTAGTTTTTGCATATTAATTATAATGCAGGTTAGCTCCTGCTATCCCGACTATAAAAATTGACCATCGCAGCTTTATGTTAGAAACTGGTTTTTGGCCCACTGTGCAAAATTTTTGTTTCGTTGAAATTTTTATTCCAGTTCATTTAGTTAACCCGCGCGGAGACGCATCTTTTGACACCCCACACGTGAGCCTAGCTCTCACGAAACGTCAAAAAATTGCTTTTTTTTTTACGTTTCGAAAGAGCTTGCTAACCTAACCTAACCTAACTAACCTAACCTAACCTAACCAAACCATCGATATTTCTGCCTCCAGGAGAGCTTTTTTTACCTAGTTTTTTGCATATTAATTATAATGCAGGTTAGCTCCTGCTATCCCGACTATAAAAATTGACCATCGCAGCTTTATGTTAGAAACTGGTTTTTGGCCCACTGTGCAAAATTTTTGTTTCGTTGAAATTTTTATTCCAGTTCATTTAGTTAACCCGCGCGGAGACGCATCTTTTGACACCCCACACGTGAGCCTAGCTCTCACGAAACGTCAAAAAATTGCTTTTTTTTTACGTTTCGAAAGAGCTTGCTAACCTAACCTAACCTAACTAACCTAACCTAACCTAACCAAACCATCGATATTTCTGCCTCCAGGAGAGCTTTTTTACCTAGTTTTTTGCATATTAATTATAATGCAGGTTAGCTCCTGCTATCCCGACTATAAAAATTGACCATCGCAGCTTTATGTTAGAAACTGGTTTTTGGCCCACTGTGCAAAATTTTTGTTTCGTTGAAATTTTATTCCAGTTCATTTAGTTAACCCGCGCGGAGACGCATCTTTTGACACCCCACACGTGAGCCTAGCTCTCACGAAACGTCAAAAAATTGCTTTTTTTTTACGTTTCGAAAGAGCTTGCTAACCTAACCTAACCTAACTAACCTAACCTAACCTAACCAAACCATCGATATTTCTGCCTCCAGGAGAGCTTTTTTTACCTAGTTTTTTGCATATTAATTATAATGCAGGTTAGCTCCTGCTATCCCGACTATAAAAATGACCATCGCAGCTTTATGTTAGAAACTGGTTTTTGGCCCACTGTGCAAAATTTTTGTTTCGTTGAAATTTTTATTCCAGTTCATTTAGTTAACCCGCGCGGAGACGCATCTTTTGACACCCCACACGTGAGCCTAGCTCTCACGAAACGTCAAAAAATTGCTTTTTTTTTACGTTTCGAAAGAGCTTGCTAACCTAACCTAACCTAACTAACCTAACCTAACCTAACCAAACCATCGATATTTCTGCCTCCAGGAGAGCTTTTTTTACCTAGTTTTTTGCATATTAATTATAATGCAGGTTAGCTCCTGCTATCCCGACTATAAAATTGACGATCGCAGCTTTATGTTAGAAACTGGTTTTTGGCCCACTGTGCAAAATTTTTGTTTCGTTGAGATTTTTATTCCAGTTCATTTAGTTAACCCGCGCGGAGACGCATCTTTTGACACCCCACACGTGAGCCTAGCTCTCACGAAACGTCAAAAAATTGCTTTTTTTTACGTTTCGAAAGAGCTTGCTAACCTAACCTAACCTAACTAACCTAACCTAACCTAACCAAACCATCGATATTTCTGCCTCCAGGAGAGCTTTTTTTACCTAGTTTTTTGCATATTAATTATAATGCAGGTTAGCTCCTGCTATCCCGACTATAAAAATTGACCATCGCAGCTTTATGTTAGAAACTGGTTTTTGGCCCACTGTGCAAAATTTTTGTTTCGTTGAATTTTTATTCCAGTTCATTTAGTTAACCCGCGCGGAGACGCATCTTTTGACACCCCACACGTGAGCCTAGCTCTCACGAAACGTCAAAAAATTGCTTTTTTTTTACGTTTCGAAGAGCTTGCTAACCTAACTAACCTAACTAACCTAACCAAACCATCGATATTTCTGCCTCCAGGAGAGCTTTTTTTACCTAGTTTTTTGCATATTAATTATAATGCAGGTTAGCTCCTGCTATCCCGACTATAAAAATTGACCATCGCAGCTTTATGTTAGAAACTGGTTTTTGGCCCACTGTGCTAAATTTTTGTTTCGTTGAAATTTTTATTCCAGTTCATTTAGTTAACCCGCGCGGAGACGCATCTTTTGACACCCCCACACGTGAGCCTAGCTCTCACGAAACGTCAAAAAATTGCTTTTTTTTTACGTTTCGAAAGAGCTTGCTAACCTAACCTAACCTAACTAACCTAACCTAACCTAACCAAACCATCGATATTTCTGCCTCCAGGAGAGCTTTTTTTACCTAGTTTTTTGCATATTAATTATAATGCAGGTTAGCTCCTGCTATCCCGACTATAAAAATTGACCATCGCAGCTTTATGTTAGAAACTGGTTTTTGGCCCACTGTGCAAAATTTTTGTTTCGTTGAAATTTTTATTCCAGTTCATTTAGTTAACCGCGCGGAGACGCATCTTTTGACACCCCACACGTGAGCCTAGCTCTCACGAAACGTCAAAAAATTGCTTTTTTTTTACGTTTCGAAAGAGCTTGCAAACCTAACCTAACCTAACTAACCTAACCTAACCTAACCAAACCATCGATATTTCTGCCTCCAGGTGAGCTTTTTTTACCTAGTTTTTTGCATATTAATTATAATGCAGGTTAGCTCCTGCTATCCCGACTATAAAAATTGACCATCGCAGCTTTATGTTAGAAACTGGTTTTTGGCCCACTGTGCAAAATTTTTGTTTCGTTGAAATTTTTATTCCAGTTCATTTAGTTAACCCGCGCGGAGACGCATCTTTTGACACCCACACGTGAGCCTAGCTCTCACGAAACGTCAAAAAATTGCTTTTTTTTTACGTTTCGAAAGAGCTTGCTAACCTAACCTAACCTAACTAACCTAACCTAACCTAACCAAACCATCGATATTTCTGCTCAGGAGAGCTTTTTTACCTAGTTTTTTGCATATTAATTATAATGCAGGTTAGCTCCTGCTATCCCGACTATAAAAATTGACCATCGCAGCTTTATGTTAGAAACTGGTTTTTGGCCCACTGTGCAAAATTTTTGTTTCGTTGAAATTTTTATTCCAGTTCATTTAGTTAACCCGCGCGGAGACGCATCTTTTGACACCCCACACGTGAGCCTAGCTCTCACGAAACGTCAAAAAATTGCTTTTTTTTTACGTTTCGAAAGAGCTTGCTAACCTAACCTAACCTAACTAACCTAACCTAACCTAACCAAACCATCGATATTTCTGCCTCCAGGAGAGCTTTTTTTACCTAGTTTTCTGCATATTAATTATAATGCAGGTTAGCTCCTGCTATCCCGACTATAAAAATTGACCATCGCAGCTTTATGTTAGAATCTGGTTTTTGCCCACTGTGCAAAATTTTTGTTTCGTTGAAATTTTTATTTCAGTTCATTTAGTTAACCCGCGCGGAGACGCATCTTTTGACACCCCACACGTGAGCCTAGCTCTCACGAAACGTCAAAAAATTGCTTTTTTTTTACGTTTCGAAAGAGCTTGCTACCTAACCTAACCTAACTAACCTAACCTAACCTAACCAAACCATCGATATTTCTGCCTCCTGGAGAGCTTTTTTTACCTAGTTTTTTGCATATTAATTATAATGCAGGTTAGCTCCTGCTATCCCGACTATAAAAATTGACCATCGCAGCTTTATGTTAGAAACTGGTTTTTGGCCCACTGTGCAAAATTTTTGTTTCGTTGAAATTTTTATTCCAGTTCATTTAGTTAACCCGCGCGGAGACGCATCTTTTGACACCCCACACGTGAGCCTAGCTCTCACGAAACGTCAAAAAATTGCTTTTTTTTTACGTTTCGAAAGAGCTTGCTAACCTAACCTAACCTAACTAACCTAACCTAACCTAACCAAACATCGATATTTCTGCCTCCAGGAGAGCTTTTTTTACCTAGTTTTTTGCATATTAATTATAATGCAGGTTAGCTCCTGCTATCCCGACTATAAAAATTGACCATCGCAGCTTTATGTTAGAAACTGGTTTTTGGCCCACTGTGCAAAATTTTTGTTTCGTTGAAATTTTTATTCCAGTTCATTTAGTTAACCCGCGCGGAGACGCATCTTTTGACACCCCACACGTGAGCCTAGCTCTCACGAAACGTCAAAAAATTGCTTTTTTTTTACGTTCGAAAGAGCTTGCTAACCTAACCTAACCTAACTAACCTAACCTAACCTAACCAAACCATCGATATTTCTGCCTCCAGGAGAGCTTTTTTTACCTAGTTTTTGCATATTAATTATAATGCAGGTTAGCTCCTGCTATCCCGACTATAAAAATTGACCATCGCAGCTTTATGTTAGAAACTGGTTTTTGGCCCACTGTGCAAAATTTTTGTTTCGTTGAAATTTTTATTCCAGTTCATTTAGTTAACCCGCGCGGAGACGCATCTTTTGACACCCCACACGTGAGCCTAGCTCTCACGAAACGTCAAAAAATTGCTTTTTTTTTACGTTTCGAAAGAGCTTGCTAACCTAACCTAACCTAACTAACCTAACCTAACCTAACCAACCATCGATATTTCTGCCTCCAGGAGAGCTTTTTTTACCTAGTTTTCTGCATATTAATTATAATGCAGGTTAGCTCCTGCTATCCCGACTATAAAAATTGACCATCGCAGCTTTATGTTAGAAACTGGTTTTTGGCCCACTGTGCAAAATTTTTGTTTCGTTGAAATTTTTATTCCAGTTCATTTAGTTAACCCGCGCGGAGACGCATCTTTTGACACCCCACACGTGAGCCTAGCTCTCACGAAACGTCAAAAGATTGCTTTTTTTTTACGTTTCGAAAGAGCTTGCTAACCTAACCTAACCTAACTAACCTAACCTAACCTAACCAAACCATCGATATTTCTGCCTCCAGGAGAGCTTTTTTTACCTAGTTTTCTGCATATTAATTATAATGCAGGTTAGCTCCTGCTATCCCGACTATAAAAATTGACCATCGCAGCTTTATGTTAGAAACTGGTTTTTGGCCCACTGTGCAAAATTTTTGTTTCGTTGAAATTTTTATTCCAGTTCATTTAGTTAACCCGCGCGGAGACGCATCTTTTGACACCCCACACGTGAGCCTAGCTCTCACGAAACGTCAAAAGATTGCTTTTTTTTTACGTTTCGAAAGAGCTTGCTAACCTAACCTAACCTAACTAACCTAACCTAACCTAACCAAACCATCGATATTTCTGCCTCCAGGAGAGCTTTTTTTACCTAGTTTTCTGCATATTAATTATAATGCAGGTTAGCTCCTGCTATCCCGACTATAAAATTGACCATCGCAGCTTTATGTTAGAAACTGGTTTTTGGCCCACTGTGCAAAATTTTTGTTTCGTTGAAATTTTTATTCCAGTTCATTTAGTTAACCCGCGCGGAGACGCATCTTTTGACACCCCACACGTGAGCCTAGCTCTCACGAAACGTCAAAAAATTGCTTTTTTTTTACGTTTCGAAAGAGCTTGCTAACCTAACCTAACCTAACTAACCTAACCTAACCTAACCAAACCATCGATATTTCTGCCTCCAGGAGAGCTTTTTTTACCTAGTTTTTTGCATATTAATTATAATGCAGGTTAGCTCCTGCTATCCCGACTATAAAAATTGACCATCGCAGCTTTATGTTAGAAACTGGTTTTTGGCCCACTGTGCAAAATTTTTGTTTCGTTGAAATTTTTATTCCAGTTCATTTAGTTAACCCGCGCGGAGACGCATCTTTTGACACCCCACACGTGAGCCTAGCTCTCACGAAACGTCAAAAATTGCTTTTTTTTTACGTTTCGAAAGAGCTTGCTAACCTAACCTAACCTAACTAACCTAACCTAACCAAACCATCGATATTTCTGCCTCCAGGAGAGCTTTTTTTACCTAGTTTTTTGCATATTAATTATAATGCAGGTTAGCTCCTGCTATCCCGACTATAAAAATTGACCATCGCAGCTTTATGTTAGAAACTGGTTTTTGGCCCACTGTGCAAAATTTTTGTTTCGTTGAAATTTTTATTCCAGTTCATTTAGTTAACCCGCGCGGAGACGCATCTTTTGACACCCCACACGTGAGCCTAGCTCTCACGAAACGTCAAAAAATTGCTTTTTTTTTACGTTTCGAAAAAGCTTGCTAACCTTACCTAACCTAACTAACCTAACCTAACCTAACCAAACCATCGATATTTCTGCCTCCAGGAGAGCTTTTTTACCTAGTTTTTTGCATATTAATTATAATGCAGGTTAGCTCCTGCTATCCCGACTATAAAAATTGACCATCGCAGCTTATGTTAGAAACTGGTTTTTGGCCCACTGTGCAAAATTTTTGTTTCGTTGAAATTTTTATTCCAGTTCATTTAGTTAACCCGCGCGGAGACGCATCTTTTGACACCCCACACGTGAGCCTAGCTCTCACGAAACGTCAAAAAATTGCTTTTTTTTTACGTTTCGAAAGAGCTTGCTAACCTAACCTAACCTAACTAACCTAACCTAACCTAACCAAACCATCGATATTTCTGCCTCCAGGTTTTTTACCTAGTTTTTTGCATATTAATTATAATGCAGGTTAGCTCCTGCTATCCCGACTATAAAAATTGACCATCGCAGCTTTATGTTAGAAACTGGTTTTTGGCCCACTGTGCAAAATTTTTGTTTCGTTGAAATTTTTATTCCAGTTCATTTAGTTAACCCGCGCGGAGACGCATCTTTTGACACCCCACACGTGAGCCTAGCTCTCACGAAACGTCAAAAAATTGCTTTTTTTTTACGTTTCGAAAGAGCTTGCTAACCTAACCTAACCTAACTAACCTAACCTAACCTAACCAAACCATCGATATTTCTGCCTCCAGGAGAGCTTTTTTTACCTAGTTTTTTGCATATTAATTATAATGCAGGTTAGCTCCTGCTATCCCGACTATAAAAATTGACCATCGCAGCTTTATGTTAGAAACTGGTTTTTGGCCCACTGTGCAAAATTTTTGTTTCGTTGAAATTTTTATTCCAGTTCATTTAGTTAACCCGCGCGGAGACGCATCTTTTGACACCCCACACGTGAGCCTAGCTCTCACGTAACTTCAAAAAATTGCTTTTTTTTTACGTTTCGAAAGAGCTTGCTAACCTAACCTAACCTAACTAACCTAACCTAACCTAACCAAACCATCGATATTTCTGCCTCCAGGAGAGCTTTTTTTACCTAGTTTTTTGCATAGTAATTATAAGACAGGCTAGCTCCTGCTATCCAGACGCTAAAAATTGACCATCGCGGCTTTATTTTCTGAATACCCCACAAATTGTGTTTTTTACAAAATTTTGATTTTCAAATTTAGTTATCTTAAATTCTACTCGATAGATTCTTTTGGTTTAAACTCTATAGGACTCCACCAACCCTTACCTGTGTCCCGGTGCGTGTTTCGCGTATCCGAGTCCTGGTTTTGGTATAAATTTTCTAAATTTTTCCTCAAAAAACTGGTTTTTTGCACACTGTGCAAAATTTTTGTTCTGTCAAAATTTTTATTTCAGCATAACTAGTTAGCCCGCGCGGAGACGCAACTTTTGACACCCCACACGTGAGCCTAGCTCTCACGAAACGTCAAAAAATTGCCGATTGTATCCCCGGAAAACGGGTTTTCCACCCACTGTGCAAAGGCCCTTCAGGCGAAAATACCGAATTTAGTATAGCTGGCTAGATCTTGCGGGGCTGCGTCTTTTGACACCTCTCCCGTCTGTCTAGCTTGCTGGGCACCCTTAATATTAAATTAAATCTGAAATCCACTAAATTTGGTCGCGTTATCTAGAAAATCCACATACCTGGACTAGATCCCCACCGAGTGTTTCCACGTTGCCGTCGTGGTGGGGCTTATGGGTCTCCATGATCCTGGGGACTTCCGGCATGAGTGACTAACTTGTGCCGGAAGGCTCCAGGGGAGAGGCCCGACTAAGAGGAACACACCGGGGGTCGCGTCCATTGTCAGTCGATCATCGTCGACTGCCAGTGGATGCGACCTCCACCCAATCCTAAGCTTGGAGGCGTGGCTATGGGATGCGTACCGGAGGGATGTCCGGATGCTAGCGCCTCACAAGAGGGCCGCGCCGTTGGGAGACTTGAGCAAGCTGTTCGAGCCTCCTAACGGCGTGGAACCTGGGGGAATCTTCGTCGCTGCTCTCTGGTACGCATCTGTTCACCAGATGTGACCTTGAGAGCGGCGCCGAAACTAGGGAGGGCCCATAAGGGCAGAGTGTGTGAGTGAGTGAATGAATGAGAGAGAGTGAATGTGTTTTATGCGAAATGCTAGAAGAAGATAGGGAGGTTGAGTAGGGGGAGTCAGGGACCACACCCTTAAAAGGAACAAACATGGACAAGATTAAAGCGAATTTAACTACCCAGGGCGGCAACCACCTTCAAGAAGGTGGGGGAACCGCTGCGCTCCACGGAGCGTCTCGCCCCCATTCGTATACTGGGGGGGGCGACTTTGGTCTTCCGCATGCCGGCGACGGCATCAAGAGCCGAGGAGGCTCCACAAACGACGACCTGTATCCGCTTGTCGGGGACAATCCCGACAACACGAGCCGAGGAGGCTCCAGATCATCGCCTCCATTCGAGGAGATGATCAATTTCTGCTTTAAGACGCCCGACAAGCCGCAGTCGGGCGAAGAAAGCCAAATCCAAGTCGGCAAGGAGGTGGAGCGTGGTGCTGCGTCGGAGTCCGACGCAGCACTGGCAGCAGCTCCGGGCTCTGGGAGTCCGGAGAATGAGGGGGAAGTGGGTGCTTCCGGGGGAGTCGTGGGTGAATGCTCGCGGTTCTTCCGGAACCAAAAGCGCTCCAAGTCGGGGGATGGCGGGGAGTCGTCCTCTGATGTAGAGGTGATGGCCCAGCCTCCCAAGATCCCCACCGGTCGGAGGGGAGGAGGAGCGATTCGGAGGCCCAGCAAGGCCACCAAGGCGGGCAGGAGAGCCGCAAGGCTCGCCAAGGAGGCGCGCCACCCCGCTGCGTTGGGGTCTTGTGCCTCGGCCTCTGGGTCCTCGGGTGGAGAGCCGGACGCCGCTAGCTCCAACTCGGAGCGAGCGGCCAGGCTTGCGGAGGTCGTGGAGGCCGCCATCAAGGGTGTGGTGCAGAAGAGGCTGCCCACATCCAGAAACAGGGCCACCTCCGAAGCCACGGCCTCCATAGTGGCGGCGGCAGAGGCGAGTTTCGGCGGGCCTCCGTCTGCATTGGACGAGACGTCCAAACTGCGGGCGGAGGTCGCCCGCCTGACCACCACTACGGAGCTTCTGGTTAAGGAGAACCAGAAGCTCCGGGCAGACCTGGCCGAACTCCGAGGAGGTCACCGGAGGGACGCGCAGGAGGAGCTCCAGCACGGGCCGAGTCAGCCCTTGCCCGCCGCGGAGAACAAAGTTCTCGACCTGGTGCGGCAGGAGCTGGCTGCCTTCAACAGGCGGTTCTCCGTGCTGGAGGGCATTGTGTTGCGCCCTCCGCTAGCGGCGAGCCAGCCGGCCTCGGGCCAGCGGCAAACGCGCTCGTTTGCCGCCGCCGCGGCTGCTGCGCCCAAGGGTGCGGCGGGACGGGCCGACCGCGGGGCAGTGCTGAAGCCCGCGGGGCCGGCCCCGTCTAAGGCGACGAAGGCGCCAAAGGCGCCGCCAAAGCCACCTGGGAGGGTCCCAGCAAAGGCGACAAGGCGGCCGCCCCAGACTGCCCCGCCTTCTGAACCTCCTGCGACCGGGGCTGCCGAATGGCAAGTGGTCGGGGAGAAGAAGAAGGCGGGCAAGGCGGCAAGGGCGGCCAAGCGAAGGGAGAGGCGCAAGCGGCAGAAGGAGCGAGCCGCCGCGGCTAGGCTCCGCGCCCCGAAGTCCGCAGCTGTAGTGATCACACTACAGCCGGAGGCGGTTAAGAGGGGCGTGACCTACCGCGCCGTGCTCGCTAAGACGAAGGCGGCGGTGAGCCTCGAAGAGGTGGGGTGCACCGACGGCGTCCGGGTGAAGGTCACCAAGACCGGAGCCCGGATGCTGGAGGTCCCCGGTGCCTCCAGCGGCCCAGCCGCTGACGCCCTGGCCGAAAGGATCAGGACGTTGCTGGTGGACGAGGCCCGGGTGTCCAGGCCCACGAAATGCGCTGACATCCGCATTATGGGCCTGGACGACTCCGTGACGGAGGGTGAGGTGGTGGCCGCTGTTGCCAGGACTGGAGGGTGCCCTGCTGAGCAGGTGAGGGCGGGCACCATCCATCCTGACACTGCGGGGCTGCAAACCATCACGGTGAGCTGCCCCGTGTCAGCGGCCAGAGCCATCACCGCGGGGGGCCGGAGGCTTTTGGTGGGCTGGGTTTCAGCGCAGGTTAAGCTGCTGGAACCCAGGCCTCTGAGGTGTTTCCGCTGCCATGTGGGCGACCATGTGGCGGCTAAGTGCACCTCGGAGGTGGACCGCAGTGACCACTGCTTCCGATGTGGTCAGCCCGGTCACAAGGCCGGCTCGTGTAACGCCGCGCCGCACTGCATGGTATGTGCGGCGGCAGGCAAGCCGGCCGATCACCGGGCTGGGAGCAACCACTGCGCTCCACCCGCCAAGGCCAAGGCCAAGACCAGAGGCAAGGCCAAGCCCTCCGCCACCGCCGTCACCGTCACCGCCGCAGCAGCCGTCACCGCCGCTTCCGCCGCTGCCGCCCCCATAGCCGTCGTCGTCGCCGCCGCAACCGCCGCGGCGGCGGGACCCTCACAGGGGGCTCAGGAGGAGGCTGTAATGGAATGCCAATAACGGCCCCATTACGCCTCCTCCAGACGAATCTCAACCACTGTGCCACTGCTCAGGACCTGTTGTTCCAGAGCATGGCGCAGTGGTCGATTAACGTCGCTGTGGTCGCCGAGCCGTACTATGTCCCGCCCAGGGATGACTGGGTGGAGGACCTGGACGGCTCGGTGGCCATCATCTCGTCGGCCGCCGCCGGTACCCCGACCCTTGAGGATGTCAAGAGAGGTCGGGGTTGCGTAGCAGCACGGTTCGGGGATATAGTAGTGGTAGGGGTGTACTTCTCCCCGAACCGATCTCTCGCCGAGTTCCAAATCTCTCTCGCGGAGTTGAGAGACGTCGTTGTCGTCGGGTACCGTTCCCTCCCTGTGCTCGTCCTCGGGGACTTCAATGCCAAGAACTTGGCTTGGGGTTCCCGGTACACGGACACACGGGGGAGGATGGCGGAGGACTGGGCCCTAGAGACGGGCCTGGTCAACCTGAACCGGGGTTCTGTCCCCACGTGCGTGCGGTGGCAGGGCGAATCGGTGGTGGATATCTCATTCGCCAGCCCCGCCCTGTCACCGTGCGTAGTTGACTGGCACGTCATGGAGGAGGTGGAGACGTATTCCGATCATCGGTATATCCGGTTTGACGTCTCCGCCCAGACCTCCAGCGCGCCGGTCCGACGAACCCCGAGTGGTCCGCGTTGGTCGCTGAAGCAGCTGGACCGGGAGCTACTCCTGGAAGCCTCGATCGTGCAGGCCTGGGTGACATCACCGGACAGGCCTGCCGACATAAACGACGAGGCAGAGTGGTTCCAGGAGGCCATGTCCGAGATCTGTGACGTGGCAATGCCCCGGGTCCGGCCTTGTGCTCGGCGCCAAGTGTACTGGTGGTCGGCGGCGCTTACGGCTTTACGCCAAGCGTGTATTGCCGCGCGACGCCGGTACACCAGGTATCGCAGGCGGCTCCGTAACCGCACGCCGGAAACGGAAGCCGTCGAGGCGGAGCTATACGAGGGGTACAGAGCGGCGAGGACCGCTCTCCGAGCGGAGATCTTGCGGGCCAAGAAATCGGCCCGCGAGGAGTCGCTGGAGGCTCTCAACAGAGACCCGTGGGGGCGCCCGTACAAAGCGGTGCGGCAGAAACTCCGCCCATGGGCCCCCCCGCTGACGCAGAGTCTCCGGCCGCAGCTCGTGGAGGGCGTGGTGAGCGCTCTGTTCCCCTCGCGAGGGGAACATACCCCTCCGCCTATGGCTCCCCCTCCTGCGGTACCTGACGCGGACCAATCCGACGACGACGACGTTCCCGAAGTGACCGAGGTAGAGCTGAGAGCGGCGGTGCGTAGGTTGAACGCCAAAAGCACCGCCCCAGGACCCGATGGCTTTCATGGGAAAGCCTGGGTCCTGGCCTTGCAAGAGGCTCTCGGGCCTCGACTCAGAGGGCTTTTAAGCGCATGCTTGGAGAGGGGCCAGTTTCCACGTCGGTGGAAGACGGGGAAGCTGGTCCTGATCAAGAAGGTGGGGCGCCCTGCGGACTCTCCGTCCGCTTACCGGCCCATTGTGCTGCTCGACGAGGTGGGCAAGCTCTTTGAAAGAGTAATTGCAGACCGCCTCGTCGGGCAGATGGTGCGGGTGGGGCCGGATCTGGCGGAGAGCCAGTACGGCTTCCGCAGGGGGCGCTCCACGGTGGACGCCATCATGCGCGTACGAGCCCTCACGACGGGGGAGGCAGTTGCCCGGGGCAGGGTCGTCTTGGCGGTGTCTTTGGACATCTCCAACGCCTTCAACACCCTGCCCTGGAGTTGCATAGTGGAGGCACTCCGGTATCACCGGGTGCCGCCCTACCTCCGTCGCGTAGTCGAGGCGTATTTGACGGACAGAGCCGTCATCTACCCCGGTCATCAGGGAGAATGGAACCGGCGAGAGATGTCGTGCGGTGTTCCACAGGGATCGGTCCTGGGGCCGCCTTTGTGGAACATCGGATACGACTGGGTGCTGCGCTGCGACCTCCCCATTGGCGTCTGCTTAGTGTGCTACGCTGACGACACGCTAGTCTTAGCGCAGGGGTGGTCGCACGAGGCGGCGGCCGACCGTATGACACGCGGGGTTGCGACAGTCATAGGGAGGATCCGGCAACTGGGACTCGAGGTGGCTTTGCACAAGTCCGAGGCCATGTGCTTTCATGGCTATCGGAACGAGCCACTGGAGGGTTCCCAGATCACGGTAGGAGGGGTTCGCATCGGCGTCGAGGGTACGATGAAGTACCTGGGACTCGTCCTCGACAGCCGGTGGAACTTCGTCGAGCATTTTCGACGTTTGGCTCCCAGATTGGACAGGGCCGGGGCCGCCTTGAAGCGGCTCCTACCCAATCTGAAGGGGCCAAACGCCTCCTGCCGGAGGCTCTACGCGGGGATCGTGCGGTCCATGGCCCTCTACGGGGCACCGGTGTGGGCGCGTTCATTGACGCAGCGTTCAACGCGCCAGATGAACGCGGCCCAGAGGGTCATGGCCATCCGCATCATCCGCGGATACTGCACGATCTCCCGTGAGGCGGCGAGCCTCCTTGCCGGACTGTCACCGTGGGATCTGGAGGCAAAAATCCTCGCGCACCTGTACGAGTGGCGCGAGGAGGCTAAACGCCGGGGCGAAACTCCGCTGCCGCGACAACTCGCGGCTCGGCGGACAGAGCTCCGGCAGGATCTCATGGTGACATGGAGAGAGCGACTGTCGCAACCCAGCGCTGGGCACGCCACCATCGAGGCGGTAGTGCCCCTCTTTGAGGAGTGGCTGGAGAGGCGCCATGGCGCCCTCACCTTCCGCCTGACGCAGGTGCTCACCGGACATGGCTGTTTCGGGAAGTACCTGTGTCGTATCAAGGCGGAGGTGACCCCTGCGTGTTTCCACTGCGAGGATCGCCCCGTGGACACGGTGGAGCATACGGTGGAGGTTTGCCCCGCCTGGGCAGAACACCGCCGTGTCCTCGTGGATGCGATAGGCGGCAGCGACCTCTCGCGCCGTGCCCTGGTTCAGGCCATGGTACGGAGTGAGAGGGAATGGGGGGCCGTCTCCAACTTCTGCGAAGCAGTAATGCTCGCGAAGAGGGAGGCGGCACACGTTAGGGAGATTCAACAGAGACCGAATCGCCCTAGCGCCCCCAGCAGCAGCCGTCGCAGGAGACGCCGGGGGCTGCGAGACGATCTCCGGCCACCGTAGACCCGGGCCTGCGGACGGCGAGTAGCGGGTAACTCGCCGTCCGATCAGCACCAGGCCCGAGAGTCGACGGCGCGTAGTGTTCCACGCGCGCCTCAAAGAGTTGTCAGCAAAGGAAGGGGCCTGCCACGGCCAGTGCCTGCCCGGGGGTGGAGGATAAATTCGAAAGAGTTACCTCGCCCCCGGGCGCGTAGGGCAGGGAGGAACAGGGGTGGGTTTTAGTCAGTAAGAGTCTGACACGCCCTTCCGCTCCACCCCAGAGCGGAAAGAGTCATTAGATGATTTCCCACCCCCCAAAAAAAAAAAAAAAAAAAAAAAACCTGGACTAGATCAAAACATAAACATCGATTTCTCAGCTTACAGGAATGCGATTTTGACCTAGTTTTTTGCATAGTAATTATAAGACAGGCTAGCTCCTGCTATCCAGACGCTAAAAATTGACCATCGCGGCTTTATTTTCTGAATACCCCACAAATTGTGTTTTTTACAAAATTTTGATTTTCAAATTTAGTTATCTTAAATTCTACTCGATAGATTCTTTTGGTTTAAACTCTATAGGACTCCACCAACCCTTACCTGTGTCCCGGTGCGTGTTTCGCGTATCCGAGTCCTGGTTTTGGTATAAATTTTCTAAATTTTTCCTCAAAAAACTGGTTTTTTGCACACTGTGCAAAATTTTTGTTCTGTCAAAATTTTTATTTCAGCATAACTAGTTAGCCCGCGCGGAGACGCAACTTTTGACACCCCACACGTGAGCCTAGCTCTCACGAAACGTCAAAAAATTGCCGATTGTATCCCCGGAAAACGGGTTTTCCACCCACTGTGCAAAGGCCCTTCAGGCGAAAATACCGAATTTAGTATAGCTGGCTAGATCTTGCGGGGCTGCGTCTTTTGACACCTCTCCCGTCTGTCTAGCTTGCTGGGCACCTTAATATTAAATTAAATCTGAAATCCACTAAATTTGGTCGCGTTATCTAGAAAATCCACATACCTGGACTAGATCAAAACATAAACATCGATTTCTCAGCTTACAGGAATGCGATTTTGACCTAGTTTTTTGCATAGTAATTATAAGACAGGCTAGCTCCTGCTATCCAGACGCTAAAAATTGACCATCGCGGCTTTATTTTCTGAATACCCCACAAATTGTGTTTTTTACAAAATTTTGATTTTCAAATTTAGTTATCTTAAATTCTACTCGATAGATTCTTTTGGTTTAAACTCTATAGGACTCCACCAACCCTTACCTGTGTCCCGGTGCGTGTTTCGCGTATCCGAGTCCTGGTTTTGGTATAAATTTTCTAAATTTTTCCTCAAAAAACTGGTTTTTTGCACACTGTGCAAAATTTTTGTTCTGTCAAAATTTTTATTTCAGCATAACTAGTTAGCCCGCGCGGAGACGCAACTTTTGACACCCCACACGTGAGCCTAGCTCTCACGAAACGTCAAAAAATTGCCGATTGTATCCCCGGAAAACGGGTTTTCCACCCACTGTGCAAAGGCCCTTCAGGCGAAAATACCGAATTTAGTATAGCTGGCTAGATCTTGCGGGGCTGCGTCTTTTGACACCTCTCCCGTCTGTCTAGCTTGCTGGGCACCCTTAATATTAAATTAAATCTGAAATCCACTAAATTTGGTCGCGTTATCTAGAAAATCCACATACCTGGACTAGATCACAGCTGGACCGGGAGCTACTCCTGGAAGCCTCGATCGTGCAGGCCTGGGTGACATCACCGGACAGGCCTGCCGACATAAACGACGAGGCAGAGTGGTTCCAGGAGGCCATGTCCGAGATCTGTGACGTGGCAATGCCCCGGGTCCGGCCTTGTGCTCGGCGCCAAGTGTACTGGTGGTCGGCGGCGCTTACGGCTTTACGCCAAGCGTGTATTGCCGCGCGACGCCGGTACACCAGGTATCGCAGGCGGCTCCGTAACCGCACGCCGGAAACGGAAGCCGTCGAGGCGGAGCTATACGAGGGGTACAGAGCGGCGAGGACCGCTCTCCGAGCGGAGATCTTGCGGGCCAAGAAGTCGGCCCGCGAGGAGTCGCTGGAGGCTCTCAACAGAGACCCGTGGGGGCGCCCGTACAAAGCGGTGCGGCAGAAACTCCGCCCATGGGCCCCCCCGCTGACGCAGAGTCTCCGGCCGCAGCTCGTGGAGGGCGTGGTGAGCGCTCTGTTCCCCTCGCGAGGGGAACATACCCCTCCGCCTATGGCTCCCCCTCCTGCGGTACCTGACGCGGACCAATCCGACGACGACGACGTTCCCGAAGTGACCGAGGTAGAGCTGAGAGCGGCGGTGCGTAGGCTGAACGCCAAAAGCACCGCCCCAGGACCCGATGGCTTTCATGGGAAAGCCTGGGTCCTGGCCTTGCAAGAGGCTCTCGGGCCTCGACTCAGAGGGCTCTTAAGCGCATGCTTGGAGAGGGGCCAGTTTCCACGTCGGTGGAAGACGGGGAAGCTGGTCCTGATCAAGAAGGTGGGGCGCCCTGCGGACTCTCCGTCCGCTTACCGGCCCATTGTGCTGCTCGACGAGGTGGGCAAGCTCTTTGAAAGAGTAATTGCAGACCGCCTCGTCGGGCAGATGGTGCGGGTGGGGCCGGATCTGGCGGAGAGCCAGTACGGCTTCCGCAGGGGGCGCTCCACGGTGGACGCCATCATGCGCGTACGAGCCCTCACGACGGGGGAGGCAGTTGCCCGGGGCAGGGTCGTCTTGGCGGTGTCTTTGGACATCTCCAACGCCTTCAACACCCTGCCCTGGAGTTGCATAGTGGAGGCACTCCGGTATCACCGGGTGCCGCCCTACCTCCGTCGCGTAGTCGAGGCGTATTTGACGGACAGAGCCGTCATCTACCCCGGTCATCAGGGAGAATGGAACCGGCGAGAGATGTCGTGCGGTGTTCCACAGGGATCGGTCCTGGGGCCGCCTTTGTGGAACATCGGATACGACTGGGTGCTGCGCTGCGACCTCCCCATTGGCGTCTGCTTAGTGTGCTACGCTGACGACACGCTAGTCTTAGCGCAGGGGTGGTCGCACGAGGCGGCGGCCGACCGTATGACACGCGGGGTTGCGACAGTCATAGGGAGGATCCGGCAACTGGGACTCGAGGTGGCATTGCGCAAGTCCGAGGCCATGTGCTTTCATGGCTATCTGCTTTCATGGCTTTTTTTTTTTGTTGGCAACACTGGCAGCCGGTTGTCATAAATTTTCGTGTTAGAATTAAATTGAAAAACTAATATTTTTCGTGCTAAATTAATGTTAAATGTGCCTAAATACGACAGATTTAGTTATAAATAATGCGCACCAGTGTTTGTGAGTTGTTTCGTTGCAAAAATCAATGAATAATCATTAAACTAGTTCCAGCTGTCATCAAACGGTCGGATTTGAAACCATCACATAACCCGGGGAGTATTTGATATAATTAGTTTTTGATTCTAAGCCATTCCTTTTATACATATTGCACATTATCGTGTCAAATCCCGCCTCAGCGAGCTTAGTGTTAAATAACCCTTTTAGTGTAGGTATAAAATTCATGCAGAAACATTTACAAAAAATAAAAATAAAAATCGTGAATTACTATCAATACCTTAGATTAATCATTGTAATTAGTGTAGCTAATTAAAATTGAATGTTTTCTTGTAAGTCTAATAACTGGTTATAGTCAAAACAATCAAAAATTTGAGAAAGAAACCAGATTTAATAAAGAGTAGTAGTACCCTCAAACTTATTTTATGTCTTTTCCCCTTTAATTTTTTTATTTTTTTTTCGTTTACTAATATTAAAATATCAATTTAGTAGGTAATACATATTTATTTAATAATTAAATTAACATTCCTAATTGAGATTAATTCCCTTTTTGACTTTAATTTCTTTTATTTTAACCTTCTAATCTACTTGTCATCCTAGATACTTATTATACTTATCTGTCCCTTCCTCTTTTTCTTTCACATTCTTAGCTGTCTCTTCTCTCATTCCAGGGTGCCTCTTGGGTTGGCCTGTCAACATGTTGACCCGTAGAGCTGCATCCTTTGAGGAAAAACTGAAGGCTACGTTAAAAGAGTTAGGATCTATTAAGGAGCAGTGTAATAAGCTGCTTCAGGAAAGGGATGATAGTGAGAAGGAAATAGAGCTTATTAATCAGAAGAACACTGATCTAAAAAAGCAGTTGGCTGAACTTCACACACAGCATATGGACGTACTTGACCAGCATCAACACCTCCGTCAAATTGTGTCAAATTTCCAGCAATGTAGTGACACCCATGAACTGGCTTTGAGACGCATATCTGAGCTTGAGCTTGAATTAAGCAAGGCCCACAACACTTTAAGCCACTTAAAATCTCTTAAAGCCGGTGAAGAGTCTGCGAACACCTGCAGCCTATATGATGAGTTGGTTGGTAGCGGGTCCGGTCCCATATGTGTTGAGCCAATAGTAACAATAGATTTAACTGATGACACCATCACCAAATGTAACTTGTTAAATAGCCACAACAAAATAAAGAAATATATTAAAATTAATAGATTAATTAGAAAAATTAAAAAATCATTAAAACATCAAAAATTAAACAAAATAAATAATAAACTTAGACAAAACAAACTTAATTTATTGCAAGAATTAAAGGATTGCAATAGTGAATTAGAGCTTTGTAAAATAATGTATGATAATGACACTCAGCGCCTTCAGAATGAACTGTTTGTTAGGGAATATGCTCTAAACGATATTTTTAATAAATATGAGGCTTCTCAACAAGATCTGAGTAAGCGCATGCAGGAGGCCAATGAATTGGTTGACCTGGTTACGTACAATGCAGAGAGGTATGAGTCTCTGACAAATAACCTGTCTTGTAACTGTGCATGCTCTCAGGCACCACAGCCTCAGCACATAGCACCCAGACCCTCAGCAGCTCAGCCTGTCGATAGCTGTAGTGATAATCTTAATATAAATAATGTGAATACCACTACTTATGTTTTTTCTGACAAATTTGGTCAAGGTTTTGGTACTGTTTTGAACCAGTGTTCACAACATAGTATAATAAATAATTGTTTACCCGGTGCCAGTTTTAGCCAATTAGTAAATAATATTAGATTGACAAAAATACACCCCAGTTCAACTATTATACTATTGTGTGGGGACAGTTTAGCTATTAAGAAAAAGGATGTAATTGATTGTGTCAATTTGATGTTACATTTCAGTGAGACAAATAAGATTAAATTTATTTTCTGCGCTTTGCCTTATTCAAATTATTTGTCTGATGAGCAAAATAGGCAAATCTATAATTTAAACTTGCTTTTTTATAATAGGACCTATCGTCACAGTGACGCTATTTTATATTTTGATTGTAATCAATTTATTACTGATTACAAACTAACCAATACTAATATGTATTTATCACCTAGTAGTAGGAGACAAATTGCTAATCTTTTAGCATACAATATACAGCGTGACACAGGTACATGTTGTGTACCAATGATTACAGTTAGTAATAATTCTAAAATTTCAATTGATACCCCTAGTTCTTTAAACTATTAGATGCGACAACGGGTAAGCCTCATAATATGTTGAATGTTGTACATCAAAACATGCAAGGTCTGTCCGGCAAAGAACTAGAGTTATGTTTATTTATAGAGAACTATGACGTTCAGGTTTTATGTTTAACTGAACATTGGTTGAAAGAACATGAAGTAGTTTTTATTAATGATGATTATTTTACTGTACAAAGTGCATTTGTAAGAAAAAATATAATTCGCGGTGGATCATTAATCCTTGTTTCAAATAACTTGAAATGCAAACAACGTTTAGATTTAGTTAATCTTTCCATCGAGCACATTGTTGAGTTGTCTTGTGTTGAACTTGAGCGATACGTTATAATTTGCGTTTATCGACCCCCTTCTGGTGATTTTGGCCTTTTCGAATCGGTAATGGAGGATTTAATTAATAAAATAAAATCAAGTAATAAAAGTATAGTGATATGTGGAGATTTTAATGTTAATATTTTAGATGATACTTCATTAAGTGTCAGGTTAATCAATCTGTTTAGGTCTTATAACTTAAACAACTTGTTTTATGAACCTACTAGGATTACGGCATCCTCATCGACTTGCCTTGATAACTTTTTTAGTAATTGTAATTCAGAAAAAAATTTAGTGTTAAGTGACTTAACGTCTGACCACTGTGGACTATTAGTTAGCTTTCCTATGCCACAAAATAAAAAGCCGCTTAAAATAGAATGCAGGCCTTATACGGTAAGCCGTTGTAATAAGTTTAAAAATAATATAGCAAATAAACTTACACCATCTTTAGTAGACAACGATAATCCTAATGAAATCTATAGAGCCCTTTTTGATGTTGTGCAAAAAGAGTACCAAGCCATTTTTAAGTCTAAAACTATAGACGTTACGGGTACCTCCATTGGCTTCAACCAATGGGCCACTGCTGGTATATATAAAAGTAGAGCGAGACTATACGAGTTATACGGTTTAAAAAGATATAGGTTCGATACTCCTTTTCTAGAGTATGTTAAAAAATATTCTAAATTGTTTAAGAAGATTTGTGTTGCTGCTAAATCAAAATTCTTAAGCGAGACAATTAAAAATTCTGATAATAAAATAAAAGCCACTTGGAAAATAATAAATAATGAAACGGGAAAGTCGGTTATAAAAGTAAATCAGCTAGAGATTCTATTCGAAAACAAATTAGTTAGTAAACCAGCTGACGTAGCTCAGGCATTTAATGAGTTTTTTGCCAACATACCTATAACTACAACTCGCTTCTTAAATTCATCCCCGTCTAAAGCTGAAAGTCTTTTGAACGGTAGTGTACCTAAGTGCAATCAATCATTTAGTTTTGAGCATGTAACACCACTTGACGTAGTTAACGTTTTTAACTCTCTAAAATCAAAAAACACAGGTGATTACTGGGGCATCTCAATTAAACTTTTGAGTAATATAATAGGCATCGTAGCGCCTTATCTTGCTGTAACTTTTAATAAATGCGTGGACTCAGGAACTTTTCCTGATCTCATGAAGTGTAGTAAAGTCATACCTCTATTTAAATCAGGCAATAAAAATGATATAGGCAACTTCAGGCCTATTTCCATCCTGCCTGCATTTAGCAAAATTTTTGAAAAGTTAATACTGAAGCAGTTGCTAACATATTTTAATGTAAATAGCCTCCTTCATAATGATCAATATGGCTTTACAAAAGGTCGATCGACTACAGATGCGGGTGTTGCTCTCCTAAAACACATATTCAACGCATGGGAGAACTCGCAAAATGCTATCGGAGTTTTCTGTGACCTCTCCAAAGCTTTTGATTGCGTACACCATGACACGCTTTTGCGTAAGCTGCGTCATTATGGTCTCCAAAACGAAGCTCTAAATGTAATTGATTCATATTTATGTAATAGGTTCCAATGTGTAGATATCAATGGTGTTAAGTCTTCCGGGCTACCAGTTCATTTAGGTGTGCCTCAAGGCTCGATATTGGGACCATTCTTGTTTTTGGTGTATATTAATGATTTACCATATTTTTTAAAGGGTATCTGTGACGTAGTACTGTTTGCAGATGATACCTCTCTTATCTTTAAAGTAGATAGGAATAGAAATGATTTTGATAACGTAGATAGCGCTCTCTCAATGGTTACGGATTGGTTTACGACAAATAACTTGGTTCTTAATGCTAAGAAAACTAAATGTATAAAGTTTGCCTTACCTAATGTTATAAATCTAGGACCTAATGTCATCTTAAATAAAGAAGTGCTTGAAACTGTGGACTCGGCAGTTTTTTTGGGTATAACTGTTGATTCCAAACTTCAATGGGGCGCACATATATCAGGCCTATCAGGAAGGCTCAGTTCTGCCGCCTACGCCGTCAGAAAAGTTAGACAATATACTGACGTTGACACAGCACGGTTAGTCTATTTTAGTTATTTCCATAGTGTTATGTCTTATGGTATTCTTTTGTGGGGTAAAGCTGCGGACATACAAAATATATTTGTTTTATAAAAACGTGCTGTACGAGCAATCTATAGGTTAAGGTCAAGAGTTTCTTTACGAGAAATTTTCAAAGAGATTGGAATTCTCACGGTGGCATCTCAATTCATTTTTGCAAACATATTATACATTAGACAAAATATACATTTGTACAAAAAGACCAGTGATATCCACAATTTTAACACCAGAAATAAGTATAAACTTCATGTTCCTTCCCACCGTGTTCGTAGGGTTCATGGTTCGTTTGAGGGTCTCGGTATCGAATTTTACAATAAGCTACCCCGTTCTTTTCTTGACTTGCCTTTTAATGCATTTAAAACTAAAATTAAATCTAGTCTCTGTTCGAAAGCATACTATTCCATCAACGACTACTTAGAAGATAATAATAGTTGGTCGCTGTGTTGAACGCAAGACAATGTTACACTTGATGTTCTTTCTCCATATTTAGCTTATGGTTATAACAGATTATATGAGTTCATATAATAATTGTCTACCAAATTTAGTGTGATGGCCCTAGTTCATCACTTGTGGCTTCGAATCACAGCCCTTTGATAGTTTCAATCTTTGTTCTTGTAAGCAGGCACACCAGTTATGTATATGTATGGAGGCTTCTTTAATTTGGTTTAGTGTTTATGCTTGAGTTTGTTTTTAATGGCATGATTGAGTGTGCTAGCTGGCAAGTGGCGGATTATTTTATTTAATTTTATGATTATATTTGAGACGGCATATATTTATTTTTCTGTTTTACATAATGTTAAGATTGTTGCTTAGAATTATATAGATTCAAGTTCTTAAAACTTAACAGACAGATGTGTTGCTGGGGAGTTTGTTGGCCACTTCTTCTTCACAGCTAAAACACTAGGAAGTGGTGACGGGCGGGCGTTTTTTGGGGGACTGTCTTTATGTAGAACTTTGACGTTCAAAAAGTGCTGGTTCTCAGCCTAGTTTGAATAAATGACTTTTGATTTTTGATTTTTGATTTGATTTTTTATCGGAACGAGCCACCGGCGGGTTCCCAGATCACGGTAGGAGGGGTTCGCATCGGCGTCGAGGGTACGATGAAGTACCTGGGACTCGTCCTCGACAGCCGGTGGAACTTCGTCGAGCATTTTCGACGTTTGGCTCCCAGATTGGACAGGGCCGGGGCCGCCTTGAAGCGGCTCCTACCCAATCTGAAGGGGCCAAACGCCTCCTGCCGGAGGCTCTACGCGGGGATCGTGCGGTCCATGGCCCTCTACGGGGCACCGGTGTGGGCGCGTTCGCTGACGCAGCGGTCAACGCGCCAGATGAACGCGGCCCAGAGGGTCATGGCCATCCGCATCATCCGCGGATACTGCACGATCTCCCGTGAGGCGGCGAGCCTCCTTGCCGGACTGTCACCGTGGGATCTGGAGGCAAAAATCCTCGCGCACCTGTACGAGTGGCGCGAGGAGGCTAAACGCCGGGGCGAAACTCCGCTGCCGCGACAACTCGCGGCTCGGCGGACAGAGCTCCGGCAGGATCTCATGGTGACATGGAGAGAGCGACTGTCGCAACCCAGCGCTGGGCACGCCACCATCGAGGCGGTAGTGCCCCTCTTTGAGGAGTGGCTGGAGAGGCGCCATGGCGCCCTCACCTTCCGCCTGACGCAGGTGCTCACCGGACATGGCTGTTTCGGGAAGTACCTGTGTCGTATCAAGGCGGAGGTGACCCCTGCGTGTTTCCACTGCGAGGATCGCCCCGTGGACACGGTGGAGCATACGGTGGAGGTTTGCCCCGCCTGGGCAGAACACCGCCGTGTCCTCGTGGATGCGATAGGCGGCAGCGACCTCTCGCGCCGTGCCCTGGTTCAGGCCATGGTACGGAGTGAGAGGGAATGGGGGGCCGTCTCCAACTTCTGCGAAGCAGTAATGCTCGCGAAGAGGGAGGCGGCACACGTTAGGGAGATTTAACAGAGACCGAATCGCCCTAGCGCCCCCAGCAGCAGCCGTCGCAGGAGACGCCGGGGGCTGCGAGACGATCTCCGGCCACCGTAGACCCGGGCCTGCGGACGGCGAGTAGCGGGTAACTCGCCGTCCGATCAGCACCAGGCCCGAGAGTCGGCGGCGCGTAGTGTTCCACGCGCGCCTCAAAGAGTTGTCAGCAAAGGACGGGGCCTGCCACGGCCAGTGCCTGCCCGGGGGTGGAGGATAAATTCGAAAGAGTTACCTCGCCCCCGGGCGCGTAGGGCAGGGAGGAACAGGGGTGGGTTTTAGTCAGTAAGAGTCTGACACGCCCTTCCGCTCCACCCCAGAGCGGAAAGAGTCATTAGATGATTTCCCACCCCACAAAAAAAAAAAAAAAACCTGGACTAGATCAAAACATAAACATCGATTTCTCAGCTTACAGGAATGCGATTTTGACCTAGTTTTTTGCATAGTAATTATAAGACAGGCTAGCTCCTGCTATCCAGACGCTAAAAATTGACCATCGCGGCTTTATTTTCTGAATACCCCACAAATTGTGTTTTTTACAAAATTTTGATTTTCAAATTTAGTTATCTTAAATTCTACTCGATAGATTCTTTTGGTTTAAACTCTATAGGACTCCACCAACCCTTACCTGTGTCCCGGTGCGTGTTTCGCGTATCCGAGTCCTGGTTTTGGTATAAATTTTCTAAATTTTTCCTCAAAAAACTGGTTTTTTGCACACTGTGCAAAATTTTTGTTCTGTCAAAATTTTTATTTCAGCATAACTAGTTAGCCCGCGCGGAGACGCAACTTTTGACACCCCACACGTGAGCCTAGCTCTCACGAAACGTCAAAAAATTGCCGCCCACCCACCCGGTGGTCTTTTATACTGTACACTATACGGACAGGGACAATTTTGGCGAATATTTTTAAAAAAAATTTAATTTTATTTACGGAAGTCGATTTTTAGTGGACTGTCTGTTACCGGACATTGACGTAACTAATTCATTAGTTACAAAATTTGACCAATTCTTTGTTTTATCTTATTTTATTTATTTTATATTCTAATTATCTATCTGACGGATCCCTTCTCTACAGGGATTATCAGGGGTATTGACATAATTTTGGCGCATTTTTATATAGTTGGCTAATCCCCCCTTTACAGGGATTCAGTCAATTACTTTTAAATTGTCCTCTGACAGTTCGAATAGGGTTTTCTTCGACTCCGACATGTTACGTACGCCAGGAAAAAAGGACGCAGACTCGCAGAGTTCCGGTGGCTCGCCGCGTTCTGCAGAGGAAGCCGGGGCATCACTCCCTAGCGTTAGACGCAGCATCGGGGAATGGGAGGCTGGGAAATCAGAGCCCAAGGCCAAGATCCCGGCCATTCCAAAACTCGGAGCGTCTCAACCAATCACGCAGAAAACCACCGGCTCTCTTGGGACGCGCCGGGCTTCCGCGGACGCTGCGGGACCCAGCAGTAAGCCCGATACCAAATACCCCAACCTGACGGCGGAGGCGAGAGCTTGCCTAAATAAAGCGAAGCTTCACTTGGGCAACTCTCGCAACCTCAAGACGGAGATAAAGACGGAGGTGCTTGGGGCTATTAACCGATTATATGAGATTGTGAAGGAGTCGGAGAAAACGAGATTGTCTGTCGCGGCGCCTGCTACCGCGTCACAAATGGATCAGACCTACCTACTCACTCCAACTGGCGACCAAAGGACTCCGATGCCGACCACGGATGTTCCGACAGAGCTAATGAAGCAGCTCATGGTGAACCTCCAGCAGCACAACCAGGCGTTGGAGGAGTGCCAGCAGCACACGCGGGCCCTGTCGGAACATCTGAAGCAGACCCCGCGCTTTGTCGCAGGCCAAGGACCAACCTTCGCTGAGATGGCTGCCGCCCCTAGACAGTCCCTCCAAAAGCCCCTTCACTCAGTAGTCGTCTCATCTGCTGATGAGAACGACACTAGTGAGGGTGTTATAGGAAAACTGAGAGTGGCAGTCAACGCTCGGAGTGAGGGAACAAGGGTGGAGCGGCTGCGCAAGGCGCGGGACCAAAAAGTCATAGTCGGGTTTTCCACCAAAGAGGAGATGGAGGCAGTAAAGGAGAGGATCCGGAAGTCAGGAGGTCTCCGGGTTGAGGAGGTCCAGAACAAGGACCCCCTCATCATCCTTAAGGACGTCCTCTCCTGCCACACCGACGGCGAAATAACCGAGGCCCTGTTAACCCAAAACACCCACTTGTTGGGTGATGTGGCCGTGGCGGATAGGAGGCTGGTGGTTAAGTATCGCCGCAGAACCCGGAATCCCCATATGGGACACATCATCCTGCAGGTGTCCCCAACAATATGGCAGAGGCTGACGGCGGCGGGTCGGGCGCATGTTGACCTGCAGCGGGTGCAGGTGGCCGATCAGTCGCCGTTGGTTCAGTGCTCCATTTGCTTGGGGTATGGGCACGGGAGAAAGTTTTGCCGAGAAACCATCCCGCTGTGCAGCCACTGTGGGGACCCACATTTGAAGGCGGATTGCCCGGCTTTTGCGACCGGTATTGCACCACAGTGCAGGAACTGCCAGGTCGCGAAGACCGGGAAGTCGGACCACAGTGCGTTCGACAGTTCCTGCCCAGTGCGGATGAAGTGGGACAGCCTGGCCAGATCTAGCGTGGCATATTGCTGAGGTGGTGACGGCCGTAACCCAAAGTATCCAAGTTGCCTCTGATACCCACCAGTACAAAGTGGTCCAGGCCAACCTGCGACGGAGTGAGCTGGCCACCAACGAGTTGATGCTGGAGGCTGTAAACCGGAAATTTTGCGTAGCGTTGCTCCAGGAGCCTTATGTGGGTGGGGTGAGAAGGATGAAGGGCTACCGGGGCGTAAGGGTCTTCCAGAGCTCTGAAGGAGGAGAAGGGACTGTAAAGGCAGCAATAGCTGTCTTTGATCACGATTTGGACATCGTGCAGTACCCGCAACTCACCACAAACAACATCGTTGTGGTGGGAGTCCGAACCAGAGCTTGGACGATCACGCTGGTGTCCTTCTACTTCGAGCCCGGAAATCCCTTAGAGCCATACCTGGAGCACCTCAAACGAGTAGAGCAAAAGGTGGGCCCTAGCAGGTTGGTTATTGGAGGAGACACCAATTCAAAAAGTACTTGGTGGGGTAGCGGCTACGAGGACCCCAGAGGGGAACAGATGTGTGGAGCATTAAATGAATGGGGAATGCAAATTCTGAACATAGGTGACACCCCGACATATGACACCGTGAGGGGCGGAAAAAGGTACAGCAGTCACGTGGATGTGACGGCCTGTTCGGCGGATATGCTGGAACTGGTGGATGGCTGGCGAATTGTGGAAGGCCTCACAAGTTCCGACCACAACGGCATCACTTTCTTCATACGTTTGACAAAGTCAAAAGGCATAAGTGTCCAACGCACAACTAGGGTGTACAATACCAAGAAGGCAAATTGGAGGCAGTTTCGTGAGAAACTGTCTCAAATTATGCAGGACAAAAATTTAACCATCACAGAACTTAAGAATATAAACAATATAGAACAAATAGAACACGTACTAAACACTTATACACAAGCAATAACTGACACTTGTGCACACACTTTGCAAACAAAAAAGAAAAAAGATACAATCACCTTGCCGTGGTGGTCCCGGGAGCTCGCGGAGATGAAGAAGCTAGTCACCACCAGGAAACGCAGGATCAGGAACGCAGCGCCAGTCCGAAGAGCGATGGTTGTCATGCTGTACCTGAAAGAAAAAGAAACCTATGAGTCAGCTGTGAGGAAGGCCATAGAAGAAAGCTGGAAGGAGTTCTGTGGGAAACAAGATAGGGAGGGGGTCTGGGAGGGGATCTACAGAGTGATGGGAAGGGTTTCAAGAAGAGAAGAAGATCTACCTCTCCAGATAGACGGAAATGCACTGGATGCAAAGGGCTCAGTGAAGCTATTGGCCGACACCTTCTATCCCGAGGACCGAGGGGAGGACGACAACATGGACCACCGCCAAATGAGAGAACTGGCAGAAACGGTAAACGGTTGGAGGCATGATGAACGACATGATCCACCGTTTACCCAAAGCGAGCTAGATAGGGCCATGAAGTCGTTCAACCCAAAAAAGGCCCCGGGAGCCGATGGCTTCACGGCCGACATTTGCTCACAGGCCGTAAATTGCGACCCCGACTTTTTCCTAACACTGTTAAACCAATGCCTAGCACACCACTACTTTCCAAAGACCTGGAAGAAAGCGACAGTGGTGGCTCTTAGAAAACCAGGCAAGGACTCGTACAGCGTACCCAAATCGTACAGGCCGATTGGGCTCTTGCCTGTCCTAGGGAAGGTGTACGAGAAGAAGCTGGTTGCTCGTCTCAAATACTACCTACTCCCCAGGATAAGTACTCGCCAATACGGCTTTATGCCCCAAAGGAGCACCGAAGACTCCCTCTATACTCTTATGCAGTATATTCGCGAAGCGCTGGCACGGAAAAAGATTGTCACGCTTGTGTCGCTAGATATAGAGGGAGCATTCGACAGTGCGTGGTGGCCCGCCATCAAAGTACGATTGGCTGAGGAAAAGTGTCCTGTGAATTTGAGACGAGTAATCAGTAGCTACCTCAGTGATAGGATAGTAAGTGTGAGATACGCCGGGGAGGAGTGCAATAAGTCGTCCAGCAAAGGGTGCGTCCAGGGCTCCATAGGAGGTCCCATCTTCTGGAACTTACTTCTGGACCCACTCCTGAAAGAGCTCGAAAGGAGAGGCAACTACTGCCAGGCATTCGCCGACGATGTCGTAATGGTGTTCGTCGGCGAATCGGCAGTAGAAATCGAGGGACAAGCCAATGCCGCTCTCGAACATGTTCGAGCGTGGGGTGTCAAAAATAAGCTCAAATTCGCACCGCACAAAACCTGTGCGATGGTGATAACGCGGAGGCAGAAATACGACAAAAGATTTAAGGGCCATATTATTAAGAAAATGCCATAATACAGCAGAATAGCCACAATGCGAATAAAAACACTTAAAATAGTTCTGTACCCTGTCGAAATATTAAAATTTGCTGCTCCATAACCTCTTATCGAGGCGAAAAAGTAATACTGAAGATAGCACAACTCTAATTACGCAATCAAGGTCTCTGACCACGTCAGGGGACAAATAGAGAGGCAGGAGTGTGGTTTTAGTCAGTAAGAGTCTGACACTGTTCGGGCTGGCTCGCTCGCGAGTCAGCCCGTTCGTCCATGAGGATTTCCCACTCCTGCCAAAAAAAAAAAAAAAAAAAAAAAAAAAAAAAAAAAAAAAAAAAAAAAAAAAAAAACCTCACCTAACCTAACCTAACCTAACCTAACCATCGATTTCTCAGCCTTCAGGAGTGCTAATTTGACCTAGTTTTTTGCATAGTAATTACAGGACGGGCTAGTTCCTGCTATCCTGACTATAGAAATTGACCATCGAGGTTTTATTTTTCGAATACCTACAAATTGTGATTTTTTCAAAAACATTTTTATTGTCAAAATTAGATATCTCAAATTCTACTCGTTAGATTCTTTTGGTTTAAACTCCATAGGACTCCATCAACCATTACCTGTGCCCCGGTGCGTGTTTCGCGTATCCGAGTCCTGGTTTTGGAACAAATTTTCAAAATTTTTCTCAAAAAATCTAGTTTTTTGCCCATATTCAAAAATTTTTGTTCTAGATAAATTTTTATTTTTATAAAATCCGTTAGCCCGTGCGGAGACGCAACTTTTGACACCCCACACGTGGGCCTAGCTCTCACGAAACGTCAAAAAAATTGCAGATTGTGTTTTCCGGAAAACAGGTCAAAAAATTGCCCACCCGCCCACCCGGTGCTCTTTTAAAGTGTATACAATAAGACGAAGAGAAAATCGATAAAAATTTTAAATTGACAAAATAGTTTTTCTATTGATTGACTATTTTAGAATCTTTTTGACATCTATACCAGACGTGACTAAAAACTTCTAGTCACAATATTTAATTATTGAGATTTTATTGAATTTTAACATTGTATTTTTATCTTATTTTTAACTTATTTTAATCGATATATCTGACGGATCCCTCCTTTACAGGGATCTAGTCCTAGTGATATTTTGACGCAAATTATATTTGACGGATCCCTCCTTTACAGGGATCTAGTTCTAGTGATTTTTGACGCAATTCGTATAGTTGGCTGATCCCCCCTTTACAGGGATCTAGTCCTATCGTCTGATTTGGCGCAATCTATATAGTTGGCTGATCCCCCCTTTACAGGGATTCAGTTAATTATCTTTGTATTGTCCCCTGATCTTTGACTCCGACATGATGCGTACGCCGGCCAAGGACGCAGATGTGCGGGGCTCTGGAGGACACACCATTAGTGCGGGGAAGTACTGTTCTTAGTAGTGAGGAGTCGGCCAAGTTGCTTGCAAAAACGTTTTATCCTGAGGATAAAACGCAGGACGACGATGAGGACCACAAGCAAGTTAGAGAGTCAGCGAATAGAGTAAACGAAAGGACGAATGGTGAAGCATTCGATCCTCTATTCACGCTGGAAGAACTGAAGTGGGCCGCATCAAGTTTCAATCCTAAGAAAGCCCCTGGGATCGACGGACTCACAGCGGACATATGTAGCGCAGCTATAAGTCATGACCCGCAACTGTTCTTGGCAATATTGAACAGATGCCTTAGCCTATCCTGTTTCCCGACCATCTGGAAGGAGGCGGTGGTCATAGTCCTCAGGAAACCCGGAAAAGACGATTACGCGCACCCCAAATCATACAGGCCGATTGGGCTATTGCCTGTACTGGGTAAGATTCTTGAGAAGATGCTGGTACGTCGCATTAGGTGGCATATTTTACCCGAGGCAAGCAGGAGTCAGTACGGGTTCATGCCGCAGCGCAGCACCGAGGACTCCCTCTATGACCTGTTAAAACATATTCGAGACAAACTGAAGGATAAGAAGATCATCACAGTCATATCGTTGGACATAGAGGGAGCCTTCGATAGCGCCTGGTGGCCGGCTATGAAATGTCGACTGGCAGAAACAAGATGCCCGGTAAACCTGCGACGTCTAGTGGACAGCTATCTGAGTGACAGGAAAGTGAGGGTTAGGTATGCAGGAGCGGAATACCTACAGGCAACCAACAAAGGGTGCGTGCAAGGTTCTATAGGGGGCCCTACTTTCTGGAATTTACTCCTTGATCCCCTACTCAAAGATCTGGAAAAACGAGGCATTTACTGCCAAGCATTTGCGGATGATGTGGTGCTGATTTTCTCGGGTGATACAGGACTTGGTGTCCAGGGGCAGGCTAATGCGACACTCGCACACGTCCAGAGGTGGGGTGTCAAAAACAGACTTAAGTTTGCGCCGCATAAGACGAAGGCCATGGTGATCACAAATAAGCTGAAGTATGACACACCACTTCTGCACATGGGTGGGGAGGATGTTGCCCTGTCTCGGGAGATCAAGATACTGGGGCTCACAATCGATGACAAACTGACATTTAATGCTCACGCGTTGAACGTATGCAGGAAGGCGCTAAACATTTACAAGCAGCTGTCAAAAGCCGCAAAAGTCAGTTGGGGCCTAAAACCCGAGATAATCAGGACCATATACATCGCAGTGGTGGAGCCGGTCATTATGTACGCAGCAAGTGCTTGGGCGCCGGCTGCAAGTAAGGTGGGTTTAAGGAAGCAGCTCAATGGGGTTCAGCGTGGGTTTGTGCAGAAAATTGTCAAGGCGTATAGGACAACTTCTTTAAACTCGGCCTTGATACTCTCCGGATTGCTTCCACTGGATCTCAGGATTCGGGAAGCAGCCTCTTTTTATGAAGAGAAAAGAGGATATTCGCGGAGAGTGACAGGAGACCGAGGGATCGAGTTGCCGGCCCCATACACACAAATGCCACATCCCGCAGACCAGATAGGAATAGAGTTCGAGTGCGTGAGGAACGGTGCAGAAATGGACCAGAGAGGACTCAGCTACCCAAAAATTTACACAAATGGTAGTAAGATAGAAGGCAAAGTTGGCGCAGCACTATGCCTCTGGGAGAATGGGACAGAAACCAAAGCCCAAAAGTTCAAGCTGCACCATTTCTGCACCGTTTATCAGGCCGAACTATTAGCTCTGCAAAAGGCCTCCGAGCTGGCCTTGAAGCACGCATCTCCGGTTGTCGAGGTATATTGCGACTCCAGGTCGGCCCTGGAAACGGTGACTCGAGGCGTTTCCCTCCATCCACTGGCTTTTATAATCCGAAATAACATCCGTCAAATGACTAACTGCGGTAAAACGCTTCAACTGTTCTGGATAAAGGCACATGTGGGATTGGAGGGAAACGAAAGGGCCGACGAGTTGGCAAAGGATGCAGCATTGGGTAAAAAATCAAGACCGGACTACGATCGGTGCCCGGTTTCATTCGTCAGGCGACAAATCCGAATGGACTCGCTTGACGAATGGAATTCGAGATACCGATCTGGGGAAACTGCATCAACCACAAGGATGTTCCTTCCTGACGCAACCGTGGCGTATAATATAGTGCGAAAACTTAAAGTTGATCCCCTGTTAACACAAGTATTGACGGGACATGGCGGGTTCTCCGAGTATTTGAACCGTTTCAAGTGCAAGGAGAGCCCGGCGTGTCCCTGTGACCCGGATAAAAAAAGAAAGCGTACCGCATATACTCTTGGAATGTCCCATATTTGGAAAAGAAAAATATAATTTTGAGATAGAAACTGACGTTAAAATAAATTTAGAAACAATACCAAAATTAATGCAAAACAAACAAATTAGACCAAAGTTCTTAAAATACTGCAAGGAAATAGCGGCCAAAGTAATAAAAAGGAACAAAGCATAAAAGATGTACTTTCAAATATTGTTGAATATTTTGATAAGTAATCTACGTCATAAGTTAGAGTGAAAAACACATGTTGTAAGTAATATAAGAACTAATTAAAGAGAAAATTAAGAAATCTAAAATAAATGTAAACTAGAATAAGGTAAGAAAAACTATACCGATAATTATATTAATAAAATGTAAGAAAAAGACTCTGATCATACACGTCGGAGGAAACACGCAACACCCTGTATGACGGGTGTATTTAAAAAAAAAAAAAAAAAAACCAGTTCCCCCCCGGCTCTCGTGGCGGTCGGATCGTTTTTTGAGTCGCTCCGCAGTCGAAAATTCGAAAAAACGGTAAAAAGTGATCGGATTTTGATGAAACAAGTGTCAGTGTGTAGAGGAAAGTGGCCCCCACACTTCTAAATTCAGTTTCTAAACCGGATTGCAGTGTGTGAAGTGATAAAACTGAAAAACCTCTTATTTTGAGGTTAATAAGGAACATCAAAAACTTAAATTGCGAACGCTGCGAAATTAAGATCGACGACCCCCCTTTTTTATCCAAGAAAAAGGAGGGGGTTATCGCCGCACAGCGTCCGGACGACACAGAAGACAGAAAAATCCAGGCCGCGCGGAGTTATTCAGCGAAAACCAAAAACACGTGGTGCTGAAAATTTGGAAAACGCAGAGCTAGACGCCTGAAAATTTGCAACCAACATCTTCTGCAAGGACCTAGACTGGTGCCGCAAGTATTTTTGCTGTACCTATAAAACCTGATTTTTAAGAGGACATTAAAACCTCAAAGTTCAGACACATATATCTTCGGATATAAGCAAGATTTGCAAGTTGTTCAACTGCAGCTTTTGGCGCGCTTATTAGTGGAACAGAGACTTTAAATTTCAGATTTTTTAATTAAGCCGTTTCTTAAATAAATAAATAAAATAAATAAATAAATAAATAATTTATTTTTCTTCAAAAATTACAGATTATGGTGGTGTGATTATGGGCCTTAAAATCAAAACAAAACAAGGTATAATTTCAGTACTTAAGTTTGGTTGGCATCGAACATTGCCAAAGATAAATTGTTGCAATCTGTATCCAATAATTAGTAAACCCTGCCTCCCAAACTAGGGTAGCCTGTATTTTAGGAGGCAGTGTTCGGGTAAGAGATTATTTTAATTAGATTTTACAGATTGTGGGATGTGTCGATCTACCGTAAAAACAATAACTTATACAAAGATATATAGGAGCATTTGTATGCGAAGATTAATTGATTGCAGGTATGTGTCTGTGGGGGTGTGTGTGTATGAATGGGGATAGGTTTGTATGAATGGGGGTATGTTTTTTTTTTTTTTTTTTTTTTCTATTCTATTCCTATACAATCTGTTTTTATTTATTTATATGTTATATTATGTAAGTCACTGTGTATGTGTAATGTTAGGCATGTAAAGTGAGTGTGAGTTTATTAGGATATGAGTGCGTGTTTTTGAGTACTTGTAGTGTATGTTTGGGTAATGGGTGCGTAATAAGAGCGTGTGATTGTGAACAATAGTAGTGTAAGTTAAATATGTGGTAGTAAGTGAGCAGTTGTATAGTTATTAGGAGATGAATGTGAGCAAAGACTCTGTGTAGCCATAGTCCTTTTGTAGTAGCCACTCAGTTACTATGGATTGCACTTTGTGTAAGTTTAATTTTATAATATGTAATTGTGTGTCGACTTTATGGTATATGTGTGTACCTAGTATGTAAAATTGATGTGTTGCGAAAGCGGTTTTGTGTTGGGTTCTTGGAAGAAGATTTACTCTCTTATTAGGTTTTGGTGGAGGCAGACCAAAATGTGTTCTAAGGATAGATCGGAGCACAAAGAGTTGCCGTACTGTTAGAATTCCACAGTCGGAGTACAGTTCTGTTGTTGGATACCTGTAAGGCTTTTTACAAAGGACTTTGAGTATGGCCCTTTGCGCTCTTTCCACCCTCAAAACACTGGTTTTTGTAGCTCCACCCCATGCAGTAATGCAATATCCCAGAACCGATTGGCACAGAGCAAAATACACCATCTTCAGTGTGTCTAGGCTAGCTGAGTCTCTAAGGGACTTAAAGATGTGGATAAGTCGCATTGTTCTTGTGGTAACGGCTTCTATCTGTTTGTCCCATTTTAGTCCGCTATCAATATGTACGCCAAGATATTTAGCGCTGTCAGCTCTAGTTAGTGCTGGGCAGACACAGTGACCGAGTAAATTTGAGCAAGAGTGAGCTACTACAGAGAAAGTACGGGAAGGGGCCATGTTACTGCGGATTGCGAAAGGAATGAATGATGTTTTGGTCAAGTTGAGTGTAAGGAGGTTTAGTTTAAGCCATTTAATTACCCTGGACAATGCTTCCTCTGCAGCAACCTTGACCATATCCCACGTAGGTCCGTAAACGAGGATCGCGGTATCATCAGCATACGCATAGATGTTACAGTTAGTGAGGCTCAATCTGCACAGGTCGTTCACATAAATTAGGAAGAGTGTTGGTCCTAGGATGCTTCCCTGAGGAACGCCATAAGTTATCGGTTCCTCGTCGCTATAGTACTGGTCAATTTTGACAAGTTGCGTCCGATTGGTGAGGTAACTTTTGAAAATCTCAAGTTGTATTCCACGTATACCGACGAGTTCCAGTTTGGCGATAAGTTTGGGAACAGAAACTGTGTCGAATGCTTTAGCGAGATCCAAGAAGATCGTCAAACATTTTATTTTATTGTCAAGCTTACTAGCTACCTGTTGCGTAAGATCCAGCACGGCATCTTCGGTCGACACTCTTTGTCGGAATCCGTACTGATTCTCAGCAATAATTTTATGTTTGTCTAGAAAGCTTCCTAGACGTTTATTTAAAATCTTTTCAAAAATTTTTGAGAGGGTAGACAAAACAGATATCGGCCTATAATTGTTAACACAGTTTTTGTTCCCTCCCTTATGAATAGGGTGTATTATTGCCTTTTTAAGAGCATCAGGGAATACCCCTGTTTGGAAACAACGGTTGCAGAGGTAAGTTAATGGTGGGACCAGCGCATGACGGCTTTTTTTTAGGAGTGAAGCTGATATTCCATCCCAACCTACTGCACAATCATCGCGTAGCTGGAGTATGACAGACTCTACTTCTTCTGTATCAACGTCCAACAATGCGAACGAATTGACCGGTCTATTTTGAAAGCCGTTTTGGACCGGAGCCGGGGGATTTGGATCATTTGCCGTGTTAGGTGTGTGTGTCTGTGTAATGATTTTTGCAGCCAAATTTTTGCCAACGTTACTAAAAAAGAGATTCACATCATTTATTGATGCTTTAGGGTCATCTCGTATTATACTGAGTAGCTGTGAAGGACTGACATTTGCCTTTTGTGTGTTGGTGATTTCTTTTATAGTCTTCCACATAGTTTTTGGATTATTTTTGGCTTTTTCCAACTCGGTCTTTTCGTAGGCTTTTTTTAATTTGCGAAGCAGATTATTGCAAAAGTTCCTATAACGTGTGTATGTAGTTTTCAGGATTATGTTATTTGGAGCCTTTTTTGTCTTAATATGCATTTTATCCCGATTTATAATACATTTTAAGAGCCCTGGAGTCATCCAAGGCTTTATAGTTCTTTTTTGTCTTGGTATTTTAATCAATTTTGTATGTTTCAACATAACAGTTTTAATAATACTAATAAATCTGTTCACACATGCGTTTACATCATCTATTAGGTAAATTTCAGTGAAGTCTGTTTCTTCCAACTCTAGCAAAATGGCTTCGTAGTCAAGACGGCTTATCATCGGACAGATTTTACGTGGTGGGGCAACGCTAGCTATGGATAAAACGATAGGTTTGTGGTCCGTGACATGTGACTCCAGGACAAGCGTGGTGGGAGTAAGGTTTGACTTTAGAAGTAAATGATCTAAGCAGCTTTCTAGTCGGGTAGGAAATAGGTGTGTCGGCATAAGCCCATAAGAGGCATTTATCGTGAGATATTCAAAGCTCCGATCGTTTCTATTACTCGGGCTTATATCGATATTTAGATCACCCACGAGAGCTATGCTAGAACAGTTGGATATTTCATTATAGGTTTTGACAAGGCTTGTAGAGAAGTCATGAAATTGTTCTTTTGAGTTAAGGGAAGGGGAGCGATAGACGGCGAGTACTGCTAATTTTTTGTCGATTTGGCAAACCAGACAGTTCCCACCCTCAAAAATCGGCTCCCACACAGAACCTTGCAAACCGTGTTTCATGTAAATTATGACTCCATCGTTTTGATTAACATTGATAGCTGTCGAATGAGCTACAAATCCGTCTAAGACGGGAAGGTTATTGACTTTGCTGAGCCAGCATTCCGTCAAAATGACAATGTCAAAATTGATTTTTGTGAGATGTAACAGAGCTTGGAGTTGGTCGAAGTTTTTGTTGACAGTGCGTATGTTTAGATGTAATAGGTTTATGTTGGAATCGGATATGTTGATATACTTCAGGCAATCTTCTGGTTCACAATTATAGGAGTTTCCTAATTGTATGTTATCAAGATCATTATTAATAGTATTTATCGTAGCCATTAGGAATTGAAATTATACTACAAAACAGTGGAATATCGGGAATAATATGAAGTAGTGAAGAAGAGTTGGAGTCTATATAAATGTAATTATAACACGCTTTTATGTGACTTATTTTTTGGTGAAAAGTGAGAATGTGTTTTTGTGAAAGAAATAGTTTTTGTGTTATCTGTTTGGATTGTGTGTTCGTGTGTGGCTTAACAACTAGGATTACAAAAATAAAAAATAAGAAAAAGAACAAGAGTACATGCATTATTACTTTTAAAATGGAGTTAACTAGTCATATTGAAGTGTTGCCGAGATCATGGAGACATTTTTCAGATTTTATCAGTAGCTGCTTATCCCCTGCTTGTTTGCGAAGGAAAATATTTCCATTACTTGTCCAGCAGAACGCATACTGGTTATTTTTAGCAAATTGCCGCGCCAAATAGAACAGCTTTTTGGAAGAAGAAGGCAATTGTTCTGTTACGAATACTGGCAAGCGCTTCCCTGGTACCCCAATTAGTTCGGTGTTCAATTTATTCTCCCTCGAGCTCTTACTCTTGTTGTACGACCGGATGGCAGATAGAAGGTTCTGCTTGGTATGTACTTTAACAAACTCTGCTATAATTGGGCGTGAGATCGATGTCGATGTGGGTTTTCCCGGGAGGCGGTACACATCCCGAATATCAGAATCTGCTAGAAGCGTTCCGACTGTCTTTCCGATATTACAGACAGTTTTTAAGAGCCCGGTTGGTGACTCATTGTCCGTCTGTGGTATATTTATTATTTCTACTCCGGCGGAACGCGACTTCTGCTGAAGATCCAATACCTTTTTCTCAAGAGCTTCTATATAATTTCGTTGTTCAAGTCGCTCCTTCTTTAAATCTTCCACTTCCTTCTTTAAATCTTCAAAGGTTTGATTCATATAAGACATTGACCTTTCTATCTCTGTACTTGTTTTCTGGATTTCTATATTCGATTCCTGTATCTTGACATTTTGTGACTTAATTTCGGTTATGTCAGCCACCAGTTTTGCAATAAGAGTGGTTTGTTCTTCTAACAATTTCTCCATTCGAGTATCCTGGTTTTTTTTCCAGCTGTCGAGGAACTCTCTTATCTTACGGTCTTGCTGGCTTAACAAAGAGACTTTTTTCGGGGATTGTTCCGGTCTGGGCCGTTTGTGCCTATTGGTTACATTTTCGCACATCTCAATCGCCGTGTTAATGTCAGGTTCTGATTGCGTTTGACTCAGGGCATTTTTTTGTGATTTCGGTGGAGTACGCTTTAAAGTAGTCATGCTTTGTTCACTTACAAATTGAGTAAATATCAGAATGGTCCAACTCTGCTTGGTACTTAAAGGCGAGCAAACAATTATATGCAACGGAGCGTGGCGTATACTAAGTCTGCTCAAAACACATAGCGTAAGCTCAGGATGTTGAACAAGCGACTAGTGAACGTGTAAGCGTTGCGCATGTGTGCGTAGAAGCGGGCGATCTGCGGGTTGCCCTAGGTCAGGGACACAAGTCACTGCAAATTTTTCTAGAAATGTTTTTGCTAAACACTCACGGTTACGTTGGAGTCCTGGTGTATTTTATATATCACGGTTTAGTTCGTTTCACCAGCTTTACAATGATATACTGCACTAATGGATTGATGAACTTTTAACCACTTTTTTTAAAAAATTTCGGAGACAAAACAAATACGGTGCTGACTCTTTGAAACTTACCGGTCAAACTCAAATATAAGTAATTTTAACAAATATAAGTAATTTTAACAAATTTATACATTTTTAAAAATTTTTAAGTCACCTTACCTGTTTTTTATAAAATTGTTTAGTTATCGTGTAGTACCTAATTTACCCTATTTTTAGACGTTTTTTCCGTAATTTTTCGTCCAGTAGATCCGGAGATATTGAATTTTTTCGATTTTTTGCATTTTATTTAGTAATATATAGGAATTAATAAATTTTGACACCGGGACCGGGTCCAACAAGGCCATTGGGACCCATATAAGCCCAAACACGGGCCCTGTAACTAAAAAACTAAGAGTTTTGGAAATTTCAACCATTTAGGCTTTTTTGGTTTAAATTTTTAACAGCCTGTATCTCTGGATCTATTGGGTCTAGGAGATCGGGATTTTTTGACTTCCCAGCGGCTTGCGTGCGGGAATATTTATTTTAGGTTTTCAGGCGATTCTGGGGCCTGAAATTTTTCAGCCCTGAAACCGGTTTTGACGGATAGGGGGGATCGGGCCGAGCACTGTACCCGAAACCGCGTCGCTCTCCGACAAACGACGGCGGAGTTACGGCCACTCAAAGTTGGCAATTGACATAAGGGCGGCCATTTTGAATAACTTTGGCCCTACGTAGCTCCGCACTCGGAGGTCGCAGAGAGTTGCCGTTTTCGCCTTGTTGTTCGGGCGGGCACCCTCTGTGCGGTCGGTGGGTTTTTGGCCACTTTGGGGCTGAAAAGTTTCAGGTTCCTGAAAGTCGTCTCAGGCGACGGAGGGGGACGAGCCAAGTCGGAAGAGTCCAAGCGCGGGTATTCTGCGACCATTGTAAGGAAAGTTATACCGGGTTGAAGATTGACTTTGACAGTTCTCGAGCTGTCAAAACAATTTTCAGACTCGGATAACTCCCGAACCGGAGGTCGTAGAAGGCTCGCGTTTTCTCTGGGGACGTTCGCTGGCTCCTCCCCATCTGTCTAGCATAGTTTGGGGGGTTTTCAGGGGTCCTGAAATTTTCAGGCTGAAGACCATCCCAGGAGGTAGATCTCGCCGAGCTCAGTTTGGGGAGCCCAAACGCGGCGATATTCGGCCGAACGGTTCGGGAGAAAAGACGAAAAACCAGATTTCGCCAACAGCTGGTTGAAAAAACCCGAAATTTCGGAACGAATTTTCTCCGGAACCCTTTGGAATAGGGGTGCCGTGTTTGGGTTCTTCTTGAGGGGCTTGGAGAGGGCTGTCCGACGAAGGGTAGAGATCCGCTCTACGTAGAGCTTGAAAAATTTTTTACAAAGAATTTCGGCTTTACCCGTAGAGGGCCCGATTTCTGAGATCTGAGCAACACTAGACCGAGGCCTGGATCAATATATCTTTGACAGTGCGAGACTCTACAAAGTTTTTTCGGACAAAGAGCGATTGTCTCTTGGTATGGCCTCTAATTGAAGTAATTTAGACTAGTTTTAAGATTTTCTCTATCCCTCTTCTTTACAACTATCTTTTAGTCGTTTATTTGACAATTTTATTTATTTTATTTCATTTCTGTTTTATTTTATTTACATTTACATTTTGTCAAATTGACAAAAACATTTTACGGACCCAGTGACGCGTCCCTGCGACAAAATCTAAAATGTTCGGAATTAGAGCTCCGGCTAATAAAGTAGAGAACTCCCGTGGTTCTTCCTGTGATGACGAAAGGGCCGGTCCCTCGAAAGCACCGACGCAAACCTCAAACGTGAGGAAAAGCATAGGAGAGTGGGAGGCATCAAAGAGTACGCAATCACCAAACTCACCACGGAAAATAATGCCACAGGTAATGTCGAAGCCAAAGCTAAAGGCTGTTGCAACCGAGGACAGACCAGCGGCACGCAGAATATCTGCAGATGCACCAATCTCCCCGAAGTCAAAACGGGAATACCCTGACAGAGTGACGGAAGCACGAGCCTGTATTAGGAAGGCGAAGACAGCTCTGGGTGAATCCCGAAACTTAAGAGCGGACATCAAGGCCGATGTCACACAAGCGGTAGAACGACTATTCCAGTTGGTAAAGGAGGCCGAAATCTCGAAATCCATTTTTAAAAAGACAGACAAAAGTAAAGACACAGAAACAGAAACTATAGAAACTGAAGAGACAGTACAGAAAGAAAAAAGCGATGGAAAACAAAGCCACCTGACTCAACTAATGGAAAAACACACAAAACTTCTGCAGGAAAACAACCTCAAGATGGAGGAGCTAAAGAGAGAGTTGGAGACAAGCAGAAGTGCCGCCGAAAATAGAGCCACGTATGCAAATGTCGCAGCCACCGCTCCAAAGATATTAGCCTCTGAGCAAACTGCTCTCCACTCTATAGTGGTAGCCTCGACAGATCAGTTGGAAACTGGGGACGAGGTGATAGAAAGGATCAGGAAAGCGGTGAATGCTAAAGATGGCTTCATTACGGTGGATAGAGTCAGAAAGGTCAGAGACCGAAAAGTAATAGTGGGGTGCAGAACAAAGGAGGACAGGCAAAAGGTCAAGGAAAGGCTAAGTGTTGGAGGGAACCTACTGGTAGAGGAAATGAAGAATAAAGACCCGCTGCTAGCTCTAAAAAATGTCTTTAACTATAACAGTGATGAGGACATAATTAGAGCATACAAAAAACAGAATACAGACCTCTTCAAAGATCTGAAGAGTGAGGACGACAGGGTCGAAATAGCCTACAGGAGGAAGAATCGAAACCCCCACACGAGCAATGTAATCCTGAGAGTGTCGCCGCAATTGTGGAATAGGACTTTGCACAAAGGGGCTATACATATAGACATCCAGCGCATTAAGGTGGAAGATCAGTCTCCTCTGGTCCAATGCACATGCTGCTTGGCGTATGGCCACAGTAAGCGTTATTGTAAAGAAACCATAGACAAGTGCAGCCATTGCGGCGGCCCTCATACAAAAGCACAGTGCCCTGACTGGCTTGCCGGAGTAGCCCCATCATGCCTGAACTGCACGCAGGCTAAACACGCTAGTGCTGAACACAATGCGTTTAGTAGCGAATGTTCAGTGCGTAGAAGATGGGAGGCAATGGCGAGAGCAAAGGTGGCATATTGCTAACGAGGAGGGCAGCAAAAATAACAGGGCAGGCAACCCCATCAGAAGTTACGCAGTGGCCCAGGCCAACCTCCAAAGAAAGGAGTTGGCAACAAACGAACTCGTAATGGAAGCTTCCGACCGGAAAATTGCTTTCGCTTTGGTCCAGGAGCCATATGTCGGCGGGATTCGGAGAATGAAGAGCTACCGAGGTGTGCGGGTGTACCAGTGCGAGGACGATGGAAGTGGGACAGAGAAAGCAGCCGTGCTGGTATTTGATGACGACTTGGACGTCATACAGTGCCCAGAACTCACTACTAATAACATCGCAGTGGTGAGGATCCGGTCCAAAGCCTGGGAAATCGCTGTAGTCTCATTTTACTTCGAACCGGGCCGGCCTGTGGAACCATACGCGGATCAACTGCGAAAAACGGTCGAGAAAGCTGGGCCTAGAAAACTGCTCATTGGTGGCGATGCTAATGCTAAGAATACCTGGTGGGGCAGCATCGTAAATGACCCCAGGGGTATAGAAATGTCCGGGACCCTGGAAGAGTCAGAAATGCAGGTACTCAATAGAGGGGAGATACCCACTTATGACACGGTAAGAGGCAACACGAGGTACAGCAGCTTCGTCGATATTACAGCTTGCTCGACGGACATGCTCAGCCTCGTGGAAGACTGGAGGATTGACCAGGGAGTTACGAGCTCTGACCACAACACGATCCTGTTTCAAGTGCGTTTGCAAAGGGAAAAGGGGATCAATATCCAACGGACCACTCGACTCTACAATACTAAGAAGGCAAATTGGGACATCTTCTTTGAGAAAATGGACCAATTTAAAGCAGAAAACAGTATTGGTACGACTGATATAAGTAGGGTCGAGTCTAAACATCAGTTGGAGAACATCGTGAAGACGCTAACAAGAGGCATAACTTCAGCCTGTAGAGATAGTATGCCACCTAAGGCAACTAACACCAGAATCTCTATGCCATGGTGGTCATCGGAGCTCGCACTCTTGAAGAAGGAGGTCAATAGGAAAAAGCGGAGGATACGCAATGCAGCGCAAGACCGCAAAGAAAAAGTCTTCAAAGAGTACCTGCAAGCAAAAGAAAATTACGAATGCCAAGCCAAGAAAGCCCAAATAGCAAGCTGGAAGACCTTTTGCCAAAAACAAGATAGAGAAGGAGTATGGGAGGGCATATACAGAGTCATCGGTAAGACCGCCAAACGTCAAGAGGATCTGACCCTTAAAAAGGACGATGTGTTCCTAAACCCAAAAGAATCGGCAGCCCTACTAGCCGAAACATTCTACCCAGAGGACTCCGAAAAGAAGGATAACTCGCATCATCGCCAAATCAGAGAACTTGCGAAGCAAGTAAACGCCCCGTGTCATGATGAAACACATGATCCGCCGTTTACGATAGAGGAGCTAAAGACCGCGAGTAAGAGTTTCAATCCAAAGAAGGCACCTGGAGCGGATGGCTTCACGGCGGATATATGCAGTCGAGCAATCTTCAGGAATCTGGAAGTGTTCCTTGCCCTATACAACAAGTGCCTAGAGATAGGTCACTTCCCGGACATCTGGAAGGAGGCCACAGTGGTGGTATTGAGAAAACCGGGCAAGGACGATTATCTGAATCCCAGGGCCTATAGGCCGATCGGCCTGCTACCAGTCTTGGGCAAGATCCTGGAGAAGATGACAGTAGCAAGGATCAGGTGGCACCTAGTACCGCGGATTAGTACTCGCCAGTACGGCTTTATGCCACAGAGGAGCACCGAGGACGCCCTCTATAACCTAGTGAACCATATTAAGGGCAAGATAGAGCAGAAAAAGCTCGTAACCCTAGTCTCACTGGATATAGAGGGGGCCTTCGATAGCGCCTGGTGGCCGGCTATAAAAGTCAGACTGGCTGAGGAAAAGTGTCCGGTCAATTTAAGGAGGCTACTTGATAGCTATCTCGACTGCAGAAAAATCGGACTGAGGTATGCCGGGGAGGAACACACTAGAAACACCCAGAAAGGTTGCGTCCAGGGATCCATTGGCGGCCCGATACTGTGGGATGTACTCCTTGACCCCCTATTGCATGGTCTAGAAACAAAGGGAGTGTACTGTCAGGCGTATGCGGATGACGTGGTGATGGTCTTCAGTGGGGATTCGGGCTTGGAGGTCTCAGGACAGGCCAATGCCGCTCTCGACTATGTTCGGGAGTGGGGAGTCCGGAACAAGCTGAAGTTTGCACCGCACAAAACCTGTGCGATGGTGCTGACGCGTAAGCTCAAGTACGACACCCCACTCCTGAGGATGGGAGGGACCGACATTGGCATGTCAAGGGAGATCAAAATTCTGGGGCTGACTCTGGATGACGGGTTGACATTCAACAGCCATGTAGCAACAGTCTGCCAAAAGGCGGCAAACCTGTATAAACAGCTCTCCAGGGCCGCAAAGGTAAGCTGGGGGTTGCATCCAGAGGTCATCAAGACAATATATACGGCAGTGGTGGAGCCAGTTATCTTGTATGCGGCGTGCGCATGGGCTCCAGCTGCCAGTAGGATTGGAACGCAGAAAGCGTTGAATGCGGTACAGAGGGGTTTCGCACAGAAACTGTGTAAGTCCTACCGCACAGTCTCCCTGAACTCCGCTTTGGTGCTGGCCGGGATACTGCCTCTTGACCTTCGAATACAGGAGGCAGCCGCCCTGTACGAGGCAAGGAGAGGGTCGTCCCGGCTAGTGCTGGGAGACAGAGAGACAGAACGTGTGGTGGGATTTGCGGAGACTCCACATCCGGCTCTGCATGTAGAGTTGATCTTCGGCAGCTTGACCACTCAAGCACAAGTTGACGAGACCAACGGGCAGGCGGTGAAAATCTACACCGACGGCAGCAGGCTTGAGGGCAAGGTTGGGGCTGCGCTGTCCATATGGGACGGTGAGACGGAGACCAAGGCCATCAAGCTCAGCTTAGCCGCGTACTGCACCGTGTACCAGGCGGAGATCCTCGCTATATGCAGAGCCACAAGGGAGGCCCTGAAGCGCCCGAGGAAGGCGTACTGCATCTACAGCGACTCAAGGTCGGCCCTGGAGACCATCACCAATTACAATGCCCTACATCCATTGGCGGTAGAGACGCGCGGCAATCTGAAGGAAGCCCTCAACCAGGGCAAAACTGTAACTTTGTACTGGGTGAAGGCCCATGTAGGATTGGCAGGGAATGAACGCGCAGACCAGCTAGCGAAAGAGGCTGCACTTTCGAGCCGGAGGAGTCCCGACTACGACCGGGTTCCGGTCTCATTCGTGAAACGGATGATCCGAAAGGACTCCCTTGGCGAATGGGACAGGAGATACAGGTCCGGCGAGACAGCCTCCGTAACGAAGGTGTTCCTCCCAAATGTCGTGGAAGCCTTCAAAATAATTGTAAGCATGAGGCCAACGGGGTTACTGACTCAGGTACTCACGGGACATGGGGGGCTCTCCCAGTACTTGCATCGGTTCAAGTGTAAGGAGAGTCCCGCATGCGTCTGTGACCCCAGTATTAGTGAAACGGTATTTCATGTATTGCTGGACTGCCCGGTGCATGATAGGGACAGGTACGATTTGCAGCAGGAAACCGGTGTACATTTAAAAATGGAAAACCTAGAGGCTGTACTAAGAGACAAACTCACTCATCAAACTTTTATTGATTACTGTGTAAAAATAATTGCAATTGTGAATAAAAGAAACAAAGAAATTTAAGCATTTTTTACAATATATTTTGTAAAATATGTTACGGTAGTAAAGATAAGGCGAAATGGTAGAAAATAAGTTTATAGAGTGTAAGCATTAGTATTATAAGGTTTTCAAAATAAGCATAAAATGTTAAAATAGTTATAAGAATTAGAAAGTAAGTAAGTAAACTAGAATAAGTACTAGGATGGATAAGTTAAAATAAGATGGTAGGCACAACTAGAGTTGTAAAGAAAATGGAAAATGACTGAGTAGGAAAAAGAGATAGGCACAAGGATTGTCCAAAATGTTGAAAAGACACCTTGTAAAGAAAATGTAAAAATCGGATAAAAGTAGAGGATATTCACAAGCGGTTACAGTATGTTAAGAAAATAAATACCGCCTGTTAAAGATAATTTGGAAATGTAGAGAAAAGCAATAGTAAGTAAGTAGAGTAGGACCTTATCAGGGTATGGAATAGAATTATATAGTGCGTAGTTTAAGAAAGTAGGTGACAAAATTCTGTGAAATTTGACAAAGTCACAGGGACAAGAATAAAAAAAAAAAAAAAAAAAAAAAAAAAAAAGAAAAAAAAAAAAAAAAAAAAAAAAAAAAAACCTAACCTAACCTAACCACGGAGATAAAGACGGAGGTGCTTGGGGCTATTAACCGATTATATGAGATTGTGAAGGAGTCGGAGAAAACGAGATTGTCTGTCGCGACGCCTGCTACCGCGTCACAAATGGATCAGACCTACCTACTCACTCCAACTGGCGACCAAAGGACTCCGATGCCGACCACGGATGTTCCGACAGAGCTAATGAAGCAGCTCATGGTGAACCTCCAGCAGCACAACCAGGCGTTGGAGGAGTGCCAGCAGCACACGCGGGCCCTGTCGGAACATCTGAAGCAGACCCCGCGCTTTGTCGCAGGCCAAGGACCAACCTTCGCTGAGATGGCTGCCGCCCCTAGACAGTCCCTCCAAAAGCCCCTTCACTCAGTAGTCGTCTCATCTGCTGATGAGAACGACACTAGTGAGGGTGTTATAGGAAAACTGAGAGTGGCAGTCAACGCTCGGAGTGAGGGAACAAGGGTGGAGCGGCTGCGCAAGGCGCGGGACCAAAAAGTCATAGTCGGGTTTTCCACCAAAGAGGAGATGGAGGCAGTAAAGGAGAGGATCCGGAAGTCAGGAGGTCTCCGGGTTGAGGAGGTCCAGAACAAGGACCCCCTCATCATCCTTAAGGACGTCCTCTCCTGCCACACCGACGGCGAAATAACTGAGGCCCTGTTAACCCAAAACACCCACTTGTTGGGTGATGTGGCCGTGGCGGATAGGAGGCTGGTGGTTAAGTATCGCCGCAGAACCCGGAATCCCCATATGGGACACATCATCCTGCAGGTGTCCCCAACAATATGGCAGAGGCTGACGGCGGCGGGTCGGGCGCATGTTGACCTGCAGCGGGTGCAGGTGGCCGATCAGTCGCCGTTGGTTCAGTGCTCCATTTGCTTGGGGTATGGGCACGGGAGAAAGTTTTGCCGAGAAACCATCCCGCTGTGCAGCCACTGTGGGGACCCACATTTGAAGGCGGATTGCCCGGCTTTTGCGACCGGTATTGCACCACAGTGCAGGAACTGCCAGGTCGCGAAGGCCGGGAAGTTGGACCACAGTGCGTTCGACAGTTCCTGCCCAGTGCGGATGAAGTGGGACAGCCTGGCTAGATCTAGCGTGGCATATTGCTGAGGTGGTGACGGCCGTAACCCAAAGTATCCAAGTTGCCTCTGATACCCACCAGTACAAAGTGGTCCAGGCCAACCTGCGACGGAGTGAGCTGGCAACCAATGAGTTGTTGATGGAGGCTAATAAGCGGAAACTTGCCATAGCGTTGCTCCAGGAGCCTTACGTGGGTGGGGCGAGAAGGATGAAGGGCTACCGGGGCGTAAGGGTCTTCCAGAGCTCTGAGGGAGGAGAAGGGACTGTGAAGGCAGCAATCGCTGTCTTTGACCATGATTTGGACATCATTCAGTACCCGCAACTCACCACAAAAAGCATCGTTGTGGTGGGAGTCCGAACCAGAGCCTGGACGATCACGCTGGTGTCCTTCTACTTCGAGCCCGGCGAACCCATAGAGCCATACCTGGAGTACCTCAAACGAGTCGTGCAAGACGTTGGCCCTAGCAGGTTGGTCATTGGAGGAGACACTAACGCTAAAAGTACTTGGTGGGGTAGCGGCAATGAGGACGTGAGAGGGGAGCAGATGTGTGGAGCATTAAATGAATGGGGAATGCAAATTCTGAACATAGGTGACATCCCGACATATGACACCGTGAGGGGTGGAAAAAGGTACAGCAGTCACGTGGATGTGACGGCCTGTTCGGCGGATATGCTGGAACTGGTGGATGGCTGGCGAATTGTGGAAGGCCTCACATGTTCCGACCACAACGGCATCACTTTCTTCATACGTTTGACAAAGTCGAAAGGCATAAGTGTCCAACGCACAACTAGGGTGTACAATACCAAGAAGGCTAATTGGAGGCAATTTCATGAGAAACTGTCTCAAATTATGCAGGACAAAAATTTAACCATCACAGAACTTAAGAATATAAACAATATAGAACAAATAGAACACGTACTAAACACTTATACAAAAGCAATAACTGACACTTGTGCACACACTTTGCAAACAAAAAAGAAAAAAGATACAATCACCTTGCCGTGGTGGTCCCGGGAGCTCGCGGAGATGAAGAAGCTAGTCACCACCAGGAAACGCAGGATCAGGAACGCAGCGCCAGTCCGAAGAGCGATGGTTGTCATGCTGTACCTGAAAGAAAAAGAAACCTATGAGTCAGCTGTGAGGAAGGCCATAGAAGAAAGTTGGAAGGAGTTCTGTGGGAAACAGGATAGGGAGGGGGTCTGGGACGGGATCTACAGAGTGATGGGAAGGGTTTCAAGAAGAGAAGAAGATCTACCTCTCCAGATAGACGGAAATGCACTGGATGCAAAGGGCTCAGTGAAGCTATTGGCCGACACCTTCTATCCCGAGGACCGAGGGGAGGACGACAACATGGACCACCGCCAAATGAGAGAACTGGCAGAAACGGTAAACGGTTGGAGGCATGATGAACGACATGATCCACCGTTTACCCAAAGCGAGCTAGATAGGGCCATGAAGTCGTTCAACCCAAAAAAGGCCCCGGGAGCCGATGGCTTCACGGCCGACATTTGCTCACAGGCCGTAAATTGCGACCCCGATTTTTTCCTAACACTGCTAAACCAATGCCTAGCACACCACTACTTTCCAAAGATCTGGAAGAAAGCGACAGTGGTGGCTCTTAGAAAACCAGGCAAGGACTCGTACAGCGTACCCAAATCGTACAGGCCGATTGGGCTCTTGCCTGTCCTAGGGAAGGTGTACGAGAAGATGCTGGTTGCTCGTCTCAAATACTACCTACTCCCCAGGATAAGTACTCGCCAATACGGCTTTATGCCCCAAAGGAGCACCGAAGACTCCCTCTATACTCTTATGCAGTATATTCGCGAAGCGCTGGCACGGAAAAAGATTGTCACGCTTGTGTCGCTAGATATAGAGGGAGCATTCGACAGTGCGTGGTGGCCCGCCATCAAAGTACGATTGGCTGAGGAACAGTGTCCTGTGAATTTGAGACGAGTAATCAGTAGCTACTTCAGTGATAGGATAGTAAGCGTGAGATACGCCGGGGAGGAGTGCAATAAGTCGTCCAGCAAAGGATGCGTCCAGGGCTCCATAGGAGGTCCCATCTTCTGGAACTTACTTCTGGACCCACTCCTGAAAGAGCTCGAAAGGAGAGGCAACTACTGCCAGGCATTCGCCGACGATGTCGTAATGGTGTTCGTCGGCGAATCGGCAGTAGAAATCGAGGGACAAGCCAATGCCGCTCTCGAACATGTTCGAGCGTGGGGTGTCAAAAATAAGCTCAAATTCGCACCGCACAAAACCTGTGCGATGGTGATAACGCGGAGGCTGAAATACGACACGCCGCGCTTGAACATGGGAGGGATCGACATTGGAATGTCCCAAGATATGAAAATCTTGGGCCTCATCATAGACTCCAACCTCACATTTAACAAGCACATAGCTGTCGCCTGTAAGAAGGCCATAGCTATATACAAGCAGCTGGCCAGGGCGGCCCGGGTGAGCTGGGGTTTGCACCCGGAAGTCATCCGGGTGATATATACCGCAGCGGTTGAGCCAACACTGTTGTACGCCGCAAGTGCATGGGCACCGACCGCCAACAAGCTGGGCGTCATAAAGCAGCTGAACGTGGTCCAGAGAGGGTTTGCACAAAAGCTGTGCAGAGCCTACCGCACGGTCTCTCTGAACTCGGCTCTGGTGCTGGCTGGGCTACTCCCGCTCGACCTCCGCATCCGCGAAGCGGCTGCGCTGTATGAGGCTAAGAGAGGGGTACCCCAGCCTGTGCTTGGGGGCAGAGAGGTTGAGCGGATGGCTCTAGTGATTGAGGCCCCGCATCCTGCAGAGCAGGAAAATCTGGACTTTGGCAGCCTGGTAGACGAAGAACACTATAACAACCACAACAATTTTGCTGTGCGTATCTTCACAGACGGCAGCAAGATTGAGGGCAAGGTCGGAGCGGCGCTATCCTTGTGGAATAGCGCCACCGAGGTAAAGGCCCTCAAACTTGCTCTGCCGTCTTACTGCACCGTCTATCAGGCGGAGCTATTGGCCCTTCAAAGAGCGGCTGGTGAGGCGCTCAAACGCAGGGAAAGCACGTTCGGCATCTTCAGCGATTCCATGGCGGCCCTTCAGTCGGTAGTAAACGTGAGTTCCCCCCATCCCCTTGCAGTGGAAACCAGAGACACCATTCGCCGCTGCGAGCTCCAGAACAAGAGTGTCTCCTTGTTCTGGATCAAGGCCCACGCAGGTTTGGAGGGAAACGAGCGAGCCGACCAACTCGCGAAGGAAGCCGCCCTGGGGTCGAAGAAGAAGCCGGACTATGATCTGTGCCCCGTTTCATTCGTCAAGCGACAGATCCGTATGGAGTCGCTTGACGAGTGGAACGGGAGATATAAGTCGGGGGCAACAGCCTCCGGCACAAAGTTGTTTTTTCCTGACGCGGTTGCGGCGTACAGTGTGGTGCAAAAATTTGAGCCTACAAGCCTCACAACACAGATTCTCACGGGGCACGGTGGGTTTTCTGCATACCTGAATCGCTTCAGGTGTAAGGATAACCCATCGTGCGCCTGTGAGCCCGGAAGGGACGAGACGGTCTTACACGTCTTGCTGGAGTGCCCGATCACTGCTAGAGAGCGGTACGAAGCGGAGCAGGGCCTAGATGAGAAACTATCTGTAAATAATTTATCTAGTTTAATAAGTGGGAAAAAAAGAAAGGAGTTTTTAGAATATTGTAGTAGAATAGCGTTAATAGTTAACAATAGAAATAAGATAGAAAAAGTAAAATAGGATACTTATTTATATAATGATTATATAGTTTAAGTACCTACATAATAAGAGGAAAAAAAAAAAAAAAAAAAAAAAAAAAAATACAATATTCTAAAGTAAGTGAAATAACGTAGTCATATTTATGTTTCGGTTACTATAGTATAGGTATACAGTTTTGTTTATATAGTATAAGTAGAGTTTTTGTTCATGGTGTATGGCATAGTTCTGTCTGTCCAGGCTAAAGAATCGTGACCAACAGTCATAATGTCAACAAAACACAATGTGATTGAATAACACAATCGAAGACACAGACTCTGATCCTGTCGGAGGACAACCAGCATGGCAGGAGTGTGGTTTTAGTCAGTAAGAGTCTGACACTGCTCGGGCTGGCTCGCTCGCGAGTCAGCCCGTCCGTCCATGAGGATTTCCCACTCCTGCCAAAAAAAAAAAAAAAACCTAACCTAACCTAACCTAACCTAACCTAACCTAACCTAACCTAACCTAACCTAACCTAACCTAACCTAACCTAACCTAACCTAACCTAACCTAACCTTTTTTTTTTTTTTTTTTTTTGTTGCCGGGGTGGAAAATCCTCATGGATGTCCTTCGCCCGAGGCGGGCGAAGGGGTCTGTCAGACTCTTACTGACTAAAAACCACCCCGGTGTTCCGTCCCACACTTGGACCGGGGATCGTGAGAGCTAGTACGACTTCCATGATCCCCGGCTAGTGCCGGCCCGCCTATGCGGGCCACCTCTGGCTCGCGGGGAGAGTGAGGTGTCCTCTCCCCGCGACGTCTAATAGGGGCGCGCGTGGAACACTACGCGCCGCCGCCTCGGGTCCTGCTGGATGGGGGGCGGCGGACGACCCCGAGTCCGCCGGCCCTCTGGACCTATTTAGGGGGGCTGGAAGAGGGCGTTGTCCGCCCTCCGCCGACGCCCGGTACGTCTGCTGCGGATCGGGAGAGTGGCCACGGCCTCCCTTTCCCTTTCCGCAGCCTCCTTCTGCGAAATTACGGCTTCACAGAAGGAGATCACCGCATCCCACGACTCGGCGCTCCCGACCATCGAACGTGCGACAGCCGGCAGCGACAGGTCGGGGCCCACTTCGGATACGAGGGCACGGCGCTGCTCCTCCCATGCGGCACACTCTGCCAGTGTGTGCTGCGCCGTGTCCTCCCGACAGTCGGTGCAGTGATGGCACCGAGCGTCCGGCTCCCTGTTTATGCGACACAGGTACTTCCCGAAGCAGCCATGCCCCGAGAGCACCTGCGTCGCCCGAAACGACAGGGAGCCGTGCTTCCTCCCGAGCCATTCGTCGAGCACTGGTCGGATCGCGTCGACGGTAGCAAGGCCGGCGGTAGGGCGCAAAAGCCTATCCCGCCATTCCGCCACCATGACCTCGCGGAGCTGTGACCGACGCAACTCGATCTCGCGCTGCATCGGTTCACCGCCCCGCGTCCGCACCTCCTCGCGCCACCGGTACAGCGAGGCGAGGACTCTCGCCTCCAAGTCCCAGGGCGGAGATCCGGCCAGTGCACAACCCGCCTCGTAGGAGATCGTGCGATATCCCCTAATAGCCCTGACGGCCATCGCCCTCTGCGGTCTTCGCAGTATCGCGATGCTGCCGGCCGTCAGGTCAGAAGCCCACACCGGGGCTCCGTACAGGGCCATGGATCGCACGATCCCCAAGTACAACCGCCTACAGGCGGTGCTCGGGCCCCCCAAATTAGGAAGCAGCGTTGCTAGCGCACCCGCGGCGCCCATCAACCTGGGCGTCAGCCGTCGAAAGTGGGGGCCAAAATCCCACCGGCTGTCGAGCACCAATCCTAGGTACTTCATGGTGGACTCGACAGCGATTTGGACTCCCCCGACCACGATGTGTGACCCCGGCGGCGGCGCCCGTCGGGGGCCGTGAAAAACCATGGCCTCCGACTTATTGAGGGCCACCTCCAGCCCCAGGCGTCGTATGCGACCCACCACATTTGAGACCGCAGCCGTCGCCAGCAACGCTGCCTCCCTGTACGAGCTCCCCCGGGCCGTGACCAGTGTGTCGTCCGCATAACACGTCAGGTCCACTCCCAGTGGGAGCTCGCCCCTCAGCACCCAGTCGTAACCGATGTTCCACAGGGGTGGGCCTAAGACCGAACCCTGCGGAACACCGCACGACATATCGCGACGGCCCTCACCGTCGCGTCCCCTGTAGGTGACACATCTTTCCGCCAAATAAGCCCCAACGATGCGGCGGAGGTAGCGGGGCACCCTATGGTACCTCAGTGCCTCCCGAATACAACTCCAGGGCAGGGTGTTGAATGCGTTGGAGATGTCCAAGGACACCGCCAGCATCACCCCGCCCCGGGACACCGCTTCCTCCGCCAGGACTCTAACCCGCATTATGGCGTCGATAGTGGAGCGCCCATGCCGAAAACCAAACTGACTGTCGTCCAGATCCGGCCCCTCTCTGTACAAGTGGCTGACGAGGCGGGTAGCAATTATCCGCTCAAAAAGCTTACCCACCTCGTCTAGCAGCACTATGGGCCGGTATGCGGACGGTGAGTCTGCTGGGCGCCCCGCCTTCTTGAGCAGGACCAGACGACCTGTCTTCCACTGAGCGGGGAAACAGCCCTGCTCAAGGCAAGCTGAGTAGAGTCCTCTCAGTTGGGGCTCTAGCTCCTCCAGAGCGAGGACTAGCGCGCGGCCGGGAACTCCATCCGGTCCCGGGGCAACTGTTTTGGCCCGGAGTCGCATCACGGCCGTCCTCAACTCTGGTTGTGTCACCTCGGGGGCTAACCTAACCTAACCTAACCTAACCTTTTTTTTTTTTTTTTTTTTTTTTTTTTTTTTTTTTTTTTTTTTTTTTTTTTTTTTTTTGTTGCCGGGGTGGAAAATCCTCATGGATGTCCTTCCAAGGGGTCTGTCAGACTCTTACTGACTAAAAACCACCCCGGTGTTCCGTCCCACACTTGGACCGGGGATCGTGAGAGCTAGTACGACTTCCATGATCCCCGGCTGGTGCCGGCCCGCCTATGCGGGCCACCTCTGGCTCGCGGGGAGAGTGAGGTGTCCTCTCCCCGCGACGTCTAATAGGGGCGCGCGTGGAACACTACGCGCCGCCGCCTCGGGTCCTGCTGGATAGGGGGCGGCCGACGACCCCGAGTCCGCCGGCCCTCTGGACCTATTTAGGGGGGCTGGAAGAGGGCGTTGTCCGCCCTCCGCCGACGCCCGGTACGTCTGCTGCGGATCGGGAGAGTGGCCACGGCCTCCCTCTCCCTCTCCGCAGCCTCCTTCTGTGAAATTACGGCTTCACAGAAGGAGATCACTGCATCCCACGACTCGGCGCTCCCGACCATTGAACGTGCAACGGCCGGCAGCGACAGTGCGGGGCCCACTTCGGATACGAGGGCACAGCGCTGCTCCTCCCATGCGGCACACTCTGCCAGTGTGTGCTGCGCCGTGTCCTCCCAACAGTCGGTGCAGTGATGGCACCGAGCGTCCGGCTCCCTGTTTATGCGATACAGGTACTTCCCGAAGCAGCCATGCCCCGAGAGCACCTGCGTCGCCCGAAACGACAGGGAGCCGTGCTTCCTCCCGAGCCATTCGTCGAGCACTGGTCGGATCGCGTCGACGGTAGCAAGGCCGGCGGTAGGGCGCGAAAGCCTCTCCCGCCATTCCGCCACCATGACTTCGCGGAGCTGTGACCGACGCAACTCGATCTCGCGCTGCATCGGTTCACCGCCCCGCGTCCGCACCTCCTCGCGCCACCGGTACAGCGAGGCGAGGACTCTCGCCTCCAAGTCCCAAGGCGGAGATCCGGCCAGTGCACAACCCGCCTCGTAGGAGATCGTGCGATATCCCCTAATAGCCCTGACGGCCATCGCCCTCTGCGGTCTTCGCAATATCGCGATGCTGCCGGCCGTCAGGTCAGAAACCCAAACCGGGGCCCCATACAAGGCCATGGATCGCACGATCCCTAAGTACAGCCGCCTACAGGCGGTGCTCGGGCCCCCTAAATTGGGAAGCAGCGTTGCGAGCGCACCCGCGGCGCCCATCAACCTGGGCGTCAACCGTCGAAAGTGGGGGCCAAAATCCCACCGGCTGTCGAGCACCAATCCTAAGTACTTCATGGTCGACTCGACAGCGATTTGGACACCCCCGACCACAATGTGTGATCCCGGCGGCGGCGCCCGTCGGGGGCCGTGAAAGACCATGGCCTCCGACTTGTTGAGAGCCACCTCCAGCCCCAGGCGTCGTATGCGACCCACCACCTGTGAGACCGCAGCAGTCGCCAGCAACGCTGCCTCCCTGTACGAGCTCCCCCGGGCCGTGACCAGTGTGTCGTCTGCGTAGCACGTCAGGTCCACTCCCGGTTGGAGCTCGTCCCTCAGCACCCAGTCGTAACCAATGTTCCACAGGGGTGGGCCTAGGACCGAGCCCTGTGGAACACCGCACGACATATCGCGACGGCCGTCGCCGTCGCGTCCCCTGTAGGTGACACACCTTTCCGCCAAATAAGCCCCAACGATGCGGCGGAGGTAGCGGGGCACCCTGTGGTACCTTAGTGCCTCCCGAATACAACTCCAGGGCAGGGTGTTGAAGTCGTTGGATATGTCCAAGGACACCGCCAGCATCACCCCACCCCGGGAAACCGCTTCCTCCGCCAGGACTCTCACCCGCATTATGGCGTCAATTGTGGAGCGCCCATGCCGAAATCCGAACTGACTGTCGTCCAGATCCGGCCCCTCTCTGTACAAGTGGCTGACTAGGCGGGCAGCAATTATCCGCTCAAAAAGCTTACCCACCTCGTCTAGCAGCACTATGGGCCGGTATGCGGACGGCGAGTCTGCTGGGCGCCCTGCTTTCTTGAGCAGGACCAGACGACCTGTCTTCCACTGAGCTGGAAAGTGGCCCTGCTCAAGGCAAGCTGAGTAGAGTCCTCTCAGCTGGGGCTCTAGCTCCTTCAGAGCGAGGACGAGCGCGCGGCCCGGAACTCCATCAGGTCCCGGGGCCACGGTTTTGGCCCGGAGCCGCATCACGGCCGTCCTCAACTCTGGTTGTGTCACCTCAGGGACGCTCTCCTCGTCCTCAGACTCTGTGGTTGTGGGCAAAGCCATCGGCGGCGGCACGTGCTCTTCTCTATCAGGAAAGAGAGCAGCGACCACTCCCTCCAGCAACTGAGGCTCGAGGCTCTCAGTGAGTGGGGGCGCCCAGGCACGAAGTTTCCCTCGGACCGCACGATAAGGACGCCCCCATGGATTTCCATCTAAGGTCGCCAACATCTCTTCCCTGAATCGAGTCTTCGACTCGCCGATGGCCAGCCACAGAGCCTGCTTCGCCGCGCGGTACACCTCATACCGCGTAGCTTCTTCTTCCGGAACCCGACGACGTCTCCTCCGGTATCGGGTGTACTGGCGCCTGACCTCCACGCAGGTCCTGCGCATCTGCGCGATTTCGGCGGTCCACCAGTACAACCGGCGCCTTGTGGGCTGAGTGCGGACGCGGGGCATGGACGCGTCGCAAATTTGCGTCATCGCCCCGCGGAACCACTGCGCCTCCTCTTCGACGTCGACGGGTTCGTTCGTCATTGACTCCCGGACCCAGGCCTGGATCATTGCGGCTTCCTCGAGAAGCTCCCTGTCGATCTGTTTAATCGACCAGCGAGGACCGTCCGTTTGCGGGGCCGATGGTCGGCCGCCGCCCGCGGTCTGGGTAGAGACGTTGAATCGGATGTACCGATGATCTGACAACGTCTCCACCTCCACGGCGACTCGCCAGTCGCGGACACGGCCTGCAACAGCGGAGCTAGCGAATGAGACGTCCACTACAGACCCGCCCCGCTGCCGCACGCACGTGTACTCCGAGCCCCGATTCAAGACGGTCAGGCCGGTCGCAACCGCCCACTCCTCCAACACCTCGCCCCGATGATCGGTGATCGGGGATCCCCACGCCGCAGACTTGGCATTGAGATCCCCGAGCAATAGCACCGGGCGAGGGTGGAATCGGCCTACGACGGCACCCAGCTCGACAAGGAACCTCTCGAAGTCGGCGAGACTCTTGTTGGGCGAGAAATATACCCCAATGATGTTGATTCCCCCCACGAGAGCGGCCACCCAGCCGCGTCCTCGGGAGGGACTGCCAAGAGTCCCACCAATGATGGCCACCAAACCGTCCAGGTCCCCTACCCAGTTATCGCGGGGAGGGACAAAATACGGCTCAGCGACGACAGCCACGTTGATCGACCACTCCGCCATGCTCTGGAGCAATAGGTCCTGAGCTCTGGAAGAGTGGTTGATGTTCGCCTGGAGGAAATGGAATTGTGCCATTACTGGCATTCCATTTCTCCGGCATCTCCTCCATCCCTGGGTCGGGAATCAGCTGCTTGGCTGCCAGGCTGTGGGAGGGGCGCAGGTCCTACGACAACCCTATTTTTCCTGCTCTTTTTGGGGGCCTTGCAGGCTTTTCCCCCAAGTCTGTGCTCCGCAGGCTTCCCTGCAGCTGCACAGAGGCTGCAGTTAGGTGTCGCAGAGCACTGGGCCGACTTGTGGCCGGGTTGGCTACAGCGATAGCAGAGGTCGCTGCGGTCTGTGTCTGCAGTGCATTGTGCCCGGACATGCCCTTTGCCCAGGCAGCGGTAGCACTGCATTTCCCTGGGTGGCAGGAGCTTTACACTCGCTGACACCCAGCCTACCAGCAACCTTCTGCCATCCGCGACCTTGTTTGCGGCCACCACCGGGCACCGCACCCAAACTGTGCCCAGCCCGTCAGCGCCTCTGCGGATTTCGCCCGCCTGCACGTTCTCGGGCGGACACCCACCGTTTCGGGCAATGGCCGCCACTACCTCCTCCGGGGTCACCGAGTCGTCCAGCCCACTCACGCGTAATTCGGCCGTTTTTGTGGGCCTGGACACCCGGACATCCTCCGGTTTGAGGACCTCCCTTAGTTTGGCGGCCAGAATGTCCGCCCTCTCTTGCCTTGACGCACCCGACACTTCAAAGATTTTGGCTCCAGTGGCCGCCGTTCTGAAACCAAAGCCGGCCGGGGAGGCAAAGTCGCCGAAGTTCAGCTTCGTTTTTACCTCCGCCAGGACCGACTTAAAACTCACCCCCCTTTCAGAGGCTTCGGGCTGCAGGGTGATTATTACAGCCTCGGAGCGTGGGGGTCTCGCCTTGGGTGGCCTTGGTCTCTTTTTAGACCGTGCCGGGCCGGCAGGTGCCGCCGCGTCAACAGGTGCTGGCCGCACCGCCCTCTTTTTGCGCTTTCTTTTCACCACCGTCGTCCAGGTCTCCTGGGTCGGGGGTGCGGTCGCCGGGAGCGTGGTTTGTTGGGGAGGGGGTGCGGGAGCACCCGTCGCGGGCTTCTTGGGCCCCTCCGTGGGCTTTTTGGCCCCTTCTGCAGGCTTTTTGCCCCCCTGCGTGGACTTCGTCATTGCGGACTCCTCCTTCCTCCGCCTATCCGCCGCAAGCGGTGGACGGAGGGTTTCGGCCGGGAGGAGTCTCGACTCCAAAGCCTCTAATCGGGCAGACACCATGCCACCGCACTGCATCATGCAGATTCGGGCGACCCTCTCGATGTCGAGATCTGATATCGCAAGTGCAGATGCGGGCGGCGACGCAGATTCAGGGGCCGACGATGACGTAGCAGGAGGGAGGGAGGCAGTAGCCGCGGGAGCTTCCTGCCGCTGCCTCTGAGCGGCAAACTCCCGCTTGAGATCCTCCAGTTCGGATCGGAGACGGCTATTCTCCTCCCATAGCTTCGCCGTCTCCTCCGAGGTCGTGCGATCGAGAAGGATCTGCACAGCCTCCCTGATCCCATCTGCCGCCTCCTTAAGGGCACGGGTGAACGAGCCCTTGAGGTTGCCGGACTTGGTCGCAACCTTCAGGACCACGTCCACGCCGTCCAGCACCTGGCGGTTAAGGGCCTCTGCCGTAAGGCTCGAGCCTGCAGCCGCCTGAGCAGCCCGCCGCTCTCGAGCCTGACGGGCCATTTCGGCGACTTCGTCGGCCGCGACCGCTCTGCTCTGGGCACGCTTCGCGGTGTTGGCATCTGCTTTCGTGCCCACGAGAGAGACGGTGGCTCTTCCCGGCTCCTCGATTGAGACCCCGGATGAAACCCCGGGGTCACTCTCCCCGCTGATTCCCGGCGTATCGGGGCGCTTAAAGCGACCTCGAACGTCACGCCCGGGCATAGGAGCACAGACTCCGCCCACAACCGCGCGACCACGGCCTCTCCTTGCCGTGGCCACTTTTGCAGCCGGCAGGTTCTCCTCACTTGAGGAGAGACCTACCGACCCCACTCGGTCCGAAAAAACTTCGTGGTGCGGTCGCTTTCTCCAAAATTTGGAGCGACCACGCGAGTCCTGGTCGGACATAGTTGGATCCTCTATTGAGGATCGGGAGCCTCCTCGGCTCTTGTTACCGTCGCCGGCAAGCGGTACCTCCTTATCACGTCCAGTTTTTGATGTTTTGTTGTTATTAAGTTCCATTTTTGTTCCCACGAGTATAATAGGAAATAAAAGTCCACCCAGGCAGAGCCTTTATACCTGGGTAAGCCTATATACTGTAGAGTGCGGCAGGTGCTCTACAGGGGAGGCGCTAACGACTGGACTCCCTCCAGCCATTCATCCCCTCGCCACGCCTCGAAACTTAGGATTGGGTGGTTTTTTATCTTAGAGGTGTCCTTCCTCTGGGCCAGGCGATTAAGCCAAGCCCCCGACGGCGGCATTAGACATGCCTCCGTTCGCTGTCCGGCTAACCCGACTCAGCGAACCCGTCGAAAGTTCTCTCCTAGAGGGAATTCCCTGTAAGAGAAAAACGCCTATCGCATTGGTGCGCCGGCACCGCTGCGGCGCAGTCGCATCCATGCCAATCGACAACCGTCGATCGATCAGGAGCGACCCCTCCTGGTGTCCCTCTTAGTCTGGTCTCTCACTTTGGGCCTTTCCGGCATGAGTAACTCTACCGGCAGAGCCCCAAAGATCATTGAGACACGCAAGCCCCACCACGACGACAACGTGGGGACACATTCGGGGGGCGTGGGGACACATTCGGGGGGAACCTAACCTAACCTAACCTAACCTAACCTAACCAGTTCCCCCCCGGCTCTCGTGGCGGTCGGATCGTTTTTTGAGTCGCTCCGCAGCAAAAAATTCGAAAAAACGGTAAAAAGTGATCGGATTTTGATGAAACAAGTGTCAGTGTGTAGAGGAATGTGGCCTCCACACTTCTAAATTCAGTGTCTAAACCGGATTGCAGTGTGTGAAGTGATAAAACTGAAAAACCTCTTACTTTGAGGTTAATAAGGGACATCAAAAACTTAAACTGCGAACGCTGCTAAATTAAGATCGACGACCCCCCTTTTTTATTCAAGAAAAAGGAGGGGGTTATCGCCGCGCAGCGTCCGGACGACACAGAAGACAGAAAAATCCAGGCCGCGCGGAGTTATTCAGCGAAAACCAAAAACACGTGGTGCTGAAAATTTGGAAAACGCAGAGCTAGACGCATGAGAATTTGCAGCCAACATCTTCTGCAAGGACCTAGACTGGTAGTACTACTTGGACGATCGTAGTGAGTGGACGTATCGAACAATAATTTAATATAAACAAATAATCACTTGCGTAATTTGTGACCTAGTTTTTGTAAATAGCCGGCAGTAGAGCAAACTGAGTCATCGTTTTGTTTTATGTAAGGTGGATTTGTGAAGATGACTAGTTATTAACAAGTGAATAACCTAATCACACAAATGGAGGATAGCCCCTTCAGCCCGAGAAGTAGGTGCGCTCGCTCCCCGCCGCCTGCAGGCGCGCGCGCAACCGCACCCGCTCCTGCTCCTCAAGCGCCGAGCCAAAGACGCGATGACGTTGAAGCAATATCGACGCCCGAAATTCAGAGCTGGATGACGAGTATTGACCAGAGCCTTCAGGAGGTATGTGCTATCGCAGCAGAAGGCAAGCTAAATTCTGACCAAAAAATGCGCATCAATGCCTTATGCCGAAAGGTTGGACATGGAACATCGCAGATGGCCGTGCAGTACCAGTCCATCAAATACAAAGCCCTACAATCCCATAATGCTTTGAAAGCACTTGAGAGTCAGCTCGACCTTTCACAGCAACTCAAGGAGCTCAAGCTGAAAGTCGGAGAATCTATCAAACCTGCTGTGGGAATCTCCTTTTCGGACATGGTGAAGAAAGGAGCAAACAACTTCATCCAGCCGTCAAAAGTAAGTTCTGTGGCCATTTACCCGCAAGACAAATTGAGGTCTAGTGATGAGACAAAGTCACTCGTCCAAAAAATTATCTGCCCTGAACAGATGAAACTTCAAGTTAGAGGTCTGCGCAAGACCAGAAATGGCGGAGTCATCATCAGCACCGAGACGAAAGACGATATCGAGAAGCTGAGGAAATCGGAGCAGTTATCTCAGTCAGGTCTAACAGTCGATGAGCCTTTCAAAAGGAAGCCAAGGGTTGTTATCCTAGGAGTGCCGTCATCCATGGCAGAAAATGAAGTATTTGCGTGCTTATACCACCAAAATCTTGCCGAGACACTACAGGACTGCAGCCTTGAGAAGTTCTTGACCTTGATTAGATTGAGCCACAAGTCAGGTAAGAAAGACGCTGACCACTGCAACTACGTAGTAGAAGTACCTGCAGCCATACGCAAAGCCCTGATCTCAAAATACCGAGTATTTGTGAATTGGTCATCGTGCCCTGTCAGAGACTTTACGTTGGTCACACGGTGCTACAAGTGCCAGCAGTATGGTCATGCCGCCAAGTTTTGTCGGCAGACGTCACATACCTGCGGTCACTGTGGCGATCAAGGACACTCGATTAAAGAATGTCCAAAAAAGGAAACTGAGCCAAAATGTGCCACTTGCTCGCATTTCAAAAAGCCAGACAAGCACAGCACAGGCGCTGCGGACTGTCCAGCGAGATTAATGGCCGAAAAAAGGTACATTTATTCCATTGACTATGCAGGCGCCTGAGAGCGCCGTTTATAAGTTTTTTATTTAGACCACTCTTTAGACTTTATATCTATTCTAGTACCATAGTTATGATTAACAATATAATTAATGATTTAGATGATTTCTCTATTTCCGAGTCAAAGGTTTGTGAAGCTGAGAATTGCAAACAATATCTTTCTGGGTACAAAAGTCCACTAACCATATTAACACAAAATATTCGTAGTATTTTTAAGAATTTTGATAGCTTTTGCACCTTTCAGCAACGTTTAGACATAAATTGTGACGTTTTTGTTTTGACCGAATGCTGGCTTGCCAAACAATATAACATACCGCTAATACCGGGTTATGGAATGTACAAAAGTAATAGGAATTACAACCAAAATGATGGAGTGGTAGTTTATGTAAGGAATCATTTAGAGGTGTCAGTTGAGGAACCAAATATGCACGACTGCAACAGTTTGGTTGTGAGGATCGGATCAGATTTTGCAATATTAGCGTTATATCGACCTCCTTCCTTTAAAAATGTTAGCAATTTCACGGAATCGCTGAATGATGTCTTGCAGGACCTGTCATCCATCAAAAACGCGGTTGTGATTGGAGATATAAATATCAATATTCTCCCGGGAAGTTCTGATGCATCTGCTCAGGACTACCTTAACCTATGTGCATACCAAGGCCTGCTCCCCGCACATAACTTTCCTACACATCATAGTGGCTCCTGCTTGGATCATGTCATGCTAAAATCATATTACCCCTCGCTTGCAATCGTTGTTAATTCGACAATAACAGATCACAATGCTGCCCTACTAACCCTAGATTGTAACATAGCTAAGCAAAACACTCGCACAATTTTAAAATTGAATAAAAATAAACTTGAGGAAGATTTGCGCGTCATCAACTTTAATCCAGTCTATAATTCCGCTGATCCGCAGTATTGTATGTTGTATGTAATAGAAAATGTACGACATGCAATTCAGAAAAATACGGAAATTTTGCAGTTGAGCAACAAAAATTGCAACATAAAACCCTGGATCACAACAGGTCTTATCCGCTGTATGAAGCATAGAGACAAACTGCACATGAAAGCTAAATCTCAACCAGAGAATGCAGTGATACAATTGACATACAAAAGATATCGCAATTTTTGTAATAACCTTCTCAGAAAAATTAAATGCAGTTACGATAAAATTGAACTGGAAAAGGCTGGAACTAATACTAAAAGAATCTGGCAGTATGTAAGAAATGTTACATACATATCAAAACAAAAAGAATCTTCGTCAGGTTTATTGCAAGCAAACACGTCACAACTGACATCTGCAAACATAGCAAATAACTTTTTTGTTAATGTGGGAAAATGCTTGGCAGAAAAAAATCGGGGTCAACCACATTCCACACAGTACCTAACAAGCAGTCCTTTTATGGGTCACAACACTCTAACATCCTTTGCAATGCTAGATACTGATGAGACTGAGGTTGAAAGTATAATTATGACCTTGAAAGACGACTGTGCCGTTGGCTGGGATAATATATCCACTAAAATTCTCAAACAGTTCAAGCATATTTTAGTACCACCACTTACTTATACTTTCCGCATCTGTTTATCTTCAGGTATTTTTCCCGCGTGTCTTAAAAAAGCGATTGTTGTGCCCGTCTATAAGTCGGGTAGTAAAGAGCAAGTGACAAATTACAGACCTATTTCTGTACTGCCCTGTATGTCGAAAATATTAGAGAAAATTATGAACAAAAGATTGTTTAAATATCTGGAGGATAAATCTATTTTGTCTGAGCGGCAGTTTGGATTTAGGCCTAAAGTATCAACTGCCGATGCCGTACATCATCTGACCGACTATATAGCACAGGAACTGGACAAGGGCAGCCACACAGTAGGAATTTTCCTGGACCTCGCCAAGGCTTTTGACACAGTTTCAATTCCCATTCTGTTGCGCAAGCTTGAAACTTTAGGTGTAAGAGGCACCCAGCTGCAACTCTTTAAAAGTTATTTAGAAGACCGTACCCAGTGCGTAAAGATTGACAATGTACTCAGCGCTGATCTAAAAAATACGTTTTTTGGTGTTCCCCAAGGAAGTATTTTAGGGCCCACTATGTTCTTAATATACATAAATGACCTTTGCAAATTAAAGCTAGAACATGGTATGATCATATCTTACGCTGACGACACTGCTCTACTTTTCTCGGCTGACTCAGAAACTGAAGTGTACAAGTTTGCGCAACACGGGTTCAATATTGTAAATAATTGGCTCCATCACAATTCATTAACACTTAATACGGATAAGACAAATTTCATTAAGTTCTCGATGCGGAAACAAACACCTATCATTGCCCCAAAGCTGTATGCCCATTGTTGTTCAGCCCCTCTAAATAGTGAGTGCATGTGTCCCAATATTAAAATGACTAATAAAATAAAATACCTTGGTATCATTATAGACGATACCCTTTCTTTCAAACCATACATAGACGCTTTACATATTAGAATTCGCAAGCTTATATTCATATTTAAAAAACTGCGATATATTGCAGACCCAAAACTAATTAGGCAAGTTTACTTTGCTCTGTGTCAGTCAATTCTGACGTACTGCATTACCTCATGGGGTGGGGTGGGTAAAACTTTGTTACTACCCATCGAGAGAGCGCAAAGAGCGATCCTCAAGGTGTCTACTTGTCGCCCTTTCCTATTTCCCACTAACCTTCTGTATAAATCTTGTGAAGTACTAACAGTTCGACAGTTATTCATAATGAGCACCGTACTTAAACAACATACAGCCCTTCCATATTGCACAGAATTTACTAAAAAAAGACGGAAAGATTTAGTTTGCGTTAATAATAGCACAAAACATGCTTTCACGACCAAATTTTATATGTTCCTTGGACCACTATTATATAACAGACTAAACGCACTAACAAACATTTATTCCCTAAATTATTGTAATTGCAAGAAGACTCTCAAGGAAACTCTTCAAAGTATGTCCTATGAAGACACAGAGAAGTTATTAATTGTATTAGGATAGAGATTGTTCGTATTTTATTTAAATCTAAGATTATTATTGTACCTATTATTATTTTTCATTTACACCTTGAAACATATTATATAAGATGACTAGTATATAACGTTTATTTTAGATGTGATTATTTAACAAGAAAAAGAATTGTACCTACCTCTTATCGCCTGAAACACAGGATTACCTAGTTCAGGCACATAACATGTGTGAACTTTACGTAAATTTAAGCCAAAATTGTATTTATTATTTACCTTATGATTGATGAATAAACATTATTATTATTATTATTATTATTATTATTATTATAGACTGGTGCCGCAAGTATTTTTGCTGTACCTATAAAACCTGATTTTTAAGAGGACATTAAAACCTCAAAGTTCAGACACATATATCTTCGGATATAAGCAAGATTTGCAAGTTTTTCAACTGCAGCTTTTGGCGCGCTTATTAGTGGAACAGAGACTTTAAATTTCAGATTTTTTAATTAAGCCATTTCTTAAATATAAGTAATTTTAACAAATTTATACATTTTTGAAAATTTTTAAGTCACCTTACCTGTTTTTTATAAAATTGTTTATTTATCGTGTAGTACCTAATTTACCCTATTTTTAGACGTTTTTTCCGTAATTTTTTGTCCAGTGGATCCGGAGATATTGAATTTTTTCGATTTTTTACGTTTTATTTAGGAATATATAGGAATTAACAAATTTTGACACCGGGACCGGGTCCAACAAGGCCATTGGGACCCATATAAGCCCAAACACGGGCCCTGTAACTAATAAACTAAGAGTTTTGTAAATTTCAACCATTTAGGTTTTTTAGGTTTACAATTTTGACAGGCTATATCTCGGGAGCCGCTGGACCGACAAATCTCATGTTTTCACTATTATTTGTAGCGTTTTGTAAATTTTAGGAATTTTAAGGTTTCAGCAGTTTTCAGGCTGAAAAATTTTCTGTCGCTGAAACTGCTTTCAGGAGGTAGTCGGAGTGACGCCGAACTGTACATCCAAAATCCGGACCTTCTCCGATGAAGGGTTCCGAAGATACGGGCTTCTAAACCCAACACCTGACAGTTCGGCGGCCATTTTGTTTCACTTCAAGCCGCAATAACTCCTGAGCCGAGAGTCGCAGGAAGTTGCGGTTTTCGGTTCCTAGCATAGGGGCTCTTTGCCTTCCTCATCCTGAAATTTCAGGCGGTTTGGAGCGAAAAATTTTCAGGGTCCTGAAAGTGGTTTCAGCAGATAGCGGAGATCGAGTAGAGTTGGGAGAACCCAAACTTGGTGGTTCTGCGACCATCCTGAACGGAGAAATTGACAGTCAAAGATTGACTTTGACAGTTGTGCCGCCATCTTGGTCAACATAAAAACACCTGTATCTCCGCAACGGAACATCGTTGAGCGGCCAGGTTTTCGCTGTTAATATCAGCTGGCTCCTTTCAATCGGGTGGGGCACTTTTCAGTCGATTTTCAGGTGTCAAGAATTTTCAGCCTGAAAACGATCTCAGTGGATAGATCTCGCCGAGCCAAGTGCGGAGAGCCCAAGCGTGGTGGTTTTTGGGCCGGTGGTTCCTGAGAAAACCTCTTGTAACCATTTTAGGGCCACCACCTTAATAAAAAACCAGATTTTAAAAGTGGAATAGCTCCGGAACCCCTTGGGGGAATTGCGCCGAGTTTGGGGTCTTTTAAGAGGGCTCGGCGGGGGCTATCTATTGACCACATCAAATCGACTCTACATAGAGTTTTGAAAAATTTTTGTTCAAAACTGATAGTTTTTGATACCCATAGACGAAATCTCTTTTGTGAGTTGTTCTCTCTAGGTAGAGTCTCTGGATAGATTGTATATATTTTTGAAAAATTAGTGATAAGAATTTTCCTCTATCATCCTTCTTTACATCTATATTTTATTCGTCTAATCTTTGACAAACTAAAATTTTTATTTTATTTTATTTTGTTTTATTTTATTTTTATTTTAATTTTACTTTATTTTCATTTTACTTTATTTTATCCATAAACGTTCGTCTTTTGACAAAAAATTTATTGCAAACTTATTGACGCGTCCCTGTGAAACAACAAAATGTTTGGAGTTAGAACGCCGGCCAAGAAGGCCACAAATTCCCGTGAATCTCCCGATGTTGACAAGAGGGCCGGTCCCTCGACGGCACCGACGCGACCCTCTAGTGTGAGGAGAAGCATAGGGGAATGGGAGGCGTCCAAAACTGCAAATTTTTCGCCGAACTCACCACGTAAAACGGCACCGCTAGCGCAGACGAGGCCGAAGTCGGGTGCCGTTGTAGTTGAGAGCAAGCCACGCAGAGTGTCCGCAGAGGCGCAGATTGGCTCCCAAAAAGAATACCCCGATAGAGTGGCAGAGGCAAGAGCCTGTATTAGAAGGGCGAAAACTGCTCTGGGAGAATCTCGTAACTTGAGAGCCGATATAAAAGCGGATGTTACTCATGCGGTGGAACGTTTGTTTCAATTGGTTAAAGAGGCTGAGATCGGGAAATTAACACCAAAGTCAACAGAGAAAGAAATAGAAAAGACTCACACAAAACCGACAGTACAGGAAGAAAACAGCGAAAGACAGCATGGCCATCTGACTCAAATTTTAGAGGAACACGCAAAACTTCTACTGGAAAATAACCTCAAAATGGAGGAATTAAAAAATGAGCTGGAAGCAGGTAGACAAATTATCGAGAACAGAGCCACGTACGCAAGGGTTGCAGCCACCGCTCCTAAAAGTGTTATACCGGAGCACACATCTCTCCACTCTATAGTGGTAGCCTCGACCGATCATTCGGAAACCGGAGACGAGGTGATCGAGAAAATTAGGAAGGCGGTAAATGCAAAGGATGGTTTTGTTACAGTGGACAGAGTCAGAAAGGCCAGGGATCGAAAGGTAATAGTGGGGTGCAGAACACAGGAAGAGAGGCAAAAGGTTAAAGAAAGACTGAGTGTGGGAGGAAACCTCGTAGTGGAAGAGGTTAAAAACAAAGACCCGCTGTTGGCTCTAAAGAACGTGTTCACATATAACACTGACGAGGACATAATTAGAGCCCTCAGAAAGCAAAATGGAGATCTCTTCCAAGACCTGAAGAGTGAGGATGACAGGGTTGAAATTGCCTACAAGAGGAAGAACAGGAACCCCCACACAAACCACGTCATTTTGAGAGTGTCGCCGCAATTGTGGAATAGGACACTGCACAAAGGGGCCATACACATCGACATCCAGCGCATCAAGGTGGAAGACCAGTCCCCACTGGTCCAATGCACATGCTGCTTAGCGTATGGCCATAGCAAACGTTTCTGCAAAGAAACTATAGAAAAGTGCAGCCATTGCGGTGGCCCTCACACTAGAGCACAGTGCCCTGACTGGCTCGCCGGAGCAATCCCATCATGCGTGAACTGCGTTCAAGCAAAACACGCCAGTACTGAGCACAATGCATTCAGTAATGAATGTGCTGTGCGCAGGAGGTGGGAGGCGATGGCGAGAGCGAGGGTAGCTTACTGCTAACGTGGTGGGCAGCAATAAAAATAATAGGGCAGGCAACCCCACCAGAGGATATGCAGTAGCCCAGGCCAACCTCCAAAGAAAGGAGCTAGCAACAAGCGAGCTTGTACTAGAAGCTACCGATCGGAAGATTGCCTTCGCTTTGGTCCAGGAGCCGTATGTTGGCGGGATTCGGAGGATGAAGAGCTACCGAGGCGTGCGAGTGTACCAGTGCGAGGATGATGGAAGAGGGACTGTGAAAGCGGCTGTGCTCGTTTTCGATCACGACTTGGACGTCATACAGTGCCCAGAACTCACTACTAACAATATCGCAGTGGTGAGGATCCGGTCCAAAGCCTGGGAAATCGCTGTAGTTTCTTTTTACTTCGAACCAGGCCTGCCCATAGAACCATACGCGGATCAACTGCGGAGAACGATCGAGAAAGCTGGGCAAGGAAAACTGCTCATTGGAGGCGATGCCAATGCTAAGAATACCTGGTGGGGTAGCATCGTAAACGACCCCAGGGGTATAGAAATGTCCGGGACCCTGGAAGAGTCAGAAATGCAGGTACTCAATAGAGGGGTGATACCCACTTATGACACGGTAAGGGGCAACACGAGGTACAGCAGCTTTGTCGATATTACAGCTTGCTCGACGGACATGCTCAGCCTCGTGGAAGACTGGAGGATTGACCAGGGAGTTACGAGCTCTGACCACAACACCATCCTGTTTCAAGTGCGTTTGCAAAGAGAAAAGGGGATCAATATCCAACGGACCACTCGACTCTACAATACTAAGAAGGCAAATTGGGACATTTTCTTTGAGAAAATGGACCAATTTAAAGCAGAAAACAGTATTGGTACGAATGAAATAAGTAGGGTCGAGTCTAAACATCAGTTGGAGAACATCGTGAAAACGCTAACAAGAGGCATAACTTCAGCCTGTAGAGATAGTATGCCACCTAAGGCAACTAACACCAGAATCTCTATGCCATGGTGGTCAGAGGAGCTCGCACTCTTGAAGAAGGAGGTCAATAGGAAAAAGCGGAGGATACGCAATGCAGCGCAAGACCGCAAAGAAAAAGTCTTCAAAGAGTACCTGCAAGCAAAAGAAAATTACGAATGCCAAGCCAAGAAAGCCCAAATAGCAAGCTGGAAGACCTTTTGCCAAAAACAAGATAGAGAAGGAGTATGGGAGGGCATATACAGAGTCATCGGTAAGACCGCCAAACGTCAAGAGGATCTGACCCTTAAAAAGGACGATGTGTTCCTGAACCCAAAAGAATCGGCAGCCCTACTAGCCGAAACATTCTACCCAGAGGACTCCGAAGAGAAGGATAACTCGCATCATCGCCAGATCAGAGAACTTGCGAAGCAAGTAAACGCCCCGTGTCATGATGAAACACATGATCCGCCGTTTACGATAGAGGAGCTAAAGACCGCGAGTAAGAGTTTCAATCCAAAGAAGGCACCTGGAGCGGATGGCATTACGGCGGATATATGCAGTCGAGCAATCTTCAGGAATCTGGAAGTGTTCCTTGCCCTATACAACAAGTGCCTAGAGATAGGTCACTTCCCGGACATCTGGAAGGAGGCCACAGTGGTGGTATTGAGAAAACCGGGCAAGGACGATTATCTGAATCCCAGGGCCTATAGGCCGATCGGCCTGCTACCAGTCTTGGGCAAGATCCTGGAGAAGATGACAGTAGCAAGGATCAGGTGGCACCTAGTACCGCGGATTAGTACTCGCCAGTACGGCTTTATGCCACAGAGGAGCACCGAGGACGCCCTCTATAACCTAGTGAACCATATTAAGGGCAAAATAGAGCAGAAAAAGCTCGTAACCCTAGTCTCACTGGATATAGAGGGGGCCTTCGATAGCGCCTGGTGGCCGGCTATCAAAGTCAGACTGGCTGAGGAAAAGTGTCCGGTCAATTTAAGGAGGCTACTTGATAGCTATCTCGACTGCAGAAAAATCGGACTGAGGTATGCCGGGGAGGAACACACTAGAAACACCCAGAAAGGTTGCGTCCAGGGATCCATTGGCGGCCCGATACTGTGGGATGTACTCCTTGACCCCCTATTGCATGGTCTAGAAGAAAAGGGAGTGTACTGTCAGGCGTATGCGGATGACGTGGTGATGGTCTTCAGTGGAGATTCGGGCTTGGAGGTCTCAGGACAGGCCAATGCCGCTCTCGACTATGTTCGGGAGTGGGGAGTCCGGAACAAGCTGAAGTTTGCACCGCACAAAACCTGTGCGATGGTGCTGACGCGTAAGCTCAAGTACGACACCCCACTCCTGAGGATGGGAGGGACCGACATTGGAATGTCAAGGGAGATCAAAATTCTGGGGCTGACTCTGGATGACGGGTTGACTTTCAACGCCCATGTAGCGAGAGTCTGCCAAAAGGCGGCAAACCTATATAAACAGATTTCTAGAGCCGCAAGGGTAAGCTGGGGGTTGCATCCAGAGGTCATCAAGACGATTTATACGGCAGTAGTGGAGCCAGTCATTTTGTATGCGGCGTGCGCATGGGCTCCAGCTGTCAGTAAGATGGGAACGCAAAAAGCGTTGAATGCGGTACAGAGGGGTTTCGCACAGAAACTGTGTAAGTCCTACCGCACAGTCTCCCTGAACTCTGCTTTGGTGCTGGCCGGGATACTGCCTCTTGACCTTCGAATACAGGAGGCAGCCGCCCTGTACGAGGCAAGGAGAGGGTCGTCCCGGCTAGTGCTGGGAGACAGAGAGACAGAACGTGTGGTGGGATTTGCGGAGACTCCACATCCGGCTCTGCATGTAGAGTTGATCTTCGGCAGCTTGACCACCCAAGCACAAGTGGATGAGACAAACGGGCAGGCGGTGAAAATCTACACCGACGGCAGCAGGCTTGAGGGCAAGGTTGGGGCTGCGCTGTCCATATGGGACGGTGAGACGGAGACCAAGGCCATCAAGCTCAGCTTAGCCGCGTACTGCACCGTGTACCAGGCGGAGATCCTCGCTATATGCAGAGCCACAAGGGAGGCCCTGAAGCGCCCGAGGAAGGCGTACTGCATCTACAGCGACTCAAGGTCGGCCCTGGAGACCATCACCAATTACAATGCCCTACATCCATTGGCGGTAGAGACGCGCGGCAATCTGAAGGAAGCCCTCAACCAGGGCAAAACTGTAACTTTGTACTGGGTGAAGGCCCATGTAGGATTAGCAGGGAACGAACGCGCAGACCAGCTAGCGAAAGAGGCTGCACTTTCGAGCCGGAGGAGTCCCGACTACGACCGGGTTCCGGTCTCATTCGTGAAACGGATGATCCGAAAGGACTCCCTTGGCGAATGGGACAGGAGATACAGGTCCGGCGAGACAGCCTCCGTAACGAAGGTGTTCCTCCCGAATGTCGTAGAAGCCTTCAGAATAATTTTAAGCATGAGGCCAACGGGATTACTGACTCAGGTACTCACGGGACATGGGGGGCTCTCCCAGTACTTGCATCGGTTCAAGTGTAAGGAGAGTCCCGCATGTGTCTGTGACCCCCGAATTAATGAAACGATATTCCATATATTGCTAGACTGCCCGGTGCATGATAGGGATAGGTACGATTTGCAGCAGGAAATCGGCGTACAATTAAAAATGGAAAACCTAGAGGCTCTACTAAGAGATAAACTCACTCGTAAAACTTTTACTGATTACTGCGTAAAAACAATTGCAATTGTGAACAAAAGAAATAAAGACAATTAAGCATTTACTACAATATATTTTGTAAAAATATGTTACAGTAGTAAAAATAAGGCGAAATGGTAGAAAATAAGTTTATAGAGTGTAAGCATTAGTATTATAAGGTTTTTCAAAATAAGCATAAAATGTTAAAATAGTTATAAGAATTAGAAAGTAAGTAAACTAGATTAAGTACTAGGATGGATAAGTTAAAATAAGATGGTAGGCACAACTAGAGTTGTAAAGAAAATGGAAAATGACTGACTAGGAAAAAGAGATAGGCACAAGGATTGTCCAAAATGTTGAAAAGACACCTTGTAAAGAAAATGTATAAATCAGATAAAAGTAGAGGATATTTACAAGCGGTTACAGTATGTTAAGAAAATAAATACCGCCTGTTAAAGAAAATTTGGAAAGGTAGAGAAGAAGCAATAGTAAGTAAGTAGAGTAGGACCCTATCAGGGTATGGAATAGAATTATATAGTGCGTAGTTTTAAGAAAGTAGGCGATAAAATTCTGTGAAATTTGACAAAGTCACAGGGACAAGAAAAAAAAAAAAAAAAAAAAAAAAAAAAAAAAAAAAAAAAAAAAAACCTAACCGAGTCCGCGGCTTCCCCCCGCGACGATAGCACGTGTACAAGGTTGCTCCGCGCTCGAATTCGCAAAAATTTTAACTAAAAAATCAAGAAAAGTGGTATTTTCTTATCGTATCTTATCGTGCAAACCACCAAATTGTGCGGGAAAGTGCGGGCTACCCGATGGTGCAAAGTGTGCAAGAGAAAGTGCAAAAACGGAAGTAAAAAACTTAATAAAGTGAAAAAGTTTGAAAAACAAAAACTTAAAAATTAAACGCTGCGAAAAGGAGATCGACAACATATGTGTTTTATGGTCTCAAAAGACGCGTCTTGTTGACGCCCACGTGTTCCAGCTGTTTCCCGATTTTTCCGGGCCAAGCCCGTTGAGAAAATAAGGAAAAACAACAAACCACGTGGCCACGTGCCACGGTTTCCGGTCGAGTGAGGCGGACAGCACCTGGCGGCTTCGAGGCAGAGCGTTGAGCCCAGCAGAACGGCGCTTCAATCTCCAAAAAAGGTTGAGTGGTTCCGTAGATATTAAGTTTTAAAAATTTACGTAAATTTTAAAAATCTGTAATTAAATATTTGTCGCGACGACCCCAACTTTTTATTCCCATTATCGAAGGATCTCACTGATACCTATAATTTTGCAAAATTTCAGTTTTTTATCTCATTTAGTTTAGAAGATACAAATTTTTGAAATTTAGGGGAGGATACGAGGGGTGTCAAATAGGGGCCTGATATCTCCGGAATCACTACCCAAAAATAGCATAAGTTAGTTCTAGTACTAGTATTAAGTTTTTAAAGAATTTTAATGTGTTGTTTCTGTGCTGTGCTCTTATTAGCGTAAAATAGGGGGTTTATTGACCTTTAAAAATCGGGGGTAAGTTTTCCAAGGTCAACTACGTTAAATCTGAACTGGACTCTTCAAGCCCAGTACGGAGAGCCCAAACTCGACTTGTTTCGACCAACAGGAGCCAATTCTGTAAAGGTGGCAGCCATTTTTGACGCCATCTTGGAAAACTTGCACCCGGTATAACTTTGGACTCGGTGGTCGTGGAGAGCTGCCGTTTCCACGGGACCGGTTAGGAGGGCGGTGCGCGGCCTGTCCACCTGTTTTCAGGCACTTTGGCACTGCTGGTTTTCAGGATCCTGAAAACCACCCTGTGCGCTAGAGCGGGTGAGGCCAAGCCAGAAAAGTCCAAACACGGACGTTCTGCGGCTGTTGGAAGGGAAGATAGCCCGGGTTTGAGATTGACTTTGACAGTTCACGAACTGTCAAACACTTTTTCAAACCCGAGTAACTCCCGAACCGTAGGTCGTAGAGCGTTCGGGTTTTCGTTTCGGGCGTTGGCTTGCCCTCCCCTATCGGGCCTGCACCTTTTCAGGGGTTTTCAGGGCCTGAAAATTTTTCGGCCTGAAGGCTGTTCCGGGGGATAGGTCGCGTTGCGCCCAGTCTGGGAAGCCCAAACACGGACGTTCTGCGATCATTGGGTGGGGAGATAGACCGGGTTTGAAACTGACTTTGACAGTTCTCGAGCTGTCAAACGATTTTTCGGACCTCGCTAACTCCCGAACCAGTGGTCGTATAGCTTTCGGGTTTTCTTTGGGGGCTTTGGCTTGCCATTCTCTGGCCGACGGAAGCCATTTCAGGCGTTTTTCAGGACGGCAGGTTTTTCAGCCTGAAAATTGTTCCGGGGGGTGGATCGCTTCGTGCTCGTTCAGGGGAACCCAAGCACGACTGTGTTTGAACGAACGGTTCCAGAGATAACAGCAGGAGACCGGGTTCTGGTCGCCATTTTGTATTTTCGGCCTGAACTTTGAGCCGCTGTATCTCGGGAACCCTTTGGGCTAGAGTGGTCGAGTTTGGGTTCGTTTGGGAGGGCTCGGGGAGGCCTGTCCCCTGGACAGTAGAGACCGGCTCTAGGTAGAGTCAAGAAATTTTTTGTTGACAGTCTCTATAGGATTTTTAATAAATACGGTCTTGAGGGCCTTGGGACACTGGGACATTGTTCCAGCCTAAAATAGTTGTTAAGAAGTTGACAGAGCAAGGCTCTATTTATACTCGGACTAGCACTGTACTCGCAGAGGCTGTATTTAGGCAAAAATTGACTGCCCCTACTTAAGTTACTTTCTTTGACCCACTATCTTTATTTTAGTGGAACAGTGGGGTGCGTTTGTTGACCTCCCGGCTGCGTACGTATAGTTGGGGAGATTCTTTATTTCATAATTTTAGTATTGATAATTATTGACTGCCCTATATACAGGCATTTTATACACATTTATTTTATCTATTTATTTATTTACATCACTGGGGTACGTTTTACAATACCCTACCGACGTTGGGCTAGTTCTATCCGAATCCTGCATACAAGATGCATTTAGGAATGCGTACACCGGTCAAAAAGCCGGAAAACCGTCAGAATAAGAGCCCACCGAATACTACAGCAGAGGCTGGACCCTCAACGCAAAGCGTCCGACGGAGTGTGGGTGAGTGGGAAGCTGGGCAGCTGGCAAATAAACCGAATCCGTCGATGAACTTGACATTCGAGAAAAGAGCGACAGGGGAATTACCGTTAAAGCGGACACCTGAGACGCTACGACGGGCATCCGCCGAAATAATTAGCCTCAGTCCACCAGTGGTGAAAACCAGAGTTGCGGAAGCCAGGACGTGCCTAATTAAAATAAAGACTCACCTGACCAACTCTAAAAACCTGAAGAGAGAGATAAAGGATGAGGTCAAGGCCCAAGCTGACCGACTTTACATGCTCGTGAAGGAGTCCGAGCAGGAAAAAGGTCGACCCTCACCCCGAACAGTCGCGACAGAGTCCAAAGGGACACAAGCGCGAGAAGAGGAAGGGGATTATGGGGTAGCTAATGCCAAGACAGAGATGGAGTCTCTGAAATCGGCTTTGGAGGACCACAGCCGTATTATCCTGGAGAACAGTGAGAAGCTCGATAAGCTGAAAGAGGCACTAGAGACTAGCGAAGCACATATGGAGAAGCTCTCCTACGCTAGGATAGCGGCAAGTCGGCCTATCGAGCAACCACTGAAGCAAACTGCACTCCACTCCGTTGTGGTTACCTCCACAAAGGAAACCGAGACGGGAGACCAGATCATCGACCACCTTAGAAAGGTGATAAATGCGAAGAAAGGATGGGTGACGGTGGACAGAATAAGGAAGGCAAAAGATAGGAAAGTGGTCTTGAGTTGCAAAACAGAAGAGGAAAGGGACAAGATAAAGAAAAGATTAGCAAGTGTGGGGGAGGTGTTGAAGGTGGATGACATCAAGAACAAGGATCCCCTTGTTATCATGAGAGATGTCCTTGCTTACAACACGGACGAAGACGTCATAAAGGCTCTTCACAATCAAAATGGGGATGTGTTCGAAGGGATTAGGAAAGAAGATGACCGTGTGGAAGTACTTTTCAAAAAGAAAACAAGGAACCCCCACACTCACCATGTAGTCCTCAGGGTCTCCCCGAAGCTGTATAACAGGCTGCTGGAAAGACAGGCTGTCCATATAGACCTGCAGAAAATCAGGGTGGCAGATCAAACTCCACTGGTCCAGTGCTCCTTATGCCTCGGCTTTGGACATGGAAGACGGCTCTGCAAGGAGAAAGTGGAGAAATGCAGCCACTGTGGGGGCCCTCATATGAGGACGCAGTGCGCGGAATGACTGGCCGGGGTGCCTCCGTCTTGCTGTAACTGTGCACGAGCAAGGCTCGAGAACACGGAGCATAATGCCTTCAGTGATGAGTGCACAGTGAGGAAGAGATGTGAGGTACTGGCTAGAGCCAGGGTTGCGTACTGCTAAGGTGGATACTGGCGAAAGGGCAGGCACCCCAACCGGAAGATATACAGTAGCTCAAGTCAACTTACAAAGGAAGGAACTGGCGACCACCGAACTCTTTTTAGAGGCCAGTGAGCGTAAACTCGCATGGGCACTGATTCAGGAACCTTATGTGGGGGGGGCTAGGAGTATGAGGAGCTACCGGGGTGCGAGAATCTACCAGTGCGAGGTTGAAGGAAGTGGGACGGTAAGGGCGGCAATAGCCGTCTTTGATGATGACTTGGATGTCATCCCGTACCCGAAACTCACCACTAACGACATCGTTGTGGTGGGGATCCGGACCAAAGCCTGGGAAATCGCAGTAGTCTCCTATTACTTCGGGCCGAGCCAACCCATAGGGCCTTACCTGGATCAGCTGACTAATATTAAGTTGGAATTGGGCACCGGACTACTGTTAATAGGCGGAGACGCAAACGCGAAGAGTACCTGGTGGGGAAGCACCATAGAAGACCCCAGGGGAGAAGAGATGTCCGGGACCCTTGAAGAGTTGGAGCTCGGACCACAATACAATATTATTTGATTTAAAATTAAAAAGGGATAAAGGAATTCATATTATCAGAACGACACGGAAATACAACACTAGAAAGGCAAATTGGGAAACATTTAATAGGAAATTGGGGGAAAACAAAATTGAAAATAATATAACGCTAGACTTTATAAAACAAATAGACAACAAACAGGATCTTGAAAAATTAGTTATAAGGTACAAAAACAACATTGAGAAAGCCTGTGAAGAGGCGGTTCCGAAAATAAGTAGTAAAACAAGAATTACTATTCCGTGGTGGTCCGAGGAACTCGCAGCGAAAAAGAAGGAGGTTCGTACGAAGAACGCACCGGTCCGCCGAGCGATGGTCGTAGACGAGTACCTGAAAGCTAAAGAGGAATATGAGTGCCAAGCCAAGAAAGCCCAAATAGCCAGCTGGAAAGGATTTTGCGAAAAGCAAGATGGAGAAACCATATGGGAGGGGATTTATAGAGTCATCAGAGGGACCACCAGGAGACAAGAGGAAATGACCCTAACTAGCGATGGTGCATTCCTAAACCCGAAAGAATCGGCAGCCTTACTCGCCGACACATTTTACCCGAAGGACACAGCGGAAGAAGATAACAATGACCACAGGCTTACCAGGGAAGCAGCCAGTCGGGTAAATGAATGGCGTCAAGATGAATATCTTGACCCACCATTTACACCGCTGGAGCTGAAGACAGCCGTGGAGCGCTTCAACCCCAAAAAAGCCCCCGGAGTGGATGGTTTCACGTCGGACATCTGCAGTCGAGCGATCTACCAGGACCTGGACGCGTTCCTTGCCCTGTACAACAAATGCCTAGAATTGGCACATTTCCCGGACATCTGGAAAGAGGCAGCGGTGGTGGTCCTCAGAAAACCGGGCAAGGATAATTACACGAACCCCAAGTCATACAGACCGATAGGTCTCCTGCCGGTCTTGGGGAAGGTCCTGGAGAGGATGGTAGTAGCAAGGATTAAATGGCAGCTCGTGCCGCGGCTTAGTACTCGTCAGTTTGGCTTTATGCCCCAGAAGAGCACCGAGGACGCCCTCTATACTCTAATAAATCACGTACAGGACAAGTTGAGGCTGAAGAAGCTAATTGTCCTGGTGTCATTGGATATAGAGGGTGCCTTCGATAGCGCCTGGTGGCCGGCTATCAAAGTCAGGCTGGCAGAGGAAAAGTGCCCGGTAAACATCAGGAGGCTGCTAGATAGCTACCTCGACAGCAGAAAGGTAAGGGTAAGGTATGCTGGGGAGGAATGCACGAGAGAAACAAACAAAGGCTGTGTTCAAGGGTCAATCGGTGGTCCCATCCTTTGGAACTTTCTGCTGGACCCACTATTGAAGGATTTGGAGGGGATGGGATTGTACGTGCAGGCTTTTGCGGACGACATTGTTTTGGTCGTTGATGGGGACACAGCAGCTGAAGTCTCCAGAACCGCCAATGCAGCCCTCGCCCATGTTCAGAGTTGGGGCGTCCGAAATAAGTTGAGGTTTGCACCGCACAAAACCTGTGCGATGCTCATAACCAACAAGCTTAAGTACGACACTCCAATTCTGAGCATGGCCGGGGTCGACATCGGTATGGTGAGGAGTATGAAGCTGCTGGGTCTGACCATCGACGACAACCTAACATTTAATGAGCACACTATTAACGTCTGCAAGAAGGCGGCAGAAATTTACAAGCAGCTTGCACGTGCAGCAAAGGTTAGTTGGGGGCTAAATAGGGAAATTATACGCATAATATACACTGCCACTATCGAACCAATCATTACGTACGCGGCTGGAGCCTGGGCTCCCGCTACGAAGAAGCTGGGCATACGAGGGAAGCTAGGCTCTGTCCAACGAGGATTCGTCCAGAAGCTCTGCAAGTCTTACCGTACAGTCTCGCTGAACTCGGCGCTGGTGCTGGCCGGGATACTGCCTCTGGACCTTCGCATACAAGAGGCAGCCGCCCTGTATGAGGCAAGGAGAGGGTCATCCCGGTAAGTGCCAGGAGATCGGGAGATTGAGAGTATGGTAAGATTTGCAGAGACGTCTCACCCTGCCAAGCAAATGGCTCTGGAGTTCGTGTGCCTGGCAGACCAACAACTTGTGGACAGTCAGAATGTGCAGGCAGTGCGAATATTCACTGACGGCAGCAAGATTGAGGGGAAGGTCGGAGCCGCATTATCCCTGTGGGATAATGAGGGTGAAATCCAGAACCTCAAACTTAGCCTTGCCGCGTACTGCACTGTCTACCAGGCGGAACTACTGGCCATTTGTAAAGCAACGGACGTGATCCTCAAACGCAAAGAGACGAGCTATGGCTTGTACAGCGACTCAATGGCAGCATTGCAGACGTTGGCAAGCCATGGCTCTCTCCACCCTCTGGCGGTCCGCGCAAGAGCTAATTTGGCTCAAGCGTTGGACCAGAATAAAGTTGTCGCTTTCTTCTGGGTCAAAGCCCACGCGGGCTTGCCGGGGAATGAGCGTGCGGACGAGCTGGCTAAGGAGGCGGCGTTGTCGTCACGGAGGAAGCCGGACTATGACCTGTGTCCGGTTTCATTCATCAAGCGACAAATCCGTTTGGATTCGCTTGATGAATGGAACCGGAGATATGTGTCGGGCGAGACGGCCTCGGTGACGAAGATGTTCCTTCCGGACGCCAAAGCGGCTTATCGTATTGTACAACGGGTGAGGCCGACAGGCGTACTCACGCAGGTTCTAACGGGGCACGGTGGGTTCTCAGAATACTTGAATCGCTTCAGGTGTAAGGAGAGCCCATCGTGCACCTGCGACCCAGATATTGCGGAATCTGTCCCGCATATTATACTAGAGTGTCCAATTTATGCGAAAGATCGTTACAATCTGGAACAGGATCTGGGTATGGAACTGCATAGAGGGAATGTGGCAGAGATAATGTGTAGTAAAAACCGGAACACATTTATAGCCTACTGCGAGAGTATAGCTAAAAGAGTAATAAGTAAAAATAAAAATTAGGTTATAAAACTATGTTTCATATTATATTGCATATATATAGTTCATGTAAACATAGAGTATAAGCGCACAAACTTGTAATTAGTATAAGCAGTAAGTTAAGTGAACAAAACATGTGTCTAGTTGTTAAGGATAAGCGTATAATGTAAGAATAATTGTAAGCTAAATTGGAAAATGTAGTAAGTAGAATTTAAGATAGATGTATGTGTAAGTTAAGATAGTGATGTAAATAAAACAAAGTGTTTAAAATTATTTCCCTAGTGTGAATAAAACCGAATTGTGTTAAATTATTTTCCCTAAGAAAGTATAAATAAGAAAAAAGCATAGGAAGTATAGGAAGTAGTAAATGTGGGAATCCCACCCGCAGAAAGGATAAAAGGCGATGGATACAAGAAAGAAATAGTATGTAGCATGAAAGTACGAGAGGAATGTATTGCGAGAACTTGTATGGATGAGGATAAGCGTTAAATAGGCGCCAATTCAGTTGGCGGAACTAGTCCAGAAAAAAAAAAAAAAAAAAAAAAAAAAAACTAACCTAACCTAACCTAACCTAACCGCGAATCTCAATGTGGCTTTATCCCAGAGCAAAGATGTTTCTTTGTTCTGGATAAAGGCACATGCTGGACTGGAAGGCAACGAGCGCGCCGACCATCTGGCGAAGGAAGCTGCATTACGTTTAAAAAAGAAACCGGACTACGACCGCTGCCCGGTTTCATTCGTCAAGCGGCTTATCCGTTTAGAGTCGCTTGACGAATGGAACCGCAGGTACAAAACTGGAGAAACGGCGTCGGTAACCAAGATCTTCCTCCCGGACGCAGTTGACGCCTACAGAACTGTAAAGAAGATAAGACCAACAGGGGTTCTCCGAATACTTGCATCGCTTCAAGTGTAAGGAGAACCCATCGTGTATCTGTGAGCCGAGTGCGGTAGAGTCGGTCCCGCACATAGTATTTCATTGCCCGGTCTTTGAAATAGAAAGGCGTGAATTAGAGCAGAAGCTGGAGACCGAACTCAACTTAAACAATATAGGCGACTTAATGAAAACAAAGAAAACTAGGGACTTGATATTGGAATACTGTATAAATATTGCAAATAGGGTAATAAACAGAAATAAGAAAATTTGAGAACTATGCTTACAATATAATAGACGTATTATATATCATGTTAAGCATAGAACAACACAAGTATTAAATTAGAGTAATAAACAAACAAAATAGATATAACAAAAACTACAACATTTTTCTAAATTAAAAATTAAGGTTAACTTCAGGCTAAAATTCAGTTAAATTCATTGGTACAGATTTCAATTAAAAAATTTGATATACAAGGTCTCTGACAACGTCAGGGGAAAATTAGCGCGGCAGGAGTGTGGTTTTAGTCAGTAAGAGTCTGACACTGTTCGGGCTGGCTCGCTTGCGAGTCAGCCCGTTCGTCCATGAGGATTTCCCACTCCTGCCAAAAAAAAAAAAAAAAAAAAACCTAATTTAACCTAACCTAACCTAACCTAACCTTTTTTTTTTGTTGCCGGGGTGGAAAATCCTCATGGATGTCCTTCGCCCGGGGCGGGCGAAGGGGTCTGTCAGACTCTTACTGACTAAAAACCACCCCGGTGTTCCGTCCCACACTTGGACCGGGGATCGTGAGAGCTAGTACGACTTCCATGATCCCCGGCTAGTGCCGGCCCGCCTGTGCGGGCCACCTCTGGCTCGCGGGGAGAGTGAGGTGTCCTCTCCCCGCGACCCGGACCCTCCCTCCCTCCCTGTGACCCGGATAAAAAAGAAAGCGTACCGCATATACTCTTGGAATGTCCCATATTTGGAAAAGAAAAATATAATTTTGAGATAGAAACTGATGTTAAAATAAATTTAGAAACAATACCAAAATTAATGCAAAACAAACAAATTAGACCAAAGTTCTTAAAATACTGCAAGGAAATAGCGGCCAAAGTAATAAAAAGGAACAAAGCATAAAAGATGTACTTTCAAATATTGTTGAATATTTTGATAAGTAATCTACGTCATAAGTTAGAGTGAAAAACACATGTTGTAAGTAATATAAGAACTAATTAAAGAAGAAATTTAAGAAATCTAAAATAAATGTAAACTAAAATAAGGTAAGAAAAACTATACCGATAATTATATTAATAAAATGTAAGAAAAAGACTCTGATCATACACGTCGGAGGAAACACGCAACACCCTGTATGACGGGTGTATTAAAAAGAAAAAAAAAAAACCTAACCTAACCTAATAATATTCTTACTTCGAATAGGCACCTAGGCTAATTTAAGATATAATTAATGTTCGATACAATCATTACGATCGAACACGTTTTGCTGATCTAGCTTCACATTTACACAACCTCGCCGCGCTAAGTGCAGCGCGACGTCAGTACATATTCGGACAGCAAACCGGGTGCTTTCGTACTCATTAGCCCATATCATTTAGCGTAGCTTAGCATAATTACCGTTTTATTAATAAATCTTTAAAGTTATTAAAGTATTTAATTTAACAGCATAGCAATCCATACCACTTCGGTCGCAAACCCTACATTTTGGTCCTTCGAGCCGGATCATTTCGCGGTCGGTTATATAGTTTTTCGGGACTAACGACAGTGAAGTGAACTTTTACCGAACCTGTGAAACTGTTGGTTGCAGTATTCATTAGCTTAGCAGTGACTGTAGTGGTAACGATTTTAGCAGCAGTGTAGTGAGTAAAGTGCTCGTTACATCTTACCGCGTGAGTTAATACCTCACATAAGGAGCAAAAGCAGCAGCAAATCTTTGACTTGGGGAGCAACCCTCGTCGGGCAGCAGCAACTAGGACTATCTCAAGTAAGATCGTTCAGTTTTACTTATTAGCAGCAGCAGCGAGATGGAGACTCTGTACTTCAATCAAACCGAGATCGCGGAGAGCTTAGGGAAGCTTCTCACCAATTTTAAAAAGGATAGCGCTGAGCGTAAAACATTTGACTATTGTAAGCGTAAAATCGAGTTACTTGAGAAGTATTGGGAGGAATACGAAGTAAATCATGACAAGATTCTTCCTTTCGAAAAGACAAATCATAAATATTTTGTCAACTCGGAGTTTAAGCGTACGGAAGAAATCTACATGACCGCCAAGAAACTTATCATTCAACGGCAAAATGAGTTGATTCAGCGGAGTCAACATTCAGCATACCCTGAACTAGCACAGCAAGATGCGGCTGGAACTTCAATGAGCCAGCCGGAGCCAAACAAAACAGCAGCAGCGCCTCCAAAGTCTGAGTCGAGAGGAACCAACAGCAAGCTTGACGATATGCTACATAAGCAGTCGATTAACTTTAAAGCATTTGTTAGAGCTGTCGACAATATTGATCTTGAGACAATTGTCGATAAATGGGAGTTCGAAGATGCTCTTCGAACCCTGCAAAATCGTTGGAGCACCATTGATAATCTTCACTGGGAAATCGTTAGCGAGTCGGGAGAGGAGCTAGTAGTTGAAGGTTAGGTTAGGTTAGGTTAGGTTTTTTTTTATTTTTTTGGTTTGGCAGGAGTGGGAAATCCTCATGGACGGACGGGCTGACTCGCGAGCGAGCCAGCCCGAGCAGTGTCAGACTCTTACTGACTAAAACCACACTCCTGCCATGCTAATTGTCCTCTGACGTGGTCAGAGATCTCATGATGCGATTTTGAATTTATTATTTATTAATGATTTTATACTATTTTTGTTTTAGTGTAAATTGTGCTTAAATTTGGAAAAGACTGATTTTATATTGCCGCTATTAGTAGTTTTTAATTTAATTGTTTCCTGTTTAGTACGATGCTTCACATGCTATATACGCCTATATAGTGTAAGCATAGTTTTAACTGTCTTAGTTTCGTTTAATAACTGTTGTTGCAATTTTAATACAAAATTTTAAAAGTAAAGTCCTGGATTTTCCATTTTTTAATAAATCGCTAATATTTTCCGGATGTATATCGGTCTCGAGTTCCTGCTCCAAATCGCTCCTTTCTTTTGCAAACACGGGACACTCAAAGACAATGTGTGGAATCGATGATTTACAAGGTGATATAACAATCTATAGCTAATTGTTCAAACGGTTGAGTCATCGATAAAAAATGCGGATTTTCTTTTGGCAATAGGCGAGGTTGACATGTCACACCTTTTTGATCGTAAGCTAGACCACCGTTTTGATAAGCGAGATACGCGCGCACTTTCACTGACTCTCGACACCTCAGATGGAGGCAGGTTTCGCGCACTGACACTGGAGCCCTTTTGTGGCTCGGATTGGTTTATACACACACTCACACTGGCTGGTACGCTCTCGGTCTGTCCTTGGATGGACGAATCTCCGGCACGCTGACACCTTCTCCTCAGTATCCAAATTATGATCACTGCGATGGCTGCTGCTAGTAGTCCATATAACACAGAGTATTGATGGATATCATGTATGGTTAGGAGTTCTGGCTGCTGAGCTGATTCCTTCATGGACTTAATTTGTTCATGGAGGTTTTTCAGGGAGTTATTTATCATTATGTTTTCGTAGTCGGATTCGTAGTCTTTAAAATGTTGTATAGGTAGCGTGAGGTTGCTGATGAAATGATTTATTGGAGTTAATTTTGTGTCCAGAACATTTGGCTTTAGGTTGAGCGTATTTTCGAGTAGCTGATAAGCGTAAAGCGTCACATCATGACCCTTTACAATACACTGCTGAGTAAGCTGAATGAGTCCGGCCTTGCTGACTTGGTGAACTTGTAGGCCGTCGTCACATATGACTCGTAAAGAGTGAGAATCACAACAAAAATACAAGTAGGTAGAAAGGTCGTGTACTGGAATCCATTTGTTTTTGCAGTCAGATTTTTTCATTCTGCAAATGGCTAGTTTTTAATTTTCACAGAATTTTTCATCAGGACCTAAGCTCCTGATAGGTCCCTTCAGATGACAGAGGTAAGTTTCTGCTTGATATTGGCAGTTTTGAAGATCTCTGATGCTCGCTGTCAGATATGCATCTCTTCTTAGGTTGATCGCTACATATTCTGACATAGGTTTAATAGTAATCATGCTTTTGTTAATTTGAACTGGAACTGGTATCAAATTGTAAAGCTGGAACGTGTCTCTGCTGATTAAGGGTAAGGTAATTTCAAATATGAAATATTCCTCCATCATCCTAGCTCTGACTTTCAACAATTTATAGATCTTGTACAAGTTGAATTGGATGCCATCTACAGGTAATGCTAGCTCTTTAGATATTTGGCCAGACACAATTTGTAACTCCCCACGAAGCTGTTGTGGTGTCAAGAGATGCAGATTGATCTGTCCGTGATAGATTTCAGTCATTGTGTAAAGAAAAGCATCCTGAATTCGCTTTAAGTTTTGTATCATATTGATAGTTGCTAATGCTGCTAATGTGAAATCTTGATGAATAGATATGACGTCGATTTTCTTCTGTAATGTGTTGGTGACGCTATCTAAATAATTCAGGTGTTTATTGATCATCTTATGCTGTTTCGCAATAGTCTCCTCTGTTCTTTTTAATATATTATATTCCGCTTCTATGACCGATGTCTGGTTCCTATATAGCTGACTTAGATGGTTTATATTACTACGTACTAGGTCAATGTCATTCTTGTACTTTTCTGCGAATTCTTGATCGAGTACTCCAAACAATGAACTTGCAATCGAGCCGACAGCGTTGATCAACCCGCGTCGAGTTCGCAAGTGCGCTCCAAAATGCTGATTAAGTAACAGCTGGTTGTAATATTGTAGTTCATTGTACTCGTGCTGTATTTGCAGAATGATGACTCGACAATGACTCTGTGCTTGAATCTTTTTGCATGTTTGCTCAAGATATTCAGTAAACTGTGTTATCGCTTTATCTCCTTGCCAGTAGGGAGACATATTATAATAAGTGACAATTTTCCATTCATCACGAATAAGATGCATTTGTCCTAGGGGGTCAAAATACATTGTTTGATTGCTGTCGAACGCTGATAGTTTATAAGACGCTTCAGAGGATATTATAAAGCTCATAAAAAATACGACATGCAGCCGTATTGGCACGGGTGTAAAATATTTAACATCTATATGAAACACCTTGAAAGCCTATGCACACAAACAAAAAGCAAATCCCATTGTGACGTTATCATGTTACAACTACGTCACGGATTCATGGAACTGGAGTACTACGACCTGGCTATGTTACTTAGTCAGCACTTTGAAGCACGTCCGCGCACGCGCCGAGGTCGTATCAACGGAATCGGATACGTTGCGAACAGTCTCTTCGGCGTACTAGACGAAAATTTCGCCGAACAATATCAACGAGACATTACCTTAGTCAGGCAAAATCAAAAACATCTTGCGAATCTTTGGCGCAATCAAACATCTATCATTGAAGCAGAAAACAACTTGCTCAAACGAGTTGAACAGACAATAGAAAAACAGCATAAAATATTTAATCAGCACTTAATAAACATAGATCAAGCTATCATCACATTAAAAAATGAGGTTGAGAAAACAGCAATCACAGAAGACTTCATCTTATCAACTTTAATTGCAAACAACATTTTAAGCAGTTTAAAGAACATTCAAGATTATTTGCTGGATACGATTACTAACGTCCGACATTTCAATGTTCACATTATAACACCGGCTCAACTACAAGATGAGCTAAATATTATTTCAAATCAGTTGCCCAAAGACGTATCATTGCCTATCAACAGCATTGTGTCACACATTGATATGGGATACGGTTCTTTGGAATGCTTTGATATTGCTCCTTTGTTTGCGTAACATCTCGTCTGTTTTGCTGTTACTCGCGGTATTTGCTGCCTCGGGCACCTCTATAGAAAGGGGTGATTGATTACCGCGCTCCGCGCCGCCTGCACCTTGCTCTTTAGTGAATTTTTGTTCCGTTAACTTCGAGGTCGACGGTGCCGGTTCAAATGTAAAGGCTGGTGGCTTTAATACGGGTGAAGCTGGGTTTTGCTCTTGAGTTAAATACTTGACAAAGGATTCCCTAGTGCTTTTATAAAACCGTCTCGTTTGCTCATAGGAATCTTGCACGAAGTATTGATGAGAGGGATCTTCGCGCTCGCGAATCTTCTCGTGATTGTTTTGAAATTCTGCCCAATACTTGTCGAGGAGGTCTATTTTCTTCTGCACGTTGTCTGGCGTCTTACGTTCCTTCCCATCCTTTTTGAAGTTGGTTAGAATTTTGTTCATGGCTTGCATGATCTGGTACTGAGTTTCAATAATTCCCTCCATGTTGAAAGAATGAATACTTCGAGTCACCGAATCTGCTTCTGAATATGCTGCTAATGTGCTTCGGTGAACTCTCGTATTTGTTGCTGGTGGATGTTGATCTCCGTAGTCCGTGCCCTCTGTGCCAAGACACCTATTTGGCACTGTCAGCAAGAGACATACAACAATGTGTCTTGTACGATGAGATAACTCGGCTCTGTCATTCCCGAAAACCCATTTTTCAATTTAAGTCAGAAGATAGCATGTGTATCAAAGATAAAAACGCAAACAGATGTCTTACAAACACTGCAGAATGCCGCAATAATTGGATGGAGTTAAGTAGAACAAATACTTACCTTTATTATTGTTGCGGACAGTGTGCACTTCGCGTCATATTATTATGTGGGCGTCAGATTACTGCAATACAAATCGCTAACGCCGGGGTCATTACACTGGATTCTGATTGCGTAATTAAAGGAGAAGATTTCACCGTTTTTTCACACAAACTACCTACTACACTCAGAGATTAAAACTGCGTCGGACTTGGACTCACCGCAAATCGCACCGATCAATCACATCATCAACGTCTCAGTGCCAGAAGTGGAAATCAACGTCACCGATCACCAAGCCTCGTTTCGGCAAATCAAGGAACAAATTGAGCAGATGAAGTCAGAAAACGCCTTCAACTCAGAAATATCAAGCCACGATATACATCAATACTCAGCAATCTACGTGTTGATTTTGGGCGCTGTACTGGCGTTACTAGTTTTTCTTTGTTTGTGGATCTATCGTCGTCGGCAGAGGAGCGTCAACTTACAGTCGAACTCCGAGACACTTCAACATCCGGCAATGCCGGCGCGTAGTGATTTCACCGCATCCGTCGGTCCGACGCCACACACTAGAGAAGCAAATCATCAGTCACGAGAAGAGGCCGTTGAGTTAAGGAACTTCAATAGCATACTCAAAAGTATACGGCGTCACAAGAAGACACCTCCAATTTTCACCAAACCAGTGTCTAGTGACAGTGACTGATTCAGTTTACACTTAAACATAGATTTAAGTCTTAAATTGTAACTTAGGTGAAATTAGTTTAGTATTTATGCACTTTGTAAACTCATGATCATCATCCACTCGCATCTCTCTCGCCCGGGAATATGTACGAGTCATGTATCGCACAGGGCACGCGCGCATTCACAACATCAGCACTTTTCCATATAGTTTTACTCGAATCATACTATTGTTACGCGCTAGTACACTTTTAGCATTCATAATCAGCTGTACTCGCCACATACACATAAAAATATAGCATTAATTACCTGGTAGTGAAGTATATAATAAACAGAATATTCTTTGGCTATCAGTGATTCATTCCTACCTATAAGCCAAGGTGTGTGCGCCACATTCAGCAGCGCATACAACTTATTTTAGAAATGTAAAAGTAAGCACATAAAATTATCATTATAAAAAAAACCTCAACTGCTTCTTTTTATGGTATTTATGTTAATATAATATGAACATGGTGGTCTCCGAACACCAAGGATTGTAGTACAACTCTGAAGTTGTCCATACATTTAGTCGTGATTATGTCATGGTGGGCGGCTTAAAAGGCCTAGGTCCTTGGTAGGCCGAATGTTAACGTTATATTATTATTTAACAGATCAGCCTTACTTTAAAACAATTTTGTAGTCAAACCTATTTCATGCCTCGATAGATGGCGTTGGCCGGTTTAAATTCGCGCTATGGTTTCGTTACCACGCGAAGTATAAGAGACCTCGGAAATATCAAATAGATGTCATCGTTCTGAGTACGTGTGTAAAGAAAATATTTCTTCCACCGGCTAGCGTCAGAGATATTTATGGAATGAGACCCTGTTACCTATCTTCGGGTATTTTCGCATGAGGTGTGTATGCAATAAATAAGAGTCCTTAGATTTGGTCTTCACATATATCACGTTTATTTTTAACACTGCATCACACAAGAGAGCACTCCGTTCACAGAAAATTGTATGTTTAACCTACAATTTATGTCGAAACACTTTTACCACATCTTTCGAAGATTATAGGTCCAGTTCAGAGATCCTCAAACGGCATCTACGCCATGGTCATCTAATCGTGGGCATCTCTCGACACGTGGGTGCTTGTGTACGGAACCATCCTATGATCCGACCATTTTATTAAGTTTTTGCATACTAGTTAAATAAATCTAACGTAGGAACCCTGCCAACAAATAGAAAGATTTGATCAGACTCCTGAATGCCACGCGCTTAAGACTTAGCATCAGCACAGAGAAAAACCCAAAAAGACTACTTACATCGTCCTACATCCGAATGCTTAATGCATTTGAACTTAACTCTGGTTCCAGCTACCTTTCGAGACATCATTAAATGTTTTTAAGAACTTATCCAGTAAATAAAGTTTAAAGTGGCAGACTCGCTCCAGATCAACTTGGAAAAAGCTACGTCAAACGACAATCTGTCATCTGTCAATTCGCAAAACAACGCTTCATTCCATGAAACTAAATTTATTCTATTTTTAGGTGTTACAATACACCTTACCCCGGTTAAAAAAATTTTTTACTAAAAAAATTTTTTTTTTTTTAAAGACTACAATGCCATGTACATTTAGAATCTCACCAAAACCCTCGGCCGAAGCTGAGGCATCTCGAACCAAATCCGAATCAAGATTCCCCTCAGACACAAAGACTAAATTACTACTATATAAGTACTAATTTAATTTAAATTTTCAATTTAGTATTAAGTACCAAATAAAATTAAGAAATAGGATGAGAAGGTATGCATAACCCCCAATACACCTTAACAAAAGTCTGTATGTAGGTATGCACACATTTAAATAAAGTTTCAAGTTTAGTTTAATTAAATAATCAATACTCCTCAACGCAGAGTATTGTTATTCCAAAGTATCTATAAATTTTAAATCTAAATAACTACTAGATACTAGAAGTATCAAGTATTCACAAGAAACTATTTCAAAACTAATAAAAAAAATATTTAGTTTTGACAACATTAATCTCTTATTCAAGTAATTGAGATTCAATGAGTAAGTATTAAGTTTTATTTTATTACCCTCAATCTCCTATCCTAGTAAGTAACAGTAATACCATAACAACAAGTTCCTAAAGAAAGTAATATCACATCACAAATCTAAGTGATTGTGATTTATCAATGTATTGAGTTTAACTTTGTAGTTAAGTAATTTACAAAGGTCATATTCTATATATTTGAAATTCAAAAGCATTAAGGATAATTTAATTAAACAGGATTATCAGAAACTGTTTAATCAAATTTCATAAGTATTGGCTTGGGAGCAATTCAAGCATGAACCCCAAGCCAAAAACTAAAAGTGAATTGAGGACTATTTGCCCATCTAAACGAATTTGGGTATGCAATACCAGACACACTTACCGTGTATCTTTTAATGGACAGACTTACGAGCATCCTAGCCAATTGTTAATAAAATAAACGAATTGGGGTTCAACTATCCATCTAAACAAATTCGGATATTCAATATACCAGACACATTTATCATGTATCTTTTAGTGAACAAATCTTAAGATGTCCTATAATCAATTCCAAAAGTTAATTATAAATATAATAAATAAAAGTTAAATCTAGTTATCTAAGAGTGAATTGAGGACCATTTGCCCACCTGAACAAATTTGGGTATTCTATATACCAGACACACTTATCGTGTATCTTTTAATGGACAGACTTACGAGCATCCTAGCCAATTGTTAATAAAATAAACAAATTGGGGTTCAACTGTCCATCTAAACAAATTTGGATATTCAATATACCAGATACATTTATCATGTATCTTTCGGTGAACAAACCATGAGATGTCCTATAACCAATTCAATATGTGAATTAAACATATAATTCCATAAGTGAATCCAATTAAAAGGATTAAATAAGTAAAAGTTAAATTGAGTTTTATTTAATTAAGTTGGGCGCCTGTGGGATCATCAATAAATAAATTTGAGTAAATATCCCACATTTATAAAAGTTGGTATCACTAGTTACTAAGAGATTTGAGAAGTTTATTTATACTAATAAAGTAATTAAGTAAAGTGAGTTTAAATTTTAAAGTTTTAATAACTCCGGTGAAGTATTATAGTCATCCGAGAAATTCTCATTAAATATTGAGACCAAGTTAAAATTCGTTTGACTATTTCACTATCAATCCACAGTCAACTATCCAAGTAAACGGTACAAGTCAGAAATTGGTCAGCAATTGGTTCCGAACACAAGCGTACCTGATTGGCCACCGTAGGTGCCAATCAGGTACGCTTGTGGTTCCAGGTTCCAGCTACCTTTCGAGACATCATTAAATGTTTTTAAGAACTTATCCAGTAAATAAAGTTTAAAGTGGCAGACTCGCTCCAGATCAACTTGGAAAAAGCTACGTCAAACGACAATCTGTCATCTGTCAATTCGCAAAACAACGCTTCATTCCATGAAACTAAATTTATTCTATTTTTAGGTGTTACACGTGGTGTGGTTTTATTGCTATAAAAATACTCCCCGACTCGTCGATAAACAGGGCTAAAGAGATCTTCGATGATCACAAACATTATCCTAGGGGATCGGGTCCGACGGGTCACTTCTGCTCAACAGTTCGCCAGTCGCTCTCTCATTAATATTATTTATTATATTTATAAGAAAATAAAACACCATGTTTGTTTCAGGTAGTCTTTATTGGTCGTGTCAAAATTTACACGACGATTCAATAATTTATTTTTCATTTTATAAACCTTTCTTTATAAAAAAAAGATACAGATATGCCTGCGCTGAGCGGGCGCGCGTCCGCTCGCGTGACGTCACGCTCGGTCAGCGCAGAAGGCGGCTCGTCCGCGAGTCTTTGTGTACATATAAAAATAGATCCCTTATTTTACACTAATCTAGGAGGAGAACGCATCGCCTACTCGACGTTTAAATGCACAGTTTAAAGTATGATATGAAACTACAATTGGAGCACCATTTCATTAACATATCCCGCGCGGGCTCGCGGGCTCTCGCTCGCACAGTCTTACCGCTCGCACACCCCACGTACTTGCAATTCCCAATAATATCCCTATCTAACATGATACGAATTACAAACAATTAGGAGCGGCTTGATACAATTATATTGTGGAGTTTTGGTATCATAACCGAGAGTAAAATAAATGACAGGTAGGTAACTTTCCACAATGTCCGTTTGTGGCTCGCCAATGTGCTGCGCGCGGCGGGCCGGGCGCTGGCGCTTTTCTTTCATAAAGAATGTGCTTACAATGTGACTGTTCCCGGCGTAAAGGAAAGTTACACAAATAAAAGTTTATCACTTTCTTACAGATATTTACAACATGATCTATCTAATTCGTAATTATAATACTTACTATGTACAAGTCTTATATACCCTATGTCCGCTGCACATACCACTGAGGGACAAGGAACACACACGTCCACTGTTAGTTATATACAAATTACATTCACGAGCAATAATATATTGTTTTTCAAACACTATTATTATAGTCACTTTAAGGACCAACTATCAAACTTATGGATCATTTAAATTCTCTATTATTTTTCATAAGTCGTAAAAACAACTGTAGTAATCACTTCATCGATCATTCGATCGTGACTCGTAGCTTGGTCCATAATAGTTCTATATTAAAAGTTCCGAAATCACAACCAACCTATCGCGCAACATTCACATTTAGCTTTAACATTTGATATTTTAAAAATCTCACCAAGCTATTCTGTACGACAGCGACATCTCAGCGGTAAAAGTTCCAACGATACGTCATTCGATCCCTATTTCTACTATATTATATTATAAGGTTCATCAGCCTTCTGCACAGAGCAGCAATGGAGTGTCAGCAGTGTTCGTGTTCATACGGCTCGCTCGTGCTGCGGGCCCACGTGCTAGAGGCCACGCGCGCGGGTGCGGGCGGGCGGTGCGGGCGGTGCGGGCGGTGCGGGCGGTGCGGGTGGTGCGGGTGGTGCGGGTGGTGCGGGCGGCTCGGGGGCCGCGCGCCGGCGTCACACGTCCGTGTGGCGCGCGCCCGCCGGCTCCGTCTCAGCGTCCGACTCCTCGATCTCGCACAGGTTCGCCGACAGCTCGCTGCCGGAGCCGTCGTCGTCCCCGCCCAGCAGCGAGTTGCGTTCCTCTGTGGACAGACGGAAACGGTCAGCCAGTTCCGAAGAGAGCGCGACTCGCTCGTCTGAGGCGCGGCGCCGGAGCTCACCGAGCATCGTGATGAGGCTGGAGGCGTCGGGCTCGCGCAGCGTGCGCGCCCGCAGCCGCTCCGTGTCGCGCACGTAGTCGTCGTGCAGCAGGTAGTCGGAGGCGTCGGTGAGGCGCAGCGCGTCGAGCTCGTCGGGCGCGGAGTCCGTGTCGGGCGGCGCGGTGTGCGGGGTGCGCGGGGGCCGCGGGCGGCGGCGGGGCGCCGGGCTGGCGGCGCCCGACGCGGGCGACGTAGGCTCGGACGAGTCGGGGCGCTCGGAGCCCGCCACCTCGCTGATGCCGGGCAGCGCGCCGCCGCCGCCGCACCAGTCGGAGCAGTCCCAGTGGTAGCCGCCCACCAGGTGCGGCTCCACCATGCCACCCGCGCCGCCGCCGCCGCCGCCGCCGCTCGCCACGACCGCGCGCCGCACGCAGCCGGGCGACTGCGCACGGATTCGGCTCTTACATCCTTTTAAATCTAAAACACAAAGTTCACAAATTCGAAGTTTCTAAAGACTGCTTTCTACTCATCGGGGTTTTGGGTTTTGTTCAATTGGTTTAAGGCGGTTAAACGGAAGTGTAGTAAAAGGTTACCGTTATATATCTTGTTGTCGACGAAGGTGTGAAGGTGCATCTGTTCGGACCAGGGCTTGCGGTCGGCGACGTCGATGTTGAGGTTGCGGCGGTAGTCGGGCGGGATGCCCTCCAGCTCGTCGCCGGCCGAGCCGTAGGAGCGCAGCGTGTCCACGTTGTTGAGCGGCGGCGGCTCGGCGCAGGACGCAGGTCGCTCGCGCCGCACGGCCTCCAGGTTGGACAGCTTGGAGGCGCGCGGCGCCAGCTTGTCGAGCGCGCGGCTGTTGAGCGGCTCATCGTCCTTGGGCTTGTGGCGGCGCGCACGACGCCGGCGCAGCGCCAGCGGCAGCGCGGCCGCCAGCAGCAGCAGCAGCGCCAGCGCGGCGCCCGCGGCCACGAGCGGCCAGCGCGCCTCCAGCGCCCAGCGCCACGCCGAGCGCAGCGCACGCGCAGGCCCCTCGCCCGCGCCGCCCGACACCACGGCATCCGAGTACAGCGGGTTGCCGCAGTTCATGCCTGTCGATAGTTACGCTCGATGAGAACAGACTTCAGAGCAACTAACAAGAAATAAGGTATCACATCGAAAGTGTTTATAAATGTGGCGATCTCAATGTAGACGTAAGGCAGTATCTCGGCCAAGTTCGACAGTGTCGATATTTAAGAAGTATTAGTGACAGATCTGTCTATTATTTTTGGTCGGAGGTTAATAAAACGATTTCATCGATCGAAAGGTTTACCTGTCTTGTCAGGCGGACAGAGGCAGCGGAAGGAGCCGGGCTCGTTGACGCAGGTGGCGCCGTTGAGGCAGGGCTCGCCAGCGCACTCGTCCACGTCGTACTGGCAGCGCGGCCCGTAGTACCCGCGGCAGCGGCACGACGGGCCCCACTCGCCCTCCTCGCAGGCGCCGCCATGCGCGCACACGTCGCCCGCGCACCAGCGCCCGCGCTCGCAGCGCTCGCCCGCCAGCCCCGCGGCGCAGGCGCAGCGGTAGCCGCTCGTGTCGGCGGCGCACGAGCCCCCGTGCAGGCACGGCGCCGACGCGCACGGGTCCGCGTCCAGCTCGCAGCGCCGCCCCGAGAAGCGCGCGTGGCACGTGCAGGCGTAACCTTCCGACGCGTCGTCCTCCAGCAGGTCGGCCACGTCGCGGCACGAGCCGCCGTTGAGGCACGGGTATGACGCGCACGGAGTGGGCGGCGGCAGCGCTGGGCACACGCTGCCCACGCGCACGCGCACGCGCCTTACGAGCTGAGCGCGCCCGTCGCTCGACGTGCCGCCTTCCTCTAACGGTAGGATTGCACCCCCGAGTTTCACGTCCGATATGCAACCATGAAAGCCATATGTCACCTGTAAAACAAAAGATGGTCAACGGTACCGTAATAGTGAATGAATTCAGATCAAAGACAGTGATCAGAGATGGGGAGTACCTGTTCAGCAGCGAAGGCGTGTGCATGTCGCATGAGCGCGGCGCCGAGCAGCAGGCGGTCGGCGCGCACGTCCAGCACGGCGGCCGGCGGCGGCGTCTGCGCCAGCGCGCTGCGCCGGTCCACCGTGAGCCGCATGCTGGCGCCGCGGCGCTCCAGGCGCGCCTCGTGCCACAGCCCGTCCGCCACCGGCACGGCCGCGCGCACCTGCGCCGGCCCGGCACCCAGCTCCATGCGGAACTGCAGGTAGCCCTCCGCCACCTCCAGCGTGGCGTAATCCACGCGGCCCGCCGCCGCCAGCAGCGTGCCGCGCTCGCGTCGCGTGCGGAAGCGCAGCGACAGCGCCAGCTCGTCGTCCAGCAGGCGCGCGCCCTCCAGCACGCCGCGCTCCAGGCGGTACAGCAGGTAGCCGTCGCCGGCCAGCTGCGCCACGGGCGGCGCGCGGCACTCGGCGCAGTCGGGCGGCTCGCGGTCGCAGCGCTCGCCGCCGTAGCCGGGCGCGCAGGCGCACTGGCCGCGCAGGCGGTGCGGCGGCGCCACGAGCGCGAACACCTCGGAGGCCACGGCGCGCGCGTGCTGGGCGCGCAGCGTGACGCGCTCCGCGCAGGTGCCGTGCACGCAGCCGCCGCACGCGGCGCGCAGCAGCTCCTCCACCACGAGACGCGTGCGCTCCTCCAGGCGCTCCAGGTGAGCGTGCAGGCGGCGGCGCAGCGCGTCGGCGGGCAGGAAGCCGCCGGCGGCGCGCACGGCGAAGGCCACGTCCAGGTCCTGCGCCACCTGGCGCCGCACGCGCCCCGAGTCGTCCTCGGCCTCCCCGGACGGCTGCACGCTTACTATGATGACGTCGCCGGGTTCGCAGTCGGTCGCCTCGCCTATAGCTCGAACGAAGCCTTTGCGATGGCTCAGTATAAAGTCGCGATCCGTCACTTCCCGGAAACGCACAACAATCGCTTGGGCGAGCATCTCATCCGACACGAGAGTGACGGTCACCTTGACGATCGCAAACCCGAGGAATTTCCCATCTCCGACAGTCACGTTGAGTCGGTAATCTCCCACGTCCAGGCGAGGCGCAGCTTTTAATGTTCCGTCAGCCACATTGATGTCAAAGAGGTCTGTCGGGGGATAAGGTGCTCCATCGATTGGAGCGATTGCGTATGTGAGAGTGTCGTAAGCGTCGCGGTCAGAAGCGAACACTCGTCCGATGATGCCACCCGGGAATTCATCTAAATAAGAGTTGACAACTACTTCCAATGGCGTCACTACCGGCGGGTATTGAGATTCTTCTATCACTCTTATGTACACCCACGCATCTGAAAACAGCGGCGGCGTACCATTGTCGAACACGCGAACTTGAAGCACGTATCGGTCTTTGATGCGATGGTTGAAGCGAGTTGCCGAGCGCAAGTAGCCATCTTGTTCCAGGCGAAAAGCACCCATTTCGTTGCCAGACTGAAAATCGAATGTGTAAGGTGCTGCATTAGGCGGAGCGTCAGCGTCTTCCACGAGGAACTTGAGGATAGTATGGCCAAGCGGCCGATCTTCTTGGACGACTGCGCTGTAGTTAGATTGTGCGAACAGCGGCGGGTTATCATTCGCGTCGACCACTTCGATGTTAACTAAGGCCGAGGCTTCGAGAGCGGGGAGCCCGTGATCTCTGGCGTGCACTTCCAGCACGTAGGCGGGCGCCGTCTCGCGGTCCAGCGGCGCCGCCACGGACAGGTAGCCGGTGTCCGCGTCGATAGAGAAGCGCTGGTCGCGGTCGCCGCGCGCGATGGAGTACGACACGCGGCCGTTGGCGCCCGAGTCGGCGTCGTCCGCCAGCACCTGCAGCACCTGCGCGCCCGGCGCCGCGTCCTCGCGCACGCGCGCCCCGTACGATGCCTGCGAGAACAGCGGCGCGTTGTCATTGCCGTCCGCCACGCTGATGTTGAGCGTGGCCAGGTCGCTGAGCGGCGGGGTGCCGCCGTCGACGGCCTGCACCGTGAGCAGGTACTCCCTGCGGCGCTCGTAGTCCAGCGGCCGCGCCACGGTCAGCACGCCGGACGCGCGGTCCACGGCGAAGTCGTCGCGGTCGTCGCCGCCCACGAGCGAGTAGTACACGTCGGCGTTGACACCGGCGTCGCGCGAGGTGGCGCGCACGCGCAGCACCTCGGTGCCGGGCGCGTCCAGCTCGGGCACGGTGGCGCGGTACTGGTGAAACTCGAACTCGGGCGGGTTGTCGTTGACGTCGGCCACGGTGAGCCGCAGCGTGGCGGTGGCGGAGCGCGCGGGGCGACCGGCGTCTTGCGCTCGCAGCAGTAGACGGTGCTCGGCTTGCGTCTCGCGGTCCAGCGGCGCGCGCAGCGTGATGATGCCGCTGTCGGCCGCCAGCTCGAAGGCACCGCTCGGCTCCTCCACGAACGAGTAGCGCACCAGGCGGTTCTCTCCGAGATCTGCGTCCGTCGCATGGACCTAAGTGTGATATCACGATTATAATACGCTAGGTACGTCTGTCTGTATTAGGGTTCCATACCCGAAGAGGAGGAGAGTTTTTAGTTTTATTTATGGAAGTCGGTTGTATTTTTTTGTAAAAAGTTTTTTATTTTTCACTTTTTAGTTGTTGTACCCCATTCTAAAACTAAATTAATAGTAAAGTTATGCCCGAATTGATAGCCCCAAAAATAGGGAATTTGAACATAGTTGGTGAAATTAGGGTGTATCAGGGTGAACTGTACAAATCTGTATATTCAGAGCGTATCAGCGTGATGTAATGTTGTGAAGTGGTGAAAACAATATACAGACATGCGATTGCAGCAATTCTGGAAGGTTTGCTATCATTTATTGAAGAGTTCCATTGTGTATCTCCGAAGTTCTTCATCAGATCTTTACCAAATTAAAATGGGACCACATGTGAAGCAACAGCATTCAAAAAAAAAAAATTTTGAAAATCGGTTAACGTAGTGAAAAGTTATGAGGTAACACACATAAAAAAAAAATACAGTCGAATTGAGAACCTCCTCCTTTTTTTGAAGTCGGTTAAAAATACGTTTACTTTTAGACCTCGTATACTTCTACTTCACGAAATTTTGAAGATAAGTTAGAACAGGTTCGGAATAGAGAGCGATGTGTATGTTATGTGTACCTTAGCGACGAGCGTGCCGAGGTCAGCGTCCTCGGGCAGCGTGACGCTGTAGGTGCTGGCGGAGAAGCGCGGCGCGTTGTCGTTCACGTCGTCCAGCGCCACCTGCAGCTCCGAGCTGCACTCCCAGTCCGGCCGCTCGCGGTCCTGTGCGTGCGCGCGCAGCCGGTACGCAGCGCGCGTCTCGCGGTCCAGCTGCGCCGCCACCGTCACCGCGCCCGTCTCCTGCAACACCCGCCACGTCAGTCCCGCGCTCGGCTCACGCAGCCGCGCCCACCCGCACTGCGGCCCAGCGAGCCTCACCTTGTGGATGCTGAAGTGGTGCGCCATGTCGCCGGTGAGGTAGTAGCGCAGGCGCGCGTTGCTCGGCTCGTCGGCGTCGCCGGTCTCCAGCGTCATGACGTGCGTGCCGTTCGTCGCGTCCTCCGGCAGACGCGCGTAGTAGCGGTGCCGCAGACAGTACGGCGGGTTGTCTGCAGACAGAAGCGACCGGCATGAGTATCGGAGTCAGTATGCAAAACGTTCAAGGCGAACAGCAACTCACCGTTTACGTCGAGAACAGTGATACGGACGCTCGTCATCGCCGTGAACTTGCCGTCGGTGGCGGCGACGCGCAGGTCGTAGCGCGGCTCGGTCTCGCGGTCCAGCTCGCGCGCCACGTACAGCTCGCCCGAGGCGCGCAGCTGGAAGCGCGCGCGTGGGTCGCCGTCAGCCACGAAGAACGTGAGCGGCGCGCCCGAGGCGTCCGCGTCGCGCACCTCCAGGCGCGCCGCCACCGTGCCGGCCGCCGCGTCCTCGCGCACCGAGGCCTCGTACTGCGCCTGGCGGAACTCGGGCGGGCAGTCGTTGTAGTCCACGAGACGCACCACGAGCGTGCCGCGCGCGACGCGCCGCGTGGCGCCCGCGTCGGCCGCCAGCAGCGCCAGCTTGTGCTCGGCGCGCGCCTCGCGGTCCAGCGGCGCCGTGGTGGTCACCCAGCCGGTGTAGGGGTCCACGGCGAACAGCACGGCCGCGGCGGCCTCGCCGTCGTTGTCCGTCGCGAACGAGTATCGAACCTCGCCGTTGTTTCCAGAGTCCGGGTCGTCCGCCATCACTAAAATGTTTGGTAATCCTTGCTCGGTTAACGTAATTTACGTAGCCATGTAAAATCATAGTTTAAAAAAGAGATCCCTTTATTGCTGTTGGTTATTTATTTAAGACAAAATTTTTATTAGCCCAAGATATGCCCTTGGTTGTACAATAGCTAATTTGCAACGTTTTCAACCTTTCGAAAATTCCGAAATTGGTAGTTCGGATACGCCATGACGTATAAAGGTGAGATGAATCCACTCACACTGCACGAGGCTGGAGTGCGGCGGCGTGTTCTCGGCGACGTGCACCACGTAGGGCTGCGAGTGGAACGACGGCGCGTGCTCGTTGACGTCCAGCACGTGCAGCCGCGTCTGCAGCAGCGTGGCCGGCGCCGGGCTGCCGCCGCCCTCCGCGATGATACCTGCCGCAACGATCACCGATCAAGAAAACTTTATTTGGGGTTCCGAAAGTCCGAATGAAAAACGGAACTCTTATGGGATCACTCGTGTGTCTGTCTGTCTGTCCGTCTGTCACAGTCCATTTGCTCCGAATCTACTGGACTGATTAAGCTGTAATTTGGTACACACATGTATATTGAGGACCCAAATACGGAGATGTAACGTAAATGAATGAATTTGGAATATGGGGGTCACTTTTGGGGTGCAAATCGATAAATTAAAAAAAGTTTTCAGACTGTACCGTGCTACATATCAAATAAAAGGGCTTACTGTAAGGGTCTCAAATATTTTTTTTTGATAATTTTAAAATTTGTAATTTTTAAGATATTTCAGAAAATAGAGGAAAAATTACCATTTCTCCCCCTCCTCCCCCCTCCCCGAAAATACTGGGCCTACTTACCTATCACATGTTCGGCGGCGGTCTCGCGGTCGAGCTGGCCGGCAAGCACGAGGCGGCCGGCGTCGTCCACGGCGAACAGCTCGCGCGGCCACAGCGCCGGCGCCAGGCGGTAGCGCGCCGGCGCCTGCGGCACGTCTGGCGCGCGCAGCTCCGCGATCAGCGTGCCCGGCGCCGCGTCCTCGCGCAGGAACAGGTCCGCCGGCGGCGCCAGCACGCGAGGCGCCGAGTCGCCGGCGCCCAGCACGAACACCGACACCGGCGCCTCGCCCGCCAGCCCGCCGCCGTCGCGCGCGCGCACCCACACCTGCACGCTCCGCGACGCTGCACAAACACACACCGGTGAGCGCCCCGCACGGCCGAGCGCGTGGCTGCGGCCGGTCGGGGCGTGATCACTTACCGAACTCTTTGGCGTCCCGCGCGAACGAGAGCGCACCAGTGTTCGGATCGACGGCGAAGAGTCCCGAGGCGTCGGAGCGGACGTCTCCCTCGTACACGGAGTAGGTGAGGCGCGCGTTGTCGCCGGCGTCGGGGTCGTGCGCCGCCAGCGTGAGGAAGGGCAGGCGCGGCGCGCGGTCGGCGCGCACGGCGGCGCGGTACTCGCGCAGCGGGAACACGGGCGCGTTGTCGTTGAGGTCGGCCACGCGCACGCGCACCACGGTGTGGCGCAGCAGGCCGCCTCCGTCGCTGGCGGTGATGGGCACCTCCCACTCGGCGCGCTGCTCGCGGTCCAGCTGCACGCGCGTGGTCAGCGCGCCGCTCGTCGCGTCTATCGCGAAGGTCTCTCGCAGGCGAGCAGACGGGATCGAATATGTCACCGTTCCGTACTCACCGGCGTCTTCGTCGTATGCCTTCACCTACGCACGAATTTGCAAATCGTTTCAATAAGTACCTAGTTAATCGAAGATGCAGAGAACACCTTAGGAAGACGAACAAGAGCTAGAAGTACCGTGGTAAGAAGTAATGATGGAGGTTGATTTTCGAGTGCTCTGGCTTCGTGCACGAGATGCGGGAAGTGCGGCGGCGCGCGGTTGGCCGGCGCCAGCGACAGCTTGACGCGCGCAAAGGCGGCGTGCGCGCCGTCCGACACCGACACGTTGAGCGAGCTGCGCGCCGCGCCGCCGGCCGCCAGCCAGGCGCGCGTGTTGGCGAGCGTGAGCACGCCGGTGCGCGGGTGCACGGCGAAGGCGCGCTGCGCGGGGCCCTCGAGCGCGTAGCGCAGGCGTGTGGCGTCGCGCAGGTCGGGGTCCCAGGCCGCCACGCGCGCCAGAGCCGTGCCGCGTGCCGCCTCGCCCGACACCAGCGCCGGCACCACGCCGCGCTCCATGCGCGGCGGGCTGTCGTTCACGTCGTCCACTGCGAACCGATATTAATCTCAAGAATCGTGTACGGGCCCACGCCTGCGTCGTCTGACTGTCACGAGTGGGTTCTCACCGGTCACGAAGAGATGAGCGGTGGTGAGTAGCGGCGGCCGGCCGGCGTCCGTGGCCGTGAGCAGCAGGTGGTAGTGCGCGCGGGTCTCGCGGTCCAGCGGGGCGGCCACGCGCACCGCGCCGGTCGTTGGATCTACGATGAAAGCACCCTCGGCTGCAGATTCCATTTCGGTGAGCGAATATGTCACTTCACCGTTTTCGCCTGTAAACAAGATGAAATCCGTGAAAGCTTCGCAAGGCTCTCTCGAGGAATTTATAAAATATTGCGATCTCTAGTGGCCCTACCGGTGTCGTTGTCGGTGGCCCGCACGGTGACGACGAGCTCGCCCACGGCTGCGGCCTCGGACACGGCGGCGCGGTACACGTCGTGCGGGAACTCGGGCGCGCAGTCGTTGACGTCGAGTACGCGCAAGGTGACGGCGGCGTCGGCGAAGGCGCCGGTGACGCCGTCAGTGGCGCGCAGAACGAGCTCGTGGGCGCGCGCCGTCTCGTAGTCCAGCGCCGCTCGCGCCACCAGGACGCCTGCGCACACACCACGAGACACGTTACACACCCGCTCTGCTTGCGCTACGTTCTTAATATATTTGTGCACCCATTAAGCAAAATAACAAAATAATCTTGAAACTGTTTTTTTCTTCATGCTACATAATATGAGACACCCAAAGCTTCACACTCGTGTGTTTAATAATGATTGGTTGTTGTTGTTGCGATGACTAGCCGACATGCCCGTGATGGATTAAGGAGAGGAGATGACAAATGAAGCCTCGAACGAACAATAACTTTAATTCATTTTGTGTAATTAATGTAACTGCAATAAAATCACATTAGTAAAGATGGTTGCCACTACGATTGACAACTTAAGTCCTGACTAGTTTATATTGTTTTATCAACTTTTCAGTGTCGGGAACACAAAATGATGTCCTTGCAAGAAGGTCTTAGGTAATAGTAATACAATACTATGTATGCAACAAAATGTAAAATAAATTCCCACATCCCAAGCAACATCGTGCCAATATATAACCTCTCATGCATGAATCCAACATCGCGCCGATATATAACCTCATGCGTTTTTTCCATTATTGAAGCGAAGTCAAAAGTGCTCGTATTATTGCAACGTAATTAGTGTCTACACGTGTATTGGTGAGGAGCGCCAGATGAGAGCGGGAGGGGCGTGAGGGGTGAGGGGTGGGGGGCTGTATACTCACATGGACTATTGCCTCTGTCGGGTGCTGCGGATAAAACCAACATGTTAGTAAGGCCGTCAGTTCACCGCCACCGCCCGCGCGCCGCGCCTCACTCCGTGCGCTGTGAGTCACGCAACTATCCAACTCCTCTTACTTGTCTTTTACCTGTCCTTTTACCTCGAACAATACTAACATTGTTTGAAACGGTCGTCCTGCTTCTAGAAAATGTAACTATTACCATTACTGGTAAGTAATGAAATCATTACTATTGCTGGTAAGGACATGACATATCACTACATATTGTAAAACAAAGTCCCCGCCGCGTCTGTACGCGCTGAACTCAAAAACTTCGCAACGGATTTTCATGGGGTTTTCACCAATAGACAGGAAGGTTGGCATGAGGAAGTTTCGGCGTATAATTAGTACCCGCAGCTGCGCGAAGCCGGGGCGGCTCGCTAGTTTACATTAAACTAGCTTCTGCCAGCGGGTTCGCGCGCGTGAAACTTGTAAATCATCGCAAGGGAACCTACTCTTGGGACACAAATCATCGCAAGGGAACCTACTCCTGGGACACAAATCATCGCAAGAGAGCCTACTCCTGGGACACAAATCGAAGGTCCTATTCGCGGACATGGTCTAACCGTGTGCCAAGTGTCGTAAAATCTGTTCAAAAGATGTGGCCCTATTAGAACATCAGTACTTAACAACGGATTATTTTACTTTTATGTTTTACTACCAATAAATAAAAAAAACTTTTTTACAAAAAAATAGAACCGTCTTTCAAAAAAAGTGGAAGTTAACTTTAATTTCGGAAGTCGGTGTTCCTGGTTTTGTGTTTTCGTTTTTTGATACCGACTTCCGAAATTAAAGTTATTTTCCACTTTTTTTGGAAGGCGGTTCTATATTTTTGTAAAATATTTTTTTTTATTTTTCACATTTTAGTTGTGGTTCCCCATTAAACTGTGTTAACAATTCATAGACATACGATCGCAGCAATCGCGGTTGATTTGCTATCAATATTTGAAGAGTTCCGTTGTTTGTCTCCAAAATCCATCATCAGATCTATAATGAAATTTAAATGGGACCGTTTCGGAACAAACCCCTTTCGAACAAAAAAAGAATTTTGCAAATCCGTCTGTAAATGACAGAGTTATGCCCGAACATTATTAAAAAAAAAGAAAATACAAACATCCGAATTGATAACCTCCTTCTTTTTGAAATCGGTTAAAAACACTATAAAAGACTAAGAAAGATAAAAAAAAAATTTTACAAAAAAAAAAACAACCGACTTCCAAAAAAGAAAATACACTAAAAATTTAAAAATAACTTTGATGTCGGAAATTGGTGTTTGTATTTTATTTCTTAGTTATTTGACACCGACTTCCGAAATTAAGTTATTTCTAAATTTTTAGTGTATTTTCTTTTTTGGAAGTCGGTTGTTTTTTTTTGTAAAAAGTTTTATATTTTTACTTTTTAGTTGTTATACCCCAAAACTAAAAACCCCAATAACATGGAACGTGGCATTTAGACATACTCGTAATTGGAATAACTAAACTAAAATTAGAGAATCGCTATCTTTTACTAAAAGGCTGTGCGAGAAAAGGACGGCTGTAGCATATGAACTAAGTTAAAGATGTCAAACTACATCTACGCACTGGAAGCGAAAAAAAGCACAAAAAAACCGGCCAAGAGCGAGTCGAACTACTTAAATTACGCCTTGCGCTTTACCGTGTTTTTAGTCGACATGTGTTTACGTGTACCTTTATTTGTATGGAAATATTACTTCAACCAAATTTGACAGCTCTAAATTACGTTCGTCTCTTTCTTGTTTTATTAGAGAGAAAAAGATAGCAATAGCCTAAACTAAGTTTAGTTTGTGCACAACAAAATCGGCACCAATGTTATTAAACGAACGGTAGATTTAAGTGTAATTGATACTAATTTTTCGAATGACTTCAAGAGTAAATTAGTGCGTCAAGAGTAAGTTAGTAAGTTAGTTTTAGCAAGTGAATACTGATTACTCGAGTGAATACAGGTGAATTAAAAATTCGATTAGTCGAACCGTATAGTGCAGCGGCGACCGTATACGAGGTTCGTGGAAGAACGTAGAGGAATTTGAGAAAGTAACTCTTTTACACAAATGTTGCCAGGCCTAATTGTTTCCCTTTTCGCAATCACAGACGCGCATAGATTCGAGGTCGGTATGTTTTTTCGTTCCAAGTGTAGATCGTGTTAGGAAGATACTCGAGCCCAAGCACCAACTGACGTTGTGAAAATCAAATGATGAATTGACATCAGTTTAGTATTTGTGAACAGGTTCTGTGTTCAGTGAGTTGGTGACTATACCAGGGTATGGTAGCGATAGCCCTGGGTGATATAGATGGGAGATTCTGTACGAGACTGTCGTTGCGGTAGCCTTAGGTGGTGAGAGGACTCTGTATTCCCGTGGGGAAGTGCGAGTGTAGCAATTGTGTATTGCTGAGCTATGAAATAGCTGTTGACCGTGAATAAGATACCTGGTCTTTGGTTTTCGTCGTTTAATTTAATAGGAGTTACTGTTAGTGGTACTTGGACTTGATATTGTGACGATTGTAGTCACAGCGTAATCTTAGCGGGTCTGTACCGGCCTTCAACTGGCTGGTAAGGTTGTTGGAGAGTTATTGGAGAGCCGTTAGAATTTAGAAGGTGTAGGCATCACATTTGTTTTAGGGATCAGTTCTGCTTGCCCGGCTGAAGTGGGCACTTATGTGATTTTCTTATAAAACCTAATATAATATTATTTAAAACGCCCTCAGCTCTTTTCCTTATCCGCCCGTAGTGAGTTATCCTTTCGTATAGTACTTTCGCAGTAAGCAAGCGAGTCCCCGAGCTTCGAAGAACGTCCCAGGATCAATGCAGGCCGTACTGGTGCCTTGGGATCCTACAAATTGGCGGAGACCGGCCGCGTATCGAGTGCCGCATGTAACGACATGCGAGTATCATGGGGTAGACTAATTGGTAGCAGGGCAGGTTATAGAAAAACTAGGTAGTTCTGATTACAGTGTTAAATCTGACTTTCGAACCGAGGCACACCGTCATGTAGCACATCCATCATCTTGGAACAATAATAAAAAGACAAGAAGTTCACTAGCTGCTATTGATGAGGAGGGGTCGAGCGGTGCGGGCGACGGGATCAGTACACCAGGACCGAAAAATATGTCTGAGTCTGAGTTAAATACAACGAGGAAGACAAAGAACCGGCCCGAGCTACCCAGCTCGACACAGTCACTGAGTCACCTGACGTGCCAAGTAGGAATATTAACCCACAACCTCCAGAAGTAACACCGGTCGAACGTAATTTACATTAAGAAATCATAAACCTCCTCAACGATTTATAGGGAATTGTATGATAAGCAAAATAAGAAGGGTTACAGAAAATCAATAGCATTGTAAGTTAATAATAACATGTTTATGGTGCTTATTGATGTATAGTCATATTTAAGGGTGAAGTCAGTCTCGCATTAAACGCTAATACGGAAGATTTTAAAATACCTATCCAACGACACTTCACACTATAGGATAGGCGAGAAAAAAAGGCCACTTTACATATACAAGAGTTACCATAAAAAAATTGTTTTCTTGGCATGATTACAACATATAGGTACCCATACAAAAATGCAGCTTTCTAGTACGAACAGTTTCTAAGCTATGCCTCGGACGGACAGACGGACAGACAGAAACTATAGGGGTTCCTTGTCCTTGTTAGGGCTAAGGAACTCTAAAAAGAAGAGTTTCGGAATCTGTACCTTGTAACATAACAACCGAAAGAACATGCGCTATTAGGATTCGAAAATATGACGAAATGTTTCGAAAAAAAGTGTGTATGTCCATGCTTCCCTTAGCTCGTCTTGGCGGGGCCCTACCGTGCCCCAGATTACGTACGTCAGGGTAAATGATCTTGTACCGTAAAACTATCACGCCCATTTAATAATGCGGTACGGTAACCAATTACAAACCAATTTTTTTTTTTTTTAAATTGCTTCTTTCTTTAAAGCGGTGTGTTTTTGTTTTTGTGCTCACACCACAAAATTATTATAGTTCTATAAGTGAGGATTTGTAATTGGCTTTCTGGTGACTATGATTTCCTTTTTTATTTGCTTTTATTAGCTGTAAGTCTTCCATGTACTAAATAAATAAATAAACTAACACAATTTCCCTTCATGCAAATACATGGACAGTTAGTATTCGTGCGCTACCACTCGTAACCTCACCGTCCTCCCAAACAACGTGCAGGACGAGGCGAGCAGGAGGGGGAGAGACGCTCACCCGTGTCGAAGTGGACCTCCAGCAGGCCGGTCGCGTCGTCCAGCAGCGAGTAGATGAGCTGGCGGCCCAGCGGCGACTCCGCCTGCAGCGCCGGCGCCAGCGCCTCGCCCGGCGCCGCGTCCTCTCGCGCGCTCAGCGTGTAGTGCGCATGCGCCCAGGCCGGCGCCGCGCCGCCGCCCCACACGCGCACCGTCACCGCCGCCTCCGCGCCGCACGCCGGCACGCCGCCGTCGAACGCCGCGATCACCAGCGCGTACAGCTGGTTGTGTGCGTCCACGGTCTGCTTCAGCGAGATCTGGCCGCTGCGCCGGTCCACGCGGAACAGCTCGCCGTGGCCGCGCTTCATCTCGTAGCGCACCTCGCCGTTGTCGTTGGCGTCGGCGTCCAGCGCGCGCACGCGCAGCACGGGCGTGCCGGGCTCGGCGCCGGCCAGCACGGCGGCGGCGTAGGGCCGCTCCACGAACACGGGGCAGTTGTCGTTGACGTCGGTGACGGACACGTGCAGACGTGCGCGGGCCACGCGCGGCTCGGGCGCGACGCCGCTGCGCGCCTCCAGCAGCAGCGAGTAGGCGTCGCGCGTCTCGCGGTCCAGCGCCAGCCCCGTGCTGCGCACCGCGCCCGACGTCGCGCCCACCTGCGCCGCGCAAACAACGATAACGAGGCATCCAAATGTGACATTGATTTGTAATCCTTCAATGGATTTAGCGGTATGAGCTTTCTAAAAGTAACATAAGACAAGAAAGCCTGCCGTGCTCACCTCAAACCCTTCGACGGGGTTCAATATCCTGAATTCAATATGTTCGTTGAGTGCCGCACCGAGCACGTTGAGGACGGCGATCGTCGTCGGTTTCGTGGAGTTTTCAACGACAGAGCCGTAGTAGTCAGACTTCTGGAAGGCGAGGCCCGAGTTGTCGGCCTCGCGCACCTGCACCTCGACTCGCGCCGTGCTGGAGTACTGCCCGTCGGAGGCGCGCACGCGCAGCCGGTACGAAGGCGCCAGCGTCGCGCGTGCCACCGCCAGCACGCCGCGCGCCGACAGCGAGAAGGCGCCGGCCGCGTCGCCCTCGATGATGTCGTATTTCACGGCGGCGCCGGGCGGCAGGTCGGGGTCGCTGGCCGACAGCGTGGTCACCGTAACGCCGAGCGACGTCGGCAGCAGCACGATGGCTTCGTAGACGGACTGCGCGAACGTCGGCGGACAGTCGTTGACGTCAATCACCTCCACTATCACTTGAGCGACGCTTCCTGACGGAAGTCTCGGCGTCCCCATGTCGACGACCTGCGACGACAAGAGAAGTGCGGTATAGCTTCGAGCTCGACCGAAGCCGGTCGGTCGCGTCCCAGTGAACTCACCCTGACGCTGAACTCATGCTGCGCGGCGCGCTCGTAGTCCAGCTGGGCCAGCAGGTGCAGCGCGCCGGTGGTGGGGTCGACGCGGAACAGCGCGGCGGCGGCGGGCTGCAGGATCTCGTAGGCGCGCTGGCGGTTGGCGGGCGAGTCGGCGTCGTCCGTGAGCAGCACCAGCGGCGCGCCCGGCTCCGCGCCCTCCGCCGCCGCCACCAGCGCGCCTGGCGCCGCCGCCTCCGACACGCGGCCCCGGTACGCGCGCTGCCGCAGCGCCGGCGCGAACTCGTTGCGGTCCAGCACGTGCACCGACACCACCGCCGTGGCCGTACCGCCGCCCTGAAACATTCCAATGTATAATCATTTTAATACCTGACCTGACCATTTCGAAATCCGTATTTGCAAACTTTAGAAATAGAACCTGGATATCTAAAAATAAGTACCTAGGTAAACAACGTCTGTTCGTCCATTTATTTAAATTATATTGTAACGTAGTGGCGTTACAATCTCAATTAAACATAAGGAAAAAAACAACAGCAACCAAAAGTCACTAATCCAATTTAGAAAAAAACATAAACAATATTAGTTTGCTGACAACATTATTGTCTTTGGATTCGGTGTCATCTGTCAATGACGGCGAGATATATAAGGGCCGCTCAGCTGGCGCGGAGCTTTTTTCTTTTTTATTCCAACTGCTGGCGGTGGATTCACATTCCCTTGTTCTGTCGAACACTTCTGAGACTTCACCCGTGAACCTCCCGCCAAATTCTGGCAGTTGCAGTTTACATTGGCAAATATTTGCCAACCTTCATAAATTGTATGAAAGCTACCCCGTTCTCGGGTAAGTGTTGAATCAGCATACAAATAGCTTTGTGCATTTTGAGTTCCTAATTTTATATTAATTCTTTCCAGAACATGTTTTTCCTATATCTTTTCTTTGCATAGTAAAATCAAGGTTTATAGGGAGCATACAGGAACTATAGATAGCGCCACATAAATGTCAATGTCAAGTATTTCTACAGTACAACTTGCGGATTTCACTCAATAGATGGCAGTCTACGTTACGCGTGCTGCATGTGTGCATGATGCATGTGTGTATACATATATGACACGGAAATGTCAATGACAAGTTTTTAACGGGTAAAAGTTTCGAATTTACTCCACTGGATGGCATAGACTACGCTGTGCACGTTCCCTATAACCTACAATAAAACTATTGTATTGTTGTAATCACGCCTTCCGCGTGGTTAACTTTATAAGGCCTTCAGGCTACACTCAAATGTGCATGTCATCGTGCTTTTTCACCTCACTTTTGTAAACTCCGTCTGATTTTGACAACCACACCGCCTTATTAGCGCACGTACAGCCGTTTTGCTCATGTCTGAGTATCAGAATCAGCGGAGAAGTTCATCATCTTTAAGACACGCTGGACATTATTTTTCCAGGGTCCCAGATTCGGAGTCCCAGATTTCGAGTCTCAGTTCCAGACTCCCAGATCCGGAAGGAAGATTTGGAGCCTTACGCTCGCACCACCTACATCGTCCCCTATCGCGGCCATCCCGCCGCAGAACCTCGTGCCGTCGCCACCAAGCAACTCGCCACGTCGGCACGCACTAAGCCGGGTGCTTATTTGCCCGCGTGGTTTCTGCTGATCGTCTGCGAGCCGGCACGATCACCTGCCGGCCGTCGCCTCCCGGCCCCTGACGATCTACGAGTCGGCGGCTCGCTCCACGCCGGGTATCCATTTACCCGCGTGGCCTCTGCAAGTCGTCTCCAAGCCGGCACTACCACCTGCTGGCCGTCACCTCTCGGCCCCTGACGATCTACGAGTCGGCGCCTCGCTCCACGCCGGGTTTTCATCCACACTCGGGGCCTCTGCAAGCCGTCTCCGAGCCGGCTCGACCACCTGCTGGCCGATTCTTCCTGGCTCCTGTCGACCCTACGAGCCGGCGCTACCACCTGCCGGCCGACATCTCCGGGGCGAACGCAACGTGGCTTCCCCGAGTCATCCGTCACCAGGCTGAGCCAGGGCAGTACCGTGCCATCTCCCAGGGAGTGCGATATCTGTGACTACTTTCCACGCCCTTTTCTCTATTCAATATATTTTTTTTATGTTGACCGAGGTACGTGTTGTCATTTATTACTTCCCACGTAACCTCCTTACGTCACAATATATTGTTTTTTGAAGGTTTTTCATATTCTGTCGATATAATAATTTAAGTGAATAATATTATGTTTGTGTTTGATTTACCATGTTGATTGCGGTGACCGTTAAGTTGTAGAAGTTCTGTGTCTCGTAGTCGAGCGGCGCGGCGGTGGCGAGCAGGCCGGCGGCCGGGTTTAGGCGGAACAGCCCCGCGCCGCCGGCCAGCGAGAACCACGGAGCGCTCGCACTGCGCACCTCCAGCGCCGCCAGCGCCGTGCCCGCCGGCTCGTTCTCGAACACCTCCACCGCCAGCTCGGCGACGACGAAGCGCGGCGGCGCGTCGTCCGGCTCCACCACCAGCACGTGCAGCGGCAGCGAGGCCGCGCGCGCGCCCGGCGGCGGGTTGGAGGCGCGCACGTGCAGCGTGTAGTCGCGCGGGCCCTGCGGCGGCAGCGTGCGGGCTAGGCGCACGTCGCCCAGCGCCGCGTCCACGCGGAACAGCCCGCCCGCGTCGCCGCCCGCCAGCGAGTACAGCACGCGCGCCGCGTCGCCCGCGTCGGGGTCGGCGGCGCGCAGCGCGGCCACCAGCGCGCCGGCCGGGGCCGCGCGCGGCAGGCGCACCTCGGCCAGGCGCCGGCCCCAGGCGGGCGCGTGCTCGTCCGCGTCGTGCACGAGCACGGTGACGCGCGCGTACGCCCGCGACGCGCGCGGCGCCTGGTCGCGCGCCCACACGGTCAGCTCGTGGACCGCAGCGCTCTCTCTGTAATGAAAATATACAATGTGAGTAGATGTATATATAGTTGTATGTCTGGTTTGTTCGCGGCGGATCGATCGACGGCTTACCTGTCGAGCGGGTGCGCGAGCTCGAGCACGCCGCTGAGCTCGTGCAGACGGAACAGGCGCGCGGAGGCGGGCGCGCGGGCGGCGTGCAGGCCGTACAGCAGGCGGCCGGCGCCCGCGCCCCCCGCACCGCCCGCGTTCGCCTGCAGCGCCACCAGCGCCTCACCCACTCGCGTCGCCTCTGAAGTCTCTACCACGTACTCCTCTTGTGTAAATGATACTCCGCCTTCGTTTGCGTCGTTGATAACAGTTATATTCACCTGTAAAGTCGGACGATCGGGTTGTATCACAGTTCCATGGAGGCCAAGGAACAGTAGTGCCATTCTGTAAAATCTCACCGTGAAAACTTGGGTGAAGTGAACGTGAATTGGGCTGTCATTCCATACAATCAAGGTGAAATGACAGTTCACTTCACTTTCACTCCACCTAAATTTTCACGGTGAGCTGTGAACAGAATCGACCGGCAATATCGTCCCAAGATTTCTTACCGGAGCGTACACCACGTGCAGTCCGTCGGTGACAGAGATGTTGAGGGAGTATTGCGCCTGCCGCTCCCACAGCAGGCGACGTGCTAGAACCAGGCTACCATCTTCTCTTCCAATGTAAAACTCTTGCCGAGGGTCACCATCTAATAGTTTTGAAAAGTTATCACCTGTTTATTTGTATACATTGCTGTTCTCTTTTAGATTAAAGGTAGATGTTATATTTAATTTTATAATTTAGTCAGTTTTGGCCCACTGTTTGGAAAGGTGTATTTTTTAAATTATTCACAAAAAGTAAAACATTTTGTGTCGCCTTCTTTTTTTGTTTGTTAAGTCATACTTCGGTCGTTTTTGACACTTTTGCGTACTACTTTGGATACGAAACATTTTGAGAACCGTTTTAACAACGAAAAAATACTTTATCCTCTTTGTAACAAACGTCACGTTGGATTTTTTAATATTTATTTTCTATGGTTTTTTATTCAATGAGGGCGCCACTTGGCCGGTAGTAGGACCTTAAAGGACGGAAAAGGTTTTTCTAGCGGCATGTATATGACGAATAAAAAATAAAAGATAACCGGTAAAAATATTGAACACAAACGAGCATGACATTTATAAACAAACTTTTCAACTAAAGATATATTCATTTGAAGAATTTCACATTTGCAATTTTAAATAATAATAACAGTTTAGAACGAGCAAAGAACTTATTAGACATTATGCAATTAAATCATTTAAAATTGGACGAACGGAAATCTGATTAAGAATTATGTTCTAAATACTCTGATGTTTTCGTTTTACCTGGTGATTGGCTAACAAAAACAAATGTTTATGAACAATCCATAACTATAAAACCAAATCCCCCCCGCCCCCGAGCGCCCGCGCAAGTCAGACGTGTTCGTCTCGTCTCTGAGTTTCTAAAATCAAAATGTTGTGTAATTTCTGCGTGTAATAACGTGAAAAATATTCTATAATGTGGACAATGAATTGTGTATGAAACTGTGAAGAACTCAATTGAAATTATACGGACAATTACTACTAAATTAGCCAAAACTAAAACCAGAAAACAAAAATTAACAATTTGAAATTGTGGGTGCAAGTGTTTGTTGTTTGGTACTGTGTTTTTGACAGTGTCGGAAGGTCACCCCCCCAACTTTTGAATTTGCAGCGACACACGGCCTGAGCGGAAGCAAAATTTCACACGTCTTGTTACCGTCAGGTTGGTCTAGTACTAATTGAAGGCGGCTGCCAAGCAAAGCGTATCAAGTTCGATTCTGGCCGCTTTGGATTTATTTTTGCTGAATCTTCTTTTTAACTTTTTTATACGGCGTAAAGGATTTTTGACGGACTTTGAAGGAGTATTACAACCCGAATGAGTGAAAGTTGCGCACTCGTACTTTTGCTACCTGAGAGAGGTCTTGCTGGGTTGGACGGAACGCAAATTTGTTCGAATTCGTCGATGACGACTTATCTGGTCGTCATCAACGAGTTCGAACAAATTTGCGCTTGAACCCCGTAATAATTGTTTACTCGCACGCATTGCCACTGTGCTCATTATTGTTTCTGTCATCCTGTTAGTTGGTTAACTGACGGTGTAGATGCCTATTAACCGGACGCCCCGCGCTTCTCCACTACAGACGTCATCCGTTGTTGAATTAGCAAACGAGGACTCCGTGCAAAAACGTCTCCCTGCTGTTGAACCAACCTTGCATCAGTGTGTCCCGATGCCTGATATATCAGTGATGGCAAATACGACGGAGCGAAACAAGAAGCGTAAGTTTATTGGTGTTGATGGGAAGGTAGGCAGCACTATAACGAAGAACGATTTCTCTGATTTTTCAAAACTGCAAGAGAATCGTTTTGAGGACTTATTGACCAAAGTCAACAATATTTTGGAACAAAATACGTACGTTATTGTCAAGCAAATACGATGAGTTTTTGACTCGTCTCACCCACCTTGAGATGGAGCGGAAAGAAGATAAAAAATATATTTACCAGCTGGAGGAGAAAATAGAGTACTTGGAACGCAAGTCCCGCCTGTCGGGCTTAGAGATCCGCAACGTTCCCAAACTAAATGGGGAGAATAAAGAGCATCTCTGCAACCTGGTTGTAAATATGGGGAAGACGCTTGATGTCAAATTACAACCCTCAGACATTAGAGACATACACAGAACTAACGCTAAGGACAAGTCCAGTTCAGTCATAATTGATCTAAATACCGTTATTCTGAAGGACTAAATCATCGCTGGAGTTAAGAAGTTTAACAAGTCCAGGGATAAGAAAGAGAAGCTCACTACCCATATAGGTCTTCAATCTGCATCACAACCGTATAGTCATACATATATATATACCATCACATCATAACATCATCATAAGGGTTAAGACTTAAGTTAGCAAAATCATATTGTTGTGTATGTCGTTAATTTGTGGCAAATAAATTATTTTTCTTTCTTCTTTCTTTCTTCAACCAGTCTATGTTTCGGAAACCCTGACGTATAAAAGCCAACGGTTGTTCTATGCGGCAAGACAATTTCAAAAAGGGTATGGATATAAATTTTGCTGAACTTCTCACGGCATTGTCTATCTCCGTAAAGATGTAAGCGATCAACAAATTCGCATTAACTCCGAATCTGACCTGGTAAAACTGAAGAACGCTGTATGACTAGTCTGTTATCATTTCATACGTGAAAAAAATACCTCTCTGATAAATGGCTAATCTTGTAATGTTGTTTTTCTTTTTTGTATTTAACATTAATATCTTAATAACTTTGATTGTATACCAACTCTATATTGCAAACTATTTGAATTTCTCTATCACACACCAACAAACAAACACACTAAACACCAAATTTTTCGTCAAACATAATTCTTATGTACCGAAAAAGAAATCACTTCTACTATGCCATTTCTCAGTAATTGATAAATTAAAAATCAGAACAAAATTCTTTGACAAATTAAAAATTCGATAACTTGATGGACTTAACTAAAAATATTGACAGAATAATGGTTTCAAAAGCTCTAACATGTGACTTATATAATTGTCACAGATTACTCTTACCGGAAAATAGCAGGCTCAAGGTTCTGACACAAAACATTCGTTGTGTTAATTGCAATCTGCTGGGATTAGAAACTATGTTACAAAGACTAAAAGTGGAATGTGACGTACTGGTGCTCACAGAGTGCTGGTTAAAAAAGGATAATTCTGTACCCACACTTCAGGGCTATCGATCCTATGCAACAACAGGGAACCTCAAACAGAATGATGGTGTCGTAGTTTACTGTAGAGATCATCTAAACTTTAGTGTTGAGGAGCCGGACTTCTTGGAAGGAAACTGTTTAGTACTTCAAAATGATGTTACAGCAATTGTTTCAATATATAGTTCTCCATCCTATAAAAAACTAGATAACTTTCTAGCTTCTCTAAACAGAACTCTATCGAGGTTATCTCATTGCAATAGGTAACATAGTTGTTATTGGTGATATTAACATTGCAATTAATGATGGTAAAATTGAACTGTCTGGAGAAAACTATCTTACGTTAGCTGCTTCTCATGGGCTTTCACCGGCACACACTGAAATTACTCGTGCTACAAGCGGTACTTGTATTGATCACGTTTTACTTAAAACACAAAACTTGTGCACGACTCTTATACCCCAAACTACCTTGACTGATCACCATCCTGTTCTCTTTTGTATGGATCTCAAACATACACGTAGCTACCCAACAACTACTTTTAAAAAAGTTGATTTTGAGAACCTAGGAAAGGATATTCTTAGCATAGACCTAAATCCCATATTACTAACACGGGACCCCAACGTTGCTACAGACTCATCATCATTCTCCTGCCCTTATCCCAATTTATTTGGGGTCGGCGCAACATGTCTTTTTTTGTGCTACAGACTATCTTATAAATAAAATACAGTTGTCATTACAAAATAATTCAAAATGAATTACACAGTCAAGGCGTAAAAGAACAATAAAGCCGTGGGTCACACCGGGATTATTGCGATGCATGAGGAACCGTGACCGCTTACATGCAAATTATAAGAAGTCCCCCGAAAACGAAATTCTAAAAACTACGTATATCCGTTACAGAAATTTCTGTAACCAAACTTTGAAAAAGGTCAAGAGATCATATGATAAAAATCAAGTAGAAATGGCTTGCAAGGACCCTAAAAAGTTGTGGAATGCCATTAAAGGCATCACAAATAGTAAAAAGGGGAACAGTTGTCCTTCAGAACTATTAAAAATTGGTTCTACTCCTCAATTAACCGTCAATGAAATGAACAGCTATTTCATAAACGTGGGCAAGTCTTTGGCTGAAGATATTATGCAGACGCATGATAACAGAAATAATCTCTCTTTGGCTGATTCTGCAAATGTTTCTCCACTGTCCTCTTTCTTTTTGAAAGATATCAGTGAAGAGGAGGTTGGCCGACATATAGACTGTTTAAAAACTGAATGTTCGGTAGGCTGGGATGGTATTTCTAATGAAGTACTAAAACAATTTAAAGAATTCCTAGTCCGTCCTTTAACTGTGATCTTTAATCTTTGTCTCGAAACTGGCACCTTCCCTATGACATTAAAAAAGTCCGTAGTATCTCCAATAGATAAGGGTGGAGATAGAAATTGTTTTAGTTATTACAGGCCAATCTCAATCTTGCCCTTTTTGTCCAAGATTCTTGAAAGAATTATTAACACCAGATTAGTCAGTTATCTTGAACAACATAAACTTTTCTCTGAAAATCAATTCGGTTTTCGTGCAGGAAAATCATCTGATGATGCAGTGCATAAATTAACTGGTTACATCACAACTAAATTGGATAAAGGTAAGAAGTGTCTTTCGGTCTTTCTCGATCTCGCGAAGGCCTTTGTCTCTATTTCTGTGCCTATTTTAATACAAAAAATAGAGAAGCTTGGCATAAGGGGTAAGCAGCTTGAGCTATTTGAGAGTTACCTAACTGGACGTTACCAGTGTGTGAGGGTGGGTGGCCACTACAGTGGGGAGCTCTCAGTATCATACGGCGTCCCACAAGGCAGCATCCTAAGGCCCACCTTATTTCTTGTGTATATCAATGATCTTACTGACCTATGTTTACCCAAAGGCGAAATAATCTCTTACGCGGATGATACTGCTCTCCTCTTCTCCGCCGATAATTGGAATGAGGTCTTTGATGCTGCTCAAGTGGGTTTCAATATGGTTCAAGAGTGGTTGCATAACAATATTCTGACCCTTAACCTTGACAAAACCAAATACATAGCGTTCTCTATCCACCAAAATGCTAGAGTTCTTGGCAAGCATTGTATTGTCCCACACACGTGTACCCTCAAAACAAACTGCAGCTGTAAACCATTAGTGTGCGTTGATCATTTAAAATACTTGGGCATTGTGTTGGATAGTAGTTTCAGCTTTAAGGAACACATTAGGTTAGTGTCTGCTAGAGTGCGTAAGCTGATATTTGTTTTTTAAAATCTTAGGCATATCGTCGAAGCGTCGCTACTAAAGGGAATTTATTTTGCTCTGTGTCAGTCTGTTGTTGGATACTGCATATTGTCTTAGGGTGGTGCTGCTAAGACCACCATCAGGGGTTTAGAGGTTGCCCAGCGCGTGATATTGAAAGTGAGCAATTTCAAGTCCATTTTGTTCGCAACAAGAACGCTATATCAGCTTTGCCAAGTTTCTACTGTGAGGCAACTGTTCATAAAAAGAGTTGTCCTAAAAAAGCACAGTGAACTCATTTATGACCCGTCCATGGCCAGTAGACGTCGAAAGCATGAGGTATGTACAAGATCATTTCAGCCTAAAACGTCGTTTGCGAGAAGGTTCTACACATTTGTGGCCCCTTTTCTTTACAACAGAATCAACAAAGAAGTGGATATATATGTGTTGAACAAATCTCTGTGTAGGAAAAGGGTCCATAAATATCTACTTGTATTGTCTTACGAGGAAACAGAGAACCTGTTGCTCGTTCAGAAATGAAAATAAGATTGTTTAACTGGCTACAAGAATGAGACATGGATGATTTATTATATTTTATACATTTTTAGTTTTTAACCGACGAAAAAAAAGGAGGAGGTTCTCAATTCGACCGTATATATATATTTTTTTTTTCGGTACTAAGTCTTCACACTACCCAATCACCCCTACCCCGAGTGGTCCGCGTTGGTCGCTGAAGCAGCTGGACCGGGAGCTACTCCTGGAAGCCTCGATCGTGCAGGCCTGGGTGACATCACCGGACAGGCCTGCCGACATAAACGACGAGGCAGAGTGGTTCCAGGAGGCCATGTCCGAGATCTGTGACGTGGCAATGCCCCGGGTCCGGCCTTGTGCTCGGCGCCAAGTGTACTGGTGGTCGCCGGCGCTTACGGCTTTACGCCAAGCGTGTATTGCCGCGCGACGCCGGTACACCAGGTATCGCAGGCGGCTCCGTAACCGCACGCCGGAAACGGAAGCCGTCGAGGCGGAGCTATACGAGGGGTACAGAGCGGCGAGGACCGCCCTCCGAGCGGAGATCTTGCGGGCCAAGAAATCGGCCCGCGAGGAGTCGCTGGAGGCTCTCAACAGAGACCCGTGGGGGCGCCCGTACAAAGCGGTGCGGCAGAAACTCCGCCCATGGGCCCCCCCGCTGACGCAGAGTCTCCGGCCGCAGCTCGTGGAGGGCGTGGTGAGCGCTCTGTTCCCCTCGCGAGGGGAACATACCCCTCCGCCTATGGCTCCGCCTCCTGCGGTACCTGACGCGGACCAACCCGACGACGACGACGTTCCCGAAGTGACCGAGGTAGAGCTGAGAGCGGCGGTGCGTAGGCTGAACGCCAAAAGCACCGCCCCAGGACCCGACGGCTTTCATGGGAAAGCCTGGGTCCTGGCCTTGCAAGAGGCTCTCGGGCCTCGACTCAGAGGGCTTTTAAGCGCATGCTTGGAGAGGGGCCAGTTTCCACGTCGGTGGAAGACGGGGAAGCTGGTCCTGATCAAGAAGGTGGGGCGCCCTGCGGACTCTCCGTCCGCTTACCGGCCCATTGTGCTGCTCGACGAGGTGGGCAAGCTCTTTGAAAGAGTAATTGCAGACCGCCTCGTCGGGCAGATGGTGCGGGTGGGGCCGGATCTGGCGGAGAGCCAGTACGGCTTCCGCAGGGGGCGCTCCACGGTGGACGCCATCATGCGCGTACGAGCCCTCACGACGGGGGAGGCAGTTGCCCGGGGCAGGGTCGTCTTGGCGGTGTCTTTGGACATCTCCAACGCCTTCAACACCCTGCCCTGGAGTTGCATAGTGGAGGCACTCCGGTATCACCGGGTGCCGCCCTACCTCCGTCGCGTAGTCGAGGCGTATTTGACGGACAGAGCCGTCATCTACCCCGGTCATCAGGGAGAATGGAACCGGCGAGAGATGTCGTGCGGTGTTCCACAGGGATCGGTCCTGGGGCCGCCTTTGTGGAACATCGGATACGACTGGGTGCTGCGCTGCGACCTCCCCATTGGCGTCAGCGTAGTGTGCTACGCTGACGACACGCTAGTCTTAGCGCAGGGGTGGTCGCACGAGGCGGCGGCCGACCGTATGACACGCGGGGTTGCGACAGTCATAGGGAGGATCCGGCAACTGGGACTCGAGGTGGCTTTGCACAAGTCCGAGGCCATGTGCTTCCATGGCTATCGGAACGAGCCACCGGAGGGTTCCCAGATCACGGTAGGAGGGGTTCGCATCGGCGTCGAGGGTACGATGAAGTACCTGGGACTCGTCCTCGACAGCCGGTGGAACTTCGTCGAGCATTTTCGACGTTTGGCTCCCAGATTGGACAGGGCCGGGGCCGCCTTGAAGCGGCTCCTACCCAATCTGAAGGGGCCAAACGCCTCCTGCCGGAGGCTCTACGCGGGGATCGTGCGGTCCATGGCCCTCTACGGGGCACCGGTGTGGGCGCGTTCATTGACGCAGCGTTCAACGCGCCAGATGAACGCGGCCCAGAGGGTCATGGCCATCCGCATCATCCGCGGATACTGCACGATCTCCCGTGAGGCGGCGAGCCTCCTTGCCGGACTGTCACCGTGGGATCTGGAGGCAAAAATCCTCGCGCACCTGTACGAGTGGCGCGAGGAGGCTAAACGCCGGGGCGAAACTCCGCTGCCGCGACAACTCGCGGCTCGGCGGACAGAGCTCCGGCAGGATCTCATGGTGACATGGAGAGAGCGACTGTCGCAACCCAGCGCTGGGCACGCCACCATCGAGGCGGTAGTGCCCCTCTTTGAGGAGTGGCTGGAGAGGCGCCATGGCGCCCTCACCTTCCGCCTGACGCAGGTGCTCACCGGACATGGCTGTTTCGGGAAGTACCTGTGTCGTATCAAGGCGGAGGTGACCCCTGCGTGTTTCCACTGCGAGGATCGCCCCGTGGACACGGTGGAGCATACGGTGGAGGTTTGCCCCGCCTGGGCAGAACACCGCCGTGTCCTCGTGGATGCGATAGGCGGCAGCGACCTCTCGCGCCGTGCCCTGGTTCAGGCCATGGTACGGAGTGAGAGGGAATGGGGGGCCGTCTCCAACTTCTGCGAAGCAGTAATGCTCGCGAAGAGGGAGGCGGCACACGTTAGGGAGATTCAACAGAGACCGAATCGCCCTAGCGCCCCCAGCAGCAGCCGTCGCAGGAGACGCCGGGGGCTGCGAGACGATCTCCGGCCACCGTAGACCCGGGCCTGCGGACGGCGAGTAGCGGGTAACTCGCCGTCCGATCAGCACCAGGCCCGAGAGTCGACGGCGCGTAGTGTTCCACGCGCGCCTCAAAGAGTTGTCAGCAAAGGACGGGGCCTGCCACGGCCAGTGCCTGCCCGGGGGTGGAGGATAAATTCGAAAGAGTTACCTCGCCCCCGGGCGCGTAGGGCAGGGAGGAACAGGGGTGGGTTTACCCCCCAAAAAAAAAAAAAAAAAAACCCAATCACCCCTACACCTTCACTACTCTACATACACACAAATACACACGCAGATACTTCTTTTTATAATTTTAATAATTACCAATATGAAATGTTCTATTTTTAACCGACGAAAAAAAAGGAGGAGGTTCTCAATTCGACCGTATATATGTTTTTTTTTTTTTGTGTATGTTCAGCTCTCACTCCGTCATTTATCAACCGATGTTTATAATTCTTTTTTTGTTAGATAGAGTATACCTCAAGGGTGGTCCCGTGTCAAGGAAATCAGGATATGAATATGGAATCCTGATTAAATTGAGAGAAAACCTCGAAAATTGTGGGCACGTTTAGCGATTCTGTACGTATGTTCAGCCCTCACTCCGTCATTTATGAACCGATCTTGATGATTATTTTTTTGTTAGATAGGGTATATCTCAAGGGTGGTTATGTCAAGGAAATCAGGATCTGATAATGGAATCTTGATAAAATTGAGAGAAAACCTCGAAAATTGTGATCACGTTTACCGTTTCTGTACGTATGTTCGGCCCTCACTCCGGTGTTTATAAACCGATTTTCATGATTCTTTTTTTGTTAGATAGAGTATACCTCAAGGGTGGTCCCATGTCAAGGACATCAGGATTTGATCATGTAATTCTGATAAAATTGAGAGAAAACCTCAAAAATTTGGCACGAATATTGTTTCTGTTTACTTTTCATAACTTAATCAGGTGTTTGCATTTAGGAATCATCACATTATGAAATTGAGCTGATGATGGGAACCATACCTTTCCTAAAAAATAGAAGTTAGATATAAAAAACTGGTTTTAGTGACAGATACCACTTAATATGCTTTGAAGAAAAGACGTCTTTAGAATATTGGAGGTAACCTGAACTGGTCAATATCCTGGGAACCTCATAGAAGGATGGTTACATCATCAGCTCAGTGCCAAGAGGAATGAAGGATTAGAAATTAGCCTCAGAGTATTAAAAAATGATGCGAGTCACAAAAAACCATAAAATAAAAAACTTTTTAACAAAAAATTCAACCGACGAAAAAGAACTAAAAAGCAAAAAATAAATAAACCTTTTAAGCCTTGCGTATTGAGCTTATTTACCTACATAAAATATCAAATTTTATATAAACTAATTTTGAGTCGGCGCCATAATAAATTGATTAATTACCTACATCTAGCCTTCTTCATTTCTACGTACAAATAAAATTTAGATATTTAATAATCAGATTGTTGTTTGGCGCCGACTCAAAATTAGTTTACATAAAATTTGATATTTTATGTACGAGTAGGTAAATAAGCTCAATACTCAAGACTTAAAAGGTTTATTTATTTTTTGCTTTTTAGTTCTTTTTCGTCGGTTAATTTTTTTGTTAAAAAGTTTTTTTTATTAGAATGTAATAGGATGACATTTGTATTTATTAATTTTTAGTTTTCAATTGTTAAATTTGGTTTTTAATTCTTGACATTTTCTCTAAAAATTTTTAGTTTTGTATTTAAGTATAATTTTTGACCTTTAATTTTGATTATTAACTTTTAAGAATATACTGTTAACTTGATTAGAAGCATCTCTTAGCATATATTTTGGGCTACATATACCTAATATTGTCTATTTTCGGTGGTATGGCGCTGTATGCCGAGATACAGGGTCCGTCCTAGTTCGGCTACAGATGCTCCTATGTAACGTAACCTTTAGAACTTGTAGCCTTTAAGAATGCTGTAATCTGTTGTTGTTTTTGGTGAAATAAAATATTATTATTATTATTAAATACAAGTCCGGTTTATACGAAACAGTACCGATTGCCGCATTCATTGAAAAACGAAGTAAATATTTTGTGCAATGCAAATTCAAAAAATGATTGACAATGATATTATAGAGGAAGCTAAGAGTGGGTGGTCGAGTCCTATTTTATTGGTGCCGAAAAAAAGTGAGAACGATAAAAAATGGCGACATTCTCATGCTCTGGGTGGAGCGGGAGGGCGTGCATGCATTCGGACGTGCATTCTCTTAATGAAGTGATACGGGCTCGTGAAGGAAATACGAAGCATTAAAACGACAAAAAAAAAGTTTTGATTTTTAACCGACTTTAAAAAAGGAGGTATGTATGTATGTTTGTTTGTTTGTCCACGATTTTATCGAAAACTTTTGATCCAAAACTGCTGATTCAAATTCATATTTTTCAAGGAAGGTTTTAGTGTATAATACATTCGGATCTGATGAAGATCTTCGCAGATAGACAGTGGAACTCTTCAGTAACTAACAGCAAATGACTCGCGATTACTGCGATCGTTCGTCTATTGGAGAACCAAAACTAAAAATTTAAAAATAAAAAAGTTTTATAAAAAAGTCGGTGTCAAAAAACGAAGAAACATCGACTTCCAAAATTAAAGTTATTTTGCACTTTTTTTTTCGGTAATCGGTTCAATTTTTGTTAAAAATGTTTTTTAAGATACTGTGATGTATATCTTTAGTGTCGTGAGTTAGAACTGTTTTTTATTTGGAGTAAACTATGAAGTATGAAATGAGCAATGGAATATTAAAGCCATGTACGGTTTTAGTACCCGATATAGTATAGTAGAGAGCATCGCCGTCGGGGTCAGTGGCTTGCAGTACGGCCAGCAGGAAGCCAGGCGCGTCCAGCTCCGCCACCTGCAGCGCCGGCGCCGGCGCCAGCACCGGCGCGCCGCCGCCGCCACGCGTCACGCCGCGCACGCTGGCGCGCGACACGCTGCAGCGCGGCCGCGGCCCGGCGTCGCACGCGCGCACCGTCACGTCGTACGCGTCGCCGGGGGCCAGCGCCAGGCGCGGCGCCATGTACAGGCGCCCGGTGGACGCGTGCACGCGCAGCAGGCCGCGTGCGGCGCCGCGAGCGCGCGCCCAGTAGCGCACGGTGCCGTTGGCGCCCTCGTCCGGGTCGAACGCCACCACCTGTCGGAGCAAGTGCACCGTGAGGCCACTCGTACTGCGCTGACGATCGTCACATCATGCAGACATGCTCGTGAGGCCTCACCGTGGCGACGTAGAGGCCGAGGGGCGCGGGGTCGTCGTACAGGTCCCAGGGCGCCCGCGCCCCCGAGCCCTCGTCGTCGTCGTCGGCCTCCCACTCGGTGCTGCTCTCGTCGGCGGCGGGCGGCGCGTCGCCCTGCGAACAACACCACACTGCTGCACACTACCACTCCACACACAACATTATTAGAACTCGCCCGGTCATGACACTTCTCGAGGCCCTCGCTCTTACGAAAGTAGAATTCTATGATCCTAAGACGTTAATAAATGATAGCACTCCACACGTTACTCTTCAATGATAAAGCATGCAGGAGCATGTTGGAGCGGTGGCGTACCTGCGGCAAGGCGTGCACGGAGGGCGGCTGCGCGGGGGGCGCCAGGGGCGCGGGCACGCGGATATCGTAGAAGCGCTGCGCGAAGGCGGGCGCGTGGTCGTTGATGTCCGTGAGGCGCACAGTGACGCGCGCGGTGCTGGCCAGCGCGCCGTCCGACGCCTGCACCTCGAGCGCGTGGCTAGCGGCCGCCTCGCGGTCCAGCGCGCGCCCCGTCGTCACTATCTCACCTGCACGACACCACAATACATCAACACTAGCGACCAGCTGCGAACTCCTGATAACGTGGCTTTCACTTGGTTGGATATCTAAACTAAATACGAAAAGCGACTCTGGTATAAACATCTTAAAAGTCTTCTCTTCGTGTTGATTTCTCAAATTTTATCCGATGCATCCGGCTTCAGTCAGTTTCAAAATTTTTATTTAGTAAATAGTGTTTTAGTTACTCAGATGTGGTTTGATTAAATAAGATTAAAACAGAAAATTTGAATACTATCACAAGTGCTGATAAGGTACCGGTGTGTTCGTCTATGGAGAACAGCCCGTCCGGGTTGCCGGCGACGATGGAATAGGTGATTTTGGCGGGCAGCGGCGCGGCGTCGGCGTCGTCGGCGCGCACAGTGGCCACGCGCGTGCCGGCGGCGCAGTGCTCGGGCACGGCGGCCGCGTACGCCGCGCGCTCGGGCCACGGCGCCATGTCGTTGACGTCCTGCACGTCCACGAACAGCTGCACGCACGAGTGGCGCGGCACCAGCCCGTGGTCCTGCGCGCACAGCGTCAGCCAGTAGTGCGGCGTGGACTCGCGGTCCAGCGGCGTCAGCGTGCGGATCACGCCTGCGTACAAAACATCACTGTGTTACGGATGGTATGCACTGGGCAGTTGTGCACTCCTGCAGCTGCTGCAGGGAGTTCCAGTTCAAAGTGAGATGATAACACACAGGAAATAAATATATAATATCTGACTATTTAACACGACACAGTGCAAAGAGTCCAAATAATATCAGGACAAAGTATGTATGAAAGATTGTTTTGGAAAATCCACTGGAAATTAAATAGCACCCGTGCGAGGCCGGGCTGGGCCGGGCGGGTCGCAAGATTTTTTTTTAAACCAGAGAAGTGCGAGTCGGACTCGCGCGCAGTCTTTCAACGAATATTTTGTTTAACTTGTTATATTAAACTATAGACTTGTTTTTATTTCAATTTAAAGTTCTCCATCTCTAAAAAAATACCCTTATAAAACCCTTCTATTTGATATGTTGCACGGTAAAATTTTCAAATTATCGTCAATTTCCCAAATTTTACCCCCATAAACAAATAAATTTTAAATATGGGTTCACCCAGTAGGTGGTTGTTTACGTCCGTGTTTGGGTCACACAAGTTCCCATGTGTATAAAATTTCAACTGAATCGTTAGCCCTATAGTAGATTCAAAATAAAATGGAGGTGACAGACGGACAGACACACGAGTAATCATACAAGAGTTTCGTTTCTCGTTCGTGTCTTTTCATTTCAATGTCCCGCTGTTGAACAAAGGCCTCCTATATCTTTGCAAACTTTGCGACTCGGTGAGCGACCAGGTCCGAGCACCGTTGGTTACAACGGGCAGGATACCTACTATGTGTAGGTATAATATATGATTATACCTACACATATATATACCTATGCGCTTCAGGGATATCGGTAGATCGCCCCTTCATCATCATCTCAAAATGTCAGGCCATAGTTATTGGAAGCTCGCGCATGATTGGTAGAGTGGTGGTTAGCTCTCTTCCTCCTGTCATTTTCAATGGGTTATCCCCAACAGCCCTAGCGTAAAGGATCGCGGTTTGCATCTTGACTCGACGCTTGCCTGGCAAAGTCAGGTGTCAAGTGTCAGTCAAAGAGTCAACGGCGGTGTCTGTATCGTCTGAGGAACTTTTTGCCCGCAAAGACGAAGACTTTAATCTTCCCTATAATTGACTATGGTCACGTGTGCTACTTTGATCTGAACGTGGTGTTGTTAGATAAGCTTGATAGGCTCCTTAACATCTACATCCGGTTCGTATTTAATTTAAGGAAATATTCAAATATTAAAACATTCATTGCACGTACAGCTAGAGAGTGGAATTCTCTACCGGAGTCTGTGTTTCCTGTAAGATACAACCTGGGAGTCTTTAAGTCAAGAGTGAATAGGTTACTTCTAGGCAAGCGTGCTCCATCTTCGACCGCATCATCGCTTAACATCAGGTGAGAGAGTGGTCAAACGCGAGCCTATCAAACATAAAAAAAAAAAAAAAAAAAAAATATGACCATGTCTCGAGCCACAGATCTGAGCTCAAATGGCTGCCCATTCGCCAGAGAAGAAGTTTGTCGGCTCTGACTACACTTTTCTCTCTGCTGAACTCTCCCACTCCTCCTTCGTATCTTATATCTCACTTTCAATTTCTATGTTCTTCACACGCCAGGAATCTGCGTTCTTCTAATAATCTCCTACTGCTTTGCCCTTCTCATACTTCTGATTTTGTTCATTTTTCCTTTCATATTCAGTCCATCCTTCTGTGGAATGCGCTTCCTCTCAATATCAGGACGGCCACCAGTCAGTATGCATTTAAGCGGAAGTTGCGAAATTATTTTCTACACAAGGAGTAGAGTCGTCTCGAAAAACTTTTCTATTACTTACTTACTGTTTATTAATAAATATATATATATTTCTGTAGTTATTTATTAAATATTTATGTATGTTTATTATTTTTGCTTTTGATCTTGTCTCATACGATGTGCTCTGGAGAAAGTTGGGGAACGGGGGTATACCGGTGGGGGTGCTCAATTTCCTTAGGTATTGGTATTCCCACCAAACCAATTTTGTGAGGTGGAATAATACACTCTCTGAAGCATATAAGTTGGAAAGCGGGGTGAGACAGGGAGGTTTGACGTCACCCAAGATTTTCAACCTATACATAAATGACCTAATCGTCGAGCTCAGTAGCAGGCGTGTCGGTTGTTCGATAGATGGCGTCTGCCTCAACAACATTAGCTACGCGGACGACATGGTGCTGCTGAGCCCGACGGCGAGAGGTCTTGGAGAGCTGTTAAGGGTATGTGAGTCCTATGCTGCTGCACATGGTCTTATATACAATGTCAAAAAATTCGAATATATGATCTTTAGGGCCGCCGGTGGTTGCCCTGAGTATTCACAAAATGTTACCCTTAATGGCTTGTGCATAAACAGTGTCACGAAATTTAAATACCTGGGGCATATAATTACCGAGGGTCTTTTTTTTTTTTTTTTTTTTTGGGGTGTGGGAAATCATCCTATGACTTCTTCCGCTCTAGGGTGGAGCGGAAGGGTGTGTCAGACTCTTACTGACTAAAACCCACCCCTGTTCCTCCCTGCCTCGAGTGCCCGGGGGCGAGGTAACTCTTTCGAATTTATCCTCCACCCCCGTGATGATGATTTGGACATTGAGAGGGAGCGCAGGGCTTTAGCGATCAGAGGTAACATGCTGGCCCGCAGATTTTCCCGCTGCTCTGAACAAGTAAAAATAACGTTGTTTAAAGCCTATTGTCATATTGTCAAAGCTTTTATACGGGAAATCTGTGGGTCAAGCACACCAAAAGATCGCTGGATGTCCTGCGCATCCAGTATAACCATATCTTCAGGATGATTTTGGAGCTGCCTCGCTTCTGTAGTGCATCGGGGATGTTCGCGCTGTATCGAACTGATGGCTTTCATGCCGTCATTCGCAAGAAAATTGTTTCCTTGATCTGCAGAATGCGTGGCAGCTGCAACGGAATTCTGAAGACTGTAGCAGATAGGATCTCTTCTCCGACATGGGTGACTTTTATTAAGCGGGTAATTTGAATTTTTGTGCTATTTTATTTTAATTTGAATGTTTTTTCTTTTATTTATTTTGAATGATTTAATTTTTATTTTTTATCCTATTTTAAATTTGAATGTTTTAATGAATCTTAAATTTTATCTTATTTGGAATGTGAAAATGTTATTTTTAATTTTGATGCTATTTTATTAATTTATTTGGTTTTGTGTTAATTTATTATTTTTTTAATACCGAGTTTAATTGCACTATATGGATCATGTTATCTGAATTAAAGGAATTTTATTTATTTATTTATTATTAGTATATAAATATTTTCGTTCCCGTTTTTTATTATTTTTAATTATTATTACCTTGTTTTTTTTATGCACCTGCCTTATTATCTCTCCACCACCCTTGATTGACTGGTAGAGAATGCCTTAGGCATTAAGTCCGCCTTTGTACTTTTGTTGCATGAAGTGTAAATAAATAAATAAATGAATTACCTACTTTAGTTGATGGAGTTACACTGAATAACCCGTACCTGCGTCGTCAACAGAGAAGTGTGCCATGCCGGAGCCGGCGATGATATAGTAGGCCAGGCGCGAGTCGCGGCCCGGCGGGTCCGCGTCCGCCGCGGCCGCCGTCAGCACCACGCGGCCGCGCTCCGCGTCCTCGGGCACACCGCCCGTCAGCACGCAGTGGTCGCCGAACTGCGGCGCGTGCATGTTCTCGTCCACGTCCACTACCTGAAAATGTTCCATCGATGTAATATTATTCGTTGAATTCATGAAAAATAACAATCGCAAGTGTAGTCCATTTGAATGTGTTTACCTCCACGATGACCGTTGCTTCCGACCACAACGCTGGCTGACCTCCGTCTGTTGCACGCACGGTGACACCGTATACCTACAAACGATCATGATTTGTAACGTACGGAAACATTTTTGTGTCATATTTTGAGATAAAATTTTAGAAGCAACTTTAATTTACTCTTGTTAGTGTAGTCAAAACCTTACTTGTCTCTCCTCGAAGTCTAATAGTTTAGCAGTGCGCAAGGTGCCGGATGTGGCATCGACGGTGAAGACCACATCGTCGGCTGGCTGATCCGGCAGCGAGTAGGACACGACGCCGCCCGCGCCGAGGTCCGGGTCGAAGGCCTCCACGACGGCCACCAGTGTCCCCACGGGCACGTCCTCGCGCACGCGCGCGCCATACGTGCCCAGCGCAAACTTGGGCGCATTGTCGTTGACGTCATCCACGGCCACGCGCACTAGCGCCTCCGCGTGCAGCCCGCCGCCGTCCGTGGCGCGCAGTGTGAGCTCGTAGAGCGCGCGGCGCTCGCGGTCCAGCGCCGCACACACGGTGAGCACGCCACTGTCGCGCTCCACGCAGAAGTCTCCATCGCCCGCGCCGCTCACGCTGTACGTGATGCGCGCGAAGTCGCCCGCGTCTCGGTCCGTTGCATTAGCGCGGAATATAGCGGTACCATTCAACGCGTTTTCGGTGACCCGAAAACTCGCCAGGGTCTTTTCAAAGCGTGGTCTATTATCGTTGACGTCGAGAATGGTTACGGGCAAGAGGCGGGAAACGGAGTGTTGCGGTGTGCCCAGATCATATACTGTGATGTTAAGATAATATTCGCTCTCCCGTTCACGATCTAAGTAACCAATCACCTGAAGCTCTCCCGTATCCGGATCGATGCGGAATGCAGAGTCAGCGTCACCTCCAGAGATGCCATAGACTAGTAAGCCGTTGTAGCCAAGATCGCGGTCGCGCGCCCGTAGTTTCACTAGAGACGTGCCGAGTGCGACTGATTCGTTTACTTTTACCTCTACGGGAAAATCAAGGAATTCGGGAGCATGTAGATTCTCTCCATACCGAGAAGGAGCCAGGGAAAATTCATCAGAAAGATCTTGAGGTGCATTGCTGCGCTCGGCGGCCGCCAGCAGCTCAGTGAGGCGGCGCGCCACGCCCGTGTCGCGGCACTCCAGCGCGCCCGCCTCCGTGCCGCTGCCGCCGCTGCTCACCAGGTGCAGCGTCAGCGACGTGGCGTCGGCGAAGTGCGTGCCGTCCGTTGCCGTCACGTTCAGCAGTCTCGAGTCTGCACGGACGTCGCTCAGGTCGCAGGAGAGGCTCATGACGCCGGTGCCCGCATCTAGCGCGAAACAGTTATCTTCATTACCGCCGATAATCCGGTACGATACCACGTCACCAGCGTCGAAGTCAATCGCAGAGAGGGTGACTATCTCCGAGCCGATTGTGAGCCGGCGTGGCAGGTAGCCCACGCAGTCGACGCGCTCGAACTGCGGCCGGTTGTCGTTGACGTCCTCGAGCCGCACCACGAGCCGCATCTCGGCCTGCCGTCGGTACGGAACTCCCCAGTCACTCGCCCGTATCCGCAGCGTGTACTCGCGCCGCATGCTCTCGTAGTCCAGTAGGCGTGTTGTGCGCACGGCGCCGGAGAAGTGATCGACATCAAATGGGACCGGCTGCAGGTTGGCAATACTGTAGGAGATATACGCGTTATCTCCAGAGTCGGCGTCTCGAGCAACCACCCGCGCGACAATGGCGCCACTCGGTCCGTTCTCTTGGACAATTACTTCTGTCACTTCCCGTTCAAAAATGGGGTCGTTGTCGTTCGAGTCGAGTATGGTAATTTTAACTTTTGCAGAAGATTGTTTTCGTGTACCGGCATTACCTTGATCTATGGCCGACACAGTCAAAGTGTAAAGTGCTTTGTCCTCGGCATCCAGCGGTACTGCAGTGTATAATACACCGGTATCCGGGTTAACATAGAATTCTTCCCCTTCGTTTCCGCCGACGACTTCAATATAAACACGAGCGTTTCGTCCCTCATCGCGGTCGCTCACTTTAAGTCTGATGACGGGCGTATTGGGCGGCACGGTTTCTGGGATGCTCGCCTCGTACACCTCGCGACTGAACACGGGCGCGTTGTCGTTGGCGTCGACGAGCGTGACGGGCAGCGTGAGGTAGGAGGCGCGCGGCGGCCGGCCGGCGTCGGCGGCGCGCAGCGTGAGGTTGTAACCAGCGGGCGCGCGTTCGCGGTCCAGCAGCGCGTGCACTAGCACGTCGAACTCGCCCGCCTGCGCCGACGCGCGTACGCGAAAGTGCCCGTCGGGGTCACCATCTACAATTTCGAGGCTGGCGATGCGCCCATGTTCTCCGCTGTCTTCGTCGTTGACCTCCACGATGGCATAAATTTCCGCCGTTGAATTTTCAACTATCTCGGGCATGCGTCGTACGTGTAGCTCTGGAGCATGTAGATTGACGCGTTTGACTCGTACAGCGACAGAGGCGCGAGCAGCTGGCGCGTCCTCTCCTCGCGCGAGCAGCGAGGCGCGGTCGCGAGCTAGAACCGTGATCTTTTGATGCGTGCTCTCGGCCGCCGACAGCGGGCGGGTGATTGTGATGACGCCGGTGGTCGGGTGGACAGCGAAGCGGTCGGTGGGCTCAGCCAGGCTGTAGTAAATCTCGCCGTTGAGGCCGAGGTCAGCATCCTCGGCAGTGACCCGCGCGATGCTGGAGTGCAGAGGTGCGTCCTCCGGTACGACGGCCTCATAGTCGGTGGGGTAGAACAATGGGCTCAGGTCGTTCTCGTCGGCGACGGACACAGCCAACACAGCGTCGGCTTCAAGCTGCCGGCCGCCGGGGAGCTGCGCGGTAGCGCGCACGTCCAACCGGTATGTGTCGCGGCGTTCGCGGTTGAGCACGTCAGCGTGACCAGCGCGCGTGCGAATGGACAGAAAGCAGAAGTCACCGACGGTTCGCTCCTCCGCTTTGAAAAACTTGTCTTTGTCGCCGTGGCGAATGCGAAAGCGCACGCGTGCGTCGGGCGTGGGCAGGCGCACACCGAGCGGCTCGGCGGTGGGCGGTGGCAGCGCGTACGTGCGCGGCGGACTGTTCTCTGGGATGCTTAGGTTGTAGAGGTCGGCCGTGAAGCGCAACTCGGGGGGCACGGGCAGAGGTGGGGGCCCAGGCCCACCGCTCACCCGCCACACCAGCCCCCACACCGCTGCCAGCGCCAGCCACGCGCGCACGCCACGCATCGCGCTACACACCGCGCTGACAAACTGACAACAACAAACATTAACATTATAATCTTCATGTTATTTACCTAAAAGGACATTTCTAATAATCATATTGTTACCTCATAAAGCGTGTGTGTGCGCGTGAGGAGGAGCGCGGCGCGCGCGCAGCACTGGTCACGCGATCAGACGTGGCGGCGCACGCATCCCCGCGAAACTGCAACCAAACACACACTCAACTTTAACTTAATTATATCCAACCTGGCTCGAAAGACCAAAAAAAATATTGACCATTCACCATAAGCTACTGGTTAATTTTTTGACAAAAAAAAACTTTTACAAAAAAAAATACAACCGACTATAATTTCGGCAGTCGGTGTTTCTAGTTTGGTTTCTTCGTTATTTGACACCGACTTCCGAAACTAAAGTTATTTTGCATTTTTTAGTATTATTTATGGAAGTCGGTTGTATTTTTTTTTGTAAAAGTTTTTTATTATTCACTTTTTAGTTGTTGTACCCCATTCAAAAACTAAATTAATAGTAAAATTATGCCCGAATTGATAGCCCCAAAAATAGGGAATTTGAACATAGTTGGTGAAATTAGGGTGTATCAGGGTGAACTGTACAAATCTGTATACCCCTTCAGAGCGTATCAGCGTGATGTATTGTTGTGAAGTGGTGAAAACAATATACAGACATGCGATTGCAGCAATTTTGGAAGGTTTGCTATCATTTACTGAAGAGTTCCATTGTGTAGTTCTTTATCAGATCTTCACCAAATCAAAATGGCTTATAAAAATATAATTTCAAATATTCTGAGATCAAATTACGACGGCAATTGTCTAGAATAACATATTTTTTTTTTTTCAAAGAAATAAACATAACATTGGTAACATGCTGAGTGACGCCACTTTCCGGATCGCTACATGTTTGCGTCTGGGTGCTCCGAGTGGAGCTCCACATCGTTGTCAATGCGGTGAAGCAGTCGACCGCCTCGGACACCATGGCCTATCCTGCGGTAGGAGTGTTGGTCGGATAGCACGGCACGCCAGCATTAATGACATCATCCGTCGGGCTCTTGTCACCGCCGGGGTGCCAGCTGTTTTAGAACCCAATGGTGGTCGCACGTGACGATGGGAAGAGGCCAGACGGAATGACCATAATGCCTTGGAAGTTGGGTAGGCCTTTGGTATGGGATGCAACATGTGTCGACACCCTTGCGCCATCCCATCTTCTTAGCACGGCAGGCTGTGCTGGGGCGGCTGCTGCAGGTGCAGAAAATCTGAAATGGCCCAAATATAACAACCTTATTGGGAGTTACATGTTTGAGCCGTTTGGGGTTGAAACACTAGGGCCATGGGGTCCGAGTGCTCATCGAGTTTTCCGGCATATCAGCAAGCTGTTAGTCGACTCCTCACGTGACCAGAGGGCTGGGCTTTTCTTTGGCCAACGAATCAGCATTGCTATTCAATGTGGCAATGCTGCTAGCGTTCTGGGCACTTTTTCCATTGACAGCGATGTGGATGAATTTTTTGATGCCCAGTGAGTTGTTTTTTCATACGCATTTGTACATGTTAGGTATTATTGTTAGTTTGTATATATATCTTTTAAGTTATTTTTATTGTATTATATTATATTCTGACTAATTACCAAATTATGGACATCGTAAGAAATGAAACCTATATACCTATACCTACCTATGTAGTAACAATAAAATATAATATAACTTTTGAATACTATGTACATGGGGTTGGAGTAATTTAAAATTCTAAATAAATAATAAAACAACAAAATATTTAATCAAATTTGAAATATGTAAAATAATAATAATTCATTATACATTTATAAAAACAGTAATGATAATATAAAAATAATGTAAATAGCAAAGGATTTAACTAGATAAGTAAGGAATTGAATATTATTCGAATTATTATTTATATGCATGTAAATTAAATGAAAAGCAATTGAAATTTGTGATTTATTTGAATAAACTGTTGCATATTTTTCAAAAGTAAAAATATAATACAATATACCTAAATAAATATTAAAGATAATTTAAAAAAAAAAAAAAACTAGTTAAGATTTTAAATATTTAAAAGAGAAATAAATTATTTGTTCGAATAATTATAATTATAAATTGCATCATGTCAATCTAATGAAAAGGAACATAAAATAATTATTTACTTTAAAAATGATTGCATTTATTTCTTTTCAAAGTAAAAGTACTGTGATTATTGTTGTTATGTTGCATGGAATAAAAGGCTTTTTATTTTTATTATTTATTTATTTATTAAGAGATGAAACAAGTCGTTTAGACATGATGTTCAATTAAAAACCATTAAAAGTCGTACAACTGCGCCTTAAAACTAAATGTAACTACTTATGTTATTTTCGACCACGATATGTATTTAAACAATGCAATCTAAACGCTACGCAATTAATGTAAGCGCACACGAGCGCGTGATAAATATACCTCATCATCATCTTCCTCCCAGAGGACACGGTGGAGCATACGGTGGAGGTCTGCCCCGCTTGAGCGGAGCATCGCCGTGTCCTCGTGGATGCGATAGGTGGCGGCGACCTCTCGCACCCGGCCCTGGTTCAGGCCATGGTACGGAGCGAGAGAGAATGGGAGGCAGTCTCCGCCTTCTGCGAAGCAGTAATGCTCGTGAAGGCGGAGGCGGGACGCGTGAGGGAAGCTCAACGGAGTAGCCCTCACGGCCCCGGCAGCTACCACCGCAGGAGAGGTACTGGGCGTACTGGGCGTATGACGTCGCGAGACGATTTCCGGCTACCGTAGACCCGGGCCTGCGGACGGCGAGGAGTGGGTAGCTCGCCGTCCGATCAGCACCAGGCCCGTGAGTCGACGGCGCGTAGTGTTCCACGCCCGCCTCAAAGAGATGTAGTCAGCCACCACTGACGGGGCCCATCGTGGCCGGTGCCTGCATGCCTAGGGGTGGCGGATAAATTCTGAAAATGAGTTACCGCACCCCTGGACACTCAGGCAGGGAAGGAACAGGGGTGGGTTTTAGTCAGTAAAAGTCTGACGCGCCTTCTCGCTCCACCCAGAGCGGGAGAAGTCATTGGATGATTTCCCACCCCACAAAAAAAATATTCCTGCATCATATTCCTGCCCTCATCCCATGTTACTTGGAGTCGGCGCTACCTACACAGCCATAATTATCGAAGTTTTTAAGTTATTTTTTAACCAACTTCAAAAAGGGAGGTTATCAATTTAGAAGTTTTTATATATTTTTCATGTTTGTTTGGGCATAACTTCTTCAAAAATAGACGGATTTGCAAAATTATTTTTTTTATTAAAAAAAATAATAATTTTGCAAATCAATTTTTCAAATTTTTTTTTTTATTAAATGGCCCTATTTAAATAGATCTGAATAGTTCATATAGATCTGATGATGAGTTTTGGAGACAGACCACGGAACTCTTCAAAAAATGACAGCAAAGCAAAACAACCGCGGTTGCTGCTATCGCATAAATAGTAGTAGAACCGACTTCCAAAAAAAAAATAGTGCATAATAACTTTAATTTCAAAGTCTATGTCAAAAAACGAAGTTCACAAAACCAGAAACACCGATTTCCGTAATTTACACTTATACTATTTTTTTTATTGTAAGTCGGTTCTATTTTTTAACCGACTTCGAAAAAGGAGGAGGTTCTAAGTTCAACTATATATATATATATGTGTCGTGGATTGATGACGTGATTAAACAATAACGTCACCGGAAACGCAAGCGGCGCTATACCGCTTGGACACGATCGTCGGTAGGAGGGACGCAGCGAGGGCTGGAGGGAAGACCGAGCGGTGCGGCACTCTACCTCAGACAGCCTGGGCATACACTCAGTACCAACGCACGTGTTTGTTTCGTAGACTTTGACAGTAAAAATAAGATTATAAACATCAAATCTATCATTCGTTCAAGTACCCAACACCCACATATCAAGAACTATGTCGGATCGCGATCAAGACCCGATGTGTCACATCTCGGCCACCCATGATGCGACATCAGAACTGGGATACACTCGAGCTGAAGAAACTGAAGAAATGTTGGAGAATGGAGCCATGACGTCACGGTGCGACGAGAATCTACTTCGCACGCTGCTGGCTGCTCAAAATCAGAATATGATGTCCCTGATAGAAGCCATCAAGGGCCCGGCAGGTACCCTAAAGAGTATGTTGACAGCTGTAGAGACTAGTCGTGACCGCTCCTGGCAGGACGCATTAGGAGAGGTTCAATTAGCTATAAACTCTACTGTCAATAGAGTGACTAAATCTAGCCCTCTCGAGTTGATGATAGGAAGGGTAGCACGACTGCTTGGTTTAGTGACCGCTGATGATGATGTGACGGAAGTTAATTTAGATGAGATCAGAGAGCAAGCGACACAGAATATTGAGAAAAATGCAAATTGTGATAAAAATCGATTTGATCGAAATAAGGCTCAGGTATCTAAGTTTGCTGTTAATGATTATGTTTTGATTGAAAATGAGGAAAGAAATCAAACAAAATTAGATCCTAAGTTCAAAGGTCCGTTCAAAATTATTGATGTGTTAGACGGAGATAGATACCTATTAAGGGCACTTGACTCTAAGCGAACATACAAATACCCCCATGATCGTGTGAGGAAGATCCCCGATCACCAAGTTCCGCGAGAATTGGATTTCATAGTAGATGACAGTGGTAGCGAAACCAAATCTGATTAAGAACGGCTTGTATACTCATACTCGGAACTCTAGATCGCACCTCATGAGCAACATGTGGCGATGGGTCAGCAATTTCAGTCTGTAGTCAGACCGCACCTCATGAGCAACATGTGGTGATGGGTCAGTGATTTCAGTCTGTGTTTAGACCGCACCTCATGAGTAACATGTGGCGATGGGTCTGCAAGGGATCGTTGGTGCGATCTTTGTCTGTGTTGGTGCACAGATTGTAGGGAATTTGAATGAGTTGAGTATGCATTGCTTATGAATTACGGTAAAGAGACAGAATTGTTAGAATTACCTTGTTTATCTTTTTTCTTTTTTTAACTTGTTGGTCGGATCTTTTCCAATGAATGATATTGTGCAGGGAGCATTGTGTATGTACGCTTAGTTACGAGTCATTTTAAGTTATGAAAGGTGACTATTATTACGTTGGTTATTGTACTTAGATTTAGAAGAAATAAAGTACCAATAAGAATCAGCTACCTTTGTTTCTATTGGCAGGATAGCCGAGCTAGTTTACTCTAAGCATGTTTTGTCCACAGGCACTACACCCGAGGACGGGTGCTAGTCAGGGATGGCCGTGTCGTGGATTGATGTCGTGATTAAACAATAACGTCACCGGAAACGCAAGCGGCGCTATTCCGCTTGGACACGATCGTCGGTAGGAGGGATGCAGCGAGGGCTGGAGGGAAGACCGAGCGGTGCGGCACTCTACCTCAGACAGCCTGGGCATACGCTCAGTACCAACGCACGTGTTTGTTTCGTAGACTTTGACAGTAAAAATAAGATTATAAACATCAAATCTATCATTCGTTCAAGTACCCAACACCCACATATCAAGAACTATGTCGGATCGCGATCAAGACTCGATGTGTCACATCTCGGCCACCCATGATGCGACATATGTATATATTTATGTCCACCGATTTCTCTGTCAGTTGTGGACCGATTTTCAAAATTCTTTTTATCCGAAAGAATATCTCTCCTGACTTCCGAGGTGGTCCCATATAAATTTTATCCAAATTGCTACAGCGCTTTTTGAAAAACTAAACAAACCCGAAAAATATGTATTATGTTACTGGCCAAACCCGATTTCAGGACAAACTAGTTTTGCCTAGGATAAACTAGTTCTTCCTTCACGCGATAGAATTATCTGGTATAGCCTAGTCCAAACTAATTGTTTCTAATCTATATTAACGACTTGCCTTACCTCATAAAGGATAAACATGATATAGTGCTGTTTGCAGATGACACTTCACTTTTATTTAAACTCAAACGTCAGCAGATGGTTGTTGATGATGTAAATAATGTTCTTTCAACTGTAGTTAACTGGTTCAATATCAATAATCTTCTCCTTAACGAGAAAAAACAAAATGCATAAAGTTCACATTACCCAATGTAATAAAGTGAACACTAGTGTGTGTCAATAAAGGGCGAAGAGTCGAAACCCGAGGATTCCACAGTGTTCTTAGGTATAACTTTGGATGCGCAACTTCAGTGGAGCCCCCATATAGATAAACTGTCCAAAAACTTAGCTCTGCAGCATACGCCGTAAGAAAAAATTGTGGTTTAACTGATTTCGAGACAGCTCGTTTAGTATACTTTAGTTATTTTCATACTGTGATGTCGTACGGCAGTCTGTTGTGGGGAAAATCCGCCGATATTCAGACAATTTTTGTTTTACAGAAAAGGGTTATTCGTGGAATTTATAAATTAAGTCCCAGACACTCCCTCAGAGACAAATTTAAAGAGATTAATATTATGACCGTTCCCTCTCAATATATTTATGAGAATCTCATGTATGCACATAAAAATATTAATCTGTTTAAAAGATACAGTGATATCCATAGCATAAATACTAGGAACAAACACAAATTTATGGTACCTAAAACCAGGCTCAAGAAAAAAATAGGTGGTTCGTTTAGATGCCAATGTATACGTTTCTATAATAAACTTCCTAGCCAAATTTAAGAACTAAGCATAGATAAATTAAAATCATTCAGTTATGCCAGAAAGCTTTTTACACAATTAATGACTTCCTTGAGGACAAAAAGGCGTAGGATTGAGCTGCTTCAATGATATACATGAGCCATTGTTTTCATATGTACTACTTATATATAAACACTGATGATTTTTTTATATTCGTTTTTGTCATAAATACTTGTATAGTATTATATTATATATTTTTTTTTTTATTGACATTTTATTTTTTACTAGCGACCCGCTCCAGCTTCGCTCGGGTACAAATTATACATATAGACCTTCCTCTTCAATCACTCTATCAATTAAAAAAAACCGCATCAAAATCCATTGCGTAGTTTTAAAGATTTAAGCATACATAGGGATATAGGGACAGAGAAAGCGACTTTGTTTTATACTATGTAGTGATTTTTTTGACTTTAAACTTTGTTAAGTATTATATTTATTTTTATTTTTTGATTACTTAATTATTGTAAATGTGGGGACTATGTGGGTTATTATTATTATTTTCTCCTCCTTTTTACAGTATTTTTTAACGTTGTCTGACAGTTTGAGTACTTTTGCGGCCTACCCAAATGTCCTTTCTTTGGGATTGTTCGTCAAGTCATTGAGCTCCTAAGTAGTTTTTAAGTTGAGCTATTCGACTATTGACAAATGCTTGGCTACTGACTGGACAGGTCCACTCAAATATGTGTGGTTCTTTCTTCAAAAGACCATTACAGACACTAAGCTGCATGGTCCTCATATAGAATAATGTGAATGCGAGAACTATGTATGTCGTTATATTCATGTAGATTTTATGATTGTCTGGCAGTTTGAGTATTTTTGCGGCCTACTCAAATGTCCTTACTTTGGTATTGTTCGACGGTTCGTTGAGCTCCTCAAAGTCCTGAGTTGAGCTTCACGATGACTGACAGATGCTTGCACTGTCTGCACAGTTCCACTCAAATTTGTGTGTTGCTTTCTTCAAAAAGCTCATCCCGGACATGAACGTACATGGTTCTCATATGATTTAACCAGTACATATTGCATGGATTTGAACACTTTTAAAGAGACTTTGACTTCTGAGTTTGTTTCGGTGTTTCTTCTCAGGGTAGTCAGCTAGTAAACACCGGCCTCATCTAGCTTAAACTGACAAAAAACATTGACGTGTAAAAGTGTTCCTTGTAACCTATTTACTAAATAAACATTATTTATCATTTAATGCGTCTTAAGCCCGATAGAATAAACCAGTTTAAGCTAGGTCAAACTAGTTTATCCTGATATAAATACTAGTTTGGCCTAGCCTAAACTGGTTCATCCTATCGGGCTTAGGGCGCATTAGTTTGGACTAGGCTATACCAGTTAATCCTATCGCGTGAAGGAAGAACTAGTTTAGCCTAGGAGCCGTTATTGCTACCTATATTGTAATTTGCTCCTGCGCAGCCTGTTTTTTAACCGACTTCGAAAAAAGGAGGTTCTATATTCGACTGTTTGTTTATGTTTTTTTTTATGTATGTCTACCGATTTCTCTGTTAGTTAATGACCGTTTTTTTAATATTACTTCAGCGCTTTTTAAAAAAAATCAACAAAAACAAAGAATATGTAAGTACCTATACATACTTAGATGACGTTTTGTTGCTCTCCAATTTACGAGTATGTTTTAATTCCAAGTTCCATGTTATTGGGGTTAACACTTCGGGCGTGACTTTAATATTTAGTTTTAGTTATAGGGTATAACAACTAAAGGTTAAAAATGAAAAAACTTTTTATAGAAAACTACAACTGACTTCATACCGACCGAAAAGTTATTTTTAAATTTTTACTGTATTTTTTATATGGAATCCGTTTTTAAAAAAGTGTTTTACTTGTGTTCTGTTCTTACACACTGAATAATTTCATGGGGCGGTGCTGCGAAGTCAATTTTACTCCCTCTAGAACGCGCTCAAAGAGAGATTGTAAAGGTGGCCCGTATGCCCAGGGGTAGCGGATAAATTCTGAAAATGAGTTACCGCATCCGTGGGCACTCAGGCAGGGAAGGAACAGTGGTGGGTTTTTGTCAGTAAGAGTCTGACACGCTCTCCCGCTCCGCCCAGAGCGGGAGAAGTCATTGGATGATTTCCCAACCCCCCCAAAAAAAAAAAGGTGGCCCCTTATAGGCCTTTTAGATTTCCACCAGCTTTACATTGCATGTGAGGTGCTAACAGTACGCCCATTATTTATATTGCACATCATTTTACACTAGCACGTAGAACTCGCCTACAAAGCCTAGCTAGCCTAGCTCACCAGAGCTAGGCTAGCTAGGCTAAAAAGTATAAGGCTCTTTATAGTCTCCTTACGTACTCTCTGGAAATATCAGTGAAATTTATAAATACACTTTATGCGGGCGAAGCACCTTGGTAGTTTACCTGCGATTTCACCCGCGTGCATGTCGAATATTTTGCTTCTTCTGATCTATTGAATCTATACTGCCCATGATACCAGCCCCAAAAATACTTCTTCTTTCTTTGGCAGAAGCTAGGAAGGGATGACGGGCGGGCATTTTGGGCGACTGTTTCTATGTAGAACATTGAAATTTAAAAAGTTCTGGCTCCCAGCCAAAGGGGAATACACATCAGCCATACAAATAATGCCTGAAATGGACAGAAACTACTAATAATCCTTAAATTCTATTTATAATAAAATATGTATAGGTAATGAAATCATTCTTAAGTTTGTTTAACTAGGGTAAAAATAAAACGATCACTAAAATATACCTATATAATAATTATTATTTATTTATTTGAGTCCTTTTACAAAGTAATACATTTAAAAACTTATAAATACTTAGTATTAGTAGTATCAAGTTCTTAACAGATTGGCTTAGATACTTATATTAAAACTAATTTAATTTACACATGTTTTTAATTACTGAAAGGTGCGTTGGTATGGTACTGACATTATAATTTTTTGGCGACCTGCCTGACCTATGTTAATAAAAACCTGTGCTTCAGGCCATCCCCAGACTAAGCGATCAGCTGATTATTGGTCCACAGTTAATTAATTATTGAAATAATACTATGCTACTTATTGTACCATGCACAAATTAAAAATTACCAATTTAATATCTATATATTTATTTATAGAAGTAATTCTAACAGTTTTTCTGTGTCTGTGTAGGTAATCCAGTCCACCCAAATGTTCGCTTAGCTTCAGACTACAATGTTTATAACCGGCCACCTTTAGAATCTCTCTTTGAGCGCGTTCTAGAGGGAGTAAAATTGACTTCGCAGCACCGCCCCATGAAGTTATTCAGTATGTAAGAACAGATTGGTACAAAGCTAAATATACTTGTTGAATTAATTTAAAGTCAGCAATGTGACGTAAATTCTTAAAGATATATATTAATTTATGAACTCGAGCACATTGCAAATCAATGAGTTTGCTGAAACTTGGATTTGTGTCAATTTGTAAAGAAAATATTTCTTCCACCGGCTAGCGTCAGAGATACTTATGGCATGAGACCCTCTTACCTATCTTCGGGTTTTGTGCATGAGGTATGGATGTAGTAAATAAGAGTCCTTAGATTTGGTCTTCACATATATCACGTTTATTTGTAACACTGCAACACACTATATAGCACTCCGTTCTCAGAAAATTGTATGTTCAACTTACAATTTATGTCGAAACACTTTTACCATATCGTTCGAAGATTATAGGTCCAGTTCAGAGGTCCTCAAACGGCATCTACGCCGTGGTCATCTAATCATGGGCATCTCTCGACACGTGTATGCTTGCGTACGGAACCTGTTGCTATTGTCAAAACTGCATAATTCTTCCTAAATATAACGTTGATTATGATTCGACCATTTTAATAGTTTTTTCCTTAATGATAATCTATCGTAGGAACCCTGCCAACAAATAGAGAGATTTTGATGAAATTCATGAATGCCACGCGCTTAAGACTTAGCATCAGCACAAAAAAACCCAAAAAAAAGATACTCACAGCGTCCTACATCCGAATGCTTAATGCATTTGAACTTAACTCTGGTTCCAGCTACCTTTCGAGACATCAGTTAAATACTTTCTTAGTTCTTTCCAACTCACAGAGGTTATGACACATCTACGTATCAAAGCCAAAAAAAAATGACCGTCGTCCATCTTTCAAGGACGGCGTTCCATTACCACTCAAATGTCAAACATTCCATTTCACAGTTTAACATATGAATTTAATTAGGCATTATTTGTTTCTGAATTACATTTAATATATAGTATCAATATAGTAGGAACTATTGTGTTTATTTTAATAGATTTTGTAACACAATTTCCATATTTAAGATTTCAAAAAAGTTGGTCAACCGCCATCTGGTGTCTCTACGTGGTACTTATTGATCCGACATTCGCAGCACTACATAAGTTCTCGGCCACATGGCGCCACAAACCCCGAACCAACAAGTACACAAATTCTTTAACTATTTTTTTTTTTAATTGTTACAAATTGTGACACCTAAGTATTTCATATGATCGGCCTTAGCTAGAGTAAGACACGAACAAGCAGCGTCAGCGTCTGTCGTACAGTTGTGAGCATAAATGGTAAGGTTATTAAGAAGCAAATTAGTGTTTCTCATTCTAAACAGAATATACTTGGTTTTATCTGCATTTAATGTAACTAGATTCATATGAAGCCAATTTGATACTATGTTAAAGCCACTCTGAGCGTTTCTATAGACCTCTTCTCGTGATTTTTTTTTCTTTATAATAAATTAAATAAATTCCTAAACCTATATCCAAAAACTCGATCAAGCTGTATTAGAGAAATAAAAAGATACTTAAAAACCCTAGACTATCATAAAACTGAAAATCTTTTGACCGTTCTGAATTAAAACTAAATTCGACCAACCCTACACATACATAACTGTTCCTCACCTCCTTGGAAAACTCCTCTCGCTGCAGCTCACTCCACAAAAGTCACCTTCACTCACACACTGCTCATCTGAATTACTCACATACATCTCCTACCAGTCTAACACTTCACACAAGATAAACACTCACTCACACATCGTCTCATAACATGACTCAAAACTTCTGCAAAATTAGTAGGTATTTTATTTGTTTTTAATTGTGTTTTATTGTTAATTATTTTTCTTTTGTTTGTTTAAGCATATTATTTTACTCTTCTTTAATTTTTTTTTTTGCTATGCACATTATTTATCTTCGACTCTTGCACGGTATCTCTATAAAAGCTAATTCTAGCTGCGGAAGGGGCCTGGTGACCTGTAACACAGGTTTTTCCCAAAACTTATATCAGGCACCAGTCTCTCACAAGGGTGGAATTACAGCTGAGACATTTTTTTTTTGGTACTTAGCTTTAAGGCAGCTTTGTGAAGAGAGAATAAATGATAAATTATTATTATTATTATTATTTAGCCGAGAACAACAGGGCTGTGTCATCTACATATGACATTATGATACCATAATATAATGGTACGGTAATTTGAGATTGCACAGTTCATTAATATAAATTAAAAACAACGTTGATACCAAAATACTTCCTTGTGTAATGCCGTAGCAGCTGTTTTTAAGTTCTGAACTTTTACAGTGGCCGAGTTTTACACACTGATAACGATTGCTAAGATAATCAGAAAAAAGTAGGAGTTGTGTTCCTCTTATCCCAAGTGTTTCAAGCTTGTGCAATAGTTTAGAGCAAGAAATAGTGTCGAGAGCTTTGGCAAGATCCAGGAAAATTCCCATGCAATGCAAGCCATTATCCAGATTAGTAGTAATATAATTTGTCATTTTGAGTACGGCTTGGCAGGTTGACCTTTTTGGTTTTCGAATTCAAATTGACTATCTGAAAGTAATTTGTTGTCCTCAAGATATTTTATTAACCTATTATTTATATTTTTTTCCAAAATTTTCGAGAGGCCTGTTAAGACTGAAATGGGTCTGTAGTTATTAACGCAGTACTTGTCTCCAGATTTGAATACTGGCGTGACCAATGCTTTTTTAAGTAGGCTAGGAAAAACACCATTTGACACACATAGCTGTAAGATAGGTTTTAAAGGCTGAACAAGTAGGTATTTAAGGATCCTATTTGGTATAACATCCCACCCGACAGCGCATTCATCTTTTAACCCGGAAATTATTCCTATAACTTCATCAACATCGGTGTCTAATAAAACAAAGGAATTAACTGGATTTACAGTTAAGTTTAACTGTAAATCCAGTTAATTCCTTTGTTTTGCTAGTCTGGTTTTGGCAAGGGAGAGTTCTAGTTTCAGGTTTTTTCAGCCGTATTTTTACCAACGTTGACAAAAAAAATATTTACTTTATATGCTGCGATAGATGGGCTAATATCTGTTGATTACATCAAGTGGAGGTTAGCAGTTTTTTTGCGCTAAAAGTATTTAATCTTATAAATTTCCAGACTAGTATACTATTTTTTCCTGCTGATTGCAGCTCATATTTATCATGCTATATTTTTATTTTCTTCAGACGGTTATTACAGAACTGCCTGTACCTTTTGTATGTTAACCTCGTTGTCAGGTGCGAGTTTCGATTTTAGGTGCAATATGTCTCTGTGTCTTATACAATGGACAAGACCTGTAATCCATTGGACATTAATATATTTCCTAGGCATAGGCACGCGTTTGACCACTATCTCACCTGATGGTAAGCGATGATGTGGTCGAAGATGGAGCACGCTTGCCTAGAAGTAACCTATTCACTCTTGACTTAAAGACTCCCAGGTTGTAGCTATCAGGAAACACAGACTCCGGTAGGGAATTCCACTCCCTAGCTGTACGCACAATGAATGTTTTCTCAAAACGCTTTGTGCGTATGGATGGGATGTCCACTATGAACCGGTGGCACTTCGTACGTCTTCTGGTCCGTTGTTGAAACGGGCTTGGCGGAATCAAATTATGCAATTCCGTCACACACTCCCCAAAATGTAATCGATAGAAAACCGACAGGCTAGCAACTCGGCGTCTATGTTCTAGACTTTGGAGTTTCGACTCAACGAGCCTATCATTGCCGATGATCCTCTTGAGTCGTTTCTCAATTGACTCAAGGGCATCAAGCTGGTATCTCGCAGATCCGTCCCAAAGATGAGAGCAGTACTCCATACACGATCGAACAAGTGCTTGATAGAGTTGGAGCAGCTGTTTCGGCGTGAAGTACCGTCTCACTGTTGCGAGGATCCCCAACTTTTTGGCAGCCACTTGAGCCTTTGCCTCTATGAAGGGACCAAAATTGAGGGTAGATGTTAAAGTAACACCAAGAAGATCAAGTTGGTCGATTATCGGCACGGTCACACCTCGGAAAGATGGAGTCGGGTGAAATTGGCTCCTCTTAGTGGAAAAAAGACACGCCTGGGTCTTAGCAGCATTAAACTTGACCAGATTGGCATCGCCCCATTCTGAGACAGCCTGTAAGGACAAGTTCAAGCGCACAACCATAGCTTCTCGAAGAGACCGGACCTGAGACCCACTAGCTCGTGCGTCAGGCACGTATCTCTCGGCAACAGTGCTGTTGTCTGCATACCCAAAGGTACCGGGTTTTAGCAGATCGTTAAAAAGTTTAGGGAAGTATTTGCGTCGCATAATATGATCTAAGCATGACCCACTTCGATGCGTGGGGTAATGATAAGCTGGCAATAGTCCGTGATATGAGCAAATGTTTAGGTAATTATGTGCATGATTATCGATTTTCCCGGCAGCAATGTTAATATTTAGGTCGCCTATTAGTATATTGTTTTTAAAATTACACAACTTTTTAGAAGTGTGTCAAGAGAGTCTAATAAAAGACAGTGTTTGCCTAATTTCTTCGTTTTTTGACACCGAATGCCGAAATTAAAGTTATTTTTTTAATATTTTGTGTACCTACTTATTTTCTTTTTTGGAAGTCAGTTGTTTTTTTTTTTTTGTAAAAAAGTTTTTTATTTTTTACTTTTAAGTTCTCAATTCTCAATTCTTTATTGCGTACCATAATGTTTATAGTTGGTAGGGAAATTATTATATTAGTCACAATTATGGACCCTGTCGGGCACAGCATAGATCAAGTAGGAGAGAGGAGGAAGACAACTACTGTTTTATTAATACAATTAATAGAATTCAATTAAACAATTATATAGTTTTTTATTAATTTATTTTTTATTTTTTATTATGTACTAATAAGTTAGTACCTAACATTGTGTAAAACCATTATTATATTATAGTTTTATTCACTTTGATTATTCGTTCGTATATACATATAATTAATTATTTTTAACTTATTGTTATTTTTATTTATTACTAAAGGTGAGTTATTTATTGGACGCTCCATATTTATTAAAATATACTTAAATATATATGTGTAAAATTTTCGTATTATGAGTAGGTAGGCGTATCTTTTAGTGAGTATTTGTACATAGAAATAGATAGATAAGAAGTTACTTATAATTTATCATTTAAGTATTCACTTATACTATAGTAGCATTTGCTTACAAGGAAAAGCTTTAATTTATTTATGAAAATGTTGTATTTATTTAAATTCTTTATTATTTCGGGTAACTTATTATAAATTTTTATGGACATGACAAAGGTACTATTGGAGTGCATTATTAGCCGCGATGTTGGTAAGTTTAGTCTATTTTTATGTCTTAAAATAATGTTCGTTTGTATGTCCTCTCTTTTTGTAAAGAATTCTGGGTACTGACGCACATACTTACAAACTTCAAATATATAGAGACAGGGTAGGGATAAAATCTTTAGTTCCTGAAAATGAGGTTTACAGCTATCGGTGACTTCAATATTTACTAAGATTCTAATCAGTTTTTTTTGTAGGGTAAATAGCATGGGCGTGTCTGTGCTGTTGCCCCATAAGATAACACCGTATTTCAGCCATGCGTAGGCGTACGCGTAGTACGTTACTAGTGCAGTTTTCAGGTCTGTAGTTTTTTTGATCTCGCGGGTTATACCCCAGAACTAAAACCCCCAATAAAATGGAACGTGGAATTTAAACATACTTACTCGTAATTGGAGAAAACCAAAACGTCATCGAGGTATACGTATTTTTCGTTTTTGTTCAGTTTTTCAAAAAGCGCTAAAGCAGTTTCAATAAAATTTTATATGGGACCACCTCAGGAGTATATACTTTATTATTCTTCAGGAGTATATATTTATTTAAACTAGGCTGAGAGCCAGCACTTTTTAAACGTCAAAGGTCTATATAAAGACAGTCCTCCAAAAACGCCCGCCCGGGACCACTTCCTAGTGTTTTAGCTGTGAAGAAGAAGTGGCCAACAAACTCCCCAGCAACACATCTGTCTGTTAAGTTTGAAGAACTTGAATCTATATAATTATATGCAACAATTTTAACATACGACGTGTATGTAACGTATGCGTACGTACGTAATCCTTGAAGGAATGACCAGTCTTTCCACAGTGGTTACAAGTTGTGCTAGTTTCTCGAAAATACTTAGCAGCATGTCCAAATTGCTGACAATTGAATCACCTGGTGACTATCGTGAAATCTCTCACGGGGCAGGCCGTCCAATTGATGAAAATTCGGCCTTGGTCAATAAGAATTCTCCTGACATTAGCTGGTAATTCTATAATATAATTACAGGTACTCAGATTTTTCTGACCTGATTTATGGCTTAATTTCTTTGTAGCTAAGAGCATGGGGTCTCATCTCGAACAAAGAAAATTTAGTTCAAATAAATATCAATAGATGGCGTAACATGCTTCGATATCTTATTGAAGTCTAAGTAACACTAATATTTTGAAAAAAAAGGCTAAAAACTGTATAATATATTTAATAAATTACTCTAAGCATAAAAATTGTGGAATAATTGAATTAATAGAAAATATTGGTAAGACTTTATGTAAATTCATTCAATTTGCAAGTCGTCGCTGCTAACACCATCTAGCAAGGTGTAGAGGACGGGCCCGAACGAAGAACAAAAGTTGTTTGTGAAAGTCGAAAACCTGTAGTTACGGCAGTAGGTACCGTTTCTTTGTATCGGATGAGGCATCTGTGCGCTAGTATTATATTATCTATGCTAAGAGGGACTCACGGGTTGTGTTCGGCATCTTCTCAGAGAGGTTTGTTCAAAAATACAATCAAATATCTTCTGTTCAGTTAGGGCTACGGGGACACCAATTATTGCAATCCTAGGACGGCGCTTTATTGGTTCTTCAACGGTAAGGCCCGATGAAGCAAGTTTCTCCGACTTCCGTAATTGTTCTATGTCTGCTCTCTTGTCCGTGCTGATGATGACCCCTCCGTTTCTCACTTTTCTGATGCCTCGAACTCAAACTTCATTTTGAGTTCGTCGGGAGAGATGATTTTCTGGACGAGGGACTTGGGAGTGTCGTCGCTGGTTTTAGATTTATCGCTAGGATAAATAGTAACGGAGCTTAAATTTGCAGGGCGGATGTAGTTGTCGGAGCCCTTCTTGACCATATTCGCGAAGGAAGTAGTTTCTGCGGGCTTCAATTTATTTTGTACGTCCTCTTTGAATTGCCGAAGTGAATTTGCAATACTCTGCTGCTCTTGTAGGTGTTCAATAGTAGTGTACGCTTGAGTAGTTTTATGTGTCAAGTGTAGGTATATGTACATAATCATGACTCAAATTGCAAAATGGACTCCATTGTGTGCTTTGTTTGTAATATCACTTCTGCTTTTTCGATTTATCAACTACGTTTTCCCTCTATTTCACTTTTATCTACTTGGTTTAACTTTCTTAAAACGGCTTATTAACTTATTTAGCTACCGGCTGCGCCATGTTATGTTGGGAGACAGGGACACAGCATTCAAACACGATAGTTGAGCAAAGACCGATTTAATGTACTTCGTTCACATCTTACTCTCCTGCCTACCTTCACATGCATCATTATAATATTGAACTATCATTCATGATTATGTACATATACCTACATCAAGGACTCATACATGACAGCCATCTGAGATGTCCCATTAGTCACCTTACGGCCTAAATTGGTCACACGGATCTTCTGCTCGGAGTTATTTTGCCCTCTGCTACTATACTACACTCTTCGCTCAAGATGGTATCACTTCAGAGGATAACACATGTTCCGTGGGTGCTGGAGGAATTGGAGGCTTGTCTCATTCAGTGGGCGTCGGCGGAGGACTACGTCGCAGCAATTGGCTATGGCCAAACGGGCTAGATCCTGAGCTACCCATATCCACCACTCTAACACTAGTCTATGGGATTTAGTTCATTTCTAATGCAATGGATGTGTAGGTCAGTGTTTGTATCAACTCGCGACAAACTTTAGTTTTGTCTGTAATATATAATTTCAATAACAATTTAATGGTAATAATTTAATTGTAACACATTATAAGCAGAACAAAAGGCATGTCCGCTTAGGCAAGCGATCGTATGAGGATGACCTACTTAATATACGCCTTATTTTTTAAGCGGTCGTGGTTGTTTGACACTAGTGACCAGCCCCAACTTCACATCATTCATCATCAAATTATACACTTTAACCTTCCTTATGATTTCATGAATCACTCTATCTATTGGTGAAAACCGCATGAAAATCTGTGCAGCAGTTTTTCAGTTTATCGCGTACAGACGTGGCGGGGGACTTAGGTTTGGTATCGGTTGTGTGAACACGTATACAACGTGTCAAGTCTCATGTGGTTGAAAAGTTTTCGAACAGGTTCGATATTTTCAATACAGTAGGTACCTACACTAAAATGTAGGAAAAAAATATCAAAGATTTACAGAAAACTCGACTGAACAGTTCCACACAAGTCACTTTTCAGTTGTTTTGAACCGAATTCGACAATAGGAGGAGGTTATAAATGTTCGATAGTGTGTTTTCTTATGTATGTCCATCGATTTCTCTGTCAGTTGTGGACCGATTTTCAATAATCTTTTTTTATCGAAATTGATTCAGCTCTTTTTGAATAAATCAACATAAACAAAAAATATGTATACACAGATAACGTTTTGGTTATTTATGTTCAAATTCCAAGTTCCATGTTATTCGGGTATCAATTCGGGCGTTGACATTTATGACGTTAATATTTAGTTTTAGTTCTGGAGTATAAAAACTAAAAAGTGAAAAATAAGAACTTTTTACAAAAAATACAACTGACTTCCAGAAGTTCCAAGAATGAAAAAAAAAACTAAAAATGGAAAAATAACATTAATTTCGGTAGCCCGTGTCAAACAACGAAGAAATAAAATACAAACAGACTTCCGAAATTAAAGTTATTTTTTCTTGCTTATTTTCTATTTTGTAACTTTTGGAATTCGGTTGTATTTTTTGGATAAAAGTTTATTTTTCCGTAAAATGTCCCCTGTTAATTTTTATCTTTTTACTTTGTGAGTCTTTCCCACTCGTCCACCATCCGCCTAGGAATTTCTAATTCCACTTCAGGGTCCACTAGGAACACCCAAATACTCCGAAATATTTAATTCCGAATTTAGATGTTCCGATTTTCAAAAGTCCGAATTTCATAATACCTAAGAATTATACTGTCTATTATTAAAAATCACGAAATTTATTTTACCGAAAGTCGTAAAAGCGATTTGTTAGTTTTCCGATTTTCTACGTTCGAAGAATCAAATGCTCGAAGGGTTTTCGGTCCGAAAAACGACATTCCGATTTTCAATACTTCGAATAAACTAAAAGTCAACATGTTGTGCTACAAAATTTAGTGACAGAAACGAATCGCTGCAAAACCGTTTTCACGCAGTCTTGTCTGCCCTACCCTAGAGTGTAATTTAAGCCCGCGTAGGCGTGGAGGGGTGGAGCGGCCCGCGAGATGAGGAGCACGTGGTTTGAAGGCCCGCTGCCGTGGCTGAGGCCGGCCGGCTAAGCCGGCCAGCAAGCCGAGGCAGCGGTGGTGCACTTTAAAACCATCTGCAACGATAAGCTCGTGTGGGGCCGCCCAAACCCCGCAGCGCCGGAGCCGTGACAGAAACAATGCTTGCTGCATGTTGCATGCCTGCTTGCTTGCTGCATGCCTGCTTGCATGTTGCATGCTGGCTTGCATGCTGCATGTCAGCTTGCATGTTGCAAGCCCCCTGTATTATTGATGAATCACTTCGGTTAGGTTATTTTAGAACTGTGACTTTTAAAGTCCTCATACTAAACAAAATATTGTTCTCTCTGACGAGCGACTCAAAATTAGTTTATATAAAATTTGATATTTTATGTAGGTAAATAATTATGCTCATTACTCAAGACTTAAAAGTTTTATTTATTTTTTGCTTTTTAGTTCTTTTTCGTCGGTTAATTTTTTTGTTAAAAAGTTTTTTATTTTATGATTTTTTGTGGCTCGCATCATCTTGTAACACTCTGAGGCTAATTTCTAATTCTTCATCATTCCTCTTGCCACTGAGCTGATGAAATAACCATCCTTCCATGAAGTTCCCAGGATATTGACCAGTTGAGGTTACCTCCAATACTGTAAAGACGTCTTTTCTTCAAACCATATTAAGTGGTATTTGTCACTAAAACTAGTTTTTATATCTAACTTCTATTGTTTAGGAAAGCTATGGTTTCCATCATCAGCTCAGTTTCATGATGTGATGGTTCCTAAATGCAAATACCTGATTAAGTTATGAAAAGTAAACGGAAACAATATTCGTGCCCAATATTCGAGGATCTCTCTCAATTTTTTCAGGATCCCATGATCAGATCCTGATGTTCTTGACATGGGACCACTCTTAAGGTTTTAAAACGTTAGTATTAGGTTATATTTTATAACTATTTGTTATAATATGATAAGTGTAATAGCTTATTTTAATGATCGAGTTCGAGTAATTCTGGTCTCGTGGTCTGTGTGTAACACTGAGAAAAACAAGGTTCGAGATCAAATCCTGCGACAAAGATATTGTTTTGCTTTCAATATAGAATTTATATTCCAAAACTATTTCTTGTATTAGTGTAAAGAACTACAGACTATACATAAACTTTTTAAAATGGTAATATTTTCACATAACTTGTAATAAGTGGGTAGTTGAAAAATAAATATTCGTATTCAATAAAGAACTGTGAACTTAAAGTTTTTTAAATTACCCACCCGTTTACAAGATAAGTTATTAGGCGAAAATCATATTGGTCGTTCTTTAATATTGCAAGCAATATTGTAGAAATGAAAACAAATTAAAAAAGAAACTGATGTATAGGTGGACTGTGTTTTCGAACCCACATGCTGTTCGTTGTCAATCCAGCATCAAACCGTTAAGCCACAAGAACTTGTTGGGAATACGCGAAATTAAAGATTGGGTTGTAATTATGTAGACTTTAAAGCTTTTCAACTTTAATGTTAACGAGATAATGATTAAAATAGCTTAACAAAAACATATATAATGCCGGTGGCTCCGACTATGTTGGGTGGGTTAATGTTTCGTGTTAAAGATCAAATTTGAGTGTCTGTGTTATTATTTTATTTTTGTTCATCAAGTCCTCGTGCACTTGTGTGATAAGCTCATATTAATTAAATAAACCTTAATGTTACAGGCAGAGGGCAGGGAGATTATAAAAAAAAAAAAAAAATCGAGCCCAGACTCGATGGGTTTATCTTGTTTAGTTCAGAAGTTCCTATGGCCATCTGCCGTCTCCATGGTACCATATTGTTACGAGCTGGGTATGGGATAAATTATTTTACACCAATTAATTTACTAAATATCCTTTATTAACTCAACAACTTATAAACACAAACACTAAATCGCTAATAATCACTATTCTCTTCGTAATCGCTTGTATTCGCATCCGTTCGCATCCGTAGTCGAAATCAGACTGACTCACTCGCCCGCCGTCCGGCCTATTTATACGGTCATGGAAGTTTCCAGAACATTGTCGAACTATTCTATAGTGGAATATTCTAGAAACATCTATGAACTTCTATACAGTACCACAATGGAATGTTCTTGAACCTAGTGGAAACTTCTGGAAACTTCGACCACATTCCCGAACGTTCCAGAGTAATACGGTCGACGTAACACTGCCCCCTCCTTAGACATGCTCGTCCCGAGCATCATTAGTCCCGTAGTATCGCGCCAAACGGTCTACATGAACAATCTTAGGCGCACCTCGTGGACCCTTCTGTATTCGGTAGGTGACATCGTTGATCCTGGTCACGATTCGGTATGGTCCATCCCATTTTACTTGCAATTTGGGAGACTTCCCTTTGCTGCGCACTGGGTTATGCAACCACACCAGTGAACCCTCGTCAAAACCTCTATGGTTTGCCTTCCGGTCCTATCGGGTCTTCATCTTATCAGACATTTGTTGGCCGGATTGTCTGATATGCTCATATACATCATTCAACTTGTTACGCAAGTCATTCACATAATCGGTTACACTGCGTGGGGCATCAGGGGGGGTTCCAGTGATTAAATCTGCAGGTAACCGTAATTCCCTTCCAAAGTTCGCGAAGGCTGGTGTCACAGTCGTACTTTCGTGAACTGCACTACGGTAGGACAGAAGAAATGGCTGTATGTGCTTGTCCCAATCCCTTTGCCTGCTTTCCACAACTTTTGCCAGATATCTCTCCAACGTTTGGTTGAAACGTTCTACCATTCCATCAGATTGCGGATGGTAAGAAGTGGTTCTGGTCTTGTGAGTACCCATCAGTCGACAAGTCTCCTGGAAAACTTGTGATTCAAAATTCCTCCCTTGGTCGCTGTGAATTTCCAAGGGTACTCCAAAACGACAGAAGACTTCCTGAACCAATTTATCTGCGACTGTTGTTGCTTCTTGGTTGGGAATGGCGAAGACTTCTGGCCACTTTGTGAAGTAATCCATGACAACCATGAAGTACTTGTTTCCGTTTTCACTTTCCGGAAATGGTCCTGTCTAGTGCTATCCGTTCCCAGGGGGCTCCCACGTTGTATAATTGTAAAGCACCTCTGCTGCGTGTCTGGGGTCCTTTCACAGCCGCACAACTGGTACATTTGCGGCAACAGTCCTCAACATCCTCTCGACAGTGAATCCAGTAAAACCGCTCTCGTATCTTCAGTAGAGTTCTTTTACCCCCATATGTCTTCCTGAACATCCATCATGGTAGAGCCGTAAAACATCAGGTACTTTGGCTTTGGGGACAACAATTTGTAGATGACAGTTGTCTCCTCGAGCGTTTTCCCATTTACGGCACAAGACTTCATCCTGGATAACCAAGCTGTTCCATTGTGCCCAATAGCTCTTTGTGATGGAACTTAACGACGCAACATCACTCCACTTGGGCTTCGGAGCACCAGCTTTAATCCACTCAAAGATCCGTTTGAGGTCCGTATCCTTTTGCTGAGCAAGCTGTAGGGTTTCCTTCCATTCATTGCTGAGATCCATTCTTAGCATCCTCACGGGAACTACTTCCTTAGTCTCTTGCTTGGTACAATGCTTACAGTCTTCAGGGCAAGGTCTTCTAGACAGTGCATCTGCGTTACCGTGAGTTCTCCCACTACGATGTTCCGTTACGAAGTCAAACTCTTGTAGTAGTTCGATCCATCTTGCCACTTGTTCCTCTGGATTCTTGAACTGCAATAGCCACTTTAATGCAGCGTGGTCAGTTCGCAATTGGAATTTCCGTCCCAGCAAATATTTACTGAAATGTTGCAATGTCCTTACTACTGCGAGTAGCTCCCGTCTCGTGACACAGTAATTTCTTTCTGGTTTGGATAAAGATTTGCTGTAGTAAGCTATAACAACTTCCTGGTTTAATTTCCGTTGAGACAACACGCCTCCAATTCCAGTATTACTTGCGTCTGTGTCAACTATGCAGCCATTTTCAGTGTCAGGATATCCCAGAATAGGTGTATTGCACAGACGTTTCTTTAATTCCCGAAATGCGATGTCACAATTCTCGTCCCAACAGAACTGTTGCTTCTCCTCAGTGAGTTTGTGTAAAGGTTTTGCAATGTCGGCAAAATTCTTGACAAACCGCCGATAGTAGGAGCCCAGAAATGCTCTGACCTGCGTCTTGTCTTTCGGAACTGGCCAATCCTTGACGGCGACGATTTTCTCCGGATCTGTCTGCACACCTTCCTCCGAAACTATGTGTCCTAAAAAGTTCACTTGTCGTCTGAAAAATTAGCAATTTTTCGGACTTTATTTAAGATTTGCCGTCCGGATTTTTGACAGCACTCGATTGAGATTTTGAACGTGATCTTCAAATGTACGGCCCACGATAATAATGTCGTCTAAATAGACAAGACATGCGTCTCCGATCAATCCGGCAAGTATTTGCTCCATTAGCCTTTCAAACGTCGCAGGATCATTGCACAATCCGAATGGCATAACATTAAACTGCCATAGCCCCTTTCCTGTTGAAAATGCAGTTTTCTCCTTATCCTTAGGGTCTATTTCCACTTGCCAGTAGCCACTTTTCAAGTCTAGCGTGGTAAACCACCTCATTCCAGTCAGTGTATCCAATGTGTCGTCGATCCTAGGCAGTGGGTAACTGTCCTTTTTCGTGACGTCGTTCAATCGTCGATAGTCCACACAAAAGCGCGTGTTGCCGTCCTTTTTCTTCACCAGGACCACAGGAGAACACCATGGACTCGATGAAGGCTCTATAACACCATCCTTGACCATACCCTCAATCATCATTTCCACTTCCTTTTCACGTGCAACCGGCAATCTTCTTGGTCGTTGACGGATTGGTAACTCGATGCCAGTATTAATTTTGTGCTGAACCAGTCCTGTTCTTCCTATGTCAGCATCATTTGTAGAGAAAGAGTCGGCGTACTGAAGTAACGTCTTCTTAGCCTTATCCATTTCTACTTCCGTACAATCGCAGTTTTCCAAAAGTGTTGACACGTCAAATTTCAAACGGAACACTTTTCCTGATGGTACACCTTCCATGAAGATTTCCTCTGTACCACACTTCAATACTCCTTGATCAACGTCGATCTCACAACGATGTTTCCACATGAAGTCTAAACCCAGGATGCAATCGTCCACTATGTCAGCCACGATGACATTATGCCGATAAATTTTGTTACCTAATTTTAACTCCACCTCCTTCCTGCCTCGGACGATTATGTGCTGACCGGTAGCTGTCAGTAATTGTATACGGTCGTGGTTATTGAAGAAGTCCCCAAGGAACCGACTTGCTAAGTGAGAATTGACGACCGCGTGAGAAGCTCCAGTATCTAACGTCAATTTGCATGGTTTTCCGTTGACTTCGCCTTTGATGATCAGACTATTTCCGTCATGGGCCTGTGAGATCGAGATCCTCGGGGCTCTTTCAATACCAGCCAGCACCCGCCCCCCAGTCCTGGCGTTTACTCGTTTCCCTGCTGTTGCTGGGCAGTCGTATCAGTCGCCCTTTCTTGCTGGGATTGATCTTCTCTCAGCGTGCTTCGCTTTGGACAGCTTGACCGAAGATGACCCCTTTCTCCACAAGAATAACACCTAGGGCTATAACCTTGCGGACGATCGCGTACAGGTGATGCCACAATCTCCCTGATACGGTGTGTTCGATGGTCTTGCCTCACTGCCTCTACTTCCAAGGCATGGGCCAAGGCGTCCTTCAGTGTCTCATGATGCCCAAGTCTTACAGCGGCTCTAACTTCCAAGTCACGTATTCCGTCGATGAACGCCTGTACCAGATTGCCATTGATGAGTGCAGGGACAGACTGGTATGCCTTCCGAACCAACTTTTCAACTTCCAAGGCCCACTGCTGTAGGTTCTCGGCACTACGTTGAACACGATCTCTTAACTTAGCGCGTAATACGTGCTCCAAGTGCGCGTCACCATATCTGGACTCTAAGGCTTCCAGCAGCTGCTCATAGGTCACATCCTTGCCAAGAGCCTCAAGTATGGTTAGGGCCTGGTCTCGGAGGCCTAAGGTTAGCGCGGTCATAGCTTTCTCTTTGGTCCACCCATTCGCCTTCATAACGGCTTCAAATTGAATTTTGTAGGCCGACCATGAAGATGTTCCGTCGAATGGCGGCACCTTAAATCCACGTGCCGAAGGTGCAGCAACCACTGAAGGCACAACCCCGTCTCCAGCCCTAAGTTCACCTAAAGCCTTCTTCACCCCAGCAATCTGAACTTCAGTTTCTGAGATACGATTCTCATGCTGGTGAACCTGCTCCTTCATCACCTGGAGCTCCTTGCCAAGTGTTGAATGAAGGTATTTTATGAGGAGCATCTGCTCTTCTTGGCGGCGAGACTGCTCCTCTTTATCTTGATGAAGCTTCTCTTCCAACCGACGGGCCTGCTCTTCTTGGCGGCGGGCCTGCTCCTCTTGACGACGAGCCTGTTCCTGCAACAGCACCATTAGCGCAGACAAGTCTGGCACCGCTGGTGCCGAAGAAACTCCACATGGGCCAGCGACTGGCTCTGTCGCAGGCTGAGCACCACCCGGCGTCTGTATCGGGGAATCTCCAAACCGCCTCTGATCCATGTCTTGCTGCCGTTGACTCCTTGTACGAATACCCTCCGTGTCGTCCTTTGGTAAAATTGGCATAATTTATCCCTCACTTCTGACACCAATTCGTTACGAGCTGGGTATGGGATAAATTATTTTACACCAATTTACACCAATTTACAATTTACAAAATTTACTAAATATCCTTTATTAACTCAACAACTTATAAACACAAACACTAAATCGCTAATAATCACTATTCTCTTCGTAATCGCTTGTATTCGCATCCGTTCGCATCCGTAGTCGAAATCAGACTGACTCACTCGCCCGCCGTCCGGCCTATTTATACGGTCATGGAAGTTTTCAGAACATTGTCGAACTATTCTATAGTGGAATATTCTAGAAACATCTATGAACTTCTATACAGTACCACAATGGAATGTTCTTGAACCTAGTGGAAACTTCTGGAAACTTCGACCACATTCTCGAACGTTCCAGAGTAATACGGTCGACAAATGATAAATGATGTTTATTCAGTAAATAGGTTACAAGGAACACTTTTACACGTCAATGTTTTTTGTCAGTTTAAGCTAGATGAGGCCGGTGTTTCCTAGCTGACTACCCTGAGAAGAAACACCGAAACAAACTCAGAGGTCAAAGTCTCTTTTAGTGTTCAAATCCATACAATGTGGACTGGTTAGATCATATGAGAACCATGTACGTTTATGTCTGGGATGAGCTTTATGAAGAAAGCAACACACGAATTCGAGTGGACCTGTCCAGACAGTGCAAGCATTTGTCAGTCATCGCGAAGCTCAACTCAGAACTCAGAGGTGCTCAACGAACCGACGAACAATACCAAAGTAAGGACATTTGAGTAGGCCGCAAAAAATACTCAAACTGCCAGACAATCATAAAATCATGAATATAACGACATACATAGTTCTCGCATTCACATTATTCTATATGAGGACCATGCAGCTTAGTGTCTGTAGTGGTCTTTTGAAGAAAGAACCAAACATATTTGAGTGGACCTGTCCAGTCAGTGCAAGCATTTGTCAATAGTCGAATAGCTCAACTTAAAAACCACTAAGGAGCTCAATGACATGACGAACAATACCAAAGAAAAGACATTTGGGTAGGCCGCAAAAGTACTCAAACTGTCAGACAACGTTGAAAATTACTGTAAAAAGGAGGAGAAAATAATAATAATAACCCACATAGTCCTCACATTTACAATAATTAAGTAATCAAAAAAAAAAATAAAAATATAATACTTTACAAAGTAAATATTTGTGTCAAACAAAATAGTAATCATAATATGTCAATCAAAAAAATAAAAATAAATATAATACTTAACAAAGTATTCAAGTCAAAAAAAAAAAAAATTATAATAATAAAATGTCAATAAAAAAATAAAATAAAAAATATAATACAATACTATACAAGTATTCATGTCAAAACGAATATTAAAAAAAAAATATATATATAAAAAATTTTTCATCAGTAAGTAGTACATATGAAAACAATGGCTCATGTATATCATTGAAGCAGCTCAATCCCACGCCTTTTTGTCCTCAAGAAAGTCATTAATTGTGTAAAAAGCTTTCTGGCATAGCTTACGTTTAATAAATGATTTAAATTTATTTATGCTTAGTTCTTGAATTTGGCTAGGAAGTTTATTATAGAAACGTATACATTGACATCTAAACGAACCACCTATTTTTTTCTTGAGCCTGGTTTTTGGTACAATAAATTTGTGTTTGTTCCTAGTATTTATGCTACGTAACAATATCATTATATTGTCACCGAAGATACATAAGTGCATCAAATTGGAGACCAACCGGACATCGGGAAGTGGGTCTAATTTAAGTTGCAAGATTCCACCCGAACAAACGTAGTTATGTTACATACATTGCAAGTTAAATAAAAACTTGTAAAAATGACCATTCCCTCCCTCCCCGGTATCGATGATAAAGGGGGGGGGGCTTTATCTTCGAAATCACAGGGCCTTAAATAAAAAAAGAGGATTTGTAATATGGGGGTCACTTTTCGGATGCAAATCGGAAAACTGAAAAAAAAAGTTTTCCAAACTGTACAGTACCGTGCTACATATCAAATGGTCTCAAATATTTTTTTTTATAATTTTAAAATATATCATTTTTAAGTTATTTATGAAAATAGATGAAAAACCGGACATTTAGGGTTCCGTACCAAATGTATTTTTGATTATTTGTATGGCTTTGGGTCAACAAGATGCATAGACTGAAAATTTGAAGACTGTACCTCTAACCGTAAAACCTGCATGACAGACGACGGACAAGCGAGTGACAGCAATAGGGATCCGTTTGGACCCATCGGGTACGGAACCCTAAAAATGACCATTCCCTCCCTTATCTCAGGAACCACCGGGCCTAAAATTAAAAAAAAATACAGAAGGTAGTTCTATACTTACAGATTAAAGAAAAATCTATAAGAAGCATTAATGACTTAAAAAAAAACCTGAAAAGAAAAGTTTTTTTCAGAACCCTTTGCGTGCGGCGCGAGTTTGACTCGCTCTTGGCTAGTTTAAACGATGGGTCAGTTTACATCATGCAGTGCGCGCCCGGATGGTGTGTCTCCTGCTCCTGCATGTAACGTGAACATACAGTGCGCGCCTGGATGGTGTGTCTCCTGTTCCTGCATGTAACGTGAACATACAGTGCGCGCCTGGATGGTGTGTCTCCTGTTCCTGCATGTAACGTGAACATACAGTGCGCGCCTGGATGGTGTGTCTCCTGTTCCTGCATGTAACGTGAACAAATGCGACGCTTCTGGTGATGCTAATGCTTCAGTGCTCACGCTCGTCAGTCTGAGGATAACTGCGTGGTGTTTGGGAAACAACTCAAATAACGCAGCTACATGCAGCTCGTTCCTACAGTCAAACTTATTTGGATCGATACAATTAGTAAATATGTATAACTCCATTTTCATTATAGTTTTATTAATTCATGAGGTACAAAACCAAACATTAGATTTAATCTTGACGATAAAATATAAAGCGAACAACATGCGTGACGCATGGGACAAGTAAAGATAAAGAAACTGTTTTGTTGTTCTGTTTTTCTTGACCAAAAATTCAAACTAAAATGTTTATTACATTAATGCATTGTTGGTACAAATGAAGTCTTTTACAACACAGCACCTTGACCGACGGCAAACGGCTAATCTCTTCTGCCCATCAACAAGGCGATCCAGAAACACGTAGGTTTATTAAGGGAGACCATAAGTCGGAAGTCGGTGTTTCTGTTTATATTTTGTTTCTTCGTTATTTGACACCGACTTCCGAAAATAAAGTTATTTTGTAATTTTTAGAAGTCGGTCGTATTTTTTGTAAAAAAGTTTTTTTATTTTTCACTTTTTAGTTGTTGTACCCCAGAAATAAAACTAAATATTAAAGTTATGCCCGAATGGATAACCCCAATAACATGGAATTTAAACATTTGAAGAAAACCAAAACGTCATCTGTGTATACATATTTTTTGCTTATGTTGATTTTTTCAAAAAGTGCTGAATCGATTTCGATAAAATTTATGTGCAAAAAAATAAAAAAAATAATAAAAATTGTGTGTGTAATCTATGTGTGTACCTTTGAAGTATGACCTATCAAACAAAAAAAGAATCATCAAAATCGATTCACGAATTGCGGAGATATCGCAAAACAAACAAAAAAAAATTGAGAACCTCCTCTTTTTTGAAGTCGGTTAAAAATAGCCTTTGTTTTCAGATAAGCATTCATCGGATCAACAAATGTCGTAGAACTGTGAACACATTTACATTATACATTTCCTTTCTAAAGTAGATCATAGTTAATAACGCATACACAATTTAATTCAAATAAATTACGGAAGGAGTACATAATAATTATGTAGATAGTGCACGAACTGCCCTCACACTGCTCAGAACATGGCGGCTTGCCATCCACGTGTGTTTGTTTAATCCTATCTGCTTCCTCGATAAGCACTGGTATCGTTGTCGTTTGAGCACGACTATTCTCAGAACTATCAACTTCTTGCGATTAAATAAAAAATATCAACTTGGTAATGAATGATACCCACCTATTTCATTATTGTATCTTGATTGTCAACAATAATTTAATTTTAAAGATTTAACAGATTAGATTCTGTTTACTGTCTTAAGAGGCTATTCGGTCGAAATCAATATATTTTATCACGCATAGAGCTGAGTAAGCATTTAGATCAGCACAATATGAGCGTGTAGTGGGAGTGTGTGATGAGAGGCGCGCACACGCACGGCATAGTAAGCCAGTAGTGATGGTGATTGTGTGTAAGTGGGGCGTCACGGTCGGGCGGTGATGCGCGTGACGTCACCGGTGAGTCAGTGCGAGGCTGACAGCGTCGCGCGACTCGTACGTAGCGCCACTGCCGCCTCCGCCAGGTGCTCGGCTTCCTTTGTTTACGTTAAAACTATGCCATTTTAATAACTTGCACTGTTGACCCAAAGAAAATTTGAAAATTTTGCTGGTGTTTTGCATAACAATCTTAATGTAGGTAGGCATTCCAAATTGGGGTCTTAAGATTATGTATGATTAGGTATAAGATTAAGCAACAAAGTGAGAAGCTGAGATGACGTCAGCGCGCGCGCGGGTCATCGGCCTAACCTCGATCGTCGTCTGCCTGCCGTAAATGCCATTAAAGATACTTTGTTTAGAATAAAACGGATCTGAGTGAGGTTGGGTAGTTGTTACCTACTTCTTTTATCTGTTCCTTGGTATATAAAGTCAAGTCAGTACACGGCTTTTTCAATTGCATGAAGGAACCAGAAAGACATGGTGATAATCGAATTCCTTGCCGAAGTAGGTCTTAAGTCTTGTATCAAAATTTAGGTTAGATAATTGCGTCTGTCTGACCGACTTGATATTTTATGCATTAAGTGATGTTCTAGTTGGTGCTTTATCAAAAATGACCGTGGGTCTAATGAGATTCTTTACAAAACATCATCAGGTACACGAAACGTAACAGATGTGTGCGAGAAGGACGAATTTGGTTCGAAGCCAGCTCAGGTATGCGCGATGCCGATAACATCCCGCAGGCTGACGGCTTCGGCAAATAAACACGACCGGTGTGTAACGGGGTGGGGCAGGCGAAGAGCGGGGTCGGGGCACGGGACGGCGGGCGCCGGCAGCTGTGCGCACGCACACAGCCACGTGTTTGTTTACAAACAAGCGCGCACGTGTGTGCGTGCGGCCCCTGCGCCCGCGCCAACACCATCGCAACAGCGCTCTACGTGCCCTGCGCTCGCTCAGAACCTTCAAAATAATATCGTGACTCAAGTAAGAATTTTAAGGCACTCTGTGAATCTGAGATTTCTGACTTCCGCAGAGTCCTCTCTGATGACGATTAATAATATAGGTTTGAGCGTAATTGAAAATATCGAATAAATACCGAAAAAGGAAGAAAAAGTTTTTCTTCCTTTTTCGGTATAAAAACTTGTGAAAACACGACTATGCTTGCTTCACAAGCTTTCTACTTCTTGGCTTGATTGTGATAGCATTTTTTTAAAACGATCGTCGCTGTTTATTTCCTTGATCCAAAGCACCCAAAAGCCGGTTGTGTGATCATGTGTGATGCATCCTCATGCTCAAGGTCGACCACAGAAAGAGGATTTCAAATCAGAGTTCTGCTCCTCACTGGCTACTGAATAATGTCGTTAGGTTACTGATGATTTCGTAAACTTAAGATTTATTTTATCACTGCAAGCTTGCTTTCTTAATTTTTGAAAAGCTGGAATTTTAGTGACCAACAACCATTAACCAAGTTTCATTCGGTCACAGAATGATCATGAAGCTTTCAAAGCGGTGCCCTATGGTTCAAAAGTTAACAATTTCGGATTACTAGGAAGTATCTTAGTAGGTACCTATGGAGTAATGTGTATGCCGTGAACGAGCACGCGGCAGGTTAGACGAGGGGTGCGCGGGGTCCGGGGGCTGGGGGCGGAGGCGCCGCTGTCCGCGCTTGTTTATTAACTGGCGGCCGATGAACTTAGCATAAATCAACGTGTCTCCTCCACACACACACAGACCATGCGATAAGCTGCATCTTACGCAACTCTCGCAAGTACGCTGCGTTGTTTGTCAGTCGGTCGCTTTCTTTATATCTCACGACACCCAAAACTTCAGCGCATAATTATTATGTTCTACAGTAGGTACCTAATACTCAATCATTCAATGATGTGTGTTTAGTTGCCAGTGAAGTCACTAAGGAGGTCTGATAAGTAGTCGCTCCATGTCGCGCACTGGTACGTGCTGGTATTCAGCTCGTCAGCTGTATCTGGTTGACTGGAAGCCGACTCCAACTATGTTGGGAAAAGGCGGCAGATTGATATGTCTATCAAGTATAAAGTTTTGAAGTTAGGTCATCTAATTACCGCCATAGATCGATAACGTAGATGTTGCTGGAGATGCTGACGTCATACACTGCGTAACGTAGGCACTGACACACAGCAAGGCTTCACACACTATGTTGTCTATGCCTATAAATCAAGAAAAAAGTTTTGCTGGGACGTGACTAATTTTAATTGGCGATCATTCAGATGTGCCCAACGACCATACAGCTGTATGGTCGTTGGATGTGCCTGACCCATATGGCCGGTAAACTTATATTGAATTGAAAACTCTCTTCTCCTACTCCTGGTAAGTACTTAGAAGAATGTCGCTCAAGATAAAAAACTTTTTAACAAAAAATTCAACCGACGAAAAAGAACTAACAAGCAAAAAATAAAAAAACCTTTTAAGTCTTGAGTATTGAGCTTATTTACCTACATAAAATATCAAATTTTATGTAAACTAATTTTGAGTAGGCGCCAAACAACAATCTGATTATTAAATATCTAAATTTTCTATTTACGTAGAAATGAAGAAGGCTAGATGTAGGTATTTAATCATTTTATTATGGCGCCGACTCAAAATTAGTTTACATAAAATTTGATATTTTATTTAGGTAAATAAGCTCAATACTCAAGACTTAAAAGGTTTATTTATTTTCATCTTTTAACACTCTGAGGCTAATTTCTAATCCTCCATAATTCCTCTGGTCACTGAGCTGATGATGGTGCCATTCTTCCGTGAAGTTTCCAGGATATTGACCAGTTGAGGTTACCTCCAGTATTGTAATTTGTCACTAAAACCAGTTTTATATCTAACTTATATTGTGTAGGAATGGTATGGTTTCCATCATCAGCTCAGTTTCAGGATGTGATGATTCCTAAATGCAAATACCTGATTAAGTTATGAAAAGTAAACAGAAACAATATTCGTGCCCAATTTTTGAGGTTCTCTCTCAATTTTTTCAGGATCCCATGATCAGATCCTGATGTCCTTGACATGGGACCATCCTTGAGGTATACCCTATCTAAGAAAAAAAGAATCATCAAAATCGGTTCATAAACAACAGAGTGAGGGCCGAACATACGTACAGAAATGCTAAACGTGCCCACAATTTTCGAGGTTTTCTCTCAATTTTATCAAGATTCCAGTATCAGATCCTGATTTCCTTGACATGGGACCACCCTTGAGGTGTACCTTATCTAAGAAAAAAAGAATAATCAAAATCGGTTCATAAATGACGGAGTGAGGGCTGAACATACATACAGAAACGCTAAACGTGCCCACAATTTTCGAGGTTTTCTCTCAATTTTATCAGGATTCCACTGTCAGATCCTGACTTCCTTGACATGGGACCACCCTTGAGGTGTACTCTATCTAACAAGAAAAGAATAATCAAAATCGGTTCATAAATGACGGAGTGAGGGCTGAACATACACAAAAAAAAAAAAAACATATACGGTCGAATTGAGAACCTCCTCCTTTTTTTTCGTCGGTTAAAAAGGTCTTCATTGTAATTATGGTTGGTTCTATCGTTATTTGTTTGTAAAAAGAATTTTCGAAACGTAGAAGAATTGTATAACATTTGTTTCAATTTATTCAAATGTGAAGAAAAGAATTTCAACTTTTAGTATCGATGGTCGATACCTGATATCTAATGTTCAAAATTGGTCGAAAAAAGTTTTAGATCATGGTGTGTAGTGATCGGTGCACGATAGTCAGGCGGCCGCCTGTGAAGACCTCGAGACTTGACAGGGAGAAATCAGGTACTGCTTCCTCTAATTTTGAAGGTTAGGCCGCCACACGCCGTCTGCCGCCACTCCCAATTGAAAAATTATATAGACAAATATAGGGAGTTTGAACCAGCACGCAATCTAGGCGGATAAATTCGTAATAGAGTTACCGCTCCCCTGGGCACTCAGGCAGGGAAGGAATAGGGGTGGGTTTTAGTCAGTAAGAGTCTGACACCTCCCGCTCCAACCAGAGCGGGAGATGTCTTGTGTTGATTGGATGATTTCACACCCCCCCTAAGAAGAAAAAAAGGTGTTTGATTGAACTAGTCCTCAACGGAAACACGGTGTAACTAAATGTGCAAAAGTGTTTGGTCAAAATAAACAATTTATTTAAAAAAAAAAAAAAAATTATACGCCTGTCCCTTCAGCCCCCTTAGCCAAAATACATTTCTGTTAACGTTAACGCTAACGCGTCGGAAGGACATTACTGGGCGTGAGTCACGTGACAGTTCTCTGTCTAACGCTTCGTGCAAAACGTCGTTGCCATACATTTTGCACGAAGCGTTAGCGTTAACGTTAACAGAAAAGTATTTTGGCTAAGGGGCATGTAAATTGCAATTGGTGCTGGTTCAGTCTTTAATTTGAAGTACGAAGTTAAGATTCCACTTTTGTTGATTCGTTTTAAGTCGCGTGACGAACAGACGATTCGAATTTATTCGAGGCTGTCCGACTGTCCGTTGTTTAAATTGTAGTAAATGGTCTTTCGGTTATTCCTAAAGTGTTGGTTTTTACCTAACACTTTTGAATTTATTTGATTTATTGGTTCGATATTTTCTTTGAAAATGCCTTTAAGAAAAAAAAACAAACCATTCGCTACGTGTAGCCGAAATGCGAAAAGGATGAGACATGAGAGAGAACAGCAATCCGAGCAAGGCACGTCAGAAACGCCTACCCAGCGCGGGTCTCAACTTAGTGTATACAGCGTTCTCTTACGGCGGCTTCTCAGTCACAGGAGAGTTTGGAGGAGCGTGAAGCGCGGTTATTGGCATGATCAGCCGATAGGAAGCGTTACGGTGCTTTTCTGTGGTGAATTCAGGTAGACACTTCCGTATAATACCCCAAGGAACGAGAGCCGATGAAATAGATGCCTGTCGAATGAGCTCTATTTTATGGCGTAGTATAATATCGACTCGTTTGAGCTTCATTATGAGAGCACATTTAGGAAGAAACCCAAACGCGTCGAATTTCTCAAATTTACTGCTAAACTTTGGTGACGGCTCATACTCGACTCAAGAAGGCGGTAAAGTAATTTTAGTAGAGAGCCTGTGTTGTTCTGTTACTTTACAGCAGGAATTCATTTCATCTGTATACGGGGGGCCCATAGAGATCTCGAGTCGTGACGTTTCTTGGCTATGCCAGCCAAAGAGAAGAGAGAGATATATATCTCCGAAGAAGAAGATGCAACCCACTATTCGATAGAGTTTTTAGATTCCCTAAGTACACCAGGTTTTTTAGCACACATTTATTTAAAAGTCGGATAGCCAATCATTCTACTCAGAAATTTAAGTTCCCCAAAACTATGCAACGGCGGCACTCGGCTGAAAGTAACAAATCTCCAACGAAATATTAGGTTGCGGCTCCGGTGATGTAGTTTTCATTCCTGGGATCCCCCTTATTCCCAATAATTTTCCTTTTTGTTTCAAACGTGTTCAATTTTCAGTATTCCTCTGTTACGCCATGGCCATTAACAAAGCTCCCCGTTGGGGGTAGACCTCACTTTTGATTGCTTTTCTCATGACCTACTTTATGTTGCTCTATCACCTGTTAGCAACCTTGCAGCCTTTTTGTATATGCTCTAGGTGATTCCATCGCTAACATAATTTATAGAGAAGCATTAACATAATCTAGTTTCTCATTGGATAAAGTTACAAGACTGACAGTTAAATGGAAGCGGTGATACAGTCCTTGCATTACCCTCATCTTATTTTCTATAGCGGTCAGGTAAAGCAGGTAACACAGGGTATTGACTGTAGGAGTATATGTACTCTTATCTAAGCGACGCATTTTAGTTTTCGACAACCACGCGAACGAAGTCGTATGTGCAACTAGTAATTAATATAAAAATTGGAAAATCGATTAAATTTTTTGATGTCGAGGGGAAGCACATTCTAAATTTTTATAGTTGAGACTAGACAGCGTAAGAGTTAAGCATAAACCCAGTGCGGTGAGGAATATGATGAAGTAAGTTTGTGGATATTCGAAGGTTAAGACTGAGAACTACTCAATATTTGATGAATGAAAGAAGACATGTTGTGCTAACCGTAAACATATTGAGATAAGGGCACGAGGAATTTTAATGAACAAAGAATTGTGTGAGTAAAATAATAACCAGCAAGCTTTTAGCTTTTTCTTTTCGTAATTTTACAATTTCAACTGTTTTAAATCTGAACAGTGTACTGTACTCACTACCCAGCTGCCTAGCTGGAACACGAGAACGCCGGAACATTGCTACACTACACGCTTGCACAGTGTAGCAATGTTATAATAACCAACCACTTTGCTGTGCACGACATTCGAACATCATCTGTAGTCAGATTCAAATTATTTTGAACAGCAATCAAAAAATTGTAGGACCTATGAGTAAGTGTGTCACGGTACGGAGGAGTGTCACGTTGCAGAGGAGGTCGTAGGAGTGACACGCAGAGGAGGACGTAGGAGTGACACGCAGAGGAGGAGAGGACGTAGAGTAGGAGGACCGTAGATAACGAGTTGGATGAAGGAATAACACACAAGTTAACACGTATATTTTGTTATTTACAAAAGTAGGCTTGAATATAAGAAGCACTCATTAATAGTACGAACACATACACTGTGACTAGGTACGTTATTAAATTGTATTATTGCTAGGAACTGCCTGATTATGAAAGCTGAACTTTAATTCTTACAAACTGGTAACTGTCATTTATTGAATAGAAGGAAAAAATTACAATGATGAATAGGAGCTTAGTCTAGCTCCGCTGCTCAATCTGAACTGATTTTTAATAGAAAAACAGAGATTTGACAGAGAAAACAAGTAATTTTTAAATTTGAAATTAAAAAAAGGTAGCAAAGAACGTAATTTTGGAATAGAGATAAAAAAATAAACAAGGCTTTAACACTGCCTTGTTACAAGTGCATGTTTAAATGATCAAGAGGAGTAGGTATAAAGAATCGTAGCAGGTGGCGTTCTGATTGGGCGTTCAGTCGCGATTATATATTATTTTTTCCCTAGTATAAACTGGACCCAAATCCCACTGCTTAGCTCTTCTGTGACCACATTTGGATTAAATAGAGCTGTAGTGAAAATATAACGGAACGATGGTAACGTAATGGTCTCAACCATGTATCGTTAAATACGCGTAGTTTTGTGAAAGAGCGCGTTCAGTAATGATAGACGACATTCCGTGGAATTAGGTGAGAGGTCAAGTGGCAGCGCGCCGGCAGCCGGCAGGCGACACCGCGACAGGCGGCAGTCGGGAGTCGGCAGCGCGGTGAATGGGCGCTCCGCTGGGGCAGCCACGCAGCCCGCTCTCCTCTCGGGGACACATCAATCAAACGTTTCGTAATCGCCCGCTAGACACCCTACTTCTATACATTGTTCTCTCAACTTAACTGTACACTGTTTGTGTTTATGTGCAGTATTGTGGGCTGTGGCACACGTCATAATATCCAACCTGTTAATTAGTAGCCAGGGTTGGTATGCAGGGTGATCCTTAGCTCTAACATCAAATCATCGTAACATGTCACAGCTGTATTTGTTCCCCATAGGGCAAAACAGACTAGAGCCACTAAGATATGATGCTACTTTGAAAGTATGTCTAACTTTTCTTAACACTTAAAGCACATGCGTTAATCACTAGATCCACTTATATCAGTATAATGCAAACGATAACGTATAATTGGTAGGTAGTTACAATGTGGATCATGCAGATAAGAATAGCTCATCCTTATTATCCTGTTGTTTCCTAATCTGGAGTCAACGCAACATTTCTGATCTACTTACACATCTCTATTAGCCGTCATGTCGATAGTCACCTCCGGCCGGGTGTTACGAGTAACCTAACTATAACTTAAGACTACAAATATAAGTCTTTATCACAAATCGTGTTTCTCAGAATACGTTTCTGAACATTTTTCTTCATATTCAAGGAGTTTTTTTTTTAGCGATCAGTAGCCAATGACAGTTTTGCTATCAATGTAGGGACCGCTGGCCATGGCCGTGGAATTTTTAGCGATATCGTTGTTTACCCAGAGAGGACAAAAGTCCTAACTCAGTCGGCGAGGGATAGCTAGATGTTCACAGTTCAAGGCTAGAGTACGTTGTACTGAACTAAGGATAAGGACGCTAAGGATGCTGGCGAGTTAGTTCACTCGCCCGCCACAAGATGGCGCGCGCTGGTTGTTTCGTGGATAAATTTGCTGTTATTGAGATAGTTTTTGCAGGTATTTAGGTTAATATTAAAAGTATTATTAGCTTCAGATAAGATAACTATCATTATTCAGTCAATTACATTATAAATGCATGTGTCATTCAATTCGAGAAACACCACATGTTATCGAAATGATAAGCTCAATACTTACAGTCAGTTCTTTGGAAATAGACATTTGATAAGGTAATGGCAGGACTCGGCAATAGTGAAGCCAGCCTGCGCTACATGTTCAGAATCATTTTTAAGTACTAAAAACCTTTTCTCCTCAGACCTATTAGCTGAACTGTAGTCTGTAGTTATCTATTTTCTTTAATTACGAAAAAACTTTGCTTCAAAACGAACCAAGTCTGGACCTGTTTGAACATTGGGTTTATCAAATTTGGCCTCATTTAAAAAGAAAAACTAACCAGGTTGAATTTAGCATCCGCTTATCCAGTCTAAAACCTAAACATAATATTATGCCATTATAGTGTCAAGTCATAACTTGATTTTGGTAAAACTTTACTACGTACTAACTGTTTGAACATATTTGGAAAGCACTTTTGATTGCATTAGGTATTTGATGATAATTACATAACAACTAGGTAGCTACACACTGCTTTCGCGGTGGGTAGGTACGTGCACCAGATGCTAGTCCAGTAAAAAAAAATCCGGTGCAAAAGAAACATCATCGTCACAAATAAACACAAGCAGCGTGTGTGCTGTAGATTAGTATGTATGTTGGTCCTGAGAGTCAAAATTCTAGAGTTAGATACCTACAAGAAGCCTACGAAAAACAAGGTTACTTAGAAATTGTACTAAAATGTGTGTGTGTTGGAACTACTATGGAGCATTCATTTTTTTTTAGTTATTGACAGAAACGTCACAAACAATTTGTGCAAAATGTTGGTACACACAGCTCGTTACCCCCCAAAACACATGTGCGTTCAAATCCGTGATAGGCCCAATTTGGTTTTTGTGTTTTGAAAAAATCTTTTATTATAATGTTAATGTTTGATTTAGTGAATAAATAAGTTGAAGTTGTATTTATTTTTTGCGTATAACGACAAGCAATAATAGGGCTAATATTTACGAAGAGTTATGCAACGTCTAAATAGACCGGTGGTTTCAAGACCGCTTGCCGTGGATTAGAGGTTCATAACCAGGCACGAAATGTGCTTTTTGTCATGTACCTATGTTTTTTTAATAAAAAGTATTTTTATATTTTGTTTCAGTAATATTTATAAAGAACTTAAAAATGAAGAAAATACTCTAATACTCATTTAATAATACTTATTATTGCTATTACTTAACAAAACTTTGATCTTATTTTACTACAAAGATTTATATTTTACAATTTGATTTGATAATTTACAGTTATCATAAATTCTTATTTTGCCAACTGACACATCGCAATTCCTATAATGCTCACATTTTGTTCCTACAGAACAACTATTTTAATTTTATAGAATTAGAAATCATTTTAAAAATAATGGGTAAATCATAGTAGTTTACTCTTCGTCATTTTAATATACAACGTTTGATACTTTGTAGTTATAACTTGAGGGTATGTATTAATTATATAAAGAAAACGTAAGTAAGTAAAATTAATGAATACCCTCAAATGGTAACATCTATCGATTAGACAGAGACCTAAAGATAAAGTGACTCGAACGATAGTAGATAATAATTTCATCGCAATTCATATGGGCTCGTAAGCTAGTTAGTCAAACTGCTGGTATGAGTATTACGACGTTCGGTGATGCGATGGTTCGAATCCAAGTCGAAACAATGAACTCTTTTTAACCGACTTCGAAAAAGGAGGAGGTTCTTGAAGTATTCTTTAGAATATTCGTAACGATTTGAATGTTATAGCAGAGTAACATTTTAAAACTTAAGGGGTTAGCACATATTGACGCTGTGTGTACATCATTTTAATAGGTAATTGCGTAGATTCGTATATTGGAAGCGTGCCACACACATAACATATCCACATATATTGATGTAAACCATTGCCTAATTGTTGTATTAATGAACATTATCCATGTAGCCAAACAGCGAGTGTTAAAAATGTCAAAGGAATTGTGTGTTTTGTTAGATATCTAGGTTTATAAGAAGATAGTCACATTAAAAAGAGGATAATTATAAGCTTTGATTTAATTTGGATACACTGTTAATTTTTTTTTCTTATTTTTGGTTTTTCCATGGCGTTTACCGTCTACACCAGTAAATGAAAAGTAACACAAATAGTTGCGCAGTTTATTATCATAATCTCAATTACTTTCCGGGCTCGATTAAATAATAAACATTGCGGAGCTGGCGAACAGCTGCGGGCACACTGCTGAGTGCTGAGCTGAGGGGCTAGCTACTAGCTCTGCCACTCCGACGCTTTAAGGCTCAATTACACCTTCCAATTTCAAGGGACCCAATTTAAAAAACAAGGTGTAATAGCAGTTAGTGTCCGATTTAGTACGATTGAAAGGTCTCGATTTGACTTCCTAAATTGTGTACGATTTAGGATAGTGTATATTTAGGATAGTATAGTGTAGTAGTAGTCTGAGTCCGCTCTTTTTTGGTTCGCTCCTTGTAGAATCAGTTTTAGAGACTTTTTAGCGACTTTTGATATTCGTTCTAGGGGCTTGAATTTGTAAGAGTTGGCAACACTGCCGATTTAGGAGTCCAATTTAGGATAGTGTAATCGCTAGCTTCCTACTTCCTAGTTAGATTGTTCCTAAATTGGGTCCTTTGAAATCGGAAGGTGTAATTGAGCCTTTAGTGCTCGACATGATTTTGTGTTTCGTACATTCATCACAGCAGTATGTTTTGTGTCACTTACAACTCGCACATTATCTGACACAGTGACTAATCTGAGTCACATAGATCATGTCGTGGATGATGTCAATTGTTAATATTGTGAGAAAAGAGAATCAACAGATTGAATGGGTTTGTCTTACGGCTCAATTAATTACACCTTCCGATTTCAAGGGACCCAATTTAGGAAACAGGAAGGTGTAATAGCAGTTAGTGTCCGATTTAATGAGATTGTGAGGTACCGATTTGACTTCTTTTTTCTTTTGGTCTAAATTGTGTACGATTTGGGATAGTATAATCGTATCACTACGATTTAGAGCTATGTGTTGCCAATTTAGCGACTTTGTCGCTACTAATCTGCTATTTGTATTTTATATGAGTTTAAAATTACATTAAATTTCCCAAGTTCCTGAATTGGGTGCCTTCAAATCGGAAGGTGTAATTGAGCCTTTAGAATCAATGCTCCTCGTGTCTAAAGAATAAATTAATAAACAGTGATATCGCAGAGTAGTTATTCTTTATGTATCATAATTATAATAAACCAAAATAATTCTTAAAAGTTCCATATTATGGAACTTTTAAGAATAATTTGTTGATCCTTAGTTTGAGAATTTCGTATTTATAAAATGCGAAAGGGGCACCATCAACGGGGCTCGTTTTCAATGGAAACTTTGTGTTTATAGGTAGCTTATGTACTCCAAAGCCAAAATTAAAAAAAAAATCTACCAAATTTAAAATGTTAACTAATACCTTCATAAGTTGTGACAGCCAGGTTTTTCAAATTTTACCGGTTTATGTCGTCGGTTAAATTGGCGTAAATTAAGTTCTGTTAATTGTTATTGCTGAATTTTCATGATTTATTTGTTACTGTTTTCAAATTATAAAATGAAAGAATTTATAAAATTGTGTAAACTTAACTTTGAAATAAAATGTTTCGCATCCCTGCTTCTACGTGCCTCTTTTTTCTAATACTATTATAAATGGAGTATAGCATTGTATCTCCTATGTCTTTACGTTCTCGTTGCCGAACTTGGCCTTCCTGAAGGTCAGGAGCGGATGTGTTTAAGTGACGTGTACTGTGGATGCCACTTGTAGTTGAACCTGGACCAATGTGGCCACTTGACATTATGTAGTGTTCAGCTATCTCCAGACTAGTTTCGTGACGGTTATAATATAACTAAGATTATTTGAATAATAATACAAAATATTCTGGTAGATGCTTTACTTCTCTGTCGATTGTGCTAGTCAGGTTTAAATTAATGTAATAATTCCTCCCTTGTTAGAGACAGTTCTTCAGAAGTTAGGTGGTGATGGTAAGGGACTTCTTAAAGTTTATTTTTTATAATTAGGTACCTATAGCACTGGCATTAGTGGTTGCATGTGCTCTCTGGTGCTGACCAGAAACATGAGGAGCATAGTTATGCGGGTTACAGGATCCCGCTCGCTATGAATGATCATTGGGTTACATCCGCTCGAAACTGCTTTATTGGGTTACTTTGATTTTGATTCTTTTGGATTATATAGGATATTATCATACTAAATTCACGTATTCAACACGATTAATGCTACTGAAACGCTTTGGTACCAGAAAAGTGCGTATCTACTTGACTACGGAAATGCAAATACTCGTCTCATCCATCACCTAAACAAGTATCTACTACATCATAACCTCACCTAGCCCTAACTAATGCACTTGGAGTTATTTTATTTTATTATTTAGTAAGTAGCACTTTACGATCAATTTGGTAATCATTTGAATTGAACAAACATTCAGAATTTCTTGAATCCTGAAATGCTGAGTTGCTTTACATGAGTGTCGAGTGCCAGCTGACGGAAACAGTCAACGTATTCATCATCGATTTGGTTACGACACGGCTCCACAGCTCAACGAGAATACATAAGTAATCCGCCGCATGGAACCTCCCAGACAAACAACTCGTACGAACTGAGTGCAAGTCCCGCGCTCGCTGCTCACCTTTTAAAGACTTATGTATGAAATCCCAAAGTGTGTTGGACAGTATGCACACCGTGCCGGTGTGTCGGGACTCGTTTAGAAAGCACTGCTCCACACTGACACTCGGCGCTCCGCACCGGCCTCGCACACGAGGTGAACCGGCCACACCACTATACACTGCACACTGGTTGCACTCAGATCGCTCACAAGCTCCTCAAAAACACTCTATCACTGATTTGTTTCAAGTTTCACAAGTAATGCTCCGTATGAGTCGCGCGACTGTACGTAGAGGTGTGCGGGGGGAAGCGCGGAGCGTGCGCGCGTACGTGCACAGTGTGGCGCCGTTGGCGGCTGACTGGCCGGACTGCATCGGCGAGCTGTTGCGAAGACCGGTTGGCGGCCGGGCGTAGGGCGCGGGGGGCGGCGTGTAGGCCGGCGGCGGGGGGGTACGCGGCTCTCTCCGCACGCAGCTTGCCCTATAAACTTGCTTTCTGCCTGCTCTCATATCGTGAGTAGGCTGGCTGACTGGTTCCTCGTGCACTTTTGTGAAAGGTAAATTATTCGCGTCGCCGAGGTTGCATTTTGATACCTATCTGTACAGGTACCGCTGCATGAACGGCTCACGCTGTATTCCGTCGATTGGCTTGCAGAACCAGTTTTGTTTACAAAAGTTAGCTACGAGAAGGTTCCTATACGATACTACCTACAACAGGTAAGCCTATATTAGTTTATCTATTCTATACTATATAATTCTTTTTTTTTTTTTTTAAAACGTTGCCCCACACTAGGAATTACTCCTGTATCGTGGGTGCGTTCACAAACATGAATACTCACATACACAATATATTCTTGTATTCTAGTCTATTGTTTTTTAAGCCTAGTTTTTTGCTTGTGTTGAGACTACTTAGGAGACGTAAAGCGCTGTGCTCAGGCTACTGGCAGCAGTTGTAGACGTTGTAGTTGTCTGGCAGTGGGCGGGCTGTGTATGGCATCCGCCGGCCGCTGCGCGCTGGCCAGCCACTCGAAAGCTTAATGCTCCGCAAGCGCGACCCCGACACTAGGTGGTACCATTTTCGTAATCTTCTGAATTATTTCAAGGGTTTCATATATTATGTAAGTATATAATATACCTACATAACTTTAGAGCTATACGCTAGTACTAGGATATGTATACCTACACACTACCAAAAAAAAGTGTCAATGTAATATTTAGAGTTTTAGAGGATAGCCGTAGGCCACCATTTTTTTTAAATGTTTACTGTTAAAATGGCATGTATTGTTGTGTTAACAACCAACGCAGGTGGCATACGATGCGACCACGACTAACTTCTATGTATAATTGTGTTAACAACCAACGCAGGTGGCATACAATGCGACCACGGCTAACCTCTAAACATCAAATTATGTCTCAAAATATACCTTGGTATTCATGTTTCATACTTTACAGAGTGCGATTTCATTGCAGTCGGATTTTAGGAACGATTTCACCAATCGCTCCACGGATATATAAATCTGTGATTCGCTTTATAAACAAAGTTTTACTGAACTAAGCTTAGCGTAAAAAATAAAAACCCAAAAAAAAGACTATAAGGTGCCTTGGGGTAATATCGGACGGATTTTCGAATAGTTGCAAGGATGTTGCAAAAACTTTTTTTTCTCAATTTTGGTATACAGCACATTAATGAAAAATGGTGGATATTAATAATGATTAAATAGTGTCATTTTAAATTTAATTTATTTATAAACATTTAATATTTTTTGCTTTGTAAGCCTGTAAAATCAGGACACAATTTTTGTAAATATAATGACGATTTGGCTATCAAGGGGTAAGTTTGGAGAGCAATTTAAAACTATTCCTATTGCTAGGAGCACAAGGTGTATGAAAAGAATGTATCCGATCTTTCCTGTTCTTTAACATGACATCAACAAAATTTACCTAATACTACAAACATAGATGTACCAAATTATTCCTTTTTTTTTCGTTTAAATTGTCCGATCTTACCCCACATACCAAATTTAAAAGATATTAAGATTCTCAAAGTTTGGTTTTATCCACAAGCATACCTACTACATCACGAAGTTCACGCATTAAACTTGAGTTTAGGAATTGCTTCTTGGACTTTTCTTTGTTCTTCTTTTCACTATCAACTCTTGAAGAGTTTTCATCAAAGTGTAAGTACTGCAGCTAGTTTAGGAGGCACATAAATATTTGGCTTGCTGCTCTTATCTTTCTCGTTCTCCTCCTCATCTGATGACTTACTATCGCTGTTTTCTTCAGGATTCTATCACTAAGTGTGGATGTAGATATGCCGTACTTTTTGAAGCGGCTGGATTGGTGAGCTCCTTATTATTTATTTTCAGCATGGTTAATTGCAGCACTTCTTTTGTATAGGAAGTGGCCCGCGAAGAGGTTCGGGAGTATTTACGTGGCATCTGCAAGTTAATTGTTGATATAAGTAATATATATAATATGACCCCAGACGCAAACTCTAACATCTCAATAACAGTTACGTAAGTTAGTTTAAGTAAAATAATATTTCCTACATAAGCGCCATATTGAAACAATTACGAACACAATTAATTATTTAAAATCAAATTAAAATCATGTGTAATAAAAGTTTGACAATCACTGCCGATTTCGAAACGGGTTAAGACCGGATATTTTTGTCCGATCTTTACTCGAGATGGGTAACACCGGATTTCAGCCTACAGAGGTAGTAGACATATCTGGATTAGTTTTATTATGTTATCCCTGCTTAAAACTTAGTATTTAGGCAAAATAATACCAAAATAAGCTATAGTTTGCAAGCTAAGCTAAAATATGCAAATACAAATGAAGGTGAAAGACCGGATGGACGAATATTTTGTAAAACTTACCTTGTTTTCTCTAACGGCGCGTAGTACACGTCCGAGTTGCTGGTCACACTTAATCGTAACCATTTTAAATGTATAACTTATGAAATTATGTGACTTTCATTTAGTTATATTATTTCATTCCAATTTCAAATTACAATGTCAATGCTAAAAACCTAAAAGAAGCAGGGGTGAACATACCGGAAACATTTTGCGTTTTTACTAGGATTCTACCAAATTTAAAATGTTACTTAATCCCTTCATAAGTTGTGACAGCCGTTTTCCAACTTGACCGGTTTATGTCTGTTAAATTAACGTAAATAAAGTTTTGTGATTGTCTTTCACTAGTGAATACTTCTGAATGCGACGCCTTGTTAATTGTTATTGCCGAATTTTCGTGATTTTGTTATTTGTTACTGTTTAAAATTAAGGAATTAAGAAAATTGTGTAAACTTAACTTTGAAATAAAATGTTCAGCGTCCTTGCTTCTACGTGCCTCTTTTTTCTAATGCTATTATAAATGGAGTATAGTATTTATTAGACCTTTTCATGCTCCCCTCGAGATGGGCAGAATTGTATAATCCACTCCCTCCGAATAGTATTCGTGTTGTATTGGAGGGTCGCCCCCGCGGCCCCGACGTCGCCGCCTGTTCGAAGTGTTTCCGAATTCGACACTCTTCGTAAATATATCGGTCTACTTCGTTGTTTAACACTAAGCGAATGCAACCGACTTCCATAAATAATACAAAAAAATGCAAAAAAAACCTTTAATTTCGGAAGTCGGTGTTTCTAGTTTGGTTTCTTCGTTATTTGACACCGACTTCCGAAATTAAAATTATTTTGCATTTTTTAGTATTATTTATGGAAGTCGGTTGTATTTTTTTTGTAAAAAGTTTTTTATTTTTCACTTTTTAGTTGTTGTACCCCATTCTAAAACTAAATGAATAGTTTAATTTCGTCTGTCCGTCTGTCCATCTGTGTGTCTCTTCGTCGTCTGTCACAAAATTGTGTGCGTCTAATTGGAGCCCTATTGCTGTCACTCACGTGTCTGTCTGTCCGTCTGGCCGTTTGTCTGTCGTCCGTCTGTCCGTCTGTACATCTGTCCGGCTATACGTCTGTCTGTCTGTCCGTCTCTCCGACTGTCCGTATGTCCGTATGTCAATCTGCCCAGCTGTCCGTCTATCTGTCCGTTGGTCCGTCGTCCGTCTATCTGTCTGTCCATCTGTCCATCGTCCGTCTGTCTGTCTGTCCGTCTGTTCATCTGTCCAGCTGTTCGTCTGTCAGTCTGTTCGTCATCCTTCTGTCCGTCTGTCTGTCTGCCCATCTGCCCATCAGTCCATCTGTCCGTCGTCCGTCTGTCCGTCTGTCCATCTGTCCAGCTGTCCGTCTAACTGTCTGTCCATCGTCCGTCTGTCCGTCTCTACGACTGTCCGTCTGTCCGTCTGTCAATCTATCCAGCTGTCCGTCTATCAGTTTGTCCGTCGTCCGTCTGTCCGTCGGTTCATCGTCCGTCTGCCCTTCTGTCTATCTGTCCATCTGTCCATCGTCCGTCTGTCTGTCTGTCCGTCTGTCCGTCTGTCCATCTGACCATCTGCCCATCTGTCCATCTATCCGTCGTCCGTCTGTCCATCTTTCCAGCTGCCCGTCTGTTTGTCTGTTCGTCGCCCGTCTGTCCGTCTGTCTGTCTGTCAGTCTGTCTGACCATCTGCCCATCTGCCCATCTGTCCATCTGTCCGTCGTCCGTCTGTCCATCTGTCCAGCTGTCCGTCTGTCTGTCTACCTGTCGTCCGTCTGTCCATCTGTCCGTCGTCCGTCTGTCCATCTGTCCAGCTGTCCGTCTGTCTGTCTACCTGTCGTCCGTCTGTCCATTTGTCCGTCTGTCTGTCTGTCTATCTGACCGTCTGTCCGTTTGTTATTCTGTCTGTCCGTTCGTCTTTCCATCTGACCGTCTGTCCGTCAGTTATTGTGCGTCTCGTACCTTTGAAACCCTCGAGACACTACGCTCAGGTTTCTACATTTTTGTGGAAGCTTCAGCACAATTTTGAAATACATATGTAATGAGTCACAAAATTGAATTTTTTAAATCAGTAGAGATCTTGTCTAGGTCCAATGTGATGTAGGCTATTTGTCACTTGTTGAGAAGAAATATTTCTACCCCCAACAGCCCGAGCACGGGGCGACCCGTAGACTCGCATTTCTATGAAGACAAGGACATATTCATTCTTTCAATTTCGTCTGTCCGTCTGTCTGTTTGTCTGTAGTCTATCAAAAAATTTTGTGCGTCTAATCGGAGCCCACTTGCTGTCACTCACGTGTTTGTCTGTCCGTTTGAAAATCTGTTCGCCTGTGCGTCTGTCCGTCTGTCCGTCTGTTCGTCTGTCCGTATGCCCGTCTGTCTGTCTGTCCTTCTGTTTGTCTGTTCACCTGTCCGTCTGTTTGTCTGTCCATCAGCCCGTCTGTCCGTCTGCCCATCTGTGCATCTGTCCGTCTGTCCATCTGTCCGTCAGCCCGTCTATCCATCTGTCCGTCTGTCCGTCAAAGTTATTCTGCGTCTCGTACCTTTGAAACCCTTGCTACGCCCAGGATTCTACATACATTTGAACCACTCGCTTCAAGTAGAGAAGAATTGGTGGTCATGCTTTACATTGTAGACTTTTGTCGACTGAAGAATAGAAACAGTTCTTCTCTTTAGTTTTAACATTGCCATGCTTAGGACGGTAGAAATCTTTCTACAATCTGTAATTTTGTCTATTCTTCCGACGACAAAACCCGTATCTATGGTGTTCATGCTGCGCGTGCTGATCTAAATTACATTATGACCTAATACTGTAGGCACACCTAATGAGTCTCTGCTAGTTCATAAGAGGCATATCTAACGCAGGCACTGGTTACTTCAGTCCACCCCGAGGCCTTTCGCGTGCTACGATATCTACCTACTCATAGCAGTCGCCTCGGGTTCGATTTTGATGAAAACTATAAAAAAAAATTTGAAATGAAAACTTAATTAATCTTAATTAATTTGTAAAGTTATATCAAACGCGAGTTAAAAATTGGGAATCACGCAAAAACTATAAAGCGTATTTTTATGAAGCCTTCACCATTTTAAAGATCATTTTATTATTTATAATTTAGTCTAAGTTTTTTAGTTAAATACCTGTTGTTTTATGTGTAATAAATTAATAATGCGTCTAATTTCGGACAGCCGGTCGAAGAGCGCTCCTTGATAGGAGAGTCCTATTACTGGGTGGACGTACGACGCGTTACTATGGTTTTATCTTTTCTTTCTCATACAATTTATTGTCTAAAAATAATGCAGATGGAAACTTCTTGACATCATTTACAGAGTAAGGCAGGTTCTTAAAATGTACCCAGTGAAACATCCGTACGGTGAGCTCAGCAAAGAACACGGAATCCTAACCAAGGTCATTGGTAGTAAATAGCGCCTTAATATAATAAAAGTTAACAATACTCTCCGTATTATTCCGGAGTTAGAACATCATCTGCTCGTTGTAGGTTACCTAACCGGTAGTAGAGATCCTGCGCCGCATATGGGATTAACCGAATCCGAATATTCGGTCCAAAATGTACCGAACCGAACATTCGGCACCCGGGCCTGCGGACGGCGAGTAGTGGGTAACTCGCCGTCCGATCAGCACCAGGCCCGAGAGTCGACGGCGCGTAGTGTTCCACGCGCGCCTCAAAGAGTTGTCAGCAAAAGGACGGGGCCTGCCACGGCCGATGCCTGCCTGGGGGTGGAGGATAAATTCGAAAGAGTTACCTCGCCCCTGGGCACTCGAGGCAGGGAGGAATAGGGGTGGGTTTTAGTCAGTAAGAGTCTGACACGCCCTTCCGCTCCACTCTAGAGCGGAAGAAGTCATAGGATGATTTCCCAACCCCAAAAAAAAAAAAAAAAAACCGAACATTCGGCCGAATTATTCGGTTCATTTTTGCGCAGTACTCATTACTGCGCAAAAAGTTTATACAGGTCGGCGAGGCGTTTATTGCATGGTATTGGTTGAAAGTTAATTTACGGAAAGTGTATTTTTATTTATTTTAAGTAACTTGTTTTAAGTTGTGTGGACGTATTTTAGGGTTCCGTACCCGAAAGATAACCAGCGATCCTGTTACTATGCCTCCGCTGTCCGGCCGTCTGTCAGTGGGCTGTATCTCATGATCCGTAATAGCTCATCATCAGCCTTTTAATGTCCTCACTGCTGGGGCACAGGCTTCCTCTCTGTGAGAGGGTGTGGGCCGTAATCCACTACGCGGGCCCAATGCGGATTGGTGGATGTCACATGTCTTCGAATTGTTTCTATGACATGCCGGTTTCCTCACGATGTTTTCTTTCACAGTTTTGAGAGCAGTGGTGATGAAATAATCTACACAAAGTAAAGCGCCTGCCTGGGTTTGAACTCACGACCTACAACTTGTAAGTCGCGTCCAATACCACTGGGTCACCACTGCTCAGATAATAGCTACACAGCTCAAATTTTCACAGAATGTGTATTTCTGTTGCCGCTATAAAAAAATAAAAACTAAGTAATTTTTTTTTTGTTTTTTTTTTTATGTTTGTAAGCTTAAAAAATGACTAGGTACTTTACTCAGATCTGTGTATGTTGTTAATAGTTAAATAAATGATGTTAACACAAGGTAGTGTTTGTTTCATTTATAAGTAGGTAGGTACTATGGTAGAATGGTTGTCAGAATAAATTCTTTTTAATGTTTAATATGCAAATGTTAAAGTAATACCTACTATTTTAATATCCCGTAATTATTCGGTAAACAAACCGAATATTCGGCCGAATACGAACACTTAAAAATACACCGAACATACCGAATACGAATAATGGGCCGATATTCGACGCATCTCTAGGAGGTAGGTACCGGTGACAACCTATCGGTACCAAGATCTCGTATTTTTCTTAATATTTCTTTTGGAAAATGATACCTAATCCTGAATATTTATGCAGTTACAGTAAGTTTACACAAATAATCAAACAACCCTAATCAGGTACAATTAAAGCTAATGTCAGAACGAGTTACTTTCTCACTCTGCATTTTAAGGAGTGAAAATTCTTATTTAGATATTCGATGTCTCAGCCAGACAACGATGCAGCCAGATAACAATTAGCGCACAATGTCAATTGCGTCACTCACAACGACGCGACGTCTAATAGTTGGTGTCGGGTTACTGACGAATCAATACGGTCAAACATTGCTGATGAAGTGATGTGATGATACAAGCTCGTCGGAATGCGCGCACGGGTCGGTGCAGTGCTATGGAAATGTTCACGTATGTCAAAAAAAAACTGCCAATATTGGACACTTTATTTAGGTAGTGAGCACACACAAAGGTAGGTACGGAACAAGCTAGTATTTTTTTAATCTAAGTAAAAGGCTTCTTCGAATTTATTTTTTGGATGCTTCGCCTGGGGCACTATGTTACGGGGCACTGTGTGACACTGAGCCCTAATAAGCTAATTATTGTTTTTTTATAAGTCTATAAGAAAATGGTACGAAATCGTAACAGGAAGACGGATTACGTACCTACTCCATATTGAAAATGATATGAGAGAAGCAATTCTGGTGATTGAAAGTGGGACGAGTCTTCGAATGGCAGCAAATGAAAAACATGTTAATTTCATGACATTGCAAAGATATGTAAAAAAGGAGAAAGAATGTTCAGAACAAGAATAAATAGTTAAGCAATATTATAAAGATATTTTATATTTGTTAAAAACCTTAATTTTTGTCTTATTGACAATCAATGTTTAATGTTATTTTAATGTTGTAAAATTGTGTCCCTAACCCTGTAACAGAGTACCCCAGATGCGGGGCTCATTGTTACAATAAGTAGGTTGTTGCTAATAATAGTTAAGATTAAATAATTATAAGTAAGGAGAGACTGTTATAGAATATATCCATGCCAGTTTATAAAACTCATATTTTCTTCACTACATTGCCGTTTTTTTTTTTTTTGTAACACTGTGCCCCACCTTACCAGAACCATTCAACCAGCAATTCGAGCTATCGGCAGTAAACGATCAAACCAAAAGAAACCTCATGATCTATGAAATCAGATGAAGTCCCCTAGTGGACCCCCAAGTGGCAAAGTTTGGACGAGAAAAATCTGATGTACGTATTGTAGGGACCTGGAACACCTTCTCGTACTGCAGGGTCCCTGGGGGTTCTTCGTAATCTCTAGGGGCTGTCGCACTCGCTGGCAACGCGAAAGTGTGGTGTATGACAGTGACTGCTTATTGTGTGTAGTGTTATAAAAGAAAGAGGAATAGCGCACTCAGAGTAATTATATTGTAAATATAATAAAATGTTACATGTGTGCCCTCTTCGGCTGGGCTAGCTGAACTGTCCCCAAAACAAAAGTCTTCTCTACTCTTCTTAATTTCAATCGGCGTTCCAAGAGTTTCTAGAACGTTCCAAACTTCCAACGTGCCAGTCTCCACCAAGGTCGCCAACAAGGTTGTCACATGAGCTACGCCTCTACGAATAGAAGCTCAAACGCTAGTAAGTCTTCTATTCAATTAAATATTTGAAAAGCCGATTGACGCCTACCTAACCCTACTGAGAAGGCCCTACCTCTGTGAGGAGATTGTAGAAGCAGAAGTCCATCTATGGATAGCCCATACTGAACCCCGAGTAGTGTGGTCATCTTTCTTTTTATTAATTAGAGCCATTCGGCGCACCACATGTCCCGGCAATGCACATGGCTTCAGTGAGGCAAAACCTCACTAAAAGCCACACTGCTCTGCTAAATTTTCTGACCGAAGATTAGTTAGCATCTACCCAGAAAGGGTTTACAAAAATAAAATTCAAAACTGTAATAGTTTGAACTCCACTGGACGCTTATGAAGACCAGGAGAAAAACGACCACTGTTATGAACACCTACTCACTGTTTCTTGAACTTCCCCCAGAGTGCTCCATAAATATAACTTGAAGAATAGGCTCTAATTGAATAATTCATAAAAATTGTCACGGGCTCGGTTACACCATACAGGATCAACTCGACCCTACTTTGCGAAGGCACTATACCCCATAAACAAAGCTGATATTAACCGACAACCAACTTAGACATATTTCCCTAGGAGAGAGGATCGCAATCTCTCTCCCTCCTATCTGTAGTAATATCTTTATTAAAATCGCACTCTGTAGGAGTTCTCGCACCTATTTCTTCCTAAAAATTACTATTATCATCAATTCCTTGCTCATGGTATGTGGTCACATCTCCCATCGGTCTTCGGTCACGTCCGTGCACCTCATCATTTCGATTACATGAAACCCACAAAAACACAAAGATTAATATTACATAAAAAACAATACAATTGAGAACCTCCTACTTTTGAAGTCGGTTAAAATTTAAACCTTTTCTACATTGTCAACCGTACCAGAGTTGTTGACGTACCAGATATCTGACAATTATTTGTCATGTCAAATGACATCTGACACCACTGTCTATTCTCTAAAATTCTTTTTAAGAATAAAATAATTTTCAAAATACAATTTATAAATTTCTTCTTAAATTTCCATATTTATATTTATTTACAGAATACTGCTTTAATAAATTGTTTACAAGCATTACCTGACTTCTTTCGCATATTTTTACTTTTATCGAAGAATTTGGATCATCGTATTTACTACATCCACCTTATATTTATGGTCGAAAACTTGTTTGTGATGTTGCTATGACAATACACGTCAGCTAGAATAAATAAAATAGACACAAAAATAATTTTATATTTATCAAAGAAATGGAAACTATACCTCTTCGTAAAATACGGGAGGGCACATATCTCCTCCTCCAGCCTATTCTGGGAAAAACGCCGCTCCGCTTGCCGTGGAATGTTGTGACGTTGTGAAGTGATATTTATGATGCAGTTTTCATCCCGATAGATATCCGCTGGACTATCACTCACCTATTGGAACAATAATCGAAGGATTTTGCATCACTTCCACTGGTACGCACTGCTGTTTGGACTCCACCGTCATTTCAAAGCTCTCCTGCTCGCAAATATCAGTAGAAACACACTCACCCTGAACAAGATTATCGTCACAAGAACCATGTGTCTCCGACGGAACTTCCACCTCACAGCTTTCCATAACGACGACATCAGCCGAAACAACTTCCAAACGAATAAAATTTTCATTCGACTCGTGCTCGCCATTTGTTTCTTTTACTAAAATTGTTTCTTGTTTTTCTGGAATATTACTAACAGGAATAACTGGAAAGAACTGACCCGATTCTGTATTTTCATTGTCACAGCTTCGGTCATCATCGCCTAGACCGCAGTCTTCACATTCCTGGACATCATTGACTAGGCTGGCATCAGCGCAGCTCTGGTCACCAACACCATATTCTTCCTCATTTGCTTCAATTGTGGAGCTAGAAAATAACTGTGCATGATTATCTTCGCTCACATTATCCTCGGACTGTTCACCCGCCTCGGACCCAACGTCCGGCCTCTCAAGATTAATAAAACACTGATTAACCCTCTGTTTGCAAGACACACACTTGCATGGGAATTCTTTCCTAAGCTCTGCGCACAGCGTGTCAAATTCCATTTAATATTGGAACGTATATCTAAAAAAGTATTGGGCTGCGCCTTTCAGCCAACCCCCTAAAATAAGCGCGTAGTCGTTCTTTTGCCACCCATTGGCAATGGCCATCGACACGAACTCGTCGATAAATTCTTCAAGGCACACTTCATATGTGTGTCCCGAAAAGTATCGCATCTTCCTTTTTATTTGATTTAACACTAATAAAAACTTTTTACAAAAAAAATATAACCTTCTTCCATAGTTAATACTAAAAAATGCAAAATAACTTTAATTTCGGAAGTCGGTGTTACTAGTTTGGTTTCTTCGTTATTTGACACCGACTTCCGAAATTAAAGTTATTTTGCATTTTTAACCGACTTCCAAAAGGAGGAGGTTCTCAATTCGTCTGTATGTTTTTTTTTTTTTTTTTTGTATGTATGTTACGCGATTTCTCCGTCAGTTGTGAACCAATTTTCAAAATTCTTTTTTTATCTGAAATAATATACTCCCGAGGTGGTCCCAATTAAATTTTATCGAAATTGCTTCAGCGCTTTTTGAGATACTGAACAAAAACGGAAAATACGTGTACTTCGATGACATTTTGATGTTCTCCAAATGTTTAAATTCCACGTTCCATTATATTGGGGTTTTTAGTTCTGGGGTATAACAACTAAAAAGTGAAAAATAAAAAACTTTTTTACAAAAAAAACAACCGACTTCCAAAAAAAAATACACCAAAAATTCATAAATAACTTTAATTTCGGCAGTCGGTGTCAAATAACGAAGAAATAAAATACAAACACCGACTTCCGAAATTAAAGTTATTTATGAATTTTTGGTGTATTTTTTTTTGGAAGTCGGTTGTTTTTTTTGTAAAAAAGTTTTTTATTTAGTATTATCTATGGAAGTCGGTTATATTTTTTTTGTAAAAAGTTTTTTATTTTTCAGTTTTTAGTTGTTGTACCCCATTCTAAAACTAAATTAATAGTAAAGTTATGCCCGAATTGATAACCCTAAAAATAGGGAATTTGAACATAGTTGGTGAAATTAGGGTGTATCAGTGTGAAATGTACAAATCTGTATACCCCTTCAGAGCCCATCAGCGTGATGTAATGTCGTGAAGTGGTGAAAACAATATACAGACATGCGATTGCAGCAATTCTGGAAGGTTTGCTATCATTTATTGAAGAGTTCCATTGTGTATCTCCGAAGTTCTTCATCAGATCTTCGCCAAATTAAAATGGGACCACATGTGAAGCAACAGCTTTCAAATAAAAATCTTCAAAATCGGTTCACGTAGTCAAAAGTTATGAGGTAACACACAAAAAAAAAAAAAAAAATACAGTCGAATTGAGAACCTCCTCCTTTTTTTTGAAGTCGGTTAAAAAACAGAACCACTCAGCTTGGACTACCACTCCTTTTATCCTGGTGCCGTCGCTGCGCCAGTCCTCCGCTTGTCCACCGCACACCATTACCGTTACTGACACTGTTACATACGGCGCTCGCCGTCACTTGTAGGGACCTGGTGCACCTTCTCGTACTGCAGGGTCCCTGGGGGTTCTTCGTAATCTCTAGGGGCTGTCGCACTCGCTGGCAACGCGAGAGTGTGGTGTATGAGAGTGACTGCTTATTGTGAGTAGTGTTATAAAAGAAAGAGGAATAGCGCACTCACAGTAATTATATTGTAACTATAATAAAATGTTACATGTGTGCCCTCTTCGGCCGGGCTAGCTGAACTGTCCCCAAAATATAAGTCTTCTCTACTCTTCTTAATTTCAATCGGCGTTCCAAGAGTTTCTAGAACGTTCCAAACTTCCAACGTGCCAGTCTCCACCATAAGGTCACAGTACTGTTGTTTGTCGTGACAGCAACACGAAGAAGGACTTACAGTTAGAATTATTTCACAGACAGCTAGAAGTAATCTACTTGATAATGGGTCTGTATGGGAAGAAGTCGCGGTGAGGCACGTCTCGACTTCATTACCGTTTCATAACATGTGCCAACTGTCAACTGATAGAGGGTCTGTATGGGAAGAAGTCGCGGTGAGGCACGTCTCGGCTTGATTGCCGTTACATAACAAGTGTCAACTGATAATGGGTCTGTATGGGAAGAAGTCGCGGTGAGGCACGTCTCGGTTTGATAACCGTTACATAACAAGTGTCAACTTTTAATGGGTCTGCATGGGAAGAAGCCGCAGTGAGGCACGTCTCGGCTTGATTACAATATAATAATACCTTTAGGGTGTTGTTGAGGCTTCCACCCTATTGTAGTGCGTCAGGTATGTTTGCCGATGCCCACACCGATGACTATTTTGCAATAATGCGTAAGAAGGTGGCGTCGATGATACGCAGAGTGGGAGGAAGCAACAACGGCATCTTAAGGGTTTTTGCTGAAAGGTTGGATGGGCCTACCATGGGTAGGTTTATCAAGCTACATGTTTCACATGGGGCTTGATCAACTTATCAATGGCTGGAACATTTATTTATTTTATTATTAATTTATTTCCCCTTTCTTAATTAGATACTAACATAGCTTTTAAAGACTTATACTAACACAATGTGGGCCATGTAGTCTGTTAATAAAAGATTTTTATTTTTTATTTTTTTTTTTTATTACCGTTTCATAACAAGAGTGTCAACTGTCTACTGATAATGGGTCTCTATGGGAAGAAGTCGCGGTGAGGCACGTCTCGGCTTGATTACCGTTACATAACAAGTGTCAACTGATAATGGGTCTGTATTGGAAGAAGTCGCGTCGAGGCACGTCTCGGCTTGATTACCGTTACATAACAAGTGTCAACTGACAACTGATAATGGGTCTGTATGGGAAGAAGTTTTTTTTTGGAGGGTAGTCCCAAGTAACAAACACTATTTTTTTTGAGCTCTTATATTTTTAGGAAGTGGGTCAGAAATAATAAAATGATGGGCTGGAGGTAGTTTTAACTATTCTATGTTTTACTATAATAAATTTGAAATTCTTATAGCTAAGTAACTAATTGTGACAATAACCAATTGCCCTATCTTATTTCGTTTTTTACAAATATAATCATTAATTAATTAAAAATCGTATGATGACAATTTGGTAATTAAAGTGATAATATTAATTTGAGTCTTCAAATTAATTAATTATCAAGAGTCAAAGATCAGCGTACAACTTGTGCACCGTACCACGCCAGAGCCAAGACTGATTTGTTCTCCGGGAAATCGCTGCTACCCCGCAAGGGGCGCGGCGGGCGGTGCAGGCATTGCCTCTTACCGCAGCATCTATGATGTGCCTGTCAAAACAGGCACTGCGTCATGGTGGCCAATATAGGCCGTGGTTTATGACAGGCTTCATTCTGCCTGTCTGTGTGTGGATGGTTTTGTGTCAGTGGGAGCGCCGCGGCAAGGTCGCCGTTTCTTCATGACACCTCGGCGGTCCGACCCCGCCAGGTGAGACCCCCGGTTACCCGGGGGAAGCCCAGCGAGAGACAACCAGCGGCGAGGTGCCAACTTTGGTGGCGCTCCCCACTGAGGATGTTGACCCCCGTCTGTCACGCTTCCAGGTCTAGCCGGTCACGCTCCAGACTTAGGGGACGTCATGTGTGTGTGAGCGGTATTGTGTTGTGTAACACCGCTCATGTGTGCAATTGGAGGCACGTCCGCGCCGTGAGTCCAATGCGTGAATAGGTGTATGTAGAGTCGTGCTTGTATGATGGTTTGGTGCGCGCCATGCCTATATTAACTTAGCACACGGCGCACACCGAGTGTATGTTGTGCGTGCGGAGTATTATTGTGTGTGTGAGTCGCGTGTAGGCGTAAGCGACTCACACAGGCGTCAAATCCGGTGGGGGGGAGGGTCGACTGCGTCCGGAATAAGGTCGCGTGGGAGGCGCCTCGCGTCGGGAGGCCGCGCGTGCCAGGGCGCTATGTGCTTGACTTGTGGCCAAGCTGAAGCGTCAGCCCGCGCGAACATGTTGGACGCGAGGCGGGCGCAAAATTCGTCCAGGCTCTCTATCTGGAGGTCCCGCTTAATGACAGCGTTTCTCACGCAGCGAGGGGCGCTTAAGATAGTCCGCAGCGCAAGATGTTGTTGCGCGCGGAGACTTTTCTTGGTGGACTCGCTCGTCAGAGCGAGCCAAGCTGGAGCGGCATATGTTAGGACTGGGCGTATATAAGTTATATACACGCCCAGTTTGGTGCGTAACGGGAGGCGAGATGAGAGCACTGGACGGAGCAGGGCGCGGACTGCCCTTCCTTTTGCGGCGACTTTCCGGACGTGGGCCCTCATGGAGAGCCGACGATCAATGGTGACCCCTAGGTATTTCACCTGGGGCGACCACTCGATGTCAGCCCCCTGCAGCTGGAGAGGTGGTGGGAGGCGGGCGCTCCCGGCAAGCAAAGCCTGGGTCTTACCCACGTTCACCGACAACCTCCATTTCGACAGCCAATCTGGTAGTAAGTCAAGCACGCGCTGCATTTTGACGGCCGCGTGTCTCGCATTCAGCGTGGTGCAGATATACGCGGCGTCGTCAGCATACAGCGCGAGCGTGGCGTCCTTTGTCGTAGGGATGTCGTCGGTGTAACATGCGTAGCAGCCCGGCGAGACACAGCTGCCCTGCGGTACACCCGCCGCTACCGGTCGAGTGCCCGATAGCGCGCCATCGACCACCACCTTGAAAGTCCTATCTGTAAGAAAAGCGGAGACCACCTTTATCACACGACGGGGCGCGTCGGTGAGCGACATTTTATAAATTAGACCGGCATGCCAGACACGGTCGAAAGCCTTTTCCATATCGAGGAATACTGCCGCTGCATGCTCCTTCTTGTTAAGCGTTGCTGTCAGCAGGTGCAGTACCCTCGATAACTGGAGCGTCGTGCTGTGTTCCGACCGAAACCCAAACTGTTCCGGTCTCGGCGTGATGTGCGGCGTCAGATGTCGCAGCAGGAGTTTTTCAAACACCTTGGAGACAGTGGACAGGAGAGTGATGGGCCGATAGCTCTCCGGCTTCAGAACGTTCTTGTTCGCCTTGGGCAGCATTATGACGCGCCCTTCCTTCCAGATTTTCGGGAAAACCCCCGTGCGCAGCACCCCCGTGTACAGGCGCGCCAGGGCCGCGACCATTCGGTACGGCAGGTGGCGCAGCGCTGTATTCGTGATGCCGTCCGCCCCAGGGGCCTTCCTCGGCTTGGCCCAGAGGATGGCGCGCCTAACTGCGTTGGGCGAAAAGAATATTGGGTCCTCCTCGGGCGCTATCGGCCGGGCGAAGTACTCTCCAAGGTGCCTCTCCACTGCTGCGACGTGCTCGTGGTCATCAGTTGGGTTCGGCTGGAATTGACGCTCCAGGTGTCCGGCAAAGATCTCTGCACGGTCTGTTGCAGAGTATCTTGGCGCGCCGTCGCTGTGAAGCAGCGGGCGTACCGGAGCTGGGGTGTTCGTAACTTGCCGGCAAAGTCTATGAATTGTCGGTATTAAACGCCTGGAGCTTGGCCCTAACCTTCTCCGCATGACGGTTTAGCTCGGCTTTCTGCCTTGGGCATCCCGTGGACAGCCACCGTTTGCGAAGCCGCCTAGTCTTGGCGACCTGCTCCTGCAAGTACCTCGGGAGGGGCCTGAAATTTAGCCCGCCCCTCTGGGTCCCTAAGGTTGTCGCCTCTTCATAGGCGCGTTGGATGCAAACGGTGACTTCCTCTGCCATTCTGTCCACGTCAGCGGCGGTGACGATGGGCCAAGTCGGCGTGGTGGTCTCCGCCTTTTCTGTGAACCTATCCCAGTCCGTTTTTCGACGTGGCGCTGGGGGCGAGAGTCGGGTCGGCATTCCTGCTAGGACGACGAGAACAGGTTGGTGATCCGACAGCATCTCGTCGTCCAGGACCTGTTGTGAGATCTGGCAGCTTAGGCCCTTATGGACCATGATGTCCAGCACGTCCGGCGCATACCCTAGCTGGTCAGGGTAGTGCGTCGGGGTTTCTGGGCCGGAGACCTCATATCCGTGGGCCTCCGCGTCTGCGAAGAGTCGGCGCCCACCGATGTTAGGCGCTTTTGAATTCCACGCCGGGTGCTTGCAGTTCAGGTCCCCGGCAAGGACTGTGGGGCGCAACGATTGCAGTATCAAGGCCCGCAGTTCCGCTACGTCGTACGCAGCCGCGGGCGGAATGTAGCCCGCGTAGACGTCTAGGTCCTCGCCGGCGACGTGCACCTGCACACCCAGCGCATAAAAGGTGTTAAGTGGAGGCAGTGGTAGGGGCTGGTGGACGACTCTTCTCTTCACTAGTACTGCCAGACCGCGGTAGTTAGTGCCGATTGCCGACTTCTCGTCCTTCCTGTAGCTGAAGTACCCCGGGATCCTCAATCTGTCGGCCGGTCCCAGGAACGTTTCACTGATGAGCGCCACGTCGATGGCCTGTTCCTTGAGGAGGAGGCGGAGGGGGGCGACCTTACCCTTGAGGCCGCGAGCATTCCAATGCATGATCCTCAAAGGCCTAGACATTGTAAATCGCGAGTAACTCAAATAGGCCCTCGAGGATCAGCTGCTTAGCGTCACCTCCCTCTTTCCTGACCCTAATCAGGTCACGGAGAAGCTTCATGGCGCAGGCAATAAATTCGCTATCGCGCTCCTCGGACAGCGCGCTGGGGATGGCTTGCGCTCGCCGTCTCTGCTGGACTGGCGCAGCGCTTGCGTCATGGGTGGTCTGGGCCGCCGTTAGGGCGGCCGCTCCTGCTCTTATGCGCTGCGCCTTTGTCTTGGCGCCAGCCGGGGTAGGGGTGGGTTGCGACTGCGCCTGCACCTTAATTGGGGCAAGGTCGGTCGCCTTCGGTTTTTCCGTGGTGGTTGTAGGGGGAGGGTGGTTTTTCCCTTTCTTCCCCCCCCTCTTCCTTGTCCTCCGCCTCCCGGAGGGGGCAGCATTCCGATCCGTGGGCCCGTTTGCTGTCGCCATCAGATTTGCGCTAGGCGCCTCTGTCTGGTCGGCAGTTGCAGGCCTTTCACTGGCCGCCGCGGGCCGGCGCTGCTGCCGCGTGATGGCGACAGTGCCCGCTCGCTTGTTCCTCATCTCGCTCTGGTACACGGGGCATCGCGAGTTACACGCCGGATGATTACCCGCGCAGTTTGCACAGGTTGCCGGCTCATCTCTAGGGCGCGGGCAATCTTTGGCAGCGTGGTTTCCGCCGCACCTCACGCATGCGAGCGGGCGATGGCACTGGTGCGAGCTATGCCGGAATTGCTGGCACCGGTGACATTGCGCGGGCCCTCGTTTGGCCCTCCACGCCTCTATCCTGACACCACGCATGTATAAGAACGTGGTGGTGTCGTAGATTCGTCTGATGTCTGGCGTCCTCTTGAGCACCGCATGGAATATGCAGCCGGGTCTCCCTTCGCGCGCCTTGATGTTGCGCACGTACTCCGGCTCATACCCATGGGTGCGTAGCTCCTCTTCTATATCCTCGACGTTGGTGTCCGCGGGCAAACCGCGGATCGCCACCTTAAAAGACCTCTCCGCCGGGAGCGAATAGGCGAACCATGACAGGCCGCTCTCCCTCTCCAAGTCGGCGAGGTACCTCTGCACCACCCTATATTCGCCCTCAGACTCGGGCAAGAACCGAATGCCGCCCTGGTACGGGCGGGCATTCGGCGGGTGGCCCAGTTTAGCACTCACCGCTCTGAAGTGAGCCGCCCAGTCAGGCAGCCTCTCCACCACCAGCGGAGGGTAGCGTGGTGTCTTCTTCTTCTGGGCCTTAGCGGAGTCATTTGCTGCCATAGGGGCTGCCGCGGACTGAGTTGCGTCCGGGTTGTCTTCATCTTGGGTGGACGATGAGCGCACCAAGTCGGCGAAGGTGGCGGGGGACCTTGCTCCGCCCTGCGCGCGCGGGGGGCGCTGTGGCAGCGGTGAGTCGGACTGATTTGTTACACCGCTGCGCGCTCTTTTATACTGGTATCAAAACAAGTCGAGTAGTGGGGTGGTAGGAGAAATCGAGTGACGTACTTGTCGGTGGCGGAGCTTAGAGAAATGGCGAAAATTGAGAGTTTTAAATAACAAAAATATTTAAAACAGTTTTTAAATGAATAAAAGTTTTTAAAGGTGTACATTAACCTCTAGTGCACTCTGCAGGCTTATCAACTCTCTTTCACAAGACTCCGTTACACTGTCAGCACTGCACTTCACAGTTATGGACCTGTACTCAAAATTGTCAAGCTGTGTGGAGGAACTTTCTTCAACATTCGCTTCAAGAATGACACAGTACGAGGAAGACTTGAAACATGCCAGTGAAGAAGCTTCCCATAAATCTATTTCCAGCCTATCCAAGGATTTCACCGAAATCAAGGGCCTTGTCTGGAAAACCCTTAGTGTACTGAAGTCCCAGATGGAGTTGCTTGTGGTGGGGCTGGATAGGCACGAAACAACTTCCCGTGCTAAGGTGTTATTATTACATGGCCTGCCTGAAGACAAAGAAGCTGATCCTAGCAATAGTTTCCTTAAGGTTTTGTCGGAGCGTCTGGAGATGGTAAACGTCACCACGAAAGACATAACAGCCTGTCACCGCCTTGGAAGCAACACCAGCAAGCCTCGTCCCCTCTTGCTTCGCTTTGAAAGCCGTATTGTGCGGAACAAGGTGTGGCGAATGAAGACTAAGCTGAAAGGCTCTGGTCTGACGCTTTCTGAGTTTCTTACTAAGCCCAGACACGAGATTTTTATGAATGCTCGGAAGTACTTCGGGATACATAAGTGTTGGACGTCTGAGGGGAAGATTGTCATCCAGGTTTCCGATAGATCGCGACAGAAGATTGAAAGTGCCTTGGAATATCGAGAACTTGTCGCTCAGTTTCCCGTCGCCGAGTCCTCAGCCGTAACATCGAAAGCAGTGCCGGAGAGGAGAACTCGCAAGCCCGTAAAATGATGGTTCAACGCCATAATTCTTCTTAGATTTATTTATGTGTGTGTATAGGTACATATATATTTGTTTTTCTTTTGCATGTCGGTCACTCAATTTTTTAGTTTCAATTTTTATGTTTTCCTGTTGTTTTCATTTAATTCACTGTCAATTTGACGTTTATGATGTTCCGTTCCTTTCCGTTTTTTTTTTTTAGTATTTTATTATTTTATATATTCATAATAATATTGTAACCGGCGAGTGCATCGAGGTTGGAGTACTGTAATTAATTTTTGCTTAAATAATTATTAATTTGCATATCTTTTTTTTTTATTAATTTAGTTAATTTTTTTTTTTTAGATTTTTTATTTTGATTTTTTTTTTATTTGTAGATATTTAAAATTTATTATGTCAAACAATCTTGTTGATGAAAGTTTCTTTTCGTGCTCATCTTCTTGTACGTCAGATCGGAGCTTTGTCAGTGCTTTAAGTGATGACAATTCTCTGGATTTACGAGACCACCTTTCTTCAACCTTTTCCAACTGTCGCAAATTCTTTAACACTGTTCACATAAATGCTCAAAGCATTCCTGCTCATTTTTCTGATTTGCTATCGTCCTTCGACTCAGATCTTGTTCACGCTGTCCTTGTGTCCGAAACTTTTCTTAAGCCTGCACTCCCTTCCACGCAGTATTCTTTACCTGGATACAAGGTTGTGCGAAATGACAGAACAGGTAAGGGATGTGGAGGGGTTGCCATTTATCTCCGTGGTGATATCAGCTACAAGATTATTGACCAGTCTCCAAGTGTCTACTCAAAGTTTGCTGAACACTTATTCATTGAAATAGAATTTCAGCATACAAAGTTACTATTAGGTGTTTATTATAGTCCTTCTCTCCAAATTGATTATTTTTCCTCCTTTGAAACTAAATTAGAAAATCTTTCCCCTCTCTATGATAATACACTCATTCTTGGAGACTTCAATACCTGTCTGCTCAAGGGAGACTCGCGCAGCCGTAAACTCCAATCGCTTGTCTCTTCTGTCAACATGCACATACTTCCGCTAAATGCTACTCACAGGGCCCCTCACTGTACTCCTTCTCTCTTAGATCTCATTTTAGTGTCTGACCCTAAAAAAGTAGCCACACATGAACAGCTCCCTGCTCCTTTTTCCTAACATGACCTCATTTACCTTTCCTATAAGATTCGACCTCCTAAGCGCAAGGCCAAATTTCTCTTTCTTCGTAGTTTTAAAAACGTTGATTTGGAGCTTTTGAGGGCTGATGCGGGTGGGATTGACTGGTCTTCTGTGTTCACCTGCGAGGATATAGACACTATGGTGTCAGTTTTCAGCGGGATTATGTTGAATTTGTATGAGACACATGCTCCTCTTAAAAAGGTGAGGGTCAAGCCTGCACCATGGCTTTCCCCAGCAATCAAAAATCAGATGTCGAAGCGTGACAATGCCAAGCGTCTTTACAGGAAGCGGCCGACAGAGGAAAACTGGGACCTTTATAAGAAGATGCGAAATCGCTGCAGTCGTCGGTGTAGAAATGCGAAAAGGCGCCACATTCACAATTCCATTGATAACTTTAACCCAACACAAGTATGGCAATTTTTAAAGACTCTTGGTATTGGCAAAGCCTCTAGCAAGAAATCTCCTGATAAAATGGACCTCAATGCACTTAATGCGCACTTTTCTACGTCACCAGTTGTACTCGATGACCATGTCAAATCTTCAACTCTCAATTATCTTGCTAATCTTCCCTTGCCAGCTAATACTTCTTTCTCTTTTCACCCAATTGCCGAGCCAGATATTAAGAAATGTTTCCAAGCGATCTTCACTAAAGCAGTAGGTGACGATGGTCTTCAACTCCAAATGTTCTTCCCTATTTTGAATGGAATAGTTCCTGTCGTAACTCACATAATAATTTTTTCTCTCTTCACTAACTCTTTTCCAACTGCTTGGAAGAAGGCTCACGTCCTACCGCTTCCTAAAGTTTCAAATCCATTTTCACCATCCCAGTTCCGTCCAATATCCATTCTCCCAATCCTCTCCAAAGTCCTCGAGAGTGTTGTTCAGAAGCAACTGTCTTGTTATCTGTCCTCTAATGGCCTGCTAAGTCCTTACCAATCTGGTTTCAGACCTGGCCATAGTACTGTGACAACTTTAGTCAAAATAACTGATGACATTAGACTGGCTATGGAGAATAAATGTCTGACGGTATTGGTTTTACTGGAGTTCAGCAGTGCCTTTAACTCAGTTGACTTTGACATCCTCTTAGTACCTTCACTCCCTTAATGTCTCTGTTCCAGTAATTGAGTGGTGCAAATCCTATCTTCGGGTCCGCTCGCAGTCTGTTCGGTCTGATGAGGATTGCTCTGAATGGTGTGATTTGGCTGCGGGTGTACCTCAGGGTGGCGTCCTTTCTTCTCTTCTTTTCTCAGTTTTCATAAACGCCATCACTAAGGTCCTAAGCTCTAACTATCATCTTTATGCAGACCACTTGCAGGTATATCGCCACTTTAAAGTTGGTGAACTTGCTGGGGGGCTCTGGATGCCATCAATGATGACCTAGAAAATATCAGCAAATGGACTAAATCCTTTGGATTATTACTGAACCCTACTAAGTCTCAAGCGCTCATTATTGGTGGCAGATACATGCTCAGCCTTTTAGATTGCCAGTCTCTCCCGCCAGTAGTATATGATTTGGTGCCCATATTGTACTCGAAAAGCACCAAAAACTTAGACGTCTATTTAGACACCAACCTCTCTTGGGAGGTTCATGTTGCTGATGTTAGTAGGAGGGTCTTTTACTCTTTTCAGTCTCTTAAACGTCTCCAAAAATTCTTACCATTTCACACTAAGGTCACTCTTGCTCAATCTCTTCTCCTACCGCTAATAGACTATGCGGATGTCTGTTTTCCAGATGCTACGGAGGTACTCCTTAACAAACTCGAGCGACTGCAGAATTTGTGCATCCGATTCATTTTTGGCCTCCGAAAATACGACCATGGGTCGGAGTTTCAGACCAGATTGGGGTGGCTGCCGATTCGGCGTCGGTGAGATACCCATATCCTATCTCTTCTCTGTAATATCCTGCATAATCCAAATTCCCCTTAATAGCTTCGTGAACGGTTTGAGTACTTCGTTCCGAGGGGCAAACCTTGTCGCACTGCCACTTGTCTTCTCTTTCGTACTCCGCCTCACATTTTTAGCCGCTATAATGGCTCATTTTCTGTAACTGTGTGTGCGTCTCTGGAACTCTCTACCACACTCCCTACGCGACAGCCCTTCACTGGAGGTCTTCAAGAAGAAAATTAAAGAGCACTTCCTTTCACATTGACATAATATTGAAGTATATTGGTATTTATTTAGTATATAGTATATATATTCAGATAATTATACTCATTTATGTAAGTTTATGTTGTACACTGGATCCTACCCTCAAATGTGATCTCTCTCTATCACTCAAAGGTTTGCTGGGAGAAAACTCAACATTGAGTTAAGCTCGCCTTTGTACATTAACTATTTAATCACTGTGTACTATGTTAGTTGTTTGATGTACAATAAAGAATTAAAGAAGTCGCGGCGAGCCACGTCTCGGCTTGATTACCGTTACATAACAAGTGTCAACTGTCAATTGTTAATGGGTCTGTATGGGAAGAAGTCGCGGCGAGGCATGTCTCGGCTTGATTACCGTTTCGTAACAAGTGTCAACTGTCAACTGACAATGGGTCTTTATGGGAAGAAGTCGCGGCGAGGCACGTCTCGGCTTGATTACCGTTACATAACAAGTGTCAACTGTCAACTGTTAATGGGTCTGTATGGGAAGAAGTCGCGGTGAGGCACGTCTCGGCTTGATTACCGTTACATAACCAGTGTCAACTGTCAATTGACCGATGCATCACATCACGAACGCTATTATGTCGTATGGTCATCAGATAACCACATGTAGAATATGGTCGAACCTGCTTCGGCAACTTTACATTCTGCGTCCTGGTAGGCATAGAATAATTGTAAGTAAAACAGTTAATGTTTTACTTACAATTATTCTCATGTTTGTGACGCTACTGTCTGCAAGTCAGTATGCCGCTCTAAAGAGTTCAATTCTCGCAAAGCTCAATGTGGCACATTAAAGGCCATATGACTATGTCATAGTCAGTGGTGATTGGTGAAACGGTTCCTCCAAAGTACGTCCTGGAGGTGTCCGTTTCGACGGCTGCGGCCACGACGATATTTTAAAATAAAAACTATGCCAAGATTTTGTAAAAAATTGTAAAAGTTGATTCCCTAAACCATAAATTTGTCAAAGTTATGGTTAAAAAATAAAGTTTTTGTCACTGTTTCAATGGCGCGGCTACGGGGTTTTTGTTTTACAGCTCCTGAAATATAACCTGGGATTTTTAGTTGTATTATTACAAATTTTGTCAAATTCATATCTGGGTTTTACAAAAAACTGCTAACGTCTACGGTGCTTTTTCAGCGACATATCGGCGATAATGTATTTTTCACCGTTTTAATGATGCGGCTACGGGCTTTTAGTCTTACAGCTCCTGAAATATAAACCTAGGATTTTTGTTGTATTTTCACAAAATTTGACAAGTTCTAATCTGGGTTTTACAAAAAACTTCAGATGTCTGCGACGCTTTTTCATTGAAATATCGGCGATAACGTGTTTTTCACCATTTCAATGGCATGGCCACGGGGTTTTAGTCTTACAGCTCCTGAAATATAAACCTAGGATTCTTTTGTGTATTTCTACAAATTCAAATCTAGGTTTTACAAAAAACTTCAGACCTCTACGATACTTTTTCAGCGAGATATCGGCGATAACGTGTTTTTCACCGTTTCAATGGCGCGGCCATGGGGTTTTAGTGTTATAGCTCCAAAAATATAGGCCTAGGATTTTTTTCTATATTTTTATGTTTTTTCTTTACAAATTTATTTATTTATACTTCATGTACAATAGTGGTACATAAGCGGACTTAATGCAACAAGGTATTCTCTACCAGTCAACCTTTGGGTTAAATAAACAACTCAGAGTCAACAAAGTGGTAGGTGTACAACCAAACGTTTACCACTAACAAATAGAACAAAATTTAAAATTTAACCATAACTTTGACAAAATTATGGTTTTGGGAATCAACTTTTACAAATTTTTCAAAATCTTGGCAAGTTTTTTTTTACATATCGCCGTGGCCGCGCCTCAAAACCGACACTACCTGGAGGCGCAGCTCAGCGACGACGCGACGGTGCGTGGTCGTTGTGACTGGCTGCGACATGTCGCGTCGTGCCTTACAAACAACCTAACGCGTCAGGCCCCTCGCGTTACCATAAGGTAACGCAACAATAGGTTTTTAATTGTGTCTGCTAATGAGTGGCTTGACGCGTTTTAATGCAGCAACACTTACTTTAAACTTAAAGTGATCCGTGGATTTCATTGCCTACAAAATGGGGCTTCTTCATAAAGCAATTTCATCGTGGGAGTTGTAATTTGTAGTTATTCCAGAAAATCAGGATGGAGACCAGAATAGATGCAGGACTAACGTTTGAGTCAAAGCTTCTGAGCTAATATGTGACGGATTGGATTGTAATCTCCAGTTAGACATGAGTGTATGAACGTTGTCTGCATCCCTGTCAGCTCCCTCTTCCCACATCTAAGGCCGGGACTCCACCAAAGCGGAAATGTGTGGGGTGTGCTGTGTGCTGTGCGAGAAGAGATGTTTTTCAGCTCGGGTGCGAGGTGTTGAGTGCTCAGTACGCATTCTGACACGAAAGGTAGACGATATATAGCGGGCGAGAGGGGGGAGGGGGTGACATCGCTCACTGAACGCCGCTCACATCTCACGTCTCCACTGCGCGTCGTCCACGCACAGCTCACATCTCCGCTTCCATCGCGCCATACAAATATTACACATCTCCACACAGCGATCTCCACTGAAGCTGAGCGAAGAGGAGATGTGTTAATAACACAATTCTATTGGTTGTTTAAAAAACATCTCTCCGCTCGTCTCGTCTCCGCTTTGGTGGAGTCCCAGCCTAAGTGCCACCGTGCAGCGGCGGCTTACCGCGCCTCAGCGCAGTCAGTAGGTAAGTACATATGAGTGAACTCCTCTGGGCAGTTTGTGTTGTGCCCACTTGGATGGTTATGTAAGAATATTCTAGTCTGTGGAAAGTGGAAAGATTTAGAGATTGAAGAGAGAATGATATTAATCGAAAACATATCCAACTGTAAAAGTAAATAAGTACATGTAGTGAAATGAGGAAAGAAAACTCCATCTGCACAAAATGTAATTTACGTTGGTCCAGAAATAGCCTGACGGGAAAGGAATACATTCCTTTCTTTAATTATGAGCGACGGACGCTTGTAGACTGTTTCGTCTCCTAATTAGAACGTTATATGTCTTTGCATGACACATGACACACGATAAAATTGCGACAAATGAAATATTTTACTAGATAGAAACTGTTGATGTATTGACGTCGTAGCCTCGTAGGGCTTGCGGATAAAATAGTTGATCAAATCTAACTATCACCCCAAATAAAGAGATTGTTTGGTACGATATCGGTTTCCTTCTATCTGATAAAAGGACGCGGATGTAGTCACCAGATAATATTCGGAAATCAAGTGAAGAGGTGAACGGAACTCGCGGGGGCGAAACGCGACGGTCCTCGATAACATGGCGACGATCGGCGATTAACCGATTAGATACCGATTAGTGGCGAGCACCACGCATCACACCTGTACCGAGTGCTCGGCAAACATCGCGGTCTAAGATTGAGCACATTGCGAGCATATCGCGACAAATTTGGGCTAGCGCCGCCGACGGCGATAAACGATAACGCAGGCATTGCCCCCCAATAAACGATGAATAACAACTTTTAAAGTCATAGTAGCGTTAAATCAAAATAAAATGTCATTTATTCAAATTAGGCTGAGAGCCAGCACTTTTTGAACGTCAAAGTTCTACATAAAAATAATCCTCAAAAACGTGATGCCGTTAGCACTTCCTAGTGTTTTACATGTGATGAAAAACAGGCGCAACAAACTCCCCAGCAACACATCTGTCTGTTAAGTTTGAAGAACTTGAATCTATATAATTGTATGCAACATTCTTAACATATTTGTATGTAACATAATTACGTAAAACAAAGAAATAAAGATATATGGTCCAAAATATAATTATAAAATCAAATTATCCGCCACTCAAGCATAAACAATAATCAAATTAAAAAAAAAAACATAAATTAAAATTATTTATTTCAAATAAACCATATAAAGGCACTGTTGAATTGTCAATAAGTCGGTCAGTCAGAAAGATGAAGCTAACTACACATGCCAAGGCGTAGATCTCTATGGAGAAGAACGTGCAAGAAACTCCATGGACACTCTTTTAAACCATGTTGTGTATTACAAAAATCCTAGTTACATTTCATTATGTCTTATTGCTTCTAATAAATCAGAACAAAGTCAAATAAACAATTCACAAACAATAAAAATAAAAAAAGATTAAAATAAGCAAGTGGCAGTTGAGAGATGGCCAGTCTCAACTGACGGCGCTCGTTCACGAACATGACGTTTGGATCATCACCACTCAGCTCAACCATATTGAAGGGAGCCGAATGACCCAACACACGCGCCACCATCAGCGAGACATTTGAGTGAGCATGACAAACTCTCAACTGCCATGCTCGTTCATGTCAAAAAATAAAATAAAATAAAAATGCAGTTAGCATCAGTTGAAACAAAAAAAAAAATATTGAAAAAAAACCATGTTAAGAAAAAAAAGGGAGAGCATCTCTTTCAAATATACAAATACAAAAAATAACTAACTATTGAACCCAAGTGGCTGTGACTGTGGAGCAGGACCGGCATTAAGCCAAGCATTTTTATCAATGATATAATCCTCCAATTTATAATAATGCTTGTCTACATAGTATGCGTTTTATGCATGTTTCAAATTTTGTCTCATTTAGTTGGAGAATGTGTAGTGGTATTTTGTTAGAAACTTTTACACAGAACCCCATAAAAGAATTGTGTTCTTTAGCCAATCTGAATCGAGATTGATCTAATTTGTTCCTATTTCTCGTATTAAAATTATGCCTGTCACTTATCTAAGGAAAGAGATGCAGATTTTTCCGAACATACATGTTTTCATAAATGTATTAATAAGGTACCGTCATGATGTTTATATCCTTAAACAGCTGCCTAAGAGAATCGCGCTTGCGAAGATTATATATGGCTCTGATAGCTCTTTTCTGCAGAATAAAAACTTTTTACAAAAAAAATACAGCCGACTTCCATAAATCAATACTAAAAAATGAAAAATTAACTTAAATTTCGGAAGTCGGTGTCAAATAATGAAGAAATAAAATACAAACACAGAAGTCGGTTGTATTTTTTTTATGTATTTTCGGGTTTAACTCTGTCAAAAATGGCCGGATTTGCAAAATTCTTTTTTTGTTCAAAAGGGGTGTGTTACAAAATGGTCCCACTTAAATTTCATATAGATCTGATGGTGGATTTCGGAGACAGACAACGGAACTCTTCAAAAATTGACAGCAAATCGTCCGCGATTACTGTTTTCGTATGTCTATGAATTGTTAACACAGTTTCATGGGGAACCACAACTAAAAAGTAAAAAATAAAGAAACACAACTAAAAAGTGAAAAATAAAAAAAATGGAACCGACTTTCAAAATAAGTGCTAAATAACTTTAATTTCGGAAGTCGGTGTTCCTGGTTTTTAACCGACTTCTAAAAAAGGAGGAGGTTCTCAATTCGACTGTATTTTTTTTTATTTTTTTTTTTATTTTTTTATGTGTGTTACCTCATAACTTTTCACTACGCGAACCGATTTTGAAGATTTTTTTTTATTTGAAAGCTGTTGCTTCACATGTGGTCCCATTTTAATTTGGTGAAGATCTGATGAAGAACTTCGGAGATACACAATGGAACTCTTCAATAAATGATAGCAAACCTTCCAGAATTGCTGCAATCGCATGTCTGTATATTGTTTTCACCACTTCACAACATTACATCACGCTGATACGCTCTGAAGGGGTATACAGATTTGTACAGTTCACCCTGATACACCCTAATTTCATCAACTATGTTCAAATTCCCTATTTTTGGGGCTATCAATTCGGGCATAACTTTACTATTAATTTAGTTTTAGAATGGGGTACAACAACTAAAAAGTGAAAAATAAAAAACTTTTTACAAAGAAAATACAACCGACTTCCATAAATAAAACTAAAAAATGCAAAATAACTTTAATTTCGGAAGTCGGTGTCAAATAACGAAGAAACCAAACTAGAAACACCGACTTCCGAAATTAAAGTTATTTTGCATTTTTTAGTTTTATTTATGGAAGTCGGTTGTATTTTTTTTGTAAAAAGTTTTTTGTGTCTTCGTTTTTTGACACCGACTTCCGAAATTAAAGTTATTTAGCACTTTTTTTGGAAGTCGGTTCCATTTTTTTGGGAAAAAGTTTTTTTATTAAGCGACTTCAAAAAGAAGGAGGTTATCAATTTCAGATGTTTGTTTGTTTTTTTTTTTTTGTTTGTTAGAGCATAACTCCGTCATATATTGACCGATTTTCAAAATTCTTTGTATGTTCGATAGGAGTTTGTACCGAAATGGCCCCATTTATTTCATATAGATCTGATGATTGGTGTCGCAGACAGACTACGGAACTCTTCAAGAATTGACGGCAAATCAACCGCGATTGCTGCGATCGTATGTCTATGAATTGTTAAAACAATTTAATTGGGAACCACAACGAAAAAGTGAAAAATAAAAAAGTTTTTTACAAAAAAATAGAACCGACTTCCAAAAAAAGTGCAAAATAACTTTAATTTCGGAAGTCGGTGTTTCTAGTTTGGTTTCTTCGTTATTATATGACACCGACAAACTTTTGTCTAATCTTCTTGGTTCCATTATGATGATTTTCACACAAGATGTCTTTTAACCTGTTACTATATTGTTTTACTGTGGAGGGGGGGGGGGAAAGGAGAGAAGGAAATTTATTTGGGAGCTGTCAAAAGGTTCTCAGTTTTCTGATAATCAAGGGTTTTAAGAAATGTTTTAACTGTTTTGTGACAACTAGGATTTAGGATAAAACGGGTGTAAAAAGACAGTTTACGAAGCCGAAAGCCACATATTCGACCCATTATTTGGATCATTTCTTCCACTAGACCATACTTGGGAATCCACTGGTTCTGGAGTAAAGATTTGAACTTCAATGAGGGACAGACTCTTCCCTTCCATCGTTGGTTATTGATTAATTTGGAATCAAACTGTAGCTGGGAGTGCTTTTTAGCTACTGTAAACAGGATAAACGTTTGTCTGACCGTAAGGATGTCCCATTTTTTGTATAAATTAAGAGGGAACAGGGGCTGCGATTCTCCTTACAAATGTATTCCCCGTTTTTCTTCCGGAATAATGCTTCTAGAGCAACAGTTTTTTTTATAAAGTCAGGATCTGCTCACGTCCCTGTCATTTCCTTTTTTAAGCAACTAATAAGTAAAGAAAATATGACCCTTCAAAAATTACAAAAAATGGTCCATTTTTAACGCTGTGATAAGAGGGCTACCAGACAAATTTGAAGAGTTTTTAACGTAAAACATTTAATAGGAACCTAGACATACTCTTTCTTAAAATTTTTGTGCCAAATATAATTGGATCGGCTCAGTTTTCGAGGATAAAAAAGGGGAATACGAAACGTCGATCTTGTCAAAAAAATTGTGATAAAATTGGTCTGAGCGGCAGCTGTCTCTATCGCACTTTATGGGGGCATGCTTGAGAAAGCACGATGGCAATAGTTGCTTTAAATACATATTTTTCAAATTCCTCGCAGGCCCTGTTCCCTCTTAACAGTTGGAAAACGAAAAGGGAGACCAGCACCAACCTTAAGTACAGCGCGCTGCGCCCTCTACCTCGATAAGATGGGTTTTTGCGGCACCGCCCCAAGTAGTGATGCAATAATCAATTAACCACTGGCATACCCGGGCCTGCGAACGGCGAGTAATGGGTAGTTCGCCGTCCGATCAGCACCAGGCCCGAGAGTTGACGGCGCGTAGTGTTCTACGCGCGCCTCAAAGAGTTGTCATCAAATAATGACGAGGCCCGTCATGGCCGATGCCTGCCTAGAGATTGTGGATAAATTTAAAACAGAGTTACGGCGCCCCTGGGCACTCAGGGCATTTAAGGAACAGGGGTGGGGATTAGTCAGTAAGAGTCTGACACGCCCTCCCGCTCCACCCTAAAGCGGGAGATGACATTGGATGATTTCCCACCCCACAAAAAAAATAAAAATAAAGGACTGGCATAAGGCAAAGTAAACCATTTTCATGGTCTTTCATTTTGCAGTGCGTCTTAATGATTTAAAAATATAGATAAGTTTGCGGATCCTCAAAACAAGCGTATCAAAATGAGGTTTAAAAGAAAGATGGGAGTCAATAGTGATCCCTAGATACTTATTAACAGTCTTTTCTAGGGTGGGATAATTATACCCAGGGTTTGGAGAACCACACGTGTGCGCTGAAATAGAAAGGGTTGACAGAGGAAGAAGGTTAGCTCTATGAGCATAGGTTACATATTTGGTTTAAGAAGCGTTTAGTGTCAATAAATTATTTAGCAACTCTTTGCTGACTATATTAACGCCCAGTTGAGCAGAATCAAAGACCAAATCCCAACTACCGCCACTGAAGAACTGTGCGGTATCATATGCAAAAGTGTCAATTTTTCCTTTCAGTAGAGGGAGCTGACAGAGGTCATTGATTTACACTAAGAAGAGCGTTGGTCCGGTTATACTACTTTGTGTTACACCAAAATTTACAGTCAGCTTGTCACTTAACCTATCATTGATTTTGACTCTTTGTTTTCTCCCAGTGAGATAGTCATCCAATATTTTAAGAGGACTTCCTCTTACGCCAAGCCGATCCAACTTTTTTAGAAAATGCGGGATTGAGACTGTGTCAAACGCCTTCACAAGGTCAAGGCACACCGTTAAACATTTCATGCTATCGTCCAGATTGACAACGATCGAGTTAACCAGCTTATGGACAACATCGTTGATACTCTTACCGGTTCTGAAGCCAAATTGTGAAGGAGAGAGCAGTTTGTTGTTCTCCAGAAACACGATTAGACGCTTATTAATTAGGCGCTCCAGGATCTTGGAAAGTGCTGGAAGAATGGAAATGGTCTATAGTTGTTCACAGTCTTTTTCACAAGATTTGTAGGTGGGCGTGATAAGAGCTATTTTAAATAGCTCTGGAAAACCCCTGTAGAGATTGAAAGGTTACAAATGTGAGTCATGGGAGTGGTAAGAAGGTTTGCGTATCTCTTGACTATTTTACCACTTATAAGTTCGATACCCACTGCGCATTTATCCTTTAACCCATTGATAAGTGTGAAAACCTCTTGCTCGTCAGTGGGAAGGATGACCATTGAATTTGGAGTGGTGTTCGGTAAGTGAAGTGAAGTGAGACCGTTTATCAGTGGAGATCTTGTTCGCTAGGTTTGCACTTAGGTTTGCAAAAAAGCGGTTGACGTTGTTTATGTCAGTATTGGGATTTTTGGATGTCAAGAGGGACGACGAATGGTCTATTCTTTTGTCAGAGCCGCTTATTCTTTTTATTACATCCCAAAGCTGTTTTTTATTGCTCTTAGCATTTTCAATCTCGTGTTTGTCGTACATTTTTTTTGCTTTGGGTTTTGTTTTGTTTAGGGTTCCGAAAGTCCGAATGAGAATTGGAGCCCTTATAGGATCACTCGTCTGTCTGTCTGGCTGTCTGGCTGTCTGTCCGTAAGTCCGTCTGTCACAGTCCATTGCTCCGAATCTATTGGACTGATTAAGCTGAAGTTTGGTACACACCATATAATATTGGTGACCCAAATACGGACGTGTAACGTAAATGAATGAATTTGGAATATGGGGTCACTTTTGGGGTGCAAGTCGGAAAATTAAAAGAAAAGTTTTCCGAACTGTACAGTGCTACATGACAAATGAAAGGGGTTACTGTAAGGGTCTGAACTACAAATTTTTTTTTAAAGTTTAAAATGTATAATTTTTAAGTTATTTCAGAAAATAGATGAAAAATTACCATACCGTCCCCATTATTCCCGAAAATACTGGGCCTAAATTTTTTTTTAAAATACGGAAGGTAGCTCTTTACTTAAAGATTACAGGAAAACCTATAACAAATATACAGTTTTAAAGAAAACCTGAAGAAAACATTATTTGTTCGGAACCCTTTGCGTGCGAGTCCGACTCGCTCTTGGCCGGTATTGTTGATTAGGTCTATTAATTTATTTAATAAATTAATACTGATTCATACTCAGTCATTATTTTATTTCTGTGTCTATCGGTTCTGATCCCGTAGCCCGCCAAAGGTTAAGGTGTCCGCTTTGCCCGGACTGCCCCTTCTGGGGATACTCAGGTAGAGTATAGTTACATAAATCTACTGATGTTTAATTTCGGCACGACTACTTTAAATAGTAACAACTGCACTAATACCACTCCAGTAGGAGACAACTGTGAACTAATTTTATTATATTTATGACTAGCTGTGTAACTATAAAGTTGATACGATAAGTGGAAGTTTTATGAAATAATTGCGGTCGGTTGCATCAAAGTGCCGCCGCCACATAGTCATAAAAGTATACCGTCGTCGTTATATCCGGTGTTATCTCTAAAACTCACGCGCACGACATACATCGACGTGTGAGACTGGTCAGCTGAACCGCGACTTGATATGTGCTAGTCAATGTATGCTGACGGAATGCAGATGCTCTATTCACCGACGCGTGACGCCGGCTGAACCTTGCACTGAAACCTTACAAGCACATACTCGGACGAGGCTCTGATTCACCAGCGCTTTTGAGGATTCATAGTGATTCATTGTTGTTTGAACCTTCACAAAAACATTTTAATAGCACGTTACTTGAACATTGAGGGTGTGGGCTGTGCCCGCTACCTGAACCTTCCGGCATTCCACTTATGAATGCCTGCATGAGAACGAAGAACTTTTTAGTGCCTGCTAGTGCAGAACGAGACAAAGATATATGGAGGCTAAAAAATTCTTCCACGAAATACCCGAACCTGTAAGTTCATTGCATGGGATTTTCGTATGAACTCAGACATTTGGACAGGACAACGTCTGTCGTGTCACCTACAACGTGTCGACTTCATCACGATATAAATCAGTAGGCACTGAGCGTAGGGTGCGCCCGCGACTTGGCCGTGCGTTTGACATGAAATTGGGCAGTTTCAATTAGTCGTTATCGACCACTCCCTTCCGTGTTGACTTACCGACATATCACTCAACAACTGACGACTAATTCTAGACATGTTATTTAATGCTTAATGCAAGCCGTGAGCCACACCTACATTGACACAACTTCAAAGTATTTCTTAGTGTTCTTTAGAGCTTTCATTCTGCTTGTGTAGCGATGTTGTCCAACGAGATGGTAGCGACCACATTACGGTAGCGGCATATGAAGTACATATTTATATTAAATCTGAAATGTTCACACGTGACTGCCTTCTCCATCGGGCCATGATCATTGATACATGCTTTCGTCCGGACTCCGGAGCTGTATAGTCAGCACCAAAAGTCGATGAAGAGAATCAACATAACAAAACACCTGTTCACAATCAACAACAATCAACAGGTGTTTTCCAGGGTTTTTCTGTTCATCGACTTTTGGTGCTGACTGTACATTACTAACAAACAATCACTCTGCCTACCCTGTTCCCAACTACATGTATATGTTGGGGGGTCGGCTTTAAGTTTAATCGGTTTCAGCTGAGTATTAGTATTTTATGTGGAGCGACAATCTGACCTCCACAACTGAGCACAACCCAGTGACTGGGCAACACGATACTCCTTGGCAAGACTAGTGGTAGATTGTATAGCTATGAAATATTCTACACAGTCGTTTCGGTATTCAGAAGCCTCTGAGTACCGGAACGAATGTAAAAGATCTTCAAATGACAGCCAGGACCAACGGCTTATCGTGCTTGCCGAGGCACGTAGAAATCTCGGTAAGTTGACGTTGAAGATGATCACCCATCCACGGACCGACCTCAGCAAGCGTTGCTGAACCTTGAAGATCGGTCCGTGCGGCTGTTATTACTTAGCTACGAGCTCGACTGTACACTACTAACAATTAGTAAGTAGTAAGTATTCATTAATACGTAGTGTTTTATTGTTGTAGAAACTGCATATAGTTGGTCTGATTTCGTAAACAAGAATAAGATGAATATTGACGTTAATAAAGTGAACAGTTGCAGGCTTGCAATCAATTCGATAATGTTCGAGAGAGACACACGTGACACGCGTGACACACCGCTGATGTGACGGCAAGTCGGCGACGGACATCAAACTTTACTTTACTTGGATGAGTTCAATCGGATGCAGCTCGCGCTGCAAGGAGTGAGGAACAAAGGACACATGCTCACAACAGAAGTGTGCAGAGTGTTGGGATGTGTCACGTGACACGTCTTTCTCGTAAAACGCAAATTAATATACATCAAGTGATCCCTCGCGAGTCGTGCGCTGTCCACGATACGAACGGCCACTGCTTCATTAAATGTAGATTAGATGCGTAGGGAACGTTTTTGTCTTGTTGTCTATTGGTGGCCATCATGCATGAGCTGCTGACAGCGGCACGGGTGGCCCTGTGCGGCGTCATGTCTAGTCGTGTGTCACGTGCGCTAAGTGCGCTTACTCAATATAGTAATATCTAATTCATTGAGTCACCGCTCAGCGGCGGCGGCGGCGTGACGAAGCGTAGGACGAGCAATCTGTCTGCAAGCTCTGCAGCCGACGGAAGAAAACTAGCACCACGAGCGTGCTAATTGAACGGTGTACCGACATTTATTTATTTATTTTACATTACATGTACACTCATGTAAAAAACGTGTTGCGCCGTCCCCAAGTAACATGGGATACGAGCAGGAAGATGATGATGATGATGACATGTACATTCTTATAATAAACGGACAAGAAGGAAACAAAAAAATAGGTAGGTATAGAGGTGGATCGTTGAATGGGTCTTTTTAAGAGAGAGAAAGATCGAAAAATTATAACTCCTTAGAAAAAAAAATACTTAGATAAAGTTGTTTCTTGTTTATAGCGGGTGGCAAGTAATAAATTACGTAAAAATAAAATCATAACATACATACATAACCCACAAACAAGCGTTTGGGTGTTCCAAGCACAGAAAGCTTCAAATGCTTCAATGCAATGACGTCTTATTTTTTAACTTATCTTTATTCAATTAGGTTATTGGCAGTTAAACCGTGAACTCAATTAATATTACTATAAATATAAATGACTATAAGTAATAAACATAAAGCCCTCTCCTAAGTACACAATATCATAATGGGTGACTATGGATCCTTACACTGCGCATGTACCAACCCACACTTGGCCGGTTTTTTTTGTGTTCGGGGGAAACCATCGAAACGCACCCGGGCAACCGGCAAAACTCCCTCTGTGCAGTGCCTGTTAGGACACATCCCTAAGGAGATTGTAAAGGGGTCTCCCCCGAGTCTCGCTGTGCACTGCAACACGTGATACCGGTGCCCTTCTTCCCTGGAATCACTCGATAGCATTAAACGAAAACGATGCGGGCGGGGTATCGGCGTCGAGGCGGTTGCCTCCTCGACGCGTTCTCCGGGGACCTCTCACGATGCCGTTCCACGGCTTGCTTCTGGACCATCATGGTCTCACAGAAGTATAGGCAACCTCCCTCCAGTTTTCTACCTCCGCATAGCATAGCCTTCACTACTGCTAGCAGAAATAGATCTCGTCCGATCCTGGTGACCAGGACTCGTCGCTTAGATTTCCACATAGAGCACTCTTCGAGCTAGGTACCGCTGGTATGAGCGACCCGAGGTGGGCCAGACGATGCGATGACATAACGACACTCAGGAGTCGTGTCTTACTACAGTTTAGAACAAATGAACAGCACCAAATAGCGAAAATCATGACCGCACTGTTGTTGGACGAAAACAAAACGTTACTTACCTTCTTGGTAATAAATCTCGGCGCATACCGCATACTAGGTACATACCTAGTTATTTGTGTGTCGCAAACCCAATAAGTCGCGCACTTCAGTGCTCCCAATAAAATTAAATAAGCCGCCGCGTCTGTGAGGCCGTGTCGCATGTAATGACGTCAGAAGCAGGTACTCAGCGCGCAGCTTCCACGAACAGAGCTAATCAATTTATTTCAATATCAGCGCAGCGCCTTAACACAACTCAGTGCATTTTTGTCGCACGTGTTAAATACGCCTCACTTTTAATATGTGTAAAATGATACAATGTAGTTACAGCACATTTTCTGACCCAGAAAGATTTCAGCATTACATACGACATACTCTTATAAAGTGCCTATTTAAAATTCAATGCCAGCTGCTGATCGTCACAATAAAAAACTTTTTAACAAAAAATTTAACCGACGAAAAAGAACTAAAAAGCAAAAAATAAATTAACCTTTTAAGTCTTGAGTATTGAGCTTATTTACCTACATAAAATATCAAATTTTATATAAACTAATTTTGAGTCGGCGCCAAACAACAGTCTTATTATTAAATATCTAAATTTTATTTGTACGTACTCGTAGAAATGAAGAAGGCTAGATGTAGGTAATTAATCATTTTATTATTTGGCGCCGACTCAAAATTAGTCTATATAAAATTTGATATTTTATGTAGGTAAATAAGCTCAATACTCAAGACTTAAAAGGTTAATTTATTTTTTGCTTTTTAGTTCTTTATCGTCGGTTGAATTTTTTGTTAAAAAGTTTTTTATTTTATGATTTTTTGTGACTCGCATCATCTTTTAATACTCTGAGGCTAATTTCTAATCCTTCATCATTCCTCTTGCCACTGAGCTGATGATGTAACCATCATTCCTTGAGGTTCCCAGGACAAAAAGGCGTGGGATTGAGCTGCTCCAATGATATACATGAGCCATTGTTTTCATATGTACTAGGTACTTACTGATGAAATTTTTTTATATATTTTTTTTAATATTAATTTTTGACATTAATACTTGTATAGTATTACGAGTATATTATATGTTTAAAATTTTGTTTTTGATTGACATTTTATTATTATTCCATTTATTTAATTTTATATACATACAATTTTAAATTTTTAAATATTTAGGTACCTATAAAAACATAAATAAATACAAAAACATTTAAAAATATAAAAAGTAGTTGCCCACCGGTATCGGGAATAGGGTCCAAGCTACCGGCGGTCAGGGCTCCTGAGAAAGGAATCTCCTAACAATACGCGCCGTGTCCAGGAGTACTGCTATCTGGATCAAGCCCTAGATCCAACTGCCCAACGAGAGCCTCCTGAGATGTTCATGACGATCGGCACAATGACTGCTGTATCCACCTCCCACATGTCGACAACCTCGCGAGCCAGATCAACATACTTTGTTTTTTTATCTTTCTCAGCCTTCACGAGGTTCTCGTCATGAGGGACAGCTATATCAACAATCATTGTGCGACGCTCTTGTCGATCTATCACCACTATGTCAGGCTTATTGGCAACAATAGTCCTATCAGTGATGATAGATCGATCCCAATACAACGTGATATTGCCATTTTCGAGAACAGGGTCGGGCTCATACCTATAGTACGGTACTTCAGATTCCACAAGATTGTATTTAAGAGCAAGTTGCTGGTGGATAATCCTGGCTACAAGGTTGTGTCTATGCAAATAGTCTCCGTTAGCTAGACGAGAACAACCAGAAATAATGTGTCGGATTGATTTCCCGGGCCGGTGTCATGCCCGACAGATGTCAACCGTGCCGTCCTTCACAATATATTTCCGGTAGTTATTCGTCATCATAACTTCGTCCATAATTGCACAGACAAAACCTTCGGTTTTCCCGAAGAGGTCACCAAAGCGCAGCCAGGATACGGACGCTAAGAGATCTACATCGGGTCCATGTAGGACCCGGTAAAAGCGTCCGTGAAGCTCCTTGCTCTGCCATACTTCCCTGCGGTCATTAGTATCCATTACTTTAAGTTTGCGCCAGTTCTCGTTTGCCAAGGAGAGCGGGGTGAGGCCTTTGTCCACAGCGACGACATCTCGATGCATACCCACGTCGGTTTCTAGGAAATATTCCCTAAGGCTGCATACCTCGCGGTTGTGTAGGGTCTTAGCATTTAAGAAACCACGACTCCCACATTTCCGTGGGATATACAGCCTCATCACCGATGATCGTGGGTGATGCATCCGATTTGCAGTCAGCAGTGTGCGGACCCTCCTATCCAGGGCATCAAGTTCCGTCTGAGTCCATTTGAGTATGCCGAAAGAGTACATCAATACCGGCATGACCCAACGGTTGAAGGCGCGCACCTTGTTCCCGCCTGATAAAAGACTATTTAGTACTTTATTCAGGCGGCCAAAGAAGCGCTCCTTCAGCGACTGTTTCACGTCAGCAGTATTGATGCCTAACGCTTCCGACATACCCAAATACTTGTAGGTTTCGGTTGAGCAGAGGGATCTAAGGTGTACGGAATCCGAGAGTTGAGTTCCCACGGATTCCTTATGGAATCCGTAAGGGAGGGGGGGGGGGTGTGGGGAGATTATTCTCCCCTCGCTTTACATGCATGACTGCACATTTGTCCACACCAAATTCCATCCTGATGGCGCTACTGAAGGTTTCTGTTACCTTCAGTAGCTACATCAGTTGCAAGTTGTTGGGGGCAAAGAGTTTCAGATCATCCATGTAAAGGAGGTGTGATATGACCTGACCACCTCTTCTCAACCGATAGCCTTGTCCCGAACCCTCCAGTAGTGTACTGAGAGGGTTGAGAGCCAGACAAAACCACAGTGGACTCAGACTGTCGCCCTGGAATATGCCACGCTCGATCCTTATCGGTTCGCTGTTCTCCTGTATCTGCCGACATCCTGGATAGTGAAGGACTGTACTCCACTGCCCCATACACGACATCAGGAAGGTGCGCAGAGTTGTATGAACTTTGTACAACTCCAGCACCCTCATGACCCCCCCCCCCCCTCCACCACCAACCGCCCACCATACAACAATCTGATTATTAAATATCTAAATATATGTACGTAGAAATGAAGAAGGCTAGATGTAGGTAGGTAATTAATCATTTTATTATTTGGCGCCGACTCAAAATTAGTTTATATAAAATTTGATATTTTATTTAGGTAAATAAGGTCAATACTCAAGACTTAAAAGGTTTATTTAGTTTTTGCTTTTTAGTTCTTTTTCGTCGGTTGAATTTTTTGTTTAAAAGTTTTTTATTTTATGATTTTTTGTGACTCGCATCATCTTTAAACTCTGAGGCTAATTTCTAATCCTTCATCATTCCTCTTGGCATTGAGCTGATGATGTAACCATCCTTCCATGAGGTTCCCAGGATTTTGACCAGTTGAGGTTACCTTCAATATTCTAAAGACGTCTTTTCTTCAAAGCATATTAAGTGGTATCTGTCACTAAAACACTACCTTTGCACCTTTGTACTCTTCTATCTGTATTTGTTCGTTTTTCTCTGTAAGTGTTTTTGTGTGTGCATAAATAAATAAATAAATAAAACCAGTTTTTGATATCTAACTTCTATTATTTAGGAAAGGTATGGTTTCCATCGTCAGCTCAGTTTCATGATGTGATGATTCCTAAATGCAAATACCTGATTAAGTTATGAAAAGTAAACAGAAACGATGTTCGTGCCCAATTTTCGAGGTTTTCTCTCAATTTTATCAAGATTCCATGATCAGATCCTGAAGTCCTAGACATGGGACCACCCTTAAGGTATACTCTATCTAACAAAAAAATAATCATCAAGATTGATGCATCAATGACGGAGTGAGGGCTGAACATACACAAAAAATATATATATATACGGTCGAATTGAGAACCTCCTCCTTTTTTTTTCGTCGGATAAAAAAGTGCAAATAACTTTAATTTCGGAAGTCGGTGTCAAAAAATGAAGACACAAAACCAGAAACACTGACTTCCGAAATTAAAGTTATATTTTGTACTTTTTAACCGACTTCAAAAAGGAGGAGGTTATCAATTCGGATGTTTGTATTTTTTTTTGTTATGTATGTTCGGGCATAACTCCGTCATTTATGAACGGATTTCCAAAATTATTTTTTTGTTCGAAAGGAGTTTGTTCCGAAATGGTCCCATTTAAATTTCAACGCGATCTAATGATGCGTTTCGGAGACAAACAACGGAACTCTTCAAAAAATGACAGCAAATCAACCGCGATTGCTGCTATAGCCTAGATATCCATTGTTAACACAATTTAATAGAGAAACACAACTAAATAGTGAAAAATAAAAACCTATTTTATATACCATTCGATTTCTTTAGTTAAGTACATTTAATGGGGAATTATTATTTTTGCATTGTTTTTACGTAATTAATGGGATAATAAAAAACGACTGCCAATATTGTAATGACTGTATAGTCTACAATGATTAAAATTTATTTTAACGATCATAATAATTATCATGACGAGTTTATGGACTATAAATAGTAATTATAATTACTGTCTCATGTGTCTATCATATAACGTTTATTTCAAATCCAAACGATATAAGTACATGTAAGTTATCGTGCGGTGCAGAGCCACTCCTTCAATTATTGCCAATTACACATTTAACACAATGTTCGTAACAAGTGATACTTGCCACTACAATATTTCATTTGCGATGCCTTGGACACACTATCAACAAGACGTCCATCGTCATTCCATCCATCCTCTGTAAGAGTATGGAACGCGTACTCAACAGTAAGCTCCTGGCATACCTAATAGCTAACGACATCCTTAGTGACTAACTAAAAACTCAATACTGCTTTCGCCGAAATCGGTCAATTGGGAATCTTCAAGCTTATGCCAGCCATCGAGGAGCACGGGGAAGGATTTGCCGTCTCCTTTGACATTTCGAAGGTATTCGACAGGGGCTGGCATGAAAGTTTTAAGCGTAAGTTTCCTTCCCTCGGTCTATCCACTGGATTGTGTGATTAAAATGTTGACTGCCTGAGAAATTGGGTCATCGTTGACTACTCGTCCTGTAAATTTAAACCCGGCTATTAATGTTGGGGTCCCTCAGGTTTCGGCAACATTGTTCTTGCTACAGATAAATGATCTTCTAAAAGCGGGTACCTTTGGGAATGCAGACGACAGCACTGTAGTTGCTAAGAGATACGTGTCCAATGCACGAGATAGTGTGTCTCAGATCCGGTCTTTCTGAGAGGCCATGGTTGAGCGCTTGAACTTGTTCTTGAACCCAGGCGTGTCTTTATTTCGCTAAAAGGAGTCAGTTTTATGCCGCTCCATCTTTACGAGATGTAAACATTTTGACAACCGACCATCTTGAGCTTCTTGGTGTAATGCTGACATCCACCCTCAATTTTGTCATTACATCAAGGCAAAGACTCAACTGCCGGCTAAAAAATTGGGGATCTTAGCAAAGGTGAGACGGTACTTCGCGCCGGAACAGATGGTCAACCTTTATCTTGAGCGCAAGTTCGATCGTGTCTTGAATACTGCTCTCATCTCTGGGGCAGATCTGCTGAATGTACTTTAGTCTATTGAGAAACGGGCCAAGAGGATCATCAACAATGATGCACTTATCGAGTCGCAGCTCCAAAGTCTTGAGCATTGACGCCGAGTTGCTAACTTGTTGGTTTTCTATTGGTTACATTTCGGGAAGTGTGCGTCAGAATTGCATAGTTTAATTCCGCCAAGCTCAATCCATCATCGGACCACTAGACGTACGGCGATGCGCCACCAGTACATGGAGGACATCCCACTCATAAGCACAGAATATTTTGGGAACACATTCATTGTGCGTACAACTAAGGAATGGAGCTCTCTGTCGGGGTCTTTGTTTCCTGATAACTAAAACCTGGTGGTATTTAAGTCATGAATAGGTTACTTCTAGCAAGTGTGATCCAACGTCAACCACACGTGACCTATCTTACCATCACGTGAGTTAGTGGTCAAATGTGAGCCTATCATTAGCAAAAAGAAAGTTACTCCAAGAGATGAAAAGTTATTTTAATATCGATATTTTATTATCGACACCTATCAAATATTAATCTCATCGAACATTTTTATAGATCATCGATATTTTGTGAAAATAATTAAGAATGCCGTCCTTATTATAATTTTTGAAGAACGATACAAAAACCCTATAATTTTGACCTGATATTATCGATAGTAATGGTTTTTCGATACATCATTGCAGCTTTAGACTTACACCACCATACGTCTGAGTCCGACCTCCCTAGCGGCGTCAGCGTAGTTTGCTATGCTAACGACACGCTGGTCCTGGCGCAGGGGAGGTCGTACCAGGCGGCGGCCGACCTGATGTCACGCGGGGTTGCGACAGTCGTTGAGAGGATCCGTCAACTGGGACTCGAGGTGGCGTTGCGCAAGTCCGAGGCCATGTGTTTTCATGGTCCTCGGAACGCGCCACGGTCGGGTTCCAGGATAACGATAACTGTCGCAACCCAGCGCTGGGCACGCCACCATTACGGCGGTAGTGCCCCTCTTTGACGAGTGGCTGCAGAGGCGTCACGGCGTCCTCACCTTCTACCTGACGCAGGTCCTTACCGGACACGGTTGTTTTGGGAGGTTCCTGCATCAAATCAGGCGGGAGGAAACGCCCGGGTGTTACCGCTGCGTAAATCGCCCAGAGGACACGGTGGAGCATACGGTGGAGGTCTGCCCCGTTTTGGCGGAGCACCGCCGTGTCCTTGTGGAAGCGATAGGTGGCGGCGACCTCTCGCGCCCGGCGCTGGTTCAGGCCATGGTACGGAGCGAGAGGGAATGGGAAGCAGTCTCCGCCTTCTGCGAAGCAGTAATGATTTCGAAGGCGGAGGCGGGACGCGTGAGGGAAGCTCAACGGAGTGGCCCTCATGGCCACGGCCGCTACCACCGCAGGAGAGGTACTGGGCGTAGGACGTCGCGAGACAGTCCGACCACCGTAGACTCGGGCCTGCGGACGGCGAGCAGTGGGTAGCTCGCCGTCCGATCAGCACCAGGCCCGTGAGTCAAAGAGACGCCACCACGCGCGCCTCACAGAGATAAGAGTCGGCTACTACTGACGGGGCCCATCGTGGCCGGTGCCTGCATGCCTAGGGGTAGCGAATAAATTCTGAAAATGTGTAACCGCACCTCTGGGCACTCAGTCAGGGAGGGAACAGGGGTGACTTTTAGTCAGTAAGAGTCTAACACGCCCTCCCGCTCCACCCAGAATACGTCTGAGTGAAGCAGCCAACAACTCGGATACATTTACGCAGAAGTTCAGACACTCGAACAAAAATGCGAAGCAAAAAAACACGATATGGTGACAGCACATGATAACATACTTCACTAGGTACATGAGTCAGAACCGATATTGTGCAGGGCAGATCTAGGTGGCGGTTAACATTTGGTTTGCACATCGTAAAAATGTAATCGAATTTTCAATGAATAGTTTGGGTTTATCCCATATCGAGGGACAATGGACGCCACCTTTGCTCTTCGTCAATTGTGTGAGAAGTACAGACGTGTGAACAAGAGAACTTGTACATGGTGTACATTATTCTTGAAAAAACGTATGATAAGTACCTAAGGATGTGTTGTGGTGAGCCTTGAAAGAGAAAGGTTTGCCTAGGAAGTATGTAGAGTTAATTCGTGCTAGTCAATCTAGTACCTACATCCGGTCGGCTGCTGGCAACACCGACGAGTTCATTGTGGCTGTAGGCTTGCATCAAGGGTCGGTTTTAAGCCCTTACCTCTTCCTGTTGATTATGGACGCTCTTACGTCGGAAATACAGGAAGAGGCACCCTGGTGCATGCTGTTTGCCGACGACATTGTTCTTGTTCGGTGAAGATGACCTGAGATCTAGAGCAGATTGGAGAAATGGAAATGGAAGCTGGAGAAAGTTGGCTTGAAAATCAGCAGAACCAAAACTATGTTCTGTGATTTCGGCGCTCTCTCCAGTTTTGAAGCCATAGCGCTAGATACCGCGCTTCACCCAGTCTGCTCCGATTTTCGGTATCTCGGTTCACTAGTGCAAAGCGATGGCTAAATAGATCGGACTGTTAAGCACATAATTAACACTGGATGGATAAAATGGCGACAGGTCACCGGGGGTATGTGCGACTCCCGCATTCCCCTTAAACGTAAGGGGAAGATTTATAAAACAACGGTCAGACCTACTGTCTTGTATGGTAAAGATATTGGGCCACAAAAGGATTGAAGATAAGGGCAGGAGAATCATGAATGATGACTACCTACATTGTTATAAAAGTGTATGGAACAAATGAGTCCCCAAATGAACATAATATACGAAGACGTCTTAGTAGTATGACGGAAATAACTGTGTTGCGATGGTGGGATCAGTTTCTTCTATTCAGATTGATCTCTCCTTGTGTTAAAATTTGAATTGGTCCTTCTGTATCAGTCTGCTTAGTGATTTGTTTCGGAATCGGAAGCGCGTTAGTTTTCTGTGGGCGCGGTCATTCACTCCGCGTATTCTGAGCGCGCGTGCACTACGTCCACGTGTCGTGCTCGAGAGCTCTTACCGCGCGGTGCACCGCGGGCAGCGTGTGGCGTGGGTTGTGATACAACAACACAATATACCGAGTAAATTGGACGAGCCAGCCCGTATCTCAATGAATACTGAACAAGTATGCAGTGTTACATAGCTTACCGTCACAGTCCAATGGGTCAAAAATCCGACAAGAATGGGGAGAGTACCTGCAGGCATATGACTACCAAATTCCTAGCTGCTACTTCGAACAAATTGTCAGAAAAACCTAATAGTTTACTTGACCGTGCTCTGCAGTTGTATACGGAACCTCGTAATCCGCAGACGAGTACCTAAGCTAACAATCAGCAACTAGATCAACAAGGTCGTCAATAATACGGCCGCGGTCTGACGCGTGACTCGGCTAACCTCCACCGGCCTCCACTCCGCCACTTGTTCACAGTTTCATGTGCAGATATATGCGCATGTCGTTACACTCTTGACACCCATGCGATGGCATATGGAACATGGAGCATAGATAAGCTTAATATTGATCAAACAACATTTGTTGCTGAATATCACAGGATATCGATAGTCGATGAGGTGACAGTATAGTCTCAAACAAATAATAACTAGCCAGGCCAGTCCATGTCAGCTAGCTTGACCAACGCTTATTGCTATGGCTACCAATAGTCAGAGGTAATCCATTTTTATCTCGTTTGGGCTGTCCTCATCAACTGACAGATTTCCGTGTAACCAGTGTTTGTATAACAGAACTGCCAGAATTCCGTGGCCCAGTCGTGTCTAATCCAGTGACGGCGAGGGAATTGACGCGATAGGCGACTGGTTGCTACCGATGCCGACAACGACTCGCATTTATTCGTATAGTGTTATAAAAAGCGGCAGATGAAGTTTGTTAGAGACAGAAAAGATCACCAACCCTTATTTTAAATACATTATTATTAAAATCTACTGAGTAAAGTGGTGCTTTTGGCAAGTAGGTAAGCGTAGTGCATTTCACAATGTGCGCGACTGCTGCCCCGCGGCCGGTGGGCGGCGCGCTGTTGTGTCACCAGTTCACCACCGCTACACTCTCTACATTCGAGTGCGCCGCGTTACACAACTAGTACCTCATAGCGAGCCTTCCATATCGACCAGTTTTTGACACATCAATGATTCACCTGAATATTACAACAGTACTCATGACTGAACGGTTCGGCCGGAAATAGTCGACAGCTGAATATCAAACAATACGTCAACATTCGTTAGTTTATTTACACGGAGCTCGGTATATTTACACACAAATGAATGTACATAGATGCATGGCGATATTCAGGGATGTCACAACGGTGCCTTTAATATTCCGCTCCACCGCCGACCGCTGCGCATCGCAGTGTGGCGTGGTGTGATAACGATCAGCTGCATGTGCCGGCGATCACAATCAGGTCCAAGTGTACTGACGAGGATCGACACCTCACGCGTTTCCCGGGCCCTCACGAGTTTCACCAACGTCTCAGCTTTCGCCCAAAACGTGTCGAAATCATGTCACAAGGCGTCACAATGGGCTCTCCGCTTCGGCCCAATTTACCTGCAGCGAAACGACGCGACGTTCGGAGGACTGTCATTATGGACGGAAACGGTGTAACAACAACCCTCAGACGAGACGAGGGTAGAGCCGAGAGCGCGCCGAACAAAGAACATGACAGTAAACACAGCAAATAATTTACAAAAGGCAAAATATTTTCCAAACACGAGCCGGCCTTGTATTGTGAGACGTAAGCGGTATATCTAGCACTAATTAGGAGCATTGTTGCAGGAGCTCGCCACTCCTCTAGTGTCCCGATGTTTTTGGTAACCTTTTCATGATACAGAGATTACATCGGTTAAGTTCCTTGTGTTACTGATTGTCCGCGTGATGAGTGTGATGATGTGTTCAACCGTTGACTATCCGAGAACAGTGACAATAAATGAAGAAGTCAGTAATGAAAGTATTTGTGAGCCTACAGACGAGACTTACATTTGCGTGTGTATGTGTTTACTTAAATAACGGGCTGCTCATTCGGGCAGGTACCTAAATGCCAGAGGTGAGCTGTCGTGTCGCCCACTGACTGCAGCTTACGAGGCGCAGAGCGCAATGCTTGTCAATAAATGTAGCTGCTGTGGCGTATAAAGGGCTTCAAGCGAGGAGCAGCGTGTATGGCGCGGAGTCACGCGCAGTGACCGCATGACTGATCCTTGCGGTTTGTGCACCTGCAGCCACGTGAGACTGTGCGCTGAGTCTTTTTGGAATAGTGTGGGATAACTTCGAATATTTAAAATCAGTAAAGTATTTTTTGTGAAGTATTATAAAACTCATTTCACTACTTCCTGTTTGTAAAATCTTCACCTTAAACACAGACCCTGCTTTCCATTCTTTCGGTTTTTAGCTAGTGGTTGTTTATTGGTCTATCTGTTTTCTTTGAAGTTTCATTTTAATTAAGGACATTGTTTAACCCTAGAAGACTATTTGAGTATTACTTATAGCTTTAACATACGTCTCAGAAACATAAAAAAACTTGAGAGGTGTCAAGGGACACCTGGATGGAACGAAGTTCCTTTCGATTAATTAGTGAAGGAATTGTAATATATATATTTTTTTTTAAGTTATAATATTTTTTTTTTATTATTAACAAATACATTGTAATATTAACCGCACTGTCGACTCAGTCTTACGTAAAAATGCTATTACCCACAGATTAAAAAAAAAGGGTGTGTGTACTTATGTACGCACGTAAGAAGTTATACTTCATCTCATCCCCATCATCTCGCAAACGCGCGATAAGGAACTTCGTTCCAAAAAAAAAAAAATAACAACTTTAGCAAAAAGTGTCGCTACAACTTTTGGATCAAAAAGTGTCGTTACAACTTTTGGTCCTAATTTTTTCCGTCTAGCCCCCTTTCACAACGCTCGATGAGGAACTTCGTTCCAATAAAAGACAGCCTGTGGGCTGCGGGAATATACCTACTTATGTCCTAATTTTGAAGAAAATTTAAAGTTGGGTAGTTAAATAATTTTATTATAAAACACAGTTTAATCAATGAAAACCACTCTCGCAATTATTTATGACACCAAAGCAAAACATTGTAGGGTAGGCACTAACATTCACCCAAAAAAATCAACTTTTATAATATCAACTGAAACTTTCAAAATCATTGTTACATATTTTACATTAATTATTTATTCTTAGGATAAATATACGTCTCGTAGGCGTGCGCGTGCTGTACCTCAATAACTCAAAAATTGCGTTACTTACATTAGTGAAAGACTGTAAGTACACCATTGGTAAGGTCACATCGGCCAATGAGTTGGCTAAACACCACGCGGCGATACCCTTTTACGATTAGAAAGATATACAGAGTTTTCAATTGTTCGTGTAGGTACACCTCACAGGCGTAAATTAAGCTTTTAGGGTTAAAAAAATTAAATTCTTCCTGTTATCAACAAATCCTATTTGGTGAGTAACTATAGGTAGCTACAATGAACCTTGGCGATACGTTAGCGACGCAGTCAATAAGCTAGATAGGTAGGTACTAGTGTTCAGCGTCACGTCTATGAATAACCACGGCAGCGCCGCCGGCGTGTTGTGAGTGTTGTGACATGACACGGCGCACAATTGATATCACTTGTAGCGAGAGTCATGACGTGACCACTTGACACACAGATAGCGACGCAGCTCCTCGCAAGCAAGTCATTCAAAACACGAGCCTCGTTCAATGCAAACTACTTCCAGTTTAATTTGTCTGCCCGCACACGCTTTTTTGTTAAAGCGCTCCGCGAGGAGCGAGGGTTGTCAGACTGTTACTGACTAAAACCCAACCTCGTCCCTTTTTTAACCGACTTCAAAAAAAGGAGGAGGTTCTCAATTCGACTGTATTTTTTTTTTTTTATTTTTTTTTATTTTTTTTATTTTTTTTTTATTTTTTTTTATGTGTGTCTCATAACTTTTCACTACATGTACCGATTTTGAAGATTTTATAGCAAACCTTCCAGAATTGCTGCAATCGCATGTCTGTATATTGTTTTCACCACTTCACAACATTACATCACACTGATACGCTCTGAAGGGGTATACAGATTTGTAAAGTTCACCCTGATACACCCTAATTTCACCAAATATGTTCAAATTTCCTATTTTTGGGGCTATCATTTCCGGCATAACTTTACTATTAATTTAGTTTTAGAATGGGGTACAACAACTAAAAAGTGAAAAATAAAAAACTTTTTACAAAAAAAAATACAACCGACTTCCATAAATAAAACTAAAAAATGCAAAATAACTTTAATTTCGGAAGTCGGTGTCAAATAACGAAGAAACCAAAATAGAAACACCGACTTCCTAAATTAAAGTTATTTTGCATTTTTTAGTTTTATTTATGGAAGTCGGTTGTATTTTTTTTTGTAAAAAGTTTTTTATTTTTGGTACTATATAGGTGACCAACCAAGCTTACGGCCCTCCTGATGGAAAGCGGTCACCGCAGCCTATGGACGCCCGCAACACCAGAGGTACCGCCTGCGCGTTGCTGACCCTGCAGAAACTTTTTCACACCCTTTTTGAAGAGCCCTATGTTGTTGCTCATTGGGAAAACCTCGGAAGGGAGCTCATTCTACAACCTAATCGTTCTCGGGATCAGCTTCGATAAAATACCCCGATGCTAGACCCGATCGAACGACTTCGCCATATCTAGGCTTACATACAATGCCTCACCATGACTCTCAGTGGCTTAATGTTCCTGAAGTTGCCTGTGCCAAGGGCTACGGTAACTCTCTTTCGAATTTATCCGCGATACACAACTATATACCTGGAGAGATTACTGACAGTTCTTGCCTTTACAACTTTTTTTATATAGTAGGAAATCATAAAATAATTATTAAAAGCTCCACCCAGAGCGGGAGACTTACTGACAAAAACCCACCCGTGTTTCTATGTTTAGTTGCCTTTTTAGGGTTCCGTACCCGAAAAGTCTAAACGGAGCCCTATTGCTGTCACTCACGGTCACGTGTCCGTCTGTCTGTCTGTCGTCTGTCACAAGATTTTGTTCCGAAGAATTTTTTAACTTCCCATTGATCTATGAACTTGAAATTTGTTGATAACGTTTATTATCTATACTAATATAAAAAAGCTGAATTTTATAATAATATAATAACGCTGAAGAGTTTGTTTGTTTGAACGCGCTAATTGCTGGAATAGCCAGTCGGATTTGAAAAATTATTTCTGTATATGATAGCTACATTCATGAGGAACGCTATAGGCTAGCATTACGCTGCGACCCACGGGAGCAGAACAGTAACCAAACACGCGGGGAAAACCGCGGGGGACAACTAGTTACATATATTTTACTAACAAATACCACTAAATTTAAGACTAAAGCTATAAAAGTTACGGGTACCTCCATTGGCTTTAACCAATGGGCCACTGCTGGTATATAAAAAAGTAGAACGAGATTATACGAGGTTTGGGTTATATGGTTTAAAAAGATAAAGGTTTGATACATTCTTTTGTATGTTAAAAAGTAATCGAAACTGTTTAAGATTTGCGTTGCTGCTAAATCTAAATTTTTAAGCGAGGCAATAAAAATTCTAATAATAAAGTAAAAGCCACTTGGAAAATAATCAATAATGAAACGGGAAAGTCGGTTAAAAAAGTAAATCCGCTATTAGAGATTATTGTCGACAACAAATTAGTTAATGAGTCAGCTGACGTAGCTCAGGCATTTAATGAGTTTTTTTTACCAACATACCTATAACTACAACTCGCTCATTAAATTCATCCCTTTCTAAAGCTGAAAGTCTTTTGAATAGTAGAGTGCCTAAGTGTAATCAATTATTTAGTTTTGAGCGTAACACCACGTGACGTAGTTAACGTTTTCAACTTTCTAAAATATAAAAAAATACAGGTGATTACTGGGGCATCTCCATCAAACTTTTGAGTAATGTAATAGATATCGTAGCGCTATGGCGTGTATTACATTGTTGATTACATTGTATTCATTGTGTATTACATTGTTGATATGTCTTGCAGTAACTTTCAATAAATGCGTGGACTCAGGAATTTTTCCTGATCTCATGAAGAATAGTAAAGTCATACCTCTATTTAAATCAGGTAATAAAAATGACATAGGCAGCTTCAGGCCTATTTCCATCCTACCTGCATTTAGCAAAATATTTGTTAAGTTAATACTCAAGCAGTTGCTAAGATGTTTATTATTTAATGTTAATAGCCTTCTTCATAATGAACAATATGGCTTTACAAAAGGTCGATCGACTACAGATGCGGATGTTGCTCTCCTAAAACCCTATTTATGCACGGGAGAACTCGGAAAATGCAATCGGAGTTTTCTGTGATCTCTGCAAAGTTTTGGATTGCGTACACCATGTTATGGGCTTCAAAACGAAGCTCTCTACGTAACTGATCGATATTTATGTAATAGGTTCCAATGTGTAGATGTCAATGGTATTAAATCTTCCAGGCTACAAGTTCATTAAGATGTGCTTCTAGACTCGATATTGGGACTAATTTTGTTTTTGGTGCATATTAATGATTTACCACACTTTTTAAAGGTTATCTGTGACGTAGAACTGTTTGCAGATGATACCTCTCTTACCTTTAAAGAAGATAGGAATAGACAAGATTTTGACAACGTAATAATAGCGCTCTCTTAATGGTCACGGATTGGGTTACGACATATAACTTAGTTCTCAATGCTATGAAAACTAAATGTATTAATATTGCCTTACCTAATGTTAGAAATTTAACTACTGTTGATACTAAATTAACCGTTGATTTCAATCCTAATTTTTTTTTTCAATGGGGCCTACATATGTCAAGCCTATAGGGAAGGCTCAGCCCTGCCGTCCATCGTCAGAAAAGTGAGGACGCCGTGGTGCCTCTCCAGTCACTCCTCAAAGAGGGGCATTACCGCCGCAATTGTGGCGTGCCCAGCGCTAGGTTGCGACAGTCGCTCTCTCTATGTCGTCATGAGATCCTGCCAGATCTCCGTTCGCCGAGTCGCGAGGTGTCGCGGCAGCGGAGTTTCGCCCCGGCGTTTTTCCTCCTCGCGCATCTCTGGGAGTGACCTGGGCCTCCAGATCCCATGGTGACGCCGTATTACTTATCAGTGAAAATACGGTCCGGCGTGGCCGTAGAACAATTTGTATGGTAGGTTACGCACTACATCCGTTTGCCGTCATCCGATTTATGTCCGTCATTCGTGAATCTCCACCTCGGACAGGATTATTGACGGACCGAAGTAGCCATAGTATTATTTGTATGAACAGTTGCGTCCTACGTCCGAACCGAATCCAAGATGCATACGAGCAGAGGGGTAGAGGGGCGGGGAGTGACGTGACTCTGCGGACAGGGTTCTCAACTTAGGGGTTTCAATCTTGGGGTAAATAAGTGGGATGTATTTTTTTAGGGGCTTTCCCCTATTTTGGAAGAAAGTTTTTCTCCATTCATTGACGGAAAAATTAATCATTTTAATGATATTTCGGACAGACTCACAAAAATAAATTTACATTCGGCATTCACCATTAGATATTGCTGTTTTGGACCAAATTTTATATATTTTCTCCGCTCTTCCCCTTTATGGAAGCATTCACATCTCCTGGACAAAATTGATGAAATTATTCGATGCACTCCTACAACCATTTTAAATGTGGCCTTGGATGACCGAGCGTGGCTGCAAACCACACTACCTATTCGTTTTGGTGGGCTCGGCATCCGCAAAATTTCTAGTATAAGCCTACGGGCGTTCCTGTCCTCGGTCCACAGCACTGAAAAGTTAACTAAAAGAATTTTGACTTCATCACTGGTTAACTGTGAAGTGCCGTGCTTGACCGACGCAATGAATGCTTGGAAAATGGCTTGCCCGGACACGGCGTTGCCCGAGAACCCGTTCTTCCAGAGGCAGTGGGACGAGCCGCTCTGTAGTTTGGTACGGAATAATCTCTTAAATACGTCAACCAATACTGCTGAGCGTGCCCGCCTGCTGGCTGTGGGTGAATGGGAGTCGGGCCTCTGGCTACAGGCACTACCGTCACCCAACATAGGTACTATGCTGAGTGACACCACCTTCCGGATCGCTACATGTCTGCGTCTGGGTGCTCCTTGCGGAGCTCCACATCGCTGCCAATGTGGTGAAGCAGTCGATCATCTCGGACACCATGGCCTATCCTGCAGTAGGAGCGCGGGTCGTATGGCACGGCACGCCAGCATTAATGACATCATCCGTCGGGCTCTTGTCATCACCGGTGTGTCAGCCGTTTTAGAACCTCATGGCCTGGCACGTGACGATGGAAAGAGGCCCAACGGGATGACTATAATGCCTTGGAAGATGGATAGGCCTTTGGTGTGGGATGCAACATGTGTCGACACCCTTGCGCCATCTCATCTTCTTAGCACGGCGGGCTGTGCTGGGGCGGCTGCTACAGGTGCAGAAAACCTCAAACGGCGCAAATATAACAACCTTATTGGGAGTTATATGTTTGAGCCGTTTGGGGTTGAAACACTAGGGCCATGGGGTCCAAGTGCTCATCGAGTTTTCCGTGACATCAGCAAAAATTTAGTCGACTCTTCACGTGACCAGAGGGCTGGCCTTTTTTTCGGCCAATGAATCAGCATTGCCATTCAACGTGGCAATGCTGCCAGCGTTCTGGGCACTTTCCCCATTGACAGCGATGTGGACGAATTTTTTGATGCCCAATGAGCTTTACTCGTACCGGATCTTTTATGCCTCTTGTACATATTTTATTTATTAAGTTATTTATTAGTTTAGTATAATATGTATTGTACGAGTAGTTATAGTCTATTGAAAATAAATGATGTATCTTTTTTAGGGGCTTTATATTGTTAGGGGGGTTTTTTTTTACTTTTTATTTATAAGTAGGTACAGGTCCTAGGATCCTCAATTTTTTTACTGTTGATCTAGCGACATAATAACAACTAGTGCAATAGGGATGTTGCCTGGGTATAACAATAATAATTATATTTAGTATGTAAGTTAGATTATCAAAAAATATTGGGCACAGGTTTTTTTTGTTTTACCAAATCAATGAAATGCAAATGGCAAAGATATAACGCACCAAAGTTCAGGAGTGGGGGCTTGGTACGTCACATCGTGGCAAAAAGAGTAGCAGGGCATGACGTCACGCGAAATTTAACGAACTCTGTCGTCCTCATTTTTAGGGACCCGTACCTGAAGGGTCCAAAGGGAGCTCTATTGTTGTCACCCATGTGTCTGTCTGTTTATCTGTCCGTCTGTCGTCTGTCACAAAATTTTGTTACGAAGAATTTTTAACTTCCCATTGACTTATGAACTTGAAATTTGGTGATAATCTTTATTATTACCTATACTTTACTAACAAATACCAATATTTGGTACGAAACCCTTAAAGTGTGAAATCTGATACGTAGGTACTTGGCCAATTTTTTATTTACGAGAGAAAAGAAAAAATACGTTAGTAAGGATAATTATCGATATAGAATAATTAACCCATCCATTAAAATATTAAGTTTATACAAATGTATGTTTTAAAATAAACTTTATTACATGTTATTGGTGTTTTTAGTTCTGGGGTGTAACAACTAAAAAGTGAAAAATAAAAATTATTTTTACAAAAAAAAAACAACCGACTTCCAAAAAAAGCAATACCTACACTAAAAATTGAAAAATAACTTAATTTCAGAAGTCGGTGTTTCTATTTTATTTCTTCGTTATTTGACACCGACTTCCGAAATTAAGTTATTTTTAAATTTTTTGTGTATTTTCTTTTTTGGAAGTCGGTTGTTTTTTTTTTGTAAAAATAATTTTTATTTTTCACTTTTTAACCGACGAAAAAAAAGGAGGAGGTTCTCAATTCGACCGTATATATGTTTTTTTTTTTTTTTTTTTTTTTGTGTATGTTCAGCCCTCACTCCGTCATTTATGAACCGATTTTGATTATTCTTTTTTTGTTAGATAGGGTACACCTCAAGGGTGGTCCCACGTCAAGGAAATCAGGATCTGACAATGGAATCCTGACAAAATTGAGAGAAAACCTCGAAAATTGTGGGCACGTTTAGCGTTTCTGTATGTGTGTTCAGCCCTCACTCCGTCATTTATGAATCGATTTTGATTATTCTTCTTTTGTTAGATAGGGTATGCCTCAAGGGTGGTCCCATGTCAAGGAAATCAGGATCTGACAATGGAATCCTGATAAAATTGAGAGAAAACCTCGAAAATTGTGGGCACGTTTAGCGTTTCTGTATGTATGTTCGGCCCTCACTCCGTTATTTATGAACCGATTTTGATGATTCTTTTTTTCTTAGATAGAGTATACCTCAAGGATTGTCCCATGTCAAGGATATCAGGATTTGCTCATGGGATCCTGAAAAAATTGAGAGAGAACCTCGAAAATTGGGCACGAATATTGTTTCTGTTTACTTTTCATAACTGAATCAGGTATTTGTATTAAGGAACCATCACATCATGAAACTGAGCTGATGATGGAAACCATACCTTTCCTAAACAATAGAAGTCAGATATAAAAACTGGTTTTAGTGACAAATACCACTTAATATGCTTTGACGAAAAGACGTCTTTACAATATTGGATGTAACCTCAACTGGTCAATATCCTGGGAACTTCATGGAAGGATTGTTATATCATCAGCTCAGTGGCAAGAGGAATGATGAAGAATTAGAAATTAGCCTCAGAGTGTTAAAAGATGATGCGAGCCACAAAAAATCGTGAAATAAAAAACTTTTTAACAAAAAAATTAACCGACGAAAAAGAACTAAAAAGCAAAAAATAAATAAACCAAACCTTTTAAGTCTTGAGTAATGAGCTTATTTACCTACATAAAATATCAAATTTTATATAAACTAATTTTGAGTCGGCGCCAATTAATAAAATGATTAATTACCTACTTACAGCCCTCTTCATTTGTAAGTACTTATAAAATTTAGATATTTAATAATCAGATTGTTGTTTGGCGCCGACTCAAAATTAGTTTATATACAATTTGATATTTTATGTAGGTAAATAAGCTCATTACTCAAGACTTAAAAGGTTTGGTTTATTTATTTTTTGCTTTTTAGTTCTTTTTCGTCGGTTAATTTTTTTGTTAAAAAGTTTTTTAGTTGTTACACCCCAAAACTAAAAACACCAATAACATGGAACGTGAAATTTAAACATACTCGTAATTGGAGGAAACCAAAACGTCATCTAAGTACATACTTAGATGATAAATATGTAGACCTACATAGGTCTACATATTTTTCATTTATGTTCAGTTAAATTTATATGGGACCACCTCGGGAGTGTAATATTCTTTCGGATAAGAATTTTGAAAATCGGTCCACAACTGACAGAGAAATCGGTATACATAAAAAAAACATACAGTCGAACATAGAAACTCCTCCTTTTTCGAAGTCGGTTGAAAAGACGAAACCTGAAGAAAACTAAATTTTCAATACCTAAGAATTTATTTATTACAAAACCTAAATGTGTTTTTTTTGGGGATTTCCAAATAAATGTGGTGATTTTAGGGTACTTTAACTTTATTGGTAAATATTTTTAGGTCTTTCTAGGTCTTCGTACGTAGGTACATAATATAACATTGCCAGAAGTTGACATCGATTGAAAGGACTTATGATCAACAACGTGAACGCTCTGCTGTGGTTCTGCGTAAAATGACGTCTGAATCACGGATTGGAATCGGAGGTAGTGCGTAAAGCAATATCCAAATTCGGTCCGAGTTTTCTAGATCTGTATTTTCACGGATAAGTATCGGACGTAGTGCGTAACCGCTCTTATGGTTTTGAACACCAGTTCACATGCTTGATGTCCCAGCAAGCTATGTACTTCGCCATTGATAACTGACATTATTTTCTAGCAGACGCGAACATGTTCCGCGTACAGTATCCTGGTGAACGCAAGCGAGTTGTTCCGGCGCATCCCACGGTCGCCCGTCCTCGTGTCCTACCGCTGCGCCGCGATATAAATAGGCCGGCTCGGCAGAGAGCGTTGACTCGCTCCTCAATCCTTTTGATGTCAGACCGATATCTCAGCTTACGCTTAACGGATCGTTGCTGGGACTTCCACGTATTGCCGACAGTTTACTAAGTTTTAATTTAGGTCGTTTTCCAGATAGACGCTTATGGCGCTACTAAATACCAACGGCCTTGAGTGGTTAGCTGGCGTGTTCCGTGCTAAGCTGTGGATGTGACCTACCTGATGGTGGACTCCGAAGGTGGGTATAGGATCTCATTGACGGCACTACGTGGAACCATCGTGTTTAGACTCATTTGCTCCATGACCTCTTTCAAATGAGTCCAAACACGATGGTTCTACGTAGTGCCGTCAATGAGATCCTATACCTACCTTCGGAGTCCGCCATCAGGTCGGCCACATCATCAGTAACCAAGGTCTCTATGAACTCTTTCAAATTAGTCCAAACACGATGGTTCTACGTAAAGCCGTCAACGAGATCCTATACCTAACTACGGAGTCCACCATCAAGTCAGTCACATCATCAGTCACCAAGGTCTCCATTAACTCTTTAAAATGAGTCCAAACACGATGGTTCTACATAGTGCCGTCAATGACATCCTATACCCACCATCAGGTAGGTCACATCATCAGTCACGAAGTTCACCATGAGCTCTTTCAAATGAGTCCAAACACTAGTTCTACGTAGCGCCGTCAATGAGATACTGTACCTACCTTCGGAGTCTACCATCAGGTACACACACCAACAAAATAATAAAAAACAGACAAAAATAAACTAACATAAATTCCGTATAACAAAGCCTACTATTACAATTTTATACTTGGACGCAAACTTTTTGCACAGCGAAGTCAGGGAGTTCATTTGAAATGCGCGTTCGCGCAACTGGCTGCGCGGGGACTGAGGTAACGCTAAATGCCTATTGCGCTCGAATACCCTAGCCTTAAGTGCTTCATCGACCAATAGTTCTTCCAGGCATTTTCGGTCCGTCGCGCGATCTCTTTTTCTTGTCTTGCCTAGAAGGAGACTATTTGGCCGAGTTAAATGTATTCATGGACATATTCAATCCTCACACTCCCAATTTCAATGCGGCTCTCGATGTTGTTCGTCATCAGTTTTGTTTTGGTCATATTCATCGAAAGTCCAATCCGGAGACTGACGTTGCTCAGTTGCTCGAGCATGAGGCCTAACTCAGCTGCTGAGGAGGAAAAGAGGACAATATCGTCGGCGAACCGTAGATTAGTTAATCTCTTTCCGCCGACGACAATTCCTTTATCTTCTCAGTGTGGATGTAATTCTTGAAAGATTTCTTCGAGGGTGGCAGTGAAGAGTTTGGGAGATAGCGGGTCGCCTTGTTTGACTCCTCTCTTAATAGGAAAGGGTGGTCCGGTAGTTGTGCGTATGGCTGCTGTGCTATTGTGTTTTTGAGCGCAGAAAATATAGAGTCGTGGGCTAGACTATCGAAAGCCTTTGAGTAATCCACGAACGCGAGGTATAAGGGCAAATTAAACTCTTGGTGTTTTTCAATCACCTGATTTAAAGACTGTAGATGGTCAGGAGTCGAAAGGTTGCCTCGAAATCCAGCCTGTTTGGGAGGTTGGTGGAGGTCCAGGGTACTCGATATGCGGTTTTCTAATGTTTTAATAAATATTTTGTACAGATGAGAAACTAAGCTAATGGGTCGATAATTCCCGATATCTCTGATTTATCTCCTTTCGTGTGAAGCAAGATTATATTTGAGTGACAAAAGTTACTAAGTTAAAGGCGCCTGTTTTAAGAATAGTGTTGAAAACGTTACAGATATGTGGTAATAAGCTTGGTTCTCCAATTTGCAATGCTTCAGTAGTAATACCGTCTTCACCGTGGCTTCGGTTGTATTTCATTTCAATTTCATTTTTATTTTATTATAATATAATTAATACCACATAATTATTTTAATGAACAGTAACACGTCACACTTTTTTTTTTATCCGAAAGAGTTATACTCCAGACGTGGTCTCATATACATTTTATCGAAATGGCTTCAGTGCTTTATGAAATAATCAACAAAAACAAAAATTTACGTCAGGACTCTCAGAATCGACCTATTTTTGGACAATCAAACATTCTCTGTTCAGATTTGATAAAAAATGTTGTATTTAATAAACATTCTTGGTTATTCTATGGTTTAAAACACGATATTTACAACTTTACTCGATCATAAAAAATCGCGAAAACAGGGAAATTATTGATCGTTTTTCAAGTCGTACTTGAGGTAGACTCAACTTTTACTCCCAAGAAACATGTCAAAACATAGGCAATGAGGTTTAAAATGATATTCTATGGATACTTTTTCTCAAAATGGTTTATTATTTAACAAAATATTATTATATTTATTAAAAAACAAAACGGCTTCGCTTTAGTAGCCCGCCACTCGCCAGGCGTCACCGAGTTAGGACCTGTGTCGCTTTTGCTGGCTCGCTACGTTCCCCCGCTAATCGATCGAAATATACCTACACATTTATTGCGTGGCTGAGCTCTCCGAAACTATTGACACCTAAGTATCTACCCTACATTATTTTTCTAAATTGTTTATTTTATTATAGTTTTGAACTCTCTGTTAAGAATTTTGTTTAACGGAGTATGGAGACCTAGGTGACTGATGATGTCACCTACCTGATGGTGGACTCCGAAGGTAGGTATAGGATCTTATTGACGGCACTACGTAGAACCATCGTGTTTGGACTCATTTGAAAGAGTTCATGGAGACCTTAGTGACTGATGATGTGACCGACCTGATGGGGGACTCCGAAGGTAGGTATAGGATCTCATTGACGGCACTACGTAGAACTATTGTGTTTGCACTCATTTGAAAGAGGTCATGGAGAACTTTGTGACTGATGATGTGACTGACCTGATGGTGGACTCCGAAGGTAGGTATAAAATCTCATTGACGGCACTACATAGAACCATCGTGTTTGGACTTATTTGAAAGAGCTCATGGAGAACTTTGTGACTGATGATGTGACCGACCTGATGGTGGACTCTGAAGGTAGTTAGGTTCTACGCAGTGCCGTCAGTGAGATTCTATACCCACCTTCAGAGTCCACCATCAGGTGGTGCGTGGAACACTACGCGCCGTCGACTCTCAGGCCTGGTACTGATCGGACTGCGAGCTACCCATTACTCGCCGTCCGCAGGCCCGTGCCTACGGTGGCCGGAGATCTTCCAGCGACCTCCGACGTCCAGGGCGTCTCCTGCGACGTCTGCGGCTGGGGGCGTGAAGGCCACTTAGTTGAGTCTCCCTCAACTGTTTCGCTTCCTCCTTCGCGAGCATTACTGTTTCGCAGAAGGAGGAGACTGCTTCCCATTCCCTCTCGCCCCTTACCATGGCCTGGACCAGGGCCGGGCGCGAGAGGTCGCTGCCGCCTATGGACTTTCTTATTTGTAAATCTGCGATTTTATGTATTTTTTTGAGAAATAAATGACATTCCTGTAAATTAACAGTTTATTTGTTTTCAGGGTTTCGAACATCCAAATATAAAAACGGAACCCTTATTGGGCTGATCTGTCAGACAACAGACACAAAAGAAAATCTATTGTTCGTGGTCACATATGACCTACGTGACAGATGAGGTTTAATAGGATCACTAACTTGTGCGTCTGTCTGTCCGTCTGTCACAGCCAATGAATTCGGAATCTACTGGCCCGATTAACTTGAAATTTCCTACAAAGGTGTATTTATATGACCCAAACACGGGCGAGTAACGTCAAAAAATTACTTTGGATTATGTGGGTCACTTTTGGGGGGAAAATTGGAAAATTTGAAAATAAAGATTTTCAACCTGTACCATGCGATATATCAAATGGGATATATCGCATTGTGAGAGTTTCAAATATTTTTTTTTCATAATTTAAAAATTAGTAGTTTTAAAGTTATTTAAGAAAATAAACGAAAATTACTATTCCCTCCTTATCTCCGAAACTATTGAGTCAAAAAAAATGAAAAAAATAACGTTAATTATAGTTCTTTACTCATAGATTACAGGCAAAACCTATGTGAAGTCTATATTTTTACAAACTTTATATTCTATAACTTTATAATATGACTCATTCGATGTGTATTGAAAAGTGATTTTACACTTAGTAGTACCCAGGATCTGACGATGGAGTCGAAGGGTGGCCAAAGGATCTCTGTAACCACACAAGATAACACCATCGCGTTTGGGCTCATCCGATGTGTATTGAAAAGCGATTTTTCACTAGGTGTCTGGGATCCAATGATGGTGCCGGAATGTGGCCTTTGGATCTCCGCAACTAAACAAGATAGCACCATCATGTTTCAGCTTATTGGATATGCATTGACAAGCCATATTATACCTGAGCTTAATCTTACCCCTGTAACCGAGCCTTAAATCGGCCCACTGTGATTGCTCAGCGCTTTCTAGAGTGGCTTCTATATATTTTCGAAACAATGATATATATTTTCAAAAAACTGCGCAATATTGCAGGGAAAACGCTCTTACTTCGTACGTATCAAGCATTATGCGAATGCTTAGTTAGATACTGCATTTGTGCTTGGGGCGTTTCAAGCCACCACAGCAGACTTCGGACTACCAGCGCCTCCCCGTCGCTTCTACCTGATCGAGAGGCTCACGAAAGCAAACAAACACCTATTTTATCGCGTGCGTGAGGCTGGCGGTCGTCTCGGGTGGCGATACACTTGGACCAAATTCGGTCGTATCCTGGCTAAGCAGGGTGAAGGCAAGCCTACACATTGCATACGCACCGAGGAGGACCTACTTAGTGTTTTTGGCCCTGAAATGCCTGCTGAAAAGAATGTGTAGCTTCTATGTTAGAGACATTTTTCTTTTAGATTATCCTATTTTAAAACCTAATTTTCTTCAATCAGTTTTATGTATTTTTATATTTTTAAGTTTGCTCTGTGCGAGGTCAGGACCTTTCTTGTCTCAGTGCTTACTGGTTTCTCTCAGTGGTCCTGCTACCCGTGCAATAATGCTAAGCTTTATACACTACACTACTGCTCCATTTTACTTATTTATGATACTTCGGCCTATTGCCTACTACTACTACATAATGTTTCTAATGCCTTATATATTAACAGTATTATTACGATCATCATTTATTTATTTATATGTAATTATTCACCATTATATTTTTACAATCTTTCCTGCACTGTACAAATCCCTCTACGTAAAAATCATAATATATAACAATGATTAGGAACAAAAACTTACTAGTTGGTTTGTTTAATGCGGGGTCACTTGGGACGCACCATGACGAGTTTATTGTGGCTATGGAGGACATTGGGGTGGACATCATGGCAATAAATGAGACCTGGCTGAGACAGGGAGAGGAGGGTCGTGCGCCCCGCGTGCGGGGCTATCGGCTGCGCCAAGTGCCGCGCCCGCGCGACGTGCGCCGGGGCCACGGGGGCGGTGTGGGCGCGCTACGTGCGCCGCGGGGTGCGCGCGCGAACTGTGCCGCACCCGCACGCGCAGCAAGTCGAACAGATGTGGCTCCGACTCAACGTCAACTCACTCTCAGTAATCGTCGGTACTGCATACAGGCCACAATGGCTCGACGTTAATATTTTCCTGGATGCGATTACCGATTCTCTTTCTTCTTTCGCCACTGCGGATAGGGTTATTCTGTTGGGCGACTTCAATATAAATATGTTATGCCTTTCAGATAACAATACTAAATTACTCAACAAGTTCCAAACATGCTGTAAGTTAAAGCAAATTGTTTCTGAGCCTACCCATTTTACCGATCATAGTGAAACACTTATTGACGTTGTGTGCACGGATGCCCGTGTACGGGACGGGAGGTCTCTGTCGCACACATACCGGAGCTCGGCCGTCATGCGGTAATATCGGTTCAATTAAATTTTAAATTGGAGAAGCCTCCCCCACGTTGGGTTACATACAGACCTCTCAGGGACATCCTGCTTGACCATTTTAACGAAGACTTGAATAAAATGGACTGGGAATATATAGAAAGTCTAGAGGATGTGAACTCAATGGTAGCAACATTTAATTTTTACATTTTGAACCTATTTGATTTACATGCACCCCTTAAGAAAGTACTAATCAAGGAGAAGTCCTATCCATGGATAACCTACACTGTCAAAGAAATGATAAAGTTGCGTGACAAGTGTCATATGAAGGCTAAAGCCACTAAATCATCACAACATATGGACTCCTATAAACAGCTCAAATACCTTGTAAGGGCTGCTTTCGAGAGTGAGAAGAGAGCATATTTTAAAACTTTTATAAATAAAAATATCAAACAACCTAAGAAGTTATGGAGTCACCTAAAATCTTCTATAGCTATATCAAAAAAACAGCAGCTCAGTTTACCGCGCTTTTGTAGCAATCCCGAAAAAATTAACGAACACTTTTTGGATGTACCTGGCAGTGGCAAGGTCACTGATGCTGACTTAAAATACTTTGAACACCATAGATTCGGTAACACTCATTTCAAGCTTGAACCGGTACAGGAGGAAATGGTGCTGAGCCTGTTGCGCAGTCTTAAGTCCAATGCGCAGGGTTGTGACCATATCTCCCTTGAGATGCTGATGATGACTCTTCCCCGTACTCTGCCAGCTATTACAGCCATCATCAACCGTTCCATCACCACCTCTTCTTTTCCGGATCTGTGGAAATTGGCTATAGTTAGACCCATCCCTAAGGTATCTAATCCTACCAGCGTGAAAGAACTTCGCCCTATTAGTATATTACCTTGTCTCTCCAAAGTCCTAGAGAAGGTTGTCTCCAGTCAGCTCCGGGCATATCTTGAGGAGCACAATATTTTGCCACTTGCACAATCAGGTTTTCGCAAGGGACATAGTACAGCCACAGCCCTTCTTGATGTGGTTGGGAATATCTTGGAAGCCAGAGACAAGAGAAGGGGTACCATGCTTACCCTGCTGGATTTTTCACGTGCCTTTGACTCTATTAATACCTCACTTCTCCTCTCCAAGTTGTCTTATTATGGATGTCAACCTGAGACGGTCCAATGGTGATGACGATCTGCAGATGTATTTGTCTTTTCATCCTCAGCAAGCTGTTGACACTGTGAAGAGGATGAATGAGGACTTAGATAGGATCTCAGCCTGGTCTAGGAGAAACTCCTTGGTTTTGAACCCAGTCAAATGCAAATATGTAATAATGGGCTCCAGAGATTTTTTAGATAAAATGGGAATGTCGATTTGGATGTGAGGATTGACGGGTGTTCCATTGAGAGGGTGCAGGAAGCCCGTAATCTTGGGGTGGTATTTGATGAGCACCTCCATTTTGAGACTCACATCATGGAGGCAGTGCGCAACTGCTTTTACCGTCTCAAGCTTTTGTACCGTGTACGTCCCTACATAAGTGTGGATATGCGCATCATGCTTTGTGAGTCTCTAGTTTTATCCAAGCTGAACTACGCTGACACTGTGTATGGGGCGTGCATTCTTGGTAGAAGCGATAAGTTGATCCAGCGAGTGCAGAATGCTTGTGCGAGATTTTGCTTTAATGTTCCTACCAGATCTCATATAACTCCTTTTTTAAATAAGGGTAATTTGATGAGAATGTCAGATCGGAGAAAACTTCATCTGGCTACCCTACTATTTGGCATAATTCTCACAAAAAAACCTGAATACCTTTATAATAAATTGACTTGGTCACGTGATGTCAACAAAATTAAAACGAGAGCATTTGCCTACCTTTTGTTGAATTTGTCCCATAATACTGCTGCATTCCGTGGAAGTTTCAAATTTGCTGCCTCTCGTTGCTGGAACGACTTGCCACCGCCTTTTCGAGCTATGAAAACGATTGGTACATTTAGTTTTAAGTTTAAGCAAAACTTATTGCGTATCCAGAAGGAAACCTCCACATGAACTCACCTAGGTTTTGCACGCAGTCGGTATTTGTGACTTTAAGTTAATGTTTTTAGCAGCAATCAAAACAGTATAATTCCAGAACAACACTATACTTCACAATCAGTCACAAACTGTAGAAACTCTCGTTGCCCGCACCATTTCTGTTCCTATTAGTTAACTTATCACAATCAGTCACAAACTGTAGCAACTCCCGCTGCCCGCACCACTTCTGTTCCAAGTAGTTAATTTATCTGGTGCTATTTTAGATGCTAGAAGTCACTTTGAACCTTTTAATTTCGTTTCTTTCAATGAGCATATAATTTCTTTTCAACAAAGCTAGTTTATTTACCAGCTATCTTTTTGGCAGCCGATGAACCGTACCACAGAGCATTTAACCGTCCATAGACACTCGCGCGCTCCATGGTTTGTCTATGACATTGACAAATGTTGTCGGAGCGTTAGCCGTCGGCCTATGGTTATTTTATATTTATTTACATTCACAAATATTTTTATTAAAATTATATGTTTCATTGTCATTTTTATTTTATTTCTTTATATAGTTTTTATGTATGTATTCCGTGTGTGTATCCGTGGCTTCACAGGCCCTATCAGAATACCAGCGCTGTGATATTTATTTTACAAATGTCGCAGCATATGTTGAGATAGGTGCTTTTTTGGCCTCGCACAGGTCTTACCTATGTTTTTTTTCTTTATATTTTTTGATTATGTGGTTTTTTTATGTATCAATATTGTTTTGATGGTATGTAAAATAATTGTGTTTTTCTGTGCGAAGCACAAAATAAACTTTTTTCTTTCTTTCTTTCAAATAAAACATTTCTTATAGAAGCAGAAAGGGCACAGCGTGTGGTGCTAAAAGTTCTAATGCGTTTGCCACTCAGGCATCCAACACTCGATGTTTACGAAAGGGCTGGTGTTCTCACTGTAAGAAAAATATTTGTATATGAAATTCTACGTAGATACCACTAAAAGTATGTGCCAACCCTACCTGTGACAAACAAGCGAGTGGTACATTGTCCGGTTCCTTGCCAAAGAACGGCTTTTGGTCAAAAGCACTTTGACTTCATTGCCCCCTATGTGTATAACAAATGCAATCAAATTAATTCTGTACGTATAATAAATTGAGCAACAATGAGTTTAAAAAGTTATCTAGCTACATCTGGCTGCAGTCGCTTGACTACGAAGCGGTAGAAAATCTATTAACAGTGGTGACTTAAATTACATAACTATTATTTACTAGCTGACCCAGCAAACGTTGTTCTGCCATTCAAAATAATGTTTAAAAACAACTTTACGAACTATTCTCATACCTACCAAATAAACAAAAGAAAGGAAAAGGGAAAAAGAAAAAAAACATTGAAATCGGTCGAGCCGTTTCGGTGAAGTGCATCCACAGGTACCGTGACACGAGATTTTTAACCGACGAAAAAAAAAGGAGGAGGTTCTCAATTCGACCGTATATATGTTTTTTTTTTTTTTTTTTTTTTGTGTATGTTCAGCCCTCACTCCGTCATTTATGAACCGATTTTGATTATTCTTTTTTTGTTAGATAGGGTACACCTCAAGGGTGGTCCCATGTCAAGGAAATCAGGATCTGACAATGGAATCCTGACAAAATTGAGAGAAAACCTCGAAAATTGTGGGCACGTTTAGCGTTTCTGTATGTGTGTTCAGCCCTCACTCCGTCATTTATGAACCGATTTCGATTATTCTTTTTTTGTTAGATAGGGTACACCTCAAGGGTGGTCCCATGTCAAGGAAATCAGGATCTGACAATGGAATCCTGACAAAATTGAGAGAAAACCTCGAAAATTGTGGGCACGTTTAGCGTTTCTGTATGTGTGTTCAGCCCTCACTCCGTCATTTATGAACCGATTTTGATTATTCTTTTTTTGTTAGATAGGGTATACCTCAAGGGTGGTCCCATGTCAAGGAAATCAGGATCTGACAATGGAATCCTGACAAAATTGAGAGAAAACCTCGAAAATTGTGGGCACGTTTAGCGTTTCTGTATGTATGTTCGGCCCTCACTCCGTTATTTATGAACCGATTTTGATGATTCTTTTTTTCTTAGATAGGGTATACCTCAAGGATTGTCCCATGTCAAGGATATCAGGATTTGCTCATGGGATCCTGAAAAAATTGAGAGAGAACCTCGAAAATTGGGCACGAATATTGTTTCTGTTTACTTTTCATAACTGAATCAGGTATTTGCATTTAGGAACCATCACATCATGTAACTGAGCTGATGATGGAAACCATACCTTTCCTAAACAATAGAAGTCAGATATAAAAACTGGTTTTAGTGACAAATACCACTTAATATGCTTTGACGAAAAGACGTCTTTACAATATTGGAGGTAACCTCAACTGGTCAATATCCTGGGAACTTCATGGAAGGATTGTTATATCATCAGCTCACTGGCAAGAGGAATGATGAAGAATTAGAAATTAGCCTCAGAGTGTTAAAAGATGATGCGAGCCACAAAAAATCATGAAATAAAAAACTTTTTAACAAAAAAATTAACCGACGAAAAAGAACTAAAAAGCAAAAAATAAATAAACCTTTTAAGTCTTGAGTAATGAGCTTATTTACCTACGTAAAATATCAAATTTTATATAAACTAATTTTGAGTCGGCGCCAATTAATAAAATGATTAATTACCTACTTACAGCCCTCTTCATTTGTAAGTACTTATAAAATCAAACAATCAAATTGTTGTTTGGCGCCGACTCAAAATTAGTTTATATAAAATTTGATATTTTACGTAGGTAAATAAGCTCATTACTCAAGACTTAAAAGGTTTATTTATTTTTTGCTTTTTAGTTCTTTTTCGTCGGTTAATTTTTTTGTTAAAAAGTTTTTTATTATATATTAGATTACTTCTTGTTACTGTTGCCCGGGTGACTCCGTGCTGCTGGCATGGGTGAGATTAAATCTTTCAATACCTGCACATTGTCGCTTTCGAGCTTACCTGTGTCGGCGCGGTTTTGCGGACCTGCATGGGTTTCGTGGGGACAGGATTTTTCGATGGGACGGTATCAACTCGGTGTTTAGTACCTCCTCCTAACAACTATACACACATTCATACACTCACGCACGCGCACACACCATCACACACGCACACTAACACACACACACCCACTCAAACAAACAGGACATACTTTCGCGCATATTATGAACCAAGGAATACATTCGTTTGTTTTTAATATTTTTTTTCTCTTCTAACTTAATTTTACTATGTTGTTTTTCTCTTTATTGTCATTATAATGGCACAAATTGTGTATTTTTTCTACGGGAGGACACTGGCTCCTGCAACACAGTTATAACTAGCGCAGGAGTCAGAGAAATTTAAACTTGTGGTGTCTGTTTTTTATGTCAATATTTTTTTTTTTACTTTTTTGTATTAAATTTAGTGGTGGTGGTGCCCAGGGTCTAATGATAAAACAATATGGTAATGGTGTAAAGTCTTCCGGGCTACCAGTTCATTTAGGTTTGCCTCAAGGCTCGATATTGGGACCATTCTTGTTTTTGGTGTATATTAATGATTTACCATTTTTACAGGGTATCTGTGACGTAGTACTGTTTGCAGATGATACCTCTCTTATCTTTAAAGTAGATAGGAATAGACAAGATTTTGATAACGTAGATAGCGCTCACTCAATGGTTACGGATTGGTTTACGACAAATAACTTAGTTCTTAATGCTAAGAAAACTAAATGTATAAAGTTTGCCTTACCTAATGTTATAAATCTATGACCTAATGTCATCTTAAATAAAGAAGTGCTTGAAACTGTGGACTTGGCAGTTTTTTGGGTATAACTGTTGATTCTAAACTTCAATGGGGCGCACATATATCAAGCCTATCGGGAAGACTCAGCTCTGCCGCCTACTCCGTCAGAAAAGTTAGACAATATACTGACGTTGACACAGCACGGTTAGTCTATTTTAGTTATTTCCATAGTGCTATGTCGTATGGTAATCTTTTGTGGGGTAAAGCTGCGGACATGCAAAATATATTTGTTTTACAAAAACGTGCTGTACGAGCAATATACAGGTTAGGGTCAAGAGTTTCTTTAAGAGAAATTTTCAAAGAGATTGGAATTCTCACGGTGGCATCTCAATTCATTTTTGCAAACATATTATACATTAGACAAAATATACATTTATACAAAAAGACCAGTGATATCCACAATTTTAATACCAGAAATAAGTATAAACTTCATGTTCCTTCCCACCGTGTTCGTAGGGTTCATGGTTCGTTTGAGGGTCTCGGTATCGAATTTTACAATAAGCTACCCCGATCTTTTCTTGACCTGCCTTTTAATGCATTTAAAACAAAAGTTAAATCTAGTCTCTGTTCGAAGGCATATTATTCCATCAAAGACTATTTAGAAGATAATAATAGTTGGTCGCTGTGTTGAACGCAAGACAATGTTACACTTGATGTTCTTTCTCCATATTTAGCTTATGGTTATGACAGATTATATGAGTTCATATTATTGTCTACTAATTCTAGTGTGATGGACCTAGTTCATCACTTGTGGCTTCGAATCACAGCCCTGTGATAGATTCTATCTTTGCACGTGTAAGCAGGCACACCAGTTATGTATGGAGGCTTATTTAGTTTGGCTTAGTGTTTATGCTTGAGTTCGTTTTTTTAATGGCATAATTGAGTGTGCTAGCTAACAAGTGGCGGATTATTTAATGTTATGATTATACTTTAGACGATATATCTTTATTATTTTGTTTTACATACGTTACATACACATATGTTAAGATTGTTGCATAGAATTATATAGATTCAAGTTTTTCAAACTTAACAGACAGATGTGTTGCTGGGGAGTTTATTGGCCACTTCTTCTTCCCAGCTAAAACATTAGGAAGTGGTGACGGGCGGGTGTTTTTGGGGGACTGTCTTTATGTAGAACTTTGACGTTCAAAAAGTGCTGGCTCTTAGCCTAGTTTGAATAAATGACTTTTGATTTTTGATTTTTGAAACCGGAAGGTAACCATAACAACTCCTCAATTAAACAAAATAGCACTAGCAGGTTTGGTTTTATTGAATTTGCACTGACTAGTGTTATTACACTAGAAGGTGATCAGGGTCTGATTAGATACCTATTAGGATCTTCAACCATACAATATAGTACCGTCGTGTTGAGACTCATTGGATATGTACTCTCTGACATTAAACTAGGGTTTGATGGTTGACTAGGGTCTGATGATAGAGCCAGAAGGGTACCATAGAAAGTACCGTATTGTTTGGTCTTGTCGACTTTGTCTTGACTAAAACTACAAGTCCAGGGTCTGATTTTGAATCTGGAAGGTCATCATAGGAAACCAAGCTTAATAATGTAACCCGAATCAGCCCGATGAGGTAAGGCTAGTTAGATTTGTTTTGACAAGTTATAGCACTCTGGGCCGTATAGATTCGATTTTATTTTGGCTGACAAGAAGTTACAGGGCAGCTGGCTAGAAGAATAATGTCAGATTGCTGCTGTCCCAGGTACTGACTCTTTCAGCCTTAGAATTCATACGCTCGTGGAGTCAGGATAAGTATTTCAATAAATTTTAATGTTAAAAAAAGTTTAAAATAAAGTATAGATAAATTAAAATCTTTTTAGGGTAAGCTTCAATCATATTATAAAAACGAAAACTAGAAAATGTTGTAGTTGTATGTGACTGCTGATCGATATAACATCTTCTTTAAAGCTTGAGGTGTGAACGTCTCTTACACCGTTTTAAGGATAAGCCTAAAATATTATAGTTGTACGCATAGATTATTACTTTTTTATTAGCCATTTAAAAAATATGTGATTCGTTCGGAACCCTTTGCGCGCGAGTCCGACTCGCACTTGACTGGTTTTATGACAGAGTTTGCTATTCGAAAATTTGAAAATGATCTCTAGGTGATTCAAAATTCAAACATAGGTTATGTGCAACTTTTGCTATGGAACCAACACGAAAATCACGAAAAAAGAATCGGCTGCATAACTCGAACAAAATGAACTGTTAATTTTTTTTCGCGATTTCAGCGTTGATCCAGTAAAACTTGATTATAATGATGTATGGCCGCGATTACGCCTGCTAGAATTTACATGCAAGTTGAATTACATTGTGGGGTACGACCGACCGATTGATCACATTATACCTCGGTAACCCGCAATGTGATGCAACTTGCAAAGCGGTATTGTTGTCGTATTGTCGTCTCCACCTTGTATCATCATCATTCATCATTCTCCTGCCCTTATCCCAATTTATTTGGGGTCGTCTCCACCTTGTATAAAGTCCTGAAATAATTGTCCTTAGCCGAGAAGCATCCTGTGCATATTCGGAGAGTGCGCTGTGTGAGCTGATCTACGACACAGCTCGCGCGACAGGTGCGCGGCGCACCGGAGACGCGCGTCAAGTCGTCTCCGTCAGTCGCGTCGCGCGCCCCTCGCGTCTCACGCTCATCTGTGGCCTGACCGCCTGAGCCGCCCGCTCATCTGTAAACATCTATGATTCACGTTTGCTCTCAGAGTCAACACGGTATCATGTGGGGTTGCCAAGTTCTAGTTCACAGTTCACATACCTACTTGTGCCCTTTGTGCATTCTACATTTTTATGCATACGTATCTACATAGGTACGTATCTACATAGGCCTGCCCGGGGGTGGAGGATAAATTCGTAAGAGTTACCTCGCCCCCGGGCGCGTAGGGCAGGGAGGAACAGGGGTGGGTTTTAGTCAGTAAGAGTCTGACACGCCCTTCCGCTCCACCCCAGAGCGGAAAGAGTCATTAGATGATTTCCCACCCACCAAAAAAAAAAAAAAAAACGTATCTACATAGGTAGGTACCTCCTTAGCTTGGAAGCAAGAGAACAACGTTTGGAGTGTAGACATTTATGGTAATGTAGACAGACATAAGCAAGCCGGTTTCTTTCGCCGTTTTGAGAGCAGTGGTGATGAAATAAATGACTCAAAGTAAAGCGCCTGCCGGGGTTTGAACAGGCGAAAGACATACACTTCTATAAATGTGTTTTCTGAAGACAGTGGTGGCCGCCACATAAAACAGGGTCTCTCTAAAGAGAGTCGTCATCAGGGTCGTGATGTAACGGCACCGCTGTCTTAGGATGGTCTAGTTTAACAAGCACAACAATAAGAAATCTCACACGCCTGCTGGTAGGTAATTCCTAAAGCTTGATGTTTGATAAAACTTATTCGTTCACAAGTTAGTGTCGGTGAAGTCTGAAGAAGCACAGGTGTGCCGCGTACGGGTGGGCGAAGTCTTTTAAGTGTGGCTGTCTCCGGCGCTGCGTGTCGGGTGTCGACTACTCGCACCGATCCGCACGTGCGACGTGTGAGCGCGCCTGGCGCCTGCCCTCCGTGTGTCGGCCTACAACCGTTCTAAGACATACCTAAGGAAAATAATTTACACAAAGTCACGCTTTTGTTCCCTGAAGCGGTACGCATATATGTAGGTACTATACGGTCATAATCCAATTACCTACACTTAGTGCTACCTGGGGTTTAAACCGAGAATTCGGTTCTCTAGGTCTCACCAGTCGTGCTAACGAACACGTGTAGATAACTAGATAATTAAAATAAAATAAAACTGACTAAAACCCACCCCTGTTCCAGCAGCAGGAGCCCTTAGTGCCCGGGGGCGAGGTAACTCTGTTTCGAATTTATCCTCCCCCGGGCAGGAGTCCTCAGATCTGAAGTGATGACCGCTGGCTACAATCAAGGTCAGCGTTGTTCAACACATTCATGACTAAAAATCATCAATACAAGCGAACGGTCGGCAGTAAGAGGGTCACTGACTCACTGCGCCATGGCTCTTCGGTGCAGTGTGAGGCTGATTGCGTCGGCGGCGAGTGGAGCTGCGCGGAGCGGAGCGGCGCGACTGGCTAGATGGATGGCCGCAAATGGCTTTTTAATCTGCAAGAGATCGCATAGCGCCGCGCGACGCGGATGAGCGACGTGTGACGTGATGCTCGCAGATCAACCCCTGCCCCTCGATCCCCTAGGGTTTCGGCGCGGGGACGGAGCCACACTCTGTTATGTAGGATTTGCTTATGTCTCGCTGATGGCCGTTCGTCGTTTGTATTACGATATTTTTTCACCTAAGCGAGTTTCGGTTATTTTCTGTTGCATGTTTTATTTTACGGGTTGCCAGAAATATGCATCACACAGCTAACTACTCTCATTATTCATGAAGCTCCCCGTTGTCCCTTCCTCGTGACAAGAAACTTACATAACGTGCGTCCAAAGGACAATAATTTAATTTCAGTTATTTCGCAATGATTAAAGTCCCTAACATAATATTTAGCAATTAAATTGTCGACAAACGAGCCACTCCGCGACCGAGTTGTCACCCCCAGCCCGTCAGTCAGCACTTCGCGAGGTGGAGTCGTCCTCGCTCCTCGCTCCTCGCCACACTCCACGTCGCCGCGCGCTGATCCTTGCCTCGCTCGTATTTTGGTTCCTCGTTCCTTGCATTAAGACCGGCTGTTCGACACGAGAAGTAAATCCGTTACATTCTTATGTCAAGCAACAACGACGATGTTATTGTAACTCTAAATGTGGCTATTTGGGGATAGCTCGCTCAGACAGATTAGTTTCACGTCAATTATGTCAGAGAACAATCTCTGGCCATTCATTCTACGTATTTTATTAGACTCGTTTAGTCGCAGAAGTGGCTCCAGTCTAGATGGAGGAATATAAGAATCGTAAAAGTATTTGGGAAGAAGCAAGTCTGTCAATAAATCACTTTTTAATTTGTAGTGCTTCCGTCGAACATTTTACTGACGATTGATCCTTAACTGGCCACTTATTATTCGACACGTGTGTATATGTAGACAGGCTCGTGAGCGCACACAAGGCGCGCACTTTGTGTACTTGTCCTCTATACGGCGAGCGCTTTCCTCGTGCAATCGTTGTCAACCGTCCAAAGAAATCGGTTTGCCTCCTATTGTCACCCGTCGATACGCTCAGGCTCAAGGTAGTTCTGTTGCCGTAGATTAGCTCAGGCTTAAGGTAGTTCTGTTGCCGTAGATTAGCTCAGGCTCAAGCTAGTTCTGTTGCCGTAGATTAGCTCAGGCTCAAGCTAGTTCTGTTGCCGTAGATTAGCTCAGGCTCAAGATAGTTCTGTTGCCGTAGATTGGCTCAGGCTCAAGGTAGGTCTGTTGCCGTAGATTAGCTCAGGGTCAAGGTAGTTCTGTTGCCGTAGATTAGCTCAGGCTTAAGGTAGTTCTGTTGCCGTAGATTAGCTCAGGCTCAAGCTACTTCTGTTGTCGTGGATTAGCTCAGGCTCAAGCTAGTTCTGTTGCCGTAGATTAGCTCAGGCTCAGGCTAGTTCTGTTGCCGTAGATTAGCTCAGGCTTAAGGTAGTTCTGTTGCCATAGATTAGCTCAGGCTCAAGATAGTTCTGTTGCCGTAGATTAGCTCAGGCTCAGAGTAGTTATGTTGCCGTAGATTCTCGTAGACAATGAAGAATGACTACGAGTACTGTTGATACGATCTTGATCGTTTGTGATACAAACGGGAGCACAGTGATAGAGAGATACAGAGCACTTAATCATTGTACTGGTACTAAAACCTAGCCAATACTAGCTCGCTATTGTTTCGACGCTGTTAATGAGTTATTTGTTTTATGTGTTTGCTTACTAATCAAGCATTTAGGCAGTTTCAATTCTTATTACTAAGGTTTCTGAAAGTCTGCCGCCTCCCCTCGACCTCCGACATATTGCCTAACTTATAAACTAACTTTAGCCATTTTAAGGCTTTCCAAGCTCGTAAAGTGGGTACCTTCGTAAAAAACAATTTGATTAAATTCAGCGACCGCCTTATTTGAGCTTCATCGTTCATCGTTAAGTAAGTCCTGATTATCTCTGGAACCTTCCATTTGCGAAGAGAAAATGAAGTTAAAACACAGGATTCTGTTTCAATCTTGAAGAGGTAAAATTACTGAAAGCGAAATCCACCGTCAGGGGGATAGGCATGCACTTTTATAGCAGGTCAATGTAAAGAGAAAAGGAAATGCCTTCAGACATCGAGGTGTGATGCGATATTTTTCCACGTGCGAACCAAGTGTTGAGAGTCACATTGACAAGCTCTATAGTGATTATGCGCAATGTCAATTGTTAGCCTAATGATCTATAGTGCAAGAAAACAACATTCAAATTCAAAGTTCAGAGCCTTTAGACAAAATACTTTTCTGTTAACTCTAACGCTTCGTGCAAAATGTATGGCAACGACATTACTGGGCGTGAGTCACGTGACAGTTCTCTCCGCAGGTAATGTCCTTGCCTTACATTTTGCACCAAGCGTTAGCGCTAGCGCTATTATAAAAGTTATTTGGCTAAGGACCAAAGACCATCCCAATAAACTTTTATAGTAATGATCAAGAGAAATCAGCCAATCTCTCTACCTTTCGAGACACTCGTCTTTCTAAGACAAGACAGACTTTTAATGTGCATTGTTTGGAATCGATTTAATGGATCAAAGCGTATTGAATTTAAATAACTTCTGTGTTTACGTTTCACAACCACTCATTCGGAATATCACAGGATCAGATCACGGAAGTGAATGAGTAGACGATAATGTTGATCATCGGAAAATGCGCTTATAATAAATTACAGATGGTGTTATTATCATGGAAGTAGTTGCCAATTTGTTTGTCATAGTCAGCAGTACGGTTACAGTATTTTGCTCATAACTCTAATTTGGCAATCTTCTTTTTTCGGATATCAGCTGTGATTTTTTGACTTTGACGCGACATGCACGTTTGTAACAGTGTGATCAAGTTCTGCGTCAGCGTGATTACAGCTACACGTCATACGGGGGCGCGGGCGGGCACGACTTGGAAGCGACAGATTGTCACGCTGTGATTTCCTCCCCCCCCCCCCTCCTCCCCGCGCCTCACCGGCCGCACCGCTGCTTACTATTACAGTCATACTCGCTAGCTAATGGGCTAATGGTAATGTCACTGGCAACTCTAGTCTGCGTGCTTGCTGCATCACTGCAAGTCGGCACACTCGGCACGCTCGGCACCACCCATCGCCGCGTCTCGTAGGAGCGACCTCGTGACATCTGAAACGAATACACGACATCTCGTTTGTATGCATGTGTCGTCACTTCGGTTCCTGTCATTGTAAATGTGCTTCCGTAAATATCCCGCGTCCTTGGTAAAAAACGTAAGAGTTGAAAGTGAGTACCTTGCTGTTGTGGGAACAGTGGCAATCAATTAAAAATATTCAGAAAAAAAATTGTCTTTACTGGTAGATAAATTATTATTAAAGAATTATTTTATAAGATAATGCGAACCATGTGTGAAAATTACTTGCCAAGAATAATGATGAAAAAGAGGCCTGTAACTGAGAAGTAAAAGCAGACAGAAACAAAATAAAATGTGGCGGTTAGCTAAATCCTGGCGTGGTTTAGTAAGTTTGTGAGGCGCACCAGCCGATAAATGGAATGTTGAAAGCTAATAAAGTGGTGGTTGAGAGCGCTGTAGCGCTTTAGAGCGCGCCGATAGCGCTCTGCCTGACGAGACGCCGCCGAGCCTATCTGTAGCAGCGCCGCACGCCGAGCGCGCACGGAAGGCTCACTCCACACAGCTGGAGACACAGTACCGACAGTTCGCGCTTACGACCAGTCTGCAGTGGCTTCAGAGCGAACGTGTTTCTCTTTACAATAGTGAACCTTTTGCGCGTCGTTGTTGTGTAGTGCCACGAGCGGGCATCGATCGCTCCGCTACATTACACTTCAAATGCTTGCCATTTAACACATTTTACCATTTTCTTACTGACTTAGTGTTGCTAACCTAAGCCAATCTTTGGGGTTTCCAAGGATTTTGTACCATAGTTTTTTCTAAGTATTTTATTAGGTTCAGATATCCAGTCTTGGATAAGAAATCTTAAATTCTGTCTGATTAGTTTATGGACGTGCTGGAAATGCATATAAATATGCTAGAAAATGTATCTAAAAAAGCTAAGCACATTTTGTAGTCGTTACAAAGTAGTCTGTTCTTGTGGCAGTGCGGCTGTTGCGAGTCGCGCCCACGCCGGTGCGGCGCGGCGTATCCCGGAGCGCTCACTTCACACGCACTAAAGCAGTAAACAGCTCGTTGGCACCTTTTTCGCCGTTCGCGCTCACGTCCTACTCACAGCTCGCTCGTGAACTGGTGGAGCCATACGACGCGGACAGCGTGGCGTGACTCCTAGAGCGCACGAATTAACATACACTAAAGCAGTAAACAGCTCGTTGGCGCCTGCCTGGCCACTCGCACTCGCGTCCTACTCGCGGTTCGCTCGTGAACCGTTGGAGCCAAAGAAGCGGATGGCACGACGTGGGTCCCGGAGCGCGCGACTTAGGGCCGATTTCACCAATTCTAAACGCCCAGTTTTCGACGTTTAAGGGTCTACTAACCTCTGCCCAAGGGTTGTGGATAAATTCGAAATAGAGTTACCGCGCCCTCCTGTCATTGGATGATTTGCCACTAGACAAAAAAAAAAAAACGGTGGAACCTGCCAAGTAGCGCCCCCGTTGAATAAAAAATCGTAGCATAGAAAATAATTAAAGAATCCAACGTCACGTTTGTTACAAAGAGGATGGGTTTTTTTTTCTTTATATTAATGAATATATATATATTTATGTAGTTATTATATTAAATATTTATGTATGTTTATTATTAGTATGTAAATATTTTTGTTCCCGTTATATATTATTTTTAATAATTATTACATTGTTTTTTTTTTATGCACCTGCCTTATTATCTCGCCACCACCCTTGGTTGACTGGTAGAGAATGCCTAAGGCATTAATACTTTCTACTTTTTACTACCTTTGTACTTTTGTTGCAGAAAGTGTAAATAAATAGGTAAATAAATAAAGTATTTTTAGGTTGTTAAGGCCCTACTAACGGTCCAAAAACGGCCGTTTCTGACACTTTTGCCTACTACTTTGGATACGAAACAGTTTGAGACCTGTTTTATCCTCTTTGTAACAAACGTGAAGTTGGATTTTTAATATTTATTTTCTGTGCTATGCTACATTTTTTAACATCAGGTGAGATAGTGGTCAAACGCGAGCCTATCAAACATAAAAAAAAAAAAAAAAAAAAAAAAAAACATTTTTTTATTCAATGACGCAAGCCACTGGACCGTTAGTAGACTCTTAAAACAGGTCTCAAAATGTTTCGTATCCAAAATAGTAAGCAAAAAAGCAGAAAAGATGAAAGGGAACCATCTTGGTATGGTCATGTGAAGAGGAGGGATTAAACACATGTAACCAAAAGAGTTTTGAATATAAATGTGGATGGATGTAGAGGGAGAGGGAGGCCAAAGAAACTAAGGATGGATTGTGTGAGGAGTGGAAAGAAAAGGGAGTTAGTGATAGCGTGACGGCTGACATGACAGAATGGAAGAACGTGTTGCACCGACCTCAAGTAACATGGGATAGGGGCAGGAAGATGATGAAAATCCAAAGTAGTAAGCAAAAATGTCAAAAACGGCCGTTTTTGGTACTTTTGCCTACATTTATTAAAAAATAAAATTTATTTACTTCAGGTAACCCATATCAGAAAAAAAAATTACACAATATGTCGTCACGAGATTACATACATTACATACACTATAGCAGTAAACCGCTGATTGGCGCCTTCCTCGTCGCTCGCACTCGCGTCCTTCTTGCGGTGAACCGCTCGTGAACCGGTGGAAAAACACGTCTCAGTCAGGGCACACTTTACCGATAGCTAGCACATTACTGAAGCTTGTCTGTCTCATAAGTATAAATATATCACATTAAATTCATTAATATTAATTACAGTAGTCTCTTATATGCGACACTATATGTAACTTGTCTGTCACAGTAGTGTCGCACATAAGGACAGTCCAACCTAATTGCTATCATTTTCAGAACGCTATTGGTGCTGGCCCGCACTCTGCGCACAAGAGACGCGCATCGCTTCCGCATGGTCGCATGGAAACAGTCCGTGCGTGCCAATGCGAACATACCTGAAGCGCTACAGTAGCGGGGCAGACCCAAAACCGCCCTATCCGCCTACGACTGCTACGATTTGTCATAAAGCTGAAGTGTTTGTTTGGTTGAACGCGCTAGTCTCAGGAACAACTGGATCGATTTTTTTTTTGTGTTGAATATTCCATTTATCGAAGAAGGCTATAGGCTATATAACATCACGCTGCCACCAACAGGAGCGAAGCATCAATGAAAATGGTGGCAAAACCGGGAAAAAAAATCCTTTTGAGAACTTCAGTTGCGTACGCTGCGTAAACGGTTAGTTACGCAAAAATTATATATGACTGAATTGTTTGCCTTTTAAAGTTCTAAAAAAAAGTCCGCAACAGCATGTCTATCTTTTAAAGTTACTGACTATAATCTTTTTTATGGTTTTTATTTTTTACGCTAAGCTTAGTACAGTTACACTTAGTTTATAGAGTGAATGGTGAAATCGGCCCTTAATATGCACTAAAGCAGTAAACAGCTCGTTGACGCCTTCCTCGCCGCTCGCGCTCACGTCCTACTCGCGGTTCGCTCGTGAACCGGTGGAACCACACGACGCGGACGGCGCAGCGTGGGACAAGCACTATAGCAGTAAACCGCTGATTGGCGCCTTCCTCGTCGCTCGCACTCGCGTCCTTCTTGCGGTGAACCGCTCGTGAACCGGTGGAAAAACACGTCTCAGTCAGGGCACACTTTACCGATAGCTAGCACATTACTGAAGCTTGTCTGTCTCAATAGCTTTGAAACTAAATCTGTTCGCCGCCCGAAAATGTAGTAAGATTCATCAGATGATACCTATCTTTACATTATTCAGCTTATGCAGGTCCATGAAGAACACGACTACACGAGGTATCTAACTTTTATGAAGTCCTTAAACATCATTTAATTTGTTAAAACTTAGGTATAACTTTAGAAAGCTCAGCAGTATCACATATTTATCGCAATTTGTATAGACGTCTCTCGACCACACACAACTCCAGATGTGACCACTATAATTTTGAGTGAAAGTAAAAAAACTTTTTAACAAAAAAATTAACCGACGAAAAAGAACTAAAAAGCAAAAAATAAATAAACCTTTTAAGTCTTGAGTAATGAACTTATTTACCTACATAAAATATCAAATTTTATATAAACTAATTTTGAGTCGGCGCCAATTAATAAAATGATTAATTACCTACTTACAGCCCTCTTCATTTGTAAGTACTTATAAAATTTAGATATTTAATAATCAGATTGTTGTTTGGCGCCGACTCAAAATTAGTTTATATAAAATTTGATGTTTTATGTAGGTAAATAAGCTCATTACTCAAAACTTAAAAGGTTTATTTATTTTTTGCTTTTTAGTTCTTTTTCGTCGGTTAATTTTTTTGTTAAAAAGTTTTTTATTTCATGATTTATTGTGGCTCGCATCATCTTTTAACACTCTGAGGCTAATTTCTAATTCTTCATCATTCCTCTTGCCACTGAGCTGATGATATAACAATCCTTCCATGAAGTTCCCAGGATATTGACCAGTTGAGGTTACCTCCAATATTGTAAAGACGTCTTTTCGTCAAAGCATATTAAGTGGTATTTGTCACTAAAACCAGTTTTTATATCTGACTTCTATTGTTTAGGAAAGGTATGGTTTCCATCATCAGCTCAGTTTCATGATGTGATGGTTCCTAAATGCAAATACCTGATTCAGTTATGAAAAGTAAACAGAAACAATATTCGTGCCCAATTTTCGAGGTTCTCTCTCAATTTTTCAGGATCCCATGAGCAAATCCTGATATCCTTGACATGGGACAATTCTTGAGGTATACCCTATCTAAGAAAAAAAGAATCATCAAAATCGGTTCATAAATAACGGAGTGAGGGCCGAACATACTCGTACATACAGAAACGCTAAACGTGCCCACAATTTTCGAGGGTTTCTCTCAATTTTGTCAGGATTCCATTGTCAGATCCTGATTTTCTTGACATGGGACCATCCTTGAGGTATACCCTATCTAACAAAAAAAGAATAATCAAAATCGGTTCATAAATGACGGAGTGAGGGCTGAATACACATACAGAAACGCTAAACGTGCCCACAATTTTCGAGGTTTTCTCTCAATTTTGTCAGGATTCCATTGTCAGATCCTGATTTCCATGACATGGGACCACCCTTGAGATGTACCCTATCTAACAGAAAAAGAATAATCAAAATCGGTTCATAAATGATGGAGTGAGGTATGAACATACACAAAAAAAAAAAAAAAAAACTTATATACGGTCGAATTGAGAACCTCCTCCTTTTTTTTCGTCGGTTAAAAAATTATAATAGTTTACAGAGTCAGCCAGGCACTTGTTGCGTTGCGGCGGCGGCGGTGCGAGGGGGCGCGGCGCGCGCTTTGGAGAGGGGGGGGGGGAGAGGGTTTGAGGGGCTAGTAATTGTATCATAACACCAGATGACCTCTGTCACAGTCTCGCAGTCATGCCACTGCTGCATTAAATTCCAATGTAATTCATGAAGATCAATTATTATTTGTGCATCATGTACTAAATATTTAGATTTTAAAATGTTTGGGAAGAGTGAGACAAGAATGGTACAAAGCAGAGAATAATTGCTTCAAACCTTAGAGGAAACTTTCTTCTACTGGAAAGGCTGCAGATGATCATGACGAACGACTAACTTGCACCGTCAATATAAAAAATCTTCATCAGTGCTGCTGGCGAGCACGTGGATCGTTTTCGATTTCCAGCAGCTATAGGTATGAATAATCTAGAGCTTTTTATTGGGAATTATTTAATAAGTATTCAGGAGCCACTGTGGATCAAGAATTGAGGGATCAATTAATGTGGATCAAGCATTGAGAAATTGCCTAAACGGCAGTACCTTTTGTTCTGCTTAAAACACATTATAACACACATGCTTATAAAAATTTAGAAATTTAGAAATTTTAATTTGTAATTATTGAATTATGACACATCATAATTAAATAATTACCACTAAATTTTTATTGGAAATACACATGCAGTGTAAACATTAAAACCATTTAAAGTGTGTCGCGAGTTGATAGAAACACTGACCTACGCATTGATTATATTAAAAAACTTTTTACAAAAAAAACAACCGACTTCCAAAAAAAAAACACAAAATTAAAAAATAACTTTAATTTCGGAAGTCGGTGTTTGTATTTTATTTCTTCGAAATTTGACACCGACTTCCGAAATTACGGAAAACGGAAAACGTGGAATTTAAATATTTGGAGAACACAAAAACGTCATCAAGATATGCGAATTTTTCGTTTTTGTTCAGTTTCTCAAAAAGCGCTAAAGCAATTTCGATAAAATTTATATGGGACCACCTCGAGAGTATATTCTTTCGGATAAAAAAGAATTTTAAAAATCGGTCCACAACTGACGGAGAAATGCGCGGACATACATAAAAAAAAATAATAATAAAAAAAAAACATACAAACAGTCATAGAACCTCCTCCTTTTTCGAAAGTTGGTTATAAATTAACTAAATCCTATAATTATAGGATAGGAAGTACTTTAAACACTTTATCATTCTTTAGTTTTCATGTATGTCGATTCTCTATATTATCAGCAATACACACGTATTTTTTGTTTGCATATAGTTCCAGTAGTTTCTGAGATATAAGGCTTTAATTTAGCAACGAGCCGCGCGCTCACGCGGCGCTCGCGTGCGGGCGCGCCTGCCGGCGCGGGGGGCCCCTTGCGGGCGCCTGAATGGACACGGTATATAAATTTTTGTAATACCTTAATTGAAAAGTTGAAGCGAGCATTTCAAAAGAAAGAATTTCTAAAAGCCAAAAATAATCCTAAGGCAACGTGAAAAGTGATTAAATCTATCACGAATACTCATATTCAAACCCGATCCCCTCGTGAACTTCTGCGTGATTCAGTTGACGCTCAAACATCGGCAAACAAAGTCAATAAGTTCTTTGTCAATATAGGTACAAACCTAGCGTCGAAAATTGGAGCCAGCACTATCACAACTGCTGTAATACCAACTTCCAGTCAATTATCTAACTCTCTCGTAATCCTCCCTATGAATGAAGAACAAGTAGGAAGAATTATCCATGACCTCCGTAATGACTGCGCCACAGGGTGGGATAATATCCCAGCCAGAGTTATCAAGAGTTCGCGAACTACCTTAATCACCGTTTTTTTTTTTTTTTTTGGGGGGTGGGAAATCATCCTATGACTTCTTCCGCTCTAGGGTGGAGCGGAAGGGTGTGTCAGACTCTTACTGACTAAAACCCACCCCTGTTCCTCCCTGCCTCGAGTGCCCGGGGGCGAGGTAACTCTTTCGAATTTATCCTCCACCCCCGGGCAGGCACTGGCCGTGGCAGGCCCCGTCCTTTGCTGACAACTCTTTGAGGCGCGCGTGGAACACTACGCGCCGTCGACTCTCGGGCCTGGTGCTGATCGGACGGCGAGTTACCCGCTACTCGCCGTCCGCAGGCCCGGGACCTTAATCCCCGTAGTCACTCATATTTGTAACCTGTCCATAGACTCTGGAATCTTCCCTGAAGCTTTTAAGAGAGCCGTCGTGCATCCAATATATAAAAGCGGGGGCAGAGACAGTGTCACAAACTATAGACCTATTTCTGTTCTGAGTACGCTTTCAAAAATTCTGGAGAGAATTTTGAATAATTGCTTGGTCAGCTTTCTGGAAAAACATAAATTAATAGCTCAGAACCAGTACGGCTTTAGATCAGGAATTTCTACGGAGGATGCCATTGCTGCCTTCACTAACAGTCTGGTAAGCAAACAAGATAATAAACTGAACTGCTATGGCATCTTCTTGGACTTAACCAAGGCTTTTGATACAGTCTATGTCCCTCGACTTATTTCAAAGTTGGAAAGGTTGGGAGTACGTGGCGTAACTCTCAAATTATTTAAAGACTACCTCTGTAATAGATCCCAGTGTGTTCTCATTGATTCAGTCACCAGTTCTTATGAAAGGCTCACCTATGGCATTCCGCAAGGTAGTATATTAAATAAATAAATAATAAATAAATAAAATTCATTTATTTCAGGTATACCATTAAACCCATATTCAATATAAAACAGACAAAACAAGAACATGAACAAGAACATAAAGTAACAATTTGTCATCAATTAACTCAAATTTATTACATTTAGATTATATTAATTAAGTTTAAATTAAATTCAGATTAAATTATTACATTCAGATTAAATTACTAAAATCTCAAAATTGAACGTCAATTTAACATAAAAAACAAAAGAAAAATACAAATAAATTTTATTTTATTAATTTTAAGAAAACTTACAGCTAATACATTCAAGTAGGCGGAAGTTATGTTTAAAAGAAGGCCAATTACAAGTTTCAAATATATCATAAATAAACATTAAAAAAACGGTACAAACAGCGTGAGAGTTAAAGCATAGAATCAACTAAAGAGAAAAAGCAAAAATAAATTAAATACATTACAAAACAAAGTTACACACCAAAGAAAGCGTTACTTAATATTTTTTTTAAAATATGGACACTATTTGTGAATAAATCAAGCTCAACATCCCGGTAAACCATGTTGAACATTTGACATGCTCTTAAAATATATGTATTTCGCCTATAGTTTGTATTCACAATAGGTACATGGAGGAGACGAGGTCTCCGAAGAAACGCAGACGGTACACGCAGTCCAATCCTGGTCACCAGCTCTGGGACGTCAGTAGATCCGTTCATTATATTAAATAGGAAAGCAAGATCTGCAATTTTCCTTCGCTCATGCAAAGGAAGAATATGAAATTTCTTACACCTACTTGTATAGTTAGGAAGATATGTATTTGAAGGATATTGAGTGTACCTTAAAAATCGCCTTTGTATACTTTCAAGGCGGTTAATATAAACATTGTAATTTGGATTCCAGATTTGAGAAGCATATTCGAGATGGCTACGGACAAAAGCACAGTATAGGATTTTCATAGTTTTGACATGCTTAAACTCAGAGGAGACCCTAAAAATAAAACCCAATGCTTTAGAAGCCTTATTGAATATGCTATCAATGTGCGCATCAAACAAAAGCTTTGAGTCAAAAATTACCCCAAGATCCTTGATGACGTTGACTCTGGTAATTGAGGCATTCGACAATTTGTAATCATAAATAATAGGGTTGGGCTTACGAGTAAATGTACACACATAACACTTAGAAATATTTAAATCCAACCTATTTTGATCGCAGTAATCATGGAACCGGTCCAGATCCTCCTGTAATAGGTGTGCATCCTCAACGGTTGACACTTGACTCAGAATTTTCATGTCATCCGCGTATAATAAAATTTTAGAGTTTAGGAAACAAGTGGCGATGTCATTTACAAAGATATTGAATAAAAGAGGTCCTAACAGGGATCCTTGGGGAACCCCCGACGGAATGAACATCGCTCTCGACGCATAACCGTTGAGGACTACAGTCTGGCATCTATTTTCAACATATGATACAAACCATCTATACAAGCTACCCCTCACTCCTATCAATAGCAATTTGCGCATTAGAAGCGCATGATCAATTCGATCAAAACATTTGCTGTAGTCAGTGTATATAACGTCAACCTGAGACCTCCTGGACATATGCTCTGAAATATAGTCACTACATACCACGAGACTGGATGTGGTGGAGCGACCTTTTAAAAATCCATGTTGTTGTTCGGAGAAACTCAATTTAAGCGAAGAAGAAAGTTGTACGTGTACGATTTTCTCCATAACTTTCGCGAAAACGCACAGTTTAGAAATCGGTCTATAGTTTTCAACGCTGTCTTTAGATCCTTTTTTATGAATCAGCGTTATATACGCTGACTTCCAGATTGTAGGGACCACTCCCAAGTCGAATGACCGCTTGAATAGTAATGTCAACGGAGTGGATAGACACTTGGCACATTTGGTTATAAAAATCGGTGAAATATTATCCGGACCAGCGGTTTTGTTAATATCGACTTGCTTTAGCAAGCGAAATACCTCCTCAACACGCACATCAATAGAGCAGACGTCTGACACGGGACCAGTGGACTGATCCATCCCCGCAGAGTCCAAGAATTCATTTGCATCGCGTCGCTCTTGGAAGTTCGAAAAGAAATAGTCGCCAAACATATTGCATATTTCCTCCCCGTGACCAGACGACACTTCACCGAACCTTAATACAGATGGGTAACAGTTGGTCTGTTGTTTAGATTTAACATATTGCCAAAAAGCCCTAGGATTTTTAGAGATGGCTAATTCAATATTTGCTATATAGTCATCAAACATTTCTTTCTCTAGATCTTTAGCCCGTTGACGTAAGGTAACAAAAGATTGATAATCCGAGAGATTTCCATAGGTTTTGAACTTTGAGTGAAATTTTGACTTTTCTTTAATTATTTTAATAAGAGGGCTTTTGTACCAAGGAGGATACTTACCCCGCGGAACGATAGTTTTAGATGGAATATTATGAAGCAAGTTGATAGTGTCGTAAAAAAAATTAACAGCTTCTTCGAGAGGCCTACAATTAAGCTCTAATGGCCAATCAATTGCTAGCATTTTTTCGATTATTGCATCATAATTCGCCTGAGCATACAAGAACTTGACTCGAGGCCGAGCATGCAGCTGGTGAAGCTGGACGAAGTCGGCAGAGATGCAGAGTGCCTTATGGTGAGGGTCCTCGCGCACTAGGGGATCCTGATTGCATGTAACAGCTACTTCACTGTTAGACAAAACGAGGTCAAGAATCCTATTATTCACATTACGACACGAGTTATACTGTAGCAAATTGCAAGCGGTGAGAGTATCACTAGAGCTGGTTTGAATGGGACCTTGCAAGTTACCAGGACACAGATGATCACCGTCCGCCGCAGCGTGCCAGTCGATATACGGTTGGTTAAAGTCACCGAGTACTAAAAACTTATCTGCGGGATGTTTGAGAACAATTTCAGCTAAATTACCAGAAAAAATATTGAGTTGTATCATTAAAGAGTTGCCAGATGGCTGGTCACACACATACACAACACATAAATGTATTTTATAGGTTACTTTAGGTTTCTTTTGGTGCACAGTTAGGGTAACCCACAGATCCTCGGCAGGCGAGCACCATTCGTTGCGGACATCGGCAACAAGTTCTCGACGTATGGCTATTAAAACACCCCCACCCATAGTTTGATTAGTGTGCGAGTAACTTCGATCCCGCCTCCATACAATATACCTATTATCGAACAATTCGCTATCGGATATACCATCAATAAGCCATGTTTCCGTCAGACAGATGACATCAAAAGAATTCATACAAACATGTCTGTAGAAAACAGATGTTTTCGTCCGTAGCCCTCGAACATTTTGATAGAAAATACTAATAGGTGCCATAATAATTCCAAATTAAAACCAGAAAAATGATTGAAAATATATAAGGTACACTCAGACTTAGTGCCAAGTAAGAGCTATAGGTAATATAAGTCGGCTTATATAGCAAGCGGTGGCAAAATAAAGCAAAAACTAAGTTAAATAAATCAGATTCGATAGAATAAGCGCAAGAAATCACATTCCAAGTGTAAAAACATTTAGTTTTAAATTTGTATAGGGTATGTGTAAGAAACCTCCAGTGTAAGCAGATCTCGTCTCTAACTGCATACAAATAAAGTATAAAATGCCAATGAAAGAAGCTTAATGAGTCGAATGAATAGGCGACACTACGCGATAAGCAAACAAAGGGCAGGCGAGAATGGAATGCGTGCAAAAAATACGTGCCTATGTTTCTCAAACTTATTTATTTATTTATTTATTATATACTTTATTGTACACCAAAAAAAAAAATACACACATTAAGGAAAACTTATACTAAAAAACATACAATTGGCGGCCTTAACTTAAGTCTACTATTAACAGTAATGTGTCCAGAATAAATTTAAGTTCAATTAAATTTTTTTTTTCAAAAATAACAAATAACTCGCAAGTAAGAGGAGATGTTTTAATTAACAAACAAACTTTTTTAAGTCTTGCTCTGAACTGATGCAGAGTTTTGGAGACGTGGCGTTTTTTCTTTCAAGTATTTTGCATCCTCTTACCCACACATGTTCAAAGCCACGCTCTTTGGCTTGGGCTTTGGTTCTATTAAGTAGGAGTTTATTTTCCTGTGTTAGGTGGTCGTTGATGTATACCCTGCTATTGCCCTGCAAGCCCAGATCTGCAGCATTTAGTTTTTTTATATTTTCTCGATGCCGCTATAAAATCGTTCTTAAGGTAGCTGTTGTGTACAGAGCAAATAATATTTTTATTCAGCTTATCGTTACGTGTCGGCACCCTCGCTATGTAGTTAATCTGTTCCTTCAGCATATGAAAATCAATGGCTTTACCAATCTTGGCCATTACAGCGAACAGGTCTTCATCCTTGGATATTGGCACTCCTTTGATCTCGATATTGTTCATACGAGATCGCTGTTCATTCATAGACTGCCGATTCTAAAGCTGGGCAATTCGTTCCTGCAAATTTGATATCCCGTCTTTGGTTTTCTTCATTGTCTCTATTTCCTCTTCCAGAACTGACACTTTACTTGCCAAAGCTTTTACTTCCTGACCGTAGGACTCAAAGGACGATTTCATTTCAGAGACTTCTTGCCGTATGGTTTTTAATTCCGCCATCTCACTCTGGATTGCCTTCACACTCTCTATCAACGCGGGCAATGCTTCCATTTGAGCTGACAAACGTTGAAGCTCAATCATGATGGTCTCCGAGTTCGCTGGTGATGCCTTCAAACCACCTGTTTGAGGACTAGCAACCGGGGTAGCCTTGCAGCTTTGACATTTCCATGTCAATTTGCGCTCGCCAAGTTTTCTCCATCCAGCCTCCGTTATCCCAGCACAGGGAAAGTCGAATTTCGCCTTACAGGCAACACACGCAGCACCATCCCTCGATTCAGTGTCACAACGCCTACAGGTAAACATTTCGACTGACTTTAATAGAAAGTTTGAGAAACACTGCCAGCGGCCGCTTTAGAAAAATTAAGTAGTTAGCAACGCCGTGTACTCGTGCGATCAGTACGCCGACTACCGTCAAACTGTGAAATGTCAGAATAAAATATCAAATGTCAATTACAATTAAATAATTAGGTAATGAAATGCCATAAACACAGAATTGAAATAATGTCTATAGAGTTGAACTTAAAACTGGAATTATAACATGACAAATTACACTCCTGAGACATGCCTGCCACAACAGTGCCCAATGTAGGGACAATTAAAACGCTTGGTAATCATAACCAGGACAGTGTTGGAGCTAGCCCGCACCCTGCGCACCAAGGACGCGCACCGCTTGCGCATGGTGGCATGGAAACAGTCGGTGCGCGCTTCCGCAAACATGCCCGAGGCACTGCAGAAGCGGGGCAGCCCCAACACTGCCCTGAACGCGTTGTTGTACTAAACCCGGAGGGCACTGTAAACAGCTTGTGAGTAAGATGCCCATAGATTGCACGTGTATAGGGATGTACAGAAGGCTTTAAAAAGTGTAATCTGCACTTGCTTTGAACATCGTGCAAACCTACGGGCTATCATATTTGCTCTCTTAGACAGTGCCCTTCGCTCCCGCTCAATGTCGAAATGGTCCTTCAGGTCGGCCGTTACCCAGTGCCCCAAGTATTTAAATTTATACACCCGTTACAATGCCACATCATTCAGACGAACAGAGGGCACATGTTGTGGGCATTTGGCGCCTCCCTGAAAAACCATGTATTGGCTTTTAACAACGTTATACATAAGACCATGGCTGCCAGCGTACTCCTCACACACCTTCAACAGCCCGCGCAATCCACACAACGACGCGCTCAGCAGCACCATGTCGTCTGCATAGCTCAAGTTGTTTACACACACGTCATCAACATAGCATCCAACATGCCGACTACTAAGCGCGACGATGAGTGCATCCATGTAAAGATTGAAAAGTGTGGGTGAAGTTAACCCACCCTGTCTCACTCCACACTCTAGCCTGTATGGCTCCGATAATGCGCCCGCCCATCTGACATTGTTAACCTGGTGTTTGTACCAATACCTGAAGATGCTAACAAGTTCGAGTGGCATGTTTATGCCCTCCAGCTTTCGCCACAATACATCATATGATACCAGGTCAAAGGCCCTTGACAGGTCGAGGAAACACGCATACACTGGTGTTTTACGATCAGTGTAGTATCGGACGGCGTGCTTGAGACCCAGTATTGCACTCTCTGTAGATAATTTGGGCCTAATGTGACGTAAGGAGCCTACGTGGGATGAAAAATAACAACACGTACCTCGGTCAACGTTAAAAACATATATTTTAAAATTAGAGAAAGGGTGTGGGGAGGTCTGCAGTCACATGATTCAGTATTCCCTGGGAGATAGCACGCTACTGCCCTGGCTCAGCCTTGGTGTCTCGGGGAAGCCACGTTGCGTTTGCCCCCGGAGGTGTTGGCCGGCAGGCGGCAGCGCCGGCTCGCAGGGTTGACAGGAGCCAGGATGGGTCAGCCGGCAGGTGGTCTAGCCGGCTCGGAGACGGCCTGCTGAGGCCACGCGGGTAAATATGCACCCGGCGTGGAGCGGGCCGCCGTGATGAGTGGCCTAGTGGCCGCGCCACGAGGCACCGCGGCAGGATGGCCGCGATGGAGGACGATGCAGGTGCTTGCCCAGAGCGTAGGGCTCCAAGTCCTCTCCCTCCCTCTTCTGAATTTGGGAATCCGGGTCTGGAAGTCTGTATCTGGGAATACGGAGCTGGTAATCCGGATCTGGGACCCCAATTACAGGGGTTGGAATCGCGTAATTAAGTAAGTTGGCAAATATTTGCCAATGCAAACTACAGCTGCTAGGATTTGGCGATCGGTACACGGCTCAAGGATGTTCTACAGAACAAGACGAGTCCACCGCCAACAGCTGGATTCAGATTGGAAAGGCTCCTCGTTGTACTGGAAGGCGTTTTTATATCTACGCCGTCATTGACAGATGTCATAGAATCCAAAGACAATAGTGTTGTCAGTAACTAAAATTGTCTATGCTTACCAAATTGGCTTTTGGTCTCTGGATTTATTCCGTATGTTTATGTTTTATTAGAATTGTAACGCCACTACGTTACAGTACCCCCCAAAAAAGGTAGGATTTTTACCTGGGTAAAAATCCTTATGGTGTTGCACTAGCCACCATCTGAAATACGACCCTTTTATTCATCTTCATTCATTCATCATTAGCTCATTTCATCCTTTCATAAACCTATCATACCAGCAGACCACTTATTAAAGAAGTGAGTCCGCTTCCTAGCACGTATGTAAGAGTAGATCGTCCTTATTTGACTAAATACTCGCGTAAATCAGACTTAGTTAGTGAATGTTTATTACTAAGAACCAATATATATATCAAAGTTAATAAAGAAATAAAAAAAATATTGTTTTGGATTAAGGCTTGTTTAAGGAGTCTCCGCCCGCTCCTGCAGAGGCTTATTTTACTGAGTTGCAAACCGCTCAAATAGATATATAAAATCAAGAAGTAAAGTTTTTTCTAGTTTAGGTTTTGATTAAGGAGTAACTATACCGCCCCTGCAATGGCTTATTTATTGAGTTGCAAACCGCTCAGATAGCAAAATAAATAAAAACTATGGATAAAAAGGACCCATAGTTGTATATAAGGAAAAAAAAAATTTGGTTCAAAGTAAAAAGCATTATAGAAAAGGTAGGGCCTTAATATAAACGGAATCACAAATCGAACCCACAACGAGTTACGAGACCAATTTCTGAACCACTTATAAATAAAAAAAAAAAAATTATGTCGCTGATTATTGAGCGGACAATAATTTCATTGGATTATTGATCAAACTGTAATGTGTTTAACATATGTAAACAAGTTTAATCAATTGTGATATTAGGTAATATTATGCAAAATAGTGAGTGTTGAAACAGCAATACAAAAGCAATGTGAAGTACTCCGTCTGTTACAAAAAATTCTAACTATTGAACGTTATGGTTGAATTCCTATAGTTATGTTTTGATTTAAAAGAAATAAAAGTAAAATTAGTCTAATGATTGTTAAGCAACTGGTGCAACTAGTGTGTACACAGGCTAAGTAATTTATGAAAGTTTAGTTCTCTAGTGAGACAGTTTAAAAATTATAAAAAACAAATTTTTTTCAAAAAAAAAAAAAATTTTGTTTAAAACCTAAGTGTTCAAACTTGAATTTAATGTTAAAAGTTATTGAGAATATCAATTTAAAAAAAAACTAAGTTTAAAATTTTAATTTTGTTTGAACATTCAAGTGTTTCAAGCAAAATTTGTTGTTGACTGTACTTTAAATGATAACCTTACTAAGTTCTATACAAAAATATGTTTGTTATGATCTTATAGTATTCTAGGTTATTGTACAGGATATATGTTACTGAAATACTAAAAGTTTGTTCTATATGAATATGATTGTTACAGTAAATAATTAAATAGTTATGAAAAGTTAAGTTATTTATAGTATGATTTTAAATTTGAAGTTAACATTGAAAAATAAAAAAAAATAAAAAGAAGGTAGGTTGACAATTTATGAGCAAAGATTATAGAAGTTGCTAGAATTTGTCTTCCTTCCAAGACTAGTTGTTTAGTCTGGTTGTGCCTGTAATTTATACCCGGCACCCAATCTCTTCTACCGGCACACCGCTAGTTGCTAACCGATAGAAATAAGATTGGTGGTAGTACTTCCCCGGGGCGAGCCGTTCACTAATAGCTCTACTACTACGATATTATCTTAATAGCCGTGAGTACACATTAGTTGCTGTCAACCATGAGAAAAAAAAAACGTTTTACAATTGGACAACACACACAATAAAATAAAAAAAAATACCCACCAGGGAATAATGAAAAAATGTGACTACAAAACCACGTTTTTGGGCGCCAGTGTGACGTAAGGAGCCTACGTGGGATGAAAAATAACAACACGTACCTCGGTCAACGTTAAAAACATATATTTTAAAATTAGAGAAAGGGTGTGGGGAGGTCTGCAGTCACATGATTCAGTATTCCCTGGGAGATAGCACGCTACTGCCCTGGCTCAGCCTTGGTGTCTCGGGGAAGCCACGTTGCGTTTGCCCCCGGAGGTGTTGGCCGGCAGGCGGCAGCGCCGGCTCGCAGGGTCGACAGGAGCCAGGATGGGTCGGCCGGCAGGTGGTCTAGCCGGCTCGGAGACGGCCTGCTGAGGCCACGCGGGTAAATATGCACCCGGCGTGGAGCGGGCCGCCGTGATGAGTGGCCTAGTGGCCGCACCACGAGGCACCGCGGCAGGATGGCCGCGATGGAGGACGATGCAGGTGCTTGCCCAGAGCGTAGGGCTCCAAGTCCTCTCCCTCCATCTTCTGAATTTGGGAATCCGGGTCTGGAAGTCTGTATCTGGGAATACGGAGCTGGTAATCCGGATCTGGGACCCCAATTACAGGGGTTGGAATCGCGTAATTAAGTAAGTTGGCAAATATTTGCCAATGCAAACTACAGCTGCTAGGATTTGACGATCGGTACACGGCTCAAGGATGTTCTACAGAACAAGACGAGTCCACCGCCAACAGCTGGATTCAGATTGGAAAGGCTCCTCGTTGTACTGGAAGGCGTTTTTATATCTACGCCGTCATTGACAGATGTCATAGAATCCAAAGACAATAGTGTTGTCAGTAACTAAAATTGTCTATGCTTACCAAATTGGCTTTTGGTCTCTGGATTTATTCCGTATGTTTATGTTTTATTAGAAATGTAACGCCACTACGTTACACTAAATCCAAACTGATTATCGTGCAGTCTCACGTGATTATTTAACCGAGTCTTAAGCAAACCGTCAGATATTAGGACCGACACTTTTCGTAATATACATCAATGATCTATGCAAGCTCTCCATCTCTAATTGCGAAATTTTCTCCTATGCAGACGATACGGCACTTCTTGTGTCTGACAAAAACTGGGAGCAAGCCAGAGATAGAGCAGAATACTCGCTTCGGTTAATAATTGAATGACTGTCAACTAACTTGCTGACGTTGAATTTAGATAAGACGAAATTAATCAGGTTCTACCACCCACAATCAATAACTCCATCCTCTTTCTCGCACAAAATTAAAGCTCACACTTGTACCCCTCATCAGTCAGTAGGTTGTAAATGTCTTGTTCTCAACACAGTCCCCAATATTAAGTACCTGGGAGTGATTCTTGACGAAAATCTTAGCTGGCACGCGCATATAGAGGCACTCTGCACTAGAATCAGAAGACTAATATATATATTTAAAGAACTTAGGCACTCCGCCAATTCTGAAACTATGACTCTTGTGTACCTCAGCCTTTGTAAGTCTATCATTATGTACTGCATCCTGGTGTGGGGTGGTACTCACAAAACCGCAATGCTCCTTGCAGAACGTGCACAACAAGCAGTTCTAAAAGTGATGCTTTTTAAACCTAGAGACTACCCTACTGATCAGTTATATTCTGAGGCCGAAGTTCTCACAGTAAGGCAACTATATGTCCTTCGTTCAGTCCTGCGAAGACATTCCAACCTTCCATTAGACAAATATCTGCTTCTAAGACGCCACGGTTTCCCTATATGTAAAACAAACCCCTGTCGTTTTGCATCTACAAGTCGACAATTGTTGGTTCAAAGTTCACGCATGTATAATAAAATAAATAAAATTATGCCGTTGTACAGATGTAATTTACATGAAATAAAAAATAAATTAAAAAATTGGCTCATCCTTAACGTATGATGAAACGGAAAATATATTGGTAATAGAAACATAACTATATCAAACCTAACTTGAAAAAAAGCATAATAAACACTCACACTTCCCATACACACCTCCCTACACACACACACTACACTCTCCAGATACACAACCACAATCTTTCACCCCATTTGCTGTGTTAACAACTACTGTAACAAACAGAAAAGTCACGGTTGTATTATATAAATTGAAGCCGCATCTCCGACTCCTAAAATACAGGTCTGCGTACCTAGTTTAGGAGCCCGGAAATCTGACAATTATTTTAAACATGGTAGTACAACCCACTGTTTCCATATGCTATGTATTGTGTTGTTGTTTTTTTTATGTACTAATAAACTTATTATTATTAACAAACAGCGCCATCTAACAATTTGTTTCAAAAACTAGTAATAACGCGATCGGAAACGCAAGCGTGCCCCACCGCTTGGACACGATCGTCGGTAGAGGGGATCCAGCGAGGACAGTCAAGCTCAGATATTCTAAGCGGAAAGCTCAGTACTAACGCACGTGATTGTTTCCTGACCGTTACTTTGATAAAGTTATTTTGATTTAATCCAAATAATCTTTCGTTCGAGTACCCACGACAGTGCACATATCTATCATCGATTATGTCGGATTGTGAAGAAGACCCGATGTTTCGCATCTCGGCCACCCAGGGTGCGACACCAACTGAATGAGACAAGCTTTGGCTGGTGGAATTGATTCAAACAGCACCCACGGAACAGGATGTGCTACTCTCTGAAGTGATACCCACGTCGGAATATCAAAAATGGATGAGCACAATAGAATCCATCTTGGGCGAAGTGTGTAGTATAGTAGCGGAGGGCAAAATGAACCCCGCGCAGAAGATCCGTATGAACAATTTATGCCGAAAAATCAAGACTAGTGGGACATCTCAGATGGCTGTCCACAACTTATGAACACCTACAAGAGCACCAGGGCGTTGCGTATTCACTTCGGCAATTCAAAGAGGACGTAGAAAGTAAAATGAAGTCCGCAGAAACTACATCGTTCGCGAATATTTTGTTTATATTGATAATTTGCTTTGTGACCTAGATAGCTTTTCTGTGTCTGAATCTAAAATCTGTAATGTTGAAGACTGTTAACATTTTATTCCCGCTGTGGATAAAACATTAAGTTGGTTCACCCAAAATATTCACATCATAAACAGAAATATGAACGGTTTCGAAGTGTTTTTACGGAATCTTGGCCTATGCTATAATATAATTGTCCTGACAGAATGTTGGTTGTCCAACCAGACACACAATATACCCCTGGATGGTTATTTTTCCACAAAACCAATCGAAACATCAATCAAAATGACGGCTTAGTAATTAATCAAGAAAAATATGAAAACAACAGTTACGTATAGGAACCGATAAATCAGGATAGTAATTGCTTGATCATTGAAATTAGCCCCGATATAGTGGTAATGGCTGTAAACATACCTCTCTCTTTTCCTATCCTCTCGTCTGTATCTCATGAAATTAATAAATTTTTAAGAAGCTCTTGACACACTTCTAAAACAGTTGTGTAATTTCAAAAACATTCTATTACTAGGCGACATAAATATTAACATTTTGTTACCGTGAAAGTCGATAATCATGCATACTAACCTAACCTAAACATTAGTATAACTCATTAGTATATGTCCTCGTGGATGCGATAGGCGGCAGCGACCTCTCGCGCCGTGCCCTGGTTCAGGCCATGGTACGGAGCGAGAGGGAATGGGGGGCCGTCTCCTCCTTCTGCGAAGCAGTAATGCTCGCGAAGAGGGAGGCGGCACACGTTAGGGAGACTCAACAGAGACCGAGTCGCCCTAGCGCCCCCAGCAGCAGCCGTCGCAGGAGACGCCAGGGGCTGCGAGACGATCTCCGGCCACCGTAGACCCGGGCCTGCGGACGCCGAGTAGCGGGTAACTCGCCGTCCGATCAGCACCAGGCCCGAGAGTCGACGGCGCGTAGTGTTCCACGCGCGCCTCAAAGAGTTGTCAGCAAAGGACGGGGCCTGCCACGGCCAGTGCCTGCCCGGGGGTGGAGGATAAATTCGAAAGAGTTACCTCGCCCCCGGGCACTCGAGGCAGGGAGGAACAGGGGTGGGTTTTAGTCAGTAAGAGTCTGACACACCCTTCCGCTCCACCCTAGAGCGGAAGAAGTCATAGGATGATTTCCCACCCCCCAAAAAAAAAAAAAAACCTAAACATTAGTTCATATCACGAACTATTGCCAGCTTATCATTAAACCACGCCTCAAAGTGGGTCATGCTTAGATCATATTATTTTGAAAACGGAAAAACCAACCATAACATTATTTTCTAATTATTCTTCAATAACTGATTATAATGCAATTTTATTAAAATTACACATGTAAGTATTTACCGATAATATAAAAACACTAAAAAAAATAAAGACGAATGAAAAAAGACTGCATGTGGCGTTGCTGAGAATGTTGAGATGGATGTGTGGAGTAACGAGAATGGATAAAGTGAGAAATGAGTACATTAGAAGTAGTTTAAAAGTGGCGCCAGTCACAGAAAAGTTGAAAGGGAACCGCTTATCTTATGTATGGTCATGTAAAGAGGAGGGATGAAACACATGTAACTAAAAGAGTTATGAATATAAATGTGGATGGATGAAGAGGGAGAGGGAGGCCAAAGAAAGGATGGATAGGTATATTGTGTGAGGAGTGATATGAAAGAAAAGGGAGTTACTGATAGCGTGCCGGCTGACAGGACAGAATGGAAGAAAAAAACGTGTTGCGCCGACATGTAACATGGGATAAGGGCAGGAAGATGATGAAGTATTTACCGATAAAAAACTGCATACACAGCTATACCAAAGTCTATATGGCAAAACTTGAAAATGCCATACGCAGCATAAATTTTGACCCAGTTTACAACTCATGCGACGCAAATACTTCCCTAAACTACTTTTCATGCTCACTGCAACATGCAATAATTAAAAACACATTCACTACTAAATTACCTAGGAGATAATTATAGTAATGTCATACCCTGGATTACACCAGGATAGGTCCGTTATAGAAGACACAGAGACAAATGCACCTAAAATCCAAACTCACACCTGGTAACGAGATACTTAGCATAACGTACAAAAGGTATAGGAACTTCTGTAAGAAAATAAAAATCCAGCATGATAAAAATGAGCTGCAATCAGCAGATGAAATTAGTAAACTAGTCTGGAAATTTATAAGAACAAATACTTTTAGGGTTGATTTGCTGTCATTTGTTGAAGAGTTCCGGATTGATAACCTCCTTCTTTTTGATAACCTCCTTCTTTTTGAAGTCGGTTAAAAAGCTATGGTCACGCCTTTTTTTTTGTGGGTTGGGAAATCATCAATGACTTCTCCCGCTCCAGGTGGAGCGGGAGGGCGTATCAGATTTTGACTGTCTAAAACCCATCCCTGTTTCTTCAATTGCCTGAGTGCGAAGGGCGGCGGGAACTCTATTTCAAATTTACCCGTGACCCCAGGCAGGCATCGGCCCTGACGGGCCCCGTCAGGTATTGCTGACATCTCTTTAAGGCTCGCGTGGAACACTACGCGCCGTTGACTCTCGGGCCTGGTCCGTATCGGACTGCCATAACTGTCCGTGCCTACGGTGGCCGGAGATCAGCTTGCAACTCCTGACGTCCAGGGCGTCTCCTGCGGCGGCTGCTGCTGCTGGGGGCGTGAGGGCAACTCTGTTGAGTCTCCTAGAAAAATGTTTATAAATTATTTTGAGGACAACGAATTACTTTTAGAAAGTCAATTTGGTTGTAGACCAAAAAGATCAACCTGCCAAGCAGTTCTCAAAATGACAAACTACGAGTATATTACTGAAAGCGGCACCTTACTTGTGTTCCTCACGAAGTTTCTGAAGTCACCGAGGAGGTGGATAAGGGTGGGGAATGTTAAGTCTAGGTAGGTTGGTTTTTTTTTTTAAGTTTTTCCTTTTTCACTTTTTAGTTGTTGTACCCCAGAAAAGTAATATTAAAATTATGCCCGAAGTGATAACCTCAATAACATTGAATTTAAACATAATTAGAGGAAAACAATACGTCTTCTGTGTACACATATTTTTTGTTGATTTTTTCAAAAAGCCCTGAATCAATTTCGATAAATAATTAATATAAATGAATAATTTATATTGGACCACCTCAGGAGTACTCTTTCAAATAAAAACAGAAATATGAAAATCGATCTACAATTGAGAGATAAATCGGTGGACAAACATAAAAAAAAATAACATACGTACAGTCAAACATAGAACCTCCTCCTTTTTTCGAAGTCGGTTAAAAATACGACAGTCATATAAGACGAGATATTAATTTAAAAATAAATTGAAAGTAAAAAATATTTTTAAAAAACAAGCATAGATCTGGGAAAATGAACTAAAAAGCTAAAAATAAATTCTAGTAAGCATTTTGCGTGTAGGTACTTACCTATCTTCTTAAAAGCTTGAGGCACTACCCGTTACAGGTTTTCGCATCGGCGTCGAGGGTACGATGAAGTACCTGGAACTCGTCCTCGACAGCCGGTGGAACTTCGTCGAGCACTTCCGACGTTTGGCTCCCAGATTGGACAGGGCCGGGGCCGCCTTGAAGCGGCTCCTACCCAATCTGAGGGGTCCAAACGCCTCCTGCCGGAGGCTCTACGTGTGGATCGTGCGGTCCATGGCCCTCTACGGGGCACCGGTGTGGGCGCGTTCATTGAGGCAGCGATCAGCTCGCCAGATGAACGCGTCCCAGAGGGTCATGGCAATCCGCATGATCCGAGGATACCGCACGGTCTCCCGTGAGGCTGCGAGCCTCCTTGCCGGACTGTCACCGTGGGATCTAGAGGCAAAAATCCTCGCTCACCTATATGAGTGGCGCGAGGAGGCAAAACGCCGGGGCGAAACTCCGCTGCCGCGACACCTCGCGCCTCGGCGGACAGAGCTCCAGCAGGATCTCATGGTGACATGGAGAGAGCGACTGTCACAACCCAGCGCTGGGCACGCCACCATCGCGGCGGTAGTGCCCCTCTTTGAGGAGTGGCTGGAGAGGCGCCACGGCGCCCTCACCTTCCGCCTGACCTGAGGACCTGCCCTCACCGGTCATGGCTGTTTCGGGAGGTTCCTGTTTCAGATCAAAGCGGAGGTGACCCCCGGGTGTTTCCACTGCGAGGATCGCCCAGAGGACACGGTGGAGCATACGGTGGAGGTTTGCTTCGCTTGGGCAGAGCACCACCGTGTCCTCGTGCATGCGATAGGTGGCAGCGACCTCTCGCGCCGTGCCCTGGTTCAGGCCATGGTACGGAGCGAGAGGGAATGGGAAGCCGTCTCCTCCTTCTGCGAAACAGTAAAGCTTGCGAAGAGGGAGGTGGCATACGTGAGGGAGACTCAACAATGGCAGAGTCGCCCTAACACCCTCAGCAACAGCCGCCGCAGGAGACGCCAGGAGCTTCGGGCGGCGCGAGACGATCTCCGGCCACCGTAGACCCGGGCCTGTGGACGGCGAGTAGTGGGTAACTCGCCGCCCGATCAGCACCAGGCCCGAGAGTCGACCGCGCGAAATGTTCCACGCGCGCCTCAAAGAGTTGTCAGCAAAGAGAAGGGGCCCGTCATGGCCGATGCCTGCCCGGGGGTTGAGGATAAATTTGAAAGAGTTACCTCGCCCCTGGGCATTCAGGACAGGGAGGACCAGGGGTAAAAAAAAAACCCGTTACAGGTTAGGTTGGTACTTACTATACTTCTGACAGGTGAAGCTAAATAAAAGCTTGTACTATGATTCGATATCTATATTAGCAGACAAGTTTTATTATAATATAAAAGACTTTTTGACAGATACGAGTTGACCAGCGGTTTAGGCTGTGCGTTGATATACGAGTATCAGTCAGTGAGTCAGGACTTTGAATTTTATATATACAGATTTCTCTGGTATTATTATTCTCATAAAATTTAATAATGAAAGTTAGTGAACCAGTCTTTAGTCTTTGGTTTAATGGATTAACTATTTGTTCGTTATATAAAAAAAATTGTACGCTTCGTCAGGCAAAACATTTATGAACCTTTTACACATATTTAAAATGTTGCATGCTTGATTTATATGTATGACAATTAAAATATTTTTATGTCTATCTTTACTAAGTTTGCATTATTAGGAAGTTTCAAAGTTTGTGGAACAGTTAAGTTATCTAGGAGCATGATGTCCCTCCGTCCCATGTACAATAATTATAATTAAACAACGACGATTATGGCGAGAGGTCGCGTCGTGTGCGACGTCCCGATCAGACACGATCAGATGTGGGCTGGTGACCGCGTCGTGAAGCGAATACTAGCAATTAGAAGCGCCCGAAGACACCCGAAGAAAGCCGACGCTTCACATTGCCGACTGCAGTGCACATCGAAAGCTTCAATCATCAATTTAGGGGAAGACTTATCTATGGTGGTCATTTGAATTTAACATTTCTAGTTTAGTGATGGTTTTAATGAGGTAAGACTCCAATACTTCCCGGGCATATTCTCAAAATACGGAGGCCGTTTGAAGGTTCTCCCCGAAAACAAAAAGAAGTACCATATGTTTTGTGACTATTCCTATATATTATGTATAATCAAACGTGTTGTTTGTTTTCTGAATAACTGTCCACTGCTGCTCGAGGCTCACTCTCACGCCCTTCACGTTAATCTTTGCGGCTGCTGGTAAATAATTTGCTAGTTTATCGTAAATATCGTCCGTTTATGAGTCAGCCACAGTTTCGCGTGCCTCGTCAACGGTACCCAACTACCAACGCTATATTGCCTGCTCGGTCTCCTTCGTTGCTCGCTGTTTGCAGCTGTCGCCTTTATTGCGTCGGCATAAGGCTCAAGTTTAAGTGCACTCGTCATGCGGGCCTACCACGTCCGTCACACGCCACTCCGGCAACAACAGATTACGATTCAATTTTGCAATTAAAACTAGAGCAGGGAACAAACGCCGCCGGTCGCGCTGTGCGACGCAGCGGCACAGTACAGAAGGTTCACAGGTACGTGTGCGGTGTGCGCTGTGCACTACCGAGATCCGAGCGAGCCGCTAGACCTTACGCCTGCTTCAACAGCTTGCAACACCGCGGTCTTGCGTGTTGCCTGCATCATATGATACATCGATCCAACGAGCTACAACAGTCACAGCACAGGCGAGCCCACAACACCGCGCCATATAATGCTGTGAGTCAGGCCCTTCAAAGCGCGTGTATACCCGATGGAACTGCTGTCTGCGTCGAGGTGACGGTGCGCCAGTCCTTGTCAACACAGGGACTGCTGTGCTCCTGCAGGACTCGTGCCCGCGCTCGTGCGGGCTCCCGCGGCCATATGGCAGCTCTTACTGTGCGACTAGTTATAGTTCCACCGATAACTTCTTTTTAACCTCCCTTAATGTTACAATGTTATAAGTATGTCGTCGCACCATTCAGTCGTTCTCGGTTCTTCAAGATGTTGTGAACTTAACTGAACTAAAGTGTTACATTTTATGTCTCGCCACGAACATAAACTTTTTATGATATAATCGCTACAACAGACTTCATTTTCAAGGTAGACGAGCCATGAACGCTCCGAAGTTAAACGACTTACATTTTAATGAAATGTATCTTTATGCCTGTAACATGTACGCTTCTTCAAAGGGCTGATTTATACGTCAAACAGCGTTGCAATGACTACTTTACTATTTTAGAATGTCTGGCTCTCCCATCGGGACACATCTAACATTCACAAGAATTCAGATGCAGTGTTGTGAAGCACATTTAGCGCACATACTCGTTGTGAGTGGGGCGGTGGGAAGAGGGGATGTATGGTGTATTGAAGTTAATGCCGGTTCATTTGGCTCGCGCCCACGGAGCTGCGACCGCGGCCGCATCACGCATAAACAGTCGCAGAAGGACAGACTGTGACGTAACGCACATTCGTTTACGAGACGTCGATATCAAGAGCAATATCGACTCAGCGTCTGCGTTATGGATGACTATGTTGTACACACATTCTTTTCCCTAAAACGTAGTGCTAATTATTTCCTGTTACAATGTAAGTTCCCGCGCGTTGTGCGAAGTTGATCCTGTCAGATCTCTACAGTGGCTGGATGTATGGTCCGCCGGCTGCCAAATGGCGACATCTTAACAAAACATTCTGATAATGTTATTCGCGTTACAGATGGCCACCCTCGTGCTGTGCTGTCCCACTGCCTGTGACTCGTTCTCTGTTAGTACGAATGTTATCAATGTTCGCTAGTTTAATTGGGAGCACTGAAAATTGGTCGTGTTAAGCTGTCTGACCTCTGCTGACCCTGGCCGAGAGCGCCGCTAATAAATGACACAGGTGACAGGAAGCTGCATCACTGGTACGAGAGAATTACCATAGGTTACCCGCAATTTGCTCACAATCAAGTCATATTCATCTAAAAGTAAAAATGCGTTGAGCGTAGGTTCTGAAAAAAAGTTAGCATGCCCGCGGTTTTCTCCGCATGGAGATTCCCATAGAAACCGAGCGTTGTTCGACGGTATAAATAGTCTGTGTCACTAACCGGCCCATAAGCTACCTCTTTGCTAAAACTCACGACACCTCAAAATTTCGACGTATGCATAGCGTCTGTGCGAGGCCTGCAGTCGCGCAGTGCGCACAGATCCTGCGCGGAATGTTCAGTGATTGTTTTGTTTTGCGTTCATTAAGCTCGTTAGGCTCAATCGACGCGCCGGCGCCGCGCCCTGTCTAGCTCGTTAGGTACATCACTGTGTCCTACTGGCACATCACTGTGTCCTACTGGTACATTATTGGCTCTATCTTCATTATTCATAGTTGTGACAGGTAAGAAGGTTTTTAGGGTACGAACGTCCGAATGAAAAAACGGAACCCTTATAGATTCACTCGTGTGTCTGTCCGTCACAGCCAATTTGCTATGAATTTACTGGACCGATTGAGTTGAAATTTGGTAGACACATGAATGTCTGTGATCTAAATATGAACGTGTAACGTAAATAAACGAATTTAGAGTAATGGTGTCACTTTTGGGATGAAGATCAGAAAATTAAAAAACTGGCCAAGTGTAAGTCGGACTCGCCCACGAAGGGTTCCGTACCATTATCTATAAAAACGGCAAAAGAAAATCATGTCTGTTGTATGGGAGAGGACCACTTAAATATTTTTTTTAGTCTGTTTTTTAGTATTTATTGTTATAGCGGCAACAGAAATACATCATCTGTGAAAATTTAAACTATCTAACTATCACGGTTCATGAGATACAGCCTGGTGGCAGACGGACATACGGACGGACAGCGGAGTCTTAGTAATAGGGTCCCGTTTAACCTTTTGGGTACGGAACCCTAAAAATAAGTTTCTCAAACTGTACCGTGCGAAAAATCAAATAGAAAGGCATATTGTGAGGGTCTAAAGTTGTAAACTGTATTTTTTTAAATAATTTTAAAATAAATACACTGATGGAATAAATTAAAGGATAAAAAAAAGTCCAAATATTTAGCGATTTTTCAAATGGCCGTATGTTTGTTAAAAATGATCGCATCGCGAGGCACAAAAAAGTCATTTGTTGCTTAAAGTCTCTAGTTTCGAGATCTTATGACGACATTTTTTTCAAAGTAATGTGAATCGCTAAATTCTAACGAGTACCGTGAAAAATTAGTTGATCAACGGCCTATATTTATATTATAGGACGGATATATTTTTCTTTCGAAGAATCAATGAAGAATCAATCTTTATGGAAAAATTCAAATTTTCAAAACCCACCTTTTAAACTGTGCGATCATTAGTTGCTGAGATATCGATGATCAAAGACGTAGCCCAAAACATAACACAACAAAAAATTAAATTTTAAAAAATGTTTTTTTTTTCACGATACTCGTTAGGATTGCGCGATTCACATTACTTTGAAAAACATTGTCTTAAGAACTCAAAACTAGAGATTTTAAACTACCAACTTCTTTTTTTGCGACTCGAATATGATAATGTTTAATAAACATACCTACGGCCATTACAAAAATTGCATATTTTTTTTATCCTTTAATTTTTTCCATTAAGTCAGATAAGGAGTTATTTAAGAAAATTTATGAAAATTGACCATTCCCCCCGGATCTCCGAAACTGCTGACGTTTTATTTGCAACGAGAAGACTGTCTTCAGTATCCTGATATCTGTCAGTGACATCCGAATATGTTTGTATAATGGACACAGCGACAATTGCGAGCACGCAAACCTTATCTGTTTTGTGACGTTCAGTTCACAATCGATCACTAAACTTCTTAGCAATTATAGAACACATCTACATTGGTGCCAATTCTTTTGTCCACAAACTTAACTTAATATAGGCTATTGCTATCTTTTACTCTCTAATAAAACAAGAAAGAGACGGACGTAAATTGGAGCTTTCAAATTTAGTTGAACTAATATTTCCATACAAAATAAGGGTACACGTAAAAACATGTCGACTAAAAACACGGTAAAGCGCAAGGCGTAAACTAGTTTGACATACATCCTCTAACTTAGTTCATAGCTCTAGGCCGTCCTTTTCTCGCCCTGTCTTTTAGTAAAAGATAGCAATTCTCTAATTTTAGTTTAGTTATTGAACAAGAGAATCAGCACCATTGTCCAATTTATACAAACTATCTCGGTACTATTGAACTTTCTTTAAAGGGCAATAAAATTGAATGAACTACTGTTCGTGCTGCTCCTAATCGATTGACAAACAAGAAGCCACAGTTGGTACTCCCTTAATTGAATACTGATACGTTCAGCTCGTAACATTGAATTCTTATTATTATTAAGTACCTACATATGTATTTGTTTGTGGGTACATTATAGTAACACGACACATTATGAAAATTCATGAGCTTAGAACGTTGTTACGGCCTTAATAAGGCTTTCAATTAGATTATGTTTACTATCAATGATAATGGGATTGATGCCTTATCATAACATAAATAATATTATCACTATTGATTCCGGCCTTACGTGACTACAACACCTATAAAATATACGACATGACAGGTACATAATAATGGCTCCCGCGGACAGGCGCATCATCATTCTCCTGCCCTTATCCCAATTTTTTTGGGGTCGGCGCAACATGTCTTTTTCTTCCATACTCCTCTATTAGTCGTCATCTCTGTAGTCACCCCTTTTTTACCCATATCCTCTTTCACACAGTCAAACCATCGTTTCTTTGGCCTTCCCCTACTCTTATAGCCATCCACATCCATACACAAGACTTTCCTCACGACATTTTCTTCATTCCTCCGCATCACATGCCCATACCACGACAACCGATTTCCACACAACTTTTCAGTCAGCGGTGCCACTTTCAGACTTCCTCTTATATACTCATTCCTAATTCTATCCATGCGCGTAACACCACACATCGCTCTTAGCATTCTCATCTCAGCTACATGCAATTGCTTTTCATTCATCCCTTTTGTGGCCCAACATTCTGAACCATACAAGACAGCAGGTCTGACCATTGTTTTATAAATCTTCCCCTTAAGTTTTAGGGGAATGCGGGAGTCACAGATAGTCCCGGTGACCTGCCGCCATTTCATCCATCCAGTGTTAATTCTGTGCTTAACAGTCCGATCTATTTCGCCATCGCTTTGCACGAGTGAACCGAGATACCGAAAATCGGAGCAGACTGGGAGAAGCGCGCCATCTAGCACTACAGCTTCAGAACTGGAGAGACCGCCGAAATCGCAGAACATGTATTCAGTTTTGGTTCTGCTGATTTTCAAGCCAACTTTCTCCAGCTTCTGTTGCCATTTCTCCAATCTGCTATGGATCTCAGGTCCATCTTCACCGACCAGAACAATGTCGTCGGCAAACAGCATGCACCAGGGTGCCTCTTCCTGTATTTCCGACGTAAGAGCGTCCATAATCAACAGGAAGAGGTAAGGACTTAAAGCCGACCCTTGATGCAAGCCTACAGCCACACTGAACTTATCGGTGTTGCCAGCAGCCGACCGGACGTAGGTACTAGATTGTCTGTACATAGCACGAATCAACTCAACATACTTCCCAGGCAAACCTTTCTCTTTCAAGGCCCACCACGACACATCCCGAGGTACCCTATCATACGCTTTCTCAAGATCAATGAACACCATGTGCAAGTTCTTGTGCACACGTCTGTACTTCTCGCACAATTGACGGAGAGCGAAGGTGGCGTCCATTGTCCCTCGACCTGGCATAAACCCAAACTGGTTCGGGGTAATCTCACTCTCCTCTCGCAATCTTTTCTCTATCACTTTCTCCCATACTTTCATAGTATGTGACATGAGCTTTATCCCTCGATAGTTGTTGCAGTCCTGTACATCCCCTTTATTCTTGAAGATGGGCACTAGCGAACTATTGCACCATTCTTGTGGGATCACTTCTTCATACAACAACTTATTGAAGAATAAAGTCAGCCACATACATCCATCCTCTTTTAAACACTTCCATACTTCCACTGGTATATCATCAGGGCCCATGGCCTTTCCATTTTTCATACATTGAACTGCCTTTCTTACTTCATCCATGCTAATTTCTCTCACCAAACCCATATTTACTTGTACCTCTTTGAGCACACCACTCCATTCATTCTCTTCGTTCATCAACTTTTCAAAATAAACCTTCCATCGCTCTTTTATTTCGTCATCTTTCGACAAGACTTTACCGAGTTCATCCTTCATACATTTTATATGCATTATATCCCTCGTTCTCCTTTCTCTTAATTTTGTAATCCGGTAGAGCTCCTTCTGGCCTCTGGGGCTGTCCAGTAAATCATATAATTTTTCCTGCGCCTTAGCCCTGGAAACTGCAACCGCCTTTTTTGCCTTCCTCTTCCATTCTTTATAAATTTTCTTTTTCTCTTCTTTCAAATTATCATTTCCGGTTTCTACATTCTACCATACTTTAAACGAAATTTTCTTTTCTTTTAGCATCTTTTGCACATCTTCATTCCACCACCATGTATCCTTTTCTATCATGCCTTTACCTTGCGATTCTCCAAACACATCTTTTGCTACTCGCCTTATACAACCCGCCATCTCTTTCCAACATTCATCCACAGATTTTCCTTCCATATCCTTCATTTCTATCATTTTATCTACCACTGGACTCTTAAACATACTTGCACACTCCTCATTTTCTATCATACGCCATCTGATTTTGGGTGGGGGCCGTTCTTTGTTCCTACCGGACGAGACACTGACTGTTACGTCCATCAATATGAGCCTGTGTTGAGAGACTAAGCCTTCGCCTGGCAACACTTTACAGTTTTTGACTGTTTTGAGACTGTTTCGTCTCACCAAGAAAAAGTCAATTTGGGTCGCGTGCTGGCCACTTTTGTAAGTGATCAGGTGTTCGTCTTTCTTTTTGAACCAGGTGTTAGTTATTGCCAGGTCAAAAGCCGAAGCAGCTTGCAGCAATGTCTCGCCATCAGTGTTACGGTCTCCGTACCCCCAACCACCATGCACTCTCTCATAACCGTACTTCAGACTTCCTACATGCCCATTAAAATCACCTCCCACAAACACCTCTTCACTCTCCTGTACATTCATCATCACACAATCGAAGTCCTTCCAAAACTTTTCTTTTACACTATCCTCACATCCTGATTGGGGTGCATACGCACTAATAAAATTTACTATCATACTCTCCACAACCACTTTAATAGCTATCACTCTATCACTTACTCTTTTAACATCCACCACACATTCTTTTAACTCACTATCCAAAACTATGCCCACACCATTCCGTTTGCCATCACTTCCACAGTAATAAAACTTATATCCTTCTCCTAATTCTCTTGCTTTTGCACCCTTCCATTTCGTTTCTTGCAAACACGCTATATTTATCCGTCGCCTTTTTAAAACGTCTGCTAACTCTCTTCCTTTTCCAGTTATAGTACCTATGTTCCAGCTCGCACACCTCAATCTTAATTCTCTCACTCTCCGAGCTTGCGTCTTACGTCGCACCCGCCCGTCATGGTGCGACAACCCTTGTCCATTTCCCACAGGAGCCGGGTGCTGCCCCTGCGCGTCGCCTGTGGGGTACGCCCTAGCCCTATCGCACATCATATTTTTCCAGACCATGTTGCAAAAAGGTTTTGGCAAAAGTTTTATAGCCGGCCGCCTGCCTGACGCCAACCCTCCTTGGGAATGCTGTTGTTGGTTTACCCGCCACCGCGCGGGTGGCCCAAGGTGCTTTAGTAGTATGCACTAGGGCTCAAGCTCCCTTAGTCGCCCGCGGACAGGCGCGATGCACAATATTCAAGGCAACGCGATTTAGCATTATTGATTCGCGCCCGTCTGTGGAAGCTATTGTTACACTCTACGTAATATCACTTAAGTTATAGTATCTTAGATTTTAATTAAATCAGCATTTAATACTTATTACACTTAAAACTTTTGCAGTAACTGTGAGAAACAAACACGTTTACTGAAAATTAATATTCGTCGAAAGAATACGTCTCGTAAGACCAGTTGTTTGTTTACCAGCTCACCGACTGCTGTTAAACTAGGAACGTGCGGCGCGCGGTGCGTCACACTTACCACTCAGTACCTTCCACGTCTTACAGTCAATAGACACAGAACTCCGGGCTGAATGAGAAACTCGTTCTATCAACAATAACAGCCGGCCAGCCAAAACCGGATAAACATGCAGTATTGGTGTGCTTACAATAGTTAGTACTTACACTTCTGCCTACCCCCGCAAGTCACAGTAGCGTGTCATAGACATTATGTTCAATCTATTATCATTAACGACACGATGCTATCTTATTATGATCGCGGCGGAAGTGACCTCAGCGTGTGATACAACAAAAACCGGTTAAATGCGAATTTAACTCGCACACGAAGGAGTTTTTTTTTTTTTTTTGGGGGGTGGGAAATCATCCTATGACTTCTTCCGCTCTAGGGTGGAGCGGAAGGGCGTGTCAGACTCTTACTGACTAAAACCCACCCCTGTTCCTCCCTGCCTCGAGTGCCCAGGGGCGAGGTAACTCTTTCGAATTTATCCTCCACCCCCGGGCAGGCATCGGCCGTGGCAGGCCCCGTCCTTTTGCTGACAACTCTTTGAGGCGCGCGTGGAACACTACGCGCCGTCGACTCTCGGGCCTGGTGCTGATCGGACGGCGAGTTACCCACTACTCGCCGTCCGCAGGCCCGGGTCTACGGTGGCCGGAGATCGTCTCGCGGCGCCCGAACCCTCATGCGGCGGCTGCGGCTGGGGGCGCTAGGGCGACTCGGCTGTTGTCGAGTCTCCCTAACGTATGCCGCCTCCCTCTTCGCGAGCATTACTGCTTCGCAGAAGGAGGAGACGGCTTTCCATTCCCTCTCGCTCCGTACCATGGCCTGAACCAAGGCACGGCGCGAGAGGTCGCTGCCGCCTGCACACGAAGGGTTCCGTACGAATTTTATTATTTGTTGTTATAGCATTAACAGAAATACATATTCTGTGAAAATTTCAACTGTTTACCTATGACGGATCAAGAGATGCAGCTCGCTGACAGACTGACGGACAGCGGAGTCTTAGAAAAAGGGTTCCGTTGGTTACAGAACCCTAAAAATGGTCATTAGATAGCTAAGCGTCGAAATGTAACCCCACACTTGGCAGTAGTTGTGCGTAAGTACTCGTATTAAGTTAACGAGGAACACAGTCGTGGACAGCACATACACTGACTGTCACACCAAACACGAGTGTGACATTCTGAACTTGTCCACGGGGAGAATGGGCTTAAAAACACCGGAATATCACGTTTTCATGTTAGGAATTGTTGATATCATTCTGCGCTCCTCCTAACCTCACTGCCTCAGGAAGTAGTATTTTTATAGGTAAAAATAGATAGCAGTAAATACCTCGGTCTGTTATAGTTATATCTGTCAGTATCCACTCTGCCGAGTAAGTATGTCACCGACCGTCGATCAGTTACCGAAGTTTGTTTAGTTCTCTTTCATATTTCGTTTGATGAACGGGCGGGTTCCGGTAACTTTGTGTTGCTATTTGTAAATAAGAATTGGAAGTTTTCGTGGAGCTGGCTCCTTTGACAGCGCTCGATGGCGCTCGATAGCGCTCAATGGCGCGCGCTTGACAAAAAGAGCATTGAGAGCAGTTCCATGAGGAGCACCAAACTGAACGCTGCAGCACGCGGTGAGCGCGGACACGTGCGGCACACGGCGGACATGTGGCGGAGACTAGCGAGCCGCGTTCATATTGTGGCACAGTTATCTAGAATTTTGCCTTTAGTCAACCAGATCGTTTTGTTATTATTGTAACATTAGCACTCATTCTGTTTTGTTTTATCAGCGCATCGAATATAGCGGTATGTGGGATGCTATAAAAGGCCTTAGAGTAGTCGACAAACGCAAGATACAGTGAGGAGTCCTATTCGTGGTGTTTTTCAACTATAATTGAAATAAATGCAGCTACTGGATTGCCCAAGCAATCAAATAGCTATATTTACAGGCTTCTGCTGTTCTGGGAGTTGATTCTTATCCATTTGGCTAGCATTACGTTTTTCAATAATTTTGATAAAGATTTTCTAAATATGAGAGATTAAGCTTTATCGGTATTTGTTGATGGTGTCTTATCACCAGTTTTGTGAAGTAGAATTATATTGGAAGGGCAAAAGTTTATTGGAACGCTACCGGTACGAAGAATGTCGTTGAACAGCCTTTATGGTAGAAGAACAGTAATGGTTCACCTATTTTTAGGGGTTCGGTGCTAACATCATCTTCACCACAAGACTGGATATATTTTAATTTACTGAGTGCATCAAGAACCTCCATTTCAGATATCGGTGGTATACCTACTTTCGGAACATGAATATTGTGGCGTTTGTATACACAGCCTATGGCCGGTGTGTGAGCACCGGGTTTTAACTGGCTGTTGATAACTTTTTGAAGAGTGGTTCGAATATTAAGATTAGAAGAAAGTAGGATAATATTTCTATTGTTTCGAGTTAGTGCTAGCGCCCGTCGAAGTGGGCGCACATAAATGTATTCACATAATAATTAATATAAGAGTTGAAAGTACGCACCTCATGTTTTTACTCCTTACACTCTACAATCAAATCATAATACACTCGAACACGCCACTCTCGCTGCGAGCGAGTGAGACAGCTCCCCAAAGTTACAACAGCGCCCCTGGAGCCCCGCAGACTCTACAATATTTAGATGTTGGTTATGTTTGAGGTTATTTAACGGAAGACTACTCAAAAGAAACTTTAGAAATAAGAAAGTCCCTGCAGCCCAAACTAATGGAAGAAAGGAAAAAAGGCAAGTTCGCATACATAAAATATGATAAACTCATTGTAAAGGAAAATTCAAGGGCTATAGATAAAAGGAAGAGAGAGGTATCCACCTCACCGCAGGCCGAATTACAGCCAAGAAAACAACAAACGCTGAGTTCAACTAAGAACAACAGAATAAATGCATTCGACATGATGAGGGGACGATTCTACTCTCTTTCAACAATCCCAACTACAACGAAGCAATAGCAACTAGCTACCGATGATCGGAAACAGAAACCTAATAAAAAACAAGAAACAAAAGGAAAGAAACATTCTCCCCCAAGCCGGCTGGTCCCCGTGGGGGAAAAGACCATAACCCTCCAGCAAGTATGGAAAAAACAAGTGGAGTAATTAAACACCCGCAACAATTAATACTCAAGATTGGAACATTCAATGTAAGATCTCTAGCAACAACGGAAAGATTTATAGAATTGACATATCTGTTACAAAAAAAACTTTTTAACAAAAAAATTAACCGACGAAAAAGAACTAAAAAGCAAAAAATAAATAAACCTTTTAAGTCTTGAGTAATGAGCTTATTTACCTACATAAAACATCAAATTTTATATAAACTAATTTTGAGTCGGCGCCAATTAATAAAATGATTAATTACCTACTTACAGCCCTCTTCATTTGTAAGTACTTATAAAATTTAGATATTTAATAATCAGATTGTTGTTTGGCGCCGACTCAAAATTAGTTTATATAAAATTTGATGTTTTATGTAGGTAAATAAGCTCATTACTCAAGACTTAAAAGGTTTATTTATTTTTTGCTTTTTAGTTCTTTTTCGTCGGTTAATTTTTTTGTTAAAAAGTTTTTTATTTCATGATTTTTTGTGGCTCGCATCATCTTTTAACACTCTGAGGCTAATTTCTAATTCTTCATCATTCCTCTTGCCACTGAGCTGATGATATAACAATCCTTCCATGAAGTTCCCAGGATATTGACCAGTTGAGGTTACCTCCAATATTGTAAAGACGTCTTTTCGTCAAAGCATATTAAGTGGTATTTGTCACTAAAACCAGTTTTTATATCTGACTTCTATTGTTTAGGAAAGGTATGGTTTCCATCATCAGCTCAGTTTCATGATGTGATGGTTCCTAAATGCAAATACCTGATTCAGTTATGAAAAGTAAACAGAAACAATATTCGTGCCCAATTTTCGAGGTTCTCTCTCAATTTTTCAGGATCCCATGAGCAAATCCTGATATCCTTGACATGGGACAATTCTTGAGGTATACCCTATCTAAGAAAAAAAGAATCATCAAAATCGGTTCATAAATAACGGAGTGAGGGCCGAACATACTCGTACATACAGAAACGCTAAACGTGCCCACAATTTTCGAGGTTTTCTCTCAATTTTGTCAGGATTCCACTGTCGGATCCTGATTTCCTTGACATGGGACCACCCTTGAGGTATATTCTATCTAACAAAAAAAGAATAATCAAAATCGGACGGAGTGAGGGCTGAACATACACAAAAAAAAAAAAAAAAAACATATATACGGTCGAATTGAGAACCTCCTCCTTTTTTTTCGTCGGTTAAAAAATAAAAATTGATATACTTGGCCTGGCAGAGGTAAGACGAATGAACTGTTTAATTGAAGAACATGAGAATTACATATTCTGTTACAAGGGTGAAACACTCGGCCTCTACGGAGTTGGCTTTTTAATAAAAATAGAACATAAAAATAAAATACTAAGTTTCTCAGCGTTATCAGATCGGGTTGCTCTATTAAAAATGAAATTCGACATCAAAATACTTACAATAATACAAGTATACGCACCGACTGAAAAGGCCACAGATGAAGAAATCAACTCGTTTTATGAAAGTCTACAGGTAGCTCAAGATCAGGCAGGAGAAAATGTCCTAGTTATCGGAGATTTTAATGCAAAAATTGGCCAGTCGAAAACAGAAGACAGGGAAAACTTTGTTTTAGGAAAATTTGGATACGGAAAAACAAATGAAAGAGGAAAGAGACTAATTCAATATGCATTGGAATATAAACTGTCAATCATGAACTCTTCTTTTAAAGCTCGAGCAAATCGAAAATGGATCTGGCTCTCCCCTTGTGGTAACATAAAAAACGAAATAGATTTCATTCTATCGAACCACCCAACGAAGATAAGAAACGTAGTAGTATTACATGGATTTGGATTCAGATTCGGACCATCGCTTGGTTAGAGCTACTTACATACTAGACCAAGGCTAAAGAGTAGAAAATCTTTCAAAGCGCAAGCTACTATGCAGCTAAAGACGGCTGAGGACATATCGTCATATTTAAAAAACCTTGCGATCAACATAAGTCAACTGGAAAAGCAGCACGAAGAAGAAGATGTTCAAACTTTTTACAACAAACTAGCTAACATTATCAACACCAGCCTTGCATGTAGACCAAATAAGGAATTAAGAACTATCGACAAAATATTTAGTGAATCTTCTCGAACTCTTCTTACAAGACGAACTGAACTTTTGAAAACTAAACACAAAACTAAAGAAACGAAAGAAAAATTAAGTAGATTATTTAAAGCTACAAGCAAGGCCATTGATAAAGACTACAAATACCATAGAAATAAAATAATACAGGCTAACCTAAAAGAATACAGAAGCACGAAAAAAGCCTACAAGTAATTAACCACGCACAAAAACTGGATTCAAAACTTAAAAACAAAATCAGAAGAAACTAAAACTAGACAAGACATTATGAAATGCGCCTCAGATTTCTACAAGCAATTATATGACAAAGCACCTAACTCAATTTCTTGTACCACTACCACCGATAAAACAGCGAAAATTTCTCAAGACATCGAAGATTTACTACCAGTGGACGAAACAGAAGTTATCAAAAACATCCAAAAACTCAAAGCCGATAAAAGCCCAGGTCCTGACGGCATACAAAATGAAGCCCTAAAAGCTGGCGCAGCCCTTCTAGCCCGTCCACTTACGTACCTATTCAATAAGGTTCTCAACACAGGGCAGGTACCGGAACAGTGCAAAAGATCCGACAAAATCCTTCTATATAAGAAAGGAGACCCTTGAGACATCGCTAATTACCGCCCTATTAGCCTTCTTTCAAGTGTGTATAAATTGTTCACATCAACCCTACAAAGCCGTTTGAGCCCGAAGATCTATAAGTTCCAGCCGGTAGAACAAGCGGGGTTTCGTTCCGGATTTTCAACAACTGACCATATACACGTAATGCAACAAGTAATAGAGAAGTATAAGGAGTTCAATAGACCACTATATATTGCTTTCATCGGTTACGCCAAAGCGTTCGACATGATTTCTCATGATGCTATTTGGGAAGCACTGAATAAGTATCACATAAACGAAAACTACATAAGGGTACTGAAAAGCATCTACGAGGGTAGCGTAAGCCAAGTCAAACTAGAGACACGAGGTCCCGAAATACCGATCTGTAGAGGAGTCAGACAAGGAGACCCCTTCTCACCTAAGCTATTCATAACAGTATTACAGCTTATTTTTGATAATCTCAACTGGCCGTCTGAAGGGATTAGAATCAACCAATACCGACTTACTCACCTCAGATTCGCGGACGATATTGTCCTATTCGCTGAAACGAGGAAAGAGCTAGAAGAAATGAAAAACACTTTAAAGGAGCCGCTTGAATATGTGAAAAGCTACGTATATTTAGGTAAACAAATATCTTTCGAAGATAACAATGAAGAACAAGAGGTCGAGCGCCGCATTAACATGAGTTGGAAAAAGTTTTGGTCCTTGAAGGAAATCCTGAAAGGGGAATTTCCCCTCCACCTAAAGAAAATCGTCTGAGATACCTGTGTTCTGCCTATTCTCATATAATTATGGTTGCCAAACGTGGACTTATAACACAAAAATCAAAACTAAACTGGTAACATGCCAGAAAGCAATGGAAAGGAGTATACTAAAAATAAGAAGAATACAAAAAGTAAAAAGTGAACAAATAAGACGAAAAACGAAAGTTGTAGATGCCTTAGACTATGCCCTAAAACAGAAGTGGCGGTGGGTAGGACATATAGGAAGATGCACAGACAAAAGATGAACATTTGAGACGACTAGGTGGGAAGGACCAACGGAAAAAAGAAGAAGCGGACGTCCAAGAAAAAGGTGGATAGAGTATATAAAAGCTATAGCAGAAAGCGAATGGAGAAAGAAAGCAGTAGACAGAGAGGTCTGTAGGACCTCATATACATAACCTCCGTCATGTCTTGCAGTCGCTTGCGGGCTGCAAAGTTATAGTCGGTGCGGACGTTAACGCATCATCTTCCCTGTGGTATGGCAAGGTTTGGTTTACGGACTCCAAACGACGTTGCGCTGTTGAAGACTTCATTGCTGAAATGAATCTATCAATTCATAATACCCCTGACGCACCACCTACTTTTTGCAGCCAAATAGGCGAATCTTTTATTGACGTCACATTTTCTAGTGCAGACGTACGATTAGATAAGTGGCGTGTCCTGCCTGACGCGTCTTGTAGTGATTATCGCCTGATTGTGTACGAATTCGTTCCTATGTTTACTCATGGTCCGACACACGTAGATGGTAATTTTAGATATAAATGTAAAGGCGCGAATTGGGAATTCTTTAGCTCACTTTTTGCGTGTCATGCCAAAGATTTCACTCGCGACGGGCTGTCAACTGAAGAAAGTGCTGAGATTATGTCAGAAACCTTCACTTACTGTGCTGACATTGCCTTTGGTCGCACATCTATGACCAATATTCGTAGGTGTGATTGGTGGAGTGACTACCTAGTTGAACAACGTTAAAGTTATCGCAAAGCGCGCAGACATCTTAATAAGCTGAAAAAATCACTTTGATAATTCTCTTATACCTGATGATTCAATAGTAAATGACACTGAATACCACCAACAGATTAGAGCGTGGGCAGCTGTGCCACCTGAGTCACCAGCGTCAGACCTTCCATCCATTGACGAATTCATGAATGTTGTCAGGAGACTACCTCTTAACAAATCGGCAGGTGAAAATAAAATATCTAACAGAATGATTATAGAAGCGTGTAAAACAGCGGGTGACACGATTTTAACTGGTTATAACCGATGCATAGCGGATGGTATTTTTCCTAGGAAATGGCGACAAGGCTATATACGCATAATTTCGAAGAATGGTGACAAGCCTCCTGACGACCCTAAGTCGTATCGGCCCATTACACTACTTCCATCTTTGGGTAAGCTCTTAGAGCGACTAATCGTTCCGCGCTTGCTACCGAACGGACCTAAATTTCATAATAACCAATTCGGTTTTACTGTTGGAAAATCTACCGTCGATGCAACACTCTCTGTCCGTAAAATTGTTAATCTTTCCGAACATAAATACGTTATCGGGAGTTTTCTAGATTTCTGGGGCTTTTGATAATGCATGGTGGCCAATGCTACTACTAAAATTGAAAACCCTGTGGTTGCTACATAAATATTTATTCTCTGGTTCACTCGTACTTTTTTAATGGTTCCGCGAAACTCAAACTTGGACATCATTCTGTGACGAAATCTCTAACCATGGGATGTCCTCAGGGCTCAGTGATAGGCCCGTACGTATGGAATTTGGGGTACAATGATTTTCTCGCGATTCCGCTTCCTTGCGATTGCTCATTAACCGGGTATGCGGACGATGGGCTGCTATTCATTCAGTCAAGTACTCGGGCTGGCCTCGAGAGTTTGGCTGAGACTTCCCTTCATTTAATATCTCAGTGGGGTGATCGGAACCGTCTTACCTTCGCACCGCATAAAACCTATCAACTTGTGTTGAAAGGTAACTTTAAGTCTTGGCCTAGTATAAGGTTTAATAACGTTCCCGTTAAAAAAAACAGTCTGTATGCTACCTCGGTATGGTATAAGAAAATAACTTTCCATTTATTGAGCATGTAAAAACAGTAGGTGAAAAAGCTAAAAAGAACTTCTATGCGTTGACGGGGATTTCCGAGGCTACTTGGGGCCTATCATTCCTAACGTTAAAAACAATCTATGGGGCTACTTACCTGGGTTGTATGTGCTACGGGGCACCTGTTTGGGCTGATAGGGCCACCATTGGGGCGCTACGACGTAAATTGCTACAAAGTCAACGTTTAGCTTTGATTTTCCTATGTAAAGCGTATAGGACGGTTAGCACTGAAGCCTTACCGGTACTTGCAGGTGTACTTCCAGTCGATCTTGAGGTGAAGCGACGTGCTGCAATGTACTATTCTGCACGAAAGACTACGGACCCAGACTTTTTACCTCAACGTGATCGTGCCAAGATTTCTAGATTACTTAAACCTCAAACAGAAGTTTGGGAGGACCTTTTATCTGAATGGCAATGTAGGTGGGAAAGTTCCATCAAAGGCAGACACCTCCATCAGTTCTTCCCATCGGTTCGCGAACGGCTGGATAGGACATGGCTGCAGGTGGATCACTGTGTTGCCCAATTTCTCACAGGTCATGGCAACTTTAAGAGTAAATTATTTTTCTTCAAGCTTTTTGCCTCACCTTTATGTCAATGTTCTACTCCTGATTGCGAATACGAACAATCCGCACATCATATCCTGTGGGAGTGTACTCTTTGGCAAGCTGAGCGCAATATTATTTATTTATTTATTTATTAAAACTTTATGCAACACAAATGTACAAAGGCGGACTTAATGCCTTAGGCATTCTCTACCAGTCAACCAAGAGTGGTGGAGAGATAACATGGCAGGTGCATAAACAGAAAAAAAACTAAGATGAAAATAATTACAAAAGTATATATATATAGTTAAAATAAACATAATTTAATATAATATACCTACATATATAATAATAATATATAAAGTTAGAGATAAGGATTTTGAGACGTCTGGAGTTGTCTATTACGCGGACCTTGTGGAAACTGGAACGAATTTCCGTGCGTTCAAGCGTTTTTGCCATACCTACTATTGGAATCAAGTGTAACAGCTCACAATTTTAGGACCCATTAATATTATTGTTTTTAACCAGTGGTGCTTGGCAACTGGGCTTACCCCAGTTGTTAAAATCCCCTTTGTGCCTAATGGCCTAGTTTTGTTCTGTCTCCCGCTTGATTAGGAGGGAAGTGGAAATTATGTTTTTCTTACTCCTCCGCTGTCTTTTCTGATTAATTTCTTTGCGGGACCCAAGACAGTTTAATCGTTTTTCTGGGACTCGTCGAGCTTCATTGCCTCGGCGTTTTTTCTGGTGGTCGCCACTGTTGATTCTGGCTTACAGAAGTTACAGTGGTTTGGGAATAGTGTGGCGGGCTTGTCCCATAAAAAAAAAAGGACGGAGAGGTCTGGAAAAAGCTGGAGGAGGCCTATACCCGAGAAGGGGTTGCGATCAACTTTATGGAAACAGCAGCTAAATGGGCTTTATTATTATGTTTGAGGTTTATCAGAATATAGTCTTATAGAATGTTGTACAGATCTCTAGAACGTTATCTCCGTTAATTTGTTTACGCCTCTGTTATCTTCTGACAAATCAGAAAATAGAACCAACGTATATTCAACTTATTCAAAACATCTACAGTCATAGTCCAGCTGCCATAAAACTAGAGAGGTTAGGTCCTAGGGTCGAAATTTTTAAGACTATAGCAAATATTAGAAGACCTTTGCGACGACGTGAGCCTTGAGGTTGGACTCAAGATGAGCATGTCTGTGACCAACAGTTCTACGACCAACAGTATACAACAAGTCCAAGAATATCTCGACTTGGGCCAAGTAGTCTCTTTCCAGGCAAGACAAGATAAGGAAATAATGCGCCGAACAGAAAATGTCTGGAGCAGCTACGGGTCCATGCAATTGCCTATTTCACTTAAGCGGAAGCTAATGGGCACGTGTATTCTGCTCATTATGACTTATGTTGCACAGACTTTGTCTTTGATTTGTCAACTTGCTATGGAGCGCAGTATACGTGTTTAAATTAAAGGATCGTGGTCGAAACACTGTACTGCGCTCCAAATCACAGATCGTTGACGTGGCTCATAAGGCTGCCCAGCTTAAATAGGACTGTGTTGGACATATCTGGCATATGCCGATCGGACGGTGAGCCCGTAAAATACAACATGCCCTGAAATCGCGAGACGTGGATGCGGCAGACCACGAAGGAGGTGACGGGACGACTTGGATGTCTTTCTTTCTTCCTTAGGAATTAGCAAGAAGAGGCACAGAACCGGAAGCAATAGAAATATTGGAAGGAGGCATTTGCTCAGCTGTGACAGTTCAGGTTAGAAATAGTTATAACACAACTCATTAACTAGGGTGTTATCATATAATTCAACCTAGAAGTATCGTAAGAACACAAAAGAGCTATCTCTGTTTACCAATTATTATGTTGTTGTATTGACTCGGGATCAAGTCACGCCTATAAACAAGTGTTGATAAAAGCGTCGATACCTCCGCGCTCACCGCGCACATCAGCTGCCCTTTGTCACGGGTCAATGGCCGCCTGTGTTAATTAGGGTAACCTTTAGAGGAAGGTGAGGAGGTCGCGAGACCTTCGGCGACGCTCCTCACTTATCATACATGAAACATATTGCACAGACCATGCCTTGGTATTTTCTGCTATAATACGTGTGTGTCTGTCGCTTCACATACTTACAGATCTTTGTCTAAGCTGACGCCCACGATGCCGCGTATATTTAATAGGTGATTACGTAATAAGTAGTCTCCCTGCCATTGCTGTCCCCTTACCTACACGAGAAAGAGGATTGTCTTGTTCTTTACGAGCTGTCTGAAAAAGCTTAAAGTTTCACTTTTCAGTAATCCTTTAAACTAAGGCAATAAGGTTGAGGTTTTAAAATGCCAAAGAATTACTTGAAACACTTAGATATTTGTGTTTTTGCTGTCGCATCTGGATTTTGTGGAGAAAATCTGAAACTTCGCCAACATCGACTAAGTTGAGTATACTTTTAGACTTTGTTCATCCGTAAATTATTATGGGGTCATTGTACCGCGGGTTCTAAAGATCGCTTATTGCTTCTGGTTGAGTATAACTTTCGCCTTTATAAAAAAGTGAATTCATGGTCTTTGGGGCCGGGGGTAGGTATCCTGTTTAAGTACCACCAGTTTGCCTTAATGGTATGCCATTAGAGAGGGCATACAAGTTTAAATATCTTGGCCACATACTTACTCCATATCTCAGGGACGATGAAGATATTGAGCGCACGTGGAGGGCCTTGTCGGTTTGAGCGAACATGCTGACTCGCAGGTTTGCTCGTTGAACAGTAAGCGTTAAAATTACTCTCTTCAGAGCATACTGCACTACGTTTTACAAGAGCAGCCTGTGGCCTAGATATACTCAAAAATCGTACAGTGCCCTCCGCGTGCAATACAACAACGCGTTCAGAGTGCTGTTGAGGCTGTCCCGCTACTGCAGCGCTTCGGGGATGTTCGCGGACGCGCATGTGGATTGTTTCTTTGCCACAATGCGTAAACGCTGTGCGTCCCTGGTGCGTGGGGTGTGGGGCAGCGCCAACAGTATCCTATCTCTAATTTCAAGCACGCTGGACTGTCCGTACGTGAATCGCTGCTGTGCCATTTCCCATGGAGTGGTGCAGCCGCGGTGAAGCGTCAGACGGTACTTAATGGGCCTGATTTTTTTTTTTTTTTTGATGTACTTAGATATGCTTACATAGGATAAGTTCTTTACTAACAAATGAGTCATGGTTACTTGAAATAAAAATAAAATATTATTATATAAGGCGAAAATTTGTATGTATCTATGTTTGTTACTCCTTCACGCTCAAACGGCTGACCGGATTTGAATAAAATTTGGTACCAGGATAGCTTATATCCATAGGCTGTAATTTATAAAGGTGGAAATTACTAACTTCACCTGGGTTGTGCCGGTTATTAATGCAAACACTAATGGTCATAATATTCCTAAAGTAAGCTGGTAAGTCAAAACCATATGTAACTTTCATTATGAATAGTCAAATTAATTACCAGAACTATTTGCAGTCTAGTAACTTAATAAATTATTACAGCAAACTCTAAAAATCAACACTGTTAATAAAATTGTGTTTCAGATTGCTGCGAAGTAAAATTGGGAATCATACGAGCTTACCTGAACTTGTGTACTAACTAGTGGCTGCTCATGAAATTGGAATCAAGACTTCGCTTAACAGGTAAGCTCGATTGATTCCCAATTATTTTGACTTTTTAATGGTTTACTTACGTTTAATGGCTTGATTTTATGATTTTTTTAATTACCTACACTGAAGCATGTATGTTACTACAATCTTTATCGAAACAATTTTAGGTCAAAGTTAAAAGGATAGCTACATTTAACGAAACTGTTGTAACTGCGACATCAAAACTAAATAGGATTTGTTTCGTGTTAGCAATCAGGTAGCCGCCCTGGACCCTGCTTCTTATTCACAGAACAGTCACCGTCATAAATACGTAGGCAGTTTGTAAAGTGGCACGTTGTTACGCGCGCTCAGATATTCCTGCTGGAACGCTAGGTATTGCCTTCGAGCAGGAATCTCGAGGCATTCACTTATTCAGAGGCGTAGAGGTCGACGTAGACCTCGGCAGAAAATATAAGTTGAATCAAGACGGAGCTAACGCAACGTAATCTGGTACAGTCAGTGGTCTTAACCGGATGACAGACTAAACTGGAACTGTGCGAAGAGATTTCAATGCTTATGCTGGCTATAGAACACGGTTAGTAAGAAGTTTTAATTTTATACATAAGAAAAACCATAAAAATTATTCGTAGCAGTATTTGTAGCAAGCTACGAGTGTCGTGGCCTCGTAGCATTCAGATTATGCAGGTGCACAAGCTACGAGTGTCGTGGGCTGCGAGTCGCAGGTGCACAAGATCACACAATGTCTAGCTGCTTTTTAGGTTTCCGTTTCCCAAGAGTAATTGAACCCTGTTAATAAGCTCCTGCGATCCGTCCGTCTGTCTGTCTGTGTGTCAGTTGGATGTATCTCATGAATCGTAACTGACAGTTGATATTTTCACAGAGTTTAGATATATTTCGATGACCGCTATAAAAAAATACAAATAAAGGGAATACGAAAAACAAGAATTTTTCGATTTATGGTACGGAACCCTTCGTGTACGAGTCGGTTGTCGGTTTTTGTTTTGTTACATTTTGTAAGGAGAACTGTTACTTAGATAATGTTCTGTTTTGGAGTTGATCTTTATGAAATTGGAATGGGATGATTTTGAATTAACGGCATTGACGTAAACGCATAGAAAACAACTTATCTGAGATTTGCCGAAGATTTGAAACTGTGAGAAAATACTGCAGAAATTGTCGGACAAAAGAACAAATGCAGGTCTTTAATGAACATAATAAAGACAAAAATATTGAGATTCCCCACAACAAGACGTTATAAAAATTAACAATGCATACTTAAAATACGTAAGTGAGTAGCATTTATTGAGGACTATATTCACTATAACTACCACCAACTGAGTAAAAACAGAATTAAATTGAAAGAAAAATAGTTTTAACACCTGGAAGAAGTCACTCTCTCTCTGTCTGGTCATTAAGTGAAAAAATGTTAAATGTCGGCGATAGGTAAAGTTTTTAACCAACTTTCGAAAAAGGAGGAGTTTCTATGTTCGACTGTAATGTATGTTTTTTTTATGCATGACCACCGATTTCTTCGTCAGTTGTGGACCGATTTTCAAAATTCTTTTTTTTTTCCATATAAATTTTATCGAAATTGCTTCAGCGCTTTTTGAGAAACTGAACAAAAACGAAATACCTAGATGATGTTTTTGGTTTTGGCCAATTATGAGTATGTTTAAATTCCGCGTTCCATGTTATTGGAGTTTTTAGTTCTGGGGTATAACAACTAAAAATCAAAAATAAAAAAACTTTTTTACAAAAAAAACAACCAACTTCCAAAAAAAATATACTAAAAATGAAAAAAATTACTTTAATTTCGGAAGTCGGTGTCAAATAACGAATAAATAAAATACAAACACCGACTTCCGAAATTAAAATTATTTTTTAATTTTTAGTGTGTATTTTTTTAGGGAAGTCGGTTGTTTTTTTTAATGTCTGCATTAATTTTCCCTTGCCTGAATGACAAATAAGGCCCTGACAGGACAACAACAAAACAAGACAAATGTATGTCAGAATGAAATAGAGAGAAGCATATTGGGCGTAAGAAGAAGAGGCGAAGTACAGTTAAAGAAGATAAAAGTATTATTTAATTCAGTAAAGTTCAAATAGTACAGACTGTTGTCAACATTACCTGACCCACCCTAAAATCAAACGACTTTGGACCCTCTGCGTGTAACATTAAGTTTTATTTAATTTATATGAGCTTATCAGACAGATTTGATGAACAAATACAATAATAATATAGACACGCAAATTTGATCTTTAAAACGTTAGCATTAGGTTATATTTTATAACTATTTGTTATCCTACTAATATTAAAAATGCGAAAGTTTGTATGTTTGTTTGTTTGTATGTTTGGCTGAAGGTATCGCAAAAACGGCTGAAGGGATTACAATGAAATTTTGTACACACGTAGGTCATAACCTGGATTAACACATAGGCTACTTTTTATCCCGGTAAATGACAAGACTTAGCGAAGGCTGAGGTGGAAGTAGAAATCCAAAGTCAGGCTGAACGAGCGCACACGCTCAAAAAGTACTAGGACACCAGAAACATGAGAATTATTTCCAGTGCTGAAATCATGAGAGATAAAGACTAACAAAGTACCAGGAGACCAGAATCATGAATAGGTGTTTTCTGGGATACAATCCTAAGCTGTATAGCTTCACAAACCACTAGGATACCAGAATCAAGAAGAAGTGTTTCCGGGGCTATAATCCTAAACGTTGTAGATTCACAAACTACCAGGAGATCAGAATCACAAAACATATTCCGAGGCTGGTATTAGGAGAGGTAGAGATTTACAAATTACCAGGAGACCAGAAAAATGAGAAGTATTTCCAGTGCTGAAATCATGACCGGTAAAGACTCACAAAGTACCAGGAGACCAGAATCATGAATACGTATTTTCGGGGCTACAATCCTAAACTGTATAGCTTCACACACCCAACCAGGAGCCCAGAATCAAGAAGAAGAAGTGTTTCCGGGGCTTGAATCCTGAGCGGTATTGATTCACAACCTACCAAGAGATCAGAATCACAAAATGCACAGAAGACACAATATAAATAGAAGGTAGAGATTCATAAATTACAAGTAGCGGCACGTAAGTCTAGCGCTGAACGATAATTGCTGCGCATGGGTGGGTGGCGCGGGTGGCGCGCGGGGAACAGAATGCGACTGGAGAGCCAATCGGCGCTACGCACGCTCGCCCTTCATCCCGCTAACCCCCCTCAGGTACCTTAATTTTTTTACTTCTGCGCAATAGCGGTCAGCGCTGAAGCTTCGTGCCGCTACTTGTACCAGGAGACCAGAGTCATGAATAAGTATTTTTGGGGCTGGAATCCTAAGCGGTATAGATTCACAAAATACCAGGAGACCAGAAATACAAAGAGTGTTCCAGGGCTGAAATCATATACGGTATAGACCCTCAAACTACCAGTTCCCAACCTACTAGGATATCAGAATCACAAAACATATTCTGAGGTTGGTATTAGGAGAGGTAACATCTTAAATAAGTATTTTCGGGGCTGGAATCCTGAGCGGTATACATTCCCAGGCGTATAGACAACCAATAAACAGAATCATGAAGAAGAGAAATTTCAGATTTCATTTCGGTGTAGATACACAACCTACCAGGATATCAGAATTACAAATCATATTTCGAGGCTGGTATAAAGAAAGGTAGAGATTTACAAATTACCAGGAGACCAGAAACACAAGAGTCGCAAACTACTAGGAGATCAGAATCACGAAACATATTCCGAGGCTGGTATTAGGAGAGGTAGAGATTTACAAATTACCAGGACACCAGAAAAATGAGAAGTATTTCCAGGGCTACAATCCTAATCTGTATAGCTTCACACACCCCACCAGGAGCCCAGAATCAAGAAGAAGCGTTTCCGGGGCTTGAATCCTGAGCGGTATAGATTCACAAGCTGCCAGGAGATCAGAATCACAATATATATTCTGAGGCTTAAAGAAGTTTTTTTTTTTTTAATCAAACTACCAGTTCACAACCTATTAGGAAATCAGATTCACAAAACATAATACGAGGTTGGTATTAGGAGAGGTAGAGACTTACAAATTACCAGGAGACCAGAAACACAAAAAGTATTCCGGGGCAGAAAACGTAAGAGGTAGAGAAAGATTCACAAATTACCAGGAGAACAGAAACGTAAAGAAGTAAAATTTCCGAGCGGTATAGATTCACGCACTACCAGGAGATCAGATTTACAATAAGTATTCCGAGGCTGAGGTCATGAGAGGTAACATCTTGAATAAGTATTTTCGGGGCTGGAATCCTGAGCGGTATACATTCCCAGGCGTATAGACTACCAGTAAACAGAATCATGAAGAAGAGTAATTTCAGACCTGCACGCGGATGAAACCACAGGTAAACTACCAAAGTGCCAAATGTCTATGCGGACGGAGCCACGGACAAGAAGCTAAGCACCAATTTAGGATATGTTCGGGACCCAATAAATGAAACAGTTTGGATATGGTGAACTATTATATTTAACACGGTAAATGTCTACGCGGACGGAGCCACGGGCAAGAAGCTAAGCACCAATTCAGGATATGTTCAGGACCCAATAAATGAAACAGTTTCGATATGGTAAACTATTATATTTAACACGGTAAGAGTAACAAGATCGGTCAGGACACACTGTGTGCTGTGAGGCCCCTACAGTCTTTATGTAGAACTTTGACGTTCAAAAAAATCTGGTTTTCAGCCTAATTTAAATAACTTTTGATTTTGATTTCTACAGGATTTATTTAACGTGCTACTCTCTGAAAATACCACTCAGACTTATTATAATTACACTTTTTACGCGGGCGAAGCCGCGGGCGGCAGCTAGTAATATGATAAGTGTAATAGCTTATTTTAATGATTGAGTTCAAGTAATTCTGGTCTCGTGGTCTGTGTGTAAGACTGAGAAAAACAAGGTTCGATATCAAATCCTGCGACAAAGATATTATTTTGCTTTCAATATAGAATTTATATTCCAAAACTATTTCTTGTATTATTGTAAAGAACTACAGACTATACATAAACTTTTTAAAATGGTAATATTTTCACATAACTTGTAATAAGTGGGTAGTTGAAAAATAAATATTCGTATTCATTATAAAGAACTGTGAACTTAAAGTTCTTTAAATTACCCACCCGTTTACAAGATAAGTTATTAGGCGAAAATCATATTGGTCGTTCTTTAATATTGCAAGCAATATTGTAGAAATGAAAACAAATTAAAAAAAAAAAACTGATGTACTGACTGCGATTTCGAACCCACATGCTGTTCGTCGTCAATCCAGCATCAAACCGCTAAGCCACAAGAACTTGTTGGGAATATGCGAAATTAAAGATTGGGTTGTAATTATGTAGTGTGACTTAAAAGCTTTTCAACTTTAATAGTAACGAGATAATGATTAAAATAGCTTAACAAAAACATATATAATGCCGGTGGCTCCGACTATGTTGGGCGGGTTTACCTTAACGTTACGTGTTAAAGATCAAATTTGAGTGTCTGTGTTATTATTGTATTTTTGTTCATCGAGTCCTCGTGCACTTGTGTGATAAGCTCATATAAATTAAATAAACCTTAATGTTACAGGCAGAGGGTCCAAAGTCGTTTGATTTTAGGGTGGGTCAGGTAATGTTGACAACAGTCTGTACCCATCGAGGAAATTGAAATGGCATTGGATAGGACACATTATGCTTAGAGAAAAGAAAGAAAAGTAGTCAAAAATAATAACTGAATGGGGGTACCTATTCAGTTATTACTTTCGTCCACTCCGGGAGAAAGAAAAAGAAGGAGAGGAAGATAGTTAAAGCGATGGGAAGATGATATAAATTAAAGTAGCCGCTCCAGAGTGGATCAGGGTAGCAGAGGACAGAGAGGAGTGTAGAGCCTTGGAGGAAGCCTTTGTAGAGACAAGTGGAAACGAGGAAAGAATGATAGCCAGAATTTTATCTGGTTGCCAAATGTGGAGAAAGGAAAAATAAGTAATCATAATAATATTAAGTATAGGTTAATAATAATACAAATTTAGGTTATATAGTGTCATAAATTTTTTTTTATATAAAGTATATTATAAATTGGTTTTATCCAGTAATAAAGGCTTATTTAATTTAATTTTATCTGTTAAAAAACCTCAATACTCAATACTTTATTGCATTCCATATGTGTTAAATAGGTGGTATAACATAATAAAATATCAATATGGACCCTGTCGGGCACAGCAAAGTAGAAGAGAGGAAGAGGGCTAAGTAGTTATTCAATTAAGCAATATAAATTATTAGTTGTGGTTTATTGGGTGTATAATTTTATATATATAATTATATAAGTTTTGCGTATATAGGTATATTAAATTGCTATTTTGTAAGTAATTATTATGAAATTCTTATACATATTATTATTAAAGTATTCTTCTTATTCATAAATTAGTATTAAATTATTCTTCGTATTCTTATATTATTTATGTTTATATTGGGTTTTCTATTTTTCTACAAAATGTTTGGTGTAAAAGAGAGAGAAAAAGAAATTATTTTGGAATCGATTTATCATCTAAGAACTCCTTTACTGTGTAGTAAGACTTTGATTCGAGAAATCGCTTCAATTTATTAATAAATATATTTATTTTGCTTATTTCTCTAATATTTTCTGGCAACTTATTATAAATTTTGATGGACATAACTAAAGGGCTGGTTGAGTGCATTTTCAGTCGAGATTGAGGTATATTTAATTTATTTTTGTTGTGTCGTAAAGTGTATCTAGTTTGTGTTTCTTCGCAAGTGGTATACAAATCTGGGTGTTTTCTGACAAATTTACATAACTCAAAGATATACTCGTATAAACAGGGAAGTGTGAGTATTTTGTGTTTTTGGAAGTATGGTTGGCAGCTCTCTGTTTGTTCAATATTGGTTATTATTCGAATTAACTTCTTTTGTAAAATAAATATAGTTTGGGAATCAGTGCTGTTTCCCCATAGCATGACCCCATAGCTAAGCCATGCTTGGGCATAAATGCATAGTAGGTGACAATTCTGATCCTGATTCTGATTTTCTTTTTGACTGGCCTGTTGGTCTAGTGGTTAGTGACCCTGACTGCTATGCCGGTCGTGGGTTCGATTCCCACCCAGGACAAATGTTTGTGTAATGAGCACGATCATTTGTTCTGTGTCTGGGTGTAATTTATCTATAATATGTATGTATTTAGAAATATATAAGTATGTTTATCAGTTGTCTAGTACCCATAACACAAGCTCTGCTTAGCTTGGGACTAGATGGCGTTGTGTGATAGTTGTGGAATATTAAGAATATTAAAAAAATTGCAGTTTGCAGGTTGGTAGTTTTTTTAATTTCACGTAGTGCATATGAAAATTTTTATAGTTTAGCTCTTATTTTCTGTATATGGGTTTTCAAATAATATGGGTATCTATAGACAAACCGAGGAGGGTAAATTCGTTAACTTGTTCTAGTTTTGTGTCATTGAACATGAAGTTAAGTTTTAATGGGGATTTTTGATGGGGATGGAAAGTAATTAGTTTGGTTTTGGTGAAGTTAATTTCTAGATTGTGGTTATTCATCCAGTTTACAGCTGTAGAAAGAAGGGAGTTTAATTTGGCGTTTATATCGTCATCGTTTTGGCATGTGGTGAGTAGAGAGCGTCTGCAAATAGAACACATGGTCCGTTTATAATTTTAGGAAGGTCATTTATATAAATAAGGAACAAAAGGTACCCTATTACACTACCTTGGGGAATTGACGCGTTAACTGGTTTACTGTCGGATCTAATTTTAATAATTTCATTAGTGCTGTTATCGAAATATTCTATCTCTACTAATTGTACCCTATCCTTTAGGTACGATGTAAACCATTCGTGAGCCTTACCTCGTATTCCTATCCCATGTAACTTGTCCAATAGTATTTTAAATTGCACCTTATCGTAGGCTTTAGTCATATCGAGTAGCATATCGATGGCGTAATTTTTGTTATTAATAATAGTTAAAGCCTCTTGTACGTATTTGTAGACTGCTAACGTTGTAGACCTGTTTTTTCGGAAACCATTTTGGCAGTCGTCAAGTATCGCAAACTTTTCACAAAATGAGTAAACGCGGTCACACATTGCCTTCTCAAAGATTTTAGACGCAGTTGGTAATAGTGCGATAGGACGATAATTATTTGGGTCGGTTTTAGAATTTTTCTTGTGAATGGGTTTTATTAAACTTATTTTAAGTTGATTTGGAAAGGTACCTTCTTCGAAAGATTGATTAATTAATTTATAGAAAGGTAGGGTTAATTCGTCTGCACATTGCTTAAGAAGAAATGGGGGAAGTTGGTCTACACCATAGCTCCTTTTATTTCTCAGGTTTTTTATTATTTTATTTACTTTATAGGGATCTACAGGGCTGAGAAACATGGTGTTCTTAGTGGGGCACATCACACTTTGCTGGTGAGGTTTTCTCTCCAATAGAAGCAAAGAAGTCATTGAAAATATTAGCTATATGCTTAGGTTCAGTTATCAAGTTATTATTATTATGTAATTTTATGTTATTTTTTTCCCTTTTCAGTGTTTTATTTGATCTTTCGTTTATTATATTCCACATTGTTTTTACTTTATTTGCTGATTTTTTAATTGTATTTATATACTGTAGTTTTTTTGCTGTTATTACAGATTGCTTTAGGATTTTTTCGTATTTTTTATAATATTTTGATAATACGGGATTGCTTGTTTTCATGGTAAGTATTTTAAGTAGTCTTTTGTTTTTGCAAGATTGTTTAATACCCTTAGTTAGCCAGTACTTCTTATAGGTCGTTTAAATTTTAATTTTTTGCAGCGGAAAACACGTATTTAAAATATTATTTACTATGTTATTAAACGCATTGTAGTTTTCATTTATATTTTTATTTGATACTGTTATTTCATTCCAATTTTGGTTTTTTAATTCGGATTTAAATTTTTCTACATTTTGGGTACTATATAATCTATTTTTCGTGAACCAATTTGTTTTTTTATTGCTGTCACTGAATAATTTTATGTGAAAGATGGTTGCACAATGGTCTGACAGACCTAATTCTTCTACAGTCGTATAAGTATTTTTATAATTAAAATTTGTAAAAATTAAGTCTAAGCATGTTGAGGTAGTTTGTGAGATACGTGTGGGGACTTTAATATGTTGTATGAATTTATGTTCCAACATTAGATCTAAGAACAAGTTAGTTTTTAAGCAGCTGTCTAAGATATTTATATTTAGGTCTCCACCTAATATCACATTATATTTTGAATACTTATTATTAATATAATAATAATTTCTTTTAATTGGCTCTGCTTTACGATACTCACAGCAGATGGCTTTCTATACTATATGTGATCGAGTATAGCACAAAATAAATGGAGCTTATTTGTTTCAAATGTGGTTTCCTCTACGTGTGAGTCAACTGTACCTACTCATGATTAAAGAGAAATCGAATCCTTTTAATTAAAATATTTTCTACTGGAATGTTCTCCCTCTGTTTCTCGGTTTCTCCGCACACCGCAGTTATGACAAATTTCTCTTCATTAGGAAAAAGTTAATACCCCCTTAAGTGGTCGGTTTCCTTGACGACAGACACCATTAAGCATAATGATCGATCGTGACGTCACTCGCGGGTACAAACCCTTCATATTTCATCTCTTTCTCTAGAGAGTTGTAATTTAATCAAAAGTTTGATAGATTCATTGTTGATAGGTTCTTTTTATAAATTCTGCTAAATATTAGCCTGCAGATTTCGTTATACTTTACGGGTTACCTTTTCGAGTTCTTTTTAGAGTTCCGTAGTCCTAAAAAGGAACCCTTATAGTTTCGCTCTGTCCGTCTGCGTCCGCGGCTTAGCTTAGAGACTGTAAGTACTAGAAAGCTTTAATTTTGCATAGGTGTGTGGTACAGGTGGCGGTACAGGTGGGAGGTAAGAAACCCTTGTGGTTTTACTCTGTCCATCTGTTCATCCGAAGCATAGCTTAGAGACTATTAGTACTAAAAAGTTGCATTATTAATTATGACAAGAAAACTAACAATAACATTTTGACAAAGATTTTTTTAATGGTAGCTGCCGTACTACATGTAATGTAAAGTGGGGATGACCTTTTCATTGCTCGCCTATACTATAGTGTGAGGTATCGTTGGATAGGACTTCGAAGAAATTTTTGGATTTCGTTTGAGAAATAATTATTCTTTAAAGAGATATTTTTTGTTATAGTGGAGCGCCCCCCCCTCCCCCGCCCCCTACAAGTTAAACTGTTAGCTTGAAAATTCTGAGAAAATCTTGTTGGTAGTATAGGTATGTATAACGAGTTTAAGAGTAATAGTCGCCCAACTTATAAAATGTACCTCATCATCATCATCAGCCTATAGCAGTCCACTGCTGGACATAGGCCTCTCCAATTGCACGCCATTCAGCTCGGTTCTCGGCAACTCTCATCCAGCTGCTACCAGCCATCCTGCGAAGATCATCGCTCCACCTAGCCTGAAGGCCTACCTACTCGAAAAATGTCGTACAAAATAGAAAATCCTTAGAAAAAAATTACTTAAGTGAAATCATGGAGGAGCTGAGGGCGGTGCGTGCGGAGATCCAAGTCTTTCGCAAGGAAATGGAGGTGGAGATGATGGAGCTCAAAACCTCTATAAATACATGCGGCATGCGCATCGATGGCCTCGAGGCCAGAGTGGACGCTTTGGAGCGGCGAGCTTCTTCGGGCCCGGTGAATGCCGGGGCAGTGGATGGGATCGTGGAGGAGTTGAGGCGCGAGCTCAATGACAGGGATCAGGATCTTTTGGCGAATGACATAGAAATAACAAATATCCCCGAGGCCAAGATTGATAACCCGATCCACATCACCAAGGTCATAGGCCTTAAGCTGGGGGTCAAGTTTGAGGAGCGCGACATAGTCAGCGCGGAACGAGTCGGCGGGAGGCAGCTCAATGCGACGAGCTCCGCTGGTGCGGCAGAAACTCGCCCGCGCGCCATTGTCGTGCGCCTGGCGCGTCGTGACCTGCGCGACGAGCTGCTGGCGAGCGCACGAGTGCGGCGTGGTGCGACGACAGCCGACCTTGACATGCCCGGCCCGGCACGACGCTTCTTCCTCAACGAGCGTCTTACAAAAACCAACCGCCAGTTGTTTCGGAGGGCACGGGACGCTGCTGGCCTCTTCGACTGGAGATTTGTATGGACGAAGCGCGGCCGCATACTTGCCAGGAAGAAGTCGGGTGACCCCACACAGAGGATCCGCACTGATGAAGACATATCTCGGCTTTTTGGAACTGTCAACGAAAATGCATGATTACTCTTTGGTCTTATTTTTCTTTGTGTTATTTTTTAAGTTCTCGTTAATTATTTCTAATTGGGAAAATATGCGTCTCAACTGTTTCTTTTGGGTGTTTCACCACAATTCGGGTAGTACGTATAATCAGTTACAGTTAATAGTTTTTTATATATCTGTTTTATATATCTATACACTTATTATTATTATCTATACACTTATTATTATTACAACATATCCTAATATTATCCAAAAGTTATTTACAATCTAATTATTTACAATTATTCTAATGTATTACAATTACAGTACAACATCACTCAATCATTTAAGCTCACTGCAACCCTCAGTTATACATATTTCCTACATCTACATAAACTCACACATACAAACACAGATACACAAGACATACATACAATACACAGATGACAAATGCAAATGACTCCGAGTAAATTTATTAAGTTTGGTCTACTGAATGCGGGCTCTCTAGGGACTGGTCAGGATGAATTTTTGGTAGCCATGATCAACCATTCTGTGGATGTCATGGCTATCAACGAGACTTGGTTGCGTAAGGGTGAGGAGAACCGAGCGCCTAGTGTGCCTGGGTACAAGCTCAGGCACATACCGCGACCTACGTCTGTACGTAATGGGCACGGCGGAGGAGTCGCTTTTTACATTAAAAACGGGGTAGCTGCGCGTGTAAGACCTCACCCTGATCATCCCAATGTTGAACAGCTTTGGTTAACTCTTCATGTCAATGGGAAAAAACTACTTATTGGCACTGCATATCGTCCACAATGGTTGGATTTGGAGTCTTTTCTCGGGGGCTTGACTGCCAGTATTGGTGGTTTGGCCCCCTATGATAATGTAATATTATTGGGGGACTTTAATGTTAATATGCTAGATGTCAATAGCCCAAAAACAAAACAACTATTACATTTTTTTAACCACTTCAAACTAAATCAAGTAGTTCAAACACCCACTCATTTTGTGGGTGATGGTAGTTCGCTTATTGACATAATCTGCACTGATGCTTCAATCCGGAATGTTGTGGTGAATCATATAAGTGAACTTAGCCATCACTCGTTTATTACATGTGAGACGATTTTTAAAAAGCATAAGTCCAAACCAAGATCTGTCGTATTTCGTCCGCTCAGAGACATATTGGAGGACTATTTTAACATAGATTTGGAAACTATACCATGGTCGATTATTGGTGACATGAGTGATGTCAATACTATGGTGCAAACATTTAACGCATTTATGATCCAATTATTCGATCTCCATGCACCTATTAAAAGGAAGGCCTTTAAAACCCGCCCTACTCCATGGATAACTGCTAACATCAGACTAATTTCGAAGTTGAGAGATGAAGCCAGAAACAGATTTCGTAAATCCAAACTACTGGGTCATAAGGAATATTATCTTGATCTGAAGCACCAAGCAATCACGGCACTAGTTAACGAGAAGACGGCATATTTCGCCAAGAGCATAAATGACCAAATGAAGGACCCCAAACAGTTGTGGCGCAACTTAAAATCGGATGTGCTTCCAGACCATAGGCAAAGATTGCTGCCAAGTCACTTCAACAACCCTGATGAAATTAATGCGGCGTTCCTGGACGTCCCAGGTAATTGTCATCACAACATCTCACAATTGTCCTACTTTGAATCTCATAGGTATGGTCCTGCCTCATTCACACTCACAACAACCAGTCCCGAGTCAGTCCTAAAAATAATCAAGAGTCTAGGGTCAAATGCACAGGGTGTCGATGGTATAAGTCTCGATATGATGGCTCTCACGTTGCCAGCTACCTTGCAAGCCATCACAAACATCATAAACCGGTCCATAGCCACGCGTACGTTCCCCGAACTCTGGCGATGCGCTATTGTACGCCCTATCCCTAAAAACAATAACCCAGCTAATACAAAGGACTTGAGACCTATTAGTATTCTACCTTGCCTGTCTAAGATCTTGGAACGTGTGGTATACTCACAGGTTATTGAATACCTCGAAACAAATGACATACTTCCTGACCTACAGTCAGGTTTCAGAAAGGGTAGAGGTACTGCAACGGCTCTAGCTGATGTTGTGGGAAATATCCTTGAAGCACGTGACAGGGGGGAGGGTACAATTCTGGCTCTGCTAGACTTTTCCCGGGCTTTTGACGCAATTAATACCTCTCTACTGCTGTCAAAGTTAGCTTTTTATGGCTTTGATAGTGATGCGGTGGAGTGGTTTAAAAGCTACCTTACCACCAGGTCTCAATATGTAGAGATACATAGGGAGGACGGGTCAACGGTGTCATCCTGCCCCCTCCAAGTGTCAAGGGGTGTCCCTCAGGGATCGATTCTGGGGCCTTTGTTGTATATTTTGTACAGTGCAGATATCATAAAGTCCTTTATTAACTGTAAATATCATATGTACGCTGATGATATTCAATTGTACATATCCTTCAAGGGCGATGAAACATCTTTGGCAGTGCAGAAAATAAATGAGGACTTGCATAGAGTGGTGTTATGGTCGGAGGAGAACTCTCTGGGTTTGAACCCCCTTAAATCTAAATTTATGGTGCTGGGTTCTAGGAATCAAGTTAGTGTAATTCTGTCTGCTAACCCTGAGATAGTTATCATGGGAGAGAAAATTGAAAGAGTAGAGCAGGCATGCAATCTGGGGCTAATTATGGATCCAGAGCTGCGCTTTGAGGCCCATGTTAACAATGTTCTCCGAACCTGTTTTTATAGGCTAAAGGTCTTATACGGAATACGAAAATACCTGAGCATATCAGTACGGAAAAAACTTGTTGACAGTCTCATCCTATCCAAGTTAAATTACTGTGATATAGTGTATGGACCATGCCTGCTTTCAAGAACGGGGCGTCTGATCCAACGTATCCAAAATGCCTGTGTTCGTTTTTGTGTCAATGTTCCGCGAAGAAGTCATGTTACTCCATATATTAATGAACTTAAATTATTAAAGATGGCCGCCAGAAGGAAGCTTCATTTGGCCAACTTGTTGTTTGGCATTGTTACTTCTCAAAAACCACAATATCTCTATGAAAAGCTAACCTGGAAACAAAACCGTTTAAAATATGCTCTTCGCTCCATGGTAAGCCCACTGTCAGGGAAATTGCACGGATCTGCAGCATTCAGGGGTTGTTTCAAGTTTGCAGCCACGCGCTGTTGGAATGATCTCCCACCACCAATGCGACGCCTGAAAACAATACAATCCTTCAAATTTCAATTAAAAAAGTTACTTATATATAATCAAGTGTCCCATCATTCTTGACCATGTACTTTTAGTGTTGTTTCATACCTCAGAGGTCATGGCCTACAGGCTTTGGTGTGGGATCTCCCATAGCGTGGGCTGCTTGGAATTTGCAGTTCTGTGGGTCCCTGTATTTGTATGTCTCGTTTCTGCTTTTAATCCTTTAATATTAAGTGCACCACTTTGTTCCTGTAATTTTTTACACATTATTTTAGACAAATTATACAATTGTTTATATGAATCCTAGCTTACGTAATTCAAACCAATCCAATTTTTATTTAATTTATTTTGAATCAATACGATGCCTATATTTATAATTTAGTACTATTACTCTACGAGTATAATGTCTTTGTGCAGTGACTAAATCTAAATCTATTTTTTAATTTTACTTACCATCTTTGTTGTTCCGTTCTGTGTTAAATCAATGTGTTTGTGATATACACCGTTCTACACTTTCATAAACACTTTTTCCCAAAAACAATAAATCAATAACACTACTCGCTATACAATTTCCCTTAACTATTTATTATTATCTCATCATAACATTCATTACATAATGTCATTGTGTAACGCCTGCCAACGCCTGCATAGTGCCGCCATGAGCCATTTTTTATTTTTATTACATAACCTATTCTAACATTGTCATTGTCAAAGATAGTTTACTGACAGCTGACAGGCACAGATTAAAATCAAAGCCGGCGGCGCGTGCGTCATGTTGCAGGAAGCGGAATGTTGCCACTTAAATTTTAATATTTTTTTTGCGCTGTGTATAATATTTTAGAAGTTTTACTCATTGTTTTCTGCACCGGTCGACGTCATGACGTTGGCGCCGGCTGTCGCTGAAAACCAGCGCTGGGGCTCTGTCTTGCATAGGGTCATAGCACTTAAGCTGAGCAATGGCCGTTTTGCGTGGATGTGACGCATTTTTTCCCCCAGTTTTTCTTTTTCTTTTTATGTTTCTCTGTTTTTTGCGTCATGTTTACCGTAAATAAACGTATTTTCTTTCTTTTTTTCTTTCTTTCTATTTCTTTAGTTACCATCGTCATTATGTAGGCCCGTTTTCAAACGTGATTGGGCGTTAAATCGAGAAACTATAAATGTTCATAGTTCCGTGAGGTCACTATTGACCATATGTGAACGGTATGCATTGGCCCATGGGCTCAAGTACAATGTTCAGAAGAGCGAGATGCTAGTTTTTAAGGCTGGGACTAAAACCTACCCTGTTCCTCCGATCACACTTAATGGAACAGTCCTACAGCAAGTGTCCAAATTTAAGTACTTGGGTCACTGGGTCAATGAGAAATTAAATGATGATATGGACATGGATAGGGAGCGCAGGGCATTGTCGGTGAGGGGTAATATGCTTTCTCGCAGGTTTGCGCGATGCTCACGTGACGTTAAAGTCACACTTTTCAAAAGCTATTGTCAAACGTTATACACGTGCAACCTGTGGAGTAGTTACACTAAAAAAGCCTTCAATGCTCTGCGCGTCCAGTATAACAACGCTTTCAGGGGTTTGTTGGGGCTCCCATGGCGGTGTAGTGCCTCCAGCATGTTCGCCGACCACAGCACGGACGGCTTCCAAGCGGTGCTTCGCAAAAGAACGGCCTCCCTGTGGTCTCGGTTAAAGGGTAGCACCAACGCGCTTCTGAGCGTAGTGTCGGACAGAGTGGACAGCCAAATCCTGAGGCATTGGTCGCTCATGCATGTCCAAAGTAATAAACACTTTAAATTTTACTAACATAGCTATAAGTATCTACCTACTAACATAATATGGACCTGTATCAATTACTGTGTGCTTGGTCTGAAATAAATATTTTCAATTTCAATTTCAATAAACATAAAGCCCCCTCCTAAGTTCGCATTTTGTAACGGCTAACTCCGGAACCCTAGACTGCGCGTGGCCCGACACGTACTTGGCCAGTTTTTTTATTATTGATAAGCTTAGTTGACCACAATCTCACCTGATGGTAAGCGGTGATGAGTACGCTTGAAAATCGCAGAAAACGCATCGTAGTTACATAAATACGTTGTCGATCTCATTCATTTCTCCGTTAAGAATCACTCGATAGTTGGAGGAAAAGCCACCGCAGCCTGCCTAGGCTGACATGTCATAAGTACCTACAATGGGTGCCGCCTAACGAAGGTAATGAGCTCATTATGACGGATGCTTCGCAAGCACACAAGCTGATTGGCACAAAGCCGAGTTGCAAGTTAGCGCACATTGTTATCACGACGTAAAACGCCGGGCACGACACACACACATTCTTTTCTACAAATATTACAATACGATTAGGTTGAATTTCGCTTGAGCATATATTTTCCTAATAACAAACTTATTGTCAATTTGAGTAGACAGTGACAACAACCTGGCTCCATTAGCCAGCTCTTTGACGCTTTATTATTGGCAGTTTTTTTATAATTAGTTTTAATAATAGTGCAGCTACCTCTCTGGCACAAAGGTTTAATGGGACGCGGTCTGTAATGTCGGTGGACAGCGCCGCCCCTCCACGAAGCTGTGCTAGGTCTGCTGCGACTTAGTACTCTATATCACGATCAATAGAATTTTAGAGTTTTTGAAAAAAGAAAAACGTTTAAGTACTTTCATTGATTCCAAAATATGCAAAACAGTTTTTGCTTAAACAAAAAAACTTTTTTACTAAAAATACAACAGACTTCTAAAAATTGCAAAATAACTTTAATTTCGGCAGTCGGCGTTTGTATTTTTTCAACACATTTGCTCAAAAAATGCACTTACGAAGCCTGTATACATTGTTCGAAAGTTCAAAATTACGCACCATGCAATGGAACGTGCGGTAAAATAGATACTCTCACCTATGTGCCTATTTTACCGCACGCTCCGTTGTATAGCGCCGTGCGTATCCTTTACGGTTTTTTTTTAATTTGTTTATAGAATAGAATTCCACCAAGGAGTTTCGTATTACGAGAAAAAATATTAGTCGTCACGGGACGCCCGGTAGATGTGAAACATCTATTTTGTGTGTTGTGTTTTTTTTTGTTGTAGTTGTTTGTGTTGTTGTTGTTGTTGTTTTTAGTTGTGGTTGTTGTTGTTGGTTGTGGTTCTTGTTGGTTGTTGTTGTAGTTTGATGTTTTTGAGTGTTGTTGTTGTTGGTTGTGGTGGTTGTTGTTGCTGGTAGTGTTGTTGTTATCGGTGGTTGTTGTTGATATTGTTAAGTGTTGTTGTTGTTGTTAGTTGTGGTTGTTGTTATTGTAAGTTGTAGTTGTTGTTACTGCTTGTTGTTTGTTATTGGTACTGTTGTTGTTGGTTGTTGTTGCTGGTTGTTGTTTGTTGTTGTTATTTGTTGTTGGTTGTTGTGTTGATTGTTGTTGTTGTTTGTTGATGTTGGATGTTAGTTGTTGTTGTTGGTTGTTGTTGTGTTACTTTTTTTCTCAAAAATGTTTCTAGGGAGAAGGGGGTCGAGAGCGGTGGCGTAGTGGCAGCATCGTGGCACGATGGCGTCATGCGTTTTTTCGTCACGACATTCAAGTTGGTTTTACTGCCAAGCCGCGCCAATAGATGATTCACATCAAAAACAAAAGTTTGTTTCATTGCCTAGTAGGTACTGTTTTCTCGCAAATGTGTTGAAAAACGTTGTATGACACACGTGCGGATTGGTATATACAAACTCGTGACTATGGTAAGCCCTCGACTACGTCTCGGGCTTACATTCGTCTACTCGTTTGTAAAAACCAACTTACCGCACTAGTATCATAATAGTTATTTATGATACTAGTGTGGTAAGTTGGTTTTCGAGTAGACGAATGTAAGCCCGAGACGTAGTCGAGGGCTTACCATAGTCACGAGTTTGTAAATACCAATCCGCACGTGAAAGAGAGTAAAGACCTCCAGGCTAACAAAAAACACAGATTACGGGAGGGTATTCCATTCCTTAACTGTACGCATAATGAATGTCGTCCGATGATGGAACGGGCTTGCTGAAACTTAACTATGCAATTCCGACGCATAGTACCCGAAATTTAACCGATAGGCTAGCAACACGGCGTTGATGCTCTAGACTTTGGAGCTTTGACTCGACGAGTTCATCATTGCCGATGATCTTCTTAGCTGGTTTCTCAATTGACTGAAGCGCGTCAAGTTGGTATCTGGCAGATCCGACCCAAAGATGAGAGTAGTACTCCATACACGATCGAACTTGCACTTGATAAAGTTTAAACACCTTTTTCGGCGTTAATTAGCGTCTCACCTCACCTCGAACATATCTACCGTGCGTGTGGAGATGTGCTGGAGCGCGGAACACTCAGCGCCGTCCGCGGCGGCGGCGGCGCTTGCGGCTCGGGCGGCGAGCTCTATGAAAAGCCAATATTCGCTGTTTATAGCGCCTGCTACCGCTCCAAGACATAATGCCGCACTCACTACTTATGCGAGTGTTATTACTTTACGTTTATGTGCGCCGCTCGCACCCGCGCCAGCACCGAATAGCCACTTAATGTAAGTAGCTGCCGCCAGTTATGTTTTATAGCTCCGTAGTCGTACACACGCACTTAGGAATGCATATGAGTAGGTGTTTGTTGACAATCATAAAATTGCACACAATGGTTCTTCAGTACCCCAAAGACCCCAACACGACACAAAGGTGCTTTAATAGAATCATCATACAATGAAAGGCAGTTTAATAAGTAAAATCGAAAATATTTAATTTCGTAAGCATTATTGTTCACACCACAGAACATCGTGCGATCTGACCTGCAGATTTGTTTGTGTGGTCATGAGCACTGAGGCCTTCCGCAAACTACACTGGTCTAGCAAAAACGACCGGCCTTCACTTCCTATAATATCCAGCGGAATCGCAGATCTAAATTGAATGTTTTATAACCACTCTTGGGAATCATGTTGGTGAGCGCAGGGGCACCACTCTTGACTTGACGGGGCAGCACTGTAGACCATTCGTTTACTTTCTCGGCTCTAACTATTTAGAATGTTAATTTTGACTATCCATTCTATGTTCATTCATTGACATTTTCAATAATCTCTAAGTATATTTTTGTTCCCTGAAGCTAACGTTATTACGAGTATAACACATAATGAAGCCTTGAGCACAGCGTGACGCGCGGTGCACACAACAGTGCATACGTGGCAGGCACGCGGCGCGCACAAGGCTGTAGAGTGCAGGTGAAGCCGCAGCAGTGTTCGCCCGGGGCTCCTTAGGAAGCCTTGCACCTTTATATGAACGGATTGTGAGTTCACTGTCTTTATGATACCTGCCTACAGTGAAAGTGTTAATAGGTGACTGGAGCATCAATAGAAAACAATCTGCCTGCCTAGCCTTTTACCAACTCATTGGACATCTTGGGCTACGATATACGACATCTTGGCGTCGGCTTCCAGTCTAACTGGATGCAGCTGAAAACCAACATTTTACATGGAGCGACTGCCTATCTGACCTCCACAACCCAGTTATTGGGTAATACGATACCCCCGCGGTAAGACTGGTTAGTAGGCTTTCGGCCTTTGACGACCCGCGACGACTGTCAAAGATCCAAAAGCACACAAAGGCACACAACTGACGACATTTGTGTTATATTTTTATCTATTTTTGCATCTCATGCGTAACTGAACAACGAGCACGTAGCAACACGGCCGCGCCGCAAAGCCGCCCCCTACTAATTGCTTTGATAACATCTTCATGAATTTAAATGAATTCCCGAACGTTCCCGTTCACCGTCACTTCGCAGCTCTATACCATATTTAATTGATCCATTGCCGAGCGATAGACGTGACGTAAGGCTCTACGTCATCGTCGGTTTGTAAACATTCGTCTGTTTGTGATGGTTCTCTTTGTATTGCTCCCTCGCAACAACGGTGTCACTTGGTGCGGGACGGGTTCACTTCGAAACTGTGTCACAGCAACATAAAATGAGAAGGTACAGAATAGCTCTAGCGGACAACTCCATAAAGGAACCGCACATTGTAAAGTGTAAGCATTCTGTGATTGTTACTATTACCTCGAGGGTGGCTGTCCCAGTGCGGCACTTGTACTGCCTTCGCAATTTGGAATTCGGCTGCTGCCCCAAAAAGTCAACTCTAAACTGTTATATTATCCTTAGAAAGTTGAAAAATAACTTGACAGTTATTTCCAAAGACGGCAACAACCGGCCCGTTTATATATGCACGACAATTTGGAAGTTAAACTTTGGAGTGTTTTAGTTTGGGGTTCCGTGGTGGCCGCTCGCGCTCTTGTTCGTGTTGAGGGAAGCGTTTCGTGTGACTGGAGGCGCTCTCCCTCGAGCCGACGATCGCCGCGGACAAGGTTAGGGGAACCGTTTTGTGCGACCGTGCGGCTCGAGGCATAGATGGGTGCATAATGTTGGAATATATTTGCGACAATCTTATTGAGCAGAGGGAGCTATATACATGCCATCAAATTATCAATCTTTTCAAACAATGCTCTTTGTCGTCAATTTTGCTTTAAAAACGGTTCGTTTCGTGGAATCACTCGGTACAGAATGTGAGTGAAGTCACCGGTCGCGCTCGCAGCGGGCGGCTGCTCTCAGATGGTCCGCACTCCGCACTCCGCATGTAGTCACTCATGCCGGTTCAATTCGCGCTGTCGCACAAACAAACCTGAATCTTTAATGTGAGGGACCCGGCCGCGCCCTCTTCTTGCCTCTTTTGTGTTATTCGAAATTGATGAATGCCAAAGCTCAAAGGAAATTTGATAAACAACTTTTGTGTATGTATGGCACAATATTTTGCCCCATTCTTATACATATTAAGAGAAATGAAATTATTTGATTGTAATCTCATTTTTCATAACCTATTATAAAAATACTACTGTTATTTGTGTATTACCATTTTAGTCAGAAACAAGAGTTCACAGAACGGTGTAATCCGTGGCCGTTGGTCAATATACTTAAATGTGTAATTAATATGAACTGTGTACGTGAGTTCTGAGTTATGAACTCTCTGGTCAGTCGAGGCGTACGTACCTGCCTACCTCCTGCTCTTGAGTCGTGATGATGCTGAGCAGGGTACGACACGTGACCTCGCGACTTGCATTACGGAGTGTTGCCTAATCGACTCATTATGCTAATACAACAAGCTTTGTTTCAAACCGTGGGAGAATGCTTCTGAGCCCCAGAATTTAGGAATTCAAAAGGTTTCAACTTCATGTACTTTTTACGTTAACTAGGTATGGATATAAAAGTTGATGTAGTGTATTATTAGTAGATACTTTAGGTAGTTTAAACAAAAAAAATAGTACACAATCTATGCACAGTATGAACTGAATAAATTATAAACTGAGACGAGGTTGACCCAGGTTAAATTTTAATCTCAAATTGCTGTTTACCTTTTAAATGTAATGTTTTTCACATTCAGTCAGTGACCATCATTGCTAAGACTAGATGACGCTATTTGAGTTCTCGCATTTGCAATAAAACATAAGCGAGATCTGCAAATGAGATCGTCCAAAAATAGGGGGCGGTGACCTTGACCCGGCGGCGTGCGGAGGGTGGAGGTCCCGCGCGCCGTTCCGCTGGCGGGCCAAGACGCGTGCCGCGTGCGGCCCGGTCCGGCAGCCGGCCGGAATTGGTAGCCGCCTAGCATCGGACAAGTTAGTGGAGAAGGTCCGCTACAAAGTTTCAAACGGAGAGCGATAAAGAACGTATAAAATCTGTAGCCTCAATTGTTTAGTTTAGTTCTCACCTTCTCATTATTGGTTTTCTATCTGTGTGTGCCACATAAACATGTTTTCTTTCTTCTATTGTGTTAGTTGCACTATGACCATGTGAGCATCTGTCCCCAACGTATTTCTTCAGTTGCTGTATAGCGTACCACTACCCAGTGGTCCTTCTGCTGAGTGTCCGCCGGGCGCCGCCGCCCGCGCCGTGCCGACTCCGGCAGTCAGCACTAACTAGGTCCGCGCTAAAAATCACTCAAGGCCGTCCTCATTCGCTCACAGTCACTGTGTTATTTACATTATTGATTCAATCGAAGAAATTGATTCAATTCCAGCAAATTATTAGCTGATTTGTACTTGTTATGATTGCTGCTATAATGTACAAAGGACGTTCTGTGCTCAGCGATTGTTTATTACTCTATATTTGTTTAGTTTAAAGTTTTTCTGATTCAGAGAAATAAAAAAAAGCCCGCTTATATTTTTAACTCGCGGTGCTTATGTTTCTTCTGTTTAAATAATTGACTGACTGACTGATATGTCAACGCACAACCTCATCCGCTGGACCTAGATACTTGAAATTTTGCACATAGATACCTTATACAGTTTAGGCATCCACTAAGGAAGGATTTTTGGAAATTCCACCCCTAAAGGGGTAAAATAGGGGATGGAAGTTTGTATGAAATAATCGTAATAGTTGGGTTTAAAAACTCGAAACTTAGCAGAAACGTGTAGGTATCTAAGTAAAAATAAAAAGATTCGACATAATTAGTTTGCCAAAACTATCCTCAAATGAGGGTTTAGAGAGTGTTTAAGTTTGTATGGAAGAATCTTAACGCTTGGTCCGATTAAGTTAAAACGTGGCACGAAAAATCTTGATAAAAAACTTTTTAACAAAAAAATTAACCGACGAAAAAGAACTAAAAAGCAAAAAATAAATAAACCTTTTAAGTCTTGAGTAATGAGCTTATTTACCTACATAAAATATCAAATTTTATATAAACTAATTTTGAGTCGGCGCCAAACAACAATCTGATTATTAAATATCTAAATTTTATAAGTACTTACAAATGAAGAGGGCTGTAAGTAGGTAATTAATCATTTTATTAATTGGCGCCGACTCAAAATTAGTTTATATAAAATTTGATATTTTATGTAGGTAAATAAGCTCATTACTCAAGACTTAAAAGGTTTATTTATTTTTTGCTTTTTAGTTCTTTTTCGTCGGTTAATTTTTTTGTTAAAAAGTTTTTTATTTCATGATTTTTTGTGGTTCGCATCATCTTTTAACACTCTGAGGCTAATTTCTAATTCTTCATCATTCCTCTTGCCACTGAGCTGATGATATAACAATCCTTCCATGAAGTTCCCAGGATATTGACCAGTTGAGGTTACCTCCAATATTGTAAAGACGTCTTTTCGTCAAAGCATATTAAGTGGTATTTGTCACTAAAACCAGTTTTTATATCTGACTTCTATTGTTTAGGAAAGGTATGGTTTCCATCATCAGCTCAGTTTCATGATGTGATGGTTCCTAAATGCAAATACCTGATTCAGTTATGAAAAGTAAACAGAAACAATATTCGTGCCCAATTTTCGAGGTTCTCTCTCAATTTTTTCAGGATCCCATGAGCAAATCCTGATATCCTTGACATGGGATAATCCTTGAGGTATACCCTATCTAAGAAAAAAAGAATCATCAAAATCGGTTCATAAATAACGGAGTGAGGGCCGAACATACATACAGAAACGCTAAACGTGCCCACAATTTTCGAGGTTTTCTCTCAATTTTGTCAGGATTCCATTGTCAGATCCTGATTTCCTTGACATGGGACGACCCTTGAGGTGTACCCTATCTAACAAAAAAAGAATAATCAAAATCGGTTCATAAATGACGGAGTGAGGGCTGAACACACATACAGAAACGCTAAACGTGCCCACAATTTTCGAGGTTTTCTCTCAATTTTGTCAGGATTCCATTGTCAGATCCTGATTTCCTTGACATGGGACCACCCTTGAGGTGTACCCTATCGAACAAAAAAAGAATAATCAAAATCGGTTCATAAATGACGGAGTGAGGGCTGAACATACACAAAAAAAAAAAAAAAAAAAAAAAAAAAACATATATACGGTCGAATTGAGAACCTCCTCCTTTTTTTTCGTCGGTTAAAAATTAAAATGATGTATTTTTAAATTTATCGAAAATCACGACCTAAAGGGGTGAAAATGGGTGTTGAAGTTTTTAGGGAATTAATTTTTTGCTTGTTTCAGTTAACTCGAAAATTGGTATAAGTAAAGTACTTTTAACGGGTCAAACGAATGTTTTTATGATCAGCTCCTGTCGTAGTGATAAATGATACTTATTTTTTTTTAGTGTAGGTTAATCTATACATAATTATAATAAAACAGTAGAATACTAAGCCGATTCCGTTCAAATTTTGCATAAATAACCTTTTCAACACAATTGCTCAAAAAATGCACTATGAAGCCAGTATACAGTCGTTTGGGGACCAGCTTTTGGTCCCTCAGAAGAGTGCCTCAAATACTGTTACTGACATTAATTCCTATTTTTCTAACATCGGTAAACTTCTAGCAGATCAAATACCACCAGTACAAAATAATTATAAATTTGACATAACCCCAGTTCCCAATTCAATCGTCTTACTTTCACCAGATGAAGCCGAAATTGATACATTGCTAATGAATCTCAGGCATGACTATGCTACTGACTGGGACTTTATTCCTACCAAGTTTCTCATAATTGCTAGACATATTATCGTCCCACATTTGACTAAATTAATCAAAATTTGTTTCGCTCAAGATGTTTTTCCAAATCTTTTTAAAAAGTACCTTATTACTCCAGTCCACAAGGGCGGGAAGAAGGATGAGGTTGGAAACTACAGGCCTATTTCAGTTCTCATGACCATGTCAAACCAGTAACCTGGTAAAGGTTAAATAACAGGCTAACAAATTTTTGCAACACATTAAGATTCTGGCTGATACCCAGTTTGGCTTTAGGTCGGCAAAGAGCACAGAAGACGCTGTAAGTCAACTGGTAGATCACGTCACACTTAAGCTAGACCAAAGACAGAAATGTGTTGGCATATTTCTTGACGTGGCAAAGGCTTTCGACACCGTCATGATCCCGTTCCTTGTGAACAAGTTGGAATTTTTTTTAAGGATTTCCTTTCCGACCGGACGCAAAGAGTTTGACAAAAAAAAAAAATGACGTGAAAAAAAAAATCGACTGTCAACCCGGGTTGTCGTCGGGGTTCAATTTGACAACCGGGGTTTGTCTGCTGGGGCTGAAGGGTTAAAATTTTACCATCTTACCTTGAACCTCTCTAAATCTACATATCTCCAATTTTCTTTCTCCAAAACTAAACCTATAAGTATAAATACTAAACTACATGACTGCAACTTGGCTTCTTCTGTGGATGCTCATGCACAGTCATAATAAAGTTTACATATGTCAAATATCTAGGTGTGATAGTGGATGAAAAGCTTGGCTGGCGACAGCACATTGACATTACAACAACGCGTATAAGGAAACTTATTTGGGCTTTCAAAAAACTGAGACACGTAGCAAACTTCGAACTCCTTCGCACTGTGTAGGTACTACGCGCTTGTGCAGTTGGTCTTGGGTTATTGCGGTACTGTTTGGGGTGGTGGATGCAAGACTTTTATGATACACTTCGAAAGGACCCAAAGATCCCTACTTAAAGTCATGACCATTCATGGCTGAATAAAATCCTAAACATAAATTTCCCTACAACACGCAAAACAAAAACCAAGGTATTGTATAAAACACATTAAGAATAAAATAAAACATTACAATTGCACAATATTATACTTAAGCCTTTCACTCAATCTTCTCGCAAATCGTCAGACATTCAGACAGTATCTTTTCCATTCATCAGCGAACAGATATAATCCAGGACTGGACTCTAGGAGAGCATTGAGTGCATTTAGCGTTCGCGGAATGGGTGACATACTTCGTGCATCTGTGCGGCAACGTGGCACCATAAATAATTTATGCCGTCTCGCTCGGCAATTGTTGTCAGGAACAAAAATGTTACACAGCGCCCCATGTAAACAAGGATATAATCATAACAACACAAAACTTTTGGTATTCCTCACACATAAGCTTTACTTTTTAACGATTTCGAAGTCTGCTATTGATCTACATTAATTTTAAGTTAATCCTTGTTTTGTTTTTGACTAATTAATCCCTATATCTTTAGTTTAATTTTAAGGTTTACACGTGTCCCAATTTTGAGTTAATTTCTCCATTTTATTGATTAATTTCTATGCTTTATGATTTAATTTTTGTTTTGACTACTTAATTTTTCTAATGTTATTTGTATTTGTCTTTTTATTTTTCCTTTGTTTATAAAGTGGTTTTGATTTCAATTTTTGTTAGAATTATTTTTTTTAACGTGCTAAATTGTATACATTGAAGAAGTCACTGGCTCCTGAAATACAGGTACTCTACTTTGTTCAGGAGTCAGGGTTTAATTTTTCTGTAAACTGTGTTTATACCAATAAATAATAATAATTATTATACACTGTTCGAAAGTTAAAAATTATACACCATACAATGGAACGTGCGGTAAAATAGGTACTCTCACCTAAGTACCTATTTTAGAGCACACTCCCGAATTCTACCAAGGAGTTTCACGTTATGAGAATTAATAAACTGAATGATCGAACCTCCATGGAAGTGCTTATTCAATACATTTGTATCACTTTAATACTTAAGAGAAAATGAAACGAAAGATGTTGTTCTAATTTTCACCATGCGCACGTGGCGCCATTTGCAAATTCGCGCCATTATCATATTGGAAACGTCAAAGATTGCTGAAGTTTGTTTCATTACCTATTGTACTGTTTTCTCGCAAATGTGTTAAAAAACGTTACAAACTTGGGACTATGGTAAGCTAGAGCGGAAGGGCGTGTCAGACTCTTACTGACTAAAACCCACCCCTGTTCCTCCCTGCCCTGAATGCCCAGGGGCGAGGTAACTCTTCCGAATTTATCCTCAATTCCCGGGCAGGCATCGGCCACGAAGGACCCCGTCGTGTTTGCTGACAACTCTTTGAGGCGCGCGTGGAACACTACGCGCCGTCGTCTCTCGGGCCTGGTGCTGATCGGACGGCGAGTTACCCACTACTCGCCGTCCGCAGGCCCGGGTCTACGGTGGCGCGGATATCGTCTCGCGGCACCGGAAGCCCCTGGGTCTCCTGCGGTGGCTGCTGCTGAGGGCGTGAGGGCGACTCTGCTGTTGTTGAGTCTCCCTCACGTATGCCGCCTCCCTCTTCTAAGGAGGAGACGGCCTCCCATTCCCTCTCGCTCCGTACCATGGCCTTTTTTTTTTTTTCTTTTTTTTTTTGTTGCCGGGGTGGAAAATCCTCATGGATGTCCTTCGCCCGGGGCGGGCGAAGGGGTCTGTCAGACTCTTACTGACTAAAAACCACCCCGGTGTTCCGTCCCACACTTGGACCGGGGATCGTGAGAGCTAGTACGACTTCCATGATCCCCGGCTAGTACCGGCCCGCCTATGCGGGCCACCTCTGGCTCGCGGGGAGAGTGAGGTGTCCTCTTCCCGCGACGTCTAATAGGGGCGCGCGTGGAACACTACGCGCCGCCGCCTCGGGTCCTGCTGGATGGGGGGGCGGCGGACGACCCCGAGTCCGCCGGCCCTCTGGACCTATTTAGGGGGGCTGGAAGAGGGCGTTGTCCGCCCTCCGCCGACGCCCGGTACGTCTGCTGCGGATCGGGAGAGTGGCCACGGCCTCCCTTTCCCTTTCCGCAGCCTCCTTCTGCGAAATTACGAATTCACAGAAGGAGATCACCGCATCCCACGACTCGGCGCTCCCGACCATCGAACGTGCGACAGCCGGCAGCGACAGGTCGGGGCCCACTTCGGATACGAGGGCACGGCGCTGCTCCTCCCATGCGGCACACTCTGCCAGTGTGTGCTGCGCCGTGTCCTCCCGACAGTCGGTGCAGTGATGGCACCGAGCGTCCGGCTCCCTGTTTATGCGACACAGGTATTTCCCGAAGCAGCCATGCCCCGAGAGCACCTGCGTCGCCCGAAACGACAGGGAGCCGTGCTTCCTCCCGAGCCATTCGTCGAGCACTGGTCGGATCGCGTCGACGGTAGCAAGGCCGGCGGTAGGGCGCAAAAGCCTATCCCGCCATTCCGCCACCATGACCTCGCGGAGCTGTGACCGACGCAACTCGATCTCGCGCTGCATCGGTTCACCGCCCCGCGTCCGCACCTCCTCGCGCCACCGGTACAGTGAGGCGAGGACTCTCGCCTCTACGTCCCAGGGCGGAGATCCGGCCAGTGCACAACCCGCCTCGTAGGAGATCGTGCGATATCCCCTGATAGCCCTGACGGCCATCGCCCTCTGCGGTCTTCGCAGTATCGCGATGCTGCCGGCCGTCAGGTCAGGAGCCCACACCGGGGCTCCGTACAGGGCCATGGATCGCACGATCCCCAAATACAACCGCCTACAGGCGGTGCTCGGGCCCCCCAAATTGGGAAGCAGCGTTGCTAGCGCACCCGCGGCGCCCATCAACCTGGGCGTCAGCTGTCGAAAGTGGGGGCCATGGACCATGGCCTGAACCAACCCGGGCCTGCGGACGGCGAGTAGCGGGTAACTCGCCGTCCGATCAGCACCAGGCCCGAGAGTCGACGGCGCGTAGTGTTCCACGCGCGCCTCAAAGAGTTGTCAGCAAAGGACGGGGCCTGCCACGGCCAGTGCCTGCCCGGGGGTGGAGGATAAATTCGAAAGATTTACCTCGCCCCCGGGCGCGTAGGGCAGGGAGGAACAGGGGTGGGTTTTAGTCAGTAAGAGTCTAACACGCCCTTCCGCTCCACCCCAGAGCAGAAAGAGTCATAAGATGATTTCCCACCCCCCAAAAAAAAAAAAAAAAACCATGGCCTGAACCAAGGCACGGCGCGAGAGGTCGCTGCCGCCTATCAGATCCTCGTGACACGGCGGTGCTCTGCCCAAGCGGGGCAAACCTCCACCGTATGCTCCACCGTGTCCTCTGGGCGATCCTCGCAGTGGAAACACGCAGGGGTCACCTCCCGCCTGATCCGATACGGGAACCTCCCGAAACAGCCGTGTCCGGTGAGGACCTGCGTCAGGCGGAAGGTGAGGACGACGTGGCGCCTCTCCAGCCACTCCTCAAAGAGGGGCACTACCGCCGCAATAGTGGCGTGCCCAGCGCTGGGTTGCGACAGTCGCTCTCTCCATGACACCATGAGATCCTGCCGCAACTCTGTCCGCCGAGTACCTGGACCGCACGATCCCCGCATAGAGCCTCGGGCAGGAGGCGTTTGGACCCCTCAGATCGGGTAGGAGCCGCTTCAAGGCGGCCCCGGCCCTGTCCAATCTGGGAGTTAAACGTCGGAAGTGCTCCACGAAGTTCCACCGGCTGTCAAGGACGAGTCCCAGGTACCTCATCGTCCCCTCGACGCCGATGCGAACCCCTCCTACCGTAATCTGGGAACCCGCCGGTGGACTTGGTCTCGGGCTTACATTCGTCTACTCGTTTGTGAAAACCAACTTATCACACTAGTATCATAAATAACTTTTATAGGTCTGGTCATTGTATAGGCTGTAAATTATCACACTATTTGCTATGGGGGGTGAGCAACATTGCATCATGTCTGTTTTGAACGACACTTTACCGCGAGTTAGATCTCCAACTACAACAAATTATTTTTGTAATTATTTTATCTTTTTTTAGGGTTCCGTACCCAAAGGGTAACCAACGGGACACTAATAAGACTACGCTTTCCGTCTGTCTCGGATCATGAGATATGCCCAACAAAAAACCCAAAAAAAAGCGTGTTTCTAGAATATGTTTTTTTTTCGGAACCCTTCGTGTGCGAGTCCGACTCGCACTTGACCAGTTTTTTGTATAATATACGATGATAATTCAAAAATAATGATGAAATGACTTTTAAACATAATATCAACATTTTAATTTGATACTTTTCGAAATGTTTGATACTTTTTGAACTAAAAAATTAACTTCTGAAATTAAAATTATCACGCTATCATCTACAGAGAGCCAAACAATCAACAACGACCTTTATAAGGACCGCTATTTTGATATTATATCAGCAAAGATCGTAGCGCGTTGGTTTCAGGACTGACTTGCAAGGCGAAGATGAAAGTTCGAGTCTAGCACGTTTATTTTGTTGGTGATTGTTTTGTTTATTTTTTATCTTAATGTAAACATGTCATTCGTTTCCATTCTTACTACTTTTTAGGGTTCCGTAGGTACCCGAAGGGAAGTAACCAACGGGACCCTATTACTAAGCCTCCGCTATCCGTCTGTCTGTCAGCGGGCTGTATATCATGATCCGTAATAGGTAGACAGTTGAAATTTTCACAGAATGGGTATTTCTGTTGCCGCTATAATAACAAAAATAAATTAAAAATTAAAGAGGGCTCTCCTACTGGAAACGTTATTTTTTGTCTTTTTTTGCTCGATCCTAATAATGGCAACAAGTAGACGCGTATAAAGGGTATATCGTACAAGATACGATAGTACGGAACCCTTCATGCGCGAGTCCAACTCGCATTGCCGGTTTTTTAAAGACATACTAAAAAAATGGCAAAGAAAAGGTTAAAAATTGTTGCCATCGATATCATTCCTTCGATTAAATACAATCAATCTGCCCACGCCTTTTCACAACTATCTTGGGGTCGGCTTCCAGTATAACCAGATGCAGCTGAATACCAGTATTTTACATGGAGCGACTGCCTATCTGACCTCCACAACCCAGTAACTGGGTAATACGATAACCCTAGGTAAGACTGGTTGCCAGACTTTCGGGCTTCTGACGACCCGTAACGACTGTCAAAGATCCATGACTGACAGCCGGGACCTAATGCTTTAACGTGCTTTCCGAGGCACGGAGAAGTCTCGGTATGTAAAAATGGTCACCCACCCATGGACCAACCCTGGCAAGCGTAGCTTAACCTGATGGATCGACCCGTGCAGCTGTTATTACTTTAGCCACGAATATTTTTTTTGTAAATAGATATGCAAACAAGAGCAGTGACCAGGCTACGTAGTCTGCAGAGTACTGATCGATCTAGACGTGACCAAGTTCTAGTCTGGTCTCTACATCAGCACATGCGAGGCAGTTTGGCGGACACTGGCCTTACCTATACATGACCGAAATCCAACAGTCATACATTTGAACGTCCATTTATAGAACGCATTTTTAACGATGCTGAAAATGACACAGAACGTTTAGAAAATCCGCGCCATATCACGGCCTTGGCATTTTTTTTTAAATTTCAGTAAGATCAGCTTGCAAAGTCCCTTACGTATGACAAAGTGCTGCCGACTGGCGTACTATACGTGAAATAAGTAAAGAGGTGTATGGCCGCGTGTGACATGGGCCACGCTCAGGGATCAAAAGTTGGTGAAGGCACCCTTCCAAAGATTCTTGGTAGAGAAGTTCCCACTATAAAAGAACTGATTTGTCTGATGTACAGGGACGTCAGTCAAATTCCGCACCAAGAACACTCTTGCGTGCGTTATCGGGCTATTTAAAAGATGTCCAAAAATGATCAAGCTGCAGCATTGCTCGCGAGCATTCCCTCGCACATTAAATTGAACTAAGTATTATACGCCTCTATAAATACTATAGCAAGCATGATTTTTTTTTGGTGGATTCATGAAATAACTTCTCCTGCTCTGGATGAAGCGGGAGGACGTGTCAGACTTTTTCTGACTAAAACCCATCCATGTTCCTTCAGTTGCCTTTCAAACACACCCGACATTGTCGAGCAAGATGACGGGATGATTTGTTGAGTAGAGTATTTGAATTCGCTAACAGCAAGTAAACTACCAGCGTACGTCATCTAGCTGAAGTGTGTTACGATTTTACTACTTTGGAATTAACACCGCCTGAGTTCTATAACGGATCCCGGTTTAAACTCAGCAGAGAAATATCATCGAGGTGAAAAATTCTTACGGGTTGTGGCATTGACAAAATGTATACTACATCATTTTTCATCATTTCAGATGAAAGACGTCCACTGATGGACATAGGCCACCCGAAGTGTCGCTACAATGGCCGTTCCGTCGGATTCCCTCACCAGATCATCGGTCTAACTTGTGGGAGGCCTTCAAGTGCTGCATCTTCTGGTATGCTGTTACCACTCTAGAACCTTCCGGCCCCATCCACCGTCTGTTCGGCAAAGCCCTGCCCAATGCCACTTCAGTTGTGTGTGCAATGGCGACTGTTCGGGCTATGTCTGTAACCTTGGTTCTCCTGCGGATGTCTTAATTCTTGATTCAGTCACGCAACGAAACTCTGGACATAGCTCTTTCAATTACCCTTTGGGTGACTTTACGCGTAAACCTTTATAAGAGGCACATTGTGTGCGTCTATGTTTCAGTGTTACATGTCATCACTGGCAAAACGCACTGGTCAATGACTTCCATCTTAAGACACTTGGTATGTGACACGAGAAGATACCGCGCAGTTTCCCGAATGCTGCCTAGCCAAGTCAGATTCGACAGTTGACTTCTGTCTCGAAATTTATACCACCAATTCAAGCGCGTGCAGTTCCCTGTAAGTGTGTGCTTTGTAAAGACCATAAACAAGTCACAGTGGGTAGACACTGAAGACTGTAGCTGTCGACCTTTGGACTAGCCGCTTCTCACACGAGACAACTGTAGGTCACTTACTCCCGCGTACACCTAACTCTCAGTACATTTTGGATAACCTAGAAATGGATATCAGGCACATGTTTTCGTCCACGTGGAAGACTTTTCAGAGTACATGATTGAAAACATGACTACTAGCCTATAGAAAACTTTTTTAATATCTAATGTTATTCCATTCTCCACATACTTACATACTCTTTCCGCTTCGTTGACGTCAATACACCTAGGAGAAGAAGAAGAAGAAGAATAAAATTTATTCAGCAATAGTACACGAAACACGCACGGGACACAGAAATAACAGTGATGAAGAAAAATACATTATAGCAAATAAAGTGTGTGCCTCACGACTGCGCTAAAAAGGTCCATCTGGACATAATACATACATAACATATTTATTTACCCAATGAAATGGTTTGAAAATGAAATAAATGACTACACTGTCCTTTCGGAGTGCATCGCAAGCACAGAATTTTTAGTTTTATTTATGCAGGTTTACGCGCTTGAGTGGGTAGTCGACGCTTACGAAGTAAACATTGTCTCTTTTGTTGTTCTCGGATTTTAATTGAAAACCACGATCGATTGGTTACGAACGTGAAGCGTGTAAAAAGTGATTCCTTAGGTAGACTTTGGTGACTGTTAAACTGTTAAGTGAAGTGAACAATTGAACATTACTGTGAACTGTGCAAATTAGACTTTAAAATACGGGTTCGTCCTGTTCCCTCATTGTTACTAGGAACAGTGATTCACCAAAATAGTGGATTAAAACACGTTCATAGAACTAAAATAGGTGGCAGTGACATTAAATAATTTAATGTGTGAACTTGAATAGTGTATTAGTACAGACAATTATTACCTCAATAAAATTCGAAAGTACTATTGATCGCAAGACGATAACAGCGCCTTCTATACGCATTGTGTGGTACTACTTCGACCAACACGGCCGGTTCCGGTCACCTATCATGATACAGTTTGTAAATAAACATACTATAAGTTAAAAAACGTTAAGTTTTTCCCGGTTCCGGTGCTCGAAACGAAAACATCGTTGCAGTGCAGTCCTCAAACTTATTGTGCTTAAAAAACATTTAGTGACTGTTGGACACGGTGAATAGTATAAAACACAATTTTAAACGCTGTGGAATTGTGGAACTATTGATTCTGGTGCAATAATCGTGAAAATAAAACAGATTACAACTAAATAAGAACCAGCGACTACCGGATTGAGGTTAGAAATTTTGTCATAAAACATTAATAGCAACATCATAGTTGTCACTGTCAAGTCGACAGTACCAGTGTCATTCATCGCATTGGTGTTGCCAACGCGAAAATTACCATTCCACCGCTGCGTTCCATTATACGCAAAGTTAAAATATAAACATGGAAGATCAATTTCAAATTCTATTTGAAAAAATGAAAATCGAGATGCAGAAACAGACGGCTGAACTGAAAGAGTCTATAACTAATTCAATCATGGAGAAAATGGATGAAAAACTAAAGCCTATTAAAGCAGAAAATAAAGATTTAAAAATAAAATTATTAAACATTGAGAAAGAGATGGAGTATATAAAAAGGGAAAAGAAGCAAAACAACATTATTATTTTTGGATTAAGAGAGGAAGAAGAATCTACGTCGGGACTAATACAAGTGGTGAAGAAGATATTTAATAAAGACTTATATGTAAACATTGGGGATTTTGAAATAAACAACATTTATCGCATCGGTAAGAAAAGCCCAGATGGAAAACCGAGACCTGTTCTACTTTCCTTTGTTAATTTATGGAAAAAAATGAGATATTGAAAGTCCGAAAAAATTTCATAGATATATATATCACAGAGGATTATTCTAAAGAAGTTCTAGAGAAGAGAAAAATGTTACAAACTAAATTGAAGGAAGAAAGAAAGAAAGGAAATTTCGCATATCTTAAATACGACAAGCTTGTAGTAAAGGAAAATAATCTAACCAATGTGAAAAGAAAAAGAGAATTATCTTCATCGCCGCGAGACAATACACAGGAAAAAAAAAACAACAAGTCTGGACGCCATCAGTAAATAACAGGCGTAACGCTTTTGATGTCATGAGAGGCAGATCCAACTCTCTCTCTTCCTGTACGGCGGATAATAAGCAATAACAATTAGATATCGGCAACCGGAAAATACAAAAAACTAATGTAAAAAACCAAATAATTAGAAACCACCAACCTCCCCTAAGCCGACTGGTCCTCGTGGGGGAAAATGACCACGACCCTCTAAAGATTAAAAATAACAGGAAAAAGAAATATAACGATATATACATAGCAACTAAAAATTGTCGATCACTAGGAACCACAGAAAAACTGCAAGAACTGGAATTAGCACTGGATCAAATAAAATGGGACATAACTGGTATTAGTGAAGTGAGAAGATTTGGGGAAAGAATAGAAGACCATGGAAAATACATACTACACCATATTGGGGAGACGCCTGGGTTAGTATTAGTGAAGTGAGAAGATTTGGGGAAAGAATAGAAGACCATGGAAAATACATACTACACCATATTGGGGAGACGCCTGGGTTATACGGAGTCGGATTCATGATTAAAAGAAACTTTGCCAAAAACATACAAGAAATAAGAGGTATTTCAGAACGGATTGCACTTCTCAACATACAATTACCTGTAGATGGTGAGGAAGAACAAGTATGGTCTATAATCCAGGCGTATTCGCCTACCGAATCAAATAGAAAAGAAGACATAGCAAAGATCGAAAAATTTTACGAAGACCTACGAGTCACTATTGCAAATGCCTCCAAAAACATAATAGTTATGGGCGACTTTAATGGACAGATTGACAAACAAAAAAGAGGTGAAGAATACACTATAGGAAGTCATGGATTTGGCAATAGAAGTAAAAACGGCTCACGACTAGTATCCTTTGCTATTCAAAAATAAATTAAGCATCCTAAACAGTTTTGAACAAAATGTACAGAGATCGACTATATTATGTCCAACAACGTAAAAGTTTTTGAAGATTTGTCGATACTAAGCAACTTTAATTTTAACTCAGATCATAGAATAGTTAGAGCAAAACTATCAGGGACACGTGCTAAAAGAGCACGAAAATTTCACAACAGTTTGAAAGCCATCGAATGCACCGGTAGCACTGATTTACTTCTGAACAACCTCGAAATATCCTTGCAAGTCGGGGAAAAAGAATTTATAACGACTCAAGAAAAATACAATAGATTGCTTAAGCAATTAAAAGCAGAAACTAAAAAAGTAAACTTGAATAGTAAGACAATGATATCATTTAAAAGTAAGCAATTATTACAAGAACGGAAAGAACTTAAACAACAAGGCAAAAGTAATAATAATAATGGTCAAAAGATAGCAGAAATAAGCAAAAAGATTAGCGAATAACTAAGAAAGGAAACTAAATCAAAAAGGTTAACAACATTAAGAAAACATATAGAAAAAACAGGAGGAATAAAGAAGGCGCTAAAAGAAATGAATTACAAAAAAGACTGGATTCCAAATATGAAAAATAAAGATGGTGGACAGACCAGCAAAAGACCAGAAATACTAGGAATTGCTACGGAATACTACCAAAATCTATACCAAAGTCGTAAAGGGAAACAAGTAATAAAAGAATTTAATTCAGTAAATGAAGAGGAGATTAAACCAATTTTAGAGGAAGAAACAATAAAATCTATCGAAACACAAAAACTAGATAAGGCACCTGGTTCAGATTTAGTCACAAATGAACTACTAAAAACTACGTTACCAGTGATAGCCCCAAGACTTACAGATTTGTTCAATGAAATCTTAGAAACGGAAATCATCCCGGAAGACTGGACTAAATCGACAATCATACTACTGCATAAAAAAGGAGACAAGGACGATATAGGAAACTACAGACCGATCAGTTTAATGTCCAATATTTATTAGATATTTTCAAAAATCCTACTAAACAGGATTACCAATACACTAGAAGAAAACCAACCTAAGGAACAAGCTGGTTTCCGAAGTAAATTCTCAACTATAGATCATATTCACACTCTAAGACAAATTCTACAGAAATATAGAGAATATAATAAAATATATTATAGGGTTCGTCGATTTTAACAAAGCGTTCGGTACATTGGAACATGAGTATATATGGGACGCTCTAAAAAGACAAGGGGTGCAAGCAAAATACATTAGAATAATTAAAAACGTATACACAGCGAACAAGTTAAACTTGAATATACTGGGAACGAATTTCCTATTAAAAGAGGTGTACGTCAAGGAGATCCTATATCACCAAAATTATTTTCAGCTGTCCTAGAGATGATATTCAGGAATCTAAACTGGACCAAAAATGGCCTCAATATAAATGGCGAAAATCTTAACCATCTACGCTTCGCGGATGATTTGATTTTGTTCTCAGAGGACGCAGGAACCCTGAGACTGATGTTGCAGCAATTATCCGATGAAAGTGTTAAGGCCGGCCTGACAATGAACCTAACTAAAACCAAAGTTATGACGAATTCCCAACAAACAAAAACAGAAACCTTAACAATAAACAACGAACAAATAGAATATGTAAATGCACTCACTGCCTACAGACAACTAAAATGGCGATGGACGGGACATATGTTAAGAGAAAGTAAAGAGAAATGGACTAAGTTAGTAACAGAATGGTATCCAAGAGATAGCAAAAGAAATAGAGGCAGACACATCAAAAGGTGGGAAGATGACTTAAGGAAAATAGCTGGTCCGGTATGGACCCGTTCAGCAAGAGACAGGAATACGTGGAAATCTTTAGAGGAGGCCTATGTCGACAGACAAGCTGTTCCACACAAACGACCAGTTGCCGATTATTAAATGCAAGTTAGATTATAATTTAATCAATTAAGTTTTTAGTAAGTAGGCATTTATTTATTATTAATTGTAAGAAAGAAACAGCAATAAAGGCTATTTTATTTTTTATTTATTTATTTATTTTACGCGCTTGACGCAGACGAAGTCGCGGGCAACAGCTTCTGTATATATGTATACAATTCAAAGTCCTGACTGACTAACTAATATATCGCGCACAGTATAAACTGCTAGTCCTAGAGACATGAAATTTGCAGGGTGTGTTCTTTGTATAGAGTAGGTATCTATTAAGAAAGGGTTTTTTGAAATTCAATCCTTAAGCAAGTGAAAAAGGGGTTGAAATTTTATAACGGGAAATACTAATTCCACGCGGGCAAAACCACTGGCAAAAACTAGTCTATTTATAATCGAATAACAATCTGTTCTTTTTGAAACCAAATAAATTTTAATCTTCATATTAGAACTGACTGATAATGATAACAGATACTAACTGAAATAAGAGATAATTCAAAGTTGTAGTAACATTAATCCGATTGAAGTACCATCTAAACTTCCGTAGTGTAAGAAGCCGCAGACGACTAAACATGTCCCTTACTACGAAGTCGGGGAAATCCATTCAGACGCGAAGGTCTCACTACGAACTACTCGGTGTGATTCCGGCGCCATTGTGCTCACTACTGATGAGCTCAGACGGGAAACATTAGGACTTCAGTACTGTCGAGCATCTTATTATTTCCTGAATAACTTTCTGCACGCGTAGCATGACTACCATAGAAACGGGTTTTGTCGACGGAAGAATAGACAAAATTATAGATAGAGATAGTAGCAAGATTTCTACCGTCCTAAGCATGCCGATGTTAAAACTAAAGAGAAGAAATGTTTCTATTCTTCAGTCGTCAAAAGTCAGCAATGTAAAGCATGACCACCAATTTTTCTCTACTTTTAACACTTTTTTTTAAGTGTTAGAAACATTTCTACTCAACAAGTCTCAAATAGTCTACATCACATTGGACCTAGATAAGATCTATATTGATTTTAAAAACTAAATTCTGTGACTCATTCAATATTTAAAAATTGTGGTGAATCTTCCACAAAAGCCTAATATTAATCAAGAGTTGAAGTCACATGGCATCATAGGTTGAACTTTTCTAAAAAAATAGTTATTTGTTATGCAAGGCTGCAAAGTTGTTTTTTGGTGCGAGTACTTGTATTGAAGCCTCAGCAAGCAAAGGATTCTAGGATTGAACCGATGACCAAAGCGAGTGGTTCAAATGTATTTAGAATCCTGAGCGTAGCGAGGGTTTCAAAGGTACGAGACGCAGAATAACTTTGACGGACAGACGGACGGACGAGCAGACGGACAGATGGACAGATGTACAGACGGACGGAAGGACAGACGGACAGACGGACGGAAGGAAGGACAGACGGACAGACGGACAGACGTAAACACGGTCAGATGGACAGACGGACGGAAGGACAGACGGACAGACGGACGGAAGGACAGACGGACAGACGTACAGACGTATACACGGACAGACGGACAGACGGACAGACGGACAGACGGACAGACAGACGGACAGACAGACAGACGGACGACTGACAGACAGACAGAAAGACAGACGGACAGAAGGACAGACGCATAGACAGACAGACGGACGACGGACAGATAGACAGACGGGCAGACGGACAGATGCACAGACGAACAGAAAGACAGACAGACGGACAGACGGAAGACGGACAGACAGATGCGTAAGTGGCAACAAAAAAAAAGGCTCCGATTAGTCGCACAAAATTTTGTGACAGACGACGGACAGACGGACAGATGAAATTGAAAGAATGAATATGTCTTTGTCTTCATAGAAACGCGAGTCTACGGGTCGCCCCCGCTCGGGCAGAAGAAAACTCGAACTCGACATTGTTGCATAAAAAGAATTTTCTATCCAACTATCTAGTCTACTGTTGGTAGAATAGAGATAGAAATGGTCATGCTACGCCATGTTGGGGGTAGTAACATTTCTTCTCAACAAGGGACAAATAGTCTACATCAAATTAGACGTACACAAGATCTCTATCATTCATCATTCTCCTGCCCTTATCCCAATTTATTTGGGGTCGGCGCAACATGTCTTTTTCTTCCGTACACAAGATCTCTAATGATTTTAAAAAACTCAATTTTATGACTCATTACATATTTCAAAATTGTGGTGAATCTTCCTCAAGAGTTGAAGTCAGAGAGCATCATAGGTTTTTTTTTTTGAACTTGGTTTTAAAAACATGTCAAGTATTTTAGAAAAGTTTTAATGCAGCCGACATTATAGCTTTTCAAAAAAATTGTCATTTGTCATGCAAGGCTGCAAAGTTGTTTTTTGGCGCGAGTACTTATATTGAAGCCTGAGCTAGCAAAGAAGTCTAGGATCTGAACCATGAGCGAAGCGAGTGGTTCAAATGTAGAAACCTGAGCGTAGCGTGTCGAGGGTTTCAAAGGTACGAGACGCAGAATAACTTTGACGGACAGACGGACAGATGGAAAGACGGACAGACAGACAACAGACGAACAGACGCACAGACGGATAGATTAACAGACGTACGACGGACATACAGACAGACGGACAGCTGGACAGATGGACAGACGGACAGACGGATGACGGACAGATAGACAGACGGACACACGGACGACGAATAGACGGACAGACGGACGAAGGACAAACAGACATACGGACAGCTGGACAGATAACAGACGGATAGACGGACAGATGGACGATGGACAGACGGACATATGGACGACGGACAGACGAACATATGGACGACGGACAGACGGATAGACTGACAGACGGACGACGGACAGATGGAGAGACAGACAGATGGACAGCCGAAAAGATGTACAGATGGCCAGACGGACAGACGGATGACGCACAGATGGACAGATGGACAAACAGACAGACGGACAGACGGACGACGGATAAACAGACAGACAGACAGCTGGACGGATGGACCGACGGACAGACGCACAGACGGACAGACGGACAGATGGACGACCGACGGACAGACGGGCAGACGGACAGACGGATGACGGACAGATGGACAGACAGACAGACGGACAGACGGACAGCCGAAAAGACGTACAGACGGACGACGGACAAACGGCCAGACGGACAGACAGATACCTGAGTGACAGCATAATATATAGGGCTCCAATTGGAGCCCTATAGCCCAAAATTTAGTGCGTCTAATTAGACGCACTAAATTTTGTGGTAGACGACGGACAGACGGACAGACGAAATTGAAAGAATGAATATAAATAAATAATAATATATATTTAAATAAATAAATAGTAATATATTTAAATAATTATTGAAAGAATGAATATAAATGTCTTTGTCTTCATAGAAACGCTTGTCTACGGGTCGCCCGGCGCCCCATGCTCGGACAGAAGAAAACTTTGAACTCGACATAGTTGGATAGAAAGAACTTTGTCTTTTCTTGGTAGAATAGAGATAGAAACGGTCATGCTACGCCTGCTGTTGCGCTATTTGTCTCTGGCACCTCTGACCTAGACTAAAGTCAAGAGCAAACCCATCTAAAATAAAAATAAAAAAAACTACCTAACCTATAAACGACTGCAATACCAGAGACAATATTGAGACGTCTCATTGTCGCATATAAATACAGGAGACGTTTCGTGAAGGGTGTGTGACTGTGTGGGTGGTACAAGGCATCGGTGTAATTACAGAATAACACCGATACCCTTGTACTACCCACACACGCTGCAAACCTGAACACCGCAACACTACTAGACTGCAGACGGTGATCCCAGACAAGCTCCGCCACGAAGATCTCTAAGTCTAAAAAGATTATTTTGGCGAGTCTAATCAAGTGTGAGTACGTAGAGAGGCTGTAGCCGTGTATCGGGCAGTGCATTCATTAGGAACAAAGGGGCGCGCGAGTAAACAGCGTTTGTCGGTAACGGTCGCTTGCGGCGAGCGCAGGACCCTAATTATGTTCGACACACCCCCTGCTCCCCGCACCTCCATACTTCCCCGCACACCCCCGCTGACAACCGCGCGCCGCAATTTTCATACTATGCTAATGTTTAGCTCGCCATCACATGCAGAGAGCTGGCCACTCCGTAAGTGATATTAGAATTTTCGTATTTTTTTCGTGTGATTTAATATTTTTGCGATGTTAAAGTGATAATCTTTACCTAATTTGTACTTACTACTCAAGTGACCTGATGAAGAGCACGCGAAATACAGCTTTCAACAAGAGCATTTGGCGTGTTTATCGATTTTATGACGGCTGTCGTGATCGCCTTATGTAACGACCACCATGGAGCTCTCCACCGTCAGCTCCACGCAACCTCTGGGTACGAGTACGTGGGTACACCCGCCACTACTTGCGCCCGCCGGTAACGAGGGTCACGCGAACACTCACAGTCGCCATTAAGAAGATTTCGCGGCCCGCAGAATACTTGGGGGAGGGCGAAGATTAATTACTGACAGCCACTTATGTCGGCACACATGTGAGGGCTACAGTGCTTACGAGCAAATGAAACTTTCCTTTATTGTTCCACCCCTGACCTTGAGTCATGTCATGATTGTAATACATTCAACTGATAACTAAATTAGGCAGATTGCACGGAGACACTCGACAAACAATATCGTAAGCATTAGCTACTAATAATATTATTCAATTATTGGAATTAGATTTATTTAACCGACTTCGAAAAAGCAGTAAGTTCTATGTTCGACTGTATGTGTATTTTTTAACCGACTTCAAAAAAAGGAGGAGGTTCTCAATTCAACAGTAGGTAATTTTTTTTATTTTTTTATGTGTGTTACCTCATAACTTTTCACTACGTGAACCGATTTTGAAGATTTTTTTTTGAAAGCTGTTGCTTCACATGTGGTTCCATTTTAATTTGGTGAAGATCTGATGAAGAACTTCGGAGATACACAATGGAACTCTTCAATAAATGATAGCAAACCTTCCAGAATTGCTGCAATCGCATGTCTGTATATTGTTTTCATCACTTCACAACATTACATCACGCTGATACGCTCTGAAGGGGTATACAGATTTGTACAGTTCACCCTGATACACCCTAATTTCACCAACTATGTTCAAATTCCCTATTTTCGGGGCTATCAATTCGGGCATAACTTTACTATTAATTTAGTTTTAGAATGGGGTAAAACAACTAAAAAGTGAAAAATAAAAAAGTTTTTACAAAAAAAATACAACCGACTTCCATAAATAATACTAAAAAATACAAAATAACTTTAATTTCAGAAGTCGGTGTCAAATAACGAAGAAACCAGACTAGAAACACCGACTTCCGAAATTAAAGTTATTTTGTATTTTTTAGTATTATTTATGGAAGTCGGTTGTATTTTTTTTTATAAAAAGTTGTTTATATTTATGGAAGTCGGTTGAGTTTTTTTGTAAAAAGTTTTTTATTTTATGTATGTCCACCGATTTCTCTGTCAGTTGTGGACTGATTTTTAACTGACTTTAAAAAGAAGGAGGTTATCAATACGGATGTTTGTATTTTGATGTATGTTCGGGCATAACTACGTCATATAGTTTTTTCGAAAGGGGTTTGTTCCGAAATGGTTTCATTTAAATTTCAAAAAGATCTGATGATGGGTTTCGGTAGAATAGAATAAAATAGAATGGCATAGATTAGAATAGAATAGAATAGAATAGAATAGAATAGAATAGAATAGAATAGAATAGAATAGAATAGAATAGAATAGAATAGAATAGAATAGAATAGAATAGAATACTCTTTATTATGTACACCATATAAATACGGTAGCAGACCACGGAACGGTTTTGCGGGGCATAGCTCTAAGTTAAGACTTTAATAAAATTTGTTTGTCTCGCGTCAGGCTCCTCGAGTTACCATAAGGTAACGCAACAATAGGTAGGTTTTTAATTGTGTCTGCTAATGAGGGGCTTGACGCGTTAATTAATAAAAGAAAAGTACGCATAACATAGACTAACATCTACTAAACAAAATACAGCAAATCAACCGCGATTGCTGCTATCGTATGTCTAAGAATTTTTAACACAGTTTAATGGGGAACCACAACTAAAAAGTGAAAAATAAAGAAACTTTTTCCAAAAAAATAGAACCGACTTCCAAAAAAAAGTGCAAAATAACTTTTACTTCGGAAGTCGGTGTTTTTATTTTATTTCTTCGTTATTTGACACCGACTTCCGAAATTAATGGTATATTTTTAATTTTTGGTGTATTTTCTTTTCGGGAAGTCAGTTGTTTTTTTTGCAAAAAAGTTTTTCCGACATGAAGAGTAAAGTGCGCAACCGATTAGATACCTAATAAAAATAAGCTTTTGTTGGTTACGCAATCATAACAGTTAGACGAATAGTGTTACTTGTCTTCATGAAGTTTCCGTCTCTAAGACGTCCTGCGAATCAAATGACGCAACAAGTGGTTATGACGAACACACAAATGACTTATTAATGGTGGCGGTGAATGGTCCTTGGCACCCCATGACACTCTGCGAAACTTTCTCGCCATTAAAACGCAATAACACTCATTCAAATGTTAACGACAGGTTCGATACCTACATGCCTTTTCGTTTCATATGCTATGGTTTTTCCGCCTGACGCAGGTCCTCACCGAACACGGTTGTTTCCGGAGGTTCCTGCATCAGATCGGGCGGGAGGAAACGCCCGGGTGCTACCATTGCGCGGATAGCCCAGAGGACACGGTGGAGCATACGGTGGAGGTATACTCCGCTTGGGCGGAGCACCGCCGTCTCCTCGTGGATGCGATAGGTGGCGGCGACCTCTCGCACCCGTCCCTGTTTCAGGCCATGGTACGGAGCGAGAGGGAATGGGAGGCAGTCTCCGCGTTCTGCGAAGCAGTAATGCTCGCGAAGGCGGAGGCGGGACGCGTGAGGGAAGCTCAACGGAGTGGCCCTCACGGCCCCGGCCGCTACCACCGCAGGAGAGGTACTTTGCGTACTGGGCGTAGGACGTCGCGAGACGATCTCCGTCCACCGTAGACCCGGGGCTGCGGACGGCGAGCAGTGGGTAGCTCGCCGTCCGATCAACACCAGGCCTGTGAGTCGATGGCGCGTAGTGTTCCACGCGCGCCTCAAAGAGATAATTGTCAGCCACTACGGATGGGGCCCATCGTGGCCGGTGCCTGCATGCTTAGGGATATCAATTAAATTCTGAAATTGAGTTACCGCACCCCTGGACACTCAGGCAGGGAAGTAACAGGGGTTTTAGTCAGTAAGAGTCTGACACGCCCTCTCGCTCCACCCAGAGCGGGAGGAGTCATTGGATGATTTCCCACCCCCCAAAAAATGCTATGGTTCTAATGTTTAGAAACATGCAACTTCACGCACCATTTGCAAAACATTGCTTTTGAATTTCTATTAAATTAAAGAAAAAGTAGCAACTGCTCAAGAATCAAGTAAAGGTGCGCAAGCAATTCTTTGGAACAAAATAGTCAAGTACGTAGTTTCTACGACTGTAATCCGAAGTCCGAACTGACTTCAAGTGTAGGTTTTACTTTAAATCTGACACGTTTCACTATTCCAAGCACAGAGAGGTGCGGCGGGATAACATTTCGAGCGATACGCAGGAATATAATCTCGCAGAAACGCGTGAGAAGTGAGTGTGAGGCGAAACGAAGTGAAAACGTGACGCGATACGGGTCAGTGTGCCGTGCGCTAAACCTATCGAAAAGGTCGCTATCGCTACGTGCAATCACGGTTTCGGAGTCTTGAGTGAACGATGCGCCTTCTCAAAAACAGCTCAAGCCAAATTCGCCCCCTACCTACGAGTACTTAGCACACAAACATTTTATGTGAAACTTCGGGTTCGGTGCACTCCGCTCCTCCAAGTTACCGGCGCAACATCTCGAGAAAGAAAAAGTGAATTTTACAGCTTCCGTCTACTGCATTACAATGATCGTTTGCAGAACTTGTGCAAAGTTGTCGCTCGGCGTTAGGGGCGTCACACGACTGCTCGTTGCTTGCAACTGTTTGCCGAGTCGCGTGGTGTATCCACGCGACTCGGCACAGAGGTCCTCTCTCACTCCAACACATCTTGTTACAACAAGTTTGTTTTTATGTGTCCTTACATTGTTTGAATTGGAAGAGCCAATGGGGTGGTTTCTTCATCTTAGTTTGAGGTAAGACTGCATCAGCAGTCTGTGGGTACAGACGTTGCGTCGCAGTGCACGCCCTCCCTACTCGGCGCTCGGAGACGTTCGATTTGTGAACAATTCATGCGCGACTCCAGCTTTACGCTCGACAGTCAATGAATTGAATAACTTTGCGATTTTCCACTTTACGTCTAAATAAACTGAGTACGTGTAGTAAAGCCGGCGAATATTTCCAAATAATGCATAACTCGTGATATATAAGCACCGAGTGAATCGAATAGCGGAACAGCGATGTGGGAACAGAATGTGTTGGCGCGGTCATTCCATAAAAAATCCACAAGAGTGAGTAGTACAGCGGCGGCAAGCGTGGAGGCAGGCGGTGATCACGTATCACCACTTCACCGGCGAGAGCCAATTTTATGAATACATACGACGTAGCGCGCTGTATCGTCTTTTAACCGAACACATAACTAAGTAACGTGTTAACAATACTTGACGTCGAGTAAGCACGCATTCGTTACGTGTATTGGATTGACGCGCGTGAATAAATAAACGCGCGCTCCACGCGGCGCGTCGGTTTCGGCGTGGCGGTGGCGTGTGGGAATTAATGAAACAAAAGTATTAACGAAGTAGGAACCAGTGTACGTATTGTTTAAATAAAATGAATATTTTATTTCTGTATTTTCGTTAGAAACCGTTTCGTAATTTGTATCGAGAGTAGATATTCATTCCAGTAAGTTCATACGGTAGAAGTTTATGTAGATTTTATTAGAGCTATCTGGCGCAGCGCTTACCCTCAGTCGCTATCTCCCAGCCTCAGACGTGCGCGGGACGAGCGCTGATATTCGTACAACTTCACAAAGGTGAAATGGTTCAGTCAGATAATTATAAAAATAACAACACAGCAAAACATCTCCCTAAATACAATCTTATTCCTGATGATGTAATCTGAAACATCTTTCATTCTTTTCACGTTGAATGGCGTATAAAAAGAAATTGTGTGGGCGGGGAATTAATAATTCTAAGCCGAACAACAATACTGGAAAGAAATGAGAGCGCGAGAACGCGTGCTGCGCCCAGGTGTGCCGGGGAGTGAGGCCCGGGGTAGGAGGGAGAGGGAGGGCAAGGGGGTACATGCGGGGAGAGCGCACGCCGGCTTCTATCGCGCACAACTCAAAAGTCGTTGAATTAACTGTAAATCTTTAATATAAACTTGTGAAACTCTGCTAGTTAGTGTGAAATTGAATTTAAATTGGCCCGCGAGCGCACCGCGCCCGGTGCCCGCTCTCTTTCGTAAAAAGTTCAAAGATAGCGGCCGGGGGCGCTGGGCGTGGGGGCTGCCTTTGAATTATTTAGTCTTTGGCGTATGTAAGAGATTACTGCTAATTCAGTAAGTTGGAAAGGGTTCGCAACGAGGTTAATAATCTAAAGTTTGCAAACAAGATTGGTCGCTGGTGCGACGTGCGGTGTGACGTCGACGATGGAAACAATGCTGGTACGAGCGCGCGAGCGGTCCAAAAACGGATCGGAAATCAAAAACGTTCTAACGAAGTAAGTGGGTTTGTTGTGTGGGTTGTTTGAAAAAAAAATACTTAAAATCATGCGAAAAAGAGCGTTACGCACAGACAGACCAGAGGACACGGTGGAGCATACGATGGAAGTCTGCCCCGCTTGGGCGGAGCACCGCCGTGTCCTCGTCGATGCGATAGGCGGCTGCGACCTCTCGCGCCCGGCCCTGGTCAGGCCACGGTACGGGGCGTGAGAGAATGGGAAGCTGTCTCCTTCTTCTGCGAAGCAGTAATGCTCGTAAAGCGGGAGGCGGCATGGGTGAGGGAGACTCAACAACAGAGTCACCCTCAGACCCTCAGCAGCAGCCGCCGCAGGAGACGCCTGGGGCTTCCGGCGCCGCGAGACGATCTCCGTCCACCGTAGACCCGGGCCTGCGGACGGCGAGTATTGGGTAGCTCGCCGTCCGATCAGCACCAGGCCCGAGAGTCGACGGCGCGTAGTGTTCCACGCGTGTGATAGATTATTCCAATCTTTCTCTATAATTAAACACAATGAAAAACATCTCTATAATAATTATAACCTTGTTCACATGTGAAACACAACATTACAACAGTTTGTTATCAAAATCTTATTGATACTATTACAAAATATGTTTATAACAAAGGAGATCGGACATTTTTGTATGGGCGCTGGCCCAAGTGGCGTCGGAGCATGACGCTGATTTTGTTTGAAAGTTCATTTACTAAGCTTACTTTTTTTGTACGGGTGCAAAAAAATCTATCCTGGGGGAAAAAAGTTACAGTGTATATTAAAATACAAATATATTTAAATATAAATATCGAGCTATTTTCAACTATTTCAATGTGCCTAGCCTTTTCCAACTATCTTGGGGTTGGCTTCCAATCTAACCGGATGCAGCGAGATCTCTACAACTCAGTTACTGGGTAATTCGATACCCCCTTTTTTTTTTGGTAAGACTGGATGTCAGACTTTCGGGCTTCTGACGACCCGACACGATTGTCAAAAATCAACAACTGACAGCCGGGACCAACGGCTTAACGTGCTTTCCGAGACAAGGAGGAGTCTCGGTATGTAAAGATACCCATCCATTGACCAATCCCGGCAAGCGTAGCTTAACGTAATGGGTCGACACGTGCGGCTGTTATTACTATAACCATGAGCTCCTCTTATAATGTATATTCTAAACTCATATATTTTCAACTATTTAATAATTAAATCTACATATTTTTTTTAATCCATATAAGTTTGATGTTGCCAAACATCTATGAAGACTCAGATGCGTGGTATTAGAAAGGGAGAAAAGATGCAACGCGGGCGCAGCTCAGTAGTCCGTTCCCCTTCCTTCTGCTCAATAAATCAGCTCAATCAAGAGCCACTAGACATAAGTCGTACTTGCAAAATCGAGTACCCATGTAACTTTAGACACCAGCGCCAAAAACCAGCGTTCGAGATACTTTGAAGTATTTTCTTTCTGCATCGAAAATTGATCCTTAAAGTCATGAGGACAAGGGGTACAATCGCGTATGCAGGATACTTCTAACTTCCAAGTCTTGTTGGAAGAAAAATACTTGCATAGAACATTGATCCGTAAATATAAATAAAGAGCACAATTGTGTTTACAAATAAATACTTCCAAACCTAAAAAGTAAAAATACTAACGTACTTCGAAGCACGTAGGTATTTTTACTCTAGCCTTGAAGCCTTGTTGGAAGAAAGAATACTTGCTTAAAACATTGATCGTTAAATCGTCGAGGAAGTCGGCTAAAGAAATACTTCTAACCAAACCTTTTAAGAAAAATACTTAAATAGGTACTTGCGTAGAACATTGATCTGTAACTTATGCGTATATTACACCAATCGATCTATCGACGTTGATCGATTGATGTAATAGCTTTGGCTGATATACGGATACCGGTCGATAAAATATCGATCGGTCGACGTCGACTTATCCGTTCTACCATCGATCTACGCTCGATCGATTGGTGTACATAGTAGAAACTATTGATCAACGTCGACTAATGCATTCTACTATCGATCGATAGCATCGATCGACGATCGATCTGTTGGTGTAATAGTAACCATCGATCGACGTCGACTAATCCATTCTACCATCGATCGATGTCATCGATCGACGATTGGTCGATTGGTGTAATAGTAACTAGCAATCGACGTCGACTAATCCATTCTACCATCGATCGACAATTGATCGATTGGTGTAAAAGTAACTATCGATCGACGACGACTAATCCATTGTACCTTCGATCGATGGCATCGATCGACGACTGATCGATTGGTGTAATAGTTACTATCGATTGAGGAGGACTGATCCATTCTACCATCGAACGCTGGTATAGATCGATAATTGATCGATTGGTGTTGTAGCGACATCTGTGACGCCGCACACGAACTAAAAGTGGCAGGAATTCTGCATCGCGCAGGCAGAGTTCTCCGCGCGATTTGGACATGTACGGCGGTCCGAAATCAGCCGTTGGGCAGTTGCCCGGACCAGACACAGCACCCGTCTGGTCGGAGGGTCCTCCCTTTTCAGTGGAGGTTGTGGAGCTTTGCACCCTGTTCCGCATGCCTCCACACTGGTGACCCTCGACCATGAGCGTCAGCGCAGCCTTCGTGCAGCTGCTTCAGCGTGACGTCATCGTCATCGCTTCCTTCAAGCTCTTGAGCAGCGAGTCATACAGCCAGCCAGTACCAGCGGCTTCTGCGGGTGTCCTGACCACCGGCATGCAGCGGATGCGCATTCCTGGTCAGCATCCTCAGCCTCTTTCATCGCCATCAACCTCATCGGCGATCTTGGCGCAGCGAACAGCACCTTCGGCCGGTCGAAGAACCTCTCCTGGTCGACGCCAGCGGTCAAGCCACTACGTCGCACAGCACCGCTCCGACCCACTGGAGCCTGCAGCATCATCCCGACTCACTGGGACATCATCACCCCGACTCACTGGGGCATCATCCCGACTCACTGGGACATCATCACCCCGACTCACTGGGGCATCATCCCGACTCACTGGGATAGCAACACCCCGACTCACTGGGGCATCACCGCAGACAGTTCCGACTCACCGTGAACTATGCGGCTCTTCCGGTTCCGACTCACTGGAACCAACCTTCCACTGGCCCGGCAAGCATCACAAGATGTATGGACGACTCATGAAGAACCATCGATCTCCGATCTCCGGAGGGGAGTGATGTAGCGACATCTGTGACGCCGCACACGAACTAAAAGTGGCAGGAATTCTGCATCGCGCAGGCAGAGTTCTCCGCGCGATTTGGACATGTACGGCGGTCCGAAATCAGCCGTTGGGCAGTTGCCCGGACCAGACACAGCACCCGTCTGGTCGGAGGGTCCTCCCTTTTCAGTGGAGGTTGTGGAGCTTTGCACCCTGTTCCGCATGCCTCCACAGTGTAATAACACCCTAATATACATAAACGGAGCAAGCAGCCAGCCGAGTAAAATACTTTGAATTCTCAAGTCTTGTGGAAAGGAAAATACTCAAATAGTATAATGATCCGTAACTTTAATAAAAATAAGGAGCGAAATCGCTAAATTTACTTGCAAGTACGCCGAGCAAGTGCCGAACTGAAATACTCGCAATACCTACAAAGTATTTTACTCTTCTACTCGCTCCGTCGACTCTCGCCGCAATTCTGCTTTTTATTTATATTTAGTTACGGATCAATGTTCTATGCAAGAATTTTTATTTTAAAGGTTTGAAGATTTTTACTTGTATACGCGATTCTGCTCCTTATTTTTATTAAGTTACGGATCAATAGACTATGCAAGTATTTTCCTTTCAACAAGACTTGAAAATTGAAAGTATTTTACTCGGCTGGCTGCTTGCTCCGTTTATTTATATTAGGGTGTTATTACACCAATCGATCAATTGTCGTACTATGCCAGCGTTCGATGGTAGAATGGATTAGTCCTCCTCGATCGATAGTAACTATTACACCAATCGATCAATCGTCGATTAATGCCATCGATCGATGGTACAATGGATTAGTTGTCGTCAATCGATAGTTACTTTTACACCAATCGATCAATCGTCGATCGATGCCATCGATCAATGGTAGAATGGATTAGTCGACGTCGATCGATGGTTACTATTACACCAACAGATCGATCGTCCATCAATGCCATCGATCGATGGTAAAATGGATTAGTCGACGTCGATCAATAGTTTCTACTATATACACCAATCGATCAAGCGTCGATCGATGGTAGAATGGATAAGTCGACGTCGACCGATCGATATTTTATCAACCGGTATCCGTCTATCAGCCAAAGCTATTACATCAATCGATCAACGTCGATAGATCGATTGGTGTAATATACGCATAAGTTACAGATCAATGTTCTACGCAAGTACCTATTTAAGTATTTTTCTTAAAAGGTTTGGTTAGAAGTATTTCTTTAGCCGACTTCCTCGACGATTTAACGATCAATGTTTTAAGCAAGTATTCTTTCTTCCAACAAGGCTTCAGGCTAGAGTAAAAATACCTACGTACTTCAAAGAACGTTGGTATTTTTACTTTTTAGGTTTGGAAGTATTTCTTTGTAAACACAATTGTGCTCTTTATTTATATTTACGGATCAATGTTCTATGCAAGTATTTTTCTTCCAACAAGACTTGGAAGTTAGAAGTATCCTGCATACGTGATTGTACTCCTTATTGTCATGAATGTAAGGATCAATTTTCGATACAGAAAGAAAATACTTCAAAGTATCTCGAACGCTGGTTTTTGGCGTTGGTGTCTAAAGTTGGACGTACATGGGTACTCGATTTTGCAAGTACGACTTATGTCTAGTGGCTCCTGATTGAGCTGATTTATTGAGCAGAAGGAAGGGGAACGGACTACTGAGCTGCGCCCGCGCTGCATCCTTTCTCCCTTACTAATACCACGCATCTGAGTCTTCATAGATGTTCGCCAACATCAAACTTATGTGGATTAAAAAGATTTATTTAATGAATAGTTGAAAATATATGAGTCTAGAATATTTTTTATAAGAGGAGCTCATGGCTAAAGTAATAACAGCCTCACGGATCGATCCATCACGTTAAGCTATGCTTGCCGGAATTGGTCAATGGATGGGTGTCTTTACATACCGAGACTCCTCCTTGTCTCGGAAAGCACGTTAAGCCGCAACGTCCCGGCAGTCAATCGTTGATTTTTGACAATCGTGTTGGGTCGTCAGAAGCCCGAAAGTCTGACATCCAGTCTTACCAAAAAAAAAGGGGGGTATCGAATTACCCAGTAACTGAGTTATAGAGATCTCGCTGCGTCCGGTTAGACTGGAAGCCGACCCCAAGATAGTTGGAAAAGGCTAGGCACATTGAAATAGTTGAAAATAGCTCGATATATGAGTATTTTAATATACACTGTAACTTTTTTCTCCCAGGATAGATTTTTTTGCACCCGTACCAAAAAAGTAAGCTTAGTAAATGAACTTTCAAACAAAATCAGCGTCATGCTCCGACGCCACTTGGGCCACACCCGCCCGTTCTCCTTTAAAATGTGTTCCTTCATTGTTGTTTTGTCTAATATCATATTTAACTGTTTAACGTGACTTATTTACTAATTATGCCATTGTCAGATCAAGTATGTAATACCTAATTTACATTATTCAATATTTTATACATTATTTCAGTATGTCTGTAAAAGTAGACTAATTAAAATGTTAAGGAATAATGTTGCAAAACATATAAAATATTCCAAACGGATATCCACCTTTTATGTCGTTGTATTTTGGATGACGGTAGATAGAAATTTCAAAGTTGTTTGTTCACGACTATAAAAAGGGGAGCTCTGAGTGACAGATACCATCCCACCCCCTCCGATCACCATGTACGATAAACCTATTCCTTAGGAGAAGAAGGCTAAGTACCTGGGTGTGGTCCTCGACCAACACCTAACCTTCGCTGAGCACATAAGGCAGGCCTGCTCGCGGGCCGCTTTTGCTCAAGGTAGGCTCCATCACATACTTAATAAACGCAGTACTATGTCATTCAAATGCAAATTGCGTACTTTCACCACGGTCATTCGACCAATCATGATGTACGCTGGCCCTGTCTTCGCACACGCCAAGCCCCGTTTCATACATAAAATGCAGACTCTTCAAAACCGCTTCCTCCGCAATCCAGCGGGAGCCCCCTATTTTGTTCGTAACGAAGAGCTGCATGTAGACTTCAGACTCCTCACGATCCAGCAGTTCTTGAAACGTCTCACCAAGCGTTTCTTAGATACTGCTGCTAAACATAAAACCCCCTAATCGCATCGGCCGCCCGATACGAACCCTCCCTCATTTCGAAGGTACGCCGTCCCAGACATACCCTCCTCATTCCTGACGACCCTACCACTCTGCTCCAAGAGAGCCGTAGGGAAACCAGCACAGTGTACAAACGCAGACCGCCGTCGTTCCGCCCTCGCCGTCGAGGCCCGTCGCGAAGACCTAGTCAATGCCCTCCCCGTCTCTCGCCAGCACGCGTCACTGAGCAAGCAACCCCCAATTAATGGAAACCAGATCCAGCCTTCCCTTGCTGCCCCCCCCCAGTGACGCCCTAAGCCGAGGCCCGTACCCCGCAGGGGGTGCCCTTAGCGTTGTCACTTAGTATGTAGTAAAAATTATAAGTCCTGGCTGGAGGCTTTAATAAATTAGAGCCTTCACAGGCAAGTCCGGTTAAGCAGACGACAGCCTCATAGGCGAGTTGAGTCTACCCGCGCGCGCGCATGCGTACGGTTGGATATTGTGCGAGGCGGTGTGTATCGGGGAATTAAAAATGTCCTCTGTGGTTAAATATGCTAATTGCAATGTAGTGATTAACGAAGTTTTGGCCTTCGTCCATAATAAAATATCTGTGATGGACGATGAAAGTATAAGCAGAATCTGTGCAACCGCTTTCTCTGAAAGTGAAATATTAACGGCGAAAAAGTTGTTGTTCGAATCCTTGCCGACAACAAAACGTAAGATAACGCGGAGGAAAGCGGGAAAAAATGGCCGAGACATAGACGACATCATCTGTCTGAACCGCGATACCGACTCCGAGGATATCCCAGTCTTCGTGGCCCGCGATCTTAAGAAGTTACCCCCGGTTCTGTTCGACCATGTCGACGTGACGAGGCTATTGAAGGACATTGTCAGGCTACGGCAAGATCTCGACATGATGAAAGAGGACTATGCTACAGTTAAGCAGGTGGACCAGTTGAGAAGTGAGGTGTAGCATCTTTCAACAGGATGGCGCAATGTGAACCCCAGAATCAGAATCATCCCAGAATGTGAGGCGCATATGTCGCAAGACTCGCAAGTTATGAGTGCGATAGTGGTCCTATGGGATTGCCGCTAGAGTGCAATGAAGGCATTAGCGATTTCAATCAACAACAAAGTACATTAGAATCTTCACCAAAATCCAGTATTCCCAATATCTTTGTGCATCAGACATCGGAGGGTAGTAGTGAAACATCGCCGCAACATAAGGAAAATGACCCGACTGTCGAACTACGAGACGCGGCTACGATGACGCACGTCGCGGGTCAGCTGATCGAGCCGCTCGCGTCTCTTCCTGCGCAGCCCGCGGCCTGTCCCACGCCGTCAGTGCACGGTGCGGGCAATGGTGCACCGCTGCCACCCACCTCGTCGCTGTCGTCCCCCGCGGTGACCGGCGCCCGCGGTCCACCGCCCCCAGCTCCGCTACCGCTGCAATCTAATCCGGCCGTCTGTACTGCGCCGCTACCGGCATCACCTGACTCGGCCGTGAGACACACGGTCGACAAAAATGGACCCGGTCCTATCGCACCTCAGCAAAAATCGTTGGCGGCAATTGTTCGAGAAGGAAAATGGAAGACACAGTCCCCGAGTGACCAGTGGATTCGTGTCCAAAACAAAAGATTACGAAACCGTTTCGTTGGGAAGCGAGGAAAAGCTATACCTGAGCCTGGAAGTAATTTTATGGCAGCGGAAACTAAGATTCCCATGTACATTTATAATGTGGCGAAGGGCGTGTCCGTGAGTGACATCCATACCTACATTATGAAGAAGACTAAAATTGATGTTAAAATTGAAAAAATGGACATGAGGTTAGCGAAGAATTATGAGTCATACAAAATATTCGTACCTAAACGTTCGTTAATAATTTTCCTGAGTGATGACTTCTGGCCAAAGGGGGTGGCCTTTTGTCGATTTATAAACATCATCAGACGTGATAAGGAAAATGTCCGTGTGACTGGCGAGAATGTTAGCAGTTTGAATTAATGAATAACATCAATTTAATAAGTTTCAACTGCAAAAACGTGATCAGATCAGTCGAATGTGTGCGGAAGCTATGTCGCTCGGCTGATGTTGTGGCGCTGCAGGAGACATGGTTACTGCCGCACGACCGCGGGTACCTGGCCGCGATAGACGATGACTTCGCCTGCACGGGTACGTCTGCAGTGGATGTCGGGGCAGGGGTCTTACGCGGTAGGCCCTACGGCGGAGTTAAACTCGAGTTGGCTCGACCACTGTCTTGTGACTAGTGCCGCGCGGCACTCTGTGTCGGCGGCCTCTGTGCTGTATAATACCTATTGGTCTGATCATTACCCTGTGTCTATACTATGTAATTTTAATTTAGTTAAGCCTAAGATTTGTATACCTACTGTTTTTATAAATAGAATAGTCTGGGGTGAACGTGACTCAACTCAGATAGCGAAATTTAAAAGTGTATGTCACTCTAGACTACGACAAATTGATTTTCCTTCAGAATTCAGACACTGCTCAGATAATATGTGTTGTGACAAAAGTCATAAAATCCTGTTAGATAAAATGTATGACGAGATTATCTGTATACTGTCGGAGGCCGCTACATGTAGTTATAGAATTACCGAAAAGCGTAGAGGTAAATACATTACCGGGTGGAACAGGTACATCCGCGTCGCTCATGGGAGGGCTCGGCTATGTTTTCAGGCATGGTTGTATGGCGGTTAACCCGGGGCTGGCCGTCTTTATAATGATATGCGTGAAACTAGGCGCGCATTTAAATCAAAATTAAAGTGGTGTCAGAATAATCAACAACAGATAAGAATGGATATTATAGCTGAACTTCACTCATACAAGAAATTCGGTCAGTTCTGGAAAAACACCAATAAAATGAATCATAGGCCGGGCCTCCCCGTTAGCGTGGCGGGGGTACACGAGCCTGGTGAGATCGCCACGATGTTCTCCCACCATTTCAGGGTAGACTCTCCCCTGGGGCCAGCGCGGCAGGAGCCCGATGCTGAGGAGGGTAGTGTGCGTAGTGTTCATTTTACTACCAAGGAAGTGGGCACGGTGATCAAAGGCATGGTGAGGGGTAAATCCCCGGGTCACGACAGCCTTAGCATCGAGCACCTGCAGCACGCGGGTGTACACCTACCCAGAGTGCTTTCTATGTTTTTTACCCTGTGTTTGGGCCATTCTCATCTGCCCGATTATCTAATGCGGACTATAGTTGTACCAATCATCAAAAATAAAACTGGTGATACGGCAGATGTAAACAACTATAGACCGATCTCTCTGGCCACAGTGGTCGACAAAGTGCTGGACAGTCTGCTTGGTCAGCACCTGGATAAACACGTCTCGCTAAACGACGCGCAGTTCGGTTTCAGGCCCGGGCTTTCCACCGACAATGCTATCCTGTGCCTCAAGCAGACTGTACAGTATTACACGAGTAGAAAGACTCCGGTGTATGCATGCTACCTTGATTTATCGAAAGCTTTCGATCTTGTATCGTACGATATTCTATGGGGTAAATTAAGGGATGAAACTTGTCTACCTAAGGAGATTGTGTTATTATTTATGCATTGGTATAACAATCAAAGGAATTTTGTAAGATGGGCAGGCTCTCTCTCGGAGGAGTACGGGTTGGAATGCGGGGTGAGGCAGAGGGGACTGACCTCTCCCACGCTCTTCAGCCTATATGTCAACCGGCTAATCGATGAGCTCAGCAGCACCGGCATCGGGTGTCATATAGATGGAGTGTGCGTGAATAACATCAGCTACGCAGACGATATGGTGCTGCTGAGCCCATCGATTGGTGCCTTACGAAGGCTCCTGAAAATTTGTGAGTCCTACGCGGTGGCTCATGGGCTCAAATACAACGCGAAGAAGAGTGAAATAATGATTTTTAGGCCGGACAACAAGCGATACATATTCGTTCCGAGTTTCACTTTATGTGGCACAGCTCTAAGCAAAGTCGAGCAATTTAAGTATTTGGGCCACTGGGTCACCGAGGACCTTAAAGACAGTGTGGATATAGAAAGGGAGCGCAGAGTGCTGTCTGTCCGATGCAACATGTTGGCCCGCAGGTTTGCACGGTGCACGGGGACTGTCAAAGTTGCGCTTTTTAAAGCGTACTGTCAGTCCTTTTACACCTGCGGCCTGTAGGTTAACTATACGCAGCGGACATACGGCGCTCTGCGTGTTCAGTACAATAACGCGTTCCGGGTGCTGATGGGGCTGCCGCGCCACTGCAGCGCCTCCGCGATGTTCGCGGCGGCTGACACAGACGGCTTTGCGGCCATAATGCGCAAACGGTGCGCTTCTATCATGCGCCGCACGCGCGATCCCAACACCATCCTGCGAGCGCTGGCGGATCGGTGGGACTCTCCGATGTTGGCTCGCTGGATACGGCTGCACGCAGTCATATAGTGATTTGCCACCATCATCGGAGCCCAGTGGGACCTCCCACTTGTTATTCCTGCTCCCAATTGAATTAGTCTTATTATTAGGTAATTAATCAGTTATTATTACTAACACTAGTCTGTAAGCTCGCAATTGTACTAACAAATATGGATGTAATATGAGTCCGAAATAAATGATTTATTATTATTATTATTATTATAGGCTGACCTGGAAGACGTCACTAAAAAAAAAAAAATGACAGATACCATTCTTGTTCGAGACATCGACCAGAACGGAGCTCTGGCCTACAGGTGAAAGTTAATAATGCTGTTATTAGTATATTTTTGGTTATTATTTCTAAATATTTATTGTTTTACTGTGTTAGCGTGTTTGATTGCTATTTTTATTATGTTGAATAGAATAATGATCATGGACCATTATTTACATAAATAGTTCTGTGTTTTGGCTAGTTGTTGCTATAATTATATGTGGGAGACGGTGGAATAAGAGACATAAATGGGTTTTTTCATTATATTCAGAATCAAAAATGATGCAGTAATACAACCTAACAATAATCAATAACACAAAAATATAGTTAAAAATAATAAGGGTTAAAATAATACAAAAAGAAATTAAAATTTAGCATAAACATATTATAAAAAAAAAACATACCTGACAGTTCAGAGCACCGTTGTGCCGTGCCCACTATCGGACAGCTTCTGATCCGTCGAAAGACAGTGCGCCCCTTTTATAGCACAACTTGCTTACAACGTGGGGGAAAAGTAGTCGTTACAATACTGTTATAGACCGGAGGTAGTACAAAATAATATGTGACATTTCTTAAAAACATTAAATAATTTATCTCCCACATATATGTTATGAAAGATCGAGCTACTATGGAGTTTCTTGCCGTTCTTCTCCATGAAGACCTAATATTGTGAACAGGTAACTAGATTTTCGATTAATGACAAGCCTATTGGAAATAAATACCTAGTCTTGTCTTTCTGTGCTTGTTTTAATATACCTCTTCCTTAAACACCACATTCATAGTTTTCATACACAGTAAATAGTTAGTGATCATCTAGACTTTAGAGCTTGACATATATATATAAATAACTATATATTATTTTCTGTCACGTACCTCAAAGAGTGGTCAGCATTCATGACAGGGCCCGTTATGGCCGATGCTGGCCCTGGGGTTGTGAATAAATTCAAAACAGAGTAACCGCGCCCCTGCACTCAGGGCAGGGAAGGAACAGGGGTGGGTTTTACTCAGTAAGAGTCTGACACGCCCAGCTCCACCCAGAGCGGGAGAAGTCATTGGATGATTTTCCACCCCACAAAAAAAAAAAAATAACAAAACGCACAGACAGATGATAAGTACTGCACGTGGTAATGCGGGTCGAGTATCAGTTACGTGTGTAAATACGGCTACAAGTTGTACTTAACTGATGCAATACAGACTACGGATAGTATCCTACTACGGCTTCAGCATTGTCGGGCAGCTGTTAGATGTATCGATAGGAAAACTGTACAGGGTGTAACGGAAAGGTGTGAACAGTGTCTCCTAACAATCTCCGCCAGAGTCCCTTTGCCGCTATCACCGTGGCCTCAAAAATACCCTCCCAATGGGGGCAGGCTGGCGGGTCAAACAACCAAGTGACCCAAAAAAAAAAAAAAACCCCTCGGCGAGCCAATTTGTTACTAATGTCAACCTGGCTCTCAGCAAGGAAGGCGTATACCTCTTTCAAATAGTTACTTGTACCCTTGTAGTTGGTACCGCAATCAGACCTGACCAAAGAAGGTAACCCACGCCGAGACACAAATATATCAAAAGTCGCCACAAAGGCCTCCATGGAGAGCGAGGTTACCAGCTCCAAGTGCACTTCCTTAGTTGACAGGCAGAAAAACACACAAATAAGCCTTAACAATTTCACTATTGCGATTAGTTTATAAAATAATAAAACATGTTCAAACAATCTACAAATCTTGCTTAATCACTGGCATGTTACACTTTAATCGATTTTATTTTAAAACGTAAGAAATAAATATTTGAATGACACGCATAAACTTCGTACGACAGCCGCTAACCAATATTTTTGCGTATACAGTCAACTTTGAGCGTATGCACTGGACCACCTATAGAATTGGGGGTAGACCTCGAAAACTAGAGTTTACAGCTCCGTTTTAATTTTATGTGTTTTTTCTGTAAATTTATTGTATTTATCGTAAACTGTAAACGAAGTGTAAGTGTTATCTTTAAAAGAAAATAAATAATAAGTGAAAAACTGTATACTGAAGATAGCAATTAAAAGTGTCAACAATAAAACACCTAACTTGAAGATAGTGTGTAAAAGTGTAGAAAAAACTAAAACAAAGTGTGTGTATAGTGACAGTGTTATACATGAATTGAACAAGTATTTAAAAGTACATAAATAGAATAAAAATTTCTAATGAGTCATTCTTAACGACTTTATTTTAAAAATGGTACATGAAGAAAGCGGTGCCCAATTTCAAACTCAACAGAAACAGTGAAAGTGGTCGAGGGGCTATTGAGTGTACTTCGGAAGCGTGAGGTCGTAAGTTCGTGCCTAGACTCAGACAAGAGCTTTTTGGAATCGTAAAAATCGTTTTAAATATTACTCAACTTCAATAGCGATAGATTGAGATGGAGAATTAACAATGTGATAATATTACATTTCGAAAACCACAACGTTCAAGTTCGCTTTGTGACTTATCATCAAACCAATCCCTCTTTGACACAACAATGTTAAGTTCACCAAATACTTCAATCAATGAATCACAAAACAATAAAGAGCTTTACGATAAAATTAATTAATTACAAGACGAACTACAAATAGCAAACCAAGAAGTAACTAACTTAAACGTAGAAAACTCTTGCTTATAGCAAGAACTAGAAAAATGTAAACTAGTAATAAATAATTTAAAAAAAGTCTGTATATCTGGAAAAACAATTCTTACACCAAAACCAAAATCTGCCAAAAAGAAAAATGTTTCGATGACCCCGAAGACATGTCCTCCATTATTAATATCGCCCGAGAACTGTGAGTATTCATTAGAGAAACCGGAATGTTCAACATCGCAAGCAGTCCTAAATGGTCATCACCAAAAAATAAAATCGAATTATATACCAAAACGAAAGATATGTTTATTAAGTAGTAATAATAAAAACGATGTACTGATAACAGCTGAATGCACTTTCCAAAACTACGGTGTATGTCACTACCTAAAATCCCATGGAAATACAAAACACTTCTAATTGGTCTAGAGACTAAGTTGATAAATTACACCTTAAATGATTTCTGCATTATATTTCTTGGAGAAGAAGACTTCAAAAGAACTAATGATTATTATAACATAATTTTTCACATACGAGAGGTACACACATCAACACTGTCTAGGGATATTTTGGATTTACTCAATTTACTCAAAATGTATTAAAAATAGCATACAACATATATATATATTTATAAATCCCATTTATCAGACTACACTCCAGAATAAAAGAAAACAATGTTTTTTTGCGTAAACAAATTTTTATTCAAATAAAGAAAAAACATGAAATAATGGTAAAACTAACAACGAATGTGTTTCTCAAGAAAAATTTACAAATAAGGAAAAAATAATTTGTTTTTAACAGTTCTGTGAAAAATCAGTAGCCAGTAAAACCACCCATGACGTTAATAACGGTCCTGCTACGGTTTTTCATGCTTTGGATTAAGTTATCCGTCTTGCTGCGGTATATTGTCCCAGGTCCGGCTAAGATGCAAAAAAAGTTGCTCTTCCGTCGCAACGTTTGCAGGGAAATTCCTCAAAGCCCTTCTTTGGAGCATGTCCCACGCGTGTTCTATGGGGTTTAGGTCAGGCGATTGAGCAGGCCAGCCTAAGACCGATACGTCGTGCTCCTGCAACCAGCTCGTCACCACTCTCGCTGTGTGCGGACGGGCGTTATCGTGCATGAGCGTGAATTCTTGGCCCATTTGTAGTCGATGGGGGTAGATTATTGGTACTAGCACCTCGTTACGGTATTTTTCAGCCGTCATGGTGTTTCTGATCCAAACGAGGTCTGTTCTTCCACCAACACGAATTCCCGCGTAAAACCATAACTGTCCCGCCGTGGTATGAATGGACTTCCTGAGGATGTTGCAGACGGCTCTCACGACCAGGAACTCGCCAAACACGCACTCTACGTGTATCGGGATGGAAACCGAACCGGGACTCATCGGTAAACAGCACTACAGACCACTGGTTTTCTTCCCAGAGCAAATATTCACGAGCCCACTCTAGTCGTCGTCCACGATTTCCTCGGCGTAGTGCTGGAGTACGAAGCGGTCTGCGAGCATGAAGGTTAGCTTCATGCAGCCTTCTCCTCACAGTTTGGTCACTCACAAGCAACTGGTGCTCTGACTGGAGCCTCTGAACCAACTGCATGGCCGTAACATTTGGTTGTCTTCTCGCGGCAACTTGCAAAAATCGGTCTTGTCGTTGAGTGGTTATGCGCTTCCCGCCTGGGTGTCTTTCAGCCACTTCACCAGTGGCACGATAACGTGACTATAACCTTGATATCACGTTTTGTCTTGTTCCAAACTCCTCAGCAATACTCCGTTGAGTAGCCCCCGCTTGGAGCATGCCTACTGCCCTTAACATTTCTTCTCTAGTTAAATGGCTCCGCTGCATGATGCACACAATAACATTAATTCGGAATTAACCGATAACTTGTTATAAAACTCAAATTGGACACAAAAAAATAGCCACAAACTACTGTAGGTAAATGAAACCTTCGGACTTCGCTACCATTATGCCGCGTAAATCTTTTGTTTTTAATGTATTTTTTCAAATTCAAATTTAGAATCGTTCAAAAAGGCTTACAAAATAAACTTTCTTCAAAAGAATTTAAAAGTGGCCAGTATTTTTTGAGTTTAAAAACTTTATACAAAATATCCCTAGACGGTGTTGATGTGTTTACTTCAAGCAGTGCAACACACTAATATGATAATTTGTTTGCGAACATATAAGCATCCTTTTGACATTAGTTTATTCAACTGTCGAGTGGAAACATTCAACAATCTGCTATACTTAGATATACTGACACATGGACATGCATTCCTTTTGGACAGTAACTTAAATCTTGAACATGACTGCAGCATGTCTAATAAATACTCGGGGAAATTAAACAACTCTGGACTACGTACGATATTTAAAGATCTACTGGACTTAGTTACTAATATCATGAAAAATGTTGACATGTATCACAATAATATTATACCAAACCAACAATTAGACAAAAATGCAAGTAAAAACTCTGCAAGCCAATACTGCAAGTTAAATAACAATGAAGACAATAACAACTCATTTCGAAACTACTAAATATCACTTTAAAATTATTTTTCAAAACATGCAAAGCATTTGGAACAAACAACACTTACTAGAAGCCTTTATTCATGAAAAACCAATATTATGAAGCTATATGTCCAAGTGAGCCTTGGCTCTCACAAGAAAAAATAGAAAACCTACATTTTAGAGGATACAACATAGCAGCATCATTTTGTCGCCACAATCGAGGAGGTGGCGGTGTCTGCATCTTATTGCAAGACCATATCGACTTTAAAGAGATAAGTTATATAAAGGATAAGTCTATTGAATATTCTATAGAAGCATGTGCAATTGAACTACCAAAGGAAAATATTGTTATAGTAACTATTTATTGGAATAAAATAGAGGAAGACGTATTTAGTCGTCAGTTAAAATAAATATTGTCTTACATTAATAATAGATTTGTAAAATCTAATGTAATATAAGGAGGTGATTTTAATATAAATATTTTAGATAAAAATTTAAAAGCAAAATTATTCCTAGATCTAATGTTGGAATATAAATTTATACAACACATAAAAGAGCCCACCCGTATTCAGACACTACCTCAACATGTTTAGATTTAATATTTACAAACTTTTACGATAAAAATAATTGTGCAATCATTGTTGAATTAGCAGATCACAATGCAACTATTTTCAATATGGAACCACATAAAAATACTAAGCAAACAACTTGGTATACTAAATATAGATTATATAATACCCACAATATTCAAGAAACTAAATCCGAATTAAATAAACAGAATTGGCATGACATAATAACAACAGGCTAAAACATTGACGATAATTATAACGCATTTAGTAATAAATTAAGAGACATTTTAAATAAATGCGTCCACTTACAACAATTTAAACTACAAACGATACAAAAAAAAGTACTGGTTAACCAAAGGCATTAAATTATCCTGTGAGAACAAAAAACTACTAAAAACCCTTATACTAAAAACAAACAATCCCATTCTATCACATTATTATAATAAATATGATTTTTTTTTTTAAAAATCCATAACCGCCGCAATAAAATACAATATACAAATAGAATGAAAAGAGCAACGAATAAAATAAAAATCATGTGGAGTATAATAAATGAGAGAGTAAATAAAGTAGTTAAACATGACAAAAGTAATATAACATTGCAAACGAACAATGACCTGGTAAGTGAACCGAAACAGATAGCCAATATTTTCAATAGTTTTTTTGCATCCATCGGGGAGAAGGCTACTGGAGCGAAGGGGATCCCTTCGCTCCAGTAGTGAAGAAATATGGTGTTTTCTGTGGTTAACCATACAGAAAACACCATATTTCTCAACCCTTACCCTTACGAAGTAAATCGAATAATTAAGAACCTTGTAAAGTAAAGAAAATTTTCTTCCTCCGGCTAGCGTCAAAAATAGATTTCAGCAGGAGACCTATTTACCTATCTTCAGGTTTATTGCTTGAGGAATGTTTGTTGTAAAATAAGAGTCCATTGATTTGGTCTTCATGTTCGATACAATCATTACGATCGAACACGTTTTGCTGATCTAGCTTCACATTTACACAACCTCGCCGCGCTAAGTGCAGCGCGACGTCAGTACATATTCGGACAGCAAACCGGGTGCTTTCGTACTCATTAGCCCATATCATTTAGCGTAGCTTAGCATAATTACCGTTTTATTAATAAATCTTTAAAGTTATTAAAGTATTTAATTTAACAGCATAGCAATCCATACCACTTCGGTCGCGAACCCTACATTTTGGTCCTTCGAGCCGGATCATTTCGCGGTCGGTTTTATAGTTTTTCGGGACTAACGACAGTGAAGTGAACTTTTACCGAACCTATGAAACTGTTGATTGCAGTATTCATTAGCTTAGCAGTGACTGTAGTGGTAACGATTTTAGCAGCAGTGTAGTGAGTAAAGTGCTCGTTACATCTTACCGCGTGAGTTAATACCTCACATAAGGAGCAAAAGCAGCAGCAAATCTCTGACTTGGGGAGCAACCCTCGTCGGGCAGCAGCAACTAGGACTATCTCAAGTAAGATCGTTCAGTTTTACTTATTAGCAGCAGCAGCGAGATGGAGACTCTGTACTTCAATCAAACCGAGATCGCGGAGAGCTTAGGGAAGCTTCTCACCAATTTTAAAAAGGATAGCGCTGAGCGTAAAACTTTTGACTATTGTAAGCGTAAAATCGAGTTACTTGAGAAGTATTGGAAGGAATACGAAGTAAATCATGACAAGATTCTTCCTTTCGAAAAGACAAATCATAAATATTTTGTCAACTCGGAGTTTAAGCGTACGGAAGAAATCTACATGACCGCCAAGAAACTTATCATTCAACGGCAAAATGAGTTGATTCAGCGGAGTCAACATTCAGCATACCCTGAACTAGCACAGCAAGATGCGGCTGGAACTTCAATGAGCCAGCCGGAGCCGAACAAAACAGCAGCAGCGCCTCCGAAGTCTGAGTCGAGAGGAACCAACAGCAAGCTTGACGGTATGCTACATAAGCAGTCGGTCAACTTTAAAGCATTTGTTAGAGCTGTCGACAATATTGATCTTGAGACAATTGTCGATAAATGGGAGTTCGAAGATGCTCTTCGAACCCTGCAAAATCGTTGGAGCACCATTGATAATCTTCACTGGGAAATTGTTAGCGAGTCGGGAGAGGAGCTAGTAGTTGAGTATGAGTTCCTATTTAACAACCACGAGCGAACCTTCAATAGAATGAAGAAATCTATCAACTCCAAAATGTGGTCAACATCCTATCGTGAGAAATCAACTCCACAAATGGAGATTCCTGTCTTCACGGGCAATTACCAGCAGTGGGTATCGTTCAAGGATCTTTTTAGTGAAGCTATCCACAAAAACACAGCATTATCAAACGCTCAGAAAATGCAATTCCTTAAAGGCAAGGTGAAAGGTGAAGCTGAGCGTTTGATCCAGCACTTGCCTATCAGTTCTGACAATTATATTGTTTGTTGGGAGATTCTAAACCATCGATTTGACAACAAGAAGCTCATCTTCACATCCTACGTCAACGTGTTCCTGAATCTTCCCACTATACAGCAGCAATCATTTTCAGCTATTAAAAAATTACATGACGTCACATTAGAGAGTCTACACGCTATCAAAAACCTAGGTGTGAATATTAGTACGTGGGACCCTCTACTTGTTCATATTTTATCACACAAGTTAGATAGTGATTCTTATTCCGAATACATCGAGTCGTTAAGGAACGCTAGGGAGCTACCAGTGCTTCAAGACTTCTTAGATTTCTTAGAAAATAAGTTCACTAGCTTAGAATCAGCTCGTCGACGTCAAGATGTCATACCGAAATCACAGCAATCTATTCATCAAGCCGGTCCTTCAACTTCATCTACAAATAATCGAAAATATAATAATTATAAAGCAAACCAATCTATTACGAAAGCCATGCACGTGTCGGGAGTTAAATGCCCTCTTTGTTTTGCTGAGCATAATTTATACAATTGCGAAAAGTTTATTGAATTGTCGAATGAAATGAAACTCAAAACCTTAAAGCAACATAACATTTGTATTAATTGCATTTTTAATCATAATGGCAAGAAATGCCATTCGACAAAACGATGTCGCAAATGTTCGGAAAATCATCATACCATATTACATGAATGCTTTACGCAGCAAAAACCTCGTTCAACGTCCGGTCAAATAAAGCAAAAATCGAATAACATTAAGCAAGAGGAAAATACATCTCAGGCAAACAATAATGTTCACGCTTCTCAACAAGATCATACTGAGATTCTCCTAGCTACAGCACTAGTGAAGGTTAGGTCAGTAGACAGCACGCAGCTTGTACTGAGAGCTCTTATTGATCAGGGTTCACAGATATCACTAATTAGCGAGAAAGCAGCTCAACAGTTAGGTTTAAAAAGACAGCAATTTGATGGAGTCATTTTTGGAATCGGAGAAAAGGATGCTAACTGTAAGGGCAAGCTTAGCATTACATGTCAATCGATGTATAACAGCTTTGAATTTCATACCGATGTTCTGATAATGAAAAACCTTATCAAGAACCTACCAAATCGATCATTTGAAAGGCCTTCGTGGTCGCATTTGGAGCATATTAATTTAGCAGATCCGGAGTTTTACATATGCCGTCCAGTGGACTTGTTACTGGGAGCAGACGCCTACGCTCTTATTATGTTAGACGGTTTGATAAGAAACTCTGATTTATCTTCACCTTTAGCTCAGCAAAGCCAGCTAGGATGGATACTATGCGGAAGCGTAAAACCACATTTTCATTGTAATGTCATCCTAAACAATACAGCGGATATTCATCAATTTTGGCAAATTGAGGATATTTATGAGCAAAATGAAATATCTGCAGAAGAGCAACAATGTGTCGAGTACTACCTATCAACGACTAAACGTCTCGAAAGCGGTCGTTATGAAGTAAGGTTACCGATGAAGCACCAAGCATTCAACCAAATTCACCAACAAAAAAAAAAAAAAAAAAAAAAAAAAAAAAAAAACATACGAAAAATTAGGATCTTCAAAGGAGATAGCACTAGCACAATTTAGAAATCTAGAGAAAAAATTAAGCAAGCAAGAACATTTAGCTCAGCAATATAAGCAATTTTTAAAGGAGTATGAAGAGTTGGGACATATGAAAGTAGCGACTTCTAGCAGAAATCAAATGGAATGTTACTTACCTCATCATGGGGTTCAGCGAGCAGACTCATCAACTACGAAGTTACGTGTCGTATTTAATGCGTCCGCAAAGACGTCATCAGGATTTAGTCTTAATGATGCCATGCATCGAGGTCCCAACTTGCAGCGAGACCTCCAGGCACTATTACTAAGGTGGAGGCAATATCGATATGTATTTACCGCTGACATAGAAAAAATGTTTCGGCAAATTTTTGTTAACGAATCTGATCAAAAATTACAGCAAATCCTTTGGCGAGCGAAACCCAACCTACCGATTAAAGCATACCAGCTAACTACGGTTACCTACGGCACTAAATCAGCACCTTTCTTAGCGATGATGACCCGCAGCAAAAATAATACGGGAAAACTTTTACATGGACGATTTAGTATCGGGGTCAGATTCTCTCGACGAAGGAAAAAGCATTATAGCAGAGCTAAATTCGTGCCTAAGCAGCGGAGGATTTTTACTAAGAAAATGGTCAGCAAACGACAAGAGATTAATGGAGGATATAAATTCATCACATCAAAATATTCAAGCAACATCATTTGTTTTCAAAACAGAGGAATCAGCAAAAACATTGGGTTTAAGATGGGATCCAACAACGGATGAATTTTCCTTCCAATTTAATTCAGCATCAGCAGATACAACAAAGCTTACGAAGAGAAAGCTCCTGTCAGAAATATCAAGGTTATTTGATCCCTCAGGTTGGCTAGCACCGCTGACGACAAAATTCAAATTACTATTTCAAAAGGTTTGGCTTGATGAGATTCAGTGGAGTGATGGTCTCAATAGAAATCAAAAACGAGTGGGTAAAATTAACCGAAGACATGGAGTGTATCTGTCAGTTTAAAATACCTCGTTGGTTACAAAGCAAGCGCGGTGACATTGTCCAGTTGCATGGGTTTTGTTATGCATCGCTGAAAGCATACGCATGTGTTGTATATGCCAGAATAGTGACAGGAGATAAAGTATCCGTGGTACTAATCGCAGCAAAAACTAGATTAGTGCCAAATAGCAAGACAGTTTCGCTACCGAGATTGGAACTCTGTGGAGCGGAGCTGTTAACCAGATTATTAGAGAAAATCGTCGCTAGCATAGTTAACATAGAATATGAAATCATCGCTTGGAGTGACTCCAAGGTCACCCTTAGCTGGATACAAGGTAACCCAGATCGATGGAAGCCTTTTGTAGCGAACCGAGTGAAGAAAATCACCAGCGTAATACCACCTATCGTTTGGCATTACGTATCAACAAAAGAAAATCCAGCCGATTCAGCAACCAGAGGACTATCGGCTACACAATTAATGGAGCATAACTTGTGGTGGCGAGGACCAGCCTGGTTATGGACAACTAGATTCAAGCAACAGCAAGAGCAAGCTAAGTATACGACCGAAGAAGAGATTCGGAAACAAGTCCTTACTGTTGAAAATAGCAACTCTGAAAGTAACATTATCGAAGATCTGTTAAATCGCTACAGTTCATTCTTAAAAATAAATCGCATAGTAGCGTGGTTATTACGGGCACTTGCACCGACAAGTAAACAAAGGCCGTCATATCTCACGTTACAAGAGCTAAGGAAAGCAAAATTAGTTATAATTAAATATGTACAGCGCAAGGAATTTGCATCGGATATCGACAATTTATTGCATAAGCGACTCAGTTCTGATAGCAAATTATTAAATTTAAACCCATTTTTAGACGACGTCGGCATATTAAGAGTCGGAGGGCGTCTTAAAAATGCAAATATTAGCACTGACATGAAATATCCCATAATCATCCCTTCTAGCGGACGACTGACGGAGCTTCTTATCCAACAAGCACATGAAAACACCTTTCATGGAGGAGCTCGACTATCTTTGTCTTTATTGACACAACAATATTGGATAATTAAGGGAAATAGAGCTACCAAGAAACAACTTCGTAATTGCGTGACCTGCAAAAAGCAAGAGCCAAAAAAACTACAGCAAATAATGGGACACCTACCTGATTTTAGAAGTAATCCAGCACCGCCATTTTATCACACTGGAATAGACTACACAGGATTTATTAGAGTGAAATCAAACAAAGGTAGAGGTATCAAAACATCGAAGGGATACATTGCCTTGTTTATTTGCATGGTTACGAAAGCAGTGCACATAGAGTTAGTTTCCGACCTTAGCAGTCTGGCATTTATAGCAGCATTACGTCGCATGGCGGCACGACGAGGAGCACCGAAGCATATATATTCGGACAATGGGACTAACTTTGTGGGTGCCAATAAAATACTTCAGGAAGAGCAGCAACATTTTGAGCGAATCTTTGGTGATAACTTTTATAGAGAAATAGCTGAACTAAGCATAGAATGGCATTGGAATTGTCCTTCTTGGCCGAGTGCTGGAGGGATATGGGAGCGGTCGATTAGAAGCCTTAAGCAGCATCTGAAAAGAGTAATAGGAGACCAAGCCTTGACATTCGAAGAATACTCTACCATTTTGTCTCAAATCGAAGCAAGCCTTAACTCAAGACCATTGTGCCCAATATCGGAAGACATCGATAATATTGATTATCTCACGCCTGCCCATTTTCTAACTAGCCGTGCAGGTCTTTCCGTCATAGAAACAGCACAAGATGCGAGGACAAGATGGTATTTGGTAAACAAAACGTTCCAAGACATAAGGAGACGATGGAAAACCGAATATCTTAGTCAACTATCGATGCGCAGCAAGTGGTTTAAAGAGCAAAAGAATATAGAGATAGGAGATATGGTTACTATTCATGATGACAACATGCCCGCAGGAAAATGTCCTGTTGGTCGGGTGGTGGAGGTCCACCCAGGAAAGGACGGAGTTGTCAGAGTAGTGACTTTAAAAACAAAAAATGGTTTTATAAAGCGTCCAATTATAAAGCTTTCGACTTTGCCTATAACGGACAAAAAAGCAAGTGAACAGGAAAAAGTCGGAGCAATAAAACAGCAAAGCAATGAAAGAAAGTGGGATAACAATTGTCCTAAAATCTATAGCATAGCACTATCATTATTATTTTTTATGAGCCTTACAACATCCTCTGAAGCGTCTTATAAACTATCAGCGTTCGACAGCAATCAAACAATGTATTTTGACCCCCTAGGACAAATGCATCTTATTCGTGATGAATGGAAAATTGTCACTTATTATAATATGTCTCCCTACTGGCAAGGAGATAAAGCGATACAGTTTACTGAATATCTTGAGCAAACATGCAAAAATATTCAAGCACAGAGTCATTGTCGAGTCATCATTCTGCAAATACAGCACGAGTACAATGAACTACAATATTACAACCAGCTGTTACTTAATCAGCATTTTGGAGCGCACTTGCGAACTCGACGTGGGTTGATCAACGCTGTCGGCTCGATTGCAAGTTCATTGTTTGGAGTACTCGATCAAGAATTCGCAGAAAAGTACAAGAATGACATTGACCTAGTACGTAGTAATATAAACCATCTAAGTCAGCTATATAGGAATCAGACATCGGTCATAGAAGCGGAATATAATATTAAAAAGAACAGAGGAGACTATTGCGAAACAGCATAAGATGATCAATAAACACTTGAATCATTTAGATAGCGTCACCAACACATTACAGAAGGAAATCGACGTCATATCTATTCATCAAGATTTCACATTAGCAGCATTAGCAACTATCAATATGATACAAAACTTAAAGCGAATTCAGGATGCTTTTCTTGACACAATGACTGCAATCTATTACGGACAGATCAATCTGCATCTCTTGACACCACAACAGCTTCGTGGGGAGTTACAAATTGTGTCTGGCCAAATATCTAAAGAGCTAGCATTACCTGTAGATGACATCCAATTCAACTTGTACAAGATCTATAAATTGTTGAAAGTCAGAGCCAGGATGATGGAGGAATATTTCATATTTGAAATTACCTTACCCTTAATCAGCAGAGACACGTTCCAGCTTTACAATTTGATACCAGTTCCAGTTCAAATTAACAAAAGCATGATTACTATTAAACCTATGTCAGAATATGTAGCGATCAACCTAAGAAGAGATGCATATTTTGACAGCGAGCATCAGAGATCTTCAAAACTGCTAATATCAAGCAGAAACTTACCTCTGCCATCTGCAGGGACCTATCAGGAGCTTAGGTCCTGATGAAAAATTCTGTGAAAAGGAAAAGCATTCGTTGCTCGCCGCTACAGCAAATGAAAGATCTCTATTCTTTCTTTGGTCAATCACATTTCGTCTTGAAGTAAATTACTTCGAACAGTAATTTACGTTTGTCGTTTCGCTGAATTTTTACCTAATACCGCATGTCAGCATCGGATTGCGACTTCGCTGAATTACTCGTTCTTAGTGAATTTCAACGCTTTGTTTCTCTACTGGGATGATATGTCTCGCTCGCGCGTGATGTAAGAGCGTTCGCGTGCGTGCTCGCTTTTCTTTAGATTTTCGTCGTTCTTACTCAAGTCGGGTAGGTAATAACTACTAGAACGCTTTGTAGGACACTCTTTATCAAGCCTTCGGAACCGGTAGCGTTAACTCCAGCGTACTTTCATAATCTCACGCCTTTGAAATGCTTGCCTGCTGATTAAATAGATGAAAGATCTATTGTTACTACACATGAATTGCTACATTGATTATTGCAGTGGCTTTGGAAGCGCTGGAGAAGCGGTTATCTCCATACTTTGCAATCGCGTCGCAAATGGAACACGGCTGTTGATCGGGTCGATGTCGGCGCGGTCGTGATTATTTTAATTGATGGTTCGCCTCTACTACACTGGCTTTTAGGTGTAGTGGAGGAAGTTTCCCCTGACTCCTCCGGAGTCACTTGCGTCGCTCGGGTTGAGACAGCGATTGGATCCTACTTGCGTCCCGTCGTTCGTCTTTGCATATTACCTAGCCAATAGATTATTTCAGTTCGTGACTTAAGGTTAGGTTAATATTTGTTGTTAGGTATTTAGTGTACATTGCAGTAGGCAATGTCTATCGTAAAGAACAGTTTCACAGATTTGCTTTAATTCTTGAAGGTATTCCTTCAATCCCCGGGGGAATGGTTGTTCTGATTCTACTTTCACGGAAATTTCATTTTTAACTTAATAACATTACTCGACTATTCGTTTGGTTGGTGTATATCCAATATCAGCCTTCCCTCTCCTGCGCATACACATGATGTATATGAGCAGTCCCCAGGGGCGAGGGCAGTTACCTCGCCCCTGGGCGTGTAGGGCAGGGAGGAACAGGGGTGGGTTTTAGTCAGTAAGAGTGTGACACGCCCTTCCGCTCCACCCTAGAGCGGAAGAAGTAATAGGATGATTTCCCACCCCCAAAAAAAAAAATGGGCCCTCGGTGCACTCCAGTATGCATGTGTGTGTGTGATGTGTGCGTGTATGTATGTGTGTGTGTGTGTGTGGTGTGTGTTCTGGATAGGGGCACTGCACTTACACTGGGTATCAGACGAGTCTATATAACCCCACTTTGCGAAGCTATATTTGCAGCGGCCCACCTGGATACGCAACCGATTGAGTGTTTTCCATATAGGCCACTGCAGTTCCCGTCCGGGTGGCAAGTGTTCCTGAGGTTTTAAGAAGTCAGTTCTTCCCACAGTTTTTCTCTTACTGTAGATGGCTGATCTTGGATGGAATGTGTACAGCGAAGGAAGCTCTTCCGGCTTGTATTTTTCCCTCATGTGTGCATGCAACATTCCTTCGTACTCCTGGTGCAATACCGGCCAATGGGTAGAGCTTGTTGAGCGGAGTCGGTTTGAGGCATCCCGATATTATACGACACGTCTCGTTCAGGGCAATGTTGATTTGCTTTGCATGTACAGAACGGTGGCACACTGGGCATGCGAATTCGCCAGCAGAGATGCATCGGGACATGCCGGTTGTGCGAAGAACATCGGGTGCTGCTCCCCAGGTGGTAGAAACAAGGCATCGTAATAAATTGTTTCGATACTTGACCTTTTGCTTGGTGTTGCGGCAGTGCACATTATAAGTCAAGGCTCTATCTAAGGCAACACTTAGGTACTTAGGGTCCTTACTGTGTTACACATTTGGCCGTGCGATTTGGTAGAACAACATTTTGCCTGTTGGGATATGAAAACTACTTGGACCAATGTATGCTCAAAAAGCTGAGAAGTAGAATCAGCAAGAAGTCTTATCCGGTCTGGTTCACTCGCGACATAATTAAACACTTACTCTATAAATCTATACAACATGAGGCTTGGAAATAATCTAATTCTCCCACCGATTACTATGTTTACTTTGCATTTAGACGAACCCTTTCACAGCGCATTTCGATTGCTCATAAGTCCCATCTACATCGCATTGAAAACAACATTGTTTTGGGTTTATTTTAATAAACCCACAATAATGTGTAAATTACAAGTTTGCGATGTAAAGGTGGCTTCCAGTCTTCTATCATCCACCTAGGTCAAACATTATCTGGTGTTGATGCTGCCAATGTGTTTGCAGAATACCTTTCCATCGTTTTTCTTCCCGATTTTCCTGAGTTAAACGCAAATAAAATAAGTGCTTGCGATACAACTTCCAGCAGCAATTACAACAAAATAGTTAAAATTTCCCCTGAAGACGTGGAACGTAGCATCAATATGCTAAGGCTCAGTAATCTAGGTGTGTGCATTCTATTCTTAAGGTGCGCTACCGATTTACCATATCTTTTCACTTGCAGCGCGTGGCTTCCCAATTTTAACTAACCGAATTTTCAATTCGTTTTAAAGAAATACTTCACAGGACCTTTATGCTACATTTATAATTTAGCTATGAATACAGGTAAATATCCTACCCAGTGAAAAGTATCGAGAGTAACACCAATACCTAAAAAGGGTGCTAAAACGTCCGTCGAAGTTTTTAGACCTATCGGCATCCTCTGTTCACCTGCAAAAGTGTTTGAACATATTTTACACAAAGAAATTCACAGACAAGTCAATAGATATCTGTGTAACAACACGGTTTTCACGTCAAAAGATCAGTTAACACTAATCTCGTAACTTTAGCCGACTACATCACAACCAGTATGGACCGAGGCCGGCAGGCAGGATGTATTATATTTTGACTTTCAAAAAGCTTTTGACAGAATCAATAATGACATAAATTAAGTGCCAGTTTTTCTCCTAATCATCTTTTATTGATCGCTGACTATCTTCGAGATCGTAAACAGTATGTGCAACTGGGCCTGTACAATTCTCAGCCATACGACACACGTTCAGGAATCAGCCAGGGTTCAATATTAGGACCTCTACTGTTTCTAATAATGATGAACGACATTCCACAAGTTTTGAATCACTCCAAATTTTTTTTAAACGCTGACTATTTAAAGCTATATTCTGAGGTTCAAGCTTAAGCTGATTTTGTAGCCTTTCAAAAGATATTGACGCTATAAGTGAGTGGTCAGTGATTAACAAAATGCATTTCAATCCATCTAAATGTTGCGATAATGAGTTTTAGTCATCCACGAAACCCAATTCAATACCATTACATTCAAAATAACGAAGGAATAGCAAGAGTCATGACGGTCAATGATCTTGGTTTTATTTTTGATCACATTATTTCTCTAGCCAGAGAGTCCTTTCGGAGGTTAGGGTTTGTCCTGAGAAATTGTCGTGAGTTTATAAACCATCAAGTGATCCGACTTCTTTTTATCACACTTGTTAGAAGTAAACTTGATTCTAGATCTTGTGTTTGGAATCCTTACGAGAAATCCTATATCCTTATGGTGGAAAAAGTTCATAAAGTATTCTTAAGGTATTTCTACAAACGTAGGTTTAGGTACAGCCCATATACATCGACTCTCCTTGTTTACATGAGGCGCTGTGTAACATTTTGGTTCCTGACAACTATTGCCGAGCGAAACTGCATAAATTATTTATGGTGCTACGTTGCCGTACGGGTGCGCGACGTATGTCACCCATTCCGTGAATGCTAAAAGCACTTAATGAAATTTGTTTTATAGAATTTGTATTCTATTTTTAATTTGTAATGTGTATGAAGACCAGGTCTGCGGAAATGATGGCTCCGGCAGCAAAAATTGCAATTTTTGCTTCCGGGGCATGGAGGTTCCATTGGAGATACATGGTGGTCGTGACATTGAATTAGACGATAATTTTATTCAAGTAGATTATGTTGTTTTTGCTGACATATGCGGGCATGAGAACTTCAAGATGGAGATAGCTTCGGAACAGCGCGGCGTACCGGAAGAAGCGATGCAAGAATGTTCTATTTTGCCGTTTTCCAAAAGGAGGAGATTATCAATTCGGATGTTTGCCTTTTTTATGTATGTTCGGGCATAACTCCGTCAATTATAGACGGATTTGCAAAATTCTTCTTTTATACGCATAACACACAGGGTGCACATAGCTACGTCAATTTTTATTCCCTAAATAATTTAAAAAAAGAAAGATACTTTTCCAAAAATGTTTTAATTTGTTTTATATTTCATAAAAATCTGATGATGAATTCCGGAGACAGACAACGGAACTCTTCAAAAAATGACAGCAAATCAACTGCGATTGCTGCAGTCGTATGTCTATGTAGTTTTAACACAATTTAATGGAGAACCACAACTAAAAAGTGAAAAATAAAAACTTTTTACAAAAAAAAATAGAACCAACTTACAAAAAACTGCAAAATAACTTTAATTTCGGCAGTCGGTGTCAAAAAACGCATAATAATCCTATCAAAATAATATACAATAATCCCTATTATCCGATAAAAATAAAATTATACAAATAGTTTAATAAAGCAGTCCTTTGTAAATAAATATAAATTTTAAATATAAAACAAATTAAAATTAAAATATTTTTGGAAAAGTATCTTTCTTTTTTTTAAATATTTAGGCAATAGAAATTGACGTAGCTGTGTGCACCCTGTGTGTTATATTTTTATAATTCCAATAAACAAACAAGCACTAGAGTTTCACCATACGAGTATATGCTGCTATAGGCTAAAGAACCCTCATGCCTAACTTATCGCAATAAATATTTTGTTCGATTATACTATTTTACAGAATCATTTTGTTAGGTTACTTAGGACGACACAATCTAATAAATAACCTGTCGCGACGTGCCATAGATAATATAAAAAGGCACATGTTAGACAGATAGCTTTGTGTGATAGAAAGGCCAAAGAAATGAGTTTTATGCCTAATCAATTAGTTATGGTCTACACGCCCTCCCGCTCCACCCAGAGCGGGGGATGTCATTGGATGATATCCAAACCCCAAAAAAAAGGGGTATGAGGATGTAAAGCCCTGTGGTAAGTTTAAAAAATTGTAGAGAATAGACAGCGGTGTCAGATGTCATTTGACAGGTCAGGACACCTTTGGTACGTCAACGCTAATAGACCATGTAAAAAACATGTAAATATTTGTATAGTTTTGTGATTCATTAATCGAGATCCTTGTTTCATGTGACGATATGCGCTGAGGCCTACGCAACCGCACACAATTCAGAGTTGCCTTGTTTTAGGATAAAGTTAGGCAACGAATGTATTCCGGAGTATTTTTTAATAAAAGCATATTGTTAGTAATGAGGGAGCGGGATTGCGATCCTCTCTCCTAGTGTTAATAATGTCGGGGATTAACATAGCCTTATAACAACTTTGCTAAAGGGGCATAGCCTGTGCAAAGGACGGTCGAGTTAATCACGTTTGGTATATAGGTGAACCCACGACATTTTTTTACTAATAATTGGAGAGTATCCCTCAATTTATTATTTTATATGTTGCACTCTGGAGTATGTTCAGGAAATAGTGGTGAGGAGTTTCATTGCGGTAGTGGTTCTCTCTCCTCAGCCCCAGCAGAATTAAAGCCATTGTGGTTTTGAATTTTATTTTGTAAACACCATCTGGGTAGATGCTAACTAGGTATCTTAGGTCAGAGAATTAGCAGTGCAGTCAGGCTTTTTCTAGAGTTTTGCCTCATTGAAGCCTTAGTGGATCGCCGTGGTTTGTAGAGTGCAGAATGGCACTTAATAATAAAAGGAAATCCGCACATCACGGGATACATTTAGGGCTATCCATAAATGGACATCTGCCTGATCGCCCTTATCCCCCGCAGTGTAGGGCAATCTGATTCCAGAATGCTGAATTATGGTGGGTTTCTGGGTGGGCATCTAACATTTGTCTTGTTGGAATAGATAGCTTTGCCAGCGTCTGCGCTTCTATTCTTAGGGGTGTAGCTCATGTGGCACGTGTACACTCAGCCCACAGACGGTAAGTGGGAACCAGACGCTGTTGGCTGGTTGGTGTTTGATATTCGGATAGATAATTCAAAAGATTAGAATACTGTATTTAGAACGAAGATTTTTTTTTCAGCTTGAGTTTAAGTCGGCCCATTCCAGTGGGCACTTGTATATTTTTATAATTATCTTCCCTTGAATTCCCTGCCAGAGTGTGTTTCCTGATAGCTATAACCACGGAGCTGTACAGAGATAGTGAAGTACTTACAGTACGAAAACTTTATGTACTATTATTAATTATGAGACAACATTCCAGTGTATGTCTAAACACCCTGACTGAAAAAGAAAATACAGAGAGAAGGCGGTTAGAATTATGTAAATCTGTACCTTAAAGAACGTCTTTTGCTCAAAGATTTAACTTTTCCTGGGCCCAAAACTATATAACATAGCTAACAAAAAAAAAAAAAAATTCTCCATGACTAAGAGAGAGTTTAAGCAGAAATTAATCAGCTGGCTTCTATCGCTTACTTACGACGAAACTGAAAAACTGTTTCATGTCCCTGCATAAATACTCCGAAAGTTTCAAGTGATTATGTATGTTAACGCCACACACGAATAGACACACCCCACACATATACACACCCCACACACATACACACCCCGTACACATCTTTACCCTCACCCCCATACTCACATCCACTTCCACTTCCACGCACACACCCAAGCACACCCACACCACCACTCACACACACAATCACACTTAAATTCTTTTCTTGTTCTTTTAATTTTTTTACTCACCTCAAATTTTTCCTCTTGCATGGTAAAATTATAAATTTTTAAGCTTTTTAATTATTTCTCAAAAAAGAAAAAAAAAGCAACTGTTCAATTAACTTACCCGGTTTATTTTGTACTTACAATGCTCCATTAATTTATTGAATTGTAAAACGAGAATTTAACTTTAATTTAAGAGGCCGTACCCGAAATTTTGCCGATTTCGCTGATTTACGTAATTTTACAGACGTGATTTTACAGTTAAAATAATGTATTTCTGAAAGTTTTAATGGACAACATGAATGATCATTTCAATTATGATCTAATGTATGAGCTAGTTTTTTTTTTATTTTTATTGATAAATGATAAATGATAAATGATGTTTATTCAGTAAATAGGTTACAAGGAACACTTTTACACGTCAATGTTTTTTGTCAGTTTAAGCTAGATGAGGCCGGTGTTTCCTAGCTGACTACCCTGAGAAGAAACACCGAAACAAACTCAGAGGTCAAAGTCTCTTTTAGTGTTCAAATCCATACAATGTGGACTGGTTAGATCATATGAGAACCATGTACGTTTATGTCTGGGATGAGCTTTATGAAGAAAGCAACACACGAATTCGAGTGGACCTGTCCAGACAGTGCAAGCATTTGTCAGTCATCGCGAAGCTCAACTCAGAACTCAGAGGTGCTCAACGAACCGACGAACAATACCAAAGTAAGGACATTTGAGTAGGCCGCAAAAAATACTCAAACTGCCAGACAATCATAAAATCTACATGAATATAACGACATACATAGTTCTCGCATTCACATTATTCTATATGAGGACCATGCAGCTTAGTGTCTGTAGTGGTCTTTTGAAGAAAGAACCAAACATATTTGAGTGGACCTGTCCAGTCAGTGCAAGCATTTGTCAATAGTCGAATAGCTCAACTTAAAAACCACTAAGGAGCTCAATGACATGACGAACAATACCAAAGAAAAGACATTTGGGTAGGCCGCAAAAGTACTCAAACTGTCAGACAACGTTGAAAATTACTGTAAAAAGGAGGAGAAAATAATAATAATAACCCACATAGTCCTCACATTTACAATAATTAAGTAATCAAAAAAAAAAAAAAATATAACACTTTACAAAGTAAATATTTGTGTCAAACAAAATAGTAATCATAATATGTCAATCAAAAAATAAAAATAAATATAATACTTAACAAAGTATTCAAGTCAAAAAAAAAAAAAATAATAATAATAATAAAATGTCAATAAAAAAATAAAATAAAAAATATAATACAATACTATACAAGTATTCATGTCAAAAACGAATAATAAAAAAAAAAATATATATATAAAAAATTTTTCATCAGTAAGTAGTACATATGAAAACAATGGCTCATGTATATCATTGAAGCAGCTCAATCCCACGCCTTTTTGTCCTCAAGAAAGCCATTAATTGTGTAAAAAGCTGTCTGGCATAGCTTACGTTTAATAAATGATTTAAATTTATTTATGCTTAGTTCTTGAATTTGGCTAGGAAGTTTATTATAGAAACGTATACATTGACAACTAAACGAACCACCTATTTTTTTCTTGAGCCTGGTTTTTGGTACAATAAATTTGTGTTTGTTGCTAGTATTTATGCTATGGATATCACTGTATCTTTTAAACAGATTAATATTTTTATGTGCATACATGAGATTCTCATAAATATATTGAGAGGGAACAGTCATAATATTAATCTCTTTAAATTTGTCTCTGAGGGAGTGTCTGGGACTTAATTTATAAATTGCACGAATAGCCCTTTTCTGTAAAACAAAAATTGTCTGAATATCGGCGGCATTTCCCCACAACAGAATGCCGTACGACATCACACTATGAAAATAACTAAAGTATACTAAACGAGCTGTCTCTAAATCAGTTAAACCACGAATTTTCCTTACGGCGTATGCTGCAGAGCTAAGTTTTTTGGACAGTTTATCTATATGGGGGCTCCACTGAAGCTGCGCATCCAAAGTTAAACCTAAGAACACTGTGGAATCCTCGGGTTTCAACTCTTCACCCTTTATTGACACACTAGTGTTCACTTGTATTACATTGGGTAATGTGAACTTTATGCATTTTGTTTTTTTCTCGTTAAGGAGAAGATTATTGACATTAAACCAGTTAACTACAGTTGAAAGAGCATTATTTACATTATCAACAACCACCTGCTGACGTTTGAGTTTAAATAAAAGTGAAGTGTCATCTGCAAACAGCACTATATCATGTTTATCCTTTATGAGGTAAGGCAAGTCGTTGATATAGATTAGAAACAAAAAAGGACCCAGAATTGAGCCTTGAGGAACCCCCATTCTGACTACAGACCCGGAAGACCTTTTGCCATTCACATCAACTCTCTGAATCCTATTACTCAAGTATGAAGTAAGAAGATCCAGAGAGGCGCCCCGGACTCCGTAGTAGTGCAGCTTCCTGATCAATGTATCATGGAGAACGCAATCGAAAGCCTTAGACAAATCGCAAAAAATGCCCAACGCATCGCATTTATCTTCCCATGCATTATTATTACGATTAATCGACCACAAACCGACGACGGTTTTGTGAGTTTTTGCTGTAAAGGGTTTAGAATATCTCATAATTACGAATTGTTTTGAAGTGTAAACGGTATGAAAAATATTGAATGTATTGTTACAAAAGTCATCTACATTATGTATGAATCACTTATTGCCACTTTCATATAAAAATTTTGAGTAAAAATTTTTTTAACTTAGTCAAATTTCAGAGAAAATGGCCAAAGAATTGCTTTTGATTTTAGCTATTTAGAACTCTCGTTCATAAAATTAAAACAGCAAAACAAGACTGCAGTTCACCGTCAATCCATTTCTTGAGATTTTTTTTTAAAAATTACAAAACTTTGGCAATAAAAAATCTTTTAAAACAACCCAAATCTGGACTTATAATATGCAACGCAAGCTTCAAATCTAGCTCATTCATTAGATCATAATTGAAATGATCTTTCATGTTGTGCATTTAAAACTTATAGAAATGCATTATTTTAACTGTAAAATCACGTAAATTAGTGAAATTAGCCAAAATTTTGGGTACGGCCTCTTAATTTATATATCATATATATCAATTTAATTTTTTAATACTCTTTTTTAATTTATATTAGGTTTTTGGTTCTAATGTATAACTAAATTATGTTAATGCAAATAAGGGTGGGCGCTGATACCTACATTACAAGATATTAAGTTATCTTAGTTCAGGTATTAGTTGCAACTCTAAAAATGTAAATTAATGTAAGTACCTTTCGGCATATTTTATTGTAAACCTGTTTTATGTTAAACTTGAAGGTGAAATAAATATTATTATTATTATATAACCTGGGAGTCTTTAAGTCAAGAGTGAATAGGTTACTTCTAGGCAAGCGTGCTCCAACTTCGACCACATCATCGCTTACCATCAGCTGAGATAGTGGTCGAACGCGTGCCTATCAAAAATAAAATATATAAATATATATATATATATTATCGAGTGCCGCACCCACCTAGTTTCTCTCCTCACACTACACATGTAGCAAGTACGCTCTCTTTCCGTCTCTGAAATGACGGCTACAATATCAATAGTCATTTCTCAACCACGTTATTTAGATTCCCAAATATTATCTCAGATGGTGGATTTGATTACTGGCCTACCTGGTCCAATCATAGAACCATTTTGCTTTTCTTCAGCCACTTTGGAGGAACACAAAAAGATTTTCTTGTCTATAAAATTCAAGGCTGTAAGCTAGGACGATATCAGTCGTTATATGGTCACACTGTTCTTCGACTTTCTTCTCCCACCGATTACATCATCAACATTTCTCTCGATTGCAGACAATTCCCAATCCTGTGGCGTATGGCATATGTCCATCAACTCCCTACCTAATCATTTTTTACCGATATCTATTCTTCTTTTTATTATTTGACTTCACCAATGCCTTTAACGCCGTCAATCATACTATACTCCTATCAATCCTTTACCTTCACTCATCTTGTGGTTTCTTTCGACGCGCTGGAATTGTTCTCTTCTTATCTTCGGGGATGTCAGCGGTTAGTTCACGTTGATGAGAGCTCATAGAGTAAACGTGACCTGGATGCTGGGGTTCCACAAGACGATATTCTTTCTCAATGGCTATTCTCTGTCTTCATTCATTTTAAAACTCACTGTCTTCGGTGTTTTTATCATCCTTATGCCGATGATCTTCAACTGTATACTGTGGCTCATCGGACGCCATAGAAGATGTTAACCGGAACTTTAAAGTTATCAAATACTGGTCTTTTAGATTTGGGGTGTCCGTGAACCTCTCAAAATGTCGGGATATTGTGATTGGAGGCTCGCGCATGATGGGTAGAGTGGCGGTTAATTCTCTTCCTCCGTTTAATTTCAATGGTACCGTCATTCCCATTAACCCTAGTGTCAAAGATATCGGTTTGGATGTTAACTCGAAACTTGGCTTTCAAGCTTTCTATTGTTCCTTATCTCTATTGTTGTCACTCACGTGTCCATCTGTCCGTCTGCCTGTCTGTCCATCCGTCGTCGTCTGTCACAAAATTTTTGTTACGAAGAATTTTTTAACTTGCCATGAACTTGAAATGAGGTGATAATATTTATTATTACAGTACTAACAAATACCAGTATATGGTAATGTGCGAAATCCAACACGCACTTGGCTAGTATTTTACTCAAGACTTATACATATTTAGATACCAAAAAGTAAGAAAGCCTACAAAGAATATTTGGATGTTTCAGGTATAGTAGTGTTATTGTATCGCGATGTTCAAAGTTCAAAGCGAGTGACGTCCAAGGTCAGTGCTAATGGTGTCGGTCGCGACTCGACTCGAAGAGCAACGAGGCGAAGCGGGTAGGGGCGACGGACTTCAGAGAATATCCACTTCATGAAATTCAGAAACCTTGCAGATTATGGAACTCGCAGATCAAACTTAACACACTTCTTTAAAATGGTTCTTACAGAATCCTTTTTTTTTAAGATACTGATTTTATTAGTTTACTAAACTAAATCATTTAAATGTTTAAGTTAGCCTTCTGTAGCAATCTTTTATATTTTCGGTTGAAATACTTGAGATGTAAAGACAGTACTCCGCCGAAGGCCGAAAGCTGAGCCTATTAGGCCAGCTCTGAGAATACCGTACATCTCTCGTGAAAATATGAGTCTAGTGCCATTCTATATGTATTCGTCTTTATTTTGAGGAAATTGTTGGCTTTGAAACTGTAATTTCGGTGTTTGGATTTCCATCTCCTTTTATTAACGATCTTGATAACCGAATTCTAATGAGTAAGTAATGACTTACATCTAACAGTCCATAGGCACGTACTTAAAAAAGATCATAAAAAAGACTCGCTGAGGAATACCTCGTCTTAAGTAAGTTGTCTTTCGAATCACCCATTATAAACACACATTCAATATTTTGAATGATTGTGTATCAAAAATAAATATATAACAAATGTTAAGAAGACGGATTACTACAATTTTTAGCTTCTTAACATTGCTGTTTTTAAATAATTATAGCTTTAAAACTTTAACGAAAAGCTTCAACACGTGTTTCATAAAAGTTCAAAAGGACTATTATGTTTTAATTTCCTTAGCTATAGAAAAAAGGCGTCTTGTGCAAAGTTAAACGAATTTAAACGAGCATTATCTGCACTTAGCGCGAACTTTCAAACTACGCTTAAGTTCAGCTTTGATCTTAGTTGAGCACTTCTCACTGCTAACATTTTATTTGTAAAACTTTCACTAGTTTTTTGCACTAATTTAGTCTCAATGAAATGTTGCGAGATATTTTTAACGGAGTTCTATTTGTTAGTGGCATTGCAAAACCTATTAGGTGACTTATTTGAATGATTTAACAACACTCGTTTTTTAATGTTCACATAATAACACAATAAAAGCTATTTAGAGAACGGAATATAAAGTTAAGCCATCATGGGACCGATTACTGGCGCCCAACCTGGGCTCAAAGACTGACACCCAACGTGGGACAAAAGACTGGCGCCCAACGTGGGACCGAAGACTGGTGCCCAACGTGGGACCGTAGACTGGCGCCCAATGTGGGACCGTAGACTGGCGCCCAACGTGGAACCAAAGACTGGCACCCACCGTAAGAGCGAATACTGGCGCCCACCGTGGAACTGAAGACTAGCACCTAACGTGAGTCAGAACACTTGCACTCAACGTGGGACCAAAGACTGTCCAACCGACATGTGACGGAATGGTTAAACAGTAGTTCGCCAACTAGCCTAATCAATCACTCACACTTATTACTTCCATACAATTCTTCAACTGCTCCGACGGCACTCAACTTAGCACTGAAGACTGGCGCCCAACATGGTACAAAAGACTGGCGCCCAACGTGGGACAGAATACTGACGCCCAACATGGGACCAAAGATTGGCGCCCAACGTGGTACCGTATGCTGACACCCAACGTAAAACCGTAGACTGGCACGCAACGTGGAACAATTACGGTCTCGATCGTGGTTGGAGACGGACGCTGAAAAGCTCTGTGCCATCTAAAACAGATCAGACTTGTAAGCCCTTCTCGTTACTAGTTTACTAGTTAACGTATCCCTCGGTTGCCTAGCAACCAGCCAAGGCCTATCCGACGTAGCCTTTTTTAAGGTAGCTGAGGATAGTACCGTTTTTCGTTTCTGAGACAAGGTCAAAACGTGTGTCATCGTCAGCGTGTCATCACATCGAGCCGCCGAGTCACCGAGCTACGGTCGCGTCGCGTCGCGTCGCCGTGTAGCCGAGTCGTCCGCCGTGTGACGTCACAACCGAAGCGGCCTTTTTCAAGGTAGCGGAGGTATCTCTTGTTTCTTGGCCGCCGCGCCACTTATTATCCGAAGCGGCCTTTTTAAAGGTAGCGGACGATATTGTTCCTTTGCAAGTTTTGTTCAAAACACCCGTGCCCCCTCAGGGAAAATCCACAGTTTCGTGGTACTCGGTTGAAACCTCACGGTGCCAACGAAGCCGAGTGGGTGTTGACCCAAAGCACCCGCCGAGCCCCCTCAGGGTAAGGCAATTATTTGGATTCGGGCGCCGGGGCTTGGCCTTGGGGGCTCCCCTAGCCAACCGGTTAGCCGCTACATTTTTTCCAGCATACACACCTGGTGTGGTTGGGTGTTTCCACCCCTACACGCCAGACCCGATAGGACCCGGTTGCACATTAAGATTGGCAGCCGGCAAACAACAAGCTTAGGGTACACAATAGGCACACACCTCCCAGCTGATCCCGGCTGGGAGGGTTACTCAACCCCAGGCCTGTCCACCTGGGGACTTACTTAGTTAGTAGGACTAAAGTAAATTAAATTCATAGTTAATATAAATAGTAATTCTGTTGTTTTGTTTTGTTTGTTGTTGTACGCTCTTATTGGAGTTTATTAACTCCCGTTCTAAAAAGGCAGTGACCCCTGAGTTTGTTCCGGCATTCTTCTCAGGGTGAGTCTTTAGGAATCGCCGACCCCTCCTTTAAGTGTAGGCCCCAATTGTGGTAAGATAAATACTTTATAAACTTTGAATTATAAAGTATTAAAAAATGACGGATTCGCTTATAGCGAAATTTTTTAAGGAGGTCCTCCTCAAGGACCCCGAATTCTTGGCCAAATACGGCCAAGCTTTTCAAGCGCTTCAGGCGCCCCCCCCTCCCGCTGAAGTCTTGGACTTCAGCGACGCCCTAGCCAGCCCACAGCTCGCTACGCCCCTTAGTCCCCTCTTCCCTCCCGATGTCGAGCAAAGCTCGGACTCGGAGGGAGAGGTCATGGACACGTCCGGTCCTCAGGCCACCCCCCCCGCCCCTATTCGTAGCCCGACCCCCCAGGCAAGTTTTAGTGCCGCAAGCTCGGAGGAGTCCTCCAGCGACGCCTCGTCATCTGATGACGAGGATTTTAAGTTAGTTCCTGGCGGGAAGAGGAAGAAGGGTAAACCTTCCAACTCTTCCCAGGCCAGAAAGGTGAAGAAGGCCGCAGCCCCCTCACCTCCCCCAGCCCCGATTAAAAATAAAGCTGCGCCCACGACCGCTGCGTCGCAGACCGGCCGTAGCTCCCCCAAGCCAGCCGCTTCCCTCCCAAGGAAGCAGGCTTCCCCGCCCCCTCTGTACATTCAGGATAAAACTAAATGGACAGAGGTTTCAAAAATGTGTGTAGAGAAGGGAATTCTCTACACAAACGCTTGCGCTTGCGCGAGCGGTATCAAAGTCAAGGTACAGTCAGCTAATGACTACCGTGCCCTCACCCGATCACTTAAGGAAAGGAAGGTAGCCTTCCATACCTATACTCTCCCTGAGGATACGCCCACCCGTGTGGTGATAAGACGTATCCCCAAAGAGATCTCCACCTCGGAGATCAAAGAGGACTTGCTGGCTCAGCAAGTCCCGGTCACGGCCGTCCACCGCCTACACAAAGCTCGTAGCGGGGAAACTTATGACATGGTGTTGGTCGTTTGCGAGCCAACTCCGGGGCTTCACCCCATATTCAAAATAAAGTCCGTCTGCTCCCTTACTGGCATCTCCATTGAGAAGCCATACAAGGCCACAGTAGTTGGCCAATGCCACCGTTGTCAATTGTATGGGCATGCGCAGAGCAATTGCTTTGCCCCCGCCAGATGCGTCAAGTGTCTGGGGGCCCATGGGACGGCCGAATGCCCCCGCCCCAAAGACCTGTCACTATGCACAGAGCCGCCTAGCTGCGTGCTGTGCGGTCAGTCTGGACACCCGGCTAACTACCGAGGCTGTCCTAAAGCCCCCAAGCTGGCCCCAAAGCTGGCAAAACGGGCCAACGCCCGTCTTCAAAGGGAAAGCCCCACTAAAAAGGCGCCCTCCTCCCAAAACCCCAACCGTCTTGCGCCGCAAAGACCCTCCCCCTGGAATAGGCTAAACCACATCCAAGCCTTCCCAGCTCTTGCGGCCCCCAAACCCCAAGCGCCAGCGCTTATGGCCTCGACCATACCAGCGCCCTCCCCCGCGCCAGCCCCCGCGCCATGAGTCCCATTAGCCCCCCCAACTGGAGCACGTCGCATTGCGGCCAAGGCTGCGATGCCAGTGAGCCAGCCCTCTGCTAGTGAAGAGGAAAAGAGCGTAGCCCTCACCATTCTCGAGGCCTACCAAATCTTTAGAACCCCCGAAGCCCGAGCCTTGGCTGCTATCTTAAAGCAGACCAAAAAGGCCGGCAACTACACTCCAGAGACGGCCCGAGAAATATGGGCCAACTTCAACGGCATCGCTAAGATGCTTGACCAATTAGACTAGTTTTTAAAACCCAGTAATGGATATAAAAACTATGGTAAATTCCCATAAACCACGATCCCTTAGAATTGGATATTTCAATGCTAACGGAATCGCAGGCCAACGAGATGAGATCGCTGAATTCCTACGCGACCATCAATTAGACATTTTCCTCGTGCAAGAGACATTCCTTAAGCCTCACCGCAGCGACCCTAGAATTGCCAACTATAGAATAGTTCGCAACGATAGGTCACGCTGTCATAAAGGAGGCACCCTTATTTACTACAGAAAAGAACTGTACTGTACCCCTCTAGACCCCCCCGCTCCCCTCTCCGAGATCGAGTTCTCTGCCTGTCGGCTGGGCATGACTGGTCATCAATCGATTACCATCATCTCCGCCTACTTCCCACCGGTTCAAACACCAGCGCCACCGGATGATCCCGTCGCTATCACCAGTGACCTTAATAACCTCTTCGGCCTGAGTGACTCCGTCATTATGGCGGGTGATCTCAATGCCAAACATCCAGCTTGGAACAGCAGCCTGACAAACTCTAGGGGCAGGCTCATCTTTAATTTGAGCTCGTCCATAAACTTTGACGTCATCGCTCCGATGAGTCAAACTCACTTCCCCCATAACCCCACTCACACGCCCGATGTTCTCGATGTGGCGCTTCTGAAGAATGTTAACCTCCGTTTGCATTCGATAGAGGCAATACACGAACTCTCCTCTGATCACCGCCCAGTGATCATGCACCTGGGCTCCCGCTCGGGTCAACCCGACCCCAGTGAACCTCCCATGACCCAGGTGATTACCGAATGGAAGAAAGTAAGCGATAGGCTGAAATCTACCACGTCGGTTCACCTGGACGCCATTCCCGACCATATTAACTCAGTTGCTGACACGACGGCAGCGATCGACTCGCTTACGGAGCACGTACAGTCTGTCTTGAACGATTGTTCAAAGGTGGTACCGGTGACAGAAGATCGTCGCTGGGTGCTGCCGGGCGACGTACGGGCTCTGATAACCGAGAAGAACGCAGCCATCCGTGCGTACAGCGCTTTCCCCTGCGACGCAAACAAGGCTCACATGCGCAAATTACAGCGAGCTGTAAAGAGTCGCATTAGTGAGCATCGTTCTGCGAACTGGGGAAAGATGCTGAGCGAACTTGAGCCCACCCATCAGGCCTTCTGGAAACTCCAGAAGAAGATGCGGTCCAAGACTGAGGCTACCATGCCTCCTCTCATACGTCCAGACAAGAGTGTCGCCTTCGATAACTCTGAAAAGGCGGAGTGCCTAGCCGACAGCCTAGAGTCCCAGTGCTCACCCAGCCTCCAACCAGCTGACCAGGCCCACCTTGACAGGGTGGACGCTGAAGTTGAAAGGAGAGCTTCCCTCCCTCCCGTCGAAGACCCAGATGACCCTCTACCCCCCGTCACTCCAGACGAGGTGGAGGACATCATCAAAAAGCTCCAGGCCCGGAAGGCCCCCGGCGCTGACGGCATCACCAACAGAGTTATCCAACTCTTCCCCGCCCAATTAATTTTGCTTATGACCGCCATCTTCAATGGCGCTTTAAGCAATAATATTTTCCCCCAAGCATGGAAGCAGGCCACTGTCATAGGTATTCCCAAACCTGGCAAGCCCAGATCCAACCCTTCCAGCTACCGACCCATTAGTCTCCTTAGTAGCTTCGGCAAGATCTATGAAAGGCTTATTAATAAGCGGCTCAGGGATTATGCCGAGGCTAATAATCTCATTCCAAACGAGCAGTTCGGCTTCCGTACCGAACACTCGTGCGTCCAACAAGTACATCGGATCGTAGAACATATGAGCGCTGGGTTCCAGCGCAGCATGACGACCGGTGTCTTGTACTTCGACATAGCGAAAGCGTTCGACAAAGTCTGGCACAATGGCTTAATTTACAAGCTGTATCAACTAGGAGTGCCAGACCGTCTCGTACTCATCTTACGAGACTTTCTGTCGAATCGTACCTTCCGCTATCGTATAGAGGGAGCACTCTCCTCCCCTCACCCCATAAGAGCAGGAGTCCCTCAAGGCTCCGTAATATCCCCCATAGCTTTCACGCTGTTCACCAGCGATATCCCAAAAAATAAAATGTCACATCTGGCATTATTTGCTGATGACACGGCCATCTACTATACTGGCCGTGCACCCAATCGAATAGCTCGCATTCTCCAGTCCTCCGCAACTACACTGGGCGAGTGGTTTCGGAGATGGCGAATCGAGGTAAATCCCGATAAAAGTCAGGCTGTCCTCTACTCGAGACCCCGACACAAAATACCCCCACCCCCCCCGATCACCATGTACGATAAACCTATTCCTTGGGAGAAAAAGGCTAAGTACTTGGGTGTCATACTCGACCAACACCTAACTTTCGCGCAGCACATAAGAGAGGCCCGCTCGCGGGCCGCTTTTGCGCAAGGTAGGCTTCATAGTATCCTAAATAAAAACAGCACTATGTCATCTCGGCGTCTATGCTCAAGACTTTGGAGCTTCGACTCAACGAGCCTATCATTGCCGATGATCCTCTTGGCTCGTTTCTCCATTGACTCAAGAGCATGAAGCTGGTATCTAGCAGATCCGTCCCAAAGATGAGAGCAGTACTCCATACACGATCGAACTTGCTCTTGATAGAGTTGGAGCAGCTGTTCCAGCGTGAAGTACCGTCTCACCCTTGCGAGGATCCCCAAATTTTGGCAGCCACTTGAGCCTTTGCCTCTATGAAAGGACCAAAATTGAGGGTAGATGTTACAGTAACAACAAGAAGATCAAGTTGGTCGGTTATTGGCACGGTTACAACTCGGAAAGAAGGAGCCGGGTGTAATTGGCTCCTCTTTTAGTGTCATTAAACTTGACCAGATTGACATCGCCCTATTCTGAGACAGCCTGGAAGGACAAGTTCAAGCGCCCAACCATAGCCTCTTGGAGTGACCGGACCTGAGACTCACTAGCTCGTGCGTCGGGCACGTATCTCTCGGCAACAGTGCTGTCGTCTGCATAGCCAAAGGTTTTAGCAGATAGTTAACATGCAGCAAAAACATTGTTGCCGAGAGCACCGACCCCTGAGGAACACCGGCATTAGTAGCGAGCAGTCTGGACGAGCAGCCATCTATGACTACTCGGATAGACCGATCCATCAGGAAATCTGCAATCCAATCACACAAACCAGCGGGCAGACCGAAGGAAGGAAGCTTGCCAATTAGGCTGTCGTGCCAGACCCGGTCGAAGGCCTTCGAGATGTCAAGGGAGACCGCAAAGGCTTCCCCTTGTTTCTCCATGTCCTCACTCCAGATGTGAATGGCATACGCTAACGTTCCATACTCTTACAGAGTACGGAAGTTACCGAGATGGGCCTATAATTTGCTGGGTCAGCTCTACTACCCTTCTTGGGCACGGGTTGCACGTTGGCTGGCTTCCAAGCCATCGGCATTTTTCCAGTCTTAAACGAAAGGTGAAATAGGCGTGTCAAGATCGAAGGCAACTCAGGCACACAAGTCCTCAGTACAATTGCCGGTATCCCGTCGGGGCCACTAGCCTTGTTCACGTCCAGGTTACGCAGTACCCTTCGGGCATCCTTCTGATGAATGCGAATGTCTGACATAATCGACTTACATCCACCAAGAGTACCAGGGGGCCTCGCGCCACCAGGACTAGACGCGAAGATTCCGCAAACAGAGAGGCAAACAAGTTTGCTTTCTCCTCAGCTTAGTGGGCCAGCGACCCGTCGGGTTTCAGCAGAGGAGGTAGTGAGGGGCGACAGAAGTTCGATTCAACTGACTAAGCCAGGAACCAAAATGCCCTAGTACTAGCTGGGTAAGAAGCAAGTTTGTTCCCAATTCGGCTAATATGGTCAAACCGGGCCCTAAGCAACACCTTCTTGTAGGACTTGGCAGCCCTGTTTAAGTCTCTCTTCTTCTGACACAGTGTGTCTGACGCGTGTTTAAGCGCATCAGTGCGAGTGCACTCGGCACCAAACCATGGTCGAGCTTCGCCAGACATTGTTACATCAGAAAATAGAATTTAGTTCTCCATTCCCTGCCGCAACACATCCGTCACGGCGTCCGCCGAAGAAAAGCAAGTGGGCTGCGAAGGATAACATGCGAAGAAAGATCGCATGCCATCCCAATCTGTTAACCTGTATCGCCAAACCCGCCTGGTGCCTCTAGGGTTTGGATCGGGCGGGGAGCAGACGGATACAGACTTCACCAGACAGTGGACGAAAGTACCTAATGGTGAAGAAATCGAAACCGAGTAACGGTCTTGATCTGTTGTCAGCAGAAGGTCCAAGCAATTGGCCGTGTGTGAATCAACATCCGGCACCCTCGTTCCTCCCATGGACCAGCTGGGTAAGATTTAACGATAGCGCTTGCTTACGCGTCTCTAGTCCAGCATGGTCTGTGCACTGGTATGGGAAGAGCCACTCCTAATGGTAGGCGTTGAAGTCCCCCAGTAACACCAATTGGGCAGAAGGGTACCGCTGCTGAGCCGCATCCGCCGCCTCAATGAGGTGTTGTGTGAGCCTAGTTGTCTCCAAATCACCACTGCGCGAACGGTAGACACAGGCGTAGATAATTTTATCTACGCCTGTGCCCACTAGGACCCAAAGAGTTGAGAACCTGGAGTCCTCAAGGTTGCGGAGATGCCAATAGCAGATGTCGTCCCGGGCGTAAATGCAGGCTTAAAGTTGTGCACCAGGGTAAACCCAGGGTAAGATAGGTACGCCACGTCTGACGGACATCCTATCTGCGTCTCCGAAAGGAACAAGAGAGCTGGTTTCTCAGTCTCCAGGTGCTGGTGGACTGCGGCAAGATTTGAGTGCAAACCTCGTATGTTGTTGAGATGTACTTTGTGGGAGAGGGAGTGCTGCCGCTGTTCAGCTTCTTTTCTTTTTGTTCCTTTTTGCATAATTGTTATTAAAAGCGAAGGAGGGAGAGGAGAAGGAAGTGAAATGAAGTTCTACGCCGCTAACCTTCAGGCGCGCACTGGCAGGATGGTATCATTGGGGGACTAGTCTGGAGACTGTGGGACGCCCGAGCTCCCCCGGGAATGTCCATCGGGCCCTCTCGTCCTGTCGCCCGTAGCACACTACTTGGGCCCCCAACTACCTGCGGTCGGCCAGCGGCGCACCGTGCCTCGGATCCCGCTACCCTCCGCGACTTGTCTCCCGATACACCCATATCAGCGCGAGCCCGGTTGGTCTGTCTGCAATGGAACAACTATTTCGACCCATCTCCTCTGGATTGGCTACACTGAGCATCGTACCGTAACACGGCCAGGCCGCTTGGCGGTACGTCTTTGCCCAGTGGGTGGTCGCAAGCCATCGGTCGAAACCTACCACCAGTTAGTGTCACCTGATTAGCACCACCCGGGGACCACGTGTAGGGACTCAATGGGTATACTCCTACGGACGCGGGTGATTCGGCCCCCAAAAGTACCTGCGGTGATACAACTCTAAACTACCAAAGGTCAAAAAAAAGAGAAAATTGGGAACTGGACTACATACTGCAAGACGAGGATACAGTTTACCAGCAAAAGTACAATGCTGCAGAGAACCTTTATAATTACCTGAAAAGGAAACTACAACAAAACTTCTGGAATAATGCACATTTTGAGAAATTGAAATACCTGATTTTCACGGCAACTGTAACCAGTAGTTGACTTTTAGAGACCATTACCTCGAAAGTGTACACAACAATCCCACTATTTCGAGAGCTAAAAAAATACAACACCTGAAAACGAAGCTGAAGGGTGAGGCGGAGAAACTGGTTTCTCCGCCTCACCCTTCAGCTTGAGCATCAGTGCTGAAAACTATGCATCATGCTGGGAGATGCTGACCCACCGCTACGATAGCAAACGTCTGTTATTCACATCTTAACAACCTACCCTAGCCCGCCGTCCGATCAGCACCAGGCCCGAGAGTCAACGGCGCGTAGTGTTCCACGCGCGCCTCAAAGATATTTCCCACCCCACAAAAAAAAAAACACCCTACCCTGCATGAAACTAGATAGCGCTACGTACAACGAATTCATAAAAGATATCAAACAGCCTAGGGAATTTCCCAACCTGAAAGTATTCGCCGAGTTCTTAAAATCAAAATTCTTGTCAATGGAAGCTCTGCACGGAAACAAACCATGGAAATCGGAAAAACAGCCACACAAGGAATCAGAACACCGAAATAACATTAACAAGAATAAAACGCACCGATTATCGTATTTTAAGGTCACAAAGCACACCAAAACCGTTCTTCACGACAGCAAAAACATGCCTAATATGCAAAACGAATCACGTTTTAATGAATTGCGAACAATTCTTGGCTATGGACACAAACAAACGGAAAAACTGTTCGTAACTTGAATATTTCAAATAACTGTCTATTCAGTCATGAAGAAAAACAATGCAAATTACGAAAGACATGTAAATTGTGTCAAAAGGCACACCACACACTTATGCATGAAGCAGAAACTCAACTGTCCAGCAGCAAAAAAGCAAGAAGTCAAGCAAACCCATCGTCGGCCACTTCAACTTCCTATGGGGTCAACCACATAAACAAACGAAGAAAAGGAAGTGCTGTTGACAACTGTACTTCTAAAAGTTAAAACAATTGATAGAAAAATCATCAACTTGATAGGCCTACTTGACCAAGGCTTCCAAGTAATCGTAATAACGGAAAACGCAGCACAGCGCCTTAGATTACAGCGACGAAAAATGAGCGCTGTTGTATCGGGTTTCGGATCACTTGGTGGCAACTGCAAAGGAGCAATGAACTTGGAATGCCAGTCAATGCATTCAGACTATCAATTTAAATTGGATTAAATATGAAGAAACTCATAAGTAACTTACCTACCGCATCATTTTCAATCAGTAACTGAGAATATTTGGAAAACTTAAAACTAGCTGATCCATAGTTCAATCGTTCAGGCCCGATCGATCTGCTCTTGGGCGTGGACGTCTACTCAGAACTTATCCTAAATGAAGTCATCAGGAGTGACAATAGATACCCAGTAGCTCAACAAACCAGAGTAGGCTGGATTCTATGCGGAAATGTAAAGACTTTCAACTGCTTGGTGGCAAGATTTTGGGAAACCGAAGAAATTGCAGACGCGTCATCATCGACGAGTGAGGAACAACACTAAGGAATATTACAACGCGACTACCACAACATTGGCGAATGGACAATATATGGTGCAAACCTAAAAAATGCTAGGTCACAAGCATTAGCACAGTTCCTTCAACTGGAAAGAAAAATGCTGACGAATAAGGAACTCAGTAACAAGTACAAGCGTTTTATGAGCGAATACATCGCTATGGGCCACATGAAACTTGTAACAGAAGAAAGAAGAGGTCAAGTTTATTTACCACACCATGGTGTGTTGAGAACTGAGTCCACCACAACAAAACTAAGAGTAGTGTTCAATGCGTCGTACAAGACAAAAGGAGGCAGCAGTCTTAACGATCTCATGTACTGCGGTTCGAACTTACACAAGGATATGCTGACACTGCTAATTAACTGGAGAACGTACAGATATGTCTTTACGGCAGATGTAGAAAATCTTTATCGTTTTATCTGGCTGAACGAAAAACAGCAACACCTGTAAACCATAGTCTGGAGATCTTCCCCTAACGAACCTCCACAAGATTGGCAGTTGGGCACGGTAACTTACGGAATGAAACGCGCACCCTATCTAGCAATGCGCACTCTACATAAACTCGCAGAAGATGACAAAGCTACCTATCCGGAGGCTGCAAACGTCCTAAAAAACTATTTCTACATGAATGATTTGGTCTACGGGCAGGATACTGTCGATGCATCGAAAACACTGGTCACACAGCTTATTGAGTTGCTCCAAAAAGGCGGATTTTACTTAAGAAAATGGAAAACAAACGAACTGAGTATCTTAGAAGACTTGCGAGATGATCAAAAGACCCACAACACAAACATCAACTTCAGCCCAGAACAAATCTCAAACGCAAAGAGGTTGGGCATGAGGTGAAATCAAGAAAATGATAGCTTCACATATAAATGGGATTTACCAATCAAGAAAAACTGACAAAGCGCATACTACCGAGCGAGATAAGCAAACTATACGACCCACTTGGATTATTTTCGCCTTTTGCAATAAAACCTAAACTTCTGTTCCAAAAAATCTGGATATACAAAATCGCCTGGGATGAACGCTTACCCGACAATCTCACTACTGAGTGGGAAACTATGAAAAAAGATAACCCTTTGCTAAACAAACTAACCATACCACGATGGTTACAATGCCAAGAAAACAACCTAGAGATGCACGGGTTTTATGACGCAAGCGAAAAAGCTTACGCGTGCGTCATTTACAGCCGAGTGAAAAATCAAGCCGGTGAATACGACGAAATATGCGACTCCAAGGTCATCTTAGCCTGGTTACAATGGTAATATAAACCGATGGGGGAAATACGTAGCAAACAGTGAAACAAATAAACAACATCGTCTCTGCAAAAAAGAAAAATTTACCAATATCAACAAAAAGCTCCTGCTACAGGCAAATTAACGAAACTTATTTATAACATATTCTTTGAGGAGCTCGTGGCTAAAGTAATAACAGCCGCACGGGTCGATCCGTCAGGTTAAGCTACGCTTGATGGGGTTGGTCCGTGGATGGGTGACCATCTTTACATATCGAGACTCCTCCGTGCCTCGGAAAGCACGTTAAGCCGTTGGTCCCGGCTGTCAATCGTGGATCTTTGACAGTCGTTACGGGTCGTCAGAAGCCCGAAAGTCTGACAACCAGTTTTACCAAGGGGTATCGTATTACCCAGTTACTGGGTTGTGGAGGTCAGATAGGCAGTCGCTCCATGTAAAATACTGGTATTCAGCTGCATCCGGTTAGACTGGAAGCCGATGCTCCACTTTGGCCAACCGCTGGAGGCCTGTGGGAGGCGGCCGTCAAAGCCATGACACATCACCTACACCGAGTACTGGGGGATCAGAAGCTCACTTTCGAACAATTCACTATTTTACTAACGCAAATTGAAGCCTGTCTCAACTCTCGTCCGTTAATGGGCACACCTATTAACAGAGGATGTCTAAGACCTGCAATATATAACTCCCGGTTACTTTCTCATTGGTGGCCCCCTACTGTCTCTACCACAAAAAGAGCAAGATTTTGCTGGGCATGATCTAAGAAACAGATGGAGGCTGATTGAACAGATGAACGTGCACATCTGGAAGCGCTGATCGAATGAATATCTGCATGAACTGCAAGTTCGCAGCAAATAGCAGCAATCAAAAGAAAACCTGAAACAAGAAAGCCTAGTATTAGTGAAAGATGTACGAGTACATTTAGTTCCTGGCCGCTGGGCGCTAGGACGAGTCCAGGAACTTCATCCAGGCACCAATGGTCGAGTACGGGTGACCTTGAGTGTTACCTTGAAAACTAGGAAAGGGTCACTTAAACGACCGATCACGAAGCTTTCACCATTACCGCTGAAACTTATTATACAGCATATATACAAGTAAAAAAAGAGGAACAGAAAAGGGCACCTACCCCGGACCTAAAAAACGGGGAGGCACAACAAGAAACAAGAACAATTGGCTGTTACTTGTTCTTCTATCCATAGTAGCATTGATGGGACTTGAATAATCTGTACCAATGACTGATAACTGGAAGGTCACGCCGATATCGAGCAATCACCCGATTCACTTCGATGAAGCTGGAAAAATTCAACTGATACATGACAAATGGAACTTCTTGGTCTACTACAACTTAACTTCATACTGGCAAGCAACAGAGTGGATCAATGATTATGTGAATCAAATTTACAAACTATGCCAAAGAATATCACATGAGTACAAGCCTTGCAAAGTAATCGTCAGCCACCTACGGCATGAACTAAGTCACCTAGCCGACTAAAACTCTATTTTGCTCACTCAACATTCAAGGCTAAAACGAGGCTACTTTGACGGTGTAGGGAAAATAGCAAGAGCTTTTCGGAGTGATCGATACAGACTTTGCAGAAAAGTACGAAAAAGAAATACAGAATTTACAATTAAATGATCCCTACTTACTACAACTTATGAAAAATCAAACATTGATCGTACAGGCAGAAAACAACGTAGTAAAAAAAAAAACACTGTATTTATGGAGAAGCAATTCGAAACATTGCGCACCTACATGAATGAAACTTTCAGCGTAATCACTAAAATAGAGAACAGAGCGCAAATGTTATTTACGATAATCGATTTAAATCAAAATCGATCGATTTAATAGAATTTTAGAAATGCTTTTAAATGGTCTCGCCTACATTTACTGAGGACATTTAGATACTCATCTATTTCTAGAAAACCAACTGATTGAACAACTTAACATAATATCCGGAAAGTTGCCACAGGGATTGTCATTGCCTGTAAAGGACGTCTACGAGGTCTAGGAAAAAACATCTACGACCTCATTCATGTGAAGGCAAGAATAACAAAAAACTATATGCTGTTCGAAATACACATCCCCTTGCTGAGCGATGAAGACAAGATATATCGAGTCATACCGATACCGTTCCTAAGACAAGGACATTTAAAACTTGTTCAATCAAGTTCAAGTTTTATGTATTAACTTTATTAGTTTTATTTATTAACTATAAAAACTCATATATATCAATGGAAGATCAAGACATTCTGCCAATGAGTGCATTAGTTCGTCTTCTCCGTATGAAATGTGAGAAGACGAATTCATTTGTTTCTCACATCAACCTGTCTACAACATGCACGATAAACACGCCCCATGTGAGGCCCAAGTCAACCAACAAGAGTCATTATCATGCGTTCTCAATGACTAGTCCGGTCAATTTAGACATTCGAAGGTACATAAAGTCCCAACAAGCTGAAAATCAGTAAAATTGTTCAAAACATAATTATAAACAATGTTTAAAAGTTCCCCATCATTCCCGTGTATGGAAAAAAAATTATTCAAGGTCAAAGGTAAAAAAATGAGTTTTTCGCGATTTTCAGCAAAACGGTAAGTTTTATGATAAAAGTACCTCAGACAAAAATTGTAGATCATAAAATTATCTATTAAAAATGTCTCAATACTTTTTTCTTACGAGCCTCCGTTTCTGAGATATAACGATTCAAAAAGTTATAAAAGTTGTTATCGTCCTAATATGCACACGTTTCCTTGCCACCTATGAGGTAGTATACTTAGCGCGTTTTTTAACCGACGAAAAAAAGGAGGAGGTTCTCAATTCGACCGTACATATATATTTTTTTTTTTTGTGTATGTTCAGCTCTCACTCCGTCATTTATGAACCGATCTTGATAATTCTTTTTTTGTTCGATAGGGTATATCTCAAGGGTGGTTTCATGTCAAGGAAATCAGGATCTGATAATTGAATCCTGATAAAATTGAGAGAAAACCTCGAAAATTGGGCATGAATATTGTTTCTGTTTACTTTTCATAACTTAATCAGGTATTTGCATTTAGGAATCATCACATCATGAAACTAAACTGATGATGGAAACCATACCTTTCCTAAACAATAGAAGTCAGATATAAAAAAACTGGTTTTAGTGACAGATACCACTTAATATGCTTTGAAGAAAAGACGTCTTTAGAATATTGGAGGTATCCTAAAAAAAAAAAAAAAAAAAAAAAAAAAAAAAAAAAAAAAAAAAAAAAAAAAAAAAAAAAAAAAAGGTATCCTCACCTGGTCAATATCCTGGGAACCCCAAGGAATGATGGTTACATCATCAGCTCAGTAGCAAGAGGAATGATGAAGGATTAGAAATTAGCCTCAGAGTATTAAAAGATGATGCGAGTCACAAAAAATCATAAAATAAAAAACTTTTCGACAAAAAATTTAACCGACGAAAAAGAACTAAAAAGCAAAAAATAAATAAACCATTTAAGTCTTGAGTATTGAGCTTATTTACCTACATAAAATATCAAATTTTATATAAACTAATTCTGAGTCGGCGCCAAATAATAAAATGATTAATTACCTACATCTAGCCTTCTTCATTTCTATGTACAAATAAAATTTATATATTTAATAATAAGACTGTTGTTTGGCGCCGACTCAAAATTAGTTAATATAAAATTTGATATTTTATGTAGGTAAATAAGCTCAATACTCAAGACTTAAAAGGTTAATTTATTTTTTGCTTTTTATTTCTTTTTCGTCGGTTAAATTTTTTGTTAAAAAGTTTTTAATTTTAACGTGGTTTCCCCAGTAGGCCTACTCCACGGGTCAGTTGTGATCCTGTTTAATGTAAAACTAATGCAAAATAACGGCAATTTTCTAAGATTGGAAAAGATAAAAGCGATGTAAATTAAAAAAAAGTGGTGAAGTTCATTCGCCTGATTCGTAAGTTTCAAATTCTTCTTGTTCTTCTTCTCCTGCTTCTTCTTTATCTTCATTTTGGATGCAAGTAAATTGCGTCAATAGCGATGTATCGCATGACACTTCGTCGGAATCAAACGAATCCTCCATTGTTTGTGATTCAATGTTAGAGCACGACCGGCCTTGACAATTTGTGCATGCCAAATAAACCTTATATCGTGAATCTGTGGTTTTCGTCAACTCACAATCAACAACTCAACGGGCTACCTCTAAACCCATACATTAATATCTCCCAAAAATAATGTTGACATGATGTCGTCGTTTCTCAAGTAGTGCAGTAGCTATTACTGAAAGCGCGGCGCGAGTTGGCGCGCTCGCGACTAATTTGCATCCGCCAAGAGAGACTGAACTTCCCGAAGTGTGCCGAACCTTGCCGACGCTACCCAAGCCTCCCGCTGCTGTTTAAAACTCCTTCTTAATGTTAATGTGCCACCATCACTGTTTTAAACGACGACTTTGTATCAAGCACGATTTTCTACTTAAGTAGGAAAAGAAAGTTTCGTACTGTCCTGAATATTTCAATAAGAGTTTAGTTTATATCTAGAACGAACTCTTGCTGTTGTCTTATCTAACTTTGCACATTGTACACTTCCCTAATCCTAAAACGTTATATCATTGTTCGTGATACTGACTTGTTTCAGCTGATATTAGAGCAATGAACATGTCGCCTCCAGGTGTATCGATAGAGAATAGAACAAAATAAATCGTACAGGAAAGGCATAGTTGGTTTGGAATGCGTGAAGTGAGGCAGGGGATAAGAATGCCAAGTAATGCTGAGTCAACGCAGACGACGCTAACCTGCCAACGACACCACTCAGCCTCTTCGTGGTACCCTTACCGGATGCTTTAAAGTTTATTTACATAACTGGAAAGAATGGACTACACACTTATAAACGAACGAGCTATAGGTAGACAAAACGCGTGTAAGAGAAGACACTTCATTTTGCAGATTTTTGTCTAAAACGTGATGTGTCATACACGGCCAGGTACCTAATGTAAAAACTAGTAAGAAATGCACGTTTTGCATACTTTTTTATTACAAGTAGAAAAACAATTGTAACAAAAAAAGTTTATTAATTTTTAACCGACTTCAAAAAGAAGGAGGTTATCAATTCGGTTGTTTGTATTTTTTTTATATATATTGTTCGGGCATAACTCCGATATATGAATATTGACGGATTTGCAAAATTCGTTTTTTGTTCGACAGGGGTTTGTTCCAAAATGGCCCCATTTAAATTTAATATAGATCTGATGATGAGTTTCGGAGACAGACAACGGAACTCTTCAAAATTGACAGTAAATCAACCGCGATTGCTGCTATAGTATGTATATGAATTATTAACACTGTTTAATGGGGAACTACAACTAAAAAAACCAGCCAAGTGCGAGTTCCGAACGAATCACATGTTTTTTAAATGGCTTATTAAAAAAGTAACATCTTTTTTTTTGGACTAACTTTTACATGAAATAAAAATACTAATTAAAACTAAGATACTTAGGTATTTCTATTTTAATTAGTATTTGTGTTATATGTACGCTTGTGCGTACCTACTACTATGATATTTTAGGCTTATCCTTAGAACAGTGTAAGAGAGTTACAACTATAACATTTTCAGTTTACGTTTTTATTTGATTGAAACTTGCTTGTATGTGAAACTTACTTGTTGTATGTATGTATGTATGTTGGGCTGGTTTTCGCAACTCCACACCCAAGGCGCATATTTTTCGTACAGGTGGGACAGAATTGTCATTCGATTCACCCTAGCTCGTTCTCCCGTCGAGCGTCCGTGCAAGTCAGTCGTATTAGCAACGTCTCTGTGTTTAGAAATCAAAAAGCGGTGTAAAATCTGCGTATACTACCGCGAAATACATAAAATAGTGTGCCTGTGATGTCATATTTAGAACTGTGAAAAACAATTACAAAAATACGGTCTTTACTTAAAAATCATTCAAATCCAAAATTCAAGAAACAAAGTAACTATTTAAAAGTGAAGGTGCAAGTGTATTTTGACTGCTACCGTGACTTTGACGGCACCAGGTCAACCCACCAATTTGACCAGTGGCAGGTCACGGCTTGTATAGAGATTATAATTTTTACCAAGCTTGTTATCGACTGTGTAGCTAAGTACAGATCGGTGTGGACTGTCATACAAAGAAGAGTCGCAAGATCGAATCCCTCCTCATTCAATTTATACTTTTTGCGATTCATGTTTTTGGCTTTTTAATTTTGATTTCTATTTTTTTTTAATAATTAAGAGGGCCTTTACCGTACTGAGTCGAGAGTAAAAAGACATATTTAGCTTCTTAATAATATTCTTATTTGCCAAGAAGAAATATAACGATGAGTACCCAACCCCTCCAAAAGTTGCAAACCCTCCGCCTCGGCTTGAGCAACCGGTATCTGAACCTGACTTGTCAGGTCTTGATTTGTCACGATCGTGACAAATCAAAATATAACCCATAGGTTCAAGCGCCCACGCATGGTGGACTCCCCAAACGTTGACGACTCTCCAAACTCCGAAGACTCCATGGACACAAACCAATTTGCCTTTTTTTTTTTTTTTTGTGGGGTGGGAAATCATCCTATGACTTCTCCCGCTCTGGGCGGAGCGGGAGGGCGTGTCAGACTCTTACTGACTAAAACCCACCCCTGTTCCTTCCTGCCTTTGAGTGCCCAGGGGCGAGGTAACTCTGTTTCGAATTTATCCTCAACCCCCGGGCAGGCATCGGCCATGACGGGCCCCGTCTCTTGCTGACAACTCTTTGAGGCGCGCGTGGAACACTACGCGCCGTCGACTCTCGGGCCTGGTGCTGATCGGACGGCGAGTTACCCACTACTCGCCGTCCGCAGGCCCGGGTCTACGGTGGCCGGAGATCGTCTCGCGGCGCCGGAAGTCCCCGGCGTCTCCTGAGGCGGCTGCTGCTGAGGGCGTGAGGGCGACTCCGTTGTTGGTGCTCTCTCACGCGTCCCGCCTCCGCCTTCGCGAGCATTACTGCTTCGCAGAAGGAGGAGACGGCTTCCCATTCCCTCTCGCTCCGTACCATGGCCTGAACCAGGGCAGGGCGCGAGAGGTCGCTGCCGCCTATCGCATCCACGAGGACACGGCGTTGCTCCGCCCAAGCGGGGCAGACCTCCACCGTATGCTCCACCGTGTCCTCGGGGCGATCCGTGCAATGGAAACACCCGGGCGTCACCTCCCGCTTGATCCGAAACAGGAACCTCCCGAAACAACCGTGACCGGTGAGGACCTGCGTCAGGCGGCAGGTGAAACCAATTTGCCTGCACCTTTAACGAATTTAAGAATGACATTATGCAGATGCTTGCATCCTGGAAAGCCGAGAACGATGACAGACTCTCTTCCTGGAAAGCAGAGCACGATACGGTGTCAAAAAGTTTAGTTAGAGACATGATAGAATTGAAAATTCAGTGTGCCGAGATCCAAAAATCACACATTCAAATAGAACAGAGTATAAAATTTACGGATAAAAATGCTACAAAGAGATAAAAACGGGATTGGCTAATTTAGAGAAGCAAAAAAAAAAATGTCGATCGTATCGAACAGCTTGAGAAACTAGTTCAAGACCTTCGGCTTCAGTCACGCCCATCAACAGTCGAGTTCAGGAACATTCCATTGAAAAAAACAAAAGAAAGAAAGGAAACATGGGCCGAATTACTGCGCTATACAGCCAGAGTATAATTTTGGGAGATAGGCCCCACCTCTTACCTATCATTGTCCTACATTACCAAAAGGTGATGCAGTCCCTGCTCAGGTTAGTGTCTAGAGAGCGCTCAAGTTTAACTTACTGTCTAATGTGACCCCTAACCTAACTGGAGTTCTGTATTGAATAGCTTAGGCAGGCTGCAGCGGCTCAGTGCTCGTTTTTGGGTGAACATGATTAACTCAGTTTTGGTAGGGTTTACTGATAAATCATACTGCCTGCACAAAGGTTGAAAGCTTTGGATGGCCCATTGGATTTTTTCCAGTGTAATCATCCTGTGTGCATTGAGCCAATCATCATCTGATGGTGTTGGTGTATTGTCTTACCAGTCGGTTACCTGTGCAAAGACGCTCCCTGGGAAGTGAGTTTCAACTAGGAGGCGTCTTGTTTCTTCAGGCGACGTGGTTAGCGTGTTGTCAGGTTTACCGAGTGTGACGGGCCCAGGAGAATCCTGTTGCGCCAGTATTTTCCTTACCCTGTTTGCTTGTTGACAGGACTCATTACTTCCACAGAATTTCCGCCATCCCGCAGTACGCCTGGTCCTGATGCATTTTTTGTAGCTGGATTTGGCTGCATAATAAGCATCTCAGTCCTCATCCGCACATGTGTTCATGGCTCTATTTAGAGCCTTTCTTACCTTACCGCGTTTGCGTTCCAGATCCGCGCCCCACCAGGGTTGTTTTCCCGGTGTATCGCGCAGGGTAGTTTCTGGGCAGGCAGTTGCTTACGTGTGCGTCGATTTGTGTCATATCCTCAAGACTCATCGAATCGCATGGTGGTTCCAGCTTAGAACTTAGGCTGCGTTTGCGCGGATTACGCCGCGGAGGCTTAGGCAGTACACAGATCTGAACGTCAAAGCGGATCCACCTATGATCTGAGCAGGAGGCATCCTTGGAAACCTGCCCCCCAGTTGCGAGTCCCGCTGCGCTTTCTGTTGCCAGAGTAAGGTCTATGATTGTACGGCTGCGTCTGGTTACGAATGTTGGTTCGGAACCTGTGTTTAGCTGGGATAGGTTAGTTGTGATCAAGTAGTCCACTAGCGCTTTACCTCTTGCATTGTGTGAATCCATAGGATAAAGGTAAATATGCGTTTGCGTCAGCCCCTATCATCACCTCAACTCCGCTACTCTCGCAGTGGGTAACGTGGCGGACCAGGTCGTGAGGAGGCAAAAAAAAAAACAACCACCTCCTTATCGCCGCGCTGCGTCGTCAGCCTCGCTGCAGAGACATCTCTGCAACAGCAGTCATTTAAGAGTTGTGCTTTAACACCTCAGGACCCTGCGTTTACGAGAAGCGACAGTAATCCCCCGCCTGGCCGGGCCCCACCTCGCCATAAGCGGCGGCAGTTTCGCGCGCTTTAAAACTCTATTATTACTAATAAGGAACGATTTTACTCCGGCAGTGCTGATCCGGCGGTGCTACTGCGGTGCGGGGCGACAGTGTTGATAGCTGTCGCCTCTCGTCGACGCAGGGCCCTGACGGGTTAAGGTTACTTGTGACAGATACATGACCTAGGGTGGTCGTGGTCCATAGTAAAAAGGAGCTTGCCACCAAGATTGGAGATTTCTCGTATCTGACCACCACTAATCCACGGCTCCTGGATCAGGGCAATGGCCGTATGGTGCACCTCCAACCACTTGCGTAGTTGAGCCATTGCAGTCTGACTGTGGTGAAGGTTTGCCTGCACGACTTTGCTGGCCAACGAAGGGGATGCCATCACAGACAGGACCCTCCTCGTCACCCTCCAGTCGTAACCCAGCAAACAAGTCACCTTCGTCGAAACCGTCCTCTCCCGGGCCGGAAGCCGGGGATAACATAAAGTGGTCAAGTTCCCCACCCGACAGAGGGACGGCACCCACAGTGGCATCAGGGGCAGCCAACTCCACCTCTGCAGCGGGGTCAGCCACCGTTGTTTCCGGGTTGTTTGTTGGGGAAGTAATCTCCCCTGCTTCCACTACTTGGTTCGTGGCACAATCCCAATTCCGGAGGATGTCTATGAACCAACCTTTGGGACTTTGGAACTTAATGTACACAGATCACAGACCAATAGATAGCCGGCGCTCGGCGTTTATAAGGGTCGGGATCTGATCCTCGGGGACACCCAGCACCACGAACCAGCATGCATCCTGCTTGTCGGCGAGTATAAGTACCCACCTCTTCACGTTGACACAAGGGTTCTGGCAGCAGAGGGCTCGGCCGATGTTCCTCGAGTCCTCGTACACTCCCTGGTCGTCTGGTATGGCGATACCACAACGCACCCGCTTTAGGATCTCCGACTGACTCCTGACGACTAGCGAGGTGCTAGCTGAAAGAGCCAAACCAGAGACCGTCTTCTTTAGCCATGCTAAAGTGTGGTCTTGGCGTTGAAAGTCGATCCGGGTGTGTCCCGCTTAGCGGAGCAGACCTCGCTGATGATCTGCTTCTGGATAGCTGCGAGGACCTGGTCCGATACTCCCTGACTGATAGTCCCTGTGCGGTCGCAGGTTATCGCGACGCTCAGGTGTGCGTCGGCGGCTTGGGCGTAGCTTAAGTTGGCATACCGCTTGGATTGGTCAAGCCGCGGCCGCTTGTGCTCCTCACGAGGTGTGATAGTCTCGCTGAGAGCTCGCTTGGCCATGGCCTGCTCACTCCGAGCGGGTAACTGCGTTTTGTTTGCTATCTGCGTCTTTCCTCCTGCAACAGTTTGTGATTGGTCGGACGTTGGTCGGCTAGTGCCGGCTTCAGCCGATCGCTTACCTGCCGAGAAGCTGAGCATGCCAGTGGCTACAACCTGCCTTTTAGGGGGAGGCTTGCTTTTGCCACATCTCCTGCGTTTGTGACGCCGCTCCTTACGCGTCAGCCTTTCTTTCCTTTTGTCCTGGTTTGTTGGAGCTGGCTGACCAGAAGGGTCTGCCTTCGGGCTGTGAGCCTGTGGAGATGCATTCTTACCCTTGCCTTTCCTTTTGATCACCTGCCAGGCGCTATCAAACACGTCCCCGGTGCAGACCGTCTCCGTTTGACCGGTGACGTCCGCGCCTTGGGAGTTGGTTTGAGGAGCCACGAGAAGGGAAGGAGGGTGCGTAGGAAGGGTACCGGCATTGGTACTAGTCACCTTTGCTTGTGCGGAAGGTCCGGTACTGGTCCCATGCAGCGCCGGGGTCCTCCGTTTGACTGAGACTTAGCTTTGGTCTTAGCTGCGGTTTTCGCCATGGCCAGACCGATACCACCGCTGGAGCCTGCAGCGTTAGCCGCAGGGCTTCCAGGGGCTGACAAAGTGCAAGCATCTCGCCTAGGAGCTCCGTCAGCTTTCGCCGAATCCACTCCTGTGGTTTTTACTATAGGCCTTTTAGTATCCATAGTTATGTTTGTTATAAAATTCATCTCTCTGGCTCCCACCCTCCATGGAACCCGCACCTGGGAACGTCGCACTTTTCAAAAGAGCTTAACGTTAGGACTACCAGAGAGATATAGGTGCGCAAAGCTGGTTTACAGTGCGACATCGGGTGCTCGATCGGGTTGGCGTCGGAGTTCGAAAGGCCTACCCCCAACGAACTGATCAACCTTCACTTACACCGTCAGCATGACCTTTACTCACTGCTTAAGCAGTCCGAAGACGACCTCAGCGGACCCCACGCACCTCGCCTGTGGCCCTCTGATGGGACACGAGGTCATTTCCCTGCCATTGGCTAATTGAGCCAAGCCACCATTTTGCCTGAAATCCAGACCAAAGAGGGCGTGTTGCCTCACGGACACATAACCACCAGTGCCGATCGGCTCAACCCCCCAGGACTCTTTCGTCATTGCTCACGGAGCTCAACTGTGCAGGTCCTAGCGCAGGTGACTAACTTCTACTTACCGTCAACTGGATTTAGTGACGGCCGACCCCGCAACCACCCAGCCACGGAAGGGTCGCTATTAGGAGAGGAATTTGGATATTGGAAGGATGCTCAAAGGATGGGGTGGGAGGTGAAACTTGGGACAGGAGGTTCATAGACGGGAGAGTATGGGGTGAATGGAATAAAAGATGGGAAGGAGTAGCAAACCCGCTACTCTACGGGTCGCCCGGTGGTTTTGGTTACGTCTAATTAGACCGAGAACGGGATGGCACCACGAGAACTGCCTTGCCTTGAGGATCTACATGGCTGTAGCGCTCTCCCTCAAAGCCACGCCACCCTACCCTCTCTGAAGGAGGAAGTAAGATAGGTCTGTATCTACACTACCAAGCAAGCAAAGCAAGCGTGTCGTTGTGCAACCGCAAAAGCATACATTCAAACCTTCCCCCCATGAAGCTTTCTTAAAAAAAATAATAATTTATCTATACTTTATTTTATACTTTTAACATTAGAATTTATTGAAATACTTATCCTGGCACCAGGAGCATATCTACTGCAAGGCCGAAAGTGTCAGCACCTGGGGCAGCAGAAATTTGTCTTTATTCTTCTAGCCAGCTGCCTGTAACTTCCTGTCAGTCAAAAGATAACAGAATCTATACGCCCTGTGTTATAACTTGTCAAAAAGAATCTAACTAGCCCTAACTCATCGGGCTACATTGTTAAGTAGAAAATTTCCTATGATGACCGTCCAGATCCAATATCAGACCTTGGACTATAGCTGGAACTATAGTTTTGTCAACATAAAATCGACGAGTCCAAACAATACGGCACTTTCTTGTTTAGTATCTGTGGTACCCTTCTGGTTCTACTAGTCACCAACTAGTTTAATGACACTTGTCAGAAAGTAGGTACATATCCAATGAGTCTAAACACTACGGTGCTATGTTCTAAGGTTGAAGATCCTATACAGGTTGTAACGGAAAGGTGTGGTCATATTTTAAGAACCAGTTCTGCCCATGGAAATGAACAACTTTCTTTAAGACAAAATAGAAAATTCCCAAAAAAAAATTTGGACTCTCCATACATAGTTATCATCAGCTGATCAATATTTGTATCCGAGGTAAATTGTTTTTTTTAGAATTTCCTCAGGTTTTCTTAAAGAAACTTGTTGATATCGATGCAGTTCTTAAAATATGACCACACCTTTCCGTTACACTCTGTATACAGCGTGTAAGGTACATCAACGCACATACGTGTTCCAGTGATTCAGTACATGATTCTGGACCCCCTAACGTTGGCATTTTTCGTTGGCTTTTACCTATCTACCTCAATGAAATTTTTAATTAAAAAATAATTAGTTCGCTTTTTTCGCAAAACGCAATGTAAATAAAATTAAAAGAAGCTCCCTGCTCAGCTGATATCTTAAGTTCACCGTAGGTCATCGCGGGCCCAGTAGGTACCTACGCACGCAATATCGGCCAAAGACCGCCGCCGACGTTCCTGTGTCAGCAAATGCTCACACAGACCGCCGACGTTCCTTTGTCGGCAAATGCTCACGCAGACCTATGAATCTAACAGACGCGACACGTTAGGCATTTTAAGTGTCTACAAAAATTGATATCCCATTGACTACTTTTATTTGAACTTATTTTGAGTGGAGGTTATTTTTATAAACCTTCATCGAAATAAGTAAAGAAGATCTAAAAAAAATGTGTTACAGTTTACTGATAACGACTTATTTCTTAGATACATTTTTGTTATCAACAAAGTTAAGTAATACAATTCAACAACGTTACTTACTCATTTCGTTAAACCACATTCCTACATTTCGTATACCTACATCAAAATAATTACTGAGTGAGTAGGTAGTAGGTACAACTTAATGCGATTGTACAGTCTATCAATTTCATTGATCTATGCGGTCTGTGAGCGTCGGCATATTGAAAAGCGTACCTACACTAATAAATAAAATTTTATTTCTTTAGCATTTCGCCGACAACGAATTTTTGTTTTTTGTTAGTTCCGTGTTTACGTTCATCGCAAGCGGATGTGCAGTTGGTAGCGAATTTAGCTTGAAATCGTAAAGTTATCAAAAACAAGTTATTTTATGTGTTTGTTAGTATGTGTGTTTTTTGTTTTGCTTGTTGAGTGTGTACTTGTTGTGTGCGAGAGTGTTTTTAAACAACACCTCAGTGCCCAAAATGCTCATGCATGAAGCATGTAGGAGCCTCCCTCGTAAGAAATGAACGAACTTTAAGGTGAGTTTGTTCATTAGTTAAGTACATGGTTAATAACCGCGTCCCTGACAGAGGTGTTCGTGATTGGCGAGCGGTAGAGCTGTAGGTACCTACGAAATTTCAAAATTCAAAATCACTAAGGTCACTTCTGTAGGGACGCGATTGGCGACCGCAGGCGCTTTATACTACATTCCTGGAGCGTAATGTAGGTACACGCTTCTTTATTATTATCTATCCTAATCTTTATCTAACCTTATCTTCAGTATTCTTGAGGGATTAAAAATGTATGTGATATCAATGTTGTCGTCATTAGAATAAAGAGTTAAAGGTGCCACGGAACATTGTACGCATTTGTCGTTTTAAACGTTTAACGCACGTATGCGCTTATGTCTATTAAGCATCTGATCTAGTTGTTTATCACATCGATCGGAAACATCGGAAACATCGACGTAAATGTATTTTTATCACAAAGTAGATAGTCTATCTAGGTACAAGTGCGTAGCGGCGCGACCAGGTGGTCGCGCCGAAACGCTTATACACACAGGCTCAGGTGTGTCTGTGTGTATAAGACGTGGTAACGTGATAACTACGTACTACGCGCTCGCGCGCGCCTACTTCATTGCGAAGCGTTGAGATCGCATTGTTCACAATACATTGCGTGCTTGAAAATGTCAATTTCTGTAATCGATCATTACCGAGATTAATGACTATCATTATTTTGTTACTGACATTAGGTGTAACCTTTTCGCGAAGTTTGCGGTATCTTGTTCCTTACAGCCTGTATACAAGATGTTTAAAAATTAACCCTCGAAACTTTAAGGAGTACTTTGGACCATCAAACTGAATAACTTTTACTTCAAGACCAACTTTGTAATCGCGAAAAAAAAATCAGCGGTTCCGTACATTTTGACGAGTTTTGCGAACATAAATGTAGGCTTTTTTTTCCCGATTTCCCATACTAAAAGTTATTCAGTTCAATGGTCCCAAAGCACTCCTTAAAGTTTCGAGGGTTAATTTTTTAACACTCTATATCAGTTTCGTGTGAGCACGCATTAGCACAGTACGCGTACGTTCATAAAAATAGATCGTCAACCTTTTTCACGATTCCATAAAGTTGCACTTATAATTGTCTCATAATAATTATTTTAGTCGCGATGAAGACGTGTGCCACTTGCAATGTTCAGTTTAACGACGGGGTGCAATGTGGTAGCTGCAAGAAATTCCTGGATTTCTCTTGTGCAAGTGTGTCTGAAGCGGGTTGGAGAAAACTGGGACCCGACCGAAGAGCACAATGGAGGTGTCCTGCTTGTAAATCGTCGCCTGCTCTGCTTTCGCCGCAACCTTCTGCTTCATTGGATACGGTACTGGGTGAGATTCGCGAAATGAAGCAGCAGCTGCTGAGCTTACCTACCTTAGTCAGCGACATAAGATCGATTAAGGATGAGTTGACCGAGCTTAAGAAAAGTTGTGATTTCTCTAGTGGCAGACTCGATGAATTCGACACCAGACTTGCTGAACTAGAAAGTAAAACCTCCGAGTTTGAGAAGCTTCAGGACACTGCCTTTTCTTTGCAAACAGAATTGGCCTCAACAAAGCTTGAGCTTTCTTCGTTTGATCAGCGGTCCAGGCTAAACAATGTGGAGATTAAGGGTGTCCCCCTAAAGAAGAATGAGAACTTGTTCTCAATTGTTGACGCTATCGGCAGCAAAATCAACCACAAGTGTTCTAAAACGCAGATTAACTACATTTCGAGGGTGCCTATACATAATTCCAAGGAAAAATTAGTGATAGTGAGCTTCCTCAACAGGTATATTAAGGAAGATTTTATTGCGGCTGCACGTGCTGATAAGGATCTCTCTACTTCTGACATAGGTTTTCAAGGAGCGCCGAAACGTATTTATGCTAACGACCATCTCAGTGTGGAATCCAAAAAACTTCTGAATATTACTAAAATAGCCGCTAGAGAAAAACGCTATGAATTCGTTTGGGTGAAACATGGTAAAATTCATGTGCGCAAGGATGTTAATTGCAAAGCCTTTATAATAGCAGTGGAAACACGCAGGGGTCACCTCCGCCTTGATCCGACACAGGTACCTCCCGAAACAGCCATGTCCGGTGAGCACCTGCGTCAGGCGGAAGGTGAGGGTGCCATGGCGCCTCTCCAGCCACTCCTCAAAGAGGGGCACTACCGCCTCGATGGTGGCGTGCCCAGCGCTGGGTTGCAACAGTCGCTCTCTCCATGTCACCATGAGATCCTGCCGGAGCTCTGTCCGCCGAGCCGCGAGTTGTCGCGGCAGCGGAGTTTCGCCCCGGCGTTTAGCCTCCTCGCGCCACTCGTACAGGTGCGCGAGGATTTTTGCCTCCAGATCCCACGGTGACAGTCCGGCAAGGAGGCTCGCCGCCTCACGGGAGACCGTGCAGTATCCGCGGATGATGCGGATGGCCATGACCCTCTGGGCCGCGTTCATCTGGCGCGTTGACCGCTGCGTCAACGAACGCGCCCACACCGGTGCCCCGTAGAGGGCCATGGACCGCACGATCCCCGCGTAGAGCCTCCGGCAGGAGGCGATTGGCCCCTTCAGATTGGGTAGGAGCCGCTTCAAGGCGGCCCCGGCCCTGTCCAATCTGGGAGCCAAACGTCGAAAATGCTCGACGAAGTTCCACCGGCTGTCGAGGACGAGTCCCAGGTACTTCATCGTACCCTCGACGCCGATGCGAACCCCTCCTACCGTGATCTGGGAACCCGCCGGTGGCTCGTTCCGATAGCCATGAAAGCACATGGCCTCGGACTTGTGCAATGCCACCTCGAGTCCCAGTTGCCGGATCCTCCCTATGACTGTCGCAACCCCGCGTGTCATAAGGTCGGCCGCCGCCTCGTGCGACCACCCCTGCGCTAAGACTAGCGTGTCGTCAGCGTAGCACACTACGCTGACGCCAATGGGGAGGTCGCAGCGCAGCACCCAGTCGTATCCGATGTTCCACAAAGGCGGCCCCAGGACCGATCCCTGCGGAACACCGCACGACATCTCTCGCCGGTTCCATTCTCCCTGATGACCGGGGTAGATGACGGCTCTGTCCGTCAAATACGCCTCGACTACGCGACGGAGGTAGGGCGGCACCCGGTGATACCGGAGTGCCTCCACTATGCAACTCCAGGGCAGGGTGTTGAAGGCATTGGAGATGTCCAAAGACACCGCCAAGACGACCCTGCCCCGGGCAACTGCCTCCCCCGTCGTGAGGGCTCGTACGCGCATGATGGCGTCCACCGTGGAGCGCCCCCTGCGGAAGCCGTACTGGCTCTCCGCCAGATCCGGCCCCACCCGCACCATCTGCCCGACGAGGCGGTCTGCAATTACTCTTTCAAAGAGCTTGCCCACCTCGTCGAGCAGCACAATGGGCCGGTAAGCGGACGGAGAGTCCGCAGGGCGCCCCACCTTCTTGATCAGGACCAGCTTCCCCGTCTTCCAACGGAGTGGAAACTGGCCCCTCTCCAAGCATGCGCTTAAAAGCCCTCTGAGTCGAGGCCCGAGAGCCTCTTGCAAGGCCAGGACCCAGGCTTTCCCATGAAAGCCGTCGGGTCCTGGGGCGGTGCTTTTGGCGTTCAGCCTACGCACCGCCGGCTAACAACGGTAAACAGTGTCTTACTGTCTTTTATCAGAACGTACGGGGATTGCGAACAAAGACAGACTCGTTCTATCGTCAAGTTTTACAGAATTCCTACGATGTTATTGTTTTAACGGAGACGTGGTTAATGGATGGCGTGTTGGACTCAGAGTTGTTTGATGATCGTTATTTAGTGTGGCGCCGTGACCGGGATTATGCTATGACTGGACAAACGAAAGGTGGTGGTGTGCTTATAGCGACGCGTAGGGAGTTACCTGTCATTCTTCAACCGCTCCTACACTCTTCGGCGGAGGATCTCTGGATCAAATTAAGGCTTAAGAATTCAAAGTCACGAGAACACGTGAACTTATATATTTGTGCTCTTTACATGTGTGAACAAAAAAAAGGGTTTTCATTTTCGGAACAACTAAATAACTTCCTTTCCAAATTAAACCATACAGTTCTGAATAAAACTTCAGATGTGTTTTTAGTTTTGGGTGATTTTAATATGAGTGGAATCTCGTGGGCTCCATCTAATAACCTTTCGTTGGTCCCGGTGAGCCCCGTCACTAGTGACGAGCGTTTGTTGGCGGACGAGTTATGTGCGCTGGACTTCGGTCAGTATAATGGGGTAGCTAATAGGTACGGAAAACTGTTGGACTTAGTCCTCTCAAATAAGCTAGCCTGTGTTAGTGAATGTGTTGACCCTCTAGTGCCTATTGATCCCTATCATCCTGCGTTGCTAATTAATATTGACATCTTTGAAATACCTCCCCTTGACCATGCGCCACGGTTACGATATATGTATAGCAAAGGCGACTATGATTCTATAAATAAAGAGATTTCTGGCACTAATTGGGAACATGAGTTTTCAATCCGGTCTCTGGATGAGTCGGTTGAATACTTTATAGGTACTATAAAGCAGTTTCAAAACAAGTATATACCACAAAAGCTAGTATGTAATAAAAAATACCCAGTCTGGTATAGCTCATCACTTGTCAAAGCAATTAAAGAAAAATATAAATATCTAAAAAACTTCAAGAATTACGGCAATAAATCTGACGAGTTAACTTATAAATATTTGCGTGACAGAGTCAAGACTATGGAAGCTTCATGTTATAAATATTATCTTAATCAAACTGAAAAATCCATTAAAGATAACCCTAAACACTTTTGGACCTTTATTAAAAAACGCTACAACTCTAATACTATTCCTAATACATTAAATTATAACGATGAATCATTACTCACTGGAGATTCTATTTGTGAGGCTTTTTCGTCTTATTTTATGTCGACTTTCCTCAACCCCACTTCATCTATCACTCCCAGTCCACCTCCTGTTCTCCCTTTGGATAACAACAGAGCTTCATCTGACATTTGTCACATTGAAGTGAATGTTGATGTTGTTACCGGTTTACTCCGTAACTTGGATCCTACTAAAGGTGCTGGCCCTGATAACATCTCATCTAAGTTTCTGATTAAATGCGCGCCTTCCATTGCCCTACCTATCTCAATTTTGTTTTCCATGTCTTTGTCTCAGGGTGTTGTCCCCAAAGTATGGAAATCTGCTTTTATTACACCCGTACATAAGAAGGGGTCTAAAACTGAGATTACTAATTATAGGCCTATATCCAAGTTATGCATTATAGCTAAAATATTTGAGAGGATTGTCTATAACCAGTTATATCCCGCCCTTGCTAGCTCGTTCAGCTCCTTTCAGCACGGATTTTTTAAAGGACGGTCTACCACATCTAACTTGATTTTATTTAATGATTTCATTACGGATGCTATGGATAATGGCAGCCAGGTCGATGTGGTTTACACAGATTATAGCAAGGCATTCGATCGGATCGACCATGATACCCTGATAAAGAAACTAGGCAACATGGGCATCCGTGGGGACCTCTTGAGGTGGTTCTCCTCTTACATTGATAACAGGTCACAAGCAGTAGTACTCAACAATTACATGACTAGTTGGGTAAACGTGCCCAGCGGAGTACCTCAGGGTTCGTTGCTCGGTCCTTTATTGTTTGTAGTCTATGTGAACGACATCGATCAGTGCCTCCATTCATCCAAACTACTATGCTTTGCTGATGACATGAAAATCTTTGCTACTATTTCAACGCTCGAAGATAGACTAGCACTTCAGACTGACTTGTATCGGCTCGAAGAGTATTGTCGGGTTAATAAACTCGATCTCAACCCATCCAAGTGTTCGGTGATCACTTACACTAGAAAACGTGTAGTCCTGGCCACTACTTATACTTTGGCGGGCCAGATCTTGCCAAGGTGCAATTCTATTCGTGACTTAGGCGTCCATCAAGACAGTAAGTTAGTTTTTGACACACACATTGATGCAATTGTTAAAAAAGCTTCTAAATTGCTTGGGTTTATAATGCGCCTCTCTAAGTGTTTTACAGATGCTAAAACACAAAAAATTTTTATTGCACTTTTGTAAGAGGTCAGCTAGAGTATGCGTCTCAGATATGGAATCCATGTTATCATAAATACATTGACCAGATTGAAAATATCCAAAGACGTTTCATAAAATATCTTTGCTTTCATCAAAAGATTCCATATCAGTCAACCGGATATATTGGACTCTGTAAGAAGTATCATCTGCTGCCACTGCTAGATCGACGTAAAATTGCTGACCGTTTATTCTTGTTAAAAATCCTCAATAACAGTATTGATAGCCCTGAGTTACTGTCAAAATTTTATTTTAATGTGCCAAGTAAAACATTTCGCTTTAATCCACCCTTACGTGTTCCTCATACATCTTCGAATTATAGGCAGAACAGTTATATTGTGCGCGCAAGTAGTAGTTTCAATGATATGTGCAAGGAATATGCTTTAGATCCATTCACAATTAGTGTGAATTCGGCCAGAAGGTGCTTAAGCTTCAATTTTTTTAGTAATAAGTTGTTTAGTAGTAAGTAGCGGTAGGTTATATTACTTGCTTTTGTTTTTATTTTTTTATTTTCGTCATATAATTGCAAACCAATTTTGCTTCTTTCTTTAAAGCGGTGTGTTTTTGTTTTTGTGCTCACACCACAAAATTATTATAGTTCTATAAGTGAGGATTTGTAATTGGCTTTCTAGTGACTATGATTTCCTTTTTTATTTGCTTTTATTAGCTGTAAGTCTTCCATGTACTAAATAAATAAATAAATAAATAAATATATAATCTGACCCTGTCCACCTTTTAGTGTAATAACACTAGTCAGCACAAATTCAATAAATCGAACTGTTACACCATTCATCAGGTGTGGTTTCTTCCAGCAATAATTTATTGAAGAACAAAGCTAACTACGACCATCCATCTACCCGTAATGACTTCTACACTTCAATTGGTATTCCATCTGGACCAATTGCCTTACCATTCTTCATTCCATTCACTGCTATTCTCACTTCATCCACACTTACCATTCTCACTAATCCCACGTTCACTGGTTTATTCTCTAAAACACCACTATTTTCCTCATTCACCAGATATTTTCATTCATCAGTCTTTCAAAATAGCCCATTCATATATCCTTAATCATTTCATCCTCCGATAGAAGCGTTTCAGCTTCATCCCTCACAAACCTTTCTGACTAACATCCTTCACCTTCCTCTCTCTGGCTCTAGCAAGCCGGTACAGATGTTTTTGGCCAGCTGGACTGTCCAGTGTGTCGTACAGTTTGTCCTGAGCTTTTGTTCTCGCTTATGCCACGGATTTATAAGCTTTTTTCTCTAACTCATCATACTCACTCTTTTTTTTCAGCTTTCAAACTCACGTTTTCCAGTTCTACACTCTGCCATTCCTTGAATTTCTTCGTTTATTCCTTCAACAACTCCTGTATCTCTGTCGACCACCACCATGTATTGCTCTTTATTGTGCCTCTTCCTTTTGTCTCTCCTAAAATATCCCTAATACACCCAGCTATCTCATTCCAACTTTGATTCACACTTAGATCATTTATGTCTCCCATTTCTATTATTTTGTCTACTACTCGCTCTCTAAATTCCTTCACATAATCATTATTCTCTAGCATTCCCCATTTTATTTTAGGAGCAAGACGCACTTTGCTTTTTGTACACTGTGTTTTTGTCGCTAATACCATAACCAAATCTTCTCCTGGCAGCACTTTGCAGTCTATGATGTGCTTAATGTGGTTTCGCCTAACTAGAAAATAGTTAATTTGGGTCTTATGGTTACCACTTTTGAAATCAAAATCAAAATCAAAAGTCATTTATTCAAACTAGGGTAAGAACCAGCACATTTTGAACGTCAAAGTTCTACATAAAGACAGTCCCTCAAAAACGTCACCACTTCCTAGTGTTTTAAATGTGAAGAAGAAGTGGCCAACAAACTCCCCAGCAACACATCTGTCTGTTAAGTTTAAAGAACTTGAATCTATATAATTATATGCAACAATCTTAACATATGTGTATGTAACGTACGTAAAACAGAAAAATAAAGATATATCATCTAAAATATAATCATAAAATAAAATCATCCGCCACTTGTTAGCTAGCACACTCAATTATGTCATTAAAAAAGAAATCAAGCATAAACACTACATCAAATTAAATAAGCCTCCATACGTAACTGGTGAGCCTGCTTACACGTGCAACGATAGAATCTATCAAAGGGCTGTGATTCGAAGCCACAAGTGATAAACTAGGGCCATCATACTAAAATTAGTAAACAATTATTATAATGAACTCATATAATCTGTCATAACCATTAGCTAAATATGGAGAAGGAACATCAAGTGTAACATTGTCTTGCGATCAACACAGCGACCAACTATTCTTATATTCTAAATAGTCGTTGATGGAATAGTATGCCTTCGAACAGAGACTAGATTTAACTTTAGTTTTAAATGCATTAAAAGGCAGGTCAAGAAAAGAAATGGTAGCTTATTGTAAAAGTGGATACCGAGACCCTTAAACGAACCATGAACCTTACGAAGACGGTGGGAAGGAACATGAAGTTTATGCTTATTTCTGGTGTTAAAATTGTGAATATCACTGGTCTTTTTGTATAAATGTATATTTGATCTAATGTATAATATTTTTACAAAAATGAAATGAAATGCCACCGTGAGAATTCCAATCTCTTCGAAAATTTCTCTTAAGGAAACTCTTGACCCTAACCTGTATATTGCTCGTACATCACGTTTTTGTAAAACAAATATATTTTGTGTGCTCGCAGCTTTACCCCACAAAAGAATACCGTAGGACGTAACACTATGGAAATAACTAAAATAGACTAACCGTGCTGTGTCAATGTCAGTATATTGTTTAACTTTTCTGACGGCGTAGGCGGCAGAGCTGAGCCTTCGTTTAAATGTGATTAGGTGTTCATCTCTCTTCTGGAACCAAGTGTTAGCTACTGCAAGGTCAAATGCGGTAGAGGTTTGCAAAAACGTCTCCCCATAATATTACTTGTATATGTCGCCGCAAGAGCGTCTGGCTTCTAAGATAACAATCATTACTAATTATTTTGACTAATATTTGAGATTTAAAGTTAGTTTAGTTGTTTAGTTAATTACATCTTCAACTATGACAATAGGTGTTAGTTCTTATTTTAATTCAGCGCCATCTATTGGCGTCTTGTTGGAATCAAACCTTTAATAAGCTATGAAAATCGATTATTAAAGTAATTGCAATTTTTTAATTAAAACTAAGGGTTAAATAAAAACAAGGAAACATTTTTATTTAATAGCTTGTGGATTATTGGTCATTTTATCAATTGCAATGAGTATAGTTTTGTCTATGTCTTACATTTCCAAAGATGGCGTGGTTTGAGGGAGATTTAAAATGATCAATACCTGGATGTTATTACTTAAAATGAAAGCTAAATTGGTTTCGGTATTATATCCTGAACTATAAATTCATATGACTATTTAACACAACAAGTTCTAATGAACACCTTTGTTCGTTTAATTTACTTAAATTGCTGGAAATGTTGTAAGAAGTAATGAAGCTACTAATTTAACTTAAGTTATAAGAAATGTTTCAGCATTAGTAATTAATAGCTATTGTTTATTGATTACATAATTAATTAATAAGTGTTTTGGTATTGTTTGTAAGTTTTCTTAAATAAGTAATGAAATTCTGTGTTGGAATATGGGGTATTTCCGCCCACTTTAATTGGACGCGTGTGTGCTGTGCGCGAGACTAGAGAGTATGCACTTGCAGTAGTTTTGTGTAGACTAAAAAGAAAAAGGAATCGTGATAGATTGTGTATCTCGACAAGTGTTGTAATATAATTAATTTGATAAGGAATTTCTCCAGAGTTTCTTGTCTGTCAGTTCTTCTCTGAGAATAACTTTATTTCACAAAAAATGTACAGATTTCACAATGTAAAATAAGATAATTTAAAAGAGCTTTGGTAGTAACACAATACAGTACAATCTAGAAACTAAATACTAATAACTAATCTGTACACAATAAGGAAAACCCTGCCTCTCAAACTAGGTAGGTAGCTTGTATCTTGAGAGACAGTGATTCAGCCTAAAAATGATGCTATAATATTTATAGTAGACTGTGTCGATCTACTCGTGCGTTCTAAGGAAATAATTATTATGTCGAAAAATATATTTACATTCACTTGATATGTGTGTTTGTGTGTGAGCGTGTATGTGTGTGTGTGTGGGTGCGGGTGACTGTATGTTTGTGTGTGCGCGGGTGTGTGTGTGTCTATATAATTATGTGTGTGTGTGGGTATGTAATTAGAAATATGTACATAGGTAGTTAGATGACATACTTGAGTAAAGACTCTGTTTTCAGGTAGTCCTGTTTCAGTAGCCATTCGGTTAATTTTGATTTTATTTCATGTTTATTTAGATCGACTATGTTTAATTTTTTGTGAATTTGTTTGTAGATGTATGTACTTAATGTGTTGGGCGAATTGGTGTTGAGCGAAGGCGGTTTTGTGGGGGGTGCTATTGGGTAATTTCTTCCTTTTTTAGGGTCAGTAGAGGGAGCACTGGGTGTGTTTTCTTAAAATAGACCGCAGTAGAAAGAGCTGGCGAACAGAAAGCACTTGTGAGTCAGCGTATAGTGTCGTAGTGGGATAGCGATAAGGTTTTGCCAAACATTACCTTCAGCACGGCTCTCTACGCTCTTTCAATTCTCAGGAAATAGGTTTTGTTTGTACCACCCCATACTGTGACGTAATATCCAACGACAGATTGACACAATGCATAATACACCATCTTCAGGGTTTCAGGCGCTGTCGAGTCTCTGAGGGATTTGAAAGTATGCAGCAGTTTCATAGACCTAACAGTAATAGCGTCAACCTGTTTGTCCCATCGTAGTCCTCCGTCTATTTGGACACCCAGATATTTCATATTATCTGTTCTCGTGAGTTTCGGACATGAACAGTGTGGGAATTTTGTGGAGCAGGTGTGAGCTGTTATGGAGAATGACTTTTCAGGTAAGTTGTTTCGTCGAATAGCGAATGGAATGTACGAGGTTTTATCGCAATTCAGGGTAAGCACGTTTAGGTTGAGCCATGTCATGATAGTTGTTATTGCCACTTCAGCGTGGCATTTAACGCTATCCCGACTTGGTCTGTAAACTATGACTGCGGTGTCGTCTGCATACGCAATGATTTTAGAGTTGGGGATGGTCAATTTACACAACTCATTGACGTATATTTGGGAGAGGGTGGGGCCTAGAATGCTTCCCTGAGGCACACCGTAAGTGTTTATTATTATTTCGTCGTTTACATGTACTCCTATTTTTACTCGTTGGGTCCGGTTGCTGAGATAATCTTAGAAAATTTCGAGGGAGTTTCCTTGTACCCCTAGGAGTTCCAATTTAGATATAAGTTTAGGAACAGACTGTATCAAAAGCTTTAGAGTGGTCCAAAAATATCCCTAAATTTTTAACGCCACTGTCAAGGTTTCTCGCAACCTACTGTGTTAGATCCATAACTGCATCCTCAGTTGAGATTCCTGAGCGAAAACCATACTGATTATCTGCTATGAGCCGATGTTTGTTGAGGAATTTTTTTAGAGCATTATTCAAGATCCTATCCAGTATCTTAGAGAGCGCTGATAGGACTGATATGGGTCTATAATTGTAGACACAGTTTCTGTTCCCTCCCTTACAAATTGGATGAATAACAGTTTTTTTAAGCGCATCAGGAAAGATGCCTTGTTGAAGGCAGCAGTTAAAAATATACGTCAACGGTGGAGTCAAGATCTGGCGGCAACTCTTTAACACTAGGGGAGATATGCCATCCCAACCTATTGCGCAATCATTTCGCAGTTGCAGAATAAGTGACTCCACTTCTGATTCATCAACCTCAAGTATTACAAGAGAGTTGGCGGGGTTGGGTGTTGTATTGTGACTTAATCTTTTAGGTAGGTTTGTAGGTTGATGAGACTGGGACAATATTTTTTATGCCAAGTTCGTTCCTATATTGCTGAAAAATCTACACACTTCGTTTGCGGATGATATAGTGTTGTCACAGATATCCAACAGTTCAAGCGGGCTAGTTTTCTTTTTGGTGGTATTTGTGATTTGTTTTATAGTTTTCCAAAGTGCTTTAGGGTTATTCCGAGATTTTTCAAGTTTGCTTTTCTCATAGGCAATTTTTAGTTTTCGGAGCAAGTCATTACAAAAATTCCGGTACCACGAATAGGTAATTTTCAGGATAAGATTATTGGGATCTTTCCTTAATCTGTTATGCAATCGGTTACGGTTTTGTATACACTTTAAAATGCCTGTGGTTACCCACGGTTTTGTAATTCTTTTTTTCCTAGGGATTTTAATTTGTTATGTGTGCTTGTCAAGGACTGAGGAGATGATTTTTATGAAGGCATTCATGGATAAATTGGGATCAGTAATTTTGTACAAGGGGAAAAAATCTGAGTTTTCTAAATATAACTTGACTGCTTCGTAATCTATGCGGGTAGCTATGTGAAGTGGCGTAGTATCAGAGTTTGTGTTAGCAATATTAAGTAACACTGGTTTGTGATCCGTGATGTGTGAATCTAGTACAAGGGTAGTAACAGGCAGGGTACTTTTAACAAATACATGATCCAGACAGCTATCCAGTCGGGTGCTGAATCGGTGGGTTGGAAGTAGACCGTGGGAGGCATTTAGCATGAGATATTCGAGACAGCGGTTATCTGTACTATTGGGTTTAAGATCTTTATTAATATCGCCTACGAGCATTATATTTTTAAAGGAAGATAGGCTTGCGTAAACATTATTTAATCCATCTAGAAATTTTTCGGTACTCTCTTTGGAACTGAATGACGGGGATCGGTACACTGCCACGATAGCGATATTTTGGTTAGCCATATTGCATACCAATCAATTTCCACTCACAAATTCTGGTTCCCATTCTGAGGTCCGGATAGTTTGTTTTGTAAAAATAACAATCCCATCATTTTGATTATTGTTTATAGTGGTACAATAGGCATCATATCCAGCTAAAACAGGCATATTACTGACTTTACTAAGCCAACATTCTGTAAGGACTACCACGTCTAAATCAAGTTTCAGTGAGTGTAGTAATAGCAGGGCTTGGTCAAAGTTTTTATTTAAGCTACGTATGTTTAAATGTAGTATTTTTATGTTGCTGTTAGTGTTATTAACATAGTCAATACAATTGTGTGGTTTTAGTTTGTTAGCTTCAGATGACTGATCAACTCTTATGCAGTTCCACAAGTGTCTGTACATGGTTTCAATGAAATAACACCCATAAGTTTCAGTCAAGTGTTGTGTTTAATTGAAGTGGAATCGCCTTTCCTACCAACAATGAGAAATTGTACCGGAGGCACCTTTTTACGAGTGATCTGAGTAGTCGTGCCTCGTCATATACATATCCAATAAGCTGAAACACAATGGTGCTATTTTATTAGGTTGCAGAGATCCGTTGGCCACATTCTAACTCCATCATCAGACCCTGGGTACTACCAAGTGTAAAATCACTTTTCAATACACATAAAATGAGTCCAAATACGATTTTGCTATCTTTTTTGGTTGCGGAGATCCTATGGACTTTTCGGCTCCATCATCAGACCTTAGGCATCACCTAGTCGAACGTAACTTGTCAAAACATGATGGTGCCATCTTGTTTGGTTCAGGAGATCCTTTGGCCACCTTCCAGCTCCATCATCAGACCAGCTTTATACCACTATATTAAAAGTTTTAGCTTAATCAAAGACCACTAAGTGTTTTAAAACTATAAACTGTACTAATTTGTAGCCGAATACAAAACCAAAACTAAAGCAAATTAATATAAAGTTTGTAAAAATATACTTACCATAGGTTTTCCTGTAATCTATAAGTAAACAACTATTTCTTGAATTTATAAAAAAAAATTAGATTCAGTAGATTCAGAGATAAGGGTAGGCGCCAAACAACAATCTGATTAATACATATCTAAATTTTATATGTACGTAGAAATGAAGAAGGCTCGCGACTTGAATAACCCTCGCTTTGGGGGTTAGCGAACTACAAGGCAGGGTTAGCCTTGTAGTTCGCTAACGCTTTGGGAGCGCTTTGGGGGTTAGCTAAACTGGGGTTTGATTGAAAGACTTCAATCTTTTCTCAAATCAGGTTTATTGTTTCACAGATGTACCTCGTTAGTAGTTAGTAGTTGTCAAAATCAAATGTACTAGCGAGGGTCATTATGTCGCGGAGAATCATAATACCGCGATTCAGTAATGTGACGTATTTTCCTAACGCCATCTAGTATCGAGTCGATAAACAACTTTCGGACATTTTGATATTACGATCGCAAATTGATCAGCTAGTGTCTCTGTGTGGCTCAACACGACTCAAAATTAGTTTATATAAAATTTGATATTTTATGTAGGTAAATAAGCTCAATACTCAAGACTTAAAAGGTTTATTTATTTTTTGCTTTTAGTTCTTTTTCGTCGGTTGAATTTTTTGTTAAAAAGTTTTTTATTTTATGATTTTTTGTCATTCGCATCATCTTTTAATATTCTGAGGCTAATTTCTAATCCTTCATTATTCCTCTTGGCACTGAGCTGACGATGTAACCATCCTTCCATGAGGCTCCCATGATATTGACCAGTTGAGGTTACTTCCAATATTGTAAAGACGTCTTTTCTTTAAAGCATATTAAGTGGACTTTGTCACTAAAACCAGTTTTTATATCTAACTTCTATTAGGAAAGGTATGGTTTCCATCATCAGCACAGTTTCATAATGTGATGATTCCTAAATGCAAATACTTGATTAAGTTATGAAAAGTAAACAGAAACAAAATTCGTTCCCAATTTTCGAGGTTTTCTCTCAAATTTATCAGGATTCCATAATCAGATCCTGATTTCCTTGACATGGGACCACCCTTGAGGTATACCCTATCTAACAAAAAAAAAATCATCAAGGTCGGTTCATAAATGACGGAGTGAAGGTTGAACATACATAATATATATATATATATATATATGTATACGGTCGAATTGAGAACCTCCTCCTTTTTTTTTTGTCGGTTAAAAATTATGAAAAAAATGTATTTGATACCCTCACAATCAGCCCTTTAATTTGATATGTCGCACGGTACAGTTTTAAAAATTTTATTTTTAAATTTTCCGATTTCCCCCTCAAAAGTGACCCCCATATTGAATATCAGGCCCGGCGGCAAAACCCGGGTTGTCAAATTGAATCCCGACGACAACCCGGGTAGACAGCCGATAATTTTTTTTTTTTTTCACTTAAATAATTTTTTTTTTGTCATACTTACCGGTGAGTTTCCGGGGCTCAGAGGTTAATTTTGTTGGGGTCATAGAAATACACCAGTTTAGCAAATTTCAACTTAAACGGGCCAGTAGATTCGGAGTAAATTGGCTGTGACAGACGGACAGACGGACAGACAGACAGATGCACGAGTGATCCTAGAAGGGTTCTGTTTTTACATTCGGATGTTCGGCACCCTAAAAAGTGAAAAATAAAAATTTACAAAAATATAGAACCAACTTCCAAAAAGAGTGCAAAATAACTTTAATTTCGGAAGTCGGTGTTCCTGGTTTTGTGTTTTCGTTTTTTGACACCGACTTCCGAAATTAAAGTTATTTTACTCTTTACAGACACGACACACGCTCTTGTGGAGCAGGTGGCAATGTAAGAAGACCTCTGAGTAAACTTGATCTTCTAGGTCTATGTCAAATATTGAGATAAGTTAAACATCTCGTTATGTAAGCACACATTACATTGAAGCTCTATACATGTAATCAGTGGGGATTATCAATGGAATCACGCGATGATTGTGTCTCGTAGCGACCCTCAGGGGTGCCACGCTGTTAATAGACGAGACGATACGCATGGCTACACCTATTGCTGACGAGTATCTCGTAATTCAATTTTCTACATTCCCCTTAGTGACGTGTGGCTATTTGCAAATACCACCAACTGCATCAGACTGCTTAGTAGTAACTTGTTTGGAACTTTTTACTTGTTTTTATTTTTACTTTAAATCTTTAATATTTTAAAACTTTAAATCTTTGAACAGAGCAAAATGTTTTAGTAAAAATTCAATGGTATACAGGGTGGAGAAGACAATACGACAATAAATGAAAACACGGACAATACTAGTTTATAAGAATAAGTTTAAGCTATCAAAAATATCCTAACATCGAAAATAAAAAAATAAAAATTTCAAACAAACTAAATGGCATAAAACTAGAAACGAAATAGAACACCACTTATAAATATGAGTTCACTAACCTGTCGTAAGAGCGGCAACAACGCGCGGTCCTGTAGTGACTTGATTTTTTGGCTTTTAATTATGGATTAATGCTCAGTAAAATTACACTAAATCACAGATTATTTAGCACAGAATCACAGCTGCAAACCAATGCCAGCCCAAACATTGGCAGCAAATCTGTACTGGTGCGAAGTCTCCCGTCCTAGACGCAGATTCACGCGGCTCCAGTAACGAATATTCTGTCTGTTCCATAAACCGTTCCTTGTAAATGTACTTTCATCAGTCCACATCACATTGTACAAGAAATCCGGATTCTCGAAATGTTTATTTTCAATCCAGCGACAGAAGTTTTACCTAACTGGTTTGTCTCTAGGTAACAATGCATGCAATTTCTTGTATTTATACGGCTTCCGTTTGTCGCGTTTTAAAATTTAAGAATAGTTGTATGGTCAACACCTGAACTACACGTTGGGTTGCGTTAAAAAAAAACACGAATACAATAAAAACTAAGCGTCTAATTTCGCACAATTCACTCACTGTTTAACTAAATACCTATTAAAACGTTACGTGTCCTGTCACCAAAATAAAGCGTCCAATTTCGCACTAATACCGTCGTAAATGAATTTACAAAAAACACGAGCGGCGGGGAAGTCCCTCAACAAGGCGGGCGCGCGGCGCGAACGAAAGTTAGCGGCATCTGAGGACGCGTGACTCGTCACAGGATCGCGGCGGCCGGCGACACACTAACATAAATTTGTTGTAGCAAATTTCTTCAAGAAAGCGAAGTAACAAACGAAACTAGATTTATCTCTTTCGCACACACTAAATTTTTTATTAATATTATGAGTGCATTGCAATTTCCGCATTCGTTACTTTCTTATCCAACTCTGATGACACGCTTTATGACTCTTATTACTCAGAGTTAAGGTATAATTTTCACTAAATCAGATGAAAATACTAATTTGGCGAAAGTGTTAAAGTAGCGAGTTGGCAACGTGGCTTTAATGTTTTGATGTTTATACCGATGTGGGTCGTTAACCTGACAGTGTTTCCCTATTATCAGATACATCATGTAGCAAATGTTAAAAATCGAAAATAATTTCCTGTTACTAAACTACTGGATATATTCAAATGATTTTTTGTATGTAGACTGAGAACGTCTTGAGGTATGCGAGGTTTAATTTAATGTCGTATTGTCATCACCACTCTGTATAAATACTACTCGGGATTACCTGTATTTTTTTTCTATTGTAAGTGCCAAAAAGTAGACAACCCTATGTTCTCTAGATGCTCTAGTTATTGACAGGCGATAGCGTCTTTACGTGTCACGGCACGGATCGATGTCTGTGTGTATTTGCAGCAAAGTGCCAGACGCAGGTTTGTATTACCGTGCACTGCCAGGGCGTACCGTGCGAGACAACTTTGTCGTTACGATCAGCGGACTGCGGCATGCAACAATTTGGAAGGAAATCGCTGAATCAAATGAGGTGCTGTATACGTATCCACACTTGAATGTAAAAGTGTCTAGTTGTCACTTGTTATCTGGTATCACAACACAAAGTCATTATCTGCGTAATAACTTACAACTAGGTTAATAAGTACCTTTTTTTTTGTGGGTAAGGAAATCGTCCAATGACTTCTCCCGCTCTGGGTGGAGCGGGAGGGCGTGTCAGACTTTTACTGACTATACCCACCCCTGTTCTGTGTTGCCTCGGGAAGTCTATTTGGAATTTATCCGCGACCCCAGGCAGAAAAAGTACCTACTTGTGGCAACATTTGCAATGAGTTCATCATTACTCGATGAAAATAAATAACATATATTGTGACAATATCACTCCCAGTTCTTATAAATGCCTTTTAACCTAATTAAGTATGGTGATGCCACCATAACGACATAGTTACGTATTGTTTGTACTCTCGCGAGCCGTCAATCAGCCGTTCATTATGAAGTACTCGTAGGTAGCGTTAGGTATGTGCAATGCTCGGTCGTATGCTTTGTATCTACGTTAATAATGAAGAATGTATATAATATGTCGCAGGGAAATGAGGATATAATGTCAGTGCAGTTTCACTAAACTAAATCTAGTAATATGAGAAAAGTGTTGATGGATAAAATAATAAAACCTAAAATTTATGCTCGTGTATAACAATTTTTTGACAGTTTTGGTACACAATAAAGTTTTACTAAATTCTATTTTAAATTTATAAAAAACAGATTTCTGAATTTCAGTCAGCAATGTGCTAACGACGGTCGTAAGTAAGCTAAACCGACAGACCCCCGCTGCGCTCCTATTTCTGTCTGCAGTGTTTAAATGAACCTAAAACGAAGGGAATGAAGAGGGCTTCGTTTTTCTCGCTTTGCTCGCTCACGCTAGCACCCTCCATCCCTTTGTCCGTGTCGGGGTGCCCGGCAGCAATGTACTGCTATCCTCATATTACTAGATTTAGTTTAGTGAAACGACATGTCACTGACATTACATTAGCATTTTGTCATATCACTAAATATTTTTAGTAAGAAGACGTAATAAACAAGAATATTCGACATCTACCGTGATTTCGTGGTATCCCTAGGGATTTTGTGAAATCCCTGATAGGTGTCCTCATTTCTCTACGACATTGAGGAGTGTCACAAGCAAACAAGTTCACTGCGCCCATTGCGACAGATAATGAGTCTGTGTAATGCTAGATAATGAGATAAATAATTATTTGTTTTATCTGCGCCCGCGCCCCGACCGCTACCCTGTGTCACACTTATTGTTAGGTATGTGAGCAAGCATATAAATAGATTTTCATTTGGTACAACTAAATGTCAACATATATTCAAATAAATCCATCAAAACAGACGGGCACAGGCACAACTCAAGGTTAAAATTATCAGTTTTGCTTGAAATAGGTAACGTTTAAATAACGTTTTTTTGGTGGGGTGAGAAATCATACAATGACTTCTCCCGCTCTGGGTGGAGCGTTAGGGCGTGTTAGACTCTTACTGACTAAACCCCACCTCTTTTCCTTCCCTGCCTGAGTGCCCAGAGGTGCGGTAACTCATTTTCAGAATTTATCCGCTACCCCTAGGCATGCAGGCACTGGCCACGATGAGCCCCGTCAGTGGTTATGGGTTTATGGGTTTTATTCATTTTTTTTTTTTTTTGTAAACTTTTCTCCACACTAGGAATTATTCCTGTATCGTGGGTGCGTTCACAAACATTTAAACTCGCATACACAAGACACCCAGACCCGGAACCACACACAGTAGTACAGATATGTAGTACAGATATGTAGGGCATACAAATATTTGTTCCGTGCGGGGATCGAACCCGCGACACGCAGCGCAGCAGCCAACCGCTCAACCACTGCGCCAACCGTGCGTGGTGGCTGACACTCATCTCATCTTTTGAGGCGCGCGTTGAACACTACGCGCCGTCGACTCACGGGCCTGGTGCTGATCGGACCGCGAGCTACCCACTGCTCGCCATACGAAGGCCCGGGTCTACGGTGGCCGGAGATCGTCTCGCGACGTCCTACGCCCAGTACCTCTCCTGCTGTGGTAGCGGCCGAGGCCGTGAGGGCCACTCTGTTGAGCTTCCCTCACGCGTCCCGCCTCCGCCTCCGCGAGCATTACTGCTTCGCAGAAGGCGGAGACTGCCTCCTATTCCCTCTCGCTCCGTACCATGGCCTGAACCAGGACCGGGCGCGAGAGGTCACCATCACCTATCGCATCCACGAGGACACGGCGGTGCTCCGCCCAAGCTGGGTAGACCTCCACCGTATGCTCCATCACCGTATGCACCGTATGTCCATAATGATGACACAACTGTTTCAGTTGTTATTAACAGATAGTGTTACTTGTCGTAGCCCTCGCGGTGGCCCCCGCGCCCGCACTGCTCCTGTGAGCGCCGTGCAGCAAGCTGCAACAGCTCGTAGCTGAAGACACAAGTTACTAGGTAATGGCATGTGATTGGCCCGCGCGCTGACAGCGCCATCTATTCCTCCGACCGACGACCAATTACGGCCAGTAAGTGATTGTTATTATCGCGGGTACACTCGCCGTCAATACTCGTGTCACAGCTATCGAGCACAATTGTATCGTTAACTATTACTATTATATATACTATTTATTCACTCAAACGTCATCACTTTGCAGCGCTTCGACGTTCCTGTTCCACTGTGGGTACTGTGACGTTGTTAATGCAGCGATTAACCGTTCAACCTTATGTTGTAATTAAATAAATTGGGCTCGATAGTGACGGTTATTCGCACGTGCTGTGAAATAAGATTAGATACGTGTCGGACGAATGAGGCGCTAGGATCGCCTAAACTTCCTAACCTAATTAGTTATAGTTTTAGCCTACAACATCATAGTAGATCATGAGAAATTCAGGTTTGGGGGGAAAACTTGAGAAATAATACAACAATAAGAAGCTTGACGCATAATAGCTAGTAAAGCAAGTGAATAAGAAAAAACATCTGCCTGCTTCACGTCCACGTTGTAAGGAGTCTTGTAAGCAATTCAAGTTGAACAGTTCCAGCTGGCACCTGGTTGGTGACCGTTGATATTACTAAAGGCGGAGATTAACAAAAACGATCAAAAAGGCGGTTTTTATAGCTTGTATCTCTTAAATCGTAAAGTTTAAAAGTGACGCCAGCCACAGAAAACTTGAAAGGGAACCGCTTATCTTGGTATGGTCAATTGAAGAGTAGGGATAAAACACATGGAACTAAAAGAGTAATAAATATAAATGTAGATGGATGGAGTGGGTGAGGAAGGCCAAAGAAAAGATGGATGGATTGTGTGAGGAGTGATATGAAAGAAAAGGGAGTTAGTTAGTGATAGTGTGACGGCTGACAGGACAGAGTGGAAGAAAAAAACGTGTTGCGCCGACCCCAAGTAACATGGGATAGGGGCAGGAAGATGATGAAGATGTATATCTTAAACCGTAAATATTTTTGATAGATAAAAAAGAAAAGATATTTTCAAGTCCTATTTGCATAAAGTGATGGAACCTAAAACATAATTTAACATACTTTAATGCATCAAAAAAATCTTCTAACATAACTCTTAATTATCTTTAAAAGAAGTTTATCCCTTCTATCCTAAAAAATCTATATCCTAAAAAAGTCATCATCATTCTCCTGCCCTTATCCCATAAAATACTTCATATTATGCAATAAATTGCGAGCATTTGTCTTAGCGCATCTCTTTCTTGTCTATGCAGTCCGAGAGTGAAAGCGCTTAAGGTGATGTCTCAGCCTTAAATTCGTAACTCACCTAGATATCTACTCGGCAAAATAAACTTGACTCAATAATATTTTTAAAGCCTATATCCAGACTAATTCTCTGTTTTCTGTCAAGTGTATTCCGCGCGGCAGTGTATTGGGCGGGTAGCGGGTACTTACATCAAACGTTGTTTCGCCGACAGCGCACAATGTCGATGTACTGAGAGCCGGTGAGGGTACCAAAGTCGCCGCCGCGCGATGCTATCACAAGGGGCGATACCTGCTCTTATAATATTTCAAACATTTCACACTTTTGCAAGGACCAGCCGACAAGGTAACAAATCATTCGAGGACGTACCTAATTTAAAAAAAACTTGTTATTCCACATCGAACCATACCAGTATCACTTTATGGTTCAACGTGGAATAACGAATGAGTCTAAGCATGGTTGTTTATATTCAAAAAACCTATTGTAATAGGTACATAATCATTAACAAACTAAAATAATCATTAATTTGATATTTTGCTCTAGAAGTTCTGAAATGAAACGTGATACACCAGGTGCGTCGTGTTCTTCTTGAATCAAATACTTGGAGTCTGCGCACTTTCCACCTTTGTTGTAATTAATTAGTAAGTTACACAGTAGATCCGCATAGTATCCACCAGCAGTTAAAGTCCAGCAATAAAACCAGATAGCGTTAAATGATATCTGAGTTAAACCGTCAGCATTTCGGCAATGAAGGCTTGATGTCGGCGGGGGTCGTTATCAAAGTTTTTCGTTAAGTTTGATTCCAGTCGAGGGATCTGAACGGGCCGAGGCCGGAACTGGCGCGGATTTATGGCGACGACGATTTATTCGCCCCGCCGCTGCCGTGACACCCGTCCTCAAGTTATGACGGCTAACTCCGATGAACTCCAATCATTACGCGAAACTAGGACCCGCCCGCGGCGCCGCCTCAAACGAACTTAGAACTTGCTCCATTACACAGATTGGACTTCAATTGTAGTGAAGTGGCAGACAAGTGTTTTGAAAGCATTGTGTGGAGCAGACGTCGGTAAATAACAGTGATTACAAAACCATACGAAATTTGGCAGTAATAAAGACCTATTCTGTACTACTAATCAGATGATTAGGAGCCTAATAGACTTATATTAGGACAAATCTCTGCTTAACTGTTTTCCGTGCTATCTAAGTTACATAATATTTATTTTTCTAATGAATTTGGATGATAATCTAACTAGGCCACATTCATGCGACGCTATGGACTCTACACCAACCACTCTGCGTATATTCACATGTTTAGAAGTTTATGCTCTTTTATGCTTTATGTAGGGACCAAACGCAAAGTGGAATAAACATTTTGATTGATTGAAATTATAGCCTCACCGAGTGCGCCCTGTCGTAGTCTCATTGAAATCGCAGACTCTATGCTTTAGATTGCCGCATACCAAAAGCTTATTATTTTTAGAGGCTTCAGGTAAAAACATTTATTTTATGATTATGAGATCTCAATAGGGTTTTCAGAGTTTAAATTTTGCTCATGTTTACGGGTTTAAAGTAACTTTGAAAACGCTTAGTAATGCGATTGGGGCGAAGCAAAAGGTTCCAAAACGATTCCAAAAGTAATCTCTCTGATATATGAACGTGGAAGCGTTGGCGATGTATCTCTCATCTACTTACATAACAAAATGTGTAACAAATGTTTTTTTCCCCTTTTTGGCCTTTCGGAGGCCACAGTCACAGTCATTCATTTATTCGTAATACAGCAGCAAGTAAGGGAGCTCCCTCGCGATTAGAGATGGACGAATATAGCTTATTATGCAGTGTGTACATAGTATTAAATCTGTGCTGTCCTTCGGGACCCCGGCAGTGTCGCCAGCTTTGGGCCCGGCCGCGCACGGACCCGGAATACGGCGCGTTTGACCGTTCCGGCTTGTGGTACGACAAAATTATACGTTCTAACCCTCAAAGCTGTTTTTCGGGTCCGGAAACCGAGTTTAAACGCTCTATGAACTTTAAAAGATCCGTCCATTTGGAAAAGATTGGATCAACGAAAATGTAATTTAAGTTAAGGAAGAAAATATGACAGACGTGAGGTAAAGTATCTATTGGACTAGGATTCCATCAAGGTCTCTCACTCTCTAGCATACAATACTCTTCAGAATGGTCTTCCCAGAAGTGGTCCTGTTTGTCCATTGATCCGGAGTTGCACACTTTTACGCGAGCTAATTATTATTAATAAGTATTTGCTGTTGATCTGCAAACGAAGTGAAAGATCAAGACAAAGAGACAGAAAGAATATTTGAAAAACAATTAAGTGTTTCTGTATTCTTATCGATCGATCTATTGGGATGTTTGTAATAAGGACATTTAATTTTTACCATAAAGGAAATACTTGAGATGCGCCCACCTCCCCAGTTCGGGCATGGCACCAGTGCACCTCAAGGTTAAGCTGGACACGTGTACTATTTATGTTTAAGCGCAGTCTACCCGAGGAGAGAGGGCGCCTCCCCCCCCCCCTCCCACCCCACCCGATACTTATAACCCCGACCGGACTGAATATTTTAATGATGCCGTGATGCCGAAGAGCCGACCCTATACGAATTATAACATTTCACGTCAACGCCCTTCTTGCAAAGGAAAATTGATGAGAACAACTTGTGCCTTTAGTATATTATTGTTTTAGGCTATCTCTTAGAATTATGGGACTTAATATTCCTCTGAGCAGCATTAGTAGGTGCCTACATTACCTGCAGAAACGCATGCGATGAATTTTAAAAAACACAGCAATGCACTTAAGGACAACAATTTAGAAAATTAGCGTTACTGAACTTCGTGACTTAGGGCTGATTTCACCAATTCTAAACGCCCAGTTTTCGACGTTTAAAAGCTCGCTTATACGCGTTTAGCCGCTGTCATATAGCTGTAGAGTTTATTTGTATGTTTGGTTAAACGCGCTAATATTAGGAACAACTGGATCGAATTGAAAAAATATTTTTGTGGTGAATAGTCCATTTATCGAGGAAGGCTCTATAGCCGAACACAAGCGGAGCATTAATAAAATTGTGGCAAAAACGGGAATAAAAATCATTTTGAGAGCTTCAGTTGCGTGCGCTGTGTAAACGGTTAAAGTTACGCAAAAATTATGTAAGTATAACGGAATTGTTCTTCTTTTAAAGTACTAAAAAAAATCTGCAACAGCATAATGTCTATCTTTTAAGGTTAACTCACTATAATCTTTTTTATAGTAATTGTATAGAATAGAACCTCCTCCTTTTTCGAAAGTCGGTTAAAAATAAGACTACGCTAAGCTTAGTTCAGTAAAACTTAGTTTTTATAGCGAATGGTGAAATCGGCCCTTAGTCCCTTAGTTGATTCGCGGTGAGCGGCGGACAGACTGCTGTGTTTAGTTTGTTAGAATTTCTTATTACTTACTAGTTAACTGTAGAAGCGGCAATCAAGCTAATGTGAATCGATTTAAACAATTGAAAATGTAGGTTTGTTTAATATAAAAACACAACACAGTCCGTGATTTAATTCCTAATTACTTTTAGGAGTGGTGTCATTACTACACTGTTCAAATGTTTGTGTTCCAAAGGATTCAACGTTAAATGGCGTTTCGGAATTAATTACCATCAGCCTGACAAATTGCCGTTTTTGTTCAGCACGGTATCGTCGGAAACCGTAATAACCCTGTCTGTGGAAGTGTAGGCATTACGGTACTTGTTCATTAGTTTACTCGTACAATTTTATGGTGCTTACATAGGCATTTTTCAGCAATGATTGCCCTTATCACATGCCGGAGATATGAAACAATTCAGTATAATATCTACCTAAGTATCTACTATGTTATGATTTCTTTCAGCTCGTAGCGCACCTTTATTATGCTGCTTGTTAGTTAGGTTTCTTAGAACGATAACATCGCCGAAAGTAATCAATGAGCTCAGTAAGCTAATCTACGTAGGTACCGAGAATGTTACAAGTACATGTTGGTGTAGACAGGTCAGGGATCTCCGAGGGAGATGCTAATGAATCCTAACTCAGCTGTAATAACGGTACACTTCATTCCGATTTATAGGGTATTTTAAACTCCTAAAATGACATGACTTTTTTTTTTAAACCCGTGGTGATAAACATCCCGACCGATCGGTTAGATACAAGGATATGTTAATATTAACCTCTCTCTCGCGCATGAATCTGCATTCAAACAGTCCTTATGTCATGTCAATAAAAATATATAATAAACTCCTAAATGTCGTAAAGAATGAAACTAGTAAAATATCATGTATAAATCGACTCAAGCAAATATTATTTGAAAAAGAATATTATACACTCAATGAATATTTGAATGACAATAATATTAATTGACATGATAATTAAGTAATGAGTAGTATGGAAAATTATCTCAATTTATTATGATTTATTTTAAGTAAGACATGTTAATTATTAGTAATTTTACTACCTATTTTATTTCCAAAATTGTAATTATTTAATTAGCTTATTGACATTGTTATAACATATTTTTTTTAATTAGTTTTATTTTGCTGTACCCTACAGGGTCCATAATTGTGTCTTAGCTTTAAGCCATTATTGTAACATCTTTAATGATAAATAAAGAAAATAAATTTGTCACGTAAACAAAAATGTAATGAAATACAGTGCGTTAAAATTTCGCGTGACGTCACGCTGTGCGACACTTTTTGCCATGACAGTGACGTAACAAGCCCCCACTCCTGAACTTTGCGTGCGTTATATCTTTGTCATTTTTTATTGGTTTGATAAAGCAAAAAATACCTGTTCAATATTTAACTGACGGACTAGTTAGATTTTTTTTATTAAAATACCTTATTGTCAAATATTCCAAATTAAGTGGATGACTTTAAAGTCACAGTTTACTGGTATTAGTGTAGGATCCCTTTTCTGATCAATATATTATATATTGAATAAATGCGTGTTCAGTGGCCGAGCAAACTTGCCTCGGTACTAGACTAGCACACGACTGTTAGCTGGGAACAAGTCGCTCACGAGCGCGCCCGTGAACATAATAGTCGTGACAGAGAATCGTTATTAGTGCCTGCTTTACATTTTCGGACAAGATTTAACATGGAGCCATAATATGTAATATTCAAATAAAAAAGTTAGCTTTAGAATAAATAGAGCGACAAGATTCATCATCGATTGTTGGTTACAAACTTACTCGTCTATGTGCACACATTCTTTTGAGGGTTCCGTAGTCCTAACAAGGAGAATGAACCCATTTAGTTTCGGTCTATCCGTCTGTCCGAGGCATAGCGTCAGACTGTTAGTACTAAAAAGCTGCAATTTAGGATGGATAATATATATATTAATCACGCGACGAAAACGAAACAATCAAATTTTGAAAACAGTTTTTTTTTGTGGTAGGTCCCGTACATGTATAGTGGAAATGACTTTTTTTTGAAAAACAAAAGAATACTAGTAAAGTTCTGCACTGTGTTTGTAGGGTTCCGAAAGTCAGAATGAAAAAACAGAACCCATAGAGGATCACTCGTGTGTCTGTCTGTCTGTACGTCTGTAGCAGCTGGACCGATTGAGTTGTTTGTACACACATGAATATATCTGTGACCCAAACACAGACGTGTAACATAAATAAATGAATTTGGAATAGGGGTGCAAATCTGAAAATTAAAAAAAAGTTTCAAAAACTGTATCGTGGGACATATAACAAGTAAAAGGACTCAGTGTGAGATTTTTTTTTTCATAATTTTAAAGTTAACAGTTTTGAGGTAATTCAAGAAAATAGATGATAATTGACCAATCCCCTGCCTAATCTCCGAAACTACCGAGTCTAAAATTTAAAAAAAATACTGAAGACAGTACTTTGTTTACAGATTGCAAGAAAACATATAAGATGTTTTTTTTTAACTAACAAATATGGAATCGTAGTTAAAAATATGATTCGTTGGAAACAGAAAAACGCGCGAGTCCGACTCGCGCTTGTTCGGTTTTTTTTTTATGTAACGAGTGCGTGAGCGTGTTCCAATAAGTTTTTTTCATGGGTATGCACAGACTGTTGTCAGCATTATCTGACCCACCCTAAAATCAAACGACTTTGGACCCTCTGCATGTAACATTAAGGTTTATTTAATTTATATGAGCTTGTCAGACAACTGCTCGAGGATTTGATGAACAAATACAATAATAATATAGACGCAAATTTGATCTTTAAAACGTTAGCATTAGGTTATATTTTATAACTATTTGTTATAATATGATAAGTGTAATAGCTTATTTTAATGATAGAGTTCAAGTAATTCTGGTTTCGTGGTCTGTGTATAAGATTGAGAAAAACAAGGTTCTAGATCAAATCCTGCGACAAAGATATTGTTTTGCTTTCAATATTATAACTATTTCTTGTATTATTGTAAAGAACTACAGACTATACATAAACTTTTTAAAATGGTAATATTTTCACATAACTTGTAATAAGTGGGTAGTTGAAAAATAAATATTCGTATTCATTATAAAGAACTGTAAACTTAAAGTTTTTTAAATTACCCACCCGTTTACAAGACAAGTTATTAGGCGAAAATCATATTGGTCGTTCTTTAATATTGCAAGCAATATTGTAGAAATGAAAACAAATTAAAAAAGAAACTGATGTATAGGTGGACTGTGTTTTCGAACCCACATGCTGTTTGTCGTCAATCCAGCATCAAACCGCTAAGCCACAAGAACTTGTTGGGAATACGCGAAATTAAAGATTGGGTTGTAATTATGTAGTGTGACTCAAAAGCTTTTCAACTTTAATGTTAACGAGATAATGATTAAAATAGCTTAACAAAAACATATATAATGCCGGTGGCTTCGACTATGTTGGGTGGGTTTACCTTAACATTACGTGTTAAAGATCAAAGGGGAATGCCGACCAACCATAGACACTTCGGCCCTGGGTGCCCACATATAAAAGTATATGGAAATGATAATATGCAATATAAAGAATGAAATGGTAAAAGTATTGGTTTAAAAAAAAGTCCGGATTTTTAAGATATAAAATGGTTTTTATTTTCCCAAATACAGTTTTTTTAACAATAATTTTACTGTAATACATACATACTTATAAGGTTTTGATTATATCTCTAGTGTATTTTATGTTCTTATACATCATTTGTATCATATTTACAATCAGTACATCATCCAAGAAATGAGCAGGCGGGAAAATATTAGTCTGATGCCGTGCCCAACCTAAATACCATATTACTGTTATAACATGGCCACAGCACCCTACCGTTCGATAGCCGACAATACAATTGGAAGCGAGCTTGCTTTATTTGGTATGTACCACAAGCAATTAATATTAAGTCGCTGTAAGTTACAACAGGAAATTCCCTAACATTTCTAAAGTCTGCCCTAACTCTATTTAGATTGCGTTCCTTATCATACTCAGATAAATCATTATTTGTTTCCATATTTTGATGAACTATTTCTAGTATTTGAGCTGCATCATCCCTGTCCCTTATTTTTGTGTGGTTTTTATTAATTAATGCAGCAGCAACAGCAAAGTCTATCATCAAATATGTAGAAGGATTGTATATTGATTCCAAAAGTAAATCTCGGGAAACGGGAGCGGGATCCAAGTTCAGGCCGTGGTCAGTAGGGTAAGATTTGTCGGAGTCCATTTAGTAAGCTTATTCGTTGCTCAGATAACAAATCGGCAAAAAAAAAAACAAAATAATACAAATGCAAACAAAGTTGACTTATTATTATTCAGTTATAACTGACAGCGACGTCAACGACAGTCGCTGCCAGAAGTGTCATAATGTCAGATTCGATGTTGCCACTTAACAGACATAAAAATCGATAAATCTATATCGATTTGATTTTCGAATTATAATTTGACACGAATTAAAATTAGTGAACCAATTAATTAAAGCGCCTCAAATATTATTATTATGTTTCTTTTAGTTTTTTAAATTATATTTTATTGCATAATTAAGAACAGATAACCATAACAGTTAAATTGTGCAGTGGCGTTTTTGTTATGATCTAATGAATTCATGGTCACTAGTAATTCGCATGTTTAATTATCATAACATAATAATTATCGAAAAAAAAAACGAACTAAAGTGGCATTTACATCATAAAAATCGATTAAATAAAAGAATCGATTATATTTTGAATGAAATCAGTAATTGGCAACACTTTTTATTTTACCCACAAACCAATGAATTACGGATTTACCTAATTTCATTTCAGTACTTTTTATTTGTGCAAAAATGTTGCAATCTTGTTTTGATAAATGAATACCGCGATTGATAATCATAAAATAAGATGTAATTTTTTAACAAAAGCAAATTGTTGGGCGTTTCTGGGCCGAATCCTGGCATTCCCCTTTGAGTGTCTGTGTTATTATTGTATTTTTGTTCATCGAGTCCTCGTGCACTTGTGTGATAAGCTCATATAAATTAAATAAACCTTAATGTTACAGGCAGAGGGTCCAAAGTCGTTTGATTTTAGGGTGGGTCAGATAATGTTGACAAAAGTCTGTACTAGTTGAACAGTTTTCTGACACCGCTAGCCGGTGCTACTCACTCCACAGTTCTCAGCGACGAGTCCCCGGCAGTGGGCGAGGTCGCAGCTAATGTGCTCGTAATGAGGAGATACCTCGCGCTCGCGCTCGCACAACTAACATCATCCGGTGTCAAACATGCAGATCATTCCTGTTGGTGTGGGTGGTATTTTCCATTTCGAATTTTTCATTTATATCTATGGACTCGTATCGTAATTATGTTGAAGTGACGAAGTATTGTACGGTAACCACTTTAAAACAGCTTTTGTTCTAAACACGAAGTTAAATAACCTATTTCTTAACTAAGAAAATAAATATGTTGTCGTACAAGCACAAGGAGACTTCAAGATCAATGAATCCTTCGGAAACAGTAGACAGAGTTGTTGAACAAAACGCATCGAAGCGCTTTGCTGATCGCCGCGTCTTGTAACCACACTATATCTGAACTTCAGCGATGCCCCGGTACCGGGTCACGGGTTCAAGGCCAGACCGTGTCACTCCTGAAATAAATTTGCGGCAAACAGTCAGCCGTGTTTTAGCCGCAGTCCCAACTCAAAGCTTTTAGTAAACGCGTGTATTTGAACGACGCCCATTAGCCGGAATGAATACTCATCTGCTTTGTACATGTTTGTACTCTCATTATTGTTGACTCAACGTTCAAATGATGACAAAATATGATCCCGACACGTCAAGAGTGTCGCTCTCGCAGGAGCTGGAGACGAGCTAGTACGAGTAAGTAAGGCGTTACATCGGCGTCATCGTTATGACCGCGTCTTGCTGCTCTATTACAAAATGGTGTCATCTGTGCTTCTTAACTTAATATATATATGCGCGACTCATTAACGCGTAGTCGCTTATCGTTGATGTCACAATGTGTGAGTTAACTGCCCACACGTATGCACACTAGGGTACATGATTCAGTAAGATTATAATCTTAAAAAGGTTGATAGTTATGAATAAGCACAACAGCACCCTATATTGAATAAAATTAGTTGTGTAACATTTTTGGTGTATAATAAATTTAATTCTAGCCTATTAAATCAGTTTTCTTACGAGAGTAGACACAAATTAAAATGGTACATACATTTGGTACAGATATTTACATACGTTTTTTGTGTGACCAGTCACCAGCTGCTGAGAACTGACATTTGACACATTAACAGTAAATATAATACTTAGAGAGACATCCTTGCGTGTCCCATAAAAGCTAAGATCACACGTGCCGTTCTTCTTCTTCTTCTTCGCTTTCTGGTAGGAGACAGGTGTAAGTCGCGTGTCTGAGCCCGGCTTTATTAGCGCCACTTAAGGTGCTTGCAGTATTTATGTGCTCGACGCTCCAGTTAGCCACGGCACTACGACCATCACTGGCGGATAGTGTATAACTTAACGCTACTTTACCTAAGTCTCGCTCGCCAATTGTAAGTTATCCGTGTCCATATTTAGAAACACGACGTATTTTTGCCTAGTTATTCTGCCACAATATAATTTATAAACAAAGTAGCTACGAGTAGCATGTGTCCGGTCATTGGTGGTTATAATGTGACACTTTTGAGTTTTAAAAACAGTTCAGTTCAGCTTCGTTCAGCATCGTTTCAGACTTGTACTGGTGTGTCAGTTTCCATTTAGAAGATCGATGTGTTCGTGTACTCCACAACAAGTTATATTGTTGAGTTATTTTTACGTGCTCGTTGAAATCGTCAGCAACAACAACAGTTTTACTTCCTCTTTAGATAGAAGATCACAAAAACAATGTTATTCCACTCGCTAAATTTTAGAATTACGTCGTGGACACAGTGCTAGCGATGTTTCCGCGCGGTATATCTCGGATAGTGGTGCATTCAGCAGTACATACTCAACAGACGCGAACACCTGTTCCCGCCGCTAAGTGAACTATGAAAGTGTAATGTCGCGTAAGAATAGCCTCACACTGGCAACACTCGGGATGTCACACTAGTTGGAGACTGGGTACACGTGGGCTGTCGCACTATGTAGTGGAGCGCAACATTGTGCGGTTTCATTCAACTTTTATAACGTGTTGAGAAAGATTTTGCAGTGTTAGTACTTGCCTGATTTGATGCTACAGTAAAGGAAACATACAACAAGTTGTAACAGTTGAATAATAGATTTTATGTAGTTTGTCGGTGTTGTTATTTTTGGTTATGAATGTGTATACTACTACTGTGTAGACTACTTATATGACGGCTAGTAATAGACGGCAGGTAGAGGAAAAAGTGCATCACAGACTTCAAATAATGAGGGCAGGAGGATCATGCTAAAGGATTTCCATGTGAGAGAGGAAAACATTACTAAAATATGTGTATCAAAATCTGCAAGGAATTGTATCTAATATCCACGGCAAATATTCGATATTATTAGCCGCGCAAATTTAGACGTACTTCTTGTGGAGGTACGTTAGACATGCTCCTAATCTTGTGTGGGTGAGGCTGAGAGCTAGTCACGCGCCGGCGGCGTCGCTTTGTAGTTCAAGGCTGTAGCAGTCGGTGTCAGCAGCACCGGGATTTGCACTCCAGTTAGCGGCGATATATCATAGCTGCCTTCTGTTTCAGTTCCTATGTCTCAGTGTGATATCTAAAAAGTGAAAAATAAAAAACTTTTTTACAAAAAACACAACCGACTTCCAAAAAAAAAAAACACTAAAAAAATTAAAAAATAACTTTAATTTCGGAAGTCGGTGTTTGTATTTTACTTCTTCGTTATTTGACACCGACTTCCGAAATAAAGTTATTTTTTAATTTTTTTAATGTATTTTTTTTGGAAGTCGGTTGTGTTTTTTGTAAAAAAGTTTTTTATTTTTCACTTTTTAGTTGTTTTACCCTAGAACTAAAAACCCCAATAACATGGAACGTGGAATTTAAACATTTGGAGTACACCAAAACGTCATCGAAGTAAACGTATTTTTCGTTTTTGTTCAGTTTCTCAAAAAGCGCTGAAGCAATTTCGATAAAATTCTGTGGGACCACCTCGGGAGTATATTCTTTCGGATAAAAAATGAATTTTGAAAATCGGTCCACAATTGACGGAGAAATCGGCGGACATACATAAAAAAAAAAACATACATACAGTCGAACATAGAACCTCCTCCTTTTTCGAAAGTCGGTTAAAAATGGTAAACTGACTGGGTAATATATCAACGCACAGCTTTGGGTTTTGCGTTGATATATTACGCTGGACCTAGAGACTTGAAATTTTGCACATAGATACCTTATACAGTGTAGGCATCCACTAAGGAAGGATTTTTGGAAATTCTACCCCTAAAGGGGTAAAATAGGGGATGGAAGTTTGTATGAAAAATCTTACTGCTTGGGTTTAAAAACTTGAAACATGCCAGAAACACGTATCTAAGTAAATAAAAAGATTCGACATAATTAGTTTTCCAAAACTACCCCCAAATGGGGGTTTAGAGGGTGTTAAAGTTTGTATGGAAGAATCTTAACGCTTGGTCCGAAAAAGTTAAAATTCGAGAAGAGTAATGTAGATTAAAAAATAAGAATGAAATATTTTTGAATTTTTCGAAAATCATCCCCTAAAGGGGTAAAAACGGGTGTTGCAGTTTTTAGGGAATTGTTTTTTGAATGCTCAAAAATTGTTATAAATAGTCTAAAAGAAAAGAAATTTTAACGAGTCAAACGATTTTTTCTTAATCAACCCCTATCGTAGTGAAAAGGGGAAAACCGGTTTGTATGAAAAATCTCATTCCTTCCATTTTGAAACCTGACACTTTTTGATTGCAATACTTATTTTTTTAGGGTGAGTTAATCTATACATATGATAGAATAGTAGAATTACTGTCATAATACATACATAACATATTTATCGAATTAAATTATGTGAAAGTAAAATAAATGATAAGATCCTTTCGAAATGCATCGCAAGCACAAAATTATTAGTTTAATTTGTACAGGTTTATGAGCTTCACGCGGACGAAGTCGCGGCCAACAGCTAGTGTTTATATAAAAATCATAAAACAAGAAAGACACATACCATCTTGTGCTTTTAAAATATTTCTAAGATTTAAAGAAGGTATTAGCGATGAAGAAAGCAGTGTAATAACTAGTAGATATTTAAGCTTTCTAAATAGACCAGCAAAGGTATATTATATACCTACGTCGTTAATTTAGTCTTAAATACTCGTATTTTAGTAACGTTCTATAATAGGAAGCTCATGTACGCGAGTGTCGCACTACGGAAGCCATTGCTCCGAAGAGATACCTACATCATTAACACAAAATGGCCACCGCGCGACAGGAGGAAGTAAAAGCAAACAGGTTCATATTTACTGCCTCTGTCGCGACTCGCTCCCGAGCAGTGGATCAACTATTATAGGCATGTTTAATGGGCACGGGCATATATCTACATACACATTAAGTGTAATTACGGAAATAGTAATTAGAACTGTAATTACTAGACAAGAAATCTAAAGCCTTCTAACAGTACATTCAAGGAATTGAAACCCTATTTCAATGCAATCAAGGTGGAGGTTTAACTAAGGCTATGTGTGATCGAACTCATAAGTGCGCAATGCACACAGTTCGCCGATTTCCGGCGAACTTAACAGATGTTTGTCCGAACTTGTGCTTCACCTACGTCGGGCGTATGGATCTATGTTCGAACTTTAATTTAACCAAGATTAAGAACAGAGGTATTGTATTTGTATGCATGAGTATTGCATCGTTATCCTTGGAGTTAGTAGCCAACTCCACTCCACCATTGGGAACCAGCTTGTAACTTTCTTAACTAACCACAAGACTTCAAGGATGTCCATCGTAGTCAAATACTTTCTTTTCTGAAATTAAGAGAGTCCCAGACTGCAAATATACATAGCAATGCCTTCCTTAAAATTCCATCTCAGTGGTTATTATTAACGAAATCTGTCAAAGTGATTTACAACCAGCGAGATTAGCATTATTGTCACGACTCATCTGGGAGAGACCTTTGAAAAATTACTAGGTGTGAAATTACTTTAGCATTTAGTTCAGGACTGGTCAACTTTTTCTTCTATACATTCTGATAGCAGGCCAATGTTAGTCCAAAAGTGGTGGTCGAGATCTCATTAGATGATTTTCCAACCCAAAAAAAAAAGGGCTTTTTACCCGCTACCCCAGACGAGGAGGTTAATATTTTTACCATGTGTATTACAATACAACTATCACTGTCACCGTGACCTGCCCTACACATGAACTGACCTTATAGGGCTCAAGAATTAAAACTCTTGCTAGAGCCAAAAAGGTAACTTCTTCTGACACCTAATGTGTGTGTATATTCTACATCAGTCATTAGTCCACATTAAAAGGTTTCCTCCTCGGTGTCTCATTTGTCTTTCATAATTATGTTGTTAAGTACTTACTTTATCATTGCGTACTGATGCCTGTTGTAAACACGTCTTCTACATAAGGGCTCCTTGTTATTTAACGTTTATTACATGACTTGCTTCTCCTCCACTTATAATATTACATATGGCTTTCTGAAGTTCTTTAGTCTTTAAATTTTATACAATGTATCTGTTTGTTGGTTTACCTGCTCCTGACTGCTTAAATAATGTACTGATTTCACACATGCCACATTAGCTAAAACATGAACCAGAAGATACCTGAAAAATAGATTAATTACCAGAAGAACTATTAAGACGGGCAAAGCTACGGGCGGAAGCAAGAACACAACAATATTGTTTAGCGATATAATGAGTATTATTTCTGTGACGGCTGCACACTAACAAAGTCACGCTTGCTCTTGCGAGGGTTGACTCCGCCGTGTCACACAATGTGGAAGCTCGCTACCCACACGCCAGCACTTTTAAACTCCGTCAAAGTTTAATTAAATACTCTGTAGAACAGACACGGAGAGCGGAGAATAACAAACGAATCAGATCTCGGTGGGCTGCCGGCTGTGTGCGGCGCAGCGGTTAGCTTCTCTATGTTCACGATGTTATTACATGCGTGAACATAGAGTTTTCCTTTCCTTCGCTTAGGGCGGTTGTAATCAACTTGCTGTGGTGGTTCATGTCAACTGAATTCGTATAAATGCAGGCTTTATGTATCATAAAAGTCAGTTAATTTTATTATCTTGGGCTCCGTGCAGTTGAAATTCTTGCTCAAGACATTTCAAATCTTATCTGATTTGAAATGCCTTAGAATTTAAACTAGCCAATAGTTTTTCTTATGAGTCTAGTTTTCTCTTTAATATTTAGAATTTCTCCCACAAAAGTAGCAAGATAAGACAGAAGAGTAAAAATAAACGTAGAATCTATCTGCTTTCCTAGATAGCTTCCCGATTCCAGCCTTAGTTTCCACCTAGAGGCGAATATTCAAAATTGCTCGCTCCACGCAAAGTCCGGAAAATTGCTTCCATAAGACATTCAGTTAACGTGACGTCGAGATCTTCAAGTGCTATGCAAGTTGAAGAAGTTCAACTTCATATGAGTAATAACGAACTTAAATAACCGAGACAAGTGATTCCCAAAAAACCTTTGACCATGAAAAAGGTACGAAATAGTGAATATCTGGCAACGTGTTCATCGTCCATAATTTCACGATAAGCAGAGATCGCGAATTCGTGAGTACTCGAGATGCTATGTGACACTTTTTTTTTTGGGTGTTGCAAAACGTCCTATAACTTCTACCGATCTGGGTGGAGCGGGAGGGCGTGTCAGACTTTTACTGACTAAAACCCACCCCTGTTCCTTCCTTGCCTGAGTGCCCAGGGACGCGGTAACTCTTTTTTGAATTTATCCGCGACCCATGCTATGTGACACTGGCACCCTGAGCGATCTCGGCTATTGCGTGCGTGTGAGCGAACTATGGATGCGCGTCAGTCACGTGCGGAGAATGCATAATGCAATAATGTGAGTATTAGCGCGCTCGTGCGGCTCCATGCGACTGCGAGTGGCTCCGTGCTGACCGTTGCGGTGTGGTGCGAACTGACGTGGCCAGAACGGCGCGATTTACATGTCAAAGCTTGCCTCACCTCACCGCTAACGCGATTATGCTAAGAAACAACGGGTTGTACGTGGTAGCTATTAAATTGGAACTCGAGTATAATATACACCGTAGCACATACACACTACTGTACTGTACTGTTAAACTATTGAGAAAAGCTCCAGACTAGCTTATCTTTGTGTTGAACATTATTCGAGTATGTTTTCATTTAATCAAACAAACCAAAATGTGACTGAAGTGCCAGGTATTGCACTTATTAATTCAATTATATTTTTTGGGGTGGTTTGAATGCCGCTTGAGTACCAAACGTTTCCAAATGCTTTATCGAGTGGGCTCAAGTGCGCGACAAGAAGGCAGAGGTCTATAGACTGATTAATGACGAGGCTATCGATTAAAAGTATCGAGATATCAACACCAAATTTACTACAAATAAAATTGAGTATTGGTTCAGACGAGCTTTTTTTGAAAAACTACAAATCAAAGTTGTCCGCTGCCGAGGAGAGATTCTCTACAAGAACGGCATCGGTTACTCGTCAATGCATACAATGTTTATTTCAATTTTACTCATTAGACAAAGGGAGAGGAAATAGCTTATGTAATCTAATTAAAGACCGCATGATTGAAAATATTACTGCAAAGAATACTACACATGCTACAAACTCGATATCAATATATGATATCAAATACGCGATTGAATTCTTTTAATTACTGATATTTCTTCGTTCAATGCTATTTTCTGCACGTATTCATTCGATCGAGGTTCCATGTAATTACGGATCAAGGCGCGCGATGCATTGAAGCCGAGATATTGAAGCTCAATGAAATGACGGAGTCTAAAGAAAGATATTTTAAGTCTTAGGAAAGACGTCTAAGAGCGCTTTTGTTGAAGATGTCGCTACAATGGCGGCTCACTTCGATCCGCCATGTCTTAGCACAATGAGCACAGATCTAGGGTAAGTCTTAGAACGGATTGTCCCGTGAATATAAAATTTATATTAAATTATATAAATTAATTTGTAACCAGGTCACTATGGTCCTATTCACTGAAGTTACAGAAAATGATGTCAAGTATCGTGTTCTTATAGCGCAGTCTGCAAATACGCACAGAACAATAGTATATACGATTAGATTAACCTCTGAATTAAAACAAAACGGGATATTAGGGCCTCATATTCCTAACAAGATGATCCCTCCACGTTGTAACTCGTTCCCTGAAACAGTAAAACGTCTGCCACTCAGCCATTAAACCTCAGTTTAACTACTAAATATTTGCACCGGATCGCGCCATATAATGTTACGCACTGTTATCCCTCGTGTTCGTGTCGTCGTCGGTCGTCAGGCGTCGCATGAAGACATCACGACTGTATCAAACGCTAAACCAACGGCAATAATACGCCATACAATCACTCATTTAGAATTACCGACAAGGCAGTAATGTGCTAAATAGCTTTCAAACAACATCATAACCGGCAGTAAACCATGCTGTAATAGTCCTTATGTGCATGAGATTAAGGTTGTGTGTATGGTACTCGGCGGTGGGTGGTGATCCCTCAAGTAGGGTGACCGTAAAGCGGCGGCGAGCGCGTTAGGCACAACGACGTCACTTTGTGTTGTTCTGTTGTGTAACGACGATGGTATCTACATATTTCTGACCATATTGCTTATACCTTATTCTGATTTTATATGGCTGAGTTTTAGTTGAATTTCTTGGTTTTTTGCATTTGCAAATTCTAAAAATAAATCGTACATCGTAGGAATTTTATGCTAATTTTGTAGTGATTGGGTGCAAGGTGGGGTTTTATTGCTATCGGTTATAGCCTAAAATAATATAATTCTAGGGATTCTTATAGTCGATAACAATAATTTACGTCACGGTTGGTGCAGTAGTTGAACGAATGACTGCTGCACTGCGTATCTCGGGTTCGATTCCCGACACAAGACACCCAGACCCGGAATAAACTAGATAGTTTGTTCCGAGTCTGGGTGTCTTGTGTATGTGTGAGATTACAAATGTTTGTGAACGCACTCACGATACAGGAGTAAAAAATAATAAGCACATCCCAACTAGCTGTTCAAAGTATAATAAGTGCTAGATTGCAAATACATACATAGTTATTATACCAAATAATAAGAGAATGGCCACCTCTGAAACTGAGATATTGTCATTTTAATATATTTAATATACTGTCATTTGAATGGGTGTAGCCATAATAACAGATAATATATTATGACTAGAAATAACGTTCACATGATATAATTTTCATATGCTATAAAAACAAATAACCTAATTTCATGTGATTTAATATTACATTTCAAACTTCTTTTGTTCCTATTTCTGGGTGGTTTAAAAAAAAAACCACGAAGGCTAAGGCGGGAGCTCCGCTCCGCTTCTAGTCTAACCTATCCGAGTCGGGGTACTCTGAGTCAGGGTGTTAACCATAATGATGTTTTTTATATATATTAAACGTTAGACCTAATGATTATAGAAAATGTTTATCAAACTATATAAAATTAGGTAAACTGAAATTATATTAATAATTCATTACATCATTTCATCGTTATACTAAAAAAAAATTATATTAAATGAAATTAGGTCATGTGATCGTTAGAACTTTTGTTATTATGTCAAATGGTACGCACTCCATTTGAATTTATGAGAGTGATTTTGATGCATTTATGTTCGAGATGTGTATCGTGTAGGTAACGAATAAGTTTGATTTTATAATGAAAGTAAGTAAAGATGTGAAAGTTTTTTTGACTCTTTGCTCTCTAACAAAGTTAGTTTGCAGTATGAAATTTTAGCAAGGTTGGGTAGTCACAAGTAACACAATAGAAATTTTGAGCTCTCTTATATTTAATTCAAAAAAATATTAAAAATAACTTTTAAATACAAGAAACATCATAAAATAGTACATAAACCTCTGGTGCACTCAGTCACTTCTCTACACTGCAACTGAAATTTACCGTGGAGCACAATTTTAAGCCACACGCTGGTATATGCATGTACACCCGGGACGACATCTGCTATCGGCGTCTCCGTAATTTCTCAACTCTTTGGGTCCTAGTGGACACAGGCCTAGAAAAAATTGTCTACGCCTGTGTCTACCGTTCGCACAGTGGTGATTTGGAGACAACTAGGCTCACACAATACCTCAGTAAAGCTGCGGATGTGGCTCAGCAGCGATACCCTTCTGCCCAATTGGTGTTACTGGGGGACTTCAACGCCATCAGGAGTGGCTCTTCCCATACCAGTGCACAGACCATGCTGGACAAGGGATGTATAAGCTAACATTGTGATGATTACTAAGGGGCAGAATAAAAACAAAGTGATTTTCTTAATGTTTAAATATTTTTTGTAACATTCTGCAAAAATATAAACGATTCAGACAAATTATTTATTAGCTGGCCATACATACACACCAGTAGATAGCATGCATGCTATCATTGAAAGGGAGATTAAAAAACTGATTATTTGGGTTCCTTCCCAGTGGCCATCATTTATGGAATCAGCCAGAAAAACCTCATGCTTATTAAGTGAATGTGTTAGGACATCAGGATTTCTTTGACTTTAATGATTTTGCTGAATCAGTTTTTACTCCTGCTACTCTAAAAAACAAAGACCTGCATTTCAAGAAAATTCGAGTACGTACATTTCAAAAAGCGAACTTAAAGATAGTGGCAGTAAAATATACGATGTAAGAGGAATGAATGAATTTAATTTTTTCTTTGGACAATAAGTCTATTTTTAGTAAGCCAAAATAGCAATTTTTTTGTGATTTAAAACAGAATTTAATTATGTTGTGCTTAACATAGTTTATGAGAGTAAATTGCGTCATTGAAAGAGGATTAGTGAGTAAAAATAAAAGTTTTGATTTATTTTATTCGTTTATTTTTTTATACTTTTATGTCAGCAAATAGTTTTAAACTATATGGCATAAGTTTAGTGGGTCAAGAATGTATAAAATTCTAATTTTTAAATTTGTACACAGCATAAGCAACATAGAGTACACCATTAAGAGACCTTTACTTTGAAAAACTCTAAATGTTTATTTCCTTTAATGTCCCATACATGAATGCTGTTCATTTACATCTAAAATTTTGTTAATGTATATTACCCGTATTCATTATTATTTAACGTAAGGGACATCCTATCTTTAAAACTATAAGTTTTATTGATTGTTTGCTATTTTAGCTTTAAAGAATGAAAAAATCTAAGAAACTTTGTCCTAGAAACTTTTTACAAAAATTATTGTCAGTTTTGTAAGAAAAATATCTTATTTTTGCTCTCCTGAAAACCTTATTCTCAATTATTTATTGCGTACCATAATGTTTATAGTTGGTAGGGAAATTATTATATTAGTCACAATTATGGACCCTATCGGGCACAGCATAGATCAAGTAGGAGAGAGGACGAAGACAACTACTGTTTTATTAAAACAATAATACAATTAATAGAATTGAATTAAGTAACTAAAAGAAATTTGTGATAGGGTTTTTGTGATGGATTGTGTACATAAAGGTAAGTAGTTTTGTTTTAATTCATTTTTATCACAGGAACTTCATTCTAGAAAATTATAGAATGAAGTTCCTAAAAATTAATTGTTTACATAAAAGTGGACTTTTTCACCCAATTTTTTTAATTCAATGGTCAAAAAATTATATGTCCACTCATGTCCACTCTGTAAAATCTATTTTAATAATAATAATAATTTATTTAATTCAGACCATTGATCCATATAGTGTTAGTAAAATCTTTACCTATTTTATATGATTCTTACAAGTATCTAGTAGTAATTAGTAAAAAAAACTATTGCGAATTATTTGCACAACAATTTTTTTTCTTTTTTTTTTCATTAAACAGTTTACACCGTCTCAAAAATGTTTTTTTTCGAAGAATGGCTAAAACACCCAAAGGAAACGTGGAATGAGGAGCTGTTTCGGTTTATATCTTTGAGACATGATTTTGATGGTGTAATGAAGCAGTCCCTGAGAGATGTCAAGGTCATCATCTCAAAACATTCGTCAAAATTAACTGAAAAATGGAGCAGCTGTGGAAGAAATCGAGAGCGGTTCCTAAAGAAGAATTCGACGTGACTGAAGGGAGTTGACATATCTTTCGATGTGTCCGTTTATTTACGTATGCCGAAAACGAAAAGACAAACCAAAACCCGGGTTCGGTAACACTAATGACCGAAACACAGCGCGAAGATTTTTTGAAAATCCCGAGGCAAGTGCTAATATTACAGGGTTAGATGTTTCACGTATACAAAAATTTGGCATACTGCTTCATGCTTTATCATCAAGATACGATATAAATATTGAAAAATTTGAAAGCTTAGCTCAAGAATCCAGACAACTTTACGTAAATCTCTATCCATGTTATTGTATGCCGGCGACTGTTTACAAAGTACTTCTGCACAGTGGTGATGTAATTAAAACATCACTTCTGCCTATCGGCCAGCTTTTCGAGGAAGCACAGGAAGCTCGGAATAAGGACTGCAAAAGATTTCGTGAACAAAACACACGAAAACGATCGTGAATTGCTACGAACAGAGATTTACTTAATATGTTATTGATAACATCTGACCCTGTAATAAATGGTTTAAGAGAAGTTCCACGGAAGAAATTAGGTTCGTTCCCTACCGAAGTCCTAGATTTAGTAGTTCAACCTAGCTGTAAGGAATAAAATGTTAATACAATTTCTAGTTTCCATAGTTCTGCCTTGCTTTGACTATTCAATGAATGATTCATCTGATGATAGTGATGATAATGAGTGATAGATTTAGATATTAAGTATTTTTAAGTATTTGTTATTAGATTTTATAGTTACATTTATAGATAAATTATTTAAAAAAAAAAAAAAAAAATATTATGTTTTTATTTAACTATACCTGCTCAAACGACCAGTGGTCCTCAAAAAAGTATTAAGACCCTCATATTTATGCTTAATAACCTCATTTATGAATATAAATCGAAACAAATAATTTTGTCCAGCTAGCTTGTTCTACGAGAACCATAGTGCAACTCTCTGAATCCTATTACTCAAGTATGAAGTAAGAAGATCCAGAGAGGCGCCCCGGACTTCGTAGTAGTGCAGCTTTCTAATCAATGTATCATGAAGAACGCAATCGAAAGCCTTAGACAGATCACAAAAAATGCCCAACGCATCGCATTTATCTTCCCATGCATTATAAATGTGTCCCAAAAGTTCAACACCAGCATTAGTTGTTGAACGACCCTTTGTGAAACCAAACTGTTTGTTAAGTAATAATTTGTGTTTGTTAAAATATCTTTGAATTTGATCTAAACTAATTTTCTCAAAAATTTTATTAAAAGTTGCTCTGATATAGGTCTATAATTAGTAGGGTCTGATGTACTACCCGATTTAAACAATGGTATTATTTTACTATATTTCATTAGATCAGGAAACTCACCACAATCTATACAATTATCAAAAATTACTGCTTAAGTAGGTGCTACAATGTTTATAATAGACCTAGCAACGTCAACAGAATTACCCCGTAGATCTGCAGTCTTTTTAACATTTAAAGTATTAAAAGTTTTAGTTACGTCACTACAAGTGACATATTGGAAATTAAATTGGGATTCACAAACTGGAACGTTTACTTTAAGTAATATTTGTGTGGCAGTTGGTGATGAATTTAGAGATTTTGTAATCGATACGGGAATCTCTACAAAGAAATTTTCAAATACCGCGGCGACTTGTGAATCTGATTTAATGATACTGTCAGCAATAGCAAGACTAATCACTACGTCGGTTGCAAGACCTTCCCGTTTCGCTATTAATAATATCCCAAGACATTTTAATTACATTACTACTATTTTTAATTTTTGAACTGTAGCGAGATTTTGCGAAATAACAAACTTTTTTAAGTAAATAATTTAGAATAATTCTTAACATATAAATTATATTCTACAGTGATAATATAAGTCCGTTCTTTATACAGCTCATACAGCCGTTTTCTACTTTTAATAATACCAATGGTGGCCCAGTCACTGAAGGAAGTATTGCTATTTACCGAAATCGTCTTAGGGATAAAAGTACTATCAAATTGCGTGGCATACTTTTTGAAAAAATCATTATGTTTATTAGGGTCATCATTAGTTGACAAAAGTGGGATTTTATTTGAGAGTTTAGTTTTAAATGTTTCCAAGCGACCTTTAGATTTTGGGTTAACAGTGATATCTTTTTAACCGACTTTCGAAAAAGGAGGAGGTTCTATATTCGACTGTATGTGTTTTTTTTTTTTTTTTTTGTATGTCCACCTGTTTCTCCGTCAGTTGTGGACCGATTTTCAAAATTCTTTTTTTATCCGAAAGAATGTACTCCCGAGGTGGTCCCATATAAATTTTACCGAAATTGCTTCAGCACTTTTTGAGAAACTGAACAAAAACGAAAAATATGAATACGTTTTGGTGTTCTTCAAATGTTTAAATTCCACGTTCCATGTTATTGGGGCGTTTAGTTCTAGGGTATAACAACTAAAAAGTGAAAAATAAAAAACTTTTTTACAAAAAAAAACAAACGACTTCCAAAAAAAAATACAACACTAAAAATTATCAGAAGTCGGTGTCAAATAACGAAGATGTAAAATACAAACACCGATTTCCGAAATTAAAGTTATTTTTTAATTTTAGTGTAGGGATTTTTTTTTAAGTCGGTTGTTTTTTTTGTAAAAAAGTTTTTTTTCGTTTATATTTGGTAGAGTGATTAATTGTCCACTATGATCAGAGTCTAATAAATTAATATTTTTTTTGTGGGTAGGTAAAATATCTGTATAAATATTATCTAGGCAAGATGCAGTAGTGGAGGTTATTCTAGTAGGCTCCATAAATAGATTTGCAAGATTGTATGACTGAAACAAACTTATAATAACTAGTGCTTAGGCCAGAAGTTTCTAACAAATTAACGTTAAAGTCGCCACAAACGATGACGGACTTACTCGAGTTACAAATTTTTTGTAACACATCATCCATTACTTTTTCAAAACAATCATACAATCCTGAAGGTGGTCTGTACACACTTAATATAATAAACTGCTTCAATTCAATACAGGCCATTTCAACTATCTGTTCAACAGAGAGGCTCACAATATCCTTGCGGTCTTTAAACTTAAGTAGATTATTTATTAAAATTAATGAGCCGCCATGTGTAGCGTTTACTCTACTGAACGAACTACCAACCTGGTGATTACTATAATTAAACATAATTTGATGGCTTCTAAGCCAATGTTCAGTTATACAAAGAATATCTATATTGTTAAATTTAAGGAATAATTCTATTTTTAAATCCTTGTCCATACAACCATAAATATTTTGGTGCACCAGGTTGATACTATTTGTTGATTTTAAAACATTGTTTTCGCCATTCTTTAAATAATTGCTAGAGATTGTCTCTGTTTTCTTAATTTCTAATTTAAATTATTAATAATGTCAAAATTTGATGCCAAGACATTGGCAGAATTATGAGAAATGTCATAGCATTGCTCAATAGAAACAATTTGTTTAGTCAAATTCTTGGCTGTGGAATAATAATAATAATACAAAGATAAAAAAATCAAGTATATTGACTTGGCTCATTCATTGATCATTCAGCGATCATTGTACCGATAGTCGTGTCAGCCAATGGCTTAATAGCCACAAGCCTCGATCTACACCTCAGGAGGCTCTCGTTAGGCGGCTGGATCAAGGGCTTGATTCAGAGAGCAGTACTTCTGGACACGGCTCGCATTGTCAGGCGGTTCCTCTCTCTGGAGCCCTGACCGCCGGTAGCTTGGACCCTGTTCCCGATACCGGTGGGCTACTATTTTTTTATATTTTTAAATGTTTTTTATATATTCTTTTTTAAGAAATATTTAAAAATGTATTTAATATGTTAAAAAAATTAATAAACGAAATAATAATACAAAACGATTGTCTCAAGGATAGAATGCAAACCAAATGCAGTAACTTAGACGACGAATAGGATGTATTGGTGTCTCTGTTTTAATGAATAAAGCACGAGTTAAAGAGACACCAAATTGTTATCTTTTTAATTAGGTATCACAGTTTTACTTTCAGTTGACATTTTGTGTTATTCAAGACATTGTTGATTATTGGTTAGTTTTCTAAATTATAATAAACCAGAATAATTATTGTAACATACTGTGATTGAATTGTGATAATTAATAGTTAAGTTTTTAGTTTTTCGCAAGTAAGGTTCTAATATTTAGTGTACATAATATTTTGATTGAGTAAATAATTATATAAACATTAAATTATGTTTCATTTACAAGTTTTATAACTGAACTAATGATAGTGGTATCACTTCACATTCTACATACATAAAGAGTAGGTAATATTAGGTTGTTAATTTATACCATTAGTATGGTACCTTTACGTTGATTACCTGACCCCCCTTTTATTCCAAGCGGCATCAGGTATTTAATGTAAGACACTATATACTAAATGGTAATTTGATCTGTGTGATTATTTTATCAGCACAGGCACTTCTAACGTTGACTGTGTGTGGGCGTTAAAAAATATCTCCTGATAAGTCTGCTTGCCTAGTACCATGTTTCACAAAATGTTAATTTGATCTGTGTGATTCTCCTCATCACAGCCACTTCTAACGTTGACTGTGTGTGGGTATTTTAAAGTGTCTCCTGATAAGTCTGCTCGCCTAGTACCATGTTTCACAAAATGATAATTTGATCTGAATGATTCTTTTCTCGTCACAGGCACTTCTAACGTTGACTGTACTTAGGTAAAACGGCTGTAACGCGACTGATCCGAGAAAAAATCAGATCGCTCGTCCACTCGCACACTCTTACACTGATCGCTCGTCCACTCGCATCTCGTACACTCAGCTCGCTCATCCACTCGCACGTTCGCATACTCAGATCGCTCGTCTACTCGCATACTCGTACACCTGACTCTACTCGAACACTCGTACACTTGGCTCGCTCAGCAGCGTCGCTCGTAATAGGCAGTTCACGTGCAAATCAATCAGCCGTCGATCCGACACCTAACGTTACACCCGCACCGCACGGCACATTTGTGTATTATAGGGTAAGATACCCGAGCTAGCATTACCAACTTCGGTATGGGCGCTCAACTTCTTTAATTTGTTGATGCATGAACTGTCGATTGAGGTGCACTTTACGTGCACGTTACGAATAGAGTAGGTTTAACGAAGCATAATGCCCCCCTGGCCTTCTTTGGATTTTAATTTTAATTTTGTATTTGATTTTAATTTCGATTTTAATTTTGTTTTATATTTGATTTTGATTTAATTTTTAAATATAACATAGTTTCTAGGTGTACTACTATCAATGTTATGGGCCAAATGTGTCTGAAATAATTTTTTTTTTTTTTATGGATTGCCTTTATTTGGTACTTCACTTGCTACCTCTTTCAGCGACATCAACGAGCATAAGCGTAATTTTTTGCTTTTTTACAAAAACATGGAAAAACAACCATCATCTTCATTACATTCAATTCTAAAACGTGACGTACATAATTATACCGAACGTTTACAGGCTGTTTCATTAGAACACGATGCCCCAACAGCAGTTAAATTAAACGCAAACTATCAGCTCCACTTCCGGCCAGGTGCTCGCGGTGCTATTCAGTGTCGGATCAGTCTCGACACTGTTGGGGTTCGGATCATTGTGGTTCTGTTCAGTTTCGGATCATTCTCAATGCTGTTGGGTCTCGGATCAGTCTCGGTGCTGTTGGGTGTTGGATCCTTGTAGGCTAGCATAGGTATATATCGTTAGGACTCACTCGATGCGTTCCGTATTCATGCCGCCGTAACGCTACTTGAGGGTAACGTCAGCCGTTGGGAACACGATCATTACAGGCTAAGCTTGCAAAATGTTGTAGTCTCTTTCATTAGTTATTTATTGATTAAGAGTCCTTCAGATTGTATGAAAACAATTGAATGATTCTTATGGGATTGCATTTAATCAATGTTTAGTAGATTTTTCGAGTCCTATTAAAATAGACTAACCGTATGTTATCAGTTCATTGAACAGGCGTGCTGGCTGCTATCAAACATCTATTTAATTTATTATATTTATGAATAAAGTAAACCGTCAGAGCTCAGGAGCATCAGTAAATCTTGGCTTCTGCTAATCTTAAGTCTGACCTAAAAAAGCGCCAACGAAACACGTAATGTGTCATCATTTATCTTTGAGATGAGCTTTATCTGATAAGTCATAACTTTGTGTTTACTGAGTAGTTACGTTATGTAATCTTTTATTTCAGAAGCTACGCTGGAAGGTTTGGAGCTCAATTTTAGAAGATTGATGTAGGTCTTACTGCTATAAAAAACTTAAAAGAAACATACGCTGTGGTAAATTTAACTCAGCTTGAAGCATAATTATGACATTTAGTTTTACCAACCAAACATTTATTTGTGAGATCAGACGTAATGTGTAAAAATAGGTTGTTATTCATTCTAACAAATCCGCTATCCAACAGAACTTCTTTTATTTAAGGAAAAGGATAAATATTGAAAAGTATGACTAGTACATTACTGTATGTAGTGTATAGACACAGCGATATCAGCGATTAGGAGACGTTCACCTTCACGATATTTATGGCGGTGCGGTGCACGGTGCGCGGCGCTTCCGGAGACCATTTCTGCTGCCGTATTTTATAACGATGTTATTAAAAAACATAAACGTCACGCCTGCACAGATGTTAGGTACTAAAGGGTTTCCATCTGAGGCCTCGTATAGTTTCCATCTAGATGTAATCATTATCAATCGTAATGAAAAGTAAATACGTTAACGCTTCGACAGGTTTTTCGTTCGCAAACTAAGCGGTCAACGCACTTCATACCAACAATATGAATGAATCACGGGCTCTCTACTATTTATACTATTTTCATTTTCATATGAACTGTAAATTGTGATGTGGCGATGAATTTAAAGTACTGGCAGTGAGTGTATTGAATGATTCACGAGAGCCGATTGCCGAGGCACACGCGAGATGTGAACAGCGGCACGAGTTTAATACAATGTGCTTTATTAATATTGATCCGAGATTGAAACAAGACAGACTCGAAGGAGATGGAAGCTTGGCGGTCGCTCAATTACTGCAAATAAGAATTTTGTTTGCTTTGATTTAGCTTTGGGGTGAACGTCTGTTTAGATATAGACTATTCAAATTAATTATTGAAAAAGATAATTTGCGTTCGATGTTAAAAGACTTTACGATAGCAACGTCTGATATAGGTAAGCAATGTCATATCAAATACGTATCGGAACAAATTTCCTATTCTCTAAATTCTGTCAGAACAGACGAATTTGTGTGATCCAAAACTAGACTATGTAGAATCGTCTCACAGTATAACTATTTCGTGAACAGATAATATTACGAATTGTACCACTCGATCGCACTATGAGCGGTGGCTGTAGATCAGGGAAGAACACCCACCGGTCAACTTGGTTTGCCCCAAACGTACGAAATTAGAACAGTTTTAGATTACGTATATCCGAATCAAGTCAGACTGGAAGTCGACCTCTACTTGTCAAATGTTTGTAGATGTCTGGTTATGGAAATGGGAAGCGGAGAAGGATTTCCTTAGTTTTTGACATATCAACCTTGTGTAAAAAGTAAAACAGCACCTCGCAGAGCTAAAAAACAATTACCTCAACATGCTTTTTGTTTTGATTCCTATTATTGGAATCAAGTGTAGCAGCTCACAATTTTTGGACCCATTAATATGAGTGTTTTTAACCAGTGGTGCTTGGCAACTTGGCTTACCCCAGTTGTAAAAACCCCCTTTGTGCCTAATGGCCTAGTTTTTTTCTGTCTCCCGCTTGATTAGCAGGGAAATGAAAATTATGTTTTTCTTACTCCTCCGCTGTCTTTTCTGAGTAATTTCGCTGCGGGACCCAAGACAATTTAATCGTTTCTCTGGGACTCGTCGAGCTTCATTGCCTCGGCGTTTTTTCTGGTGGTCGCCACTGTTGATTCTGGTTTACAGAAGTTGCAGTGGTTTGGGAATAGTATAGCGGGCTTGTCCAAAAAAAAAATGCTTTTTGTTCAAATCTAGGCAAGGCAAAACAAATATCATTCATAACCCTCATGCCAAATTTCGTGATACTTCTCAAGTTTGTAGGTTCAGAGTATATAAACTGCCTCATCATGCTTGAAGGTGTTCGTGCTTCAACCGAGAGCAGAGCTGACGAGCTGGCAGCGCGGTGCCGTAATATCCAGTAAATGTCTGCGAAACATAAGCAAATTGCACCGTTTGGCAACGCTGCGCACTTGACGATCGCGCAAGGCTAGGACGACAGCGACTGACATTCGGGCAAATGCTGGTGAAAGAAACAGAAAAAATGCTTCACGCAATTAGCCCGTAAGTGTATGCAGCAGAAAAACTACAGATTCACAATAATAAACAGTTGATACGGAAACGCGTAGTACAAAATGCATGCTGCCACAAACATTTTTTATGGTAGGAACTTGGCGCCTAAGAGTAAATTTTCTGTTCCTACCTACAAAGTCGTTAGATAAGCCCAAGTTAGTACCACTGCACACAACCCAACTAGTTGTTTATCACAGAACAAACACGTTCTGTTGACATAACACAAGTGCGTTAAAATTAAATAGAATTAAGAAGTAGTCCAGGTCATTGATACGCATTCGCTGGTAAGTTCTACCGAAGTACCGATAGATTAGCGCTTGCTCAAACATGGCGTCTTATCAAATACTCGCTGTTTGTATTTCGTTAAGATGATATAATAAAATTATTGACATTGGATAAGGAGTTCCTTTCGTGTCAATATAGGCAGTTATCGATCAACAAGATTGCCGAAAAACATGCCTTTCCATGAGGATATTATTTTCCATGGAAAATAATATTGTAGAGTAGAAAAAAATATTAGGTATGTATCCTACTTTCAAAGAACCTAGGCTATAGCGACCCACCACGCACTGGACCAGCGTGGTGGATTAAAGTCCAAACCCCCCAAGAGATAGAACGATAACAGACAAGCCCCAAATGCCAGACGGAAAATAATTCCTAGAAGGAGTTGAGGGAGGAAAAAAACGCTACCTATACTAGAAAGGCACAAGACAAATGCACGAGGAGACTAATTACAAGGTTCTAGAACCTTGAGAATAAAAAAACCCTAAGAAAAAAACCCTTGAGAATAAAGAAACCTAGAATTTTGGTTGTAATCGTACATGACTAGGCTGAAAATGCAACTTTACTAGCTTATGAATGATACGTTTTCGTCTATAACTTGAGCCAACTATGTGTATCAGTGAATAGTGTCTAGTACGAGCCAAAAGCGTTGTAGCTGTGAAGAATAGCGCAAAGGCGTTAGTGCTCACGTTATGTCTCTACATCACACCTATGATACTGTGGAGCAGAATTTTTTAAAGAGTATTCTTTAAAAAATTCTGCTAGAAACGCTGCTGCGTTGCTGTTTCTGCTGGTAGGTATCTACACAATATTGTAAAGCGATTCCACTTGGAACACCCGTCGGTAGTGTTCGCACACTTGAACAGTAATATAATAAGTAGTTTAGAGATGGTGTGGTCATAAAATCATCGTTATTATAAAATGTACATAAATAAGGTACTATGAGGCCCACAGGGCTCCAGGGGTGCTCCAGTAGCTACATGTTGGTGTTCATACCAGCTGCTTGCTTGTGTATCATAGTGACTGGCTTAAATGTACAGTGTATGGAAGAAAAGAGGGATATGGCACTCTGTATAGCTATATTGGTAAAATCAGAATAATACAAGTGCCCACTTCGGCCAGGCGAGCAGAACTGATCTTACTGATCCCTAAAACAAATGTGATGCCTACTTATTCTATATTCGAACTGCTCTTCAATAATCTCAACATTCAGCTGAAGGCCGGTACCCACACGCGGACTTAGGCAGTGTGCACAATCGCCACATGAGCTACGTCCGTACGAACAGAAACGCAAACGCTAGTAAGGCTTCTATTCTATTACCTTTAAAGAGTCGATCGAAACCTACCTAACCCTCACCAGAAGGAGGGCCTTCTGGTGAGGGTTAGGTAGGTTTCGATCGACTCATAGGTAGGGACCTATGGGAGGTAAATGGAGAAGCAGAAGTTTATCTATGGATAGCCCAAAATGAACCCAGAGTAGTGTGTTTTTTTTAATAACATTAACTTGTTCCATTCGGCACACCACATATCCCGGCAACGCACTTAAATTTTATTCTATTCTATTCTATTCACTTGTGGCTTCAATCAGGCAAAAACCTCCCTAAAAAGCCACACTGCTGTGCTAATTCTCTACCCTAAGATAGTTAGCATCTACCCAGAAAGGGTTCATAAAAATTTTAGAGGTTTTAGGTTTTAGATCCACCGGACGCTTATGAAGACCAGGAGAAAAACCACAACCGTTGTGAAAACCTATAGTCACTGTTTCCTGAACTTCCTCCAGAGTGCACCATAAATATAAACTGAGGGATACTCTCTAATTGATAATTTTATAAAAATGTCATGGGCTCGGTTACACCAAATGTGGTCAACGCGACCCCACTTTGCGAAGGCTCTATGCCCATATACAAAGCTGGTATAAACCGACAGCAAACCCAGATACATTTCCTTAGGAGAGAGGATCGCAATCCCTCTCCTTGCTATCTGTAGTAATATCTTTATTATAGCACTCCGGAGAAATTTCCACGCCTATTTCTTCCTAACAAAATTCGTATGTGATTACTTCTCCCATTGTTCTTCGGTCACGTCCGTGCATATCGTCCATTTCGATTACATGAAACCAAAAAACAATGATTAATATTACACAAAATTACACCGATTATTTACATATTGTCATACGAATTAACGTTGACGTACCAAATGTCTTCTGACAATTTATTATGTCAAATGACATCTGATACCGCTATCTATTCTCTACAATTTCTTTTAAAAAAAACCAAGACAATTTTTGTAAATTTCTTTTTATATTTCCAAAATTTATATTTATTTACAGAGGACTGTTTTATTAAATTATTTGTATGCAGTTCATGATTCCCTTAGCATACTTTTATTTTTATAGGTTAACTTGGATTATAGAATTTACTAAATCCGCACTTCCATGCATTTATGGTCGTCAACTTTTTTTTTGTCAACGATTAGATTGTGTGCATGCGCTGCTCATGCTGGCCTGGCGGGCCAGTGGCCGCGCACTTAGATTCTTATATATTTTTTTATGTTTTTATAGCAATCATGTTATTATATATATATGATGAAGTATGTACGAGTATGTGTCCACGAGAATACTGCCGACAAACTGTACTGCAGTTTGGCAGAAGACATAAATTTTTAACAATTTGTATTTAAGTTTATGAATAAAGCATTAAAAAAAAAAAACTCGTTTATTAAGTTGCTATGACAACACGCGTCAGCCAGAACAAATAAAACGAACACAAAAATAACTTTATTACTAACAAGTAAATGGATGCCATCCCTCTTAGCAAAACTCGGGAGGGTACAGACCTCCTCCTCCGGAATATCCTGGGAAAAATGTCGCTCCGCGTGCTGTGGTAAGCTGTGACGTTGCGAAGTGGCATTTATGTTGCAGTTTTCACCCAGAAATTAATCCGCTGGACTATTACCTAGTGGAATAATGATAGAAGGAACCTGCATCGCTTCTCCTGGCATGCAGCGCTGTTCCGACATCTCGAAGTTCTCTTGCTCGCAAACGTCAGCAGTAACATACTCTATTTGAACAAAATTATCGTCTGATTCGACGTAACGAAAAACATGTGTCTCCGACGGAACTTCCATCTCGTAGCTTTCCATCCCGACGACATCAGCCGAAACCACAACTAAATAAACACAATTCTCGTTCGACTCGTGCTCGCCATGTGTTTCTTCCAATAAAGTTGTTTCCTGGTTCTCTGAAATGTTATTTAAAAGACTAATCGGAAAGGACTGACCCGCTTCTGTCTTTTCATCAATGTAATCTATCTTCACCTCATCCTCAACTTGGCTGCTATCATCGCAACTTTGGCCATCATCGCCTAGGCCGCACTCCATAGTTTTGCACATCATCGACTGGGCTGGCCTCAACGCAGCTCTGGTCATCAAAGTCATCATTGACATGAGTTTGCGGTTGGGCCATCGTTTTGCTAATAAAAAAAAAATGTGCATCATTATCTTCGCTCCCATCATCTGACTATTCACACACCTCGGACACAACGTCCGGTTTCTCAAAAGTATAAAAATTAATATCGATTATTCCGCTCCTTGCAAAAAACACATTGGCATAGGAATTCCTTTTTAAGCTTTTCGCAAAGCGATTCACATGCCATAAAGCAATGACAATGTCATTAGAAATAAGCATTACCTTTGTACATAATTATTACTTTTTTTGTCAGTTGTTTGTTTCTTTCTTGTCAGTTCTGTGTGTACATAAATTGTTAAATAAATAAATGTTGGACAGCGCCCTGGAGCCAAACTCCTAAAATGAGCGCATAATCTAACTTTCGCCACCTGTTGGCAATGGCCATCGACGAAATTCCTCAAGGCACACTTGATATGTGTGGCCTGAGAAGAACAAAATTTTTCACTCCCTTATGTGAGTGACACTTGTAATAAATAAAACCACTCAGCTTCGATTGCCCTCTGTACGCTCCTCCTCGCATCACATACGTCGTCATAGTTACCCGGCGGTCGCCGCCACTTGTGGGGCCCGTAGGCCTCCAGGGGTGCTCCAGTAGCTACAGGATAGTGGTCTCACTTGCTGCTTGCGAGAGTGTGGTTTATCAGAGTGACTGGCTTATAAGTGCAGTGTAAGGAAGGAAAGAGGGATAGGGCTCTCTATATAACTACATTGGTAAAATCAGAATAATATAAGTGCTCACTTCGGCCAGGCGAGCAGAACTGATCCCTAAAACAAATGTGATGCCTACTCATTCTATATTCGAACGGCTCTTCAGTAATCTCAACAGCCAGCTGAAGGTCGGTACCCACACGCGGACTTAGGCAGTGTGCACAATCGCCACAGTACCTATTTTGCACAATAGTTTACGAATTTCAGCGCAAATACTGTTCGAAGTGTATAATTTAATATTAATTCCTCAATATTGTGTACTCATTACAATGGCTGTTATCTGAGCTTACACATCATACATATCGTTAGCCGCAGAAGATGCGAAACGTATGGTTTATACACAGCAGTATCAAATCTCCAAGTTGTTACGTTTCGTAAGAGAAATAGTGCATTTTCATTAGTGAGCAGAATAAATGCATTTTATACGACTCTCTGAACTCAGCTTTGCTCAAAAAATATCCACTTCTATATAGAACTATGCTAAATAAAAAACTTTTTTCAAAAAATACAACCGACTTCCAAAAATTGCAAAATAACTTTAATTTCGGATGTCGGTGTATATAATATATTATTTTGTTTATATTCTTTTTTTGATACCGACTTCCGAAATTAAAGTTATTTTGCAATTTTTATAAGTCGGTTGTATTTTTTGAAAAAAGTTATTTATTTTTCACTTTTTTTTAATTTTAATTTTTGTTGTTTTTGTACACCAGAAGTAAAACCAAATATTAAAGTTATGCCCGAATGGATAACACCAATAACATGGAATTTGAACATTTGGAGACAACCAAAACGTCATCTGTGTATACATATTTTTTATTTATGTTCATTTTTTCAAAAAGTGCTGAATCAATGTCAATAAAATTTATATGGGACCACCTCTAAAATATGACCCACCATACAAAAAAAGAATCATCAAAATCTATTCACATATGGCGGAGATATCGCGTAACAAACAAACAAAAAAAAACAGCCGAATTGAGAACCTCCTCTTTTTGGAGTCGGTTAAAAATAACTGGACTTACCGTACACAATTATCATCAGCTGATCAAAATTAGTAAGGAGGTTTCATTTTTTTTTTGGGATTGGCGTCGCATACTTAATCCATACCACCTCCATTAGCAGTCTAATTCATATCTCAGTAGTCACTTCTTCAGCTAAATTTTGTTTTGCACATTAATCAGTTAAAATTTGCGCTAGTATAATTGGAAGTTCGTGCTCATGGCTAAAGTAATAACAGCCACACGGGTCAATCTATCAGGTTAAGCTACGCTTGCCGGGGTAGGTTCATGGATGGGTGACCATCTTTATATACCGAGACTCCTCCGTGCCTCGGAAAGCACGTTAAGCCGTTGGTCCCGGCTGTCAATCGTGGATCTTTGATAGTCTTTACGGGTCGTCAGAAGCCCGAAAGTCTGACAACCAGTCTTACCAAGGGGTATCGTATTACCCAGTAACTGGGTTGTGGAGGTCGGATAGGCAGCCGCTCCATGTAAAATACTGGTATTCAGCTGCATCCGGTTAGACTGGAAGCCGACCCCAAGATAGTTGGGAAAAGGCTGGGCAGATGATGATAATTGGAAATTGGTATTTTTCTTTTCTGTGTACTGTGGACCAATCTTCTCTGGTGTGACTCTATCATGTTCGTCTAACTTTGAATTGATCACATGTTTACGAATGTACACACATAGGACGCGTACAGTAAGTACGTGTACAGGTACATGTTTCCAAAAGGCGCGTGACCCCGCGCTCCGGGCCCCGGTGCGTGTTGCGCCGGAGAACGGGGCGACGACCCGTCCGTGTGTCGCTCTAATTCGACGCCGCGCCGCTTTGAACTACAACAGTTATGAATGACACCGCTCGTAAACCACCCCGCTTTATGACGTCACACGTGCTTTGATCTTGACGGATCACTGCGCAAGCGGCGCAGCACGGTGATGAATCAATCGGTGACATTGTCACGTGTTTTGTATGAAAGAGTATTGTTTCAATGTCAGTTGTAAATTGTGGGGATACAGAACTAGCGCCTCTTGATCGCGAAATGTTATTTCCATAATTAATCAGTTGTGAATATGGGTTATCTGTTTGATTTAGCAGACAGAAGGACTGGCTATAGAATAAAAATTGCTTCTTTCTGATATAGCTAGTTGAGATCGTAAGTGTAACCATGGCTGGTTCTACTACATACTTTCCTAAGCAGAAAATCACTCAGTCAAGTGGGCCATAAATTGTCAATACATAAAACAGCCATGGTCCCTTAATACTAGTGAATTAGGCTTATTTCCTGTAACCTGGCTCCCAGCTCCGCCTTCCGAGAACGAAGTAAATCGGTCACGATAATTATAGGAAACAATAAATATTGCGTGCCGAGGCCGACTGTGCCGAGTACTGCTGAGTGAGCGCCGTGCGCCAGTGCGCCACCTCGCTCAGAGTGTATGACTTGAGAAATAGCCAAAAACGTCCACGGAAGGAAAGCATACGTAAATGATGCACAGAAACTTTTTGTTTAACCTCTAAACGCGTCAGACTTCTCTCTAAATAAATTATTTAAGAGAAAGTCCAAACAAATGAAAAAGAAGTTTATAATGGTATATTGTTGAATCTGTTTATTTACAAGCTGAATTGTTGTGTATCTACTAGTTGTGTAGTTATGAAGGGACACCGGCTGCGCGTCACTGGAACACCTCGTCGCTGAGTGTGGACATGCAAGGATGAGCGCGCAAGGGTATGGAAAGCCTAAGTGACATCTTGCTACGGCCATCACCTGCGATCCCATCATTTTGAAAAGGGCATGAGACAATAAATTTAAACTTAGCAGTATAAACAAAAATGTGTTTCTCGTAAAAAATCATTGGTGTTAAAGAAACTGAATATATCTTTATATTGATAAATGAATCGCATAGTCAAGATTTTTGGGATATTCAGTTATTTAAAAAAATAAAATTTTCAAAAAGATATGTTGATTGGAAACTGTTTGACTAATGCCTTTTTCGAAATGACCTTTTAGATATACTTACATACAAATCCAAAGATTTTCAGAAGAGCTGTTAGTTAATCATCATTATTTTCTTGATATTCTTAGTTTGCTGAAGTTGTTCGCCATGCAAAAACCTTCGTATAGAAATTTTGGTACTCTGCTAGAATATATTTTTCTATCTTTTCAAATCTGCCATTATATTCTTTTCATTAATTGGCACTTTACCAGCATATGCAGGAGTATTAGTTGATGGTAAGGGCGGCCTGGTGCCCATCCTCTGTAATAGCTGGAATTTATGAGTGACTAAGTTGTCTATGGATGCACGTGTTTCCACAATACCGGGTCTGGACTTGAAAATGTGAAATGTGACACCTTGGAAATAGCGAAATTGTTTTTTTTTGTCCTTCGGTACCCCTCTGCCATAAGAATCCACAGCTAGCACCAGCTTCTTATAATGCCTTGGCCACCATTTTTAAGGTTCCGTAGTCCTAACAAGGACAACGAACCCTTATAGTTTCTGGACGTCCGAGGCAAAGCGTAGAGAGTGTTCGTACTAGAAAACTGCAATTTTACATAGGTACAAGTATTATAATTATAATAATCCTACCAAGAAAACGAATAAATAAATTTTTAAAAAGATTTTTTATGGTAGCTCCCGTACATCTAAAGTTTACTCTGTTAGTTTGAGAGTAATAGTCGCCCAACAAGTAAAATGTACCTACTTGGAAAATTTCGAACGAAATAAAAATTCATTAGAAAAAAAGATACTTAGGTGAAGGTTTTACTTATTAAATATTTAAAACAGGTAGAAAAGATGGAAACTTTTGGAAAAATAAAACCTTATTTTTCGTTTTATTTATACGTTAATGTCCGTAAAACCGTGAACTCAATTAATATGTTCATAGTAATAAATATGAAGCGTTCTTCTAAGTAAGTCCGCATGTTACAACGAGTGACTGCGACGTTACAGAACCCCACAATGCGCGTGACCCGATACGCATTGGGTCGGTTTTTTAATGCCTATAATATCTTCAGTTTGGCTTATTGCAAAATGTCCATTAGCCTCAGCTTTAAGATTTTCATACTCAGCTGGTGTTTATATCCAATAATTTTTTTGGAATATGCATATCTGCTGTCCTAAGCATTCTATCGTTTAGCAAGCCAGAATTTATTCTTTTAGATATTTATGATTGTATAATATATTCTTTATATTGTTATTTGGTTCAGTTACCGATGATAAAAGCTTAAGCATAAAAGAATACGACCATGGTGTAGCGGCAACATTACTGAGAAGTTTTTTGTATGTTCGACTGGACGGGCCGCGCCCCGGTGCACCCCGCGGACCGCGACTGCCGGTAGTCCCTATAACTCCATCGGAGTAACTGTAAGGTATCATATAAAATAAAATAAAACGTGACAAGTAAAACTTTTTTAATTACTGAACCCTACACAGTGGAGACGCAGTGACTTGTATGCAATGGTATGATTTCTATTTTGGCCAGCACATACATCTGAAAATAGGTGCAGCTCTTTAGCATTGCAATATCTTTTAGTGGTAAATTTTGCATAATAAAATTATAATCAAATGCAATCCCATACGCTTTTGGATTACTCTTGCATTTAGTTTCTAATTACTGCATTTTATTTTTAATTTATTTGATTATCTTTTGTGCATCTCAATTTCTGCTTGATGGACTTTTTTTGCATTAATACTAATTTATTTGTATACTTAATACTATAATAATACCTGTAATAATAATACTAATAATTGTTTTTTTTTTAGTTTAATCTTCAACTCTTCTGGGTGATCTGGATATTATTGGCTGTACTTTATGTATAATTCTCGCATTGAGTTGTTCGTCTAAATAATAGGCTGATGTATCTTTAGAGTAGTGCACATATTTAACAGGTAATGATTCAATACGCTCCCGTATTTTAATGTTTCACCAGATGTTGCGTTGCTCCGTGAACACTCTGATTGGCCTCTATGATCTATAAGCTGCTCGTTTATTTTCAATAAATCACATAAATGTCTAACTTGTTTCTCAGAAATTCCATGGATGCTGTAGAATAATTTTTTGCTTGCAAGTTTTGCGAAGGTGTAACACGATTGATGAAGGTTTCTCACGAGTATGTTCAGTTGCGAAAATTAAACATACCTACCCCAGTAGCATTTATTGTTGGCCCAACCAAATGCCAGCAATAAATGCTATTAGGGTACCTACTCTGCGAATGAATATTTTGAAACTTTCAGTTGTTTCGTAATATTAGGTACTTTCACCAGCGCTGCAGTGATTTAATTTATAAACTCTAAATTTAAAAGACATTAAAAGAGTATTAGTTGTAAGGAGCGGATCGCGTGCGACACTCGCCTCGCGCGCCGCCACACGTCGGCGCGCCGCATGCTAGCTGTTGCCGATGCAGCGGTAACGCAAATCGACACGTTTCCTATCTGTATCAAAGAAAACTTCACAAATAAAGCATATCTGACACGCACCTTACGTAACATATTGAGCAAGTACGAACGTAACTTAAAAAGTGTGGCAGACGCAGAACGTCTCGCTGTGAGCGAGTCGCGCTCTCGTGTGCTTCATCCGATTCGCGTTCTCGTGTGCTTCATCCGAGTCGCGTTCTCGTGTGCTTCATCCGATTCGCGTTCTCGTGTGCTTCATCCGAGTCGCGTTCTCGTGTGCTTCATCCGAGTCGCGTTCTCGTGTGCTTCATCCGAGTCGCGTTCTCGTGTGCTTCATCCGAGTCGCGTTCTCGTGTGCTTCATCCGAGTCGCGTTTTCGTGTGCTTCATCCGAGTCGCGTTCTCGTGTGCTTCATCCGAGTCACGCTCGCGTGTGCTTCATCCTAGTCGCACTCGCGTGTGTTTCATCCAAGTCGCGTGCAATGACTTGCCGCCTAAAATCGAGCGTTCGCAAAACTTTATTAATATTAGCTAAATATGGAGTGCGATGTGTACGTACAATTTATGGAGACAGACGGGTAAAGTTTCTAGACTAATTCCGAGCTCGGTAAAAACAAACCTTATTTAAATTTTATAACAACAGAATATAACTTTTAATCTGTTTTGTGGGATGCTTAAAAGTTTTGTGTTCCTAATCCGGTCGGTTGTGTGTTATTTGTGACACGGAGCGGGAACGGCTTAAGAGGACATGTCTCGACTGTCTGAGCAATTCCTCCACCGCACCGTTCCTCTCCGCTCTGCTCCGCACCGCCCGCGCTTCCACTAAACGGCGATCTAGTTACGTTACGAGCGCTCCAGATTTTTGTCTGGCGTGAAACATTACTTTATGATAGCATCTTCTAAATGTACTTACGGATAGTATCAGCTTATAAAGGTGAGGCCAGATTGATGCGGCACTGATGGTCTTGCATCACTAGACAAGTGATTAGGTAAGACGTGCGCGTCTGATTGGCGCCGTCGTGCTTGAGCTAAGTAGGCCCTGAAACAGCCAGGCGACCATCAGAGATATTACTTTGCGCAACTATCGGGTAACTAGATGGTTCAGATATCCTCAGTAAAAAGTTGACTATTTTCATAACAATCCGGAATGTTTTCAACAAAAAGTAGTTCATATTCGAGCTCAATAATAAAGTCTTCGTAGTTGTCCGAAATCCCCGAAACTGCGCAAGCCTGGTCTCATTATAAGTTGTCCAAGTGAAAGGACGGGTCACAATAAGCATGCTTACCCACTGGCACGTTCTGAGAACACGTCATGTGAACGATAATTTTCGCTCAAATAAAACTTGTTATGAAGCCCAGCAGCTAGCAGCCATAGGCCAGCGGCCAGAGGCGGACATAACTACAAGCATAATTACTCGAAATAAAAGATAATGTGTTGTAAGTATTATTTAAATATAAATAAATACTATTTTAGATAATAAATATTTAATATTAATAAGTACTTATTTATGTGAATAATCGCTTCGAAATACTTAGGTATAAAACATTAAAATAAATGTTATACATACTGGATTTTGCAGTCTGATAGTAAAACATATTTAACCTTAGCATATTGAAGGTACAAATTTATTTCACAGTAGGAATGTCAGAAGTAAAAGCATATCTTGAGTAGTAAACTATCCGCCAAATCCTGACGCGTGAATACTTCAAGTTGTAGACATAATATCCGGCGATATTTGCGGCTCCATTGCTTGCTAGCTTTCGAAGAGAACCGCACCATACACAGACGACATCCTGTTTATAAGCGTTACTCTCAAATATTGATTAACACGACCAAAACAGTTCATACTCAAAGTAATTTTATTTTTCGAGGTTTTTGTTTTTGTCTACGATGCGAGGGTTAGCTAGTTATATGATAGACTGAAGTCTGTAGGATCTGTTTTGATAAGCAAATCTAGCTAAATTCTTCTCATATTTTTATCGAATTTCAAACTTGAAGGAGAATATGTTTTTATTTTATTGCGTGATTGGCGATCATGTAATGTTTATCATGATGTTTATACACTTAAACACTTGGGATCTTGTACATATGCGACAATATTTGCGCCAGTCGAGTGCGATCGCGTTATTGGTGCAAACTGTTTGTTTGACTAAACTATTGAGCATAAAAACAGTGTGCCCGACGTTAGAGTCATGCAAACACACACACATGCACCCGTGCACGAACACTCGGAAACGTTTGACGTGGATCGTTTTCATGTAGGTCTATTGATATAAGGACTGCGGCGCACTGCGGTGTAACATGACACGGTGCGACCTAATTTCTTGTGAGCTTCTAAAAAATTGCGCCTACCGAAATGTAATACAAGTCATGTTCTTAACTGAAAGTTTCAAATATCAATAGCATTACACACGTTAACCGCTCAGGCACTGCTGTACAAGTATAAAGGAGAAAAAAAAGCTGTTCTCAAAGAATGTGTGTGAAGTGAAAGAAAAGTACAAAGTAAAGAATTCTCAACATTGTGGAGGTGAAACCTTGTGTAAAGAGAATATTTTAGCATTAATTATGTGTTCTTTATTTGTGTAGCTCGTCCTCTAACGTGTCATGGGATTTTTTTTTTAAGAATATCAATCGCTCAAGTTATTTTTGATTTTGAACGTTTATAAAATAATATTATGAGCTATAAAGATCTGTAAGTCTTAAATTATATGTTTGTATTCAACTGTAGAGGCATTATTTTTTAGCTTTTTTTTTCTTTAATGTATGGCGTGCGCGCTCCGCCCGACGACACATACTACTGCTTTAATTTAGACTCAGTTCAGAAGTTGCTACGATGCGGTGCGCGTGTGCCTTTACAATAACAATCTAAGCTAAATTCAGTAATTTAAAATAAATATCGGTCGATGTAGTGTGTATGTTTACGGCGTATATTTACAGTTCGCGCGTGCGGCCGTAGTGTGCGGCCGATGTGGACTTCGCCTATTTGTGGCCGCATCATACCGGCTAGTGACTGGTGGCTGGGTGCTACAACTTCCAGATTGTTAGGGGCACTACACATCGGCGGGATAACCATTCGCTATTATAACTAAATCGGCCGTGGCCACACATTCAGAGTCACCGGCACCTTCTGAAAAATATAAAACCCTCAAGATTTATTTTGCCTAGGCGTTTAACTGTTGTTAGTACCTTGATCGATTAAGTAAGGTTATTTTTTCGAAATACAAAAAAATCTAAATAGATTCCCCAAACGTAATTTAACTGGTTCACATGAAAGGTACGCTGTTACAAATGGGTTACATTACTAAAATCGTGTTGCCTCGCTAAGGTCGTCAACCGATTACACGCAAACTCGTGGTTAACTGGCTACTTCATGGAACTCGTGACGTCGACAGGTAACGCCGGTAGTTGAACGTTTATGACTACACACGCTTGAGGACTGACAGGACAGTGGTCTCTAGAGGGATTCAACATAGAGTAGCACTCGATCAAGTCATTGGAATGGTTACATTTTAGACCGACCCAATCAAGCTTTTTTCTGCGGGGAAAATGTTTCGCTTTTTAGAGGTGATTCGAAAGTAAAAAAAATAAAAAGCGATTTCCAAACGTTACAACGTTCAGATAAATTAATGGGAACATTACGTGTTCCATTAATCTAGTATTAATTTAATATTTTCCTTTTTGTAACTTTTACTGCAAGTGTGCAAGTCTACCAATGCTTAACGCTGTTCATTTTCCAGCTCACAATCTGGTTAATACTTTTGCTAACAATAGCACGCGGAAGGCCTTGACTTATTCCGGCTTGTTCATTAATCAGTTCGTTATGGCGTTGTTTGCATCGTCTTGTTCTTTACAACAATATTGTATAAAAACGGGCCACTTGCATGTCGGGCCACGCACAGTGTAGGGTTCCGTAGTCACCCGTTATAACATGCGGACTCAGAAGTAGGCTATAAGTTTATTACTATAAACGTATCAATTGAGTTCACGGTTTTACGGACAATAAAGTTTTAATTGAAAACGAAACAAACGGTTTTTTTTTTGTTTATTACCCGTTTTAAATATTAAATGTAGCTTCATATATTATCTTCACCTAAGTCAATCTGCCTAGAATTTTCCCAACTATCTTGGGGTCGGCTTCCTGTCTAACCGGATGCAGCTGTATACCAGTATTTTACATGGAGCGGCTGCCTATCTGACATCCACAACCCAGTAACTGGGTAATACGATACCCCTTGGTAATACTGGATGTCACTAAGTCTGGTGGTGGTAGTCTGGTATCTATTTAGTATTTCTTTCTAAAGATTTTGTGTTTTTTACGAAATTTTCCAAGTAGGTACATTTTATATGTTAGGCGACTATTACTTTAAAAAACAAATGGAGCTAACTTAGCCGTGATAGTTTTCCTTCAAAGTTCGTTATATACATAAATTACCATCACGATTTCGTCTTCGTCGCGTGATTAATATACATACCTACCCATGCAAAATTGCAGCTTTTTAGTACTTACAGTCTCTACGCTATGCCTTGGACTTGCGTCAGACGGACAGACCGAAACTGTAAAGGTTCCTTGTCCTTGTTAGGACTACGTTGACTTGTTGTTACTACTAACCCTAAAAAGGATTAATCTTAATATCGAATTCTAAGAAAATCGTAGGTTCTTATCCTCCTTGGTTAAGAGAAAGCCTTGTGGCGGCCTGTTATGCCAGGCTTATTGTTTAGCCGCTCAAGTGCAAGAGAGTGCGAAACATACATAACTACATACAATTTCTTGAAAAACATTATCCTCCTTCAAGGGCAGTAGGGTAATTTTACATCTTTGTGTTACTCTGTTTGTTGGTATGTAAAAGGAGCAGTAAATAGTTTCGTGAATGGGAGTCATGCGTCTTACTATGGTTCCAGCGCAGTCCACAGCGTAGTTGTGGCATGGCGCAGCAGCGGGCACCGGGCCCGATCGGCTTATGTATGGTTGACACAACGAACGTAAATCTAAATTACATTTAATTTGAGAACTGTGGAATACTATAAATATATTAGCATAGCGACCATATTCGGCGCAAAACAGTGGTACCTACGGCCTGCGGCAGCGATCGTTTATATTTATTCAGTTCCATTGAAATGTCACACGTGTTTCTGGTTACCCGGAAGTTCTACATGTGTAGAAAGAAAGAAAGAAAAAGAATTTGTTTGCCACAAATTAATGACATACACAACAATATGATTTTGCTAACTTAACCCTTATCGATAGTGTTAGTATATCTTATATTTCTATGTTAGTAACAAGTTTAACAAAAAAAAAGGAAAGAATAAAAAAATTAAAGGTATAAATAAATAAAAAGCAGATGCATGTCGTGGTTGTGGCAAGAAAGCTTCCACTCAGCACAATGCTATACCGTGGGGGACCCACAGCACGGCGCTGATTTTCAGTGGTCGCCTAGGACGTGACGTACGGAAACCAAAACCTTTAAATACTTAATGCCATGATAAAATTTAAAAAAAAAAGAGAAAAAAACTAGACCATCCCGCGTGAGCTGTATACGTTCGGCGTAAAATCGTAAACAAAAAACATTTTCCTGCATGGATCGACTCTGAACGGAAAGCCAACGTCCCCCTAAGATTGACTCGTCACACACTCGGATGTCAAGCGATAAACAGATAAGTTTCCAACCGCAACATAGAGCAAAGTTTGTTCATCAATCTCTTTGATATTGCCTGAAGATGTTCTCGCTCGATGCGTTCAGTTAATACAGTTTTTAGCGGCGCTCAATATCGCTGGCATGTGTGTCAATGTCGTGGCAAGTATGGTAATATTCCCAAACTTTGCCAATAAAGGGGCGCACTCGGGGGGTGAGGTGAAGCGCGGCGATGGTCCACCCTCCCCCCTGGGAGCGTGTGTTTGTCCACGGGCTTACTGCGCCAGAAAAGACGCTGGAGACTGGGTCTTGGAATAAAGACCGGCTATCTTTGAGACAAAATGTTAATTGAGTCTGTATCAAAACAGCCGCGTTTCTACATTTATCTTACAAATCTATTACACAATTACTTAAGCAATTTGAATTCGTTTCAGGGTAAGGCAAATAAAACGCTTAAAAACTTGGTGTTTGTGTTTCTCGTACCGTCAATGGAGCGCATGCTCTGGACAAGCGATATCTACCGGTTCCAACAAAAGTTATAAAAGTTGCAGATCGCTCATCGGAATAAAACTATTCCCAACTGCCACATATTCCTATTACGTTTCATTCAATATTTGGACAAACTTCGATACACAGGAACAGTGCAAGCGCAACATTATATTGTTATGCATACGAGTACAATACATACGATACATGGAGTTCGTGCCATAATATTATCGAATTTAGTTCGGTTCAGGGTCATCGCATGTCGTGATTCCGACACGTCACGCTTCAGGAGATCCAATGGAATTTATTTGATACAATTTGGGTTTATACCAATTGCCGTTACATACACATCAAATGTACATATTGTATGTTTGCTAACATTCATATCATCTGAAATGTTTACACATTTACAGTGAGCTTAGTGGGTACCTACGATGAATGGATGGTGTTAATAGAATCGTGCTGTAACCGATATAACACCAGAATCCCTTTAATGGCAGCCGCCAATGCAATAGAGTAATAATATGAAAGGTTCAAGTAAAAGCTTCTCGTCACAATAGAGCAACGCATATTGAATGTTGCTAAATTAGGAAACTATCCAATGACGGCGTAACTCTTAACACTAATGGACCAGATGATGACATTATTACCTACGTACCTACGTTCTCTTAATAGAAGCCAGAAATAAGGCACTAACAAAGTAAAACCCAAAAGTTTTCTCTGTGTTCAAATTGTTTTGCGACAATACTCAAATTGAAAATATTTGCATCATGTCATGAGGTACCATGGATAAAAAAACAAAGTCAATCAAGATAAAAATAAAGGGTGGCAGTATAAATAAACCACTCAAAATGGTGTTCGGATATATCCCACAGACATGCAGTATATACAGTTTGGCTAAGAATAGCGTTACTCCAATTTGAAACTAGAGCTGATGCAATAAGTAAAATTAAGCTTTTGTCACTTTACGAATTTTACTTTCAGATTCAATTTTCCTATAATCAAATGGAATTATTCAGTAGTTGAATACGGAACGGAATTATGAATTCAATGTCCACCCGCCGTAAGACGATCCCGACCGAGTTAGAACGAACAATAAATTTGGTGCAAATTATGATAAACTTAGTTAGCGGATATTTTGGAGAGCAGTGTTTGTGTCTGCCGGAGCCGCGGTGCCGAGCTTGCGGCTGTGGCCTGAAGAAAAACAGATGGTGTCAGCTGCTCGCGTCGGGGAGAAACTTTACACTGATGACAGAGGTATTGCATTCCCGAAATTTTGCAATTTTGTTATTATTCGTTGGTGTATTCATTAAAACTATGCTAGTTTTGGGAAGTTACTCGGTTAAGTGTGGCTGGAGATAGGAGGGATACTACTAAAGCCAAAATTTCACTATGAACTTTGCAAGTCCTGTCAGATAAGTTTTAGTCGTGCTACGATTCCAGTTCCAAGAATTGAAAGTAGTATTTTCTTCCTGTGAAGCCCCGCGACTCACTGGTGAGTCGGACAAAAAAAAAATATTAAAGAGAAAAAAACAAAAAAAAAATCGGCTGTCAACCCGGGTTGAGTAGTATTTTCTTCCTGTGAAGCCCCGCGACTCACTGGTGAGTCGGACAAAAAAAAAATAGAAAGAAAAAAAAACAAAAAAAAAATCGGCTGTCAACCCGGGTTGTCGTCGGGGTTCAATTTGACAACCCGGATTTGGCCGCGCGGGTTGAAGGGTTAAATGAGGGTTACGAGTCCACTTTTTTTTTCGGTGTGGTTTGAGATCTACCTCCTAGCAGTCTAGTCCGGACAACGGCACTATAGGCTTGCCTGTGGTACGGCTGGACGATCCTACCTAAGCGGTGGTAGGCTCCGCAAGGGGCCGCCTGGGTCGTGACCACCATCCCACCGGAGTTCGGCGCCAATCAGCTTGCTGTGTTCCGTCGGTGTGCGGGAGTGCCAGTGCCTTTGGGGGAGAAGGAAGCTATCAGTTGTGTTGGTCTCGGGAAAATCTTGCCGGAAAACTCATTTTGGAGGGTAGCGGGATCCAAAGCACGGTGCCAGCCGTTGGCTGATCTCAGTCAGTAGGGGGGCCAAGTAGCACGCCAGCCACATGGCAAAGGTTGCCCCGCCAACTCGCGAAAAGTCCCGATATACTCCACCGTGCCAGCCGGCGACTGGATGGCAGGTTCGCACGAGGAAAAGAGCCCTTAATTCTGCCGCCAAGCCCTGCAAGCGGATTCTGCGTGGAGCACGTTTTGACCATATCGGACGTATAGGGGCCAAGCTGGCATCATACTCTCCGGGTAGTAAACAGTTCTGGTCCCTGTCGAAAGTGGTTGAAACGAATTTCTATCGTCCCACTTTACCTCCAATTTTGAAACCTGATGGGTCGCTGGCTCACTCTGCAAGTGTGAAACCCAATTTATTTGCATCTCTCTTTGCAAACAATTCACGATTAGACACTGGCTCGAAGCAACCACCAACTGTGCCTTGTTGTGACTCTTCGATGCTGGAGGTCGCAGTCCATATTAAAGAGGTCCGAAGAGTATTGTGGAGTCTTGACATAAACAAGTGCAGCGGGCCTGACGGCATTCCGGCGAGAGTGTTGAGGCAGTGTGCACCTGAATAGTCTCCTGTGTTGACACGCTTGTTCCGCCTCTCTCTTGATAAAAAGACAGTGCCAAAATGCTGGAAGCTTGCAAATGTACAACTTGTGCCCAAAAAGGGCAACCGCGCATACCCCGTTAATTACCGTCCTATCACCATTACCTCCGTTCTGTGCAAGGTTATGGAAAGGATACTTAACAGTAAGCTGCTGACATACCTTGAAGACAATGATCTTCTCAGTGACCGTCAATTTGGCTTTCACCGGGGACGCTCAACTGGCGATCTTCTTGTGTATGTCACGCACTGCTGGGGCAAAGCCACTGAGAAACACGGCGAAGCACTAGCTGTATCGCTTGATATCTCGAAGGCCTTTGACAGGGACTGGCACGCAAGTCTAAATAGCAAGCTTCTTGCGTAGGCATCCCAGCTGTTTTTTGTAGCTGGACATCAGACTTCCTTAGTGAACGGTCGATCCGAGTAGTCATTGACGGCTGCTCCTCTGACCTGATGGCTATTGATGCTGGAGTTCCTCAGGGGTCTGTTCTCTCTGCAACTCTATTCTCTCTGCAACTCTATTTAGTGTTTCGTGTTGATGGCTTGTTTGTTGTCATTTGACAGTGTCGCAACACAGATTACATAATTATTATTACGCAATGTGCATTGTCTTTGGTTGTTGGACCTGTCATCGGGCAATGAACAAAAGATTTTCATAGGTTGAATACGAGGCTTTTAGCCTCGTTGTATGTTTACATGATCAAACATTACAATTTTTCTTTCTTTCTCTATTTATTTATAAATATTATATACACACATACACACACCACACACACTCTATCGCACTGTTTACATGTTGGCAATCTTTAATATTAGGATGTGATGGGGGCCTGGAGCTCTGAAATACAGGCCTAGGCTTAGTTCAGACTCCAGATCTCCCACAAATTACAATTGTTCTGCCATAATATCTGTCAACATACTTATCTAGCATTAAGTAATTTTGTGGAGATATAAATAAACATTTTTATTATTATTATTATTTCGTTTATTCATTTGTAAATACATATAAATTATATTTTTAAATATTTCAATGAAAAAATAAAATAAAAAACATTTAAAAATATAAAAAATAGTATCCCACCGGTATCGGGAACAGGGTCCAAGCTACCGGCGGTCAGGGCTCCAGAGAGAGGAACCGCCTGACAATGCGAGCCGTGTCCAGAAGTACTGCTTTCTGAATCAAGCCCTTGATCCAGCCGCCTAACGAGAGCCTCCTGAGGTGTTGGTCGAGGCTCGTGGCTATTAAGCCATTGGCTGACACGACTATCGGTACAATGATCGCTGAGTCCACATCCCACATGTCGACAACCTCGCGAGCCAAGTCAATATACTTGATTTGTTTATCTTTCTCGGCTTTCACGAGGTTCTCGTCATGTGGGACGGCAATGTCAACAATCATTGCACGCCTCTCGATTCGGTCCACCACCACTATATCAGGCTTATTGGCTATAATAGTCCTGTCAGTGATGATGGACCGATCCCAGTACAATGAGATATGACCATTATCGAGAACTGGGTCGGGCGCATATCTGTAGTACGGCACTTCCGATTCCACAAGAGAGTATTTCAGAGCAAGTTGCTGATGGATAATCCTGGCTACGAGGTTGTGCCTATGCAAGTACTCACCGTTAGCTAGACGAGAACAACCAGAGATTATGTGGCGGATTGATTCTCCCGGACGATGACATGCCCGAAATATGTCAACCGTGCCGTCCTTCACAATAAATCTCCGGTAATTTTTCGTCATGATAACTTCGTCCATAATTGCACAGACAAAACCTTCGGTTTCCCCAAAGAGGTCACCGACACGCAGCCAGGCTACGGACGCTAGTTGGTCTACATCGGGCCCATGTAGGGCCCGGAAAAAGCGTCCGTGAAGTTCCTTATTCTGCCATACTTCTCTGCGATCGTTAGTGTCAAGCACTAGAGGTTTGCGCCAGTTCTCGTTAGCCAAGGAGAGTGGAGTAAGGCCCTTGTCCACTGCCACTACATCTCGATGCATACCCACGTCAGCAGCTAGGAAATATTCCCTTAGACTGCATACCTCGCGGTTGTGTAGGGTCTTAGCATTTAAAAAGCCTCGGCCTCCACACTTCCGCGGGATATACAGTCTCATCACCGACGAATGTGGGTGATGCATCCGAAATGCAGTCAGCAGCGTACGGACTCGCCTATCCAGGGCGTCAAGTTCTGTTTGAGTCCATTTGAGTACGCCGAAAGAGTACATCAATACCGGCATGACCCAACCGTTGAAGGCGCGCACCTTGTTTCCGCCCGAAAGAAAGCTATTAAATACCTTCTTCAGGCGGCCAAAGAAGCGCTCCTTCAACGATTGCTTCATGTCAGCAACATTGATACCTAACGCTTCCGACATACCCAAATACTTATAGGTTTCGGTTGGAGAGAGGGATCTCAGGTTTATGGAATCCGAGAGTTGTGTTCCCACGGATTCCACAATCTCCCCTCGCTTTACATGCATGACCGCACATTTATCCACACCAAACTCCATCCTGATGGCACTACTGAAGGTTTCAGTTACCTTCAGTAGCTCCATCAGTTGCAGATTGTTGGGGGCAAAAAGTTTCAAGTCATCCATGTAAAGGAGGTGAGATATAACCTGACCACCTCTCTTCAACCGATAGCCTAGCCCTGAATTCTCTAGCAGTGTGCTTAGAGGATTCAAAGCTAGGCAAAACCAAAGCGGACTCAAACTGTCACCCTGGAATATACCCCGCTCGATCCTTATCGGTTCGCTATTCCTCTGGATTTGTCGACATCCTGGATAGCGAAGGACCGTCCTCCATTGCCCCATACATGACATCAGGAAGGTGCGTAGCGTTGCATCAACTTTATACAATTCCAGCACCCTCATGAGCCATGTATGAGGAACTGAGTCATAGGCCTTCTTATAGTCTATCCAACATGTCGACAGATCCTTTCGGAAACGCCGAACCTGTTGGCTAATGGTCATATCTATGAGGAGAAGCTCCTTAGTACCGCGGGACCCATTCCTACATCCATTTTGAGAGGCAGACATGATACAGTTACTATCTATATGTGTGTTAATCTTAGCTCTCAAAATGGATGTAAGAACCTTATAGACCGTCGGTAAGCACGTGATCGGTCTATAATTTTTAGGTTCCGCAGTACTACCTGATTTATGGAGCAGGTGGGTTATTCCTGTAGTTAGAAATTGGGGCAGCGACCCTGACTCTAAGGCAGACTGGATCTGAGATGCCAAGCGGGCATGCGACCTCGTAAACCATTTGATCCAGAAGTTGTGCAGCCCGTCCGGACCTGGAGATTTCCAGTTAGCTAACGGACGGACTGCACGAGCTATATCTTGGGGGCTGATGATAATTGCCCCCATTTCTGGTATTGGATCGCACGCGCGCTCAACATCCCGAATCCAATCGCCCTCGGTATGACAGACAGGCACCGACCAGATGCTGCGCCAGAACGAGTATATGGCGTCATCATCCGGCAGGTGCGTATTAGTCACACCTTGGTCCGGTCGCTCCCAATCCCTATAAACCCACCTTTCATTGCTTCGGAATGTGCGATTCTGGGTGTATCGTTCCACTCGCCGCTTATATCTGCGAATACGGTTTGCCCATGCATATACTTTCTGTTTCAGGAAGTCGATGCGCTCTGTGACACGGGACATATAGTCTCGGGGGCTGACATCAGTCCCCGAAAACGCCCGTCTCACAAAGCGCATCACTCAGGGGCGAGTGTTGCCCTCCCTGAAACAGATTAGTTTGCCTATGAGTGCTCTGGCCCCACCAATACGACGCTCGATCCTGCACTGCCAAGCCGGTACGGCTGGCTTCGGTCGTGTAGCTCTGTCTTTAGGAAATTTGACGTGAGCTACACGACATGCCGCTACAGCCGCGCAGTACAGTATCGAGTGTGTATCGGTGAGGTCTTCGCAGTCATCAAAATAATTGGACAACTGCGAATCCAGAGCAGCCACCAGCGCCTTATTCTTGTTATGCATGGGCAAACGAGGTAAGCGTGGCCTAAGCTCGAGCGGCATGTTGCGATATTCCCGAATAGCACACTCCAAAGCACTCCTCAATTCATCATTGTAGTGGGTACTTACGTTTGTAACCATGTCATTACACTCCTCGTCAGCGTGGCTGGGAACATGGTTGGACGGTGGTACCACAACTGGTAACACAGTCTGCGACGGAGGGGCAATAACATGGCTACCCATTTCAGCTCGGAGGCGATCAAGTACAGTATCATCCAACATATGATTACGCAGGATGACCCGCACCTGATCCGACAGTCGTTGGGCCGAAACGTTGACGGCTGGCTCAAGCACCTGGAACAAAGAGAGCATCCGAACACGGTACGCGGTCAGGTTGTTACCTCCCTCTGTAGCCCCATAGTATGAGCGCATGACGTTTTCATTGATGGATTGCGTCCATCTCATGCGCTGCACACTTCCGCCGGGAGCTGGGACCCTATCAGAGGCCGGTGGGCCTCGAGGTCCTAAGCCGCTCGGCGGCCGGCGTCCTCCCCGTCGACGCGCAGGTGGTGGTGTCGTCGGCGGCGAGAAGAACTCGTCGCTGGAGCTCGACGCAACTGCCACGGCCGGTGTCACAGCACTCACGATGGGGCTGGGTTCCGGCGGCGGCGAGGCGGAGCTGAGCGACGAGGCCGGAGGTGGTGGGCGTGCACGGCGAGCTGCGGCTCTCGTCAACATATTTTCTTTCGACGTCAACTTGTAAATTTATTTATTGCCATTATATTGCTGTATCTATGTATATCCACGAGATTATTTATTGTTGTATGGTTCATTGTTGTTGTCTATTTAATTTTCTGCTTGGTTTGGATTGATTTGTATTAGTTTATATATTTAATTTGGTTCAAAAATCGCGTAAAAGAAAATTTTATGTCACTTCAGTTGACAGTCGAGCCACAGATTATTATTATTATTATTATTATTATTCGCATATCAATGACCTACTTCAGCCAGATATTGTTTGGTACGCAGATGACAGTACGGTTGCAGAACTTGTCCAGCGCTAAAACCGTCGGGGATGAAGTTTGTTCCTTGAGAGAGGCCATGGTAGAGCAAACAAATTTGACCTTCAGCCTTATCTCCCAATGGGGTGATGACAATCTGGTCTCTTTTAACACTTCTAAAACACAGGCGTGTCTTTTTACCGCATAAAGAAGTCGTTTTGACTAAACTCCTACTTTTCGGGGTACATCTATTCCTCTTAAAGATCGGCTCGAGCTCCTAGGCATGCAGTTGACATCTAGTCTCAACTTCGGCGCTACCATTGAGTACAAAGCCCAAACTGCTGCAAAAAAACTTGGCATCCTAAACAGAGTGAAGCGATACTTCACGCCTGAACAACTTTTGGGATGGTTCAGCTAAATACCAACTTGCTGCGCTTGACTCTCTAAAACTGGTGGATGCCAACCTTCACAGCTTGGCTCATCGCCGCAAAGTTGTTTGCTTGTCGGTCTTCTAAAGAATGTATTTCGGAGAGTGTACCCAAGAACTCCACGACCTCATCCTACCAGCCCCCTTCTACCAACAGACATCTAGATGCACTGCAAGTTACCGTCTCTACCTTATTGCTATTCCACGAATTCGCATTAAGCGTTTCCTAACGTCTTTCATAATGCGCACTGCAAAGGAGTGGAACTCTCTACCTGCGTCTGTACTTCCGAATGCATACCCTAATCTCTTCAAAGTTAGAGTGAATAGGCTTCTTCTGGGTAAGCTCGCTCCATCGTCGACTTTGTCTGTGTCACCTCTGACCTAGACCCTAGAGTCAAGAGCGAACCCATCTAAAATAAAAACAAAAAATAAAAAATATAAATACATAAGTATTCCACACAAAACTGTATGTTTTTAATGGTGAATTGATTTTTTCATTGAATTTTTCAAGATTTTCAAGAATTTGATCAAGGAAGTTTCATGAAGCTCAAACACCTATAATAATTATTATTAATGTTAGTGGTCTTGCTAAACATTCAAAATAATGTGTGTGGACAGGAAGACCCAAAGCGTTCAGCGACCAATAACAGAAGTCTTTAATGTTCAACTTGAGCTCATTTCGACGCTTCATAGTTTTTCGTTTTTCCCATGCTTTTAAAATAGCTGTTATCAAACCCATCCATAAGGCTGGACAAAAACACTGTGTCAATAACTACCGGCCCATCTCCATTCTACCGGCTCTGTCCAAGATATTGGAACGCCTTATAAATCAACGTCTAGTTAAGTTCTTGGAAGCAAATAATCTCCTTTCGTCTTCACAATTTGGTTTTAGAACTGGCAAAAGTACCAATGATGCAGTTCACGATTTGATAAACTCTATTGTGGGCAGCTTGGATGATCGAAAGAAATGTATTACGGTGTTCCTCGACCTTGCAAAAGCATTTGACACAGTCTCTGTTCCGCACCTTCTTAAAAAGCTTGAACGGCTTGGTATCAGAGGAATCTCCCTGAAACTGATGGAGGACTATCTTACTGGTAGGAAACAACGGATAAGGATAAATGACTCGCCCAGTGACGAGCTCTCAGTCAATTTTGGTGTACCCCAGGGCAGTATAATTGGGCCAACGCTATTCCTGGTGTACATTAATGACCTCTGCCAACGTTCTCTTCTAAAGGGAAAGATCATTACCTTTGCTGACGACACTGCACTGTTCTTTGGTGGTGATGGATGGGAGGAGGTATTCGATGTTGCACAACTGGGTCTAAATCATGTTACTAATTGGCTGCAAGACAATTTTTTAACTCTTAACGTCTCTAAAACAAAGTACATAGCATTTGCTCAAAGATCTAACTTGCTCCCACCCTCAACTCTAACGATTACTGCTCACACCTGTAGGATTGAAAATATCCAGTGCTCTTGTTCTTCCCTTGAAATGACCGAGAATATTAAATATCTTGGAGTCACTATTGACCAATATCTGTTTTTTAAACCACACATAGAAACCCTCGTGACCAGGTTACGAAAACTAATTTACATATTCAAAACCCTGAGACACTCGGCCGACCGAAAAACTATTAAGATGGTCTACTACGCATTATGCCAATCACTTATTGATTACTGCATCACATCATGAGGAGGTGCCGCAAAAACACACCTCATCGAAGTAGAAAGGGCACAGCGTGCCATACTCAAGGTTGGAGCTGGTCTTTCCTTTCGTTTTCCAACTACTGACCTATACAAAGAATGGGATACTCTCACTGTCAGACAAACGTTCATACTACGTACATTACTTAAAAAACATTCTCAAATGCAGTTTGACGCTGAGCTACTCAAAGACAACCGACGAAAGGGTAGGGTATGTCCCACGGCTCAATACAAATCCACACTCCCTAAAAGATTGTATTGTTTTCTTGGGCATTATCTTTATAATAAATTAAATAAATTCCTAAATCTATATCCAAAAACTCGATCAAGCTGTATTAGAGAAAAAAAAAAACTTAAAAACCCTGGACTATAATAAAACTGAAAATCTTTTGACCGTTCTGAATTAAAACAAATTTTGACTAACCCCACACATACATAACTGTTCCGCACCTCCTTGAAAAACTCCTCTCGCTGAAACTCACTCCACAAAAGTCACCTTCACTCACACATTGCTCATCTGAATTACTCACATACATCTCCTACTAGTCGAACACTTCACACAAGATAAACACTCACTCACACATCGTCTCATAACATGACTCAAAACTTCTGCAGAATTATAGGTAGGTATTTTATTTTTGTTTTTTTAATTGTGTTTTATTGTTATTTATTCTTCTTTTGTTTGTTTAAGCATATTATTTTACTCTTCTTTAGTTTTATTTTTTTTGCTATGCACATTATTTATTTTCGACTCTTGCACGGTATCTCTATAAAAGCTAATTCTAGCCGTGGAAGGGGCTTGGTGACCTGTAACACAGGTTTTTCAAAACTTATATCAGGCACCAGTCTCTCACAAGGATGGAATACAGCTGAGATATTTTTTTTTTCGGTACTTAGCTTTAAGGCAGTTTTGTGAAGAGAGAATAAATGATAAATTATTATTATTATTATTATATCATAGAGACATTATTTATAATTATAATATTTTAGCTCAAAAGAATTCCAGAGTTGGTCGCATTACTACTTTACGGTACATCCACATAAAATATATTCATAGACTTTTTAGCAGTTAAAAGTCAGTTTTATGTAGAGTTGAAGTGCTTAGCGCTGGCGTTGTAAAGAACTGCCGGACAGTGAAGCGACAAGACTAAAATATGTCTTCAACGCCACGTGCTATCATTTTGAGTATAAAAATATAAAATGATAATAATCCTTTTGATTACTTTATGAAGTTGAGTGACTGTGAACAGTTGCCGCACATTTGTTTTTAATGGTTGCCTTTAATCTGAATTTAGGAGTTTGTTGTAGAAATAATCTGAGCCAACACTTGTGCGTCTATAGGTACTACCCTCCTCGTTTTATAATAATAATAATAATTTATTTAATTCAGACCATTGATCCATGTAGTGTTAATAAAATCTTAACCTATTGTTAGTACATAAAAAGCTTAAATTAATTGGCGACATGTACGCCAGTACGCACATGCCTAGCTGCCCAGTGCCTAATGAAAGGCCCATCAATTTTGTCCGCCAGTGTAGCCAGTATGTTGTGTTTATGTGGTAAACTTTCCGTTTACTTTGAATTACGATTAGACGTCCCATTTACCTCCCATGGGTGTCGTAAGACGCTACTACGGCCAAATATATTGAGATCAGCAAGCCTTTCAAGCATGGTGTTATTATAGCAATATCCCCTAAAGATAGTTCGTTATAGCGGTCTATGTGAGAGGTCAATGTTCAGTGGCCAGTTACGAGTTGATTTACTATCGTGATGGAACTTTTCAAGTTCTGGTACTCTTTCAAATCTAATTTACATTCAGTGACGTCAAGGTCTCTACACAAAAGAACTTGTTATCAACGAATCGAAAAAACAATTTTGCCATCATTTATTTTATGATCGGAAGTGTGATGCAATACGCACCGAACTAATCGTAATCTTGCCGTGATTTGGGAGCGCCACTAATTGTTGTGTAAGCGGCAGCCGTCGAAGAGAGACCTGTTGCCGCCTGCTCACGCTCATCGCCTACCGTTCATACTTCCGCTGTTTTTATTAAATTCTTGTAAAATCTCTCTCTTATTCCGACATACTTTTTCGCCAACAAAAAAGAAAGAAGACGGAAATGTTTTGAAATTCCATTCATTGCTTCGGTCCTGAAGTTTTCTATTGCTACAATATTTTTTTTTTATGATGAAACGAATAAACTGTTTATTGAATCAAGGAAATGCGTTTTAGAGTTTTTGATTGAATCAACGGGATTTTCTTGATTTTGTGAACTTACTGCAATATAAATTTTGTAATATTTAAGTCACAGAATGTGAAATATTATTATTATAATTTCGTATATTTATTTTTACACATATTAATTTACATTTTTAAATATTTTTAAAAGAAAACATAAAAAAAACATTTAAAAAAATATAAAAATAGTAGTCCACCGGTATCGGGAGCAGGGTCCAAGCTACCGGTGGTCCGGTGGCTCCAGAGACAGGAACCTCCTCACAATGCGAGCCGTATCAAGGAGTACTGCCTTCTGAATCAGGCCTTTGATCCAACCGCGCAACGACAGCTTCGACAGGTGGTCGTCGGAGCTTTTAGCCATCAGGCCATTGGCGGTAACGACTATCGGCACAATGACAGCCGAGTCCACATTCTACATATCGACAACCTCGTGTGCCAAGTCAAGATATTTAATTTGTTTCTCGTCGTCATGTGGGATGGTGACATCGATTATCATTGTGCGGCGCGCTAATCGGTCTATCACCACTATATCCGGCTTATTGGCAACAATAGTCCTGTCAGTGATGATAGACCGATCCCAGTACAACGTGACATGGTCATTTTCGAGAACTGGGTCGGGCACATACTCGTACTTGTAATACGGCACCTCAGAATCCACAAGTTTGTATTTTAAAGCAAGCTGCTGATGAATAATACTGGCCACTTGGTTATGCCGCTGTTAGCAAGACGAGAACAACCAGAGATAAATGTCTGATGGACTCACCCGGACGGTGGCATGCCCGACACACGTCAACCGTCCCGACCTTCATGATATATGCCTCCGGTAGTTATTATTATTATTATTCCGTTTATTTTTCTGTAAACATATAAATTATATTTTGAAATATTTCAATAGAAAATATATAAAAAAACATTTAAAAATATAAAAAATAGTATCCCACCGGTATCGGGAACAGGGTCCAAGCTACCGGCGGCGGTCAGGGCTCCAGAGAGAGGAACCGCCTGACAATGCGAGCCGTGTCCAGAAGTACTGCTTTCTGAATCAAGCCCTTGATCCAGCCGCCTAACGAGAGCCTCATTATTATTATTATTACAGATAGCTAGGTGAACGTGCACCAGTGTTATGAGTGTGTATGTTCAATCGAGTCGACTCGTATTTGCAGCTGTAAACGTTATGTGTGGCTGCACGTGAATATTGTAAATGTAGTACACTGAGATGATTGCTAGCCTCGCTCCGCAGCACATATTCAACATGATTGTGTTTGACGTGCGCAGTTTACGGAACTAATTGAGTAGGTAATGAAATTGGAGATATGCAACCTACGTTTAATATCTAGTAAGTTTCGTCGCTCGCTTCGGTGCTTACCGCATGTAGGTCGCATATTATCTCCATGCAGTCATACATAAACACAGTGTATTGGAGTATAACATTATAACAGGCGGAAATAATAAGGACATGGCGTCCTGGGGAAACCTTTTTAAATCATAAAATAATGATTGAAATAATAATACAGGCTATACTAAAAAAACTATACTTCAAAGTGTAAAGGGAAGCTGCAGCATGCGTCCCTGTGGCATCCCAAAACAGTTTCACGTTGAGCAGAGCTGAGTATAGCTTAAAAATATCCCGCAAGTCATTAGTATTGTGTAGACAGCCCTTTGTCGCAAGTATTGTATAAATGCTCACGTATTTTTACCGCAAGCGTCCCGATGCGATACTTTTATTACACAATGCTTATTATAATTTACGAGCGGGAGGTTACGTCGCGCCGGCAATTAGGCTGTGTCACGCTGAGCACGCCGTATTACTTGCGAGACAGTTTTGCTGCTATTTCTGGTGTTATAGTGTCTCTGAAATTTAAAAATAATTTGTATTTAGAATGATATATTTTGTGTTCTGTCACATGGAATTAGAGTTATCAGCTTAATTTATCACAAATGAAGCATATGCCCCCGATACAAACAAATGTATAGTTAGGAAGAAGGGTTTGAAACTTCGTAAAAGTAGATAACTATCAAACAACAATTGACAATCAAATAGAATGTTGGTGTATTTTGTTTCCAACATGAAAATGTTATTTGCAAACAATGATCGAGTTTTTCATTTCCAACCACGCAGCCGCAACGTTACTGTACACAAACAGGCGCGAACCGAGTGTTTTTTCATTACGAACTGCTCGCGCCGCCGCCGCCGCCGCCGCGAGCCGGTGTACCACCAAATGTAAAAAGTTACAATTGAAAGCTATGGTATTGCCAGTATTGCCACACAGGTTATATTGTGTTTCACCCAGTTAGCAAAAAGTAGGTTGGATATAACTAACGGCTCATAACATTTTGTTTCAGAAACGAGTTTCTGTACACGCATGGGGATGCACCCCTCCGAGCCATGAGCCACGAGCCCCAAGCCACGCGACAGAACGGACAAAGTTTTTATTCATGGAATGGGAGTCGCTTTGTAGGGAAATGAAAATAAACAATAGAAGAATATGATGTTATATCCAACTAAGTTATGAAACACTGAGCGAATAATTTGACTAAAGCTTTTATATCTTTAGACTTTGCTGTTATGGAGCTGTATTATAGCGTTTATGGTGCAGTTTAGTTACTAATATATAGCAACAAAACCGTTCAATTTCTGCCATGAAATTGTAGAAAGTTACTTCTTAGCTAAAAAGTGTAAATGCATACCTTGTAAAAGTTAGCATACAGTAAATGCAGCTAACTTAGCCAATCCCCAATAACCGTTTGTTAATGAACAAAAGCTATCGGCAAAGTATAATCGATACTCTATAATAATATTAGCGTGGACAAGATAATGCCGGGTATAATATCTGGGCTTGTCTCACCACCCGAGGGAATGCGCTAAAAGCAAAGTTAGTCCACGTTATGACACCAAATGTGATCGTACAGAAGGAAAACTTGAAACAAAAAAGCTAAAGGTAGAGAAAAAATATAACCATTGTGAAATAGCCAAATTAAATATTCTCTTAGCAATCGAAGTAGAAATGGTAATGAGTTGTGATTTAATAGCAAGAAAAAAAAACTGGCCAAGTGCGTGCCGGATTTCACACATTGGTTCCGTACAAAATATTGGTATCTATTTGTTAGTGAAGTATACGTAATAATAAACATTATCACCAAATTTTAAGTTCATAGGTCAATGGGAAGTTAAAATATTCTTCGTAACAAAATTTTATAACAGTTGACGGACGGACAGACAGACAGATGGACACGTGAGTGCTCCGTTTGGTCTTTCGGTTTCAGGTTTTTGAATATATGAATTTTGATGGAAAAATCAGGAGCAACGTATAAAACTACGGTAGGTTTTCGTTTAGCTCTTTGCCCACGTACAGTTGATTTTCTGTTTACTTTTTGTTGTGACAGTACCGCGGCACGAACCGATCGGTTTCGATATACACTGCAGAAACTTGCGAACTTTTTAATGGATTGTATCCTTTTTTCCTTCAACGCTGACGATGCAAGTAATGTACCGAAGTTCTGTTGTCACTACTTATCTGCTTCCAAATTATGTTCCGTAATGTTTAAAGAAAGTTAAGTGTCCTATATCACTATACTATAGATTTGCTTTATAACATATAAATAACAAAAGCAGACTGACCGGCAAAAGTTTCCAACTTCCCCGAAGGTTTCTAGTGAAGTTACATGAATAAGCTAGTTACAGTGGGTATGCAACTTTCACGAACACATTCCGAACATAACTTACATAGCATATTCATTCAATGTTCGTTCCAATGTTCTTACAAAACGTCGCCAGGATCACGTAGAAGTAACTCGTAATTTGGCTGTCTGACAAAAATAATAACGACATTGTAGTAGAGACAGCGTAACTCAGTTAGTACGAGTCACAAAAGAAAACATCACATTACAAAGAAAATAATCTGGGAAGAAAACACTACCTTTCATACGGCGAATTACCTGACGGCTCTGAAGACGGTACGGTGTACTCGCTGCAAGTGTATAAAGTCGAGAATTCCTGGAACATCTCTGTTAGTGGGCAGTGTCCGAAAATGCCGAGACAATTCAGGAATCTCGAGACTTCTGGACGACGAAACTTAGTCCCTTGGGCAGAGCAGAGTCGGGGAATAATGTTGTCTGAAGACCGTGGTTAAGATACTAAGTAAAAATTGGAAGAAGTTTCAACGTAAAGGCAGTAAATACTAATTGGATGAAATAGAGTTTTGAGGTTCTCAATAAAGATAAACCTTTTATTCTTCAGAGTGTCATTAGTGGCACTAAGGATTCATCACAGGAAGCAGTTACCGCGAACTGCAACCACCAATACGTAAAGTGAGTGTGAAGGCTGCTGCTATGGCAAGTAATAGATTAGGAGTACAAATTCTAAGTAAAAAATAAAAAATGTTCATCTGTTCTTGTGTGATGTATGTGTAAAGCAGACCTTCTGTCATGCCTACGAGTGTGTCCAGTAATGGATCAGTAAGTGAAATACATTGTCTTACACATAGACGCGAGCTAGGACAGGCCGTATTGTTCGCAAACTTCATAGCCAAGAGACATGTTCCATCGATTTGCCGCTTTCAGCGGGCTTAGCTCCGAATATATGACAGGCTCAGTTGTGGGAACCGATTAAGATTTAGTGCGCGCCGGAGAAATACCTTGTTCTAAATATTAATCGGTTTCTTGTGTGCGCTTGAAATCAATTACCTCGTGTCAACTACAAGCAGTACGCGTAAACATTATTATTCCTGTTGGTTCCTGAACTGTTAGTGTAGGTATTTAGGCAATACGATTAAATTGATTTTAGTAACGGTTTATAGTACCAACAAACTACATAACACCTTAGAACCCACTTTTAGAATCTCGTAACTAGAGAGAGCTCGGAGCTGGTAATAATTGATTGTTTTTTGTCATAGTGCAACTCGGAAAAAAGTTGTTTCTCACCTTATGGTGAACTAATTTTGAACCGAGATTGTACGGCAAAAGAAAAGGGTAGCCTACACGCAGCAGAGAGATATTCCGGACTGAACTGATGATATTGAAGGGTCTTCGACAGCACGTGTAATCTCGTCGGCTTTTGAATATCTTATACAACAGTATGGCAAACAATCTCTACAAAGATTAGAATATGAAAGCCACCGCTAACATTCACATAAGCCTTTCAGTCCGCGTTTCGTCAAATATATTCGCGCACATTTAGGCTAGGTCTACAACGTTTCGTATTTGTTCTCCAGCGAGAATGTTGAGAGATTGTATTCGTGATCCGCATACTGTACGGTACATTACTACAATTATTAGATTTTATGCTTAAGCAGCGATTTCCCAAATGATAAAGATATACGTCGGAATTTCGCGCTGTGATATATGATATGTAATATTCATGACTTGCTTACGAGTTTTACTGGTATCGTTTATGGTATATTTTAGATTACACTGATCGACAAAAAATTTGTGAATGAAAGTTATATGAAATTGAAACAGTTATTTTGTTTCTACAACTAACCTGTAACTAGCTTGTATTTTTAACCCCCGACAATGATATATGATGTTTATTTAGTAAACTGACAAAAAAAATTAACGTGTAAAAGTGTTCCTTACTTTTACACCTTATTTTTTTTTTGTCAGTTTAAGCTAGGTGAGGCCAATGTTTCCTAGCTGACTACCCTGAGAAGAAACACCGAAATAAACTCAGAGGTCAAACTCTATATTAAAGTGTTCTAATCCATGCAATATGTACTGGTCCGGGCCTGCGAACGGCAAGCATTGGGTAGATCGCCGTCCGATCAGCACCAGGCCCGTGAGTCGACGGCGCGTAGTGTTCCACGCGCGTCTCAAAGAGATGATTGTCAGCCACCACAGAGGAAGCCCATCGTGGCCGGTGCCTACATGCCTAAGGGTAGCGGGTAAATTCGTAACAGAGTTACCGCTCCCCTGGGCACTCAGGGAGGGAAGGAAAAGGGGTGGGTTTTAATCAGTAAGAGTCTGACGCGCCCTCCCGCTCCTCCCAGAGCGCCGCGATGTCATTGGATGATTTCCCACCCTACAAAAAAAAAGTACTGATAAAATCGTATAAAAACCATGTACGTTTATGTCTGAGATGAGCTTTTGAGGAAAGCACCACGCAGGTTTGAGTGTTTATGTCCAGACAGTGCAAGCATTAATTGTCAGTTATCCTGTAGCTCAACTCAGAACTTTAAGGAGCTCAATGAACCGACGAAAAATACCAAAGTAAGGACATTTGGGTGGGCCGCAAAAGTACTCAAACTGTCAGGTAACGTTAAATAAAATTACTGGAAAAAGAAAAAAAAATGTCACTGTGTTTAAAAAAAGCTTAAAGTATAAGTATAACAAAAACATTGGTTATTGATATCATTCAAGCAGTTCAATCCCAAGCTTTTTTGTCCTCAAGGTAGTCTTTTATTGAGTAAAAAGCTTTCTGGCATAATTTACGTTTAAATAAATGATTTAAAATTAATGATCAGTTCTTGTATTTGACTAGGAAGTTTATTATAGAAATATATACATTGGCATCTAACGACGTAAAAAGGTGGGTGTTATAAGTTTGATAACTATGTGTGTGTCTGTCTGTGGCACCGTAGCTCTTAAACGGGTGAAGCGATTTGAGTGCGATCTTTTTATTTGAAAGCAGGGTTTCTAGCGGTGGTTCTTACACATTTTTTTATCAATATTGGTTTAGCCGGATCAAGGTCAACAGCTCTTTTGTGTTTTTTTAAATGTTCGCTTTTCTTTTAAGCGTTGGGGGTATTTTTAAATTTTAAAATCACCCTTCGATTTTTTGCAACTATTGTAGAAAATAACTTTTTTACAAAAAAATAGAACCGACTTCCAAAAAAAGTGCAAAATAACTTTAATTTCGGAAGGCGGTGTTCCTGTTTTGTGTCTTCGTTTTTTGACACCGACTTCCGAAATTAAAGTTATTTTGCACTTTTTTTGGAAGTCGGTTCTATTTATTTGTAAATAAGTTTTTTATTTTTCACTTTTTAGTTGTGGCTCCCCATTAAACTGTGTTAACAATTCATAGACATACGCTAGCAGCAATCGCGGTTGATTTGCTGTCAATTTTTTAAGAGTTCCGTTGTCTATCTCCGAAACCCATCATCAAATCTTTTTTTTTTAAATTTAAATGGGATCATTTCGGAATAAATCCCTTTCGAATAAAAAAAGAATTTTGCAAATCCGTCAATATATGACGAAGTTATGCCCGAACATACATAAAAAAAAAAATACAAACATCCGAATTAATAACCTCCTCCTTTTTCGAAGTCGGTTAAAAATACAGTGAAATCATTGTTTTGGAAGAAAAAAAAATATCTTGCTATAAAAAATGAAAACTTCCATAAATGAATTTTGGGAAAATTTAACGTAAGGTGGAAATCTTAGTGTGTACAGTACGTGCAATAGTAGTCAGATATTATTTTTGGTCTCCACTTGCCGTAGTACCGTTTTCAATGTTGGTTGCTTGGTAGGTGCTCACCGTGTTCGTCGCTATGGACGCCCAAATGTTGAGAAAATAATACTCACTACAAATGCAAAAAATGTAGGTTGTTTTTTCAGCCTTGTATGCTGCTAAGTGCTCATCAACTCGTCATGTTTCACATCTCTTTGGTTTGACGTCTCTTGACAATTATGAGCAACGTTCATATTTACTGTTCATCAATGTTCTATATTCAGTATGCTAGCCTCCTAACATTCAACTTATAATCGGTCTTCGTAAAGTCTAACTAATTTTCATATTAAAAAGAAACCACGTGATCGTAAAAAAGAAAAAAACATACTTGAATAATTCCTGTATGCTAAATATTTTTAATAACAAACCCTCGTTAGTAAAGAGCTCACATTTCCAGCGCTCGCCGCCGCTGCAGCGCTCGCTGCTCAGCGCTTAACAATGACAGCCACAGGTGAGATATGTAATGTAATTGCTGTTTTTGCGACAGCTGCTGTGGGGGCACCCGTAGCACACACAGAGTGAGGTGCTGGTGTAAAGAGATAGTGATATTTAAGTTCGTTTGTATGAATTTCGTTGAGAAGAAAAGATGAGCCGAAACAATAATTTGAATGTAAGTTGCTAGCTAAGTACGTTGGTACTTAGCTAATTACGTTAATTTGTCACATCGAGAGTACGAGAATGTTTGGCCCAGTACAGCATGGTCTCGATTACTCATGCTTATCTCTTTCTGAAACTCGATGTGTCATATTAACGCCTGGGTACTGTAATAACGTAGGTGGTGTACCCGGGTCTGGTGAGCAGGTAGAAAGAAAATTCTTAAAAAGCTAATACCTATTTGCTTTCATAAAAACCTTCTTTTGTTTTTCCACATCTAGACAAAAAGGCACATAGAATTACTTTGTTGTATGTTCAAGTGCCGCCGCAGGGACGATTATTTGAGGCCTTGTTATTCCGAATGAAAACCAGGGACAAACCGCAAAAAAGGCTAAAAGTTGAATACATGGGACTGCTTAGCAAATAAAGATCATTCGTAAATCCGTTTGTGGCACAACATAAGAGTTACAAAATGCCACGACATTACCGTTTTGAATATGAGCTCACATTGGTACTTCTATTGTAACATTTATTATAATAATAACGCCAACATCATGCGCATATTACAGGTCTACAAAGTGGGAACTAACCCCTCAGCGTATAGTGTCAGGATGCTGTATCTTTTCCAGGACCTAAAACCAACCGTCGACGTCTGGGCCCGACGATTGTTGGATCAGGTGCGGGTTATTCAACGCAACCACAGATCAGAGGACGCCGCACTTGATCGGCTGCGCTCAGACTTTGTAATGTTCTGAGCAGGCTGGCGAAGTCGACGTGGTCGAATGTGGCGGATGGCAGCTTCCCCTAATCCCTCGCCACGAAAGTCGGAACGTCGTCCATTAAAGTGTTGAAAGAGACCTACCCCTAATTCAACACTTTAATAATGTCCTAGAGCCTCCTCTCTCCTATTTCAATCCTATATAATCTGTGACCAGTTACCCAGATATTTAAGAATTCAGCTGATTTTGGAGTGTTGTCAATATCTGTCAATGTCCCACAGCTGGGCAATCCACCAATTTTCTTCAAGGTTCCTTTACCTTTTCTGCGCCACAACGAACCAGCCTTGAGGTACGCTGGCCGTACGCATCCAGATCTGTGGCCGCATCTTTCTTTCTCCATCACAAAACTTTAACAATTTAAAGGCAGGAAAAGTAATTTCCTCTGAAAGCTTATCATCTCTGCAGAAGATAGTAACCCTACGCAAACCTTTCCTAACTTACTTCCGCTACATTCTTCGGGAAATAGACTCTAGGCTTCGCTTTATTTTTAAAGTGCCTTCTCGAGAATCGGATTATATGACTTGTAACGTTTTATACGTGAGTGTAGCATGACATAGTTGGGTACATAGTGCGAAGAATATTACAAGTTTATCCTGGTGTTTAGTCATCACTCTCTAGCTCTTGTCTGCTCTTATGTCGCCGTGTGTCCGTTCACCTGCATCCTTGACGATCTGAACAACGCCTCACTACAACCTACTGGGCCCAAACATTTTACTCAGAAGTACTGTAGATACGCAAAGCAGAAAAAGATTCTTAATTTATTTGGAGATGGTAAAAAATGTATTCTTCTTCCATACATATTATATGCTACCCATTTCCTAGCCTTTTAATAATCTTTCACACATGAACCGCCTAATAACAACATTTTTAATGTAGTAACCAAACACCTACGCCGCTCGAGTGTTTAGAATACTGTCCGCTTACAAGTTCGGTAACATCAACATCTAGTCGTAAAAACTTGTGTGTTGTTTGCTAAGCTTATAATATTACAGCTGCTAAGTTAGAATAAGTCCTGCGGCGGTGAGCTACTCACTAAGCGTTCTGTTATTGTTAGGCACGAGGTTTGATATTGTAAAGACTATGTTTGAATGATCCTGATCAGACAGCTACCGAATAAAACCAGGATCGCTATTGGATCCTAGTTTGTTACTTACTGCCATGTAGCGTAGGACACAACATCTTACAAGATGACACGCACCATAGATATGCATACACATCGATAGGTGTTTTGGAGCTCAAAATTGTAATAGTATTGAAGCATCTTTCAGAAGGTAGCCGGGTTTTCTCACCTGGCCGCTACTAGCCACCGTCGTCGTCACTCCGCCTGAGGGCGTTCTATCTCAACAAACATTACCATAACGTGGACTAAAGAGGTCCCTTCTAATATATTCCGTAGAAGACCCACATTACTTTTTACTTCATATTTCGGTATTACCAGGTAAAGTAAAGTAATGCTGGTTTTCTGTAGCCCTTCGGTAAGCTTTATGTGCCAAAGAAAGCGTGTAATAACAGTTTGCAACAAGAGCCGTAATTCCTTCCGCTTTAAATATATTTGCTCAGGTGTACGATGGAACAATAGCCCGCTAGGAAAGTAGCGGTGCCATACAACTGGCTTTAATCTTATACAATTTCGGGTTGCACTAGCTACAAAATATTATACAAGATGACTGAATTCATGGGCAATCTTTCAGGAGATAGATGCACTCATGTACTTGAATATGTATAATTTTTTTTTAATATGGGGCCAACTCTGTTTAGGTAACTAAGTACTTTTATTGTATTTTTTCTTTTTTTTTCGGCTGTTTCCATTTTAGAGTTGGTCTTATAATACAATTTGTGCCTCCCGAATGAAATGCTATGTACCCGACTACGGCAAAATAAAAATAACCCCCCGTTTATGATTGTATCTGTTCCCTCATCGCTCATGATTAACTCATGTTGATTACAACTAAGGACAGTATAATAAGTGCCAAAAGAATTACCTACATACTTGTACATAATATACAGGATTTTCAAATGCGCCTTCTACGAATAATTACTGCGAATGTGTGCTAAGCATAAATCGTGATATCCCTTACAATTTTGTAACTCATCCTGGTTTCATTTTCTTGGCCCTGAAATAATCGCAAACAGAATCAAGTGACCTGAAAAAAACTTAAAACTTTTTAGACATTGTCGACGACAGTCGAGAAATAGTTTAAAAGTTTTCTCTGTGGATTTTAATAAGTAAAATAAAATGGCAAACCAATGTAGTGGTAGGAAATTGTGGGGGTGTGTTGGGGTATCGTTACACCCCACTCACACACACACATTTCTCTCTTGACTGGGGTGCAGGGTTACCGGCACCTGTTGAACTTTAATTATGTTATTATTATTAATTATTTTGTTACGGTGTTGTTGTCTTGTGTTACACCTTTCTGGTGAAAAATAATGTTTCATAACACAGAAGTGGAATATATTTTAAAAGAGCTTGTACGAGTTGTTCGAATTAATTCATTGTTCAATCTGAGCGATGAGGGTGATGATGATGAAACATGATTTTTATAAAGATCATCTTATGTTTTTTTTCATGGAATTATTCTCCTCGCAATCTCAACCGCTCATAAGTAGCTCCGGCCACAACAATCTATTTTGTAACAACCAGCCTTCTTCATAAAAAGTCACGCATGCATGAAGCATGAAATACAAACAAAAAATGTGTTTGCTAAACAAGGACAATAGATTAAAAATATAGGTTGAATAAAAATATGTTAATGTTTTAATGAAACGCGCGGCTGTAGTGAACTAGCGAGCGAGGCGACGCTCGAGGTTACGGCAACATGTTCAGCTTTCCTTTCGGTACCACTACTATGAACACGGCTGTGCACATTCATGAAACATGCTTAGTATTTAAATTAATTCTTTTGATGGCTGTCTAGATACAAATTCGTAATAAAGTGTTAAACGAACAATTAGTGTCACTCGCTCCTTAACTTCAATTAATGCTATTTAAAACGTATCATTTTCAAGGTTGTCGGTGCTTTAATGAGAAATAAGAATAAGCGTTTGAGTTATAATAGACTACACTGGAAAAAGAAACAAGGCCACCAAACAAATGATTTAATAATACGAAGAGATTATTGTTTACTAGCAAACAGTTTTTTCATGTTATATTACGAAATGATGTTTGCCCGGAATCAAATTTCTTGGTAAATGGGAAAAACTGGAGAGATAACATTAAATATTTTTCTCGAAGTTGTATAAGGTCCATACACCTACTTGCTGCACTTGACTCGGTGGAACGCAGAACTAAGAGGCTCATTGGTGACGTGAACTGGTGGATGCCAAGCTCCACAGCTTAGCTTATCGCCTCAATTAAGGTTGCCTGCTTGTTTGTCTTCTACAGAATGTACTTCGATCAGTGTGCTCAAGAACTCCATGACCTCATCCCACCGGCCCCCTTCTACCGTTGGACTTCTAGACGCACAGCAAATTACCATCCCTACCTTGTTGCTATTCCACCAATTCACACTAAACGTGTCCAAACGTCTTTCATAATGCGCACAGCAAAGGAGTAGAACTCTCTACTTTTTTTTTTTTGGGTTAGGTTATCATCCAATGACTTCTCTCACTCTGGGTGGAGCTTACTGAGTAAAACCCACCCCTGTTCCTTCCTTGCCTGAGTGCCCAGGGTAGCGGTAGCTCTGTTACGAATTTATTTCTACCTGCGTCTGTGTTTCCGAACGCATACAACCCTCCCTAACTTCTTCAAAGTTACGAGTGAACAGGCTTCTTCTGGGTAAGCTCGCTCCATCGTCGAATCTGTCTCTGGCACCTCTGACCTACACTAGAGTCAAGAGCAAGCCAATCTCAAATAAAAAAAAAATATGGTTATGTAAAATCTGTAAAAACCAAATATCTCTTTGGACTCAAAAGAATCTTCACATGTTCCTCAATCCTTTATCATACAATCTGTACATATGCATATTATTTTTGTTAGAATTAATATAAATTTGTTGCCCTAGGTTCTCCCAGTTGTGTTGGTCGCGTCGGAAGCGTTGTTCTTGACGCTGCAGCGCCGCATCCGTGCCGCGTGTGTAGCGCATCCGTACCGCACCATGGTCGCGGCGCACTTGACAAGAGTCAAGTGAATGAAACAGGATTCTTATCCTCCCATCACAAATACCGCATGAAACTACTGTGTTCATATATAACTTAGTGGCGTTACAATCTCAATTAAAATGAAACATAAGGAAAAAACCACAACGACCAAAAACCACTAATTCAATTTTGAAGGAACTTAAACAATATGAGTTTGCTGACAACATTATTGTTTTTGGATTCGTTGTCATCTGTCAATGACGGCGAGATATATAAGGGCCGCTCAGCTGGCATGGGTCCTTTTTTCTTTTTTATTCGAACTGCTGGCGGTGGATTCACGTTCTCTTGTTCTGTCGAACACTTCTGAGACTTCACCCGTTAACCTCCCGCCAAATTCTGGCGGTTGCAGTTTACATTGCCATATATTTGCCAACCTTAATAAATTGTGTGAAAACTACCCCAATCTTGGGATTCCAGATCCGGAGTCCCAGATTCGGAGTCGCAAATATTTTTTTTTTTTTTTTTTAGAATAGATTTATTATCTTACCACAAATTATTACAGTTAGATTAATCTACAGATACAATTTTATACTTGTTTTGTGGAAGACTGGTGCCTAAACTAAGTTATTTTCAAAAACCTGTAAGTCAGGTCACCAGGCCCCCATAACAATTTATTACTTCAGAAATATTGTGCTGGAGACGTTTTGTTTAAAATCACAATAGTATTTATTAATTGAATCATTATTATTACATTCATTATAGATATGATTGTTACAACAAAATATATATATATCTATATATATTTGTAATTAGGAAACATGCAAAGAATGTGTGAGAGTGTAAGGTATGTGTATGTGTGGGTGTATGTACATATGTTGTGGAAGTGTAAATGTTTGTATGAGGTTGTGTGCGTCATACACATACATTATATTAGGAAACGGTAGTAAAAAGATCTTCAGTTTGGGCATAATCTAAGGAAAGCAGCCATTCAGTCAATGTGCTTTTAAAAGTTGTTTTGGTTAGGATATGTGATGAGAGTAGATTATTCAGTTTGTTGTATAGAAACGGCCCAAGAAAAAGAAAGAAATTTCGTGCAAATTTAGTTTTAACTGGCCTAGATTGGCATACGTTCCTGCTTCTATTCCGTACATTAATGTTCTGGGAGACACAAACGGGGATAAGAGATCGTTGTTTTAAAGCAACATGAACAATAAAGAGCTGACGAATTGAGAGGACATTTGAAGATTTATAAACTTCTTTTGTGGGATGACGGAAAGGAAGAGATAGTGCCACTTTTAGTACCGCCCTCTGAGCCCTTTCGAGAGGCAAAAGGTTTGTTTTAAATGTACCACCCCAAGAAGTAATGCAATATGTCAATAGCGATTGGCACAATGCACAATAGACAGATAGTAGCTGCTTGGAGTTCAGAACGGACCTAAGACTCCTAAAAACATATATAAGTTTGCGAATTCTACCAGTGAGACAACTAATATGAGCGGCAAAGGTAAGTCTAGAATCCAAAGTAACACCCAGGTATTTAATAGTGCCAACCTTCAGCAGTTTGGGACAGGGGCAATCACCGTTAAGGGGAAGAGGACAGGTATGAGCACGTATTGTGTATGATTGGACGGATGGGTGCTGATTATTTTTCAGTGTGAAGGTAATGAATTTTGTTTTTTCTGAATTTAAAGTGAGAATATTACTTTTTAGCCAATCACTCACAACATTAAACCCAGTCTGAGCATAGTGATAAACGTTTTCCCATGAGTCTGCTTCAAAAAGAAGAGCCGTGTCATCTGCGAAAGTAATTAAGCGTCCATTTTGAAGATGAAGGTTACAGAGGTCGTTAATATACACTAAAAATAATGTAGGCCCCAGGATGCTTCCTTGGGGAACCCCAAATGTAATTGGAAGGCTGTCGCTAATTTGACTGTCAATTTTAACAAACTGTGTCCGGTTAGTTAAATAATCTTTGAAAAGCAACAACTGATTTCCTCGGATACCAAGGTTTTCGAGTTTATGTAGCAAGATTGGAACCGACACCGTGTCAAAGGCTTTAGCCAGGTCTAAGAAGATAGCTAAGGTCTTTTTTTTATCATCCAATTTGGAAACAATGAAATTAGTTAGCTCGTGTACGGCCATGGCCGTCGACTTATCGGCACGAAAACCAAATTGGGACTGCGAAAGTAGGTGATTTGACTCAAGATATTTTATCAATCTGTTGTTCAAAAGTCGTTCCAGGATTTTAGATAAGGCGGGCAAAATAGCTATAGGTCTGTAGTTATTAAAACAGTGTCGGTCTCCACTCTTGTGAACAGGATGGATGAGTGCTTTTTTAAAAGGAATTGGAAAGGTACCGGATTCTATTGCCAAGTTGCAACCATGGGTGATGGGAGTTACTAAAAGATTAATATGAGTAATGAGAAAATTTGAGGAAATTTTGTCCCAACCGACGGCACAATCGCGTTTCAGGGAGGAGACAATCGAGGCTATTTCATTTTCATCAGTGGGCAAAATAACCATGGAATGAGGAAAAGTTGAATTGGTAGGGGGGTACACGTGGATTTCTTGTTGAGTTGTTATTTTTTGAGCCAACGTTGTGCCAACGCTAGCAAAAAAGTGGTTTATCTTATTAAGGGTATCAACGGGCGGGTCATGTGGGCATATTAAGTCTGACGGAGAAAACTTTGGCTTTGATCGGTTCGAAATTTTATTTATGACTTTCCAAAGGCGTCGGTTGTCCCTTCCCGCCTTCAAAACAACGATTTCCGAGTCCCAGGTCCAAGCCCTCAGATCAAACCTGAATATAGAGGGGGAAGATTTGGAGCCCTGCGCTCCGAGCACGCACCTGCATCGTCCTCCATCGCGGCCATCCTGCCGCAGTGCCTCGTGCCGTCACCACTAGGCCACTTACTACAACGGCAGCCTCCACGCCGGGTACTTATTTACCCGCGTGGCTTCTGCTAGCCGTCTCCGAGCCGGCCCGACCACCTGCCAACCGATTCATCTTGGCTCCTGTCGACCCTACGAGCCGGCGCTACCACCTGCCGGCCAACATCTCCGGGGCAAACGCAACGTGGCTTCCCCGAGTCATCCGTCACCAAGCTTAGCCAGGGTAGTACCGTGCCATCTCCCAGGGAGTGCCGAAATCTGTGACTGCAAACCTTCCCACGCCCTTTTCTCTATACAATATATATTTTTATGTTAACCGAGGTACGTGTTGTTATTTCTTACTTCCCACGTAGCCTCCTTACGTTACACATAAAACATACTTCAACGTCTAGTATTTTCAACGAAAATAATATCGTGTTATTATTCCAGTAGCTCTTCATTTGAGCCCTGATACTGGACACTATCAGGAACACAACGAGTAAACTTTTTATTCCGGAAATTTATGATGTTTTAATTAACGTTCAAGTGAATAATTGGCAGAGTATATTATTTACATTTCTTTTTAGTTTTTGCACTGTGGGTTGTCCTATAAATACCTACTGAGGTATCGCATATATTTCATCGACAAATCGAGCGATGTAGCTTGGTAGGTACTGCTACAAACTACAAAATGGGAAGTAACTTGGAACTTTAAAACTTTCTCCAACCGCGAGTGTACGAATGAACAACTTGCATTTCAAGCTTTTTATTAGCACTATTTGCATCACTACTACAGAGTTATTGTGTACCTACCTACATTATTTTTACATATATTTCTTGAGTTATAAAAACTTATTTTCTTCTTATTGTCTTCGCTAGACTTTGCACTGGAGATAATATTACACGATAATAAGTCTAGTGTTCATTTTTAACCGATTTCAAAAAAGAGGAGGTTCTCAATTCGTCTATATGTTTTTTTTTTCTTTTTTTATGTTTGTTACGTGATATCTCCACCATTTGTAAACCGATTTTGATGATTTTATAGGGCACCCTTCAGAGGTCAAGGGGTCAAGGGGAGGGGGGGAGGGAGGGGATTGATTCAGCACTTTTTGAAAAAATCAACATAAACAAAAAATATGTATACACGGATGACGTTTTGGTTTTCTCCAAATGTTCGAATTCCATGAGATGAGATGTGAGACATAAGACCAAAAGTTTTTTTTGTCTACATCGGTTCTGTCCTCACGAGACGAGACATATGCCGCCGTCTGTCTTTGTGACAACTGCGCGTTTTTCTAGGATAAATAACTTAGATTGTGTGGTTTTCTACACAGGCATACTAACTATCAGTTAAAACAGTTAGGTAAACAAAGTGAATGCGACAATACCCGACTACCGTCGACTACACTCAACTATGCGTGGCTGAAAGTTGCTAATTACTTAAAGCCGCAAATCGGCAAAGTGGCTCATCGCAGGCGCTGCGGCCATCTCTGCTCGGTTCGAGAGTACAGTAGGCCGCACGTTAGTGGTAACAAAACAAATATAAGTTGACCTCTTATTCTATTTCAACTCCATACTCTGCCATGCCAGCAGCTCATACATCCTCCTATGTAAGAGACGCACAACACGCAACAACAGAACAATCTTCTTAGCGTGTCGAGGGCATAAATAGAGTAATTGCTTAATTAAATTCCTTGCCTGATCCAGTATTCGATTTCGTTTCAAAATCCGTCATGACACACATAATAGATATCTGAGGTCATCGGAAAACTTGAGACTAGAGATGCCGGCATTCCATCAGCTTTTACGACAAATCTTTTACGGTTCAAGCGGTGCGGTTATGGAATGCCTTGCCCGTGTCGGTAAGACGTGCTCAATCCTTGTCTACTTTCAAAAAAATGATCAAAAATCTCTACCTCTCTCTTTAATCGTTTTTACTAGGATTCTATGCTTTTTGTTTCATAATTATTAATGTATTCATAATTATTTATCTACACTTAAGACTACTTACAGTACTGTATTTCCTTTTCTCTTTAAAATCCATCCAAAGGTTGTCTTGAAAAGAACGTCTTTAGCGATAAGGCCGCCCATTGTGTCACCCTAATGTTTTCTTAATATTTCTTTTGTAATTTATATGGTGTACATAATAAGGAGTATTCTATTCTATTCGGCCACGGCAACGCCGTTCGCCGATGCTGTCAGTGATGAGCTCCATGCGTGAACAGGTAATAGGGTATGGGGTGCAAGATGAAAGGTGGGGCTTGGTCTGTGGAGAGACACTGCACAATCACTGAATATCGGGACGGTCTGAGAACCTGTGGAGATTGTCTTTGATGCGGCCCACCTGAGTGCGGAGTCTGTTTAAAGTTTTCAGTTCGGCCATAGCAACGCTGGACCTTGGACGCTTTCCGACGGCCCGATGAAATAATTAGGAGGTTTGAGCGTTCTTTGCCAAAAGTCGCATCTCTCCGAGGTGGCATTATCATGAGATGAACTCACGCTTCCAATAAAACTTTTTTGACTTGAAGTCTCCGGGGCACAGAGCTATTATTGTGCATTGGATGGCGTAGGTTGTTTTGTTATTTCGCCCTTTCTATGCGGCTGGCTATAGAGTGGCTGCGTGGATACAGCATTCGTACCGGAGTCGGTTTAAGGCTACCAAAAAGTGGAGTCTCATTGAGCGCTGCATCCATCAAGTTGCAGTGGGTGGAGCGGCTCCATAATGGACGCATATTCACCAGCGGAGAAGCAGAGCGCCATTCCAGTTGTTCGCAAGACTTAGGGAGACGCCCCCCAACTGGAAGATGTAAGGCGACGTAGTAGGTTGTTCCTTGCGTGTACTTTTTGTTTCACATTCTCGCAATTCTTCCTGTAGTTGAGGGATCTCTCCAAAGTGATGCCGAGATATCTTGGATGAGGACTATGACCATGGGGGTGCATGAAAGGAGTCTCCCCGAGCGACGTACCATTCAATCTTCTGTTACGCATTTCATCTTGAGCAATAGACTTCGGTCGATTGACAAATCCTTTCACCACGATGGCAAACAGAACAATAGTGTACACGAAACCAAACAAGATCAAAGATGGTCGTATCTCAACAATTACTAGTATTCTCGATGAGACAGCTGTTCTATTATTAGTTTATCGTAATTAGGATCCCAAGATTGTTTACATACGAGTAGATAACGCATGTCGGTAAGCTTTGCTTCGATGCCTAGGCTAGATGCGTAAGGAGTAACCGGCTCATAGTAGACACTGTACAGCTTAAACAGCTTGTTACACATCGCCTTCTAGCTAAACTACAATATTTAAGCACGTGGCATGATAGCATTCAAGGTCACGTTATCACGTAGGATGATGACAATAATCCTTTCAAAGTAAGTTTGTTTGCTGGCAAAGTAACGTAGAATTTTAAACAGCTATGACATGGCAAGTCTAGGAAGTGAGGTAATTACTCTAGTTGAAGGAACTTACTGTGTCGTGGTGCAAACTGTTAGGAATTGTAGCGTTACTGAAAGTGACGCAATGTTCCGTTGACTAACGAGTTCGGTTCGGACATTTACTTGTTTCCTGATGTTAATGACGTGCTGCGAATTTAACAAAGAACGACACGCAATACTTAGGTACGCGCCAGAATGTTCATTGACTCTGTAGTCTATACACTGCAGTAGGTAAGTACTTACTCCATTCTAAATCATACAAGCTGAGTTATTATAAGTGGCTCTTCGGTACGTTTAATGCAGTGCTAACTCTGTAAAATAAATAATTCATGTACCACATTCACAGCAAAATATGTATAGTTTCAAGAAATTTGCGGAGTTGTTTGCGAGCACCGTTGCGGCCGTATGAACCGCCCGTTGTCACAGAATATTTTGTCATCGTTACGACGAGCCTAATCTATTTCTGCTCACAACCTAGCGCAATTTAATGTACGAGCAAGTATTTGATATTCCGAGCTTAGTTTTATTTTAACTTGGTAATGATTTACATAAGTATGATCATAGTAGAAGTCATGTCCATAATTTTCATGCGGTATCGGAAAAGGAACTTTTTTTACCAACCACTTATTCCAGAAGAGCTGTACCTATGGGTAATAAATTATCTGCAGTAATTATTATGTTCAATTCTATTTAATAGATTGATACGACTGCTGCTATCACAGTTGTGATTTGAACATTACTACAATAATTATGATAATCCTTAATTCGTCAAACCATTTCCTCTCATTTCCATTTTCCTTTCGTTCGATATGTAAATTGTACAATAAGTACGCCCTAAATGAAACCCTGCTCTCCGACATTTCAGCTCCTGCGCCCGTCCCGTGGCCGCAGTTGGGCTCAACTCCTACAAGCTCAAGCACACGGCAGTCGCTAACGAATCTGAGCATTGCAGCGAGCCGAGCTTATTACCCACCGTAGTGAACGTCCCGTCAGTCCCGTGCCGCCGACTTTTGTAATTCTGCTCCAGTTCGGAAGTGCCTCTAACTCTCTAACCTGGTGGTTATCGTGAATTAGTTGCGTTGTGCGATTGTGAGCTAGTTAGCTTACGCCGGTAATGAAACAAATTACAGAAAAAAAACTTTTTAGTGCGGTGCGCGGTGTTTTTCCCTGTAGCCGTAAAAAGGCTTACTGCTTAACTATAAAAACTTATTTACAAAAAAAATAGAACTGTCTTCCAAAAAAAGTGCAAAATAACTGTAATTTCGGAAATCGGTGTTACTGGTTTTGTGTCTTCGTTTTTTGACACCGACTGCCGAAATTAAAGTTTTTTTGCTCTTTTTTTGGAAGTCGGTTCTATTTTTTTTTGTAAAAAAGTTTTTATGTATAATTTTTTAGTTGTGGTTGTCCATGACATTGTGTTAAAAATTCATAGACATACGATCGCAGCAATCGCGGTTGATGTGCTGTCAATTTTTTAAGAGTTCCGTTGTCTGTCTCCGAAACTCATCATCAGATCTATATGTAATTTAAATGGGACCATTTCGGAACAAACCCCTTTCGAACAAATAAAGAAATTTGCAAATCCGTCAATATGACGGAGTTATGCCCGAACATATAAATATATACATTTTAAGTATATATTTATATGTTCGGTACAATTTGAAGTCGGTTAAAAATGGGAAAACACCGCGATTGACATAATGTTGGTTGGGTTTGGCTGCAAGTCAGTCAGTTTGGCTTACGAAAAAATTTGCAAACCAAGAAAGAATTTATTATACTTAAGCTCGTTTTAAAACGTTCGCGTTGTGCTATCAAAATAAAGCTGCAAAGTAACCTAATCTAAGTTTAACAAGTAAATCCTGATTTACTTAACTTAACCTTAAACCTTAGTTGGCTTCTTAACTGTGACTTACGAGTAGCTCGACATGTAAATCTCGTAACAAATAACTGTGTACACCTGTGTGTAGCGTTCTAAGCCAGCGATGTTGTAAGTAACGCTGCATCGTTATCGCGCTGCGCTCGCGGAACGCATTGTCTAAGATCACTATATTAGCTAGGTCAGGTGTAGCGACATACTGGTTACAAGGATGAGTAGCTTCATTTTCAGTCCGTTCTGTCACACTGTCCCACAAAAATCGTGCGTGGACGGACGCGTGGTTGGACCAATCCTGTCCATAGGCGTCAAGCACGGCCCACCATCTTATACATTTCTAATTTTTTTTTCTGAGCTTACTCGATGTCTTCTCTTTCTACTTTCTTTCTCTCCTGTGCGGCCTCCCCTTTCACCCATCAAACCTCTGTCTTGAAGCTTATGTGTGCCGATGGCTTGGAAGCAAGCTAACGTGCAACCCATGCCCAAGAAGGGTAGACGAGCTGACCCAGCAAATTATAGGCCCATCTCGGTAACTTCTGTACTCTGTCAGAGTATGAAACGTATACTGGATGGCAAGCTCCTGGCATACCTAGAAGCTAACGATATCTTCAGTGACCGACAATACGGCTTCCGCCGAAATCGGTCAACTGGGGATCTTCTAGCGTATGCCATTCACATCTGGAGTGAGGCCATCGAGAAACAAGGGCAAGCCCTTGCGATCTCCCTTGACATCTCGAAGGCCTTCGACAGGATCTGGCACGACAGCCTAATTGGCAAGCTTCCTTCCTTCGGTCTGCCTGCTGGTTTGTGTGATTGGATTGCAGATTTCTTGAGGGATCGGTCTATCCGAGTAGCCATAGATGGCTGCTCGTCCAAACTGCTGGATATTAATGCCGGTGTTCCTCAGGGGTCGGTGCTCTCGGCAACATTGTTTTTGCTGCATATTAACGATCTGCTAAAACCCAGTATCTTTGGGTATGCAGACGACAGCACTGTTGCCAAGAGATACGTGCCCGACGCACGAGCTATTGGGTCTCAGGTTCGATCTCTCCGAGAGGCTATGGTTGGGCACTTGAACTTGTCCTTACAGGCTGTCTCAGAATGGGGCAATGCCAATCTGGTCAAGTTAAATGCTGCTAAGATCCAGGCGAGTCTTTTTTCCGCTAAGAAGAGCCAATTTCCTCAGGCTCCATCTTTTCGAGGTGTAACCGTGCCGATAACCGACTAACTTGATCTTCTTGGTGTTACTCTAACATCTACCCTCAATTTTGGTCCCTTCATAGAGGCAAAGGCTCAAGTGGCTGCCAAAAAGTTGGGGATCCTCGCAAAGGTGAGACGGTACTTCACGCCGGAACAGCTGCTCCAACTCTATCAAGCGGAAGTTCAATCGTGTATGGAGTACTGCTCTCATCTTTGGGACGGATCTGCCAGATACCAGCTTGATGCCCTTGAGTCAATTGAGAAACGAGCCAAGAGGATCATCGGCAATGATAGGCTCGTTGAGTCGAAGCTTCAAAGTCTTGAGCATAGACGCCGAGTTGCTAGCCTGTCGGTTTTCTATCGGTTGCATTTTGGGGAGTGTACGACGGAATTACATAAATTGATTCCGCCAAGCCCATTTCATCAACGGACCACAAGACGTACGGCGAAGTGCCACCGGTTCATGGTGGACATCCCATCCATACGCACAAACCGTTTTGAGAACGCATTCATTGTGCGTACAGCTAGGGAGTGGAATTCCCTACCGGGGTCTGTGTTTCCTGATAGCTACAACCTGGGAGTCTCTAAGTCAAGAATGAATAGATTACTTCTAGGCAAGCATGCTCCATCTTCGACCACATCATCACTTACCATCACGTGAGATAGTGGTCAAACGCGTACCTATCACCAACAAAAAAAAAAAAAAATATGCAACTATGGCTAAGTTTGACCGAAACGTGATAATCATGTATCTAATAAAATAAAAAACAAACAATAATATTATCGTCAATTGTTTATCGTTAGGGACTTCCGGGAACCTTGCACTAATATCGTATTGAGCCAATAACTAAAAACATTTTGTGACGTAAAAAATAGCATGGGATATGCCATCGTGAGCCGCGCATCCTTGCCTATTTATATAACTTTAACAGAATCTGCGACCCCATCAGTAACATTAGTTCGTCGGGTGGTAGCGCGGATGATATACGACATAATAGCAGTTCGGTGCGCTCCGGCACCCCGGCGGCACCTCAGGCGCCGTGGGACGCACGCCTAACGTATCACGCGCATTTGTTACGCCGATATCACGCCGGCGTACCTGATCGACAACTGAGGACAGATTATGCATAAACTGATCGCTTAATTCCTGTATTTTGTCGCGAAAAACACGCACATATAATGTGAATGGAATTTCATGCGGATTTGAGAGGCTTTTCCGCGGTTTCTGTGAAAAAACGGTGCATTAGTGAACTTACATCGTGCGTCGGTTGTTTCAAATCAGGCATTGTACAGTCAGGGGAATGTATTGACATTATGTTACCGTTTTACAGCTGGAAAGAAGACGACTGTTGTCATTTCACATGGTTTGAAGGTTAATTTACTTATCAGTCTTATCCCTCACTCTACAATAAGTATATTAAGTGACCTTCGTGGAAAAATGTCCATCTTTAAATAACGTGTTCATGGAAGTGCAGCTATCAATGAAGAATGTTTATTGTTTGATTCAGGATCGATGGCGGCTCCGGTAGAACTCTTTGATCTGCTCTGTAGAATGTACGAGTTTTGATTCATGCCCTTCTTGTTTAAACGTATCTGGTTTGTTTCTCAAAGTGGATTTGGGTATAAAATACTCATCATTTCATAATTCCATAACAGACGGGCGTAACTTGTTAAAACAATGAATTATATTTCAAAATCCTGCTTTCGTAATTTTTTTTTATTTCGATTCCTGATAAAATTTAGTTAACTTATTACAGAATGGTTACGTGTTCAGGCAGATGTTCATGTCTCAGTTTTACAATTCCATTGACTCTACAAAGATTTCGTTCATTTTCCTCGCAAATGTAAGATGATCGAATGGAAGACGGATGACATCATACGTCAGCTGTTTATACTTCGAAGCCTGCATCATCAGCGACATAACTCATCGCTATCAAGTTTTCCGGGTGATCCGTCAATGTGTCGCCGGAGATGCAGCTCGTACTTAGCCGGCGCCGTTCCGTGGGTGCGAATGGTGGGTGGTGCTGGTGGAAGGAGGAGGTCCTATGCCAGTCTGCCAGGTGACTCCGATCACAGTATCGAACCGCTACTCGCCCGCGATTTTGTTACTATTGCGCTATTTACGTAAATACAAGCTGCTCGCTAGAACAAAGGTTGGGATTTTATACATTGTTTTAGTTTTTATCTCTTTCGTAATAATCGTTTTTTGTTATTACATTAAAGAACAAGATTGTGTTATACTAAAGTTTTCTAGAGGGAGTTTCACTTTGTTTTTGTACCACTAAAGTTTGATGGTACAAAAACAAAGTTAACCTCCCTTTGATCATTAAAGCTTAACAATTTTCACCAGGAACAAGATTTTAATTTATCATGGATAGTCGAAACCCTGTTAATCTGAGGGCCTAGTGTTAGTTTTTTAACATACTCGAACGCGTTTACGTAAACGTTTGCTTATGCTTATGTCAAATCGTTTATAAAAAAAAAAACCGGCCAAGTGCGAGACGGACTCCCACACCGAGAGTTCCGTACAAGCTTGTGGGTATGTAAATAGTTCGGAAATAGAGTTTCGAAAGTTTTTACCCGAAAATCATTCAGAAAAACTTTTTTTTTTCGGTAGCAATCGAAAATTAGACGTGGTTTTTTTTAATTTTTTTATGTATGTCCACCGATTTTTCTGTTAGTTGTGGACCAATTTACAAAATTCTATTTTTAACTGAAAGAATATACTCCCGAGGAAATTTTCAACAAAAACAAAAAATACGTATGGATAGATGACGTATTGGTTTGCTCCAAGTATGAGTATGTTTAAATTCCATGTTCCATTTTACTGGGGTTTTTAGTTCTGGGGTATAACAACTAAAAAGTGAAAAATATAAACTTTTTTACAAAAAAAAAACAAACGACGTCCAAAAAAGAAAATACTACCCACACTAAAAATTCAAAAATAACTTTAATTTCGGAAGTCGGTGTCAAATAACGAAGAAATAAAATACAAACACCGACTTCCCAAATTAAAGTTATTTTTTAATTTTTAGTGTAGGTATTTATTTATTACTAGCGACCCGCCCCGGCTTCGCACGGGTTTTTTTTTTTTTTTTTTTTTTTTTGTGGGGTGGGAAATCATCCTATGACTTCTCCCGCTCTGGGCGGAGCGGGAGGGCGTGTCAGACTCTTACTGACTAAAACCCACCCCTGTTCCTTCCTGCCTTTGAGTGCAATGCTGATACTAAATTAAAAAAAATATATATAACCGCGGCCTCCGACGCGCTATTTATAGGCATGCCTCGGGCACTGCCCCGTCCGACCGGTACCGCCCGCCGCAAACGCAAATTTTAAATTTGTAATATCTCCGAAAATATTTGTTTAATTTACATGCTGTAAGGAACCATATTGATCTATATTAATTGCACACTGTATTTAAGGTACTTAATTCGATAAGGATTAATGCCGTATTGCTTAAAATAGCTTCGTAAATAAGCCATTTTTTCACGTAAAAAGTAAACAATAAAAATGGTTAATGTGGGTTATCCCTAAAATATAAACATATACCATCGCGGACTTTTGTGTAGACCTTTTTATGGTGTACAATACTGTAGTACATTAATTTGATCTAACTCGTAGGGTTTAGGCAGCGTTTTTGCTAAATTGCTAAATAAGCCCAAAAAAATAGGTTAATTTACGACATCACGTTAGAAACCTCTAAAATTAGCAATGTTGCCTTAGTATATGATGCATGTATTATACATATAAACCTTCCTCTTGAATCACTCTATCTATTGGAAAAAACCGCATCAAAATCCGTTGCGTAGTTTTAAAGATTTAAGCGCACATAGGGATATAGGGACAGAAAAGGCGACTTTGTTTTATACTATGTAGTGATAGTGATAGTGATAGTGATTAACTAAATACCTTATATATTTATTATTAACAATTTACGGTTTGCAGACTTTTCCCTTAAGTTGTGTTATAAGGAGGCTTGCTTCTTGCCAAATTTCATGATTGTAGGACAGCGGGAAGTTACCTATAAATTTTGATTCTCTTGAGAGTGTCGAAATAAACGTTCTGTTGCGGCATGAACGGCCATATCTTTTTTATGTTAACTTAGAAGTTTAATTTTTTCACAGCTTCAAGGGAATCGAGTTGAAATTAAAACCATATACACAGGTCTGCAGTAGACCTGAGTATATGGTTTTAATTTCAACTCGATTGACAGACAGACAGACAGACGGACAATAAAGTGATCCTATAAGGGTTCCATTTTTTTCTTTTGAGGTACGGAACCCTAAAAAGAGGTTATTGTCATTAGCCGGCGCTTCTACAGTTTTAGTACAAATTGACGTTTACATTAACGCGATCAAGTACGTTAAAAAAGTCACACTCGCGGTACACGAGTAGTATAAAGTTATTACCAAGGAGTTCTCAAGACCTTCAATGCACAAGGCACAAGGAGGGAAACATAAGAATATGCTTTTGCAGAGAACATCTATTTATTTATTTAAAGTTCATTTTAAGAACATTGTCGTTGGTTGTGTTGCGCAAGTCACACAGACACTCAATAGCATGTTAATGGCGGCAGTCGTCGAGATGTACTTACCGGCGCCTGCGACACGTCACCGAGCACTGTAGTCACTTCTGCGCACCTTGGCACCTCCACCGCAGAATACATTAGCAAGGTGTTACCTAATGCACGGACGGGAATCTTTAACGGACTAATAAAATGCTACTTGGTATTTAGCTTCAATTGGTTGACAAACAGTGTATGGCATAAATTAAGATCTAGCAATACATTGATAAGAAAAGGAGAAGAAATCTTCACAATAGATACTGAAAAGTCAGTTTCTGTGAAAAGATTTTTGTTAATAACGACGTCGAAGCTAATTACCCAAAGCAGATTCTAGGAATAATGAAAAATAAGCAAACACAGTCCATTGTCAGTCGCAGCACTCGCAGCTAACAATACATGAAGCCGCAACAATTGAAGGCTGGTTCAGTTCAATTATTTGTGGAGTTACATCTACAATGTGTTCTCGACGAAATAATTGAACGAGCGGTAACAACGTGCATCATTGTGGGCCCTGGCCCTCCCCCTCCCCCCTTACACCGCTCGGGGCCCGGCTCGAGTGCGTGCGGCGTAGTCGGACCTCTTGTCGGTGGAGCAGGACGAGTGTTGCGCCACAGAACGCTGAGCTTCTATTGTGGAAGAATCGTTTTGTTTGTTTTACTAATGGAAAATTTCTCTGTATGCTATTGCTCAAAATTGATTTGACAATAGAAAGGGTTTCTTTTTGCAGAAACTTCAATTTTGTGGCCTTTTTCGGAATCAGAATCAGAAAATTTATTTGTTGACATAGATGTGTCAGATGTTACATTGCCGAAACACTACAGATACTGGAAATTGGCAAAATTAAAATAAACAGTGGGCAGTGGAGTTGTCATCAGCAGTGCTTTTAATACGTAATATGTTGTATCTGGACGCTTGCAAGCCCTAACACGGGAAGTGATTTCAGAGTCAGATTAGGTTCTACAGATAAAACATTCCTTCATTGTAGTTGTCTCTCTTTGTATCGAAACATTGACGTGCGAACCAATACTGAAGCAAACAATCCAACGAAGAGCGTCAACAAAACAATCGGCGTCACGTTAACAATGTACCTGTTATGTTGTAGCCGGCAGCGTCCGGTGGCTGCTAACGGTACAGCACTCGAAACAAACTTGCAGAGAAGAGACGATGGAAGACGTAGTATTGTGAGACGATCATATTGTTGTCTCATTGGGTGCTGGTGTGGCTTTGTCGAATTGTATCGTTTTAAATATAGGACTTTTACGCTCCTATTATTGCTTCTTCTCTTAACGGAGACTTAATTAAACGCCAAAAAATGTCACCATTACTTTACTCTAAGCTAAGCTTGTAAGTTAAGTAAAGGGGTTTTCTTCAATCCTGTAGAAATTACCGTAAGTTTTTTGTCAATCCACATGAATAAATTTCTTGCTTTGGTCTTTGGCTACTCAATCAATCAATCTGCCTAGACTTTTTCTGACTGCCTATCTGACCTCAACAATCCAGTTACTGGGTAATACGATACACCTTGGTAAGATTGGTTGTCAGACTTTCGGGTTTCTGACGACCCGTAACGTAACGACTGTCAAAGATCCACGATTGACCGTGGGAACTAACAACTTAAAGTGCTTTCCGAGGTACGGAGGAGTCTTGGTATGTAAAGATTGTCACCCATCCATGGACCAACCCTGGCAAGCGTAGCTTAATCTGATGTATCGACCCGTGCGGCGGTTATTACTTTAGCCACGAGCTCCACGAGGTCTGTGGCTACTCAGTGCAATCAAATTCTGTTAAATGCTCTTCTACATTAAACCTGCATGGGCGGAATGGGTCATAGGTCATTATCAGTTCAGTGTCAGGTTTAAGTCTAAAATAAACTGAAATTATTTGGTTCATTGTTTTTACATTTATCAGTCTACCACGCAAGACCACGCTACGCTACTTTACCACATAAAAAATCATAGAAGTTCCATAGAGCAGTGATACAGTGTATGCAATTTTGTGCGGTGTCGATGTTCGAGTTGGACTTTTCAATTTCAGCCCGCGGGGAGAGGGGCAGTTTGTTCAGCCCCATCACGTTTCGTCATTGGCGAGAAAGGAAGGTGGTGGCCAAGCTTATTCCTTACTTATGAAGAAGTGGTAAGATACCAGTAGATACAGTTCTGTTTTAAGAGGAAAAATACAGATATTGTGGTACTGGTGCATGAAATACTCGTACAATGGGCGCGAGTTAAAACTCGAGGCAAGATTTATATTTGTTCATAATTAATAGGTAAGTCTTCTACGTTTTTTTTATGTGCCAGTACTCGTGAACAATGTTGTACATTGTTAGGGCGAGTCCACACGCGCGGCTGGCGGCGCCACTCGACGCTAGCTCGCGTGCGCGCCGCGGACCGCACTCAATGGAAATTGGAAAAATTTCTACTTTGTGATTGTATTGTAAAGTAGGTAACGATGATTGTGTTACAACTTGTATACTCAAATTTTCAATGTCATGTCTTCTTAGAAAAATAAGGTAAAATTTTCCTTCTGAAGTTTGAAATATAAACCTCTAAATTTGTGGATTGTAGGGAAAAGAAAAGTAAGGAAAAAAAATCTAACATTTTAGGCAAAACTATATAGGTATTACCCCAAAACCAATTCGGAAATCAATTACCAGTCAATGCTAATGTGACAGTTACTTCCACGTTTTATTTCCTTACCGAGTGTGGTTGTTCCACGAGGAACTACTGATGTGTCAAATTGACACTTATTGAGCGACCATGCTAGGACGCTAATATAAATAACTTTGGCCTTCAGACACTTAAGTAACCAATTCTTTTGTGATTCCTTTACTAGCCTTCCTTGTATCCTTTACCAAATTGGAAATAAATAAACCTTATTGTAATACAGTGAACACAATGGTTCCCTACATTTCGTACATAGTAGGAACAAATCGATTTGGTAATAAAGGTCCGGTCGGAGTTAACGAAATGTTCGATTGGTATCGAACAAGAACGAGCGAGTGTGTCGAACACCCCGCCGCGCGCTGCGTTGGTGTGCACTCTACTTGAAGCAGTTGGACTGAGTCCTACTACTGTTTTCAAATGAACTGTGTAGTACATAGTTGAACAATGTCAAACATGCATTGATGTTAAAAAAGTTAAGTTACAGCCAAATCGGTATAAATAAAGAGAAAGATTCAATCTATCCGCCCAGCAAGTCGCGAGCAATGTCATCTGATACAATAACCACCAAATCCTTCCAAACAGATAAAGCTTTACAAACACAATTCGGTTTCACAATCACTTGTAACACAATACTGAGATCGCGAGAAAGCGTCTTTATTTAAAATTAGCGAAGTTTTGATAACCTTATCGAGTTTCTGGATAAGCTCCACTCCTGTTTGTGGTACTTAAATACAAAAGTTAAGGAATCCTTAATGGTCTTCTATAATTCAAACTTAATTTAGTAAGAAGGTTCTACTCGCCGCCGTTATCAGGAAAAATGCCAATTGGCAGCCTTGTGTTTCTCTTAGCTTGTTGAAAAGTTATGAAAATGAAGTCAAAATGTTTTAATCGGCCTCAGTGATTTACATGACATAGGCCTGAGTTTTGCTATGGTGAGTGGTCATTTTTATTTGAACAGTTAATATTTATAGGGTTCCGTAGTTCTAACAAGGACAAGGAACCCTTAGGTATAGTTTCGGTCTGACCGTCTGTCTGTTTGAGGCATAGCGTAGGTACTTAAACGTTTAAACTTTAAAGGTTACAATGTACTAACAGTATCTACGCTATGTCTACAGTTGTAATTTTGGATGAATTTAGAATAAACGGAATCACGGCAACAAACCGAAACAATAAAAATTTTAAAAGATTTTTTTTACTGCATTGACCGCCACGTAAGTCACCGGTGACTGCAAACAATAGATTTTCTATTGTGTCTGCTGTCTGGCAGTCAACCTACGGTACATGTAAAGTGGATATGTTTTTTTTTCAAGTCTATCCTTTAGTGTGGGGTATCGTTGGATAGATCTTTCAAAATCATGGCGGGGTTGTTAAGACTATTTTTAAATATTTATTAGCTTTTATTAGCTTGGTATGTTGTAGGAATATTTTTTCTACTCGCCGACTAAATTTTAACCGTAGAATCATCAAGAGACTCAATGGGCTTCCCACATAAGGATTGTTTGAAATAAATAATAGTCCAACAGCTGATCTTCTCACTTAACATTTATTAGTAGCACTATAGGATTCATGAGGATGATGATCTTTAAAATATAGGGGATATTTCTTAAAAAAAGACTTACACAAAATGGGAATTATATTTCCCTTTAATAAAGTGATATGCGATCCAGAGAGTGTCTCCGCATTAAGCATCATCGCTGTGGTCACAAGAATTTCATGACTTTCCCTTAGAAACGTGGGAAGGCTTTGTGCTCGGAACCAGTGCTGCCTTATTCTTCACCAATGTGTATTAGGTGGAGTCTATATTAATAAGTCTAAATAGTATTCTAAAAAGTAAGTTGGAACCCTACCAAGAGAAATGAAACAAAGTTAGACTTTCCCAATCTACATATCGAACTATTGTAACAATTTTAAGGTCACTGCAACCAATACTTACAGCGTTTAGCACCATTATTATGGTATTTTACACTTTGCGCTGGTATCCTTAGAACTGCGACTCATTTTGAAGTTTTTCTATTTAGTTTTCCAATTAATAAAATAAAAAAGTGTGTCTCGTTCAAGATCAAATCCAAAAAAAGCTGTCATAGACATACTATGTATATGTCATCTTGCAAAAATCACGTATTACAATACATAATGTAACACATGAATTTAATTAGACCAAATTTATTGCTGAATTAGATTTAATATTTCGTATGGATTTATTGTGTTTATTTTATGTATTTACACAATTTCAATTTTTTTAAAATGTTACAATGTATCTTCGAACGTGATTTTCACCCATCATTCTAAATCAAATATGACTCCCAAAGATGGCGGACTAGGTATTTTTCATGAATTTCAATGATATGGGTATCAAATGAAAAGGTTTGCTGAGAAAAATAAAGCGTGTTTTTAGTTTTTTTTTTTAACTATAGAAAATTATTCGATTTAGTGATTCGTTTGCAATAAACTTTAAAGTGAAATTAATTTTTTGTTGGAGTTGAGCGTCTCCGCCCAGTAAAAGCTGAACTGATGGCTTGAAAAATCTGAAAAAATCGTTATAGTAGTATAACGAACTTTGAAGGAAAACTATCACGGCTAAGTTAGCTCTGTAATTTTAAGAGTAATTGTCGACCAACCTATAAAAATGTATCTACCTGGAAAATTTTGTACAAAACACAAAATCCTAAGAAAAAAATACTGAGTGAAGTTGTTACTTATTTAATATTTAAATCAGGTAGTAGTAAATATGTAAAACTTTGGAATAATAAAACATTTTTGTTGCTTTTATGTGAATTAGTTGTACCATTGCTTGTTGGTACTTAGAATAGCTTGTTTGTTAATATTTTAGTAAAAGGTAATCTCTGGAAGTGCTGATCTTAAAAAATCCTCGTAATGATAGAAAGCTATTTATTATCGCTTAGTCATGCTACTATTTTTTCAAGAAAACAGTGCGTCTACGGCGTGACAGGCTCTAGCGTGATAGGCTACGGTGCGACGCCGTGGGAAAATGCTAGTCTATGGTCTTTTTTGTTCCGGTTCGTAGGATATTCAATGTCCCTATTAAATTCCCAGTAACATCGCTGGACACACCCGTCAACGACAATTAATCGCGCCTCGATTCCCGAACACTCGCGATCGCGGACGATTCCCTCCGAATTATTTAAAGCCACGTTTAATCAAAAAATACTTCAATCAGTTGCTCGTAATTACATTATTTCGCAGTTCTTTGTTTTCGTTTTGTTTGTTATAAAACTTTTGCAGAAGGATCATTGGAATACCCGAAGTTTCTGGAGTATTCACATTAATAATTTTCGAATGCTCAGTACCTACTGTGTATCATGTGACACCCAAATACATAGAAGTGAAAAGCGATGTAGTGAACAAAAGTCAACATACTGGACTTTACTTACCTACTAGCTGCGCCCCGCGGTTTCACCCGCGTAGACTAAATAAAAAGTAGCCTATGTGTTAATCCAGGGTATAAGCCGAAAGACATACCGAAATTCATCCAAATCAGTCCAGTCATTTGAGCGTGAAGAAGTAACAAACATACACACTCACAAACTTTCAAATCTATAATATTAGTGTGATATAAAGGTGTTTAAAAATTAACCCTCGAAACATTATGGTGTGCTTTAGACTATCGAACTGAAAAACTTTTACTATGGGACCAACTTAGAAATCGCGAAAAAAAATAGCTGTTCCGTACATTTCGACGAGTTTTCCGAACATAAATGCACACAGCTGATTTTTTTCAGTTTGATGGTCTAAAGCACTCAGCAAGGCCACGAAGCACGGCACGGCACGAAGTCAGCGGCTGGCGGGGGGCGGTGCAGCGGCGACGCGGGAGCGTCGTACGAGCGATGCGCGCCAGTCTAGCGGTCTGCGTTTGACGTAGTGTTGTGTATTTTATTTTTTAGCTTTTTAACGACCGATGTCTCAAAAGGCCCGCCGACGTGGTGGATCAAATTATTTCAATGATTCTTGTTCGCGAACAAAGACACTTATTTCTCATAACACAACATTACGCCTCTCTAGCGCCGCGTGATCTGCCCCCTGGCTTCGAGATCCCGGTCTGCGTTGCCGCGCCGCCGCCGTCACCTCCCCACCGAATGCTTTTTTGTTTTTTTGTGGGGTGGGAAATCATCCAATGACATCTCCCGCTCTGGGTGGAGCGGGAGGGCGTATCAGACTCTTACTGACTAAAAGCCACCCCTGTTCCTTCCCTGTCTGAGTGCCCAGAGGAGCGGTAACTCTGTTACGAATTTGACTTCGTGCCCGCAGCCTTAAAGTTTCGAGGGTTCATTTTTTAACACCTTATAAACTTGTGTCCCGCCCTTGTTTCGCACGGGTACCAATTATATGCCCGGGGGTGGAGGATAAATTCCAGAAAGAGTTACTTCGCCCCCGGGCACTCGAGGCAGGGAGGAACAGGGGTGGGTTTTTAGTCAGTAAGAGTCTGACACACCCTTCCGCTCCACCATAGAGCGGAAGAAGTCATAGGATGATTTCCCACCACCCAAAAAAAAAAAAAAAAAAACAAAAACAAAAAAAAACGGGGTACCAATTATACACTAAAACATTCTTTACACTAAAACATTCTTCCACAAAAAAACGATGCAGTGAGACAGACAGACAGACAGACAGACAGACGCGGCGGGGGACTTTGTTTTATAATACAGTACAATATTATGTCTTGAAGTCGGCCCAGAATGTTGACTTCTGTTCACTTGACTTAAACTTTCTAAAGTGTTGCACTCTTGTACGACAGCTACATCTTATTCTTTAATTACTGTCTTATGTTATATATTCAGTCCGCGTTCTCTTATACTACGTTGAATTTTCTTTACAAAGGAGATATTAACGAATTAATGAAGAGTTCCCTCCTGAAAGAAGATATTAATGTCAGAATGATTAATATTTCTCTGATAACATCGTAACGTTTCATCTGAAGCTTAAATAAAAAAATGTAACATTGGATTATTGTTACCGCTTCAACATTACTGTAAAACTGTCGGGAACGTTTTAAGATAAAAATTTAATGTTGGATTGGCAAACCTTCTAATGTGTGACTGTCTGTACCTATGTAGGCTTAGCTAGTCAGCTAAGCCTACATAGGTACTAAGTCTAGTACTTTGTACAACCACACGCGCTAGGTACTTAAATGTCACGTGTCAATCAGGATAAATAAATAAATGACACAATTACTAGGACTATTAAGTGTAGGTTTATACGTACCTACTGTAGATTAATTCCCTATACCTGAGTAATTCATAGAACAACCGACAGCTCGTGAAGCCGCTCGATAGGGCGCGATCAGCCGCTATTACGTGCGGAAGCGGCAGAGCGCGGCGGCGGCCCCGAGCGCACGCGGCGGCAAGCTCGCGCCTTCCGCACCGCGCTCACTGGGGAGGAGTGCAGAAGGCCCAGTGCCTATGGAATAATAGGCGATGGAAATGTCGAAGCACCATAATGTCGCATATTCAATTCATTGAGGTATACAAGGAGGCCATTTAAGCCTAATAAAAATCGTGCACTTTTACAGCCGAAGGACATGCACTACCGCAAGCGTCGCCACGTATGCCGTTCCTGTACTTCTCACATTCAGTGGACTCCAACCGCCCGTATCACGTCATCGGTCCACCTTGTGGAAGGGCTTCCAATGCTGCATCTTCGGGTACGCAGTTGCTACTCCAAAGAGATATAAACTTTTGGCTCCATATGCCATCCGTGTTCTGAGCAATATGCATTGCTTTCTACTTATTATGACACTTGACGGGAACGGGAGCGTAAAACATGAGGTATAAACAGTCTTACAAATAATACGTGTCTGATTCACTTTCTTTTTTTCAGACTCGCTCCTTTAAGTTAGTTATTTATATAATCCTGTAAGTGGGTCTTCTACAACTGCTTACGTGTGGTCGCGCCCTGAACCCCTGACGTGTTGCCGCTCGTATTCGCTTCCTGCCGTCGAGTAGTTTTTAACACACTTCCGCAGCAATACGAAGCCTATTTACTGTTAATGTACGTGTTTTCATTCCATGTGGGGGACCGGGTTATTATGTTACCTATAGCAGGTGTAGGCTGGGTCGTTACATTCCATTAGTTTTGGGGAACAAACAAAATTCGGCGAAATATTTACAAACATTGAGCTCGGGTTTTAATGATTGTCGTAGCATTTTAAACGAGGCCTACGTACCGTTTATGATGTCGGAGAATTCTCTCTACTAAAATAAACTTTTCACTAAACCTATAAAAGCTAGAAAAGGAAAATCTTTTCATAAAACCTAGCTTTGTTTTTGTGTGAAGTAAAAGTCGCTTTTTATTATTTTCTGCGGCGGGAATTTTTATTTTCATTCTCTCTAGTTTGGTTGCAGCATCTACTGAATATTTGTTTATGTATTACGGGTTTACTAACGCTCTTCCTGTCCACATTCTTACATCGCTGTCGCCTGCTCGTTCACACAGCTAAGCCGCACAAATAAACTGAACTGCTCCATAATTCTTGGAATGCATTCCGAGCTGAATGATTTAGATGTGGCTCTGTTTGGTTTTTGTTCGGTAGGTATTTCCGCTTTGTGAACACGCGGGTATACTAACTGAGTTCGGTCAAGCGTGTTTATAACACTAGATATTCCTATGCATACATTTGGAAGGTGATCGCGAATAGTAAATTGCTAAGAACTGTCACAGATATAGCTCCAATAGGATTACTTCTGAAACTTTTCACAATCACAAGAATACCGTCAAACGAAGTAGGTATGTTGCAATCCTCTTACCGTTCAACTGCGCTATCCATTGAGCTCGGTAACCGCACCCTGCACCGGTCACATCACCTTGCCCCCAGTCTTCCGTCTCGGTGATCATTCTATACGCTTGGAACAAGCTAGCTTTCTTCCTGCTTTAATTTTGTGGGTGTTTTGTAACTGAATAATTTATTAGAAGCATGTAGGACCTATATCAGTTTTCTTAGTAATAAGGCAAGCCTCGAAATCTGGCTTTGGATGGAGATGTCCCGCTGTCTCTCAAACGCAGAATTATGGACATGTGTGTTCTCTTTATACTCACGTACGGTGCACAAACCTAGTCTTTGACACTTCAGCAAAGTGCCAAGCTCCTATGTTTGCCAGCGAGCCATAGAGCGCAGTATCCTGGGTCTTTGAATTAAAAAAAACAATAAATAGCATAAACAACCCTGCTCATTATAAACTTTTCATTCCACATGTACTCGTATCTCAGCTCTACCAAAGCCTCATTCCACTCCCCTACTATCCCGCAGACTTCCACTGAGCATGACACCACACGCACGTCATGACGTCACAATGGCACCGCCAACCCAGTGTCATCTACAGTGCACAATCACCAAGTGAACGAGCCAGCACTTAGCCAGTAGATTTAACTTGCAACCAAAGCTGGCAACTATTATCGGAATTAAACTTTGTTTCAAGGGTTGTGCTGTTGAAATTTGCTCTTATTATTGTGGCTTATTTTTAAAAGGTTACCTAATTACTGAAATATTATGTTTCTTAAATACTTCATCTTTGTTATTGACTCTTTTATTTACAACATGTATTTTTATAATGCCACCGCAACTCGGGCCCCCAAGATACAGGCGCTTCCTAGTTTGGGGATCAATGTAAGTATCTCTTATTTTGTAAACAAAACAGTGGTTTTAAATAATAAATATTATTCTTTATTCTTATTGTAGTTTTGTTGGGCCACATATAACCTTACAGTTAATCGTTCAGTATTTCCTGCTCAACTTCTATGTAAGTGCCCCATCTCACCTGTTTCTATCTCCGGATATATCTCTGGATAGCGACCGCGGCCAGGCCGCTAGCCATCCCCGCAGGCCGGTGTCGCGCCAGACGGGGGCTGCACGCGATTTACATCACAATACCGACCGGCTCACGGATAATTACCGGATAACCGGCCGGACGGAACTACCAGCCATTGGCAAATGATTTACAAGATCATTTAAATAGTTCTTCTGAAAGAGGGACTGAATTTGTGAATCGATACTTACAAAACATTTTTCAGAAGAAGATGAAGTTGAAAATATGTGTTACTTTAATAATGTCCTAATCACAATAATGTCCAAAAATTAAAATTAATGCTTCGCCGAGTACAAATAAATTGGTACAAGGATATGAGGCTGATGTCATTATGAGACTTCAGATTGAAAATCGGTTAGTTTTTCTCTCTCAGTCTCCTAGAACATTAATAAAGGATTATTTTATCGTAATTACGAGTATAACGTTTTACTGTAATCAAATCCAAGTACTTAATTTGGTAGTTGTGAGAGAATCAGCTCCCAATCAACTGTTTTATGGGATAATCGTATAATCTGTATTAATAATAATCCCTTAACTACGTTGGAGCGATAACCGGATTAAAGCACTTCGATCACGAAAGGTTCCGAGGTGATCAAAAACGAAATATAATATAATATGAGTTTAATCAAATACAAGGATATAAATTTAATTTAGCTTTATTTATCATTGATAATCTCGCACTTGAGCACTATATCATCTGATGTTAAGTACACTTTTGGACTTAAAGAGTAGTTATAACTATCAAAAAAACATAGATGGAGAATTCCACTTCTTAGCTGTATGCACAATTAATATGTTCCCCAAACAATTTCTGCGTGTGGGTGGGGATGCCCATCATGTACCGGCCGCCATCGCCAAATTTCTAGTGGTTCGATGATGGAACGGGCGTAGCGGAATTAAACTATGTAATTTAGACGCACACTCCCCAAAATGTAACTGATAGACTACCGACAGGGTAGCAATTCGGCGTCGATGCTCAAGATTTTGGAGTTTTGACTCGAAGAGCTTATCATTGCCGATGATCTTCTTAGGTCGTTTCTCAATTGACTCAAGCACATCAAGCTGGTATCTGGCAGAAATCTCATGAACTCAAAATCAAAGCGTTTATTTTATCCTAACCTTTTGATTTGGCAAGGATTCGATCAGTTAGTCAGATAGTTAAAGATATTTGCACGTTCTAAAAATTTGCATAAACTAGCGTAGTTAAAAAAGTGCAAGAGACTCCTATTTCTTTATTTTCGTTTTTTGTGGTGCGAAATCGTCCAATGACTTCTCCCGCTCTGGGTGGAGCGGGAGGGCGTGTCAGACTTTTACTGGCTAAAACCCACTTCTGTTCCTTTTCTGCCTGAGTGCCCAGGGGTGCGGTAACTCATTTTCAGAATTTATCCGCTACCCCTAGGCATTATCCGCTACACCTAGGCATTATCCGCTACCCCTAGGTATTATCCACTACCCCTAGGCATAAGAGACTCCCATGAATTCTCTTTTTAACATTGTTCAACAAACTCTAAAGCCTAAAGCAGATTTAGACTCTTCAGTCTTATTTGCAATATTAATTTATTTATGATTTCCTATTTGTATGTTTTTCTGCGTTTATTTCACGGCTATCGAATTTGTAAATATCTAAACCAGTGACCGAACACAAATGATCGAACATGACGCAGTTTATTAACTAGTGTACGTTGCTCTCTATTCAAACAAACTATTGAGCTCGCTTTGTTCGCTCACTATTTATATCCATTTCCATGTAAATTAATATTGTGTTACAATCCATTTACAGGCAAGTATTAATGTGCTGGCTACGGCTGAAAGCACTAGCTCAATGGATTGTAACGTGTTCGAAAAATATTAATTTGTTCATTGTATTCAAACCATTTGCAAGGTGTTTATTATTTGAGACCTTGTACCGATATTACTACAAAAGACTACAATTATTTCTTTCTCAAATCATGAATTTCTTAAGTGATCAATCATGTTATTCTATCTAGTACATTGATGTGTTAGCCACGTTTCAGTCTGTATTTACTTTAGGCTTTGTGTGAATTGAATCAATCTTAGACCAGCTTTGAGTATATATATTAAAGATTAAATTTCTTACTTTGATATCTTCCCGACCATTCCTAGCAGGATATAAATATTCATGAGTCGACTGTTACATTATGTTAACTGTCTGGCTGGCTGCATTTGTCTTTTTGTTTTCTAGTAGCCTGTTCAAATAAAAATAACTTCTCGAGAGCCTTAAACCAGTCTTAATGTGTCAAGTATTTAGTTCCTTTTAGCAATGTTCTTGACACAAGTAAAGCTAATCCCATTTGCATGTCTCAAAGGCTTGTCCCTGACGTGAGTGACATATCTCCAACAGAATCAGTTCATTGCACACCACACAACAGCAGTGTGCCTATTAGTATAACAAAGCTCTGCCCCGCCCTTCACGTTATGACACGATGATTAAAAATAGTTTCGAACAAACAAGGGCTTGTACACTTTATTTTGAAGACTTGTCATGAAACATTTTGAACTTTATAACTCGAACTTAATGTTGAAGATCGTTTGAATGAAGGTTTCGGAAACAGCGGCAATTTGACAGTGATATCACGCACATCTAATAGTGCTTTAGAGCAGTTTAATGAACAATCTTCTTCGTAACACAGTCTTGTTCATGTTTCTTCAAGGAGCTGCAAATTTCATTAAATGTTCATAATATTCTGTTCGGAGAATTTCAAAAATTGTTTACTCTGCAGTGAGCGCTGCTTCAGATGATGTTGTTGGCTCGTCGTTGTTTGCTTCAGCCTTATTATCAACAATTTCGTGCTCCACTGAGTACACTAATATCTATTTAGCTCTTTAGTTCAAGGTCTGTTTATTTTATCTCATAATCTTCGTAATGAGTTCGTGTTGAGAGCTGAAACAAATAATATTAATGAATTACGAATTGATTTACATTTTTACAAAGTTTTCTATGCCTACCTTATCCACATTTTTTGTGTAAATTAAACAAAATAAGAGATACGATAATTCGGTTGTTGCTCATAATAACAGTCGCGCTAGCATTTTACGAGTAAGTGCTACCGTGCAAGAAAGAATCCTTTCATGGGAAAATCAAACTTGTACCGCCAGAACATTATCGAAAGTAACAATCATCATTTTTTTTTTTGCCCAGGGGTGCGGTAACTCATTTTCAGAATTTATCCGCTACCTCTAGGCATGCAGGCACCGGCCACGATGGGCCCCGTCAGTGGTGGCTAACTACATCTCTTTGAGGCGCGCGTGGAACACTACGCGCCGTGGACTCACGGGCCTGGTGCTGATCGGACGGCGAGCTACCCACTGCTCGCCGTCCGCAGGCTCGGGTCTACGGTGGCCGGAAATCGTCTCGCGACGTCCTACGCCCAGTACGCCCAGTACCTCTCCTGCGGTGGTAGCGGCCGGGGCCGCGAGGGCCACTCCGTTGAGCTTCCCTCACGCGTCCCGCCTTCACGAGCATTACTGCTTCGCAGAAGGCGGAGACTGCCTCTCATTCCCTCTCGCTCCGTACCATGGTCTGAACCAGGGCCGGGCGCGAGAGGTCGCCGCCACCTATCGCATCCACGAGGACATGGCGGTGTTCCGCCCAAGCGGGGCAGAGCTCCACCGTATGCTCCACCGTGTCCTCTGGGCCATCCGCGCAGTGGTAACACCCGGGTGTTTCCTCCCGCCCGATCTGATGCAGGAACCTCCCGAAACAACCGTGTCCGGCGAGGACCTGCGTCAGGTGGAAGGTCAGGACGCCATGACGCCTCTCCAGCCACTCCTCAAAGAGGGGCACTACCGCCGCAATGGTGGCGTGCCCAGCGCTGGGTTGCGACAGTCGCTGTCTCCATGTCGCCATGAGATCCTGCCGGAGCTCCATCTGCCGAGCCGCGAGGTGTCGCGGCAGCAGAATTTCGCCCCGGCGTTTGGCCTCCTCGCGCCACTCCCAGAGCAGCGCGAGGACCCTGGCCTCTAGATCCCATGGTGACAGTCCGGCAAGGAGGCTCGCCGCCTCACAGGAGACCGTGCGGTATCCGTGGATGAGCCGAATGGCCATGACCCTTCGGGACGCGTTCAACCGGCGAGCTGGTCGCTTCCTCAGGGAACACGCCCACACCGGTGCTCCGTTAAGGGCCATGGCCTGTACGATCCCCGCGTAGAGCCTCCAGCAGGAGGCGTTTGGACTCCCCAGATTGGGCAGAAGCCGCTTCAGAGCAGCACTGGCCCGCTCCAATCTGGGAGCCAAACGTCGGAAATGCTCGACGAAGTTCCACCGCCTGTCGAGGACGAGTTCCAGGTACTTCATCGTCCCTTCGACGCCGATGTGAACCCCTCCTACCGTTATCTCGGAACCCGACGGTAGCGCATTCTGAGGACCATGAAAACACATGGCCTCGGACTTGTGCAATGCCACCTCGAGTCCCAGTCGCCGGATCCTCTCAACGACTGTCGCAACACCGCGTGACATCAAGTTGGCCGCCGCCTGCCTGGTACGACCTCCTCTGTGCCAGGACCAGCGCGTCGTCAGCGTAGTTTGCTACGCTAGGGAGGTCGGCGCGCAGCACCCAGTCGTACCCGATGTTCCACAGAGGTGGCTCCAGGACCGATCCCTGCGGAACACCGCACGACATCTCTCGCCGGTTCCATTCTCCCTGGCAACCGGGGTAGATGACGGCTCTGTCCGTCAAGTAAGCCTCGACTACGCGACGGAGGTAGGGCGGCACCCGGTGATACCGGAGTGCCTCCACTATGCAACTCCAGGGCAGGGTGTTGAAGGCATTGGCGATGTCCAGAGACACCGCCAAGACGACCCTACCCCGGGCCACTGCATCCCCCGTCGTGAGGGCTCGTACGCGCATGATTGCGTCCACCGTGGAGCGCGTGGTGCGAAAGCCATACTGGCTCTCCGCCAGATCCGGCCCCACCCGCACCAACTGCCCGACGAGGCGGTCTGCAATTACTCTTTGAAAGAGCTTGCCCACCTCATCGAGCAGCACAATGGGCCGGTAAGCGGATGGAGAGTCCGCGGCGCGCCCCGGCTTCTTGATCAGGACCAGTTTGCCCGTCTTCCAACGAAGCGGAAACTGGCCTCCACACATGCGCTTAAGAGCCCTCTCAGTCGAGGCACGAGAGCCTCTTGCAAGGCCAGGACCCAGAATTTCCCATGAAAGCCATCGGGTCCTGGGGCGGTGCTTTTGGCATTCAGCCTACGCACCGCCAGCAATCACCATTAATACTATTACCGAGAATTGCTATTTCTTAATCATGTTAATGTCGATGGCTGATTTAAAAATAGCAATCCTCGCAATTTCATAACGAGTTTCTCCATACTCGTATAAGAATGTTATTTTTAATTTCCACCCAGAATTGAATAGGCATGATGAAAGTTAATTTTATACAGAATGTATGTACGTACACATAGACACATACAGTCAATTTAACAATTTAATTTACCTATCGCAGGCACGATCCCATTTACATGAAATTAAGGTTCAGTGAACTGCAATAATGTCGTCCTCAGTCCGCCCCCAAGTTACAGTTAGTCAGCACTTTCATTCATTATTGAAATAGTTTTTGTAACATTCACGAGTTTTTATAATCTCATTGTGAAGTACGTCACAAGCACTCGGTGCGGCGCAGACGGTGACATCAAAAGCCAATTTGTGGTTTAGTGCCGAGTTAATAGAAGAATTACTCTTTGATAGTTTTATCGTTAGAAATTGCGAAGATCATCAATTCAGTCACTAATTTGAGTGGCGAAATCGAACTGGTCTGACTCCAATTGCGTTATATTTACAGCGGTGACTTAATTCGCTTGAAGTAGTTCACTCATTAAAGTGAGTAGATAATATTTTCGAGCTTCACCTGCGTAGACGGTCATCAATCATTCACACAGTTAGTGAGGAGAACTGACACTACTGATGTCACGCATTGTGTTTTGTTAACTAAAGTATCGTTTGTTTACGATATTACGCTGTACTCTTGCACGCTTTCTATATTGATCCGATGTCAAACAATTAATTTAATTGGAACCTTGATCGAACATGTAACCTCACAAAATACAACAACCACGAACGCTACGAATAATACGAGCTTTAAAATATACATCACGTCACGTATCACGTCTTCCACATAAGCCTTACTTCGGAATATGAACAACTCTCAACTTAAGCCCCCTCAAGTAAAGTGTGCCATATTACCCAATCAAGTAAAACCGAGATCCTTCTCTCCGCAACGAGTCTGATTGAATCACGTCATGATTCGCTAATACCGCCGTGATTGATCGCCGATAATTAATTGGGCTCCGTCGGGGAGCCGGCCGGGGTTGGGAAGCCTTAGGGAGCATTAGTGCCTGTAGCGCTGCTAATAGGTTCGCTCTGGTCATTGTAGCGTCCGACAACTACCTACCTAGCTAGCTATGAGGAGCCTTAGTATTTGTCTCAATAGCTGTTAAAGATGTATAGATTAATCAGCAGTTCTAAGATAATCATATGTAAATCGCGTTTGATGTCTTTAAAATCTACATGAAAATGGTGAGATTCAGTCAGTAGTCAGCTACTAAGTTTAACAATACCCTTTTCTTTAGCAGCTCAATTATGCTTTATCTACTTATTGCTCACATTTTGTAATCTAACATGTTGGCTATAAAACACGCCCGGTCGACACTTTATGCCGGTTACCCGTGCCTATACTGCACAAAATGGTAATACATGCCATAGTTCCCCCATTACATCGTCTGAACGTCCCAGCCTGCTCCAGACCGCTCCCTTCAGTCCGTGTATTATTTTTCTATTAAACTTAGTGTTTACAGAACATTGGCACGTAGGTTGCCACAGATGGCCTATTGTTCCCAACTGCTCCATATCTGCGGGACGTTCCAAAATTCCAACGGATTTAGAAACGAAAGGAAAACTTGTAACAGCTGCTTATCTTGCCGTTCAATTCCAAAGAGGGTCTTTACATGTACGGACAGGGACAGAAGTTCCACATGCTAGAAAGCGTGTTTATTCTTAAAATGACAGTCAACAAGCTTTAATAATCAAATGACTGTCAACTTCTTACAATCTGGAACCGTTATCATACAAGTATATTTACTTTCGTCAGTGTCTTGGTAGGTAACTCTTTACGAGAATTTGGTATCCTAAGTTGGTAAAACTGGATTTTCTGCACCTTCATGTGTTTGCTACTCCTAAATTCGGGTAGGAATGGATCTCAAAAACTTGTTACTATTTAGGACACTATCTCAATCTTTAAACCAAAGACGTGTTTGGTTGGAGGCCGAAAAGATCCCGTTATAGTCACTCGGGGCTCTGCTTAGACTATGAAGAGAGTTCGCTTGAGTGATAGACACATCGGTAAGGGTTTTATGTGTCGTCCCAAACGATTTGGAACTCCAAAATGTTGTACAAGATCCTTGAAATCTCTCATGTATCTGTTTTGAAACCAAATATGTCACCCAAGGACAAAAAAGGTTCCTAAAAATGTAGATTTAAAAAGGTGTCTCGATAAAATTAAACGACACAACAATTATTGGTGAAACTGAAAAGTCACAGAAGGAAATAAAGCTACATCTCAGTTGTATTCGACGCAGAGTTATAAATAGAAATAAAACTGCCTGAAGGTACTATCAACACAGCCGAAAAAAGGTTTGTAAGATTGTGACAAATGGAGGGAAAATAAACAAGTCGTGTTACACCTTTGCCAAAAATAAACACTACTCACACAACTCTACCAGCACGGTTGAGTATAAAGCTGAATATGGAGAACAGATCTACGTTATTAATATTGGTAACTGCCATTAACACTCGGCAGTACCTATTTTAGCAAAGCTCTGACCACTGACTGTGACTGTGTTAGTATTAGTTGTGGTCTGGTAGCGGTCTGCGAGGGGCGGTGTGTGTGCTTCGGATCCTTGACTAATTGAACGTAATGCTACTAACTCCGGCCCCGCCATGCGCCCGTGCGGGCCGTGCGGCGGCTCACCGCACCTAATTATCGACATTCAATTAACTTTTGCGTGATCCAATCAGCTGATTCAATCACGTTATTTAATTAGGCATTTCCAGTCGAATCCAAAGAGGAATCGGGTGAAGATTGAATTGAAAGTACCCGCTAAAACTTGAATTACTCGTACTTCCATTGAAGTTTTTGAGGTCGGTGAAGCCGTAGACTCTTTTTTAATAGTAATTTAATCAAGTTAGATTACGAAAGTTATTCTTGATTCTGCTGTTTCACAAAGCTCGTCAGGTTTCACGAGAGGGATGTTAGGTAATATTGCTCTTTCATTCCCGAATGAACATGAGTTGTATGTGTGAGTATGTTTGAATAACCTATAAACAGGGTATTTTTGGATATAGCACTCCAGTTTCTAATCCACTTAGGAGATTAAAAGAAAATCTATGTATGTCTAGGCTTCCACCCGAGATTTTTATTCGTTGCGAGTTAGGAGTGCTATAAAAATAGTCTAAATGGCTCGAGGCGCGAGCTGGCACCCGACAGCCTTGTGGAGACCTTGACCTGCAGAACCGGGGTGATGGTAACAAGAATAAAAATATGTAGTAGGCATAATATAATATAAAGCTTCTAATAAATAACCATGTCGTGGAGAAAAACAGCAACAGGACTATAACGATGTGTCGCAGAAAACACTCGAAACTGTTATCACTAGTATGTTTAAGTACGTGTGCTTTTTATAAAGTTTGGTTGTTGTATCTTCTATACGTTTTGAATTATAATATAAAATGGAGGTTTTCACGACCACGGAGAACGCTTCTGTTCGTTTTGTTTTTTTTTGTTAGCCTACATTGTGTCCCACTGCTGGGCCTTTCTCCTGCTTCTCCCCTTTGCGCGATTTCTGGCCAAGTTTGCTCCGCAAACATGATAAGATCGTCACACCACCCTCGCCGCTGTCGACCTCGACGGCGACGTCCACACTCTGGCGTCCAGTGAGTGACAATTTTTGCCCACCTTGTGTATACAAAGTGGATTCTTGCAACGTGACCACTCCCACTTAAGCCTGGCTGTACTTTCCTGAACTTCTACTACTTGAGTTATGGGTCGCAGTGTGGTGTGTCTAACGCGATCTGTTTGCTTAACACCTATTATGCTGCGCCCCATTATCCATTGACAAATTAGTTAAATACCAATAGTTACTATTTAAGTATTTTTTTATGAGGAGTTTAAAAGGAGGTTTTGAACAGATATTCCTCTATTTTCTCTGTTTTCAAAAGAACATATTTCCTAAAAATTAAAAATAAATCGTTCTTTCACAATAAAAAGACAACCCACGTTCTGCTAAAACAAAAACCTAAAAAAACACGTACACAGAGCAAATGTTAATACATTAATATCTCATGTCTGGCAGCCGGTATAATACGTGCATGTGAAATTAGGGTCTTTGACGCCGCGCCGCGTGTCGTCCCGGTCGTGTCGTGCCGCGTCGTACGTGATCCGCACGTGATCATTGTCGCTGACCGCGTACTGTATGAACGATGAGGCGGCAGACAGAACCCGTCCGTGGAACCACCGTGGAACATTGTGAAGTGCATAGCAAAGTTAGAGTTAGCGATATTTGCTAACAACCAGAAGTTGCAGAATTACGCTTCGCTAGTGTTCAAATGTGAGAGAATTAGCTTTTGTCAGCGCTTCTGGTTGCTTTTGGTGAAAACTTGTTTGCCCTTATTGTGTTTGAGTTTATTTTTATTTACGAAAGTGAGTTTTTATTTTTCATAATTTAGATTTTCGCGAATTTACACAACCAGCTAGGTTTTCTTCGGCATAGTGATTCTTTATTTTCGTTATGCGATATTCAGTTTACTTACTCTATTTTCGTCTGCGTATTAATTTATAAAAACTTTTCAGAAACCTTTTTCACTGGTTAACGAACATTACCTACTAATTTACATAAAAATTAACTCCTTCAATTCGAGTTTCAAAAAAAAATATTTCGTTTCAAGAAAAAAATCTTGAAAATAATATTCATCACATTTCAAACAAAATAAAATCAAAGTCACGTGCCTCTCTTATGAATTCATAACGACGTAGATTCAAATACGAATATCTACGCAAAAGGCGAAGCTTCCAATAAAGCGGAGAGGTGCTCCAATCACAAAAGTTAAATTGACGTCGCAACGACAATAGCAGTAAGAAAAGCCGAGCTGCTCCGATCACAACACAATCATACGATTGATAACCACACACACACGCACACACAACGCACACACGATGCAGACGGGAACAGTAGCATCGACCCGTTTTAGGAAATATACAATTTTGGACAAAATAGCCTCCACGAATGGCTAAATGTCTGTCCAATGTAAACTGCCTCCACGTAATTTTACAGAATGGTTAATATTCTAAAAACGGTCTGTGCTATTGTTCTGAAATTATATAATATTAAGGATTTGAATTCAAAATTCACCCAATACAGGATTGGAAGATATGGACCGCTTGCAACATCGGCGCTGGCAGGACTATTTTCAAGGCATAACTTGATGGTGTCCTGGCGCAAAGAGAAAGGAAATCATCGTATCCAGTTCATACTGCCTCATGGGTGTCGTGGTCGTGTGACTGTGCGACTACTGAGCGTGAGGTATTGGGTTCGATTCCCGGGTCAGGCGAAGAGTGCTATTGGGATTTTCAATTAGGAATTACTCTGTAGCAGCACAGAATTTGGAAGTTGGTGGTGTGACACCCCCGTGCCTCGGAGAGCACAGAAAGCAGCTCAGCAGGTCCTGCGCCTGGTCTCTCCCCGGTCGTGTCGGGTTACTGTCCCATCGGACTATGAGAGTAAAGGACCAGGGAGTGCACCTGTGTTTGTGCACACACTTGTGCACTATAATATCTCCTGCATAATTGGCTAATATCCATTGAGATTGGCCACCTCGATCGAAATTCGATCTGCAGAATTATTAGAATAGTCTATATAGTCTGTACTTATCAGCTAGACTTTAGTGATGTTCAGTTACTTACGGTTAAGCACTCGATTGTCTTGGTTATGTTACTCGATTTACTCTGGTCAAGTAAAATGTAAGGTACCGTAGAGTTATTAGGTTCCCAACCACAAAGCTAACAGTAGCTCTTTAAGTTTTAATTGTAAGTAGGTACAAAAAAACTTTATTTTCAAAAGAATCAAAGTATTATCCAAAATGTGCCTTAAATTCCCTATTGCTATTCGAACATTGTGGTTTAATGTTGCTGTACTTACGGAATTAATTTATTACGCATCGTCTCGCCGCGTCGACGCGAAAAACAAATGTCCCTGTAAACTTATTCTGGAATCGAGATAGTTAACTTAAAGTATTAATCGGTTGAGAAGACCACGCAAGCTCATCACTATCTGACACTAAAGACATACATGTGTCAAATCATCAAAATAATGACAACCGTTCTTTTGAATTACGTGAACTTGTTACATGTTTTGTTTTTCTGTGTTTATTTATAGGGTGAAATATATAATGAAAACGACATTTTCAAGTAAAACATTTAACCCAAGAAGGTTTTGCGTAAATTGCTAAGCCAAATTTCCACGAAAACGGCGCCTGAGAAAACGGCAAATGCTACACTTTGGTATGAACTTTTGAACTCGTGAAGTTTTGTTTCGAGTTCAACAAGGTAAAACTAATATGAGCATTATAGCTTGGACTTTCGTTGCGTTACATTACATTACATACGGAATAGGATACGTTTTCTTTTGCTAATTCGTACAAAGCTGTCTATATATATACAGAAAAAGTTAAGATTATAAAGATGAAGTATGCAAGAGCGAGCGACCTCGAAAATTTTAGCACCTCCCCTCGGATATGCTAGGTTCTCTAATATGTATTACAGAAGGCTTAAATTTTTTTTGTATATTTTACTGAAATCCAGTGAACCCCGCGCACTTGTATCCCCCTCCCAGTGTCCTAGGCTTGCAATCTAAATTTAGGTCACAATAACAGAATCCATTCAATATAATTTTAAGCCCTGCTTTATTAAGAGTGGCCTTACTGATTTCAATTCCAATATTTTCATCAATTTGAATCCTCAAGAGCAATCAAAATCCCAAATAATCACGTTCTTTATTACGTCCCTAATATTCACAAAATACGACTTGACAAGGGCACAGAAAACAGAGGATTAATGTGCGTGTCGCGTTAAGCTGTCCATTGAGATGTTGTCGCTATTACTTAGATTGTGTATGTGTATGTGTGGAGACACATACACATAGACAGACAACGCGAGGACGGGAGCAAGACGGCTCTGAGTGTTTTAGCTAACAAACTGAAGTAAGACTTATTGAAATACACACACACATACATACAAATATAAGAACTATTAACACTATCGATAAGGGTTAAGTTAGCAAAATGATATTGTTGTGTATGTCGGAAGGTTTGTGGCAAATAAATACTTTTTCTTTCTTTCTTTTTAAATGCCTTTCAGTTTCCCCTAAGGATTCCTTTTTGAAATATTTTTAACGACGGGCTCATTAGGGTTCGTGTGAGACTGAGGACGAACGAGCAGACATTGTCTTTAAGCTTGAAATCAATAGGTAGACACTCACGACAAACTACGAAATGAAGCCCGTATTTTCTTTGCTTCATATTAACAAAAGAAACACGCAGTAAGTATAATTTTGTTTCAAGCTTAAAGAAAAAGACTTGAAACTGTCATCAAATAAGAAAACATTCTTGTTTGTCCAATCCTTATCTTTTACAAAGGACATGTGAAAATGCGAGGCAGTGTGTTGTCTCGAGTTTATTTAAATAAAAGATTGCAGGTTTAGGCGGTGGGTCGCTACGAAACCACGCCAGCCGCACCCGTCTCGCTCATATCTCTTAAATGCATTTTGTTGCCACGAGACTCCTGCAGGAAGCTAAGATATTGTCTTTTACGAAATAAATACATGAAATGAGATTTTGTAAGAGTTTTCGTACGTGGAGTTGAAATTTTATTTTCAGGAGAACAAAACAGGCGGTTATTACCCATGCGTTTTAAAGTTTAGTTTGATCTGCCTTCAGGATCAGAAATATTTTAAACTACTTACTTGAACTCTCGCTTACCAGAAACATTTTCCCCATAGTGTTGGTTAGGGTTATAATAAGGGTTCCGTTTCTTTTCAGGGTCTGTAAAGGTAACTTAAAATTTTACGCCCAACACAAAAGATAGTACTTAATCTTTTTCAAATCTTTTTGGAAAAAAAACAGCGCCTAATGGTTTTTTTTTTTTGAGTGTTAGGGAAATCATCCAATGACTTCTCTCGCTCTGGGTAGAGCGGGAGGGCGTGTCAGACTCTTACTGACTAGAACCCACCCCTGTTCCTTCCCTGCCTGAGTGCCCAGGGGTGCCGTAACTCATGTTGAGAATTTATCCACTACCCCTAGGCATGCAGGCACCGGCCACGATGGGCCTCGTCAGTGGTGGCTGACAACATCCCTTAGAAGCGCGCGTGGAACACTACTTGCCATCGGCTCACGGGCCTACCCACTGCTCGCCGTCCGCAGGCCCGGGCCTACGGTGGCCGGAGATCGTCTCGCGACGTCCTACGCCCAGTGCCTCTCCTGCGGTGGCAGCGGCCGGGGCCGTGTCTCTCTTACTCCGTTGAGCTTCCCTCACGCATCCCGCCTCCACCTTCGCGAGCATTACTGCTTCGTAGAAGGTGGAGACTGCTTCCCATTCCCTCTCGCTCCGTTCCATGGCCTCAACCAGGGCCGGGCGCGAGAGGTCGCCGCCACCTATCGCATTCACGAGGACACGGCGGTGGTCCGCCCAAGCGGGGCAGACCTACACCGTATGCTCCACAGTGTTCTCTGGGTGATCCGCGTAGTGATAACTCCCAGAGGTGGCCTTATCCGAAACAGGAACTCCCCGAAACAACCATGTCCGGTGAGAACATGCGTCAGGCGGAAGGTGAGAACGCCGTGACTCCTCTCCAAGCGCCTAATGGTAATATGGATATACTCGTATTAAGACGCCATGCCACCGTTTCCAAGATGAAAGCAAAAAACAGTCTTTATATTTTAACGAATAGGAGAAAATGTATAAAAGCGATCCAATTTTAGTTACCTTTAGGAGTTTAACAGAAGTCGTTCTTACTGAGAATTGAAAAATGTTTAAAACGTTTTCATAGATTTACGATATGATTTTATTTTTATATAAGTGGATAATGTAATAACAGCCACACGGGTCGATCCATAAAGTTAAGCTACGCTTGCCAGGGTCGGTCCATGGATGGGTGACCATCTTTGCATACCGAGACTTCTCCGTGACTCGGAAAGTACGTTAAGCCGTTGGTCGCGGCTGTCAATCGTGGATCTTTGACATTCGTTACGGGTCGCCAGAAGTCTGTCAGTCTGACAACCAGTCTTATTAATAAATCGTATCGTATTACCCAGTTACTGGGTTGTGGAGGTCAGATAGGCGGTCGTTCCATGTAAAATACTGGTATTCAGCTGCATGCAGTTAGACTGGAAGCCGACCCCAATATAGCTGAGAAAAGGCTAGGCAGATATGATAAGTAAAGCTAGATTCAAAGTACAAAATAAATAACGAAGTATGATTTCAATCTACTAATACACGAAGTATTTATTTTAGTAGCTTTATTTATATTCTCTAGGTTTGATACTACTGGAATTTTAATCAAACTAATTCAGCAGGTACGAGCAATTTTCTATTGTGGTAAGTGTTCTTGAAATATATTTCAAAGTTTAGTTAAACTATAATTGTGAATTTGTGACATACAAAGGTGGGTCATGTTTAACAATATTTACGTGGCTGTGATGGGTAGCACTTAGGTAATCACGAGGGTATCAAAATGTGACGTTTGCGCAGACTCGTTGTTCTGAGCCGACAATTATCACGATTACCAATCCTTAGTTTTACATACAAAGCCAGCTCAACTATGACCAATTACCAACTTAGCCCGTACAGATTCCCTCAACCTTAAGGTTAAAGAGGTATGGGTGAATTTTGTTTGATAGGATGTTTCGTAGTGGTAAGTGTTACTATTTGTTTTTGCGGGGCCGTGCCCGAACAAAGGTCCGTGCTAATGAACGGCCGGCCGCCGCCGCCCGCCGCTATTTACGACGCCCTCAATGCCGGCCCCATTCACTGTTGTCTACAACCTAAGTGTTGCTTTAAAAGAGGCTGCATTCTCTCATTCTCTCCCATTTATCAAAGCCGTGTCGAAGGGTTCATGAAAATTAGCTGGGTTGAGCGCTTTTTGTGCTTCGAGTACAATACCGCCTTGACGCTTTAGCGTGAAATTAGTACTGACTATTGTGATGTTTTTATTCGAGAGTTGCGGACGCTAGACGGTTTTCATGTTATGGAAAACAAAATGGAGCCTCCTCGCCGACTGGCTGTACAGTTAGAGTCATATATCCATCATCGCCTGGCAGACGCGACGACACGAGGGATCGCCGACTGCGAGGCTTTCATGTTGACATTTCCACGTCTCAATCATCCCTTTCTATATTTATGTAAGTAGGTACTTTTTATGCATTCGTGTTGAACATTTTAAAACAATACAAAACATAGATTTTAATAAACTGAAAGAAGAAGAAGAACTGAAAGAAAAAAACTTCTTACCTGCCACTGTTAGCGGACCCATGTTAAGAAATTTAACAACATTTCAAGCTTTGTCGTAATTAGGTCAAAATAAAAATATTCCAATATTATTTCCTGTAAGTATTACCAACTTTCTAATCTAACTCTAACATGTTAGTAATTACTGTTTTATATGTACAGCGAGGGGTTTGAAACCTTTCGCCGGCCCTCACCTGGCTTCTAATTGGAACTAGCTGATATCAAAAGTTTGGCTCGTTCCAATCGTAACTATAAATAAATCCCAGTTCTGATGTGCGTAACTGCGCACTCAATCATTCTATATTTGTTGTGCACGTGAAAGCGGTTTTTCTTTACGCTCGGTGGTACCTAATAATTTTTCATTTCTTAGCGACCGTAAAAATAGAACGAATTGATGTTTCATGCGACATAAGTATGATTGATGTTTTTATAAAGTGTAGTGTATTTGTCGTTTAAAGGCAATAATTTTGGAAAAAGTCCAGATGACGTATTCAGACACAATAATAATTGTAAGGAAATCAGTCTCGAACATATTTCACTCTTATTGCCCGAGACACTGTGCCGATCCAATTGACCTTGGTGCCGTGTGCCGGTACCCTGCATCGCGCCAATATTGGCTCTCGTTACGTAGAGAGAGTCAAGTGCACAAATGCACAAAGCTTGCCTGAACACTGAAGCCTGCCCGACAATGTCTGTGCGACTCACGTATACACAAAACCCGTGTTAGACACTACTTACCAATTCATTATTCTTTGAATCTCTTTGAATTAACAAATGTGTTGAGGTTTACTTTATCCAAGCAGTTTTTAGTTCACTATTCGCGCCATCACGAATTTTATGAAAAACGTCGTTTTCAAAGTATACGCATGTTATGTCACCCCGTGTGCCCAGAGAGTTATTGAATGTCATACGATTTGAAGCTTTTGTAAAAACTGTTCAATCAACATTTTTCAACCTGTGATCATCTGAGTTTGTAAGCATTGTTACATCCCACACTCGGCAAAACGTAGTCGAAACTGATAGTACAATTTCATTTTTGCTACTCTGTGCGTGACCCAGTCAAGTAAAATATGAGTGACACGAATACACACAACACACAATTTATCCAGAGGTTGTACAAAAATCCAATTTAGATTGGCAAAACTGGGTTGTAGGAACGGTACCTAAGGTGCACGTACACGGGCAATAGAAGTGCTCAATTCTAGGCAATATTTGTGTTTCCTAACCAAATATTCTGAGAAGAAACACCGAAACACTTAGAGGTCAAGATCACTACCTACTACCTACCCGTGTAAACACAAGTTTCGGGCCGGTCCTTTGTGTAAAAATCTGACCGTGGAAACTTAAATGGAATGAGCTGGCGAGCTAGGGAGCGATAACGTACGTCAAGTTCACTTCGCCTACATGTTCGTGGAGAGATTTTTATAGAATTGACCGGTTGTTAATGGCAATAAACTATAGAAAGAATCGCTCGTGTAATCGCACCTCTAGGCTGAGTACCGTCACGCTTCTCGTTTGAGCAGGTCGGCAGGAGCGTGGCAGCGTGGCGGCGCGGCAGGGGGTGAGCGAGGCCGATCCGGCCATCTACGGGTTAATTGAAGATGTAACGGGCCAGCGCTATGAATAATTCATGGGAGCGAGCGCTGGCGGATCGCCAGCGTTTAAGGGTTGAGAGCGATCGTGGCGTGGCGGAATGTAGAGGTAATGTGGGCCAGGTTGCCGAATGTGGGTTAGTAGTGGACGGGATCAGTTGGGGAGTGAATGTTGGAGATTGATGAGTAGTGAGATGTGAGCGTGGCTTGATGACAACGCGAGATGACGTTACCAGACTATAGCACTAAAATGACGCAAAAAAGAATGATTTAGATTGAGACTTATAATATTACTTATTAAAATATGTGAATCGCATTGTTGAAAATGAAATTTTGAAATGATTAAAAAAATAAATGAATTTTATATTGCTTGCAAGCTCGAGGATCATTTCAAAGAAAAGATAAAAAGAATTTAAAATGAACGTGTTTCAAAATTCATTAGAAAAATATGATTCACTTTTTCTACATTATGAGCGCAAACTAGCACTTGATGTACATGGGGAGTCTAGAGGAGCAAGTATTTGCCAGGCAAACAACATTCGTCGTTTTGTTCCGTCGCCTCGCTTCGTAATAAGATCTGTAAAATTCACACTGTATTTTTCACTGAGCTTACCTATGAATGTGTGTGTTTCCTTGTGAGTGTGTTGCTAGCAAACATTGCCCTAAGTTATTTAAAGAGAGGGATGAAGAAGCTTTCGGTAAGTGAACGCGGTGTAGTTCACTGCTAAGTGGGATGTGCACGGAGAGGTTAACCACATCAGCTGCGCGATTCATTTACTTGCCAGACAATTAGTGCGTCACCCTAGAAGATCCCGACAAAACATACCCACAAACTAAAGCCATGTACATAACTCACAGCTAAGTTATGTACCTTCGAGGAAGCTGAAAGAGGCAAAAGAGATTTGTTCTCAATTGAACAATGTTAGACATCCATTTGAAAATACTAATAAACGCGTCCATTGCAGGTGATTGGGCGTCTCCAACTCTTCGTCCAAGTGTGACGTCACATACCCCAGAGAGGTGGAATCAATCAACTTAGTCCAGCCAGACAAACACACCAAACTAAGTTCAGAAGGTGAAAACGTAGTGATGTTTGAAGAAGAACGTTCACTGACACGAGACACGAGGCCTACAGCTCTAGACCTTCTGGCGTTGCTATTGTAGCGACATCTATGACGCCGCACATGAACTAAAATAACAAAATCCTACATCGCGCAAGCAGAGTTCTCCGCGCGATTTGAACATAATACAACAGTCCGAAATCAACCATCGGGCAGTTGCCCGGACCAGACACAACACCCGAATGCGAGGAGGATCCTCCCTTTTCAACGGAGGTTGTGGGACTTTACACTTTGTTCCGCATACCTCTACACTGGTGACCCTCGACTATGAACGTGAGTGCAGCCTTCATCATGACGTCACTACCTCTAAAGCGTGCAGCATAGATTACTTAAATTCTTCCGAAAATTAGGCATCATCAGACACACAGGCGCTTCACTTTGTGTAAATTATTTCATTACCACTGCTCTCAAAACGGTGAAAGAAAACATCGTGAAGAAACTAGCATGTCCTAGAACCAAAAACTCGAAGACATGTGACATCCACCAACCCGCATTGGGCCCGCATTGTGGATTACGGTCCACACCCTGTCACAGAGAGGAGGCCTGTGCCCTAGCAGTGGGGACATTAAAAAGGCTGATGATGAGACACACATAACTTGCCTTGTTGCATTAAGTCCGGTTAAGTACCACTATTGTACATGAAGTTTAAATAAATAACTATAACAGCTTACAGCCTTGCTAAACAATAAGCTCAGTATCAGCAAGGAATATCCAGTATGCCTGGACGGATACAAGTGTAGGTGCTTGTAGAGGTGCAAGGTCAGATGACCGATGAAAGTTTAGAAAACCGGTTTTTCACCTTTCCTTTACGCATGTCTATCTTGAACTGTCTAAACCTTCTGCATCTCCATCCTCTGAGTGAAAACAGTATCGGCGACTAGTTGTAATGACTGAACTTGCTCGTCTAGTTCGCAACTCCCGTAATTGGATTAATAGTCCTCCTTATAGATTTGGGGCGGTAATGAGCCGTTGAGACGGTATTAGTGAAGGCACAAGTTTAGGACACGGCCCAGTTTTCTGAATAGGATAGAAGACAATGTCCAAGTTTGTCGTGGGATATAGACAAAGATGGACAGTGTTTTCTTTGATAACTTTGTAGTGAGTTAACAGAGAAGGCAGGTTATTACTACAGACACATGAGACACGCAGATATGCTTCCACGATAGCCACTGGTTCCCTGATACCTTTTGTATTCCAGATGTTAGTTGTAGGTGCAGACTATTAATTAATAAGGACATGGATCCTTTGCCATCCACCAGCAACCAGCCATCATCATCAATCACAAAACTATCGCGTAGGAATTTCACTTCCAAAAAACCTTAAATGAGCTACTTCCTCTCGTTCCATAGCACCCGTGAATTAGCGTCGGGACTCGGGGGTCAATCGGTGACCCGGCGCGACCCAATGCCGCGTGTTCCGTGTACCGACGACGCTCAAACGCGCATTCAAATTAATTCCCGCTATAACCGACCAGTCGCACTACTGTTACATGCCGGATAATAATAATAATATTTCATTTATTCCTCCACACAACAATAGAATATACACAATAAACAGTTTCAATACCTCTATACTTAACATAACTTAGTTCTCAAATATGTGAGGAGCTGGTGTCTGAGGTAGGCGCAAAGCACCTGTATTACAGGTCACCAGGACCCCAACCCGCGATCTATCAGATACAGTTACCGTTTTAGGTAGGTATGTAAAATTTAAAACGGACATTTCATGATACAGATGTTACAGTTGTGTTGAATTTAATTAACATTACAATTCCATTTAATTTTCAATCTTTCTTATAGAATTTATATGTATTACAATTTTAGAAGAATAAAATAATATTAGTAATAATAATAATAACGCCACTTAAAGCTGCAGCAAAATGACCGTGTGTATGTGTGTATGTGTTGTAGGTGCATGTTTAATGGAAGTAGAGTGAGAGGGTTTGTATAAGGGTGTGTGTGGGTGTGTGAATGTTTGATTGCGTGTGCGTGAGAGTGCGTGTCTGTTTATGAACTGCTTGAAAATACAAGCGTAACCTAACATTCGAGTAAATTTTCCGTTGAGGTGTAATCGAGCTTTTGCAACCAATATTGTACCACTGTCTTGCATTTATTTTTTGGTAGTGCGTATATATTAAGAATTCCGTTTATTTTGTTATATAGGTTACTACATTGGTAGCAGAAGAAGCGGTGGGAAAATCTTGTTTTGAAGGCTTGGGTTTTGCAGACTCGGTCCTTCCTACGTTGCTTACTTATTTTTTGTGGTTCATACGTTGGCAGGGAATGTTGTTTTATTACGGTGTTAAGTATAAAGAGCTGGCGAACTGTTAGAACTCCCCATTTTTTGTACAGATCCGTGGTTGGGTGGAGGAAAGGAAGGAAGAAACTGACTTTTAAAATCGCTCTTTGTGCTCTTTCTAGTTTTAAAAAATGTGTCTTTAAAGCACCACCCCAAGAAGTAATGCAGTAACCAAGCAAAGACTGGCAAAGTGCAAGGTATACGGATTTGATCAGGTTTTGGTCCGCCACGTGACGTAGGTTTTTGAAAATGACTATCAGTTTACGTATTCTTGTTGATAGTTGATCGATGTGACTATGGAAATTTAATTTGTCATCAACCACTACGCCTAGATATTTAATTGACGTAGTACTTTGGAGCCTAGGGCACATACAAGAGGAATCGTCAAAGTTTGCACATGAGTGAGATGTAATAGTGTGGCATCTGTCAGTCTTTTCTGTGCATTTTAACGAGAATCTTATAGATTTGGTCTTGTCAACATTAAGGGTAAGAATATTGTCACGTAGCCAACTTGTCACCGCATTGAAACCACTCTGAGCATCCGAGAAAACCTCATCCCACGTGTCCCCACTAAAAAGTAAAACCGTATCATCGGCGAATGTAATAATTTTAGCATTGGGTAGTTCAAGTTGACACAGATCGTTTATGTACGCAAGAAACAAGGTTGGGCCAATGATACTTCCTTGTGGAACTCCAAAACACATAGAAGTCTCACTACTGGTGTAGTCCCCAATCCCTACGCACTATGTTCGATCCGTTAGGTAACTTTCTAGCAATCCCAACTGCAGGTCTCTTACACCCAGATGTTCCAATTTTTTCAGTAGGATTGAAGCAGAAACTGTGTCAAATGCTTTGGCAAGGTCCAAGAATATTCCCACAGTTTTCTTCTTGTTATCAATACTCTTGACTACAAAGTTCGTCAGTTCATGTACTGCATCTGCTGTAGACTTTTTTGCTCTGAAACCATATTGCGCATGCGATAATAGGTTATTCTCCTCAAAATATTTAATTAGCCTGTTGTTTATTATTCTTTCTAATATTTTAGATAATGTGGGGAGAATAGATATAGGTCTATAGTTACTGACACAGTCTCTGTCACCATTTTTGTGTCTTGGATGAATTCTTGATTTTTTAAAGGCTTTGGGAAACACTCCAGTCGAGATCGCTAGATTACATAGGTAAGTGATTGGTTGTATCAGTACGTTAGCATTAGCTTTCAAGATATCAGCTGATATCAAGTCAAGGCCAACTGCACAATCACTTTTAAGGTCTCTTATAAGACGTTCCACTTCATGCGAGTCTCTAGGAAGAAGGACAAAAGAATGGAGCCATGCTGTGTTTTCACTATGTTTGGCTGGCCCGCTGCTTTTTTGAATGTTTTCTGCGAGACTTTTCCCAATACTCGCAAAGTAGTGGTTCACCCTATTGAGAGCTTGTGAGGGATTTTGATTATTAATTAGTTCAGTTGCGTTTTCTTTCGTTTTGGCTGTGAAGGTAATCTCTTTAATGGCTTTCCAAAGTGCTTTGTTGTTGCCACTTGCAGTCTGCAATTGAGACTTATCATGGTTTCTCTTTAATTTTTTTAATAGGGCAGTGCAAAAGTTTCTATAACGCTTGAATGTAGTTTTAAGTATTTCATTAGTAGGTTGTTTCTTCAGCTTTTTGTGGAGACTATCTCTGTTTCTCAGACATTTTAGGATGCCAGGGGTTATCCATGGTTTCAAAATTCTTTTACGTCGAGGTGTTGGTTTTTTAAGTGTATTGTTAGAAATTACATCTTGTATGGTTTTTACTAGGAAATCAGCAGCGACATCGGCGTTTTTCATCGTGTATATCGGGCTAAAATCGATGTTTTTGATGTCAGTAGTCAAATTCACGAAATCAACCCGATTTATGTTTGTTGGGTTCTTGTGGCTGAATTTCGTGTTGATATACAGAACCACACTATCGTGGTCTGTTAAAGACGTGTGCAGTATGAGAGAGCAAGCAGGTAATTTTGTCCTTACGAGTACATGATCCAGACAACTTTTGCTATGAGTTGGAAGAGTATGGGCCGGAAGTATGCCGTGGAATGCCATCATATCCAGATATTGGGGAGCAAATGCTCCCCAATATCTGGATATGATGTGTCAACGCTATTTTCGGCGATATTTATATTAATATCACCCAAGATAATAATGTTTTGGATAGTGGAGTATTTTTGAAGCAAATTGTTCAATGATTGGATAAAATTATTTACGTTTTTGTATCCGGGGGGGCGATAAATGGCTAATGCTATAGTATTATCATTAAGTTTCACAGCTAAACAATTCGCATCTCGAACATCCGGTTCCTCAACCGAAAGACTCAGATCCTGCCTGTAATAAACGACTACACCCTCATTTTGTGAAAGGTTATTATTGGTAGCAAAATAATTATATCCATCTATGCTGGGTATATTATGGTTAGACAGTAACCAACACTCTGTCAACACGAAACAGTCCCATTCCACTTTACTTCTGACGATAATGGGAAGTAGCCCAGCTAAATTTCGCTTTAGGCTTCGAATATTCTGCTGAAGTATTTTAAGACAACGACCAGACTTAGGAATATGAGACCGGCAGTCCTCTACATCGCAAATTAATGACTCAGCTATATTATATAAATCAATGTCATTTTGAATTATACTAGAATCGAATTTTATTTAGGGAGGGTCGTAGTAATTTGGTATACTCGTAAGTATGGTCAGGGGTTAGTACGAAACATTGGTTAAAGCTGTTGCTTGGAAAAGGGATGTCCCTGTCTGACTGTGAATGGCATACCGATAGTGAAAGTCGTTGCTGTAGGAGAACTTTGTGTATTGTGTGACGGCTTGATATTATACCAATTACTGTGTGTAATGAATGAACGACACGTGTGGAGTGTATGTTGTGCGGCGTTAATGTATATGATGAATAATAAGATTCGAGACAATAGGATAACAATTACAACTTTTAATGATTTTCACAGCTAAGCTAATATTATTGGAAATTACATGCACTTGATTCGGGAATATAACATACAAAAATAGATATAGTCAGATCTTACGGACCAGTAACGATAAACAACGCTCAAACGTGATATGGATTGGTTTGTCTTCAGGATTTTTCTTTATGAAGATTTTACCATTTAAACTCCAACATGACAAATTGTGACGCTTAGCGATTTGACGCGATTCATAAAATAGTTTACTCATACCAGGTGTCAGATGTTCCGCGGCATAGATGGGTTTCTTGTCACCGATAATTCCTATTGTTTCAGTGTTCAGCTTGTCTGGTACGGAGCGTTCCTTATTAAAGCGACGCACTTGTGTTAAAAAATCTATTTTTTTGGGAGACTGATGTAAACTCGGCCACTATCGATCGAGATGTGCTTCCTTGTCTCCCGGGTAGACGATAGATATCCCGCAGGTTAGACTCTTTTATGTCCAGATCAATAGCTTTCCCTACCTTCGTTATCATTGTCACGAGGTCCGTGGATGTTTCTGTTTCTTTTTGCGGCACGTTCCGAAGTTCAACAGTTGCAGAACGAGTCAGAAGATTCAAATGATGTATTTGTTTTTCTAAGTGGCTAAAGGACTCGTCTTTCACAATGCTACGTTTTTCAAAATCAGATACCTTTCCCACCAGTTCCTCATAGTCCTTGTTCAGGGAGGTCAAGCCACTATCCAGCTCAAAAGTGGTTTTCTTTATCTCAGCAAACTGGTTTTTGAGACACGTTACATCTTTGATCAAAGATGACAGTAAAGCGTCTTGGTCTGTTTTCCAGGAGGACAATCTATCCTCTTGCTCGGATTTCCAGGTGTTTAGCATGGTTAATAGTTCAGTCTTTAGATCCTCACACGAACAAGGAGGCTGATGCAGTTGTTTGTCACCCGAGTCATTCAATCGTTGACGCTTTGATCGGACCGTAATATTTTTCCCTGATTTATTAGGGCTAGCTTCTATGGTTACTTTCGATACGTTGTCCGATTACCCTGGTTTGGGGTATTTTTAGTAGGAGTTTTTGGCGGTGTGCGTTGCATACTGGGCTTCACTGGTGCGGGCGCTTTGACACGATGGGTCACACTGTTTTTCAAACACTTGAGCCGTTCAAAATAATACTTCGATTTTTGACTAATTCACCTTAGATTTTGTTTTAATTAAACTTGTGCACTAGATAGTATAGTCACTTTAGGTCTAAAAGTTTAAATGCTGTTTGAACACTATGTAATTGTTTTTTAAAGAAAAGAAAATTCCAAAAAGACGTGTCGTTGCTCGGACTCGAACTTAGGACACTCAACGTAGCAGTTGCGGCGAGTCGAACCCGGCTATCCGCGCATGTATCAGTGTAACCGAAATTATCGCTCGGTATGAATGAACTCGGTGAATTTTGACGCAGCAACAGTGACAAAAAAATATGTAGTTTGTGGGTACTACACAGATTCACCAATATGTTTGCCACTTTTTGCACTTTTCCTTTGTCCACGATAAGCAATAATTAGTCACTTTCACTTATTTTTGACGTGTGATTTGGCGTAAGAACCTCAGATTTTCGGTAGTCTTCAATATTACGTGATTTACAACAATGCACGATTGCATAAAAACACTTTTTTTTAATTATTTATACGGAGCTCACAAAAACACGACCGTTCGATACTGCGTCAGCGGAGGGGGGGGGATGTAAGGGGGGAGAGGGGGGTGTAGAGTAAGGGAAAACAAGTGCTCTTATTTGGTACTTGAGATTTAATGTAGTGAATAAGGAAGGGGTTTTGGTGTATGCTATAGTTTACGATTCTTATGTTGCAACAGTTTGGGAAAATTAGGTAAGAAATGACGTGGAAAAGTGTTACTGGGTTTTTCCATAATACTCAGCAGCAGCCCGGTGTCCGGAGGAGGTAAGAAAGAAAGAAAGAAAAAGAATTTATCTGCCACAAATTAACGACATACACAACAACAATAGGCTCACCTTTTTTTATGTACAATCGACTGCAAGTCAGTGGTAGCACTTTGACCTTGAGCTGACCTAGCGTATTACGAAGTTTCAACTGGACACTGCTTGATTGCGGAACAGAAATTGGTGTGAAGTTGTTATGTTGATGCGCTACGTCTAACTGATCTATCAGCACTTACTACAACTGTTCATTGTACGACTCTACAGGGAAGCACAATCATGTTCAGCTGTAGGCGCCAACGATCCGACTCAGAATTAGGACAGTTCGCTAATTCCATGTAGCTGTAGTTGAATACTTCAGGGAGGTGGATTTAGGCCCCTTTTGTCCGATCCAGTATGTTAATAAGCCCGCCGTTCGTTAGTGTTATGTGCACGTTTGTAACCCTTACAGATTGCACGTAGGTTAATTGGATGTATCACTCGTGTTTGGACATCTTTATGTTCATTGGATGCAATCAGGGAAAGTGTTTTTGTTTTTCAGGTCTTAGGTCGATACGATACCATGAATGTTAGTTCATGTCTGAGATCAACGTTTCATGAACCCTGCACACTTTACCCTGTCGGTTAAGGAGTGCCTGGATATACGATAGAAGTCAGTATTATGTACAGTAGATACAATGTACTAAAGAAAAAATATGTCGGATTACTATAAGCCACCAGAGATTTGTGAGGTAGCTAGACGGTGTGCGAGGAAAAACTTCACCAATGGAATCTCTTCATTTTTTTGCCTGACTTAGCACCGCTCAGGTACTGATACCACCACACCACAGCGCGCCTGTGCAAATCTGAAAAAAGTCTGCTACACATCCTCGTACTACTTAACTACACACCATTTCATAGCTTCGCCAGGCATCCCCGCACCACGCAAGCTTGTCGCACTGCTTTGTTGGAAATAATCACACATTTTTACAGTGCCGCTACATATCCTCACACTTTGTAGCTACGTCGCACACCTTTGCTGGAAAAGCACCGTCGTCTGCCTATATGCCGATCACTTCGGGATACCAGCAAATCAAAAAGAAAGCTACAAAATCTCATAAAGGAAATGAAAACAAAAAGTATTGCTGAAATTCCTCCCGTAACCTTCCAACCCTGAGAATGCAGAAGGCGCCCACTGTTTTAACTCGCGCCGGCGGCGGGCACCACGTGGTGCTGCGGGAATCAATCGGTCAATGTTGGCACGGAGTGTCCGCCGGACGAATCGGAATCCCGCTGTTTAGAAAAGTTATTCTCTCTGACCTGAGTTGTAACGAGCCCGCGATCATATTTATTACATTACTTATTTCTATTTTATATAAGTCATTCATATTTATGATTTGACTGTTTTTACCCGACGGTCCCACAAGGAGGGTATTGTTTTTCGACAGTATGTATGTCTATTTCTTTGTCACGCCTTGCAGCCTCGATGAGAAAGGGATTGATGAGTTCATCCCAGAAATTAATTGACTAAAATATAGGAATTAAAAAGATCATCATTGTTATCATCGGCCTTTTAATGTGGGGCACTGTTGGGGCACAGGTCTCCTCTCTGTGAGAGGTTGTGGGCCTGACGCCATAAACGACAAATATTTTAGTGGTTGTTGTTCTCGGATACTTTATTCTGGTAGCGCCTTATTATTTAGAACTGATCGAATTTGGATTGTTTTCTGGAAGGAAACAAAATTCTTAGAGCTTTTAAACATAACATTTATTTTTTTATGAAAAGTTATACCGATGCCATGGTGAATCGATGTGGCGACACTTAGGGAAGACCTATGTCAGCAGTGTCCGTCTTTCTTCTGAAATGATGATAATGAAAAATTACACTATCCAACCCATTTCAGTCAATTGTATAGTCTACCCAGAAGTAATTTAAAAAAAGAACGAAAAAATATATTTTCAAACAATTTTTCATAATGAAAAACACACAAAACGTCAAGAAAGTGACAGGTAAGTGTACCTCGCTGCCTCCCATTACGCCAACAATGGCGGCCACACAAAGCACGCAGATTGCCCGCTCGAATTATACGCACTCGTTTAGCCAGCGATTTGGCACGGGCCGTACTCGCCGGCGATTCTTCACATTGTCCGCAACATGAACATCACGGCACACGATAATGACGTGGAGCTACTATTGATTTTGAATTAAAATTGCTATTGTGTGACTGTGTTGATTTTTATGATAACAGATTTTGATAAGTTGTTTGCTCGCGTGTGGTGGCTTTTGTTATGTCATGTGATGCTCAGGAATATGTATCTGTTACAACCAACTCAACCTAGCCTGATACCTAAATGGGACCGTTTAACTAGCAGCCTGAATGATGTTCAACCGTTGCCTCTGATACAACATATTATTAATTGGCTCGCTAATGCTTAAGACATTCCTACAATAGAGTAAACATGTGACGGCAAAAAACTTAGGACATCGACACGGACAGATTAGTTTCGGGAAGGAGATGATGGTGGGTTCATTCGCTCGCTCTGCTCGCTCACTCTAGCTCCCGTCATCTCCTTCATGTTAGGTTCAATTAAGTCCTGCAGACAGTAATAGACTCGACTGTCGTTAGCACATTGCCAGCTGAACGTAAATCAAAATTAACTTTACGACTTGCCACAGCCTCTTTTAAATGTCTGGGCTAGGCAAATATTAATGATCCAGAAATTGCAGCCATGACAAAAAAAGTCCAAAATTTTTCCATTCGAAAGTAATTAAATTAGCGAGGAATTCATCATGTGAAACCCTGTAAAACAAAAAGGTTTCATAATAAGTAATTACCCTAAAAGGGCTAATTATTGTAGTCAGTCGTAGAGAAGTTTGATGTACTGCGAAAGTAAAGCAATTGCAATACCCCGAGGTGCCGGTACCATAGACTATAGTTACGATTGTGGGCAATGTAAAACACTCGGCTTGGAACTACTGTGGATCTAACTTTTGTCCCTCTCTAAAATAAAGACATAACCCAGTTCGGCAATCATGTAATAAAAATAACTGGTCCATTTCTGGAAATACGGTTCCAAATTAATAGTCCAATTTGGGAAAAACATGAAAATATGTCATTGATTTAAACTTACGATATGACCGCAAACTACCGATTTGATAGCGTTATAGCCAGACAGAATCCGGAATGAATGCGGTTGGCTTCAAATTGAGTTTTTGAGCACAAATACTACTAGTATGGTATTAATCAGGGAAAAGTGTATCTACCTGTCAAAATATATTTTCATTAATAATCCCATTTTCTCTTTCTGTTCTCGTTGAACCGGCTACTTTGATTACCTCACATCACCTGCAAATGTAATTGAATGAATCTGTTAGTGTTTGTGTCTAAACACCGCAAGCCTCAAGGATGCAATAAGGCAGTGACGTCATGTCTAAGTGGGGCATTAGAGTGGCGACACGTAGTTAATATGCACCTCCAGGCCGCGGGGTGCGGGGGCTTCAAGTGAGGGGGGTTGGGGGATTGGCGATGCCGGAATAATGCGAACAGGTGGGTAATAGTGCTAATGTCGGAACACCGGCTACTAATGTGGTGCCATGCTGTTGGAGAGAGCGGTGATGCGATCCTGATGAACAGATTAACTTTGAATCTGAAATGTACTGCCTTAGTATCTACATAGCAAGTTGTTAGAGTTAAAAAATTGTTTGTAATCAAGCTTAGACATTTGTGCGATGCATAGCCAGGAATTTCAGTGGATATAAAACAAAAACCTCACATTAAAAAAAAATGTTGTGGACAAGCCTGATATGTATGCTTGGTTATAGAAGTCTAATGGTTTGATATTTTCCTGTTTCAAATTTGCGTTACCAGCCTTTTAGGCCCATAAAATCCTTGACCAGTTTAACATGAATTATATTAGCACGACATGGCTAACAAAATCCTTGACCAAGTCCGGTATCAAAATCAGCCACATATTGATACTTAGCCTGTCGCATTTAATAACTGAACTCATAATGAACAAGTAATTGCTCTCTAAATTGGGCTATAAACGTGATGACATACGCATAGGCAACACAGAAGGTCCAAGTCATAGTTGTACCTACGTATACCTATTGTCTATTGCTCAGATAATGATGACGGTTAGAATAGTAAAAGAAGCTCACTCATTTAAAGGTGATTTTCTTCTAATTTTTAACCGACTTCGTAAAAAGGAACTATGTTCGACTGTTGTATATTTTTAGGGTTTCGTACCCGAAGGGTAACCAACGGGACCCTAATACTATGCCTCCGCTGTCCGTCCGTCTGTCAGCGGGGTGTAACTCACGATCCGTAATAGCTAAACAGTTGAAATTTTCACAGAATGTGTATTTCTGTTGCCGCTATCGCTATAACAAAAATTAATACACGACTAAACGACAAAAACAAAAAAAAAATGTATACACAGATGACGTCTTGGTTTCCTCCAGTTATGTTCAACCAGGCGTAACATTAATATGTATTTAGTTTTAGTTCTGGGGGAAAAATAACTTTAATATCGGAAGTTGGTGTCAAATAACGAAGAAATAAAATACAAACACCGACTTCCGAAATTAAAAGTTATTTTACAATTTTTAGTTTCTTTTTATGAAGTAAGTTGTATTTTTTGTAAAAAAAAATTTTGCTGTGCTTATGATGTTGTGAAAAGGTAAAGAACTTGAAGCTGCCATCCAGCAATATTCCTGCCGTATTAGCTGACGGGTCCTTATGATATTCTAGCTGCAGCTGACGGGTTCTCATGATATTCTATCATGTGTGTCTTGTGCTTGTTTGAGCATTGTTTGGAGTGAAAGTTCTGCCCCATCTCTTCAGCATGGTCGGCCCGATGAACGGTGGTCATTACGCGTAATAACCGAGGAGTTGCGGAACTTGCGATACCGGGCGCCGCTCGTTTGACCCGCTCCAAATTTCCTCTACATACATACAAACATATGTAGTTGTTCAGTTGAAACACCTAATGGAGCAACCATTGTTTTGATACCTAAAAACTAGTTTCAACAAAAAACAATAATTGTAACCACAATACCTACTTCTTGATCTCTCTCATAGATATATTATTATTACTCCCGACTGCAATGTGTCAGATTTTATTGCAAGCAACAAAGATAAAGCAGCTTGTCTCGCTCTATGGTTTGCGTTTGATGTGATGACATTTGATTAGGAAACGTTAGAACAGATGCTGCAAATACCGCTCTGATTATAACGTACTGCAAAATAATGATCATAAAAGCAGTAACACTGGCACATAGTGCACCTGGAAAGCTCAAAAAGGTCAGAAACACGTAGATCAAACAAAACAACTTCCGCACGATGACATCACACGATCTAAAATAGCATCTCGTCCTGACTAGTAGTGCTGGCCCGCTGCCGCTGGTCGGTCCATTTGTCACCGCAGCGGTTAAAATGTGGGGCGAGTCGCGAGCGCGAGCGCATGACGAATGGTAGCCTGCGACTAATTAATGTGCTAATAATCTTTGGAGACCAGCTAGGAAATATTCCTTCATCAATCTACATTATGCTCTAGTTCGCGTGACTGAATTAGAGATGAGGGATTTTTCTATGTAAGTGAATAAGTGAAGCCTTTTCTTTGAAAGAGTTGATTGTTTGATGGACGTGACGCGAGGAGTTAATAAGAAATGGGTTCAGCAAAGGTCTAGTACTAGGAACTCGAATAAATGTAGTTTTTAACTAATTGCCAGAAACAAACATTCAGTGAATTGTCGTACTGGGTTCACTAGAAAATATACTTTTCCTTTACTCTGACTAGTACGGGGTAAGTATATGTGCCTATAATGCTTACACTAAACATAATTCCCCTGTCAGTCTCCCCCAGCTATCTGTGCGTGCCGTGCAGCAGTCTAGGTTTCATATTAATCGCTTCTACACCGAAGTGTGCACTAATACGAAGCTACATGCGATGCATTATCGTTTCCAGCTAATTCGGTAAAATACCCTAACTGAGGATTAAGTTAAAAGGAATTTGAGTTACATTATATTGTAAATAAATTTTTCTTCCACCGGCTAGCGTCAAAGATAATTTATGGCATGAGACCCTAGTTACCAATCTTCGGGTTTATTGCATGAGGTATGTCTGTAGCAAATAAGAATCCTTTGATTTAGTCTTCACATTTATCACATTTATTGTCAACACTGCATCACACTAGATAATATTCAGTACACAGAAAATTGTATGTTGAACTTACAATTTATGATGAACCACTATTACCCTATCGTTCGAAGATCGAAGATTAAAGGTCCAGTCAGGAGATCCACAAGCAGTATCTAAGCCGTGGTCATCTAACCCTGGTTATCTCTGGACACGTGGACGTTTGTGTTCCGAACCTTTTGCTAAGACCGCATTGTTCTTCCAAAAATAAAGTGAAGTTTATGATCCGACCATTTTTATATTGTTTTTCTCGTATGTAACTAAATGTAAAAAAGGAACCTATCAATCGGTGAGAATCATAAATGCCATGCTTAAGATTTAGCGTCATAACAGAAAATCCCAAAAAGAGTACTTACAGCGTCCTACATTCTTATGCTTACAGCATTTGAACTTGAATCTGGTCCCTTTTACACCTTTTTTTTTTTTTTTTTTGGGGGGTGGGAAATCATCCTATGACTTCTTCCGCTCTAGGGTGGAGCGGAAGGGTGTGTCAGACTCTTACTGACTAAAACCCACCCCTGTTCCTCCCTGCCTCGAGTGCCCGGGGGCGAGGTAACTCTTTCGAATTTATCCTCCACCCCCGGGCAGGCACCGGCCTTGGCAGGCCCCTACACTTTGCTGACAACTCTTTGAGGCGCGCGTGGAACACTACGCGCCGTCGACTCTCGGGCCTGGTGCTGATCGGGCGGCGAGTTACCCACTACTCGCCGTCCGCAGGCCCGGGTCCCCTTTTACACCTCGAGACATCATTAAGTGCTTTTATGAAGTTTTTTCCAATATATAAAGTTTAAGAGGCAGACTCGCTCCAGATCAAGTTGAAAAAGAAACGTCAAACGACAATCTGTCAATCTGTCAACTTGCAAAATAACGCTCCATTCCACGAATTAAATTTATTCAATTTTTTAAGTGTTACAATATAACACATGTTTGGTGGTGAAAGGAAACCATATTCACATCGAAATCAATTGGAAAACGTCCGTCTCTTCGCCATCTGTTTGTGTTTGATGACGTCGAGATATTTGCAACAATATGCAGAACTCGAACTAGCTTAAAGTCGGAAGGAGGAGTATTGTCAGTACCGAGGCACTACGGCACAACTGGGACAGACATAATATGTATATTGTATATCACTGCAGTTCACGAAAATTGCCTGATTAATTTTGTAATTCTTCTATGTAGAGCTGGTGCTATGCTTCTTCTGTTTTTTCTTTTAATTCACTGCTTTAAGGTCAAAGCTTTTTAATCAGTGTCTCGAAATACATCCTCGATTTGGTCCAATACTGTTTCTATTTTGAACTATGAAAATGAACGCAATTGATGCTTTAGGTACTGAAATCCAAACTCACGTCCAAACACTCAAGCCTCACTATCGGTTATCCCAAGACAATTTATGAGGCTCTAAAGCAGTGGAGTTCAAAGTGTATGACGAATCACATCCCATTGCCGCCATCTTGCAATTAATGCCGCGGTCTGAAAGCTGAAACATTGCCTCATTTATCAGCGCTGAGACTTCATAATTGCCTATGAACTTCCCAGATCGGCCTTGAAACGGTATTAGTGGCGCGGAAACTGTTACAAGTTTTCCGTTTAAAATTAATGGTGGTTAAGTTTAGAGTAATGGCAGTGTGTTTCATGTAATCACTTCAAATTCTGGAACAATAAGGAAACTAATCAGTATGAAACATTGTAATCTGCGTCATTTGTCATAAAACATGCAATTAAGATTAGAAATTCACCTTAACTGAAGAGGAAAATAAATAGCAGGCAGGCCAGCTTTACTTTGTGTTCATTATTTTATAAGCACTGCTCTTAAAACGGTAAAGGAAATCATCGTGAGGAAACGGAACAAAAAAATTCGAAGACATGTGACATCCACCAACCCGCATTGGTCCCACGTGGTGGACCACGTGGCCCACACCCTCTCACAGAGAGGAGGCCTGGGCGCCAGCAGTGGGGACATTAAAAGGCTGATGATGATGATATTATTTGTGACGCTAACCATTGTTTTTCAAACTAAACCATATAAATAAAGCTATTATGTACTTGTGAGGAATGGAACTCAAGAAACCTGAATAAAGACTCCTGTTAAAACTTCCGAGTGCATAAACCAAGTTCATGTTGACAAGGAGCTTAGGTCGGGTCATATCTTAGTTCAACTCGTTAATCAGAAGGTTACGATATGGCAATTAAACAGTCGGCCGCAGCAGTCTTTGATTAATCGCCGCTCAACAGTCCGGATCAGGCAGCCGCCAGCTGCTGCACCGATGCAACTTATTTACCAACTTCCTTCATTTATCAAACCTGTTTTACTTTACTTACTCGAAGTTCAAACTCATTATCGGAGGTAGGTTATTGTTTAAACATACACGGGCTGCTTCATTAGGCCGATGTTTAGATGACATCCATCTCTGCACAACAATTAGACGCATATGAAAGATCAAGTCTATCTAGCTTCTTATCTATCTGTCTCGTCATCATCGTGCTCTTCGTTTGCCTTTTTTTTTTTTTTTTGTGGGGTGGGAAATCATCCTATGACTTCTCCCGCTCTGGGCGGAGCGGGAGGGCGTGTCAGACTCTTCGTTTGCCTACCGAAGGACTAACCCAACATGTCCTCTTCTTGTACAGTCTTATATGAATTGTCATCCATTGTTATGAGTGATATGTGTATTGTTTGGTTCTCCAACCATGACTCAAATAAACAAGGCACAGTAAATAATCTGCCTTTTGTCCGTCACATAATCGATTTGTTAAATACCTTAAAAACAAAGTGCGCCATGTTTCCTCGTTCCTATTAAGCTGGTTGTACACTTGTACACGACGACATTAAACACGCTTTGTTTTCTCATCAGTGTCAGGGCGTAGGGCGGGACGTCTGCGCACAAAAGAGACAAGTGTCACGCGCCTTCTTTTGTTCCGAAGACACCAGGCTCTGCTCTGACATGTAGACAACGCCTATAAAAGATAAGCAAGTATTGCCGAAACATATGCGTGTATCTATTATAATGTCATTTAAATTTCGCATTATTCGTTTTGGGGCTAAAAGTATGACTAGAAAATTATAATTGGAAAAGTTTTGGGTCAGGAATTGTAACCAAACAATCATCACTGGGTTTTCGTAAAATGGTATTCACAGTAGTAGCCCAGAGTCTTGTTTTGTGCACGGTTTATGACGATATGCATACGAAGTACACAGGCATGATGGTGTTTTTGACGTTTCAATATTAGATCCTAAAAAACTTTTGACTGATCCTAGTTTAAACAAATGAGCTATTGAGAGTAAAAATTTAATCACCTGAACAAGAAAAGTAGCCTCCTTAAAATTGACTCTATAACCTATTCCTTAGTTCCCAGCTACTAAGCACTCAAGCTATGTGTGGCGTGTGGTCGTAACGTGGCTCGTGTGAGCTAATTCCAGCGTAATGTGTGAAGTAAATACCCGTCGGTGGCAGCCCTGACTACCAGCGTGTAGGTAAATACTTGTCGGAGGCAGCCCTGACTTCGAGACGAGCGAGTGTCGCCTCTGCATTAGATGGGAAGATACGCTCTGCGGAACAGCTACCTAATGCAGCAAGTTAAAGAGATTTATGGAGAAAACGGAAATAGGAAAAGAGTTAAACTGTCAATATTTTTTGGTACCTGTATGATGTCTTTTATTCCAGGATAAGAGAAAAAGTAATCGGCTGATCAATTAAAGTTTGATGTTGAGATTGAGAGATGAGATTCGATTTGATAAAACTTAAGGACAGCTCACACCGAGACGCGACACGACGGTGCGCGAACTTTTTAAGAGTATTTTAGGTGTTTTTTTTTTTGGCGGGATTTTTTCAAGTGAAGTTCACTGGCTGTTTTAATTATTAGCAAATTGTTTTTTTGTGGATATTGTGATGTAATATTAGTGTAGTTTTGTGTCTCAAGTGCTATGAGTAGTGGTGGCCTAGCGGTATTGGCCGCGACTTACAAGTTGTAGGTCGTGAGTTCAAACCTAGGCAGAAGCTTTATTTGTGTAAATGATTTAATCACCACTGCTCTTAAAACGGTGAAGGGAAACATCGTGAGGAAATCGGCATGTCCTAGAACTAAAAAGACGAAGAACATGAAGACATGTGAAGACATGTGACATCCACCAACCCGCATTGGGCCCGCATGGTGGATTACGGCCCACATCCTCTCACAGAGAGGAGGCCTGTGCCCCAGCACTGGCTGATGATGTATCTCAAGTGTCTACTCAACTGGATAATATGTGGGATGATTAAAACAGGCGCGATCTCGGTATTGACAGACGGAGCTGAGAATTTTACTTTAGTATTGTCTTCCTCAGAGAAGCTTGCCGAGATGGCTGACTCGATACTTTTGCTACCAATACTATAAGCACGACGCAACGCGAGCTAACCCCGTAATGCCCGCGTATTCGAATCAGGTATGTTATGGAGCTCCATATCCGTAATTGAAAATATCGAATATCCGAAATAAAAAAATATCCGTAACCGAACCCGATATAAAAGTTTCTAAATTATGTTTTTTTGTCTAAAAGATACGATTTTGTTTTTGCCCGGCCGAGACGACACACAAGCAGCGCGCGTCCCCTGCATTATTGCTTTGTCATATTTTACTTTTATAATTCTTTATAAACCTAATAGCTGCAACCGAAAATATCCGAAACTAGCGTATAATCCGAAATAATTTCATATCCGTAACCGTATCTGAAACCGGTATAATATTATTCCTATATCCGTATCCATAGCCAGATACGAAATTTCATATACATAACATCCATAATTCGAATACGCCTCGCACCTCGCGGCATTGCGTTTCACGGCGTGAATAACTGACCTCTTCCTGCATTGTTCTTTCTGTGAGATGACCTTAAAATAGGATTTCCATAATTAGCGGTAAGGCTTAGGACCTGAATTATCTGCATTCTTTATATCTATTCCTAGCCACAAAGCTAGTGTTGGTAACAATATGGTTTCGTGTTGAATGTTCTTAATTTGGAATCCCCTGCGTCAACCGCGTCGCCCACAAAACCAGGCGTAGTGTAATCTGCGCCACACCTGTCCAGTTAGTCCTCGGGGATGCCTTACATTGCAGACTGCAGTACACGTTTGTTCAGTACACATCACTGATGAGTACCTATGCGTACCTAGTTGCTAAAATACAAAGTATGTATTAAGTATAATATTTTTGAATTACGTAAGGAAATTTTAAAAGGTCTAGAGAATCAATGGGAAACCTCGGACGTGTATAGAATAGAATAGAGTATTACTTTATTGTACACCAGTTAATCAATTTGTATGAACGAACTTAAATCTATGGGTACAATGGCGGTCTTAGCGTTGACAGTGATATCTACCAGACAACCTTTAGAACACCTAATGATGAAAATCTTAATTCAAAAAGGGGGTAGTCTGCAGTGTACTGGTAATAAATTAACTAAACATCAAAATTTTATATAAATAAATATTTATATATTTATTTCCAATACATAATAATATACACATACATACATACCACCTGTCACACAATTACATAGAAGGAAGAGATAGGAAAAGGAAAAAGAGTGAAAAGATCGGTTATGATAAATGATAAATGATGTTTATTCAGTAAATAGGTTACAAGGAACACTTTTACACGTCAATGGTTTCAGCCAGTTTAAGCTAGATGGGGCCGGTGTTTCCTAGCTGACTACCCTGAGAAGAAACACCGAAACAAACTCAGAGGTCAAAGTCTCTTTTAAAGTGTTCAAATAGATACAATGTGTACTGGTTAAATCATATGAGAACCATGTACAGACTGTTGTCAGCATTACCTGACCCACCCTAAAATCAAACGACTTTGGACCCTCTGCTTGTAACATTAAGGTTTATTTAATTTATATGAGCTTATCAGACAAGTGCTCGAGCACTCGATGTACAAAAATACAATAATAACACAGACACGCAAATTTGATCTTTAACACGTAACGTTAAGGTAAACCCACCCAACAAAGTCGGAGTCACCGGCATTATATATGTTTTTGTTAAGCTATTTTGATCATTAACTCGTTAACATTAAAGTTGAAAAGCTTTTAAGTTACAATACATAATTACAACCCAATCTTTAATTTCGCGTATTCCTAACAAGTTGTTGTGGCTTAGCGGTTTGATGCTGGATTGACGACGAACAGCATATGGGTTCGAAAACACAGTCCACCTATACATCAGTTTCTTTTTTAATTTGTTTTAATTTATACAATATTGCATGCAATATCAAAGAACGACCAATATGATTTTCGCCTAATAACTTATCTTGTAAACGGGTGGGTAATTTAAAAAAACTTTAAGTTCACAGAATTTATATTTATCAAGAATGGTTGAATACGAAGTAAAACATTTACTTCGTGAGGTAGATCATAAATTCATCTAAGTAACAAAATTTACACTACGCCTAATAACAGTGACTGCGCACACACATTTGTAAATCGTTTAACTCGTTAAGTAATATAGCATCATGTCGCAACTTGACGACTATACCAAACATAAAATAATATTTTTACATGAGCAGAATGTTGGAATTAGAGAGATTGGTCGCCGACTTAATATAGCAGTAAGTGTTTTTTTATACCTATTTTATTTTATTGATTGTGATGAATGAACGCGTAGTTGGCTATTTTACCATTATATTCACTCCTTACAGGTTACATACACGGTTCCAAAAATGTTTATTTTTGTTTTAGAGAAATACGGTCAGGCTATGGCTAAGACGTTATGGAGACAATGGAAATATTCAGCGGATTCATCCAGGAGCAAAAGCCATTAAGTATAGTCCCGAATTCGAACGCCACCGGGCTATTGTTTCAAGCCAAGTTGAAAATCCATTTTTGCCCATTCGTGCAACCGCAATAAACCACAATATTTCAGTGGAAACAGTAAGACGGCATTTACACGTTGCTGGGATAAAGAATTATAAACCGGCACAGAAAATTGCATTGACACCTGCTCATCGTGCAGAAAGGGTCAGTTTTGCCCAAGAATATTTAAATTTTAATTGGGAAGAAAATGTTGTGATCTTCACTGATGAAAAATCATTTAAATCGGACAAAGATGGACGTAAAATCTTATGGCGGAGGAAAGGAGAACGTTACAACGAGAAGTGCTTGCTACCTTGTAGAACCAGCGGTAGAATAACCCTGGGCTACTGGGGCTGGATGTCGTCCATGGGACCTGGTGAATTGGTGGAAGTTGATGGTAGGTTTAATAGCAGTTTGTATTTGGAGATTCTGCGTGACGTCATGCTGCCGACTGTGCGAATTGCCTATCCAACGTCACATATTTATTTCATGCACGATAACTGCTCCATCCATCGTGCAGGCATTGTGCGGGAATGGTTAGCTGCTCAAGAAGGTGTGACAGTTATTAATTGGCCATCTAAAAGTCCTGATTTGAACCCTATAGAAAATCTATGGGGTCAAATGGTTTTAAATTGGGACACAACGGAAGTGCGAAACAAACACAACTTGGCTGAGGTCTTGACATCGACTTGGGAGCACATGAGAGGCAAAGATTTGTGTTGGAACATGGTGCGCGGTATGCGTAGCCGCTTACAACAAGTCATAGCAGGGGATGGTGTGCCACTCCGCTACTAGTTCATCTAGTAGGTATATTTAAACACACCATGTAAGTAAATGCTCAATGGATTGATTGTTCAACCATTAAAATGTTGCAGATTATGTGGTGATGTTATTGTTACTCGTATAAAAAGATTTTTTCTGTTTAAATAACATGTTTATTCACTACATATAGGCAGCTATAAATTTGTAAAGCATTTCACAGATGAATTCATTTTCTCGATAACAAACTTTTAAGCATAAACATGCCTTTTTTAATGTTTATATGGCATACTAATATAAAAAGTATATTAATTTGGAAATATATGAGCATTTACTTACTTTATCTTACTTAAGTGTTTTAATGAAATAATAAACATTTTAAACTTGCAATTTTTTAGTTTTATTTCTATACAAACTGCCCGTTTAAAAAGACAATACCCTACGTCGTCTATTAAAGAAATGTAAAAAAGTGTAATAAAATATCTAAAATAGTTTAAACTTGGTTTCGAACGTAGACAACAATGAACATCGCACTACCTTAGTGACCACAAGACCAACACAACTTTTATAAGCCGCATTGAAATTTGATCTTAGTTGTAATGCTAGACGCAATATTCAAAAAAATTTGAACCATATAGTATACTATCATAAAGTTTATTCTTGCACAGCACGAGCAGCCATCTTCTCCTCGTGCAAATTATTTTGTATTTGAAATAATCACTCCATAGTAGCATTTGAATACCAGCTTTATAATGAATACGAATATTTATTTTTCAACTACCCACTTATTACAAGTTATGTGAAAATATTACCATTTTAAAAAGTTTATGTATACCTAGTCTGTAGTTCTTTACAATAATACAAGAAATAGTTTTGGAATATAAATTTTATATTGAAAGCAAAACAATATCTTTGTCGCGGGATTTGATCTCGAACCTCGTTTTTCTCAGTCTTACACACAGACCACGAGACCAGAATTACTCGAACACAACCATTAAAATAAGCTATTACACTTATCATATTATAACAAATAGTTATAAAATATAACCTAACGCTAACGTTTTAAAGATCAAATTTGCGTGTCTATATTATTATTGTATTTGTTCATCAAATCCTCGAGCAGTTGTCTGATAAGCTCATATAAATTAAATAAACCTTAATGATACATGCAGAGGGTCCAAAGTCGTTTGATTTTAGAGTGGGTCAGGTAATGCTGACAACAGTCTGTACGTTTATGTCTGGTATGAGCTTTTTGAAGAAATCAACACACGAATTCGAGTGGACCTGTCCAGATAGTGCAACATTTGTCAGTCATCGCGAAGCTCAACTCAGAACTTTGAGGAGCTCAACGAACCGACGAACAATACCAAAGTAAGGACATTTGAGTAGGCCGCAAAAATACTCAAACTGCCAGACAATCATAAAATCTACATGAATATAACGACATACATAGTTCTCGCATTCACATTATTCTATATGAGGACCATGCAGCTTAGTGTCTGTAGTGGTCTTTTGAAGAAAGAACCAAACATATTTGAGTGGACCTGTCCAGTCAGTGCAAGCATTTGTCAATAGTCGAATAGCTCAACTTAAAAACTACTAAGGAGCTCAATGACATGACGAACAATACCAAAGAAACGACATTTGGGTAGGCCGCAAAAGTACTCAAACTGTCAGACGTTAGTGACGGAAGAAGAGTATGTAGAAATAGAAAAACATTAGAGAGAAAGGAAATAGTCTTTTACAAAATTTTGAAAAAGAAGCGAGTGACTGGGGTTGCCTAACTGGCATCGGCAACGCATTCCACAATCGCACAGCCTGAACTGCGAACAATTTGTCAATAAAACTTCGTGGAATGAGAGGGCATCAAAAGTCTCAAATTCTCCGATGACCTTAATTGTCTAAATCGTGTGTCATGAAGGAACTGAAAACGTTATTTGAGGTAAGAGGGGGTTGTAGGAATAAACAGAACACTGTAAAGTAATGATAAAACATGAGCACTCTGCCGAAGTTAGATTGGCAGCCACTTGAGCTTATTACGAAATTCAGATACATGGTAATATTTGCGCAAGCCAAAAGTAAGCTAAGACAACTGACTGACTAATTGACTGAGCTAAGATATTAGATGCGTGTCAGTAGTACACATTTGTACAATTGAGATTATTGTAATTATTGGATAAAACAACGTGCTATCTTGTCTCCATAAACGCAATGAAAATAAAGAGATATTTTAATTATAGAGAATATACCATAGTGCACATGATACAGAACTACATAAACAATATTGTCGTTGACATTATGCTCGTACCACATACAGGTTGCAACATTAGTTATTTTAATACAATAATAACACCGCCACTTATTAAAATAAACAGAACATTATAGATTTGAAAAGTTAAGTAATCAACAAACTTTCTCAATACCTAACATTTTCAAGAAGTGATAATGTTTTATTCTACCTAAGCCTTTAGTTAACAAATCAGCTGGCATTTCAGACGTCTCTAAATATTCTAAATTTACAATCATATTTTTAAGCAATCTTTCAAAAAATGGTAACGAACATCTATGTGTTTCGTTCTTTTGTGATGCACATTATTTATTGATAACTTGAGAGCACCTTGATTATCGTTATATAAAGTTATGGCGTTTGTATCACCAGTTATTTCATTTAACAAATTACAGTATAAAGCTTCTCTACAGGCTTCTGCAATTCCCATAAATTCAGCCTCTGTACTGGACAAAGCAACAGTTCTCTGTTGCCTTGTTTCCCATGAGATTACAGATCCAGATAGTACAAAACATAACCCAGTATATGACTTTCTATCAATTACATTGTTAGCCCAATCGGCATCAACAAAACCCAGTAACTGTGAATTACCATTCCTAGAAAATTTTAAACCAAAATCTTTGGTTTTCTTTAGATATTATAGTACACGTTTGGCATAGCACCAGGTTGATTGATCAAAACAGTTATTAAATTGGCTTAGAAAACAGACAACTACAGTTATTAAGTTGGAACAACTATCACACCTCTGCCAACAAGGGTGACAAATCTGTTCAGATGTACGTAGCTGTAATAAAATATAAAATAAATTATTATAAACACATAATGATTTACCGTGCAGGGAATAGTCATGTTTAAAAAAAATACAGTATAATTAATGATATTGTTTTGGAGCAAAAATAAATATAAGTGAGAGATAATAAAAGATATGCTTATCATTTTAAAGCATTTTGATAAAATATTAGCATGAATACATACTGAGTGTGGCAAAAACCTCTCTACAACAACAGCTCTTATACTGCTTCTCTTTCCGTATTACTTGATAATGTATGGACTCTTGACCGATACAAAGATCTTCCACAGTGTACACATAAGTTCCTAGGTGTTGCAACTGATTGATGTAGTAGCAACCAACAAGCATGACACAAAACACTATCCCTTGGTAACTGTAAAAAAAAAGATTGTGTTAAAACATTGAATAATGAGCTACAAACAAAGGGTTAAGTTGATACAGGTTTTATTATTAGCTCAGTAGCTTGTTTTTATTTATTCTTTACATACAACATCCCGCCTGTAATCACCGAAAGGTTAGGCAGAGGTGTACCGTACCCACGTTTCGCCTGTTATCATCATCAATCGGGCGGGGTTTATTATTTTGTTTGTAACATCATGTTGTTATTACAATATTCAGGATAAAACATTAACTAATATATCACTTACTTCAGAACAGAGCATTTCGGTACTGGACCAGTTGCTGAATCTCTTCAGTCTCAGTTTCTAACAAGTATCGTCGCATCCGAAAGGCATTTACACCAAAATTGATGCAGCGAATCATGGTTAGTAAAATAAAGGTTCAGGTATCCGTGTGAGATCAGCCAGATCAACCAGTAAGCAGGTTCAGATTTTCAGTTAGGCGAGCCAGGTCAGCGAGTAATACAGGTTCAAGTTCAGTTTCAACAGCCATGGTAGTCGTAAGTAGTAGATAAATCGGAGTCCGGCAACAGCAATAAACAACGGAAAACTCAAAAATAAACACGAAAAAACTTCGTCGCTCGTGATAATACGCGGGAGATGTAAAACTTTTTCAGGTTTGAGATCATTTATTCTCATAAGAATTGGAATTCACTTACATGAGAATATTTAAAACTAGATATTTTACAAAACTAAATGTTGGACGTATTACAATAGACTAGGCATCGATTATGTTTTGAGGGTAGGTTACAAAAATATATGAGCAAATGTTAGTTCGATACACGGGATCAACAGTCAGAATACGTAAACAAGTTTCTATACAACATAGATCAGCGGTAACTGGATGTGGCTCGCCACTATTTTAAGGAAAGTGAGTTTTTTAATTTAAAGTGCTTGAGTACTTTATTAAAAGTGGTTTTGGATTTAGATTCTTTGAGGTCTCTCAGTAATTTATTAAATATTTTAGATCCTTCATACATAATGGTTTTTCTTCCGTAGTTTGTGCGGGTTCGGTGTAATTGTAAAAAGTCCTGGTCACGTCTCAGGTTCATTTTGTGTTTTTTTATATTTTTGGTGAAGGTTATGTTTGTGTGTATATTTTTATTTAGTATTTTTCGAATTAGTACGCATGTATTATATATGTATGTTTGTGATTTTTGACAATGACATCAAGTGTTGCCAGCACACTATAATAAAATTATTAGATTAAACTATTCATAGACGTTATCGATAATCGAATTTAACTATTTCTAATTGTTACTGTTTAATATAAATATATTCAAAAATATAATAAAGGGCAATATTATTATAAGAGCTACGAATTACGACATGTAAGTAATAAATTCACTTACGTAGCTTCATAATGATATTATTTTAATCGATTTGCAAGTGCAATTTCGTATCGATATTTTTTTTTTTTTGGTATTGGTAACATTTCTAATTGAAATTGTGGCAGATGATTTGTTGATCGAATAAATAACTATTTAAATATACTTTTAAACGGTGTGGTTCCTCAATGGGTGTAACCACAGTTTCACAATTTATCATTTCAAATTTATATAGTAATTGCTCAACATATTTTTCTTGACTTATTGTTAAACAACCATTATTTTATCAATTTCTACAGTCATTCCAAGACATTGTTTTACTTTTCCTAAGTCTTTTATTTTTAAATGGGATGATAATGTACTTTTTAACTCATTAGTTTCAACATTATCATTACTAAATATGAAAAAATCATCTACATAGAATCTATGTAGATGATTTTTGACAGAACAATTGTGACAATCTATGTCATAGATTGTCACAATTGTTCTTTCCCATAACATTTTTTAGTTTATAAACAAGGTTAAATTTTGGAACGTTAGTAACCAATATTAATAAGAATTTCATCAACCTTCATATACCACGTCCTTGACGACTGTTTCAACCCATAGAGGGCTTTATTTAATTTTAATACTTTTTCATCACAATCTGGGCTTGAGAAACATTCTGGTTTCTGCATATAAACTGTTTCATCAAGGTCGTCGTTGAGGAAAGCCGTTGTAACATCCAGGTGAGTAATGTCTAGGTCTAATTTCACTGACAATGCAAATAATGTCCTTGTTGTCCAAATAATGTTGTGTGTCTCACAACTGGCGAGAAGGTTTCTACGTAGTCAATACCATATTTTTGCATAAAACCCTTTGCTACTAGCCGTGCACGAAACCTCACTTTATTTTCACTGTCATACTTTTTCTTTAGTACCCACTTACACTATGTTACCGTTTTTTGGAGTGTATACTAAGTCCCAAGCACAACTATCTTCAAAACATTGAAGTTCTTCTTGAATGGCTTTTAACCATTTTTCTTTTTAAGCTCCATTCAAGGCGTCCTGTACAGATAAACCACTAGCATCATCAAATGTATCCTCACCAGTACATGCATACCATCCATATTGATTAGGTTCTCTCCTTACTCTAGTTGGTCTCTCTACATGTACTTCTTCTTGAGTTGAATCTAAATCTTCATAGTCACTCGGAACATATGTGCTATCGGTGTCATCAGCATTATTTTCTGCTGCAGTTTCTTCTTTTACAGGTATTTCCGCCACTGTATCCAAGCTCTCTTCATTATTCTTCATGGTTTCCTGCACCGGTATTGGTGTTTCTGGTTTCTTCACTTCTTCCATTATTATAACATCCTTGCTAGTTATCACTTGCTTTGTTCTGAGATTAAAAAGACGATAACCTTTAACATCTTCTAGATATCCAACTAAAATATATTTTTCTGATTTTTTATCCCATTTTATTCTTCTCTCTTTAGCTATATCAACCATGACAAGGCTTCCAAAAATCCTTAAATGAGTGGTATCTGGAACACTGCCTGTCCACATCTCATATGGAGTTTTATGATTTAGGGAGGATGCCAAAATTATATTTTGTAAATATACGGCTGTATTGGTTGCCTCAGCCCAGAATTGCTTACCAAGATTTGCATCAAATAAAAGGCACTTAGCTTTTTCAATTACAGTCCTGTTGTAACGCTCAGCTAACCCATTTTTAACCGACTTCAAAAAAAGGAGGAGGTTCTCAATTCGACTGTATTTTTTTTTTTTTTTTTTTTGTTGTGGTGTGTACGGATTCGATTTTTGATGTATTATTCCATGCTTGTTTAAATAATCATCAAATTCTTTATTGCAGAATTCTTTACGGTTGTCACTACGGAGGGTCTTGATTTTGCAATTCAACTGGTTTTCCACAGTTGACTTAAATCGCTGGCAATAAACAAATGCTTCACTCTTTTTCTTCAAGAAATAAACAAGTCATTCGACTTTAATCATCAATAAATAATATAAAATATCTTGATCCACCAATAGAAACATTCTCCATGGGACCACAAATGTCAGTATGGATCACACTATGTAACTCTGTACTTCTTGAGCCAATTAAATGGAAGACGAGATTGCTTACCTTCGCAGCAAACTGTACATGATGACTTTGTAATTTACAATTTTTCATCTAGTTCCATACCTTGAACTGCGCCTGGCATTTTACTCATATACTTACTGTTTACACGCCCCAACCTGCGATGCCATATATTTGCCGACACCGCCGATGCAGCCAACACAGTTTTAGGCGTTCTTAGTTTGTAGACTCCATTAACCAGCGAAGCCATGGCTACTAAATCGCCATTTTTGTTGTAAACTGCAACCACTTGCGGTAAATGAGACTTTATTACCGTTTCTGATCAATTGGCTGACAGACAACAAGTTTTTGGTTAACTCAGGAACACATAAGACGCCGGTAACTGTCAGTAAACCCTGCTAGCAATAGGCTCCCAATCCACTCATCGCTTATATTGAACCCGGTTCCACTTAGCTTCTGACCTGTTTCCACCATTTGCGCCACGTAGGCTGTCATAGAACTGCAGTTTTCCAATCTTATCGATATCAGGTTGCGTAGCAAACTTATACACCTTGTGAATCCGGAGTCGTCGAACAAGAGTCTTAGTTTTTTCCACAATTTTTGAGACGTACGGTCAATGGTCAATATCAATTTAGCTTTGGTCCTCGCGTCGTTTGCGGTTTCTACTTGCTTCCCAGTAGCTGGCTTTATACAATGCAGCATGTTCTCTAGGATTAGAAAATTTTCCGCGGCAAAGCACCATTCGATGTAGTTGTCACGCCCTTTCAACTTGGGTACGTTGATTAAATAATTTGTCGACGACATTTTTCTTGCCAATCTTCGACTTAATCAACACTGACTTAGATGCGATCTGAACTCAATACTTTTTCTAGCTAAAATTGGGGCTGGGCCCATAACCTATTGTAATTATTGGAGAATTATTGAATAAAACAACGTGATATCTTGTCTCCATAAACGCAATGAAAAGAAAGAGATATTTTAATCATAGAGAATATATCATAGTGCACATGATACAGAACTACGTAAACAATATTGTCGTTGACATTATGCTCGTACCACAAACAGGTTGCAACATTAGTTACTTTAAAACAATAACAACAGAGATCTTAAATTCATTCATAAACAGCAGACAACACAGAGCCTACACAGCCACAAAATGTTGTGCTCTAAACTATCTACTACTATCTAGAATCATAAACATGCAGAAGAACTCCTTACATAACGAATTTCAACACTAAGGAAGCATTTTTTAAAATTCATCCCCGAAGGGGTCTAAAATAGGGTATGAAAGTTTATGGAAGTTTATCATTCTTGCCGATGGAAAATCATATCGAGTACGGCTTTTCTATTATTTGTTATACATCCCTTATCCATGAAGTAATGGCAGCGTGGAAGCAAGCTTGCTGGCACCAATAATTATAGGTCTATTGATAACGCAATTCTAAGAATTTCGTGATCATTTCGTAGAACTACTAATGATAGAGAGAAAATTGCTTGTTTAGAAACCAGAATACCTAGTAACAGCGTGAGCTGGAGACTGATTCATTATTCACGCAATTTGCTTCGAGTGTTAGTATGCAGTGGTATTAATAGTTTCTGTCAACATTGATGAGGTGTTCTGGGAATTCGCGCTTAATAGTAACAGAATCTGCTTTAGTATAAATTCAGTCATTCATAGTAGAATGGTATTGAGATGCATTCAGTCTGCAGATATAATCAAAATAATCTGTTAGTCTGTTGTGAGCCGGTATTAAAGCTGCAATATTCAGCCGGAGTTGAGCTGGTGTAGTGAATATGTAACAGCTAAATCTGCAGCTAACTCGAGCTCACTGCATCGGCTCGCGAAACTTTGTGGACGTGTATAATTCAGATCGATTTAGTCAGCGCGAAGTCGACACTTCTTTAGTTGTCAAGGAACTAAGTTTGTCTTCGAATTCCACTTCTAAATGTAGTTTTCTCATTTAATTAATTGACAGTAATTTATTAATACTGCGCCTTTGAAAATATCTAGTAGAAATATGACGCCAGCTTGGCTGACATTATTTTCAGACAGATCCACTTTCAGCATTTCCATTTCAGCAATCACGACACAACGAATAACTCCTATCATGGGTTTAAATCAGAAACTGACATATTTTTCATGTAACAGAGAGAATAAATTACATTTTTACAAAGGAAATGAAAGCTAACAAAGAATACAAAACCGCATCGGTCTAGATTGTGCTGCTCTGTGCCATTCCGGAAAAAAAACAAGTGAGTGCGAGCTCAGATATTTGTTTATCCAAAATGCCTTTTTAGGGTTCCCTACCAAAAGGGTCCAAACGGAGCCTATTATTATCACTCACGTGTCCGTCTGTCTGTCTGTTCGTCCATCGTCTGTCACAAAATTTTGTTATAAAGATTTTTTTTGCTTCCCATTGACCTATAAACTTGAAATTTGGCAATAATGTTTATTAAAACGTATTACTTTACTAACGAATACCAATATTTGGTACGGAACCCTTAATGTGCGAAATCCGATACGCCCTTGGCCAGTTTTTTTTTGGTGGGTGGGAAATCATAGAATGACTTGATGACTGACTAAAACCGACACTTGTTCCTTCAGTTGCCTGTGCCAAGGGCCGTGGTAGCTCTCTTTTGAATTTATCCGCAACCCCAGGCAGGCATCCACCCTAGCGGGCCCCATCAGTTACTGCTGACATCTCTTTGAGGTGAGCGTGGAACACTACACGCCGTCGAGTCGAGCCTGGTACTTATTAGACGGCGAGCTACCCATTACTCGCCGTCCGCAAGCCCGCGCCTAGGTGGCTGGGAATCGGCTTGCGACTCCCTTATCCAACAAGCCTGCAATGTCTTTGTTGTAATAAGTGTGTGCAAGCTCAGATATTCGTTTATTCAACATGCCAGCTATATCTTTGTTGTAATAAGTGAGTGCGAGCTCAGATATTCGTTTATTCAACATGCCTGCTATAATTATCTTTAATGTTACAAGTGAATGCGAGCTCAGATATTCGTGTATCCAACATAGCTTTGTGGTCAAACGTGTGTCAGCAGGATGGAGGTAACTAAGAGTAGATATTTATATCTACCTACATATCAAGCTTTGATTTACTAGTTATTTACTGTACCTATAGGTATTTAAGTTCCTATTAATGTGGTGTGTAGGGAAAGAGTTTAAAGTAAAGTACAAAAAGACAAGACAAGATATTTATTTCCAACAGGCATGAATCAAAAATCTAATGGCCCGTTCGCAAAAGTAGGTCTTCGTGGAGAAGAACGAACCAAGAAACTCCACGGTAGCTCTCTTATGGTATTATACCAAAACATCATAAATAATCGTTTATCACAACAAATCCAATTCTATGATCTATCGCTTGTGCCAATTTACAACTTGAAATATCTTGCCATTTAGAAACAATAACAGTGACAAGGCAAAGAACATGAATAGATATTCCTTAATATCATTTAATATAATTAGAAACAAGGGCCTTAACATAGCACATACACAGAATCAACACAATCATTAGCAACAATCAAGATATAACATCAAATAACTTACGTGAACCTTTGTAATCAATCTTTCCCAGCAAGTATATTAACAGTTACTAGAACAGAGCTTCTTCTCCATGAGGTTATATCTACTACACTTTCAGCAATTTAATAATGAATAAGAGTAACTAGTAACACATCTTTTATAGTAAGTTGTGAGTAGACACTTTTCTTAAACGTCACATATAATATCCCGTCATTTTTTACCAATCACAGATTGTCATGAAAAAACTAATAATAGATGTGATAATAATCAATTATTGTGTAGTCCAATTGTTTTAAAACATAATAAGATTGTAGCAATTTAATAACACTGGATCTTTAAGTCTTAGTTGATATTCGAAGAATATCAACACTATCTGATAGTATTGTCCCAATCGTTTCAAACAACTTATTACATTAAAGTAGCAATATAAAATCCAAGATACATCACAACAATCATTAAAAAATGCGTATTAATTTATAGGAGTATCATCAATTCAGCTTTTTAGAAGTTAAGCGTTTTATATTTGTACACACAAAAAGAATTACTTAGGTAGGTAGGTACGTCTACATTTGTTCCGAGGTTCATAAATGTGACCAATGTTTAAAATGCAACTAACAATATTCTTGGAAAATCAAAATATATAATGAAATGATATCACATAATTCATTAAATCTAACACGTGCCTATCAACATTAAAAAAAAAATTGCTGCTTTATCTTTGTTGTAACAAGTGAGTTCAAACTAAGATATTCGATTATCCAACATGTCTGCTCTAACTGTCTTGTAACTGACGTTCTTTACAGAGAGTTTCCATAAATTGAACTATGAACTCTACTGCGAGCTGTTACTTAATAAAAGAAAAACAACTTTTACCTGGCTCTTATTTTTTGTCTTAAACACTAATAATTTTGGACGCTCACAAAAATAAAGTGGTTTGCGTATTCTCTGCATTAAATTTCCAAGGTTTACGTGTTTCAAATAAATAAGACCTATTTGTGTCAGTGAACTTCAAAAGTTTCACTTTTCAGTGTCACAGTTATCCGCTCATTGCAGAAAATTCAATAACTTGCGATAGACGCCGGGAATTTCTATAAAATTATTGTATTTTTTTAAAATTGGGTATTCCATTTCCGTTTATCATATGAAACTCCTGCGCAAGTTATGTGATAGCTAGTGTTTGTTGTGTGCTGAAGAAACCTTCAAAACGAATCCTTCCTGCTTTATAAGTACATAATCTACTCCCAGTTTATATGACCGCATTTCATTTTAATTCGGCAGCGTTTCATTAACATTAAAATTTGAAGAGTAGTTAGCTGTTTCTATGAAGTACCTACCGTTTCTAGACTTGGTGTGTTCGGAGTGTTCGGGCGGACCGATCATTTAGCTTTCAGTTTAGTTAGGCTTGAGGTTCAAAGTTTCATTATTTTTCGTCATTTAATTAACATTTGTACGTACACACAATGTTTTCAGTTATATGTCAGAATAGAGAGTTTAATAAGGAAAGTTATAATTATTAAGTTGGTTGGAAAGCATTAGTATTAAAATAAATGTTTGAATGTAGAATACTGGTTTATGAAATTCTCATATTTTGGTATACTAAATTTAAGGGTATTTTGGAATACTAAAAGAGTTCACGTGAAATATTCCACTATCGACGTTGCAATGGTGTCAGTCAGAAGGACTATAAGAAATTGTGACTAATTAAACTATTTCCTGAAATTAATCAGTTTGACACAGTCGGTGTCATTTCACGCTAGTTTTCGGAAGCAAATAAACATTTTCATATTTTAGTTCTAAAAGTGTTTGTTAGCAATGCACTTCATAACTCTTCTCTTGTGTCAGCGCGAACCATGAATAATATTTGGTCTCGTGCAACATACTTATAATCTAATAGAGGCAATATTTTCTCATCAGCTCGTCCAGCACGTGCCGAGCCGGTCCGTGCCGCTCCGGCCGCTCCGGGCGCTCAGGGCCGCTACGGGCCGGGCGCGCGGCCCGGCACGGCTTTGAGTCGTTATTACACTGTCACAATGTATTAAATCTCACGTCTCCAACTAATTTATGACGACACCGTAATGTTAGCAAATTAAACGCGTTTCTTACTTGTTAGTGCAAGACGTGACGACTTTGTTCTTAGTCACAAGTAACTCGTGTAATGGCCCTTTTAGTATTAAAGTTGGTTTAATATTAAAAGAGCCATTATAATATGACATTATCTGAAAAGTCTCAGGTGACGTACAGCGTCTTTTTTCCAAAAGAAATGTTCGTGTAAATTATGAATTACAGTATGATTAATGGCTAGAGTTAACACGATTACAGGGCACCTACTTATAAACATACATAATTTACTTTTTATATATTTGATATGATTGTAAAATAACAACTCTTAAGCAACTGAAATTTTTTCACTGACCATGTTGCTTATTCAACTGTCCAATAAGTAAGTGATGACTCTTTGCTTTTATTGCACTTCAGGACCCTCGGAAGGCAATTCGATTTCTTTCTATTTTACAGTAACCATGGTTTATGTGTGCGAGCGAGGTTCATTTGTTTCCCTGCTCGAATTGAACTTAGCTGTGGCCTGCGTGGCCGGTGCCAATGCAAGATGCATGGCCGAGCTTGGAGCCACGTACAGGAGCTATTTGTTGCTTGTACCTTAAACCGATACATATACGTAACTTAAATATTTTTGCATGTGTTTTATTCACACACTTAATTTTCTTTCTAGAGTTCAACGTTTCAAAAACGTGCAGATAGCATCATCTTTCTGATTAACTCACTGACTCCTTGACAGTTTAAAAGTGGTTGACAACGCTGATCAAGAAATTCACAACATTCAATTATAATACCTAGTACTAGTTAACGTATGTATGTGATTGTTTTTGACGTGATCTTTGACAGCACTAGCATGCATTTACCATAACAACACGGTATTATTATTTTCAATTCTAGTAGGCAGTTATGTGAATTTTGATTGTCACGTATATTCAGAGTTAATCCCGCTGTTTGAGCGCTCGGTCGAAATAAAATTCTAAATTAATTTCTACGCATCTAGGTACCGCCTATTGCTGCTGAAATTAATAAAACTACAGTAGAATTTGTATTAATATTTTTTCCTTTGATCCTTTCGGCAGTATTCAGCGGCAACCAGTTTGTTTTATTTTCAGGGGCCACCGTGCTGTGGATAAAAGTTGGTCTGATAGTTCAGGTTTTTTCTGACGTTTCCTGGTTGCCACAGTGCCTAAAGTTTTTCGAGAATTTGCACGCTGACTGCATCAAGTTATTAAAATTCTCCGCTTAGCGTGTTTACCGACACGCGACTAATGCCGCTATTTCGAGGAATTTCACCAATAAAGCTTTTCAGCGGCGCACGCACTCTATAAATTTAACCCTTTTGTTCGTTTTCAAATTATCTTTAGAGTATGAGTTACTGTGAGCTACCTTTTTGATAAACTGCGTGGTGATACCGATCGCCCGTATTTTGAGAGCTATTATATTAGAAGGTACAATCGAGCAGGCTATTTGACATAGCTACAAGTTAAAATATTTATCTTTCCTATACTATACTACCAGCATTAATTATTGTTTTCGAATTATCTTATTGACATTTAGGAGAGCGATGTAAAATAATTGGCTACTATTTAGCACACTCTTGCCGCACTGTCACCGTAGGATCTGGAGGCAAAAATCCTCGCGCACCTGTATGAGTGGCGCGAGGAGGCAAAACGCCGGGGCGAAACTCCGCTGCCGCGACACCTCGCGGCTCGGCGGACAGAGCTCCGGCAGGATCTCATGGTGACATGGAGAGAGCGACTGTCGCAACCCAGCGCTGGGCACGCCACCATCGCGGCGATAGTGCCCCTCTTTGAGGAGTGGCTGGAGAGTCGCCACGGTGCCCTCACCTTCCGCCTGACGCAACTCCTCACCGGACATGGCTGTTTCGGGAGGTTCCTGTTTCGGATCAAGGCGGAGGTGACCCCCGGGTGTTTCTACTGCGAGGATCGCCCAAAGGACACGGTGGAGCATACGGTGGAGGTTTGCCCCGCTTGGGCAGAGCACCACCGTGTCCTCGTGGATGCGATAGGCGGCAGCGACCTCTCGCGCCGTGCCCTGGTTCAGGCCATGGTACGGAGCGAGAGGGAATGGGAAGCCGTCTCCTCCTTCTGCAAAGCAGTAATGCTCGCGAAGAGGGAGGCAGCAAACATGAGGGAGACTCAACAACAGCAGAGTCGCCCTCACGGCCTCAGCAGCAGCCGCCGCAGGAGACGCTAGTGGCTTCGGACGCCGCGAGACGATCTCCGGCCACCGTAGACCCGGGCCTGCGGACGGCGAGTAGTGGGTAACTCGCCGTCCGATCAGCACCAAGGCCGAGAGTCGACGGCGCGTAGTGTTCCACGCGCGCCTCAAAGAGTTGTCAGCAAAAAGGACGGGGCCTGTCACGGCCAATGCCTGCCCGGGGGTTGAGGATAAATTCGAAAGAGTTACCTCGCCCCTGGGCACTCAAGGCAGGGAGGAACAGAGGTGGGTTTTAGTCAGTAAGAGTCTGACACGCCCTTCTGCTCCACCCTAGAGTGGAAGAAGTCATTGGATGATTCCCACCCCCAAAAAAAAAAAAAATCCTTAAGGCGCAGTTAAACGACTTTTAATGGTTTTAATTGAACATCACGTATAAACGACTTGTCTTATTTCTTTGAAAAAATACGTGTTACTCGTACTTGAGACAATTTCTTTCGTAATTTGATTTCAGAATTTTTGAAATTATATTTTTAAAACATAGTGTAATTAATTTGTAAATTTATGTCTAACTCAGATAAAAAATTGAGAATCACGCAAAAACTATAAAGCGTATTTTTATGAAACCTTCACCATTTTAAAGATATTTTAATTATTTACAATTTAGTCTCAGTGTTTTAGTTTAATACTTGTTGTTTTATATGTAATTAATTAATAATGCGTTTAATTTTCTCAGCGCAGAACACGCAAGCTAACCACTCAAGGTCGTTGTCGTCTTAAAGGATCACTCGTGTGTTTGTCTGACTGTCTCAGCCAATTTGCTCTGAATCTACTCATACTAGACCGATTCAGTTGATTTAATTTCAATTTGGTACACACATGAATTTCTTTGAACTTTTGACACAGACATGGAACGTAAATAAATCAATTTGGAATATTGGGGTCGCTTTTGCGGTCGAAAATTTAAAAATTAAATGAAAGGGCTTGTTGTGCGGGTGAAAACTTTTTTTCCGTAATTATTATAAAAAAAATACGCCCTTGTCTTCGAAATAACTGATCTAAAATCCAGAAAGTAGTACTTTAGTCAGTTTAAAAAAAAAAAAAACATTTGTTCGGAGACCTTTGCGCCCGAGTCCGATTCGCACTTAGCCAGTTTTTTAACCAACTTCAAAAAGGAGAAGGTTATCAATTCAGATGTTTATATTTTTTTAAGAATGTTCGGGCATAACTTCGTCATATATAGACGGATTTGTAATTTTTTTTTTTCGAAAGGGGTTATTCCGAAATGGTACCATGTAAATTTCATAAACATTTAATGAAGAGTTCGGAGACAGACAACGGAACTCTTCAAAACATGACAGCAAATCAACCGCGATTGCTGCTATCGCATAAATATGCATTGTTTACACAATTTAATGGGGCATCACAACTGAAAACTGGAAAATAAAATCTTAATTATAAAAAAATTTAATCGACTTCCAAAGTGTAAAAAAGTTTTTTTTTACTCATGGCAAGCTCTTATTTGAGCACTATCTCACTTGGTGGTAAGCGACGATGTAGTCGTTGGAGCACGCTTACCCAGCTTGAGTAAATTTGTAACAGGTTACTTGTCCATATACCAAATAGTTCGTTCGACTGTACACAAAACCTATCTGTATGTACGTAACAGCCTGTGTTACAGACAGGGACTCGTGAGAGGTGAGCAGGCTTTGTTCCAAGTTGTACGACAACACTGTTGTATTATTTGTGATACACACGGGAATTGGAGGCCTTCGTGTGGTGTGAGCAATTATTGATAACATCGCGTGTGTGTGAGTCAGCTACAATTAACTTCTTATAGCGTCACTGTAATTTTACTTAATAAACGGTTACGGTCTTAATGTTGTACTCATATTAGTCATACCTAAGTCAAATTGGTAGGTTCCTACCTACTCAGCTTATATAAGTGTTACTGTAAAAAACCAAACTTACCAGTAAAACCTAAGATTTACTAAGCGTTTCTGGAAAATGTACGGATGATTCTGAGAAAATCGCTGCATTTCGAAATTACTATAGTAATTTCGAAATCGAGTGCTATAGCACTCACTTTGTCATCATCATCATTTCACTGGTGATGAATGATGATATACCTAAATAAAAAATAACGAGTACCCTTTTTTTTGGGTTGGGAAATCATCCTATAACTTCTCCCGCTCTGAGTGGAGCGGGAGGGCGTGTAAGCCTCATTCATTCATTCATTCAATTCATTTATTCAATAAGAATTTACATTGTGTCCTACCCCTGTTCCTTCCTTGCCTGAGTGCCCAGGGGCGCGGTAACTCTGTTCTCGGGCCTGGTGCTGATCGGACGGCAAGCTACAAATTACTCGCCGCCCGCAGGCTCGCGTCTATGGTGGCCGGAGATCGTCCCGAGTACCCCGATGGCCAGGCCGTCTCCTGCGGCGGCTGCTGCTGGGGACGTGAGGGCAACTCCGCTGATACTCCCTCACCCGTTCCGCTTCCTTTTTCGCAAGTATTACTGCTTCGATGAAGAAGGAGACTGCTCCCCATTCCCTCCCGCCCTGCACCATGCCTGGACCAGGGCAGGGCACGAGAGGTCGCTGCCGCCAATCGCCTCCACGAGGACACGGCGGTGCTCCGCCCAAGCGGGGTAGAACTCCACCGTATGCTCAACCGTGTCCTCTGGGCGATCCGCACAGTGGTGACCCGGGCGTTTCCCAGCGCTGGGTTGCGACAGTCGATCTCTCCATGTCGCCGTAAGATCCTGCCGGAGCTCTGTCCGCCGAGCCGCGAGATGTCACGGCAGCGGAGTTTCGCCCCAGCGTTTCGCCTCCTCGCGCCACACCCAGAGGTGTGCGAGGACCTTTGCCTCCAGATCCCACAGCGACAGTCCGGCAAGGAGGCTCGCCGCCTTACCGGAGACCGTGCGGTATCTCAGTATTAGCCTGATGGCCATGACCCTTTGGAACGCGCTCAACCGGTGAGCTGGTCGCCGCCTCAAGGAGCGCGTCCACACCGGTGCCTCGTAAGGGACCATGGACCGCACGTTCGGCAGGAGGCGTTTGGACCCCTCAGATTGGGCAGGAGCCTCTTCAAGGCAGCCCCAGCCCGCTCCAGTCTGGGAGCCAAACGTTGGAACCGCTACCTACATCTGCTGTTGTTACACAAACAAAAATAAAAAATAAATCAATCTGCCTAGGTTTTTAACAAATGTAAGGGTCGGCTTCTAGTCTGACCGAATGCTGTTGAATATCAATATTTTACATGGAGCAACTGCCTATCTGACCTGCACAACCCAGTTACTGGGTAATACAATACCACTTGGTAAGACTGGTTGTCAGACTTTTGGGCTTCTGACGACCCGTAACGACTGTCAAAGATCCACGATTGACAGCCGGGACCAAAGGCTTATCGTGCTTTCCGAGGCACGGAGGAGTCTCGGTATGTAAAGATGCTCACCCATTCACGGACCAACCCCGGCAAGCGTAGCTTAACCTGTTGGATCGACCCGTGCGGCTGTTAATATTTTAGCCATGAGCTCCTCAAAATAAAAATATGACACAAATAATAATTTATTCATGTTTAAATGCTGGTATTCCCTGTCACTTTCACAATTCATAAAAATACAAATTGATATAAACGGACTAATATTGTCGTTTCTTTGATCAAACACATGATATTTTTAATTAGCCAGCCGTCTTAACGCGACACTTAATCTAATCAACTTCGTTTGGAATAGAATTCAATCTACGGAACCACTTTTAGTTTCATAAGTGACAGTTTAATCAACGCTACGACTTGACTCAGGGTGTTGTTTTAGACGAAAATTCGTCTAAGAAATTAAAGGAAAAATTTAAATGAATGAATTTAAGTGAATTGAAATGGATATTCGTGAAAGTTACCACCGATTATGAAATGTGATATTGTTGTTAATTTGATTGTAGAAATATTTGAAACATAATGTGTTTTGTTTATGAATAAAATTGTATTGATAATATATTATAGGTTATTTGGTGTAATTCTTTACTCATGAAACCACAGGATAATCTTAGGATCCAAATGGGTGTCACTGAAATTTCTGAAAGTTTATAATCTCTGAAAACACACCTTAACGGTATTTTGACAGTTTCTTGAAATACTGCCTATCAAGAAACTATATAGGAATAAATTAAAAACCCGACATTCACAACGTAGTATGTACTAATACTTGATTTTTTAAAGCCATCAGATTTTATGTCGGTGCCAAGCTACTTAATTTAACGCTAAAAGGGTCGAATCTGAATCACCCCTATAGAATGATCAAAACACCCTGTGTAAACAAAGGTAGGTAATGTTTGGTCGTAAATACGCGCAACCCCGGGAAGGTGATAACCAACTAAAACCTATTATGTCAAGAACTAATAAAGGGATTATCTGAAGTCGCGGGGGTATTACCTCAAGTCGCGGGGGTTATTACCAAACTGTGGGGGTATTAGCCGACCTAGGAGGGTGCGATAGTGTATCTGTTGTGATTAAGGACGGCCAGGTTCAGATGGTGATGCTAGATTCGAAAGTTTGGATTTTAGCTATTGTTTAGCTACAGTCTGTGAATGTAGAAACCGGAAATGATAATTTGAAAGAAGAGAAAAAGAAAATTTATAAAGAATGGAAGTGGAAGGCAAAAAAGGCGGTTGCAGTTTCCAGGGCTAAGGCGCAGGAAAAGTTATATGATTTACTGGACAGCCCTAGAGGCCAGAAGGAGCTCTACCGGATTACAAAATTAAGAGAAAGGAGAACGAGGGAAGAAATAGACATGTTGCGCTGACCCCAAATAAATTGGGATAAGGGCAGGAGAATGATGATAGTAGACAGTCTGTGAAGCGGTCTCACAGATAGTCCGCAAACAAAAGCGAAAACTCTCTTGTGCTATTTGTTGCTTGATCCTAATTTATTTCATGAGATACAAGTAGATAAAGGCTAACTCTATAATCAAAATATGTTTGCCCTGCTGTGCGGTGTAGAACGGGGCTTGCTGAGAGACACTTCCGAGTTATGGGTAGCAGAATTTATAATGCAGTCAACAAGCAATGCAATATTTATGGAACAAATAAATTCGAGTGTAAAAAGAGAGTTAGTCAATGGCTAACAACTCTCAGTTATCAGGAAGTTGAGCAGCTAATAGGAAAGCTTTTTTGATTTTTTTTTTTTTTTTTTTTTTTTTTTTTTTCTTGTCAACACAAACCTTTAACGCACACAAAACATATACACATACATACAAATTCATTTATAAACCCGCAGCCAACCTAAAGAGAGGATACTTTTTTACTGTTTGTTTTTCGTGCACTATAATTTTGTTTTTTTTTTTTTTTTTTAATTTTATCTAATTTTAATGTTACTATCTTTTTTAATCAAATTAATAATTTATTAACTAATAATTGAACTAAAAAATTGAATGATTATTTAACTGGATTATTTTTATAATTGAGCACTTGAACTTGAACTTGAACGATTAAGTTGTAAATATAATGTAATGGGTAAGCTCTGGCACCCTTAACACAAGTTAAATCTTAGTTTGGGTGCCAGAGGTCGTTAATCTGTGTTAATGCAATTTTTTAATAGAAACGATTTCTCAATAAATGTAAACTAATATTATACTGTAACTCTTGTAAAAATTGTAAAATGGGAAGTAAATAAATTATTATTATTATTATATTAACTAAATAACCACATCAGTGGTTTCCTCTTATCAATATGCTGTACAACATAGAATGATGATCAGCCACTTGGTAGAACTCTTAAAGATCTTTTAATTAATTCAACATCACTATCAATGTTTGCCAAGAACAGGAAAACTGATATTAACACTCAGTTACGCATTATCAACACAAAACAATACTACACATTCGAACAATAACAAATAAATTGACTTTACCACTAGCTCAAGAACGCTAAATACTCGTAGATCTCACGAAATACTCAGCGAAACAGATCCGCCGCCAAATCAGCTCTAAATAACACACATTTAGGAACATTAAGTAAATAAATCGACTCCGTCCCGATCACATTAGAGCATTGTTTACCTCGCGAATTGAATACAAAACCTTTTGGCGCTCATTAGGAGAGAAGGAGCATATAATTTGCTGACGCAGACTACGCCACGAAACTAAACTTATTTATATTTTCTCGTCCTAGTGATGTTGTTTTGTACCAACCCGCTTGTTTACAAACAACAACGGTGAAGGATTTGCGTCCATTGGTCGTCGGTGACCACCGAACTGTTTCCACGTTCTAATTGCGCAGACAATGGACGTAATAATTGGGTGTTTGTATAATCAATTTCACTCAACATGTTTACATCCTAGGCGTGGTGATATTATCGTTTATATTGTTTGTTTGCTGATCTAGAAATGGAAGCAATAATACACACAAACTACAAGCTGAGGCCAATTTGTGGGAACAAGAAAAAATCTCAGTTCATATTTCACTTTTATTACTGGTACAATGTGCTATTAAGGCTTTTAGATCTTTCACATTATAGTTGACTTTAAATGGCGACTATGCGCCTTTATCCAAGATAACTTTGGCATTCAGTAACTCTGGTTTAGCTTTTAAAACACTAAGTTCATTGAAATGTTTTCTTGAATTTTTCAAAGAAAAATACAGCAACTCAGAGGATTTCGTGTATTGAACAAGATAATAAAAAGTACCTAACTCCCTTATATACTTGACAATAAAACTACAACTTCGTTATTTTTTGGAAACGTTTGTGTCCCATCGTAAACAGCCGTGCGCTGGAGTCGCAGTTATCACGCTGTTCTGCACAAACAGACCAAAGTTCATTGTTTATATTAGGGATGGGACGAACTGGGTCAGTATGGGACCACTTATTGTTATGGGCCCCAAAAGTAGCGTGTTTCCTGTTATGACCCGTGAGGTAAGGACTGAAACAGTTTGCTGTTATGTAGTTGGTAATTTAATTTTCTATTTAGTGTTATTTAATTGTCTGTTTATAAGTAATAAAACCACTATGAACGTATGTATTTAATAATATGTACATTCTTTAGAACTTGACTTAAAGTCTTTAAAGATTACCTTTTATTTTTCAACCAGTTTCTTGCTTCCGTATTTGGAGTGCGTCTTTCTACAACAAATCCAATCGTATTCCACACGACTGCGGGTTGCCGCATGACCTTCATTAACAAAACAGCACCAACATAAGCTTCCTTATCCGAGAGTGCTCGAAGACCCCCCCCAACCAGCACTGAATAGTTGAAGACAAAAACTCCCCAGGACGTGATGCGAGTGAAAAAATCATCGTTAAGAATGGAAACTTTACATTTTTTATCACGGGAATGTAGGGTATAGGGTTGACGTAGACCCCCGCGTTTTTATTTTTATAAAACAACTAGCTGCGCCCCGCGGTATTACCCGCCTAATTTGGATAAAAGGTAGCCTATATGTTAATCCAGGCTGTAAGCTATCTACATACCAAATTTCATCCAAATCGGTCCAGCCGTTTGAGCGTGAAGAAGTAACAAACATACACACTCACCAACTTTCACATTTATAATATTATTAAAAACAATAAAAATATTCTCTTGTACTGGAACATGACAGACTCACTTAAAATATGATAATTTTGAAGTATAGTGGAAATAAATCCGCTTGGCAAAAATATTCACTGAAATATGTATGAAGGAAAAATTGTTATGAAAATATTTCAGTAAAATTACTTTCTGGAACTTTGCGATATACAATTTTAATATTCCGTTTATTTTAGGAAATTGAACTATGAATTTTCGGCAGTGTTATAAAATAAACATTATTTAAATGTAAGCCATTTCGCAACATCAATTCACGTGACAATTAATGCTGTACCGCAAATTCTTGATCCGAATTGTAGCAATCTAATTCAAAGTGAAGGTAACCCAACTATTGGAGAGCAATATCGATAGTAATACCTGTCCAAAATAATTAGCTGAGAGGATGCCTACCTCAACGTCTGGCATTCCCAAGATACCGGGACATACAAACTATATCGCTATTTATTTGGGATGCCACCACAAACCTTATTTCGTAACTATTTATTACGAGGTATATAAAATGTTGTTTTCAACCAACTTTGTGGAAGGAAAAGAATTTGACGAAAATCGTGAACGGGAAAGTGTAGTGCCTATGGGACTGAAAATAATGGGCTAGCGAAACCGTCACTTTGGGGTCCCGCAGGATACCTCTCAAACTCATCAATTGTTCGTTTGCGAGGGTTCGCTACAAAGGGGATACGTTTCCGTCTGTAATGGGATTCCTCCTCGTCGCAAAAACAAGTGAACCCTGAACAGACCACTCATAGTCTACATGTATCACATATCCTGCTGAATTGATTTGTATTTGTGAAGTTTCTAGTAATAAAAAAACTTCATAAATACAAAGAAGTCAGTATTTAGTGAAATATTATTTAATAAGTTGTGTTTTTTAAACGAATACGAAACTATGCCTGTCTCTTTTATTGTTATAAAACTATTTGCTTTTAACAGCTTGCAGCCCTATATGCAGTTTAAATAATATAGCATGGCGTGCGTCTTCAACAAAAGGGCGCCATGTTTTATTAACAACTGGGTCACCGCGCGGAGCGAGCAGCCAGGACCAGGCATCAAGGACGCGGGACGATGGTGGATGCTGAGCTTCTATATTTTATGAGCTCTTGCGGTTTCCTACAAGAGTTATCTTTTTTGGGTGGTTTTGATCATGACCCTGAACTAGAAAATAAATCAAGACAAGTATTTCTTAGTTTTCGGTCTTGTTTGTAGTATCCATTAGCTGTTTTATAAATGTTCATAGTTTACGTTTCAGGAGTACCAACGTTGTTAAAAATGACGAATTTTTTGTTTCGACTATAGACCCCATTTTAAAAACTGTCTGACTCAGAATGATTTGATTTTAGCGTGTCTGTGTATCAGCTTCTGTAAAATGAAGTGGGACGGTTCGCTTCCAGTTAACTACACGTACGCGGGAAGTCTTTATCGCTTGTTACCCCCACATACCGATGGACCGTAATGATACCACTCCATCGACGTGGGCTACTCGCCACACCAGCGCGTAGGAAATAGGTATGCACTAACTTATGCCTGAGGAAATAAATACGTAACCAATAGATGACGTGATGAGACAATGGATATTACAGAAATGGATGCAATTATTCCCTTCGCGGTAATTAAGAGTTAAGATGCTTAGTACCAGGCTCACAGAAAAGGCGAGGAGCTTTATACAAAATAGAGAGTGTCAGGTTCTTTTTTTTAGGTTTAAGAACAACTTTATTTCTCATAAAGAATTGCACACATAATTCACTTACTGAGAAACAATATCTAAAACTAAGATTAATAATTAGAGCGCACAGGTGTACGTAAAAATGTGGGTAAACATAAACTCGATCGTTAGTTAAGTAAGCACAACATGGATGTATGAATTTGATTTTTAATAGATGTGGCATTGATGGTATAGTCTGTTATTAACAAGTTTACTATTAGAAAACTATATTTTATTTTATTTTATTGTTTTAATTTTATATTTTGGGTGCATACGTGGCATAATAAAACATTTTGAGTATTGGATTTAATTTTTTTTTTTTGTATAATTTAAATATTTACTAATGTATATTTTTAATCCATTTATTGTGTGTATTTTGTTTATTTTATTAAATATATATAATGAAGATTTTTTTTTCTTCTTTTTATACTTTCTCCATCTACCTATTTACTTATTTGTACGTATTAATTGTGTGGGTTTTCAGTAGCTTTTTGAACCGGGCATAACTTTGTTCTTCTTTTATAACTGATGGTAATTTATTATAAATTGTAACACCTTCAAACTCCAATTTTTTTTTTTCCATAGTTAGTTCTAGGAGGGCTGGTCACTAAGTAACTAGCACGTCTTAAGTTAATCTTTCGTGTCTGTTGTTTTGTTACAAATCTTATATTGGAATGGATTTCTTTTTTTAATATTTTACGTATTACATGTATACATACACATATATACATGTGTAGTATATGTACGTTTGTTTTGTATTCATTATTTTTGTTTCCTCGTATATCTTTTCAGTTGGTGTCCGAAATTTATAGTTAATAAAAAAATTTAATTAATCTATTCTGAGCTCGTTGAATTGAATCTATATTTGTCTTCGCTGCAGTACCCCAGATTTCAATGAGGTAATCGATATGAGGCTTAACTAGCTTCCTCTAAGAGCTAACTTCAGAAAGTAGGTTACTATTGCTAACTTGTACCTACTCCTGCACAATTATGGCTTCGAATTGCAAATACAAGCTCTCTCCAGTTTCCACACTTTAATTTTGTAGTATTATAAACCTGCGGGAATACTGAATTCCTATGCATATAGAACGGGAATAAAAGCGGTAACGAATAAAAGCAAGTGGTTTACAAAAACGAAACGTAGTGTTCTGTGCGTCGTTTTAGCGCGAGTGCGTGTTTTCACCGGCGACTGCGTGTTGTAGTCGCGACGAGTGGCGAGTGGCGACACGTTGTACATTGCTCTTTATCAGAACTGATAGGCTGTCTGGTATCGGGTGCTCTCTAGAGCGAGCTTTAGTGGTTAGGTTTGCAAAAATCACAACGGGGTTTTAGGGCAGATAAGGGATGTATCTATGTTTGTACATATTTCGTACATATATAACGTAAGTAGAAGTAATAGTAGAATAGAATAGAATACTCTTTATTATGTACACCATATAAATTACAATAAAAATATGAAAAAAACATTACATAGGGTGACACAATGGGCGGCCTTTAGTAAATGAAAGAGTAACTTATACGGACTAAAGTTAAGCAGTATACAAGGTGTAACGGACTGGTGTGGTCATATTTTAAGAACAGGTTCTACCCATGGTTATGAACAACTTTCTCAAACAAAAAATAGAAAATTCTCAAAACAAAAAATTGGGCTTTCCAAACAAAGTTATCATCAACTGATAAATAATTGTATGGCAGGTAAAAACATTTTTGAGAATTTCCTCAGGTTTTCTTGAAGAAAGTTGTTCATATCGATAAGCAGATGCAGTTCTTGAAATATGACCACACCTTTCCGTTACACTCTGTATAATGTAGCCGTAACCTAATTCATGACTTTTACAACAGATTGTTGAATTGCTCGATCTCTGAATTAGAACATTGAAGTATTTGTCAAAATCTTCTTTACTCTGAAAATCTCTCTAATTTTATCAGTCATTGTATTCTTGTTCTTAACTAAAAATTCACAATTCAGAAACCGGTCCTCTATAGTCTTACATATTAATTATATTATAAGAACAATAACTTAGTAAGAACTATCCCCTAGGTGCATCCCGAACCAATATCTGTCAGTCGTGTGAAAATAAACCAGTCATATCAGTTCCAAACACGATCGCAACACAGGAATAATAAAATTTCACTGACTGACTGTTGTATCCGAATCTCAGTGAACTGGAAAATGCAAAAAAAAAGTAAAAACCACGTTTGCAATTTTTGCGAATGAAAAATTGCGATACGAGGCGAAAGATATGACCGCACGATACGCCTCGCCCGCGCAGCTGACTTATTGAGCGCTCATCTAAATTATTGTGGCTGCGTACTGTCGCTGTAAGAAATAATAATGCACAGAAATCCGGGCGCGGCACGCATCAATTTGCCCGTGTTTATAATTTAATGTTATCGTCAAGATTTTTAGAGGAGCTCGTGGCTCGTCGATCCATCAGGTTAAGCTACGCTTGCTAGGGTTGGTCCATGGATAGGTGACCATATTTACATACTGAGACTCCTCCGTGCCTCGGAAAGCACATTAAGCCGTTGGTCCCAGCTGTCAATCGTGGATTTTTGACAGTCGTTACGGGTCGTTTGAAGCCCGAAAATCTGACAACCAGTCTTACCAAGAGATATTATATTAACCAGTAACTGGGTTGTGGAGGTCAGATAGGCAGTCGTTCCATGTACAATACTGGTATTCAGCTGCATCCGGTTAGACTGGAAGCCGACCTCAAGATATTTTTGAAAAGGCGCTGGCAGATTGTTTTCGTTAAGGTTTTTTTCTAGTTGTGACTGTATATTATATATTATCTTGCGTTGTCTCTAATAATCAATCGAAAAACACAACGTCTTAAAATATAAATTATAAACATTTGTTTAAATAAAAATTTATAAGTTTTGTCAGTTTAGGCGATATTGTTTACAGCAACATAATACTGTTTCTTATCTAGAAGTACAATGAAAACGTAATGCCTTGAAAGCCGACGTGTTTTAGTACATAACGAGTACGGCAGCCTGAAATTCCAGTGACTTTAATTTCTGTGTGTTTGCAAGTACAGCTGCCGTTAGCTGTTAGCTGGTCCTTACACGCTACACGCTCTTTGTGCGACAAAGCATGTGACCATTTCTGTGAATTCTCCGTTTAAAATAAAAACCAAGCATACGTATACTCCGATAAAATCAATCACGTTATTCAAATAAACATCATGTGTAACAACACATTCCTATCTCATTTCGAAGCGAGAACTGATAGATACCAATAGTAATTTCGAACGAGCCCTAAATAAAACATCTATTTAACGGCACAATAAAAATACCAACATTTATAGCCGCAACGTGACTAACTCCGAAATGATAAAAATAACGCGAACAAGTCACTCAAAGAGCTGAACAAATGGCGCGTTAATGCCTTATTACACGGCGACAGGGAGCGGCACGAGGCCGGCGCGAGCCCGCGACGTGACCGGCACGACGCCGGCCAGCACGGGGGCGACTCCACGACCTGTTATTAAATTTCCCATAGGTACGTAAATCTAGTGTGACAGCAATACAACGCTTTATGTGCGCAGAATATGAAACATTGAAGACTTTTGCTTCAGCCTCAACAATAAAGCACTATATTATAATTATATAGGTATTATCTTCATTGTCGAGCGCACAAACTGTGAAGGCAGGTAACTGCTTCTAACTTTCGCGCTACTCTTTTACGCGTCGCCGGTTATCAAATTATACGTTTTTATTTACAGGCAGGGTTAAAATAATTCCGACCTTTGCTCACTCGTCAGGTTAACGCATTTTTTTCTGTCTAACGTACCTACTCAGAGTTTGTTCCTCGAAAATTAAAATTTGACTTTCGGCCCGCGCCGTCGTTACTTTAAATTAATTGTAAATTTTATTTCGTTAACTATTAACATTTAACGTGACGTAGGAGCTACAGAAAGTGTTTGTGTTTGAACCGTTTAATATTCTGCGCAAGTCGTAAAAGACAACAAATGGCAGTAGGATTATTGTTATTATTACAATAACCTTTTAACTATTTGTTAGAAATATGTTAGTTCGAGCTTCGTACCTTTTCGGACATTAGTTAAACATTTAATGTTAACTTAGTACTTGATGGAGATAATTGTGATAGAGAGCAGCCGTAGGCTACTTGGGTAATTTAATAAGAGCCAGGTTCCACGCCACGTGGACAGCAGAGCTACCTGGGTAATTTAAAAAGAGCCAGGTCCCACGCCACGCGAACAGCAGAGCTACCTGGGCAATTTAATAAGAACCAGGTTCCACGCCACGTGGACAGCAGAGCTACCTGGGTAATTTAATAAGAGCCAGGTCGCACGCTACGTGGACAGCGGAGCTACCTGGACAATTTAATAAAAGTCATGTCCCACACCACGTGGACAGCGGAGCTACCTCGGTAATTTAATAAGAGCCAGGTCCTACGCCACGTGGACAGCGAAGCTACTTGGGTAATTTAATTACTAGCACACAAGCCCGCTCCCGACATAGTTTCATAGTTCCGAATACTTCGTTCGTTACTGTCCTGTCATTATAACAATAAGTTACTACTGCGAATACTTTTACTTGGAATTGGTTGGTTGGTTCGAATTGGTTTTTTTGAACATGAATGTTAATGGTTTATGATCCGTATAAATAATCAAAGGTCGTCCTTCTACCATGTTCTGAAAATATTTAATGGCCAAATAAATTGCTAGTAGTTCCCTATCGAAAGTACTGTATTTAGTTTGCGGAATTGACATTTTCTTTGAAAAATAGCCTAAAGGTATCCATTTATTGTTTACGAATTGTTGGAGAACGGCTCCCACGCAGGTGTTCGATGCGTCAGTCATGAGCGCGAACGGGGTATCAGGTTGCGGATACGATAACGTCACTGCGCTTTGTAGCGCTGCCTTACACCGTGAGAATGCCTCGTTTGCACTTTCTGTCCATTCTATTTTTGTTCTATCTTTTTTCTTTGACTTAACTAAGTATTGATTTAAATGACCTTGATATTCTACTGCATTAGGTAAATGTAAACGGTAGAAATTAACCATCCCTAAAAATCGTCTGAGCTGTTCGATAGTTACTGGTTTAGGGAAATTATTTATGGCATCCATTTTCTCCTGTAGAGGTCGAATGCCTTGCGTGGAAACTTCATATCCTAAAAAATTTATCTTTGTTTTACCAAATTCACATTTTTCTAAATTAATAGTTAAGCCAAATTTACTTAAACGACTAAAAACTTCTCGTAAATGCTGCTCATGTTGAATTTTACTTTTACTAAATATCGCGACGTCATCGATATAGCAGTAAACGTAATCTAAACCAGAGAGAACTGTGTGGTTCATAAACCGTTGAAAAGTTTGCGCAGCGTTTCTTAGACCGAATGTCATTCTGGGAAATTCAAATAGGCCGAAAGACGTGATAATGGCAGTCTTTTCCACATCGGCTGGATTTACTGAAATAAAATGATATGCACGGCAAATATCAATACGTGAAAATATTTTTGCGTTAGCTAGTGAGTACGTAAAATCATGTAATCGCGGGATCGGATAACGATCGGCTTTGGTTATTGCGTTAAGCGCTCTATAGTCACCACAAGGACGTAACTGACCATTTTTCTTTAGGACGATGTGTAAAGGACTTGCCCACGCACTTTTCGACGGTCTACAAATCCCTAACTCTTGCATTATTCTAAATTCTTCCCTTACCTTAGCGTAGCGATGAGGCGGCAACGGTCTGCATCGCGCGTGTACCGGCGGGCCGCTGGTTTCTATGTAATGTAATAACGAATGTTTCGGTGGCTCTTTAAAAGAAACAGGTTTGGTAATATCCGGGAATTCAGCGAGCAGATCATGATAAGGATGACTTACATCGACGGTTTTGATTGACGACTCGTTGCTACTTACAACGGAAGCTAAAACTTTCAATTTAGTGACTTCGTCAATTAGTCTACGAGCACTTATATCCACTAAAAGCTTATAGTTCGCTAAAAAATCAGCACCTAATATGGGCTGATGCACGTCGGCTATCACAAACGTCCACCGTAATGCACGACGTAAACCTAGATCCAGCACTAAACTTTTGACACCATAAGTCTTTATTTTAGTCCCGTTGGCAGCGAATAGGCAATAGTCTTGACACTCACTATTTTGATTGTTTTTTAACACTAACTTACCGGGTAGCACTGAAATATTAGCACCGGTGTCCACTAGAAAACGTAAGCCGCTGTTGCGATCCGTGACTCGAAGGCGGTGACAAGGGGCGATGGTACAAACCTCCGCCGCAGTTGGTACCTGGACTAGTTTTCCGAGGACGATTTCCAGGAACAGGGCTCAGTGCATTTCTTTGCCTTTGCTCCGAACCGATGATGATAGAAGCACAACCAATCAGGGCTTGCAGGAGTTCTACGCGGTGCAGATCGCGATCGGCTGCCGGCTCTGGATGCTGATCTTGAACGGTTCCAATTCCGTTGCTGCGGCCTCGATCTTGTGTTCGACCTTTCCAATTGCTCGACCTTCAGGGTAAGTTTCGCTATTTCGGCCATGATGAGGTCTGTTTCCTTGGAAGTGCTTGGCTGCTGCTGGCTTACTTCGCTCACATGGGCTGCGCGCGTGGACTCTAACACATTATCTGCTATGACGGCCAAGTTATCGAGATCTTTCAAATCCGTGACCGCCAAAACTGCTCGTACCGGAGAAGGCAGATGACCCTGCCAAAGCATTCTTAAAGTGTCGTCAGGAACTTTCTCTTTGGCTAATTCTCGCATGCGACGCAAAAGCTGCGAAGGCTTTTGGTCTCCCAGGTCCATCTCGCTAATCAACTTTTGTAGTTGTCGGTTTTTCGATTCTTCATAAATAGCGAGAAGTCGTGTCTTCAGTGCTTCGAATTTTCTTTCTTCTGGTGGATCCATTAGGAGGTCTGTGACCTGTTGGATGGCCTCCTTAGACAGTTTCGAGACGACAATGTCGAAACGCGATTCGTCCGATAATTTTTGCGGCGCCAGCATGGCCTCTATTCGGTAGAACCAAACGCGGGGCGAATCGACCCAAAATTCGGGGATCTTCGATGTAAGTGTAATTGCCGCGAGATCCGGTGATGGTTCCGATGTACTTTTAGCCATTTTTACACACTATCTACACTATCACTACTGCAAAAAATGTATCACGTCGGGGTCACCAATTTGGCGCGTGACCTTGGGTGTAGATTCAATGAAAGACTGGCAACGATTAACTCGTGTATTGTTTCTTCATAAACGACAAGTACAAAGAGAGTGCTCTGACATACTGCACAATGCTTATATATTACGTACGAAATACAAACTTAGCTTACGCTACACAGGATTACACATTTAGTATACGCTATGCCGTTACAATAACAATAAGTTACTACTGCGAATACTTTAAGAGAGGCAAAACCCATTCATTCAACAACATTGTTATACTTCAGTGTAGGTGCAGTCAGGGCAGTCAGGTAAATATTTTGCAGGTTGACTTTAACTTAAATTCACATCACAAAATTGATGTTGTTCTGACAGCCTAAGGTACCTTTTTTGATAGATTTTTGATGTGGTGTCGATCTGCTAAACAATAAAATTTCGTGAATGTACAGTTTTAAGTATCTACACATTGGTCGATGTTAGTGTTGATGCAAGAAAAATACGTTTTTCTTTTATAATCATAACTCACAAAACTTGCTACAAATCTGAATCTGAAGTACTATTTATTTATGTACAAATACAAAATATTAAAGCAAAACTCGACCATAAAGGAAGTGAAACACTCAAAGAGCGGCGGCAGTGGGACAAACGGAGGACAACCGGGGACAAGCCAGGGCCAAGCGGGACACGCGGGTATAACCGGGGGACAAGCGGGGACAATCCGGGAAATCTTTGAAGTACTCCGCGTTTTGTTCCTTTGTTTGTGGCTTGTGGAAAATTAAAGAGGTGTATTGTGTCTATAGCTTTGAGAGTAGATAAATGGTAATGACGATATTTTGAAAACCCATTAAGGAATAGGTTCATGATAGCTAAGTAGCTACAAGTGTGAAGAAATATATTACTGGGAACTGTACGTACTAACCAGTCCCAGAAAGACCCACTTTACCCAAAAATGTGAAGGTGTATGCTTTGTCGTGATAAATGTTAGTAACCCTATAAAACAGTAGTATCAATACCGATCGTTACGACTCCTACCAAGTAGAACGAACTTGGTTTGTTTCCCAATAAATTGTACTAAATTTGACACGAAACAGACGTTTATGAACGAACAACAACTTTTATTCCCCAATACACGTAACGATTGTCGCTATAATATCATAAAATTTGCCGACGAGCACGGAAGGGTTTCTCTGCTATTCCAAAATACACCTTATTCCCCTAAAATGAGTTACAGAATCATTTGGGCTCGTTGATACTTTGACGTTTTGCAGGCCGATCGCCGCGACAAGGTGAAGGCGTTTCACACAAAATGGCGCTCTAATATAACTGTCTCTGCAACGATTTGATGACATCAATATCTCCGGATACGTACAACGAGACGATACTTTACGCTTATTAGGCTGTTTCGTGGTCGCAGTGAGAGCGAATGGCGGACGATTACCGGAACTCTAAATGGCTCTATTATTGCGAGAATTACTTGTTACCTTCTATCGGATATGGGATAGTGGTTTAACCGTTATTATTTTTGGATTGGATCTCTCAGATACTCATCAGTGTATTCTCAATTCGGTACATAATTTTTTCAGAGACTTGAAATCTATGAAAAGTTCGCACACGCACACTGCTCTAATATAAGCACATAAAATAAATACTTGGTTCAAGTAGGTATTCAATATAAGTTAACAACGCACCCTGCAATGATGGTCACCATAGTCTCAGGTTTTCCATTGTTTTAAATGAATAAAGGAACTTTCCCTTCTCTGACCACGGTCACACGCCCCCCATCTTCCACAAGGACGGTGGCACTCCAGGCCTACTTCCTAACTGTTTTTCTTGTCGTACCGATGTTTTATTGGTTTCGTCATAAATCACGCGTTTCCGTGAATGTCTCAGTAATTTATTGGCGATTTTATTAATGGCCCTACAGGGCTTCCCTATTTAGAAATACCTTTTGTTATCTGTATTAGTGGATTTTCCGAGATATATCCTATACATTTTTGTAGATAGTTCCCTCTATTTATTTATCTCTTTAAGTATTTGTTATAGAATTGAATTGTCCTTAATTATTCTCGAGGAACTAAAATATAAGTACCTATTGATTGTCCTGGAATAGAATGATCAGTGTGAGAAAATTAAGACATCTGTACTTTTGAGGACATTATGAGCGGCACTGACGTCATCAGCATGGCGACCTTCTAGGAAGACCATATTTAAAGAGCTAACCATCTACTCAAAAAGAAAAAGAATTAAATCACTCAACTCTAAGCATGCTAAAGGGCAAAATATTTGGTCCATAAAACAGCCATAAAAACTCAATGGGTCAGCGATCTGACACTGGCTAATATATTTTTTTATGTGTTTTCCCCCATTACCATACAGTACGATCATGTAAATCGTAATTAACAGATGATCATTACGCGCTGACAGCTGACTTACTAAGGGCCAGTCACCCTGACTGACTCACTGTGCGCCCACTTCTGTATATCGCTTGTACGAACTGTTTATAAGCCATCGACGATTTTATTATCAGATTGGCACAAATTCGATTTACGTTCATTAAATAATTACGGCGTTCATTGGCCGGTTTACGAGTTTCTGTTAAATATTCTGATCGGTCAATGTATTAAAGTTTTGTCATGATGATTATTTGAATTGGTAGCGTCCAATAGGATGCGCGCCCCGGGCATCGGGAGACGCAAGGTGACTCCCGGCCACCGTAGGCGCGGGCTTGCGGACGGCGAGTAATGGGTAGCTCGCCGTCTGACAAGGACCAGGCCTGAGTCGACGGCGCGCAGTGACGGGACGTCTGCAGCAACTGACGGGGTCCGCTAGGGCCGATGCCTGCCTGGGGTCGCAGGTAAATTTGAAATAGAGTTACCGCGACACTTGGCACAGGCAACTGAAGGAACAGGGGGTGGGTTTTAGTCAGTAAAATTCTGACATCCCGCTCCACGCAGAGCGGGAGAAGTCATTGGATAATTTACTACCACCCAAAAAAAAAAGCTTGCAGTTGTATGCGATGTAATTAGAATGCTCCTATATTTTATGAAGTCCAAGGATGTGTTGTATAATTAGCTTATTCTAACTACAGGACGAAATAAAAGATACACAAAAAAACAATGCTTTATCACAAACACACTGAACCAAAACAGTGACGACACATTACAAAATAAAAAATGAAATTATGTTCACATTTCATTTCATTTAATTGATACGGCTGCTAATAAATTATTTATTTGCTCATGTAATTACGTGAGGCAAATAGGTAATCCAAATAGTCTGTTGGGAACAAACTGTACTCGCGTGATGTTTGATGTTGTCTGTCAATACGGGAGGTAAAAGCGCCGTGCGATGTGGGATGAGACATACATATATTGTGTGTACGATGTACTTACGCAGTCTGTCGCGTACTAACACTATCAGCCTATACTTAATTGGCTTGCTTTGAGGCTTCAATGCTATTCTTACCTTGAAGGGAAACGATGAGCGAGATAAGATATGTTTGTTCCCCGATTACTTGAAGATGATTGCTGAACCGATTTGAATTTTTGTTTTAGTTTGAAAGTGAATACTTCCCAGGTGGTCCTTTATAAATTTTATCGAAATTGATTCAGCACTTTTTGAAAAAATCAATATAAACAAAAAATATGTATACACAGATGAGGTTTTGGTTGTCTCCAAATGTTCAAATTCCATATTATTGGGGTTATCCATTCGGGTATAACTTTAATATTTAGTTTCACTTCTGGGGTACAACAACAAAAAAGACGTGTGGCACTCGGGGACTGCCGCGGTAAAGCTATTGCATAGCATTTTTTATCAACTTATGCAATTATAATTATTTATTTATTTTATTTATGCAGCTTGCTAAATGCTTTGTGCTAAAAGTTTTAAGCAGACTTTGTTAAATGCTTTAATTTAACATGCTTTTTTTTATTCGTGTCGCGTAGGTATTATATATGGATTATTGATTAAGTGTTGTTTTGTGTTATTACGAAATAAATTGTTATTATGCAACGGCGTATTTAAAAGTTCATTGATTGTATGTACAAAAAACGACTATTTACATAATAAATTATTGTCATTTAATATGATTTTGTTTGAAATCAGTAAAAAAAAAGTGTGTGTGTACTTATGTACACACGTAAGAAGTTACACTTCTTTGGCGTATCAAGATATACACGCTTACTAATGTAGATATTGTGAGAGACCTTGGTGTACATATCGATGAGACGCAGTCATTCAAGGAACATGTTGAAAAAAATATTAATAAATCATTCAAGATGTATGGATTTGTCATGAGATCGTCCGCAGAGTTTAAAAGGGTTTCCACTTATCTTTATTTATATAAGACTCTTGTACGATCGCAGTTAGAATATGCGGTCCCAATTTGGAATCCGTTCTATAAGAAGTATATAGATGGGATCGAGAGTGTCCAGCGTAAGTTTGTGCGTACTGTGCATTACAGGAGTTGCAAGACTTAGTTATCTTATTCACAGCTATTACGCAAATACAAGCTCGTTACTTTAGAATCTAGACGTAAGTTCTTGGAAGCCTCTGTATTGCATGGTATTGTTCATAGCAGCTTTGACTCAATCGAACTCACGAGTAGGCTATGCTGTGCAGTTCCTCGCACTGTTAACAAGCGTAGTGTGCGTGCAGGTACCTTGTTTGCTGTAAACAGTTGTCGAAATAATTCTGGTTTGCGCTGCCCTATCCGTCGAATGGTGGATACGTATAACAAAAATTTCATTGAAATTGATATTTTTATATGCTCAAAGTCGAAATTTAAATTTAATGTAATGAAAATTTTATCTGATAAGAAAGTAATTTAATTTATTGAGGAATATGATTTTTGTTATGTAATTTTTAATGTATTTTAATTTAATTTAATTTAATTTAATTTAATTTAATTTAATTTAATTTAATTTAATTTAATTTAATTTAATTTAATTTAATTTAATTTAATTTAATTTAATTTAATTTAATTTAATTTAATTTAATTTAATTTAATTTAATTTAATTTAATTTAATTTAATTTAATTTAATTTAATTTAATTTAATTTAATTTAATTTAATTTAATTTAATTTAATTTAATTTAATTTAATTTAATTTAATTTAATTTAATTTAATTTAATTTAATTTAATTTAATTTAATTTAATTTAATTTAATTTAATTTAATTTAATTTAATTTAATTTAATTTAATTTAATTTAATTTAATTTAATTTAATTTAATTTAATTTAATTTAATTTAATTTAATTTAATTTAATTTAATTTAATTTAATTTAATTTAATTTAATTTAATTTAATTTAATTTAATTTAATTTAATTTAATTTAATTTAATTTAATTTAATTTAATTTAATTTAATTTAATTTAATTTTGTGTTGTATTGTATTTTTTTTTTGTATTAATTTATTTAAATCAACTATTTATTTTTAATTATTTTGATATATTTTACTTTATAATGTAGTTAGTTTAATTAATATGTAAATAATATTGCTCGTTTAGTGGCACTCATTACCAAATATTTTTGTTAAAACGCGGATAATGCAGTGGGCTGCAATATTGTTAACATTAATGTTTTTATTATTAAGTAAAAATTGTATATTGTGGCTGCTATTTGTCCCTAAATAAATAAATAAAGATAAATATCATCATCATCATAATCATCATCATCGTCATCATCATCATCAACATCATCACCATCATCATCATCATCATCATCATCATCATCATCATCATCATCGTCATCGTCATCATCATCATCATCATCATCATCATCATCATCATCATCATCATCAATATCAACAACACAATATCTCACTGAATAAGATATTTCAAAAAGTCATTAAAAGTTCTGCTATTCATCGGTAGATGGCAAAACTAAAAAGTATCACCGCTGTGCCGGTCGGAGTGGGGGGTGTTAGGTTATTTTCGTTACGGAATTTCTGGATTCGGTCTCCACGCTCAAGGCCCGCGATAGAAGCTATGCAATAGCTTAAAAGTGAAAAATAAAAAGCTTTTAACAAAAAATACAACAGACTTCTAAAAATTGCAAAATAACTTTCGGAAGTCGGTGTCAAATAACGAAGAAACAAAATACAAACACCGACTGTTTGTATTTGGTTTCTTAGTTATTTGACAGAAAAAGTTAGAAGTCGGTTGTATTTTTTGTAAAAAAGCTTTCTTTATAATCCATCCAGCCGTTTAGGCTGCAAGGCGTGCCAAAGAAATAGACATACACACATACATACGTTGACGACATGGTTGGCGCAATGGTGGAGCGTTCGGCTGCTGCGCTGCGTGTCGCGGGTTCGATCCCCGCACGGAACAAATATTTGTAAGGCCTACTGATAGTTGTTCCGGGTCTGGGTGTCTTGTGTATGTGAGTATACATGTTTGTGAACGCACCCACGATACAGGAGTAATTCCTAGTGTGGGGCAACGTTTTAAAAAAAAAAAAATACTCTCGAAAAACATTACCCTACTTCTAGAGCAGTCGGGTAAAAAGGGTAAATAAACATCCTCCTTTGAAATAACATCCTGTTTTAAATAAAGATCCTCTTTTAAATAAATATTCTGTTTTAAATAAATATCCTGTTTTAAATAAACATCCTGTTTTAAACAAACATCCACTTTTAAATAAACATCCTCTTTTAAAAAAAGAGGAAAACGTGGCAAGTAGACTACTTTCCTCGAAAAGGCGAAAAATCTCGCGAATAACGCGTAACGTTGTTCTACGTTCTGCTTTTATAACCCGAGCCCATTGCCTCTGCCGAGATCTGCAAACACACCTTTGGGCCGTGAGTGTCGTTTTATAGCTACGGTCATCAGTGATGGGTTTCTGTGTAAAATGATTGTGTCAATCCATACGAAGATAATTATATAGGCATGTTGAAACAGGATGTTACGTTTTGATTTAATAGGAAGTTACGTTGAGAAGCAGGTAGTCATCGCGACGCCTATCTGACCTCCACAACCCAGTTACTGAGTAATACGATACCCCTTTTTTTTTGGGGTGGTGATCATCCAATGACATCTCCCGCTCTGGGAGCGGGAGGGTGTGTCGGACTCTTACTGACTAAAACCCACCCCTGTTCCTTCCCTGACCTGAGTGTCCAGGGGCGCGGTAACTCCGTTTCGAATTTATCCACAACCTCTGGGCAGATACGATACCCCTTGGTAAGACTGGTTGTCAGACTTTCGGGCTTCTGACGACCCGTGACGACTGTGAAAGATCTCGGAACAGCCGGGAACAACGGCTTAACGTGTTTTCCGTGGCATGGGGGAGTCTCAGTATGTACAGATGGTCACATCCATGGTCCAACCCCGGTCGTCCCGTGCGTCTGTTATTACTTTTGCCACTAGCTCCTCCTTGCTTACTAAGTTACAAGTAGCTAAGGGGAGCTAATTATGTAATATGATCACATAACTTTTATAACAACATTACAATAACATAGTGTACTATTTTTTAAGCTGTGTGTGGTATTTTTTTTATCAAACCTAAATAGGTTTGACAAATAGCTCATAATGTACCCACGAGCGGGCCATATAATTTACCTGTACATCAGATTATATCTCCGTGATTGAATGACACAGAAGACGGGGAGGACGGATCTGTTGAACCGAGAAAAATAAGATGAATGTTGGCGGCGTAGCTTTGAATAAATTTACGAGGAAATACTTTTACAAATAGGTTGGCTCATTACCTTATTATGCGATGCTGATGAGATGACCTGAGGGTTTCTCCGAGTAATTGAAATATCGTATCGTATCGTATTATAATATAGTAGCTATAGGTATATTCCCTGATATTTAAAGAACTAAAGATTCGTCTGTCCCTCTAGGGTTTCAGTCTCATTGGGTCGTAAAAATTGAAAGATATTTTGATGAGACATTTTTTGTAAAAGCTGTTAAAGATGTAAATTGTTTCCTGTAAAGGCCTTAAAAAAAACCAAAATGATTATGTTTTTGTCAGCTGTTTGGCCTTACTCCTTTAATGTTTTCCTGTTTGCGTGGAAGGAAAACGTAGAAATAAGAAAAAAGTTTATTCTGAGGCCGACTTGTAAGGGTTGGCAATTGCTTGAGGTTTAGCTCAAAGTATTTCCAATTAACGTTCAAAGCTTTTTAAGAACTAAAAACTTGTATTTAGATGTAAACGTTTTTATTTTATTTTTTAGTTCAAAGTTTTTGACTATTTCATCTCTCAGAAGATTTAGGCTGATCCAGTTTTAGTCGTTCAGCACAACATTTTAAAACAATATACTGTAAACGTTTATCGAATGAATCGAGTTAGTTGAAACAAAAGTTTGCCAGCCTGTTCGCGAATAGTATGCGCGGCGACTGGGTCAGCAAGTTATGACAGGCACTAGAGCAAGTTGCAAAGGTCAGTGGGTTAGTGGAGAGTGCATAAATAGTTACTAGTCTCCTTGAAGTATCATGTTATGTGTCTCGTTCGGAGTTTAGACTTTGTGTAGGTAGATGGATGACCTCGGTAAGAGATGCGTCGTTCGAAGGCTAGTTTCCATATTGAACATTACTCATCCTTCCCGTTTCGCTACTTAAGTTCAAAAATTAAAAATAGTAGTAATGTAATTAAAATGACTTGGGATATTATTAATAGCGAAACGGGAAGGTCTTGCAACCGAAGTAGTGATTACAGCCTTGCTATTGATGACAGTATCATTAAATCAGATTCGCAAGTCGCCGCGGCATTTGAAAATTTCTTTGCAGAGATTCCCGTATCGACTACAAAATCTCTAAATTCATCACCAACTGCTGCAGAAATTTTACTTAAAGAAAACGTTCCAGTTTGTGAATCCCAATTTTATTTCCAATATGTCACTTGTAATGATGTAATCAAAACTTTTAATACTTTAAATGTTAAAAAGACTGCAGATCTATGGGGTAATTCTGTTGACGTTGCTAGGTCTATTATAGACATTGTAGCACCTACTTTAGCAGTAATCTTTAATAATTGTATAGATTGTGGTGAGTTTCCTGATCTAATGAAATATAGTAAAATTATACCATTGTTTAAATCGGGTAGTACATCAGACCCTACTAATTATAGACCTATTTCAGTGCTACCTACTTTTAGTAAAATTTTTGAGAAAATTATTTTAGATCAAATTCAAAGATATTTTAATAAACACAAATTATTACACAACAAACAGTTTGGTTTCACAAAGGGTCGTTCAACAACTGATGCTGGTGTTGAACTTTTGGGACACATTTATAATGCATGGGAAGATAAATGCGATGCGTTGGGCATTTTTTGCGATTTGTCTAAGGCTTTCGATTGCGTTCTCCATGATACATTGATCAGGAAGCTGCACTACTACGGAGTCCGGGGCGCCTCTCTGGATCTTCTTACTTCATACTTGAGTAATAGGATTCAGAGAGTTGATGTGAACGGCAAAAGGTCTTCCGGGTCTGTAGTCAGAATGGGGGTTCCTCAAGGCTCAATTCTGGGTCCTTTTTTGTTTCTAATCTATATCAACGACTTGCCTTACCTCATAAAGGATAAACATGATATAGTGCTGTTTGCAGATGACACTTCACTTTTATTTAAACTCAAACGTCAGCAGGTGGTTGTTGATAATGTAAATAATGCTCTTTCAACTGTAGTTAACTGGTTTAATGTCAATAATCTTCTCCTTAACGAGAAAAAAACAAAATGCATAAAGTTCACATTACCCAATGTAATACAAGTGAACACTAGTGTGTCAATAAAGGGTGAAGAGTTGAAACCCGAGGATTCCACAGTGTTCTTAGGATTAACTTTGGATGCGCAGCTTCAGTGGAGCCCCCATATAGATAAACTGTCCAAAAAACTTAGCTCTGCAGCATACGCCGTAAGGAAAATTCGTGGTTTAACTGATTTAGAGACAGCTCGTTTAGTATACTTTGGTTATTTTCATAGTGTGATGTCGTACGGCATTCTGTTGTGGGGAAATGCCGCCGATATTCAGACAATTTTTGTTTTACAGAAAAGGGCTATTCGTGCAATTTATAAATTAAGTCCCAGACACTCCCTCAGAGACAAATTTAAAGAGATTAATATTATGACTGTTCCCTCTCAATATATTTATGAGAATCTCATGTATGCACATAAAAATATTAATCTGTTTAAAAGATACAGTGATATCCATAGCATAAATACTAGGAACAAACACAAATTTATTGTACCAAAAACCAGGCTCAAGAAAAAAATAGGTGGTTCGTTTAGATGTCAATGTATACGTTTCTATAATAAACTTCCTAGCCAAATTCAAGAACTAAGCATAAATAAATTTAAATCATTTATTAAACGTAAGCTATGCCAGAAAGCTTTTTACACAATTAATGACTTTCTTGAGGACAAAAAGGCGTGGGATTGAGCTGCTTCAATGATATACATGAGCCATTGTTTTCATATGTACTACTTACTGATAAAAAAAAAATTATATATATAGATTTTTTTTTTAATATTCGTTTTTGACATGAATACTTGTATAGTATTGTATTATATTTTTTATTTTATTTTTTTATTGACATTTTATAATTATAATTTTTTTTTTTTTGACTTGAATACTTTGTTAAGTATTATATTTATTTTTATTTCTTGATTGACATATTATGATTACTATTTTGTTTGACACAAATATTTACTTTGTAAAGTATTATATTTTTATTTATTTTTTTGATTACTTAATTATTGTAAATGTGAGGACTATGTGGGTTATTATTATTATTTTCTCCTCCTTTTTACAGTAATTTTCAACGTTGTCTGACAGTTTGAGTACTTTTGCGGCCTACCCAAATGTCTTTTCTTTGGTATTGTTCGTCATGTCATTGAGCTCCTTAGTGGTTTTTAAGTTGAGCTTTTCGACTATTGACAAATGCTTGCACTGACTGGACAGGTCCACTCAAATATGTTTGGTTCTTTCTTCAAAAGACCACTACAGACATTAAGCTGCATGGTCCTCATATAGAATAATGTGAATGCGAGAACTATATATGTCGTTATATTCATGTAGATTTTATGATTGTCTGGCAGTTTGAGTATTTTTTGCGGCCTACTCAAATGTCCTTACTTTGGTATTGTTCGTCGGTTCGTTGAGCACCTCAGAGTTCTGAGTTGAGCTTCGCGATGACTGACAAATGCTTGCACTGTCTGGACAGGTCCACTCGAATTCGTGTGTTGCTTTCTTCATAAAGCTCATCCCAGACATAAACGTACATGGTTCTCATAGGATCTAACCAGTCCACATTGTATGGATTTGAACACTAAAAGAGACTTTGACCTCTGAGTTTGTTTCGGTGTTTCTTCTCAGGGTAGTCAGCTAGGAAACACCGGCCTCATCTAGCTTAAACTGACAAAAAAACATTGACGTGTAAAAGTGTTCCTTGTAACCTATTTACTGAATAAACATCATTTATCATTTATCATTTATCATTTATCATTTATCATCATGGATTTCAAAAATTCATAGCCTGTGAGACTCACAAATAACGTGGCTTTCTATTGGTAAAAGAATTTTGAAAATCGGTTCAGTAGATCCAGAGATTACCCCCTACAACCTCATAAACTTTACCTCTTTATAATATTAGTATAGATAGTAGGTATAGATAATAATTGGTTACTACATACCTTGTTTTGTCTTCTTAATAGAATGCTCAAAACTGTGACTGCTATTGAACACAAAATATCTTACTGTTACTACAAGCCACTCTTTCCAAAAACATCATAAAACACGATGAACTAACCCGTCATAAACTAAATCCTAAGAACTAAGATTGCAGCCCATGTATTATACATTGCAGCTCATCATAAAGAAATAGTCCAATAAAATATCGTGTAAGACACTCTACACTTTCACAATATTTTTAAATTCAATTCTTATATCAATTTATCGGGTGTCGCTGTGGTCCCGGTAGTCGGTGTTGCACCAGGATCGCCATCACATGCGGTTTTTAAAACCTTCTGGTGTCGCAATAAGGATCATATTCGCTTGTGATGGGCTTAGCATTCGTGTGCTGAGTGGGCTATGCAGTTACTTGTCAGTTGATATCTCTATGCCGTTGAAGTATAGCCCCCGGGGGAGCGGGAAATGGGACATTCAATACCCCCCCAGTTATCAGTTAGTGAGTAACCGGCGAGCTTGTGGATATGCGGGGCTATTATAGACGTATGTAGCTATTATTATGTGTGTATGTTGTGATTGAATTGTATGGTATCATCCAGAAGGACGAAAATTGATGGGTCGTATTGAATGATATTTTTCTCGTACAATATTGTAGTAACATTTGAAACCTATATTTCCCCATCCTGAAATCCCGTGGAGTCTAAAAATGTTTTCAATTGGAGGATTTATTAAATTCAGAGAAACAATATTTTGAAAACAGTGAAATCCACCCTCAGCTACTAAACATTAAATTGTTTTTAGAAACCACCATTATAAAACTAAGTCGGGATCAGCCACCATTATACCATTGTAGAAGCAATCAGCGACCGAATTATATCCCGCCGAGAAGCCGGCATTATGCCCAGCAGTAGTTCTATTGTACTAACGTTTTAATTAAATTAAATAATGCCGCTATGATCCTGACAAATAGGAATATTATTAAAATATTCTTGGTAATACAAACTCGAAAATAATACGGCGTTATTTAAAAAAATGTTTGCCTATTTTTTTCTACAATGGAGCCTTGTAGTAGACGACAACAGATTTCCTTTTGTTTTATAATGTAATTTCAGATGTTTTCTAAATACTTAATTAGTTTGGTTTAACATGATTACTATCGAAAGTAATCAATCGCAAACGGAATAACTTTATGCATTCAGATATTACCTATCGCGAATAAACATTCCCATTTCATTCACATTTCTGTTCTCTAAACAGAAATGTTGCAATCGCTAACAGAATAGAAAAGCGATTCTAAACATATTCCGCAGCTATTGAGTCCATTCAATTCTCAAGCACTTCACAAAGATTCAGAACTCAGCGGCTAAACATTTCTAAGCCACTTTGTATGGCGTGTACGGGGCGTCACAGTCGCAGGCGGCGTGACCCCATCGCCTATTTCCACAGTTGCAAAGATTCTCTAAAACGCCATTTAAGTTGAATAGAGCGCCCCCACTTACGCGTGTCGAACCAACAGCCCCGTTGTGTGCGAGAAATATTTTACTACTATTGTGCGATTGCGATGCAATCCCCTCAACAAATTCGAGAGGATTCTCTCGTGATTTTTAATGGCTACCACTATTTTCAGTATGTAAGCGGTCCTATTTAAAGGCAAAACACTACTAAAGTTTTCGAGAGCAAAATTGAAGCAATTTTCCTTAGACGCTTCCGTCGCTTGTAAGTTTAGCGTAATAATATCTGCTTCATATTTCTCGCTTTTGGGATTCAGGATTTCTTAGCGCTTGTTTTTGCGGGTATGATTAATATGAGGGATTAAGGAGCGGGTCTATCTGCCGTCCTCCGAGAAAGATGTATGAGCGGGTAATAACGTATGAGCAGACATAACTACCTACTTATGCTAGTAGTACTAAATCAGTTATACTTTTAGAACAAAATTATAGTACTTCTTTATAGTTGATAGGCACGCATGTGACCACTATCACACCTGATGGTAAGCGATGATGTGGTCGAAGATGGAACACGTTTGCCTAGAAGTAACCTATTCACTCTTGACTTAAAGACTCTCAGGTTGTAGCTATCAGGAAACACAGACTCCGGTAGGGAATTCCACTCCCTAGCTGTACGCACAATGAATGAGTTCTCAAAACGCTATGTGCGTATGGATGGGATGTCCACCATGAACCGGTGGCACTTCGCCGTACGTCTTGTAGTCCGATGATGAACTGGGCTTGGCGGAACCAAATTATGCAATTCCGTCGCACACTCCCTAAAATGTAATCAATAGAAAACCAATAGGCTAGCAACTCGGCGTCTACGTCAAGACTTAGAATCAGTAATTACTATTTTTTGGTGTTCTAAAGATCCGTCTCCGCTAGTCCGTTTTCCGAGGGTCATGATGGCAATGTCAAATTCACCTACGGTACTTAATTTTGCCAATTATCAATGGACTATTAATTCCCCAATTGCAGGCAAATGTTCGCAAAAACGAGCATAATGCTTGTAATGTATACAGCAGTATGATTGCCGAAATGTTTTGCGTCTATGGCATTAACATGAATGTTTTAGTCGTTTGCAAGTGGTCCTTAGCAAAAATTAAGCAATTTATATTCAGAGTTTAGTTCGTTTTTATATGAAAAGCGCAAACAATAAATTGTGTGTAGAATTTTTATTTTAATAAATTTATTCTTGTTTTAATAAACTTTAATGTATACGTATATGGTCTTTATCATGTCTTTATCATGTCTTTATCATGTCTTTATCATGTCTAAGTATATATTATAATGCTATTTCTTAAAGATTATTTGAACAGTGAACGTAGCTATCATTAAGAATCGCAAAGTTGAAAATAACCTTACATACCTACTGCAGGCAGGCAGAAAAATGGTTCTGGTTAGATTTGAAAACTCAAGTGAATTTCATTTTGAATTTGTAGAAAGTACGATTTAAATTGGTTTTTGAAGAACTTATGTGAAAACGTGAAGTATTAAAATGTATACATTACAAAATAAGCTTTGCGTTAAAAACTGATATTTTTTGGTATTTGCTTTTTTTTATTGGATGACCCATAAAGTACCGGCAGTGAATTTGTTATATCTTAAAAGCAATGAGTAAAATATTTTTGATAAAGAAGAATCTGTTAACATACCTAATATCCAGTTTATGGAAACAGACTCAAATTCTGGTTGTTCCATGGAACAACACAATTCACAATTTTATTGAAAACTCCAATTTAAATTCTGTCTCCAAGCTCTGTAAATGCTAAGTTCATAATCAATCTATGTATTTGTAAGGTCTGCATATCTCAATTCCAGGAGTTCAGCTCCGCCTCGTGGCTTCAACGTCACGAAGGCATTGGAGTGACGGCACAGTTAAATTCAGGCGCAGCGATCGGCAAGCAATCGGCTTATTCCGGCCATCGCCTTCCAACCGATATTAACACAAAAATAAAGTACAGAAGGTACTGTTGACTAATAGAAACAAACACGTTGTTTATTTTTTGCCACGTCCTGCTGCTTTAGCGATACTGTGTCTTTTAATTATTTGGAAATATACAAAGTGGGACAAGGACAAAGAATCATGTGAAATCTTAAATCAGTTTTATGTATGGTGCTGTAAATGTTACAAGCACACAAACTAATGTTTACATGGTAATCAATACTTATTACGTGAAAAACACACACCAGCATTAATAATTTAGTTCAGTATCAGAAAACCTTCCCTTGTGCTGCTGGTCTAGACCTCCCTCAACTGCAGGCATATTGGACAGTCCTGTGCATGTTTCTCCTACCTAGCAAAATCTAGTGAAATTCACCAGGTTATAGTTTTTCAGTCCATAGGTTCCTCGACAGTTTGTTTATCAAAGTAAAACTTCTGTATTTAATTTGTTCTGCAACAGTTATGCCGCCCTAGCCACAACGTCTTCAGCGCTTGATTAAAATGTTCGCAACACTTCTTTTTATAATAATTTTACAGGTTTTTGTGAGAAATCGACTCATTTTATGCACTTTTTATGTATGCAGGGAACAGACGCACCTTATCACCAGATCTACATGAAAATGGAAATAAACTTTCATTATTAGGTTCCTTTATTGTTTGAGAGTTTTCAATTTATTGTTATTTTTTTTCAAAATAGAGCGAAAGTGCACATATAGATTAATAATTTACAACATATTTTTGACTACCTGTTCCGTAGATTCACTTTACGGTCATACTCTTTATCTTCTTAATTAATGTAATTACTAGGAAAATATAGAGTTAAAATTGTATCTTTGTTTATGTTCGTAAAGGGTTAATCTCTGAAGTACTGATCCGTTTATGACATTTTTTTTCTGATAAAAAGCATGGTTTCTGTGGAATAGGCCACAGGGAGAAAGACGTGAGGGAAAAAGGTAGTAAATATAGTTAGTGATCAACAAATTTTATTACACACATAGACACTTCCTATTTCAAAATCCTAACTTGTCGAGAGTACGGTAAGGACGTGTTATCTGTACATTTATCTAAGAACCACTAAAGAGGCAATTTATTGACCTAAATATGAATTTCTCTAACTTCAATTAACTATGGATTCAATTATCTATCAATCGGTCGTCGAGTGCCGAATATTGAGATCCTCCAATGCCAATAATTATCATAATTTAATTAGTTGATAAAGGCTGCCGACATAATTATTGGCAGTTTAATTAATTAATTAATAACAACAATATTAGTTGATTCACTAAGATGTTGCTCAATTTAAATTTAAATGACAGACAGTGTTTACATGTGTTGCTGTGTTATGAAGAAAAACTGGCCAAGTGCGAGTTGGAATGGCGTGTAAAGGGTTTCGAACAAATAATTCTTTTTTAAGGGTTTTTTAGGGTTTCGTACCCAAAGGCTCCATACGGAGCTCTATTGCTGTCACTCACGTGTCCGTCTGTCATACAAGTTTTACAGCCAAACGGTTAGAGCTATAGTCTTCTCACAGTTTAAGTATCTTGTTGACCCAAAGCCATATAAATAGTTAAAAATACATTTGGTACGGAAACCTAAATGTGAGAAGTAGGACACGCACTTGGCCGGTTTTTTTCAAACAATAGACTACTTATAGGTTTTTCTGTAATCTAAAAGTATTGAACTACTTTGTGTATTTATTTCAAAATTTTAGGTTCAGTAGTTTCGAAGATAAGGTCACCCCTTATCTCCGAAACTCATCACTCAACATGTTTATTTTCCCCCGATTTAATTAAATAATACTAAAACTATTTCTTTTAAAATTATGAAAAAAATACATTTGAGACCCTCAAAACAATTGATATGTCGCAGGATACAATTTAAAAAACTTGATTTTTACATTTTCTGATTTTCACCCAAAATAATTTATTTACGTTACACGTCCATATTTGGGTCATAAATATTTATGTTTACACCATGACAAATTTCAACTCAATCGGTCCAGTAGATTCGGAGCAAATTGCCTGTGACAGACAGACAGACACACGAGTGATCCTATAAGGGCATCGCTTTTTTATTTGGACTTCTGGAACCCTAAAAAGCCTCCTCAAAATTACACACACACACACTTTCGTAAAGCAGTGTCTACTTGCCAAATGGTGAAGTGATAACAGTTTTGTTAGTATTGATCAAAACAAGATGTTTATTACAAGCTTTTATTTAACTTGCAATGTACTCGTATGTATGTATGTTCGTATGTAACTATGTTTGTTCGAGTGGAATCTTGCAACTCAAATTAGACCCACTTTCCTATGTCCGACTGGACTCAAATTTGGTTTACTTGTGTGTCTTTGGTGACAATATAATGATATTGTACCATGAAGCTGGTCTGATGATGGAGACGGAAGATGGCCATAGGAACTTCTGAACTAAACAAGATAAACCCATCGAGTCTGGACTCGATTGATTAGTCTTGAGAAGCATTTTACGCCTAGAAGATATTCAAGGTCTGATGATGAAGCTGGAAGGTAACCACAGAATCTCTGTAATAAAACAACATAAGCCCACCGAGTTTGGGCTCAATTGATTCGTCTTGAGGAGCACTTTACATCACATCATATTATCCGTAGAACATTTTAAAAATCACGCCTACTCTAAAATACTAATTAACTAAAAAGTAAATAAATTAAAAATAAAAAAATATTTTTAAAAACATACTTTTATCTGGGACAGTGAATTAAAAAGTTTAAAATATATTCTAGTAACTATTTGGCGTGTCGGTTCTTACCTATATTCTTAAAAGCTTGAGGCACAGAAGTATAGTAAGTACCTAGCCTGTAACCTGTAACGGTTAGTGCCTCAAGCTACTGCACGCCAAATACTTACTAGAATATATTTTTAACTTTTTAGTTCATTGTTCCAGATAAAAGCTTGTTTTTTAAAATATTTTTTAACTTTTTTTTTTTTTACTTGGAATGTTTATTAATGTTCGGGTATCCTATGGAGTTTAATTTTTAAATACCGATTCAGTTCCGATGACAATGCATTTTTATAGAAGCATGACCAGAATCAACAACCAGGCTTAGCTCGGAGAAAGCTCTAGATAAAGGAAGTCTTCAACGATCACAGCACATACACTTGTATACAGGGTGTAACGGAAAGGTGTGGTCATATTTTAAGAAGTGCATCTGCCCATCGATATGAACAACTTTCTTCAAGAAAATCCGAGGAAATTAAAAAAATATTTTTTTACCTCCCATACAAATATTGATCAGCTGATGATAACTTTGTATGGAAACATCAATGTTTTTTTTGGGCTATTTCTGTTTTTTCTTAGGGAAAGTAGTTCATTTCCATGGGCAGAACCGGCTCTTAAAATATGACCACACCTTTCCGTTACACTCTGTATACGCATTTAAATATAATAACCGGTTTAAAAGCTTGTTATTAAAAATATTACTAAACTATTTTTGGTTAAGGATAGTTTCTTTGATAAGATTTTGTAAAACACCAAAGAAGTAACAAATTATTTCTATAAATCCACTTACACAGTTATTCACGAAGGCATCATCTAAAGGTCATATCACACACGTATGAACTCGGAAAGGGATCCTCACAGTATCAACTCGAGCCGTGGAGTATTCTTTGTATGAAACTCCCTACTGCAACGCACACTAATCGGAATCGTAACGTAATCGCCTCGCCTTGGCACTTGGGACAAGTTTACGAACCGCGGTGCGGTGCGCGTGGCCAACTTGCAGTTCCCGCGCTTACGGCTCGTCGTCCCGGCGCTTACGTCTCTCCGTGCCCTCTCAATCTCATCCCTCCCGCGGCCTGCCTGCACACTCCTATTGCCGAACGTGCTGTCATGTCATTTACAAGGCAACTTCCAGTCGTATAGCGCGCGTGTTTTATTGAATTTGTTGGTTAGATTTCAAACAAACAAACAAAACAGGTTCAAACTGTGTGCCAGCCAGGTCAACCAGCGGTCGGCGAGCCGTAAGCGCGGGGTCGCCTAGCCGTAGCCGAGTCGACTTACCGGAGCTGCTGATTCGCTTTGGTTACGTGCTTACGTTAGGTTGATGCCTGTTTGACGACGAGGCGAAAGGCGATACGGTGACGATCCCTTTCCGAGCTGATACGTGTGCTATAACCTTATGCATTGTTCTACGGCAATAATATAGTTGCATTAAACATTAATACTGCTAATTATCTGGCTCATACAACACAGCGGCATTAGCATTTGAATGACTTAAGACCGGCGCAACACAAACTTGCGCCGCATTAGCCGCGCGCAGCTAAAGTACTAATTACCACACACACACACACGACACGTAAACTGCACCTAACTCTCTTGTTTATAACGATGCTAGCTATTTAGTTCACATGAACCACTAGAGATATCAAAGAAAGTGGAGTTTTATGCACGCTGTTTAATGACTCTACGTCTAATAGTAAGTAGTAGTAAGTATAACGTGTCTGTTCAAACCTAGGCAGGCGCTTTACTTTGTGTAAATTATTTCATCACCACTGCCCTCAAAACGGTGAAGGAAAACATCGTGAGGAAACCGGCATGTCCTAGAACCAAAAATTCGAAGACATGTGACATCCACCAACCCGCATTGGGCCCGCGTGGTGGATTACGGCCCACACCCTCTAACAGCGAGGAGGCCTGTGCCCCAGCAGTGGGGACATTAAAAGGCTGATGATGATAACGTGTCTAATAATGACTATTTTTTCATGTGATAATCTATTCAATAGATTCCAGTGTACTGGACTTGTCAGAAGTATTGAAGGGTTTGTTAGCTCAGCAATGCCAATATTTTTAATAGTTCGCTAAAGTAGTCGCATAAAGTTAAAAAATAGAAATAAACCGGCCAAGTGCGTGTCAGACTGCGCACATTTAGGGTATGAACTGTATTTTTGACTATTTGTATGGCTTTGGGTCAACAAGATGCTTATACTGTGAAAATTTTAAGACTGTAGCTCCATCCGTTTGGCTGTGAAACCTGTGTGACAGATGACGGACAGACCGACAGACGGACGGAGGACACGTGAGTGTCAGCAATAGGGCTCCATTTGAACCCTTCGGGTACGGAACCCTAAAAACGAATGTTTGAGAGTTTTACGAAAATGAAAGTTAAAAATGTGGGTACATCAAATATTTTAACTTAAAATAATAGTATAAGTACCTACCTACTCAAGAAAAAAATATTTACTTTGTAATGAAACTTGAAAACAAACGAGACAAAGCTTTTCAAAGCGAATTGAAACCCCTTCGTAAGTAGGTACTTAGTTACATAATGTACCGATATTGTCCGAGTTTTATATGGTTTTACCTGACAAAGGGAAAAGGGTTTCACTTAAGAGAATATTTACCTGTTGCAGAGGAAACGTAGAACGCGCATTATTTCGCTGAAAAATGAACAAATAATAAAGAAGCAGATGTGTTGTACGACACTGAAGGGGTCAGGAACGGAGAAGGTCAACCCAAGGGTACATTTGCAGTAAAATACTACTAATATCACAAATGTGAAAGTTTGTAAGTTTATGTATTTGTAAGTTTGTCTGTTTAAATGTTTGTAAGTTTGTATGTTTAAATGTTTGTAAGTTTGTATGTTTGTGTTTCAATCACGCAAAAACGACAAAACGGATTTGGATGAAAATTTGCACACAGATAGTTTATTTCTCGCTGGACCTAAATCGGATGTCTACGCACGCAGAAGCTAGTAGTTTCTATGGATAAGCGTTTCATGTTGTTTTTAACCGACTTCAAAAAGAACGAGGTTATTACCTAGCAGATCAATGAAAAATGTAAAATAATTTTACCGGAGACTTTCTGAATATCGTTAACTAAAGGGGCTAGACATAGTGACATTCTGTTAGTGATAAAGATTGTCAAAAGTCTAATATGTGTGGTCGTCGCTAAGGTCTGACTACTATGGTGGCTCTAGTGCTCCTCCAAATTTCATTTAAATGTTTATACGATTTTGTAAACTTCTGCTGCATGGGCGAACACACATCTCGAGGCACAAAACGACACCACACACTACTCATTCTAATCTCTCGACCGTGATTGGTTTCTCCTTAAAATATTGTTCCCACGCCTTTTCCCTTGATGGTTGTAATGTGAGATGGCGAATACATCTTTTTCTCGTTAAAATTAACGCATCGTTTTTCATTGTAAAATCCTCAACACAATCTATAAAGCACCTAAGTTTTCACCAAACCTCACCGCTGCTGCTACATACGATTTTTTTTTAACGTTGCCCCACATTACTCCTGTATTGTGGGTGCGTTCACCAACATGTAAGCTCACATACACAAGACACCCAGACCTGAAACAACTATGTGTAGGCCATACAAATATTTGTTCCGTGCGGGAATTGAACCCGTGACACGCAACGAAGCAGTGACGCAACCGTGTCGCCGATTCCTCATGCAACTTTTGTAATACAGGCGATCATATCTAAAAGAAAACCTGAAGGCTATCTAAGTAGAAAAAGTTGCAAGCCACAACTAACCGCAAGTTCTCGTGGTTTCTACTATTAAACTACTTTAGTTGTTCCTTTCAAGAAAAAAAAAATCAGAAGTGTAGTGCTATTTATACGAAGACCTTTTGCTCTGTTTATTTGAAGCTGGATCGGGCGGGTCTCTGTAGCCGGACACAAATAGCTGGCTCCAGTGTGACCGCTTTATTTTTATCCTCTTACGTTATCGGTGACGTCATATGCTTTTGCTTAATAAAAGTACCAGGTTATCCTAAAAGGTTACGTTTCATAATAGACTATTTTTGATATCAGCATATTCTTCCAACCAATGTTTTTAATTAAGCGGATTAAGTGCGTTTTCTTGGATTCAGTTTTATCTACTTATTTTATTTCTATATTCGGTCGCTATTAGTTTTTTCTGTTATTTCATTGGCTAACTGTTTTCTGGTAACATTATTCTGAATTTGTTATTTGTACCAAATTATAGGTTTTGGTTTTCTCTACCTTTCTATTTTTACCAATGTCTACTTTGTTTCATTATTAAAACTAGCAATCCGCTCAGCTTTACTGGGGTACAAATTATACACTTAAACCTTCCTCATGAATTACTCTATATATTGATGAAAACTGCATGAAAACCTGTTCAGTAGTTTTAGAGTATTTCGCGAACCAGCGAGTGGTTTATTGATCCTCCTTGAAGTCCTACTAGAAAGCAGACAGACGAACAACATATTAATTCTAGAGTGTCGCTTGGCCCTGGAAAGTATTTCATTATCAAACCGAATGCCTAAGGCATTAAGTCCGCCTTTGTACTTTTGTTGCATGAAGTGTAAATAAATGACTAAAACTATTACGACCTTTGTAAAAAGGCCTCTGAAAATCAAATTGAATAACTACATTTCACTCATTTTAACATAGTAGAGGTGTAGCCACAAAATAAGCGGCGTGATGCATGCATGGTTACTGGATGATATAAATCTGGCTGAGCGTTGCGGACGCGGGAGGGTATCGTGACGCAGGCAGGTGTGATTACCACCTTTTTTTGTTTTCAGGGGGCAATCTTCACTTTTGTTTTCAGACTAGGGCGTGTGGGATTCTTACCCCACTATGGTTATAGTGAGGTAAGAATCCCACACTCCCATCGACTCAGGGAGGTTACGCTGGTGATCACCATCAGCACATGGAGCCCTTAATGGACCAATCCGGTACCCCTCTGTGCAACACCTAAAAAAAAAACCGGCCAAGAGCGAGTCGGACTCGAGCGAAAAAGATTCCGAACAAATCATTTTTTTCAGGTTTTTTTTAAACTACGTCCTCCTTAGTGGTTTTCCTGTAAAATATAAGTCAAGAACTACTTTCTGTATTCTTTTCAAAATTTAAGTCCCAGTGGTTTCGGAGATAAGGAGAGGGGAATGACCATTTTTCATCTATTTTCATAATTAACTTTAAAACTATATATTTAAAAATTATTAAAAAAATACATTCGAGACCCTCATAATGTGTCCTTTTATTTAATATGTCACACGATACAGTTTAAAAAACTGTGTTTTTTAATTTGATGATTTTTACCCCAAAAGTGAACCTCATATGTCAAATTAATTTAATTAGAGTGCAGGTTCGCGTTTGGGTCACAGATATTAATGTGTGTACCAAATTTCAACTGTATCGGTAGAACAGATTTGGAGCAAATGGTTTATGACAGACGGACAGACAGACACACGAGTGATCCTATAAGGGTTCAGTTTTTTCATTTGTACTTTTGGAACCCTAATATGGTCTGAATTGTGGTTAGGTTTGTAACGGTGTCGCAGTTGGTTATAAAAAAGAAATATTTTATGCAAATATAGTTAAGAGTCGGACACTTTCTGTTTAATATGGAGGCCAAATTTCGTTTAAATGGTGCTGTTGATATTGTGCATGGCGAAACTCGGCCACATTCTCTACTACTGTGCCATGTACGTGTGATAATGAACAGTCATTATCACCATCATGTTCCAGCACCAATGCCTTTTTATTTGGAATGGACGCTACATTTCTTCTTCTTTCATTCTTCCTGGTCAACTGTCACGCTATCATTCTCTCTCTCTTTCACTGTCTACCAATAAAATTAAAACATAATATCCTATGCCCAACAGATGACCACTGCTAACACTAGTGATGGTGACGATTCAACTGTGACCAAAAAAATATGTTTGTTTCAGTAAATTCAATGTAGCAATAAAATCTATTGAACAGGTAGCTACTAATACCTTTAAAGTAGTTTCTCAGCTATTATTAATTAACTTTACTGTGCTACAATAAGCTGGACGACGTCGACTTCACGTTTGTTACAAAGAGGATAAAAAATTTTTACGTTGATAAAACAGGTCTCAAAATGTTTCGTATCCAAAGTCGTAGGCAAAAGTGACCGTGGGTAGGGCCTTAAGAAAGAGGAGTGAGTTATTAAATATGTACCTATAGGACTTGTATTATAAAAACAAAGTCCTGGAAGTATTGCTATGAAACAAACAGAGATCATATCGACTCAAATTCTTAACAACGAAAACCTTAAACATTTACCTACATTATTCTCACATGATTTTAACATTTCAAGACACGACTTCAAAACGACAACACGAAAGTAATCTTTGAATAACAAAAGATGTGTAAAAGTGTTATTTATAACCATTTCAATAAATAAACACCATTTATCAAAATAATTTTGAATCAACCCACATCACAGAGACGTAACTGTAACAAACTCTCTTTTAAATTACAGTCTAATTTTAGATCCTTTTCATAATTTTAACCTGAAACATCAAGAAGAAAGTACATCACTTATAGCTACGTCGGCAAATTCGGTGATACTCGTATTCTCAGGAATTCTCACACAAAACAGCTTCCACTTTCCATTTAATTTAAACATTCAAATTCATATCTAACAAAATTGAATTCCAAATGTAGTTCTCGGAATCCCACTCAGAGCACACAGACACGCATATATTAAACATAATATGTATATGTATACACAGGTACACTTTGTGTATATGTTACAGATTGTATATAACGATAGTGAGGGCAGCCTCTCATTTACATAATAGAGGCATACACGGCGAATTGCTGCCGTCCTCCGCCAAAAGGCTGTATGTTACTTTGATGTAGACGAGGAAATCGCAGTTTTATGCTTTAGGTTGCCATAATATAGAACTATGTCATGCATATTTTATACTGGCCTTAGATCCTTTTAGTTTGGGGCTAAAACTTATTTATTCGAAGTTGTGATTTACTAATATTTTTAAAACGCGCTGTAAAGATAAACAAGGGCCATACTGTATGCAAGTATGGTTAGCAGTCATGGCGAAAAGGCTGCTGGCATTTATATATTAAGTTTTCATTACTCATTTTGTTGAGTAATGTACAATTTTTAAATTAAAATAGGGAACAGTAGATTTTAATCGTAGTTCAGTTTCAATCATAAGTTCACCCTATTGTAAAAGCTTTTTATAGTCATAAGTACTTTCCCCACCTAAAACATTGCCAATAAATTAAAAGTCAACCTGTACAACGAAGTGAGACCTCTTAACTTCAGAATGCAGATTAGCTACGCTTGCCTTTGGCCCGGTTTGCGGTTTCGTAGCACATCGTAGCGCTACGGTGCTACGCCGCAGCACACGTAGCGATAATGCGCCCCTCATTAAGGCAACTGCATCTTGTGGTTAAATGTGCCTGAAATGGGTTTCCAAAATATAATGAGTAGGTGTTAATGTAATACTTAAGCTTACTACACATTGAAAAATTAAATTCATTGCATTTATATCAATGTATCATTAATAGCATTCAGTGAATACTTTTAAACTTGACCCAACATCTGAATTTTAGGCTTTTAAATTCTTTGAAGTCTATTATACACCGTCATGTATCCGACGACGATTTGACAAGCTTCTTCAGGAGTTGTTATAAAAAAAATGTTCAACTGAACCAAAAATATCGATTCCCATGAAACAGCAACCCATACAAAACAATAAAACTATTCGTTTCCCAGGTGGGCACTATCCACTACGCCATACGATTGACATAAAAATGTATTTCTTGAACTAAAACAGCAGTAAAAGAGGAAGATGGATGGCAATGAGCCATCAATTTTATATTCGATCGACAAAGATGGCCGGTCAAGTACTCGCCGTCGTTTTATTGAAGCACATCAAATATAACAGCCGCGCGGAATAGGGAACATATTTGCTCGGAATGGGCTGCAATACACTGGAATGAATTACTACAAAGATTAAGAACATCACTATTTTTGTGGGCAGAAAACTGCATATTGGATTATTTATTTATTTATTTATTATTTATTATGTGACTTTAATCGAATAAATTAAGAAACTAACCTAAAAAGGAGGGTTATGGTTTTGACCAGTATGTATATATGTTCATCTGTTCCCTCATAGCTTCTTAACTACTTATCATAATTTGAAAAATGAGGTAGGTATCGTTGGAAGTGCCTTGATCGTCTGCTGGTTATTTGATGTCACATTAAACTCAATATGGAGCACCATATTGAGTTTAGTAATAAAGAAGAAATAAAGTCATGAATGAAAACTTAAAAAAAACAACCGAATTCCAAAAAAAATGTTACTTTTTTAATTTTTAGTGTATTTTGTTTTTGGAAGTCGGTTGTTTTTTTTTTAAGTTTTTATTTTTCACTTTTTAGTTGTTATACCCTAGACTACTAGAACTAAAAACCCCAATAACATGTAACGTGGAATTTAAACATTTGGAGAACACCAAAACGACATCGAGGTACACGTATTTTTCGTTTATGTTCAGTTTTTCAAAAAGCGCTGAATCAATTTCGATAAAATTTATATGGCACCACCTCGAAAGTTTATTCTTTCGGACAAAAAAATAATTTTGAAAATCGGTCCACAACTGACGGAGAAATTGGCTAAAAATATATAAAAAAAAAAAAAAACAAAAAAAAAAACATACATACAGTCGAACATAGAACGTCCTCCTTTCTCTAAAATCGGTTAAAAACAAAAGCTTTTTGGAAAAGTATCGATACCACTGTGGCGACATCTGTGACGCTGCATACGAACTGGAGCAGCAAAATTCCCGACCCGTCTGGTCGGAGGATCCTCCCTTTTCAATGGAGGTTTGCGGGACTTTACATCCTGTTCCGCCTGCCTCCACAATTCACCAGACGGGTGTTGTGTCTGGTCCGGGCAACTGCCCGATAGTTGATTTCGGGCTGCTGTATACGTTCAAATCGCGCGGAGAACTCTGCCTGCGCGATGCAGGAATTTTGCTGCTCCAGTTCGTATGCAGCGTCACAGAGTCGCCACACCACGTACGGGTTCATAGCACAGCAATACATGTAAATAAGTAAGATATTGAGATTTATCACGAACTCCTCTTGGTTTGTAATATGCCAGTTTTGCACCTAACTCTAAGATCGTGATCTTGGAATTAGAACAATCAAAGATAAAATCAAACACTCTGTGACAGATTACTCGTACAAGAAGAGATAGAAAACCATACAAACGTATTAAATACACCTAATGAAGAGTGATTCTTTATCAGAAGCTATTAATATATTCGACTGAAAAGAAAGATCCCTGCTGACCTATAGAAAGGAAAAGGAATATAATAAGGGCTCATGTCACTGGACTGCTTGCACTTCAAGTCAAAGATTGCTAAAATAAGTATTGGTGCCGATTCTGTTGTACACAAACTAAACTTCATTTAAGCTAATTGCTATCTCTTTTTCTCTAATAAAACAAGAGAGACGGACGTAGATTAGAGCTGTCAAATTTAATTGAACTAATATTTCCATACAAAATAAGGGTATACGTAAAACATGTCGACTAAAAACACGGTAAAGGGCAAGGCGTACACTAGTTTCATATCTCTAACTTAGTTCATAGCTATAGCCGTCCTTTTCTCGCACTGCCTTTTAGTAAAAGACTACGATTCTCTAATATTAGTTTAGTTATTGAACAAGAGAATTGGCACCATTGTCTCTTTATTTGTGCGGATAGCGGAGTCCCTACACTATGCTATATAGGGATTCCACTGTCCGCACTTAGACTCCCATTTGGTCCATTGCGGGTGAGGGTCCTGGTTAACATAGCCAGCCTAACTCCTCCCATAAGCACAGAAGCATCCTGGGAGCTTCACAGGCTTCGCGGAGCAACCTCACTGTTTCGAGCATTTGTGCACATTGAGTAGCCGCTGATTAGCCGTGGGCGGCTGATTCCTCGTCGTCAAAGCAGCTTCTCGCAAAACATTAAAAAAGAAAAAAGTCGGCCACTTGTCAAATTTGTTTTAAACAACTTAGTATTTCTAATCTTGAAAAGAAATCTTTTTCCTTTGTCACGTGTATGGCAAACAAAGCAGTGATCGATGGCGACATGACAACTTTTAAAATCAAAATCTTCCAAATTCCATCGCAGGGACGGTTCACAAAATAGTGTATATAGTCCTTAGAAAAGCTCCATCTTTCATAGTCCGCCTTCAGATCTGTTCAGCTTGTCCGACATGAAAGCAAGTATATTGAAGTGGCGCCACATACGAGATTTATCTCAACTCGGAGCTTGTACTGAATAGCTGACATCTTTATAGAGATGTATTAAAAAATTGTTGAGAGTTTTCATGATTGTACAAGAGTCAAAGGAAAACTAAAAGCACAGTTGGCAGATAGTTTATTGCCGCTAAGTAATTGCCGTCACTTATGAATCTATCAAATGACCTCCACGTTTAAAATTTAAAGGTACCTATATCGAACATTAACTATATTATGCATACCGATTACCACTGCTTTTCAAGTTTACTAATTAACCTTGACGTTGCGTTACCATGTTGCGCTCTACAATACACCTAAGTAGTAGCCACTACTTCGGGAAGTTAAAGTGTGAAGCAGGTATCTACGTGGTTATTCATTTGATACAATTTCTATACTACCTATCAAAATAATAAACTAAGGATACGGTTTACGGATACATTGTTCCCAGAAGTGCTAACACTAGATGAGACTTCACAACTACGCAATGAGCCTGCGAACAATGAACCCGACACTCTTCATGTGACCTTACCTCGTAACTTCGCACGAGTACATTGAACGGTTTCCACGCAACTGGCTGCCATTTCCAGCGCGTTGGGTTCCGCGGCTAAGTGCGTTCAATGGCGTATCGGATGACTGGATTGCTCATATTAATAGTGCGAATGAAGGCGGATTGTTTACGGTACTATGAATAGGGCTTTAGTAAATGTACTTATATCATGTAAGCTCTCAAAGGTTGAGGTGTATTTTGGTCCATAATGACTGTGAGCGAATCTCTCGGCTTACCACAGTCAAGACCAGACTTGGGCTGTAAATGGTTTACCTTTGATTTATTTTGTAACACCTTTTTCAAGTTTATTTTCAGTAATGCCACCTATTTCTGCGGCAAAGACACACACACATGTGTTTCACAAATGTGGTCACAAATGTGTTCGCATTTATTCTAAGGCTTTAACTTGCTAAAACCAAATCATTTCAATTTCTAAAAATAGTGATACTCATACTTTTGTAATGAAAACGTAATTAGGTAGATACTATTTATGAAGAATATGAAATATTAATAACCAAAGTAGAAGATAATAATTTTATGATTCCGTCCTACACAATCGTGCGAGCGTCGCTACGTAATAATCATCTCCAGACGGTAATGCTGTAATACTCGTAAGTACGTTAATTAAACGTCGTCGTAATTAGATACGTACTCGAACAGTCGTACACGTCACCGAGTATCGAGATTATGAGTCGCAAGTGTGTTCTACGCTTATTTTATTCTATTAACGTAATTACTACAAGCTCTACATTGCCGTTTCATTTATCTTTGCTTTCTGTTTCAAAAACTCTGTAAAATAATGTTTTCAAGCCCTCGAAGCGAGTAAGATGACTATTTAAGAGAAAATAAAATATTAAAATATTGTGCTAATTGTACGAGGTTTTGTTTGCTTGTCAGCTGTAGCGACTATAACTAATACTAAACGCTACTGCGTGAAGCTAAATATTAATATTGTCACGCTGACGACGATGTTGCACGTCGGTAACGCCAGTTTGCAACAATTAGCTTTACAATAATTACCATACATAACCAAGATTACCTGGTTGTCTGCTGAGTATGAGGTGCATTCGAACCGCTATTGGGATATTCCTTGTAGAGCTCGGAGTCTGAATTTAGGCTGATGTGGCTATATGCTTGCTTCACTACATATTATAAAACAAAGTCCTCCACCGTGCCTGTCGCCTGTTTGTCTGCTGGCAATGAACTCAAAAACTACTCCACGAATATAAGGTTATGCGGTTAAAGTTTTATGCGGTTTTCACCAATAGGCAGAGTGATTCATGAGGAAGGTTTATAATTTGTACCCGTAAGATGCTGGGGCGGGTCGCTAGTTTTCTATAAGACTAATCTCTGTGACTAGATCTGGGTGTATGATAGATGTCTGGAGACCTTTCTGGAAAATACAGAAGTGATAAATAAAATGTGTCCTTATTGCCAGTCTGACTCTGAAGTAGTTACTGCTGATTTTTGACCTGTTTACCTACAAAATTTTGTATAACACATACATATACAATAGACATAAGTTTCGATATCAGTGCCCACTTCAAGCATACCTGCATTTCAAGTTATCTGGCTGGCGTCACATAAATCATTCATGGTGCGCAGTGGGCCGCTCCAGTCTTTGCGAAATAATAAAAAGCCGCGGAACTATGGCGCGATCGTGACGAGGGTGCAAGTACGCCATGTTTTACACGGCAAGTCGCCGCCCGGTGGCCAGGGTCCAGATGAATTTGTAATAGGATACCTTGGAAGTTTTGGCAAGGTTGAGAATGTTTGGTTCGAGAGTTTATCGCGATGAATGAGTTTATGGTGATTTTGCTGGATTTTTTACAACATTAAAGAAGCCAGACGATCTAAGTGTAGCTGGATTGTGTAAATAATTTACCGTGTAATTTGTTTACCAAGTACCTAAAACCAGCACGTACCAGCGAAAAGCCAACATTTAATTAAAAAGCACATTCATTGAACCACACTAGGCTCACAACACTAATGGCTATTAAAAACGCAGGCTACCACCGCGACACCACAACACTGCTGACATTCACGCGAGCGAAAAAAGCGGAGACAAAGCCTTGCGGGAGCGGAGCGACGGACAGGCTTTGAGGTTTACAATTACACTTTTTACGAATGACACATGAAGCGACGTTTTAGACAAAATATGTTGAGGAAGCCCCGCTTTAACTTTGTGGCCGGTAATATGAGCTTTTAATTTATGCCTTTTTTACGACCTGTTCGAAAAAATGTAATGAATAGAAGTTTTCTGCTGAAAACACCTTTTCCACGGTCACTGTATGTCGCTATGGCGAACGCAAATTTATTGTTCATAGTATTCGCTTGTGGTAGGTAGTTTTTATTCGAAGTCGCACTAACTTGTCTTGTCCTTTTATAAAAAATAATAATATTGTGAGTTGTTTGCCGGTATTCGTTTCTTTGATCTCGAAACGACGCGTGAATTTATTTATACCAGCTATTGAGATTAATACAAAAACAGCTGCCAGATAAGTAGCTGTTTCTGGAATACTTTTGTTAAGTATAAATAGTATTGTGAATAGTAAACAAACACGAGGCTCCTAACTTTCGCAACAAGGAGATTATTTTATCAAAAAGAGATTCTTCGAAGAAAAAGGATTATGTGAGTAGTCAGAATTCGATGACACAAACGTAGGCAGTGTGTCGTGTGACGCTAAGCTCACGACTCACGAGACCAAGAATAATATCTCACGAAGTGTTTTTGTAAGGGATATGAGTAAGTGTGATGACAAGCGAACCGTTTTTGTAAGAAATTGAAAATTATTTAGAAGTCCTTTTGGGTGAGATCGATGGCTCGTCCTCTACGGGTATGTATTATATCGATGGGGTATATTTTCCCTGCACGTTACTTGACGGGAACTTTTTCCTTAAGTCATGTAACTTATTGGATAGACAAGCTGTTGCAGCCAGTAGCTTAGAGGTAAAACGTTGACAAAATAATGGGACTATATCACTGGGAGACTTAATAGAGGGTGCGGATTTACGAGTAGTTTTACATACTTATAGGGTTTTTTATATTAAAAGTTGTAACCAAAATAATGTGGGTAGTGGGTTCCTAAAAAAATCTCTGGAATTTCAATGCTACAAATAAAGATTTTTCAGAGTGAGAAGGTTACAAAAAAAACGAGTGTGCTTTAGACCACACGACTGAAGTAAAACTTCTTTAGCTCCATCTCATCCATTCGCCTCGCCCGATCACACTTTTCGTAACGATCTCGTCACGCATTCACCAGATTACTCCCCAAGTCAAGCGTGCGTAAAGAAGTTTTACTTCAAAAACACAACAGTTCTGAAGCTCAAAGCATCAGGGTTAAAATAAAATTAACTGACACGATAACCTAATTAAGTCCAATAAAAAACTTTGTATGTCACATTGCCTAAAAAAATTGCCAGTAAGTAATTTCCCTTTGAGTACAATGCCCCGTGCGCGTTATACAATGAATTGTGCGGTCGAATGGAGTCGGACGGACGCGACAACGGCGCGCAGTGGAGCGCGAACATTGCGTAACTGACCATATAAAGATTCGCGCTTGGAGTGATCGCACACGCACGATAGTGTGCCGATATGTCGCGTGATACATTTCGTTCAACTGGAAGTGGAACGTGGGATGTGAAGGGAATGAAGCTAGCTTATTATTCTTTTTTTTCAGGTTTGTAAAGGTTACGTTTTAAAGGTCACACTGGCCTTCATACGCCTTTGTACTTTTATTGCATGAAGTGTAAATAAATAAATAAATCAATGTTCGATTTTAGCACCTTATTACGATAATTTCATTTGTTTATTTAATGAGATTAGATAAAGTACTCTATGAAACTGCACATAATTAGGTATTAAAACATTCGTGTGGGTCTATTATAAACTTGCTTAAGGCTCAGTCTGTAAACTCACTCATATTTTAAAAACCTTTGTAATGTGGCAGTATAATTTTTTTGCTAGCCTGTTCAGTCCCACGCTTGGGAGAGACTTCCCGTCACTCCACCTTTAGCAAGCCCTTGCTTCCTCGTTCTAGTTAATTCTGACCAGTTTTCAGTATAGGCTTCATATCACGCTGGCAAACCTTGAGTTATGACTTTTAGGATGTTTGCCAATCTGTCTGTTTGTCTGTGTCTGTGCGCCATAAACAGTATCGTAAACTACTGTTATCCGTCGTTAGGTCTCACAGGAACCTACTTATAGGACCCACTGCTAACCAATATTAAATAGAAACACAACACATAAGCTTCATGCCAGCCACCAGCCAATACATCAGGGTATTAAGTGTTATCGCGTCCAATTTAATAGAACACGCTCATAAAGAGACTTTATGTGATGAACGATCAAGCGGTGCCATCGAGGTGGCGAGCTGTGCCGGCCACTCTACACTAGTCATTTATTTAGTAACGACATCATTCGTTGGTATGAGTATTACCACCTAAATAGAATCAGATTATACTGTTTTCGTTAAAGTTATCCTCGGTGTTCTGTTATACAGGGTGTAACGGAAAGGTGTGGTCATATTTTAAGAACCGGTTCTGCCCATGGAAATGAACAACTTTGTCTAAGAAAAAATAGAAAATTCTCAAAAAAAAAATTGGACTTTCCATACAAAGTCATCATCAGCTGATCAATATTTGTATGGGAGCTAAAAAATTTTTTTTAGAATTTTCTATTTTTTCTTAGACAAAGTTGTTCGTTTCCATGGGCAGAACCGGTTCTTAAAATATGACCACACCTTTCCGTTACACCCTGTATAAGGGAGTTTTTTATTTATTGATAGGCTTTCCTTTGACGGCTATCTTACACGACGGTAAACGATGACATGGTCGACGATGGAATGAATATACATGACATGTATTTTATCTGAAAACCATACAAATATAGTACTATGTATAAGGGCGGAAATCGAATACGCGTAATGTCGTATCATCAAAATCTTATGGTGTAAAACAGGAACGAATAAAAAATAAGGGCTAAATCTAAACAAAGTTTTTAACTTTTTCACGCACCATTGCATCGCACTATTTGTGCCAAATCCCGGCTATATTAATAAAACACAACATTTAAGTGTTGAACCGTTGTCCTTGCTCCAGTTCTGGATTCCACACGAGATTCCCTTAATGATTGTAACTAGGATTCTATGCAAATTCACTATGTATGTACTACATTATGTACACAACTCAAACACAAATATAGTTGGAAAACAATAATTTGTTTACATGCCTCCCGCTAGAACACATAAGTGACTACATTATAAACTCCCCTGCCACGTGTTCATCTCGTTTAATTGTTAAGGAGTCTTCACATAGAACATTGCCTTGTTTACTAACAGCAATATCTGATGACGACGCCGTAATAATGATGACTTGAAATACATAATCCGAGATAATTTCAATCAATCGACGCCACCACAAATATCGACGTATGCACCAGCCTGCTTGAAAAGTGACTTGTTTGGAAGTTTTTAGTAGTTTTTTGGCAGTTGGGTTTTTTTTTAAATTTTTTTACTATCTTACATTTTAGATTGTTATTTTTTTAGAATTCTCTCTTCGAGCTCTTTATTTTGATACCCCAAATGACCAGGTCTCAAAAAAATACGACTACACTGACCTAATGGCGGTCGCCCACTTGTTTATTTTTTTTTCAAAATTCACGGTCTATGTCACTTCGGCGGTCAATGACACCTCATTTTTGTTAAGTTTTCCATCAAGACGTTTAAGTTGCAGTCAACCAACCGATAAACTAAACGACGCAACCGACACAGTTGCGTAAAAAGTCCTTAAAAAGTATGCAATTTGAACTTTGTCATGTATGAATGAAATAGAGTTTGTAGTTCCAAAATTTGATAATTCTCTCAAATTCTGATTTTATTTATGAATGTTGAATGGTATGTTTAATCAACCGTGTTTTGTTTTTAATTTTGAAAGACTTATTTAGTTGAAAGATCACTTCGTACGAGATAGGAAAGCTTACAGGTATTGTCATATCTGTAGGCTTTCCTATCTCGTACGGCCTAGTGTCCTAGGCAAGTGGCTTGGTGTCTGCAAAGCCAATACTGTTGAAATGGTAACGTTGTTGACTCGTTGTTCAAATCCGGCTAGGATTAATCAGGATGGAGGAGAGCATGTCGATGGTTATCTTTGTATCATTGTGTGACAAACCTAACGTGTGCCTGTAGCAGCTTGACTCGTGGAAAAGTTTGAAGCTTTGCCCCTTTATATGGTTCCGTACCCGAAGTGTAACCAACCTATTAAGTACTATACCTTCGCTATCCGTTCATCTGTCAGTGGACTGTATCTCACGATCAGTAATAGTTACACATTTGAAATTTCCACAGATTGTGTATTCAACGGTCTATCTATTACGGATCATGAGATACAGTCAAAAAAAAAACACGTTTCTAGAAACGTGTGTTTTTACAGTTTATGGTACGGACCCCTTCATGTGCGATTTCGACTCGCACTTGGCCTTTTTTACCGTACTTTGCGTGGGTAGGTAATAATAGATAGTATACGATATGATCACTTCACCGTACAATTGATTGTACGGTTGCAAGGTAACTATTCATTTAAATGGTCCGCTTTTGTTGCGTTGTGTAATTCTTTGTCATATTCAAAACTTACGAAAAAAACTTTCGTACGTACCTACCTAATCACTTTTTGTAGTCAATAACACTACTAAACTACACATCTCTGTCTCTACACGAGAGTATGTACGTCACTATGAGATACACATCATGTCAGAAGTGACGGTTCCCTTCAGTTAACGTTCCGTAACATTCGTATAATAGAGCTGTTACCATTCTGCTTACATCCGAAGGCTTAGCAATTTAACTTTTCAACGAAATGAAATGTCCGGTTTGCGATGACCGGTGTGTTTTATCGCCGACGGCCACCGGGACGCGCCGGACGGCCGGACAACTGGACAAGTGGCTGCGACCCCGCAGATAAAACGTTAAAACCACATTCCGGGTTCCCTGTCACAACAAATAAAAGACCTCTGCAGACAAGTGTTTGTTCCAGCTTTTTTGATTAATTATGAAATAGGTAAAGTAGAAAAAGACTTCCATATCTCATGGAAGCATACTCACGAGATCAAAATATCCTATATTCTATTCCAGAACATGGCAATTTCCATCCAAATCCGTATAGGCGTGAAAGCGTAACGAACAAACAAACTCACATTCGCATTTTTTTTTGCATCTTTACGTAAGTCAAGTGATACCAGGGTAGGCAGCCTCACCGCCGCCTCCTTATCCGGCTAATATTCTATTCATCAAAGTATGTTTTTTTTTAATTCTGCAGATTGTATCGATACAGACTTAAATACTTAAAGATGAAATGTCTAACTTCGACACGAAAACCTTTTTTCTTGGTTTTGACCTATATTGTGTATAGCTTCTGCCTGCAGCTTCGCCCGCGTGGAATTAGTACCCCCGTTATAAATATTTTCAACCCCTTTTTCATCCCCTTATGGGTTGAATTTCGAAAAACTCTTTATTAATAGATTGACTCTTCACAAAGAACACACCCTCCAAATTGCATATATCTAGGACCAGCGGTTTAGGCACATATCAATCAGTCAGTCAGTCAGAACTTTGAATTTTATATATACAGATAGTGCCAGGCAAGGGACTCCCTCATACTTTTGAGTTTTGCCGTTCATAGTGGATCTCTCAAGCATGACTCCAAATCGTTTAGTAGTATTTCTTAAGCCAGCTTCGGTGCCGACGCCTGTGCCGCCTTCAGACACCTATGTGCGATGATCCTAAATGCGTGACCCATCGTCCTCATGCACCCTGTGCGCGTGACCCTGTCAGACGTTTTACTAACTACTGCTTTATTGTTTCAAGATAAGTTTCGAATTATATTATGAATGCTCGTGTAACGTCTCAACCTGAACCTACGCAGTTAGTTATTAGTTAATTATCTTTGTTATCCGGTGTTCTGCGAATGATAACTATTTATTGTGTTAAACCAAATGGACGAATTGTTCAGGCACGTGTATCGTGTTATTTTGTTTAGATGTACATAAATAGTAAATAATATTATTGTATCTACTTTCGAATGTTTACGGAGCAGCATCCCTTGCCTCACACAATTTAAAGATGCTTATTTAGTTTTTTCCTCCTTGTCTGTACTATCTATTTAGTGACGTTTACGATTCACACAAAATTCTATAAAAAAAATGGATTCTAACATAATTATCAAATATGTTTTGAACTTTATCATTTAATACTATATCAGGCACACTTACATGAGTATATGAGAATACACGATTTTACCAATTTCAGTGATGTCTGTGGTACATTACCACGGACATCACTGAAATTGGTAAATTGGAGGAGCTCGTAGCTAAAGTAATAACAGCACCGGTCGATCCATCAGGTTAAGCTACGCTTGCCGGGGTTGGTCCATGGATGGGTGACCATCTTTACATACCGAGACTCCTGCGTGCCTCAGAAAGCACGTTAAGCCGTTGGTACCGGCTGTCAATCGTGGATCTTTGACAGTCGTTACGGGTCATCAGAAGCCCGAAAGTCTGACAACCAGTCTTCCCAAGGGGTATCGTATTATCCAGTAACTGGGTTGTGGAGGTCAGATAGGCAATCGCTCCATGTAAAATACTGGTACTCAGCCGCATCCAGTTAGACTGGAAGCCGACCTCAAAATAGTTGGGAAAAGGTTAGGCAGATTGATCACTGAAATTATTAAAAGAAAAACCATAATAAAACCTAGTCTTCTTGTCATAAATAAGTCTGAAATCGCCTTCACACCGTCAACAAGCGTCATAATGCTTCATGATCGTACCCTCACAGTATGAGAAGAGGCAGCCCAACAACAGTGGGTGAGTTACAGGCTGGTATTAAAGTCAGTTTCACACGTCCAAAAATATTACTTATCCCAGTCCAGTTCCGTTCCTTAATTTCTTTTTTTTCTGAAAATTGATCTTCAGAACATGATGTAATTCAGAACCTCTACAAGTGAAGGTCACCTAAGTCTCTGCGGACAGTGAATATTATATCAGAGGCGCCACGCTGATGTGTCCTTGATCAACCTAGTTAAACATTTACATATAAAAGAGGAGAGCTAATGGCTGCGGCAGGGACGTTGAGAAGCTATTTAGTTTGAAGTTTTAAAAGGGATTACGATGAGACTCTAGATAGATAATATTTATGGAATTTATAACATTTACGTGTTCAGTCGTTTAAACTGCCTGATGGAATTGCACCCGAAAAAAGTAGCAAAAAAACTGGTTCGAAATTAGATTTCCTAAAATGTTTCTACATCGTATTAGAAAAAAAAAATGCTGATATTTTGTGAAAAACATAAACGAAGGTTATTCGCCTAGAAATGTCTTTCTGTACGTAATTTCACCCAACACCAAATAATGTATCAACTAAGCAACTTCCCAAATATCTTCTTAAATGAATTACAGCGAGTAAAACCTTAACTGACAGCCCTGCCTATCCCAGGGGCGTAAGAAGGGAACGTAATTTATTCGCAGCTCACGAGACAGACGTAGGTATGTAGTTACCGTAATAAAAGATGTACGCCGAATTATATTACTTACTGTCTTTACGTTGGCAGAATAAAATTTGATGAACGTACCGCTGGAAAATGTGAGGTCGTATAACGCTTTTCTCTACACAATTCATTTAGGAAGTGTATTACAGAACTAGACCTTTCAAGTGTTTAGGAATAAAGTTGAATATTTTATCAAGACAGGCTATGAAAACATCACTGTTAGCGAGCACAGGACAAACTACGCCAGTAAAGCATGAGGTCCGTCGTAGCACAGTACGAGCTACGCCGTAGTTCAAGACAAGCTACGCAAGGATAGCATAAGGTTCATCGTAGCATAGCCTGAGATACGTCATAGTACAGGATAAGCTACGCCGTAGTACTAGACAAGCTACACTAGGATAGCATGAGGTTCGCCGTAGCACAGCAATAGCTACTACGAGGTAGTACACTGTGCTACGGCGTAGGTAGCGGTCATTGGTTTTGTAATAAATGAACCTAGAAGTCTTCATATATAAACGTCTACTGGACAAGGAGCTCTATACAAAGTAACATTCCATTAGCTATAACGATTGTCAATGTCCACAGTATATGCATTGGCCACGTGACATGTCGGTAGCGTTAGTCAATCGCATACATTTTGGACATTTCGACAGTAGTTATCTCTAATAAAATGTCATTTAGTCTAGGCCCTTAGTTCTTCCCAGCCATAAACGGTCAGACCCAAGTTTCAATAATACCAATATCCATACTCAGTAGTACCTACTGTGAATATTTCCTCCTTTATTAAAATATCTTGGACAGCATCTTACCATACATACATAAAATCGTAGCGTTATTGGCTCGACCTACATCGCCCTCACTCGACCGCTGTCCACCACAGGATTCGTTTACTACTGATTTTTACGAATCTACGTATTGCCATGAAAGTAATTGTTATTATAACGAAATTTGAAAAAAAGAAGAGTTCGTTTTCAAGAGATAGATATTATTATATATGTAGGTTCTTAGCGCACAACTTGGCTTTACGATAACAATTATTCTGCCTCGTTAAGTTCACAGCAGTTGGAGTTCGTCTAACGTTGCGCGCTTTGTTAAACAATTTCAAATAAAATTTAATGAATAAGTACTAGTAACTGATTAAAATCAATGTAACATGAAACACACATTTATTTACTTAAAAAAACACAGTAAACAGCACACAAATATTTTATTGATAAGCCGCAATTTGTTTGACCGAACATGCCATTTGTTAACAATGTTGTGAGTGTAGTGAGTGGTCGATTCTTCTAGAGTACTTATGCTATAGCTTAAATAAACAAGTGTATATGCGCAACATTACAGCTTAGAAGCCTAAGGCGTTTTACAGTGCAATGTTAGCTCATATTACGTTACTATTATGAATAGTATCTCTCAGCGTTTGGATATTTTTTCCTGCTCTTTGGCGGAATTCCAAAGGGTGACAAATAGTGTATTGTCTTCTAAGTAACTTGTGCCGGTACCCTGAGCCACTGCTTGGGACTGATCAATTATCATTATAGGACTACTTTTATTACATTGGGTTTACCTGTAAAAATAATTGTATGTGTACTAAATAAATAAATAAATAAATACAGGCAGATAAAACGAAAACCTTTGCTCTTATATCAAATTATTTACTCGACTGCCTTCACACATCACTCACATTTATTTCCTTTTACTTATAATTATTGTCTGTACTTTTACATACCACACTTCATATACTGTAAGTAAGCTATATTATCTCCAGGGTAGCTGTAAACACACTCACCACAGTTAGTAAATAATTACAGCGAGTAGATTGCAGCGAGCTGTTGACGCCGCCGCCGTGTCCGCAAATACGGGTGCGCAAACTCGCTGATTGATGATCTGATCAGCCTGATCTGATCGAGGCGCGATCGATGAGCCGCTGATCGGGCTGGATAGCAGGGCCGTGGTTTGGAGTGGAGTTGCTTTGTTTATTGTTTCTGTGATATTTCTGTTAATGACTTAGGTTGAAATCAAAAGAGCTTGGTACCAGTTACGGGTTAACGTCAAACCGCGCAGAACGTTCCTCATACCCAATAATAAAACACTAGGAAGTGGTGAAGGGCGCGAAATTTTGGGGGACTGTCTTTATGTAGAACTTTGACGTTAAAAAAGTGCTGGCTCTCGGCCTAATTTTAATAAATGGTTTTTAATTTGAATGTCCGCGCGTTAGGTACTTCACAGCTTTAGTATTTGCATGCTAATATAGCTTAAAAAAACTAACCTGAAGCAACCCGAACGTACCCGGGCCTGCGGACGGCGAGTAATGGGTAGCTCGCCGTCCGATCATCACCAGGCCTGAGAATCGACGGGGCGTGGTGTTCCATGCGCGCCTCAAAGTGTTGTCAGCAATCATGACGGTGCCCGTCATGGCCGATGCCTGCTCAGTGGTTGTGGATAAATTCTAAACAGAGTTACCGCGCCCCTGGGCACTCAGGGCAGGGAAGGAACAGGAGTGGGTTTTAGTCAGTAAGAGTCTGACACGCCCTTCCACTCAACCCTAGAGTAGTAGATGTCATTTAAAAGATTTCCCAACCCACAAAAAAAAAGCAATCCGAACGTAAGAATTTAAAAATACAAATAGCTCAAAAAAATCTTCCCTGATGCTAAACATTGATCAGGTACCGAGTTTCCTTACCGTACGAAAGGATCAAGATAATGACATGACGTGTTTCCAGAAGATAACAAGCTTATACAAATACTTAATCTTCTCTTATTATAGTTGCGTCAAGGACATTGCTAAAAAAAACATCCGTAACGATATCTCTTCAATAATAAGTACAGTGAGTGATCAATTAGTGGAATACAATGTCGTCTCCGGCAGTTTTTTTATTTATCCGTCGTTTGTCTGCGTCCATGGATGACGGTTGTGATTGCTAATGTTACTATATTTGTTCGCAAAGAGAGGGATTGTTTCTGATAGGAATGTATTGCGGGTGCAACGACGCGAACAGTTTCTGGGATTTTAGCTTCGCAAAAATAGCACTTTAAAAGCAACCTTTTATAGAATTTGTTGCTACAATTGCTTATAATAAACCATCTGTTGAAAAACAACAATCAGCTTCCTACTAATATTGTAAATGAGTAAACCTGTATGTTTGGATGATTGTTTATCAACTTCAACTACTAAACGGATACCCAATTATGTGTTTTTGGAGTACAGTCACGAGCAAAAATATGTACACAAGCAAATTTTACTTGTAAGCTCGAGTATCCTAAAACCGTTCATTTAAGATACTCGAGCTTACAAGTAAAGTTTGCTTGTGTATATATTTTTGTTCGTGACTGTACAGGTAAAACACAGCCTAGAACATAGACTAGTTATATCTCGACAGTGCGCTCCTTTGGGATAGATACAAATCGATTTTTACACGGACGAAGCTGAAAAAGTCAGTTTATCATCCTGTTACAAAAGTACATATAAAAATAGATATTCAGAGAAAATTTTAACATTTTTCAGAGAACGTAGTAGTCATCGTCAGTTCCCGCTGAACACACTGTTCGATACGTAAAAAACAGTCCACACTCTGTTTTTCTTCCATTCCTGAACAAGAATAGAAAATATGTGCCTACCAATACTTTCTGCGTACGCATCAAACATGGCGGGATGGTCCAATATTATTTTTATCAATATTTTCGCTCAAACTTCCTGCAAACTGTATTCGCAGAATATTTTTTGAGCTCACTAGCAGGTCACAAAAACCGTGTTTTCGCAACTTTGTCAAAATAAAAGTTTTTTGCGAAAAACGGTTGCTGAACTAATATTGAGGATAGATTAAAAAACTTTATCACTTGAACGACAGTATATAAAAAAATAACTATATTTCAATCGAGTCAATCAGCATTTATTAATGAAAATTACTGCTTTCCTGCTTTTTTTCATCGCTACAAATACTTTGCTTCAGTAACATTACAATTATTTTTTCAATTAATAAACAGCACCATTCTAAAAAATACTAGAACGTCCAAGTCTAATGGTCAGAATGATTGCACCCTCCGTCACGGGTTATTAGATTTTAATAAACGCTGGCAACAAATAATTTCACGCCTATAAACTGAAACGCCTAATCCGTTTTAATGTTAATGTCAAATGGTCTGTGAACTTTATTAGTGAAATGATTTAGTTTCCGCTTTGTTCCCGAAATATAATCTGAATTTATACAGACCGTAAGATACATGACCCGTGGTAATAAGTTTCAACAGTAGTGGTTTGGCAAAAAGATCAGACTTTTATCACATATTACCTTTTATTGACGTGTTGGAATAACTTCAAACATTCCATGCAACCCAACCCCAAGCTATAAAATATCCCAGTTCTATTACAGAAAAAAAAACATATTCATCCTCAATTTATCTTTATGCGACAAAAATAAAAGACAGGGTCTCAACTACGGGTTTATTACCGATGTATTGACCACAAAAACGCGCGCGCGATAACCCGCCATGATGCATTGGCGCGGTGACAGTTATTGCGCCCACAGATTATATTTCAAGATGGTGCCGATATTTCACTGCGACACTAGCGCCGCTGTCTAATACATTGATGCAACGATGTGATAAAATAGTACAATCGAAATAAGAACTCCGCTTTCTGTATTGAGAATTTTAAGTTAAGAACTTAAAATTCATCTTTGACCACATCATCGCTTACCATCAGGTGAGATAGTGGTCAAGCGTGACCCTATTAATGATAAAAAAAAAATATGTGAAAATGTACTTTGTTTGACAGTACAAATACCTACAAGAGTTTTCCCTGATTTCTGATATTTGAAGTTGAATATTAATTGTCAATCCCTACTTTATCCTGAAAACCTGTGAAAAATCGGCATTAAAATCGGGTTTGACACGTTTTACTCAAAATACTTAATTCCGATACACGCTTGTACTAGAGATAAAAACCACATTTTATTTTACGCCATCTTTGGGAGTCCACCATATTGGATTTAAAATGACGTGCATGCATTGCCATCCAAACTATACTTAGACGCAAAATTTCAGTCTAATCAGAAACCGAGACGTCGAGTTTAACTTTATATTTGTTTACAGAGGAGCTAGTGGCTAAAGTAATAACAGCCGCACGGGTCGATCTATCAGATTAAGCAACGCTTGCCGGGGTTGGTCCGTGGATGGGTGACCATCTTTACATTACGAGACTTCTCCGTGCCTCGGAAAGCACGTTAAGCCGTTGGTCCCGGCTGTCAATCGTGGATCTTTGACAGTCGTTACGGGTCGTCAGAAGCCCGAAAGTCTGACATCCAGTCTTACCAAGGGGTATCGTATTACCCAGTCACTGGGTTGTGGAGGTCATATAGGCACTCGCTCCATGTAAAATACTGGTGGTGTGGCGAGTTGCCGCCACTCTGCAAGTTGGGTGGGGTTGGTATCACGTCGCGTGTGTGGCTCGCTTTAATTTGTCAGACAGACGTGAGTGGCCGGCTTTACGACGAGCTATAGACAATTTAAAATGCAACAATCGACGTCACGTCAGTTTGACGTCAGTGTGTGTGTCTAACGCCGCGAGGCACAGCGCGCATCTCACCGCAGACTAATGTCTTAAAAATAATATCGTCCCCGCAAATACGCTAAAATCCCGAGTAAATCCCGTAAACGTTGGGGATCCTCCGGGAATAATAAATAACCCATATTTACCGCGTCCGTTAACTACTGAACAAGCATAATCAGGAGTGTTGGTGTGAAGAAACGAGTGGCCACTCGTCGTCGTCCAGCGTGAACAGCCAGGAAAGTCAGGTAACGCTTGTTCTTGATAGCTTAGAGTAAGGCCACATCCGCCGACTGCTGCCGACCACTCCTAACTTGAAGTTATACAGACAAATATAGGCAATTTTGGGCCAGCATTCCCTTTGTGTTTGGCCGTAATCACGCCTGACCATCTCCATTAGATGGTCCTTTCGAGCCTGGATAGGCATCAGTAAAATTCAGTACAAATTAAGTACAAGTCATTACGGTAGGCACATAACTTTATTAGTGCCCCCAAAATGGCGTCCCGCAAGCAAGAAGCTAAATTGGCTCAGCTTACCGCTAAAAAACAAATGATTTTCGAGCGAGTTAATCGCATATATAATGATTCCAGAAACATCTCGAACTATGATTCACGTTCAAATGAGACATTCTTAGCGCAGTCAGAAACAATTACTGAGCAATATAACAAATTTGAGGAAATAATAGAACAAATGAATGAATTGCAATTCGAGATTGACCAAACCGCACCAGACTATTCGAGTCTATATTCTATTGAAGACTTATATTCTAATATTAAATATAAACGTAATCTCATACTTTCGAAAAACGAAACATCGGAACACAAAGTGGGTACTCGGATAAAATTACCGCCCATAGATTTGCCATCGTTTGATGGTAAAGCGGAAAATTGGCCCATATTTTATGAAATGTTTCGAAGCAATGTTCATTTAAATACCGATCTGGTTGACTCGCAGCGTGTCCAGTACTTGATCAGTAGGTTGACTCATGATGCCTTGAAGCTGACCGCGGGCATTGTTCCTACAGGTGATACATACAACGTTATGTGGAACAGTCTCGTAAAAAGGTATCAAGATAAGCGTAGTTTAGGGATTCATTATCTCAATAATATACTGGACATTAAACAATGCGCCGGAAATGCCGCGAGCCTCAATACTTTTGTGGAACGATATTCAGCGTCCGTCGCAGCCTTGAAGCAGTTAGAAATTCCAGACTTACTGGATTTTGTTTTATTACACTGTGGTTTAAGAAAGGTTGACGCGCAAACTGTCTTACAGTTTGAATCACGTGTGAGTGAAAAAGAATTACCTTCCTATGCGGAGTTTATAACATTCATGCAAGAATATGTTAAGGTACTACAACGCTCATACGGTAATAATTTACAGACGGAACCGCGCGCTAAGTCTAGTTCAGTTAATCATCAAACAAAAAATAATACCGCTAAGTCATTCGTATCGCGTAATGAACCGGTTTCGAATGGCAAATGTACGTTGTGCGATAAGGATGACGTACGACATCAGCTGTTCTATTGCCCGCTGTTTAAAAATATTAGAACACCGCTTGCACGTTTTGAATTTATAAAAGCAAAACGTGGCTGTATAAACTGTTTAAGTCTATCCCATTCTTTGGTTAAATGTAAGTCACGTAACGTTTGTAAAATTTGTAAGAAGAACCACCATTCTCTCTTACATTTCCGAGAAAAACATGAGTCATTATCGCCCGAGCCGCAAGCGCCTACTAAGGATACATCTGTTTCGCTCACTACAGCTGTTAAAACTGGGTCAACCATTTTGCTAGCGACCGCGCAGTTATATGCATACTATAGCGACATCAGAGATAAGGAGGTGGTTCGGTGCCTACTAGATAACGGATCGCAAAATAATTTAATTACTGTGGACTGTTGTAAACGTTTGAACTTACCCATAATTAAATTACGCAATTCATTTTTACAAGGTGTTGGAATGTCATCGAAACCAATACACGGTTTTATTCATCTCAACATAGAATCTCGGTTTGACCCTCATACGAAGTTTTCGATACAAGCGTTAGTTGTTGATTGTATTACAGATAGACTTCCCGCGAAATTAATTAGATTACATAACAATGATAACATGTCATACTTAAGTAACTTGCAGCTCGCTGATCCGCTTTGGAACGTGCCGGGCACGGTAGATCTCGTGCTTGGAGCACAATTGTTCCCCTTTATTTACCTGGGAGACAGGGTCGAAACAGGTACCCGCGCACCCCCTGCTGTACTGACTAGCTTCGGTTATGTACTTATGGGTGATATTGATTGTTGTAGTAGTGATGTGACACACATTGCATCTTCGTTTACCGCGCAGGCCGACATTGAAGTCGAGTCAAATTTACATAAGTTTTTTGAGCTAGAGGAAATTCCATCTCAACGTTTTATTAGTCCGGACGAATTAGAGTGTGAAAATAATTTTAATTCTTCAGTCTTATTTGAAGACGGCAGATATTTTGTCGATCTACCTTTTGCGCGCTCACCCAGCGAGCTAGGTAGCTCGCGCGGTTACGCCCATCGGCGCTTACTTGCTCTCGAGCGTAAGTTCGCGTTAATGCCGACCCTACGCGAGAATTATAATAAAACTATCGCGGATTATATAACTCAGGGGTATTTAGCGGAAGTGCCCGACTCTGAATTGACAGAGGAGGGTTATTATATACCGCATCATGCCGTCACTAGACCGGACAAGGACAGCATTCGAGTGGTTTTGGACGCTAGCGCCAAAACTCACTCAGGGTTGTCGCTCAATGAAATTTTGCATGTCGGACCTAATTTGCAAGCAGACTTGTTTTTGTTATTGCTTGATTTTCGTACATTCCCTGTCGCGATGACAGCGGATATAAAACAAATGTTCTTACGTATCGGTGTAAGAGAGCACCACCGCAAATATTTACGAATCTTGTATCGTTTTAGCAAAGGTGAGCCTATTCGCACCTTTCATTTTAACCGCGTTCCCTTCGGACTAAAACCTAGTCCTTATTTAGCGATGCGCACATTGCGTAACTTGGCGTGTGAGCAAAGCGACCGCTTTCCTGAGGCTTCTAAATTGGTAGAAACTCAGTTTTACATGGACGACTACGTCTACTCTGTTTCGGACGAACAGACAGCTATGCGTCTATCCCGCAATTTAATTGATTTAATGAAAGTAGGTTCCTTTGACTTAGTCAAATGGGCTACCAATTCACCCGCTTTATTAGAGATTCTCCCAGAGTCTCACCGCTTACCAGTTAATTTTTCTGGCATGGATAATGATGTCCATAATTTCAAAATCCTTGGATTAACCTGGGAACCCGCTGATGATTATTTTTCTTTGACAACAATCGCCGTGGATGATAAATGCACGAAGCGCGCGATTCTATCGCTAGTTGCCCGCTTGTTCGACGTACTGGGCCTTGTAGGACCCGTTGTGCTGTACGCGAAGGTATTAATCAAGGAACTTTGGTTAGCTAAAGTAGGATGGGATGAGGTTCCACCGGAATCTATCACAAATCGGTTTGCCGCTTTTACGCGCGATTTTCCTTCACTCTCTTCTCTAAAGGTTCCTCGCCACATTGGCGTCTTTAGAGAAGCTGTAGTGAACATCGTAGCCTTTTGCGACGCCAGCTTTACTGGTTATGGCTGTTGTATTTATTTACACATTACCAACCCTACTGGTGATATCACTGTCCGACTCTTATGTGCAAAGTCCAAAGTCTCCCCCGCTAAAATAACAACGCTAGCGCGATTAGAACTTGTCGCCGCTTTACTTCTATCTAAACTTGTTCGCGTAGTCAAGGAAAAACTTTCCGCTCGTGTACCTATTACAGGTGTCCACGCTTTCTCGGACTCCACCATAGCTCTCTCGTGGATCCACTCATCTCCCCATAGATGGTCTATTTTTGTCAGCAACCGCATTGCTCAAATACAGGAAAACTTACCTGCCGCTTGTTTCCGTCACGTGTCCGGGAAAGAGAATCCTAGCGATTGTCTGTCTCGCGGCATGCTGCCGTCGGATTTAATAAGACACTCGTTGTGGTGGAACGGCCCCACATGGCTCCATCAGCCCATGAGCGAGTGGCCTTTAAAGTTCTCTCCTGCTCAATGTGAAACATTGCCGGAGTTTAAATCAAAGGTTTTTCTTGTAGAAACTTCGAATACTGAACCGCGTATTTTAGATACTATAGCTGACCGTGTTTGCTCATGGAATAAATTGTTACGTGTATTTATGTACATTCTTAAATTTACAAACAGACTACATAGTCATAGTTCTGTTGAAAACATTCAAACCGCCGAAAATTTCATTGTTCGAATAGTTAAAAGTTTACATTTTGCGAGCGATTTAAATTTAATTAAAGCAGGTGAACTTCCAGCTAAGAAGTTGCGCTGTTTATCTGTCTTCATTGATAGCTTCGGAATCTTACGTATTGGGGGCAGATTGTCTAAATCTGACTTACCGTATGAAGCCAAGCATCCCGCGCTTTTACCTAAACGCGACCGCGTAGTCGATCTAATTATCGATCACTATCACAATACGTACTGCCATACGGGCCCAGGGTTATTGATGTCCATTATAAGGCAGCGGTTTTGGATATTGGATGGCCGAACGGTTATACGTTCTCGTTGTCGGAAATGTAATACTTGTTTCCGTCTAAATCCTAAGCATCCAGTACCCAAAATGGCTGAACTTCCTGGATACCGCGTCCGTGATGCTAAAGCCTTTGTACACACCGGTGTAGATTTCGCCGGGCCGCTTGCTTATATACCTATTCGACGTAGAGGTCAACGTTCGCAGAAACTTTACTTATGTTTGTTCGTATGCATGGTGACTAAAGCCATACATATCGAGCTTGTTTCGGATCTCACATCTGAGGCTTTCCTATCCGCATTTAAGAGATTCATTTCTCGCCGCGGTCCAGTGTCTGTTATGTACTCAGACAATGGTACCAATTTTGTTGGCGCTAAGGCGCAATTGGATGATATTTATTCTTTTTTATTAAATTCAACTGTTCAAACGGATATTAAAAATGAGCTTCTTAAATCACGCATCGAGTGGACAAGAATACCGCCGCGAGCTCCACACTTCGGAGGTATTTGGGAGTCGAATATTAAGAGTGTTAAAACTCACTTGTTTAGAGTCGTAGGTAAACAACTTCTCACTTACGAGGAACTCTCGACCGTATTGGTGCAAATTGAGTGCCTTTTGAACTCTCGACCACTTAGTGTCATTTCGTCAGACCCACATCCGGAGGTACTCACGCCCGCGCATTTTTTAATGTCCAGTCCACTCACGTATTTGCCTTCTTCTGAATTGGCAGAAGAAAACATAAACCTAAACAACCGCAAAAGGCTCTTGGATCAACTTGTGTTATCCTACTGGAATAAATGGCGAATTGAGTACTTGCACACGCTGCAAGTTCGCCAGAAGTGGTGCACTCCCGATCGCCCTATAGAGATAGGTACTGTCGTTCTCTTGGGTCAAGATAACGTACCTCCATTGACTTGGCCATTAGGTATCATAGAGGCAGTTTTTCCGGGATCGGATGGTGTAATTCGAGTCGCTTCAATAAAAACCGCGTCAGGCACGTATAAACGTCCTGTCACTAAGTTGTATCCTTTGCCAACTCAATAGATTATTATTACTACATAATTTAGTTTAATTTAGTTTAGGGTTCATATTATACGTTCCAATGGTACGCCATTACATAGTTGTAATTTAGTTTATTCGACTTACCATAGTCAAGTCGAACCGCAATTCATTCTTAGGACACTGATAATTATTTTTCCCGAGCATTATATCAATGCGATGGTGTTTCGGACTGCTGCTTGGATTTCCCTCAAAGCTCTTCAACAAGTTAATGCTTACATATCATCACCGCTTCTTGAACCTCACTCGCTCCGCATAGATTAGCAGCTTTTGAAAGCTCCTGGACCTTTCAAGGCGGGGAGCATGGTGTGGCGAGTTGCCGCCACTCTGCAAGTTGGGTGGGGTTGGTATCACGTCGCGTGTGTGGCTCGCTTTAATTTGTCAGACAGACGTGAGTGGCCGGCTTTACGACGAGCTATAGACAATTTAAAATGCAACAATCGACGTCACGTCAGTTTGACGTCAGTGTGTGTGTCTAACGCCGCGAGGCACAGCGCGCATCTCACCGCAGACTAATGTCTTAAAAATAATATCGTCCCCGCAAATACGCTAAAATCCCGAGTAAATCTCGTAAACGTTGGGGATCCTCCGGGAATAATAAATAACCCATATTTACCGCGTCCGTTAACTACTGAACAAGCATAATCAGGAGTGTTGGTTTGAAGAAACGAGTGGCCACTCGTCGTCGTCCAGCGTGAACAGCCAGGAAAGTCAGGTAACGCTTGTTCTTGATAGCTTAGAGTAAGGCCACATCCGCCGACTGCTGCCGACCACTCCTAACTTGAAGTTATACAGACAAATATAGGCAATTTTGGGCCAGCATTCCCTCCAAGTGCTTGGTCGTAACACTGTCCTTCATCCTGCAGAGAACCACGGCTATTTACACGCCTGGGCAACTCCAACTGGTATTCAGCTGCATCCGGTTAGACTGGAAGCCGACCCCAAGATAGTAGGGAAAAGGCGCGGGCAGATGATGATTTGTTTACATAGTAGTTAGTCAGGTGAAGGTGATATGTGTTTTAATAAAATAAGAGTGACCTAAATTACAAATAAAATAATTTGAAATATTTTCTTAAATTAAGTACAGGCTCAAAATAATTTCAGTTATAAACCCGATTTCTTAGCAAAACGGTTGCTGTTGATTATTGTCGGCATCACCCGTTGTTAGTCAAAAGCCGCACATTAACGTTATTTCGCGTAATGGCTGGCGATTGTGAGTTGATCACTACACCAGTCCACAACATTTGTTTTAAAAGCAAGATTAATATACATCGTAACACTGGTTATTCCACACGAAGGAAAGAGAGACATGTTCGTGAAAGAGTGAGAGGGATAGAGTTATACAAAGGAATTGTCTCGGATTATTTCATAAGACCGGACAACACAATATAATTTTTTATGTGAACCTGTCTCCGCAGTTTTAATTTAGTGACGTCATATAAGTTAAAGCTAGAAAATAATGTTGCTCTTCCATGCATTACTTGCAGTTATATTCATTTAATTTTAGCACTTTCCAAGTGTGTAATTAAACAACTTAAAATCGTGAAATAACCAAAAAGAAATGAATGTTTGTATGGACAAATAAAAGGGACTGACGTGATTAAACTTTAAGGATTTTCATTGAAAACCCTAAACAAATAATTATAAGTGAAATATCTCATGTTAGTAATCCCAGCAAAACATAATGAGTTGTACTATATCAGTAACCATTTTTCATTTATTGTTCTATGGGTCTTCCCTTATTGTGAGGGGTTGGCGGCTGTGATTACTTTGCACAGCAGGAGGTTTGTGATCGAACTGTGATTACTAGGTATTATAGTGTTATTGGGCCGTATGTTGTGTGCACAGACCTGTTAAAATGACTTCGTCGTCACTAGTACTCCCTTGGGAACTGTGGGTGAGTGGTTATCTTGTGATGACATTTTGGCTGTGATGTATTGGTTTTGAAGTTTGAATTATTGTTATCATCATCATTATCAACCTTTTAATGCCCTCACTGCTGGGGCACAGGTTCTCTCTGTGAGAGGATGTAGGCCGTAATCCACCACGGGGGCCCAGTGCGAGATGGTGGATATTGTTAGCTTTAGAAGAAATTCTTTTAATGTTTTGATTGCAAATATTTTTAAAATTTAAGTTCAGGATTCAAACAAGTTCTTCAAAAATTCAGTTAAATACGCATTCACTTTCGTAAAGTTTACCTTTTGTAAAATGTTTAAGCTTCAGTTTGATACAATAACACAAATATTTCTTTACATTACCTACCTTCACGCAAAGTTCCAAAAATTAAATGAACCTGAAGCAAAATTATGCAGTATTACGCCATTACCATGTCGTTGTATTTTAAATCATGCATGCATAACACCCCTTTGATTTAACGCGAGCCTCTGAAAAACGCATTCACGAAGCCCATGGCAATCTTTAACAAAAAGTTGATGACAATCGTTATTATAGCATTGCAAACAGAAATATTTAATCGAGCGGTCATAACGGAGCACAGCGATGCGACTGCTCTGTATGTTCTGCGTCCATAAAAATAACAGCTTTTGCGAAAGTACACACCATTCCATTTAAAACGGCCGATTCGTATCACAGTTTTTAAACCGCTTAAAACTATCGCTGGATCGCTGAATAGTGCTGATTTTAGTGCAAAGCGAAAACTGTGATTTTTTCCATTAAAGTAATGATCTGACCCAAGTATAAAACGATTTTATTTTATTTAGTGATGCTCATAAAATTAAAATTTTATGTGGTTAAAGTGTAGCAATTTCAGTATCTTTTTATGATACAAAGTGTATGTGTACTGGAATAATGGAACGTTTGAGAGTTCACACGTTCTAGTAATTAAATAAACCCAGTTCCCTTTTATTTTCAAAACATACAGGTCGCTTAGATTTATCGGTTTTAGGACTTAAATAAAAAAAAAAATGAAAACCTATTTGGTGAATATTTTATTAGCCTTCTGTAATTAAAACCTTGTGTCATCAATGATTAAATAAGGTAGATTACACAAAACAGCCAGTATCTCCGTCGTGTAAGGAGCTAAGAGGATTTTTTTTGAGGTTCATATAGCTGCAGTGGGCGGGTGGCGGGCGCGGGTGCTAAGAGCCGCGTCCGCAAATATTTGAGTAGCGCGCGCTGGCGAGAATGCTGTGATTGCCGAGACCGCGGCGGAGGGAGAATTAACTCTTTAACTTGGAACTGGATTAGTTGGTAGTGTGTAAGTCTTTTGGAAGTCAAGATCATGAGAAATTAACCTAAAAAAGTAATGAGGATGTGTCAACTATTTAATTTTATGTCTTTTTTCAGTAAAAAGAAGTGCATACGTAACGAATTCCATTATAAACTGTAGCCTACTTTAGCGTGACTTCTAGATGCCGATACCCACTCTATGAAGTGAGTTTAACAGAGTATTTGGATATTATACCGTCACACTGAAAGTTATGAGTATGTTGAGGAAGAATGTTTGGGTGACGTGAATGGTCATGTTCTTGTCATTTTTCAAAGATTTAAAAACTAGTCACACGTACGGGCTTAGCTGGATAAGAAGCAGGTATTCGTTGTAAACTCTGGAGTCTTTATACGATTAAAGTCAGGCAACATTAAACACACTTTTTGGCTTGAAAGGTTCATTCTACTATATTTTACTATGGCTTTATCCCGTGGCTTCGCTTCAAAAACTTTTTACAAAAAAAAATTCAACCGACTTCATATAATACTAAAAAATGAAAAATAACTTTAATTTCGGAAGTCAGTGTTTCTAGTTTGGTTTCTTCGTTATTTGACACAGACTTCCGAAATTAAAGTTATTTGGCATTTTTTAGTATTATATGAAGTCGGTTGAATTTTTTTTGTAAAAAGTTTTTTATTTTTCTATTTTTAGTTGTTGTACCCCATTCTAAAACTAAATTAATAGTAAAGTTATGCCCGAATCGATAGTCCCAAAAATGGGGAAGTTGAACATAGTTGGTGAAATTAGGGTGTATCAGCGCGAACTGTACGAATCTGTATACCCCTTTAGAGCATATCAATGTGATGTAATGTTGTGAAGTGGTGAAAACAATATACAGACATGCGATTGCAGCAATTCTGGAAGGTTTGCTATTATTTATTAAAGAGTTCCATTGTGTATCTCCGAATTTCTTCATCAGATCTTCACCAAATTAAAATGTGACCACATTTGAAGCACCATCTTTCAAAAAAAAAAAAAATCATCAAAATCGGTTCACCTAGTAAAAAGTTATGAGGTAACACACATAAAAAAAAAATACAGTCGTATTGAGGACCTCCTACTTTTTTGAAGTCGGTTAAAAAATACGTAAGTACATCGGCATCCAGTTCCAAAAAAAAATCGTAGTCAACACTTGACAAAAGACTCCCTACGAACAGACAATTTTAGTTTTTAGAGTTTCGTACCCGAAGGGTCTAATCGGAGCCCTATTACTGTCACTCACGTTTCCGTCTGTCTGTCTGTCCGTCTGTCCACTGTCTGTCACACAGGTTTTACAGCCAAACGGTTGGAGCGACAATCTTCAAATTTTCACAGTATAAGCATCTTGCTGACCCAAAGCCATGCAAATAGTCAAAAATATATTTCGTACGGGACCCTAAATGTGCGAAGTCCGACACGCACTTGCCCGGGTTTTTTAGAATTCAGTTTAGCTAACAAAATATTCTTGTTAATACAAACACGTTCGTTATTTAAGACATTTTGTAATTTGGTAAGCTCAGCTTTACAAATAAAACTTATTTCTCGTTTTACAATTTCCCAGAACATAATTTATAAGCTACTAACCCATTCTATCTCTACATGCTATTTGCACAGTAATCAAAGGAGCTGCCCCGACACTGTCCGACCGGCATTATGTTAAGCTAGTGTGACAGTAGTTTGCAGATGTCTTCCAATGTGACTTATTCGCCAAGTAAACTGCGATGGAGATATTTTAGCTCGCTGTGGCCTAATTTGTGTAGCACATGTGGACTTTGCAAATCTACTATGCCGTTCAAAGAAAAAGGGTTGCATCTGCCCTTTAAGGCAAAATTGAGTTATTTACTAGTCGGAATCAGGAAATTAAGGCGCATCTTGTAATATTTTTTTATTTATCTACGAGCTTCCATGCTCGATTTACTTGTCTATTGTATAGTCCAAAAAATGTTCAAGATTACAAAATCATTTGATTTTATTCTCCGTTTTGTGTTTTAGTTAGATGCGTCCTTTTCGTTGTGGTGGCAGTACTGTGTCCACGAGTTCCTGAGTGGACGGCCGAGTAATACTTACTTACTCGTTCAGCTTGAAGACAGTTCGTTACTCTCCCAACTTCGGTAGGCTAGAGTTGAACTGAGTTAGTGTTCGCACTGCTAGTTAGAATTCTACTCGAGTCCAATTGTACTCGAGTTCAACGCCCCAGTGAGTTAGCTTAGTGAAAACTTGATAGTCGCAAAGTTGAAACATCAATTATTCAAATAACGGTATTTCTACTTTGTGACTAGCTTGTTTTTTTTTTTTTTTAAATAAAATTAACACTAGATGTGTAATTCAAAACTGTGTATCATTCTTTACTAATCATATTAGGTACACATGTTGACACTGAAATCAACATAACTAGGACCACAAGCAGTAGCTAAATAAGCTTACTAAGACACAATCTCAAAGTGAGCTACATCGGTAATAGAAAATTCCTGAATGTTTTACAGTTTCGCAGTTCCACAACATTTAGTCTGTTATTTACAAAGACACACCACTAAATCCCATACAAAACTCAATTTAAACTTAAACCATGAGCAACTGCGTCAACAATTAATTTAGTATACGCTTATCGGCTCGACTAAGTGACATTTTAATTTGTGTAATTTAGTCGGTCCTCGGCGCAGTGGCGGGCGGCGGCGGGCGGCGGCGGGCGGCGTCGGTAAACAAAGCTAAGGTCCGCGCCGCCCGGTTTTTGTCCGCGCGTGTTTTGCGCGCAAGATAAACGCGTCAAGTTTACCGCATGGCGGCCAAGTTACGAGATTGTATCTGTGTTGCCATGGGAATTAATAAAAACTTGCCTGGATGGAAAATTGCGGAAAATGTGGCTATTAAGTTATTCGGTGTCTAAGTTTTTTGTCAAATTACTTGCTGATTGTTTTCTTTAGATCTTTTTTCTAATCTGTCGAATAAAAATGACAAAGATTAATTTCTATGTTGAATAATGTTTCATTATAGGTACCGTTGATAGCTTTGTAGAAACCTAACTATGTTTATCTAAGACTTCACAAAGAGAAGCAACCTCTCCGTTTCATTCGCAAACTTACTCCAAACCTACATCGCCACATAACCGCGGGATAAACTCTTATATCCCAAGTTCGCAACTCGCTCGCTACCTGAGCATTTGGAGCATGTGGAGTGTGTGGCAAGTTTTGTTTATGTGCGGCCAACGAGGCGTGTTATTTATTTAGCTACAACTAGATGCCTGCGGGAGGGAGGGAGGGACGGACGGGACGGACGGGCGTGCGGGGCTAATGTCGCGCTCATAAACTACCGGCAGCCGTGCGCTTTTTGTTTGTACTGTAATTTTCTCGAGGAAAACTTCTTGCCTCGTATAGGCGATTATATCAAATGTAAATGTAGTTCACATGTGAAACCTCGCAACACAATGTCAATACGACATCGTGATGCGTGTTTAGAGATTCTAATTACTGACAGTTTGAGAAAAAATCATCAGGCTATCTAGTCCGACATACCTAATCATGTTCAAGTTCGTATACCTCTTCATTATTGGCAGCTTTGTTCCTGTTCCGTGTAGCTTGATTTCTTGTTTATAATTTGCTTAAGTGTGAACACAAATGAGTGAGATCATTGTCTGGCGAGTCTTGTAAGACATTCTCGCTTCCCCATAGTCGAGAAACTCTCCTCGTGTAAATTATAAATATAATAAATGTTTATTTCATCTACACAAATTACATCAAGTTATACAATATACAGTCGACAAGAAAAATTGTCAAGAAATTCGTAATTTGTGGGAGATCTGGAGTCCAAACTAAGCCGAGGCCTGTAATACTATAGATCTCCAGGCCCCCCATTTCAAAGCAAAGTATAGATTGTCATCATGTGAGAAGCGAACATGAGTGTGTTGAATGAGTAAACGGAACAAGTTTTAGTGTATGTAAATGGTGCTTCAGGTTTCCGAAGCTTTAGGTATTGTTGGAAAGTTTCAGCCGTTACTTTTGATTTGGGACCTACTACGTTTATTTTGTCTTCAACTTTATCGTAAAATCGAGCTTAGGTTCTTTAAAAGTTTATTTCTGGTGTCAAACTCATATCTCTAAGTAAAGCTTCGAGTTTTTATGAGGGTAGTTTCTGTGGAAGCTAGAATTTAATTTGGCAAGTGAAGAAGTTATTTTACGCGCTGGTGTATATCGTGAGTATGCTAAGATGGCGCTGGGTGAGACTGGTTTATGACCGGGGATGTGCCAAGCAGAGGCGGTGGAAATGACTGTGAAATGAAAGTAGGTTTATCTAAATACCTCTCCATCATTTTGGTGTGTTCATAAAGAGCTAGCTTCTGCACGCGGCTTCGCACGCGTGACAACTGTTTTATTATCCCAAATAAATTTACTATCTGAATGATAAGTATTTTTTCCTAATCTATATCTATCCATGTGCTAAGTTTCATCTAAATCCGTAATGTAGTCGTAAAAATCGATCCAATTTAAACACAAACATAGACCGCATAGAAAGTGAAAGTTGGGCAATGATTTAAATCACCACTCTAATAGAGCATTCCAAGAAGCCAGTCACCCATTTATAAACGTAAACTGTCTTATTTCCCTTTCACTAAGAAATATAAGCTGTAGACACACTTCATAAATCAATGTCACGTAATAAACGTCACGATAAATGTATATTTGTCGCCCGTCAAACGGTGGGAATCACAAGGAAATGTGTGAAAAACCCATACTGTACTGAAAAAATCTAGTCAACCCAAAACATACCCTTAAACATAGAAAATACAGTGCAGTATTCAATAAAGGCGGTAATAGAAATACGTTAGTGAATATCGAATAAGGTCGGATCAGAGATTGATATCACTTTTCATGCTACATATATAGTAATATTGGGGATTTACGTATAGTTACCTATATAGCGCACGGTCTAGTAAACATAAATAAAAGGGCCAAGCGCGGACGTCGAGTGGATCTATGGTGAAATATATCGGACACTGATAGCGGATATTGGTCTGAGGATAAGAGGCACCATCTTTCTTAATAACTATTTATAAACCTATCTGGAGAAGGAATATTTTTTTTTATTATTGATAGGCACGCGTTTGACCACCATCTCACCTGATGGTAAGCGATGATGTGGTCGAAGATGGAACACGTTTGCCTAGAAGTAACCTATTCACTCTTGGCTTCTTTAAGTCAAGAGTGAATAGGTTACTTCTAGGCAAGCGTGTTCCGCGTTTGTGTGAGTCTATACTCCCAGGTTTTAGCTATCAGGAAACACAGACTCCGGTAGGGAATTTCACTCCCTAGCTGTACGCACAATGAATGTTTTCTCAAAACGCTTTGTGCGTATGGATGGGATGTCCACCATGAACCGGTGGCACTTCGCCGTACGTCTTGTGGTCCGTTGATGAAAAAGGCTTGGTGGAATCAAATTATGCAATTCCGTCGCACACTCCCCAAAATGTAACCGATAGAAAACCGACAGCAACATAGCCTTTGTCTATTTAGTACTCGACAGAAAAATTATAAAATAGATGGCTAGATTTTTATCCGACTTCGAAAAAGGAGGAGGTTATCAATTCGGATGTTTGTATTTTTTTTTTTTTTTTATGTATGTTCGGGCATAACTCCGTCATATACTGACGGATTTGCAAAATTCTTTTTTTGTTCGAAAGTGGTTTATTCCGAAATGGTCCCATTTAAATTTCAAAAATATCTGATGATGGGTTTCGGAGACAGACATCGGAACTCTTCAAAAATTGACAGCAAATCAACCGCGATTGCTGCTATCGTATGTCTATGAATTGTTAACACAGTTTAATGGGGAACCACAACTAAAACGTGAAAAATAATAAACTTTTTTACAAAAAAATAGAACCGACTTCCAAAAAAAGTGCAAAATAACTTTAATTTCGGAAGTCGGTGTCAAAAACGAAGACACAAAACAGGAACACCGACTTCCGAAATTAAAGTTATTTTGCACTTTTTTTGGAAGTCAGTTCTATTTTTTTTTTGTTTACGAACATGTTTGTGTAATTCGTTATGAGTTTAACAAACGCTGTTAAACATCATCAATAGATCATCTAAACTTGTAAACTAACAGGTAACATAAAGTGATATCTTATTACGTTGGTAGGTTTTTTTGATTTTTTTTGTGGGGTGGGAAATCACTACACTGTCGTTGAGTGCCGCACTATTTACCAAGCAATGAGCCGCGGGAGAAGAGCCTTAGGAAAAAGCTAGTGGTGCTAAGAATGAAATCCTTTATACAATTGGACACCAATCAGAAAGTCCATAGCGAACTATCTCGGCTGCACAATCAGGGATCAATCCAGAATTGCATCCGTCCGATAACGCAGCAGCTGCGACGAACAGGGACATCTTGGTGATACAACTGCCATTCCTACCACTAATCACAATTTGAACCTTAAGCTGTATAGCTTAGAGGTTGGTTGGACGACAGATTTAGTTGGTCTCGGGTAATGTGGACGTAATTGTGTGTCAGAGCCACACATATCCATTACTGATCCACGTAAACTCCTCGGATTAGTTTTTGATATAGAAGCGATAGTAAATTGAGGCCACTATTGTTAGATGAGACTCTTCACGATGGTATTGAAGGTTTACGAGATATAACAATGGGTATTGGGAATGAAATACATGTCTCCTGTCGGATTTTGTAGGACTACTTGATTTTTCCTTATTATTTCTGAGAAATAGGTTATTTTCTATAAAATAATACTTTTAAAGGTTGATTCTAAAATACATTTTGTTTTAAAAGATTTCTTCTTTTGTTTCAGTTCTAAAACCTAGTTAACTTTAATTGGACCCGAAGGATGAGCGGATAGTTAGAAACGAATCGTCTAAGCACCGAAGATATCGATCACGGCGTTGGACCAAGATCTCTCAGCCCGCATGAGTACTGCAAGTGGTGGGAAATGACCGGTTACACCGGCAACCACAGGGCTCTTATCAAATAGAAACCTGGTCTAAAATTACAGTTTCTGTCCCGTATTTCATAAAAAATTTGTGACGTATACTAAGACTGGGTATTAAAAGCATACAAAGCCCTTTTCTTCCTGAGTCCTCAGCGACTTTTTAAGGGAAAGGTTTTGGGTCCAAAATGATTCGATAAACCGTACCCGCATAAACAATCCCCCTATTACCAACTACGCGAGCTAAAAGAGTGTGCCAACACACACATAAAGTGCTTCGGCATGTCATTGCGTTGACTAGGAATCTCAATCACGTGTGACCCAACCCTTTGCCGGAAACCTAGTGATAAATTATTCAGACCTAATATAGGTCTCAGATCTAAATGCCTAAGTACCTTTTTGACCTCACGAGGGCTGGTACTCACCGTAAATTAAATGTGCCGGGCCATTACTCAATTTTGCAGAAACTGGGACTCTGAGAGCCAGAGGGCCTCTTATTAAACTTTTTACGAGTCAAGTTGGCTGGAACATTAAATATATTGGTTTCGCTTGGCCGGAAGGACGCGCCTCCTGTTATGAAATGCTGTCTATTTGAGGTAGTGCGAAATGTTAAGTCTTCTGGCTCAAATAATGAGCCTATCGTTAATGATACGAGAAGAAAAAAAAATTTGTTTTATTTGCACCATCACTTGATTTGAAGGGCAAGGGAAAGTAGATTTATACAACACAACAAAACAACAAATATTAAAGGGGTATTATGAACAACTTTTACTGTGGGAACAACCCTGAACTAAATGAAAAAACGGGCAATACTAATCATTATGAACAACTTTTACTGTAGGACCAACCCTGAAATAAATGAAAACACGGGCAATACTAATCATTATGAACAACATTTACTGTAGGACCAACCCTGAAATAAATGAAAACACAGGCAATACTAATCATTATGAACAACATTTACTGTAGGACCAACCCTGAACTAAATGAAAACACGGGCAATACTAATCATTATGAACAACATTTACTGTAGGACCAACCCTGAACTAAATGAAAACACGGGCAATACTAATCATTATGAACAACATTTACTGTGGGACCAACCCTGAAATAAATAAAAACACAGGCAATACTAATCATTATGAACAACTTTTACTGTGAGACCAACCCTGAAATAAATGAAAACACGGGCAATACTAATCATTATGAACAACTTTTACTGTGAGACCAACCCTGAAATAAATGAAAACACAGGCAACACTAATCATTATGAACTAATTTTACTGTGGGACCAACCCTGAAATAAATGAAAACACAGGCAATACTAATCATTATGAACTAATTTTACTGTGGGACCAACCCTGAAATAAATGAAAACACAGGTAATACTAATCATTATGATAAAGATAAAGATAAAATTATTTATTTGCTAAAAACATGGTATAAAAGATGGTAATGGTAAATGGTAGTGTGAACAAACATGTTTTGCTTACTAAATATAGGCGTGCAAATATTACATGCATAATTCAATCAATCATCATGCGATTTTATGCTCCAGGAACTCTCTAACACTATAAAAACTATTAGCAGATAACCATTTCTATAATTTAATTTTGAACAGTCTTGTATTTAATGTTTTTAATTCATTTGGTATTCTATTGTATACCCGGACACACATAAATATGCAGCTTTTATTATATTTCGGAAGCCTTGGGAGGACATCCAACACGAGCCTGTAGGGGTCGCGCCTGCTGCGAATTTACATCGCTTGCTTTCGCAAACAATTCCCTATGCCTCCACACAAACATACAAATTTCAAAAATATAAAGGGACGGCAACGGTAACAAATCAAGTTTCTTAAACACCGGCCTGCAAGATTCGTCGGGTGTATGGCCACATATTGCTCTAATGCATCGCTTTTGTGCGACAAATGCTCTATTTTGATCAGTGCTGTTACCCCACATAATTAAACCGTAGCGTAGCACTGATTCAACATATGCATGATATGTTGTTATCGACGTTTTAATGTTTGTTATTTTCCTAATCTGTTTCAGTGCATATACAAACTTATTAATTCGTTTGGATACTGTATCAACATGTGCTTTCCAGTTGATGTCTTGATCCAAAGTTACGCCTAAAAATTTAGTTTGCGTTACTTCGTGAATTCTATGTATATTCATTTTAATATTGTGTTTTGTATTATTTGATTTATTAAATTGTATATAAACGGACTTTTTTAGATTTATAGCTAAGTTATTTTTCTTTAACCATACAATCAATCTTTCAATCACATTATTAATTTCAGTCTCGTGGTCATTAATTGTATTGTTTTTTTTATCAGATGTCACAATAATAGAGATGTCATCAGCGAATAGTATACATTTATGCTTAGTTATAGTAGTGATAGAATTTATATACAATAGAAATAAAATAGGGCCTAGTACACTACCTTGTGGGATGCCGTGTTTATTGGATTTGAATTGAGAATAGTGAGATGTCATATCGTTATTTATATCCATTTTTGTTATAGCAACGCGTTGTTGTCTATTACTTAGATATGAGGCTATCCATTGATGTGTAGTGCCTCTAATTCCAGTTGCCTCCAATTTCTGTAGTAACAGATCATGAGAGACTAGATCAAAGGCCTTGGATAGATCGAAAAACAGCCCTGTAGTAAAATAGTTATGGTTAATATTCGTTAATACTATTTTTATAAGACTGTAGATAGCTAACGTTGTGGATTTATTTTTTTTGGAAGCCAAACTGTTCTTTCTTAATAATGTTAAATTTATCACAGAAGTCAATCAGTCTTTTATACATACACTTTTCGAATATTTTTGATAGAATAGGTATCAAAGTTATTGGGCGATAATTGTTAACGTCTGATTTATCACCGGTTTTATAAAGAGGCTTAACAATTGACAGCTTTAGTGCTTCAGGAAAAACACCAAGTGAGAACGATAAATTAATTAAATAAGTCATAATTTCAGTAAGTTCATTAGTACATGCTTTAATGAACTAATTTTACTGTGGGACCAACCCTGAAATAAATGAAAACACAGGCAATACTAATCATTACGAACAACTTTTACTGTGGGACCAACCCTGAAATAAATAAAAACACAGGCAATACTAATCATTATGAACAACTGTTACTGTGAGACCAACCCTGAAATAAATGAAAACACGGGCAATAATAATCATTATGAACAACTTTTACTGTGAGACCAACCCTGAAATAAATGAAAACACAGGCAACACTATGAACTAATTTTACTGTGGGACCAACCCTGAAATAAATGAAAACACAGGCAATACTAATCATTACGAACAACTTTTACTGTGGGACCAACCCTGAAATAAATAAAAACACGACAATAATCATCATTACGAACAATTTTTACTATGGGACCAACCCTGAAATCGAGAAACAAAAATCAGCTGTTGCCCTTCATTATGTTTGCATAACTCGTCAAAATGTACTGAACAGCTGATTTTTTTTTCGCTATTTCATAATAAAAGTACAGTAAAAGTACATAATGTCAAGTATTGCCCGTGTTTTCATTTATGGTCGTCTCCACTTTGTATAATTTGGTGTGTCATCCTTAAAAGCGGATCTATTTCTGGTATGTAAATCAATTCCCCATTAAGGAATTTGCATAATATTCATATATTACCAGAGTAAATCTTATCACTACGTCTCGTCGTGATGTTAGAAATAGCTTGCCCTAGTTTCATAGCTACGAATAAGAGAATCGATGAAAGGAAACGGTTCAGCCTACGATTGTTATAAATAAAAGAATGTATTATTATTGGCTGGGATAATAAAAATGTACAAAACAAAGTGGGAGTCGGCAACAAAGGCTCGCATCCATTGCTGTGTCAGTGGCAGATAGACGCTGTGCCTGTCGTCCCAGGGATGCCAAACGACTTTGTTTTTCACAAACGGTTTTTGTGGAGCAGCTAGTTTTTTATTCCGTTGGGATTGACGTTTTTTTAGTTTATACAGAGTGTATGTTTTTGAATGTGGGAGATATCAAACGAGTTGTTTGTGTGAATGATTCAAAAAGCATTAGGACTTTGACTAACATTGGGGCATAAAGCGAAATGTTTTAACTTGTAAAATAAACGACGTTATGATTTCACAAAAAAGATCTTAACTTATATATAAGAGCAGAAATTAAAAGCAACTTTTAGTACCAAATTATATTTATATTCAGCAGATAAAAGTTAAGTGATGTTTAAAATATAAATTGTTTTAACCCTTAAGTAACGACATGGGGCATGTGAGGCCGCGACGGATACCTAGATTGTTAGTTTTACCTTTTCCCCGTACAGGATAGTTCTAACTCTTCAGTAACTTCGTCGAGGATACCGCACTGTCTCCTGTGAGGCGGCGAGCCTCCTTGCTGGACTGTTGCCGTGGGATCTGGAGGCCAAGGTCCTTGCACTGCTCTGGGAGTGGTGCGACGAGGCCAAACGCGGCGTGGCGGATGGAGCTCCGGCAGGATCTCATGGCAACATGGAGACAGCAACTGTCGCAACCCAGCTCTGGGTACTCCACCATTGAGGCGGCAGTGCCGCTCTTTGAGGAGTGACTGGAGAGGCGTCACGGCGTTCTCACCTTCCGCCTGACGCAGGTCCTCACCAGACATGGTTGTTTAGGGAGGTTCCTGCATCAGATCGGGCGGGAGAAAACGCCCGGGTGTTACCGCTACGCGGATCGCCCAGAGGATACGGTGGAGCATACGGTGGAGGTCTGTCCCGCTTGGGCGGAGCACCGCCGTGTCTTCGTGGATGCGATAGGTGGCGGCGACCTCTCGCGCCCGGCCCTGCTTCAGGCCATGATATGGAGTCAGAGGGAATGGGAAGCAGTCTCCTCCTTCTGCGAAGCAGAAATGCTTATTTAAAGGTAGAGGCGGGACGCGTGAGGGATGCTCAACGGAATGGCCCTCACGGCTCCGGGCGCTACCACCGCAGGAGAGGCACTGAGCGTAGGACGTCGCGAGACGATCTCCGGCCACCTTAGACCAGGACCTGCAGACGGCGAGCAGTGGGTAGCTCGCCGTGCGATCAGCACCAGGCCCGTGAGTCGACGGCGCGTATTGTTCCACGCGCGCCTCAAAGAGATGATTGTCAGCCAACGAAGAAACAAAACCAGAAACACCGATTTCCGAAATTAAAGTTATTTTTAACTTTTTTGTTATTTTTTTTGGAAGTCGATTCCATTTTTTTTTTTTAAGTTTTTTTTTTTGATGATTTCTTATTATAGTAAAACGCTTCTTTCGGGAAGTTGACGGTTTTTAACGAAATTAACATAGGTATACCGTAGACGAAGCATACTAGCCCTAAATTAATCGTCGTCATTGTAATTAGATTGGGGGGTACATTAGCACATGACATTTTTTTTAAATTTCAGTTTTTATTAGTAAACTAAGAATAGTTGGTTCTGTTAAATAGTTTTGCATAGTAAAGCGATTTTGGTAAAAAATTTGACTCAACGATATAGAGGTGTTTATTTTCAAAGGGCCAATAGAATCAACCATTTTTTATAATTTTTTTCAACAAGCACTGTTCAATAGTTAACGGAATAAAACACTTAATAACAAAGAGTTTCAGTGAAATTCGATGTCATACTTATGGCCTCTTAGGCCCTACGTCGGTACTTAAAGGTCAAATGAAGCTGTATTCGTTAGTTACTGCTTATACAGGAAGACATTTTTTACTAATATTGTTAGGAATGTCGACTTTTGATGGTTTTTCAGGGACTGGCGTTATGAACAAATGTTTCACGGGTTCAGTACATACTTTGACATCATTTAATATTGTGCGATTGTATACAGTACCGATTTCATAAAGCAAATTACACATTCTGCTGTTTTGTCTAGCATTTTTTTTTTTTTTGGAGTTAATGATTATTATGTCTTTTTTTTACTTTTTAAAAGTTTTAGTTTTGTATAATATCGAAGCATTTTCTAATTTTGAAAATTTGAGTACTATTTGCTATTAAATGTTATTACGTTACTGTTTATTTTTGACATAAACGAGCTGGCAGTTGAGAGTTTTTCATGCTCACTCAAATGTCTCGCTGGTAGTGGCGCGTGTGTTGGGTCATTTGGTTCCTTTAAAAATAGTTGAACTGAGTGGTGCTGATCCACGCGTCATGTTCGTGAACGGGCGCCGTCAGTTGAGACTGGCCATCTCTTAATTGCCACTGACTTATTTTGATCTTCATTTTTTTGAAATATTTATTTTTTATTAACATTGTTCTCACATTATAGAAGCAACGTGATATATGTAACCAGAATTTGTAATAGATAACACAGTTTAAAACAGTGTCTATGGAGTTTCTTGCACTTTCCTCTCCATACAGGTCTACGTTTTGGAATGAGCAAATAACTTCATCTTTCTGACTGACCGACTTGACAATTCATAAGTGCCTGTAAATGGTTTATTTAAAATAAATGTTTTGAATTTGGTAATAACGAACAGTATTCTTAGCTGCATATTACTCGTCGCCTAACAACCCTATCGATACATTTTCCCTTCAACCTTTTCTTCCAACAGTGTCTCAGCAGGGGGCTCGGTTAATTTTCAACGAGAGAGATTTATCAATGAAACCTGTCCTTAAATGTTTATATAATAGTAACTAGCGACGCCCTCCGGGTTTTCACAGGTGCAATTTCTATACATAACCTTCCTCTTTTATTGGTATTTCTATTAGTTAAAACTACATCAACATCCGTTGCGAGGTTTAGGAGTAGTTAGTGGATAAATCTTCACACAGGCAGAAGAAAAATGGTCTTAGAGGTAAATTTATCAAAAACAAAAATTATGACAAACAACACAAGAAAAAATTCATGATTGGCAATGAAACCCAAGAACATGTTAAACATTATTTATACCTCGGAAAACAAATCAGCCTTGAAAGCAATAACAACATGCCGGTAACGCTTTTTTTTTGGGTGTGTGGGAAATCATCCAATGACTACGCCCGCTCTGGGTGGAGCGGGAGGGCGTGCCAGACTCTTACTGACTAAAACCCACCCCTGTTCCTTCCCTACCTGAGTGCCCAGGGGTGCGGTAACTCATTTTCAGAATTTATCCGCTACCATGCCTGTAACGCTAGAAAAGAAAGTGATGGACTCTTGTATTCTTCCCTGTTTAACTTATCTCTTACACAAGAGAATTTCCACGACTGACACACGTCAGTCGTGGAAATTCACTAAGAAAGTTAAAACAAAATAACGACATGCCAGAGAGGCATGGAACGCAGCATGCTAAAAATTTAAAAAAAATCGGCATACAAAAATACGAAATGTTACAAAAACTGTATACCTATGCACTGAACTGTGCTCACTGTAAAAAATGGCAAAAAGTAGAGAAAAATGTAAATCTTTGGAGTAGGCTTTCACCTAAAGCGTGTTCATGCATGCAATTAAAACAGAAAGTTTAAAAAAAATCATTTTTTAAATTGAATTGAATTAGTATCTTTTAAGAAAAAATAAAGTTTTATTACTTTTAAGTCTACATTTTTGTTCGACTAGAGATATGCAATAATAACATAAACAGATCACGTTTAACTTTTATTTCACTATAATTCATGATAATTGATGTATTAAAGTTTACCAACTGTTTCTGTATGCAGTGTTAATAAGCTTCAGACTTACATATTTGCCAATCATAGCAAGTAATACATATAATTATTATACTGTCTGGACAGGTCTACTCAAATCTGCGTGTTGCTTTCCTCAAAAGCTTATCCCAAACATGAACGTACATGGTTCTCATATGATTTGACCAGTACATATTGTATGGATTTGAATACTTTAAAAGAGACTTTGACCTCTGAATTTGTTTTGGTGCTTCTTCTCAGGGTAGTCAGCTAGGAAACACCGGCCTCATCTAGCTAAAACTGACCAAAAAAAAAAAAAAAATGTTGATATGTAAAAGTGTTGTTAAAACCTACTTATATAAATAAAATCATTTATCATACATTTCGGCATTTCCCAAAATGAGTACACACATGATAGGTTTACCCTTTTCTCTACTTTGTGCGGATCAGTCTTCAGTCTTATCGGATGCAACTGATTACCAGTATTTATTATGGTTTAACTGCTTATCTGACCTACTTGACCCTGTGACTGGGTTTAATATGTGACCCTTTGGCAAGACTCATGTCAGACCTTCGAATCTCCCTGCGTGTTTCCACTGCGAGGATTGCCCAGTGGACACGGTGGAGCATACGGTGGAGGTTTGCCCCGCCTGGGCAGAACACCGCCGTGTCCTCGTGGATGCGATAGGCGGCAGCGACCTCTCGCGCCGTGCCCTGGTTCAGGCCATGGTACGGAGCGAGAGGGAATGGGGGGCCGTCTCCTCCTTCTGCGAAGCAGTAATGCTCGCGAAGAGGGAGGCGGCACACGTTAGGGAGACTCAACAGAGACCGAGTCGCCCTAGCGCCCCCAGCAGCAGCCGTCGCAGGAGACGCCAGGGGCTGCGAGACGATCTCCGGCCACCGTAGACCCGGGCCTGCGGACGGCGAGTAGCGGGTAACTCGCCGTCCGATCAGCACCAGGCCCGAGAGTCGACGGCGCGTAGTGTTCCACGCGCGCCTCAAAGAGTTGTCAGCAAAGGACGGGGCCTGCCACGGCCAGTGCCTGCCCGGGGGTGGAGGATAAATTCGAAAGAGTTACCTCGCCCCCGGGCACTCGAGGCAGGGAGGAACAGGGGTGGGTTTTAGTCAGTAAGAGTCTGACACACCCTTCCGCTCCACCCTAGAGCGGAAGAAGTCATAGGATGATTTCCCACCCCCCAAAAAAAAAAAAAAAAAGACCTTCGAATCTCTGACTACCCATGAGGACTGTCAAAGTACTACAAAATACAGACAGGTCCAATGTCTCAACGTGCTTTTTTTTTTTTTTTTTTTGTGGGGTGGGAAATCATCTTATGACTTCTTCCGCTCTTGGGTGGAGCGTGAAGTGTGAGTATATTGTTACGTAGTACGATACCTATGTGTGCACGCACTTAGCTATGTAAGCAACTTTTCTTCATATTCATTTTACTGTAATTAAGTATTAGTCTAATAAAAGACACCGAACTGTGAACAGTTGTTTCTATTACTACAAGCCAAGGTTCCAACATCACATGGCGACCCTGCCAGGGCTCTGCCGAGGAACTTTTTCTTTTGTTTTAGCTTTTAGGTGCTGGTTACACAAGTACAATTTTTAAGTTGGTTTCAAATTCATTCTCAAGATGTGCCAGTCGAAGGTGGAAAAAGAAGACGTGTTTCTAACCCAGAATGCTGCTGGCGAAAATTCGGCTCAGTTGAAAGATTTCGGGAACCACGTACAAAGTATAAGCACGGTAACATATATTTTGCTGGCCCTGGTTTTGGTACTTGTACTATTTTTTAGTTGCAAGTCATATAAGGCCTGCCATCGACGCCTAATTCAAGAAGAAATGGGTATGCAAGCAATATCCCGCATCAGGTCGTCTCTACGAGCTAGGCGCAGCGTTGAGGAGACTACTGCGTAAGCAAAACAAACTTTTCGTGAGTGTTTAAAACCTATACATACTTTTATCATCTCAAAAATAAGTGTTTCCAATGTACTATGAGGGTTATTTGAAGAGTTTAGAATATATTCGAACATTTTATTTGGGTTATGGAAGACAATATTGAGTGCAAAGTGTAAAGCCAGTGATCAAATTTCATTACGCTAATAATTATAATTCATAAAACGGCGCACGGATACTCATCGAACATGATACCTCGCGGCGAATAGTGCTTACGTGTAGAATTCTTTTATCAGTATGTTACGAAATGGTGTTAAGTTTTACCTAATTATGAATAATTATTGCAATATTTCAAGAATATTAGATTCATTATGTTAGAGAGTTTAAAAGCATGTCAAGAGTTGTTATATGAAATACGAAAATATTTGGTAAAAAGAAGACAAAGTAGGTATAAAGGTCAGACTATTGAAATAAAATTGAAAGAAGCTAATGATGTTTTTGAGAAGTGTAAATCATTATATTTAGTTTTAGGAAAAAGTAGCGATACGAAAGTAATTAAAATAGGAAAGTATATTTTTGAAAAGTGCCAGGAACTGAATGACGAAATAAATAATTTATGTATATTTCCCAAGTCTATAGAAACTAACAAAATGGAATTCGACTTAAAGGTGGCATGTAATTTAATTCCAGTTATGGATGACACTGAAAGCACCACTAAGAGAATGATTGACTCTATCGAAATGTACGCGAATATGCTCGACGATAAAGGTAATTCTTTATTGATCATTTTCATCTTAAAAAGTAGACTTTCGGAAAACGCAAAATTGCGTATTTCTGACAAATATGAGGCGGTTTCTGAGTTAATTAAAGATTTGAGGAATAATTTAACAACAAAAAAGTCGTACACAGCCATTCAATCCCGGATGCAGACTATGAGACAAGGTCAAAAGACCGTTGAGGAATAAGGAAATAGAGCAGTTATTTACTGACATGACGATTTCTCAAGCAGACGGGGATTCCAGTGCTTATTCTGTACTTAAACCCATAAATGAAAAATCTGCGATAAAAACATTTTCAGATGGACTACGCAGCTCAAGACTGTCCACAATCATCACGTCGCGCAATTACAACAGCTTGAAGGAAGCAATACAGGCTGCAAAAGACGAGGACAGGCCTGCCGCACAGCAACAAGGTAACGTCATGCATGTATCAAAGCAAGGACGTACTTTCTATAACAATAGACGCTTTAGTGACAGTCGTGGTCGCGGTGGTAGTCACAATTATGGTCAAAACTCAAATTATTTCCGTAGACAGCTAGGACAAAGTAGTGGCAATGGATATCAGCGTGGAACTGGGCGCGGAAATTATAATAACTATAGAGGAAACAATTTCAATAATAACTTCAGAGGAAAGCATAGTAATCGTAGACCTTCTAACAGTTTTCAGAAAAGCAGGAGTAGACTTAACACTCAAAACCGTAACTTATATACAGCAGAACACAATGTAGAGGAGCCTCAAAGTAGTGAACAATCAAATAATAGCCAGATTCAGTTTTTTCGATCTTAAGAATACCATCTTATCATGTAATGAAGACACTAAATACGTGACTTTAAACATTAACAACATAACATATTATTGGCTTGTCGATACTGGCGCTTCATTATCTGTTATAAAAAGCGGAGCAATTCCCTTTAACACACCAGTGCAAAGAGACAATACATTAATAAATGGCATTAGAGGGCAGACCCGATCTAAGGGATTAGTTAATTTAACTTTAAAAACCCGTGACAACATACATTTTAACCATAACTTTTCAATTTTTGAATCGTTACCGCTAACAGCTGATGGAATTTTAGGTTTAGATTTTCTAATGAAATATGGAGCTAATATTAATTTACATACAAATTTAGTTACTTTATATAAAGATAATTATAGTTATTCATTAAAATTGATTAATAATGATAGTAAAAATAAAAATTTCTTAGTAATTCCTGCTCGATCCGAATCGATACACCATATTTATGTGGATAAATGCATAAATGGTGATATTGTTGTATGTGGAAAAGAGTTGAGCAAGGAGATATTTTTAGCAAATGAAATTGCAAGAGTAAAAAATAATAGGATTCCTATTAAGATCTTAAATGTTTCTGAAAAAGACGTAGAGTTACCATTATTTACACCAGAGTTACAATCTTTAAATGACTATCATATATGTTCATTTAATAAAAGTGGCATAAACGTTAATAGAGCTCAAAAACTACTGAACGAATTAAATTTATCTCATTTACACGATGAAGAGAAAAAAAGTATTGAAGCGATATGCGCAAAATATGCAGATGTGTTTTATGTAGAAGGTGATAGGTTAACAACCACAAATATTTACCAACAATCAATTACAATTAAACCAAATGTGTCCCCAGTATATGTTAAACCATATCGTTTACCACAAGCATTAAAGCCCGAAATTGAAAATCAAATAAAAAACATGAAAGAAAATGATATCATAGAAGAATGTAGCAGTGAATGGTCAAGCCCAATATTGTTAGTACCTAAAAAAAGTGTTGAAGGTCAAAATAAGAAATGGAGGCTAGTAGTAGATTATAGGAAACTAAATGAGATCGTGGCTGATGATAAATTTCCGTTGCCAAATATCAATGAAATATTAGACTCTCTTTCTGGCGCAATTTATTTTAGTCATCTTGACCTTCACCAAGGTTATTACCAAGTGACCTTGAACCCTCAGAGTCGTGAGTATACGGCATTTACAACGAGTTCAGGACAATATCAAATGAAACGTTTACCGATGGGGCTTAAAATTAGTCCAAGTTCATTCAGTCGTATGATGTCAGTTGCTATGTCGGGCCTAGCATTTGAAAAATGTTTTGTGTATTTAGATGACCTAGTCATTTTGGACGCAATTTGACTACTCATAATCAAAATTTAATAAGCGTAATGGAAAGACTTAGAAAAGTAAATTTAAAATTAAATCCCCAAAAGTGCGAATTCTTAAAAAAAGAACTTTTGTATTTAGGACACGTTGTATCAGAAAAGGGTGTTTCTCCTGATCCAGAAAAAACTAAAATACTCCAAAATTATCCAATTCCCAAAAATTCAAACGAGGTTAAGCGTTTTGTAGCATTCTGTAATTATTACCGTAAATTTATAAAATCTTTTGCTGATATTACTATACCTTTAAATAAATTAAGCAGAAAAAACGAACCATTTCAATGGACTGATGAGTGTCACAAAGCGTTTGAAATCTTAAAAAAGTTGCTAATGACACCCCCAATACTGCAATATCCTGATTTTTCTAAAGATAATGAATTTGTAATACAAACAGACGCATCAGGAATAGCTATTGGTGCAGTTCTATGCAACAAAGACTTGAGACCCATAGCATACGCAAGTAGGCCATTAAATAAGGCAGAAAAGAATTACCCGACAATTCAAAAGGAACTTTTGGCTATTGTTTGGGCTGTGAAGTACTTTAAGCCATATGTTTACGGCCGAAATTTTACATTAATGACTGACCACAAACCCTTAGTGTATCTTTTTGGAATCAAAGATCCTTCTAATAGATTACTTAAATTTAGACTTGCTTTAGAAGAATATAAGTTTAAAATTATTTACATAAAAGGAAAAGAAAATACTGTAGCAGGTGCTTTATCACGAGTTAGTATGACATCGGATGATTTAAAAAATATGCATGAACAAGTTGTAAATGTGATGACTAGAGCACAGAAAAAAAGGATGGATGAGATGAATGAAAATAGAGTTTTAAAAGGGAATGCGGATCTTAATAAATCTAAAGACGATTGGCCTGATCAACCAAAAGTCGTGGATATATTAAGAAAACCGCGTGACACGATTGAGATGAGGTTTATGGATGGCAAAACATTAGATAAATTTAGAATGAGAAATATGATTACTACGGAAATAGAGTGTTTCGCTTTTAGATCAGATATAAAACATTTATATATTAATCTTAATTTCAAGGCGCATTTCTCGCGAGTCGAATTTGTGCAAAAATTAAGTTTATTTTGCAAAAAGATAGGTATCGAAGAAGTTTGCATAGTAAAAGATGAACAGAATGTTGAATTTATTAAACATATATGCAGTGAAATAAAGTCACTAAACGATTGGTCTGGACCCCGCATATGTATATTGCGAGGTGTTAAAAGAATAACGGACGATAAAGAGAAAACTCTCATTATGAACGATTTTCATTTACTGCCATCTAGCGGACATGCTGGTATGCGCAGGATGATAAATACTATTAAGAAACGATATTTTTGGCCTAGTATTGAAAAAGATGTTCAAGAATTTGTGCGTAAATGTACGAAGTGTCAGAAAATGAAACATAGTCGTTACACTAAAGAGCCAATGGAGATAACCAGTACGGCATCTTCAGCCTTTGAAAAAGTATACCTTTTTTTTTTTTTTTTTTGGGGGGTGGGAAATCATCCAATGACTTCTTCCGCTCTAGGGTGGAGCGGAAGGGTGTGTCAGACTCTTACTGACTAAAACCCACCCCTGTTCCCCCCTGCCTCGAGTGCCCGGGGGCGAGGTAACTCTTTCGAATTTATCCTCCACCCCCGGGCAGGCACCGGCCGTGGCAGGCCCCTTCCTTTGGCTGACAACTCTTTGAGGCGCGCGTGGAACACTACGCGCCGTCGACTCTCGGGCCTGGTGCTGATCGGACGGCGAGTTACCCACTACTCGCCGTCCGCAGGCCCGGGTCTACGGTGGCCGGAGATCATCTCGCGGCCCCTGGCGTCTCCTGCGGCGGTCGCGGCTGGGGGCGCTAGGGCGACTCGGCCGTTGCTGAGCCTCCCTAACGTGTGCCGCCTCCCTCTTCGCGAGCATTACTGCTTCGCAGAAGGAGGAGACGGCCTCCCATTCCCTCTCGCTCCGTACCATGGCCTGAACCAGGGCACGGCGCGAGAGGTCGCTGTCGCCTATCACATCCACGAGGACACGGCGGTGCTCTGCCCAAGCGGGGCAAACCTCCACCGTATGCTCCACCGTGTCCTCTGGGCGATCCTCGCAGTGGAAACACTCAGGGGTCACCTCCGCCCTGATCCGACACAGGTACCTCCCGAAACAGCCGTGTCCGGTGAGCATGTAGTAGGACCCCTAGAAAAGTCCATAGATGATTATTCTTATATTTTAACTATACAATGTGAATTGACCAAATTCGTACAGGCAATTCCTCTTGTAAATAAAGAAACTACGTCCATTGCTGATGCATTCGTGCGTAATTTTATTCTAGTATTTGGTATTCCTAAGATAATAGCCACAGATCGAGGAACGGAGTTTATTTCGTCCACAATGGAACAGGTATGTAAGATTTTGAATATTACAAAACTAACTTCTACGGCTTATCATCATGAGTCAATAGGAGCATTAGAAAATACCCACAAAGTGTTGGGTTCATTTTTAAGAATTCAGTGCGACAATCATCCGGAAACTTGGAGTCAATGGTTACCTTTTTGGTGTTTTAGTTTTAATAATACTATTCATTCGGAAACAAATTACACGCCACACGAATTAGTATTTGGTAAACTATGTAATATACCTTCTAATTTGACTGATCACATAGAACCACTATACAATGTAGACAGTTATCCATTGCAATTAAAATACAGATTACAATTGGCACAAACTGAAGCTAAAAATAACTTAATAACTAAAAAACATAAGAGAAAAGCTAAGTATGATATATCGATGAATCCTGTTAGATATAAGGTAGGAGATTTAATATTAATTAAGTTAGAAACTGGACGTAAATTGGATCCTCTGTATAAAGGACCATATGTAGTTATAGAAGACTTAGGATGTAACGTTAAGATAAAAAATAATTCAAATAAAGAAGAAATAATTCATAAAAACAGGACTAAACCATTTTATGAATAAAAGTAAACTGTACTTTCTTATTTGTTAGATTATTATAGATTGAATTTTGTTTATTTTTAATGTAACATTTTCATGTTTTTTTTTTCCGAAATAATAGTTTTACTGAGTTTAAAAACAAAAAAAAAAAAAAAAGTAATAATGTATTTTTTTTTTTCTTCTTCGCCCCCGGGAGGTGAAGTGTGAGTATATTGTTACGTAGTACGATACCTATGTGTGCACGCACTTAGCTATGTAAGCAACTTTTCTTCATATTCATTTTACTGTAATTAAGTATTAGTCTAATAAAAGACACCGAACTGTGAACAGTTGTTTCTATTACTACAAGCCAAGGTTCCAACATCACAAGCGGAAGGGCGTGTCAGACTCTTACTTGTAACGAGGCAGTGTTAAAGCCTTGTTTATTTTTTGACCTCTATTCCAAAATTACGTTCTTTGCTTCCTTTTCTCTTCATTTCAAATTCAAAAATTACTTGTTTTCTCTGTCAAGCCTCTGTTTTTATATTAAAAGTCAGTTCTAATTCTGCAGCCGAGCTGGTAGAAGCTCTTGATTATCATTTTTCGACTCTTCGACTGTCAGTTACCAGTTTCCAAGAGTTGTGCAATTATACAATATAATTACGTATCAAGTCACAGTGTATGTGTTTGTACTTTAATGAGTGCTTCTTATATTTATGCCTACTTTTGTAAGTAATAAAATATACGTGTTAACTTGTCGTGTGTGATTCCTTCATCCAATTCCTCATCTACCTACGGTCCTCCTACTCCTACGTCCTCTGCGTGTCACTCCTACGACCTCCTCTGCGTGTCACTCCTACGACCTCCTCTACGAGTCACCAATACTCCGGTCCTGCAACGTGACACCACCTCCGTACCGTGACATACTGACTAAAACCCACCCCTGTTCCTCTCTGCCTTGAGTGCCCAGGGGCGAGGTAACTCTTTCGAATTTATCCTCAACCCCCGGGCAAAAGTCAACGTCACGCGGTGTTCCCAGGCGGTCACCCATGCAAGTACTGACCGCGCCCGATGTTGCTTAACTTCGGTGATCGGACGAGAACCGGTATATTCAACGTAGTATGGATGTGGGCTAACGTGCTCTCTGAGGCACGGTCCAGTTTGGGTATGTATTTATAATTACACATAATAAGCAATTATAACATTTCATCATCGTCATCATCAGCCTTTTAATGTCCCCACTGCTGGGGCACAGGCCTCCTCTCTATGAGAGGGTGTGGGCCGTAATCCACCACGCGGGCCCAATGCAGGTTGGTGGATGTCACATGTTTTGGTTCTAGGAGATGCCGGTTTCCTCACGATGTTTTCCTTCACCGTTTTGAGAGCAGTGGTGATGAAATAATTTACATAAAATAAAGCGCCTGCCTGGGTTTCAAAACTCACGACCCACAACTTGTAAGTTTAGGCCAATACCTCTGGGCCACCTCTGCTCTATTTTAACATTTATTTCCATAGTTTATTGTATACCAGCCATGAATTTAAAAAGCGTGTCCCTTTAAAATTACTTTGTTGGCATATAGAATACCAGCAGCCGACAAGTTCTCATCTCTCATACATTTTGCATGGACAAACGGCTTAACTTGTACATCTCAGCCACGGCTACATACGCTCTCAACAATGAATATCACCAACACCGGTCTAACTTTGCAACGCCTCGGGCAAACTCCACAAAGGTGCAATACCTACCCGCAACCGTGTGCACAACATCCTAACTTTTCACTCCAGGTTATTCAAAAATCAGCCGTGATCTTTTCTCACAAAGTTGTTGTTTCAGTGGGGAGGCATTCAAACTGGAATGTTCTAGAATGTTTCCAAAAGGTTTTGAAAGCGCGGTCTCCTGGCAGGCATGTTTACTCTGGCGCTCTGCGGCTGATGTAAGAATGACCTCAATAGCCAACGGATTTGCTTCTTGTGCCGCACTTTGCATTAAAGTGCATTAACACCTCATTCATGACGTCACACTAATTAGTTATTCTATACATAATGTTATGATGGACGTTGCCGGAGAGTTTTGGTACACAATAACTGTAAATATTTGTGCATCGACTGCAAACATTAGTGTTAGGTTGCATAATGGTGATGTTCGCGTTTGGCTGGCTGTTCTGCATCGATAAGTTTTAATTATTCAGGCTTGTTGTTTAGTCCATAGTGAGTTCAGCTGCTTACGCTGTTTAGGATGGACAGTTTACCTTGTGTGTGATGTGGTCTGCCCGAAATGTTCTTAATAGAAAACTTTTGTAAAATCATAAATCACTTAAAAATTAAATTACATTTACCAATCAATAATTACCGACTAAAAAGTGTAAAACAAGCTGTCTAAATATGCATAGCTTTAGCATAGCTTTCTGACATTAATTTTATCACTAAGCAAATTATCGAATCTTGAATGAAATAAGTTTTGTAAATAGCTACACAGTTTTGACCCGGGCCTGCGGACGGCGAGCAGTGGGTAGCTCGCCGTCCGATCAGCACCAGGCCCGTGAGTCGACGGCGCGTAGTGTTCCACGCGCGACTCAAAGATATGTTGTCAGCCACCACTGACGGGGCTCATCGTGGCCGGTGCCTGCATGCCTAGGGGTAGCGGATAAATTCTGAAAATGAATACATACCTCCTGGGCACGCCTTCTCCTCACCCCTGGGCACTCAGGCAGGGAAGGAACAGAGGTGGGTTTTAGTCAGTAAGAGTGACACGCCCTCTCGCTCCACCCAGAGCGGCAGAAGTCATTGGATAATTTTCCACCCTCTCCAAAAAAATAAAAAGTAAGTAGATACCTACATCCACACTGTATAGCTAAAATAGATGTTTCAGTTCTTTCCGGCTGATAGGAGCGCAAGCAAACTGATCCGCGAGTTGATTGATCAGTGAACAAATACTTTGACAAATATTGGACAAATACTGTGACAAATATATTTTTGCCTCCCGTCGCGGGTGCTGACGAGAATTTATTGTGTTTTAGTGAACGTCAATAAATGCGCCGGCTTTTGAGCCTTTTTAAGACTGTGGAGTATTTTTAATTTGTATTTTTTTTTGTTGGATAATCAATTCAAGTTTTAAATGTTGATTTAAAACTTGAATTGATTATATATTATTATTGATTATATATTATTATTATAATTGATTATATATTTTTTTAATTTGACTGGCCTGTTGGTCTAGTGGTTAGTGACCCTGACTGCTATGCCGGAGGTCGTGGGTTCGATTCCCACCCAGGACAAATGTTTGTGTAATGAGCACGATCATTTGTTCTGTGTCTGGGTGTAATTTATCTATAATATGTATGTATTTAGAAAAATATAAGTATGTTTATCAGTTGTCTAGTACCCATAACACAAGCTGTGCTTAGCTTGGGACTAGATGGCGTTGTGTGATAGTTGTGGCATATTATTATTATTCCATTTATTAAACTTTATGTACATACTATTTACATTTTTAAATATAAAAAATATAAAAACATTTAAAAATATAAAAAATAGTAGCCCACCGGCATCGGGATAGGGTCCAAGCTACCGGTGGTCAGGGCTCCTGAGAAAGGAATCTCCTAACAATACGCGCCGTGTCCAAGAGTATTATTATTATTACATTAGTAAATAAGTCAAAAGTAAAGTCATGAATAAAGTATCAACAGCCGCACGGGTCGATCCATCAAGTCAAGCTACGCTTGCCGGGGTTGGTCCATGAATGGGTGACCATTTTTACATACCGAGACTCCGTGCCTCGGAAAGCACTTTAAGCCGGTGGTCCGGCTGTCAATCGTGGATCTTTGACAGTCTCTACGGGTCGTCAGAAGCCAGAAAGTCTGACAACCAGTCTTACCAAGGGGTATCGTATTACCCAGTAACTGGGTTGTGGAGGTCAGATGGCAGTCTCTCCATGCAAAATACTGGTATGCAGCTGCATCCGGTTATACTGGAAGCCAACCCCAAGATAGTTTGGAAAAGGCGGCAGATTGAAGTCAGAAGTACATACTTTATTTATCATAACTCAAAGATATTTAAATAAGTAACAGGGGAGAGAAAAGCTTTAAGAAACGTGACCTTAAGAAATCCACATGTACAAAATCTTCCAAGTAATGATCTTCATAAATAATATTCATTCTAATGTAAAAGAAAAACACCGTATTAGGACGTGAGAAGAGCTCGGTACATATAGTATTAGGTGAAGTTTATCGTGTGTGTAGGCACAAGATCTCCGGCTCATCTCCCCGCCGGGTTCCGCCGGTTACGACTTTCCCAGAGCAAGACTACTTGATAAACTGAGATTAGCATGCGAATAACTAATTTATATTCATAGATTTACCGAATCTGGACTTCAACCATTCAGCCTGATCCAAGAGTTGGGAGAAAACAAAGTGTTCATGTATAACAAGTTGTTAAAGAGGACGAAGGCAAAAAGGTACCTACTTTGTTTAGCTAGTCAATTTTCCGGGAACTGATAATAAACGTCTTCATTGTTCGGAATTTTGTTCTGCTAATACATCTTTCTTGAAATTAGGATTTTGCGTACAAAGGCCTTTTGGTCAGCTTATGTTTATTCGGTTCTAAACATCTGACTGATTGGATCAGAGGATTGCTGGTAATACCTTTGATTCTTAATGTGTTAGATAATTAAAAAAAAAAAACCTAACATCAATACAAATTTTCATCTAAAAGTCAAGATTAAACGTGCATCCGCAAATCTACTTTCAAAAGAAATTCAAGTAGGTACTATAATAGCACCCACAAAAGAATAGGAGAGTGCATCTAAATGTTATTTCCTCACAAGTAGGCATCGTCGGAAAAAGTAAATCTATCATCAGCGACCCTCTTCAACGGCGCTTAGCAGAAAGAGTACAGCGGACATATGACACAGTTCCATTGCTGCCCACGGCTGTGTTAGGCACGTGTAACGTACACTTGCTACATAACGAAAAGTAGCATTTTTCTGCGACTCAGCGCAATAGTGGTACTGACCCATAGGAACCGTTTTCCGTGATAGAAAAAGTAGCTAAAAACTCAACGAACAAGTAGCTTTCCTTCAAATGAAGTTAAAGATTTTTTGTTCTCAGATCAGTACTTTCACAGATTACATTTTATAAAATAACGAACAAATTAACTCATAATACATTAGTTTAGACAAAGGTCGTCGACTACGTCATCTGCGACCCACGACCACGCAACGTACGGATGCGTGGAAATGAAATAAAAACAGCACACCGAACGCGTGTAACATATACGCTCACATCCTATGCCGCAGTGGAATCGCGTCTTTATCCCCACTTCAGCGCCTGAGGATAAGAGTCGGGTATTTTGATTAGGTAACAAGAACGCGGTAATTAATTGGATTTTAAGGAACTGCCTCTAAACGAAAAGTGTTTCATTACTTCCATCGTTGATGAGAGAAGTGTTTTGGTTTTTCCAATACGTACCTACTTAGGAATATTTTTATTAGTTTTCTGAATTGAATTGTTGGGAAAACATTGTTTTTTTTTGGATTATTTAAAAAAAATAATCAACTCAGTCCACTGCTGGACATAGGCCTCTCCCAGGCTGCGCCACTACCACCACAAAAATATAATGTCTACGCCAATTCATTTGTACGAGTACCTAGTAGAGTGGCTACAACTGACTGACCAACCGACTCGAAAATATCAGTTACAATAAAAAGTTGCCTTTCATAAGACCAACACTTAAAACTAAACATCTCGATGATTCCACTAAAATACATATTTTACAGACCTTTGAACTTCTTGAAAAATATAAAAATTCCTTTCTCTTATTACTAAGGTTATGTACTGAAATACGAGTTCGAGTATAAAATACGACGCAACCCTACCTTGAATGCCAAGGTAGCGTTGTGAGGAGGTAGCCGTCTCCTAACCTGTTCTAATAACACTGTCGCTGGCACCTGCAGCTCAACACCCGTCCTATAAGAAACCTGGACACGTTATTTAATTATAGAATGCTAGTTGCTGCCTGCCACTTCGTTTGTCAAATGCTTGTACTATATTCACTGCTTTTCTAGAAATATACACGCACACTAGCTTTTGCCAGCGACTTCGCCCGCGGGGAATTTGTACTTCCTCCATTATATATTATACCCTATGTGTGTACCTCTGCACCAAATTTCTTCCAAATCCGGTCAGCCAATCAGGCGTGATTGAATAACAAGCAGTCATCCAAACTTTCCCATTTATAATACCTATGAGTAGGATGTTTGATTGGATCCCAATATATAAAAAAAAAATTGGAAAATGCGAGTCGGACTCGCGCACGACGGGTTCCGTACCATTATCTATAAAAAAGTCAAAAAAAAATTCATGTCTGTTGTATGAGAGCCCCCTTAAATATTAATTTTATTATGTTCTTTAGTATTTATTGTTATAGCGGCAACAGAAATACCTGTAAAAATATCAACTGTTTAAGTATCACGGTTCATGAGATACAGCCCGGTGACAGACGGACGGACAGCGGAGTCTTAGTAATAGGGTCCCGTTTTACCCTTTGGGTAGGGAACCCTAAAAAAGAAGGAAGGGTAGACCTTCAAAAAGATGGGGTGACGACATCATACAGATAGCCGGAGCCTTATGGACCACATGGGCAAAGGACAGATTCAGATTCAGATTCATTTATTTGCTTGAAATATGGTATTTTACAGATTTTATAACACTCACACAATAGTTCTTCATATTCCGCCTACTAAATTCGGCATGCAAATTTTTGTGACAATAAAAATGATTGATTCAATTTTATCAAATCAGAGTAACCTGAAACGGTTTGGAGGAAGCTTTCACCGCAAGACGCAGCCATTACACCTAACAATACTAACCTTATTTAAGTACAAAACTAACACAAAATCTAAATTATTGTAAGGGATAAAATAAAAAATAGTAAGGTGTACAGTCTTATTCACAAAAATCTCTACATTGTTGAGCACCTGTTAAGCAACTGATTTGCAAGATCTTCTTCAGATATTGCTAAATATGCTAAACCTTTCAAAGATATTAGTCAGATAAGAGTCAGAGAGTAAAGATCACTGTTTCACTGCCAAATGTGTTTGTAAAGTCGACAAACTTGTAGCTGATTCAGCCTTGTGAAGGCTGATAGACTAGTAATGAACAAATTTATTGAAGAAAGTAATAATAAATTCTGACAAAAAAATTGAATCTCCCATACCTACTAATTTTGATCAGCTTCACTTTGGTAAAATTGTTAATTCCCATTGGCAGATAGGTAGATTGTAGGACCTTTTTTGAAGGGACCTTCTCTTTAGTTAAAATAACAGAAATCATTTGTTATAATAATAGAGACGAGCTTTTGTTTTTGTAGAATCTTTTTTTTTGTGTAAAAAAAGACATATCTAAATAAAAACATTGTTCCATACCTACATACATATAAAAAAACGCTCACGTAATTTTACGTGCAGAACACAAATCCTGCAATAAGTCATAATGTACGGAATCACTAAACATTACGTGTCTAGTTGTTATTCACGTCAGTAGGCGAACATTACAGCTATAGGCTCGGCCAAGTTCGGAACAATTTCGGCAAAGTTCGTCGACGCTCGGGCTTAGTCCACCTATTCGCGCGGATTATCGTTTATCATGCTGGTCTTGGGAGCTATCCCTTCGTTTCTCGTGTCTTGGCTTGACTGGCTAGTCCAGTGAGAAGGCGATGACACGCCTGCCTGACTAATCACTAGATGTTGTTTTTTTGCAAAATTTCAATATCAACAGGTTTCTGATCTTATTTTTTATTGGCTCGCGTTAGACTTTCTCGCCTGATGGAACAAGTTTTACAAGTATGAGTTAAAATGACATTAGAAAGGCAAAAATGCTACTGTCAAAAACAGTCAGACATTATTTATTCAGGTTTTCAATAATTCTAGTGTAAACCTAACCTACAACCTATATTGTTCTTCGTCAATTTATCTTTAGGGTGCTCTGTTCAGACAAATCGGGAGTCCATTTATTATGTACATTACCTTTGATTTGCGGTTTTCAGAGAAGGTCGGGAATTCATTCAAGTCCCCTATATTAAGGGCTGACCCGACAAGAGCAGGGTTAGGTTATCGAACTATCCAAATAATTTTGTTGACAAAAGAGACCGGATTTCCCCGTATTTCCTTAATTTTGGTTTACGTTTCCGGTTTTATTTGTATTTGAATACGTGAATTTTTTTTTCTAATAACCCATATTATAATATTTGAGACATTATGCCATTTTGGGTTACAGACAAAATTATATTTAATCAGCGATAGCGATTGTGACAAATGCGTTAGCGGTTGGTCGCGTGACATTCCTCTTTCTCTTTTCGAAGTGGTTGAAAACTTCCGCTGATAGACTGACACTTTCTTTGGGCTCTCTTAAAGCCCAGTTTATTTTTATCTGGAATTATTTCTGCCAATATTTAATAAACATTACTATAGTTTATGAAAAACTAAAAAACACGCTTTTTATTTCATTTTTTGTATTCTTCTCAGGAAACACTTTCATTAGATACCCATATCATGGGAATGCATAAAACATTTCTACGCCATTTTTGGGACACCGCCATATTGGATTCAGAGTGACATCACTAAACTAACCGTGCATTGTTATACAAACTAAAAATGTGTGCAAAATTGGGAAGTGGGTCAAATTTCAGTCCTAAGATTTTTTTTACATAGTTACAGGTGAAACTAATAAGCGTGTTGAAATAGTAAGTAATTCATTGTTAAGTTACACTTAAATGTTCTTCTTTTTTCTTATATAAAGTTATTTAATTAATCATTGGTGAAGCTGGCAATTATTGATTGAACAACGCAATTTGGCGAAATTTACCAATTATTCGCTACTAGCGGGAGGCGCGCTAGTTTTTCGAACACACAATACCCATTCGCACTTAATACTTAACAATAAACGAATCTGAATCTGAACTTTCCTCCACATTCACCAGGGAGCTACTAAGAAGGTCAGAATTCATAATTATGAAAACGAGAAAAAAGTTACGACAAGATTTTCTATGTCTGTGGTATTTTTACCCAGTAGAGCCTCCTAAGGATATATACGGATCAAAAACAAACCCTTGTCCATGCATAGTCTCCTAAATCTCTTCAGCTGGTGTACCACTTCAGCCAGTGTTCTGTGTCTATGCACTCGAGTACTGACGTCACAGCCGGGTTATTTATAGTCCACTCACCGTTATCTACGGAACCACTATTTGCTTCAGTTATTAAGACGTTATACTCGTATATGTCAGATACTATTAAACTTACTACTGAAAATTGCATTTGCGGAATCGCAAACATACCTTTGAGCTTCTAAGACGCAACATATTTATAGTTTATGGAAAAAACAGAGAGATTTTATTTATTTGTCGCAGCCAACTAGTTTAATTTACTTTTCGTTAACAGCCTAGCCTTTTTACTAAACAGCGCCATTCAGTGACATTCTATCAACAATAGAATAGCGATAGCGATTGACAAAAAGTAAAAAATGACAAGAGAGCGACAATTGGCAAGTCAATTGCATACACGTGACAATTTCGAAAGACGAAGCTGATATAAAGACATCTGTCAGCGATGTCAGACATGTATACAGCGTCAGGTCACCCTATTCTATAACTGATTAGCCAATAGCTAATGCTGGCATTAGCCAGCTGGTTTCCTTTATGTTGTATTAGACGCATCGGCTGAATATCACTCAGGCCACTAGTTGAATGGCACCGTTTTGTTTTTTTTTTTTAAAGGTCAAAAGGCTGTTAAGTAATTATTGCCAAAATAAAAGTTAACTCTTATAAAATATTCAAATATAGGTTGCTGCAGACTAGGTAGTCGATATTACTTGTTGATTTACAAGAAACGGTTGATCCATCTTTGATGAGAGGTGATGCGGGTGTAGCCCGTAGGATACCCTGCGTTGCAGCCAGCGGCGCCCGTGAACGACACCAGCCCCACCTGAGGACAAAAACCACATAATAGTCTTAGGTTATGCCGAGTCATTTTAGCCTTGAGCCAAACGCAATAAAAACACTAAATGCAGTACACGTATGTTACAATTTCAGTTGTAACAAAAATCAAAAATTCATTTATTCAAACTAGGCAGAGAGCCAGCACTTTTTGAACGTCAATGTTCTACATAAAGACAGTCTCCCAAAAACGCCTGCCACCATTTCCTAGTGCTTTAGCTGTAAAGAAGAAGTGGCCAACAAACTCCCCAGCAACACATCTGTCTGTTAAGTTTGAAGAACTAGAATCTATATAATTATATTATAACACTAGGCGACAGCAGCTTCACCATTTCTTCTTCAAGCAATAAAAAAAACTTACCAGCATATCTTCCCCAGAAGCGCCCTGATACCGGCGCAGAATCAGAGGCCCACCATAGTCACCTCCACAAGCTCCTTTGCCTCCGTCTCCACTAGTGCACATGATGTCCAGGGTCACAGTGTCTCCATAGATCTGCTTGCACTGGGCGTTACTCATGACTGTTACGAACACGTCTCGAAGGCTTTAGGACCCGTCTAAGGCACCAGCTGAAAGGAAATGTGTTATTTTTGATATTGCATTACAGTGTGTCGCAAGGTACGAGTAAGCTTGGATAAAAAATTTTCGAGCGGAAACTTTTGACCATGAATGTGAATGGCGAGTAGGAGAAGAACAAGAAAAGAAAACGGACTGTGTGAATGATGATACAGCAACAAAAACAATTGAATATTTTTAAAAAAAAACCCGATTGTAAAAAACAACTAAATAGTTTCAAATAAATAAGTCACTTTTCAAGCAGTCTGATGCAGTTGGTGGCAGTTATTTTGGTTCAATTATTAATTTCATGCTACCAACTGCATCAGACTGCTAGGAAAGTGACTTTTTCGGAACTGTTCAGTTGTTTTTAAAGTCAGGTTTTTTGAAAAAAATCAATTGTTTTATTTTTCTACATTTTAGTGAGTTATGTTTTTGGAATCGCCTCCGCGAACCCTTTATTTTGGTACCCAACTTAATATAGTTCGTCGACTTTAATTTTTTTCTTTTTCACAATATGGCGTCTGGGTTTCGCCATTTGCAAGATTAAGACGAATCAATTTACGTAAGAATTATCGAAATCGGCCCACGCGTTTGGTCTCTATAGTGCCACAAAGGAACAAACATAAATACATACATAGGCTGATAAACACATTACCATAGACTCAGATCTGGATATATTCCATATGTAATAAGTTTGCGTTCATGATGAGGAAAACTAACTCGCCTAATTGTGTGGATTGTGGAGTTGTCTAGAACCTACATTGCCTACTGATAGATTGTGTTCGAAATGAGTCTAAAAGAAATGATCTCTTTGAGGTCTTGAGGTAGAACCGACTTGATGTGAGCACACTCCATAGAATTCTGTCTCAACCAAATGGTGATGATGCGAGGAGTCTTTTCAGGTTTATGGCTCAAATGTAATAGACTGATTTAGTGTAATTATTTAAGGTATGATGGGACTGTCATACGCATTGCGTTTATAAAAATCCCTAATTTAAAGAAGAATAAAAAAAACACATTACCCTCCCTTGCGTCGCGCAGTCAGGTAAAAGTGGCTGGTTGCCGAGGTAACGACTAATAGAGAAGTACCTGACATGGAAGTGGAATACATACATACATCGGGTTAAGGACAAGCGAATGATGATCAACGTACTCTTAACAAAAGATAACTCACTTGGTGAAATTCTTCCAAATCCTATGATTTCAGCCGTGTAGCCTTCAAGTGAGCTAAAGTATGCGGCAGGCAGAATAATTGGACTTATATAGCCTGAAATAAATTAAAATAAATTTATTTAAACCTGTTTATACGAATGTAATATCACCAGAGGTCGGAATTAGATAGAGTTATTTATGTACTTGCATCGAAATGTTGATATTTTTTTTTTTCTTCCCTGGATTTTCAATGGACAATCCCGTGTTGCCACACACAATATTACAAATAAATAATAATAAAAACCTCCATTATTTTCTTTTGTTCTCACAAGGTATGTTGTGTGAACTACGAATGTGGCAACATTTATTATTATATTAAAATCCATACAATATGTAGTGGTCAAATCATCTGAGAACCATGCACGTTTATGTCTGGGATGAGCTTTTGAGGAAAGCAACACGCATATTCGAGTGGACCTGTCCAGACAGTGCAAGCATTTGTCAGTTATCCGTCAAGCTCAACTCAGAACTTTGAGGAGCTCAACGAACCGACGAACAATACCAAAGTAAGGACATTTGGGTAGGCCGCAAAAATACTCAAACTGCCAGACAATCATAAAATCTACATGCATATAACGCCATACATAGTTCTCGCATTCACATTATACTATTTGAGGACCATGTAGCTTAGTGTCTGTAATGGTCTTTTGAAGAAGAACCACACATATTTGAGTGGACCTGTCCAGTCAGTGCAAGCATTTGTCAATAGTCGAATAGCTCAACTTAAAATCACTAAGGAGCTCAGTGACTTGACGAACAATACCAAAGAAAGGACATTTGGGTAGGCCGCAAAAGTACTCAAACTGTTACTCAACGTTAAAAATTACTGTAGAAAGGAGGAGAAAAAAATTATAATAATAGTCCTCACATTTACAAAAATAAAGTAATCAAAAAAATAAATAATAATATAATACTTAACAAAGTATTCATGTCAAAAAATAAATAAAATGTCAATAAAAAGAAAATATAATACTATACAAGTATTAATGTCAAAAATGAATATATAAAATAAAAAAATGTCATCAGAGTTTATAAACTATAGAGAACTTAAGAAAGCAATGGCTTATGTATATCATTGAAGCAGCTCAATCCCACGCCTTTTTGTCCTCAAAGTAGTCATTAATTGTGTAAAAAGCTTTCTAGCATAGCTTACGTTTAATAAATGATTTAAATTTATTTATACTTAGTTCTTGAATATGGCTAGGAAGTTTATTATAGAAACGTATACATTGGCATCTAAACGAACCACCTATTTTCTTCTTGAGCCTGGTTTTAGGTACATTAAATTTGTGTGTGTTCCTAGTATTTATGCTATGGATTTCACTATAAGTATCTTTTAAACATATTAATATTTTTATGTGCATACATGAGATTCTCATATATATACTGAGAGGGAACAGTCACAATATTAATCTCGTTAAATTTGTCTCTGAGGAAGACTGAGAGGATGTCTGGGACTTAATTTATAAATTGCACGAATAGCCCATTTCTGTAAAACAAAAATTGACTGAATATCGGCGGCATTTCCCCACAACAAAATGCCGTACGACATCACACTATGAAAATAACTAAAGTATAATAGCCGAGCTGTCTCTAAATCAGTTAAACCACGAATTTTCCTAACGGCGTACACTGCAGAGCTAAGTTTTTTGGACAGTTTATCTATATGGGGGCTCCACTGAAGCTGCGCATGCAAAGATAAACCTAAGAACACTGTGAAATCCTCGGGTTTCAACTCTTGACCCTTTATTGACACACTAGTGTTCACTTGTGTTACATTGGTGACTTTATGCATTTTGTTTTTTTTTCGTTAAGGAGAAGATTATTGATATTAAACCAGTTACTTAAAAGAAAAAAGCCCTTGAAGAATATGTCAGAACTAAATACTAACATCGATTGTCACTTAAAGTATTTTAATTCCGTGTTTTATATATCCGCGTCACCGCGTGGTTACAGAGACTGCATTTATGTACTTCTAAATATATTTTATACATTTCTCAATATGTAAGTGAACTGAAATGTTCTTTTTATCTGAGGAACAACCACCTGCTGACGTTTGAGTTTAAATAAAATTGAAGTGTCGTCAGCAAACAGCACTATACCATGTAATGTCATTGATGAAAATTTGGCATCGTTGCGCGTGCAGTGGTTAAATTGTGTAAAAGTAAATAGCTTTTTTATTTAATAAATCACGGGTTAGTTTTGCTCTTTAAAATTAATCTCGGGATTTGAGGCATATCCACTTTATTCTTTCGCTTTTTGAAATCAGTGTAAGTACGTAAATAACTTTACCTAATTCCGACCTCTGAATATCACACACATTCGCACAAAATCAACTGTGGTTAACTGGGCACCCATTTATATTATTCTACTTACAAAAAATCTCTCGTTTTGACATTTAATAATTTTACTGGCATAATTAAAGGTATTATTTTACTAACAATTTATGGAATGTAATGTTCTGAAATACACCACACACAAACACACGCACTAATACTATCGATAAGGGTTAAGTTAGCAAAATCATATTGTGTATGTCGTTAATTTGTGGCAAATAAATACTTTTTCTTTCTTTCTTTCCAAAATGATTAATAATAATAAAGTTGACTTTTAAGAAATACTTACTGTTAGTAGAGATATAACGAACATTGCCCATCTCGACAACGTTAGCCAGGGTGTTGGAGTTATAATTATTCAGGATGCAAAATGACTGAGTCAGCATACTTGCGGGTCCCTTCAGAAAACAATGTTACCGTTCCTAACACCTTGAATTTAGAAATATAAATTAAAAATAAGCTGGGAAGCGTTTAATGAGAGTTCCAAAAAGATAAATAAGTTGACTTAAGTACGTCATGAAAGGCAAGATTCTGCACGCCTTTGAAATCGTGTTTATAGTTGTCAAAATATTAACAGTTTGAAAAATAATTTAGCAACAGTGTAAGGGTAATATGCAGAGGTCGGAATTAGGTAGAGTTATTTATGTACTTACACTGATTTCATACAGCGAAAGAATAAAGTGGATATGCCTCAAATCCCGAGATTAATTTAAAGAGCAGGAAAAGCCCGTGATTTATTAAATAATAAAGCTATTTACTTTTACACAATTTAAACCACTGCACGCGCGACGTTGCCAAATTTACGTCCACGATATTGGATGTCCGAAGTTGCATAATTCCAATGCGCACATGCGCGATGTTGCCACATTTGTAGTTCACACAACATAGCTTTTGAGAGCAAAAGAAAACAATAGAGGATTTTATTATTAATTTTGGAATATTGTTGTCCACACGGGATTGTCCATTAGAAATCCCGGGAAGATCCATAATATTAATGTCAACATTTCGATGCAAGTACATAAATAACTAACCTAATTCCGACGTCTGGTAACATGTAATTATGTTGAGCATTATGTGTGGTTTCCATATTCAGAACAGGATTGCCATTTTGGTGATATGATAATTTTTCAATCCCACCTACCTGAATTTCTCTGCCCTTGGATTCTCCGTCGTACCCGATTGTCCAATAGTCACCTCGTAGTATCTGTTTAGAAGAGCTCCACCTTCAAATTCCGCACTACGCTAGTATAGGCCAGCAGCATGAGGTCATCAAAGTATGGCTACGGACTTGCAGTCGGCTGTTCAAGCGTTAAACGCAGCTTTACATGAAATAATTCTTACGTTAAGTTGATCGCGGGATAAAAAATATACTCACAAAAAATGGATGATGCCCTTTATAGGAACTGAGGCCACCAGCTATTTTTATATTTGATCTTTGCAGCCATGGGGATCCCCACTCGCTTGTGGTATTTCTCTGCAGCTGCCGCGGCCACTAACCCCACGACATAGACTAACAGAACTGTAGTCTTCATACTGACAGATTTAGGAGTGTTACTGATGGAATTGTCTTTATATTATCATAATATGAATGAAAATTCGTCATTTTAGTGGTACTTACACTTATCTATTGTAAGTATCACTTGAGACTAGGGACTTTATTAGTAAACTGTTTCGCGTCATTCGTTTTTAACTTTAAAACATTAGCATGACTTTTAAAACTAGAGATGCCACGAATACTCGCTTTCGCTTCGCTTTTTTTTTGTTATTCGTCGAATACCGAATAATAGCTAGTATTATTCGACATTCGGTGAATAGTTGTCTAAAATAAACATACAATGAACAAAAAAAAAAACCGCCCAGGTGTATGTCAGGCCAAGTGCATGGTAGGGTTCCGTAGCCACCCGATATAACATGCGCATTTAGAAGGGGGCTTTATAATAATAATAATAAATTATTAAATAATAAATTATTTATTGTAGCAGGTTCATTACATTTTACATGAAATTCCCTGGCTCCCGAGCTAGTTTCAAACTGTATTACAGGAGCCTTTATGTTTGTTACTATGAAAATATTAATTGAGTTCGCGGTTTTACGTTTAAATTAAAAAAGAAATAAAGTATTCATTTTTCCAAAATTTTACAAGTTTACTACACGTTTTAAATACTAAATAAGTAACAACATCACCTAAGTAACTATTTTCTCAGAATTTTGTATGAAATTTAACAAGTAGAAACATTTCTTATGTTGGGTGACTTTTACTCTAACTAACAGAGCCAACATAACCGTGATACTTTTCGTAAGTTCATTATTTAGACTACCATCATGAATTTATTTAGGTTTTTCAAACCCATACTTTAGCTTTTAGGAGGGGGGCGAGGACACTCGGCTCGAACAAAAAAAATCACTTTAAAGTTTAATATTTCGCAAACGGATAACTGAATCGAAAAAAAGTCTGTCTAACCCCGCAATGATTTTGAAAGCCCTATCCAACGATATCACACACAATAGGATAGGCGAGAAAACAAAAGTCATGCCCACTTTACCATAACAAAAAACCAGCCAAGTGCGAATCGGACTCGCGCGCAAAGGGTTCCGAACGAATCACATATTTTTTAAATGGCTTATAAAACAGTATAAGAGACGTTCACGCCTCAAGTTTTGAAGAAAATGTTATGGTTACAACTATAACCTTTTCTAGTTTACGTTTTTATTTGATTGAATAGAAAATCGAATCTATACTACGGCCAGTGTGCTATTACTTTTCAAGACAAATCTAACTAGCCTTACCTCATCAGGCTACATTGTTAAGTTGAGGGTTTCATGTGATGACCTTCCAGATCCAACATCAGACCCTGGACTTTACCTGAAATTATAGTTTTAGTCAAGACAATATCGAGGAGACCAAACCATACGGCATTTTGTTGTTTAGTATCTACAGTACCCTTCTGGCTCTAGCATCAGTCCCTAGTCGCCACCTAGTTTATTGACACTTGTCAGAACGTAAGTACAACACGACGACGCTATGTTGCCTATAAATATATAGAGTCTTCAAGCATACAACATATATAGGTGGACTTTTTTGAGCGCTTAGTGTTGCCTTTGATAAGTTTTTCTTTTTTTTTAAATTAATTATTTTCATTGAAGAAAAATAATTATCTCGTTTACGAGATAATACCAAGTAATTAATAAATCCTTCAGGATCGGACAGGGTTTTTGTTACATGCTGTGTTCGGTACGAGTGCATTTCCGAATGCAGCCTTTGGCTGTCACACCTTTCCTTTTATGAGTTTTTTTCTGTCACTTGTTGGTTTGGTTTGACAGTAGTGAAAAAACGTGTTGGAATTATAATTTTGTGGCTTGCGATTTAATCTGGCCGAATCTGTTGGTTTTGAACCTAATTGTTTGCTATTGAACTAAATTTGATTAAAGCCCCATTTGATGTAGTGGGTTATTTTGTGAAAATACGTGGGAAGTTTGGTTGGTTTGCGAGAGACCGCGCTGGGTGAGATCACTGGCGCTCTTTGGGTACCTTCATAGTCTGGTATACCTACTGAACAAGCACTGCACTACCACATTTAACTCTGACATACACACATGTAGCCGGATTGGTCCCCGGCGAAGACTTCGGAAACCTTAGGTAAGTCTGATGAAATATCTCTTAAATTATTCTTTAGCTCTGCGTATTGCGGGCAAGTTGTGATCAAGTTGGAGCCGGGGATCCGACAGGCACGCTTCCACACTCTCGTCTCCTCAAGTTTAGTCAGATCCTTTGCCCTGGCTTTGTCGCAAACATTTTGGTAGCAGAGCGTGGTTCGCTTGTTAAGGTTAGCTTGAAACAAACAACTAGTTACTTGGTATTCTTTTTGGGAAATAGTAATAATTTGAGTTAAAATTGTACTGAAAAGTAAACTGATTGTTTATGGTTTTGTCATGAGAAACTCGAAATTCGATATATCGATTTTTGTCAGAATCAAAAGAGTCAACAATGAAAAATGTTAGGGATTTATGGGTATCTGTTCCGATCGCCATCGTACTTTAATACGATTGATGTATTTACCGGTTTATGTTCAGATCCGTGTATTTTGCGGACGAATTTAGAGCGGATCTATCAGTTTTTGACCGGGTTACATTAACCATAGAGCAAGATATGTACGAGAACAACCAATTGGCATCATAAAAAAAATATCAAAATGAGATTTGTCGGTTTTTGTTCCGACGCTCCTCAGTTGTCATCACTATTGAGGGACTGGCTTGGTTTGAGCTCACTCCTATGAATTGTTTGGCCGCTAAAATTGCTACCTCGGCCATTGTTATGAGGAATATTTTGGGTAGCCATCCACAAGATCAGTTGTCTTCAAAAATTGTCCGGTTGATGTCAGGCCTAGATTTGGCTGACCCCCGGTTTGATTCCCCTCGTACAGCGCATTTGTTATTGGGTTCTGATGTACTAGGGAGAATATTTTTGGATGGTAGAAGGGCTAAAAGGTTTGGTGGCTGTCTCGACCATCTTTGGTTTTGTGTTGATGGGACCAGTGTTGAAGGTCCCCCCCTCCACCTGAGCCTGATTTTAAATTAGTGTCCGGCTCCGCTCTCTCTGACGCCGTTCAGAGGTTTTGAATGAGGCGAGGCCCATTGCAGGGAGGGTTTTGAACGGACTTTGCTGGTCCCTTTTCAGTTATGACGTCTACCGTAATGCTATGCCTCAGAATGCACAAATAAGCCTTAACAACTTTACTTCCCAATAGTTGTTAAGGCTTTGTATATAATTAACTTGTATATAAGGCTATAAGAGTAGGGGAAGGCCAAAGAAACGATGGTTGGCCTGTGTGAAAGAGGATATGGGTAAAAAAGGGGTGACTACAGAGATGACGACTATATGGAAGAAAAAGACATGTTGCGCCGAACCCAAATAAATTGGGATAAGGGCAGGAGAATGATGAGTTGTTAAGGCTTATTTGTGTATGTTTGTCTGCCTGTCAACTAAGGCAGTGCACGTGGAGCTGGTAACCTCGCTCTCGACGGAGGCCTTTGTGGCGACTTTGATAGATTTGTGTCACGGCGTGGGTTACCTTCTTTGATCAGGTCTGATTGCGATACCAACTACAAGGGTACAAGTAACTATTTGAAAGAGGTATACGCCTTCCTTGCTGAGAGCCAGTTTGACATTGGTAACAAATTGGCTCGCCGAGGGGTCACTTGGTTGTTTGACCCGCAAGCCTGCCCCTGGGGGGGGTATTTTTTAGGCCGCGGTGAAAGCGGCAAAAGGACTCTAACGGAGATTGTTAGGAGACTCCATTCTCACCTTTGAGGAGCTAGCTTCAGTATTTTGCCGCATTGAAGCCGAACTAAACTCGCGTCCATTGTGCCTTCTTTCTTCGGACCCGTGTGACTTGGAGGCTAACCCCGGGCCACTTTTTTGATTGGACAGCCACTTGTCGCCCTGCCTGAGTACCCCTTTGTCGATGTGAGCCGAAATCGGCTATCGCGGTTTCAGTTGGTGCAACAGCTCGATCAGAGCTTTTGAAAGCGTTGGAGCTTGGAGTTTTTGCACATCATCCTGCAGCGCGTCAAGTGGACGGATCGGTCATGAAGAGAGCGGTCGCAACCTTGTCAAGATTGCCGTCCGGGGGGGGCATATGTTCGGTCCGAGTGCATTTGAACGCATTCTTGGAGCCGCTGATCCGACAGGCACACTTCCACACTCTTGTCTCCTCAAGTAGGATCCTTTGCCCTGGCTTGGTCGCAAACATGCTGTATATGTATAATCAGACTCTGATCTTCTCTTTCCAAGGCTACTTGGGGCCTATCATTCCTAACGTTAAAAACGAGCTATGGGGCTGCTTACCTGGGTTGTATGTGCTACGGGGCACCTGTTTAGGCTGATAGGGCCACCATTGGAGCGGTACGACGTAAATTGCTACAAAGCCAACGTTTAGCTTTGATTTTCCTATGTAAAACGTAAAGGACGGTTAGCACTGAAGCCTTACCGGTACTTGCAGATCTTGAGGTGCAGCGACGTGCTGCAATATACTATTCTGCACGACTGACTACGGACCCAGACTCTATACCTCAACTTTTTACTCTTTGACGAACTGAACGCAATATTATGTATTGTCTATAACACGGACCTTGTGGAAACTAGAACGAATTTCCGTGCCTTCAAGTGTTTTTGCCATACCTATTATTGGAATCAAGTGTAACAGCTCACAATTTTAGGACTCATTAATAATAGTGTTTTTAACCAGTAAATATCACCTTTGTGCCTAATGGCCTAGCTTTGTTATGTCTCCCGCTTGATTAGGAGGGAAGTGGAAATTATGTTTTTCTTACTCCTCCGCTGTCTTTTCTGATTAATTTCGTTGCGGGACCCAAGACAGTTTAATCGTTTCTCTGGGACTCGTGGAGCTTCATTGCCTCGGTGTTTTTCCTGGTTGTCGCCACTGTTGATTCTGGCTTACAGCAGTTACAGTGGTTTGAGAATAGTGCGGCGGGCTTGTCGCAAAAAAAAATCAGACTCTGATCACCTTACAGAGTAATAAACTAGGCAGTACAAATTCAATAAACCCAAACAATAGTGCTCTAATCTTGTTTAGTTGAGGAGTTGGCATGGTCACCTTCCGGTTTTGTCATCTGACCCTGGACACCACCACCACTAAATGTAATATCACTTGTCAGTACATATCCAATTAGCTGAAACACGATGGTACAGACTGTTGTCAACATTACCTGACCCACCCTAAAATCAAACGACTTTGGACCCTCTGCCTGTAACATTAAGGTTTATTTAATTAATATGAGCTTATCACACAAGTGCACGAGGACTCGATGAACAAAAATACAATAATAACACAGACACTCAAATTTGATCTTTAACACGTAACGTTAAGGTAAACCCACCCAACATAGTCGGAGCCACCGGCATTATATATGTTTTTGTTAAGCTATTTTAATCATTATCTCGTTAACATTAAAGTTGAAAAGCTTTTAAGTCACACTACATAATTACAACCCAATCTTTAATTTCGCGTATTCCCAACAAGTTCTTGTGGCTTAGCGGTTTGATGCTGGATTGACGACGAACAGCATGTGGGTTCAAAAACACAGTCCACCTATACATCAGTTTCTTTTTTAATTTGTTTTCATTTCTACAATATTGCTTGCAATATTAAAGAACGACCAATATGATTTTCGCCTAATAACTTATCTTGTAAACGGGTGGGTAATTTAAAAAACTTTAAGTTCACAGTTCTTTATAATGAATACGAATATTTATTTTTCAACTACCCACTTATTACAAGTTATGTGAAAATATTACCATTTTAAAAAGTTTATGTATAGTCTGTAGTTCTTTACAATAATACAAGAAATAGTTTTGGAATATAAATTCTATTTTGAAAGCAAAACAATATCTTTGTCGCAGGATTTGATCTCGAACCTTGTTTTTGTCAGTCTTACACACAGACCACGAGACCAGAATTACTTTAACTCAATTTTTAAAATAAGCTATTACACTTATCATATTATAACAAATAGTTATAAAATATAACCTAATACTAACGTTTTAAAGATCAAATTTGCCTGTCTATATTATTATTGTATTTGTTCACCAAATCCTCGAGCAGTTGTCTGATAAGCTCATATAAATTAAATAAACCTTAATGTTACACGCAGAGGGTCCAAAGTCGTTTGATTTTAGGGTGGGTCAGGTAATGTTGACAACAGTCTGTACTATTTTATTTTTGTAGTTTATTTTTTTGTTGTATATTTTTTTTATTTTGGTTGCGAAGATCTAATGGCCATATTCCGCCACCATCATTATACTCCAGGCACCTCCTAGTGAAAAATCACTTTTAAATACATATAGAGTGAGGCCAAACGCGAAAGTGCTATCTTATTTGGTTGCAGAGATCCATCGGCCACCTTCCGACTCCATCATCAGATCCTTTTGTTTTTTTGGTACTGCCAAGTGTAAAATCACTTTTCAAGCAGCTCCATCATCAGACCAGCTTAATAGTACTATATAATTACATTGGGCACTTAATTTTATAAGTAAAGCAAGTTTCAGCTTAATCAAAGACCAGAAAGTGTTTGAAAAAGTGGTTACTAATTTTTAGCCAGATACACACAAAACCAAAGCAACTTAATATAACTATCTATAAGTAAAGAACTATTTCCTGTATTTTTTTTTCAAAATTTTAGACTCAGCAGTCAAGTTAACTTTAAAAAAAAAAACATATTTTTTATTCATAATTTTAATATGAATCGCATAATAATATTAAAATTATGAAAATAAAAAATTTGAGACCCTCACAATGCGGCCTTTCATTTGATATGTCGCACGGTACAGTGTGAAAATATTTATTTTTAAGTTTTCCGATTTTCCCCCCAAAAGTGGTCTCCATATTCCAAATGAATTTATTTACATTACTTACTCGTGTTTGGGTACCTGTGTATCAAATTTCAACTTAAATGGACCAGTAGATTCGGAGTAAATTGGCTGTGACAGACGGACAAACGGACAGACAGACAGACGCACGAGTGATTTTATAAGGGTTCCGTTTTTACATTCAGATGTTCGGAACCCTCATTTTTCAAGATTTCATTATTTTGCAGTCGTAATCCATGCAAAATTGCAGCTTTATAGTACTTACAGTCTCTTAGCTATGCCTCAGACGGACAGACCGAAACCATAAGGGTTTTATTGTCCTTGTTAGGACTACGAAACCCTAAAAACTATAAACTTAAAAATAAATCAAACTTTATTTTTTCATAAAACTTCAAAACACACAGCTGCCAGCATTTCAAATGTAAAATCAGTATGTTATGAGTTTTTCTTCATTGTTTTCGTAGATTTTAGATTACAGTAACAAATAAATGATTGGTAAGTTCAAGACTACTTATAGCGTGATATAACTATTTGATAACAAATAAATTATTTTATAAGTCGAATAACAATGGCGAGTTATTCGACTATTCGCCATAGGAAATGGCGATTAATTGGTTTTCGACTATTCGCTGTAACAACTATTCGCGGCATCTCTAGTTAAAACACTATCCTCCTACTGGGACTTCTGCCTGTACCTCTGTCTGTTTGTGTGTCTGTTAGTTACGTCTTCAGATTTAGATACGATAATAAATTTCCAATAAGAATAATGTCCGACTATCACACGGGCGAAGCCGCTTGAGATTTTCCATTCACCTCATTATTTTATAAGAACACAACATTTTGATAAAACGAAACTGATATGAAGTGCTAATAATGCTATAAAATAAAGTCGTGAAAAATTACTTGTTTGAATTCAGATTCCGAACGAAACTGGAACTCTTATAGGGTCTGTCCGTCTGTTACAGCTAATTTGCTCGGAATCTACCTGACCGATTGAGTTGAAATTTGGCACACACGTGAATATCTGTAACCCAGACATGAACGTGTAACGTAAATAAATGAATCTGGGATATGGGGGTTACTTTTGGGGTGAAAATCGGAAAATTAAGAAATAAAGTTGTACCGAAAAGGCCGTTTAAATAAATTGAAAGTTATTTAAGAAAATATCTGAAAATTTACCATTCGGGTCCTTATGTCCTAAACTAAGAACTGTAAAAAAAAAAAACTTATGTATTTAAACGTCATGTACCATAGTGGTATATAGGTGGACTTAATGCTACAAGGCATTCTCTACCAGTCAATATTTTGGTGGACAACAATAGCAAAAAAATTACAAATTCCAAAAAACCAATTAAAAATATACTGAAAAAATATTATTCAACCGGAACTCTTTGCGCGCGAGTTCGATTCACATTTTGCCGGTTTTTAAAGAATTTACTTTTATAACGTGAAATAAAAACCAAATCTGCAATCATGAATCAACTAATCTTTATTATATTAAGATAATAGCATAATTTAGTATTTAGAAAGGTTTAAAATACAATTAAAGCTTACATATCACTACCAATAAGACTGGATGTACAAAATCAAATACCTTTAATTATGTTGGCAAGTGATACTTAAAATAAAACTAAAAGTTACGTATCCAGCTCACATATTTCGAGATGCGGGTGTGCCCTGTGGGATGTCCCACGTCGCAGCCGTCGGCCGACGTCAGCGACACGAGACCTACCTGCGCACGGAAAACAAAGAACAATCTAAAGAACCGGCCAAGTGCGTGTCGGACTTCGCACATTTAGGGTTCCGTACCAAATGAGGGAATTATATAAATATAAATAAATTATAATACAAATATTATTTATTAATTAAATTTGTTATTTAAAATTATAAAATCTTTAATTTTGTGTAAATTAACTAGTAATAATTATTATGATTTGCATGCCCATGTGACGGTAGAACATGGAGAACTCTTTTTGCAAACCCATGTTTGCAAACCAGTAAATGATTTGATTTGATCTAGCAAAGAAAACATTTAGAATTCAGATTTATCAATATATTGGTATTTGTTGGTAAAATATACGTAATAATACACATCAAATTCATAGGTCAATGGGAAGTAAAAAAATCTTCGGAACAAAATTTTGTGGCAGACGACGACGGACATACCGACAGACGTACAGACGGACACGTGAGTGACAGCAATAGGGTTCCGTTTGGTGATAATTTGGTGATAATGTTCGTTTCTAGATATTAACTCCTTTTGATTAGATACTATCGATCCATTTTTATTAAGTACCTTTTTTAGGGTTTCGTACCCGAAAGGTTCAAACGGAACCCCATTGTCACTCACGTGTCCGTCTGTCTGTCCATCGTCTGTCACAAAATTCTGTTCTGAAGAATTTTTTAACTTTTCATGGTTTTGTGAACTTGAAATTTGATAATGTTTATTACTACGTCTATTTTACCGAAAAATACCAATTGATAAAACAGTTTTTTTCTTTGATGATTCCCTCATTTGGTACAGAACCCTAAATGTGCGAAGTCCGACACGCACTTGGCCGGAGTTTTTTAATTTTATTATCTTTTTATTATCAATAACCGATCAACGGGTGGCTGTTGGCTGGTCGGGTGGGTTTCTGCGTGGCGGGTGAGTGGTTAAAATAAAAAACAAGTCGCTCCTCGTACCTTATTTTTGCATGAATACCCCGATTACACGTTACCTTTCCCCTTCCGAGGATTGGACCTTGAACTACACGCTCCGCAGTCATTTTCAATATACCAACGAGGCAAACTTTCAAGACATCCTCCTGAGTTAAGTAGGTATTAGTGAGAAAGCTTACCAGCATATCTTGGCCATGTTGGTATCGGCGCAGTATCAAAGGGCCACCATAGTCTCCTCCACAAGCACCTCTTTTTTTATCTCCACGGGTGCATATGATTGAACTTGTAGATTTTACTGCGGACCCATAGAATGAATTGCAGGCATCGTAACCCATGATTTTGACGTATACATCGCGAAGACTCGCAGATTCGTCTAGTTCAGCATCTGAAGGAGAAAAATATGTTATAGAATTCTATACTACAATTTGAGCTTTTGAGCAAAGCCTCTTGCGCAGGAAAGAAAGGAAGTTTTTTTTGTTTTTACCCTGTGACGTTAACAAAAACTGGCTAAGTACGAGTCGGACACGTACACGAAGGGTTCTCTACCTTACGCTGAAAAAATCACGTATCATGTATGCCCTCCTTGTTATAGCGGCAACAGAAATACACATTCTGTGAAAATTTCAACTGTTTAGACAGATGAGATTACGGTTTACGGATTACGGTTACAGATCATGAGATACAGACGCTGACAGACGGACGGACGGACGGACGGACAGACGGAAGAACAGCGGAGGCTTAGTAATAGGGTCCCGTTGGTTAACCCTAAAAAGTGACAATCATTAAAAAAAACATAGAAACATTCTTATTAACCGACTTCCAAAAAGAGGAGGTTCTCAATTCGTCTGTATGTTTTTTTTTTTTTTTTTTGTATGTATGTTACCCGATTTCTCCGTCAGTTGTGAAATCTGAAAGAATATACTCCCGAGGTGGTCCCATATAAATTTTATCGAAATTGCTTCAGCGCTTTTTGAGAAACTGAACCAAAACGAAAATACGTGTACCTCGATGACGTTTTGGTGTTCTCCAAATGTTTAAATTCCACGTTCCATTATATTGGGGTTTTTAGTTCTGGGGTATAACAACTAAAAAGTGAAAAATAAAAAACTTTTTTACAAAAAAAACAACCGACTTCCAAAAAAAAAAATACACTAAAAATTTATAAATTTTTTGTAAAAAAGTTTTTTTTTTATTGTAAGTAACATTCTCAGTCCCACATACCTCCTGTGGTTTCCTGGATGTTTCTTGGGTATAAAATATGAAAAACAATTCGACTAATTAGATTTTTTCAGGAAACTAGCATTTTATTACTTACTCGGAGCCGTTTTTCCAAATCCTATTATTTGAGCCAAGTAGCCTTCAAACGTATAAGAGTTAGGATTCAAATTAATTGATTTTATGCTATCTGAAACTGTAAAAATCAATTACTTTGGCTGAAAAGCTATTTATTTTAAAGTGTTCTAGTAATAATGAGTTAGTAAAATCTCCTCATACTAACCGTTCTCATACTGTCTAAAAGAAGGAATTCGTGCAACCGCCACGTCGTACGCTAAGTTATCAGGGTCATATTCCGGATGTACTACGGTCCAGTTTGCATAATTTCTGATTCCTCCAGAGAACAATTTATTTGTTCCTAATACAACCTAAAATTAAAGTTTTTTTTTAATCCGGCAGTTTACGGAGAAACAGACACAATAGGAAATCGATTGTTTCTGGGCTGCAGGCGGCTTTACGGTCGTTGAGAGGTTGTATCAATTTATTTTCCAAAACAACATGCACGATTTCTGGGTCCCAGGTACGTTTCCCTGGTTGTGTCACATTGCAAATACGTCATTCAAAATTCAATCAATTTACTACCAACATCAATAAAAAAACCAGATTTGGTTTGGGAAAATAGTAAGACTATTGGTCTATGGTCATTATTAGTCGATGAATCGTATAGAGTCAGAGAGTTTAAATATCTGTGGAATGGCGTTTCCGTGATGATCTCTCGACACCATTTTTGCGTGAATGTGGAACTGAGACACCTGAAAATTGGTCGCATTCCGCTTGAATAGATAAACCGGATGGCGTGTTTTTATGTGAGTTGCTGAGCCAAGAATCCTTCCCTTGCAGCCGGCGCAGACCGATGGAGTGGCCGCCTATGGATTTCTAGGTGTTGTTCCTGAATTTGCTGGTAAGAACCACGCACGTGGCTTCTGTTCATTTTCCTATCGAGTTTTGAGGTCTTGTGTCTGAATAGAATTTTTTTTTTTTTTTTTTTTTTTTTTTAACTAGAGAGGAAGATAGAGAATAAGGTAGCAAGGGAATAAGGCTATTTTCTCTGCGTTAACTAGAATAACTAGGCTACCTAAGAGATTATTTCCTCTTTTTTGTCTAGGTTGAATTGATAGGCATTGAGAGAGAGAGAGTGAACCTCATAGTGGTCAATTATGTATAGAAAGACCAGGTAATTGAGTGGTTGTTATAATTTACAGTGTATGTTGTGTGTCGAGGTTTAACCTTTGAAAGACGGGGCGCGTCGAAATGTAAACATCGGGCAAGTCCTGCCCACACTTTTGCGGCGCGAACTGCTTACGATGCTGTTCACAAAAAAAAAACGGTTTATTGATGCTTCTATGGGCTCTAGCCACTTACTGTAAACTTTTTTGTGTTGTTTAATAAACTGAGCGTAATCTATAATGTAAACAGTACTCGTATTACGAGACTTGTATTATAAACAAATGATGTTTTCAAAGAATTAGTGGAATAGTGTGTTTGTTTCCGTAATTTGTCAATTTCTGATAAAATTAATGAATCAATTTACACGAAATTTTGCGTGTTATACTATGAATAAACAAGTAATCTAACAACAGCGTTTTTTATGAGATTCTTATCCAAAATTTTCATCATACTCATACTCAAACTTTGTATTACAAAAACAAACAAAGTACCTATTTTTGTCGTCGCCTTTCTCGCCAAATAAGTATAAATTATGATGGTTTTTCCTCATAATATTGTCTAATACTATGTAATATCTACATAATAATAAACAAGCAAAAATATTCACAAAAACAGCTTTTTATAACTCTTGAACACAAACTTACATTTTCAAATGACCTTGACTTCATATGAAAATAAACATTGTTTACGATGTTTATTTCTTGCAAATCTTTATCTAGAACGATGTAAGAACTACTTATAGATGAATATCATAACTTTTTCCACTAATTACAAACACAGAGCTCTTATATTATCATAATATCAACAAAGTTTCGACTGTCATTTGACAAGTTGACCATCGAGAAAAATACGTCTATTAAAACTTTAAAAAAAAATACTTTCAATCTATATTTTTGGTAGAAAATTTATGGTAACTACAGACTATATCATGCCCCAAGTGATTTAACCTTGTGAAAGGATAAATACCTTGCGTTATTGTAATAATAGAGTTTTAAAAGCGTGAATCGGCTGACAACCCGGGCTCTCACGGAGCTTTGACGTATTTTCAATTCGACAACCCGGGTTGCCAGCGGTGCTTAAGAGGTAGCGATGGTATTTTCTGCATCGAGCACAACTATGTTATATATGTACTAACTTATACGATTGAGCTAAGGGTTACTGGCGGTTCACCTCACGTTCCCATTACAAACGCCCCTGAGATTGTACGAGTATACTGCATTTCTCATGTCAATTTTTCAAGTTCACCTTGGTACGGAGACAGGGTGAACAGGAACTGAATATTGCAGGGTTATAGGGAAAATTATTACTTGTATATCTGATGTAGTACCTGTCTAATTTGTAATTACCAATAAACTTTGTATTGTATAGCATGGTACTTGATTGATTTAACCTTTCCCTGTTTTATATAATTATACCCTACGAATTCACTATAGCACGGGTAGGAGGTTTCATTTCCATCCGGGTTACAGTTGGTCCAAATGTTTTTGGACCAACCAGGTCAAGGGTTTCAATTCTTAGTCACAGCCTGGAGTTTGGATTTGTACACTATTTAATTATTTAATACTTCATGTACACAAGTACAGAGGTGGGTTTAATGTCTCAGGAATTTTCTATCAGTCAGCCTTTGGGTGATGCAAAGACAATAACAGGTAGGTGCACTGTAGAAGATTTTTTCGGCGCGCGCGCTCTTGTCAGTCGCATCTATAATCCCACCCAATTACTACGCATCGCTACTAGTGATGGGATTACGCTCGATAATCATCTGCCTAGCCTTTTCCCAACTATCTTGGGGTCGGCTTCCAGTCTAACCGGATGCAACTGAATACCAGTATTTTACATGGAGCGACTGCCTATCTGACCTCTACAACCCAGTGACTGGGTAATACGATAGCCCTTGGTAAGACTGGTTGTCAGACTTTCGGGCTTCTGACGACCCGTAACGACTGTCAAAGATCCGCGTTTGACAGCCAGGACCAACGGCTTAACGTGCTTTCCGAGGCACGGAGGAGTCTCGGTATGTAAAGATGGTCACCCATCTACGGACCGACCCCGGCAAGCGTAGCTTAACATGATAGATCAACCCATGCGGCTGTTATTACTTTAGCCACGAGCTCCTCCGGAATACGCTCGATAATAATTTATCGATATGGATCATTTTTTGACACGCTCCAGTTCTGTTGGCAAACGCCCACTAGAAGACCTTATTAAAACCAGTGAATGGAAAATACCTAAAAAAAATGCGCGTCAAGCCGAGCAATGCCTACCTTACCCCATCAAAACTACGAACAGCAATCTCCCGGGTAACGAATTATTCGCTGCTGATTCAAGTAAAAGACTTCGTGATGCTTTTACAAAAAAAGTATCACCCGCATTCCTCCCATCGTCTTGGACGTAGAACCCACCTGGACGCATGAGTTCATCAGAAACACTATCATGTCTTACTCGAAAACCTTCCATCTGCAGTACAGACGCAATAATCGAATAGCAGTTATATGCCACTCGTCTGAAAGGCATCAAGCCACCAAAGATGGTCTACGTACCAAGGATATTGCCTTTCACACCTACTCGCGAAAGGATGAGAAGATGTACAAAGCAGTTTGCTCAATGTGCGTATGTAATCTGTGCAGAATAAATTATTTTTCTTTCTTTATCTTCGGGCTTCCTGACTACGTTGTGGCTGAAATTGTCACACTTTTTTTTTGTGGGGTGGGAAATCATCCAATGACATCTCCCGCTCTGGGTGGAATGAGAGGGCGTGTCAGACTCTTACTGACTAAAACCCACCCTGTTCCTTCCCTGCCTGAGTGCCCAGGGGTGCGGTAACTCATGTTAAGAATTTCTCTGCTATCCCTAGGCGTGCAGGCACCGGCCATGATAGGCCAGTGGTGGCTGACAACCATCTCTTTGAGACGTGCGTGGAACACTATACACTGCTCGCCGTCCGCAGGCCCGGGTCTACGGTGGCCGGAGATCGTCTCGCGACTTCCTACGCCCAGTGCCTATCCTGCGGTGGTAGCGGCAGGGCCGTGAGGGCCACTCCGTTGAGCTTTCCTCACCCGTCCTGCCTTCGCCTTAACGAGCATTACTGCTTCGCAGAAGGAGGAGACTGCTTCCTATTCCCTCTTATACCATGGCCTGAACCAGGGCCGGGCACGAGAGGTCGCCGCCACCAATCGTATCCACGAGGGCACGTTGGTGCTCCGCTAAAGCTGGGCAGACCTCCACCGTATGCTCCACCATGTCCTCTGGGCGATCCGCGCAGTAGTAACACCTGGACGTTTCCCCGCCTTATCTGATACAGGAACCTCCCGAAACAACTGTGTCCGGTGAGGACCTGCGTCAGGCGGAAGGTGAGGACGCCATGACGCCTCTCCAGCTACGCCTCAAAGAGGGGCACTACCACCGTAATGGTGGCGTGCCCAGCGCTGGGTTGCGACAGTCGTTGTCTCCATGTCGCCATGAGATCTTGCCGGAGCTCCGTCCGCTGAGCCGCGAGGTGTCACGGCAGCTTAGTTTCGCCCCGGCGTTTGGCCTCCTCGCGCCTTTCCCAGAGCAGCGCAAGGACCTTGGCCTCCGGATCCCATGGCAACAGTCCGGCAAGGAGGCTCGCCGCCTCACAGGAAACCGAGACTTTTTGCACGGTTAGTAGAGGCACAAATATTGAAATTTATTTTACCGTATAAATTTAGCCAAGATCATATTGAGTTGTTTTTTGGTGTGATCCGTAACCACGGCCGTTGCAAAAATAACCCGAACGCCCGACAGTTTATGGGAATACTTGGGACTTTACTGAACTTGAACCTCAGCTCTAAACTCACAGGCTACAGCATACCATTGGAGGACTTTCCAATACTCAATTGTTCTTCGGTAATCAATAATCTTTAAGTTAAGAGTGAATAGATTGCTTCTAGGCAAGCGTGCTTCACCTTCGACTACATCATCGCTTACCATCAGGTGAGATAGTGGTCAAACGCGTGCCTATCAACAATAAAAAAAAACCACTCCTGGATTTAGAAATAATACAGACAGCGACAGTTACTCTACTGCAGCAGGTGACAGTAAAACAGAAGAGGATAATTGCATGGTGTTATCAAACATGTTAGACTCTGGCCGTCTACTGTCAGACATTGTGGAACAAATTGTAGGCTATATAGCCAGTTTTGTAACTCGGAAACTGCAAGCGAAAATCAACCGTCCGGAATGCTTATCCTTGCTCCCTGCAAATGAAAAATTGTGTTTTCACAAGCTGATTAGTTTGAAAGATTTCAGTGGACTCTCGTATACATCTCTGGTTCTGTATAAAATATGCACACGCACAGAGAAACTACTAAGACAGATAATAAAAATAAATAATCCTGGAAAATCACTTACTCGAGCGAGTAATCTGTCAGTAATATCAACACAGTGTTTTTCTAAAATAATTGATAATGAAGATATTCTGCGCCCACTAAAAAACAGTCACCAGACAAATAACGACCATTACATTTTTTTGATAAAATGTATAATCGTTGAATTTCCTAGAATCCGTCTCGTAATGTAGTGACTACATTGCGAAGAAAGATTCTCTTTTAATGTCTTCTAGACAAAAACTTAAAACATTAATCATATTTCGCGGGACATAGAGTTAGTTGAACTGTAAACAGTAACACAAAAAAAAACATATTATTATAAAAAAACATTTTACAATAATATTGTTTTATTATTGACTTCGTACGGTCCACTTATTGCATAACATCGTCCACGCCGCTATGACTCAGCTGTCATAGTAGACATTGCAGCACGCGCGCGAACCAATCCCGGCTTTCGTTCTGAATTTAAACCAATCACCAAGCATGTTTTTTGTAACCTCGTAAATGATGCGTATTTTGAGTCACACGTCGTTTTGGTTTGAAGTAGGGCCACTATTTGTGTGGAGTTTGTTCTGAATTAGACTTCCTGACTTATTACGTATTCGTAGGCCCCATCACTACTTCCTATGCCTAGGGGTAGCGGATAAATTCTGAAAATGAGTTACCGCACCCCTGGGCACTTAGGCAGGGAAGGAACAGGGGTGGGTTTTAGTCAGTAAGAGTCTAACACCTCCCTCCACCCTCCATCCAGAGCGGGTGAAGTAATTGAATGATTTCCCACCCCACAAGAAAAAAACGACAGCTCGCTTACTAAGTTCGGACGGTTCGGAAGTTATTCCAATGTCAAATAATATTAAGTTTGTAAAGGCGGGAGCGTATGTGATAAAAGTAAATCATGACTTGTCTACAAATATAATAGGATCGTTTGTAAGCAGTATTGTTAACCAAAAGCATGATCAAGACCTTGAAAAATCAATCAATATAGAAGATTAAGCACAATTTTAAATTACAAAGATATACGTATTAATAAACTATAAATAAAATATAAATAATTATATATACTTGTACGAATAAATTCGATACACAAATATACATAAACAATGGGTACTAACAGATTATTGGATAAAGAATTAGCGTTGAGACGATACCACTGCAAGAAGAAAGAAGCAGAAAGGAAATGTAAGAATCAAGGTTAAAACCTTGAAGGTTAATCGATTGTTTGCCATCCAGATTTTCTGGGGGAGCGCATTCCACAGAGAAATAGACTGTACGAAAAAGAAGACTTTAATGAAGTCAGTCTGATGAGTGGGATATTGAAGGAGACGGTTATGCAATGACCGTAGATTTTTATTATGTTTGGCGCAAATGTATCGAAAGTGAAATTCTTGTACCAGTAATAACTAGGAGAATTGGAAGAAACGAGAACAAGGTAGTTTCTTGTCTTTTTTAGGACTACGGAAACCTAATGTCCTTTTAAGGACTACAGAACCCTAAAACGCGAAGCTGTTCTAGGATATTTTTCAGTATTTAATAGGACAAAATCCAGTTGCATGTGAACTGACTTTAAGATTAAGTTTAGTGAGTTTCTGTCTCATTGGATTCAAAACAGAATTGCAATATATGCCACAGTAAAGTGTCTCCACGACACTTCGAGGCTTCTTACCTGCATTTCTCTGCCTTCAGATTCACCGTCGTACCAACATTGCCCAATAGTCACAACTAAGGTATCTTTCACAAGTGCCCCCCCGCATACTGATGTCTGCCCTGACTTGAGCGTGATTATCAGCCCTGCCTGAAAAACAAAAATAAATCATGTCAAACAATTCTGAAGTCACTTACATGCAGTACTTGCGCAAGAGTGCGTGTCCGTGTTCCAGTGCATTTAGTAGCTTAGGCAATTTGATTAGCTATGTAATGGAGGCTATTTAGCTGAAGTGGAATGTGGAGATGCACAAGCAACTCAACATGAACATTATATCTGCATTCTTTTTTGCATTAATTTATTGGTAATCAAGGGGCAAACTATATGACCCGAAAAGTTCTTCGGCTTTGTCACCTCCTAGGCGATTTTTTAGTCGTTCATTAAATAGTGTTTCTACTAAACAGTTCCTTACTTGGTTCTAAACGTGGAGGTAAGTTTTGAAATTTTGTAAAATAAATATTTTAAGATATCGTTAGCAAAAATCATACTTACAAAAAATGGATGTTCCCCTGGATATGAACTGACGCCGCCAGTAATTCTCGTGGATTCCTGTAGCCTGATCCTCGCAGCCGTGGGGATCCCCACACGCTTGTGGTATTTCTCTACAGCTCCTTCGGCCACCAAACCCACGACACAAACCAACAGAACTGCAGTCTTCATAGTGACAGATATAAATGGATAGTGAGGCAATGTCAGTGATAGAATTTATACTTCATATTGTAATTTAATTGATATTAAACTGACGTCATCTTTAGATAAGTTTGAGTATCACTCATGAATAGGGACTTTACTTGTGTGGGTCTATATTTAGATTTATGTATTGCATAATTTATTTAAATAGCCACATAAAGTGGACATGAGGAAAGTTTCACATTATTTGTTTCCCCATAGATTTAAGTTATTTTAGAAGAGTTATGTAACCGTTTTTGGTGTACAATAAATTTTATTCTATCTTTTTATCTATCTACTCTTAAGTTACTATAATGTATTCTTCTACAGGACGGCACTGCGGGCAAAAGGCTTAATTGACAATATTGGAGGCAATATCTAGCCTATCATTATTTTAGAACAGTAGGATGGGTCTACAAACTTCCAATAAAACAGTTTTTTTTTACCCACTGCGTCACAAGTCGTAAGGTAAACATGATAAGAATGTGAGTTAACTGAAGTTTTACCAATAAATACTTGACCGTTTAAAAACCGTTAATGATATTTAGATTCTCTTATGATTGGTACAGTCAGCGGACGGAATATTGAACTCATACCTTGTATAATCAGCAAGTTCTTTTTGGTCAACGTTTTTCAGCAGTCTCAGAAAATATGAACCAGGTGTCATTCGATTCGGAAAAAAATATGTAAATGATTTTAGAAAAACACAAAGTTCTGCTCGCAAACTTTGCATAAGTTATAAAAAATTTAATGAAATTAAAAGGTGGGTTTGGTTTTTGCAAAGATTTTGGAAATCTAAAAAAAAGATTCAAAAAGAAGAGGATTTTTTTTAAATTTTAAAGTTCGAACTCCCGGAACTGTAGGACCAATAATTATGACTTTCCCAGAGGGGTTAAAATTATGCCGAAAACGGGTACTCAGGTTTAAGCTCCCCGGGCCTGCGGACGGCGAGTAGTGGGTAGCTCGCCGTCTGATCAGTTCCAGGCCCGAGAGTCGACGACACGTAGTGTTACAAGCGCGCCTCGAAGAGTTGTCAGCAAACCATGACGGCGCCCGTTATGGCCGATGCCTGCCCAGGGGTTGTGGATAAATTTGAAACAGAGTTACTGCGCCCCTGGGCACTCAGGCCAGGGAAGGAATAGGGGTGGGTTTTAGTTAGTAAGAGTCTGACACGCCCTCCGGCTCCACCCAGAGCGGAAGATGTCATTGGATGATTTCCCAGCTCCCAAAAAAAAAAAAGAATTACGCAAGCCACAATAAATAAATTTGAAAATTTAGAAATTAAGGCACTTACTGGATAGATGAATGAACAAATGGCTGGCAAAAAAAATCGCTCTTTTTCAATTAGTTATGCAATAGGTAATTAACTTTTATTTCTTTTTGTTGTAGTAGTTTATGTACCTAATACCTGTGCTGTTAATGCATGAAGACTAAAATCACGAAAAAAAAAAACAACTGTTCAGTACATTTTGTCGAGTTATGCAAACATATAATATGGGATATGTGGATATATGGGACAGCTGATTTTTGTTTCTCGATTTCAATGTTGATCTCACAGTAAAAGTTGTTCGTAATGACGAGTATTGCCCGTATTTCATTAATGACGAGTATTGTCGTCTCCACCTTGTATAATGCTAAAGAAATCGAGTTTATACAACGCCAATATGGTTTAACAATCGTTATAGGGTCCAGCAAGGGTTCCAAAAGATAACCGTTTATTTTGTGCACCCTAGTGGTTTTGGAGCAGGACCAGCATTTTGCCAAGCATTTTTTATCTTCAATACTAGCCCTCAATTTTTAATATGGTTGCCTGCATAGAGTGCGTTTAATACTTTCTTGGCTGGTTTGAGTGGAGATTCGCAAGAGCTATCGTGCTAGGAGGGGAAGTATTCCAGTAAGGGTTGATGAGGACATGACCATCTTTCTGGCTCCGGAATTGTTGCTATAGCCTTGGAATACCGCTCCAATCCTCGAACACCACAGGATATGATGTCCTCCTTTTTTTTTAAAAAAAAAAAAACTTTGCCACCCACTAGAAATCATTCTTGTATCGTGGGTGCGTTCACAAACATGTAAACTCACATACACAAGACGCCCAGACCCGGAACAACTATCTGTAGGCCATACAAATATTTGTTCCGTGCGGGGATCGAACCCGCGACTCGCAGCGCAGCAGCCGAATGCTAAACCACTGCGCCAATCGTGTCTTCAAAAATTGTCCTTTCATAGAATAAACTAGGATTTAAATTACATATACGATAATAATAATAAACCATACTCATTGCAAAAAACAAATACTAAATTACTCGATAGTAATACAACCTTAACATAGGTATGGAATAAAAGTAAAAAGTTTTGTAAGGATGTTTTTAAGGCTCCTGAGAAGTTGCTAATGGGAAATCCTATTCGGGCACGCGGCTTTTCAGAGATAAAACTTGAGTGTCATCTAGACACCTCTCCTGAAACAGTAACCGCATTCTGGCATCTGATAAGCAACGTAGATAGCTGTTAAAACCGCGCCCTTTACAGCATCATTAGGTTCTACTCGTTTACGACACAATTTGATATGAAAACGATAAGCTTTACGACTTTGGATATTGTATTAAATTTCGATAGATCGTAAAAGGTTAAAAAAATATATGTAAATGAGTTAAATGGCGTGTGACGTATCTTGTTGTGAATGGTTATCAAAAAACTAGACAAGTGTATTTGACAGCGCCAATACTTAACTATCGTTTTAACTTAAATTTGTCGAACTTTGTTTCGGTCAAATTTCTGCAAATTGGACACGTACGCGACTATCCTTCCAAGTTACTTCTTTGTTCACGCGTCCGTTAGTCCTGAATTGATAATGAATGAAATGTGTAATGAACACCAAACCAAATTCAAAGCATTTATTTTAAATAAACCATCCTCTTAGACTCCGCGGACAAACCCGGGTTGTCGAATTGAAGCCCGACGACAACCCGGGTTGCCAGCCGATTTTTTTTTTTTACATATTTTTTTTGTCAAACTCACAGGTGAGTTTCGGAGCCTAAGAGGTTAAGACACTTGACACTTGAATTGTCAATAAGTCGGTCAGTCAGAAAGATGAAGCTAATTGCACATTTCAAAGCGTAGATCTTAATGGAGAAGAACGTGCAAGAAACTCCATGGACTACATGGGATTTGAGTGAGCATGACAAACTCTGAACTGCCATGCCAGTTAAATTGTATGCCCCATAGTACTCATATTTACAAAATTTTAAAAATGCTTCGAAATTGTATAATATTATAACCTTCGAAAAGTGACATAGTATGCGTTTTATGCATGTTTTAAATTTTGTCTCATCAAAAGTTTGAGATTCTCGTGCTAACTAACCAATAAGTATTTTTGAAGTTTATATTCTGTTACTTTCTAGAAGTTTACCATTTCTGCTTAGTTATGTTAGTTAAAATAAATATTTGCTTAGTTATTTAAAATAAATATTTGTACTTGTTTTTTTTCTCACAAATACTCGTGGGGCCACGTGGACCCCACGCGACTTTTAGTGAAAGTATTTTGACGCGACTAGCTAAAGGTTAACTGCTTTTTGTATAAATATTATTTGAATATGAAAAACACTTGCTGCTTTGTTGCCGAATATGTATACGCACTACCTGCGTGTCATTTCTTCTTTTCTTTATAGGAGTTTTTCTGATTTTATTTTTAAAAATATTGCCTTGAATTCGTTCAATTTTTTTTCTTGAAAACTTGGTATTTTTATTTAGATTTTCTCAAAACTCATGGGTTTCAGCCTAGGCTTCCTTGGGTGCTTAATTGTTGTAAATAGGTCACACTGTCACGTCCTGCCGAGAATACTTCGAGATACCAATAACCCTATAGTAACGTACATTGTGGTGTGTGGGTGCGTTTTATTACCACATTAGTACTCAACTTTAACAATCATGTTGTGACTTGGTCCACCACGCGGATTGGAATCTAACTTAATAAGTAATGTAAAAACTTTATAATTACAACATACTTCGAGAACATTTGACCTTTTGAATCGGTACATTCTAGAATTCAAATATTCCAGAAAGCTTTGGTTAATGTCAAGAAACTTGAGCATTCCTTTCATACATCTTCGGGACCTTCCACCACACAAATATCAAATGAGCTTCTACATACTGGTTGATAAACGCGTCCATAACAAATACTGTCAGTTCTCAGCAACAACCTTTAATAAAAGGGAGCTAAATAGATCACCATCGACCACTCGATATTGATTCCCACAAAACATAACTTTTTTTTTAGTCGTGGATATGCTTGCGTTTGACCACTATCTCACCTGATGGTAAGCGATGACGAAAGCCATCAGACTTCTATCTATGCAACTTACCTTGGATCGTCTGTAATCAAGTTGCATCCTTAGATTTGTTATACAAGTACTGCCTTTTTTTGTGATTGGGAAATAATCAGATGGCTTCTACTGACTCTTAGTAACGTCAGGCTCTTACTGATTGACACACCCGTGTTACTTTAGTTACCTGTACGTGCCAGGGTAGCGATGACTCTGTCTGTGGTACAACAACCGTATGCTTGATTATTTTGCAAACTTTTTAGTAGGAATAATAGCTATTTTAGCAAATGATTCACTAACAAAACATTTTAACCTTTGAACTTAGACCCTTGTCGCTGGCTAAGGGCTCAAATATAGTGTGTTGATTGAAGTGATTCTGTATTTTTTAACTTACAATTTGAAAAATCTTTCCTATACGAGACAGTTTTATTTTTAGCAGATATCCACACCAACTGGGCTAGCATGGCCAGAGTAGACCTGAGTCTCAGCAGTGGGAATATTAGAAGGCTGATGTGCTTAGGTATTTTTAACCTTTCTTTATCCCTATCAAAGCTTACATAACGATGTACGAAAATACCATCATTATACTAATGATTGGTGTGGGTTTGTTCCGAGCTCCTTTCATGTGTTACTGAAGAAATAAAAATTGTGAACAACTTGTCAATAATGATATTATTACAGTATTATAGGCTGTTTTGTAAACATCTGAAGGTACATTATATTGACGTCTTTTATTCAAGGCTTAGTAGCGTAGTTCTGTTTTGTTCTTTTGAAATAATGAAGATTATCAAGTATTTTAAGATACTAGTTAGGTAGGTTTAGGTTACTTTTAGGCAAGCGTGCACCATCTTCGACCACATCATCGCTTACCATCAGGTGAGATAGTGGTCAAACGCGAGCTTATCAATGATAAAAAGACAAAATTGGTAGAGCTTGATTAAAAAAAGATCAGATAGCTGTATTGGAAAAATCTATATTTTAATTTAAATTAATTTGTGACTGGTTTAAAAGTGTCTTCAAAAGTGCCGCATTGTAAACGAATACTAAGCATTAGGTCACTTATCTAAATCTCCGGAGTCTATAGGCCGTTTAATGCCTATTTCTTTCTCCACCATCCAGTGATACGGGAACAAAGCGAGTCGACTAAATTACGCGTTGTTTTTGACGCCTCGGCTCGTATTTCTTCTGGTGTTTCTGTAAACAACTTGTAACATTAAAAAAAAAGGATTAGATTGGTGTAATGGATCGTTATTTTTGCAAAATGACAGATAGTAGATTTTGATGTTTCTTTTTTTGATCTGGAGCGAGTCTGACTCAATTAACAAAATTTATTGGAAAAAAACCAATATATACCTAATTATGTCTCGAGGAGTTGCAGGGACCAGAGTCAAGTTCAAATGCTTTAAACATAAGAATGAAGACGCTGTAAGTACTACTTTGGGATTTTTTCTAAAGAAACGCTAACTTTAGACGTGGCATTCGTGAACCTCACCAAGCTTTCTTATTGTCGACAGGGTTCCTAGGTTTTACTTAAGATTAAACTAGAAAACCTTATTAGAAAAATGTTCTGATCTTGACCACACCATCTATGGAATTATTGGAAGAACAATGCGGTCTTAGCAAAGGGTTCTGAACACAGGCGGCCATGTGTCCAAGGGTAATCAGGATTGTATGGCCACAGCTGCGATATTGCTTGTGGAATCTTCTCCCTGGATCTGGATCGTTGATCTTCGAATGATGGTAATAATTGTTCATCATCAATTAAGTAAGTGGTACATACAATTTTCTATAGGACTATCATGAAACTAAATCTAATGTGACAAAGTGTTCTTAATAAATGTGAGAAGTGAAGACCAAATCTATGGACTATTATTTGCTACAAACATTCCTCATGCAATAAACCTGTAGATCGTTAAGAAGAGACTTGTGGAGAAATTTATCTTAGACGCTAGCTGGGTGGAGGAAAAATTTCTTTACAAACTTACAAATGGTGTCAGTGACTTCACAATGGATGCATTTGTACAGACACTAAAAAAGATTTTTAGCTCATAGGGGTAAACCAAAAAATGTTGTTGCAGCAGCAAAAGAAATAAAATTGTTTCTGAAGTCCAATTTATAGCGACTCTATTATTGACTCTGCATCTCGCGAAGGCATTGAATTCCGCTTCTCACCAGGATATGCTCTTCACTTTGTTGATCTATGGGAGGCCGGGGTCAAGTCTGTGAAGTTCCAGTTACACAGAGTACTTAAAAATATTCACTTGACGTTCGAGGAGCTGAGTTCGTTGTTTGCTCAGATCGAGGTGAAACTTAATAGCCGACCTTTATGCTCATTAAGTCCTTCACCACAAGACCTATCTCCACTCACCCCGGGCCACTTTATAATTAGTAGGCCACTGACGTCTTTGCCATCACCATGCCTGCTGGACTATAGCACAAACCGTCTTGACCGTTTTCAGCATATGGCGCAAACTCGTCAGCACTTTTGGAAGTGGTGGTCGACAGAGTACGTCACGGAGCTCCAGCAGCGCACGAAGTGGAAGGTGCGGTGCCGAGAATTGAAGATAGACGACCTAGTCGTAATCGTCCTTGATAGGACTCCTCCACTATACTGGCGCCTTGGAAGAGTTTCAAAGCTATTTCCTGGCACATGTCGTATACGTTTTCCGAAATAATTATGATCTTGACTATGTACAGCTGCATCCTGCTGGACACCACGTAGTCCTGCAACTTTGTTCGTAGGTAATTTTTTTCACAGCATCATTAATACATGAGAAAAAGAAGCATTAGGTACTCCGAAACATGCATCACATGTTGCTACACAATACGGGTAAGTCCATCATACATTCATTTTACAAGTGGCCTACTTCAGTAACTGACAAAAGATAAGACAAAGAACAAAGTACTTAATAATTGTATTCCTAGGATATTGTAACTGCACGCATTACACGAATGTCACTGGTACCCACTAAACCCTTCAAAACGACGCAGCATTACGGCCGGTTCCATCGACCACATAATAACTTAATAATGAACCGAAATGAAGTAATCTCTGTGTGGTGGACCGCACTGCACACGGATGTACCTGCCATGATTGTACGTTAACATTAAATTTTATTAAAATGGCCCCTTGCGGAATGCAATGCAGTCGGAAATTCGAATAATGGGATCTGTGTCAGTTTCCAGCGCTTGGTCTGATATTATGTAATTGCTTCAGTAGGGTATGGACTTGAAACTCTACTTGTGTAATATAATAATATAAAAGATCCTTATAAATTATGTGCATGTTACTGTATTTTCCAAAAACTGTAAGGGTAATATTGCTTGATAAAAATCAGTAATAGCACAGTACGAAGTAGCTAGATATAAAAATTCCCCCAGCTTAACATAAATGAAAACCTTTTGTTAAACTGCACAACACTGCACAACACTGAATAGGAAGAGTGGATTCAAATCACGTTAGAATTGCTCAGGATCTACCAATAACGCTCTTGTTTGAGTAGTCTATGAAACACTCTCTCATCGATACCTGGACGTCAAAGTCAACCCCAGTTCCACACAGAAATAAAAGCCCCTCAACACAGGTATTCAATTCATTCCATTTTACGGCACTAGCGTTCATTAACACCAGCGATGCTCAATGGGTCGGACAGCCCCCCCCCCACCTCCCTCCCTCCCGCGCCGTGGCGCGATCCCACACGCCTCGTTAACGACAACCTTTCATCTGATTAACTACTAGCCTTTTAAATACCCCTGTGTTCCCGTGTTTCCCAGTTTTATTGGCGGGATTCCGACATGTCACGTCATGTGAGAGATGCGATGAAACAGCTCTATTGCATGCCCAACTCTCAATAACCATTCCAATAAAAATCAATGTGTGTATGAATAATTATCGCTTTAAATTGAGGTTTGTGTTTCGGTAATGCGTGCCCATTGTTGTAATGTATGGCTGTTGGCGGCTAATTGGATTCACTGTCATTACTAAATTAAAACATTCAAAACAATTCCGTTTTAATTTGAATGCTTTTCGACAGATTTTATCACCGAAAATACGTCGAACACAAAATATATTGGCACCTAGTAAATTCAAACAAACTAAATGGTGTACATAAAACAGACTGGCTTATTTTAATAAAAGCGAATGTATTACCAAGAATTTATTGCTTTGAATACAGAAACAATTTTTCGAATGAAAAAGTGATGTTTATTCGCCGAGGTATCTTTTATATCCATTACTTTCTTAAGGGTTATATCGCATTTTTATGATTGACAATTTTCTTATCTAAAAAAGCGTAAACATAAGAAAGTGTATCGTAACAACGTGCGATAAAATGGTCTGTCTCTGAAACTTGTAATTTCAGCAAAAAGAGATGTGAAACATTTAGCGAACGACTGAACGAGCGACATTCGCAAGAACAGAAGACGAGATTTTTGCTACTAATGTCCCTATTATAACGCACGATCTAATGAACATATAGAACACCTTATAAACTAGCATGTCCCAAGCTATCGTGTTCTTAACTCCAATAACATAGAGTTTAATTTAGCGTGATGACTTGATCCGGTTATTGAATTTTTTGCGCCCTCTGGGTCCGCTCACGTAGTTCGTTTTCACGCAGTTTGTGAGATGTTTCCAGGGTTATTTATTTAATGTATACTAGTGGAAAATATCTAATTACGACGTGAACACAAGTGATAAGAATCGACGCGAGAGACTTATATTGACTTAGTTTGATTTGATAAAACGCCTTAGTTTACTCAGTCCAAAAATATCTTTCGGTTTTCTTGAAAGAAAAAAAACAGTAGACAGGAAGAACTTTGTATTAATTTATGTATCTATTCCAAGTTATAAAAGCTCTTTTACAAGTCATAAGTTTTATTTTGGTAGCACTTAGGTAGGCACTTTTCTAACCAATTTCAGTCTTTGACTAAAAATAACAAAAAAAAATCTACAAGAATAATAGTAAAATAAAAACATTAATTAAAACACTAAACCCTAGACACGAGATCCTTAAGTTTATATCCGAAAACAAAAGCGTAGTTAGTAGTAATACCTTTGGAATTACAACTAATGAGAGATACGATCAGGAATAAAACAAAACTAGTCACGTACTGTACATTTTATGTCAGTTGACGTAGAATAAGAATTTACAGAACCGAAACATTCACTACGATAGTGTTATAAATATAAAAGTATACTTTTGAAGTCTAAGGTATATTTAAAAGTGAAAATTGTATCCATCAGGGTCACGGGGTTGTTTCTGGGTCGCGTTCGAAAGAGTCATCGCGGTCCTGGAAAGCAAAGGGCAACTGAAGGAAAACGAGTGGGTTTTAAAACGAGGGTCGCGCTCGCGCAACCATCCGTGACGGTCGCGTATTAACGATAACGCTAACTGTCGTGTAAAAATGACGAACGTTGTAAAGTGTAACAAGTGTAATATTGTTATAGACGAGATGTTATCGTACATCCAAAACAAGGTGTCCGTGATTGACGAAGAAACCTTAGTGCGAATATGTACCTCATCGTTTACGAGTGAAGAAATTAAAACGTCAAAATCGCTTCTGTTTGAATCCATCCCAACAGATTTGCGCAAAGTTATCCGAAAAAACAAAGGGAAGGAAGAACGAGATATGGCAGATATAATCAAGCTGTTCAAATCTGCAGAACCAACCGAGATCCCAGTGTTTGTGGCCCGGCAGCTAGAGAAACTACCTCCGATTACTTTTGATCACTTAGACTGCACGAAGCTTCTTAAGGACATAGTACGAATGCAAACTACAATTAACGAGATGAAGACCACGTATGCCACCTTAGACGATTTGAAAGAGGTAAAAGAGGATTTCATTAAAATTCAACGTGACTCATTACCACCAACGTCGGCATTTAAAGTTAACCCAAAGCGAGGTGCATGGTTGCTAGACAGTGGCCCTATGGGACTATCAAATGTGCTAAATTCGTCGATGAATGAAGAATGCATCATCAATAATAGTGGCTTGAGCAGTGGTAGTAATAAGAAAACTCCACTTCGTTACAGAAAAATTAAGCGGGTAGATGGGAAACAACAGCGAAAAAATATTAATTCAAATTTGAATGGAACTCGACTACAACGGTCGCAACCAGTTGACAGTATCAATATTGCGATGACGCATGAATGTGATGAAGCGTCGAGCTCTCTGGTGACGTCAGAGACACCGAGCCGTTATGCGCGAGTACAGTCGTCCGGGCTGGCATCGCCGGCGCAAGTAGCGAATCAGCTGACAGCCACTGAGGAGGCTATGGCGTTATTAACGAGTCAACAGAGGGAGGGCCCTAATCGAATCTTACCCAACGTGCAAAATAAAGACGAAGAGTGGCAACTAGTCTCGCATAAGAAACGGACAAATTACCGTTTTGCGGGCAAGTCTGGAATAGCGAGGGATATAAATTGTAATTTTAAAGCAGCTGAAAAGAAAGTTCCGATACTCATTACGAATATTCACAGCAACACAACGGAAGACGATATCATTTCATACATTTACAGTAAAACACAAGAAACTGTATGTCTTGAGAAAATTAAAATGAGAAAAGACAAGGGTCATAATGCCTACAAATTCTTTGTATCGAATTCTAAAGTGTCATTATACTTAGATGAAAATATATGGCCTGCTGGTGTCATATTTAGACGCTTCATGAACTTTAGTAATCGAAATACTAACAGATTCTCATCTGTGGACGGCATTACGCAAAAACATGATGGATAGACATAGCTACCGATTTGCGAGCTTCAACTGTAAAAGCATCAAGCGATCAGTGGATAGTGTTCGAGAGTTATGTCGTACCTGTGACTTAATTGCACTGCAAGAAACATGGTTACTGCCTGAGGACTTAACCTATCTAGGCACGATCGACGGCGGCTTCGGATACACGGGTACGTCGGCGGTGGACACGTCCGCCGGCATATTGCGCGGGAGGCCATATGGCGGCGTCGCTTTATTATGGAGAAGCAGTGTTTTCCAACAAGTGTCAGTGTTGCAGTGTGATAACGCTCGTATTTGTGCATTGAAAGTAGTGACAAGAGACCGACCGGTGCTTGTGATGAGCATTTATATGCCTACTAATTGTGCGGACAACCTACCGGAGTTTACGGATTGTTTAAGTGCGGTAAGTGCTATTATAGACGAGCACGGGATTCAGTCGGTTTTTATGTTAGGTGATTATAATGCTGACATATACGAGTTATTTTACAATGAGCTTGGTAGTTTTTGTGGCGAACAATATTGGTCATGTATTGATGTTGACTTTCTCGGTGCGGATTCGGGTACATGTACATTTATAAGTGACGCTCACGGTACTTGTAGCTGGTTGGATCAATGTATTGTTACGCAATCGGCAAAACAATCTGTCACGAATGTTTATGTTAATTATGATACGCTGTGGTCTGATCATTTTCCTTTAATAATTGAATGTGACCTAGATTTAATTACACCTAAATTACATAGTGAACTGTCACTGAGCAATAGCAATGCATCCTGGGGCACTAGAAATAAGGAACAGACCGCGAGATATACCACAGAGTGTCATAAACGTCTACGGTTAATTGACTTTCCTATCGAGTGTTTAAATTGTGCAGATTTTTACTGTAATGACCCCTGTCATAAGCGTATTCTTGATGTGATGTACTCTGACATTGTGGCCGCGCTTCGTGGCGCGTCCTTGGCGGGTCGAGGGGGTGTTAGCAAGAGTGGGAGTGGCCCACGCATACTGGGCTGGAATAAACACGTCAGCGAGGCTCACCGAAAGGCTAGAATGAAGTTCACGGAGTGGGTATCGTGCAGTAAACCTAAATCTGGATTAATGTACGATGCCATGTGTGTTAGCAGGAAAGAGTTTAAATCACGATTAAAATGGTGTCAAGATCACCAAGACCAGATTAAAATGGACTGTCTAGCTAAAAAGCACTCCAATGGTGATTTTCGAGGCTTTTGGAAAAACACTAACAAAGTTAATGCAAGACCTGGTCTCCCGGTGAGCGTCGAGGGGGTGAGTGACTGTAAGGGCATTGCTGAACTCTTTAAGCGTCAGTTTTGTGTACCGTCACCTTTGGGTCCGTCGTGCGAGGTGTTCAATGGAGAGATACCTGAAGGGAAAGTAGGGGTGAGGTTTACGGCCAAAGATGTGGCCGTAACCATTAGGAATATGACGAAAGGCAAGAGTCCAGGTCATGATTCTTTATCCATTGAGCACCTGTGTCACGCTGGCCCACATATAAACAGAGTATTAGCAATGTTCTACTCGCTGTGCGTGAGCCACTCTTATCTTCCGCCGGATCTTATGAAAACGGTGGTTGTGCCAATAGTTAAAGATAAAACGGGGGATATTGCTGATAAAAGCAACTACAGGCCCATTTTTCTGGCTACAGTTACAGCGAAGGTGTTTGACGGTTTGCTTAATGCACAGTTAAGTAAATATATAGCTCTGCACGATAACCAGTTTGGATTTAGACCGCAATTGTCAACGGAAAGTGCCATACTGTGTCTTAAGCATACCGTCAGATACTACAATGACCGTAAAACCCCGGTATATGCATGCTTCCTCGACTTTTCCAGGGCTTTTGATTTGGTGGCGTATGATCTCTTGTGGGAAAAACTTGAGCGTACCGACCTACCACGAGAACTTGTTACCATCCTCAAATATTGGTATACGAACCAAGTCAACAGCGTCAGATGGGCGGGGGCAATGTCGGAGCCATATCGTATGGAGTGCGGTGTGAGACAGGGCGGACTGACCTCACCCACGCTATTTAACCTCTACATGGACGCGCTGATCGTCGCGCTGAGCAGTCAGCATGTCGGCTGTCATATAGATGACGTCTGTGTAAACAATTTAAGCTATGCGGATGACATGGTACTGCTGAGCGCGTCAATCTGTGGCCTGAGGAGGTTGATGGCGACATGTGAGGATTATGCGGTTAAACATGGACTTGTTTATAATATTAAGAAAAGTCAGTACATGGTCTTTGAGGCCGGTGGTGCTAGATGCCCAGACAATGTGCCACATGTATGTCTGAATAATGTACCCTTAGACAGGGTAAATAATTTTAAATATCTAGGGCATATAGTCACGGCTGACCTCAGGGATCATGCTGATTTGGAACGGGAACGAAGGGCTGTATCTAAGAGAGCTAATATGCTGGCTCGCAGGTTTGCGCGGTGTTCGGATGACGTAAAAATAACTCTTTTCCGAGCATATTGCACGTCTATGTACACTTGCAGCCTGTGGGCTAATTACACGCAGAAAAACTACAGCACCCTTCGTGTCCAATTTAATAACGCTTTCAGGGCGGTTTTGGGTCTGCCCCGCTACTGTAGCGCTTCAGGTATGTTCGCATTGGCACGCACGGACTGTTTCCATGCGACCATGCGGAAGCGATGCGCGTCTCTTGTGCGCAGAGTGCGGGCCAGCACCAATACCGTTCTGAAAATGATAGCAAATAGGTTGGACTGTCCTTATGTGCGACACTGCTGTGACAGACAAGTTACATATAGTGTCGTATATAAGAGACTACTGTAATTAATTTTTGATAATGTATTGTATGTATGTAATCTCGTGACGACATATTATGTAATTATTATTTTTCTGATATGGGTTACCTGAAATAAATAAATTTTAATTTTAATTTTAATTTTTTTAATTTTTAGTCAGTAAGAGTCTGACATCACTCCCGCTCCAACCAAAGCGAAAGAAGTCATCTGATGACTGAAGAATTTTATTCAAGTGTCATCTGTGGCCTATAAATGTATTCGTGGCAAAATCGAATGTCAGTGAAAAGGTTGCACGCCTAATGAAACATAGATAAATAATTTATTTGGCAAAAAAGATATCAAGCACTCAAGACCGGAAACGCTCACGATCTCCAGAATGGTTTATCCATTTTGTGCGGAGGTTTCTCCGTTAGATGCCACAAATAGCACATACCTTTGACGACACGGTTGGCGCAGTGGTTGAGCGTTCGGCTGCTGCGCTGCGTGTCGCGGGTTCGATCCCCGCACGGAACAAATATTTGTATGACCTACAGATAGTTGTTCCGGGTCTGGGTGTCTTGTGTATGTGAGTATTCATGTTTGTGAACGCACCCACGATACAGGAGTAATTCCTAGTGTGGGGCAACGTTTTTTAAAAAAAAGAAAAAAAAAAAAAAAAAAAAAGAAATATGCTTTAAAACCAGTGTGGTTCATATGAGTAGCAAGGTGAAGGGGTTAAGGTAAGTAAGTAATGATTTCGACGCATGTACAGGAATTCCATTGAAAATTTGTACTAAATCCAGTTCGAGGTCAAAATGCTTGCAGTGGACTGTTATTTCGCTTTTCTACGGTACTTTGTTCCTTGGAGTGACATAAATGCAGCTTACACCAGAAGACTATTTCTATGTAGATACCTACCGTGCGTCTTTCAAATACTGAGGCCAATTAAATTCATTCATTCTTTCATCTATAGGTCGCAGCTGATGGGGAGCGGTACAGTAATCCTATTAATATTATAAATGCGAAAATTTGTATGTTTGTGTTTCAATCACGCAAAAACGGCTTAAGGGATTTGAATGAAATAACCATAACCTGAATGGAAACATATGTTACTTTTTACCATGCGGTTGAAGCCACTGGCACAAACTAGCTATTTAGAATGGAAAGTTGGTTGCCGCTTCTACGTGTTATTCTTAGTCTGTGCAGTTGTGTTGTCGCACACGCCAGCCCTATCAATCTGAGATCGTATCGTTTGATTGCTGTTCAAACTAATAGCGCTTTTCAAACTGCTGTTTGTTGCTGTATTTTGTACAAGTGTTGTTTTTTATTGGCATTTCATATGAATTAGTTTCTGTTTTGCATCAAATTCACTTTTAAACTTTTGGGTAAAAGCATTGGTTTCCTAATACTTAGATGAATAAATACCACAAATATCTTTACATTTTTACCATGCTTCCAACAGCTTGGTGAATAAAGATCACGTTGATCATCAGTATCATTTCAAGCGAAAGACCTCTCCTCCTCTAAGCATCGCCACATGGACCGGTCCTGTGCATCTTGCTTCCAGCAGACTCTTGCGGCCCTCACTTGGTCAACGGTCTACTTTGTTCGAGGCCTTCCAACAAGTTTACGTTACTATTCATTCATTTATTTGTATGAAGGAGGTCCAATTTATGTCGTTCTTAATACACGAAATAGAAAATATTACTGAATTTCTGTAAACAGATACAAAATTAATTAACCATTAACACTGCTTAAATCGTAGAATGTACGAAAATAAAGGTTAACAGGCAACTAATTGGTAGAAAATGATATTTTTTTCGATCGACGAAACAATAAGGAGGTGGTTCTCAATTCGATCGTATATAATATATACTTTTTTATGTATATTCAGTCCTCATTATGTGACACGTGGAGCTTAAAATGAAGATAAATAATTACTTTCATCATTTAGTGGGTGAGTACATGCGCTGAATTTAGATCCTTTTCTAAAGGACTAGTGACTATAATGACGCAAATAAACGTAGAGTGGGCTCTATGAAACAAAATGGATTCTAGAAATGAATGAAAACGAGAGAAAGTAAAATACCCTTGATAGATACATTAGAGACAGAATTTCAATTACTTTATGAAAAGTACTTTTATTTTCCAGATATAGAATTTAGCATTTTCCATGGTCCTCTCAACAATTACCTACCATTCACATCTAAATGACAAAACAAAATAACAAATCACATGAATCAATGTAGGCACCTACAAAAAGTAATGATGAAAAGGTCCTTTCACTCGGAGTAGGAAAGCGGCGCAAATCGTATTCAAATTCAGGTAATTTTTTAAAACCCTCATCAATGGACTCCATTTGATCGGGATGAGAATATTCTTAAAATGCGTAGGATAAGGAATTGTCGGCTAAGTAAGTAATGGATTATATTGATGACATTATGTGGAGAGGGATTTGGGAGACTAGGTCGGGCCTCGTTGGGTCTGTTCGGCTTGCTTCGGATAAAGACTTTCGGGATTGAGCTAACTTGTTTGGGATAATTCATAGACTTGTTAATTTGAATAGGCTCTGATTATTGTACTCATTATTAAAGTGCTTTACTGATTTAGGGCTCGGCTGTATAATACATGATTCTTGAACTCAGTATTTAGTAGGCTCAAGCCACGGAGTAATTTACTTCGTGGTTAACTCAGCTTACGCAAGTGTTTATGAATTATTTGTAGGTTGGTACAGACTGTTGTCAACATTATCTGACCCACCCTAAAATCAAACGACTTTGGACCCTCTGCATGTAACATTAAGGTTTATTTAATTTATATGAGCTTATCACACAAGTGCACGAGGACTCGATGAACAAATACAATAATAACGTTACGTCGACCGTATTACACTGGAACGTTCGAGAATGTGGTCGAAGTTTCCAGAAGTTTCCACTAGGTTCGAGAACATTCCATTGTGGTACTGTGTGGAAGTTCATAGATGTTTCTAGAATATTCCAGTATAGGATAGTTCGACAATGTTCTAGAAACTTCCATGACTGTATAAATAAGCCGGACAGCGGGCGAGTGAGTCAGTCTGTTTTCGACTACGAATGCGAACGGAAGCGAATACAAGCGATTACGAAGAGAATAGTGATTATTAGCGATTTAGTGTTTGTGTAAATAAGTTGTTGAGTTAATAAAGAATATTTGGTTAATTAATAGGTGAAAAATAATTTATCCCATACCCAGCTCGTAACAATAATATAGACACGCAAATTTGATCTTTAAAACGTTAGCATTAGGTTATATTTTAGAACTATTTGTTATAATATGATAAGTGTAATAGCTTATTTTAATGATTGAGCTCAAGTAATTCTGGTGTCGTGGTCTGTGTATAAGACTGAGAAAAACAAGGTTCGAGATCAAATCCTACGACAAAGATATTGTTTTGCTTTCAATATAGAATTTATATTCCAAAACTATTTCTTGTATTATTGTAAAGAATTACAGACTATACATAAACTTTTTAAAATGGTAATATTTTCACATAACTTGTAATAAGTGGGTAGTTGAAAAATAAATATTCGTATTCATTATAAAGAACTGTAAACTTAAAGTTTTTTAAATTACCCACCCGTTTACAAGATAAGTTATTAGGCGAAAATCATATTGGTCGTTCTTTGATATTGCAAGCAATACTGTAGAAATGAAAACAAATTAAAAAAGAAACTGATGTATAGGTGGACTGTGTTTTCGAACCCACATGCTGTTTGTCGTCAATCCAGCATCAAACCGCTAAGCCACAAGAACTTGTTGGGAATACGTGAAATTAAAGATTGGGTTGTAATTATGTAGTGTGGCTTAAAAGCTTTTCAACTTTAATGTTATCGAGATAATGATTAAAATAGGTTAACAAAAACATATATAATGCCGGTGGCTCCGACTATGATGGGTGGGTTTACCTTAACGTTTCGTGTTAAAGATCAAATTTGAGTGTCTGTGTTATTATTGTACTTTTGTTCATCGAGTCCTCGTGCACTTGTGTGATAAGCTCATATAAATTAAATAAACCTTAGTGTTACAGGCAGAGGGTCCAAAGTCGTTTGATTTTAGGGTGGGTCAGATAATGTTGACAACAGTCTGTACAGTTCTCGCCAAACTTCTTGGCCGCTCTGAAGTTCGTTACAATGGCTGCGCAGTAGTAAATCTCATACTCGCGCTGCGCCTTGCGCATCGGAAATTCAACTTCAGGGCGGCCAAGATGTCTAGCGAGAACTGTACCTACTAGGTAATAGGATCAGAGTGGAGATAAACTGATTGAAAATAATACACTTTTACGAATTAGTTCAAGAAAATCTAATTAAAGACGGAAGATGTCAAGTACCAAATCATGCCAGAAATCCAACAAATACGTATTTATAAAATGCCAACCGTTGGATGAGAGATGTCCGTCCGTCACATCCGTTAGCAATAAATCGTGTTTCATCGCATCCGTCACCGCGCGGACTGGACCGGCCCGGACTGTGACGGATCATGACGCCGCCGGCGCGCGTTCATTATTTATGTGAAACAACGTGCCGCTAATTGTGTTATGGGCACACACTCGTGTTACTGTTGACAACTTTATACAAATGAACATGTTTTTTTCGCTTCGAAAGTAGTAACTCAATAGCTGATGGAATGAGAAAAAAATTGGGCATGATAGCTACCGGAATTCAATCGAGTCCGTATCGTATTTATTACATTTTCCTCTGAAACCCATAAGCCAGTTAGCCTGAAATATTTCACCAAACGTAAAATCGACACAAACAATGACTTTACAATGTATTGTCAAAGGTAATCTCGTATTAATTATTCACGTTATTTCAATTGAACACAAAACCAAATTATATTATTTTAATCCGAACCGGAAAGCTCCACGGTTGACACAAAAGATCCGCTTTGTAACGTTAAAAGCGTTATATTAAAATGCAAATTAAAATAACTTAAATAAACGCCTAATATTTATATCCGTAGATTGACGTCGCAGCGGCGGTTACCTACACAGATAAAATTTACGTTGAAAGGTTTCGGATTTTAAATGACGCATGCATTATGGGGTCTACTACCGGCCAAGTGGCGCCGTAATTGAATAAAAATCGTAGCATAGCATAGAAAATAAATATTAAAGAATCCAACGTCACGTTTGTTACAAAGAGGATAAAGTATTTTTACGTTGTTAAAACAGGTCTCAGAATGTTTCGTATCCAAAGTAGTAGGCAAAAGTGTCAGAAACGGCCGTTTTTGGTACTTTTGCCGACTACTTTAAAAATACTTTATCCTATTTGTAACAAACGTAATGTTGGATTTTTTAATATTTATTTTCTTTGCTATGCTACAATTTTTTATTCAATGAGGGCGCCACTTGGCCTTAAACCAAGTGTCACAGATTAAATCAGTGCCTGTGTTCTAGAGATGACCAAAAATACACTAATTTACAGTCATACTACAAAATGTTTGTACTTCGGTAACTTTGCTCACGAATAGCGCAAACAACGCGCCACAGAGTAACATCCCCCAGCCAGGGTCACGGGTGTATTTGAAAGAGTTACCGCGGCCCAGGTACAGGCAACTGAAAGAACACTGGTGGGTTTTAGTCAGTAAGAGTCTGACACGTCCTCCAATTCACCCAGAGAACGAGAGAATTCGTATGATGATTTCCCATCCCAAAACAAAAAGAGAGTAACAACCCACAGAGGCAAACTTTCTACAACACCTAGCACCTCACATTATTGGCATAAAGTGTTCTTGTGTTTCGTTCGTGACAATTTGTGTGATATTTATGAAGTTTGATTTCTTCCACGAGTTAATGTGGCAAAAGGTTCCTAAACAATTATAATAATAGATACATGCATTTTGAGCACCGGAAAAGTTGTTAACAACTAATCTGATAAAAGAGGTACAGATATACCTACGTACAAAAGTTCATCTTCAAAAGAACTTTTTCCTGCTTACCACTGCCACTGTTTCTAGAAGCTTTTTACTATTACACAACATAAAGAAACCCTTTAAAACAACATTTAAATGACTTATTATCTTATGCTATTGTAACTCTGATACTAAAACAAATAAGAAAACGAAAATAGAATTTAGCATCCCATCCAATTTTCTATATATAAAGTCAAACTACATTCACGAAATATGGAAACAAGCAATTATTTCACGCCAAAACTATTCATGAATCCGCTTGTTAATTCACATTGGAATACTAGTTCGTTAACTCGCTGTCGCACGGTCTGTTCAAATAAAAGAGCCGCTCAGTAGCCCCCACACGACACACACGACCTGAGCCGGAACATAATAACAGATTTTGGTCTAAATTACTAGATGAAAGCTTCACTATTCAGCGACAATAAGGCCTCCACGACTTGTGCTAACCAACTTTATTCTACCACCAAATCAACGGAAAGCAATCCTTAAAGTAGTGCGCATAAAGTTAGAGCGGGGTGAGCGCGTTACTTGGCGGGTCATTAGTTCCAGGATAGCGATATTTTGCCGGCCATGCATCACCCTGATATATGACATAATGAGGATAGGAATTTAGTGTCATAAAAGAGCTTATTTGAACATTATTACACATACATTCGAGCCATGTTTCGTTCCTATATTAAAGTTGTATCTTCATACCTCTAACAACGAATAACTAAAATTTTGGATTTTCACAGAATTTCATGGCATTTTAAGCGTGTTCTTTGTGCTGAAACGAGAATTAATTACTTATTGTTTTTATTTCATACTGTTATAAGTGGAAAATGAATGTGTTTTTAGAACTTGTTCATAAAACTGGCGCTACTTTAAAAGTTTTATATAAACATTTTTAAAACTGAATTTCACTTGTGCTTGCTCATGAATTTTCCTTACTTCTTGAACTTGCAATATCGCCTGACGTCATAGTCAGCAAAACGAGTAGAATTTTAAATTGCTGTGCGGTGCTATCCGCGGGATTGGCCAGCTGTGTTCCCGAGGGTGACTTAAAAGTAGTGTGTGATTCTATCAAGTTGGTTTTAAACAATGCGGCCAGTTACGGTAGATGTATACGTATCTCTTCCACTAAACTTGTAGTACTACGTTTCATGTGTATGGGTATAATTACAGCTTTCACAACAAAATTTTGAAATAAACAACCACCAACATTTCTGGCAAAAAAAAAAAAACCAAAGACCTATTCAATGAAGATTCAAATACCAAACCACACAACAGTGAATATCCCATGCACATTAGCGGTGACATAAAGGCCAACATTACCATTCACGCGGTGCCCATGTGCTGAGCGTCGCGACGCTCTGAATGCGAGGACTTTTTAATAAAGAGCTTCGCAGACGATATGCATGCCGTGCGAGCTTGTGTAGATGACGCCATTTATAAAGATAAATGGCACTGCAAATAAAATGAAATGAGTGAATCTATACGGAATAGGAACTAGAAATATGTGTGACGAAATGAAACCATGCTTACTAAAAGATTCTAAAAGTTTCGAGCAACTTGACTAGTGGACTAAATGTATGTATTTAACATGTCGAAGACATCATAGACGTCAGCCTGTACGAGAATAGGATGGCTCTGAAGCAGCTTAAATTCAACAAGGCGTCAGTTGATAACGAAATTACAGTCAAATTCCTGAAGGCAGGTGGAAAATCGGTCCTTAAGGCCCTTCAGAAGCTGTTTGATTCCATCAAACTCGAGGGGAAAACGCCACAGACATGGAGCAAAGGTGTGGCGGTACTCTTCTCTAACTGCTAGATTCTGAAAAGGCTTCAGCATCATAGACTACATACACGCATTGCGGCAAATTAAACAAAAGACCGAAGAGTCAAATCTGCCTCTCAACTTAGTGGTTTGATCGAGACTTGGGCTGTACTGCAGTCTCTCTAATGGTGTCAGATTGAATATCGACACAACAGTTGGCACCCAAAGGGCAATGGGGAGGGCTATGGTTGTAGTTTTCATTCGCAAGAGAACCTAGGTTATCGACATAGACCGAAAAAACGATAAACCTAAGTGGCAGCGGGCAGGGTACAAAGCCCGTAGAACAGATGGTCGATGGGGTTGAAAGGGCTGGAGTGGCGACTGTGTACTGGAAGACGCAGCGTGGAATAGTCTCACACAAGGTGAACCAATGACCTGAGAATCTGATGCATGCGAGGCGCACAGGACCGGTCGTTGTCTTGACATTTGGAGGAGGCTTATGGCTCTACTGCAATTGCGGGCCAGAAAACGTAATTACCTGATTAAAATAAACACAATAAGCTATAGACTCCTTAATCCTTGTCGAGATAACCGTAGCTTTTTACCAATAAAGTTATTCTACAATGATATCATTTTCTGGTAACTATCTATCCACCTACATTTTCTTTTAAATAGCAAGATTTGCACGTGGGAGAATAAGTAGAAAAGGTACATTCACATAAGAGGATAAAGATTTATCGGATTTTCGGTTCTTTGATGTATCTGTGTGATTTATTATATTTTTAGGCAAGTAGGTAATTCGGTATTAATAATAATAATAAGCCATTTATTTCAGACGTAGTCCATATACTGTTAGTAACACAAAAAACTTTATAAGCTATTGTTAATACATACAAAAACAAAAAACCACAGAAATCACAAAGTGGCACCGCACAGGAATGCCAGTTTATGCCAAGCCCTGGATGCGACCACCCTCAGTGTGAAGTCTCATCCAGTGCCACCACATCGGCGACTCCCAGTGGTCTACGAACACACTCAGAAGGCTGTTCGAGCTGACCCGCATGCGCCTCATAAGAGACGCACAGCGCTTCCGCATGAAAGCATGAAAACCATCCATGCTTTTCATCGCAAACATTGCTGAAGCGCTGCAGTGAGGTCGCGCACGCACTGTCGCACGGACGCGTGAGACCAGCCATGGCCTCTAAATTGTTAAAATGTTCGAGTTGCAATATAGTCATCAACGAGATTCTAGCATTTGTTAGTAATAAAATGGATGTGATGAACGAGGAGAGCATTAGTCTCATCTGTATGAGTGCATTTTTTGAAGAGGATATTCACAGTGCTAAAAATATTCTATGCGAATCATTACCTACAGAGTAGCGTAAGATCACAAGGAAGAGAGACGGGAAGAAGCTCTGTTAAATTGATAACATCATCTGCATGCTGAAGGAGTCCGACCCTGTGGTCTTGCTGGTGTTTGTGGCCCGTGATCTACAAAAGCTGCCGCCGGTGCTTTTCGATCATGTTGACGTCACTCGCATTTGAAAGGATTTGGTGCGTATGCAGCAGGAGATGAATCAGATCAAGGAGTTGTATGTCACTAAGGAAAACGTAGATGCTGTTAATTCTGATCTTGAAAACCTAAAAAAGGCATCCTTTAGGGAACAACTTTGGAAGTACCGCCAGTAATGTGAACATCAAGCGGGGTGGTTTTTTGCTGGTTAGTCACGACGACTACTGCAGTGGTCCTAGGGGGCTTGCATACATGGACGCAGATCATGAAACTTCCTGCGGAAAACCTAGTGAGGTTCGCTCAGATTCCAGTTATCGGGATATCGGTCAATCATTTTCCAAAAATGAAGGTGGGCGAAAAATTTGCGGTGAGAATCATGTACTAATGAGAGCGGTATTCGCCTTACGGCGGTCAGTGACGAGCCCGAGTCGGTGACTCACGCGCAATCAGCTGCGATCGACGTACCCAGCGAGATGAGACACACGGCAGTTCCGAATGTAAACAGTGACGTATTCGGAAAAAACAAATCGTTGGCCGATGTTGTACGTGTAGGTGAGTGGAAAATACCAAAAGTAGACACAGAATGAACCGTAGTACAGAGGAGACGTCTAAGGAATCGTTTTGTTGCAAACAGAGGGAAGGCAGTTTTGTGAACGCGAACTTCAAAGCTGCGGATATAAATATTCCCATTTACATTTATAATGTTGCGAAGGACGTGGCCGTGTGTGACATTTTAATAAATTAATAGTATTAAATTACTCTTAATAAAATCTCCGAGAAAACCAACATCGTCTAACTTAAAAACTAAATGTATCCATAGTTTTCTTAAACAGGTTACATATTTTACAACAAAGCTTATTAAAAAATAAGACAATAAAAATTTAAAAATAATTTTAATGAGAAGAAGAAAGTCGGAAGAGGAAAGTTTAAATTTTTAGTGTTTTTCTTCTTTTTTGGAAGTTGGTTGTATTTTTTGTTAAAAGTTGTTTATTTTTCACTTTTTAGTTGTTAAAACCCAGAACTAAACCCCTCAAATTGATAACCTGAATAACATGGAATAATTAATGTGATTCGAGGCAACCAAAACGTCATCTATTAGTAGTATACATATTTTTGGTACTATACTCTTTTGGAAAAAGAATTTTGAAAATCGGTCCACAACTGACAGAGAAATCGGTGGACATACATAAAAAAAAACATACAGTCGAACATAGAACCTCCTCCTTTTTTCGAAGTTGGGTTAAAACTAAGGTTATTCATTTCGATTAGTCTAATATTGTAGAAGCATTCATGATATAATTAGGTAAAGGAATATTCAAAACAATGTTTGTTACTTGCACCGAAAATTACATGAAAATTAAATTCTCAATTCTTTATTGCGTACCATAATGTTTATAGTTGGTAGGGAAATTATTATATTAGTCACAATTATGGACCCTATCGGGCACAGCATAGATCAAGTAGGAGAGAGGAGGAAGACAACTACTGTTTTATTAATACAGAATTGAATTAAACAATTATATTGTTTTTTATTTATTTTATTAATTTATTTTTTTAATTATGTACTAATAAGTTAGTACCTAACATTGTGAAAAACCATTATTATATTATAGTTTTATTCACTTTGATTATTCGTTCGTATATACATATCAATTAAATATGATTAACTTATTGTTATTTTTATTTATTACTAAATTAATAATTATATATAATTAATATTTTATTTATTAGTATTTATTTGTTATTAATTATTATTTTATTTATTAGTAATTTTATTATCAATAAGGTGAGTTATTTATTGGACGCTCTAAATGTATCTTTACATTTAGAGCGTCCTCCAGTGTTGGACACTCAACACTTTTATAAAAATAAAATATAAAATTTTCGCAAATATGTCATTCTACATATGACGTATTTTACAAATTGTTTAAACATTTCTAAGCACACAGCTAATCAAGGACAGTATCTCAGAGAAGGAACAAGAGAGGAACCTCATTCAATAATAATAGTCGGTAAACATACGATTCCCCTGGAGGCGTGTTATGTAGCCAATTGTTCCGGCAAGAGATACCGCAGCCGAACACAGAATAGATAGGCATGGGAGACTGACTGGCAGATTACGAGTGAAAACAGATGCACGCACACATAGACGCGAACATACCGCCAACTCAAACAAATGTCGGTCTTGAATGCCCTTGCACTGACTGTACGTGAAGCATGTGTATGTGAGCGTGCGTTTTCGTTCGTTGTATAAAGCCCGCCTTCTGTGACCAACTGTCTGTCTGTGGCAAACAGCACACCAGTAAGTAAGGAGCCTACTATACATCACTATGAGCGACACTCGATTATCTCTGGCAGCCCCCGGGGAAATTATCGTCATTATACTTTACTTATTAGGTAATGCTGTTTTGTACTGCATACATTGTGGGACTGTTCATGTTGAATTAATATGGACCAATGTGAATATACCTCCTTGTAGTGTGATCATTTCTATTGTTAGATTTTTTGCTTATTAAGGCTGTTCATCATTCTCGAGTGTAGGTCAGTTGCTCTATCTCTGTGGTATTAACTACCTCATTTTTAGGGTTCCGTACCTGAAGGGTCCAAACCGAGCCCTATTGCTGTCACTCACGTGTCCGTCTGTCAGTCTGTTCGTCGTCTGTCACAAAATTTTGTTCCGAACTATTTTTTAACTTCCCATTGACCTATAAACTTAAAATTTGGTGAAAATGTTTATTATTATTTTACTAAAAAATACCAAAATATTGATTTCCCTCATAAGCCTAAATATGCGAAGTCCAACACGCACTTGGCCGGTTTTTATTTTTAATTAAAATCAGTTTTAATCAGAGGCTGTCAGTGTTTCTCTGGTTTCCCATAAAGTGTTATTCTTGTCGTAGATTTGTGCAAAAAAAATGGTGAGCATTATCCAGAAGCCCTTTTGTTATGGATATAGGGAGTGTTATGTTTTCATTTTGAAAACACACATGACAACATTGGTCTCGTGGAAAAGATTTAAAACAAAGCCATAAAACTAGAAAAACACAATGTTGACCAACGGACCCGCAGTGAAGAATCTTGTCCTATATAATGTCCCTCAAATATTGACGCAGGGCCCCTTGGCTCAAACATTATTCTTTCATCGAGCCAATGTTTGTTCACTTTCCTAGCTAAACAAACTCGCCAACGTTTTTCAATGTCCCTTACAAAATCTGATGACACATGACGCGTGAAATTGTTGGTAAAAATATGAATAGGTTCTGGTAAAAGGTGAACGTAAGGATCTAATAGTCCGTTGACTATTTTCAGTGTTTGCTCCTATGTATTCGAAGATCGTTTTGATTTATTTGTGCTATCAGTATCCTTTTTAAAAGATGGAACGGTTGAAAAAATAAAAATATGCTTCACGAAAATCCGAATACATTTAAATATTTCAAAACAACGTCAATATACGAGTAGAACGAACGGCGGAAAAGATAAATGTCAAAGAATTCACGTCTGCCGGCGGTGGTCTCAAATAACGGCGCGTTTGACGTCGTCGGCTATCAAATGTCGCCGCGCGATTGACGTGCCGCACGCGTTCGGCCGATTCTTTGCACCCTTTGATCTCACTTCCTGGGAAAATGTAGAACCAATTCAATAATGTTTAACGGCGATTTGATTACGATTTAATTGAATGTTGATTTTGTTATGAAACAGTTGTTTTTATCAAATCTTACTTTTTTATGTTTTGTTTAATGATGAGCTATATGTAGGGCTATTATATATTCCTTTTGTCGAGTTTATGCGTCACACTACAAACTCGCATTTCTCAATAAATTTCAGATCCACTTTATATTTTAATACAGCACGCAGGCTGTCAAACCAGGCGGTGGCACGTGCCTCATGGCTAAGGGGCCCGTGAGCGTCTTTTGTGCCGCCAATAAATTCGTAAAGCGTTACGTTTGGCGACGATCAATCACGGAGGCATTAACACGAACCAAGCTTGTCTTTTATTTCATCGATGTCCTATAGAAACTGCAAAACATTGAGCCAAACTCTTCATCCAAATTTAAAATCTTTGCTTCAAAGCTTAAGTTTGAAATTGGGTTACAGTCTTGGTATATTTTGAGGGTTGACTCTATCAAAACTTTGAATGTACTACGCGAAGTTTGTGCCCAAAAGAGATAAACTGCTATTGGGTCCGGGAAATGTTCTCCTGAAGTGGAACCACGTATTATGAGCAACAAGTTACTGGGTACACATTTACAAAGTTTACTTCCAAGTTCTGAATATATTCGAACAATATTGGTCAGTTGTAAGGAAAGCGAGTATACGTAATTGGTCCTTGGCTATGCGCCAAACACCGGATATATCGGTTTGACCTAACTTTGATCGATCAGAGAAACTTTACAGAAACTAGCTTTTGTAAGTCTTTGTTGGAAACTAAAGTGTAGCCCTTTTGAGCTCGGCATTTTAATACTAGCTCCTTTCATACTTGGATATTAGAAAATTTTCTACATACTCACTGAAGATGTGCAGCAGTCAACAAGATGTAGATATTATGTTTCACAGAGAAGCGCTGAAATGAGGAAAATGCTATGAAACAAAATTTTTTCATATGGAATTCACTAGAAAGAGAGTTTTTCTGTAAATTACTGCCAATATCTAAGAGTCGGAGAAAATGGAATTCTAATGATTAGGATTTAAATAAAGTAGGAATTGGAGAATACTTTTGAAAAACAACATTTTGAAATGTAACCCAAAACCTAGGCTTACTACCCGTGCCCAGGGGTTGTGGATAAAATCGAAAAAGAGTTACCGCGCCCCTGGGCACTCAGGGCAGGGAAGGAACAGGGGTGGGTTTTAGTAAGTAAAAGTCTGACACGCCCTCCCGCTCCACCCAGAGCGGGAGATGTCATTGGATGATTTCCCACACCCCTAAAAAAAGGCTGACTACCCCAATAACACAAGAAGACAACATAAAACAAAGTAGATAAATGCGCAACATTTTCAGCTCTGACAATACATGGGAACCATTAAAAGTAGGTACACGATCATTACACGAGCACTAAGCGTTTGATCCCAAACAGCTGACCTGTCGTTAAACCGGGCTGAGCGACGCTCAAACTTCACTCTTGACCTATACTCCAACAATACAACGTAATATTACCAAATATTCGGCCGTCATTTTTGGCAGACAAAGTTTTAAGCCCGCATTCCTTTTTAAAAAAGAAAAAAAAAGAAAAAGACTGGACTGGGAAAATGAACAACATATGAAAACAGCAAATGCAGTAATTTGTTTTTTTTCTAGGGTTACCCGAAGGGTAACCAACGGGACCCTATTACTACTTAACATTGGATTAGAAAATTATGTCATCCGATTTTAGTGTTTTATGTTTTCATTAGGTATATCATGGATTACTAAAAATGTCAGCTCAAAGCAAAGCTCGTTATAAGGACTACAAAAAAAAAACAATTTTTAAACTAAACTCGAGGACTTTTAATTACGCTTATATTATAAACACAAACATTGCTAGAAGTTCCTTTCATCCTGCAGAAGATAGTTTGCCAATTATTGAATGCTTTCGCATACGGCCAACATTCTCGAACTTTTGTCAAGAACAGTCTCATTTTAAAATGCATTATTTTGGTATTCGTTGACATATAACATGACCTTTAAAAGACTTATTGCAACCAGGAACGCTGTATTTAAACTTCAATTTTATTTCGCAGTAATATTCTTTCTGTGAAGTTAAAAACGGCTTTAATTTGGGTTTTATTTTATGGATCGTATTTTCCCCGGAGTTGAGGACTGGTAAACCTTTCTGAGTTCCTAAAATACTGTCGCTTTTAACGTTATTAGCCATTTTAGGAAAATTGCGCTCCTATTTGATTTAAATTAAAAGCATTTATAAAATAATTATTTCAACCTCCTTCAAAAACAAAAGTATACCGTGAACATATTTTTTTCCTTGGAATACAATTTTATCTAAACTGAAAATTAAGTAAAATTGTTAAGATAAGTCTACTCCACCAACTGACATTATAAGCGGAGTACCTAAAACAGTTTTTGCATCACAAATATCGATTCAGCAAAAAGCAGCCAATCTCTGAAGTACTTTAAAATTCAGACTACTGATGTTAAATAACTGACTTTCACAAGAAAAGTGTGATAAAAACGTTCCAGAAAACTTGTTCTCCGTACAGAAATCTCGCAATATCTCATACATTTTTAAATCTGCCAGTTTAATGCTACTCTTCATCACAGCCTCTGAATGTTTAATGCAGACAGATAATTTAATTCCTCGTTGCTGTGAATTATTCAAGGTAACGCCCGAAAAGATTGTAGCGTTCCAGCCCTTGTAGCGTTCCAGCCCTTGTTTTGCTCGGATTATTGTCTTAATCCGGATGTTAAGTCGTGTACTGCGGATAATGCTATGTTTCGGAGGATGTTGCCGTTTGGAAGTTCAAACGGTTTGCATAGACGAGCGTGTTTCATTTTGGTTTTTACCTGAAAAATTTTAATTGGTCTTCTTGTAAAGCAAGCCCCCCCCATAGGTTGTATATTTTGATCGTGAGTTAACCCAGAGTGTTCGTTACTGTAGTGTATGTGTCGGGGTGTAAGGGGGAGCACATAACATCCAGACTCCCCAAATGTCAACCTCACCTGCGCGCGGTACACCATGCCACTGACGAGCGAGGCGCTAGCGACCGACCGATGGCGGTATAACCAACCGACAAGCCAACCTAAATTCTCCAGAGCGATGACAGGCAGCAGCGTCATCGTTGCGAAAGGATTGGCTCTGTGGTCACCAATTCGCTTGCGCAGCGTGGTGACTACGGGCATTAAAAACCTCCCATGAATAAAGCCCCAAAACTACAGCCCCCAGTTCCCGGTGGTCCCGCTATTCCTGGTTAAAGTAGCGGTCACGGTAACGGCGGGACGGGGGGTGCGAGGAATCCCCGAGTAACGGCAGGCTACCAACGACGACGACGACTACATCTGGCTACGTATAATAGACGTTCGATGAGGCTGGACCATCACCTTGCTGAACTTGAGGTGGAGCTAGGTCGCATTAACTGGAATATACTGGGGTTATCTGAAGTCCGGAGACAGGGGGAGGACACGATAGCCCTCAAGTCAGGTCACCTATTCTACTTCCGCGAAGGTGATCAGCTCTCCCAAGGCCGCGTTGGCTTCCTGGTCAACAAGGAACTCACTAGCAGCGTTTTAGAAATCAGTAGTGTGTTGGCACGGGTAGCGTACCTTGTACTAAAACTCACTGAAAGGTACTACCTGAAAGTGATACAGGTATATGCGCCGACTTTGACATACTCTGACGAGACAGTTGAGGCCATGTACGAAGATATTGTCAAGGCAATGCACAGTACGACAACTGCGTTGTTATGGGGGCCCTCAATGCCAAAGTGGGAGGGTCGAAAGTGTTCGCTCAACAATAAGGGGGCAGAATCGTGACTTCAAGGTCCGAGATAGTCGAGGAGGTCGAGGATTTCTACGGGCACCTATACTCAACGCGGACGGTGAAACCAGCAGAACATAGTGCAGATGACCATCGAGCCGAGAATAGAATAGAATAGAATAGAATCATCCCAGATGTCGACCAGTGCGAGATTAGGGCGGCTCTCGAACAGTTAAAGAACAACAAGGCACCTGGTGATGACGGAATAACGACAGAGCTTCTTAAAGCGGGCGGGGCTCCAGTCCTGAGAGAGCTAGCGAGTCTCTTCAACTCCGTCATCCAAGAAGGTTCAACGCCTAAGGCGTGGAGCAGAGGTACGGTGGTTTTGTTCTTCAAAAAAGGTGACAAAACCTTGCTGAAGAACTATAGACCCATCTCACTTCTGAGCCACGTCTACAAGCTGTTCTCGAGGGTCGTCACAAACCGTCTCACCAGGAGACTTGACGAGTTCCAGCCACCAGAACAAGCTGGTTTTCGAAAAGGCTTCATTACCGTGGACCACATCCATACTGTTCGGCAAATTATACAGAAGACCGAGGAGTACAACCAGCCGCTGTGTATGGCATTTGTGGCCTACGAGAGAGCCTTCGACTCCATCGAAATATGGGCAGTTCTGGACTCCCTGCAACGATGTCATATCGACTGGCGTTACATCGAAATGTTGAGATGTCTGTACGACGCTGCCACGATGACTGTCCAGATCCAAGATCAGAAAACCAGCCATATCCAACTGCTCAGAGGGGTGAGACAGGGGGATGTGATATCCCCGAAACTTTTCACCAACGCGCTAGAGGACGTCTGCAAGACGCTGGATTGGACTGGACAGAGTATCAACGTGAACGGCGAGTACATTTCACACCTGCGCTTTACCGATGACATCGTCATAATGGCAGAGACGGCGGAACAGTTAAGTCTGATGCTGCACAGCTTAAATGGAGCCTCGCGGCGGGTTGGCCTCGGGATGAATTTTGACAAGACAAAAGTCATGTACAATTCACATGTCGTATTGAGTCCAATCCGCATTGAAGGGTCGCTTCTCGAAGTTGTGAAGGAGTATGTCTACCTAGGGCAAGTCATCCAGCTCGGTAGACACAACTTTGAGAAAGAAGTTGACAGAAGGATCCGGCTGAGTTGGGCAGCGTTTGGAAAACTTCGTCAGGTGTTCTCGTCCCCTATCCCAGAATGTTTGAAGACTAAGGTTTTCAACCAGTGCGTCCTGCCCGTTATGACATACGGTGCCGAAACATGGACACTGACGGTCGGGCTGGTCCACCAGAGCGCACTTTGGAGCGGGGCTATGTTAGGTATTTCTTTGAAGGATAAAATCAGGAATTAAGTTGTCCGGAAAAGAAACGGATTAATCGACGTAGCTTGCAGAATAAGCAAACTGATGTGGCAGTGGGCTGGTCATGTTTGTCGAAGGACCGACGTTCGATGGAGCAGACGAGTCCTAGAGTGGAGACCGCGTATCAGCAAGCGTAGTGTGGGACGCCCCCCAGCTAGATGGATCGACGACCTTAAGAAGGTGGCTGGGATAGACTGGATGCGGAAGGCGGAGGACAGGGTGTTGTGGCGCAGCCTGGGAGAGGCCTATGTCCAGCAGTGGACTGTGATAGGCTGAGTTAATTGATTGATTGATTAGTTACTGAGTTTTAATAAAACATGAGAGCAGCTAAAGTATTGGTTATATCCACTGACAAACGTATTAATAAATAGACAAAGATGCGGTTCAGATTTATCTGATAGATTTTTACTTAGTAAAATAATAGTTTTCTATCTTTTTCTTTATATAAATCCCAAACGTATTCTTTGGCACAGTTCCAAGCTAATAATTGAAGATATTTCCGAAGTATTGCAGACGATACCCATTGTTCAGTCGGGCATCTAACACACCTTTTTGGCGGACGATTACAGTTTTTTCTCAGCACCTTTCTTGTAAGATACTTTGAAAACTTTAACAAGCAGAAGGCGTGTTCGCACTCCTTGCCCAGTCTCCCAGTCAGGTGGCAACCGGTCATCATATTCCCTCACAAACCCTCCGTGCAAAAACTTCGCCATTAAGGCTAGAACAAAGGCACGGAAATCAATAACCATTATAACTCTTAATCCATTTAAAGAAGGTCCATTTTCTTTTGCTCAGATAAACCTCCGTAAAGCAATCATCTTTTAATTTGTTCTGTAAGTTGTTGGAAACTGTACAATGGATGAATCGAATTTATTCGAAGTGTTTCAATTAAAAACGGATAAGTCCAAAGAAAGCTTCTGAAGCTGAATCAGAGTAACTCCTTTAAGTTTTCTTCGGACAATGTGTTATAATGACAACCTAATGACATTCAGTAAACAAATTCGGTCCTTCCTTATATTTTATTTTCGCTCTGTGTGCGATGTTGCTCATTTTTTATTTCGCCAGTTTTCGTAATCTTTTCGTTCCTTTGATGCAGAAAAATCTTTTCGTTTTCCTCTTCATATTTTCCTCTGAAACATTTTTTTATTACAGATCGAAGATTGTCCTTATCGGGTTTGGGGTACAATGGGATCCATCCACATAGCATGATATAATGGCGTCTCTTTGGATTCTAGCTACAATATGATTTAAATATTGCAATAGTGCACAAGTAAAAGCTTCGTGCCCGACTTTGCGAGCACAGTGACCCATTTTCCTTTTCCGCCGAAACAAACAGTTGACAGACTATTTTTGCCCTTCAGAAATCAACAAGAATACAAATAAATACCTACTTATAATGTTAGACCATAGTGGCTTTATTATCACAAGCACTTGATATTTTATTCGTGAAGTTTGTCGGAAGTAATAAAACGAAGTTGGTCCTTAGGCTAGTTTTGTGTCCTTTTCAATAATTCTCACAAATAAACAACTTCAGGACAAAGTTTTCGGAGAAAAGTTTCTACTGGAATATTTTATGTGTTTTGATTATCTACGTGCGACAGCTAATGAGCTAAAGTGTTCGTCTCTTTTGTAGTTGTTTTTGTGATTAATTCGTAAAGAGAAAAAACTTTATGTGGCTTCGTACGACTAATTTGTTTTCTTTGAATCCCGACTTACCTGGCTCATTAACTCTCGCTTTCTTAGACACGCCCTGTAGATTATGTGTCATTACGGCTTTTTCTTTAGGAAACATTTCCTAGAAGAATTTTGTATTCACTATAATTCTGAGTATAGATTACCAAACAAATCGGTATTACATCTACACCACTAAAATAAGTCAATTAAATAAGTTTGCAACAAAGGTTGAGCGTCACCAAATTGTCTCATCGGTCTCTGAATCGTAACATGGACAACCTTTGCTCTCAACTATTAGAAAACAAATACGTACAGTTAGGTCGGCTCCATCATCATCACCATCATAATCATCAGCCTTTTAATTTCCACACTGCTGGAGCACAGGCCTCCTCTCTGTAAGAAGATGTGGGCCGTAATCCGGCAACCGTTCCACATTCCTCCAACGTCACCCTGCGCAAAGAGGAATAATAAGCACCCCGTGCCATTTCCAAATAATAATAATATATTCCACAACTATCACACAACGCCATCTAGTCCCAAGCTAAGCAGAGCTTGTGTTATGGGTACTAGACAACGGATAAACATACTTATATATTTCTAAATACATAAATATTATAGATAAATTACACCCAGACACAGAACAAATGATCGTGCTCATTACACAAACATTTGTCCTGGGTGGGAATCGAACCAACGACCTCCGGCATAGCAGTCAGGGTCACTAACCACTAGACCAATAGGCCCGCCAGATTAAAGCTTAATATCTAGTAAACTACTGCAGCTACACTAAAACGGAAATAAAAATACGTGTGTATTTCTGAAACTATAGACAATCGACATATGTAAAAACTAAAGTACATTAAAATCATAATCCATACAACAAAATACATACAATGTGTACTGGTTAAATCATATGAGAACCATGTACGTTTATGTCTGTCTCAAACAAAATAGTAATAATAATATGTCAATAAAAAAATAAAAAATAAATATAATACTTAACAGCGGTCGCCGAGTTTGTATTACGAGAATGTCTGTAAATAAGCTTAAGTGTACGAGTTGTAATTTAGTGATATCGGAAGTCCTTGCGTTCATACGTGATCGGCATCATGTAGTCGATAATGAAAGCTTGATAAGGATATGTGAAACTGCATTTTCTGAAGAGGAAATAGATGAAGCAAAGAAGTTGTTGTACATATCCACGAAAACAACAAAAAAGCTGGTGTCCAGACGCAAGAACAAGAAACAAAAAGACCTAGAGGATATGATTACTGTGTTTAAAACGATAGACCCTGAACAAATACCAGTGTTTGTGGCGTATGACCTACACAAGTTGCCACCAGTTTGTTTTGATCACGTCGACGTCACGAAACTATTGAAGGATATATTGGTGTTACGGAAAGAAGTTGAAGATATCAAGAATAGTTATGTGACAAATGTTCAATTAGAGGAACTGAAACTAAAAGTGAATGCTGAAAAATCGAGTCCGTTAATAAATTCGAATGTTAACATGAAGAGAGGAGGGTACATGCTAGATAGTGGCCCGTTTGGACTACCTCACATCGAACAGCGGCCGGTACACGATGTCGTTGTACCGCGATCCAATAGTAAGGATATGACTCACGATAGTGCTAGCGTAACGCCGACGCCGATATATCGCACTCTCGTTCACACGCAGGCTGGAGGTGACACTCGGACTATACCCGTCTCGCCTGCACCGGTTAACTCGACAATGCTTAATAACGACAGCTTAGTGACCGTAGATAACTTACGTAAACAACAGACTATGGCCGAAATTGTAAGAAAAGGCGAATGGAAGGAAAATAAACATGATGAACAATGGATATTGGTGCAAAGGTCAAAAACGAGAAATCGATTTGTAGGTATGACCGGCAAAGCACTTTCTAATTCATTAGGAAATTTCAAGGCCGCTGAGATAAAAATACCTATTTTTATTTCTAACGTGAATAAAGCTGCAAGTGAAAAAGATATAACTGATTATATAGAACGAAAAGCAAGTGAAGTTGTAAAATTAGAGAAAATTAATATGAAGTCTGAGAGGCAGTATAACGCCTTTAAGTTGTTTATACCTAGGCACAAACTAAGTACTTTTTTGGATGATAAATTTTGGCCAGAGGGAATTACTTTCAGACGATTTATCAACTTCAAGAGAGGAAAAGACACAGATATTGTATATGATGATCCTACAATTTGTACATAATGGATAATAACAACAAAAAGAATGTAACTTTATCAACATTCAATTGTAAGAATGTTATTCGATCAGCAGATAGCGTTCGCAGATTGTGCTGTGTTGCTGATGTTGTGGCACTTCAAGAGACCTGGCTTTTACCCCATGATGTGCCGTACCTTGGCAGAATTGATGACGGCTTCGCTTATGCGGGTAAGTCCGCCGTTGACACGTCTGCGGGTGTCCTTACAGGGAGACCATATGGTGGAGTCGCGCTCTTATGGAGGAAATCAGCGTTTGCAGCAGTATCAGTGGTGCAGTGTAGTAGTGATCGTCTCGTTGCTATTAGGATTGAGCATGCAGACCGTTCCCTATTGATATTCTCAGTGTATATGCCTACTAACTCGGCTGATAATCTAGTTGAGTTTACGGAGTGCTTAAGTGAAATTATTGCTATAGTTGAGAACAGTAATATAGAATCAGTGTTCATACTAGGAGATCTTAATGCACACCCAGGTGAGCGCTTTTCAAATGAATTGTTAACTGTGTGTGGGGAGCAATCATGGTCATGTGTTGATATGGAACTACTTCCGAAGGACACGTTTACATTTGAGAGTACCGCTAACGGTGCATTGCGCTGGCTCGATCACTGTGTAGTGAGCAGTGCGGCACGACATTTAGTTGTAAGAGCGTCAGTTTTGTATGGAGTCTATTTGTCGGATCATATTCCCTTGTTAATTGAATGTAATATTGATTTAATAATACCTAAATTAGTAACTCCTACCTATACTTGCAATAGGGTAATATGGGGCGAAAGAAATGTCAATCAAATTAATGAATATTCGATTTTTTGTAATTCTAAATTAAAATTATTAGATTTCCCGGATGATTTTCGTTATTGTGCGCATAAACTGTGTTCTAATCCTAATCACTCTGTAGTGTTGGATAAAATGTATCACAGTTTGATAAGCATTTTAAAGGAAGGTGCCGACCGCACTTATTTATGTAAACAAATGCGTCATAATGGCAAAAGATACATTCCTGGTTGGAATAAGTATGTTCGTGACGCTCACAGAGAGGCTCGACTGTGCTACCAAACATGGTTGTTTTATGGTAAACCTGCTAGTGGTTATGTTTACAATAAAATGTGTCAATCGAGGAAAACCTTTAAGAACAAATTGAAATATTGTCAAGATAACCAACAGCAAATCAAAATGGATATTTTGGCTAAACATCACACTGAAAAGAAATTCGGATCATTTTGGAAATCAACAAATAGTTTCAATCCGAAGTCGAGTCCCCCTGTGGGCGTGGCGGGAGTACATGAGCCAGCAGATATAGCCAATGCTTTCCGGCGTCATTTCAAGGTTGAGTCAACTCTTACTAGACCTGTTCAGGCGGTCGATGCTGGGGCCAACTCTGGGGAAATGTCAATTATTTTTACGGCTCAAGAAATTGCGGCCATTGTAAGGAAAATGAAGAGGGGTAAATCACCGGGTCATGATGGCCTCAGCATCGAGCACCTGAAGTATGCGGGGAGACACCTGCCTCGTGTGCTTGCATTGTTTTTTAACATGTGCATTAGTCACAGTTACTTACCGGATGATCTTATGTATACTTTGGTAGTGCCTATTGTAAAAAATAAAACGGGGGACGCCTCTGACATAACCAATTACAGGCCCATTTCTCTGGCCACTGTCATAGCAAAAGTTTTGGACAGTCTGCTTGATAAACAATTAGCAAAACATGTCGAACTGCATGACGCCCAGTTCGGCTTTCGGCCTGGGCTGTCAACTGAGAGTGCAATCTTGTGCCTCAAGCAGACTGTTCAATACTACACAGACAGGAAGACGCCTATTTTTGCCTGTTTTCTGGATCTGTCGAGGGCGTTCGATCTTGTATGTTACGATGTTCTCTGGCGTAAACTACAATGTGATACTACTTTACCACCTGAGATAGTGTCAATATTTAAGTACTGGTATGGTAGTCAAAGTAATAGTGTGAAATGGGTTGGCTCGCACTCGGACGTGTATCGGATGGAGTGCGGGGTGAGGCAGGGGGGGCTTAGCTCACCCCGACTCTTCAACCTATACATGAACCAACTGATCGTTGAGCTCAGCAGCATCAATATCGGATGTCATGTTGACGGGGTGTGTATTAATAACATTAGTTATGCTGATGATATGGTGTTGCTGAGCCCATCGATCGGTGCTCTGAGGCGACTGATCGCTATATGCGAATCTTACGCGGAGAGTCATGGCCTCAAATATAATGTCACAAAGAGCGAACTAATGGTTTTTAAGGCAGGCAGTGTGACATATTCTAGTATTCCAAATGTCGCACTGTGTGGAGAATCCCTGCGAAGGGTAGATAAGTGTAAATACCTAGGCCACTGGGTCACCCAAGATTTCAAAGACAATAGTGACATTGAGAGGGAACGTAGGTCGCTGGCTGTTCGTTGTAACATGCTGGCCCGCAGGTTTGCGCGATGTACGAAGCCAGTAAAAATCACGCTTTTTAAAGCTTACTGTCAGTCCTTCTACACGTGCAGCCTATGGGTCAGTTTCACTCAGCGGACATACGGCGACCTACGTGTCCAATATAATAATGCACTGAGAGTACTGTTGGGGCTGCCGTGGCGTTGCAGTGCATCAGGGATGTTTGCGGACACAAACATTGATGGTTTCGCCGCTATTATTAGGAAAAGATGTGCTTCTCTGATGACGCGTATTCGCGGCAGTACCAACACTATTGTCAGTGTGTTCGCAGATCGGTGGGACTCTCCGTTGATGCAGAGGTGGATGCAGCTCCACGCTGATGTGTAGCTGTATGTTTTAGCTATAATGTCTGTACCTACTAACACTAGTTTTTTAAGTAATTTGTTACTAACCCTATGGACTTAGTCTGAAATTAAAATTTTTATTATTATTATTATTCCATTTATTCAATTTTATATACATACAATTTTAAATTTTTAAATATTTAGGTACTTAGAAAAACATAAATAAATACAAAAACATTTAAAAATATAAAAAGTAGTTGCCCACCGGTATCGGGAATAGGGTCCAAGCTACCGGTGGTCAGGGCTCCTGAGAAAGGAATCTCCTAACAATACGCGCCGTGTCCAGGAGTACTGCTTTCTGGATCAAGCCCTTGATCCAACTGCCCAACGAGAGCCTCCTGAGATGTTGGTCGAGGCTCTTGGCTATTAAGCCATTGGCCGTCACGACTATCGGCACAATGACTGCTGTATCCACCTCCCACATGTCGACAACCTCGCGAGCCAGATCAAGATACTTTGTTTTTTTATCTTTCTCAGCCTTCACGAGGTTCTCGTCATGAGGAACAGCTATATCAACAATCATTGTGCGACGCTCTTGTCGATCTATCACCACTATGTCAGGCTTATTGGCAACAATAGTCCTATCAGTGATGATAGATCGATCCCAATACAACGTGATATTGCTATTTTCGAGAACTGGGTCGGGCTCATACCTATAGTACGGTACTTCAGATTCCACAAGATTGTATTTAAGAGCAAGTTGCTGGTGGATAATCCTGGCTACAAGGTTGTGTCTGTGCAAATAGTCTCCATTAGCTAGACGAGAACAACCAGAAATAATGTGTCGGATTGATTCCCCGGGCCGGTGGCATGCCCGACAGATGTCAACCGTACCGTCCTTCACAATATATTTCCGGTAGTTATTCGTCATCATAACTTCGTCCATAATCGCACAGACAAAACCTTCGGTTTCCCCGAATAGGTCACCAAAGCGCAGCCAGGATACGGACGCTAAGAAATCTACATCGGGTCCATGTAGGACCCGGTAAAAGCGTCCGTGAAGCTCCTTGCTCTGCCATACTTCCCTGCGGTCATTAGTATCCAGTACTTTAAGTTTGCGCCAGTTCTCGTTTGCCAAGGAGAGCGGGGTGAGGCCCTTGTCCACAGCGACCACATCTCGATGCATACCCACGTCGGTTTCTAGGAAATATTCCCTAAGGCTGCATACCTCGCGGTTGTGTAGGGTCTTAGCATTTAAGAAACCACGACCCCCACATTTCCGCGGGATATACAGCCTCATCACCGATGATCGTGGGTGATGCATCCGATTTGCGGTCAGCAGTGTGCGGACCCTCCTATCCAGGGCGTCAAGTTCCGTCTGAGTCCATTTGAGTATGCCGAAAGAGTACATCAATACCGGCATGACCCAACCGTTGAAGGCGCGCACCTTGTTCCCGCCTGATAAAAGACTATTTAGTACTTTATTCAGGCGGCCAAAGAAGCGCTCCTTCAGCGACTGTTTCACGTCAGCAGTATTGATGCCTAACGCTTCCGACATACCCAAATACTTGTAGGTTTCGGTTGAGGAGAGGGATCTAAGGTGTATGGAATCCGAGAGTTGAGTTATTATTATTATTATTATTAATTTGTTTTAGGTATTTCAAAAAAAATGTTAACGTTAAAGAATAAGTAATACTTTTGAACTGTAAAAAAAATAAAGATAGAAAAGAAAATACTTTTAAATGCTGTAAAACATGACGCAAAGAAAGACCAAACACAAAAAATAAAGAAAAAGCTGGGGGAAAACATGCGTCACATCCACGCAAAATGGCTAAAGCTCAGCATAATGCTGCGACCCTATGCGAGACAGAGCCTCAACTCTAGTTTTCAGCGAGAGTCGGCGCTGACGTGATGACGTTGACCAGTGCAACAAACAATGAGTAAAATAAATACAAATACTTAATTCTAAAAGTAATAAATAAAATATTTAAAGTGGCAATATTCCGATCCGACTGCAACATGACGCACGCGCCGCCAACTTTTATTAATCTGTACCACTCAACTGTCAGAAAACTATTTCTGACAATGACATACATCCATTTTTTTTGTTGGTGATAGGTTTTACCATTATCTCACCCGATGGTAAGCGATGATGTGGTCGACGATGGACCATGCTTGCCTAGAATCAACCTATTCACTCTGCCCAGGTTGTAGCTATCAGGAAACACGAACTCCGGCAGGGAAATCCACTCCATAGGTGTACGTACTATGAATGTGTTTCCAAAACATTTTGTGCGTGTGCAGTTTCCTTGAAAAAAATTTGAATTTTGGGTTTTTGTTCGTTAGAAAACCAGATCAATATACATACATATCTTAAAATTGCAAATTTCTCACTCCACTTATACAATAAACCCCCGAGCATGTTCTCATTCGACAGTACATACAAGTCAGGAGCGGCGCTCAAAGCCGGAGTACTCGTAATAGTACAACGATGCATTTATGCAAATGGTGGCCGCAAATCTGATGAGCCGCGCTTACACTGACGGGTAATCGCTTTCGACGCCACTGCACGGAAAATTTGCAATTTCATTAAATAAGCTGAAAAGTCTTTAAATGTTTGGCTTGTTCGAGAGTTCTGAGTTGACGGGGAAGAGGATTACGGTTGTTGGAAATAAGCTAGTGGACTGGCTAATTATGCAAAATTGGTACAAAATTTTGCGATAAAAGTGCTTCTAGAGGACATGTAAGTATAGGATAAGTAGTAATAAAATAGAACAAAGGTTGTCCGAATGGTAATAATCCCATGCAACTCCTGTCTGGATATGAAAATCCTTTTGTCCCAAGTTTCTCTAATAAAAGGTGAGAAAGCTCAGTTAATTAACAGTTACATTATTTTTGTCGGGATGAAATTCACATAAAAAGAGTCAACTTTCAGCTGACTTTAATCATTCAAATACTGCTGGTTGATAAAAGCTATTACAATTCCTAGAATTCTTCATTCAGCGGAACATCAGTCGCCATATATTACCTGAACCTGAGTTTGAGTTTGCGAAATCTTTTAAAGAGTAGTTGAATACTAAACTTAAAGCAGATGTACTGCAAGGAATATGAATATAAAATGGTTTTCCGATATCTGTGTTACTTGGAAACCGGATTATTTAAATGGAGTATTTGATAAATTATGATCTGCTGTAAAAGGAATTTTGGAATAGATTTCATCCGTCCTTGTATTTACAGTTATGTTTGTGACTTAGCGAGGTATTTATGTCTCGATGTTTGTATTTTCTTTTTCTTGGAGTTTCTAAAATAATAAAGCTGAAACTACATTGAAATGTGAAAGCGGATGAATTTTAAATCATTGATATACCTACATAGCATTTCCCAAGACGGCTGGTCACCGTGGGAAATTAGACCACCACCCTCCACATAAAACTAATGGTCGCAATAAAAAGTTTAACAGCGTCAAAGAAGAAAAGAAAAAAGAAAAAAATACAACTATGAATATAGGGGCATTCAATGTGAGATCCCTTTCATCAATTGAAAGATACCTTCAACTAACTTATGCACTAGAAGAAATTGACCTAGACATATTGGGGCTATCCGAAGTAAGGAAAATGGGCTGTTACATCGAAGAATATAAAGATTACGTTCTATGCTATATAGGGCAAACAAAAGGGTTACATGGAGTAGGATTCTTGGTAAAGAAGGAACATAAAAACAAAATATCTAATTTCACAGGAATTTCTGAAAAAGTTGCCCTGCTACAACTAGAAACTGGACAGTGTACTCTATCCATAATCCAGGCATATGCACCAACAGAGGCGTCGCATGAAGATGATATCCAGACTTTCTACGCTGATATGCAAAAAACACACTCTCTATCTGGGGAAAAATTAATAGTCATGGGCGACTTCAATGCAAAAATTGGGTGGGCCAAGAAAGAAGAAAGCCAGTGCATGGGTAGTTACGGTTATGGAGAACGCAATAAAAGAGGCGAAAGACTAATAGATTATGCTCTTGAACATAATTTGTCAATTATAAACACATTCTTCAAGAAAAAACCTGGAAATCACCTAATCAGAAAATTAAAAATGAAATTGACTTCATCATGACAAACAAACCACACATGGTAAACAACATCAAAGTGCTAAACCAAGTTAAATTTGCTTCATATCATAGATTATTAAGAGCAACATTCCACCTACATCAACCAAAGAAAAGCAGGAAAAACTTCAAAACATCATTAAAAAATCCAAGAACAGATGAAGAAATTAAGGAATACATCAGTTGCCTGAAAGATAACATTGAAAATAAAATAAATACCATACCTGAGAGTGTTCAAATGTACTATGATCTACTTGAAAAAATATACTATCCAGCTTGAAAAATTCCAATAAAATTCCAAAACAATATCATTCCATACTTAGCGAACATACTAAACACCTAATTAAAAAACGGACGGAACTATGTAACACAAAACGTAAAAGTACCGAAATGAAAAAAGAACTTGCTAACCTTTTTAAATTGACCAACAAATCAATCAAGTCTGACTATAGTAATTACCGGGAACAAGTAATATCAAGAAATCTTAACAACTTTAGAAGCACTAAAAGAGCCTACAAGGAACTGTCACACCACAAGACATGGGTACAAAGACTGGAAAACAACTCTGAAGAGACAAAAACTAGGAAAGATGTTATCGGCCATGCTACTAACTTCTACCAAGAACTTTACAAAAAGAGAGAAGGTGATAATATTGTACAAGATGAACAAAGTCCCAATCAACCAAGAGTAAATACAGTCGGACCAATAAATACTACAAGGAGAAGTGTACACACACATGAAGACATTTAAAAATGAGAAAAGTCCAGGGCCAGACGGGCTAACAAACGAAGCTATAAAATTAGGTGCCCCCATCTTAGTCCACTACTTGACACATCTTTTTAATATGGTATTGAACACTGAAATGGTACCAAGGCAATAGTGTACATCTGATACTCGTATAATATTACTTTATAAAAAAGGAAACCCATTAGACATAGGCAACTACAGACCTATCAGTCCACTGGCAAGCCTATATAAACTGTTCACATCTATCATTTTAAAACGAATTTCTGGTAATATAGACAAGTTCCAGCCAGTAGAACAGGCTGGCTTTCGCTCAGGTTTTAGTACAACTGACCACATACACACAGTTGAACAAATAATTGAAAAGTACAATGAGTTTAACAAGTCTTTATATATTGCCTTTGTCGATTACAGCAAAGCATTTGACAGTATCAGCCATAATTCAATATGGAAAGCCCTAGAAGCATCAAATGTAGATGATAAATACATAAATATATTAAAATACATTTACTCGAATACCATAAGCACAGTCAAAGAAAAGTCGGAAGACCAAATAAACGGTGGGCTGATGACATTGCAAAGAATGCAGGAAAAGACTGGATGAGCAAAGGTAAAAACAAGGAATTATGGAAGTAGTTGGAGGAGGCCTTTACTCAAAGCGAGATTCATACCGATGTAAATATATTATATAACTAACTGTACTAACAAAAACTAGTTTAAGTGAACATACTAATACTACTAACACCATTTGAAATTTTAAATTAAGGTATAAAAATAAACAAGGCTTTATTATTATTATTTCGTTTATTAGCTTATTACACATATCAATTATAATTATAAATATTTTTTTTTTTTTTTAAAGAAAAAAAAACATTTAAAATTATAAAAAATAGTAGTCCGCCGGGGTCGGGAGCAGAGTCCAAGCTACCGGTGGTTAGGGCTCCAGAGAGAGGAACCTCCTCACAATGCGAGCCGTATCGAGGAGTACTGCCTTCTGTATCAGGCCCTTGATCTAACCGCGCAACGACATCTTCGACAGGTGGTCGTCGAGGCTTTAGGCAATCAGGCCGTTGGCGGTAACGACTATCGGCACAATGACAGCCGAGTCCACATTCCACATATCGACAACCTCGTGTGCTAAGTCAAGATATTTGATTTGTTTCTCTTTCTCAGCTTTCACGAGGTTCTCGTCACGCGGAATGGTGACATCGAATATCATTGTGCAGCGCGCTAATCGGTCTATCACCACTATATCCGGCTTATTGGCAACAATAGTCCTGTCAGTGATGATAGACTGATCCCAGTACAACGTGACATGGTCATTTTCGAGAACTGGGTCGGGCACGTACTTGTAATACGGCACCTCAGAATCCACAAGTTTGTATTTTAAAGCAAGCTGCTCATGAATAATCCTGGCCACTTGGTTATGCCTGTGCAAATACTCGCTGTTAGCAAGACGTTATTATTATTATTCCGTTTATTCATTAGATGTACATATTATATTATATTTTAAAATATTTAAATAAAAAAGATTAAAAAAAAGATTTAAAAATATAAAAAATAGTATCCCACCGGTATCGGGAACAGGGTCCAAGCTACCGGCAGTCCGGGCTCCAGAGAGAGGAACCGCCTGACAATGCGAGCCGTGTCCAGAAGTACTGCTTTCTGAATCAAGCCCTTGATCCAGCCGCCTAACGAGAGCCTCCTGAGGTGTTGGTCGAGGCTCGTGGCTATTAAGCCGTTGGCTGACACGACTATCGGTACAATGATCGCTGAGTCCACATCCCACATGTCGACAACCTCGCGAGCCAAGTCAATATACTTGATTAGTTTATCTTTCTCGGCTTTCACGAGGTTCTCGCCATGTAGGACGGTAATGTCAACAATCATTGCACGCTTCTCGATTCGGTCCACCACCACTATATCAGGCTTATTGGCTACAATAGTCCTGTCAGTGATAATGGACCGATCGCAGTACAATGAGATATGACCATTATCGAGAACTGGGTCGGGCGCATATCTGTAGTACGGCACTTCCGATTCCACAAGAGAGTATTTCAGAGCAAGTTGCTGATGAATAATCCTGGCTACAAGGTTGTGCCTATGCAAGTACTCACCGTTAGCCAGACGAGAACAACCAGAGATTATGTGGCGGATTGATTCTCCCGGACGATGACATGCCCGACATATGTCAACCGTGCCGTCCTTCACAATAAATCTCCGGTAATTTTTCGTCATGATAACTTCGTCCACAATTGCACAGACAAAACCTTCGGTTTCCCCAAAGAGGTCACCGACACGCAGCCAGGCTACGGACGCTAGTTGGTCTACATCGGGCCCATGTAAGGCCCGGAAAAAGCGTCCGTGAAGTTCCTTACTCTGCCATAGTTCTCTGCGATCGTTAGTGTCTAGCACTAGAGGTTTGCGCCAGTTCTCGTTAGCCAAGGAGAGTGGAGTAAGGCCCTTGTCCACCGCCACTACATCCCGATGCATACCCACGTCAGCAGCTAGAAAATATTCCCTTAGACTGCATACCTCGCGGTTGTGGAGGGCTTAGCATTTAAAAAGCCTCGGCCTCCACACTTCCGCGGGATATACAGTCTCATCACTGAAGAACGTGGGTGATGCATTCGAAATGCAGTCAGCAGTGTACGGACACGCCTATCCAGGGCGTCAAGTTCTGTTTGCGTCCATTTGAGTACGCCGAAAGAGTACATCAATACCGGCATGACCCAACCGTTGAAGGCGCGCACCTTGTTTCCGCCCGATAGAAGACTATTAAATACCTTCTTCAGGCGGCCAAAGAAGCGCTCCTTCAACGATTGCTTCATGTCAGCAACATTGATACCTAACGCTTCCGACATACCCAAATACTTATAGGTTTCGGTTGGAGAGAGGGATCTCAGGTTTATGGAATCCGAGAGTTGAGTTCCCACGGATTCCACAATCTCCCCTCGCTTTACATGCATGACTGCACATTTGTCCAAACCAAACTCCATCCTGATGGCACTACTGAAGGTTTCAGTTACCTTCAGTAGCTCCATCAGTTGCAGATTGTTGGGAGCAAAAAGTTTCAAGTCATCCATGTAAAGCAGGTCAGATATAACCTGACCACCTCTCTTCAACCGGTAACCTAGTCCTGAATTCTCCAGCAGTGTGCTTAGAGGATTCAAGGCTAGGCAAAACCAAAGCGGACTCAAACTGTCACCCTGGAATATACCCCGCTCGATCCTTATCGGTTCGCTATTCCTCTGGATTTGTCGACATCCTGGATAGCGAAGGACCGTCCTCCATTGCCCCATACATGACATCAGGAAGGTGCGTATCGTTGCATCAACTTTATACAATTCTAGCACCCTCATGAGCCATGTATGAGGAACTGAGTCATAGGCCTTCTTATAGTCTATCCAACATGTCGACAGATCCTTTCGGGAACGCCGAACCTGTTGGCTAATTGTCATATCTATGAGGAGAAGCTCCTTAGTACCGCGGGACCCATTCCTACATCCATTTTGAGAGGCAGACATGATACAGTTACTATCTATATGTGTGTTAATCTTAGCTCTCAAAATGGATGTAAGAACCTTATAGACCGTCGGTAAGCACGTGATCGGTCTATAATTTTTAGGTTCCGCAGTACTATCTGATTTATGGAGCAGGTGGGTTATTCCTGTAGTCAGAAATTGGGGCAGCGACCCTGACTCTAAGGCAGACTGGATCTGAGATGCCAAGCGGGCATGCGACCTTGTAAACCATTTTATCAAGAAGTTGTGCAGCCCGTCCGGCCCTGGAGATTGCCAGTTAGCTAACGGACGGACTGCACGAGCTATATCTTGGGGGCTGATGATAATTGCCCCCATTTCTGGTATTAAATCGCACGCGCGCTCAACATCCCGAATCCAATCGCCCTCGGTATGACAGACAGGCACCGACCAGATGCTGCGCCAGAAAGAGTATATGGCGTCATCATCCGGCAGATGCGTATTAGTCACACCTTGGTCCGGTCGCTCCCAATCCCTGTACACCCACCTATCATTACTTCGGAATGTGCGATTCTGGGTGTACCGCTCCACTCGCCGCTTATACCTGCGAATACGGTTTGCCCATGCATATACTTTCTGCTTCAGGAAGTCGATACGCTCTGTGACACGGGACATATAGTCACGGGAGCTGACATAAGTCCCCGAAAACGCCCGTCTCACAAAGCGCATCACTCTTGGGCGAGTGTTTCCCTCCCTGAAGCAGATTAGTTTGCCTATGAGTGCTCTGGCCCCACCAATACGACGCTCGATCCTGCACTGCCAAGCCGGCACGGCTGGCTTCGGTCGTGTAGCTCTGTCATTAGGAAATTTGACGTGAGCTACACGACAAGCCGCTACAGCCGCGCAGTACAGTATCGAGTGTGTATCGGTGAGGTCTTCGCAGTCATCAAAATAATTTGAAAACTGCGAATCCAGAGCAGCCACCAGCGCCCTATTTTTATTATGCATGGGCAAACGAGGTAAGCGTGGCCTAAGCTCGAGCGGCATGCTGCGATATTCTCAAATAGCACACTCCAAAGCATTCCTCAATTCATCATTGCAGTGGGTACTTACGTTTGTAACCATGTCATTACACTCCTCGTCAGCGTGGTTGGGAGCATGGTTGGACGGTGGTACCACAACTGGTACCACAGTCTGCGACGGAGGGGCAATAACATGGCTACTCATTTCAGTTTGGAGGCGATCAAGTACAGTATCATCCAACATATGATTACCCGTACCTGATCCGACAGTCGTTGGGCCGTACCTGATCCGACAGTCGTTGAGCCGAAACGTTGACGGCTGGCTCAAGCACCTGGAACAAAGAGAGCATCCGAATAGGGTACGCGGTCAGGTTGTTACCTCCCTCTGTAGCCCCATAGTATGAGCGCATGACGTTTTCATTGATGGATTGCGTCCATCGCATGCGCTGCACACTTCCGCCGGGAGCTGGGACCCTATCAGAGGCCGGTGGGCCTCGAGGTCCTAAGCCACTCGGCGGCCGGCGTCCTCCCCGTCGACGCGCAGGTGGTGGTGTCGTCGGCGGCGAGAAGAACTCGTCGCTGTAGCTCGACGCAACTGCCACGGCCGGTGTCACAGCACTCACGGTGGGGCTGGGTTCCGGCGGCGGCGAGGCGGAGCTGAGCGACGAGGCCAGAGGTGGTGGGCGTGCTCTCAGTGCTGCGGCTCTCGTCAACATTTTTCTCTTCTTTGTCAATTCATCGTCATCATTATCTCGTTATTTTTACTATTGTTTTTCATTTTTTATGTATTGTGGGTCCTGTTGTAGATTTTGTATGGTCTTGCATGCATTTTTGGATATATAAAATAATTTATTTTGTTGATAAAAACGATAAAATATGCAGAGAAAAATTTTGCTGTCAGTTCGGTTGACAGTCGAACCACAGATTATTATTATTATTATACCTATATATCAATGGCTTTACCCAGTGAAAGACGACAATCTTTATGGGGGCCTAATCATTTAAAACATTAGATACTGAAAATCTTTCACTAATAAAATAGCCTTTCAACTTTTACGTATCACCCTTGTTTAAGATAGTATAGTTTACTTCAATTGAGTCGAAGTTAATCGTATTATGTAGGTACGTAGTTCTGTTTTTGATAGGTGACCCTTTTTTACCCGGACACATTTCCTTAGAAATAAAATAACAGGATAAATCCTTATTTTTAACCAACAAGTAATGCTTTTACAAAAACATTTTAAGTTGATGAAACATTTTACAACCTCCAGTTTGATGTTGTTGTCAGATATCTTATTTGAGATGTCAGATATAAATATAAATACAAAACAAAAAGCTTCGTCTTTAGAACAGCGAGTAGAAAACGTAAAAGTGCAGGAAATCGGATTGCGGTCACTTGCGGTTTGCACCGGAAATATACAGAGAGCGCCCGCGACGGCTCCATTTCAAAATAAATTGGCTTTTGGTTTGTATTTTACAATGTTGTTATTGATTTTCTGTTTATAGATTATTATTTACTGCTTGTGAAAAGGCTTGCTCAGCAAATTGCCTATCTACTTGAATTATGCATATTGTGGGGTGCCCCGGTAGTCTAGTGATCCCAAGTGCTAGGGCTAAGCATGTTGAACTGGGTTCGATATCTATGTCGGGCTAAATGTTATTGTTCTTTTTCCTTTGGAATTTCTCGGAAGCAGCCTTTAGTCTGGATCTGTGATAATGGCAGAAGTCTAGCCGCTACTACATGGGACTTCATAATAACTGGTTAAATATTGATGTAATGTATGGCTTCGTCTTCTTCTTCTCTATCGTTTCGCTCTTGGCAGAGCGGTCATTGTGACGTCGAGGCGTCCACGTCGGTGGAAGAGACGGACACAGCTCTCCGCATGATCTTCCGCCATCTCTCCCTGTTGGCGGATTGTCTGGCGCAGTCAGATACGCGGCCTCCTTATGCACATTCTACATATACCACTGCCTATCACGTCGTGGAATGCAGGCATGATGTCATGCCTCAGGTTAAGCTGTGGTGGATTTTAAAGCACTACAGTTATAATGTAGGTATCTTTACTTTATTTCTATCTGCAAACATAGTAAAGTTTACAGTTAGAATGAAAGTTTGTTCAGTTTGGCAACCAGTAAATTGCCAAACTAAATAATCTCACACATTTATGAACACGGAAGTGACATCTCGTTAAAGTGTGACATAACTTGTACCATATCTTAATAAGGTACTAACTCCTCTTCATAAACTGTGCCAGTAGTATCGTTCTACGTGAACGTAAGCAACAGTGTTGCCAGTACATTACTGTTACTGCGTCCATAAAGTGAACTGCCAGTCAGTTCACTGCCACTAACGTTATATGTAGCACGTATCTGTGGCCAGCCTGCGGGCAGACCATCACGGTATATCCCCTGAGGGTGTAAAAGAAGAAATTATTATCAAGGATTTTTGACTGTTTGCAGAGCATGACGATAGTAAATGTCATCATTGTGACATAGCATCTTGTATTCCCTTAAGACGTAGGCAGACTTATAAAGGGAAATTCATATGGACGTGAATCGCCACATCCAAAGCTATGAGGAATGACGAAAAATACTCAAAGGAGTCTCGGGCCCGATTTTGAGAAAAACTAAAACGGCATCTTTGAATTAAAAAAAATCGATTTTTCTTGACAGGAACCATGTCGTTTTTTTAAAAAAAAAACACTGCATTTTTAAACGATTCGAATGTGTCGCTAATAATGAGGATCAAACTCTGGCAAGTAATAGCATAATATGACAAAGTAAAGGAAAGAGCTAATTTATGACTAAATACTCTTTCTTTAAAGGCGTATAATAGATGTAATGAAATTCAAAGAATTAACATTTTGAATAATAACAAATTTAAAAAAGTTGTATATGTATGGCTAAATAAAATGAACTATATGGATGTAGAAAATCTTTTCAAAACATAATCAATCTACATTCACGCACTCATCACACAAGTACACACTACAACACTACATGCACACACAAACACACCCACACGTACACACACACACGCACACACACACACACACACACATGGCAACACGTTTGTTAACTCTTTTTATTTTAATAGCTCAAACTCTTTCAATTTTATTTTATAATTTATTCTGTACGGACATAAGATAATTGTCACACTAATAAGGGGAAGACACTAACACCTGCAACACAGTTTTTACTAGTGCAGATGTTAGAGAACCCTATATTGTAAATGTTCAGTTATGTCAATAAAGAATATTATTATTATTATTTCAAAAATTCTTGTAGTTTGCAAAACTTGAAATCACAACTTTTCTCTACCTGTGACCTCGAGTACCATTTCAAAACAATTATAAAACCAGAAGAAGTAACTTAAGAAAACGTGAACACTTTCCATAACACAAACAGCCGTACAGATACTCGTACCTTAACGGAAGTGATGTGACAGACTGCCTCGAACACACGGCGAGTGAGGTAATACCACGTTAGTGATACGTCACTCGCAGACGTACGGCACGTCATCCACTCGGTTACGCGCGTGTTGGCGCTCTTGGGTGACAAATATGATCCTCAACAATAACAGAGCTAACATCCATCACTAAGTTATTGAGTGAAAACATGATTGTATCAGAATTGAAAAAAAAAGAACGGCTTCAGTAGAAAACTGCGAAATAAAACCGGCCAATAATGAGTCGGACTCGTGCCCAAAGGGTTTGGAACGAGTAATATATTTTTACATGTTTAAAAAAAAGACTCCGTAATGGTTTTCCTGTAATTTATAGGTAAAGAAAATATTTCTGTATTTCTTTCAAAATTTATAATTAAAAAAAACATTCGGAATTTCGGAACCCTGATTTCAAGACCATGATCTAACGTTTAAAGTGAAAATCTAACAACGACAATGTCTCGTTAGGGAGACTCAACAGAGACCGAGTCGCCCTAGCGCCCCCAGCAGCAGCCGTCGCAGGAGACGCCAGGGGCTGCGAGACGATCTCCGGCCACCGTAGACCCGGGCCTGCGGATGGCGAGTAGCGGGTAACTCGCCGTCCGATCAGCACCAGGCCCGAGAGTCGACGGCGCGTGGTGTTCCACGCGCGCCTCAAAGAGTTGTCAGCAAAGGACGGGGCCTGCCACGGCCAGTGCCTGCCCGGGGGTGGAGGATAAATTCGAAAGAGTTACCTCGCCCCCGGGCACTCGAGGCAGGGAGGAACAGGGGTGGGTTTTAGTCAGTAAGAGTCTGACACACCCTTCCGCTCCACCCTAGAGCGGAAGAAGTCATAGGATGATTTCCCACCCCCAAAAAAAAAAAAAAAAACAACGACAATGTCTGTCAAAAACGGTTTGTCATGAATGCCTGTGCCTTTTTTAACCGACTTCAGAAAAAGGAGGAGGTTCTCAATTGGACTGTTTTTTTTTTTTTTTTTTTGGAATGGAAGTCGGTTGTATTTTTTTTGTAAAAAGTTTTTTATTGTTATAAAAACAATAATCCTCTTCTTACAAATTGTGTTGGTAACTGTCACTCTATGTTCTGACGTATGACGTCACAAGTTGAGAAGATGAATGTGAGCATTGTTGTTATAATCTTATTTTCCCGTGTTTACGTAGAAGCTTTGCGAATTATGTAGATTGCCTCGAAATACATAGGTGAGGATCTTGTCTGTATTTGAGGTAAACAGCGGAAAGCTCTTTTAATTATTTCAAAGGTAAAGTTCCAATATTATTTTATTTTTAAAACTTCATGCACAAGTAAAAAGCACTGTAAGTACAAAGGCGGACAGGCACAAGCTATCACGCTGAGATAGACGTATTGACGACATAATAATCGCCTGTAAAGGTTGATTCATGCTGACCAAATACAGCTATTGATAAGTAAATTATACAGATGTATAAGCCATTATTGTGACGTTAATATGTGTCAGTACTGGGAATTTGCATTAGATAGTTTTAATTCCACGAAAAAATGTAAATTTTTATTAAAAATATATATTATTATTATATATTTATTTCCAAAACACATATTCTAATTTCACAATGGTTTTGCCATACACGCTAACCTCTTAAGGCTTATCTGTGTGCTGGCGAGTCGGTCTTATATTAAATATATACTATGCTTTCTTTAACAAGAAAAGACGCGTACTACAGAAAATCACACCATTTCCGTTAAATTAAAAATATTTTGCGGCATCATTAGGGTATCGAACACAAACCCATTGTCAGGACCCCGAACGGAAAATAAAGGGAGCTCAACCTAAAAAAAGTAAAAACACATTTTCTGCTTAGTCACCCTTGGAGGGTTGCTAGCAGAAATTCTATTATAGAGCTTAGAATAATTCCATTAAAAGAGTTCTGACAATAGAAATATCAGGGTCGGTGCAACCTCAGGAAACAATTGCGTCACAGTTTAAATACCGGACCGAATCATTTGAGGAAATTGAAGGGGAAGACGAAAAGAGCAGAGAAAGCCAAAAGCTATTAATATAGGAAGATGTTGGGATGGTTGGGCAATTGTGCAGATAAACTGTGCAGGGGTCGGCATTGACGCGTGCCTCCGAGCCAATTAAAAACAAATTAAAAGTCACACAAATCTCCGAGACCTTCCGACTCTCTACAATAAATTGCTATAACATTGAAGAGGCTTTTTTGCATAAATAATGGTGTTTGCTTTCCAATTATGAGCGGCAAAGTGGCTGACTTAGATTGTCTTTGACTTGTGTCTAAAAATAGTGTCCATTTGAGGAAGCCAATAAATGAATCGTTACGACGCTGAAAGCCCAGCACCAGCAACGAGACGAATACATAAAATATCAGCTGCTCAAAATCGTAAAAATATTCTGCGTTACGTTTGTCAAATTTACGATACCAGCTAAGACTTAACTAAATACTGTGACAAAAAAACCTTAACACAAGGACCGTCACTGCTAATAGCCGCTTTTATCGTGCCAGATTCAATAAAACCTTTACCGTCTTCCTCAGTCATGGACTCGTTCAGTTCAAGGCAAGAATGGAACATGTCGACCTTCACACACGCTCGCACCCTTCTGATGCTATCACTGACTGTGATAGATCGAGCCTCAGTCCTCGTCATTCATCCAATCTGAATACTGATGAGGCGCATAATATTACGCGATTGATAATGCCAATGCAATAACATATCAGTACGAAAATAAATTCGTCCTCAGAAACTGGAAGAGATGAAATGGTTGAAAATATGTTTAGTACAAATATATGTATAAAATACACAACATGACATTCACTTAACTGACCGTAAATAGAAACATCGAAAATGAACTCTTCTATTATTGTAGCTGTACCTTCAATGTTTTCGTTAGAAAAGATTTAAATAAACCTGCACAAAGCCTTACGCTCCTAAAACAGTAATTTTTACATAATATTTCAGTAGAACTGAGTTAATTGAATACAATTTTGATGGAATCCATGAACCGATAATTTATTTTTTCGCAACTCTGAGAGATCGTCATCGGACAGTTTCCGTTTAATATTTAATGTACACAGCGCTCTTCGAACGTATTAATATTTCCCGATTCTGAATTAACAGAGGCTTTGTATTATTATATCCAAAATTTGCATGTTCGTGTTGTTGAATTAAATGAAATAAAACCTCGTACTCACAGACCGGAGATGTTTTGCATTTCACCGTGACTTGTGTTCGCGTAATAATCTTAAATCGAAAATGAAATTACTTTTGCCGACCAATTATTTCGCGTTTCATTTCGACCGTGACCGCAAGTGCTGAAAAGTACTTAAAACGAGGGCAAATGCTAAAGGTTAAATACAACGTGCTTTAACTTGTAGAAACGTCGCAGTCTTTTCATTTGTTATATTGTGTTAAAGAGAATGTTTTCCTTATAAAATGGTACTAGATTCTAGTCTATAGGTACACCCCTATTTATTTAAATAAAGTTTCCATTTTTTCAAGATGAATGACCTGATTCAAAATGTATTTAATTATATCGTAACGTAATTTGTATGCATACACTAGCTGCGCCCTACGGTTTCACCGGCGTAGACCAGTATAAAAAGTAGCCTATGTGTTAATCCAGAGTATAAGCTATTTACATACCAAAATTCATCCAAATCAGTCGAACCATTTGAGCGTGAAGAAGTAACAAACATACACTCTCACAAACTTTCGCGGCGAGTGTGATTACTATAATAAAATTGAATTTGTTCGAAAACTCGTTACGGTCGTTTCTAAATAATTTTCATGGTTAAGTCTTGTGCTTGAAAACAAAAAAAAACCGCAGTTGAATAAACCAAACTAAAATATGAAACTTCATTCATACTCAGTTCATGTGCACACACCCCTCAAATCAACAGTTAAGAGGCTTGGAATTAATTCTACAGGCCTTCAATAAAAGCTGCGTTAAATTGTGACAAAAATCGTGAGAGTTAGCCAGAGCATTAAATTGGGATTCACAGCTCCTCTCTAGCCTTTTGTCAAATTAATCGTACATTTTGTTAAATGACTACGAGGATTTGCCGACACTTAGCACCGCAACTATGAATGAAGACTACGTTGTGTGAAGTTATATTTGTTTCTATCAAGCTGTTTATGTCCCAGTGCTGGGAAAACACACTCTTTTTTTTGTGGGGTGGGAAATCATTCAATGACTTCTCCCACTCTAGGGTGGAGCGGGAAGGCGTGTCAGACTCTTACTGACTAAAACCCACCCCTGTTCCTTTCTGCCCTGAGTGCCCAGAGGCGAGGTAACTCTGTTTCGAATTTATCTTCAACCCCTGAGCAGGCATCGGCCCCGTCGTTATTACTGACAACTCTTTGAGGCGCGCGTGGAACACCGCCGCCGACTCTCGGGCCTGGCCCAGCAGTCTCGACATTGATAGCGTTCGCTACGTCTTAACGATCGGTCGCTACGTCGGAAAAATAAATTTTAAAATTTTCTTGAAATATGTACAGAGGCCAGCAGATCAGTTGATCAGTTTTCATGAAAAATAGTTTTTGCAAGTTAAAATTTACGCCGTCTCTGTACATTTTTCATTCTCCTGCCCTTATCCCAATTTATTTGGGGTCAGCGCAACATGTCTTTTTCTTCCATACTCCTTTATTAGTCGTCATCTCTGTAGTCACACCCTTTTTACCCATATCCTCTTTCACACAGTCCAACCATCGTTTCTTTGGCCTTCCCCTACTCTTATAGCCATCCACATCCATACACAAGACTTTCCTCACGACATTTTCTTCATTCCTCCGCATCACATGCTCATACCATGACAACCGATTTCCACACAACTTTTCAGTCAGCGGTGGCACTTTCAGACTTCCTCTTATATACTCATTCCTAATTTTTGCCGTCTCTGTACATACTCGTATTTCAAGAAAATCAATTATTTTTCCGACGTAGTGACCGATCGTTAGGACGTAGCGATCGCTATCGATGTCGAGACTGCAGGCCCCTGGTCCAAGTGCTGATCGGACGGCGAGCTATCCATTACCATTACTCGCCGTCCGCAGGCCCAGGAATAACACACTCTTAAGGCGCAGTTATACGATTTCTAATGGTTTTTAAGTGAACATCACGTTTAAACGACTAGTTTTATTTCCTTGAAAAAAATATATGTTATACTAGACAATTTTTGTCGTAATTTGATGTGAATATTGGAAATTATATTTTTATGACATAGTGTAATTAATTTGTAAAGTTATGTCTAACGCGAATAAAAAATTGAGAATCACACAAAAATTGTAAAGCGTATTTTTTCTGATCTTTAAAATAGTGAAGGTCCTTCATTCCTTCATTCACCTTCACTATTTGGTAAGCAAGTTGGATGGGGTGTGGTATCACGACGTGTGTGTGCCCGGCTCTAGCATGTGATGCAAAGTGTGTAGCCGGCTTTACTGGAACCATAGGCAATCCAAAGTGCAGCAGTCGATGTTAGTGCGCCTCACGCCGCGAGGCCATACGCATTCACCGCAGACTAAATTAATGTCTTATTAACATCGTCCCCGCAAATACACTAAAATCCCGAGTAATATCCCGTAAACGTTGGGGATGTTCCGGGAATAATAAATAACCCATATTTACCGCGTCCGTGTAACTAGTGAACAAGAATAACCAGGAGTGTTGGTGTGAAGATAATCGAGTGGCCACTCGTCGGAATCCTGCGAGGCTGCCGAAGGTAGAGTCAGGTACCGCTTGTTTTACTCGCTCAGAGTTAGGCCAACATACGCCGTCTACTGCCAACCACTCCTAACTTGATGTTATACAGACAAATATAGGCAATTTTGGACCAGCATTCAATCCAAGTGTTTGGCCGTAACAATTTCCTGCATCCTGCCGAGAACCACAGCTATTTACACGCTTGGGCACCTCCACTATTTTAAAGATCATTTAATTATTTATGTTATAGTATACGTGTTTTAGTATAGTACCGGTTTTTTATGTATAATAAATTAATAATGCGTCTAATTTCGGACAGCGCTCCTTGATGGGCAAGTCCTATTACTGGGTTGACGTACGACGTGTTACGTGAGCTAAGTACAGAACACGCAAGCTATCTAAACTCAAACTAAACTATAACTAAACTCAAGGTCATTGGCAGTTAATAACGCCTTAAGGCGCATTATTAATTTATTATAGGTAAAACAACAGGTATTATACTAAAATACGTATACTGAAATATAAATAATTAATGATCTTTTTAACGGTGAAGATTTCATAAAAATACGCTTTATAGTGTTTGCGTGATTCTCTATTTTTTATCCGCGTTACACATAACTTTACAAATTAATTACACTATGTTACAAAAATATAACTTAAAATATTCACATATCAACTTACGAGGAAATTGTCTATAGTAACATATGTTTTTTTCAAAGAAATAAGACTAGTTGTGCAGACGCGATGTTCAATTTACTAAAAACCTTTAGAAGTCGAATAACTGCGCCTTAAGTCTTGGTATTCTTTTCCTGCACCGTCTTGAACCAACCGTCATGATACGCGACAACGTTTCTAATCTAATATGATTCTATGTTCCTCATCTATTACAGCTTCCATTTCACAATTAAACTTTTCAATATTAAAATTACATAGAATATTTCAATTTTTTTCTTCATCACCTGCCTCCATTATCTAAATTCTAAACCTTTTCATCATCAAATATGTGATTTATAGATGTAATATTGTTTCATCATTTCCATTAAAGATCGCTTAAAAGTCGGGATCTTCTAATGTTATCCGAACCTCCCACTCAGTCTGCTGTAGTAGGTTATTTGGAGAACGTGACATAAGCTATCTACAATTATGGGCAAAGTTTCAGGTTTCGAAGAAAATATGAAACATCAAAGTGAATTGAAATGGAGGGAGAACACGTAGGCGGCTTAGATAAAAATAAACGATAAATTGGTCGATGTGTTTTTGTGCTCAAAGATTATAATAGTAGTACAACATATATTGGTGCTGTTATGTTAATGAAATATCACTTATCTAAACTAATAATAACCGTTTATGAGGACGTAAAATTGTTTGTCTGTAAAAGACGATTTCTAAAAGTGCTGATATACATAAGGTGCCTGTTTTTTTTTCGAGGTTGCGACTTCTCCCGCTTTAGGTGGAGCGGGAGAGACTCTTACTGATTAAAACCCCTCGTTCTTTCAGTTGCCTGTGCGTTCAACCTTTTTTTTTTTTTGTGGGTTGGGAAATCATCCAATGACTTCTCCCACTCTGGGTGGAGCGGGAGGGCGGTCAGACTCTTACTGACTAAAACCCACCCCTGTTCCTTCCTGCCCTTAGTGCCTGGGGGCGAGGTAACTCTGTTTCGAATTTATCCTCAACCCCCGGGCAGGCATCGGCCATGACGGGCCCCGTCCTTAATGCTGACAACTCTTTGAAGCGCGCGTGGAACACTACGCGCCGTCGACTCTCAGGCCTGGTGCTGATCGGACGGCGAGCTACCCATTACTCGCCGTCCGCAGGCCCGGGTCTACGGTGGCCGGGGATCGTCTCGCGGCGCCGGAAGTCCCAGGCATCTCCTGAGGCGGCTGCAGCTGAGAGCGTGAGGGCGACTCCGTTGTTGAGTTTCTCTCACGCGTCCCGCCTCCACCTTCGCGAGCATTACTGCTTCGCAGAAGGAGGAGACTGCTTCCCATTGCCTCTCGCGCCGTACCATGGCAGCTGAACCAGGGCAGGGCGCGAGAGGTTGCTGCCGCCTATCGCATCCACGAGGACACGGCGGGGCTCCGCCCAAGCGGGGCAGACCTCCACCGTATGCTCCACCGTGTCCTCGGGACGATCCGCGCAATGGAAACACCCGGGGGTCACCTCCCGCTTGATCCGAAACAGGAACCTCCCAAAACAGCCGTGTCCAGTGAGGACCTGCGTCAGGCGGAAGGTGAGGGTACCGCGGGGCTTCTCCAGCCACTCCTCAAAGAGGGGCACTACCGCCGCAATGGTGGCGTGCCCAGCGCGGGGTTGCGACAATCGCTGTCTCCATGTCGCCATGAGATCTTGCCGGAGCTCTGTCCGCCGAGCTCCTCATAAAGGTTCGCGAGGATTTTTGCCTCCAGATCCCATGGCGACAATCCGGCAAGGAGGCTCGCCGTCTCGCAGAAGATCGTACGGTATCATCGGATCATTCGGATCGCCATGACCCTTTGGGACGCGTTCAGATGGCGAGTCGATCGCTGCCTTAAATAACGCGCCTACACTGGTGCCCCGTAAAGGGCCATGGACCGCACGATCCCGCGTAGAGCCTCCGGCAGGAGGCGTTTGGCCCTCAGATTGGGCAGGAGCCGCCTCAAAGCAGCCCCGGCCCTGTCCAGTCTGGGAGCCAAACATCGGAAATGCTCGACGAAGTTCCACCGACGGCCGCAACACTGGATGGATCTTTTTTTTTGTCAAATTGTCCGTCGTGAAATCATCCAATGACTTGGCGTGTGAGACTCTAAATTACTAAAACCCACCCCTGTTCCTTCCCTGCCCTGAATGTCCAGCGGCGCGGTAACTTTGTTTCGAATTACCCTTAGCAAATTAAGTTTTGTTGGTAGAAAGCTTAGCTATCGCTGAGTGACAATTTGCTTTTTTCCCGAAAAAATTCAAACATCTCATTGGAAGGCCACCAAGACAAGTGGATTTTATGTGTCTTCCCTTCTAACTATGTTATTGATTCCACTTGTTAATGTTCAGGTACTAAAACAATCATCTTTGTCCTTATTCTAAAACCACCATACATTTCAAGCAGGTAAAATTCCCTAAAATACCTCAAGACAATTTACCCCGCAATAAAACATCGTCTAATGCAGGATAACACGAGGAAAACGCTGAAGCACAAAATGTTGGCAAACAAATACGTAGAAAACATACCTACTAAAAATACTTTTTAGGGTTCCGTTCTCTGCAAACGGAACCACAATCATTGTTATGCCTTCGCCGACTTTGTCTGGTTGTCTATCAGAGCTCAAATTTATTAGCTACCATATTTTCTATTCGATTTTTTCACAATAGGTGTTACCTACCATTTTTTTTTTTTTTTGGGGTGGGAAATCATCCAATGACTTCTCCTGCTCTGGGTGGAGCGGGAGGGCGTGTCAGACTCTTACTGACTAAAACCCACCCCTGTTCCTTCCCTGTCTGAGTGTCCAGGGGTGCGGTAACTCCTTTTCAGAATTTATCCGCTACCCCTAGGCCACCATGCCCTACCATGGCCTCTCATCGTCATCATCATCATTATTGTTTGCCCAGATTTTTCTCGATTATGTTGAAGCAGACTTCCGATATGACCAGATGCAAGTGAATACCGGTAAATTACATGGAGAGAGAGCCTGTCTATTTTTCCGTAACAGTCACGGGGTAATAGGATACCCCTAATGGGTGATCATACCCATCCACGACTTGACCTATCAAAGCGTAGCATAACCTTCCATCGATTGGTGCTACTGTTCTTATTTATTCACGAACCTCATGGTGTTACTTTGGCCACTTTCATGCAAATATAAAATGCCGCTTTGGCGGTACGGAACCGTAAGTGCGTAATTCCGACCTATACTTGGCTGATTTTTCTTTCGCTTTTGTTTTTATATCCTATTCAGAGCTCGTCAATTACGGTACCTTCTTATGTAAAATTACAGTGCAGCGAGCGAGTTCCGAAGGTTGTGGTCTTTCTCTTATAATGGATGTTGTTATCCTGAATAATGTCGTCGAATCCCGTAATGTGGGGAAGCCATTTGCTTTATGTGAAAGAGAGCGGGCTTATTCGGTTTTTGTTACGGTTCAATATGGTAATTAAGTCGGCTTTGATTTCGTTTGACTGAAAGATGAATGGAAAGGGTTTATTAATTTCATGTAAAATAAACTTAATTTTATCCTCATTTCATTCATAATGTAACCCACAGCGAAAGCTGAATCATTTCCTGCTTTCAAGTCACAAAGACGAAACAAATTAGGTTACCAGCGTTCTAAGCAGAATTTGAAATGTATTTTCAGCGATCCATCTCGTTAAGCAATTTGATTTGATTGAATTTGGGTGAAATTGTATGGAGCAGTCTCGACAGCACCCATACTAGTCCCGACTGTACCCATACTACCACACGTACTGGAGTAAAAGGAAATCTAAATAGAATCGATTTGAAGAGTTTCCGGTTGAAAACATACGAGTTGTACCTGTCACCACCTGTCTGTTGTGTGTCGTAGTTGTCAGCATTATCTGACCTACCCTAAAATCAAACGACTTTGGACCCTCTGCATATAACATTAAGGTTTATTTAATTTATGTGAGCTTATCAGACAAGTGCTCGAGGATTTGATGAACAAATACAATAATAATACAGACACGCAAACTTGATCTTTAAAACGTTAGTATTAGGTTATATTTTATAACTATTTGTTATAATTTGATAAGTATAATAGCTTATTTGAATGATTGAGTTCAAGTAATTCTGGTCTCGTGGTCTGTATATAAGACTGAAAAAAACAAGGTTCGAGATCAAATCCTGCGACAAAGATATTGTTTTGCTTTCAATATAGAATTTATATTCCAAAACTATTTCTTGTATTATTGTTTAGAACTACAGACTATACATAAACTTTTTAAAATGGTAATATTTTCACATAACTTTTAATAAGTGGGTAGTTGAAAAATAAATATTCGTATTCATTATAAAGAACTGTGAACTTAAAGTTTTTTTTAAATTACCCACCCGTTTACAAGATAAGTTATTAGGCGAAAATCATATTGGTCGTTCTTTAATATTGCAAACAATATTGTAGAAATGAAAACAAATTAAAAAGAAAGTTATGTATAGGTGGACTGTGTTTTCGAACCCACATGCTGTTCGTCGTCAATCCAGCATCAAACAGATCATCAGATATTGGAGAAAATCTTAAACGATAAATAAAAGAAATATTTAGATGCGAGTAACATCATAGCACCTAATAAATTTGGGTTTATGTTGTATTTGGACTGAACAATTAAATCAGGACTGCAAGGTGCTCACCGTCAGACAACTCTTGTTTACCACTCCACGCTTCGCAAACATGTCTCCGTCCCACCAAGTCTTACACCCAATACCCGACGAAGGGCTGTTCAAGGCTGCCAAATCGACCGTTTCAAGACCAAATTTGCTGCTCACCAATATTTCATCTTAAGTTCTCGAATTTACAACAAACTGCATAAGATATTATTAATAAAAAATTTGAATCGCTTTGAATTCAAGAGTAAATTATTAAACTGGCTCTTAAATCTAAATTATGTTGATACGGAGGAACTTATTTACCTGTGAAGCCCCATGGCAAAATTCGGGTTGTCAAATTAAACCCCGAGGACAACCCGGGTTGACAGCCGATTTTTTTTTTTTTTGTATTCTCTTTAATTTTTTTTTTTTTTTGGTCCGACTCACCGGTGAGTTTCGGGGCTTCACAGGTTAAACAAATAATAGAAATTAGTGTTGACTCTGGTTTCACTAAATTAAATTGAATTATTTAAATACTAGTAACCTAAATTTAAACCAACAATAATATTATAATTAAATCAAATTTCTTATTAAAAATAAATTTAATTAAATGACTTGTTAGTAAACTAAATTATTGAATACAATTACTTAATTAAAATATCAAATTAAATTATGAAATCAAATTAATTAATTAAAATAATAAATTAAATTATTATCAAATCATGTCACTGAATTAAAATAAATTATAAAATCAAATTATCTAATTAAAATATTAAATTAAATTATTGTAATTTAGTGATTATTAAATTATATTATTCAAATCATACTAAATTATATCTGAGTTAGCAAACTATAATAAGAGAAATAATAATATAAAAAGAGACCACTCACTATACTGGTTTGTGTCGTTCCTTCGCTCACATGCTGCGTTGTTTCGTAAGCACGAGATACGCGTCAGCAATGTACAAGTGTTTTCCCGGTCTATAAATTAACGTAAATGTATAGCGCTGTAATCTCAGCAGCATTCTCTGTAAGCGGGACGGTGCATCTACTATTGGTTTTTAATAATACTGATTAGTGGTTTATGGTCCGTTTCTATAGTTACATTCAAACGTCCAAAAATATATGTATAAAATCGCTCACATGCGAAGACGGAAGCATACAATTCTTTTTCAATTTGTGCATATCTTTGTTCTGTGATAGTTAAAGCTGTAGAAGCATAACATACAGGAAGCCCATCTTGCATTAAGCACGCTTCTAACCCTGTGGAACTGGCATCCACGGATGTTTAAAGACTATTGGCTTTTTTCTTTTTTTTTTAAATAAGTTAAGCACTGCTCATGTCGATCTTCCCAATGCCATTCTATATCTTTTTTAAGTAACTCTCTTAGTGGCAATGTTTTATCTGAAAGATTTGGAACAAATGAGCCTACGTACGTAATCAATCCTAAAAATCGTTCTACATCTTTCCTATTTTTTGGTACTTGCATATTTTTTACTGCATCCATCTTTTGTAATACGATGACCTAAATATTTTATGTCCTGTAAACCAAATTTGCACTTATTTATATTTAATTTTAAATTGATTTTTCTACATCTTTCTAATATTTTCTTCAAAATTTCGTTATGTTTGTTTTGATCTGGGGCATATATTAATAAATCGTCAATATACATACACACACCTTCTATGTCATCAAAGTGTTCATATATTTTTTTATGAAATACCTCCGAGGCCGAACATATACGGCATTCTTAAAAATTTAAATCTACCAAAAGGTGTATTAAATGTACAATATTTACTGCTTTCTCCTAATTTAACGTTCCAAAACCCTGAAGAGGCGTCTAATGTGTTAAAGTACCTAGGCCCAGTTAATTTTGACACTATTTCATCGATAGTCGGTAGCTTAAAATGTTCTCTCTTGATAGCCTGATTTAATTCTTTTGGATCCAAGCAAATTCTTAAATCACCGTTTGATTTTTTAACCACAGTTATACTGCTAACCCAATCAGATGGACCCTCTACTTTTGCTATAATACCTTGTGATTCCATTTCCAATAATTTTGTTTTGACGTCTTCGCTTATCGCAAATGGCAATTTACGAGGCACATGCACTACAGGGACGGCATGGTCCCTCAGTTGTATATTATATTCTCTCGGTAGACAACCTATACCTTCAAAAACATCTTTATCCTTGATTTGATATCAGACCTCTGCACAGATATAACCCTCTTAATTAAATTCATTTCTACACACGCATAACGTCCCAATATTGGAGTGCTATTTACATCTGCAATTTAAACTCCAATAAATACAGCCAGTTCTTATGATATATTTTTAAATGTATTTTTCCTAAGACAGTTATTAAATCACCAGAATACCCGCTCAATTTAGTATTAGTGTGCAATAATTTATCAACGGTTATTCCTAATCGGGTCAAGAAGCGCATTGGTAGCACATTAATATCTGCGCCCGTATCTAACTTGAAATTTATGCTTTGTTCATTTATTTTTAAATCTATAGTCCAATTACTCAAGTCTTTATTTAATGTAAATATTCCCTTTTCGTCTGATGCCTCCACAAAGTACACACTGCACACTTTTGCGAAGTGGTTCATTATTTTTTTTTTTTTTTTTTTGTGAGCAACGTAGACACCGTTTACCATACGCCGGACAAGCATTGCTTCCGTGCATACTACCACATCTGCCACACTGGGGCGTCGGTGCGTGGTCTGTTTGTCGGTTGCTGCATCGGATGAGTGGCGTCTGCGGCGCCCCCGCGTCCGCCGCGCCAGGCTACTCCTCCTCGCTCGTGTCCCCCGCGTGATCGCATTGCTCCTTTCGTGTTGCCGTCGCATATTTTTGTAGACAATGACACTCCATAATATCCTACTTTACTATTACGCCGCAATGCCCATATCTCGTTTTTATCTTGTATGTTACTGTCCTTTTTAATACTGTGAACTGCTTCATTCTCCTTCTTTATGTTCTCTGAATACATTCTTGATACCACCGCCGCTCGACATATTATCTCCAAGGCTTTATTCATTGTTAGGTCCTCTTCTCGTAATAATCGTTCTCTAATTGCTGGGCTTGTCACTCCACACACAAGTCGGTCTTTAATGAGATCGTCGTTCAGATTTCTAAACTCACAAGTCTTGGACAATTTCTGCAAGTCAAACACATATTGATCTATTGACTCATTTTCCTGCTGATCTCGTGTAAAGAACTTGTGCCGCTCCACCGTTAGATTTTTTTGTTTTAAAATGTTCATATAATTTTTTACACGCACCGTCTAAAGTTGTTTCCTTACTTTGTTCTAATATTTCGCGGCATTGTTCGCCTACTATATGCAGAAAAAATATGTTAAGTTGTATCACTGGTGTTTTTGTCGATAAGTCGCACGCGTTGAAATATATCGTGCGCTGGGACAGATGGAAGAAGGGCTTCACCCTTCTTCCATCTGTCCCAGCTATCACTTAGCTTGCCTGATGCCACATCAATCGAGTTCTCATCAAATTGGAACGGTGACGGCGGTGTTAACACTGTTTCCATTGTTGTAATTTATTTATTTGTACTTTTTATCGTCTGTTTTGTTTTTTTTTTTACTCACTGATACCTTGATTCTATTATACTTTATTTATCACCGGCTGCGCCATGTGGAACGTTAATCAAACCACAAGCTCCAGTAATGACTGCCTGCTTTAATGTTCTCCTTTTACCCACCACCAACATTAACAAAGTACCCACATATAATTCTCAACACAATGATTTTGCTTAAGGCCCCTCTCGCGGTCCAGTGGCGCCCTCATTGAATAAAAAATCGTAGCATAGCACAGAAAATAAATATTAAAAAATCCAACTTGACGTTTGTTACAAAGAGGATAAAGAATTTTTACGTTGTTAAAACAGGTCTCAAAATGTTTCGTATCCAAAGTAGTAGGCAAAAGTGCCAAAAATGGCCGTTTCTGGTACTTTTGCCTACTACTTTGGATACGAAACATTTTGAGATCTGTTTTAACAACGTAAAAATTCTTTATCCTCTTTGTAACAAACGTCAAGTTGGATTTTTTAATATTTATTTTCTGTGCTATGCTACGATTTTTTATTCAATGAGGGCGCCACTGGACCGCGAGAAGGCCCTTAAAACAGTCGGTCAAAGTAAATCGAAGAACGAGTAGTGGTGGCCCAGTGGTCGCGACTTTCAATTTGTAGGTCGTGAGTTCAAACCCAGGTAGGCGCGCTTTACTTTGTGTAAATTATTTCATCGCCACTGCTCTCAAAACATCGTGAGGAAACCGGCATGTCCTTGAACCAAAAATTCGAAGACATGTGACATCCACCAATCCGCATTGGGCCTGCGAGGTGGAATACGGCCCACACCCTCTCACAGAGAGGAGGCCTGTGCCCCAGCAGTGGGGACATTAAAAAAAAGGCTGAGATGATGATGATGATGATGAAATCGAAGAAACTGCCTTACACTGAAAAATCGTCATTACTATCAAACAGTACATCTATAGATTTTGCATAGGATAACGCTTCACCAAAATCAAAAGAAAATCAGTTGTTCGTCAGAAAGTCTGTAACAGTCTCACGTATGAAAATGGCACCCATAGTCGTTACCCCACCAAATCCTCACTTTACCGACACTTTACGGTCATTGGCCCGCGAGGAGTCGCTGGGGACTCTGAACAGAGATCCATAGGTGCGCCCATACAAAGTAGTGCGGGATAAACACCGCCCATGGGCGCCCCCGCTCTCGCAGAGTCTCTGGCCGCAGCTCGTGGAGGGCACTGTGAGTGCTGTGTTCCCCTCACGAGGAGAAAATACTCCCCCGCATATGGCTCCGCCTGCTACAGTGCCTGACGCGGACTAAGACGTAATGACAATGCTCCCGAGGTGACCGAGGTAGAGCTGAGAGCGGCGGTGCGTAGGCTGAATGCCAAAAGAACCGCCCCAGGACCCGATGCCGTTCATGGGAAAGCTTGGGTCCTGGCCTTGCAGGAGGCTCTCGGGCCTCGACTGAGAGGGCTTCTAAGCGCATGTTTGGAGAGGGGCCAGTTTCCACTCCGTTGGAAGACGGGGAAGCTGGTCCTCATCAAAAAGCCGGGGCGCCCTGCGGACTCTCCGTCCGCTTACCGGCCCAACGTGCTGCTCGACAAGGTGGGCAATCTCTTTGAAAGAGTAATTGCAGACCGCCTCGTCAGGCAGCTGACGCGGGTAGGCCGGATCTGGCGGAGAGCCAGTACGACTTCCGCAGGGGGCATTCTACGGTGGACGCCATCATGCGTGTGCGAGCCCTCACGACGGTGGATGCAGTGGCCCGGAGTAGGGTCGTCTTGGCGGTGTCTCTGGACATCGCCAGTGCCTTCAACACCCTACGCTAAAGTTGCATTGGAGGCACTCCAGTATCACCAGGTGACGCCCTACCTCCGTCGCGTGGTCGAGGCGTATTTGACGGACAATCGTGGAGAGGATCTGGCAACTGGGACTAGAGGTGGCATTGCACAAGTCCGAGGCCATGTGTTTTCACGGTCCTCGGCATGAAAACACCGTTTATCTGGTAATGCGCCACCGGCGGGTTACCAGATAACGGTAGGAGGGGTTCACATCGGCGTCGAGGGGACGATGAAGTATCTGGGATTCGTCCTCGACAGCCGGTGGAACTTCGTCGAGCAATTCCGACGTTTGGCTCCCAGACTTGACAGGGCCGGGGCCGCTTTGAAGCGGCTCCTGCCCAATCTGGGGGGCCTAAACGCCTTCTGCTGGAAGCTCTACGTGGGGATCGTGCGGTCAATGGCCTTTTACGGGGCACCGGTGTGGGCGCGTTCCTTGAGGCGCCGACCAGCTCGCCGGTTGAACGTGTCCCAAAGAGGGTCGTGGCCATTCGCATGATCCAAGGATACCACACGATCTCCTGTGAGGCGGCGAGCCTCCTTGCCGGACTGTTGCCATGATAAATGATAAATGATGTTCATTCAGTAAATAGGTTACAAGGAACACTTTTACACGTCAATGTTTTTTGTCAGTTTAAGCTACCCTGAGAAGAAACACCGAAACAAACTCAGAGGGCAAAACCTCTTTTAAAGTGTTCAAATCCATACAATATGTACTGGATAAATCATATGAGAACCATGTACGTTTATGTCTGGAATGAGCTTTTTGAAGAAAGCAACGCACAAATTCGAGTGGACCTGTCCAGACAGTGCAAGCATTTTTGAGTCATCGTGAAGCTCAACTCAGAACTTTGAGGAGCTCAACGAACCGACGAACAATACCAAAGTAAGGACATTTAAGTAGGCCGCAAAATACTCAAACTGCCAGACAATCATAAAATCTACATGAATATAACGACATACATAGTTCTCGCATTCACATTATTCTATATGAGAACCACGCAGCTTAGTGTCTGTAATGGTCTTTTGAAGAAAGAACCACACATATTTGAGTGGACCTATCCAGTCAGTGCAAGCATTTGTCAATAGTCGAATAGCTCAACTTAAAAACCACTAAGGAGCTCAATGACTTGACGAACAATACCAAATAAAGGACATTTGGGTAGGCCACAAAAGTACTCAAACTGTCAGACAACGTTAAAAATGACTGTAAAAAGAAGGAGAAAATAATAATAATAACACACATAGTCCTCACATTTACAATAATTAAGTAATCAAAAAAATAAAAATATAGTACTTTACAAAGTAAATATTCATTTCAAACAAAATAGTAATAATAAAATGTCAATAAAAAAAAATAAAAAAAATTAAAAGTCATCTCATTTGTTTCTCCGAGGCTGTATATTTAGTGGTCATTGAGCTTAGTTGCTGTTGTAACCGGTCAAGTTCACACTGCAAGTCTTCCGTGTCAGTTTGGTATTTCCTAGTACTTTTCTCTAAGTTCAAAGAATACATATCTAATAGTTTTAATAAATTTAACCTTTCCTTATTAAGTTTTACATTTTTAATGAAGAACATAAAAAAAAAACTTGTTTTTTAACCATTTTTTTCGTTTTAACAATGTGTTTGTTTATTTTAATACATTTTTTAAGTTTATTTTTACTAGAGATTATCCTAACTTTTTTTCTTCACTTATAATCATCACTTGTCAAATTTATAATGCAAGAGCGTCCTACTATATCAACCATTGATAATAATAATAATAATAAGTTTATATGTACATAAAAAAAAACAACAACACAATACATAGCATATGGAAACAGTGGGTTGTACTACCATGTTTAAAATAATTGTCAGATTTCCGGGCTCCTAAACTAGGTACGCAGACCTGTATCTTAGGAGTCGGAGATGCGGCTTCAATTTGTATTATACAACCGTGACTTATATTGATGGGGTAATAGGAACCAACTCATTGGATAAACTTTGATTCAACGAGGCTGTGATTGAGCTTTCGATATCGTTTCTGTCCCCATTCTTGTGCGAAGTCTAGAAGGTATAGGCGTAAGAGGAATCCCGCTAGCATTACTAATAGATTATCTAAGTGATCGTAGGCAAAAGGTTAGGTTAGGAGAGCATGTTAGTAATGAGTCTTACGTGACCTACGGCGTCCCACAGGGTAGCGTACTGGGCCCGACTCTTTTCTTAATATATATAAACCATCTCTTCAAAATGATGCTAGATGAGGGTCCCGTTTTCTCATATGCAGATGACACTGCTATTGCTTTCTCTGGTGATACATGGGAATCTGTATATCAATCTGCTGAAAAGGGTCTTTCCAAAATTGCTAACTGGCTGAACTCACATCTTCTTACACTCAATATTTCTAAAACAAAATATATTACATTTACAATCTACAACAACACGCAACCTGGACCTAACGTAACTCTCAAAATTCACACTTGTCATAATATATCTAGCACAAACTGTACTTGTAAAAATATTGAAAAAGTGACTAATATAAAATACCTAGGTATAATCGTTGACCAGAGGTTATCTTGGCATACTCATATAGATATGGTCATGGCCCGTATAAGAAAACTTATCTGGATATTTAAAAACCTAAGACATGTGACAACTAAAAAAATGTTAATTGAAATCTATGTCTCTCTGGCTCAATCAATTCTAACCTACTGCATACCCGTGTGGGGCGGTGCGACAAAAATGAAATTTCTTGAACTAGAGCGAGCACAAAGATCCCTTATCAAGGTCATGTATACCAAACCGTACAGATTCCCAACCAATGAGTTATACTCCTGTAGCGGTATTCTCACAGTGAGAAAATTATACATACTCCACATAGTCTTAAAATTACACAAAGTTCTGCCCTATGACCCTCACCATCAGAAGAGAAGACGAAAATACTGTGTTGCACCAGTAAAATTTGTCAAAACTGCATATGCCACACACATAAAATTAATAAAATCATTAACATCTATCCTATGACTACTAAGGACTGCAAAAAGGCAATAGTTCAATGGCTAAAATTGAAGACCTATGATGACATTGAATTATTGCTGCAAGCATCGTCAATATGAGATACACACATACACACACTTGCACACCCACACATACACACTATCACAAGCACACACTCATTTACACACATACACACACACTATTTTAGGATTAATCTCTATGTTCTTTTACTTTTCTTTTTTGCCTTTTATTTAGTTTGCATTTTACTTGTGATTTTTTGTTTGAATTGTATTTTAACCGACTTTTATTTTTGTACACCACTTTTAATAATTTGTCATTGAAGAGCGGGTCCTCCTAGCACAGGTATATCTTTTACCTTCTTCTTTAAGGACCTCAATTTAAAGGAGGTCCTTATGTAAGATTAAATGTAAAAGTTGTACAAGTTTCTGCAATAAACCATTTATTATTTATTTATTATTATTATTATTGTGATGTTCAGGTTTGTTGTCTCAAGATGTGAAATTTGACTTTGAGCCTCTTGTAGCTGTTGTTGCAATAAAAAATTGTGATTAAGAACTTGTTCATACTCTGTGCTACACTGGCTGAATCCGTCCACAACAAGTTGGAGCCTATCCCGGGCTTCTATGGCCTCAGTGTATTGAATGTTTAACTGAGCCATTTCATTTCATATAACTGGGCTTCAAGGAGCACCTTTTCACTATCATCCATTTCCTTAATCAGTTGATCACAGCACTTCTTAGATGCCTTTAATTCACTCAAAGCCAGATTGAGTTTAGATTCCTCTTGGCGAGCATAGGCGCTTCGAGTGATAGGTATGATTATAAGGAATAAAAGTGAAATGAGAATTGACTAGGCAGATTGTGACAAAAGTGGAGAAGATAATTAGTTAAAAGAAAATGAACTAAGGAAAGGTAAGAAGTGCTGTCACCAACTAACCAAGGTTATGTTTACGTTTCAAAGTTCATTGGCGTCAATATTTAGCCGTACATAAAATGATCACTGTATTAATCAGTAAAATAATAGGACGTACACAATATAATATCAAGTAAGATATATAAAGTATTGTACCTGATATCAAGATGATAATGCGAAATTCACTCAAGCCGGTAACCTCCTAACTGCCACCAAGTTTCGTTGAACTTTTTACACTTATTTACACTGTTTTGCATGAATTTAACACTATAAACAAATTAAATGTCCTATTTACTTGATGAGTAGCAGGAAAAAGGTCTTAAAAACAAAGAAATTTAATATTTAAAAGTAAAATTACAAGGGACTAATTTAAATCAGCTGTTAGCTGTAATATTGCCAGAGGAAAAAAAAAGATGCGATCTGGAGGCAAAGATCCTCGCACACCTCTATGAGTGGCGCGAAGACGCGAAACGCCGGGGCGAAACTCCGCTGCCGCAACACCTCGCGGCTCGGCGGACAGAGCTCCGGCAAGATCTCATGGCGACATGGAGAGAGCGACTGTCGCAACCCAGCGCTGGACACGCAACCATTGCGGCGGTAGTGCTCCTCTATGAGGAGTGGCTGGAGAGGCGCCACGGCGTCCTCACCTTCCGCCTGACGCAGGTCCTCACCGGACACGGTTGTTTCGGGAGGTTCCTGTGTCAGATAGGGCAAGAAGAAGCGCCTGGGTGTTTCCACTGGTTCAGGCCATGGTACGGAGCGAGAGGGAATGGGAAGCCGTCTGTTCCTTCTGCGAAGCAGTAATGCTCGCGAAGAGCGAGGCGGCATGGGTGAGGGAGACTCAACAACAAAGTTTCCCTCACGTTCTCAGCAGCGGCCGCCTCAGGAGATGCCTGGGGCTTCCGGAGCTGCGAGAAGATCTCCGGCCACCGTAGACCCGGGCCTGCGGACGGCGAGTATTGGGTGGCTCGCCGTGCGATCAGCATCAGGCCCGAGAGTCGACGGTGCGTAGTGTTCCACGCACGCCTCAAAGAGTTGTCAGCAATAAGGGCGGGGCCCGTCATGGCCGATGCCAGCCCAGGGGTTGAGGATAAATTCGAAATAGAGTTACCTCGCCCCTGGGCACTCAGGGCAGGGGTGAGTTTTAGTCAGTAAGAGTCTAACACGCCCTTTCGCTCCACCCAGAGCGAAAGTCTTTGGATGATTTCCTACCCCACAAAAAAAACCCTACCGTACCGTTGTGTAACCCCACTGCACATTCATATTGTATCGACTTTGATCGGACGCTCTGCGTTATATGTGGCTCTGCGGCGCATTCGATGGTCGCGAGTTCGATTCCCGTACGGAACAAATTATGGCCTACAGAGAAGTTATTCCGAGTCAGAGGGTCTCGTGTATGTGAGTTTACATGTATGTGAACGCATCCACGATACAGGAGTAATTCCTAGTGTGTGTTAACCTTTTTTATAAAAGAAGAAAGAAAGAATGCCAAATATTTGAACGATATCATCGCATATTTATGTACGTACCTAATTTTCGTAATACGTGGGAAATTCGACAACTGTTCTTGTGAAATAATAGCATTGAATTATGATAAACTGTTATCAAAGTCATCATAGATTGCTAGTTTTAGCAGTAGGAAAATTAGTTTTATTGATAAGTTAAAAACTTTAAAGTTAGAATGGAAGTTAGAAAAGTAACCAGGAAAAATTGCAAAGAATTCCAGATAAGAAAAAAAGCAAAAAATGAAGGCAAAGTTGTAGAGGCAAAAAATAGAACTGATTTTATAATCGTAACAAAAATAAACTAAAAAAAAGAAATATAAAGGAAATCGCTTGTAAAGTTATAAAAAGATAGGTTTGTTGTGGCGAAAAATAATGTAACCTCCCCTTACTAACTAGCCCTATCTTATGTCCCATTATTTTAAAACCTGACATAAACAGGTTATAAAAGGCTCAGTTTACAAAACCCAAAGCGGGCTCAAAAAGTAAGTGGCCATGTTGTGCCATAACGAGAATAATAAATAGCATATTTGACAATACACACTTAGGCCAAAATTGGCCTGGGCCTCATTTTTGGGCCGTGATTTATGCCAGGCCGGGACGCCTCCGGCCAGATTTATCGCCGCTCTAGAACACTTTATTTCTTCGTATTATAACCAACAGTCTGTTTTGTACAGATTATCATACATTACAGCTTGCTCGTGACTTCGGCAACGGCTGTAAATGGTTTGCTTACCTGTTGATAGGATTAGATTAGAGATTTAATAGTTTGACCCGCTGAGTGGTGGTCACATTATTAAAAAAAAAATAACTTCATTTCAAATAATAATGTTTTTAGTTTTGTCTTTGTTTTCTTATTAGTTATTGGGTTGAAGTTGAGAATTTTGTTTAGTTTGTTATATATATATAAATAGCTAGGTATAGGTGTTTACGTCCAGCGGATGCGGTTTTAAATTTGACTGTTTGACATATATATTACCGATGGTAACCTTTATTATTTTTTTTTTGTTTGCGTGATTTATTGGTGTTACTTCATGTTGTTTCAATATGAGATTTTGAAGGTATAGTTGTCTCACTGTAAGTACTTGACATACCTCATATAGGCTCTTTGTAGGGTACCGGTAGGGTTTGAAGGTCATGACTTTTAACAGAGATCTTTGGGCTCACTCGAGCTGTATCATGAAGGTTTTACAGGTCCCTCCCCATGCCTTGATACATTAGCCTACGATTGACTGTGCCAATGCCAGATACACTGCACGGAGTAGCTCAAATTCGCACACCTGTCGAAGTTTCTTAAAGGCCGTATGAGTTTTCTAACCCGGGAGGCAGTCAGCTCAATTTATGGGGACGCCAAATAAGCCCTTCTTCCAAAATCACACCCAGGTACTTTATTGTATTTTCTTGTTTAATTGGAACATATGTATATCAAATGTTTTTGGGGTCATCACAGGAGTGTGTTATGAGGTTTAGTTTTGGTGAAAGTAAATTGTAAAAATGCGGTTTTCGAAATATTAAGCGTTAGTAAATTTAGTTCCAGCCAGTGGATTATTTTACGTAAGCCTCTGCAGCTTGACGTGCCGCGTCCCAACTATCTCCATAAAATACTAGTACGGTGTCGTCTGCATGGCTGAATATTTTACCGTTGGTAAGAGACTGCTGGCATAGGTTATTCACATAGAGCAAGAAGATGCTCGTAATGTAGCTGTAATACTTATATTTGTAGAATTTATAGCTTCCTAGTAGTAGAATAAATAACACAACTAAACTAAACAACAAATTAGGTATATATACAAACTGATAATAATATTATCTAATAGGTATGTACAAATGCGTGTAAAAATAACTCATTGGGCATCAAAAAATGTCATCTTTGAAATAAAGTAAACCTGTACCATCGGAATCAGTGATCCCTCCAGTTGAGTAAGATAGCCAATCTTATAACTTAATAGTCATCATTTGTAGACAACAACTGAGATTATTAGTGTATCAGCTAAAGGATATATATGTATAAGTCATGGCCAAATCACAGAATTGAACATCGATGTGTTCAACCATTTCATGAAATGGTCATATTTCATGGTATAGATCAGCTAGCCAAATCAATGAACACACTGGCGTTTAACGATTTGATCCTAATTTTATACCATATCTTGAAATAATTGTGCTGAGCTTCGTCTATTTCATGATATGGTGAAACATTAGTGATCAATCAATCAATCAATCAATTATTTATTTTGTAAAACATAGGTATGGTTAGTATATGGTCAAAAATATGTGCACTATGTTTTGCCAATATATGGCGTACAAAATCAGTAGAAACAACAATTTCAATTAAGATGGCATATCAATTAAAAATAAAAGATTACAATATAAAAAATAGAAAAACGATTCAATTAAAATATGTCAATTAGGTAAACAATTACAATGAAAGTGGCATGTCAATAGAATCACATTAATAGAATAATCAGTTTAAAGTAAGTATATCAATTAGGTAAACAGGTCATTACAATTTTAGATATACCTATAAACACATTCATACTAAACCAATAAATACGAAAAATAAACAAGTCAATCAATCAGTCAATCAGCAAGTCGGAATCGTCATACCTCCGTTTATCAGTAGTAAACTCAGTGATGGAGTAGTAACATCTACCTAACAGGAATTTAAACAAACACCTCTTAAAGGATCCCAGACATTCTTTATTTCTGATAGCTGCAGGAATGCTGTTATATATTTTTGGGGCCATACCTTGCACACTTTTGCCGAAAAATGCAGTGTCATGAGAGGAAACATGAATGGTATTCTGATAACGGCGAGAGCGCAGTTTCACGAACAAATGCAGGTTACAGTGAACAAACGTTAAATAGTTGTGTTGTCCACCGGCAAAGGTGCTGATGTCACAAAAAAAATTTTTTCGTTCAGCCGACGATGTGCTGACAAGCCCATCATAAGTAAGGTAAGCCGACGGAGCCCCGCTCCGCGGGACTCCTATTTCTGTCCTATTTCTTTGTTTGCTCACTCTGGCCTCCGTAAACTCCTTGGAACCTAACCGGTACGTGTCAGAGTGCCCTAAGTTAAGCGACACACACCCTACATTTTCGATATGGCCAAACGTGGATTAAAATACCTTTTACCAAACGTTTCTTTTGCTACCTTGGGCCATTTTTGTAAAACAGAATTAACAAAACTATAAATTTTATTGTACATAAATGCTCTTATGATATGTGTAAAAAACAGATATCGCACTTTCTAAACACTTTAAACTACGACGACACTGAGTGTCTGCTTACTTCACAGTCGTAATGACTAATCTATCACTCCGTTCCTAAAACCCCACCTCTATCTTTTCCGTTTACACACACATGCCACACCTACATCACAAAAAAACACATACACACCACACCTACCTGACAAATCACACGCACATCACACCTTCTCCACAAAACACACACATAGTATAAGTTATCATACGTTTACAAGCATTGTTTATTTAATTAAACCAATTATGCACCATAAATGGTCCTAAGAAGTCTCTATTTCAATTAAATTATTGTACCCTTCTGTGGGAACCTGCAATAGACTGACGAACCTTAATATAGGTTTCTATGGAACCTAGCTAGTACGCCAGATTTAATTCTGTATTGTTACTCTCTATATTTATCCCTAAATTGTAAAATTATATTTATTGTAACAGACTGTATCACACTACTACTACTAATAAAAAACTTTTTACAAAAAAAATACAACCGACTTCCATAAATAATACTAAAAAATGCAAAATAACTTTAATTTCGGCAGTCGGTGTTTCTAGTTTGGTTTCTTCGTTATTTGACACCGACTTCCGAAATTAAAGTTATTTTGCATTTTTTAGTATTATTTATGGAAGTCGGTTGTATTTTTTTTGTAAAAAGTTTTTTATTTTTCACTTTTTAGTTCTTTTACCCCATTCTAAAACTAAATTAATAGTAAAGTTATGCCCGAATTGATAGCCCCAAACAGGGAATTTGAACGTAGTTTGTGAAATTAGGGTGTATCAGGGTGAACTGTACAAATCTGTATACCCCTTCAGAGTGCATCAGCGTGATGTAATGTTGTGAAGTGGTGAAAACAATATACAGACATGCGATTGCAGCAATTCTGGAAGGTCTGCTATCATTTATTGAAGAGTTCCATTGTGTATCTCCGAAGTTCTTTATCAGATCTTCACCAAATTAAAATGGGACCAAATGTGAAGCAACAACTTTCAAATAAAAAAAAAATCTTCAAAATCGGTTCACGTAGTAAGAAGTTATGAGGTAACACACATAAAAAAAAAAAAAATAAAAAAAAAATACAGTCGAATTGAGAACCTCCTCCTTTTTTTGAAGTCGGTTAAAAATATGATCAAACGTTGACCTTTTAACGATTTGGCCAGTTTTAGCCGGCTATATCATAAGATGCAACTATTTCATGAAATGTTCGGTCACAACATAAAGTGATCAATTCTACAATCTGTCCATGATATATTATTACAAATTTAATATATAAAATATTTACCAGTTTGTTTGGGAGTTTACAACAAGGATCTGAACATTAAATTGTTTACACCAAATACGACTGGTGTCACCAGAAACCAAAAAAAATCGGTAAAAATAAAACAAAAAATCCTTCAAACGATTTTAATCTAAAAAATTATTCATCGTTCCTCTCTCTTTTATGAAATTTAATAGGCATTATTACAATAACATTGTTCTGAATTCATCATTGCGGATTATCTTTATCTCGAAAGCTTCTATAGCAACGTACCCTGAAGCATTATTTGAAATCTCGGTTTTTGTGTTTACCAATATTTTGTCAAGGGGAATATTATAATTTTCTGACAACTTTAGGCGGTAGATAATTATATTGTTTACTAGCTTCTGTTTATAGTAACACTTATTTTCTGTAATGGTCTGGTAATAACTACGATTTTACGATTGCGATTCATATTTTTCATGATTACGTAAATTTGGAACCTACTTCAAGTATTTTGTAAGATTTTTTAACCACGCTGTAACAAATTCACATCCCAGGAATTTTAATTCTCAATCCATCAACTCCCATACTTAAACTCGTAAAAAGCATGGTAAAATGTCCATCTATCAAAGTGAAAGATAAAGCGCTCACAAGTTTGGACAGTTTAACGAGCACATTGAACTACTGAACGCGGATGATGAGCGTGTTATAGCTACAGCCATCGAGTCAAACAACTTCACCGAGACTTAGACGAGACTTCGCGAGACTAAGCTTTGAATATCGGTCTCTTTCATTGTGATATAAGTAGCTGTTTCCAGCGGACTCATCAACGTGAAAGTCGAAAATTGTGTTTCTACTCGAACGCGCAGTAAGGTACTGCAACGTTCGAGCAGAAACAGGAATAAACAGTATGCTTGGGGAGACTCCATTTTAGTATGATTCAAGCAATCAGGCCTCCTTTACTGGTCTTTAGAAATAGAACATTAATAAACGTCCAACTATGTCTTTGATAAGATGGTGGTTTGGACGGAAAATTTAATTATCTTCACAATCCACATTATTTTCTAAAACAACAAAAATTTTGAACATTCAGTTTCAGATGCAATCAAACTTTCTCATAGAACCTAAAACTAAATTCAAAAAAATATTTAATTACGCCAGTTCAGTAAAATATACCTAATTGATAAAATTATTGAGTAATGCAAGGCTTAATTAAATATCTAAGGGATAAAACAAAACAACAGAAGTTAAAAAGTAATCGTTTGTCCAAAGATTAAATAACAAAAAATTCTTTCACACTCTAAAATATTTCCTTACACTAAATAATAAAAATATTGTCACAACTTATGCTTTACGGTTATTTTTCCGTGACTTAAAAAATCTTATTTCTCTATGTCTCCTCTTAGCTCCCTCTCAATTTCTTCAACAGCCTTGCCCTTTGTTTCAGGCAGTACAAGCAAGGTCACAGTAGCTCCGAATAAGTTAATGATGACAAACATGTAGAACCCTACATGAGCTCCAAAATTAAAGGTGAGCGCACTGAAGGCAATGAGTTGAACGAAACTCATAAACCACGCCAACATCACCAGGTAACCCGTCAATTTTGCTCGAATCTGTAGAAAAAAGAAGTTCTTTATTAGTTACAATATAAAAATAATTGCACTTATAAGTAAAATAGGGACATTAAATTACCAAATGTGATAGATATTACATTGCTTGAGAAAGCATATAATGTCACTGATGTACGAGGTACGTGACCAGATACTAGGTTAAAGTAAATTATAATAAAGATATATTACCAACTCAAATTAAGAATAAAAGCTTTACCCCGAGGTCAGAAAAAGAAAGACACTAACTATATTACTAAAAAATATCAAATGAATGAAAAGATTTATCATTACAATTTTTTTGCTAACCTGGAAGTTAAATATTTCAGGCATCAAAATGACTGGTAAGGGTGAGACAGCTCCACCATAGCAGCATACTGCTATCATCATCATGACGACATTAATCCAGCCAGGAGTGACCCATCCGTACTGCTTCAGCAGTGCTGAGGTGCCCAGGCAAGTAAAAGCGATGGCTGTGGTGAAAAAGGCCGTTCCCAAGATTGGCTGTTACAAGAAAGAAAAAATAGTTTTAAAGTAGAAGGTACGAGAGGGTAAACATATTTTATATCGTGTTTAACACCTGCGAACAAGGTTAAGTATAGGTACGTTTCATATTAATATGTAAAAGGTTGTTATTAATTTGCGATAATTTCAATTCACTTGTTTAGATTTTAGTATAATTTTTCTCACCTTTCTTCCCAACTTGTCGATACAAGCCGTTGTGATCAACGAGCCCACTATCATGCAAATAGGAATGCTGAGGGCCTGCAGATCAGGACTGATCTGTACTCCTGAATCGGACAATAGAGTCACGGCATAGTTCAGAATAGAGAAGCCTCCGTTTGTGGCGTGAGCTAAGATCACCATGGTCATGATGAGGAATGCTTGGCGCCATGCTTTTGTTTTGACTGAAAGGATGACAAAAAATATTTAATAAATTGATGGAAATCAACTCGAGAACGATTTTTATTTACGGGTTTTGTTGTATCTAAGACAAAGAAGACAAGAAAAAAAATATATATGCCAGGGTAGATACTCACAAACAGTTACAATAGAAACATCAGGTATGGATCTAAAATATTCATCAGCTTGCGTGATCACATCAAGTTCTTGTTGAATGTCTTTGTCATCAACATCCATTCCTCTCAATAATGCTAAAGTGGCTGCCGCTTCCTATAATTCAGAGAACACCTACTCACAACATGCACAACACAATAAACCTGTAAACAATATTATAGAAAACAAGTTTTGAGCATGTGTTATTTCTATCAATACAATTTTATAATCAGTTTATAAAATCGTTTTGGTATACATACAAGTGGAAAAGTGATCATATCAAATTCTTTTAACTTACATCTTTCTTTCCCACTTTCACTAAGAATGAAGGTGACTCAGGAGCTTTAAAGAAGAATCCAAAAGTCACGAGTGGGAGTCCAACGACGACCCACAGCACCGTGTGGTAATCCAGGAATCCTCCCAACGCATACATAATGAGAATTCCAAAACTTTGAGCCAACGCAGCCATGGATAACAAAGTGCCTCTGATACTGTCCTGGGCGATCTCCTTGACATACATGGGAACGACATGGAAGCAGCCACAGCCGGCAATGCCGCAGAATACTCTGGCTACGATAAGGCTTGTTGTGCTAGCTGGTAGCAATGTAACTATCCACACCAGCTGTAAATAAAACTTTAAAAAAAATTTCTTCCTCGAAAATTATAATTAACAACCATATAACGAACAAACTCAATAAATTATTAGGGATGATTTGAGTAGAAAGGGGGCTGAACGGTAAAGTGACCGGTAACAATGGAGAGCAAAAAAGAACAATGACAGGTTGAATAAAAAAAATAATGCAAGTCTTACCGCTTGGAAGATAGTTATAATCATAATACTAATTTTCCTCCCATATCTGTCTACGACTTGCAGAAAAATGAGTACTCCAAAGACCCCTGCCAGAGATGGTGCACTGGCTATAATGGATATTTCACTGTCAGTCAGTGGTCTCCCAGTGGGAGATTCTGTTGACTGCAGTATTTTTGTCATAGGAGACATCCAGCCGCATTGGAGACCGTACGTGAGAATTGACATATTGCCTGAAGAAGAAACAAAATCGTGAACTTTAATGTTACAGAAGCCTAGGTTGCAGGCTTTTAAGGAACAATATAAAACAATATAAATGGTAACTGTGCATTAGTTGTATAAAATAGTTCGAAAAGGATTATGTGATGATTCCTTTTTGGCTGAATGTCACTTACTCATGTCAAATAAACACGACCTCTGTAAAAATATAAGCGGATATCAAGTTTAATATATTTATTGATCGTTATATTTTTAACCTAGTTAAACAAACTCAAGAATAATTTCACTACACATATTTTATTTTATATAGAATTAAGGACTATTAGTAGTTTCCTTCCATTCCAGGCATTTTTTTTTGTATGGCAGATTCGCATTCCCCTTTGAATGCTAAATTGCAATCTAAACAAGTAGGATTTCAACACACAAAATAGTATACGCAGTTGCATTATTGAGGAATTCTAAAATGTTTTTGTGATCCTCTACGAAAAATTCATTTGCGTTAATCGGTTTTTAACCGACTTCAAAAAAAAGAAGGTTATCAATTCGGATGTTTATATATATTCTTTTTATGCAAATTCGGGTTAACTTCGTCATACAGACGGATTTGCAAAATTCTTTTTTTTTGTTCCAAAGAGGTTTATTTAGAAATGATCCAATATATTACACTGAACAACTTACATAACATAGTGACGACCCATTGCACTTTTGTGTGTCCTTTACCTTCTGTGATTCCAGTGAAAGCCATTGTGACTTTATTAAAAAACTATAAATAATGGAGTATTAATCAAATTGTTTCAAAAGTTTGTATTTAGAGCAAAGTCAGATATGCTACATACTCGCGTACGGCTCTTTCAAAACTAAATGAGAATGGTACAGATGATTTTTGCGAAAGTGCTTTTATTACAAACGAACGTTTACTTTTAGACTGTGTTCCACAATTCGCGACTTGTGTTTGCAGACGACTGATACCCATATTTAGATAAAATGTTTGATTTAGACTCAAATCAAATACATACTTTTGTTAGCATTCTTGGCATATAAAAACTATTTTTAGGTTTTCTATTGTGTTACCTAACTTTTTTATCCATAATCATGCCATAAAATTGAAATCCCTAAATAAAATATAACTCCCTCAATATAACTTCTCTCAGGCGTTACGTAGCTAAGAGTTATATGCAATACGAGTTATAGAGCTATTCTAGAAATAAGCTTAGAATTGGTCTACAAATTACTAATGAAGGAATTAATGTATCAACGTATAAGTAACATTTTTTTGTAAATAATTATTATCTGATTTTGTATTACTATTGTTTATTATTTTACCAAATCAAACTGATACAATACGTAAAAATAGTAAAGATGCAAAAGCAATAAATGGCTTTTGTCACGGCTCCGGCGCCGCATGTATGTATATATATACATCACTCAATAAAACAGTTGATTGTGAACATGTGGTTTATATTTGCCTATAAGAAGCATGCAAACAAGCATACATATTTGGTCCGAATTATCTTGGGATATTTTAGTCCTCTCAGAGTGTTGGCTTCCTTTAGCTCAGAACATACCTAGTCTTGATAATTATAATTTTGCAGCAACAACTACGCACAGAACGCAAAATGAAGGTGTGGTTATCTACTTTAAAAGTAACCTTAAAGTAACTATTGAAGAGCCCCAGATAGATGACGCCAACTGCCTACTGCTAAAATTAGACGCGGAAACGTGCATTGTCGGAATCTACCGCCCCCCGAGCCAGGCCAACACCAATAACTTTATTATGTCATTGGACTCACTACTCTCAAAATTAAAAAGTTTTAAAAATATTATTCTCTGGGGCGATATAAACATCAATATAGCCCCTAATAGTCCAGACAATCGCTCACATGACTACCTAAACGTACTAGCAAGTCACTGTTTGCTCTCAGGCCATACGTCACTTACGCATGGACGTACGTGTCTAGATCATATTCTGCTTAAGACAAAATTAGACACTAATTGTTTCATATTCGAGTCATCAATTACAGATCACAAAACTGAATCCATTAGTTTAAACTTAAATTTCCGCCCAAATTACTACAATAACACGGCCAACAAGATTGACTATAAATCGCTCAATGAAGCTATTCAAAATACTTCATTTCAGCCAATACTTGAGTGTAATGATGCTGGCACGGCAGCCGATTTGCTTATAACGTACCTCTCCACTGCAATACTTAATAGCTCTCGTTTGGTAAAAAATCCCAGAAGACAGCAGGTCAGTAAGCCATGGATAACTAAAGGGTTGCTTCGTTGTATGAAGAACAGGGATAATCTATATCAAAAACTTAAACGAGATCCTGAAAATGAGATTACAAAGCTAACCTACAAACGCTATAGAAATTACTGTAACTCTATTATTAAAAAAGCTAAACGAAACTACGACAAAAAGGAGATCGAAAATGCGAGAGGTGATAAAAGGCAGCTATGGGATGCAATTAAAAAGATAAGTGGCTCAAGTAAGCCAGCAGACTTCTCTTCCTGTCTCGTTGCATCCCAAAACAGAGATAAGGATCTAAATAACGTTAATACTTTCTTTGCTAACGTGGGCAGAAAGCTGGCGGAGCAAACTACCGTTACAACGCAAAACAGTCGAATGCCACATGACTCTTCATCCATTACTGCCGTAAACTCTTTGGTTCTGCTCCCTCCTGATGAAGAAGAAGTCTTTTCCCTCATCAATGGATTAAGGGAGAATTGTGCTGTAGGAATCGACCATATTTCTGGAAAAATCCTTAAGAGGTACATAAACCTTATTACCTCTCCTATTACCCACATCTGCAAACTTGCTATAATGACAGGTGTTTTCCCTAGAGCATTTAAAGTGGCGATTATTAAACCTATACACAAGGGAGGGGAGAGAGACTGTGTCGATAACTACCGCCCTATCTCCATCTTACCTATTCTGTCCAAGATCCTGGAGCGGCTTATAAACCGACAACTAACAAATTACCTAGAAGATAACAATCTTCTTTCGCCTGCACAATTTGGGTTTCGTTGCAATAAATCAACAAATGATGCGGTACATGAACTTTTGCAATCGATCATTACCAAACTAGAACAAAGGAAAAAATGCATAACACTGTTCCTAGATCTCTCAAAAGCCTTCGACACAGTCTCTATCCCACACCTACTCGGCAAGTTGGAAAAGCTTGGAGTAAGAGGTATTCCATTGAAATTGATGAGGGACTACCTCACGGAAAGACAGCAGAGAGTTCGGATTGATAGTAGGCTAAGCAATGAGGAACGGGTCGAATACGGTGTGCCTCAAGGCAGCATACTCGGCCCCACGTTGTTTTTGGTGTATATCAATGACCTCTGCCAACTTCAGCTTCGTGGTGGTAAAATTATTACTTTCGCTGATGACACCGCCCTTTTTTTTAGTGGGCAGAGCTGGGAGGATGTATTTCGTACTGCTCAAAAGAGTTTTAATCAAGTCTGTGAATGGCTACGATTAAACATATTAACATTGAATGTTAACAAAACGAAATATGTCACGTTCGCCCACAGGACAAACCAACTGCCTCCGCCCTATCTTAGTATTGCCTGTCATGTTTGTGCTCCTGGCACCTCCTTGTGCTCTTGTCCCACTCTCCAAAGAGTCAAGGAGACCAAATACCTTGGTATCGTTATAGACCAATTCCTGACCTTTAAACCGCATATAAAAGCCCTGGTAGCCCGGTTACGGAAATTGATTTACATCTTCAAAACTCTTAGACACGCAGCAGACCGACGGGTTACTAAGATGATCTATGATGCCTTATGTCAATCCCTTATCGACTATTGTATTACTTCCTGGGGAGGTGCCGCGAAGACTTACCTAATTGATGTCGAGAGGGCTCAGCGCGCTATTCTCAAAGTTGGAGCTGGACTTCCTTATTTATTCCCTACTGTAGACCTTTTTAAAGAGTGGGATGTGCTTACTGTCAGACAGTCCTTCGTATTGCGTACAGTGCTGAAAGAACACTCCTTGTTGCAATACGACCTGAATCTCCAAAAGGATAAGCGCCGAAGAGGCAGGGTGTGCCAAACACAAGCTTGCAACTATTCTCACTCCCATAATTTTTTCATATTTCTCGGACCATACCTTTATAATAAACTGAACAACATTCTTAATATATATCCTCTAACGAAATTTAAATGTAAAACCTCGGTCACTAAATATTTGAAAACTCTAGACTACCAGGAAACAGAAAAATTATTAATCCCTCTCAGATAGGGGATCTCTACTTTCTGACTATCCTCTCTGCTGCTTTTGAAAACTATTGTACTTGAACCACAGTCTTCCTTCAATCATGCTCGCACCGAATAAACTCCGCACCACAGTCACTCAAGCAATTTCCTACGCATATACACCTAACCACATTTTGTCCATACACACTCTCCAGCTACTCACACGCGTTCTGATACTTCCACAATAATTTTATTTTTTATTTCATTTTTCTGTGTTTTAACTTGATTTCCTGCACTCTTCTTACTATGCAAATGCTATTAGAACAAAAGTAGGACATAGCAGGCGAATAGCTGCGGGAGGGCCCTGGTGACTTGTAATACAGGTTTCAATAGAGACCTACTTCAAACACCAGTCTCTCACAAAGTTAATTACATATTCGTGCTCCACTGTAACTCTAGCATTAAGTAACTTGTGTAGAGAAAATAAATGATAATTATATTATTATACACCATGTATGCAGGAAGCACGCATCAAGCAAATGAGCATGCAAACAAGCACGTAGCATGCATGCAAGCAAACAGGCAACATGCAGCATGCAAGCAAGCATCCTGAATGCAAGCAAGCATGCAACATGTAGCAGGCAAGCAAGCATGCAGCATGCAAGTGAGCATGCAACATGCAGCAGGTATGCAGCAAGCAAGTAAACATGCAAACAAACAAGCATGCAGCATGCAAGCATCCAATCAGCACGCAAACAAGCATCCAGAATGCAAGTAAGCATGGTACATGTAGCATGCAAGCGAGCATTCAACATGCAGCAGGCATGGTTTCTGTCACGGCTCCGGCACTGTGAGGCTCCGGCGGTCCCACGCGAGCTTATCGTCGCAGATGGTTTAACACTCACCAACGCAGCTTCGTCTTGCTGGCCGGTTTCACCGGCCAGCCTCAGCCGCGGTGGCGAGCGTTACAACCAACTGCTCCTCAACTCACGGGCCGCCTCGCGCCTCCGCGCCTACGCGATTCTAAATTACACTCTAGGGGTAGGGCAGATAAGACTGCGTGGAGTCGGATTTACAGCGATTCGTTTCTGTCACTAAAACCCAATTTCGAGCAAATTTTTTAGGACTAACAATTTTATTATAAATGAAAATTCGGAATAATACACATTACGTAATACAATACTTAGGATATACGACTTTATTTCATTCAAAATTAAGAGATTGAATTATTACAGTACTCGATATTATCCCCTCCATCGGTCAGCCTGATTACGTCATTTGTCCCGGTCTGCACATCAGCACGGCCCAGTAATCCTGCAATTTCCCCGGGTTCACTAAATCTACGATATCACAGAAACTGCGCATTGTAGCTCTAAAAACTACACAAGTCCATTGAAATGGCTATGACATAAGCTATCTGATTATATAGGGTTTAGTACAGTTTCATCTTGTAATTATTATTTATTGTTAATTTGACGTTGAAAGTAGGGTGAGCGACTTTTTCCCAGTTTGTCGTACAAAAGTCATCATATACGAGTATATACAATAAAAGCAATTCTTCCAAAAGTACTTCTTTAATTTACTTACCAACACATTATTGAACAATAAGATCTATGTTTGGAACGCTTTTGTTTTCAGGGTTCGAAAGTCCAATTGAAACAACGGAACCCTTATAGGATCACTTGTGTGTCTGTCTGTCCATCTGTGTCTGATATTTAAAAGTAAAGTTTATCAAACTGTGCGGTGCGACATTTAATTTTATCAAATAGAAGGGCACATTATGAGGTTCCCAAATATATTTTTCGTAATTTTAAATTTAATCTTTATGGAGTTATTTAAGCAAAATAAATGAAAATTGACTATTCCCGTATCTCCGAAATTGCTCAGTCTAAAATTTTGATAAAATTCCAGGAAATAATTCTTAACTTATAGATTACAGGAATACTTAGGAGAAGTCTATGCTTTTACAAGCTTTATATATGCTCGCTTTGGTAGTATGTTTATCCGCATAAAAATTATTGTTAACCCATTTTTCAAACACTTTCTGGCCTTTGATTGAGCTATAACTTGCCTTGTTTATATTATTAAGGGCACAATACAACAATACGGTCATATGAAGCTGATCTGATGATGGAGCTGGAAGGTGGCTGTAGAATCTTCTCAACCAAACAAGATATCACCATCGTGTTCGGCTTTATTGAATTTGTACTGCCTAGACAGTGTCTACACACTACACTACAAGGTGATCAGAGTCTGATAACGGAGACGGAACGTGGCTATAGGATCTTCAAGCAATCAACTTAGCACCGTCGTTTTATGACTCATTGTTTATGTACTTTCTGACAATAAACAATGTAGCCCGATGTGGTAAGGTTAGTTAAGGCTCCTACACACAGTGCCGCCGGCACTGCCGCCGGGCTAGCCGCGGCGCATCCGGCGGCTTATAAACCCGCTTTGCGGCACAAAAGAACGGCCTGGGTGCCGCCGCGTGTCGTGCGTTTTACGCAAGTTTCTGCAGTCAAGTGCCGACCGCACAGACACCCGGGAGAAGCAGGCGGCACGTGTGTAGGAGACTTTAGATTTATCTTAACAAGTAATAGCAAACTGGTTGGCTGGATTCGCTTTACTTTTGATTGACAAGAAGTTACAGGCTAGAAGAATATAATTATCAGATTGCTGCTGCCCCGGGTATTGACTCTTTCGGCCTTATAACCCTACCCAAATATGTGTGTATACCCTAATGTGATGACCCCATCACAGCAAATTCTAATGCAGAACCCACCACCACCAATGAAAATCAGCGCCGTGCTGTGGGTCCCCCACGGTATAGCATTATGCTGAGTGGAAGCCTTCTTGCCACAACCACGACATGCATCTGCTTTTTATTTATTTATACCTAGCCACTTACATTTTTTTTTATTTTCTTTCCTTTTTTTTGTTAAACTTGTTACTAACATAGAAATATAAGAACTACTAACACTATCGATAAGGGTTAAGTCATATTGTTGTGTATGTCGTTAATTTGTGGCCAAATAAATACTTTTTCTTTCTTCTTTCTTTCTTTAAAAAAAATTTAAAATAAAATATAGAAATGTTAAAATCTTTTTAAGATAAGCTGTGTATTGAACCAAAAAGTTTTAAATAAAACTTAAATACGTCAACAAACAACTATAACTGATAGAGTGATTTGAGAAACCTTATTAAACTTAGTGCCGATTATATGTGTTGAACCATATCCGAAGGTTCTGATTAATACCCGGGCCTGCGGACGGCAAGTAGTGGGTAACTCGCCGCCCGATCAGCACCAGGCCCAAGAGTCGACGGCGCGTAGTGTTCCACGCGCGCCTCAAAGAGTTGTCAGCAAAGGACGGGGCCTGCCACGGCCAATGCCTGCCCGGGGGTTGAGGATAAATTCGAAATAGTTACCTCGCCCCTGGGCACGTAGGGCAGGGAGGAACAGGGATGGGTTTTAGTCAGTAAGAGTCTGACACGCCCTTCCGCTCCACCCTAGACAAGTCATGAGATGATTTCCCACCCCCCCAAAAAAAAAAAAAGGTTCTGATTAATAGGAGGATTGAAATAAGCGGGCAATTATTGGATATATGGAACTGAAGGGTGAAGTACTTTTAAGTATTTTATATAAGCTGGTCTTAAAAAAAATGTTTTTTTTAAACCATTTAAAAAAATATGATTCGTTCGGAACCCTTTTCCCGCGAGTCCGACTCTATTTTTTATCAAAGATAGGCTCGCGATTGACCTCTATCTCACCTGATGATACGCTATGATGCGGTCGAAGATGGAGCACGCTTGCCTAGAAGTAACCTTATCACACTCGACTTAAATCCTCCTTAGGTTAAAGATATCAGGAAACACACTCAGGCAAGGAATTCCACTCCTTAGCTGTGAGCACAATAAATGTGTTCCCAAAACGTTTTGTTTGAGTGGGTGGGATGTCCACCATGTATCGGTGGCGCATCGCCGTATGTCTAGTGGTCCGATGATGGAACGGGCCTGGCGAAATTAAACTATGCAATTCTGACGCACACTAATGTAATCAATCGATAGCCGACGGGCTAGTAACTTGGCGTCGATGCTCGTCGATGCTTTGGAGCTTCGACTCGACGAGCTAATCATTGCTGAAAGATGGAGCCGTGTGCGAACGACCAACAACCCCTGAGAGACCCCGTCATTGATATTCAGCTGATTGGACTCTCCCTCCGTCACAAAATTGTCCAGGTCCAGAATGCACATGTCATTTTTTTTTTGGGACAAGCCCGCCACATTATACCCAAACCACTGTAACTTCTGTAAGCCAGAATCAACAGTGGCGACCACCAGAAAAAACGCCGAGGCAATGAAGCTCGACGAGTCCCAGAGAAACGATTAAATTGTATTGGGTCCCGCAACTAAATTAATCAGAAAAGATAGCGGAGGAGTAAGCAAAAAACATAATTTCCACTTCCCTCCTAATCAAGCGGGAGACAGAACAAAACTAGGCCATTAGGCACAAAGGGGGTTTTTACAACTGGGGTAAGCCAAGCACCACTGGTTAAAAACACTAATATTAAATCGTCGTAAAATTGTGAGCTATTACACTTGATTCCAATAATAGTTATGGCAAAAACGCTTGAAAGCACAGAAATTCGTTCAAGTTTCCACAAGGTCTGTGTAATAGATAGACGTAGGCTGAATACTATCCAACATAATATTGCGCTTAGTTTGCCAAAGAATACACTCCCATAAGATATGATGTGCGGATTGTTCGTATTCGCAATCAGGTGTTGAACATTGAAATAAAGGTGAGGCAACAAGCTTGAAGCAAAATAATTTACTCTTAAAGTTGCCTTGACCTGTGAGAAATTGGGCAACACAGTGATCCACCTCCAGCCATGTCCTATCCAGCCGTTCGCGAACCGATGGGAAGAACTGGTGGAGGTGTCTGCCTTTGATGGAACTTTCCCACCTACATTGCCATTCGGATAAAAGGTCCTCCAAAACGTCAGTTTGAGGTTTAAGTAATCTAGAAATCTTGGCACGATCACGTTGAGGTAAAAAGTCTGGGTCCTTAGTCTTTCGTGCAGAATAGTATATTGCAGCACGTCGCTGCTCCTCAAGATCAACTGGAAGTACACCTGCAAGTACCGGTAAGGCTTCAGTGCTAACCGTCCTATACGCTGTAAAAATGCGCATGTCAGCGCACTTGGTGGCCCGAGCGGCCCTTTCAGGCAGAGCGTATGCGGTTGGGACGCTGGATGTACCGGTGACCTCCAGCATCTGAACCCCAGTCGCGGTTACCCTTACTCGGATGCCGTCAGCGACACCGAGCTTCTCCAGGTTCATCACCACCCTCGCTTGGGCAAGGGACGGTCGCACGTTGCGGTAGGACACGCCCTTCTTCTCCGCTTCCGGCTGTAGTGTGATCACTACAGCTGCAGACTTCGAGGCGTGATTATTTAGGCATCGTTGATTAACAAACACACTGACTTCATATTTATAATTTTAGTATGATTCAAGCAATCAGGCCTCCTTTACTGGTCTTTTGAAATACAAGATCAATAAACGTCCAACTATTTCTTTGATTTGAAAACACGTAAGAATTTTATATAAACGGAAAAATTGAATTATTTTCACAATCCAATAATTAAACATTCTTTTTTAGAAGCAATAAAACTTTCTAAAATATTCCCTTACACACCAAATAATAAAAATATTGTCATAGCTAATGCTTTACGGTTATTGTTTTGCGACATAAGAAATCTTATTTCTCTATGTCCTTCTGTATGTCTCCTCTTAGCTCCCTCTCAATTTCATCAACAGTTTTGCCTTTTGTTTCAGGCAAAACAAGCAAGGTCACAGCAGCTCCGAATACATTGATGATGACAAACATGTAGAAGCCTACATGGGCTCCAAAATTAAAGGAGAGCGCACTGAAGGCTATTAGTTGAACGAAGCTCATAAACCACGCAAACATCACCAGGTAACCCATCAGCTTTGCTCGAATCTGTAAAGAAAAGAAGGTATTTAGTAACAGTATAAAAATAATTGCACAAATAAGTTAAATTACCGAATAATATGATAGCTATAATGTAGTTGGAGTTCCTCAAGTTATCACTAATTCCATTGAGAAACCAACTAATGCCACTGATGTATACGTTACGTGACCAGCTGCTAGGCTACAGTAATTAATAAAGAAAAAGGAGCCATAAACTTGAGGTAAGAAAAAGGAAGAAGACAACTACTTAATGTATAAGAAAATATCAAAGGTATGGATGGACATCACCATCACAATGTTTTACTCACCTGGAAGTTAAATATTTCAGGCATCAAAATGAATGGCAAGGGTGAGACGCCTCCACCATAGCAGCATATTGCCACCATCATCATGACAACGTTGATCCAGCCAGGAGTCACCCATCCGTACTGTTTCAGCAGCGTTAAGGTGGCCAGGCAAGTAAAAGCGATGGCTGTGGCGCCAAAGGCTGTTCCCAAGATTGGCTGTTATTAAAGAAAGAAAAAACAATTAAAAAGTTCAATGTACCGGTTAAACATATTTTATGTCGTGCTTCACACGTGCAATTAAGCATCAGTGTTGGAACGTATCTATTGGATAGTTTCATAAAGATTCTGTTCCATTGTATTCATCTCATAGGATAATAGCGCCTGTCCTGATACTATGGAACAGGTTATTAGTTTACAAAAGATCTAAAGTGTTTCTGGTCATTTCAATTCACTTCTATAGATTTTGATGTAATTTTTCTCACCTTTCTTCCCAGCTGGTCAATGCAAGCCATTGTGATCAACGAGCCCACTGTCATGCATATAGGAATGCTGAGGGCCTGCAGATCAGGATTGATCTGCACTCCTGAGTCGGACAGCAGAGTCACGGCATAGTTCAGAATAGAGAAGCCTCCGTTTGTGGCGTGAGCTAAGATCACCATGGTCATGATGAGGAATGCTTGCCGCCATGCTTTTGTTTTGACTGTAAAGATGATTTTTTTTTTTTAATTTGTGTTCAATTGATTGAAATTAAGTTGAGAAGGAATTTCGTTTTCGTGTATTGTTATATCTAAGACAAAAAGACAAGAAAAAATATGCTTACGCAAATACTCACAAACAGTTACAATTGAAGCGTCAGGTATGGATCTGAAATATTCATGAGCTTGCAAGATTACATCTATTTCTTGTTGAATATCTTTGTCTTCGACATCCATTCCTCTTAACAATGCTAAAGTTGCTGCCGCTTTCTAAAACTCAGAGATCAGCTACTCACAATATGCACAACAAAATTAACATGAGCATGTGCAATTTCTATCAATACTTACATTTTTATAATTAAGTACTCTAAAGGGAAAAGTGATCTTATGTGATGGTTACAACTTACATCTTTCTTTCCCACTTTCACTAAGAATGAAGGTGACTCAGGAGCTTTAAAAAAGAGTCCAAAAGTCAAGAGTGGGAGTCCAACAACGAACCACAGTACCGTGTGGTAATCCAGGAATCCGCCCAACGCATACATAATAAGAATTCCAAAACTTTGAGCCAACGCAGCCATGGATAACAAAGTGCCCCTGATACTGTCCTGGGCGATCTCCTTGACATACATGGGAACGACATGGAAGCAGCCACCGCCGGCAATGCCGCAGAATACTCTGGCTACGATTAGACTTGTTGTGCTAGCTGGTAGCAATTTAACTATCCACACCAACTGTAAATGAAAACTTATAGTTAGTCAACTAAGAAAAATCTTCTCCGAAAATTCTTTGTAATGCCATAACAGACAAACTCAATAAATTGTTAGGGACGATTTGAATAAAAAGGGGGCTGAACGATATGGTGACGGGTGACAGAGTGCGAGTGCTGAAGAGCAAAAAGGAACAATGGCAGGCCGAATGAAAATAAATAATGCAAGACTTACGGCTTGAAAAATAGTCATAATCATAATACTAATTTTCCTCCCATATCTGTCTACGACTTGTAGAAAAATGAGGACTCCAAGGACCCCTGCCAGAGATGGTGCACTGGCTATCATGGATATTTCACTATCAGTCAGTGGTCTCCCAGTGGGCGATTCTGCCGACTGCAGTACTTTTGTCATGGGAGACATCCAGCCACATTGGAGACCGTACGTGAGAATTGACGTATTGCCTAAAGAATAAAAAAAATCGTGAACTCTAATTTTCAAAGGCTGCAGGCTTCTTAAGGCTGCTTTACGCCGAGGCAACACTGTGCGGCATTGCCGCATGTCCGCAAGTCGAAAACACTCTCAAACATAATATTAACAACACATGCCCTGGGGTTGAGGATAAATTCGAAACAGAGTTACCTCGCCCCTGGGCACTCGTGGCAGGGAAGGAACAGGGGTGACTTTTAGTCAGTAAGAGTCTGACACGCCCTCCCGCTCCACCCTTGAGCGGGAGATATCATTGGATGATTGTCCACTCCACAAAAAAAAACATAATATTTACAACACTTAGTGTTTTTGTGATCCTCGTTACGAAAAATTCACTTGCGTAAATTGATTTTACACTGAGGGCCTTGTGTGAGTTTTTTAATGCACTCGAAAGCATTTGCGTTGCCGTTCGCATATGTCAAATCGTATAGACAAAGAGGTTACCAGCTATTGTCACCAGGCGGCGCTTATATGGTTTTAGTACAAATTGACGTTTAACGCGATCGAAACTCACACTCGGGGTACTGAACACTAAACTTACATAAAATCGTGACCGCCCATTGCACTTTTGTGTGTCCTTTACGTTCTGAGATTCCACTAAAAGCCATTGTGACTTTTTATAAAATCTACAAATAATGAAGTTTAATCAAATTGTTTCAAAAGTGCGTATTTAGTGCAAAGCCAGATATGCTACATACTCGCGTACGGTTCTTTCAAAACTAAATGAGAATTGTACAGATGATTATTGCAAAAGTGCTTTTATTACAAACGAACGTTTACTTTTAGGGTGTGTTCCACAATTCCGGTGACTTCTGTTTGTAGACGACTGATACCCATATTTAGATGAAATGTTTGATTTAGATTTAAACCAGATATATACTTTTGTGAACTGCGTGATATGATTTGCTTGGGAAGATAATTTATGACGTTATATTGTTTATTTTATTTGAAAAGCTGTCATAAATTAGATGATCTAGATCATGCTTTGGAAAGGAGTAAATAGTGTTTTTTTTTCTGGGTTGTCAACACCTGAAATTCAGAAACGCACTATTTTGAACACGTCTTATTTTATAAGTGTTTTCAGTAAGCTGATCTTGGAAAAGTTCTAAGAAATTCTTTAAACTTTTATAAATATTATAATGTTTTTAACTGCTCGCTTTAAAGGATTTTATATTAAAACAATACTTATTTAAAAATCATTCTGGAAAGAATTTCAATTATAATTATTTCTGAATACCTATTGAATTTACCATCTTTGTTTGAGCTCAAATTATCATTCAGGCATAAAAACACATGTGTGTTGTGTTCATTTCATCATCATCATCATCATTTCAGCAGAAAGATGTCCACTGCTGGACATAGGCCTCCCCCAAGTGTCGCCACAATGGCCGGTCCTGTGCGTCTCGCATCCATCGACTACCCGCGATTCTAATTAAAAATATTTTCTCAGAAGGGATTTTTTTTTTTTTTTTCGCCAACCATAGAAGAAAGTTGATGTTTAAATAAAATCAAGCAAATATTGGTTTTACAATAGTTGACACCATCTTAAAATAAATGGAGCATTATAATGCCTGTTGTTTACATTTGCATAATAGGTAATTTTATTGCTTTATCTTGTTTGTGTTTGGTCAATAGTTGTCGTTATCACGCGATGAACTGTTACCGTTTTACCTTTTGGAAACTACGTTCTATATCACAGGCTACGTTTTTAACCCGTATTGTGGAAATAAATTATAGGTTTAGGTTTATAGTTTAGTGCAATCTGTCGACGCGTTTGTGCAACTAGGTGTCCTACAAATATAGATCTTTGGATCACTCTTGTTATTTAACTAACAATATTCTAAAGAGGTTAAATTATTTTAGTTTGTTGATTTAATGTAAAATGAAAATCTCTGAAAATACTTTTCAGAAAACAAAAATTCACTGATACAAAGTTAGCTTTTGGAATTCTTCCCAGTTTGTAGTTTAGGCCTCCAAATCTATGCCTAGGGGTAGCGGGTAAATTCTGAAAATGAGTTACCGCACCCCTAGGCACTCAGGCAGGGAAGGAACAGGGGTGGGTTTTAGTCAGTAAGAGTCTGACACGCCCTCCCGCTCGACCCAGAGCGGGAGAAGTCATTGGATGGTTTCCCACCCCCCAAAAAAAAGGCCTCCTAATCTTTAGTTTTAAGTTTAAAGATCCATATTTACTTCGTTTATCTGATAAAATGGTTGATTTATCGAAAATTTATTTCGTACCCGAAGGCTCCAAACGGAACTCTATTGCTGTCACTTACGTCTCCGTCTGTCCGTCTGTCCGTCCGTCGTCTGTCACACAGGTTAAACTGCAAAACGGTTGAAGCTGCAGTCTTCACAAAGCCATACAAATAGTCAAAAATACATTTGGTACGGAACCCTAAAAGTGCGAAGTCCGACACGCAATTGGTCGTTTTTTTAAATAATAAAAAAGGCGAAATAAGCTGAAGCTGTAGAGGTCTTTTTATTCATATATAGGTTACCTCTAGCATAGGGTTAGCAACACTGGTTCCTCGTAAACAGATCGTCATAAAAATGTAGTTACACAAAAATACAAATATTTTATTGGAACAAAAACATATAACAATTTTGTGTACGTTAATACTGCGTTAGTTTAGTAACTGTGTCGCAGTTATTAGCACCCACCCCAGGAGCAAAAGACAGTTGAGTTCCATAAAAAAACCCATTTTGGTTATACATACAGGTAAGGTTTTTTTTTTTTTTTTGGGAGGTGGGAAATCATCGTATGACTTCTTCCGCTCTAGGGTGGAGCGGAAGGGCGTGTCAGACTCTTACTGACTAAAACCCACCCCTGTTCCTCCCTGCCTTGAGTGCGCGGGGGCGAGGTAACTCTTTCGAATTTATCCTCCACCCCCGGGCAGATACAGGTAAGGTTAGACATTATTTTGTTATAGATAACAGGACTTAAAAAGTTATAACTTCTCACAATTTTAAGATTAACGATCTCAGTCTGACAAATTCTCTTAACTCTACGTTTAAGAGTATTGAGATTAGGGTCATATTCAATATCAGTATGCTTACGTAATAATGTGCTTATCAGAAATGCTTGTCTTACAATAGGAACTTTGCAAAGAAAATACAAGTCGCGCGTGGGGAAACTAATAGGTTTATATGTCATGACTTTTAGAACGGCTCTTTGTGCTCTTTCCAGACGAAGTAGAAGGCATTTACCAGAACTTCCCCACGCGGTAATGCAGTAAGTTATCACGGAATGTGCTAGTGCAAAGTATACAGTTTTTAACGTGTGGAAATCTGCCGAGGTTCTTAGGTTTTTAAACACAAATATTAATTTTCTGACACGTAACACCAATAAATCAATCTGCTCATTCCAGGTCATTGTGCTATCTATAATGACCCTTAAATATTTAATTTGATTAGTACGCGTAATTGTAGCACAGTTGCAGGTTACACTTGTATTCGAGAGGCATTTAGTTATAAAAATATTTTTGTATTTACTAAAGAGTTACATGAAAACCTTAATAATAATATAGCGTAGGTGATATTGATTAAGACTAAAAGCATACTAAACGTAGGAGTAGATTACTTAGTAGTCCATCGTTAGATAGTTACGAAAAATTCAGACGAGGATTCCAACCATATTCCTGCAAGAAATACGAATTAAATGCCCGCTAAGTGCTCCAGCCGAGTGCTTTCTTTTATCAGAGTGGATTAGTATTGATCACCTTACATCTGTTTGACTTGCTGTAGCGTTTATTTATTTCAGAATCTAGACTATTTACTATGCTTTTATATTTAACTTGCAATGTTTGTTTTTTCGGTGTTACTAAGTAGAGCACTGGGTTTCATAAAGATAAAATAATAGTAAAACAAACGCGTAGTCACGAGCATAAAGTGTCTACTTTAAGTTATTGCAGTCGAAAAGAAAACAACTTTAGTAGGTAAGGTGAGGCAGAAAATGTCAACTAAAATATTGTCATATTTATGATAGCATGGTAGAGGAGCTCGTGGCTAAATAAAAAAGGCCGCACGGGTCGATTTTCAAAGATGAAGCAATGCTTGCCGAGGTTGGTCCGTGGATGGGTGACCATCTTAACATACCGTATTCCTCTGTGCCTCGGAAAGCGTTCGTCCTGGCTGTTAATTGTAGAGTAGAGCCGCGGCAGTTAGTCAGAAGCATCTGTCACCAGTCTTGCACAAGGGTATCGTGGGACCCAATTACTGGGTTGTGGAGCTCAGATAGGTAGTTGCTCCTTGTAAAATACTGATATTTAGCTGCATCCGGTGAGACTGGAAGCCATATTGCACATTAAGTTACAAAAAAAATAATCACAAATTAATAAAAATATAATAAGAATTACATATAAATTAAAAATAATTAAAAAAACCAAGCTAACCCCAATACTGGATTTGCTATGTTAATTTCAAATATATCAGTACATAGGTATGTAGGTATGTATTACTATCTTAATTTCATTCTATCTATCTGCCTAGCCTTTTCCCAACTATCTTGGGGTCGGCTTGCAGTTTAACCGAATACAGCTGAATACCAGTATTTTACATGGACCGATTGCCTATCTGACCTCCACAACCCAGTTACTGGGTAATACGATACGGGACGGTCCCTTGTTAAGACTGGTTGTCAGACTTTTGGGCTTCTGACGACCCGTAACGACTGTCAAAGAAATACGATTAACAGCCGGGACCAACGGCTTAACGTGCTTTCCGAGGCACGGGGGAGTTTCGGTATGTAAAGATGGTCACCCATCCATGGATCACACCCAGCAAGCGTAGCTTAACCTGACGGATCGACCCGTGCGGCTGTTATTACTTTAGCCATGAGCTCCTATCATAGACATTACACATACTCAAAGTAATAATAAAAATCAATCAATCACTGATTCACATAAAACGAAGTACGACTAACGCCAAAACATAAAGAGCCTATGTTAAATGTTATGAAATCTCACACACTGTGTCACTCTACCTATTATATTATGTTTTTATAAAAAATTTGATTTCGATGCGTCTAAATCCATATTGTGATTCTGATGATAAATACATATTAACCATTCATCAGGCTGCATTTGATAAATTATAGATAGTGATAAAATTAAAAGTCAATAAAAATATTCACTAAGATGAAGTACTTGTTACTGTTTGTCAAATAAAACATAAATGTATGAATAACTTTAAATCACTAAAGACGTACTAGTTACCAGTTAACAAAATGTTCACATGGGACTAGAATATTTTAAGAGATTAAGTTTATCCCCCGTCCGTCTGTCTGTCTGTCCGTCGTTTCTCATAAAATTTTGTTACGAAGAATTTTTTAATATTCCATTGACCTTTGATTTTGAAATTTGGTGACAGTGTTTATTATTATGTATATTTTACTAAAATTGAAAAATCTGATTTTATTTCTTCCTCATTTTGTACGGAACCATAAATGTGCGAAGTGCGACACGCACTTGGTCGGTTTTTGTTCTTTAATCAAAGATTTTTGCCGTTTTCTTCTTATTTTGTTTAATCTTCAGTTCACTCGACCTACGATTGTACAGAATTTAGACAAACTTAATGTAGAAAATGATTGACTCATAATACTAAGTTACCGAGAATAGGTACCTACTACATATTTTTACTCTTGATAAACGGGTTCATAAATTTCTTTTTATTTACATGTTGATAATTTTTTATTAGGTTTGTTTAAAAGTTATGTTCCTTCTTTTATCTTGTTATTATTTAGTAAATAGTAATTCGACAGCAACTTGAATGGCAATTGCCTGTCAGTCATCTCATTTTTTTCGGTGATAGCAAACTCATCTACAACTGTCTTGCTTATGAAATAAATTATATCTGTGAGTTAGTAGATGTAATTTAAAGTAAAATGTAAATGTAAGTTTAAAAAAGTAAATGTAATTTTCCAATCGAAATGGTGTCAAAAAATTCCTCATTTATTGTACGTGTTGTTCAATCAATTGAAGTTGAATGGTGGAATTATAAAAGCAAACTATTTCTGCTGTATTAAACTGTTTTGTTAGGGCCAGCACAGACGGACTGCTTGGAATAGTCATAAATATAAAAAATTGACATTCGCCATACACGGACCGCTCAAGCAGTGCATTTGCAGTCGCTGCTAAAAATGCAGTCAAGTTTCACCGAGCTTTCGGCAGCAAAGAGCTGTTCGACCTGCCGTACACGTATCGTTCGCCACTTCTCTCCCCACGCCTCACCCAGCCCAGCCAGCAACTGAATGAACAGCGGCATTATAGCAGTCGTATTGTGGTCAAGCACAACCGTACAATACCTGCACATGGACTGCTTAGAGCATTCGGGTTGAAGTCGACCCCAACCGCAACACGACTACTGTCTTGCAGTTAGTCACGCCTACTCTAAGCAGTTCGTCTATGGAGGGCCATATACTCAACTGTAAAGGTTAGTAAATTACAATGGATATAGATGCCCTGCTTACAAAGGAGTCATGATGACCCAGGAAATGAGGCAAGTGATTACAGAGACAGATTTGGAGATGGCAACAGGTCCTGACCATTTGTCAATGACTACTCTACTCAGGTGCATTGTTACCAGATTGTATGCTATTGGGTATGACACTTCAATCAATTAGGTACTTGTTACTGAGTAGGTATCAGTTATCTATCCACAAGCTGTTTCGTATGTAGTAGGCCACAGCTGTTTTACGAAACAATGCCTGGATACTCGAGTTCCTAAACAAAGCGTGAGTGTTTGTGTGTGCATCTATTATTAGCATATCTTTCAATGTCCCTATCATAATCATATGAGCTTCCCTGATAAATATGTACACGATAACATTTGATATCCTTAGAAAGAGTTCATTTCAATTGTTTGCTTTCCGCTGTCGCAGATTTATTATTGTTTCCACTATTAGTATCTGAGCAAAAACTTTCCAGTTCTGTAGTATTGCGTGACGCAAATCCGTTATTTAAATACTTTATTTAAATATGCCTACTTGAAATAGCAACCGTTTTGTCAATAAGCTTACCACCATTGTTACGCATCTGTTACATGATTAGGTATTTCTGTAGATAACTATACGAGTATGTGTACCTACTTGCTGTATGTACATATTGATACAACTCTGGGGATTACAATATCTCTAAATAAATATTTGCTGATAGCAAGCTAGAGGAATGATAGGAATCTGAATATTTTGTGAACTGAAATAGGCTGTAGGTAACAGCTACGACTGGAGCATCTAACGGATGGAAGCTCCAACAAATTCGAAGAAAGAATGGAATCTAACAACTTTTTAATTAATTCTCACGAGGATTGTGAAAAAGTATTCTATCTACTAATATATAAAAAAAAAATTAATTTAGTATCAAAAACGCGCAAAGTGCGAGTCGGAATTAGCACATTTAGGGTTCCGTACCATGTGAGGGAAATCAATATTTTAATATTTGTCGTTAAAATATACCGACAAAATAATAAATATTATCACGAAATTTCAAGTTCATAGGTCAATGGGAAGTTAAAAAATTCTATATTCACAAATGTGACAGACAGGCGAAGACGTGAGTAACAGCAAAAGGGCTCCGTTTGGACCATTCGGGTACGGAACCCCAAAAAGGATCAGGCTACGACTGAATAAATGACAAAAGACGTAGGTATTAGTATAAGTTTTAGGGCCGATTTTTCAACAGTCACATATAAATTTTAGTCTTCAGGTAAAAGTTATATCTGACTCTTGGAAAATGGCGGTTTATCAGATTTTGTAAAAAAAAATGTGTCAAAGGTCTTAATTCCATTGTAGTTTTATTAAATATTGAACATATATCCATTATATATTTATTTGAAAAATAGTTATATCCAATTTTATAATACCAGTTCAGTACTCATTTTTCCCAGATTTCACAATCCACATCAACCCAAAAATTAATGTAACTTCCTCATCAATCTGCTCTGCAAGCCCGGCTCGCAAATCGGCACACATGTGTCGCTGCGCCGCCGTCGCGCCTCTAATATCCCGGCTTCCCCGATTTCCCTCATAATTTCCGGAGCTCGTCGCATATTGCAGACGTGTGCCGGATGTCGTGAGGGGCACGTCTGCAGCCACTCTTCATGGAAGCTGTTTGGAAGGTCAAGGGTGGCTTGAGGATCGAGAAACGCATTTAAGGGCAAATAAATTGCGAAGTGGTGTTTTTTTCCTTGTTTATTGTGTGAAAAGTCTGAACTACAAAAGCCAAAGGAAAAAAGAGGATTATTATTTTCATGGTAAGGTACAGTCGACGTAGAAGACCTTTAACTTTACTTATAACATTATCAACGTGATAAAAACACTTCTATTAATAAAGTAACAGATTAATGAGACAAAGTTCAAAAGTTAAAAACCGTCATTTTCGTTAAGTAATTTACAGAGTGACGTTAACTTGTATCCCAGAGTGATTTTTATGTATGATTCCAATGTTTGGCCCGTGTTTCCTCCTAAACCTCTCTTTCTTGTGCAATCTTGCCCAAGTCTGCCCGCAAACGTGATGATGATCATTTACATAATAACAACAGGAAATAAATTCTAACAATCATGTCCGAATGTTAACTAGTCTCGAATAGCTTAAAAATCACAGTGATGTTTTTGCTACAGTGTAATATTATCAAGTTTCTGGAGCAGGAAGTTCCAAAATTGACTAAATTAATAAGGATTAAGTTGGGGCCGCGTCTGCCTGTATCACTGCATTGCGACAATATTCAGAGATATCGGGACTACCATGACTTATCCAATTTATTATAAAGTTTTAATGAATTTATTGCTGAATTTATAAAGGATTTGTGGTTATTATAAAAATAGGATTAACAGTTTTGGTGAGCCGAGTGGATATAATGTGTAATTGTGTATCCAAAGTACATAGGTAGGTATTTTATGTGAGTTAGTTTCTAGAGTCTTCCTTCCTCATAAAAATTCAGCCCAAAACATATTAGCCCTATATTTTTAAGAAACAATTAGGTTAGTTTTATTTCCTCAATCATTTTCGTCACGACTGTAGCCGTGACGAAAATGATTGAGGTCTCTTTAGAGATCAGCAGAGGTAGTAGTGGTACACCCACATTGCTTTTTCTGTTAACCAAAAATCTATTCCTTACTTACCTCTTGTATAATTGACTATCTCTTTTAATTAATGAATGCAAACAAATCTGCTTAGATAAGTTAATTACACTTTATAATAATTCTTTGACTCAAATACTTTAAGTGCAATTTCAACAGTTCGGCTACTTTACAAGTGTTTGTATTGAGACGCCGAAGAAATATCAATTAAAAACTTTCTACTTTTATCGTGCTGATTAATATTTACTTTGAATTGATAATTATTAACGTATAATTAATTAATTAAAACTTATGCATAATTGATTTCGATGTTAGGAGTAGAATAACTAATGCGAAGAAACATAATGAAAGATCCAGCCCAGGTTTTTTATTTCGGATTTAATTAGTAGTTATATAAATGTGGACGAATCTAAGAGAAACCAAATAATCTAAGGGTGGATTGTCTGAAAGATGATAACTAATTCTAGAAAGAGGGTGACTGCTGAGATGACGACTAGTGCAGAAGAAAGGAAGAAGAAGACAAGCTGCGTCATCATCGTCATCATCCTTTTAATGCCCACACTGCTGGGGCACAAGCCTCCTCTCTGTGAGAGGGTGTGGACCGTAATCCACAATGCAGGTTGGTGGATGTCACATGTTTTGATTCTAGGACATGCCGGTTTCCTCACGATGTTTTCCTTCACCGTTTTGAGAGCAGTGGTGATGAAATAGTTTACACAAAATAAAGCGCCTGCCTGGGTTTGAACTCACGACCTACACTTGTAAGTTACGGTCGTTACCACTAGGCCACCACTGCTCAACAGCGACAACAAGACAAGCTGCGCCGACCAATAATATATTGGGTACAAATAAGTTTGGGTACAGATACAAAACACCCTTCTAAATGTCCCCATATTGTATGCTATGCGTTTCCCTATCCGTTGATAGAAACAAATGGTAGCAAAGGTTTCCAGTACCGTACTGTAAATCGCGTATCGCTCGGTACAATCGCGGCCAGTCCGCATTGTTATCAAATATCATACACAGTAACAATCTGATTGATTTTATTAACGCTTTGCACGGAACTGTACCATATCGCGCTAATCAGTGCTTTATTTTGGAACAATGTTGGACACGATATTAATTTAATATTTTAACTGTGGTGTAAACTGTGGGCTTTTGGGAATTGTACACACATTGTTTCTGTGAATTTTCAGTTCGGAACTGATTATTTATGACGAGTACCTACAATTTAAAAAGGAAAAGGCGCTCGTGGCTAAAGTTAAGCTCTTTTAGTTAAGCTACGCTTTCCGGGGTTGGTCCATGGATGGGTGACCATCTTTACATACCGAGACTCCTCCGTGCCTCGGAAAGTACGTTAAACCGTTGGTCCCGGCTGTCAATCGTGGAATTTTTGACAGTAGTTACGGGTCGTCAAAAGCCCGAAAGTCTGACAACCAGTCTTACCAAGGGGTATCGTATTACCCAGTAACTGGGTTGTGGAGATTAGATAGGCAATCACTCCATGTAAAATACTGCTATTCAGCTGCATCCGGTTAGACTGGAAGCCGATCCTAAGATAGTTGGGAAAAGGCTAGGCAGATTGACCCACAAATTATACTAAAAAAGTCTAGAATCTGAAGACCACCCTCTATTTAATCCTGGTTTGTGAAAGTGTAGATAGAAAGAAAGAAAAGGCAAAGAAGCCATCAAAATTGTCAGAAAGAAATGATGAGTTGATCGCTCACATAGAACTGAAAAACTCTATGGCTAGATATTTACAAGCTTATATATGAGGAGCCTTTGTTTCCAGAGAAACCAATACAATGTGAAAATCTATATATCACGATAAAGATAGAAGGACATGAGAGAAAAACCCACATTCACATGGGCCTCCTGCATGCGTCATTAAAACAACAATTGAACAACATCAGACGATTAAGTCAACAGCTAGTGACATTATCTCTTTACTACGAGAACCCACGTCATACTGCATTCAGCAAATAGAAACAAACATCAAGATAAACGGTATACGTTTTTTTTTTTTTTGGGGGGGGTGGTAAATCATCCTATGACTTCTTCCGCTCTAGCGTGGAGCGGAAGGGCGTGTCAGACTCTTACTGACTAAAACCCGCCCCTGTTCCTCCCTGCCTTGAGTGCCCAGGGGCGAGGTAACTCTTTCGAATTTATCCTCAACCCCCGGGCAGGCACCGGCCATGACGGGCCCCGTCCTATTTGCTGACAACTCTTTGAGGCGCGCGTGGAAGACTACGCGCCGTCGACTCTCGGGCCTGGTGCTGATTGGACGGCGAGTTACCCACTACTCGCCGTCCGCAGGCCCGGGTCTACGGTGGCCGGAGATCGTCTCGCGGCGCCGGAAGCCCCTGGCGTCTCCTGCGGCGGCTGCTGCTGAGGGCGTGAGGGTGACTCTGCTGTTGTTGAGCCTCCCTCACGTATGTCGCCTCCCTCTTCGCGAGCATTACTGCTTCGCAGAAGGAGGAGACGGCTTCCCATTCCCTCTCGCTCCGTACCATGGCCTGAACCAGGGCACGGCGCGAGAGGTCACTGCCACCTATCGCATCCACGAGGAGACGGCGGTGCTCTGCCCAAGCGGGGCAAACCTCCACCGTATGCTCCACCATGTCCTCTGGGCGATCCTCGCAGTGGAAACACCCGGGGAACGGTATACGTTGTATTCAAAATCAATAAAACTTGATGTTTGATCCCGGATAGTAACAGGTCTATCTTGTAGTTGCAACGTTACTTTTCCTTATGCTGGTGGTTACTAAGCGCATGATAGTTATTTAAAAATTTGTTGTTATGTGCCAATTTAAAAATGGAGTAACAAAACTGTATAAGAAAATATCTTTCATTTTCTAAAAAACAGTAATATTATATTTTGTAATATTTTGTTTGTAGTATTTTGTTTGTTGTTGTTGTTTTGTTGTGTTTTGTTTGTTGTTTGTTGTTTTGTTGTTATATGTTGTTTTGTTTGTTGTGTGTTTTGTTTATTTTGTTTTATTTTGTGTTTTTAAAAATATTTTATTTTGTTTTTTTAGTATTAGATTTTAATAAAAACATGTTGAAATAAGAAATATATCTAAGATCTCATTTCTTCAAAGAAATTAAAATATTTTTATTCGAGACACTTAAACTTATTAACTACGATTACAGCGTTTTAAATCACTCGCATCAAAACAAAGATGAAGACAACCTACTGAAGAGATTCGTAGAAAACAAAAACATAATAGAACAGTTCGCCAATAATTTTGACGGCAGCTCAACTTAACGAGTGGTATAAAAGGCGGCAATTACAACAACTGCCGGAAGGGTTCACAACTGCGCTGGGCAGACCCTCGATTAGTGCGTCCTCACTGTGGGTGCTCGCTCCACTTCACACTATACTTTGATTTTTGAGCTACATTTATATATTTATATATACTTCTCTGTTATTTCAAAGAAGTTATAATGTCAAAGACAGTCTCTAAAGATAATAAAGAAAACTGTCTCGAAACTATTTTTTTTAATGGGAAACGTCCCATTAAAAAAAATAGTTAGTAGTTGTAGGTTTTTTGATATGTGTATATTAAAGCAGATTAATTGAGTAATAAACTGGTATAAAAAACCTTGTCTACTCACATAACGTTACATCACGCTAGATTTTCCCACTTCGGCTGAGGTGCACCATAGTGTACAATCGAGCAGTTTGTTTAGTTTCGCATCCTGTTTGACTTGTCAGCTTTTGTGTTTTTCAAGGTAATCGGAAGATACCCGGGCCTGCGGACGGCGAGTAGTGGGTAGCTCGCCGTCCGATCAGCATCAGGCCCAAGTTCCACGCGCGCCTCTAAGAGTTGTCAGCAATCATGATGGGGCCCGTAATGGCCGATGCCTGCCCAGGGGTAGTGGATAAATTCGAAACAGAGTTACCGCGTCTCTGGGCACTCAGGGCAGGGAAGGAACAGGGGTGGGTTTTAGTCAGTAAGAGTCTGACACGCCCTCCCGCTCCTCCCAGAGCGGGAGATGTTATTGGTTGACTTCCCAACCCCAAAAAAAAGGTAGTCGGAAGATGCAACAACGCCGGAAATGTCAACAACAATCACCAACAACAGTGAACATCTTCAACAACACTTTATTTACCTTCTAAATACAATTTAAGTCTAAGCAACAAGTTGTTAGCCCAAGTTCTGCACAAGTTTTACAGTGTCGTATTTCTCTGGGCTATTGACACATTTTGTTGGGCGACAAGAAAATGATAAGTTATGTTGGTTAGCTCCATGAAAAATTGAGATTTAAAATGCTTTTATGATTTTTGCTTTGAACATTGTTTTTTTTTCAATCAATGTAGCCCCACACTTCCTGTGTTGTGGGTGCGTTCACAGACATGTAAACTCATATGCACAAGACACTCAGACCCGGAACAACTATCTGTAGGCGATAGAAATATTTGTTCCGTGCGGGAATCGAACCCGTGACATGCAGTGCAGCAGCCGAACGCTCAACCACTACGCCAACCGTGTTTAAATACAGAATGTGTGCATTCACAAGCTTTTTGCTGACAATCGATAAAACTGTTGATAAATAATTCGCTGACCGACGATCTTAGTTCGAGTTATATTTTGGGTAGGAGTGTATGCAACTGTAGTAAAAGAAAAAACCGTAACGGTAAACGGTTCCGTACCATTATCTATAAAAACGGCAAGAATATCACGTTCGTTGTATGGGAGCCCCCTTAAATATTTGTTTAATTTTGTTTTTTAGTATTTTTATTATAGCGGCAACAGAAATACATGATCTGTGAAAATTTCAACTGTCTAACTAACACGGTTTATGAGATACCGCCTGGTGACAGATGGACAGACAGATAGATGGACGGACAGCGGAGTCTTAGTAATAGGGTCCCGTTTTACCCTTTGGTTACGGAACCCTAAAAATGAGAAGAGGTGAGTTTTATGGACTGGAATATTTTCCCCATCGCTTGCGCTACTCCGCAGCCTTACAACGCAGTATCAAAACAATAGGGCAGTAATGTCGGCGACACTCCCGACTAGAATCCTTCGCGGTTACGACCCCCTGTCGGGCCGGGTTACACTTCAGCGGCCTATAAACGTTAGCCTGGCTATTGGAACTCTTGTGGCACAGTTATCCGAGAACAAATATTCAGAAGAACTCCCCAAATTGAGTAAGAAAATGTAAAACATCATAAAAATAAAGTGCTAGATATTCAAGTCTATAAAGATCAAAAGCCCGTAAAGCTCGAGACGAAGGCGTAAAATAAAAATAGTCTTAGGAAAGCTCTGTTGACAGCCCGATGCACTTAAATAAAAATAACGTGAGGAGAGGAACGGGGAAGTCTATTTTCATCCTGGAATCCTAATAAGATTCTGCAGCCGCACAATACACATGACGAAGCTTAAGGATTTATGAATTGAGGAAATTGAACAAGAATTGGAGAGGTAATTCTCAAAAATGGTGCAAGTGGAGAGAACGTGTAAAGGGTATTAGCGCCGATACATTTTATATTTAATTATGTTACCAACAGAACGAACCGCGCTACCAAAATAAATCGTGTGGGGATTATTTACCAAATTACATTACACGTACGGGAATTAATTCTACGTTTATTCTATCGAATTGGGAGTACACAAAGTGAAATTAAACGAATTCGCATAGAAATCGGGTTAATGAGAAAAAATTCGGAATAATTGAAGTAAACACAAACGGAGCCAAGAGGGATTGCGACACTTAATCCTTTTACATCTTCAGAATAAGATTTCCCCTTATAGACGTCTATAGGGAATAAAACAGCTTTGCTTTTGATTGAATTTTAGAGGAGGGAGTTGTTTTCGAGGCAGTGTATTAAACTTGGAGTATGAATTAGATAAACTTCACACTAAGTGCTGTGATTTGATATTGATCTACCTACCAGAGCAATTATCTAATTGAATACTTGTGTACTTGTGTAAAGTGAATAAAAAAAAATCAAGCTACTAACTTACTATTATTATCCAAAAAAAATATTGGACTGTTACAGGAATAAGTTTTTAGAAGATTTTTGAGGTCTGCAAATGGTTACACTCAATTTCTAATTTAAATTATAAATATTTTTTTTCATACAGGCATTTTTACTTATAAAACGAATCTAGTGAATGGTTCCAATGAGTCGTGTCCTGTGGAGAAGAACTGGAAAAAAAAACGATGACTGATTTTGCAATGTTTCCATTATACAATGTTTATGGGAATGAGAGGACATGAGTGTAGACCAGTCAACTTAGTACCAAGTATTGGCTGATTTGTCAGACAACAGACACAAAAGAAAATGTATTGTTCGTGGTCACCGATGACCTACGTGACAGATGAGGTATTGTACATAACAAAAACCAGGATCGAAATAGAAAATAATCTACGAGTCTACGGAATCTTCAGTGTTCTCACATTCACATTATAAAAAATAGCTAAATAAAAATAAGTGGATTGTAAATCTAAACCGATATCGGTTTAGATTTACAATCCAGTTATTTCATCATGACCAAAAAATCTGAGTGGTCTAAGTAATGTTAAAATGCCATGGCTACTGATTCGACGAAGTAATAGGTACAGCGAATTTTTTCTTTAACCGAGCCGCGTTCTGAAAATCTTAACGTCAGGACCAAAAGCACTTTAAAATCGATATTCCTCGGTAATCCATCCACCACCATCCACCACACCATCCATCCACCACACCAAATCATCGACCACATCATCGCTTACCATCAGGTGAGATGGTGGTCAAACGCGTGCCTATCAATAATAAAAAATAAAAAAATACTTATAAAGGGCATTAATCAGTTACCTTGTCGTTATTCATACTTTAAGGCACTCTAGTCTAGGAGTGACTTTGTGCGGAGCTAAGGGAGCAAGTTTTATCTGTTCGTCGGCGTCAAATGATCGCTCGTGACGTCACTACATCTTGTATTTTGGAGACACTCGCAGACTATATTAGATTTGTGAATGTTATGATGTTTGTTTTGATTTTCTCTTTCTTTATTGGGTAAGTAGACGGTAGGTATGGGGAGGGTTGTTGTAATGCAGTAATGTGAATATTTTTTGTATCTATATTACGTAGACTGGTATCTGGAATTAGAATGCTATTTGACTCACTGTTCACTCCCCTTGCGCTGATACCGAATACAGCATATATTCTTTCATCTCTATTAGCCGTCATCTGAATGCTCACCTCCTGACTAATCATATTAACATTATTGTAGTGAGCGTTATGGACACCGTAATTGTCATGTACATTAGTCCTGTTATAATTGAGTGTGTTCCTGATATGTGTAATGTAAATTAATGATGTAGCTGTACTTAATTTAAACAAATACTATGAGCACATATTCCATTCATTGTTTTTTCCTTCTACTACTCAAACTCAACAACATTCAAACTCCATGTATCTTTTAGTTTCGTAACATAAGCGTTCTTGTAACATATGTTGCCACACAACACTCACTTCCTATCACACGAACGGAAGCCAGAAACCTCACACTTCCACCACAAAAGGAGCAATCTAAATCACTCCTACCTGAAGTTCAGGAACTCATATAAAAACCGGTTTTACTGTCGGACGTGATAAACCGTTAATTGCGTCTATTGTCGGAGGCAGCTCGTAAAAATTTGTGGGGCCCTTTGTACGGAACCGCTCGGAGCCGTTTGATGTGGAACCCTGTTGGTACAAGTGTTGGGTTATGTATGAGTTCCTGTTTGGTTTAGCGGATTGTTTTATTGAGAGCAGATGTATCGAGTAATTACTTGTTTGTTATTATAGTCTCAATTTTTAATTACTTACCTACTTTTCGTATCTATGTCTGTTTTTAATTTTTTGTCGAAAGCATTCCTGTCTGCGTTGTTTAGTAACTAAAAACTCTTTATATTAACATAAATAATAAAAAAGCTTTATAAATTCTAAAACTAGACTTAAGCAGATATTATAATTGGCTTTTTCAGTAATAAATACAAGTAATTTATTCAAGAAACCTTTGAGCCAGAATTTTAATCAAAAGCCGAAAGGAAAAATATAATTGCTTCTCAATTACAGAGTTTAAAAAAACCCAAGCTTTAATAGACTAATTGGCTGATTACAGTGCGATTATATAATTTTAAACCTGGTGAATTTGTGATGCATGAGCACATTGGTGGGTCCATTGTACCTATGCATCACAAATACAAGTTCTTATTCTGATTCTGACAATATTGTCGTCTAACAGATCATAACACTTTTTTCTCAGTTACACACTACCACAATCCCTCAAGGCCACAACCTTCCAAATAGAGCAACCCCAACACCCTTACAATCGAACTCCCCTTTACACCGACACAGCTACGTCAGGTCCTCACACCGCTCACGTCCACTCAATCGCGACCCTCCTCACCAGACAACTCGACATTGAATTATTTAGACAGATACCTTCACAAAGACCCTCAAATACATATACAAAAGGTCAGAGCAACAAAGACGCGATTGTGCCCGCCGATAACGTCACGCCATGGCCCGACAATGGCGCCGTCAAAAGAGTGCTCGATAAGGAGCCAGATACCACCGAAATGAATTGAAGCAGTCCGGGAAATGCTCCGGTGAAGTGGATTGTGATAATTAACACCTACTTTTTATTTGGTATACTAAAAGCTGGGCTTTTTATCTTTATTGTAGGTTGTAGGGTTTATTGTATCGTGGTGGCAGAGAAGGTCAATAGCCGTTCACAAAAGATAGTCTCTTGTGTCGTAAAAGACGACCTGATGCAGCTTAGCCAAGATAGGCAGTCAGTCAATATGCCTGATCTTTTCCCAACTATCTTGAAGTCGGCTTCCAGTCTTATCGGATGCAGATGAATACCAATATTTTACATGGAGCAACTGCCTATCTGAACTCCATTTTTTTTTATTTGGGTTGACAAATCATCCAATGACATTCCCCGTTCTGGGTGGAGCGGGAGGACGAGTCAGACTCTTACCGACTAAAACCCACCCCTGTTTCCAGTGTCCTGTTTTGAGTGCCCAGAGGCGAGATAACTCTGTTTCGAATTGATCCACAACCCCTGGGCAGGCATCGGCCATGACGGGTCCCGTCATGATTGCTGACAACTCTATGAAGCGCGCGTGGAACACTACGCTCCGTCGACTCTCGGGCCTGGTGCTGATCGGACGGCGAGCTACCCACTACTCGCCGTCTGTAGGCCCGGGTACCTATTTGACCTACATAATTGAACTCGTAACTGAATAACACGATATCCTTGGCAAGACTTGTATGAGACTACTGCTTTTTTTTTTTTTGTGGGTTGGGAAATCATCCAATGACATCTCCCGCGTGGGCGTGTCAGACTCTTACTGACTAAAACTCATCCCTGCTCCTTCCCTGCCCTGAGTGCCCAGGGGTGAGGTAACTCTGTTTCGAATTTATCCTCAACCCCTGGGCAAATCAGACTACTGTTACGGTCCTGTTTCCTGGGCTTCTGCTACCTGGCTTCTGACTACCCATTATGACTATCAAAGATCTACTTATGACGACTAACGGCTTAACGTGCTTTCCGAAGCAAGGTATGTTAAGATGGTCGTCAAGACTAATCAATCGAGTGCACGATCCAAACTCGGTGGGGTTATGTTGTTTAATCACAGAGATGCCATGGTCAACTTCCAGCTTCATCATCAGACCCTGAATATCATCTAGACGTAAAGTGCTCCTCAAGACGAATCAATCAAGCCCAAACTCGATGGGTTTATCTTGCTTACTTCAGAAGTTCTTATGGCCATCTTCTGTTACGTATCCTATTTTTTTTTATTTACTAGCTACCCACCACTAAACCCACGCTACAGTAAAGACTGATGTCAGTCAGGACTTAAAATTTTATATAATCAGATTTTCCTTCATGTCAACTAGTTGCCGATCCAATATAACCAGCCTAACGTTGTAAAACATTTTGCTTTTGTTGTAAAAAGCAACAAAGGGAAATAATTTAATGGACCCTCCATAACTTGTCCGTGTTCATAGTTCATCATAATTACGTCGGCAGTCGAGACCGCACGAAATGTCACGAAGCCAAAATTAAGCTAATGAATTGATTTGAAGATTGCTTTAATTGAATAAGGCTTTCGTGTTTTTTGAAAATATAGCCGGCAGGTTTTTTAACAAAAAGTTGGAGAAAATTAAATGTATTTCTCTTCATGGTTAACACAAGAGTCTCTGCTGCCTTTTTTAAACGACTTCAAAAAGGAAGTTCTGTGTTCGACCCGTATGAATGTATGTCCACGATTTTCTCAAAAACTACAGATCCAATTTGAATAGTTTTCGTTATTTAAATGCTTATTTTTCAAGGAGGGTTTAAGTATTATAAATTATCATATTTGGATCTGATGAAGATCTTTTCAAAATACTCGCGATTACTGCGATCGTATGAATTCTTTACAAAATTCGATGGAGAAAACCAGAACCAAAAAATAGAAAAAAATAATAGTATTTTTTTAAAAAAAAATAGCTTTTTACTGAGACAATGAAATAAAAGTTAAAAATAAATTCTAGTAAGCATTTGGCGTGTAGGTACTTACCTATATTCTTAAAAGCTTGAGGCACTACCCGTTACAGGTTACAAGTTAGGTACTCACCTACTATACTTTAGTGCCTTAAGCTTTTAAGAATATAGGTAAGTGGGCAGCCAACTGGATACTCTTTGAAATCTAAATAATGTATAACGTCATATTAAGTTATCCCTATCAGGCCCTCGCTAACCCCACATTAGAAACTTACCCAAACCCCTTTTATACTTAGAGTGAATAACGAGGTGATTAAGAAACCACGTAAGTGTATTATGTAGCGTAGGAACTGCATGACGGATTTATTCAATAAGCAGCCCTATCACCCCCGGGGGAGGCGGCCCGGCCCAACCAAAGTTCACTCAAACACTCGTCCCTTATGAAACTGTTGTAACTATGATTATTGGCTTTCATTCGGTAAACGTTACTTTAGTAAACATACTAAGTAATAGGTAAAATATGTTATACTGCTTTCAAAGAATCTACCTAACCTTTTTCCAACTATGCATGTATGTCATTATCGGCTGCCAGTCTGACGAGATTTTATTTTTAGGATCCCGTACCCGAAGGGTCCAACAGGAGCTCTATTGTTGTCACTCATGTGTCCGTCTGTGCGTCTGTCCGTCTATCCCAGTCCCTCGTCTCTGTAATATCTTTTCGTCTATTTCTCGTCTGACACAAAATTTTGTTCTCAAGATTTTTTAACTTACCTTTGACCTATGAACTTGAAAGCTGATAAAGTGTAATAATATATTATTGTATTTTATTAACAGTTTATTGATAAATCAGATTTGTTCTTTGATAATTCCCTCAGGTACCGAACCCTAAATTTGTGAAATCCGACTCGCTCTAGGCCGGTTTTTTTAATAACGTAGCTCTACACTAGGAATTACGCCTGTATTGTGCGTGCGTTCACAAACATGTAAACTCACACACACAAGACACCCGGACCTGGAACAAACAACCTATCTGTAGGTAGCACATTTTTCCGTGCGGGAATTGAACCCGCGACACGCAGCGCAGCATCCGAAATCTCGACCACTGTGCCAACCGTTTCAACAGCTGAATATCAGTATTTTACATAGAGCTACTGCCCATCTGACCTCCACAACCTATTGAATGGGAATGGACTGCTCTTTGGCATCACTGGTGACAGATTTTCTGGCTGCTCACTGCCCGTAACGACTGTCAAAGATCTACCAAGGACAGCCGGACCAACGACGGCTTAACGTGCTTTCCGAGGCACGGAGGGAATTTTGGTATGTCACGGATGGTCACACCTCCACGCACCGAGGAATCACGAACCCCTTGTTCTATAATTTAAATACAGGTAAATAAAATTGCAAGATTGTATTTCAACATTTTTTGGCTTTTATAATGTATTTTTTTTCAAATGTTTATATAATTTATTTATTATTTATTTATTTTTCAGAAAGCTTACACACTAATTACATAATTAAATAATATACATATATAAAGAAAATTGCTTATCTTTTACTTTTATTATTGTTTTAGTTTTTACTGTTTTTATAATTGCTTTTTTATTGTTTTCTATTTTGCTTTCTGTTTACTGTTTTGTGTGCAAAACACTTATAAGAGAAAAAAAAGACGATTACAGAAAGAAGAGTACAAAGGTGCTGCTTAATGTTATGACGCGTCCACTCTTAAGTTATTTTTTGAGTAGCAAAATTTTGTAACATGAAAATCTTTTGTTATTACCATGTTACTAAACGTTGCTCCACAAAAAATACTTTGGTGTGGACGCACCTTTATAAATTAATCAAAATATATTTTGATTCCAATCCAGAAACATATGAATGACTAGGTCAAACGCACAGAGAAAGGTAGGCATCAATAAAGTGCCAAGATCAATGGCAACTCGTATATTTCCGGGGAATCAATGGGATCGACGCTGACCTACGGCTACTCTCAAAATGTATTCTTTTTATAAATTGAATATCCGTGTTTCTCCGGAATTTCACCATTTGTCTTCCTGTTAGAGGAAAATAAATGTGTGTCAATGAATAACACGCGTTTTTGTGATTTGTGAAAAGTAAATAGAAGTTAATAGAGCATTATTTACAAATGGGACGAAACAATTTTGTAATCTACTTGGTAGTAAAAAAGTTGCTATACTGCACTGACAAAATATGGCTGCACTTTAACGCCTCCGACGAATCCTCGCTGGGGGATAGCGGTCGAAATATTACATTATGTAAGTAGTGAAAACTGAGTTAAATAAAATGCACTTTGCTAAACTATAAAAAGTTACATTAACGTGGAGTGCAATCCATACAAATAAATAAAATTGAAGCGTATGTTTGTATTGTTAAAATAATAGTATTTTTTAAGATAATACATTTATTTGCACGATACCTATGCCTCAAAATCAGTTGTTATAATGTTTGTCTGTCTGACTGTTATTTTCGGCTAGTCTTCGAAACAGCTGTACTGATTTTGATAAGATTTTACTGGCAGGTAGCTGACTATATAAGTAGTAACTTATGCTAATAAAATTCAAAACCGCTGCCAGAAGCTAGTTAGTCATATAATTACTTTACATTAGACACATCAAACATTCACACTGCATAATTCTCCCACATCTCGACAAAGCCCTACTTTCACACTTCACAGCCATTAGCAGTGCAATAATGATAGCCTTACACTGCAGCCCTATGTGTATAATGCCCCATAGAGCCTGTTAATGCCCAGAGTCTCCCACTCGTATTTACACTGTCTCCCCCAGTCTAGACGAGCTCTTCACTTGACTAAGAGCCTGATATTAATTTCTCGCAAAGGAGCAAAAGGGAAATTATTTTCAGCTCTTATAGTTATGAAAGTAGAGTTTATAGTAAAATGTTGGCAGAGTTTTTGAGGCGCCCGTTGGAGTTATAGAGAAGGAAGTTTTTTTAGTAAGGTTAAATGCGTTTAAGACATGAATACTATTGTGTGGATCCAGCCGTTGTTGTACGAGTATGACCTTGAAATTATATCAAGAAGTGACTGCTTCAACTTAAAACTTATAATTTACAATTTATAATATTATTTTACCGTATCAAACATGTTTAAAATTGTGAACTGTTCTTGTAAGTTTATTTACAAATAATTTCATCACCTTTAATCACTCAAATTATCTGCCACGAATATTGCCCAATCTTTGTATAGTCACATGCATAGATAAGTGCAATTTTGTTTAATTTTATAAATAGTTTCAATGTCAGAGAAAAGCAAATATATAACTGGTTACATAAATAAAAGATAAAATGCCAAGATGCTGTGATAAGGCAAGTAATATCCTATCAGAATGTGTACAAACATTACGTAATACCAACAAATCCCTGGCACAGAAAATATTTGATGAGACAGGAAAGACATTGTGCGTATCTCGGCCAAAAGTTTTAAATAATGACTGATAACGAATGGGAAGGACGTATTTGATGCTCAAATAAAACAGTTATTTGCTTTATTCTATCCGTTTTGTGTACAAAGCTCGGAAATCTGAAACTGAATCAGTTCTTGTTTGGATTTCATTTGAATGTCGTGACAGAACTTTGCTGTATTAACTGAAAATTTAATATCAGAGTGTTGGACAGTTCATTATTTTCTCGGCATGATTATGAAAAATTGTCCTAACTGTTTGAATAAAACCTTTTTGTAACTTTGAATTCATGCTTTGTTCTAACAATTCACAAACATGATTTTTCATGAAAAGACGGATACTTGTATGATAACAAAAATGTCCTACTTAATAATTATGGTTACAAATAATAACTCAATCTAACAGGGTCGCGGGAGTGGGCACGCCATAATTGCGGCGGTAAGGCCCTCTTTGAGGAGTGGCTGGAGAGGCGTTGAGGCGTACTCACTTTTCGCCTGACGCAGGTCCTCACTGGACACGGCTTTTTCGGGCGATTCCTGTATCGGATAAGGCGGGAGGAAACGCCCGGGTGTCACCATTGTGCGGATCGCCCAGAGGACACGGTGGAGCGTACGGTGGAGATCTGCCCTGGCTATGGTACGGAGCGAGAGGGAATGGGAAACAGTCTACGCGCCGTCGACTCTCGGGCCTGGTGCTGATCGGACGACGAGCTACCTATTACTCGCTGTCCGCAAATGCCAAGGGGTAGCGGATAAATTCGAAACAGAATTACAGCGCCCCTGGGCACTCAAACAAAGAAGGAACAGGGTTGGGTTTTAGTCATTAAAAGTCTGACACGCCCTCCCGCTCCACCCAGAGCGGGAAAAGTAGTATATAGAAAAGTGGTATGATCCAACACCGCAAAAAAAAGGGTGACGGGAGTGTTAGAAAGAGTGACCGCGGCCCTGGCACAGGCAACTGAACTAACACGGGTGGGTTTTAGTCAGTAAGAGTCTGACACGCCCTTCACGCAGAACGAGAGAAGTTATTTGATTATTTACACACAGAAAAAAAGTAACATTTCAATGACTCCATTATTATTTCCCACGTCACTACCTTTTCCTTTACCTCAATATTGGAATCAGTTATAGAACTCATTCTATTTGCGGCCGCCTCGACTTCATAACATCCACTCGTACATTTTTTAACAACTCTCGATCCTCCATCTCGATGCCAAGATTAAATCGAAACTCAAATAATAAAACTTTTTATTGGTGCCTGAGTAGTTGGACCTTTAGAGGCCAGCAAAGGTCCAGGTCTGACAGGTCTGAATACTTGAAACCTTTTCTTTGTGGAAAGTTTCATAACATTAAGTCGGTTCTTTGAGATGCCTTTTTGTTTTAGATTGAATGGTTTTTTGATTTAGTTATGTTTTGAGTGACCAGAGGGCTGGGCTTTTCTTTGGCCAACGAATCAGCATTGCTATTCAACGTGGCAATGCTGCTAGCGTTCTGGGCACTTTTTCCATTGACAGCGATGTGGATGAATTTATTTGATGCCCAGTGAGTTGTTTTTTCATACGCATTTGTACATGTTAGGTATTATTGTTAGTTTGTATATATATCTTTTAAGTTATTTCTATAAATAAAATTAATGTTTAGAATATAACTATAGGGTTAAATAAATAGCCAGTAGGAGTGTAGTTAATTTAGATTTTGTTGACAAAGTATGAAATGGAAAAATATTTTCATACCTACTTGCATTGCAAGCAAGCAACAAACGTGTTTCTTACTTTTAGTAACAATAAAATAATGTGCCTTTTATAAAAAAAAAATTAAGTAGGAAGTAATTGTTATGCTGGCTTTACATCTAGTCTTCCAAAAACTTAAAACTACTAATGGAATCATTTTCCGAGAACACACTACATTCGCTAATCCAAATACGCTTTGGCGCAAAAATTTACGAAAAACAAATATTTCCGAAATTCCAGGAATCCGGAATGCAGCCTCAAAGTAAAGCTCAATCTGCTATTCATACACGGCTCACATATGGATAGTTCCGAATTCAAACAGATCGAATGTGTGCCGAAGTTAGCCGAAATTTGCCGAAGCTGGGAGTAAACCTCGTGGAGCACCTCGCCGCTAAACGGGATTTCGGGAACTCTAAAAACTTAATTTGTGTTGCAGGTGTAGCGAGTTGGGATAGTACGAGTATTTGGGCTTGAATGTTTGTTTTTGTCTGAGATTTAATTCGTACTTAGATATGCCAGTAATTATCGCTCAGACACACACACGCACATTAAACGATTAAAATAGCTTAAACTTTCTAACTATCTACCATCGACTCTTTGATAATTCTAATTGAATTACCATAATACCGCTTACCATCAGGTGAGAAGGTGGTCAAACGCATGCCTATCAACGTAAAAAAAAGTAATGTGTGTGTGTGTGTGTGTGTGTGTAATGTGTGTAGTGTCTATGTAATTGATAAAAATACTTTGATTTTGATAAAGACAGAATCGCCACCGTCAACTGTGGCATCTTTACCTTCCATAGGTATCTTTACCTAAGCATACCCTATACTAGTTCAACTTATTTTTTGTTTTGTCTGTGGCAGTTTATGTTATTTCGCAGATATTGGTAGATTTTGTAATAAATTGTGGTAACCCAAAAAGTTTTTTAGGCTAGTAACTTCGTTAACTGTCAAAATAGAGTGCTTTTTCGTTATATGCGGTCAATTTTGTGCGCAGCGTCTTCGTGTAAAGATTGGTGTTTCCTACAGTAAATCAAAGTGCAGGTAAGTGGCGTATATTAAATAGTATTTGGTATATTGTCATGGAGGTATATCGCAGTGATAAAATCCTAAGAATCTTCTATTTCCTGAGTTATTCGAAAAGGTAATGTTGCTTGAGGTACTTTACCTATAAAGTTACCAAATTCAGCATGAAGGCAATTTTACCTATAACTAGGGTTGTAAAATTTTACTTGCATAACTAATCTGGTTTTATGTGGGAAACCTTTTAAAATTTTGTTTAGCTGTTCAAAGCACTAACTTTATTATTCGTCCATGAAATATTGGGATGTGACATAATTAAGTTGATAACAAATTTGGCTGATATCCTATTACAGATGTTATATTCAAGATGCCTCCAAAACTAAGCGTCAAACAAAGGAATCGAAGACGTCTGGGAGCGCGACCTTATAAAAATTACTCCGAAGAAATGCTGTTGTTGGCGGTTGATATGGTGAGCAACAAACATAGGCTCCACTGTACTTTAGCGTCGGTTCGTGCGGGGCTTCACAATTTTACTGCTTGCACATCTATTTAAGTAAAACACTTTCGTAAAATATTACACTGCGGAGACGTCTAATTTTTGAGAAAAAAATGCCGAAAGTTTCAGAAAATTCCAATAAAATTGACATTTGCCACAGATAATGTACGAATTTCACTCCTAGGTCGTTTCGTTTTACGTTTAGACAAATCGACAATGGATTTTAATGGTTTTTAGTGTAAATATTGTGAGTTTTTACCTTTTATTCATTTTTAAATATCTGCTACCATCATGAACTCAATTATGAAGCAAATATAATAAAATAAAATTTTAAAAAGTTGTACTATTTTTTATTTACTATAGAGATCGTGAATAACGAAACGTAATCGAATGTAATTATAATTACCGCGAAAAAAACGTTTGACACTCTTACTTGTCGTATGTTTTCACAGTCGAGAGCGTCTATCGTACTCCTGTTTCTAACTAAGATTGATTGAGACCACTGGGTCCCCGATGAAGTGCTAAGTGTCGTGCAAGTGTTGGACTCTATTGAGCTAGTGGCAATGACAATTTAGGGTGCAAGAGCAAGCGAAGCGAGCTCGGGACTTGGGGCACCCCGACTCGGACAGGTTAGGTTAGAAGGGGATGGCGGGGTCAAGAGAGCGAGCGAAGCGAGCGAACAGACCCCGCCATCCCCTTCATGGTTATTTTTTTATAAACCACTCAGAAGTTGGAGCCCCGCAAAGCGGGGCTCCGTCGACACGGGACTCCATCGACATGCATACATACATCGGGACTTAGGGCACCCCGACTCGGACAGGTTAGGTTAGAAGGTTCATAATAATAAAATAAAAAATGCGATTAACCTGACCTGACCTGACCTGACCTTGACCTTGGGGTTTTAATCTTGACGTTGAACATGTCATTGACCGTATTATTGCTTAGAAATAGACTTTAGACCCGTCACGTGATCTTGTTTACCCTTCATTTTTCACCGATTTCAAAAAAAAATTGGCAATTTTTTTCTCGGCCCCTATGGTTTTCCGCACTTTGTGGTTTTCAAATTTACACTAAAAAGGGTACCCTCTACCCAAAAAAAAATACCTACTATAAAAACGCGACCGACGCTAAAGTACAGTGGTTCCCAAACTTACAACTTCTTATGAAGCTGAGAAGCAATTTGGCATACCCCGACGGACAATAGAAAAAAGAGTGAAAAACCTACATACTGATAAACCTGGCCCGCGTTTCCGTCTATGTCCGTCTATTTTTTGACGCTAAGTAATACATAAATAAAAGTTTTGTTATTAAAATTAAGATTTAATGTGTATTATTTTTTGACAACCCTGATGCTATGCGGCCATTTCTATGATAATTTTGAATTTCTGTTGGCAACTTTACCTATGTATTGGTAGTGGTTACTCAAACGAAGATGATAACTTCAAAATAAAATACATCGCTTTTTTAGCGCCTGGACTTTTGGCAACTTTACATTTCATGCACTTTGGACACACACACATTCGATAAAAACTGTACGCTAGGTAAAGTTGCCAAATTTATGTCAACTTTACCTCGCTCATATTTTTGGCTTTTTTAGCGATTCTATGTGAAATTTAGTAGAATTCATTGGTTCAACCAAAAGAGACACATATTTTTTACAAAATAAATCAATAAAAGTTTAAATATCTAGCTCTATGTTGTGGTAAATAGTAAAAATGTGAAAAAATACGGTAAAGTTGCCACAGTTGACGGCACATTAACAGCTCGTGATAGAACAATTGGTGATTTTTTTTATTGACTTCTTTTGTGACTTTTTTTTTACTTTTGGTGACTTCTTTAAATTTTTTGCGAAGGATTTGCACGACTTAACTTGTACCTTGTTCTTAGATATGTATTGCTTGAATTAAAATGTTTGGTCCACAAGCTTCTGCCAGAGGCTTAGCTCGCGTGGAACTAGTACTTCCCCCATTATAAATTATAACGCTACTCCAGACTATAATCTATCTCTGTGCCTTATTGCATCTAAATCCGTTCAGCTGTTCTGGCGTGATTGAGTAACAAACATAATATTAAGTAGGATTAATCCACTACATTATAACTAGATTCTAACTGTCTATAAATTACATGAGTCACCAAAGCGTTGAAGTAATTAAACCTTAGTTTTAGTCTCCGTACTCATCTTAAAGCACACTCGTAGTACCTTTAAGGGCTCCACGTTACTCAGCTAAAAGGCTAAACCGATTACTGATCCGCTTAGTAAGCTATTTTGATTGTTCTATAAAAATATAGTTTTGTATTAAAGATCAAATAAATCTCTGGGGAAATAATAGTCGTTACACTGAGGTGAAGAGGTACAGTTAGAAGTAGAAGAGATAGGGAGATTATTATTCATAAGTTGAATGATTGCTGTCCCATTTTATGGACCTTTTATTTGATAATAGTATACTTCCTACAATAAGGTTTCGATGTCACTATCAGAACCTTTACTTATAGGGAATTCTGATGGGCTACAAATCATTAACCAGATGATTTGTAACTACATTAAACACGCGAGATACTATTTTATACTTATGAAATACTTAATAAAATAAAATAAAAAATCCTTTTTTATTTCTATGAAATACGTAACTAACTATAATTAAACATAAGACGTAATAAACAATAATATTGGACATCTACCGTGATTTCGTGGTATCTCTAGGGATGTTGTGAAATCCCTGGTATCCTCATTTCCCTTCGACATAAAAACTAACAAAAAAAAAAAAAAAATGTTATATAATCAAAAATACCAAAAAACAAAAATGTATTATTATTATTTAATTATTTCAGATCAATGAAATCCATATATTGTTAGTAAAAGACTTAACCCCTGAACGTCCAGCGGCATACCCGTATGCCGATCCAGATTACGCGGCTTAAACCTCTATTATTAAATAACTAAAGATCTTATATCCTGTGGCATGGTGCACATGCATTCTTAGATAGTTATTACATAGTGTTAGAAAAAAAAACGCAACACAAAACGCAACGCAAACGCAGAAACGCAATTTTAAAAAGCCGTTATGTTGTTTTGATTTCGTAATTTGAAGTTTTGAGTGTGAATAATAGGAAAATATGATATCGGACTCTACAACTCGAACACAACAACTCTATTACTTGTCTATTCATAGTGTAACATTCAAAATTTCATATAAATTGATACAGTGGTTTTAACAACTACCCACACACACACACACACACAATTCCCGACAAATCGTTGATAACAGAATTTGAATAAAATTCAACTCTTGAATTACAAGTATTGTTTACATGTTATTCTAAGGCCTGTTTATTCAACAACCCAAAAAAGTTTACTTTAAGTGCCTCGCTCCAATAGAAACCTCAGCAAGTTGTTTTTTATGAGCCCGGTCGTAAATATGTCAAACTGCGATAAGAGGCGCGGCCGTTGAGGAGACCTAATGTTAGTAAAAAACCACTCTATATACAAAATTGAAACGACTGACACCTACGTGTGCAGCCGTATCCAGTGAGCTAGCATGGGGTTATAATTTAGGGCGTCTAAAAATTGTTAAATTAAACAAGTTGAACAGAAGTTAAACAAGAATCGAAAAAACAAACACGCGAGACAAAAGATCTAATCATTGTCATGCTAAAAGTCGTAGTGGTACTGCGTAACCTGGACGTAAACAAGGCTAGTGGCCCCGACGGGATACCGGCAATTGTACTGAGGACTTGTGGGCCTGAGTTGTCTCCGATCTTGACACGCCTATTTCGCCTTTCGTTGGAGACTGGAAAAGTGCCGATGACTTGGAAGCAAGCTAACGTGTAACCCGTGCCCAAGAAGTGTAGTTGAGCTGACCCAGCAAATTATAGGCCCATCTCGGTAACTTCCGTACTCAGTGAGAGTGTGGAACGTATACTGAATGGCAAGCTCCTGGCATACCTAGAAGCTAACGATATCCTAAGTGACCGACAATACGGCTTCCACCGAAATCGGTCAACTGGAGATCTTCTAGTGTATGCCATTCACATCTGGAGTGAGGCCATCGACAATAAAGGGGAAGCCCTTGCGGTCTCCCTTTACATCTCGAAGGCCTTCGACCGGGTCTGGCACGACAGCCTAATTGGCAAGCTTCCTTCCTTCGGTCTGCCCACTGGTTTGTGTGATTGGATTGCAGATTTCCTGCGGGATCGGTCTATCCGAGTAGTCATAGATGGCTGCTCGTCCGGACTGCTGGCTATTAATGCCGGTGTTCCTCAGGGGTCGGTGCTCTCGGCAACATTAATTTTGCTGCATATTAACGATCTGCTAAAACTCGATACCTTTGGGTATGCAGACAGCACTGTTGCTGAGAGATACGTGCCTGACACACGAGTTAGTGGGTCTCAGGTCCGGTCTCTCCGAGAGGCTATGGTTGGGCGCTTGAACTTGTCCTTACAGGCTGTCTCAGAATAGGGCAATGCCAATCTGGTCAAGTTCAATGCTGCTTAGACCCAGGCGTGTCTTTTTTCTGCTAAAAGGAGTCAATTTCACCCGACTCCATCTTGCCGAGGTGTAACCGTGCCGATAACCGATCAACTTGATCTTCTTGGTGTTACTTTAACATCTACCCTCAATTTTGGTCCCTTCATAGAGGCAAAGGCTCAAGTGGCTGCCAAAAAGTTGGGGATCCTCGCAAAGGTGAGACGGTACTTCATGCTGGAACAGCTGCTCCAACTCTATCAAGCGCAAGTTCGATCGTGTATGGAGTACTGCTCTCATATTTGAGACGGATCTGCCAGATACCAGCATGATGCCCTTGAGTCAATTGAGAAACGAGCCAAGAGGATCATCGGCAATGATAGGCTCGTTGAGTCGAAACTCCAAAGTCTTGAACACAGAGTTGCTAGCCTGTCGGTTTTCTATCGATTACATTTTGGGGAGTGTGCGACGGAATTGCATAATTTGATTCCGCCAAGCCCGTTTCATCAAAGGACCACAAGACGTACGGCGAAGTGCCACCGGTTCATGATGGACATCCCATCCATACGCACAAAGCGTTTTGAGAAAACATTCATTGCGCGTACAGCTAGGGAGTGGAATTCCCTACCGGAGTCTGTTTCCTGTTAGCTACAACCTGGGAGTCTTTAGGTCAAGACTAAATAGGTTACTTCTAGGCAAGCGTGCTCCATCTTCGACCACATCATCGCTTACCATCAGGTGAGAAAGAGATCAAACGCGTGCCTATCAACCATAAAAAAAGTCCCCAGACATCTACTGCGGCTAATATCAATCCTCTTGATTTAGCGCTAGTACTTTTGATATTATCGCCACGTTTAACTTAATAGTTTAATATTAATTCTACTTGAGTTCCATGACGTTTTAGTAAAATCGCCTTTTTAACCACTTCACTACGACCAAGTTTATAATAATCTAATATATAATAATCTCGTGTCACGGTGTTTGTGGTTGCACTCCTCCGAAATCAAAATCAAAATCAAAAGTCATTTATTCAAACTAGGCTGAGAACCAGCACTTTTTGAACGTCAAATTTCTACATAAAGACAGTCCCCCAAAAAACGCCCGCCCGTCACCACTTCCTAGTGTTTTAGCTGTGAAGAAGAAGTGGCCAACAAACTCCCCAGCAACACATCTGTCTGTTAAGTTTTAAGAACTTGAATCTATATAATTCTAAGCAACAATCTCAACATTATGTAAAACAGAAAAATAAATATATGTCGTCTAAAATATAATCATAAAATTAAATAATCCGCCACTTGCCAGCTAGCACACTCAATCATGCCATTAAAAACCAACTCAAGCATAAACACTAAACCAAATTAAAGAAGCCTCCATACATAACTGGTGTGCCTGCTTACAAGAACAAAGATTGAAACTATCAAAGGGCTGTGATTCGAAGCCACAAGTGATGAACTAGGGCCATCACACTAAATTTGGTAGACAATTATTATATGAACTCATATAATTTGTTATAACCATAAGCTAAATATGGAGAAAGAACATCAAGTGTAACATTGTCTTGCGTTCAACACAGCGACCAACTATTATTATCTTCTAAGTAGTCGTTGATGGAATAGTATGCTTTCGAACAGAGACTAGATTTAACTTTAGTTTTAAATGAATTAAAAGGCAAGTCAAGAAAAGAACGGGGTAGCTTATTGTAAAATTCGATACCGAGACCCTTAAACGAACCATGAACCCTACGAACACGGTGGGAAGGAACATGAAGTTTATACTTATTTCTGGTGTTAAAATTGTGGATATCACTGGTTTTTTTGTACAAATGTATATTTTGTCTAATGTATAATATGTTTGCAAAAATGAATTGAGATGCCACCGTGAGAATTCCAATCTCTTTGAAAATTTCTCGTAAAGAAACTCTTGACCCTAACCTATAGATTGCTCGTACAGCACGTTTTTGTAAAACAAATATATTTTGTATGTCCGCAGCTTTACCCCACAAAAGAATACCATAAGACATAACACTATGGAAATAACTAAAATAGACTAACCGTGCTGTGTCAACGTCAGTATATTGTCTAACTTTTCTGACGGCGTAGGCGGCAGAGCTGAGCCTTCCTGATAGGCCTGATATATGTGCGCCCCATTGAAGTTTGGAATCAACAGTTATACCCAAAAAAACTGCCGAGTCCACAGTTTCAAGCACTTCTTTATTTAAGATGACATTAGGTCCTAGATTTATAACATTAGGTAAGGCAAACTTTATACATTTAGTTTTCTTAGCATTAAGAACTAAGTTATTTGTCGTAAACCAATCCGTAACCATTGAGAGAGCGCTATCTACGTTATCAAAATCATTTCTATTCCTATCTACTTTAAAGATAAGAGAGGTATCATCTGCAAACAGTACTACGTCACAGATACCCTTTAAAAAATATGGTAAATCATTAATATACACCAAAAACAAGAATGGTCCCAATATCGAGCCTTGAGGCACACCTAAATAAACTGGTAGCCCGGAAGACTTAACACCATTGATATCTACACATTGGAACCTATTACATAAATATGAATCAATTACATTTAGAGCTTCGTTTTGGAGACCATAATGACGCAGCTTACGCAAAAGCGTGTCATGGTGTACGCAATCAAAAGCTTTGGAGAGGTCACAGAAAACTCCGATTGCATTTTGCGAGTTCTCCCATGCGTTGAATATGTGTTTTAGGAGAGCAACACCCGCATCTGTAGTCGATCGACCTTTTGTAAAGCCATATTGATCATTATGAAGGAGGCTATTTACATTAAAATATGTTAGCAACTGCTTCAGTATTAACTTTTCAAAAATTTTGCTAAATGCAGGCAGGATGGAAATAGGCCGAAACGTCTCGACCAATTTTACTTTTTTTTTTTTGTATATTTGGTAAGTATGAGAATAGGTCGTAAAGTATTTTGCACCCTCCTACCCCATCCCCTCATTTTTAATCGCAGAACAGCGTTTGCCGGGTCAGCTAGTAAGCTTATAATATCAGACACGACCTGTCTCTCATTACAAAAAACGTAAAATTAAACACAAACTCAAGAAAATGTTAGTTAGACAGCAAACGGCTTTAGGCATCATAACAATAAAAATTCTATTGTGTCTCGTTCAGTGTCCTTGAAAGTGTAAAATTAATACACAGCAAAATGGTGTTAGTAGCTTGTTAGTATTTAAAAGTAGGTAACGATATTTAGCGCTAGCACTTTTCATATTAGCGGCACGTTTAACTAAACAGTTTAATATTATTCCTACTTGAGTTCTACGACGTTTTAGTACACTCGCCTTTTCAAACACTTCACTAAGTCCAAGTTTATAATAATAAGTTTATAATATCATAGACAGGTCCAATTACAAAAGAACTTAAAATTAAACACAAACGCAAAAAATGTTAGTTGGTTGTTAGTAACAAAAACAAAACATAATTAAATTAAAACGCAGCAAAATGGTGTTAGTAGCTTATTAGTATTTAAAAGTAACGATAGCGATCACAAACAAACTACTACCTATTTATACAGCCCTTATTCCCATGCATGTGTACACCTTTTTTTTTTGGGTTAGGAAATCATCCAATGACATCTCCCGCTCTAGGGTGGAGCGAGAGGGCGTGTCAGACTTTTACTGACTAAAACCCGCCCCTGTTCCTTCCCTGCCCTGAATGCCCAGGGGCGCGGTAACTCTGTTTCAAATTTATCCACAACCCCTGGGCAGCCATCGGCCATGACGGGCCCCGTCATGTTTTGTTGACAACTCTTTGAGGCGCGCGTGGAACACTACGCGCCCTCGACTCTCGGGCCTGGTGCTGATCGGACGGCGAGCTACTCATTACTCGCCGTCCACAGGCCCGGGTAGCCGGAGATCGTCTCGCGGCGCCGGAAGCCCCAGGCGTCTCCTGCGGCGGCTGTTGCGTAGGGCGTGAGGGCGACTCTGTTGTTGAGTATCCCTCACTTATGCCGACTCCCTCTTCGCGAGAATTACTGATTTGCAGAAGGAGGATACTGCTTCCCATTTTCTTTCACTCCGTACCATGGCCTGAACCAGGCCCGGGTGCGAGAGGCCGCAGCCGCCTATCGCATCCACGAGGACACGGCGGTGCTCCGCCCAAGCGGCACAGACGTCGACCGTATGCTCCACCGTGTCCTCTGGGCGATCCGCGCAGTGGAAACACCCGGGTGTTTCCTTCCGCCTTATGCGAAACAGGAACCTCCCGAAACAACCGTGTCCGACGAGGACCTGCGTCAGGCCGCAATAGTGGCGTGCCCAGCGCTGGGTTGCGACAAACGCTCTCTCCATGTCGTCATGACATCCTGCCGGAGCTCTGTCCGTTGAGCCGCGAGGTGTCGTGGCAGCGGCGTTTCGCGCCGGCGTTTCGCCCCGGCGTTTCGCCCCGGCGTTTCGCCCCGGCGTTTCGCCCCGGCGTTTCGCCCCGGCGTTTCGCCTCCTCGCGCCACTCATAGAGGTGTGCGAGGAACTTTGCCTCCAGATTCCATGGTGACAGTCCGGCAAGGAGGCTCGCCGCCTCACAGGAGACCGTGCGGTATCCTCGGATCATGCAAATGGCCATGACTCTTTAGGATGCGTTCAACCGGCGAGCTGGTCGCTGCCTCAAGAAACGCGCCCCCACCGGTGCCCCGTAAAGGGCCATGGACCTCACGATACCCGCGTAGAGTCTCCAGCAGGAGGCGTTTGGACTGCATGTATACACCTGCCCAGTATATTATGAAAGAGCTGTAGATCTGGTCAGTCAACACCCTGAGGATAATGATGGCGCAAGAACGGAGCCTGCTCAGCACAGACGCCATCACGTGCACGCTTCGGCAAACATTGCCGAGTTATGTTGTTGTTGTTGGGAGTCTTTAAGTCAAGAGTGAATAGGTTACTTCTAGGCAAGCGTCCTCCATCTTCGACCACATCATCGCTCACCATCAGGCGAGATAGTGGTCCAACGCGTGCCTATCAACAATAAAAAAAAAAATATAATACAAAATTATATAATAATATGTTATTAATTTTAACCCACAAAAGAATGCTTCCAAAAATAGCTGATGCCTACTAATATTGTGAGAAAATATAATCAATCAAATAAATTGCTTGTGCCGTCACCCTGTTAATGGCTTCCATTAAAAAGCTTTGGATAATCAGCGCGACACCTGGCAGTAATGGGGGTAACGACACCCAGGGTTTGGGTAAATTAGTTAGTAAACTGGCACTTTGGATAAAGATTCAGCCCTTTTGGCAATATTTTACAAATCCACAGCCCAGCCTTTTCAATTATCGCCTCTTTATTTTCCTGCTTTCAAATGTAGACGGAAAATATCTTTACGAAATCAGCATGTCATCATCATCAGTCTTTTAATGTCCCCACTACTGGGGCATAGGCCTCCTCTCTGTGAGAGGGTGTGGCCCGTAACAACACTACAACAACAACACAACAACTATAACAACACAACAACAACACACTAAACAACAACAACAACTACAACAACACACTACTACTACAACTAGTAAGTCGGGGCTGTTACCACTGGGCCACCACTGCTCGGGAAATGGGCGTGTCCTTGAACCAAATATTGGAAAATCTATGAACATAACCTATGTTCACTGGGGTCATGACGGTGGATGACGATTGTGTCCCGATCCTTCTCAGACTTAGGAGGCCTGTGACCAAGGAGAGGGATTGCTAAAGGCTAATTTATTCTCGTCGTAAGGAATATTCCATTCACTGTACTTGTCATAAGCTGAAGATAGCAGTTTTCCTATCTCGTTAACCTCATTTCTGGGTGAAAGAGAGAACAATTAACCTATTCTCCTTCTGTCGATCTTAACTCAAATTTTATTCGACCAGTATGTGGCCACCTGCATAACCCGGCTTCGTTTACATCATCCAAGGTGCAAGTGGCTGTGCATGCTGGGCAGGCTAGGAGGTGACGCATGTCCTGTGAAGAAGCTCCATACTAGCACTGAGTTTGGGTTGGGTGATGCGCATTTAGCATACTTATTTGAAACAATTTAAGTCTTCATTCAGATCAAACAGTTTAGTACCCTGTGCGGATATTAGTATTCTTGAAGAGGCGTGTAGATACTTTATCCGGCAGAGCGCCAATTCTTCACGTAAGCGTTGCTTTTATTACTCATATTTATGATTGTCGTAAAACAAATAAGATATATTTCAGACTACGCTTCGGAACATAAATGGGTATTTATAAAACAGTTCTAGGCTCCTCGAACCGCCATGGGAATACTGTGAGGAATTGCTAATCAGAACAAATGGGAATGGGATGCCTGTTGGAAATGGGAAATGCTTCTTCTCATTTCCGGCACTGTATAGGCTTTTACATTGACGTTGAAAAATTCCAGATACGTAAGAACCCAATTATAAATATTTTATTCCATCTATAAGGATTACGTGTCATTTTAAACCACATTCCTTGAACTACAGTTTTTCAGAGAATTCTTAGAGTGATATTTTTGCTTACGCACTTTTGCCGTTACCAAATATCACTCCAGAAAAACACTTTATAAATATCAAAACCAATTTTCTCTTCAACACCAAACCTAATCCTATTTCAATACCAATCTAAACAAAATAAATACAACGAAAATAACCACATCACATCCGAAAATCCATTTTGATCCAGAAAACACGGCACAAATACGTTGGCTAGTACCCAGTACCCAGCACACAGAACAGCTAAACATACTAATACCCATCCACACGATCCGCCGGGATTACAATTTTGTCCCCGTTCCTTCATGATAAAAATAAATAAGGCCAATGTATGGAACGAGCGGGAATTTCATAATAGGGTTATCATTCCATTTTTATTGTATCTGTAATGGAATGACGTAATCTTAATTGAAATCTGACGAAAGGAATGGGATGTTGACGAGATGATGGCTGGACTGTGGGCCACTGTGGGCCAGTGTGTGATGGGTGAGGTGCTTATGAGATCTTTATTGAGCTGTCTTGTACGTAAGTATGATGGTGGAATAATTTGTTAGGTCTGAATGTTTGTTGGAGTCTTTTACGCCATTTAAATAAGGATAATAATATTGAAATTATCTACTAAACCAATTCATTGAGTAATTGAGATTTATTTATTTTATAACATACTAGCTTCTAAAAGCGGTTTCGCCCGCGTGAAAGTCAGAAACTATCCCAAAGGAAGGTACTTTCGGGATAATAAAAAACTTTTTTACAAAAAAAACAACCGACTTCCAAAAAAAAATACACTAAAAATTTATAAATAACTTTAATTTCGGAAGTCGGTGTTTGTATTTTACTTCTTCGTTATTTGACACCGACTTCCGAAATTAAAGTTATTTATTAATTTTTAGTGTAGGTATTTTTTTTTGGAAGTCGGTTGTTTTTTTTGTAAAAAAGTTTTTTATTTTTCACTTTTAGTTGTTATACCCCAGAACTAAAAACCCCATTATAATGGAACGTGGAATTTAAACATTCGGAGAACACCAAAACGTCATCGAGGTACACGTATTTTCCGTTTTTGTTCAGTTTCTCAAAACGCTGAAACAATTTTGATAAAATTTATATGGGACCACCTCAGGAGTATATTCTTTCAGATAAAAAAAGAATTTTGAAAGTTGGTTCACAACTGACGGAGAAATCGCGTAACATACATACAAAAAAAAAAAAGACACAGACGAATTGAGAACCTCCTCGTTTTTGAAGTCGGTTAAAAAGTAATGAATGCCCTTCTGTAAGGTTCAATTTATCTCTTTATCCAAATTCATCAAAATGTTTCAGCGCTTTGGGCGTGAAAACAGACAGACCGAGTTAGTTTGTTCATTTATAATAACAAAGGAAACTTTATTCTCATGCCAGAAAGTACTGGTTATCACAAAACCGAGCGTTGTGATCCCATTTAGGGATACCAGGCAGTTTTAAATTATAGACTAAGCTTGGTAAATGATATATGACATGAACATCTAAACCTTTCATTGCTCTCTTTACCACACCACACATTGCCAGTGAACTGTAAACGGCCTATTATCGAACGTAATAAGCCGTTTACCCATTCAACTCGTAAATGTTGTCGCAGCCACGGCAATAGACATTAATTGAGGAAAATTGCTCGTTATCAGTCGCGATGGCAACCTGTCGCTGGAGCTCCGTCACCACGGAGCCCTAATTACCGGCATTAGTTAATCTGTTATTGTCACACTTGGCTTCAAAATATTGCCTCATTAATACACATCTATCCCATGGTTGCTATAAGAGATAATCGTGCCGATTCTTTTGTTCTATAACTAGTTCAACTAAATTTGACAGCTCTAATTTACGTCCATCTCTTTCTTATTGTATTACAGAGAAAAAGATAGGAATAGCCTAAATTAAGTTTAGTTTGTGCACAACAGAATCCGCACCAATGCCTTTATTTGAACTGTCTTTGCATACGCTAAATAAAACTAACAAATAGTTCAATTATATCAGAAACATTAATACCTACTGCTGTTAAAAGACTTCCTTTGCTTAACAATTTCTTCTTTCTGTTAGTTTTTTTTTTTTTCTTTATTTCTTTTTTTTTCTGTTCGCCTTTGCACATTTGTGTTGCATGAAGTTTTAATAAATAAATTAAAAAACTGTGTGTATGTACCTACTTATTTACGCACGTAAGAAGTTATACTTCTTTGGCGTAACGAGATAAAAAACAAAACTGTCACAAAACTTTCCTGTTTACAAAAAAAAAAAAATCATTCTTCATGAATCACAGACCATAGCTAACTTCAGGGTGTCGGTTCTAGCTAACTTTAACCAGTGAATCTTGTGTGACGGTGATACACGTGCATCTTAAAATTTCACTCTTATCATTTTTTCATAACGCGCCTAAAGAAGTATAACTTCAATAAGCTCGCGTTTGACTATTGTCTCACCTAATGGTAAGCGATGAAGCTGTCGAAGATGGAGCATGCTTGCCTAAAAGGAATCTATTCACTCTTGAATTAAAGACTCCCAGGTTATAGCTATCAGGAAACACATAATCAATGTACTACAGAGATCCTTAACTTCGTGCCCGCCACCGGTCCGTCGGTATTCAAATCACGAACAAGTAATCAGTGGCAAGCATGCGACGGTTCAGATCCGTGCGATTAGACGCGGAACCGGACGACCGACACCGGACGAGAACCAGCATATTTTAGTGAAACCGGAATTACCCTGCACAATTGAGTACCCATGCAGTCTCCATTGCACGAAATATAAATGAGCTATGAACGAAATGGAGGTTATACACGGAATAGTGAATTAATTGACTGCGATTATTTTAACGATGTAGCATTATGGCTTTGTAACTAATGCAGAAGGAACATTTGCCTGTTTTAGCCCTTTGTTTAAGCAAATTGAGATTTTTAACCGGCTTCAAAAAAGGAGGTTCTGTATTCGACCCGTTTATATGTACGTATCTTGTTTGTCCACGATTTTTCGAAAACTACTGATCCGATTTGGATGGGGTTTTCGTTATTCAAAGATATATTTTTCAATTAACGTTTTTACTTACTTACATTAGGAGCTGATAAAGATCTTCGGAGATAGACAGTGGAACTCTGTCTCAGTGGATATTATGTTTTTCGTACTCCTCCGCCGTTCTTTTCTGATTAATTTCGTTGGGACCCAAGACAGTTTAATTATTTCTCTGGGACTCGTCGAGCCTCGGTGTTTTTTTTATGGTCGCCACTGTTGATTCTGGCTTACAAGAGTTACAGTGATTTGGGAATAGTGTGGTGAGCTTGTCTCAAAACAAAAAGTAGAACTCTTCAACATCTAACAACAAATAACTCGCGATTGCTGCGATCGTATGTCTATAAATTGTTAACACAATTGAATGGGGATCCACGACTAAAAAGTAAAGAACAAAATTTTTTTTACAAAAAATAGAACCGATTTTTGTTTGGTTTTTTTTGAAGTCGGTTTATTTTTTGTAAAAAAGTTTTTTATTAAACTAAAATAATAAACTGGTTAACCTTCTATTCATCCGGTTTCAACAAAACACGGTTTCCTCATAATATTTTGTTGAGAGCTGTGTACGGAAGGGTTTTATGCGTTAAATACCTATTCCCTTAATGGAGAGTTGACCTTTTCACCTGGTTACTCCGTTAACTCATTATTTTTGGGATGCGAGGACAATGTAAGGATAAATAAAGAAACATTCTTTTAAGAGTTCCTCTTAGGTAACAAATAGGTTCGGAATTTATTTTGTTTGGGAATGTTTTTTATTATTTAACGAAGAGACTGCTATAGGGAAAATACTTTTGTTAATAATGTTCGAAATTCCTGTGAAGCCCCATGGCAAAATCCGGGTTGTCAAATTAAACCCCGAGGACAACCCGGGTTGACAGCCGATTTTTTTTTATTTTTTATCCTCTTTAATTTTTTTTTTTTTGGTCCGACTCACCGGTGAGTTTCGGGGCTTCACAGGTAGTCGATATTTTTTTTCCTTATTGCAGTAATTTAATTTCAAAGTTTTCTTTTCCAGGGCGTGACGATTGAATCTATATACCTACTAGCTGACCTGGCAGACGTTGTTCTGCCATATAAAATTGCGATTAAAAAAGAGGGGTGGGGGTAGGAGGGTGAAAAATACTTTACGACCTCACCTCACCTCATAGGTATGAGGTGAGGTGAGGTCGTAAAGTATTTTTCGGCCAATTTTATTGTTTTGTGTATTTGGTAGGTACCAAATACACAAAACAATAAAATTGGCCGAGCCGTTTCGGAGGAGTGCAACCACAAACACCGTGACACGACATTTTTATATATTAGATTAAATAATTGGCTTTATTTCAGCTGCACGGGTTGATCCATCAGGTTAAGCTACGCTTGCCAGGGTTGTTCCGTGGATGGGTGACCATATTTACTTACCGAGACTCCTCCGTATCTCGGAAAGCACGTTAAGCCATTGGTCCCGACTGTCAATCGTGGATCTTTAACAGTCGTTACGGGTCGTCAGAAGCCCGAAAGTCTGACAACCAGTCTTACCAAGGGGTATCGTATTACTCATTTACTGGGTTGTGGAGATCAGATAGGCAGTCGCTCCATGTAAAATACTGGTATTCAGCTGCATCCGGTTAGACTGGAAACTGACCCCAAGATAGTTGGGAAAAGGCGCGGGCAGATTGATTGAATTGGCTTTATTTATGAAACAAATAACCATGTGATTAATTGATTAGCAGGTTCTAAATTTAAATATTTCTATGGAAAATTTATATTTAGAATCGGCTTATCAGTAACTAAGCATATGCTTAGCGAGATTATTAAATAAGGGTGAATATTTTAACTGTTAAAGACACAAACGACAAAAAACTCCGGCCAAGTGCGTGTCGGACTTTGCACATTTAGGGTTCTGTACCTAATGAGGGAATCATCAAAGAAAAAATCTGATTTATCAATATATTGGTATTTTTTAGTAAAACATGCGTAATAATAAACATTATCACCAAGTTTCAAGTTCATAGGTCAATGGAAAGTTAAAACTTCGGTACAAAGTTTTGTGACAGACGACGAACAGACCAGACAATATCCGACAAACAAAAACAACTCTTTTCTTAAATCCATGTCCTTTAATGTAACACGCAGCTTCTTTACACACAAGTGTAGTAAAAGTTAGGGTCCCTCGTTACACTGGCATAATACGCAGATTAGGTCTGCTGACGAGGCACGGCGCGGGTTTCATTAGGACGCGGGTTCCGCAGGATTACCGAACAGTTGCATTGTTCGCCACACAAAGACGGCTCCAAGATGCGGTACAGTGAATGGTTGAGGAGTAAGTCAAGTTAGGTTTATTAGGTACAATCTCGAAGAAAAACTCCATTAGCGTGGTAAGGATTATATTGCTATGAATTCGAGCACGATACAGCCCGTGTTTGTGCGTTTGTGTATATGAGTGATGCCTCAACATTCCACAGATAACACACACTTAAAAAATAATACTTAAAAAATTACTTAATAAATAATACTTAAAATTAATTATGCTTGATTAAACTTGTCTACAATTACTGTTGTCGAGCTTCATGCTCGCAGGAAAATAGTTTTCTTTTATTTTTGAGCGGTGTGTAAGCTTTGATAATATTATAAACGTGATAATAACAAGATCATTATTTTGTAATTAAGTGCTGAAAGTTAATATGAGCGCTAATCCCGCTGACAAACTGTTACGCAGTTTGGTGGGTGTAACTAAATGTGCAAAAGTGTTTGGTCAAAATAAACAATTTTTTTTTTTTAATAATGAAATGTCGTCGCACTACGCGAAATAACCTTACATTTCTGTTGCATTTTGAATACGAGTCATAATGACAACCGTTTCATTGCATTGCTAAAATTCGCATAAATGTAACATTATCCGGTAGCTTTTTTTTTTGGGGGTGGGAAATCATCCAATGACTTCTCCCGCTCTGTGTGCAGCGAGAGGGCGTGTCAGACACTTACAGACTAAAACCCACCCCTGTTTCTTCCCTACCTGAGTGCCCAGGGGTGCGGTAACTAATTTTCAGAATTTATCCGCTACCCCTAGGCATAGCTTTTTGGGCTAAGCAATGGGTTCACGGTCAATGAGGTCCGAGTTTGAATCTTAATTACAAGGAATTGCTGTTTTTTGTTTATTTGAAATCATAATAATGTTTGTATTTTAGTTAAGTAAGATCATGTTAAGTATTTAAGTTTATTTATAATATATTCATTCTTATTATTTATTTTTTATAAAAAGTTAAATATTTGAAATATATGCGATTATGTATTTTATCTTATCGGTGTTGGAAGGTGGAAATAAAAAAGTAGTTCTGAATCATAACAACAATGATTATTCGTTTTATTTATGTGTGTGAGAATTGTGACGTCACATTCCTTCCTATATAAAATAAGTTCTCTTGTAACTGTTCATAAGATTTTTTGTTGTATACCCACTAAGTCAATTCATTATAACATAACAAGAAAAGGATATTGTAATTTAACTCAAACTGATACCCACTTATTATACGTAAGTATTAAATAATAATAATAATCAATTTATTTTATTTCAGAACTAGTCCATATTATGCATACATGTGAAATTAAAAATATTGGATAGGATTACTTAATTAAAAGATTACAATTACATAAACAAAAAGAACACAAAAATATTTCATAGGTCATCATTAGAAACATATACATTACAATTTCACAATAAATAACACAAATATTATTAAATTAAGTACATTATTTCACCTTAGTCTAAATTTAGGTTTGGATCCGGAGTGCTCAACATGCAGCCTGGTCCAGTACCGCATTGGTATTCAGCAGAGTTTATTGAAATCGAATTGAGAACCTCCTCCTTTTTTTTTCGTCGGTTAACTAGTACACAAATATGATTTAGACTTTATGAATGTTATGTAACGTCAGAATGAATGTATTCAGGTTATAGCTTAAATAGTCATTTTCTTGACGAAAAGAAGATTGAAACTGAACCTCAATTTAAAAACATAAAATAATTACGGACGTTTATAGGTGTCACTAAATATTTTGTTACAACGTCTAATTATATATTAAAAACATAACATTTAGGTTAATATTTTGTGTAACCCCCATTACTTTCAACACAGTCAAGTAGACGGTTGCGCATGGACCCTACTGCGGGAGTCAGGCATACAACATGGAGCATAGCGACTGACCCGCGCCTTCAGACGAGTATTTATATCATTGCGCGTAGTCTGCATCGCACATATTCACACGTCGACTACCCTCAAGTTACTGCTACCTACCTACCTTCAAATTGCTATAGTTTTTAAGAATTTTGTATAAATATTGGTTTGGAAATACAGGGTGTAACGGAAAGTTGTGGTCATATTTTAAGAACCGGTTCAGGCCATGTATATGAACAACTTTATATTAAAAAAAAAAATTCCCAAAAATAAAAATTGGACTTTCCATACAAAGTTATTATCAGCTGATCAATATTTTTATGGGAAGCAAAAATATTTTTTGAGAATTTCCTCAGATTTTCTTGATGAAAGTTGTTCATATCTAGGGGCAGATGCAGTTCTTAAAATATGACCACACCTTTCCGTTACACCCTGTATATTCATATTCATTCCCAAAACGAGCGTCTTACTCAACAGCCCAAGTAGTACCCACATTTTGGTGAACCCGACGTGATCGAAATTAATCATGGAACATTTTGACGACGCCGTTTTAGAAAAGTCCGAAAAGGAAGTTTCTGCTATTGCACTTCAAGCGAAAATCCCACAATTCTGGCGAGCACAACCAAGGCTGTGGTTTGCTTAGTTCAAAGCCGTGAAATCACCATATAAGACAATTGATGAACAAAAATATAACTTGGTCATTGCAGTTCTGGAGAGGAAAGACATCGAACAAATAAGTAATATCATCTGTAAACATAATCACAACACGAAGATACAACGCTTTGAAGAATCGTTTGCTGTCAGTGTACGTGGAGTCCGAGTCCCGTCAATTCCAGAACCTTTTGAGTGGACTAGAATTAGGAGATCAGAAGCCTACACAACTGCTGAGGGTGATACGAGAGCTGGTTGGAGAAAAAGTACCTGATAACGTGTCAAAATTTTATGGATGGGTCACTTACCTTCCCAAGTCCGTGCCGTACTATCCATTAACTCGGAATTTCCACTGGATACCCAAGCGATGATGGCGGATAAGATGATGAAGCATACAGAACATACCATCGCGGAGGTCAGCCAATCTACATCTGCTCCAAGCACCAGCACCAGCCCAGATTTGCAGTTTCAAGTACTGACCAACAACTCGAGAAGCTGACCCTAGAAATTGCCGCACTAAGGAAGGAGAACGTGAGTCCTCGTCGTCCATTTCGCCGCAGAAACTTTCACTCAAGATCGCGTCCGGCTCAAGAGCAGGATCAGGAAAAAGACCAAGAGATCCAGACTGGGAGTGTTTTTATCATCACTGATTCGGAGACAGAGCTAAAAAGTGCGAACCACCATGTTCAAGGAAGCCGTCGGAAAACTGATGACCACATCGGCTGTGGCGGGCGTCGGTGTAGCAAAAATGAATAACCGTCTATGTATAACAGATCTAAATTCAAGAGAACGATTTCTAGTCGACACTGGTGCAGACATATCGGTGCTAGCCGTAAAAACTAAGCGAACACTGATAGAAACGCCTTCCAAATTATTCGCCGCAAATAATACGCCGATTAAGACATATGGAGAAAAAACTTTGCATGTAAATCTAGGACTTCGACGCAACTTCAAGTGGACATTCATAATGGCCGGTGCTACCATTTGTATACACAGCAACTGAGAAATTCAATCTTGTTGTCTTTCCTAAAATAAATTCAAATAAACTAACTATCGCTGTTTCCATAATCATTCCTTATTTTGAATGCCATGTAACGTATATGAGATAAATATAAGTTATCCGATATATAATATATGTTTGTAATATATGTGTTTGTAATTATATATATGTCCTAATGTCGTGTCGTGTAAATTTCATCCAAACCCGTTCATCGAGTTTCCTGTAAAGCTTTTGGAGAGTGATTGATTAACAGCACAACAATCCAGAACTTTTGTAATATTAGTGGAATAAGATTTACCTAGTATAAAACTTAAAAAAAAACAACCGACTACCAAAAAAAAAATACACTATAAATTAAAAAATAACTTTTATGTCAGAAGTCGGTGTTTGTATTTTATGTCTTCGTTATTTGACACCGACTTCCGAAATTAAACTTATTTTTTTTTATTTTTACTGTATTTTTTTTTTTGGAAGCCGGTTGCTTTTTTATGTAAAAAAGTTTTTTATTTTTCACTTTTTAGTTGTTATACCCCAGAACTAAAGTCCCTAATAATATGGAACGTAGAATTTAAACATAGTCGTAATTGGAGAACACCAAAACGTCATGTAGGTGTACGTATTTTTTGTTTTTGTTCAGTTTTTCAAAAAGCGCTGAAGCAATTACACTAAATATTTGTAATATTTAGTGTAAATAATGTAATTCACATGGGACCACCTCGGGAGGATATTCTATCGGATAATAAAAGAATTTTGAAAATCGGTCCTCAATTGACAGACTAATCAGTGGCAATACATAAAAAAAACATACATACAGTTGAACATAGAACCTCCTCCTTTTTAGAACTCAGTTAAAAATGGAAGGAATTTTGTTGGAGTTTTGTTGTTAATATTTGCCAGATAAACAACAAACTATTGTGGGATCAAATGGTGAAATAAAATGTTCCTTTGGGTGAAAACTGCTATATTATTCGGTAAAATTAGATGAAATATGTAAAAACTTAGTAAATCAATCATAACACGTCCGTCCTCGTCTATCGTCCTGTGCACCACACGCCATCTTCCTTTTTTTTCCACTCCTTCCCTTTCATGCGTAGACAACGTTCACTCACATATCTGCATACGATCCTTTTCACTCAAAATTCATTCCACACTCGGTCATCCTACACACTGTCTGCGCTCAGACACAACGTTTCAAACACTCAAATCTCATACAATCATCACACCTTACATAAACAATCTTAATCCATACATAACATTTTAGACTATGTCTTACATCAGTTACACAAGCATAATAACATTGTTTTCTTAAACGATATAAATACAAACAAGCCCTTAGGTACTTGTTTCACAAGCAACGAAAACATACGAGTATTAAGTTAAATTTTACCACTCAACAACATAGCCAGTTAATCTTTGTATTTCTTTTTATAGAAAAAGAGATAAAAAGATACGTCATGACACTGGTTACAAACACAGTTATAACAGTTTAGGCTTTACATATTAATACATCTTTGCATAACAAAGAAATACAAAACACCTTAGTGACACAACAATATAACCAATTAGGTACACTCTACCTGCAACAACTCTGTGTATTTATGAATCTCAGATGTAGCCAAATAGAGAAAACACAAAAATATATCTTTACACCTATTACTTTCATGCACTCAACACACAACAAACGTACTTCACAAATTTCATCTCAATCTCAGTCTCAATCTCACTCCTTATCACCTGGCCATTTTTTCATATGATCAGCAGATGTTGTGGCTTCGATTGGCCCTTCGGCCATCATATCGACTTTTACCACGCCATATCTGTCATGTCGTTTAACTTGTGTAACCCGATAAGGTCCCAGATATTTAGGTTTGAGTTTGAGTCCTGGCCCAAACTGGGTTCGTTTTATAGCAACTAACTCCCCTTCTTGATATTTTCTACTATCCTTTCTATGCTTGTCGTAGTACTTCTTATTCTCCTGCTGTATCTCCAGTATTTGCTGTTTTGCCCTCTTCCTCAAATCTTCCCTATTTTCAGTGTAATGGTCCCGTTCTTCTTGTTGTAGTACGAGTAGCTCATATATTTCTATATCGTCTTGTTTTTTCATTTTGTTTCCTATTAACATCTCAAATGGACTGGTGTTCACGCTCCTCTGGTAAGTACTTTTTAAAGCCAGCTCTCTTCCAACATAGTACCATAATCCTGGTTTCTCAACACATATCTTGGTAGGTACAGGTATAATAATTCGGTGAACCCTTTCCACCTGACCATTGCCTCTAGGTACTCCTGTAGTAATATGACATAGTTCTATTCCCTCCGTCACGCAATACTGTTGAAACTCGTTGCTAGTAAAAGCAGTGCCTCTATCTGTGATGATTCTTTCTGGACTTCCAAAAGTTTGCTGTAGTATCTCCAACTTATTCAACACTTCCTTCGTGGTGGTACTTTTACATGGGAACAACCATACAAACTTCGTAAAAGCGTCAATAACGGTAAGTATATGATTATACTGCTTTATGAGTCTCTGTCATGGGTCCAACATGATCCAAATGCAGCGTATGCAGTGGACTGTCTACTTTCTCAATTGGATTAAGGTAACGTTCCTGTTTTCCTTCTTTTCTATTTGTCAGTAGACATGGTATACATGATGCTATGTAATCTTCAACTTTCTTTCCTATTTTTTCAATGTAATAATCCTTACTTATTAGATCTAAAGTTTTCTTCTTTGCAAAATGACCATTACTGTGGGCCCTCTTAATAATTTCGTTCTCCATCATGTTAGGTATAAAAAGTTGTTGCTCTGATCCTTTATGAAGCAATCCTCGGTTCAGATTGTAATCTTTAAATGTTTTTCCTTATTCCAAAATTTTCATTATTGCACTAAGGCCCTCGTCACATTCCTGTCCGCGTTTTATATGCTGGTGTAAGCTAGATGTTATGGCTGCTACATATGGATTTTGACTTAATGCGTCGACATGCCTCATGCCAGTTCCACCACGGTGTTGTACTGTAAAATTGTAATCCTGTAGTAATAAAATCCATCGAGCCACTCTTGTTGATGATGCTAAATCTTTCTTGTTTAGTGTCATTTGAAAAGCTTTAATCAATCAATCAATCGGTGACAATCTTGAAGAATTTTCCATATACATAATGTCTGAACTTCTTCACACCTTCAATTATAGCTAGCGCTTCAAGTTCATAGCTCGTGTACTTGACCTGTGCATCCGTAGTTCTTCGGCTCATATAGTGAACTAGGTGTAAATTCCCTTCATCACATCTTTGCATTAAAATAGCTGATTAAGCAAGACCTGATGCGTCAGTATGTAGCTCCGTCTCTGCTCTTTGATCATAGATCTTCAACACTGGTTCAGTAGCCAACTTCATCTTCAATTCGTTAAATACAACTCTATGTTCATCATTAAATTCAAACTTACAGTCCTTCCTCAACATATCTGTGAGTGGTTGTGCTATCTGAGCATATTTAGGTATAAATTTCCTAAAAAAGGAACAATGTCCCAAAAAACTATGCAATTGCTTCAAGTTCTGAGGCTCAGGGAATTTTATAACAGTATCTGTTTTCCCTGGTGACGGCTTTACTGCGCCACCTTCAATAACGTGGCCTAGGTATTCTACTTTTCTGGTTAACAGCTGTGACTTCTTTCAGTTAATATTTAGAACTTCCTTTAGGCGCTCAAGAGCCTGATCCTCGTCTTCCGCTGGAATTAGAATATCGTCAATAAAAACAATCACAATACCTCTGGCAATCAATTCTCTAAATATGGTTGTGATAAATCTTGTACAGACCTTGGGACAAGACGCTAGACCAAACGGTGCACGCTAAAACCCATATTGTTAAGTTTTGAATCTTCATGTAGGTACACGTAAATACGTCTAATACGTCTAAAGTACTAAATATTTTAGCTGAGGACAACTTGTCAATGAGATCATCTATTATAGGGAGTGGGTATTCATCCTTAATCAATTTGCTGTTAATCTTCCTATAATCGAGACATATTCTTAAACCACCATCCTTTTTTCTCACCATTACTAATGGACTAGAATATTCTGAGTAACTCACCCTGATAATTCCATCGTCAAGCCATTCTTGGATTTTTATCATTTGGAATGGCACAGAGTCGTTAGGCATTACATAAAACTTAGTATTATGATATAAACAATTATCAATCGTTACGTCTAATGTGACAACACCACATGACTTTACTTGTGAATAACCTAAACCGGTTAACGTAATATTGTTTTCGTTACACTGTATTATCAAATCTAACCTTTAAGTTCGTTGTAAAAATCCTTTGACATCAAGTTCACATCACAGCCCGAATCAATCAACGCACTACCCATTTTATTACTACTACACTACACTGTTTTTAACCGACTTCCAAAAGGAGGAGGTTCTCAATTCGTCTTTATTTTTTTATTTTTTTTTGTATGTATGTTACGCGATTTCTCTGCCACTTGAGAATAGATTTTGATGATTCTATTTTTGTATGGTAGGTCATACATCAAAAGTGGTCCCATACAAATTTTATCGAAATTGATTAAGCGCTTTATGAGAAATTGAACAAAAACGAAAAATACGTATACCTCGACGACGTTTTGGCGTTCTCCAAATGTTTAAATTCCACGATCCATGTTATTGGAGTTTTTAGTTCTGGGGTATAACAACTAAACAGTTAAAAATAAAAAACTTCAACCGACGTTGAAAGTCGGTTGTTTTTTTTTACAAAAAAGTTTTTTTAGTGGTTTTATACGACGTACAACCGATAAATTATCGTCAGAATCCTTGTTATGTTTATTTACATTGTGAGTGTCAAACTCCACGACATGGCTGCGGTCACTACAACCAATCGTAGCTCTGCTTCGTGGTTCCATAGCGCCAGCATCATAACACGAATCATTCGCGCTTGTGTTCACACCGGTCGTCGCTATATAGACATCGCCCTGAACTTCGTCTTGATTTTCGTCGTTCACACTGTTGGTGGCGCCCTCTTGCATCAAGTTGAAGAATGCTTTTTTCGACATCTGATTGGTCGGTCTTCGTTGGTCGTGTTTAGTGCCCGAAGTCTGCCGAGTGCCCGATGATGACGTATTTGCTGTTTGCTTCAAACTCGAATCCGTACTCGCAGTTTTCTTCGATGTGCAATTTGATGAAATGTTGTCAAAATTATTGCAATGGAAGCACTTTTTACCTTGCGACCGATGAGGACAAACCTCCGACGTATGACTCTTTTCTCCACAGTTGAAACATTGCGTTATTGCAGCTACGTTTCTTCTATTATTACTGCTGATCTGTGTGTCATTTGGCGGCTTACCACGTCGAATGTCCATAGCGGAATAATTCTTGAACATCGCGTACAAATTTAGTTTTTCTTTCAGGTCGGCGTAAGTTGTGACACCACGTAACATAATCTTATTTATCTCATCATCTATGATGCCGTCCACAATATATTTGATAGCTACGTAGTCAGGCATTTTTCCGCGTTTGCCTAGTTCTTTCATAATTAGCATGTAGTCAATACACGATTCGTTTTTGTTCTTGCGTCGTGTGCTCATCAATTGATGTATCTTCTTCGCATCTATGGTATCCGTGAATTCTTTACCGATTGCCACTTTCAACTCATCCCATGATTTATGTATTTTCTCGCTGCGTAGCCATAGTGCTGCTGTGCCGGTTAGCGAACGTCGTGCCACTAACAATAGTTGAGTTGAACTCCATTGAAAGATTTCGCCATTTTCTTCGATATCCCGTATCCACATGGATACTGTATGCGTTTCGTCTTGTGCGCTGAATTTTCTTACGAGCTGCTCCGCAAGGTACAGCGTATCACCGTGTGCCGTGAGTGTCGACGTTGTCGCTGCCGCATCGTGAAAGACTTGGTCGGATTTCTTCGTCGCCATGGTAATTCCTCGTAGTCGTCGTATCAAGAAACTTGAATGTCGTCGTAAACGTCGTCGATATCCGTTGAGTCTCTGTAGGATCTTCGAATCGAAAATCAATCGTCGTGCGTCGCAGTCGTTTGGCACGCTTCACTTATTTTATAGTACTTAGATCCACTTATTTCACTGCAATCCCGGACGAGCCCCCAAATTTGTGGGATCAAATGGTGAAATAAAATGTTCCTTCGGGTGAAAACTACTATATTTTTCGGTATAATTAGATGAAATATGTAAAAACTTAGTAAATCAGTCATAACACGTCTGTCCTCGTCTATCGTCTTATGCACCACACTATCGTCGAAAACTTAGAAGAAAAACTAACATTTTCTTCGCAATTTCCAACCAGTTCTATAAAGCTGCATCCACACCGTCCATATTTCGTCCGCAACATGCAGTAACCTCACTGTGTCGTCCCTCACTGTGGAATGCACTTACATCCAGTTGCAATTACATCTTGTCTCAGTTGAATGCTCCTCTGAATCAGCTTCAGTTAAAACTTTAATTTTATGACTAGATCGTTAAGAAGCTTTGAGATCACGGTGTTACGAACTTCGCCACTAATTGATATTACTTTGTTTGTTTGTAGTTAGTTTGATGTCGGTAGGAATGTACATACTTGAATAGCTTGAGGTGTTCTAGTTGGGGTCCTGAAGTGCTCTGAATTGTTTACCTGATTTCGGAATTATGTTTGGTGTTAAAACCTTGTCTAGGAATTTTTCACCCTACGCGTTATAGTCCTAGACGTAATTTGAAAAGGTAACAAACTGTATTAACATTTCTGTGAAAGGATAAATTAATACTGAAGCAGATAAATTCTGGAAACCACGAGTCGACCAACACATGAATAAACTAGATACGAAAGGAGAACCGAAGACTCACTACTACTGAGTGGCAGTATCGATTAGTTTCTGTATTAAAAAAAAAAAATAGCGAGACACCTTGGTTTTACATCTATAATTGGAAGTTAAGAATATCTTATTGAAGTAGAATTTATCTCAGCTTAGTTTATTTTAGGTTTATTATTCAAGATAATTAAATTATAGCCATAGCCTCAAGGAAGGGCTATAGTTCAGAAATTAATTTTCTCACAGAAAGAAAATTTTAGATCATTTTTCAGTCTGCCAACCACTTGGATTCTAAGATAAATACAGTCTATAAATATTTCTTGGTAATTTTAAATTTACTGGCGTCGTAACCTCATTTTATGACTCAAGTGTTCTATTCTATGGATTTTTTCCGATAGCTGAACTAATGAGCGTGTATTATTCACGTCCATTGTGTCCGAGCGGCAATTAGGACATTATCGACGTTCGCTCCGCTACCTAGAAACCTATTACGGAAATCAGCGATTTTATTCAATGCTAATATTTCAATATTGAACAGGCGATGGGAAATATTTTTTTTTCGGGGTTTCGTAAACAGAGGAGTGCTGTTTGTTTTATTAACCGACTTTCGAAAACAGGAGGAGGTTCTATGTTCGACTGTATGTTTTTTTTTTATGTATTTCCGCCGATTTCTCCGTCAGTTGTGGACCGATTTTCAAAATTCTTTTTTATCCGTAAGAATATACTTTGTTCCCCTTACACCCTGTATACTTCTTATAGTAAAGCAAAATTCAGACGAATATTTGTTAATCAAACCCCCCTTGAACAGATTTGGGTAAAATTTCTAACACGGGTAAATCTTAATTAGAATAAGAACATAGGTCTAAGAAGGTTTTCTCCCAGCTATACGACGTTGGGGTATGATAATCAACTTTCACGCAGAAGCTTGTAGTCAATTAGAAGAGGTCGCCTGCCCTGGATCTGAAACATCAAGGCTGTGTTATATTTATAGAACCTGACTGATGTACTTTTACTCGTGTTAATGTTAGTGATTCTATTTTTAACATTTGTTTCAAAAATCCACTCTGAAAGGAAAGTAAAATAAAACCTTTCGTTAACTTTGTCTAGCGCTGTGTACTTTGGGTTTGTCGTAATGTTGTACTTACAAGTTTGTTTCTTACTCAAACTTTATTAAGAGGGTGTAAAATTTAGGTCAAAGGCACAAATATTTATTTTAGTTTAGTTATTCTTACACAGAAGTTTGTGGACATTTCTTAAGCACTAGGCTGTTAATTCAAAGTTGTGATCTGATTTTTATCATGCAGTAAGCAAGTGAAGTGACTGGTGACTGGGGGGAATATTGAACACCTGTTCAATATTTGTACTTGTACCGTGTAAGAAGAGGATTTAATTTAGCAATGAGACTATTAATAATAATATAATAATTTTCCACAACTATCACACAACGCCATCTAGTCCCAAGCTAAGCAGAGCTTGTGTTATGGGTACTAGACAACTGATAAACATACTTATATATTCTATTGATTCTGTAAAACTGTTGCATCTGCTTGGTACCAAGCATTGACAATCATAAGAGTTTTCATTCTTTGAAACTATTTTTTTTAGGAAATTCTAAGCAAAAGCTACACATTTTTTAATTTATTTATAAAAGGTAGCTTCACAGGTAAGTAAACATAAATTGGAAATTCAACTTATTTATGTTTTACCTCACGTTTGGTTAAATTGTATATTGCCAGGATTTTATTGACCTCATTATACAATCTTGAGCTATTGGCGGCTTGCAAAAGCTGTTCTGCAGCTAACGCCGGGACATACAACTGAACCGGACCGCTTTTTATTTGTTGTTTCATTAAAAGGTAGCCGTAGCTCTTTTTTGTATGTATAGCTGTCTCACGATCAGTACGCGGCATTCAGCATATAGTTTGGTGGTTGGATACAATCGAGGCTTATGATGAATCACCTTCAAGACGACTCTCTGCGAACTTTCCAACATAAGAAATAAGGTTTTATAGGTACCTCCCCATATAGGTATGCAGTAGCTTAGTACAGATTGGTAGAGGGCAGTATATACCACGTGGATTGTAGATTTATCTGTAGTAGATTTGAGCTTCTTAATAATATACATAAGCCTTCGAATTCGCCTAGTGAGAGCAACCACCTGTGGACGCCAGTCAAGTCGCTCGTCTAACATTATTCCAAGGTATTTGATGCTGGTCACTCGCTGTAAGGACAAACAGTCGCAGCCCGTAGGCCGGCACATGTATGAAGATTCAATAAGTTAGTACACTCTGGTGGGACTGGAGAACTTGGTAAATGAAATCGGATGAATTTAGATTTATCTATATTACATAATTTGATATTTTGAGACTACACAAGTCATTAATATATATTAAAAACAACGTTGGACCCAGTATACTCCCCTGGAGAAGGCCGTATCAATTTGTTCTTCATCGCTCACTACAGTGCCGATCTTAACAGATTGCTTACAATTTGTAAGATAGTCTTTGAAAATGCTCAAGACTTGACCGATATATTCCATTTTGGTAATAAGTGTGGAAATAGATGCCGTGTTAAAAGCTTTCGACAAATCTAAAAAACTTTTTAACAAAAAAATTAACCGACGAAAAAGAACTAAAAAGCAAAAAATAAATAAAACTTTTAAGTCTTGAGTAATGAGCATATTTACCTACATAAAATATCAAATTTTATATAGACTAATTTTGAGTCGGCGCCAAACAACAATCTGATTATTAAATATCTAAATTTTATAAGTACTTACAAATGAAGAAGGCTGTAAGTAGGTAATTAATCATTTTATTAATTGGCGCCGACTCAAAATTAGTCTATATAAAATTTGATATTTTATGTAGGTAAATATGCTCATTACTCAAGACTTAAAAGTTTTATTTATTTTTTGCTTTTTAGTTCTTTTTCGTCGGTTAATTTTTTTGTTAAAAAGTTTTTTATTTTTTGATTTTTTGTGGCTCGCATCATCTTGTAACACTCCGAGGCTAATTTCTAATTCTTCATTATTCCTCTTGCCACTGAGCTGATGAAATAACCATCCTTCCATGAAGTTCCCAGGATATTGACCAGTTGAGGTTACCTTCAATACTGTAAAGACGTCTTTTCTTCAAACCATATTAAGTGGTATTTGTCACTAAAACTAGTTTTTATATCTAACTTCTATTGTTTAGGAAAGCTATGGTTTCCATCATCAGCTCAGTTTCATGATGTGATGGTTCCTAAATGCAAATACCTGATTAAGTTATGAAAAGTAAACAGAAACAATATTCGTGCCCAATTTTCGAGGTTCTCTCTCAATTTTTTCAGGATCCCATGATCAGATCCTGATGTCTTTGACATGGTACCACCCTTGAGGTATACCCTATCCAAGAAAAGAAGAATCATCAAAATCGGTTCATAAATAACGGAGTGAGGGCCGAACATACGTACAGAAACGCTAAACGTATCCACAATTTTCGAGGTTTTCTCTCAATTTTATCAGGATTCCATTGTCACATCCTGATTTCCTTATTATGGGACCATCCTTGAGGTATACCCTATCTAACAAAAAAAGAATAATCAAAATCGGTTCATAAATAACGAAGTGAAGGCCGAACATACATACAGAAACGCTAAACGTGCCCACAATTTTCAAGGTTTTCTCTCAATTTTATCAGGTTTCCACTGTCAGATCCTGACTTCCTTGACATGGGACCACCCTTGAGGTAAACCCTATCTAATAAAAAAAGAATAATCAAAATCGGTTCATAAATGACGGAGTGAGGGCTGAACATACACAAAAAAAAAAAAAAAAAATATATATATACGGTCGAATTGAGAACCTCCTCCTTTTTTTCGTCGGTTAAAAATATGCCAAAGCATTTCTGCAACCTATCCAGCTTGCTAATCACATTGTTACATTAATTTTCCACAGCGTCCGCCGACGATAGACCATTTCTAAAGCCGAATTGATTGGCTGAGATGATTTTTGTTTTATCTAAATAACTTATTAAGCAAGTATTTAGGACGCATTCTAATATAACAACACCATGCCATTTCTCTGTTGTCTCTCTTCCAGAGTATTTAGTTTGTGTCCGGGTAATTTAAGATGTGTGTGGTGCTTTAGCATTGTAATTTAAATGCTTGATAAATTTCCGTTGGATAGACTCGATAAGATCAATATATTTCTTATAATAATTTTCAATCCTACTTTCCTTCTTTACATTATAAATGGGAAAGTTTATTTGTTTGTATGAAATTTTGCGCACAGATAGTTATAACATGGATTAAAACATGGGCTTTTTAACATAACTTTTTATCTCATTAACTAATAAGGCTTAGTTGGAGACTAGCGGCAGTAAATATTAAAAAAAGGCTGGATGAGCGCTAAAGCCTCACAGAGTATTTGGAGATCAGAATCTTGAAGAAAAATTACTAGGGTGGAATCATGAGTGATAGAGATTCAGGAGATCAGAATCATGAAGAAGTACGATTTCAAAGCGGTATAGATTAACACTATTAGGAGATCAGAAACACAAAAAAGCATTCCATGGCTTATAGAATTATAAGAGGTAAAGATACACAAATTATCAGGCAAACAGAATCATGATGAAGTAACCGACATTTACGGGGATGAAATCGCAGGCAAAGTACCAGGGTGCAGAATTATGAAAAAGTTATTTAACATAAAAATAAAAAAACTTCATTCAAATTTAGAAATACACCTTTAACGCGGACGAAGCCGCGGGTGGAAGCTAGTTACGTATAAAATACACCATCATTCGTATTCCAGAGTCTTAGTAACACAGTTATAATTAGTACCTACTAATAAGTAAATATCATCTTTTCTCACAAAACCTGCAAAAAATCCAGCTCCACGAACATTTCTATACTTACAGCAAAGAAATTAATATAAATTTTATTACTCCCGAAATTCGTGAAAGACGTAAAATAATTCGTTTACTTTGTGTGCTTTAATTAGGGAACATTGAGATCAGTTTCGTATCGCCTTAATATTTGTGAGCGTCAAGAGGTTTCAGCAATCTTGGAATTTTGTTCCAAACCAAAAGATTAATTAGTGAATATTACATGTATAATTAATAGAACGAGTAACAGTCATAGCTTTGTTAAACCAATATTGTTACTTTATTGTCTTATAAAGATATAATGCCTAACAGAATATGGATTGGTTGAAAATTGTTTAGCAAACTTGAATTCATTTAACTCTTCGCAATATTGTTATAACTTACCGTTAAACTAATCAAAAAGTTTCAGTTAATGTTTAGGTATTTCTTTTTTTAATTTAAAAAAAAGTCAGTTACCCAACGGCATCGGGAACAGAGCCCGAGCCCTCGGTGGATAGGGCTCAAGAGACAGGAACCTCCTCATAATACGAGCCGGGTTCGGAAGTACCTACGCTTTCTGAATCAAGCCCTTGATCCAGCTGCCTAACGAGAGTCTGCTGAGGTGTTGATCACATTATTTTATTATTACCAATGTTTTTCTCTTGGCAATGCCATACTCAGAGTTTTAACTTTCAAAACATGAAGGATCTTCAAACCTCCAGGTAATCCCATAACAGTTACAGCCACTCATCTTAACTGGTAGGTGTCGTAAAATGCCACTACAGATAATTTAGCTTTGACATAAAACTATAAAAATCGAGAATTATACTCCCGCGGTACAGTCGAGAGCTGGTTGGCGATAAAACTTTGGTTTTTAGCTGGCCTAAAAGTGTGGTATTGAGATTTTTTTTTAAAACTTTGCCCCACACTAGGAATTACTCCTGTATCGTGGGTGCGTTCACAAACATGTATACTCACATACACAAGACACCCAGACCCGGAACAACTATCTGTAGGTCGTACAAATATTTGTTCCGTGCGGGAATCGAACCCGCGACACGCAGCGCAGCAGCCGAATGCTCAACCACTGCGCCAACCGTGTCAACATAAAATATAAAAAAATAAAATTCATATAATATAATTATGTTATATATATATAATATTCATATATTCGATTCATATAAAATTCTTACTTACGTTTATATGGAACTGTTAAAACTCTGACTGCTATTGCACTTACTCTCGTTAAAATCACTTAATAATTATGTAGAATAAAAAGGTTTATTCCCAAGTTCGCGTTAGGAACTTGGGCCATTTTTAACCGACGAAAAAAAGGAGGAGGTTCTCAATTCGACCGTATATATATATATATTTTTTTTTTGTGTATAAATATTTTTGTATATATGGTTCAGCCTTCACTCCGTCATTTATGAACCGATTTTGATTATTCTTTTTTTGTTGGGTAGGGTATATCTCAAGGGTGGTCCCATGTCAAGGAAGTCAGGCTCTGACAGTGGACACCTGATAAAATTGAGAGAAAACCTCGAAAAATGTGGGCACGTTTAGCGTTTCTGTATGTATGTTCGGCCCTCACTCCGTTATTTATGAACCGATTTTGATTATTCTTTTTTTGTTAGATAGGGTATATCTCAAGGGTGGTCCCATGTCAAGGAAGTCAGGATGTGACACTGGAATCCTGATAAAATTGAGAGAAAACCTCGAAAATTGTGGATAAGTTTAGCGTTTCTATATGTATGTTCGGCCCTCACTCCGTTATTTATGAACCGATTTTGATGATTCTACTTTTCTTAGATAGGGTATCCCTCAAGGGTGGTCCCATGTCAAGGACATCAGGATCTGATCATGGGATCCTGAAAAAATTGAGAGAGAACCTCAAAAATTGGGCACGAATATTGTTAACCGACTTCGAAAAAGGAGGAGGTTATCAATTCGGATGTTTGTATTTTTTTTTTTTTTTTTCTGTTTACTTTTCATAACTTAATCAGGTATCTGCCGCGACACCTCGCGGTTCGGAGGACAGAGCTCCGACAGGATCTCATGGTGACATGGAGAGAGCGACTGTCGCAACCCAGCGCTGGGCACGCCACCATCGCGGCAGTAGTGCCCCTCTTTGAGGACTGGCTGGAGAGGCGCCATGGCGCCCTCACCTTCCGCCTGACGCAGGTCCTCACCGGACATGGCTGTTTCGGGAGGTACCTGTGTCGGATCAAGGTGGAGGTGACCCCTAGGTGTTTCCACTGCGAGGATCGCCCAGAGGACACGGTAGAGCATACGGTGGAGGTTTGCCCCGCTTGGGCAGAGCACCGCCGTGTCCTCGTGGATGCGATAGGCGGCAGCGACCTCTCGCGCCGTGCCCTGGTTCAGGCCATGGTACGGAGCGAGAGGGAATGGGAAGCCGTCTCCTCCTTCTGCGAAGCAGTAATGCTCGCGAAGAGGGAGGCGGCATACGTTAGGGAGACTCAACAACAGCCGAGTCGCCCTAGCGCCCTCAGCCGCAGCCGCCGCAGGAGACGCCAGGGGCCGCGAGACGATCTCCGGCCATCGTAGACCCGGGCCTACGGACGGCGAGTAGTGGGTAACTCGCCGCCCGATCAGCACCAGGCCCGAGAGTGTCCGGCGCGTAGTGTTCGATGCGCGCCTCAAAGAGTTGTCAGCAAAGGACGGGGCCTGCCACGGCCAATGCCTGCCCGGGGGTTGAGGATAAATTCGAAAGAGTTACGTCGCCCCTGGGCACGTAGGGCAGGGAGGAACAGGGGTGGGTTTTAGTCAGTAAGAGTCTGACACGCTCTTCCGCTCCACCCTAGAGCGGAAGAAGTCATAAGACGATTTCCCACCCCCAAAAAAAAAAAAATCAGGTATTTGCATTTAGGAATCATCACATCCTGAAACTGAGCTGATGATGGAAACCATACCATTCCTACACAATATAAGTTAGATATAAAACTGGTTTTAGTGACAAATACCACATAATATGCTTTGAAGGAAAGACGTCTTTACAATATTGGAGGTAACCTCAACTGGTCAATATCCTGGAAACTTCATGGAAGAATGGTTACATCATCAGCTCAGTGGCAAGAGGAATTATGGAGGATTAGAAATTAGCCTCAGAGTGTTAAAAGATGATGCGAGCCACAAAAAGTCATAAAATAGAAAACTTATTAACTAAAAAATTAACCGACGAAAAAGAACTAAAAAGCAAAAAATAAATAAACCTTTTAAAGTCTTGAGTAATGAGCATATTTTCCTACATAAAATATCAAATTTTATGTAAACTAATTTTGAGTCGCTTGAGTGCATTACTCAAGACTTTAAAAGGTTTATTTATTTTTTGCTTTTTAGTTCTTTTTCGTTGGTTAATTTTTATTAGGTTATTTACTGGTGAGTGTATTCATTTATATAAATCTGCATTCCTTTCCCAACTGTGTTGCGGGCGGCTCCCTGTCTCCCTGGATGCAACTGAGTATCAGTATTTTTAACTGACTTCAAAAAAGGAGGTTCTGTATTCGTCCCATATCTATGTAAGTATGCTTGTTCGTCCGCGGTTTTCTCGAAAACTGCTGATCCGATTTGGATGGGGTTTTCGTCATTCAAATGAATATTTTGCATGGAAGGTTATAAGTAATATACGCGTCAGGCCCCTCGCGTTGCCATAAGGTAACGCAACAATAGGTTTTTAATTGTGTCTGCTAATTTGGGGCTTGACGCGAAATCAAAAGATTAATTAGTGAATATTACATGTATAATTTATAGAACGAGTAACAGTTATAGCTTTGTTAAACCAATATTGTTACTTTATTGTTTGATAAAGATATAATGCCTAACAGAATATGGATTGGTTGAAAATTGTTTAACAAACTTGAATTCAATTAACTCTTCGCAATATTGTTATAACTTACCGTTAAACTAATCAAAAAGTTTCAGTTAATGTTTAGGTATTTCTTTTTTTAAGTTATTTTGCATTGGTAAAAAAGTTTTTACATGGAGTGACTGCCTATCTAACCTCCTCAACCCAGTAACTGGGTAATACGATACACCTTGGTAAGACTGGTGTCCAACGGCATGGCATGCTTCCCAAGGCATGCAATTACCCCATCCTCGATATGAAAAGATGGTCAATAACAACATAAAATATAATCGAAAGGGCGAAAAATATACATTATTGTTTTCATTGTGAGATAATAAGAATTTAACTTCTGAAATAAAAATCATCACGCTTTCATCTATAAAGGACCAGTCAGCCAATTATAACGTGCATTTAAGAACGATTATTCAAATCTAACACGTAATTATTTTTTTTTAGTTTTGGTATGCAGTTACATCTCACTTCTTATATAAGTGCAACCGTTATATAAAACATGGTATTCTTTATAATCGTGATAGTATTTATTAAAACAACGCGCCAACTTTGTTATAGTAATAAAAAATAAAAAAAAAACAAACAAATAGCTGTTAGCTGACAGATTTAGCTGCCTCAGTTTATACGATTTACAACTGCTTCATAACAGCTCTAGTTTCTCAAGTTTTGTACATAACAATAAAAACGCGTTAAGCTTTTCTTCCAATCTGCCAATACTATGTGTTTTCCCAGTTTTATGAATCAAATATGTGGCATGGCGTATTTTACTTCCTAAAACTAATATCATAAATGCAAAAGTTTGTATGGATGGATATTTGTTACTCAATTACGCCAGAATAGCTGAACGGATCTGGATGAAATTTGGCACAGATATAGATTCTACTTTTCATCACGGGAGTATGTTCCCTTCGAATAATATTTTTGACATTCAAACGGGCGAAGCCGCTGACAGAAGACCGACTTTCGAAAAAGGAGGAGATTCTATGTTCGGCTGTATGTATGTTTTTTTTTTTATGTATGTCCGCCGATTTCTCCGGCAGTTGAGGACTAATTTTCAAAAAAAAAATATTTATCCGAAAGCCCGAGGTGGTCTTATATAAATTTTATGGAAATTGCTTCAGCGCTTTTTGAGAAACTGAACAAAAACGAACAAATACGTATAATACCTAGATGACGTTTTTGTTTTCGCCAATTACGAGTATGTTTAAATTCCACGTTCCATGTTATTGGAGTTTTTAGTTCTGGGGTTTACAACTAAAAATTTTAAAAAAAAAAAAAATAAAGAAAAAAACAACCGACTTCCAAAATAAAGAAATACACAAAAAATTAAAAAATAACTTTAAATTCGGAAGTCGGTGTCAAATAACGAAGAAATAAAATACAAACACCGACTTCCGAAATTAAAGTTATTTTTAAAATTTTTAGTGTAATTTTTAACTAAACTAACCTACTAAACAAGTTTGGTGACTGATTACTCTGCAGTCACTTGAAGTAATCACTAAGAAAAACCGGCCAAGAACGAGTCAGACTCGCGCGCAAAGGGTTCCAAACTGTAAATCATATTTTTTCAGGATTAATTAGATATCAGGTACTTCTAACAGATTACATACAAATAAAGACTGTTTTTTTTTTCAAAATTTTGGGCCTAGTGTTTTCGGAGATATGGGAATGGTCATTTTTTATCTATTTTCTCAAATAACATAAAAACTATATATTTTGGAATTGTGAAAAAAATATATTTGTAATCCTTACAATAAGCCCCTTAATTTTATATGTAAAACACTACAGTTTTTTTTTCTGATTTGCACCCCCAAAGTGACCCCCATATTCCAAATTCATTTATTTATGATACACGTTCGTATTTGGGTCACAGATGTGTGTACCAAATTTCCGACGGACGGACAGACAGACAGACGCAGGAGTGATCCTATAAGGGTTCCGTTTTTACATTCGGATATTCGGAACCCTAAAAAATAATACAATTTTAACTTTCTTTGAGGTTAATTAATTTTTTTCTTTATAGTATTTAGTGCTATAGCCTTTTTGGACAAAAATGTACCCACATCCCCTTTTATCAGACCTGAATAATAAAGAATTGCTTTGTCTAAATGAAAATTCATCAAACAAGTTCGGTACAGTCCTCCATTTATTACAGTTTATTAACCCTCTGTTTGTTTTAAACCATTCTGTCTTTCTCAAGCGTGTGTCATGCGTCTAATTTTCTGTAGTATTATCATCTTTACATAAAAACACTTTATGCTTTTATTTTAATCTGGCTGCCAAGGCTGGAAGGGATGAAATAATTCACACAAAGTAAAGTGCCTACCTGGGTTGAACCCATGACCTACAACTTGTAAGTCGCGGCCGTTACCACTAATAATAATAATAATAATAACGTTTATTGTGTCCAAAAGTTATACACAAACAATTTTGGGTTTGGAGTCTTCATTTAAGCATATAATGCCTGTATTAAAAGACTCCGCTCCTTCACAACAGTAGGTACTTACTTAAAACACAACAAAAACAGTACATGGGAGAAGTAAAACAAAATAAGTATAATTATGTGAACGTGTGTGTGCGTGTACATGAGTGTGTATGTGTTGTTGAGTGTACATGAGTGTTATGGATGTGCGGTTGTAAGTGTAAGAGTGTGTGAATGTACGTGTAGGTTAGGGAGAGTCTCTGTGTGTGTGTGGACCACACACACAGAGACACACCACCACCACTGGACCACATCCCACTGGGTATCAGACTTTTAATGTCCTAAAACCCTCCTATAACTAATACTATAAATGCGAAATATTGTATGGATGGATATTCGTTACTCAATCATACAAGAACGGCTGAATAGATCTGGATGAATTTTGCCTCTCACGCAATAGTTTGTACCTACTAATTCCACGCGGGCGAAGCCACTGTCAGATGTTAGTTTTTTTATAATCTTGCTTATGCACGGAGTGTCTGCGCCGAGGCCAGGGTATTATGAATCAAACGCGTGTGACACTGTAATGGCGGACGTTTAATTAAGCAAACTGCGTTGCGTCTGCTGGCACAAGATTTACTCGTGTGTTTGTGTGCAACTGTTTGTGTTTATCACTTGGAGGGATGATTCTTGTAGTAAGTATATCGTCATAATTATTATGAATGGTTAAGGATAGAGAAGAGTTTAAAATATACGTAAAAATCTGTAAATGTAGCTCTGTCTGTCTGTGTGTTTGTTTGTTACCTTATCACGCCTCAACAGGTGAAGGGATTCGTATACATTTATTGTGTAACTTTGCACAACGGTAGACCATGCCTAGTTAAATAAGTAAATATACCAAAATCTTAAAAAGAAACACTGGAATATTTCACGATACATCACTAGTAGGATTTATATTTTATCTCTCTTCTGTGGTCCTTATCGGATAGATTTATTGTGGCTCAGCCCAGCCTCCAGAGTAAACTTTTATTTTGGCGCATCAATTAAACGCTAAGGCGCGATAAATCGGGAAAAATCTACTTCATTATTTATCACTCTTTTAAAACTTAGTAAAATATTAGCTTTGAAGACGACCTGGGATTACTTCTTAGGAACTTGGTAATAAATCGCATAATACCGCTCATGATAGAAAGCGATAGGAAATCTCTACAGAGTAAACCAATGGAAACAGATGATTTTTAATTAAAAAAAACAAACAAATAATGTTGTTAATTAAAGCATTGTCAACATTCCCAAGCCAATTATCACGACAGAGCAATAAAAAATAATCGGGAAGCACACAAAGTAACATCAACTACAAGTATTCATTTAATTAATTGTTATTTATTCAGTTGCAATGTTAACGCTACAAATTCCACATTAATTCATTAAATAAATCACACTTGAACGATCACAGAGCCAAGTAAACAATGTTTAAAATAAAATAATGTACGTAAACATCACAGGGCGATACCGTGTAATGTTTATTTGCGTAAAGATTCATAGAATTACGATGAGGTTTACGCATGACACATTTTTGGGTGAATTTCCAGTAATTTTAAATAACTAGTAATTTAACGCGGCTTCGCTGACTTGCCCTGTCGCACAGAAACTGTGCATTTTTTGGGATAAAGCATAATATAAAGGCGTTAGTTTTTCTTTGTATTAGTGGAAGTATTTTCGTAATAATTTAGTTCATTTAGAGAATACCTTTAAAAAAAATTACGAATCTTCTGACATTTGATATTTTACAATATTTTGAATTTTGACATTTAATCACTAATTTGTAAAATCATCTTAAATTTAATCTTATTTATGTGCCAAAATTAAGAACTGCAGACTTAACAGCAAACCAAAAATAGTAGTGCCCTCACAGGGTTTGTGTACAAAAACCAACACTCATGACTATTTTATAAAATGAAGGATGTGCATGAGAGCAAATGAATAAATACATAATTAAACATCGATCTATAAGATAAGATAAGATCATTTATTTGCTAAAAACATGGTATAAAAGATGGTAAAGTTAATAGTGTGAACCAACATGTTTTGCTTAATAGATATAAGCTTGCAAATATTAAATGCATAATACAATCACTCATCATGTGATTTTATGCTCCAGAAGCTCTTTAATCACAATACAGAAAACAAATTTATCTCTTCGTATTATTATTAGTTTAGATTAAAATAAACGCTGTGTGCGCCGTAACGTATCAGCACTTTCAAGAGACAAATATTTGTAGGGCTCAAAGATACCATCGACTATTATGTCCTACACAGGATTACAAAGAGTGGTTTAAATTGCCAAATTAGCAGGAAATCTTAACCTTTAAAAACAAACGTAGCAATTGTAATTTCTAGACATAGTATCAAATAATTTCAAAGTACTGATCTAATGAGTTGCATCCCTTGCAACATTATCATCTTCCTACAAACTAATATTAAAATGTGAATGTTTGAATGGATGTATGGATGTTTGTCACTCAATTACTAATCAAAATGGCTAAACGGATCTAGATGAAATTTGTACACAGTGATAGATTAAAACCTGGAATAGTACATAGGCTATAATGTATAATAGGAGAAGTACTAAGCCTCGCAGGGAAAGCCGCAGGCAGAAGCTAGTATCACATAATAGGAAACACTCATACAATATACATACACTCACCTACATCAATGTTTGCTATGATTGAGGCAGTATTTGCTAGTTTAAACCAGACGGTTGCTAAGTAACCAAACTGTGTGTACAGAAACGTTATCCAACTATGACATATCATGACGTTTTGATGACATTAAGATCCTAACCACAAGTGTCTAAGTCAAATTATAGACCAACTAGCTGACCCGACAGACGCACGAAGTTTAAATAGTCGTTATGTTTTCGGAAGTTATCTAATTGTCCGCGCAACTTTCTTAATTTTTTCTTCATCCCTCCAAGTGATAAACATAAGAACCTTCTCCTGACAATAACAAACACAACAAAAAAAAAAGAATTAGCGAAACTGGTCCAATCGTTCACGTATGATGCCGTGACTAAGGGAAATAGGGATTCATTTTTATATAATATATAGATTTAATCATAATTAAAGTAAATGTGATAATTGTTGTAGAATATGGACACTGACAGTAATAAACGCAGTTTAGATGCACTAATTGTTTAATTAGTGTCATTCATGAAATTTGCCCTAAATGGATCATAAAATCGTAACATTCTTACTTCATTCATCCTTAAAATATGGCTCTCTTGAGTTTAAAATTAATAAATGGAATTTTCATCACGTCTTGCGATGGTCACACAAAGCGACAGAAGATGATGAATAACATCGCCCGCCATTGTGACCCAGATGATTGTGTGTTACGGTGCTACGCACTACGACGCCTACGAAGCTTCGTAGCACCTGACCACTCGCAAATTAGAATAATAACTTTATTTACTTAGTAATAAAGCACATTTTTTATATTCCTCTTACATAAAAGGTTTCTGCAAAGGTAGACCCTTGTAACGACGCTTGAATGATTCCATTTATCTTTCTTGTGTTATTATTTTAACATGATACCAGCGATTATGGCGCTTATATGTAATACTTTAGAGACTAAATTAATGTGTAACTTGATTCACCCGAGTAATGCTGTTACAGGATCTGGGTTGCAGAAAATTAAGTAAATAATTGTGTTAAATTGTTGAGTTTTAATAAATATATCGTATGTTTGTTGGGACGAACCGACGTTGTTTTGTTTGGATATAAGTAGTGTACATTTTATAAGCTTTTGTGTTTCTTTCAATATCAATTTTGCTAAGATAGCATTGATATTTTAGATGATTCTATTGTTGAGATAAAATCATTGTTATTTTTTTTCCTCTAAGTACGTAGTACGCAGATAGCGTAAATTATGATCTTTTAATGAAATTCTTATGATTACACCTTTTTACGCTGTCCCAACCCTATTCCTCTGTATATGACAAACAAACAAGCCTTTATTATTGTATATTTACACAAAATTTATATCATTCTCATTCCTACAAACACAGGAAATCCACTTACTACCGCAAAAAGAGAATGTTTCCCAAACTTCCGGCATTTTCTTTTGAAGTAGATACATGAAACGCGCCTCAAAAGCAGCTCATTAAGTTAACCTATGTTAAACATACATAAGCAGAAGAGTTCATGGTTATGTAATAACACAATGACAGTTGTAAGTGTGTAGGTACATACAACATGTACGTGTGTAGGTACACACAACATTTTTTTTGTGGTGTTTGGAAATAATCCAATGACTTCTCCCGCTCTGGGTGGAGCGACAGGGCGTGTCAGACTTTTACTGACTAAAACCCACCCTTGTTCCTTCAGTGGCCAGAGTGTCCAGGGGCGCGGGAACTCTGTCTGTTATCTAGAGTGCAGAATGGATACTTGGGTCAATCCAGCAAATGGTACATAGTCTTTTATATATGCATCTTTTATGCATGTGGGCCTGCGTGGTGAATTACGGCCCATACCCTCTCACAGAGAGGAGGCCTGCATGCCACGAGGGGGCAGGCAGCAATATTATAAGCTGATTATGCTATGCTGTTCTGCACCGCATTCGCACTGGATGGCTGATGTATCAATAATCCCCCATTTTGCCAAATTATAATGTATTTTTAGCGGCCTACTTGAGAACACAATCGAATCTGAGCTTTACATATAGGCGTCACGGCAATTCTGATGTTCCTTGTAGTTTTCTACCAGTCAAAGAATTTTTGTAATTAGATCAGCAGGTTACTTCACTCAGCCTCACAAGGTGGACCGACGATTAGTGAAGATCGTAGGAATATACTTAATGCGGGTATTGCCTGACAGTAGTGTCTACCTTTGAGAGAGCCTTGTATTCAGCTGAGAATGATGCCAATAAGAAACAGTTTGCCAAGTTTCAAAACATTCTTCATGTTGCCAGCACGACAATGATTTAGATTTTCCAATGCACTTTGAGTTTGGAAACTGAACTTCTCCAAAGTTTTTAAATCGAGACACCATAACGTTTTTTTTGTTAAAAAAAAGCTATGTACCACACTAGGAATTACTTCTGCATAGTGCATGCGTTCACAAACATGTAAACAACCTGGGAGTCTTTAAGTCAAGAGTGAATAGGTTATAGGCAAGCGTTTTGCAAGTTTATTACTATGAACATAATATTGATTGAGCTCACGGTTATAAGGACAAAAACGTTTAAATTAGAAACGCAAAACAAGGTTTTATTTTCAGATTTTTTAAGCCGAGACGAGCGTATCCTTCACTAAAAGTTAAACTGTTAGCTTTTAGTGGAGGGGGTGGGGAGGTGGAACAAAAAATATCACTTTAAAGTTTAATATTTTGCAAACGAATCAAGAAAGTCTTTACAAACCACCTATCCAACGATACAAAAACTCATTCCCACAATACATGTACGGGAGCTACAACAGTAAGAAAACTTTTTCAAAAAATGTTTGTTTCGATTTTTTGGCGTAATTAATACAGTGTGAGTCTTTATAATGTGCATATATCGAAATTAGGGAATTTATGCTTCATTTTAACGACAGAAAATATAAAAAAATGAAAACATTTTTATTTTAAATATTTTTTTAGGATTTATGCAAAATTGCAGCTTTCTACGAGTAGTACTATCAGTCTCTTAGCTATACCTTTTCTGGTACTAACAGTCTCTTAGCTATGCCTTTTTTGGGACGGACAAACCAAAACTATAGGGATTCCTTGTTCTTGTTATGACCACAGAACCCTAAAAAATTCACTTAGACAAGACACCCAGACCCGAAATAACTATCTGTAGGCCATGCAATTTTTTTTTTTCCATAAGGGAAGTGCAGCAGCCAATCGCTCAACCACTATGACAACCGTACCTTTTTTTTTCGTACCTTATTCGTAAATATCGTTCTTACATACGATATGTGGTCGTTATTGACAATAATAATTAATCAGGAGATCTTAGGCCTTACAAATCAAGTTCTTTTGATCTCCACTCGACTCAGTCACTATGACAACGGAAGAAACTCTCTCTTGTTCTAAGAAATAACTTAGAGTATTGGGATTAAGCCATAACCCAGTTATTCCACTTACTATATCCCAATACGCCATCTTGTTTGCTAAACATGGACATGCATGGTAGGCGTGTGTACTATTACCGAGTAATTGCCTGTTGATTCAATTAATTGGCAGGTTACGGACGTGCTAGACTATTCAGTGCTCGCTCAAAGGGTATTATTATGATGGCACGACTAGCCACAGAGTGCGTCCTGTGGTATTACCTGTTTGCAGTAATTGGGAGTTTGTACACCTTTGTATGGCTAATCATGGTGTTTGTCTGCTATTATGGATTTGACTAATTCTAAAGCTCGAGCGCACAAATACTCTATTTAGATATAATGCTACACGCGATGTGTGCTAGAGCTATGTACACCACCTGATCCCACCATATCTCTTTTGACGATCGGACTATCTAAATCATCTACTGCTGGATACCATCCGCACTTATTCGTTAAGCCGAATAGTCGCACTTAGCTTTTCTCCTTCACATTGATTATAATAATGTCCAGCTAAAGTGTGGAACGTTTGTGTATTCTTGCACTTATGATCTGCCAACCAAAAATTCGAAGACATGTCACATCCACCAATCCGCATTGGGCCCGCGTGGTGGATTATGACCCACACCCTCTCACAGAGAGGAGGCCTGTGCCCCAGCAGTGGGGATATTAAAAGGCTGTTGATGATGATGATGATCCCAACCTTCAAAACAAGAGTGAACAGGCTCGCTCGCCTGTTCGTTCCATCGCTTTCATGAGACGAGATCGAAATCACTGCAAAGTATAAATACTCAGTTGGGAGTAGATAATAACCCTCTGTTCAAACCATGCCAAAAAGGCCCTTGGTATCCGCTAACCGATATCAATATTAACATAATTACCAGTCAATTAGTTTATTCAGACTACAATATGATAGTTTAAACTCAAACTTAATTAATCCTTGAACCAACACGATCCATTCATTTAAGAAAACAGACCTCCCAATTGCCACAACTTACTGTTATTCCCTTAGTTATCCCTTATTAATAGTTTCTGGGTTTGAACGAGTGTTATTAGTTAGTTCAAAATGTTAGTTTTAGTCATACGCTAGCTCTATTTTACAGGACTTAAACATAAACAACTAGCTAATTTTGGGTATACTATTCTTGGTTCACCTCTGCCCTACCTTCCGGGTACTGCAGGTATAATGTTTGTAAAATTATCAAACAAGAAAATACTCAAAATTCTACTACTTAGAAGCAAATCCCAGGACCTGATGACAGTGAGCACGCCACAATTGCGGCGTGCTCAGTGTCATTAAAGAGTGGCTGAATAGGAGCCACGGTATCGTCACCTTCCACCTGACGCAGATCCTCACCGGACACGGCTGTTTCGGGAGGATCCTATGTCGGATAAGGCGGGTGGAAACGCCCGGGTGTCACCACTGTGCGGATAGCCTAGAGGAGGTCCACCCAGAGCGGGAGAAGTCATTGGATGATTTTCCACACCCACAATAAAAAAGGACCTGATGACACATCTTTAATAATTGACTCAACAAAACGAACATTGCATAACAAGGCAGCACTTATTTCAAAATATTAATAACTGTGAACATTTTCATTGCACGATGCCCTAAAGCAATTTGCATGAAAAATAAGCCACCCTTTACGAAATGAGTTTTGGTGGAAGCTGCAGAATTGTTATTTGTGTGCGTTTCCACCGAGCTCAGTGTCAATATTTTGAAAACTGGTTGAGGTTTCAACTTGTGGAGTGAATGTTAATCCTTTTTCGAGAGAGTTTTTCAGTTTTTTGTTTTTCAGTTAATGTGAGCTTGGCTTCGCTTTCAGTTTTGTTTACTATGTTAGGGAAAGAGCCTGATGCTGGTTTTTTGCTTCTCGGCTTTTGGTGGACGGCCATTGCTCGGGTGTTTCTATTCGGCCCACAGTTTTTACATTGGACTGTTTACCTTCCTTTGTTTACTTACTTACTCAGAGGTAGGAAAGGGACTATTGGCCGTGACTGAGGTTCAGTTTGCTTTTTTCTTTTATTTTAACATTTTCTTCCAGCAAGTATCTGCGAAAGTAGAGTTGAAAAAAGAGATGTAGACACCGTGTAAAACACTATCATATCGTAGATTCCTCGACTAATGAGAATAAAACTATTCTCGTTATATTTCAGTAAGTTTTATTTTCGTGTCAGTAATTTCCAAACAAAATATACAAAGAGTTAGTGTTTACCGGTTTATTACTGTTGAATGAACACTTGCACGGTTCGATTAGCTCACGCTAATTGATTGGCTACTGCGCTGCAAGCCCGGCTGAAACTCCCGAACGATACAATAGTCTTTTAGGGTTCCGTACCTGTGGGGTAACCAACGGGTCCCTATTATTAAGCCTCCGCTATCCGTCCGTCCGTCTGTCTGTCAGCGGGCTGTATCTCATCATCCGTAATAGGCAGACAGTTGAAATTTACACAGAATGTGTTTCAATTGCCGTTTTATCTACAAATAATAAAAAAAGTTTATTTTTTTATTTTTCGGGTTCCGAAAGTCCGAATGAAAAAACGGAACCCTTATAGGATCACTCGTCTGTCTGTCTGTCCATCTGTCACAGCTAATTTGCTCCGAATCTGCTGGACCGATAGAGTTGAAATTTAGTACACACACATGAATATCTGTGACCCAAACATGGACATGTACCCTAAATAAATTAATTTGGAATATGGGGTCAAATTTAGGGTGAAAATCGGCAAATTAAAAACCAAAGTTATTCAAACTGTGTCGTGCGATATCAAATGAAAGGGCACTTTGTGATGGCCTCCAATATATTTTTTACATAATTTTAAAATATATTATTTTGAAGTTATTTCGGCAAAAAGAATAAACATGAACATTCCATTTTTCAAAATTTTAGGCCCAGTAGTTTTGGAAATAAGGGGGGGCCGCCCTTATTTCCAAAACCACTGGGATATGCAGACAATAGTTTTCTTTACTTATAGATTACAAGAAAATCTATAAAGAGGAGGCAGTTTAAAAAAAAACCTGAAAAAAACATGATTTGTTCGGAACCCTTTGCGCGTGGTTTTTTTTTACTCGATCTTATACAACAGGTACACGCGTATAATCTTGTACGATGGTACGGAACCCTTCATGTGCGAGTCCGACTCGCCCTTGGCCGGTTTCATTCACTACAAATACGTAGGTCGTAGGTACAGTTGTTCTGGATATTGGGGGGTTGTCTTTGTAAACTTAGTGTTAGGGAAAGATAAAGAAAAAAATATGAGATCGGGTTTATTTACAAAAATCTATTTATAACCTACTCTGAAAAAGGAGGAGGTTCTATGTTCGACTGTATTTATGTTTTTTTTTTTTTTTATGTATTTCCACCGATTTCTCTGTCAGTTGTACACCGATTTTCAAAATTCTTTATTTATCCAAAAGAATATACTCCCGAGGTAGTCGCATATAAATTTTATCGAAATTGCTTAAACGCTTTTTAAAAAACTGAACAAAACCGAAAAATACGTATACATAGATGACGTTTCATAAAATACACTAAAAATTAAAAAATAATTTTAATGTCGCAAGTTGGTATCAAAAAACGAAGAAATGAAATACAAACACCGACTTTCAAAATTAAAGTTGTTTTTTAATTTGGTATATTTTCTTTTTTGGAAGTCGGTTGTTTTTTTGTATAAAAGTTTTTTTTTTTATTTCCTACATTTAAATGTGGCCTTTAAGGCATTTAAGGAGGCCTGTGCCCCAGCGGTGGGGACAATAAAAGGCTGATGATGATATTTAAGTGAAATTTGGAATAGTCTCTTCGAGTCCATCAATTTAATTAATACGACTTCATTTTCTTAAGACTGCACCGAGCAAAATAATTCAAAACGGTCGTCACAGTTAAAGGGATATAATCAATACTATTACCATTATTACCATAAAAAAATATGTAATGAACACTACAATGAATGTGTTAACGATTATCGTTGGCAAAAATGAAAAATATTGTATTGTTTAATTAACAAAAATACGTAAAGTTGAACAAAAATCTTAAAATAGCATGCTCGTATTTAGTTGAATTTTGATAGTAAACTGTTGAATTTTTTCACAAACTTAGATTCATATTAATCTCTAATGACAATACTACAATTTATCGTTTTCATATTTTCGAAATGTCGCTTGGTTTTTTAATTTTTTTTTTTTAAATTGCCGCGCTGCTGTTTTGTATCATACGCAACGCAAACCGTTCAAAAATTCAGTCGTCCACCGGAGCTCGGAGAGTGATCACGTCTCATCGTGGAGCGACGCGCGGACAACGACAATTCGCGATCTATTGTGTACGTATTACCTTGCCGCCAATAGTTGAATAAGGTAAGTCTTATTTTTTGTTTTTTGAGTATGACTAATTATGCATACCCAACATTTACTTTTTATTTTTTTACTGTTCTATACATACATATTTCTGTAACCTTTTTTTAAATATTTATTTTAGTTTTAATATTTGTTTTTTCTAAAACATTTGTTATGGGTATCGTGTAATAGATTTTTGGGGGTACCGATTGCAAATCTGACAGTCATTTTAAAATCAAAGATGGCGGATGCCACTCTTTCTCAAACTTTTGTTATGGGTATCGTGTAATAGATTTTTGGCGGTGCTGATTGCAAATCTGACACTCATTTTGAAATCAAAGATGATGGATGCAACTTTTTCTCCAACATTCAATATGGGTGTCGTATAATAGGTTTTTGGGGGTCCCAATTGTAAAACAGACATTCTGTTTTTAAAATCAAAGATAGTGCATGCAAATTTTTCTCAAACATTCAATATGGGTATTGTGCAATAGGTTATTGGGGGCGCCGATTATTATTCTGACATTCATTTTAGATGGAAGGATGGATAGATGGTGGATCATTGTTTTTTCGTAAAATTGTGAATTTATATTACTTTTAATCTATCAAAAGAAACTGTAGTAGTATCTATACTACTGTTTTATTAAGAGATAACAAAGAGAAATCACGCCAGTTGGTACATGCCTGGATTTGAACCCACGAACTCAAGGAAGAGAGACGAGGACTTAGCCACTGGTGTCACCACGACATTTTAAATTTATTTTACTTATTTTGTTACCAGTGTTTGCTCGCTTAAGTCATTCACGTGAGCAAATATTTATGTATTCGGTAAACTATATTCCTTTTAGTCTGTTTACAGTATTTTAAAAGTTAGGTCGATGTTACGTCTGATAATTATGTTGATTTAATAATTTTATTAAAATATTACGTTTTAAGGAAACGCTAACCAATGAAAACCCTTGGCAATACGTTGGTGAAGAACCTTGCCCATACGTTAGTGAAAAACCTTCAGGTAGAAATGCCTTTGACTTCCCTGGAGAAAGTTGTTCATTTACATGGGCAGAAGCAATTTCTAAAATATGACCACACCGTTTCGTTACACCCTGTATAATAAATATACCACATTTTCCTATGCTCTTTGTATATTTTTTAAAATGGTAAAATAATCAAGGCACATTAGGTAATTATAGATTTTTTTTATAACAGACTGGTTTTATTATTACAATACCTACCTACCCATCTACCCTACCTATCTCCTCACCTAGCCTGCCTACTTATCCAGTAAAATTCCCGGGCGTGCAATCCACGACGCTAAAATTTCATCGCAATCGGATGAATACTAAGGAATCAGATAACGTTCCTATTACCACAGATTATATTATCTGTACACTAGCGTACTATTATTATAATACAAACAAACGTTTTTTTTTTTTAATTATGTATAAATTATTACAATTAAAAAATAATACCAAATAAAACCATCTAAATCATCAATATTCGTCTTTTCAAGACACTCAACACAACGACTCAAATTTAAAAAATCCTAAGTTATCAACTTTTGTCGTGCAGCTGCAAGCGAGCCTCGAGCGAACTTGTCATTGTGTGCGTGACGACGCATACGACTAGCGCGGCGCAGTAAATACCTATTTTCCGCGCGCCTTGTTCGCTCGGCGCAGTCTTAACTGCAGCTTCTGTATTGTTTCTTTTTAAAAATTTCGAAACAAAGTTATATTACCCTTATTCGAATACATGTGACAACCACCAACCCGAATTGGGCTCACGTGGTGGATTACAGCCCACACCCTCTCAAATGCCAAGCCTCCTCTTTTATCCTTAAGGATAAAAGAGGAGGCTTGTGCACCAGCAGTGGGGAATTAAAAAGGCTCATGATGATATAACTTGCCTATGTCACTTCGGTTCCTAAGCCTAATATAGGTACTGTGACGTCCACTTGTCACAGGGGTAAGCACAGATGGTTTAATAAAACAATAGTTTGGTGTCTTTATAATAGCAAGCTGAGCGTACGTCTAGCCGGAAACAGTGACAGCTGTCTAGTGACACTTATACCCGCGTGGACCTACCTCCGCTTCTATATTATTTCATCATCACACCTCATCCCTTTTTACAAATATAAATTTTTCAGATTTTTTATAAATACACATAAGTGAAAATAGAAAACTTAAACTCATTTAAAACGCAATTGGAATTAGACTACTTAATGTAGTTTACACCTAACGTAAATATAATTTTGAATTTAAACTAATTAGTCCACTTTCAACATTAATCAAATAGTTTACACAGAGGTTTCAAACAAAAGAAAATTATACATTGTTAATTACAATTACACAAAAAAGATTCAAAAATAATTAAACTATTTGTTGTCTGAATCGCAATCGCTGGTATCGTCACAATCAGTTGTGTTTTCTCCACACACTTGCCATTTACCTTCAACTCTTTATAGATGGACAATATTCCTCCTCAACTCTTGTCCGGTGTGATCGTTCTTTATGGTATATTTAGAACCGCTAGAATTTACACCCGTAGGTATGTGGTGCGGGGTTAAAATTCGGTGTCAATTTGTTTTCTTTTATTAAGTTTTTCTTTTATTATTCTCCCTATCTGTGACTTTTTTTTTGTTTCGAAAATGAATATTAAGTGTTATAACTAAACTTTTTTCCAAACAAACATTAACTCAATTTTCGATCATTTTTTCTGAAATTTCGAAATTACACATTTGCGGTTATGAAAACGCAATGAAAGTATGTAACGAGTGGAGGGGCCGGGTTTTACTCCACTTGCCTGTGTTCGCGTTACATTGTGCGGAATAAAACATTGTTTTATTTTTCATAACTAAAAATAAAAGTCGTTTCCCAGCAATATCTTTTTTGCGCAAAACTACTTTGTTAGACGAGCAGTATGCGTAGTTAACGGCTCTGTGATGTTTCTTTTTACATCCTGTATATATGTCCTGTTCTGTGTGTGTTCTACATTTTTCTCTCTAATAGAACAAGAAAGAGACGGACGTAATTTAAAGCAGTCAAATTTAGTTGAACTAATATTTCCATACAAATTAAGGGTACCTACACGTAAAAACATGTCGATTAAAAACACGCTGAAGCGCAAAGCGTAAACTAGTTTGACATCTCTAACTTATTTCATAGCTATAGCCGTCTTTTTCTCGCACTGCCATTTAGTAAAAGATAGCGATCTCTAATTTTAGTTTAGTTATTGAACAAGAGAATCGGCACCAATAACATGCATCCCTTATATCACGAGGCCTTGCATACTGTATGCTTTGGTGAATGTGGTGCTCATCCTCAAAAGGCTGGTTTTTATTTATTGTACATAATCGCGATAGACAATCAATGTTTGTTTTTCCCGGTGTGTAAACTACCTTGAAATTATTGTATGACTGCCTGCCTGCCTAATTGATTTTGATCTACTACCAAATATAACTTCCAGCGGCTTGTGATCAGTTACTAAATCAATAGTTTAAACGTTTATAACGTTTGTCAACTTCTGTAAGGCTCTTATTGCCATAAGCAATCACCCGTGGTCCGTTATTATCAGACTGAATGAGCACAACCAACCGGACTACAACATGGCATCTGCCATGACTGGTTTTATCTTTTGGGTCAGAATATCCAAGTGTATGGATATTACTCAAGGAGTTTCATAACACAAGGAACGACTCTGTTTGTTTAGGACCCTGTTGTGACTAATTTCGGCATTTTTCCTAATTTTAGCGTTAAAAGCCTCCTTAAGAGTTTTGATGTAGTCGCCATATCTAGGATCCATTTGTTGACATAGTTTATTAGTCCTAAAAACTATGTATTTCTTCTATAGTTTTTTGTCTCCCTAAAACTGTCTACAACCTTAACGTATTTGTCAAGGGGTTTAACCCCTTCCAACGATAATTGATGTACCAAAATTTTATGCTCTTGACATTAAATACGTATTTTTTTCTGATTTATTAGAATGTTTATTCTTTAAATAAATGCAGGACAAGTTTGATAGGCTCAAAATGCATTGTGTTCTGCGTCATCCTTGCCATATATGACAATGTCATCAATAAGTTGACGACGCCATCAAAGGCAAGTAGTATTCTTTCTACAATTCTTTGAAAATGCTCTGGCGCATACGATTATGTCAAACATGAGCCACTTATATTGGTACAAACCTTGACTCGTTATAAATAAAAGTTGTTATATCTCTTGAGTCTTGCTGATTTCGACTTTGATAAAATATGCGTCTTTAATGTCGAGCTTGGAAAAACCCTTGCCTTGTTAAATTTCGTTAGTAGCTGATCCACTGTAGGCAATGGATGGTTTTCCCTCACGATAGCCTTATTTGCGCATCGCATGTCTACGCCCACTCTTACATATCCTTCCAGTTTAAGGACGGGCACTATTGGTGATACCCATCCCGAAGGTTTAGTAATGGGTTCTATTATATATCCAATTGGTCAATCTTTTTGTTAATCTTTTCTTGCAGGGGAATGGGTACGCCGCTATCGCGGAATTTAACAATTATAGAATGTTGCAGTCTGCTGTTAGTCGGCTACTTGAATATCTGCACCAAATGTTCTAATTACGGTTCTAAGCAACAAATGTTTTATTTAGGTTGACAAAATTTGATTACTGAAAGTAATGCCGCAGTTTTTTAGATAATCCTAAGTTGTTTCACTCAAAATGTTACACTTGCTGCCAGAATAAATAATCAAATATACTCGTACTTTAATACCTCCAATATGACAGCTTAGCGTCGAGTCATCATCAAAATGAAAAATATAGTCAATATTATTTTTGACAGGATTCTCCATGACGTTAGGTTTATCGTTGTCTTTCTTCGACAGTTTAGGCTTTTTGTTAGGAAACTTGTGTGTGTTTTTATTTTTCCTTTTAGATGCTAGAGTTTTGCCTTGATTTCTGCGGTGTCCGATGAAACCACATTTTAGAGATTGTTTTAGTTTTGGTTACTGTCTCCGTTATGACTCACACTACTACTACACCATACACATCCTATATTTCTAGAGACTTGCTGTTTCGTGTCTATTTTATTGATACTTGAAGCCTGTGTTTCCTGGCCATAGTCGTTGAGTTGTCTCTCTACTGCTTCTACAGCATTTACTTCTGAAATAATTTTAACGAGACTAACCGAGTCACCTAAAGTGAGAACTTTCTTTAAGAGCTCCTTGATCCGACAGTTGCCGACAATTTAATCAATTAGGTTATCTTCTTCGCAAGAGAACTTACATTTTCTACTTTGGTGACGAAGCCGTACTTACTAGAGATTTTTCGAATTTTTCACCTTGTTCTTGTTTTAGAAGTCTGAACAAAATGTCTTTCATATATTTTACTCTGACGAGGCAAAAAGTAGTCGTCAAGTTTCTTAAGAATCCAGTTGTTAACATCTATATTGATTCCCACTGCTTCGTCTATCACTTTACCAGGGATATTATAGTATATCTCCTGAAGTGTCAAACCTCCTACATATAGTAGTGTAGCTTTTTTTTTTCTCTGGGTTTGATATATTTAATGCAACTTAAAACAATTCAACTCTTCCATTTTTTCCCATCGTACGGACGCAGCATCGCCTTCGCAATCAAAAGCATCCAGGGGTTGTATGTGGGCAACCTACGCCAATTTGCTATTGTTAGTACCAATTGACAACCAGATATAAGGAGTGAGGAGCATTTATCGGAACAGATTACAAAAAAAAACAGGTTTTTAAAATTAACAACATTTAACAGGTTTCGAAAAAATTAAAAATACAGGTACAGTTCCTGCCTGTTCCACAACCTACAACAGACCAACCAAATTAAAACATTGCCGTACTGGTGTCTGTATGCTCTTCTATAACTTACGGATGTTTACGTTATTAGAAAGAGAGATATACAAACGAAACTGACCTGGATCAGTTTGTTTTATTTTAACAGAAAGAGATAACATCTGTTCCTCTTCACTGAATGAAACTAGGTACTATATTATAATCTGTTGCAATCAAAGTATTCAGTCTGGTTGCAACGTAACAGGCTGTTATTTTGGAACAGGTTTTTTTTTTTTTTAGTTCCAGTCGATCATTCAACTTACTACTTATGTTGGTAACACCATTTCCAATTTCACTAATTATATAGATGTATAACAATACATAATTTACAATACATAATACAATATAATTTATAATACATAGTATAATTTATAATACATAATTTTATATATTATTTTTCTTTTTTTTTTGTTAGTACCAACTGCAGTATGCAGTTTACTGCCTTCGCGTTTTTAGTACCAGTCGATCATTCGAATTCCTACTACTTATGATGGAAGTACCATTTCCACTTTCGCTAATTATATATATACATAATATTAGGTAGGTATAAAAATAATAACCCAGATCATAATCAAACATAGCATACTTACCCGGGCCTGCGGACGGCGAGTAGTGGGTAACTCGCTGTCCGATCAGCACCAGGCCCGAGAGTCGACGGCGCGTAGTGTTCCACGCGCGCCTCAAAGAGTTGTCAGCAAAAGGACGGGGCCTGCCATGGCCAATGCCTGCCCGGGGGTTGAGGATAAATTCGATAGAATTACCTCGCCCCTGGGAATTCAGGGCAGGGAGGAACAGGGGTGGGTTTTAGTCAGTAAGAGTCTGTCACGCCCTTCCGCTCCACCCTAGAGCGGAAGAAGTCATAGGATGATTTCCCACCCCTAAAAAAAAAAACAGCATACTTTATAAATCTTTTTATTTTTTACGTTGCAATAATTATATAAAGTCTGGCACAATCACAATGAGCTATTCTCAATTTATGTTTCCCGACATGCGTGACTGGAATTGGATCTGTCAAAATACTACTTTGTAATATTAGTTCAAGTACCTACGTAAGCTAATAGATACGTTATTCTTCATAGTATCAACTGAGTAGGTACTTGTAAGATACGCGTATGACTTGTAAACAGAATTTTAAATTACAACATTGTGGGTAGTGGTGTTATTCTAGAAAGGCACACCTTTCTAAGTTTTGTAATCAAAAATTTACCGTAAGTAAATCACACTAATCCCACTAATATTATAAAGGCGAAAGTTTGTGAGTGTGTATGTTTGTTACTTCTTCACGCGCAAACGGCTGGACCGATTTGGATGAAATTTGGTAAATAAATAGCTTATACTCCGGATTAACACATAGGCTTTTTATCCAGGTCTACGCCGGTGAAACCGCGGGACGCAGCTAGTATGTAATAAAAATGATATTAGCAAAACCCTTTTTGAGCCATTTTGTGCCTATCGTAAATAATTAACCAAGTTAATAAGTTGCACGTAAACACCGCTTAGCGTATTGCTAAATTATGGGATAACATTTCCCGTTGGTTCACTCTTTACTCTTGTTTTTTTTTTTCTTTTGTATATTGTTGGACTTACACAAAACCTCGTCGCCACTTGTGACGTCCAGTTGTCACAGGGGTAAGCACAGATGGTTTAATAAAACAATAGTTTGGTATCTTTATAATAGCAAGCTGAGCACACGTCTAGCCGGCAACAGTGACAGCTGTCTAGTGACACTTATACCCGCGTGGACCTACCTCCGCTTGTATATTATTTAATCGTTACAGGTACTAAGTTGATGACTTATTTACCTGGTTTTCAGGACTTGCCCTTTCCCGTTACTCTCAATATCTTGTCGGCTCAAGAATCACGTTATGGTTAAAAAAATTGAAAAGAATAATGTGATGGTGGCTGCTTTTTAGGCATTGTCTAAGAATTTTTTTTGAGGGTATGTAACATAAAGATCTGCTTGAATCGACTCAAAGGACTTGTATCTTCTAAAATAAATATATCTTTCAACCTTATCTGTTGTGCAAGTGCGAGTCGGACTCGCGCACCGAGGGTCCGTAAGGTTTGTACGGACTCCTTACAAACCTGTAGGTATATAACTAAAAAATATTTTTATTATATTATGATGTATATATTTTTCGCTATGTTTCTATTATCTGTGCTATAAGATGTTGCTTCGTACCAAATTTCAAGTTTCTGAGTTTACGGCAAGTACCCTGTTGGTTTTGATTCCCTTGCGAGTGTCGAAAATTTGCAGCATAAACGGCTGTATCTTTTGACTGCGTTGGCTTAGAAGTTTGATGTTTTCACAGCACCAAGGGGCAGTAGACTTGAGTATTTGATATGATTTTCAGCTTGATACCTCCACGCGTTCCTGAGAGAAAGGGTCTTGACAGACAGACAGACGGACAACAAAGTGATTCTATAAGGGTTCCGTTTTTTCTTTTGAAGTACGGAAACCTAAAAACTACAGCGTTGTTTATCAAAATTCGCAGTTCTGCATCAAATATTTGTTCAAAATCAACTTTACCGAGAAACAACCTACCCAAAAAGCATCAGAAAGCGAACAAAAGCTAACTCAAATAAAACGTATATTCCTCGTTGATCCGTAAGCCTGATGTCCGAGCACCGAATAAAAATCAAGTACTCGCCGAAAAACGCCGAAAAACTGCCAGGATTCGGATCAATGGCCGTTCGGTACATTTAGTTGGGATCCGACGGCCATTCTGCTTTGTTTATAGGGGTGGTACGTAATATAAATTAATTATCTACGACGGCACTGCCGACAACCCTGGCGAAAATATCTCGCCGTGAATAAAGAGCCGGTATTAATTTGGGATATCGTTAAAAGCAGAATTAAACGGTAATTGCATATACGTTCTGTGGCTGTTGTTGATGCTCTGAAGGCGTTGTGGGAGATTTTGGCTTGTTTACTTATTTATATTCGTTTAGGAGATGAATAGAATCCGTGGGGCGTTCGCCTTTCAGGAGGATCATCAGGGCTATTTGTAATGGTTTTCATCGCGATAATATGCCGCTGGTTGATATATTATCCTTATACATGTGAATGTCTTTTGTTAACTGGATTCATTTTAGAAGAATTTTGTTTTGTGTTTGTATTTAATTTTACACTTCAGCTTAGAGAATCATTTATCTATCATATATCTATCACTTAGATAGTGCCAGTTAAAAATTAGTAAATTAAACATACTGAAAAGTTACTTACCAGTTAAACTTCGATAAGTCGTGTGCTTCGACTTAAAATAATTTCTTCTCCTAATATTGCATTATTCAGACCAAGATACTTATAAAAAATCCACTAACGAGCTTCCTAGTCTTATCAATTTCCAGCAAGTCATGCCACATTATTGTTTCAAACAAACAAAAATAAACTCCCAATTTCCATCATCGGATGTTTTTCTTTTGTTTCAAACTCGCTCTAAAGTTTTATTATTTCATCATTAACTTCGAGTTTGAGTTGTGTTCGTTAATCATTTATTTACGAAGCTTGTTTGTGTGGAAGACGCCTTTGTTTGAGTTATAAGTAGCGTTATAAAAACGCTTAATGTTTTGATTATAATTAATTTTGATAAAGTTTATTACTTTACACGTAATTTAGGTGGTTATTCCCTAAATTGTAAGTTATTAAACACATTAGGTCGTGGGAGATGCGAAGGGTTACGTAAATTCTCTAAACTTTGAATTTAATTTATATTATGAACTAATACCGAACAAAAAAAAATCAATCTGCCTAGCCTTTTCCCAACTATCTTGGGGACAGCTTCCAGTCTAACCGGATGCAGCTGAATACCAGTATTTTACAAGAAGCAACTGTCTATCTGATATCCACAACCCAGTTACTGGGTAATACAATACCCCTTGGTAAGACTGGTAGTCAGATTTTCGTGACTACCAAAGATCCACGATTGACAGCAAGGACCAACGGCTTAACGTGCTTTTCGAGGCATGGAGGCGTCTCAGTATGTAAAGATGGTCACCCATCCATGGAATAACCTCGGCAAGCGTAGCTTAACCTGACAGTTTGAGAAGGCGGCTATTATTACCTTAGCCACGAGCTAATACCGACCCAATAAATCTATTACACGTCAATTTTCTCCTAATACTGACCACTATGATAAAAGGTCACAGAGGTTATCGACATAATCACCCCCACTTGGGCCGGCAGACAGATTGTCCATCGCAATTCGCCATAAGTTATCAATCTCAGACACTGCTGGCCAATTCCACTAAATCCCTTTGTCGCATTTTACGACATTTACTTGGGAAAGTGCGGATTGTTTGCCAGCTAAACCCAACATTTGTCATTTTCTTTTGTTTTAGAGCATATTGTGTGAATATATAGCCTCTTTGGTAGAGAAGTCGCTGTTGATGGGAATGAAGCCTTCAGATCAATTTCCCGGTCGAGCAAAATGTAACCTTTATGGTTCTTAATCAGGAATTTTTCAATAGCAGCCCAGAGTATGGATCCATGGACAATACTATCGCAAACAATGGCAAACTGTCGCAATGAGCTCATTTAATTATATGGGAATAATACATAACTACGTAGCTACTACTAAAATATGTATGTGCTTGTTTACGTAGCTACATCTCTGCCTATCACTTCGAGGCTTCACGTTTTTGGAAAGGATGAACTAAATTCTGCCATACCAATCATATGTACTTATTCAATTACACTGGGTAAAATTCCATTAGCGAGCTCATTAAAAAGGGTTTAACTAATCAGGTTTCACTCGAACCTCTTCACCGTTCACCTTATCTCGTAGCTCCTATTCCCAAATACTTGTACATCATTCAGCGGCAAACAATCACAAAAGGTTACAGTAATCGTCTGACAACGAGCGTTGTGCTTGTCAATAGTCTGCAAACGTTGGAGCCAACAGTCTGTGTTTGTTGTCCTTTGTAGTGTTTGTGACAAACGTTTGGCACGAACATCACCCTTTGTGGTCGGTGCTACTATTGCTAATGTTTTCGTCGTGGTTGATTGATGCCTGTGAGATAGAACCTTGATGTTTTATTATTGATTGGTGCTTGAGAGGTCAAGGTTGTGTTGAAATGTGAAAATAATTTTAAATTAACACGTTGTTTTCCCGGTTCAGAGCTTTTCATTCCTGAAAAAACGAGCATTGAGCTTTTTGTGTGTTTAACCTACTGTTTCTCTTTGCTAGATTCCTGTTATTAATTTAGTTATGGCGCAGCTAAAACACTCTATTATGACATTTACTTAAAGGCTACATTAATACTATAACTAACTCGGTTACCAATACACAACGTGATGTAGGTAGTAAAACTTTCAGGCCGCATATTTTAAATGATTCCTCATTAATTCATCATTGTTAATGAAAAGAAATGATATATCGTTTACAAAAATACCTGCGATTCATTCATTTGTATTTATGTCGAAGCCTTTAATATTTCTCGTCGTGGATGTAATCCGGCTGAAGGCTAGGTTTTAACAACATTCTATTTTAGGAAAGGCTTGAATGGAACAAGTTAATCCTAAGCCTGTTCAAGTTATTACAACTTGGTACTTGAGTCAAGTAATCCCGCGGGCTTATAAACATAAGATTTGGTTAAAGTCCTGTCATTTACAATTACTTTGTAAGTGTGTAAAGTTAATCAAATGATACAGGGAGACTTCTGGTTAATTAGCATTTTTTCAGGAGGTTGAAGTACTTAAAAACGTCAATAATTGCTGTTATGTGACCAACCAAGATAAATCTGAAATTACGACCAAAAGCCATCATAACTATTTCTTCCATATTTTTTATTTATTTATTATTTTTTCCATATTTATTTCCCTCTTGAAAAATAATAACTAAAAGTTAGATAGTTAATTTGACGAATTGACGTTTTTTGCACCCGGTCCCTCACAGGTATATACTAAAATAAAGTAAGTTGTTTATATTCAGGAGTTCTTCGCCCTCAGGGAGATTCTAAATGAATTAAAAGTCACCCTGTCTATACTATGTTTCAGATAAATTTGCAATAAAGTACATTGACCTTTCCCTAATACCTCTTCGTAGGTACCTGAACAATTAAATATAAATCGTTTTTCATTATTAGACAATGTTAAGGATCTGAGAGATGTTGATTCGGGACAGCTTTGAGTCATTAATTCCGTTTTTCATATTAAAAATGTCAATAAATGTAGGTGGGTCAATGACCGTTATTGCACGTTTATTTGGAACAACCTTTAGATACAGGCTGACTTTTAATAAAAACACTCGGCAGTGCGTCAGTCAAGTTCGCAAGGCATAATAGCAAGTAGTTACATACTTGCATAAATTATTCTGAAAGTCAAAGACTAAAGTTGGTATGTAACAATTTGCCAAGTCGGACTACATAATATTAAGCAGCTAAGAAGATAACAAATTTTCTTTTAAAGCAAGGGAAGAACGTTGAGCATGATAGGAGCTATGGTTTATGGAACTTCGAAAAAACTTGGTATACAGTTAGATCTTCCTTCTTTTATCAGTAGAGCCGTTACTCAGAACTTGGCTGAACACACACATTTATGTTTTTGGTGAGATTGAAATTTATACTAAGCACTTGATTGAAATAGACTGAGTTGATTGATTGAGTCCCATTTTTCAGTCACCGTAAAAGTCTGAGTAGTTGTGTGTATTTTATTAACTATTGCACATCAAAAACGAACATGAAAAGGCTTTAAACAAACGTAAAAGTGGTTTTATTTCTATAGACTTTAAAATCATCCCCTAAAAGCTAGTGGGTAATGTAACTTATTTGGAATAAATGTCCAAACGTTCACCACTTGGTATAGTTACTCAAACAGACATCAAAACTCCCGACCAGTTGATACAGTTTTCGTATGAAAGCAGACTAAATCATAGCGTCACATGGAAGTTCGAAGCCGTGGGTAACAACTTAAGAAGTTTTCTCATCTGGGTAATGAACAGGCGTGCTGCTACCGTCTTCCAAAGACTTTGACTTGAGTGTCTATTTATTTACTGAACAGCTTGTAGAATTTGCGTAAATGCAACGTTTGAAAGGAAATCTCATTCCATGTGTAAATTAGGGTATTTTGCTAATATTACTTCTGAAGTAAAATTGTACGGGATGTTTTCATGAGTGGTTTGTAATACAATATGTATGTTATATGCTTGTGCATCTCAAGGCGAAAATCAAACTTCATTTTGTTTCTGGTCTGATAGGGGTATCAGACCAGAAGGAAATGACATCTAGATACTGTGACGACCTTATGTTGGCAACCTTATGGTGAAGACTGGCACGTTGGAAGTTTGGAACTTTCTAGAAACTCTTGAAACGCCAATTGAGAATTTAGAAGAAACAAGACTTTAGTTTTATAGGTAGACTTGACCTAGCCCGCACGAAGAGGGCACATGTATTAATTTCATTATTCAATATAACATATTAATATTCCAGTTCTCTTTCTTTTATAACACATCACACATAAGCAGTCACTCTTATACACCACCCTCTCGCACCGCGAGCGAGTAAACAAACCCCCAGGAACCTAAAAGGAATCTCCAGGGACCAGCACCAAGAGAAGCTGCTCCAGGTCCCTATATGTGGCGGCGAGCGCCGGGAAAGAACGCCGTATGTAAGAGTGACGGCAACGGTAACGGTGTGCGGTGGACAAACTGAGGACTGATGCAGTGACAGCATCAGGATAAGAGGAGTATACTCCAAGCTGAGTGGTTCCATTTTTATTAAGTGTTAGATAATATTAAAAGAGCAAAATGCGTTACTTTTCGGGACACACGTATGAAGTGTGCCTCGAAGAATTCATCGACGAGTTTGTGTCGATGGCTATTGCCAAGGGGTGGCGAAAAAGCGATTATTCGTTAATTCTTGGTGTCTGGTTAAAAGGAGCTGCGCATTATTTTTTTAAATATACATTCCAGTATGAGATGGAATTTGACACGCTGTGCGCGGAGCTTAGGAGAGAATTCCCATGCAAGTGTGTGTCTTGCAAGCACAGAATTAATCAGTGTTTTTATAATCTTGAGAGGCCGGACGTTGTGTCCGAAGCGGATGAACAGTCCGAAGATAATGTGAGCGAGGATAATCAAATAATATTTTTTTCTAAGGAGGACGATGATGACCAGAGCTGCGCTGATGCAGGCCTAGTCAATGATGTCCAGGATTATGAAGACTGCGGTCTGGACGAGGATGACCGAAGCTGTGAAAATGAAGATACAGAATCGGGTCGGTTATTTACAATTATTCCTAGTAATAATATTTCAGAGAAACAAGAGATAATTGTAGTAAAAGAAACATTTGGCGAGCACGAGTCGAATGAAAATTTTATTTGTTTGGGAGTTGTTTCGGCTGATGTTGTCGACATGGAAAGCTGTGAGGTGGAAATTCCGTCGGAGACACATGGTTCTTGTAACGATGATTTTATTCAAGTTGAGTATGTTTCTGCTGATGTTTGTGAGCAGGAGAGCTTCGAAATGGCGGTGGAGTCCAAAGAGCTGTGCGTGCCGGTGGAAGTCATGCAAAATCCTGCTATTATTGTTCCAATAGGTGATGGTCCAGCGGATATCTATCGGGATGAAAACTGCATCATAAATATCACTTCACAACATCACAACATTTCACAACAAGCGGAACAGCATTTTTCACAGAATAGGCTGGAGGAGGAGATATGGGCCCTCCCGTATTATATGAAGAGGAATAATTTCCATTTCTTTGCTAAACATAAAATTATTTTTGTATCAATTTTATTTATTCTAGCTGACATGCATAGTCATAGCAACGTGACAAACAAGTTTTCGACCATAAATATAAGGTATGGACATAGTAATTACGATGACCCAAATTTTTCGATAAAAATAAAAATATGCGAAAGAGGTCAAGAATTGCTTGTAAACTATTTATTAAAGCAATATTCTGTAAGTAAATATAAGTGTTGGAAATTTAAGAAAAAATTTATAAATTGTTTGTTAAAAATTATTTTATTTTTAAAAATAATTTTAGAGAATAGACAGTGGTGTCAGATGTCATTTGACATGACAAATAATTGTCAGATATCTGGTACGTCAAAATTAGTACGGTTGACAATATAGTAAAAGATTAAATTTTAACCGACTTCAAAAGTAGGAGGTTCTCATTTCTTTTGTTTTTTATGTGATATTAATCGTTGTGTTTTTGTGTGTTTCATGTAACTGTTATGATGAGCTGCACGGACGTGATTGAAGACTGATGGGAGATATGACCACATTCTATGAAAAAAATTTGTTAGGCGATTATTAGTGGGAATTAGATATGAGTTTCTCCAGGGTGCGATTTTAATAAAGATGTTACTACGGTTAGGAGGTAGAGGGAATTGCGGTCCTCTCTCCTAGGGAAAAATGTGTCCGGGTTTTTTGTCGGTTTATACCAGCTTTGTTTATGGGGTATAATGCCTTCGCAAAATAGGATCGAGTTGATTCTGTATGGTGTGACCGAGCCCATGACAATTTTTATGTATTATTCATTTAGAGAGTATACTTCAAGTTATATTTATGGAGCACTCTGGGGGAAGTTCAGGAACAGTGAGTAGGTGTTCATAACAGTGGTCGTTTTTTCTCCTGGTCTTCATAAACGTCCAATGGAGTTAAAATTATTACAGTTTTGAATTTTATTTTTGTAAACCCCTTCTGGGTAGATGCTAACTAGAGCATCTTAGGTCAGAAAATTTAGCAGAGCAGTGTGGCTTTTTAGAGAGGTTTTACCTCACTGAAGCCATGTGCATTGCCGGGATATGTGGTGCGCCGAATGGCTTAATTAATAATAAGAAAGAAGACCACTTTACTCGGGGTTCATTTTAGGCTATCCATAGGTGGACTCTGCTGCGACATGTACCTCTCATAGGTAGGGCCTTCGCGGTAGGTTTAGGTAGGCCTCAATCGGCTTTTCAAATATTTAGTTGAATAGAAGACTTACTAGCGTATGCGCTTCTATTCGTAGGGGCGTAGCTCATGTGACGACCTTATGTTGGCAACCTTATGGTGAAGACTGGCACGTTGGAAGTTTGGAACTTTCTAGAAACTCTTGAAACGCCAATTGAGAATTTAGAAGAAACAAGACTTTAGTTTTATAGGTAGACTTGACCTAGCCCGCACGAAGAGGGCACATGTATTAATTTCATTATTCAATATAACATATTAATATTCCAGTTCTCTTTCTTTTATAACACATCACACATAAGCAGTCACTCTTATACACCACCCTCTCGCACCGCGAGCGAGTAAACAAACCCCCAGGAACCTAAAAGGAATCTCCAGGGACCAGCACCAAGAGAAGCTGCTCCAGGTCCCTATAATACATCTGATCTATTTGGGAAAATAAACGGTTGCACATAACAATAATACACAAAATTTATATAAAGAGACAAAAAAAGTCACGATATTTTTAACTTAATTTATTTAAAACATTTTATAAAAGTAATAATACGTGCGCTTACAAAAGTAAAAATATTTAAAATAAATGAATAAGTTATGAAACAATTAATATATAAAACAAAGAAAGGAAGAAAAACTTATGTTTTATAAAAAAAAGCAGAAAAAAAGTCCGCGATCTCAAAATGACAGCAGAAACGATTGATTCAAAGACAAAACGTCTAAATTGTCCCGTTGAAAAAACGAAGAGGTCAATATTTATAGAGAATAACGGTAATACACGGCTTTCAACATTGTTTGAAGTTTTTCAATCGCATCGGTAGTACTGTAGAAGACACTTATACAGAAACCTTTGGATACGATGTGTTGGAGCTTATCGTTTGAGCAGTATGTAGAAAACCTGTTTATGTATTCTTGTAAGAGAAGGCAATAATTCAAATTTCTGATAGGTCTAAAAATGTAATCATCTGTGTGTACAATTTTGAATTTTGAAGACATCTGGTGAAGTCATGGGGTCGGGGAGTGAGGGGAGAAGGTAACCAATATCTTTACCATCCAAATGTCAACCTCACCTGCACGCGCCGAATGGCGACGGAAGACAATCGGCTGCCGTGGTATTCCCTGCTAGACAACGAACGAGGCTCTGGCGACCGAGTAAGCGGCGGGATAACCACTAACCCTCTCGGGCGACCGGGCGGAAGAGGTTACAGCGGCCTTGGGATCTAAATAATCTCTAAAATGTCTGACGCAGAAGGCAAAGGGAAACCACTGCGGTTACATTCCCAAGAAAGTCACATGAGAGCACAGATAAATGAGATACGATCGCCCTGCGAATCGATTAGCGACCGGCGCCGCGCTGCGTCCGGGGCGCGTGGTGTGAAGTTGGCTACCAGCCATGGCGGGGTAGGGAACGAGGCCCTCCATGGAAATTCTACTACTGAAAACTCCATCAAACTACGCCGTCTCCAGATGATAGGAACTTGGAATGTACGCGGCCTAAACCAACCTGGAAAACTTACTATTTAGGAACAAGAAGTAGTTAGAACCGGCGTGAACATCTGTGGTCTAAGCGAAACACATCGGAATGGCAGCGGACACTTATTGACAGACCACCACGTCGTTTACTTCTCTGGCAACGACATCAGCAGTACCAACGGTGTGGCCTTTTTAATGCCTAAACATATTAAAAAATGCGTGATGGGATACGAGCCGATAAGCAATCGGATTATCAGCGCTAAGATAAAGGCTTCACCAATGAATCTTAACATCGTTCAAGTGTATGCCCCCACCTCTACCGCAAGTGACGAAGCAATTGAGAAGTTTTACTCCGAATTAGAAGTTACAATAGCGAAGGTACCCAATAGAGAGTTATTAATAATCCTAGGAGACTTGAACGCTAAGATCGGAGAAAACGCTCATCAACTCAGTAGATGCGCGGGAAGATTTGACTCGGGAAGCGGAATGAACGAGGTGAACGCTTAATACAATTCACTTCAGAAAACGACCTGCTGATTGTGAATAGCCTTTTCCAACACCACCCTCGAAGGCTGTATACTTGGGTATCGCCCGATGGAAAAACTCGCAACCAAATAAATTACATCATGATTCGGTCAAGGTGGAGATCATCTGTGACAAATGCCCATACGTTACCTGGGGCTGATTGCGGGTCTGACCACCAACTTTTGATCTCTAAACTGAAGCTCAAGCTGACAGCAGCCAGAATCATCAAAAAGTCGAGGAAGCTAGAGGTAAAGGATGTTCTGGGATTTCGTTCGCTCGTCGAGCAGAACTGGTCACAGTGGTCTGATACAGATCTGGCTAACGAAACACGTGATGCACTATGGAACAGAGCTAAAACACTTGCTACAACTGTTTCGAACACCGCACCACCTATTGCAAATCACAAAAGACAGCATTGGATGACTGATAGCATCTTTGAGCTAGTCGAAAAACGCCGGAAGATGAAAGCAGCAGGAGTCAAAATCAAGGCTCTTAATAAAAATGTCGGCACAAATACAACGTAAATGTAGACAAGACCAAAATACCTACCTTCGAAATATATGTAAAGAGATTGAGTATCATGCCGACAGATATGAGTCCAGAGACTTGTATCACAAGATTCGTCTCATTACGAAAACGCTGCCATCCAAAACCTGGGCCATCGAAGATCAGAATGGTCAAGTAGACAAAAACAAAACACAAAAACAAAAACACAAAATGGACAAAATTTCGGAAGTTTGGAGGAATTACTGCCAGTCCTTGTACCAAGATCTTCAGTCACGAAATTTTGCATCCACGCAGCCTGCGAGTGACATGCTCGAGCCGGATATTTTTGAGTCAGAAGTAAGAGCCGCTATCCAACATCTCAAGAATGGGAAAGCCACAGGAAAAGATGATATCCCAATTGAAACCATTCGAGCATTGGGAGAGCGTGGCGTTCATATCTTCCACATCATTTGCAACAAGATATGGCTCACAGGCAAATGGCCCTACGAATGGGCTCACACAGTCTTCACTCCTCTTCATAAAAAAGGTTCCACGAAAAAGTGTAGCAACTTTCGACTAATTGCACTCATAACACACGCTAGCAAAATAATGTTACACATCATAAACGAGCGACTGAAAGCATATTTGTCCAGAGAAATTGCGCCAGAACAAGCGGGATTTGTAAAAGGAAAAGGTACCGTGAACAAATTCTCATCGTTCGTCAAATCATTTAGAAGGCTCGAAAGTTCAACAAGCCGACATACATATGCTTTGTAGATTTCTCCAAAGCGTTCGACTCAGTGAAATGGCCAATGTTGTGGAAAACACTACTGGACATGGGTACAACACAACACCTTGTGCACCTGCTCAGGGAGCTCTATGAGGGGGGAACAGTTTCAGTGCGTACAGATGACCTCCTCTCAGATAGTTTCCATCCAAGTGCGGGCGTACGACAGGGATGCATAATATCGCCATTACTATTCAACGTCTACACCGAGCTTGTAATGCGAATCACTCTCGAAAACTGGACCGATGGTGTTGTGATTGGTGGATATAAAATCGCAAACTTGCGGTACGCAGACGACACCACCTTATTTGCGAGTAACGCGAACCTTATGGAGGAATTACTTCTCAGGATGGAGCGCATAAGCCTTACGTTTGGGTTGAAAATAAACCGATCTAAAACCAAAATTATGATCGCGGATCGCATCAACCACAACTCGCCCGAAGTGACACAGATTGCGAACTGCGGGCTTTGATCTCAAACAACGGCGGCTGCGTAGATGAAGTGAAGCGACGTATGGCCATAACCAGAACTGCGATGGAAAAGTTAAGGAAAGTGTGGAGGAATCGCAACATTACCAAAGCCACCAAAATCAGGCTCATACAAACACTTGTATTCCCCATTTTTCTTTATGCGGCCAAGACGTGGATAGTGCGTGAGTTGGAAAAGGGGAAGATAAATGCTCTGGAGATGTGGTGCTGGAGAAGGATGCTCGGAATATCGTGGACGGATTTCCGAACCAACGTGTCCATACTCCAGGAACTCGGCGTCACGCAGCGTTTGTCGGCCGTAGTACAGTCGCGCATACTGCAATATTTTGGACACGTCTCTAGGCGGGATAGCAAATCCATAGAGCGGCTGGTTGTGCAGGAAAAAGTGGAGGGAACCAGATCACGTGGCAGGTCACCTATGCGCTGAACTGACCAAGTGAAATCTACTATAGGATGCCACGTATCTGACTGCGCCAAACAGTCCGCCAATAGGGAGAGATGGCGGGAGATCGTGCGGAGAGCTGTGTCCGCCTCTACCACCAACGTGGACTACGTGACCACGACCGCTCTGCTAAGAGCGACACGACAGAGAAGAAGAAGGTGAAGTGATTAAAAGAAGTTACGAATAAAAGAGCCCTGAGGCACTCCTTGGAAGTAAAACCGTTTATCACCACCTTGAGTTCTATTTGAAACGTAGGGAGCGAATCATCCCAAAAGATTGCCACGCATAATATTGAATGTAATCTTATTTAAGAGCAGCTGATGGTTAACCTTGTCAAAAGTTTTCTGAAAATCTGTGTAAATAGTGTCCACTTGAACACGATAGCCAATACTGTTAAACAGGTTGTCTATAAAGAGTACTAAGTTGGTTGTAGTTGACCTTCTATTGAAGAATCTATGCTGTTGTTGGATGGTGTTATTGTGCAACACAGCAGAACTAGTCTCTCAAAAGCCATTGACAAAGCTGACAGTATAGATATATGACGATAATTCTCTACAGAATCCTTAGGTCCCGACTGTAAACAAGGGTTATATTTGCGAGTTTCCTTTCTGAAGAAAGCATCTTTGGGACATAGACATGTTAAATAATTTGTATGCAATGGTACACACAGATTAACAACTGTTTTTTTAATGAAAATCATTGGCAGACCATCCGATCCTGACCTTTTAGAAGGATCCAATGTTTTGAGCGTACCAAAAACTTAATCAATAGTAAACTGGCAGAGTGTGCAGGAGTGAGCAGTCACCGAACGTAGATGCAATATTAGTAGAAGTTGATAGTTCATAAACCAAAATAAAATAGTTAGAAAAAAACCATAAATGTTTTCTGGTTTATTAGTGGGCTGGTTGCTATATGTCATAGTTGATGGAATGACAGCAGATTTCTTTCAATTATATATGAAAATCCAAAAATGGTATATGTGTGTTCCAAACACCATCCTCAACCGAATCCATAAATTTTTTGTAGCAAATTTTGCATTCGAACTGCACATAATCCGAAATATTGTGATACAATATCCACCTATCCAAGCCTTGATATTATTTTTATAAATAGGCATAAGAGGTTCTGAGAGCCACACGGGAAAGGTAAAAGACCTGCAATTAATCAATGGTACATGGTTATATGGAACAATCGGCACCGAAAAAAAAGAAGAAATATACATATATGAGATTATTGTAATGGTGCAAACGGTTCCACTCATAACAAAAACCAAGCAGGGGGTAGTAGCAGTTTTGCAGACGCTTTGAATAAAAACCCGTTACCGAGCTCACCGCGGTACGTCGCTGCCGGGCGAGCCGTCGTTGTTCCCGTCAATGAGTCATCACAGTTGACCGCTAATCAGCTGGGTGACTCGATACGAGTGAGAAGTAAACAACCATTACCGAATACATTTATGCAACAATCTAACTTAGAAAGTGAGGAGACAAGTCATACAAACGAGTGGACTATAGTGAAGAATCGTAAACAAAGATTCAAGGATCGTTTTGTGGGGAGAATGGATAAAAGTGTTGTTGACATTGACGAGAAGTTTGGAGCAGCAGATCGAAAAGTACCTATTTTCATTACCAATGTACACAAAGATACGTCGGAGGAGCACATTAGTAATTATATTCTAAGAAAAGCCAAATTAAATGTAAAATTAGAGAAGATAAATTTGAATAAACAAAGTAATTACAACGCATTTAAGTTCTTTGTACTACATCATGAGATACAAATGTTCTTAAATAACGAAATGTGGCCGCAGGGAATTATTTTTAGGCGGTTTGTGCATTTTAGACCTAAACCTGTGAACAGACCGAATACTGGTTCTGGAGACGGCTCTTCCACAATTATTAATGGATAATAGATTGCACAAGTTTGCAACATTCAATTGTAAGAACGTTGAACGTTCGATTGACAGCATACAGGATTTGTGTGAGTATGTAGACATTATAGCCTTGCAAGAAACCTGGCTATTGTCGCATGAAATATCGTACCTAAACTCGATTAGTGATTAGTGATGATTTTAACTGTACGGGAACGTCAGCTGCAGATTCTACTGCTGGGATGCTACGAGGAAGGCTGCATGGTGGTGTGGCACTATTGTGGAGACGAAGCGTCTATACAAACGTAACTGTGATTCCGAGTGACAACCCGCGAATAAGTGCAATTAAAATAGTGATGCAGGAAAGATCGCGATATTAGTGTTTAGTATTTATATGCCGACTGACGATGTATGTAATCATTGCGGTGAGTGCTATCATTGATTCTAACAGTAGTGAGTGCGTTTATATACTGGGGGATTTTAACGCTCACCCAACTGAACGTTTTTATGAGGAGTTGGTGGGGTTCTGTAGTGAACAAGACTGGTTGTGTATTGACACTGAGCTTTTGGGTGTAGCATCGAATACGTACACATTTATTAGTCAGGCTCATGGGTCATGCAGGCTTGACCACTGTTTGGTTACCAAGGCTGCTGTGCAAACTGTTAGTAGGGCACTTGTTCAATATGATGTCGTGTGGTCTGACCACTTTTCTCTGATTATCGAGTGTAATTTAGATGTAGTTGTACCTAAAAGATGTGTATCGAGTAAACATGTAAATAACGAGGTTGTGTGGGGCGAGCGGGACTTGGCACAGATTGAATTGTATAGAACCGAGTGTCATAAACGTCTAAGATTAATAGATTTTTCAATGCAATTTCAATATTGTTGTGATCGTATGTGTACCGATTTAAATCACAGACTTCTTATTGATAAGATGTATGGACAAATCATTGGGGCTTTAAGTGAAGCGTCGGTGGTTGGCCGAGATAGCAATAAATTTAAAAGGAAGGTTGTCATTGGTTGGAATAGACATGTTGCCGATGCGCACAGGCTTGCTAGGGATAAATTTATTTTGTGGTCATGGTACGGTAGGCCAACTTCTGGTCGCTATTATGACGAGATGTGTGAATCAAAGAGGAGATTTAAATCTCGGTTGAAATGGTGTCAAAGCCGAGAGGATAGTATTAAAATGGATATTTTGGCATCTAATCATCTGAATAAAGATTTTCGGGGATTCTGGAAAAATACTAACAAAATTAATCATAAATCTAGCGTCCCTATGTGCGTCGATGGTGTGAGTGATGCACAAAAAATTGCGGAACTTTAAAAAAAAAGTTTGAAGTTAATTCACCGTTAGAACCATAGCTGGGGATGATTAATGTTGAGTCCAAAGAGGAGGTAGTGGTCAGGGTAACTGCTAAAGACATTGCGTCTGTCATACTGTCCATGTCAAGGGGCAAGTCTCCCGGTCACGATGGGCTCAGCATTAAGCATCTTCGGTATGCAGGCCCTCACTTGACGCGTGTGTTAGCGTTGTTCTACAACCTTTAAGTCATGCATATCTCCCCCAGGATATGTTAAAAACTATAATAGTGCCTGTAGTCAAAAATAAAACCGGTTTAGTGACGGATAAAAATAATTATAGACCTATGTCACTGGCTACGGTTGTGTCCAAGGTATTGGACAGTGGGCTTAATGTGCAATTAAAAGCGTTTGTTAAATTGCATGACAACCAGTTTGGGTTTCGACCTGGGTTGTCCACTGATACTGCGATTTTGGGCTTTAAGCACACTGTGGAGTACTATACAGGCCGGCGCACGCCTGTTTACGCCTGTTTCCTTGGCCTATCCAGTGCCTTTGATCTGGTTTCCTACGACACTCTTTGGAAGAAACTTAACGATGCTAAGCTACCATCTAAGGTCATCAACATTTTTAAATTTTGGTACGGGAATCAGGTCAACAGTGTTAGATGGGACGGGGAGTATTCGAGTCCATATGGTCTGGAGTCAGGTGTAAGGCAGGGGGGGCTAAGTTTTCCTACACTCTTTAACCTGTACATGGACCAGTTGATTGTGGAGCTGAGCAGCACTAGAGTCGGATGTTATATTGATGGCGTATGTGTAAACAATATTAGCTATGCAGATGACATGGTGCTGCTCAGTGCCTCTGTCTGTGGCTTGAGGAAACTAAGTAAGTGTGTGTGAGAAGTACGCTAGTGCTCACGGCCTATTGTATAATGTTAGAAAAAGTGTTGTTATGGTGTTTGGAGCTGGTGGAAAATACCCTGAAACGGTACCTGCAGTCGAAATCAATGGTGTACCGTTATCGAGGGTACACACATTTAGGTACCTTGGGCACGTTTTGACCGCTGGCCTCAGGGATGATGACGACATTGAGAGAGAGCGGGGGGCGCTGTCGGTCAGAGCCAATATGATTGCCCACAGGTTCATGCGTGCTTCTACGGAGGTTAAGAAAACACTATTTAGAACCTTCTGTTCGTCTTTCTACACCTGTAGCCTGCGGATACATTATACGCCAAAGTCATACAGCGCCCTTCGCGTACAGTATAATAATGCTTTTAGGGTGTTGATGGGATTGCCTCGCTTCTGTAGCGCATCAGAAATGTTTGCGTAAATGCGGATTGATTGCTTTTATGCGTAAAAGATGCGCATCCTTGGTGCGCAGGGTGCGAGCCGGTTCCAGCGGCATCCTGGGCATGATTGCTGACAGACTGGACTGTTGTGTCGTTAATCGTTGCTCCAGTATTTCGGGTGGAATGCTGAAGCAATGATTAATTTATTTGTTAATAATTTGTTTATGTGTGTATGTCGCTGTTGATGTTATATGGTCTTATGTCTTACTAACATAGTAATAAGTATATTTATTGTTACTAACCCTATTTGTCTCATTGTAACTCGAAATAAATGATTAAATAAATAAATAATTTCTCTCAGTTCAAGCATTGCGACTAGCAATTGGCAGGTACTTAACTAACGGACAAATGAGTAATAGAAATATCGGAAAAATAAAAACACGCTCGTTAATAAAAATCAAGGGCAGTTCTGTCTGCTGGATCAATGAGAACAGACAACTGCTTACATACAACGTAAGCCCATCCCGAAACTACATCAATTTCCTCCTAAAAATATGTCCCCATAAACCACACTGAGCCATAAGCCATAAGCCATGAGCCAGACAAACGATCTCACAATAAGCCACACATTGTAGAGATTAGCGATCATAACAACTTTGTCGGCGCCTGCCTCGTAAACCGCTCAGTACCCTCTACTTGTTGACTCCTCGGTATTACTGCTTAGTATTGTTTTGACCTCATTTTAGTCAGGACACTGTTATGTCGTTATGTTAACTAGAGCCATTGAGGTCAGTAAACACTTATCTAGATGACATTCTTGATCTGTTTATTATTATTTTGGTCTAATTTCCAATGTCCACTGGATAACAGCACGGTGCCTGCTGCGCGAGTCTCCACAAAATGGGTGCCTGAAAATGGCCAGCGCTGCCGAGGTCAGCCCAAAACGGATTCTAGAATTACCTTAGTTACCTAGCTGAAAGTGTAAGTCGTTGGCAATAGGCTTTGCCCGTCATCGAGGCCGTAAATAATAAAGAAAAATTAAATCAGACTAACCCAGGCTATAAATACCTCCGGCCCAGAGGTTGTGGATTAATTTGAAACAGATTTACCGCGCCTCTGGGCAATCAGGGGTGGGTTTTAGTCAGTAAGAGTCTGACACGCCAACCCGCTCCACCCAGAGCGGGAGATTTCATTGGATGATTTCCCACCCCAAATAAAAAAGGCTATAAATACCTTTTAAAATGCACATACATAAACTGACGTCTTTCCCCGTGGGGGGCGGGAAGGGGGGCAGTAGGCAAAATCTTCTGAATTCAACCTGCTGCAATCCTCATACTGTTCTCGAATAATAAAATAAACACACACACAAAAACTAATTCCTACGTACCATTCTATAAGCAGACAAATTCTCCCAATTATTATCTTCCTCTGTCTATTTGAAAAAAAACCTTGGCAAACTAGAAGCACGTATAAGTGACTAAGCTCGTAAGCCCTTACAAGGCGGCCCTGGCCCCTGGGCTCACTACGGGCAAGCCTTCATACGCCCCGCCCGCAGGATATTATGTGCTTTTTTCTATTTGTTACATTAGTATCGGATTTTTGAAGGTATGATTATTTGTCAGAAACTAGGGTAATCAATAACCTGTTTTGTCTTTTCGCTATGATGCAGAGGGTAAATGAAATCACGTTGAAAAAGAAAGAAGATTAATTTTCTTGGTTGACGGATGATATCAGTCATATCTAACCACACACACACACACACACACACAGCACACACACACAGCATCCTAAAAATGATCTCTGGCCGACTGGATTGCGCGATCGTTAACCGGTGCTGCAAGATTGCTGCTGGACTTGCAGCATAGTAACGATGTGCCATATTTGTGTTAGGTTAATTTCATTGTTGTATATAATTTAGTTTACTAACATAGATATAAGTCAAAATGTTACTAATACTATGAGTTGTGTTGCTCGAATGAATAATTTAATTATTATTATTATTATTATTTATTATATCTAATCTGTGCAGAATAAATTATTTTTCTTTCTTTCTTTCTTCTTTTATCTTAAGGATTTAGTATATATTTAGAATATACTACGTATTACATAGATTATATACAATTTTATAGACTGTATTTCCTGTGTCTTTATGTGAATGATCATGAGAAGAACTGTCATAAATTTATACCTAATTCAGACCTACCAATTAGATACAAATGAGATTTTATCAGCAACAAAAAAATATGAAATTGCCCATCAACGTTGAAACTTTATTTAATTACTAGCTGACCCGGCGAACTTACCCGGACCTGCGGACGGCGAGTAGTGGGTAACTCGCCGCCCGATCAGCACCAGGCCCGAGAGTCGACGGCGCGAAGTGTTCCACGCGCGCCTCAAAGAGTTGTCAGCAAAAAGACGGGGCCTGCCACGGCCAATGCCTGCCCGGGGGTTGAGGATAAATTCGAAAGAGTTACCTCGCCCCTGGGCATGTGGGCAGGGAGGAACAGGGGTGGGTTTTAGTCAGTAAGAGTCTGACACGCCCTTCCGCTCCACCCTAGAGCGTAAGAAGTCATAAGATTATTTCCCACCCCCCCCAAAAAAACTAAAAACCCGGCGAACTTCGTACCACCTTAGAATCAATAAATGAATCCATTCAAGAGACATAATTAAAAAAGCTATTCGATAAAAATGTATGAGAAAATTATTTTAATCCATATTTTTTTTATCGTGTTATTTTCTGTTTTATTATTATTCTGCTATTCGGGGCGGAAACTATCATAGAAATCGGTCCAGTCGTTCTTGAGTTATAAATGGTGTACGTGTAACCAACCCGACTTTGATTTTTAAATACAAAATTAAACTACTGTTTCCACAACACAATTCTCTCTCAACCCTAACAAATAATTTCCACCAAATTGTTATTCATAATCGCACTTCGTCCCGGAAAAATCTAAGAAAAAACCCGCACAAAAAGAAACATTTTTGTCAAACAGTGATTCCCACACTTCTTTGTATGCGACACTCGTTGGCGACTCAAACAAAAGTGAAGTTCTGCGGAGAATCCTAAAGAGCCCGTGTTTGGGATGTGAGCCTAATTATCTGCTGACCTCGTTATCTTTGACGGCGTTATGAGATTTGATATTTATGAGCTGGAGGGGGTAGGTGATTGAATTTAGGGAGCGACCGCCTTTTGTTTATTTCGCGGTGGTTTGAAATTGGAATTGATGTTTTTTGCTGTGGACGAGATACTTATTTTGTAGACCGAGTTAATGCGTTGGCTTTGATTCTATTGATAAATGGTTTGGACTTCAACTCATATTTTTTGTTTATAACACAAAAATACCTAATAAATAAACTGGACCAATAGAACGGGATGGGATGAAGCTGGGTAACAGTACCCAGTAATTTTTCAGTAATGTCATAATTCGCATTTGTTGTTTAGTTAATTTTTTGGCGACTAATTTTGAAGAGAGAATAAAATTATATTTGAACTGAATCGAAGTAAGTTAAATAGCGTAACGGAAATGAAGTAATCATCCATTATATCAGTTACCCATCACGTACAACGGTCTTTCGTTAACAAAGTGCTGAAATCAATTTCAGATAGATAGACAGGAGTATGTATATCAGACCCACTCGATGACTAGTTTAAAAAAATTATAATAAAAAAATAAAAAATTATAGCCTTTTTGTGTGTGGGAAATCATCAAATAACTTTTCTCGCTCTGGGTGTAGCAGGGGGGCATGTCAGATTCTTACTGATTAGAACCTACCTGTGTTCCTTCAGGGTGCGTATCCACTGAAGCGGAGCTGGGCGGAGCGGAGACACGCGCAGATCACAATGAGAATAAGAATGAGATTGGACGATTCCTGCACTCCGCTCCACTCCGCCCAGCTCCACTCCAGTGGAAACGTACCCTAAGTCACCGCAGCCCTGGCACAGGAATGTGCCAGGGCCGCGGTGACTCTTTCAAACACACCCGCGACCCTAGCAGAGAAATTATAGCCTATGTGCTGTTCCAGACTAATCTATCTCTGTGCCAAATTTCATCCAAATCCGTTCCGCCGTTCTGGCGTGATTGAGTAACAAACATCTATCCATTTCGCTAGTTAATTAGTTAGAAGTAAGATTCTTGTAAAAACATTTAATTAAAAAAAAAAACAGTCTATTATTAACTCAACAATGTAAGCTAATTCATGATCCCTTTCAAGTTATTATTTTGAAACAGAACCGAGCAACAACTTAACTTATATTTAGTAACACACCGAAAGCCTTTAACTGTTTTGTAACATTAATTTGTTGTTTTGACTGGGTATTCATTTATTTATAGACATGAATCAAAATAAATATTACGAATAGAACTTCGTTCTACCATTACATTATGTGGGCGTCAAGCAAAAAGGGTCGAGTTGTCAGCATTTAGTTTTCGTGATATACTCACTATTGTTAAGATGGGTGAAAAAACGCATCTCGCGATTTTAATTGACCATTAATTACTGCTCAATTATCTACAAGTTCAAGTATAGTAAACGACTTCATATAATGTTTCTAAGTACCTAGTAGAAATTTCTTCTTTGTTTTAATTTATTTTTAGGGTTCCGTAACCGAAAGGTCAAACGGAGCTCTATTGTTGTCACTCACGTGTCCGTCTGTCTGTCCGTCCGTCGTCTGTCACAAAATTTTGTTACGAAGAATTTTTTAACTTCCCATTGACTTAGGAACTCGAAATTTGGTACGTATACTTTTAATAACAAATGCCAATATTTGGTACGGAACCCTTAACATGCCAAATCCGACACGCACTTGGCCAGATTTTTTATTTATTTTTAATACTTCTTCTCAAATCAAGCTTTTTCAGAGTTTAACTATAAATGTCTGATAAAAAAAAATGTGCCAGTTTATGAATATTTCTATAAACCTTATCATCAATTGACTATTCTAGAATCTAGTCTTAACTCCATACCCCATTACTGGACGCTTTTTGCTTGGACGCCCACAATAGTTTAAAAAGAAATCCATTAACATTTCGCGTATTAAATTTGAATTTGTAAGAATCACAGAAAATCTGGGTTATGCTAAAATAATCACATATAATTATATTATATTTCAATTCCAATTTTCAAATATCTTTATTTAACATAAGATCAACAAAATGCACTTACCTAAGATACATTAACACATATAAAACTGGAAACACTTTATGAGGCTAGCGATTCACCTTTCAAAGTCTAGAAGAGATTGTTTTCATAGATCTGATTAAAACATAAAACTCGCAATAACATAGAAAAAACAATTAAGTTAACGCAAATTATTTAGTAAATTATAATTTTGCTTTTTACATGTGGCTGATCGCACGGTGTACTGTACCAGTAGTAGCCGTGTGACCAGCCAAAGATCATTAAATCATATTAAATTACGTAAAAACACCGCATCAACAACTGAATTTTACAGCAAATACTTTGATATAAAATCCAATCCGGCAAGTAAACAGTTCACGCTTGACCAGGTTCTCCACAAAATATGTGAACCGCGACATAGTTACAGAAAAAATATGTTTGCACTCCGTAACGTTTTATCAGACGAAATGGAATTTACTGAAAGCTTAAAAGATTGGGCAGTATTTCACTATAACATCAATCTTTTTGGCTAAATTGAGCAAAGAAATGGTTTAAAAAGTCATGAGGCCTTCTATTTGTAGAAAGGCTGTGGAAATTTCCAACATTTTATTGTTATTTCCTCGATATCGTAAGATTTTATATGAAAATATTATCTTTGTCCAGGTACTCAGCTAATAAGCGTTAGCAATCAGTAGCGTGAAGTTGCTATTAAAAGATTATTTTTAGTAATTGCAAAGTTTTAAATATATGTTGTGATTATCATTTTGACGACACTAGCTTCTACCAATGGCTTTACCCGCGTGGAATAAGGACTTTCCCACTATAAATGATAGCCTATATGCTTCTCCAGATTATAATCTATCTCTGTGCCAAATTTCATCGAGATCCGTTCAACCGTTCTGGCATGATTGAGTAACAAACATCCATTAATCCATCCAAGTTTTATCGCATTTACCTATATAATATTATATAATGAGGTTAAAAGTGAAGCGACCTTTCATGCCCGTAAACCGAGATTTTTATCATTCTTTTCGTAAGTTTTTTTTGGTTCTAATTCAAAGACGTAAAATTAAATAAAAGATAGCCAATTCGTCAAAATTAAAGTTTTCGTCGAGTTGTCTCATTTGACACAAAAATCAAGAGCAGCTTTTGCCAAAAAATAAATGTTGTTCTAGAAGTTCTCTCGTTAGCCGAATTGTTCTGAAAGGAGAAATTATTACAAAATGTTTGTGCCGACGTCTTTCATGACTTTTCTTTTTTAATTAAATTAAAAGGTTGAATTGAAGAAACTTTGTAGAACAGATATTCAATTATTCATTGAATTACTTTGAGCGATGTTATAATTTGCTTTAGAATTGTTGTTAATGAAAATAAACGAATAAACTAGTTCTGTTAATATATTTATTATCTAAAACAGTTTCTATTTCAGTTTGAAATTCCTTTTTTAACAAAATGACGAAATAATTATTAGGATGTTTCTTTTTAGGGTTCCGTACCCAAAGGGTCCAAACGGAGCCCTATTGCTGTCACTCACCTGTCCGTCTGTTTGTCGATCCACCGTCTGTCACACAGGTTTTACAGCTAAACGGTTGGAGCATCTTGTCGACCCAAATTAAGCCATACAAATAATCAAAAATACATGTGGTACGGAACCCTAAATGTGCGAAGTCCAACACACACTTGGCTGGTTTTGTTTCTTATCAACTTCTCTTAACTCAATAGGTAGGTACATATATACAAATTGATAATTATAGTATGTACTAACGCGTTTGGAAACAACTCAACTATACTAACTCTATTTAAGCAAACGAAAACAGCATTAATTCTCTCAAATAAAATCTCACTATACACTCCGCTTGCTTAGAAAAACTCGTTCCTAATACCAAAGAATAGCTATTGACGTTACCGCGCCATTCATCACGAGATTTACATACTCCGCATATGCAATCATTTTTCATCGTCATACTTACTTCCATCCCTTTCTACTGACGTATGAGTAACAGAAAAATCTTCAGTATGCAGCTGAAGGGTCTAAGCACAGTAACACGTGTAGCGATTTAACGAGCCTGAACGAAAGACGATTCAAATCTTCGTGATATATTATCCGATAAAGGGATCATTTTCGAATCCTTTGGGCTGTAAGCTGACGCATGATTTGATTGAAAATATCGCTAAAAATGGCTGATAATAAAAGGTTTTCCTTAGCAAAGGTTATAATCCAAATTTAATGGTTAGTACCGTACTTCTCGACACAAAAACTAGAAAAAATACTTTTCCAAAAATAGAACCGACTTCCAAAACAAAAAAATCAAAAAAAGTGCAAATTAACTTTAATTTCGAAAGTCGGTGTCAGGAAACGAAGAAATGAAACCAGAAACACCGACTATTTTTTGGAAAAAAAGTATTTTTTATTTTTCTCTTTTTAGTTATGTTTCCCCATTAAATGATATCAAAATACATAGACAAACAATCGCTGTAATCGCGAGTAATTTGCTGTTGGTTATTGAAGAGTTCAACTATCTTTCTCCGAAGATCTTCATAATATCCTAATGTATTACTAAAATCTTGCTTGAAAAATATGCATTTGAATAACGAAAACCCCATCCAAATTGGATCAGTAGTTTTTGAAAAAATTGCGGACAAACAAGCATACATACATACGGGTTGAATACAGAACCTCCTTTTTTGAAGTGAAAACGTTGAAAGCATAAAATGTAGAAACTTTCTTTAACGATTTGAAGTTTTCACCTATCACCAGCTCTTCATGATTGCAAAAATCTTCCTATTGACCCTGAAAACATCTTTGAAGCGACATTCTGCGTATCACCTTTGAACATTTTGGCAATAAATTGTTTGGAAGCTCATCTACAGAACGCGATTTTTCTGAAGTTTTGAAGTCACTTTCCATTGCAAGCGGAGCGAAGATAGTAGGTAGGTAACAGAAGATGGTAACATATATAAAGGTAATGCAGATGAGGCTTTTGGAGTCCTTACTGCCGAAGAATTTCACAATCTTCATCCTTATTTCAAGCGACCCCACAACATTGGTGCCGATTATTGTTATTACTTAGTTGTGTTAATGTTTGGATTTGAATATATCGGCTATAGAGAATATTTCGGCTTGCTTTGTTGTTGCTACTGATCGGTTTTAATAGTACAAACGCTTTAGGTAAGATTTATTTTCGTTTTTATGTCGGAAAATCTTAGGAGTTTTAAGAAAATAATATTAGACTGGCTTCTGCCAGCAGCATCGCCGCCAGGAATTAATACTTACCCCATTATACATGATATGTGCTATTCCTGACTATAATCTATGTCTGTGCCAAATTTATAACAAACATCTATCTAAACTTTTGCATGGAAGTAGTTTAAGCGAAGCGATTTATACGTCAGCTTTCAGTAAGATCTGAGCTCCACCTCGTCAGATGTATCCATCCGTGCCGCTCACGACTGACGATTGAACGTATTTCTAACAAATATCTGCGTCTCATACTTAAATCCCGCCTTTCATATTTAGGTACGATACGCTACAAATTCCTCTCGATACGCAACGGAATTTTTGGCTCCTTTTCATTCCTCTGATCGGAATATTTCTTTGTACTCGAGTTTTGTGTATGGAATTTAGGGCACATTCTTCTGTTTTGAAGAATCAATATCATATTATTCATATTCTTGAAATGAAAAACTGGAAGTTTTACAAATAGGAGTTTCTTTTGATATTTTGAATAACTTATTATAATACTACGTAGGTATTGAATGATATTGGTAATATTTTGTTCTTTATAAATTCTTATACTTTTATTCCGAGGTGTTGGGTTTTTCCATTTAGATTTTTGTGCGCGTGGGAGGAGCTCTCGGCTAAAGTAATAACAGCTGCACGGGTCGATCCATCAGGTTAAGCTACGCTTGCTGGGGTTGGTCCATGGATGGGTGACCATCTTTACATACCGAGACTCCTCCTTGCCTCGGAAAGTACGTTAAGCCGTTGGTCGCGGCTGTCAATCGTGGATCTTTGACAGTCGTTACGGGTCGTCAGAAGCCCGAAAGTCTGATAACCAGTCTTACCAAGGGGTATCGTATTACCCAGTAACTGGGTTGTGGATGTCAGACAGGTAGTCGCTCCATGTAAAATACTGGTATTCAGCTGCATGCGGTTAAACTGGCAGTCGATCCCAAGATAGTTGGGAAAAGGCGGCAGATTGATTTTTGTGCGCGTGGATTGGTACTAGGTTTTTTACAAGCTTTTATTCAACTTGCAAATGTTGTTCGGGTCAATGTTGTTCGGGTCAATGTTGTTCGGGTCAATGTTGTTCGGGTCAATGTTGTTCGGGTCAATGTTGTTCGGGTCAATTCTTGCAAGTTGAATTAGAAACACTTCATAACCTACGGAGTTCAATTTTTACATGTTGGTTCAGAACCGACGATAACGTATTTTTATGGTAAGCATGTCTGACCTGAATCGACATCAGGATTAGGCTCCAGATCAAAGAACTCTTCAACGGTCAAAAGCACAGACACGAAGTCCTGTGTATGAGTTTAAGAGCTTGTTTAAAAAATTGATTTCGTTTTTCAAGTTTTTATTTAGTTTTACCTGTCCCGTTGTCGGTCTGTAATCAAATCTTGCAAGCTTAATTAGACCCACTTCACGATGTCCGATTGGATTCAAATTTGGTGTACTTATATAATTTCAGTGATAATGGAGACGGATCTGTAGGATCTGATGGAAACGGAGTCTAATGATGGAGACGGAAGATGGCCATAGACACTTCTGAACTAAATAAAATAAACGTATCGAGTTTTGGCTCGATTGATTTGTCTTGAGGAGCACTTTACACCTAGACGATATCCAGGGCCTGATGATGAAGCTGGAAGGTTTCCACGGCATCTCTGTGATAACACAACATAACCCAACCGAGTTTGGGCTGGATTGATTCGTCTTGAGGAGCACTTTACATATCACATCATAATATCTGTAGAATATTTTAAAACATCACGCAAAGTCTAAAATACATTACTACTAAAAAGGTAAAAATAAATTTAAGTAAAAAAAAAATTAAAAACTAGCTTCTATCTGAGACAATGAACTAAAAAGGTAAATACTCGTATAAATTCTAGTAAATATTTGGCGTTTAGGTCCCTACCTATATTCTTAAAAGTTTGAGGCACAGACGTTTATAATGTACCTAACCTGTAACCTGTAACGGGTAGTGCCTCAAGCTTTTAAGAATAAAGGTCCGTACATATACGTTACAATTTATTTTTAACTTTTTAGTTCATTTAGATTCAAGCTTGATTTAACAACAGTTTTTTGAATTTTTACTATTCACTAATCATAGATAATGGTAAAATTATGGATATCTAAAATACCTACACCAGCTTTGTCTAAGCCTTTGGGGAATACAATATGGTTTAGCAAAATATATTTTTGACAATTAATTAGCTATAAACAAAACTAATAATTACCTCAGCGTACTAAAAATTATGTTTCATAGACGCTAGCCGCAGCTTTAAATACCGAATATAAGCCAACGATAATATTATTGCATGCAATACAGGCACTGCAGGTACCTCTTAAAATAAATAAAACCCATTAGTAGAAACCAATTTAAATTCTAAAGTAAAATTCGTATTTACTTTGTATGATTTCCTTGCTCGACGTAATTTGACTTTAGTTATATAGAAATTGGTCCAATTATGGCTCTAATAATAGAGTATTTTCATTGGTCGACTGCAGTCAATTAGTTCTTTGGAAATATTTACTTTGTGTTGCAATGCGGTACCTATTGTTGTAGAATTGAAAGGTATTCCGGTCAAATTCGGGTTAGTAATATGAGCTTTTTGGTTTTCTCACAAGTAGGTACTGAAACGTAATAATTTAAGCAAAGAGCAGCACTAATTCATTTATTTGAGGACAACCAATAAAGCATACACCAAAAATACATGTTAAAGTACTCAATTTTTTTTTTATTTTATAGTGTAGACTTAATTAAAGGCTGCCACGGCGTGCTGATGGTGTAATGGCTTTTTCGTCCTATACAGCCAAAAGGGCAAGGCATCTTCTTATAAGGACGGTACTTAGACACAATGAAACATCTGTAATGCTGATTGAATACTGAGTATATTTGGTCCAATAGATATTATTATAAGCACGCACACAAGCATACATACGTCAAATACATACTACATCACACCTCCCCTCGGTAAAATAAGGTAAAATATAAAATACATTTTATTTTTTACCTAAAATTAAAAACCAAAAAATTTAAAAACTATATGCATTAAAATCATCTAATTGTTATTTAAACAATGATTGCTTGTTTTATAAACATTAACCGAGCGAGTAACTAGATCTCCATCATCAAGTCATTAACATTATTGTTATCTAAACATAAATGGTCTTACTATTCTACTTATATATAATTATACAAACCAGTATGTGGTGCAATTTATGTGTTGCAATTGAATGAGATTTATAAACATTCGCTTAATGTTTCACATGGTCTATAGCTAACGATGATTACCTAAGTCAAACATAGTACAATTTCGTACGATTCTTATGAACTAAATCTAATTTACCGTTAATATTCACCTCCACATTGGGTGACAGATCTCGGACAACCTCGTAGGGTCCCGTATAAAGGTTCGTCAACTTATTACCAGTTTCGCTTTTAATTAATAAACGGTCTCCCTGTTTATATTTAGTAGGACTTATGTGGTGATCATATTTATCTTTCCTTTGTAATTTACTTTTGATTAAATTATCTCTCGCCTCTGTTTGTGATGTCTGTAATCGATATTTGAGCTCGAGGGGGTAGCTATCATAGTTATATAGTGGCTCTACGGATTTGGTAAGATTACTTGGCAAATTACATATCTTTCCATAGACGAGTTCAAATGGCGTAAATTTTGTTGAAGTGTGTACCGTCGTGTTGTATGCAAAGCACCAAAATGGGAGCCAAGTGCTCCAGGAGTCTGGTTTATTTTCTGTCTGTATTCTTAAAAACGCCCCTAAACTTTTGTGTGAGTTCTCTAAGGCCCCGATACTTTCATGGTGATATGCTGTTGAATTTAATTTAGTGATATTAAGAATTTTACATACCTCTTTGAAGGTGTCAGACATAAATTCCGCACCTCGATCAGTAGCAACCTCTCTTGGAACGCCGTGTTGGAGAATAAAGTTGTTCACGAACACTCGTGCGACTTCTTCTGATGTTTTAGAAACCAAAGGAAACGCACATACATATTTTGACAGCTCACATTGTAGTGTTAGAATATATGAATGGTTATAACAATCCCTATCAAGGGGTCCCACTAAATCCAAATATATTTTTTCAAAGGTAGTATGAGACGTAGAGGTAATAGTCATTGGTTCTTTAGCAAATGCCGTATATTTTTGTTGCTGACATTTTGGACATTTTTTGACAAAGTTAACAATATCTTTTTCGAGTCCCGGCCAGAAGTAATATTTTTTAATGCTATTGAACATACGTCTAATGCCTGCATGACCGCTTGTAGGTAATAGATGGAAGTCATTTAAAATTACTTTCCTATCGTCTTTATTTTCGATTCTCTCTCCTTCCTTTATAATAATTATAGAGAGCCTTTTCCAGTTAGAACACTTTTTTACCTCACTTGTGAACTTTTGTATAAAGATCCTATTGTTCTTATTTTTCATTATAAAAATTTTATCTGTATTAATTGTGGCACAAAATTCACACAACTCCCTCATGAACTCTGCTGGCGTCAGCTGGGATTGTGCTGACGGTTTAATAAATATCGTAAGTTGATAGCTATCGAACATAAAAATATTATTTTCATGAGTAATTTTATTCGTGATTCGTAATTTATTTAAATACTTCATATCGGCAAACCTAAGTTCAACTGCATTTTTCGGAGCAATATTAGTTTCTACTAGCCTTGGCTCGTTTTGCAGAATCTCTCTGCTCGTAACATTTTGATTAACAGAAATATTTGTTTCTAATCTTTTCTTTTGGGCTCGCGTCATGACGCATGATATACACTTATTTAATTCTTTTAGTTCCTTCGATGAAACTGTAATACGAGAAAGCGCATCTGCGGCTGCATTCTCTTTGCCTTTTATATATTCAATAATATAATCGTATTCCTCTAAGCATAACCTAAACTTAAGCAATCTGCTTGAGGGGTCTTTTAAACTAAACAAATACACTAGTGGTTTATGGTCGGTAACAATTTTGAAGGTTCGACCATATAAATACGGCCTGAAATGCTTCACAGCCCATACGATAGCTAGGAGCTCTTTTTCAATCGTTGGGTAATTTAGCTCGGCCTTGTTTAGGCTTCTACTAGCGTACGCGACTGGGCCGCCGTCAGAGTTTGCTAAAATAGCTCCCACTGCGTAACCCGATGCATCAGTCTGTATAATAAATGTGTTTTTAGTTGATAAATCGGGGTATTGTAGAACGGGAGGCGATGTTATACATTTCTTTAGAATTTCAAATGCCTTTTGGCAATTATCATCCCATTTAAATTTAGATTTTTTTCTACATAACAAATTTAAGTGATAAACAATTTCTGCAAATTTCGGTATAAATTTTCTATAATAGTTAGTAAACGCCACGAATCGCTTAACTTCATCCGCGCTTTTAGGCACAGGATAGTCTTGCACTGTTTTTTATTTTGTCAGGGTCGGGTAAAACCCCTTCTCCTGATACAATATGGCCTAAGTAGAGCAATTCCTTTTGTAGAAAATTACATTTCACCGGGTTTAATTTCAAATTAACTTCACGTAATCGTTCAAATATATCAATTAAATTTCTATTATGCTCTGCCAGGCTTCGGCCGAAAACTATCAGATCATCTTGATAACACAAGCATTTTTCGTAACAAAGACCAGTCATAGCCATAGTCATCATGCGCGAAAAGGAACTGGGGCTTGTCTTAAGCCCCATCGGCATTCTGGTCATTTGAAACTGTCCCGAACAAAAAGCTGTATACTTCCTGCTGTCCGGCTCAAGTTCGACGTTATAAAATCCCTGATTGAGGTCTAAATGCGAAAAATAAATACATCCGGATAAAGAATCTAATATTTCACTGATATTAGGCAATGGAAATTTATCATCCTGTATACAGTTATTTAATTTGCGATAGTCTATGACTAAACGCCATTTTTTCAATCCATTTATATCTGCTTTCTTAGGCACCAAAAGAACGGGGCTCGACCACTCACTGTTACATGGTTCTATGATACCTTGTTCGAGCATATTATCTATTTGTTTCCTTATTTCCCCTTTTTGTGAGTGTGGGAGTTTATAAGGCTTAGAATACAATGGCGTGGTTTGTGGCTTTAAATTTATCGAGTGTTTGTATATTTTTGTGGCAGTTAATTTATCCCCTTTAAGATAGAAAAGATCGTTATATTTTGCACATATGTTTTTAATACTATCGCGTTCTTCCGTTTGCAAGTGGTTTAAATTGAGTAATGGGAAAAGATGTCTTACCCTTTCCGCATATTTTTTCGTGGGTTCGGCAAATTCACAAACATTATAATCATTAGCTAAGAGTATCGAGGGTTTAAAATCTTTTAAATCAATATCTTTTCCCGTAGTATTTAAAAATCGTACTGGTATTCGCCCATTAATCGGTTTTGATAAAGTACTTGCTAAATATAATCCTTCCTTTACTTCAGTAGCGCAAACTACGCATTCCTGCCGAATTTCAGTTTTGATAAGATGAACTGATTCAGATCTTGCGGGTATAGTTAATAAATTGTTCTCCGAAGTGATAGGTAAATCTATTTGTTTGGTCTCATTCCATAGTTGTATAGAATTGTTACCCAAGTTTAAAACCGATTTATATTTGCTAAGAAAATCTTGGCCTAATATGCCACTAGCCTTACATGGTAACGATTTAAATACGAAGAATTTATTGCTTACAGTGTGATCACCCGAATATAGATTAATATAAACATATCCGATTGCTTGTACTTTGCCTCCGATACCATCAACAACAAGTGTCTCTTTTTGGATAGGAATATTATTCTCGATCACGTGTTCATATTTTATGGCTGAAATAGAAGCCCCGGTATCAATAAGCCAACTATGTAAGTCCCCACAAGGATTAATGTTCAAATTAATATGACATACATTATTACAGGACAATATTACATTTTTATTCACGAAAAAACTTATCGTGTTCTGACTCTTTAGACTCTTTGTTTTCTTGTGAACCTGAGTCTGTCAAAATATGCATTTCTTGTTCATCTCCCTCAGCATTTCTAGAGCGACTGTAAAATATCTTACCTCTGTTGCCTCGAAATGACCTTGGTGCAGCTCGTCCTCTGAATTGACCACCTGTCCAGCTGCTGTCGTCTGCCTGAGATTGAATACCCTGATCTGGCACCTGTCCGCGCCCTGGTGTATGCTGACCTCTATTCCTGAACCGACCCCTAAAATTCCTGTTTTGATAAAAGTTATTTCTGTTATTATAACGCATAGCCAAAATATCACCTGATGTCGACGGGGATGTCATTTGTTCATCTATAGCAGCTTGAACAGCATCACTCAAAGACGAATAATTCCTAGCTGCGATTATGGTGCTCAACCGCCGGTTTCTCAAACCATCTGCAAAACTTTTTATAGCTTGTTTTTCATTTATTGGCTTCAACACACTAAAACTGGTCTCATTGCCTTCGGATTGAGAGATGGTTAAATCTACAAATAAATCTGAAATTTGTTTACCATACTCGTCTATAGAAAGATCGTTTTGTCGCAGATTAAATAATTTATGTTGAAGCGCCGTTGCCGACTTTTTGGGCAACAAATGAGTTTTCATAGCCTTAATCAAACCGTCAACTGATTCATATTTATTGTCTAGTTTTAGTTTAGCCGCCTGTGACAAACGACTTTTCAAAACAAAGTTAACTAATTTATTTTGGCCTTCCTGGTCGAGCTCGGATTGATAGTATTCTACACCGTCAATGAGCTGCTTGGTACTAGCCTCGTCATCTTTCAAAACTGGTAATAAATTCAATGCAACCTTCAGATCGAATTTAGCCATATTTTCTGCCTTACTAGTGTATTTCTCTACAGATGAATTACTGCATAAGTCTAATATGCTGTCGTATAAAGTATAAAACTGTGAAATTTGCTCATTAAATTTTAAAGATTCATCCTCCTTTAATTTGGGTCTCAACGCTTTTAACTCTTCCAAGCTACAATTAAACTGACTAACTAAATTATCTGCTTCTTTTAATTTTTTCAACACAATTTCACCTTTACGCCTACCTGGCCCGATTTTCACCAAATATGTTTTTACTTTATTAAGCTCAGTACTTAAATTAATTAAGTGTTCATACATTACGGTCCATTATAAAACAAATATAGATATGATTATTCACATAGATTTCTACATATGCACCGATTCGCTGTAAAGCACTTTGACACATTTTTATTACGCAATCACACAAAATCTTCTAGCCGTAGTCATCTGGTTCCCGTTTTGGATAGGCCTTTCCACTCGTTACTTTACTGGAGTTCCCTTGCAGGAATTGGTAGCTCTGCAATTACAATCTTCGCATATAACTGGTACTCCTGGACTCCGATAATGCCTGGTTCGATCAGAACGCCTCAGGACATGACGCGTTAATTGGTCTCTCATCCAAGTTTGATGGCATTTTTTATATAGCCTGTAGCCAATATACAAAAATCCGAGGAACAATATTGTACATATGACCATCAGCACTACGCTTATTGCTGACAGATGAAATTTAAATTCTTCCACTGTGGCTGAATTTTTTCCTCCACTGGCACTGTTTTGGTTTAAAAAGATTTCCTCACTTTGCACTTTAGATTGGCACATGATGATGATTGTCTTTTATTAAGTACGTAACTAGACGACTTTTACACAGATTGACACAATCCGGACTAATCGCTGCCATGATTAAGTTGATCCAAGATCAAATGTCACGGTCGCCATATAAGGACGGTACTTAGACACAATGAAACATCTGTAATGCTGATTGAATACTGAGTATATTTGGTCCAATAGATATTATTATAAGCACGCACACAAGCATACATACGTCAAATACATACTACATCACATTCTCATGCAAACAAGTCACCAGCTCCAACACTTACAAATTTAACTTAAGTCAATAATAAATTAAAGTTTGTTGTTGTCAGTGTTACCGAATTACCTTAGGCTGATAAAACTTTAGTTTTTCCTACATAATCCTAGATCTAGTGTTAAGGTCGCTTTCTCCCACACATGTGATAGTTCCTAATTTTCTCTAGGCACATAAAATTAAAAAAAAACTGGCCAAGTGCGAGTCGGACTTCGCACATATATGGTTCCGTAGTAATGGTATGTTAGTAAAATATACGTAATAATAAACATCACCAAATTTCAAGTTCATAGGCCAATGGGAAGTTAAAAAATTCTTCCGAACAAAATTTTGTGGCAGACGACGGACAGAAAGACAGACGGACACGTGAGTGACAGCAATAGGGCTTCATTTGGACCCTTTGAATATGGAACCCAATACCGACCTTAACACTAAATCTAAGATTATATAACAAAATTTTAAGTTTTATCCGCCCGGTACTTTAGTATAGCCGGGTAGTTTAGGAACAGTCACAGTATTTCATCATCATCATCATTTAAGCCGAAAGACGTCCACTGCTGGGCATAAGCCTCCCCCAAGTGTCGCCAAAATGACCGGTCCTGTGCGTCTCGCATCCATCGGCTACCCTCTACCCTCACCAGGTCATCGGTCCACCTTGTTGGAGGCCTTCCAACGCTGCGTCTTCCGGTACGCGGTCGCCACTCCAGAACTTTTCAGCCCCATCGACCGTCTGTTCTGCGAACAATGTACCCTGCCCTGCCATTTCAGTTTGACGATTCTTCGGGCTGTGTCGGTAACATTGGTTCTCTAGCGGATGCCATCATTCTTGATTCGATCGCGCAAGGAAACTCCGAGCATAGCCCTCTCCATTGCCCTTTGGGTGACTTTAAGCCTTCGGATGAGGCCCACTGTGAGTGGAGGTTTGCGATAGGCGGCAGCGACCTCTCGCGCCGTGCCCTGGTTCAGGCCATGGTACGGAGCGAGAGGGAGTGGGAAGCTGTCTCCTCCTTCTGCGAAGCAGTAATGCTCGCGAAGAGGGAGGCGGCATACGTTAGGGAGATTCAACAATAGCAGAGTCGCCCTAGCGCCCTCAGCAGCAGCCGCCGCAGGAGACGCCAGGAGCTTCGGGCGCCGCGAGACGATCTCCGGCCACCGTAGACCCGGGCCTGCGGACGGCGAGTAGTGGGTAACTCGCCGCCCGATCAGCACCAGGCCCGAGAGTCGACGGCGCGTAGTATTCTACGCGCTCCTCAAAGAGTTGTCAGCAATAGGGACGGGGCCCATCATGGCCGATGCCTGCCCGTGGGTTGAGGATAAATTCGAAAGAGTTACCTCGTCCCTGGGCACTCAAGGCAGAGAGGAACAGAGGTGGGTTTCAGTCAGTAAGAGTCTGACACGCCCGTCCGCTCCACCCTAGAGCGGAAGAAGTCATAGGATGATTTCCCACAACCCAAAAAAAAAAAAAAGGCCCACTGTGAGCGACCACGTTTCTGTTCCATATGTCATCACAACTAGTATTTATCATATTAAAACCTTATGAAATTTCATTTCTCTCCTCAAACAAGCGAACAATTTTTCCACATTAAAGTCTAATATTTCCGACGATACTTTTCTCCGTAGTCCACTATTCCGGACTTGTGTAGAATAACCCTCACGACGACGAAATAAATTATGCGATGTCCGGGGACACATAACTCGACTCAACAAGATTTAACTACAAAAACCTAACATTTCCAAGTCCCTCATATTTTATTTCGCTAGAAAGTGTTATATTCTGTAGAGTGAAAGTTTTCAAGGTATGATTTTTAAAGCAGTTTGTCAAAGTTTGTGGAAGTTTGTCTGGTGCACGAAGCTAAGAGAGAGGTTGTAGCTCATCAGGGAATAGAGAAAGAAAGGTGAACCCTTTCTTTCTCTTAAATATTTAATTAAAAACATATTTTTTCAATTTAAAAAGGTTTTTGAAAATGAATATTTTGGAATAGGGTAGTTTCCTAAAACAAATATAATAAGTCCGTCAGTTAGATTACCAAAAAATATTGGAAACGTATTTTTTCTTTTGTCACGTAAGCCAAAAATGAGGACGATAGAGTGAGTTGAAATTTCGCGTGACGTCTCACCTCGATACACTTTGTACCGTTTAGTGACGTAACAAGCCCCCACTTCTGAACTTTGATGCGTTTTATCTTTGTCATTTTTATTTGGTTGATCATTCTCCTGCCCTTATCCCAATTTACGAGTATTTGGGGTCGGCTCAACATGTCTTTTTCTTCCATACTCCTCTATTAGTCGTCATCTCTATAGTCACCCCCTTTTTACCCATATCCTCTTTCACACAGTCCAAACATCGTTTCTTTGGCCTTCCCCTACTCTTATAGCCATCCACATCCATACACAAGATTTTTATTTGGTTTGGTAAAGCAAAAAATACGTCTCCAATATTTAAAAAAAATCTAACTTACGGTCTAAATAGAATTATTATTTTCATATCCAGGAAACATCCCTATTCTCTGCCGTAGTCTATGTTTAACTATAGGTCTTTAATTAAGTAAAAAAAAAATATTGGTTTATAGGTCTAACACATCACCGGTTTGAAGGTGAGATATTGGTGAAGAGAGAAAGAATCAATAATAAGACGTCCATAAATTAAAACCATTACCTAACAAAGACGCTAGTCCATTCATGACAAGAATTGCTTGACATCCAAGAATTGTTTTGTAATTTCGTAGCAGATTAGTTCGCTGCTATGAGCGTAGCAAGCGTATTACTACGTCACAGGTGTAGCCCGTAGCTACATTTAAAGTTAAATGAATTAAAATCTGCATTAAGCATTCTTGCTAATAATAAATTAATCATAAATCTTCAAACGAAACATTTTATAACATCGGATTTCCAAAAAAAAACTTTTCTTCCCTAAATCGGGCCGATATAATATACTTCCGTAATTTATCAACTTTCTTTGTCCCAATTTTTCTTCGTTGTTCAGATTAGGAATTTTCCAAGTCGTTAATATTTTATTTCATCAGAGCCGGTTGGCATAAATTTAAGTAATGAATCGCTCGCGGATCCGGCTCTTAGCCGGCGATAGATCAACTCGAAAGGATTTATTATTGTACTTGTTTCAGATTGTACTGCTTATACCGAAAATTTGGCAATAAGGGATCGTTTTGGAGTTGTATTTTGGCCAGATTTTTTTGTTGAAAATAACATTACCGTTTTTTAGGCCACGTGATTAAATGATTATATTTGTTAACAAGCCTTACTATTCGTATTGATGATTGGAAGGAGTATTTTGATAAACGTTCATTAGAAAAAGGGATCTGGTATAAAACCATGCAGGGTCAGCCTTTTCGTGTGCCCTGGTTTATTAATAGTAGTCTAAGTAGGAAATTAGTTGTTACAGCTCATACTCAGATCTGGACACATTCCATGTAATAAGTTTGCGTTCATGATGAGGAAAACTACCTCACCTAATTGTGTGGATTGTGGAGTTATCGAGGACCTACATCACCTATTGATGGATTGTGTACGATATGAGTCTGAAAGAAATGATCTCTTTGGGTTTTTAAGGTTGAACCGACTTGATGTAGGCACACTCCATAGAATTCTGTCTCAACCAAATGGCCCAAATGCTATAGAATGGTTTAGAGTATTTATTTAGGATATGATGGGACTGTCATACGCATTGCGTTTATAAAAGTCCCTAATTTAAATAAGAATAAAAAATAAAAAAAACTATTCGTATTTTGTGTAGCAAAATTACAACTCCTTCTACTGTAATTTAAAACAGATAACAATGGATTCTCGCTCGAATATCCCTTGTGAACTGCTTAACCTAACCTTACTAGCGTGCTATCGTAAAGCGTGTTCGATCTTAAGATACAAAAGGAGTACCTAAGTAACCTTTCATCCTTTAGACTTTAACTAAAATCGCTCAATTTATTTTATAAAGCCATCCCGACCTCAATCTAAGCCTATTCAATCCGACGACACAAATAACTAACTATAATACTGAAATACTGAATAACTATACAAAGCATGTATTCAAAAGTAGTTTTTACAGAAAAATAAAGGTTCTATTCGCCGCATAATTTTCCTTGAACGAAAATAAATAGGACTAAGTCGTAATGTGGGACTAATTAGCATACCTAGGCTATACAGTTATTTAGTACGATAAAGAAATTTAGAGCTCTGAATAACTAAGTTATGGAGGCTTGAACCGGCATAGTTTATTTAGTACGACAGTGAGAATTTGAATTAATTACGTTTGTTTTAATTTCCTCGCTCGAAGAAATATTTAAAAATTATTTGTCACAATGTTATGGTTGTCGGCACGCTATTGCTTATCATAGTTTCTATTGTAACACATTTGTTTCTCTTGGCTGGTTTCTTTAAAGAAAATAACTCCAGTGTTTGCGATACATTTTTTTTTTACACTGGAGTTATTTTCTTTGAAGAATATTTATTGCAAGGTGACTTTTAATTCATTGGTAATTCTTTCAGGGGTGAAAGTACTCCTATAACATTTATTATAGGATCATGGCTGAAATATCTACGAGTTTTACATAAGGAGGTACATAATATTTATGTTCGCATAACTTGACAATTTTTTTTCAAGTGTTCTTATTTGGTAGCTTGATGAAATTTAATTTCAAAGGTCAAACCTACGACGGACGACACGGTTCGCACAGTGATTGAGCGTTCGGCTGCTTCCCTGCGTGTCGCGGGTTCGATTCCCGCACGGAACTAGTTTGTGTATAGCCTACAGATAATTGTTCTGGATCTCGGTGTCTTGTGTATGTGAGTTTACATGTTTGTGAACGCACCCACGATACATGAGTAGTTTCCAGTGTGGGGCAACGTTAAGTTAAAAAAAGGTGAGTACTTTTACACAGACGTAACTATGTCTTTAAAATCTTACTTATACAATAATTATATAAGTATCTATAAGGAATTTCCTGGTAACCCGAAGCTTGACTAATCTCGCTTATCTTGTAGTATAAGTTTGAAACCACAAGGTTTTAAAGAAAGCCTTGTTCCATCCACTACCGATTAAAGCACCTCCTCTCTTCAATGCCATGGAAAACATAGATACACTTAACGCAATCAATCATTGATCTATAACCCTTAATCTAGCAGCCATTTCCAATGAATATCCCGACAAAAATCAATTTGTCATCTCCAGATTTGAACCCTTCTATAGACGGAACTACAAAGGGCAGAGCATCATATTTGATGACCATCTACCGTACTTGTTGCTCATCTCTGTGGTCAGCTAATTGCCTGATCTGTAATACAATCAGTAATGTTGCGTCATTACGCAACATTACTGATTGTATTACAGATCACCAACTTGGTAATGCTAAGTCCTCGACAGGTGATCATTAGTTTAGGTTATGGATATTAAATACACGTGAATGTGTAAAGCGCGTGCGTAGTGCGTAATGCGTCTATGCGTATAGATAATAGAGATAATGATACAATACACAGTTTTCTGATTTCATTATGGTTAGAGCCTTCAAGAGCAATGATGGCCCAGTGATAACAGCCCTGACTTACGAGTTGCATTGCTTATGGGCAGGTGCCATTACTTTGTTTTATTTATTTTATCACCACTGCTTTCAAAACGGTGAAAGAAAACATCGTGAAAACCCGAATAATATTTTAGAATAAAAAAATCGAAGATATGTGACATCCAGAAATCCGCACTAGGCCCGCGTGGTGGATTAAGGCCCACATCCTCTCACAGAGAAAAAAAACGTGTTGCACCGACCCCAAGTAACATGGGATAAGGGCAGGAAGATGATGATGATCCTCTCACAGAGAGGAGGCCTATATCCCAGCAGTGGGAACATGATAAGACTGATTATGCTATGTTATTAATATGCTAGACCCTTCAAACTCTGAGGACCGATGCCTGTCTTGGTCGCGGATAAATTCTAAAGAGAGTTAACGCGGCCCTGGCACTTTTTTTTAGTTTTTTTGGAGCAAGCCCGCCTCACTATTTCCAGACCACTGTAACTTCTGTAAGCCAGAATCAACAGTGGCGACCACCAGAAAAAACACCGAGGCAAAAAAGCTCGACGAGTCCCAGAGAAACGATTCAACTGTCTTGGGTCCCGCAACGAAATTAATCAGAAAAGACAGCGTAGGAGTAAGAAAAGAACATAATTTCCACTTTCCACCTAATCAAGCGGCAGACAGAACAAAGTTAGGCCATTAGGCACAAAGGGGATATTCACAACTGGGCAAGCCCAATTGCCAAGCACCACTGGTTAAAAACACTAATATTAATGGGTACTAAACAAAAAAAAAAGCGTGGCCCTGGCACTGACGGAACAGGGTTGGGTTTTAGTCAGTAAAAGTCTGACACCTCCCGTTCCACCCCGAGCGGGAGAAGTCATTGGATGATTTCCCAAAATAAAAAATAATACCCTTCAAACGATGTAATATGAGCAAACATTTTGAGATATGAAATGTAATCCTTAGATTCTAAAGCACTGGCACAATAGCACTAACTCACGAGTGGTAAATAATAATCTGACCGTGGCGTACCTTGGGAAAATTATAAATATTATAAAAAGAACTTTTTTTTTTCATCGCCAGGAATTTTATCTCTGACAATCATAGATTTTTACGAGTAATTTAGACTGTGATTTTAAAAGTAGACATAAAAAGTCTATAGAATTGCGACACGATTAATATTTCAATAAAACATCTTTTTAACATCAGTAAAAGCTTTTTATTAAAAAAGTAATTTTATATTTTGATTGGTCGTTATAAAGTTGAATACTAATCGAATTCTGAATTCTAAAGAAGATTGCTGTACCTATTTATAGGCACAATATCAATTCAATAGAATCGGTTTTCTTAGATTTTATTCCAATCCCTTTATCCATTTAATCGTTTTATGCTAAATCACTAAAAGTATTTGTCGTAAAATCGATGTTTTATATGGGGATAGTTCAAATTCGTTAACTTAATTTATTTAATGTGAATATAATAAAATAGGTGTAAAACCAACCCCTGTTCCATCCCTGCCCTGAGTGCCCAGGGGCGCGGTAACTCTTTTTCAAATTTATAAACGATGCCTGGGCAGCCATCGGTCATGACGGGCCCGTCATACATATATTGCTGACAATTTTTTGAGGCGTGCATGGAACATTACGCGCCGTCGACTCATGGGCCTGATCCTGATCGGACGGCCAGCTATCCACTACTCGCCGTCCGCAGGCCCGCGTCAACGGTGGCCGGAGATTATCTCGCGACGTCCGACGCCCAAGGCGTCTCCTGCGGTGGCTGCTGCTGAGCGCGTGAGGGCGACTCTGTTGTTGAGCCTCCCTCACCCGTTCCTCCTCCTCCTTCACCAGCATTACTGCTTCGCAGAAGGAGGAGACTGCTTTCATTCCCTCTCGCTTCGTACCATGGCCTGGACCAGGGCCGGGCGCGAGAGGTCGCTGCCACCGATCGTCTTCACGAGGAAACGGCAGGGCTCCGTCCAAGCGGGGTAGATCTCCACCGTATGTTCCACCGTGTCCGCTGGGCGATCCTCACAGTGGGGATACCCGGGCGTTTCTCTCCGCCTTATCCTACACAGGAACCTCCCGAAACTTCCATGTCCGGTGAGGACCTGCGTCAGGCAGAAGGTGAGGACGCCGTGGCGCCTCTCCAGCCACTCCTCAAAGAGGGGGCCTTACCGCCGCAATTGCGGCGTGCTCTGGCTTACTGTCTTGCGAGATCGAGGATGAAAGTGGGCTCATCAGGAATAAAAAACATAGTTGTGGTTCTGATTTTCGATACATTTTAGTTTTGTTTTTATGTTAAGTTTTCAAGTATACACAACAGCAATAAACAAAAGGAATAAGAAAAGAGTAGTACATAAACATATGTAGCGACATCTATGACGCTACATACGAACTAGAACAATAAAATTCCTACATCGCGCAAGCAGAGTTCTCCGCGCGAATTGAACATATACAACAGCCCGAAATCAACTATCGGGCAGTTGCCCGGACCAGACACAACACCCGTCTGGTCGGAGGATCCTCCCTTTTCAATGGAGGTTGGCGGGACTTTACACTCTGTTCCTTATACCTCTATAATCACTCCCCTCCGGATCACGTCGGGGTGATGTAGCGACATTTATGACGCTACATACGAACTAGAACAGCAAAATTCCTACATCGCGCAAGCAGAGTTCTCCACGCGATTTGAACATATACAACAGCCTGAAATCAACTATCGGGCAGTTGCCCGGACCAGACACAACACCCGTCTGGTCGGAGGATCCTCCCTTTTCAATGGAGGTTTGCGGGACTTTACACTCTGTTCCGCATACCTCTATACATACAATAAAACTGTGCTGAGCGTACTTCTAGGCAAGCGTGCTCCACCTTCGATTTCATCATTGCTTTCCATCAGGTGAGACAGTGGTCAAACGCGAGCCCGCATCAATGGTTTAAAAAAGAAAAGTTAGAAAAGTAAACAGAGTATGAAAAAAGAAAAATAGCCGTAGATCTAGACCCAACCCTTTAAAAAATACAGACTCCTTTCCTACGAACAGAAACACGAACCCCGAACACAACAGCACAAAGCCGTCACGTCGTCCACGGCGGCGCCAGAGCGCCTCCAACTAATCTCACGTTATGAAGAAGTTCCTCGCATTCCTGGGGAAATTGTATCATACGGACGCGTGATAGAATGCGGCACTTGGCACACCCACGAATGTGCATTTTGAATGTTGAACCTAGTTGTGCGTCGTCTTAATAAAGTGTAAACGGGTTATTTTGTAGTTGAGAAATTGCGCTTTGTTGATGGTTATTGTATGAGTTTTATGGAAAAAATTATAGCAATTCTTTCTCTCAAAAATCGTATTAATATCGCAAATGGGCCAACTTAGAGTGAGACGCCGTCTAGCTTGGTAGAGAGATAATCTTCTTAGGGTGGCTGACCTTAACGGGAGCTAACCGAAAATCGAGATAAATAGCGTGTTTAGCGAGGCCTTTGTCCATCTACTGCTGTAGACTGATGAAGATATTCTAATTGTAGACTAGCATTGCATTTGACATATAAATCAGCCTTATAATGGTCTCACTGTGGGACTCGGGCCTCCTTTCTGTGAGTGGGAATGGATCGTTATCCACCACGCAGGCCCAGTCCGGTTTAGTGGATGTTCCATATCTTAAAATTTTTGGTGTGTTGGTTTCATGAATGATCGAAGTGTGAACTAAAGCTGGAATAAGATAGCTGGGTGTATTAGGAATGCAGCGAAAGATATTTTGGGAGAGTCAAAAGGAAGGAGCACAATAGAGAGGGATACATGGTAGTGGTCTACAGAAATACAGGAAGTGTTGAAGAACAAAAAGAAGAAATTCAAGGAATGGCAGAGTGTAGAACTGGAAAGCGTTATTTTGAAAGCTGAAAAAAAAGAGCGAGTATTATGCGTTAAAGAAAAAAGCTAAGAAAGCCGTGGCAATAGCAAAAGCAAAAGCTCAGGACAAACTGTATGATACACTGGACAGTCCAGCTGGCCAAAGAGATCTGTACCGGCTTGCTAGAACCAGAGAGAGGAAGGTGAAGGATTTTAGTCGGATAAGAAGTGTAAGAGCAGAAGCTGGAATGCTTCTATCAAAGGATGAAATGATTAAGGAAAGATGGAAGGGCTATTTTGAAAGACTGATGAATGAGAAAAATATCTGAAGTGATGCTGTAGATAATAAACCAATGAATGAGGGGTTAGTGAGAATGGTCAGTATGGATGAAGTGAGAATAGCAGTGAATGGAATGAAGAAGTGCAAGGCAATTGGTCAAGACGGAATACCAATTGAAGTGTTGAAGTCATTACGGGTAGATGGATGGACGTGGTTAGCTTTGTTCTTCAATAAGTTTTTGCTGGAAGAAGCCGTACCTGATGAATGGTGCAACAGTTCTGGAGTTGCCCAAGCGTGTAAATAGCCGTGGGACTCTGCGGATGTAGAACAGTAAGTACGACCAAGCACTTGGAGGGAATGCTGGCCCAAAATTGCCTATATTTGTCTGTATAACTTCAAGTTAGGAGTGGTCGGCAGCAGTCGGCGAATGTGGCCCTACTCACAATTTGCAAAACAAGTGGTACCTTACTTTCCGGGCTGTTCTCGATGGTTGCACGTCGACTTGTCGAGTGGCCACTCGTTCTCTTCACACCAACACTCCTGATTATTCTTGTTCAGTAGTTAACGGACGCGGTAAATATGGGTTATTTATTATTCCTGGAGGATCCCCAACGTTTACGGGATTTACTCGGGATTTTAGCGTATTTGCGGGGACAATATTAATTTAAGACATTAATTTAGTCTGCGGTGAGATGCGCGCTGTGCCTCGCGGCGTTAGACACACACACTGACGTCAAACTGACGTGACGTCGATTGTTGCATTTTAAATTGTCTATAGCTCGCGTAAAGCCGGCCACTCACGTCTGTCTGACAAATTAAAGCGAGACACACACGCGACGTGATACCAACCCCACCCAACTTGCAGAGTGGCGGCAACTCGCCACACCATGCTCCCCGCCTTGAAAGGTCCAGGAGCTTTCAAAAGCTGCTTATCTATGCGGAGCGAGTGAGGTTCAAGAAGCGGTGATGATATGTAAGCATTAACTTGTTGAAGAGCTTTGAGGGAAATCCAAGCAGCAGTCCGAAACACCATCGCATTGATATAATGCTCGGGAAAAATAATTATCAGTGTCCTAAGAATGAATTGCGGTTCGACTTGACTATGGTAAGTCGAATAAACTAAATTACAACTATGTAATGGCGTACCATTGGAACGTATAATATGAACCCTAAACTAAATTAAACTAAATTACGTAGTAATAATAATCTATTGAGTTGGCAAAGGATACAACTTAGTGACAGGACGTTTATACGTGCCTGACGCGGTTTTTATTGAAGCGACTCGAATTACACCATCCGATCCCGGAAAAACTTCCTCTATGATACCTAATGGCCAAGTCAATGGAGGTACGTTATCTTGACCCAAGAGAACGACAGTACCTATCTCTATAGGGCGATCGGGAGTGCACCACTTCTGGCGAACTTGCAGCGTGTGCAAGTACTCAATTCGCCATTTATTCCAGTAGGATAACACAAGTTGATCCAAGAGCCTTTTGCGGTTGTTTAGGTTTATGTTTTCTTCTGCCAATTCAGAAGAAGGCAAATACGTGAGTGGACTGGACATTAAAAAATGCGCGGGCGTGAGTACCTCCGGATGTGGGTCTGACGAAATGACACTAAGTGGTCGAGAGTTCAAAAGGCACTCAATTTGCACCAATACGGTCGAGAGTTCCTCGTAAGTGAGAAGTTGTTTACCTACGACTCTAAACAAGTGAGTTTTAACACTCTTAATATTCGACTCCCAAATACCTCCGAAGTGTGGAGCTCGCGGCGGTATTCTTGTCCACTCGATGCGTGATTTAAGAAGCTCATTTTTAATATCCGTTTGAACAGTTGAATTTAATAAAAAAGAATAAATATCATCCAATTGCGCCTTAGCGCCAACAAAATTGGTACCATTGTCTGAGTACATAACAGACACTGGACCGCGGCGAGAAATGAATCTCTTAAATGCGGATAGGAAAGCCTCAGATGTGAGATCCGAAACAAGCTCGATATGTATGGCTTTAGTCACCATGCATACGAACAAACATAAGTAAAGTTTCTGCGAACGTTGACCTCTACGTCGAATAGGTATATAAGCAAGCGGCCCGGCGAAATCTACACCGGTGTGTACAAAGGCTTTAGCATCACGGATGCGGTATCCAGGAAGTTCAGCCATTTTGGGTACTGGATGCTTAGGATTTAGACGGAAACAAGTATTACATTTCCGACAACGAGAACGTATAACCGTTCGGCCATCCAATATCCAAAACCGCTGCCTTATAATGGACATCAATAACCCTGGGCCCGTATGGCAGTACGTATTGTGATAGTGATCGATAATTAGATCGACTACGCGGTCGCGTTTAGGTAAAAGCGCGGGATGCTTGGCTTCATACGGTAAGTCAGATTTAGACAATCTGCCCCCAATACGTAAGATTCCGAAGCTATCAATGAAGACAGATAAACAGATAAACAGCGCAACTTCTTAGCTGGAAGTTCACCTGCTTTAATTAAATTTAAATCGCTCGCAAAATGTAAACTTTGAACTAATCGAACAATGAAATTTTCGGCGGTTTGAATGTTTTCAACAGAACTATGACTATGTAGTCTGTTTGTAAATTTAAGAATGTACATAAATACACGTAACAATTTATTCCATGAGCAAACACGGTCAGCTATAGTATCTAAAATACGCGGTTCAGCATTCGAAGTTTCTACAAGAAAAACCTTTGATTTAAACTCCGGCAATGTTTCACATTGAGCAGGAGCGAACTTTAAAGGCCACTCGCTCATGGGCTGATGGAGCCATGTGGGGCCGTTCCACCACAACGAGTGTCTTATTAAATCCGACGGCAGCATGCCGCGAGACAGACAATCGCTAGGATTCTCTTTCCCGGACACGTGACGGAAACAAGCGGCAGGTAAGTTTTCCTGTATTTGAGCAATGCGGTTGCTGACAAAAATAGACCATCTATGGGGAGATGAGTGGATCCACGAGAGAGCTATGGTGGAGTCCGAGAAAGCGTGGACACCTGTAATAGGTACACGAGCGGAAAGTTTTTCCTTGACTACGCGAACAAGTTTAGACAGAAGTAAAGCGGCGACAAGTTCCAATCGAGCTAGCGTTGTTATTTTTGCGGGGGAGACTTTAGACTTTGCACATAAGAGTCGGACAGTGATATCACCAGTAGGGTTGGTAATGTGTAAATAAATACAACAGCCATAACCAGTGAAGCTGGCGTCGCAAAAGGCTACGATGTTCACTACAGCTTCTCTAAAGACGCCAATGTGGCGAGGAACCTTTAGAGAAGAGAGCGAAGGAAAATCGCGTGTAAAAGCGGCAAACCGATTTGTGATAGATTCCGGTGGAACCTCATCCCATCCTACTTTAGCTAACCAAAGTTCCTTAATTAATACCTTCACGTACAGCACAACGGGTCCTACAAGGCCCAGTACGTCGAACAAGCGGGCAACTAGCGATAGAATCGCGCGCTTCGTGCATTTATCATCCACGGCGATTGTTGTCAAAGAAAAATAATCATCAGCGGGTTCCCAGGTTAATCCAAGGATTTTGAAATTATGGACATCATTATCCATGCCAGAAAAATTAACTGGTAAGCGATGAGACTCTGGGAGAATCTCTAATAAAGCGGGTGAATTGGTAGCCCATTTGACTAAGTCAAAGGAACCTACCTTCATTAAATCAATTAAATCGCGGATAGACGCATAGCTGTCTGTTCGTCCGAAACAGAGTAGACGTAGTCGTCCATGTAAAACTGAGTTTCTACCAATTTCGAAGCCTCAGGAAAGCGGTCGCTTTGCTCACACGCCAAGTTACGCAATGTGCGCATCGCTAAATAAGGACTAGGTTTTAGTCCGAAGGGAACGCGGTTAAAATGAAAGGTGCGAATAGGCTCACCTTTGCTAAAACGATACAAGATTCGTAAATATTTGCGGTGGTGCTCTATTACACCGATACGTAAGAACATTTGTTTTATATCCGCTGTCATCGCGACAGGGAATGTACGAAAATCAAGTAATAACAAAAACAAGTCTGCTTGCAAATTAGGTCCGACATGCAAAATGTCATTGAGCGACAACCCTGAGTGAGTTTTGGCGCTAGCGTCCAAAACCACTCGAATGCTGTCCTTGTCCGGTCTAATGACGGCATGATGCGGTATATAATAACCCTCCTCTGTCAATTCAGAGTCGGGCACTTCCGCTAAATACCCCTGAGTTATATAATCCGCGATAGTTTTATTATAATTCTCGCGTAGGGTCGGCATTAACGTGAACTTACGCTCGAGAGCAAGTAAGCGCCGATGGGCGTAACTACGCGAGCTACCTAGCTCGCTGGGTGAGCGCGCAAAGGGTAGATCGACAAAATATCTGCCGTCTTCAAATAAGACTGAAGAATTAAAATTATTTTCACACTCTAATTCGTCCGGACTAATAAAACGTTGAGATGGAATTTCCTCTAGCTCAAAAAACTTATGTAAATTTGACTCGACTTCAATGTCGGCCTGCGCGGTAAACGAAGATGCAATGTGTGTCACATCACTACTACAACAATCAATATCACCCATAAGTACATAACCGAAGCTAGTCAGTACAGCAGGGGGTGCGCGGGTACCTGTTTCGACCCTGTCTCCCAGGTAAATAAAGGGGAACAATTGTGCTCCAAGCACGACGTCTACCGTGCCCGGCACGTTCCAAAGCGGATCAGCGAGCTGCAAGTTACTTAAGTATGACATGTTATCATTGTTATGTAATCTAACTAGCTGTGCCCGCGACTTCGTTCGCGTGGTTGTCGAGAACAAAACAACGTCGTTTAGATAAGAGTATATCACCTTTTTGATGATTTAGATAAGAGTCCTGACTTTGGTATAGTTGATTACGTTAATGCTTCTCTATATACTATGTTAGCGGTGGAATTACCCGGAGCATATACAAAAAGGTTGTTTGGGTTGCTAACACGTGATAGAGAAACATAGAGTTGGCCGTGTGAAAAACAATCAAAAGTAAGGTCTACACCCGCAACGGATAACGTCTGGCCTTGGGCTTTATTAATAGTCATAGCGTAACAGAGGCTTACAGGAAATTGCACACGTTTGAAAGTAAACGGAAAATTATTGGGGATAATGGGTATCCTGGGAATGAAAACAACATCACCGGAGCCGCAACCTGTTAAGATTTCGGCTTCGATGACATTTCGTTGGAGATTTGTTACTCTCAACCGAGTTCCATTGCATAGTTTTGGTGGGCTTAAATTTCTGAGTAGAATGATTGGTACTCCGACTTTTAAATAAATTTTGTGTGCTGGAAGACCTGGTGTATTTAGAGAGTCTAAAAACTCTACTGGATAGTGGGTGGCATCTCCTTCTTCTAAAACCGTGTTAATAGATAAATATTCCCTACTTTCTCCAGAAACATGTACCAATATTTGAGAATTTATTGCTGCTGCTTGGTCGTTGCGAGGTGCCAAAATAGCTCGTTGGCATAGCCAAGCAGCGTCATGGTTCGAGATCTCTGATGGATCTCCGTATACAGAGGAAATGAGTTCCTGCTGTGAGGCAACAGAAGAACACAGGCTTTCGACTAAAGTTACTTTACCTCCTTCTTGAGTCGGGTATGTGCCGTTACCAATTTGAAGTAGTAAATTTGAGAAAACCTGCGCGTTTGCGTCACCTCCCAAATATGCTCGCATATTAAAGCTCAAATTAGTTAATATGACACTACGCCATAAAATAGAGCTCTTTAAACAGGCACCTATTTCATCGGCCCTCGTTCCTCTGGGTATTATAGGGAGTGTCTGCCTGAAGTCTCCACAGAATAGCACCGTTAAGCCTCCCATCGGTCGGTCATTTTGTCTTATATCTCGCAACGTTCTATCTACAGCTTCCACAGCTTTACGATTTGCCATCGTACACTCGTCCCAAACGATAAGGGCGCAATCGCGTAAAACCCTTGCTTTATCACTATTGCGAGACACGTTGCAAACAGGGTTTTCTGTGCGGTCCAAGTCGATTGGTATTTTAAATGTTGTATGTGCAGTTTTTCCTCCTGGTAATAAAGTGGCAGCTATTCCTGAGGAAGCGACGGCAAGGGCAATTTTGTTTTGGCTCCTTATTTGAGCCAAGATAACTTTAGTGAGGAAAGTTTTACCTGTTCCACCAGGTGCATCTAAAAACAGCATTTCTCCTAATGAATGTTCTACACTACAGCATACTCTATCAAAGATTTGACGTTGTTCTGTCGTCAAATTTGAACAGCCATTTCGCAATATTTCTGCTAACTCTTCGGGGTTGTAATTTATTTCAGATGTATACTCCCTATTAATTCGTTCCCCACCAACTGTCGGTGTCGGCAAGCCGTATTGACTGAGGGGGTTCCCTCCTATACTTGTAACTATATCTTGTATAGCCAGCAAAGCCCTATTATGGCAGCTTTCACGTACTTGGTCAGAAGTTTCACTATTTATATTTTGCTGTCTCAAAAAATCTTCGGCAAACGCGTCTTTATATTTTTGCCACAACTGCCCAGCGTCCGATAGGCCACAAAATGTCAACAAAATGGCAAATAAATGGCGCAAACGATGTGGACTATCACTGACGCATGCTTCGGCTAAAGCATCATCCCAATGCTGATCGCCATCTAATAAATGCCGTGCGCGGCAAGCAGCTTGAAATGTGGGATATTCTATATCGTCCACTTTGCGGAGCTCAGCAAAAGAAGTAGGTCCTCGCACTGTGTGAAGAAGAAGGCGTAAATAATAACACTCTGCATTATTTGGGTGCACCGTGTATACTCTTCCAATCACGTGTTCTTTAAAAATGCCGGACTCGCCTTCTACAGCAGTTCCACGTCTCCTGCGATTAAAAACACCTTGCTGCTTGTTATAAGTATAATAATGTGGCACTTCATTGTACAACAGAGACTTAGCGAAATTGTCTCTTTCGCAAAGGCGAAAGAATGCGAGCAAGGTGGTTTGTCTTGGGTTGTTCATTCTTTCTGCCACATTTTCTGGCTGAAAGTAAACTCGCTGCCCGCCTTCCAGGTGCACGTCAAGATGGATGACTGGCGGATACCTTTCATGAATAGGGAAACTCAAAATGCGCCAAACTGCCTCCGAAGAGCTTATGTATCGGCCAGATTGATACCTTGTCACTTCATAAAATTGGTTGTTATTTCTTAGTGCTATCATGGCTTGATCACTACCTTTATTAACATATTTACATATATATTTTATAGATTCGACGCTATTACAAATTTCAACATTAATGTGTGCTTGAAAAGCGTTTGACAAAACTGGAGAATACGGTACCACCCAACTATTATTTAGAATTATTTCTTGTCCACGGAATCTGACAGTAGCTGTGAAACCACCTTGTGACGGTGATCTTCGCCGGTATTGCGGATACCCATTTTCCCCAGCCATAGTTAGTTCTTTCAGTGCTCTGGGGTATTTTTTTGAGCATTGACCATCTTTCATGCACGGTGATTCCCTGTTTAAGAGGCCACATGGCCCGTGAACCATATGTGTTTTTACTATGTCATGCAAAATCGGATCTGCATTATAGTCCGGAAATTCTGCACTTATGACACTGTCTATAGCATCGGGACGAATTTTTTCTTCCAGCCACAGAAGAATGTGCGCGTGGGGTAAACCACGCTTTTGCCACTCGACGCTATACATAAAACAAAGAGTTGAACCGAAAACTTTCTCCTTTGTAAGTAGATTAATCAAGACTTTGAGTTTTAAATGAAAAATCCTAGCAATAATGTCATGTCTGTCGTATGACGCCTGTCCTGTGAGAAGTGCCTGGCAAATCTCCGTCCACTTTGGATTTGTTGTAAATGTTATAAAAAGGTCCGGCCGGCCGTATTTACGGACGTAACAAAAAGCATCTTGCGTTCGTTCGTGCATATACCGCGGACCGCCTGTGAAACTGGATGGCAAAATAACCAATCGACCCAAGTTTTCGACGTTATTATCTGATTGCATGGCGTCCCGCAAGTGCACGTATTCTTCAGCGCGTAACCGTCGCTGGTTAGTGCGAATATACACTAAACGTTCAGTTTCTATTTTTGCGTACATGTCCACAATAAATTGGCTGAACAAACCACGAAATCGTTGCAAATATACGAAACTGTTTTGCCTTATTTGTAAAAGGTAGGAATAGTATTGTTGAGCAGATATTTTTTTTTGATAATTAGTGACTCTCGTAGTAGGGTTCACTTGGTACAGCCCAAAATTGTACCCATCTTCACCATGACAATAAATTAGTGGATATTGCAGGGCGTCGTAAGCTCGGTGGGTTTCCAAAATGCGTTGAAGGCGATCGTCGCGTGTACGCAACACGATATCACGTCTCTCACACTCCTGGTCGACTAAAACAACTGCAACTTCATCTGCGACGGGTGCATTGTGTCTTCCACGGTGTTCACCCACAGGACGTCTATCGGCACTTATAACAATTTTGAAATCATTGCTGCCTTGTGGAATTGACTCCAATGCAGCTTTGAATTCACGAACGTACTGGTTAACGTGATGCAGCAATTCTTGAAGTTGACCCAAAAGCTCAGCATTGAGCTGGGGAAAATTGTGATTTCTAACATTGAGCTGTTGCGTGTAATCGGATACAAAATAAATTTGGAGAAATTTGGGTTCATTTTCTGGCAGCAAAGATCCAATAAGGTGATAAACTTGACCTTGTACTTTGAAGGTTGGCATGAACGGTCCTTCCGTTATTTGTTTTGCCCCAAAGGAAGTCATTTGGAAAGCACTGTTATATAAACGAATATTATCCAAAAAACGGTTCGACTGGGGATGATCGCCATTCAGGAGACTTTTAAGTAAGTGTGGTGGATCTTGGAAATTTGGAAGAACAATTTTTCCATTTGAGCAGCACATTCCATCTGTCTCTTTCCTCCATTTCAAAGCATGACAAAAATTACAAATTTCTCTCATGTCACCCACGAAAGTAAAGCCAGCATAATTAATTCTAGACGAATATGTGAACCCTGATTTTTCCCTATTGTCCCAAGGTAATAAAATATTTGCATCGTCATTTTCCATGGACTCATCAGCTCCGCTATTTGTTTCTCTATTCATATGGTATCGAGCTCGTTCTATTTCTAGGCGAGATTGACGTTGTTCTGCTGTTTCTGCTCGTCTTAGTTCATCTATTCTTTCCCTTTCAGATGCAAGATAACTTTCATTGTTTCTTTGTACACCTACATAGTTATGTCTAGCTATTTGTAATAATAATCGTTCTTCTCTTTGGGAGAGAGATTCAGACTCGCGCGAGAGAGCGTGTCGCTCTCGGTCAGATGACAGACGTGCTTGGCGTTCCTCGATACTCTCTTGAGAACGCAAAGTCGCGGTCCGAGTTCTTTGCGAACTTAAGCGCGACTCCCTTTCTGTGAAAGTCTCTGACTCGCGTGAGAGAGACTGGCGCTCCCGATCAGCAGACAGCCGAACTTCGCGTTCCTGGATATTCTCTTGAGAACGCAAAGTCGCGGTCCGAGTTCTTTGCGAACTTAAGCGCGACTCCCTTTCTGTGAAAGTCTCTGACTCGCGTGAGAGAGACTGGCGCTCCCGATCAGCAGACAGCCGAACTTCGCGTTCCTGGATATTCTCTTGAGAACGCAAAGTCGCGGTCCGAGTTCTTTGCGAACTTAAGCGCGACTCCCTTTCTGTGAATGTCTCTGACTCACGTGAGAGAGAGTGGCGCTCCCGATCAGCAGACAGCCGGTCTTCGCGTTCCTGGATACTCTCTTGAGACCGCAAAGTCGCGGTCCGTGTTCTTTGTGAACTTAAACGTGACTCCCTTTCGGTGAACGTTTCCGATTCACGTGAAAGAGCGATGTGCTCTCGGTTAGCAGATAACCGTGCTTCACGATCTTCTTCCGATTCCTGAGACCTACAAAGTCTCATCCTTTTCGCATTTCGGCTACGCAGCGAAAGGTTAGTTTTTTTTCTTTGAGGCATTTTCAAGGAAAATTAAAGCAATAAACAAAACTAACAACACTTATGACTGAATAGCCTACAAACTTAAAAGATCGGTGCGTCGAACAGTCTAGTGTGACAACGTATCGTCTGTTCGTGGTCGTGACTCAACGAATTGGCAACACTAACTTACTGTATAACGATTGGCACTATTGGATTCAAACTACGAAGTAAATCAAATACAATCTTTACTTCGTACTTCAAACCAATGACCAAAGTTGACCAAACGAAACCAATAAGATAAGCAAATACTTTTTTTTCGACCAATTTAGAAAATCGATAAACCAAGCAACCAAAGAACTTTTACGACACACGCAAGAACTTTTAAGACACCTAACGAAACCCAATTTGCCTAGTAAACACGGTGGACGTCATCCTCGCGCGGAAAATCTTAACACCGCGATTCAGAAAATGACGTCATTTGCACAACGCCATCTATCGGATTTAGATTTCAACTATCAACATTAGTTCTATTTTTAGTCTTAAGATGTCGTTGCAAGTACTATACTTAATTGCGTAACGTAATATTTTACTTCTTGAACTCACTAAATTAATCATATCTTTTGATAGAGTGAACCGATTTCGATGAAACAAAAACTAAGTTAATCCTCAAGTTGCGTATAATTTTTGTATATAAACATTGTCAGCATTGAATTCGTAGATTTTACGTGATGTGCGCACAAACAAACAGACAAACAGACAAACAGACAAACAGACAAAAATTTCAAAAATGATGGAAATGGGTTCTGTTACTTGTCTTTTCACACGCTGGCTATTTTTTGTTTCAATTTCTTCAATGTACAAAAATGACTTTTCTACAGATTTATTATATGTATAGATTAATTTCGCGGGAAGTCTATCTGTAATACAATCAACAACTAACGCTTGTATCGAAAACTTCGTATGAGGGTCAAACCGAGATTCTATGTTGAGATGAATAAAACCGTGTATTGGTTTCGATGACATTCCAACACCTTGTAAAAATGAATTGCGTAATTTAATTATGGGTAAGTTCAAACGTTTACAACAGTCCACAGTAATTAAATTATTTTGCGATCCGTTATCTAGTAGGCACCGAACCACCTCCTTATCTCTGATGTCGCTATAGTATGCATATAACTGCGCGGTCGCTAGCAAAATGGTTGACCCAGTTTTAACAGCTGTAGTGAGCGAAACAGATGTATCCTTAGTAGGCGCTTGCGGCTCGGGCGATAATGACTCATGTTTTTCTCGGAAATGTAAGAGAGAATGGTGGTTCTTCTTACAAATTTTACAAACGTTACGTGACTTACATTTAACTAAAGAATGGGATAGACTTAAACAGTTTATACAGCCACGTTTTGCTTTTATAAATTCAAAACGTGCAAGCGGTGTTCTAATATTTTTAAACTGCGGGCAATAGAACAGCTGATGTCGTACGTCATCCTTATCGCACAACGTACATTTGCCATTCGAAACCGGTTCATTACGCGATACGAACGACTTAGCGGTGTTATTTTTTGTTTGATGATTAACTGAACTAGACTTAGCGCGCGGTTCCGTCTGTAAATTATTACCGTATGAGCGTTGTAGTACCTTAACATATGCTTGCATGAATGTTATAAACTCCGCATAGGAAGGTAATTCTTTTTCACTCACACGTGATTCAAACTGTAAGACAGTTTGCGCGTCAACCTTTCTTAAACCACAGTGTAATAAAACAAAATCCAGTAAGTCTGGAATGTCTAACTGCTTTAAGGCTGCGACGGACGCTGAATATCGTTCCACAAAAGTATTGAGGCTCGTGGCATTTCCGGCGCATTGTTTAATGTCCAGTATATTATTGAGATAATGAATCCCTAAACTACGCTTATCTTGATACCTTTTTACGAGACTGTTCCACATAACGTTGTATGTATCACCTGTAGGAACAATGCCCGCGGTCAGCTTCAAGGCATCATGAGTCAACTTACTGATCAAGTACTGGACACGCTGCGAGTCAACCAGATCGGTATTTAAATGTACATTGCTTCGAAACATTTCATAAAATATGGGCCAATTTTCCGCTTTACCATCAAACGTTGGCAAATCTATGGGCGGTAATTTTATCCGAGTACCCACTTTGTGTTCCGATGTTTCGTTTTTCGAAAGTATGAGATTACGTTTATATTTAATATTAGAATATAAGTCTTCAATAGAATATAGACTCGAATAGTCTGGTGCGGTTTGGTCAATCTCGAATTGCAATTCATTCATTTGTTCTATTATTTCCTCAAATTTGTTATATTGCTCAGTAATTGTTTCTGACTGCGCTAAGAATGTCTCATTTGAACGTGAATCATAGTTCGAGATGTTTCTGGAATCATTATATATGCGATTAACTCGCTCGAAAATCATTTGTTTTTTAGCGGTAAGCTGAGCCAATTTAGCTTCTTGCTTGCGGGACGCCATTTTGGGGCACTAATAAAGTTATGTGCCTACCTACTGTAATGACTTGTACTTAATTTGTACTGAATTTTACTGATGCCTATCCAGGCTCGAAAGGACCATCAAATGGAGTTGCCCAAGCGTGTAAATAGCCGTGGGACTCTGCGGATGTAGAACAGTAAGTACGACCAAGCACTTGGAGGGAATGCTGGCCCAAAATTGCCTATATTTGTCTGTATAACTTCAAGTTAGGAGTGGTCGGCAGCAGTCGGCGAATGTGGCCCTACTCACAATTTGCAAAACAAGTGGTACCTTACTTTCCGGGCTGTTCTCGATGGTTGCACGTCGACTTGTCGAGTGGCCACTCGTTCTCTTCACACCAACACTCCTGATTATTCTTGTTCAGTAGTTAACGGACGCGGTAAATATGGGTTATTTATTATTCCCGGAGGATCCCCAACGTTTACGGGATTTACTCGGGATTTTAGCGTATATGCGGGGACGATATTAATTTACTAACTCTAGTAAGTCTGTCATCGTTGGTGGCGACTTCAACGTTAATTTGTTAGAAACTTCTAGCCTAAGCACTAAAATTATAAGTTTGTTTCAGTCATACAATCTTGTAAATCTATTTATGGAGCCTACTAGAATAACCCCCACTACTGCATCTTGCCTAGATAATATTTATGCAGACATTTTACCTACCCACAAAAAAATTATTAATTTATTAGACTCTGATCATAGTGGACTATTGATCACTATACCAAATATAAACAAATATAAACGAAAAAAAGATATCACTGTTAACCCAAAATCTAAAGGTCGCTTGGAAACATTTAAAACTAAACTCTCAAATAAAATCCCACTTTTGTCAACTAATGATGACCCTAATCAACATTATAATGATTTTTTCAAAATGTATTGCACGCAATTTGATACTACTTTTATTCCTAAGACGATTTCGGTAAATAGCAATACTTCCTTCAGTGACTGGGCCACCATTGGTATTAATAAAAGTAGAAAACGGCTGTATGAGCTGTATGAAGAACGGACTTATATTAACACTGTAGAATTTAATTTATATGTTAAGAATTATTCTAAATTATTTAAAAAAGTATGTTATTTGGCGAAATCTCGCTACTTAAGTTCATAAATTAAAAATAGTAGTAATGTAATTAAAATGACTTGGGATATTATTAATAGCGAAACGGGAAGGTCTTGCAACCGAAGTAGGGATTACAGCCTTGCTATTGATGACAGTATCATTAAATCAGATTCGCAAGTCGCCGCGGCATTTGAAAATTTCTTTGCAGAGATTCCCGTATCGACTACAAAATCTCTAAATTCATCACCAACTGCTGCAGAAATTTTACTTAAAGAAAACGTTCCAGTTTGTGAATCCCAATTTTATTTCCAATATGTCACTTGTAATGATGTAATCAAAACTTTTAATACTTTAAATGTTAAAAAGACTGCAGATCTATGGGGTAATTCTGTTGACGTTGCTAGGTCTATTATAGACATTGTAGCACCTACTTTAGCAGTAATTTTTAATAATTGTATAGATTGTGGTGAGTTTCCTGATCTAATGAAATATAGTAAAATTATACCATTGTTTAAATCGGGTAGTACATCAGACCCTACTAATTATAGACCTATATCAGTGCTACCTACTTTTAGTAAAATTTTTGAGAAAATTATTTTAGATCAAATTCAAAGATATTTTAATAAACACAAATTATTACACAACAAACAGTTTGGTTTCACAAAGGGTCGTTCAACAACTGATGCTGGTGTTGAACTTTTGGGACACATTTATAATGCAATCTCAATTCATTTTTGCAAACATATTATACATTAGACAAAATATACATTTATACAAAAAGACCAGTGATATCCACAATTTTAACACCAGAAATAAGTATAAACTTCATGTTCCTGCCCACCGTGTTCGTAGGGTTCATGGTTCGTTTGAGGGTCTCGGTATCGAATTTTACAATAAGCTACCCCGTTCTTTTCTTGACTTGCCTTTTAATGCATTTAAAACTAAAGTTAAATCTAGTCTCTGTTCGAAGGCATACTATTCCATCAACGACTACTTAGAAGATAATAATAGTTGGTCGCTGTGTTGAACGCAAGACAATGTTACACTTGATGTTCTTTCTCCATATTTAGCTTATGGTTATGACAGATTATATGAGTTCATATAATAATTGTCTACCAATTTTAGTGTGATGGCCCTAGTTCATCACTTGTGGCTTCGAATCACAGCCCGTTGATAGTTTCTATCTTTGTTCTTGTAAGCAGGCACACCAGTTATGTATGGAGGCTTCTTTAATTTGGTTTAGTGTTTATGCTAGAGTTTGTTTTTAATGGCATGATTGAGTGTGCTAGCTGGCAAGTGGCGGATTATTTAATTTTATGATTATATTTTAGACGACATATATTTATTTTTCTGTTTTACATAATGTTAAGATTGTTGCATAAAATTATACAGATTCAAGTTCTTAAAACTTAACAGACAGATGTGTTGCTGGGGAGTTTGTTGGCCACTTCTTCTTCACAGCTAAAACACTAGGAAGTGGTGACGGGCGGGCGTTTTTTGGGGGACTGTCTTTATGTAGAACTTTGACGTTCAAAAAGTGCTGGTTCTCAGCCTAGTTTGAATAAATGACTTTTGATTTTGATTTTAATTTTGATTTTGATGCATGGGAAGATAAATGCGATGCGTTGGGCATTTTTTGCTATTTGTCTAAGGCTTTCGATTGCGTTCTCCATGATACATTGATCAGGAAGCTGCACTACTACGGAGTCCGGGGCGCCTCTCTGGATCTTCTTACTTCATACTTGAGTAATAGGATTCAGAGAGTTGATGTGAACGGCAAAAGGTCTTCCGGGTCTGTAGTCAGAATGGGGGTTCCTCAAGGCTCAATTCTGGGTCCTTTTTTGTTTCTAATCTATATCAACGACTTGCCTTACCTCATAAAGGATAAACATGATATAGTGCTGTTTGCAGATGACACTTCACTTTTATTTAAACTCAAACGTCAGCAGGTGGTTGTTGATAATGTAAATAATGCTCTTTCAACTGTAGTTAACTGGTTTAATGTCAATAATCTTCTCCTTAACGAGAAAAAAACAAAATGCATAAAGTTCACATTACCCAATGTAATACAAGTGAACACTAGTGTGTCAATAAAGGGTGAAGAGTTGAAACCCGAGGATTCCACAGTGTTCTTAGGTTTAACTTTGGCTGCGCAGCTTCAGTGGAGCCCCCATATAGATAAACTGTCCAAAAAACTTAGCTCTGCAGCATACGCCGTAAGGAAAATTCGTGGTTTAACTGATTTAGAGACAGCTCGTTTAGTATACTTTAGTTATTTTCATAGTGTGATGTCGTACGGCATTCTGTTGTGGGGAAATGCCGCCGATATTCAGACAATTTTTGTTTTACAGAAAAGGGCTATTCGTGCAATTTATAAATTAAGTCCCAGACACTCCCTCAGAGACAAATTTAAAGAGATTAATATTATGACTGTTCCCTCTCAATATATTTATGAGAATCTCATGTATGCACATAAAAATATTAATCTGTTTAAAAGATACAGTGATATCCATAGCATAAATACTAGGAACAAACACAAATTTATTGTACCAAAAACCAGGCTCAAGAAAAAAATAGGTGGTTCGTTTAGATGTCAATGTATACGTTTCTATAATAAACTTCCTAGCCAAATTCAAGAACTAAGCATAAATAAATTTAAATCATTTATTAAACGTAAGCTATGCCAGAAAGCTTTTTACACAATTAATGACTTTCTTGAGGACAAAAAGGCGTGGGATTGAGCTGCTTCAATGATATACATGAGCCATTGTTTTCATATGTACTACTTACTGATGAAAAATTTTTTATATGCAAGGTTGATGCGACGGAGGGGCTTTCCTTTGAACCGCCTATACTAGGTACTATTTTCAAGCTCTGTACCAAAAATCAATTAAATCGGAGCAGTAGTTTAGTCACAAACGATTTTTTTAAGTTTTGGCCTCGTTTGAATACGATGTATCTTTCCTAACAGCTGATTATGTCTATACGCACAGGTCATGCACCTTAAAATGATAAATCTGAGTATAACCTACGATACGACGCGTTGTTGCCGTTCTCACGCAAGTCACAAGTACATTTTCGCTATAAGATGGCAATGCAAACAAGGATAATGGGTATAAAGTATGGTATAAAGGGTGGTTGCGTTTTACTCTGAATTGTAAGCTATTTAGTTTGTTTGAAAAAAAAAAAAACCTCATTTATTATTATTTTTATTTTTATACCGTATCGAATTAATACTAAACACGTATAGTATACGTAGTTTGATTTAATGCCCCTCTGTCGCATCAGCGTTGTATATATATATTTTTTTTAATATTCGTTTTTGACATGAATACTTGTATAGTATTGTATTATATTTTTTATTTTATTTTTTTATTGACATTTTATTATTATTATTATTATTTTTTTTTTGACTTGACTAATTTGTTAAGTATTATATTTATTTTTATTTTTTGATTGACATATTATGATTACTATTTTGTTTGACACAAATATTTACTTTGTAAAGTATTATATTTTTATTTTTTTTTGATTAATTAATTATTGTAAATGTGAGGACTATGTGGGTTATTATTATTATTTTCTCCTCCTTTTTACAGTAATTTTCAACGTTGTCTGACAGTTTGAGTACTTTTGCGGCCTACCCAAATGTCTTTTCTTTGGTATTGTTCGTCATGTCATTGAGCTCCTTAGTGGTTTTTAAGTTGAGCTATTCGACTATTGACAAATGCTTGCACTGACTGGACAGGTCCACTCAAATATGTTTGGTTCTTTCTTCAAAAGACCACTACAGACACTAAGCTGCATGGTCCTCATATAGAATAATGTGAATGCGAGAACTATGTATGTCGTTATATTCGTGTAGATTTTATGATTGTCTGGCAGTTTGAGTATTTTTTGCGGCCTACTCAAATGTCCTTACTTTGGTATTGTTCGTCGGTTCGTTGAGCACCTCAGAGTTCTGAGTTGAGCTTCGCGATGACTGACAAATGCTTGCACTGTCTGGACAGGTCCACTCGAATTCGTGTGTTGCTTTCTTCATAAAGCTCATCCCAGACATAAACGTACATGGTTCTCATATGATCTAACCAGTCCACATTGTATGGATTTGAACACTAAAAGAGACTTTGACCTCTGAGTTTGTTTCGGTGTTTCTTCTCAGGGTAGTCAGCTAGGAAACACCGGCCTCATCTAGCTTAAACTGACAAAAAACATTGACGTGTAAAAGTGTTCCTTGTAACCTATTTACTGAATAAACATCATTTATCATTTATCATTTATCATTTAAGACATTAATTTAGTCTGCGGTGAGATGCGCGCTGTGCCTCGCGGCGTTAGACACACACACTGACGTCAAACTGACGTGACGTCGATTGTTGCATTTTAAATTGTCTATAGCTCGCGTAAAGCCGGCCACTCACGTCTGTCTGACAAATTAAAGCGAGACACACACGCGACGTGATACCAACCCTACCCAACTTGCAGAGTGGCGGCAACTCGCCACACCAAGTTCATTTGTGCCAATCTTCAAGAACAAAGTTTATGTGCTGAAGTGCTGCAACTATAGAGGAATAAAGCTAATGTCACATAGTATGAAAGCGTGGGAAAAAGTTAGTGAAAAGCAGCTGGGAGAAGAGAGTGAAATCTCACAAAACCAGTTCAGTTTTATGCCCGGTCTCGAGAGGTTTTGTGGTGGGCCCTTAAGGAGAAAGGTGTGCCTGGGAAGTATGTGCAGTTGATCGATGCCTGACAACATCAGTGTAGCAGTCGGTTTACACCAGGGGTCGGCCCTCAACCCTTACCTCTTTCTGATGACAATGGACGCTCTGATGTCGGACATCCAGGAAAAGGCTCCCTGGTGTATGCTGTTTGCTGATGACATTTTGCTGGTTGCCGAAAGCGGCTCAGAGGTCCAGAGCAGATTGGAGCCGTGGTAGCAAAGACTGGAGAGTGTTGGCCTGAAATTGAGCAGAACCAAAACAGAGTATCTGTTCTGCGATTTCGGCGGTCTCCCCAGTCCTATGCCTGTAGCTCTCAACGGAACGCCTATACCGATCTGCTCTGACTTTCAGTACCTTAGGTCGCTTGTTTAGGGGGATGGCGATATTCCCCTGGGCACTCAGGCAGGGAAAGAACAGAGGTGGGTTTTAGACAGTAAGAGAAAACTTTTGAAACCTTCCAATAACATCTCCCGCTCTGGGTGGAGCAGGAGGGCCTGTCAGACTCTTACTAAGACCCACCCCTGTTCCTTCCCTGCCCGAGTGCCCAGCGGTGCGGTAACTCATGTTGAGAATTTATCCGCTATCCCTAGGCATTACGAGATAAAGTGAGAAAATAGTATATTAGAGGTAGTTTAAAAGTGGCGCCAGTCACAGAAAAGTTGAAAGGGAACCGCTTATCTTGGTATGGTCATGTGAAGAGGACGAAAAACATGTAATTAAAAGAGTTATAGTATGGAGAGGGAGATGGAGGCCAAAGAAAAGCTGGATGGACTGTGTGAGGAGTGATATGAAAGAAAAGGGAGTTAGTGATAGCGTGACGGCTGACTGGACAGATTGGAAGAAAAAAGTGTTGTGCCAACCCCAAGTAACATGGGATAAGGGCAGGAAGATGATGAGGATGTGTCGGTTTCCTAACGATGTTTTCCTTCACCGTTCTGAGAGCAGTGGTGATTTAAATAAATTAAACAAAGTAAAGTGCCTGCCTGGGTTTGAATCCACGATCTGAAACTCGTAAGTCAGAACCGTTATCACTGGGCCACCAAAGCTGCATGACTTATTTATGTTGATAGTTAACAAAACGTATTGCATGAAAAGCGTATGACATTAAAACAGAATAGCAAATGTTAATATAAATATTTCTCTTCTTCTTAAATTTGAATTCTTCCTAAATTCATTGAAATCTCTTGACACAAGCGAAAATAATGTTTTGTTACTTGTATTAAACAAATTAACGTACTCGTATTATAACGCTTTTTCTAGAACACGTTCCCAATAGTTTTTATAACATTATTACATAAACATAATTGCATCAGTTCCACGTGCCAGTTTATCACTATATTATAAAAACATGGGTGTGAACTCAAATATTATGAGCTCACATAAAAACAATTCAGTACATTAGTATTATTGTTTGATTTAATACAAATAATGGCTTGTGGCTAAATTGTTGCCATGTAAGTTTATTCATTACATAAACAGTTGGCCTTACTAGTGTAAACTCTTCCACACACGTGCGAAGTGAGAATACGACACCAAGTTTTCCTAGAAATGGTTTTTACATAGAAAAAATTTTTAGGAAAAAACCTTTGAAAACGCTTGACGCATTCCTCGTGGGAGTCTTAGAATAAAAATAATGGTAGTTATGCGCAAATTTCAAATAGTTTCCTTAATAATTCTCAAAAGAAAGTAACAAATCAAAATTCCTTTTAATACAAACACACTAGACACCCGGAAACGTATTCTTCAAGAATACGTTTCCTTTTTAACTCATACCACTTTGAATAGAACACACTCTCCATCAAACATACGAGAGCAAATATCTGAGCCAGTTCCCTATACAAATCTGAGCCGGAATCTGGTCTCGTTGGGCCAATGTTTGCTATACAAACGCGGACCGACTGTAACGCGCGGTTTTATCAATTTAGGTACATGCAACAATATTTGTTCAAATGGTGTATGTTTAGATAAAGACCACAGCGTGGCAGCGTCTTAGATTTTTGTAAACAAGGTCTTTCTGCACAAGAGTCCCAATAAGAATCATTTACCAGCAAGTGGTTTACGGCACAAGAGCATGGGGAATTGACGACACGGTTGGCGCGGTGGGTGTGCGTTCGGCTACTGCGTTGCGTGTCGCGGGTTGGATTCCCGCACGGTCGACAAAGTCGAGACGTCTGTCGGCTAAGCAAATATTTGTTATATTTGCTTGGCCTGCAGACGTGTCGACGATACAGGGAATAATTGTGTAGGGCAGCGTTCAGAAAAAAAAAAATGATGCAAGAACAGAGAGGACTTCCCCCAGCACAAGGCGAAAACAGGTTGTGCATGATATTGGTGTTGAAAATAGATGATGATCTTGCATGAAGCGGAGAGTATACGGTATTATTCAGTGATTACAAAGTCCTCATGTCTAACAAGGTGTTGCAGTATGCTATAAAACATTGAAAAATGTAGTAGAAAATTGAGCATACAAATTACCTTAAGCTGCGCATTCAGAATAACTGGCTAGATACCATACGTTTAAGCTCCAAACCATTGGAATTCAAGGAACGTGCGATTTTAACGCCGTCTGAGTCTCCTAGCTACCTTCTTGCAAGCAAACCTGCTTAGCTCCGGCTGAGATTTATGTCGAAATTGTGCAAGTATTTCCAAGAGAACTAATTCGCAAATAAAAGTCAACTGTTTGAAATAAAAAGTTGCTGCAATCCACACGAGAATTTCTAAGTGTTGGACAAGAAGGTTTTCTAAATGATAATTTTCAAGGTAAACAAATGTTGTAGGTATTTAATTAATGTGTAATGCAATATTAGAATGCAACCCTTTGTGGCGGGAGTATTCGAAAGTGCAAAGAGTAACTGAAGGAACACTAGTGGTATTTAGTCTGAAATAGGACACTCTCACTCCACTCAGAGCGGGACAAGTCGTATGATGATTTCCCCGCCTCAGAACAAGAAAAAAAACATGCAAAGAAAATATGTACAGTATTTTTTAATTAGTTTTCTCTGCGGCATTGCTCATACACATTTGTCGTGTATCATATATCGTGTATTTTGTCGGGAAAAGGGTTATCAGCGAGAGTGTGGCTTTTTATCACTGAAAAACAGTCGTAATCGAATTAGTATTTCCAGAAATTATCTCGTATCCTGAAGGAATATCAAATCACATTAAAAAAAATCTTTTCTATTTCTTTTATATTCTTCGTTTGATTAGTGATTCCTGCTAATTCTTAATAATATGGTCCAAACAATGCCTTCAAGAATAGCCTTACAGGACACATATAAAGACACATAATGGACATCAAATCCAACAAAAGAACAGATCTAAACAATAACCGCGAACCAGCACACGAAGTTGGTTTCATTTGAAAGTTTTCCGTTTTTCAAGCATACAACACACAACCCCAAGTGGGGTGACCTACTCTCTTCAATTCGCGATACGGAACTTTTTTCATCAATAGCTCGCAACGGAACGAATATAAATACTCGTAGTTGAGTTGACGCGCTAGTGTGTTTCCACTTGAATGGTTATGTTCTTTGGTTGCTGCGCGAGATGTTAGATATGATTAGACCAGGTTGGTTTTGATATACTTTTTTGCATGTCTTACATGTTTTAAACGTTAAAAAGAAATCATAGTGTATGAAGGTCAGGCAATTAAAGTGTGTAATGAAAGACCATTTAAGAATTTTGACGAAGTGGATTAGAATATAATATGCAAGTTAAGGATGATTTCCTCCAAACGGCTCGCATCGCATCGGATCAAAAGGTTGCGGCGACAACCGATCGCGTCCGGCAGGATGTCGACGCATGCGATCGGCTCGTTACCTTCGCGTCGCTTGCGAACGTATCTGTTTCTGCGCCTAGTCAAATAGCTTCTTTCTTACCGTGTTGACGTGTTCTAATTTTTTAAAATGTTTGAAGTTGATGTAGTATTGTTGGTTATTGCATTAGAAAAAGAAAATACAAATAAAAAAAATCGTTTATTTATAAAATAATACTTTTAAATCCATGATTGAGTGACGTCTGCAGTGCGTGCACTCCCGACCACAGCTTTGAGCGCACACGACGACAGCCGAAAAGATTCGATCGGATACGACGACAGGCTTACGAAGCCGATCGCGCGTCGCAGCATAGTTTCAGCTACCATCGCTTCTCGCGGAAGATGCCCGCGGTCAAGCTGCTGTGCGTGGCTTGGTAATATAGACTTTAAATACTGTGTACATAATTTAATATCGTTTAAAGATTGTAAAATCCGTTCCGATCCGATGCGATGTGAGCCGTTTAGTGGAAATCATCCTTTACGGACTGGTGTGATATTATTTCAGCAGTCTACAGAATATTTTACCGAATCCAGGCTGAGGTAGTACAGATAAGTAATGCGGAGACCCGATGACCGTGTAGTGAAAAAGTGCTTTCCCATGACGACACCAAGGAGTAGGAGAGTTAGACTGCTAACATCTTGGACGGCTAGTGTCCAGAACGACATGAAGAAGAGCGGTTTATCTACTGGCGATGCTTACCAGCGGAACAAGTGGCGCCTCAAGACTAGGAATGCTGACCCCCAGTAACGGCAAGGGCCGAGCAGGAAGAAGAATTCTATAGAATATATTTTATGAAAGTTAGCTGATACTTCATTTATTATCTTATGATCTGTTGTTTCCTACAAAAAAAATGTGATATGGAAATAAAGTAGTCGATAGTGCATCGCAGTGGTAGCAAAAAGAATGCAACCAAACAAATAGATTCCGACTGCTGATGTTTTGAACTTCCCTAAACGGTCGTCGAATTAAGCCAACCTCACGTCATCCTTAGTCAAATATTGACTAGCCAAAAACATGAAAACTTCACAGAAAAAAAGTACCTTTTCTACCTTTCTGAGGTTTAAAGTGCCCTCAGCTAAAGTAAAAAGTGTGATCCTTACCTTTTGAAGTTTTTCTCTTGGTCCATGTTTTCCAGAGATAAGTCGGGGTTATTATTAATGAGTTTGGCCGAAGATGGCACGGAATATCCGGATAAGAATGACGCTCGTTATCGACTGAAAAATATAGCCTTTCATATTTTTCATCAAGAACAGCAGAGATTTGTACGAATATCTGGATTTTAAATGTTTGGATTGTTTGTAGTTTTAGTTGGTTTGGTTTAGTTTTCTGTATTTGACTTTCTTGACTGTCAGTATAATTGGGTGTCAGTATTACGAGAATTCAGTTACTGGGTACGAAGATAACCTTTCATAACACTGATTTGGTTGTACTTTTTTTTCTCAACCGTATACTCTCTATAAATCTCACTAACCATAATTATGCTTAGTTTAAATACTGATTAGCCGATTTTGAATTCAAGATAACAAACGTGGCATCTGTCACAATCTACAGTCTGTACCTTACCACCCTCTCGCGCCCGGCCTTGGTCCAGGCCATGGTACGGGGCGATAGGGAATGGGAAGTAGTCTCCTCCTTCTGCGAAGCAGTAATGTTCGTGAAGGAGGACGCAGAACGGGTGAGGGAGACCCAACGGAGTGGTTCTCACGCCCCCAGTCGCAGCCGCCGCAGGAGACGCCCTGGGCGTCTGGGGTCGCGGGACGATCTCCGGCCACCGTAAACGCGAGCCTGCGGACGGCGAGTAATGGGTAGCTCGACGTCCGATCAGCACCAGGCCCGAGAGTCGAAAGCACCTAGTGTTCCACGCGCGCCGCAAAAGGATATGAGCCACCACTGACGGGGCCCATCATGACCGATACCTGCATGCCAAGGGGTCGCGAATAAATTCGTAACCGTTACCGCGCCCTTGGGCACTCAGGCAAGGAAGGAACAGGGGTGGGTTTTAGTCAGTAAAAGTCTGATACGGCCTCCCGCTCCACCCAGAGCGGGAAAAGTCATCTGATGATACCACACACAAAAAAAAATAGGTGGGGTGGAGCGGGAGGGCGTGTCGGACTTTTACTGATTTAACCCACCCTTGTTCCTTCAGGTGCTTGCGCCAGGGCCGCGGTAACTCTCTTCCGAATTTATCCGCGAACCAGACAGGATATAAATTATCAAACACAGTGTAAAGGAAATGGGTAGTCATATTTGAAATTCTACTCTGCAGTAATAAATTTACTATGGAGTAAGTATGCAAATAGAAGTCGGTTCGATTGCCAACCTTTGGCCTTGGAAACAATACAGATCCAAACTACGGAAACTGTAAACAAAACTTTGATGTTATTCTAATAGATAGTTAATTTGTTCCTTGTTGAACTAACTACAAACACTGGAGTCGTATATAAACATCAAAACTTGAGAAATTGTGTGTAAATAATACATTTTGGTAATAAAGAGACTTTAAAGCTCGAGAATAAAGTCACCGAATATATTATTATAATAAGGGCAGATTTATTTCGAACAGCATTATTCATCTTTTGACGCCCAAAAAATCTTGAAAGAGTATTTCTATAGGCTGCTGTTATCTTTGACTTATGAATTTGCTTCCTGAAACTCTCTGGTTTTTTAACACACTTATATTAGGTTCACTTGTAACTTACTATGTAAACAAGTCTTAGAAGTTAAACTTGACCCACTTCCCGGTTCCTGATTAAGCTGAAATTTTGCTTACATTTGAATTACATTAAGTTTGGATGACAATGCATAGTTAGCTAAGTGACGTCATTCTAAATTCAATATGGCGGATTCCCAAAGATAGCAGACGTGATATTTTGTATGCATTCCCATGATAATTATTATGGGTATCAAATGAAAGGATTTGCTGAAAACAACACGAAAAATGAAAATAAATAGTGGCACTCCTCCCGGAGTGCCGACAGAAGTGAAAACTTTAACAAAAACGCCCAACGCGCCTAAAGAAGTTTTCACTTCAATCCGTTGGTGTCGGCATCGGAATCAGTGTCGGTGTCGGTAGCGAGTTCAATTGTTTTTTCCCGTCTCAAAAATGCCCAACGCGCTTAAAGAAGTTCACTTCAAAAAATAAAGTGTGTTTTTAATTACTACAGAAAAATTGTAAATGTTTGGTTTGTATGTATGTTTTTGGCCGGTTTGGTTTAGTTTTCTGATTGTAACTTCCTAGTCTTTTCCCATATACATATGCTAGGGTCAACTTTCAGACTCATTGGATGTAGCTCTTCGTGAACAGCGCAATCTTTAGAGGTTCCAAATTTATTTCAGTTCAGCAAATATAAAACATATTAATATCATCTATACATATTAACATCATACAAAATATTAATATCAGCCAAAAGCCGTTCACTTCTGGACATAGGCCTCCTCCAAGCGTCGTCACAAATGTATGCATGTGAAAACAATGACCTCACACTAAAACTACTCTAAAATATTAAAAAGAGAACCCCCTGGGGTCGCACGTGAAAAGTAAAATACTTGTATGATAACCGTATAATACGCGTCGAGACGTGGCGCAAATTAATGGGGCTTGTAATATGAATTGATATAAATTGTGTCTCGGTGGACGCTGGCCCACGCTGACCGGAACCTCTACGATACGAATGCGAAATTATGTTGGTTTAAAGTGAAAAGTGATCGAGATAGCGTGGGGTGACGCGGTTTATTGCTGAAGTAAGTTATGGCCGATGCAGGAGGAAATTAAGTGTTCATTTATCTGTGAAATACTTTTATGAGCCTATTTGATATGCAAGTATCGTATGTGGGTCGAATAAATCGTACCTTATTTATAAGTTATTAATTGCATTAACTGTACTGTATGGCTATTCGATTTTTTAATAAATTACCAAATGGTTTAAAATGCCTTAATTTAAGCACGTTTAAGCGCAAACTCTTTAATTTATTACTGAGTAAATTCTATTACTCAGCAAACGAGGTTCCCGACTAATAAATAATTAAAAAATATGGTTTAAATTTAGCTATAAGAAAATATTTACTCCGGAAATGGTAGAATGTATGAGACCATGACAATCGCAACATTAACAAATATAAATTAATATCGTACAATAGGGTGTACGATATTCTTACAAATAAACAGTTATGTCTTTCTTAAACAATATTTTTTTTATTATAAGAATTTAATAAATTTAAAAGAAAATGTTAGAATAAGTTTCATCCTTAGCGGAGACTAGTTATTTTTTATTCATTCCCATGATATGGGTATAAAATGAAATAGTTTGCTGAAAAACACAATAATTAAAAATTACATTGTATTTTTAGTTTTTTTAAACTGACGCTATGTTTTAGTTCACTATGTTTATCAAATACATTTTTAGCTGTCGTAATCTTTACATGCATAGTATAGAGTCGCTTCTCGCTCTGTCTATTTCTCCGCCAACTTCTCCTAAAGCACTCAACGCATTTTAATGCAGTTTTTAACCAACTTCGAAAAAGAGGAGGTTCTATGTGTATATGTATTTTTTTTTATGTATGTTCACCGATTTCTCCATCATTTGAGGACCGATTTTCCAAATTCTTTTTTATCCAAAAGAATATACTCCCGAAGTGGTCCCATATATATATATTATTAAACTTGCTTCAGTGGTTTTTGAAAAACTGAACAAAAACGAAAAATATATATATCAAGATGACGTTTTGGTTTACTCCAATTACGAGTGTGTTTAAATTCCACGTTACATGTTATTGGGGATTTGAGTTCTGGGGTATAACAACTAAAAAGTGAAAAATAAAAAACTTTTTTTACAAAAAAAAAAAACAACCGATTTCCAAAAAAGAAAATATACTAATTTAAAAAAAAAATTATCAAAAAATTCAACCGACGAAAAAGAACTAAAAAGCAATAAATAAATAAACCTTTTAAATCTTGAGTATTGAGCTTATTTACCTACATAAAATATCAAATTTTATATAAACTAATTTTGAGTTGGAAGAAATAAAATACAAACACCGACTTCCGAAATTAAAGTTATCTTTAATTTTTTTGCGTATTTTCTTTTTCGGAAGTCGGTTGTTTTTTTTTGTAAAAAAGTTTTTTCTTTTCACTAATAGAAAGAGCTATAAAGGAAGAGGGTCTGTGTGTGTAATGTGCACCCGTGCGGAGTCGGAGCGGGTCGCTACTTGATAACATTCTATTTCGAAAACCAATAGTGACAACAATCCTCATGATAATTGCTAAGCAACAATTAATATTCATTAAGATATGCCAGAGCTCGGTTCATTAATTGAAGAGCTTCGTTCGATCTAGTTCGGGGCTCTTTGTTTCTATTGCAGCTCTGTTAAGTCTATCAGAGGTATAAAGGAGGTTCTATTAGAACAGTAATTAATATTATAGTGGGAGATGCTCGTGGAATGATAAATGGATGGGGAAAAAGAGTTGTAAATAATGATAGTTCTGTCAGATGTCTCTGAGATTAGTTCAGTTTTTATGACATGGATTTATGTTTTTTTTGTGCTTCGGCCTTCTTTATTAAAAAATAATAACGAGAGAGAAGAAATGTATTATTTCTTGCCCAAATGGTTACATCTACATTTTGTCGAGCCTATTGCCGTGTGTGATGTAAATGTCCATCCAAACCAGACTCCGTGCTACTTCTAAGAACTATTAAACCAAGTAGTCTTCCTTATTACCAAAACAGACGAAGAACAGACGGTCGATGGGGCCGAAAAGTTCTGGAGTGGCGACCGCGTAACGGAAGACGCAGCGTTGGAAGACCTCCAACAAGGAGGACCGACCTGATTCTGACCTGACCTGATGAGGGTCGCGGGTAGCCGATGGATGCGAGACGCACAGGACCGGTCATTGTGGTGACACTTGGGGGAGGCCTATGTCCAGCAGTGGACGTCTTTTAGAAATAATGATGATGATAATGATTACCAAAAAATATGAATGCTGACTAACCAACCAGGTGGTTGGTATGTACTTATATCCACCTACCCAATATGTTTCTAATTAAGAGCTTACCTAATAATAAGGTCTATATTAATATAGGGTGGAGCAAATCCAACGTATACTTTGGCTACCACCATTTCAATTTCAAGCCAAATATTGGTGTTGTTTGTGATGAATGATTTAACTTCAGCAATTGTTATCTACAGTTAAAACGTGAATTGAAAAAAGACCAAAATTTTTATCTTTATTTTTAAAATACCATAGTTTTTTTTGGTTAACAAAACAACAAAACAATTTCGGTGGATTTATCTAAAGGGGTGTATCGGGGTTAATTTAGAACTCTAAAAGCAGGTTATATCCTACTTTGATAGTTGAGTTCCTGCTAAAGTATCCGAAAATTTTATGAAAAACTCGACAAAAGCTAATGCGTTCTACTACCGGCCAAGTGGCGCCCTCATTGAATAACAAATCGTGGCATAGCATAGAAAATAAATATTAAAGAATTCAACGTCACGATTGTTACAAAGAGGATAAAGTATTTTGACGTTGTTAAAACAGGTCTCAGAATGTTTCGTATCCAAAGTAGTAGGCGAAAGTACCAAAAACGGCCGTTTCTGACAGGTAGTAGGGCCTTAATAGCTAGCAAACAGGTAGTAAGGATTTAGTAGATGTTGTCATTGATACAAAATTGCGAAGTCTGAATAAAATAATTATGAAAAAATATGGTGGATATTTCGGAACACGCGCCCTACTTATTATTATTATTATTTATTTTTTTATGTTTGATAGGCTCGCGTTTGACCTCTATCTCACCTGATCGAAGATGGAGCACGCTTGCCTAGAAGTAACCTATTCACTCTTGACTTAAAGACTCCCAGGTTGTATCTTACAGGAAACACAGACTTTTTTTTTTTTTTTATGTTTGATAGGCTCGCGTTTGACCACTATCTCACCTGATGTTAAGCGATGATGTGGTCGAAGATGGAGCACGCTTGCCTAGAAGTAACCTATTCACTCTTGACTTAAAGACTCCCAGGTTGTATCTTACAGGAAACACAGACTCCGGTAGAGAATTCCACTCTCTAGCTGTACGTGCAATGAATGTTTTCTCAAAACGCTTTGTGCGTATGGATGGGATGTCCACCATGAACCGATGGCACTTCGCCGTACGTCTTGTGGTCCTTAGATGAAACGGGCTTGGCGGAATCAGATCATGCAATTCCGTCGCACACTCCCCAAAATGTAATCGATAGAAAACCGACAGGCTAGCAACTCGGCGTCTATGTTCAAGACTTTGGAGTTTTGACTCAACGAGTCTATCATTGCCGATGATCCGCTTGGCTCGTTTCTCAATTGACTCAAGGGCATCAAGCTGGTATCTTGCAGATCCGTCCCAAAGATGAGAGCAGTACTCCATACACGATCGGACTTGCGCTTGATAGAGTTGGAGCAGCTGTTCCGGCGTGAAGTATCGTCTCACCTTTGCGAGGACCCCCAACTTTTTGGCAGCCACTTGAGCCTTAGCCTCTATGAAGGGACCAAAATTGAGGGTAGATGTTAAAGTAACACCAAGAAGATCAAGTCGGTCGGTTATCGGCACGGTTACACCTCGGAAAGATGGAGCCGGGTGAAATTGGCTCCATTTAGCAGAAAAAAGACACGCCTGGGTCTTAGCAGCATTGAACTTAACCAGATTGGCATCGCCCCATTCTGAGACAGCCTGCAAGGACAAGTTCAAGCGCCCAACCATATCCTCTCGGAGAGACCGGACCTGAGACCCACTAACTCGTGCGTCCGGCACGTATCTCTCGGCAACAGTGCTGTCGTCTGCATACCCAAAGGTACCGGGTTTTAGCAGATCGTTAATATGCAGCAAAAACAATGTTGCCGAGAGCACCGACCCCTGAGGAACACCGGCATTAATAGCCAGCAGTCCGGACGAGCAGCCATCTATGACTACTCGGATAGACCGATCCCTCAGGAAATCTGCTATCCAATCACACAATCCAGCGGGCAGACCGAAGGAAGGAAGCTTGCCAATTAAGCTGTCGTGCCAGACCCGGTCGAAGGCCTTCGAGATATCAAGGGAGACCGCAAGGGCTTCCCCTTGTTTGTCGACGGCCTCACTCCAGATGTGAATGGCATACGCTAGAAGATCTCCTGTTGACCGATTTCGGCGGAAGCCGTATTGTCGGTCACTTAGGATATCGTTAGCTTCTAGGTATGCTAGGAGCTTACCATTCAGTATACGTTCCATACTCTTACAGAGAACGGAAGTTACCGAGATGGGCCTATAATTTGCTGGGTCAGCTCGACTACCCTTCTTGGGTACGGGTTACACGTTAGCTTGCTTCCAAGCCATCGGCACTTTTCCAGTCTCAAACGAAAGGCGATATAGGCGTGTCAAGATCGGAGACAACTCAGGCGCACAAGTCCTCAGTACAATTGCCGGTATCCCGTCGGGACCACTAGCCTTGTTCACGTCCAGGTTACGCAGTACCCTCCGGACATCCTTCTGATGAATGCGAATGTCTGACATAATCGACTCGCATCCGCCAAGAGTACCAGGGGGCCTCGCGCCACCAGGATCTAGACGCGAAGATTCCGCAAACAGAGAGGCAAACAAGCTTGCTTTCTCCTCAGCGGAGTGGGCCAGCGACCCGTCGGGTTTCAGCAGTGGAGGTAGTGAGGGGCGGCAGAAGTTCGATTCAACCGACTTAGCCAGGGACCAAAACGCCTTACTACCAGCTGGGTAAGAAGCAAGTTTGTTCCCAATTCGGCCAATGTGGTCAAACCGAGCCTTCCGCAACACCTTCTTGCAGAACTTGGCAGCCCTGTTGAAGGCTCTCTTCTTCTGACTCACGTCACTCGCTTTACGCGTCCGAGCGTCGACCCATGCTAGGTAGGCCGCGTGTTTAAGCGCATCAGCGCGATTGCACTCGGCACCAAACCATGGTCGAGCCCCGCCAGACATTGTTACGTCAGAGAATGGAATGTAGTACTCCATTCCCCGCCGCAACACATCCGTCACGGCGTCCGCGCACGACGAAACATCAGTCGAAGAAAAGCAAGTGGGCCCCCAAGGATAACATGCGAAGAAAGATCGCATGCCATCCCAATCTGCTGACCTGTATCGCCAAACCCGCCTGGTGCCTCTAGGGCTAGGATCGGGCGGGGAGTAGACGGATACAGATTTCACCAGACAGTGGTCGGAAGTACCTAATGGTGAAGAAATCGACACTGAGTAACGGTCTGGATCTGTTGTCAGCAGAAGGTCCAAGCAATTGGCTGTGTGCGAATCAACATCCGGCACCCTCGTTGCCCCCTGGACCAGCTGGGTAAGATTTAACGCCAGCGCTAGCTTATACGTCTCTTGTCCAGCATGGTCTGTGTACTGGTATGGGAAGAGCCACTCCTGATGGTGGGCGTTGAAGTCCCCCAGTAACACCAATTGGGCAGAAGGGTACCGTTGCTGAGCCACATCCGCCGCTTTACTCAGGTGTTGTGTGAGCCCAGTTGTCTCCAGATCACCGCTGTGCGAACGGTAGACACAGGCGTAGACAATTTTATCTAGGCCTGTGTCCACTAGGACCCAAAGAGTTGAGAACCTGGAGTCCTCAAGGTTACGGAGACGCCGATAGCAGATGTCGTCCCGGGCGTACATGCATATACCAGCGCGTGGCTTAAAATTGTGCTCCAGGGTAAACCCTGGGTAAGATAGGTACGCCACGTCAGACGGACATCCGATCTGCGTCTCCGAAAGGAATAAGAGAGCTGGTTTCTCAGTCTCTAGGTGGTGGTGGACTGCGGCGAGATTTGAGTGCAGACCTCGAATGTTAGAGATGTTAGAGAGGTGCACTTTATGTGAGAGGGAGTGCTGCCGCTGTACAGCTTTTTTCTTTTTAGTTACTTTTTTCATTAATAAAAGAGTGAAGGAAGGAGAGGAGAAGGAAGTGAAATGAGGTTCCATGCTGGCTACCTTCAGGCACGCACTGACAGGACGGTATCATTGGGGGACTAGTCTGGAGACTGCGGGGACGCCCGAGCCCCCCCGGGAATGTCCATCGGGCCCTCTCATCTGGTCGCCAACCAGCACGATGGTGCATTTCGGGATTTTTCGTCAGTTGGCGGGGCAGCCTTTCGTGTGTGGCTAGTACACTACTTGGGCCCCCAACTAACTGCGGTCGGCCAGCGGCGCACCGTGCCTCGGATCCCGCTACCCTCCGCGACTAGTCTCCCGATACATTCATATCAGCGCGAGCCCGGTTGGTCTGCCTGCAATGGAACAACTATTTCGACCCAACTCCTCTGGATTGGCTACACTGAGCATCGTACCGGAACACGGCCAGGCCGCTTGGCGGTACGTCTTTGCCCAGTGGGTGGTCGCAAGCCATCGGTCGAAACCTACCACCAGTTTGTCACCTGATTAGCACCACCCGGGGACCACGTGTAGGGACTCAATGGGTATACTCCTACGGACGCGGGTGACTCGGCCCCCAAAGACTCCGGTAGAGAATTCCACTCTCTAGCTGTACGTGCAATTAATGTTTTCTCAAAACGCTACGCGCTTTGCGTATGGATGGGATGTCCACCATGAACCGGTGGCACTTCGCCGTACGTCTTGTGGTCCTTAGATGAATGTTATTATTAAATATTTAACGAGGATCATTTTGTCATGTGGCACTAATCATCACCCAATCACGGTTGATATTTCAAACTGCCGTTTACCGATTAAATCAGGTCCTAAGACAGGTAATTGAGACAGAAAATCAGATTATGGCTGAATTGCCGATATAAAATATGAAATTTGTCAAAAAGTAATGATAGGTCCCAAAATCTGTGCAAAAACTATCCGAAAAAACTCATGATTTTATCTCACGTAAGTATGAGAAACTACATACCTAGTACCCATCAAAAGCTCACGAGAGAACATAAACCTTAACTTTTAGGATATAGCATCCATCTCAGTTACGTTCCTAACTATGACACTAAACAAAGTGGGTACATAAAGCGCCTAGCTACCAGCGTGACGTCACACCGGTCTGTTAATATTCAGGCAAACTTGGGACTCATCACGAGACAGATTACCTGTGTGAATAGTTTGAGCTTTTGGCTGGGGACTGAGAAATTCATTTAGGTACGTTGATTTAGGGAATGAGAAAAACATATGGTGCGGTCAGTAACACAATCAGGACTAATTATCACTAAAGTCAAAGTTTGCAGTAGTTGCTGGATTTCTAAAATAAGCTCATTTTTGAAGTTATAAATCTAATTCTATGTCAGCGTATCCTTATCCTATACTATGTTTCAGATAAATTTGCAATAAAGTACATTGACCTTTCCCTAATAACTCTTCGTAGGTACCTGAACAATTAAATATAAATCGTTTTTCATTATTAGACGATGTTAAGGATCACGAGAGATGTTGATTCGGGACAGCTTTGAGTCATTAATTCCGTTTTTCAAATTAAAAATGTCAATAAATGTAGATGGGTCAATGACCGTTATTGCACATTTATTTGGAACAACCTTTAGCAATAAGATACGTTCATTATTTTATGTGACCTGTCACATTCAGCATTTCTAAACTGTGATATTTTGTGAGCGCCTAGTCTGCCGTCTGTACCAAGTTTATTTTCCCAAAGAAATGGTCCAAAATTGGACCACTGAGTTGTTACAGCTTATTACTCTTAATTTGGCACGGGTGCCCCTAATGTTACGCCAAATACGGTTTAAAGGACGCATAACGTTCCCGTTTGTCATGTTATTATCAGCTGAATGTCCGACGGACGGGTATGTTCTGCGCAGAGTTAGGCGATAAATGGGGGACATACTCGTAATCATCAGGGGATATTGTGTTCATTGTGATTCGCTTTTATTATTTTGAGGTAGCAAGTGTTAGTAATGTCGTATCATAAGAGTTGTTGGACATTCACAATAGACCACGCATCAAAAATATAAAGCTCTGTTTATAAACACACACAACAAAAAATCTACCAGCCGCATATTTTCCGAATAATTTTCTACAACACAACGCACAAAAAACGGTGTCCGAAAATTCCCCGCTTTTTCCAAGACATTTCTCTCACATAAAGGTAGACAAAACGTCAATAGATCCATTATCAGAATGTCTGTTCGCCGACGAAGAATTCATAAACCTTCCTCTAAATTGTCCGCCCAATTGTCCGTGGCCTGACCTCATTCGGGGACACAATAAATAGCCTCAGTGCGGAGTCCTGTCAGCGATATTTTCTTCGAAATCGTCACTGTTTTGTTAACGCTCCGACCTGCGATTTGTACACTTAGGGAATAAATGGAGCGTCAAATGCTCGTGCATCGTACGAAAAAAGATGCACTGCGTTACGGAATAAATGGAGCTTGAACACTCTTGAGTTAGTGGAAGATGGACGAGTGTGCTCACATAGAACATCGTTGTGAATCGGAGATTTTAACAATCATTTTTACGACTTTTTATGAGCATCATTAAGTAATTGTTACCTTATAATGATTTAAGTGTGCGTTAATCAATGAAACGCTGAAAGTAGAACAAAAATAAAAAAAACATGTTTTTTTCTAACTTATCCACTGTACAGAAATTCAGGGGTAACGTTTTAAACACCCTCGAATTAATTCTAGTTCTTGTGTATATTTATTTATCAAATCGTGTCATGAGATACTTATTGCAATAAGGCTGCTATCCCTTCTACTTCCTAGTTCCCTGTCGACAATATTTCCTCTATATTGCCTACCACTGCTGCGCGGGTATGACTATTTATTGCAGTTACGTTACGGAAACAAAATTACATGGCGGGTTTTGTCGGAGGGAAACGCATCCTGACAACGAAATATGTTTAGATACATAGACGGAACAAAATTAATCAATTTATTGCAATGTATTCTTGCTTCTGGTATATCACTATTAATATTCCTAAAGGCCGGGATTTTATGAGATTTATAACTGAGCGCAGCAGTTTCATTCAATTCCGAGAGTCAGACAATTCATTTGCTAAGCCATTATGGTCTCGTAGTACATATTTGTTTTAAATATATACAGTTCGATGAAATGTATTTCTTTTACAGATATTACTGCTATACATCACGAGTTTTATTTACAATTCCGCCACCCAAACATCTCAATACAGTCCGCGTTTTAGTTTCCACAAAGTTTCATTTGATTTGCGACCGCCGGCCCCGCGCCTCGTGCCTCGTGCCAAGCCAGAGATCTGTTTTGGCAGTTACCAACGAAACTTGCTATATTTCAAACTTTTCAAACATACAACTTTGTTTGTTATATTTGGAGTACGAACAACTCTCGGCCAGGGAAATACTTGGAGAACTTTGCAGGTGGGTTTTTTTGCCCTCGAGAGTCGAGATCCGACGTTGCGCTAATCGAAATCTAGTTATCGTTTGCTCTAAGAATTCTCAAGTTTGGAAAAAAAATAACCTTCTGTTCAACGAGTGAAAGATAAGAACTAATTGAAAGACGATTGAAGTATATTCTGCATCTAAAGAAAATTTTAATTTGTGTACTGCCAAAAAATAAGTTTGTTTTCAAAATGGCCTCGGCGAACATATTTTCTGTAAAGATAAAATCCAAAGTCAACACCAAAAACTTAGTGAAGATCCTCCTCTCAGAGTAAGCGGAACATTGTATAACAGGACATTTCAGTGAGGCGTTACTTATTCACACCGTTTGTTGGGACCTAGTGCTGCTCAAATATTCAATGCCGCCGTCTTGTGCTTGTGTTAAGCTTGGCTTAACTACAGCCGCAAATGACGTGAGCGGAATGGAAAATGCCAAGAAAGTGTGTCTACATGGAGAACACGAGGCTTGTTCCTCTTGTGATATAAAATCGTAGGTAGAACGCTCGCACATAATAGGTAAATAAGTTATAGGCATACATTTTTAAGAGAATAGTCTTAGCTGTGTCTTAAAGTGGCAGATTCACGAAGTCGTAAGCAAAAATAGAATGAGACTGTACATATTTAAGAATGAAAGGCAAAGTAAAATCTGTGTAAACTATCCGGTGGCCAACAGGCACAGTAAGTATAATATTTCATCCAAGATAAGTAACACAATTCAATTTTTATTTTACAACACAATCCCCATATTTTATTTCTGAACACACGCGAAAGAAAAATAAATGAAAAATTTTACGACAAAATATAAAACGGAGCGAACTTTCGATAAGAAAGTGGAGTGTCGTATTTTGATCGTTAAACCTCCACGGTAATGTATTCGACACAGTCCGATATGTTCGAGTCGAGTCGAGTGGTAAGTTCCCTCGAACTTCCTTCGACTTTGTATGTACTTACATTTGTGCAATACACTCGAATAAATCCAGTAATGCAGTTCCACTCACACCAGTTTTGCAGGAAGCTGGAGTTCTTTAAAAGAGAATTTAATCAAATTAAAGCCCATTCACGCGAACTCATTGAGTTTGGACAGGGGTGTCCAAAGTTGTCGGCATGAAATTTTAATATTAAAATACGAGGATTTTATTATCACATACTTTAAAGTCTTGTGATTGACATTAATCAACTTATTTGCCTGCATTATTTCCCTTGTATAAACCAGAAACGTAAAATACAATTGCATCTATTTTTTTGAGCCGTTTGGGGTCGAAACGCGTGGGTCATAGGGTCCGAGTGCACGTCATCTTTTTAAAGATATTTCTCACCGACTGGTTGACACTTTGCGTGACCGAGCTGGCTCGTTCTTCACCCAAAGGATTAGCATTGCCACTCAACGTGGCAATGCTGCCAGTCTTCTGGGCACGTTTCCGGCTTGCCCAGATGACAGTGATGTGGAGGAATACTTCGACGCCTAAGTATACTCTGTTCTTTTTATATATTATTATATTGCATGTAGTTAGGTTATAAATAGTTAGATAATATTTATTGTAAATTAACTATGTACTTAAATAAATACATGAGTTTTTTTTTTGTAAATCTGGTCTAAAACGCAAAACACCTAGAAAAACTTGAGACACAATATCAAAAATAAAATTAACATTGTCACAATAACCTGATGAATGTCCACTCAAATATCTTACAAAAATGGTGGCAGTATGATTGACATAATAAGAAATTACTTACAGCTCTCTGAAGGACTTGTAATAGAATTAAATGATTTTCTTTTTACTTTCAACCATTTTAAGCTGTTCTGAATCATTTTAAGAATATTTTCTTTCTTATGGATTAATTTAATTAATGTCATATATTGGTTGGTGATAATATGTAAATCAGAACTGTGTTCAAGACCAATAAAATATGTCTCGAATTTTAGGGTTCCGTACCCGAGGGGTCCAAACGATGCAAAAAAAAGCCCTATTGATGTCACTATAACGTGAGACGGACACGTTATAGTGACGTGTTATAGTGAGTGTCCATAGTTTGTCACACAAGTTTTACAGTCAAAGGGTTGGAGTTGGAGTCTTCAAATTTTCTCAGTATAAGCATCTTGATAGAGCAGTGGTGGCCCAGTGGTATTGGCCGTGACTTACAAGTTATAGGTCGTGAGTGCAAACCCAGGCAGACGCTTTACTTTGTGTAAACAATTTCATCACCACACTCTCAAAACGGTGAAGGAAAACATCGTAAGGAAACCGGCATATCCTATAACCATGTGAGCATAGACATGTGACATCCACCAATCCGCATTGGGCCCGTGTGGTGGATTATGGCCCACACCCTCTCACAGAGAGGAGGCCTGTTCTCCATCAGTAGGGATATTAAAAAGGCTGATGATGATGCATCTTGTTGACCCAAAGCCACATAAATAATAAAAAAATGGTACGGCACCCTAAATGTGTGAAGTCCGACACACACTTGACCGGTTTTTATTGGTCGTAAACATCGTTATAATTTTTTAAAATTTATTAAATTATTCCTGTATAAGGGTCTTCCCCTTCTTTTTATCAAATATTGAAATATTGAGTAGAAATGGAGTGTTTAATATTTGCTATGAAAGATTACTTCCTTATATTGTCTTGAAACTACGTGCTTCCATAATGTTTTCTCCACCGGGTACAATTTTCTCATAAACCTGGACGCATTACTTAACCTGATACCCTTTTCTCATTAGCCTGGTCTACTTATTTTCCTGAAATTCCCTTTGCCAAATTGTAAAATAAGGGATGAATCTTTTTCAATTCCGATGACTGTTTTTTGGTATTTCACACTTTTTCCGCAAATTTACATCTTTTTTGGAAAGACAGAAGGTGGGATATAATTTGTAGTTTTAATCGTAGTTAAGATCTGTTTAACTGATTGTTAATTCTGGCATTTCTTACGATATGCTGATGAAGTTTTCTCTAAAGGGAAGATGTAACTAAGAGTAATGTGCAAGTAGCATAAGGTTAAAAACTGTTCCAAAATCTCCTAAAATAGATGCAGTCCCAGCATTTTGTTTAGCCATTTATTTTATATTGGTGCAGCCATAAAACATGGCGTGGCAGTGCCGGTGCCTGTGTAATCGCCGGCTTTCGATATAAAACGCCGGTTTGAGAGAATTCCCCGGCATTCGCTCGTCGGCTTCGCTTCAGCTGCGATATGAATATTATTACATTCTTCTGTCCTATATTTATTGCGAATTTGTCAATAGTCTGCGTTGTTTGTAGGTTTGTGTGCTGTTCTATTTATAGAATTGTCAGAAGTCACGCGATTACTTTTCGCCTTCAAGCCCTGACTAGAGCAATATTCCTGTTTTAATTTTTGGTTTCAACTTCGTTTTCTTTAAATGATATCAATTACGAATATTTCTAAATATAGAATTTCATGTTGTTACTAAAACTGAGAGCAACTTATTTATCTCTCTCTAACTCAACGATAACTTTTGTGTTAATTTGTGATAATTATATGATACGTTCATAACATCAACTGGTAATGAATCATTTCAATAGTCATAAGCCTTAGCTATCTATTCAGTAACGTTGACAACACTGAGTACCACATTAATCTGGTACATTACCGCCAATCCACGCAGCATCAGTGAGCTCTTTACCATGCTTGGTCTATTGTCCCCGTAATCACCAGCGCGGCGGTGATAAACGCAGGCTTCTCTGATTTACGTCCGAAGCCACGCCATTAACGGCATTACCCTAACACTATGGAGTTAACTTGGGAGTTACGGCTGATTTGCAACATGTGCTCATGTCTTGAGATATGCTGGTACGTGATATAAGTGGGTGCTGGGTTTCGTAAGAAAATAAGTTTGAGAAGAAGGAAAATAATCATAAAAGTAGTAAAGGTATCGTCCATATAGAATCTATCCGGGCATTCAATGTGAAGAAAGAAAAAAATACGTTCATCTTTTTAAACGAAACGCTCAAAATTGATGTTGAATTTGTTATTGTTGAGTAATCCGATAAATTCAATTATAGTTACCAGACAACAATCTGATGAAAAGAATAAACTTAATCTAATAAAAACTCGGTAAACAGCCAGCCTCCTCACGCTGACTCTCATAAATGTCGTCAAAATCAAATAACCGAGCAAACACAACAACAAGTAATCTCATAAATTGAATTCCAACAATACACACCACTTAGAAATCTTGAAAAAATAATCCGAACTCTCAAAGGCGGAGTACTAATAAATAATACATGGCTAAAGTTCCTGGCTCGGCTCATACACAAGATTGATCCGCGCATTCCGAATACATTTACATGTGGGAATAAATCATAACAGGGGCTCGTAGCTGGTGGCTGGTGGCTCATGTCGATACAGCGGTACATGAGGAGTAATTTATATTGTTTGGAGTTTCGTGTGCCAGCGGAGGTAAGGTTACGAATTTTAATATATAACGTGAGGTTTTGATTGATGTTTTCTAATCAAATCCAAGAACTTTTAACAAGAGATGTTTTCTCATGTTGTACGTCGTGGGATCAAACGCAGGTAGGCTATTGCTTTATCTATATATATAAAAGGAGAAACTAACTGACTGACTAATTGACTCACTGACCTAGCAACGCACAGCCGAAAATACTGGGTCTAGGAATGTGAAATTTTGCACACGGCTTCCTTTTATAATGTAGGGGCAAAGAAGGCTTTTTGGAAATTCAACCTTTAAGGGGGTGAAAAGGGGGGATATTGTTTGTATGAAACTTCGTCATTCCACGCGGGCGAAGCCGCTGGCAAAAGTTAGTGTGATCTGGTTTATCACAACTGCTCTCAAAGTGTGTAAAGGAAAACATCGTGAGGAAACTGGCATGTCCTAGAACCAAAGATTCGAAGATATGTGACATCCAGCAAGTGCACTGAGCCCGCGTGGTGAATTACGGCCCGTTCCCTCTACTAGAGTGGAGGCCTGAGATCCAACAGTGAATATAGATAATTAAGTTGATTATGCTTATGATTATGATTTTGATTCTCAGAAAGAACTGACTTGAATCAAAAGGCATCTCAGACATCATGGCCTGTTCTCGCATATTTTCTAAGCTTATATAGATTTCTGATTTAAATCACGTGGGTAACTTTTCCTTCAGCCAAATTCTAAAGAAAATTAAGACTTACCCACCTACGTAAAAACGGTCATTCATAATCTACTGTTTCTTTTACAACCCAGGTTATTGTACTAAAAATCATAAATCACGCCTTTCCTGCTCCACTTTTTACAACATACTAGAATAACAATAGGTAGCATTACTCTAAAACCTAAAGCTTAGGGTAATAAAAGCAGCAAAGCACTCCTTGAAGAATGATTTGGCATATTTTTTACCAACAAAGCGAAGGAGGCGGTATATTGCCCCTAACTTTTTGCTATTACTGGGAAAAACTTGCTGTTACCGACGAGTGCTGGCTGATTGAAACAATACGTTCAAAGGAATACTTCAAGACTTGGAAAACATCGATGATAGGATTTAGCGAAAAAGTTTTTTAGGTATTGTATATCGAAAGAAAATAGGGTTGTTATTTTGGCTTCATGAGCAAGGATAGATGAAAAAGTTTGATTGAGAATTACTACACTGGAAACCGTGAATGTGATTGTCTTAAATACTTCTAAGCATTTTGTTTAATAACCAGTTTTTTTTATGGAACGTTATAATATTAGGTAAACGTGTTTGTTATTAAAACAGATTATAACTCAAGTTCCTAGTTATTTATGAGTAATCTTCAGTTGCTATGCTACACAATCTAGCCTTATTTCTAACGCTGGTAAATTTTGCATAAACTATGTGATGTTTCAGGTTGAGTATTTAATTAAACTCGTTAAGGAATTTAATATATCAGAATCAGACTCTAATTCAATTAATAGGAATTTCTCAGCGTCAGTTGTATATCAATAGGGTATTTTACTAAAAAAATCTAACTAGTCCGTCAGTTAAATAACCAAAAAATATTGGACACGTATTTTTTACTTTACCAAACCAATAAAAAATGACAAAATAAAAGAAAGAAAGAATTAAAGAAACAATATTTATTTGTACCTCATAACAAGAACATGTTAATTATAAATACAAATAAAACTATACTGTGCGAGGCCACAGAATTATAATACTAGCGTACAGATGCCTCATCCCATACAAAGAAACGGTACCGCCGTAACTACGGGTTTTCGTCTGGCACAAGTAACTTTTGTTCTTCGTTCGGGCCCGTCCTCTACACCTCGCTAGATGGTGTTAGCAGCGACGGCTTGAAGTAGAATGAATTTACTTAAAGTCTTACCAATAATTTCTCACATATTGACAAATTATTTTATAGCATTTTTAGCACTTCATAGCAGTTTTACTGTATCAAAATGTATCACTATTCAAATTTTAAAGAGGCGAATGTATAAACTCTAAAACTTCAAACAGCGCCATCTATTGGCACAAGAAATATAGATGTCTAAGGATTCGTTCCAATAATAGTCTAAATTTGAATTACAAGCCCATTATTCCACAATTTTATGCTTAGGGCAGTTTATTAAAGAAGAAAATACAGTTTTTACCATATTTATTTTCAAAATATTAATACCTATTAAACTTCAATAAGAAATTGATGCATATTACGCCATCCATTGAGATTTAGTTGAACTAAATTTTCTTTGTTCGAGATGAGACCCCGTGGCGAGGCCAAAAAGGCTCCTAACTCAGCGTTATGCTGCGTTATCTATGCAATAAAGCAATAAATAACGCAGCGCTGGTATTTTGTTAGGGCCCGTTGTGATACCACAGACATTCTCAAGAGACACGGTAAAAAATTACTAAACAAAAAAAAAATAAGCCATAACGCATACAACGCATTAAAGTTCAATAGTGTGGGCTAGTTACGTCACTTAGATGGTAAAGTGTCGCGCCGCGTGACGTCACGCGACATTTCAACGCACTGTATCGCCCCGTGTTCAATATTTTTTGGTTATTTAACTGACTGACTAATTAGATTTTAAAAAATTATTATTAAAACACCACTTTGCATAACTTAGGTTTTTTAATAAAGGTTTTCTGGACAAACAAAAGAATACCGCGAAAAGCAAAACAAACAAACATAATATATGGAACGTAATGCTCACGAAAGCGAAGTGGAAATGGGCACATCATGTAGCCAGATCCTACGACCACAATTGGTCCAGGCAAGTAACTAAGTGGACAGGCCCGAAACTCACCACACTATTCCAAACCACTATAACTTCTGTAAGCCAGAATCAACAGTGGCGACCACCAGAAAAACGCCGAGGCAATAAAGCTCGACGAGTCCCAGATAAACGATTAAACTGTATTGGGTCCCGCAATGAAATTAATCAGAAAAGACAGCGGAGGAGTAAGAAAAACATAATTTTCACTTCCCTCCTAATCAAGCGGGAGACAGAACAAAGCTAGGCCATTAGGCACAAAGGGCTATTTAAGGCAGACGTAGAGAAGGAAGATCACAAGAAAAATAGTGAATTGGGTACTTCTAGGCAAGCGTGCTTCATCTTCGACCATATCATCGTTTACCATCAGGTGAGATAGTGGTCAAGCCCGACCCTTTCAATGATAAAAAAGATGGTCTGATGGAACAAGCAAAGTGGCGCTAAAATTGGCTTACACTGGCAAAATACCGTGAAACATGACACAAACTGGAGGAGGCGTTTACCCACAGAGGGATCCTTAATTAATCACAATTAATTATCTTTTAGTTAATCTGTAAATGTCATTTATTGTTAAATAATAAACCGGTTTTTTTGGGTTCTGTACCCGAAGGGTCCAAACGGAGCCCTATTGTTGTCTCTCACGTGTCCGTCTGGCCGTCTGTCTGTCTATCCGTCGTTTGTTACACAGAGTTTTGTCGTTTTTAACATTTTATTTTTTATTTTATAATGTATACCTACCGCAGAGTAGTCAGTTTAACCCTAAGGTTGATTGGTAGATAATGCCTTGCTGCATTAAGTCCACCTGTGTATCACTATTGTACATGAAGTTTAAATAAATAAATAAACTACAGTCTTCAAATTTTTACAGTGTAAGCAACTTGTTGACCCAAAGTCATACAAATAGTCTAAAATACATTTGATACGGAACCCTAGATGTGCGAAGTCCAACACGCACTTGGCCGGGTTTTCAGGGTTCCGTACGAAAAGGGTCCAAACGGAAAACTATTGCTGTCACTCACGTGTCCGTCTGTCCGTATGTCCGTATGTCCGTCTGTCCGTCTGTCCGTCTGTCCGTCTGTCCGTCTGTCCGTCTGTCCGTCTGTCCGTCTGTCCGTCTGTCCGTCTGTCCGTCTGTCCGTCTGTCCGTCTGTCCGTCTGTCCGTATGTCCGTCTGTCTGTCTGTCCGTCGTCTGTCACACAGGTTTTACAGCCAAACACCTACAGCTACAGTCTTCAAATTTTCACAGTATAAGCATCTTGTTAACACAAAGCCATACAAATAGGTAGTCAAAAATACATTTGATACGGAACCCTATATGAACGAAGTCCGACACGAATTTTGCCGGTTTTTTTATTATTATAAGGTTTTCTGAGAATTACCAAGGTCATCAAGGTTTTAAGCAACTTTATAAAAGCTAACCACGCTAGCACCAATTTCTGCTAAAACACTTTTAACATAACAGCGAAAACTTTTTACTGAAAAACTCTTTTATTCACAGCAGTTAGTGCTAAAACATTTTGTTTTATTACTGCTGTGACGAATTTACGTCGATCCGTGAAAGTAGTGGGCGTGGCTTGTAACACAGAATTAAATAAAATTGTAGAATCCGTTAACACTACCCGCTGTAAAACCATTATTTTATCTAGTAACACTTTTGAAAATATACATGTTACTAGTTGGTAGAGACACGCTAACCGCCTCAAAGATACCTCAATAGGTATCTTCCCAATTTTGATGCGGTCTCGATGTATCCTGAATAACATAAATGCTTGTGTTCAAAAGTGGGTAAAGTCTTTGGATGATGATTATCCTGAATATGAATATGGCATCGAATAAATAGTGGTCACATGTCATTGTCTTTCTGAAGTTACTTACTATGTTCTATTATCTCATACAGTAGGTATAACATTGTCACGATGTGGATAGGTGGACAAAGAGTTGGATGAAAATAAAAGCACTACGAATTAAGAGGTATATTTCAATATTAATTACCGAAGGCTAGATTATATGAAGCATTCAATTATCGTACGGACACCATACACTGTGACTAGGTAAATATATCGTTGGTTAATTCTGTTTATTTTGTATTACGTATTTAAATTTTATTATTGCCGGGACACATGCCTGAATCTGCCTGTTTATAAAAACTGCACTTCACTGTTTTAGAAACTCTTACAAACTGGTAACCGAAAGTAGCAGAAGATTGAAGGAAGAATGACAATTATATAGAGGAGCTACCAGTCCGGCAGCTTAATCCCGACTGAATTTTAATGAAAAACGAGAGGCTAGACAGAAATGGTATATTCAGATTTTGAAATTACAAACTAGGTAGGTAAAAACGTAATTTAGAATGGCGGTCCGAAAATAAACAAGGCGGTAACTCCGCCTTGTTACAATACCCTGGCACCTCCTGAGAGGGCCGACCCCACTTGGAAAAGAAGGCGTTGGAGAGGCAACCACTTCTGCACTGCATCATTTAATGCAAGCGGGATTTTGGAATCTCGGGCGTTCAGAGTGGGGACTCTGATTGCCCACCGAGTAATTCCAGGGAATACGGCGGCACTATGATCACGTGCTGCCGTGCACAGCGACCTGATACAGTCTCCTATGTGCCCTAATATACGTTGCATAGAGGAGGTTCCGGAGTAGTCTTGGTGCTGTCCATTTGCTGATGGGGATCACCTAATAAATTAATAACCTAACCTAACTTTGTCTCTACCTACATACATAGCTTCTTTGAGACACGAGTTTTAGTTTGATTTCTTGAACGAGAGCAGAATCTAAGAAATATTTTACACCAACCAATATCATTTCCAACTCTACATTTTGAAAGAACTTCACACATTGTCTTTTCCGGAACATCCTACTTTATTTGGCGTACGTTTACATTGCAAAACATTTATTTAATGCGACTCTTCTTACATTTTTTCGTCTTTATCTCGGCACCGGAATAAACCGCTTGGATTAGATGATTCGCTTTGCAGCCTCCAAATGAATCGCTTGGTGATTTGTTAAAGCGTTCACTGAAGGGATTTACAGTTTTATTGTTATAAAGTTAATTATTTCGAGGAATTTCGTTTTGAAAAGTAAATTTTCTTCAATGAATCCATTCAACAAGCAAACAAGATTTATTCGCTAACTAGCTTCTACCAACGAATTCGACGTGAATCAAAACAAAGAATAAGCAGATTAAATACAATATTATATAATATTTTATATAATATTAATTGTTTCTGCCAACGGCTTCGCGCGGGTGGAATTAGTGCTGCCCCCTTTATAAATTGTAGCCTGTGTGATATTCCAGACTATCTACTTCTGTGCCAAATTTCACCCAGATCCGTTCAGCCGTTCTGGCGTGATGGAGTAACAAACGTCTATCCATCCTTCCATCCAATCATTTGCATTTATAATATTAATAAGAAGTATGGATGGTTTTTCACTTTTTCCATTTTTATAACGTCCATTTTTGAAGTGTGTAAGTCACCAGCTACGCTTCTCGGCCTTTTGAATAAGGTTAAAGTTTAGTAGATAATATCCTTTTCCCATCACTTGGCATTTCAAAACGTGCCTAAAACAATGTACCTAACATTTTTAACCTTCTTTTTTTAGGGTTTCGCATTTCTAATAAGGACAAGAAACCCTTACAGTTTCGGACTGTCCGTCTATCCGTCCGAAGCATGTTTGTCTCACTTTCAATACACTTTGTAAGTGCGCTCACCTGAACAGTGTTTAAATGTGACCTTTGAATCGTTTTGTCTAACATACCACAAGAAAAATACTAGAGAACCTAAATAACGAAGAAGCGAAAGCAAACATAAAATTCAACTTCAAGGCACCTTAAGTTTCTTAACAAACAATTCTTATAAAAACACTGCAAAAACAATGTTACCAAACACTTTCAACTCCACAGCAGAAACAAACACACAAGACGAACCAACCAATCCCATTACAAGACGAGAAACTGTACAAAACCAGTCCATTTTCTAATTTTCAGGCAAAAAACAAGGTTAGGCAGTAATCCTATGCGTATCTTCATTACCAGCATTAAGGCGATGACTCGACTTGATGAGCTCCTTTCTACCCTCCCCCCTGGTACCTCCACCCTTCCACACCCTGTGACGTTACTGCGCGAAACATTTTAGGCAAATTGTAAAGATGTTGTTCTTTAATTTTGTTTGTACGTGTACAAGGTATTTTTGTGAGGTAGATTAAGATCTTGAAGATACATAATATAAACGTGAGTGGGTAAGCAGACTAGGTGTAATTGGGGCGCTCTTTGAAGACAAAAAACTAATTTTAGTCTCACTTGACGAGATGGTTTGGAGGTGAAAGATTCACTTTGTGAGCACGAGGTTATAAGTTTGAACCAAGCAATCGTAAACGTGATAAACCCATACATAACATAAAGTAAATTTAAAACCTGTATTGTGTTTTAGCATGATGTTCTTTTTACTGGGACACTGCCTCCTCTCGACGAGAGGACCTTCACCCACCATTCTGTTTCCGGTTTGGTTTGGTTCTACGACATGTGTTCTACGACGGTTTTTACCGTTTTGATAGCATTGGTCATGTTATAGATAACACCGAGTCATCAGCCTGTCTAGGTTCGAGACCACGACCTACAACTCGCAAATAATGGCCCTTACCACTAAGCCGGTGCTGCCCTTTGACAGACAAATATTATTTTCGTGGTATGGACTCATTCGATCTAAATAACGTTGATATTATTATTTTCAATGTTTACCTTGTTTTTTCATCTAATAGAGTATAACACCCATGTTTGAAAAGTAGCTCAATTAGATTCTGTAGTGATAATAAATCAATAAAAAAACCAACATTTTTATTCAATCACTAAGTGCCATAAAAATGCATTTAAATTTTACATTTTCATTTGACGAAAACGCTGGACGCAGTGGACGCCATATTGATCTGTGATCATGACGTGAGTTGGCTATTTACTGAAAACTTTGAATTGAATTTTAAAATTTATTTTGTTACTTTATGAACTAACATTTTCCGACTGGGTTTTGCCTATGCTATGTCAATAATATATTTTCTCATACAAAGTTGATACGACAGAGGGGCTTTCCTTTAAACTGCCTATACTAGGTACTATTTTCAAGCTCTGTACCAAAAATCAATTAAATCGGAGCAGTAGTTTAGTCACAAACGATTTTTTAAGTTTTGGCCTCGTTTAAACACGATGTATCTTTCCTAACAGTTGATTATGTCTATACGCACAGGTCATGCACCTTAAAACGATAAATCTGAGTATAACCTACGATACGACGCGTTGTTGCCGTTCTCACGCAAGTCGATGAAGTGCGATGTTGCCGCTTTGTTACCTAGGTATCTAAGGTCAGTTAATTTTATTTATAAAGGCTGGTTGCGTTTTACTCTGAATTGTAAGCTATTTAGTTTGTTTGAAAAAAAAAACCTCATTTATTATTATTTTTATTTTTATACCGTATCGAATTAATACTAAACACGTATAGTATACGTAGTTTAATTTAATGCCCCTCTGTCACATCAACGTTGTATACAGTAAAACATATACAGGGTGTAACGGAAAGGTGTGGTCATATTTTAAGAACTGCATCTGCCCATCGATATGAACAACATTCATCAAGAAAATCCGAGGAAATTAAAAAAAAAATTTTTACCTCCCATACAAATATTGATCAGCTGATGATAACTTTGTATGGAAAGTCCAATTTTTTTTTTGGGAAATTTCTATTTTTTCTTAGAGAAAGTTGTTCATTTCCATGGGCAGAACCGGCTCCTAAAATATGACCACACCTTTCCGTTACAGCCTGTATATTAAATGATATTTCTCATATATATTAAATGGTGGCAATAGGAATTGCCACCATTTAATAAAACAGACAATACTCTAATAACCAAATAACTAACCCCATTAATTCATCACAGTGTAGCTGGATGCGTGCGCACAAACTAGGCAACAGGATTAAGTGCTCAGTCGGCTTACACGAGTTGTAATCGTCAGCGCTCGTCCGAGAGTTATTTGTATCGCTAACTGAACAGCTGGAACTCTATCGTTTGGATCGGTGATATACTCGTATCTATTAGGAGTTGCTGTTGAGAATTTTATGGAGGGATTTGTGTGTGTGTTAATGAAATCGTTGGGTTTGTCCTGTACACTTACGAAAGGTATATCAAAAATTTCGATCAAAGTTAACATAGTCATATTAATATTAAGTTAACATAGTCATATAAATATTTCTATAGCTGTTCTGCCTCGTTGATATAGTTGTGGCAAGTGCTACTGCCCAGCATGAGGTCTTGGGTTCGATTCAAGGGTAAGTCAAAGTGTTATTGGGATTTTCCATCGGGAATTTCTCTGTAGCAACCCCGAGATTGTCTGCGTGCAGGGTTTATGGCAATAGGCTGGCCCACTCTCCTGTAATAGAGGGCGAGTTTTCTTTAAATAATTGGCTAAATGTGAGTGTACTAAGAAACACTTCGGCAGGGAAAACAGGCGTGGCAATGCCCGACTAGTTCTGTGATCATCCGCGGTTTTTATTCCAGAGCGTTTTTAGGGTTCCGTTTGTTGTGTTGTATGTAATGTTAATCAACCAATTACTTTGCTAAGTCTGCCTGCCTAGCCTTTTCCCAACTATCTTGGGGTTGGCTTCCAGTCTTACCGGATGCAGCTGAATACCTCGCCGCAGTCCACCACCACCTAGAGACTGAGAAACCAGCTCTCTTATTCCTTTCGGAGACGCAGATTGGATGTCCGTCTGACGTGGCGTACCTATCTTACCCAGGGTTTACCCTGGAGCACAATTTTAAGCCACGCGCTGGTATATGCATGTACGCCCGGGACGACATCTGCTATCGGCGTCTCCGTAACCTTGAGGACTCCAGGTTTTCAACTCTTTGGGTCCTAGTGGACACAGGCCTAGATAAAATTGTCTACGCCTGTGTCTACCGTACGCACAGCGGTGATCTGGAGGCAACTGGGCTCACACAACACCTGAGTAAAGCGGCGGATGTGGCTCAGCAACGGTACCCTTCAGCCCAATTGGTGTTACTGGGGGACTTCAACGCCCACCATCAGGAGTGGCTTTTCCCATACCAGTACACAGACCATGCTGGACAAGAGACGTATAAGCCAGCGCTGGCGTTAAATCTTACCCAGCTGGTCCAGGGGGCAACGAGGGTGCCGGATGTTGATTCGCACACAGCCAATTGCTTGGACCTTCTGCTGACAACAGATCCAGACCGTTACTCAGTGTCGATTTCTTCACCATTAGGTACTTCCGACCACTGTCTGGTGAAATCTGTATCCGTCTACTCCCCGCCCGATCCTAGCCCTAGAGGCACCAGGCGGGTTTGGCGATACAGGTCAGCAGATTGGGATGGCATGCGATCTTTCTTCGCATGTTATCCTTGGCGGCCCACTTGCTTATCTTCGACTGATGTTTCGTCGTGCGCGGACGCCGTGACGGATGTGTTGCGGCGGGGAATGGAGTACTACATTCCATTCTCGGACGTAACAATGTCTGGCAGGGCTCGACCATGGTTTGGTGCCGAGTGCAATCGCGCTGATGCGCTTAAACACGCGGCCTACCTGGCATGGGTCGACGCTCGGACGCGTAAAGCGAGTGACGTGGGTCAGAAGAAGAGAGCCTTCAACAGGGCTGCCAAGTTCTGCAAGAAGGTGTTGCGGAGGGCTCGGTTTGACCACATTGGCCGAATTGGGAACAAACTTGCTTCTTACCCAGCTGGTAGTAAGGCGTTTTGGTCCCTGGCTAAGTCGGTTGAATCGAACTTCTGCCGCCCCTCACTACCTCCACTGCTGAAACCCGACGGGTCGCTGGCCCACTCCGCTGAGGAGAAAGCAAGCTTGTTTGCCTCTCTGTTTGCGGAATCTTCGCGTCTAGATCCTGGTGGCGCGAGGCCCCCTGGTACTCTTGGTGGATGCGAGTCGATTATGTCAGACATTTGCATTCATCAGAAGGATATCCGGAGGGTACTGCGTAACCTGGACGTGAACAAGGCTAGTGGTCCCGACGGGATACCGGCAATTGGACTGAGGACGTGTGCACCTGAGTTGTCTCCGATCTTGACACGCCTATATCGCCTTTCGTTTGAGACTGGAAAAGTGCCGATGGCTTGGAAGCAAGCTAACGTGCAACCCGTACCCTAGAAGGGTAGTCGAGCTGACCCAGCAAATTATAGGCCCATCTCGGTAACTTCCGTTCTCTGTAAGAGTATGGAACGTATACTGAATGGTAAGCTCCTAGCATACCTAGAAGCTAACGATATCCTAAGTGACCGACAATACGGCTTCCGCCGAAATCGGTCAACGGGAGATCTTCTAGCGTATGCCATTCACATCTGGAGTGAGGCCATCGACAAACAAGGGGAAGCCCTTGCGGTCTCCCTTGATATCTCGAAGGCCTTCGACCGGGTCTGGCACGACAGCTTGATTGGCAAGCTTCCTTCCTTCGGTCTGCCCGCTGGATTGTGTGATTGGATAGCAGATTTCCTGAGGGATCGGTCTATCCGAGTAGTCATAGATGGCTGCTCGTCCGGACTGCTGGCTATTAATGCCGGTGTTCCTCAGGGGTCGGTGCTCTCGGCAACATTGTTTTTGCTGCATATTAACGTTCTGCTAAAACCCGGTACCTTTGGGTATGCAGACGACAGCACTGTTGCCGAGAGATACGTGCCAGACGCACGAGTTAGTGGGTCTCAGGTCCGGTCTCTCCGAGAGGCTATGGTTGGGCGCTTGAACTTGTCCTTGCAGGCTGTCTCAGAATGGGGCGATGCCAATCTGGTTAAGTTCAATGCTGCTAAGACCCAGGCGTGTCTTTTTTCTGCTAAAAGGAGCCAATTTCACCCGACTCCATGTTTCCGAGGTGTAACCGTGCCGATAACCGATCGACTTGATCTTCTTGGTGTTACTTTAACATCTACCCTCAATTTTGGTCCCTTCATAGAGGCTAAGGCTCAAGTGGCTGCCAAAAAGTTGGGGGTCCTCGCAAAGGTGAGACGATACTTCACGCCGGAACAGCTGCTCCAACTCTATCAAGCGCAAGTCCGATCGTGTATGGAGTCCTGCTCTCATCTTTGGGACGGATCTGCAAGATACCAGCTTGATGCCCTTGAGTCAATTGAGAAACTAGCCAAGAGGATCATCGGCAATGATAGACTCGTTGAGTCAAAACTCCAAAGTCTTGAACATAGACGCCGAGTTGCTGGCCTGTCGGTTTTCTATCGATTACATTTTGGGGAGTGTGTGACGGAATTGCATGATTTTATTCCGCCAAACCCGTTTCATCTAAGGACCACAAGACGTACGGCGAAGTGCCACCGGTTCATGGTGGACATTCCACCCATACGCACAAAGCGTTTTGAGAAAACATTCATTGCACGTACAGCTAGAGAGTGGAATTCTCTACCGGAGTCTGTGTTTCCTGTAAGACACAACCTGGGAGTCTTTAAGTCAAGAGTGAATAGGGTTCTTCTAGGCAAGCGTGCTCCATCTTCGACCACATCATCGCTTACCATCAGGTGAGATAGTGGTCAAGCGCGAGCCTATCAAACATAAAAAAAAAACTGTATTTTACATGGAGCGACTGCCTATCTGACCTCCACAACCCAGTCACTGGGTAATACAATACCCCTTGGTAAGACTGGTTGTCAGACTTTTGGGCTTCTGACGACCCGTAACGATTGTCAAAGATCCACGATAGATAGCCGGGACCAACGGCTTAACGTGCTTTCCGAGGCATGGAGGAGTATCGTTATGTAAATATGGTCACCCATCCATGGACCAAACCCGGCAAGCATAGCTTAACCTGACGAATCGACCCGTGCGGCTGATAATACTTTAGCCACGAGCTCCTCTTAGCCACAAGCTTCTCAATTAAACGCTTTACTCAGTACTAGAGCAATTTACATCAATAAATAAAACTACAGTTTTGCATTGCAGTTGGAGTCGCAGGCTAGCAGCAGGTCGTGGACACAATTATGTAGTAAGTCTCCGTCGCCGCTCGTCGTCCGTCGCGTGTCAGAGCTCAAACACAAATAGTTTATTATGCTAATGGAGGTTTTTCAATTTCAATGCAAATCCAACACGGGTCTAACGAGGAATGGAGACGTTTACGCTCAAATTGGAATGCTTATATTTTATTTTGTTGTTGGGTGGTTAAGGGATGTTTTTCTGTCCTTAGTCTAACGGTTGTAGTTCAAAAGGTGGCAAAGTCTAGGCTTCTATTCTTGTGTTAATATCTAGAAGTTAGACCTGCCTAACATGACCGTTTGTATAGTATTTTCTACTACCCATAGAAAAGAATTACTTTCTTCAAGACAGTCAAGGACAATTAAAAAAAAAAATGAATCTACTATAATTATCTAGATTCTGCCAGCGGCTTTGCCAAATTATAAATTATAGCATGTTATTCTGATGTATAAGCTATATTATTGTAAAATGTCATCAGTAGTTTTTGCGTGAAAGAGTAACAAAAATCCATACTTTCTCACAAACTTTCACATTTATAATATTAGTAGGATTTTGATCAGCCGATGATAACTTTGAACGGATAGTCCAATTTTTTTTGGGATTTTCGTAGGGCTTCTTTTAAGAAAGTAGTGTTAGCTGCAACTTCAGAGTAGAGGGAGCTACGAGTGGTCAGCCCTATATAAGCCAACGGAAACCAGCGCGCTTCCCTTTTTCGCCGACAGACGTGCGCTCGTGAACATCGACTTAGGATTCCGTGTCAAATAATTTTGTTAAAAATATTTTTGTGAATTTATTAAAAACTTTTGCTTGTGCTTAATTATTTTTTTTAAATTAAAATCGAGTTAAATTCCTAAAATCAGAAGTGGGATTGAACGCTATTATAGCCGCTTCAAAGTCATTTCTGGTTCCATCATAATGTCTAGTAGAAAACGTGCACCACCGCGAGAGCGCGCGTCTTCACCTCCTCTAGGTAACCTAGCAGCGACGATGGAAGCAATCCTCAACCGCCTGACAACGCTAGAGCAGCGCGCCGAACCACGTGCAACCACGCCGCCGCCGTTGCCAGCCCTTGGCGAGCCAGCTTCAGCCCTCGCAATTAGCGCGCCACGTGGCGAGAGCGTGTCCAGCACCCCGAGCGCCGCCGGATGCTCAGCTACATCGACAACGGCTTCAACGGACATCACGGAGCGTCTTATCGACGCGCTAAAATTCATAAACCCGGTGAGATCTAACCACTATTATGTGTCGGACTTCGATCCCAGCATTCATGACGCCTATGCGTGGTGTGACGAGGTGGATCGAGCTCAATCGCAAAACCAGTGGGATGAAAAAGAATGCCTAGCCCGTGTGGAATTATCTCTAAAGGGCGACGCCCGTTCCTGGTTGCGCGAGTGGACTAGTAACGATCGTACTTGGTCTAATTTCAAATTAGAGCTCAAATCACTTTGTCCGCGACGCGTTGACGTTGCGAATATTCTTTTTGATGTGATGTGTAAAGAATCTGATAAGTACTCCACGTATGCAGACTATGCGCGAAAATCATTATTACGATTACTTATTGTGAAAGGATTAAGTGACGAATTATTGTGTGCCATAATTGTGCGCGGCATAAAAGATCCACAAATACGTGCAGCCGCCACGAACGCGAAATTAACACCAGAAACTATCGTGGAGTTCCTATCAATTTATGTGAAATCAAATCGTTCAAGTGCAAGTGCACCTAATAATATTCAGACACGCAATAACCGATCCACCACTGACTCTTCCACCGAACGATTTCGCAAACGTCCTGCCACTAATGCAGATGTACGTCTACGTTGCTATAATTGTAACCAAATCGGGCATAAAAGTAAATATTGTGCAAAACGAAATAAAACCGAAGACAGTAATACTAATAAACATAAATCTGTGACTACCCCCGAATCTACTAACAAATCCGTTTCTAAAGTTGTGTGCACATTTTGTAAGAAAGTAGGTCACACCGAAGACACTTGTTTTACAAAAGAACGTTCCGAAACACGAAATAAATCTAATATAAATTTTTGTCGTGAAATAACGTGCGACCGTACTAAAAGGGATGTCATAACAGCCGTGATCAGTGGAGTACCCACCGATGTCCTGATTGATAGTGGTTCGAGTATTTCTTTAATATCAAATGATCTTGTCAAACATTTCTCATGTCGCACGAATCCGAGTGTACAGATATTGCGTGGTTTAGGTGGAATAGAAATGCGTTCCGATTGTTTCGTAACTTTGTCAATAGAATTTAGTGACCATTTAGTCACCTTAGAGGTAGATCTTTATGTAGTGCCCCGTGATTACCTTAATGCGCCAGTGCTTATTGGTACAGATGTACTAAATAGGGAGGGCATCGCATACATTCGAACTGGCGATTCGCAGCGAATAATTAGGAATAGTTCGCTTGTAAATAACTTAACACACAGTGAACCGACTGTGCAACTTGATTCGGTCAACACAAAACTGTGTGGTGATGAAAACTTGCGTTTATCGTTTGTGTTAAACAGATATTCAATATACTTTCTCAGTGGGACAGCGACAACCACCGTAAATACCGGAGAGATGCACATTCGGCTTACTAGCGAAGAGCCTGTTAATTATCGACCATACAAATTATCGTACGATGAAAAACTGCGTGTTCGTGAAATTGTTAGTGATTTAAAGGAAAAGGGTATAATCCGTGAGTCGGAATCTTCGTATGCGAGTCCGATGTTGTTGGTAAAAAAGAAAGACGAATCAGATAGAATGGTTGTTGACTATCGAGCTCTAAATAACATAACGGTAAAAGACAGATACCCTCTTCCTTTGATCGATGATCTCATAGATAGGCTTGGCAAATGAAAATATTTCACTGTGCTGGATATGGTGACAGGCTTCCATCAAATAAGTATCAATGAAGATTCTGTACACCGAACTGCGTTTGTGACGCCCGAGGGGCATTTTGAATATATGAAGATGCCCTACGGTCTCGCTAACGCCCCTGTAGTCTATCAGCGAATTATATCTGATACATTGAGATCTTTCATTGATGCAGGTCAGGTCCTAGTCTACATTGATGACGTCATGCTATTGAGCGACTCCGTAGGGGACGGCTTGTCTTTGCTCGATTCTGTTCTGGAGGTTTTAACAAAGGCGGGTTTTTCTATTAATTTAAGAAAATGCGCTTTCCTTACCACTGAAGTGGAGTATCTTGGGAGGACGATCAGTAAAGGTCAGGTGGACTATAAGTACAACCCAATAGGTGAGCAATCACGATTACTATGTTATGTCCCAAAGGGTTTTAGGCTAAGTTTATTACGTGTTTTTCATGACGAACACGGACATATTAATATCGAAAAAGTGCTTGATTTAATATTGAAACATTTTTGGTTTCCTAACATGCGCCAATTCGTCAAGAAATATATAGGTCATTGTATTGTTTGCTTAACACACAAAAAGGTGCCTCGTGCCCCTCTACAGCCAATTGTATCGTGGACCAAACCCACAATACCTTTTGATACAGTGCACGCGGATGCACTTGGCCCGCTACCCGAATCTAATGGGTACAAATACATACTTATTATAATCGACGCTTTCACGAAATATTGTTTCCTGTATTCTATGTATAAACAAGAAAGCGCGGAACTAAAACGAGCATTTACTAACGCGGTGTCAATTTTTGGTACTCCACGAGTAATAGTATGTGATAGGGGCAGAATGTTCGACAGTGCCGACTTTGGCGAATGGGCAGCTAATTTTGGTATTCAGATACATTTCATAACGCCCGAAATGCACCAAGAGAATGGCGAAGTGGAACGGTATTGTCGAACAGTGCTGAACATGGTTAGGATAGATGTAAATTATAGACACGAATCCTGTTCGAATGTAATCTGGCGACTACAGCTGGTACTGAACATTAATAAGCAGAGAAGTAGTCAATGCTCAGCATTGAATCTGCTTATCGGTTGTGACACGACTACCCCTGCTATAAATGCTCTTATCAGAGATATAACTGTAGACGGTTCCACACCGAATCGCGAAGCTTGGCGTGAAATGAGACGACAAAGGGCTGAGAATCTATTGGCTCAAAATCAGGTTAACCAAGATGCGCGTGTCAATAGAAGTAGAAAGGCACCTAGAGCCTTCGCTGTGAACGATCTGGTTTTTGTAATTAAATCATCTCAAACGGCTAATAAACTTGACAGTGGCATCCGGGGTCCATATCGCATTATAAATGCTCTGCCAAATAGTCGATATGAATTACGGCTTCTGGCGGGCTCTTACGGAAAAACTACACAGGCAGCCGCGGAATATATGATACCGTGGCGAGGCGAGTGGACCCCCGAGACCTGTGCAGCTTTTTTTGAATGTAAGAATATTCGTTTTTATTTTTTTTATTTTTGCTTATCATAAAGTTTCTTTGCTATGTGTATATTCTTAAAAGATGTTCGCTATGCCTGCTTATATACATTATGTGGATATCAGGGTAATCTGTATCAAACTCTTATAAGGCCTTGTGTGGCGTTGATTTGACCGGAAAAACAGACAAGTACTTTTGTGCTGTAATGTACATGTAAGACCTGGATGGCTTCGGCATAAGGCATTGCACTATGTTGTTTTCGAGTAAGGCCTTGTGTGGCATCAAAATAGCGTCCCATTTACCTCGTGTAAGGCCTTGTGTGGCAACGATATATGTGACATTAATTTCATTTAAAAACCCTGGGGTGACATTAGAGTAGTGTCCCATTTGCGGCGTATAAGGCCTTGTGTGGCATCGCTCATTTATTTCATGAAACATAGGTAACGTGTTGAAACGTATAAAAGCGCATAGTGACATCTTGGCCCATACGACTCTAAAACTAATGATGAACACAATGTATGTTAGACCTAACGTGATTGTATTTGCCCCCAGGTTATGAGGATTCGGTTGTTGAGACTGCTTCAGAGCCAGGGCAAAGACCATCTACGGAGAGCATCGAGGACGCTGCCCTGTCAGGAGAAGCCGTGTTAGCTGCAACTTCAGAGTAGAGGGAGCTACGAGTGGTCAGCCCTATATAAGCCAACGGAAACCAGCGCGCTTCCCTTTTTCGCCGACAGACGTGCGCTCGTGAACATCGACTTAGGATTCCGTGTCAAATAATTTTGTTAAAAATATTTTTGTGAATTTATTAAAAACTTTTGCTTGTGCTTAATTTTTTTTTTTTAATTAAAATCGAGTTAAATTCCTAAAAGTAGTTTATTTTCATAGGCAGAAGCAGTATCAAAAATATGACAACGTAAAGCATATAAATATGACGACGCAATCCCGTTACATCCTGTATAGCATATAAATAAGACGACGCATTCCTGTTACATCCTGTATTGCATACAAATAAGACGACGCATTCCAGTTACATCCTATATAGCATACAAATATGACGAAGCATTCCCGTTACATCCTGTATTGCTCACAAATAAGACGACACATTTCCGTTACATCCTGTATTGCATACAAATAAGACGACGCATACCCGTTACATCCTGTATTGCATACAAATAAAACGACGCATTCCCGTTACATCCTGTATTGCATACAAATAAGACGATGCATTCCCGATACATCGGGATGTAACGGGAACATTGGATAATAAAAATATGACGACGCATTCCCGTTACACCCTGATAGCATACAAATGTCTAATCTACCCAAACATAGTGAACTGCACAGCATCTCGTCGCTCCAAGTTATTTAGTTATAACTTGAATAGCTTAAGATAATAATCCGTCCTCAATAAACAGATATCTGCAATCTGGTCCAGTGGAATGTTTTAACAAATACGGGTCAGATTCCTGTAGTAAAATATTATTGCATTTATCCCCGATACCGTGACCACAGGGATTCGAATTAAAAATGGATTCGCTACTTTGGCGCACTCCAATTATTTTGTTAATTGGACTACTGCTATCCGCGTTAATTGTTGTTATAAAGAATTCTTTTTGATGTAAGGACGTTGGAGCGTGAATATTGGGATGAATTACGTCATGGTTTTTGCAGAAACGTGTGTTTTTAACGTTAATCAGGAAAAGGTAGTCGCTTGATGACTGCCTACTCGTCATCAAGGCCAATGTGAAATGATTTACAAGTGTATTTTTGTAGGAATCCCTATAATCTGGATAAGGAACTATGTAAAATTGTTGGTAGATTTAATACTTTTACCCTTGTCTAATTTCCAATCGTGGTAAAGTTATTTTAGAACTAAAAAAATAATACACACTAAAAATTGCAAAATAACTTTAATTTCGGCAGTCAGTGTTTGTATTTTGTTTTTTCATTATTTGACTTTGTATTTTGTTTTTTCATTATTTGACTCCGACTTCCCAATTTAAGTTAATTTGCAATTTTTAGTGTTGAATTTTCTTGTTAGGAAGTCGGTTGTATTTTTTGGTAAAAAGTTTATTTTTATTTTTCACTCTTTATTTGTACACCAGAACTATAACTAAATATAAAGTTATACCCGACTTAATAACCCCAATAACATGGAATTAGAACATAATTGGAGAAAACCAAAACAACATCTGTATAAACATTATTTTGTTTTTGTTGATTTTTTTAATAAGTGGTAATTCAATTTTGATAAAATTTATATGGGACTACCTCTGAATTATAACCAACCAAAAGTTTTAAGAATCATCATTTCACAAGTGGCGGAGTAATCGCGTAACAAATACACAAAAAAAACATGTAGACGAACTGAAAACCTCCTCCTCATTGAAGTTGGTTAAAAAACATGATTTGTAAATCAGCAATTAAAACACTGTTTGGGTATGTTTTATAACACTAACGATACAGATTTAGCATTTACATTGCATTCAATAATGTATATCGGGTGTAAAAAGACAGTTTCCGAAGCCGAAAGCCACATATTCTACCCGTTATTTGGATCATTTTTTTCCACTAGACCATACCTGGGAATCCACTGGTTCTGGAGATATTGAAGGTCCAAGTCGCAATTTTTTTTTTACTATTTTACGAAAACATTTCCGTGTTATTACTAAACTTTTTTCCAAATAAACTGTACCTGAATTTTAGTTTCTTTTTTTTTGATATTTCGAAATTACGCATCTGCTGTTACAAAAACGCAATGAATATCAAACGTATCCAACAAGTACCTACGTGACTTAGAGCGAAGGGGCGGGGTTTAACTCCACTTGCCTAGGTTCGCGTCACATTGCGCGTAATAAAAAGTTGTTTTTTTTTTCATACCTACCTAAAAATAAAAGTCGTATCACAGGAATAATTTTTGCGCAAAGCTACTTTGTTAGACGTACAGTATGCGTAGTTAACGGCTTTGTGATGTGTCTATTTACACCATGTATTTTGTGGAAGCAAAAAAAATAATAAAAGTATGATATGTTTTAGAGTAATAAATACTGATATGTCAGAATATTTTGCATTTACAACTTCCTTCTATGAAAATGTTCGCATTTCATATCGATTGCTTAACATTTTTGGGTCAGCGCGTGCCAAACACACTGTATTGAATATTTTTGTTTTATTCATGAGCTTCTATAAATAAATCCAATGGAAAATAAGTCACTGCTGTTTATTATATGTAGAAAGCAAAAAGTAGCCAATGGCACGCAGCGATGTGTAGCTTACCAGATACAAACAAACAAACATTTCACATCTTTGAAATCCTACGTTCTACTTCATAGTAATATTAGAAATGCGAAAGTTTAGATGGATAGAATAGAATAGAAAAAAAAATTCTTTACTAACCCTCCCCCCCCCCTCTCCCTCTTTCTTTAGCCTTACTTTACTTTACTTACTTTTTAACGTTTTTTTTTTTTATGTTTGTTACTTAGATCTGAATGAAATTTGGCACCGAGACAGATTACATATATAGTCTGGAATAGCATAATGATGATCTATAATTTATAATGGAGGAAGTACTAATGGCGGGTGATGCCGCTGGTGCAGTGGTGGCCCAGTGGTAACGGCGCGACTTACAAGTTGTAGGTCGTGAGTTCAAACCCAGGCATAACTTTGTGCAAATTATTTCATCACCACGCTCTCAAAACGGTGAAGGAACACATCGTGAGGAAACCGGCATGTCCTAGAACCAAAAACTCGAAGACAAGTGACATACACCAACCCGCATTGGGCCTGCGTGGTGGATTACGGCCCACACCCTCTCACAGAGAGGAGACCTGTGCCCCAGCAGTGGGGACATTAAAAAGCTGAAGATAATGATGTCGCTGGCAAGAGCCAATAATAATATAACAAAGACAGTCATTTCGGTAATTGTAGCCAATCTCGTCATGTCCGTATTTTCTCGACCAATTCGTCACTAATACTATTATTGTGTTCCATTGATACAATTCATAATTAATAGTGTTTAGTAAAGCCGTTTATTTGCGTACCACAGGCTAGTCGGTATTATTGGAATAATTTATGTATAATGTACGTCAATAAGGGCCTCCGCACATCCGCGACTGTTGCTGATTTACATACCTAATTACTAAGTACTGATGAGTAACGGATTAGTCGTAGTTAGGGCAAACGCCATTTGTGATATTTAACATAAATTATATTAAGGGGTTCAAGTTAATGGTTGTCAGAGTACGTCATTCTTTGTTTTCATTTTTAAAAGCAACTTATTGTAAAACAAAATCGATTTTTTCGTCTGTCTGTTTCTCTGCTTACTTCTTCTAAACTATTCTAGCTACTAATTAAAGCAATGTGCTTAAAAGTGGTACCCATTAAAACGTTGTATTTTAAACGTTTTAAAAAAAAAGAAATCGTTGTGTCTCTTAAAAATTAGATGCCATTTTATATTTCGTCCTCCGTTTATAAAAGATCTTCTATTGAACAATAGAGGTTATGATAGCAACCCTTTTAATAGTGGGAAATCACGAGAATTCCACTAAAGCCGTAGGAATTCATAGAACCTTTAGTTGAAGAGCGACTTACGACCACAGGTACTAAAGTTCCTTTGTGAACAAGTTGTTAGTACTTAGATATGTCAAATTTCTATTCGCACGCTACTGTTGTTGTTCACGTAGCTACCGTGAAAGATTCCTCATTCATATTAGATGTCTGGGATGAAGGAACTTTCTAGACGGGTAGGTAGTTCGTCTATAAAGTTTTTTCCAACGTTCGACGTACGTAGGTGGGGGGTACTCAGAATGTGTTAAAAGTTGTAGTACTTTTATTACTACTGCTGTAAAAGTGGCTACAAGAGTGTACTTAGTTATTTTCTAGTGGGGTGGGTGAGATATTGTAGTTGTATAGGATAATAATATGAAGAGTACCACATTAATGATTTCGTTGCAGATTGAGACATTGATGCATTGACTATAGTACAGTATTAATATAGTATAGGGACTCCGTTGTCTGCACTTAGACTCCCATTTGGTTCGTAGTGCGTGGGGGTCCTGGCAAACATAGCCAGCTTATCTCCGCTAAGAAGCACAGAAGCTTCCTGGGAGCTTCGCAGGCTTCGCAGAGCGACCTCACTGTTACGAGGATTTGTGCACACTGGGTAGCCACGGCCTCGCATTCCAGCATGGCGTGGACGGCTGATTCCTCAGCGTCAAAGCAGCCTCTACAGAGAGGGCTGAGGTTTAAAAGATGTTTGTTCAAGAGGCAATGGCCCGTAATTGTCCCTATTATTATTCTGAGGTTGGTTCTGCTCATACTGAGGAGTTTTTTGGTGAGTCGTGGGTGTAGGCTCGGCATGGCCATTCTTGACTGCCTGCAGTCTGTTGCCCGTGACCATCTGTTATTATGGAGTTCAGTCGATCTCTGGCAATATGATGCATAGACTATGGACATCTGCCTAGGGGTTGAGGATAAATTCGAAACAGAGATACCTCGCCCATGGGCACTCAGGGCAGGGAAGGAGCAGGGGTGGGTTTTAGTCAGTAAGAGTCTGACACGCCCTCCCGCTTCACTCTAGAGCGGGAGATGTCATTAGACGATATCCTACAACACAAACAAAAAAAAAACTGTGGACATGCCTGTATGTATTGAGGTATTTTTTTATATATTCCATAGGCTTACGCTTACCCACCATCTCACCTGATGGTAAGCGATGATATGGATGACGATGGAACACGCCCTGCCTAGAAGTAACCTATTTACCCTTGATTAAAGACCCCTAGGTTGTAGCTATCAGGAAACACAGACTCCGGCAGGGAATTCCACTCCTTAACTGTACGCACAATGACTACCTACTGTTGATAATCGGGAGATGCTCGACAGTAGTCATGTAGATTCAGCATAAACTATAATTGAATATCGTTATTGATAGTTTGAAAAACGAACTCTACCGTTGCAATATAATGAACAGAAAAACCAACCAACCATAGAATGAAAAGAGCAAAAGGCTTAAAAACTCCGCATAAACTATACAAAGTAAACAAATGTAAAAACTTGAACATTTTCCAGGGAACCGCAAACCACGACCGAGTATTTCGACTGATTTTAAAATACGAGCGTTCGATCCGAAATCAAATTGAACAACTCGATTTAAAAATCGAGAATTTCGCACATCACTGGCCAGCACTGGTTCACTTTGTTCGCAAAATGTTCGCTATAAAGGTTATTGAATAAATTAAAAACTAGAGCTTTTTTGTGGAAGTGTTGATTAATAATGGAGGTTATTGCTAAAGTTCTGTAGGTGGGTTTTATTCAGTGGCCAGTGGTAATTGGAAACCTCTTTGAAATTTTATTATTAAATACTAGAGCTGGATGAAGGCGATTGACTGTTTGTTTTTGTCAGTAGTTAGAATTCGTTAAAAGCAAAAACAGCCGGATTTTCTCGAATTTGGACACAGAACTTTGCCAATACCTAGGAATTTGCCATACCTCAATCTAGCGAATATTTACCTTAATATAACAAGAACTTTTGAGTCTCAGTGTACGTGAAACAATACTGAATGAAAATAAACTTATTGCAAACCAATATCAACGTTTATAACCCCAGCTATCTTGCTTACAATACAAGTCCGGACAGTATTCAGGAGCAGTTTTCCCCTACTTTGCAAGTTTTAGTACCTGGCGTGTTCTGCCAAGCTCCACATTACACTCCTCACGAGTTTTGGCACGACCTGTTTTGGCAACCATTTTCATACGTTAATCCAAAACACTGGATACTTAATTGTGATTTTTTCTTTTGTTACTGGAAAAGACAAAGAAGAGTATTGTCGGAAACGCAAATACCTTTCCTGTGCTGGATTGGAACAGAACTTCACAAATAGTTTGACCTAGTCTGAGTCCTTGTACAGAATTCTACGATCAGCGAAAAGGCTAATTGTGAATGTTAAAGACACTTTGACAAAGAGTTTTTGAAGTGACAACTTCTTTAGGCGCACGGTCTGTACATTTGGCCAGTGTCAAGTTTAGAAAGCACGTGATATTTTGATACAGAATACACTCACTTTATTTTCTATTAAAATGCGGATGTAACACATTCCAGTGTTTTTGCAGTACCTATTTGGCAGAAAATGTATTGAGTCAGCTTTCTCGGCAAGTTTCGCTGAGGTAGTCAATAGGTACTATAATAAACAGACAGAGACACAAAACTACACTAATTTTACATTACAATATCCACTAGAAATCAATTTGCGAATAATTAAAACACAGCCAGAGAACTCCAAGACAAAATCCCGACAAAAAAAAGGGCTATTTTTTTCAAGTCTACTTTAAAATTTTATTTAATGAAAAAATACTGTCAATACACAATTTTTAGTCCTCAGTTAAAAGTTGTGAGCGTTCAAGCAAAAGGGTTCCAGTAGTATGGTATTGAGTTGAACCTAGATTCGCTATCTAGAATTAGGTATCAATTGATGGTAAGGATTAAAAAAATATTCAAAAACTGGTACAGTCTCAACCAAAAGTCGATAGGCAATCTCACAAAGCAATAGCTTGTCGTTTAGTTTGACTTACGACCTTCTATTTTCAAGAAAATAGACACACGCATCATCATTGTCGTCAACAAGTGATTGTAGTTTATAATTTCAACACTAATATATGAGTCAAGATGACCTAGCGGTTAAGCGCTCGCAGATAGATGCGTGAATCAGTGAGCCGTGAGTTCAAAGCTCACCCTATATATGTACTATTATAGACTTTTGTATGTTTTAACTCAATTGGAAGTAATGAGATAGAAATATACTATTTTTTATCTTGTTCGCTTTGTTCACACATTTCGTAAAGTTAGAAAAGTAGATCATAAACTAAATAAAGAATTTAGATTTCTGCGAGGTAGACGTAAGTTTTATGAAACTTGATCGAAATTAAACGTTGTCGATTGGTTGTAGTTGTTGGTTAGTGACGTGTGGTTTAATAGTTAGTGGTAATATATATTTTATTCTCAAAATGCAAGTAAATAACTTGTGAACATCTTTACGCGCGAAACCGCCACATCCGTCAACATCCGCGCTGTTTCCCGCCATTGACATGTTTACGACTTTGTTTACATAAAACGGATCGCTGACGCTTCTATTGGTGCGAGGCACTTGAAGTTTTTTTTATTGGGTTGTTGAATAAACAGACCTTATCATAAAATGTAAACAATACTTGTGTTACGAGAGTTGAATTCTAATCAAATGCTGTTATAAACGATTTGGCGGGAATAGTGTCTGTTCACGTGATAAGTTGGTTTCTGATAAAACCACTGTATCAATCTACACGAAATTTTGCATGTTACACTATGAATAGACAAGTAAACTAATAGCATTGTTTTTTTTTTGTACAGTCCGATAGAATATTTTCCTATTATTCATACTCAAACTTCATATTACGGAAACAAAACAAAGTAACTGCTTTTTCAAATTGCGTTTCTGCGTTTGCGTTGCGTTTTGTGTTGCGTTTTTTTTCTAATACGATGTAATAACTACCTTAGAATAAATACATACCCTCAAACTTTGAATAACACATACAAGCTCACATCATTCACGCTCACAACAACAATACGAATAAAATCGGCTGACCTTGATAAAAATGTTATTACGTAATATTTCTTCAAAATATTTATCTAAACCGATGTTATTATGACGTAATAATAACACAGCAATAAATATAATACTCAACATAACACATAAACAAACACAAAACTGTTTAAAACACACAATTCTAGCAAAATTTCGTCCGCCATTCACAAACGTAAACATGCGACTAAAAACTTTTTTTAATTTTTTTCGAAACAGTATTTGTCTATGGAAATTTTTGTAAAACTACTATACTATCACTCTCCGAGTATGTAAAAATTTCCACAGGAATATGACCTTTAGTTAATTAGTAATAGAGGTTGAAACCGCGCTAGTCGGATCGGCACACTGGGGCTTATTGGACGTTGACGGGTAATCCCGATTACCGGCACTCTGCGGCCTATTGGATGTTGACAGGTATTGAGACGATGGCGATTATTATTGCGCTGCATAAAAGTGGTCTTAATAAAATACAAATAGCTGATGAAACCGGACTGAATGTGAGTACCTATTATATTGATGAATTGTAACTTAAATTTTTATTTGAAATGTATAAACATTATTTGGTGATCTATGGGTTACTAAAATTGTTTTTATTGTTGTTTATTATTGGATTTATAAATGCAGAGTTTTAATATTATATATTAAATAAAAAATATTATATTAAATAAATATTATTATATTAAATAAATATTATTATATTAAATAAATATGAAGTCACTTTAGTATTTTGTTACCTATAGTTACCTCATATCACTTTTGGTTTTGTTTTAGAGGAATTCTGCAAGTCTCTGGATCAATCGATATGAGGAAGAGGGTAGCCTTGCAAGTCGACAGCGAGGGGCAGCGACGATATATGGTGACCGAGTATGAAAACAATGGTTTTACATCTACGAGACGCTTTTCAGAGTAATTCGACACCTCCCTCTTCTTTCCTTCGTGCCCTCCACGCTGAAGGCTTGCATTACAGAAGACCAGCAAAAAACCTTTTTTATCAGAAAGACATAAACAAGACCGATTACGTTTCGCACGGGATTATTTAGATTTTGACTTGAATACTACCATATTGTCAGATGAAAGTACATTTAAATCTAGTCAAAAGGTTAGGCTACATTTATGGCGCAAGGATAACCCTCCCTGGTGTGAAAAAAAACGTAATCCCTTATATAGATTCAGGTCAAATTACGATTAATATGTGGGGATGGATGAGTGCAGCAGGGCCAGGAGAATTAGTTTTTATTACTCCATGCGCCAACAGTTCTAATTATGTAGAAATATTAGATGATGTCATGCTACCTACTGTGCGCAATATTTACCCAGCTGATGAGTTGACACAATTCACATTTGTCCAGGACAACTATCATATTCACCTGGCGAGCACTGTGCGTGAGTGGTTTCACAATCGCCCGGAGATAATTGTTGTTCCTGTAGGCCAACGCAATCATCCGATCTTAATCCCATAGAAAATCTATTGGGTTTGATGGTGCAAAGGTGGGAGACACGGGATAGAATAATTAAAAACCCACTGCATGGAGGTGTGGGAAAATTTTAAAAAACCGAAATATGTGGTAATATTGTAGGGTCCATGTGCAAACGTCTACTTTACTGCATTGAAAGTAATGGGGGTTACACAAAATTTTAACCTAGATGTTATGTTTTAATATATAATTAGACGGCGTAGCAAAATATTTAGTGATACCTAATTAACGTCCGTAATTATTTAATGTTCTTAAATTCAGGTTTAGTTTCAATCTTCTTTTCGTCGAGAAAATGACTACTTAAGCTATAACCTCAATACATTCATCACACATCATCATTCATTCATTCATTTTTTATTTAATTTTAATTTATTTTTGATTTAATTTTAATTTATTTTTATTTAATTTATTGTTAATTTGAAATTTGATTTTGTTTTGATTTAATTGTGATTTGGTTTTGATTGTTTTTATTATTGGTGCCTTACAATTTATGGACTATTATTGTCTGAAATAAATGTTTTGAATTTAATTGAATAAAGTCTAAAAATCATTATTTGTGTACTAGTTTTCAATAAACTCTGCTGAATACCAATACTTACGTATAATAAGTGGGTATCACTGTGGGTATCAGTTTGTGTTAAATTACAATATTGTAAGCGACACTCCCTCCGAACCACCACGTAACCTGCAACGTCTATAAATAGCGTTGGCCGCCCGCTTACCGTCCATTTTGCTTCCCCGGCGTTCGAGACGGTTACAACTAAAGGTCATCATCTATTTGTAATCAAGCAATCTGTCATCAAAGTATCGTGAGCTAATTTAATAATTTTGTTATTTCGTTTTCCTAACATGTTGCGATTTTGTTGTGAAATATTTTTCAAATTAAAAGTCGTTAGTTTAATCAATTGTTTTGTTTTTTTTTTAAGTCGTTTCCACTCCTGATTATTACATCAGAAGTGGGATACTGAACACTTAGCCCATTACATAAGGAAAACTAGGTAACTCAGTTAATCATACCCACAAAAAAAATCGTTTTGTTTGTGCCGTTCAGTTTTTCTTTTAGTGGTGTGATTGCTTGTTTACGTTTTGAGGATGTGTACTAGCTTAAATAAAAAGCAGGCTTATGCAAAATACACCTTAAATTATTGCTACGTCTCGATTTAGTTAAATGACTATCTGAGAAGTTGAAAACTACCTACCTGTTGAAGTTTTAACTCTGGCGGATTTGAAATTCCTTTTTCGGGTAGGTAAGTCAGTAGTTACCAGGGACGACTGATTGTACATGGTCAGGTACGGCCGAGCCCAGGGAAAGTGAATATTCTCGTTCGATCACCGAAAACAACTAACGTTACCGGTCCTGTAGTTTCTGGGGCTTGCAAGCTATTGTCGCTGTTACATTGCAGGCCATGCCTCGTAAGACAGCAAGTATATCAAGGCTGCTGAGGAAGGGTAAACCTATTTTGTGTGGCGCTGAGCAGTATGCTACTCGCGACTACCCACATAATAAACTTTGACTAACGAACCGGTTTTAGCAATATTTGTTACCAGTGTCCCATGGAACTTCATACATATGCCAGTGCTATTGGAGTTGTGTGAGTTGGGTGACTTCAGCTGCACTGGCCAACTTTCAAGGTTGAGCAACTCTTGAAGGGGTTGATCCGTGGATGGGTGACTGATTCATTACATACCGAGACTCTTCCGTGCCTCGGTTTGGACCTGTTTTAGAATTGTGCAGTCGCTCCGTGTGAGGTGCTGGTGTTTTCCTACATCCGGTTGGACTACAAGCCGACCCCAACATAGAGTGCGGACTGCGTGCGGCAGTGGCTCGCATCGTGATGCGCGGTGGCGCCCTGCGTGATGCGCATGGTGTGCGCTCCGTAGTGCGTGCTGACGCGCTTTATGGTGCGCTTGGAATGCGCTGTGTCATGCGCAGTGGCCCGCGTCGTGGTGCGCAGTGAGGCGCTTCATGGTGCGCATGGAATGCACTATATGGTGTGCTGTGCTGCGCTGCATGGTGCGCTGGGTGTGCGCTTCATGGCGTGCGCTGCGTGGTGCGCATGGTTTGCGCTCCGTGGAGAGATGCCGTCTTGATGCCTGTGTCTTTATGACGCATGCGTGTGCGGCGTTCTTCGAAAGTAAGTATCACTGCATATACCTGGGCATTGTAAGTTAGTCTTCCGCCTATGGTACCTATGCTTATCTTCGGGTGTTGTAAAGTTAGTCTTCTACCCATAGCACTAGCGTTTGACCTGGGTGTTGTTAAGTTAGTCTTCCGCCTATAGTGCTTATGCTTATCTTCGGGTGTTGTAAAGTCAGTCTTCCACCCATAGCACTAGCGTTTGACCTGGGTATAGTTAAGTTTGTCTTCCGCCTATGGTACTCACGCTTACGGGTGTTGTAAAGTTAGTCTTCCACCCATAATACTAGCGTTTAACCAGGGTGTGGTCAAGTCAGTCTTCCACCTAGTGTTTATGCGTATGTTCGGACGTTGTTAAGTTAGTCTTCCGCCTATGATACTAACGGTTGCCCTTGGGCGTGGTCAAGTTAGTCTTCCGCCCATGGCATTTGATGCTTAGCCAAGTCATTACATAATACAATAAAGTGCTGAATTCAGCATTGGATAATTACGTCATTTCTCTGAAGCATCTCCATTGGTTACTAGGTAACTAATTATGTACGCGCGTACGTACTAGGATGCTGTTGAAAGGTCGTAATTAGTATAAAAGATTGATGTTTGAACTAAACAATAGCAAGCTATCACTTCAAGAAAATAAACGAATAAGTCTATATATGTGCCTCTTTCGTTATAAAACTTCCTCTACAGATAGCGATACCGACGAAGAGAGTATCAGACGTCGCTGGTCCCAGCGCTGCTGGACTATTCATGCCGTCGCAGGACACCGATGAAGAGAACCCTGCAGCAACAGGCGCCGCTGGTCCCAGCGCTGCCGGACTATCCGTGCCGTTGCTGGATACCGATGAAGAGGATTCTGAAGCATCAGGTGTCGCTGGTCCCAGTGGCATCTCCCGAAGCGATGGTGTCGAGAACGACACACAGTCAGGAGAGGCTGTGTAAGCGACACCCCCTCCGAACCACCACGTAACCTGAAATGTCTATAAATAGCGTTGGCCGCCCGCTTACCGTCCATTTTGCTTCCCGGCGTTCGAGACGGTTACAACTAAAGGTCATGCGAGCCATCTATTTGTAATCAAGCAATCTATCATCAAAGTATCGTAATCTAATTTAATAATTTTGTTATTTCGTTTTCCAAATATGTTGTGATTTTGTTATGAAATATTTTTCAAATTAAAAGTCGTTAGTTTAATCAATTGCTTTGTCGTTTCCACTCCTGATTATTACAATATCCTTATCTTGTTATGTTATTATGAATTGACTTAGTGGGTATACAACAAAAAATCTTATGAACAGTTACAAGAGAACTTATTTTATCTAGGTAGAAATGTGACGTCACAATTCTCATAAAAGTTTGGTAATTTTAAGAGTTATATATATGTCGGCGCGACACATGACATTTGACGTTTGCTGTCGACGACGTCGGAACAGAATGGCAGCATGACATATGTCAGCTGTCTGTCAGCTGCCATTCTTGCGGAACGTCACACCGGTGGGAGGGGGCGGCCATCTTGTTCACTTCGGAATCGAGAACCGCCAACGGACCACGCGCTCGACGAATCGCTTACTTCCGACGCCATCTTTAACAGTTTCTAAGTTGATTTGAATTAGTATCGTTATCTATGCCTAATTAAAGAGTGTTAGCGTTATATTTTGTTAATCTGTGAAGTTAAGGAGAAATAAATCATTGGAGAATCAATTTGTGACTTTGTTCGAGTTTCTGACCCACGTGAAACATGGAAGATTCTGATATAGGCCATCCTGAGTCTATATCAGAAGTGGGATCCCACGGGCCACAAACAGGGAACACGCAGCCTGCAGAAAACATCCCTGCAACGAGCATATTGTCGAATATGGAGGAAATGTTTACCCGGATTTTTGCGATGTCGCAAGCATCAACTCCTACTCTAGATTCCCTGGAAAGTGTCATTGGTGTGGCGTGCCAGGACATCGACAGTTTGAATGCAAGAAGCGAAAGGATGACTCCAAATCATTGAAGTCTTATGAAGCATCCAGTTCTACAAATAATCAAGACAAGCCGTCTATAACCTGCTACACGTGTGGCAAACCTGGTCACGCGTCTACGACTTGTCCAGAAAAGAAGAATGGAGGAAAGTCTGAAAGGAAGGAAGTCAACCTTTGCGACCACCAACTTTCCAGATCTACGTTAGAGACATCAGCTGGTGAGAGATTTCCATTTTTATTTGATAGCGAATTTCACCAAATTTTAATTCACCCCGATTCAATTGAGATGACTGCATTCGTCACTCCGGAGGGCCAATATGAGTACCTCGCGATGCCTTTCGGTTTACGCAACGCACCATCTGTGTACCAGCGTTGCATCACAAAAGAACTACAACACCTTAATGACAGGCCTCTCATCTATATGGACGATGTACTTTGTTATTCTTCCAATATTTCGCAGGGTTTGGACCGCCTAGATGAGGCCTTACAAGCCTTAACTGTGGCAGGTTTTTCATTTAACCTTCGGAAGTGCAAATTCATGAAACAAAAAGTAGACTATCTAGGTTATTCCTTACAGTCTGGGGAAATTAGACCCAATTCCCGCAAAATTCAAGCATTAGTCGAAGCACCATCACCACATACAAATGTTGTTGGACCGTTATACCCGTTAACTAAACTAAAAGGCCCCATTAATTGGACCGACAAACATGAAGATATCCGTAGAAATCTGGTTAAAATACTAACTTCAGAACCAGTTTTAACGATTTGTAATCCTGAATTGCCGGTCGAGTTGCACACAGACGCGAGTGCCGAAGGTGATGGTGCGATTATGTACAAAGAGCGAATAACTTACCCCATGTTGTGGAGTTCTTCAGCCGGCGTACATCTGAGGTAGAATCTCGCTACCACTCGTACGAATTAGAGACCTTGGCTGTCGTACGAGCAGTAGAACATTTTCGGCATTATTTGTACGGCCGACATTTTGTAGTTTACACTGATTGCAATTCGCTCAAAGCATCAAAATCTAAGGTTGATCTGACGCCTCGCGTGCATCGTTGGTGGGCTTTCCTACAAGCCTACGACTTTGAGATAGTATATCGTGAGGGCCGTAGTATGGAACATGCAGACTTCTTTTCCCGTAACCTTCAGTCAGATGCTGGCGCGTCTTCGTCCCAAACCCCTACTACTAAAAGTGTCCAGTTTGTTGAGTTACATCAAGAATGGCTCTCAGTTGAACAAAAACGCGATAGCGAAATCCAAGACTTGATTAGTAAGCATAACAACGGTGACTTCCCGGAAACAGTAGCACATACTTACGATGTTAGGGATGGTATCCTGTATAGAAAGGTTGGGCGCAACAAAACAATTTCTTGGTTACCGGTCGTTCCACGCTCTCTGATTTGGAATCTTATCAACCACGTCCATAACGAAATTCAACACCTTGGTAGTGATAAGACACTAGATAAACTCTACGAACAATACTGGTTCCCGCATATGTCCAAGTGCGTTCGTAAGTTTATTGACTCCTGCATAGTTTGCAAAGCATCGAAGGGACCATCAGGCGCTCAACCCATTCAGTTACATTCGATCCCAAAACTATCTGTGCCATGGCACACAATCCACATAGACTATACCGGGAAGCTTAGTGGTAAGAGCGACCGGAAAGAGTATTGTTCAGTCATAATAGACGCGTTTACTAAGTATGTCCTGCTAGAACACACAATATCACTAGATGCAAGTAGCGCGGTGCGAGCTCTCGAAAAGGCTGTCTGTCTTTTTGGGGCTCCTGCACGCGTAATTGCTGATCAGGGCCGATGCTATGTGAGTAGTGAATTTAGAAACTTTTGCAAAAATTATAAAATTGATCTGCATTTCATTGCAACCGGCTCCAGCAGGGCTAACGGACAAGTTGAGTGAGTTATGCGAACACTAAAAGGCTTGCTCACAATAGTCGAAAACGACCCCAATAAGACATGGCGCGATGAGTTAGGCAATATACAACTAGCGCTCAACAGTATAAATCGGCTGTTACTAAGTACTCACCTACGGAACTGATGTTCGGGATACGTGCAGAATCATTAGGTATGTCCCAGATATCTTCACATTCTGATGAGCGAAATAACCGTTTAGATTTAGAGTCCATTCGAGAAAGTGCATCGGAAAATATTTAAAAGGCAGCCGCGGCGGATACTCTAAGGTTTAACCGGGGCCGTGCTACCATTAAACCATTTGCTCAGGGCGATTATGTTTTTATCAAGAACAGTGAACGAAATCAAACTAAACTAGATAGAAAGTTTAGGGGACCGTTCGTTATTACCTCCGTGTTAGAAAATGATCGGTACGAGCTAAAAAGTGTAAGTGGTTCACACCGCACTTATAAATACGCACACGAGAGTTTGCGCGCAGTGCCTCAGGGACACGCTGGGTTGCTTGAAGTCACTACCTGTTTGTTGAACGATGAGGAGGCCGAGACGGCGCCGGAAGAGATACACGAGAGTACTAGTAGAGAAAGTACACACTCAATAAATAACGATGACACCTTGACTCTCGAATCCAACACCAATACAGCTGGCTCAGATACTTTAACTGCGGGTTCTGATACTCTAAGTATACTCTCGGATGACGAAACGTTCCAACTACACGAAGTAGAAGTCGAAATCCATAACAATTAGGTATGTACGAGTCTTGTGTAATTTTTTTGTGTATCATGTGCGCTGGTGGACGGAATGGTGCCGTCCGGTCCATGCCATACTGGCTGGTCGAAGGGACGCACTCTTCCTGTCTAATCCATTTTCATTGGTTGGTCGAAAGGACAGTGTCGTCCGGTCCATCCGCGATGGTCGCAAGGACACACCCGTCCGGTCCAAAATTTGCGTTTGAGTGATTGGTCGAAAGGACAGTGTCGTCCGGTCCATCCGCGATGGTCGCAAGGACACACCCGTCCGGTCCAAAATTTGTGTTTGAGTGATTGGTCGAAAGGACAGTGTCGTCCGGTCCATCCGCGATGGTCGTAAGGACACACCCGTCCGGTCCAAAACTTGTATTTGAGTGAATGGTCGAAGGGACACACTTGTCTAGACCCTGTCTGTGATCTGGTCGATAGGACAGTGCCGTCCGGTCCATGCCATTGGGGCTGGTCGAAGGGACACACTTGTCTAGACCCTGTCTGTGATCTGGTCGATAGGACAGTGCCGTCCGGTCCATGCCATTGGGGCTGGTCGAAGGGACACACTTGTCTAGACCCTGTCTGTGATCTGGTCGATAGGACAGTGCCGTCCGGTCCAAGCCATTGGGGCTGGTCGAAGGGACACACTTGTCTAAACTCTGTCTGTGATTTGGTCGAAGGGACAGTGCCGTCCGGTCCATGCCATTGGGGCTGGTCGAAGGGACACACTTGTCTAGACCTTGTCTGAACCGGTCGAAGGGACAGTGTCGTCCGGTCCATGCATTGAAGCTGGTCGAAAGGACACACTCGTCCGGTCCGGGTTGTGTTGTCCAGCTTGTGAGATGTCATCCGGTCCATTATTCATAATGGTAGAAGGGATACATGGTTTCATAATGTTGCTTCTGAAATTTGTTAGAATTAGTGCTGTGTTGCTTGTCAGGCTGGACGAGCAGCTAACCATGAAATAATAAAATTGCCTGTTTTAGGACAACGTTAGCTCTACGCCCGAGGACGGTCGAATGTCAGTCCGGCCGTGTCGGCGCGACACATGACATTTGACGTTTGCTGTCGACGACGTCGGAACAGAATGGCAGCATGACATATGTCAGCTGTCTGTCAGCTGCCATTCTTGCGGAACGTCACACCGGTGGGAGGGGGCGGCCATCTTGTTCACTTCGGAATCGAGAACCGCCAACGGACCACGCGCTCGACGAATCGCTTACTTCCGACGCCATCTTTAACAGTTTCTAAGTTGATTTGAATTAGTATCGTTATCTATGCCTAATTAAAGAGTGTTAGCGTTATATTTTGTTAATCTGTGAAGTTAAGGAGAAATAAATCATTGGAGAATCAATTTGTGACTTTGTTCGAGTTTCTGACCCACGTGAAACATGGAAGATTCTGATATAGGCCATCCTGAGTCTATATATAAATAAAACGAATAAATATTGTTGTTATGATTCAGAACTACTTTTTTATTTCCACCTTCCAACACCGATAAGTTAAAATACATAATCGCATTTGTCAAATATTTAACTTTTTATAAAAAAATAAATAATAAGCATGAATATATTATAAATAAACATAAATACTTTACAAGATCTTGTTTAATTAAAATACATACATTATTATGATTTCAAATAAACAAAAACAGCAATTCCTTCTATTTAAGATTCGAACTCGGACCTCATTGACCGTGAACCCATTGCTTATCCCAAACAGCTACCGGAACATGTTTTTTCTTTTTTGAGGGGGAGGGGGGGGGGAATCATCCAAAGACTTCTTCCGCTCTAAGGTGGAGCGGAAGGGCGTGTCAGACTCTTACCGACTAAAACCCACCCCTGTTCCTCCCTGCCCTGAATGCCCAGGGTAACACTTTCGAATTTATCCTCAACCCCCGGGCAGTACCGGAACATGTTAGATTTGTGCAAATTTTAGCAATGCAATGAACAGGTTGTCATTATGACGCGTATTCAAAATGCAACAGAAATATAATTTTATTTCGCGTAGTGCGACTACAGTTCATTAGTGTGTGTTATCTGTGGAATGTTGAGACATCACCCATATACATTAACGCACAAGCACGGGCTGTATCGTCCTCAAGTTCATAGCAATGTAATCCTTAGCACGCTAATGGAGTTTTTCTTCGAGATTGTACATTTTTTTCTGGCAGATTTTGAAGTTAAAACTTTAAAACTTTCTTTCAATCAACTTTTCTCTATAAATATCTCTATTTCTCTACTTACAAACATCATGTTAAGTAATTTACTACATGAACTTGAAGATAATTGAGCATTAATTACTATCCAATTAAAATTGGGAAATAAAATTTTTCACCCAACTTTACAAAATTGCGTAGGTGTATGTCGGAAACTAAAAAAAAACTTTTTTACAAAAAAATAGAACCGACTTCCAAAAAAAGTGCAAAATAACTTTAATTTCGGAAGTCGGTGTTTCTGGTTTTTAACCGACTTCGAAAAAGGAGGAGGTTATCAATTCGGGTGTTTGTATTTTTTTTTTTTTTTTTTTTTTTTATGTATGTTCGGGCATAACTCCGTCATGTATTGACGGATTTGCAAAATTTTTTTTTCTTCGAAAGGGGTTTATTCCGAAATGTGGGACCATAACAATTCATAGACATACGATAGCAGCAATCGCGGTTGATTTGCTGTTAATTTTTAAAGAGTTCCGTTGTCTGTCTCCGAAACCCATCATCAGATCTTTTTGAAATTTAAATGGGACCATTTCGGAATAAACCCCTTTCGAACAAAAAAAGAATTTTGCAAATCCGTCAATATATGACGGAGATATGCCCGAACATACCTAAAAAAAAAAAAAAAAAAAAACAAACATCCGAATTGATAACCTCCTCCTTTTTCAAAGTCGGTTAAAAAAATTAAAAAAATGCCGGGAACTGGACCCTTTTTGCTTGGACACCCACAGTCATCAGAATATTTGGAAAGTCAGCCTTTCAACCATATCGTCTTTCATTGCGTTGGTTCTAAATCTTTAAACCCCCTAATTGCAACCCTCATCGAATCCTTAAAGCTTGAAAAGTTGAGACACCATCGCTTATAGGATAAACAAACAAACAAGTAAAATTATCTAAGTTACGGCAAAACTCAGAGTCCCTGTAATAATTTTCAGCGTAATTATAACAAATATTTTCCGTCTAAAATGTGGGTCGACAAAAATGGCGGTGCAAATTAAAATGAAGTGAGTTATCACGTGACAGCGATGTTTGGGCCATAGCTGTTTTTAACCAACTTCAAAAAAGAATGAAATTCAACATAATTATGTTCAACTCCATGTTTTTTTTTTATTTAGGTATGTTCACTGGTTTCTTCGTCAATCGTAGATAGATTTTCAAAATGTTTGTTTTTTATTGAATGGGTGGTCCCGTTTAGGTTTGGTTAAAATGTGATGAACTACTTCGGAGACAGACAATGGATCTCTTCAATTATAATAAATGATAGCAAATTACCGGGTTTATTGTTTACACCATTTCATAACATAACATCAAGCTGGTACGCTCTGAAGTTCACCCTGATTCACTCTATTTTTTAATATGTGGAAAGGCACGTAGGAGCCGTAAACAAACAAGAAAAGCAAGAGCAACAGCGTGTTGGTAAGTCATGCAGATGACCTTGTGGTGCTTTGATGGTGGACTAGAGAAAAACAAGTTGTAGAACAATTTGTTGTGAAAATTGGAACCTAATGAAGTTGTTTGTGATTTGTAGTGTTTTATTTATAGCTGTTTAGTTGGATAGATACTCGTATATAAAAAGTTTTATTTTTTATTATCATCATCGGCAGCCTTGTTCCAACCATTGCCGGGTACAGGCCTACTCCCGTTTTTTTTAAATTTAATTGGTATTGTGACGATTGTAGTCACAGCCTAATATTAGCGGCCTTTAACTGACAAGTAAGAGTATTGGAGAGCCGTTTGAATTAAGAAGGTGTAGGCATGACATTTTGTTTTATGTCAGAGAGAGAGATAGAAGTTTAGCCCTATCAAGTGGGCACCGATGTAATATTCTGATGTATCCCAATACAGCATAATTTAAATCGCCCTCAGCTGTTTCCCTTATCCTCCCGTAGCGAGTCCCTCTTCGTATAGTCCTCTCGCGCTAAGCCAGCGAGTCGCCAAGCTATGTGACATCCCCCGAGGCTTCGAAGAACGTCCTAGGATCCCTGCAGATCGTACTGGTGCCTCGGGGTCCTACATGTGGCGGAGACCGGATGTCTACGAGTGCCAGAATAAGAGGAGTGTATAATCAAAGCTGAGTGGTTTTATTTATTACAAGTGTCAATCATAAAAAGGATTAAAAATGCGGTACTTCTCAGGCCACACATATCAGGTATGCCTTGAGGAATTCTCTTCTCTTTCTCTTTTTTAAAAACGTTACCCCACACTAGGAATTACTCTTGTATCGTGGGTGCGTTCACAAACATGTATACTCACATACACAAGACACCAAGACCCGGAACAACTATCTGCAGGTCATACAAATATTTGTTCCGTGCGGGAATCGAACCCGCGTCACGTAGCGCAGCAGCCGAACCCTCAACCACTGCGTCAACCATGTTGACGAGTTTGTGTCGATGGCCATTGTCAATGGGTGGCGAAAGAGTGATTATGCTCTCATTTTAGGATTGTGGCTCCAGGGCGCAGCCCAACATTTTTTTAGATATACATTCCAGTATGATATGGAATTTGAAACGCTGTGCGCAGAGCTTAGAAAGGAATCCATGCAAGTGTGTTTCCTGCAAGGAGCTTAATAATCAACGTTTTTATAATTGTGAGAGGCCGGACGTTGTGTCCGAGGCGGGTGAACAGTCCGAGGATAATGCGAGCAAAAATAATGATGCACAGTTATTTTCTAGCTCAATAATCGAAACAAATGAGGATGAATATGATGATGGTGACTAGAGCTGCGTTGAGGCCAGCCTAGTCAATGATGTGCAAGAACGTGAAGAGTGCGGCTTAGGCGACGATGACCGAAGCTGTAACGATAGCAGCCAGGTTATTGATGAGGCATAGAAGGATTACGTGAATGAAAATACAGCACAAATCGAACGAGAATTGTATTTATTTAGATGTGGTTTCGGCTGATGTCGTCGTGATGGAAGCTGCGAGACGGAAATTCCGTCGGAGACACATGTTTTTCGTGACGTCAAATCAGACGATAATTTTGTTCAAGTAGAATGTGTTTCTGCTGATGTTTGCAAGCAGGAGAGCTTCGAGATGAAGGTGGAGTCGGAACAGCGATGCGTACCAGTAGAAGTGATGCAATATCCTTCTATTATTGTTCTAATAGGTGATAGTCCAACGGATATCTACCGGGGTGAAAACTGCATCATATATGCCACTTCACAACGTCATAACATTCCACAGCAAGCGGAACGGCATTTTTCCCGGAATATTCTGGAGGAGGAGATCTGTACCCTCCCGTGTTTTGCCAGGAGGGATGGTTTCCATTTCTTTTATAAAAACAAAGTTATTTTTGTGTCTATTTTATTTATTCTGGCTGACGTTTATAGTCACAATAGATTAATAAACCAGTTAACGACCCTAGATATAAAGTATGGATTTAGTAAATCCGATGATCCAAGTAAACCTGTAAAAATGAAAATATGCGAAAGAATTCAGGAACTGCATGTAAACAATTTAATATAGCAGCGTAAATAAATATAAATTTTGGAAATATAAGAAGAAATCTATAAATTGTTTTTGAAAATTATTTTGATCTTTAGAAAAGAAATTGTAGAGAATAGACAGTGGTGTCAGATGTCATTTAACATGACAAATAATTGTCAGACAACTGGTACGTCAGTGTTATTACGTTTGACAATGTAAAAAAATGTTTAAATTTTAACCGACTTCAAAAAAGGAGGAGGTTCTCAATTAGACTGTATTTTGTGTAATATTAATCATAGTTTTTTGTGTTTCATGTAATCGAAATGGATGTGGGGCACGGACGTGACCGAAGACCGATGGGAGAAATGACTACATACCATGAGTAAGGAATTAATCATATTAGAAGATTGTTAGGAAGAAATAGGTGTGGAAATTTCTCCAGAGTGCTATTTTAATAAAGAAGTTACTACAGATAGCCTTTAACTGGCAAGTAAGAGTATTGGAGAGCCGTTTGAATTAAGAAGGTGTAGGCATGACATTTTGTTTTATGTCAGAGAGAGAGATAGAAGTTTAGCCCTGGCAAGTGGGCACCGATGTAATATTCTGATGAATCCCAATACAGCATAATTTAAGTCGCCCTCAGCTGTTTCCCATATCCTCCCGTAGCGAGTCCCTCTTCGTATGGTCCTCTCGCGCTAAGCCAGCGAGTCGCCAAGCTACGTGACATCCCCCGGGGCTTCGAAGAACGTCCTAGGATCCCTGCAGGCCGTACTGGTGCCTTGGGGTCCTACAGTATCTTGTTAAGAATTGAAACGGATGCTGTTTCACTCTTTCCGTCTAATGTAGTTTCTCTATAATCCAAAAACAAGGTCATACACACAATATTTAAATTGACTGAAAATGTATTTGTTCTGTCGTACAAATAATTATATTCACCCTCAAGACACTCAATCTTTCAGGTCACTAGGTCATTGATCGAGGGCGCAAATGATTCCGTATTTTGTTTACAAAACTGGACAAAATTCCTTATTTTTATTTTCGTCGCAAATGCCTTCACAACTTTTCTTCTCGCTGTCAACTTCGGTGATAAATTCTTTTTATATCTTCTTAATTGTACTTTTATTTTTCGCCTGTTAAAAGTGAAAAAAGATAAGAAAGTTAACTTTCTCTTTCTTAAACTTTTAAACAGTATTTTGATGTTGTTAATTTTGTACGTTCTTTTGGTCATTAAAAGATAGAATTATTTTCTTTAGCTTAGCTAATTGAAGAGAGCTTACGCCTTGTACAGAAAACCCTGCCCCCCCAGCCCTGCCTGCTGCTGTTGCCTTGTTGTTGTTGTGTTTGTTGAATCTTTAACGTTCTTATGGACTTTTGCGGCCTCACTGTACAACTGCGTCAACTTCTTAACATTGCTTTCTACGAAGTTAGTTGTGGTAAGTTAATTGTGGTAATAAAAAAAAAGGAAAGATATTCCTATTTATAAAAAACTGGCCAAGTGCGTGTCGGACTTCGCATATTTAGTGTTCCGTACCAAAATGAGGGAATTTCAAAGAAAAAATCAGACTTAACAATATCAAAAAAAAAAAATATATAAGGTTATTTGTTAGTAAAGTATACGTTATAATAAATATTATCACCAAATTTCAGTTTTCAGTTCATAGGCACTGGCCTATGAACTGAAAACTGATATTTGGTGAAATGAAATGAAACTGAAATTTTGGGAAGTTAAAAAATTCTTCGGAACAAAACTTTTTGACAGAGGACGGACAGACAGAGAGACGGACAAACAGACACATGAGTGACAGCTATAGGGCTCCGTTTGGACCTTTCGGGTACGAAACCCTAAAAATTAGCTTCTGCCAGCGTCTTCACCCACGTGGAAATAGTACTTCCCGCACTGAAAATTATAGCCTGTGAGCTATCTCTGTGCCAAATTTCATCCAGATCTGTTCAGTTGTTCTTGCGTGATGGAGTAAGAAACATCCATCCATCCATTGTAATTTTCGCATTTAAAATAGTAGGAAGGATAAAGGATAGGATAAACAATATCTATACTAATATTATAAAGCTGAAGAGTTTGTTTGATTGTTTGTTTGAACGCGCTAATCTCAGAAACTACTGGATCAAATTGAAAAAATCTTTTTGTGTTGAATAGTCCATTTATCGAGGAAGGCTATAGGCTATATAATATCACGCTGTGACTAATATGTAGGAGCGGAGCATCAATGAAAAATGTGGTAAAAACGGGGGATAAAATATTCTTTTTGAGAGCTTCCATTGCATGCGTTACGTAAACGATTAAAGTTACGCAAAAATGATGTATGACGTAATTGTTCCTCTTTAAAAGTTCTAAAAAAAGTCTGCGACAGCATAGTCCATCTTTTTAAGGTTAACTCACTATAATCTTTTTTATGGTACTTAATCAAATTCGTTCTAAAATAATGCATCATTTGCGAAGGTGTTTTTATAAATATAACATTAATTCTTTTTCAAATAAATACGTTATTCATCATAAGTATTTAATTTTGAAAAAAATTGCCCTTGACATCATTTGATTTTAACGAATATCTTAGGAGATATCATAGTGTTAATCAAGTACCACGCGCACATTCTTGATGTGCAAGGCGGGTGATTATGAGGGATGTGCAGAGCGAGGCACCATTTTGCACTGCCTATTTATTGAGGAAGGTTATAGACTTTATACATACATATGTAATCACGCTTTTTTTTTTTTTTGTGGGGTGGGAAATCATCCTATGACTTCTCCCGCTCTGGGCGGAGCGGGAGGGCGTGTCAGGTCTCTTACTGACTAAAACCCACCCCTGTTCCTTCTTGCCTTTGAGTGCCCAGGGGCGAGGTAACTCTGTTTCGAATTTATCCTCAACCCCCGGGCAGGCATCGGCCATGACGGGCCCCGTCTCTTGCTGACAACTCTTTGAGGCGCGCGTGGAACACTACGCGCCGTCGACTCTCGGGCCTGGTGCTGATCGGACGGCGAGCTACCCATTACTCGCCGTCCGCAGGCCCGGGATATATAATCACGCTACGACACAGTAACCATAACTGCGGGTGAAACTGCGGGCACAGCTAGTCACCAATATTTACATACACATGAACTGAGACGAAATATCAAAAGGATGGCTTATTTAGTAAGCCTGCTATAGGCAACCGAATCTCTTCAGAAGCCGTCATATAAAGTACAAAAAAATCTACAAAAATATATCAATTTTCTAGTAAATTTTTGCCTGATAGACACACACAGAACCAACGATTGTTTACATACATTTGAACGGGAAGTCAAGGGGACTCCATAGTAACATTCTCCTAGAAATACAAGAAAAATAAGTTACGAATGTGTGCATGTGCGTAGGAAATACTATAGTAAGTCAAGTAAGTAATCGTCATAAATATAAAACTACAAAGGAGCATCGAGGCACCGATAAAAAAGCCGGAGGTACTCGCAGAGGTTCGTCCTGGATTTATGTATCCGACTTAAAACAACCGTGTTCCGGGACAGTCTGTTGTTTACCTTTGAAAGGGGCCGGCTTAGACGAGAGTAAGATGGATAAGATTGCGTGAGAAATATATTAACGCATATGCGACATGGCTTGGTTTTCATTAATCCTGAATCATTTACAAAATAAGGGAAAGGTAACACATAATTTCGGAAGTCGGTGTTTCTGGTTTTGTTCCTTCATTATTTGACACTGACTTTCGACATTAAAGTTATTTTGCATTTTTTTTATGTTATTATGGAAGTCGGTTGTATTTTTTTTTGTAAAAAGATTTTTATGTTTCACTTTTTAGTTTTTGCGCGAACGAAAACTAAAGTTATAGTAAAGTATACCCGAATTGATAGCCACATAAATATGGAATTTGAACATAATTAGTAAAATTAGGGTGTATCAGGGTGAACTGTACAAATCTGTGTACTCTTCAAAGCATATTAGCGTGATATATAGACTGTGATACTAATTACTATGTTGTGAAATGGTGTAAAAACTAAAAACAGACATGCGATTGCAGCAATTCTGGAAGTTTTGCTATCATTTATTGGAGAGTTCCATTGTATATCTCCGAAGTTTTTCATTACATCATCACCAAATTAAAATGGAACCACATGAAAATCACCAGCATTCAAATAAAAAAAAAATCAACAAATAAAAAAAACATGTAGTCGAATTGAGAACCTCCTCTTTTTTTTGAAGTCGATAAAAACTCAGGGGTATCTACTAACTATTTGACACTGTCGGCTCTTTTATGTCATAACAGTAAAGGAGATTCTCGTGGAGCTAGTGTTACAACTGATGAGTAGTGACTGTACTCGTACATAATTATAATATACCTACAGTGTGTAACCGAAACACGTGGTTATATTTAAGGTACTGCTTATGCCCATGGAAATGAGCAACTTTCTTCAAGGAAGAAGGTTGAGCTGCTTCAATGTTATACATGAGCCATTGTTTTCGTATGTACTTTATAGGTCACAAAAACAGGTGATTTTTTTTTTATATTCTTATTTGACATGAATTACTTGTTTATTATTTATTATTTTTTTTATTATTTTGATTAACATTTTATTTTTTATTTTTTGACATGAATACTTTGTAAAGTATTAATTTTTTTTTATTGACATTTTAATATTACTATTTTGTTTGACATGAATAATTTACTTTGTAAAGTATCATATATTATTTTTATTTTTTTTGATTACTTAATTATTGTAAATGTGAGAAATATGTGGGTTATTACTATTTCTATTCGCCTCCTTGTTACAGTAACTTTTAAAATTTTCTGACAGTTTAAGTACTTTTGTGGCCTACCCAAATGTCCTTTCTTTGGTACTATTAGTCAAGTCATTGAGCTCCTCAAAGTTCTGAGTTGAGTTTCACGATAACTGACAAATGCTTGCACTGTCTGGACATGTCCACTCGAATTTGCATTTTGCTTTCCTCAAAAACTCATTCCAGACACAAACGTAGGTACATGGTACTTATATGATTTGACCAGTAGATATTGTATGGATTTGAATACTTTAAAAGAAACTTTGACCTCTGAGTTTGTTTCGGTGTTTCTTCTCAGGGTAGTCAGCTAGGAAACATCGGCTTCATCTAGCTAAAACTGATAAAAAATATGTGGACCTGTAAAAGTGTTGTTAAAACCTACTTACAAAAAATAAAATCATTTATCATATATACTCTTTGGGAACGGAACCCTTAAAATGGACTTTCCATAAAAAGTTATCATCAGCTTTTTCATTTCTATGGGCAGAAAAAATATTTAGAAAGACCACGCGTTTTCGTCAAACCTTGTAGTTCTAACTATAGTTATTGAAATTGTAAAGAAATTTGGTTTTTGGTTAAATTTTATTACATAACTATGTTAAATGCTCTTCCAAATTCTTACGATCCAAGACTGAGTATAAAAAGATAAAACATATACGTTCAACATTTCCCTTTTACGATCCGTCATAATATTAGATTAGTTTCTAAACTAATCTGTGAGGATAGATTAACTTGTTTTACGCTAGAAATTTTGATGGTAGCGCTTATTTTGGTTCCAAAATATTATCACGTGGTCAGTTAGAACATTAATTTAAAATTGATGACAAAGTTAAATATAGACCGAAATCAGCAACTAATAAATAAGTAAACTAAACTTTTAAAGCCAAAGTGGTTGAGTGCTGATTAAATATTGGTTACATGCAAGACTTAAGTAACAATTGTTAATAGATATACAACGACATAAAAATTAGAAAGTAACAATAAAAACACATAGATGCCCGTTGACAAATTAAGCTGTAAGTGCAGTCTCACACATCGGCCGAGCAACAGGCAGTTGCACCGATCAGTCAATACCCTCAGCATGCTGTTTGTCATGCAAGGAGTAGCAACGCCTTCGGATAAACGCGTAAAAATTACCCACCCTTGCATCGGCAAGAACCGCGGTAGCCCCTCAAGTATTTTAAAAGCATGGATACTGGACATGCAGAGCGTTGTATGCCTTCTGCGTATACTTGACCCACAGACTGCAGGTGTAGAATGACTGACAAAGCTCGAACTACGGTTTTTTTTTTACTTTGAACGGTTTCATCAAAACTTCCATAAAACAAGAGCATAAAATCATCAAATATCGAAACGAAGAAGAGTAATAAGATGAATATTCATAATACATACTAAAGTTAACGTAGGAAAAATTATGGAAATGGCACACGATTTCGTCAGTCTTCAAGCCAACATTTAATTTTGTGTAGGTAACATCATGATATCAATGCATTAAACCTTAAGTCCTAAGATTGATGGCTGTACCACATTAAAAGCAGTAAGTTACTCATACATTAGCCATTCAATGCTAATCTACCATCTAGTTCAGAATAATCACTTCAATGAGAATGCTAATACCCCGAAGGGTTCAACCTTCCAAATGACACTTCTAATTTCTCTACCCTTTGTGGTCCAAGATTAGTTCGCCACATAAACTTTACAACAGCCATAATAGATAGATACGGTATAACGTTTTGATTAATATAATTTGTGGATACAAATTAATGATACCCGTCTATCAAGTCAAGCAATTAGCAATTCGTTTGTATCTCCATCCATTTCGATTACTAAATTATTACTTTTGGCAAAGTTTTTGTTTTTGTCGGCTGTCTTTTGTTTGTCTTTAGAATTAGGCTTCGGTATAAACTTACTTATAACTTCGTTCATCGGTTTTATAGCCGAAGTTTTATTTATCTCAATTACCGAATGTTTCTCGAAATGAATATAATACAACAGGACAATGGCGCTTCTGATAGCTAACAAATAATTTAGCGAATCAAATTACATTGCGGCCCGTAGAACAATTCAGTATGGTATCTGTTTTCTTACATTTAGCAGTTCATATAAACCGAAATTCATAAACACCGAGCAAACCTCACGCGCCATCATATAGTTCCAATATCTCCACGTGTAGACCTGCTAATTTAATCTCATTCTTAACTTCAGTAACAAAATTTTCTTGTAAGTTTACCTCACCTTCCTCCGACTCACGTCTCACCACAGGATTTACTCCCTCACCAAGATTATCTTCTATCTGTGCAAATGTAAGGTCGCCGAGTCAATTATGTAATTATGAAGCCCGATGTTGGCTGTCCATAATTATGGCCGAACTTGTTCGACGAGAATTTTGCTAGTAAACGCCAAAGTTTGAAAATTCTCTGGAATAGTTAGACGTATAGTTGTTCGAGCTAGATCCGGCCTGTATTACACTACGGGGCGGAATTATTCATTAAAGATGTTTCAGAGAGCAGGCTAAAGGGAATACTGTAGTACTCATTTGAATAAGACAATCTGGAAATATTTAGGGCGCTAAAAGATTTAGTGATGTCGCTACCATGTAACCTGCTGGGTTGTAACATTGAATTTAATTTGTAACCTTGTAAAAGATAAATTATTTATGAGCTCAGCAGTTCTAGAAAATGGTTTAGATCCTAAATTATTTTGTTGAGTAGAATGAGAATAATTCTCATAATTTAAATTTATAAAATATTCACATTATTTAAATTATTTTACAATAAATCAGAACTTCAAGTGCCACGAATAGCTATCAATGCCGCGCAAAATACTTCGGTATTTTCATAAATATGGTGGCTTATTGAACGGCCGTCAATAAATTGGAAACCAGTGAAATAAATATTGAATTACAGTTTTAATCTCACAGCGAGAAGCCGCAGAACATTCTTTGATGTCGAAACTTTTAAAGGGAGCGGTTGGAACATAACTAAGTTAATTATAATATTCTAGTCTAACTTTATTCTCTTTACTACATCTAATAGACGCCGAAGTTTATAAATAGTTTGCTTTTCATTTGGAGATGAAAGAAAATCATGAAATATATTAATAAAATTATGTAAAGATCATGATAACTAAGGAAAATTCAGTCAGCATGTTCATTACTTGCCTTTTCTTTACTTTGTTTAGGTCGGCTTCTAGTCTTATCGGATGCAGCTGAGTACCAATAATTTACATGGATCGAATGCCTTTTTGACCTCCACAACACAGTTACTGGGTAGTACGATCCTCCTTGGTGGTCAGATTTTTGGGTTTGACTGCATAGCACAACGGCTGTGAGAGTTATGTGGAACAGGGTGTAAAGTCCCGCAAACGTCCATTGAAAAGGGAGGATCCTCCGACCAGACGGGTGTTGTGTGTGGTGGACAAGTGCCCGATGCTTTATTTCGGACTGTTGTATATTTTTAAATCGGTTCCCTATCAATTCACATAAAATTTTAAAACATAATATAACATGGCATACTTTTTTTTAAGTCTATTGGTATTTACTCATAACACTATTTACGCATAACAGCTTAATTTTTTTTTTTTTAATTTTAATTTCTTAAAGAACAAGTTCTCTCAGCATACTATTGTTTAAGCATAACATTCTAAAGTATAAAATTTACGCCTATTGATATTAAAACATATTTTTATAAGCATAAGAAATGCGCATTATAAATAACTCCGAAAATGTTAGACACTAATATCACTTAAAAGGTAAGTTTTGTAAATTTGTTATACATAATTATGTACGTAAAACAAATTGGCGGTTTCGGGTCAAAACAAATTAGCCTACAAAATAGATATGCCAACAAAAACAGTATGCCAAAACTAATTATGGCAAAGTATTATTATACCAAAAACAGTATTTTAGGAGAAAAATAATATGCGAACACAAGGAATCCCGTTCAAATCGCGCGGAGGACTCTGCTTGCTTGATGCAGGATTTTCTGTTTATTTCGTTTGTGGTGTCATAGAAGTCGCTACATCACTCCTCTCCGGGAGATTGGAGATCGATAGTTCTTGATGAGTCGTCCATACACCTTTGTGATGCTTGCTTATTCTAGTGAATCGGAACCGGAAACCGCATATGTCTCGGTGAGTCGGAACTGTCTATGGTGATGCCCCAATGAGTCGGGGTGGTGCTGTCCCAGTGAATAAATAAATAAATAATATTTCATATTCAGTATTGCGTTCCGGTATTTCTGATGTCATACTCCACAACGTTATAAAACTCTTTGAAGATATACCTGCACCACTGGGCTACACTCTACGGAACCCCAGTCCTGACAGTACTTACGTTATTACCATGCAACTAGGCATAGTGAAATCAAGCACACCTTCCGACAATACAACGTGAATTTTAACCACTCTTGCAAGGAAAGAATATAAAACAAGATGTAGATAGCCAGTGAATCTATAGTACGAATTAACCTTAATTGTTCCTACAGTAGTTGGGGTCTACGAACAATAGACTCATAGGTACTACAACTTAGGTACGATAAGATTTTATCGCTACCGAGGTGCCTAATAAAGGGGGCAAACGTAGCGAAAGAATCTATGTGGGATGTAAAATAAAGGCCGGGCAAGCACTAGAGATTAACACTGATAAAGAACTAAGTAGCGAGCCTAATTAAAATGCTGATTTAACAAGATTGCGAATGTTAATGAGGTGTTTTAGTAGTAGAGGAAATATAATGGAAGTAGAGCGTTTGCAGTAACTGAAAACTTCGATATCGTTATCAGAAGTGTTGACAAAGAATTGTCGATTTCAAAGCAATGTCTCGTCTATCGCAGATGAGTGTATAAATGCAAATCAGATCATCGCATGAAGTCTTGTAAACACCCTTAACTGAACACAGATTTTGATTGTAAAACAGCAGCACTCTAGATTTGCAATCGAAGTAAAAACAATAAACAAAGCAGAAACTAAGCATCCGCTTTGAGAAAGCAAAGCAAATTCGATTTAATTACTTCTGATCCTGAGTTTTTATTAAACTAATTTTTCCCCGCTACTTCGCTGGTTGGACTCAGCCCGTTGGTCCCACAGGAACAGTGTATCTTTTCGGGGCAAAAAGCAATCTATGGGTATACGCTCAGCGATGGTGTAGCTTTCTCAATGTGATAATACTTCCAGTGTTTACCTCCTGCAAGAAAACACATTATGTGCGTACGCATCAAATTTGGCACAACATTCTCATTTGTTTATTTTTTTTTTTTTTAATCAAACAACCACTTTTATTATATTCGACAATTAGAATGTTTCAAAATCGAACGGTACATTTTATTAATCAACCGAGTTCGCTGACACCGTAGCAAGGGGAATCATAGTGCAAAGTTATAATTGTAACCTCTTCAAGCGTTTTATTACTCCAAAATATTTTCGCTTCCCAAAGGATTCCTGCGAAAATGTTTAATTAAAACTTTGTTTTGTGTAATAAAAGCTGTCGGTATCAAGGTACAATCTGTCAAAGTTGCCACTCATTAGCCGTTCCTTGGCTATCAGCTCAAAGTTTGCACGTGCAAATTGGACGCGCCGGGAATTCTTGGAAGATGATTTGCTGCTTAGACTATGAAAGCAGTTGATGCGCGGGAAGAGGATTACTTGGTAATGCTTGTTCTTCCGTTAAACATGATGTTGGTTTGTTACTTGGTAATGCTTGTTCTTCCGTTAAACATGATGTTGGTTTATTATGAAAACTTCTGGTTCGTTGGCTTAGTTGGTTCGTCTTGGTTTTTACACGTGTTTTGGTCTTTTCCTTCAGCATTTTTTCATTAGCAGCCCGACGTCGAAACTTGTGCTGGGTTGAAGGCGATAGACACTCATATTTCAAACGAGACTTTCTGGCAGTATTAAAAACTAGGCAACTTATTGAAATCCTTGGATTACTAGATTGTGCAGAAAAAAAGCGGCCAAGTTTGTGTAGGACTTCGCACATTTTATTAAATGAGTGAATTATTAAATAAAAAATCTGATTTATGTATGGTGATATTGGTATAATGGTATAAGTTGATATTGGTATAATACGTAATAATAAACATTATCATCAAATTTTAAGTTTAGAAGTCAATGGGAAGTTAAAAAATTCTTCGGAACAAAATTTTGTGACAAGCGACGGGCAGACAGACGGACACACAGACGGACAGACGGACACGTGAGTGACAGCAATAGGGCTCCGTTTGGACCCTTTGGGTGCAGAGCCCTAAAAATCAGGATAATTAAAATAATATATTTTAAATTATATTTAATAAGGGACCATATAGAAAGTGATAGGGCAGGCCCGGGCGGAGGGAGCTGGACTAATGGATGGGCCGGAGTACTGAAGTGCCAGATTAGTGAGACTGTACTGTACTTGACGAAATGTGGCCTTGCTTGACCTTTTGGGTAATAAAGGCGTGACCGGTGATTGAATGTTATGATGATTTTAGTATAGTTTCTGTCTTTAATAGACCGATAACTGAAATATCTCGAAGGTCACATTCCCCTGTATGACCGTGTCTCATGTGTCACTAGATAACATTTCACTGCTATCCAGAGCCTAAGCCCAGAGTTCTCATGCCTGTAATCTCGTGTTAAAGTGCGCTTATCCATCATCTTATATATCTTTTGGTTCCAAGCTTAAGTTTTAATCCCTTTTTCTGTGAAGCATAATATATAATTTCATAATAGTTTACATTGTTAGTTTGTAGTTGTAATTAGAAAAGCCTAGTAATACTATGATTATCTAGAGTATTATTCAATCTAGCTTTTTTAATTATAATCAGCAAATAGTGGTGCCTAATTTAAATATATTTTCAGGAATGATTTACCAGATGATTGATTACAAGTTCTAAAATTTATTTTATTTAAAAAAGATAATTTTACGACTGTTTTTATAGTTCTAATTTCTGTTTTTTTTTAATTATTTAAATTTTGCTCGTGTACCGTCACTTAATTTTTTTTAAATATATTTAAGATGTGAAGGCTGTGGGCTACGTAGTTATTACCGTTTACTAAGATTTTTGTGTAACTGTTTTTTTCCCGAAGTAAATAAATAAATGAGTTGTTTTGTTGTAGCTTTCTGTGTGCTTCTTACTTATTGTTTATAAGTCACTGGCTGTCACTTCCGTTCAGGGATTATGTTGATATATACACCTTTTGTCAATGATTAGTAGTTGCCTTTTTAGCAAACAAAGCAAACAGACCCTTCGCCCACCGATTTCAGCTGAAGCTTCATATTCCAACGCCCTGTTTGAAAGAGGTTATTTGCAAAATTAATTCATATCGTTCGCATATAAATATTCATTGGGGCCGCAAGTAAATTTTATTCAAAGTCAATCCTCCCTTTTGTATTATAACAGACATTCGGTAGCAAAAACTGGGTATTGTTGGAACTGGGACCTAAACAAATGAATGGCTGTGAGGTCTGGGTATTGAGACAGGTACTTCGTTTTACGATTGTCTTATCACACTATTTCAGCCGGTTTGCTTTGTTGTGAAAGATTTACTGTTTGGTTTAAGTTTTAGTCAGCGGGATTTTTAATTTGCATGATGCATAGTAGTTCAGTCACCTCGTAATAGAGACACAATTAAAATCTATTGAGTCTGTTAGTTTGGACGCGTACAGGGGCTTACAAAATTTTCATAAATCAACTATAATTTTATTTTGGAACCTCATTCTCAAGTATGGCATCAACTCGTACTCACAAGATTTTCCTCAAATTGTTTAAAATGTGGTTCTCCGATCGATAACATACAAACAATCGCAAGGTTTTTTTTTACACAACTACCCAAAAGAGTCTTGTTTATTTGTGAGTTTCCTTCAGATAACTTTCCACCTGCACTGTAGTTAAGTATAAATCAGCTTAATAAAATACAATAACCTAACCTCCAAACCTCCCCAACTATCCTTCTAACCCCATAACTCGTTCTTCCGTCACCCCCGGCAATAACTCTGTAATCCTGTTGTCACCAGGGTCAACATATAAATTGCGCCTGTTCCCTATTCCCCGTAATATCAGAGCACCTGGACTCGCGTAATTTATTCCATAAATTAATAAGGGCGCCGTTCAGTTGCTGCGTCGGCGCCGCATGCTAACAATTGATAGTTACGAAGTTATTGCTGGGATGGACTGGCTTTAAGTTGAGTTATAATAATAAGTTTATTTAGAAGTATCAAATAGTTATTTTGGACTGTAATGCTTGGTAATGCTGGATCGTTGGCTGGCTGGTTTGTAAGAGATGGACGTGTAATGGAATTGTCTGTCCATTTGAAATACCGTACCATTACATTTGTTTTGTTTTTGGTTTGTAACGAGACAGATTCATATTTTTTAACCGACTTTCGAAATAGGAGGAGGTTCTATGTTCGACTGTATGTATGTTTTTTTTATTTTTTATGTTTGTCCGCGCATTTCTCCGTCAGTTGTGGACCGATTTTCAAAATTCTTTTTATATCTGAAAGAATATACTCCCGAGGTGGCCCCATATAAATTTTATCGAAATTGCTTTAGCGCTTTTTAAGAAACTGAACAAAAACGAAAAATACGCATATCTTGTTTTTGTGTTCTCCAAATGTTTAAATTCCACGTTCCATGTTATTGGAAGTTTTAGTTCTGGGGTATAACAACTAAAAAGCGAAAAATAAAAAACTTTCTTACAAAAAAAACAACCGACTTCCAAAAATAAATACACTAAAAATTTAAAAATAACTTTAATTTCGGAAGTCGGTGTCAAATATCGAAGAAATAAAATACAAACACCGACTTCCGAAATTAAAGTTATTTTTAAATTTTTAGTGTATTTATTTTTGGAAGTCGGTTGTTTTTTTTGTAAAAAAGTTTTTGTTACTTTGCCTTTATCTGTTGCAGATGGACTACAAGTTACGACACTCTTTGATGGTTTACATTGTTCTGAATATAACTAAAACACATTAACTGTTAGCTTCTCTAACATTCGTTTTTAGGGTTCCGTACCCGATGGGTAACCAACGGGACCCTATTACTAAGACTCCACTGTCCATCCATCCGTCATCCGTCAGCCTGTCCGTCTGCCTGTCAGCGGGATGTATCTCATGATCCGTAATAGGTACCTAGACAGTTGAAATTATTACAGAATGTGTATTTCTGTTGCCGCTATTAAAACAAAAAATAATATTAAAGGGGGCGTTCCTACTAGACATGTGTTTTTTCTGGCTTTTTTGCTCGATCTTAATAATGGCAACAAAGTAGACGCGTATAATCTTGTACGATGGTACGGAACCCTTCATGCGCGAGTACGACTCGCACTTGATCAGTTTTTGGGTAATGTAATAATTTTACAGCAAATAGTAGCTCAATGTAATTATGTCCTACGTTTACTTATTTATAGTGTAAATTCCCCTCAATTATAAATATTAATTACTACTAAACATACAGCAAATTATGCCTCCAACATACAGTTCTTTAGCAAGCAAAACACCCGTAATAAAATAAAAATATAACATAAAAGTAGCATTCCCTCTACGTTAACATTAGCATAGAAACTGAAATAAATAACACTTTGCTCACAAGAAAACGAGTGTACGGAAAAGTAACCACTTATTACCACTCAAGTAGTATGTTAATGCCATAACGTTCTCGGCCGTATGAAAACGTTTACCGTGGAAATTATTTATCGTCGTGCGTCGAGACCCGTCGCCATTTTTTATGGCGGCCATTTTTGTCCCGGCCATTTGCGGACTAATTCGCCTTGGCCCTTTTGTCCTATTGTGTTGTTGAATTAAATTATTATTTTCTATTTAGGATGATGTTGGATAAATTATTTTGTTCCTTTTTTCAGGCAGTTGGCCGTTTTTTTGTTGAGGATTTTTTTCTCTTCTGATTTATTGTTTACAGTACTGTGACTGATTAAGTAGCATAATAAATCTAAATGTCTAGTTTATTTTCGAGGAAAAGAGATATTTTTCGGGCATTAATTCGTCATGGCGGTCGCCCGTTATATTTCAGCGGATTTAACCTTTGCGAAATCAAATGTTTCGTTTTCAAAGAATTGTACAAGCCATATTTTAGTAAATTTTTGGAAAGAATTCATAGATTCTTCGCAATATTCTATTTCAGTGAAGCTGAAAAAAGATTCAAAAAGGTTTTTCGCTAAAAACATCGTCTGCAGATAAAAATAAACAGAAACAACCCACGCTAACGAAACAGAGTACAGGATTGTATTCTGCGGAGTTTTGACAAAAAATAGAATATTGTTGCATGTGACATCCTTTCACGAAAACGCTAAAAAGACAAAAAAAACCCCGTAACCGTACGTTGGAAAAGTTTTAAAATGAACAAATATTTATTTATATACAAATCTACATGGTAACACCCTCGTAGTGTTAGCATTATCCTAATTGTCAATGGTTCTCAAATAGTATCGTGATATTTTTTTTCACGCCTGAATACTTGTACAATCCCTTGATTTAATTTACGATGAGGATTTGTATCTTTAGCAAAAAAGTAGTAGGTTAACCAACTATTGTTTTGCTCAAGTATAATATGACTCAAAATATGGCTTATTCACAAACTTACCTACACTCTTAATGATAGCCCAACGCCCCAATTGCGTAACACGCTTTCTATCACAATCCAAAGGATTTTAAAGGACATGCCTAAAAATGTATTTGAATTGTCAAAATGAGAGGCAAATCACCCCACTGATCTCTGTTGTGATGTTGTAATTTTTAGTGATTGAGTTAACCAGAACTGGTAAAGTTGAAAAAAAAAAATACAAGAGACAAGTAATAGGAATAACTATGCAATTAATAAAGCATTAAAATTCTCCTTCCATATAAAACTCGTAACCAGTTAAAGTAGGTTTAACGGTTTCCTTATAATTATGACCTCAAGATCAGCGAGACCCAAGACATAATGATATAACGGCAGGAACTCTGCTGAGCCCTTAAGTGACGGGACGTGAGCGAAATGCTACACGCTGTCATTGCTTCCTGGTTTTAAAACAAAAAGACATGGGGTATCGTTTGAATACGGAACACGGTATTATCATGGTGCAAAGTTAGCTTCTTTAGAACCTACCCATTGGGAATTATGCAAACTGGATACTTTTATTGGGTTAAAATATCAGGGTGCTTGCAAAGAGGTCTGATTCTATTAATTAAAAAGTTCCATATAGCTATACAAACATATTTATAACGTTCAAATTTACATGTATTTTGCTCGAATTTCGATCACTAATACTTATTATTTTAATAATAATAACCTCAATAGTTTGCATTACCTACCCCTAAGATTCTGAGAAATCAATAAAATCCAATTAAAAAAAGTTTCAGAAACACTTTCAGTCCATCTGAAATAGAATAAATAAGGTTTAAAAACGTGTTGATAGTGCTTCACATTTGCATACCGGTGGCCTTCGCAAATAGTTGGCTATGTTTTACCTATGAGCGGTATGGCTGTGCGAGTAGAATACGTGAGAATTGTTTATGACGAGGGTTTTAATTGGATTTTAGTAAGCAAGCAATTTTGTTGCAAAGGTAATAAAACGAAATTACTTAATGCACCTAGCACTAGGTAAGTCGTTTTTAAACAACAATCTTACTTACAGAGTAATTTTTCATTGATCAGTATTTTTTTATAGATATTACGTATTAACCAAAGGCACGATTTAAGGAGTCTGTCCACTACACCGCATCATATCATGATCGTGCTAGGAAAATGTCGAGCAATATGAAATATTTTTGGCAAAATAACCTGTAATGAAGACGGAATCATATTTTTGCGATTTACCTCTATTTTGGAATAGATTAAACTTCAACTGGAGTAAAATAGATTCATTAGAAATTATGATTAGGTTTATTACAAAACTTTACCTAAGCCTTTCCACATTTTTACAGTTAATATTAAGTCTCATATAATACGAAACTCAGCTAATTGCTATCAACTGGGAAAAATTATAATTCGATTATAAAATCAAAAACTTACTGTACTGAAAGGACGTTGCTACTACTCGTATTTACATTTTTATTTGCAATCAAACCTTGTAACTTAATTCGGCGTAGTTCTCAAAAGTTCACACAGTCTTGACACAATATTGTGATCCAAATTTATTTCCCAATTGGCTCATCCACGTTCGCCAAAGTAAGCCAGGTCACATTAGAAGGAGATATACCCAGCGCGGCATTTGCCAAAAAAGCGCAATAAGGGGAAGTTGGTGCCAAAAGTACGTCCTGATAGAGATCTCATTACTGGACGAAAAAGTCGGCTTAGCCATAATCTTTGGGCTTATTTTCTGGCGAGATAAGACCGGATATTTAATGTTGAGGTTACTCTTAACTTACTTTTACCACCTTTTTTAAATAATGAGGTGCGGAAGTTTAAGAAGTAAAGGTTTTTATTGGTGTTTATAATAAACTCGTTCATATAATTTATCTTTAGATATCTGGGCGTGGTTATTTGTTTTAAAGGCCGTCAGAGAATCCAACCATGGTTATGTTTTATAGCTTGAAGATGAGACAGACAGAGAGGTAGACGTACAGACAGACGCACGAGTGATCCTACAAGGGTTCCGTTTTGATATTCGGAGGTTCGGTACCCTATAAATAAAAAAATTCAAACAGTACCGTGCGAAATATTAAATGAAAGGACTTGTTGCGAGAGTCTCGAATGTAGTTTTTTTCTTAATTTTTAACCGACTTCGAAAAAGGAGGAGGTTATCAATTCGGATATTTGTATTTTTTTTTTTTTTTTTTTTTTTTTTTTTTTTTTTTTTTTTTTTTTTTATGTATGTTCGGGCATAACTCCGTCATATATTGACGGATTTGTAAAATTCTTTTTTTGTTTGAATGAGGTTTATTCCGAAATGGTCCCATTTAAATTTCAAAAAGATCTGATGATGGGTTCCGGAGACAGACAACGGAACTCTTCAAAAATTGACAGCAAATCAACCGCGATTGCTGCTATCGTATGTCTATGAATTGTTAACACAGTTTAATGGGGAGCCACAACTAAAAAAGTAAAAATAAAAAACTTTTTTACAAAAAATAGAACCGACTTCCAAAAAAAGTGCAAAATAACTTTAATTTCGGAAGTCGGTGTCAAAAAACAAAGACACAAAACAGGAACACCGACTTCCGAAATTAAAGTTATTTTGCACTTTTTTTGGAAGTAGGTTCTATTTTTTGTAAAAAAGTTTTTTTATAATGAAAAGTTTTAAAGTTATTCAAGAAAATAAGTATGTGTGAAACGCGTCAAGTCCCTCATTAGCAGACACAATTAAAAACCTATTGTTGGTGGCGACGCAGGGGCCTGACGCACCACCGAGGGGTGGTTAATTCACACGTATTTTCTCCCTGATTTTCGAAGCATTATGGTTCTAAAACTTTGAAAAAAATACGGTTAATAGTTCTTTACGTAACAGATTTCAGGAAATCCTATAAAAAGTTAATGATTTTTTAAAATATCATGTTAAAAAAGTATTATTTGTCCGGTACCATTTGCGTCCAACTCGCACTTGGCTAGATTTTTCTACCATCAGAGTCTAACTACTCTGAAAAGTTACGGTTTAAGAAAATTTATTTCGCTCAAAAAGAATACAATTATTCACTCCTATGAGGAAAAACACAATGATTAAGATAAGCGACGTTTTCGCTTAGTACTTAAAACAAGTTTGTTTTCATATTAAACGGTCCTTAGTTTTTGACCCTTTAATATATTTAGTGTAGAACCCAAATAAGAGCTGACCCAGACCTTTTCCATTTTCCCCCTTTACATTAGAAGATTTACATAATGTAATAAAAACCTTTCAGATTTTAAATTTAAATGAAATCTATTTTACAGACAGCCTACAAAGTCCTTTATAGTATTAAAAATGATTTTGGAAAATGATTTCAAAATTAAAGTTGAAGTGGGTTAGGCTCTTAAGTCGTAACCACGGTTAATTTATTAATGGGTATCAACCCACCATTACATGTAAACTGTAATGCCGGCTGTACACGCTCGTCGAGACTCCACGATACAGACCGAGTAGGAGTGTGTAGATGATGCCCTCGTCATGTGGCGTCTCTTGGGGTCTCTCGTGTCGAGCCTCTACGCGACGAGAGCTACGCGACGCGAACGAGACGAGCGTCTACAACTGGCATTAATTAAAGTTTATTAATACTGGAATATGAGCAGAAAATGTCTGCAGGCATAATTGTGTTACACTGGTGTACAATAAAGTGTAACATCAATTTATCAGCAGACCAGCCAATGACTAGACCAATTTTAATTTGCATTAGATAAAATATTAAATTGAGCTATCTATGTAGAAAAAAAGACAGCATTTTGGTTATAAATAATTAATTAAGTATCAAAAAGTAAGACGATGTTAATACCAACAAAATGAAAAACGATGACATCTTAAAATAAATACTGGCTCATTAAGTAGGACATTAATTTAGCAAATAATAATGAGTAATAAAAATCCCTTTCCATCGCATGGTTTGTATGGAAACAGCACTCCACTGCGGTAAGCCAGGCGTCACTGGGGAGCGAACACGGGAACCGTATGGCCTTGTCTAGAGTGAACACGCGGTGACTATGGTGGGTGCGGGGGCGACAGCGGGCACGGTAGCGGGCGCAATTAGGTGTCCACTGTACATCGTAAGTTGCTGTAGCAGGCAGTAAAGGCTACTTCTGCTTGAATTTATATACTTTTACTGAAAATCAACAGTTATAGTACTGACTAAAAGGTCAAAAAAGTATACGTTCCAATGGAATTTGAACTTTGTCATCTAAGATATAGAGTTTTTTATCAAGATTTGGTAATTAATCTCGTATTCTGAATATGTGTTTCCATATTTGAATTCAGAATATTGCCTGCTAGCTAAGCCGCTCCATCACCTCACGCTAGGCCCCGCCTAGCCACTTCAGCAGCACGCAAACGACGCGCGGCGGGTCAATTATATTTGATACTTCACACCCGCTTCCGCGCAAGGTCCTCACCCTGGTCGGGGATGCAAAGTTCAATTTTTTTTGGGAATTTTCTATTTTTTATACATAACTAGGTACTGACTGTTGTCAACATTACCTGACTCACCCTAAAATCAAACGACTTTGGACCCTCTGCGTGTTACATTAAGGTTTATTTAATTTATATGAGCTTATCAGACAACTGCTCGAGGATTTGATGAACAAATACAATAATAATATAGACACACAAATTTGATCTTTAAAACGTTAGCATTAGGTTATATTTTATAACTATTTGTTATAATATGATAAGTGTAATAGCTTATTTTAATGATTGAGTTCAAGTAATTCTGGTCTCGTGGCCTGTGTGTAAGACTGAGAAAAACAAGGATCGAGATCAAATCCTGCGACAAAGATATTGTTTTGCTTTCAATATAGAATTTATATTCCAAAACTATTTCTTGTATTATTGTAAAGAACTACAGACTATACATAAACTTTTTAAAATGGTAATATTTTCACATGACTTGTAATAAGTGGGTAGTTGAAAAATAAATATTCGTATTCATTATAAAGAACTGTGAACTTAAAGTTTTCTAAATTACCCACCCGTTTACAAGATAAGTTATTAGGCGAAAATCATAAGCCTCAAGAACTTGTTGTGAATACGCGAAATTAAAGATTGAGTTGTAATTATGTAGTGTGACTTAAAAGCTTTTCAACTTTAATTTTAACGAGATAATGATTAAAATAGCTTAACAAAAACATATAATATAATGCCGGTGGCTCCGACTATGTTGGGTGGGTTTACCTTAACGTTATGTGTTAAAGATCAAATTTGAGTGTCTGTGTTATTATTGTATTTTTGTTCATCGAGTCCTCGTGCACTTGTGTGATAAGCTCATATAAATTAAATAAACCTTAATGTCACAGGCAGAGGGTCCAAAGTCGTTTGATTTTAGGGTGGGTCAGGTAATGTTGACAACAGTCTGTACCTAGGTACCTACTTGTAGATATTTGTTGGTATATATGTTTGTAAACAAACAATCTAAGCGACACTTAGAATAAGAGAACGTTTATTAATTAAAGCGTCTTTTCTTAATATAATTTAATAAGTATAAAGTAATCTGCCCAGACACGCTTAGGCATAGTAGTCCATGTCGTGTTTCTTTCCTTCCTTGACTGCTTGATACGTACTAGCACGTTCATGGTATGGTCATGGTATGGTACGGTGTAATGGGCCGACTCCTTAAAGTAGAATTATGATTAGGTACATGTAGTTCGTTATAATGTGATAATTAACCTAAAAGTTCATGGAAACACCAATGTTTGAATGAATGTTTTATGTTATCTAAATATAAATATATAAAGATTATGAGGAATCAGAAGCACTGTTGAAACCCCTATGCAAATAATTAATCATCAGTATCACGAACACTTACACACCCACAGACACCCCCAAATCGCCCTCCTCACACACACACACACACACGACACCCATACACTACACATCATTGACACCACACACCTTCACATTTCACCCATTGCATCACATCACACGCGCTTACTCACTCACTATTGCCGCTGTTACACGATTTAGCTTCCCTAATTCTTGTAACACAACTCTAACGAACGAATGAATGGCCCCTTTAATACAGGATTTTCCTAGCATCGGGGTTATTATTCACATAAATTGAGCATAAATTTAATTCCACGATAATGTTACATGATACAATGCATACTCTTCTTTTTTGCAAAACAAATATTATTGATATTATTATTATTAAATGTATCTTGTGACGTAAACAGGTATGAATATTATCTACTAATACCTCCAGACGAAGTAGTTTCTTGAAACATAGGATACATTATCTGCGTTAATATTATATGACGAGATATTAGCGAGAAAATGTAGGGCTTTAGTAAACACGTGGGATTAGGTAATGAGACTTTACTCTAACAAAGTGCTTGTTAATAAGCTCAAAATAACTGTGTCTAAAAGGAATTTAAGAGGTCCCACCTGAATCGGCGTTACTACCTATACTTAAATATACGACTACGTTTCACTATGTAACGTCAAGTGTTACGGGTCCTTCTTTGAGGAGTGGCTGGAGAGGCGTCACGGCATCCTCACCTTCCACCTGATGCAGGTCCTCACCGGACATGGTTATTTCGGGAGGTTCCTGCACCAGATCAGGCGGGAGGAAACGCTCGGGTGTTACCTTTGCGGAGGTCTGCCTCGCTTGGGCGGAGCACCGCCGTGTCCTCGTGGATGCGATAGGTGGCGGCGACCTCTCGCGCCCGGCCCTGGAACAGGCCGTGGTACGGAACGACAGGGAATGGGAAGCAGTGATCCTCCTTCTGCGAAGCAGTACTGCTCGCGAAGGTGGAGGCGGGATGCGTCAGGGAAGCTCAACGGAGTGGCCCTTACGGCCCCGGTCGCTACCACCGCAGGCGAAGCACTGGGCGTGGAACGTCGCGCGACAATCTCTGGCCACCGTAGACCCGGGCCTGCGGACGGCGAATAGTGGGTAGCTCGCCGTCCGATCAGCACCAGGCCCGTGAGTCGACGGCGCGCAGTGTTCCACGCGCGCCTCAAAGAGATGATTGTCAGCCACCACTGACGGGGCCCATCGTGGCCGGTGCCTGCATGCCTAGTGGTAGCGGATAAATTCTCAACATGAGCTACCGCACCCCTGGGCACTCAGGCAGGGAAGGAACAGGGGTTTTAGTCAGTAAGAGTCTGACACGCCCTCCCGCTCCACCCAGAGCGGGAAATGTCATTGGATGACTTCCAACCCCACAAAAAAAAGTGTTACGGGTAACCTAACCCAACAAAAAAAAAATGGGTACCTGAATAACCAATCTAAGCAGAAATTCCCTTATCACAAACAAAAATTTGTTCGGTAAGCAAAATTTGGTTTGTGATAAGGAAATTTCTGGAAGTACTCGAAAAAGTCTTTCATTGATAGAAAGATATTTTATCGTTGAAGGTCAATGGCATTTTTTTATTCAGGTTCGTAGGAGACGGGTGTCTGGAGCGCAGCTGCGGGAATTGTCAAAGCGGTTTACCTTATTAAACTTTGTGCCTATTATAAATATTAGACTATGTATATCTGAAGGGTCTGGTCAAGGGTTGTTGAAATAAGCGGGAAACTATTCACGGATTGGAATCGGGTGATCTTGGTCTGGGTATGGAATGCGGAATGGTACTACGCCTACCTGATGATCGCAGCCTCGCCCACGTGGCACGAAGGCTGGCAACCTGGTGATTCTTCAAACTTCAGAATGGCTACGGCGTCAATCTCGTTCACATCACACGAAATTTTAATAATAGACATAGTTTATAAAGTTCTCTGCAATCCAACTAATTGGATGCAACAGTCTTCAGCGATATGGGTTGAAAACTGGAGGTTGAGATACGATGTCATTTCGCGATTTCAAAGATTTAGTTCGCACTTTGGCTTATGCGTACATGTACGGATATTGAATGCGTTCGTTCTTACATTTAGTCATTGGCTTATAATTAATTACAAGAGATGGCGCCACCAATAATTATTTACAGTATTTTAGTCTTCAAATAATGTTGATGATTACCTGAATTTCTCTTCTGTACTGATAGTTAACTAAAGGAAACTGTACAGTGAACCTGCACATTTCGTAACATTAACTAGATTAAGCTACATCAGCGTTTGCATACGCGCGATCATTTAGTTTACTGGCTAAGTAAAATAAATCAGTGATTTTACCACACTCATTACGGGTGGTTTAATTCCTCATCTCCGGGTTTCCATCATCACAAGTGTACAGAACAATCATCGTACGCTTAAACAAATTGACTATCGACTATCGTCGTATATTTTTTTGGTCCTTCGAGACTGATAAAAAAAAGAAAACAAAACAAAATAAACCCCACAAAAAAAAAAACCCACCCAAACAAAAAAAAAAAAAACAAATAATCCCACTTCTGTACCTACATACTCGTACTTATGTTCTATTTACTATGTGAGTCTCATACATCATTATAAGTTCTCTTTGATGAGCCTGTGATGTTATATTGAAAGGATATTCTTACAAATTGATGTCTGTTAACGACATCATATCTGTCTGAAGTCCTGTCCCTAGACTCGTTATTTTCTAAGTCTTTGGAGAAACTTCGTTACGTCCGAAATGTAACAAGATTAACGGTGTTTTTTCGGCCAATAAAAGCATTACGATTTAACGTAGCAATGTTGCCATAGTGTCAATTTATGAGATAAGCTTTTCTAATAATAACAAAAAATAAATATCTGAAGTGACAAAAAAAACGTAACATTCACTACCTTCTACCGAAAAACAGATATTGTATAAAGGTTTTTTGTAAACGCACTCACAATACAGCAAAAAATCCTAGTGTGGTAAAGATTAAAAAAAAAAAATTGAGAATTAATGAAGGAGGAACGAGGATGAATACAAAACTTCATTAATTCTCAATTTTTTTTTTTTTACAGATATAAATCTGTAAAAGAAAACTTGGCTTTGTTTGTGGTCACAAACAGGCTCGGGGACATTATACGCTACATACATGAAAAACGAAATTGTTTTTAAATATTTGCCAGGTAGTAAGCGATCTGAAAAGCTAGTAAACAGGGAACTGATTAAACAAAACCACCAAAAAATCCAAACATTTTTTATGAGGTAACGGTGAGGTTTAAAAAAGACACCGAAATTGAAAAGAGTATGTTAGAATGGTTAGGTCATGTTGTGAGGATTAATTAGCAGATAGATACACTCTCGCATTAGAATTCAGATAAATGAGAAGTGACCAACAAAAGGTGTTTGTGAGATAGACGTGAGTGGATACGCCGAGACGACGCCCTAGAAGGACATACACAAATCTCATTGCTATACAAACCCTGTTCTTTAGAGAGGTCAAATGCGTAGTACCTTATTTCTTGGTTTTCAGGTGGAAACTTTCAAAAGACCTTTTTTTTTGGTTTATCCCTGAGTAGTCTGTAATGGGATCTCCCCTGAGCCTTGCTGTGCACGTCAGCACGTGTTCACCGAGCCGCTGTTTTCCCTGGAATTACTCATGATGAACAATTAGAGTTCACAGTCGCACCTGCATTAAGGCGTATATAGCCGCCAAGTGGCGCCCTCGTTAAATAAAAAATCGTAGCAAAGCGTAGAAAAGAAAGATCATAGAATCCTATGTTGCGTTTGTTACAAATAGGATAAGGTATTTTTACGTTGTTAAAACAGGACTCAAAATGTTTCGTATCCAAAATAGTAGGCAAAAGTGTCAAAAAAAGGCCGTTTTTGGTATTTTTGCTTACTATTACGTAAAAATACCTTATCCTATTTGTAACAAACGCAACATAGGATTCTTTAGTCTTTATTTTCTACGTTTTGCTACGATTTTTTATTCAATGAGGGCGCCACTTGGCGGCTATATATGCCTTAAATGCAGCGCACCTAACCACTCGCAACCGGCGTGTACTCGATCATGTTAACGTAAACGGTTTTTCATAAGCGAATCATGGCAGTTTTTTTTTTAAACTATGCCCACACTAGGAATTACTCCTGTATCGTGTGTGCTTTCACAAACATGTAAACTCACATACACAAGACCCCCAACCAACCCGAAACCCGAAACAACTATCTGTAGGTCATACAAATATTTGTTCCGTGCGGGTATCGAACCCGCGACACGCAGCGCAACAGCCAAACGCTCAACCACTGAGACAACCGTGTATTCATCGTGAGAGATTGTGTAGAGGTTTTCTGTCACCAGATGGCGCTTATACAGTGTTACGAATTGACGTTTACTTTAACTCGATCGAATACGTTAAAAAGTGTGAGCTTTTCATCTGTGGCCTTAGTGTGAACTAAGGCCACAGACGTAAGAACGTAAATGAAGCAAAAAAGTATGTTAGGTTCATAACAGGTCGTGTTCAGTAGTTTCTGCCCAATTCCAAAGAAAAAAGGTGTGAAGTTATATAAGTGTGTGTTATTTGTTTTTAATGCAACAAAATTAAGGAGATGGTGAGACAAGCTTGACTTCTTTTATAAAGAAAATTTTTAAATAAAGAGTGAATAGGTTATTTCTAGGTAAGCGTGCTCCATCTTCGACCACATCATCGCTTACCATCAGGTGAGATAGTGGTCAAACGCGAGCCTATCAATGTTAAAAAAAATTTGATCCTTGCCAGCTCTGGACAAAGAGAGGTAAAAAAGATTGATCCTTGCCAGCTCTGGACAAAGAGAGGTAAAAAAGATTGATCCTTGCCAGCTCTGGAAAAAGAGAGGTAAAAATGATTGATCCTTGCCAGCTCTGGACAAAGAGAGGTAAAAAAGATTGACCCTTGCCAGCTCTGGACAAAGAGAGGTAAAAAAGATTGATCCTTGCCAGCTCTGGACAAAGAGAGGTAAAAAAGATTGATCCTTGCCGGCTCTGGACCAAGAGAAGTAAAAAAGGATTGATCCTTGCCAGCTCTGGGCAAAGAGAGGTAAAAAAGATTGATCCTTGCCAGCTCTGAACAAAGGTAAAATGAGTCCGGCTGACGAGTCAATATCCGCGGTGGACGAGACCTACTCATTTCCGTGCTCATTGACAAAGAACAAAAAATCTGAAGAAGGTTCATACCATACGAATATCTAAGGACTGTAGGTAAAATTTAAGCCTAGCTCTTATAAAATGGCACGGCATGGCAAAATACATAAAAGTATGTATAATATTGGCTGACAATGACATAATCTTACTTCTTATCTTACTCGTAGCTTACCAATATTATAAATGCGAAAGATTGGATGTGAAGATGGATGTAAGAATTGATGTTTGTCACTCATTCACACTAGAATGTCTAAACGGATCTGGATGAAATTTGGCACAGAGATAGATTATAGTCGAGAATAGAACATTGGCTTTAATTTATAGTGGGGAAATTACTCATTTCACACGGGCAAAGCCGCCGGCAGGAGCTAGTATTCTCTCTATTTCTTGAATGTCACAGCCTTGTTAGTTATTGGAATGTATGTTCACATCAATTCGTTTAGCGACTTTTTTCAGTTTAACCTTTCTACAACGATAAAATTAAAAATGACAATAAATATACCGATAAATATACATATACCCTTTTCATGATAGGTACTTTCAGATAAATATGGATTACGAAAACATTAATAAACAACAATAAACACAAACAAAAAAGTAAAAGAATTATGGGTAATAGTGATGGGTGATGTGTAGTAATGGTGGTGATGGTAACATCTATAGAAACTGAGCCATTTAATGAAAAATGATTTTATTTTTGTAAACAGGTTTTAACAACACTTTTACACGTCAACATTTTTTTTGACAGTTTTAGCTAGATGAGGCCGGCCAATGTTTTACAGATGTGATATTCTATTGTGCCTTCTGATCGTTTTTATGTTATGTTATTATAAAAGTGGCTTAGAGTTTCTCGCACAGGTGACATGGAAATATAAGAAATCTTGTGTTGTACAATTGTTGAATAGAAATCGGAAATGGCATGCCTCTTGTTTTGACATGCAATTTATGTTATGTTTCATAATATTGCGAAGAAAGGACAGCTAATATAAAAGGAAATTGATTTTCTTAGTAGACTACCTACACGTGTCTGTTTAGGGACGTACCGACTACAAGTTTTTAATGTCACGGAAATTATTCTTTAAATAACTTAGGCACATGAAATTCTGTGTAGTAATAATTGAATTGATACGTTTCATCTCCTCTCATCGTTTATTGTGTTCCAAGCCAAACAAAAGTAACAAGATCACATTATTTTCCATGTATTCTACAATATCTACTAAATGAAACGTGAACCCGATTAATAATACATGTCAGAAACCTAGTAATCTTGTAAGATTTTTCGAATGGCAAGGGTTACAACTTGCAAAGATATATAATATGGAGCGTACGAGAAATATAAAACGATAAGCATAGCGTAGGCGTTTCACTGAACCTAATATAAGGCTATGACTTAGTTCTGTTCGTAGAGACGAGCGGCGAATAGAATAAGGTAACTTTTATCTTACGTCAACTAATAATATATTATAAATGCGTTAGTTTGGATGGATGGATGTTTTTTACTCAATCACGCTAGAACGGATAAACGAATCTGGATGAAATTTGGCACAAAAATAGATTATAGTCTATTTTTTATTTGAAAATCAATAAATGACTTCTCGGGATCTGCGTGGAGCTGAGAGGTTGTGTCAGACTTTTACTGAATAAAACCCACCCGCGTTCCTTCAGTTGCCTGTGCGAGGGCCGCTGTAACTCTCTTTAAAATTCATCCCCAACCCAGACAGGCATCGGCCCTATGGCCTGAACCAGGGCCAGACCCGACAGGTCGCTGACAACGATCGCCTCCACTAGGACACGGCGGTGCTCCGCCCAAGCGGGGCAGACCTCCACCGTGTCCTCTGGGCGATCCACACAATGGTGACAACCGGGCGCTTCCTCCCACCTTATACGGAACAGGGACCTCCTGAAACAGCCGTGACCTGTGAAGATCTGCGTCAGGCAAACGGTGATGTAGTGGAGTGGCTGGACCTTCCTCAAAGAGTGGATTTATCGCCGATGAGATCCTGTCGGAGCTCTGTCCGCCGAGCCGCGAGTTACGCCCCGGTGTATCGCCTCCTCGCGCTACTTCTAGAGGTGCGCGAGGACTTTTGCCTCCAGATTTCATGGCGACAGTCCGGCAAGGAGATTATGGTCTGGAATAGCTCATAGCCATAATTTATAATGGTGAAGTAGTAATTTCACGCAGGCGAAGCAGTGAGCAGAAGTTAGTGAATAATAATAACCTTTTCAAACAAACTATATCGTCATTTGTTAGTAAGATCGAAAGTTTGAAAGTCTTTTTGTAATTAAACTTGTTGCCGCTAATGGCACAAAAATTAAGTATTGAATATTTAAAATAGGTACTATTTCTATAACTGAGAGGCAGAAGTTTCTTCCATAGTTTCCACATAAAGACCTTGGATGTATTGTCATTGGAGGAAATTTTATGTTTTTTTAGGGTTCCGTACCCGAAGGGTCCAAACGGAGCCCTATTGCTGTCACTCACGTGTCCGTCTGTCCATCTGTATGTCCGTCATCTGTCACTAAATTTTGTTCCGAAGAATTTTTTAACTTCCCTTTTGATCTATGAACGTGAAAGGTGATAATGTTTATTATTACGTATATTTTTCTAAAAATAGCAATATATTGATAAATCAGATTTTTTCTATAATAATTCGCTCATTTGTTGCGGAACCCTAAATGCGCGAAGTCCGACACACACTTGGCCGGTTTTTTTTACCATGTTTCCTTTTAGGCTTTACCTTGCTTGGAGAGGTTTACAAGACATTTCTTAGGTAAACAAATGTACCTACCTAAATTTAATGTTGACAAAGAGTTTCATAAATAGATTAAATTGAAACATCTTTCAGAAACAGGTAACATTGTCTGCCTGAAACGCTTCCGCCTCCACCAAAGCCAGAGCTCTACAAATATAATATCATTAATATTCATTATGCGTTGGCGGGAGTCGAAGGCAGGACGTCTGACACGCCTGCTGATGATTGTTGTGTACACCCACTTGTTCGACGTGATCCCATTTTAATCTATGAAGAAGCTAATTTTCAACTGACTGGAAGCTTTTTTTTACAATTTAAAAAGTTGAAATGATAAGAATTGTGTTGTAATTATATTTGACAATAGAAATAACTGGTTTGGATATTACTAGATACTTGAGGAGCAGTGGTGGTCCAGTGGTATTGGCTGCGACTTGCAAGTTGTAGGTCGTGAGTTCAAACCTAGGCAGGCGCTTTACTTTGCGTATATTATTTCATCACCATTGCTCTCAAAACGGTGAAGGAAAACATCATGGTGAGTTTAATTGTTTTTCCTATCTCAAAACTGCCCGACGCGCCTGAAGAAGTTTTCACTTCAATCCACTACGCGATGTGCGTGCTACGACGCTACGCGTAGTAGCACTCGTAGCGGGTCGATGTTGCGCGAGTTCAATAGTTTTTTCCCCATCTCATTTAGGCCAACGCGTCTAAAGAATTTTCACTTCCAAAATAAAAAAATGAAAGACGAATCCAGTCTCAGATTCCGTCAAAATGACTGTATCACAGGATGTAGTATGAATTCCACGGTAGACAGTGATTCAGCATATCCGTAGCTCTATTGCCTAAAATATATCAAAGTCAGAGCAAACCTACCTGAATCCTGTCCTATAAGAAGGGCATAAAAATATACGATGTTACAGGCTGCTAACAAAAACCCTACTGACCTATATCACAATCAAAATGTGGGTGTAAGTAATTTTTGTTCCAAATTAAAAACTGAAACAATTTCGTTATGAGCTCTTTTGTTATTACTAGGCTTTTGACAAAATACACAGAGCAGTGAGTAGGCAGGTACACGTCAGAAAGGTTGTTTTTAATAGCCTGGCCTCGTTTGTTTAAAATAAAATTGGATTAGACTGTGTGGTTTTAAAATATATAGGAGCACTTTATAGAAGTGTGAGACTTTTCTAGTTTAACGTGAAGAGAAAATGTATAGCCTGAACACTACTGAAGTATTTGTTTATGTAACAAACACAATAATAAAAGGCATAAATCCAAGTTCTAACACAGTTTTTCAATAGAAAAAAGACTTTATCTAAGGGATTTCCCAGCAATAATAATAATAAGCTGGCAACACCAACAACGTCTGACGTGTCAAAATTTTCTTTCAAGCTATTTTTCGATTTTTATAATATTTATCACATAATTTCAAGCCCACAACAAATAGTAAAAATAAGTATCGTAATAGCAAGAACCCACATAGAATTTAACATGGAAAAGTATCACCTTTACACAAAAAACTACACGATATTGAAATGACAGCTGTCATGGATAAATAAACCGAAAAATTGGAAAAACACAACGATAGATGTTGACTAGATCAGCAGCTCGCCGTGCACGCCCACCACCTCCGGCCTCGTCGCTCAGCTCCGCCTCGCCGCCGCCGGTACCCAGCCCCACAGTGAGTACTGTGACACCGGCCGTGGCAGTTGCGTCGAGCTCCAGCGACGAGTTCTTCTCGCCGCCGACGACACCACCACCTGCGCGTCGACGGGGAGGACGCCGGCCGCCGAGCGGCTTAGGACCTCGAGGCCCACCGGCCTCTGATAGGGTCCCAGCTCCCGGCGGAAGTGTGCAGCGCATGAGATGGACGCAATCCATCAATGAAAACGTCATGCGCTCATACTATGGGGCTACAGAGGGAGGTAACAACCTGACCGCGTACCGTGTTCGGATGCTCTCTTTGTTCCAGGTGCTTGAGCCAGCCGTCAACGTTTCGGCCCAACGACTGTCGGATCAGGTGCGGGTCATCCTGCGTAATCATATGTTGGATGATACTGTACTTGATCGCCTCCGAGCTGAAATGGGTAGCCATGTTATTGCCCCTCCGTCGCAGACTGTGTTACCAGTTGTGGTACCACCGTCCAACCATGTTCCCAGCCACGCTGACGAGGAGTGTAATGACATGGTTACAAACGTAAGTACCCATTACAATGATGAATTGAGGAGTGCTTTGGAGTGTGCTATTCGGGAATATCGCAGCATGCCGCTCGAGCTTAGGCCACGCTTACCTCGTTTGCCCATGCATAACAAGAATAAGGCGCTGGTGGCTGCTCTGGATTCGCAGTTGTCCAATTATTTTGATGACTGCGAAGACCTCACCGATACACACTCGATACTGTATTGCGCGGCTGTAGCGGCATGTCGTGTAGCTCACGTCAAATTTCCTAATGACAGAGCTACACGACCGAAGCCAGCCGTACCGGCTTGGCAGTGCAGGATCGAGCGTCGTATTGGTGGGGCCAGAGCACTCATAGGCAAACTAATCTGCTTCAGGGAGGGCAACACTCGCCCAAGAGTGATGCGCTTTGTGAGACGGGCGTTTTCGGGGACTGATGTCAGCTCCCGAGACTATATGTCCCGTGTCACAGAGCGCATTGACTTCCTGAAGCAGAAAGTATATGCATGGGCAAACCGTATTCGCAGGTATAAGCGGCGAGTGGAACGATACACCCAGAATCGCACATTCCGAAGTAATGAAAGGTGGGTGTATAGGGATTGGGAGCGACCGGACCAAGGTGTGACTAATACGCACCTGCCGGATGATGACGCCATATACTCGTTCTGGCGCAGCATCTGGTCGGTGCCTGTCTGTCATACCGAGGGCGATTGGATTCGGGATGTTGAGCGCGCGTGCGATACAATACCAGAAATGGGGGCAATTATCATCAGCCCCCAAGATATAGCTCGTGCAGTCCGTCCGTTAGCTAACTGGAAATCTCCAGGTCCGGACGGGCTGCACAACTTCTGGATAAAATGGTTTACGAGGTCGCATGCCCGCTTGGCATCTCAGATCCAGTCTGCCTTAGAGTCAGGGTCGCTGCCCCAATTTCTAACTACAGGAATAACCCACCTGCTCCATAAATCAGGTAGTACTGCGGCACCTAAAAATTATAGACCGATCATGTGTTTACCGACGGTCTATAAGGTTCTTACATCCATTTTGAGAGCTAAGATTAACTCACATATAGATAGTAACTATATCATGTCGGCCTCTCAAAATGGATGTAGGAATGGGTCCCGCGGTACTAAGGAGCTTCTCCTCATAGATATGACCATTAGCCAACAGGTTCGACTTTTCCGAAAGGATCTGTCGACATGTTGGATAGACTATAAGAAGGCCTATGACTCAGTTCCTCATACATGGCTCATGAGGGTGCTAGAATTGTATAAAGTTGATGCAACGATACGCACCTTCATGATGTCATGTATGGGGCAATGGAGGACGGTCCTTCGCTATCCAGGATGTCGACAAATTCAGAGGAATAGCGAACCGATAAGGATCGAGCGGGGTATATTCCAGGGTGACAGTTTGAGTCCGCTTTCGTTTTGCCTAGCTTTGAATCCTCTAAGCACACTGCTGGAGAATTCAGGGCTAGGCTATCGGTTGAAGTGAGGTGGTCAGGTTATATCTCACCTCCTTTACATGGATGACTTGAAACTTTTTGCCCCTAGCAATCTGCAACTGATGGAGCTACTGAAGGTAACTAAAACCTTTAGTAGTGCCATCAGGATGGAGTTTGGTGTAGACAAATGTGCGGTCATGCATGTAAAGCGAGGGGAGATTGTGGAATCCGTGGGTACTCAACTCTCGGATTCCATAAACCTGAGATCCCTCTCTCCAACCGAAACCTATAAGTATTTGGGTATGTCGGAAGCGTTAGGTATCAATGTTACCGACATGAAGCAATCGTTGAAGGAGCGCTTCTTTGGCCGCCTGAAGAAGGTATTTAATAGCCTTCTATCGGGCGGAAACAAGGTGCGCGCCTTCAACGGTTGGGTCATGCCGGTATTGATGTACTCTTTCGGCGTACTCAAATGGACTCAAACAGAACTTGACGCCCTGGATAGGCGTGTCCGTACACTGCTGACTGCATTTCGAATGCATCACCCACGTTCGTCGGTGATGAGACTGTATATCCCGCGGAAGTGTGGAGGCCGAGGCTTTTTAAATGCTAAGACCCTCCACAACCGCGAGGTATGCAGTCTAAGGAAATATTTCCTAGCTGCTGACGTGGGTATGCATCGAGATGTAGTGGCAGTGGACAAGGGCCTTACTACATTCTCCTTGGCTAACGAGAACTGGCGCAAACCTCTAGTGCTTGACACTAACGATCGCAGAGAAGTATGGCAGAGTAAGGAACTTCACGGACGCTTTTTCCGGGCACTACATGGGCCCGATGTAGACCAGTTAGCGTCCGTAGCCTGGCTGCGTGTCGGTGACCTCTTTGGGGAAACCAAAGGTTTTGTCTGTGCAATTATGGACGAAGTTATCATGACGAAAAATTACCGGAGATTTATTGTGAAGGACGGCACGGTTGACATATGTCGGGCATGTCATCGTCCGGGAGAATCAATCCGCCACATAATCTCTGGTTGTTCTCGTCTAGCTAACGGTGAGTACTTGCATAGCCACAACCTTGTAGCCAGGATTATCCATCAGCAACTTGCTCTGAAGTACTCTCTTGTGGAATCGGAAGTGCCGTACTACAGATATGCGCCCGACCCAGTTCTCGATAATGGTCATATCTCATTGTACTGGGATCGGTCCATCATCACTGACAGGACTATTGTAGCCAATAAGCCTGATATAGTGGTGGTGGACCGAATCGAGAGGCGTGCAATGATTGTTGACATTACCGTCCCACATGACGAGAACCTCGTGAAAGCCGAGAAAGATAAACAAATCAAGTATATTGACTTGGCTCGCGAGGTTGTCGACATGTGGGATGTGGACTCAGCGATCATTGTACCGATAGTCGTGTCAGCCAATGGCTTAATAGCCACGAGCCTCGACCAACACCTCAGGAGGCTCTCGTTAGGCGGCTGGATCAAGGGCTTGATTCAGAAAGCAGTACTTCTGGACACGGCTCGCATTGTCAGGCGGTTTCTCTCTCTGGAGCCCTGACCGCCGGTAGCTTGGACCCTGTTCCCGATACCGGTGGGATACTATTTTTTATATTTTTAAATGTTTTTTTTATCCTTTATATTTAAATATTTAAAAATGTAAATTATATGTGAAAAGATAAATAAACGAAATAATAATAACAATGTCAACCAAGGTGACAGAAAAAATTTCTCTGCGTATTATAACATCAGATAATCGATATCACCATTCCGCATGACGAGAACCTCATGAAAGCTGAGAAAGAGAAACAAATCAAATATCTTTACTTAGCACACGAGGTTGTCGATATGTGGAATTTGGAATCGGCTGTCGTTGTGCCGATAGTCGTTACCGCCAACGGCCTGATAGCCAAAAGCCTCGACGACCACCTGTCGAAGCTGTCGTTGCGCGATTTGATCAAGGGCCTGATACAGAAGGCAGTACTCCTCGATATGGCTCGCATCGTGAGGAGGTTCCAGTCTCTGGAGCCCTAACCACCGGTAGCTGGGACCTTGCTCCAGACACCGACGGACTACTATTTTTTATATTTTTTTTTGTATATAGTTTGTTAAAAATATTTAATATTATAATGTATATGTATAGTAAAGTGAATAAACGAAATAATAATAATAACAATAGTGAAAATGACAAGATAAAGTTAACAATGACGATGAATGAAACAGTGAGAAGAGAAAAATGTTGACGAGAGCCGCAGCACGGAGAGCACGCCCACCACCTCCGGCCTCGTCGCTCAGCTCCGCCTCGCCGCCGCCGGAACCCAGCCCCATCGTGAGTGCTGTGACACCGGCCGTGGCAGTTGCGTCGAGCTCCAGCGACGAGTTCTTCTCGCCGCCGACGACACCACCACCTGCGCGTTGACGGGGAGGACGCCGGCCGCCGAGCGGCTTAGGACCTCGAGGCCCACCGGCCTCTGATAGGGTCCCAGCTCCCAGCGGAAGTGTGCAGCGCATGCGATGGACGCATTCCATCAATGAAAACGTCATGCGCTCATACTATGGGGCTACAGAGGGAGGTAACAACCTGACCGCGTACCGTGTTCGGATGCTCTCTTTGTTCCAGGTGCTTGAGCTAGCCGTCAACGTTTCGGCCCAACGACTGTCGGGTCAGGTGCGGGTCATCCTACGTAATCATATGTTGGATGATACTGTACTTGATCGCCTCCGAACTGAAATGGGTAGCCATGTTATTGCCCCTCCGTCGCAGACTGTGTTACCAGTTGTGGTACCACCGTCCAACCATGTTCCCACCCACGCTGTCGAGGAGTGTAATGACATGGTTACAAACGTAAGTACCCACTGCAATGATGAATTGAGGAGTGCTTTGGAGTGTGCTATTCGGGAATATCGCAGCATGCCGCTCGAACTTAAGCCACGTTTACCTCGTTTGCCCATGCATAACAAGAATATCTGGTTTCGCAGTTGTCAAATTATTTTGATGACTGCGAAGACCTCACCGATACACACTCGATGCTGTACTGCGCGGCTGTAGCGGCATGTCGTGTAGCTCACGTCAAATTTTCTTATGACAGAGCTACACGATCGAAGCCAGCCGTGCCGGCTTGGCAGTGCAGAATCGAGCGTCTTAGTGGTGGGGCCAGAGCACTCATAGGCAAACTAATCTGCTTCAGGGAGGGCAACACTCGCCCAAGAGTGATGCGCTTTGTGAGACGGGCGTTTTCGGGGACTGATGTCAGCTCCCGTGACTATATGTCCCGTGTCACAGAGCGTATAGTCTTCCTGAAGCAGAAAGTATATGCATGGGCAAACCGTATTCGCAGGTATAAGCGGCGAGTGGAGCGGTTTACCCAGAATCTCACATTCCGAAGTAATGAAAGGTGGGTGTACAGGGATTGGAAGCGACCGGACCAAGGTGTGACTAATACGCACCTGCCGGATGATGACGCCATATACTCGCTCTGGCGCAGCATCTGGTCGATGCCTGTCTGTCATACCGAGGGTGATTGGATTCGGGATGTTGAGCGCGCGTGCGATCTAATACCAGAAATGGGGGCAATTATCATCAGCCCCCAAGATATAGCTCGTGCAGTCCGTCCGTTAGCTAACTGGATATCTCCAGGGCCAGACGGGCTGCACAACTTCGCATGCCTTCGCATGCCCGCTTGGCATCTCAGATCCAGTCTGCCTTAGAGTCAGGGTCGCTGCCCCAATTTCTGACTACAGGAATAACCCACCTGCTCCATAAATGAGGTAGTTCTGCGGAACCTAAAAATTATAGACCGATCACGTGCTTACCGACGGTCTGACGGACTGATTGACGAGCTAAGATTAACACACATATAGATAGTAACTGTATCATGTCTGCCTCTCAAAATGAATGTAAGAATGGGTCCCGCGGTACTAAGGAGCTTCTCCTCATAGATATGACCATTAGCCAATAGGTTCGGCGTTCCCGAAAGGATCTGTCGACATGTTGGATAGACTATAAGAAGGCCTATGAATCAGTTCCTCATACATGGCTCATGAGGGTGCTAGAATTGTATAAAGTTGATGCAACGCTACGCACCTTCCTGATGTCATGTATGGGGCAATGGAGGACGGTCCTTCGCTATCCAGGATGTCGACAAATCCAGAGGAATAACGAACCGATAAGAATCGAGCGGGGTATATTCCAGGGTGACAGTTTGAGTCCGCTTTGGTTCTGCCTAGCCTTGAATCCTCTAAGCACACTGCTGGAGAATTCAGGACTAGGCTATCGGTTGAAGAGAGGTGGTCAGGTTATATCTCACCTCCTTTACATGGATGACTTGAAACTTTTTGCCCCCAGCAATCTGCAACTGATGGAGCTACTGAAGGTAACTGAAACCTTAAGTAGTGCAGTTTGGTGTGGACAAATGTGCAGTCATGCATGTAAAGCGAGGGGAGATTGTGGAATCCGTGGGAACTCAACTCCCGGATTCCATAAACCTGAGATCCCTCTCTCCAACCGAAACCTATAAGTATTTGGGTATGTCGGTAGCGTTAGGTATCAATGTTACTGACATGAAGCAATCGTTGAAGGAGCGCTTCTTTGGCCGCCTGAAAAAGGTATTTAATAGCCTTCTATCGGGCGGAAACAAGGTGCGCGCCTTCAACGGTTGGGTCATGCCGGTATTGATGTACTCTTTCAGCGTACTCAAGTGGTCTCAAACAGAACTTGACGCCCTGGATAGGTGTGTCCGTACACTGCTGACTGCATTTCGAATGCATCACCCACGTTCGTGATCAGCCTGTACATCCCGCGGAAGTGTGGAGGCCGAGGCTTTTTAAATGCTAAGACCCTCCACAACCGCGAGGTATGCAGTCTAAGGGAATATTTCCTAGCTGCTGACGTGTGTATGCATCGAGATGTAGTGGCGGTGGACAAGGGCCTTACTCCACTCTCCTTGGCTAACGAGAACTGGCGCAAACCTCTAGTGCTTGACACTAACGATCGCAGAGAAGTATGGCAGAGTGAGGAACTTCACAGACGCTTTTTCCGGGCCCTACATGGGCCCGATGTAGACCAACTAGCGTCCGTAGCCTGGCTGCGTGTCGGTGACCTCTTTGGGGAAACCAAAGGTTTTGTCTGTGCAATTATGGACGAAGTTATCATGACGAAAAACTAACGGAGATTTATTGTGAAGGACGGCACGGTTGACATATGTCGGGCATGTCATCGTCCGGGAGAATCAATCCGCCTCATAATCTCTGGTTGTTCTCGTCTGGCTAACGGTGAGTACTTGCATAGGCACAACCTTGTAGCCAGGATTATCCATCAGCAACTCGCTCTGAAATACTTTCTTGTGGAATCGGAAGTGCCGTACTACAGATATGCGCCCGACCCAGTTCTCGATAATGGTCATATCTCATTGTACTGGGATCGGTCCATCATCACTGACAGGACTATTGTAGCCAATAAGCCTGATATAGTGGTGGTGGACCGAATCGAGAGGCGTGCAATGATTGTTGACATTACCGTCCCACATGACGAGAACCTCGTGAAAGCCGAGAAAGATAAACTAATCAAGTATATTGTCTTGGCTCGCGAGGTTGTCGACATGTGGGATGTGGACTCAGCGATCATTGTACCGATAGTCGTATCAGCCAATGGCTTAATAGCCACGAGCCTCGACCAACACCTCAGGAGGCTGTCGTTAGGCGGCTGGATCAAGGGCTTGATTCAGAAAGCAGTACTTCTGGACACGGCTCGCATTGTCAGGCGGTTCCTCTCTCTGGAGCCCTGACCGCTGGTAGCTTCGACCCTGTTCCGGATACCGGTGGGATACTATTTTTTATATTTTTAAATGTTTTTTTAATTTTTTTTTTATTGGAATATTTAAAAATATAATATGAAACAAATGAATAAACGAGATACTAATACACCTGAAATTATTTTACTTTATAGCAAGTTTTTGATAAACGGTTCACTGTAAAGTGCATCCCATAAAAACATAACATGTACAAAAAAGCACAAGTCTCGCAACGCATTTTTTCTGCCGTAAAAAGTTGTGAAATCGAATGTAAACCAAGTCGGTGAATTCAGTACCTACCTATCTATGAAAGCGCTATGCAACCCCTTTGTCATAAATTGATAACTTGTTAGTTAGCTAACAACATTGTATAGTAACCATAGCAATATTACATTTCTTAATTTCTTTAATAAATAGAGTGACTTGGCAATTGCACACAACAACATTATCTACACAAAACAAAATCTATCTAATATAAGCGCTTTGTGCTTTTATTTGTCACGTACTTATACGGAGGACAATTTAAATTACCTATTAGATTATATTGCTGTGTGCAGTTTTATTGCCAAGTCACTATTTTTATTAAAGAAATTACGAAATTTAATATTGATATATGCTTACTATAAAATGTTGTAAACTTACTAACAAGGTATCAATTTATGACAAAGTGGTTGGATAGCTGCTCCCATAGATATAGGTACTGAATTAACCGACATTTCTTTTTGTAAGTGTTCTTTTTTTTCTTTTCGGGTATTACGTCTTGTGCATCAGCTGCGGGCTTTCTAAAAACCTCGTCCCTGTATCTGTGGGTTTTTCTCAGATGCTTTGATGTATTGATTTTTGACAAGTCTGGACGGTAAATGCATCTACGTAGCGCTTATTGCGTATTTCATTCAATTTCAATGAAGTCTAATTGAGAACTGTAAAAGTAGCTTTGTAATTACATACAATTGAATGAGATTTATATAGAATTACAATGTTACTTATTCAGATTGTGCATCTAAAAAACTAGACTACTAGGGAGACTTTCCCAATTTTTAGGGAAAGTCAGAGATTTTCTTGCTTTATAGGCTAAACTATAACTGTGTTCAAAATTTAGAGCTTGTGGGTCTGCTTCAAGTACCTTAGAATTATCATGATCAAGTGAGTCAGTGACAAAATTATGGAACTTTGACTTGTAATGATTCTTAAACTACGGGTTCAAATTTAATTTAATTTGGAAATATAATAATAAATCTGCCCTCTTTTAATTTAGGCTTCTATTTTTTTGCACAACGAAGTTGGGGGGGGGGGGCATAAATAGCCCGAATGGCTTCGAGAAAACGATGGTACGGCCGTGCCTTTGTGTGCTCGACTTGGCGGGGGTACTTCCGTGCCCCCAGAGTATGATTCCTTGATGACCATATTTAATGTACTGCAAAATAATTATCCTAATCTTCAGAATCTGGCGACATGTATGAAATTCAAAAAAAAAAAGGAACCAAACAGCTGAATAATATAGAGAACCTCCTTCTTTTTGAAGTCGGTTAAAAATAAACAAAAACATGGAAGAAAAATAACATACAGAACCGTGTGTTTCTTACAAGCTGAAGCACGATCATTAACAACTCCACAACCCCATTCCTTGACATTCCTTAATTAGTTTAGAAACTGGAAATACATTTTATACATGTACATACCTTGAGCTCAATATAAGGGGGAGCAGAGTGAAATACGGCGGGATAAAATGAATGCTGTTCAAATGAAAGCCCTTTTAAGGAGTCGTCACTTTGACTGACATTTGACGACAGGCAAACAATTTCGTCACTGCGAGAACATAAAAAACTTATAATAATAATAATAATAATAATAATAATAATAACAGTTTGAGTCCACTTTGGTTCTGCTTAGCCCTGAATCCTCTAAGCACGTTGCTGGAGGATTCAGGCCTGGGCTATCGGTTGAGAAGAGGTGGTCAGGCCATATCTCACCTTCTTTACATGGATGATCTGAAACTCTTTGCCCCCAACAACTTGCAACTGATGGAGTTACTGAAGGTAACTGAAACTTTCAGTAGCGCTATCAGGATGGAATTTGGTGTGGACAAATGTGCAGTCATGCATGTAAAGCGAGGGGGGATTATGGAATCTGAAGGGATTCAACTCTCGGATTCCATACACCTCAGATCTCTCTCCTCAACCGAAACATACAAATATTTGGGTATGTCGGAAGCGTTAGGCATTAACGTTACTGACATGAAGCAATCGCTGAAGGAGCGCTTCTTTAGCCGCCTTAAAAAGGTATTGAGTAGCCTTTTGTCGGGCGGAAATAAGGTGCGCGCCTTCAACGGTTGGGTCATGCCGGTTTTGATGTACTCTTTCGGCATACTCAAATGGACTCAGACTGAGCTCGACGCCCTGGACAGGAGGGTCCGTACGCTGCTAACCGCAAACCGGATGCATCACCCACGTTCGTCGGTGATGAGACTGTACATCCCGCGGAAGTGTGGAGGTCGAGGCTTTTTAAATGCTAAGACTCTCCACAACCGCGAGGTGTGCAGCCTCAGAGAATACTTTTTAGAATCCGACGTGGGGATGCACCGAGAGGTGGTCGCAGTGGACAAGGGCCTCACCCCGTTGTCCATGGCTAAAGAGAACTGGCGCAAACTTGTAGTACTTACTACTGATGACCGCAAGGAGGTATGGAAAGGCAAGGAGCTTCACGGGCGCTATTATCAGGCTCTTCATGGGCCTGATGTAGATAGCCTGGCGTCCGTAGCCTGGCTACGGTTTGGTGACCTCTTCGGGGAAACTGAAGGTTTTGTCTGTGCGATTATGGACGAAGTTATCTTGACGAACAACTACCGGAGGCATATTATGAAGGATGGGACGGTTGACGTGTGTCGGGCATGCCACCGTCCGGGTGAGTCCATTAGACATATTATCTCTGGATGTTCTCGTCTGGCTAACGGCGAGTATTTGCACAGACATAACCAAGTGGCCAGGATTATCCACCAGCAACTTGCTTTAAAATACAAACTTGTGGATTCTGAGGTACCGTATTATAAATATGTGCCCGACCCAGTTCTCGAAAATGACCATGTCACGTTGTACTGGGATCGGTCTATCATCACTGACAGGACTATTGTTGCCAATAAGCCGGATATAGTGGTGATAGACCGATTAGCGCGCCGCACAATGATAATCGATGTCACCATCCCGCATGACGAGAACCTCGTGAAAGCTGAGAAAGAGAAACAAATTAAATATCTTGACTTGGCACACGAGGTTGTCGATATGTGGAATGTGGACTCGGCTGTCATTGTGCCGATAGTCGTTACCGCCAATGGCCTGATGGCCAAAAGCCTCGACGACCACCTGTCGAAGCTGTCGTTGCGCGGTTGGATCAAGGGCCTGATTCAGAAGGCAGTACTCCTTGATACGGCTCGCATTGTGAGGAAGTTCCTGTCTCTGGAGCCCTAACCACCGGTAGCTTGGACCCTGCTCCCGATACCGGTGGACTACTATTTTTTATATTTTTAAATGTTTTTTATATGTTTTCTTTTAAAATATTTAAAAATGTAAATAATATGTGTAAAAATAAATACCGAAATAATAATAAAATAAAATCTCGGCTCACAGAAAGTAAAGACCCTACAGACAAGCCCTTTTATTAAAACCCTTACTCCACATCAAAACCTGTATTTTCTCACTTTAAACGCTGAAAAGTAATCCATGTTTCACAATTTTCCCTGTAAAGCTGTTAAAATTCAGTCTTTTGATAGACATAAAACGTACAGGATCCATCTACATTCTCATTCCGCGTACATTCAAGGTTTTATTATGAATCTGTGCTGTGCCACTGTAGGCTTTTTACGATGCCAATTCGCCAAGACATATGTAAACGGTTCCACTCGTAAAAATTTTACAACCATAACTTAGTACTCACAAACTTGGTAATCGACCTTACTGCCTTGTGATATGGGTTAGTAGGGCGGTAAATATAAGTTGGTTTACCAAACAATATTATTCCCGTTAGCTGAAGGAAGGATTACCGATGGTAGAAGATCGTTAATATCTCGGGCACGGCTTTCTTTGAATAAAATTTGGGAGTTGTGTTAGTTTTGCGACTTAAGTGTCGGTGTATGTTTATGTGGGTAGTTGAATACTCGTGACTAACGAGTTTTATTCCGCTGGAGTGGAGCAATAAGTGATGTTTACGGGGAATGGCTCTGTTTATGTACCTATGTCATATTTATGTCATAAAATGGAATATTAGCTGACAGTTATTTAGCTTTTTTTTTTTGGTGGGGTGAGAAATCATCCAATGACTTCTACCGCTCTTGGGTGGAGCGTTGTTTGTTGCCCTGTTCCTCCCTGCCGTGAATGCCCAGGGGTGAGGTAACTCTTTCGAATTTATCCTCAACCCCCGGGCAGGCATCGGCCATGACGGGCCCCGTCATGTTTGCTGACAACTCTTTGAGGCGCGCGATGAACACTACGCGCCGTCGACTCTCGGGCCTGGTGCTGAGTAGACGGCGAGTTACCCACTACTCGCCGTACGCAGGCCCGGGTCTACGGTGGCCGGCGATTGTCTCGCGGCGCCGGAAGCCCCTGGCGTATCCTGCGGCGGCTGCTGCTGAGAGGCGTGAGGGCGACTCCGTTGTTGAGTCTCCCTCACCCATGCAGCCTCCCTCTTCGTGAGCATTACTGCTTCGCAGAAGGAGGAGATGGCTTCCCATTCCCTCTCGCTCCGTACCATGGCCTGAACCAGGGCCGAGCGCAAGAGGTTGCTGCCGCCTGTCACATCCACGAGGACACGGCGGTGCTCTGCCCAAGCGGGGCAAACCTCCACCGTATGCTCCAACGTGTCATCTGGGGGATCCTCGCAGTGGAATGTATATTTTAAAGGTACTTTCTACCAGTTATGTAAATTGGAAGGCAGCTGGTTTCAATTATTTACAAGTAATTTAACTAGTGCTGTGTTTCCAAATACAGGTACCATGTAGGTTAGTACCAACACTGATAATTCGCAAGTAAAGAAACACCACTCAGTGATAACGTGAGGGTTTTTTTTTTTTTTTTTTTTTTTTTTTTTTTTTTTTTTTTTTTTTTGTGGGGTGGGAAATCATCCTATGACTTCTCCCGCTCTGGGCGGAGCGGGAGGGCGTGTCAGGCTCTTACTGACTAAAACCCACCCCTGTTCCTTCCTGCCTTTGAGTGCCCAGGGGCGAGGTAACTCTGTTTCGAATTTATCCTCAACCCCCGGGCAGGCATCGGCCATGACGGGCCCCGTCTCTTGCTGACAACTCTTTGAGGCGCGCGTGGAACACTACGCGCCGTCGACTCTCGGGCCTGGTGCTGATCGGACGGCGAGTTACCCACTACTCGCCGTCCGCAGGCCCGGGTCTACGGTGGCCGGAGATCGTCTCGCGGCGCCGGAAGTCCCCGGCGTCTCCTGAGGCGGCTGCTGCTGAGGGCGTGAGGGCGACTCCGTTGTTGGTGCTCTCTCACGCGTCCCGCCTCCGCCTTCGCGAGCATTACTGCTTCGCAGAAGGAGGAGACGGCTTCCCATTCCCTCTCGCTCCGTACCATGGCCTGAACCAGGGCAGGGTGCGAGAGGTCGCTGCCGCCTATCGCATCCACGAGGACACGGCGTTGCTCCGCCCAAGCGGGGCAGACCTCCACCGTGTGCTCCACCGTGTCCTCGGGGCGATCCGTGCAATGGAAACACCCGGGCGTCACCTCCCGCTTGATCCGAAACAGGAACCTCCCGAAACAACCGTGTCCGGTGAGGACCTGCGTCAGGCGGAAGGTGAGGGCGCCGTGAGGTCTCTCCAGCCAAGCCTCAAAGAGGGGCACCACCGCCGCAATAACGTGAGGGTATGATGATGATTAAGTAACCGTTTTTAATAAAATAAATTACCAACATAAATATATTATTAACGATTTAATAAAGACTTGGAAATAAAAATGCCTACCTTTTTTTTAGTTAGCCTGAGCTGTCTCCTGCTCCCCCCGTTCCTTGCACTTTTTTTTTTTTGGGACAAGCCCGCCACACTATTTCCAAACCACTGTAACTCCTGTAAGCCATAATCAACAGTGGCGACCACTAGAAAAAACGACGAGACAATGAAGCTCGACGAGTCCCAGAGAAACGATTAAACTGTCTTGGTTCTCGCAACGAAATTAATCAGAAAAGACAGCGAAGGAGTAAAAAAAACATAATTTCCACTTCCCTCTTAATCAAGCGGGAGACAGAACAAAGCTAGACTACTAGGCACAAAGGGATACTTACAACTGGGGAAGCCCAGTTGCCAAGCACCACGGATTAAAATACTAATATTGTGAGCTGTTACATTTGATTCCAATATCAGGTATGTTTCCATACTTCTCTCCTTGCTGTGCTTCTTCACGCCAATTCGCCAGGAAGCCATCCAAGGTATCCCGCCATCTTCTCCTTTGTCTGCAGTGACCTCCTGTTCCGTCCGTTCTTGCGATATACGGACCCACAGCTTTGATGGCATCCAACAGACATGAACTACCCAGTCCCACCTTACAGTAAAAATTTCCTCCACCAGCTTTCTACTGCCCAACTTAAACATTGCCTTTAATCTGCCTAGCCTTTTCCCAACTATCTTGGGGTTGGCTTCCAGTCTAACCGCATGCAGCTGCATACCAGTATTTTACATGGCGCGACTGCCTATCTGACCTCCACAACCCAGTCACTAGGTAATACGAATATACGATACTCCTCGGTAAGACTGGTTATCAGACTTTTCGGGCTTCTGACGACCCGTAACGACTGTCAAAGATCCACGATTGACGGCCGGGACCAACGGCTTAACGTGCTTTCCGAGACACGAAGGAGTCTCGGTGTGTAAAGATGGTCACCCATCCATGGACCAACCCCGGCAAGCGAAGCTTAACCTGATGGATCGACCCGTGCGGCTGTTATTACTTGAGCCACAAGCTCCTCAACTTAAACGTTGCCTTACTACAAAGAAAAAAACACAATTCACCATGTAGTTTACAATGTCTGAAATAGCCCATAATGACGTGTCCGAAGGCGTTCGGGGCTGTATTTCAGCGTGTATTTGTGTAAGCGGAGGTGCGCAGTGGCAGCAGGCAGCGTGACGCCAGAACGTATCATTGAGCGCGTACTGACCGGTAGCGCAAGGTCTGAGACATGAGCTGAAGCGGTTAAATATTGTACCTACTTCATTTGTGAGTCCTTTGTTTATTGCATAAACAAATATTTCTATATTAAGAAACCACTCACAGTTGTTGGATACGCCAGTCCAGGGTTATAACTTCTTATGCAGTTCTTGTTCTTGTGGAGATTATTTATTTTATTTTTATCGAGTTTTTCGGTTGGAATTTTTCAGTTATAGCATCTCGGAGCTTACAAATCCAGTCTCTGTGTCCAGTTGCTGGTAGTAGGCTTTTGGGTGTAATAGTAGGTACGACTCTATATAAAACACTTCAGAAAATATAGGCGTGACATTTGTTAATGGTTTTCAAGAGTTTCCACTATGTAACTGAAGTTGTGAACCTATCTTATCAATGGTATGAATCCCGTAAAAAAACGACGATGGCGGTATCAATACATTTAAAAATAGAATTTTCCATCTATTTGTATCTCTTTCTAGCATTCAAATCGCTGCCGCTTATATATAGCCCTAGTTCAGTATATAGCCTTAATTTTATAGCTGGTTTAGGCAAGCGAGTTCCGGTGATGCATAGCCGACAGGCAATTTTGTAAAATAGTGCGCCTAATTTTTAGCCAAGCCAACGTTTTACTGACGCTCGAGTTTTGTAGCAAGTGGCCGATGCATAACTCTGCATATATTCTGGTAAACAACCACCGTAATTATAGGCTTTGCAGTGTTTTCAAATGTACACTTTTAGGAATATGTTTCACTTTATTATTTTTGTTGTTTTGCTGTTGAACGAGGAAATTATATAATGTTTTCGTGGTAAACGCTGTAAAATATTCGTTGGAAAGTAACATCATAAAATTAATTTCAAATTCTCTAGGTACATAGAAGAACATGAAATACGAGTGAGAACCTAAATTAAAAAATATCACGGTTCTCATGTGAGGCTAGAGTGAAGATCCTGTTAGATTCTCGTTGCCATAGTCATTATCACCACGCTTGACAGATGGATGTAAGAGATGGATGGAGGAGAGATGTGTCTTCTTTTCAGACGGAAGACATCCACTACTGGACATAGCTACAATAACAACAACTAACAACTGAAAAAGCAGTGTATGTATTTTCACATCCACTAGATTCCTGTGGCCTTCACGAGCTTATCGGTTTCCCTTGTGAAGATAGCCTGCCAACAGATTTAAGATCACAAAATGTTCTATATAAAAACTAAATAGCTTTGGTATTGACCATGCAACTTGCCAAAGTCAACACCTTGAAAAGAAAACTTACAAACAAGTACCTGAGTGTAATTAACTCGAGGCAAAGTTATGAATGCGAAGCACTGAGGCGCAGCGGTCGACACAACCGGGTGGCGGAGAGAACGTCCCCTTAATTATGAGCTGCTCTTCAAGAGACTGCTGTTTGAGTTAACTTGCTGACGAATATAAAAGGAGAGCTTTTCTTTTTAATTTTTATGATTTAGTTTCCTATTTAGTTAATGAGATGGGGATTATGATAAAAGGCTCGAAGAATTGTAGTAACCAGCAGCTCATCTATCTATCTAATTTAGTGTTTATAAATGATGTATGGGTTCCTTATCCTAATGATAATGTCCAGAATAGGTTCTTTCTTTCTATTATTTACTGAGTAGTATAGTCAAAAACTAAGCGAAAAGCAGAATCAAGTACTACCTACTGTACCGCAACTAAGTATTTCAAAACTTGTTGTTCCCGTGTTTCTCCATAATAATGGAAAAACTTTTTAGATATCACTTTTAGATTCATCACATGCGCGTTGAAACTATCTAGAATCCGGGAACTAAGGATGAAAAACATCGCAGTGTTTCTTTACAATGTTGCTTTACCCGTTCTATATTATGAATATCCGTGTTCCTTCCATGTTCAGCTAATAAAGTCGTAATGTTGCAGTTCTTAGCTCCGTGGAACATAGATCCTGAGGTGTGGGGAATATAAATGTATATAAAGGAGATGTGGGTGGTATTTGTATAATGAAACTATGGTATTTTTATGGAGATAAACATATGACAATCTAGAGCATTATTTGTTTACAGTTCTTGTATATTGTAATGAAAAACATCGAATATAAAAAAGCTGCATACGAGTAGATTGCAAAATAAGATCATTTGCTTGTCTTTCCAGACCGCAAAATTTTCGAAACAGGTTTTTAGCTGTCAAGTTGGTGAAACAGAACGCAAGCATACTCAAACACTGATGGACCTGCCAGAGCCGATGTCTACCTGATTCGTGGGAGTGATCGAAAGAGTAACCACGGCCTTGGCACAAGCAACTGAACGAGCACTAGTATTAGTCAGTAAGTCAGTCACGCCCTCCTGCTCCACACAAAAAAAAACCCTATATAAAAATAAAAATGTGTGTGTGTACTTACGTACGCACGTAAGAAGTATAAGAAGTTATACTTCTTTGACGTAACAAGATAAAAAACCAAACTGTCACAAAGTTTACAAGGAAAATAATCATTCTTCAAGGACCACAGACTATATCTAACTTCAGGGTGCTGGTTCTAGCTAACTTCAGGGTGTTGATTCTAGCTAACTTCAAGGTGTCGGTTTTTTGTGACGGTGAGCGCGCGCATCGTAAAAATTTACTCTCATAACTTTTCCCTAATGCGCCAAAAGAAGTATAACTTCAAAAATCATACTCAAACACACACCACAAGAAATCTGCTACACACTATTCTGAATCATAGTCTTTTAGTGATTTAGTTTTTTTTTTAAATATAAAATCAATAAAACAACTGCTCCATCCGCATTTAGCTTTAGATCTGTATCGGCCATTAACACGTCCTCAATGTTCATTCGACGAAATGATAAGTAACAGCTGTTAAAAAATCACAATATTATTACAAGTATTGTATATTACACACAGGAAAAGTAATTATCAGAGAGCAACATTGAACCTTTGTATATTGCTACATTTTTTGCTCATCCGGCAAGGGTGGGTCCTGATTTATTAATCTGGCGCAAAACAAAAGCTATCAGGCTTAATGGGCGGCGGAACCCCGCTGTGTATTATCAACGTTTATAAACGTTTAATATCCTGTGATTGTGCGTAAATCTTGGAATACCATTAATATCAATAAGGGAGACGTTATATTAAATTTTCTGAGGTTTAATATGAACGTGTTGAGGTAGGTTTATAGTTGATGTTAGTTTGTATTGTGGGTTTACTACAGAGCTGTTTATTCGTGTGGTTGTACTATACAATATTCCATTTCGAATATGTTTGCTTGCCTTTCAGGTGTCCCTCTATTCACTGTAGTATAAATAAATTTAGTGTTTCAAGGCTAAAATATTTAGCTCGCCTGCCGGTCAGCACCAGGCCCGTGAGTCGACGGCGCGTAGTGTTCCACTCGCGCCTCCAAGAGATGAGTGTCAGTCACCACTGACGGGGCCCATCGTGGCCAGTGCCTGCATGGCTAGGGGTAGCGGATAAATTCTGAAACTGAGTTACCGCACCCCTGGGCACTCAGGCAGGGAAGGAACAGGTTTGGGTTTTAGTCAGTAAGAGTCTGACACGCCCTCCCGCTCCACCACCACCAGAGCGGGAGAAGTCATTGGATGATTTCCCATCCCACAAAAAAAAAGGGTAAAATATTGTAGAGATTTTTTTTTCAAGCATTTGTAGTTTGTGTTGTATTTCTAGAACTAGAACCCACCAGTTTAAATTCATCACATTCCTCTCAAAATAAATAAACCAAAAACACCTAATAAAAAACCATAAAATCCTCAAAAAATGGACACTTATTTTTTTAATTCAAAACATTTTGTAACAAATTCCGCGCGGCTCATCTCCGGAATTCCGTAAGTCCATCATTTGGCGCAAATCCGGCTAATGATGCTGTTAGCAGCCGCGGACGTGACAGGATTAGACGCTGTTCTTACATCGCGTCAAATGACGGCAAATAAAATTTTTATGCTTTTAATTTGTTTGTGTCGGTGTCAAAATTTTGATTTTGATCCTGTAGATCAAAATCAGAATTATGACACCGATGAGAAAGAAAATAAAAAATCATACGTTGACATATTTTTGGGCTCTATTTGATGTTACAATGGTACATACTCGGACTTCTGCCCGGGGGTTGAGGATAAATTCGAAACAGAGTTACCTCGCCCCTGGGCGCTAAGGGCTTGAAGGAACAGGGGTGGGTTTTAGTCAGTAAGAGTCTGACGCGCCCTCCCGCTCCACCCAGAGCGGGAGAAGTCATTGGATGATTTCCCAAAAAAAAAAAAAAATGGTACAGACGTGTAAAAACACTCGAACTGACTCGAACGCTTAGGGTTCCGAACAAATCATATTTTTTTCAGGTATTCTTTAAAACTACATAAAATAAATAAATAAAATAAAATATCTTTATTTCAGACCTATTTCAGTCCATGAGTTATTAGTAACAGATGCCATATATACTTCTTATAAGATTTCCTGTAATCTGTAAGTAAAGAACTACCTCCTGTATTTTTTTTAAATATATTTTAGGCCCGGTGGTTTTTCGTATTCTCTTAAATCCGTCAGGCCCCGCACGTCTCCAATCGGAGACGCGACAATAGGTTTTTAATTGTGTCTGCTATTCTGGCCCTGATGGGAATAACTTTAAAATAAAAATTTGGGACACTAATAATAAGCCCTTTCATATATTAATTATGTAGCACGGTACAGTTAGTATTTTTTTTTAATTTTCCTATTTGCAACCCAAAAGTGACCGTTAAATTCCAAATCCATTTATTTCCATTACATCTCTATATTTGGATCACAGATATTCAAGTGTGCTGAAACTTTAACTAACTTCAACTTTAGCGGTTCATTAGATTCGGAGAAAAATAACTATGACAGACGGACAGACAGATACACGAGTGATTCTATAAGGGTTCTGTTTTTCATTCGGACTTTCGGAACCTTAAAAATTAAATAGTATTGTGTCATATTTGCAACAGGTGCTGTTCTGTTTATTAAAGAAGAAAATGCGTGAGAGGTGCGTGAGAGGCTTACAGCTCACTTGTATAATTTAATATTAATGTGACAGTGTTTTTGGGCTAACATTTTCCTACAAAACCACAAATAAATGAATATGTTTTAAAATTCTGAAAATACCAGACCGTTTTATTTCCAAAAAGCAACAGGAAAACGAGTAGGTGTGAAATTCATCCGAAGTGCCAATTACAAAACTGCATAACACCTCCGCTGAAATATAATTTACACACTTGCAAACACACACCATTTAACAGGATACATTATTTATGTGTGCGTAAAGTGCATGAAATATGCACAGTGCACACAAAAAGAGTGTGTGTACTACATGTTTTAATGTGATTACGTCTCCAGACGTATACACAACACATTCGCAGCGAGAGTTAGTTTCGCGCTAAAAGCATCCTCGGGACGTCTTATGCAAATGGACTGTGCGGTCTAAGTCATAGATGTAGATCTAACATTCGTTTTTAAATTTGGAGGGCAATACTCGTAAAATGTGTGCATGTGATAATTAATGTTTATACGTCTGGTTTATACGACCGTAATTAATAGCGTTCGTGCCAATACTAGAGTTATAGATATCTAATGTTTTCGTTGAAACTTGACTATAGCTGTTGCGATTTAGCAAGGCGATATCGGTCTTTGCCTTTTCTTTTTCCATTTATTTAGAAAGCCAGAAAATGTAAGAGGGTCAATGACCACAACAGACTGTCATGCTAACTCGCAACAACTATAACACTGCACTTCGTCATAGATTTGCTATGTGGGTCGACTTCGTAGCTCGGCTATGTTGCTATGAAATTTTAACGTATCATAATACCCTCTGAAAACAGTTTAGTAGAATGTATTCCTTCTAATTTTTGTAATCAATTACACTTCACTCGGTATTACGAAAAACCGTAGGCTAATATTTATAATGGTAGGGATTGTGAAATCTGTCTAGACTGGTATACAAAAATATACACAACTAACTTTATAAGTGTAGATAGAGATTAGCTGTTTTTTATTAAACAAAATCCTTTTATAATGTGTAATTATTCAGGAGATGGCCGTCCGAACTATACAGATTTTACAGAATGGCTTGCGAAACAAAATGTGATCCGCTGTGTCGTATACATTGCGTCGTAGGATCTAGTTCAGATGTAGCTCACGAGAGAGCCAAGAAGTTTTATTTACAATATTATCATGATCTCATTTACAGCTCAGACCTCTGAAACTTTCACACCTTTTGATCTTGTTGGCTAATTCAGAATGCTCCTAGTGTTTAGTTCGTTGAGGTTTGATGAAATGTGGTGTTACAAGCCATTGACTTTTACTATGGTGTGATAGTTTTTATATTTAGTCATCCAACAGATAAAAAGGTGACAAATCCTTGCTGAAGAACTATAGACCTATCTCACTTCTGAGCCACACAAGCTATTTATTCTCAAGGATCGTCACGAGTTCCAGCCACCAGAACTACCTGGTTATCGTAACCGCTTCAGTACCGTGGACCAAATCCATACTTTTCCGGCAAATTATACAGAAGACCGAAGGATACATCCAGCCGCTGTTTACGGAATTTCTGGACTACGAGAAAGCCTACGACTCCATCGAAATATGGGCAGTTCTGGCCTCTCTACAACGATGTCGAATTGACTGGCATTAGATCAAAGTGTTGAAATGTCTGTGTGACGCTACGCGCTGCTACGATGACTGTCCAGAACCAAGATTAGAAAACCAGCCCCATCCAGCTGCTCCGAGGGGTGAGACAGGAGGATGTGATATCCTCAAAACTGTTCACAAACGCGTTGGAGCACACTGACAGTTGGGCTGGTCTACAAATTCTTGGTCACTCAGCGCGCTATGTAGCGGGCTATGCTAGGAGTTTCTTTCAAAGATAAAATCAGAAATAAAGTTGTCCGGAAAAGAACCGGAGTAACCGACATAGCTTACACAATAAGCAAATTGAAGTGGCGGTGGGCTGGTCGTGTTTGTTGAAGGACCGATGGCCGGTGGAGCCGACGAGTCCTGGAGTGGAGACCACGTATCGGCAAGCGTAGTGTGACGCCCCTCAGCTAGACCTTAAGAAGGTGGTTGAGGTAGACTGGATGCGGAAGGCGGAGGACAGGGTGTTGTGGTGCAGTCTAGGAGAGACCTATGTCCAGCAGTGGACTGCGACAGGCTGAGTTGATTGATTGATTGATTCAACAATCTACACTTATGATTGGAAAGGACACTGTCCTTCACATACGTGAAGCAAAACCTTTCCATCTCTTTTTATGAAAATCACACGGACGGTCCCAGTATGAAATTTGGCACAGGCATAGTTTATTTGGAGAAGGAGTGCACAAAGCTAATATTTTTTTAGAATATGCATTAGAAATAAATAAAATGAATATAAAAGCATTACCATGCGTTTGACACGTATGTTTTTCGTTTCACAGTCATGTCTGATGTCATGTCATGTTTATGGTTTTTGACAATAAAACCTTTAAAACGTTCAACCTTAAAATTTAAATGAGGTCGAAACTCAACCTATGGGTGGCCACTAGTTATGCTTTTTTCACTAGTTTGCTTATAATTAGGAAAATTAAACTCATATAATTATTAACTAATGAGCACACAATCAGTAAGTTTCAGTAATTACCACCTTGGCAAGGATCCAAGATTCACAAGGATTAAGAAAATATCCTTGGGTATTTACAACTTGAAGATTTCACAATTCATTTATCTTTCCTGGTTTCTGTTTCTGAGATTTAACGTTTCATCACCTGCTAGCATTTTCCCAACTATGTCGAGGTTGCTTCCAGTCCAACCGGTTGCAGCTAAATACTGAGTATGTGATGATATAACTACCTATTAGACCTCCACCCCCAGTTACTGGGAAACACGATACCCACCCATTGGCGAGACCTTGTTGTCCAAGTTTCGACTCTCTGAGCAGTTTCAATACAAAATTAAAGATAGCCGCGGACGACTCAAGCAGTTAATTTGTCTTCGTAGCTAAAAATGCACTCACTGCTCCAAGCAGTCCGTCTATGGAGACCCCGATCGCAACACGACTGCTTTCGTGGACTTGCTCCTCAACTCGCACGCGTGAAACTCGCCCGTTCGTGCGAGTTGGCACTTTCCGATCTTACCTATTTTTTGTTGTCAACTCGCTCGTACGTATAAAGTACAGTCAAATACAAACGGATTGAAACCAATAGCTATTAATAACTATCTATTGCCCACGTTGGCTGATTCGGTTAAGTAACAACTATCTACTTACGTTTCGGGATACCTTACAGCCTATGTTAGAGGTGCGGAAAGAGGCGAGGGGGATGTAGCCAACGACGCATGACACCCCTTTTGTAACATTTTACGTTACTTTGACCTTCTCATGTTACCTCCATGTTACACGACGCAAAATATTACTTAACTACATTATAGTACTACTTACGGACTTTAAAATATTGAAAATTTTCCAGCAAACAAAAAATAATCGTGAAACAGAACGCATCCAAGAAAGAGCGACATAGATTCACGAACTACCAGGAGACCAGAATCACAATAAGTATTCTGAGGCTGGAATCATGACAGATATAAGAGATTTACAAATTACCAGCAGAACAGAGAATCATGAAGAAGTACAAGCGGTATAGATTTAAGAACTACCAGGAAATCAGAATCCCAAAAAAGTATGCCAAGTCTGGAATCATGAGAGGTATACACAAATTACCAGGATATCAGAATCACAAAACGTATTCGGCGGCTGAATTTATGAGAGGAAGATTCACAAATTACTAGCAGAACAGAATCATGAAGAAGTAAAATTTCGTGATATTGTTGACTGTTTTTGTTTTATTTGCTTGGTTGTAGAAAATTTATATAATATGTAATAAGCCAAATTTTAGATTTATTGTGCTTACTAGTGTTGATTTGTGATATTGTTGATTATTATTAGTTCCTCCAGCGCACAGCCTGATTACGTCACTGGACATCATCTGCAAATCATCGCAGCCCGGTTATCCTGCAATTTTCTCGCGTTCACTAAATCTACGATATCTCAGAAATTACGCAACGTAACTCTAAAAACCCATTATAATATGTATATATCCACTGAAATTGCTATGAAATAAGCTATCTGATAGTACAGGGTTTAGTACAGTTTTATCTTGTAATTTATTGTTAATTCGACGTTGAAAGTCGACTTTTACCAGTATGTCGTACACAAGTCATCAAATTAATACAATAAAAGCAATTGTTCCAAAAGTAATTACATAATTTACTTACCACCACATTATTGAACAATAATCAATGAAAAGAATACACATCTCCTTACATTTTTTGCACACGAATTAGGTAAATAAGCAGTTTTATATTACTCGTATCTATCTATCAAAAACGATGTTTGTTTTATTTTAAAGTCAATTCGTATAAAATGTGGGTGGGTACTTATATTTTAAATTTTATTAGTCGTTTTTGTAGTTGACCGTACATAAATATGTCAGATTTTCACAATCGAGCGAGTTGACGACAAAAAAAATAGGTAAAATCGGAATGTGCCAATGCCAACTTGCACAAACGGGCGAGTTTCACGCGTGTGAGTTGACGAACAAGTCCTCTCGTGCAGTTGGTGTCGACTGCACTCAGTCCATCTATGGCCTGACAACAACGGAATTTCAAAAACGTGTGACGAAACTAAATAAATCATAAATGATATAGAACCGATATTTTATGATATTATTGCTATCAATAATATTATTATCTGCTCGGTTTGTGGTCAGGGGCCCAATAATCTGCTTCATTGAATGTTCGTTCGGAAACATTGATTTTATCACCACGCTTTGATAATCAAATTATTGGTAACCGCTGTAGTTTTGAAATGGTGGCATACATTTAGCGGTTCAGTTCCTATCTTACCTGGTGGAATATCATCATCATCATCAGCCTTTTAATGCTCCCACTACTGGGGCACAGGCCTCCTCTCTGTGAGAGAAGGTGTGTGTCTGTGTGGGGTGGTGGAATATAATTTATATGAACTACAAGATAATCAAGACGTGTCTTTTTCGCTTATTTACAAAGATTACTAACATGTGTGACCTTTAGCAGACAAACTGTGGGCCAACTAAAACAGAACTGGTGCCTTGGGACAATTAGGTGGGGTTGCAGCACGCCATTTAGGAGATAATAAAAAAATGTTTATTTATCTCCACAAAATTACATAATAATGCTATTTAAGTTGACAGTTTGGCAGAATAATTGTAATTTGTGGAAGATCTGGAGTCTGAACTAAGCCTAGACCTGTATTTCAGAGCTCCAAGACCCCATCATATCCTTAATAATAAAATAGTAAAGATTGCCAACGTGTAAACAGTACGATGGTGTGTGTATAATATTTATAAATAATTAAATATAAGTATCTGGCACAGTACTAATCAGTGGGCGTAAGCTCGGAACGCTCGATGTAATAAAAATACCTTACGCACACAGAAACAACGTGTACGTTATTCTACACACACATCCAAGACAAACCCGCCTTCGTGAAATAGAACATCTATATGAATGTGAGTCGGTTCATGTCATTCAATTGTTGAATGAGAATTCAAAGACACAACCTCTCACTTAATCAAAAAGACTATTACCTTATTCTAAAAATAAATTGTAACAAAAACCAGCTAAATAACAACAAATTTCCTTATATCCTTTCCACACAGGAATAATGTTCCAAATCACTTTGAAAATAAAACTACGCGTTAAATTATATTCCTTTAACTGAATCAGGAGTTTCCAACAAAAAAGGAATTACAGAATATAAAGCTTTAAGTGTACTCCTAGTTTATACGAAAGCACCTCATTAGGACGATACTGCACGAATGCAAGCACCCACTAGCTGTTAGACAAACAACCCTATTTGTATAAGTTTTGAGTTGAAGTTGCAGTGATGGAGCTGGAGTAACTCTGCCAAGTTTATGAATAAAGGAAGTTATTTAATCTCGATATGTTCTGTAGTTTAAAGGAGGCTCTGGTTGTTATGATTACTTTGTGAATAGTAGGTTGAATTATTTTTTCATACTTACTATGCTCATTTATGTCTACTGAAAACCAATAAAAGTACTTAGGTAAAGTTGTTACCGATTTAATATTTTTAAATAAAAAACACTTTTAAGGCTCGGCTTTCTGATTTTGATAAAATATGTCGAAAAACCATCGCTAGAAAACCTGCTTTCAAATTAAAAACACCGCATTCAAATCGGTTCACCGTTTAAGAGCTACGGTGCCACAGACAAACACACAGACAGATACACACACAAATTATAGCTGTCAAATTTATAACACCCCTCTTTTTGCGCCGGAGTTTAAAAACTGTCATGTTAGGGGAAAGCCTTAATGGCATATCGGTAGTGCTTAAGTAAAGTCGACATAGCAGAAATTATAGAGGGATCAGATAGATTGGTAGACAGATGGAAACCAAAATTGAAAAATAGTGACAATTAGTCTGTTACAATTTATTATATGATGGCGGTTTTATGACTAATAGCTTAAAGTTTTGTTTTTGTTATTTAATGGTCAAAATCTTTTTTACTAACTTGTCTCTGTGTGTACATAAATAATTAAATATTTTTTACATGAACAACTGTTTTTCTCTTGACTGTACTTACCTGTCAAAAAGAGCAAGGGGATCAGACCGGAATGTCAAAATTTATAGTGTATCAGACAGGAGTTAAAAACATAAGAATAACCAGCAGGGGATCAGATCAACCCGGGCCTGCGGACGGCGAGTAATGGGTAGCTCGCTGTCCGATCAGCACCAGGCCATGAGTCGACGGCGCGTAGTGTTCCACGCGCGCCTCAAAGAGTTGTCAGCAATTAGGATGGGGCCCGTCATGGCCGATGCCTGCCCGGGGGTTGAGGATAAATTCGAAACAGAGTTACCTCGCCCCTGGGCACTCGAGGCAGGAAGGAACAGGGGTGGGTTTTAGTCAGTAAGAGTCTGACACGAGGAGCGGGAGAAGTCATTGGATGATTTCCCACCCCACAATAAAAAGGGGATCCGATCAGGGGATCTGACCGAAATAACTCAAATAAAAAAACAAAAATCTAATCTTATAAAATACCTTCATTAGACACGGTTGGCGCAGTGGCAGAGCGATTGCGTCCTGCGCTGCGGGTTCGATTCACGCACGTTAGAAATATTTATATGGTCTACAAATAGTTATTTCGGGTCGGGTTGTTTGTGTACGCCAGTTTGAATGTCTGTATTTATTATTGTACTTTTTTAACCGACTTCAAATGAGGAGGTGCTGTGTTCGACTGGCATGTATGTACGTCATGCACCTTGTTTGTCCGCGATTTTCTCGTAAACCACTGATTCGATTATGATGGGGGTTTCGTTTATTAAATGCATATTTTTCAAGGAAGGTTTTAGTATACAATACATTAGGATCTGATGAAGATCTGCGGAGATAAACAGTGGAACTCTTCAATAACTAACAGCGAATGACTCTCGACTGCAGTGATCGTATTACTATGTCTATTTATTGTAAACACAATTTAATGGGGGGGCCACAACAAAAAAGTGAAAACTAAAAAACTTTTTGGAAGTCGGTTCTATTTTTTGCAAACAAGTTTTTTCTGTTTGTCTTTCATACAAACTGTCTCTGTACGACCCTAAGGTCAACTGATAGAAAAAACCTAAGGCCTAGAGTCGGGTTTTGCTCAGTGTGTTTTATTTGTGCATAAAGTTTTAATACCTAAATAAATATAAGCCACGATACAGGAGAAATTCTTAGTATAGAGCAGTTTTCTGAATGCAAAAGAACTCTAGAATAAGCTCACAACACGTCCTGCACACAATAATGTTAGTGTTGTTGTTACTCTACAACTAAGCGTTTCTTTGTAGCGACAATATAAGTTACTACTCCTAACAATTTTCTATAGGTAACCTACTAAACAAAGCTTTCATAGAAAATAAAGCGTAGCGCATATTTCACACGCGTTACGAAATAAAATAAAACCTTTTCATTCACACCTTTGCACCCACCATTGTTACTAGCACAAAGAAAAAAATAAATAAAGAAAATAATAAAACCCCAGGTTTTCTCTCACTACACGTTGTTCCTGGTAACTTTCTCATTAGATCCATCAGTTTTAAAAAAGGAACACTCTAGTTTGGGTGAAAAATTAAGAGAAAGACAGGGTGATATATCTATTGGCGTTAGAGAGAGATGAAAGATGCAGGTGAAAATGGGTATAAATGTGCAAGCTTGGTGAAAAAATGTTGGGTGTCAAAATAAATGCAGTTGGAGATTGTTTTGAGAAACTTGCTTTGAAAGTGTACTGAATTTTAGTATATGATCTGAATTAACCGACTGCAAAAAAGGAGGTTCTGTATTCAACCCGTATGTAAGTATGTATCCTGTTTGACGGTGATTTTCTCGAAAAATGTTCATCCGATTTGGATGGGGTACACTAGCACTTCGCCCGCGACTTCGTCCGCGTTGATTTCAAAAATGTATCGCCTATGACACTCACAAATAACGTGGCTTTCTATTGGTAAAATACTTTATTGCGCTGCATGAAGAATAGCAACAATCTATACAAGAAGTTTAAAAGGTACCCAGATAATAATATCATCTTAACTACATAAAAGTGTTACAGGAATAATTTCAATGCTTTCTTAAAGAAACAAAAAATACTACGCTTAGCTAGCTTTATTTAAGTAGGACTAGTCTCTCATAAATGAAACTCGCCTAATCTTACAGAGTCTATCGGTACTGTTCTTTTTTCATTAACATGTCCCCAAGACACTGTATTAGGCTTGGGCAGATATTTTCGAGACAAGACTCACTCTATTTTAGCCTAAAACCCACCCTAACCCTGTAAAGCGAGTCACCAACATTCACCGTCTAGATGGATCTAGATAGACTATGGACGTCCTACACTCTATTTACAAATGCCAGGCACGATCACAAAGTATCTACTAAAGAAACCAAACACCATCTTTATTCAGACCCAAGTAGTCCGACCCTAAATGAATGAACATGAATTAATATTTAACTCCATGTAAATGTATTGAGGTTTTGTACCATTTTGGTTTCTAACTAGAAAATACTCAGCTGTCTAGTATAAGGCGTCTTTTACACGGTGAGTTGTGCTGTCAGTTTTACCAATCGTCTCATGCAGTGACTGATGGCTGAATGAAGAAATATCGATACTTTGAGTTCTTGCATCATTCTACCATCAGTATTTTTTAATTTTTATAGGGTTGTAAATCATCAATCTTCTCCCGCTCTGGGTGGAGTAGGACGGCGTCAGACTCATAATGAAATCAAAATCAAAAGTCATTTATTCAAACTAGGCTGAGAACCAGCACTTTTTGAACGTCAAAGTTCTACATAAAGACAATCCCCCAAAAAACGCCCGCCCGTCACCACTTCCTAGTGTTTTAGCTGTGAAGAAGAAGTGGCCAACAAACTCCTCAGCAACACATCTGTCTGTCAAGTTTTAAGAACTTGAATCTATATAATTCTAAGCAACAATCTTAACATTATGTAAAACAGAAAAATAAATATATGTCGTCTAAAATATAATCATAAAATTAAATAATCCGCCACTTGCCAGCTAGCACACTCAATCATGCCATTAAAAACAAACTCAAGCATAAACACTAAACCAAATTAAAGAAGCCTCCATACATAACTGGTGTGCCTGCGTACAAGAACAAAGATAGAAACTGACTATAACCCACCCGTGTTTTTTCAGTTGTATGACCCAGGGCCGTGATGACTCTTTCGATTACTCCCGCAATTCTGACTGGAAATTCAATTCCAAAAGTCATGGCATCAGTCATGACTTATGACTGACGCTTGCATGAGCTTGTAATGGATAGGTACCTATAACTATTGTCACACAAAGCCTTTGATACTCTTTTGTTACGATATTCCATCTCTTTATACTCTTGAAACTCGATACTTAAATGCGAGGCATTTATTCTGTTGGCTTTTAAATTCCAGTTGTATTTTCGTGAAGAAATGTGTTCGGCTTGTACCTATTTATCTTTTTTGTTCATTACTTGTAGATACCAACTTCTCGGTTAATTTATTGTCTTTAATTTAAAAGGGAATTTGTAATAGGTATACTTAGCTCTATTAACACGTTTTTTGGAGAGATAAGTAATAACTTATTTCTACTTATTTTACGGGAAATTTCCTTCAATCGTTTAGTACATTCGCGTTCGAGTGCGTCATCGTACATGGCATTAACGTCAGAATAAGTAGTTTTTCTAGTTCTCTGGTGAAAGTATCTAACTTCGCGTATCTACTGACAGGTAAGTTTGTTTTTCCATTAATGTTTTATTCTTTTTCATCCCTGTGATCAGATATAATACTTACCCATATTTACGGTTTTAGAAACACGTTTTTGTTTCGTCGTTTTGTTTTCTAAAATACCGAAACTTAAAACCATTTGTGAAGTTTTGCCAATATGTTATTTAAAGATAGTTACCCTGTAGGTATTTTTTTTTTTTGGGGGTTGGAAAATCATCCTTTGACTTCTTCCGCTCTAGGGTGGAGCGGAAGAGCGTGTCAGACTCTTACTGACTAAAACCCACCCCTGTTCCTCCCTGCCTCGAGTGCCCAGGGGCGAGGTAACTCTTTCAAATTTATCCTCCACCCCCGGGCAGGCATCGGCCGTGGCAGGCCCCGTCCTTTGCTGACAACTCTTTGAGGCGCGCGTGGAACACTACGCGCCGTCGACTCTCGGGCCTGGTGCTGATCGGACGGCGAGTTACCCACTACTCGCCGTCCGCAGGCCCGGGTCGCCGTCCGCAGGCCGGGTATTGTAGGTATTTGAGTTTAAAGACGAGATGACATGAAGTATGTAATGTTCAAACAAATTATATGTGTTTGGGGCCGATTTTCAAGTTGTCAGATATTTTTTTTGAGAAATTTATATGGCGTTTTAAGAGAGTTTCTTTGGAAAATATTTCAAACGACCCAATTTATTCTTTAGGTAAAATTTATCTGACGATTAAGAAATCGTCCCTTTTTTTTCTTTAAACAAAAAAAAAAGAAATCGTCCTTCTCAGGTGAAAATTGTAACACAAAATCCGACTATTGCTTAGTTAAACAGTGTGAGAACCAAACAAACTACTCAACTATTCCTCACCCAACGCAGGTGAAGTCTACTCAATAAAACTGTTCCGTTTAAGTTGTACAACTCAAGATTTACACTGACGTAAACCGTTTTACAGGTAATAACCTCCCGTATGGATTCACTCGACGGACATATTTTAGTAGCGCTGTAAATTTTTATCTCTTGCAATACGCTGGTTGTAAAACAACGCGTTCAGCTTACCCCTCGTGTTACTGTATGAAATTCTGAATTTATGTATGTGATGATTAGTTGGCAGATAAATTATATCTACAGTAGTCAATGGTATGTAGCCCACTCATACAAACTTACAAATATCTAAAAATTGAATAGCGCCACTTATTTCATCCTTCGGGTACTTTAAGTTGAACAGTTGACGCACCCGCTCAAGCGCGGCGCAGGCGTTGGTTGCCCGTGATAGTGAAACAGGAGCACCGCAGAGTCCGCGGTCTACGTCTATGTCGCGCGACCACTTACGTAAGTATTTTTTATTTGTTTTTTTATTTAAAAAACGTTGCCCCACACTAGGAATTACTCCTGTATCGTGAGTGCATTCACAAACAAGTATACTCACATACACAAGACACCCAGACCCGGAACAACTAACTGTAGGTCATACAAATATTTGTTCCGTGCGGGAATCGAACCCGCGACACGCAGCGCAGCAGCCGAACGCTCAACCACTGCGCCAACCGTGTCGTAGTTTTGCTGTACTTGTTGCTATTATTTTATTCAAGTATTATATTTATGTATATTAATGTTTTTGGTTACTTTCGTAGGTAATTTGTACAATAGCATTTAGAAAATTATGGACAGACAAGTTACTCAGATGGAGGCATGGAAGGGTGAAGATGATAGCCGTTACGATCTCTATGACAATTATCCAAGTTCAGATAATGAAGAGGACCATATCGAGGAGCAGTTTTCTGATTCAGGATCAGAACACGTCCCAGTTGAGGCTGAATCGGGCGTGATGATATTTACCTTGAGGTGGATAACACTGTCTGAATAAAAACTGTTTCTCTGTATAAAAGAAGAACTAAGAGCCATAAGTTTTCGTGCCTCCTGGTCCTAAAGGAATCGCACGTCAAAACGGCAAAAAAAAAATCTTTGAATTTGTTCGACACCTTGATTTCCTTATTGACTTGGCTCTGGCTTGGAAGAAACCCCTTGCTCAGCAAGGACTGGACAATATTGTTGCCAAGAAGTCTATCCTTTAAAATAAAAGGTATTCTTGGTCTTCCACAATAAGAAAACCAGCTATCAACACCAGGACCTATACGGAGGAATTACGTTGGCCGTTGCCGTGGCTGTGGTAGAGCTCGTGATACAAGCACTCAAAAGATGTGCAATACGTGCAAAAAGTTCATATGTTCCGTTCCTTTAACGTGTACTTGTCTCGCTTATAAAATATCAATTAGATTACAATGTTGTTATATAGTTTTTTTTAAATATAATTTAATGAAAACATGTGATATTTTGTTATGTAAAATATCACATGATTTCATTAAATTTAATGTTTTAGTTGATTTTTCTAAGAATAGAAAATATTTTTACTTTTTTTTTTTAAAGTCATCGTTTAAATGATATAAAAATAAATAAACAAGTATTTTAAATTGGTTGTATACTTTCTTTTGTTTAAATATGATATACCCATGTAGACCACGCGACCAAACATCTCAGTTTTAGATACGCGACCACTGTAGTGTTAAAAATGTCTTAGCAGCAAATTATGGAATTTTTTTAATATTTAGGTTACAAAAAAAAAACTTTTTTCAAAAAAAAATACAACCGAATTCTAAAAATTGCAAATAACTTTAAATTCCGAAGTCGGTGTATATATTTTTTTTTGGTTCTTCGTTATTTGACACCGACTTCCGAAATTATAGTTATTTTGCAATTTTTAACCGACGAAAAAAAAAGGAGGAGGTTCTCTATTTGACCGTATATATGTTTTTTTTTTTTTGTGTACGTTCAGCCCTCACTCCGTCATTTATGAAGCGATCTTGATGATTATTTTTTTGTTAGATAGGATGTACGTCAAGGGTGGTCCCGTGTCAAGGAAATCAGGATCTGATAAAATTGAGAGAAAACCTCAAAAATCTTGGGCACGTTTAGCGTTTCTGTACGTATGATCGGCCCTCACTCCATTGTTTATAAACCGATTTTGATGATTCTTCTTTTTTAGATGATCATGTTGATTGATGATTCTGATCATGGAATCTTGATAAAATTGAGAGAAAACCTCAAAAATCTTGGGCACATTTAGCGTTTCTGTACGTATGTTCGGCCCTCACTCCGTTGTTTATAAACCGATTTTGATGATTCTTTTTTTCTTAGATGATCATGTTGATTGATGATTCTGATCATGGAATCTTGATAAAATTGAGAGAAAACCTCGAAAATTGGCACGAATATTTTTCTGTTTACTTTTCATCATAACTTAATCAGGTATTTGCATTTAGGAATCATCACATCATGAAACTGAGCTGATGATGGAAACCATACCTTTCCTAAACAATAGAAGTTAGATATAAAAAAAACTAGTTTTAGTGACAGATACCACTTAATATGCTTTGAAGAAAAGACGTCTTTAGAATATTGGAGGTAACCTCAACTGGTTAATATCCTGGGAGCCTCATGGAAGGATGGTTACATCATCAGCTCAGTGCCAAGAGGAATGATAAAGGATTAGAAATTAGCCTCAGAATATTAAAAGATTATGCGAGTCACAAAAAATCATAAAACTTTTTACCTAAATTACTTAAATCTTATATGTACGTAGAAATGAAGAAGGCTAGATGTAGGTAATTAATCATTTTATTATTTGGCGCCGACTCAAAATTAGTTTATATAAACTTTGATATTTTATGTAGGTAAATAAGCTCAATACTCAAGACTTAAAAAGTTTATCTATTTTTTGCTTTTTAGTTCTTTTTCGTCGGTTGAATTTTTTGTTAAAAAGTTTTTAGGAGTCGGTTGTATTTTTTTTTTTTAAGTTTTTTATTTTTCACTTTTTAGTTTTTCTTTTTTTTATTATTGTTGTTGTACACCAGAAGGAAAAGTAAATATTTAAGTTATGTCCGAATGGATAACATGGAATTTGAACATTTGTAGACAACCAAAACGTCATATGTGTATATATATTTTTTGTGTATGTTGATTTTTTTTAAAAGTGCTAAATCGATTTCGATAAAATTTATATGGCACCACCTCTGAAGTATGACCTACCAAACAAAAAAAGAATCATCAAAATCGATTTACAAATGGCGGAGATATCACGTAACATACATACAAAAAATAAAAAACATATAGACGAATTGAGAACCTCCTCCTTTTGGAAGTCGGTTAAAAAACATGTTCCTTGGTAAAATAAGCTACCTTCAGTTTGGTTACCATTTTAACGCTCACAGGCGCTACCGACTCTTTGAATTATGCCAAGTGTAAAATAGAAGTTATGCAGGGAACAACAAGCAACTCGAATGATAATACTACATAAACTCACAGCTGTTGTTCCATAGGGGTAGGCAGCCAAAGCCACCTACTACAATCCTGATCAGCTATCAGTTCACCAACACATTCAATATGTAAATAAATTAATATATTTAATTTTTTTTCTAAGAAAATTCTTTCACTTTATTTTCTGTGAAAGGACAGTTTCTTTTTAACAAAAATCAAATCACACTGTTGCTGAACGTGCTCTTAAGGCATTTTTTTATTATTATTTAGGAGCAGATGGTATTTTCTCTGGCTTTCACAAACCAATTAGAGGATTAAATGTGAAGTTCCTATTACATTCCACAGACTAAAAATAAATTGATGGTACTCGCCTTTAGCAATCTCTGAAAAGAACTCATTTCAAAGATTTTAATGAGAGTTCTTAGTTCAGATGAAATTTTTTATTGAAATAAAATTTATTACTTACTGGTATTAACGTGATTCCTCATTTCTTCTTAATAGAAAAGCTCTTTCTTGAATTGGATCGAAGAATATCAATTTCATGTGTTTTGAGTTTTTTTTTGTTAGAGTGTTATTACACCAATCGATCGATGCCATCGATCGACGTTGATCGATTGGTGTAATAACTTTGGCTGATCGACGGACACCGGTCGATAAACAATCGACTGGTCGACGTCGACTAATCCATTCTACCATCGATCGACGCTCAATCGATTAGTGTACCTAGTAGAAACTATTTTTTTTCGTATAAAACATTGAACATATTCATATGATGTCAAAATAAAATTATTGAAAAAAAAAATCAAAAGTTTAAATAAAGTCCAACCAACCGCCATACTGGTATGTATGTATGTACGTCACATAAGTGTTTACAGCCCGCCATCGCTCGGCGGTGCTCATTAATTCACTCGCCATTGATTTCTCTCCATCAATATGTATGGTGCTCTGATTCTTCACTGAAACACCCTTTAGATCGTTATTTACAATTTGTCGACAATATTATGATGTGATAAATTAATACGGGGAATAATGTGAATTGTTATTTTGCAAATACTGCCTTTTGTACAAAGTTCTACCTGATTTAGTTTACTTTGTTTTCTACCCAGTTAATGATATAAATCAGTTTTCAACAACAGGCACTTTTTCTAAAAATTATGCTCGCCTTTGTGACAAGTTAAAGACTTTCTTAGCATTTTAAGGGTTTTGTAAATAATGTCTCCGGAGAATCCAAATAAAGTTACGTAAATTAAATAAAGCATCTCGAAAAGTTTAGCTTAAAACGGCTATTAATAAACAATTGTAGAAATTCTCCAAGTTTTAAGTACCCATGCGTCTGGGGCTGGTGGCAAATTGAATTGCCTACATTTTGCGAATGCCTTGCAATTTGCATGAAGATATTACTATCAGGAGGACGTGACGTCACGAGGATAGGAGGTTAAAGTTACGAGAGATGGTATATCTTCTTTCCGGGCATAATTTAGTACAGCAACCCGCTAAGGCTTTGTCAAACGAATAAACGGAACTTTTCTAAAAATGACTGAAATCTTTTAATTAGAATCGAACAATTTTCTAGATTTATGACCTGAAAAAACTCCAATGTGTCGTTTCGTTTTTCATGAGAGATTGTTCTTAGAATTTCACAGAATTTAGTCTGTCACCTCTAACCTCTTATAAAAAAGTAATCAAGAAATATTGCACCCTTTTAAAAGAAACAGCATTTCCTATCCAGCTGACAAGCGATCGATATAAAACGATTATACTAACAAAGCTACCTCATAAAACATTCACGTGTAACCTCTATCGCACGTCAACTTCTCATTCATTATAATGTTCCTCGTGATCGTATTAATAAACTGAATTTCGAACGTTACGCTGAATATCTCATTTTAAATTAATTTTCACGTTAATGCTCGTGCAGCCGTTTTATATTCAATGTTCATTCTCTCTTTGTGGAAATCAGAAGGTCTACTGCTGGTGGATATTGGCCTGTCACGTTGAAGTTAATGAGAACCATGTTAAGTTTATGTGGTTATAAGTTAAACATAACTTCACACCTTGGTTTACAGTAGGTGTACCTAGAGTGCCTTGCCTCTGAGCGGCAAGTCTTGGTTGCCAGCATCGGGTGAGACCTGTCTCTGCCAGCAGTAGTGAGGGCTATGCTGACAGAGACAGAAAACAGAAGGAAAGTTGCCTCCTTCTGTGAGACCGTGATGGTTCAGAAGGAGGCCGCCGAGCGGGATCATAAGAGGGCCGATCACGATCGGAGAAGGAGGCGTCGGTCGTCACATTTTTTTTTTGTTTTAATGTGTTCAAAATATTTACAACAGAGTATTAAATATATATGCTAAAAACCACAGAATCCTTTGATGGCTTGTATATGGCTAGTGAGTTCGGAATAACAATTTCTAAGACTATTAATTAATACTAAAAACAGATGATAAATTTGTGAGTTATACATTCTAATTTTGTTTGTTCTTAATATTTATTTATTTATTAAAACTTCATGTAACACAAATGTACAAAGGCGGACTTAATGCCTTAGGCATTCTCAACCAGTCAACCAAGGGTGGTGGAGAGATAACATGGCCGGTGCATAAACTGAAAAAATAAAATATTTCTAAGACGAAAATAATATAGCACAATTAAAGATGTAAAAAGTACCTATATAAAATTAAAGTGTATAGGTACTCATAATGACATTATAATAATCACATCTCATAATCTTAATCTCATAATGATTTTTTAAAACGCCGAAACCCCGCCTTCGCCATTTAAGGCAGGCGGGACTCTGCTGGGTTCATGGGCGTTCAGAGTGGGGACTCTGTCCACCCACCGAGTGAACCCATCAAAGACGGTGGCACAGTGATCACGTGCTACCGTGCACAGCGAGGCTCAGGGGAGACGCCACGAGACCCCTTCTATGTGGAAGGGTGTGTTCCATGTGGTGATCACCGAGGTGGTTTTAGTGAGGTAAAAATAAAATACACCCTTCTGGTCTTTTTCCCCAAAAGTCCAGGAGATTTTTAAAAAATTCTCTTCGACAAAAAAAACCGGCCAAGTGCGAGTCGAACTCCTGCATGAAGGGTTCCGTACCATCGTACAAGATTATACGCATTTAGTTGTTGCCATTATCAAGATCGCGCAAAAAAAGCCAAAAAGACACGTTTCTAGTAGGGTCCCCTTTGATTTTTATTATTTTTTATTATTTGTTGTTATAGCGGCAACAGAAATACACATTCTGAGAAAATATCAACCGTCTACATCATGATCATGAGATACAGCGGACAGCAGAGGCTTTTTTTTTTTTTTTTTTTTTATCATTATTTTTTTTTGTTTAGTAATAGGGTCCCTTCGGGTACAAAATCCTAAAAAGGTGTACCTAGAGTATAATAATATATCTGCTTTATCCTTCGAGTAAACCCACATTTTGTATGTTATAGGGGGCAAACCTACATTGTCAACTTGTTACAAATACATCAACCTGGCACAGATACAGACTCCGGGCTGCTACTGCAAAATCCCAGGTGGAAAAATTCAATAACTCTGTGAGACCTGGGAATCCTTTTATAGTTCCTTATTATATTGGATACTGGACTGGGTAAGTCTGGGTACTTAACTACCATCGAGATTGGTATTCGTAGTTTGATAATTAAAGCCACAAAAAGAAAAATACAAAATAGACCCATATTTTCTTTCATACACATTAAACATTAAGGATCGTCGTGTAATATTATTGGACGGTTGATAGACAGATACTTACATCAATACAATCGCTAAGTCGTTTCTAAGGATATTAGAACCTCAATAACTTGAAATACAAGAGGACAATAGACCAAAACATTTTCAGATCAAAAAAAGAAATACAATCACTCCTTTTCGATATACACGGAGTTTTGATACTTTAATTTGAGGTCCATTATTTATCCGGAGATTTATACGGTTGTACTTGAGCTACGTTTTAATCTCAAAGTGACAGTTTGGGTTGGATCGATCTGACAGCGGTCCGGGCCCTTATCAACCGAAGCATCGCAAAACATTTATACGTACTTGATACTTGCGACTTTATTTCACCGATAATGTGAGTTTGTGATTTAAAGTGTCAAAGAGTTGAGAATTGTAATGCGATTTTGTAAAGTCGTTGAACATTCTGTCGTTCTGCTTTGGAAATAAACTTTTATTTTAGAGATGTATTTCGCAGAATTTGGGCTAATCTAAAGCTTTCATGTTTTCCGCGTAGAAAGGTAAGAGGAAAATGATTTGATCTTGTTTGCTATAGATGAAAATGATAAGAAAAGATGTTAGGCACATTTATAATAGCTATATTAGCCGTCGATAAGGAATGAACATTAGCGCCTTGTTTGGTTTCAAAACGATACCTACCCATTGCCTGACTTGAACTACTAGGGCTTTCATCTCAATGGGAGACCTTTAAGTTTTTTCTACAGGGTGGAAAATCATAAAATAAGTTCTGCCGCTCTTTCGTGTCAGTGTCTGACTAAATCCCACCCGTGTTCATTCAGTTGCTTGTACCAGGGCCACGATGACTCCTGCGCAGTGACCCTGGCAGGCATCGGCCCTAGCAGGTCCCGTCAATTCTTTGACATCTCTTTGAGGTGCGCGTGGAACACTACGCACCGTTGACTCGGGCCTGGTCTTTATCTGACGGCGAGCTACCCAGTACCCATTGTTCGTCGTCCACAAGCCCACGCCTACGATGGCCAGGAATCGGTTTGCGACTTCCGACGAGACCTTTAAGCTAAGCCTTATACTTACGAGATACGTATTCAGACGCCGGAAACCGTACCTACAAAAATAGTACGCGTAGGCTAAAACTAGACACTCCAAAAATAGCCCACATAAATATGCTTGTCTACACAAACATAATTACAGAACAGCCCAATTTGGCAAACTAACACCCACTATTTCTGAATTTAATAAATAATACACTCACATTTACATTTAAACTAAGGTTTTCTCAACATAGTATGGCTATTTTTGTAGCTGTCTGCGTAGAACACATTTTATATAAAGATTCTGAGACGGGTAGATTTCGGGTACAAGAGTTTCGTTTTTATTTTGCTGTGGAAACTAATACAAATTTGTAGTAGCAAACTATACACGGGAAACGTGTTAGGGCGGTTTTATTTGTTTGTAAAAAAATATTTGAATTAAATAGAAGTTAGAGAGGAGGTTAATGAGGTTCTTATACAAATTATTGATTAACACGAAAACAGGCTGCCTACCTGTAAATGTAGTTGTGTGAGTGTTGTAAGAGTGATGAGTATGAAGCTAATATCTCCTTTGATCAGTAAGCAAAGGAGCTCTTCTTCCGCGCTTCTTTTAACCAGCCGTACCGACCCAACCCGGTGGGCGTGCAGGGGCCATATGATGACGTTTTAAAATCATCATAAATCCAGTGTGAGAAAGGGATAGTGCTGTACGGACTGTATAGCGCAGCCTCTGTCTAACGTATCGTATTATGATAATTTTAAGACGTCAGGGAGCGGATAAATTCGTAACAGAGTTACCGCTCCCCTGGGCACTCAGGCAAGGAAGGAACAGGGGTGGGTTTTAGTCAGTAAGAGTTTACGTCGCTCCAGCGGGGGAGCGGGAGAAGTCACAGAATTATTTCCCAACCCCAAAAAAAATTAAAAAATAGGGGGGGGGTCCCAATTCATCTTGCCCCAGGGTCGCGGGTGTATTTAAAACTGAAGGAACACAGGTGGGTTTTAGTCAGTAAGAGTCTGACATGCTCTTCCCCTCCACCCAGAGCGGGAGAAGTTATTTGATGATTTCCCACCCAAAAAAAAAAGGTCATTTTGTCACCTCTATCTTGGGAGGCCTCAGCGGAACCGTCATCAGAAATAAATATATAAAATCTTCAGGCACCCATTGCGTGGAGACTTTTGCGCAGCAGCGGTCATTGTGCATGCGACTAACGTGAACCGCCCAATCCCATTGGAGCGGAATTAAGCATTCATTAAATTAAAAAGTAAAACAATGAACATACTCCAATTCAATTATCAAATTACCGACCGATTTATATCTCTTTTGAACACATTTATTTAAAATCCCGCGTTCAGAATTTAATCCACGAGCACGCAAATTGTAGAAGTAGTCAAAAATGACACGCGAAAGTAATTTTCGCAAACAAACGTTTAGGAGGTGAAACAGTTTAAGATAACGAAATTAATCGCGTCGTATTGTAAACGTATAATTAGTTTTCAGAGAACAAGTTTCTAAATTAAATTCTGAGACGTTTTGTGAGATATTTCGGCGCGGAGCGGCTCGGCTGTGGAAAATACGGGAGGATAGTTTTGGTGCAGAAACGTGCATATCACAGACTGAAGGAGTGATCATGCTCACTAGTCGATCAATATTATACAAAAAAAAACTTTTTTACAAAAAAAAAACAACCGACTTCCAAAAATGTTTCCAAAAAAATACACTAAAAATTAAAAATAACATTAATTTTTTTTGATCAGTTTTGAACGTCCGAATGAAAAGAAACATTATGTGTGTGTGTGTTTATATATATATGTGTATGTTTATTTTAACTCTATATAATATATACCCATTTTCCTTCTGATAATATTATGTACTTTCTTGTTTTATGCACAATTTTTTTTTTTTTTTGGTTTACTCGTTGGGCATTTTTGTTCAAGTTCTCACTTCTGTCAGCACTCCCGGAGTGCCACTGTTTTTGCCATATTATTTCTCCACCACCCTTGGCTGATTAGTAAAAAATGCCTAAGGCATTAAGTCCACCTTCGTACATTTGTGTTATAGAAATTTATAGAAATAAATAAATCCTTATTTGATCACTCAAGTGTCTGTTTGCTTGTCTGTAAGTCTGTCCAACCAATTTGCTCCAAATCTCCTGGACCGATTGAGTTGAAAATTATACACATCATGACCCTAACACGAACGTGTAACGTACATAAAGGAGTCACTGTTAGGGTGCAAATCAGAAAATTAACTTTTTATTAGCAATCTGTACTGTGCGGCATGTCAAATGAAACGGTACATTTTAAAAAAATCATTAAAAATATTCGTTCGGAACCCTATTTTAAGGTTCCGTAAGCCAAGGGTAACCAACGGGACCCTATTACTAAGCCTCCGCTGTCCGTCCGTCCGTCTGTCTGTCAGCGGGCTGTATCTCATGATCCGTAATAGGTAGACAGTTAAAATTTTAACTTTTAACAGAATGTGTATTTCTGTTGCCGCAACCAAAAAAAAAAAATTAAAAATTAAAGGGGGAGCCCCTACTACAAACGGATTTTTTTTGCTCGATCTTAAAAATGGCAACAAGTAGACGCGTATAATCTTGTATAATGGTACGGATCCCTTCATGCGCGAATGAGACTCGCACTTGGTCGGTTTTATTTAATAGAGGGCTGGAACGTTGCGTGAAAAAAAATTATTTTCATCTCTCGACAATATCCAATTACATAGCATGCAATCTCAACGTAAAGTAAAGCATTACCTCGGGAGGTAAAGTTGCATGAATGATTATGATTTCAATTGGGAACGTCAAATTCGTGTGGAAACTCGTCGAAAAATCTAAGTAAAAAAAATCCCGTGTGGCACTAAAGAGCTTTGTTCGAAAATCAAACAGGCCACCATAAGCAGAACCCAAAAAGGGCACGATTTCAAAGAATGTGAAAGGCAGGCTTTTTAAATGTTCGTAAATTGATTGATTGTGATGTAAAATTGGTTTAGTTTTGTGTCTCAAGTGTCTACGCATCTGGACAATACGTGGAATCATTGAAACAGGCGCGATCTCGGTACAATAAAGGTGAAAATTGTATCGTAGTATTGATTACCTCAGCGAGTTTAAGCTTGCCGAGAAGGCTGACTCAACAAATATGCTGCCAAATACTGCAAAAACATTAGAATGTGTTATATCCGCATTCTAATGAAAAATAAATTAACTGTATTCTGTATCTTACAACTAGTAGGTAAATATTTTCTAAACTAGACACTGGTACACGGTTTATGCATTTAGCATAAACCGTGCGAAGCCAAAAAAAAAACAGTGAAGCAAAAGACGGTTTTTGGTGCTCTGATTTTCAGTCGTAAAAATGTCGAGCGATAGTGATTCTACTTCAGAGTTTATCAAAACAGGCTCTTTATGGAATATGAATAATCACAAATTTTTACATCTTTTGCGTCAGAAAACTTTTCATCAACGTTCACGATCCAAAATGACACTCAAACACAAGTTTCTACAGCTTTGAGTACTGACATAAACTCCACCACAACTTCCATTAATGTACCGAACAAAAATGTTACTCTATCCTTTCACTACTGGACTAATGTATCCAACATCAAATATTTACTTTTGATTTATATTAATTACAAAATAAATACTTTATTCATGGAACCCTGGCTTTTTACTGTCTCGCAGAAGGTGTGAAAAGTAGAGTATGCTCCTCTGGGATAAGCTTGTCTTCGTCTTGGGCAGCTTGAACTTCACTCAGAACTCTACGAAATTAACAACAATAAATTAAATTAACATTAATTATCCATAACACAAGCTCTGCTTAGCTTGGGACTAGATGGCGTTGTGTGATAGTTGTGGAATATTATTATTATTATTATTAAATTCCATTACTTTTTCAATTATCTTTTAACCATTATTTCTTCACATTTTTGTTATATTTAACTTATTTTTTTATAATAAAATGAATTAATCATTAAAAATTAAAGTCTTTTCACTCACTCACATTTAATACGAACGAACCGATTTGCTGAAAACAAACGACCTTAAATATTGCAAATTGACGATGAATGTAATCATCGACTCAATGGGAGAAGGATATTACCTGGCTTTGAAATCATGATAAACATTAATAACATGGAAGATGGAGAGAAATTCTCCTAGGACAACACCTGAATTATAAATTATTCTTTACGGAAACTCGAACCACCAAATACAGTAAAACATAATTTGACAGGTGACATGATATTTCAAAGTGTTGGTTCTTATTTTGAAACAAGTCATTGAGGCTTATTAAGCTCTGTTTTTGTATTATCTAGCAATAAGGAAGATTATGCTAAAACAAACAGATCTAGGACAGCAAATTAGACTGACACCCAATAACAAGTCTTCAATTATAAAATACAGAACAATACTGTATTTTATGGGCATTAAGTACAGTAACCTTTCGGAAGGTTTACTATCATTTATTGAAGAGTTCCATTGGCTTTCTCCGAAGTTCTTTATCAGATCTGCACCAAATTTGAACGAAGAAAAAAAAAGTAGATTTTTCAAAGTCGGGCCAGGCAACTTCGAATAATCGGGGAACATAGATAAAAAATAAAAGATTCCGATGAACCTCCTCCTTTTTTAATCAACTTCGAAACAGGAGGAGGTTGTTCGACTGTTTGTATGTTTTTTTTTTATGTATGTCCACCGATTTCTCTGTCAATTGTGGACCGATTATCAAAATTCTTTCTTTTTTTAACCGAAAAAATATACTTCCGGGGTGGTCCCATATAAATTTTATCGAAATTGCTTAAGCGCATTTTGAAAAACTGAACAAAAACGAAAAATATGTATACATGGATGACGTTTTGGTTTCTTCCAATTACGAGTATGTTTAAATTTCACGTTCCATGTTATTGGGCTTTTGAGTTCTGGAGTATAAAAACTAAAAAGTGAAAAATAAAAAACATTTTTACAAAAAAAAACAACCGACTTCTAAAAAAGAAAATACACTAAAAATTAAAAAAATAACTTTAATTTCAGAAGTCGGTGTCAAATAGCGAAGAAACAAAACTAGAAACACCGACTTCCAAAATTAAAGTTATTTTTAAATTTTTAGTGTATTTTCTTTTTTGGAAGTCGGTTGTTTTTTTTTGTAAAAAAGTTTTTTGAAGGCTCTTAAAAATGAAAAAAAAAAGATTTTATTTTTCTAAAATTTTACATAATTGTCACATTAGTTATTTCTCGTTTATAATAGATGTGCGTGTCTTGACTTAATTTTCTCCCGTATATTCTGAATCTCACAACTCGGACAATTGGACGTATATTAATTAGTGTACAATTTGCAAAATCTAACTTTGAAAGTTGATCAGTTTTCTTCTCAACTGCTTCACCAGCAATTATTTATGTCTGAAGCTCCAGTTTGATGGCGCAGCTTACTCTGCTATTGATTTAAGTTTAAGTGCTACGAGTACTTAATATTGTAAATGCTAAAGTTTGGATGGATGGATGTATGAAAGTTTGTTACTCAATCATACTAAAACGGCTGAACGGATCTAGATAAAATTTTTGCACAGAGATAGGTTATAATATGGAAAAACACATAGGCTAATTAATAATAGGGGAAATACTAACTCCACGCAGGCGAAGCCGCTGACAGAAGTTAGTTGGTAATAAATCATTGGATTTTAGACGAAATATTCATTAGAATAGAATAGAATAGAATAGAATAGAATAGAAATCATTTATTCGACACAGACACAACACAACAGCAACAAACAAAAGAAAAAAAGAAGTACACAAAGAAACAATAAAATTGTGCTGAGCGTGCCCATACCGAAAGGGTTACCATCTCAGCATTTGCTGGGCGTTGGACACCCAGCGCTGGTTTTCAGTTGGCACCCCGCAGTGACGCACGGACGAGGGTTAACAAAATATATACTTACATAATTACATATCGATGTTTATGTACCTTAGGTAATATTATAATTAAAAATACGTAACTAATTAATGTAAAATAATGATAAAATATTATATAATATGTGCCACGTTTATATAGAAGTTATTAAATTCCTACCATACCCACAATACTAAAATAATAAAATAAAATAACGCGCGAACAATGCACATCAGTCGACTCGAAGTTCGACGCGATGACGCATAATCGATGCTGATACCGGCTCGGCAAGTAGCCGTCACCTAGGACTAGGACAAATAAATAAATTTTTGAAGCCAGTACAGAAAAGAAAACGTTGCCCTCAAGAAAATGTTTCCAAGTGCCAAACTACACAGTTATTGCTTAAAATCGAACTAAATTTTTGATTGGATTTAGAAAGGAGACGGACGATAACAAAAGAAAAGTGAAAGTGAACTATGTGGTTCCTGACGCCACAGACGCAACGGGCTCACCACATCTAGCCTACCTTTTACCCCCTTAGTATCTAGAATTAGGTACATACCCTAATGGTAAGTTATATGATTAAAAAGTGGTGGTGGTGGTGTGTGGTGAGTGACTCATTCTAATTTTAGTAAATATTATTGTCGGTTGCAATGTTTGAATAATTTGTAAATGATCAAATCAACAAAATCCTCGACCTTTGTATCGCAAAATAGATAATGTTATAATTTAGTTAATATAAGGAAAATTTATTCCCAACAATTACAATAATGTGCTAAATTATTGTTTTTAAGTTTACAGGACTAACAGTATGTTTTAATCACAGATAATATATTACTAGCTTACCTACAAGATGCCCTTTCTCATACAAATAAACGTGACCGTCGTGAGCAGTGATTTTCGGAAGGCAACCTGCAAATTATTCTTGTCCGCTTTCGGCTCGCTAGATGGTGTTAGCAGCGACGGCTTGGAAGTTGAATGAATTTACCTATGGTCCCGCCATTTGTTTATCACACAATTAAGGACTATGTATTATAGTATTTATGTACTTCTTTACAGTTTATTTCTCTCAAAATGTGTTACTATTCAAAATTTAATGAGGTTTATGAAAAAGGCCTCAAGTTTCAAGCAGCGCTATTTATTGGTACAAAGCATATTTTAATAATATGTAGATGTCAAAGGATTCTTTCAAATAAAGTTCTTTTAATTTTTTTCTTCGAGATGAGACCCCGTGACCTAACTAACACACTGAAAGCCACTGTGACCTTATCTAAAAAAAAATAACCAAAGAAAATTATGGTGAGGAATGGTCCCTGCTATTCAAAACCGTCAAAGACCATCAATTAATAAAACAAAAATAGAGATTTTTTCATCTTTACCAATAACAAAAGCAGAAAAAATATATTTAGCATCAGGTGCCTGTCGTGCTGGGTGATTAGTTAGTGTCAGCTTATTAATAGTACCACGCTGCAGGCAAAGTGACGCTGCTGGAGGGTGAAGGCAATTTATTAGCTGGGTTAATCCTGCTTCAATATCGACGTACCAGCTTTTTGTTATTGGCGTCCCTAGTAACTCCTTACGATTAAGTATTTTTTTTAAGTATTAAAGTTAAAAAAAATACTTAATCGTAATGGAAGAAATAGACATTAGACATATTGTCAAACAGTACTCTCTTCTCATTTGTTTTCTTCATTGCTGAAGCCGTGCCCGTCCTGGAAAGCGTTCACGGATTCACTGACGAGTTGCTTCCAGGCCACTCTGTCTTCAGCTCTTCTCTGGGCAGTGGTCACAGTGAACCCTGTTAATTCCTTGATCTCGTCTGACCAGCAGGTCAGAGAACGCCTTCGCGGTCTTTTGTTCACTCTGCCAACTACCAAGCAGTTTTTCGAAGTTATCTGGTTGTCTCCGGTTATCTGGTTGTGTTAAACAATACATTACAACATATTTCTGATATACTGGACCTCACGACACAGGAAATCCTAGTGTGGGGGCCGGAGATATATTGTCTTTTCTTTTAGTGTATATGTCAACTGATGTAATATGTGTTTATGAATGTATTGTACTAATGTTTGAATGAATAAAGATTATTATTATGTAATGTATTGTTAATAATATTCAGTATCGTCACTTCATCCAGAAGACGTTATCTGCTGGACATGGCCTGCTCTAAGCGTCACCACATCGACGATGGGTTTAGTTATTTTTTTTTTCATTGTCTTATCACCCACCCTTTTTTTTGTGGGGTGGGAAATCATCTAATGACATCTCCAGCTCTGGGTGGAACGGGAGGGCGTGTCAGACTCTTACTGACTAAAACCCACCCCCGTTCCTTCCCTGCCTGAGTGCCCAGGAGAGCGTGACTCCGTTACGAGTTTATCCGCTACCCCTAGGCATGCAGGCACCGGCCACGATGGGCCCCGTCAGTGGTGGCTGACAATCATCTCAATGAGGCGCGCGTGGAACACTACGTGCCATCGACTCTCGGGCCTAGTGCTGATCGGACGGCAAGCTACCCATTACTCGCCGTCCGCAGTCAGCAGCCAGTTTTCACGATGTCACAAAGTATCAATTGGGTACGTTTAAATTCTCAAAGTCTTTAGATTTGAAAGACACCGATTCGGCGGGCACTATGTATTTGACAATCGGATATTAGGTATGACTATTTATGAGACACTCATCTGTATATTTAATACAAGCTCATATACCGTTGATTTCAGAATTGATATATTCTTAACTCAAATGACTCAATTCAGGAACCCGCGTATAGACAGATTTTTATCATTATTAGGCTCGCGTTTGACCACTATCTCACGTGATGGTAAGCGATAATGTGGTCGACTATGGGGAGTTTTTGGCGGGATATTCTCGAGTGAAGTTCAGTGGCTGTTTTAATTATTCATTTATTGATTCCTAGTGACTATTGTGATGTAAAATTGGTGTAGTTTGGTGTCTGAAGTGTCTACACAACTGGACAGTAAGTGGAATCATTGGCGATCTCGGCAAAATGGAGCTGAGATTTTTATTGTAGTATTGACTACCTTAGCAAAATTTGCCGAGAAGGGTTGCCAAATACTCCAAAAAACATTAGAATGTATTACATCTGCATTCTAATGAAAAAATAATAATAAAAATACACTACTGATGACGACGTAAGACTAGGAAATATGGTCAAAAGACTATACGCCTTCACTTCGGGGTAAATAAAAAAAAAATTGTGGTCGACTATGGAGCACGCTTACCGAAAAGTAACTAGTCACTCTTGACTTAAAGAGTGTCGGTTATAACTATCAGGGAACAGACTCCGGCAGGGAATTCCACGGCTTAGCTGTACGCACAATGAATGTGTTCCTAAAACGTTTTGTAAGAATACACAGGTTTTCAAGTTAATCATTACTGATTTTCAGTCATAACGATACCTAGGTACACTGAACTATCCGTGAGCGCTGCTTAAACCTCGTTACAAAATAAAATCGATGAATATCAAAATGTTCCTCCATAAAATACAAAAGTGTTCTTTAATAAAGTGAATAAATCAGAATTCAACGAGATTGTCTGTGGAACGGAGCACCGAGCTCTGTTTTATTCCTGTGCTGATAAAAAACCTGTCCAGAATATTTCTTGTAAATTGAAAAGTTTCTCGAAACAGGACGAAGGCTGTCCATTGTCTGTTCGTGTGGGGCCACGAAGAAAGCGGGAATAGATGATTGATTATTGAGTTCGAGCAATTATTTTGATTAGCAAGTCTTAGCCACGTATTGTCGTCATCAAACCTATAGATACGATGCAATTTCGCGATGATATCCAAGCCTTACTTAGTGTCATAGTAACACGTCATGTCAATTTATAGATACTATCCTGGTTTTCCACTTTTATGCTAACTAAAAACTTTTATCGGATAAAGTCATTCATTAAGTCATGTATTTAACGCGGCGACAAATTAATCTTAATTTGGGATTAAAAAATAATTAAAGCAGGTGGCAAAAATAACTTAACGCGGCGACAAATTAATCTGAATTAGGGATTCAAAAATATTTAAAGGAAAAAATAGGCAAAAATAGTAAGTTGGCAGTTACAGCGAAGGCATCGAGTTTTTGTTTTGGTAACTGTCATAAACAAAAAATAAAAACAACATGCTTTTTCACAAAAATGTGCTAACGTCAGTTGCAAGTAAGATAAGTTGACGGAGCCCCGCTGTGCGGGGCTCCTATTTCTGTCAGTGTACAGGGTACCTAACACGAAGGGGACAACGGAGACTGCGTTCTCTCGCTTTGCTCGCTCACTGTATCCCCGTTATTCCCATCGAATCTAACCTGTCCGTGTCGGGATGCTCTAAGTTCCCAAGCTCGCTTCGCTCGCTCTTGGACAACGAACGTCCCAGTGGTAATCTTTTTGGTGAATTTAATGTGTCAAATGATAGTAATACAATGTTTGTTTTCCCACTGTTAATATTAGTCGCCATGTTATTATTTATAGTACCTCGCCTACGATTTTTAGTAGCAAATAGTTAGTCTCCCTATAAATTGTTAGTCGCCTGGAATATTATTAGCTATTCATTAATAATGCAATCACTACATACTATAATAATATCCCACAACTATCACACAACGCCATCTAGTCCCAAGCTAAGCAGAGCTTGTGTTATGGGTACTAGACAACTGATAAACATACTTATATATTTCTAAATACATATATATTTTAGATAAATTACACCCAGACACAGAACAAATGATCGTGCTCATTACACAAACATTTGTCCTGGGTGGGAATCGAACCCACGACCTCCGGCATAGCAGTCAGGGTCACTAACCACTAGACCAACAGGCCAGTCAAATAAAACAAAGTCCCCCGCCGCGTCGGTTTGTATGTTAGCGATAAACTCAAAAATATCTGAGCTGATTCATGAGGAAGCTTTAAGTGTATAATTTATGACAAGACGCTAGTAGGTTAGACATTACCTCACTACTACCTAACGGCAACTTAATTGTATTACAGGTACATTATATCTCTGTACACTCACCTAAGCATTTCAATAGATAGGTACCTTATTTAGTAGCCGTAATAACTGTCAGATGCGAAATAATGCGACAACACAACGGAAAAAATGTAAATGATGGCTACTACCTGGTAGGTTACTTCTAGGCAAGCATGCTCCATCGTCGGTCACAAATCAACGTTTACCATCAGGTGAAATAGTGGTCTAACACGAATAAGAAATACTTTATTATAAATCGCTGTTTTCCAAGCCATTTACAAGGTAAGCAGGTAGATTCAACTAGGCTATAAAACTGTTGCTCGAACTTTTCGAAACTTGTCCTTACAATAATTGCGTGTGATTGACATTCACGGCCGATACGCCAGGACTTACCTGAACAATAATAGTATTGGAAACTCGGAGTAGGTATAAAAAATATGCAGCTTGTGATTGTCGCCAATATGTAACCAAAATAAGGATGAATTCGCCGTCGTCACTCTGATTGTGGGATAGGTTATAGTTTATTGATCGTTTTTGACTAACTTGCATGGTTTTGAAAACGGTGAAGGAAAAAATCGTGAGAAAACTGGCAAGTCCTGGAAACAAAAAATCGAAGACATGTGACATCCATCACCAACCCGCACTAGGCCGGCATGGTGGATTACGGGACATTCACCCTCCTTGGGAGAGGAGGCCTGAGTCCCAGCAGTGGGAACATTATTCAGTCTGATTGTGTGATGTTACGTCAACTTGCACACTGAACCTGTAACACTAGAGCTGTCAATTACGTAATGTCTCGCAGGGCGCTCATGTTCCTTCTAATTATGTTGGCTCAAAACAATGCAAGCCGCTGAGCACCAAGAAACTTGCCGGCAAAAGTTTAATTTTTGTTTCGCTATCTTAAGACATACGGTGGGAAATGGAAAAGTATAGGAAGCTTACCTGATGACAATCTATAGGAAAGCGTCAAATTTTCCCATAATATATATTACTGTAATTATTATAATTGTAAACGGCAATGGGTTCCAAATTCTTGAGGAGATCTTCATACACACAAACTTATTTTCATACCAGCCACCAGTTAATGTATCTCCCTTCTTTCTTGAATTCCCAACCGATTGAAAAACTATCTGCAGAAGTTTCCAGATCGTTTGAGGGTAATGAGACTTGAGACTACAAATTAATCTTGCGTTTAAGAACGTCTGGCTTTAATTGGTTTAGTTCGTCCGCTCAAGTGGCATTGAAAAATTGTGGCGGCTTCTCTTTTTAAAAAAGGAAAGGATAAAGTTAGTAAAGAATAAGGAAAATGCTTGAAAATGGTGCTAATCTATTTATGTGTATAAATGACAGATAATAAGTGCTTTAATATTTTAGTGGTATGTTAGTCATAGGCATGATAGAAAAACTTACAAACGGATAACTCAACTTTTAATTGTAAACCGCTATTGAATAATTTAGGCACCTTTTACTAGGATTTGTTAACAGTTTACACTATTCATGATTGCTAGTATCATTCAGAAAAATGTCGCGAAATCAGTTTTTAACCTGAGAAATCTAAATATTGATAAATCTTATTCAAAGCATTTGCCAGTTCATCGCGACCTTTTATTATCCATGTAAACCATGTCTGTTTATGTGCTAGTTTCCATTGTAATATTATGGCTTCATACACTGGGGAAAAAACCTTTTGTTACATAAATATCTCCCACCTGTCGATATGTGGTGCACCTGGGGCCGTCAAATTCGTGCCGCGCCGGTCCGCTGCGTTTTTATGGCGCTGATTGTCCATTGTTCGACAGATGTGAGTCAGCTGCAAATCACGATGTATTTATTTTTCACATAACCTTCATGAGAACAGAATTGTCTGATGAAGACCACCCGAGAGGGCCTTAAGATCTTGGAGTCTAAAGAAATCTCGGTGTATCTTTACATCAAACAATATTTATTTTCAAGCAAGTTAATGACATCAAAGCAAAATCTCTCACAGATCTCTTCCACTCAAGTCTAAATTCGTACGCACTCACAAACACGCGCATGTATATTTTCCCTCGAGATGTATGAGAAAAAAGTCGTCCCCATTTCATTTTCCCCTTCCATTTTCTCCGTGACAACATTCAGCATCCGTGCACCGACCGTCAAAGTACACGTAATAACATTTCACTTCTTTGAACAGTACAGCAATGTTAACATTGTACTGCCTACATAGATTGACGATACAGCTGACTGTCGAGATCTCTTTAAACTTAAGAATCTCGACATGTTTCAGCTTCCGCAGACTTCAAAGTTTAAATAGGAAAACGAGAAAGGAAAACTTCCTTTTTTTTACAAACGGAATACAAACTCTTTGCTTGTTCTCAAAACATTTGAAAGCTTTTCGTTCTGAATGCAGTTGCATTAGATGCTACAAAATGTCTTGCAAATTCTGTGTGATTTTGTTCAGATTAAATTTTCAAGTTCTTCAAAGGAGTACTTACGAGATTGAGAAATGTGAAGGAATGTTAGCCAAGTAAAAAGTGCGTCTGGAATATTTTAAAGAAATCTCTGAAGGAAATTCATTACTCAGAGCCAGTTTATGTATTCGTGTTGTAAAAACAGTGAGGAAAAGTATTTCTAGTAAACGGACTAATAAAAGGAGAAACAGTTCTGTATTTAATATCAAAAGACCAACGGCCACAGTATGGATCAGGCTAGTCTTTTAGAGGAAACTATGATTGAAGAAGACGCAGCGTTGGATGGCGTCCCACAAGGTGGTCTGATGACCTGGTGAGGGTCACGGACAGCCGATAGATGTGAGACGCTGAAATGATGATGGTGATTATTTACTAAACCTATCATGAGCTACCTCTCACTTGCATTGACTGGCAAAATCACAATATATTTTTTTGGGGAAATGATCGAATAACTTCTCTTGCTCTTCATGTCAGACTTTTATTGATAAAAACACAAAAAAAAACCGCGTTCCTTCAGCTGTTTGTGCGTTGTTGTTGACCCAGACAGGACCACAATATAGTTCGAGCCTTAAGGGGTGTTCCTCAAAATCTCATTAATTTCGTTCAAATACTGTCTCCACATTTGTTACCAGATGGTAACAAATGTGGAGACAGTATTTGAACAGAAAGAAAGATTCGTGAAAATGTATGGGAGAGGAGATCCTCTCCCATACATTTTCACGAATCTTTCTAAATTAACCATCCCATATGGAGGCAGTTTTACACCAGCGAAAGTGGGTCTTAGTTTTATTGCTATGCTTTAACGTCTCACTTAGATTTATGCTCCATTTGCATCACTTTATGGGGCCTGCACCACTTCTGTCCAGATACTTCAGGATGCACTGGTAATAGGCCTCGTAAATTGTGGAGGGATCGCGAGGATTCATTTGTATGAATATTTCAGGGTTGTAAATATGTTGGAGAGGTGGAGCAATGTAGCCGTTGGTTGCTAGTGTACTATTTCTGTTTAAGCCGAGTCCAATAACGGAGTCAGCAAAAATTAGGTAAATTGTAAGTCCAACAAAGAGGTCAGAAAAAATCAAAAGAGCTATTTGAAAGGTTTGATTTAAGTTTAAGAGACTTCGCAGGAGTACAAAAGAAAATGTAATAAAAGGGTCCTGCAGACATTTTTGGGTATCAAATAAAAAGTATAATGAAAAGCCATTTGACATCAAGGATCGGTCACAAGACACCATCAACAAAACAAACCCTTTTTTATTGCGATGACACTTAAAAGTAAAGACCTAAAAATTTATTACTCCGTAATCGCTTTAACGAGAATTTACGACCCAAATATTTACTTCATTAAGGACAAAATTCCGTCAGGTAATAAAATCCCATATATTTTAATTAGCAAAGTTTAATAATTAAAGCTGTTTTCAATAACGGGCAACCTCAGGTGTTCCCAGAAGATTCCAGCTTTTGGTCAAGTTAGAGATGTGCACGTGTAATTTCAACGTCATAACGTTTATTTAGTGTTATGTGGAATTCATTTATCTTCGTGCTCATTTGAGCATCGTCGTTTTAAAGTGCGGTTAGTTGCTATCTTTGTTAATTAGTGCAGACATTCGTAATGTATCATGCTATCAGCAGGTACTATTGTATTAAAGTAGCTACGAGTATGTTCTGGACTCTGGACTGGGGACTGGGACTGGAGGGACAGCTCATAACAAACTTTACTCACCTTCGCAGTCATGCACTATGAGCTTGATAATTTATCTCTTGATTAAGGGCGTGACATGACCTAAAGCGCGTTCACTCTTGGACTGCATTGAAAAGAAAACTTTTTTACAAAAAAAAAACAACCGACTTCCAAAAAAGAAAATACTTACACTAAAAATAACTTTATTTTCGGAAGTCGGTGTTTGTTTTATTTCTTCGTTATTTGACACCGACTTCCGAAATTAAAGTTATTTTAAAATTTTTAGTGTATTTTCTTTTTTGGAAGTTGGTTGTTTTTTTTTGTAAAAGACTCAAAACATCATCTATGTATACATATTTTTCGGTTTTCTTCAGTTTTTCAAAAAACGCTGAAGCAATTTCGATAAAATTTATATGGGACCACCTCGGGAGTATATTCTTTCGGACAAGAAAAGAATTTTAAAAATCGGTCCACAACTGACAGAGAAATCGGTGGACATACCTTAAAAAAAAACATACATACAGTCGAACATATAACCTCCTCCTTTTTCGAAGTCGGTTAAAAAAGATACGCGACGACACAATGCTTGCAAAATATGTAGCATTTTATCGATATACCCAAAACTGAGTTCAGCTATTAAAAATGTAAAATAAATTTAATGTATGTGTAATGTAATTTTCCTTTTGCATTATGATTCGATTGATTATTTGCCATAAATTTTACTGGCATACCTAAATACGGGAAAAAAAATTAAAAAGTGATTGTCAAACTTACTATAACTTTGACCTTTTTCGAGGGTTTTATTTTTAAACGTGTTTCGGAAACTACAAAGTTCTCAACCCCTTTGCACTACGCCTATTAGGCACATCCCTTTTTATTTTTGCGGTTGCGAAATCGTCCAATGATATCTCCCGCTCTGGGTGGAGCGGGAGATATCTATAGTGTATATATATATAGTGTCAGACTCTTACTGACTAAAACCCACCCCTGTTCCTTCATTGCCTTAGTGCCCAGGGGAGCGGTTACTCTGTAACGAACTTATCCGCTACCCCTCGGCATGCAGGCACCGACCATGATGGGCCCCGTCAATGGTGGCTGACAAACATATTTTTGAGGCGCGCGTGGAACACTATGCACCGTCGACTCACGGACCTGGTGCTGATCGGATGGCGAGCTATCCACCACTCGCCGTCCGCAGGCCCAAGGGCACATCCCTGGGGAGACTGTTAAGGGGTCTCCTCTGGGCGTCGCTTAGCATGGCAGCAAGTGATCACAGTGCCACAATCTTACCTGGAATCGCCAAGTGTGCTGATGAAGTCCCCACTCTGAACCCCTTTGACCCCGGAGTCCCATCTGCCTTAAACGGAGCTATTCACGACGAATAGCGGGATACTGCTATTCGTCGTGAATAGCTCCGTCTCTCTCTCACACTGGAATCATAATGATTTTAAGACGTCATAGTAGAGCCCCTGAATCCAACACATACAACGGAACTAAGCTGAAACTAAGAGCAAGTAAGATGAATGACGTCACAGATACACAACATATAAATTGTCTTTGGTTGAAGTGAGTTATGGCTCTTGTTTACAATTTATGAATGTTTGTCTAAAAGTCAAACTTCGGTTTTTCTACGTAAGTGGTTATGGAGATTGGTGTACAAGTTTCTTTTGAGGTGACATTCCTTTTTAGGGCGTGACACTCAAAGAATAGAAGAGTACCAAGGGTCTTACTCAGTGGGTACTTGTGGTAATTCAACCGTGACTGTTTTGCCAAGAAGTTAATTAATTTCCAGTTTAGTCGAAGTGTTATGGAGTTTTTTTTTTTGATTCATTGTTTATAGGCTATCCTTAAACCTAGGATTCATCAACTTCTTTTACTTCGAACTAGTATTAACATGTTGAACGCTATATAAGTTCGCATTGACCAAAGGTTGCCTTTTCGGACAATTCGCATTTGAAAGCTGGCTGAGTAGATGCTACTACCAACCCACTATAGGCCCGCATTGTGGATTACGAGCTGTTCCCTCTCCTAGAGAGGACGCCTGAGGCTCAGCAGTGGGAACATTATAACGCTGAATATGCTATGCTTATGCTCATGTGTACGAATAGACATCATAATATTACGTTGCCGTCTCCGAAAAATTATATCTTTAATTTCCTATCTCGTCATAATCATAATCAACGCTGTCAATGAATAACCGGCTTCCTTTGACTAAGTGACATAAGACTCAGGACGTTGCCACCTATTCCACTGCTCCCCATTACCGTTCTCGTGTATTCTGGCCATAAAATAGTTCTCCCTATCTTCGTGACGGCGTAGTTCCGTCGATTAGTTGCAGAGTGCACTCCGAGCTACGTCGACGTATCTACATTTTAGAAGGAGTGCCTTTTTTGTCCCATTTCCCATGATAGAACTAAAATCTTGACCTGTTAGGAAATGCAAAGTGAATTTCTGGATTTTTATGATTACTTGTCACTCTACAGCATTGTTTCAAGTTAGTTTAAACACATATAAACTGATAATAGCCAGTTTCTGAGTTAAGGATTTGTAGTTGAGTACCTACATATCTGTCAAACTCGATTTTTGTCTTAAAATCTTTCAACTTTGGCATGAATGTGTGAAAATCTATTTTCATCCCAAAGTCTCCAAATTCACAATTCGAAACAGTCATAATTCTGATAAAACCTTTAATCACATGATTTTAGAACACGATAAATCCATTCTATTTTATAAAATCCGATCCCTCTGTAACGTCAACACACACGTTTAACTACAGCTATTCGTAACCGTTAAAGTGGAAAAGTTTGGCGATACACCGAACAGGGAACAAGTAAAACAATACAGTTACAAATAAAAAAGGGTCGGTATCAAACGAGCCGGGGCGGCCATTGTGGCAGATTCCATTGAAACATAGATAGGAACAGAAGGTTGGCTCCATACAACGAGAGAGAATGCACGCACTGATAGGCGCCAAGGAGCTCGTGCCTTAATAGGCTTTTCTTCAACCTGCCAGTGTCGCGGGAATATTCGAAAGATTCACCGCGGGAACGTAAAGGGCAACTGAAGGACGCCCTTCCGCTAAACCCAGAGCGGTAATAGTCATCTGATGATTTCCCACCCTCAAAAAAAAAGACTGTTCTTCAAGTTAAAGCTACGCTATCCGCGGTCGCGTCGTAGATGGGTGACCGTTCTTTAAAATGCGTTAAGTCGTATGTACTAACTTTCATTTATAGATCTATGACTGTCTTTACGGGAAAGAAGCTAGAAAAAAGATAGTCTGCCAACTGGAACTGCCAAGGAGTATTTTGTTACCCAGTAATGATAGGGTTACGCTTGTAGGGATAGACAGTTGCTTCATGTAAAATACTGGTATTCAGATCCATTCGCTTAGACTGGATGCCGACACTAACGTAAATATGAAGTTGGAACAAATCTAGATAGATGGTGATATAAACACTCGTCCTCGTACAGCGATTGCAATCGCACTCTTGTGAAGTTGCTTTAACGTCGAGGAATCAGCCGCCCGCGTCATCCTGGAATGCGAGGCCGTGACTACTCTAACGTGCTCAAATCCACGGAATAGTGAGGTCAGTCCGTGAAACCTATTAAGCTCCCAGGAAGCTTCTGTGCTTCTGGGTAGAGCTGGTCTGGTAATGTGAGTCAGGACCCTCACGCACAACAGACCGAATGGGAGTCTAAGTGCGGACAACGGAGTCCCTATACTACTACTACTATGTACCTACGTGTCTATAAAGTACTTGCGCTTATTTTCGCTCCTTGTATCAAGTGGGTCTTCTGAACGCATCTTGTTCATGGTACCACCGTTCTCACAACATAGGAACACCTTCATAAATTTGTAGTCTTTGTTACGGCTATGTTCCTCTAAATTGAACAAGTGGTTAGTTAGTTTCGTATTAATTTAATTGAAGATACGATGAAGATCGCGAACGGGGTAAATTGTAGCGCGTCTGTTAGGTACGGAGAATTGGAGGTTTGAAATTAAGGGGCTTTCATTAGGTAGGTACATAGCATGTCTTAAATTTCACTCTAGGAGAATTCACTTGTGACCTTACTTTACATAACCCTCCCTTTTATTTTAGCAATCATCAGCCTGCAGCTGTCCTCAGCTGGGTGGAAGCCTCTCCATCACGACATTTATTTCATTTCTCGGCCACTCTCATCCAGATTCTACTCTGGTTCTATTTTTGGAAATGATGTTTCAGTCTCCGCTCCAATACACTACAGATATTGTTGCTTATTCTTTGAGCTGTCGACATCTTTGGTTAAATGATAAATGATTTTATTTTTGTAAATTAATCTATTTACAAAAATGAAATCATTTAACTAACAGCACTTTTACACGTGAACATTTTTTTGTCAGTTTAAGCTAGGTGAGGCCGGTATTTTCTAGCTGACTACCCTGAGAAGAAACACCGAAACAAACTCATAGGTCAAAGTGTCTTTTAGTGTCCTGTAACTCTGTACTGGTCAAATCATATGATAACCATGTACGTTAATGTCTGAGATGAGCTTTCAAGACAAGCACAACGCAGATTTGAGTGGGCCTGTCCAGACAGTGCAAGCATTTGTCAGTTATCGTAAAGTTCAACTCAGAAATTTGAGGAGCTCAACGAACCGACAACAATACCAAAGTAAGGACATTTGGGTAGGCCGCAAAAGTACTCAAACTGTAACGGTTTCTTTTTTACTCGACTAGAGACCCGCCCCAGCTTTGCACGGGCACAAGTTATATAATTAAACCTTCCTCATGAATCACTCTGTCACTCATATTAGTGAAAACCGCTTGAAAATCTATTCAGTAGTTTTTGAGTTTATCGCGAACAGACAGACAGGCAGATGCGGCGGGGGACTTTAGTTTTTAATATGTAGTGATAAAGATATAAAAGAACAGTTTACATCCAAACCACCCCCTTTCCTTAAAACTTGTGACGTATTTATAACAGAACCTTCTAAGAAGGCCTCAAAGTAGCATGAAGTACTCGTTAACCTTTTTCGTAGACGTAAAGAGAATTTATGATTTTAATATTAGTCGAACAGATTCCCTTGATTACTTAATAATGTTGGATAAGTGGCAGGGGGTGATATTCCAGTTTTTGAACTGATATTTTAATAGGTCTTGGATTTTTCGTAACGTTTTTTAGGATATTAGGTCCTGTGTTGGAAATGCTTATTTGGAATATAACAAATTCTCATTATGTAGCTAAAAACTTTTTTACAAAAAATACAACCGACTTTAATTTCGAAAGTCGGTGTTTATATTTTATTTCTTCGTTAGTTGACACCGACTTCCGAAATTAAAGTCGGTTGTATTTTTTGTAAAAAAGTTTTTTATTTTTCACTTTTTGGTTGTTACATCCCAGAACTAAAATTAAATATTAAAGTTACGTCAGATTTGATTACCCCAATAATATGGAACATGGAATTTGAACATACTCGTAATTGGAGGAGATCAAAACGTCATCTACGTAAACACATTTTTTGTTTTTGTTGATTTTTCCAAAAAGCGCTTAAGCAATTTCGATAATATTTAAATTAATATAAGACTATCTCTTGTGAATACACTTTCGGCTAAAAAAAAAATGTTGAAAATCGGTCCTCAACTGACAGAGAAATCGGTGGACATACATAAAAAAAAAAGAACATAGAGTCGAACATAGAACCTCCTTCTTTTTGCGAAGTCGGTTAAAAAAGTCTTACACGTGGCTGTGGTTGTTTAAAAAGCGGTTAATGTTTTATTAGTGTATCTGTAACTTACCAAGAGGAACATCAGCAATGACAAGCTTGTCGAGTCGAAGCTCCAAAGTCTTAAGCATCCTCGCAGAGTTGCTAGCCCGTCGGTTTTCTATCGATTAAATTTTGGTAAGTGTGCGTTGGAATTTCACAGTCCGCCAAGCCCGTTCCATCATCGGATCATTAGACGTAGGTTGATGCGCCACCAGTACATGGTACCCGGGCCTGCGGACGGCGAGTAATGGGTAGCTCTCCGTCCGATCAGCACCAGGCCCGAGAGTCGACGACGTGTAGTGTTCCACGGGCGCCTCAAAGAGTTGTCAGCATTTATGACGGGGCTTGTCATGGCCGATGCCTGCCCAGGGGTTGAGGATACTTGCGTACCTACATGTTTAGTTTGGGTGATTGACATCCAAACTAAACATATACGCAAGTATCCAACATGCGAACGGCGGAGAAATTGCACGAAAAACGACAACGAATAATCCAGTGTGTTTAAAAAAAAAAACAACCGACTTCCAAAAAACAAAATACCTACACTAAAAATTAAAAAATAACTTTAATTTCGGAAGTCGGTGTGAAATAACGAAGAAGTAAAATACAAACACCGACTTCCGGAATTAAAGTTATTTTTTAATTTTGAGTGTATTTTTTTTTGGAAGTCGACTGTATTTTTTTGTAAAAAAACCTTTTTATTTTTCACTTTTTAGTTGTTATACCCCAGAACTAAAAATCGCAATAACACACAACGTGGAATTTAAACATTTGGAGTACACCAACATGTCATCGAGGTATGCGTATTTTTCGTTTTTGTTCAGTTTCTCATAAAGCGCTGAAGCAATTTCGATAAAATTTATAAGGGACCACCTCGGAAGTATTATTCTTTCGAATAAATATAATTTTGAAAATCGGTCCACAACTGACCCAGAAATAAACGGACATACATAAAAAAAACATACATACAGTCGAACATAGAACATCCTCCTTTTTCGAAAGTCGGTTAAAAATAATTAAAATCATAATTTAGAAAGAGCAACAGCGTATGTCAAGTCTGTTACAGGTATACCCCTGAACGTCCAGCGGCATACCCGTATGCCGATCCAGATTACGCGGCTTAAACCTCTATTATTAAATAACTAAAGATCTTATATCCTGTGGCATGGTTCACATGCATTCTCAGATAGTTATTACATAGTGTTAGAAAAAAAACGCAACACAAAACGCAACGCAAACGCAGAAACGCAATTTAGAAAGCCGTTATGTTGTTTTGATTTCGTAATTTGAAGTTTGAGTGTGAATAATAGGAAAATATGATATCGGACTCTACAACTCCAACACAACAACTCTATTACTTGTCTATTCATAGTGCAACATGCAAAATTTCATGTAAATTGATACAGTGGTTTTAACAACTACCCACACACACACACACACACACACACACACTATTCCCGACAAATCGTTGATAACAGAATTTGAATAAAATTCAACTCTTGAATTACAAGTATTGTTTACATGTTATTCTGAGGTCTGTTTATTCAACAACCCAAAAAAGTTTACTTTAAGTGCCTCGCTCCAATAGAAACCTCAGCAAGTTGTTTTTTATGAGCCCGGTCGTAAATATGTCAAACTGCGATAAGAGGCGCGGCAGTTGAGGAGTTAAAAATAATGAAATCAGATTCGTATTTTCAAATATTGTCATTGGCACTCATATTTAAAACATCATAAAAGTACGAGAAATTAATACGGAGCGCATTAACTTTTCGCAATTTTCACAAACCAAGCGTAATTTGCGTTTGACACTGTTTAAACTCTAAGGAAAAATGAAATCTTAAAAAATATACTGGAACAAAACAGCGCACCATTTTCCTTTACATTATGGGGCGGAAGAATCACACGTTACGAACATAAAGTGGCTAGATCGCACGGTTCCGCACCGCCCGTACCGACCCGCAACGCCCCGCACCAAATTGCACCTATTATGAAAATGCAGCGTTCACTTTGCGAAACACCCTCACTTTGATAACAATACTTTATTAGGCATATTATGTTACAATATTCTCGAACATTATTTTGTAAATTTTTGGCAGTAACACTCTTAATGGTGTATTTGCATTTTAGTATCAATTTTGCTTTTATGCTGCGTGCTATGAGCTCCTATTAGGTACACTTCAGGTTATAATAGCCACTTTTGACAGCATATTGGTAATTATAGCCGGTTCTATCTAATATAGGTAACATGATTTAAAAGGGTGTCCATGGAGTTTCTTGAACGTTCTTCTGAATAAAGATCTTCGCTTTGGAATTAGAAATTGGTTTCATTTTTCTGACTCCTTGACAGTTCATCCAGTGCCTGTAAATGATTCAATTGAAATAAATGCTTTGTCTTTAGTTTGACAGTGGTGCCAATTCTCTTGTTCAATAACTTAACTAAAATTAGAGAATCGCTATCTTTTACTAAAAGGTAGTACAAGAAAAGGACGGCTATAGCTACTCGTATGAACTAAGTTATAGATGTCAAACTAGTTTACGCCTTGCGGTTCACTGTGTTTTTAATCGACTTTTTTTACGTGTATCCTTAATTTGTATGGAAATATTAGTTCAACTAATTTGACAGCTCTAATTGAAGTCCGTCTCTTTCTTGTTTTATTGGAGAGAAAAAGATAGGAATAGCCTAAATTAAGTTTAGTTTGTGCACAACAGAATCCAACCAAAGTCACCAATGTTACACTTGTAAAGTTCAACTAGGATTTATTAACATACATTTGTCTTCGTGCCGAATTAGTTGGCTTTTCACCGCCTTTATTTAACCGACTTCAAATAAGGAGGTTCTGTATTCGACCCGTACGTATGTATGAATGTTTTGTTTTTATTATCTATACGTACACGTTTGACCGCTATCTCACCTGATAGTAAGCGATGATGTGGTATCTATGTTTGTCCGCGATTTTCTCGAAAACCACTGCTGCAAATGCATATTTTTCAAGGAAGATTTAAGTATAATATAATACGTTAGGTTCTGATGAAGAACTTCGGAAATAGACAGTGGAACTCTTCAATAACTAACAGTAGACCATAACTAAAAAGTGAAAAATAAGAAACTCTTTTACAAAAAATAGAACCGACTTCCAAAATAAAACAAGAAATATGGAAAATAACTTTTATTTCGGCAGTCGGTGTCAAAAAATGTAGAAATAAAACCAGCTACAATTTTGGAAGTCGGTTCTATCTTTACTAAAAAAGTTTTTTTTTTTAATAAAAATGAGTTTGATGCCAACCCGCACTGGGCCGCAAGGTGGATTACGGCCCACACCCTCTCACAGAGAGAAGGCCTGTTCGCCAGGAGTTTAAAGAGGACATTAAAAAGGCTGATGATGATGAGTTTGATGCCTATTTCAAAAAATCAAAAGAATAATGAAAATACAGTTAAATCATAGTTGGTGACTCCTTTAGTTTTCCTTATAGTGATTTATTACGTAGGGAAGTTATATTTTCCGACAAAATGATATATTTCGAGAGCTCTCATTATATTTTTTTTGGGGAAGGAAGGAAGAATTTATGAGGATGTACCCTTGTTGGGTTCGTGAGGTACAGAGAAATAAACAATAAGAACAGATATAAATTATTATAAAGAAGAAATTCATATGTACTGGCAATTAATCTAGCAAACATAGGAATATTAATATGAAATATGTAAGACCCAAATACACTTCGCCAGGGACTGCGTCCGCCTTATATCTTGAGGGGATTTCCAAAAATCCGAGCTGGTTCCTTTTCTATGTCACAAAGAAAACCTCTGTGCAAAGTTTCAGCGTCAGTGAGTGAGAGGGTTCTTTTTATCCATATTTATTTAATCACAACTATTACATAGATAATCATAATGTAACATGCTAAACTGCAAAGCAGTTTGTCGGCAGTAGGTTCTTGTGGATCTCACACCACGAGATCATAACTAAACAAAACAGGAAGTTATAAAGTATATACAGCATGTAACAAAAACCCTGTCCGATCTAATAAAGGCGTATTCATGGTTTTACATACGTACTAGAAAAAATATTTAAAAAAATGTAACTCATAAAAAACAAAAGTTATTGATTTTTTATTTATAAAAAAAATGCGAAATTTAACTCTAAATATAGCAAATTTTTATAAGTTGACAACACTCCACCAGCCGGCGAAATATTTGTATCTATTTTTATTTCAAAGCGTACCGCCCTACACTAGCAGGGCTGTAGGTGTAGGCCCAACTTCTCGCTTTGGAGGCACGCGACAAAGGGCTAGAAAATACCGTCTCGCTCAGGCGGCTTTTTTCACACTAAACTGTAGGTGAACTTTGTCGAGTGATCCGTGTTACCTTTGATAAGTTAATCTTTTTTTTTAATAAATTATTTTCATTGGGGAAAAATAATAATCTCATATCCATGAAATGGTTACGTATATGTGTACGGTACGATACCAAATAATACCCTTTAAGATCGGACAGGGTTTTTGGTACATGCTGTATAAAATGCTATTTACTTTAATACTAAGGCTTAAACTAGAATTAAATAAAGACTGAGACCTCGGCTGTGCAAGCAACAACTTTGTACGTGGATACAGAGTAGTTGTTCACACAGCCAAAGCTTCTATCTTAAAGTTTTTAAAGTCAGCGGCACCAGCCGAGTAGAACCTTAGTATAAATATGGACAGTACGAAAACTACGTACAAACGTTCAAAACGGTACACTCACACAGATGCGCGCATCTACGCTAGCCCTAAGTGATAGTCGCGGTGCGCGCAGTTGCGGCTGCCGCACAGAGTACATTATAATATTGGGCTGCCGTGTCGAGACGAGTGGTCGTGTTATCTCCTGAGCCACGAACCGTTTTAAAATGCCACGAGCGTATTGCGCAGTGTCCTCTTGTATGAACTCAGCTTCTTCGAACAAAGGGCTTTCGTTTTTTAAACTCCCTGCTGATCTTGATAGGTACCTAATAATGATTTAATTATGAAAAATAAAGACGTTTTTTAAAATGTTTATTGTTTTTCATTTACATCACACGTATTTTCAGGTTGAAACGCGGTAAGGTACGCTGCCGCATGGTTAACTAGCTATCGGCCGAGCGCCGCGCATTTTGACTTCACTTTAACACCCTCGAAAACCATGAAATTTTTTGCGTGATGTGAAAAAGAAAAAGAAAGGGTACGGGGCTTTGTGGGATATCTTTATTTTTTTCAAATTGCGCGGCAAATTTGAAGCATCGCCCATAGAATTTTTTTCCAAACATTAACAGTGACAACCCTAGCTCTCTAATGGAGCGTAAGTAATTATCTCAACAAATAGGCTTAGTTTCCATACTGTCCATATTTATACTGTGGTAGAATTATGAGACCACATCTATTCATCTCTAAGTATGTGTAACGCAGTCCCACAACACCAACCGAAAATAATATATACGAGTATATTGATTGTTGATGAAATATTCATAAATCAAATCTAACTTGAACTGCATAATTTTTATTTACCTCTGTGTACCAATTCCAGGAATACAGACGATTATATTATGTTATGTCAACATTTAACCGTTGAGCACAACGATTGAATAAAATATTACCGTTTGACATTAATATTGGCCAGATATTAACCCCACAAAGAGATGTGTAATTACAGAACGTTCGGTTTCACACTGCGTTGCATGTGATTGCATTGCGCGCCACATTGCGACGTAAAATTGGTCCTTTGCCGATCATGCGCGTAATTAGATCAAAGGATTTAATTTTGTTCAACTTATCAAGTATATTTATACAGTACGTTATTATTCACAGTTAAGTTGTAGTATTTATTACGAAAAAGCTAGTTGTTTTGAAGTGAAGCCTTTTTAACACACTTGTATTAGGGTTCCGTACCCGAAGGGTCTAAACGGAGCCCTGTTGCTGTCACTCACGTGTCCGTCTGGCCGTCTGACCGTCTGTTCGTCTATCTGTTTGTCCGTTGTCTGTAACAGAATTTTGTTCCGTAGAATTTTTTACCTTCCCATTGACCTATGAACTTGAAATTTGGTGAGAATGTTTATTAATACGTATATTTTACTAACAAATACCAATATTTGATGCAGAACCCTAAAGGTGTGAAATCCGACACGCACTTGGACGGTTTTTAGGCTCACCTGTATTTTAGTTAAAAAAAATTGGAAGTTTTTGACCCACTTTCCGGTTTCTGATTGAGCTGAAATTTTGCATTCATGTTTAGTTTGGATGAAAATGCATGGTTAGCTAAGCGACGTCATTCTCAATTCAATATTACAGACTCCCAAAGATCACGGACTAGTTACTTTTCATGAACAAACATGTTAAAAAAATCTAAAAAAGATAAGGTATCAAATTAATGACAGGGTTTGCAGATCGTGAGATTAAGAAAAATAAAATTACGTCACTCCTATTTCAATAAAGCGGACGCCCCAAGATGGCTGATAAAATAGCGTATTTTTAGGGTTCCGTAACCACAAAAAAAGTAAAACGGGACCCTATTACTAAGACTCCGCTGTCCATCCGTCTGACACCAGGCTATAACTCATGAACCGTGATAGCTATACAGTTGAAATTTTCACAGATGATGTATTTCTGTTGCCGCTATAACAATAAAAAACAGAATAAAATAAATATTTAAGGGGGCTCCCATACAGCAAACGTGTTTTTTACCGTTTTTATAGATAATGGTACGGAACCCTTCGTGCGCGAGTCCGACTCGCACTTGGCCGGTTTTCTTTTTGTTTTTTTTATTATGAGGGCGTGATAATGGTTAGTTCAAATGTCAAAATCAATATTGTAACGTATACAATTATTTATGACTTCCGTTTGCTTTTTAGAACAAAGAGTGAATTGACTTTCCCATTGATTATATTATATTCCTATTTATATATATGTTCCTAAGAGAGAAAACGAGGTTTAAACTTCAAAGACCACGCTTTCCCACAATTTACGTTTTTTTAATAATATTTCTTTCTCCACATTATCCTGCTAACAGCTTACAGAGAAGCTGCTATTTTTATGAAAGTTTTAATTTAATTTATAATAAGGCGGTTAACAGGAAGCTTGCGTTAGAAGGCTTCACTGGCATAAATACACGCTTACAAAGCAAACTTAGTTTTTGAAAACAATTACCACCAAAGATAATTCTGTTATAAGTATTTTACTCTGTTCATTTTACCCCGCGTTTGTTAGTTTGCGAGCTATTTTGTTCAAGTTTTGTTTAAGGAAACTTGCAGGATGTATCTGTTTATTTAACAGCATAACTTAAAAAAATACGAAGTTTTTCGATTCATTGGCTCCTATTCTGTTGTATCCAAGTTTCTGTCTTTGTGTTTCACTATCAGATAAAACACGAAAGAAAAGTTATTCTTTTTCACTAGAAATTCCACCAAAGGAAATATTAAATAGCTATTTGAAATCTCGTTTGACTCGAGTCAAGTCCTTTCTCAGTCGACTTACAGATCGTCTGGATATTAAGTACCTTCATTTCCACGTTTTTCTTTGAGTTTAAGTCACAGTGGAAGAAAGAAAAAGTAAGAAAAATTTCCCTCCATAACGCAGCTATAAAAATTCACTAGAATTCCTTTCTACAATCCAACTTAAGTTGTATTTAATAATAAAAGTAACAAAGTGATGGTAGTATTGAAAAAAGTGCTCAGGAAAATTTTTTCCCCTGGTTCGTGATGTTCTCCCGGTTCACTGGCTTTCTTTGTTATCATTTTTGCACCTCTTCTGAATGTTTTTTTTTTTGTGAATTGTATGTTGATTTATAATTCTGCTCTATACGGTGAAAATTGCTGGTGTAGAATTTATTTGTTACATTTTTAGAGACTTAAATCAAGATTGGTTGAAGTTATCAGCTAGATTATAGATACTTATTCATTTATTTATTTATGCACAAAAACACTTACAAGAGAAAAACAAACAAATACAGATATAAGAGCACAAAGGTGGTGTGTGGGTGTGGTGGTGGTGGTTTTTACTTTTGAAAATAATTAGTAAAGTGTGAGTAGTTCTCGTTATATTTGTTTTATTAAAACTTGTGTTATCAGATTACACTATAAAATCACATCATCTCACTATCAATGGATTTTAGTTTTTAATATACACAACATAAAACTTATCATGCGTTTATTTTAAAACTGTGTATAAAGTTTTATTCTATTATATTCTGTGTGGCTTCTAAAATAATTACTTACAAAACGAAATGAATGAAAACCGACTTCCAATCCAATAAAGCAAAATATTATAACGAAGCAGGAAACGTGAAATAAAACTCAGTTTTAGCTTTATTTTGAACGTGGGCTCGATGTATGCTGTGACCTATTTCTGTGAATCCCCTGAAACCAGACTATGTCACTCAGGGGACAAAAATGCTGATAAACGAGGAATTAGGACAAACCTTTTCATTTAAAGTAACATAGAAAGCCTGCCATTGTTGAAACAATAGTAACGAGATGAGATGCCAAACGAAACTAATCATACGCAGCACAATAAGAAAAAACTAACAATAGCTCAATAACACCATAAATATGCAGACTTCTTTATAATAAAATGTGCAGACGTATATTTTATAAAATATGCAGACTTATTATAAAACTCGCCATAAACATAGTTTAAATACTGACCAGCGGATTCTAAATTCAAAATATCATACGTCTCATCATCAAATACAGCTGTATATAGGACAAAACCGCCGATAAATGATTAGGCAGCACTTTACCACCCACATGTAGGTTTCCAGGTAGAAAATTGCTAATCAGTGTTAACACTTTTCACATGTTTATTTTTTTTATTTATAAGGCCCACGATTTCCAGATGATTTTGATTCTTTCATATTATTGTTTATTAAATATAGACCAAGGTAAAATATAAACAGAAACATCTCAAAAACCACAAAAGGTTTGTTCGGATGTTGAAACACATAAAAGCAATCTTAATACTAACGAAATGTCAATAATCTTTTTTTTAATTTATGATTGTATAAAAATATTTTAGATTTGATTAAAGGGCTTTGTCGCTTAGCGAAAAATCAGAAAATTCTTACAATGTGCCACTGTAACTCTCATACAACTATTTAGCATTTTCGGACACTGGCAAGGCGAGTATTGTGTTACAAATACCAATAAAAAAAGATTTACAGCACTCAAAACATAGCTTATAAAACATTGTGAGGCAGTTAGTATATATATACCTAAGATACTACAAAATGACGACGGCGCGGGTCAGGCAGCCAGTCGATGCAAATTACAAATTAAATGAAATTTAAACAGAATGATGCATTTTTAAAGAGAATCAAAGGATGTATTGTATTTATTTTTATAATTATTATTTGTTATTTCTGATTTAATTTTTATTGGAACATAATTAATTTGAGTAATATTAAAATACGCGCACGTTTGTTTCCCGTAATAGTTTTTATATCTCGGTACTACCAGTTTTGATTGGACGGCCATTCTTGTTGCTATGCTATGATTGACTTTAATTTGCAGTTCTTCCTTCCATATTCAGAGAAACACGAACCCGATCACAAACAACCAAAGTTTAAATATGTAACTTTGTTGTTTGTGATCGGGTTAGGTATATTATACCTAAGCTTGCCATTGTTGGAACAACAGTAACTCGATGGTGCGGCAAACGAAGCCAATCGTAAGCGGCGCAAACAGGCGCCTGCTCTCATTGCAGGTGTACCAACTTTGCGAACAAAGCACCTGAACAATGAGTGCAGAACAAACGCCTGCTACTGTGCGCCAGGATACGCTCTGGTCTGCCTTTAACTAGCCCTTGTGGGGACGGGTCAAGTTAGAGGCGGTAGTGGATTAAACAATGGGTAACTTAAAGAATATACTCGTATTGACATACTTTGTAAATCGGTTAAAATAACACATTACACCGGACTGGTCTAGTCTAGGGACTAGACTAGTCCGGTGTAATACGTGTAGTCGATGATGCCTTTAGCCTCTTGCTTGAATTCACTGAAAAACTGTCCCAATGGGCTCGGCAGTATTGCCACTGGCAAACGATGACAGATTTCAGAAATGCAGCCAAAATCCTAAAAAAATTGGATCGGGCTTTTTGAAACAGCCCACTTCTAAAATAGTAGTAGGGCTTTGGCTGTCCGGTGTAATATGTTGGCCCGCAGGTTTGCACATAGCATTAATCGAGTGAAAGTTACGCTTTTTAAGTCTTACTGCCAAACACTTTACACGTGCAGCCTGTGGGTTAACTACACACTGGTGGCATACAATGCATTGCGTGTCCAAAACAACAACGCGTTTAGGGTGCTGCTGGAGCTACCGCGATTCTGCAGTGCTTCGACTATGTTCGCAGAAGCGCACACTAATGGCTTTCACGCCCTTATTAGGAAACAGTGTGCGTCGCTGCTGAGTCGCGTTAGGTCCAGCAGCAACAGCATACTGAGCGTGTTCGCGGACAGGTGGGACTCTCCACTACTGCGCCACTGGATACGCTTGCTTTGATAATATTATAAACGTGACATAACAAGATCATAATTTCGTAATTAAGTACTGAAAGGTAATACGAGCGCTAATCCCGCCGACAAACTGTTACGCAGTTTGGTGGGTGTAACTAAATGTGCAAAAGTGTTTGGTCAAAATAAACAATTTATTTATTTATTATTTATTTATTTATTGCATGCTGTTCGGTGAGCAGTGGACAGTTCCCCCTCTCCGAACTTAATGTTTAGAACTATAACTTAAATGTGTATTGTCTATTGTTATTTTCCTTTTCTTTTTATGTTGTGTGTTTTATTGTTTTTGTTTTTTCATGTTGTATGCAACATATGGACAATGGTCTGATATAAACGAATTTCATTTAATTTAATTTAAAATCAACGGTGTTAATTCCTCAGTAAAAAGTCTGACCTCAAAAGCTGGTCTATCATTTTAAAATATTGGTAAACAGTAATTATTAATCTTAAGATCATGAAAATAATAATAATTGATATTTTGAAATCACTAAAACAATAAATAATTTGCTTCATCTCTTATCTTGTACCACACAAAAACTGTATAGGAATCGAGTCGCGCGACTGTCTCGGCGTTTCCGTTGCTTTGCACAAGCGTGCGTTGGCGAGCAAACAAACACGAGCTCATTGAACGACTGTCGCTAACTCGCACAACACAAACTAACCGAGGATATTCCCATACAACGCAGATAAACTCACTACGCTTTGCGAAACATTCAATGCTGGTTTTGTTCCTGCCGATCGAGTAACATTGCTCTGTTCTAGTTCTAATACAATGTACAGTAATCTTGCAATTTATCAGCAACCTATAACAGTTGATCAGTTTATGAACGCGACATCCATTGCATTGAAATATTGTGCTAACAGCTGACTTATTATCTAACAGTGGACTAAGATAGCTTATTTGGACTCAAAATAACACACGAGTAATAAAACTACCTAGATGAAATCCCGAAAGAATTCTTAACTATGTATTATAATTGCATGCTATTTTATTTCAATTAAAATTTGCAGAAATATACCACAGATATAAATTAAGTGTGTAATTCCCACTTCTATCACCTATTCAGGTACCACATAAATACAAATCGTCCGTCAGCAAAGGCCCGGCGCACAATGACACAACACCGTCGCGATATGCGGGTACAATTGTACATTTCACGCCTCCAAAGCAATTGTTACCAGCCGACTGAGTAACAACTAGCCCCGCGTGTTTTCAAATAAAATCCTAGTCAATCCGATATTGGATAGTAAATCGTCGCTGAAATTGCGATTGCTTTTTTACGTAATATTGTTTACGACCGTGTTTTGTTGTTAAGTAAGCGGAATACCTATATTTTTTGCGGATTTTATGGCTAGGCTCGGGAAGGTAGGGACGCAATCTGGTAGTCTTGATGAAATTACATGCCCATTCGTTTCTTAGTATTAGATAGAGTAGAAAATAACATTAATTGGAAAAGTTATTTCAGAACTAAACATATTTTTTTCTTGTTTTTTTTTTTTAATATTAGCCTGTAATATTACATAGCTGGGGAAAAGCCTCTCGCATATCCTTCCACACACTTTTTTCTTGCGCCACCTCAGACCAGCGGAACTAAACATTATTAAAACAAAAATTGCTATAAAGGCATCTTCGACAAATATTTCATTCAGCGAAATTACAACTTGAAAACACAATTGTGTTTAGAAATAATGGAAATAGAACTTGTCTTACAATAAAATCTTCGAGAATGTTGCGCAAACCACCGACCAGTCATCGTCATAATTAACCCTGCGCTCATTGTCCCAAGTTATCCGCGGTTCGCCTTCGCTCCGCTGTAATGCGCGGTGCGGGCCTGTGGGACCCGCTGGCACTCATAGTGCTAACCCACTAGAATGGAGAATGCACTGACGTAATCATGCACTCACTGCTCACTGTCCTATTTATTTATTTATTTTATTTTATTAATTTTAAGAAAACTTACAGCTAGTACATTCAAGTAGGCGGAAGTTATGTTTAGAAGAAGGCCAATTACAAGCCAGCAGGCAGGGCTATTTCTTGTATTACTGTCTAGTATTTTTATTTTATATTGAAGACATACAGGGTGTAAGGGAAATGCTTCCGAAGCCAGAACGTACTCGTAGATTATATACAACCTAAATGCAAATAGATCTCTTTCGCTTTATTTCGGCGTCGCGTTGACGTAGGGTCGTTGGCTGCACGGCTGTCGGCGAGAGCGCGCGCACTCTGAACTTCGGGCGTCAGCTGATATTTTACGAATATTATATTGCATGATAAAGTTGTAAAGAAAAAAAGTGTCTTTAACAGCATATATAACGGTTTCAAAACGCTAAAAAAATGATTTTTCTTTTTGTTTTTTCAGATTTTTTGATGGCATCTTATCAAGAATCACTAGCCTTATCACCTGTCTACGTTTTCGGGAGGATTTACCTTATACCCTGTATTATCCAAACTGTTGATGAACAGCTGTTTCTAAGTAAAAATAAGCTACATTAATTGATGTCAGCGTCATTTACCGAAACATTATAAAGAGAGACGACATTATCTAATTAATAGGACGTTTTCATTTCCAAGGGGTAAAATTCTGACACACCCACCCGCTCCACATCGAGCGGCAGAAGTCATAGGATGATTACTCAACCCAAAAAAAGGACATTATCATTTAAGTCTGCCTAGCCTTCCTAGTCTTTCCCAACTATCTTGGGTTCGACTTCCTTTCTTTTTTTTTACCACTAACCGCATGTCTTAGCATGCTGTCGTGTTTTTTAAAACGTTTATATGTGAAAGGTTGCATTATTCAAGTTTTTAAATGAAGAATGTTAAGATAAAATAAATAACATTTTGGCAATTTCAAACCAGTTATTATAATAGGTACTTTGAAACTGAAGACACGTTGGAAATACAATGAGTAAAATGAAACTTTAGTTGTAATGGAAACGTGGGTTGTTGTGTCCGGATAAATAAATACCGGGATTCATTTTAAGTAAGGTTTCACTATTGTGGACAAACATCCCGCCATCCAAGGACTGTCCTGTTTGTGTGTTCTTTGTTATTCTTCTTCTTCTCGCTAAACGATAATAACGTTGTTGATTAGGTTACATTCATACATAATTATGTTATCTACCCATTTCATTAAGGGGTTCGGTGCCATTGTTCCTCTTGATTGCTTTCCGAATATCTTTCGTCTTCCTTATTTCTAATAAAGTACTACTTACTGAAATGGATGTCCTTTTGTGTTACCACACAATGATTACATCTAACAATAGTATTGACGGACAGGTAGAATTTATTTTAGTGTAATCACAGAGTTGATGGCACCAACTTTTCGGCAACTAGTCGGGTGTTTTGAAAATTTACATTTTTCTATTTCCTATATTTTAATCTATTCTAATATTACAAATTGGTATAGTTTGTGAGGTTGTAAGGGGTAATCTCTGGATCTACTGAACCGATTTTGAAAATTCTTTTACTAATGGAAAGCCACGTTATTGTGAGTGTCTTAGGTTACATTTTTAATATTCACACGGACGAAGTCGCGGGCGAAGTGTTAGTCAGTTATATATTCAGAATTGTCTCCTCAAGTTCTTTATTTTGATACCCCATATGAACACTTACCTGGTGCCATTTTGTTTTTTTTATTCATATAGCCTATGTCACTTCGACGGTCAAGACCAATCTAATAATATCACATTTGTTAAAATTAATCTAGCTGTTTTGGCTACAGAGCGTGCCAAAGAAATAGACACCACTGGTGCATCGCGGTGGACGCATTTGCCTCATTTACAATGCTCTTGAGCGTTATGGCAAACGCGGTTTCCATCGCGGATTGATCACTTTAAACCATTTTTTTGCTGTGGTCGCGTTTTTTGAGCTTTGAGAAGTAAAAAAACAATGGCACTGTGCTAAATTCCTCGTCTTTTTTTTCCGGGGCACCCCGCACGTAGGCATAGACAAAAATTACAATAAATTGTTAAATAGTCGTCTGCCAAATGTCAGTGTCAAAAGATGGCGCAATGTGTGTTTACGTGAATTTGTGATTTAATTGGAATTTACTTAAAATCCAGTGTAATTATGTAAAATATCCAAAAACTCCCCAAAGAATCAAGTTTTACGAATAACTAAACATGTCACAGGTTCAATGTGTGTTGAAAATGATAAAATTAAAAAACTAAACATCGAAATGGCAGCTTGTTTACGTAGGTAAGTCATTTCTGTTATTTTTCCTTATTGTAAGTATTATTTACTAAATAATCTTGTAAAACATCGCTCGTAATATGGAAATTAGTTAATAATTAGTATTAACAAACAGATAAAACAGTAAAATACAACGATAAAATAAGTACTCTTGAAAAACAATACCGTCCTGAGGCAGTTGTGTTCAAACACGTTACCTCGTTATCATACAGTATAATGCATTGGCTGGTACAGAATAAATTAGACCTAAGGTTCTTACTGTGAAAAATAATTATAAGCCATGCACGACAAACCATCATTGAACTTTATATTAATAGATCCAGAAGGTTACACCTCGGAAAGATGACCTTGATCCAATCCAGACGTAATTCTCCATCACAAATCTTATGACACCCTCGGGGCTAATCTATTCGCAGAAGCCTGTCCAGCTTTTAAAACGAACGGCTGGACGTACGCGGCGTCCTCCAGCCCACTAATTGTTACTGCGAGCCCGCGGGAGCTCAAGTTTTAATTAATATCGTATCCCTTTCATGGTCCACGCTTTTGGCACTTGTGAAGCCATTATAATCCAGAAAGGATTAATTTGTAGCTGCGATTGTTCGTGTCTTTGTATAGTTTGTATTGTGTGCCTTATTTCTAGTAATATGCTATTGATTTGATGATCGAGGAAGTCCTTGAACCTATATTAAAGTAGATAATATAATTATAATAAATTTATGAAAAAAAGGTTGGAAGGTCGTGACGAGAAAGGGATGTTTTCTTAGAATTTTACAAAGACGGACTTACCTAGTAACAGTTTTGTAAAAATACAAAGCAAGCTTTTACGAATGAAACTCTTATTTTCCTATTTCACATGGTACAAAGCTAGGAATTTAATACGTTTCGTTCCTAAGAAGCCATATATATAAATGTGGCCTCACAAAACAAATTATATTATATAAAAACCAGCGAAGTGCATTTAGTGTTCCAGGAACCCCGCAATGGCTTTGGGTCAACAAGAAGCTTATACTGTGAAAATTTGAAGACTGTAGCTCCAACCGTTCGGCTGTAAAACCCGTGTGACAGACGACAGACGGACGAACAGACAGACAGACAGACGGACCGACGACCACGTGAGTGACAGCAATAGGACTCCGTTTAGATCCATCGGGTACGAACCCTAAAAATGAGAGATAAAATCTACAGTAATTTTACCGTTTAAAAGTGCTGTTGATAATATAAAAAGAAGTAGAACTATTTAGAATTAGAAACAGTTTCATTAAATTTATCTAGAACATTAGGTACAGAGTAGTGCCTCATCGTGTAAAAAGCTTTAAAGCAGACTAGGATAGTAGACTTTTAAAGCCTGATAAGAACAAGCAAATAATGGCTTTAACTGTGTTATCTAGACTCATAAATAATAGCTATTATCTAAAAAACATGCTCTACCCTTTAGAAAGATATCGAGAGCCGTTTTTTCATTACCTCGCCTCCGATAAATAATAATATAATAATTATATTCTTACAATGGCTTCGTAATTTATTATTGCTGGCTCAAGGATAATAACTTATCTAGTCTCAGATAATTTATTTAACGTCGTCTTGTTAAGAATTATGATTTTACTGTTTTAAGCAATATTTTAGAATCAGGGAATAATATTTAACTTAAAATCTCAGATACCTTAACAAGCGAAAATTGTCGGAAGATTTATGAAATACTACCTTTTTCCTAACTTCTAAGGCCTGTGTATTTTTTTGGTTAAGTAGGTAGGTAACTTTTTTTTATATCCTATCGTGTACTGGTGGACAAGAACTCCCCCATATCTTTCCAAACACTCTTTTCTATGCACTACTTCGAACCAGCCTTCGTGGTGCGCTTCCAGGTCATCTCACCACGCGTCGGGGGTCCCGAGACAATCTCCGGTCACCGTAGACGCGGGCCTGCGGACGGCGAATAATGGGTAGCTCGCCGTCCGATCAGCACCAGACCCAAAAGTCGACGGCGCGTAGTGTTCCACGCGCGCCTCAAAGATATGTCAGCAACCACTGACGGGGCCCGTCGAGTTACCGCGCCCCTGGGCACTCAGGCAAGGAAAGAATAGGGGTAGGTTTTAGTCACTAAAAGTAACTTTCAGTCAAAAAGAGTTTTTTAATTGTCAAATGAGCTTCAGTACCTACTACTTTGGAATACGCTTCCTCAAGGGATGCCTTAAAATTATAAAGATGGGAACCAAACACATTCGAATTCGTTTAATTCAGATGTTTCCTTTTGAATCCCATGATACTTATAAAAACCTGTATGTTTTCCTTCCTCCAGAAGAAAACCCAGTTAATTTACGTAATATTCTTACATAACATTTGTTTTCGTTGTGTTGCAATACTTAACCTGTGAAGCCCCATGGCAAAATCCGGGTTGTCAAATTAAACCCCGAGGACAACCCGGGTTGACAGCCGATTTTTTTTTTTTTTTTATTCTCTTTAATTTTTTTTTTTTTTGGTCCGACTCACCGGTGAGTTTCGGGGCTTCACAGGAAGGTATTAAGTCCGTCTTTATACCTTTGCATTGCATGAAGTTTTAATAAATTAATAAACACAACTTGTTTTAAAACAGAATCGTGTTTAGACTGATATCACTCTCACTGATAACACAAAAAGTATTTATTTTACAATAAGTGAAAAAATAATCTTCTAATGGAATACTAGTGAATCGTCCTTGTATACAAACAAAAAACTTCGAAGAGTGTGCCCAAGAACTCCACGACCTCATCCCACCGACCCCTTTCTACCTTCGGACATCTAGACGCACTGCAAGTTACCATTCCTACCTTGTTGCTATTCCAAGAATTCGCACTAAGCCTTTTCCCACACGTCTTTCATATTGCACACAGCAAAGGAGTGGAAAGCTGCGTCTGTGTTTCCGAATGCATACAACGATAATCTATTCAAAGTTAGAGTGAACAGGCTTATTCTGGGTAAGCTCGGTCCATCATAGACTTTGTCTCTGTCACCTCTGACCTAGAATAGAGTCAGGAGCAAACCCATCTAAAATAAAAAACAAAAAAATAATCAAGAAGAATATACCCGTCATCAAAAAATAAAACAAAACTGCAGTCTATCACGAAAAAATGCTCATTCCCATTTACGACACGTTTCCCCAAATAACCCGGAAAATTGGCACCAAAAAATTATGCATCCAAAGCGTTCCTCATTTGTACAAATCACAATTCTACGCGCTCCCCCCACATTTGTTTGACAAACTGTCAGCCTGTCGGGTAAAAACAAGGTCGCATCACACAAGCCGCCATTGGCGAAACAAACAAACGTTTGTTGTGAACTCGTGACAAAGTGTGCAGTTTCCTTCAGCGTGTCATTAGCCTTGAGGCTGAGGGGATTGTAGGGATAAGGGCGATGTGATGGTGTTGTAATTGTAGATTGGCCGTAGTAACGTTGTTATTAGAACATAAGACCCAAAAAAAATTTAATGAATATCGTCTCGTCTCGATTGATTTTGACCCTTTACAAATATATATTTTTTTGTAAATAATATGCCTAACTCACCACAATACTATTAGAAGAAAGGCGCATAATCTATTACAATGGTTGGAATTATTTGCAGTATTAGTCTATACCTTATGACGTGGATAGCCCGTGAATTTTGAAATTCTCCCCAGAAATAAAAAAAGTGCTGGGTAAGAAAATACAAATGCTACGCCGTAGTTACTACGCCAGTACAATGAGTACCGGCGTAGTACTCGTAGCTACGGCGTAGCATTGCTACTTATAAACATTTTTTGCATGCGAGGATGTCCAAGGTGGGCTATTATTTTTTATATATTTTTTTAAATTATTAAATATACTAATTTGTGTGCTCCAAGACATAATGTATCTCCCTTCCACTTAAGTACATGCTGAACATGACCTACAGGTTTTGATCTACTGACGCACCTTGATACAAGTGCCTCATTTACGAGAAGTGGACTGAGTGATACCAATCTGTCTGTCTCACGGCACGTTTGACACAGTGGTTGAGCGATTGGCTGCTGCGATGCGCGTCGAGGGTTCGATTCCCGCACGTAACAAATATTGACATATTTACAGATAGTATTTCCGGGTCTGGGTGTCTTGTGTTTGCGAGTTCAAATATGTTTGTGAACGCACCCACGGTCAGGAGAAATTCCTAGCGTGAAGCAAAGTTATAAAAAAAACTAAAACACGTAAGTAAATACTTTGGAAATGGTTGCCTAAATATTTTATTAAATTTAACATCCTTTATAACCCCAAAAACATTACCCTACTTTTAGAGTAGGTAGTCAGGTAAAAATAAAAGTTTTCAGCTGATAAGGGTTTCAAATATCTTACAATAACAATAGTCATTACTTTTAAAGAGTCATGACTAGTATTTTTTAACTCTAAAACACTAGATTAGGAGTGGAAACTATTCTTAGCACGCTTCTAAAAATGAGTTTGGAGATAACGGAAAACATTTGAAGAAAAGTATGCCAAACCAGCATACGCCAGTGTCTTCTCCCGGGTAGAATTATTACTTTTACCATCATAATAGTCTATGTGCTATTCCAGACTATAATATTATATCTCTCTGAAAGGGGAATGCACATCTGCCATACAAAAAAATGCCTGGAATGGACAGTAACTACTAATAGTCCTTAATTCTATTTAGAATAAAATATGTATAGTGAAATTATTCTTGAGTTTGTCCTCTTAGGCCCGGCGGACAAATCCGGGTTGTCGAATTGAAGCCCGACGACAACCCGGGTTGATAGCCCATTTTTTTTTTTACTTGATTTTTTTTTTGTCATACTCACCGATGAGTTTCAATGCCTAAGAGGTTAACTAAGATAAAAATACAATGATCATTAAATATATTTAACTTGATATCCGCTTATATTTTTACGGAGATCGTGTTTATTTGACATGAGTAGTATGCGACCTATATGTACCGTAAGTCTAATTAAAATAATATATGCTTGTCAGTATTAATTCATATAGAAAACGTATCTAGGCTATATGAATCACATGTCCTTTGCTTTAGTGACAATTTGACATGTTCGTCATGTTTTTGTCATCTTGTTTTTTACTGTATGATTTTGCGTTTGCGACTCGAGTTACACACATATATTACTTTAATTAGATTTATGGTACCTACAAGTCGAATTATACTTAACTGATGATAAATGTTCTCTATTTGTATAAAATAGTGCGATAAAGATTATTTGACGATTCCTTTTTGGCTGAATGTCACTTACTCATATCAAATAAACACGACCTCCATATAAATATAAGCGGATATCAAGTTAAATATATTTAGTGATCGTTATATTTTTACCCTAGTAAAGTTAAACAAACTTAAGAATTATTTCATTATGCCTATTTTATTCTAAATAGAATTACTGACTATTATTAGTTTCTGTCCATTTCAGAAATTTACTGTGCATTCTCTTTTATCCAGATCCGTTCAGCCGTTTTGGCGTAATTAAGTAACAAACATCCATCCAAACTTTCGCATTTGTAATAAAGAAAGAAAGAAAAGGAAAGAAAAATGCGTTTATTGGCATTACCTACTATTATTTTCTTTACCTTTTGTTTGTTGCTGTTGTGTTGTGTCTGTGTCGAATAAATGTTTATTCTATTCTATTCTTCTATTCATTACAGCAAAAATGATAGTAATGACACCATATAACAAAATAAAAATAACAGAAAGATTAATGCCAAAAGGGTCTCAGTAATGTTAGTAGGAGTATCTGACATTTTAAAAATAAATAAACAGATAAGGAAAAACCTACGTTCTAGAATTCTCATCCAAACAAATAAACCTGTTTACCATTACACAAGTTTTTTATGTATTGCAAACACTTTCCCTCTGTTTTCCTACCACAGTGGTAAATGTTTAGAGTGGTAGAAAAAAATAAATGACAGGCTCGACTTAGGTTTAGACCGAGCTTAATTTTAGGTCCTTAGGGTTTGGAGGTCGTTCTCGTGATGTATTGTTGGCTTATAGTGAAGTGTGTTGAGGGTACGTAAACAGTTTGGGCTATTAGTATGTGGGCGGTTTTGGATTAGAGTGTAAACCACGGGGTTTGGCTTATGTTGGGTTTTTTGAACGGGGTGACTTTGTTTCTACCGCGTGTTTTAATTTTATGACCATGACTTATGCCACAAGAATCGTTCATGTGTTGGGCTATATCAACCTATGTAACCTATGTATGGTCGCTCACTATATGCCTCAGAGCAATGCTCGGACTTTCCTTGCGTGATTGAATCAGGAATGATGATATCCGCAAGAGAACCAAGGTTACCGACATAGCGCGAAGAATCTCCAAACTAAAATGGCAGTGGGCAGGGCACACAGCTTGGAAAACAGATTGTCGATGGGGCTAAAAAGTTCTGGAGTGGCGACCGCGTACCGGAAGACACAGCGTTCGAAGCCCTACCACAAGGTGTACGAATGACCTGGTGAGGGTCGCGGGTAGCCGATGGATGCGAGACGCATACATCGGCCGGTCGTTGTGGCGACACTTGGGGAAGGCCGATGTACAGCAGTGGATGTATTTCGGCTGATGGGATATCATCAGACGGGAGGGTCAGATGTCAGACTCTTACTGACTAAAACCCAAAAGTGTTTCTATAGTTTCCCTTTGCATTCCAGGACCGAGGTGACTCTTCTGGCCTATCTTGCAATCCGTACATATTATATGTACCTATGGTATCGTTGAGAGCTACCTACTCTTCAATCCTTTCGAGTTTTTGTAATTGGATTGTTACTGCCAGAGATTAGGAACCTTTTTTTACTATTTATAGGCATGCGTGTGACCGCTATCTCACCTGATGGTAAGCGATGATGTGGTCCAAGATGGAGCACGCTTGCCTAGAAATAACCTATTCACTTTTGACTTAAACACTCCCAGGTTGTAGCTATCAGGAAACACAGACTCCGAATCAACCTTCTATAAACTTAATAGATGCTTATAACTTCATGATTTTTGTATAGATACATTTCACTAGGATATCCTAACAAACAGCTTCTCACTTACGAGGAAATGTTGTCCGTAGTGGTGCAAATTGAGGGTCTTTTGAACTCTCGAGTGCTTAGTGTTCTTTCATCAGACCCGCATCCGGAGATACTTACGGCCGCACATTTTTTTAATGTCCAGTCCACTCACGTATTTGCCTTCTTCTAAATTCACAGATGACGAGATTCGAAAATGTATTGATATTACAAGGAACTCCTTTATTTTTCATGCGGTACGATCGTGGAACTCACTTCCATCTAATATCCGTGACTCTAATAATATCTGAAACAAGCAACACCTTTGTGCTGTCTTATCTGTATTTGTTCTTTTCTCTTGTGTTTTGTGTGTACATAAATAATTAAAAAAGTTTTAGACAGATAACGGCAATGTCGCATGTCGCCAAAAGTCTTGTGATAGTCATTCGTTTTTTCAAGAAAAAGAACCGGCCAAGTGAGTGTCGGACTTCGCACATTTAGGGTTCCGTACCAAATGAAAATTATCAAAAAAAAATCTGGTATTTGTTAGTGAAAATATATACTTAATAAACATTATCACCAAATGTCAAGTTCATAGGTCAATGGCAATTTAAAAAATTCTTCTCAACAAAATTTTGTCACAGACAACGGACAGACGGATGGACAAACGGATACGTGAGTGACAGCAATAGGGCTCCGTTTGGACCTTTCGGGTACGGAACCCTAAAAATGGAGACTATATTTTTCTTCTTCTTATTTTCAATGCCTCAAAGAATTTACCATAAGAAAATACTGTGTCATTTTCCCTCGGCCTTGATCCAGTTCTTGCGTCAAGATACAAATTGATGGACAGACCGACCCACGAAATATGACCCAAGAGGCTATTTCACTGCGTACATACGGGCGAGGGCGTGGCGAATGCAAACAAAGGGTTCGGTTGTTTGTGCTGTTCCGGCCAGCTATTACAGTTATCTTGGTGCTCGGATGAGCAGGTTCCCAAAGAGAAAGTTGCGAGATGAATCCATCCCAACACATATGATGGTAAATAGTTGTGCTGTTAAACTTTTCATGTTAATTTTAAAAATTGTCAACTTATCTGCATGATGAACTTTATAAAAGATTTTTTCAAATTCAAATTCAAATTCTTTATTGCATCCATAATGTACATAGAGATGGTAATTTTTTAGTATATTTACTGAAACAACTATGGACCCTGTCGGGCACAGCAAAATTTAAAAGTAGGAGAGGGGAAGACCACTTTAATATTATCCTTTTTAATTTATGTACTTAATTCAATTTCAGTTTTTCATATCTGTCTTATTAATATTACTATTCGTTTTACTTATTTTATATAATTATTATAATGTTATTTTATAAATTATCTATTTTATCACAGTAATCATAATTTTATTTATTTGGAACAATTATGTAATCAACAGCGTTATTCACATTAAACAGAAAAAAAAAATACATACTTAAAAGAAAGAAAACTTATAATAAAATTACTTACAATAGAATAAATTCAATCAAAATAGAATACAATTACAATAGAATACATTCTAATAAAATAAACTGTAATAAAAATCAACAATTAAAAGAATCATGTAATAAAATAAAATGAATTTAAGTGACGAAAATAAGTAACCATTAGCCGCCTCGATCTTAGGGTATTATTACACCAATTCAATCGATCGTCGGTCGATGCCATCGATCGTTGATTTTTGTTGGTGTGCTTTGGCTGATCGACGGATACCAGTCGATAAACAATCGACCGGTCGACGTCGACTAATTCATTCTACCATCGATCGACAGTCGATCGATTGGTGTAATAACACCCTTATATCAAAATGATTGTCAAAAGTCAGAAATAACAGGGATTGATCACAAGATACTTTTGTAGCGCGAGTCAATCCCGTATAATTGGACTTTTTGATATTAAAAAATAATGTTGATTAAATGATCGCTGCTAAAATGTAATTTGGTCTGAGGGTCTAGACCTTTTATCTCCTTTTATTACGACGGGTACTGTTAATCTGATTTTATAAAATGTAATGAATACAGAAGACACAAACAAGATACCTACTTTAATAAATCCTATCGTAAAGAACTAAGTAGATTCTATAAAATTAATCCAGATTTTCTGTCAACAAGTTAGGTCTATGAGCAAACAAATTATTCATTAGTTTATCAATAGTTCTCTTTTGGGCGTGTCCTAACTTCATAATTATTAATTTATTTTGCGAGCTTGTTTATTGCCTTAAAGGCTTCGTGTTAACGACGTTATTCTAAATTGAAAAAGCGACCCTTTATTAATTTAGCTTATGGGTCAAGGTGAATTTTCTTTTCAATGTAAATTAGATATTTTTTGCTACATAGGAAAAAAACATTTCTCATCACAAAATCTTAGTGAAAACGTATTCTTAAAAATGAAACATTATTTTTTAATGTTGTGCTTGTTTAAAAGTGCTGTCTTTAAAAATAATCTTAGAAAAACATTGTGCCTAAAATTTTTTCGTAAGTAATTAAAAAGGTTAGGGTATAATAAAACTTCAGAACTACTCCCACACGTTTCCTTTTTAATCTCTTGGAAAAAATAACAGATTCAGTTTTCATAATATTTTTATTTAAATAGTGCTCTAGGCAGCTTCTATTATTGAGGCCGTATCTCGAAAACACTTAATAATTAGAAAGACATCGCATCTTCCCCGCACGCACCGCTTGCTTCCTGCATGCTTCCACGTGAACCACAGCCTTTTTATCAGTACAAGGTGATTTTTAAGAAGGGTTTTGTTTAGGAAGGGTCCAAACGGAGCCCTATTGCTGTCACTCACGTGTCCGTCTGTCCGACACGCACTTGGCCGGTTTTTTAATCGTTGAAATGGGTTAAAGTACTCATAAACACGAGCAACTTTAAAGTACTCATAAACACGAGCAACTTTAAAGTACTCATAAACACGAGCAACTTTAAAGTACTCATAAACACGGGCAACTTTAAAGTACTCATAAACACGAGCAACTTTAAAGTACTCATAAACACGAGCAACTTTAAAGTACTCATAAACACGAGCAACTTTCACTATGTGGTCAACTTTGTAACTCGACTAAAACAACCAGCTGATCCATACAAATTGCCAATCCCTACTCTACCAAAATGTATGGAACAGCTGGTTTTTTTTAGTCGAGTTACAAAGTTGGCCCCATAGTAAAAGTTGCTCGTATTCATGAGTACTTTCACCCCTTTCAGTGTTTTAAACGATTAAAAATCACATTGTATTTCACTATAAGCTCAACCCATACTTAAACTAAAAAAGCAAAAACTAAACTTTTCACACCCTTTTTGATATAGAAGACTATAGTATTTTTCCACCATAAAATTTCCATTCGCCCTACAATAGCAAGGAAGTGTTTGCCATGTCATCGTCCTGTTTGTTCAATGTCGTTGGTTTTTCACCAGAGGACTGTATGGGGCGCTGTTTGCACATCATGGGACCTTGTTTGCACGGTGTATGGGAATGGAGAGCGGAAAGGTACACACGGATGTGGGTTAGCAATCGCTTTGCTAACAATACACGTGCCCATAAGACGATTTTTTAACAGTTACTGAAAGTACCTACTTACTTCATTAATATTGAAAACAGCATGAAAGAGGGGGCGAGCAACGCAAGAACACTATTTTCTATAAATTACACGTATTTAAATAAAATAAAATAGATTTGGAAGTTGTCTTGAAAATGTGCTCCATAACTTCTATTTTTTTAAATTACGCTAACAACCCCAACACCCCGAAAACACACGCACACACCACACGACAATATTAAAGCCAGCAATTACCCCGCCTCTCTATACTTCCAAAAAAATAACAATTTACCAAACTAGGGGCAGTTTTATTTCACAACAATATTAGGCCACCCGCCGGTAGAACGGTGCCCTCATTAATTTTATTTTTACGTTATCACAAGAAACAATAACCGTCTATTGGACCCCATTGGACCCCTGACGTGCTCAAATTATATGACGGATGCTTACGCCCCAGAGAAAACAGCCCAGCTTAATTTCAATTCGGAAAATCACAATTAAAACAGTTAGTTTAGGTGTTAATGAAACGTAATTTGGTTACTTGGCTTTATAATAGCAGTTTAATTTATTCGGGAGATGAATTTCTGCAGTTTCTTCCTTCTCTTAAGAAAAGACTAGCTTCTGGCAGCGGCTTCATCCGCGTGGAATTAGTACTTCACCCACTATAATTATAGCCTATTTAGCACATATTCCAGACTATAATGAAATCTATCTCTGTGCCAAACATCCAGAGCCGTTCAGCAGTTCTGACGTGATTGAGTAACAAACATCCAAGCATCCATCCATTCATCTAAACATTCGCATTAATAATAACCCGTCATGCCCCTCATTAGCAGACACAATTAAAAACCTATCCGTCGAAGTTACGGATTAAGAAGTAGGATTAATCCTCGTTTTCCCGTTTTCACTTTGGTACACTTCTTGGCGACACCATTATCTTTAATGTGCGTAATATTTTGAGCACTGTTATTAAATCATTATACAAGATCGTTTACACTGAAAGGGGTGAAAGTAATCATGAATACCAGCAATCTTTATTATGGGGCCAACTTTGTAACTCGGCAAAAAAAATCAGCTGTTCCATACATTTTGGTAGAGTAGGTAGGGATTCGTAATTTGTATGGAATAGCTAATTTTTGCTCGTATTCATGAGTACTTTTACCCCTTTAAGTATTTTGAACGATTAAAAAATCACCTTGTATTAAAGTGTTGTCTGGGATCTGTAGGTAAATGAGTTTTAGCACCGCACAATGATCTTGTAGTGTGGTAACATTTTATTGAAACAAATCCCACAATCATTCACAAACTCTAATCATGCTTTCGTCAGACATATATTTGTTAAAAACTGAAACACACATTACCAACATTTCAATCATTAAAAAAAACTCCTCTGTATTTACAATATCTGTAACTGACTTCCTTAACATTAAATGAGGCAGAAATTACACCCTCCGGATAAAAATACCAAATCTTGATATTAAAAAAAGCCCAACTTACATTAATTCAAGCTGTTTCTATTAAATTATTTAATTACCTATTAAACGAAAGGAGTTTGCCCTAGATTTCGTCTCTTTGACGAGGCGACGCCGGTCGGTGCGACATAAGATGTCGTCCCTTTGACGACGTGGCGTCCGCGTCGGTCGATGCGACATAAGACGGTCGTTACCCATCAATATTTGCATAACAATTGAAGGGGTGTTTAGAAGGGAGAATTGAATATTTATGGGAAGCTATTACCTGCTATGGTGGCTTTTGTGACGGATTTTATAGACTTGAATTTAGTTGAAAATACATGATTTTACTTAAAAATGTTTAGTTATTGTAAATGCTCCGTATGGTGTCAGATGTTAAGAATAGTACCATCCCATCACTTCTTACGACTACGAGACTTATCAGAGATAGGGCAGCAGCATTATCTGTGTATTGGAACAACCACACTGCGACGCCACGCGTCTGCCAAGCGTGGTGATAATGTTAACATAAGAAAGAAGAAAGAAAAAGTATTTATAACATCATGTGAATATGATTAAAACCACTAAATTATCAGTAGCTCAATAGGCGGATCTCCAAGTCCTTGAAAACCGACCTTCGCTGCTTTAATGCAGAACGTCAAGACGCGATAGAGTGGAATAGGGGCTCCAGGGTCTCATTGCAAAAGATCTATCTATTGGAAAAAACCAGCTCACAAAACTGAAAACCGACGATGGCAGAACCATATCTGCCAAATAGAAGTTTCTGAGAGAGGTCGAGACATCCTATGGACAGTTTTAAAAGTCAACTACTAAACTAATACCTACCAAAAACGGATTATTTTTTCTCTAGAAGTAGTGATGCAATTACAAAATATATGCCACCTAAGGATGTTACACGCTACCGCTGAGTACGTAGTGTTTCCGTTATACGAATAAACTAGACGGTTCCTAAGATCTGATACGAACAGTCTACTTTATAACATATTATTGATTTGTAACATCTTTCCTTTCGCTTGCCTACAATCTGTGGGATTGATTTCTTGAAATGGGATGGAATTGTGTAACAGGAAGCCGGGGAAGTGCGTTTTTTGGTTTGACCAATGAGCGCGCGCGGTCTGCGCTCGGTAGAAATCTGAACTAAACGTTTTAATATTTTTTTTAAGATAGAATGTTAATGTTGCTTATTACCAAGGTGAGATGTTAAATGTTATACATCACAATTATGCAATTACTGTAAGCCTCGCTCGTTTTTTAATGTTAGTTAATTGCTAAACCTTTGGCCCTGGGTACCTAGTTTTTATATAGTTTATAACTGACATGCCTATCCAGGCATGTTAGCAACATAATTTAGATAAACCAATCCCACCTGAAAATCTGCTAATCAAGATGCTGATTCTATTAATTAAGTTGCCGAAAAATGTATGAAATTCATGTAACATTTACATTTTGACAGCTTCTCGTGGGATTTTATTTTCAGTCGCTAGGTATTTCTAGTTTATTTTTTAACGGACATAAAATTATTATTTGTCTTCATCAATTTCTTTGTGGTTTTTATAATATCTAGCTAGACGGGGACGCGGCAGACCCTGGAGAGAATGTCAGGATGCCTTGGATGGCTTCCTGATGAATTGGCGTGAAGATGCACATTTAAGACAGAAGTGGAAGGAAAGGGGGGAGTCCCATTCCCAGGAGTGGGACAGTTCAGTTTAATTAGAAAATATACAATTACCAGCTGCGCCCCGCGGTTTCACCAACGTAGACCGGGATAAAAAGTAGTAAATGTATGTAATGTGTGTGGTGTGTGTAATGTATTCCAGAGTATAAGCTATCTACATACCCAATTTCTTCCAAATCGGTCCAGCCGTTTGAGCGTGAAGTAACAAACATATAAACACAGACACTCACAAACTTTATTCCATAGAATTATTAATGTGATAGTGTGATATTCATATGATATACAGGATGTAACGGAAAGGTGTGGTCATATTTTACAAACTACTTCTGCCCATGGCTATGAACAATTTTTTGAAAAAAAAATCATTAAAAAAAATCCATACAAAGTTAGCTGATCAACATTAATACGGGAGGTGCAGATTTTTTTGGAAATTTACCATGACTTCCTTGAAGAATGTTATTCATTATGACGGGTAGAAGCGGTTTATGAAATACTAGCACTTCGGCCGCAACTTTGTTCGCGTGGATTTAAAAAATGTATATAGCATAAACAACTACTACTACTACTCACAAATAACGTGGCTTTCTATCGGTAAATAGAATGTAATAGAATTTTCAAAATCGGTTCAGTAGATCTAGAGATTACCCCCTACAACCTCATAAACTTACAAACTTTACCTCTTTATAATATTAGTAAAGAGTATAGATGACCACACCTTTCTGTTAAATCCTGTATATTCTATTGTTACGTCGACCGTATTACTCTGGAACGTTCGAGAATGTGGTCGAAGTTTCCAGAAGTTTCCACTAGGTTCGAGAACATTCCATTGTGGTACTGTATAGAAGTTCATAGATGTTTCTAGAATATTCCACTATAGAATAGTTCGACAATGTTCTGGAAACTTCCATGACCGTATAAATAGGCCGGACGGCGGGCGAGTGAGTCAGTCTGATTTCGACTACGGATGCGAACGGATGCGAATACAAGCGATTACGAAGAGAATAGTGATTATTAGCGAATTAGTGTTTGTGTTTATAAGTTGTTGAGTTAATAAAGGATATTTAGTTAATTAATTGTTGTAAAATAATTTATCCCATACCCAGCTCGTAACAAATTGGTGTCAGAAGTGAGGGATAAATTATGCCAATTTTTCCAAAGGACGACACGGAGGGAATTCGTACAAGGAGTCAACGGCAGCAAGACATGGATCAGAGGCGGTTTGGAGATTCCCCGATACAGACGGGTGGTGCTCAGCCTGAGACAGAGTCAGTCGCTGGCCCATGTGGAGTTTCTTCAGTACCAGCGGTGCCAGACTTGTCTGCGCTAATGGTGCTGTTGCAGGAACAGGCTCGTCGTCAAGAGGAGCAGGCCCGCCGTCAAGAGGAGCAGGCCCGCCGTCAAGAGGAGCAGGCCCGTCGGTTGGAAGAGAAGCTTCAACAAGATAAAGAGGAGCAGGCTCGCCGCCAAGAAGAACAGATGCTCCTCATAAAAGACCTTCATTTAACACTTGGCAAGGAGCTCCAGGTGATGAAGGAGCAGGTTCACCAGCATGAGAATCGTATCTCAGAAGCTGAAGTTCAGATTGCTGGGGTGAAGATGGCTTTAGGTGAACTTAGGGCTGGAGACGGGGTTGTGCCTTCAGTGGTTGCTGCACCTTCGGCACGTGGATTTAAGGTGCCGCCTTTCGACGGAACATCTTCATGGTCGGCCTACAAAATTCAATTTGAAGCCGTTATGAAGGCGAATGGGTGGACCAAAGAGCAAGCTATGACCGCGCTCACCTTAGGACTCCGAGACCAGGCCCTAACCATACTTGAGGCTCTTGGCAAGGATGTGACCTACGAACAACTGCTGGAAGCGTTAGAGTCCAGATACGGCGACGCTCACTTGGAGCACGTATTTCGCGCTAAGTTAAGGGATCGCGTTCAACGTAGTGCCGAGAACCTACAGCAGTGGGCCTTGGAAGTTGAAAAGTTGGTTCGGAAAGCATACCAGTCCGCCCCTGCACTCATCAATGGCAATCTGGTACAAGCGTTCATCGACGGAATACGTGACTTGGAAGTTAGAGCCGCTGTAAGACTTGGGCATCATGAGACACTGAAGGACGCCTTGGCCCATGCCTTGGAAGTAGAGGCAGTGAGGCAAGACCATCGAACACACCGTATCAGGGAGGTTGTGGCATCACCTGTACGCGATCGTCCCCAAGGATATAGCCCTAGATGTTACACTTGTGGAGAAAGGGGTCATCTTCGGTTAAGCTGTCCAAAGCGAGGCATACTGAGAGAAGATCAATCCCAGCAAGGAAGGGCGGCTCGGCCAGTTCGGTGGAGGAGCGCGAGTGGCGCGACATGGCGCACGACTGTGGCGAAGGCCCCTGAAAGCATTAGTTCAAGTGATGTCGTCAAGGTCGGTGCGGCACCCGACAAGTGCATAAAACAGAAGCAAGTGAAGAGTAAAGTGAGTGCAGGTGCGAATGGTGTTGCCAGCGCCGTGGCCTCCAAGAAGGACAACTGTGTGATAGTGTGCGCGCGCGATGCGGACGATAGGTCCGACCCGGGAATGAGCGGAGTGAGGGTGCTAAGAATGGATGTCAACAATGAATGGAAGGAAATCCTACAGTTTGCTCAGCAAAATGACCCGGACCTTAAACCGATCTTCGACTGGATTAAAGCTGGTGCTCCTAAACCCAAGTGGAGTGATGTTGCGGCGTTGAGTTCAATCACGAAAAGTTATTGGGCACAATGGAACAGCTTCGTTATCCAGGATGAAGTCTTGTGCCGTAAATGGGAAAACGCTCGAGGAGACAACTGTCATCTACAAATTGTTGTCCCCAAAGCCAAAGTACCTGATGTTTTACGGCTCTACCATGATGGATGTTCAGGAGGACATATGGGGGTAAAAAGAACTCTACTGAAGATACGAGAGCGGTTTTACTGGATTCACTGTCGAGAGGATGTTGAGGACTGGTGCCGCAAATGTACCAGTTGTGCGGCTGTGAAAGGACCCCAGACACGCAGCAGAGGTGCTTTACAATTATACAACGTGGGAGCCCCCTGGGAACGGATAGCACTAGACGTTGCAGGACCATTTCCGGAAAGTGAAAACGGAAACAAGTACTTCATGGTTGTCATGGATTACTTCACAAAGTGGCCAGAAGTCTTCGCCATTCCCAACCAAGAAGCAACAACAGTCGCAGATAAATTGGTTCAGGAAGTCTTCTGTCGTTTTGGAGTACCCTTGGAAATTCACAGCGACCAAGGGAGGAATTTTGAATCACAAGTTTTCCAGGAGACTTGTCGACTGATGGGTACTCACAAGACCAGGACCACTTCTTACCATCCGCAATCTGATGGAATGGTAGAACGTTTAAACCAAACGTTGGAGAGATATCTGGCAAAAGTTGTGGAAAACAGGCAAAGGGATTGGGACAAGCACATACAGCCATTTCTTCTGTCCTACCGTAGTGCAGTTCACGAAAGTACGACTGTGACACCAGCCTTCGCGAACTTTGGAAGGGAATTACGGTTACCTGCAGATTTAATCACTGGAACCCCCCCTGATGCCCCACGCAGTGTAACCGATTATGCGAATGACTTGCGTAACAAGTTGAATGATGTATATGAGCATATCAGACAATCCGGCCAACAAATGTCTGATAAGATGAAGACCCGATACGACCGGAAGGCAAACCATAGAGGTTTTGACGAGGGTTCACTGGTGTGGTTGCATAACCCAGTGCGCAGCAAAGGGAAGTCTCCCAAATTGCAAGCAAAATGGGATGGACCATACCGAATCGTGACCAGGATCAACGATGTCACCTACCGAATACAGAAGGGTCCACGAGGTGCGCCTAAGATTGTTCATGTAGACCGTTTGGCGCGATACTACGGGACTAATGATGCTCGGGACGAGCATGTCTAAAGAGGGGGCAGTGTTACGTCGACCGTATTACTCTGGAACGTTCGAGAATGTGGTCGAAGTTTCTAGAAGTTTCCACTAGGTTCGAGAACATTCCATTGTGGTACTGTATAGAAGTTCATAGATGTTTCTAGAATATTCCACTATAGAATAGTTCGACAATGTTCTGGAAACTTCCATGACCGTATAAATAGGCCGGACGGCGGGCGAGTGAGTCAGTCTGATTTCGACTACGGATGCGAACGGATGCGAATACAAGCGATTACGAAGAGAATAGTGATTATTAGCGAATTAGTGTTTGTGTTTATAAGTTGTTGAGTTAATAAAGGATATTTAGTTAATTAATTGTTGTAAAATAATTTATCCCATACCCAGCTCGTAACACTATTATAGGGCTGATGTCACAGACTATACTCTCTACAATATCTGTACTTATAGCTGTATTTGAGGAAGGGTTTGTAAATGACAGACAACGTACAGCCTCAGGCACTGAAGAGGAAACATGAAAGAAAAGATACTGAGAGGGTGTGGAGTGGTACTCGGCAAATATTCGCCAAAATAAACCCCTTCTAATTGCCTGTGTTTACAGAATAAGCACGATCGAAGTGAGGGGCATAGAAAACTTTTTTAAAATCCCCAAATGCGATGATTTTTATTTAGGGTTACCATTATATTATATACTAGTGACTCGCGCCGGCTTTGCACGGGTGACAATTATATACAAAAGCCTTCCTCGTATATCGCTCTTTACATTTGAGAAAACCGCATCAAAATCCATTGCGTGGTTTAGGACGAGTCAGCGGGGAAACAGACAGATGCGGAAAACGATTTTGTTATAAACAATGTAGAAATAGGTATACCATTGATGTATAACCTACTTAATGTTTTAAACAATGTAGAAATAGGAATACCATTGATGTATAGCCTACTTAATGTTTTAAACAATGTAGAAATAGGAATACCATTGATGTATAACCTACTTAATGTTTTAAACAATGTAGAAATAGGGATACCATTGATGTATAACCCACTGGGTGTAAGTACATGCGGCTTTCGAAGGACCATATGCGGGTATATAATTTTATCCAAAGTGGAACATGGGCGACACACAGTAACGAGCTGACCAGGTTAGGAATGAAGGACTTACTTGGGAATCTTCTAGATGAATCACGCTGATAAAAGGACAGGCCGAGAAGCTGTCGCACGTGTTTGATGATTTTTCTTCTTAAACTGCTTTTTTTGCACTTCACTTGGTCTCTGTGTGACACACTTGTGTCGACCAACACGGATAATAGAAAGTTTTATATATATATTTTAGCGGATTGACGAGGCGCGGGAGCGGTTGTTTTTAGAGCGGTTTTTTGGTTATGACAGAAAAGTTGCAATGGCTGCAATCAGTGTTGCCAACTTGCGCGGTGCTCCCCTGGTCGGCGCATACGGTTGGCATTTCTTCCTCCCTCTGCTGTATGGGATGGTGATAGGAGAGAAAGGGATGCATGATTAGCTCGATCTGTGGTCAATAAGAAATGAGATGCGTTCGGAAATATGATAGTAAAATTTATATTACTAAAACTTGCGCGAGCACCTACTTAAACATCAGCTGTATTGTTCTGAACGCCAAATCAAGTGTGAGTCGAAATAGTGTTAATTGGCACTTCATGATTTTTGTTGTTTGCTAATACACACCACAAAAATAAAACAACAAATTAAGAAAAAGCAAGCGTGGTAAACCCCCGTAAAGTCCTGAATGGCTTGCAGATAAGAATGCCTCACATTAACTAATGAAGCCCGATAGCCCTTAACGAAGCACAGAGCAATACATTCATTTAGATTCCGATCTACACCAGCAACTACACGAAGATCTAAAGATACTAAAGTTACCTAAGTTATTGTAGAACTAAAAAGAGTCATGAAATGTTGAATACATTGGCTTATCTAAATCTAGAAGTTTTAGGCAAATCATGAGTTTGTTTAAGTTTCTTCACGATTTAAAGTGTCTCGGTTTATAACAGATTTTTAGTTTATATTAGACTAGTTCTTACCAGCAACTTCGTCCAAACAACAGTCAAAATTTTTTAAACTGGAACGTACTACTGGGATGAAAAGTATCAGACGTCCTTCGAGCCGTGATTGATTTAAATATTTGATACAGACAGACTTTCACATTGTTTTGTTCTAGACCAGGATTGGTAGAGTTTGAGGATACCTAAAAACCTTTTTACAACTAGTTTGGCTATGCGAGTGTTAGGGTGTTAAACTGCTTCGTCAGCTACAAAATTGAAGTCATAGGCCTATTTTTAAACAACAGGCCTACAGGAAGATCCAGGTCTTCTTAACCGATGTCTTCGTCGCATCCACGGAATTTACTGGCCCGAGAACTTCTCTAACGCAAAACTGTTGGAGAAATGCCACGAGAGCCTGATCGACGTAAGCGTCGTTAGTGGAAAAGGATTGGTCACACGCTCCGTAGAGATTCTGATCACATTCTTAAACAGGTCACGGATTAGAATCCTCAAGGGAAAAGGTAGCGTGGCCGTCACCGTCAAATCTGCCGACGCACTCGTGTTGGCAGAAGCGATAAGCATCGAAATGACGTGGAGCGAGGTGAAGGAAGCGTGGGGATCAAGACCGCTCGCGATGGAGGTCTACTGTGGACGCCCTCTGCCCTAGCTTGGGGGCACATAGGACCTAAAGTCAAGTCAAGTCCGACAAGAATCTTCTCACTTTGTATCATTATTTATACTACTACAACTATTTCGATTCTAAATATAGTAAATCGAAGCACAATCCATTCAAATTGAACAGAAATCAATAAACCGAAAGTCATTAAAGTAACATAAATATCTGGCGAGCAGACGTGACCAGGGCGGCTATACAATAAATAAATAGCGCCATACTTTAACTTTATAACTCCATTAGTAGTTCTCGCACCGGTAAGGAAATTGGCAAGCTCTCCGAACACCTTTAGACTGTGGCTCTCAACATGGAATCAAGTGAAACGATGAATAAAATGTTTGTGAATGGCACCGATTTCGATTTCTAGAGTTTTATATAATTTTTTTAATGTTTTCTGTCTTAAAATAAAACAACGCTCATTTTTTGAAATAAAAACAGGCTCGTTTAAAGGCCTTATGTGCTCAATACCACTATGCGTTTAGGGTGCTGTTGGAACTACCACGATTCTGCAGTGCGTTGACCATGTTTGGAGCGCACACTAATGGTTTTCATAACCTTATTAGGAAACAATGTGCGTCGCTGCGGAGTCGTGTTAACTCTAGTAACAACATGTAGTAAGCGTTTTCGCGGACAGACGGGACTCTTCCCTGCTGCGCGCGCTACTGATTACGCTATCACGCTGCACGGTTTGTAGTTTTTTTATTTCGTTTTTTTTTTAATTTTTTGTTGTTGTTCGTGTGTGTTTGGTGTTGTTAGTGTAACCTACGCACAGAAGCCTGAAAAAAACGTTATATTTATTTATTTGTTAATTTAATGGCAACCAGCCACATCGTAAGAAGTGAACAAGGATGCGTCACTATTTTTATATTCCTCATCATCAGCCTTTTAATGTCCTCATAGCTGGGGCACAGGCCTCCTTACTGTGAGAAGGACTTTATATTACGTTTTTGAATTTTTATCCATTGTAACCTTTTATGAAAACTCGTGAGATTGCTGTCACATTGTTTCGTCGTGCCTGTTTAACATAATCCTTTAAAAAAAATGTCATGTCAGCTCTGACTTTCAGTGAAAAAAATTGCAGTAGGTACTTTGCCACAGTCACCGGCGTCACAACATCTCTTTAAACATCCTTTTAATTAAAAACGTTAAGGCGCATTTATACGACTTCTTATGATTTTTAATTGAACATCACGTTTAAACGACTAGTCTCATATTAAAAAAAAAATATCTTACTCTAGACAACTTTTTTCGTAATTTGTGTGAATATTTGAAATTATATTTTTATAAGAAAGTGTAATTAATTTGTAAAGTTATGTCTAACGGAGATAAAAAATTGAGAATCACGTAAAATCTATAAAGCTTATTTCTATGAAACTTTCATTATTTTAAAGATCATTTAATTTTTTATTTTTTAGTATACGTGTTTTAGTATAATAGCTGTTGTTTTATGTATAATAAATTAATAATGCATCTAATTTCGGACAGCGCTCCTTAATGTGCGAGTCCTATTACTGGGTGGACGTACGACGCATTACGTGAGCTCAACACAGAACACGCAAGCTAACCACTGAAGGTCGTTGGCAGTTAATGGCACCTTAATAGTACCAAGCTTTTAAATTCATACACAAAATTTCGCTAATCCTGATTGCGATTGAGGTCATGCTTACCATAAATGATAAATGATAAATGATGTTTATTCAGTAAATAGGATACAAGGAACACTTTTACATGTCAATGTTTTTTGTCAGCTAGATGAGGCCGGTGTTTCCTAGCTGACTACCCTGAGAAGAAACACCGAAACAAACTCAGAGGTCAAAGTCTCTTTTAAAGTGTACATATAAAAATGCATTATCATCGGAACTGAACCATAATTTATTACATGTTGACTCTACACCGATGGATAAGAGGTAGTGATTCTAATTTAGCTTGCAAAATTTGACCTGAACAAACAAACATTGTAAGTGTAATAACAGCTTGTAAATTAAACCTGTTTGCGTGTAAAACTATGAGAACCACTGAGATGTAAGTGAAGGCGCTGCAACTATTAGGAAGCTAATGAGTGTAGCTCGTGAGCTCAGGATTGTCACTCGTGTCCTCGAGTGTCTTCTGAACCCTGGCCAAGAATTGTAGTTTTATTGTGGTGGAGCTTTCTTTTAAACATTGTAACGTTAAGTGTGAAGGCACACTTAACAACTTCAGTTAACTGACTATTAACGTTTTAATAAAATTGATGTTTGTGAGTTTTTGTCTGGCAAAACTGTCATAAAAATCTAAATTATTCTTCAAGTAAAGAAAAATTAGTTCTTGGAGAATTAAAACACGCAGTACAATTTTCTTCACTAGTTGTTTTTTGCATCAACACAAAAACATAATTCTTGTTAATCGGAAGTTATATTGAGTCTTCATTTGTTTTTAAACGACTGCAATAAAGGAAGTTCTGTATTCAACCTGTATGTGGTGTGGAGGTACGTGGGTCGCATTGAAAGTTTTTAGAACAGGCCAGTAAGATATAGGTTTATATACATAGTATTTTAATTTAGAATTAGAAACTCTTTGGTAATCTGAAGATATGTAATGAATTCAAGTCATTTGTTTTTACAAATTGGAGACAATTTAAAATTAAATGTCGTGCGTCGAAATGGATTTAACTAGAGAAAACTTTCGCATTATGATTTGACTTTCGTTGCGGACTTAGTCAACAACATTGTTACGATACACTTCGATTAGCATTTCATGATGAAGCTCCATCTCGTGTCACTGTTTAAAAATGGTTTAATGAGTTTATACGTGGTCGAAGCAAACACTCACTGATTCGCGAGAAGAACGTCCTTCTACTAAGCAGGACTACTGAAGATAAGGTGAGTGCTGTGAGGGTTATATAGTCTTTGGCTGTGAGGATTTTTTTTTTTTTTTTGGGGTGGTGGGAAATCATCTTATGACTTCTTCCGCTCTAGGGTGGAGCGGAAGGGCGTGTCAGACTCTTACTGACCAAAACCCACCCCTGTTCCTCCCTGCCTTACGTGCCCGGGGGCAAGGTAACTCTTTCGAATTTATCCTCAACCCCCGGGCAGTTGGCTGTGAGGTTAATGATAGAAGCTGGTAGAAGAGTGACATATCAACAGATTTGGGAAGCTCAAGTCATTGGTATGTGTTCAGTACAAAGTCTAACATAAACTTTTAGGCATCAGAAAGCTTTGTACTAGGTATATGGATACCTCATAATTTGATGGAAGATCATAAATGCCATCGTTTGAATATTGGTGCCGCTCAATGCTTGAAAATCATGACGAAGGTGACTCGAATGCTATAATGACATCATCATAGGTGATGAAAGCTGGATATATACGAACCCGAAACCAAAAGACAATCTGCCCAATGGAAGATTTGCCGACAAAAGTAAAGAAGCCCGAGCGAGCGAGAGAGTAGCTGGTCTGATGGAAAAAAAGGAAGTGCAAAAACGCAGTACTAGAAAAAACTCCAAGAGCATATTAATAAGAAAGGTGATAGAGATTTGTTAACATATTTAGATGGTTTTACATAAATATATAAGCTACATAAAGAAATAAAACTAATTTTTCCCTACGAATTGTTTGATTCATTTATATTTTTGAACTAATCAATAGCTTATTAAAACTTTGTAGTTTTGTTCAAAAATTATATGTTTTTGTACCAACATTTTTGGTACTAACGTTATACTTTTGTTAAGTTGATTACTTATACTTATATTATGATTATTTATTATGTACCTACTTTACAAACCATTATGTAAAACACATTTTTTTTTCATGACGTTTTTTGATTTACCATTTATTTATTTTACCAAAACATATTTTCGTTCTGACATTTGTGATAATATAATAAAAAAAAAATGTAGATAGCTAGGTACTGATATGTTAAGTTTAATAAAAGACGAGTAAGCATGTCGAAGTCTAATAGTTTCTCAGTAACGATCTTTTGCAATAGATTTTCGAAGTCAAGTAGGTCCGTAGTCCATGGAGCTATTTCAAAATCACTAAAAATAATTTTTCGCGGTAACGTGCATCGAAGTCTAGTAGTATCGCAGTGAAGATCTATCGCAGTAACGTGCATCGAAGTGTAGTGGCTTCGCAGAGACGGTCTTTCGTGGTAACGTGCATCGCAATTTTGTAGCATCGTATTAGCATTTATCGATATTTTGTGCATTGAGATTCCGTATTCTACTCGAAAAAGATGATTGCGTCATTCTTTGGACGGACGGGTCATTTCACTACTATTGTCTTAGAAGATAAAGTACTGTTACTGCAGATTAGTATGTCAGTCATTGCTTATCAGTTGTTTTGGAAAATGTTAGACAGCAGCCGCCCAAGAAGCAGGATCCTCCTCCACTACGATAATGCTACAGCTCACTCCGCTTGACGGACTATCGAATATTTGTCTATTGAAGGTGTCGAGTAAGTGAGTCATCCTCTTTTTTTTTTTTTGGTTTGGGAAATCATCCAATGACTTTTCCCACTCTGGGTGGAGCGGGAGGGCGTGTCATACTCTTACTGACTAAAACCCACCCCTGTTCCTTCCCTGCCTGAGTGTCCAGGGGTGCGGTAACTCATTTTCAGAAACTATCCGATACCCCTAGGCATGAGTCATCCTCCTTACAGTCCCGACCTGGGATATTGTGCCTTTTATTTATTTCCAAAAACTAAAGATAAACGTATAGAAATTCGTTTTGTGAACCCTAAAGATGCCGTGGCTCCATTTGAAAAAGACGTGAAAAATCACTAAAGTCCACTGCTTTATTCAAGGGTTCCAATGCATGCGACGGTGCTTAGAAAGAAATGGAGACTACCTACTTCGAAAAGCAATAAAAATATTAACATCAGTCCGTTTTTTCACTTTCTAAAATCTTTTAGTATGATCCCCGTTTATATACTTGTATGGCTGCGATTTTCTCAAAAACTACTGATCCAATTTGGGTGCGGTTTTCGTTAAGTAAATGCATATTTTTCGTTATCTATTTAGGGTCTCACGAAAAACTTCGGAGATACACAATGGAACTCTTCAATATCTAACAGTAAATGACTCGCGATTGCTGCGATCGTATGTCTATGCATTGTTAACACAATTTCATGATACTACTACAAAGAGAAAAAAAAAATCTTAACAATAACAACACATAGAACGTAATTACAAAAAAAAACTGCAAAATAACTTTATATTCGGAAGTCAGTGTCAAAAAACTATGAAACAAAACCAGATACACCGACTTCCGAAATTAAACTTATTTTGCGTTTTTTTTGTGTTTTATTATTTTTTAGATTTTTCGCAAAATGCGATTCAAGGGTAAATTCAAATCTGTCAAAAACACCTATGAATTCCCCTACGTATTGCAGCGTCAATGAAGGTCGTATAGACAGAGTCGATATCGACTGGCCGGTTTGATTGTTGAACTTTTAAAGAGTGATTTAAATTTAAGTAGCAGCCCTATCGTCTTCCTGATTAACACCAAGCCATAATACAATTAGCGCCTCTCAAGCGTGGTGCACAATTGCGCCAGAGACCTGAGTCCTGACTTCCTGAGTCCTTTTTTTTTGTTGGAGCGTGAGAAATCATCCAATGACTGCTCCAGCTCTGACCTCTTTACGAGAATGTCAAACGTTTTCATAATCATATTGCACTTCTTTCATGTATGAAGTTGTTAATGATAACATAGCAATAATAGTTGCTGTTTTTCAGAAATATAATTCATTTATTTGCCTAAAATATAGCTGACCCGACAGACATTGTTCTGTATGAACTGTCAAGCGCGCGAAGTTTAAATAACCGTTAAGTTTTCAGAATTTTTCTAATTTTCCGCACAACTTTCTTAATTTTTTTCTTCCCTAAGAACTTATCCTGACAATAACAAACACAACGCTAAAAGAATTAGTACTTAGGAGTATGATAAAAAATTTTAGAGACAGGACACATTTTGCTTTTCGGCATGCGAATTGAAATGAGAGCTTCTGTTGATAGTAAATAATTTTAATATCCTTCAAATTGACAGCCACATTGATAACATAAAAATGCAAAATAAATTAATCAAAAATCTAGGTTTTGTTGTGTACATAATGGTGTCCCGACTTACTTATTTTGTTAACTTAATTGAGGAGATCAGCTGAAAGTGAAAAAATCTAAGTAAAAATCTGAAAGTATAGAAGATACATTTTAGACCTACGTACATACAGTTACTAGCTACTAAAATAACTTTAATCTTTCCCCAGTATCTCGATTAGGTAACCAATGATAAAAATTAAATGCCTGACATATATTTAAAAGAATTAAAACCTGATACATCTTTTTTTACCAAAACTTTTGCCATTTTCTTACCTCAAGCGTTCCGGAAATATTTCCCACTCTCTATAAAAGCCAAGCGTTTCTATTACAATGCAATTCAATAAACCTATGGGTCCCAACAAAAGCTCTTAATATAAACATTCTTCACGGACGGAATATAGATGTAGAATCCCAAGGTGACAGTGGAGGGGTATCTGCGTATATAGGTGGCCTACAAAGGGCACATAAACAAATATTTACGTCAAAGCCCTAAAATATCCCTAAATTCAATTCCAGTTTTGATAAGTGATCCCTTAGTCCCCGTGGGTGAACCGCATCCTCAATTTGAATAATCAATGGCGCCTTCTGTAGGCATGGGACTATGAAATTGAGTGGCTTGTATACATATTATGTACCTTACGGTAATAACTCAGTTCTAAGATAGAGCCTCAATGCAGGATTTTAAAAACACCTGTAAATAAAATTTGTTCTGGACATCTGTGAGGCAAAATGGAATATAATATCCCTTTTTTTAATTAGTATTATTTTAAATTTAGGCGAGTTTTAGACGTGTTTGAAGTGATGTTCTTATTTTTTGAACACACTAACTCGAAAAGTGACATATCATACAGCATCGGTTTTAGGTTCACTATGCTGTCTTTTTCTCACTCTTTCGAGCAAGTGCGCCAGTATGAAACCTACTACTTAGGGAAATGATTAAATGTGTTGAAAAACGTCGTTTGATGCACGTGAGCGTTTATTATTGCACTCTTGGCTCCATTACGTCCTCGCATTCAGCTAAAATTGCAGCCCTTCCTCAATTATAATAACAAACTTTGTACTTAAACTTACATCAAAATGTACTATTTAATTTAAGTGCATTATGTAAGCATCTACTAATGAACTTAATAACCTGTAGTACCTGACCGATGCAACATCATCAGCGCACTAGTCATTACAAATGTTAAGCCAATTAGCCGCTTAATTTCTAATCACGAGCTCATTAGCCAGCGTTTCATTGGATTGCCAGAATGCACACAGTACACACGGGTGATAATAGAGTGTGACGTGTTACATGTTAGTAGTTCGCACGGGTATTCATATTTACTTTGTTGAAAAACATCGAGGGCTCACTCCGTCAGATAACTTTGTCCATTATAGATGATAATTTTAGCTAAATAAAAAAGTTGATGCGAGTCTTCAATCAGCTGGACTCGCTCGGGGTTCACGGCAGCCGTCAGTAGTAAATCTTAAACTACGAAAAACGACCTTTCTGCAATGAAATAAGGACACCACTGTCTGTCAATGTCAAACTTCTTGTATGTAGTTGTAGTACGTGTAGCTCACCCTGAAAGCATTAAAAACAAAAACAAACAAATCTCCGAACCTACGACCGTCAAACGTGCCATACATTAGGAACTCCAAACACTAAAGTACGCACGTTAAGCCGTCAGCCATAAATTCCTCTAATACAGCACACATTCGGTACATAATATGTATTTTTTGCTTTTTGTTCAGGAAACATTACAAACTAGTGCGTGGCACGCGATATTGTGTTCAGAGCTCGCATTATGTACTGGCATTAATCACCAGACTTATATGTCAAATGGTGATTTTTGGAGGTAAGTATAATGTTTAGGTAGTTGGGATTCCTGCCCAGGGGTTGTAGATAAATTCGAAACAGAGTTACCGCGCCCCTGGGCACTCAGGGCAGGGAAGGAACAGGGGTGGGTTTTAGTCAGTAAGAGTATGACACGCCCTCTCGCTCCACCCAGAGCGGGAGATGACATTGGATGATTTCCCAAAAAAAAAAAATTGTTGGGATTGAGTTGTAGTCTATAGTGTATGGGTTAGAAGAAAAACAACATTTAAAGATTCATGAAATTTATTAGATATTAGTGACCCGACCCGGCTTCGCACGGGAGCAAAATGGTTCGAAAGACACGTAGCGCCATCTAGCGTCCTAAAGCAATTGTGACTGTCAAAAGTTATTGTTCCTTGCCTCGGGAATAGTACGGCTTTTCTCGATGAAAGTACTCTATGTCCTTTTCTGTACCCCGGACAACGTACCTATATGCAAAGTTTCATGATGATCGTTTCAGTGGTTTAGGCTTGAAAAGGTAACAAACAAACTTACTTTGTGAGTAATTTTGTTTGTTACCGTCACTTCCACAATAGAAAAACTTGTATCCTTCACCAATTTCCCTCGCTTTTGTTCCCTTCCACTTAGTTTCCTGCAAACACGCTATATTTATTCGTCTTCTTTTTAATACGAGTACGTCCGCTAACTCTCTGGCCCTTCCAGTCATAGTCCCAACATTTCAACTTGCATACTTCAATCTCACTTCCCGAGCTAGCTTCTTACGTTGCCCCCGCCCGGGGTGGTGCAACAACTCTAGTCCATTTCCCACAGCGGCCGGGTGTTGCCCCTGCGCGTCGCCTACGAAAAAAATACAACCGACTTCCATAAATAATACAAAAAAATGCAAATTAGCTTTAATTTCGGAAATCGGTGTCAAATAACGAAGAAACCAAACTAGAAACACCGACTTGCGAAATTAAATTTATTTTGCATTTTTTAGTGGTATTTATGGAAGTCGGTTGTAATTTTTTTGTAAAAAGGTTTTTTTTTTATTCCAAAAGATACCACCCTGCACTAGCCGCTGCAGGCACTTAAAGAGTGCCTGCAGCGATCTGCTGCTGAGCTGCAAAGGATCAAAAAGACCGTCTTGCTCAGGCGGCTTCTTTGACACAAAACTGTAGTTGAGCTTTGTCGAGCGCTCAGTGTTGCTTTTGATAAGTTTTTCTTCTTTTTTAATTAATTATTTTCATTGGGGAAAATAATAATCTCTTAACCATATTAATATTAAATGATTACGTTGCGTACGCAGTACGATACCAAATAATACCCTTCAAGATCGGACAGGGTTTTTGTTACATGCTGTATAGATAGTTACATAGTTAGAATTCATATTAGGAATAGTCTCACCAATACTGCTGAGCGTACCCGCCTCCCGTTTTGTGTTCTGCACATTACCTGATTATAACGTGTGGAACTTCTAGGTTCTAGGTTTTTTTTTGTTACTTAAGAAACCGTTCTTGACCTTGATCTTGCTAGAGGATTGGGTGATGCCTTGGATGGTGCGAGAAGCCCAGAAGATGGCAGTTTTAATTTTTACACTGTGTACGGGTAAGGTACATTAAATGATAAACTGTTTTAAAGTTAAATTTGTATATTGATTTAAACACCCGAAATGATAGCTGATCGACCCGCGGCGAATCAGTCTTTCAGCGATGCTATGCAACTACTAAACGCTTACTCAAATGTGTGATTTTTATTCATTCGCTGCGCGTCGCTGTCAGCATAAAAATGAAACACTTGATATGTACGGGTTTGCTCGTACACACTGATTAATCTGAAACCAACGATTAGTATAATGTATCAATGACGTTTCTACAGACTGCACTAAAATGATATAATTAAAAAAAGCTACCTTCAAACCACACATTTTTGACAGCTGGCGCAGAGTTGAAAATTTTTCCTCCAAGAACATTGTAATTTTTTTTTCAATATTAATCAAAGTAATATGAATCTGCTACATTTTAAATTACATACTTTGGCATTTCTTTCTATATTAACACGGGTACGAAGCTAAGAAAACTAATTTCGAAGCCACAGAGAGCTATAAAGTGTTGGACGTTTAATATTACCAAACTTTAGAAGCACTTAAGGTTCTTTAAGCAGCTGGTTTCATTGTATTTTATACAGAAATAGTCATTTTAGTAGAAAAATATTGCGTTTGCCTTGTCGTAATACTGAGTAGTTGCCAAAATATTAAACTCTAGTCTTTACCCGTGGCTGTGCCGTGGCCTATGGCACGGCAACATGTATTTATTCCTGGAAAAAAAGTAACTCAAGGCATGCGGTGGTAATGTAAGTTTTTATCAGTGCTAATTGTAAACTTATCCCTAAATCCCAAAGTAACAAACCTCCTAAATCCCTCAGTTGTGTTAGGTACAAATATCGAGTTACTCAAAGGATCGGTTTCCCTTATGGGGGAAGGGTCACGCCCCTTAGCACCCGCGTGACCCCATAGTACACGTCACCAGATTCCTGTGCTTCTGCCGATTAACTGTCACAATACTATTCAATCGACCACAATATTGAAGTTATTCTTAAATAATAATTATTCGTAAATATCAATCGGGTAACTACCGTTAGTCCGACCTGTAGCTCGCCCTAAAACCAAGTGCACGAATCGATTGCCGAAAAGTGACTCTTTTCCCCTTGACAACCGTCATCGCTTGGTGTTGCTACCTAAAATAATTAATCTCAATAATAGACTTATCAATTTAGTCGATTTTAAACCACAGATAAATTAACCTAACACTCGTCCATCCTGACCTTGTGTATATCCTCATACACATAAGTCGGGAAGAACCTAACACTCATCTAATATGATCGAACTAATAATTAAATTAAATCAAAAATCATTTATTCAAACTAAGTTGAGAGCCAGCGCTTTTTGAACGTCAAAATTCTACATAAAGACATTCCCCCAAAAATGTCCGCCCGTCACCACTTCCTAGTGTTTTAGCTGTGATGAAGAAGTAGCGCAACAAACTCCACAACAACACATCTGTCTGTTAAGTTTGAAGAACTTGAATCTATATAATCGTATGCAACAATCTTAACATTAACATATGTAAAACAGAAAAATAAAAATAAATCCTCCATAACATAATTATAAAATTAAATTATCCACCAGTTGTTAGCTAGCACACTCCAATATGCCATCAAAAACGGAACAAAAACTGAAGCATAAACTTTATACCCAGCCACCATACATAACTGGTGTGCCTGCTTACACGTGCAAAAATGTCACAGACTACTTATCTCGGGAGATACCATAGGCTACTTATCCCGGGAGATACCATAGGCTACTTATACCGGAAGATACCATAGGCTACTTATCCCGGGAGATACCATAGGCTACTTATCCCGGGAGATACCATAGGCTACTTATCCCGGGAGATACCATAGGCTACTGATCCCGGGAGATACCATCGGCTACTGATCCCGGGAGATACCATCGGCTACTGATCCCGGGAGATACCATAGGCTACTGATCCCGAGAGATACCATAAGCTATTGAACCCGGGAGATATCATAGGCTACCGATCCCAGGAGACACCATCGGGTACTGATCCCGGGAGATACCATAGGCCTCTGACCCGAGAGAAGGTGCCACAAGTGACAAACTAGTTCATCGAAATAATATAGTAATATATGCTTATAAATTGTAATAATATATGCTTTATTTGTATCTTTTTTTTTCCCATTCATTTTTTTTCTTTCATTTTTTTCTTTTCAATTTTGTTTTTTTTTCGTTTGTTATTTTTTTTTTTGTATTTTTTTTTATGTATATTTCTTTTTTAGTTAAAAACTGGCAAACCAATCACTTAGTAGCTAAACTGGCAAACCAATCGCTTGGTTGCCAAACTGGCAAACCAATCACATGTTTGCTAAACTGGCAAACCAATCACATGGTTGCTAAACTGGCAAACCAATCACATGGTCGCTAAACTGGCAAACCAATCACATGGTTGCTAAACTGGCTCACCAATCACATGGTTGCTATCTTGTTTACCATACACAAATTAAAACTAAATAGTTCAACTTTGTAGTAAAACAATTGATCCAACTTAGAATTGAAACTAAAGTTTTACTCACTTCATTTAATAATAATATGTTATTAATCTCAATAATAAATCAAAAAATATAAACTAAAGGTGTACTGTGAACTGTAATAAGACGCAAGCTGTGGATTGTGGACCAAGTGACCAACTGTGGACCACAATATTTAAAAAACAGACTTGATTAGAGACTATTTCACTTGACTTACTACTAAACTGAAGACTACTAAACTGAAGACCACTAAACTGAAGACTACTTAATTATAGACTCTACTTGACTGTAGACTCTACTCGACTGTAGACTCCACTTGACTGTAGACTCTACTTGACTGTAGACTCTACTTGACTGTAGACTTTACTTGACTGTAGACTCTACTCGACTGTAGACTCATTTTACTCTACTCATTTAACTCTAGACTATAATTAACTCCAGACTATAATGAACTCTAGACAACAATTAACTCTAGACTATAATTAACTCAAGATTCTATTTAACTCTATACTCTATTTCACTCTAGACTCTATTTAACTCTAGACTCTATTTAACTCTAGACTCTATTTAACTCTAAACTCTATTTAACTGTAGACTCTATTTAACTTTATATTCTAACTAGTGACCTAACGTGACTTGACAGTTGACATGACTGACAGTTGACACAGATACACCACTCACAGCTTATGGTCTTGTGGCATCTGTATTAGGTAAGATACGCTATTATATTTTAGACTAATTCTTCAAAAAGAGAAGCCGCTTCAAAAGCTCAAAAGCGATCCACAAGAGCCATGTTTGAACTGCAAGTAACGGACAGGTGTGAACCCTTCTTATAAAAAAATGATTTATCATTATCATTATTACAAAATTCTAACACTACCGGCTTTATTTGGTTATGAAACTGCCTTATTGTTAAGTTAAATGTACACTTGTTGCCCGACGTGTTAGATACTGTTAAACGTAACAGGCGAAACGATATGTTACGCTGGCGAAGAGCTAAAACAGCTTTAACGTGGAAAAGCATATTCTGCAGCCCCACAAGTTTATAACAAAATTCCGAAATCAAATAAAAAGTTAAGCGTAAATGGATATAAAAATAAACTTAAAGACTTACTATGTAGTAAAATATGTTATGATAACGTAAACGACTATTTGAATGATGCTTTGACATCCTAAATGAATTGTGTGCGCTTGTGATATTATTTTTAACTGACATACCTCAAATTGCAATTTTAATTAATTATTTTTTTTTTTTACATTATGATTGCATAATAAATTAAAATTACAATCAGAGGATAATGTTAATACTAACTTAATAATCTCTGCCCTTTAATAAATGTATGTACTTAATATATTTGCACGCCACACTTGAGAGAATGTGATGATACCATTCACTAATTTTAGGACCATATAATGTACCATATTCTCACAAATAAATAAATGATTATGTTTGTGATTAAAACTTGACGAAATAATTTTGAAATGCATAATGAATGGTCTGTATCCCATCCTAGCTGTATATTACAGCACATTGATTTATTTTTCCTAACCACCGCTCAATATCCTGCAAATTATTGTTAGGACCAAACTCGGTAAAATTTTAGTCGTTAGAGTATTCTCACTTAAATTGCTTGTTGCTCACGCAAGCGCGGTTCATTAAACTTGAACTACAGCTCACCTACGTGTCTTACGAGTAATATGACACAAGCGTCAACTAAACTGCACTACAACTCACCTACATGGCAGCATACGATACAGGAGTCCATAAAACTCAAAACAACAGCTCACTTACATGGCTGTATTATAAAAAAAAAACGTTTATTAAACTTGTAAACAACAGCTCACCTATGGTTGCATATGTTACAAGCGTCTATTAAACAGAACTACAGCTCACCTTTTGGTCAAAACTCTTCCTTGAGGAAGGTCTCCAAATGGTGAGGCGGAACGCGCACCAAGTACGACTTGAAGTTGATGTTATGGCGCGCAACCAACTACTCTACAATTCCGCATTAGGGTCTACTGCATCCTATACTCTTACATCTCATCTGGAGTGCACGCCGCATAGGGGTCCACTACATTCCACAACCACGCAAACATCCATCCGTGTAAAAAATTCAGTGTGTGAAATTAAAACATTTTTTTAAATACAACTTAAATTATTCCAAGTTTTCCAGTACACTGATAACCCTACCGAGGAGTTTCCTCAACCGAGAGTACCACTTGCATTATTCCAACCACTTATAATAGGCAATTTTGAATCAACGTCATCCTATCTTCAAACATGTTGGCACCAGCTTCAAAGTCATGCAAATATCTTCTGATTGACAGTTTTTTACCCCTGAACATCGGAACCGGGTTATTTACATCAAAAAGGTAACCGCTCGTGTGAGAAATTGACAAGGGTTGGTTCTGCGGCGCCAAACGTCAAACCGAACATTATTCAATGTGATGGCAATGATACCACGGGGCTATCACGCCATAAGTCAACGTTAGATGAAGATGGAAGGTGTCATGGGATTTTGTACCTTATGTGTGCTTCCTTCCTTCTCCCAAATCAGCATGACCTGAGGCTCTATAGGTACAATGAGACATTCGGTCAGTGATTACGATTTTCAAAGATTCCATGATCGACATGCGATACCGTAATGTCATGTGGTCAATCACTTTACATTTGGGGTCTTATTTATGTTTTTTTTTTTTTATAAAATATCGTATTATCCAGTAACTGAGTTGTGGAGGTCAGATAGGCAGTCACTCCATGTAAAATACTGGTATTCAGCTGCATCTGGTTGGACTGGAAGCCGACCCCAAGATAGTTGGGAAAAGGCTAGGCAGATTGGTTGACTATGAAAAAAAAAAATTTTTTTTCAAAAAAAACCCGACTGTAAAAAACAGTTAAAAAGATCCATATAAGTCACTTTTCAAGCCATCAAATGCAGTTGGTGGCAGTTATTTTAGTTTAATTATTGATTTCACAATTATTTTCTACATTTTAGTAAGTTATATTTTTGGAATTGCCTCCTCGAACCCATTATTTTGATACCCAACATAATATAGTTCGTCGACATTATTTTTTTCTCTTTTTCACAATATGGCGTCTGGCTGTCGCCATATTGTATTTGGATTACTGTCATGTCGTTAGTAGCACTCGCAAGATTAAGACGAATCAATTGACGTAAGAATTATCAAAATCGGTACACGCGTTTGGTCTCGAACGCGCCACAAAGGAACAAAAATACATACATACATAGGCTGATGAACACATAACCCTCACGTGCAGTTGGGTAAAATGGTTCCATGTGAATGGAATAAACATTGATTAGCAGATTCTTAATTCAAAATATTCTAACCGAAAGAAGATTTGGGTGGTAAAGTACTGATTTGAAGGAGATTTTGTCCTTAGATAGTTGGATGTGATGGATGAGACGTACACCATCTTGAATGTAGAAGCCGCCAATCCGTATTTAAAGTTAGCTTAAAGTTAGTGAGTTTTATAAATAAGGTCGTTTGACTGTTGTACAGTACAAGCTCGAATATCTTAAAACAATATATTTAAGATACTCGATCGCGCTTACAAGTAAAGTTTGCTTGTGTACATATTTTTGCTCGTGACTGTACAATCGAAATCGCTGATAGACTGTCACTTTGTCTAAGACCACGGGTCGTGTGGTGCTGAATGAGGATAGTTCACGCTGTGGTAAAAATACATATTTCATTACTTTTTAGGATTCCGTACCCGAAGGGTCTAAACGGAGCCCTATTGCACTCGCGTGTCCGTTTATCCGTCAGCGTCGGTTCGTCGTCTGTAACAAAAATTTGTTCCGAAGATTTTTTTTAATTTCCCTTGTCTTATACATTTGAAATATGGTGATAATGTTAATTATTACGTCTACTTTATTAACAAATACCAATATATTAATAAATCTGATTTTTTTTCTTTGAAATGCGCTCATTTCGTACGGAACCCTAAATGTGCGAAGTCCGACACGCGCTATCGACCTGCCCATCATTACTAGAGCCCCAGTACATCATCTGTCATCATTTTAAATCCTGTCGTTATGAATCTAAAAGTTTACAACTTTTTATCACATTTCTTCTTGCGAAACTTCTTTCTATGATTTGCATGAATAAAGTACTTAAGTTGTGCCTCTAAAATTTAATTTAGAATTTTCAGGAATATTTTAACAATAAACTGAGGCCGTTGAAACTTTTTGGGTCTTTTTTGTTTCCTTGAATCACGTTCTTTTGGAATTACGCTATACTAGCTTCTACCAGGGACTTCACCCGCATAGAATCAATACTTCTTCCACTGTAAATACTCGTATAGCCAATGTGTTACTCCAGACTATAATCCATCTCTGTGCCAAATTCCATCCAGACACGTTCAGCCGTTCTGGCGTGATTGAGTAACACGTCCATACAAACTATCGCATTTATAATATTACTGGCTGTCTCGGCGAACTTCGTCCTGCCTCAGAATAAATGATCATAATATCCATTCCATACAAAATGTATGGAATCATACTTTACCTTCATACTTTTCTTGTCTTGTTTTTTTCCGATTTTTTAATAGTTATTCTGCTATTCGGTGTGGAGTCAAATCCAACAAATCATAGAACATTAAAATCAGTCTAGCCGTTTTTTAGTTTTAAATGGTGTAATTAACCCGACTTTGTATATAGATGTTATATACAGAATGGAAAATTTCAATGGGCCCTAGAGGGAAACTATTTTAAAATCCTTAAGATAGATTATTTTACTTATAGGAAACATTCCTTTATTTTTAAAAAGAAACACAACTGCAGTCACAGTTTTTTTTTATTGTTGGTAGGCACGCGTTTGACCACTATCTCACCTGATGGTAGGTGATGATGTGGTCGAAGATGGAGCACGCTTGCTGGGAGGAACGTATTCAGTCTTGATTTAAAGACTCCCAGGTTGTAGCTATCAAAAAACACAGACTCCGGCAGGGAATTCCACTCCCTATAGCTGTACGCACAATTTATATGTTCTCAAAAGGTTTTGTGTGTGTGGATGGGATGTTCACCATGTACAGACTGTTGTCAACATTATCTGACCCACCCTAAAATCAAACGACTTTGGACCCTCTGCCTGTAACATTAAGGTTTATTTAATTTATATGAGCTTATCACACAAGTGCACGAGGACTCGATGAACAAAAATACAATAATAACACAGACACTCAAATTTGATCTTTAACACGTAACGTTAAGGTAAACCCACCCAACATAGTCGGAGCCACCGGCATTATATATGTTTTTGTTAAGCTATTTTAATCATTATCTCGTTAACATTAAAGTTGAAAAGCTTTTAAGTCACACTACATAATTACAACCCAATCATTAATTTCGCGTATTCCCAACAAGTTCTTGTGGCTTAGCGGTTTGATGCTGGATTGACGACGAACAGCATGTGGGTTCGTAAACACAGTCCACCTATACATCAGTTTCTTTTTTAATTTGTTTTCATTTCTACAATATTACTTGCAATATTAAAGAACGACCAATATGATTTTCGCCTAATAACTTATCTTGTAAACGGGTGGGTAATTTAAAAAACTTTAAGTTCACAGTTCTTTATAATGAATACGAATATTTATTTTTCAACTACCCACATATTACAAGTTATGTGAAAATATTACCATTTTAAAAAGTTTATGTATAGTCTGTAGTTCTTTACAATAATACAAGAAATAGTTTTGGAATATAAATTCTATATTGAAAGCAAAACAATATCTTTGTCGCAGGATTTGATCTCGAACCTTGTTTTTCTCAGTCTTATACACAGACCACGAGACCAGAATTACTTGATCTGAACTATTAAAATAAGCTATTACACTTATCATATTGTAAAAATTGTTATAAAATATAACCTAATGCTAACGTTTTAAAGATCAAATTTGCGTGTCTATATTATTATTGTATTTGTTCATCAAATCCTCGAGCAGTTGTCTGATAAGCTCATATAAATTAAATAAACCTCAATGTTACATGCAGAGGGTCCAAAGTCGTTTGATTTTAGGGTGGGTCAGATAATGCTGACAACAGTCTGTACCAGTGGCACATCGCCGTACGTCTTGTGGTCCGATGATGGAAGGGGCTTGGCGGAATCAAATAATGAAATTTCGTCGCACACTTCCCAAAATGTAACCGATAGAAAACCGACAGGCTAACAACTCGGCGTCTATATGCTCAAGACTTTGGAGCTGGATTTTTTATTTATTTTTTATTTTTTTATTTAATCATTTATTTCGAGTTACAATGAGACTCATAGGGTTAGTAACAATAAATATACTTATTATTATGTTAGTAAGACATAAGACCATATAACATCAACAGCGACATACACACATAAACAAATTATTAACAAATAAATTAATCATTGCTTCAGCATTCCACCCGAAATACTGGAGCAACGATTAACGACACAACAGTCCAGTCTGTCAGTAATCATGCCCAGGATGCCGTTGGAACTGGCTCGCACCCTGCGCACCAAGGATGCGCATCTTTTACGCATTAATGCATAAAAGCAATCAATACGCATTTCCGCAAACATTCCTGATGCGCTACAGAAGCGAGGCAATCCCATCAACACCCTGAAAGCATTATTATACTGTACGCGAAGGGCGCTGTTCGAATTTTGCGTATAACGTACCCACAGGCTACAGGTGTAGAAAGACGAACAGAAGGTTCTAAATAGTGTTTTCTTAACCTCCGTAGAAGCACGCATGAACCTGTGGGCAATCATATTGGCTCTGACCGACAGCGCCCTCCGCTCTCTCTCAATGTCGTCATCGTCCCTGAGGCTAGCGGTCAAAACGTGCCCAAGGTACCTAAATGTGTGTACCCTCGATAACGGTACACCATTGATTTCGACTGCAGGTACCGTATCAGGGTATACTCGTATAGGTTTGGTAAAGCAAACAGTACGTGTCCAATATTTTTGATAACTTTAGGACTAAATAGAATTATTATTTTCATAGCCTTTAAAAATCCCTATTGGTAATGATAATTCTATGCACATTTCCTTCTGAGACGAAGCGTTCTGACGAAAAGTTTAAAAATAAAACGTTACGTGCCCTTCATATTAAAATGGGTGATAAAATAAAATTAATGTTAGATGTCATGATCTAACACCAAATGTTTAGTAGAAAGATTTTATCCGAAACAATAATCTCAATCTCGATCGATTAGTACAGTAAAATAGCGAGAGTTTAATTTTTTTAATTTTTAGCTGGTTCGATGCCCGGTGAATGCAGTTTTGTTTCTTTTTAAAAATAAAGGAATGTTTCCTTTAAGTAAAATAATCTATCATAAGGATTTAAAGTAGTTTCCCTTCAGGGCCCATTGAAATTTTTCACCCTGTATATATAGATATAGGGAGAAGAAAACAAGTGGGTTATTTTATTATTTTGCTTGTCTCTAAATAAATTTTTTTTTAAACTTTCGTTAGACCACTATATATATATCTATCACCTGATGGTACATAAGCGATGATGTGGTCGACTATGGAGCAGAAGCTCCATCGTCTGTATCGTAGTGGCGTTACAATCTTAATGAAAACATAAACATACGGAATAAATCCAGAGACCAAAAGCCAATTTGGTAAGCATAGACAATTTTAGTTAACTGACAACACTATTGTCTTTGGATTCTATGACATCTGTCAATGACGGCGTAGATATAAAAACCCGATAAAAGACAACGTGGTCCTTTTTTCATCTGAATCCAGCTGTTGGCGTGAGACCTTATACTCACCTTGTTCTGTCGAACACCCTTGAGCCGTGAAGCGATCGCCAAATCCTAGCAGTTGCACGTTTGCATTGGCAAATATTTGCCAACTTAATTACGTGTTCTTCAACCCCTGTAATTGGGGTCCCAGATCCGAAAAAATTTGATTTTTTAATAGAAGAATATCAAGTTTTTCAGACCAGTGTTTCTTTTCTTACTATACCAGAGCCTTTAGACAAAATACTTTTCTGTAAACGTTAACGCTAACGTTTCGTGCAAAATGTATGGCAAAGATATTACTGGGCGTGAGTCACGTGACAGTTCTCTGTCTAACGCTTTGTGCTAAACGTCGTTGCCATACATTTTGCACGAAGCGTTAGCGTTAACGTTTACAGAAATGTATTTTGGCTAAGGGGGCAGATCAACACACAAGAAGTACGAGTACACACCACTGAGTCCTACGTCTCAAGATATAACAGAATTTTGAGTGCGGCAGACTGTACGATGTTCAAAATTTTATTGGCTTTCCTCAATCTAGTTTTCAAGATTTTTCTATTCGTTAATGCAAATTTTCAGCACCACTTATCCCATAATACCGATACTACTCTCTACGAAACATCAAAATGTAAGTTTTCTGCCCATCTTTCTTCAACTTCACTCTGCGGACCACCCACGCAATAATCTCCTTTATAGCTTCCAATATAAGGGTTAGTAATGTATGTAAGTAAGTTAGCAGGTATTGCCCCGTCATAAATCGGAGCAGATGGCCCATATGTTCAGTGATAACCTTCGTAACTCTTCGGGACGGATGAGGCGGTTCGATGTGATCGGGCTGAAATACTGGTGCTTAGTTTACGTGTACCTGTGACGTAGGTCGAGAAAGTTTCGTGCTATATAAGAACTGGAGAGGTTAAGTGGACAATAAATAGCAACTGTATCTAACGTGTATCTTCTATTTAAAGTAATATTTAGGGTTTTTGTTTTTAGCAATAAAGTCGAATGTCTTGATAAACCAACTGTAAAAGATTAAATTATTACTGATCTTGTGAATACCATGTGAACACATAAAACTAAAAAATGGCCAAGTGCGTATCGAATTTCGTACATTAAGGGTTCCGTACCAAATATTGGTATTTGCTATTAAAGTATACGTTATAATAAACATTCATCATCTGCCTAGCCTTTTCCCAACGATCTTTGGGTCGGCTTCCAATCTAACCGGATGCAGCTAAAAACCAGTATTTTACATGGATCGACTGCTTATCTGACCTCCACAATCTAGTTACTGGGTAATACGATACCCCTTGGTAAGACTGGTTGTCAGACTTTCGGGTTTCTCATGACCCGTAACGACTGTCAACGATCCACGATTGACAGCCGGGACCAACGGCTTAACGTTATAATAAACATTATCACCTTAAGTTCATACAGGTCAATGGAAAGTTAAAAAATTCTAACTAACAAAATTAAAATAACATAATTTTGTGACAGACGATGGACAGATGGACAACAACAGGGCTCTGTTTGGACCCTTCGGGTACGGAACACTAAAAATGAACTTACTAATACCTATAAACCGTTTTATTTTCGTTTGAAATATCCAGAATCTTTGGATAGAACTCCCAAGTGACATCCAATAGATATTCACTTAGTCCACCCACATATTGGCCACTAAACCATCAAACCTAAATATTAGCTCTATAACTCTGAACGAACGCGACCTAAATCTATAACGAACAATCTCGAACAGTAGGTAGGTACAGTAGGTCACACGTCCATAATAACAAAACCAGTTAAGCTGGCCTCTTGGTCTATTGAAACTCCGTACCTACTACGCTAAGTTAACTCAAGGTTAAAGTGTGATCATATACGTGCGGTAGACTGTACTAACTGCCGTGAGAATCTACCCAAATGTTTCAGTTTATATTCAACCGATTAATATTAATCCAGATGTTATTTCTGTTTAGATAATTCAGTAAAGATAACAAGAGTTTCAGTAAACAATATCGTGGTTTAATTTGCATTGAGTTACAAACTCCTTTCATTGCCTGCTTGGTGGGTTGTCTGCTGGCGATTATAATGATTTTGTGCTTGTGTTTCGTGCTAAGGGCCAATTATATATTTAAACAAACTAATTTGGAAGGTTACCGCGCTCTATTTGATACAAAAAACGAATTTTCAACCATACTTTGTGTGATAGAGATTACCACTGGATTACAGAACTCGCCTTTGTACACAAGCTTATCTGTTTATATAGTGTATAGTTTAAGCATTGTATAGTTTATACATAAACTGACGTATTCTGTTTGTACTCAATTTCAAAATCTAGTCATAAAAGAGCAAGGTCTATGTTTTTAAGTAACAGCGAGGTATTTTCGACCTTAGTGAAGTTTCAATCATCTGTGAATTGTTGTCAAAAATAGTAAAGCCATTACGAGGTAAAATATACACTTCACATGATTGTTGCCATCAAGCAGCTGACACTAATATCCACATCCATGTATTCCAGTCACAGTTTCAGCACAAGAAACGAAGCAACACAAATAGGCCAGATTAGCAAGGCTGCTTAAGCCAAGAATACACAATTGGACGGCAAGGTAACAGAGGAGTGGCAACTCGCCAGCTCGTTGTAAAGTTGGCGATAAATTGCGGAGCAGGTGGCTGGTACCCAGATTGGACCAGTTAGTGCCCTGTTCCAGTCGCTATGCCAAAAATTATGGACCTCCCCAGGTATGTTTTAATTCTGGTGTTTTGTTTTAGGAGCTGAAAGTAAGCGGGAGTGGTGCAGTGGCTAGCTGCGGTGTGTACTGCCGAGAAGTACATAATTATTATCAAACAACATAATCTGCATTAGACGCGGAGGTATCCGGAAATAAATATCTTCGTCATACAAGCAAAGGATTGCATCATTTCTTAACAATAACGAATGTACGCAAAAGACCATTCATGACAAAAAGTTCTAATAAACTTAAAAGAATATTTGCCTGCCATTCATAAAAAGTTAACGAAGTTGAAAAAATCAAAGCGGTTATGTTCCACGAAAGAACTTCAAAGAACTTTTATATCCCACCTTCACAACAAACTTACTTGCACCTCATGAGTGAAAAAACACGACAACACAACAGGCTCTTAAGTTTGCCATCAACACCTTACCCCGACGCCATGCCAAGAACAGACGACCAAAGAAACACACTTTGCCAAGACTTACGTCCGAACTTAACGGATAAATGGCGTCTACAATAAACTCGTGTTCAACAAAATGCTCCAAGCATTGTTTGTGTACCAACTTCGCTTGTTTAAGCCAGTTTAGAGGTGAATAAAGTTATGCAAGTTAGAGAGTTGGCTGAACTGAAAACGAATTGTCGGCGTCCTCGGCTTGTCTGGGCACGGCTTTATGCGTTTTTGGCTTGGAAAAGGATTTTGGAGTCACTTTTAGGACCCAAGTTGGGTTGTTATAAAGTTGTTTTAGTTATTCAGAAAGTTTTGGATAATGCATTTGGCAGCAAAGTTTTAAAACAAAGCAGATTAGTTAATTAAGTTGTAGCTAAACTAAGTTAGTTAACACTGGTAATAGTTTCTCAGATGAACAATAAGGTAGAGAAATACAGTGTGGCATTTCAATTCCCAACTCCTTTCCCTATTCCACTGAATTTGGAAACGGATTATTTGCCAAAGCTTCGTGATCAAACAAACAATCATCTGAATAGAAAGCAATGCTGTTTTAACATGCCTTTATCCTGCGTTATTTGGCGTACACAGCACTCGTGTCATCATCTCGAAACCTAAACACATAGCTAATATAACCAGAACCAATAACCTCATCCGATCCGACATCCGCTTTTGCACAGCCTGTATTCCTATTTAATCATTCAAATACTCGTACATTTGAAAGCAGTGGTATTCAAAATACATATTCATTCTCCCCGTTTACATAGCTGAAGGGGTAGAGTTGACGTATTTAATCCGAAGCATTCGAAGCGAGGGGACGTGAAGACCTGTTGCCGTTTTGGGGCGAATAGAAGAGATGTCAATGTAACCGTTTAACCCACCCCTACTCAATAGTTTGGGGCACTTTGGACTATTTATGTGATTCGTTTGTGAGGTTTTTAATTTGGGTGATTGAAGGCTCTTGTGCGAAGTGGCACTTTTTGTACATTTGATTTTTAATTAGCACGATTTATTCAAGTAATAATAATAAAGTTTATAATAATAAAGTTTATTTTGGAACAACTTCAGTTTATAAAACAAAAGAAAAACGAAGTTAGCCACAAAAGTAAACTACATGTGGCGCAGCTATCAACGCCTAACTCAAAAAATACACAAATACATTGCTCCAGACTTCCCGAAGAATGTTAATTAATAGAAGGATTTAAGTACAAAAAAAAATAAAAAAGGAATAGAAAAGTAGAATAATATTTTTATGTGGAGGTAACTTTTTTTTTTTTTTGTGTGGTGATTAAATCATCCAATGACTTCTCCCGCTCTGGGTGGAGCGAGAGGGCATGTCAGACTCTTACTGACTAAAACCCACCCCTGTTCCTTCCTGCCCTTAGTGCCCAGGGGCGAGGTAACTCTGTTTCGAATTTATCCTCAACCCCCGGGCAGGCATCGGCCATGACGGGTCCCGTCCTAATTGCTGACAACTCTTTGAGGCGCGCGTGGAACACTACGCGCCGTCGACTCTCGGGCTTGGTGCTGATCGGACGGCGAGCTACCCATTACTCGCCGTCCGCAGGCCCGGGTCTACAGTGGCCGGAGATCGTCTCGCAGCGCCGGAAGTCCCAGGCGTCTCCTGAGGCGGCTGTTGCTGAGAGCGTGAGGGCGTCTCCATTGTTGAGTCTCCCTCACGCGTCCCGCCTCCGCCTTCCCGAGCGTTACTGTTTCGCAGAAGGAGGAGACGGCTTCCCATTCCCTCTCGCTCCGTATCATGGCCTGAACCAGGGCAGAGCGCGAGAGGTCGCTGCCACCTATCGTATCCACGAGGAAATGGCGGGGCTGCGCATAAGCGGGGCAGATCTCCACCGTATGCTCCACCATGTCCTCGGGACGATCCGCGCAATGGAAATACCCGGGCGTCTCCTCCCGTCCTAATGTGGAGGTAACTACTCAGTATAAATGACAAAGCATTTTAAATTGTGTCTAGAAATGATCGGCCACTCTGGCGCTCACCGCCTCAAATGTACTCTACATTTGAGGCGGTGAGGTGAAGTGTGTGTGTGATTGTGTGTGTGTGTGTGTATGTTACCGTGTTTATGATTCCATAAGTTGCTCAGTTTTTTCATAAGATAAGGTTTTTAGCCAATCAGTAACTTTCCACTTCAGAAGATTTTTAGTCATAGCGTAAATATTAATTCTTATATTTACTTCATTATAAACTTTAGAGCTGATATAGTTGAAGTGACGACTAACTAACGCAAATCTGCAGCGCTCAGTCTTACAAACTCTGACGGCACGCCGCTTCTTTGTTAGTGGCTGAGGGTCGTAGGGTAGAAGCAGGTGTTTCTTAAAGACTGTGTGTAGGACAAACAGCTGTCTCACTGTGAGGAACTCACATAGTGAGTACAGTTTAGAGGTCGGGAACCTAATAGGTTTTTTTGCCAGTACTTTTAAAACAGCTCTCTGCGCCCTCTCTAGCTGCAACATGGTTGTCTTGTGGGTTCTCTCCCATGTAGTTATACAGTAACTGAGAACTGATTGAGCGAGGGCAAAGTAAACCAAGTAACCGTTGATTTATCTTCAGTTTGTTGAAGCTCGATTTAATCTACTGCACACATGAGCAAATCTACGAGAACTTTGCCAGTTGTCTGTTTTAGGCATTGGTTAGTCTTCTCAACGAATATCTACCACAGTTCCTCCAGAATAACTCCATAGCATCTATATTCAGATATAAACTCAGCTACCAACTCGACTCTATATAATTCCTGTCAGTACATAGCAAAGAACCAAAGAAGGTACATAGAAACCAATCAATCATTTTTAATATTTTCTCTACAATATTCTCCAACCCTTACCTCACTAATCCGTAATTACTTATACATCAATTCCCTCTGCCTAATATAAACCGAAGTCTTCTATTCAAAGAGAGGTAACATATGCAAATCGCTAATATCCAATATGTGGGTCGGGACCTAATCCTTCCTTTGGAAGCCAATACGTTGCGGCCACAGCCTACGCAGCCTCGTACAGATCCATTATATGCGACCACAGACTACAAATTCATAAACAGTTGGTTCAAAAGCCTCGCTTTATGCATTGCGAATCAATTTGTTTGTCGAGGATGAATATGGTATGTTTCAATTTTAGAGAGGTTCGGCGGTTTCTGTGCTTAGAAATTGTATTGTAGAATCTGAAAATCGAATTATCTGTTCAGGCTACAATACACATGCTTGAAAATGTACATATATCTATGTTGGTTGGTTTACACAACTGGAGGACCATGAACGCAGTATTAGGTACTTCTGAAAACTGGAAGGTTATTTTTGATTATGTGATAGAAGGGTATTTGATCATTCTGATATTGAAGAATTAGAATCTCAGTTCATTCGTCATAATTATCCCTGTTGCCCATCAATTTCCATAGCTAAGTTCCAAGCACGAGTACCAGGGCAGCATGGTTTGTTAGGAACTACAAACTAATAAATACCCAAGTCAAGCAGTCCATTAACGTAACAACAGAGTCAGGGAGCTCTCAACTAACCAGTAAACTGGATTTCAACTTTAATTACTTTCTAACTGATTACTGTTTCTCATTACTGCAACTCCTCGATGTCTTATTTAGTTTTAAATTAAGATTTTCATTAAGAACACTAACTTTATGGATGGACTTCGAAGTCTTCAGGTAGTTTTATGTTTACTTTAGTTTGTTTCATCGGACTTGTCTGATGTTATATTCTACAACATTAGACTTTAAAAACTTAAAAGAAGTTTTGAAAAAGCGCAGTGAAGTAAAATTCAAAAGAAGTAGTTGTAGTGATGCCATTTTGCAGGTTGGTAAAGTATTAAAAATGTTGCTCAAGTTTTACTATTAAAAATAAATAAAATAAGAAAGTTAGAACAAGCAAGGTGCAAGGAACGGCTGCTGGTCCTTTTCTTGCGTTGTCGTATACCTAAGTAAATAACATAGAAGTTTCTTGGCAAAGCGTCTTTCACACCCTAATCCACAAACGTCTTTCTGAAAGCAGTAAATCAAACTACCAACAAATAATCGTACCCCTAAACCAACAAAGATTTCTTCAGTATTGGCTATCCGTAAATACAGGCTGATCCATCACTCGCTGTAATGCGTTGTAAACATAGTGGATCAGGGCGCGCACGACCGCTGCCGCATGACCGCACGTGCCTGCAATAGAACTGCTGTTACTAGACGAATAGCGGGATATCGAATGGTTATGTATAGGTATAGGATTACTGGCACATGAGACGTTTCAACTTTATCGTGGTACCATATAAATGCAGCTCTTTTGTATATAAACGACAGGATATTATGAAATATGATAGAGCACAGAGTTCGGATGGATGGGCAGCCACTAGTATCAATATTCTTGTACTCCAGTTAGCGTTGACCTCAAATTGTCAATGAATTATTTTTTGTGAGTAAACAGTGATACGTACTGAAACACTTGGTTTGTATGAGCAGTTTTGACAAAACTGTTAATAGTATACACTACAGGCATGCGGAACAGAGGCGCGCTATAATTGCGGCGGTAAGGCCCCTCCTTGAGAAGTGGCTGGAGAGGCGCCACGGCGTCCTCACCTTCCGCCTGATGCAGGTCCTCACTGGACACGGCTGTTTCGTGAGGTTACTGTCTCGTATAAGGCGGGAGGAAACGCCCGGATGTCACCACTGTGTGGATTACCAAGAGGACACGGTGGAGCATACGGTGAAGGTGCTCCGCTTGGGCGAAGCACCGCCGTGTCCTCTTGAAGGTGATCGGTGGCAGCGATCTCTTGAGCCCGGCCCTAGTCCAGGCCATGGTACGGAGCGAGAAGGAATGGGAAGGTGTCACTTCCTTCTGCGAAGCAGTAATGCTCACGAAGGAAGAGGCGAACGCGTGAGGGAGAATCAACGGAGACACCCTCACTCCCCTAGCAGCCGGCGCAGGAGATGCCCCGGGCATCGGCAGACGCAAGGCGACTCCCAGCCATCGTAGGTCTGGGCTTGCGGACGATGAGTAATGGGTAGCTCGCCGTCCGATAAGGACCAGGCCCGTGTCGACGGCGCGTCGTGTTCCACGCGCACCTCAAAGAGACGTCAGCAAAACCGACGGGGTCCGCTAGGACCGATACCTGTCTGGGTCGCGGATAAATTCGGAAGAGAGTTACCGCGGCCCTAGCACAATCAACTGAAGGAACAAGGGTGGGTTTTAGTCAGTAAGAGTCTGACATGCCATCCCGCTCCACCCAGAGTAGGAGAAGTCATTGGATGAATTTCCACCCAAAAAAAAAGACATGGGGAACAAGATGTAAAGTCCCACGAACTTCCATTGAAAAGGGAGGATCCTCCGACCAGACGGGTGTTGTGCCTGATCTGACCCAATGGTTGCTGTCAGGCTATTGTATATGTTCAAATCACGCGGAGAACTCTGCTTGCGCGATGCAGGATTTGTGTGATTAGTTCGTATGGGGTGACAGATGTCGCTGCATTAGTATGAGCCAACGAGGCGTATCCGTGCTCTGTGGGACAGACTTCTTAGCTTTGAGTTAATGTGGTAGATGCAATGATATCTAGAATACGTTCCGAATGGTTGTAACGTACCTAATGGGTATCGTAGGTTGTAATGCGATGAAACTATACCTGATAACCTAAGCAGAGCTGTGTCATTACTCGAACTTTTATTGTTTGCATAGTTGCCTTTTTTTGGTTATCCAGGTTTCTCGAGAAATCAAAAAAGGGATGAAGTTCGCAGCAGTATATTTTAGGTTGTTAATGACTGACTAGATTAGGTACTGCATACTGAAAAATCTTATTATGTAACACACATTAACATACTGAAATCAAAATTATAAACCCGACAAAACCTCGTAATCTAAATAGAACAATCATACGGCTCATAAAAGTACAATACAATATAGAAACAGCGATGTTAATATCGTCCATTTACCAATTATACAGTCAACTTAAAGTCTCATTAAAATGAGCACAATAATAGAGGGGATTCGCATAAATTTTATGAAATGCATAAATTTTAATGTTCGCATAATAATGACACTGCAATGCGCTTGAATTTCGGAGCTATTTCTTTATAGCCTCTAACAGAGAGCGATGATAGCCTTTTTAGCAAATAGAAGTGCTTTCATTAAGTTTCTGTTTGGTGACGCGATATCGTCTCGTTTGCCATGATCAAACGAGACACCTATGTTGTAAAACCGGCCAGGTGCGTGTTGGACTTGCACATGAAGAATTCCGTAGGTACTATAAAGGCAAAAAATATGTTCATTAAATGATAAATTAAAAATTAAAGGCCCCTTTAATCTTTAATTTACCCAATTTCTTAAAATCTAAGTGAAATCACATACCATCCATATTCTAAAGACTCATGTTACATCCTGTTCCTAATACTCAGACAAGATCCGAATGTTCTAAGTTTTGTACCCAATCATCGTTTTATGAAGATCTAAGTCTATTGTTACAAAGAACAGAGCTAAACTTCCAAGTTTCAGACTAAGCTGTTCGGTTTAGACCGAACTTTGAACTAAAATTATTTCTTTTTGGAAAATATCTTTGAAGTTTGTTTAATTTAATATGGGTCGAGGTTGAGTTATTGTAACCTTTTAGGGATAAGCAACGGCAGGTTCGTTATTATTTACTTACAGAGTAGTCGAATAAACTAAGGTCTAAACATCACTATTCACGAGTAGACTAACTTTCAAATTCTTATTAATGGAACGTTCAATCAATAAATCGGGACTACTAGCATTAATTTATTAATGGAACGTTCAATCAATAAATCGGGACTACTAACATTAATTTAATGGAACGTTCAATCAATAAATCGGGACTACTAGATGGAACGTTCAATCAATAAATCGGAACTACTAGCATTAATTTAAAGGAACGTTCAATCAATAAATCGGGACTACTAGCATTAATTTATTTTCACACTAACTTCTATCAGCGGTTTTGACCGCTTGAAAGTCAGAAATTTTAAGTATCCCAAGAGAATAATTATACCTCCAAGATAAAAGTATTCTATAGCAAGACATGGTCTACCAATGTGCCAAGTTCTCATCCAATTCCATTCAGCCGTTAAGACGTGAAGAGGAAACAAATGAACAGATTGAGTTAATTTCGCATTTATAAAATACTAGCGACTTGACCCAGCTCCGCTTCAGGGCAGGGAGGAACAGGGGTGGGTTTTAGTCAGTAAGAGTCTGACACACCCTTTCGCTCCACCCTAGAGCGGGAGAAGTCATTGGATGATTTCCCAACTGTTAAAAATATTTTTTAAAAATTATATAATGTTAATGTATGATCAATAAATAATTATCATTTAACCCGTTGTTGCTAAATTTAATGTTTTTTTTTTTTTTTTTTGTTAACAGGAGTCAAGGGTTTAAGCTACCCGGGCCTGCGGGCGGCGAGTAGTGGGTAACTCGCCGCCCGATCAGCACCAGGCCCGAGAGTCGACGGCGCGTAGTGTTCCACGCGCGCCTCAAAGAGTTGTCAGCAAACACGACGGGGCCCGTCGTGGCCGATGCCTGCCCGGGGGTTGAGGATAAATTCGAAAGAGTTACCTCGCCCCTGGGCACTCAAGGCAGGGAGGAACAGGGGTGGGTTTTAGTCAGTAAGAGTCTGACACGCCCTTCCGCTCCACCCTAGAGCGGAAGAAGTCATAAGATGATTTCCCACCCCCCCAAAAAAAATACAAGCTGTAATACTGGAGACAATAAATGTTATTCTATTCTTCCATTCTATTCTATTCCCACCACCCAAAAAAAAAATGGGTACAAATTATACTTACAAACCTTTCTCGATCATGGTTCTTTCAATTAGAGAAAACCGCATTAAAATCCGTTGCATAGTTTAGGAGAAGTAAGCGGAGAAACAGACAGACGCGGAAAGGTTCTTTGTTTCAAATTCATACTATATAGAGTAGAGAAGTCTACATGACACGTCAATAAAAAAACCGGCCAAGTGTGTATCGGACTTCACACATTTAGAGTTCCGTACCAAATGTATGTTTAACCGACTTAAAAAAAAGGAGGAGGTTTTCAATTCAACTGTATTTTTTTCTATTTTTTTTAATGTTTGTTAACTCATAACTTTTTACTAGATAACCGATTTTGATGATTTTTTATTTGATTTTTTATCTGGTGCTTCACATGTAGTCCCATTTATTTGGTAAATATCTGATGAAGAACTTCGGAGGTACACAATGGAACTCTTCAATAAATAATAGCAAACTTTCCAGAATTGCTGCAATCGCATGTCTGTATATTGTTTTCACCACTTTTTTTTTTCTTCACGATATTACATCACGCTGATACGCTCTAAAGGGGTATACAGATTCGTACAGTTCACCCTCATACACCCTAATTTCACCAACTATGTTCAAATTCCCTATTTTTGTGGCTATCAATTCGTGCATAACTGTATTATTAAGTTAGTTTTAGAATGGGGTACAATAACTAAAAAGTGAAAAATAACATACTTTATACAAAAAAAAAATACAACCGATTTCCATAAATAATACTAAAACAATGCATAATAACTTTATTGCCCGCAATCGGTGTCAAATAACGAAGAAACCAAACTAGAAACACCGATTGTTGTATTTTTTTATAACAAGTTTATTTTTACTATTTGTATGGCTTTGGGTCAACAAGCTTATACTGTGAAAATTTTAAGTAGACTATAGCTCCAACCGTTTGTAGTCCGGTCATTTTAGACAATTGAAATAAAGAAAATTCCGACAGAGCCAAATCTTCGTAGAGACCTTAGGTTTACCACAAGGAATAAAGTGTTAAAAGTCCCCATCAGTCCCATGTGAGCTTAGGGACTTATTCGGGGCCCAAGGTCAAAATTTTAGGTTTTTTGGATTTTTCTCGAAAACGGTAAGTTTTATCGAAAAAGTACCTTAGAGCAAAGTTGTAGATCTTAAAATTCTCTATAAAAATGGTCCCAATGATTTTTTCTCTAAGACCCACTATTTCCCAGATATTGCGCTTGTAAGAATCATGTTCTACATAGTATGCACACATATGCCACGTATATACATATTTAGGTACTCAAGCAAGCAAAAATGCCTACTCGTGTCTCTTTTATGTATACATTATACTATTCTAAGAAAATTTACTCTTTTTTGCAAACATTAATAATAAATCTCGTTTTATTTCTATGTTGAGTAACAAATTAACAGCTGAAAATATTGCCGTGAAACAAGCTCCGAATGACTCCGATGTCCTCATAATTGAAACAGCAATAGAACAATTTAATACAAGAAATACAACTACTATTGTAGTGGGTGAAGATGTTGATTTATAGTACTACTCACTGCAAGGACTCCATCTGATAAAATTATTTACTTTTTAAAACCTGGGAAGGCGCAGCAACGGACAGAAATATATTCTTCTAAAAGTTTATCAGCTTATCTAAAATGCCAAAACTTTATTTTATTTTTACACGCGATAACCGGATGCGATACTACGTCAGCAATGTTTAGAAGGGGCAAAAATTCAGTATTAAAATTATTTGAAAAAAAAAATGATTTGATTGACTGCGCAAAAGTATTTACAGAAATTAATTCTTCACCTCAAATATTAATTACTAAAGGAAATCGATTTCTTCTTGCGGTTTATGGAGCTCCAAAAAAATTGATTGCATAGATACGTACAGATATTTAACATTTGTAAAAAATACACGAAACAAAAAGCAAGTACAGCTATCTTGTCTTCCTCCAACATCGGCATCTGCTACTCAACATTTGTTTCGAGTATACTATCAAGTTCAGACATGGCAAGGCAATGAACTGAACCCTGAAGACTGGGGTTGGAAATTGATAAATAATACTTTGGAACCGATTCGAACTTTACTGCCCCTTGCTCCAGAAAAACTTCTTAACACTATTTTTTGCAATTGCAAGAAAGGTTGTAGTGCCAAATGTGGCTGTAAAAAAGTAGGGTTGCAGTGTTCTCCAGCGTGTACCAATTGCCAAGCTGTCTCTTGCTCAAATCTTCAATTAAATACAAGAGAGGAAGATTCATGTGATTTTGATGAAGAGACAACTGATTCATCTTCATTTGAACAATTTCTAAGCGTTCATCAACAGGAAGGAGAAGAAGAAGAACAAGAAGAAATTGAAGAAAACATGATTGTTGAAGTTGAATATGAAGAGAATGAGTCAGATTAAAGTAATAAAAAAAAGTTAGAACGACAGTTAAACTCAGTAACCCATATCAATAATCTTCATACTATTAAATAATTATTGTTCCTGAAAATAACGTCATAAAGGTTTGTGGAATAGGCCTACCGGGGATACCACGTTAAAAAAAACGCGCCGAGTACACTACCTCACAGGTGGTGTGGAAATGTGTGCATATTAAGTAGAACGTGATTCTTACAAGCGCAATATCTGGGCAATAGTGGGTCTTAGTGTAAAAATCATAGGGACCATTTTTATAGAGAATTTTAAGATCTACAACTTTGCTCTCAGGTACTTTTTCGATAAAACTTACCGTTTTCGAGAAAAATCCAAAAAACCTAAAATTTTGATCTTGGGCCCCGAATAAGTCCCTAAGCTCACATGAGACTGATGGGGACTTTTGACACTTTATTCCTTGTGGTAAACCTAAGGTCTCTACGAAGATTTGGCTCTGTCGGAATTTTCTTTATTTGATCACTATTTTTATGTCTAAAATGACCGGACTATTGGCTGTAAAACCTGTGTGACAGACGTTGGACAGACGTACAGACGGACACGTGAGTGAGAACAATAGAGCTCCATTTGAACCCTTCGGGTACGGAACCTTATAAAGAGATCTCGGCTTAAAGTTTCTTCCCCTCCCTATAAAGCTACAAACATACAAAAATACAAGTGTAAACTAAAGATCCTACTCAAATACAACTCCAGAATTTAATTTCCTCGCTTTTATGCAAGTGCTGAAACAAAAAAAGAAAATGGCGTCACGTCTCCGAGTATCCTCTTTTAATTCCGTGAGTGGTTCATCTTAGTGATAGTTTCATTTGAATTGAGTTGCAGCTTAGCGCAGTCTGCAGCTTCTCTCAAGAAGCAAGCTGCACAAGTTCTCAAACTTGTGCAGTTATCAACTTGTTGACAACCCCCGCCATTACTGTTATTAGGCCTACCTAATAACAGTCCCAGTCCCAGTCCTCTGTCCTAACAGAGGACTGTCTTGGATTTGTTGTATATAAGTATAACGTTGGAGTTACCCGAAGACTGTTTTAGTAAATTTTGAGAGAAGGCTTAATATTTAGTGAGAGAAGATTAGTGTAGAGTGAGCTTGTTTATAAAATATGGTAATCAGAAAGAAACACATTATAGAAATAATTTTTCCAGGAAGATTTTTGTTAAGGAAAACCGTAAAAAAAGGATAATATTGAGCAATGAGGAAAATATACGGTTTCTAGAAGTACTTAGAATTCATTAGAATTTGAGCACAAAAGACCCAAATATTATACGTGTAGTGTGGTTTATAGCACCCCATCCAAAAGTAGGTACTTGAAGAACGTGGTGTCATTTTAGTCAGTAAGAGAATGGAGGATAGATTCTCTTTATAAAAACACAAACAAAATTTCTATGTTCTTATACAACAAACAACCACCAGATTTATCGATTCTAATCTCAAAACATGTGCCGAAAACGTTTTACACATCTGAACTGCAATATTTCCGGCATAAAAATCAAAAGTATCCTCGAGATGGAAGATTGCGGCGTGCGCCATAACTCGATAGCTGACAAATACAACTATTTTCGTGCTCCTCGGTTTGCACAAACGTACGAAACGAGTAGGAGCACGGGTACGAGATAGACGGCACCTCGGCACGAGTTTGTGGCAAATATTGTGCTATCAAGTTGTTATTGAAAGCAAAAAGTTGCAATCTTGGGGTGAATAGTTTCTGTTATGGGTGTGAGGTTACTTTGTCAGTGTTTACTGTAAGCTGAAACAATCCAAATAATTTATGTTAGTAAATTCAGGTTAATTTGTCAGGGTTTACCACAAGGCACTGTAAGCTGAAATAATCTTAATCATTTTTGTTAGTAAATTCCCAACAAAAAAAAATGGAACTTTCCGTACAAAGTTGTTATCAGCTGATCAAAATTGGTATGGGAGGTCCAATTTTTATTTCGGATATGACTATACATTCCTGAAGAAAGTTGTCCATTTTCTATGGGTAAAAGCAACATTTAAAATCTGACCACGAATAATTTATATATGCTTGTAGAGGGCAAAATCTGCAAGTAGATACTGATCCGATTACGAAAATTCTCCCACAGTTGGAAACTGCTCTATCACTGTATTCTGTGGCTACTTTTTATATCCCGAAATTATTTTCTACAGTTTTCAAATTTATTATACTACGTGTTTTATGAAAATTTTATAAAAAAACTGTGATTATTTTGTGATTTTACGTTATGACGTTGGGTTGTAAATTACCTGAATAAATAAATGAATTATTATTATGATTATTAAAAAAATAAAACTAAAAAACACTCTTTATTTATTATTTTTGTTTTTTCTCAGCAACCCCTTTCATGTAAAAAAAATAACTAGTCCGCCATATTTGATTTAGGATGACGTCACATAGTTAACCATGCATTGTCATCGGTTCTTGATAAGTGTGCGAAGTTTCAATACAATCCAACGTTTTGAAGTGGGTGAAAATCACGTTCCAAGATTCCGTGACATAGATACATACCAAGCGTGTTAAAAATGCAGAGTTTCTGTGCAATGGGCCGGGAGCAAAACCGCGGGAAAACACAAATAAAACAAAAAATAAAGTCACAAAAGGATTTGCTTGTCTGTTGCACGGTCAGATGCTTAAAAGGTTATCGAGCTCAAGCTTTTAGGTACTTTGTTTAAAATCATAAATATCAAAATTGTTTCTCTAATCTACTTAAAAGATTAATCATCATTCTCCTGCCCTTATCCCAATTTATTTGGGGTCGGCGCAGCATGTCTTTTTCTTCCATACTCCTCTATTAGTCGTCATCTCTGTAGTCACCCCTTTTTTACCCATATCCTCTTTCACACAGTCCAACCATCGTTTCTTTGGCCTTCCCCTACTCTTATAGCCATCCACATCCATACACAAGACTTTCCTCACGACATTTTCTTCATTCCTCCGCATCACATGCCCATACTACGACAACCGATTTCCACACAACTTTTCAGTCAGCGGTGCCACTTTCAGACTTCCTCTTATATACTCATTCCTAATTCAATCCATGCGCGTAACACCACACATCGCTCTTAGCATTCTCATCTCAGCTACATGCAATTGCTTTTCATTCATCCCTTTTGTGGCCCAACATTCTGAACCATACAAGACAGCAGGTCTGACCATTGTTTTATAAATCTTCCCCTTAAGTTTTAGGGGAATGCGGGAGTCACAGGTAGTCCCGGTGACCTGCCGCCATTTCATCCATCCAGTGTTAATTCTGTGCTTAACAGTCCGATCTATATCGCCATCGCTTTGCACGAGTGAACCGAGATACCGAAAATCGGAGCAGACTGGGAGAAGCGAAGACTTAAAAGATTAATAATATAGCTAAATACTGCAGAACTTTTTAATTCACTAGTTTTTTTTAAAATATTTGTGTTTTATCAACTACCATAAAAACCAGACTCAGAGATTATTAATAGGCACTTACATTTTAATGTTCCTATGCCAAAAATGGAAGAAGGCTGAAGCTTTCTTTTGGTTCAATATTCCCTTATTCTTCGTTATCAAGCTCTTTTTATTTTAACCGTAAAATGCCTTTATTTTTGGAAGAGGGTCTAGTATATTTTCGCACTCTCCGAGGGCCGATATCTTATCTCACGCTGTAGAGAATGTAAAATGTCTTCGAAGCTTATAAAAATAACCGTATTTTTTGGTCTTACGGAAACTTTTATAACAAATTTTAGGGTAATTGTTTGTCATAAGTTCATTCAATAGCTACTTAGAAATAGTACTTCAGCACCTAATGTAAATCATAATAACCAAGATAATAATAATACATCTCCTTATGAATTCCACCAAATGTTTCTGTTAATCTATAGTAAATAATAATTGTATTGTGTTACTGTAACATTAATTACTTAAGGCCCTACTGCCGGCTAAGTGGCGCCCTCATGGAATAAAAAATCGTAGCATAGCATAGAAAATAAATATTAAAGAATCCAACGTCACGTTTTTGTTTCGTATCCAAAGTAGTAGGCAAAAGTACCAAAATCAGCCGTTTTTGACAGTTTTGCCTGCTACTTTGGATACGAAACATTTTGAGACCTGTTCTAACAACGTAAAAATACTTTATCCTCTTTGTAACAAACCTGACGTTGGATTCTTTAATATTTATTTACTATGCCATGCTACGATTTTTTATTGAATGAGGGCGCCACTTGGCGGGTAGTAGACCCTTAAGTAAGCTTAGCTTAAAGTAAGTCTGTAACTATTTGTTATTTTCATTTGATCTGTACAGTGGCCCCAAACTAGGCGGTGCCTGTATCTTGGGGACCGGAAGAGAAGAAATGATTTCTAATCACTGCCCATACTCACTGCCAATTTTGACGACTCAAAACTGTAACTTCTATGTAAAAATAAGTCAGGATTATCCTACATTACCTATGAATGAAATAGCCCTTGTACCTACTTAGTTACTAAATCACTTATTAACTATAATACGTACCTTATACACGTAGCGGAATGTAAGTAAAGAGACTTCTTGGAATGGAGTTGACATCCAGTCTCAACTTTGGCGCCACCATTGAGTAGAAAGCCAAACTGCTGGCGAAAAGCTGGGCATTCTAAATAGAGGGCAGCGATACTTCACGCCTGGATAGCTTTTATCCCTTTACAAAGCACAAGTCCGATCCTGCATGGAGTATTGCAGCCACCTTTGGGATGGCTCAGCTAAATACTAACTTGCTGCACTTGACTCGGTGGCACGCAGGGCTAACAGGCTTATTGGTGACGTAAAACTGGTGGAAGCCAAGCTTCACAGCTTGGCTCACCGCCGCAAGGTTTCCTGCTTGTCGGTCTTCTAAAGAATGTACATCGGAGAGTGTGCCCAAGAACTCCACGACTTCATCCCACCGGCCCCCTTCTACCAACCCTAATCTCTTCAAAGTTAGAGTGAACAGGCTTCTTTCGGGTAAGCTCCCTTCATCGTCGAGTCTGTCTCTGTCACCCCTGACCTAGACTAGAGTCAAGAGCAAACCTACCACCAAAAAAAAATCATGCATAGGTACAGCTAATGAGTGCAATTCCCTGCCAGAGTCTGTGTGACCTGATAGCTATAACCTGGAGGTCTTCAAGTCAAGAGTGAAGAGGTTACTTGTATACAAGCGTACTCTAACATCAACAACATCATCGCTTACCATCAGGTGCGATGGTGATCAATAACGCAAGCCTATCTAAGAAAAAAAAACGTCCTCTACGTTTCGTTTTATCTATCATCGTCCTTATCTTCAAGAGTCCTGATTTAAAGCCTCAAAAAAAAAGTCTAATTATAAAAACTCACCCACATATATATCCGAAAACTGCTAAAATATGAACCCTGACACCACTCAATATCCAGTGTGACCTGCCGTTTAGAAGCACAACGCATCATTTAAACGAGGCGACGTGTTCCTCAATGCTTTACGACAGGTTCATTACTCCAGCGTCGGCCATGTTTTATTCAGAGGCAGTCTGACCAGAGGCTAAAGTGATTGCTTGGTTCTTCAGTCTTCACTGATGATTGGGTTGGTGTGTGATGTGAGGTCGTAATGGGATTTATGCTGTGATTGATAAACAACTGCAGATTATTTAATTGAACAGTTGGTATTTTACTTTTGGTTTTCAGAAATATCAAAGTTTTAGGAGATTGTACTTCGTTCTTACGAGGAAAGCTACCACAAAGCGAAACCACCTTTACCACAAAGCTCAAAAACTAAGGAATCAGAATGCTTGAGAGATTATGACTCTTCTACTTTTTTTAAGACTTCCGCAGCACTCTTTTGGAGTTCAGAAACATTCTGTTTATTCAAAAAAGACACAGTACAAGCTTACAGTTTACATACCAAAACGCTTATTTGCTAACAATTAACACACTCGAATTTCAAACATTACCTTCACATCAATTTTAAAAAATTAAAATAGATGACCAGTATCTGCCCTCATATTCGGGAACATGTGCAGGGTTATAGTTTTTACACTAAAATTTAAAAAGAAAGATCTAATTTATCATGGTTATATTATTCCGACTAAAGCCAGGGTTAAAATGTCTGAAAAAACAGTATATCAATTGATTCTGCTTTTCTCATAAATGCACTTCATGGTTAAGACGTCCCATTGTATTAATAATCATCCGGTAACCATAATAACACATACTCGTAATATGGGAACAATAAAAATAAAAACGAGTTATTTTCGATACAGAATTTTAATGACAGGGTTTATAATTAATTTCATTTGACAGGTAAGATTAAGTCTTTATTAAATTCTAAGATTGAATAGCACCTTCTTTTTTAAAATAATCACTGCGTATAAAGGAGTCATGTTTCTTTGACATTTTGACAATGTATCTGACAGTAGTGGCGGACACCTCCAGCAATCATTTTCATGTAATCAATATTTCAATCGGTTTGAATCAAAGCATTAAAAATCAAGATTTAAAAAGATTTTTGATTTGATATTTTACTTTACCATTTTTGACTGTGTAAAGTAAACTGTGGTAAAGTAAAATACGCCGGTACGGTAACGGTTAAGTAAATATTCGCCGGGTCAGCTTGTTAGCTGACCCGGCGAACTTCGTACCGCCTCAGAATCAATACAAAAAAATAAATTAATACTCTTCATTATTTTAATTTTCTTGACTTTTTTTCATGTTTTAATAAAATCCGACAAATCAAAATCGGTCCAGCCGTTCTTGAGTTATCAAAGGTGTACCTAACCCGACTTGGTTTTCTATTATAAATAAGTAGGTATAGGTTTAGGTATTTGCGGTTATGTAAATGTAAAGAATTATGCACATATACATGGTTCTACAGTTGAGTAATTATGAAAACTAACTGATTTCGATTTTAGAGTGCTATGTTCAAGAAAAATCAATTATCAGTATCGATCTCAGATAGCAATTCACCATCCCTATACTTACAAGTCTGATCTTGGCGATGACGGCGTAACGTCAGGTTTCATTGCAGTTCGCGACCCACGTAATGTATACGCGTTCGTTGTATCCTGTGCGATTATTGTGTTCAATTTCTAACGACCGCAATGGTATTTAGAAGTTCATGCAGAAATGATTTTACGGGTTGGTGGGAACAATCCATATTTATTAAGAGGTAGAATAAAATCAGGCATGTCAGTCAAAAAATATATTTTACCTAAGTATACAGGGTGTAACGGAAAGGTGTGGTCAAATTTGGAGAACCGGCTCAGCCCATGTGTATAAATAACCTTCTCTAAGAAAAAACAGAAAATTCCCAAAAAAAAATTGGACTTTTCATACAAAGTTATCATCAGCTGATCAAAATTTGTATGGGAGGTAAAATTTTTTTTGAGAATTTCTTTAGGTTTTCTTGAAGAAGTTGTTCATATCGATGGGCCGATGCAGTTTTTAAAATATGACCAGACCTTTCCGTTACACCCTGTATACTAATAGATCGTCAACCTAGCGTCGATTTCCCATTAGATGCAATATAGGGTTACTATTGCAACTGTATACCTAGTAGGCCATCGGACAGTCGGCTATTGCTGTCATGTCATGACACTAGTCTGGTGTCTAGGCTGGGCCAGGCACTAAATCAATGTGCTTTCACCAGCGCCATTTTTGGAAAATTCTGGTTTCCATTGAAGAGCATTAATGTTTTTTTTTGTAACTTCTATGAATAGGATTGAATAGAATAGAATAAATGTTTTTATTTGTAAAGAATTTAGATAAGATAAATAATGTATAGTAATTAGCTGATAAAAGTTCCCCGGGCTTCAAAACCAAGACCGCTTGTTAGCGATTAGACCGTCTAATTGTACTTTGTTTATATTGTCCGTCTTTCCTACATATTTTTAATTAATATGGGATTTATTAAAATATTTTATTCCGTCAAATAATAGTTTTATTATTCAGTATAATCCTCGTCCCTTCGGAAATAATATAAAGCCTTATTTTTGTTTTCCGAGCCACGTAGAGCCTCGTTTTAGTCAATAGCTGACTGTGGCTCGTAATTGGGTTGACTGATAGACTCGAGCGGGGAAGTACCATGCTTTTACAAAAACCAAGGTGAAGTACCAACATTATATTGCTGCGCTTCCTATGGTAAGTGAGGGAACCAGAAACCCAGGGTTTGGGGTGGGAAAAGGGTGTCAATGCATCAGCAATAACCCTGGTGTTGTGGATGTCTGCGGGCGGCGGTGATTGCTTAACATCAAGTGACCCGCATGCTCGTTTTCACTATTTCAATTTCAATACCCGCATTTTCAATACCATCAAGGGGGTAAACCCCTTGATGGTATTGAAAAGAAATATTGCGCCTCGATGGTGTGTCAAATAGTAGAAAATCATTCTTAAACTCGATAACCAAAACGCCTAGCGCCACCTCATATCGAAATGCACAGTTATTTGTAAAAAAATATTTTTATTTTCTCAGTTGCCCGACCTTTAAGCCTCGTTAATCTGTTTTATCTGTAAACTATCATGCTCGTTTGCATCCTTGATGGTATAAAAAAGAAACATAGCGCCTAGATGGCGTGTCGAATAGTAGAAAATCATTCTTAAACTCGATAACCACAACGTCTAGCGCCATCTCATATGGAAAAGCAAATTTATTTAGTGAAAACTAATCTTTATTTTTCTCAGTTTCCCAACCTTTTAGCCTCGTGAAACTTTTTTATCTGTAAACTATAGAATACAACGATTGCAAAAATAAAACAATATTTGCTGCACATTGATTATTACACCTAGGCAGGCGCCCATTGCTCCACTGGTGACTCTCCTTTTAAAAACTATTTATATGTCAAATACAAAAATGTCAAAGGAATTCAAATAAAAACATTAGCACTCTTAAAATGTCAATAATAAAAAATTAAAAACATGTCATGTGTGTGTGTGTCATGTGTGTGTGTGTGTGTGTGTGTATGTGTCGCTGTTGATGTTATATGGTCTTATGTCTTACTAACATAGTAATAAGTATATTTATTGTTACTAACCCTATGAGTCTCATTGTAACTCGAAATAAATGTTTAAATAAATAAATAAATAAAAAGATAAAATTATAAAATTAACATTTTCAATCTTGATTAAAAAGAGAATATTTAAAATGACTTGTTTAAAAAGGACAATACATATTTCCTTAATGTGTTAATACTATCAACAAATATAATATCATCATCCTACTGTCAATGTAACTATTAATAAGCGAGATTGCCCTCGCGGTTGGGCTGTAATTAACCCGATGGATGCGCCATGCCGGTGGGCGTGCGAGAAGTTGATGCCGCCGCAGCCATATGCCACGGATGTATTGCTGCGGAACATACCAATGTATATGCTCTCTCGCCGATGTACTATCAATCTTATTGTTAATTAACAGGTAATAATGCACAATGTGTATTAATTTGCGCCTGAGCTGCAGAGTATCCAATCCAATCTTTCCCGACACAAATAAAGAAGGATACAAGACAACAGTCCTCCGCTCCAGTGATCGATTTAAACAGCTTTAAATCATCAGTAAACATAAGGCATTTTCAGGCGGAAAAAACTCCTGGCAAATCATTAACCATGATTAAGAATTGGGGAGGACCCAGGGTACTGCCCTGATCGGGTAAAATACTCTGGTGACTGATAGCCATTGAGTTTTATAAACTGTCGCCGATCTCTGAGATAGTCTGCTAGAAATCGGAGTAGTTGGGGACCGAATCCGAGAGATGCAAACTTCATCAGAAGTATTAAAAAAAAATTAATAAGCCTTTTTTATTTCTTTAATAAAAAATAAAAATATTTTTACAGAGACATTATGATTAAAAATCATGCAAGTAACGTATTAATTAATTTAAATTTTGAATATTCAATTCAATTTTATTTCATAATTATATTTTTTTTTTTACTTATTTATTAAAGACCTCTCTATAGAGTAAAGGCCTCCTCCATTTTTCTATCACTCGCTTTATCAATCCAATCTTTGCCCGCTGTTTTCAAAATTTCATCGAGCCATCGCTCCGCCGGTCTGCCTCTAGTTCTCTTGCCTGCAGGTGCCTCATCATAAGTATATCGTCGACTAAATCGAACGCCTTTCTAAAATCAATGTGCTGTATCAACCTGACCGCCAGCTGTCATTTTGGCCTTCAAGTAGTCAGCAAAACATATAATAATATGATTAGTTAAGGTGGAACGCGCCGGAAGAAACCCATGCTGGGAATTATCTAATAAACGACAGACTTGCTTGGAGATAGAGCTGTTTAAAACAGACTCAAAAATTTTCCCAAACACTGGCAGCACAGCAATAGGTCTAAAGTTTGTGATATTTGTTGACGATCCACTCTTTGGGATGGGTGTGACCCTGGAAACCTTTAGATTATATACAAACAAGAGAGGCTTCTCCAATACCGACAGATAGTCCTTCAAAATCAAAGCTGGGAAAGCGTCTGGTCCATTAGCAGACGAAGCTTTAAGCCTGAGGACTGCTCGACGCAATTCCGATGCATTAATGTGATCTGCACTGATCACAAGTAAACAGCCTCTATCAGTTGCATCGCGCTCATTGCCTCAGGATCTAACTTAGGGGGGTCACTATGGAAAACGGAACTAAAATAATCTGAAAACGCATTAACGGCTCCCTGTCCTTTCACAACCTTGTCCTCTTATACGAATTCGTTATTCTGCTGTCTATTTTTCTTTTTATCTTTTACGTATTTCCAAAACATTGAAGGATCACTACTTATAGTTTTCTCCAACGTATTAATATAATATTTAAAAGCAATTCCAGTGAGATCCTTCACTTTAGTTCTGTAGTATCTAAATAATTATTTATTTAATTGAAGGCCATTTTGCTTATACTTTTTTTAAATTAAAATAGTTTAGTTTAATATGATGCTTAATTTCCGATGTATACCATGTTGGATAATCATATTTAGAAATAAAATTTGGAATTTTCATTTTCGGGACATTAACATTAAATACGCTGAATATATTTTATATAATATGTCTACTGCTACATCGACATCCTGCTGTAACAGCAATTCAGTCCAGTCTATTTTAGCAATATCCATATACAACCCACCAAGATTACCCTTACGAAAATTCCAATCAGAGCTAAGACCGCCAGGCACCGCATACGAACGACCCTTGACAACTGCACTTTTGAGTAAAGTGACAGTTATCTCCAAGGCAGAATGATACGCATCCATCGAAACCAGAGGGTCAATACAAGACGCTACACAGACCCTCTCTGAGTCACAAGTTGATAACACCAAGTCCAAAAGGCGGCCATATTTTTTGCTAATTTTGCTAAATTGCTGTATTTTATTATAGTCGGTAATTTTTTTAAATGCTGTTACAACATAATTCGTACATGAATTCAGATTAAAGTCACCAACTAAAACAATTCTATATTCCTGATATTTACTTATCACGTTATCTAAACATTATTATAGTGTTTTAGACTAAGGTATTCCTTGTTACTGTAGCTAGGAGGTAAGTGGACTACACCAATCAAAAACCTCACATTTTTCCATGTTATCAATGCAAACAACAATTCTTTATCATCAGTGAAGCCATCCACATCTGTTATTCTCTTGATTGTGCAACAATCCTTAACAGTCAGAAGAACTCCGCCCCATCCGACGTCACCAGGTCGATCCTTCCGCAGCACGACATAACCACGAGGAAACAATTCAGCATCATTCACGAAACTACTAAGAAAAGTTTCCGTTAGTGCTATTAGATCACCAGAACAGAGGGCCACGTTGATGCTAAAGGTCGCAGTCTTTGTTCGGAGACCTCGTCCGTTCTGGTAGATGATAACAATTTCCTTAGTTATTTTGTAAAGAAATTTATTTCTTCCACCGGCTAGCGTCAGAGATACTTTTGGCCTGAGACCCTGTTACCTATCTTCGGGTTTTGTACATGAGGTATGCATGCAGTAAATAAGAGTCCTTAGATTTGGTCTTCACATATATCACGTTTATTTTCAAACTGCACCACACTAGATAGCACTCCGTCTACAGAAAATTGTATGTTTAACTTACAATTTATGTTGAAACACTTTTACCCCTCTTTTGACGATTATAGGTCCAGTTCAGAGGTCCTCAAACGGCATCTACGCCGTGGTCATCTAATCTTGGGCAATTCTGGACACGTGGGTGCTTATGTTCAGAAACCGTTTTATGATCCGACCATTTTATATAGTTTTGTCCTTAGTAATTAATTAAATCTAACGTAGGAACCCTGCCAACAAATAGAAAGATTTGATGAGACTCCTGAATGCCACGCGCTTAAGACTTAGCATCAGCACAGAAAAAAAACCCAAAAAAGATACTCACAGCGTCCAACATCCGAATGCTTAATGCATTTGAACTTAACTCTGGTTCCAGCTACCTTTCGAGACATCATAGGTGCTTTTAAGAACTTATCCAATAAATAAAGTTTAACGTGGCAGACTCGCTCCAGATCAACTTGGAAAAAGCTACGTCAAACGACAATCTGTCATCTGTCAACTCGCAAAACAACGCTTCATTCCACGAAACTAAATTTATTCTATTTTTAGGTGTTACAATACACCTTACCCCGGTTAAAAAAATTTTTTTTTTTACTCAAAAAAAAATTTTTTTTTTTTAAAGACTACAATGCCATGTACATTTAGAATCTCACCAAAACCCTCGGCAGAAGCTGAGGCATCTCGAACCAAATCCGAATCAAGATTCCCCTCAGACACAAAGATTAAATTACTACTATATAAGTAAGTACCAATTCAATTTAAGTTTTCAATTAAGTATTAAGTACCAAATAAAAATCAAGAAACAGGATGAGAAGGTATGCATAACCCCCAATACTCCTTAACAAAAGTCTGTATGTAGGTATGCACACATTTAAATAAAGTTTTAAGTTTAATGTATCACACAATTACTTATTTTAAATCTAAGTATTTGTGATATACAATTACTAATAAGTTTAGTATAATTAAATAATCAATACTCCTTAACACAGAGTATTGTTATTCCAAAGGATCTATAAATTTTAAATCTAAATAACTACTAGATACTAGAAGTATCAAGTATTCACAAGAAACTATTTCAAAACTAATAAAAAATAAATATTTAGTTTTGACAATATTAATCTCTTATTCAAGTAATTGAGATTCAATGAGTAAGTATTAAGGTTTATTTTATTACCCTCAATCTCCAATCCTAGTAAGTGACAGTAATACCATAACAACAAGTTCCTAAAGAAAGTAATATCACATCACAAATCTAAGTGATTGTGATTTATCAATGTATTGAGTTTAACTTTGTAGTTAAGTAATTTACAAAAGTCATATTCTATATATTTGAAATTCAAAAGCATTAAGGATAATTTAATTAAACAGGATTATCAGAAACTGCTCAATCAAATTTCATAAGTATTGGCTTGGGAGCAATTCAAGCATGAACCCCAAGCCAAAAACTAAAAGTGAATCGAGGACTATTTGCCCATCTAAACGAATTTGGGTATGCAATACCAGACACACTTACCGTGTATCTTTTAATGGACAGACTTACGAGCATCCTAGCCAACCGTTAACAAAATAAACGAATTGGGGTTCAACTATCCATCTAAACAAATTCGGATATTCAATATACCAGACACATTTATCATGTATCTTTTAGTGAACAAATCTTAAGATGTCCTATAATCAATTCCAAAAGTTAATTATAAATATAATAAATAAAAGTTAAATTTAGTTATCTAAGAGTGAATTGAGGACTATTTGCCCACCTAAACAAATTTGGGTATTCAATATACCAGACACACTTATCGTGTATCTTTTAATGGACAGACTTACGAGCATCCTAGCCAATTGTTAATAATATAAACGAATTGGGGTTCAACTGTCCATCTAAACAAATTTGGATATTCAATATACCAGATACATTTATCATGTATCTTTTAGTGAACAAACCATAAGATGTCCTATAACCAATTCAATATATGAATAAAACATAAAATTCCATAAGTGAATCCAATTAAAAGGATTAAATAAGTAAAAGTTAAATTGAGTTTTATTTAATTAAGTTGGGCGCCTGTGGGATCATCAATAAATAAATTTGAGTAAATATCCCACAATTATAAAAGTTGGTATCACTAGTTACTAAGAGAATTGAGAGGTTTATATACTAATAAAGTAATTAAGTAGAGTGAGTTTAAAGTTTTAATAACTCCGGTGAAGTATTATAGTCATCCGAGAAATTCTCATTAAATATTGAGACCAAGTTAAAATTCGTTTGACTATTTCACTATCAATCCACAGTCAACTATCTAAGTAAACGGTACAAGTCAGCAATTGGTCAGCAATTGGTTAGCAATTGGTTCCGAACACAAGCGTACCCCATCGGCCACCATAGGTGCCAGATAGTCCTCTTACTTAAAACTGCCACACAGACCCAGATACCGCTTGCAGATCTCATCCCAGGATACATTTGGATTGACTGAAACATTAAAATAATTCAATTCATGTACAAATTCCTACCTAAGAAGGTAATCAATCCACAATTTATACACCCTGAACAAAAGAAATCTATCTTAAGTTTCTATTCTTAAGTTAAATTAACAAGTTAATATTATATAAGTCAATAAACAAGTTAATATTACATAATAGTAAGTGTAAAAAAAAATTACCATAAGTTGAAACAATAGTGATCAATACAAATTATAGTTTAAGTTTCACTAAGTGAACATAAGAAGCTAATACCTATTAGACACTCATAGGTGAATCTAATATAAATGAGTTGTTACAATCATAAAATTCAAGAATACATTACAAAGGATGAGGCTCAACAGACCATGTGCTGATAACCTCAAATTAAGTACCTTCACAATAATATCAGGTATTGAACAACTCCAATAATTAAGTTAATCACTATTTTAAGTTTAACCCTTAATTAATAAGGCATAAGACAGGCAACCTAAAATTTTGCCATGTGCTTATAAAGTCAGTGAAAAAATTGTCACAGCAATATAAATTAATATTTAACATGTTTACAAAGTAAGTTAAACACTATTTAAGTTTTAACTAATAAACAAAGGCTTATAATTGGAAACTATAATATATATTTTCAACAATGTGCCTTTTAACCAGAATTGTGTCAAAATACTTGACCTAAAAGAATTAACTAAAGATTATTAATCAATCTTAATCATATTACTACAAGCATACCTCATGTACAAAACCCGAAGATAGATAACAGGGTCTCAGGCCATAAGTATCTCTGACGCTAGCCGGTGGAAGAAATATTTTCTTTACAATGTACGCCCAACGTGATGCATGAGGTTTGTTTGTAGTAATATGATTAAGATTGATTAATAATCTTTAGTTAATTCTTTTAGGTCAAGTATTTTGACACAATTCTGGTTAAAAGGCACATTGTTGAAAATATATATTATAGTTTCCAATTATAAGCCTTTGTTTATTAGTTAAAACTTAAATAGTGTTTAACTTACTTTGTAAACATGTTAAATATTAATTTATATTGCTGTGACAATTTTTTCACTGACTTTATAAGCACATGGCAAAATTTTAGGTTGCCTGTCTTATGCCTTATTAATTAAGGGTTAAACTTAAAATAGTAATTAACTTAATTATTGGAGTTGTTCAATACCTGATATTATTGTGAAGGTACTTAATTTGAGGTTATCAGCACATGGTCTGTTGAGCCTCATCCTTTGTAATGTATTCTTGAATTTTATGATTGTAACAACTCATTTATATTAGATTCACCTATGAGTGTCTAATAGGTATTAGCTTCTTATGTTCACTTAGTGAAACTTAAACTATAATTTGTATTGATCACTATTGTTTCAACTTATGGTAATTTTTTTTTACACTTACTATTATGTAATATTAACTTGTTTATTGACTTATATAATATTAACTTGTTAATTTAACTTAAGAATAGAAACTTAAGATAGATTTCTTTTGTTCAGGGTGTATAAATTGTGGATTGATTACCTTCTTAGGTAGGAATTTGTACATGAATTGAATTATTTTAATGTTTCAGTCAATCCAAATGTATCCTGGGATGAGATCTGCAAGCGGTATCTGGGTCTGTGTGGCAGTTTTAAGTAAGAGGACTATCTGGCACCTATGGTGGCCGATGGGGTACGCTTGTGTTCGGAACCAATTGCTAACCAATTGCTGACCAATTGCTGACTTGTACCGTTTACTTAGATAGTTGACTGTGGATTGATAGTGAAATAGTCAAACGACAATCTGTCATCTGTCAACTCGCAAAACAACGCTTCATTCCACGAAACTAAATTTATTCTATTTTTAGGTGTTACAATTTTTGTATTCCTTTAATGGCTTGGTACTTTTGCTACGAAAATTCTATCTTTATGCAAATATTTTCTGGCCAATGTTCCGAACTCATCACAGAGTTCTCGAGCTTTTAGGCCTTCAACTAAATAATCTTCACTGTCGACAATTGATTTAAGGTGATCAAATACATGTTCTTCAGGAGTACCTACCGTCTTCACATAGTAGAGATGTAAATATCGGACCCGCTCAGCTGCCCCAAGCGATATCAGAGAGGAAGGAGCAGAACCTCTTGACAGAATTGTCATGTTGGTTTTGGCCTTTGCAGCAGATGTATCCAAGTCTGCCATTTTTCTGCTCGTTTCCTCCTCTTGGTGAGCAGTGACACAGGAGGAAGTACAGGCTTATTCTTTTTTGGAGGTTTGCTGGTGCATTTACCAAGACTAGACACTGACACCGCTTTATCTTAGACTTGCTAGTATTTTCATGCTGGTCGAGCACTGGCGCAATAGTTGTTGGTTGCGTCCCAGTACTCTGTTTGCTGTTGGCTGAATCACAAAGAGACCACGAAGTTATCAGGTTGAGTTATTTTTCCAGCCGCATAATTTGATCATTAAGATCAGAGAACCTTTTCTTAACAATCAGGTCAACTTGCTTTGCCACAACATTGCTAATCATATGGGCCAGGCGTTCATTTATGGCATGTTTGAATTCCTCTTGGATTACAACTCGTAGGTTATCTAAATATGTCTCATCCGGATTGATGTCGCCTCTAGCGTCAATAAGACAACGCGTTTTCATACTCATTTCACGGATTTAAAGAAAATCTACAAGATAGGATTGTCGCGTTGTGACGTGCCTGACTGCGGTGAGTTTTTGCCGTAATAATATCCTATAATGTTACATGTATAAGTAATATTAATTTAAATTACGTAAAACTGTAATTTAGTACACTCTAAATTATTTTGTTACAACCAAACTTATTTATTCATTCTTTAGAACGACATGTTTGCTGTAACGATAGTCATTTGAAATGCAAATAACAAACATTATTAAGTCCGGGTCAATATTTTATTGCTGTTGGTTCTACGTAGGAGTAAAATAATGCGGTGGGAATTGTAATTGATATAATTAGGTTTGACAGCGACATCTAGAGTAGTAATGTTGAATGTAGAAATTACTTATCCGTGCGTCGGAAAGCACGTTAAGCCGTTGGTCCCGGCTATCAATCGTGGATCATTGACAGTCGTTACGGGTCGTCAGAAGCCCGAAAAGTCTGACAACCAGTCTTGCCAAGGGGTATCGTATTACCCAGTAGCTGGGTTGTGGAGGTCAAATAGGCAGTCGTTACATGTAAAACACTGGTATTTAGCTGCGTCCGGTTAGACTGGAAGACGACCCCAAGATAGTTGGACATAAGTCAAAATTCGAAATGTCGTTGACAGTTTTGCTGACTAGTTAGGTTCAATATTGGGATATGAAGCTAATTAAAGCTAAAGGCTGCTACGCTGCGTGTCGTGGGTTCGATTCCGGCACGGACCAAATATTTTGTATGGCCTAAAGATAGGTTTTTGGTTGGTTGGTTTTAAGATTAATGCAGCCACGATACAGGAGTAATTTCTAATATCGTACAACGCTTTTTTAGGGATCCGAACATCCGAATGTAAAAACGGAACCCTTATAGGATCACTCGTGCGTCTGTCTGTCTGTCCGTCCGTCTGTCATAGCCAATTTACCCCGAATCTACTCGACCGATCGAGTTGAAATTTGGTTCACACACACCCAAACACGAACGTGTAACGTAAATAAATTAATTTGGAATATGGGGGTCAATTTGGGGGTGCAAATCAGAAAATTAATACAAAAGTTTTTTAAACTGTAATGTGCAAATGAAACGGTTTAATGTAAGGATTTCAAATATATTTTTTTCAGAATTCCGAAACATAGTTTTTAAGTTATTTGAGAAAATAGATGAAAAATTACCATTCCCCCTCTTATCTCCAAAACCACTAGGCCCAAAATTTTGAAAAAAATATGGAATGTAGTTTTTTTACTTAAAGATTACTGCATGAATCTATAAGAAGCACATAGATATTTATTTATTTACACTTCATGCAACAAAAGTACAAAGGCGGACTTAATGCCTTAGGCATTATCTGCCAGTCAACCAAGGGTGGTGGAAAGATAATATGGCAGGTGCATAAAAAACCTACATGTATTTTAAATTTGAAAAAATATGATTTGTTCGGAACCCTAGTCCGACTCGATCTTGGCCAGTTTTATTTTTATTTTAAATTATATGTTTAACTTTTGAGAAAAGCACACAGGAACGTCGTTGATATAGACTAAATAAAAGTTGCAACTAAAACATTAATTAATTCAAGGTAACGAACATAATTTTTTATCACATCATTATATTTGTAGTAATGGCAGAAAAAACAATTGTTGAGTACAGTGTTCAGGTCTCGAAGGTGGTGATGAGAAATAAGTGGACTGTATAAACTGCTGGTATGATCTGAATTTATTACGAGGAACAATGGTATGTCTACAACGCGGTGGCCCGGTGAGAAGTGTCGTCTCACGTAGGCACGAGTGCGCGACGCCCGTCGCCCCCGCCGCGCCGCGCCGCGCCGCGCGCCACTCCTGGTATCGCTCAGCTGCTGACACGCGCTGCGCCTGCAGCACCCGAAGATGTCGAGGTTGGATTCTCGACACAATGCTTTCCTATTGTTTTACCCAAGTACTACCCAAGTTGTAGACGAGACACTATGAAACCAAATAGGAACCCTATTTAGTTTCAACCAAATCCAGGTACTAATAAATTATGATGAAAAGCAAACTGGTGATGAAACCAAATAGGTAGACGAGACACTATGAAACCAAATAGGAACCCTATTTGGTTTCCTATTGGCTCGTCTACAACGTAAGCGACAATTTTTTTAATACATCACCAGTTTGCTTTTCATCATAATTATTAGAACCTGGATGACCGAGCTTAGCTCGGTTTATTTTTTTGGTAAATCTTGTTTTTTGGAAATGAAACCTAGCCAGATCGATTTATCGCCCCCGAAACCCACTTCATACTAAATTTCATGAAAATCCACAAATATACGAGAATTGCTCGTTTATAGGTATTACATAATAACCTATTTTATATATATTGACAGTATATAAAATATATGAATATTGCAAAAAAACCGGCCAAGTGCGGGTCGGACTTCGCACATTTAGGGTTCCGTATCAAATGTATTTTTGACTATTTGTATGGCTTTGGATTAATCAGATGCTAATATTGTGAAAATTTGAAGACTGTATAGCTCCAACCGTTTAGCTGTAAAACCTGTGTGATATACGATGGACAGACAGACAGACGGATAGACGGACAGATGGACACGTGAGTGACAGTAATAGGGCTCCGTTTGGACCCTTCGAGTACGGCACCCTAAAAAAGAGTAATAAAAATAATAATCAAAATTCAACACGTAGGTGTTGAATTTTGATTACTTATGATTTTTACTACTCTCCTAGTCCAATAGGACTAAACAAAACAAATTTGTAATACAGACCGCTACATTACACACCTCTTCATACCTACTTACCTACATACGTACGTCTCCATAAAACGTATGGCACTTGAGAGGACAGTTACTACCCTCGTAAGTCAGCCATTTGGAGGATTGAGTAATCTGCTTGTAGCTCGTGCTTTATGATGGAGGGGGCCGTTATGTTTCGGACTTGACCGAGTGTGGTTTGATTACAGCTTAATATTGTGCCAGCATTTCGAAGGATAGGGCAATTGATGCGATCTGTTTTGTAGAATTGTATGAATATTTGAGAACTATTATTTGATAGAAATCATACTTTCTACTTCATTATTTTAATTATAAAGAGGTAAAGTTTGTAAGTTTGTTTGTAGGAAGTAATCTCTGGAACTGCTGAACCGATTTTGAATATTCTTTCACCAGTAGAAAGCTACATTATTTCTGAGTGCTAAAGACTCTACATTATATTTATTTTCGAAGTCCACGCGAACGAAGGCGCGGGCGAAGCGCTAGTATATTATAAATGCGATAGTTTGTTTGAAGGGATGGATGGATTGATTTTTCTAAACAACGTGTGAAATTTGGCACAGAGATAGATTATAGTCTGGATTTTTAATTGAAGAAGTACTTATTCCACACTGCTGACAGAAGCTAGTAATATTGTGAAAAGGTGCAGTTTGTTAGAAAAAAGTAATTTCTAAAAGTTCCGATCCGATGATGAAACTCTTCCACTGATATACAGCAGCACTATTGTTGAGTTGCATAGGCTGCTTGTTATCTCTGAAGAATGCAACTTTCCTGTACATAGGATAGGCCACGGGCAAAATCCAATATGTAGGTACTGCGGCGTCGATGAAGGTGAGGACTCGACATATGATAATTTTATTCAAATATCAAATGAATTTAAAATAATCTAGTAGAATATTTTGTTTTGTGAGGGACTTCAGAAGAGCCCTCCAAAGAGGACAGTCGTTTGTGTTAGCTCAAAAATATACAAGTTTCAAGTGCGGTGCCTGCTTTTGATTTGTTACACTATTCAAGTCAAGTTTAACAAGTTCTCCACACCTCTCGTTGCAAGCGTACGACATAGCTCCTCCATCCCTTTTTTTTGGTTTTGGGAAACCATCCTATGACTTCTCCCGCTCTGGGTGGAGCTGGGTGTGTCAGACTTTTACTGACTAAAACCCACCCCTGTTCCTTCCTTGCCTGAGTGATCAGGTGCGCGGTAACACTGTTTCGAATTTATTCGCGACCGCTACCCCTACAGTTCCTACTTACTAGTTTTTACCCGTGGCCATAATAGAAAGTATTAAATACCTACCATTAAATTTATCTATAGTTAATACAAAACCGAGTATGAAAATGGCTTTTGCGCCTACATACTATTTACCTAAAACTACAAACTGATTTGTACGGTAGTGTCAGTTCCAGTAGCCGATGAATTGTAAAATTAATTGATATATTTCGTTAGGCGTACTGTCGGACTTAATTTTACCATTTACCTAACCGATATAAAATAAAATTGGTCTAATTTGCAACTTATTTTAAGCAGTGTTGTGAATGTCCACATTCACACATACAAAGTAGAAACCCACTTGTGCAGTGTTCTAAAAAATTTAAGGTTTTTGGTTGTACGAACACCAAATAGATTTTTCAATTATAAATACATTCATAATATTTTTCTTTCTTTTTTTTTTCATTGTTATTAAAAAACGTTTCTCTACACTAGGAATTACTCCTGTATCGTGGGTGTGTTCATAAATATTCAAAATCACATACATGCTGACATCTCTTTGAGGTGCGCGTGGAAAAAAACGCGCCGTCGACTCTCGGGCCTGGTACTGATCGGATGGCGAGCTACCCACTACTCGCCGTCCAAAGGACCCCTGACGCCCAGGGTGCGGCGTCTGCTGCTGGGGGCGTGAGGGCGACTCTTTTGAGTCTCCCTCAACCGTTCAGCCTCCTCCTTCGCGAGCATTACTGCTTCGCAGAAGGAGGCGACTGCATCCCATTCCTTCTCGCTCGCCTCCACGAGGACACGGCGACGCTCCACCCACGCGGGGCAGAACTCCACCGTGTCCTCTAGGTGTTCCGCACAGTGGTTAGACCTGGGCGTTTCCTCCCGCCTTAACCGACACAGGAACCACCTGAAACAGCCGTGTCCGGTGAGGACCTGCGTCAGGCGGAAGGCGAAGACGCCGTGCGCCTCTCCAGCCACTCCTCAAAAAGAGGCCTAACCACCGCAATTGTGGCGTGCCCAAAACTATTGTTCACCTATGCTCCCTAATTTCTTCTGCCTATATTAATGCATTCCTGCAGGAAAGAAACAAAAGTATTGGTCCTTCAAACTAGCTTTCAATAAAAAGCAAATGCGAATTCTGGTCCCCTAATTCCTGCCTTGTGAATTCTGTCACGGTGTCGGTGTAAATCTGTGGCATCGCTACATCATACAGGATTTCAAGAGTCATCCTCGCCGCTGTAAAACGTATGTCAGTGGAACGAGCACATTATTTTTACACACCTCTTTATTACCACCGTAAGTCAAGCATTTGGGAAATGGAATAATTTTGGCTGTACTTATCAAGTGGTGGCTTTTTTATTTTTATAATTGTACCAACAACATAAAGGAGGACTGTTATTTATGGGTTCTACAATTTTGCCCGACTTGCGTTAGTTCAGATGATATTATTACTGTTCTTTTATGTAATCTTTTTAGTCGTTCAGTTCTAGCAAAGTGACCGTGGCTATGCATCGTCTGATGGGTTCGTCTGATGAGACGTTTGCGAGACGTATGGACCGCGAAAGACGTATCATTTGTCGTCTTAGCAATAACAGGAGAAGAATATGTCTTTCGCGTTCCTTAATTAGCCAAAAACTTTTAACTTTTTTTGATTTCAGAATGGAAACGTTAGTACAATGTTATATGTAGGTAATGTTCAAAACATAAAACTTTAACAAGATTGTAAAGCGTACATTTGTTAGTAAAAGTAACTGCCGAATAATATGTATTCCTGGCATATAAGTTAGTGCTATGCGCTAAAAATAAGGTTATGGAATATAAAGATCACTTTGGGGGTGCAAATCAGAAAATTAAAAAAAAAAGTTTTTAAACTGTAATGTGCTACATATCAAATGAAAGGGCTCATTGTAAGTATTTTAAACATATTTTTTTCATAATGCCAAAATGTATAGTTTTTAAGTTATTTGAGAAAATACATGAAAAATTACCATTTCCCTCCCTTATCTCCGAAGGCCAAAAATTTTGAAAAAAATACAGAATGTATTGTCTTTACTCTCGTCGTCGTGTCGTCTTTAGATTTCAGGAAAACCTATAAGAAGTACCTATATGTAGTTTAAACCTGAAAAAATATGATTTGTTCGGAACTCTGCGCCCGAGTCCGACTCGCTCTTGGCCAGTTTTTTTCCTAAAAATTGAAAATGTACATGTTATTTATGTGTCACCGTACTCATTTTAGGTACTTGTTCTAAACCGGCATTTTAATTTCCTGTGCCAAAGGACAATAAACAAACATTACTTAACAAACAAACCTAGATCATAACATAAATCCGGACTGAAATTGAAAACAAAACACGACACAAAATTTACCTTCACCACGTTTTAAATTTAAAAGTAACAAAGAGGAAACGACAAAATAATAAAGCTTTATTTAAATCCTGGGTATCAGACACACGTACACAGGTATGTAAAGAATGTTCCAATACACAGGAATATCAGAAAACATTCATCATTACGTTCGATCCCTCACAAGCTTCAATATTTTATGAAAATAAAATATGCATGGATCTGTGGTTTGTTATTTTAAAAGTAAAGAGGAAAAAACATACTTTTTTAATTTCCATTGTTTCAGTTGTTTCCATGAAGAATGTAAATTGAATTCTTTTATTACACATATATACATACTTTTTTGTAAAATAATTTTCATTCATCCAAAACAAAATGTTTGATTTTTTTTTTTAACAGTAAAATCTGTTAAAAACACGTTGATGTTTGTAAACAAATAGAGGTATTTACCGTAAAATATTTTATTGAATGAAAACATATTTGAACACTTCACAATCCGTCGATATGGACTAACAAACCAATCAATCTAACTCGCTGCAGTTTACATTACAACATTGACAAATAGTCGTATTTATCGCTCGCTGTGACTATTTAAACTGGGCCCGTTTACACCATCCGATGTACGAATAAATAATAATAATGATTTATTTTCTCACCACAATATAGAGGTACATTTACGAAGTAATCATTATGCACATATAACACAGGTAATTATACTGTGGGAGACTGGTGCCTAAAGTAGACGTGAGCCTGTACTTCAGGACACCAGGTCTCCACCCCTTGGGTAATATTATATTTTGTTGACATTATGTACTCGTACATGCGGTAAGTAATTTTAAACAATATATTGCAGAAGAAAAAAAAAGAAACCATTTTTATTTTAAACTGTTTTGATTGAAGCAGTGTTAATACAATTTGTAAAAACTTTTATGAATGTGTGTAAGTGAGTAGGGGTGTGTTTGTGACTGTTGTGTGTGTGTGTGTGTTGGGGGGAGAAGAGTACAATAAAATGGTAGGGATGCGGGATGTAATAAAATGACTGCACCGGGGCAGAAAGTAGTTTTTCTGTATCATTATAGTTTAACTCCCGGAGCCAACAGGTTACTTTAATTTTGCATTTGGTCTTGGTGAGGTTATAGATTGAAAGTACCCTATTTCTTTTATTATAGAAAAGGCTGCCAAGGTAGCAAAATCGATCGAGAAAGTAGTCGAGAGCCGATTGGGTTGGCGAACTATGGGGTTAAATCGTCTACTACCGTGGGACAGTGAGGAGTTAAAGGAAGTTAGATCAAAATTTATATTTTGATGTAATTAAGAAATTACATCAAAATCAATCAAACGACTGGACTGCCTTTGTTGGTCTAGCGGTTGCAAGCGGTACTGCTGAGTAAAGGTCTTGGGTTCTATTCCCTGGTCGGATAAAGTAGGGTGCTTCTAAAAAAATTCCATCTGAAATTTTTCAGAAGCAGCCCGGAGTTCAGTTTTGTACCCGGTTGCGAGTTAGGCTCGCACTGTATTATGTCTCATCATCATCATCAGCCTTTTAATGTCCCCACTGCTGGGGCACAGGCTTCCTCTCTGTGAGAGAGTGTGGGCCGTAATCCACCACGCGGGCCCAGTGCAGGTTGGTGGATATCACATGTCTTTGAACTTTTAGTTCTAAGACATCATGGTTTCCTCACGATGTTTTCCTTCACCGTTTTGAGAGCATTGGTGATGAAATAATTTACACAAAGTAAAGCGCCTGCCTAGGTTTGAACTCACGACCTACAACTTGTAAGTCGCCACTGCTCCATCCAACACCGTGAGTGACAGCAATAGGGCTACGTTTGGACCCTTCGGGTACGGAACCCTAAATAAAGAATTAAGGCGTATATCCGCCAAGTGGCGCCCTCATTAAATAAAAAATCGTAGCAAAGCGTAGAAACTAAATATTAAAGAATCCTATGTTGCGTTTACAATTAGTGTCAAAAACGGCCGTTTCTAGTACTTTTGCCTACTACTTTGGATACCAAACATTTTGAGTTCTGTTTTAACAACGTAAAAATACCTTATCCTCTTTGCAACAACGCAACATAAGATTCTTTAATCTTTATTTTCTATGCTAAGATATGATTTTTTATTCAATGAGGGCGCCAGTTATGCGGAGGTAGGCCCTTAAATACTAAAACGATAGTACAAAACATGAAAAGAAAATAGTTTTATTCGTGACAATACTCAATGTTTTCAAAAGAAATCGCGTATTTGAAGCCATTCTGCGACTTTCAATGTCTGTACCCGACAATCTTTGAACGGATCTCGAACGACAAAGGAGGTTCTTCTTTATCGTACAAACTATGTTGATTTCTCTTATTTGTGTCGAGTGTTTTCCTTTGTAATAAATGTAAGTAAAGATATGGGATGAATAACGAGTTACTGTGGCCGTGGGTTTAAACCCAGGCGGCTTACTTTGTGTTATTTATATTTCATCACCATTGTTCTCAAAACCGAAAAGGAAAACATAGTGAAGAAACTGACATGTCCTAGACTGAAAAACCGGCCGGAGCGAGTCGGAATCAGACGCAAAGGGTTTCGAACAAATCATGTTTTTTTTTAAATAATATTATTATACTTCTTATAGGTTTTCTTGTACTCTATAAGTAAAGAACTACGCTCTGTATTATTTTTTCAAAATTTTAGGCCCTGTAGTTTCGGAGATAAAGGGGAATGGACTTTTTTCATATATTTTCATAAATAACTTAAAAAATATATATTTTAATATTATGAAAAATATATATTGGGGTCTCTTATAATTTGATATGTAGAACGGTACACTTTGGAAAAACCTTTTTTATAATTTTCCGATTTGCATTACAAAGTGACCCCCATTTTCCAAATCCATTTAATATCCAATCAACGTTACGACTCCGTGTTTGTATATTAAAACTGTAAAATAAGGTATAATGAATTAAACAAATTTGATGAAAATTATAACAACCAATTTATAATTAACTCATGTATTATGCTATATATATATATATACCTTCAAACCTAGAAATTCAAGCTTAAAAAAAATAGGACAAAAACTCTTCTACTGGAAAATGTACCCAATGGTAGATAAGACAAATAAGCACTAGAGCGACGTATTGCCACCAACTGGACACGAATCCAGACTCCAGACTGCTACTGAGAAAATCTAAATGGAATAACCTAATAACACTTTTTCTGACACGGATATTGAACCTCACGGCCTGTTGTAGCCCTTGCCACCACTAGACCAACACAAAAGATAATAAAAGATTTTTTGGCAATTAGAGTGATATTAAGATGATTTTCATGTCAAATAAGACATACTCGTATTTGAATCACTGACAAAATAAAACCGAATCGTGTCCATTTTGCTCCATCGGATCGGTCGTTATGATATATCAATCATATTTGTCAACCCGGCTTTACAGGTGGATTTATAACCAGCGTATTTTTGAAGAGAATCAACAGCGTAATCGGTCATACAAATCGTTGTAGGCTGTGTCATAAATAAAGTATGTGTATTCTTACTATTTCATAAAGTTACTTTATTTTATGACTTTTTATTCTTCATAATTTTGGTTCTTCTGTAATGAATGTTGGCCATCAACTCCCAGCATTTCTCCTTGCCTTTGCGAGGCGGATCTATTCAGTTGCATTCTTGACTTCAGTCCATTCACATATGTTTCTTAGTGGAGATTATTTGACCCTGTAAACGAGGGTCTGCCTAGCATTTTCCTAACTATCTTGAGGTCGGTTTCCAGTTTAACTGGATGCAACTGAATACCAGTACTTTTTTGACTTTGGTGTTGACTGACTGCTGACTTTGATTTTGGAGTGACTGCCTAGCTGATCCCACCTCCATCACCTACTGGGTAATACAATACCACTTGGTAAAACTGGTTGTCAGACTTTCGGGCTTCTGACGACCCGTAACGACTGTCAAAGATCCACGATTGACAGCCGGGACTAACGGCTTAACTTGCTTTCCGAGGCACGGAGGAGTATCGGTATGTAAAGATGGTCACATATCCATGTACTAAACCCGGCAAGCGTAGCTTAACCTGATGGATCGACCCGTGCAGCTGTTATTATAGTAAAGTAGCCTTTTGTTTGTTATTGGGGTGAAATATTCAAAAGGCTCCTGGACTTCGGGCAAAAGTCTAGGGAGTGTGGAATTTTTACCTCCCTAAAGCCACCCCGGTGATCACCATCAGCACATGGGCCCTCCCATGTCTTTTCTTGTGACCCCGTAACCCCTTCTGTACTACGCCTTTTAGGATGAGGACACATCCTTTTTTGTTTTTTTTGGATGACTAATCATCCTATGACTTCTCCCGCTCTGGGTGGAGCGGGAGGGCATGTCAGACTCTTACTGACTACTGCCCTGGTGAGCGGTAACTCTGTTACGAATTTATCCGTTACCCCTTGGCATGCAGGCGTCGGGCATGATGGGCCCCGTCAGTGGTGGCTGACATATTCTCTTTGAGGCGCGCGTGGAACACTACGCACCGTCGACTCTCGAGCCTGGTGCTGATCGGACGGCGAGCTACCCATTACTCGCTCTCCACAGGCCCGCGTCTACGGTGGCCGGAGATCGTCCTGCGACCTCCGACGCCCAGGGCGTCTCCTGCGGCGGCTGCGGCTGAGGGCGTGAGGGCCACTCCATAGAGTCTCCCTCACCCGTTCCGCCTCCTCGCGAGCATTACTACTTCGCAGAAGGAGGAAACTGCTTCCCAATCCTTTTCACTTCGTACCATGGCCTGGACCAGAGCCGGGCGCGAGAGGTCGCTGCCACTTACCGCATCCACGAGGACATGGCGGTGCCCACCCAAGCGGGGCAGTTTTCCACCGTATGCTCCACCGTGTCCTTTGGGCATTCCGCGCAGTGGTGACACGTGAGCGTTTCTTCCCGCCTTATCCGACACAGGAACCTCCCAAAACAACCGTATCCGGTGAGGTGAGGACTTGCGTCAGGTGAGGACACCTTGGCGCCTCTCCAATCACTCCTCAAAGCGGGGCACTACCGCCGCAATTGTGGCGAGCCCAGCGCTGGGTTGCGCTCTCTCCATGTCGCCATGAGATCCTGTCGGAGCTCCGTCTGCCGAGCCGCGAGGTGTCGCGGCAGCGGAGTTTCACTCCGGCGTTTCTTCTCCTCGCGCCACTCCCTAGGACACATCCCTGAGGATATTAATATAGCCTACAACTATTACCTACATAGACTTCACTAAAGTTTTAAGTACACTAACTTAATATTCAATTTACAATCAAATAAAAGCAAATGAACATAAATCTCCCATCAGCATCCAGGCTCAAAACTACAGCTAAATCTGACCATACGAGCCCATAACAGTACGGAAACACACGTAACCGCCTCTACAGTATTTATGGCACATTCGTACCGCAGACCTGACGTGTTTATGAATGGTCCTCGGTCTAACGGCCCTGGTCTCCGCAAGAACTATATATTATGCTTTTAAGAGCCATTTCCTTGAAAACAATGGATTCATTTATAAATTGAGTCCAATGGCTTATGTTGCAAACTTTTGGGTGTTTAATAAATATTTATACGATATGAAGCCGTAAACGTAAAAGCTTATGGCCCTCAATAGAGTTAGAAAGTTAATAGGGCAATGTTAATCACTATAATCATAATATAATATAGCATCACAACTGTTTTCCTGACGGGTTAAGCAGAGCTATGCCGATAGTTCACCTACATTTCAGTTATGTTAATGTTATAGACTAAGGGTCAGCCTGCTGCCATCAATCAGGCACAAACCCAGACTCCGGGCTACTATAAGAAGTTCTGTTGGAAAAAGCCAATACCACTTCCCCCTTCCACCCAATCTGGACCGAAATACCACCCAGAACCCGGAGTTCAGCAATAGTATCTGTGACCAGTAGAACCCATATTCTGAAAATGTATTGAGTAAGAGCACTGTGCAGACATAACTAGAGGAAACCTTGACCACGACTAGCTGGAAGTCTAAAATTATGTAAACCATGTAATAGATTACAAGGTATCTTGTACCCACATCACGATTTGAAAAGTGCAACGTATGAGCTCAAAGTCACCACCAATTCATCGCCAGCCCAAGACGTTACTTCATACTGCCAGGGTTGCGTGAGTGTTTTAAAAAGAGTCAACACGGCCCGGTCACAGGCAACTGAAAGAACACAGGTGGGATTTAGTCAGTAGGAGTCTGACACGCCCTCCTGCTCCACTTAGAGCGACAAAAGATATTCGATGATTTTCCACCCTAAAGAAAAAAGACGTTATTTTATTCTACTATATATTCTAACCAAACTAAAGATTTTCAATAATTGTCAAGCTGCACTGCCTAGCACTTTTTACCAATCTCATCAAGCATCATTTCCAAACAGACAGTCCCAAGAGGCCAGTGATCAGGTAACTCCATTGTGATGTAATCAAAGCTTGGCTCGCGAGCCGGCGCAGTCGTTCGAAGACATCCAACTTTCACGGCTGGAGTCCTTCACACTTCAAATAGAATAGGATGCAAGCACAGTGGGAGTGACCTGCTAGGATTTTGTTTATAGCTTTAGTCATTTTTGAATATAATTAATTTGTTAATTACTTAATATTAAACTGAATATTTCAGCGTAGGTATAGTCTAATGTACAGTGAGGCCGCGAAAGTCCATAAGAACGCTAAAGATTACATTGCTACGAACCGAGCGAGCACGATACTTCCGTACGTATCTATGCGCGTGTATGAGTATCCACATTCCACAGATAACACACACTAAGGAACTGTCGTCGTACTGAGCTTAAAAACATCATTATTATTTTTCTGTGCCATTGAATACGCATCACACAGTCACAGAGGCGACTTGTTCTTACCATTGCATTGATAAAATTCGCGCAAATATGTCATGTGCTGGTAGCCGTATGAACTGTGACGTAAGGAGCCTACGTGGGATAAAAAAAAGACAACACGTACCTCGGTCAACGTTAGAAATATATATTTAAAATAGAGAAAGGGTGTGGGTAGGTTTGCAGTCACAATATTTAGTATTCCCCGGGAGATAGCACGCTACTGCCCTGACTCAGCCTTGGTGTCTCGGGGAAGCCACGTTGCGTTTTAGCCGGCAGCGCCGGCTCGCAGGGTCGACAGGAGCCAGGATGGGCCGGCCGGCAGGTGGTCTAGCCGGCTCGGAGACGGCCTGCTGAGGCCACGCGGGTAACTGGATACCCGGCGTGGAGCGCGCCGCCGACTCGCAGATCGTCAGAGCCCGGAAGGCGACGGCCGGCAGATGATAGTGCCGGCTCGGAGACGGCCAGCAGATACCACGCGGGCAAATCAGCACCCGGCGTAGTGCGTGCCGACGTGGCGAGCAGCCTGGTGGCGGCGGCACGAGGTTTTGCGGCGGGATGGCCGCGATAGGGTACGATGTAGGTGGTGCTCGGAACGTAGGGCTCCAAATCTTCCCTCCGAAACTAGGAATCCGGATGTGGGAATCCGGACCTGGGACCCCAATTACAGGGGTTGAAGAACACGTAATTAAGTTGGCAAATACGGCAAGTATTAATTAATGCAAACGTGCAACTGCTAGGATTTGGCGATCGGTTCACGGCTCAAGGATGTTCTACAGAACAAGGCGAGTCCACCGCCAACAGCTGGACCAAGATTCAAAAAGGACCCACGTTCGGTACGGTTTTTATATGTACGCCGTCATTGACAGATGTCATAGAATCCAAAGACAATAGTGTTGTCAGTTAACTAAAACCCTAACCAACCTAACCTACCTAACCAACCTACCTAGCTAACCTTTGTACATATTTCTCTGTTTCCTTCTTCTGGTCTGTTTTTTTTTGTATGTGTGTGTACATTAATTGTTAAATAAATAAATAAATAAATAAATAAAATTGTCTATGCTTACCAGAACCGTTATAGTGGCTTTTGGTCTCTGGATTTTTCCGTATGTTTATGTTTTAATTAAAATTGTAACGCCACTACGTTACAGAACTAAGTGTTGGATTCGCAAATAACGTAGCCCGAGTTCAAATCGTGGTCGGTCCGTTGCGGTTATTTCTTACTTCGAAAATTCCTAATCCATATTAATATAGTTGTTTTTTGTATTTCTATGAAAAATACTATTGCATTTTTTGTACTAAATAGTTGCAAATGAATATGATCTATTAACCACAGGAAGAAACACATTAGTAATTTGCAATTATTTAGTTGTTACATCTTTTCGATGTTGTAAGGTGGAAATAAAAAGACGTGTTTAATAAAAATGTTTATTCTTTATATTTACAAATTAAACATTTATGAGAATTGTGACGTCGAATTGTTACTTAAACAAAAAAGTTATCTTGTAACCGTTATCTATGTTACATGTAAGATTGATTGTTGGAAGTATACCCACTTAGACCATTCATAATACGAATAACGTAACAATGAAAGGAGATTAAAATTTTAATAAAATATAATTGTTTATATCCAGTTATCTATTGAAAATTGATGTATGATTTAAACTTTGTAAACATTTTATTTTTATGACGTCACAATGAATGTATTGAGGTCATAGCTTAATTGTTCATTTTCTTGACGAAAAGAAGATTGAAACTAAACCTCAATTTCTGTTAAAAGAACTTTAGTTCTCACAAGATAATGGTCAATTAGATGAGAAAAATAAAAACCATTATGTTAGAACAGTGCGGGTAGAAGAATAAAAAACAAAATAGAATCATGATTATTGTCAACAAAATTGATAGCAAGTGTACTGCATTCTTAAGTTAAGGCGATGGCACAAGTTAAAAGATATAGCTGTTTTAAACGAAAGTAAACACAATATAATACAGTGTTTGTTAACGAATAATCACGGATATGTTAAAATAAAATGGCCTACTAAACATTTAGAGAACTTACAAAAAGTCAGCAATTGCGTGGGATTTGAACTTGCGGCACACTGATTTGCGCTTCAATCTGTGTGCTCTTCTTGGCCATCTTGACTTATGCTAAGTTGATGAAATTGTGAATTTCAATCATTTGTTGGCGAAAACTTGAAAATAGAAGGTCGTAAGACAAACTAAACGTCAAACTAATACGTTGTGAGAATTCTTATCGACTTTTGCTGGCGTCTGTACGTAGGTGATAATACTTTGACTTTAAGTACAAAGAGGCATTTATTTAATTAAATTTTTTATTTAATCATTTATGTACACACAGAGACACAGTAACAATAGACATTATATAAATATAGTACAAAGGAACTGCTTATTTCTTAAGAAATTTCTACCAGCAGACCTACGAAAGGAGAAGTGAGAAAGAAATGTAGACAATAAATGTGAATGTGTGGAAGAATCCGAAAAAAAGAGTACGAGATGTCTTACACTAAGATATCAAATAAACCTACACTTATATTGTAAATATTAATATCTTATATATAAAATTCTCGTGTCACGGGGTTCGAACTTGAACTCCTCCGAAACGGCTCGACCGATTTTTGTGATCCTTAGCGTGATTGTCGGCCAGGGTGGAGAATCGGCCAACATCTATTTTTCATCCCCCTAAATGTTAAGGGTAGTCCACCCCTAATTTTTTTTTTTTTTTTTTAGGCAAAATTTTTTGTTTTTATTTTTTTATGACACAGCATACAAAAATACATACAACCCTAAATTTTCAAGGACATAGAATACTTTTTATCCTGGGATTACAGTTCCTTGGGATAATATCCGACTTTAACGCTAGCGAAGCCGCTGGCAGAAGCTAGTATACTTATATAAATATATATCTAATACTGTTTATAGGCGTTTTATCAGTATTAACAATTATTTTTGAAAAGTCAAAAACGCTACGCTACTGAACTGAGTCCCCAGAGGACACGGTGGAGCATACGGTGGAGGTTTGCCCCGCTTGGGCAGAGCACCGCCGTGTCCTCGTGGATGCGATAGGCGACAGCGACCTCTCGCGCCGTGCCCTGGTTCAGGCCATGGTACGGAGCGAGAGGGAATGGGAGGCCGTCTCCTCCTTCTGCGAAGCAGTAATGCTCGCGAAGAGGGAGGCGGCACACGTTAGGGAGGCTCAGCAACGGCCGAGTCGCCCTAGCGCCCCCAGCCGCGACCGCCGCAGGAGACGCCAGGGGCCGCGAGACGATCTCCGGCCACCGTAGACCCGGGCCTGCGGACGGCGAGTAGTGGGTAACTCGCCGCCCGATCAGCACCAGGCCCGAGAGTCGACGGCGCGTAGTGTTCCACGCGCGCCTCAAAGAGTTGTCAGCCAAGGGAAGGGGCCTGCCACGGCCGGTGCCTGCCCGGGGGTGGAGGATAAATTCGAAAGAGTTACCTCGCCCCCGGGCACTCGAGGCAGGGAGGAACAGGGGTGGGTTTTAGTCAGTAAGAGTCTGACACACCCTTCCGCTCCACCCTAGAGCGGAAGAAGTCATTGGATGATTTCCCACCCCCAAAAAAAAAAAAAACACCGAACTGAGTCATGTCGAATCTCGTTTGAATTACGTTTTGACTTTTGGACAGTCGGCACTGCTTATAAAATGTAGTTTGTCTGTTAGTCTCATAAACTAGCCTAGCTTAGTACGGCGTTTCAATAGAATTAGAAGCCACTTAATATACTGGAATTATTTACACCGTCGTGTGCTCCTATGTACTAAAGGAACAGAAAACGAAAAATCTCGTCTCTCAGGTACGAAGGGCGTTAGTAAATTTTTAGTTCTATCCTAAGTATCTCAACGAATGAATAGAATTATGTGATAATCTTCAAAGTATTTTTTTAATCCAAAGTTTCATTTCATTTATTTTTACATTGTATTGACAAAATTAAAATTACTTTACCTACAAATCATTATCATCCCTTTACACCCGACAGATTTGTACATCAAGGAACGCCGCCATCTATAAGCAACCAACAATAAAACGAGCGAGCCTAAACAGTAGTCGCATATGATATCGTATAAAATTTGACATCGCAACTTGGTAATTAGCAATATTACATTCTATCCTAAAAAATGCAAATTAAAACATTTCATTCCGATTTTGACCGCGTGCAGATTTATCGGGCGCGTGCTTTACCATCTGACGGCCAACTATAACACCGCGCGCGCTCATTGGTCAAACCAAAGAGCGCGGGCTTCCCCGGCATCCTGTAACACACTTTCGTCCCATTTCACGAAATCACTTACACAGATTGCAGGAAAGTGAGAGTCAAGATGTTTCACATAAAAAAATAGTGTAATCAACGTGTGTTATATTGTTATGTTTTACCGAGAAAAATGTGACAAGTGAATAAACTCAGGTTTTAATAAAACATCTGTTTTTGTTACAGCAATGAAGTTTCCTTCGCTTTTCTAAAACAAAATAAAACCAAGTCACTAATAAACAAGGCAACATCTCTCTTAAGAATCACTGTACAACGCCACACCAAAATTCAATTTCTCTACAGTAAAGCGCTTGCAGCGTTAATCGCTTTCACTGTAGCGCGTGCAGAAAATTCTTATAACGCTTGTAGGATCCAGTGCTAAATCAAGTTAGCGGTGCAGCGCTGGAAGATTTATTCGTTCCCCCGCCTCCTTTCCTTTGTGAACTTTAAAAATGCTTAAGATTTTACATTTTCGCTTTTTAGAGCGCGCTTTACTTAGTCGTGCGATGTTTTTGCGTGATTGCGTTTGTGTTTTTTTTGGAGCTATGTGTATATTAAACGTGAAATACAGGCACTTGGACTTGCAACTTCAAAGTTTTCAGCAAGCAGCAGAAACTTTGTCGTCATCTTTTTTTTTTTACTGGTTTTTTAGCTTATCATTTCTCTAATAGCCGAGGTTTATCCATACTTACTAGGTATTTAGATATAAAGGACAATGAATTAGCTTCTATTAAAGCATAAGGATCGCCATATTCGTAACAAGACCTTCAAAATATACTCGTACATAATCCTCTGACGACGACAGTGATGCGGAGCAATTTTTCGACGCCATAATTGAGATTGGTTTAAGTATTTTTTCTATTTAAGTAAATATTATACTTATAATTAGTTAAGTATAATTTTATATCATATAGATAAATGTAAATAACAATTCTACCATAATTTCGAGATGACGTGTGAGGAGCTCGTGTCTAAAGTAATAACAGCCGCACGGGTCGATCCAATAGGTTAAGCTACGCTTGCCGGGTTTGGTCCATGGAAGGGTGACCATCTTTAAATACCGAGACTCCTCCGTGCCTCGGAAAGCACGTTAAGCCGTTGCTCTCGGTTGTCAATCGTGGATCTATGACAGTCGTTACGGGTCGTCAGAAGCCCGAAGATCTAACAACCAGTCTTATCAAGGGGTATCGTAATATCCAGTTACTGGGTTGTGGAGGTCAGATAGGTAGTCGCTCCATGTAAAATATAGGTATTCAGCTACATCCGGTTAGACAGGAAGCCGACCCCAAGATAGTCGGGGGTGGAGGATAAATTCGAAAGAGTTACCTCGCCCCTGGGTACTCAAGGCAGGGAGGAACAGGGGTGGGTTTTAGTCAGTAAGAGTCTAACACGCCCTTCCGCTCCACCCTAGAGCGGAAGAAGTCATAGGATGATTTCCCACCCCCCAAAAAAAAAAAAAAAACCCCAAGATAGTTGGAAAAAGGCTGGGCAGATTGAATTTCAAAACATCGTTTCTCATTCGTATCCAACCACATAGCTTATAAACATTCAATCAAATGATGCCAAAACAATAAAAACCAAACGTACAACATTCATAAATAGTTAGAAAGCGTAATAAAGTTCTGCTCACGCTTGGCAGCGGAGGGTCTCCTTAAATATTTTATAAGATCTCTTCCTTCGAGCGTAGTCTCTACTTATGCCCCTACTGTGTGGATTTATGATATTGATTCTAAGTATTAACCTTGTTTAGGATCGCAATTTGTTGGTGCCCTTGGAGTTTTGTGTTTCTTTTTCTGTTGTGTCTTGATGGCCTTGGCTACAAATTAAAATGGATTTTGTGTTTCTTTAACAGAAATGTATTTTATCATGTTATCACTATAACCACCAACAGTGACAAGGCGAAAAGGCGATAAGGGTTAAGACTTAAGTTAGCAAAATCATATTGTTGTGTATGTCGTTAATTTGTGGCAAATAAATACTTTTTCTTTCTTTCTTTTTCTTTCAGTGTGTTCTATTGGTACATAATATCTCATAATTCCTGTGGTTTTCCGAAAGATAAGTTCAGTTGTAGAATTTTATAGGGCTTCGGAAAATTTTCTCACAACGTCAACGGTATTTAACTCTCTTGTCTCGAATACATCTGTAATGTATTTATAAAGACCTGCCATTAATGCTGCTTATACTTTGCCTAAGCTACTATCAAGAGGTACTGAAATTACGATAGTCTGTTTTGACTTATTTAAGACTAGCGACCCGCTCCGGCTACGGACGGGTAGAAATTATACACAAAAACCTTCCCTGTTTATTGTTCTTTCTATTAGTGAAAACCGTATTAAAATAACATGCGTAGTTTAGGAGTCAGCAGAGAAACAAACAGACGAGTAAAGAGACTGAGAATACTATGTAGAAAACTTCATTATTTTAAAATTTTAGCCTTAAAATAGAATCTGCTACCATATTACCAAGATCCATATAAAAATATACATTCACCCCTAAATAATCAGTGCGTAGTGAAATAAATTCTCCGCTCCATTTCAAATATCTAGAAAACGATCTGGATGGTTCCCAAGATCTCCGTAAACTGCCGACTTATGGGGAATCAATAGGATGATAGCACTGAAATGTTCCACTTTTACGTAATATAGGGTTTCTTGGAGCGTAATGTACGAGAGAAACGGTTATTAGTTTATTTGGTCGATATTTTTTATAGTGAAGCTGCGATCTGACATTGAATACTGCAGAAAGGATTTTGGTAGTTTATAGAGTTCCATACCCGAAGAGTCCAAACGGCCCCCCAATTGCAGGCACTCACCGTCCCGTCTGTCCGTCTGTCTGTCACAAAATTTTGTCCCGAAGGATTTTTTAACTTGCCACTGACCTATGAACTTGAAATTTGGTGACAATGTTTGTTATTACGTATATTAGGTCCCCATCTATAAAATCAGCGTTTCGTATGGAGAATTTTAAGACGTTGCATTTTTCATACTAACATTTTCTTAATTTATTTAACAACTAAGAAGACTAATGTTTTAATACTTTTATGCAATAATGTTTAAAAACTACGATAATGTATGCCACTTAGATTAAGCAACAAAAATAAGTTTTGGCTAAGTTAAAACAAATAGTGGTTTCATTTCTGCTAACAAAAAGAGGAGTAACTTTTAAGGTATTTTTTATTTGTATAAAACTATAAGTAAGTAATAAGGTTTTTTTTACTATTGGCAGTTGTCTATGACGGTCAATATTCGACAGAATATCAAGCAATTGCTGAATATTTTAATTCATAGAAGTGACGAGGTTCTCTATTTGTGAGAAAATAAACGCCAATTTCATATTTGGGAACCCAATATTTTACTAACAAATACCAAAATATTGATTTCCCTCATATGGTTTTTTTTTTTTTTTGGGGGGGTGGGAAATCATCTAATGACTCTTTCCGCTCTGGGGTGGAGCGGAAGGGCGTGTCAGACTCTTACTGACTAAAACCCACCCCTGTTCCTCCCTGCCCTACGCGCCCGGGGGCGAGGTAACTCTTTCGAATTTATCCTCCACCCCCGGGCAGTCCCACAGAACCATAAATGTGCGAATGCCGACATGCACCTGGCCAGTTTTTTTTATCCTATTAATATAGAATCGAACTAACAATATTCCTTCCGGTTACCGACCCATTGATGGACAAAGGAACGAACTTTTATCACCACGCTTGCATAACACGGGTTGGCCTTTCCCTAATAGCATTTATTGTGGGCATTCAGTTGGGCCACGTGCACTTCGTGGGTTGGCCAACTGTTAGATTTGGCCATCTAATAGAGGTAGGGCCTACATCAAAGGGCCCACAAAAAATGGCCAAAAAGGGGCCAACAACTGGGCCTGGGGGGGGCCAACAACTGGGCCTGGGGGGGGCCAACAACTGGGCCTGGGGGGGGCCATTGTAGAGCCTACAGTTGACAAATGGTTAGGGTTTGGTTAGGCTGGTTTCACAGCTGTCCGGGAGACCCGTACGGGCCGCCCGTACTGGCACCCGGAACGGAGACATACGTGAGGCGCTAGAACATTGTTTCACAGCGACGCGGAGCGGGTCGCATACGGACCAATCCGCGTCGCTGTGAAACGATGTTCTAGCGCCTACGTAAGTCTCCGTTCTGGGATCCCTTACAGGCGGCCCGTACGGGTCTCCCGGATAGCTGTGAAGCTAGCCTTAAGTGTAGTATTTTAGAATTACAGCTGTGGTACAAATATAATTAGAATTAAAAAATCATCATCATCAGCATTTTAATGTCCCCACTGCTAGAACACAGGCTTCCTCTCTGTGAGAGGGTGTGGACCGTAATCCACCACGCGGGCCCAATGCAGATTGATGGATGTCACATGTCTTCAAATTTTTGGTACTAGGACTTGCCAGTTTCCTCACGATGTTATCCTTCACCGTTTTGAGAGCAGTAGTGATGAAATAATTTACATAAAGTAAAGCGCCTGCCTGGGTTTGAACTCACAACCTACAACTTGTAAGTCGCGACAGTCACCACTGGGCCACCACTGTTCCAAAAAATATGTTAGGGTAATGCCATATGTGACTAACTCTACATTTGACACGATTTGAGTTTTATTTTGCATTGTTTTACGAATTCCACTATTTTTATAGTACTAATTTCAGTAATTTTGTATAAATATCCTTTAATTAAACCTCCGTGGTAATAAATGTGTACTTTATAACCCCGGTGGCTCTCATGTGTGCCGCTAGTTTTCCGCTAGTTTGCTTTGCTAAAAACCCGATTCACGCGTTTTAAACCGCTATTATCACTATTAGCCAAGGTCTTTAGACCTGTAACAAGGTTCATACACACGGAACCTGACCAAGTCTGTAGTTACATGATGGCCGCCTGTCAACGGGGACTGACATATGCTGAAACGTGACACGTCCCGGACTTGAGAGGTTAAAAAAGTTAAGGTTTATTTAAACAAATGTAAATGTGACTGACACTTCATGCAAAATGAACTCGTGATGAAGTGTTTTTGAACTACAGATCTTTCTCGATGCATGTTTTATAACTAATTTGTAATAGTAGTCGTAATTTGTGTTTGTATTTGTACATGAAAAAAAATATTGGGATGTGTTGAAATGGAAAACCTTACATTCGTAAAAACTTTTTTATTAGAAAAATAAATTGTGGCTGACACTAATACAGACCAAAACGTGACTGACTAACGTCACTTTGGATTTCAGAATAATCGTATTTTTAAATGAAACATTACGAATTCAATACAATCATAACATAGGAACTTTACAAAAATAAACATATAAATAAAAAAAAAATGCTATTTTTGCGTTTAATTACAAAATGCAGAAAATTATACATTCATAGAAACTTTTTTATTAGAAAAATAAATTGTGGTTGACACTAATACAGACCAAAACGTGACTGACAAACGTCACTTTGAATTTCAAAATAGTCGTATTTTTTAAATGAAACAGAAACGAATACAGCACAATCATAAGAATGACACTTTACAAAAATAAACTTACTCGTATAAAGAAAAAAATGCTATTTTTGCGTTTAATTACAAAATGCAGAAAATCATACATTCATAGAAACTTTTTTATTAGAAAAATAAATAGTGGCTGACACTAATACAGACCAAAACGTGACTAACGACACTTGTGAACATCAGAATGACTGGCCAAAATGACCGATCAGCTTTAAAATATTACTAAAATCTAATGCCTATTTGCTACTATTTGATACGTTTGTTTAAATAATTGGTACCTAATTAATAACTGAGAAAATAAATTCAAAAATTGGGCAGTCATTCTGATGTCAAGATGACTACCCACATTTAGAATCTCCACGTAAGGGCTCCAAAATTTCAATTCGCCTTTAAAAAATTAGTACCTATTTGACACTTAAACATATATTTTTTCTAGATTTTTAGGGCATCATTTAGTTCTACCTAATTTTGAGGACAATGAGTCATTTGTATGTTTGCCATTTGTTAATATGACGCTAAGTCATTAAAACCCGCGGGTGCAGTGTTTAATTTTACCTCCAAATTACCACCTCCTTAATTATAGATCAAACAGGTAAGATCAGTATCCTTAAACTCAGCATTTTCAATTTAACCAGTAGATATATTACGCGTGAAAGTGATTTCCTCGGCATTAAAATCATCAGTATAATTTTCTGATATACAATTATTATGATGTTCATTAATAAATGATGAATTAGTACCTGCATTATTACTAGTAACATTACTTTTATCGTTGATCCTTAATTTACCTCTTAATTCAGTTTTTATTGCATTTAGATGACGCCTCTTTGTTCTTGCAGATAGTCCAGAATATTGTCGTGTAGAGCTGCTGTTATTAGCTTCATCATATTCTTCTGTTATCTCTTCCGCCATCTCGATCTCTAGCAAATCTAAACCAGTTTGTTATGACACCTGTGATTCCAGCATCAGTTGCTGTCTCTGCCAACTTGTTTCTTTACACTGCAACTGTAAATATTACGAAGCAGTACTTTAGCATTTCATTTAGAATAACACAATCGATAAATAATAAACCACAAATAATATTACTGGGTAATACGATACCCCTTGATAAGACTGGTTGTCACTTTCGGGCTTCTGACGACCCGTAACGACTGTTAAAGATCCACGATTAATAGCCGGGACCAACAGCTTAACGTGCTTTCCGAGGCACGGAGGAGTCTCAGTATGTAAAGATGGTCACCCATCCATGAATCCCAGCAAACGTAGCTTAAACTGATGGATCGGCCCGTGCAGCTGTTATTACTTAAGCCACGAGCTTCTCCATAAATAAATGAATCTAATATGGTTACATAAATTTATCTAATATTATCTGTAATTTTCATAGTCATACCTACTTTCAATGACTTTTGACAATAATTGTAAATTTTTCAAACTAAACTTATTATTTTATCCAGTCCAGTTGCATTGAATTGCCAGAGAGTTGGTGAAAACCCGTTCCAGATTTCTTCTGGTAATTGTGGCAGTTCCTTTGCCACCAACATAGGCAAAAACATTTATCGGCTCATAGTCAATAAGCAATCATAAATAAACGTAAAACAATGTATGTATACTCGTTTATCTATTAAATTTCATATAATAGTAGTATTATAACTACATAGTATATCATCAGTACGTCCAGTGGTCTTGTTTGCTTGTAAAGCTTGTATATTTCTATCAGAATATTGTACTTACCAATATTGTTCTTTGTGTTCTTCATCTTCAAGCCAATTTTCTATTTATCTAATATCGTCAAGTGATTTTAATGGTATGTATATATCTACCAGCAAAGTGGGTGCACTAGACACATGTGTTGAAGGAGAGTGATATTCTCAGTAAAATATCATTTTGAGTTTGCTTCAGGTCCTCCATTGCGGTTTGAATGTGTCCAAGACATTGGGCAATGACATCTAAAATAATAATAATAATAAAGTAATACATTTCCTAGATAGAAGATTCCAAAACAATATAAAAAAGTGTGTGTGTACTTATGTACGCACGTAAGAAGTTATACTTCTTTGGCAAAACCAGATAAAAAACCAAACTGTTACAAAGTTTACAAAACGAAAACAATCATTCTTCATGAACCACAGACCATAGCTAACTTAACGGTGTCGGTTCTAGCTAACTTCAGGCTGTAGGTTTTTGTGACGGTGTGCGCGAGCATCGTAAAAATTTACTCTCATCATTTTGCCCTAACGAGTACCTAAAGAAGTATAACTTCAAAAACAGTATGCCTACTACTGTTTCTTTTGATAGATTTAAAGTAAAATAAATTCACAATTTTAAGAAAAACAATAATCCACCATCGTGGATTCTAAAATGAATGTCAGATTTGCAATCGGCACCCCCAAAAACCTATTACACGATACCCATATCGAATCTTTGAGAAAAAGTTGCATCCGCCATCTTGGATTTTAAAATGAATGTCTAATTCACAATCAGCACCCCCAAAAACCTATTACACGATACCCATATCATATTTTAGAGAGAAAGTTGCATCCGCCATCTTGGATTTTAAAATGAATGTCTAATTTGCAATCAGCAACCCCAAAAACCTATTACACGATACCCATATCGAATTTTTGAGAAAAAGTTGCATCCACCATCTTGGATTTTAAAATGAATGTCTAATTCGCAATCAGCACCCCCAAAAACCTATTACACGATACCCATATCGAATTTTTGAGAAAAAGTGGCAGCCGCCATCTTTGATATAAAAATGAATGTCAGATTTGCAATCGGCAGCCCCAAAAACCTATTACACGATACCCATATCGAATGTTTGAGAAAAAGTTGCATCCGCCATCTTTGATTTCAAAATAAGTGTCAGATTTGTAATCGGCACTCCCAAAAACCTATTAAACGATACCCATATCGAATGTTTGAGTAAAAGTTGCATCCGCCATCTTTGATTTTAAAATGACTGTCAGATTTGCAATCGGCGCCCCCGAAAACCTACACGATACCCATATCAATATTATATAATATAATCATATTATTATTATTATTATAACTTCAAAAATAAAAAGGCTGTGACCTACCCGTGTGCAAAATTTCATTCAAATCCCTTCAGCCGTTATTGTGTGATTGACAGGCAAACATACAAACATTCACATTTATAATATTAGTAGGATGTAGGATTGTCGTATTTTATATTAGGGGGTGACATAACCTACCAACACAAGCAATTTTTGCTAAAGAATCAACCTCAAAATTGCGGGTAAAAAATGGTCAAGTAATTGTCAGACTCAATCCCGGGCTGATAAGTTTTAAGTTTTTATATTTCTATGTATTGTAATAATTTTGTGAATACTTATTGTTACTGAAATAATAACTTAATTGTCTGATTAAATAAATAAATAATATTAAATATTATATGCATAGATTTTATTTATTTTGAGGTTGGTCCCATAGTAAAAGTTAGCTGACAAATATTTTGAAATCTTATATTTTCTTACAAGTGACAAACTTTGTTACTTACCAACATTAAAATCTTGTATAAGATTTGGTGATGAACTAGGTGTAGATGTACATACTTGTGGTAAAATTATTTTTGGCAGCAGATGGCCATCACTGTCAATTTGAAAAGGACGAACTTCCTTGTCCATTTTTCGGTTTCTACTCCTATAACGGTTGAAGCCAATTCCGATCTACTTTCAGCCTTTTTACATTTTTGTCTGACTTTAGAGTCGATCTGTAAAATAATTATTTATTATTAAGGTGTGCAGATACCGGGGCTGTTGTTGTCGTTGATGATACCCAGTAGGTGATTCATGGTCTGGACAGGGGCACCGCACTCACATTGGGTATCAGACCAGTCTATGAATTTTACCAAGTTGTATTTGCAGCGGCCTACCTAAATTTGCAACCCATTGAGTGATTTCCATATAGGCCACTGCAGTTCACGTCCAGGTGGCAGGTGTTCCCTGGGTTCTAAGAAGTCAGGAGCTGGGTGGTATTGGTCTTCCCATGGTTTTCAGGGGTGCATTAAAGGAGCCTTCCCGAGTGGTGTTAACTATATCGTTTTGCCATTCCAAACGCCCTGCACACCCTGGATGGCTAGCAGCTGGTAACGCAGAGTCTAGCTGATCATTCCTTTCACCACAATGGTAAATCCAAACAGCTCTCTTCATGTACAACAGCCCTTTTTAAGGTCACCTAACAATAACAACAACATCTCTGGGGGCACTCACCACAGTCTCTCCAAGTTGCATATTATGTTCATGTATTCAAATGATTTATTTACAATCTGTTTGCAGTAGCCTCAGAATACGAAGGTTTCTAACTCCAGGTTTTAGGAAAGCGGAACAGTTTTTCGTTTTGTTTGGCTGGTGAACAGTCACACTTAAACATTTCCTTCTATTTTTATCCATACCACAAAGGTTCAATTCTCACAAGCTTTTTGAACTCGTGTTACACAAAAAAATGCACTTTATACACACTAAACGGATATTAGTATCTATTAAGTATTTTTATATAGTTGGAACATTATTTCTAGTAAAAACTACCATTCCGAAAGAAAAAAATAACTGTCTCGTCTTGACGTCTGTCACTTTTTTGGCTTTTGTTCCTTGTGGAACAGACTACGGTCAGAGACCATGCTGCCTAGTCATCAGTTAGTTTGTTTTTTTTTTTGTCTTTCTGATTTGTGTATATCTAGTGATTTAGATAATTTTTAGGCATATTTTATTATTATTACATATTTTTCGCTGATATAAATAAGTGTTATTTAAATTAACACTTACAATAATTTACCGGCTATTGCCGATAAATGAAACCAAACGTGAAACGACGCCATTTTAAAAGTGTTATCACATCACAGTGTTGCCAACTCAGTGGATTTTCCACTAGATGTGGTGGTTTAGACTCCTTTTTTTTTACTTTTTCCTCCAAACTTAAATTTATTTTCTAAAAAATAATATAAAATTTGGAGGCCCGTAATTCGGAAACGGTGCGTCGGAGGGCCATGCTTCTCAGACCTTAAATTAAATGGTTTCTATGGACAAGGTTAATAAAGTGCTACAATAAAAATGGCTGAAATCAGTTAAAAAAAAAAACTCTAAAAATTTGTCTAAATCCTTTGAAGGGCACTTGGAAATATTTTTGCAATTTTTTTTTTTCTTAATTCTTTATTGTACACAAAAATTTTACATATTACATATGGTTACACAATTCATGTACAAAGGCGAGCTTAACTCAATGTTGAGTTTTCTCCCAGCAAACCTTTGAGTTGTAGGCTAGGCTATGGTTTAAACTGCCAAATCACGAACACCGTTGAGTTTTAATAAAACGTTTATTAACAGTCTTTGAGCACAGATGTACAGTTACAAACAGCACGTAGGTATAGAGGAAGACACGAAGAAAATAGAGAAAGTAAAGTAAGCACTGTGACAACACGGGAAAGTCTAGATTTAGGCAAAAACATGTAAGCATGAGCGATTAAGCGCGAGTAAAAATTGTGCGTGCATTCGCCGTCAGAGCAGGTAGGGCACTGCCTCGCGTGACCGAGCGATCGCGGATCAGCTGTCTCACACCGCGGCGGAGAGGTGCGCGCGCGCAGGCGGCGAGGTATACAGTCGACGCGCTTGGTTAGGGTGCAACCTTCATACGACTAACAAGAGTGCGTCTTTGTTGTTGGTGTCGCCACAGTACTCCCCCGCTGAGACCGCTACTGCGGGCGATAAAAATCAGGGAAATGTACACGTCGTCCACTTCTCGTCCTTTTCTCTGCTTCTACTCTGGACCCTGATGTTCCAGTAGGCGACTCAGATGCTGTCAATGAAGTAGTGAGGTCATCTTCTCGCGAGAGGTATGCTGGTTTCAGCCGGTCCACGCTTACTGTCGTCTCTTTCCCACGGACATCAAGTTTGTAGTATTTTGGATGTCGTTCTAAAACTCTGTAAGGTCCAGCATATGGCGGCTCCAGCGGTCTTCGGACGTAATCCTGCCGCAAGAATACGTGAGAGGAACTGTCGAGACAGCGAGGTATGTAGAAGGGACCTTTTCGATGCCACGATGCAGGTCTTGGAGTGAGCTTGCTCATGAGGTTCCGTAGACGCGTTGCTAGATCAGTGACGTCAGCTGCTGTACTGTGGTCGTCTGCAGGTGCAAGGAATTGGCCTGGTAAACGCAGCGGCTCTCCGTAGACTAGCTCTGCTGGTGACGCCTGGATGTCTGCTTTCCAAGCACTTCTGATGCCTAGAAGTACCAATGGAAGGACCTCTGTCCATTGCGTCGTCGAGTGGCACATGATGGCTGCCTTCAACTGCCTGTGCAGTCGCTCGACCATGCCATTTGCAGCAGGATGGTAGGCGGTCGTATGAAAGTGCTGCGAACCAACCATAGAAGTGATGGCTCTGAAGAGGTGAGACTCGAACTGTCGCCCACGGTCTGTTGTTATTTTTAGTGGACAGCCGAACCTGGCGATCCAGCCGGACACGAGCGTAGCTGCACACGTCTCTGCTGTGATGTCTCTAATGGGGTACGCCTCAGGCCATCGCGTGAATCTATCAATGACAGTGAGGCAGTACCTGTAATCAGAAGAAATTGGTAATGGTCCGACAATGTCGAGGTGGATATGGGTGAATCTGGATGAAGGAGGTAGGAATGGGGAAATTGGAGAAGAGGTATGGCGAGTTATTTTAGTGCCTTGGCATTTGAGGCATTTGCGAGACCACTCCCTACAGTTTTTTCGAATCCCTGGCCACACGTACCTCTGCGCGACCAGTCGCACTGTAGTTGTTCTTCCTGGGTGACTCAAGTTATGGAGAGAGTCGAAGACTTGTTGTCGAAATTCTGGCGTGATATACGGACGTGGTGGCTGAGTTGATACGTCACAAAATATTTCAATAGATGTCCCTGGTACATTGATTTTTTGCAGCTTGAGCGAAGACCCTTTCTTCAGCAGACCTTGTAGTTCTGAATCTTCGTCCTGTGATTTTGCCAGAGCGTGATAGTCAATGCCTTGAGTGATTTCCTCCATTCTTGACAAGGCATCTGCGACGACATTCTGCTTTCCGGAAATATAGCGTATGTCAGTTGTGAATTGCGACACAAACTCCAGATGTCTAAACTGCCTAGGCATGTGTTTCTCAGTGTTACTTCTGAATGCGTGGGTGAGTGGCTTATGATCGGTTATGATAGAAAAGTCACGGGCCTCGACCATATGGCAGAAATATCGAATTGCTTTGCGTCGTGCTTTCTCTGTGGTGGTGTCAGTTTTTTTGAGAAGAACGCTAAAGGTTCCCAATTTCCATTCTTCTTCTGCTGCAAAACTGCGCCGATTGCTACATCTGAAGCATCCGTAGCAATGCTTAATTCAGCGTTTGGATCTGGATGAGCTAGCAGCGTGTAGTTTGAAAGAGACTTTTTACATTCCTCAAAAGCCTGTAATGTCTCCTGAGTCATCTGGACTGGATGTGAACCCTTGACATTTGTGCCTTCCAATAGTGAATTTAGAGGTGCCTGTCGTTTTGCTGCTTCTGGTACAAAACGACGGTAGAAGTTAAGCATTCCCAGGAACCTCCTTAGCTCCTTCACAGTTTTCGGTACTGGGTAGTCCATGATGGCTTGTACTTTATTCTCCAAGGGTCGAGTACCAGATGCGGAGATTTTGTACCCAAGAAAACTCAGCTCAGGCTTTCCCAGAACACATTTGGACGTGTTGATGAGAACCCCGTAGTCTGTGAGTCGCTCGAAAACTTGCCGTAGATGGTCTTTATGATGTTCTTCTGAAGAAGAGAAGATTAAAATATCATCGCAATATCCGTATGTAAATTCTTCTAGACCGTGCAGAACTTCGTCTATAAATCTTTGAAATGTTTGTGCAGCACTCCTTAGGCCAAACGTCATAAAGTTAAATTCAAAGAGCCCGAATGGTGTAGTTATGGCGGTCTTCTTGATGTCTTCTGGATTGACTGGAATCTGATTGTATGCTTTTACTAAGTCTATTGTAGAGAAGATTGTGCAACCTGACAGCTGGTGTGAGAAATCCTGAATGTGACGAACTGGATACCTGTCTGGAATGGTTCTTGCATTGAGTGCCCTGTAATCTCCACAGGGTCTCCAGCCGTCATCTTTCTTCCTGACCATGTGTAAAGGCGACGACCAACAGCTTTCCAAACGCTTGGCTGTGCCATTAGCCAACATTTCATCAAACTCCTTCTTTGCCGCTTTTAATCGAACGGGATCCAAGCGTCGCGGTCTGACGGCGACAGGAGGGCCTGGAGTGGTGTTAATATGGTGAACTGTACTGTGTTTAATGGTACGTACCACTCCAGTAGGTCGCGTAACTTCAGGAAACTCGCGCAGTATGTCATGGTATTCTGATTCCCCAGTGACAGTCTTGATGGACACAATGCTCTCTGGAATATTTTGCTTCGGTACAGCTATTGATAGTGACGTCTTCCCATCTATGAGGCGCTGGTTTCTACAATCCACAAGAATATTATAATAGCTTAAAAAATCAACTCCAATAATTGGTTTAGACACATCTGCTATGATGAACTGCCACGTAAAATCACGCCTCAGTCCTAGGTTTAAATGTAGCATTATAGGGCCATAAGTATGTATAGTTGTGCCATTTGCTGCAGTAAGATCATATTTGCTCTTGCAATATGGTGCTCTGGTTGCTGAACGTGGGTAGACACATAAATCTGATCCGGTGTCTATAAGGAACTGCATCTTAGTGGTCCGGTCTGTTACAAATAAACGGCCTATCTGGACTGGGCAGTCGCTGGCCGCTACTTCCGGCTGCCCGCATCGTTTCCCGCATTAAACTTACATGGTTCTTTGCACTTCCTGGCCCTTGCTCCAAAATTAAAATGATACCAACAGTGAGGGTAGTCTGGTGGTGGCTGCCGGTTACGTGACTGACTGCGGCTGTGGTTGCGGCTGTGGGAACCCTGGGACCTGGATCTGGAACGTGCGCGTGACTGCCTGTACACATAAGAGGTAAGTTTAGCAACTTCTTTAGTCAAAGCACAAATCTCCTGACCCAGCTCGTCCATGCGCGAGGATGAGGATGGTTGTGATGTGGTTGAAGCCATAGCTACTTGGTGTTGAGGCGCTGACGGTGCTATTTCATGAACCCGGTCTGCTAGTTCGGCCAGATCGTCTAAAGCAAGTTTGGGCTGTGAAGCTACGACAGTTTGCAAGCTATGTGGCAAGCGACCGGTCCATAATGTGGTTAACACGTCATCTGTTACGGTTGGGCCAGCCAAATTCCTAAGATGTCTTAAAAATAGTGAGGGCTTACGGTCTCCCATGTCTTCATGAAGGAACAGCTGCTTCAGCTTCTTTTCTTTTGATGCACTAAGACGCTTGATCAACTCACTCTTTAGCTTTTCAAACTTACCGGTCACGGGCGGATTGCACAGTACATCTTTTACGTGGATTACGTACGTATGTTCCAGTTGAGTCACGGCGTAATAAAATTTTGTCGAATCACTGGTAATATTTGACAGCGTAAATTGGGCTTCCAGCTGGGCAAACCAAAGTTCCGGGTCGACTGGATAAAATGGCGGTACTCGCACTCCAACACGCCAAATATCGCCTGTATCTCCTTCCGTAGCCTTCTGGCCTACTCCAGAACCGGTAGCCATCTTGTTTTTTCCTTCGAGTTCCTTTGTCGGGGTCACCACTTGTAGGCTAGGCTATGGTTTAAACTGCCAAATCACGAACACCGTTGAGTTTTAATAAAACGTTTATTAACAGTCTTTGAGCACAGATGTACAGTTACAAACAGCACGTAGGTATAGAGGAAGACACGAAGAAAATAGAGAAAGTAAAGTAAGCACTGTGACAACACGGGAAAGTCTAGATTTAGGCAAAAACATATAAGCATGAGCGATTAAGCGCGAGTAAAAATTGTGCGTGCATTCGCCGTCAGAGCAGGTAGGGCACTGCCTCGCGTGACCGAGCGATCGCGGATCAGCTGTCTCACACCGCGGCGGAGAGGTGCGCGCGCGCAGGCGGCGAGGTATACAGTCGATGCGCTTGGTTAGGGTGCAACCTTCATACGACTAACAAGAGTGCGTCTTTGTTGTTGGTGTCGCCACAGAGTGATAGAGAGAGATCACTGTTGAGGGTAGGATCCAGTGTACAATACTTATAAACCTACATAAATAATTCTAAATATATATTATACATATTAATACCAATATAATACTAATATTATGTCAATTTGAAAGGAAGTGCTTTTTTATTTTCTTCTTGAAGACATCTAGAGAAGGACTGTCACGTAGGGAGTGTGAGAGAGAGTTCCAGAGACGCAATGCAGTAACAGAAAAGGAGCCATTATAGCGGCTGGAAGTGTGACGCGGAATATGAAGGAGAAGAGAATTGGCAGTGCGATAGGGTTTACCCCTCGGAACGAAGTACTCAAACCGTTCACGAAGGTATTGAGAAGAATTAGGATTATGCAGGATAGTATAGAGAAGAGATAGGATAGGGGTATCTCGGCGATGCCAAATTGGCAGCCACCTCAATCTGGTCCGAAACTTCGACACATGGTCGTACTTGCGGAGGCCAAAAATGAAAAGGATGCATAAGTTCTGCAGCCGCTCGAGTTTGTTAAGGAGTACCTCCGTTGCATCTAGAAAACAGACATCCGCATAGTCTATTAGCGGTAGGAGAAGAAATTGTGCAAGAGTGACCTTAGTGTGAAATGGAAGAATAACGAAAAGACTGAAAAGAGTAGAAAACCCTCTTACTAACGTCAGCATTATGAACCTCCCAAGAGAAGTTAGTGTCTATATGGACGCCTAGGTTTTTAGCGCTTTTCGAGTACAATATGGGCACCGAATCATACACTACTGGCGGGCGAGACTGATGATCTAAAAGGCTGAGCATGTAGCTTGCGACTTAGTTGGGTTCAGTAAGAGTCCAAAGGATTTAGCCAAGTTGATGATATTTTCAAGGTCATCATTGATGGCATCCACAGCGCCAGCGAGTTAACCCATTCTAAAGTGACGGTATAACTGCAAGTCGTCTGCATAGAGATGATAGTTAGAAGTAAAGACCTCAGTGATAGCGTTTATAAAAACTGAGAAAAGAAGAGGAGAGAGGACGCCACCCTAAGGTACAACCGCAGCCAAATGACACCATTCAGAAAAATCCTCATCAGACCGAACATACTGCGAGCGGCCTCGAAGATAAGATTTGAAACACTCAATTACTGGCGCAGAGACATTAAGGGAGGAAAGGATTCCTAAGAGAATGTCAAAGTAAACTGAATTAAAGGCACTGCTGAAGTCCAGTAAAACCAACACTGTCAAGCATTTGTTTTCCATAGCCAGTCTTATATCGTCAGGTATTTTGACAAGAGTTGTCACAGTGCTATGGCCAGGTCTGAAATCAGAGGTAAGGACTCAGCATGCCATTAGAGGATAGATAACAAGACAGTTGCTTCTGAACAACGCTCTCGAGAACTTTGGAAAGGATTGGGAGGATGGATATTGCACGGAACTGAGATGGAGAAGAGGGATTTGAAACTTTAGGAAGTGGTAAGACGTGAGCCTTCTTCTAAGCAGAAGGAAACGTGTTAGTGAAAAGAGAAAAAATTACTATGTGAGTTACAACAGGAACTATTTCACTCAAAATAGGTAGGAACATTTGGAACTGAAGACCATAGTCACCTAACGCCTTAATGGAGATGGATTGAAAACATTTCTTAATATCTAGCTCAGTAATTGGGTGGAAAGTGAAAGAAGTATTTGCTGGTAAAGGAAGATTGGAAAGATCACTGAGAGTCGAAGATTTAACATCGATATCGAGTATAATTGGTGATGTAGAAAAGTGCGCATTAAGTGCATTGAGGTCCATTTTATCAGAAGAACTCTTGCTAGAGGCTTTGCCAATACCAATAGTCTTTAAAAATTGCTATACTTGTGTCGGGTTGAAGTTATCAATTGAGTTGTGAATGTGATGCCTTTTGGCATTCCTACACAAACAACAGCAGCGATTTCGCATCTTCTTATAAAGGTCCCAGTTTTCCTCAGTAGCCCGATTCCTGTATAAACGCTTGGCCTTATCACGTTTCGCCATCAGGTTTTTTATAGCTGGGGAAAGCCATGGTGCAGGAAGGTGTTTGACTCTTACCTTTTTAAGGGGTGCATCATACAAATTCAATATAGTACTGCTGAAAACTGACACCATAGAGTCCATATTCTCGCCGGTGAACACAGAAGACCAGTCAATCCCACCCGCATCAGCCCTCAAACGCTCCAAATCAACGTTTTTAAAACTGCGAAGAAAGAGAAATTTGGCCTTGCGTTGAGGAAGTCAAATTTTATAGGAAAGGTAAATGAGGTCATGGTAGCATTCTGTTACTTTTTTAGTCCACTTTCCTGTTGTTGATCTCATCATGTGACCAGTCCATTTCCATTTTAACTAAATACAAATAACAATAAAAATAAATAAATAATTTAAAAAAAAATTAATTAGTCTAACAATAAACAAGAAAAAAATAATTTCAGCACTCAAACCTCGATGCACTCGCCGGCTACATTAGTTTTATAATTAAAAGATAAAAAGCCTGTAGTCCAAACAAAATAAATACACGTTAGTATGTTTCCGAACGAAAACTTTGAGTAACACCGAACGGTCTAAATGTCAAATGACAATAATGACATAAGTAAAAAATCAAATCAAAACAAAAAACTAAAAAAATTGAATGACCGACACATGAACGACATAAAACATAAAAATTATAAGTACCTAGTATATTATATACTCAGAAAAATGGAAGACCCGCAACGAAGACTCATCACTTTACTGTCTAGCAAATTCTCTTATCAGGCACTGGCTTCGAAGTTACGGCTGAGGGCTCAGCAACGGGAAACTGAGCCACAAGTTCTTGATATTCCGAAGCAAACTCAATCTTCCGTCGCGATTTTTCGGAAACCTGGATGACAATCTTCCCCTCAGACGTCCAACACTTATGTATTCCGAAGTACTGCCGAGCATTCATAAAAATATCGTGTCTGAGCTTAGTCAGGAACTCAGAAAGCGTTAAACCAGAGCCTTTCAGCTTGGTTGTTATTTCGCCACACCTCATTCCTTACGATGCGGCTTTCAAATCCAACTAAGAGGGGACGAGGTTTGCTGGTGTTGCTTCCAAGGCGGTGACAGGCTGTTATATCTTTAGAGGCGACGTTGGCCATTTCCAGACGCTCCGACAAAACCTTCAGGAAACCATTGCTTAGATCTGCTCCCTTGTCCTCACTCAGGCCATGCAACAGAAGAACCTTAGCACGGGTTGTCATTTCGTGCCTATCCAGCCAAACACAAGCAACTCCATCTGGGATTTCAGTGAACTCAATGTTTTCCAAACTAGGGTCTTCAACTCAGTGAAGTCCTTGGATAGGCTGGCAATAGTCTTATGTGAAGCTTCACCACTGGCATTCTTCAAGTCTTCCTCATATTGTGACATTCTTGAAGCAAATGTAGGAGACAGCTCCTCCACAGTGCTTGACGATTTGGAGTACAGGTCCATTTCAGCAAAGAGCAGTGCTTGCAGTGTAGAGAAGTGGTATCAAGGAGATTTGATGAACTGACTGAGTGCACCAGAGGTTAATGTACTACTTTATTATGTTTCTTGCATTTAAAAGTTGTTTTTAATATTTTATTAAATTAATTATATGAGAGCTCAAAATTGTAACTGTATTATTTGGGACTACCCTCCAATTACTCAATTTTTTCTCAATAATTTCTCGAGATTTTTACATCATATCATGGTTTTCGACTAGAGCAACAATTTCTTCCTTGAAAAGATTTTCATCCGAGCAACTATTTTGAAAATATGGAGCGTTTTGTAAAAAATAAAATAAAATTTGGAGGCCTATAACTCGGGAACGGTGCGTCGGAGGGCCATGCTTCTCAGAGCCTAAATGGTTTCTACGGACAAGGTTAATAAGGTGCTCCAATAAAACAGGCCGAAATCTGTTAAAAAAAATCTCTGAAAATTTTAATGATCCGGCCCGACACTTAGAAGAATTTTGCAATCATTTTTTTTTTCTCAATAATTTCTCGAGTTTTTTACATTATTTCATGGTTTTCGAGTAGAGCAACAATTTATTTCTTAAAAGATTTTCATCCGAGCAACCATTTTGAAAATATGGATCGTTTTGTAAAAAATAAAATAAAATTTGGAGGCCCATAACTCGAGAACGGTGCGTCGGAGGGCCATGCTTCTCAGATCCCAAATGGTTTCTATGAACAAGGTTAGTAAGGTGCTGCAATAAAAAGGGCAGAAATCTGTTAAAAAAAAATCTCTGAAAATTTTACTAAGTCCTTTGATGATCGCCGACACTTAGAAAAATTTTGCAGTAAATTTTTTTTCTTAAATAATTTCTCGAGTTTTTATATTATCTCATGGTTTTCGAGTAGAGCAACAATTTCTTTCTTAAAAGATTTTCATCCGAGCAACTATTTTGAAAATATGGATCGTTTTGTAAAAAATAAAATAAAATTTGGAGGCCCATAACTCGGGAACGGTGCGTCGGAGGGCCATGCTTCTCAGATCCCAAATGGTTTCTATGAACAAGGTTAGTAAGGTGCTCCAATAAAAAGGGCAGAAATCTGTTAAAAAAAATATCTGAAAATTTTACTAAGTCCTTTGATGATCGCCGACACTTAGAAAAATTTTGCAGTAAATTTTTTTTCTTAAATAATTTCTCGAGTTTTTACATTATCTCATGGTTTTCGAGTAGAGCAACAATTTCTTTCTTAAAAGATTTTCATCCGAGCAACCATTTTGAAAATATGGATCGTTTTGTAAAAAATAAAATAAAATTTGGAGACCCATAACTCGGGAACGGTGCGTCGGAGGGCCATCCTTCTAAGAGCATAAATGGTTTCTATGGACATGGTTAGTAAGGTGCTGCAATAAAAAGGGCAGAAATATGTAAAAAAAAATCTCTGAAAATTTTACTAAGTCCTTTGATGATCCAGCCCGACACTTAGAAGAATTTTGCAATCATTTTTTTTTCTCAATCATTTTTCGAGTTTTTTACATTATTTCATGGTTTTCGAGTAGAGCAACAATTTATTTCTTAAAAGATTTTCATCCGAGCAACCATTTTGAAAATATGGATCGTTTTGTAAAAAATAAAATAAAATTTGGAGGCCCATAACTCGAGAACGGTGCGTCGGAGGGCCATGCTTCTCAGATCCCAAATGGTTTCTATGAACAAGGTTAGTAAGGTGCTGCAATAAAAAGGGCAGAAATCTGTTAAAAAAAAATCTCTGAAAATTTTACTAAGTCCTTTGATGATCGCCGACACTTAGAAAAATTTTGCAGTAAATTTTTTTTCTTAAATAATTTCTCGAGTTTTTACATTATCTCATGGTTTTCGAGTAGAGCAACAATTTCTTTCTTAAAAGATTTTCATCCGAGCAACTATTTTGAAAATATGGATCGTTTTGTAAAAAATAAAATAAAATTTGGAGGCCCATAACTCGGGAACGGTGCGTCGGAGGGCCATGCTTCTCAGATCCCAAATGGTTTCTATGAACAAGGTTAGTAAGGTGCTGCAATAAAAAGGGCAGAAATCTGTTAAAAAAAATATCTGAAAATTTTACTAAGTCCTTTGATGATCCAGCCCGACACTTAGAAGAATTTTGCAATCATTTTTATTCTCAATCATTTTTCGAGTTTTTTACATTATTTCATGGTTTTCGAGTAGAGCAACAATTTATTTCTTAAAAGATTTTCATCCGAGCAACCATTTTAAAAATATGGATCGTTTTGTAAAAAATAAAATAAAATTTGGAGGCCCATAACTCGAGAACGGTGCGTCGGAGGGCCATGCTTCTCAGATCCCAAATGGTTTCTATGAACAAGTTTAGTAAGGTGCTGCAATAAAAGGGCAGAAATCTGTTAAAAAAAAATCTCTGAAAATTTTACTAAGTCCTTTGATGATCGCCGACACACTTAGAAAAATTTTGCAGTAAATTTTTTTTCTTAAATAATTTCTCGAGTTTTTACATTATCTCATGGTTTTCGAGTAGAGCAACAATTTCTTTCTTAAAAGATTTTCATCCGAGCAACCATTTTGAAAATATGGATCGTTTTGTAAAAAATAAAATAAAATTTGGAGACCCATAACTCGGGAACGGTGCGTCGGAGGGCCAACCTTCTCAGAGCATAAATGGTTTCTATGGACATGGTTAGTAAGGTGCTGCAATAAAAAGGGCAGAAATATGTAAAAAAAAATTTACTAAGTCCTTTGATGATCCAGCCCGACACTTAGAAGAATTTTGCAATCATTTTTTTTTCTCAATCATTTTTCGAGTTTTTCACATTATCTCATGGTTTTCGAATAGAGCAACAATTTCTTTCTTGAAAAGATTTTCATCCGAGCAACCATTTTGAAAATATGGATCGTTTTGTAAAAAATAAAATAAAATTTGGAGGCCCATAACTCGGGAACGGTGCGTCGGAGGGCCATGCTTCTCAGAGCCTTAATGGTTTCTATGGACAAGGTTAGTAAGGTGCTGCAATAATAAGGGCAGAAAGAAATCTGTTAAAAAAAATCTCTGAAAATTTTACTTAGTCCTTTGATGATCGCCGACACTTAGAAAAATTTTGCAGTAAATTTTTTTTCTTAAATAATTTCTCGAGTTTTTACATTATCTCATGGTTTTCGAGTAGAGCAACAATTTCTTTCTTAAAAGATTTTCATCCGAGCAACTATTTTGAAAATATGGATCGTTTTGTAAAAAATAAAATAAAATTTGGAGGCCCATAACTCGGGAACGGTGCGTCGGAGGGCCATGCTTCTCAGATCCCAAATGGTTTCTATGAACAAGGTTAGTAAGGTGCTGCAATAAAAAGGGCAGAAATCTGTTAAAAAAAATATCTGAAAATTTTACTAAGTCCTTTGATGATCCAGCCCGACACTTAGAAGAATTTTGCAATCATTTTTTTTTCTCAATCATTTTTCGAGTTTTTTACATTATTTCATGGTTTTCGAGTAGAGCAACAATTTATTTCTTAAAAGATTTTCATCCGAGCAACCATTTTGAAAATATGGATCGTTTTGTAAAAAATAAAATAAAATTTGGAGGCCCATAACTCGAGAACGGTGCGTCGGAGGGCCATGCTTCTCAGATCCCAAATGGTTTCTATGAACAAGTTTAGTAAGGTGCTGCAATAAAAGGGCAGAAATCTGTTAAAAAAAAATCTCTGAAAATTTTACTAAGTCCTTTGATGATCGCCGACACACTTAGAAAAATTTTGCAGTAAATTTTTTTTCTTAAATAATTTCTCGAGTTTTTACATTATCTCATGGTTTTCGAGTAGAGCAACAATTTCTTTCTTAAAAGATTTTCATCCGAGCAACCATTTTGAAAATATGGATCGTTTTGTAAAAAATAAAATAAAATTTGGAGACCCATAACTCGGGAACGGTGCGTCGGAGGGCCATCCTTCTCAGAGCATAAATGGTTTCTATGGACATGGTTAGTAAGGTGCTGCAATTAAAAGGGCAGAAATATGTAAAAAAAATTTACTAAGTCCTTTGATGATCCAGCCCGACACTTAGAAGAATTTTGCAATCATTTTTTTTTCTCAATCATTTTTCGAGTTTTTCACATTATCTCATGGTTTTCGAATAGAGCAACAATTTCTTTCTTAAAAGATTTTCATCCGAGCAACCATTTTGAAAATATGGATCGTTTTGTAAAAAATAAAATAAAATTTGGAGGCCCATAACTCGGGAACGGTGCGTCGGAGGGCCATGCTTCTCAGAGCCTTAATGGTTTCTATGGACAAGGTTAGTAAGGTGCTGCAATAATAAGGGCAGAAAGAAATCTGTTAAAAAAAAATCTCTGAAAATTTTACTAAGTCCTTTGATGATCGCCGACACTTAGAAAAATTTTACAATAATTTTTTTTTTTTTAAATAATTTCTCGAGTTTTTTACATTATCGCATGGTTTTCGAGTAGAGCAACAATTTCTTTCTTGAAAAGATTTTCATCCGAGCAACCATTTTGAAAATATGGATCGTTTTGTAAAAAATAAAATAAAATTTGGAGGCCCATAACTCGAGAACGGTGCGTCGGAGGGCCATGCTTCTCAGATCCCAAATGGTTTCTATGAACAAGGTTAGTAAGGTGCTGCAATAAAAAGGGCAGAAATCTGTTAAAAAAAAATCTCTGAAAATTTTACTAAGTCCTTTGATGATCGCCGACACTTAGAAAAATTTTGCAGTAAATTTTTTTTCTTAAATAATTTCTCGAGTTTTTACATTATCTCATGGTTTTCGAGTAGAGCAACAATTTCTTTCTTAAAAGATTTTCATCCGAGCAACCATTTTGAAAATATGGATCGTTTTGTAAAAAATAAAATAAAATTTGGAGGCCCATAACTCGGGAACGGTGCGTCGGAGGGCCATGCTTCTCAGAGCCTTAATGGTTTCTATGGACAAGGTTAGTAAGGTGCTGCAATAATAAGGGCAGAAAGAAATCTGTTAAAAAAAAATCTCTGAAAATTTTACTAAGTCCTTTGATGATCGCCGACACTTAGAAAAATTTTACAATAATTTTTTTTTTTTTAAATAATTTCTCGAGTTTTTTACATTATCGCATGGTTTTCGAGTAGAGCAACAATTTCTTTATTGAAAAGATTTTCATCCGAGCAACCATTTTGAAAATATGGATCGTTTTGTAAAAAATAAAATAAAATATGGAGGCCCATAACTCGAGAACGGTGCGTCGGAGGGCCATGCTTCTCAGATCCCAAATGGTTTCTATGAACAAGGTTAGTAAGGTGCTGCAATAAAAAGGGCAGAAATCTGTTAAAAAAAAATCTCTGAAAATTTTACTAAGTCCTTTGATGATCGCCGACACTTAGAAAAATTTTGCAGTAAATTTTTTTTCTTAAATAATTTCTCGAGTTTTTACATTATCTCATGGTTTTCGAGTAGAGCAACAATTTCTTTCTTAAAAGATTTTCATCCGAGCAACCATTTTGAAAATATGGATCGTTTTGTAAAAAATAAAATAAAATTTGGAGGCCCATAACTCGGGAACGGTGCGTCGGAGGGCCATCCTTCTCAGAGCCTAAATGGTTTCTATGGACAAGGTTAGTAAGGTGCTACAATAAAAAGGGCAGAAATCTATTAAAAAAAAAATCTCTGAAAATTTTACTAAGTCCTTTGATGATCCGGCCCGACACTTAGAAGAATTTTGCAATAATTTTTTTTTCTTAATAATTTTTCGAGTTTTTTTCATTATTTCATGGTTTTCGAGTAGAGCAACAATTTCTTTCTTGAAAGATTTTCATCCGAGCAACCATTTTGAAAATATGGAGCGTTTTGTAAAAACTTTGGCGTAATGTAATATTTAACTGCATTGGGCAGTCATTGGCCCAATGCAGTTGATATTTGTAGGGCCTACGTTATAAGCACTGCAAAAACGCCAACAGCTTTTAAGTAAAGGTAGGCAGTAGTAGCATTGGCCCAACGTTGGTAAATGGTTGGTATAATGATAATAATTTACTGCGTTGGGTCATTGTAAGTTTGATGTAGGGAATCTAACTAACTATATCCCAACGGATTCCCCACTGTTGGCCACTTGATGCCAACAGAAAATGCTACTAGGGTTAATCGTTGCTAGAATTTACAAAAAAACCAGACGTTGATCAAGCAGTAGTAGCTTGCTTGATCAACGTCTGGTTTTTTTGATAATATAATAAATAATACGACAATTTGATAATATTTTAGAAGAAGAAAGAACGAAATAAAATAATATGTGTCTCAAAAAAGAACGTATTGAAACTAACACAATACAAATAAAAATAATAATTAATTTTATATCTTGACTTGACACACGAGGTTGTCGATATGTGGAATGTGGACTCGGCTGTCATTGTGCCGATAGTCGTTACCGCCAATGGCCTGATGGCCAAAAGCCTCGACGACCACCTGTCGAAGCTGTCGTTGCGCAGTTGGATCAAGGGCCTGATTCAGAAGGCAGTACTCCTTGATACGGCTCGCATTGTGAGGAGGTTCCTGTCTCTGGAGCCCTAACCACCGGTAGCTTGGACCCTGCTCCCGATACCGGTGGACTACTATTTTTATATTTTTAAATGTTTTTTATATGTTTTCTTTTAAAAATATTTAAAAATGTAAATAATATGTGTAAAAATAAATATACGAAATATTAATTTTATAACTCTGTCTGAACTAAATATTATCTACGAAAGACTTCAAGAATATGAAAAGGAATTTGCAAAAGAAAACACGATAACATTAAAAATACACTGAGTGAACGCTTTAAAATAACAGAAATCAAAAGTAAGCAGTTGACGGATCTGCACGGGGGTGGAGGATAAATTCTGCCCGGGGGTGGAGGATAAATTCGAAAGAGTTACCTCGCCCCTGGGCACTCAAGGCAGGGAGGCACAGGGGTGGGTTTTAGTCAGTAAGAGTCTGACACGCTCTTCCGCTCCACCCTATAGCGGAAGAAGTCATAGGATGATTTCCCACCCCCCAAAAAAAAAAGAGAAAACAGCAGTTGACGGATGGCTCGCTGTTGAGTTTTTCAAAGAACAGCTAAAATAAATAGCTCTCTCAACTATTTTGTGCTCGTCTTGAGATATTATTTCATGTGTTTTTATTTTTAGAGAACCCTTATAGGATAACTCGTGTATCAGTCTGTCTGTCCATCTGTCACAGCCAATTTGCTCCGAATCTGCTGGATCTGTTTTTATTATTTTATGATTTTTTTTTTAGAAACAGTGTGATATGAGTAGAGGTTTTTCTTTCAGCAGCCCGGTCCTCTGAAGGATTGTACTATTTTGTTTAAGGCGATTATTTTTGTAGTTTATTGGGCTAAAAATTTAACTTTGGAACTGCTATTTTATTAACCTAAAGGAAGAAAAAATGTTTTTTTTTTGCCCTTAAATTCATAAAATATGTACATCTATGCAAAAAACTTCCCTGTGAAGCCCCGCAACTCACTGGTGAGTCGGACAAAAAAAAAAATTAAAGAGAAAAAAAAAAAAAAAAAATCGGCTGTCAACCCGGGTTGTCCTCGGGGTTTAATTTGACAACCCGGATTTTGCCGTGGGGCTTCACAGGTTAATAACTACAATGTCGTCAAATTTCCACTTTTTAAAACCTATATGTACCAGAACAGTCTAATTCGATTAGGTCGTAACTGCGCGATCTGCGGCTGATACAATTATCCGATAGACCGCTGGCGGTCCGTTGCGGTGCCTCCTGATTTAGATGCCTGAGCTAAATTAAAATGAATCTAGTTTGCCTGTGCTCCCGTTTTAATTAAGGGCCACTATTTAGTTGATAGGTCCTTGTGGTTCACGGATTATATGGGGATGTTGGTGATAGCTTGAACGTGATGCTATTAAGTTGGAATGGTGTGTTGCTTGACGAAGATTTCTCTTGAGAATTAATTTTATTGGGGTGCCGTTAACATAAAGGATGTAATTTAGAGGTGACAACAAACCGTAGGCACCTACAAGTAACAGTATTTACTATTTACTCTGACATGCGCGGTCATGGTACGGTGCAGTGGGCTTTAGGCTTTTTACACCAAGAACCTGGGAGAAGGCAAAGCCATATTGCGCCCACCCTAAATAAATTGAGATACGGGCAGGAGAATGATGATGAACCTGGGAGAAGGCGATTATGTCTTTTTTGTAAATTTATAGTTGGTCGTATACCTATTAAAATTCTCACTAAACTAGGTTGTTTCACTTAACCTCTTAAGATCCGCGGACAAACCCGGGTTGTCGAATTGAAGCCCGACGACAACCCGGGTTGTCAGCCGATTCACGCTTTTTTTTGCACTTGTTTAATTTGTTTTTTCAAACTCACAGGTGATTTTCGGAGCCTAAGAGATATACTAAAAAAATACAATAAAAGCTAGACTACCGTGGTTGGCAAGGGTTAACAACAATAAAATTATAGTAAGATGTGCGACCCGCATTGTACTAGAAATCTGTAGTGGAATAAAGAACCTACTGACTTGGTCTCCTTTGGGTTTCCTTACTCGTTGTTTCTACATTTAACCCACATTATCTCTAGAAGCACAAAATATATTATATCCCTCTATAATCGGATCGAAATAGTAAGAAAAATGATGATATCCGTTCAGAGGGCTTTCGAACAAAACGCTTGTAATCTGTAGAGGCCCGGCTCTTAATCTTTGTGAGAAGTGATCCGTGAAATGGGACACTGCCGCCTAAATATAGAAGGAATGAGGATCTTTTGTCTATAAACCTATCGGTTCATCCCGTGTTTACACTCGACTTGATAACGGTTTACCCAAAATTATTAAAATAATCTAAACAAATAAAGAGGTATTACTGTTAATGTTGGTTTCGTTGTTGATTTTGGTGTTAATGTTCGGTGTTGGTGTTGTTGTCGTTTTGGTGTTGGTGTTAATGTTGGTGTTGTTGTCGTTTTGGTGTTGGTGTTAATGTTGGTGTTGTTGTCGTTTTGGTGTTGGTGTTAATATTGGTGTTGCTGTCGTTTTGGTTTTTAATTTTAATTTTTTTTTATCTCCCATACAAATATTGATCAGCTGATGATAACTTTGTATGGAAAATCCAATTTTTTTTTTCAGAATTTTCTATTATTTTTAGACAAAGTTGTTCATTTACATGGGCAGAACCGGTTCTTAAAATATGACCATACCTTTCCGTTACACCCTGTATTGTTGGGTTCTGTTTAATTAAAAATTGTATGAGTAAAATCTGAATGTTTTACGAAAAACGGATTCTGAGCTGTGATTGATTTTTGTTTTGTTTTATTTTACACTTTTTTTTTTGTAATAATTGGCAATGATTCATGAAAAAAATATATTTAGTAGCGCATAATGTTGGAAATAAGTAAAAACAATCGTAGTAAATGATATTAGATGTAAGTGTATGTTATGACATATATAGACAAGTTCGTATCTACTAACTTTTTTTAGAATAATTTGATTTTCCAAATAAACATAAATTTATGGACCATCCTATAATCTATTACAGTAAACATAAAACTAACAAAATAGGAAATTTTCACAAGAATAAGTCTTTTAAATAATTGCTAACTTTGTGGCAAAATCAAGAGTTGTGCATACGTCCCGCACAAATCCGGACCAACCTGCTCGCTTTCCTGTAACTATATGTGGGCTGTGTCTTTTTTTTCTTTTTTTTTTTTTCCTGAGGGACGTCTCGCAGGTCAGCCTCTGAGGCTGTCGTCTGCTTAACCGGGCTTGCCTGTGTAGGCTTTAATATATTAAAGCCTCCAGCCAGGACTTATTAAACTTACAAACTAAGTGACCACGCTAAGGGCACCCCCTGCGGAGTACGGGCCTCGGCTTAGGGCGTCACTGGGGGGCAGCAAGGGAAGGCTGGATTTGGTTTCCATTAATTGGGGAGTTTACTGGCTCAGCGGCACGTGCTGGCGAGAGACGGGGAGGGTGTGGGCTGTGTCGCGAGCTCGCGACTATTTATACTGAATGATACTAAAAATAAAAATATAAAGTAGCAAAAACATTTTTAGAAATAGCAACATGAACGTGCAAAACTAGGCATAAAAGAGAACATGTTCATAACGTATACGTATACCAAAGGACACCAAAGGCACAGGTGTAGGTACCAATTAGTAGGTACTCCCACGTTTCTATGGTATGTTTAACCCGCGACTGGTGACGTCTTTCGTTTACATGACTGGTGACGCCGGTCTCACGCACCTCAGTTTTCAATCGAAGTTTTTCCAAATATTAAATTAATGTTCATTTATTTTTCTTACTAATAATCTGTGTATGTTCTTTACCAACACGCATTGGACCCGCGTGGTGGATTACGTCCCAAACCCTCTCACAACTCACAAAGAGGAGGCCTGTGCCCCAGTAGTAGGGACATTAAAAGGGTGATGATAATATGTGTTTGTTCTTTGACTATAAAACAGAAATATTTTATCAATCACAGCTCAGATTTTTTATTTCGTAAAATGTAATTTTGCCAACAAAATAAATAATTTATGTAAAAAAAAATATTGCAACGTCGGTGACCCCGGCTGGATGGATTGTGTGAGGAGTGATATGATAGAAAAGGGAGTTAGTTATAGCGTGACGGCTGACAGGACCAAAACTCCAGAAATTGCGCCCGCGTCAATGTCGCTGAATGTTGATGAAATGGGGCGTCTACTGGAAATCGCGACAAAAACCGATGACGGAGGAAATGGTTATTCGATTTTGTGAAAGCATTCGGTTGGTGGTTAAGTTTCCTGTTTGCTAGCACTAGGCGCACTATGGGCAAGCCTAGTGCCAGCAAACAAGCACACATCAATACTCTGGGCTACTACCGAGAGATTCCAGATGTAAAACCCTAAATCCCATTATCGAACCCAGAGGTCATACTCAGCAATAGTAGACAAAAACAGAACATCTTAACACTAGATAATATATCGTTGGAAAGTGTGAAAATATAACTGTTTTGTGTTAGTCATGACAAAATGCCTTAAAGCAATACGTCAGTGATCATTGATGATTCACGCACATCACCTTCGAGATCAGGTTATAACAATTGTACTGAACAGACGTACCAGTCAACCGCTTGTGACAGGCAGGCGCTTTACTATATGTAAATTATTTAATCACCACTGCTCCCAATAAAGGAAAACATCGTGAGGAAACCGGTATGTCCTTGAACCAAAAATTCGAAGCCTATGTGACATACGTCAACACGTATTGGGCCTGCGTTGTGGATTACAGCCCAAGACCTCTTAGCCTGTGTCCCAGTAGTGCGAACATTAAAAGCTGATTATGGCTTATACATACTATGACGTACATGGTACCACCTACAGCACTTATACATACTATGACGTACACGGTACTGTAGAGCCCGCAGGGCTCCAGGGGTGCTCTTGTAGCTTGGGGACTGTCTTACTCGCTGGGCGCGAGAGTGTCGTATATTCAGAAGTTATACTGAACTATATGTGGTGTGTGAGTAAAGAAAGAGGGACAGGGCACTCAGAATACTTATATTATGGAATAAAAATACATGTGTGACCACTTCCAAGGGCTAAACTGATCTGACTCAAAAAAACAGCAATCTCTTATTTAAATATTTTATTATGAACACTCGAACTACTCTTTAACATTTATCGACAGCCAGCTGAAGGCTAGTGCACACCCGCCGACTATAGGCTGTGTGTACAATCGCCACAGTACCATCTCCTGTACTTATACATACTATGACGTACTTACACGGTACCAATTACTGTACTTAAACATACTCTGACATACACGGTACCACCTACCATACATATACATACTATGGTACAACCAACTGTACCTAGACATACTCTGACATACACGGTACCACCTACCATACATATACATACTATGGTACAACCAACTGTACCTATACATACTCTGACATACACGGTACCACCTACCATACATATACATACTATGGTACCACCAACTGTACCTATACATACTCTGACATACACGGTACCACCTACCATACATATACATACTATGGTACCACCAACTGTACCTAGACATACCTACTCTGACATACACGATACCACCTACCATACATATACATACCACGGTACCAACTTATGTACTTATACATAATATGACGTACACGGTACCACCTACCGTACTTACCTACTGGGCTCCTTGACAATCACGAATGAAGTATTAACTTGATTTGCAATTACAATTTTCACTATCAAAGCATAATATTTTCATCAACAATATGTAAAGAGAATGATAAAATAAACGTCCATATTATTATCAGGTCTCAGGTAAGAAAGTGATGTATGGTGGTGTGGCAGCGGTACTCGAACTCCCGGAGTGTCAGATTAGAGGGCGAGGTAGGGAGGGACGAGAGCACTACAAGACATCCTCCGCTGGGATTTTTGTTCTAGACATAAAGCCGAGTTATGTTGAGACTTTCATAGATAGGTTAAATGTTTTTAAAGAACAGCTATCTATCTTTATAAAATCACTGTCTACCTAGCCTTTTTCTGACAATGTTGACGACAGCTTCCAATCTCGAATCGAATCTGACAAAAGCTTGCTCTGTTGGGACAGGTCTACTCAAATCTGTGTGGTTCTTTCCTCAAAAGACCACCTCAGACATTACCTTAAACCTACATGGTTCTCAAATGATTTGACCATTACATGTATGAATGGACTCTAAAACAGACTTTGGCCTTTGAGTTTGGTTCGGTGTTTCTTCTCAGGGTAGACAGCAACTAGGAAACATTACGTTTTAAAGTGTTATTTACAACCCATTTGCAAAATAAATATCATTTATCATAAGATACACATTTTCGAAGACACATGGGCCTCATTTGAAGTGAAGCACTTACAGAGGTCTAAAATGTTAGTTTCTGAAGAACTAGCAACACGCCCCGGATTCACAAGGCTGTAATTTATGTACACAAACCTTCCTCGTGTAGCACTAATAGAAACTAGCGAAAATTGAAGACTGAGAGAAAGAAATAGAGAGAGAAATAGAGGCAAACAGCTGCTTTGTATTATACTATTTAGAAAAAAAAACATAACATCACGATACTTTTACGATTACGATAAGGTGCGTTCCGAATACCATTATTCTTGTAAACTCTGTATTTTTTCTTTTTTGTTTTGTCTTTCCTTTCTTTTGTTTTCGTTCACGATTGCGACATAGTGTTAACTGTTTTATCGCCATATCTGAGTGCTGTGTTCAATGTTATTTTTATTTTCTTTGGTATCTCCTAGTTCTTCTTGTATGAATGATAATGATGTTAGCTGGCGGGTGGTGCAGAGATGCAAACTCCGTACCAGCCTGTGTGTGTAATTTTTAGTATCTATTTATATATATTTTCTTATGTTATCTGATAACGAATCTTTTTATTCTGCTAATAAGTCAACTGCCTCTTCTTGGGATGCTAGTTTTAGCTCTCTGACAGATACTCTTGGCGATCTATTGCGCCAAAGGTTCGATTCAAATCCCGGCCGGCTGTTTAACGTTTGTCACATTAATGCCCAAAGTATTCCTTGTCATCATAGTGAACTGTGTGAAACGTTTTCCAATAATAATGTTCACGCCGTCCTGATTTCCGAGACTTGGCTCAAACCTGAACTTCTATCTACCACCTACTCTCTCCCTGGTTTCGTTCTTCTTCGGAATGATCGGATCGGTAGGGAGGGAGGTGGTGTGGCTATATATCTTCGAAATGATTTCCCTTTTAAAATTCTTACTACATCTTCTACTAACGATTCCGTCGAGTTCCTTTTTCTTGAGGTTTGTGTCAAAGGAGCTAAAGCGGTTCTAGGTGTCGTCTATTGTCCCCCTACTCTTGATTATTTCACCGAATTCGAATCGTTGCTTGAATCTTTGGGTTCAGAGTATGCACATCACATCATCATGGGTGATTTTAACACCAACCTCCTTGCCCACGACTCCAATCGGTCCCGTAAACTCCTGCATCTTGTTGAGTCAGCCAGTATGCATGTACTGCCTCTCCAACCCACTCATCATAACAAAGACGTAGATGATACTTGGCTTGACCTGATGCTCACCTCTAATCCTTCCCTAGTTTCCTTTCATGGTCAACTTGATGCCCCTGGCTTTTCCCATCACGACCTTGTTTACTTGTCCTATGTCCTCAAACCTCCTAAATCCAAACCCTTGTTCCAGTATAGGCGTGCCTTTGCACGTATGGATAGTGAGCAACTTCTAAAAGATGCATCTAATATTGACTGGACACCCCTGCAGGAAGCTGCTACACTTGATGATAAAGTTTGTGTCTTCAACAAAGTTGTGACCATGCTTTATGACACGCATGCTCCAGTCAGGAAAGTAAAGTTGAAGCGTCCACCTGCACCCTGGATGAATGGGGAAATACGGATGGCAATGCGACGGAGGGACAGCGCATTTCGGAAATTTAAAAAGGACCGCTCTGAGGACCATTGGACCTTCTTCAGGATTTCTAGGAATCGGTGTAACCAGATGATACGCAACGCTAAACGCCGCCATATTCTAAATAACATCACTTCTTCTTCTTCTGCCGATATCTGGAAATTCCTTGGAACGCTGGGTATCGGCAAATCGCGTCATTCAGACCTTCCTAACACAATTGGTCTGGACGATCTGAATCACTATTTCTCCACTGTCCCTTTACTGGACAGTCAAACCAAGTCTAAAACTATCGACTATCTAGCTGGTCTGACGCGTCCCAATATTGCCCCCTTTGTATTCACTCCAGTTGACCCGGGAGAGATCAAAAAGATTATCCTATCCATTAAATCCAAAGCCGTGGGTTGCGATAACATCACTCGTTATATGATCGTATCGGCTCTGGATCAACTCCTTCCTGCAATCTCCCATATCATTAACTTTTCCCTATTTTCTGGTGCTTTCCCTTCCTTGTGGCGTAAAGCCCATGTACGGCCCCTGGCTAAGATTCCCAGTCCCACTCTATCTAGTCACTTTCGTCCGATTTCCATTCTTCCCTTCCTGTCCAAAGTGCTCGAGGCCTGTGTTCACAAGCAATTCTCATACTTCATTTATCACAACTCCCTCATTAGCCCGTATCAATCCGGTTTCAGGCCCGGGCACAGTACCGTGACAGCTCTCCTTAAAGTGACTGACGATATCAGGCGGGGAATGGAAGACACTAAAGTTACTGTTTTAGTGTTAATCGACTTCTCTAACGCTTTTAATACCGTCAGTCATGAAGTCCTTTTGTCCATCCTTTCTTATCTCATGGTCTCTCAAGAGGTACTGGAATGGTTTTCCTCTTATCTTCGGGGGCGTAAGCAGTCAGTTCATACTGGAGACTCTTCTTCAGGGTGGTGTGATCTTGTAGCTGGCGTCCCCCAAGGCGGTATTTTATCTCCTCTTCTATTCTCAATTTTTATAAATTTTATTACTACCGAGCTTCAGTGTGCGTATCATCTCTACGCCGATGATTTACAGCTGTACTGTCAGGCAGGTGTTGACAATTTATCGGATGCGATCGAGGAGCTAAACCGGGATTTACGAGTCATTAAAAACTGGTCAGATCGATTCGGGGTGGCGGTTAACCCTACAAAGTGTCAGGCAATCATAGTTGGGAGCTCCCATAGTCTGAGAAAGCTGGATTGCCTAAATGTACGTCCCGTAATCTTTGACAACACAGTAATTCCGTTTGGCTCCGAGGTTAAGGATCTTGGTTTGCATGTTGACACTTGCCTTGACTGGCGGAAGCAGGTCACAAGTGTCAGTCGAAAAGTTATTGGAACGCTGCGGTCGCTCTATCGCCTGAAAAACCTTCTTCCAGCTCACATAAAGGCAATGCTTGTACAGTCCCTAATCTTTCCCATAATCGACTATGGCGATGTGTGCTACTATGACCTGAATGCAGACCTTCTCAATAAACTAGACCGCCTTCTAAATAGCTGCATTCGATTTGTCTTCAATCTGCGTAAGTATGACCATGTATCCGCGCATCGGTTAATTTTAAAATGGTTACCCATTCGTCAGCGTAGAGCGCTAAGGGTCTTGACTACTTTGTTTTCTCTACTCGATAAACCCACTTCTCCTTCTTATCTGACTTCGCATTTTCAGTTTCTGTGCTCGACTCACGCTAAAAATCTTCGATCAACCACTAATCGTCTTCTGCGATGTCCCTCTCACCGCTCTGGGTTTGTCCATTCTTCCTTCCGTGTCCAGGCGGTCTCCCTATGGAATGCGCTCCCTCCGAACATCAGGACGGCAACCAGTCGGTTCTCTTTTAAGTTGAAGGCGCGTGAACACATTCGCAAGGAGTTCGAAAAATCGTCACAACGCTGATTTGTTGTTTTCGTTTTTCTCAATTACATTTTTAATTTTGTTGTATGTATGTATTTAAGTATATATTTATTATTGTAATTCTATTTTCCGTTTATTCTTTCCCTTAAGTTGCAGGTGCCACGTTCCGTCTCTGCACCACCCTAAGGTCGACTGGTAGAAAATGCCTAAGGCATTAAGTCCGCCATTGTACAGTAATTTTACTTGTGCATTAAGTTTAATAAATAAAAAATAAAATAAATACTTTTATTAAATAATCTTTCATAAATAATAAAAAACTGAACCATTATAAGATCACTCGTGTGTCCGTCTGTTTGTCCGTCTGCTCGTCTGTCACAGTCAATGTCCTCCGAATCTACTAAACCAGTAGAGTTGAAATTTGGTACACACATAAATATCTGTGACCCAAACACGAACGTGTGACCTAAATAATTTAATTTGGAATATGGGGGTCCCTTTTGGGGTGAATATCGGAAAATTAAACAACAAACTGTGCCGTGCGACATATCAAATAAAAGGGCACATTATAAGGGTCTTAAATGTATTTTCGTCATAATTTTTAAAATAATTTAAAAAGTTTTAAAGTTATTTAAGAATACATGTGAAAAATAACCATTCCCCCCTTTATCTCCGAAACCACTGGGCCCGAAATATTGAAAACAATACAGAAAGTTGTTCTTTACTTATACAGTGTGTAACGGAAAGGTGTGGTAATATTTTAAGAACAGCATCTGCCTATCGATGTGAAAAACTTTCTTCGAGAAAACCTGAGTAAATAAAAAAAAAAAAAAAAAAAATACAAACATCCGAATTGATAACCTCCTCCTTTTTCGAAGTCGGTTAAAAAAAAAAATATTTCCTCCCATACAAATACGAGTATGATCAGCTGATGATAACTTTGTATGGAAAGTACAATTATTTTTTTGTGAATTTTCAATTTTTCTTAGAAAAAGTTGGTCATTACCATGGGCAGAACCGGTTCTTAAAATATGACCACACCTTTCCGTTACACCCCGTAGATTAAAGGAAAATCTGTAAGGAAACTACCTACAGTTTAAAAAAAAATAGGAAAAAATATGATTTGTTCGGTTTTTTGAACCAGATGGGAAAAGTCAATTGAACTCGAGACACTGTTATCGTTACCGACAGCAGTCGTAGCAGATGTCGTGACCGCTACGAAAGCGTAGTACTGCACCGTGTGGATGAGGGGCGCTGGGCGTTTTTGTTAAAGTTTTCACTTTTAACGGCACTCCCGAGTGCCACTGTTTTTGTTTTTCCAAGGTTGAAGAATGAATGAATGAATCAATCAACAAGTTCAACATTGTCTACGTTTTCAAGTCTGTTAACTGATTTAAGCTAAATAGCTGGCACGGTTAGCGCACGGTTTGTATGGCCTACAGATAGTTCTCACAGGTTTGGGTATCTTGTGTATGTGAGTTTACGTGTTTGTGAACGCACTCACGATACAGGAGTAATTTCTAGTGTAGGGCAACCAGTGCAATTCTAAAAACTCCAAAAAAATTACAATCCACGCACAGTAGTACAGTGACAACGCATCCTAAGTTTGGAGGAACCCGTCACGTGTCGGAGGACGTTCGAGAGCTCGCCAAGCACGCTACACGCTACACTGATCTCGGCGTGACACGCGGACTTTTCAATCTAGACCATAATAGAGCTGTAAGAGACACACGAAGCTGTTCTTTTGAAAAATATATTTTAGATTGTATGTCTAGAAAATATTTTATGTGATAAATATCTTCGTCTGAGGGATTCGATGCTAAGTAATAATAGTCGTATGGGTCAATCGATGGCCATGCTATGCGCACTGAAGTCATGCCATGACATATTGAGACTTTGCCGTGGGTTGGAAAAAGTCGCTAAGCTTTTAAGCCTGCCTGTCATGTGTAAATGTAAATCTTTGACAGTTAAGTAGTTACGGGTAATCGGAAGTTCGAAAGCCTAATAACGGCTAGTTTTTAATGTGTTTCGTGTTACAAAATAACTGGGTTGTGAAGTTCAGGTAGACAGTCGCTTCATCTTAAATATTCAGCTGCATCTGGTCAGTCCAGGAGAAGGAGCTCGTGGATAAAGTAATAACAGACGCATGGGTCGATCCATCAGGTTAACATACCATCTTTACATACCGAGACTCCTCCGTGCCTCGGAAAGCACGTTAAGCCGTTGGTCCCGGCTGTCAATCGTGGATCTTTGACAGTCGTTACGGGTCGTTATCGTATTACCCAGTCACTGAGTTGTGGAGGTCAGATAGGCAGTCGCTCCATGTAAAATACTGGTATTCAGCTGCATTCGGTTAGACTGGAAGCCGACCCCAAGATAGTTGGGAAAAAGGTTAGGCAGATTGATCTAGTTAGTCCAGGCCCACTTTGACCAATTTTGACCAAAAAAATTAGGCAAAATCAAGAGAAGACAACAAACGTAGCAAACGCAGTAGTATCGTAGGCATTGCGTAGCATGAACATCAATAGTCCATTTCAATCCTACCCAGTTGAGCAGTTTTGGCGTAGCCACAATCACAGGTGTTCAAAAATACACGCCAGTTTAAACGAATGTCGGGCAATCCTTTGGTGCAGACGGATTGATTCTGCGGTCACCATTACAGCATCCGATCCTGCGTCCATTTTGGGTAAAGGCCTTTTGTGCACTGACCCCTAATGTATACTACCATTCAGTATTAGTAAAGATCAAAGAACGAGGTAGTTGATTCATAGGTAGTTAGCACTGTTGATCATTTCGTGAATTCAATCCTAAAGAATTATTCCATAGGGCTACAGACACAGACCACAGGGACGTCTCGGTGATTGCTACTAGAGGTGGCATTCGACACTATAGTCTATCTCTGTGCTAAATTTAATTCAGATTCCCTCAGCCGTTCTGGCCTGATTGAATAAAAAAAATCCTATCAAACGTTTGCATTCATAATACTAGCTTCTTATTACAAAATTACACACCCTCTCTCTCATATATAAACACTCACTATTTCACTTTACACACCCTGAGGACAATATTAATTACTCTTCAAAATTTTTAATTTTATTGTTTAAAATCCTAGAACATTTTATATATGAGCTGGTTCTTACAGACCAGGCTCCAAGGATTCAGGCGCTGGGTGCAATAGTATAGGCCCGAAACCTGGTTCGGCATCAGAGGCTAATAATATGAATACACAAGTATAATAATTGTTTCTAGTTTATAAGACAACTTGTGTAAATCTATCTTTTTGTGAAATAAATATATTATTTATTCTGCCAGCGGCTTCGCCCGCATAAAATTAGTACTATCCGCACTATAAATTATAGCTATGTGTTATTCTGGTGTACTAAGCAATATTACTGTAAAGTTTCATCAAAATCCGTTCGGTAGTTTTTGCGTGAAAAAGTAACAAACGTGCATCCTCACAAACTTTCACATTTTTAATATTAGTGGGATCAATCGGAAGTAGGACGTCACTGGCTCTGAGACAGAATACATCCCTCACTTTGATATTATTTCAACAAAAACAACAATATACTTACAAAACCTGACGTACAATCTTCAGCAACAAAAACTAATAAACGCCACTTTATCCACAACTTCATCAAACCTATTAAGCGTGTTTTCCAGTGTAAAACGTTTTGCTATAAAAGTGAGAAAAACAAAATGCAAATCGGTTATTTCAGGATGAAAAATAGATTGCGCAGTGTAATAACTTTGTATGCAGTAAATAGGACGGAAAGGGGGGGAGTGAATGTTAAGATAGTTACAGGGTTGCAAGGGTGGAGATTTTACCCTTAATCAGGGGTTTTTATTGTCCTCTGAGATTGGGTCACTTTTCTTATTATTTTTGGGATGAAGTGTTTTGAACGTTTCCAAATTATTTCACTATCATTACTCTCAGAACAGTGAATAAAATCTAAGGAGAAACGCATGTTTTAGAACCATAAAAAACTTTTTTACAAAAAATACAACTGACTTAAATTGCACAATAAATTTAATTTCGGCAGTCGCTGTTTGTATTTTGTTTCTTCGTTATTTGACACCGACTTTCGAAATTAAAGTTATATTGCAATTTTAATAAGTGTCTTGTATTTTTTGTAAAAAACGTTTTTTATTTTTCAATTTTTAGTTGCTGTAGGTACACAAGAACTAAAACTAAATAATAAAGTTATGCCCGAATGGATAACCCCAATAACATGGAATTAGAACATAATTGGAGACAACCAAAACGTCATCGTCACGTTGATTTTTTTCAAAAAGTGCTGAATCTATTTCGATAACATTTATAGGGGACCACCTCTGAAGTATGGCCTTTTTTTTGTGGGGTGGGAAATCATCCAATAACTTCTCCCGCTCTGGGTGCAGCGGGAGGGCGTGTCAGACTCTTACTGATTAAAACCCACCCCTGTCCCTTCCTGCCCTTAGTGCCCAGGGGCGATGTAACTCTTTTTCGAATTAATCCTCAACCCACGGGCAGGCATTGGCCATGACGGGCCCCGTTTTTATTGCTGACCACTCTTTAAGGCGCGCGTGGAACACTACGCGCCGTCGACTCTCGGGCCTGGTACTGATCGGATGGCGAGCTTCCCATTACTCGCCGTCCGCAGGCCCGGGTCTACGGTGGCCGGAGATCGTCTCTCGGCGCCGGAAGTCCCAGGTGTCTCCTGATGCGGCTGCTGCTGAGGGCGTGAGGGCGTCTCCGTTGTTGAGTCTCCTTCACGCGTCCCACCTCCGCCTTCGCGAGCATTACTGCTTCGCAGAAGGAGGAGACGGCTTCCCATTCCCTCTCGCTCCGTAAATCATGGCTCCGCCCAAGCGGGGCAGACCTCCACCGTATGCTGTACCGTGCCCTCGCGACGATCCGCGCAGTGAAAACACCCGGGCGTTTCCTCCCGTCCTATCCGACACAGAAACCTCCCGAAACAACCGTGTCCGGTGAGGACCTGCGTCAGGCGAAAGGTGAGGGTGCCGTGGGGCCTCTCCAGTCACTCCTCAAAGAGGGGCATTACCGCCGCAATGGTGGCGTGCCGAGCGCTGGGTTGTGACAACCGCTGTCTCCATGTCGCCATGAGATCTTGCCGGTGCTCTGTCCGCCGAGCCGCGAGTGGTCGCGGTGAAGTACGGCCTACCAAACAAAAAAGAATCATCAAAATCTATTCACAAGTGGCGGAGTAATCGCGTAACAAACATACAAAAAAAAACATACAGACGAAATGAGAAACTCCCCTCCTTTTAGAATTCGGTTAAAAAATTTGAAGACATGTGACATCTACCAACTCGCAATGGGCCCACGTGGTGAATAGGGTAGATTAGTAATAAAATTTGAAGACATGTGACATCTACCAACTCGTAATGGGCCCGCGTGGTGAATAGGGTAGATTAGTAATAAAATTTGAAGACATGTGACATCTACCAACTCGTAATGGGCCCGCGTGGTGAATAGGGTAGATTAGTAATAAAATTTGAAGACATGTGACATCTACCAACTCGTAATGGGCCCGCGTGGTGAATAGGGTAGATTAGTAATAAAATTTGAAGACATGTGACATCTCCCAAGTCGCAATGGGCCCGCGTGGTGAATAGGGTAGATTAGTAATAAAATTTGAAGACATGTGACATCTACCAACTCGTAATGGGCCCGCGTGGTGAATAGCGTAGATGACTAATAAAATTTGAAGACATGTGACATCTACCAACTCGTAATGGGCCCGCGTGGTGAATAGGGTAGATTAGTAATAAAATTTGAAGACATGTGACATCTACCAACTCGTAATAGGCCCGCGTGGTGAATAGGGTAGATTAGTAATAAAATTTGAAGACATGTGACATCTACCAACTCGTAATGGGCCCGCGTGGTGAATAGGGTAGATTAGTAATAAAATTTGAAGACATGTGACATCTACCAACTCGCAATGGGCCCGCGTGGTGAATAGGGTAGATTAGTAATAAAATTTGAAGACATGTGACATCTACCAACTCGTAATGGGCCCGCGTGGTGAATAGCGTAGATGACTAATAAAATTTGAAGACATGTGACATCTACCAACTCGTAATGAGCCCGCGTGGTGAATAGGGTAGATTAGTAATAAAATTTGAAGACATGTGACATCTACCAACTCGTAATGGGCCCGCGTGGTGAATAGGGTAGATTAGTAATAAAATTTGAAGACATGTGACATCTACCAACTCGCAATGGGCCTGCGTGGTGAATAGGGTAGATTAGTAATAAAATTTGAAGACATGTGACATCTACCAACTCGTAATGGGCCCGCGTGGTGAATAGGGTAGATTAGTAATAAAATTTGAAGACATGTGACATCTACCAACTCGCAATGGGCCTGCGTGGTGAATAGGGTAGATTAGTAATAAAATTTGAAGACATGTGACATCTACCAACTCGTAATGGGCCCGCGTGGTGAATAGGGTAGATTAGTAAGAAAATTTGAAGACATGTGACATCTACCAACTCGCAATGGGCCCGCGTGGTGAATAGGGTAGATTAGTAATAAAATTTGAAGACATGTGACATTTACAAACTCGTAATGGGCCCGCGTGGTGAATAGCGTAGATGACTAATAAAATTTGAAGACATGTGACATCTACCAACTCGTAATGGGCCCGCGTGGTGAATAGCGTAGATGACTAATAAAATTTGAAGACATGTGACATCTACCAACTCGCAATGGGCCCGCGTGGTGAATAGCGTAGATGACTAATAAAATTTGAATACATGTGACATCTACCAACTCGCAATGGGCCCGCGTGGTGAATAGGGTAGATTAGTAATAAAATTTGAAGACATGTGACATCTACCAACTCGCAATGGGCCCGCGTGGTGAATAGCGTAGATGACTAATAAAATTTGAAGACATGTGACATCTACCAACTCGCAATGGGCCCGCGTGGTGAATAGGGTAGATGACTAATAAAATTTGAAGACATGTGACATCTACCAACACGCAATGGGCCCGCGTGGTGAATAGCGTAGATGACTAATAATATTTGAAGACATGTGACATCTACCAACTCGCAATAGGCCCGCGTGGTGAACAGGGTACATGAGTAATAAAATTTGAAGACATGTGACATCTACCAACTCGCAATGGGCCCGCGTGGTGAATAGGGTAGATGACTAATAAAATTTGAAGACATGTGACATCTACCAACTCGCAATAGGCCCGCGTGGTGAACAGGGTACATGAGTAATAAAATTTGAAGACATGTGACATCTACCAACTCGCAATGGGCCCGCGTGGTGAATAGCGTAGATGACTAATAATATTTGAAGACATGTGGCATCTACCAACTCGCAATAGGCCCGCGTGGTGAACAGGGTACATGAGTAATAAAATTTGAAGACATGTGACATCTATCAACTCGCAATGGGCCCGCGTGGTGAATAGGGTAGATAACTAATAAAATTTGAAGACATGTGACATCTACCAACTCGTAATGGGCCCGCGTGGTAAATATGGTAGATGACTAATAAAATTTGCAGACATGTTGTAACACTTAAAAATTGAATAAATTTAGATTCTTGGAATGGAGCGTTATTTTGCAAGTTGACAGATGACAGATTGTCGTTTGACGTTTCTTTTTCCAATTTGATCTAGAACGAGTGTGTCTATTAGATTTTATTTATTGGAAAAAACTTCTTAAAAGCACCTAATGATGGCTCGAGGTGTAAAAGGGACCAGAGTCAAGTTCAAATGCTGTAAGCATAAGAATGTAGAACAATGTAAGTAGTTACTCTTTTTGGGTTTTTTTTCTGTACTGACGCTAAGTCTTAAGCATGGCATTTATGAGTCTTACCGAAATGTTCTCTTGTCGGCAGGGTTCCTACTTTAGATTTAATTTATATTATGGAAAAACTTTATAAAATGGTCGGATCATAAACTTCACACTATTTTGGAAGAACAATGCGGTCTTAGCAAAGGGTTCCGAGCACCAACGTCCACGTGTCCAGAGATGCCCATGATTAGATGACCACGGCTTGGATACTGCTTGAGGATCACCTCACTGGACCAATAATCTTCGATTTTCGAACGATGGGGTAAAAGTGATTCATCATAAATTGTAAGTTCAACATACAATTTTTTGTGTACTGAGTGCTATCTGGAGTGATGCAGTGTTGAAAATAAATGTGATATATGTGAGGACCAAATTCAAAGGACTCTTATTTACTACATACAAACAACATGCGGAAAAACTCGAAGATAGGTAAACAGGGTCTCATGCCATAAAATATCTCTGACGCTAGCCGGTGGAAGAATAATTTCTTTACAATGTGACATCTACCAACTCGTAATGGGCCCGCGTGGTGAAAAGGGTAGATGACTAATAAAATTTGAAGACATGTGACATCTACCAACTCGCAATGGGTCCACGTGGTGAATATGGTAGATGACTAATAAAATTTGAAGACATGTGATATCTACCAACTCGCAATGGGCCCGCGTGGTGAATAGGGTAGATGACTAATAAAATTTGAAGACATGTGACATCTACCAACTCGCAATGGGCCGACGCGACGTGGTGAATAGGGTAGATGACTAATAAAATTGGAAGACATGTGACATTTACCAACTGGCAATGGGCCCGCGTGGTGAATAGGGTAGATGACTAATAAAATTTGAAGACATGTGACATCTACCAACTCGCAATGGGCCGACGCTACGTGGTGAATAGGGTAGATGACTAATAAAATTTGAAGACATGTGACATTTACCAACTCGCAATGGGCCCGCGTGGTGAATAGGGTAGATGACTAATAAAATTTGAAGACATGTGACATCTACCAACTCGAAATGGGCCCGCGTGGTGAATAGGGTAGATGACTAATAAAATTTGAAGACATGTGACATCTACCAACTCGCAATGGGCCGATGCGACGTGGTGAATGGGGTAGATGACTAATAAAATTTGAAGACATGTGACATTTACCAACTCGCAATGGGCCCGCGTGGTGAATAGGGTAGATGACTAATAAAATTTGAAGACATGTGACATCTACCAACTCGCAATGGGCCCGCGTGGTGAATAGGGTAGATGACTAATAAAATTTGAAGACATGTGACATCTACCAACTCGCAATGGGCCGACGCGACGTGGTGAATAGGGTAGATGACTAATAAAATTTGAAGACATGTGACATTTACCAACTCGCAATGGGCCGACGCGACGTGGTGAATAGTTTAGATGACTAATAAAATTTGAAGACATGTGACATCTACCAACTCGCAATGGGCCGACGCGACGTGGTGAATAGGGTAGATGACTAATAAAATTTGAAAACATGTGACATTTACCAACTCGCAATGGGCTCGCGTGGTGAATAGGGTAGATGAGTAAAAAAATATATTCTGTCCGTCAGTTAGATTATCTAAAGCTATTGGACACGTATTTTTTAAGCCGTAAACAAAACTATGACAAAACAGAGCATTAAAATTTCGCATGACGTCACACCTGCGTAAACACGTGACGTAACAAACCCTCCTCTCTTTGCTTCTTCTCTTTTTTTTTTTTCCACTCCTGATCTTTGATGCGTTTTATCTTTGTAATTTTTTATTTTTTTGGTTAAGCAAAAAAATACATACCTACTCACGATTTTTTTATTAAATAACATAAGGACTGCTTAGATTTATTATTTTTGTACCCAGGAATCATTTTTATTACAGCCCTACAGATACGCTGATTATAAAAAAATCCGAGCGGTTGAAAATTATAATATAGTAAAAACTTTTTAGCCAAATTAGAGTTTAAGAGGTTCGAACCATAGAGCAACACGGGCCACCGGCGTTTGCTCTATGGGTTCGAACAGAAAATGCGAATCTATATTTAAGTGACCGTCTATGGAAGGAATTTTAAAGACTAAAGTCGTTGATGCAGAGAGCTAACAAAGAAAAAGAAAAATCTAAGAAGCGATGAAAGAAGCGTAAGTATTTCATGTGTCTTTGTTGTGAAATTTACAAGAACTTGTTTACAGAAACTTTAACCTCTATTCCTATCTAAAATATTTTCCCTAACCCTCGGATATTTCATACCCACCTCTGGCAACACCACTACTAACGCAGTTAGCCGTGCACAGGCAACCATTATTAACACGAATTCTCGTTTGCCTGACTCCTGAACTCTTGACGATGCCGCGATGACTGTGATATGGCAACACTTTTGTTCTACGATGTTACATGTACACTCATCAGAACTCATTATTATTCCAGTTTAGGTTTTTTTTCCTGCATTTTTTTATTTTACACAAATGAAGTAGTTTTTAGACCACTCGTTTTAAGGATTCTGTGCCCTAAGGGTAACCAAAGGGGCCTTATTACTACGCCTCCGCTGTCCGTCCGACAGTCAGCGGACTGTATCTCTCAATCCGTCATAGCTACACAGTTGAAATTTTCACAGAATGTGTTTTTCTGTTGCCGCTATAACAAAAAAAATAATAAAAATAAATTAAAAATTAAGGCGGGCTCCCTAGTGAGCCGAAGCAGACATACATAATCTGTGAAAATTTCAACTGTCTACCTATATCACTGATTATAAGACACAGCCCAAAAAAAAAACCAAAAACAAAAAAAACACGTTTGATGTCCCACTGCTGCCCAAACTCTACTCATAAGGCTGGGATTTTACTTAACCTCCATTAGTTTTATCAAAAGTTTGAATGCTTTTGTGATATTCACAAAACAGAGAAGATGTTATGGCTTAAGTGCACGTTAGCTGCTTGAATTCTTTTGTGCAAGTTACTGGCATGACGTCTTGGTATTCCTAGCAAAATCAAAATTTGTATTGCAACTGGATAAGCGCCATCTGGTAACAAAACGATACAGTAAAACACAATTATCGCCAACGATTTCACATAAGTAAACGTTTGCGTTAACACGATCAAGTACCTCAGTATAAAAACTTGTGTTATGCCTATGGCCTCTGATTTAGAATTCAGAGAACTGTGACCAGATTCATAGAGAAGAAAAATCGTTTTCGTGAACATCTAAAAGTTATTTCATAATTATGTTTATCAATAACTCTAAGTCGACAGCTAATCAAGCGAGTCAGTGACACGCACGCAAAGGTTTCCAAACAAATCATATTTTTTACATGTTTTTTTAGAAAATATATACTTTTTATAGGGTTTCCTGTAATCTACAAGTTAGGAACTATTTTCTGTAATTTTTTTTTCAGAATGTAAGACTCAGTATGGAGGAAGAGGGGGAAATTCCATTTTTATCTATTTCCTTAAACAACTTTAAAACTACTTGTTTTAAAAATATGGAAAAATACGTTTAAAACCTGAGGGTTTTTTTTTTGTATTATGATACGTATAATATCTCAACCAAAATCCAAGTTTCATGTGCGAGTCAGTCACCTCTCACTTTACATCAGCCTTGTCTAATGCTTTTCTTCACTTTGGCTTCAACAAAAACTTACCTCCACTTTCCTCAACTTCCCCCTCACACTCCACTGTCTTATTTCTACCTTCATTTAAGTTCAATCAGCGCCTTATTAGCTGCGTTGTCTGCAATTAGTCGCGTGCTAGTGTTCAGCGTTCACCGTAGACGTGTGAGCTAGTATAGTTGTTGCGTTTTAGTGTGGAAGTAGCGGTCATTGAACCATACCACTCGGTTGGAGCACTGGTTGAGCGTTCGGCTGCTTCTCAATGCCCGCACGGAACAAATATTTGTATGGCCTACAAATAGTTGTTCTGGGTGAGTTAACATGTTTGTGTACGCACCCACGATACAGGAGTAATTCCTAAGGTGGGGAAATGTTTAAAAAAAAGTATTTAGATTCACTATTTCCAAAGCGGTAGCAACTCATGGCTACATAATAACATTCGTACAGGTTGATCTGTGCGCGGATCGCCCAGAGGACACGGTTGCCCCGCTTGGGCGGAGCATCGCGGTGTCCTCGTGGATGCGATAGGTGGCTGCAAAATCAAAATCAAAAGTCATTTATTCAAACTAGGCTGAAAACCAGCACTTTTTGAACGTCAAAGTTCTACATAAAGACAGTCCCCCAAAAAACGCCCGCCCGTCACTACTTCCTAGTGTTTTAGCTGTGAAGAAGAAGTGGCCAACAAACTCCCCAGCAACACATCTGTCTGTTAAGTTTTAAGAACTTGAATCTATATAATTCTAAGCAACAATCTTAACATTATGTAAAACAGAAAAATAAATATATGTCGTCTAAAATATAATCATAAAATTAAATAATCCGCCACTTGCCAGCTAGCACACTCAATCATGCCATTAAAAACCAACTCAAGCATAAACACTAAACCAAATTAAAGAAGCCTCCATACATAACTGGTGTGCCTGCTTACAAGAACAAAGATTGAAACTATCAAAGGGCTGTGATTCGAAGCCACAAGTGATGAACTAGGGCCATCACACTAAATTTGGTAGACAATTATTATATGAACTCATATAATCTGTTATAACCATAAGCTAAATATGGAGAAAGAACATCAAGTGTAACATTGTCTTGCGTTCAACACAGCGACCAACTATTATTATCTTCTAAGTAGTCGTTGATGGAATAGTATGCTTTCGAACAGAGACTAGATTTAACTTTAGTTTTAAATGAATTAAAAGGCAAGTCAAGAAAAGAACGGGGTAGCTTATTGTAAAATTCGATACCGAGACCCTCAAACGAACCATGAACCCTACGAACACGGTGGGAAGGAACATGAAGTTTATACTTATTTCTGGTGTTAAAATTGTGGATATCACTGGTCTTTTTGTACAAATGTATATTTTGTCTAATGTATAATATGTTTGCAAAAATGAATTGAGATGCCACCGTGAGAATTCCAATCTCTTTGAAAATTTCTCGTAAAGAAACTCTTGACCCTAACCTATAGATTGCTCGTACAGCACGTTTTTGTAAAACAAATATATTTTGTATGTCCGCAGCTTTACCCCACAAAAGAATACCATAAGACATAACACTATGGAAATAACTAAAATAGACTAACCGTGCTGTGTCAACGTCAGTATATTGTCTAACTTTTCTGACGGCGTAGGCGGCAGAGCTGAGCCTTCCTGATAGGCCTGATATATGTGCGCCCCATTGAAGTTTGGAATCAACAGTTATACCCAAAAAAACTGCCGAGTCCACAGTTTCAAGCACTTCTTTATTTAAGATGACATTAGGTCCTAGATTTATAACATTAGGTAAGGCAAACTTTATACATTTAGTTTTCTTAGCATTAAGAACTAAGTTATTTGTCGTAAACCAATCCGTAACCATTGAGAGAGCGCTATCTACGTTATCAAAATCATTTCTATTCCTATCTACTTTAAAGATAAGAGAGGTATCATCTGCAAACAGTACTACGTCACAGATACCCTTTAAAAAATATGGTAAATCATTAATATACACCAAAAACAAGAATGGTCCCAATATCGAGCCTTGAGGCACACCTAAATAAACTGGTAGCCCGGAAGACTTAACACCATTGATATCTACACATTGGAACCTATTACATAAATATGAATCAATTACATTTAGAGCTTCGTTTTGGAGACCATAATGACGCAGCTTACGCAAAAGCGTGTCATGGTGTACGCAATCAAAAGCTTTGGAGAGGTCACAGAAAACTCCGATTGCATTCTGCGAGTTCTCCCATGCGTTGAATATGTGTTTTAGGAGAGCAACACCCGCATCTGTAGTCGATCGACCTTTTGTAAAGCCATATTGATCATTATGAAGGAGGCTATTTACATTAAAATATGTTAGCAACTGCTTCAGTATTAACTTTTCAAAAATTTTGCTAAATGCAGGCAGGATGGAAATAGGCCTGAAGTTGCCTATATCATTTTTATTGCCTGATTTAAATAGAGGTATGACTTTACTACACTTCATGAGATCAGGAAAAGTTCCTGAGTCCACGCATTTATTAAAAGTTACAGCAAGATAAGGCGCTACGATGCCTATATATCACTCAAAAGTTTAATTGAGATGCCCCAGTAATCCCCTGTGTTTTTTGATTTTAGAGAGTTAAAAACGTTAACTACGTCAAGTGGTGTTACATGCTCAAAACTAAATGATTGATTGCACTTAGGTACACTACCGTTCAAAAGACTTTCAGCTTTAGATGGGGATGAATTTAAGAAGCGAGTTGTAGTTATAGGTATGTAGGCAAAAAACTCATTAAATGCCTGAGCTACGTCAGCTGGTTTACTAACTAATTTGTTTTCGAATAGAATCTCTAGCTGATTTACTTTTTTAACAGACTTTCCCGTTTCATTATTTATTATTTTCCAAGTGGCTTTTACTTTATTATCAGAATTTTTAATTGTCTCGCTTAAGAATTTTGATTTAGCAGCAACACAAATCTTCTTAAACAATTTAGAATATTTTTTAACATACTCTAGAAAAGGAGTATCGAACCTATATTTTTTTAAACCGTATAACTCGTATAGTCTCGCTCTACTTTTATATATACCAGCAGTGGCCCATTGGTTGAAGCCAATGGAGGTACCCGTAACGTCTATAGTTTTAGACTTAAAAATGGCTTGGTACTCTTTTTGCACAACATCAAAAAGGGCTCTATAGATTTCATTAGGATTATCGTTGTCTACTAAAGATGGTGTAAGTTTATTTGCTATATTATTTTTAAACTTATTACAACGGCTTACCGTATAAGGCCTGCATTCTATTTTAAGCGGCTTTTTATTTTGTGGCATAGGAAAGCTAACTAATAGTCCACAGTGGTCAGACGTTAAGTCACTTAACACTAAATTTTTTTCTGAATTACAATTACTAAAAAAGTTATCAAGGCAAGTCGATGAGGATGCCGTAATCCTAGTAGGTTCATAAAACAAGTTGTTTAAATTATAAGACCTAAACAGATTGATTAACCTGACACTTAATGAAGTATCATCTAAAATATTAACATTAAAATCTCCACATATCACTATACTTTTATTACTTGATTTTATTTTATTAATTAAATCCTCCATTACCGATTCGAAAAGGCCAAAATCACCAGAAGGGGGTCGATAAACGCAAATTATAACGTATCGCTCAAGTTCAACACAAGACAACTCAACAATGTGCTCGATGGAAAGATTAACTAAATCTAAACGTTGTTTGCATTTCAAGTTATTTGAAACAAGGATTAATGATCCACCGCGAATTATATTTTTTCTTACAAATGCACTTTGTACAGTAAAATAATCATCATTAATAAAAACTACTTCATGTTCTTTCAACCAATGTTCAGTTAAACATAAAACCTGAACGTCATAGTTCTCTATAAATAAACATAACTCTAGTTCTTTGCCGGACAGACCTTGCATATTTTGATGTACAACATTCAACATATTATGAGGCTTACCCGTTGTCGCATCTAATAGTTTAAAGAACTAGGGGTATCAATTGAAATTTTAGAATTATTACTAACTGTAATCATTGGTACACAACATGTACCTGTGTCACGCTGTATATTGTATGCTAAAAGATTAGCAATTTGTCTCCTACTACTAGGTGATAAATACATATTAGTATTGGTTAGTTTGTAATCAGTAATAAATTGATTACAATCAAAATATAAAATAGCGTCACTGTGACGATAGGTCCTATTATAAAATAGCAAGTTTAAATTATAGATGTGCCTATTTTGCTCATCAGACAAATAATTTGAATAAGGCAAAGCGCAGAAAATAAATTTAATGTTATTTGTCTCACTGAGATGTAACATCAAATTGACACAATCAATTACATCCTTTTTCTTAATAGCTAAACTGTCCCCACACAATAGTATAATAGTTGAACTGGGGTGTATTTTTGTCAATCTAATATTATTTACTAATTGGCTAAAACTGGCACCGGGTAAACAATTATTTATTATACTATGTTGTGAACACTGGTTCAAAACAGTACCAAAACCTTGACCAAATTTGTCAGAAAAAACATAAGTAGTGGTATTCACATTATTTATATTAAGATTATCACTACAGCTATCGACAGGCTGAGCCGCTGAGGGTCTGGGTGCTATGTGCTGAGGCTGTGGTGCCTGAGAGCATGCACAGTTACAAGATAGGTTATTTGTCAGAGACTCATACCTCTCTGCATTGTACGTAACCAGGTCAACCAATTCATTGGCCTCCTGCATGCGCTTACTCAGATCTTGTTGAGAAGCCTCATATTTATTAAAAATATCGTTTAGAGCATATTCCCTAACAAACAGTTCATTCTGAAGGCGCTGAGTGTCATTATCATACATTATTTTACAAAGCTCTAATTCACTATTGCAATCCTTTAATTCTTGCAATAAATTAAGTTTGTTTTGTCTAAGTTTATTATTTATTTTGTTTAATTTTTGATGTTTTAATGATTTTTTAATTTTTCTAATTAATCTATTAATTTTAATATATTTCTTTATTTTGTTGTGGCTATTTAACAAGTTACATTTGGTGATGGTGTCATCAGTTAAATCTATTGTTACTATTGGCTCAACACATATGGGACCGGACCCGCTACCAACCAACTCATCATATAGGCTGCAGGTGTTCGCAGACTCTTCACCGGCTTTAAGAGATTTTAAGTGGGTTAAAGCGTTGTGGGCCTTGCTTAATTCAAGCTCAAGCTCAGATATGCGTCTCAAAGCCAGTTCATGGGTGTCACTACATTGCTGGAAATTTGACACAATTTGACGGAGGTGTTGATGCTGGTCAAGTACGTCCATATGCTGTGTGTGAAGTTCAGCCAACTGCTTTTTTAGATCAGTGTTCTTCTGATTAATAAGCTCAGCTGCATGCGCCCGACCCTAGTTCAGGCCATGGTACGGGGCGAGAGGGAATGGGAAGCTGTGTCCTCCTTCTGCGAAGCAGTAATGCTCGCGAAGAGGGAGGCGGCCTGGGTGAGGGAGACTCAACAACAGAGTCGCTCTCACGCGCTCAGCAGCAGCCGCCGCAGGTGACGCCTGGGGCTTCCGGCGCCGCGAGACGATCTCCGGCCACCGTAGACCCGAGCCTGCAGACGGCGAGCAATGGGTAGCTCGCCGTCTGATCAGCACCAGGCCCGAGAGTCGACGGCGCGTAGTGTTCCACGCGCGCCTCAAAAAGATGTCAGCAATAATGACGGGGCCCGTCATGGCCGGTGCCTGCCCAGGGCTTGTGGATAAATTCGAAACAGAGTTACCGCACCCCTGGCCAGCACTCAGGGCAGAGAAGGAACTGGGGTGGGTTTTTGTCAGTAAGAGTCTGACTCGCCCTCCCACTCTTCTGACACGCCCTTCCGCTCCACCCTAGAGCGGAAGAAGTCATGAGATGATTTCCCACCCCCCAAAAAAAAAAAAAAACCTTAGAGCGGAAGATGTCATTGGACCATCCACTACATACCAAGAATTCTCAATGCTTCGGAAACCACGTTAACCTTTTGGTCCCAGCTGTCATTTGTAAATCTTTGACAGTCGTTACGGTTAGTAAGAAGCCAGGAAATCGTGAGAACCAGTTGAGTGTTGCCAAGGGTGGTCTTACTAAGTTACTGGGTTGTGGAGGTCAGATACGCATTCGCTCCATGCTTCCATATAACACTCTTTTTTTTTTGGGTGGGTAATCATCCTATAACTTCTCCCGCTCTGGGTGGAGCGGGATGGCGTGTCAGACTCTTACTGACTAAAACCCACGCCTGTTCCTTCCCTGCCTGAGTGCCCAGGGGAGCGGTAAGTCTGTTACGAATTTATCCACTACCTCCATAAAACACTCTGGACTAAAAGCCGACCTTGGGGTCGACTTCTAGTTCCTCATAATAAGAAAAAGGCTAAGCAGATTGAATCGAAGTTTTGGGAATACATTACTTATGCGTACAGCTAAGGAGTGGAATTCCCTGCCAGAGTCTGTCTTTTCTGATAGCTACAACCTGTTTGCTTCATATCAAGAGTGAATAGGTCACTTCTAGGCAAGCATGCTCCATCGTCGACCACATCATGGCTTAGCATCAGGTGGATAGTATCAAAAATAAAAAATAAACTTATCAACATTTTTGACCAATGAAGAACGATACAATGTTTCTTTGAATTCCTACGAATAGATAGTAAGTAAGAGTGCAATGAACGTTATTGTCATGATATAATATATCAAGTATAGTTGGTAGTACTCAGTATTAAGTAGTAGGTGGTAGTACGTCGGTAGCATGCAACGAATACAGTTACTGACCTCGGGATCGCGTGAGGTGCCAAGTACAGTTAGCTGCGAGGATTAGTTGGCTAAGAAATAAAAGTTTTATAGATCATATTACGATTTTATTAGCTGAGTAACCAACCATTCCATAGTTCAGTTCAAATGAAAAAAAAAATCAATTGATAGGATAAATGAGAGTTTTAGATTTTCGAAACCTAATGTGAATACCACGTTCAACCAATAAAATTACAGAGATATGAAAACGCATTAAAGTACAGGAGTCCGCTTGTAACATTACTTCTAGATAAAAAGTGTGGTACATTTTTACGTAGGTGTAACGTTACGCGAAATTTCAACGCACTGTGTCGCCCCCATTTTTTGTTCACGTGACAAAAGAAAAAAATACGTATTCAATGTTTTTTGGTAATCTAACCGACAGACCAAGCAGATTTTTAGTCATGTACCCCATTATACAAACTCTGGTAGGTTTGTGTTACACTCAGAAACTTTGTAACGAAAATGTACAAAGCAATCATTTCTTATTCCAACTGCTTCAATCAAATATTTTGGCTTATTGGTTTATCATACTTGTATAAAGTGTCATTCCAAATGACCATTATTTGAGAATCAATATCAAGCTCCATACAGTTTTGAAATGAATTTAATCAAATTCCTCATCGAGTTCAGTTGGAATTTAGATTGCATTGAAGGATGACAACACGATGACATTTCACGAATTGCAGTCATAAATAATATAATATTTGAAACTGATAATTTGACTGAAGTGGCATGTTATTCAGTGTTTCACGTTTTATATGTATTACCTTCTATCTCATAACAAGCGGTGATTAAGTGAAACATTCGCTTGTAATTTATTTATTTATTTATTTACACTTCATGCAACTAAAGTACAAAGACGGGCTTAATGCCTTAGGCATTCTCTACCAGTCAACCAAGGGTGGTGGAGAAATAATATGGCAGGTGCATAAAAAAAACAAAAAAAACAATAAATAATTCTATTAAACAATCCAGATTTATTAACGGTATCTGCTATAAATGTGTTCTGTACATTTATCTGATATAAATTTATTCTGAACATTTATCGAACATTGATATTTGTCGAAGCACTCCGATGGGCCGCTAATTGGCTGCCGTCGAAGTATTTATTCAATGCGTACATTATTAATTGAATAATACTGATTAAATTACGCGCGTTAAAATTTTGTACAATGAATTTTAGTAGACGTACAAGATGAAATTAACATTTTCTGCGTTACTTTAACACTACGGTGAACATGTATGTATACAACACTATACAGGAGGACAATATACGAGAGGTTTGGTCATATTTTAAGAAATATATCTGCCCATCGATATGAACAACTTTCTTCAACAAAACCAGACGAAATTCTCAAAAAAGGTTTTTACCTCCTAAACAAATATTGATCAGCTTGATCATAACTTTCTATGGAAAGTCCAATTTTGTTTTATTTTTTTCTTAGAATAAGATTTCGTTTCCATGGGCAGAACCGGTTCTTAAAATATGACCACACCTTTCCGTTACAGCCTGTATATTTCAATATTGCAGTGAATCACACAATAATTTACAATACAACAAAACAAAACAAATAACACAAACACACACAATTTTGTGTTTAGCATACATAAAAGTCGTTATTATTGTGCATAGCTTCAAAAGTAGACATGACTTTCAGCGGTAGGTTACCTACTGAAAGAGCTTTCTAACAAAGTTTTTGTAATCGCATTAGTACTTCTAAAATTACTACTAAACTCTCATTTAAATAAACAATTAAACAATTTTCGTCGTCGTGTCGTGTCGTCGTGGCGTCTACGAGTATATAGACACCAACCTCTCTTGGAAGGTTCATGTTGCTGATGTTAGTAGGAGGGTCTTTTACTCTTTTCAGTCTCTTAAACGTCTCCAAAAATTCTTACCATTTCACACTAAGGTCACTCTTGCTCAATCTCTTTTCCTACCACTAATAGACTATGCGGATGTCTGTTTTCTAGGAGGTACTCCTTAACAAACTCGAGCGACTGCAGAATTTGTGCATCTGTTTCATTTTTGGCCTCCGAAAATACGACCATGTGTCGGAGTTTCGGACCAGATTGGGGTGGTTGCCGATTCGGCGTCGGCGAGATAGCCATATCCTATCTCTTTTCTATACTATCCTGGATAATCCAAATTCCCCTCAATATCTTCGTGAACCGTTTGAGTACTTCGTTCCGAGGGGCAAACCTTGTCGCACTGCCAATTCTCTTCTCCCTCGTACTCCGCGTCACACTTCTAGCCGCTATAATGGCTCGTTTTCTGTAACTGCAGTGCGTCTCTGGAACTCTCTCCCACACTCCCTACGCGACAGCCCTTCACTGGAGGTCTTCAAGAAGAAAATTAAAGAGCACTTCCTTTCATATTGACATAATATTGATATATATTGGTATTTATTTAGTATATAATATATATATTCAGATAATTATACTTATTTATGTAAGTTTATGTTGTACACTGGATCCTACCCTCAAATGTGATCTCTCTCTATCACTCAAAGGTTTGCTGGGAGAAAACTCAACATTGAGTTAAGCTCGCCTTTGTAGGTACATTAACTATTTAATCACTGTGTATTATGTTAGTTGTTTGGTGTACAATAAAGAATTAAAGAATGTTTCGTCTTTATAACATTACTTGTGGTTCATTCCATGCCGACATAGCTTGTGTAGAAATCTATGCATAATTGCAGAATATGCATTTGCATATTAGACGCATGACGTAATCTTATTCGTAGCGGAAAGAGCAATTGTTCGGCCATTGTGCCGGCAAAAGCATAATATAAAGTGAATTAGAATCCGTAAATTCGCACCAATTATTTATATATATTTCCACCTAGTAGAACTCCCACCACAAATAGATGCCTAAGTTTAAACTAATATTACAGTAAACTTATTTGTTAATGTATTTACTAGCTTCTGCACGCGGCTTCGCCCGCGTTAAATTAATACTACTGTTATAAACTTTTAAACCCTTTTCACCCTCTTAAGGGTTGAATTTCGAAAAAACCTTTTCTTAGTGGATACTTACTCTTCACAAAGAACACTCCCTCCAAATGTCATGTCTCAAAAAATCCTGTTAGTCCTGTTCCGGACATAAAAGACTACACAATCGCTAAGTGCCATAAGTTTTTTTTCTTTTTTAGGGTTCCGTACCCGAAGGGGCCAATTCCGTACCCAAAGGGTCCAAACGAAGCCCTATTGTTGTCACTCACGTGTCCGTCTGTCTGTCCGTCCGTCGTCTGTCACAAAATTTTGTTACGAAGAATTTTTTAACTTCCCATTGGCCTTTTTTTTATCGGGGTGAGAAATCATTCAATGACAGAGCGGAGGGCGTATCAGACTCTTACTGCCTAAAACCCACCCCTGTTCCTTCCCTGCCTGAGTGCCCAGGGGTGCGGTAACTCTGTAAAGAATTTATCCGCAACCACTAGGCATGCAGGCACCGGCCACGATGGGCCCCGTCAGTGGTGGCTGACAATCATCTCTTTGAGGTGCGCGTGGATCACTACGCGCCGTCGACTCACGGGCCTGGTGCTGATCGGACGACGAGCTACCTACTGCTCGCCGTCCGCAGGCCCAGGTCTAAGGTGGCCGGAGATCGTCTCGCGGCGCCGAAAGCCCCAGGCGTCTCTTAAGGCGGCTGCTGCTGAGGGCTTGAGGGCGACTGCATTGTTTAGCCTCCCTCACCCGTTCCGCCTCCTCCTTCGCGAGCATTACTGCTTCGCAGAAGGAAGAGACTGCTTCCCATTCCCTCTCGCTCCGTACCATGGCCTGGACTAGAGCCGGGTGCGAGAGGTCGCTGCCGCCGATCGCCTCCACGAGGACGCGGCAAGGCTCGGCCCAAGCGGGGCAGATCTCCACCGTACATAATACGGTGGAGATCTGCCCCGCTTGGGCATGCTCCACCGTGTCCTCTGGGGATCCTCACAGTGGGGACACCCGTTGGCCTATGAACTTGAAATTTTGTGGTAATGTTTATTATTACGTATACATTACTAACAAATACCAATATTTGGTACGGAACCCTTGATGTGCGAAATCCAACACGCACTTAACAAGTTTTTCATTTTGATATTTTATGTCACGGAAAATATACGGTTTCTATAGAATAGGCTACGGTAGCAAAACCGCGAGTAAATATTTAGTTTGTGATAAAAAGCAACACATTTGTGCAGTCGACTGTAACGGAAACAATCGCGTACTTCGCGGTGTAATGTTGTGCTCGCTGAATTATCGACAACCTTGCTGTGCAGGGGTGCGCCAGACCGGGAGCTGCTGGAGAACTTACATATTTAAAAGTTTTATAATATTTCCACTGCTGGATCACCGGCCTCCTCTCTAGGAGATGGAGTGGGTCGTAATCCAACACGCGGGCCCAGTGCGGGTTGGTGGATGTTACATGTCTTCGATTTTTTCGTTTTAGGACATGCCGGTTTCCTCACGATGTTTTCCTTCACTGTTTTGAGAGCAGTGGTGATGAAATAAATTACACAAAGTACAGCGATTGCCTCGGATTTTTTTTAAGAGCATTGCCCCACCCTATGAATTACTTCAGTATCGTGGATGCGTTCACTAATATTCAAACTCACATACACAAGACACCCAGACCCGGAACAACTATCTGTGGGTCATCCAAATAGTTGTTCCGTGCGGGAATCGAACCTGCGAGACGCAGCGCAGCAGTCGAAAACCCTAGGGAAACCCTAGGGATATTGCGAATCCACGAAAAATTGACAGTAGCGAAAACATTTCTCAATTATGTTAGGTTAGATAAGGTTTAAACTGTGACCCCCTACGCACGAGCCGAGCGAGCGCAGCTCTAGCAGCGGCCGGCGAGTGCCAGAAACGACTAGATTTTATTTTAGTAGGCTACCCGGAACTACCTCTTTCACCACTGTCTATCTGTATTTTCGCAATTTATCTAGGGTTTTCGCGAAAATTCGTATTATCAAATCATCCTACGACCTATAATAACAAGTTCTTTTTTTGCGTTGGTAATTAAAGTGCACAGTTATCAACACATTTATTTCGCCATGTCATGGCGAAATAAATGTGTTGAGATAAATGTTTGTGATGTGGAGATGCAATCACGTTGTGATTGCATCAGTTTGAGCTCGGAACGCATCGTAGCTTTTCTTCACGACGCAAGATAATTCATGCGGCTTGTTGCCGTTTGAAAGAATATACATATCGATATACGAGTCTGAAACCATTTTTTTTTTCGCTCACTAAGCAAAAAGGTACGTTGTTCAAAAGCGAGGGAAGCTAGCGAGGGAACTTAAGGCACCCCGACACGGATATATGTTAGGTTCGCGAACGCAGCCCCAATCATCCCCTTCGTGTTAGATTCCTTTAAACCCTGCAGACAGAAATAGGAGCCCTTCCCAGCGGGGCTCCACCTACCTTACGTAAAACTGCCGTTAGCACATTTCCGGCTGAAAAACAAGCTCCGCTTTTCAATTAATAGCGATGCGTCACAAACTCAAATTGTTGCTAAGATAATAATATTTTGAGGTAACTATTTTGCTGTGCAATCATTATTTTTAATTAGCACTGGGATTTTTGTTTTTATAAAAAAGGAAGAGTTATTGATTTACAGTTAAATACTTACCTAAATTATTTCAGGACACCTCACGATAAAACTAATTACTTTATAATATTTAGATTAATTGCTAAATTCAAACGCGCTGCTTTCATGTAAATCAGGCTTCGAGGGTAATACCTTTTATTCTTATAAACGACCTTTTATGAATTTAATATCTACAATTTAAACAGAAATGTCGTTACTTATGGAGATTTAAATGGCTGCCCTCACTCTATTATAATAACAGAATTTGAAACATGAATATTCATCTCAGTTTGAAATAAATTAGTTAAATCATAGTTGATGAATCCTGGCCTATTTTCATTTTTATTAAAGTTTGAACGAATTTTCAGCTGATCTTTCTTAAAGCAAAAAGATAAAGATTAATTATATAGTTAGTTGAATAAGCCTGTGGTGTCATTAAAGCCAGACATGGACTATAACTGGCTTATTAACATTTACCTAGGTCTGATTATATTCAGTAGAAAATGGATGTGAAAACTCATACTTGTTTATTATTTTAAGCTTGTTAATCTAGCATCGTTCTGAATTCAAAACGAATCACAGTATTCATTTCTAAGAAGTTGTAGTGGAAATAAATTTTATGGGCGTAATCTAAATAAAAGTTAACCATGTGTTTAGTTCATACACTGATTAGGAGGTTCCAAATTACCTAAACATTTTTTAACCAGGAAGCAGGATAGATCCTGCCGAGGGGTTGAGGATAAATTCGAAACAGAGTTACCTCGCCCCTGGGCACTCAGGGCAGGGATGGAACAGGGGTGAGTTTTAGTCAGTAAGAGTCTGATACGCCCTTCCGCTCCACCCTAGAGCAGGAGATGTCATTGGATGATTCCACCCCTTAAAAAAAAAGCAGGATTGATTTGGGTGGTAAAGTACTGACTTATATGTAATTTAAAAGTAGTTTTGTCCTTTAGCTATATTTGATGGAAGAGACGCATGCTATTTAAAATTAAAATCTGCTAATCAGTACTTAAAGTGATAGCGCGCACGAGCTACTTTTGTCGCCGCAACTATTGGGTGCCCACCTATGAAATTGGTGTTTTTTTCTCACAAATAGAGAACCTCGTCACTTTTATGAATTAAAATATTCATCAATTGCTTGATAATATATTGAATAATGACCCTCTTAAACAACTGCCAATAGTAAAAAAAACTTTATTACTTATAGTTTTATAAACAAAAAAAATACCATAAAAATGACTCCTCTTTTTGTTAGCAGAAATGACCTGACCACTATTTGTTTTAACTTAGCCAAAACTTATTTTTGTTGCTTAATCTAAGTGGCTTATCTTAGTTTTTAAAGATTATTGCATGAAATTTTTTAAACATAGTTGTTAAATAAATTAAGAAAATGTTAGTATAAAAAATGCAACTTCTTTAAAATTCTACATACAAAACGCTGATTTTATAGGTGAGGACCTAATATTTTGTCTCTCGCATCTCTCTATGGGCTTGTATGAAAGTGCGCGCATGTAGCAATGTGACAGCCGACCTGCCAGCTGCCGCTCAATATATAAGTTTTTTTTTTTTATTCTGAGATTTTTTTCACAAAAATGTCGCGGTGCTGTCGCTCCCTGCGCTCATCTTTAAAATCTCGGCGAAGAGACAGCAACAAAGGCAAAAAATCACTGGGAAACTAAGTTGCTCGTGGGCGCCATTCCAAACTAAGCATAACGTGATTTATAAATGAGGTTGGATTTTGAAGTATTTAATTTTTTTTTTCAAAATCACTTAAATTTGGATCACATTTTACAAACAAGCCATACTCCCGGTCTAAGCACGGTAGCCATGCTTTTGTTTAATGATTGCGGAACTGGGTCGGAGTCGGACAGGGCGGCTCTCGTGAACGTTTCCACGTAAGCATTCACCGGCACGCATTTTCCGAGAAGGAAGGCTTCGCAAGCCTTCCTTCTCGGAAACTGTCTCCATTTCACATTTTCAACACTTTTTAAGTAACGTAAATTGAATTATAGATCCAAATTAGGGCACGGAGAAATTGTTATTAATAAAATAATTTGAAAACTAAGGTTAACTGTGGTTTGTTTCTCGATGTATAGCTAGATACTCCCGTGCCTTGTTTTTCAAAGTTGGTAACCCAGAATAAACCAGTAAAATCTGTATACCTACGTAGCTAGGTTAACTAATATTGTAGTTATATTTTGTTGTAAATAAGTCTATAAATCATCACCAACCTTTAAATGTCCCCACTGCTGGGGCACAGGCCTCCTCTCTGTGAGAGGGTGTGGATGGTGGGATCCACCAAGCGGTCCCGATGCGGATTGGTGGATGTCACATGTCTTCGAATTTTTTTTTGTAAGACATGCCGGTTTCCTCGCAATGTTTTCCTTCGCCGTTTTGAGAGCAGTGGTGATGAAATAATTTACAAAAAGTATAGCGCCTGCCCTAGTTTGAACTCACGACCTACAACTTGTAAGTCGCGGCCAATACCACCGTCGCTGCTCATATTACACAACAAAAAAAGAAAACAGTGGCACTCTGAGAGTGCCGACAAAAGTGAAAACTTGAACAAAAATGCCCAACGTGCCTCGCGTACCGCTACGGTGGCGCGCCAGTTCAATTGTTTTTTCCCACCTCAAAACTGCCCAACGCGCCTTAGGAAGTTTTCACTTCAAAAAACGCCATAATGTTTAATATTGAAAAGTTTCGTTAAAAAGTTATAGTAAATTACATTATATATTGTAATTAAAGGTTATACATGATATTATTACTACTACATATTTACTACTTCAATGAACTAACGTTCGTTTTTCTAGTTAATTAAAAAGGTGCAATTACTGCTATTTAGATAAACACTATAATTAATTATACACTTGCTACAGAAATGCTTTCCCACTAGCTAATAAAACAACATTTTCAGTGCTTAATATAACATAATTTATAGAGGACCATTAGCTAAACTAACTCCTCATAATTATAACATATCTTTTTTGGTGACATTATTAAGATGATATCATAAACCTCATCAAAACTGCAAGTCCAGACCAACCTTATTTTTTTTAATTCCATTTAACATTATCATATTTATAAAGTACCCACTGCTGGAAATCAGGCCTCCTCGCTAGGAAAGAGGATGGGCCGTAATCCACCATGCGGGCCTAGTGCGTGCTGTTGTACATATTATGTATGTCCTAAGTCTTGGATTTTTTTTATTCTAAGACATGCCGGTTTCCTCACAATGTTTTCCTTCACCGTTTTGAGAGCAGTCTGTGGTGATGAAATAATTTACACAAAGTAAGGCGCCCGCCTGGGTTTGAAATTAAGATTTACGTCTCGTAAGTCGGGACGTTACCACTGGGACACCACTGCTCACAACTTAAATAAACATTCAAACTTAATCCAGTCAGAGTACTACGCAACTGACGAGCAAAGCAGTACAAACTGGTGACGTCACATAAGTCGGTGACCACACGCGGTCTAGTTTGGAAGCTTCGCGCTAGAGCACAGTTCCTTTAGGAAGCTGTGCTGAGCGTGGACAAGCGGAGAAAGAGAGAAGTATTGAGACCTAGCTTTGACCCGTGGTTTCGTTCCGTTTGACAAAAACGTGTATCTTCCAAGGTAAATGTAGCTTAAAAGGATTAAAATAATCAAGCAACAACTAAATAACAAATAATGCCTTTAATAAAATATTAGCTTCTACCAGTGGCTTCATTCGCGAGGAATTAGTACTTTTTACCCTGCTATTCCAGACTATAATCTTTCTCTGTGCCAAAAGGCTATGCCAAAAATTGTGTTTTTTTTTATGGCACACTAACGCCACCTTGTTTTGATATGTAGAGTACTTCCATACAAACAATAGTTACTATGGTACCTCAGGTCTAAAATACATCCGTCTCGAAATATGCGCCCTAATCTTTAACACGTATTTAAATATGAAGACTGAAAACATGAGTTATTTTAATGGTACTATACTATTTATTTGTTAGTACAAACTCAATTAGACTTAAGTTGCATCATATGCATTATGCGTACAAACAGACGGAAACAAAGGTTAATCGCCGTGCCATACATTTTCTTACCACTCACCATCATCATTCATCATCATTATTATCCTGCCTTTATCCTAATTTATTTGGGGTCTTTCTTCCATACTTCTCTATTAGTCGTCATCTCTGAAGTCACCCCCTTTTTACCTATATCCTCTCACCATGCATTCAAAAAATAGATTAATAATTGCATGTGGAAAAATAAAAGGCACCAGTTGCCCATAAATGTCAGGCAAAGCCCGTTCATCCAGGATCCTTTCAGCCGTTGTAGCGTGACTCGTCGTAGGATGGATGTTACTTACTCAATAACTAACATCTATTTATCCATCCAAACTTTCGCATTTATAATATTAGTAGGATATTAGGATTACTTCAAAAATCTTTACAGCAACAACAAAATATGTGGTTGGCGTTTTATGGTTAGGTTCGAGTACAAAGTCACCTCATGAATAAAATCTAAGTTACTCGAACTGTCTCAATAAAATGGGTAGTGTCGTTATTTTTTATTTATTTTTTGTTTAACTAGCTTACACTGTTGCACTGCTCCAAGCTTCCCCAAGTCTTCCAGGAAATCTTTCCTTGCTTCCTCCAAACCTCCCGGTTCGCGTCGAGGTCGACTCGCCATCGCTTGCGTCAGTATCGAAAACAAGAAAACACTTTTACTCAATGAAAAATGAGGCAGGTAGTTATTAGTTAGGTACCTACTAACTTGACTCGTTGATCTCATGGTCGCAAGCGCGACTGCTGAACCTAAGGTCTTGGGTTCGATTCCCGAGTCGGGCAAAAAGTGCAATTGGGTTTTTCCAGTAGAAATTACTCTGTAGCAGCCCGGAGTTTGTAAGTTGGTGATGTGACACCCCCTTGCCTCGGAAAGCACGTAAAGCAGTTGGTCCTGCGCCTGATCTCTCCCCGGTCGTGTAGGATTGCCGTCCTATCGGACTATGATAGTGAAGGAACAGAGAGTGCACCTGTGTCTGCGCACACGCTTGTGCACTATAACATCTCCTGCGTACTTGGCTAATCTCCGTTGAGATTAGCCACCATGATGGAAATTCGGTCGGAAGGAATATAATTATATATTTTTTTTACCTACTAATTATTTAACCGGACAAACAAATAAATAAGTCATTTAGACAACGTCTATTAGTTTTCTGCCAATCTTAATATAGTTCAAAACTATCCTGTCTAAACTTCGATTCTTTTCTTAGACGGACCGTCACCTAACACTGAGTATACCTCATTGCATAAGAGATAAACTTTTTTCGTAGTTTCAAACTACGAGATTTTGTTGGAATTTTTTCAAACCAATCTCCAAAAATAACTCGCTAAGATATATCTATATATAATGTATCTTAGCTCTTTCAGTCCAAGTTTATTTGAAAATAAAGTTTATAATGGTATAAGCTATATTTTATAACGCAAGAACAGGATGAAGAAGTAACGTGGTACCAAAAATTGGTACGAGGAACGAACGACTATAAAAAAATAGTTTTTTATAATCTCAAGCTTCAGGTTCTCCTGCAACCTTTAACTAAAGATCTATTTTCTAGACTCAGTAGTTTCGGAGATACTGGAAGGGGCAATTCGTCTGTTTTCTCAAATCACACCAGTCAGGCCCGGAATAGCAAACACAATTAAAAACCTATTGTCGCGTCTCCGATTGGAGACGCGCTGGGCCTGACGGATTAAAACCATTTATTTAACAAAAATACTGTCAAATTGAGAACTTCCTCCTTTTTTTGAACTCTGTTAAAATGTATGTAAAAAAGAACATTTTCAACTAAATCAATATCGTATAATCACCCAAATAAAAGGATATCAAACGCTCACGTTACGGAGAATTCAAAAATCTCTTCTACCTAAATCACTAATTGCTAAACTGTCATCACTCCGTCCTCTCCACAACGTGGTGGTCAAGTGACTACAGCGGAATCTTCACAAGAACGTCCGCCGATCGTATCGTTGACCAACTTGTCCTTTTAATGTACAACTTACTTATCAGTTTGAGATGAGTTATTTCAGAAATAGCATGGTACAAGGATATTGAGAAGGTCCACTTCGTCTTCTGCAAAGGGAATATTTTTGATCAATGTATGACACGGATCATTAGATAGGAAGAGCAAAGTGGTTGACATTTTAAGCTATCCATTATTTATTTATTTATAAAAGGTAAGTTCACAGCTAACCGGAAGTAAACATAAATTTAATAATTTCTAAATAATACGCCATTTAAACACATATATCAATAAGAATAGCAAAGAGTGACAAGAATAAGAGTAAGTATATAGAGTGACTGGTAATTAGTGACCGATACTTAAACATGTGATTGAACTCACAATAACAAACAACTTTCCCAAAGAAACATTTTTTTAAATCTCATTCTCTTTTATCACAATAACACAACAGCCGTATGAAATTCACGCCCGCGCGCTTGTGGCCTATCAGCTGTTAGCTGCGTGACACCGTTCTTTTTGAAAGTTGTTTGTTATCATGAGTACAATCACGTCTTTAAATATCGATCACTAATTACCAGTCACCCTATATAACGGTGTGTGCGTGTATGTATCTATACGGTGAGGGTGTCTGTGAATGTGTGTGATGATATGTATATGTATGACTAACTGGCACTACAGGCGTAACTGGGCGTCTCGTCTTTGGTTTAAGATAAGAATGATCTCTTTTTTAAGACGGTTTCGAGTGATATTGAAGGCGTCCAGTGTTGGAAACTTTTTTTTTTGTGGGGGGGGAAATCAACCAATGATTTCTCCCGCTCTAGGGTTGAGCGGGAGGGCGTGCCGGACTCTTACTGACTAAAACCCACCCCTGTTCCTTCCTGCGCTGAGTGCCCGTGAGGGCGAGGTAACTCTGTTTCGAATTTATCCTCAACCCCCGGGCAGAGTGTTGGAAACTTGTCATATTAATATAATGCGGGTAGTCGTAAGAAAGGTGACATCATCATCATAATCAGCCTCTTAATGTCCCCACTTCTGGGGCGCAGGCCTCCTCTCTATGAGAAGTTGAAGAAAGGTCGCTAGAAAGGTGACATCTTCATGTATAAATCACGGCTTTTTGCACGGTTCTTTACCTTTCAGGATCGGACAGGGTTTTTGTTACATGCTGTATATACAAAAACAAAATACGAGTAATAGTTTTAATTATTTTACAAACTGTGATTTCTTAGATGATAGTTTAAATTATTATTTATACAGACTGTGATTTTTTTAACCGACTTCAAAAAAAGGAGGAGGTTCTCAATTCGACTGTATTTTTTTTTTTTATGTGTGTAACCTCATAACTTTTCACTACGTGAACCGATTTTGAAGATTTTTATTTGAAAGCTGTTGCTTCACATGTGGTCCCATTTTAATTTGGTGAAGATCTGATGAAGAACTTCGGAGATACACAATGGAACTCTTCAATAAATGATAGCAAACCTTCCAAAATTGTTGCAATTGCATGTCTGTATATTGTTTTCACCACTTCACAACATTACATCACGCTGATACGCTCTGAAGGGGTATACAGATTTGTACAGTTCACCCTGATACACCCTAATTTCACCAACTATGTTAAAATTCCCTATTTTTGGGGCTATCAATTCGGGCATAACTTTACTATTAATTTAGTTTGAGAATGGGGTACAACAACTAAAAAGTGAAAAATAAAAAACTTTTTACAAAAAAAATACAACCGACTCCCATAAATAAAACTAAAAAATGCAAAATAACTTTAATTTCGGAAGTCGGTGTCAAATAACGAAGAAACCAAACTAGAAACACCGACTTCCGAAATTAAAGTTATTTTGCATTTTTTAGTTTTATTTATGGAAGTCGGTTGTATTTTTTTTGTAAAAAGTTTTTTATTAACAGAAAGCTTTAATTATTTAAAAACTGTGATTTTTTAGACGATAGGGTTAATTTTTTTATGCACATACTTATTTTTAGCAGAGAGATTAAATTATTGTATAAACCGTGATTTTTTAGGTTATAGTTTAAATTATTTTATATACAGACTGTGATTTTTTAGCAGGGAGGTTTAATTATACTTAGTAAAAACTGTGATTTGTGACGACTGAATAAAAATAAATACAAGCCATACAAGCACTTTTCTTACCATCAGTACTTTTGCCTTCTAGCATACATGTAGGTAGATATATACGGACCGGGAGAGTTGGAAATAGGGATGAGTTGCAACAAAGCCGTTTTTTCATTGGGACTTTCGGAACCCTAAAATACTTATTCAATATTTTTTGGAAATCTGATTGACGGAACAAATTGATCTTTTTAGGGATCTACCATATATGGCACTACCCAGATGACTAATAAAAGACAATGTTGCACCGATATCTCCAATAAACTTTGTTAAGGCCAAGAGAATGATGTACAGGCGTCACAATCTCACAGTATCCCAGTATTTGTACCAAGTAAGCCTTCCTTATCGATTTTTATTTAGCGATAATACTATCCGAGAGTAGTTTAAATTCAATCGTCACTGTTCCGTCGGCATTAGTGCTCAAATATTTTTATTGGATTTTATTTTAGAGATACGACTTGCTGAAATCATCATCATCAGCCTTTTTAACCGACTTCCAAAAGGAGGAGGTTCTCAATTCGTCTGTATGTTTTTTTTTTTGTATGTATGTTACGCGATTTCTCCGTCAGTTATGAACCAATTTTCAAAATTCTTTTTTTATCTGAAATAATATACGCCCGAGGTGGTCCCATATAAATTTTATCGAAATTGCTTTAGCGCTTTTTGAGAAACTGAACAAAAACGGAAAATACGTGTACCTCGATGACGTTTTGGTGTTTTCCAAATGTTTAAATTCCACGTTCCATTATATTGGGGTTTTTAGTTCTGAGGTATAACAACAAAAAAGTGAAAAATAAAAAACTTTTTTACAAAAAAAAAAACAACTGACTTCCAAAAAAAAATTAAACTAAAAATTAATAAATAACTTTAATTTCGGTAGTCGGTGTCAAATAACGAAGAAGTAAAATACAAACACCAACTTCCGAAATTAAAGTTATTTATTAATTTTTAGTTTATTTTTTTTTGGAAGTCGGTTGTTTTTTTTGTTAAAAAGTTTTTTTAATGTCCCCACCGCTGGTACACAGGCTTCCTCTTTCAGAGCCCACAACGCGGGCCCAATGCGGATTGGTGCATGTCACATGTCTTCGAATTTTTGGTTCTAGGACAAGCCGGTTTCCTCACGATGTTTTCCTTCACCGTTTTGAGAGCAGTGGTGATGAAATAATTTACACAAAGTAAAGCGCCTACCTGGGTTTGAACTCACGACTTGTAAGTCGCAGCCAATACCACTGAGCCACCACTGCTCTTGCTGATATGTTGAATTGTAATAATAAACAAAGTAGGAAAATACTTAATTAATATACAGAGATTGAGTTGAATGTGCTAGTAATCCCAGATAAAAATATTCTTACTTATTTAGTGCAGACTAAAGCGGCGCATGTCATCAAAAATAAGACCAGGTAACTTGACTTTCTTTTAAAAACCTGAAAGTCTGCTCACGAAGACACGACAGGTTAACGGCTGTTAATACATTTAAAAATGAGCATAAAATTTTCACCATAATTTTCTTTAATAACACTATTAAAATCACAACAAAAGACCATTAAATACTCCTTTGTTCCGTCGCATTATTAAGAACACAGACTCATATTAAATTCTTTAGAACCAAACCATTTTATGGAGGCAGCGTTAATCTGGTGGTTTTAACTGCTAACAAAATTGAAATTTTACGACAAAAACATTGTATTTGTCATAATAACGGCTGTGATAGTAAAAGATGGCAGCTGTAAAACTCAGCTGATGTTAACTGGGCTTTAAAATGTACGTCGATAACCGTTGTGACGCCAGTTAAGGTTTGAATGAATCAAACGACTTTCGGTAGTTTTATCTACCTAGCCGAATATTATTTGAGAGATTACAAAAAAAAAACAAACAAAATAAAACCTCAAGATTTGCCGTTTTTTTTTGCATTTATGTCTTATCCATAACCTTTAATTTAAGGAAATTGTGCCAATGTCACTTTACACACGGTATTCCTCAGTTTTCCACGAGACAGACAGCAAAACACTTGTCTCACCAAATCCTCCGATAATGTTCTCATTACACACGCCCACTTCCCACTTTGCTTTTGTAACAAGATGCCAAGCAATTATCCAAAAACGCCTTAACGAAACTCTCGACACCCACACAACATACGCCTACGTCAACTAGAAGAGTCATCTTCCCTGTTAATAATGAGTTGAACGTAGAGATGGACCGAATAATCCGGAAAGCCGAGTATCCGGTACATTTTTAGTCGGCGACTATTTTTCTGTATCTGGTGGTTACACGGAAGCCTATAAATTAACACGAAAGTAACGCAGTCTGGCTGTTTGTGTTTGCATTTCTTAACAGTTGGACGGATTTGTATGAAACCGCTGGCAGAAGCAAGTTTAAAACTTAAAAAAAAGTTTGCCGTCACGGGTCGTCCGGCAGATGTGAAACATCTATTTTAATATTAGAATTCAAAATTGTTGTTAGTGGTTGTTTGGTTCTTGTTGGTTGTTGTTGTTTGTTGTTGTTGTTGTTGGTTTTTGTTGTTGGTTATTGTTGGTGTAGTTGTGTTGTTACTTTGTTTCGCATACATGTTTCTAGAAAGAAGAAATGTCGAGAGCGGCGGCGTAGTTGGGGCATAGTGACACGAGAGCGTCATGCCGTTTTCCATCACGGCATTCGAGTCGATTTTACTGCCAAGACGCGCCAATAGATGTTTCACATCACTAGTGGAGACCCGTCAAGCCCCTCATTAGCAGACACAATTGAAAACCTATTCTCGCGTCTCCTTAAGGAGACGCGAAGGGCCTGACGGATTAATCGACTAGTTAGGAAAGTCACATATATAGATCACGAACATTAATTAGACTAGTCGGTCCATCTCTAGTTTAAAGTGTTCTTGCCACGACAATGTGGGGCTATCGCACAATTTTCAAGATTTCCGACGATGCGATTTTTATTGCAACGTCGGCCGAAGCTAAGTGTGGTCGGTTCGAGGGTCGAGCGGACCAATTGATGGCAAAAGATGGCTGTTCTAGCTTACGACAACTATTCGAACGGTGGAAAAAATATGGTTGGTTGGGTTTTATTTTTATGAGTATCTTCAGAGGTATGAGTTAAAGTAAATGATAGGGAATGTTTGAATATTTCAGTGTTTCATATTTTTTGAAGTGACACTGTCTGAAGATTTTTAAAAAAATAAAGAAATAATTTCTTAGCAGAATTTAAAGCACTCAACATAAATGATAAATGATGTTTATTCAGTAAATAGGTTACAAGGAACACTTTTACACGTCAATGTTTTTTGTCAGTTTAAGCTAGATGAGGCCGGTGTTTCCTAGCTGACTACCCTGAGAAGAAACACCGAAACAAACTCAGAGGTCAAAGTCTCTTTTAAAGTGTTGAAATCCATACAATGTGTACTGGTTAAATCATATGAGAACCATGTACGTTTATGTCTGGGATGAGCTTTTTGAAGAAAGCAACACACAAATTCGAGTGGACCTGTCCAGACAGTGCAAGCATTTGTCAGTCATCGCGAAGCTCAACTCAGGACTTTGAGGAGCTCAACGAACCGACGAACAATACCAAAGTAAGGACATTTGAGTAGGCCGCAAAAATACTCAAACTGCCAGATAATCATAAAATCTACATGAATATAACGACATACATAGTTCTCGCATTCACATTATTCTATATGAGGACCATGCAGCTTAGTGTCTGTAGTGGTCTTTTGAAGAAAGAACCAAACGTATTTGAGTGGACCTGTCCAGTCAGTGCAAGCATTTGTCAATAGTCGAATAGCTCAACTTAAAAACCACTAAGGAGCTTAATGACTTGACGAACAATACCAAAGAAAAGACATTTGGGTAGGCCGCAAAAGTACTCAAACTGTCAGACAACGTTAAAAATTACTGTAAAAAGGAGGAGAAAATAATAATAATAACCCACATAGTCCTCACATTTACAATAATTAAGTAATCAATAAAAATTTAAAATATAATACTCAAAGTAAATATTCGTGTCACACAAAATAGTAATAATAATTATGTCAATCAAAAAAAATAAAAATTAATATAATACTTAACAAAGTATTCAAGTCAAAAAAAATAATAGTAATAATAAAATGTCAACCAAAAAAAAAAATTAAAATATAATATAATATTATACAAGTATTCATATCAAAAACGAATATTAAAAAAAATATATATAAAAAATTTCATCAGTAAGTAGTACATAATATGAAAACAATGGCTCATGTATATCATTGAAGCAGCTCAATCCCACGCCTTTTTGTCCTCAAGAAAGTCATTATTTGTGTAAAAAGCTTTCTGGCATAGCTTACGTTTAATAAATTATTTAAATTTATATATGCTTAATTCTTGAATTTGGCTAGGAAGTTTATTATAGTAACGTATACATTGGCATCTAAACGAACCACCTATTTTTTTCTTGAGCCTGGTTTTAGGTAAAATAAATTTGTGTTTGTTTCTAGTATTTATGCTATGGATATCACTGTACTCGTATCTTTTAAACAGATATTAATCTGTTATTTATATTTGCATATTTATATTTTTATGTGCATACACGAGATTCTCATAAACATATTGAGAGGGAACAGTCATAATATTAATCTCTTTAAATTTGTCTCTGAGGGAGTGTCTGGGACTTAATTTATAAATTGCACGAATAGCCCTTTTCTGTAAAACAAAAATTGTCTGAATATCGGCGGCATTTCCCCACAACAGAATGCCGTACGACATCACACTATGAAAATAACTAAAGTATACTAAACGAGCTGTCTCTAAATCAGTTAAACCACGAATTTTCCTAACGGCGTATGCTGCAGAGCTAAGTTTTTTGGACAGTTTATCTATATGGGGGCTCCACTGAAGCTGCGCATCCAAAGTTGAACCTAAGAACACTGTGGAATCCTCGGGTTTCAACTCTTCACCCTTTATTGACACACTAGTGTTCACTTGTATTACATCGGGTAATGTGAACTTTATGCATTTTGTTTTTTTCTCGTTAAGGAGAAGATTATTGTTGTTGAACCAGTTAACTACTGTTGAAAGAGCATTATTTACATCATCAACAACCACCTGCTGACGTTTGAGTTTAAATAAAAGTGAAGTGTCATCTGCAAACAGCACTATATCATATTTATCCTTTATAAGATAAGGCAAGTCGCATAAATGTTGCTTCATCTGTTGACTGTTATGTTGCACTTTGATAAGCATTATGTCAATAGATATTGATTCCGTTTTTTAATTGCATAACTAGACTAGCAATGAGACCTCGTACTTGTTCTCTAAGAATGAAAAATTCTAGAAAAATCTTGTCTCTTGTACTCCCTGCTTTGGTAGCACCAATCGAGGGGATAATAGGGTTATAACTGTCTGATCGGAAATTCATTTTATGCCTGTTCTACGCCGCTGCACCTCATAGACGCTCGACGCCATATTCATAGTTTAGAGAATTTAAAAAACAGGCCAAGCGCTGGTCGAACTCTTACGCATAGGGTTCCGAACAAATCATATTTTTTTTCTTTTTTTTTTTAACCATATACTTTTTATAGGTTTCTTGTAATCTATAAGTATATAACCACTTATAGATTACAGGAAAACTGGGATACCTAATAATGTACCCACGTGGAAATTTTATGAAAAACACAACAAAGTTTTTTTGCCAACAACCAAGTGCAGACTTGGTAGAGTTGTTATCCATACAAAATTTCAACGTCTGAATAATAATGAAAAATTATCTGATAATTTTCGTTAAATAAAAGAAAACTTAATATAGGGTTGTAAACATCTGGTGATCAACTGCCACCCTGTATATGATAATACCAATAAAATAAGAAAAATATTCGGGATTCTGCGGAATGTGTTATGAAATATGCTAAGCATGGCATCTCGTCTCATCCTCATTGTACTACGGGGCCAAGAAGGTTCAAGGTCACTTGTGTTTGACCTTAGCAAGCGAGGGAACTTCGTATGGAAGCAATCAACTTTTTCAGCGTACTCCATTGATGCTGCAATTGATGTTGAGAGCGTTTTATTGAATTTATTTGTGAAAAAAACCTTTTTACAAAAAAATACAACCGATTTCCAAAAAAATATATATTGTTTCTAGTTTTTTTCTTTATTATTTGACACCATTTTCCGAAATTAAAGTTATTTTGAAATTGTTAATGTTTTTTTTTTGGATAAGTATTTTTTCACTTTCTAGTTATTAGTGCCTTTTCTCTTGTTCAATAACTAAACTAAAATTAGAGAATCGCTATACTTTACTAAAGAGCAGTGCGAGAAAAGGACGGCTATAGCTAGAACTAAGTTAGAGATGTCAAACTAGTTTACGCCTTGCGCTTTACCGTGTTTTTAGTCAACTTGTTTTTACGTGTACCCTTAATTTGTATGGAAATATTAGTTCAACTTAATTTGACAGTTCTAATTTACGTCCGTCTCTTTCTTGTTTTATTAGAGAGAAAAAGATATCAATAGCCTAAATTAAGTTTAGTTTGTGCACGATTCTGTTGGCACCAAAGTAGCCTAAAACAAAACTAAAGAGTATAAAAAAAATAAAAATAAACTTTTTATTTCAGACACATTTGGCCCATAACATTGATATTATTACACCTAGAAACTATGTTATATTTAAAAATTAAATTAAATTCAATATAGCTATGCCCGAATTGATAACCCCAATAACGTGAAATTTTAATATTTTCCGATAAAACCTAAACGTCATTTGAGTATATTTTTATATTTTTTTTTATTTGTTGATTTTCTCAAAAAGCACTGAATCAGTTTCGATAAAGTTTATATAAGACCTCTAAACAAAATAAAAATCATCAAAATTAATTCATAAAATTGGCAGAATAATCGCGTACCAAACATTTAAAAAAAAGAAGAAAGAAAAAACAGTCGAATTGAGAACCTAGTCCTTTTCGAAGTTGGTTAAAAATTACGTACTCAATTGGACTTCAATATTCATTTTTTTTCTTAAGTTATTTTTTAAAATACATTGCCGAGAAAAGTTATTTTCATTGCTTTAGCCTACATTTTTAAAGTAGGGAGCTTATTTTCCCTCAAAGTATCTAATAGGCAATTAAGTTTGACAGGTGTGAGAAGGGCTCAGCGTTGGAGGTTCGTTTACCAACGTAATAGTATCCAGCGAAAACTCTCGCTTTTGAGCTCTTCTACATATAAAAATACATGGTTACTTTTGGTGTAAGTTAGAATAGAATACTTGTGTGAAAAGGAGTACTACGACGAGAAAGCCTTAGATTCGATTGAGACTTGGGGTATACTGCAGTCTCTCCAACGGTGCCAGATTGACTATCGGTAGATCGAGGTGCTGAAGTGTTAGTACGAAAACGCCACTATGTCAGTCCGACTTCAGGACCGTACCTCGACACTTGTCCTCCTGCAGCGAGGTGTAATAGCGATACGTCATTTTACTGAAACTATTAACAGCCGCAATGGAGGATGTCTTCAAGGACTGGAGAGAGCTAGGCGTTAACATCAGTGGCGAGTACATCACCCAGCTTCGATTTGTCGACGATATAGTGGTCATGGCTGAAACTATGGAGGACCTCAGTGCAATGCTCGATGACCTCAGTAGAGCTTCTGAGAGTCTTAAAATGAACATAGACAAAACCAAGGTCATGGTAAATACCCATGCAACACCCACTCCTATAAAGATTGGAGACTTTACACTCGAAGTTGTAGACGAGTACTTTACCTTGGACAATCGGTTCAGTTAGGTAGGGCTAACTTCGAGAAAGAGGTCAATCGTAGAATCCGATTCGGCCGGGTGGCGCGTTTGGGAGTCTGTGCGGTATCTTCTCATCCCACGTACCACAGTGTCTCAAGACGAAAGTCTATGACCAGTGCGTGTTGTCAGTGATGACATATGGAATTGAAACGTGGTCGCTCACAATGGGCCTCATCAGAAGTCTTAGTCACCTAAAGGGCATTGGAAAGGGCTATGCTCGGAGTTTCCTTGCGTGATTTAATCAGAAAAGAAGAGGACCAAGGTTACCGACACAGCCCGAAGAATTGCTAAACTGAAGTGGCAGTGGGCAGGGTTATATTGTTCGCAGAACAGACGGTCGATGGGGCCAAAGAGCCAGCCGCGTACCGCAAGACGTAGCGTTTGAAGACCTTCCACAAGGTGGACTGAATATGACCTGGTGAGGGTCAGGGGTAGTCAATTAATGCGAGACGCACAGGACCGTTGTGTGGTCGTTGTGGCGACACTTGGGGAGACCTAGGTCCAGCAGTAGACGTTTTTCGACTAAAATGATGATGATATTATTTTGGAAAGGTGGTCGTCATAATTTCATTGCTCAATACAACTTCGTGCAAAATTAATGCCTTATTATAAAATCCCTTAAATAATAAATGCGTAAAGAAAGCATGAGTAAATAAATACTTTCTGCTAAATCTCCAAATTTGTATCCCAATCGCTCATTTCCCATTAATCCACCCCATCCGTTATCGACACGTGGGCGAGACTGACCCAACTATTGCATTAGCTGTACGTTCGTCACCCCTTATAATTAGTTTGTATCCTGCTCAATTATACCATTACTGGGTTTACAGGGGTGGCTCAAACATAGTGCCTTGAGGAACACTTTGTGTAACGTCCTGCTATATGGTCAAATTACCGGTTATGGCACTCGATGGCTCTATGGGGAGCCCTCTTTATAGAACGCTTTTACGTATGGGAAGAAATGTGTTGTTTATGGAGGCCTACACTATTAACATAGTGGTTTATTTTATCATTTGCTGTAGAGCAAGCAATGATCCAGTCGTCTAGACGTTCTTTCAAATTACATAACTATTTATGAACTTGCACAAATTCATATTACTTTCAGGGTTACAAACAATACTCTATTACTGGATAATTGCGTTAACCTTAAGAAAGCTATTAAAAAACAGAATGCCCAAAACCTTAAGTTCGTAAAAGAAAACATGCAAGCAATCACAAACATAATTAAATTAAAGACTACTTAATTAAAATCTTCTTTCGTTTAAACTTCACCTTTGAACTCGTAAATTACTCTCGAGAAGTTTTCCAACAATTAAAACTCCTATACTTAAGTAAGAATGAAAGCAATTAAAGTGATACACGCACGATAGAAATTAAAAGGGAATTATACGCAAAGAAAATAAATAAATTACGTGCTTCCACCAAGAGGTTATATGTACCTATCTTTTATTGTTTATGTTAACATTTTAACCCTATATTTTTATATTACCCCTTTTTAGGGTTCCGTACCCGAAGGGTCAAAACGAATCGCTATTGCTGTCACTCACGTGTCCGTCTATCCGTCTGTCTGTCTGTCCGTCGTCTGTCACAAAATTTTGTTCCACAGAATTTTTTAACTTCCCATTGCCCTATGAACTTGAAATTTGGTGATAATGTTTATTAATACGTATATTTTACTAACAAATACCAATATATTGATAAATTAGATTTTGTCTTCCCTCATTTGGTACGGAACCCTAAACGTGCGAAGTCCGACGAGTACTTTGCCGAGTTTTTTTGGTTCGTGTTCCAAATAGACCCAAAAACACACACATACGTAATGGTTCCAAATGACCTACTACAATGGGAATCTTATGTGTAGTTGTTAATTAAAACGGTTGGTTAAAAAGCTCACTATATTATTATATTAGCTTACATAGTCAGCGCCTAAATATGAAAGGTTTATTCCTTTAATTTTTAGCGCGCATGTTTAATTATTTGCTTAACTTTTTTAAATTAAAGTGTATAAATGCGATCGTCGCCATTGTTAACCGACTTCTAAAAAGGAGGTTCTATATTCAAGCCATATGTATGTATGTATGTATGTTTGTCCGTGATTTTCTCAAAAACTACGTTACGTTACGTTTACGTTATTCAAATGCATAATTTTCAAGGAAGATTTTAGCATAAAATACGTTAAGATCTGATGAAAACTTTGGATATAGACAGTGGAACTCTTCAATAACTAACAGCAAATGACTCGCGATTACTGCGATCGTTTGTCTATGTATTGATTACACAATTTAATGGGAAACCACAACTAAAAAGTGAAAAATAAAAAAAACTTTTTTCCAAAAAATAGAAGCGACTTCGTAAGTTTTTAACCGACGTCAAAAATAGGAGGAGTTTCTCAATTCGACTGTTTGTTTTATTTATTTTTTTCTTTTTTAATGTGTGTTACCTCAGAGCTTATGAACTGGTGATCCGATTTTGATGATTTTTTTTATTTGAAAGTTGTTGCTACTCATGTGGTCCCATTTAAATTTAGTGAAGAACTTCACAGATACACAATGGAACTCTTCAATTAATGATAGCAAACCTTCCAGAATTGCTGCAATCGTCTGTCTGTTTATTGTTTACACCACTTTAGAACATAACATCACGCTGATACGCTCTGACGGGGTACACAGATTGGTACAGTTCACCCTGATATACCCTAATTTCACCAATTATCTTGAAATTTGATATTTTTGGAGCTATCAATTCGGATATATATTAATTAAGTTATAACTAAAAAATTAAAATAAAAAACAAAAAAAAAACCACCGACTTCCGACCGCAGTTTTTTCGTGTTATTTACGGAAGTCGGTTGTATTTTTACTTTAAAAAGTTTTGATGACTTTGGTGGTCGAGACTATGATGAAAAATAAAAATTGAGGATTCCAGACACTCAGATTCCACTACAGGGGTAGGAGAATGCTCATCATTTGATTATTAGACGAATTCATCCATATTATTTTCACAAAATTTACTAAAACTTGATGCGCCGTATTAGCAGACAGTTTCTAAATTTATACGTTTTTAGAGTAAAGATAAGATGTATTTATTTGCATATACAACAAACAGGAACAACAACAACAAGCAAGCAATACAAGCAAAAACAAGCATACAAAGCTATAACTATACACATAGCTATATGCTATAGCTATATGCTTTGTATTTGCATATACAAGAATTAATTGTGCATGCAGGTTAACATTGAAAAGATAGGTTCAGACAAATTAGCCTCATTTTATGGCGTGCAAATATTATGAATGAATAAATAACACCAATGAATTTGAAGAATAATAAAACAATAATTACAAATGTCAACAGTAAAATAATAAAAACAGGCCAAGTGCGTGTCGGACTTCGCACATTTAGGGTTCCGTACCAAATGATTAATCAACATATTGGTATTTGGTAGTAACATATACGTAATAATAAGCATTATCACCAAATTTTAAGTAGGTCAATGGCAAGTTAAAAAAATCTGCAGAACAACGGACACATGAATGATAGCAATAGGGCTCCTTTTGGACCCTTCGGGTATGGAACCCTAACACATGATAATAATTTCAAACTAATATTAAATCTATGCAAAATATCAATCAAAGTGGTGTGTCACTGCGACTTATTTTTATTATTACACACGAGTGTTCATTACTCATTCTATGCACTGCATGCGATTTTAAACCTTAATCTTAACGTCGAACCGGAAATAAACAATTTTACTTAAGCATATAAAAGATGCAAGGCATTTTGAGCCTTAAGGCGCTATTAGCTGCCAACGACCTTGAGTGGTTAGCTTGCGTGTTCTGCGCTGAGCTCACGCAACGTGTCGTATGTCCACCCAGTAATAGGACGCGCCCATCAAGGAGCGCTGTCCGAAATTAGACGCATTATTAATTTATTACACATAAAACAACAAGTATTAAACTAAAACACTGAGACTAAATTATAAATAATTAAATGATCTTTAAAATGGTGTAGGTTTCATTAAAATACGCTTTATAGTTTTTGCGTGATTCTCAATTTTTTATCCGAGTTTGATATAACTTTGCAAATTAATTACACTACGAGTATGTTATAAAAATATAATTTCAAATATTCTGAGATCAATTACGACGGAAATTGTCTAGAATAATATTTTTTTTTTCAAAGGAACAAGACAAGTCGTTTAGACGTGATGTTCAATTAAAAACTATTAAAAGTCGTACAACTGCGTCTTAATGCATACAATAACGGTTCATCTAGATAATACATAAATTCGTTTCACTTTTTTGATTTCCTGATAGATCGAATGTCATGAACATCATGTCATGTCTGAACGATATATTTTATGTTTTAAACAACTGCATGACATCAATTAGGAATAATTTATTTGTCACAGTTTATTAATTTCTTTTCAGAATTAGATACTTATAATATTATTTATTCTTACCAAGTACTTTCAAAATGATGATATTCTTACCCCTAGATACATAGTCTGTACTTATTTTTATTAATATATTACTAGTTTCAGCTCGCGACTTCGTCTGTACGGACTTCATAATTGAATAATTTAAAGACTGAAAATGCGTAATCCAACTAAATAAATGTAAAAAAAAATGTATTTTAAATGATATAAGGTTTTATTTTTGTAAGTAGGTTTAACAACACTTTTACACGTCAACATTTTTTTTATCAGGTTTAGCTGGCCGGTGTTTCCTAGCTGACTACCCTGAGAAGAAACACCAATCCAGACCATCAGTAGACCTCCTGGTAGTTGGTGCGTCATTACCACTGATGATTTCAGCCCGTCTCTGAGCTTCTGCTTCCTCTGTAGTCTATATTGAACTATTTACCAATTTTTATTGTATGTGTAATATATGTGAATCTTTAAAGTGAAATATTCAGGGTTCAGAGAAGCCCCCGAAATTCAAATTTAGGCTCGTTTTTAGCAATTTGCAGGTCAGTGTCAAGTTGTAATTTGTTAAATATAATATGATTCGCGACCGTAGCAAGTATGTATTTATAGAATTATTATCATTAGAATCATCAATACAACTCACTAAATGAGAATTGTGGTCGAATGTCAGGATATGAACTTAGAAGGTTGTATTGATGATTTTAATGATTACAGTTCTGTAAATACGTACTTGATCAACATACAACCTGATACTGAACTGAAAATTGCAATAAACACCGGCCAAGTGCGAGTCGGACTCGCGCACGAAGGGTTCCGTACCATTCGATCTCTGAGTTTGTTTCGGTGTTTCTTCTCAGGGTAGTCAGTTAGGAAACACCGGCCTCATCTAGCTTAAACTGACAAAAAACATTGACGTGTAAAAGTGTTCCTTGTAACCTATTTACTGAATAAACATCATTTATCATTATCATTTATTATCTATGGTACGTATACAACGGCAAAATATCATGTTTGTTGTATGGGAACCCTCTTAAATATTTATTTTATTCTGTTTTTTTTAGTATTTGTTGTTATAGCGGCAACGGAAATACATCATATGTGAAAATTTCAACTGTCTAACTATTATGGGTAATGAAATACAGCCTGGTGACAGACGGACAGACAGACAGACAGACGGACGGACAGCGGAGTCTTAGTAATACAGGAAGTCTCGTCCCAAGTTTGTTTTTAGATAGGTCACGATCAACACAATACTCGATTTTCCACGTTTCGAATCCAGTCATTCGCCACCACCTTTTAAAGTCACCAGTCCATCTAGTTTTTGAGATAAAATCTATAGGTATACGCTAGTATAAAGGAGAGTACCCAAAAACATCGCTCTAGTCTTTATTACCAAAATTTACTTGTGTGGGCCGATTAATGGCGGCTCCAGCAGCATATAGTTTCCCGAGGGAATGTGAGTAACGCCGGCGATCCCAACTAATAGTTTAATAACACTATCCATGAAAGTTCACAAAGATTACCCTTCGATTTTATGGCGATCTGAGATCGAAAATTCAAGGATCAAAGGAAGTTTTTATGGTGTGTTTATTTATGGGTTATTTTGGAAGTGTTATGGGGATTCTTTTCTTTATTGTATTGTGTAGTTGGTAGTAAAAGTAAGTGTTCTGTGAGAAATACTGGTTTATGGAGTAGAGGAATCGGGTGATGTAGACGTTTAGGTATTATGGTATCTTTTGTTTTTTTTTAAGGAATACGTGTAATCAATTAATGAATCAATCATTTTTTTTTTCATCTTTCAGGTAAAACAAAGTCGTGTTAGTGACACCATTTATTACTCAAGACCGGCTTTTTGTATTTGTCTCTGCCCCGAATAGCAGAATAACTATTAAAACACCAAGAACACCAGCAAATATCACGTAAAAAAAAAACTATGTAGCAAATTAATATATGGAACAGCTTTTTAGGGTTCCGTATCAGAAGGGTAATCAACGAGACCCTATTACTAAGCCTCCACTGTCAGTACGTCCGTCCATCCCTCTGTCTGTCTGTCTATGTGCTGTAACTCATGATCCATAATACCTAGACAGTTGAAATTACAGAGAATGTGTGAACAACAAACAATAAAAATAATTGAAAAATTAAAGGGAGCCCCCTTTAATTTTTAAAACTTTTTTATTACCTTACTAGAAACGTGTTTTTTGTTTTTTTTTTTGCTCGATTTTAATAATGACAACAAGTAGACGCGTATAGTCTTTTACGATGGTACGGAACCCTTTATGCGCGGGTCCGTTTTATTGATCGAGAACGAATTAATTTATTGATTCTGAGGCGGTACAAAGTTTGCTGGGTCAGCTAGTTACAAAATATATGTACATAAGGTATCCTTAATAACCTTAATTTTACCTTCTTTGGCGACCTTAATGTAACTCACTTATATAAGTTACGTATATTCTCGTCACCGAATGCTAATAGAACCAGATAATATGGTTATTTTATAAAAACCTGTTTCATAAACTAGTATAGAACGCTTCTAGTCAACCTACTTCAGAGCACGTGTAAGTAGGTATGGAAGCCCAGTGAGTGAAACATTGATAAGAATAGATGCATTCATTAAACTGTTATGTTTAGTACCTTGTATTATTACCAGAATTATTGTACCACCACGGGAGGCACACGTTTTCTTAAGTTTTTTCTTCCTTCCTGTTTCTCAAATCACCTTTGCTCTTCTGGTGATGTTTCAGTTCTCTTAAGTTAGGTATTTGTAAATTCTTTTACTTTCGGTAAGTAAACAAATATGCTGAAAATCACTTGACATAAGTCTCCAGGGAGTCTCATAATAACAGATAATTATGTATTATGTTTTATCTGCCTTGCCATCGTAAAGTTCCAATTAAGAAATCAAAAATAATACCTTATTGAAAGACTTTATATCTGAAGGAGTTCGTGGCTAAAGTAATAATAGCCGCACCGGTCGATCCATCAGGTTAAGCTATGCTTAACAGGGCTGGTCCATAGATGGGTGACCATCTTTATATACCGAGACTCCTCCGTGCCTCGGAAAGCACGTTAAGCCGTTAGTCCCGGCTGTCAATCGTGGATCTTTGACAGTCGTTACGAGTCGTCAGAAGCCCGAAAGTCTGACATCCAGTCTTACCAAGGGGTATCGTATTACCGAGTAGAGTAGTGGAGGTCAGATAGGCAGTCGCTCCATGTAAAATACTGGTATTCAGCTGCATCCGGTTAGACTGGAAGCCAACCCCAAGATAGTTGGGAAAAAATAGAGGATAAGTGTTATAACCAATCTGCCTAAGATTGGTTATAACACTTATCCTCAACAAATTAATGCTTTAAAACACCTTTTTTGCTATTAGAATACAGCTTAACCATAGAGTTTCCATATTAAAATGTTTACTTGACGATGTCGAAAAAAACTGTGGCACCGCTGACTGAAAAGTTGTGTGGAAATCGATTGTCGTGGTATGGGCATGTGATGCGGAGGAATGAAGAAAATGTCGTGAGGAAAGTCTTGTGTATGGATGTGGATGGCTATATGAGTAGGGGAAGGCCAAAGAAACGATTGTTGGACTGTGTGAAAGAGGATATGGGTAAAAAGGGGGTGACTACAGAGATGACGACTAATAGAGGAGTATGGAAGAAAAAGACATGTTACGCCGATCCCAAATAAATTGGGATAAGGGCAGGAGAATGATGATGTTGAAAAAAACATTTAATTACGCAACTTAAAGTATTTATTTTAAATAAAATTTAAGTAAGAAAATGATAACATAAACGCAATTTTTGTGAATCCAAAACTAATGAATAATTATGCACAATAGTTTATTTTTCCGTTTCTACATTACATAACTGTGGCAGCGCGAGTATTTTCTTTTTATTTTCAAATTTGGAGTTTGGTGGTGTTGCACTGTCGAGTTTGCGCCTGTGTGTACCTGCACATGACCCCGTGGAGGAATGTTAGATTTTGGCGCCATGTTTAGGTATACTATGTTTAAATTGTTTTTTTTTTTATGAGATTAGTTTTATGCTTATGAGTGTTTTATGTTTTTTTTTATTCAGCTGCATCCGGTTAGACTGGAAGCCGACCCCAAGATAGTTGGGAAAGGGCTAAGCAGATTGATTACGATAAAGTAATGTTTAAATGATACATAATGTTTATTTTGTAAATAGTTTGTAAAAAACACTTTTACACGTTTGACGTCGTTAGCTATTAAAACATTCGCTTTTAATAGCTAACTGTTATAAGTTCATAAATCGAATTTTAATAATATCTTAAGCTAATATTATTTAATCACATATTTTATAAAATGTGTTTTATTTTTCTTCTTATAAATTTCTGTGGAAACAACTCTTTTTGGATTTTAAATAGAATTTTAGCCGTTTGCTTTTTAAGTTGAATGCGGATCTCCATAAGTAGTGCTTACGATTGTGTGGGTAGCCCTCTTATTTACCTCCAAAACGCTGTATTTTTTATTTTATTCTTTCGTCATCCCTTCTTCTTCCTATCCATTTTCCCACTTCAGGTGGGGTCGTTTCTCCTTATTTTACAACGCTAAAAATTTTTTTGGGTTCCGTACCCGAAGGGTAACCAAAGGGACTCTATTAAGCTTTCGCTGTCCGTCCGTCTGTCTGTCAGCGGGCTGTATCTCATGATCCGCAGTAGGTAGACAGTTTAAATTTTCACAGAATGTGTATTTCTGTTGCCGCTATAACAACAAATAATAAAAAAAATATGGGGGCTCCACCACTACAAACGTGTTTTTATTTGCTTTTTTGCTCGATCTTAATAATGGCAACAAGTAGATGTGTATAATCTTGTACGATGGTACGGAACCCTTCATGCGTGAGTCCGACTCGCACTTGGCCGGCTTTTTCTTCTTGAGAAGTCTCGTTATATTAATCCACCCCTAAAAAAAAACAATTGATTTGCGTTATCAAATATCATATTTTTCAATTAAGTATTCCATCCTATCAGACAAGCTCAACTTATTGAGAAATAGGAGGAGGTCTATTCTTTTCTATTTTTACTAACGGCAAGCAGAGCCGATATCGACTATTCTGCCAGTAATTAGACTAAAAAAAAATTGAATACTGGACAGCAACACGATAAAAATCTTCGATTGATACAGTTGAACGTGACGGGTTAGTACTGGACTTAAACAATCAAAAAATAAAAACACATAATAGGAGAAGGTCGTTCTTATAACAAACAACACGTCATCTCATGATACATAGATTAGGCTATGGGTACCCTGTTTATTATTGTAGTCTTTGGCTGTGGGGGACTGGAGGTCAATGTCATAGAAAATAATGAAAATAGTTGAAAGTAACAATCATGTTGAAAACAATAAAAAAAAAATTATAGTAAATTAACACGACATTGACTACCAAAACAAGTAAGTCTGATATGGTATATTTACTCAATACGGCTTACCAAGTAGGTAAATAAAACTTGTTTTTAAATGTCAATGTTCATAAAAGCCCTTTACTTTACTGGGCACTACTTTACTGCCTTTTTTAAAGGCCTTTACTGGGGCTGTACGGAATTTTACCTCCGCCTTTGGAATTGCGGAAGTTCCGCAATGGAGATTTATTAATTTATTTTTTGGAGGGTGGGAAATCATCCAATGACTTCTCTCGCTCTGGGTAGAGCGGGAGGGCGTGTTAGACTTTTACCGACTAAAACCCACCTCTGTTGCCTCAGTTGCCTGTGTCAAGGGGCGCGGTAACTCTCTTTCGAACTTATCCGCGACCACAGGCAAAATAAATCATACCTGAATGGAGTTATGACGGCGGTCTTATGGAAGAAATCGACTTCAAATAAGCGAAGACCCTTTCTGTAATTTTTGAGAGCTTTCAAGTTTTTAAAAATTAACACGGAACTTTGACATTCGTGTACACATACGTAAGTTACGTACCTCCAGTTGAAAAACATTTGAAACTAGCTGACCCGACAGACGTTGTGCTGTGTTAACTGTGAACTGAAATTTTTTTTTTCTGAAATTTTCTAATTTTCCGCGCAACTTTTCTAGTTTTTTTCTTTCTTAAGAACCTTCTCCTAACAATAACAAACACAAAAAAAAAGAAAAAGCGAAATCGGTCCAGCCATTCACGCGTGATGCCGTGTCCAAGGAAGGTCACAGCACACATATCAACTCGGAAAGGAATCGTCGCCATATCAACTCCAGCCGTGCAGTATTCTTTGTATGAAACTCCCTACTGCAACGCACACTAATCGGAATTGTAACGTAATCGCCTCGCCTCGGAACGAGCACACGAACCGGTCCGGTGCGTGGTTAACTTGCGGTATCCACGCTTACGGCTTGTCGTCCCCGCGCTTACGTCTCTCCATGCCCTCTCAGTCTCACCCCTCTCGCGGCTTGCCTGCCAGCACACTACTGTTGCCAAACGTGGTGTCATGTCAACTCACGTCATTAACAAGGCAACATCCAGTCATATTGCGCGCGTGTTTTATTAAATTTTTAGGTTAGATTTTAAATAAACAAACTAACGAAACCGGTTCAAACTGTGTGCCAGCCAGATCAACCAGCGGTCGGTGAGCCGTAAGCGTGGCGTCACCGAGCCGTAGCCGAGTCGACGTACCGGAGCTGCTGATCCGCTTTGGTTACGTGTTTTTTTTTTTTGTGGGGTGGGAAATCATCCAATGACATCTCCCGCTCTGGGTGGAGCGGTAGGGCGTGTTAGACTCTTACTGACTAAAACCCACCCCTGTTCCTTCCCTGCCCTGAGTGCCCAGGGGCGAGGTAACTCTGTTTCGAATTTATCCTCAACCCCTGGGCAGGCATCGGCCATGACGGGCCCCGTCATGTTTTGCTGACAACTCTTTGAGGCGTGCGTCGAACATTACGCGCCGTCGACTCTTGTGCCTGGTGCTGATCTGAGGGCGAGTTACTTTGGTTACATGCTTACGTTAGGTTGACGCCTGTTTGACAACTGTTTTCCGAGTTGATATGTATGCTGTGACCTTAAAATAGGGATTCATTTGTATACATATAGATAGATAAACAACCTACGTCGCAATTACAAGCTGTCAAACGCGTTTGGCGAAGTACCGTACTAAGTAGGCACACCGTTAGTAAATATTTATTTATGACTTTTTTTTTATTCTTGACAGGCACGCGTTTGACCACTATCTCACCTGATGACAAGCGATGATGTGGTTGAAGATGGAGCACGCTTGCCTATAAGTACCCTATTCACTCTTCACGTTCGTGATACATTCAAGTTTTACCCACTGTTACTGCCATTCTGTCACTGTTTGATGGTTCAATTCATCAAAACCGGTTGATTTATTTTGGTTCATCATAAGAAGACCTTGAAGATAAAGATTCAAATTTAAGTTTTATTACCATTGCGATTATTTCTGTAAAAAAATAAAAAACTTTTACCAAAAAAAAAAGAACCGACTTCCAAAAAAAGTGCAAAATAACTTAAATTTCGGAAGTCGGTGTTCCTGGTTTTGTGTTTTCGTTTTTTGACACCGACTTAAAGTTATTTTGCACTTTTTTTGGAAGTCTGTTTAATTTTTTGTAAAAAAGTTTTTTATTTTTCATTTTTTAGTTGTGGTTCCCCATTAAACTGTGTTAACAATTCATAGACATACGATCGCAGTAATCGCGATGATTTGCTGTCAATTTTTGAAGAGTTCTGTTGTCTGTCTCCGAAATCCATCATCAGATTTATATGAAATTTAAATGGGACCTTTTCGGAACAAACCTCTTTCGAACAAAAAAATAATTTTGCAAATCCGTCAAATACATGACGGAGTTATGCCCTAACATACATAAAAAGAAAATACAAACATCCGAATTGATAACCTCCTTTTTTGTGAAGTCGGTTAAAAAATTATTTTTCAAATTTTTTTTCCCACTTCATCCTCCGCAACCGTTGAGATAGCCTCCGCTACGTCACTAGTAGGTTCTTACTTATGTAAGTCCTTACGAGTATAAGGTACGTGTATCCTTCGAGATACACTAGTGTAATCTTACTATCTCGAAGGATACACGTTTGCTACAGTTTTAGTTCTTGAAATTGTGAGTAATTGACAATTTTTTTTTTAAATCCTGATATTCATAATTCATAATTTTTTATTGTGAAATCCAGTTTTTTTGTAGCTCCTAAATCCTGTGATAGCTAATTCCCATAGGTATAGGGTGAGTATTAAGTTTTTTTTTTCGTTTTAAAAATCAGATAAAACGAAGTCGTTTCGACATTCCGACCCTTCTTTTTTCATCTATTTTGGATGTTTGTTAATTTTGTCGAGATTTGATGGAGAGAGTGGTCGTGGGAGGTTCGATTGTATTGATTATTATTGACTAACTAGCCTATTTTGTCCCACTGCTGGGCACGGGCCTCTCTCTTCCCCGTCTACACAACTCTGTCCTCACTCCTTTGCTAATAAGGGCCTATTCTCGCTCGTCCCGCCCTCTTTGCCTTAGTCAGCCGTGATGTCGTCTGGCATTTATTGAGACCCATTCTTTTTTTACAAAAAAAAAATAAACCGACTTGAAAAAAAAGTAAGTCAAAAACGAAGTAAAAAGGCGGTGTCAAAAAACGAAGACAGAAAAAGAAGACAGAAAACCAGAAACACCGACTTTCGAAATTAAAGTTATTTTGTACTTTTTTTGGAAGTCGGTTCTATTTTTTTTTTTTTAATTCTGACTCGGTCCCAAAGACGTGAAGTATACTAGGGGTCCCGAGGATACTCATGTATGGCCACCAGCAAACCTCGAGCTTGCATGCAACTCCCGAAATTTATCGAACACCTGTGTTCTGGAACTTTAGAATTCGGTCTGAAGTAAAATTAGGTTTCATAGCAAACTCTTCAAACCGTATCACCCTGTTATTTAAATTCGTGGTTAATATGTATATGCGAGGAACCTGATGGGTTAAATAAAAATGCTTTCGATGCCTGCTAAACTACCAGTGTCATCAGGCAGATGACACTGGTAGTTAGTTAGAAACATAATTATGAATAGTTTTTAGCTTTTGTTACAGGTTTATTGTTCGTTTTTGTTGAAGCATTATGGGTTCTGTTATTAAATTTAATAGATCTCTGTTGCGTGAAGGTCTCCTCTCCATTCATTCTCCTGCCCTTATCCCAATTTATTTGAGGTCGGCGCAACATGTCTTTTTCTTCCATACAGGTGAAGGTGAAGGTCTCCTCTCCATCAGTATAAATAAAATTCAAAGTCCTGGCTGACTGATTGACTGATATATCAACGCACAATTTAAACCGTTGGTTCTAGAGACATGAAATTTGAAGGGTGTGTTCTTTCTTAAGAGTGGGTATCTGTAGAAAGGGTTTTTCGAAATTCTACCCTTATAGAGGTGAAAAAGGGGTACAAAGTTTATAGCGGGGAAGTACTATTTCCACGAGAATGAAGCCGCTGGCAGGTGCCAGTAAACTATATTTATAATAATCTTAAATTATTTCTGGCTCTCGATGGGTATCCAATATGAATTTTCTGTACAACGAATCATATTATCAACAATAAGAAAAATACTGTACACCATTTAACCCTTTTTTTTTAACTTTATTCCTTGTCAAAACTACTGCTACTAAGAAAAACAGCGACATCTCGTGAGCAAAAATGAAAAATATCAGTAAACTAAAATTTTATGGGGGTTCCATTAATTTTTCCCGCTCTGGCTTCACTCGAGTGTGATTTAACTATTGCAGGACTTTCCAAAAAAAAAAACATGTAATCTTTGTCTTCTCTTACACTACATCCACATTTTTTTTTTATGTTAGATAGGCTCGCGTTTGACCACTATCTCACCAGATGGTAAGCGATGATGTGTTCGAAGATGGAGCACGCTTGCCTAGAAGTATCCAATTCACTCATGCACACCTATTCCACATTACAAACACAACAGAAAAAAAAACTTTTTACAAAAAAAAAAAACAACCGACTTCCAAAAAAAAAAATTACTATAAAAATTAAAAAATAACTTTAATTTCGGAAGTCGGCGTTTGTATTTTACTTCTTCGTTATTTGACACCGACTTCCAAAATTAAAGTTTTTTTTTTATTTATCACTTTTTAATTGTTATACCCTAGAACTGAAAACCCCAATAACATGGAACGTGGAATTTGAACATTTGGAGAACACCAAAACGTCATCGAGGTACGCGTATTTTTCGTTTTTGTTCAGTTTCTCAAAAAGGGCTGAAGCAATTTCGATAAAATTTATGTGGGACCACCTCGGGAGTATATTCTTACGGATAAAAAAAGAATTTTGAAAATCGGTCTACAACTGACTGAGAAATGGGCGGACATACATAAAAAAAAAAAAAACATACATACAGTCGAACATAGAACCTCCTCCTTTTTTGAAAGTCGGTTAAAAATCAACAAAATAGATCGAACTGATTTCAAGTGACGACCAAAATAGAAAATAAGAACAAAATGAAACGTCTGACCGTGCTGTTAACTGATAAAACGAGCTCAATGAATATGGAAGACCATTATTTATTTACATAACTATCAGTAGGTAAGAGTCGCATCGTTTCAATTTTATTGAGCTAAACGGAATTATAAAAAACATCTGTTGTTTGTCCACCTAAATCTTGACCTGGGCCATCACCTGAGAAATACCTAATAGAAAAATTAAAACCCCACTGTATTTCACGACTTTCAGAAGTCACACTTGCAGTATTTTAAATACCTACTTATTTCCAATTTAAATATTCTGCCAACTAAACCAAAGACAAAGGATCAATACGTATCATGATAATATGTCACGGGTCTGGTTGTCTTGTGTACGTGAGTTTACATGTTTCTGAACGCACCCACGATACAGAAATAATTCCAAGTGGGGGCAACCTTTAAAATCAATAAAAAACCGGCCAAGTGCGAGTCGGACTTGCGCATGGAGGGTTCTTTGTACAAGATTTAATACTATATAGGTACTCTTTTTTAACCGACTTTCGAAAAAGGAGGAGGTTCTATGTTCGACTGTATGTTTTTTTTTTAGTATGTCCGCCTGTTTCTCCGTCAGTTGTGGACCAATTTTCAAAATTCTTTTTATCCGAAAGAATATACTCCCGAGGTGGTCCCATATAAATTTTATCGAAATTGCTTAAGCACTTTTTGAGAAACTGAACAAAAACGAAAAATACGCGTACCTAGATGACGTTTTGGTGTTCTCCTAATGTTTAAATTCCACGTTCCATGTTATTGGGGTTTTTAGTTCTGGGGGGTTTACTTTTTTACAAAAAAAACAACCGACTTTCAAAAAAAAAATACACTAAAAATTAAAAAATAACTTTAATTTCGGAAGTCGGTGTCAAATATCGAAGATGTACATACAAACACCGACTTCCGAAATTACAGTTATTTTTTAATTTTTAGTGTATTTTTTTTTTTAAAGGCGGTTGTTTTTTTTGTAAAAAAGTTTTTATTATTTGTTGTTATAGCGGCAACAGAAATACACATTCTGTGAAAATTTCAACTGTCTACCTATTAGGGATCATGAGATACAGCCCGCTGACAGACAGACGGACGGACGAACAACGGAAGTTTAGTAATAAGGTCCCGTTGGTTACCCTTCGGGTATGGAACCCTAAAAATACCCGTGTACGTTTTTTTTTACTCTTTATATAGAGTTTAAAAAAAGTGGTACTTTTGCCTACTACTTTGGATACGAAACATTTTGAGACCTGTTTTAACAACGTAAAATACTTTATCTTCTTTGTAACAAACATGACGTTGGATTCTTTAGTGTTTATTTTCAATGCTATGCTACAAGTTTTTATTAAATGAGGGCGCCACTTGGCCGGTAGTAGGGCATTAAATTAAATGTTTATTTATTTAATCATTTATGTACACACAGAGACACAGTAATAATAAACATAATTATAAATACAGTACAAAGGAACTGCTTATTTCTTAAGAAATTTCTACCAGCAGACCGATAGGAGAAGTGAGAAAGAAATGTAGTCAAAAGTGTGTAAGAAACAGAAAAAAGAATACGAGATGTCCTATACTAAGGTATCAAATAAACCTACACATATATTGTAAATACCACAACATTATTATTATAACTTACATAAATATATACATAATACTGTAAATAGATACATGACATACAAATATATAAAAAATATTATAATAGAGAGGAAAGGTAGTGCTCTTTAACACGATTTTTGAAGAGAGAAATTGACTTCAAGTCTCGAATGCTAGGCGGAAGCGTGTTCCACAATCTTACTGCATGGACAGAGAAAGAGTAGGAATAGTAACTGGATTTATGAGGATGGGTTTTGAGGAGGAATGTTCATATGTTTAAAACTTTTGTTAGGAACCATATTATTTATTTACTACAACGCTACTCCCTGCTTCTTGTTTGCTATTTGGTTTAAAAAATAACTAACAAAATTATAATAAACATAACGTTTTTTTTTTTTGGGGTTTGGGAAATCAATCAATGACTTCTCCCGCTCTGGGTGGAGCGGAAGTTAGTCACGAAGATGAGGCAAACATGATTTATTGGCAATTTTAATTAAGCTTAGCCTATAATCCACCAATTTCTGATTGATTATGTACTTTCGACATTCTGAGATTCATGAGAGATATTATACCCCTTAATTTTTTTTACCATTGTAAACTTCACCGTCATCCTCCTGCATATCCTATCCCTCTTTGCTTGAGGTCAGGGCTCGATACAGCATGTCTTCTTCATCATGTCAGTAGTCTTTATTTTCATTCATAATCTCAGTAGTCGCCCTCTTTTATAAGTAGTAGACAAATAATTATACTTACGTAGTCTTACGGAGGTACCTACTACGTTACTAGACTAAAGTTTTATATTTTTCATTCTTACAGATGATGCGGCGACTTAACTTTTACACAATATGTCTGGTATTTGGTCTCAGCATTCTTTTCATTATTAACATTGGGACTCAGTATGCATCTTATCTCACATCCATCGAACACCGGAGAAATATCAAAATTATCATAAAAGTCGAAGATGGAGAGGAGACCTACACGCAACAGATACCGATTGTACTGAAGGATGGTTCCCATGATTTGACAAACACGGATACAGTACCTGTATTTACGAAAGAAAACCTTTCCTCTGGGTGGATAGACAACAAGAACAGACAAACAAAAGAGACCTACAGCTCTGCAGACATCAGAGAGATATTAGAAAAAGCTAGGACAAAAATAAGAGAAGAACTCACTCATTATAATTTTTCACAATCTTATGCTAATGGATTAGAAGGCTTTGTTATGGAGTCCGGGGGACAACCCTTGCGAACCTTAATAATATCATCTTGGAGATCAGGATCAACATTTTTTGGAGACCTGTTGAATGCTGTTCCAAGTAATTACTATCATTATGAACCTCTGCTTATGTTTGGAACTAAACAAATCAGAGAGCTAGAGGAGGCAAAGGAAGCATTGAGCATTATTAAACGAATGTTTAAATGTAACTTTGACGGTTTAGAAAACTATTTTAAATTTGAAAGTCAAGACTTGAATCTCTTTAGCCATAGCACTAAATTATTTGATTATTGTAAGGACGAGAATAAAAGTGAGCTGTGTTATAATGCAGATTTTGTTTCACGATTATGTAAGCTGTATCCGTTCCAAAGTATGAAACTTGTGCGACTTAGATTACGAGTTGTTGATGAAATATTGGATGATAAAGCGTGAGTATAGTAGTTATTTTTTTTTTTTAATCTGAGAAATATAATAATACATGTGATACTGTACATTTAATCAAGTTGCTTTTAAATTGATTTCAAATGAACTCAACACAATCATGTCATTCAAATGACGGGTTTTCAGAGGACCATGACAAAATAAATTACTGTGGCAAAAGTTCAAGATAAATGAGATTCATACATTATATTATAAACTACGATAATGTCATGATAAGCCATTGGTTGACACTAGTTAATATAATATAACTAGCCGACCTGGCGAACTTCGTACCGCCTCAGAATCAATAAAATTATGAATCCGATCTCGTGATATCATTAAAAAAACCATTCCATACAAAATTTATGAAAAAAATTTTTTTCTTCATATTTTGCGCTAGAGCGAAATTTTCCAATGTTTTATTAGTTATTCTGCTATTTCGGGTGGAGACAAATTCAACAAAATAAACATCATTAAAATCGGTCCAGCCGTTCTCGAGTTATAAATGGTGTCACTAACCCGACTTTGTTTTATATATAAAGATTAATGAATTGCTGATATTATTTTATATATAAAGATTAATGAATTGCTGATATTATTTCACTTGTGTAACCGACGAAAAAAAAAAGGAGGAGGTTCTCAATTCGACCGTACCTTTATATATTTTTTTGTTTCTCTTGTGTGGCATTGCAAACATGAATCTTATTATAATAGCACAGAGCTACAAGTCGAGGGGTCTGCAAAAAAATGCCTGAAATAGACAACCAATTAATAGTCCTTAATTATTATTATTATTTCGATGAAGATGGAGCACGCTTGCCTAGAAGTAACCTATTCTATTAAGAATAAATTATGTGTAATGAAATAATTCTTAAGTTTGCTGTGTAAAATATAACGATCACTAAAATATTTAACTTGCCTTATATTTTTATTGGAGATCGTGTTTATTTGACACGAGTAAGTGACATTCAGCCCAAGACGAATCGATAAAAATAATCCTTATCGAACTATTTTGTTGAATTAGTGAACAGTTATCATTAATTTAGTAGGTATTCGATCTATAAGTACCGTAAACCTAAATAAAATAATATATATTACGCAAGTCTATATTAATTCAATACAATTATTTTTAAATAGAAAACGTATCATAGGCTGTATGACTGTATGAATCACATGTCCTTTGCTTAACTGACAGTTTGAGAAAGCATTTCTTGTTTTTTATTGTTAACTTGTCATAGTTGTGCGTTGGGCAGATATCAAGTTAAATATTTTAGTGATCGTTATATTCTTATCCTAATTAATAAACTTTATATTTATTTTACTAATATTTTATTGTAATTAGAATTAAGGGCTGTTAGTAGTTTCTATCCATTTCAGGCATTTTTTTGTATGATTTGCATTTCCCTTTGAACTTTTTAATTTTTTTCTGGGTGGGAAATCATTAAATAACTTCTCCCGCTCTGGGTGGAGCAGGAGGGCTTATCAGACTCTTACTGACTAAACCTCCCCTCCCCCCTTGTTTCTTCAGTTGTCTGTCCCAGGGCCACAGTGACTTGGTGACGAAATAAAAAACTAAAGTGTTGGATATTTGTACTACTTTTCCGTTATCATCACATTAAAATCTAGTTGAAAAGTGACTTGAACATACAAACCCGACTGTAAAAAACCATTTAATAAGTTCCAAGCAAGTTACTTTTCAAGCAGTCAGATGCAACTGGTAGCAGTTATTTTAGTTCAATTATTGATTTCATGCCACCAACTGCATCAGACTGCTTGAAAAGTGACTTGTTTTGCACTTTTTAGTTGTATTTTACAGTCAGGTTTTTTGTAAATGAGTACTTATAAATTATTTTTTCAGCATTTTAGTGAGATATTTTTTTATTGCCTCCTTTTTTTTGGGGGGTGGGGGGGGGGTGGGAAATCATCCAATGAGTTTTTCCGCTCTAGGGTGGAGCGGAAGGGCGTGTCAGACTCTTACTGACTAAAACCCACCCCTGTTCCTCCCTGCCCTGAGTGCCCAGGGGCGAGGTAACTCTTTTTCGAATTTATCCTCAACCCCCGGGCATTTATTGCCTCCTTGAACCCTTTATTTATTTGATTACAATATACATAACTAAACTAATAAATACCTTAATGGAATAAACAAGGTAAAAGAAAAAAACACATGCAAGCGGCATTGATCCAGATCGCTGTCAATGGGAAAAGTGCCCAGAACGCGTGCAGCATTGCCACGTTGAATGGCAATGCTGATTCTTTGGCCGAAAAAAGGCCAGCCCTCTGACCACATGAAAAGTCGACTAAATGAAAACTAGATGAGCACTCGGAACCCAAAGCCCTAGGGTCAATTCACACCAAAAGAGCGTCGAAGCGCAGCGCAGTTTCAGTGTCATATGAATTTTAGCTTTATTTTCATTACTACAATACTTATTATCGCATGAGAAACAACGCGACTCGAGTTTTTCATGCGATAATAAGTATTGTAGTAATGAAAATAAAGCTAAAATTCATATGACACTGAAACTGCGCTGCGCTTCGACGCTCTTTTGGTGTGAATTGACCCCTAGTGTTTCTATCCCAAACGGCTCAAACATTTAAAACTCCCAATAAGGTTGTTATATTTGGGCCATTTGAGGTTTTCTGCACTTGCAGCAGCCACCCCAGCATATTCCGCTGTGCTAAGAAGATGAGATGGCGCAAGGGTGTCGACACATGTTGCATCCCACACCAAAGGCCTACCCAGCGCCCAAGGAATTATGGTCATCCCGTCTGGCCTCTTTCCATCGTCACATGCTAAGCCATGAGGTTATAAAACAGCTGACACACCGGCGGTGACAAGAGCCCGACGGATGATGTCATTAATGCTGGTGTGCTGTGTCATACGACCCGCGCTCATACTGCAGGATAGGCCGTGGTGTCCGAGGTGGTCGACTGCTTCACCACATTGACAGCAATGTGGAGCTCCGCAAGGAGCACCCAGACGCAGACATGTAGCGATTCAGAAGGTGGTGTCACTCAGCATAGTAGGTATGTTATGTTTGGTGATACCATTATTTCGATACCCCACTTAATAATAAAGTTAGTCGATTTTCATTTTCTTTCTTTTTCACAATATGGCGCCTGGTTGTCGCCATTTTGTATTTTGATTACTGTCATGTCTTTAGTAGTTAGTATTCGCAAGATCTACAAAATGAATATTAATATTGAAATCTAATCTTGAATCTCATTATACAAATTGTTATACTATTTATTGGAATCAAATTGAAATTGGAATCTAATTTTAATATTTAAAATATTGTTATTATTTATATTTTATTTATTTTTATTGAAATCAACAAATCAAAATTTAAATGTTAAGAAAAATATATAACAATAATAAAAATTTGAAAGAAGAAAATGTAACAATTCTTTTAAAATTATTACGATGTTTAAATAATGTTAACACTCATGTAAAAATGATATGTATTCTTCTGCATGAAATAAAAGGCTTTTTTATTTTTATTTTATTTATTTTATTCGCAAGATTAAGACGAATCAATTGACGTAAGAATTATCAAAATCGGTTCACGCGTTTGGACTCTAAAGCGCTACAAAGGAACAAACACACATACACACGTACTATAATATTTTTACTATACACTGGGGCTCATTAAAGTGCAATTACAAATAAAAAAGTTTAAATTAAAGAGTATCGTGCGTACAGAGAAGGTGTTCGGTTGACTGGTGCTCAAAATATATAAATCGACTAACTAACAAGCGCCTACTAAAATCATCATAGGACGTAAAACTATCTACGTGTGAATTTGGTGTTTGGTAACTGTGAGGCGCTGCGCCGCAACACATACATACAAAACAGTCTGAAATATGGTCTGTATAGTTTGGCACTATTTCTAATGTAAATAACTGATGTACAGGCTCAACGTGAAGGTGCTCCTTTTGGTTCGTGACCCCCGCGGCCTGATGCAGTCGAGGCGACAAAGGCGCTTCTGCGAACTGTCTCCAGATTGCTGGGAGCCCCCCCTGGTCTGTGCGGATTTGGTGAGCGACTATGTGGCAGCGAGGCAGATATTGCAGAAGTATCCGAACAGACTGTTGTAAGTTTCAATAACCTTTGTCTTGCATAAAACTCGAGTGAAACCATACTACAAATTTGTAACACCATGTGGGGCAATGATCAGACGAGGAGCTTGTGGCTAAAGTAATAACAGCCGCACGGGTCGATCCATCAGGGTAAGCTACGCTTGCCGGGGTTGGTCCATGGATGGGTGACCATCTTTACATATCGAGACTCCTCTATGCCTCGAAAAGCACGTTAAGCCCTTGGTCCCGGCTTCCAATCGTGGATCTTTGACAGTCGTTAAGGGTCGTCAGAAGCTTGAAAGGCTGACAACCAGTCTCCCCAAGGGGTATCGTATTACCCAGTAACTGGGTTGTGAAGGTCAGATAGGCAGTCGCTCCATGTAAAATACTGGTATTTAGCTGCATCCGGTTAGACTGGAACCCGACCCCAAGACAGTTGGGAAAAGGCTAGGCAGATTGATTTATGTGTGGTAAAGATGTTCAATTTATAAACTTGTTAGAGTTTATATGTAAACTGTATGACACTGATTAAATACTCAGGTTTTTAGAAAACGGGTATAACTGAAACTTGTATAATTTGTGTTAGTGTTAACGCTAACGTGTTCAAATTACAGGGTAATACGGTTTGAAGACTTAGCCCTGAAGCCGAATATTACTACAGATCGAATCGTGAAGTTCCTAAAGCTGGATGCAAGGCAGGCGTTTGACGAGTTCCTGCAGAAACACACTACTGTTGAGGTGGCTGGAGTCCACTCCACTTTCAAAGTCTCTCGCAATATTCCTTTTAAGTGGAAACATGCTCTTGACTTCAGTTACGTTAGTAAACTACAGGTGCGTTACAATTTATTCCTTAGTATTCATGTAAATCTATGTCCTTTACATTTACAATCTTTGTTAGGGTTCCGTACCCGCAGGATCCAAGTGGACCCCTATTGTTGTCACTCAAGTGTTCATCTGTCCGTCTATCTGTCCATCCGTCGTCTGTCACACAGGTTTTACAGCCAAACGGTTGGAGCTACAGTCTTCAAATTTTCACAGAATAGGTAAGCATCTTGTCGAACCAAAGCCATACAAATAGTCAAAAATACATTTGATACAGAACCTTAAATGTGCGAAGCGTGACACGCACTTGGCCGGTTTCTTTTTAAAGCCTCAAAAAAAAATGGTTAAAAATGTCAAACTACGGCCTTCCGGCTCCATCATTGGATCAAATGCATGAAGTAATAATAGTCCATTGTCATCCAATTTACATCATGTATGCAAAATTTCAGCTCAACCGCAAGCCCAGGTCTAATTTAACTTCGAAGATTTGATCACAGACAGACGGACAGTCACCGGGACAGGCAAATCTATTTAAATAGTACATAATCACGGAACCAATAACGTTACGTTTCAGATGGCCTGCGGAGAAGCTATGCGTTTATGGGGATACAAGATGGCGCACAACGAATCTCACATGACGAGCGAGGATTTCAACCCCATCGAGGGTTATATAATTTGACAGGAAAAGTATCCTAGTTTGGCTTTCGTCCTTATACTAAATAGAAGCAGAAAAAAATAAATAAAAAAAGCACACTAATGCAACAATGATGCTGAAGTAATGGTACCAGATTGGCACCAAAGAAAGCCCCATAAAGAAAGGGGCATCCGCACATTAGTCTTTTACTCCGTCTACACAATATTGTGGCTCTAAAATTGAACTAAATAAATAATATAAAAAATCGCGAGAAGCTCAAGAGGCCCTAGAAAAAGTGACATTATGTCTGTGAGAACGTCCGTCAAAAAAAAATTTAAATTGTCACTGATAAGACTGCTTGAAAAGTGACTTGTTTGGAATTTTTAGTGGTTAATTATCAGCCGGGTTTTTTGTTTTTTTTTTTTTATTTCCTACTTTTTTGTGAGTTATGTTTTTGGAATCATCTTCTCGAGCTTTTTAATTTGACACCCCACATGACCAGGTCACAAAAAATACGACTACACTTACCTAATGGAGGTCGCCATTATGTTTTTTTTTTTCAAAATTTTTATAATATCCTATGTCACTTCTGCGGTCAAGACCAATCTAATAATACCTCATTTGTTAAAATCTATCCAGCCGTTTAGGCTACAGCGCGTGGCAAAGAACTAGACATACACACACATAATATATACATACACTAGCGGCTTCGCCCGCATGAAAAGTATGATTATAAATTTGAGTGGTATTTCCAGAGAGTAGCATGTTAAAAAAGCACTGTAGGAATCAAAATCCAAAGTCAGTTATTCAAATTAGGCTGCGAGCCAGAACTTTTTGAACGTCGTTCTACATAAAGACAGTCTCAAAACTCCTGCCCTTCACCACTTCTTAGCTTCTTGCCCGTGACTTCGTCTGCGTAGGCATCCGGATTGAGTCCAAATTAAAATCAAACATTTATGAAAGAAGAAAAGTTAGTACGGGCTAGGATCATGATAAATTAGAATTTCATACATTTGCAGGGCATACCAAAGTTGGACGGCAATTTTTTGTTTTGGCACCTTGCGGCTTCATCCGCGTGCAGGTCTAAAATTTCTCTTCTTCATGATTTTGTTTTTCTGGTAGTTTAAGAATCTATATCGCTCAGATTAAGTAACTTATTTACCTTTATTATATTTTATAGAATTAAACTATATCTAATAATATCAAAAACTATTGTGCATCTTACACTAAAATATAAATATTCAGAATGTATTTTGATATTCTGGTCTCCTGGTACGTTATGAGTCTTAACCGCTCATGATTTCAGCCCTGGGAATACTTCTCATGTGTCTGGCTCCTGGTACTTTGTGAGCGTGTGCGCGAAATGTGACGTGGTTAATATGTATTGGTCTGACAAGCGCTACCAAAATGTGACGTGGTTAATATGTAATGGTCTGAAAAGCGCTACCGAAATGTGACGTGGTTAATATGTATTGGTGTGACAAGCGCTACCGAAATGTAACGTGGTTAATATGTATTGGTCCGACAAGCGTTACCGAAATGTGACGTGATTAATATGTATTGGTCTGACAAGCGCTACCGAAATTTGACGTGGTAAATATGTATTGGTCTGAAAAGCGCTACCAAAATGTGACGTGGTTAACATGTATTGGTCTGAAAAGCGCTACCGAAATGTGACGTGGTTAATATGTATTTGTCTGACAAGCGCTACCGAAATTTGACGTGGTTAATATGACTGTATTGGTCTGAAAAGCACTACCGAAATGTGACGTGGTTAATATGTATTGGTCTGAAAAGCGCTACCAAAATGGTTAATATGTGTTGGTCTGACAAGCGCTACCGAAATTTGACGTGGTTAATATGACTGTATTGGTCTGAAAAGCGCTACCGAAATGTGACGTGGTTAATCCTAAACATTGTTAGCTTTTGAAAACCGTTTTCGATGACACAATGTTGCTGTACCTAGAGCCCCAAGTGCATGTACAGTCTAGTGTTGCAAGTGTATGTGCAGTCTAGTTTTGCAAGTGGATGTGCAGTTTAGTGTTGCCTATTCAGAACTTTAATTTTATAAATACTTCAAATTGACGCTACTTGACTGGAATCATTTGTAAAACTTTGTTTCTTAAAATATTTACTTGTTGACGAATTCTGTTATTTTTCATTCTAAATATCTTGTTTCATTTATGATTGTAATTTGTTTGTAAATCAAAAATAAATTATTTTATTTCTTTTTATTTATTATGTTTGATGTATGTATGAGGAGCTTGATGGATAAAGTAATAACAGCAGCACGGGTCGATTCATCAGGTTAAGCTACGCTTGCCGGGGTTGGTCCATGGATGGGTGACCATCTTTACATACTGAGACTCCTCCGTGCCTCGGAAAGCACGTTAAGCCGTTGGTCCCGGCTGTCAATCGTGGATCATTGATAGTCGTTACGGGTCGTCAGAAGCCCGAGAGTCTGACAACCAGTATTACCAAGGGGTATCGTATTATCCAGTAACCGGGTTGTGGAGGTCAGACAGGCAGTCGCTGCATGTAAAATATTGGTATTCAGCTGCATTCGGCTAGACCGGAAGCCGATCCCAAGATAGTTGGGAAAAGGCCAGGCAGAATGGATGTTTGATGTATGTATCTTCAACATTTATTTTTTTCTAAGAAAACACGGGTGTATACTTCCTGGAATAACTTGGGGCACGTTTTTGCCTTGACATATGAAAGTATTGCCTAGTAAAAAACAAACAAAAAACGAAGTTATTATTTTCTTAGAATAAACTCTGCGTTTTTCGATTTTGCACCATCTCAACAAGAATACAGGAAACACACTTCATTAAGTACATAGGTAACTTTAGAAACTTGTTTTTGACGGCTTGTGAGTTGACCCTGACATTAGTTATTGGAACAAGTTGTTCTCGGATTTTATATTATTAAAACGCATTAAGGCCCAACTACCGGCCAAGTGACGCCCTCATTGAATAAAAATCGTAGCATAGCATAGAAAATAAATATTAAAGAATCCAACGTTACGTTTGTTACAAAGAGGATAAAGTATTTTTACGTTGATAAAACAGATCTCAGAATGTTTCGTATCCAAAGTAGTTGGCAAAAGTGTCAGAAACGGCCATTTTTGGTACTTTTGCCTACTACTTTGGATAAGGGCTCCACTTGGCCAGTAGTAGACCCTTAAAATCATACCTAATTACTGTTTTATGAACTGTCACGGAAGGCACACGTTTAAATTATATTCAGTTTTTAACACAGTAGTCGTTGAAATCATTTTAATGTGGTAACTGTTTTGTTAACATTTCTGGATAAATAAACGCAAATCTGTTCGACAGGGTTTCAAATTATCGGGTAAGTCCGTGTTAAATTACTAAAAAAATTTTTTACAAAAAAACAACCGACTTCCAAAAAAAAAAATACACTAAAAATTAATAAATTTGTTATACCCCAGAACTAAAAACCCTAATATAATGGAACGTGGAATTTAAACATTTGGAGAACACCAAAACGTCATCGAGGTACACGTATTTTCTGTTTTTGTTCAGTTTCTCAAAAAGCGCTGAAGCAATTTCGATAAAATTTATATGGGTGGTCCCATATAAATTTTTTTCGGGAGTATATTCTTTCAGATAAAAAAAAAAAAAACATTCAGACGAATTGAGAACCTCCTTCTTTTGGAATTCGGTTAAAAATAAGATAACATTTTTGTCAATTCTGTTGTGCACAAACTAATCTTAATTTAGGCTATTGCTATCTTTTTCGCTCTAATAAAGAGACGGACGTAAATTAGAGCTGTCAAATTAAGTTGAACTAATATTTCCATACAAATTAGGGGTACACGTAAAAATATGTCGACTAAAAACACGATAAAGCGCAAGGCGATAACTGTAGTTTGACATCTTTAACTTAGGGCTGATTTCACCATTCGCTCTGTATACTAAGTTTTACTGAACTAACCTTAGCTTAATGAATAAAAACCATAAAAAAGATTATAGTGAGTTAACCATAAAAGATAGACATAATAATATGCTGTCGCGGACTTTTTTTTAGAACTTTAAAATTAGAACAATTCTGTCGTCATACATAATTTTTACGTAACATTAACTGTTTACGCAGTGCACGCAACGGAAGCTCTCAAAAGGAATTTTTTCCCGTTTTCGCCACATTTTTCCCTGATACTCTGATCCTGTTGGTCGCAGCGGGATGTTAAATAGCCTATAGCCTTCCTCGATAAATGGACCATTCGACTCAAAAATATTTTTTCAATATGATCCAGTAGTTCTTGAGATTAGCAAACAAACAAACAAAACTCGTTTAACTGGGTGTTTAGAATTGGTGAAATCGGCCCTTAGAATAGAATAGAAGATTCTTTATTATGTACACCATATAAATTACAATAAAAATATGAGGAAAACATTACATAGGGGCCCTTAGTTCATAGCTAAAGCCGTCCTTTTCTCGCACTGAAAGATAGCGATTCTCTAAGTTTAGTTTAGTTATTGAACAAGAGAATCGGCACCATTAGCAGTACTTTGAGGGTCATAAAGCCAACTATTCAACTGAAAAAAAACTCTTGTGTTTATAGACGATGCTGCGAGTTAACAATTACGAAATATGGCTGGCTTTTATTATCAATATTTTTATTACTCATATTGGGACTGCATATGCGGTAACCGTGGATGAAAAACCTACAAATCTTCAAGATGAAATCAAGATTTCAACATACATCATAAACGTTCTAGAAAAAACCCGATCTGAAATTAAAAACAATACCTCTGACTATAACTTTACCCAATCTGGTGTTCATGGTTTAGAAGATTTAGTTATGGAATCTGGAGGGCAACCGCTGAGAAATATAGTTGTTTTAACTTGGAGGTCAGGGTCTACTTTTCTTGGAGACTTGGTAACTAATGCATTTCCAGGTACTTACTATAACCCGGAACCGCTTCTTATGTATCGATTTAAACAATTTAGAACTCCAGAAGAAGTAGGTAGAGCCCTGAGCATTGTCAAACAAATGCTTCAATGCAAATATGAAGGTTTGGAAGATTACTATGAGTTTGTAAGAAAATACCTCGATGGGAATTGGACGCAGTATAACAGTCACAGCGTCGGAAAGCACCGATCTACTGCATTACAATACTTTCAGAATTGTAAGAACGAGAACAAAGGTTATATATGTTATAATGCAGAGTTCACTTCACGATTATGTAAACTGTATCCTTTCCAAAGTGTAAAGATTGTGAAACTGAGGTTAAAACACATTAAGGAAGTATTGGATGATAAAGCGTAAGTTACTATATTGTCGTAAAACTAAGTATTTTTCTTAACAAAAAGGTTCAGATAAGGATTTATGGTTTAATACTGATGACTTTCAGACTCAACGTGAAGGTGATGCTGTTAGTGCGTGACCCCCGTGGAGTGATGCAGTCGAGGAAGAACTTGAGCAAATCAGACTGTATCCACTCCCCTAATTGTATTGACCCGTCCCTGCTCTGTGAAGACATGATCACCGACTATATGGCAGCAAGAAAATTACTGCAGCAGTATCCCGACAAACTGATGTAAGTTGGCATTATCAACTTATTCCGTACGAAAGATTAAATAAACTTGTAGATATTTACCCCTTAAATAAGAACACATTAATGTAAATCTAATGTAGTAGACTACATTCACAAGTTAACTACAATGAGACCGAAAACCTGTTGTCTATAGTTAACTTCTAACAACACTCACCCTCTCTCTGACTCATTTACATTCTACTCACCGGAGGCCATTACTATACAACTAATTTAAGATTGTTCTCCTACAATTTGTTACTTCCATTTATTTTAAAATGATTACAATGATTTCTTTGATCAATAGATATAGCGGTCAAACAAAGATAATATTTAAGTGTCGCCTACAACACGGGAAGAGCACTGATGTCTGAAATACAGATATTTTATAACTAGTTCAGACACAGATGTTCAATATCTGATCGTAGAATAGAGTGGATGTATCACCATTATTTAAATGTCTGAATATTCTCTTTTAATAATTTTAAAACAACAACTTTTATGGTTGTTAAAGAAAATGCCCACCAGTCCCCATTATTGGTTCTACTTCCATCATTTGGTTCTTCACCTAGTTATGTATATGTGAATGCTGTGGTCTCCCATAATTGAAGCAAACTTGAACAATTACATTATTCTTATATTATACAGGGTGTAAGGTACATGAACGCACATACGTGTACTAGTGATTCAGTACATGATTCTGGACCCCCTAGCGTTGGAATTTTTCGTCGGCTTTATCCTAAAATTTTTTTTTTTCACTTTAAACTGTATAAAATCATTATACCTATCTACCCCAAAGACATTTTAAATGAAAAAAAAATATTAATTATTTTTTCATTAAAAGAAATATTATTCTGCCTATCCTTTGATGCGCCTAAACAATGAACAGGTCAGAAGACCTGTGGTAAGTCACAACAGAAAACATAACAATCACAAAATAATTACCAATTTTACAATACTGTGACCATATTTTAATTACAGGATGATACGATTTGAAGAATTAGCTCTACAGCCTAGTGTAACTACTGAACGAATTTTAAACTTCCTGAAAACTAAAAGGACACAAGTGTTTAATGACTTTCTGCAGTCGCATACCAATGTTGAAGTGGCTGGTGATTACTCTTCCTCCAGAGTATCTCGAAACATTCCTTTTAAATGGAAAACAGCACTGGACTTTAATTATGTTAATGAAATACAGGTAAAATGGTTTATATTTTCAGTATTCAATATGATAAATTATATTATCGTCCCTTGCATAATCTATCTTGGTTTTCTTATATCTCACTCACTCCCTCTCCATCTACCAATAATAATATTCATCATTCTTTAATAATTAACTACATTTTTTTAAACACTTTCCGTTCCTCTTTTCTGTCGCTGGCGTTTTGTCCTCTGATGTTACTTAGTCCATCTGGATGTGCGGAGTGGCTTGAATGGATAGAATGTTGAGATCAACATTCTCAAAATTGGCATTTATTGATACATGGAAATTTTTTGCACCGTCTTCTTCACGACTCGAAATGTTAGTCTATTTGGAAACACATAATATACTAAATCTATCTTTCATTTCCTCCATCAATAAATCACCTTTCATTTCTCATTATTTTGATGTTTCTTCTGTGAAATTTTAATTATATAGTACTTACATATTACGTGTATTTATAAGTTTACGTATTGCATTTTATACAGCTAAGTATATAATTATATATTTGTGTACATTTTAATACAAAATTTTGTTTGATTTTGTTTGGTTTTGTTTTGTTTGAATTTGGTTTTTTTTTTGTTTTGCCGACCCCAAATAAATTGGGATAAGGGCAGGAGAATGATAATAAATTTACCAGCAGCACACCGCAGACCACAGATCCCATTTTATTTTACAATATCTTTTAATTCATCCATAGGTTGTCTGGTAAGGTCTGGTTTTTTTTTTTTTTTTGGGGGGGTGGGAAATCATCTCATGACTTCTTCCGCTCCAGGGTGGAGCGGAAGGGCGTGTCAGACTCTTACTGACTAAAACCCACCCCTGTTCCTCCCTGCCCTACGTGCCCGGGGGCGAGGTAACTCTTTCGAATTTATCCTCAACCCCCGGGCAGGCATTGGCCGTGGCAGGCCCCGTCCTTTGCTGACAACTCTTTGAGGCGCGCGTGGAACACTACGCGCCATCGACTCTCGGGCCTGGTGCTGATCGGACGGCGAGTTACCCACTACTCGCCGTCCGCAGGCCCGGGGGTAAGGTCTGGTAAGGATTTCCACACATATTTTCAGTCAGCGGTGCCACTTTCAGACTTCCTCTTATATACTCATTCCTAATTCTATCCATGAGCGTAACACCACACATCGCTCTTAGCATTCTCATCTCAGCTGCATGCAATTGCTTTTCATTCATCCTTTTTGTGGCCCAACATTTTGAGCGATACAAGACAGAAGGTCTGACCACTGTTTTATAAATCTTTCCCTTAAGTTTAAGGGGAGTGCGGGAGTCGCAGATAGTCCCCGTGTGATAGATTCTGTGCTTAACATTCCGATCTATTTCGCCATCGCTTTGCATGAGTGAACCGAGATACCGAAAATCTGAGCAGACTGGGAGAAGCGCGCTATCTAGCGCTATAGCTTCAGAACTGGAGAGAATCCCCAAAACCGCAGAACATGTATTCAGTTTTAGTTCTGCTAATTTTCAAGCCTACTTTCTCCAGCTTCTGTTGCCATTTCTCCAATCTGCTCTGGATCTCAGGTCCATTTTGACGAAACCAGAACAATGTCGTCGGCAAACAGCATGCACCAGGGTCCCTCCTCCTGTATTTCCGTATTTTGTATTTCCATATACCTTTTTACCCATAGATTTAAATTAATGTATAGGGATTGGGTGTTATTCATTTATTTATTTATTTATGCACACACAAAAACGTTCACAGAGAAAAACGAACAAATACAGATAGAAGAGCACAAAGGTGCTGCTAATTTCAAAAGAAATTTTTCCAGCAGACCTGCGACTGGAAAGTTAGTTGAGAAATGTAGACACAGTGTGTATTAATAGATATAGAAACATAAAATAGACTAGAATACATAAATAATTCATACATAAAATATATCTAACTTTACAATAAACCAAAGTACATAATTAAATATAAAATAAATATCAATAATACTCTTTGACTTGCTTCTTGAATTGGTAGACAGTTTTAGAATCGCGGATATTAGGTGGAAGTGAGTGGTGGTATGTATTTATTTATTGAATTCATGTTTTTTACAAGATATTGCATGGTATAACTTTGTTTTGGTGTACAATGAAGTATATTTTATGTATCTATCTTTATTTTCAGATAGCATGTAGCGACGCTATGAGTTTGTGGGGTTACAAGATAGCGCACAACGAGACCCATATGACGAGCAACGATTTTGACCCCATTGAGGATTATACCATCTCATAGAAGACTTATTATTTTCTTCTTTAATCTTGGAATATTGAGACACCTAACGCTGACATCGCATAGCGAGCTATTTTTAGGAGTTTATGTTATTTTATGATTTTGCATACTGTTTGGGCGAGACGCCTACTGTATTTATTATCGTAGCAATTGTGCCCCTACGTGTGTAGCTTGGAACTTTTTTTTTGTTTTATCACCATTATATCCAAGTCCAAGAAAAAATACGTTTTTTTAGAAAGCCCGAACATAGTCCTTCGACCCGGATTAGAAAACTTCACTTGCAAAAACTATAACTTGATATAATTAAAAGGATTTCAAGAGAATTGGTGAATGACTCTTTCACTTAAGGTGAAACATACGGTCTGCTCCCAAACATTTTCCTGCTAGATGGCGCTGAAGTCGAAATTTTTAGTTTATTTTATTTTGTGTGTAATGGGATCATTAGTAAAAGTACGTAGAAAGTATTGAAAGTAAAGCACGTAGAAGTACTGAACACCGTAATCGGACATTACACTTTATTGAACTAGGTTATATCATTGCCTCAAAATCTACCCAAATCGAGACATTAATACCAAATAAGATCTGCCATTCAATATAGTATTAATTACACACACGTTTACAAATAAGGCTACTAGATGGCGTGTATCTAAAAATAATGTTTTAATAAGTCCAAAACGCCACCTGCTACGAGATATTATTATTTAGGATTGTTATAAAAATAAGTTACGAGTAATTTGGGTAGGCAGAAGTACAGAACCCCACCTGCTACGAGATATTACACCTCGGGCACGAAGTCAGCGGCCGACGGGGCGCTTCGTGTCCTGGGCCTTATTATTTAGGATTTTTATAAAAAATAAAAACTATATTTATAGGCGTAAACTATTTAATTATCATTTGGGGAAATAAATTATATCAACAGTAAAAGATAGTTTTAATTTTATTACTACTTACCATACACTAAAAACAAAAGAATTTGAAGAAACACGCCTATACACTCCTAATAACACTGATGATTTAGAACATAACCAATTATTACAGACATTACATATCAGATATAAAAAACTATCATTAATAAACAAGAGATAACGACAAATCTAAAATACAATTTAGTATGCGATTCTATCCAGGAGGGTGAAAAATAATTCATAATTTTATAGTATATACAAAAAAAGTAATATACAACAATAATGTAGATTGTAAACAAACTACTACAAAAATACAACTAAAACAAAAATCAGTTGACTTGTTGATTTCACGCACGGAATATAAAAAAACAGCTGTTTTATTCTATTCCGTAATTTCACCCTCTGACTTGAGTCTTCTTTTCTTGAATCCACTGCTACAAAGCAAAATAACTTTACTTAGTAGGTATATTTGTTACTTTTTGACGAATATTCTTTCCCATTCACATCAAAATGTTATTTACCATCAATTTCCAAAGCTGCTCTTAAATTCGACTTTACTTCTCTTTGTTTTTCCAACTGATGATGATGTTGCAGGACGATTTTCCACTAGAACAACATAATAATATATTTGAGTTATTGAAATCGATACAATTTATGAAGTAAATAAAAAAGTAATAGCTTTGTGTACATATTGGTACATACCGTTCAAATTCGCATTTTTTTGAACACGTCTCAAAATGATTTCTGGCAGAACACAATTTTTAAAAACGTCTAACAACTTTGGTATCATCTTGCTGATAACTTCTATCACAGTCAAAGGTTTAGTGACTGAAATGAAACATATGAAGTAGCACTTATTCATTTTACTGACACGCATTTGTCTTTGAATCGGAAATAGATTTTAATTATAGTAAGAGAAAATAAGATACAGAAATAAATTATAAGGTAGACATGCAATAAAATTTCAAACTTACTTTATAGTAATAAGCGAGCTTTTTATTCATAACTAAAACATTATTATCCAATTTTAGAGCAGCTATTCTTTTCTAGGACAGCTGCCTCTAGGCTTTGATTTTTCCTTAGATATTGGATGAACATACATGTCTTTTGTACAAATAAAATATCCTTTACATGATTGTGACATGGAGTTATAAGACGGCGTTTGCAAACCTGTAAAGATAAGAGTCTAGGTAAAATAAATGTATGTTATGAGTAATTTTTAAATTCAGTATATCCTACGTAGGTATTCTATAAAATAGTGCAATTTTACTAGAAATGTGTATGTGTATATATACATTTCTTCTAAAATAATTATTATACCACACAACTAACCATTCCGAATTGAATGGCAGTCAAACGGTCACACAACGGTATAGTATAGTAGTATTTAAATCATTTTCACGCTGCCCTGCAGTAGACTTTCAATCAAAGCTATGTTTTTTGGTGACTTTTGGAATTCTGCTAACCGTTCTACACACTGTATTCTCAATTTGTGCTTCGTCAATATCATTCGTATCACAAACTTCAGGTTCATAGTGCTTGTCCGGATAGGTTTTCCCTCTTGGAGCGAACAATAGCTTGCATGTTGATGATTGTTGTCATATTCTGCTTTGGTGTTTCCGATTTATGTATTTTTTTAAATGTGTCCCTGTGCTCTGTGTGGTCTGCTTTTTCCATGCAGTTTCATGTCATTTGAATCCAGTACGTGTAGCAATAATCCTAAAACCAGAATTTTATATTATACAGGCTGTAAGGAACAAGATACCGCAAACTTCGCGAAAAGGTTACACTTATTGTCAGTAACAATATTATAATAGTCATTAATCTCGGCAATGATCGATTACAGAAATTGACATTTTCAAGCACGCAATGTATTGTGAACAATGCGATCTCTACACTTGCAATGAATGTAGGCGCGTGGGAGCGCGTAGTACATGGTAGTACGTAGTTAACTACCACGTCTTATACACACAGACACAGGTGGTCGCGCCGTTATGCGCTTGTACCTAAATGCACTTTCTACTTTGTGATAAAAATACATTTACGTCAATGTTTCCGATGTTTCCGATCGATGTGATAAACAACTAGATCAGATACTTAATAGACATAAGCGCATACGTGCGTAAAACGTTTAAAACGACAAATGCGTATAATGTTCCATGGCACCTTTAACTGTTTAAACATTGATATCACAAACGATTTTAATCCCTCAAGAATACTGAAAATAAGGTTAGATAAAGATTAGGATAGATAATAATAAAGAAGCTTGTAAGTTCCTACATTGCGCTCCAGGAATGTAGGTATATACCGCCTGCTACACGATCGCCAATCGCGTCCCTACAGAAGTAACCAAGGTGATTTTGAATTTTAAAATTTCGTAGGTCCAGCTCTGCCGCTCGCTAACCACGAACACCTCTGTCAGAGACGCGGTTGGTAACCGTGTACTTAACTAATGAACAAACTCACCTTAAAGTTCGTTCATTTCTTACGAGGGAGGCGCCTACGTGCTTCATGCATGAGCATTTTCCTGGGCACTGAGGTGTTGTTTCAAAATCTCTCAAAAAGTAAAACAAAAAACACACAAACACTAACAAACACAAAAAATAACTTATGTTTTTGATAACTTTACTATAACAATCTAAATTCGCAACCAACTGCACATCCCTTTGCGATGAACGTAAACATGGAACTGACAAAAATTCGTCGTCGGCGAAATGCTAAAGAAATAAAATTTTATTTATTAGCGTAGGTACGCTTTTGAATATGCCGACGGTCATAGACCGCATAGATCAATGAAATTGATAGACTGTACAATCGCATTAAGTTGTACCTACTACCTACTCACTCAGTAATTATTTTGATGTAGGTATACGAAATGTAGGAATGTGGTTTTAACAAAATGAGTAAGTAACGTTGTTGTATTGTATTACCTTAACTTAACTTTGTTGATAACAAAAATTTATCGAAGAATTATGTCGTGATCAGTAAACTGTAACACATTTTTTTTAAATCTTCTTTACTTATTTCGATGAAGGTTTATAAAAATAACCTCTCCTCAAAATAAGTTCAAACAATAGTAGTCAATGGGATATTAATTTTTGTATACACTTAAAATGCCTAACGTGTCGCGCCTGTTAGATTCATAGGTCTGTATGAGCATTTGCCGACAAAGAAACGTCGGCGGTCTCTGGCCGATGTTGCGTGCGTACCTACTGGGCCCACGACGACCTCCGGTGAACTTAGGAAGTCAGCTGAGCAGGGAGCTTCTTGTAATTTTATTTACATTGCGTGTTTTTGCGAAAAAATTGGAGTAATTATTTTTTAATTCAAAATTTCAATGAGGTACATAGGTATAATGATTTTATACAGTTTAATGTAAAAAAACGCATTTTTTTTTTCAAAAATTTGGAAAAAGCTGACGAAAAATTCCAACGCTAGGGGGTCCAGAATCATGTACTGAATCACTGGTACACAGTATGTGCGTTCATGTACTGTACACCCTGTATATGTTATATAACATAGAATTAGTCACAATATTTGTGAAGTATGCACCATGATAATCAAAGCATTTCTTACTGATAATAGCAATTTCTGACTGTTTATATTTACCTGCCATATGAATACGTCGCTGGTAAGAAATTGCTACCTAACCGCTTCCTAAACTAACTAGTTTTCCACAGTTGAATTTATTTATTACGCTCGTTTTCTGTCACATTTGGCGGCTAGTGACAAAATGACTGCAGTACACTGCCAAATGACTGCATTGCACTGTCTTATTTTATTTCAACACATCGAAAATTAGGTGACATTGTGGGAATATCCCTGAGACTTGTTCTGTGAGCTGCTTGAGTGTAAGCTACCAGAAGTCAGTTGTCCACACAAATGCAGAATTTATTTTATCACAGCTCTTCGTACAGTGTTTTCACTGCACAGTTCAATTTGTGTCTTTTCAAAAAGAATGCCCACTCAATTAAATACATTGGAGCGTGCATACAGGAGACTTAAACATGCGCAGGACGTCCAACGTCCGCAAGGCAGGTTTCCTGATCAAGCGCCCCGCGCCGGTTGCAAATTAGCTTAATATCTACTAAACTACTGAAGCTACACACAAAAAAAAATACGTGTGTATAGCTGAAACTATGCAGAATCGACATAATATGTGAAAACTAAGGAACGATAACGTGTTTTAAGTACTTTAAAATAAATGTAAACGTTAACGTGACCGTTAGCGGTAGACGTTAAAATTTGTTTAACCTATGTTTTTACCAATAATTTTGTAGTTTGTGTCTTTAAAACCTACTTGTCATTAAACTAGACTATATAATCATTTTTTGATACCCCTGAGTCACAACGTGAAATGAACGGAATTTACTACAGTGCCTTCTTTTTTTTACTTCTCAAAGCACAATCAACGCGACCACAGCAAAAAAAATATTTAAAGTGAACAAACCATGCTGGCAACCGCATTTGTCATAACGCTCAAGACATTGTTTTTCTGGCAAATACGGTTGCCGGGGCGTGCAAATAGACATGCTTCAAGTTCACAATGCGATACCGAAATATTATTTAGAACAGTTTACATTTACTAATCAAGATCTTATTATAAAAAATAATAAAATTCTTTTCTACAAATTGCGTTCGGAACTGTAACACAAAAACTTTAGAACAATAAAATGTAATGGTAAAATTTAACTTATCTTTTTATTCAATGTAATAAAAAAAAATATGTTTTTGGTAAATATTATACCAGGAACATAAAAAAAATCATATTAAAATAAGTTATTTATTAATTATAAACAATAAATCACGTCAATTTGATGTAAGTAACTCAATTATTTGAGTTTCTGAAAGCACCCGAGACCTTGCGCATTTCAAAGAGTATACAGGGTGTAAGGTACATGAACGCACTTACGTGTACTAGTGATTCAGTACATGATTCTGGACCCCCTAGCGTTGGAATTTTTCGTCGTATAAAAAGTAATTAATTACTTTTTATACAAGAAATTGCAATCATTCTTTTATATTGGAATCAAATACATACTAGAAGTTATGCAATTTTAATCAATGAAAATACAAAATAAAACACGCAAGAAATTCCGCGCGCAAATCGTAGTACATGACTAACGAAATTGAAAATGTATTTTACATTACTCTTTTTTTTTGTGGGGTGGGAAATCATCCAATTACTTCTCCCGCTCTGGGTGGAGCGGGAGGGCATGTCACACTCTTACTGACTAAAACCCACCCCTGTTCCTTCCTGCCCTGAGTGCCCAGGGGCGAGGTAACTCTGTTTCGAATTTATCCTCAACCCCCGGGCATTTATTGCCTCCTTGAACCCTTTATTTATTTGATTACAATATACATAACTAAACTAATAAATACCTTAATGGAATAAACAAGGTAAAAGAAAAAAACACATGCAAGCGACATATATAAGGAGGTATAAACTCATTGGGCATTGATCCAGATCGCTGTCAATGGGAAAAGTGCTCAGAACGCGTGCAGCATTGCCACGTTGAATCGCAATGCTGATTCTTTGGCCGAAAAAAGGCCAGACCTCTGACCACATGAAAAGTCGACTAAATGAAAACTAGATGAGCACTCGGAACTCAAAGCCCTAGTGTTTCTACCCCAAACGGCTCAAACATTTAAAATTCCCAATAAGATTGTTATATCACGAGAGGCCACTACCGCCTATCGCATCCAAGAGGACACGGCGGGGCTCCGCCCAAGCGGGGCAGACCTCCACTGTATGCTGCACCGTGTCCTCGGGACGATCCGCGCAATGGAAACACCCGGGCGTCTCCTCCCGCCTCATCCGACAGAGGAACCTCCCGAGACAACCATGTCCGGTGAGGACCTGCGTCATGTTGAAGGTGAGGGCGCCGTGGGGCCTCTCCAGCCACTTCTCAAAGAGGGTCACTACCGCCACAATGGTAGCGTGCCCAGCGCTGGGTTGCGACAATCGCTGTCTCCATGTCGCTATGAGATCTTGCCGGAACTCTGTCCGCCGAGCCGCGAGTTGTCGCGGCAGCGGTGTTTCGCCCTTGCGTTTCGCCTCCTCGCGCTCCTCACAGAGGTTCGTGAGGATTTTGCCTCCAGATTTCATGGCGATAATCCGGCAAGGAGGCTTGCCACCTCGCAGGAGATCGTACGGTATCCTCGGATCATTCTGATCGCCATGACCCTTTGGGACGAGTTCAGACGGCGAGTCGATCGCTGTCTTAGAGAACGCGCCCACACCGGTGCCCCGTAAAGGGCCATGGACCGCACGATCCCCGCGTAGAGCCTCCGGCAGGAGGCGTATGGCCCCCTCAGATTGGGCAGGAGCCGCCTCAAAGCAGTTCCGGTCCTGTCCAGTCTAGGAGCCAAACGTCGGAAATGCTCGAAGAAGTTCCACCGGCTGTCAAGGACGAGTCCCAGGTACTTCATCGTCCCCTCGACGCCGATGTGAACCCCTCCTACCGTTATCTGGGAACCCGCCAGTGGTGCATTCCGAGGACCATAAAAACACATGGCCTCGGACTTGTGCAATGCCACCTCGAGTCCCAGTTGCCGGATCCTGTCAACGATTATGCCTACCCCATACACTTTAAAAGAGACTTTGACCTCTGAGTTTGTTTCGGTGTTTCTTCTCAGGGTAGTCAGCTAGGAAACACCGGCCTCATCTAGCTTAAACTGACAAAAAACATTGACGTGTAAAAGTGTTCCTTGTAACCTATTTACTGAATAAACATCATTTATCATTTATCACTTCTTCCTAGGTTATTCATTCGATTCGATTAATATTAAGCTGGGAACAGTCGTAGTAATATTAGGCTGAGAGCCAGGATTTTTTGAATGTTAAAGTTCTACCTAAAGACAGTCCCATAACTCCTGCCCTTTTTATTCCAAATGATTTTTAACCGACGAAAAAAAGGAGCAGGTTCTCATTTCGACCGTAAATATATCTTTTTTTTTTTGTGTGTATGTTCAGCCCTCACTCCGTCATTTATGAACCGATTTTAATTATTCTTTTTTTGTTAGATAGGGTATACCTTAAGGGTGGTCCATGTCAAGGAACTCAGGATCTGACAGTGGAAACCTGATAAAATTGAGAAAAAACCTCGAAAATTGTGGGCACGTTTAGCGTTTCTGTATGTATTTTCGGCCCTCACTCCGTTATTTATGAACCAATTTTGATTATTCTTTTTTTTTTATAGGGTATACCTCAAGGGTAGTCCCATGTCAAGGAAGTCAGGATGTGATAATGGAATCCTGATAAAATTGAGAGGAAACCTCGATAATTGTGGATACGTTTTGCGTTTCTGTATGTATGTTCGGCCCTTACTCCGTTATTTATGAATCGATTTGGATGATTCTTCTTTACTTAGATAAGGTATACTTCAAGGGTGGTCCCATGTTAAGGACATCAGGATCTGATCATGGGATCCTGAAAAAAATGAAAGAGAAACTCGAAAATTGGGCACGAATATTGTTTCTGTTTACTTTTCATAGCTTAATCAGGTATTTGCATTTAGGAACCATCACATCATAAAACTCAGCTGATGATGTAAACCATACCTTTCCCTTTCGTTAGATATAAAAACTGGTTATAGTGACAAATACCACTTAATATGCTTTGAAGAAAAGACGTCTTTACAATATTGGAGGTAACCTCAACTGGTCAATATCCTGGGAACTTAATGGAAGGATGGTTATATCATCAGCTCAGTGGCAAAAGGAATGATGAAGAATTAGAAATTAGCCTCAGAGTGTTAAAAGATGATGCAAGCCACAAAAAAAAATCATAAAATAAAAAACTTTTTAACAAAAAAATTAACCGACGAAAAATAACTAAAAAGCAAAAAATAAATAAACCTTTTAAATCTTGCGTAATGAGCATATTTACCTACATAAAATATCAAATTTTATATAAACTAATTTTGAGTCGGCGCCAATTAATAAAATGATTAATTACCTACTTACAGCCTTCTTCATTTGTAAGTACTTATAAAATTTAGATATTTAATAATCAGATTGTTGTTTGGCGCCGACTCAAAATTAGTGTATATAAAATTTGATATTTTATGTAGGTAAATATGCTCATTACTCAAGATTTAAAAGGTTTATTTATTTTTTGCTTATTAGTTATTTTTCGTCGGTTAATTTTTTTGTTAACAAGTTTTTTTTAGGGTGGGTATCCTACTAATATTATAAATACGAAAGTTTGTATGTTTGGCTGTCAATCACACATAAACGGCTGCAGGATTTGAATGAAATTTTGCACACACGTAGTTCATAGCCTTTTTTTATCGGGTATGGGTATACACATAGGCTACTTTTTATCCCGGTAAGTGATAAAACTTACCGCAGGCTGAGGTGGAAGTAGAAATGTTTTGATGGATATTGTTAATACATTGCTACATTTAGTATGTTCGAAAAATTTGTCTGCTCACCAACTTCAATAATGCAATTAATGATGTTGAACTCTCAAAATGAAAACCATTGCTACTGATAGTGTGTTAGGCAATCATCCCGCTGGTCATCATCTGAGTTTCAGAATTGATCATGTGGTAGGACCCGTGCTCAATTATATAAATGTTAAAATCTAGGTCACCCTATTTCCATTATTGAGAACCGATAAGCGCTTACCGGGTCATTATCAGACCTTCAGACTGTATCATGTGGCAGCACCCGTGATCAATTAGATAAATGTTGAAAGCTAGATCACCCTAACTATTTCCGTTATTGAAAACCTATAAGCACTTACCTGGTCATCATCAGAGCTTCAGACTGTATCATGTGGTAGCACCCGTGCTCAATTAGATAAATGTTGAAAGCTAGGTCACCCTAACTATTTCCGTTATTGAGAACCGATAAGCACTTACCAGGTCATCATCAGACCTTCAGAATGTATCATGTGGTAACACCCATGCTCAATTATTTAAATTATTAAATTCTTTATTCTTCTGATTTCCTGGTAGGTTGTGGATCTATACCACTCAGGATTCCAGCCCCGGAAACACTTCTTCATGATTCTGGTCTCCTGGTGGTTCGTGAAGCAATACCGTTTAGGATTGTAGCCCCGAAAAAACCTCTTCATGATTCTGATCTCCTGGTACTTTATGAGTCTTTACCGCTCATGGTTCCAGCCCTGGAAATACTTCTTATGTTTTTTTGCTTCTCTTTCTCCTGGTGCTTTGTGAGCATGTACCGCTCGATTAGCCCGTCTCTGAATTTCTACTTCCACCTCAGCCTGCGGTAAGTTTTATCACTTACCGGGATAAAAAGTAGCCTATGTGTATACCCATACCCGATAAAAAAAGGCTATGAACTACGTGTGTGCAAAATTTCATTCAAATCCTGCAGCCGTTTATGTGTGATTGACAGCCAAACATACAAACTTTCGTGTTTATAATATTAGTAGAATACCTACCCTAAAAAAAACTTTTTAACAATAAAATTAACCGACGAAAAATAACTAATAAGCAAAAAATAAATAAACCTTTTAAATCTTGAGTAATGAGCATATTTACCTACATAAAATATCAAATTTTATATAAACTAATTTTGAGTCGGCGCCCAACAACAATCTGATTATTAAATATCTAAATTTTATAAGTATTTACAAATGAAGAAGGCTGTAAGTAGGTAATTAATCATTTTATTAATTGCCGCCGACTCAAAATTAGTTTATATAAAATTTGATATTTTATGTAGGTAAATATGCTCATTACGCAAGATTTAAAAGGTTTATTTATTTTTTGCTTTTTAGTTATTTTTCGTCGGTTAATTTTTTTGAAAGTTTTCTATTTTATGATTTTTTGTGGCTTGCATCAACTTTTAACACTCTGAGGCTAATTTCTAATTCTTCATCATTCCTTTTGCCACTGAGCTGATGATATAACCATCCTTCCATGAAGTTCCCAGGATATTGACCAGTTGAGGTTACCTCCAATATTGTAAAGACGTCTTTTCTTCAAAGCATATTAAGTGGTATTTGTCACTATAACCAGTTTTTATATCTAACGTTTATTGTTTAGGAAAGGTATGGTTTACATCATCAGCTGATTTTCATGATGTGATGGATCCTAAATGCAAATACCTGATTAAGCTATGAAAAGTAAACAGAAACAATATTCGTGCCCAATTTTCGAGTTTCTCTCTCATTTTTTTCAGGATCCCATGATCAGATCCTGATGTCCTTAACATGGGACCACCCTTGAAGTATACCTTATCTAAGTAAAGAAGAATCATCTAAATCGATTCATAAATAACGGAGTAAGGGCCGAACATACATACAGAAACGCAAAACGTATCCACAATTTTCGAGGTTTCCTCTCAATTTTATCAGGATTCCATTATCACATCCTGACTTCGTTGACATGGGACTACCCTTGAGGTATACCCTATCTATAAAAAAGAATAATCAAAATTGGTTCATAAATAACGGAGTGAGGGCCGAACATACATACAGAAACGCTAAACGTGCCCACAATTTTCGAGGTTTTTTCTCAATTTTATCAGGTTTCCACTGTCAGATCCTGACTTCCTTGACATGGACCACCCTTAAGGTATACCCTATCTAACAAAAAAAGAATAACTAAAATCGGTTCATAAATAACGGAGTGAGGGCCGAACATACATACAGAAACGCTAAACGTGCTCACAATTTTCTAGGTTTTCTCTCAATTTTTTTAGGTTTCTACTATCAGATCCTGACTTCCTTGACATAGGACCACCCTTGAGGTATACCCTATCGAAGAAAAAAGAATAATCAAAATTGGTTCATAAATATCGGAGTGAGGGCCGAACATACATACAGAAACGCTAAACGTGCCCACAATTTTCGAGGTTTTTTCTCAATTTTATCAGGTTTACACTGTCAGATCCTGACTTCCTTGACATGGGACCACCCTTCAGGTATACCCTATCTAACAAAAAAAGAATAATCAAAATCGGTTCATAAATGACGGAGTGAGGGCTGAACATACACAAAAAAAATATAAATATATATATATACGGTCGAATTGAGAACCTCCTCCTTTTTTTTCGTCGGTTAAAAAGTATTGCAATAATAACTGTTGCAATCTTTATTATTTACCCAAATAAGTATTAGTTTTAAGCTTCAGGTTTCAAAATGGAAGGAATAAGATTTTTCACACAAATCGGTTTTCCCCTTTTTTTGATTATGAAAATTCTTTCGACCCGTTAAAATTACTTTACTTTTAGACTGTGTATACCAATATTCGAGTTAACTGAAGCAAGCAAAAAAATATTCCCTAAAAACTTCAACACCCGTTCTCCCCCTTTTCCGTTTCCATCCTTATTTTTTAATCAAGACTATTTGTACCGAGTTTTAACTTTATCGGACCAAGCGTTAAGATTCTTCCATACAAACTTTAACACCCTCTAAACCCCCATTTAGGGGTAGTTTTGGCAAACTAATTATATTGAATCTTTTTATTTACTTAGATACACGTTTCTACTAAGTTTCAAGTCTTTCAAACCCAAGCAGTAAGATTTTTCATACAAACTTCCAATTTCGAAAAATCCCTCCTTACTGTATGCCTACACTGTATAAGGTATCTATGTGCAAAATTTCAAGTCTCTAGGTCCAGTGGTTTAAAAAACAAAAAAAAATGGTTTGGGCTGTGCATTGATATATCAGTAATTGATTTTAACAAATCATTTTACCTTTGCTTATAAATTACGCTCTGATTTAAATATCATTGAGATACTCTGCTGATACAGGTATTTTATATCACAGGCACTAAAAACCCTTGGACTAAATATTTGTGAAACAATGAGCCTTGTACAAGCGCTTAGCACACAATATATGGAACAACACTGTCCGACCATAAATTCGCTCTCTATAATAATGTCACACGCGTTATTTACGACGAGTTTCTAATGAAAAATATTATTTTGAGCCCATTGTTACATTTATTACGCTTTATTCCGTGATGTTATATATAATAGGTTTTTGATTTATTACTTTGATTTTCTTTGGGAAATGGATGAGTAACGATACTTGTTTTGTTGTAGTTTTATCATCGACATGGAAAATAAAAAATAAATAAATATCTAGTAAAAAAATATCTATCTATCTGCAAGCGGCTTAGCCCGCATAAAAATTAAAAATCATCCCAAGGGAACATTCTCCTGGGATACAAAGTGAATAATCACTCCCTAAACCACTCAATAATTTGAGTGGTCGCGGATGTGTGATTGCGCGATAATGTCCGTCAATACGATTAAGTGTGCGAACTGTAATGTGGTGATTTCGGAAGTCCTTGCGTTTATTCGTAATAAACATGACGTGATGGACAACGAAAGTCTCTTAAGGATATGTGTGTCGGCGTTTTCCGAAGAGGAAATTGACGAGGCAAAGAAATTGTTGTGCAGCACGACAAAGATTGGTAAACGGTTGAAGTCGAGGCGAAAAGACAAAAAACAAAAGGATTTAGAAGACATGATAGCGGTTTTCAAAACTATAGACCCCGATCAATTGCCGGTTTTTGTCGCCTACGAGCTGCATAAACTACCTCCTGTGTGCTTCGACCACGTAGACGTCACGAAAGTACTAAAGGACCTGTTAATTTTGCGTGCGGAATTAAATGAAATTAAAGATAAGTTTGTCACTAAGAACGACCTAGACGTGGCCCTGAAAGAGAGTATTAGCAGACAATCATCGGCTAATCAACTAGTAAATCCGATATTTAACTCTAATGTAAATAAAATTAGAGGTGGAGGGTATAACTTAAACAGCGGACCGTTTGGATTGTCGCCGCACCTACCTACACAACATTCACAGCTGATCGAATCTGACTCACATTCGCACACACAGCAAACAAGTGACGATGATGGACCGAAGTATCGCTCTCTCGTTCACTCTCATGCACAGGTGCTACCGGCTGTCGATGAGTCTGCTACCACACCGATTAACTCGACATTCAAAACATGGATGGCACGAATACCAATCTAATACAATCTATGCAGAGTAATAAAACCATGGTGGAAGTATTAATGCAAGGTGAATGGCCCAAAAATCGTTCTAAAGATGGTTGGACGCTGGTTCAAAATAAAAAGTCAAAGAATCGGTTCGAGGGACAAACTGGAACCGCGAGCCCTAATGCGAACTTTAAATTTAGGGCTGCTGATTCAAAAATACCGCTTTTTATTACTAATGTTGACAAAGAGACTACTGATAAAGATATTTGTGATTATATACAAAATAAGACGCAAGAAATAGTACAGCTTCAGAAAATCAGTATGAAATCTGAAAGACCGTATAATGCCTTTAAATTGTTTGTCTCAAAATACAAACTAAATAAATTTTTGGATGATAAAATATGGCCCGAGGGTATACGGTTTAGACAGTTTATTTACTTTAAGAAAAATACAACAAAAGTAAATCGGCAGCACAGTGTTGAAAATATAACAAACATATAATGGGTTGTATGTCAAACGTTGAACTATGTACATTCAAATGTAAAAATATAACTCGATCAGCTGATTGCGTTCGTCAACTATGTGCACAAGCCGACGTGATAGCGTTGCAGGAGACCTGGCTGCTGCCCCACGACGTGCCCTTCCTAGAGACTATTGATGGAGACTTCGAGTACACGGGGAAATCAGCTGTGGACATCTCTGCTGGTGTTCTGGTTGGTAGACCGTACGGAGGTGTGGCGCTGTTGTGGAGGAAGTCGTTATTTGCGTCGGTATCGGTTATAAATTGTGCTAGTGATCGTGTCGTGTGTATTAAAATAGCGCAGGGCGAGCGATTTTTTCTAATATTTAGTGTGTATATGCCTACTGACTGTGCCGAAAATCGTACTGAGTTTACGAGTTGTTTGAGTGAGATTATCTCAGTGATTGAGAGCAGTGAGGTGGAGTCGGTTTTTGTGTTGGGAGACTTTAACGCGCACCCTGGGACACGATTCTCACGTGAGTTACTCTTAACCTGTACTGATCAATCATGGTCTTGCATTGATACAGAACTTTTGTGACCGTCAGGATGGCTGGACCAAACGAGATATTTACATGAGACCATGTGCACTATTTAGTACCTATTTGCTACTATTTACTACCTATAGTGAAATATTTGCTACCTTTGCGTTAGGAAATATATCAAAGAAATAAAGTGGTCAGCCATTCTGACGTCAGGTTGGCTGACCACTTCCAAGTTCTCATAGTTTTAGCGTTATATTAACCGCGCTGTTAGAGTAAATATTTACTACCTATTTGCTACCTTAACATATATTTTTTACACATCTTTAAGAAGCTCGCATAAAAAGTTATTAATAAAAAACATTAAAACGCCTGTACTTACATAATATATTTACGTTTTTTCTTCTCAGAATAATTAATTGCTAACAGTGTTTTTGCAGGCGCTTAGTGGTTTATAAACAACTTGTTCAACTTTGCAAATAGCTATTAAACAGTGCACATGGTCTTATGTACATATTATCTCGTTTGGTCCAGCCAAAATTTTATAAATGGATAAAACTTTACTATGGTTATCCAGAAACAAGTTGTTTATAAACCACTAAGCGCCTGCAAAAACTTTGTTAGCAATTAATTATTCTGAGAAGAAAAAACGTAAATATTTTATGTAAGTACAGGCGTTTTAATGTTTTTTATTAATAACTTTTTATGCGAGCTTCCTAAAGATGTGTAAAAAATATATGTTAAGGTAGCAAATAGGTAGTAAATATTTACTCTAACAGCGCGGTTAATATAACGCTAAAACTATGAGAACTTGGAAGTGGTCAGCCAACCTGACGTCAGAATGGCTGACCACTTTATTTCTTTGATATATTTCCTAACGCAAAGGTAGCAAATATTTCACTATAGGTAGTAAATAGTAGATGGTCTCATGTAAATATCTCGTTTGGTCCAGCCATCCTGACGGTCACGAACTTTTGCCGCAAGACTCGCATACTTTTGCTAGCTCCGCCAACGGTTCTCTCCGCTGGCTAGATCACTGTGTTGTCACTGAGGCCGCCAGACATTTGGTGAATAATGCGTCTATTTTGTACGGCGTTTATGTGTCGGATCATATTCCGTTATTAATAGAGTGTAACATTAATCTAGTTAAACTTAAAATTATTGGATCCCACATCCCTTGTAACAAAGTTGTATGGGGTGAGAGGGATTTAGAACAGATAAATAAGTATTTTGATTACTGTAATAGCAACTTAAAACAAATAGAATTTCCTCCAGAATTTTGTAAATGGGCTGATAATATGTGTCACCAAACTGAGCATCTTGTGGTGATAGATAGACTATATAATAAATTAATTTGTATTTTGGAAAAAGGAGCCGAACTTACGCATGCACATGGCTGTTCTTTTAAAAAACGTCATAAAGGAAATTATGTAGTAGGGTGGAACAAACACGTTCGCGAGGCTCACCGCGATGCCCGACTGTGTTATCAAACGTGGCTGTTATACAACAAACCTATTTCTGGATTAATTTACGAAAATATGTGTACATCACGAAAGCTTTTTAAAATTAAATTAAGATATTGTCAAAACAATCAAGAAAAAATTAAAATGGATATGCTAGCATCTTGTCATAAAAGTAAACAATTTAATAAGTTTTGGAAACTAACGAATAGACTAAAACATAGGTCGGGGATGCCGGTGAGCGTCGCGGGCGTGAGCGACCCCACTGGAATAGCTAATGCTTTTCAAAAACATTTTAATGTAAACTCGTGTTTGTGTGGCCATAGCGAGCCGTCAAATAGCGGCGCGGGGGCGGCCGTGACCGGGGTGAGCCCTGTAAGGTTCTCCGCTAAAGAAGTCGCGAGAAGTATACAGAATATGGTGAGGGGAAAGTCCCCCGGGCACGACGGTCTTGGCGTCGAACATCTTAAATACGCTGGGGTACACTTACCGCGGGTGCTATGTTTTTTAATCTGTGTCTTAGTCATAGTTACTTACCTGTGGAACTTACTAATACGATTGTTGTGCCAGTAATAAAGAACAAGACTGGTGACGCCTCCGATATCTCCAACTATAGGCCGATATCGCTCGCCACTGTCTGTGCTAAGGTATTGGATAGTCTGCTTGACAAAACTCTAGCTAGACATATCGTTCTGGAGGATGGTCAGTTTGGTTTTAGACCGAACTTAGTGCAATTTTATGCCTTAAGCAGACTGTCCAATATTATACAGACAGAAAGACACCTGTAATAGCATGTTTCTTGGATTTATCGAGAGCGTTTGACCTGGTCAATTATGACCTGCTCTGGCATAAGCTCACTCACTATACTACTGTCCCGGCAGATGTGATATCACTGTTTAGATATTGGTACAGTAGTCAAAAAAATACAGTTAAGTGGGCGGGCTCATATTCTGATATGTATGGGCTGGATTGTGGGGTGAGGCAGGGGGGTCTGAGCTCCCCCCGTCTTTTTAACCTCTACATAAACAAACTAATGGGTGGACTCAGTAGCACTAAAATCGGCTGTCACGTGGACGGTGTTTGCGTTAACAACATCAGCTACGCTGATGACATGGTGCTGCTGAGTCCATCTATTGGTGCAATGAGAAGACTTCTTAAAATCTGTGAAAGTGATGCGGTGGCTCATGGGCTCAAATACAATACCGATAAGAGTGAATGGTTGGTTTTTAAAGCGAGTACGTTAACCTATAAACAGCTGCCTGTACTCTCACTCTCTGGGACTCCTTTAGGTCGGGTTTCGAAGTTTAAGTATTTGGGTCACTGGGTCACTGATGACTTAAAAGACAATGTAGACATAGATAGGGAGCGCAGGTCGCTGGCTGTCCGTTGCAACATGTTGGCCCGCAGGTTTGCACGCTGTACTGATTCTGTGAAAATAATGCTTTTTGAGGCCTTCTGCCAGTCGTTTTACACGTGCAGCCTGTGGACCAAGTATACCCGGTGGGCATATAGTGACCTGCGCGTACAGTACAATAACGCATTCGGGGTGCTTTTGGGGTTGCCTTGGCGATGTAGCGCGTCAGGAATGTTCGCGGATGCGTGCGTCGACGGGTTCGCCGCGATCATGCGGAAGCGATGCGCTTCCATGATGATGCGCTTGCGCTCCTCCTCCAGTGGCATCCTGAATGTGTTTTCAGACCGGTGGGACTCTCCTCTCTTACGAAGGTGGGTAAGAGTTCAAACACACTGATAAGTAAACTGGTGTACTTACCATTGAACCAACAGGTCAATGATACATTGGCCATTATTGTTAATTTAAATTTAATACTAACATTAGGTTAAGTCATACTGTTACTAACATTATATGGATTTCCTTATCTGAAATAAAATAATTGAATTGAATTGAATTGAATTGAATAATATGGTAACTTTTCAATGGTATTATAGTATCAATATTTGTCATTGTGTCAGATGGTGGTAGTGGTGGTGGACTACAACACGGAATACGGCCGCCTGTTAGCGGAAAATCGTATTGGCTGGTCGCTCAATGTTCCCGCAGCCAGTCTCTTCGGCGGCAACTGGGAGTCGAACATTAAGGCTCTAAAATCGCACCTATACCGCGTCATAAACGATACTGTCCTTTCGTTTGAAGAGTTGAGCACTGTGCTCACTCAGGTCGAATCGGTGATGAATACTAGACCTCTTTGCAGGACGCTCTGTAGTGACCCTTCTGAACCACTAGCTTTGACTCCAGCACACTTTTTGAATCTCACTCCTTTGCGATACTTGCCTGCAGAGGAAATCGACGAGAAAACTATCGTTGCTAGACATGAGTTATTAGACAAATTAGTACAATCATTTTGGAAACGCTGGAGAGTGAGTTATATACGTTACAATCGCGTCGCAAATGGAACACGACGGTGGACCCGATCACTGTAGGCACGGTCGTGATTCTTATTACCGATAATTCACCTCCGCCGACTATAAAAGGTGCTGTGATATTTTTTAATGACAGTCGTGATGTGACGAAAATCAATGGCTGTGCAAACCTACTACTAACCGCGCGTGCGCTGGAAAAATAATCAGAACTTTGATAATTCGCTAATCTTCGGTGGTGATAAAGTGATAATTGTGAAGCTGTGCTTTGCTCTGAGCTCGGGGGAGAACATCGGCCGGTAAGTCCTTCATTTTACACTCTTATCCAAACTTAACCGCCTAGCCTATCAATTTGCCACCTTATTTGTTAATTTGTATCAAACCAGCGCAATTGGCGCATCCAGTATCAGATGCTAATTTTTCAATGACATTTTATATCAATGCTTGTCATGTATCAGATGACAACTTTTCAACGACATTTAATATCAATGGTTGTTATGTATCCGATGTTAACTTTTCAATGACATTTATTATCAATGACTGTCATGTATAAGATGGTAACTTTTCAATTACATTAATATCAATGGCTGCCATTTATCAGATGGTGACTTTTCAATGACATTTTATACCAATGGTTGTCATGTATCAGATGGTAACTTTTCAATGACATATAATATCAATAGTTGTCATGTATCAGATGTTAACTTTTCAATGATATTTTATTTCAATGGTTGTCATGTATCAGATGTTAACTTTTCAATGACATTTATTATCAATGACTGTCATGTATAAGATGGTAACTTTTCAATTACATTGATATCAATGGCTGCCATTTATCAGACGGTGACTTTTCAATGACATTTTATACCAATGAATGTCATGTATCGGATGGTAATGTTTTAATGATATTTAATATCAATGGTTGTCATGTATCTTATGATATTATGAGCAGCTGTTTTTATTAGTTCCTTGTGATGAATCGCTACTTGTAGCTCTTTTGGTATTTGATACTATTTGTCATCAAACGGGATCATCATCATTTCAACCGAAAGCCTTTTTTAATTAAGTTCACGATTTAACGGGCAATAATGTTTAAATTAAAAACAAAAATACTATTTTTATAAAATTTTGCATGTTTACCAGTTTTTAATATTAAATAAGTTACAACTTCACCTAAGTCTTTTTTATAAGAATTTTGTGTTTTGTACGAAATATTCTAAGTAGGTACATAGTTTAGTATAATATGTATTGTAGTTATAGTCTATTAAAACATATTTAAAATAAATAGTAGGTACACCGTACATAATATTAGTTGGGCGACTATAACTGTTAAACCAACATAGCTATTTAAGCCATGATAGATTTCCTTGTAAGTTCGTTATATAATTACCATTATGATTTGTTTTTGATTTTTCAAACCAACAGTTTAGCCTTTTGTGGGAAGGGGGGGCCTTCAACTCGAATAAAAATATCACTTTAAAGTTTAATATTTCGCAAACAAATCACTGAATTGAAAAGTAAAAATAGTATTTACAGACCCCAATGATTTTGAAAGACCTATCCAACAATACCGCACACGGATAGGCGAGAAAAATTTTATATACCTACTTTACATGGTACCAAAATATCTTTAAAAAAATTTTATTGTTTCGTTTCTTGGCGTGATTAATATACATGTCGCATCCGCTAGTCAAATTGGCAACAAAACAAAGCACGCCACAGTCCACCTGATGCCTGATTGTAGCTCGATACATCTTGGTAATCCGACATACATAATATACACATGCACAATAACTGCAGATTCCTCGAACTAACAGTCTGAATCGGATAACTATGAATCGGACGGACTGACGAATAGACCGAAACTATAAGGTTTCTTTGTTCTTGTTAGGACCACGGAACCCTAAAAACGGAGTTTCCCCTTTTTCAGTTGCTTTTATATGCAAAATGTCGTTTACAGATGATGCGTCGACCTAACGTACACATGATACGAGTATGTCTCCTATTCGCTGCCAGCACTCTGCTTATCATTGATATAATTATTCGATTTACTACTAACACATATCTCAGCATTGAGACCCGAAAAAATGCTATAGTTATTAAAAGAATCAGATCTGGAGAAGATACTTACCCACAGCAAATACCTATAATACTTAACGATGATAATCATGTGTCAATAGAAATGGAAAATATATCCGACATGAAGACTGAAAACCATTCCTATGGTTCTCCAGATATCTATAAAGTGACCACAATCCTACAAGATGAGACCCGCCACTTCAAAGACATAACAAGCATTTCTAACAATATGTTGGAAAAAGCACGTGTAAAAATCAAATATGACATCTCCAACTATAACTTTTCACAATCTGGTGTTCATGGTTTAAAAGATTTAGTTATTGAATCTGGAGGACAGCCCCTGAGAAGTTAGATTATATCGACATGGAGATCAGGATCTACCTTTACAGGAGACCTAGTAATAAATGCACGTCCAAGTACTTATTATCAATATGAGCCCCTTTTTAAGTATGGCACCAAACAATTTAAAACTCCACAAGAAGGAAACGAACCCGTGAGTATTGTTAAACGAATGTTTAACTGCGATTACAAAGGTTTAGACGATTACTTTGAGATGGAAAGAAAACACTTCCGTGAGGGTAAGCCTAGCACCAGGATGTGGAATTACTGCAAATATGAGGATAACACAGAACTATGTTTTAATGCAGATTTCACTTCACGGTTATGCAAACTGTTTCCTTTTATAAACATGAAGCTTGTTCGTCTAAGATTACGGCTCGTTGAAGACATATTGGATGACAAAACGTAAGATACTTTTAATTATGTATTTCAAGATATTAGCAAATTAACACAAGTGTGATCCTGGACGATACCTATTAATGAATGAATACAACTCTTAACAAGTTTTAAAAATAAATTGATGCTGAGTCTGGTTTTGAAATGATTTTATTTATTTATAGCCAGTATAATCTGTGAGACGCAAGCAAAATTTTTCAATATTTGTCTTTAAAGCCGGATAAATAATAAAACCATGTTTTTACTATGTAGTGACATATTATTTCTACATTGCTGACAGGCTCAACGTCAAGGTGATACTGTTGGTGCGAGACCCTCGAGGGGTGATGCAGTCGAGGCTTTACCACCGCTCTTGCATGCTCTCTCCAGATTGCTGGGACCCTTCCATGGTCTGTTCAGACATGATTAGTGACTATGTGGCAGCTAGAAGATTACTGCAGCAGTATCCAGACAGACTGATGTAAGTGAATTATGACCTGTTTCACCTTCTGCTGGATTATATTATTACCTTCTCAATGTCTGGTCTGATATTGCCTTTTTTTTAGGGGCGGGGGGGGGGGGGGGCGGAAAATCATCCTATGACTTTTCCCGCTCTGGGTGGAGCGGGACGGCGTGTCAGACTTTTACTGACTAAAACCCACGCATGTTCCTTCCTTGCGTGAGTGCCCAGGGGAGCGGTAACTCTATTACTAATTTATCCGCTACCCCTTGGCATGCAGACATCGGCCATGATGGGTCCCGTCAGTGGTGGCTGACATATTCTCTTTGAGGCGCGCGTGAAACAACATACCGTCGACTCTCGGGCCTCATGCTGATCGGACGGCGAGCTACACATTACTCGCCGTCCACAGGCCCGCGTCTATGGTGGCCGGAGATCGTCCTGCGACCTCCGACGCCCAGGGCGTCTCCTGCGGTGGCTGGGGACTTGGGGGCCACGTGTTGAGTCTCCATCACCCGTTCCGCCTCCTCCTTCGCCGCTGCGCCGCGTTCTGGAACAACAGGTCCTGAGTAGCGGCGCAGTGGTTGATATTTACCTGAAGGAGGCGTAATAGGGCCGTTATTGGCATTCCATTACAGCCTCCTCCTCCCGAGCCCCCGTGTGGATACCTACCCCCGCCGCGGTGGTTGCGTCGGTGACGACGGCTGTGGGGCGGCAGCGGTGGCGGCGACTGCGGCGGTGACGGCGGTGGCGGAGGGCTTGGCCCTACCCCTGGCGTTGGCGGGTGGAGTGCAGGACCTGCTTCCAGCCCGGTAATCGGCTGGCTTGCCTGCTGCCGCACATGCGATGCGGTGCGGCGTTACACAAGCCGGCCTTGTGACCGGGCTGACCACAGCGGAAGCAGTGGTCACCTCCGACGTGCACTCAGCCGCCACATGGTCGCCCACATGCTCACACACTGAAAAACCTCAGAGGCCTGGGTTCCAGCAGCTTGACCTGCGCTGAAACCCAGCCCACCAATAGCCTTCGGCCTTCCGCGATGATTTTTCTGGCCGCTGATATGGGGCAATTCACCGTAATGGCTTGCAAACCCGTGAGATCATTACGAATGGTGCCCGCCCTCACCTGCTCGGCAGGGCAACCCCCAGTCCTGGCAACAGCGGCCACCGCCTCACCCTCCGTCACGGAGTGTCCAGGCTCATAAAGCGCATGTCAGCGCATTTGGTGGGCCTAGACACTCGGGCGGTCTAATATTGCCTAGCCAAGTAATATTTGTTTGGATAACACAAAGTTGTACAAAACACTGTTGGTAGATACACAACAGTGTTTCGTACAACTTTGTGGAAAGTAATTCAACGTCAGGTTCTACTTACTAGTTGTTAAGCTCACGTAAGTACAGTTAATTGTTTTTCTGAAAAAGATCCGGCAATATAGGTTTATTTCCATAAATTTACAGAGTGGTGCGGTTTGAAGAATTAGCCTTACAGATTAATGTAACTTCTGACAAAATTCTCAACTTCCTTAAAGTGGAAAGAACGCAGGCGTTTGATAAGTTTCTACAGTTGCATACCAATATGGAGACGGCTGGTGATCACACTACCTTCAGAGTCTCCCGCAATGTGCCTTACAAGTGGAAGACTGCACTGGACTTTAATTATGTCAATAAGATACAGGTATGATATCATATTTTTTTTGTAAATCAATGTGATCTTAATCATCGTTCACGCATCTTTTTGGTAGCTTTTTCTCATTAATTTATGTTCATCACTCTTTTATTTAAATCTGATAATCCCCATCTTACTAAGACAAATGATTCACTTGCATCTTTTCTGTTACTGCCATCACTTTTAATCATCTTCGAATATCCCTATCAGTAACTTCGTGCATTTTCGTCGTTCCACATAACTACATCAATTCTGATTCCCATCTCTGTGACATGCTAGTTTGTTTTATCTGTTTTCTTCTTGCTCTAGGATTTATATCCAAAATGTAATGTTTGAGGGCTATTCAATAAAACTCGGGTATTCCACAACAGAGCTAAACCCAAGTAGACACAACTTATGTCAACCGACATACTTACAAACTAATTAATATAAATCTACCTACATTACACTCCTCCCTACTAAATTAATACTACAATTATGAACTAACAACTTAACTACTAACTTAACTTCATTAACAATACTTATTCTAAACCTTATAATTATGAACCTTAAACCTACACTGCCTAACGGCACGTTGTGGAGTCTGTGGCAACCTGACTCTCAGCTGAAGCCTGAATCTCTGCAGGTGCATCATTAATCGGCGATCCGGTGACTCCTCCGACTGAACCCGCTCACCCCTACCACCGCAGTCATCCTCCTTACCAGCCATCTGAGAATCTGTGTCTGATCGCTCCGTAATACAAGGACTACTAGATACTAAGGATAATCTGTTCCCTGTTCGTTTACGTAATTGATCAATATGCCTATGGACTATTTCCCCACTTTGACCCTGGACTCGGTAGTTGCTAGGACTGAGACTATCTACTACTCGACCGGCAATCCATCTCTCCCATTTTAGGTATTGTCGGTACCATACCTCTTCCCCTTCACCCCCAATGCACCTATCGCCCCCCGTACAGATTCAGCCTGTCGTTGTTGTGCTCGATGTACCTTGTGTTCCAAATCCGGTTTTAAAGTATCCAGTCGTGTACGTATACGCCTGCCTAATAAAATCATTGCGGGGCTTTCTCCTGTTGTCGAATGTTCTACATTCCTATAATGCAGTAAGAATGTCCACAATGTCCTATCTATATTGTGTTTCTCTAAAATAGCCTTTTTAATGACTCGTTTTAGTATTCTAACTGCATTTTCTGCTAATCCATTTGAAGCAGGATGGTAAGGGGCTGTATAAAAGTGTTCTATACCGTTACATTTTGTAAATTCATGAAATTCTTTCGATGCGAACTGTGTACCATTGTCGCTAACTATTTGCCTTGGTAAACCCCATCTACTAAATAACTCTGTTAATCTATCTATGAGGCTAGTGGCTGTAATGCTTGAAACATTGAAAACTTCCAACCATTTAGATGTGGCATCCACTACAGCTAGATATGTTCTGCCGCCTATATATCCTAAATAGTCAATATGTATCCGGCTCCACGGTCGGTTTGGCCACTTCTGCCTGGGCTGCACACACTTCGCACGCCCGACACATGTGTTCCACTGCTTCATCTACCCCGGGCCACCATATATAGCTACGTGCTAAAGCCTTTGATTTCACGATATCCATGTGTGGTTGTACGGTGCAACCGCACATTGCATAATTGCAGTCTCATCAAAATTGAATTGTAATAAAATATTCATTTTACATCAAGTTTAGTTCACATTCAGACCGCGTCATAGCAACACCTCATCAATCGTTAGTTAAGGTCGTGGACTCAATACACGTATCAAGTGAAATACATCGTTTTATTTAATATCATTCAGCATCTCTATCAATCAGCAAAAGAAGTACGGTGTAAGTCGTACATCTTTTTGGTCCTTCGAGCATTGCTATCAGTGACTATCAAAAACTTTATCAGTGATTATCAAAAACTCTATTAGTGACTATCAGTAACTTAATCAGTAAAATATTTAACTTTAAAACAGACAAGTGCCGTGTTCGATAACTCTAAAACCGTACAGTGCTACTAGCAAGAAAGGAGCATCATCCGGGGAGTCGAGGATTCGAGAGTTAAGCAGCAAATAAAAGTAAGACCGTTTTAGTTATCACTTCAGGAAGAACCTTCATCATCATGGAAGCTATTCACGCGAACCAAGCTGAGATTTACGAGGCTATGAACAAGCTAGCCTCCAACCTCAAGAAAGACAGTTCGAGTCGTAAGGTAGGTGATTACTTTAAATGGCGTTTAGAAACTTTGGGAGCGCTTTGGGCTGACTTCCAATATAATCATGATCGACTTAGTACTGAGGAAAGTAGGTTTCACCCGTACTTTATACAGAATGACTATGAGCGAGCAGCAGAGTTGTACAGGTCGGTCAAAGCATTAATCAATCAGCAGCAAGTACTGATGAAAACAGGGCAATCAGGATTTTCGGAGTTTGAGACAAAGCCTCAACAGCAAGCAGGCCAACCATCAGGTACGTCTCTAACAAGCAAGCGAGATGAAGAAACAGTAGATTATTCGTCTCCAGAATTATTTTCAAGAGGAACATCCAGCAAGACGGATGATATGCTCAAAAAACAATCAAGCAACATCAGAGCATTACAGCGAACCATAGCTAGTCTAAATTTAGACGAAATTTCCGAGAAGTGGGAAATAGAAGATGCTCTGAAGACTTTGCATTCGAGATGGTCTGTAGTTGATACATTGCATTGGGACCTGGATGGAGAACTGGAAAGCATGGATGAACATTACGAACAAGCGTATTCCAAGCAGGAAAGAATCTATACCAACATAAAAAGGGCAATAAATAGTAAGTTATGGTCGGTGGCCCACAAAGCACACTCAACACCGAAATAAGACCTTCCAATTTTTAGCGGATCCTATCAACAATGGACGTCTTTCAAGAATTTATTTACCGAAACAATCCACAGTAACTATTCTCTGTCCAACGCTCAAAAAATGCAGTACCTCAAAAGCAAGTTAAGGGGAGAACCAGAAAAACTAATTCAACATTTACAAATATCATCGGATAATTACAACATTAGTTGGGAAATTCTAAATCATCGCTACAACAATCTCAACTTAATTTGTAGTTCTCATTTAGCCACATTAACAAACATCCCGGCGGCACAGCAAGCAACTATCAACCACATCAAGAGTCTGCATGACACCACCGTCGAGAGTTTAAATGCTATCAAGAACTTAGGAGTAGAAGTTAGTTCCTGGGACCCTTTACTCATACATCTATTGTCTCCAAAATTGGATTCTGAAACCTATGACGACTACGTGGCATCTATCAAAGAACCCAGGGCAATACCTAAACTACAAGAATTCCTATCGTTCTTAGAAGGCAAGTTCACAGCAATGGAGTCTGCAGGTAGGAAACAAGACAATCAATCATACAAATCAAACAAGCAATTTTCTGGAAAAACATCAAGACCAAATTACAATTATCAAAAAACAACGACTGCGAATGGAGAAATCGTTTCGCAATCGACAAACAGCAAAAACACCGATTCGAGGCAAACAATTTATAAGAGCCCGATTTGCAAAACAAATGACCATGCCATTTATTATTGTCAGCAATTCCTCGAAATGGCACCACAAAATAGACGAAAAACGCTGTCGAACCTCGATATATGCCAAAATTGCCTTTACTGGCATAATGGTAAGGCTTGCATTTCAAGTAAACGGTGTCGCCAATGCAACGGAAATCACAACACACTACTACATGCAGCATTTACACAATCGAACCGGACATCAGTTGCCAGCACAGCAAAAGCAAGCGACAACTCGACACGTGCCTCGAAATCCGAGAAGCCGCAGCTGTCACGTGGAAACTCGCACGCGTCACTACAGCAAGACAAGCTGGAAGTACTTTTACCAACGGCCCTGATCAAGGTCCAAGCAGAGGATGGATAATTCCAGATACTACGAGCACTGTTAGATCAAGGCTCACAAATGTCCCTCATCAGCGAAAACGCAGCACATATTTTGGGCATAGCACGCAAGAATAGCTCAGGCGTAATCTGGGGAATAGGAGAAAAGGAGACAAACTGCAAAGGAGTAATAAATATTAAGTGTGCATCAGTTCACAACAACTTTGAGTTTGAAGTAGAGGCTTATATCATGAACAAATTAGTAAAAAACTTACCTAATCGCACGTTCAAGAAACCAACATGGTCATTTTTGGACAATATCACTTTAGCAGACCGCGATTTTAACATCAGTTGACTTACTTCTTGGCAGCAGTGTATACTCAAAATTATTATTAGAAGGGGTTTGCAGAGAGACTGAGGAGTCTGCATCAGCACAAAATACACGAGTAGGCTGGATATTAAGCGGAGATATCATACAGACGTTTCAGTGTAACGTCATCTTACATAACCTGGACGATATTCAGCAATTCTGGGAAATAGAAGACATCTCAGACAAGACCACACTGTCATCAGGAGATCAGTATACAATTGACTACTATCAGGAAACTACAACACGACAAGAGGATGGTCGATATCAAGTAAGATTACCTCTGAAACAAAATTTTGCAGAGATGCTGGGAGCTTCGAAACCAAAAGCTGTAGCGCAGTTCAAATCGCTGGAGAGGAAGAATAACCAGCATCCCAACATCCAGGAAGAGTATCAAAAATTCATGACCTAATATCAAGAATTAGGTCACATGAAAATTTCAAGAAATAATTTAAAGCCAGATTGTTTTTTGACCCATCACAGTGTACTGCGTCCCGATTCAACCACTACCAAATTGGTTGTGCACTACCGCATTCAACAGAATCAGCACAAAAGCTTACAAGGGACTTAATCAAACTTTTGAGGTCGGGAGGCTTCAACCTCAGGAAATGGAAATCAAATGTTCCTGAGTTATTAGATCACATACAAACCGAGAACAACGCTCAAGATAGTTTCAATTTCAAGCAATCAGAACAAGCAAATACCTTAGGACTCATCTGGGACCCCAAGGAGGACACCTTCTAATTTAAAATGAAAATCGAACAAACAACTACAAAAGTGACTAAAAGAAGATTGCTGTCCGATATCTCAAAGTTATTCGACCCCTTGGGATGGCTATCACCACTGTCCACAAGGCTTAAAATCATTTTTCAAAACTTATGGCTGCGCAACCTCAATTGGGACGATCCCTTACCCGAAGATATACTAAATGAATGGATGGACATTAAAAGCAACATTAATCGTGTAAATCAACTACAAGTGCCGCGTTGGATAAACACAAGAGAACATGACAATATTGAATTACATGGTTTTGGCGACGCGTCACTGAAGGCTTACGCGTGTGTAATATACGTTCGGATCAAGGGGAGTGAGCAGTCAAAACCAACACTGCTAGTTGGAAAGGCCAGACTTGTGCCGACCAGCAAATCAGTATCATTGCCAAGATTAGAGCTATCAGGAGCTCTCATGCTATCAAAACTAATGACAAAGGTCCAACAGTGTCTATCAAATTTCAACCTCAGCATTTACGGATGGGCTGACTCCATGATTGTGTTAGGCTGGTTTAATGGTGAACCAACAAGGTGGAAAACATTTGTTGCCAATCGTGTACGTCAGATAACTACTATCATGCCTGCCAATTGCTGGCACTACGTTAAATCAGCAGACAATCCAGCGGATTGTGCCAGTCGAGGCTTGAACATGAGTCAGCTTGAGGAGCACACTCTGTGGTGGATTGGTCCTTCGTGGCTTCCTAGTATCATCGCAGAGAAAGAGCCAAAATCAAAAATAATAACAACAATAAATTACTAGTGAATGCAACTCATCACTGTGACGACAGCAGCAGTGTAATACGTCACCTGATATCAAAGTACAGTTCATTCACACAACTTATAAATGTTTACGCTATGCTTTTACGATTGTATAGACGTTTGCGATTTAAAGAAATAGCACAAACAAAACATTTGACTCTCCAAGAAATAAGAGTCGCAAAATTAAAGTTAATTAAGTATGTTCAAGAAACCGACTTCTCACAGGAAATACATAAATTGCAACAGAGCAAACCTATATCAAGCAAGAGCCAAATACTGGACTTAAATCCGTTTCTTGATCTAGACGGCATTCTTCGAGTCGGCGGGAGGCTCAAACATGCCAACATCAGATGAAACATCCAATAATCCTATCAAAAAGCAGCCTACACGGCTGCTTTTTGATAGGATTATTGACGGAAGTACTGATTGACGAGGCTCACGTTCTAGCATTTCATGGTGGACCTCAGCTAACTTCAGCATTTATACGCCAAAAGTATTGGATTGTAGGCGGAATCAGAGCAGTTAAATTACGAGTTCGACGTTGCATTAAGTGCCGTCGCCACAATCCAAGTAGTCAGCATCAAATTATGGGAGATCTACCACCTGAAAGGACGAATCCGTCACGCTCTTTCCAAAATGTAGGCGTAGACTATACGGGACATGTCTTTATCAAAGCCAACAAGGGTCGTGGAATAAGAACCACCAAGGGTTATGTCGCCGTATTTATTTGCATGGCAACTAAAGCTGTCCACTTGGAGTTAGTATCGGATTTGACATCATCATCATTCCTCGCGGCTCTTCGCAGAATGATAGCTCGGAGAGGAGTCCCACGGAACATATTCAGCGATCAAGGTACCAACTTTATCGGAGCCAACAAGGTCCTACAGGACGAGTATCATGAAAAAAGAAGCACATTCAATCAAGAATTTCAGGCAGAAATAACAAAAATGGGAATCGAATGGCACTTTAACGCACCTTCATGGCCATCAGCAGGAGGATTAGGGAGGCTGCCGTTAAAAGCCTGAAATATCATCTGAAGAGAGTGGTAGGGGAGCAAAAATTAACGTTTGAAGAGTATAGTACAATACTATATCAGTTGGAAGCTTGTCTAAATTCAAGGCCGTTATGTCCATTAACCGAAAATTCAGCAGATTTGAACTTCCTTACCCCCGCACACTTCTTATCAAGTGGTCCAAATTTAACACTGTACGATACAGAGAAAGATTTACGCACAAGATGGAATCTAACTCAAAGAATCTATCAAGATATTTGGAACCGCTGGCGAAGTGAATACATAACACAATAAAATACAAGGACTAAATGGAGACGCCCTCAAGAAAACATCAAAGTCGGTAACTTGGTGTTAATTCAAGACGCCAATCTACCACCAGGCAAATGGGCAATGGGAAGGGTGATACAAGTTCACCCAGACAGCGGTGGGTACGTCAGAGTAGTCACACTACAAACAAGAAATGGAACAATGAAACGGCCCATCGTCAAGCTAACTCCATTGCTAGATTGCGAAGACCAAGAAGACCACAAACAAGTGTCAGCTTCAGTCCAACAGGATACCATACCATCACCTCAACTAAACCGAACCCAACGGAGAAAAGGGCTTAGTTACACTTTCAAAATGATGTTGTCCTTACTATTCCTGATATTGACATTAACATGCAACGTACAAGCTGCATACAATATAACACAATTACAAGGGAAACAAGCAATTTACTTCGACAAAATATCAGAAATCAATCTAATACAAGATCAATGGTGTGTCATGTGTATGGGTAATGGGTGTCATGTGTATGTGAGTTTATATGTTTGTAAACGCACCCACGATACAGGAGTAATTCCTAGTGTGGGGCAACGTTTTTTTTTTTTAAATAAAAAAAAAAAATGGAAAATAGTAGTATATTACGACATGCAGCCGTATTGGCACGGGTGTAAAATATTTAACATCTATATGAAACACCTTGAAAGCCTATGTACACAAGCAAAAAGCAAATCCCATTGTGACGTTATCATGTTACAATTACATCACGGATTCATGGAACTGGAGTACTACGACCATATGTTACTTAGTCAGCACTTTGAAGCACATCCGCGCACGCGCCGAGGTCTTATCAACGGAATCAGATACGTTGCGAACAGCCTCTTCGGCGTACTAGACGAAAATTTCGCCGAACAATATCAACGAGACATTACCTTAGTCAGGCAATATCAAAAACATCTTGCGAATCTTTGGCGCAATAAAACATCTATCATTGAAGCAGAAAACAACTTGCTCAAACGAGTTGAACAGATAATAGAAAAACAGCATAAAATATTTAATCAGCACTTAATGAACATAGATCAAGCTATCATCACATTAAAAAATGATTTTGAGAAAACTTCATCTTATCAACTTTAATTGCAAACAACATTTTAAGCAGTTTAAAGAACATTCAAGATTATTTGCTGGATACGATTACTAACGTCCGACATTTCAATGTTCACATTATAACACCGGCTCAACTACAAGATGAGCTAAATATTATTTCAAATCAGTTGCCCAAAGACCTATCATTGCCTATCAACAGCATTGTGTCAGATATGTACAAGATCTATCAAATTATGCAAGTAAGAGCACGCATGACACGTGAATATTTCATATTTGAAATAAAAATCCCATTAATAAATAATAATAATATTCCACAACTATCACACAACGCCATCTAGTCGCAAGCTAAGCAGAGCTTGTGTTATGGGTACTAGACAACTGATAAACATACTTATATATTTCTAAATACATACATATTATAGATAAATTACACCCAGACACAGAACAAATGATCGTGCTCATTACACAAATGTGATAACACAAATGTGATGTGTTACGACATTAATGTCGTAACTCTCTCTTGTCGTAAGAGAGAGTTACGACATTTATCATATGATATCTATTCAACACGAAGATAGTAGTCGTATGATTAATGTAGTACTAATATCTGAGTTCATAGCAATAAACATCAAAAGAGATACATACATATCCATTTCCGCAATTGAACTTCAAAAATGCATACAGTAAAATACTAATACAAACCTATGTCAACTACAAAAACCAATCTATCGACGAGACTCAGACAACAACTTTTGCATCAAAAATAAAAAAAGGAGATACCTGTACAACAATCAGCGCAACATGCAAAACAACATGGACAGAACTGAATGTAGTAAACACATTCATAATTACATGTTGCGAACAATGCACTCTAAGAATCATATGTGGGGATCAAGTTACAACTGAACAGGTGACCGGAGTCAATGCTATCGCGCTTGGAAACAACTGTGTCATCAAGGGTGAGACCTTTATTATTACGGCACACAAACAACAAACGATTGACATGAAAGTTAAGCCTGATGTAATTGCCGTAGAGATCACTCCTGTCAATAACATAATCAATTTATCAGTACCACACTACGAGTACAAAGAAGAAAATTATCAGTCATCAATACAAAGAATCTCCAAGCAAATAGAACACATAAAAGCAGCCTCGGAACAGGTGACCCTATCCGACGGGGTGTCGGTTCACAATGTACATCAGTACGTGGCCATCTACTCCGTGGGGGCGGCAGGACTAGTCTGTGCTGTGTTCACATGCATACGCTGGCGAAGGCGCCGCACCGTGCACCTGGAGCCTACACCTGGGCAACCCTCCGTACACTACCGAGCCAGTACCAGTGACCTTAGTGCAAGTGGTGTACCAAATCAAAGTGTACAGTGCGTGAGTGAAGTGTTTCGTAATGATCAGTGCACGATAGTAGAATCCAATTCAAGTGCTTCCGTAATTGATAGAGTGACTTCACCCGTTATCAAAAAATTTAGTTTTAAAAACATCAACTGACAATTTAGCAACATAAGTAAAAATTGTATATCACCTTGTGTCATCAGATCATACTAACACCAGCATCTCCTAGTATTGTCAGCATCAGTCATCTTGCGCCTCGCGGGAGTATGTACGGTGCAACCGCACATTGCATAATTGCAGTCTCATCAAAATTCAATTGTAATAAAATATTCATTTTACATCAAGTTTAGTTCACATTCAGACCGCGTCATAGCAACACCTCATCAATCGTTAGTTAAGGTCGTGGACTCAATACACGTATCAAGTGAAATACATCGTTCTATTTAATATCATTCAGCATCTCTATCAATCAGCAAAAGAAGTACGGTGTAAGTCGTACAGTGGTTCATGCAACATTAATAACACTTTACTTCTACACGCTTCCGGTACCACTAACCTGTGCCCCCACATAATACATCCTAATTCTTCATAAATTTCATTCCTCCTATTAAAGTACGGTTTTAAGTTGCTCAAGTCACATTCATTAGGCCAACCATCTCTCAGATAGCTCAATATTTTTGACAGTTCCGCATCTTGCAATGTTTGATGTTTAATCTCATTATAATCTAATAACAATGACTGTTGCACAAAATGCAAATGAGTTTGCTCCGGCTGTGCAGCCGTAGTTGTTTGTTTACTCGGAGCTAGTGGTAACCTTGAGAATCCGTCCACTCCATTTTGATCGGTGCGCACGTACTCAATATTAAATGAGTAAGCTGATAAAATAATAGCCTATCTTTGCATTCGGCTCGCCACCATAGTCGGTATTCTTGTATTTGGACCAAATATAGACACTAACGGCTTATGATCCGTACGTAGAGTGAAATTACGTCCGTATTAATACTGGTGAAATTTATTAATACAAAATAGAATCGCTAGTGCTTCACAATGTATTTGCGAGTAATTTTTTTCCGTTTCTGTAAGTGTGCGCGACGCGTAGGCTATCGGGCGCTCGCCCCGTTCGCCTGGCTGCGAGAGGACCCTACCCCACGCGCGCTCGCGTCACATGTCAATAATAGTGGTTTATTGGGATCGTAATGAGCCAATACATCCGCGCCCGCTAGAATTTTTTTAATTTCCACAAAGGATTTCTCGCACTCAATCGACCAATGCCATTGTTTACCTTTCTTTAATAGTTCATAAAGAGGTACTAACATACTACTCATATTTCTAACAAATTTTCCAAAAAAGTTTATGATTCCTAAAAGCGACCTTAACTCCGTTATGTTTGTCGGACGAGTAATTTTTTTTATGGCCTCCACCTTGGCCGGGTCTGTTTTAATTCCCTCGTTACTAATAACATATCCCAAATATTGCACTTCTTTTACTAAGAACACACATTTGCTACTTTTCAACTTTAAACCGGAACTATTTTATCTACTAAAAACCTGTTCTAGTGCTTCTAAATGTTCTTTTTTGTTTTTCCCTCCTATTATCACGTCGTCAAGGAATATTTCAACGTTAGGAATCCCCTTCAAGAAATTGCACATAATTCGCTGAAAAATTCCTGGACTTGAAGATAGACCGTATACCAGCCGATTATACCTACATAGACCCCTATGTGTATTTATCACTCTGAAATTCTTAGATTCATCGAGTTCTATTTGATTATAGGCTTGGCTTAAATCTATTTTCGAAAAATAATTTGCTCCGCTAAGTTTTACTATTAAATCCTCGATTCCAGGCAGTGGATAGCGATCAATAAGTAGGGCTGGGTTCACAGTCGCCTTATAATCGGCACAGATTCTCAGCGAACCGTCAGGTTTATTTACCGGTACGAGCGGCGAGGCCCAGTCAGAGCAGTTGACGGGCTCGATGATGCCGTCGCGCAGCATGGCGTCCAGCTCGGCGTCAAGCCGCTCGAGCAGCGCGTACGGCACAGGCCGCGCACGGTGGAACACCGGCGTCACACCGTCGCGCACGCGCAGCGTTGCCTTGCCCCCAGTGTACAGGCCCAGCCCGTCGCTGAATAATTCCTTATACCTGTTTAACAGTACATTGATCTCATTAGTCATGTTGACTTCTTTCCAATTTACATTGTTACAGTTGCTAAAAGCGGGTATTTTTATTTTTAATTCTGTTAACCACTGTCGTCCCAGTAATGAAGTAGTACCTCCCCAATAACAATTAATTCTAGTTGTTTACTACAATCTCCGTAAGCTACAATTGGTCTGAACATTCCTAGCGGTTTAATTTTTGAGCCGTCATAAAAACTTAATACTAAATCACTTGGTCTAATTTTTGAGCACTAAAAGACTTTTTATACGTTGCTTCACTAATGCATGATACCGCGGTACCAGTATCGACCTCCATAGAAATAGTAAAATTATTAATACAAATGGGCAACTTTACCGCTCTGTAATCGTTTAAGCATAGATGATGAAATTCCTCTTCTGATGGTTGTTCACACGCATCTCCGTAGTACGCTGCCAATCGCCGGGGACCTGTGCCTTTGCTCGCGTTTACCGCCCTGTCCGTGCATACGCGTCGTAGGTGTCCCGGGTGCCGGCAGCTGCTGCACACGTAGTTACGGAATCGACACTCCGAATACGAGTGCTCCGTCGATCCGCACCCCGTACAATTCAACACCCGGCCACCACTGTTTGCGCCGCCGCAGCCACCAGCTTGCGGCCGCAAGCTAGCCGGGCTGTGCTGCGCCCCCGTCGCTCCTCGGACGATGCGCGCGCCCCGCGGCGCCCGATGTCCGCCGCCATCTCGGCTGCTGCCGAGCGTGTGCACCGCCTGCTCCGGCAGTGTCCCGCCTCCTGTTGCATCACCTCCGCTGCCCAGCGCCTTCGACTCCACCGCGGCCGCGTCCCGTTCCGCCGCTTCTAACGAACTCGCTTACCTTACCGCGTCCATGTACGAGATGTTGTCGGCTTCCGCGAAAAGTCGTTGACGAATTATGTCACTCCTTAGGCCGCAGACGAACTGATCCCGCAAATTCTCGTTCAACACTTTTTTGAATTTACAATGTCGTGAGAGTTTCTTGTAGTACGCAGCTACATTCTCCTCGCTAGCCTGTCTCCGTTGCCTAAACCGATAACGTTCTGCGAGTACTGACGGCGTTGGTTCCAAATGGTGACGTAATAGCTCGACCGCTTTGTCATATTTTAACTCCGCTGGCTTTTTGGGACTTGCAAGATTACACAACAATTCATACGCCTCGTCTCCCATTTGACGGCTATTAGCGTAGGCAATTTCGTCTCACATACACGACCACGTGACAGACTTTATGTCGAATTCTTTAATTTTTCCTATCGACATCGTATTTTCTGTTCGCCCACTCGCTAAAAAAAATCGGAAATATGCACAATACACGCAAAATTTTGAAATCCTCGTTGCCACTGTAATGTTTGAGGGCTATTCAATAAAACTCGGGTGTTCCACAACAGAGCTATATTTGAACTAACCCAAGTAGATACAACTTATGTCTACCAACATACTTACAAACTAATTAATGTAAATCTACCAACATTACACAAACATAAAACTAAATGCCAACGCTAATCATCATTTTAGTCAAAAGATGTCTACTGCTGGACATACGCTTACTTCCAGCGCCGCCACATTGCCAGTCTAAAATAAGACTATACGGCCAAGGGCCGATTTCACCAATGAAACTAAGCACGATTAGAGATTTAGATTAGAGCTTCATTTTGCGTTAAACCACTACAAACTAAACTAGGTTAAGCTTAACTAAGTTTAAATTCTAAACGCCCAGTTTTCGGTGAAACGCAAAATGAAGCTCTAATCTCGATTAAACGCATGAACTGAGTTTAGTTTAAACTAATCGCGATTAGTTTCATTGGTGAAATCGACCCTAAGTAATGTATTAAATCTCATGTTTTAGATGGCGTGTAGCGAAGCAATGGCTTTATGGGGATACAAGATGGCGCTCAACGAGACCCACATGACGAGCAAGGACTTCAACCCTGTCGATGATTATACATTTAATTAGAGATCATACCACATTCACTAAAGTTTTGCCTCCATATTATTGTTATTGAATTACAATCACTCCGACAAGTTTTGTAAGGTAATGTTCAAATTTGACACAGTTTAAATAGAAATATTGGCAATATTTGACCTAGTAAAATTAACATCTGTGTTTGCCAACTTTTTTTTTGTTGTCTTAGCTATGTACGAGTCTCTTATTTTTATTAAATGTAGGTTTACTAAAATACTTATTTTTATAGTTACAACCGAATCCGTTTGGTTGTTTCATTTATAACCTCCACTAGCGACCCACCCTAGATACGCGCGGGAGCAAAATGATTGAAAAGACGTATCGATTGAAGTAATTGTGACCGTCGAAAGTTATTGTTCTTTCCCTCGGTAACAGTACTTTTTTCTGAATAAAACGTGGTTATATGTACTATATATGTCACGGTTTGCTCTATAACGCAAAGAAGAGTAAATGCATGGTCTTTCGGGCCAGGGGAGGAGCTGCCCTGATTCTGTTCCACCTATCAAATTGATCGGTGTCAAGTTAGAGAGAGTTAATCAGTTTAAATATTTCGAACATATCTTGACCTCTGACCTGAGTGACGATGCGGACATCAGTAGGGAGTGGAGGCCGTTGTCTGTGAGGGCCAATATGATCGCCCGCAGGTTTGCTCGTTGCTCGGAGGCTGTCAAATTAACTCTTTTCAGAGCGTTTTGTACGTCCCGGTATGCGGCCGGCCTGTGGGGTAATATGTGCTGTGGGTGTCATATACCCAGAAGCGGTCCAGCGGTCTACCGTCGATGCAACACTCTCTGTCCGTTAAATTGTTAATCTTTCCGAACATAAATACGTTATCGGGATTTTTCTAGATATTTCTGGGGCTTTTGATAATGCATGGTGGTCAATGCTACTACTAAAATTGAAAAACCCGTGGTTGCTACAAAAATATTTATTCTCTGATTCACTCGTACTTTTTTAATGGTTCCGCGAAACTCAAACTTGGACATCATTCTGTGACGAAATTTCTAACCATGGGATGTCCTCAGGGCTCAGTGATAGGCCCGTACGTATGGAATTTGGGGTACGATGATTTTCTCGCGATTCCGCTTCCTTGCGATTGCTCATTAACCGGGTATGCGGACTATGGGCTGCTGATCATTCAGTCAAGTACTCGGGCTGGCCTTGAGAGTTTGGCTGAGACTTCCCTTCGTTTAATATCTCAGTGGGGTGATCGGAACCGTCTTACCTTCGCACCGCATAAAATCTATCAACTTATGTTGAAAGGTAACCTTAAGTCTTGGCCTAGTATAAGGTTTAATAACGTTCCCGTTAAAAAAACAGTCTGTATGCTACCTCGGTATGGTATTAGAAAATGACTTTCCATTTATTGAGCATGTAAAAACAGTAGGTGAAAAAGCTAAAAAGAACTTCTATGCGTTGACGAGGATTTCCAGGGCTACTTGGGGCATATCATTCCTAACGTTAAAAACAATCTATGGGGCTACTAACCTGGGTTGTATGTGCTACGGGGCACCTGTTTGGGCTGATAGGGCCACCATTGGGGTGGTACGACGTATATTGCTACAAAGTAAACGTTTAGCTTTGATTATCCTATGTAAAGCGTATAGGACGGTTAGCACTGAAGCCTTACCGGTACTTGCAGGTGTACTTCCAGTCGATCTTGAGGTGCAGCGACGGGCTGCAATGTACTATTCTGAACGAAAGACTACGGACCCAGACTTTTTACCTCAACGTGATCGTGCCAAGATTTCTAGATTACTTAAACCTCAAACTGAAGTTTGGGAGGACCTTTTATCCGAATGGCAATGTAGGTGGGAAAGTTCCATCAAAGGCAGACACCTCCACCAGTTCTTCCCATCGGTTCGCGAACGGCTGGATAGGACATGGCTGGAGGTGGATCACTGTGTTGCCCAATTACTCACAGGTCATGGCAACTTTAAGAGTAAAATATTTTCCTTCAAGCTTGTTGCCTCACCTTTATGTCAATGTTCTACTCCTGATTGCGAATACGAACAATCCGCACATTATATCCTGTGGGAGTGTACTCTTTGGCAAGCTGAGCGCAATATTTATAATAATTATTGCGCTCAAAAAATATAAATTTATTTATAATATTTACAAAATAAATGATTGATTGATTGATATTATGTTGGATAGTATTCAGCCTACGTCTGGAGTTGTCTATTACACGGACCTTGTGGAAACTAGAACGAATTTCCGTGCGTTCAAGCGTTTTTGACACTTGATTCCAATAAAAGGTATGGCCTTTTATTGGAATCAAGTGTAACAGCTCACAATTTTCGGACCCATTAATATTAGTGTTTTTAACCAGTGGTGCTTGGCAACTGGGCTTACCCCAGTTGTAAAAACCCACTTTGTGCCTAATGGCCTAGTTTTGTTCTGTCTCCCGCTTGATTAGGAGGGAAGTGGAAATTATGTTTTTCTTACTCCTCCGCTGTCTTTTCTGATTAATTTCGTTGCGAGACCCAAGACAGTTTAATCGTTTCTCTGGGACTCGTCGCGCTTCATTGCCTCGGCGTTTTTTCTGGTGGTCGCCACTGTTGATTCTGGCTTACAGAAGTTACAGTGGTTTGGGAATAGTGTGGCGGGCTTGTCCCAAACAAAAATACCCAGAAGCGGTACAACGCTCTCCGTGTTCAGTATAATAATGCGTTCAGGGTGGTGTTGGGGCCGCCCCGGCACTGCATTGCGTCTGGGATGTGCGCCGACGCCCGTGTCGACTGTTTCTACACGACGATGCAAAAGTGGTGCACATCTCTGGGGCGCAAGCTCCGAACCACCTCCAGCACCATCCTGAGCGTATTTGCGAACAGGTTTGATTGTCAATATATTAACCATTGCTATATGATTAATGTGATGATAAACAAACAAATGACTCAGAGGCAGGCATATTATTAATAAAAAAAAATATTCTAATTTATGATTTTAATTTAATTTTTACTTTGATTTCAATTTTGATTTTTTTTTTTATTTTATTTGGATTTTGATTTTAATTTTGAATTTATAAATTTGATTTTGAATTTTATTTAAATTATTTAATTAATAATTTTAACATAAATTATGACATTTATTATTATTATAATTTTATTTGAAACGGAATGATCTGAAATGGATTTAAATAAGTGATTTTTGAATTTGAATTATATCCTTTTTTGTAGCCCTGATAACGTATATACAAAATTTCATGATGACCGGTTCAGTAGTTTATGCGTGAAAAGGTAACAAACAAACGAACTTACTTTCGCATTTATTATATTACTAACGATTAGGATTACTATTTACTAAGCTATAATCAAATCAATCTGCCTAGCCTTTTCCCAACTATCTTGAGGTCGGCTTCCAGTCTAACCGGATGCAGCTTAGTACCAGTATTTTACATGGAGCGACTGCCTATCTGACCTCCACAACCCAGTTACTGGGTAATACGATACCCCTTGGTAAGACTGGATGTCAGACTTTCGGGCTTCTGACGACCCGTAACGACTGTCAAAAATTTACGATTGACAGCCGGGACCAACGGCTTAACGTGCTTTCCGAGGCACGGAGGAGTCTCGGTATGTAAAGATGGTCACCCATCCGCGGACTAACCTTGAAAAGCGTAGCATAACCTGATGGATCGACTCGTGCGGCTGTTATTACTTTAGCCACGAGCTTCTCTAAGCTATAATCACATATTATGTTCGTCATTATTCAAGTTTAGTTTTACATTGGACGCGGACCCATTCTATCCTTTACATACCTACGTAATTCTGTCCACAGCTGTTAGAACTAATTCCGTGCTCAGTAAAATGTATTAGCGCACATAATTGGCCCCCAGTCCCAAATCACTAGTTAAACCCAATAAACTTGTTGCGAATCACATGTGGCCAAAGTTTTCTGCTTCCTTACGGCTTTTCAGTCTAGTATTAGTACTGAAGGAACATGGGTGGGTTTCAGTCAGTAAGAGTCTGACACGCCCTTCCGCTCTACCTATAGCGGGAGAAGTCAAAAAAAGTCTAGAATTAGTGGATAACAGGGAAAACTTGATATCTGCAGGTGTTTTTGCTAAATATATAGGATGACTAGTAATTAGTGACCGATACTTTAACACGTGATTGTGCTCATGATAACAAACAACTTTTACTATGGGACCAAAACTGAAATTGCGAAAAAAAATAGGCAGTACAGTACATTTTGACCAGTCAGTAGGTAAACATAAATGTACTGAACAGCAGATTTCTTTCGGGATTTCAGGTTTGGTCCTATTGTAAAAGTTGTTTGTTATCATGAGTACAATCACGTGTTTAAGTATCGGTCACTAATTACCAGTCATCCTGTATATAACTATTAGGTGACATTAATTTGATAGGCACTTCGCAGTACATTGCTGCTTTGCTCGGTAGACATCGAATATAATAGGCACTACGTAGTACATTTTTGTTTTCCTATACGTCAAAGCAGCGATTTACTGCATAGATGCCTATTACATTGATGTCAACTGAGTTAGCGAGTACACCTGCTGGCAACCTTGGTTTTACACTTTGACGATTTAATGGCTGCTTTGTAGAAAACGTAATTGAGTGGAAAAGGGAGAGGAAGGTATTTGCTCTTTTTTATGGTGTGGGAAATCGCCAAACAGCTTCTGCTGCTCTGAGTGGATTGGGAGGGCGTCTCAGACTGTTGCTGACTAAAACCCACCCCTATTCTTTCAGTTGCCTGTGCCGCAAGTGGGTCAATATAGGCTAGTTAGATCATTTATATTTTCGCGTGCCGCGCTATGCGACCCGCGCTTCGGCTGCATGACAGGCCGTGGCGACCGAGGCTGTTGACAACTTCGTCACAGTGGCAGCGATGAGGAGAACAACAGGGAGTGCCTAGACGTAGGGAAGCAGCGAGGTGAAAAGTAGTATCGTCGAACAAGGTTCCCATGTCTGACGACGGTAGTATGTGAAGCCAGAGACCCAACTCCCACTCTCCCACAGCCAGCAGGCGCACACGCGCCGCAGTACTGGCAGATGTAGCAATTAGGTTTTCCTGAACTACTTTCCAGAGCGGCTCATCCCACTGTCTCTGGGAGGACGGGCTATCGGGCACACTTGTATTCGGGCAATCAAGTCTCAAGGCATCCACAGCCTCGGTGAAGCACGGCAAATCAAAATCAATTAGTGCGGAATTTAGAATATTCCTGATTAATTTATCAGTGCCGTGGACCGAGGACATAAATCCCTCTCATACTCATTTTAAAGTAATACTAGGTAGGTATAGATATTCGGTACTCGTAATCAAGATATCGTCCCACCCTACCATTAGTATCCATGTAATTTCACATCCGACTATCACGTGAAACGGACGTGCCTGTCGCAAAATCGCCGTTCTGCAAGCAGCCTAACTGGACTTTATATCGTTCACAATTTGTTGCTATTGAAATGCTAAAGCGCTGTCGGGACGTTTTGGCGACTGCGCTGGAATATTAAGCAGACATTCAACTTTATTATTTGGATAGTCAGCTCTGATGTATGTAATTATGTTAGTGGTCCTCGCGATTTTATTTTGACCCTCGCAAATAAGAAAAAAAAGAAGGGTTGCTAGGCTAGAGTTAACATTTTCTTAAATAAACATCTATTGGTAACCATCCCTTTTCTCAACTATATTAAAGTCAGCTTTCTGTCAAACTGGATGCAGAATACGCCGCAGACTACGGCCTTTTAAATCTTTTGCAAACTGTACCGTGCTACATATTAAATGAATTATCGTGAGGGTCTTTTAAATGTATTTTTTCAAAGTTTTTAAATAAATACCTAAATTTTAAATACCTAAATTTAAAAAAAAAATCCTCCCTTAGGTTTTTTTTTTTCTCACAACCACGAAGCTAAAATTTTGTAAAAATACAGTTAGTAGTTCTTTGCTTGTAAACATTAGTACTGGAAAACCTATAAGAAGTAATTAGTTTTAAAAAATGTAAGAAAACTTTTTTACAAAAAAAAAGAATCGACTTCCAAAAAAAGTGCAAAATAACTTTAATTTCGGAAGTCGGTGTTCCTGTTTTGTGTCTTCGTTTTTTGACACCGACTTCTTCCTTCTTCCCGACACCTTCTTTTATTTTTCACTTTTTAGTTGTGGTTTCCCATTAAACTGTGTTAACAATTCATAGACATACGATAGCAGCAATCGCGGTTGATTTGCTGTCAATTTTTGAAGAGTTCCGTTGTCTGTCTCCGGAACCCATCATCAGATCTTTTTGAAATTTAAGTAAAACCATTTTGGAATAAACCCCCTTTCGAACAAAAAAAGAATTTTGCAAATCCGTCAATATATGACGGAGTTATGCCCGAACATACATAAAAAAAAAAAATACAAACATCCGAATTGATAACCTCCTCCTTTTTCGAAGTCGGTTAAAAAATATGATATGATGAACCCATTGCGCGCAAGTCTGACTTGCACTTGGCCGGATTTATTTAAGTTCATTCAGTCCATCCACTAGCGAACCGCCATTTACCCATATACTTTTTTCATAGGGTGGGAAATCATCAAATAACTTCTCCCGCTCTAGGCGGAGCGGGAGGGCGTGTCAGACTCTTACTGACTCAAGCCCACCCGTGTTCCTTCGATCCCTCCCGTGACACTAGTTACCCATAGACTTAAGTTCATGTAATAGAGTTATGTAACTATTCTGGTGTACGTTAAGTTTTATTCTATTATATTATAATAAGAGTCTTTTACATATAGTGCTAGAACTGCCTATCTGGCCTCAACAACTGATAGGGTAACACGATACTCTTTAGCAACTTAACAAAACTATCGATAACTAAAGAACAGTTTTGTAACTTCTGTGTGTTTGCAAGACGCAGTTTTATGACTTTTATTGGTTTTTAATTATACATCACGTCTAAACGACTAGTCTTATTTCTTTGAAAAAAATATATATTACTTTAAACAATTTTCGTAGTAATTTGATATGAGAATATTTGAAATTATATTTTTATAACATAGTGTAATTAATTCGTAAAATTATGCCTAATGCGGATAATAAATTGAGAATCACGCAAAAACTAAAAAACATATTTTTATTGAACCTTCATCATTTTAAAAATATCATTTAATTATTTATAATTTAGTATAAGTGTTTTCGGTTACGGGCTTCCGGTTCCGGTATTCTGAAAGAAAGAAAGAAAGAAAATACATTTATTGGCTACAGTTAGAGGCACACAACATAAACAAAACAAAATAATAATAATAAAAAAAAACAGTGTCATTTGAGAACTAAAGAAAAAAAATAATATAAGATAGGTACCTACTTAAAATAAAAAAAATAAAAGTAACAACGGAAAAAAAAAAAGTGAAGTGTGCGCCCCACGGCTGCGCCAAATAGGTCCAGTTCAGCTTAGATGCCAGACAACTAGTGCCTGACGCTGGTTTTCAACAGGACCTGAGGTGTCACGGACGTAAAACAGTTTTAAAGTGTCTTAAGATAGTGGGTTGTATACTTAAATAAAAAATATTGAAAAAAAAAATACAATACATTGTCATAATAGTGTGTGATAATAACGAATAGGTATATAATCTAGAAATAAAATAGCGTGTAAAAAATCATGAATGTGCAAAAATTTGTCATAATAGTTGTAACGTAGTGGCGTTACAATCTTGATAAAAACATGAACATACGGAAAAATCCAGAGACCAAAAGCCACAGTAACGGTTTTTGGTAAGCATAGACAATTTTAGTTAACTGACAACACTATTGTCTTTGGATTCTATGACATCTGTCAATGACGGCGTAGACATAAAAACCCTTTAACGACAACGTGGGTCCTTTTCCAATCTGAATCCAGCTGTTGGCGGTGGACTCGCCTTGTTCTGTAGAACATCCTTGAGCCGTGTACCGATCGCCAAATCCTAGCAGCTGTAGTTTGCATTGGCAAATATTTGCCAACTTAATTACGCGATTCCAACCCCTGTAATTGGGTGAGTGTTTGAACAGCATACAGGTAGCTCCTAATCTGGTTCTGTGTTCCTAATCTTGTGTATAAATTCTTTCCAGAACATGCCTTTCTTAATTTCTTTTAGGCATAAAAGCGGAACTCCGAAGAATATTAAATCATAACATAAAAGTCAATGGTCCGGTCAGTGCCGTAGAAAAGTTCCAGTAAGAGTTGTGAAAAGTGTTCGGGCTAGATAGATTACTAACTAATATATTGTTTAATTTATTCGTAACCGACTTCGAGAGCATCAGGATCTTAAAAATGTGGAAGTCTTTTATATTTTTTACTAAGAATGAGGTGTTGTCCATGAGCGATGAGCTTCGCCGCGCTCTGTACTCGTCGGGCACCTCCATCGATATGGAGTTCTCGCCGCCCGACCTCATCGGCACCTCGGAGGTATTCACAATGGAACACAGAGAGAAGCTCTGTTCGATGTTGCCGTTGGCGTTCAGCACGAGCCAAAACGGTTTCTCGCTGGCCTCCATGTACCGCAAGATGCAGCGCGTCGACAGCCCCGTGCTGCTCGTCATCCAGGAAACGGATAACAACGTGTTCGGAGCTCTGACATCGTGCGGACTGCACCCTTCAGAGCACTTCTACGGCACGGGCGAGTCGCTGCTGTTCTCGTTCCAGTGCAGCGGCGAGGAGGCGCGCCGTCAGTCTCATCCCGCCATCGAACCCGCCAAGGACAAGGATGCTAAAGAAGAACCGGCTAAGGATGAGAAAGAAGATCATCCAGCACCAGCGAAAACCAAATTCAAGTATTGGGGCTGGACCGGAGACAATATGTATTTTATCCGCGGTAGCAACGATAACATCTCCATCGGCGCCGGCGACGGCAAGTTCGGTCTATGGCTTGACGGCGACCTGTACCTGGGCCGCACGCAGCGCTGCAAGACGTACGGCAACGAGCCACTCACCACGCGCGAAGACTTCATCGTCAAGATCATGGAGTGCTGGACCTTCATCTGAGCGCCCCCTCCCCCCTCCCCCACTCGCCCGCCGCGCTGTCCCGGAACGAGCTGCACGCGCCGCCCACTACTCTATTTTCAAATCAAAAATAAGCTTTAGATTATCTTATGAAATATGCTACGAAGATTTGACACTTTTACAAGTCAGTCTTTCGACTTTAGTACCGATGAGTCTGAAAACGATTTTGTACTCGCATTGTGACTCGAAACGTAGCGGCGCGGATCCACATCGATCGGCCGACATGAAGACAATATTATTAACGTCTACGCGCATTTCTAGTCAAATGTACTGAAACCTGACCAATGTTTTCGTCCTCTCCGAATTTAGAGGCGTGTTCGGATACGAGTGCCGCCGCTCGGGCGCGGGCGCCTGTCCGCGACTTTACTGAGCAAGTGCATTAATCCTAGTCAATTGTCATTTGTATGTAAGTTGAGAGTTCCGGAGTCGACAGAGCAGCATGCGTGCGCTCCCGGAGCCCCGGAGCCCGGAGGACGGCGACTGCGGAGTACGCGGCGCCGGGCTGCGCGCCGCCGCACGCCCGGACAGCCCGATAATTATTACGTGTCAATTCATACAATTAATATTGTGCATTGTTGTTAAGGAAATTAAAAGCATATTTGTAACTATAAAATCTGTATGTTATGTAGAACTTTATATATAAACGAATCAATCATTACCTATATGTTTTGAGGCCGACTTATTGGCGTGTCCAGAACCGAGCAATGTAACACACATTAATTTTATGAAAGTGATTCTGGTTCATTCATGACTTGTTGGAGGTAGCTCGCTCGCATTGGCAGAACGCAAGCTGCTGATTCTTGCCACCTGACGAGAGCCTCGAGCCACTCACGTGTGCCCGCCCTGGGTCGGTGACACTGTCAGTATAAATATTTTATTTATTAATAATAATTTGTGTAGATTTTGTATGTTATGTTGTCGTGTCTGATTGTATTGAGTCATAATATTTAAGTTAGTGAGCATAATTATGTAACACTTGTACTGTGATTTGATTATTATGGTTGCATTTTTTCACTTATTGGAGCGTTTTCACTGATTAATTACATTTATGCTGATCGGCAGTTTAGTGAATATCTAACATATCTTCATTCATGTCACAGATTTATAAGAATGTTTACGATAGTCCACAGAATAAGAACACGCAATCAAGATAGTTTTCAATAAACCATAGATTATTTTCATGATGTGACGCTTCAGTACAGAGATGAGTAGCCAATATATGAATATTAAAAAAAAAAAGTAAATAAATATTATTAATTAAATAGTAAAAAAAAAAACTTAAATAGTTATCTTAGAATGCTTGATGAATGTAATCGTCATTGTGCTTAGTAATCGTTAGCATGATGTTACTCAGATCTATCTGGTCGTATAACATTATTTATTTGTCCCTATGTAAGCACGCGCGCTAGTGCCGCCGCGCCGCGCATGTCTACCGCTGTGGCCAGTATTATGGTCTTTGTTTCGTTTCAAATATCTACTGTATATAAAACATATTCCTATGTGAGATTAGAAGAGATATAATATATATTTTTGTGAAAGGCCACGCGAAATAACTTTTGTGTATATCTATGGTAGAAAGTACAAGTACCAAAATGTGTCCCAGCTGTTAATGAAGTATAGAATATAGCGCGTGCGTCTATTCAGGCAGAATATTTTGACGTTGTTATTGTTTGTGGTACATCAGGAATGTAATAGTTGAACTTAGGTTTTAAAATTATATCGGCATAATTATTGTTATAAATTTATAATCATTAGACTTGTTGAGTAGCAGTGAGAATTAAAATATTTATTTATTCCGTTATGGTTTCCATCTTACGGTTGCTGTAGCTACATTACTTTATCGGTGATGATTTATTATGTAATTCTAAGTTGTTAAAATGTAAATCAAGCCATAATAATTGAGAAATTGAGAATATATTCTTTTGAGAAAAGGTGTTCCAGCGGTTACAGAGTGACGGTATGAAGCTAAAATGGAGTAAATGTTTATTTATGGTTAATGAAGTCAAATACTTAGGTTACGTCATATCAAAAGAGGGGGTTAAAGTAGATTCAGATAAAATAAAAGCAATAATAAAAATTCCCAGGCCATGAGATATTTCAGAGTTGCGTTCCTTTTTAGGTTTAGTTAATTTTTATGCTAAATTTGTTAAGAATATGAGTACTATTTTGTCACCACTGTATGAACTTTTAAAAAAAGAGGTCAATTGGAGATGGAGTGCGGAGTGCGAAAGGGCGTTTGCAAAAGTTAAAAGAATATTAGTAGGCGCAGAGGTATTAACTCATTATGATCCAAACAAGCCGTTAGTGTTGACATGCGACGCGAGCGCGCGGGTCATAGGCGGTATACTCACACAGCCGGGCGCCGACGGCGACGGCCGCGACCGCCGGTAGTGTATGTGTCACGCGCGTTGAATAACGCCGAGAAACATTATTCACAAATAGATCGGGAGGCGTAAGCTATCGTATTTTGTTTATTTTTAGTTTATTATAATTTAGGATATGCATTATTTAAGGATTTATCTTTGATATAAGCCTCTAAACAAAACTAGATTTAAAAAAAAAGGTGTAGGAGTGTAATATATTGGGTTTACCCACATAAGAAATTTAGTAAGTAAGATCACGTATAAATAAGCCTACTAACCGTCAGTTCGCAATATACGCTTGCTACAAGTTGACGTTTCTTTATTTATTACTCCCGACACTTCACATCTATGGAGACATTTTATTATATCAGCACAGTACAAAATAAAAAGTATTGAACCTAATATAGAGCCTTGTGGGATACCTCTCTCTATTGACATAATTGCCGACCTAAGTGTGGTGCCGTCATCTAAACGCAAATCAACAAATTGATCCCGGTTAGTGAGGTAACTACGGAACCATTGCGTAGCGCTGGGATCGAAACCGTAATAACTTAACTTAGATAGTAATAGCGGAATATTTAGAGCGTCAAATGCCCGTGAGAAATCAAGCAAAACCAGTAATGAGCACATTCCCCTTCTATTCAAAGTGTAAACACGCGTGTCAGTGAACTCCGGCAATAATAATTTAAAAAAAAGAAGAAAAATAAATATAATAATGTAACACACGTACTTAGAATTAATTATTAACACAGCCTGTCAAGTGGTATAACCTTAGATCATCGATGTCATAATAGTCCCGCCGGACGCTACGAGATGGCGCTGTACGACTACGTCACGATTCTAGATCGCGGTGTTCCGTGAATTAGTGACCCTCGACAGATAAATCAACCCGGCTGATCACCGTGGGGGAAGAAGACCGACACCCTCCATCAAGATATCAATATCTACAGGTACATTCCCAAATGCCTTGAAAAAGGCAATTGTACTCCCAATCTACAAGTCTGGGGACAGAGACAAGATCACTAACTACCGCCCAATATCAGTCCTCCCAGCGATCTCTAAGGTTCTGGAAAGAATATTGTACAAACGCCTGAATAATTTCCTCTATAAACACAAAATTATTTCCCAAAATCAATTCGGCTTCAGACGCGGATTGTCAACTGAAGATGCAGTGACATCTCTACTCGACTTTGTAGTTAATAGGGTCGACAATAAATTCAAATGTTTGGGAATCTTTCTAGACCTTTCAAAGGCGTTCGACACTGTCTCTGTCCCTCTACTTCTTTCTAAGCTAGAAACCATCGGAGTTCGAGGCATTGCTCTGACTCTATTCAGCAATTTTCTCACCGATAGAGTGCAGTGCGTTAAGATTGGGGAATATATTAGCGACGCAAGCAATATGGTTGTCGGCTTGCCACAGGGAAGTCTTCTCAGTCCCCTTCTTTTTCAAATCTATGTCAACGAACTCTGTCAGCTATCCCTACCCTCAACAAAAATAATTGCCTATGCAGATGACACAGTAATTCTATCGTATGACCGTGATTGGACCTCCGCAAAAGAGATTGCCGAAAGGGGACTCAGCGAAGTGATGCTGTGGTTGGGAAAAAACATCCTTGCCATAAACATTAAAAAAACTAACTTCATTACCTTCGGCTTAAGACCCTCCACCCTTCCGCCAGACGATTCTTTATCAATAAAAGCCCATAAATGTACCAACCTTCCCCCTTTTTGCTCATGCCCCACTGTTACCAGAGCATCAGTAATACGATACCTCGGCATCCAACTAGACTCTTGTCTATCCTGGAAACCACACTTACATACAGTGTCCGCGCGAGTTCGAAAACTAATTTACTTATTTAAAAAACTTAGAGTATCCGCAAATAGCAACATCCTAAAGATCGTTTACTCGGCACTATGCGAATCAATATTAAACTATTGCATCACTGCGTGGGGAGGGGCTGCCAAGACCGACATTATTCAAGCAGAGCGAGCACAAAGAGCAGTAATAAAAGTTACATTAAAAAAACCTTTTAGATTCCCAACACGGCAACTATACGCAGAGTTTGAAACATTGACGGTCCGACAACTTTACATCTACCGCACAGTCATAAGAAAACATGCAACCCTTCCATATACCATAAATATTAACCCAACAGCCAGAAGAATATCTAAACCGCCATGCCTCATACCAACACCACATTTTGCTAGGCGACATTTCACTTACCTAAGTGCACGCATCTACAATAAAATACACCAAAAGCTAGATATCCACTCCCAAAATAAGTTTAAATGTAAAAAAATACTCAAACCTTTTCTACTTACCCTAGATTACGACGAGACAGAAACACTGATAAAACCCCCATCCACATAGAACTCTAATATAATCACCATACAAACTAGACACACGCCCAGACACTATCACACATACACCATCACTCACACACACACCATAACGCACCTTCCCTCTCAAAAACTCACTCACTTTCTCCCACACATACACACTACTCACGCATGCGTGCTCACATGTATATAAATTATTCTTAGTGTTACACATTTGGTTTACCGAATTATTGGAAATTGTAACAACGGACGAAGAGATGTCTCCTATAATACAGGACTATCCTAGCATAGGGGACATTATTCATAAAATAAAATAAAATGTAAAAGAAGTTTTCCTAGATGTAACACGTCATGTATTTTCTTTTGGCAATAAAAACTTATTATTATTATTATTTGTAAACACTGTAATCCTGCTGTTAAATTAAACGTCTCAAGCTATCATCGAGTTTCCTTCACTTCTGTGACGACATCGATCAACCCTCCTACAATAATATATAATTAGGAAAAATCAGCTTATCGTATCAAAAAAAGTGATCACATTACTTAAGAACACCCAGGGACTAAGGATTTCGGTCAATTATTAGTGCAAAAGTGTCTTGGCTTAAAAAAAAAATAAAGTGTTTAAGGTATCGCCGGTCCAAACCGCAAAAGCCGCCATTATACCATCACCTCCTAATTGTAAAAGCGGGAAAAATCAGCTTATCGTTTATGAGTCATAATATTACAAAAGAACACGAAAAGACTGTGATTTCGATCAAACAGCAGTGGGAAAGTGTTTTGGAGTAAAATAAAGTGATATATTTTCGCCAATCTAAATTAAAAAAGCCGCCATACTTATTTTTCACTAAAATATTAACGAATCAAGAACAAGCGAATGAACGAGTTCCGAACTTCTGACTCATCAATACTGCCAAAATAAACATATCTGACATTGACAGCTCCGGAATTCTAAGTAGAAACGTCAACCGTCACACGTCAAATTCGCTAAAAAAAACAATATGGAAAAAAATATGGAATTGTTATTGAGTAAGCTTGATGAGAAACTGAATCAACAAACCATGATAATTTCCACAGAAGTAACCAAAAATGTATTGGAAGCCATAGATGGAAAGCTTCAATCACTCGTAGAGGAAAATAGAGCACTCAAAACAAAAATTACATCTTTGGAACAAAAAATAGATTTCACGGAAAAACAAAAGAGAAATAACAATTTAGTGTGCTTTGGTATCGAGGAGAAAGGAAAAAGCGAAGCGGAGTTAGTAGATTTCTTGAAAGAATTTATAATAGATACGCGAGTACATATTGATAGCCAAGAAATAGAAAATGTACCACAAGGTACCTACTTCAAGGAAGACTACCCCAAAGAAGTGCTGGCAATACGAAAGAAACTCCAACAAAAATTAGAGGAAGGAAGGAAAAATGGTAATATAGCATATATAAGGTATGATAGGCTAGTGGTGAAGAAACCTAATGACAGCAATCGAGAGAAAAGAAAAAGAGAAACAACAGTATCTCCAACCACAACAAACAACCCTAAAAAACAAGTGCTTAACATTAAAAACACAAGGAATGAAGCTCCGATTCCAGGTACATCAAAAGGAATAACAGAGCCGAATATACTGAACTATGTAGCTCGAGAAAAATCTTCATCGCTGTCGCGAACATCAAAAAACTAACAACAGACCCCAGCAACTGGAACAAGTATAGTATACAAACCACAACTTATCTCTATAACACAACATTCAATTGCACCCCAACCCGGCTGATCACCGTGGGGGAAGAAGACCGACACCCTCCATCAAGAGAAGAAAACCAAATATATAAGAACAATGTAAACAGAATTAATACCAGTAAAAGAGAACAAAGCCTAAATATTTGCACATTTAATGTAAGATCTTTGGCTACAAATGCAAGACTGTTGGAGCTGAACAATGCTACAGAGGGGGATTTACTGGGATATTATGGGCCTTGCTGAAACCAAGAAAATGGGATGCGCAACAGAGGAACACAAAGAGTATACGAGTATCTTTTGCTATATAGGCGAGACTCCTGGATTACACGGAGTAGGATTTCTAATAAAGAAAACATATAAAGGGAACATTGTAAGCTTCTTCGGTGTTTCAGAAAGGGTTGCCTTGCTAAAACTAAAATTCAAGAAAGGACCTTTGTCCCTCATACAAGTCTACTCTCCTACTGAAAGCTCCAGTGAAGAAGACCTTGTCAAATTCTACAAAGATATTGCAAGAGCACAAGACCTGTCAGATAAAAATTTACTAGTAATTGGTGATTTTAATGCAAAAATTAGACAACCAAAGTCACATGAAAATCTAATAATGGGAAAATATGGATATGGAAAGCGAAACACAAGAGGAGAAAGTCGAATAGAATATGCATACGAAAACAGATTATCGGTGATGAACACTTTTTTTAAAAGAAAAAGCTCCCGTGGACATGGGTCTCTCCTGACTACAAAACAAGAATCGAAATTGATTACATACTGAGCAGTAACCAAAAATCAGTTATAAATGTTGAAGTATTAAGTAGAGTAAACTTCTCTTCTGACCATAGGATGTTAAGATGCCGCTTTAAAATACAAGTCTAAATTTGTAGAAGTTCATACAATAAACAACCCAGTACTTTGAAAACTACTAATGAAAGAAAGCATTACATACAGAAATTAAAATGGAATTCCACATCACTCGATGAATCTGCAAATAATTTAGAAAACTTACAAACTCTCAGTGATACTCTAGAAGAAACTATTATTAAAAGCATGAAAGCAGATGGGAAAACTAAAAACAATGATAAAAAACACAAAATCATTAGTGAACAGACGCTGAATTTAATCACAAGATGAACAGAACTAATTGCCATGAAACCAAAAACTAAAGAAATAAGAAAGGAAATAACAAAACTATTTAAAATTACAAACAGAGCAATAAAAAAGGACTATGAAGAGTACAGAAGAATAGTAATAGAGAGAAACATGTCATCTTCGCGCAGCTCAAAAAAGGCATATAAAGATCTGATAACACATAAAAATTGGATACAAACCTTAAAAAATGGAAACAGCGTAATGAGAGACAGGGAAGACATTATAAAACATGCAACAGCCTTCTACTCTAGCCTGTACAAGAAGATACCGCAGAAAACATCACAAGAGGAAGAGTACTCCTGAAGTCGCAGTATTGAGCTGAACAACGACCTTGCACAGATGCGACGCACAGTCTAGTTGTTTCGTGTTTGTTAAAGAGACTAGTTTAGTTGCTTTTCTATTTTCACCAGCTTTTTCACTTTTTGTTTCGTGTTGATGGCTTGTTTGTTATTATTTGACAGTGTCGCAACACAGATTACATAATTATTATTACGCAATGTGCATTACTGCATTGTCTTTGGTTGTTGGACCTGTCATCGGGCAATGAACAAAAGATTTTCACAGGTTGAATACGAGGCTTTTAGCATCGTTGTATGTCTACATGATCAAACATTAAAATTTTTCTTTCTTTCTTTCTCCATTTATTTATAAATATTATATACACACATACACACACCACACACACTCTATCGCACTGTTTACATGTTGGCAATCTTTAATATTAGGATGTGATGCGGCCTGGAGCTCTGAAATACAGGCCTAGGCTTAGTTCAGACTCCAGATCTCCCACAAATTACAATTGTTTTGCCATAATATCTGTCAACTTATTTAGCTAGTAGCTAGCATTAAGTAATTTTGTGGAGATATAAATAAACATTTTTATTATTATTTCGTTTATTAATTTTTTAAACATATTAAATACATTTTTAAATATTTCTTAAAAAAGAATATATAAAAAACATTTAAAAATATAAAAAATAGTAGCCCACCGGTATTGGGAACAAGCTACCGGCGGTCAGGGCTCCAGAGAGAGGAACCGCCTGACAATGCGAGCCGTGTCCAGAAGTACTGCTTTCTGAATCAAGCCCTTGATCCAGCCGCCTAACGAGAGCCTCCTGAGATGTTGATCGAGGCTCGTGGCTATTAAGCCATTGGCTGACACGACTATCGGTACAATGATCGCTGAGTCCACATCCCACATGTCGACAACCTCGCGAGCCAAGTCAATATACTTGATTTGTTTATCTTTCTCGGCTTTCACTAGGTTCTCGTCATGTGGGACGGTAATGTCAACAATCATTGCACGCCTCTCGATTCGGTCCACCACCACTATATCAGGCTTATTGGCTACAATAGTCCTGTCAGTGATGATGGACCGATCCCAGTACAATGAGATATGACCATTATCGAGAACTGGGTCGGGCGCATATCTGTAGTACGGCACTTCCGATTCCACAAGAGAGTACTTCAGAGCAAGTTGCTGATGGATAATCCTGGCTACAAGGTTGTGCCTATGCAAGTATTCACCGTTAGCTAGACGAGAACAACCAGAGATTATGTGGCGGATTGATTCTCCCGGACGATGACATGCCCGACATATGTCAACCGTGCCGTCCTTCACAATAAATCTCCGGTAGATTTTCGTCATGATAACTTCGTCCATAATTGCCCAGATAAAACCTTCGGTTTCCCCAAAGAGGTCACCGACACGCAGCCAGGCTACGGACGCTAGTTGGTCTACATCGGGCCCATGTAGGGTCCGGAAAAAGCGTCCGTGCAGTTCCTTACTCTGCCATACTTCTCTGCGATCGTTAGTGTCAAGCACTAGAGGTTTGCGCCAGTTCTCGTTAGCCAAGGAGAGTGGAGTAAGGCCCCTGTCTACTGCCACTACATCTCGATGCATACCCACGTCAGCAGCTAGGAAATATTCCCTTAGACTGCATACCTCGCGGTTGTGAAGGGTCTTAGCATTTAAAAAGCCTCGGCCTCCACACTTCCGCGGGATATACAGTCTCATCACCGACGAACGTAGGTGATGCATTCGAAATGCAGTCAGCAGTGTACGAACACGCCTATCCAGGGCGTCAAGTTCTGTTTGAGTCCATTTGAGTACGCCGAAAGAGTACATCAATACCGGCATGACCCAACCGTTAAAGGCGCGCACCTTGTTTCCGCCTGATAGAAGGCTATTAAATACCTTCTTCAGGCGGCCAAAGAAGCGCTCCTTCAACGATTGCTTCATGTCAGCAACATTGATACCTAACGCTTCCGACATACCCAAATACTTATAGGTTTCGGTTGGAGAGAGGGATCTCAGGTTTATGAAATCCGAGAGTTGAGTTCCCACGGATTCCACAATCTCCCCTCGCTTTACATGCATGACCGCACATTTGTCTACACCAAACTCCATCCTGATGGCACTACTGAAGGTTTCAGTTACCTTCAGTAGCTCCATCAGTTGCAGATTGTTGGGGGCAAAGAGTTTCAAGTCATCCATGTAAAGGAGGTGAGATATAACCTGACCACCTCTCTTCAACCGATAGCCTAGCCCTGAATTCTCCAGCAGTGTGCTTAGAGGATTCAAAGCTAGGCAAAACCAAAGCGGACTCAAACTATCACCCTGGAATATACCCCGCTCGATCCTTATCGGTTCACTATTCCTCTGGATTTGTCGACATCCTGGATAGCGAAGGACCGTCCTCCATTGCCCCATACATGACATCAGGAAGGTGCGTATCGTTGCATCAACTTTATACAATTCTAGCACCCTCATGAGCCATGTATGAGGAACTGAGTCATAGGCCTTCTTATAGTCTATCCAACATGTCGACAGATCCTTTCGGAAGCGCCGAACCTGTTGGCTAATGGTCATATCTATGAGGAGAAGCTCCTTAGTACCGCGGGACCCATTCCTACATCCATTTTGAGAGGCAGACATGATACAGTTACTATTTATATGTGTATTAATCTTAGCTCTCAAAATGGATGTAAGAACCTTATGGTAAGCACGTGATCGGTCTATAATTTTTAGGTTCCGCAGTACTACCTGATTTATGGAGCAGGTGGGTTATTCCTGTAGTTAGAAATTGGGGTAGCGACCCTGACTCTAAGGCAGACTGGATCTGAGATGCCAAGCGGGTATGCGACCTTGTTAACTATTTTATCCAGAAGTTGTGCAGCCCGTCCGGCCCTGGAGATTTCCAGTTAGCTAACGGACGGACTGCACGAGCTACATCTGGTATTGGATCGCACGCGCGCTCAACATCCCGAATCCAATTGCCCTCGGTATGACAAACAGGCACCGACCAGATGCTGCGCCAGAACGAGTATATGGCGTCATCATCCGGCAGGTGCGTATTAGTCACACCTTGGTCCGGTCGCTCCCAATCCCTATACACCCACCTTTCATTACTTCGGAATGTGCGATTCTGGGTGTATCGTTCCACTCGCCGCTTATACCTGCGAATACGGTTTGCCCATGCATATACTTTCTGCTTCAGGAAGTCGATGCGCTCTGTGACACGGGACATATAGTCTCGGGAGCTGACATCAGTCCCCGAAAACGCCCGTCTCACAAAGCGCATCACTCTTGGGCGAGTGTTGCCCTCCCTGAAACAGATTAGTTTGCCTATGAGTGCTCTGGCCCCACCAATACTTATTATTATTATTATTATAAATGAAAGTCTAATGTTAATGGTATCTACTAAAGTCTAATGTTATTTGTATCTACTTAAGGAATCTATTAAGTAATATATTGTAATGAAAGAAAACAATCAATAACAATTATCTAAGATGATTATCGAGCCGTATCCTACTGCATTATCGTTAAAATAAATGATGCACTGAGTTTCATCAATAGCTTTCTATGCTAATGAATGAGTCGTGCCTCCTCATTTGTTTTGGTAATTACTGATGATCGGAGACAATACAGTAAATTAATTAATGGCGGAGACAAACATAATTACTTAATCACTAGGGCCATTTCTAACTTCATAAAAGCGGAACTCCGAAGAATATTAAATCATAACATAAAAGTCAGTGGTCCGGTCAGTGCCTCCAGTAAGAGTTGTGAAAAGTGTTCGGGCTAAATAGATTACTAACTAATAATATATTGTTTAGTTTATTCGTAACCGACTTCGAGAGCATCTGGATCTGAAAAATGTGGAAGTTTTTTACATTTTTTACTAAGAATGAGGTGTTGTCCATGAGCGATGAGCTTCGCCGCGCTCTGTACTCGTCGGGCGCCTCCATCGACATGGAGTGCTCTCCGCCCGACCTCATCGGCACCTCGGAGGTATTCACAATGGAACACAGAGAGAAGCTCTGTTCGGTGTTGCCGGCACGCGCGCAGGGCTACATGTGGCAGTTGGCGTTCAGCACGAGCCAAAACGGTTTCTCGCTGGCCTCCATGTACCGCAAGATGCAGCGCGTCGACAGCCCCGTGCTGCTCGTCATCCAGGACACGGATAACAACGTGTTCGGAGCTCTGACATCGTGCGGACTGCACCCTTCAAAGCACTTCTACGGCACGGGCGAGTCGCTGCTGTTCTCGTTCCAGTGCAGCGGCGAGGAGGCGCGCCGTCAGTCTCATCCCGCCATCGAACCCGCCAAGGACAAGGATGCTAAGGAAGAACCGGTTAAGGATGAGAAAGAAGATCATCCAGCACCAGCGAAAACCAAATTCAAGTATTGGGGCTGGACCGGAGACAATATGTATTTTATCCGCGGTAGCAACGATAACATCTCCATCGGCGCCGGCGACGGCAAGTTCGGTCTATGGCTTGACGGCGACCTGTACCTGGGCCGCACGCAGCGCTGCAAGACGTACGGCAACGAGCCACTCACCACGCGCGAAGACTTCATCGTCAAGATCATGGAGTGCTGGACCTTCATCTGAGCGCCCCCTCCCCCCTCCCCCACTCGCCCGCCGCGCTGTCCCGGAACGAGCTGCACGCGCCGCCCACTACTCTATTTTCAAATCAAAAATAAGCTTTAGATTATCTTATGAAATTTGCTACGAAGATTTGACACTTTTACAAGTCAGTCTTTCGACTTTAGTACCGATGAGTCTGAAAACGATTTTGTACTCGCATTGTGACTCGAAACGTAGCGGCGTGGATCCACATCGATCGGCCGACATGAAGACAATATTATTAACGTCTACGCGCATTTCTAGTCAAATGTACTAAAACCTGACCAATGTTTTCGTCCTCTCCGAATTTAGAGGCGTGTTCGGATACGAGTGCCGCCGCTCGGGCGCGGGCGTCTGTCCGCGACTTTACTGAGCAAGTGCATTAATCCTAGTCAATTGTCATTTGTATGTAAGTTGAGAGTTCCGGAGTCGACAGAGCAGCATGCGTGCGCTCCCGGAGCCCCGAAGCCCCGGAGCCCGGAGGACGGCGACTGCGGAGTACGCGGTGCCGGGCTGCGCGCCGCCGCACGCCCGGACAGCCTGATAATTATTACGTGTCAATTCATACAATTAATATTGTGCATTGTTGTTAAGGAAATTAAAAGCATATTTGTAACTATAAAATCTGTATGTTATGTAGAACTTTATATATTAACGAATCAATCATTACCTATATGTTTAGAGGCCGACTTATTGGCGTGTCCAGAACCGAGCAATGTAACACACATTAATTTTATGAAAGTGATTCTGGTTTATTCATGACTTGTTGGAGGTAGCTCGCTCGCATTGGCAGAACGCAAGCTGCTGATTCTTGCCATCTGACGAGAGCCTCGAGCCACTCACGTGTGCCCGCCCTGGGTCGGTGACACTGTCAGTATAAATATTTTATTTATTAATAATAATTTGTGTAGATTTTGTATGTTATGTTGTCGTGTCTGATTGTATTGAGTCATAATATTTAAGTTAGTGAGCATAATTATGTAACACTTGTACTGTGATTTGATTATTATGGTTGCATTTTTTCACTTATTGGAGCGTTGTCACTGATTAATTACATTTATGCTGATCGGCAGTTTAGTGAATATCTAACATATCTTCATTCATGTCACAGATTTATAAGAATGTTTACGATAGTCCACAGAATAAGAACACGCAATCAAGATAGTTTTCAATAAACCATAGATTATTTTCATGATGTGACGCTTCAGTACAGAGATGAGTAGCCAATATATGAATATTATTAATTAAATAGTAAAAAAAAAAACTTAAATAGTTATCTTAGAATGCTTGATGAATGTAATCGTCATTGTGCTTAGTAATCGTTAGCATGATGTTACTCAGATCTATCTGGTCGTATAACATTATTTATTTGTCCCTATGTAAGCACGCGCGCTAGTGCCGCCGCGCCGCGCATGTCTACCGCTGTGGCCAGTATTATGGTCTTTGTTTCGTTTCAAATATCTACTGTATATAAAACATATTCCTATAGTGAGATTAGTAGAGATATAATATATATTTTTGTGAAAGGCCACGCGAAATAACTTTTGTGTATATCTATGGTAGAAAGTACAAGTACCAAAATGTGTCCCAGCTGTTAATGAAGTATAGAATATAGCGCGTGCGTCTATTCAGGCAGAATATTTTGACGTTGTTATTGTTTGTGGTACATCAGGAATGTAATAGTTGAACTTAGGTTTTAAAATTATATCGGCATAATTATTGTTATAAATTTATAATCATTAGACTTGTTGAGTAGCAGTGAGAATTAAAATATTTATTTATTCCGTTATGGTTTCCATCTTACGGTTGCTGTAGCTACATTACTTTATCGGTGATGATTTATTATGTAATTCTAAGTTGTTAAAATGTAAATCAAGCCATAATAATTGAGAAATTGAGAATATATTCTTTTGAGAAAAGGTTTTTTTTTTTTTTTTTTAATCTAGTTTTGTTTAGAGGCTTTCATCAAAGATATGTCAGCCCCATCGTACCCTTTTACAGTAATTGACTTACTTAAACAGTATTAATTTATAATATCACTTAACAGCTATTGAATTAGACTTTTTCGTGGAGGACCATAATTAAATGGCACAACTTTTTAATTATCTCCGAAGATGGAACAGATAAGATGGATTGTATTATGCCTATATCAAATTTATTTATTTTAAATTCCTTCACGAATAACTTGCGTTCTACTCCGTTTCGAGCACACTCCATCAGCAAATGCTGCACGTCCTCGATTTGATTGCAAACTGTGCAATTAGGAGAATCAGCCTTTTTCATAAGAAAAGCAAACTTTGCCGATGGATAGTGCCCAGAACGGAGTCTTAATATCAATTTAACATAACTTCTATCTAATTTAGTATCCTCAAACCAGGGAACACGAGATGGTTGACCTTGAATGCTTTTGTACCAAATACCTTTATCCAGAGACATGTTCAAAAAATGTTGTTTCCAGGAATTAAAGCATGTAGATTTAAATTTAGTTGTATATTCCCAATAATCAGGTATGTAATTAATTATACAACCGTCCACTACTGCTGATTTGGATATACGGTCAGCCTCCTCGTTACCGCTTAGTCCAATATGTGCTGGAACCCATTGCAATCTACATTCTATATTATTGTTTTTAAGTATAATTATTAGTTTTAAAATATCAAACGCTATCGATGTACCTCTGCTGTAGCCAGAGGCGCATCGAGCGATATGCTGGAGTGCGCTTTTGCTATCTGAAAATATTACTACTTTATTTAAATTTTGATTCAAGACATAATTTACTGCTTTGTAAATTGCTATGAGTTCCAGCGACATAATTGATATATCACAATTAATTTTATATCCGAACCTATTCCCTAAACTCTGGTCAAGTAACCCTGCTCCTTGTCCCTGAGTACTTTTCGATGCATCAGTGTAAATTTTATGCCACCCGAAATATATTATGTTCAATTCTGCTACAGTATCACTCAGTACCACATTTGGGTTATAATTACGTTTAGCGGTGCTTAAACATTTGAGTTCAGTTTTAATGATATTTTTTTTAATATAGGAGGTCCAGATTTCTAAACTAAACATTTTAAGATATTCTGATGATGTAATTTCTAAGTACCTGACGTCATTGTATACCTTCACTAGTAATGGTATTTTTTTTTTCCAATAAGAAGTACGACAAAGGTCGCTCAACACGGATATAAGATCAATGGTGACATTATTTGACCACGATCGAATTTTTAGACAATATTTGTATGCTAAATATTCTCTTCTTAAATATAAAGGTGAAATACATAGATCTGATTCCATTACGTGAATAGGGGAGCTTTTAATATAACCCCCTATTATACGTAGGGCCTGATTTTGCAGCTTGTCTAGTTTCGATAAATGTGTTTTAGCACTACAGTCATAGAGAATCGAACCATAATCTAATCGACTTCTAATTAAGGAGATGTACAGTTTACGTATATGTTTAGTATGTATACCCCATGAGCTCCCCGTTAATATCTTTAATATATTCAAAAACTTTAAACTTTTCGCGATTGTTTCATTTATGTGTTTACTCCAACGTAAACTTTGGTCTAGCCACATACCTAAATATTTAGTACATGGTGAAAATGTTAATGACTGTTCATTAATTTTAAGAGAAGGTAGTATTCTGCGTCTGCCCCTACTAAATACACAATATGTAGACTTATTGGAAGATAATTCGAGACCAAGTTCGGCTAAAGACATAACTATATAATCTAATGCATTTTGAATATACATTCCACATTTCATAATATCTTTATCTTTAACATATAGAACAAAATCATTTGCATATTGCGACACTACTACTGTATTAAGATGTTGTTGACATACTTTATATGTAATTAAATTAAATAGTAGCGGGGATAAAGGGTCTCCTTGAGCTAAACCTTTATTAGTCCATCGATCTGTTACTAAATCACTGAATTCTGTTTTAATTTTTAGATGTCTCTTATTCAAAAATGACCATATATAATTACAAAATTTTGAGCCAATTTGAAGTTCATCTAAAATTTTAACTGCTGCATCAACAGATATATTATTATATGCATTTTGAATATCCAGGAAACATGCTACCGTAGGTATATTTTTAGAAAAACCATTTTGTATGTAAGTAACTAGGCGACTCAATGAATCTAAACAGGACAATGATTTTCTAAATCCAATATTGTGTGGTGACAATATTTTTTCCCTTTCAGTGTACCATTCTAGACGTCTTACTAACATTAAATGAAAGATTTTGCATAAACATGAGATTAGAGATATGATATATGATATATGAGATTAGAGATATGGGCCTTAATTTAGGATCAGTAAATGTATTATTCGCTTTAGGAATTGGTATTATCTGAATATTACGCCACTGAAGAGGTACAATACCTGAATGAAAGATTTTATTATATATATGCAGTAAATAAGTTCTTGCTAAACTGGGAAGATTATAAATCATCGAATATGAAATACCATCCTCACCAGGTGCAGAATCCTTTTTTTTTAAACAATTTTCCAATTCCTGGATACTAAAATCACACTCTAAAGTTTCATTTTTAGATACAAATATAGGTGTTTTATTTGTTACATAGTCAGGAGTCAGTGACCTTAATAACTCATTTTGTTTATCGATAGGAGGATAGCTGGTAGACTGTTTATAACCCTTTATCCACCGCATACGTCGCCACATGTCATAAACTGATACTACATGGTCAATGGAATCACAAAATCTTTGCCAACCCAATGATTTTGCTTTTTGACATGCTACATGAAATTCTTTAATTTTTTCTTCTAGTTTGGACAAGTTATCTGGGGTTGGATTACGGCGAAACTTTGCTAGACACAACCTTCGTTGTGCAACAATGTGGGATAATTCGGACGTCCAATAATTTTTTGGTTTAAATTCCTTTGTGGGCTTAGAACAACATTTAATGAACGGAATATATTTATCAGCGGCTAAATTTATTTTGTTTGTAAAAAAGTCATACATTTCTTGAACATTTGTGTCACCGCAGCACACAGTAAAACTTTTAGATATAGAATCCCTATATTCTTTCCAGTCTGCCTTTTTGTAATTCCTTTTTCTATTTATAGTGAAATAATAATAATAATAATATTCCACAACTATCACATAACGCCATCTAGTCCCAAGCTAAGCAGAGCTTGTGTTATGGGTACTAGACAACTGATAAACATACTTATATATTTCTAAATACATACATATTATAGATAAATTACACCCAGACACAGAACAAATGATCGTGCTCATCACACACACATTTGTCCTGGGTGGGAATCGAACCCACGACCTCCGGCATAGCAGTCAGGGTCACTAACCACTAGACCAACAGGCCAGTCAAATCATCAGGTATTGTGATTGTTATTTTAATTATTAAGTGATCACTACCAAGGTTTTCATTGAGTACTTTCCAGTCAAATTTGATTGCGATATCAGACGTTGCAAATGTTATATCCGGTGAAGTTTTTTGCAAAATCCCATTAACTAGTTTAATTCTTGTTGGCAAACAATTATTAAGGGAAATTAACGAATTTTCAAGGGACGAATCCATTATTTGAGTGCCTCTTGAATCGGTTTTGATAGACCAGTTAGAGTGATGGCCGTTGAAGTCACCGGCTATCAAAGTTTTATTTGAGAAATGAGAAAAAATCTGGTCCCAGTCTGAAGGTTGTGTAACGACTGAAGATGGACAATAAAGTGCAACGACATTTTCTAAATCTTTACAATTAATTAATTTAGCACTTACTACTTGTATACCTGGATTTAAAACCTGGAAAGAATTAACATGTGACCGTATGGATTTATGAACGAAAATAGCAACCCCACCATATGAATCATATCTGTCTTTTCGATAAATGTTATAGCCACTTACATTTAAGTCCACTTCATTATCTAACCATGTTTCGCTCACGATCGCTATATGAATTTTTTCTTTATTTAACAAATCTGTAAATGAAATCATTTTGGGCCGTAGACTTTGTGAGTTCCATTGAATAATGTTGATTCCTATATTTTTGTCTATATTAGCCATTTATGAACTTAATAATTTTATCTAACCAATTTCCTTTTAGCAGACAACTTAATACAATCTTCTTTAATTCTTCATATATATTTTTGAACAACAAAAAAATCTTTTCTTCAAATGTTCCTTCCGATGTGAATATTCTCTTAAATTTAATTAGCAATTTCTTAAATTCAAATCTATCAAGTAATTGTTCATCTTTTTGGTCGTCCTTTTTTTCGGTTTGTGATGGAAAACTCTCATAATTATCCTTTTCAGTCGATCTGTCTGGCTTACGTTTGGATTTCTTTTCCTCAGGTGACTTTTTTGTAGTGTTTTGTTTCCATTGTACGTTATTACCTTCCTTCTCCTGGACAATGTGTGTAGATGTCTCTGGCCCACAATTTTGTAAGGAACTGATAAGCACGTTACTATAGGTTTCATTTAGTGAACTTGTAATAGGCGACGATTTTTGCAGCATATCTTGAGAACTAGCGTCTTCTCGTTGTTTTCTAAGGAACAGCTGCAGTGCTTTTCTGTAGGGTACCTGTTCTGTGCTCATGATATTTCTTATATCTTTTTCTTTTAAAAATAGGGGACATTTTTTGTCTAGTACAAAGTGATTTCCTCTACAATTTAAGCACGAGATATTACTTATATCACAATTTTCGTGGTCCCCACCACATTTGGGACATATTTTCTTTTTCGTGGGACAGTATTTTAATACATGTCCGAATTGCCAACATCCAGAGCACTATGTCACAGGGAACACATAGGGCTCCACCTTTAAACGGCAATCATACGCATATATATGGGATGGCAGATTATTACTTTTAAAACATACTCTTATAGATTCACAGTCAACCCATTTGTTCTCCGAATTAACGCGTCTCAGCCGCTTGACAGATACTATTTCTGTAGTGCATTCTACCCCTTTCACCACACCGTAGGATAGGGAAACCTCATTTATTAATTGGCATCTCCAACCCATATCTCTAAATTTTTGGCATTCCATTAACTTAGTGGCATCTTCTTTTTCTTGAAATTGAATTAGAACTTTGTTAATACTTTTGTATTTTATTCTTGTAACATTCTTAATACTTTCACATCTCAATAATCGTGCAAATGCCATTTGCTTAGGTATGCTCTCTACGGAAGTTACACACACTTCGTGATTTGTTATGTTGTTTAATTCATCATTTCTTTTTTACAAATCTACCCTCATTTGATTTTGTAACTCCGCAGAGTTACTTCTAATTAATATTTTAGGTTTTCTCCTACTCACAGTAATAAAATCATCATCATCAACAGAATCATCTTCTCTCTCTTTTCTCTTCTCAGGTAATCTCTTTTCACTTTCTTTATGCATTTCAACTCGCGCAATTTTAGGTTCCAAAGATTTGTCACAGTCTTTTTCACAATTAACTAAAATTTCCATATCACTACCATCTTCGTCTTCCCCACTCTCCATTTTAGATTATAAAAGATTAATGATATAGTAACACTATTCGCGAAACTAATAAACACAGCAGCGAATCTGCAAACTCAACCGTACGCTAAGGTGTCGCGACAGTGAGTTTGAGAAAAGGTGTTCCAGCGGTTACAGAGTGACGGTATGAAGCTAAAATGGAGTAAATGTTTATTTATGGTTAATGAAGTCAAATACTTAGGTTACGTCATATCAAAAGAGGGGGTTAAAGTAGATTCAGATAAAATAAAAGCAATAATAAAAATTCCCAGGCCATGAGATATTTCAGAGTTGCGTTCCTTTTTAGGTTTAGTTAATTTTTATGCTAAATTTGTTAAGAATATGAGTACTATTTTGTCACCACTGCATGAACTTTTAAAAAAAGAGGTCAATTGGAGATGGAGTGCGGAGTGCGAAAGGGCGTTTGCAAAAGTTAAAAGAATATTAGTAGGCGCAGAGGTATTAACTCATTATGATCCAAACAAGCCGTTAGTGTTGACATGCGACGCGAGCGCGCGGGTCATAGGCGGTATACTCACACAGCCGGGCGCCGACGTCGACGGCCGCGACCGCCGGTAGTATATGTGTCACGCGCGTTGAATAACGCCGAGAAACATTATTCACAAATAGATCGGGAGGCGTTAGCTATCGTATTTTGTTTATTTTTAGTTTATTATAATTTAGGATATGCATTATTTATGGATTTATCTTTGATATAAGCCTCTAAACAAAACTAGATTAAAAAAAAAAGGTGGAGGAGTGTAATATATTGGGTTTACCCACATAAGAAATTTAGTAAGTAAGATCACGTATAAATAAGCCTACTAACCGTCAGTTCGCAATATACGCTTGCTACAAGTTGACGTTTCTTTATTTATTACTCCCGACACTTCACACACCACACTCACTCCACTTCACTTCACTTCACTTCTTTCTTTATAGAGCCTTGTGGGATACCTCTCTCTATTGACATAATTGCCGACCTAAGTGTGGTGCCGTCATCTAAACGCAAATCAACAAATTGATCCCGGTTAGTGAGGTAACTACGGAACCATTGCGTAGCGCTGGGATCGAAACCGTAATAACTTAACTTAGATAGTAATAGCGGAATATTTAGAGCGTCAAATGCCCGTGAGAAATCAAGCAAAACCAGTAATGAGCACATTCCCCTTCTATTCAAAGTGTAAACACGCGTGTCAGTGAACTCCGGCAATAATAATTTAAAAAAAAGAAGAAAAAGAAATATAATAATGTAACACACGTACTTAGAATTAATTATTAACACAGCCTGTCAAGTGGTATAACCTTAGATCATCGATGTCATAATAGTCCCGCCGGACGCTACGAGATGGCGCTGTACGACTACGTCACGATTCTAGATCGCGGTGTTCCGTGAATTAGTGACCCTCGACAGATTAATTATGGCTCCTCGACACTAGATGGAGCTGTACAAATACGTCACAGTCCTGAATCGCGGTGTTATGACTCTCCGTAGCCTAATGACCCCCTAAGGGAATTGTAAGTCAAATCAAGCCATTTCTCCTGCTATCAGCGAGGTGCATCGGCGGATCTCGTCCTTGTGGGAAAGGTCACGAGGGACACCCATGATAGTTTGGTGGAGTAGCCGAACCAGTATATATTTTTGGATTAGAGGACTAAGTCCCCAGCCCTCGTCCGAGCGGACTCGGCTATGTGGACCTGCGCCTATTTTTATATAAAGTTTTAACGTCAAAGTATCATTTGTAAACACTGTAATCCTGCTGTTAAATTAAACGTCTCAAGCTATCATCGAGTTTCCTTCACTTCTGTGACGACATCGATCAACCCTCCTACAATAATATATAATTAGGAAAAATCAGCCAAAGAACCCACCAATCAGATCTTAAAATTTACCTATCTAAGATATCGCAACTTCTGCAATAACATACTAAAAAAACTAAAAAAAGAATATGAAGAAAAGGAATTCGAAAAGGCTAAAAACAACCCTAAAAAAATGTGGGAAGTAATTCGCAATGTAACTGACACCAAATGCATACGGTCAACATCAACAGAGCTTTTGACAATCGAAAATTGCCCTACTAAATCCGTCAATACAGTTAACACGTTCTTTGCAAATGTGGGTATAAATCTAACGAATAGCATCTCTCCTCAGAGTTTCCCCCAAGCCTCCAACAATATTCAACAGGGTACGGCTGACTCAATGGTTGTTCTAGAAACAGATGAAGAAGAGGTTAAATCGATAATAAGCAATCTCCGAATCAATAGTGCTACCGGATGGGACGGCATTCCACCTAAATTACTAATACACGCTAGTCACATCCTAGTCCCACCTATTACACATATATGCAACCTGGCAATATCTACAGGTACATTCCCAAATGCCTTGGAAAAGGCAATTGTACTCCCAATCTACAAGTCTGGGGACAGAGACAAGGTCACTAACTACCGCCCAATATCAGTCCTCCCAGCGATCTCTAAGGTTCTGGAAAGAATATTGTACAAACGCCTGAATAATTTCCTCTATAAACACAAAATTATTTCCCAAAATCAATTCGGCTTCAGACGCGGATTGTCAACTGAAGATGCAGGGACATCTCTACTCGACTTTGTAGTTAATAGGGTCGACAATAAATTCAAATGTTTGGGAATCTTTCTAGACCTTTCAAAGGCGTTCGACACTGTCTCTGTCCCTCTACTTCTTTCTAAGCTAGAAACCATCGGAGTTCGAGGCATTGCTCTGACTCTATTCAGCAATTTTCTCACCGATAGAGTGCAGTGCGTTAAGATTGGGGAATATATTAGCGACGCAAGCAATATGGTTGTCGGCTTGCCACAGGGAAGTCTTCTCAGTCCCCTTCTTTTTCAAATCTATGTCAACGAACTCTGTCAGCTATCCCTACCCTCAACAAAAATAATTGCCTATGCAGATGACACAGTAATTCTATCGTATGACCGTGATTGGACCTCCGCAAAAGAGATTGCCGAAAGGGGACTCAGCGAAGTGATGCTGTGGTTGGGAAAAAACAACCTTTCCATAAACATTAAAAAAACTAACTTCATTACCTTCGGCTTAAGACCCTCCACCCTTCCGCCAGACGATTCTTTATCAATAAAAGCCCATAAATGTACCAACCTTCCCCCTTTTTGCTCATGCCCCACTGTTACCAGAGCATCAGTAATACGATACCTCGGCATCCAACTAGACTCTTGTCTATCCTGGAAACCACACTTACATACAGTGTCCGCGCGAGTTCGAAAACTAATTTACTTATTTAAAAAACTTAGAGTATCCGCAAATAGCAACATCCTAAAGATCGTTTACTCGGCACTATGCGAATCAATATTAAACTATTGCATCACTGCGTGGGGAGAGGCTGCCAAGACCGACATTATTCAAGCAGAGCGAGCACAAAGAGCAGTAATAAAAGTTACATTAAAAAAACCTTTTAGATTCCCAACACGGCAACTATACGCAGAGTTTGAAACATTGACGGTCCGACAACTTTACATCTACCGCACAGTCATAAGAAAACATGCAACCCTTCCATATACCATAAATATTAACCCAACAGCCAGAAGAAGATCTAAACCGCCATGCCTCACACCACATACCAACACCACATTTGCTAGGCGACATTTCACTTACCTAAGTGCACGCATCTACAATAAAATACACCAAAAGCTAGATATCCACTCCCAAAATAAGTTTGAATGTAAAAAAATACTCAAACCTTTTCTACTTACCCTAGATTACGACGAGACAGAAACACTGGTAAAACCCCCATCCACATAGAACTCTAATATAATCACCATACAAACTAGACACACGCCCAGACACTATCACACATACACCATCACTCACACACACACACCATAACGCACCTTCCCTCTCAAAAACTCACTCACTTTCTCCCACACATACACACTACTCACGCATGCGTGCTCACATGTATATAAATTATTCTTAGTGTTACACATTTGGTTTACCGAATTATTGGAAATTGTAACAACGGACGAAGAGATGTCTCCTATAATACAGGACTATCCTAGCATAGGGGACATTATTCATAAAATAAAATAAAATGTAAAAGAAGTTTTCCTAGATGTAACACGTCATGTATTTTCTTTTGGCAATAAAAACTTATTATTATTATTATTCCATTTATTCAATCTTATATACATACACTTTACATTTTCAAATATTTAGGTACTTACATATAAAAACATAAATAAATACAAAAACATTTAAAAATATAAAAAGTAGTAGCCCACCGGTATCGGGAATAGGGTCCAAGCTACCGGTGGTCAGGGCTCCTGAGAAAGGAACCTCCTAACAATACGAGCCGTGTCCAGGAGTACTGCTTTCTGGATCAAGCCCTTGATCCAACTGCCTAACGAGAGCCTCCTGAGATGTTGGTCGAGGCTCTTGGCAATTAAGCCATTGGCCGTCACGACTATCGGCACAATGACTGCTGTATCCACCTCCCACATGTCGACAACCTCGCGAGCCAGATCAAGATACTTTGTTTTTTTATCTCTCTCAGCCTTCACGAGGTTCTCGTCATGAGGGACAGCTATATCAACAATCATTGTGCGACGCTCTTGTCGATCTATCACCACTATGTCAGGCTTATTGGCAACAATAGTCCTGTCAGTGATGATAGATCGATCCCAATATAACGTGATATTGCCATTTTCGAGAACTGGGTCGGGCTCATACCTATAGTACGGTACTTCAGATTTCACAAGATTGTATTTAAGAGCAAGTTGCTGGTGGATAATCCTGGCTACAAGGTTGTGTCTATGCAAATAGTCTCCGTTAGCTAGACGAGAACAACCAGAAATAATGTGTCGTATTGATTCTCCGGGCCGGTGGCATGCCCGACAGATGTCAACCGTACCGTCCTTCACAATATATTTCCGGTAGTTATTCGTCATAATAACTTCGTCCATAATCGCACAGACAAAACCTTCGGTTTCCCCGAAGAGGTCACCAAAGCGCAGCCAGGATACGGACGCTAAGAGATCTACATCGGGCCCATGTAGGACCCGGTAAAAGCGCCCGTGAAGCTCCTTGCTCTGCCATACTTCTCTGCGGTCATTAGTATCCAGTACTGTAGGTTTACGCCAGTTCTCTTTTGCCAAGGAGAGCGGGGTGAGGCCCTTGTCCACAGCGACCACATCTCGATGCATACCCACGTCAGCTTTGAGGAAGTACTCCCTAAGGCTGCATACCTCGCGGTTGTGTAGGGTCTTAGCATTTAAGAACCCACGACCCCCACACTTCCGCGGGATATACAGCCTCATCACCGATGATCGTGGGTGATGCATCCTATTTGCGGTCAGCAGTGTGCGGACCCTCCTATCCAGGGCGTCAAGTTCCGTCTGAGTCCATTTGAGTATGCCGAAAGAGTACATCAATACCGGCATGACCCAACCGTTGAAGGCGCGCACCTTGTTCCCGCCTGATAAAAGACTATTCAGTACTTTATTCAGGCGGCCAAAGAAGCGCTCCCTCAACGACTGTTTCACTTTAGCTGTATTGATGCCTAACGCTTCCAACATACCCAAATACTTGTAGGTTTCGGTTGAGCAGAGGGATCTAAGGTGTACGGAATCCGAGAGTTGAGTTCCCACGGATTCCATAATCTCCCCTCGCTTTACATGCATGACTGCACATTTGTCCACACCAAATTCCATCCTGATGGCGCTACTGAAGGTTTCTGTTACCTTCAGTAGCTTCATCAGTTGCAAGTTGTTGGGGGCAAAGAGTTTCAGATCATCCATGTAAAGGAGGTGAGATATAACCTGACCACCTCTCTTCAACCGATAGCCTAGCCCTGAATTCTCCAGCAGTGTGCTTAGAGGATTCAAAGCTAGACAAAACCAAAGCGGACTCAAACTATCACCCTGGAATATACCCCGCTCGATCCTTATCGGTTCACTATTCCTCTGGATTTGTCGACATCCTGGATAGCGAAGGACCGTCCTCCATTGCCCCATACATGACATCAGGAAGGTGCGTATCGTTGCATCAACTTTATACAATTCTAGCACCCTCATGAGCCATGTATGAGGAACTGAGTCATAGGCCTTCTTATAGTCTATCCAACATGTCGACAGATCCTTTCGGAAGCGCCGAACCTGTTGGCTAATGGTCATATCTATGAGGAGAAGCTCCTTAGTACCGCGGGACCCATTCCTACATCCATTTTGAGAGGCAGACATGATACAGTTACTATTTATATGTGTATTAATCTTAGCTCTCAAAATGGATGTAAGAACCTTATGGTAAGCACGTGATCGGTCTATAATTTTTAGGTTCCGCAGTACTACCTGATTTATGGAGCAGGTGGGTTATTCCTGTAGTTAGAGATTGGGGTAGCGACCCGGACTCTAAGGCAGACTGGATCTGAGATGCCAAGCGGGTATGCGACCTTGTTAACTATTTTATCCAGAAGTTGTGCAGCCCGTCCGGCCCTGGAGATTTCCAGTTAGCTAACGGACGGACTGCACGAGCTACATCTGGTATTGGATCGCACGCGCGCTCAACATCCCGAATCCAATTGCCCTCGGTATGACAAACAGGCACCGACCAGATGCTGCGCCAGAACGAGTATATGGCGTCATCATCCGGCAGGTGCGTATTAGTCACACCTTGGTCCGGTCGCTCCCAATCCCTATACACCCACCTTTCATTACTTCGGAATGTGCGATTCTGGGTGTATCGTTCCACTCGCCGCTTATACCTGCGAATACGGTTTGCCCATGCATATACTTTCTGCTTCAGGAAGTCGATGCGCTCTGTGACACGGGACATATAGTCTCGGGAGCTGACATCAGTCCCCGAAAACGCCCGTCTCACAAAGCGCATCACTCTTGGGCGAGTGTTGCCCTCCCTGAAACAGATTAGTTTGCCTATGAGTGCTCTGGCCCCACCAATACTTATTATTATTATTATTATAAATGAAAGTCTAATGTCAATGGTATCTACTAAAGTCTAATGTTATTTGTATCTACTTAAGGAATCTATTAAGTAATATATTGTAATGAAAGAAAACAATCAATAACAATTATCTAAGATGATTATCGAGCCGTATCCTACTGCATTATCGTTAAAATAAATGATGCACTGAGTTTCATCAATAGCTTTCTATGCTAATGAATGAGTCGTGCCTCCTCATTAGTATTTGTTTTGGTAATTACTGATGATCGGAGACAATACAGTAAATTAATTAATGGCGGAGACAAACATAATTACTTAATCACTAGGGCCATTTCTAACTTCATAAAAGCGGAACTCCGAAGAATATTAAATCATAACATAAAAGTCAGTGGTCCGGTCAGTGCCTCCAGTAAGAGTTGTGAAAAGTGTTCGGGCTAAATAGATTACTAACTAATAATATATTGTTTAGTTTATTCGTAACCGACTTCGAGAGCATCTGGATCTGAAAAATGTGGAAGTTTTTTACATTTTTTACTAAGAATGAGGTGTTGTCCATGAGCGATGAGCTTCGCCGCGCTCTGTACTCGTCGGGCGCCTCCATCGACATGGAGTGCTCTCCGCCCGACCTCATCGGCACCTCGGAGGTATTCACAATGGAACACAGAGAGAAGCTCTGTTCGGTGTTGCCGGCACGCGCGCAGGGCTACATGTGGCAGTTGGCGTTCAGCACGAGCCAAAACGGTTTCTCGCTGGCCTCCATGTACCGCAAGATGCAGCGCGTCGACAGCCCCGTGCTGCTCGTCATCCAGGACACGGATAACAACGTGTTCGGAGCTCTGACATCGTGCGGACTGCACCCTTCAAAGCACTTCTACGGCACGGGCGAGTCGCTGCTGTTCTCGTTCCAGTGCAGCGGCGAGGAGGCGCGCCGTCAGTCTCATCCCGCCATCGAACCCGCCAAGGACAAGGATGCTAAGGAAGAACCGGTTAAGGATGAGAAAGAAGATCATCCAGCACCAGCGAAAACCAAATTCAAGTATTGGGGCTGGACCGGAGACAATATGTATTTTATCCGCGGTAGCAACGATAACATCTCCATCGGCGCCGGCGACGGCAAGTTCGGTCTATGGCTTGACGGCGACCTGTACCTGGGCCGCACGCAGCGCTGCAAGACGTACGGCAACGAGCCACTCACCACGCGCGAAGACTTCATCGTCAAGATCATGGAGTGCTGGACCTTCATCTGAGCGCCCCCTCCCCCCTCCCCCACTCGCCCGCCGCGCTGTCCCGGAACGAGCTGCACGCGCCGCCCACTACTCTATTTTCAAATCAAAAATAAGCTTTAGATTATCTTATGAAATTTGCTACGAAGATTTGACACTTTTACAAGTCAGTCTTTCGACTTTAGTACCGATGAGTCTGAAAACGATTTTGTACTCGCATTGTGACTCGAAACGTAGCGGCGCGGATCCACATCGATCGGCCGACATGAAGACAATATTATTAACGTCTACGCGCATTTCTAGTCAAATGTACTGAAACCTGACCAATGTTTTCGTCCTCTCCGAATTTAGAGGCGTGTTCGGATACGAGTGCCGCCGCTCGGGCGCGGGCGCCTGTCCGCGACTTTACTGAGCAAGTGCATTAATCCTAGTCAATTGTCATTTGTATGTAAGTTGAGAGTTCCGGAGTCGACAGAGCAGCATGCGTGCGCTCCCGGAGCCCCGGAGCCCGGAGGACGGCGACTGCGGAGTATGCGGCGCCGGGCTGCGCGCCGCCGCACGCCCGGACAGCCTGATAATTATTACGTGTCAATTCATACAATTAATATTGTGCATTGTTGTTAAGGAAATTAAAAGCATATTTGTAACTATAAAATCTGTATGTTATGTAGAACTTTATATATTAACGAATCAATCATTACCTATATGTTTAGAGGCCGACTTATTGGCGTGTCCAGAACCGAGCAATGTAACACACATTAATTTTATGAAAGTGATTCTGGTTCATTCATGACTTGTTGGAGGTAGCTCGCTCGCATTGGCAGAACGCAAGCTGCTGATTCTTGCCACCTGACGAGAGCCTCGAGCCACTCACGTGTGCCCGCCCTGGGTCGGTGACACTGTCAGTATAAATATTTTATTTGTTAATAATAATTTGTGTAGATTTTGTATGTTATGTTGTCGTGTCTGATTGTATTGAGTCATAATATTTAAGTTAGTGAGCATAATTATGTAACACTTGTACTGTGATTTGATTATTATGGTTGCATTTTTTCACTTATTGGAGCGTTTTCACTGATTAATTACATTTATGCTGATCGGCAGTTTAGTGAATATCTAACATATCTTCATTCATGTCACAGATTTATAAGAATGTTTACGATAGTCCACAGAATAAGAACACGCAATCAAGATAGTTTTCAATAAACCATAGATTATTTTCATGATGTGACGCTTCAGTACAGAGATGAGTAGCCAATATATGAATATTATTAATTAAATAGTAAAAAAAAAACTTAAATAGTTATCTTAGAATGCTTGATGAATGTAATCGTCATTGTGCTTAGTAATCGTTAGCATGATGTTACTCAGATCTATCTGGTCGTATAACATTATTTATTTGTCCCTATGTAAGCACGCGCGCTAGTGCCGCCGCGCCGCGCATGTCTACCGCTGTGGCCAGTATTATGGTCTTTGTTTCGTTTCAAATATCTACTGTATATAAAACATATTCCTATGTGAGATTAGAAGAGATATAATATATATTTTTGTGAAAGGCCACGCGAAATAACTTTTGTGTATATCTATGGTAGAAAGTACAAGTACCAAAATGTGTCCCAGCTGTTAATGAAGTATAGAATATAGCGCGTGCGTCTATTCAGGCAGAATATTTTGACGTTGTTATTGTTTGTGGTACATCAGGAATGTAATAGTTGAACTTAGGTTTTAAAATTATATCGGCATAATTATTGTTATAAATTTATAATCATTAGACTTGTTGAGTAGCAGTGAGAATTAAAATATTTATTTATTCCGTTATGGTTTCCATCTTATGGTTGCTGTAGCTACATTACTTTATCGGTGATGATTTATTATGTAATTCTAAGTTGTTAAAATGTAAATCAAGCCATAATAATTGACAAATTGAGAATATATTATTTTGAGAAAAGGTGTTCCAGCGGTTACAGAGTGACGGTATGAAGCTAAAATGGAGTAAATGTTTATTTATGGTTAATGAAGTCAAATACTTAGGTTACGTCATATCAAAAGAGGGGGTTAAAGTAGATTCAGATAAAATAAAAGCAATAATAAAAATTCCCAGGCCATGAGATATTTCAGAGTTGCGTTCCTTTTTAGGTTTAGTTAATTTTTATGCTAAATTTGTTAAGAATATGAGTACTATTTTGTCACCACTGTATGAACTTTTAAAAAAAGAGGTCAATTGGAGATGGAGTGCGGAGTGCGAAAGGGCGTTTGCAAAAGTTAAAAGAATATTAGTAGGCGCAGAGGTATTAACTCATTATGATCCAAACAAGCCGTTAGTGTTGACATGCGACGCGAGCGCGCGGGTCATAGGCGGTATACTCACACAGCCGGGCGCCGACGGCGACGGCCGCGACCGCCGCGCCGGTAGTGTATGTATCACGCGCGTTGAATAACGCCGAGAAACATTATTCACAAATAGATCGGGAGGCGTTAGCTATCGTATTTTGTTTATTTTTAGTTTATTATAATTTAGGATATGCATTATTTAAGGATTTATCTTTGATATAAGCCTCTAAACAAAACTAGATTAAAAAAAAAGGTGGAGGAGTGTAATATATTGGGTTTACCCACATAAGAAATTTAGTAAGTAAGATCACGTATAAATAAGCCTACTAACCGTCAGTTCGCAATATACGCTTGCTACAAGTTGACGTTTCTTTATTTATTACTCTCGACACTTCACATCTATGGAGACATTTTATTATATCAGCACAGTACAAAATAAAAAGTATTGAACCTAATATAGAGCCTTGTGGGATACCTCTCTCTATTGACATAATTGCCGACCTAAGTGTGGTGCCGTCATCTAAACGCAAATCAACAAATTGATCCCGGTTAGTGAGGTAACTACGGAACCATTGCGTAGCGCTGGGATCGAAACCGTAATAACTTAACTTAGATAGTAATAGCGGAATATTTAGAGCGTCAAATGCCCGTGAGAAATCAAGCAAAACCAGTAATGAGCACATTCCCCTTCTATTCAAAGTGTAAACACGCGTGTCAGTGAACTCCGGCAATAATAATTTAAAAAAAAGAAGAAAAAGAAATATAATAATGTAACACACGTACTTAGAATTAATTATTAACACAGCCTGTCTAGTGGTATAACCTTAGATCATCGATGTCATAATAGTCCCGCCGGACGCTACGAGATGGCGCTGTACGACTACGTCACGATTCTAGATCGCGGTGTTCCGTGAATTAGTGACCCTCGACAGATTAATTATGGCTCCTCGACACTAGATGGAGCTGTACAAATACGTCACAGTCCTGAATCGCGGTGTTATGACTCTCCGTAGCCTAATGACTCCCTAAGGGAATTGTAAGTCAAATCAAGCCATTTCTCCTGCTATCAGCGAGGTGCATCGGCGGATCTCGTCCTTGTGGGAAAGGTCACGAGGGACACCCATGATAGTTTGGTGGAGTAGCCGAATCAGTATATATTTTTGGATTAGAGGACTAAGTCCCCAGCCCTCGTCCGAGCGGACTTGGCTGTGTGGACCTGCGCCTATTTTTATATAAAGTTTTAACGTCAAAGTATCATTTGTAAACACTGTAATCCTGCTGTTAAATTAAACGTCTCAAGCTATCATCGAGTTTCCTTCACTTCTGTGACGACATCGATCAACCCTCCTACAATAATATATAATTAGGAAAAATCAGCCAAAGAACCCACCAATCAGATCTTAAAATTTACCTATCTAAGATATCGCAACTTCTGCAATAACATACTAAAAAAACTAAAAAAAGAATATGAAGAAAAGGAATTCGAAAAGGCTGAAAACAACCCTAAAAAAATGTGGGAAGTAATTCGCAATGTAACTGACACCAAATGCATACGGTCAACATCAACAGAGCTTTTGACAATCGAAAATTGCCCTACTGAATCCGTCAATACAGTTAACACGTTCTTTGCAAATGTGGGTATAAATCTAACGAATAGCATCTCTCCTCAGAGTTTCCCCCAAGCCTCCAACAATATTCAACAGGGTACGGCTGACTCAATGGTTGTTCTAGAAACAGATGAAGAAGAGGTTAAATCGATAATAAGCAATCTCCGAATCAATAGTGCTACCGGATGGGACGGCATTCCACCTAAATTACTAATACACGCTAGTCACATCCTAGTCCCGCCTATTACACATATATGCAACCTGGCAATATCTACAGGTACATTCCCAAATGCCTTGGAAAAGGCAATTGTACTCCCAATCTACAAGTCTGGGGACAGAGACAAGGTCACTAACTACCGCCCAATATCAGTCCTCCCAGCGATCTCTAAGGTTCTGGAAAGAATATTGTACAAACGCCTGAATAATTTCCTCGATAAACACAAAATTATTTCCCAAAATCAATTCGGCTTCAGACGCGGATTGTCAACTGAAGATGCAGTGACATCTCTACTCGACTTTGTAGTTAATAGGGTCGACAATAAATTCAAATGTTTGGGAATCTTTCTAGACCTTTCAAAGGCGTTCGACACTGTCTCTGTCCCTCTACTTCTTTCTAAGCTAGAAACCATCGGAGTTCGAGGCATTGCTCTGACTCTATTCAGCAATTTTCTCACCGATAGAGTGCAGTGCGTTAAGATTGGGGAATATATTAGCGACGCAAGCAATATGGTTGTCGGCTTGCCACAGGGAAGTCTTCTCAGTCCCCTTCTTTTTCAAATCTATGTCAACGAACTCTGTCAGCTATCCCTACCCTCAACAAAAATAATTGCCTATGCAGATGACACAGTAATTCTATCGTATGACCGTGATTGGACCTCCGCAAAAGAGATTGCCGAAAGGGAACTCAGCGAAGTGATGCTGTGGTTGGGAAAAAACAACCTTGCCATAAACATTAAAAAAACTAACTTCATTACCTTCGGCTTAAGACCCTCCACCCTTCCGCCAGACGATTCTTTATCAATAAAAGCCCATAAATGTACCAACCTTCCCCCTTTTTGCTCATGCCCCACTGTTACCAGAGCATCAGTAATACGATACCTCGGCATCCAACTAGACTCTTGTCTATCCTGGAAACCACACTTATATACAGTGTCCGCGCGAGTTCGAAAACTAATTTACTTATTTAAAAAACTTAGAGTATCCGCAAATAGCAACATCCTAAAGATCGTTTACTCGGCACTATGCGAATCAATATTAAACTATTGCATCACTGCGTGGGGAGGGGCTGCCAAGACCGACATTATTCAAGCAGAGCGAGCACAATGAGCAGTAATAAAAGTTACATTAAAAAAACCTTTTAGATTCCCAACACGGCAACTATACGCAGAGTTTGAAACATTGACGGTCCGACAACTTTACATCTACCGCACAGTCATAAGAAAACATGCAACCCTTCCATATACTATAAATATTAACCCAACAGCCAGAAGAAGATCTAAACCGCCATGCCTCACACCACATACCAACACCACATTTGCTAGGCGACATTTCACTTACCTAAGTGCACGCATCTACAATAAAATACACCAAAAGCTAGATATCCACTCCCAAAATAAGTTTAAATGTAAAAAAATACTCAAACCTTTTCTACTTACCCTAGATTACGACGAGACAGAAACACTGGTAAAACCCCCATCCACATAGAACTCTAATATAATCACCATACAAACTAGACACACGCCCAGACACTATCACACATACACCATCACTCACACACACACACCATAACGCACCTTCCCTCTCAAAAACTCACTCACTTTCTCCCACACATACACACTACTCACGCATGCGTGCTCACATGTATATAAATTATTCTTAGTGTTACACATTTGGTTTACCGAATTATTGGAAATTGTAACAACGGACGAAGAGATGTCTCCTATAATACAGGACTATCCTAGCATAGGGGACATTATTCATAAAATAAAATAAAATGTAAAAGAAGTTTTCCTAGATGTAACACGTCATGTATTTTCTTTTGGCAATAAAAACTTATTATTATTATTATTTGTAAACACTGTAATCCTGCTGTTAAATTAAACGTCTCAAGCTATCATCGAGTTTCCTTCACTTCTGTGACGACATCGATCAACCCTCCTACAATAATATATAATTAGGAAAAATCAGCTTATCGTATCAAAAAAAGTGATCACATTACTTAAGAACACCCAGGGATTTCGGTCAATTATTAGTGCAAAAGTGTCTTGGCTTAAAAAAAAAATAAAGTGTTTAAAGTATCGCCGGTCCAAACCGCAAAAGCCGCCATTATACCATAACCTCCTAATTGTAAAAGCGGGAAAAATCAGCTTAGCGTTTATGAGTCATAATATTACAAAAGAACACGAAAAGACTGTGATTTCGATCAAACAGCAGTGGGAAAGTGTTTTGGAGTAAAATAAAGTGATATATTTTCGCCAATCTATATTACAAAAGCCGCCATACTTATTTTTCACTAAAATATTAACGAATCAAGAACAAGCGAATGAACGAGTTCCGAACTTCTGACTCATCAATACTGCCAAAATAAACATATCTGACATTGACAGCTCCGGAATTCTAAGTAGAAACGTCAACCGTCACACGTCAAATTCGCTAACAAGATGGAAAAAAATATGGAATTGTTATTGAGTAAGCTTGATGAGAAACTGAATCAACAAACCATGATAATTTCCACAGAAGTAACCAAAAATGTATTGGAAGCCATAGATGGAAAGCTTCAATCACTCGTAGAGGAAAATAGAGCACTCAAAACAAAAATTACATCATTGGAACAAAAAATAGATTTCACGGAAAAACAAAAGAGAAATAACAATTTAGTGTGCTTTGGTATCGAGGAGAAAGGAAAAAGCGAAGCGGAGTTAGTAGATTTCTTGAAAGAATTTATAATAGATACGCGAGTACATATTGATAGCCAAGAAATAGAAAATGTACCACAAGGTACCTACTTCAAGGAAGACTACCCCAAAGAAGTGCTGGCAATACGAAAGAAACTCCAACAAAAATTAGAGGAAGGAAGGAAAAATGGTAATATAGCATATATAAGGTATGATAGGCTAGTGGTGAAGAAACCTAATGACAGCAATCGAGAGAAAAGAAAAAGAAAAACAACAGTATCTCCAACCACAACAAACAACCCTAAAAAACAAGTGCTTAACATTAAAAACACAAGGAATGAAGCTCCGATTCCAGGTACATCAAAAGGAATAACAGAGCCGAATATACTGAACTATGTAGCTCGAGAAAAATCTTCATCGCTGTCGCGAACATCAAAAAACTAACAACAGACCCCAGCAACTGGAACAAGTATAGTATACAAACCACAACTTATCTCTATAACACAACATTCAATTGCACCCCAACCCGGCTGATCACCGTGGGGGAAGAAGACCGACACCCTCCATCAAGAGAAGAAAACCAAATATATAAGAACAATGTAAACAGAATTAATACCAGTAAAAGAGAACAAAGCCTAAATATTTGCACATTTAATGTAAGATCTTTGGCTACAAATGCAAGACTGTTGGAGCTGAACAATGCTACAGAGGGGGATTTACTGGGATATTATGGGCCTTGCTGAAACCAAGAAAATGGGATGCGCAATAGAGGAACACAAAGAGTATACGAGTATCTTTTGCTATATAGGCGAGACTCCTGGATTACACGGAGTAGGATTTCTAATAAAGAAAACATATAAAGGGAACATTGTAAGCTTCTTCGGTGTTTCAGAAAGGGTTGCCTTGCTAAAACTAAAATTCAAGAAAGGACCTTTGTCCCTCATACAAGTCTACTCTCCTACTGAAAGCTCCAGTGAAGAAGACCTTGTCAAATTCTACAAAGATATTGCAAGAGCACAAGACCTGTCAGATAAAAATTTACTAGTAATTGGTGATTTTAATGCAAAAATTAGACAACCAAAGTCACATGAAAATCTAATAATGGGAAAATATGGATATGGAAAGCGAAACACAAGAGGAGAAAGTCGAATAGAATATGCATACGAAAACAGATTATCGGTGATGAACACTTTTTTTAAAAGAAAAAGCTCCCGTGGACATGGGTCTCTCCTGACTACAAAACAAGAATCGAAATTGATTACATACTGAGCAGTAACCAAAAATCAGTTATAAATGTTGAAGTATTAAGTAGAGTAAACTTCTCTTCTGACCATAGGATGTTAAGATGCCGCTTTAAAATACAAGTCTAAATTTGTAGAAGTTCATACAATAAACAACCCAGTACTTTGAAAACTACTAATGAAAGAAAGCATTACATACAGAAATTAAAATGGAATTCCACATCACTCGATGAATCTGCAAATAATTTAGAAAACTTACAAACTCTCAGTGATACTCTAGAAGAAACTATTATTAAAAGCATGAAAGCAGATGGGAAAACTAAAAACAATGATAAAAAACACAAAATCATTAGTGAACAGACGCTGAATTTAATCACAAGATGAACAGAACTAATTGCCATGAAACCAAAAACTAAAGAAATAAGAAAGGAAATAACAAAACTATTTAAAATTACAAACAGAGCAATAAAAAAGGACTATGAAGAGTACAGAAGAATAGTAATAGAGAGAAACATGTCATCTTCGCGCAGCTCAAAAAAGGCATATAAAGATCTGATAACACATAAAAATTGGATACAAACCTTAAAAAATGGAAACAGCGTAATGAGAGACAGGGAAGACATTATAAAACATGCAACAGCCTTCTACTCTAGCCTGTACAAGAAGATACCGCAGAAAACATCACAAGAGGAAGAGTACTCCTGAAGTCGCAGTATTGAGCTGAACAACGACCTTGCACAGATGCGACGCACAGTCTAGTTGTTTCGTGTTTGTTAAAGAGACTAGTTTAGTTGCTTTTCTATTTTCACCAGCTTTTTCACTTTTTGTTTCGTGTTGATGGCTTGTTTGTTATTATTTGACAGTGTCGCAACACAGATTACATAATTATTATTACGCAATGTGCATTACTGCATTGTCTTTGGTTGTTGGACCTGTCATCGGGCAATGAACAAAAGATTTTCACAGGTTGAATACGAGGCTTTTAGCATCGTTGTATGTCTACATGATCAAACATTACAATTTTTCTTTCTTTCTTTCTCCATTTATTTATAAATATTATATACACACATACACACACCACACACACTCTATCGCACTGTTTACATGTTGGCAATCTTTAATATTAGAATGTGATGGGGGCCTGGAGCTCTGAAATACAGGCCTAGGCTTAGTTCAGACTCCAGATCTCCCACAAATTACAATTGTTTTGCCATAATATCTGTCAACTTATTTAGCTAGTAGCTAGCATTAAGTAATTTTGTGGAGATATAAATAAACATTTTTATTATTATTTCGTTTATTAATTTTTTAAACATATTAAATACATTTTTAAATATTTCTTAAAAAAGAATATATAAAAAACATTTAAAAATATAAAAAATAGTAGCCCACCGGTATTGGGAACAAGCTACCGGCGGTCAGGGCTCCAGAGAGAGGAACCGCCTGACAATGCGAGCCGTGTCCAGAAGTACTGCTTTCTGAATCAAGCCCTTGATCCAGCCGCCTAACGAGAGCCTCCTGAGGTGTTGATCGAGGCTCGTGGCTATTAAGCCATTGGCTGACACGACTACCGGTACAATGATCGCTGAGTCCACATCCCACATGTCAATATACTTGATTTGTTTATCTTTCTCGGCTTTCACTAGGTTCTCGTCATGTGGGACGGTAATGTCAACAATCATTGCACGCCTCTCGATTCGGTCCACCACCACTATATCAGGCTTATTGGCTACAATAGTCCTGTCAGTGATGATGGACCGATCCCAGTACAATGAGATATGACCATTATTCAGAACTGGGTCGGGCGCATATCTGTAGTACGGCACTTCCGATACCACAAGAGAGTACTTCAGAGCAAGTTGCTGATGGATAATCCTGGCTACAAGGTTGTGCCTATGCAAGTATTCACCGTTAGCTAGACGAGAACAACCAGAGATTATGTGGCGGATTGATTCTCCCGGACGATGACATGCCCGACATATGTCAACCGTGCCGTCCTTCACAATAAATCTTCGGTAGTTTTTCGTCATGATAACTTCGTCCATAATTGCACAGATAAAACCTTCGGTTTCCCCAAAGAGGTCACCGACACGCAGCCAGGCTACGGACGCTAGTTGGTCTACATCGGGCCCATGTAGGGCCCGGAAAAAGCGTCCGTGCAGTTCCTTACTCTGCCATATTTCTCTGCGATCGTTAGTGTCAAGCACTAGAGGTTTGCGCCAGTTCTCGTTAGCCAAGGAGAGTGGAGTAAGGCCCCTGTCTACTGCCACTACATCTCGATGCATACCCACGTCAGCAGCTAGGAAATATTCCCTTAGACTGCATATCTCGCGGTTGTGGAGGGTCTTAGCATTTAAAAAGCCTCGGCCTCCACACTTCCGCGGGATATACAGTCTCATCACCGACGAACGTGGGTGATGCATTCGAAATGCAGTCAGCAGTGTACGAACACGCCTATCCAGGGCGTCAAGTTCTGTTTGAGTCCATTTGAGTACGCCGAAAGAGTACATCAATACCGGCATGACCCAACCGTTGAAGGCGCGCACCTTGTTTCCGCCTGATAGAAGGCTATTAAATACCTTCTTCAGGCGGCCAAAGAAGCGCTCCTTCAACGATTGCTTCATGTCAGCAACATTGATACCTAACGCTTCCGACATACCCAAATACTTATAGGTTTCGGTTGGAGAGAGGGATCTCAGGTTTATGAAATCCGAGAGTTGAGTTCCCACGGATTCCACAATCTCCCCTCGCTTTACATGCATGACCGCACATTTGTCTACACCAAACTCCATCCTGATGGCACTACTGAAGGTTTCAGTTTCCTTCAGTAGCTCCATCAGTTGCAGATTGTTGGGGGCAAAGAGTTTCAAGTCATCCATGTAAAGGAGGTGAGATATAACCTGACCACCTCTCTTCAACCGATAGCCTAGCCCTGAATTCTCCAGCAGTGTGCTTAGAGGATTCAAAGCTAGACAAAACCAAAGCGGACTCAAACTATCACCCTGGAATATACCCCGCTCGATCCTTATCGGTTCACTATTCCTCTGGATTTGTCGACATCCTGGATAGCGAAGGACCGTCCTCCATTGCCCCATACATGACATCAGGAAGGTGCGTATCGTTGCATCAACTTTATACAATTCTAGCACCCTCATGAGCCATAAATGATAAATAAATGATAAATGATAAATGATGTTTATTCAGTAAATAGGTTACAAGGAACACTTTTACACGTCAATGTTTTTTTGTCAGTTTAAGCTAGATGAGGCCGGTGTTTCCTAGCTGACTACCCTGAGAAGAAACACCGAAACAAACTCAGAGGTCAAAGTCTCTTTTAGTGTTCAAATCCATACAATGTGGACTGGTTAGATCCTATGAGAACCATGTACGTTTATGTCTGGGATGAGCTTTATGAAGAAAGCAACACACGAATTCGAGTGGACCTGTCCAGACAGTGCAAGCATTTGTCAGTCATCGCGAAGCTCAACTCAGAACTCTGAGGTGCTCAACGAACCGACGAACAATACCAAAGTAAGGACATTTGAGTAGGCCGCAAAAAATACTCAAACTGCCAGACAATCATAAAATCTACATGAATATAACGACATACATAGTTCTCGCATTCACATTATTCTATATGAGGACCATGCAGCTTAGTGTCTGTAGTGGTCTTTTGAAGAAAGAACCAAACATATTTGAGTGGACCTGTCCAGTCAGTGCAAGCATTTGTCAATAGTCGAATAGCTCAACTTAAAAACCACTAAGGAGCTCAATGACATGACGAACAATACCAAAGAAAAGACATTTGGGTAGGCCGCAAAAGTACTCAAACTGTCAGACAACGTTGAAAATTACTGTAAAAAGGAGGAGAAAATAATAATAATAACCCACATAGTCCTCACATTTACAATAATTAAGTAATCAAAAAAAAATAAAAATATAATACTTTACAAAGTAAATATTTGTGTCAAACAAAATAGTAATCATAATATGTCAATCAAAAAATAAAATAAATATAATACTTAACAAAGTATTCAAGTCAAAAAAAATAATAATAATAATAAAATGTCAATAAAAAAATAAAATAAAAAATATAATGCAATACTATACAAGTATTCATGTCAAAAACGAATATTAAAAAAAAATATATATATAAAAAATTTTTCATCAGTAAGTAGTACATATGAAAACAATGGCTCATGTATATCATTGAAGCAGCTCAATCCCACGCCTTTTTGTCCTCAAGAAAGTCATTAATTGTGTAAAAAGCTTTCTGGCATAGCTTACGTTTAATAAATGATTTAAATTTATTTATGTTTAGTTCTTGAATTTGGCTAGGAAGTTTATTATAGAAACGTATACATTGACATCTAAACGAACCACCTATTTTTTTCTTGAGCCTGGTTTTTGGTACAATAAATTTGTGTTTGTTCCTAGTATTTATGCTATGGATATCACTGTATCTTTTAAACAGGTTAATATTTTTATGTGCATACATGAGATTCTCATAAATATATTGAGAGGGAACAGTCATAATATTAATCTCTTTAAATTTGTCTCTGAGGGAGTGTCTGGGACTTAATTTATAAATTGCACGAATAGCCCTTTTCTGTAAAACAAAAATTGTCTGAATATCGGCGGCATTTCCCCACAACAGAATGCCGTACGACATCACACTATGAAAATAACTAAAGTATACTAAACGAGCTGTCTCTAAATCAGTTAAACCACGAATTTTCCTTACGGCGTATGCTGCAGAGCTAAGTTTTTTGGACAGTTTATCTATATGGGGGCTCCACTGAAGCTGCGCATCCAAAGTTAAACCTAAGAACACTGTGGAATCCTCGGGTTTCAACTCTTCACCCTTTATTGACACACTAGTGTTCACTTGTATTACATTGGGTAATGTGAACTTTATGCATTTTGTTTTTTTCTCGTTAAGGAGAAGATTATTGACATTAAACCAGTTAACTACAGTTGAAAGAGCATTATTTACATTATCAACAACCACCTGCTGACGTTTGAGTTTAAATAAAAGTGAAGTGTCATCTGCAAACAGCACTATATCATGTTTATCCTTTATGAGGTAAGGCAAGTCGTTGATATAGATTAGAAACAAAAAAGGACCCAGAATTGAGCCTTGAGGAACCCCCATTCTGACTACAGACCCGGAAGACCTTTTGCCGTTCACATCAACTCTCTGAATCCTATTACCCAAGTATGAAGTAAGAAGATCCAGAGAGGCGCCCCGGACTCCGTAGTAGTGCAGCTTCCTGATCAATGTATCATGGAGAACGCAATCGAAAGCCTTAGGCAAATCGCAAAAAATGCCCAACGCATCACATTTATCTTCCCATGCATTATAAATGTGTCCCAAAAGTTCAACACCAGCATCAGTTGTTGAACGACCCTTTGTGAAACCAAACTGTTTGTTGTGTAATAATTTGTGTTTATTAAAATATCTTTGAATTTGATCTAAAATAATTTTCTCAAAAATTTTACTAAAAGTAGGTAGCACTGATATAGGTCTATAATTAGTAGGGTCTGATGTACTACCCGATTTAAACAATGGTATAATTTTACTATATTTCATTAGATCAGGAAACTCACCACAATCTATACAATTATTAAAGATTACTGCTAAAGTAGGTGCTACAATGTCTATAATAGACCTAGCAACGTCAACAGAATTACCCCATAGATCTGCAGTCTTTTTAACATTTAAAGTATTAAAAGTTTTGATTACATCATTACAAGTGACATATTGGAAATAAAATTGGGATTCACAAACTGGAACGTTTTCTTTAAGTAAAATTTCTGCAGCAGTTGGTGATGAATTTAGAGATTTTGTAGTCGATACGGGAATCTCTGCAAAGAAATTTTCAAATGCCGCGGCGACTTGCGAATCTGATTTAATGATACTGTCATCAATAGCAAGGCTGTAATCACTACTTCGGTTGCAAGACCTTCCCGTTTCGCTATTAATAATATCCCAAGTCATTTTAATTACATTACTACTATTTTTAATTTTTGAACTTAAGTAGCGAGATTTCGCCAAATAACATACTTTTTTAAATAATTTAGAATAATTCTTAACATATAAATTAAATTCTACAGTGTTAATATAAAGTCCGTTCTTCATACAGCTCATACAGCCGTTTTCTACTTTTATTAATACCAATGGTGGTCCAGTCACTGAAGGAAGTATTGCCATTTACCGAAATCGTCTTAGGAATAAAAGTAGTATCAAATTGCGTGCAATACATTTTGAAAAAATCATTATAATGTTGATTAGGGTCATCATTAGTTGACAAAAGTGGGATTTTATTTGAGAGTTTAGTTTTAAATGTTTCCAAGCGACCTTTAGATTTTGATATCTTTTTTTCGTTTATATTTGTTTATATTTGGTATAGTGATCAATAGTCCACTATGATCAGAGTCTAATAAATTAATAATTTTTTTGTGGGTAGGTAAAATATCTGCATAAATATTATCTAGGCAAGATGCAGTAGTGGGGGTTATTCTAGTAGGCTCCATAAATAGATTTACAAGATTGTATGACTGAAACAAACTTATAATTTTAGTGCTTAGGCTAGAAGTTTCTAACAAATTAACGTTGAAGTCGCCACAAACGATGACAGACTTACTAGAGTTACAAATTTTTTGCAACACTTCATCCATTACTTTTTCAAAACAATCATACAATCCTTTAGGTGGTCTGTACACACTTAATATAACAAACTGCTCCAATTCAATACAGGCAATTTCAACTGTCTGTTCAACAGAGAGGCTCACAATATCCTTGCGGTCTTTAAACTTAAGTATATTATTTATGAAAATTAATGAGCCACCATGTATAGCGTTTACTCTGCTGAACGAACTACCAACCTGGTGATTACTATAATTAAACATAATCTGATGGCTTTTAAGCCAATGTTCAGTTATACAAAGAATATCTACATTGTTAAATTTAAGGAATAATTCTATTTCTAAATCCTTGCCCATACAACCATAAATATTTTGGTGCACCAGGTTGATACTATTTGTTGATTTTAAAACATTGTTTTCACCATTCTTTAAATAATTGCTAGAGATTGTCTCTGTTGTCTTAATTTCTAATTTAAATTATTACTAATGTCAAAATTTGATGCCAAGACATTGGCAGAATTATGAAAAATGTCATTGCATTGCTCAATAGAAGCAATTTGTTTAGCCAAATTCTTGGCTGTTATACAAAATAAATATGATAGCGACACAGCTATCTGTCTCCTACAATAATTTGAAAGATAGTATCTATCTATATGATTCCTATCTTTTGTCAAATAAAAACGATTACCAATATAATTGTTAAGGTCAATTAGATGGAATAAGTTATTATTAAATAACAAATTGTGCAATTTTATATTCATATGATATCTAATTTGATTTTCTTCCTGTGGCAAACTTTGGCTATAAGGGAAAGTGAACATCACAATTTTTCTTAAATTAAGGTCAGACAAGGTTCTATAATATTGGAGCAATTCTCCTTTGTTCACGGTACCCCTATCACCAACTAAAATTATGAGTATAGTATCCTGGTTAAAATTACATTTTATAATCTCTTTCATTATTTCCAACAAAGTACAACCAGGCATGCAGTTATTCATTATAGAGTGTCCCGGATATTCATTTATCAAAAAGTGGCCTAAATCCTTTCCAATCTCATCACAATAGATAACTATTTCTTTATTTACACTTTATTGCGATAAACAATTAGTCATTTCTACTGGCAAACTGGCACAAGACTGCGGTAAGGTGGTATTATATATTGGCAATGAATGGTCCGGAGTAGATGCCATTGATGGTGATTGGCAATGTTCACAGTTTGATTTTTGTAAGCTAACCAGCTCATTCATTGCCAACACATATTCGTTCATTTGTTTCTCTGAGGCTCTATATTTAGTGGTCATTGAGCTTAAATGCTGTTGTAACCGGTCAAGTTCACACTGCAAGTCTTCCGTGTCAGTTTGGTATTTCCTAGTACTTTTCTCTAAGTTCAAAGCATACATATCTAATTGTTTTAATAAATTTAACCTTTCCCTATTAAGTTTTACATTTTTAATGAAGAACTTTTGTTTTTTAACCATTTTTTTAGTTTTAACAATGTATTTGTTTATTTTAATATATTTTTTAAGTTTATTTTTACTAGAGATTATCCTGACTTTTTTACTTGACTTAGAATCATCATCACTTGTCTTGTCAAATCTATAATGCAAGAGTGTCCTACTAGATCAACCATTGATGGGGCAATAGGAACCAACTCATTGAATAAACTTTGATTCAGAGAGGCTGTGATGTTCAGGTTAGTTGTCTCAAGATGTGAAATTTGACTTTGAGCCTCTTGTAGCTGTTGTTGCAATAAAAATTTGTGATTAAGAGCTTGTTCATACTCTGTGCTACACTGGCTGAATCCGTCCACAACAAGTTGGAGCCTATCCCGGGCTTCTATGGCCTCAGTGTATTGAATGTATAACTGAGCCATTTCATTCTTTAACTTCCTATTCTTATCATGGGCTTCAAGGAGCACCCTTTCACTATCATCCATTTCCTTAATCAGTTGATCACAGCACTTCTTATGTATGAGGAACTGAGTCATAGGCCTTCTTATGTATGAGGAACTGAGTAATAGGCCTCCATGTATGAGGAACTGAGTCATAGGCCTTCTTATAGTCTATCCAACATGTCGACAGATCCTTTCGGAAGCGCCGAACCTGTTGGCTAATGGTCATATCTATGAGGAGAAGCTCCTTAGTACCGCGGGACCCATTCCTACATCCATTTTGAGAGGCAGACATGATACAGTTACTATTTATATGTGTATTAATCTTAGCTCTCAAAATGGATGTAAGAACTTTATGGTAAGCACGTGATCGGTCTATAATTTTTAGGTTCCGCAGTACTACCTGATTTATGGAGCAGGTGGGTTATTCCTGTAGTTAGAAATTGGGGTAGCGACCCGGACTCTAAGGCAGACTGGATCTGAGATGCCAAGCGGGTATGCGACCTTGTTAACTATTTTATCCAGAAGTTGTGCAGCCCGTCCGGCCCTGGAGATTTCCAGTTAGCTAACGGACGGACTGCACGAGCTACATCTGGTATTGGATCGCACGCGCGCTCAACATCCCGAATCCAATTGCCCTCGGTATGACAAACAGGCACCGACCAGATGCTGCGCCAGAACGAGTATATGGCGTCATCATCCGGCAGGTGCGTATTAGTCACACCTTGGTCCGGTCGCTCCCAATCCCTATACACCCACCTTTCATTACTTCGGAATGTGCGATTCTGGGTGTATCGTTCCACTCGCCGCTTATACCTGCGAATACGGTTTGCCCATGCATATACTTTCTGCTTCAGGAAGTCGATGCGCTCTGTGACACGGGACATATAGTCTCGGGAGCTGACATCAGTCCCCGAAAACGCCCGTCTCACAAAGCGCATCACTCTTGGGCGAGTGTTGCCCTCCCTGAAACAGATTAGTTTGCCTATGAGTGCTCTGGCCCCACCAATACTTATTATTATTATTATTATAAATGAAAGTCTAATGTTAATGGTATCTACTAAAGTCTAATGTTATTTGTATCTACTTAAGGAATCTATTAAGTAATATATTGTAATGAAAGAAAACAATCAATAACAATTATCTAAGATGATTATCGAGCCGTATCCTACTGCATTATAGTTAAAATAAATGATGCACTGAGTTTCATCAATAGCTTTCTATGCTAATGAATGTGTCGTGCCTCCTCATTAGTATTTGTTTTGGTAATTACTGATGATCGGAGACAATACAGTAAATTAATTAATGGCGGAGACAAACATAATTACTTAATCACTAGGGCCATTTCTAACTTCATAAAAGCGGAACTCCGAAGAATATTAAATCATAACATAAAAGTCAGTGGTCCGGTCAGTGCCTCCAGTAAGAGTTGTGAAAAGTGTTCGGGCTAAATAGATTACTAACTAATAATATATTGTTTAGTTTATTCGTAACCGACTTCGAGAGCATCTGGATCTGAAAAATGTGGAAGTTTTTTACATTTTTTACTAAGAATGAGGTGTTGTCCATGAGCGATGAGCTTCGCCGCGCTCTGTACTCGTCGGGCGCCTCCATCGACATGGAGTGCTCTCCGCCCGACCTCATCGGCACCTCGGAGGTATTCACAATGGAACACAGAGAGAAGCTCTGTTCGGTGTTGCCGGCACGCGCGCAGGGCTACATGTGGCAGTTGGCGTTCAGCACGAGCCAAAACGGTTTCTCGCTGGCCTCCATGTACCGCAAGATGCAGCGCGTCGACAGCCCCGTGCTGCTCGTCATCCAGGACACGGATAACAACGTGTTCGGAGCTCTGACATCGTGCGGACTGCACCCTTCAAAGCACTTCTACGGCACGGGCGAGTCGCTGCTGTTCTCGTTCCAGTGCAGCGGCGAGGAGGCGCGCCGTCAGTCTCATCCCGCCATCGAACCCGCCAAGGACAAGGATGCTAAGGAAGAACCGGTTAAGGATGAGAAAGAAGATCATCCAGCACCAGCGAAAACCAAATTCAAGTATTGGGGCTGGACCGGAGACAATATGTATTTTATCCGCGGTAGCAACGATAACATCTCCATCGGCGCCGGCGACGGCAAGTTCGGTCTATGGCTTGACGGCGACCTGTACCTGGGCCGCACGCAGCGCTGCAAGACGTACGGCAACGAGCCACTCACCACGCGCGAAGACTTCATCGTCAAGATCATGGAGTGCTGGACCTTCATCTGAGCGCCCCCTCCCCCCTCCACCACTCGCCCGCCGCGCTGTCCCGGAACGAGCTGCACGCGCCGCCCACTACTCTAATTTCCAATCAAAAATAAGCTTTAGATTATCTTATGAAATTTGCTACGAAGATTTGACACTTTTACAAGTCAGTCTTTCGACTTTAGTACCGATGAGTCTGAAAACGATTTTGTACTCGCATTGTGACTCAAAACGTAGCGGCGCGGATCCACATCGATCGGCCGACATGAAGACAATATTATTAACGTCTACGCGCATTTCTAGTCAAATGTACTAAAACCTGACCAATGTTTTCGTCCTCTCCGAATTTAGAGGCGTGTTCGGATACGAGTGCCGCCGCTCGGGCGCGGGCGCCTGTCCGCGACTTTACTGAGCAAGTGCATTAATCCTAGTCAATTGTCATTTGTATGTAAGTTGAGAGTTCCGGAGTCGACAGAGCAGCATGCGTGCGCTCCCGGAGCCCCGGAGCCCGGAGGACGGCGACTGCGGAGTACGCGGTGCCGGGCTGCGCGCCGCCGCACGCCCGGACAGCCTGATAATTATTACGTGTCAATTCATACAATTAATATTGTGCATTGTTGTTAAGGAAATTAAAAGCATATTTGTAACTATTAAATCTGTATGTTATGTAGAACTTTATATATTAACGAATCAATCATTACCTATATGTTTAGAGGCCGACTTATTGGCGTGTCCAGAACCGAGCAATGTAACACACATTAATTTTATGAAAGTGATTCTGGTTCATTCATGACTTGTTGGAGGTAGCTCGCTCGCATTGGCAGAACGCAAGCTGCTGATTCTTGCCACCTGACGAGAGCCTCGAGCCACTCACGTGTGCCCGCCCTGGGTCGGTGACACTGTCAGTATAAATATTTTATTTATTAATAATAATTTGTGTAGATTTTGTATGTTATGTTGTCGTGTCTGATTGTATTGAGTCATAATATTTAAGTTAGTGAGCATAATTATGTTACACTTGTACTGTGATTTGATTATTATGGTTGCATTTTTTCACTTATTGGAGCGTTGTCACTGATTAATTACATTTATGCTGATCGGCAGTTTAGTGAATATCTAACATATCTTCATTCATGTCACAGATCTATAAGAATGTTTACGATAGTCCACAGAATAAGAACACGCAATCAAGATAGTTTTCAATAAACCATAGATTATTTTTATGATGTGACGCTTCAGTACAGAGATGAGTAGCCAATTTATGAATATTATTAATTAAATAGTAAAAAAAAAAACTTAAATAGTTATCTTAGAATGCTTGATGAATGTAATCGTCATTGTGCTTAGTAATCGTTAGCATGATGTTACTCAGATCTATCTGGTCGTATAACATTATTTATTTGTCCTTAAGTAAGCACGCGCGCTAGTGCCGCCGCGCCGCGCATGTCTACCGCTGTGGCCAGTATTATGGTCTTTGTTTCGTTTCAAATATCTACTGTATATAAAACATATTCCTATGTGAGATTAGTAGAGATATAATATATATTTTTGTGAAAGGCCACGCGAAATAACTTTTGTGTATATCTATGGTAGAAAGTACAAGTACCAAAATGTGTCCCAGCTGTTAATGAAGTATAGAATATAGCGCGTGCGTCTATTCAGGCAGAATATTTTGACGTTGTTATTGTTTGTGGTACATCAGGAATGTAATAGTTGAACTTAGGTTTTAAAATTATATCGGCATAATTATTGTTATAAATTTATAATCATTAGACTTGTTGAGTAGCAGTGAGAATTAAAATATTTATTTATTCCGTTATGGTTTCCATCTTACGGTTGCTGTAGCTACATTACTTTATCGGTGATGATTTATTATGTAATTCTAAGTTGTTAAAATGTAAATCAAGCCATAATAATTGAGAAATTGAGAATATATTCTTTTGAGAAAAGGTTTTTTTTTTTTTAATCTAGTTTTGTTTAGAGGCTTTTATCAAAGATATGTCAGCCCCATCGTACCCTTTTACAGTAATTGACTTACTTAAACAGTATTAATTTATAATATCACTTAACAGCTATTGAATTAGAGTTTTTCGTGGAGGACCATAATTAAATGGCACAACTTTTTAATTATCTCCGAAGATGGAACAGATAAGATGGATTGTATTATGCCTATATCAAATTTATTTATTTTAAATTCCTTCACGAATAACTTGCGTTCTACTCCGTTTCGAGCACACTCCATCAGCAAATGCTGCACGTCCTCGATTTGATTGCAAACTGTGCAATTAGGAGAATCAGCCTTTTTCATAAGAAAAGCAAACTTTGCCGATGGATAGTGCCCAGAACGGAGTCTTAATATCAATTTAACATAACTTCTATCTAATTTAGTATCCTCAAACCAGGGAACACGAGATGGTTGACCTTGAATGCTTTTGTACCAAATACCTTTATCCAGAGACATGTTCAAAAAATGTTGTTTCCAGGAATTAAAGCATGTAGATTTAAATTTAGTTGTATATTCCCAATAATCAGGTATGTAATTAATTATACAACCGTCCACTACTGCTGATTTGGATATACGGTCAGCCTCCTCGTTACCGCTTAGTCCAATATGTGCTGGAACCCATTGCAATCTACATTCTATATTATTGTTTTTAAGTATAATTATTAGTTTTAAAATATCAAACGCTATCGATGTACCTCTGCTGTAGCCAGAGGCGCATCGAGCGATATGCTGGAGTGCGCTTTTGCTATCTGAAAATATTACTACTTTATTTAAATTTTGATTCAAGACATAATTTACTGCTTTGTAAATTGCTATGAGTTCCAGCGACATAATTGATATATCACAATTAATTTTATATCCGAACCTATTCCCTAAACTCTGGTCAAATAACCCTGCTCCTTGTCCCTGAGTACTTTTCGATGCATCAGTGTAAATTTTATGCCACCCGAAATATATTATGTTCAATTCTGCTACAGTATCACTCAGTACCACATTTGGGTTATAATTACGTTTAGCGGTGCTTAAACATTTGAGTTCAGTTTTAATGATATTTTTTTTAATATAGGAGGTCCAAATTTCTAAACTAAACATTTTAAGATATTCTGATGATGTAATTTCTAAGTACCTGACGTCATTGTATACCTTCACTAGTAATGGTATTTTTTTTTCCAATAAGAAGTACGACAAAGGTCGCTCAACACGGATATAAGATCAATGGTGACATTATTTGACCACGATCGAATTTTTAGACAATATTTGTATGCTAAATATTCTCTTCTTAAATATAAAGGTGAAATACATAGATCTGATTCCATTACGTGAATAGGGGAGCTTTTAATATAACCCCCTATTATACGTAGGGCCTGATTTTGCAGCTTGTCTAGTTTCGATAAATGTGTTTTAGCACTACAGTCATAGAGAATCGAACCATAATCTAATCGACTTCTAATTAAGGAGATGTACAGTTTACGTATATGTTTAGTATGTATACCCCATGAGCTCCCCGTTAATATCTTTAATATATTCAAAAACTTTAAACTTTTCGCGATTGTTTCATTTATGTGTTTACTCCAACGTAAACTTTGGTCTAGCCACATACCTAAATATTTAGTACATGGTGAAAATGTTAATGACTGTTCATTTATTTTAAGAGAAGGTAGTATTCTGCGTCTGCCCCTACTAAATACACAATATGTAGACTTATTAGAATATAATTCGAGACCAAGTTCGGCTAAAGACATAACTATATAATCTAATGCATTTTGAATATACATTCCACATTTCATAATGTCTTTATCTTTAACATATAGAACAAAATCATCTGCATATTGCGACACTACTACTGTATTAAGATGTTGTTGACATACTTTATATGTAATTAAATTAAATAGTAGCGGGGATAAAGGGTCTCCTTGAGCTAAACCTTTATTAGTCCATCGATCTGTTACTAAATCACTGAATTCTGTTTTAATTTTTAGATGTCTCTTATTCAAAAATGACCATATATAATTACAAAATTTTGAGCCAATTTGAAGTTCATCTAAAATTTTAACTGCTGCATCAACAGATACATTATTATATGCATTTTGAATATCCAGGAAACATGCTACCGTAGGTATATTTTTAGAAAAACCATTTTGTATGTAAGTAACTAGGCGACTCAATGAATCTAAACAGGACAATGATTTTCTAAATCCAATATTATGTGGTGACAATATTTTTTCCCTTTCAGTGTACCATTCTAGACGTCTTACTAACATTAAATGAAAGATTTTGCATAAACATGGGATTAGAGATATGATATATGAGATTAGAGATATGGGCCTTAATTTAGGATCAGTAAATGTATTATTCGCTTTAGGAATTGGTATTATCTGGATATTACGCCACTGAAGAGGTACAATACCTGAATGAAAGATTTTATTATATATATGCAGTAAATAAGTTCTTGCTAAACTGGGAAGATTATAAATCATCGAATATGAAATACCATCCTCACCAGGTGCAGAATCCTTTTTTTTTAAACAATTTTCCAATTCCTGGATACTAAAATCACACTCTAAAGTTTCATTTTTAGATACAAATATAGGTGTTTTATTTGTTACATAGTCAGGAGTCAGTGACCTTAATAACTCATTTTGTTTATCGATAGGAGGATAGCTGGTAGACTGTTTATAACCCTTTATCCACCGCATACGTCGCCACATGTCATAAACTGATACTACATGGTCAATGGAATCACAAAATCTTTGCCAACCCAATGATTTTGCTTTTTGACATGCTACATGAAATTCTTTAATTTTTTCTTCTAGTTTGGACAAGTTATCTGGGGTTGGATTACGGCGAAACTTTGCTAGACACAACCTTCGTTGTGCAACAATGTGGGATAATTCGGACGTCCAATAATTTTTTGGTTTAAATTCCTTTGTGGGCTTAGAACAACATTTAATGAACGGAATATATTTATCAGCGGCTAAATTTATTTTGTTTGTAAAAAAGTCATACATTTCTTGAACATTTGTGTCACCGCAGCACACAGTAAAACTTTTAGATATAGAATCCCTATATTCTTTCCAGTCTGCCTTTTTGTAATTCCTTTTTCTATTTATAGTGAAATCATCAGGTATTGTGATTGTTATTTTAATTATTAAGTGATCACTTCCAAGGTTTTCATTGAGTACTTTCCAGTCAAATTTGATTGCGATATCAGACGTTGCAAATGTTATATCCGGTGAAGTTTTTTGCAAAATCCCATTAACTAGTTTAATTCTTGTTGGCAAACAATTATTAAGGGAAATTAACGAATTTTCAAGGGACGAATCCATTATTTGAGTGCCTCTTGAATCGGTTTTGATAGACCAGTTAGAGTGATGGCCGTTGAATTCACCGGCTATCAAAGTTTTATTTGAGAAATGAGAAAAAATCTGGTCCCAGTCTGAAGGTTGTGTAACGACTGAAGATGGACAATAAAGTGCAACGACATTTTCTAAATCTTTACAATTAATTAATTTAGCACTTACTACTTGTATACCTGGATTTAAAACCTGAAAAGAATTAACATGTGACCGTATGGATTTATGAACGAAAATAGCAACCCCACCATATGAATCATATCTGTCTTTTCGATAAATGTTATAGCCACTTACATTTAAGTCCACTTCATTATCTAACCATGTTTCGCTCACGATCGCTATATGAATTTTTTCTTTATTTAACAAATCTGTAAATGAAATCATTTTGGGCCGTAGACTTTGTGAGTTCCATTGAATAATGTTGATTCCTATATTTTTGTCTATATTAGCCATTTATGAACTTAATAATTTTATCTAACCAATTTCCTTTTAGCAGACAACTTAATACATTCTTCTTTAATTCTTCATATATATTTTTGAACAACAAAAAAATCTTTTCTTCAAATGTTCCTTCCGATGTGAATATTCTCTTAAATTTAATTAGCAATTTCTTAAATTCAAATCTATCAAGTAATTGTTCATCTTTTTGGTCGTCCTTTTTTTCGGTTTGTGATGGAAAACTCTCATAATTATCCTTTTCAGTCGATCTGTCTGGCTTACGTTTGGATTTCTTTTCCTCAGGTGACTTTTTTGTAGTGTTTTGTTTCCATTGTACGTTATTACCTTCCTTCTCCTGGACAATGTGTGTAGATGTCTCTGGCCCACAATTTTGTAAGGAACTGATAAGCACGTTACTATATGTTTCATTTAGTGAACTTGTAATAGGCGACGATTTTTGCAGCATATCTTGAGAACTAGCGTCTTCTCGTTGTTTTCTAAGGAACAGCTGCAGTGCTTTTCTGTAGGGTACCTGTTCTGTGCTCATGATATTTCTTATATCTTTTTCTTTTAAAAATAGGGGACATTTTTTGTCTAGTACAAAGTGATTTCCTCTACAATTTAAGCACGAGATATTACTTATATCACAATTTTCGTGGTCCCCACCACATTTGGGACATATTTTCTTTTTCGTGGGACAGTATTTTAATACATGTCCGAATTGCCAACATCCAGAGCACTGTGTCACAGGGAACACATAGGGCTCCACCTTTAAACGGCAATCATACGCATATATATGGGATGGCAGGTTATTACTTTTAAAACATACTCTTATAGATTCACAGTCAACCCATTTGTTCTCCGAATTAACGCGTCTCAGCCGCTTGACAGATACTATTTCTGTAGTGCATTCTACCCCTTTCACCACACCGTAGGATAGGGAAACCTCATTTATTAATTGGCATCTCCAACCCATATCTCTAAATTTTTGGCATTCCATTAACTTAGTGGCATCTTCTTTTTCTTGAAATTGAATTAGAACTTTGTTAATACTTTTGTATTTTATTCTTGTAACATTCTTAATACTTTCACATCTCAATAATCGTGCAAATGCCATTTGCTTAGGTATGCTCTCTACGGAAGTTACACACACTTCGTGATTTGTTATGTTGTTTAATTCATCATTTCTTTTTTCCAAATCTACCCTCATTTGATTTTGTAACTCCGCAGAGTTACTTCTAATTAATATTTTAGGTTTTCTCCTACTCACAGAAATAAAATCATCATCATCAACAGAATCATCTTCTCTCTCCTTTCTCTTCTCAGGTAATCTCTTTTCACTTTCTTTATGCATTTCAACTCGCGCAATTTTAGGTTCCAAAGATTTGTCACAGTCTTTTTCACAATTAACTAAAATTTCCATATCACTACCATCTTCGTCTTCCCCACTCTCCATTTTAGATTATAAAAGATTAATGATATAGTAACACTATTCGCGAAACTAATAAACACAGCAGCGAATCTGCAAACTCAACCGTACGCTAAGGTGTCGCGACAGTGAGTTTGAGAAAAGGTGTTCCAGCGGTTACAGAGTGACGGTATGAAGCTAAAATGGAGTAAATGTTTATTTATGGTTAATGAAGTCAAATACTTAGGTTACGTCATATCAAAAGAGGGGGTTAAAGTAGATTCAGATAAAATAAAAGCAATAATAAAATTCCCAGGCCATGAGATATTTCAGAGTTGCGTTCCTTTTTAGGTTTAGTTAATTTTTATGCTAAATTTTTTAAGAATATGAGTACTATTTTGTCACCACTGCATGAACTTTTAAAAAAAGAGGTCAATTGGAGATGGAGTGCGGAGTGCGAAAGGGCGTTTGCAAAAGTTAAAAGAATATTAGTAGGCGCAGAGGTATTAACTCATTATGATCCAAACAAGCCGTTAGTGTTGACATGCGACGCGAGCGCGCGGGTCATAGGCGGTATACTCACACAGCCGGGCGCCGACGTCGACGGCCGCGACCGCCGGTAGTATATGTGTCACGCGCGTTGAATAACGCCGAGAAACATTATTCACAAATAGATCGGGAGGCGTTAGCTATCGTATTTTGTTCATTTTTAGTTTATTATAATTTAGGATATGCATTATTTAAGGATTTACCTTTGATATAAGCCTCTAAACAAAACTAGATTAAAAAAAAAAGGTGGAGGAGTGTAATATATTGGGTTTACCCACATAAGAAATTTAGTAAGTAAGATCACGTATAAATAAGCCTACTAACCGTCAGTTCGCAATATACGCTTGCTACAAGTTGACGTTTCTTTATTTATTACTCCCGACACTTCACATCTATGGAGACATTTTATTATATCAGCACAGTACAAAATAAAAAGTATTGAACCTAATATAGAGCCTTGTGGGATACCTCTCTCTATTGACATAATTGCCGACCTAAGTGTGGTGCCGTCATCTAAACGCAAATCAACAAATTGATCCCGGTTAGTGAGGTAACTACGGAACCATTGCGTAGCGCTGGGATCGAAACCGTAATAACTTAACTTAGATAGTAATAGCGGAATATTTAGAGCGTCAAATGCCCGTGAGAAATCAAGCAAAACCAGTAATGAGCACATTCCCCTTCTATTCAAAGTGTAAACACGCGTGTCAGTGAACTCCGGCAATAATAATTTAAAAAAAAGAAGAAAAAGAAATATAATAATGTAACACACGTACTTAGAATTAATTATTAACACAGCCTGTCTAGTGGTATAACCTTAGATCATCGATGTCATAATAGTCCCGCCGGACGCTACGAGATGGCGCTGTACGACTACGTCACGATTCTAGATCGCGGTGTTCCGTGAATTAGTGACCCTCGACAGATTAATTATGGCTCCTCGACACTAGATGGAGCTGTACAAATACGTCACAGTCCTGAATCGCGGTGTTATGACTCTCCGTAGCCTAATGACCCCCTAAGGGAATTGTAAGTCTAATCAAGCCATTTCTCCTGCTATCAGCGAGGTGCATCGGCGGATCTCGTCCTTGTGGGAAAGGTCACGAGGGACACCCATGATAGTTTGGTGGAGTAGCCGAACCAGTATATATTTTTGGATTAGAGGACTAAATCCCCAGCCCTCGTCCGAGCGGACTCGGCTGTGTGGACCTGCGCCTATTTTTATATAAAGTTTTAACGTCAAAGTATCATTTGTAAACACTGTAATCCTGCTGTTAAATTAAACGTCTCAAGCTATCATCGAGTATCCTTCACTTCTGTGACGACATCGATCAACCCTCCTACAATAATATATAATTAGGAAAAATCAGCCAAAGAACCCACCAATCAGATCTTAACCTCTGAAAGCCTCCATTCGTCAAACGTACCATCCTTCAAACCCCGCCTGCATACGAAAAACCGGATTCAAATGTCAGTTTGACATTTTTTCTCAGTTATGACAGCATATATTTTTTGTCGGAGGGCACCTGACACGACCAATAATGTCTATGGCCAAGCGTGTAAATGTTGCTACAGCATAAAATACATTGCGTTTTGGTAATAATAGAGGTAATAAACGAGTGAATCGCAAAACTCACTGGTGAGTTTCAGTGCTCAACGTGGTTTCGATTAATGAAACTCACCAGTGAGTTTCCGGGCTTTACAGGTTAAAATTTACCTATCTAAGATATCGCAACTTCTGCAATAACATACTAAAAAAACTAAAAAAAGAATATGAAGAAAAGGAATTCGAAAAGGCTAAAAACAACCCTAAAAAAATGTGGGAAGTAATTCGCAATGTAACTTACACCAAATGCATACGGTCAACATCAACAGAGCTTTTGACAATCGAAAATTGCCCTACTAAATCCGTCAATACAGTTAACACGTTCTTTGCAAATGTGGGTATAAATCTAACGAATAGCATCTCTCCTCAGAGTTTCCCCCAAGCCTCCAACAATATTCAACAGGGTACGGCTGACTCAATGGTTGTTCTAGAAACAGATGAAGAAGAGGTTAAATCGATAATAAGCAATCTCCGAATCAATAGTGCTACCGGATGGAACGGCATTCCACCTAAATTACTAATACACGCTAGTCACATCCTAGTCCCACCTATTACACATATATGCAACCTGGCAATATCTACAGGTACATTCCCAAATGCCTTGAAAAAGGCAATTGTACTCCCAATCTACAAGTCTGGGGACAGAGACAAGGTCACTAACTACCGCCCAATATCAGTCCTCCCAGCGATCTCTAAGGTTCTGGAAAGAATATTGTACAAACGCCTGAATAATTTCCTCGATAAACACAAAATTATTTCCCAAAATCAATTCGGCTTCAGACGCGGATTGTCAACTGAAGATGCAGTGACATCTCTACTCGACTTTGTAGTTAATAGGGTCGACAATAAATTCAAATGTTTGGGAATCTTTCTAGACCTTTCAAAGGCGTTCGACACTGTCTCTGTCCCTCTACTTCTTTCTAAGCTAGAAACCATCGGAGTTCGAGGCATTGCTCTGACTCTATTCAGCAATTTTCTCACCGATAGAGTGCAGTGCGTTAAGATTGGGGAATATATTAGCGACGCAAGCAATATGGTTGTCGGCTTGCCACAGGGAAGTCTTCTCAGTCCCCTTCTTTTTCAAATCTATGTCAACGAACTCTGTCAGCTATCCCTACCCTCAACAAAAATAATTGCCTATGCAGATGACACAGTAATTCTATCGTATGACCGTGATTGGACCTCCGCAAAAGAGATTGCCGAAAGGGGACTCAGCGAAGTGATGCTGTGGTTGGGAAAAAACAACCTTGCCATAAACATTAAAAAAACTAACTTCATTACCTTCGGCTTAAGACCCTCCACCCTTCCGCCAGACGATTCTTTATCAATAAAAGCCCATAAATGTACCAACCTTCCCCCTTTTTGCTCATGCCCCACTGTTACCAGAGCATCAGTAATACGATACCTCGGCATCCAACTAGACTCTTGTCTATCCTGGAAACCACACTTACATACAGTGTCCGCGCGAGTTCGAAAACTAATTTACTTATTTAAAAAACTTAGAGTATCCGCAAATAGCAACATCCTAAAGATCGTTTACTCGGCACTATGCGAATCAATATTAAACTATTGCATCACTGCGTGGGGAGGGGCTGCCAAGACCGACATTATTCAAGCAGAGCGAGCACAAAGAGCAGTAATAAAAGTTACATTAAAAAAACCTTTTAGATTCCCAACACGGCAACTATACGCAGAGTTTGAAACATTGACGGTCCGACAACTTTACATCTACCGCACAGTCATAAGAAAACATGCAACCCTTCCATATACCATAAATATTAACCCAACAGCCAGAAGAATATCTAAACCGCCATGCCTCATACCAACACCACATTTTGCTAGGCGACATTTCACTTACCTAAGTGCACGCATCTACAATAAAATACACCAAAAGCTAGATATCCACTCCCAAAATAAGTTTAAATGTAAAAAAATACTCAAACCTTTTCTACTTACCCTAGATTACGACGAGACAGAAACACTGATAAAACCCCCATCCACATAGAACTCTAATATAATCACCATACAAACTAGACACACGCCCAGACACTATCACACATACACCATCACTCACACACACACCATAACGCACCTTCCCTCTCAAAAACTCACTCACTTTCTCCCACACATACACACTACTCACGCATGCGTGCTCACATGTATATAAATTATTCTTAGTGTTACACATTTGGTTTACCGAATTATTGGAAATTGTAACAACGGACGAAGAGATGTCTCCTATAATACAGGACTATCCTAGCATAGGGGACATTATTCATAAAATAAAATAAAATGTAAAAGAAGTTTTCCTAGATGTAACACGTCATGTATTTTCTTTTGGCAATAAAAACTTATTATTATTATTATTCCATTTATTCAATCTTATATACATACACTTTACATTTTCAAATATTTAGGTACTTACATATAAAAACATAAATAAATACAAAAACATTTAAAAATATAAAAAGTAGTAGCCCACCGGTATCGGGAATAGGGTCCAAGCTACCGGTGGTCAGGGCTCCTGAGAAAGGAACCTCCTAACAATACGAGCCGTGTCCAGGAGTACTGCTTTCTGGATCAAGCCCTTGATCCAACTGCCTAACGAGAGCCTCCTGAGATGTTGGTCGAGGCTCTTGGCAATTAAGCCATTGGCCGTCACGACTATCGGCACAATGACTGCTGTATCCACCTCCCACATGTCGACAACCTCGCGAGCCAGATCAAGATACTTTGTTTTTTTATCTCTCTCAGCCTTCACGAGGTTCTCGTCATGAGGGACAGCTATATCAACAATCATTGTGCGACGCTCTTGTCGATCTATCACCACTATGTCAGGCTTATTGGCAACAATAGTGCTGTCAGTGATGATAGATCGATCCCAATATAACGTGATATTGCCATTTTTGAGAACTGGGTCGGGCTCATACCTATAGTACGGTACTTCAGATTTCACAAGATTGTATTTAAGAGCAAGTTGCTGGTGGATAATCCTGGCTACAAGGTTGTGTCTATGCAAATAGTCTCCGTTAGCTAGACGAGAACAACCAGAAATAATGTGTCGTATTGATTCTCCGGGCCGGTGGCATGCCCGACAGATGTCAACCGTACCGCCCTTCACAATATATTTCCGGTAGTTATTCGTCATAATAACTTCGTCCATAATCGCACAGACAAAACCTTCGGTTTCCCCGAAGAGGTCACCAAAGCGCAGCCAGGATACGGACGCTAAGAGATCTACATCGGGCCCATGTAGGACCCGGTAAAAGCGCCCGTGAAGCTCCTTGCTCTGCCATACTTCTCTGCGGTCATTAGTATCCAGTACTGTAGGTTTACGCCAGTTCTCTTTTGCCAAGGAGAGCGGGGTGAGGCCCTTGTCCACAGCGACCACATCTCGATGCATACCCACGTCAGCTTTGAGGAAGTACTCCCTAAGGCTGCATACCTCGCGGTTGTGTAGGGTCTTAGCATTTAAGAACCCACGACCCCCACACTTCCGCGGGATATACAGCCTCATCACCGATGATCGTGGGTGATGCATCCTATTTGCGGTCAGCAGTGTGCGGACCCTCCTATCCAGGGCGTCAAGTTCCGTCTGAGTCCATTTGAGTATGCCGAAAGAGTACATCAATACCGGCATGACCCAACCGTTGAAGGCGCGCACCTTGTTCCCGCCTGATAAAAGACTATTCAGTACTTTATTCAGGCGGCCAAAGAAGCGCTCCCTCAACGACTGTTTCACTTTAGCTGTATTGATGCCTAACGCTTCCAACATACCCAAATACTTGTAGGTTTCGGTTGAGCAGAGGGATCTAAGGTGTACGGAATCCGAGAGTTGAGTTCCCACGGATTCCATAATCTCCCCTCGCTTTACATGCATGACTGCACATTTGTCCACACCAAATTCCATCCTGATGGCGCTACTGAAGGTTTCTGTTACCTTCAGTAGCTTCATCAGTTGCAAGTTGTTGGGGGCAAAGAGTTTCAGATCATCCATGTAAAGGAGGTGAGATATAACCTGACCACCTCTCTTCAACCGATAGCCTAGCCCTGAATTCTCCAGCAGTGTGCTTAGAGGATTCAAAGCTAGGCAAAACCAAAGCGGACTCAAACTATCACCCTGGAATATACCCCGCTCGATCCTTATCGGTTCACTATTCCTCTGGATTTGTCGACATCCTGGATAGCGAAGGACCGTCCTCCATTGCCCCATACATGACATCAGGAAGGTGCGTATCGTTGCATCAACTTTATACAATTCTAGCACCCTCATGAGCCATGTATGAGGAACTGAGTCATAGGCCTTCTTATAGTCTATCCAACATGTCGACAGATCCTTTCGGAAGCGCCGAACCTGTTGGCTAATGGTCATATCTATGAGGAGAAGCTCCTTAGTACCGCGGGACCCATTCCTACATCCATTTTGAGAGGCAGACATGATACAGTTACTATTTATATGTGTATTAATCTTAGCTCTCAAAATGGATGTAAGAACCTTATGGTAAGCACGTGATCGGTCTATAATTTTTAGGTTCCGCAGTACTACCTGATTTATGGAGCAGGTGGGTTATTCCTGTAGTTAGAGATTGGGGTAGCGACCCGGACTCTAAGGCAGACTGGATCTGAGATGCCAAGCGGGTATGCGACCTTGTTAACTATTTTATCCAGAAGTTGTGCAGCCCGTCCGGCCCTGGAGATTTCCAGTTAGCTAACGGACGGACTGCACGAGCTACATCTGGTATTGGATCGCACGCGCGCTCAACATCCCGAATCCAATTGCCCTCGGTATGACAAACAGGCACCGACCAGATGCTGCGCCAGAACGAGTATATGGCGTCATCATCCGGCAGGTGCGTATTAGTCACACCTTGGTCCGGTCGCTCCCAATCCCTATACACCCACCTTTCATTACTTCGGAATGTGCGATTCTGGGTGTATCGTTCCACTCGCCGCTTATACCTGCGAATACGGTTTGCCCATGCATATACTTTCTGCTTCAGGAAGTCGATGCGCTCTGTGACACGGGACATATAGTCTCGGGAGCTGACATCAGTCCCCGAAAACGCCCGTCTCACAAAGCGCATCACTCTTGGGCGAGTGTTGCCCTCCCTGAAACAGATTAGTTTGCCTATGAGTGCTCTGGCCCCACCAATACTTACTATTATTATTATTATAAATGAAAGTCTAATGTTAATGATATCTACTAAAGTCTAATGTTATTTGTATCTACTTAAGGAATCTATTAAGTAATATATTGTAATGAAAGAAAACAATCAATAACAATTATCTAAGATGATTATCGAGCCGTATCCTACTGCATTATCGTTAAAATAAATGATGCACTGAGTTTCATCAATAGCTTTCTATGCTAATGATTGAGTCGTGCCTCCTCATTAGTATTTGTTTTGGTAATTACTGATGATCGGAGACAATACAGTAAATTAATTAATGGCGGAGACAAACATAATTACTTAATCACTAGGGCCATTTCTAACTTCATAAAAGCGGAACTCCGAAGAATATTAAATCATAACATAAAAGTCAGTGGTCCGGTCAGTGCCTCCAGTAAGAGTTGTGAAAAGTGTTCGGGCTAAATAGATTACTAACTAATAATATATTGTTTAGTTTATTCGTAACCGACTTCGAGAGCATCTGGATCTGAAAAATGTGGAAGTTTTTTACATTTTTTACTAAGAATGAGGTGTTGTCCATGAGCGATGAGCTTCGCCGCGCTCTGTACTCGTCGGGCGCCTCCATCGACATGGAGTGCTCTCCGCCCGACCTCATCGGCACCTCGGAGGTATTCACAATGGAACACAGAGAGAAGCTCTGTTCGGTGTTGCCGGCACGCGCGCAGGGCTACATGTGGCAGTTGGCGTTCAGCACGAGCCAAAACGGTTTCTCGCTGGCCTCCATGTACCGCAAGATGCAGCGCGTCGACAGCCCCGTGCTGCTCGTCATCCAGGACACGGATAACAACGTGTTCGGAGCTCTGACATCGTGCGGACTGCACCCTTCAAAGCACTTCTACGGCACGGGCGAGTCGCTGCTGTTCTCGTTCCAGTGCAGCGGCGAGGAGGCGCGCCGTCAGTCTCATCCCGCCATCGAACCCGCCAAGGACAAGGATGCTAAGGAAGAACCGGTTAAGGATGAGAAAGAAGATCATCCAGCACCAGCGAAAACCAAATTCAAGTATTGGGGCTGGACCGGAGACAATATGTATTTTATCCGCGGTAGCAACGATAACATCTCCATCGGCGCCGGCGACGGCAAGTTCGGTCTATGGCTTGACGGCGACCTGTACCTGGGCCGCACGCAGCGCTGCAAGACGTACGGCAACGAGCCACTCACCACGCGCGAAGACTTCATCGTCAAGATCATGGAGTGCTGGACCTTCATCTGAGCGCCCCCTCCCCCTCCCCCACTCGCCCGCCGCGCTGTCCCGGAACGAGCTGCACGCGCCGCCCACTACTCTATTTTCAAATCAAAAATAAGCTTTAGATTATCTTATGAAATTTGCTACGAAGATTTGACACTTTTACAAGTCAGTCTTTCGACTTTAGTACCGATGAGTCTGAAAACGATTTTGTACTCGCATTGTGACTCGAAACGTAGCGGCGCGGATCCACATCGATCGGCCGACATGAAGACAATATTATTAACGTCTACGCGCATTTCTAGTCAAATGTACTGAAACCTGACCAATGTTTTCGTCCTCTCCGAATTTAGAGGCGTGTTCGGATACGAGTGCCGCCGCTCGGGCGCGGGCGCCTGTCCGCGACTTTACTGAGCAAGTGCATTAATCCTAGTCAATTGTCATTTGTATGTAAGTTGAGAGTTCCGGAGTCGACAGAGCAGCATGCGTGCGCTCCCGGAGCCCCGGAGCCCGGAGGACGGCGACTGCGGAGTACGCGGCGCCGGGCTGCGCGCCGCCGCACGCCCGGACAGCCTGATAATTATTACGTGTCAATTCATACAATTAATATTGTGCATTGTTGTTAAGGAAATTAAAAGCATATTTGTAACTATAAAATCTGTATGTAATGTAGAACTTTATATATTAACGAATCAATCATTACCTATATGTTTAGAGGCCGACTTATTGGCGTGTCCAGAACCGAGCAATGTCACATTAATTTTATGAAAGTGATTCTGGTTCATTCATGACTTGTTGGAGGTAGCTCGCTCGCATTGGCAGAACGCAAGCTGCTGATTCTTGCCACCTGACGAGAGCCTCGAGCCACTCACGTGTGCCCGCCCTGGGTCGGTGACACTGTCAGTATAAATATTTTATTTGTTAATAATAATTTGTGTAGATTTTGTATGTTATGTTGTCGTGTCTGATTGTATTGAGTCATAATATTTAAGTTAGTGAGCATAATTATGTAACACTTGTACTGTGATTTGATTATTATGGTTGCATTTTTTCACTTATTGGAGCGTTTTCACTGATTAATTACATTTATGCTGATCGGCAGTTTAGTGAATATCTAACATATCTTCATTCATGTCACAGATTTATAAGAATGTTTACGATAGTCCACAGAATAAGAACACGCAATCAAGATAGTTTTCAATAAACCATAGATTATTTTCATGATGTGACGCTTCAGTACAGAGATGAGTAGCCAATATATGAATATTATTAATTAAATAGTAAAAAAAAAAACTTAAATAGTTATCTTAGAATGCTTGATGAATGTAATCGTCATTGTGCTTAGTAATCGTTAGCATGATGTTACTCAGATCTATCTGGTCGTATAACATTATTTATTTGTCCCTATGTAAGCACGCGCGCTAGTGCCGCCGCGCCGCGCATGTCTACCGCTGTGGCCAGTATTATGGTCTTTGTTTCGTTTCAAATATCTACTGTATATAAAACATATTCCTATGTGAGATTAGAAGAGATATAATATATATTTTTGTGAAAGGCCACGCGAAATAACTTTTGTGTATATCTATGGTAGAAAGTACAAGTACCAAAATGTGTCCCAGCTGTTAATGAAGTATAGAATATAGCGCGTGCGTCTATTCAGGCAGAATATTTTGACGTTGTTATTGTTTGTGGTACATCAGGAATGTAATAGTTGAACTTAGGTTTTAAAATTATATCGGCATAATTATTGTTATAAATTTATAATCATTAGACTTGTTGAGTAGCAGTGAGAATCAAAATATTTATTTATTCCGTTATGGTTTCCATCTTACGGTTGCTGTAGCTACATTACTTTATCGGTGATGATTTATTATGTAATTCTAAGTTGTTAAAATGTAAATCAAGCCATAATAATTGACAAATTGAGAATATATTATTTTGAGAAAAGGTGTTCCAGCGGTTACAGAGTGACGGTATGAAGCTAAAATGGAGTAAATGTTTATTTATGGTTAATGAAGTCAAATACTTAGGTTACGTCATATCAAAAGAGGGGTTAAAGTAGATTCAGATAAAATAAAAGCAATAATAAAAATTCCCAGGCCATGAGATATTTCAGAGTTGCGTTCCTTTTTAGGTTTAGTTAATTTTTATGCTAAATTTGTTAAGAATATGAGTACTATTTTGTCACCACTGTATGAACTTTTAAAAAAAGAGGTCAATTGGAGATGGAGTGCGGAGTGCGAAAGGGCGTTTGCAAAAGTTAAAAGAATATTAGTAGGCGCAGAGGTATTAACTCATTATGATCCAAACAAGCCGTTAGTGTTGACATGCGACGCGAGCGCGCGGGTCATAGGCGGTATACTCACACAGCCGGGCGCCGACGTCGACGGCCGCGACCGCCGGTAGTATATGTGTCACGCGCGTTGAATAACGCCGAGAAACATTATTCACAAATAGATCGGGAGGCGTTAGCTATCGTATTTTGTTTATTTTTAGTTTATTATAATTTAGGATATGCATTATTTAAGGATTTATCTTTGATATAAGCCTCTAAACAAAACTAGATTAAAAAAAAAGGTGGAGGAGTGTAATATATTGGGTTTACCCACATAAGAAATTTAGTAAGTAAGATCACGTATAAATAAGCCTACTAACCGTCAGTTCGCAATATACGCTTGCTACAAGTTGACGTTTCTTTATTTATTACTCCCGACACTTCACATGTATGGAAACATTTTATTATATCAGCACAGTACAAAATAAAAAGTATTGAACCTAATATAGAGCCTTGTGGGATACCTCTCTCTATTGACATAATTGCCGACCTAAGTGTGGTGCCGTCATCTAAACGCAAATCAACAAATTGATCCCGGTTAGTGAGGTAACTACGGAACCATTGCGTAGCGCTGGGATCGAAACCGTAATAACTTAACTTAGATAGTAATAGCGGAATATTTAGAGCGTCAAATGCCCGTGAGAAATCAAGCAAAACCAGTAATGAGCACATTCCCCTTCTATTCAAAGTGTAAACACGCGTGTCAGTGAACTCCGGCAATAATAATTTAAAAAAAAGAAGAAAAAGAAATATAATAATGTAACACACGTACTTAGAATTAATTATTAACACAGCCTGTCTAGTGGTATAACCTTAGATCATCGATGTCATAATAGTCCCGCCGGACGCTACGAGATGGCGCTGTACGACTACGTCACGATTCTAGATCGCGGTGTTCCGTGAATTAGTGACCCTCGACAGATTAATTATGGCTCCTCGACACTAGATGGAGCTGTACAAATACGTCACAGTCCTGAATCGCGGTGTTATGACTCTCCGTAGCCTAATGACTCCCTAAGGGAATTGTAAGTCAAATCAAGCCATTTCTCCTGCTATCAGCGAGGTGCATCGGCGGATCTCGTCCTTGTGGGAAAGGTCACGAGGGACACCCATGATAGTTTGGTGGAGTAGCCGAACCAGTATATATTTTTGGATTAGAGGACTAAGTCCCCAGCCCTCGTCCGAGCGGACTTGGCTGTGTGGACCTGCGCCTATTTTTATATAAAGTTTTAACGTCAAAGTATCATTTGTAAACACTGTAATCCTGCTGTTAAATTAAACGTCTCAAGCTATCATCGAGTTTCCTTCACTTCTGTGACGACATCGATCAACCCTCCTACAATAATATATAATTAGGAAAAATCAGCCAAAGAACCCACCAATCAGATCTTAAAATTTACCTATCTAAGATATCGCAACTTCTGCAATAACATACTAAAAAAACTAAAAAAAGAATATGAAGAAAAGGAATTCGAAAAGGCTGAAAACAACCCTAAAAAAATGTGGGAAGTAATTCGCAATGTAACTGACACCAAATGCATACGGTCAACATCAACAGAGCTTTTGACAATCGAAAATTGCCCTACTGAATCCGTCAATACAGTTAACACGTTCTTTGCAAATGTGGGTATAAATCTAACGAATAGCATCTCTCCTCAGAGTTTCCCCCAAGCCTCCAACAATATTCAACAGGGTACGGCTGACTCAATGGTTGTTCTAGAAACAGATGAAGAAGAGGTTAAATCGATAATAAGCAATCTCCGAATCAATAGTGCTACCGGATGGAACGGCATTCCACCTAAATTACTAATACACGCTAGTCACATCCTAGTCCCACCTATTACACATATATGCAACCTGGCAATATCTACAGGTACATTCCCAAATGCCTTGAAAAAGGCAATTGTACTCCCAATCTACAAGTCTGGGGACAGAGACAAGGTCACTAACTACCGCCCAATATCAGTCCTCCCAGCGATCTCTAAGGTTCTGGAAAGAATATTGTACAAACGCCTGAATAATTTCCTCGATAAACACAAAATTATTTCCCAAAATCAATTCGGCTTCAGACGCGGATTGTCAACTGAAGATGCAGTGACATCTCTACTCGACTTTGTAGTTAATAGGGTCGACAATAAATTCAAATGTTTGGGAATCTTTCTAGACCTTTCAAAGGCGTTCGACACTGTCTCTGTCCCTCTACTTCTTTCTAAGCTAGAAACCATCGGAGTTCGAGGCATTGCTCTGACTCTATTCAGCAATTTTCTCACCGATAGAGTGCAGTGCGTTAAGATTGGGGAATATATTAGCGACGCAAGCAATATGGTTGTTGGCTTGCCACAGGGAAGTCTTCTCAGTCCCCTTCTTTTTCAAATCTATGTCAACGAACTCTGTCAGCTATCCCTACCCTCAACAAAAATAATTGCCTATGCAGATGACACAGTAATTCTATCGTATGACCGTGATTGGACCTCCGCAAAAGAGATTGCCGAAAGGGAACTCAGCGAAGTGATGCTGTGGTTGGGAAAAAACAACCTTGCCATAAACATTAAAAAAACTAACTTCATTACCTTCGGCTTAAGACCCTCCACCCTTCCGCCAGACGATTCTTTATCAATAAAAGCCCATAAATGTACCAACCTTCCCCCTTTTTGCTCATGCCCCACTGTTACCAGAGCATCAGTAATACGATACCTCGGCATCCAACTAGACTCTTGTCTATCCTGGAAACCACACTTACATACAGTGTCCGCGCGAGTTCGAAAACTAATTTACTTATTTAAAAAACTTAGAGTATCCGCAAATAGCAACATCCTAAAGATCGTTTACTCGGCACTATGCGAATCAATATTAAACTATTGCATCACTGCGTGGGGAGGGGCTGCCAAGACCGACATTATTCAAGCAGAGCGAGCACAATGAGCAGTAATAAAAGTTACATTAAAAAAACCTTTTAGATTCCCAACACGGCAACTATACGCAGAGTTTGAAACATTGACGGTCCGACAACTTTACATCTACCGCACAGTCATAAGAAAACATGCAACCCTTCCATATACCATAAATATTAACCCAACAGCCAGAAGAAGATCTAAACCGCCATGCCTCACACCACATACCAACACCACATTTGCTAGGCGACATTTCACTTACCTAAGTGCACGCATCTACAATAAAATACACCAAAAGCTAGATATCCACTCCCAAAATAAGTTTAAATGTAAAAAAATACTCAAACCTTTTCTACTTACCCTAGATTACGACGAGACAGAAACACTGGTAAAACCCCCATCCACATAGAACTCTAATATAATCACCATACAAACTAGACACACGCCCAGACACTATCACACATACACCATCACTCACACACACACCATAACGCACCTTCCCTCTCAAAAACTCACTCACTTTCTCCCACACATACACACTACTCACGCATGCGTGCTCACATGTATATAAATTATTCTTAGTGTTACACATTTGGTTTACCGAATTATTGGAAATTGTAACAACGGACGAAGAGATGTCTCCTATAATACAGGACTATCCTAGCATAGGGGACATTATTCATAAAATAAAATAAAATGTAAAAGAAGTTTTCCTAGATGTAACACGACATGTATTTTCTTTTGGCAATAAAAACTTATTATTATTATTATTTGTAAACACTGTAATCCTGCTGTTAAATTAAACGTCTCAAGCTATCATCGAGTTTCCTTCACTTCTGTGACGACATCGATCAACCCTCCTACAATAATATATAATTAGGAAAAATCAGCTTATCGTATCAAAAAAAGTGATCACATTACTTAAGAACACCCAGGGACTAAGGATTTCGGTCAATTATTAGTGCAAAAGTGTCTTGGCTTAAAAAAAAAATAAAGTGTTTAAAGTATCGCCGGTCCAAACCGCAAAAGCCGCCATTATACCATAACCTCCTAATTGTAAAAGCGGGAAAAATCAGCTTAGCGTTTATGAGTCATAATATTACAAAAGAACACGAAAAGACTGTGATTTCGATCAAACAGCAGTGGGAAAGTGTTTTGGAGTAAAATAAAGTGATATATTTTCGCCAATCTATATTACAAAAGCCGCCATACTTATATTTTCACTAAAATATTAACGAATCAAGAACAAGCGAATGAACGAGTTCCGAACTTCTGACTCATCAATACTGCCAAAATAAACATATCTGACATTGACAGCTCCGGAATTCTAAGTAGAAACGTCAACCGTCACACGTCAAATTCGCTAACAAGATGGAAAAAAATATGGAATTGTTATTGAGTAAGCTTGATGAGAAACTGAATCAACAAACCATGATAATTTCCACAGAAGTAACCAAAAATGTATTGGAAGCCATAGATGGAAAGCTTCAATCACTCGTAGAGGAAAATAGAGCACTCAAAACAAAAATTACATCATTGGAACAAAAAATAGATTTCACGGAAAAACAAAAGAGAAATAACAATTTAGTGTGCTTTGGTATCGAGGAGAAAGGAAAAAGCGAAGCGGAGTTAGTAGATTTCTTGAAAGAATTTATAATAGATACGCGAGTACATATTGATAGCCAAGAAATAGAAAATGTACCACAAGGTACCTACTTCAAGGAAGACTACCCCAAAGAAGTGCTGGCAATACGAAAGAAACTCCAACAAAAATTAGAGGAAGGAAGGAAAAATGGTAATATAGCATATATAAGGTATGATAGGCTAGTGGTGAAGAAACCTAATGACAGCAATCGAGAGAAAAGAAAAAGAAAAACAACAGTATCTCCAACCACAACAAACAACCCTAAAAAACAAGTGCTTAACATTAAAAACACAAGGAATGAAGCTCCGATTCCAGGTACATCAAAAGGAATAACAGAGCCGAATATACTGAACTATGTAGCTCGAGAAAAATCTTCATCGCTGTCGCGAACATCAAAAAACTAGCAACAGACCCCAGCAACTGGAACAAGTATAGTATACAAACCACAACTTATCTCTATAACACAACATTCAATTGCACCCCAACCCGGCTGATCACCGTGGGGGAAGAAGACCGACACCCTCCATCAAGAGAAGAAAACCAAATATATAAGAACAATGTAAACAGAATTAATACCAGTAAAAGAGAACAAAGCCTAAATATTTGCACATTTAATGTAAGATCTTTGGCTACAAATGCAAGACTGTTGGAGCTGAACAATGCTACAGAGGGGGATTTACTGGGATATTATGGGCCTTGCTGAAACCAAGAAAATGGGATGCGCAACAGAGGAACACAAAGAGTATACGAGTATCTTTTGCTATATAGGCGAGACTCCTGGATTACACGGAGTAGGATTTCTAATAAAGAAAACATATAAAGGGAACATTGTAAGCTTCTTCGGTGTTTCAGAAAGGGTTGCCTTGCTAAAACTAAAATTCAAGAAAGGACCTTTGTCCCTCATACAAGTCTACTCTCCTACTGAAAGCTCCAGTGAAGAAGACCTTGTCAAATTCTACAAAGATATTGCAAGAGCACAAGACCTGTCAGATAAAAATTTACTAGTAATTGGTGATTTTAATGCAAAAATTAGACAACCAAAGTCACATGAAAATCTAATAATGGGAAAATATGGATATGGAAAGCGAAACACAAGAGGAGAAAGTCGAATAGAATATGCATACGAAAACAGATTATCGGTGATGAACACTTTTTTTAAAAGAAAAAGCTCCCGTGGACATGGGTCTCTCCTGACTACAAAACAAGAATCGAAATTGATTACATACTGAGCAGTAACCAAAAATCAGTTATAAATGTTGAAGTATTAAGTAGAGTAAACTTCTCTTCTGACCATAGGATGTTAAGATGCCGCTTTAAAATACAAGTCTAAATTTGTAGAAGTTCATACAATAAACAACCCAGTACTTTGAAAACTACTAATGAAAGAAAGCATTACATACAGAAATTAAAATGGAATTCCACATCACTCGATGAATCTGCAAATAATTTAGAAAACTTACAAACTCTCAGTGATACTCTAGAAGAAACTATTATTAAAAGCATGAAAGCAGATGGGAAAACTAAAAACAATGATAAAAAACACAAAATCATTAGTGAACAGACGCTGAATTTAATCACAAGATGAACAGAACTAATTGCCATGAAACCAAAAACTAAAGAAATAAGAAAGGAAATAACAAAACTATTTAAAATTACAAACAGAGCAATAAAAAAGGACTATGAAGAGTACAGAAGAATAGTAATAGAGAGAAACATGTCATCTTCGCGCAGCTCAAAAAAGGCATATAAAGATCTGATAACACATAAAAATTGGATACAAACCTTAAAAAATGGAAACAGCGTAATGAGAGACAGGGAAGACATTATAAAACATGCAACAGCCTTCTACTCTAGCCTGTACAAGAAGATACCGCAGAAAACATCACAAGAGGAAGAGTACTCCTGAAGTCGCAGTATTGAGCTGAACAACGACCTTGCACAGATGCGACGCACAGTCTAGTTGTTTCGTGTTTGTTAAAGAGACTAGTTTAGTTGCTTTTCTATTTTCACCAGCTTTTTCACTTTTTGTTTCGTGTTGATGGCTTGTTTGTTATTATTTGACAGTGTCGCAACACAGATTACATAATTATTATTACGCAATGTGCATTACTGCATTGTCTTTGGTTGTTGGACCTGTCATCGGGCAATGAACAAAAGATTTTCACAGGTTGAATACGAGGCTTTTAGCATCGTTGTATGTCTACATGATCAAACATTACAATTTTTCTTTCTTTCTTTCTCCATTTATTTATAAATATTATATACACACATACACACACCACACACACTCTATCGCACTGTTTACATGTTGGCAATCTTTAATATTAGAATGTGATGGGGGCCTGGAGCTCTGAAATACAGGCCTAGGCTTAGTTCAGACTCCAGATCTCCCACAAATTACAATTGTTTTGCCATAATATCTGTCAACTTATTTAGCTAGTAGCTAGCATTAAGTAATTTTGTGGAGATATAAATAAACATTTTTATTATTATTTCGTTTATTAATTTTTTAAACATATTAAATACATTTTTAAATATTTCTTAAAAAAGAATATATAAAAAACATTTAAAAATATAAAAAATAGTAGCCCACCGGTATTGGGAACAAGCTACCGGCGGTCAGGGCTCCAGAGAGAGGAACCGCCTGACAATGCGAGCCGTGTCCAGAAGTACTGCTTTCTGAATCAAGCCCTTGATCCAGCCGCCTAACGAGAGCCTCCTGAGGTGTTGATCGAGGCTCGTGGCTATTAAGCCATTGGCTGACACGACTATCGGTACAATGATCGCTGAGTCCACATCCCACATGTCAATATACTTGATTTGTTTATCTTTCTCGGCTTTCACTAGGTTCTCGTCATGTGGGACGGTAATGTCAACAATCATTGCACGCCTCTCGATTCGGTCCACCACCACTATATCAGGCTTATTGGCTACAATAGTCCTGTCAGTGATGATGGACCGATCCCAGTACAATGAGATATGACCATTATCCAGAACTGGGTCGGGCGCATATCTGTAGTACGGCACTTCCGATACCACAAGAGAGTACTTCAGAGCAAGTTGCTGATGGATAATCCTGGCTACAAGGTTGTGCCTATGCAAGTATTCACCGTTAGCTAGACGAGAACAACCAGAGATTATGTGGCGGATTGATTCTCCCGGACGATGACATGCCCGACATATGTCAACCGTGCCGTCCTTCACAATAAATCTTCGGTAGTTTTTCGTCATGATAACTTCGTCCATAATTGCACAGATAAAACCTTCGGTTTCCCCAAAGAGGTCACCGACACGCAGCCAGGCTACGGACGCTAGTTGGTCTACATCGGGCCCATGTAGGGCCCGGAAAAAGCGTCCGTGCAGTTCCTTACTCTGCCATATTTCTCTGCGATCGTTAGTGTCAAGCACTAGAGGTTTGCGCCAGTTCTCGTTAGCCAAGGAGAGTGGAGTAAGGCCCCTGTCTACTGCCACTACATCTCGATGCATACCCACGTCAGCAGCTAGGAAATATTCCCTTAGACTGCATACCTCGCGGTTGTAGAGGGTCTTAGCATTTAAAAAGCCTCGGCCTCCACACTTCCGCGGGATATACAGTCTCATCACCGACGAACGTGGGTGATGCATTCGAAATGCAGTCAGCAGTGTACGAACACGCCTATCCAGGGCGTCAAGTTCTGTTTGAGTCCATTTGAGTACGCCGAAAGAGTACATCAATACCGGCATGACCCAACCGTTGAAGGCGCGCACCTTGTTTCCGCCTGATAGAAGGCTTTTAAATACCTTCTTCAGGCGGCCAAAGAAGCGCTCCTTCAACGATTGCTTCATGTCAGCAACATTGATACCTAACGCTTCCGACATACCCAAATACTTATAGGTTTCGGTTGGAGAGAGGGATCTCAGGTTTATGAAATCCGAGAGTTGAGTTCCCACGGATTCCACAATCTCCCCTCGCTTTACATGCATGACCGCACATTTGTCTACACCAAACTCCATCCTGATGGCACTACTGAAGGTTTCAGTTACCTTCAGTAGCTCCATCAGTTGCAGATTGTTGGGGGCAAAGAGTTTCAAGTCATCCATGTAAAGGAGGTGAGATATAACCTGACCACCTCTCTTCAACCGATAGCCTAGCCCTGAATTCTCCAGCAGTGTGCTTAGAGGATTCAAAGCTAGGCAAAACCAAAGCGGACTCAAACTATCACCCTGGAATATACCCCGCTCGATCCTTATCGGTTCACTATTCCTCTGGATTTGTCGACATCCTGGATAGCGAAGGACCGTCCTCCATTGCCCCATACATGACATCAGGAAGGTGCGTATCGTTGCATCAACTTTATACAATTCTAGCACCCTCATGAGCCATGTATGAGGAACTGAGTCATAGGCCTTCTTATAGTCTATCCAACATGTCGACAGATCCTTTCGGAAGCGCCGAACCTGTTGGCTAATGGTCATATCTATGAGGAGAAGCTCCTTAGTACCGCGGGACCCATTCCTACATCCATTTTGAGAGGCAGACATGATACAGTTACTATTTATATGTGTATTAATCTTAGCTCTCAAAATGGATGTAAGAACCTTATGGTAAGCACGTGATCGGTCTATAATTTTTAGGTTCCGCAGTACTACCTGATTTATGGAGCAGGTGGGTTATTCCTGTAGTTAGAAATTGAGGTAGCGACCCGGACTCTAAGGCAGACTGGATCTGAGATGCCAAGCGGGTATGCGACCTTGTTAACTATTTTATCCAGAAGTTGTGCAGCCCGTCCGGCCCTGGAGATTTCCAGTTAGCTAACGGACGGACTGCACGAGCTACATCTGGTATTGGATCGCACGCGCGCTCAACATCCCGAATCCAATTGCCCTCGGTATGACAAACAGGCACCGACCAGATGCTGCGCCAGAACGAGTATATGGCGTCATCATCCGGCAGGTGCGTATTAGTCACACCTTGGTCCGGTCGCTCCCAATCCCTATACACCCACCTTTCATTACTTCGGAATGTGCGATTCTGGGTGTATCGTTCCACTCGCCGCTTATACCTGCGAATACGGTTTGCCCATGCATATACTTTCTGCTTCAGGAAGTCGATGCGCTCTGTGACACGGGACATATAGTCTCGGGAGCTGACATCAGTCCCCGAAAACGCCCGTCTCACAAAGCGCATCACTCTTGGGCGAGTGTTGCCCTCCCTGAAACAGATTAGTTTGCCTATGAGTGCTCTGGCCCCACCAATACTTATTATTATTATAAAAAGGGGTGACTACAGAGATGACGACTAATAGAGGAGTATGGAAGAAAAAGACATGTTGCGCCGACCCCAAATAAATTGGGATAAGGGCAGGAGAATGATGATGATGATTATTATTATAAATGAAAGTCTAATGTTAATGGTATCTACTAAAGTCTAATGTTATTTGTATCTACTTAAGGAATCTATTAAGTAATATATTGTAATGAAAGAAAACAATCAATAACAATTATCTAAGATGATTATCGAGCCGTATCCTACTGCATTATCGTTAAAATAAATGATGCACTGAGTTTCATCAATAGCTTTCTATGCTAATGAATGAGTCGTGCCTCCTCATTAGTATTTGTTTTGGTAATTACTGATGATCGGAGACAATACAGTAAATTAATTAATGGCGGAGACAAACATAATTACTTAATCACTAGGGCCATTTCTAACTTCATAAAAGCGGAACTCCGAAGAATATTAAATCATAACATAAAAGTCAGTGGTCCGGTCAGTGCCGTAGAAAAGTTCCAGTAAGAGTTGTGAAAAGTGTTCGGGGTAAATAGATTACTAACTAATAATATATTGTTTAGTTTATTCGTAACCGACTTCGAGAGCATCTGGATCTGAAAAATGTGGAAGTTTTTTAAATTTTTTACTAAGAATGAGGTGTTGTCCATGAGCGATGAGCTTCGCCGCGCTCTGTACTCGTCGGGCGCCTCCATCGACATGGAGTTCTCGCCGCCCGACCTCATCGGCACCTCGGAGGTATTCACAATGGAACACAGAGAGAAGCTCTGTTCGGTGTTGCCGGCACGCGCGCAGGGCTACATGTGGCAGTTGGCGTTCAGCACGAGCCAAAACGGTTTCTCGCTGGCCTCCATGTACCGCAAGATGCAGCGCGTTGACAGCCCCGTGCTGCTCGTCATCCAGGACACGGATAACAACGTGTTCGGAGCTCTGACATCGTGCGGACTGCACCCTTCAAAGCACTTCTACGGCACGGGCGAGTCGCTGCTGTTCTCGTTCCAGTGCAGCGGCGAGGAGGCGCGCCGTCAGTCTCATCCCGCCATCGAACCCGCCAAGGACAAGGATGCTAAGGAAGAACCGGTTAAGGATGAGAAAGAAGATCATCCAGCACAAGCGAAAACCAAATTCAAGTATTGGGGCTGGACCGGAGACAATATGTATTTTATCCGCGGTAGCAACGATAACATCTCCATCGGCGCCGGCGACGGCAAGTTCGGTCTATGGCTTGACGGCGACCTGTACCTGGGCCGCACGCAGCGCTGCAAGACGTACGGCAACGAACCACTCACCACGCGCGAAGACTTCATCGTCAAGATCATGGAGTGCTGGACCTTCATCTGAGCGCCCCCTCCCCCCTCCCCCACTCGCCCGCCGCGCAGTCCCGGAACGAGCTGCACGCGCCGCCCACTACTCTATTTTCAAATCAAAAATAAGCTTTAGATTATCTTATGAAATTTGCTACGAAGATTTGACACTTTTACAAGTCAGTCTTTCGACTTTAGTACCGATGAGTCTGAAAACGATTTTGTACTCGCATTGTGACTCGAAACGTAGCGGCGCGGATCCACATCGATCGGCCGATATGAAGACAATATTATTAACGTCTACGCGCATTTCTAGTCAAATGTACTGAAACCTGACCAATGTTTTCGTCCTCTCCGAATTTAGAGGCGTGTTCGGATACGAGTGCCGCCGCTCGGGCGCGGGCGCCTGTCCGCGACTTTACTGAGCAAGTGCATTAATCCTAGTCAATTTTCATTTGTATATAAGTTGAGAGTTCCGGAGTCGACAGAGCAGCATGCGTGCGCTCCCGGAGCCCCGGAGCCCGGAGGACGGCGACTGCGGAGTACGCGGCGCCGGGCTGCGCGCCGCCGCACGCCCGGACAGCCCGATAATTATTACGTGTCAATTCATACAATTAATATTGTGCATTGTTGTTAAGGAAATTAAAAGCATATTTGTAATTATAAAATCTGTATGTTATGTAGAACTTTATATATTAACGAATCAATCATTACCTATATGTTTTGAGGCCGACTTATTGGCGTGTCCAGAACCGAGCAATGTAACACACATTAATTTTATGAAAGTGATTCTGGTTCATTCATGACTTGTTGGAGGTAGCTCGCTCGCATTTTCAGAACGCAAGCTGCTGATTCTTGCCACCTGACGAGAGCCTCGAGCCACTCACGTGTGCCCGCCCTGGGTCGGTGACACTGTCAGTATAAATATTTTATTTATTAATAATAATTTGTGTAGATTTTGTATGTTATGTTGTCGTGTCTGATTGTATTGAGTCATAATATTTAAGTTAGTGAGCATAATTATGTTACACTTGTACTGTGATTTGATTATTATGGTTGCATTTTTTCACTTATTGGAGCGTTGTCACTGATTAATTACATTTATGCTGATCGGCAGTTTAGTGAATATCTAACATATCTTCATTCATGTCACAGATTTATAAGAATGTTTACGATAGTCCACAGAATAAGAACACGCAATCAAGATAGTTTTCAATAAACCATAGATTATTTTCATGATGTGACGCTTCAGTACAGAGATGAGTAGCCAATATATGAATATTATTAATTAAATAGTAAAAAAAAAAACTTAAATAGTTATCTTAGAATGCTTGATGAATGTAATCGTCATTGTGCTTAGTAATCGTTAGCATGATGTTACTCAGATCTATCTGGTCGTATAACATTATTTATTTGTCCCTATGTAAGCACGCGCGCTAGTGCCGCCGCGCCGCGCATGTCTACCGCTGTGGCCAGTATTATGGTATTTGTTTCGTTTCAAATATCTACTGTATATAAAACATATTCCTATGTGAGATTAGAAGAGATATAATATATATTTTTGTGAAAGGCCACGCGAAATAACTTTTGTGTATATCTATGGTAGAAAGTACAAGTACCAAAATGTGTCCCAGCTGTTAATGAAGTATAGAATATAGCGCGTGCGTCTATTCAGGCAGAATATTTTGACGTTGTTATTGTTTGTGGTACATCAGGAATGTAATAGTTGAACTTAGGTTTTAAAATTATATCGGCATAATTATTGTTATAAATTTATAACCATTAGACTTGTTGAGTAGCAGTGAGAATTACAATATTTATTTATTCCGTTATGGTTTCCATCTTACGGTTGCTGTAGCTACATTACTTTATCGGTGATGATTTATTATGTAATTCTAAGTTGTTAAAATGTAAATCAAGCCATAATAATTGAGAAATTGAGAATATATTATTTTGAGAAAAGGTGTTCCAGCGGTTACAGAGTGACGGTATGAAGCTAAAATGGAGTAAATGTTTATTTATGGTTAATGAAGTCAAATACTTAGGTTACGTCATATCAAAAGAGGGGGTTAAAGTAGATTCAGATAAAATAAAAGCAATAATAAAAATTCCCAGGCCATGAGATATTTCAGAGTTGCGTTCCTTTTTAGGTTTAGTTAATTTTTATGCTAAATTTGTTAAGAATATGAGTACTATTTTGTCACCACTGTATGAACTTTTAAAAAAAGAGGTCAATTGGAGATGGAGTGCGGAGTGCGAAAGGGCGTTTGCAAAAGTTAAAAGAATATTAGTAGGCGCAGAGGTATTAACTCATTATGATCCAAACAAGCCGTTAGTGTTGACATGCGACGCGAGCGCGCGGGTCATAGGCGGTATACTCACACAGCCGGGCGCCGACGGCGACGGCCGCGACCGCCGCGCCGGTAGTGTATGTATCACGCGCGTTGAATAACGCCGAGAAACATTATTCACAAATAGATCGGGAGGCGTGAGCTATCGTATTTTGTTTATTTTTAGTTTATTATAATTTAGGATATGCATTATTTAAGGATTTATCTTTGATATAAGCCTCTAAACAAAACTAGATTTAAAAAAAAGGTGGAGGAGTGTAATATATTGGGTTTACCCACATAAGAAATTTAGTAAGTAAGATCACGTATAAATAAGCCTACTAACCGTCAGTTCGCAATATACGCTTGCTACAAGTTGACGTTTCTTTATTTATTACTCCCGACACTTCACATCTATGGAGACATTTTATTATATCAGCACAGTACAAAATAAAAAGTATTGAACCTAATATAGAGCCTTGTGGGATACCTCTCTCTATTGACATAATTGCCGACCTAAGTGTGGTGCCGTCACCTAAACGCAAATCAACAAATTGATTCCGGTCAGTGAGGTAACTACGGAACCATTGCGTAGCGCTGGGATCGAAACCGTAATAACTTAACTTAGATAGTAATAGCGGAATATTTAGAGCGTCAAATGCCCGTGAGAAATCAAGCAAAACCAGTAATGAGCACATTCCCCTTCTATTCAAAGTGTAAACACGCGTGTCAGTGAGCTCCGGCAATAATAATTTAAAAAAAAAAGAAGAAAAAGAAATATAATAATGTAACACACGTACTTAGAATTAATTATTAACACAGCCTGTCAAGTGGTATAACCTCAGATCATCGATGTCATAATAGTCCCGCCGGACGCTACGAGATGGCGCTGTACGACTACGTCACGATTCTAGATCGCGGTGTTAAGATTCTCCGTGAATTAGTGACCCTCGACAGATTAATTATGGCTCCTCGACACTAGATGGAGCTGTACAAATACGTCACAGTCCTGAATCGCGGTGTTATGACTCTCCGTAGCCTAATGACCCCCTAAGGGAATTGTAAGTCAAATCAAGCTATTTCTCCTGCTATCAGCGAGGTGCATCGGCGGATCTCGTCCTTGTGGGAAAGGTCACGCGGGACACCCATGATAGTTTGGTGGAGTAGCCGAGCCAGTATATATTTTTGGATTAGAGGACTAAGTCCCCAGCCCTCGTCCGAGCGGACTCGGCTGTGTGGACCTGCGCCTATTTTTATATAAAGTTTTAACGTCAAAGTATCATTTGTAAACACTGTAATCCTGCTGTTAAATTAAACGTCTCAAGCTATCATCGAGTTTCCTTCACTTCTGTGACGACATCGATCAACCCTCCTACAATAATATATAATTAGAAAAAATCAGCTTATCGTATCAAAAAAAGTGATCACATTACTTAAGAACACCCAGGGACTAAGAATTTCGGTCAATTATTAGTGCAAAAGTGTCTTGGCTTAAAAAAAAATAAAGTGTTTAAGGTATCGCCGGTCCAAACCGCAAAAGCCGCCATTATACCATCACCTCCTAATTGTAAAAGCGGGAAAAATCAGCTTATCGTTTATGAGTCATAATATTACAGAAGAACACGAAAAGACTGTGATTTCGATCAAACAGCAGTGGGAAAGTGTTTTGGAGTAAAATAAAGTGATCTATTTTCGCCAATCTAAATTACAAAAGCCGCCATACTTATTTTTCACTAAAATATTAACGAATCAAGAACAAGCGAATGAACGAGTTCCGAACTTCTGACTCATCAATACTGCCAAAATAAACATATTATCTGACATTGACAGCTCCGGAATTCTAAGTAGAAACGTCAACCGTCACACGTCAAATTCGCTAACAAGATGGAAAAAAGTATGGAATTGTTATTGAGTAGGCTTGATGAGAAACTGAATCAACAAATCATGATAATTTCCACAGAAGTAACCAAAAATGTATTGGAAGCCATAGATGGAAAGCTTCAATCACTCGTAGAGGAAAATAGAGCACTCAAAACAAAAATTACATCATTGGAACAAAAAATAGATTTCACGGAAAAACAAAAGAGAAATAACAATTTAGTGTGCTTTGGTATCGAGGAGAAAGGAAAAAGCGAAGCGGAGTTAGTAGATTTCTTGAAAGAATTTATAATAGATACGCGAGTACATATTGATAGCCAAGAAATAGAAAATGTACCACAAGGTACCTACTTCAAGGAAGACTACCCCAAAGAAGTGCTGGCAATACGAAAGAAACTCCAACAAAAATTAGAGGAAGGAAGGAAAAATGGTAATATAGCATATATAAGGTATGATAGGCTAGTGGTGAAGAAACCTAATGACAGCAATCGAGAGAAAAGAAAAAGAGAAACAACAGTATCTCCAACCACAACAAACAACCCTAAAAAACAAGTGCTTAACATTAAAAACACAAGGAATGAAGCTCCGATTCCAGGTACATCAAAAGGAATAACAAAGCCGAACATACTGAACTATGTAGCTCGAGAAAAATCTTCATCGCTGTCGGGAACATCAAAAAACTAACAACAGACCCCAGCAACTGGAACAAGTATAGTATACAAACCACAACTTATCTCTATAACACAACATTCAATTGCACCCCAAGCCGGCTGGTCACCGTGGGGGAAGAAGACCGACACCCTCCATCAAGAGAAGAAAACCAAATATATAAGAACAATGTAAACAGAATTAATACCAGTAAAAGAGAACAGTGCCTAAATATTTGCACATTTAATGTTAGATCTTTGGCTACAAATGCAAGACTGTTGGAGCTGAACAATGCTACAGAGGGAGTAAACTGGGATATTATGGGCCTTGCTGAAACCAAGAAAATGGGATGCGCAATAGAGGAACACAAAGAGTATATCTTTTGCTATGTAGGCGAGACTCCTGGATTACACGGAGTAGGATTTCTAATAAAGAAAACATATAAAGGGAACATTGTAAGCTTCTTCGGTGTTTCAGAAAGGGTTGCCTTGTTAAAACTAAAATTCAAGAAAGGACCTTTGTCCCTCATACAAGTCTACTCTCCTACTGAAAGCTCCAGTGAAGAAGACCTTGTCAAATTCTACAAAGATATTGCAAGAGCACAAGACCTGTCAGATAAAAATTTACTAGTAATAGGTGATTTTAATGCAAAAATTGGACAACCAAAGTCACATGAAAATCTAATAATGGGAAAATATGGATATGGAAAGCGAAACACAAGAGGAGAAAGTCTAATAGAATATGCATACGAAAACAGATTATCGGTGATGAACACTTTTTTTTAAAGAAAAAGCTCCCGTGGACATGGGTCTCTCCTGACTACAAAACAAGAATCGAAATTGATTACATACTGAGCAGTAACCAAAAATCAGTTATAAATGTTGAAGTATTAAGTAGAGTAAACTTCTCTTCTGACCATAGGATGTTAAGATGCCGCTTTAAAATACAAGTCTAAATTTGTAGAAGTTCATACAATAAACAACCCAGTACTTTGAAAACTACTAATGAAAGAAAGCATTACATACAGAAATTAATATGGAATTCCACATCACTCTATGAATCTGCAAATAATTTAGAAAACTTACAAACTCTCAGTGATACTCTAGAAGAAACTATTATTAAAAGCATGAAAGCAGATGGGAAAACTAAAAACAATGATAAAAAACACAAAATCATTAGTGAACAGACGCTGAATTTAATCACAAGATGAACAGAACTAATTGCCATGAAACCAAAAACTAAAGAAATAAGAAAGGAAATAACAAAACTATTTAAAATTACAAACAGAGCAATAAAAAAGGACTATGAAGAGTACAGAAGAATAGTAATAGAGAGAAACATGTCATCTTCGCGCAGCTCAAAAAAGGCATATAAAGATCTGATAACACATAAAAATTGGATACAAACCTTAAAAAATGGAAACAGCGTAATGAGAGACAGGGAAGACATTATAAAACATGCAACAGCCTTCTACTCTAGCCTGTACAAGAAGATACCGCAGAAAACATCACAAGAGGAAGAGTACTCCTGAAGTCGCAGTATTGAGCTGAACAACGACCTTGCACAGATGCGACGCACAGTCTAGTTGTTTCGTGTTTGTTAAAGAGACTAGTTTAGTTGCTTTTCTATTTTCACCAGCTTTTTCACTTTTTGTTTCGTGTTGATGGCTTGTTTGTTATTATTTGACAGTGTCGCAACACAGATTACATAATTATTATTACGCAATGTGCATTACTGCATTGTCTTTGGTTGTTGGACCTGTCATCGGGCAATGAACAAAAGATTTTCACAGGTTGAATACGAGGCTTTTAGCATCGTTGTATGTCTACATGATCAAACATTACAATTTTTCTTTCTTTCTTTCTCCATTTATTTATAAATATTATATACACATATACACACACCACACACATACACACACCACACACACTCTATCGCACTGTTTACATGTTGGCAATCTTTAATATTAGGATGTGATGGGGGCCTGGAGCTCTGAAATACAGGCCTAGGCTTAGTTCAGACTCCAGATCTCCCAAAAATTACAATTGTTTTGCCATAATATCTGTCAACTTATTTAGCTAGCATTAAGTAATTTTGTGGAGATACAAATAAACATTTTTATTATTATTTCGTTTATTCATTTCTTTCATATTACATTATATTTTTAAATATTTCAATAAAAAAAAAAGTAAAAAAAACATTTAAAAATATAAAAAATAGTATCCCACCGGTATCGGGAACAGGGTTCAAGCTACCGGCGGTCAGGGCTCCAGAGAGAGGAACCGCCTGACAATGCGAGCCGTGTCCAGAAGTACTGCTTTCTGAATCAAGCCCTTGATCCAACCGCCTAACGAGAGCCTCCTGAGATGTTGGTCGAGGCTCGTGGCTATTAAGCCATTGGCTGACACGACTACCGGTACAATGATCGCTGAGTCCACATCCCACATGTCGACAACCTCGCGAGCCAAGTCAATATACTTGATTTGTTTATCTCTCTCGGCTTTCACGAGGTTCTCGTCATGTGGGACGGTAATGTCAACAATTATTGCACGCCTCTCGATTCGGTCCACCACCACTATATCAGGCTTATTGGCTACAATAGTCCTGTCAGTGATGATGGACCGATCCCAGTACAATGAGATATGACCATTATCGAGAACTGGGTCGGGCGCATATCTGTAGTACGGCACTTCCGATTCCACAAGAGAGTATTTCAGAGCAAGTTGCTGATGGATAATCCTGGCTACAAGGTTGTGCCTATGCAAGTACTCACCGTTAGCCAGACGAGAACAGCCAGAGATTATGTGGCGGATTGATTCTCCCGGACGATGACATGCCCGAAATATGTTAACCGTGCCGTCCTTCACAATAAATCTCCGGTAGTTTTTCGTCATGATAACTTCGTCCATAATTGCACAGACAAAACCTTCGGTTTCCCCAAAGAGGTCACCGACACGCAGTCAGGCTACGGACGCTAGTTGGTCTACATCGGGCCCACGTAGGGCCCGAAAAAAGCGTCCGTGAAGTTCCTTACTCTGCCATACTTCTCTGCGATCGTTAGTGTCAAGCACTAGAGGTTTGCGCCAGTTCTCGTTAGCTAAGGAGAGTGGAGTAAGGCCCTTGTCCACCGCCACTACATCTCGATGCATACCCACGTCAGCAGCTAGAAAATATTCCCTTAGACTGCATACCTCGCGGTTGTGGAGGGTCTTAGCATTTAAAAAGCCTCGGCCTCCACACTTCCGCGGGATATACAGTCTCATCACTGAAGAACGTGGGTGATGCATTCGAAATGCAGTCAGCAGTGTACGGACACGCCTATCCAGGGCGTCAAGTTCTGTTTGAGTCCATTTGAGTACGCCGAAAGAGTACATCAATACCGGCATGACCCAACCGTTGAAGGCGCGCACCTTGTTTCCGCCCGATAGAAGACTATTAAATACCTTCTTCAGGCGGCCAAAGAAGCGCTCCTTCAACGATTGCTTCATGTCAGTAACATTGATACCTAACGCTTCCGACATACCCAAATACTTATAGGTTTCGGTTGGAGAGAGGGATCTCAGGTTTATGGAATCCGAGAGTTGAGTTCCCTAGGATTCCACAATCTCCCCTCGCTTTACATGCATGACTGCACATTTGTCCACACCAAACTCCATCCTGATGGTACTACTGAAGGTTTCAGTTACCTTCAGTAGCTCCATCAGTTGCAGATTGTTGGGGGCAAAAAGTTTCAAGTCATCCATGTAAAGCAGGTGAGATATAACCTGACCACCTCTCTTCAACCGGTAACCTAGTCCTGAATTCTCCAGCAGTGTGCTTAGAGGATTCAAGGCTAGTCAAAACCAAAGCGGACTCAAATTGTCACCCTGGAATATACCCCGCTCGATCCTTATCGGTTTGCTATTCCTTTGGATTTGTCGACATCCTGGATAGCGAAGGACCGTCCTCCATTGCCCCATACATGACATCAGGAAGGTGCGTAGCGTTGCATCAACTTTATATAATTCTAGCACCCTCATGAGCCATGTATGAGGAACTGAGTCATAGGCCTTCCTATAGTCTATCCAACATGTCGACAGATCCTTTTGGGAACGCCGAACCTGTTGGCTAATGGTCATATCTATGAGGAGAATCTCCTTAGTACCGCGGGACCCATTCCTACATCCATTTTGAGAGGCAGACATGATACAGTTACTATCTATATGTGTGTTAATCTTAGCTCTCAAAATGGATGTAAGAACCTTATAGACCGTCGGTAAGCACGTGATCGGTCTATAATTTTTAGGTTCCGCAGTACTACCTGATTTATGGAGCAGGTGGGTTATTCCTGTAGTCAGAAATTGGGGCAGCGACCCTGACTCTAAGGCAGACTGGATCTGAGATGCTAAGCGGGCATGCGACCTTGTAAACCATTTTATCCAGAAGTTGTGCAGCCTGTCCGGCCCTGGAGATTTCCAGTTAGCTAACGGACGGACTGCAAGAGCTATATCTTGGGGGCTGATGATAACTGCCCCCATTTCTGGTATAAGATCGCACGCGCGCTCAACATCCCGAATCCAATCGCCCTCGGTATGACAGACAGGCACCGACCAGATGCTGCGCCAGAAAGAGTATATGGCGTCATCATCCGGCAGGTGCGTATTAGTCACACCTTGGTCCGGTCGCTCCCAATCCCTGTACACCCACCTTTCATTACTTCGGAATGTGCGATTCTGGGTGTACCGCTCCACTCGCCGCTTATACCTGCGAATACGGTTTGCCCATGCATATACTTTCTGCTTCAGGAAGTCGATACGCTCTGTGACACGGGACATATAGTCTCGGGAGCTGACATCAGTCCCCGAAAACGCCCGTCTCACAAAGCGCATCACTCTTGGGCGAGTGTTGCCCTCCCTGAAGCAGATTAGTTTGCCTATGAGTGCTCTGGCCCAACCAATACGACGCTCGATCCTGCACTGCCAAGCCGGCACGGCTGGCTTCCGTCGTGTAGCTCTGTCATTAGGAAATTTGACGTGAGCTACACGACATGCCGCTACAGCCGCACAGTACAGTATCGAGTGTGTATCGGTGAGGTCTTCGCAGTCATCAAAATAATTTGACAACTGCGAATCCAGAGCAGCCACCAGCGCCCTATTCTTATTATGCATGGGCAAACGAGGTAAGCGTGGCCTAAGCTCGAGCGGCATGCTGCGATAATCCCGAATAGCACACTCCAAAGCACTCCTCAATTCATCATTGCAATGGGTACTTACGTTTGTAACCATGTCATTACACTCCTCGTCAGCGTGGTTGAGAGCATGGTTGGACGCTGGTACCACAACTGGTACCACAGTCTGCGACGGAGGGGCAATAACATGGCTACCCATTTCAGTTCGGAGGCGATCAAGTACAGTATCATCCAACATATGATTACGCAGGATGACCCGTACCTGATCCGACAGTCGTTGGGCCGAAACGTTGACGGCTGGCTCAAGCACCTGGAACAAAGAGAGCATCCGAACACGGTACGCGGTCAGGTTGTTACCTCCCTCTGTAGCCCCATAGTATGAGCGCATGACGTTTTCATTGATGGATTGCGTCCATCGCATGCGCTGCACACTTCCGCCGGGAGCTGGGACCCTATCAGAGGCCGGTGGGCCTCGAGGTCCTAAACCGCTCGGCGGCCGGCGTCCTCCCCGTCGACGCGCAGGTGGTGGTGTCGTCGGCGGCGAGAAGAACTCGTCGCTGGAGCTCGACGCAACTGCCACGGCCGGTGTCACAGCACTCACGGTGGGGCTGGGTTCCGGCGGCGGCGAGGCGGAGCTGAGCGACGAGGCCGGAGGTGGTGGGCGTGCTCTCCGTGCTGCGGCTCTCGTCAAAATTTTTCTCTTCTCAATGTTTCTTTCATCGTCATTGATAACTTTATCTTGTCATTTTCACTATTGTTTTTTTATTATTTATATATTGTAGGTATTATTGCAGTTTTTGTCTGGTATTGTATGCATTTTTGGACGTTTAAAATAAGATAGTTTGTTGATTTAATTGATAAAATATGCAGAGAAAATTTTTTCTGTCACTTCGGTTGACAGTCGAGCCACAGATTGTCAACTTATTATTATTATTATTATTATAAATGAAAGTCTAATGTTAATGGTATCTACTAAAGTCTAATGTTATTGGTATCTACTTAAGGAATCTATTAAGTAATATATTGTAATGAAAGAAAACAGTCAATAACAATTATCTAAGATGATTATCGAGCCGTATCCTACTGCATTATCGTTAAAATAAATGATGCACTGAGTTTCATCAATAGCTTTCTATGCTAATGAATGAGTCGTGCCTCCTCATTAGTATTTGTTTTGGTAATTACTGATGATCGGAGACAATACAGTAAATTAATTAATGGCGGAGACAAACATAATTACTTAATCACTAGGGCCATTTCTAACTTCATAAAAGCGGAACTCCGAAGAATATTAAATCATAACATAAAAGTCAGTGGTCCGGTCAGTGCCGTAGAAAAGTTCCAGTAAGAGTTGTGAAAAGTGTTCGGGCTAAATAGATTACTAACTAATATATTGTTTAGTTTATTCGTAACCGACTTCGAGAGCATCTGGATCTGAAAAATGTGGAAGTTTTTTACATTTTTTACTAAGAATGAGGTGTTGTCCATGAGCGATGAGCTTCGCCGCGCTCTGTACTCGTCGGGCGCCTCCATCGACATGGAGTTCTCGCCGCCCGACCTCATCGGCACCTCGGAGGTATTCACAATGGAACACAGAGAGAAGCTCTGTTCGGTGTTGCCGGCACGCGCGCAGGGCTACATGTGGCAGTTGGCGTTCAGCACGAGCCAAAACGGTTTCTCGCTGGCCTCCATGTACCGCAAGATGCAGCGCGTCGACAGCCCCGTGCTGCTCGTCATCCAGGACACGGATAACAACGTGTTCGGAGCTCTGACATCGTGCGGACTGCACCCTTCAAAGCACTTCTACGGCACGGGCGAGTCGCTGCTGTTCTCGTTCTAGTGCAGCGGCGAGGAGGCGCGCCGTCAGTCTCATCCCGCCATCGAACCCGCCAAGGACAAGGATGCTAAGGAAGAACCGGTTAAGGATGAGAAAGAAGATCATCCAGCACCAGCGAAAACCAAATTCAAGTATTGGGGCTGGACCGGAGACAATATGTATTTTATCCGCGGTAGCAACGATAACATCTCCATCGGCGCCGGCGACGGCAAGTTCGGTCTATGGCTTGACGGCGACCTGTACCTGGGCCGCACGCAGCGCTGCAAGACGTACGGCAACGAGCCACTCACCACGCGCGAAGACTTCATCGTCAAGATCATGGAGTGCTGGACCTTCATCTGAGCGCCTCCTCCCCCCTCCCCCACTCGCCCGCCGCGCTGTCCCGGAACGAGCTGCACGCGCCGCCCACTACTCTATTTTCAAATCAAAAATAAGCTTTAGATTATCTTATGAAATTTGCTACGAAGATTTGACACTTTTACAAGTCAGTCTTTCGACTTTAGTACCGATGAGTCTGAAAACGATTTTGTACTCGCATTGTGACTCGAAACGTAGCGGCGCGGATCCACATCGATCGGCCGACATGAAGACAATATTATTAACGTCTACGCGCATTTCTAGTCAAATGTACTGAAACCTGACCAATGTTTTCGTCCTCTCCGAATTTAGAGGCGTGTTCGGATACGAGTGCCGCCGCTCGGGCGCGGGCGCCTGTCCGCGACTTTACTGAGCAAGTGCATTAATCCTAGTCAATTGTCATTTGTATGTAAGTTGAGAGTTCCGGAGTCGACAGAGCAGCATGCGTGCGCTCCCGGAGCCCCGGAGCCTGGAGGACGGCGACTGCGGAGTATGCGGCGCCGGGCTGCGCGCCGCCGCACGCCCGGACAGCCCGATAATTATTACGTGTCAATTCATACAATTAATATTGTGCATTGTTGTTAAGGAAATTAAAAGCATATTTGTAACTATAAAATCTGTATGTTATGTAGAACTTTATATATTAACGAATCAATCATTACCTATATGTTTAGAGGCCGACTTATTGGCGTGTCCAGAATCGAGCAATGTATCACACATTAATTTTATGAAAGTGATTCTGGTTCATTCATGACTTGTTGGAGGTAGCTCGCTCGCATTGGCAGAACGCAAGCTGCTGATTCTTGCCACCTGACGAGAGCCTCGAGCCACTCACGTGTGCCCGCCCTGGGTCGGTGACACTGTCAGTATAAATATTTTATTTATTAATAATAATTTGTGTAGATTTTGTATGTTATGTTGTCGTGTCTGATTGTATTGAGCGTGTTGATTTGTTTGTTTAAGTTAGTGAGCATAATTATGTTACACTTGTACTGTGATTTGATTATTATGGTTGCATTTTTTCACTTATTGGAGCGTTGTCACTGATTAATTACATTTATGCTGATCGGCAGTTTAGTGAATATCTAACATAATTATCTTCATTCATGTCACAGATTTATAAGAACTATAACTATAACTGTGGGAATTTAGATAGTTTGGCACTTGGAAATATTTTCTGGAAGGCAGCTTTTTCTTTTTATGCACTGGCTTTATTGTGTATTGTTGTATTTACTTATTTCTTCTAATGACGGCTGATGGCTGATTGCAAAGCCGGTATCTGACGCGATTATGCGTCAATTGCGGTGAACGTCGCGTTGACTGATGAGCAATGTTTTCGCGTTATTTTATTTTATTATTGTGGATAGAGTAGAAAATTATAATTTGTAACCAGCGTGGCACATATAGATTATTTAATATTTTCTTATTACTTTACACTATTTATTTACGTATTTTAATTACAATATTACATAATACATAAACATTGATATTTAATTCAGTTATTATTATTTTATTTACCCTCGTCCGTGCGTCACTGCGGGGTGCCAACTGAAAACCAGCGCTGGGTGTCCAACGCCCAGCAAATGCTGAGATGGTAACCCTTTCGGTATGGGCACGCTCAGCACAATTTTATTGTAACTTTGTGTACCTACTGTTATTTTCTTTACCTTTTGTTTGTTGCTGTTGTGTTGTGTCTGTGTCGAATAAATGTTTATTCTATTCTATTCTATTCTATTCTAAGAATGTTTACGATAGTCCACAGAATAAGAACACGCAATCAAGATAGTTTTCAATAAACCATAGATTATTTTCATGATGTGACGCTTCAGTACAGAGATGAGTAGCCAATATATGAATATTATTAATTAAATAGTAAAAAAAAAACTTAAACAGTTATCTTAGAATGCTTGATGAATGTAATCGTCATTGTGCTTAGTAATCGTTAGCATGATGTTACTCAGATCTATCTGGTCGTATAACATTATTTATTTGTCCCTATGTAAGCATGCGCGCTAGTGCCGCCGCGCCGCGCATGTCTACCGCTGTGGCCAGTATTATGGTCTTTGTTTCGTTTCAAATATCAACTGTATATAAAACATATTCCTATGTGAGATTAGAAGAGATATAATATATATTTTTGTGAAAGGCCACGTGAAATAACTTTTGTGTATATCTATGTGTACGACCTGATGATGTCCAGCCAGGGTCAGCACAGGGCTTCGGATGGAACCAGGGAGCCAATGAATAAAACGCAGCAACCCTGTTCCAACGGTATATTTCGCAAGAAAAAGAGAAATATTCTAACACACACAGGGTCCTTATACTATCGACGGAAAATCTTAACACCGCGATGTAGAAATCGGTGCTCATCTAACAACACCATCTGTCGAAGCATCGCGGAGCTAATTTACAACAGTGTGCCTAGGGTATTTTATCGATACAGTGCGAACAAGGTTATACATTCTCCCCCCATTAAGGGCAAGCATAAATTGACCTTAATATTATAACAAGTTCGATTAACAACAAACATTAAATATTACGTACTAACCAGTTAAACTAATGTAACATTAACAATTGTATAGATGTAAATAAAAATAGTAACAACAACAAAAAAAATAACAATCGTGCACACTTATTTTTGAGTTCTCCTTCCCAAGTATAAAATCCGTTTATTATACGAATTAAATATGTTATTCAGTAACAGGAAGCAAACATAATTTCTTTCGTCTTTTAATAATCGAGTTTTTCGTTTTAATAGTGACTACTCGTACGATCCCGTCATTACCTGGATGCTCTTCCTCTACTATACCCCAAACCCAACGACACGGAGGAAGACCGTCTTCCTTGATGTTGGAGTGAATAAGGTTCAATATTGATTGTAGGACTTCGTAAAAAAACAGACACGTCTTTACTGTATGATGCTTTATTCCGAACTACTTTAATGAGCAAGACAGACGATTATATATATGTACCGAACATACCGCCCACCAAAAGGGATTTTTAATTCCTTTTACAATTGTATTTTAAACATAAAAGTAAAATTAAATCAGTAAACAAAATAAATCATGCAGACATTATGTTCATCAAAAATTAATTAATATACGAGTATAACTATCAGATAAACATATGAAGCTCCAGATAGACTACAACATAAGTTTATGTTACAAAACAAATTGGGAGTCTTTCAAAAAACTGTTATTAACGCTGCATTTATGAAAATATAATATACCATAAAGTTAACGAACTTTAAGAGAAAAAAATTACATAATTATTACACTTAACATATTATTATCATTATTTTAACGATTGTCGATTGGTAGAAAACAGAGTTTGGATATTGATCTTCTTACAGTATTCGTACCAATCTTTACGCTATAAACCCTAGTGACTCCATCAGAACCTGGGTGTTTGTCCACAATCCGTCCTAAAGGCCATTTGCCAGGTGGAAATCCTTCTGTTTTAATAAGAACAATCTGGCCTATGTCAAACTCTTTTTGCGTTTTTTGCCACTTTGGTCTTTGTTGAAGTCTGGAGAGATACTCGCACTGCCAGCGATGCCAAAAGTTCGACAATACGCGTTGACAGTGTTGCCACCGTGATAAGCTTGATTGGGAGATATCTTTCAGGCTCGGTGCGGGTATAGTAATTGGAGACTCTCCAATGAGGAAGTGGCCTGGCGTAAGTACATCCAAGTTGTTTAAGTCTGATTCAATAAGTGGGCAAATAGGACGAGAATTAAGACATGCTTCAACTTGACATAATACGGTGGTCATCTCTTCGTATGTCAAATTCGTATTCATGATGCGTTTGAGGTGGAACTTCATTGACTTTACTCCGGCTTCCCAGAGGCCTCCAAAATTTGGGCTATATGCAGGTATGAAGTGCCACTGGGTGCCGTCTGCTGTGAGTAGATTGGACATGTGATCTCCAAACTCAAAGTTCGCTTCCTTGAACGCCTCTGCAAGTGACTTGTTTGCTCCGACGAAATTACGTCCCTGGTCACTCCACAAATCACTACATTTTCCCCGACGTGACACAAAGCGCCGAAAAGCTGCGATAAAGGCTTCCGATGTCAAATCTCCCACAAGCTCCAAATGAATTGCCTTCGTCGACATACATATGAAGATAGCGATGTAGGATTTGTTGGTTTTTGCACCTCTGCCTTTGGACATAAGGACATCATAAGGGCCTGCAAAATCAACGCCACTGTGTAGGAACGGCCGTGCAGGGGTTACTCGCACCTTCGGTAATTCGCCCATTAGTTGCGTCTGAGATCGGGCATTCAACTTTGCACAAACAAAACATTTATGAAGGTATGTCTTTACTAAACCCTTAACTTTCAGAATCCAGTATCTTGACCTCAGGTAATTTAGCATCAGTTGTACTCCTCCGTGCAACGTCTTTTTGTGAGCATCAGCAATTAGTAAGGCGGCGAGTGGATTTTTGTCATCTAAGACTATAGGATACAGACGGTCGTGTTCTAAATAATAAGCGTTTTGTAGTCTTCCGCCCACCCTGAGTATCATTTTAGCATCCAGATATGGACTAAGGGCTTTCAAACGACTTGTATTTCTTACGTGATTCCTTTCTATTAGGTCTCTAATGTCTTCTTGAAATACAACATCTTGTATGATTTTTATGTCGGTCTGCAGCGAGTCTTCGAGTTCATCTGTAGTGATCGGCGAATGTACAGGTTGACTTTGTCTGAATCTTAGAAATCTTTTAGCATACGTGATAGTCTTCAGTAATTCCGGTAAGTCTTCGAAAAATTCCATTTTTCTGTACAATGAATTTTCTTCGCTTTCTCTTGTGAGGTAAGTATTAATGGGTTTTCTTCTTTCTAAGTCAGTTTCTTTATTTATTAATGTTTCCATGTGTATTTTTTCTTGTTTCAGGTGTTCCGGACCGTGCCACCAGATTGCATATTTTCTTAATTCAGAAGCCAACATTCCTCTCGATGCAACATCAGCTGGATTTTGTTGTGACTGTATGTGGTACCATTGGTTTCCAACATTGTCAAGTATGGTTATTACTCGATTTCTTACGAATGTGTGCCATCTATTGGGATCTCCTTGCAGCCAGGACAACACTATCGTGGAATCAGTCCAACAACATATCTGACTTTTTGGGATGCGCGTCGCCTTACTTACATGCTTTAGTAACTTTGACAGGAGAACTGCACCGCACAATTCCAGCCGTGGAAGGGATAATGCCTTGATAGGAGCGACCTTTGTCTTGGCAGCGATTATTCCTGTCTGATAGTCTCCGTTGACTCCTCGAACCCTCAGGTAAGCAACAGCTCCATATGCCTTAGTTGAAGCGTCACAATACCCGTGAATAGTAACATTTTTCAACGTTTCTTGGGTCGTAAATAGCCATCTCTTTAATTTCATGAATTTAATATCTTCAAAACTGTGTCTAATATTTAACCATTCGTTTTTTGTTTCAGGTGAGAGTTCTTCATCCCAATGGACACGTTGAAGCCATAATTTCTGGATCAGTATCTTTGCAGGTACCAGTGCTGGAGCTAACCATCCCAGAGGACCAAAAAGTCGTTGAACCTCGGCCAGTATTTTTCTCTTGGTGACAGTTTCTGATAAGGGTGGCAGCTTAAGGTTGTATTTAATTACATCTTCTCCCATATTCCAGGATAAACCCAGTGTTTTAATCAAGCCGTCTAAATTGATATCGATGTTAACATGAGAACTGAGCTCAGCTGGATGAAATCCTCTAAGGAATTCTGAATTGTTCGACGCCCATTTTTGTAGGATGAAACCACCTCTCTCAAGAATCGCCTTCACGTCCTTAGCTACACCAACTGCCTCGGGAACCGTATCTTGACCTGACATTAAATCATCCAAGTAAAAGTCTCGTCTAATAGTGTCTGCTGCTTCAGGATGATTCTGGCCTTCATCGTTCGCCACCTGGTGTAGAGTCTTGACGGCAAGGTATGGTGCACATGCCGTGCCAAAGGTGACTCGCAGAAGCCGGTATTCTTTCACAGGTTCATTAGGGCTGTTACGCCAGACAATTCTTTGATAATCTGCGTCCTCTTTCGAAACGAGTATTTGTCGATACATCTTCTGAATGTCGGCAACAAATGCTATCTTTTTCAGGCGCCATCTCATGACAAGTGATCTCATATCTTCCTGAAGCTGCGGTCCAACCAGCAACTCATCGTTGAGTGCTATGTTATTTGAGCCTCTGTGAGAGGCGTCAAACACTGGCCTGACCTTTGTAGTCTCACTTTCATCCTTTACCACTGCATGGTGGGGTAGATATACAGCTGGCTTGTTACTTTCATCACTTGGAACTTCCTCCATGTGTTTCATTTCCTTGTATTCATTAATTGCCTTAGTATACTCCTTTCTCAGATCATCATTCTTCATAAAACGTCTTTCCAAGTGAAATAATCTATTTATAGCCCCTTCTTTCGTATTACCATGCGGTGATTGTGGGTTTTCTGTTGTAAATGGCAGCTTGACTATGTAACGCCCTTCACTATTTCTTCTGTATGTCTCTTTATATGCCCTCTCACACTCTTCTTCTTCTTTGGTAAGTTTTCTTTGTGCGTCCGTTTCAACCTCCCACATAGATTTCAAAATTTCATCTAGATCAAGCTTATGATGCATTACTAGTATTTGTTGTTCTGAAGTTTTTGTTTGTATCTTTCCAAATAAGATCCAACCCAAGCTTGTATTTTGGGCACATGGGGAGCCAGGTGGACCTTTGATTATCTCAGCCTTTAAAATTTGAGCACAAACTTCTACGCCCAACAGCATGTCTACTCGCCCTGGTGAATGGAAGCTCGGGTCTGCCAGGGTGAGTCCTTTTAAGTGCGGCTAGGTGTGCATTGTACCAGTAATTGTTTCAGATGGCAAGTGTGATGTTAATCGCGTTGGCATTACATAGGCATTGATAGTAATCTTGACGTCACTATCATATCTCGAATGAAGCTCGACTTGGGTCACGTGATTGACTGTAGTCTGTGTTGTTCCAACACCAGTGATTGTTCCCTTTATTTGCGATCTCTTGACCTTTAACAGTTGCGCTGCTCGTTCAGAAATAAAGTTTGCTTGCGAGCCCTGGTCTACCAGCGCTCGCAATATTGTACTATGTCCATCTTCATCTCTGACCTGCACCAATGCTGTGGCAAGCAACGCTGTTGACTTCTCTGAGACAAAGTGGGTAGATAATGCCAACTCAGGATTGTCGCAGTGTTCCGCTTTCTGTTGTTTTTCCTCTATTTGACTATGATTTGTTTTCACATTGTCTGACTGACCGCTGCTGGGTTGATGTAACAATGTATGATGGCGGCGGTTGCATCTTCGGCAGGACATTCGATTGCGGCATCTCTTGACAGAATGTCCTGACGTCAGACAATTGAAGCATAAATTGTTTTTCTTAATAAACTCATTGCGTTCATTCGGTAGTAACTTACAAAATTCTTTGCAGTGACACAAAGGGTGCTCCGCTTTACACATACTGCATGACTTGGTCGGTGATGTAACTGTTTTCTCTTCCGGTGATGTGGAATGGAATGACTTCGCCTTAACATTCGTCTGCTCCTTTTTAGCAGTAGAGTTAACCATCTCCAGTGTCCGATATTTTGTTTCCAGGAAAGCCTTTAATTCTTCCCAAGATGGTAGTTTGTCAGAGTTTTCCTTGTAAGAATCTCCTTCCCAGGCCGTGTGTGTATCGACATCTAATTTTTGTACAACTATGTATATAATCAGCTGATCCCAGGACTCGACAGGTATTTCTTGATTCTTCAAGTTATTTAAGCACTGAGAGGTTGTATCTAATAAACTCTTTATTTGGATAGCCGATGGAGTGGTAATTTTCTTTTGATTAAATAACTTCTGGAGTAGAGAATGAATTATTAAACGTTTGTTTCCATACCGTTGTGACAGTGTACTCCATGCCTGTTCATAATTAATATCAGTGATATTAACATGCTTCAACAATTCTTTAGGTTCACCAACCAGGCTCAACTTCAGGTAATGTAACCTTTCCACGTTACATAAAGACGTGTTGTTGTGCACCAACGACGTGAACATATCTCGAAACATAGGCCAGTCATCGTAACTCCCGTTAAAAGTAGGTAACTCGATACGTGGTAAGTTAATCCGTGGTGGCGACGAGGCGTCACATGCTTGTGTCTGATTGTCTGTAGATTTCGAAAGCATTGACAACGTATCCTTCAAATCACCTAATAAACATGAGTATAAATCTTCTACCAAAAAATAATCTTCGTTTTCGAAATAAGGAACATCAATTCGCTTACACTTAGGTGTACATTTCACTAAGTCTTGATGTGTAGTATTAAACGTTCGCCAATATCCTTCAATGGTTTGCAACTTAGTTTCAATATAACCTCTTGATAATCTTTGCATCGGGCATTTCTTTAAATTACTTTGTGTCCTTTGTAACAGTAAAAAAATATCTTCTAATGAGTTAACTAACTGTTGCTGTTCACTAGTTAACGTAATACTCATTATTATATATTACTGTATGATGCTTTATTCCGAACTACTTTAATGAGCAAGACAGACGATTATATATATGTACCGAACACTTGATTAAAACCACATTTCCTCTTTTCGGAGAGGGAGTTTCCGAGGTCCATTTATGTCTATGAAAGAATTGCCTCAAATATTCCTGAGACCACCTTCGCCAGAATGTTTGCAGCATACGTTGGGTATACTGCCATCTCAGTTCAGTTCGCTGAGATCACTCATACGTTGTGCACGCGTACGCGTAGTGTCGATCGCTGGTTCGCATTCGCTATCTCGACCGGTTTTTGCGCGTCCAGTTGCTTTCAACATTTTTTAGTTCTTCGTCAATCTGCTGCTATGATGAAGTGTGCCATTTGTAATGTCGGCTTCAATGATGGAGTTCAGTGTGCCTCCTGCAAGAGGCACCTTGACTATGGATGTGCCGGTATTACTGAGGCTGGCTGGAGAAGGCTTGGATTGGATAGAAGGGCCCAATGGAGATGCTCGAAATGCAAAATATCAACATCCGCTTCCCCAACTCCATCCCCGTCCCCCTCTCCGGTGCCGACTCCGGAACCAGTATCACTGGAAGTTATTTTGATGGAGATTCGGGATCTCAAGATTCAGCTGGCTGGTCTGCCAACGCTGTCTGAAGATGTTAAATCTATGAAGGAAGAGCTTCGAGAACTCAAAACTAGTTTCGAATTTGAAGGGAGTCGGATAGATGACTTCTGTACCAAATTGGCCGGCATTGAAACCAGAATTATCGGTCTTGAGAGTCTGCAGGATTCAGTCCTCACCCTACAATCTGATGTTGATTCCATCAAAATGGAACTGTCTGCTAGTGACCAGAGATCTAGATTGAACAACGTCGAAATTAAGGGCGTACCGCTGAAAAAGGATGAGAACTTGTTTGACATTTTGGGCAAGTTAAGTGCGAAAGTTGGTTTTACATTTCCAAAGACCCAGGTTAACTATATATCCAGGATCCCTTTATTTAATTCTAAAGATAAATCAATTGTGGTGAGCTTTTTAAACAGATACATCAAAGAGGATTTTATTGCGGCTGCTCGCTCCATGAAAACATTATCAGCCTGCGATCTTGGATATGTGGGTCAGACTGGCCGGGTGTATGTCAACGATCACCTCAACCCTGACTCCAAACAACTGCTTAACAAAACCCGAGCATTAGCGAAGGAAAAGAAATTCAAATATGTATGGGTCAAACATGGGAAGATACATGTCCGTAAGCAAGAAGGGTCAGCTGTCCTCATAATATCCAGGGATAGGGATTTAAACAAGTTAAATTAATGCACAGTTTAATATTTATCTTTTCATTTAGTCGGAATCGTGTTAACATAATTTTTAATAAAATTCAAACGTGGATGTATTATACACCTCTGCCAAACCCTTCAGGGAATGTACGCCATGTTATGTTATGTTATGTTTATTATTTGCAATATTCACTAGTTCTTTACTTTTTTAATATTTGTAAAAGGTTTAGCATCGCTGCTCTGCTTTATCCTTCGGCACCTCGCTTTTGTATTCGCATATGGGCCTTTTGTGTTGCTTATCGCGCTGTTCAATTCATTAGAACATTGCAATGTATGCCTATCTCGCTCGCACTCGTTACTGAACCTATTTATTGCCTGCCTCTTCGCATAGCTTCGTGTGAAGAGGTTGCTAACTACCGCTTATTTTTTATAATTTTTAAGTTCAAAGTTTACCAGGTTATTTATAAATCAATTTCACTGATTCTCATGAATGTGCTTCGTAATGGTTACAGTAAGTGGTATATTATTGACACTGCGGCTGTTATTATATTAATATCTATTTATTTATGGTTGTATTTTAATTATGTAGATGTTAATTTCGTAGCTATATCTTATTTTATTTACCAATGACTTTGAACGTAAACAAAAGCCTGCGAATCTATTACCAAAATGTTCGTGGCCTCCGTACTAAGACAGAAAATTTCTATCGTCAATTGTGCTTATCTGAGTTTGATATTATTGCCTTAACTGAAACTTGGTTAGTGGATGGCATCGCTGACAACGAGTTATTTGGTGATCAGTATATGGTGTGGCGTCGCGATAGGGATTATTGCCTTACGGGTCAGACCCAGGGGGGTGGTGTTTTGATAGCCGTCCGCAAGTGTATCTCTGCGATGCCGCAACCTTTGTTTCAGTCACCAGCTGAGGACTTGTTGGTGACATTGAATTTACGACAGCCTAAAAATAAAAACTGTTTCAATTTACATGTCTGTACCATTTACCTATGTGAGCAAAAAAACTTTTTACAAAAAAATACAACCGACTTCCATAAAATACTAAAAAATGCAAAATAACTTTAATTTCGGAAGTCGGTGTTTCTAGTTTGGTTTCTTCGTTATTTGACACCGACTTCCGAAATTAAAGTTATTTTGCATTTTTTAGTATTTTATGGAAGTCGGTTGTATTTTTTTGTAAAAAGTTTTTTATTTTTCACTTTTTAGTTGTTTTACCCCATTCTAAAACTAAATTAATAGTAAAGTTATGCCCGAATTGATAGCCCCAAAAATAGGGAATTTGAACGTAGTTGGTGAAATTAGGGTGTATCAGGGTGAACTATACAAATCTGTATACCCCTTCAGAGCGCATCAGCGTGATGTAATGTTGTGGAGTGGTGAAAACAATATACAGACATGCGATTGCAGCAATTCTGGAAGGTCTGCTATCATTTATTGAAGAGTTCCGTTGTGTATCTCCGAAGTTCTTCATCAGATCTTCACCAAATTAAAATGGGACCAAATGTAAAGCAACAGCTTTCAAATAAAAAAAAAATCTTCAAAATCGGTTCACGTAGTTAGAAGTTATGAGGTAACACACATAAAAAAAAAAAAAAAAAAAAAAAAAAAAAATACAGTCGAATTGAGAACCTCCTCCTTTTTTTGAAGTCGGTTAAAAACACGGTTATTCTTTTACTGAACAACTAAAAAATTTTTTAAGTAGCTTACATAAGTCGGTACTAAGCAATCCAAATGACATGTACTTAATTATTGGTGATTTTAACTTGAGTGGGATCTTATGGCAACTTGATAATAGCGTGTTAGTTCCTATGAACATATGTGGTGGAGATGAGTTAATGCTTACGGATGATTTGCGAGTGTTAGGGCTCAATCAATACAACGCAATATTAAATGGGTATCGTAGGACTTTGGATTTGGTTCTGTGCAATGATTTTGTTTCAGTGCGTGAATGTTTAACGCCGCTATCTCGTGTTGATAAATATCATCCAGCACTTTGCGTTGATGTAAATTTTGCGGAATATCAGAACTTAGAGCCCGCGCCTTATACCCGGTACTTGTTTAATAAAGCTGACTTTGCGGCCATCAATAGGGAAATATCAGCAATTGATTGGTTTAATATTTTTGTTGACAAATCCCTTAATGACGCTATCAAATATTTTTACGACACTATTGCTGATATTCAAGGTAGGTTAGTCCCTACAATATCAGTATCTCACAGCTCTTTTCCCAACTGGTATACCCCTTCACTTAAGCGTTTGTTGAAAGAAAAGGCTAAATACTTCCGTAAATTTAAGTTGTATGGTAGACTCTCTGATGAAGCGACTTTTAAACATCTGCGTGAAAGGGTAAAAAATCTTGAACAGGTGTGTTACTCGAATTACATTGCAGCTACTGAAACCTCAATTGAAAAAAACCCGAAATCTTTTTGGAGATTTGTTAAGCAGCGATCAAAGTCTAATGTCTTGCCAAGCTATTTTAAATATAATGGTGTGTCAGTATCTTCCCCTGAGTCCATTTGCAATGCGTTCTCTTCTCACTTTTATTCTACATTTCTTAACCCTGGCAGCTACTCAGGCCCACCCCTTAGTAATTGTTCTACCCAAAGTACTTCTAATCCTAATTTACTCTCCGATATTCATTCCATTGAAATTAATATTCATTATATAGGTAAGCTACTTAGTAAACTAGATCCCTCAAAATCAGCAGGCCCGGATCATTTGTCACCAGTGTTCCTGATTGGCTGTGCTAAAACTATTGCCTTACCGATATCGTTGTTGTTTAAAAAATCTCTATCAACTTGTACTGTGCCCCATATTTGGAAGTCAGCCTTTATAACGCCGGTTCATAAAAAAGGTCGCAGAAACGATATCGTTAATTATAGACCGATCTCCAAACTGTGTATATTGGCTAAAGTTTTTGAACAATTAGTTTATGATCAGGTTTATGCAGCACTTAGTTCATCCTTTAGTCCTTCACAGCACGGGTTTTTAAAGGGACGTTCAACAGTCTCCAACCTAGCATTGCTAAATTACTTTTTAACACTTAGTATGGACAAAGGGTCGCAGGTCGATGTCATTTATACGGACTATAGCAAAGCGTTTGACAGAATTGATCATAACTTACTTAAAGCAAAACTCTTTAACATTGGTATTCGAGGTGACTTACTTCGCTGGTTTTCGTCCTACTTAGATAACAGGTCTCAAGCTGTAGTGGTCAGCAACTACATTTCGAGCTGGGTTTCGGTTCCCAGTGGAGTTCCCCAAGGTTCCCTAATTGGCCCATTACTCTTCATTATTTACGTAAACGATATTGACACGTGTTTCCATAACTCTAACCTTCTTTGTTTTGCTGATGATATGAAGATATTTTCTTCTATTTCATCATTTAGTGATATGGATGCTCTCCAATCTGACCTAACAAGACTCGATGAATACTGTCGCGTCAATAAATTAGACTTAAACCCTACTAAATGTTCCGTAATTTCGTTTAGCAGAAAACGCTTCCCTCTTCATACCTCCTATAGACTGAAAGGTCAGCCATTGCAGAGATCTGATGGTATTCGTGACCTGGGAGTATATCATGACTCTGAATTACAGTTTAAAGTTCACGTGGAGCAAATAGTGGCTAAAGCATTCAGAGCATTAGGCTTTGTATTGAGATTGGCAGCGTGTTTTAAGAAAGTAAAAACAATCAAGATATTGTATTGCTCATTTGTAAGAAGTCATTTAGAATATGCTTCTCAAATTTGGAACCCGCGTTATGGCGTACACATCGATCGCATTGAGGGTGTGCAAAAAAGACTTGTTCGGTTTCTGTGTTATCGTTTGCGCATGCCATACCATAGTTGTGATTATTTGGATCTTTGCAGGAAATTTCACCTACAACCACTTACTAACCGTCGTCGACTAGCTGATTGCACATTTCTGCTCAAAATTATATCTAATGAAGTGGACTGTCCGCAGCTTCTGCGTAAGCTGTTCTTTAATGTTCCCCAGCGATGTCTCAGATTTAATCCACCTATCGCTATTCCTTTGTCTTCTTCTAACTACAGGCAAAACTCATTTTTAGTGCGAGCGAGTAAAGACTTTAATGAATTATGCAAGCAGTTCTCATTTGACATCTTTTCAACCAAAGGCTCAAGCGTACGCAATAGGCTGAACCTTGATTTCTTCAAAATTGAAAATTAATTCTTAGTGCTAATGTTAGTTCTTATTTAAATTAATTTTATTGTAGTTTATTTCTTATGTTTGGCGGTGCCGATTTGGCGATTGATACTCTTCTTTTCTTGATATCTTGTCGTGTATAGGATCTCTTGTTGTATTACTGTATAGCTAGCCGTGAAAACCTATAATTGGCTTAATGTCTCTTATTCTAGTTTACTTATTGCATTTATGTAAAGCTGTTGGTTTTCCATGTGATAAATAAATAAATAAATCTCTTTAACGAGCTAATGTTCGAATTTTCAAAGTTATAATCTGGTGGCGTAACAAGAGGCTCACCAACCAGGAAGTGGCCAGGAGTCAAAATTTCTGTATTTTCAGAACTGGTTCCCAATCTAGATAGCGGCCGGGAATTTAGACACGCTTCCACTTGAGCTAAAACAGTTGTTATTTCCTCGTAAGTCAGGGTGGAAGTGCCAACGACGCGTTTCAGGTGGTATTTCACCGATTTTATTCCAGCCTCCCACAGTCCTCCGAAATTGGGCGCGTGAGGCGGAATAAAATGCCAGGACGTTCCATTAGTTCCTAAAGTTTCCGCAATCTCCGATAAGACACTATTCTTTTCCCTGGTAAAGAGAATACCCAGTTCTTTTGCAGCGCCTACAAAATTTGTGCCATTGTTGCTCCACACCTCCTGACAATGGCCCCTTCTCGCTACAAACCTTTTGAAGGCCTGCAAAAATCCTTCAGACGTAAGGTCAGTTACTGCTTCAATATGAACTGCACGCGTTGACATGCAGACAAACAAACATATATATCCTTTATAAGCTTTATGCCCGCGACCCTTTGCTGTGCGTAACTGAATAGGTCCAGCAAAGTCTACACCACTACGAAGAAATGCGCGAGAGGGCTTGGCACGAGCTGCAGGTAGCTGTCCCATCAGTGGATTACAGGTAAGCCCATTGTTTTTAACGCATAAAACACATTTCCGTATATGGCCAGATACAAGCTGTTTTGCTCCAAAAATCCAAAATTTATTATAAATGTAACTCAAGGTTAATTGTGTACCCCCATGAAGAGTTTGTCTATGTCCGAAAGCAATAATCAAATTGGTTAAATGTGATTTTTTTGGTAAAATAATGGGGTGTTTTCTTGAAAAATTTAACTCGGATGATTCTAATCTGCCGCCTACCCTTAAAATATTTTTTACATCTAGAAATGGATTTAATGTTTTTAAAATACTGTTTGATTTAATTTTTTCTTTCTTTTGTAATGCCTTTATTTCCTCTTCAAAATGTTTTCTCTGACACAATCTTACGCATGTCTCAAAAGCTTCGTTTATTTCTTCGGTTCGTAAATAACCTTTCCACATTTTTTCAGATCTGATTTTTCTTATTGTCAACATACGCCTACAATATGCTATAACTCTAGTAAGCCGCGTCAACGTTGCATATCGAGCACAGATATCCGGATCTTCTACAACGTGATGCACTACGACTGACTCCAAGTCAGTGTTCAAATCTTGAGATTTATCATAACAAATGTTTATTTCCCGCAAGAAATCAGGTCCTTGAAACCACAATGAATGCTTGCTTAGCTCTGCAGGGAGCATGCCCCTGGATGCGCAGTCGGCAGGGTTTTGTTTTGTAGAAACATGCGACCATTGCCATGGATCCAACGAGGTAAGTATCTCCGACACCCGATTCGCGACAAATACCTTCCATTTATTCGGCAAACCATTAAGCCAAGCCAGCACAATGCTGGAATCGGTCCAAGCTCGCACATTATGTTTTTCTATATGCAATACCTTGGCTACATCTAATAAAAGTGTTTTCAGCAATACTGCCCCGCACAACTCTAGTCGTGGAATCGATACTTGTTTTATCGGCGCGAGACTTTAGTTTTGGCAGTAATCAATGAAATTTGAATGTTGCCCGTCGAATCAATCACACGGAGATAAATAACGGCAGCATATGCCGATTTCGAGGCATCGCAGAAGCCGTGCAATTCTACTCTGGCATTGCTAGAGTTGGTACCTACCCACCTGGGTACCGCAATATTTTTTAACTCACCTAAACTACTGCGGTAAGTATACCATTCCTTTTTTATATCAGATGGAATTTCCTCATCCCATTTGATACCAGAAATCCATAATTTTTGAATTTGCATTTTCGCTAGTACAATCACGGGAGCTACCCATCCTAAAGGGTCAAATAGTCTTGCTATTTCCGATAATACCTTTCTTTTTGTTACAGGTTCCTGCAGCGGAGGCAACTTGACGGAGTACTGGAATGCGTCCCAGCTTCTGTTCCAGGTAAGTCCCAGTGTTTTTATTATCGCATCCTGCTTAATGTCGATCTCTTTACCTACCCTTTCTTGTCCTTTACACCTTTTACCGATTATTCTCTCCAACAATTCATCGCTGTTGCTCGACCATTTCTGTAACTTGAATCCTGCTTTAGCCAGTAACTCCTCCATTTGACTGTAAATTTGTATGCCTTCTTCAATAGTATCACAACCGGTCAGAAGATCATCCATATAATAATCATTGAGGACTCTTTCAGCCGCCAGTGGGTAATTTGCACCTTCATCGTACGCCACTTGATGCATCGCTCGAACCGCTAAGAACGGTGCAGAAGACGTTCCGAAGGTTACGGTAAGTAACTTATAATCCTTTATGGCCGAGTCCTTGTGGTCTCTCCACAGAATGCATTGAAAGTCTGTGTGTTCATCGGCCACGCGCACCATTCGGTACATTTTAATTATGTCCGATATTAGGCAAATACGATAGGTTCTCCATCAAATTAGTAAATGCCGCAAATCGGCTTGCAGCCCAGGACCGATCATTAAATCATCGTTAAGAGATATCCCATTACTTCCCTTGCAGGAAGCGTCAAAGACGACTCGGACCTTTGTTGTGTCCTTGTCGTCTCTCACAACCGCATGATGGGGTAAGTAGACCGCATGTTTATTTTCTGTATCCACTTCGGCTAATGGCTTCATATGACCCAATAGTAAATATTCTTGTATTACCTCAGCGTAATTTGCTTTAAGCTCCAAATTTTTTATTAAGTTTAGCTTCCAGGGCATGAAATCGCTTTATGGCTATGGGTTTTGAACCGATATATTTGCAGCCTGGATCTTCGCTTCGGAATGGTAAGTTCACTATGTAACGGCCCTTTACATCTCTGACCGTCGTAGCTTTAAACAACTCTTCGCATTTTATCTCTTCATTTGTCATTTTCTGTTGACTAGATAGTTCTTGATCTGTTTCCAGTTCCCAAAATCGTTTTAGTAAGTCCTCTTCCTTCCAGGAAGCGTCAAAGACGACTCGGACCTTTGTTGTGTCCTTGTCGTCTCTCACAACCGCATGATGAGGTAAGTAGACCGCATGTTTATTTTCTGTATCCGCTTCGGCTAATGGCTTTGTTAAGTACGGATCCCTAATGGATATCGCCGAACTTGCACATTCCTACATGTTTACGCCAACCGCATAGAGACTGCAGCGATGACGTCCGTTCAGCCACGAGCCGCCGACGCAGCAGAAACTCACGAGTAGCAATAAGTTATTTTTAAGTATATTATTGTCATTCCATATTCTTACATCGAATAGGTTTCATCAACTTAATTGTAATAATTTCTTTTAAATTAAATTAGTATTAAAAACACTTTGGGTTTTTTTCGATCCATCGTCTGCAGTCTACGTAATTGGCGCAGTCGGTAGGATACTCGCGGGCCGGTTCGCGAATCGCGTTAGAGTCATCTCATATCGGACACCACGATCGCGTATCACCCGGGCGGCTATCAAGTCACGTCACGAGTATCCGAATCTACGGCAGAGCTGCGGAGCCGCGTGGAGAATCCAGAAATCGATTCACGGAGAAGAACCAGAGATGAAATATATGTGAGTACATTAGAATCTTTCTCGTGTTGCTTCCTTTCTATTCCTAGTTACTTTTATGTCCAAGATTTTTCATCACAAAAGATCTAATCGTCAGGAACCTGCATCACGTCAGGTTCGCCGACATTTAGTAGATATTAACAGAGATTTAGATAGCGAATCGGATTTCAATTTAAATAATTTGCTAGAACCTAAAATGCCTCACGACCCCGACGTAATTTTCAAGGCCTTACGCCTTGTGCCTGATTTTGATGGAAACCCCAATATACTGACGAGGTTCATTAATATGTGTGACCGAATAGTATCTCAGTATGCAAGCTCCGAGCCAGGTAATGAGCTAGGGAATCTGTGTCTTTTAAACGGCATTTTAAACAAAATAACAGGGCCTGCTGCATCCACCATCAACTCAAATGGGATTCCTGAAACTTGGGCAGGTATCAGATCAGCTCTTATTAACAACTTCTCGGACCAGAGAGACGAAACAGCCTTATACAATGACCTCTCGTTGGCTACGCAAGGTAATAGGACTCCACAGGAATTTTACGACCAATGTCAAACGTTGTTCAGTACAATTATGACTTACGTGACGTTACATGAGACCTTACAAACGACTATTGAAGCGAAACGAACACTTTACAAGAAAGTAACAATGCAGGCTTTCGTACGTGGACTAAAGGAACCTTTAGGCTCACGTATACGTTGTATGCGTCCAGAAACCATAGAAAAAGCTCTCGAATTCTTTCAGGAAGAATTAAATATTATATACCTACAGCAACGTAATGATGCCCCAAAGGCTCAAACTACCCAGAGCGCACCCAAAATTCTATATAAATCTCCAATGACGCCTGCTGTGCCTAACTGGCCCGCTCCAGTAGGACAGCGTGGCTACTAACCCCAGCCTCAGGCCTTCAAATTCAATATGCCCAACCAGCATCAAAATCGCATGCCTACTCGAACTCAACAAATGTTCCGTGCACCATTACCAAACTACAATCCACAAAGTAACGTTTTTAAATTACAACATAGGACTAATCCACCACAAAACTTGGGTCCGAAACCCATGAGTGGTGTCCAACATTTTATTTCGAAAACGTTACCCATGATGCCAGGGCATGATTGGCAACGAAACGGGAACCCACCACCGGGTAATTATTTTAAGACGCGTGAGTTAAACTTCAGTGAACTTGCTTTACCTGATAGTTCTTATTCTGCGGACAACTACTATGAGCCAGTATATGACTACTACACGGACGGTAATGACTGTTACGTTGTTTGTGACTTTGACTACCACACCAATATGACCGATTTCAACTTGACTACAATTCCCGATGGTCAAGTAGCAAGTGAGGCAGAGCCACAACCAGGCTCCAGCAGTACAAATCAGAAACAGAACCAAAATTTTCAGTCGGACCAGACATCCAAAGAGCAAAAATAGACCTTAATTTACAAACCCAAAGACAGTTACCCTACATAGAAATTGCATGCCCTCCTTTAAAATTTTTGATTGACACTGGCGCTAACCAGTCATTTATAAGCCCCGAGGCTGTACAAAAGTTCTTCTATGACTATCCTCTCAGTTATGACCCGTTCGAAGTTACAAACGTACATGGCGTTAGTAGAAACGATTATTCCATAACGCTACCGTGTTTTAATGAATTCAATGAGACCGATAGTGTAAAATTGTTCGTTTACCGTTTCCACGATTACTTCGATGGCCTAATAGGACTAGACTTGTTATCCAAATGGGAGGCTAAAATTGACTTAAAAGATTACCAATTAATAACGCGTTCTGCTACAAATCAAATTAAAGTATACAATTCACGCAATGTTAACCTGTACGAGGATATTATTCCTGCTAAAAGTTCTAAATTAATTAAAATACCCATAAATGCCCCGGACGGTGACGTCTTAGTAAATGAACAAGTTTTCTGTAATTGTATCATCCACGAGTGTCTTACCACTGTCACCAATAGTCGTGGATATGTGGAGCTAGAAAATCCAACACCTAATGACGTTATATTCTCGTTAGACCAGCCAACTCGTGCGGAACTGTTCAATGCTAGTTGCACGCAAATAAAAAAAACAAATCGCGTAGATGACGTTTTATCGCGTTTGCGTACGGACCACCTTAATCCAGAGGAAAAAGCTAACCTCTTAACCCTCTGCTCCCGCTATGCAGATGTCTTCTACATTGATGGAGAACCATTGACATTCACCAACAAAATTAAACATCGTATAAAAACGACAGATGAAATTCCCGCATACACCAAGAGCTATCGATACCCTTTCGTTCATCGGGAAGAAGTTAGGGACCAAATTTCCAAAATGCTAGAACAAGGTATAATAAGACCTTCCGATTCCGCATGGAGCTCGCCCATCTGGGTTGTGCCAAAAAAAATTGACGCTTCTGGAAAGCAGAAATGGCGTCTTGTAGTTGATTTTCGTAAACTAAATGAAAAAACAATAGACGACAAATATCCCATACCGAACATCAGTGACGTCCTTGACAAATTAGGCAAGTGCCAATACTTTACAAACTTAGATTTAGCAAGTGGGTTTTATCAGGTAGAGATGGACCCGCAAGACATTTCAAAAACCGCATTTAATGTGGAACACGGGCATTTTGAATTTCTTCGAATGCCCATGGGACTTAAAAACTCACCGTCCACCTTCCAACGAGTTATGGACAATGTCCTAAGAGGCCTCCAAAATAATATCTGCCTCGTTTATCTTGACGATATTATAGTATACAGCACCTCTCTTCAAGAGCACATGGACAATTTGGAAAGGGTCTTCCAAAGACTTAGAGAGTCCAACTTCAAAATACAGATGGACAAGTCAGAATTTTTGAAATTAGAAACTGCATATCTGGGACATATCATTAGCAGAGACGGCATCAAGCCGAACCCTGACAAGATCTCTGCAATCCAAAAATATCCAATTCCCAAAACCTCTAAGGAAATCAAACAATTTTTAGGACTTCTAGGTTACTACCGAAAATTTATTCCCGACTTTGCTCGCATCACCAAGCCTCTTACCCTATGCCTAAAAAAAGGTAGCAGAATCACTCTCAGCTCCGAATATGTCAATGCCTTTGAAACATGTAAGACTCTACTAACCAATGACCCTATTCTACAATACCCAGACTTCAAAAAAGAATTTAATCTCACAACAGACGCTTCGAATGTCGCTATTGGAGCAGTGTTATCTCAAGGACCTATAGGTTCCGACAAGCCCGTCTGTTACGCTTCCCGCACACTTAACGAAAGTGAGCTAAACTACAGCACAATCGAGAAAGAGTTGCTTGCCATAGTGTGGGCCACGAAATACTTTAGACCTTATCTCTTCGGTAGAAAATTTAAAGTACTGACTGACCATAAACCCCTGCAATGGATGATGAACCTGAGAGAACCTAACTCGCGACTGACCAGATGGCGACTCAGACTAAGCGAATATGACTTCACTGTAGTGTACAAAAAAGGAAAATTTAACACTAATGCCGATGCCCTCTCCCGTGTAGAAATCCATAACGAGGAAATAGAGGAGATTAACTCACTGATTGAAAATATTAAGAATCTCAGATCAATGATTAACAACCCAGCGGTGGGTCCACCTCCACCAATAGACTCCTCGACTGACACCGATTCACTGATCGAAAGTAATGACCCCAGATCGCTGATCAACAACCCATCGGAGGCACCACCTCCACCAACAAACTCCTCGACTGACACCGTGCATACCAGTAATGAACACCCGATACTAGAAATCCCCATTACAGACGAACCTCTCAATAAGTTTCATCGACAGATTTACTTTACCATAGTAGGTGACATAAAACGCCGACCGACAGTAACCAAACCATTCGAAAGTCATACTCGAATCGCAGTCCAAATCTCGGAATCCAACCTAGAAGGCGACATTATTAATGCTATAAAAGAATACGTGAATCCGAAAGTCAAAACAGCTATCTTGATTAACCCACCTCTAGCCATGTACTCATTAATACCCATTATACAAGACAAATTCAGAAGTTCCTCACTCAACCTAGTATTAGCTAAGACAGAACTCGAGAATGTTAAAGAGTATCTCCGACAACAAGACATCATCCGACACTATCACGACGGTAAGACGAACCATATATGTATGAATGAATGTCGCCATATATAAATGAATGTCACTTAGCCCTCTCACGAAAATATTACTGGCCAAAGATGAAAGAACAAATCACCAAGTTCATTAATGAGTGTACCATCTGCGGTCAAGCTAAATACGACAGAAATCCAATAAGACCTCAATTCAACATAGTGCCTCCAGCTACCAAACCACTTGAGATTATCCACATGGACCTCTTCACCGTTCAGAACGAAAAATATGTAACTTTCATAGACGTCTTCACGAAGTACGCCCAAGCGTATCATCTGCGAGATGGTACCGCTATTAGCATTATACAAGCACTGCTACGCTTCTGTAGCCATCATGGACTACCTTTGACCATTATCACTGATAACGGCACTGAATTTACGAACCAACTCTTCTCAGAATTTATACGTCTTCATAAGATAGCCCACCATAAAATACTACCTCACAGTCCAAATGACAATGGCAACATCGAACGTTTCCACTCAATCTTATTGGAGCATATTAGAATTCTAAAACTACGAAATAAAGAAGAACCAATAATTAATCTTATGCCATACGCCATCATAGCATATAATAGTTCTATCCATAGTTTTACGAGGTGCAGACCGTTTGACCTAATGACCGGACATTTTGACCCCAGAGACCCAACCGATATAGACCTGACTGAACACATCTTACAACAATATTCGCAGAATCATAGAGAACAGATGAAACAGGTTTACGAGATCATTAATGACTCATCTCTTGCAAATCGTACAGCCTTAATTAACAATAGGAATAAAACCCGCGAGCCTGAAATAGAATATGCCCCTCAGCAACAGGTCTTTATTAAAAACCCTTTTGCCAGTCGCCAGAAAGCTGCACCACGTTACACGCGGGATACTGTACTTGCCGATCTGCCTATACACATATATACCTCGAAAAAACGAGGCCCCATAGCCAAAGCACGGCTGAAACGTGTTCCTAAAGCAAGCCAATTGTTACAGAATCCTGCTACTACTGACAATCCATGCGACTCATCCTCAAGAGATAAGACTTGAAACCTTAGCTGATGGACCAGGACTGTTACCATACAGATTAGGACCGACAAGACTAACTATACATTACCACTCATTCATACAGTACATACAATTAACCGACATAGAAGATAAAATAAATTCCGTACAGACGCAATTAAAGACTTTTAGAACCAAACTTACTAATGAAACTTACATGCTTTACGAATATCAGATTGACTACCTTACTAACAAACTAAGTAAAGTACTGCAACAAGTAAAATCCCTGGAACCTGTTAGAGTCAAAAGAGGTCTTGTAGATGGCCTTGGGTCAGTGATAAAAAGCGTCACTGGCAATCTAGATTATCTAGATGCCTTGAAATATGACGAGGCTATCAAAACCTTGCAAAATAACGAAAACAAAATAGTATCAGAATTTAACAGTCATATCAGCCTGAGTAAAGAATGGATGTCCCAACATGGTACCATCTTAGACCAAATAACAAGAAATCAGGAAAAGGTTAATGCAACGCTAGAACTACTTCTAGAGAAAACTGCTTATACAGATTACAGCCTAATAAAATTCGCAAAGTTTGCCCAAATTTTGGGAATCATAACTAATAACGTAGAAGATTTAATGTTAGAGATAATTAGATTAGAAAATATAATGGCTTTTATACGGGCGTCCAGCACCCATCATTCTATGATAGATATAGAAGTGCTAAAATCTATGATAGATAAGTTAAAATCAATATACAGTCAAGATCAAATCTTGAACTTAGAGTTACGTGAATATTATAATCTTATAAAACCAGGTTCCTACTTTATTGAGAAGAGAATAGTAATAGTATACAGTTTTCCTATAATCTCTAAAGACCTTTACGACTTATACAGACTATCCATTGTGCCTAATAAGAAACAACTTGCCCTTATTCCTTCCTCTCCCTATATAGCAACAAATGAGAAATCATTCGTGTACATAGAGGCTGAATGCCCGAAGTACAGCAGCATCCATCTCTGTGAAAAGAAGACAAGTCATCAAATCCGAACGAAGCCTGATTGCATCCAACAGCTCATCATCAATCAAGGTCTAGAAGACACCTGCCAATTCACCAAGATTTCACTCTCCAAACAAGCAGTAGAAAAACTGGACGATCAACACTACGTTTTATCATTGCCACAACCGACCAAAGTACAGCTAGCCTGCGGCAGAAAAGACTTTAACATTCTAGAAGGAAGTTACCTCGTCACCATACCCATGGACTGCTATCTGGAAACAGCAGAATTCACAATCATCAACGACAGCAACGAGATAAAAGGACAGCCACTAAAGTTATCAAAGATTCCTTATAACGACATGAACCAAACAACTGACTCCACTCATATCATTGGCTTCAATTCAGTCAACCTTGAAGAACTTCACAGCATCCAGAACAAAATACTGATGGAGAGCCCTATTCAAATCGACAAGACTCAGTCGGTTGCCCTATATCATACAACCATACCATTTTATATCATTTTACTATGCGCAACCATACTTATCATTTTGGTAATAAGTCGCAGATACAAATGCTGGAACCTCAGAGCAGGCAACAAAGAAAAGCAACAGACTCTTCAGATACATACTCACGAAGATGTGACCAGGAAACGAGATGAACTCCCAGCAACATTTTCTCTCAATATGAGCAAATAGTTGCTGTTCTGCGGGTGGAGATGTTAAGTACGGATCCCTAATGGATATCGCCGAACTTGCACATTCCTACATGTTTACGCCAACCGCATAGAGACTGCAGCGATGACGTCCGTTCAGCCACGAGCCGCCGACGCAGCAGAAACTCACGAGTAGCAATAAGTTATTTTTAAGTATATTATTGTCATTCCATATTCTTACATCGAATAGGTTTCATCAACTTAATTGTAATAATTTATTTTAAATTAAATTAGTATTAAAAACACTTTGGTTTTTTTTCGATCCATCGTCTGCAGTCTACGTAATTGCTTCATATGACCCAATAGTAAATATTCTTGTATTACCTCAGCGTAATTTGCTTTAAGCTCCAAATTTTTATTAAGTTTAGCTTCCAGGGCATGAAATCGCTTTATGGCTATGGGTTTGAACCGCCATATTTGCAGCCTGGATCTTCGCTTCGGAATGGTAAGTTCACTATGTAACGGCCCTTTACATCTCTGACCGTCGTAGCTTTAAACAACTCTTCGCATTTTATCTCTTCATTTGTCATTTTCTGTTGACTAGATAGTTCTTGATCTGTTTCCAGTTCCCAAAATCGTTTTAGTAAGTCCTCTTCCTTTTGTACTTGACAATGTAATGACAGTACACCTTCAGTTTGAGTAACCGATGAATCTACAACTCCAGATAAAATCCAACCTAAAGCTGTAGACTGAGCAATAATCGAACCCGTAGGACTATGCATCAACCCTTCATTTATAATCTGACTATACATCTCAGCTCCTAATAAAAGATCAATTTTATTAGGTTGATGATACTTCGGATCAGCAAGATCAATCCCTCCTAATTCTGACCATTCCAATACATCTACTTTCCTCGTTGGAAGGAGAGTAGTGTTTGAGGACAGAACATGAGCCTTAAAGGTGAATATGCATTGTGGATTGACTCTAGATCGAATTTTCATGTACACTATTGATTTGGAAAGTAATTCTTGATCTCCCCCTAGACCAGAAATCTTACTTCTCAACGAAATCCTTTTTAATTTCAGGTCCTGAACCGTGCTTTCTGTGACAAAGTTTGCCTGCGAGCCTTGGTCCAGTAACGCTCTTAAAACGTGAAGATTTCCGAATTTCGACTCTGCCTTGACTAGCGCCGTCGCTAGCAAAACCTGCTTACAAATTTTACCTGCCGAAAAACAGCTTACTACCGACGTTTGGCTTTCTATTTTTCCAGAGCCCCCTGCCTTAGGAGACTCCGGCTCCTGCTGCGAAACGCTCTTTCCCGATTCCCCGTTTGTAATGACATCAGTGGTCTCAGGCGTATCTGAGTTCTTTGGGTGTAACAGTGTGTGGTGACGACGATGGCATAATTTACATTTGGTACTAATGCGACAAACCCTCGCTGTATGGTTATTGCCTAAGCAATTAAAGCATAATTTTTTTGTAGTGACGAAATCGCGACGTTTGTTCACTATTTCACGAGAAAAATTCTTACAGTTACTTAACCTATGTGTATCTTCAGAACAAAATGAACAGACAATTTCGGATACATGTAATGATTTTAATTGGAATTATTATTGTTGTTAATCTTGTTCGCTGAAGGTTTATTATCAATAAACTCTGGGGCCCTGTATCTTTTTGTTAGGAAATCTTGGAATTGCTGGTAAGTTGGCAAGTCATCGTAACTGTTGTTACTACTAAATTCAAACTCCCATTGTTTTCTCGATTCCAAGTCCAATTTTAAAGTTAAAATGTGAATAATCATTATATCCCAATTTGCTACATTTATACCGAGGTTTGCCAACCCACTTAAGCAGTCACTGGTAGTGTCCACTAATTCCTTTAAGTGATATGCTGATTCTACAGTAATGTTTTTCTGACTAAGAAGTCGCCTTATTAAGTTGTGGATAGATATCGTTTATTATTATATCTACCCTTTAATAACGACCAACATCTTTCGTAGTTGTCGTCTGCGATCGGTATTTGCCTTATTAATTGTTCGGCTTCACCGGTCAAGTAACTTTTCAAATAATGAATTTTTTGGACATTACTTAATTTGGAATTATTATGTACTAACGAAATAAACAAATCTCGGAAACAAACCCATTCGTCATACTTTCCAGAGAATTTAGGAATAACTATTTTTGGTAATTGGACGGTCTGAGATTTTGTTTCGTCTTGTGGAGTCCCAGCGTGTACATTTTCATTCTTTGAGTCTTTACTAAATAACAGCAAAACAGATTTTATTTTCTGCCTTATATTCTAAATAACATTCTTCAGCTTCATCATACATATCACTTTTTAAATATTCGTGATCACTTAATTGAGAACCAAATTTTTCGATTAACGTTCTGTGGGTATTAGTAAATACATCCCATAGTTTTTCTAAAGCTTCTAATCTCACTTGAACGTAAACATCCGTGATCCTTTCCCTAGGAGACTTTTTAAAGTTACGGCTGGCTTTAACAATATTATTGAAATTGTCACTTTGAAGTAACAGTTTGGACTCCATCGTAAAATAACAACAATAGACGTGAAAAAAAATAAACACAAATAAATAAACAAGGATAAAATTAATTATCTAAGTTCAGCTTATAACTAAACTACCTGTAAAGAAACGCAAAGGACTCAAGTCCAAACCCAATCCACACAAAATTAAACAAAATATTTTTGTTAAAAATATCTAAAAGGGTAAAGTCTCTGGAACGTTTTTATAAATTTTGCAGAATTGTAACACCGAAGACAACGTCGCTTCAAATGACAGTCCGTGTCACTGTCAACGTCACTGAATGACAGTCCGTGTCACTGTCAACGTCACTTTGAATGACAGTCCGTGTCACTGTCAAGGTCACTTCGAATGACAGTCCGTGTCACTGTCAACGTCACTTCGAATGTCAGCTGTCACTATTTGACAGTGACAGTAAATGTCACCTTGACAGTCACTAATTTAAATTGTTCAAACACTCACGTTTCTTTCACTTGGTTCACTCACTCACGATTGCACCAACTTCGTGATGTCACCCTCAGTTCTTCAGGTGTCTTCCGGGTCCCGTATCCTGACAGCGCCAGTGCCTGTCTCGAAGTCCAAGGCAGGATTCACCACCAAACCCTGGCTCCTGATTGTTGCTGCAGCAGCTGCTCACGAGCTGGTCTGCTGGCTCGGAAGACCGACCCCCCCCCCCCAACTCAGTTACGCAAAAAATGCACCACCGCTAAGGTGCCCCAGATACTGATGTATCCGGCTTCGAAGGACCATGTACGACCTGATGATGTCCAGCCAGGGTCAGCACAGGGCTTCGGATGGAACCAGGGAGCCAATGAATAAAACGCAGCAACCCTGTTCCAACGGTATATTTCGCAAGAAAAAGAGAAATATTCTAACACACACAGGGTCCTTATACTATCAACGGAAAATCTTAACACCGCGATGTAGAAATCGGTGCTCATCTAGCAACACCATCTGTCAAAGCATCGCGGAGCTAATTTACAACAGTGTGCCTAGGGTATTTTATCGATACAGTGCGAACAAGGTTATACACTATGGTAGAAAGTACAAGTACCAAAATGTGTCCCAGCTGTTAGTGAAGTATAGAATATAGCGCGTGCGTCTATTCAGGCAGAATATTTTGACGTTGATATTGTTTGTGGTACATCAGGAATGTAATAGTTGAACTAAGGTTTTAAAATTATATCGGCATAATTATTGTTATAAATTTATAATCATTAGACTTGTTGAGTAGCAGTGAGAATTAAAATATTTATTTATTCCGTTATGGTTTCCATCTTACGGTTGCTGTAGCTACATTACTTTATCGGTGATGATTTATTATGTAATTCTAAGTTGTTAAAATGTAAATCAAGCCATAATAATTGAGAAATTGAGAATATATTCTTTTGAGAAAAGGTGTTCCAGCGGTTACAGAGTGACGGTATGAAGCTAAAATGGAGTAAATGTTTATTTATGGGTAATGAAGTCAAATACTTAGGTTACGTCATATCAAAAGAGGGGGTTAAAGTAGATTCAGATAAAATAAAAGCAATAATAAAAATTCCCAGGCCATGAGATATTTCAGAGTTGCGTTCCTTTTTAGGTTTAGTTAATTTTTATGCTAAATTTGTTAAGAATATGAGTACTATTTTGTCACCACTGTATGAACTTTTAAAAAAAGAGGTCAATTGGAGATGGAGTGCGAAAGGGCGTTTGCAAAAGTTAAAAGAATATTAGTAGGCGCAGAGGTATTAACTCATTATGATCCAAACAAGCCGTTAGTGTTGACATGCGACGCGAGCGCGCGGGTCATAGGCGGTATACTCACACAGCCGGTCGCCGACGGCGACGACCGCGACCGCCGGTAGTGTATGTGTCACGCGCGTTGAATAACGCCGAGAAACATTATTCACAAATAGATCGGGAGGCGTGAGCTATCGTATTTTGTTTATTTTTAGTTTATTATAATTTAGGATATGCATTATTTAAGGATTTATCTTTGATAAAAGCCTCTAAACAAAACTAGATTTAAAAAAAAAAGGTGGAGGAGTGTAATATATTGGGTTTACCCACATAAGAAATTTAGTAAGTAAGATCACGTATAAATAAGCCTACTAACCGTCAGTTCGCAATATACGCTTGCTACAAGTTGACGTTTCTTTATTTATTACTCCCGACACTTCACATCTATGGAGACATTTTATTATATCAGCACAGTACAAAATAAAAAGTATTGGACCTAATATAGAGCCTTGTGGGACACCTCTCTCTATTGACATAATTGCCGACCTAAGTGTAGTGCCGTCATCTAAACTTAAATCAACAAATTGATCCCGGTTAGTGAGGTAACTACGGAACCATTGCGTAGCGCTGGGATCGAAACCGTAATAACTTAACTTAGATAGTAATAGCGGAATATTTAGAGCGTCAAATGCCCGTGAGAAATCAAGCAAAACCAGTAATGAGCACATTCCCCTTCTATTCAAAGTGTAAACACGCGTGTCAGTGAGCTCCGGCAATAATAATTTAAAAAAAAGAAGAAAAAGAAATATAATAATGTAACACATGTTCGATACTCATCGAACACATCATCATCAGCAGTTTTGACTCAAGTAGGTCGCGCGGCCGCACCAGCGGAAAGCGTGAGCTACGCGAGTCAGTGCGCGATCGACCGGCATACTTGTAGCGCTCATTACCATCATTAGCATTAATTAGCGTAAAGTTTCGGAATAAACGTACTCTGAATCTTAGCTCAGACTTATCATTTAGCACCCGAAATAGCTAGCAGCACGAACCTTACCGTTCATATTGGTCCTTCGAAACCGTCAAGGACTCCGCGACCGCGATAAATCGTAACGCGAAGTGCTTGTACCGTACCAGCAACCTGTGGGTTGCCGCGAACTAGATTAGGCGTGAGTTCATAGGGATTCACAACCACCGTGGGGAGCTACCCGCGCAGCAGCAACAGCGAGCCAGCAGCATAGCAGCAATAGCCGTAGGACAAGGCGGCTTTCAAGTAAGAGCGTTCCGTATCTTCTGTCTCGCTTAAGTCTAACAGCAGCACAATGGAGACTTTATACTTCCAACAAACTGAATTAGCAGAGAGCATTGCCAAGGTCCTTATTAATTTCAATAAGGATAGCAAACAGCGTAAGACTATCGACTACTGTAAAAAGAGACTAGATCTTTTAGAGTCGTATTGGAGAGAGTATCAGCTAAACAACGGAAAACTTGTGCCGCTTGAAAATAGAGGTCATAGGTACTTCGTAAATTCGGAGTTCGAGCGGACAATGGAGTCTTATAAAGCAGCAAAAGACGCCATATCCGAATATTATGACGCGTTATGTCACCAAGCAAAGCCGCCAGGATTCTCTGATCTAGAAGACAACCCTTCTAATCAGCAAGTAGCGGCAACAGCAGGTCCTTCCGGGGGCAAACACTTACAGCACCAGGACCACGAGCCATCCTCAGCATCCGCCAGCCCGGCGCGCGCTCGTGCCGAGGTGTCTAAAGGCATTTATAGCAAACTAGATGATATGATGCGCAAGCAACATATCAATTTCAAAGCATTCGCAAGAACCGTAGAAAGCATAGATGTCGAATCCTTGTCCGATAAATGGGAGTTTGAAGACGCCTTGCGATTATTACAAACTCGATGGACAGCCGTAGACAACAGCCATTGGGAACTAATGATGGAGTTAGAAGACGACGAGGCGTACGAATTAAGCTACATTAAACATGAACGTACGTATAACAGCTTGAGAAAAGCTATCAGCTCTAAGATGTGGGCAACATCGTACCGTGACAAGTCCACACCGAAGATGGAAATTCCTGTATTCTCAGGTAACTATCAGCAGTGGGTATCCTTCAAAGATCTTTTCGATGAAGCAATCCACAACAATCCTTCTCTATCAAAGGCACAAAAGATGCAATTCCTGAAGAGCAAGGTAAAAGGAGAAGCAGAGCGCTTGATCCAGCATCTCCCGATTAGCGCGGACAACTATAACACCTGTTGGGAAATTTTAACTCACAGGTTTAACAACAAAAAGCAGATATTTATGTCCCACGTAAATTCCTTTTACAATCTTGCCAATATACCGCAGCAGTCGTACACAGCCATCAAACGACTTCATGATGTCACCTTAGAGAGCCTCCACGCCATAAAAAATCTAGGCGTAGATATTACGACATGGGATCCTCTTCTTGTATATATACTAGCACAAAAATTGGATAGTGAGTCTTATTCCGAGTATATAGAGTCGTTGAAGAATTCGCGAGAGCTTCCGGTACTTCGGGACTTTTTGGACTACTTAGAGAACAAGTTCACCACCAAAGAGTCATCTCGGCGACGTCAAGATGGGACACCTAAGGCAGTTTCATCTCAATCATCCAATGGTTCATCCAATTTTAATCGCAAAAATAATTTTAAATTGGGCAATGAATCTAAAAACAGCAAGAAAATGGAAATGGCGAAATCAATGCATGTGTCTGAGTCAGTAAATAAATGCCCTCATTGTTCGGCAAAACATAATTTAATAAGCTGCAAAAAATTTACAGAATTACCAAATGAGCAGAAAATAAAAATAATAAGCCAATTAAATTATTGCGTAAATTGTGTTTACGATCATAATGGCGCAAAATGCTACTCGACAAAAAGATGTCATAAGTGCAATGACGAACATCATACGACTTTGCATGACTATTTCGCAACACAATCAAAGTCTAACAGCTTGACCGAGATTGCGAAACAAAAATGCGAAAACAACAAAAGCATCTACGCTTCTCAGCAAGTAACATCGGAGATTTTGCTAGCCACAGCGCTGGTGAAAGTCACAGCAGCCGACAGGACCCAGCACGTCATGCGAGCACTGATCGATCAGGGCTCACAAATTTCCGTGATCAGCGAGAAAGCAGCACAGCAGCTAGGATTAAAGCGAAAATCTTGTAAAGGGGTTATTTTCGGAGTAGGCGAACGTGAAAACAACTGCAAAGGAAAACTAACGATCGCTTGTCAATCGACTTACACCGATTTTAAGTTTTCTACTGATGTTGTCATAGTGAACAACTTAATAAAAAATCTGCCAAACGAAACGTTCGCTAAGCCATCTTGGCAAGATACAGCACATCTTTGTTTAGCAGATCCAGAGTATAACATCAGTCGTCCGGTGGATCTTCTCCTAGGAGCAGAAATCTACGCCAACATCCTTTTAGAAGGATTAATTCGCGGACAAACGTCCTCGGAACCGCTAGCACAGCAAACTCATTTAGGATGGTTGCTGTGCGGTGGCAATACAAGCACCTCATTCCAATGCAACGTGATCTTGCATAACGTTGAAGACATTCAACAATTCTGGACAATTGAAGACATTCAAGAACAGAATTCTATGTCCGTAGAAGATCAGGAATGCCTAGATTTTTATGAAACTACGACGAAACGTCTAGAAAACGGTCGTTATGTAGTTAGGTTGCCCATGAAACCAGAATTAGAAGAGAAGCTAGGATCTTCGAAAGAGATAGCGATAGCACAATTTAAAAATGTAGAACGTAAGTTTAGCAAGAATGAAGACCTAGCGAAGCAATACAAGCAATTTATCCGCGAATATGAGCAGCTGCAACACATGAAGTTAGCGACTTCTAACAGCAAACAGAAGACGGAAATAGAATGTTTCCTTCCTCATCATGCGGTACTGAGAGCAGAATCTAGCACAACAAAGTAGCGCGTAGTATTCAACGCGTCGTCTAAAACTACTTTAGGCCACAGCCTAAACGATCTAATGTACAGGGGTCCAAACCTCCAGTTAGACCTGTTAGAGCTTATCCTGAAGTGGAGGCAATATCGTTTCGCATTCACAGCTGATATTGAGAAATGCTTCCGTATGATTTTAGTCGATGAGCAGGACCAAAGCCTACAACAAATCGTATGGCGACAAAGTCCGGATCAGCCTATAAGAAATTATAAATTAACAACCATAACGTATGGAACTAAAGCAGCACCATTCCTGACAATGATGACTCTGCGAAAATTAGCGTCAGATGAGCAGCAAAAATATCCCAGAGCAGCTAAATGCATCCAGGAAGAGCTCTATATGGATGATTGGGTATCGGGAGCGCATAGCGTCAAAGAAGGAAAGCGGAGGATTACGGAAGTAAACGCATGCCTAAAAAGCGGCGGATTTTCATTAAGAAAGTGGTCCTCAAACGATAAAAGATTGCTTGAAACAGTTGAGCAAACTGCCGACAAACAGCCAGCAGTCTTTACATTTAAAACAGAAAGCTCATCAAAAACTTTGGGGCTACAATGGAACTCAACCGAGGACGAATTCATCTTCAAATATGATTCAAACAGCACACAAACAGCAAAACTGACCAAAAGGATGCTTCTATCCGAAATCTCTAAGATTTTCGACCCTTTGGGATGGTTAGCGCCCCTAACCACAAAGATGAAAATTTTATTCCAGCAAGTATGGCAAGATTCTGAGGTCCAGTGGAGCGACGAAGTTTCTATTAAAACCAAAGAAGAATGGATCAATTTGAAGGGAGATTTAAATCTATTAAATCAGTTCCACATTCCTCGGTGGTTACAAAGCAAAGAGCATGACGTCATAGAATTACATGGGTTTTGTGACGCATCAATTCAAGCCTTCGCCTGTGTAGTATACGCACGAATCGTATCAAATAACTCTACATCAGTAGTGCTAGTAGCAGCAAAAACGCGGTTAGTGCCCTCTAGCAAGGCTGTATCGCTACCTAGGTTAGAATTATGTGCGGCCGAACTACTTACGAAACTCATGTCAAAAATCGTCAAAAGCATCAACAGCGTGGCCGTAAAGATATACGGCTGGAGCGATTCTAAGGCTTCCCTTAACTGGATTCAAGGGTCCCCGGGGCGCTGGAAGCCTTTCGTAGCGAACAGGGTGAAGAAAATTGCTAGCATTATGCCACCAAACACTTGGCGTTATGTAAACACCAAAGAAAACCCAGCGGATGCAGCTAGTAGAGGCCTGACGACCTCACAATTGCTAGAACACGAATTGTGGTGGCAAGGACCGACCTTCTTATCTTCATCGCACTTCAAACCTACGGGTCAAACGAAGTATACTACTAACGAAGAGATAAAAAGGCAGGTAAACATTGTTCAAAATCCTATCATGGATAGCAGCATAGTCGACGATCTATTACATCGCTACAGCTCGTTTACAAAAATAACACGCATCTTAGCCTGGGTACGGCGGGCATTGACACCTGTCGTTAGTAAACAGAAAACAAAGCATCTCACTTTACACGAGCTTAGATCAGCAAAACTTATAATAATAAAAAACGCACAGCGCGCTGAATTTAAAACAGACATTGAACGCTTATTGCAAAACCAGGAAGTAAAATCTGATAGCAAGCTACTCAACCTTAATCCATACTTAGATCAGGACGGGATCCTTAGAGCAAAGGGAAGACTCAGGCAGGCCAACATAAGCATAGAAATGAAGCATCCAATCATCATTCCATACAACAGTCGACTGACTGAGCTTCTCATCGCGCAAGCCCATGAGCTCACATTTCACGGAGGAGCTCGACTTACTATGTCCTTTCTTAGACAAAAGTATTGGATAATTAAAGGAAATCGAGCCATCAAATCGCAACTTCATAGATGTGTTACTTGTAGGAAACAGGCACCCAGGAAGCTACAGCAGATTATGGGAGATCTACCTGATTTCCGCACCAACCCAGCTCCAGCGTTTTATCACACAGGTGTAGTACTACACGGGCTTCATATCTGTGAAGGCAAATAAAGGGCGTGGAATAAAAACAACGAAAGGATACGTGGCTTTGTTCGTCTGCATGGTTACGAAAGCCGTGCACATAGAATTGGTGTCAGACTTGACCAGCACTTCCTTTATCGCAGCATTGAGGAGAATGTCAGCGCGACGAGGAGCCCCGAAACATGTGTACTCGGACAACGGCACTAACTTTGTGGGAGCTAACAAAGTAATGCAGGAGGAGTACGAGCAGCTAAAACAAGTTTTCGGTGACTCATTTTATAGTGAGATAGCGGAAATGGAGATAGAATGGCACTGGAATTGCCCTTCCTGGCCTAGTGCGGGAGGATTATGGGAACGATCAATACGAAGTCTAAAGCAACACCTCAAACGAGTAGTAGCGGACCAGGCATTGACGTATGAAGAATATAGCACCATTTTAGCGCAAATAGAAGCGGGTCTCAACTCTAGACCACTATGCCCAAAAACTGAAGACATAGACGATTTAGATTTCTTAACACCCGCGCACTTCCTAACCGGTAGAGCAGGTCTAACCGTTATTGAAACCGCCAGTGACGCTAGGACTAGATGGCACTTAATAAACAAGATTTTCCAAGACCTTTGGAGGAGGTGGAAAACTGAATATCTTAGCCAATTATCTGTTCGTAGCAAGTGGCTAAAGCCGAAAAGCAACATTAAGATCGGAAATATGGTGACCATCCACGATGATAATTTTCCTTCTGGAAAATGGCCAGTGGGGAGAGTCGTCGAGGTACACCAAGGGAAGGACGGGTTTGTAAGGGTTGTGACATTAAAGACGAAGAACGGTTTAATAAAGCGACCTATTATCAAATTGTCCGTCTTACCAATCGAGCAAGAGGACGCAGAAAAGGAAGCTGAAGAGCAGAGTAAAAAAGCCAAACCCAAGATCACAAAGGATGAAACAAAGGCAAGTACGAGAAAGCATCGTAATTTCGTCAACATCGTTTTATCACTATTATTTTTTATCAGCATTTGGAGCAGCAGCGAAGCATCGAACCACATTACCCAATTTAGCGGTAATCAATCCTTATACTACGACCCAATAGGTAAATTAAATCTAATACGGGATCAATGGAAAATTGTGTCCTACTACAACATGCAACCTTATTGGCAAGGTGATAAAGCCGGGGACACCTTCATTAAATATCTAGAGCAGACATGTGAACAAATCAAAGAGCCTAGCCATTGTAACATGATTTTATTACAAGTGCAGCACGATTACAACGAGCTCCAATATCACAATCAGCTGCTGCTAAATCAGCATTTCGGCACTCGGTCAAGAACCCGACGCGGCCTTGTCAACGCGGTCGGCTCCATAGCCAATACATTATTTGGAGTACTCGACCAAAGTTTCGCTGATAAATACCAACGTGATATTGAAATTATAAATGGCAACGAAAAGCACCTATTACAGCTTTGGAAAAACCAAACATCAGTGGTAGAAGCTGAGTATAATATTCTGAAACGAACTGAGAAGACTATTGATACTCAGTATAAGCTCATAAATAGACATCTAAACCTCTTAGATCAAGCGACTAAGCAGATACAATTGCAAGGTAAAAGTACATCAATGTTACAAGAATTCACTCTCGCAGCCATGGCTACGACAAACATGATACACAACTTAAAGCGTGTCCAAGATACATTAATCGACACCTTAGCGGATATTTATCATAGTAAAATTAACATGCATCTACTTACTCCAGAGCAGCTCAGCAACGAACTTCAAATCATTTCCGGTCAAATATCAAAAGAACTTACTTTACCTATCAACAACATCCAGGCCGATTTATATGAAATCTACAAACACCTAAAGATCAAGGCGAGAATTAGTAAAGAGTACTTCATGTTTGAGATCTCCGTGCCACTCATTAGCAGAGACAGTTTCCAACTGCACCGCTTAATACCTGTTCCTCTCCAGGTGGGAAAGGACATGATCAGCATTATTCCCCTCACAGATTACATAGCAACTAATCTGATGAGGGACTCCTATATCGAAGTCAAGAACGACGATCTTCAAACCTGCACCTATCAGGATGAAAGTTATATCTGTCAGCTACGAGGTCCAGTCAAGCGACTGGGTCCAGAAGAAAAGTTCTGTCAAACCGAACAAATAGGTATCTGCCAGCCTAAGAAAGAAACCTGCAAGAATATGTGGTTACAATTACACGACCTATCGTCTTATTTGTATTTCGCATGCGATACCTATTCATTTACAATCATATGTGACAATGAAACCCGAACGCGCCGTGTCAGCAAGGCCGGGCTCATTCAACTCGATAAAGAATGCATAGCTAAGGGCCGTGACATAACACTTTATTCATATCAGCAGGAAAACAAGCTGACTTTAAAACCTGACCTATTATTAGCGAACATAGCTCCAATACAGCACCATCATTTGGTCAATATTACGCTACCGCTTCTCGAAACAACAACAGAAGATGCACAGATCAACAACACACTAACAAGTCTCGGCAATCAGATAGCCGCTATGAAGAAAGCAGCTTTAGAAGAAGGAACATTAACTACGCATGATATACATCACTATGCCATATCATACGTATTGCTAGCAGCAGTCGTCGCCGTCGTAGCGTTCCTGGTGTTCCTGTGGTGGCGAGGCAAGCAAGCCTCACCCGCGCCCGCGCGTGACCCGCAGGCTCCAAGCGAGCCTGCCGCGCAGCGGGCGGCGCCTACCAGCAGTGTGAGTGTTAGTGCTAGTGCGCGTAAATCACCCGTGCCCGAGCAAGGGCCCAGTGTTTGTGGGACCAAACGGTGGTCCAGTTTACGGTACAAAAGAGACAAATCAACGTCACCTATCAGTAAAAGACAATCGGTCTTTACGGTTAATAATAATAATAATAATGTTTATTCATCAATCATAAGGTAAATAATAAATACAATTTTTGCTTAAATTTACGTGAAGTTCACACATGTTATGTGCCTGAACTAGGTAATCCTGTGTTTCAGGCGATAAGAGGTAGGTACAACTCTTTTTTCTTGTTAAATAATCATATCTAAAATAAACGTTATATACTAGTAATCTTATATAATATGTTTCAAGGTGTAAATGAAAAATAATATAATAATAATCTTAGATTTAAATAAAATACGAACAATCTCTATCCTAATACAATTAATAACTTCTCTGTGTCTTCATAGGACATACTTTGAAGAGTTTCCTTGAGAGTCTTCTTGCAATTACAATAATTTAGGGGATAAATGTTTCTTAGTGCGTTTAGTCTGTTATATAATAGTGGTCCAAGGAACATATAAAATTTGGTCGTGAAAGCATGTTTTGTGCTATTATTAACGCAAACTAAATCATTCCGTCTTTTTTTAGTAAATTCTGTGCAATATGGAAGGGCTGTATGTTGTTTAAGTACGGTGCTCATTATGAATAACTGTCGAACTGTTAGTACTTCACAAGATTTATAGAGAAGGTTAGTGGGAAATAGAAAAGGGCGACAAGTAGACACCTTGAGGATCGCTCTTTGCGCTCTCTCGATGGGTAGTAACAAAGTTTTACCCACCCCACCCCATGAGGTAATGCAGTACGTCAGAATTGACTGACACAGAGCAAAGTAAACTTGCCTAATTAGTTTTGGGTCTGCAATATATCGCAGCTTTTTAAATATGAATATAAGCTTGCGAATTCTAATATGTAAAGCGTCTATGTATGGTTTGAAAGAAAGGGTATCGTCTATAATGATACCAAGGTATTTTATTTTATTAGTCATTTTAATATTGGGACACATGCACTCACTATTTAGAGGGGCTGAACAACAATGAGCATACAGCTTTGGGGCAATGATAGGTGTTTGTTTCCGCATCGAGAACTTAATGAAATTTGTCTTATCCGTATTAAGTGTTAATGAATTATGATGGAGCCAATTATTTACAATATTGAACCCGTGTTGCGCAAACTTGTACACTTCAGTTTCTGAGTCAGCCGAGAAAAGTAGAGCAGTGTCGTCAGCGTAAGATATGATCATACCATGTTCTAGCTTTAATTTGCAAAGGTCATTTATGTATATTAAGAACATAGTGGGCCCTAAAATACTTCCTTGGGGAACACCAAAAAACGTATTTTTTAGATCAGCGCTGAGTACATTGTCAATCTTTACGCACTGGGTACGATCTTCTAAATAACTTTTAAAGAGTTGCAGCTGGGTGCCTCTTACACCTAAAGTTTCAAGCTTGCGCAACAGAATGGGAATTGAAACTGTGTCAAAAGCCTTGGCGAGGTCCAGGAAAATTCCTACTGTGTGGCTGCCCTTGTCCAGTTCCTGTGCTATATAGTCGGTCAGATGATGTACGGCATCGGCAGTTGATACTTTAGGCCTAAATCCAAACTGCCGCTCAGACAAAATAGATTTATCCTCCAGATATTTAAACAATCTTTTGTTCATAATTTTCTCTAATATTTTCGACATGCAGGGCAGTACAGAAATAGGTCTGTAATTTGTCACTTGCTCTTTACTACCCGACTTATAGACGGGCACAACAATCGCTTTTTTAAGACACGCGGGAAAAATACCTGAAGATAAACAGATGCGGAAAGTATAAGTAAGTGGTGGTACTAAAATATGCTTGAACTGTTTGAGAATTTTAGTGGATATATTATCCCAGCCAACGGCACAGTCGTCTTTCAAGGTCATAATTATACTTTCAACCTCAGTCTCATCAGTATCTAGCATTGCAAAGGATGTTAGAGTGTTGCGACCCATAAAAGGACTGCTTGTTAGGTACTGTGTGGAATGTGGTTGAAACCGATTTTTTTCTGCCAAGCATTTTCCCACATTAACAAAAAAGTTATTTGCTATGTTTGCAGATGTCAGTTGTGACCTGTTTGCTTGCAATAAACCTGACGAAGATTCTTTTTGTTTTGATATGTATGTAACATTTCTTACATACTGCCAGATTCTTTTAGTATTAGTTCCAGCCTTTTCCAGTTCAATTTTATCGTAACTGCATTTAATTTTTCTGAGAAGGTTATTACAAAAATTGCGATATCTTTTGTATGTCAATTGTATCACTGCATTCTCTGGTCGAGATTTAGCTTTCATGTGCAGTTTGTCTCTATGCTTCATACAGCGGATAAGACCTGTTGTGATCCAGGGTTTTAAGTTGCAATTTTTGTTGCTCAACTGCAAAATTTCCGTATTTTTCTGAATTGCATGTCGTACATTTTCTATTACATACAACATACAATACTGCGGATCAGCGGAATTATAGACTGGATTAAAGTTGATGACGCGCAAATCTTCCTCAAGTTCATTTTTATTCAATTTTAAAATTGTGCGAGTGTTTTGCTTAGCTATGTTACAATCTAGGGTTAGTAGGGCAGCATTGTGATCTGTTATTGTCGAATTAACAACGATTGCAAGCGAGGGGTAATATGATTTTAGCATGACATGATCCAAGCAGGAGCCACTATGATGTGTAGGAAAGTTATGTGCGGGGAGCAGGCCATGGTATGCACATAGGTTAAGGTAGTCCTGAGCCGATGCATCAGAACTTCCCGGGAGAATATTGATATTTATATCTCCAATCACAACCGTGTTTTTGATGGATGACAGGTCCTGCAAGACATCATTCAGCGATTCCGTGAAATTGCTAACATTTTTAAAGGAAGGAGGTCGATATAACGCTAATATTGCAAAATCTGATCCGATCCTCACAACCAAACTGTTGCAGTCGTGCATATTTGGTTCCTCAACTGACACCTCTAAATGATTCCTTACATAAACTACCACTCCATCATTTTGGTTGTAATTCCTATTACTTTTGTACATTCCATAACCCGGTATTAATGGTATGTTATATTGTTTGGCAAGCCAGCATTCAGTCAAAACAAAAACGTCACAATTTATGTCTAAACGTTGCTGAAAGGTGCAAAAGCTATCAAAATTCTTAAAAATACTACGAATATTTTGTGTTAATATGGTTAGTGGACTTTTGTACCCAGAAAGATATTGTTTGCAATTCTCAGCTTCACAAACCTTTGACTCGGAAACAGAGAAATCATCTAAATCATTAATTACATTGTTAATCATAACTATGGTACTAGAATAGATATAAAGTCTAAAGAGTGGTCTAAATAAAAAACTTATAAACGGCGCTCTCAGGCGCCTGCATAGTCAATGGAATAAATGTACCTTTTTTCGGCCATTAATCTCGCTGGACAGTCCGCAGCGCCTGTGCTGTGCTTGTCTGGCTTTTTGAAATGCGAGCAAGTGGCACATTTTGGCTCAGTTTCCTTTTTTGGACATTCTTTAATCGAGTGTCCTTGATCGCCACAGTGACCGCAGGTATGTGACGTCTGCCGACAAAACTTGGCGGCATGACCATACTGCTGGCACTTGTAGCACCGAGTGACCAACGTAAAGTCTCTGACAGGGCACGATGACCAATTCACAAATACTCGGTCTTTTGAGATCAGGGCTTTGCGTATGGCTGCAGGTACTTCTACTACGTAGTTGCAGTGGTCAGCGTCTTTCTTACCTGACTTGTGGCTCAATCTAATCAAGGTCAAGAACTTCTCAAGGCTGCAGTCCTGTAGTGTCTCGGCAAGATTTTGGTGGTATAAGCACGCAAATACTTCATTTTCTGCCATGGATGACGGCACTCCTAGAATAACAACCCTTGGCTTCCTTTTGAAAGGCTCATCGACTGTTAGACCTGACTGAGATAACTGCTCCGATTTCCTCAGCTTCTCGATATCGTCTTTCGTCTCGGTGCTGATGATGACTCCGCCATTTCTGGTCTTGCGCAGACCTCTAACTTGAAGTTTCATCTGTTCAGGGCAGATAATTTTTTGGACGAGTGACTTTGTCTCATCACTAGACCTCAATTTGTCTTGCGGGTAAATGGCCACAGAACTTACTTTTGACGGCTGGATGAAGTTGTTTGCTCCTTTCTTCACCATGTCCGAAAAGGAGGTTCCCACAGCAGGCTTTATAGATTCTCCGACTTTCAGCTTGAGCTCCTTGAGTTGCTGTGAAAGGTCGAGCTGACTCTCAAGTGCTTTCAAAGCATTATGGGATTGTAGGGCTTTGTATTTGATGGACTGGTACTGCACGGCCATCTGCGATGTTCCATGTCCAACCTTTCGGCATAAGGCATTGATGCGCATTTTTTGGTCAGAATTTAGCTTGCCTTCTGCTGCGATAGCACATACCTCCTGAAGGCTCTGGTCAATACTCGTCATCCAGCTCTGAATTTCGGGCGTCGATATTGCTTCAACGTCATCGCGTCTTTGGCTCGGCGCTTGAGGAGCAGGAGCGGGTGCGGCTGCGCGCGCGCCTGCAGGCGGCGGGGAGCGAGCGCACCTACTTCTCGGGCTGAAGGGGCTATCCTCCATTTGTGTGATTAGGTTATTCACTTGTTAATAACTAGTCATCTTCACAAATCCACCTTACATAAAACAAAACGATGACTCAGTTTGCTCTACTGCCGGCTATTTACGAAAACTAGGTCACAAATTACGCAAGTGATTATTTGTTTATATTAAATTATTGTTCGATACGTCCACTCACTACGATCGTCCAAGTAATATTTCGGTAGATCTAGATAGAGATTAGCTATCACTTAGGATAAGAACATTCAGCATTGTATTAACCTTCATTTAGCATAAACAAATACTGGTTCACATATGTGTTACTAACCCTCTTAATTGTGTAATCATCTCATCTCATCTTTCCCATTTCTTCCACTCGGGAGCATGTTCGATACTCATCGAACACATCATCATCAGCAGTTTTGACTCAAGTAGGTCGCGCGGCCGCACCAGCGGAAAGCGTGAGCTACGCGAGTCAGTGCGCGATCGACCGGCATACTTGTAGCGCTCATTACCATCATTAGCATTAATTAGCGTAAAGTTTCGGAATAAACGTACTCTGAATCTTAGCTCAGACTTATCATTTAGCACCCGAAATAGCTAGCAGCACGAACCTTAACGTTCAACACACGTACTTAGAATTAATTATTAACACAGCCTGTCAAGTGGTATAACCTCAGATCATCGATGTCATAATAGTCCCGCCGGACGCTACGAGATGGCGCTGTACGACTACGTCACGATTCTAGATCGCGGTGTTAAGATTCTCCGTGAATTAGTGACCCTCGACAGATTAATTATGGCTCCTCGACACTAGATGGAGCTGTACAAATACGTCACAGTCCTGAATCGCGGTGTTATGACTCTCCGTAGCCTAATGACCCCCTAAGGGAATTGTAAGTCAAATCTAGGATCAGCCTGTTGCCAAGCCGAGCAGACGTGTCCGCACTCTGCTCCTCCGCTCGGTCTGCTCCATTCGCCGGTTCTCCCTGTGTGCTGTCGTAGGTGCTGGTTTAGGCCGGCGCTTGCGGGAGTGCGCAGGGGTAGCCGCCCCGTCGCTGCCCACTGGGGAAACCCACTGCCGCGGTCGCGGAGGCAACAATTTTATCGTGTTTCTTCATCTAAAACATGCCGCCGAAGGGGAGGTCCGGTGCCCATCGCTCTTCGGGGCAAGGGGCCGGGCCATCTCCATCACCACCGGATCGTCCGGTGACGGGTCGGACGCAGCAGCCCCCAGCAAGAGGGGAAGCATCGCCCGGCGCATCATCGGCCGCAACATCCGCCGTGTCATCATCCACCTCAAGAACGGCCGCCACCGGCCCGCCGACGACACCTGCGACTGCGCGCGTTTCGCCGGCGCCGTCGCTGAGCCGGCAGCCGGCCGTATCGGTTCGCCCATCGGCCTTCCGCCCCGTCCCTATGCAGGCGCCGGCGCCTGCCGCGTCGACGAGTCGGCCGCGCGCCCCGGGCGCGACACGCACCCCCGCCGCCGCGTCGGGGGTGCGCGCCGCCGCGTCGACTGCGCGCACCGCTGCGCTGCCAGCTAGGCCGGTGCGTAAAGAGGAGCCCCGAGCTGCCACGTCATGCCCCGACGTGAGGCCGCAGGCGCCGCGCATCGCTGCGCAGCCTGCGAGCCCTACCGCGCCTCCACAGCGCGCCGTTACCGCCGCCATGCCGAGCGCGTCTGCACCCGTACCGCGCCCGCGCACCGCTACACCCGTGCTGCCTGACGTCGAGCTGACGCCCCCCCCGTTGGCTCCATCACCGCTACCATCACGACGCCCGCCGCCGCCGTTTACGCCGCAAGTTGTGGCAACCACAAGCGGCGCGCTATCACCGACGCCACCCAGGGGCTCCGCCCAAGACTCCCCCGCGATGTCGACGTGTTTTTCCCCTCGCGAGAGCGAGTGGTCAGACATGTCGGCGTCGGAGGGCGAGACAGAAGCGGAGTCCCTGGCCCGATTTATCCTGGGTCCCACATTCGGGAAGAAACGCGGGTCACCCGCGACTCGCCCATTGCGGAGACCCAGGAGCCCAGACGAAGAGGATGAAGAGGAGGAGGCGAAGCGGCGCCAGCTGCGGCGCACACCGCGCGAGCGCAGCGGGGCTGAGCAGCCGTCGTTCGCCTCCGTCGCGAGTACCTCGTCACCACCAGCCACCCAGCGAACTCCGCCCGCGGCAGCCGCCTCGCAGCATGGCAGCACCTCGGGCCATACAACATCAGCACCAGCACCAGCACCAGCAGGGAAGAAGCCGCGGTACCCGCCGCTGGTAGTGGAGAGGTTGCCGGACTGGCAGGTCCACTTCAGGGCCTTGCGAGATCTGCTGGGCCGCCCGCCGACTGCCCGCCCTTATCAGGGCGGCATTCGATTCCTCCCCGGCAACGAGGAGGAATACCGGGTGGTCCAGCGGTACTTGTGCGGCCTGGAGAAGGAAACCGGCCTAGTCTGGTTTTCTTATTCACTGCCAGCGGAGAAGGGTTTCAAGATCGCCATCCGCGGGCTGCCGGCGGACACGGACCCGGCAGCCATAGAAGAGGAGCTCCGCAGCCTGGGGTTCGAGCCGCAGTATGTGCGGAGCATCAAGGCCCGCCAAGGACGCCCAGGCTGCATTCACCACGCGGTACTAAAGTACCAGCCCGACATTAGGCGCATCTATGACGTCACCTCGCTGCTGCTGATGGGAGGCGTCAAGATTGAGGGATGGCGCGGGAAGAGGGATCCCGCGCAATGTCACCGCTGCCAGCAGTTCCGGCACTCTTCACACCAGTGCCACCGCCCGCTCGCTTGTGTGCGATGTGGGGCTGGGCACGTCGCACGCGAATGCCCCCGGCCCCGTACGGAGCCGGCGTCGTGCGCCAACTGCGGCGGGCCACACCCCGCGTCGCACCGTGAGTGCCCTGTATTCCGCAGGGAGCTCACAAACAGGCGTGCGGGCACGGTGGCGCTGACGTGCAGAGCTGTCCGGCCTGCCACTACCGTGGCCCAGGCCACCACCACGGACCTCCACGAGGCCCGCAGCGCCACCCTTATGGCGGCTGCTAACGGGCCCACGAGCCGAGATGCAGCCCCCCCCAAGAAGAGGAGGAGAAGAAGAGGAAGGAAGAACCGTGGAGGGAAGCCCTCTCCATCCACCGATGTCCAGCAGCCCCAACATATGAGTCGGAATCTACCCGGGGCAGCCTCTGTAACAGCGGTCGTCCCTAAGGTAAAGGTTCCGACCATATGCCGCCACACGGAAGCACGGGTGCCAGAGGGCGCCACCGCTGCCGTCTCACAACAAGACACCGCCATCCACCGCCATCATGCGCCACTAGGCGCCACTGCGTCCGGAGCGCAGCCGGAGCTCCATCAGCGGGCCACTGGCCTCCTGCTGGACCTAATTAAGGCCATCAGGAGGGGCCAAGACCCGCTCATCACTGTGCTGGAGGGCATGGTGGCCATCCTGGCCCTGTACCAGGGCGGGACCGCCGCCGGCAGCCAGCCGTCAGTCGACGCCGAGTAAGTCGTTTCACTTACACGCGACCTACTCGCACAAGAAGTCTCTACAACAGTACATACGCTGTGCGCGACGTGTTCTAAGTTAATATATTCACGTCGCGTAACATAAGCCACACACTCATGACTCCACATACATATGAACTCACGCATTGTATGCGTGGCTTGTTACGCGCATACAATGTATACATGGGCGGTGTTACACACTCAATACCGCCCACACATACACCTACGGCTCCGCGGTCCGGACGGCAACCGGCTAGCTCTGGAAACCGGGCGGACGGGGGCCACTCACTGAATGCTGTGGGCTCACCGTAAGCCGGCGGCCTTGTGCTGATCGTCATCCGCCGGGCCTCCTCCAGGGAACTGGAGGTCTCACCTGGCGGTGACTGACCGCCTAGCTGCCGTGAACATACGTTTCGAGCCTACAGCATTACACATAGCAATACACATGGGTGATTGCTACGAGAACCTCGGCAGGCGCTAATCGCCGGTTTGGTAGGTTCTTGTGCAGTCACCCTAAAACCTCCACTTCGCTAACTAGGTACCCCTACGAAGCACCCGTATTAACGGGTGGCAACCGACCCCACGTCGAAAGGCCAAGCCTAGTACGTCCGTCGCGCCCCTTACGGGGTAGCAGCGATTTCCCGGAGTTATAGTCAAATCAAGGAGGATTCGCCCAAGTTCACTGCCTGACGTCGCTCGTAGCACTGCTCGCCGCGTCAGGTACATTCGCACGAACCTACCCTCGCTCGGTGCCTCTTTTTATCGTCGTGAGTGCGGACCCCGGTTCGTATTTGCGGCGGTATTGGGGGGTACCTCGAGAAAATCGACGTCCATCTTAAAAGAAGTTGTAACGGTTGCGAAGAACTTTGAAAGGTTACGAAGACACCACCATGGCGGGGAAGAAGAAAGGCTCCAAAGGTTCCCGCTCATCCAAACGCAGCTCCACCGGGTCCCCGGAGGATCAGCAGACGCCAGCCACCTCAGCGACGGAACCGACACCGCGTCCGTCTGCTGAAAATGAGCCCATCACGCCACAGAAAGCCGCGGAAATAAGGCGCGTTATATACGCGCTCGATAAATTGAACGCCACCAATTCACCCGAAGCCGAGAAAGCGGAGAGGTCGGCCATGATCGACCACCTTTACCGGCAACTCGACGAGGCCGCCGCCGCACAGGAGCTGCCTGACGCGTCCGAGACACGCGCCCCACACCCGCGAGTTTCGCGCCCCCTCGCCGGAGACGGTCCGCGGACGACGGAGACGACGCCTAGTTCGTCGCCGGACCGTGGCGCTCCCACAGACGACTTCGTCTACGTGAAGCCCACGGGTAGGCCGCAACCGAAACCCCGTGGCGCCATCTCGCGCCCCGATCTTCCACGAGACCCGCGGCGCCGCCGAGATTCGCTCGAACCACGCGCCCCTGCTGAGCTGCGCGCCCCGGTTTTCGCGCCCTGCGCGCCCGAGAACGCGCCCGCGAACGCGCCGAGCACTTACGGCGTCGCGCCGAAAGAGCCCACCGCCTCAACATCGCGGTCACGGCCAGAGACGGCCCTACTATCGCCGACGCCGCCGAAATGCGCGGCCCAAGATTCCCCCGCCATGATGATGTCGGCATGTTTCTCTCCGCAGGAGTCTGACATGTCGGCATCGGAATATGAAATCGAGGCGGAAGAGGCAGACCGCCGACCGACGTCCAACCAGGGGCGTAGCCAGGAGGCGAACCAGGGGCGTAGCCAGGTGCACGACGTCCCAGAAGCCCGGAAGACGATGACGCCTTGGAAGAGGCGAAGAGGCGCCCGCAGCAGCGTACGCCGCCTCCGGCGGCCGCCGCCGCACCGGGCCCGAACACCGCAAAGAAGAAGCCCCGCTACCCTCCGCTGGTGGTGGAGAGGCTGCCGGACTGGCAGGTCCATTTCAAGGCCCTACGCGACCTCCTGGACCGCCCGCCGACTGCCCGCCCGTACCAGGCGGGGATTCGCTTCCTGCCCAGGGACGAGGAGGAGTATCGGGTGGTCCAGCGATACCTGTGCGGGCTGGAGAAAGAGACCGGCTTATCCTGGTTCTCATACCCGCTGCCAGCGGAGAAGAAATTCAAGGTGGCCATACGAGGGCTACCTGTGGACACCGCCCCGGAGGAGATAATGGAGGAGCTGCGCAGGCTGGACTACGACCCTGAGTACGTGCGGAGTATCAGGGGTCGTCAGGGCCGCCCGGGCTGTATCTACCACGCAGTCCTCAATGTCCAAAAGGATATTCGTCGTATATACGACGTCACCACCTTCCTGATGATGGAGGGGGTGCGGATAGAGGCATGGAGGGGGAAGCGGGGGCTGGCACAATGCCACCGCTGCCAACAATTCCGGCACTCCTCCCATCAGTGCCACCGACCGCTCGCCTGTGTGCGATGCGGACAGGGGCACACCGCGCGCGATTGCCCCCGACCCCGTACGGAGCCGGCAACATGCGCCAACTGCGGGGGGCCGCACCCTGCATCCCACCGCGAGTGCCCGGCCTTCAGAAGGGAGGCCGTTAATAAGCGTGCGGGCACCGTCGCCCTCACGGCCAGCAGGACGACCCGGCCGACCAAGGCCACCACCAACGCAGAAGACCACGAGGCCCAGGGCGCCACCCTGATGGCGGTGGCCAACGAGCCCTCAACGAGAGGAGCAGCCCCCGCGTAGAAGAGGAGGAGAAAGCGCGGAAGCAGAAAGGGGAAGGACCCCCCTCCTCCCCTCACCAACCAGGAAGACACCACTCGGGTGCCCCAACCCCGAGCCGCACGACTTGCCCAGGCGCCAACCCAGGCGTGGGCAATAAAGAGGATCACAGCCCAGGCCGCGGCTGCCGCCGACGCCACGGCGCAGCGCGGAGGGCGGAACGAAGACGCCACCACCAAGACCAGAGCTGCCGATCTGCTGATGGGGGCTGTAAGAGCCCTAGGGCAGGGAGGTGAGCCTCTCAACCTGCAAGAGGTCATACAAAGCGTCGTCCAGGCGCTTCTCCTGCTTTTGACACCCGAGTAGGTCGCACACACCTACACGCGGCCTACTCACACAGTGACACTCACCAAAGCACATACACTGTGACGCGGCGTGTGCTAAGTTAATATAGGCACGCCGCGGAACGCATGCAGACACGCATGACTCCACACGCACATGAACTCTCGCACTATTGGGCGCGGCCAGTCCGTGTACAATAGTGCTTACATGGACGGTGTTACTCACACAATACCGTCCACACATACGCCGACGGCCCTTGGCCCGGACCGCGACCAAGCGGGACGGGCCGGGGTCACACACCATGCCGTGGGCTTGCTGTAAGCCGGCAGTTCAGTCGCTGGCGCCATCCGCTGGGCCTCCCACAGGGAACTGTGGGTCTCACCCGGTGGTGGTAGACCGCCTAGCTGCCGCGATTACCCCCGCGAGCCTGCGGCATTACGCTTAGCAAAACACAGGGCGATTGCCATGGGAATCTCGGCAGGCATTACAACACAGCGCTAGCCTAGGAGGTTCTCGTAGTCAGTCGCCCACAGTCTTCAGCCTACAAGTAGGCGCCCCAGTGAAGCGCCCGTTTTTGCGGGCGCCCACAGAAACCGCGGCAAGAGGGCACAGCCCTGAGGCCGCCCGCCGCGTTCCCTTGCGGGAACGCAGCGACGACCCCACGACGTCAAATCAAGCTATTTCTCCTGCTATCAGCGAGGTGCATCGGCGGATCTCGTCCGTGTGGGAAAGGTCACGCGGGACACCCATGATAGTTTGGTGGAGTAGCCGAGCGAGTATATATTTTTGGATTAGAGGACTAAGTCCCCAGCCCTCGTCCAAGCGGACTCGGCTGTGTGGACCTGCGCCTATTTTTATATAAAGTTTTAACGTCAAAGTATCATTTGTAAATACTGTAATCCTGCTGTTAAATTAAACGTCTCAAGCTATCATCGAGTTTCCTTCACTTCTGTGACGACATCGATCAACCCTCCTACAACAATATATAATTAGGAAAAATCAGCTTATCGTATCAAAAAAAGTGATCACATTACTTAAGAACACCCAGGGACTAAGGATTTCGGTCAATTATTAGTGCAAAAGTGTCTTGGCTTAAAAATAAATAAAGTGTTTAAGGTATCGCCGGTCCAAACCGCAAAAGCCGCCATTATACCATCACCTCCTAATTGTAAAAGCGAGAAAAATCAGCTTATCGTTTATGAGTCATAATATTACAAAAGAACACGAAAAGACTGTGATTTCGATCAAACAGCAGTGGGAAAGTGTTTTGGAGTAAAATAAAGTGATCTATTTTCGCCAATCTAAATTACAAAAGCCGCCATACTTATTTTTCACTAAAATATTAACGAATCAAGAACAAGCGAATGAACGAGTTCCGAACTTCTGACTCATCAATACTGCCAAAATAAACATATTATCTGACATTGACAGCTCCGGAATTCTAAGTAGAAACGTCAACCGTCACACGTCAAATTCGCTAACAAGATGGAAAAAAGTATGGAATTGTTATTGAGTAGGCTTGATGAGAAACTGAATCAACAAACCATGATAATTTCCACAGAAGTAACCAAAAATGTATTGGAAGCCATAGATGGAAAGCTTCAATCACTCGTAGAGGAAAATAGAGCACTCAAAACAAAAATTACATCATTGGAACAAAAAATAGATTTCACGGAAAAACAAAAGAGAAATAACAATTTAGTGTGCTTTAGTATCGAGGAGAAAGGAAAAAGCGAAGCGGAGTTAGTAGATTTCTTGAAAGAATTTATAATAGATACGCGAGTACATATTGATAGCCAAGAAATAGAAAATGTACCACAAGGTACCTACTTCAAGGAAGACTACCCCAAAGAAGTGCTGGCAATACGAAAGAAACTCCAACAAAAATTAGAGGAAGGAAGGAAAAATGGTAATATAGCATATATAAGGTATGATAGGCTAGTGGTGAAGAAACCTAATGACAGCAATCGAGAGAAAAGAAAAAGAGAAACAACACTATCTCCAACCACAACAAACAACCCTAAAAAACAAGTGCTTAACATTAAAAACACAAGGAATGAAGCTCGGATTCCAGGTACATCAAAAGGAATAACAAAGCCGAACATACTGAACTATGTAGCTCGAGAAAAATCTTCATCGCTGTCGGGAACATCAAAAAACTAACAACAGACCCTAGCAACTGGAACAAGTATAGTATACAAACCACAACTTATCTCTACAACACAACATTCAATTGCACCCCAAGCCGGCTGGTCACCGTGGGGGAAGAAGACCGACACCCTCCATCAAGAGAAGAAAACCATATATATAAGAACAATGTAAACAGAATTAATACCAGTAAAAGAGAACAAAGCCTAAATATTTGCACATTTAATGTAAGATCTTTGGCTACAAATGCAAGACTGTTGGAGCTGAACAATGCTACAGAGGGAGTAAACTGGGATATTATGGGCCTTGCTGAAACCAAGAAAATGGGATGCGCAATAGAGGAACACAAAGAGTATATCTTTTGCTATATAGGCGAGGCTCCTGGATTACACGGAGTAGGATTTCTAATAAAGAAAACATACTCGTATAAAGGGAACATTGTAAGCTTCTTCGGTGTTTCAGAAAGGGTTGCCTTGCTAAAACTAAAATTCAAGAAAGGACCTTTGTCCCTCATACAAGTCTACCCTCCTACTGAAAGCTCCAGTGAAGAAGACCTTGTCAAATTCTACAAAGATATTGCAAGAGCACAAGACCTGTCAGATAAAAATTTACTAGTAATAGGTGATTTTAATGCAAAAATTAGACAACCAAAGTCACATGAAAATCTAATAATGGGAAAATATGGATATGGAAAGCGAAACACAAGAGGAGAAAGTCTAATAGAATATGCATACGAAAACAGATTATCGGTGATGAACACTTTTTTTAAAAGAAAAAGCTCCCGTGGACATGGGTCTCTCCTGACTACAAAACAAGAATCGAAATTGATTACATACTGAGCAGTAACCAAAAATCAGTTATAAATGTTGAAGTATTAAGTAGAGTAAACTTCTCTTCTGACCATAGGATGTTAAGATGCCGCTTTAAAATACAAGTCTAAATTTGTAGAAGTTCATACAACAAACAAACCCAGTACTTTGAAAACTACTAATGAAAGAAAGCATTACATACAGAAATTAAAATGGAATTCCACATCACTCTATGAATCTGCAAATAATTTAGAAAACTTACAAACTCTCAGTGATACTCTAGAAGCAACTATTATTTTAATAATAGTTAGTAGCATAGCAGTAGTTTAGTAGCATGAAAGCAGATGGGAAAACTAAAAACAATGATAAAAAACACAAAATCATTAGTGAACAGACGCTGAATTTAATCACAAGATGAACAGAACTAATTGCCATGAAACCAAAAACTAAAGAAATAAGAAAGGAAATAACAAAACTATTTAAAATTACAAACAGAGCAATAAAAAAGGACTATGAAGAGTACAGAAGAATAGTAATAGAGAGAAACATGTCATCTTCGCGCAGCTCAAAAAAGGCATATAAAGATCTGATAACACATAAAAATTGGATACAAACCTTAAAAAATGGAAACAGCGTAATGAGAGACAGGGAAGACATTATAAAACATGCAACAGCCTTCTACTCTAGCCTGTACAAGAAGATACCGCAGAAAACATCACAAGAGGAAGAGTACTCCTGAAGTCGCAGTATTGAGCTGAACAACGACCTTGCACAGATGCGACGCACAGCCTAGTTGTTTCGTGTTTGTTAAAGAGACTAGTTTAGTTGCTTTTCTATTTTCACCAGCTTTTTCACTTTTTGTTTCGTGTTGATGGCTTGTTTGTTATCATTTGACAGTGTCGCAACACAGATTACATAATTATTATTACGCAATGTGCATTACTGCATTGTCTTTGGTTGTTGGACCTGTCATCGGGCAATGAACAAAAGATTTTCACAGGTTGAATACGAGGCTTTTAGCCTCGTTGTATGTCTACATGATCAAACATTACAATTTTTCTTTCTTTCTTTCTCCATTTATTTATAAATATTATATACACACATACAAACACCACACACACTCTATCGCACTGTTTACGTGTTGGCAATCTTTAATATTAGGATGTGATGGGGGCCTGGAGCTCTGAAATACAGGCCTAGGCTTAGTTCAGACTCCAGATCACCCACAAATTACAATTGTTTTGCCATAATATCTGTCAACTTATTTAGCTAGCATTAAGTAATTTTGTGGAGATATAAATAAACATTTTTATTATTATTATTATTATAAATGAAAGTCTAATGTTAATGGTATCTACTAAAGTCTAATGTTATTGGTATCTACTTAAGGAATCTATTAAGTAATATATTGTAATGAAAGAAAACAGTCAATAACAATTATCTAAGATGATTATCGAGCCGTATCCTACTGCATTATCGTTAAAATAAATGATGCACTGAGTTTCATCAATAGCTTTCTATGCTAATGAATGAGTCGTGCCTCCTCATTAGTATTTGTTTTGGTAATTACTGATGATCGGAGACAATACAGTAAATTAATTAATGGCGGAGACAAACATAATTACTTAATCACTAGGGCCATTTCTAACTTCATAAAAGCGGAACTCCGAAGAATATTAAATCATAACATAAAAGTCAGTGGTCCGGTCAGTGCCGTAGAAAAGTTCCAGTAAGAGTTGTGAAAAGTGTTCGGGCTAAATAGATTACTAACTAATATATTGTTTAGTTTATTCGTAACCGACTTCGAGAGCATCTGGATCTGAAAAATGTGGAAGTTTTTTACATTTTTTACTAAGAATGAGGTGTTGTCCATGAGCGATGAGCTTCGCCGCGCTCTGTACTCGTCGGGCGCCTCCATCGACATGGAGTTCTCGCCGCCCGACCTCATCGGCACCTCGGAGGTATTCACAATGGAACACAGAGAGAAGCTCTGTTCGGTGTTGCCGGCACGCGCGCAGGGCTACATGTGGCAGTTGGCGTTCAGCACGAGCCAAAACGGTTTCTCGCTGGCCTCCATGTACCGCAAGATGCAGTGCGTCGACAGCCCCGTGCTGCTCGTCATCCAGGACACGGATAACAACGTGTTCGGAGCTCTGACATCGTGCGGACTGCACCCTTCAAAGCATTTCTACGGCACGGGCGAGTCGCTGCTGTTCTCGTTCCAGTGCAGCGGCGAGGAGGCGCGCCGTCAGTCTCATCCCGCCATCGAACCCGCCAAGGACAAGGATGCTAAGGAAGAACCGGTTAAGGATGAGAAAGAAGATCATCCAGCACCAGCGAAAACCAAATTCAAGTATTGGGGCTGGACCGGAGACAATATGTATTTTATCCGCGGTAGCAACGATAACATCTCCATCGGCGCCGGCGACGGCAAGTTCGGTCTATGGCTTGACGGCGACCTGTACCTGGGCCGCACGCAGCGCTGCAAGACGTACGGCAACGAGCCACTCACCACGCGCGAAGACTTCATCGTCAAGATCATGGAGTGCTGGACCTTCATCTGATCGCCCCCTCCCCCCTCCCCCACTCGCCCGCCGCACTGTCCCGGAACGAGCCGCACGCGCCGCCCACTACTCTATTTTCAAATCAAAAATAAGCTTTAGATTATCTTATGAAATTTGCTACGAAGATTTGACACTTTTACAAGTCAGTCTTTCGACTTTAGTACCGATGAGTCTGAAAACGATTTTGTACTCGCATTGTGACTCGAAACGTAGCGGCGCGGATCCACATTGATCGGCCGACATGAAGACAATATTATTAACGTCTACGCGCATTTCTAGTCAAATGTACTGAAACCTGACCAATGTTTTCGTCCTCTCCGAACTTAGAGGCGTGTTCGGATACGAGTGCCGCCGCTCGGGCGCGAGCGCCTGTCCGCGACTTTACTGAGCAAGTGCATTAATCCTAGTCAATTGTCATTTGTGTGTAAGTTGAGAGTTCCGGAGTCGACAGAGCAGCATGCGTGCGCTCCCGGAGCCCCGGAGCCCGGAGGACGGTGACTGCGGAGTACGCGGCGCCGGGCTGCGCGCCGCCACACGCCCGGACAGCCCGATAATTATTACGTGTCAATTCATACAATTAATATTGTGCATTGTTGTTAAGGAAATTAAAAGCATATTTGTAACTATAAAATCTGTATGTTATGTAGAACTTTATATATTAACGAATCAATCATTACCTATATGTTTAGAGGCCGACTTATTGGCGTGTCCAGAACCGAGCAATGTAACACACATTAATTTTATGAAAGTGATTCTGGTTCATTCATGACTTGTTGGAGATAGCTTGCTCGCATTGGCAGAACGCAAGCTGCTGATTCTTGCCACCTGACGAGAGCCTCGAGCCACTCACGTGTGCCCGCCCTGGGTCGGTGACACTGTCAGTATAAATATTTTATTTATTAATAATAATTTGTGTAGATTTTGTATGTTATGTTGTCGTGTCTGATTGTATTGAGTCATAATATTTAAGTTAGTGAGCATAATTATGTTACACTTGTACTGTGATTTGATTATTATGGTTGCATTTTTTCACTTATTGGAGCGTTGTCACTGATTAATTACATTTATGCTGATCGGCAGTTTAGTGAATATCTAACATATCTTCATTCATGTCACAGATTTGTAAGAATGTTTACGATAGTCCACAGAATAAGAACACGCAATCAAGATAGTTTTCAATAAACCATAGATTATTTTCATGATGTGACGCTTCAGTACAGAGATGAGTAGCCAATATATGAATATTATTAATTAAATAGTAAAAAAAAAACTTAAATAGTTATCTTAGAATGCTTGATGAATGTAATCGTCATTGTGCTTAGTAATCGTTAGCATGATGTTACTCAGATCTATCTGGTCGTATAACATTATTTATTTGTCCCTATGTAAGCACGCGCGCTAGTGCCGCCGCGCATGTCTACCGCTGTGGCCAGTATTATGGTCTTTGTTTCGTTTCAAATATCTACTGTATATAAAACATATTCCTATGTGAGATTAGAAGAGATATAATATATATTTTTGTGAAAGGCCACGCGAAATAACTTTTGTGTATATCTATGGTAGAAAGTACAAGTACCAAAATGTGTCCCAGCTGTTAATGAAGTATAGAATATAGCGCGTGCGTCTATTCAGGCAGAATATTTTGACGTTGTTATTGTTTGTGGTACATCAGGAATGTAATAGTTGAACTTAGGTTTTAAAATTATATCGGCATAATTATTGTTATAAATTTATAATCATTAGACTTGTTGAGTAGCAGTGAGAATTAAAATATTTATTTATTCCGTTATGGTTTCCATTTTACGGTTGCTGTAGTTACATTACTTTATCGGTGATGATTTATTATGTAATTCTAAGTTGTTAAAATGTAAATCAAGCCATAATAATTGAGAAATTGAGAATATATTCTTTTGAGAAAAGGTGTTCCAGCGGTTACAGAGTGACGGTATGAAGCTAAAATGGAGTAAATGTTTATTTATGGTTAATGAAGTCAAATACTTAGGTTACGTCATATCAAAAGAGGGGGTTAAAGTAGATTCAGATAAAATAAAAGCAATAATAAAAATTCCCAGGCCATGAGATATTTCAGAGTTGCGTTCCTTTTTAGGTTTAGTTAATTTTTATGCTAAATTTGTTAAGAATATGAGTACTATTTTGTCACCACTGTATGAACTTTTAAAAAAAGACGTCAATTGGAGATGGAGTGCGGAGTGCGAAAGGGCGTTTGCAAAAGTTAAAAGAATATTAGTAGGCGCAGAGGTATTAACTCATTATGATCCAAACAAGCCGTTAGTGTTGACATGCGACGCGAGCGCGCGGGTCATAGGCGGTATACTCACACAGCCGGGCGCCGACGGCGACGACCGCGACCGCCGGTAGTGTATGTGTCACGCGCGTTGAATAACGCCGAGAAACATTATTCACAAATAGATCGGGCGGCGTGAGCTATCGTATTTTGTTTATTTTTAGTTTATTATAATTTAGGATATGCATTATTTAAGGATTTATCTTTGATAAAAGCCTCTAAACAAAACTAGATTTAAAAAAAAAAGGTGGAGGAGTGTAATATATTGGGTTTACCCACATAAGAAATTTAGTAAGTAAGATCACGTATAAATAAGCCTACTAACCGTCAGTTCGCAATATACGCTTGCTACAAGTTGACGTTTCTTTATTTATTACTCCCGACACTTCACATCTATGGAGACATTTTATTATATCAGCACAGTACAAAATAAAAAGTATTGGACCTAATATAGAGCCTTGTGGGACACCTCTCTCTATTGACATAATTGCCGACCTAAGTGTGTCGTCATCTAAACGCAAATCAACAAATTGATCCCGGTTAGTGAGGTAACTACGGAACCATTGCGTAGCGCTGGGATCGAAACCGTAATAACTTAACTTAGATAGTAATAGCGGAATATTTAGAGCGTCAAATGCCCGTGAGAAATCAAGCAAAACCAGTAATGAGCACATTCCCCTTCTATTCGAAGTGTAAACACGCGTGTCAGTGAACTCCGGCAATAATAATTTAAAAAAAAGAAGAAAAAGAAATATAATAATGTAACACACGTACTTAGAATTAATTATTAACACAGCCTGTCAAGTGGTATAACCTTAGATCATCGATGTCATAATAGTCCCGCCGGACGCTACGAGATGGCGCTGTACGACTACGTCACGATTCTAGATCGCGGTGTTAAGATTCTCCGTGAATTAGTGACCCTCGACAGATTAATTATGGCTCCTCGAGAGGCGAAACGGCGCCAGCTGCAGCGCACACCGCGCAGGCGCAGCGGGGCTGACGCGCCATCTTTCGCCTCCGCCGCCGCAGGCTTCACGAGCGGCGCGAGCCGCTCCCTACTCCAGCCACATCAGCAGTCCCACCCTACGGCTGCCACCGCCCAGAGCGGAAGCGCCAAGGGTGTACAGAAGAAGGTACGCTACCCGCCGCTGGTAGTCGAGAGGCTGCCGGACTGGCAGACACACTTCAGGGTCTTGCGCGATTTGCTGGGTCGCCCTCCGAGTGCCCGCCCTTATCAGGGCGGCATTCGGTTCTTTCCCGGAGACTAGAAGGAATTTAGGGTGATCCAGCGCTATCTGTGCGACCTGGAGAGGTATGCCGGTCTGGTCTGGTTTTCGTACTCCCTGCCGGCGGAGCGTGCCTTCAAGGTGGCCATACGCGGCCTGCCGGTCGACACCGAGCCGGCCGCAATAGAAGAGGACCTGCGGGGGCTCGGCTTTGAGCCCCAGTATGTACGGGCCATTAAGGCTCGCGAAGGACGTCCGGGCTGCATATACCATGCAGTCCTTAAGCGCCAGCCGGACGTCCAGCGCATCTATGACGTCACCACCATCCTGCTGATGGGTGGCGTCAGGGTGGAGGGATGGCGAGGCAAGAGGGGGCCCGCCCAGTGCCACCGCTGCCAGCGCTTCCGGCACTCAAGCCACCAGTGCCACCGCCCGCTCGCCTGTGTGCGATGCGGAGGTGGGCACGTCGCCCGAGATTGTCCCCGGCCCCGTGAGGAGCCGGCAACGTGCGCCAATTGTGACCACACCCCGCGTCGCACCGCGATTGCCCCGTCTTCCGTCGGGAGACCGCTAACAGGCGAGCGGGCACGGTGGCGCTGACAAGTACAGCACCCCGCCCGGCCGCAACAGCGGCCCGGGCCACGAACGCGGAGGACCATGAGGCCTGCGGCGCCTCTCTGATGGCGGCCGCAAACGGGCCGAGTGGAGCAGCTGCCCCCCTGCCTGGACGCAGGAGGAAGAGGAAGAGACGTGGGAGGAAGCCCCCTCCCCCCACCGACGCCGCAAACCAGCCACCCCAACCCCAACACTCCGCACAGGGTGCGAATCTACCAGGGGCGGCCTCCGTAACAGAGGTCGTCCCTACGGTAAAGGTTCGCACCATGTGCCCCCGCAGGCAACTTCATCAACGGACGCCAGAGGGCGCCACCGCTGCTGTTGAACCAGCCGCAGCCATGCGTCCACACCACGCGCCACTAGGCGCCACTGTGGCCGCCATCACGCAGCCGGAGCTCCATAAGCGGGCTACTGGCCTCCTGTTGGACTTGATTAAGGCCATCAGGAGGGGCCAGGACCCGCTTATCACCGTGCTGGAGGGCATGGTGGCCATCCTAGCCCTCTATCAGGGCGGGACCGCCGCCAGCTGCCAGCCAGCAGCACCTGACGCCGAGTAAGTCGTTTTCACCTACACGCGACTTGCTCAAACAGGAACACTACACAAGCAGTACATGCACTGTGCGCGACGTGTTCTAAGTTAATATAGGCACGTCGCGTATCGCAAGCCAGACACACATGACTCCACACACATTGTGTACTCACGCGCTGTATGTACATACAGCGCTTACATGGGCGGCGTTACACATACAATGCCGCCCACACATACATCTACGGCCTCGCGGTCCGGACGGCAACCGGCTAGCTCTGGAAACCGGGCGGACGGGGGCCACTCACTAAATACTGTAGGCTCACTGTAAGCTGGTCGTCATCCGCTGGGCCTCCCACAGGGAACTGTGGGTCTCACCCGACGGTGACAGACCGCCTAGCTGCCGTGAAAACATGTTCCGAGCCTGCAGTATCACACATGGGCGAATGCTGTGAGAGCATCGGCAGGTGTAGTTCCATCACCTGCCTAGTAGGCTCTTATGGCAGTCACCCTAGGCATCCACACCAGATAGGTCCCCCCACGAAGCGCCCGTTTTTACGGGCGGCAATTGAACTCGCGTTCATAGGGCCAAGCCCTGATAACGCCCGATAAAGAGTTGTGGCAGATAGAGTCGAACGCTTTTGAGTAATCTATAAAGCCAATATACAGTGGCATGTTGTATTCGTTGTTTTTTTCAATAATTAATTTTAATGTGTGGATATGGTCTACCGTAGATCGGGTGCTCATGAATCCTGCTTGCTCTATGGCTTGGTTCTCGTCGATCACTCTACTTATTCGTCTCAGTAATGTTGAAGAAAACACTTTATAAAGGCATGACATTAAGCTTATAGGTCTGTAATTAGATATCAAAGTAGGATCGCCTTTTTTATACAACAGTGTAATCTCGGAACATGTCCACTGACTAGGTAGTAGTTTTTTCACCATAATATTATTGAATAAGTTAGTTAATGGCGTGACCAATTTGTCGCTTCCAGCTTGTAACATTTCGTTCGTTATGCCGTCTGGGCCCGGGCTCTTGTCTGATTGTAATTTTCTTATTGAAAACTCTATCTCATTTTCGTTAAACGGTGGAACAGGGTCGATATTTGGTGTGTATTCTAAGACATTTGTCTCATTGTTTGAGCTTGTTTTAGAGTAAAGCTTCTTGTAGAACTGAGTAGCTACTTTTAGTAGATCTTGCCTGTTTGTAACTTTGGCTCCTGATGAATTTTGTAGCTGGGTCATGAGATATCTCGTTTTATTCAGTTTTCTGAACGCTTTTTTGACTGCTCCACATTTCTGTATGTATTTTTCTATTGTATTTATTCGGTGAGTTTTGATGTTCTGTGCAATTTTTTTATTTATAGTTCTGTACAATTGGCTTAGAAAAATCTTTTCTGTTCTTGTTTTGTTTTCTTTATTTTTCAGTGAATGTCTTCAGTTTATAAGTTTTGTTATCTCTTCTGTTATAATAGCTTGTTGTCTTAGTGTCTTGATTGATACAGTTGATTGTTTTGCACAATCTATTATAGAATTTTCTAAAATGTTGTACTGAGCCTGTATTGGTTCGTTATTATCATGGCAGCTTACAGTGTGAAGTTGAGCTTCAAATATTTCTTGATCGAATTGATTTAGTGGTTTCTTGTTGAAATTCTTCCGGTTAATTGCTGTTTTATCAAATTTAAAAGTAGTTCTAACTGAACGATGGTCGCTAGAGTGCTTGAAATTGCTTAAAACATTTATATTCTCTATGAATGATCTGGGCAAGTTTGTGGTAATATAGTCTATTTCATTTTTGGTTTTACCATCTGGCGATTTCCATGTCCATCTTAAAGGACAATGGGCAAAAATGTATGGAACGTGGTACCCGCTCCAATAGTCCTCATTAATATATCATTGAATAGACATTTTGATGCAGAAAAACGTCTACCATGGCGCCTGTCCCTATTCACGTTTGGAAAGCAGTAATCTCACTATCTATACTTATTATTATAAAGCTTTAATCTCAGGAACTGCTAGTCCGATTTAAAAAATTCTTTCAGTGTTAGATAGCCCATTTATTGAGGAAGGCTATAAGCTATATATCATCGCTACGCTACGACTAAAAGGAGCCGAGCAGCAGGGGTGAAACCACGGAGAACAGCTTGTGTTTTATAAATGATGAAGAATTTATTACAAACTACTTATATAAGTAAAATAAAGCTAGAATAACATGATATAACACATTTAGGATTCTATTATTAAAAGAAGTAAGAAAACAAGCATTCTTTAAATACAAAACATAATATATTTTATCAATGAGTGAGTAGATTTAAAACATTACATATCGGTATCAACTATAACAGCATTGAGGAAAGATGCCGGAGCAGTAAATCCCGTATGCCTCGCATAGCCTAAGTACCATACGATGGACACTATATGTGCACAAGTGCCGATCGTACGTCGCCCGGTTAAACATGTGCAATACTGTTGGACAATATTATTTGCACTGCTGATTAATATATAACAAAAATATGTTTTTACACGGACATGTCGCGACTGGATTCGTCCACGCAAAAGCCAGGCATCTTCGTGTATGCCATAGTCTGGCAGATCATCAAGTGCTCCCTCTCTGTACGTTTCAATTATATATAGACCATTTGATAAATGCTCGGCACAGTAAGATCTTGCCAGCTTGAGTTGGTATGTACCTAGCGCTAATAGAATTATATCCTCCTCCGTCATTGAAGGGAAGTTTTCAATCTGGCTCGCTTCCATCCTCTGAAAATCTACTCTTCTGTGGTTAAGCCGTTTTCTCTCTACATACATATGCAGAAGATTCGGGGTATCTATTTTCTGCCTTATTATATGGACGAATTCGTCTGCGTGTACGCTATCCACGATGGGTTGGTGGAAGTGATTCGTGATAGCTGCGGCAATCTTAAAATCAGTGAACATATTGGGCAGTGACTTATTAAAATATTTTTGCCGCAAGAGCTTAAAATCACGTTTAAACCGGCCATTTGCCACTTCCACAACCCACCGGCATAGCGTTACCGATCGAGCTTCGTTGGATTGTTCAGTGGTCAGCTGTGTCTCTTGGCGGTTCTTTGTTGGTGGGACATAGGATTCATACCCACATTCATCAATGAGGTCCAAGCTGTCCCTAAAACCTCGATCTAATATAAAAGCATCGTTTGTTCGGAGTAACCAATGTAATGGATGTTGTCCATCATTCATAATATCGCCCATTATTTGCGCATCTGTTTTTGTTGCAGCGTATGGACCCATTACATCCAATATATATCCATCAGTACATACAAGTAGGAAAGGTTTCAGTAGATTCTGAAACTTGTGTAAACTGTAGGATAATCTTTAGAATAAAAAGTTCGAGCTTTTATTTATGTAAATGTAAGTACCATCACCAATCAATAATAACTTATCATTATTTTCATTTCCAAATAATGCTTTTGGTATAGTTAGATTTTTTTCCAATAATTGTTGTCTGTCAATGTGATCCACTCCCAAATGCAGCCCGACATAATTGTTACTGAGACACTCCCTCACAATAACCAATAAACGTTCGAGCTTTCGTCGTGACATGTTGTGTGTCGCACATGTTGCATGTGTGGCGGCTATAGTAAAAATTGTTCCTCTTGGTAAGACCTTTTAAACGACACTACAATCATATCTATTGGAGCCGGGTACCATTTTGCTCATTCTTCTTTGGCGACTTTTTGAAAAAAGTGTTAATTATCTTCAGATTATATTGATAGCAGAATTCTATAAACATTTTTTTTATAATGACGCAGCTTACGCAAAAGCGTGTCATGGTGTACGCAATCAAAAGCTTTGGAGAGGTCACAGAAAACTCCGATAGCATTTTGTGAGTTCTCCCATGCGTTGAATATGTGTTTTAGGAGAGCAACACCCGCATCTGTAGTCGATCGACCTTTTGTAAAGCCATATTGATCATTATGAAGGAGGCTATTTACATTAAAATATGTTAGCAACTGCTTCAGTATTAACTTTTCAAAAATTTTGCTAAATGCAGGCAGGATGGAAATAGGCCTGAAGTTGCCTATATCATTTTTATTGCCTGATTTAAATAGAGGTATGACTTTACTACACTTCATGAGATCAGGAAAAGTTCCTGAGTCCACGCATTTATTAAAAGTTACAGCAAGATAAGGCGCTACGATGCCTATTATATCACTCAAAAGTTTAATTGAGATGCCCCAGTAATCACCTGTGTTTTTTGATTTTAGAGAGTTAAAAACGTTAATTACGTCAAGTGGTGTTACATGCTCAAAACTAAATGATTGATTGCACTTAGGTACACTACCGTTCAAAAGACTTTCAGCTTTAGACGGGGATGAATTTAAGAAGCGAGTTGTAGTTATAGGTATGTGGGCAAAAAACTCATTAAATGCCTGAGCTACGTCAGCTGGTTTACTAACTAATTTGTTTTCGAATAGAATCTCTAGCTGATTTACTTTTTTAACCGACTTTCCCGTTTCATTATTTATTATTTTCCAAGTGGCTTTTACTTTATTATCAGAATTTTCAATTGAAAATTCTGATAATAAAGTAAAAGCCAAAAAAAAAAAAAAAAAAACCCAAAATCCAAAAACAAAAAAAAAAAAAAACAAAATCAAAAAAAAAAACAAATCAAAATCAAAAAACAACAAAAAAAAAAAAAAAAAAAAAAAAAAAAAAAAAAAAAAAAATCAAAAAAAAAAAAAAAAAAAAAAAAAAAAATCAAAAAAAAAATCAAAATTCTTAAGCGAGACAATTGTCTCGCTTAAGAATTTTGATTTAGCAGCAACACAAATCTTCTTAAACAATTTAGAATATTTTTAACATACTCTAGAAAAGGAGTATCGAACCTATATCTTTTTAAACCGTATAACTCGTATAGTCTCGCTCTACTTTTATATATACCAGCAGTGGCCCATTGGTAGAAGCCAATGGAGGTACCCGTAACGTCTATAGTTTTAGACTTAAAAATGGCTTGGTACACTTTTTGCACAACAAAAAGGGCTCTATAGATTTCATTAGGATTATCGTTGTCTACTAAAGATGGTGTAAGTTTATTTGCTATATTATTTTTAAACTTATTACAACGGCTTACCGTATAAGGCCTGCATTCTATTTTAAGCGGCTTTTTATTTTGTGGCATAGGAAAGCTAACTAATAGTCCACAGTGGTCAGACGTTAAGTCACTTAACACTAAATTTTTTTCTGAATTACAATTACTAAAAAAGTTATCAAGGCAAGTCGATGAGGATGCCGTAATCCTAGTAGGTTCATAAAACAGGTTGTTTAAATTATAAGACCTAAACAGATTGATTAACATTAAAATCTCCACATATCACTATACTTTTATTACTTGATTTTATTTTATTAATTAAATCCTCCATTACCGATTCGAAAAGGCCAAAATCACCAGAAGGGGGTCGATAAACGCAAATTATAACGTATCGCTCAAGTTCAGCACAAGACAACTCAACAATGTGCTCGATGGAAAGATTAACTAAATCTAAACGTTGTTTGCATTTCAAGTTATTTGAAACAAGGATTAATGATCCACCGCGAATTATATTTTTTCTTACAAATGCACTTTGTACAGTAAAATAATCATCATTAATAAAAACTACTGCCATTATACTACCGCCATTATACCATCACCTCCTAATTGTAAAAGCGGACAAAATCAGCTTATCGTTTATGAGTCATAATATTACAAAAGAACACAAAGAGACTGTGATTTCGATCAAACAGCAGTGGGAAAGTGTTTTGGAGTAAAATAAAGTGATCTATTTTCGCCAATCTAAATTACAAAAGCCGCCATACTTATTTTTCACTAAAATATTAACGAATCAAGAACAAGCGAATGAACGAGTTCCGAACTTCTGACTCATCAATACTGCCAAAATAAACATATTATCTGACATTGACAGCTCCGGAATTCTAAGTAGAAACGTCAAATTCGCTAACAAGATGGAAAAAAGTATGGAATTGTTATTGGGGCCTACCCAAGCGGGACGGGCCGGGGTCACACACCATGCCGTGGGCTTGCTGTAAGCCGGCAGTTCAGTCGCTGGCGCCATCCGCTGGGCCTCCCACAGGGAACTGTGGGTCTCACCCGGTGGTGGTAGACCGCCTAGCTGCCGCGATTACCCCCGCGAGCCTGCGGCATTACGCTTAGCAAAACACAGGGCGATTGCCATGGGAATCTCGGCAGGCATTACAACACAGCGCTAGCCTAGGAGGTTCTCGTAGTCAGTCGCCCACAGTCTTCAGCCTACAAGTAGGCGCCCCAGTGAAGCGCCCGTTTTTGCGGGCGCCCACAGAAACCGCGGCAAGAGGGCACAGCCCTGAGGCCGCCCGCCGCGTTCCCTTGCGGGAACGCAGCGACGACCCCACGACGTCAAATCAAGCTATTTCTCCTGCTATCAGCGAGGTGCATCGGCGGATCTCGTCCGTGTGGGAAAGGTCACGCGGGACACCCATGATAGTTTGGTGGAGTAGCCGAGCGAGTATATATTTTTGGATTAGAGGACTAAGTCCCCAGCCCTCGTCCGAGCGGACTCGGCTGTGTGGACCTGCGCCTATTTTTATATAAAGTTTTAACGTCAAAGTATCATTTGTAAATACTGTAATCCTGCTGTTAAATTAAACGTCTCAAGCTATCATCGAGTTTCCTTCACTTCTGTGACGACATCGATCAACCCTCCTACAATAATATATAATTAGGAAAAATCAGCTTATCGTATCAAAAAAAGTGATCACATTACTTAAGAACACCCAGGGACTAAGGATTTCGGTCAATTATTAGTGCAAAAGTGTCTTGGCTTAAAAATAAATAAAGTGTTTAAGGTATCGCCGGTCCAAACCGCAAAAGCCGCCATTATACCATCACCTCCTAATTGTAAAAGCGGGAAAAATCAGCTTATCGTTTATGAGTCATAATATTACAAAAGAACACGAAAAGACTGTGATTTCGATCAAACAGCAGTGGGAAAGTGTTTTGGAGTAAAATAAAGTGATCTATTTTCGCCAATCTAAATTACAAAAGCCGCCATACTTATTTTTCACTAAAATATTAACGAATCAAGAACAAGCGAATGAACGAGTTCCGAACTTCTGACTCATCAATACTGCCAAAATAAACATATTATCTGACATTGACAGCTCCGGAATTCTAAGTAGAAACGTCAACCGTCACACGTCAAATTCGCTAACAAGATGGAAAAAAGTATGGAATTGTTATTGAGTAGGCTTGATGAGAAACTGAATCAACAAACCATGATAATTTCCACAGAAGTAACCAAAAATGTATTGGAAGCCATAGATGGAAAGCTTCAATCACTCGTAAAGGAAAATAGAGCACTCAAAACAAAAATTACATCATTGGAACAAAAAATAGATTTCACGGAAAAACAAAAGAGAAATAACAATTTAGTGTGCTTTGGTATCGAGGAGAAAGGAAAAAGCGAAGCGGAGTTAGTAGATTTCTTGAAAGAATTTATAATAGATACGCGAGTACATATTGATAGCCAAGAAATAGAAAATGTACCACAAGGTACCTACTTCAAGGAAGAATACCCCAAAGAAGTGCTGGCAATACGAAAGAAACTCCAACAAAAATTAGAGGAAGGAAGGAAAAATGGTAATATAGCATATATAAGGTATGATAGGCTAGTGGTGAAGAAACCTAATGACAAATAGATAATGACTTTGCACATTTAATGTAAGATCTTTGGCTACAAATGCAAGACTGTTGGAGCTGAACAATGCTACAGAGGGAGTAAACTGGGATATTATGGGCCTTGCTGAAACCAAGAAAATGGGATGCGCAATAGAGGAACACAAAGAGTATATCTTTTGCTATATAGGCGAGGCTCCTGGATTACACGGAGTAGGATTTCTAATAAAGAAAACATACTCGTATAAAGGGAACATTGTAAGCTTCTTCGGTGTTTCAGAAAGGGTTGCCTTGCTAAAACTAAAATTCAAGAAAGGACCTTTGTCCCTCATACAAGTCTACCCTCCTACTGAAAGCTCCAGTGAAGAAGACCTTGTCAAATTCTACAAAGATATTGCAAGAGCACAAGACCTGTCAGATAAAAATTTACTAGTAATAGGTGATTTTAATGCAAAAATTAGACAACCAAAGTCACATGAAAATCTAATAATGGGAAAATATGGATATGGAAAGCGAAACACAAGAGGAGAAAGTCTAATAGAATATGCATACGAAAACAGATTATCGGTGATGAACACTTTTTTTAAAAGAAAAAGCTCCCGTGGACATGGGTCTCTCCTGACTACAAAACAAGAATCGAAATTGATTACATACTGAGCAGTAACCAAAAATCAGTTATAAATGTTGAAGTATTAAGTAGAGTAAACTTCTCTTCTGACCATAGGATGTTAAGATGCCGCTTTAAAATACAAGTCTAAATTTGTAGAAGTTCATACAATAAACAACCCAGTACTTTGAAAACTACTAATCAAAGAAAGCATTACATACAGAAATTAATATGGAATTCCACATCACTCTATGAATCTGCAAATAATTTAGAAAACTTACAAACTCTCAGTGATACTCTAGAAGAAACTATTATTAAAAGCATGAAAGCAGATGGGAAAACTAAAAACAATGATAAAAAACACAAAATCATTAGTGAACAGACGCTGAATTTAATCACAAGATGAACAGAACTAATTGCCATGAAACCAAAAACTAAAGAAATAAGAAAGGAAATAACAAAACTATTTAAAATTACAAACAGAGCAATAAAAAAGGACTATGAAGAGTACAGAAGAATAGTAATAGAGAGAAACATGTCATCTTCGCGCAGCTCAAAAAAGGCATATAAAGATCTGATAACACATAAAAATTGGATACAAACCTTAAAAAATGGAAACAGCGTAATGAGAGACAGGGAAGACATTATAAAACATGCAACAGCCTTCTACTCTAGCCTGTACAAGAAGATACCGCAGAAAACATCACAAGAGGAAGAGTACCAGAATGAAGGTGGGCATGAGTGTGTACAAACAATACCGGCTGCAGTAAGTGAAGATGAGATAATGAGACACATAGAGAAATTAAAGTCGGAAAAAAGCCCGGGTCCTGACCTTATTACGAACAAAGCTTTAAAAATTGGAGCACCAATGCTAACTAAATATTTAGCCAAACTCTTCAACCTAGTACTGGAGAAAGAAAAGACTCCAACACAGTGGCGCCGATCTGACATAGTACTGCTATACAAAAAAACTTTTTACAAAAAAAATACAACCGACTTCCATAAAATACTAAAAAATGCAAAATAACTTTAATTTCGGAAGTCGGTGTTTCTAGTTTGGTTTCTTCGTTATTTGACACCGACTTCCGAAATTAAAGTTATTTTGCATTTTTTAGTATTTTATGGAAGTCGGTTGTATTTTTTTGTAAAAAGTTTTTTATTTTTCACTTTTTAGTTGTTTTACCCCATTCTAAAACTAAATTAATAGTAAAGTTATGCCCGAATTGATAGCCCCAAAAATAGGGAATTTGAACGTAGTTTGTGAAATTAGGGTGTATCAGGGTGAACTATACAAATCTGTATACCCCTTCAGAGCGCATCAGCGTGATGTAATGTTGTGGAGTGGTGAAAACAATATACAGACATGCGATTGCAGCAATTCTGGAAGGTCTGCTATCATTTATTGAAGAGTTCCGTTGTGTATCTCCGAAGTTCTTCATCAGATCTTCACCAAATTAAAATGGGACCAAATGTAAAGCAACAGCTTTCAAATAAAAAAAAAATCTTCAAAATCGGTTCACGTAGTTAGAAGTTATGAGGTAACACACATAAAAAAAAAAAAAAAAAAAATACAGTCGAATTGAGAACCTCCTCCTTTTTTTGAAGTCGGTTAAAAAGGAAATCCACTAGACATTAACAACTACAAACCTATCAGTCTGTTGTCTACAATTTACAAACTATTCTCTTCTATCATCCTGACCGGAATAACACCTGATATTGAAAAAAATCAACCTATAGAACAAGCGGGCTTCCGACCACACTACTCAACTACCGACCACATACAGGTTGTGGAACAAGTCATTGAAAAATATAAGGAATTCTCGAATATTATAACTGGCATTTGTGGACTACTCCAAAGCATTTGACAGTCTTTCACATTCATCTATTTGGGAAGCATTAAAAAGTAATAACATAAACATAAAATACATCAATATCATAAGAAACATCCACTCTAAAAGTGTAAGCAGATTAAGACTGGAGAAACAGGGAAAGGAGTTTCCAATAGAAAGAGGTGTGAGGCAGGGAGACCCACTCTCTCCCAAAATATTTATAGCGGTTCTAGAAAATTTCTTCAGAAATAGAGAATGGAAAAATAAAGGCATATGGATACATAATAACAAGTTATCACATTTAAGATTTATAGATCTTTTTCGTGAATCCGCCTCGCAACTGCAAAAAAAATTACAAAGCCTGGATGTAGAAAGCCAAAAAGTAGGTCTATACAAGAACGCATCCAAAACAAAAAATAATGTCAAACAGCCACAAGAAAGATATCAAAATAGAAGGAAAGTCGATTGACTACGTAAATGAGTATGTGTACCTGGGCAAGTTAATTTCATTCCATGCAAACAGTAACGAAAACGAGGTCGATAGGAGAAAGAACATAACATGGAGGAAATTTTGGGCACAAAAAGAAATTCTAAAAGGTAATTATAGCCTAAAAACGAAAAAGGTAATAATGGATTCCTGCATCCTGCCATGTCTTGCCTATGCAAGCCAGACATGGGTTTACACCGAAATGGTAAAAAATAAAATATTGTCGTGCCAACATGCAATGCAAAAGACGTGTAGGAAGGCAGAGGAAAAGATGGGTGGATGACATTGTGGAGGCAGCAGGAAAAGAGTGGATGGCTGTTGCCACGAACAGAATACAATGGAAGAAGATGGAGGAGGCTTATACCCGAGGGGGACCACACATTGCTAAGCAAGGAAATAAATAAACCAATGTAAAAAAAAAGTGTAATGTGGGGGAAAAACAAGCTATATAATAATAACTAGCTTCCGCCCACGGCTTCGCCCGCGTAAAAAGTGTAATTATAAGTTTGAGTGGTATTTCCAGAGCACGTTAAATAAACCCAGTAGAAATCAAAATCAAAAGTTATTTAAATTAGGCTGAAAGCCAAATTTTTTTGAACGTCAAAGTTCCACATAAAGACTGTAGGGGTACACACACTCGCTCAGTGTGTCGGGGTACCTATCTTGTTACTCTTACCGTGTTAAATATAATAGTTTACCATATCGAGACTGTTTCATTTATTGGGTCCCGAACATATCTTAAATTGGTGCTTAGCTTCTTGCCCGTGGCTCCGTGTGTGAAAAGTATGATTATAAATTTTAGTGGTATTTTCAGTGAGTAGCACTTAAAAAAAAACTGTAGAAATCAAAATAATAAGTGTTTTAGTTTAATACCTGTTGTTTTATGTGTAATAAATTAATAATGCGTCTAATTTCGGACAGCGCTCCTTGATGGGCGAGTCCTATTACTGGGTGGACGTACGAAGCGTTATGTGAACTCAGCACAGATCACGCAAGCTAACTCAAGGTCGTTGGCAGTTAGTAGCGTTTTTATTAATTTCATTATTGCTAAGCATCTGTCATGAATCAGAACAGACATTTCATTCTGCTGTGTGTGTGTACATTGTATGGCCATAATTTGTTTATCAACAGAGCAGTAGTATAATACAAACAAATTTTAACACTCAGACTTGATCAGCGTTTCAGGACCCAGGCATAAGCCAAGACATACAATTTAAATTAAAAGGAAAATTAAAGTGTATAATGTAAGACATAACATACAAGTACACACACAGCAGAATGAAATGTCTGCCATGAATAAGTGGCGTGTGTAACCGTTGGTTCTGATTAATGAATATGGAACGCGCTTGATTCAAATTCGAAGTAATCCCCTCACCCGCGCTTCTCTAATGACTAACCAAATTAATATCAAGTTAGCTTACTTTGTGTTTGAACCTGACTCATTTCTAAGAAAAAATATATTCATACGATGATTTTGGGAATTCTGTTTATTAGATACAAACAGAATTCCAAAATTACACATTCGGCACATAAAAGCTAATTATAATTATACACTAGTGACCCACCCCGGCTTTTCTCTGGTACAAATTATACACATAAACCTGCCTGATTGAATCACTCTATACATAATTATATTGGCGAAAACCGCATGAAAATCCGTTCAGTTGTTTTAGAGATTATCGCGAACAGACAGACAAGACGCGGCGGGGGATTATGTTATAATAGTGATAGTGATAGATTAGGTAAAGCCAACTCAAATAGTCTCAACAGGCATTTTACGGATTACTAAAGAACGTTGTTAAATATATAAAGGAGCTCCTGGCTAAAGTAATAACAGCCGCACGAGTCGATCCATCAGGTTAAGCTATGCTAGGCCGGGGTTGGTCTATGGATGGGTGACCATCTTTACTTACTAAGACTCCTCAGTCCCGGCTGTCAATCGTGGATCTTTTACAGTCGTTACGGGTCGTCAGAAGCCCGAAAGTCTGACAACCAGTCTTATCTGTTTACTTTCTTACCTTAGAGCGGTTGCGCACTACGACCGATACTTATCCGTGAAATAACGGTCCGGCGTGGTCGTAAAACAATTTATATGGTAGGTTACGCACTACCAATCCGAGTTCGGTACGAGTTTTCTATAGATGTGTATTTTGACGGATAAGTATCGGATGTAGTGCGCAACCGCGCTTACGATACCACTTGTAGGTATCGTATTACCCAGTAACTGGGTTGTGGAGGTCACATAGGCAGTCGCTCTATGTAGAATACTGGTATTTAGTTGCATCAGGTTAGACTGGAAGCCGACCACACAATCTTATACTGCTTCTTTGTCACCCTTTTTTTCGGTTATGTATTCTCTAATAAAAACAAAGTACACCTGCTCGTCTTTTTTTTATTTAGGCTGAAATCTAATCTGAAATCATCAAGTAAGTTCTCCAGCTCTGGTTGGAGCGGGAGGGCGTGGCAGACTCTTACTGACTAAAACCCACCTGTGTTCCTTCAGTTGCCTGTGCCAGAGGCTGGGGCGCCTCTCTTAAATACACCCGTGACCCTGACAGTACCTGCACTTCTTTTTTCTTTTTTTTTGATAGTGGGTAATCATCTAAAGATTTCTCCCGCTCTGGATGGAGCGGGAGGGCGAGTCAGACTCTTACTGACTAAAATTCACCCCGGTTCCTACAGTTGCTTGTGCCAGGGCCGCGGTAACTCTCTTTCGAATTTATGCGATGATAAAATATATATATATTGATTTATGATTTTTATTGATGCTAGTTCTGAATTAAATAAATTTATTATTATTATTATTATATTTTTCGAAAGATCATCTTTTCATAATAATTTATTTACATTTTATTTCATAAACACAGTAGACCGAACAAAGAAAGGGAGCAAGCTGTAAATCAGCATTGGCCAGCGTTGCGGCTATGCCGTACACTGCTCAACATTGACTAGCGTTGTGGCTATGCCGCACACTGTTTAACATTGACTAGCGTTGTGTCTATGCTGCACACTGCTTAACATTGACCAGCGTTGTGGCTGTGCCGCACACTGCTCAACATTGACCAGCGTTGTGCCTATGCCGTACACTGCTCAACATTGACCAGCGTTGTGGTTATGCCGCAAACTGCTTAACAATGACCAGCGTTGTGGCTGTGCCGCACACTGTTTAACATTGACTAGCGTTGTGGCTATGCCGCACACTGCTCAACATTGACCAGCGTTGTAGCTATGCCGCACACTGCTCAACATTGACCAGCGTTGTGGCTATGCCGCACACTATTTAACATTGACTACCGTTGTGGCTATGCCGCGCACTGCTCAACATTGACTAGCGTTGTGGCTATGGCGCACACTGCTCAACATTGACGAGCGTTGTGGCTATGCCGCACACTGCTCAACATTGACTAGCGTTGTGGCTGTGATGCACACTGCTCAACATTGACCAGCGTTGTGGCTATGCCGCACACTGTTTAACATTGACTAGCGTTGTGGCTATGCCGCACACTGCTTAACATTGGCCAGCGTTGTGGCTTTGCCGCACACTGCTCAACATTGACCAGTGTTGTGGCTATGCAGCACACTGCACAAAATTGACCAGCGTTGTCGCTATGCAGCACACTGCTCAATATTGACCAGCGTTGTGGCTATGCCGCACATTGCTTAACATTGACCAGTGCTGTGGCTATGCCGCACACTGTTTTACATTGACTAGCATCGTGGCTATGCAGCACATTGCTCAACATTGACCAGCGTTGTGGCTATGCCCCACACTGTTTAACATTGACTAGCGTTGTGGCTATACCACACACTGCTCAACATCGACCAGCGTTATTGCTATGCCGCACACTGCTTAACAGCACAGCAGCTGCAGCAGCAGCAGCAACCAGCAGCAGCAGCAGCAGCTGTGCAGTTTGGCAGAGGTAAATATTCAAGGGTTGCTGTATTATTGTAAATAAACACTTTTTCATTTTTTTTTTTTTTTAACATTGACCAGCGTTGTGGCTATGCCGCACACTGTTTAACATTGACTACCGTTGTGGCTATGCCGCACACTGCTTAACAATGACCAGCGTTGTGGCTGTGCCGCACACTGCACAACATTGACTAGCGTTGTGGCTGTGCCGCACACTGTTCAACATTGACTAGCGTTGTGGCTATGCAGCATACTGCTCAACATTGACCAGGGTTGCGGCTATGCCGCACACTGTTTAACATTGACTAGCGTTGTAAGATGGCAAAATTATAAATTTGAAATTACAAATGTTGCCACCGTTAAAATACATATATTAAGCGTTTATTGTCAAAGACAATGTAAAGCCTTATTCAAATTGTTTCCTGTCTTTATGCGGTGGTTTTCATGAAGACGATGGCATTTGCATTTTTCACGCGGAAGGCTTTGTTTTCCAGGAAAGAATTTAGAAAATTACTTAGCAGTCGTTGCATGACTACGGTAGCCGGCCGGTTCATTAATGAAACTAAAAGTCTTCAACAGTGAGACTTCACTTAGTCTTGTAGGACATAATTATGAAAAAAAACACAGATATTATTTTTATTCCTTTATTCATAAAGAAGATCTGACGTATTCAAAACAATATCTCATCACGGAATTACCAGTATATTCAAACGAGACCATAAATCCACCGTTTTCCTCATTCCGTTCTTACATTAACACAAACATTTGCAAGCCTCATAGCATTTAATAGGATTCCAAACAATACAGAGGGATGAGAGAGAGGAACATCCCATATTACAGCACGGACAATTTTTCTTGTAACATCTGCACGAGCAATCTTAGCCTCATCTCCTCCCGATCCTATTTTATTTACAGCAAACAATTCTTTTGATAAATCGTTTTTAATCCGAACAAAAAGCAGGATTATTCCAATTTGACGAAGAAAAAGATTTTCATAATGGAATTAGTTCATTTGGAGTCCTCGTGAGAAACGAAGGCGGACATTGGAAATCTCTCGCGATCTCGTTAGCATTGGAATATTCTATGAAGATTAAACGTTATTCAGTTTGATTTGAATGCGAACGTGCCTTTTGTTATACCATTGCAGTGAATGGCATCGTCTAATGGTCGGCAGATTAGTGCTTTTGAGAGTTCTGTGTCCGTATATTTGGAAGGTTCGCTCATTTTGGATTCGGCATCAAGTGCAAGGATCTTTTTGTTGATCTCTGCGCATTATTCATTACTTGCATTTTTATTTTGGCCTCACATTTATACTTTGCTGGAAATTTGGCGTGTGGCGTTGCGATTGTATGAAGCTGGAATAAAATGAAAAATATTAAGGTACATACATTCCTGTATGTACCTTCAAGTCCAAAATTCAGTGGATTTCGTTAAGTTATTTTGACCATATATCAGTTCCTTCATAGTATAAGTCGGAGCCAAACTCTCCAGTTCCACTAGCATTTCGTTCATTTACTCAGATAAGGAAAATATCTTCGCAAAACCGGCTCAAATGTAAAAGTAAATATATCCTAAACCCGACCATTCTCAACACACACGAGTCCAATCCGCTGTTCAAATAAACGCCACAGGCTAAATAAAAGCAGTATGACAAATCTGTGGTATTGAATTATATCCGGAGGATTACTCGGGTAATCCGTAATCAAGCGGCCGTCAATCCACTGGACAATGTGATTTATGCATTTCTAGAGCTCCATTACGTCAATATTGATGAATGGGGAAACTAAATAGAATTGGTAGGCTCGCTGATTGGATGAGTGATTTAGGTAGCAGATACATAGTACCACCTTTGCCCGCAAGCTTTATTAAATATGCTTTTAATTCTACGGTGATTTGTAAATCAGTTTGTTCTGTTTATTGTTCTAAGTTAATCATGATAATTTGGAGTTTAGAATATATGTCTCCCCACTAGCTTATGCCAGCGCCTTTGCCCGCTTGGAACCAGAATTTCGTGCACAAATAACTACTACTATACTAGCGCCAACACCGTCCTGGCGATGACCGCCAACAGACTGGATTGCCCTTATATCCGGCAATGCTGTAGCAGACATATTATTGAACACTCTGAGTTTCACTTTTTGTCTGTGCTTGTTATCCTGTCTGAATCCTTTTATGTATATGTTTGTATAAGAGTCTTGTTACTTAAAATAAACTAATTTAATTTTTTATTTATTTATTTATCTATAAAATAGTGAGTTCAAATCCAGGCAGGCGCTTTACTTTGTGTAAATTATTTCATCACCACTGCTCTCAAAACGGTGAAGGAAAACATCGTGAGGAAACCGGCATGTCCTAGAACCAAAAATTTGAAGACATGTGACATGCACCAATCCGCATTGGCCCCACGTGGTGGATTACGGCCCACACCCTCTCACAGAGAGGAGGCCTGTGCCTCAGCAGTGGGGACTTTAAAAGGCTAATGATGATGATGATAAAATAGATTTCAGACCTATCTTTGTGCCAAATTTCAATCAGATCCGCTCAGCTGTTCTGGCTTGATTGAGTAACAAACATCCATCTATTCATGTAGAATTACTGAATATAATGAAATTACTCAATCCGATAGATCACTAATTTGAAACCCCAATCAATCATGTGATCCATCTTGTTCATGTCAAACATTGTTTCAATCAAGGTAGTGCTCAGTTAGTGGCTGTAACTCCACTTTGTATTGGAATCAGACTCTGTTTGTCTATTGCTCCTAACCGTTATTAAGTATTGAGTTGATAACTGACTAGCCTTGAATTTATGTTTTGAGATAATTTTCAAATTTTGAAACAACAAACTAAATGTCCAACATGAAAAAGTTCAAATTCCATTGGAACCCATACTTTTTATATTGCCTTTTTAATAGATACAAATCGTCACTTAAATGTCAACTTAAAATACACACCGCTAAGAAAATATTGACTATATTTCAGTTGGTGCCAATATATTGAATTTACTTCAAATTGTTTTTATAAAGATTAGTTCTGTAAATATAATTAAGTAGGATTACAAAAAATCTTAATATAAAAGAGTGAGCAAAGTATGTATAGATACATGCTTAGAAGTGGTGATAATAAAATAAATAACTTCCATTTTTGCAAATCAATGTAGGCCTAAAGTCAGGAATGACCTTTTGATGGTGTTAAAAATAATTTTAGGGACTGCTAAAAGTACGCACAGTGTCAGAGAGCGCATCGACTTCCTGAAGCAGGTGTATGCATGGATAAACCGTATCCGGAGATATAAGCGGTACACCCAGAATCGCGTTTAGTGTTTTTTTATATATTTATAAGAAAAATATTTAATATATATTTTTTTTTACTCTTGATAGGCACGTGTTTGACCACTATCTCATAAAATCTCGTCGAAGATGGAGCACGTATATATTGATTAGGTAAAAAGATGAATAAATTAAATAATAATTTTAGTACCCTTAGTATTATTTATAATAAGGCGTTGAAACAGAACAATACCTGCATCACCAACTGTTGAGTTGAAACATAAACTCGTTCAGGAATTCTTGCCAAACCGCTTGGGTCGAAATTTCTTCCGAGTGTCTTAATTATGGCGCAGGAGACATGTGGGACGAAATAGGATTGTAGCAGCTTGTAGCATGCTAATGCTACAAAGCCAGCGGAAGCCCCCTAGCTGATGAAGTAGTCGTACATCTCAACAGATGTTGGAGAGCACTTTTCGAATCAGTGAAGATAACGAAACGATCACCATCTAATGAATTGATATAAGCCAAAGCTTCAGCAATACATTAGATGGTTTTGACTGGCCTGTTGGTCTAGTGGTTAGTGACCCTGACTGCTATGCCGGAGGTCGTGGGTTCGATTCCCACCCAGGACAAATGTTTGTGTAATGAGCATGATCATTTGTTCTGTGTCTGGGTGTAATTTATCTATAATATGTATGTATTTAGAAATATATAAGTATGTTTATCAGTTGTCTAGTACCCATAACACAAGCTCTGCTTAGCTTGGGACTAGATGGCGTTGTGTGATAGTTGTGGAATATTATTATTATTATTATTATTATTAATAGCGATTAGCTCTAAGTGCATTATTGACACTTTTGATAAAATCTGAAATTTGAAAAATTATTTATATACCTATTTGCGAATCAAAAAATGCTGCGCCACCAAAATTCTCGTGTCTAGAACCGTCAGTATAAACACAGTAAAAGTCAGAATATAGTGCATTTAGAGACTCGCAACATATTGATCTTAAATTATGTACATTATAACAATGCTTAGGTTTATCTACAGAATTTATATTGGGCTTTACTGTCCTTGATAAGTCTATATTGCTGCCCCAAGCAGACATGCAGAACGTGTCAATTTTATTACTGCGGTACATATGTTCTTGCTTAAGAACATCGTGAGACAAAACTAACAGTGGCTTTTTCTTTTTTCTCCAATAAGCATTATTATCACAAAAACCCTGTAGCCTATCCAGGATGCCTATTACAGGAAAATCAAAACATTTAGATTTTAAGTAAAATTTACCAGCTATGTACCGCCGGCGAATAAAAAGAGGAGGTAACATTAATTCAGATTCCATCACGTGAATCGGAGTGCTTTTGATAAACCCACCTATTAAACGCAGACAAATGTTTTGTAATTTGTCCAGTTTAGTTAAATGTGTATCGGCGCTATTGTCTAATAAAAAGCTACCAAAGTCTATACGACTACGAATAAGGGAGACATACAGTCGTCTTAAGTGGTTGGGGTGAATACCCACCCAGGTCCCACCAAAACCTTAAAGATATTAATCAATTTAAGTACACGTTCATGAACCTCATTAATATGTTTTTTCCATTGAAGACCCTTATCCAACCACAGTCCTAAATATTTCACATGGTCTACTAACTCTAACAAGGTCCCGTTTAAACGAATTTCTATAACTGGCCTACGATAACCTCTACTAAACAAACAGATTTAACTTCTAGCGGGAGAAATATTTAGTAATACCGATTTACCTACATCAGGTAAATTCTTAATCATAGAATAAGATATATCATCGCATCCAGGAGATGTATCCTTAGACTTGATACATTTATCTAGCTCCTGCATCGAGATCTCACTCTAATATTGGGTATTATGGTGAACCGTAGGGGTCAAAGGGGATACATAATCTGGTGTTAAAGAATTTAAGAGTTTTGTAGCACTTCAACATCTTTTTTAATTAAATGGCCAAGTAGTGCGTATCGGATTTTGAACATTAACGCGTCAAGTATCTCATTAGCAGACACAATTAAAAACCTGTTGTTATGTCGACGCGCGGGGCCTAACGCGTTAAGAGTTCCGTACCAAAAATTTGTATTTGTTAGTAAAGTACACGTTCTAATAAACATTATCACCAAATTTCAAGTTCATAGGTCAATGGGAAGTTAAAAAATTCTTCGTAACGCTTTGTGACAGACGACGGACAGACAGACAGACGGACACGTGAGTGACAACAATAGGGGCTCTTTTTCAAAACTTCGGGTACGGAACCCTAAAAACCAGCCAAGTGCGTTTCGGACTTTGCACATTTAGGGTTCCATACCAAATGTATTTTGGACTATTTGTATGGCTTTGGGTCAACAAGATGCTTATACTGTGAAAATTGGAAGATAGTAGGTCCAACCGTTTCGCTGTAAACCCTATGTGATAGACGACGAACAGACGGACACGTAAGTAAGGGTTCCGTTTGATCCCTTCGGATACGGAACCCTAAAAAAGTAACACCAAAAAGCAAAAAAGATGACTGCAAATGACAAAAACCGTGCTCGCATGATCTCGCTGATCGAAAACGTAGGGATTGCGGATACGGCGCGGATACGAGCGGATACGGCGGATATTACACGGAAATTGTGCCGGCTCGACTGCTCGAGCTCGATCTTAGGTGTAGGTTTGTAATTAACTGTCGCAGCACTCATTGAGGTAGAAACGTTTGCTATGTCTTTTATAGATTGTGGTTTAATGATTTTCTTACCTAGTGACCGCTCTAGTAGCCAAACTTCCCTCAATCTACCTAGCCTTTTCCCAACTATCTTGGGGTCAGCTTCCAGTCTAACCGGATGCAGCTAAATACAAGTATTTTACATGGAGCGACTGCCTATCTGACCTCTACAACCCAGTAACTGGGTAACACGATAACCGTTGGTAAGACTGGTTGTCAGACTTTCGGGCTTCTTACGACCTGTAACGACTGTCAAAGATCCACGGTTGACAGCCGGGAACAACGGCTTAACAAGCTTTCCGAGGCACGGAGGAGTCTCGGCATGTAAATATGGTCACCCATACATGGCAAGCGTAGCTTAATCTGATTGATCGACCCGTGCGGCTGATTTTACTTTAGCAAGTAAACTTCCTTTAGTAAGTAAACTTCCATCCATTGAGCAATATTAAAAAAGGCAAAGAGCTAGTCGTGCCTACTCGCCACCCGAGGGTAAAAGGCAAAGAGCTAGTCGTACCTACACGCCACCTGAGGGTAAAAGGCAAAAAGCTAGTCGTACCTACTCGCCACCCAAGAGTAAAAGGCAAAGAACTAGTCGTGCCTACTCGCCACCCGAGGGTAAAAGGCAAAGAGCCAGTCGTACCTACTTGCCACCAGAGGGTAAAAGGCAAAAAGCTAGTCGTACCTACTCGCCACCCAAGAGTAAAAGGCAAAGAACTAGTCGTGCCTACTCGCCACCCGAGGGTAAAAGGCAAAGAGCTAGTCGCACCGACTTGCCAGCAGTGGGTAAAAGGCAAAGAGCTAGTCTTACCTTCTCGCCACCAGAGGGTAAAAGGCAAAGAGCCAGTCGTACCTACTTGCCACCCGAGGGTAAAAGGCAAAGAGCCAGTCGTACCTACTTGCCACCCGAGGGTAAAAGGCAAAGAGCCAGTCGTACCTACCAACCACCCGAGGGTAAATGAAATCCATTTTCGAACAATTATTATTTTTTACAAAAATAAGCTTGCTTGCATAAAGAAATGTGTTAGTAAGAGATATCGTTTCACTATATGATTAAAACCTCCTTGTCCTACATAGATTTGTTTTAGATTTTTCGCTTTACAATCTTCGGACATGATGGGCATTTTTCGTCGTAAGTTAAAAAAAAACTGGCCAAGTGCGTGTCGGATTTCGCACATAAAGGGTTCCGAACTATAAATTGGTATTATGTTAGTAAAGTATACGTAATAATAAACATTATCACCTCAAGTTCATAGGTCAATGAAAGTTAAAAAATTCCTCGTAACAAAATTTTGTGACAGACGACGGACGGACAGACAGACGGAAAGACTCCGTTTGGACCCTTCGGGTACGCAACCCTTAAAACCAGCATGATGCATAAAATAATGTATTTCCGCAATATAAATCATATTTTATGAAGCAAGATTCACACTTAACCTAGTCTTTGCATATTCAAATTTCGATTAGATAGACAAATTCGCAACATTTGAGTTCTTCTTTGTCGTGGGAGTGTTTGAAAAAGTCACCTCGGCCTTGGAACGCACAGGAAATAAGAGTTATTCTTGATCCAGAAGTTAACTTTGAAAATGGCAAAATGTCAAGGGAAAACACACCCATTATTCGCAGATAAAACACAAATAAACATAAATTTAAATTCTCGTTACGTGACTTATGTATGTTTAAGTGTTTACATTAGTATTCCAAAACAATAATTTTGTAACACAACAGATGTCGTTTTCGTAGTAATTAAACAAAATGTTTGCAGCTAGTCTAAAACAAATCAACTGTTAACAAAGTTGTAAAACATTACTTTTAAAAGTCGCACAATCCAAACATGGCTTTTAACGAGAAGGAAAGACCTCAATACTGTTATTTATTTATAGATATTATTACTTTTATATTCAATATTGGTTCTTATTACTTGAATGTGGTATTATTATAATAATAAAATCCTCTCGACCGAATTTAGATTACGGCGACCAAGCTCAATGGAGTTTAGCCAAGTACACAGGACTATTATAATGCAGAAGCTTGTGCACTATCACAGGTTCACTCTCTTTACCTTTTATCTCATAGTCCGATGGAAAGGCAAGCCAACACGACCAAAGAGAAATCAGGTGCCCCCATGTGATCATCCAATGACATTTCCCGCTTTGGGTGGAGCGGAAGGGCGTGTCATTCCTCTTACTGACTAAAACCCACCTCTGTTCTTCTGAATTTATCCGCTACCCCTAGGCATGCAGCACCGGCCATGATGGGCCCCGTCAGTGGTGGCTAATAATCATCTTTTTGAGGCAAGCGTGGAACATTACCCGCCGTCGACTCACCGGCCTGGTGCTGATCGGACGGCGAGCTACCCACTGCTTGCCGTCCACAGGCCCGGGTCTACGGTGACCGGAGATCGTCTCGCGACGTCCTACGCCCAGTGCCTCTCCTGCGGTGGTAGAGGCCGGGGCCGTGAGGGCCACTCCGTTGAGCTTCCTTCACGCGTCTCACCTCCGCCTTCGCGAGCATTACTGTTTCGCAGAAGGAGGAGACTGGTTCCCATTCCCTCTCGCTCCGTACCATGGCCTGAACCAGGGCCAGGCCTATCGCATCCACGACGACACGGCGGTGCTCCGCCCAAGCGGGGCAGACCTCCACCGTATGCTCCACCGAGGACCAACAGTGACACGTGCTTTCCAAGGCACGGGTGTGTCACACCACCAACTTCCAAACTCCGGACTGCTACAGAGTGATTCTCAATGGAAAAACCCAATAGTCATTTTAGCCCGACCCGGGAATTGAACCCTGGACCTCACGTTCAGCAGTCACGCTTGCGACCTCGAGACCACGTGGCAGTCAAAAGGTATTCTTATACGCTAATCATGTAAATTATTTTAAATCTTGATTCAAAACTCGAAAACTGATTTGACGAGTTCGTAAAATAAACCAATAATTCAGTTTATTGAAAACAACTTTGGTTTCAAAAATATGTGTAAACCGGTCTTAGTGACCCACAATAACAATTTTCGATCAAAACGGTATTCGAAAAATGGGCAATTGCCAATTATAAAACCCATTTTTAAATTCATTTTCAGCCTTCGGTCAATTCATTTTAGGTGAAATTCAATTCATTCTATGATGGAGACCGAATGCAAAATTCTTTAATACGATTGGCAACATAGGCTGGGAAATGCAGCATACGCCTGAACTATGAACCGGAAAAAAACGTATTCAATTTTGTAAAAAATTCGAAAAACCTGATTTTCATTAAACTTTTTACTTGGAAATGTGTTGAAGGATTTTTCAGAGGAAGGTAAATAATCCAGTCACCAATTATTTAATGTAATTTATAAGTACCTATGTAGAGTTTTAGTCTTTAAAGCATACGCTTTTTAGGCAATTTCCAGATGAACCAAAATAACTACGAAAATCCTAACCCTTGTTATATTATTCTTGACATTGATTGGCAATTATTTCCCAAAAAAAAAAATACTAACGGATTACTAGCTCGGTGTGAAAATAAAACAAAAAATAATTATTCCGATTCACAAAAACTCATCGGGCTTACTCCTAAAGTCCTAACCCGCTAGCCTGGGGCGGTGTCGCGCAACCAAAACGCAACTAAAAATAATGCAATAAAATGTATCACACAGCCGCACTGCGTACACCGCAACTAAATGTATTTTAATAGAATACTACCACCGCACTATGTACATATTTGAAAATGACTCTAGTAAAAAATATAAATATTTTTTATGAAAAATTCTGCTTCTGTTTGGCTAAATGAAAATAGTTTTGCCGGGGTTAAAAGCACTTTTGAAGAATATGAATCAAATTATAACTTTTCAAAGTTAGTTTTGTGCATTATTGTTTTAGATGACTTTTATAAAATAAAATAAAAAAGCCACTGAAATTTTTGCCATCTCTAATTGTAGAGGATCCACCATCACCCCGGTGTTGAAAAAGCGCCATCACTCTGGGCCATAGCAAACTATAGCTAGTTTAGTTTGTTTTGTAATGTTTAAGTATGCCTTATTATGTTTTAATTATGTCTTATTATGTTCAGTAATATCTTAAAAATAAAGGTAAAAGTATGTTCAATGTTAAAGTTTACTGAGGTAACTTTTTTGTATAGCGCAAGTAGTGTATGTCACAGCGCTAAAATTGACCAATTGTATTAAAGCCCGTAGTTAGGAATTTTGGCTAGTCAGCGATTGGTTGTTCAAATTCGTGCTTCTCATGGATTGGCTACAGACAGTGGAAAGTTTTCGAAGTACACCATGTAAAATTATGTACATATTGAAATACATATGTAAAGTTGCTTTGTTTTTATTGTAGTTTATAGATTTGTGAGAATGTAAATTTAGAATCTAAAAGTAAAATATAACGTAGATTCAGTTTGTCCTTGGAATACATACTTTGTAGTATGTATATATGTCAGTTTTGTTGTTAGTAAGACCAGTAAATATGTAAAAGTAAATATGCAGGTGTTCATTACATAAGAGATTAGTGAAACCTTTCTGATTGGTTATCGTCAGAATGTTGGAATGCCTGTGATTGGTCGAATGTTAATGTCCAAGATAATTTGTAGAATTAACAAATTGTATTGGCTGTCCGGGTTTGCATTTGCTACACTACGTGCCCCATAGAATTTGGGTGATATATATAGGCACCCCTGGCAGTCAAAATTAGTCTCTCAGCGTCAGTGACTCAAGTGAGCTCGAAAGCCCTCTGGCTTCGCTCCTATCGTCTTGTACCATACCTTGTACGACGGTCTAATGTCTTGTACCATACCTTGTACAGACTGTATAGTGTCTAGTTCCGTACCTTGAACAGACTGTTATTACTGTCCACTATTGGGGCAGTAATTCTAATTGTTTTGAACCGTAATTCTGTGTATAAACCTGTGCTTCATATGTGACTTTTTACCATTTTACCTTGTTTTTTATGTACCAATATACCATTTTTATTCAATCTGTGTCTCAAAGTTATTGACCCACTTGCTCCATTCATCACACGTGCGTGTCGCAAGACTACAATACGCCAGTCACACACAAATCCTTCAACCCTCGCGCCTATCGCGAAAAGCATCGTATACACTAATCCAAATAACTTGTATTTTCACGAACAACGAAAAATTCAAAATGTCCTTCTTAAAAAAAAAACAAACACGCTAAATTTCCCCCGACCACAGCGTGTCAGAAAATCCGCACCTTCCAAACACCGTGATCTTCGGTGGGACGTCCAATTTACATTTAAATTACGGCCTTTAGTCGCAACTTAACTTTCTTTTTGCCTCGAATTTGCTGGCAGCCAGTGGCAGGTTACCTCAACGTTGATACTTTTTGTGACCAAGTTTCGAGGTCTTTGCAAAGTATGTTTTATGGCCAAAGTGGTTAAGTTGCCTTCTTCAGACTTATTATACTGTCGAGCTTGATACGTCAAAGATTGGCTCTAAGTATTGGTAACTAAGTTTGTAATCGAGTTTGCGAGAAACCGAAATGTTGGATCGGTGATTTTGGGAAAAACAAAGCAGATGTTCTGTTTTCCCTGAGGGCTTTTGATTTTTAGTTTTAAACATTGAGCCATTTTGAATGAAGGATTTTGTTATTATAAGATAAAGTTTTTAGGCAGATGCTATTATTTTAGAACAAAATCTGAATATATTACGAAACTTCGAATATTTGTTACATAAGGTAGAAAAACTTCGGTCTGAACCTTTTTTACATAAATTATATCAACTGAAAATAAAAGTGCCTACACAAAAGTCCAAAATTAAAGTGGACTCCAAACTTTTATATTGGTGATGCAAGTTCGTCTATATGAGGTCATAAATCGTAGATACAGTGTGTTTCCGGGAACTTGGCACTCTTTCGGGTAAAACAGGAATATAACTCGGGTCCGAATAAAGATAAAGTTTCCCGGACTTTCAAACATTGTCTTATTTCAATGGAAAGTTTACAATAGTTAGCGAGGAGTTTTGGTCGCAATTTTGAAACGCTGATACCTGATGGCATAGACAAAACTTTTCGATTGTTTACTTATCATTCGTATTTATCTACAGTCATTTTTTTATTTCATATTAAGTTCTTTTCGTTTATTTCATTTTTCTGTAAATACATACAATTTTCATTTTAAATTATAAAAATCAAAGATTCATGAATGATTGATTGAATGCAGTTATCTTGTGCGTCTCATGGTGGGGAGGGGGGTTTGTCTTAATCGCCACGCTTGGCAGGCGGGTTGGGGATCACAGTGTAGCTGTTCTAATGCACAGAGAATGCTGCTGCAAATTTTCTGGTGAGCCCCTTAGTCCCCTCTGACGACACCTACGGGAAGTGATGGGATGGTATTATTATTCTACGTCCGACACCATAAGTACGGACTGTACACTCGAAGATGTAGACGAGTACGTTAACCTGGGAGAGACGGTCCAGTTAGGTAGGGCTAATTTCGAGAATGCGGTCAATCGTCGAATCCGACTCTGCAGGGTTGTGTTCGGAAGGCTGCGCGGTATCTTCTCGTCCCACATCCCACAGTGTCGCAAGACGAAAGTCTATGGTCAGTGATGTCATACAGGGTGTAAGGAAAACGCTTCCGAAAACAGAGACAGATGATAAAGCTAGTGAGTTTCGATACGATACCTTAAGCCGCGTACAGACATTGCGAGGCATGTGCCGCGAACGGCGCACAACGATGTTGTAGCACATACCTCGCCACGAATATGAAGGTACACACCTTACGAGGCATTCGTTGTGCGCCGTTCGCGGCGCATGCCTCGCAATGTCTGTACGCGGCTTTAGATATAATCTAAGTACGATACCATCAAAAAATCTGGAAAAAAAAACTTACAATTTTACCTAATTTTTTTTTAGCTTTTTGCGTACACTATGCTGAGAGAACGTTAAATGAAACCGTTATTTGCGATTAAAGACACTTTTTTTCTTTACAACTTTAGCATGCAATGTATTCGTAAAATATCAGCTGACGCTCGCGCGTTACCTCGAGTTCAAAGAGCGTGCGCGCTCGCCGACAGCCGCCCGGCCAACAACGGCCCCACGTCCACGCGACGCCGACGTTAAGCGAAAGGTTACTGGTACCTGTTTGCATTTAGGTTGTACATAATCTATGTTCTGTCTTCGGAAGCGTTCCCCTTACACTCTGTATAATATGGAACTGAAACGTGGTCGCTCACAATAGGCCTCATCAGAAGGCTTAAAGTCACCTAAAGGGCAATGGAGAGGGCTATGCTCGGAGTTTCCTTGCGTGATCGAACCAGGAATGATGATATATGCAAGAGAACCAAGGTTACCGACAAAGCCCGATCAATCACCAAACTGAAGTAGCAGTGGGCAGGGCGCATTGCTCACAGAACAGACGGTCGATGGGGCCGAAAAGTTCTGGAGTGGTATCACTACTCCAGCACCCCAGCTAGCTGCTTGCTGCTTGCAGTTTTTTCTGTTTTTCTAGGTAGGGTGCGCTACGCTAAGCTTGCCGACACATGGTCACTAGTCTGCAACAGCACTCGTCTGGTCCACCGGTTATTGGTACTACGACCAATATGGCTAGTAAACATCCACTCTTGTTAATAATACAAATTTGCATTAAAAATACAATTACAAATGTCATCAAAAGTAATAAACCACTGCATCCACTCGCACAGAAGACACCCAAGTTTTATAATAACGTCGCGGCAATCAATATTTGCCATTCTGCGTTTGCCCACGAGCCAATAACTCACCGCGCCGCGCCGACGGTAATAGCCAATTGATGATATTCCTATCTACACGACAGGCACTCACGTACCGCACATTCGAATAAAGATCTTATACTAACTATATTTTACCAGGGTCGTAGAAGTGTTCTAAGGAGTCACCGCGACCTTGGCACAGCCTTGGTACTGAAGGAGCACGTATGGGTTTTAGTCAGTAAGTGTTTGACCATTTCACTCAGAGCGGGAGAAGTTATTTGATGATTTCAACCAACAAACCAACAACCAAACACCAGCCGGCCGGCCGGCATTCAAACCGGATGCAGCTGAATACCAGTATTTTACATGGATCGACTGCATATCTGACCTCCATAACCCGGTAACTTGGTAAAATTATACCCCTTGGTAAGACTGGTTGTAGAATTTTCGAGGTTCTGACGACCCGTAACGACTGTCAAAGATAAACGATTGACAGCCGAGACCAACGGCTTAACGTGCTTGCCGAGGCACGGAGGAGTCTCAGTATGTAAAGATGGTGTAACAAAATTACGTTCTTTCCTACCTTTTTTAATTTAAAAGTCAAATATTACTAGTTTTCTCTGTCAATAGTCTCTGTTTTTATATTAAAAATCAGTTCTAATTCTGCTGCTGAGCTACTCGTAGACTAAGCTCCTATCTATCATTGTAATTTGCCTTCTATTCAATAAATGACAGTTACCAGTTTGTAAATGTTACTAAAACAGTAAAGTGCAGCTTTTATAACCAGGCAGTTCCTAGCAATAATACAATTTATACCTTTAACTAGTCACAGTGTATGGTGTACGTACGATTAATAAATGCTCCATATAATCAAGCCTACTGTATATAATAAAATATATGTTTGAACTCGTTGTGTTTATCTTCATCTAACCCTCATCTACGGTCCTCCTACTCTACTTCCTCCTCTACGTATTACCACCAATACTCCGGCCCGTAACGTGACAATGGTCTACCATCCATGGCCAACCCCGGCCAGCGTAGCTTAACCAGATTGATAAACCCGTGCGGCTGTTATTACTTTAGCCACGAGGCCTTTAATAATTTAAAAATACTAACTATATTAGGGTAATTTCGTGTTTACGAGTAAAAAAAACGGCCAAGTGCGTGTCGGGCTTCGCACATTTAGGGTTTTGTACTATATGAGGGAAGTCAATATTTTGGTATTTGTTGGAAAATATACTTAATAACGCTAACACCAAATTTCAAGTCAATAGGTCAATGGGAAGTTAAACAATACTTCGGAACAAAATTTTGTGACAGACGACGGACAGACAGACACGTGAGTGATAGCAATAGGGCTCCGTTTTGACACTTCGTGTCCGGAACCCTAAAAATGAAGTAGCACAGCAGAAAAGGATTCTGATAACTTTGTTCAATATCGTATTAACACATATTAACACAAAGGCTTCTGCAGTGTGCGATGACGAGGATACAGTTGAAACAAAAATACAAAATACAAAAATAGTTTATTGTGCCAGAAAAATAATTACATTTAATCGTGTATGAAGCCTCCTTTTAAGCAAACAATGCCTGTATTAGGAGGCTCCGCTCTTTCAGTTCATTGTACTAACTAAAGTTAATAGTGTCCTATGACCTTAAGGGTAAATATGCAGTGTGATAGTACATTTTCTGTATTTAGCTTTGAACATTAAATTTTAAATTTTAATAATCTTGTGAAAATAAAAATAAATAATAATAATAATAAATAATAAAAACACGAGTAAGGTTGCAATTTAAATTAGTAAGAGTAAGCACGGAAATTTCATACATCTTATTCCCAGTTAGTGCCAGTAATATGGTGTAAAGTGTGGTGTGGTAAGTAGTGCGGTGTTATTTGTGGTATGTGGTGAGGCGCGCGATGTGGAGTGATGTGGGGCGTGGTGCGTGGTTTGGTGTGAGGTGTATGGTGTGTGGTGTGGTTTGGTGTGTTGTATTGTATTGTGGTGTGTGTGATGAGGTGTGTGTTGTTGTATATGTGTGTGGGTGTGTGGTGTGGTATATGTGTGTGAGTGGGTGTGTGGTGCTTTAAGTTATGGTATATATGTGTGATATATTTCGGCTACTCAACGTATTCCAGGAGTGCCTCGGTTTCCTCATAGGTAGGTTTTTTTACAATCGTGGTAACTTTTATTATATACATTCACATGTTTGTTAATTTTGTTATAGAGCTCAGTAGAGCGTTTATGGAATTGTTTGCATGCAAATCTAATTTTGGTTTGGGGAACTTGGACAACTAAATCTTTTCTCCTTTTACATTTTTCGTTATCTTTATATGGTAGGGATTTATGTTTTTTTTAATATGATTTGGGTTACATACAGTTTTCTTACAGACAGTAAATCACTTATTTGGTATAAGCTTGCAGTGGAGAATCTTTTATTTTTAAAATACATTATTTTTATTAAAGCACGCTGCGCTCGTTCTATGTCCATAAATTTTGTTTTTGCTGCACCGCCCCAAATTGGGATACAATATAATAGTACAGACTGGGCCAGTGCTACATATATTTCATTTAGGAGATTTCTTTGACGGTTCCTACAGCTCTCTATTTTAGTTGGAACAATATGTCTGAGGGTTTTAAAGATCCAACTGAGTTTCCTTATTCTCCCCGAAATTTTCTCAAGTTGTGGGTACCAGGACAGTGCCTGATCTACTACAACCCCGAGATATTTAGTTTCAGCGACCTTTTCAATACACGGGCAGTTGCAGCCTACAGTAGGCACGTCCCCACATATGTGTACTTTTAAATGCAACTCTTCATCAGGTTGTGTTCGGTTACTGATACTAAAGCATATATAGCTTGTTTTATTAGTGTTCAGGGAAAGTAAGTTACTTTTAAGCCATTCAGCTACCCGTGTCATTCCTGCCTCTGCACTCAGTTTAACTTCGTGCCAGGATGAACCAGAGAACACGATAGATGTATCATCGGCGTACGAGAATACTTTAAACAGCTTCCTTTTATCGTGGCCTCTTAATACTAGTCCTCTTTGACAGTTCCCAGAATGTATATCGTAGTTTTCTCGGGGAAACTAAAAATTCCTGGAACCGGGGCCATTTCCAAAAATTCATATTTAATTTTCAACCGTAATCTGTTTGACAATGGTGCCGATTTTCTTGTTCAACAACTAAACTAAAACTAGAAAATCGCTATCTTTTACTAAAAGGTAGTGCGAGAAAAGGACGGTTATAGCTATGAACTAAGTTAGAGATGTCAAACTAGTTTAAGCCTTGCGCTTCACCGCGTTTTTAAACCACATGTTTTTTCCCTTAATTTGTATGTAAATATTAAATAAACTAAATTTGACAGCTCTAATTTACGTACGTCTCTTTCTTGTTTTATTAAAGAGAAAAAGATAGGAATAGCCTAAATCCAATCCGCACCAATATCCCACAGTAAATGTTAATTTCTAATTAAAGGATTGCGAAGTGGATAACTTTTAATTTAAAAAATTTAAACGATATATTACGCAATAAGAAAATAATATAAAGTAACCCCGCCACGTACATTCAGCGAGTCCTAATTATTACTTCTGGAAACAAAACCCCTTTGGGAAACGTTAACTGAAATAAAATTTAAATTTTATCACGATAGAAGCCCCGGCTTTATTTTATTCATAGATTTCTGTTTTAGTTTTTCCTTTTCGTCCCTCATTTTATTGAAGCATAATATTACTTACCACAATAACCCCAGATCCTGGGGCCCTACTGTGAAATACAAATCGTGAATCTGGTTTAAAGAGAGAAAGGGAGCTATACAGGACGAATAGCACTATCCCTTTCTCACACCGGAATTAAGATGATTTTAAGACGTCATGGTAGAAAACAATCATTTTCATGTGGAAAACAAATAATTAGAGGAAAGTAAGTAATGTGGGGTAGTTAGTGCTTTACTCCCATATTAAAGCAACATAATTACATTTCTCGAAAACAAACTATTGAAAGACACTACAAACGACTATCGTATAAGACATTCATTAGCCCTTAAATCACATTCACTCCATTATGTCGGTTTGGCACGAGCTGCCGCTTCGGTAAGACTGTATTGTTTCGCCACAGTTATAAATTTCGTAAGGTACCTAAAGTAATGTCAATTTATTAATGAAAATTAGGGCTACATACTGTTCCGTATAAAAATGCCTGAAACGGACAGAAACTACTAATAGTCCTTAATTTTAATTAAAATAAAATAGGTATAATGTAAAAATATAACGATCACTAAATATATTTCACTTGATATCCGCTTATATTAAATGGAGGTCGTGTTTATTTGACATGAGTAAGTGACATTCAGCCAAAGAGGAATCATCAAATAATCCATATGGAACTATTTTATACATTTAGTGCACTGTTATCATTAATTTAGTATTATACGATCATATAGATCGTATAATACTTGTACCGTAAGTCTAATTAAAATAATATATTTGCTTCCATCTTCCATCGTTACTTCTACTTTGCTGCCATCGAAATATAAGACTGTTATTTTGCTCTTTATATATATGTTTTTATAAATACATGTTTGATTAGTATTACATCTAAACATAATAATATATATTTTCAAATAGTTTTAAATTTTTAATCCAAAAACAAAATGGTCGCCCATATCTAATTAGGCACTCTCCTCTATGCTTTCGTAGAAAGTTAATCCTAGCTCAGTTAGACATTTTTAATATCATTGAGCAATGGTAACATAAAAAAATTAATGACAACACATGACATGTGAATGATATGTGTATGTATTGTAATTTGAAATGATTTGATTGTTGAGTATTTATTGTATGTGTGAATTTTAATTCAATTTATTATTTTTTATGCTTTAATTTGTTAGTTGGAATAGACTCTGTCTGAAAAATAAATAAATGATTGATCGATTGAATAAAGTCATAGCTACAGTCAGTACAATAATGGAGACTCCTAGATTATATACCTACCCGAATCCAATATGGCAACCTAACCTAATGATAGCGAGTCATTACATCAGAAATTGCAAATGGCTGCCGGCCATCGGACACGCTAATCAGAACAACTGGATCGCAGTGCGCTAACCTGAAATTTAGTTCTGCTAGTTAATCCTCTACTGATGGATCTCGATACAGAGATGAGGAGACATAACAGAAAGTAATCGGTTAGGTTAGTTCAAACCTTTAGACGTTTATTAACCAGTACAAAATTACGATATCTTCATAAGAAGAGTAGGCGGTGGCAGGGTATAGTTTGATAGTAAATACCGGAAACACACTGGATGCTATAAGAGCCGGACCTATCGTTGTGGCGATCCTTTAGAAAACAGAAATCCAGCGTTGAAAGTCTTTAAGCTAAATGACGCTGAAGTACAGTGTGATGCAGAACAATCTGCTGTGGTCTCGCAGTAACTTCTTTCAAAAAATATGATAGATAATAATGCAGTCAAAGATAACTCTAGAACTGATACCGTGGTACCCAAGTACCCGCAGATCGATCAATTGGACTAATTGCACGGAAGTCGAATCTGTCTCGGTATTGTTATATTGAAACCGCTATTACTACCCTCTGCCAGCTGAGGGGGAGTGAATAGAGGATGATTAGACACTCGGGCTGGAAGCGAATGTCAGGGTTAAAACTCTATCTAATGGACTACTATTAAGTTTTAGAACAGAATAGTTAAACTTTATATCAAAGATAAAGTCATTCATTTGTATTCATTGTCGGCACGGTTGGCGCAGTGGTTGTGCGTTCAGCTGCTGCGCTGCGTGTCGCGGGTTCGATCCCCGCACGGCACAAATATTTGTATGGGCTACAGATAGTTGTTCCGGGTCTGGGTGTCTTGTGTATGTGAGTTTACATGTTTGTGAACGCACCCACGATACAGGAATAATTTCTAGTGTGGGGCAACGTTTTTTTTAAAAAAAAAAAACATGGGTTAAACCAAAATACTCATCATAAGGGAATCAAACAGGGGCAGGATGACGCAAGGATAAGTAGTTTAAAAAGGAAACAAAGTATAAGAATAAAACATATTGAATTAGGTGGCTGGTCGTCGTAAAAAACAAAAAGTAAATATCCACAAATCTAAATGTGAAACACTGTAAGCTGTATATCTACAAAGATGAAAACATCTAGAATTATATATTTAAAAGACATTGATTACAACTATAAATTCTAAAGCATTCCGTCGCATTGAACTGATACTTGTTAAACACATTGTCAAACAACAAGACATGCTCAAACATGCCATGAATCAGAGAATAGCGATTGAGAATCGAGCGAACGTTTTAGAATATACTCCGTTTCAGTTTGACTCCAATTGGATACGAAGACAGCATGTTTCATTCGGATGCTGGAGACATTTCAATATTATAATGTCCTGTGTATTTTGAAATTCTGATCTCGGAGTGAATATAAATTTTGAATGCTGCAGTCGATGCGCTGAAGATTTTGTCGTTACGATCTTCTTTGTTTGCATAAGTATCATCTTGTTAAATTCGACAGCACGTTGAAGTTGAATGATCACTACTGAGACTTATTAAATGTTTTACCAGTTTTTTTTCTTTCACTGCTGACACAGATATAAGCTGAAAATATAGCCATCGAATATAATTTAAATTAATTTATATAATTTGAGATTTCATTTCTACGGCCAAGAAAGGTTTGTGGATGTCCACAAAACTAAACAATCACACGATAAAACTAAATGCGTTCTAAAACTAACAACCCTTTACGAACCTAAGTTCGCATCTTTTATTCAAACAGGTTATAAAAATCCCATCCAATACCATCCGGGTAAACAGAGCCGGCACTTCACATTTAGCACTAAAAATTTTAGTGGCACTAAAACTAAGCCCAGTGAAATTACGGCATTAGTGAGACCTGATCCCACATGATTATTGCTCGACCTAAAAGATTGTTGTTATAGTAATAAAATAGGATTGATGTGATCGCTTTCAAATTGGATTTGTGGAGCGTGGGAGGCGAGGGTCAGCTAAGTTTTTAGGGATAAACGATGGAAGATTTTTTGATGTAACAAAATATTGCTTGCTTTTTAGCCCTTGACCTATCGCTGACAGAGATTTTTCTTATAAATCATTTATCAATATCAAGAATCGTGAGTACCAATATAGCTCAAGATATCGTTTTAATGAATTGGTAGAACAAATCATTTTCAAACGTATTCTATAGAACCTGCCTGCTTCAGTTTATCCGAAATATTTCATCCATAAATAAATCCAATCACTTATATCCAACACTTGCAGCAGTTCCAGATACGGCTACTCCCGCTATAGAAAATAGCCAGAGTAACATAGTAACCTACATAGAAAGCGGTAAACCTTCGGAAAATCCTTCAGAAAGGAATTCTTCTGAGCTCAATGCTCTAGTGCATTCAAATATTTGCTGAGGAGAGGCGTGAAGTGTGAAGTGGAAAGGAGTTGAAGTGAGGAGTCAAATGCAGGCGAGGAGGATGCCGGTCGTTATCGAGGTCTCGCGCCAGACGGGGGTAGCTTATGTGGGGTGTGGGGCACACCGGAGTGTAACAAATAAGCTGACATAATTATGGAATAGATTAGGTATGTTAATATGTATTTCTAATTATTGTGCTAATTTAAGAATCTTTAGTTAAGCTTTGCATGTAACTGTTTTTTTGTCCCTACCCATTAAAATAAAATTAAAATAAAAGCTTTATAAACACAAGTTCACCATAATTAGCTACTCGGTTTCCGTACCTCGGAAAGCACGTTAAAGTGTTGCTGTCGGCTATCATATTTTCTAAATCTTTGTCTGTTGTAACGGGTGGTCTGTAGCCCGAAAGTCGGACAATCAGTTTTGCCACGTATTTGTGGATGTTTGATAGGCTGTCGCTCCATGTAAATATAGTTAGGAAAAGGTTAGGTAGATTGATTTATGAAAATAATCATCATCAGCCTTTTAATGTCCCTACTACTGGGGCACAGGGAGGACTCTGTGAGAGCCGAGAGAGCCCGTAATCCACCACACGGGGCCAATGTGGATTGGTGGATGTCACAAGTCTTCGAATTTTTGGTTCAAGGACTTGCCGGTTTCCTTACGAAACATGATGAAAATAATGCTAAATACAGCATATACATTTTGCATATTAGAGCTGTTTTTTTGTTTATAGACCTTTTTTATAGAAAAAATGTTTAAGGCTCAGCCATATGCGTAGCATCTTCACGGTCCCGCGCATTGGCATCTGTATATGCAAAGCCAGTCTTTGATCCCGATTGGCGACCATCAATGCTGGCCAAAAATAACGCTATAATTATATGATTTCATTATAATTTATTTGGCAGATTAAATTAAGTATTAGGTACTTGATTTTTTCATCCAAATAAAATTATGTGTCTTCAATCTTATAACTTAAATGCGGAATATACACACTTTACACAACGACAAACAAAACACAATAAGTATTATATACCATTACAAATTCTCATCAAAATCATAACAATTCGGCAGGTACCGTAATCAAAATCAATAATCATGAACTAGTAAGCCTCATTAATTGCAATTCGTGTTTGATTTGGCATGTAACGATCGTAACATATCGCATTGACATCTAATAAAGATAAATTGACGCAATAATGATCTTATCATGACCCATCCATAACATTTAGTTGGAAACTAATAGTAGAGCTCATATTTTGTGAAATGTTTGGTACATTTTGGTATTGTTAATTTGGATGTTTTTGATTTTTAACCGATTTCATAAAAGGAGGTTCTGTATTCATCTCGTATGTTGGTATATGCTTGTTTGTCCACGATTTCTGGAAAACTACTGATTTGATTTGGATAGGGTTTTCGTTATTTAAATGCATATTTTTCAAGGAAGCTTATAAGATATAATACATTAGTAGCTAATGAAGATTTTCAGATTTTTTTACTCTTCAATAACTAACAGCTAATGATTCGCGATTACTGCGATCGTTTGTCTATCTATTGTTCACCCAATTTAATGGGAACACACAACTAAAAAGTGAAAAATAAAAAAAAAATACAAAAATAGAACCGACTTCCAAAAATTACAAAAAAACACAAAATAACTTTAATTTCGGAAGTCGGTGTCAAAAAACGAAGAAACAAAACCAGAAATATATACACATAGTTTTACCAACCTGCACTGGGCCCGCATGGTGGATTACGGCCCAAACCCTCTCACAAAGAGGAGGCCTATGCCCCAGCAGTAGGGACATTAAAAAGCTGATGATGATGATGACATAGTTTCACGTTTGTTACTTATCTACTAGCAATTTGGATTGCTTATGACTAGTTCTTTCCACCTCTTTTAGCAAAATAAGTGGGTTGACTTACTAAAAAGTAAGAGCTACATGGATGAGACTGGCACAGGGGCGTGAGATATTGAGAATATGGTTCCTAAATAATAATGGACTCTGTCTGAATAAATAAATTTTATTTGATTTGATTGGAACGAGAAAGAAGAAGCCTATGCTCAGCAATGGGCGGAGTGGGGCTGTGGATGATGATGATGATGAGCTAGAAAAAGAAGAACTAATTAATCATTTGTTCATCAAGATGACTCCGTCAACTTTCTGAATAATATTTACTGTCATAATCACACCTGTATTCCTCAAAAGGGACCTCAAAGGGGGCATACGTATAACTTCATAATATTAAATTACATGTGTGTGCCCACATTTTTAGGGTTACGTAGTCAACAAGGAACCCTTATAATGCCGCAGTTTAGCTCAGACACTCTTAGCACTACAAAACTATAATTTGGTATAGATATATTACTTACATATTAATCTCGCCGACAAAGTGGTAAAATAAAATCCTCTTGTACAAGTGGTGATGTTTTTTTTTTCTTGTCTATCCCATGCTACGGGGTGTCGTTGAATAAGCAATTCTAAAATATTACGATTCTGTGAAAACAATTTTTTGATACAGGGTTCCGTTTGCGTAAAAAAAAATTGTTGCTTTTGGATATGTCAAAAAATTCACGGCAGAAAAATATAAATAGATAGCAATATACGAAATTAAAAGAAAAAAATCACGGCTAAGTTAGCTCTGTTAGTTTTAGAGTAATAGTTACCTAACTTATGAGATGTTTCTACTTGTTAGATTTCGTACAAAATACAAAATCCTTGGAAAAAAAATACTTAGGTGAAGTACGGTCTACGGAACCCTATCTTGCGCATGGTCTGATATGCAGTTGGCCGGTTTTTTATCATTATTACACAAAGTTATTTTTATATCTCATATTGATTTATAGTGTGATGACGAGTTTAGTGCCACTTGGCACACACTGAACAGCTACAGTAAATTTCCAGCAGGATTCATTTTTAGTTCGGTGTGACATGCAGCCCAGTTGCGTGCATAGGATTTCCTTATGTATATCGTAAGGTGCTTCAGGAACACATTCGGTTGATAGTAAATTCTTGAATAAAACCTTTTTATGCGGCTGTAAAATAAAAGTTGCTGCATGATGAGCCTTCCGTGTTCGTTCTAACTTCCTCATAATAATAACTTGGGTTTTGTGGACTGTCTACAGTGCCTTTTATTTATTTTTAACTTCAGTTTGTTTTTCTTTTTGGCTGAGAACTGTTTTAAAAGTAGATCCCTGATCTTTACGGAAGACTCTAAAGGATTTTTGGGTTTATATTTAGTTTTCATTTTCACACCACTTTAGTTAATTTAGCTACGTAAGCTTTTCTTCTTGATCCAAAAGAACTCTTTGTAAACTAAAATACTGCATTAGAGACTCAATTTATCATGAGATAAGGGTCGATTTCAATATAGTAATAACCAGTATTTTACGTGGAGCAACTGCCTGAATAAACTCATCTACCAGTAACCCCCATATCAACTCGGCACTTATTATTGTTTTAGTAAACAAACAAATCACCAAACAAACACCCTTCACAGCCTAAAAATATTTAAAAAAAAAGTAAGTAAATAAAAATATCTCAGATACAAGAGCGTCGTAACGACACTCTGAAATTAAAACAGTAACCTCTTTGAGTTGTAAACTGAATGATACTTTCTGTAATAGCAACAATAAAGTGTAGGAATTGTGGCACATTTTACTAAGAGGGATAAGTCATGCTTAATCAAAATACTAAAATCCTACTTTCTTAAATTATATCCTACTTTTATTTTTCCTGTTTATTGATGCAATCTGTCTATTAAATTAACATTCAGCATTAGTTGTGTTTAAATGGGATTTTGTCATGCTTGGTATGCGCTCACTGGTGCATCCACATCAATCCGCTTTATGGTATGTCAGCTGTCACATCAACAAGTCTTGTAGGCTGTCTCTTAAGCCTCCTGAATGTCATGCTTAATCTAAATACTAAAATCCTACTATACTAAAATTATGTCCTACTTAGTCACACTTCACACTAATATTATAAAAGCGAAAGTTTGTGTGTGTTTTTAACCGACTTCGAAAAAGGAGGAGGTTATCAATTCGGATGTTTGTATTTTTGTATGTTCGGGCATAACTCCGTCATATATTGACGGATTTGCAAAATTCTTTTTTTGTTCGAAAGGGGTTAATTCCGAAATGGTCCCATTTAAATTTTAAAAAGATCTGATGATGGGTTTCGGAGACAGACAACGGAACTCTTCAAACATTGACAGCAAATCAACCGCGATTGCTGCTATCGTATGTCTATGAATTGTTAACACAGTTTAATGAGGAACCACAACTAAAAAGTGAAAAATAAATAACTTTTTTACAAAAAAATAGAACCAAAAGTGCAAAATAACTTTAATTTCGGCAGTCGGTGTCAAAAAACGAAGACACAAAACAGGAACACCGACTTCCGAAATTAAAGTTATTTTGCACTTTTTTTGGAAGTCGGTTCTATTTTTTTGTAAAAAAGTTTTGTTTGTTTGTTTATTACTTCATCACACTCAAACGGCAGGACCGATTTTGATGAAACTTTATAGTTTTATTGCTTATACTTACATCAGAATAACACACAGGCTATAATTCCACGCAGAAGCTAGAGTAATGTTACAAATGTGAAAGTTTGTCAGGATATGGGTAAGTGTGGATGTTTGTTACTCTTTCACGCAAAAACTGCTAGACGGATTTGGATGGAACTTTACAATAATATAGCACGATTGTTAGGAATCGCACCCAACAAACACGCAGACGGCACGCGCAGGCGACATGACCAACCAACGCGTCATCAACATCAGCGAGCGAGCGGCGGTGCGGCGCGGGGAGCCGGGCCAGCCGGCGGACACCCGCTTTCTCAGAGGCCACCGCGACGGACGACACTCAAAACGCTTTGAAAATACTCGTAATATATGTTTGTCCGGGACAGTTGCAATCTTGTAAAATTAACGGCAATACACCAAGCCTATTTTATTACAGTCCACTTTTTATTTGTTCCCAACGAGCAAGTCGAACAACGATGTACAAACATCAGAATAACTTAATATAGGCTATAATTTATAATAGGGAAAATAATAATTCTACGCGGCCGAAGCCGCCGGCCGCTGTTTATAATAATATAATGATGAAGAAGTGATCTTGGGGCTGGAATCATGAGATTTATAGATTCTAAAACTACCAGGACACCAGAGTCGTGAATCAGTATTTTTGGGGCTAGAATCTTTAGCGGTATAGATTCACCAAATATCAGGAGACCAGAAACACAAATAGTGTTCCGGGGCTGAAATCATGAGTGGTATAGATTCTCAAACTACCAGGGAAAAAAAAAAAAAAAAAAAAAAAAAGGGGCCTGGAATTCTGAGCGGTATAGATTCATAACCTACCAGAAGATCAGAAGCACAAAACATATTCCGAAGCTGGTATTAGGAGAGGTAGAGATTTTCAAATTACCAGGAGAACAGAAACGTAAAGAACTAAAATTTCCAAGCGGTATAGATTCACGCGCTACCAGGAGGTCAGATTCACAATAAGTATTCCGAGGCTGAGATCATGAGAGGTAACATCTTGATAAGTATTTTCGGGGCTGGAATCCTGAGCGGTATACATTCCCAGGCGTATAGACTACCAGGAAACAGAATCATGAAGAAGAGAAATTTGAAACCTGCACGCGGATGAAACCACAGGATGCCAAAATCGTGAAAAAGTTAATTTAATGTAAATGTCTACGCGGACGGAGCCACGGGCAAGAAGCTAAGCACCAATTTAGGATATGTTCGGGACCCAATAAATGAAACAGTCTCGATATGGTAAACAATATATTTAACACGGTAAGAGTAACAAGATAGGTACCCCGACACACTGAGCGAGTGTGTGTGCCCTGCAGTCTTTATGTAGTAGAACTTTGACGTTCAAAAAAATCTGGCTTTCAGCCTAATTTAAATAACTTTTGATTTTGATTTCTACAGGGTTTATTTAACGTGCTACTCTTTGAAAATACCACTCAAACTTATAATTACACTTTTTACGCGGGCGAAGCCGCGAGCGGAAGCTAGTAATAATGTAAATGCGAAAGTTTGGATGGACACCAGAACGGCTAAACGGATCTGAATAAAATTTGGCACAGAGATAGATTATAGTCTCGCGGGCTTGTGGACGGCGACCGATCGCCGCCGACCGATCAGCACCAGGCCCGAGAGTCAACGGCGCGTAGTGTTCCACGCGCGCCTCAAAGAGAGTTATGATTTCATGAAATACTTACATTTGACATCAATTCTAACTCAAAATTTTGACTTAGATACCACCTGACACTGACCCGCAAATTGCAAAAAAACGTAAAAGAATTTGAATTTCATGGGCTACCCTTTTACCTTTTTTTTTAATTTTATTTTTTTTGTGATAGGCTGGCATTTGACCACTATCTCACCTGATAATAAGTGATAATGTGGTCAAGTTATAGCTATTTATTTGTTTAAATTTTACTGTTTAAAATGAATGAGATTGATTTAATTAAGCCACATTATGCAAAACACCTGCGTCTGTGTTTCCGAACGCATACAACCCTAATCTCTTCAAAGTTAGAGTGAACAGGCTTCTTCTGGGTAAGCTCGCTCAATCGTTTGAGTTCAGAAAAACTCTTTAAGTGCATAAAAACATGAAATAATCTCTAATGGCATATCCTCCTATTTCCACAATCTCCGTCAAGAACAAACTCGTAGTCAAGTTCTCATTAAACAGGATTGCAACACGGAGAGAAGAGAGAAGCCAAGGTAAGTGAATTACGTTCTTAACTATTTTCGAAAGCACTACCGGCTTGCCTGTGTTTGAATTAAAAGAGTATCAGATGTTTTACTTGACTGAACTGTATTGGAGTGGATTAGCAGCTTGGAACTCGTCTTTAGGTTAGTTGGGTGGAAGTGGAAATCCTGCATCAAATGAAACGTGCTGCAACTGTTTTTTTTTTTTTTTTGGGGGGTGGGAAATCATCCTATGACTTCTTCCGCTCTAGGGTGGAGCGGAAGGGTGTGTCAGACTCTTACTGACTACTGTGAACTGGGGACCCACCCCTGTTCCTCCCTGCCTCGAGTGCCCGGGGGCGAGGTAACTCTTTCGAATTTATCCTCCACCCCCGGGCAGGCACCGGCCTTGGCAGGCCCCTTCACTTGGCTGACAACTCTTTGAGGCGCGCGTGGAACACTACGCGCCGTCGACTCTCGGGCCTGGTGCTGATCGGGCGGCGAGTTACCCACTACTCGTCGTCCGCAGGCCCGGGTCTACGGTGGCCGGAGATCGTCTCGCGGCCCCTGGCGTCTCCTGCGGCGGTCGCGGCTGGGGGCGCTAGGGCGACTCGGCTGTTGTTGAGCCTCCCTAACGTATGCCGCCTCCCTCTTCGCGAGCATTACTGCTTCGCAGAAGGAGGAGACGGCCTCCCATTCCCTCTCGCCCCGTACCATGGCCTGAACCAGGGCACGGCGCGAGAGGTCGCTGTCGCCTATCGCATCCACGAGGACACGGCGGTGTTCTGCCCAAGCGGGGCAAACCTCCACCGTATGCTCCACCGTGTCCTCTGGGCGACCCTCGCAGTGGAAACACTCAGGGGTCACCTCCGGCTTGACACGACACAGGTACCTCCCGAAACAGCCGTGTCCGGTGAGCACCTGCGTCAGGCGGAAGGTGAGGGCGCCGTGACGCCTCTCCAGCCACTCCTCAAAGAGGGGCACTACCGCCTCGATGGTGGCGTGCCCAGCGCTGGGTTGCGACAGTCGCTCTCTCCATGTCACCATGAGATCCTGCCGGAGCTCGGTCCGCCGAGCCGCGAGTTGTCGCGGCAGCGGAGTTTCGCCCCGGCGTTTGGCCTCCTCGCGCCACTCGTACAGGTGCGCGAGGATTTTTGCCTCCAGATCCCACGGTGACAGTCCGGCAAGGAGGCTCGCCGCCTCACGGGAGATCGTGCGATATCCGCGGATGATGCGGATCGCCATGACCCTCTGGGACGCGTTCATCAGGCGAGCTGATCGCTGCCTCAACGAATGCGCCCACACCGGTGCCCCGTAGAGGGCCATGGACTGCACGATCCCCGCGTAGAGCCTCCGGCAGGAGGCGGTGCTGCAACTGTTTACAGCACAATTAAATTTGCTGGGAATCCAAATACAATGTCATGCTGTCAGCGATAGTGATTGTTGGAATGCCAAAATGTAAGGTATTGTTATATCTTGGGAAGTATTCCCAGGGTGTGTTCTTCCTGTGTGTAGTTCGGTTCTGGTGTGTAGGAAAATAAACTTTAGTCCGCAATACTTTATATTCTTCTATTATAAAATCCGACCATTTTTTTCGATGGCTCGTAACAGACATATATGTTATTGTAGTCTTTGCAACAGACCAATAACAGGTCCCGTATTATTATTATACTCTTTGAATAACAGACTGCCATAGAAAAAATCAAAATTTTTCATTCTATTTAAATCCTATTCTAAATTTGAATCACCCCCTAAAAGTATAATATTTGACCGACCAGCTGCCTGTTTACTGACAAGGTTCGTATTTCATGCGACCTCCTTAGTTGGCACAGTAATATTTTGATAGAGCTTGTTAAATCCATACATTTTGGACTTTTTTATAGCTGGTTGAATATCATTTTGTCTAAAGCGTTTGTTACTGTTAATAAATCCTCATCCTTAAAGTTTTGAAGTGATAATGAAAGAATAGTGTTAGAATAACTCCATTTGCAACAGAAAATTTCAGAACCAAATCATGTCATGAAAATGTGAACTTGCAATCATTTTAACCTTGAAAGAGCTGCCAGTTCTAACTGAAAGAATAATGTGGCAACAACAAATCAAAAGTATTGGCATTCTCGATTGAAATCCTTTGCAATTTTAAAACACTTCCCTCGATATTGCAGAGGAGACATATCTTTTTACTTCAGTTCTCGATAAACAGCGGCGGTGGACACTGTACGATTTATTGGCGCCACCTCGTAACTGAGCCGGATATTGAATGCTGTATTTTATTTATTCTACAGATTTACTTCCAAGCACTTACTCAGGAAGAAATAATGGGTCGTGTCAGGTGTACAGGAAGTTTTGCAGTTGAATATCTGAATTGATCTTACTTATTGCTGTGTTTGTAAGATTAACACTGGCTTTGCTATTACGTTTTCTTCTTTTCGAGGCAATGTCTTTTATACGAGTAGATATTCGAGCGAGGAGCTTGTGGCTAAAGTAATAACAGCCGCACGGGTAGATCCATCAGTTTAAGCTACGCTTGACAGAGCTAGTCCATGGATGGGTGACCATCTTTACAAACCGAGACTCCTCCGTGCCTCGGAAAGCACGTTAAGCCGTTGATCTCAGCTGTCAATCGTGGATCTTTGACAGTCGTTACGGGTTGTCAGAAGTCCGAAAGTCTGACAACCAGTCTTACCAAGGGGTTATCGTATTACTCAGTAACTGGGTTGTGGAGGTCAGATAGGCAGTCACTCCATATAAAATACTGGTATTCAGCTGCATCCGGTTAGACTGGAAGCCGACCCCAAGATAGTTGGGAAAAGGATAGGCAGGTAGATTGATTTGTCAGGTTTACAGGAAGTTTTGCAGTTGAATATCTGAATTGATCTTATTTATTCTTCTGTGTTTGTAAGATTAACACTGGCTTTGCTATTACTTTTTCCTCTTTTCAAGGCGATGGCTTTCAGAGATATTCTTCTTAGTAGCGGTCTAATAATGTATAGATAATTCCTCCCGACAGAATTTCGATCACGGTGATCTATATGAACAGAGATTGTACGCAGGAGATATAATTATATTACAGCGCACAAACATGTGCACAAACACAGGTGCACTCTCAGTTCTTTTACGCTCATAGTCAGATAAAACGGAAATCCGACACAAGCGGGGAAAGAGACCAGGCGCAAGACGTGACACGAGGGTATCACACTAATGTCCAAACTCAAAAAAAAAAATTAGAAAGAAATGGAAAAACTTAATAGTAATTTTGCTCGACCCGAGAATCGTACTCTGGACCACAGGCTCAGCAGTCTGTTTCGCATTTACGAGACTAAAAATATCCTTCCACCACAAAGAGTCATCCTCTGAGCCATGAGCAACGATATAACATATGGGGTGTACAAACACAGTTTCCGAAGCCAAAAGCCACATATAATTCCATTAGACCATACCTGGGGATCCATTGGTTCTGGATATATTGAAGGTCAAATTTGCTGTTTAACTTTTTTGCGAAAATGTATTACAAAAACGCAATGAATATCAAACGTATCCGACAAGTACCTACGTGGCTTAGAGTGAAGGGGGTGAGGGGGGGGGGGTATACTCCACTTGCTTGAGATCGCGTTACATTGCGCGCAATAAAAAATCTTTTTTTTTTCATACCTAAAAATAACAGTCGTTTCCCAGCAATAATATTTGCGCAAAGCTACTTTGTTAAACGTACAGTATGCGTAGTTAACGCTTTGTGATGTGTCTTTTTACGCCCTGTACATTTTTTTGCTATCTAAAATGAAATAGACATCAATATCATAATTTAGTGCCATAAAGGTACCTATATCACATACACAAAGGAAATTGCTTTAAAAAATACATCACAGTGTCAGTATAGGAGCTAAACTAAGTTACATTTTATCTCTTTGAGCGAACATCAATAAAAAATAGCTCTACGGGCGCACGGCTAGTAATGGGAATCTCACACAAAGGAGGTTGCTAACAGAATAGGTTATAAATCTAAAAGAGACGGGATATTAAGCATTTTTTTTCCAATCACGAACCCGGGGATGGTACGAGCAAAAACGTTGTTTTAATACTAATTTTAGGATGGAAGATGAATAGCGTAGCAAGTTTCTACTACGGTTTTGCAGTAGCTAATAAAGTTTATTAATTGTGTGATGAGTTTGGTATTTCAATGACATTTATAGTACTTACAGTAGGTAATTCGTGACAGAGTAACCGCAGCCTTTGGCATTCAGGCAACTGAAGGAACAGGGGTGGGTTTTAGTCAGTTAAAGCCCCCCTCCAGAGGGATAGAAGTCATTGGATGATTTTCCAACCCCCACAAAAAAAAAGGTGTCTGAAACCCACAGGACACCACATACCCAACTCATTTCACACGAACCCGTTAATTCTTCAATTTAATTTTTAGGGTTCCGTACCCAACGGGACCTTATTACTAAGACTCCGCTGTTCGTCTGTCCGTCAGCGGGCTGCTCACGATCCGTAATAGCTACACTTGAATTTTTTACAGAATGTGTATTTCTGTTGCCGCTATAACAACAAAAAATAAAAATACATTAAAAATTAAAGGGTGTGAAAGTTTCAACTGTCTACCTATTACGGATCATAAGATACAGCCCAAAAAAAAACAATAAAAAACACGTTTCTAGAAACGTGTTCTTGTTCGGTTTTTATTTGTTTATGGTACGGAACCCTTCCTGTGCGAGTCCGACTCGCACTTGGCCGTTTTTTTTTTAAGTGTCCTTTATTTTTTATATTTTACTTTTCTTATTTTTGTACAATTTTCTTTTTTAACTTTCGCGTTTTTACTCACACAAATAACTTAACTTTTTGCTTGGGGGGAGCCCTGTTGACCTGCAACACAGGTTTTGTTCATAAACCTACTTCAGGGTTAAGTCTCGTCTAATGCATCATCATTATCAGCCTTTTAATGTCCCCACTGCTGAGGCCCAGGCCTCCTCTCTGTGAGAGGGTGTGGGCCGTAATTCACCACGCGGGCCCAATGCGGATTGGTGGATAATGCATAAAATATAATTATTATTAACCCGTCAGGGCCCTGCGTCGACGAGGGCCGACAGCGATCAACACTGTCGCCCCGCACCGCCGGAGCACCGCCGGATCAGCACTGCCGGAGTAAAATCGTTCCTTATTAGTAATAATAGAGTTTTAAAACGCGCGAAACTGCCGCCGCTTATGGCGAGGCGGGGCCCGACGACGGTGTTGATTGCTGTCGCCTCTCGTCGACGCAGGGCCTTGAGGTGTTAATTAGTTACAAACAAAGGTAATCAATGGGGTATTTTACTAAAAAATCTAATTAATCCGTCAGTTAAGTAACCAAAAAATATTGACACGTATTTTTTGCTTTACCAAACCAATAAAAAATGACAAATATAAAACGCATCAAAGTTCTGGAGTGGAGGCTCGCTACGTCACTTTGGTAGTAAAAAGTGTCGCTTTGTATCGCCCTTATTGTTTACGTGACAAAAGAAATAATATTTGTTTAATATTTTTTGGTTCAGCTTTTTTTTTTTGTGGGGTTGGAAATCATCCAATGACATCTCCCGCTCCGGGTGGAGCGAGAGGGCGTGTCAGACTCTTACTGACTAAAACCCACCCCTGTTCCTTCCCTGCCCTGAGTGCCCGACGGACTAATTAGTTTTTTTTAGTAAAATACCCTATTGTGAAGAGAGATTAAACGACATTTGATTTGAATAATACCTACTACCCAATGACTATAAAACATCAACACAAATTCAAACACGAATTTAATAAAGAAGTCATAAAGCTCCCCTTACATTGTCCTCCTTACCATGAACCACTCATTACAATTCGTGAATAAAGTCACCAGTAATTGAATGAGACTCGTTGCCGATTGGTGCACAACACGGGCTTTACGAGGTTGTAAACATTTTACAGGTAACGACAGCCTTCGGTGCGGGTTGAGCATGAGCGGGCCATCAAACTGTAGAAAGGTGTTAATGCTTTGTGGAATTGGTTAAACTCTGGCAGTACTTTGAGTTTTAAAGTTTATTATTTTTATTGGGTTATTCTAGTTTTTTATCGTTATTGAGTGATTAAGATTAGGAAGAGAATATTCTTATTAGGTTCACATAAAAAAAAACAACTAAATACGAGTAGTACCAAACCACTTACTTTTCAAGCAGTCTGATGTAGTAGGTAAATCTGCGAAAATAAATACCATTTACTTTAGTTCATTCGCATTTAATTATGAACTTTTTAGTTGTTTTAATTTATTTAAACTTCATGTACCTACACTATAACACATTATTATTATTTGGTACATTGGTGGATTTAATGCAACAAGGCATTCTGTACCAGTCAATCTTTGGGTTAAAGAGACTACTTTATCAATGGTTTTTTTTTCTGAAATTGTATTGAGTGACACTTTTTAATCTACTCCTATCAACTTTATTTAGATACCCTACATGACCATGACACAAAATAATACGACTAATAATGGCGGTCGCCATTTTGTTTTTTATTTTTGAAATTCATACAGCCTATTTCACTTCGGCGGCTAATAATTCAATCCAATCTAAGTATACCTCATTTTTGTTCAAATCCATCTAGCCATATAAGCTATAGGACGTGCCAAAAACTAGACATACAAGCATAATGTACATACATATTCTCGAAAAACATTACCCTTCTTTTGGGGCAGTCGGAGAAAAAAGATATACGCCTGTTATAATAAGCTTTTAGGATACATGGATTTTGTCAACATTAAAAAAGAATAAAAAACTTTATTACAAAAATACATTTTTAAGAAAAAAACAACCGAATTCTAAAAAAGAAAATACAATATTAAACAAATTACTTTAATTTCGGAAGTCGGTGTTTGTATTTTGTATTTTTTATATTATATTCTTCGTTATTTGACACCGACTCCCGAAATTAATTTTCGTTTTTGTTCAGTTTTTCAAAAAGCGCTGATGCAATTTTGAAATTTTGAAAATCGGTCCACAACTGATAGAGAAATCGGTGGAAATACATAACAAAAATACATGCAGTTGAACATAGAACCTACTCCTTTTTCGAAGTCGGTTAAAAAATAGATTCGACTTCCAAAAAGTGCTAAATAACTTTACTTTCGGAAGTCTGTGTTTCTGGTTTTGTTTCTTCGTTTTTTGACACCAAAAGCCTCTCATCGTACATATTGATAGCGACATGGTGGAAAACTGCAGTGGCCTATGGTTCTGATTTGGTTGCGTACCGCTGCAAATACAATTTGGCGAAGTTAAAGATCACCGATCCATTAAATACACAGTGCGAGTGCGCTGCTCCTGATCAAATTATGTCCCATCTGCTGGAGTGTCCCAAATTTGCTTTCACCTGCATCCTCGATGATGAATGAAGATGAAGGCCTCCGACGCCGCTATAAACGTGACCACTTACCTACTGGGCACAAACATATCTATGTATATGTGAGTGAGTAAAGACTAATGAATTATGCAAGCAGTTCTTTTTTTTACTTCTTTTCAACCAAAGGCTCAAGCGTACGAATAGGCTGAACCTTGAATTCTTCAAAATTAATTCTTGTTGTTAGTTCTTATTTAATTTAATTTTAGTTTATTTCTTATGTTCTGCGGTGCCGATTTGACGATTGGTGCTCTTCTTTTCTTGATAACTTGTCGTGTATAAGATCTCTTCCTGTATTACTGTATACGAGTAGCTAGCCGTGAAAACCTATAATTTGGCTTAATGCATGTCTCTTATTTTAGTATACTTATTGCATTTATGTAAAGCGGTTTTCCATGTGATAAATAAATATGTACCAAGACACAAAAAGAACTGCTTTAACAAAAATAAAAGAGCAAAGACCATTGGTTAGTTCTCTCATTCAATACAAAGCTTACTAGAAAAACTAATTCAATTACCAAGCTGAATAGAGAAAGCCAAACAACAAGCAAGTGGCAAGTGTTCATTGAACTAGTCCATCGCCTGAAACACTTGCGAGTGGTTTCTATAGCACACAATGAACACTGAAGCGCTTTCTATCTGCTATCTTGCGAGCCTCTTTTGAGAGGGATAGGAAAGAGGGAATAAGTATCGTTAGTCGATAGAAAGTGAAGCTTAGGGATGCATTAAGTAAACATAATTACAGTCGACTGAATTTCGGTCATGGTGACTAATTCCAGCGCGGGAGATGTTATTATAGTGCATAAGTAAATAAGATATAATAACATTACGAGCTGGGTATGGGATAAATTATTTTAACACCAATTATTAACCAATATCCTTTATTAACTCAAACCATTAATCTACACAATCACTGATTCTCTAATGATCATTATTATATTCGTAATCGCTTTGGAATCGCTTCCATTTGCATCCGTAGTCGAAAACAGACTTACTCACTCGCCGCCCGCCCGGCCTATTTATACAGTTATAGAAGTTTCCAGAACATCGTTGAACTATTCTATAGTGGAAGGTTCTAGAAAAATGTATGAACTTCTACACAGTAACACAATGGAATGTTCTCGAACGTAGCGGAACCTTCTGGTAACTTCGACCACTTTCTCGAACGTTCTAGTGTTATACGGTTGACGTAACAATAAGATAAGACAGTCTTAAAATAACATTTTGGAACAGGATCTACATACTTTGCCATCTATGGAGTACAAAACTTTTTTGGTCAAGATTAACCCATTTGAATACTTAAAAAAAAAAACTATTTCTAATAATTTAATCTACTGTCACGCAGTCAGTAAAAATCAGTCTATGAGAAATTTTAAAGCTAAAATGTGTTCAATGTGTTAAATTTCTTAGTGACAGAAACTAAGTAGGTACGATCATTTAAAAATTCCGTCAGGCTTTAATAATATTTGGCGATGAGGTATTTTTTAGATGTAGTTTAAATAGAGTTGCGGGCATTTTTCTAATGAGCTGAGGGATTTTATTGTAAATAACTGGTGCTAAAGTGAAAATACTTTTACGCATCAATACCGTGGTTGATCTTACTCCACATAATGTATTGTTATCCCGTCGATTGTGTGTGCGAACATAGTTGCACTCTTTTCTCCGTCACTGTCGGTTTGGCGGGCCGGCAATATAATATGACCGGAGATCAGGCACAGGACCAAACGCGCTTCCCGAGTCATAGAGGAATCACACTGCCTACTTCAAAGCCCTGACCAGGATCCTGACAGGACCAAGGCCTGATAGGACCCCAAGTCAGCAGTTGACTACGAGAACTACGGGGCAGTTCAGTTTGCATTAACTACTACATGCGACGCGGAAGCTACGGCGTAGTCCGAGTCATGCCTACGCGCAACGCCGTAGCACTTTTCTTATTTTGACTTATCAATATTTAAAAAAAATGGCTAAATAGGCACTTTTCATACTTATTTGAAAGCTTAGCAGATCTATTTACTAAATTTCGAAAGGCCAATTTCCTTTTAAAAATACGATCAAAGTATAGTCGAAGTCTAATCTGAGTGCCAAAACCAAATTTGTCGAAAGTTTAGCTAAACCAGAGGTTTTTAATAAATAAATAAATTCATTTATTTCAGGCTATGAAAGCCCATAAAATTTAAATACAATTTTATAATAAACAAAACGACATTTTGCTGATACAGTACAATGGGATTAATACAGAAACGAATCAAATTAAAAATGTCAATAAAATTAAAATTATTAGTTTTAATGGTTTTCAAAATACAGGAATTGCTCCTGACAATGGAAGAAGGACAACTGTAAAATAGGGATGATTCTAGGGTAAATAAATAATAATTCTATTCAATTCAAAATATTTAATTCGGACAAGGTACATCGATCGTAAGGTTAAAGATCGTAAGTTAGATTTTAATAAAATATTGAATACGTATTTTTTGCTTCATCAAATCAATAATAACTGACAAAGATGAAACGCATCAAAGTTTAGGAGTGGGCGCTTTGTTACGTCACTTTTGAGTAAAAAGTGGTACAATTTTATCTCAGGTGTGACGTCATGCGAAATTTCAACGCACTGTATCGTCTTCAGTTTTTGTTTACGTGACAAAAGAAAGAATACATATCCAATACTTTTTGGTTATCTAACTGAGGGACTAATTAGATTTTTAGGGTTCTGAAAGTCTGAAAGAAAAAACAGAACCCGTAAAGGATCACTCGTGTAGTACATGTCTGTCCGTCTGTCACAGCCAATTTGCGCCAAATCTGCTAGACCTAATATCTGTGACCCTAACACGAACATGTACCCTGAATAAATTAATTTGGATTAAGGGGGTCACTTTTGGGTTAAAAATCGGCAAATAAAAAATAACAAAGTTTTTAAACTGTACCGTGCGATATATCAAATGCAAGGAGACATTGTGAGGGTTTCGAATGTATTTTTTTCATAATTTTGAAATTTATAGTTTTAAAGTTATTTAAGAAAATAGATGAAACATTACTATTCTCGCCCCCCCCCCCCCTCTTATCTCCAAAACACTGGGCCTAAAATTTTAAAAAAACAGAAAGTAGTTCTTTACTTATAGATTACAGGAAACCTATAAGGAGGAGGCAGTTTAAAAAAAAAACCTGAAAAAAATATGATTTGTTCGGAACCCTTTGCGCGCAAGTCCGGCTCGCTCTTGGCCAGTTCTTTTAGTCATCAATCCAATTCACACAATACTTAGTAATTTTCGTCTATCGACAAACGTACCACCCTAACAACCTCGACTATTGTCAGAACATTACAATGAGTCGCAAGCGTGTGTAGCGTGCCTTATTCATAATTAAATACCGTTTGTCAGACAACATGACGGCCATCTTGAATACCTATGAATAGAACGGAATACAACTGTCTACTTTGTTTTATGAATGAAAGGCCTCGGGTTTTATTTTGAAGGATTTCTTTATAGGCTGGGGATGTAGGCCATCTGTTAGCCCAGTTTGATTGTCGTTTTTAGATGAGGGTCTATCTTAAGGGAGTCAAATAAAAATCTCTCAATATAAATGAAGTAGGTTTTGGGTAAATGTGTTTTACATCTCCAGCTGCAGATGTAGCAAGACCAATTCTATCTCTATCTACCAAGAATAGACAAAGTTTTTTTTATCTTACTTGACATATTTTCTGCCCGAGCATTGTAGACTTTTTTCGAATGAAGATACATTTCTTCTCTTCAGTTTTAACATCGCCATACTTAGAACGATAGAAACCTTTCTACAATCTGTCATTTTGTCTATTATTCCATCAACAAAACCTGTTTCTATGGTGGTCATGCAACGCGTGTAGGTCGCGGATAAATTCGAAACAGAGTTACCGCGCCCCTGGGCACTCAGGAAAGGAAGGAACAGGAGTGGGTTTTGTCAGTAAAAGACTGACACGCACTTCTGAAAAAAAAATCTGTAGAACTTAGTTATTGTTTTCTCATGGTGTTATCAACTCTGACGCAAAAGATGGGTGTTATAAGTTTGATCCCTATGTGTGTGCGTCTGTTTGTGTATCTGTCTTAAACGGGTGAACCGATTATAATGCGGTTTTTTTTTATTTGAAAGCAAGTTTCTTAGACATGTTTTATCAAAATCGGTTCAGCCATTTCAAGGTCATCAGATCTTTTGTTTTTGAAATTTTCGCTTTTCTTTTAACCGTTGGGGGTTTTTTTAATTTTAATTTAATGGCTAGAAAATTTCAACTTTTACGCAGAGTAAATGTGTTCTTGATCTTTCTCGATATTTAACATTTCCCTTTACCATGACGTCTTAAAATCATCATAATTCCGTTGTGAGAAAAGGATAGTGCTATTGGTCTAGTATAGCTCCGTCTCTCTCTCACACCGGATTTATGATGATTTTAAGACGTCATAGTAGGGGCCCCTGTTTCTTGTTTAACCGATAGAAAAAACAAACTTCATCATCATCATCTCAGCCATTTAATGTCCCACTGCTGGGGCACAAGCCTCCTCTTTGTGAGAGGGGAAAAAACTTAGTCCTACAAAATTCTTTTCATCTACAAAATGGTATACCTATCAATCCAACCTTTTTAACCGACTTTAAAAAAGGAGGTGTTGTATTCGACCCGTATGTATGTATGTATGTTTGTTCGCGATTTTCTCAAAAATTGCTGATCCGATTTCGATGAGGTTTCCGTTATTCAAATGCATATTTTTAAGGAAGGTTTTGGAATACATTCGGATCTGATGAAGAACTTCGGAGATAGACAGTGGAACTCTTCAATAACTAACAGCAAATGACTCGGGATTACTGCGATAGTTTTTCTATGTATTCTTTACACAATTTAATGGGGAACCACAACTAAAAAGTAAAAAATAAAAACGTTTTTAAAAAAAATGTGGGAATAACTTTAATTTCGGAAGTCGGTGTCAAAAAACGAAGAAACAAAACCAGAGACACCGACTTCCGAAATTAAAGTTATTTTCCACATTTTTTGTTTTTTTTTTGAAGTCCGTTCTATTTTTTTCTGTAACATTTTTCAACACACCCTAAAAAAGATTGAGCAACATAATTACAATGGGCAGTTTACCCTACGAAGGAGGCCCACCCGCCAATCTTCATGATATTTATACTTACTTTTCCTTCTCTCGACGTGTTGCAGGCAATTTATGTAGATGATGATTCCGTGAGGAAGTTATTAAGAACACGACTGAAAGTGAGAGAACGGCGAGTTTTTGTAAGTGGGCTTATTTGTTTTTGTAATGCTCTTGGCTTGGTAGAGTTCAAAATTACGGTCTGTGGAGACAATAGCGGACAAACCATACACTTAATATTCTGAAGTATGAAACATTAAACTAGCACAAAATTTAATTGAAACAAATAAAAAACAATCACCAATTTTTTCAAACTTAGTAGAGACCAAATCAAAAAGGGCGTGCCTACTCTAAACTTGAGCTTGGCTTAAAAACTCTTCACATTCAGAAAAAAACCGGCCAAGTGCGTGTTGGGCCACGCGCAGAGTAGGGTTCCGTACTCTAAATGCGGACTTAGAAGGGGCAACCCCTAACAAAAAAATAGCAAGAAAGTTACTTCGTGTTAAAGTTTGCTTTGCATTCTTCTCTTGGCGATAACATTACTTTTGAGCACCTCTTACTATTTTAATTAGTAAGAACAGGAGATCTGAAAGCTGTTGTCTTAGAAGATAATTACTAAAACATAGTGCTATAGTAGTGCTGTAAGTCAGCTGGGAGTGGCTCTTGCCAAGGACTGTTAATGAATATTAATGTTTGGGATGCTGCTTTGGTGGTGATAGAACAGCGTTTTATTTGGGCATAACGGAACCACTCGTCGTGACTTTGACCAAAAATCCGTTCCTCACCTTCAGTTCCTTCACCCAAGGCCAACACCGTTCTTATGCTCCCGACCAAATTTCATTCATAGTGGCCAATTTTAACTAACAATTACGCAAGAAAAAATATAAAACAAACGTACACAAGTTTATGCGCAAACACAGGTGCAGTCTTTCTTCCTTCACTCTCATAGTTCGATGGAATGGCAATCGGATACGATCGGGGAGAGATCAGGTGCAGGATCAAAGGCTTTATGTTGGTTTCTGAGGCACAGGAGTGGCACAACACCAACTTCTAAATTCCGTGCTGATACCTACTGAGAAATTCCTGGGAAAAACTCAATCCCAAACAACATCATTTTTTTTTTCTGTATCATCAAGAACATCCTGTATCACCGGCTTCAAAAAGGAGAAGGTTATCAATTCGGATGTTTATATATATTTTTTTTACGGGCATAACTCCGTTATATCTGGACGGATTTGCAAAATTCTTTTTTTGTTCGAAAGGAGTTTATTCCGAAATGGCCCCATTTAAATTTCATATAGATCTGATGATGAGTTTCGGAGACAGACAAAGGAACTCTTCAATAAATTAAAGCAAACCTCCCGGAATTGCTGCAACCGCATGTCTGTTTATTGTTTACACCACTTCATAACATGACATCATGCTGATATGCTCTGAAGGCGTACACAGACTTGTACAGTTCACCCTGATACAGCCTAATTTCACCAATTATGTTAAAATTTTAATTTTTTGGGGCAATCAATTCGGGCATAACTCTACTATTTAGTTTTAGTTAAGGGGTACGACTACAACAACTAAAAAGTGAAAAATAACAAATAACGTAGAACCAAAACTAGAAACACTGACTTCCGAAATTAAAGTTACTTTGCATTTTTTAGTGTTTTTTAGGGAAGTCGGTTGTATTTTTTTGTAAAAATCTTTTTTTTATGAACCGATTGGGTCAGACAAACAATCTGCCTAGCCTTTTTCAAATAATGTTGGGACCGGCTTTCGGTCTTATGTGGAACGATAGACTTTCAGACCTCCAAAACCCAGTTACTAGTACTCCATACCCCATGGCAAGACTTGTGCCAGATTTTCTGGCTTCTGGCTATTTGAATAAAATAGTACAGTATAATAGCATAATCAACCTTATAACATTCCCACTGCTGGGACACAGGCCGTCTCTCTAGGAGAGGGAATAGGCCGTAATCCACCATGCTGCTCCAATGCGGGTTGGTGTATTTCACATGTTTTCGAATTTTTATTCTAGCAGATGCCAGTTTCCTCACGATATTTCCTTGACTGATTTGAAAGCAGTTGTAATCAAATAAATTACACTAAGTAAAGTACCTGTCTGGGTTTGAACCCACGACGTAGGTATGTCGGGGCTGTTACCACTGGGCCACCACTGCTCAACTTGACTATCAGTGTTGACTGTCAATTATCTTCAAATGACAGTAGAAACAAAAGTGAAATTACAAAAAAACAAAGTTGTTGGTATTTTTAAGTGAAAACTTATTAGTCTCGTACATCAACGGATCGCCCCGCTTATCAACAAATCTCAACCCTTACAGTTTCTGTTATCTCACGGAAGCGTAACGCCGCTTTCCTCTGCGCGTATCCGAATGTTTATCGCAATGGAATGGCCTGCGCCTCTAGAAATGGTAAATGTCACAGCTAGAATAGTTTGCATCCGTAGTTCGTATTGAACGTGGAACACAGACATTTAATGATTAGAGATTTCACACGGAAACAATGTTGGTCAATATCATTGACCTCCTTAAATCAATATCTTCAAAAATCATGGAGGTTGAAGGTCTATTAAACAGCTTGGTTTTCTAAGCTGCCTGCTTTGCCAGTGCCTATGTTCCGTATCCATCAGGCTGTGAAGCAGGAGTAAGCACTCACTCGCGAGGCCCATTGTGAGTGACCATGTTTCAATGCAATATGTCATCACTGGCAACGCACATTGGTCATAGGCTTTCATCTTGGAAAATTCACGCAGCTTCTTATTATCATCATCACCATCAGACTTTTAATGTCACCACTACTGGGGCACAGGCCTCGTCTGTGAGAGAGTGTGAGCCGTAATCCACCACTCGGGCTCAATACAGGTTGGTGGATGAAAACTGTCTTCGAATTTTTGGTTCTAGGACATGCCGGCTTCCTCACGATGTTTCCCTTCACCGTTTTGAGAGCAGTGGTGATGATATAATTTACAAAAAATAAAGCGCCTGTCTAGGTTTGAACTCACGACCTACAACTTGTAAATCGCGGCCACTACTGCTCTTAATGCAATATCAAATCATTATTACATAATTGCCGCTGCTCAAATTCACTTTTACCACTTCTTTGCACTTTTATTTCTAAGTCTATGTTCCATATAATTCACTGAAGTTTTCCATTCCACCGTCATTATCATCCAATTTTTTCATACTCATGCTCCTATTTTTACGCCCTATACAAATACAGGTTGTATCGTCAGTCCTTACAAAGTCGCCCCCTGCAAAGTCGCCCCCAGTCATTACAGAATTCAATTTGTATCGAGCCGAGCTTTGTGAAGACCGTTCACTCGAATGACTTGCGCTTTGCACTTTTTAAACACATTGTCGGCACGAGAATGGAACCTTTTTACGTGTTCTGAATAGGAATGAACGACACTTGAAGGCAAATGGAATGATAATATTCCAAGTTAAATGCTGGTGTAATTTGTAGAGGATCCAAATTAACTTGCAGAAAATACACGATGTTGGGACAAGACTAGCAAAATGTTAAGTCTTTCACACAAGTGTGATGTATTGTCAGACCGCAAATAAACATTCTAAGGCCAGCCCCATGTTATAATAATAATTTATTTACTGGTGGTACCGCCGGTGTTATGATTTCGATCTTCTTGCAGACTACTTGACTTGTTGGTCTACCTAAATTGCTATCCTTCAAAAGACACTAGAACCTGTAACTTCAAGGTTCACTTCAAGGTACTTTATATGTGTCACGACTTCTTTATCCCCTATAACCTAAGCCTTATTTATTTTAATAAAGTCAATACTCAATCACTCAGCAGACCCGCTTTCGTACATTACTTTAATGTACAAAATATACAAGTAATTTAATTTCAATACTCGTTCGGTCCCAACATCGTTACCGAACCATCTCTAACAGCGTACTAAAACCTAAAAACAGAATTTTATTTGGGAAACTAGGCCAAGTACCCCGAAGCTATTAATTCGGAGGGTGCACCTAAATATTAAGTACATAGAGTATAAATATTAAATGGTCGATCTGTGAAAAAGTCTAGTGGCGTTCGCTCAGTAAATTGGCTTTATTGGACGAAATACGTAAAAGGAAATAGCGGTGTTGGAAGCGCAACTCTGTGCCACACTGAATGCTATAAACCACATTGTAGAATAGACTCAGGGTTTTGTAGATACTGTATATAGTCACAATGTCCAATAATCTAGGGAAAGAAACTTTAATACTAGAAATCTTTCAGGAGGTACTCATGCTTAAAGACAACTTTTACTTTTATATGTGAAATAGAAATCGCAAAAAAAGTTGTTGCGTATACTTTGTCCACTGCGAACAAAAAGTACGATGTGAACGATGGAAATGAAAACGTTCTTCAACTAAAAAACACAGATCTCTTTCGAGCGACAACCTTCATTCATTTCATTCAAGCCACAGCAGTCGAGCCTTCGCTATTTTTAGAATTCTTTAGTCTGTAGATATTAAATCTGTATACACATACAAATGCTTCAGAATTCAAAGCTTCCGATTTTCCCTCTTCATATATATACCAGATGATTTTCTTTGCTATAACTTTCAAAATATCTTTAAAGAAGTAACAGTTTAAAACATCAAATTCTGTTACTCATAGCCAACTTCTTGATCGTAAAATACCACTATCCGGATAAAATCTATTGAAACTTATAACAAGCTAACAAAACTGATAGTTGTAAGTTGTAACTTTAACATTATTGTTAGTATCTTCAGAAACTTTTACCTCGCTGCGAAGCAGTTTATCGCCAATATTCTATTATTTGAGCTCGTCTCTTTCAAGGACTGTAAAACTTTTCCGAAGACATCCTTTTCCAAATAACAGAATGATTATAGACACAGTATGCCTGCAGTAGGGAATATGCATGAAAAAAATATTTGATATCTAACCGGTTTATCGATGAATACACTTAAATAGAGTACGAACAGTGAAAGCAGAATCAAAATTGATCGAAAATTAAACGAGATATAACAATTTTAAATAAATATATCTATAGGTACCTCTTTCCAAAACGCTGTTTTCTATGGCTTGTATGGGCGCCATGTCCTTTGACGTCAAAGAACACGTCGGACTTCTCTTTCCAATTATCAACTTTAAAGCTTTATAACTTTGTCGCTGATGATGATATTTTGAAAATTCCTTCATATTTGTTCACTGTTGTATATAAGTCTTCAATTCAACCAATAAAAAAATATCATGCATATTGACTGTGAATCATTTTTAACTCGGGGTTTCGTGATGTTTATAACAAAAAAAAGGGGTAGTTAGTATTCGTCAGAGTCACTGCGGGCCTGGAACGCAAAGGGCAATTTAAGTAATTAAGATTGAAGAAGGTTTTAGTAATTAAGAGTCTAACAAGCCCGAGCTCCACCAAGAGCGGGAGAAGTCATCTGAGGATTTACCACACTAAAAAAAAAGGTTTTGTCTACTATCTCATAAAGTAAAACACGAGTCAATCAATTATGAAAAAAAATCTAAACACGCTGTTCTAAATCGATTGGGACTAGTCCCAATCCTACGACCACTATTCTCAATCTTGACGACAAATCCAACCAAAAGCTGAAATTGATCTAAAAAATTGTAACGACGACAATATCGATTAAAGGAAGGAAGTCAAGACGTTCGACTCAGTTCCATAATGAATTCAGGAGCCATTTCACGCTCTCCAAAACTTTTTATCACGCCGTTCGTTTTTACTGTCACAGAAGGAATGGCCGATCCCGATCGTCTTATTGACAACGTTTATTCTGCGGGTAATTTATGTATTGTTATTGGAGGGGTAGGAGCTGTCAATGATTATGCGCAATTTGTAACCGTTTGAGACTCGCTGCCTCGATGCCGAAGAGTTCCTTCGATTCAATTGAATATGTATTTCCAATTCGCTGTTTTGAGGATAATGGATGCTGTTTAAGAGTAAGTGCTGTTAACTCTTCTGTGTCTATGGTTGGTTGCGTTTCCCTTTTGTTTTGTTTTATTTGTTAGCATTTTCATTCTTATTCTCAATTGAAGTTGTGTTCCAAACCAAAGTGGGTCTCGCCAAAACTTTTTTAAGTTTGTGGGGTTCCGAACTTCCGATTGACAAAACGGAACCTTTATAGGATCCCTTTGTTGTCCGTCTGTAAGTCTGTCCGTCTATCAAGACCCTTTTTCTCAGGAACACGTGGAGGTGCTGATTAATATCAAATACTTAGCAATGAAAAAATCGAACTTCTGAGTCAACGCAATCAAAAGATACGCGAGACACTTTCAAGAAAATCAAAATCTATATATTCTGTTGACCTATAATCATGAAATTTGGCAACAAGCATTGGCATAGAGCACTAAAAAAATCCGAAATCCGTCAATTTTTTGCAACATCACAAAAAAAATTGTACATTAAGGCATTCCCTAAAAAATTCGTACTATTCGTTTGGAACCCTTTTCGTGCGAGTTCGACTCGCTCTTGACCTGTTTTTCTCAAGAAACCTTCTTTTATCTTTTGCTTCATTAATTTTTACATTATTACAATATTCACTTACAATACCTCCATCAACAGCGTCGAGGAAAAAAAATAAACCAAGGATTCTAAAATAGGAAAATGGGCACACATTGTCGAAAGTTGGTAGAGACTCAGACAAACACAAGCAAATAAACTCTAAAAATGTTCATAGTATCCAAAATCCTATCTCTCAGTACAGCACAAAGTTTACCTAGCTTGGATGATCCAGTTATGCCGTCCAATTATTTTAAAATCGGACCAAAAGCGATGCGCGCGCGGCCGCACCGGCCACGCTAATGGAATAACCTGACCGACCCGAGGCCACTTTAGTGCCCACGATGTGCTTAGGCCGTTAGGATTTAAGTAAGAAGGTCGAATCATGTCCCTGAATATTTCAGAAAAGGCGGATTGGGAGATAATTTTAGAAGTTATGTCGAGAAAATAAACTGTGCCTATAAGATCGCTTTAATAGGCCTGTTTTATCTTAAAAAGAATTCTTCCAATATTACAAATGTATTTGTTACTCAATCACGCTAAAACGGTAGAACGGATCTGGATGAAATTTGGCACAGCGATAGACTATAGTCTGGAAAAGCACATAATATATGTTATAAAGTAGTAATTTCTCACGTGCAAAGCCGCTGGCAGAAGCTAGTAAGGTATAAAACCTTGGAAAAGTTAAGTAGGAATCATTGGAACCAAAGAATACCAAAAATTCTGATTCATCATTAGAAAGTGCCTCGGAAAGCACGTTAAGCCGTTGGTCCCGACTGTCAATCGTGGATCTTTGACAGTGGTTATGGGTCGTCAGAAACCCGAAAGTCTGATAACCAGTCTTACCACAGGGTATCGTATTACCCAGTTACTGGGTTGTGGAGGTCAGATAGGCAGCCGCTCTATGTAAAATACTGGTATTCAGCTGCATCCGGTTAGACTGGAAGCCGAGCCCAAGATAGTTGGGATAAGGCTAGGCAGATGATTAGAAAGTGCCCAACGGAACTAAAAGTTTAAGTAGTTTGTAGAAATAAATTAGAATATTGAATGATTACATTTTAATTCTAATTTGAAAAGTTTAAGTTTAATAAAAGCACTATGACACTATTCAGTTGCCATGGTCACGATCTAGAAAAGGTCTTATAGTGTAAACGTATGTTTTGCAGGATCAGCACCCAAATAGCGCCATATTCATGAAATGCGAAATTGATATTGCGGATCGAGAAGCGATAAGAATTAATTTAGTTTCAGTGTAACTTCTACAGAGAAAATCAAATAAGAAAGAATGTAATAACCTAGATAGCGATCGTGATAGATATAGGTACATATCATCACGCCTGTGTTCCCTGCGGGGTTAGGCAGAGGTATACATACAGGGTTTAAACCGGATAGTTGCCCCACTTATTGAAATTACCGACGAGAAATAGGACACCATCCCGATAAAACTTTTAACGCACCTTGCCTTTCCATGCGATCGCACAGAAACATTGCAATACGGTCAATATTACTTACTTACTTATTAGTGGTACTTGAGGAGTCAGTCACTTGATAGAAAAAATAACCAGCCAAGAGCGAGTCAGACTCGCGCGCAAAGGGTTCCGAAAAAATCATATTTTTCCAGGTTTAAACTACATATAGGTACTTCTTGTAGATTTTCCTGTAATCTATAAGTAAGGAACTACATTCTATATTTTTTTCAAAGTTTTGGGCTTAGTGGTTTCGGAGATAAGGAGGGGAAATGGTCATTTTTCATCTATTTTGTCAAATATATTTGAAATCCTTGCAATATGCCCGGGGGTTGAGGATAAATTCGAAAGAGTTACTACGCCCCTGGGCATTCAGGGCAGGGAGGAACAGGGGTGGGTTTTAGTCAGTAAGAGACACGCCCTTCTGCTCCACCCTAGAGGGGGAGAAGTCTTTGGATGATTTCCCACCCCCCAAAAAAAGAAAAATCCTTACAATAAGCCCTTTCATTGCATTTCATATGTAACACATTACAGTGTAAAAAATAATTTTCTGATTTGCACTCCTATAGTGACCCCCATATTCCAAATTCATTTATTTACGTTACACGTTCGTGTGTGGGTCACAGATATTCATGCGTGTACCAAATTTCAACTCATCGGTTGAGTAGATTCGGAGTAAATTGGCTGTGACAGACCAATAGACAGACAGACAGACGCACGAGTGATCCTATAAGGGTTCCGTTTTTACATTCGCATGTTCGAAACCATAATAAAATAGCATGTGGTTCATCGGCGATTCTAGAGTTATTACAATCGAGGCACCTGTACCCGTAATCCTCATGGATTTACTCCGGCCAGGGTGGGCGCAGGAGTCTATCAGACTCGTACTGAACAAAACCACATGGTGTACCGCAGTTACTATGGGCCAGAAATGGCCAAACGGTGCGGCGCATAAGGCTGCAATTCCTCACAATTAGCAATTTCTTGCTCTAGCTCAGCACGCGCGGAAAACGGCGTGCTGCCGTCTCGGGCCTTTGTCTGTTCAGGTAACAGACTCCTCAAGTTTGTTACCTGCAGGCCATGTCCTATGGTGGCCGGAGATCATTTCTCGACCTCCAGTGCTCCGGTGCCCGGGGCCTGGAGCAATTATCCGGCTGTTATCCTAGTACCCACTGATTTCTCCAGTTGTGTTTAAGTACCATTGTAATAGCTGGCGAGCCTATTGAAAACAACAGGGCACAAATCTACACTTCGAGTTACTTACTACTAGCTCCTGGCTAAAGTAATAACAGCCGCACGGTTCGATCCATTAAGTTAAGCTACGCTTGCCGGGGTTAGTTCGTGGATGGGTGACCATCTTTACATGCCGAGATTCCTCCGTGCCTCGGAAAGCACGTTAAACCGTTGGTCCCGGCTGTCAATCGTGAATCTTTGACAGTATTTATGGGTCGTCAGAAGCCCGAAAGTCTGACAACCAGCCTTACCAAGGGGTATGGTATTACTCAGTAACTGGGTTGTGGAGGTCAGATAGGCAGTCGCTCCTTAAAAAATATTAGTATTTAGCTGCATCCGGTTAGACTGGAAGCCGACCACAAGATAGCTGGGAACTACTGAATAATCGTGTTGGAAAACCCAATAACACTTTGCCCGGCCTGGAAATAAAATCCAGGACGTCATGCTAGGCCGTACTGCTTGCGATCACTACGCCTACGGAATCCTACATAGTTTTAATGATACAAGTAAAAGAAGTAATAGACAAAAAGTCTACGCCACTTAGCTAGAAAGTACGCAAGAAAACACTAGGCGTTTACGGAGAGCTACAAATCCAAATTATCGTTAAGTGGAATCTTTTATCCTATATCTTCCTTTATCCCTTACGAAAGCTGTTCCACAATTTATTCTCTTGTGCTGCAAGTTGTATTTTGTATAAACACTTACAAAACAAAGTGCCTGTAATAGAGTAAGATCCCAGAGCAATCAGACATAACTTATTTTCACACGGATGAAACCTGAAGTTTTCAGTAGCGTCTCGTGTGCCTTGAATACCTACGCGCTTTGTGGAACTTGCCGAGTGACACCTGGGCAGGTACCAGGTGAGAAAGGTAACTAAAAATAAGAATTATTTAACTTAAATTCACAAGGCTGATTTTTATATATGTCATGTAGAATATTATTTTAAAGTACTATCATAAGTGTCAGACACTTTTGATGGACAAGAGCTTTTTTCAGACGCTTTTAGCTTCCCAAAAAATAAATGAACTTTACTTATTTTTACATGTCTGATTTTTTAATATGTTTTTGAAGTATTTATTTAAAAGTTATATTCAATCAGTCAGACAAATTAGAGTGACCAAACATCCCCTAAAACAAAAATTATTCAGCCAGAAGTATGAGGGCGAGAGCACTATGCATGCGCTTCAGAGTGAGTGAGACGTCCATAATAACTCGGTTCCCCTTCTTAAACTCACCATCTGTTTCAATCTACTGTGTATGTTTTTTTTTTTTATGTTTGATAGGTTCGCGTTTGACCACTATCTCACCTGATGGCAAGCGATGATGTGGTCGAAGATGGAGCACGCTTACCTAGAAGTAACCTATTCACTCTTGACTTAAAGACTCCCAGGTTATAGCTATCAGGAAACACAGACTCCGGTAGGGAATTCCACTCTCTAGCTGTACGCACAATGAATGTTTTCTCAAAACGCTTTGTGCTTATGGATGTAATATAACTTATAGTATACAGTATAGTTCGAGCCTGCGAGAGCACATGTTTTTGTTGTTTACATCAGGTTATTTGTGAGTGTTTTATTAACTTGTTTGTAATAGTGATATTCATGGAAGAAGAGAAATAAAATTGATATGTTCATTTTGTAATAAATCTCATGATAAACTTATATTATTCTCCGTTGAAATATTGAAAAAGTGCAAAAACACAACAGCGAATAATCCATAACTCAACTGATTCTGTCAACACTTTTCATTCACTTTTCATTTGGTGTTTTTGTTATTTTGGTGTTTTTGTTATTTTGGCTTATTTGCTTTTTTGCTTTTTGGCTTTTTGACTTTTTGGATTTTTGGCTTTTTGGCTTTTTTGCTTTTTTGCTTTTTTGCTTTTTTGCTTTTTGGCTTTTTGCTTTTTGCTTTTTGCTTTTTGCTTTTTGTTTTTTGCGTTTTGCTTTTTGCTTTTTGCTTTTTGCTTTTTGCTTTTTGCTTTTTGCTTTTTGCTTTTTGCTTTTTGCTTTTTGCTTTTTGCTTTTTGCTTTTTGCTTTTTGCTTTTTGCTTTTTGCTTTTTGCTTTTTGCTTTTTGCTTTTTGCTTTTTGCTTTTTGCTTTTTGCTTTTTGCTTTTTGCTTTTTGCTTTTTGCTTTTTGCTTTTTGCTTTTTGCTTTTTGCTTTTTGCTTTTTGCTTTTTGCTTTTTGCTTTTTGCTTTTTGCTTTTTGCTTTTTGCTTTTTGCTTTTTGCTTTTTGCTTTTTGCTTTTTGCTTTTTGCTTTTTGCTTTTTGCTTTTTGCTTTTTGCTTTTTGCTTTTTGCTTTTTGCTTTTTGCTTTTTGCTTTTTGCTTTTTGCTTTTTGCTTTTTGCTTTTTGCTTTTTGCTTTTTGCTTTTTGCTTTTTGCTTTTTGCTTTTAGCTTTTTGCTTTTTGCTTTTTGCTTTCCAAAAAAAAACAATAGAACCATGAAGACTAGTTCCAAAGAACAACTACTCTGTGGTCTATGGTATGGTAACTCTATGGTCTCGCCCTTTTATAGAACTTACCTACATAGGTATGTAAACTCGAATGTTTTTGTTTTTACATACTTAGGTAACCACTGTCCTCCGCCTTGTGGTAGCGGTAGCAACTGTGGAGGTTTTAGTCGACATAATTCAAATTCAAAGCAAATCACGATGGTACGATAATTGTATTCCAACCCTTGTAAAAAAAATTAAGAATCAAGTCTGTTGGAATAAATTTCTTTGGAAACATCTAATCGCTTCTTCTATATATATAAAAATGAATGTCTATTTCCTTTGGTCACGGCATCACGCGTGAACGGCTGGACCGATTTCGCTAATTCTTTTTTTGTTGTGTTTGTTATTGTCAGGAGAAGGTTCTTATTAAAGAAAAAATTTAAAAAGTTGCCCGGAAAATTAAAAAACTTAACGACTATTAAAATTATAACTTCGCGCGTTTCACAGTTCATAGCTAAGACAGGACAGCGTCTGTCGGGTCAGCTAGTTTGTAATAATTTTTATTATGTTCTCTATAAGGAACTGTGTATCTGTGTGAACATCACTACATGTTATATAAAAAACTTTTTTACAAAAAAATAGAACCGACTTCCAAAAAAAGTGCAAAATAACTTTAATTTCGGAAGTCGGTGTTCCTGTTTTATGTCTTCGTTTTTTGACACCGACTAAATGGGACCATTTCGGAATAAACCCCTTTCGAACAAAAAAAGAATTTTGCAAATCCGTCAATATATGACGGAGTTATGCCCGAACATAAAAAAAATACAAACATCCGAATTGATAACCTCCTTTTTCGAAGTCGGTTAAAAACAAAGCTTCGCGCAAAGTTGCGCTTCTGTCTGTCTGTCTATCTGTTTGCAATAAACTCAAAAACTACTGAACAGATTTTCATTTAGTTGTCATCAATGGACAGTGATTCATGAGGAAGGTTTTTTTTTTTTTTTTTTGGGGCTGGGAAATCATCCTATGACTTCTTCCGCTCTAGGGTGGAGCGGAAGGGTGTGTCAGACTCTTACTGACTAAAACCCACCCCTGTTCCTCTCTGCCTCGAGTGCCCGGGGGCGAGGTAACTCTTTCGAATTTATCCTCCACCCCCGGGCAGGAGGAAGGTTAAGTTTATAATTTGTACTCTACTACTTGGGGCGGGTCAGTAGTACATAATAAAAATATATAAATTATATTATTTTAATAAATAATATATTGAACCAAAACAATATGTACAGACAAACAGTTACAAATGACACAAAGATCAAAGACATCTGAAAGGCAACAGCAGTTAGTGTTAGAAGTATTTGTAATGAATAGTCCTAAAAAAATCAAATTATTCCGTCAGTTAGATTACCAAAATGAATTGGACACATATTTTTGTTCTTTTGCTACGTAAACCATAAAAACCGGCAACCAAGTGCATATCGGACTTCGCACAAGGCAATCAGGGTTCCATACCAAATGTATTTTTGACTATTTGTATGGCTTTGGATCAACAAGATGCGTATACTGTGAAAATTTGAAGACTGTAGCTCCAACCGTTTGCCTGTAAAACCTGTGTGACAGTCGACGGACAGACAGACAGACGGACAGACGGACACGTGAGTGACAGCAGTAGGGCTCCGTTTGGACCCGATAGAGTGCGAAATGAAGACGATACAGTGCGTTGAAGTTTTGGGTGACATTACGCGTCGATACACTTAACACCGTTTAGTGACGTAACAAGCCCACCCACCTCCTAAACTTTGATGCGTTTTATCTTTGTCATTTTTTATTGGTTTGATAAAGCAAAAAATACGTGTTCAATATTTTTTTATAATCTAACTGACGGACTAAATAAAATTATAATTTTGTACCCAGGAAACATCCCTGGTACCCAAAGAAGGACTTAACTTGTGCTATACCAGGATTCTCACGCTAGTTTCCGTTTCAGGTGGAAGTGATAACTCGTGTATGTGGAGTTGTGAGTGTGTGAGATTGTGTATATTCTGTTTGAGAGAGGAGAATGCATGTGTTGTGTGTTAAAAAAATGCGAAATTGTAACTCTATTGTGTAATAACTTTGGCTGATCGACGGATACCGGTCGACAAACAATGACCGGTCGATGTCGACTAATTCATTCTACCATCGATCGATGGCATCGATCGACGATCGATCGATTGGTGTAATAACACCCTTTATTTTTTTTTAACTCAGCTTTTGTAACCAGCCATATTCCCTTCTCTTACATTCATGAAAAGCAGAATAAAGTAAATAAATAAATAAATAAAAATAACTTTATTGTTTCTCACACAATTGTTCTACAGCACAAAATTGAGGCAACCCCAGTAAGTTATAAGGATACTTGTGATGGGGTTACCTCGCTACTTCCCATGGGTAATAATTTATACTGTTGAGACATAATTAAAAGGAAATGAAAAATAAAATAAACAAATTTAGAATTCTAGGATGATTACAAAATTGCTGTAGCAAGTTCAGGTATGTGTAGGGTTTGTGGGTGTGTGTGTGTATTTGTGTGTGTGTGTGTGTATGTTTGTGTTTGTGTGTGTGTGGAAGGTGGGTGTGAGTGGTGTATGGGTGTGAGTACATGTATGTGTTAATGATTGATCTGGTGATGTATGTTAAGATTGGGTGCAGGTAAACTTTAACATATTCTGGTTAATAGTAGTTCAATTTCATCGTATTTTTGTGATTTTAACCATTGCGATAGAGTATTTTTGCATTCATACCGCAACATGGGGTAAATATTCAATATGTGGTTCAACTTATTATAAATATAGGTAGATTGAGTGTTATACTGACGCCTGGCAAATACCGTACGGACCGGAGTGGAACGGGACACAATGTCTTTACGTCTTTTATCGAGCTTAGATGGATCAAAAGAAAGGGTCTTGTGCAGTTGGATGGTTATGTTCAATACGTATAATTTCCTTACAGAGAGAAGATTACTAACCTTGTAAAGGTTGTCTGTAGAGTAACGAAAGGGTTTAAAGTACATACATTTAATGAGAGACCTTTGAGCCCTTTCTAGGTCTAGAAGTTTGGTCTTGGTGGCCCCTCCCCAGATCGGTATACAATATGTGATGACCGATTGTGCTAAAGCAGTATATATTTTGTTTAGTAGCAACGGTGGCATCACATGCCGTAACGTTTTAAAAATCCATATAAGTTTTCTGACCCTGGCCATGGTATTTTCAATATGGGTGTGCCAGGACAGTCTTTGGTCTACAGTTATACCAAGATATTTAGTGGAATTAACTCGCTGTATGCTTTGACAATTACAAGGATAGTGAGAGGTTGCACACTCATGGATCACGATCCCAAAATCAGCACCTGGCTGTGTCCTCTGATTAGGAGTAAAGCAGATGAAGTTAGTTTTAGCAACGTTGAGGGTTAGAAGATTAGCATTTAACCAACTTGCTATTACCGCTAGTCCACGTTCAGCAACAGCACGCACGGTTGCCCAAGATTCACCAGAGAAAACAACCGCTGTATCGTCTGCGTATGAAAAAATTCGTCCGCCACTGTTCCTAATATTACACAACTCGTTTATATAAATCAGGAACAGCGTCGGGGCGAGCACACTTCCCTGAGGTACTCCAAAACATACAATTTCTACGTCACTAGTGAGGTTTCCGACCCTAACTTGCTGTTTTCGGCTAGATAGGAATTTATATTGTTTTGTTTTGGCTAAGTCCCGTGCCAAGAAGTATAGACGGTTTCCCTTAGCAGTAAGATGTTCCGATATAAACACTGGGGTATCCTCATTGTTGGTGAAATGGAGTAACGTTTAGTTTAAAATAATATTGAACACCAACTTGACTTGATGCAATAAAAAATCTTACGATTCTGAAACCAAACAATTAATTGAGGAAACGCGCAACATCCTTTCAGAATTTAAAAATCAACCAAGAAAGTTAATGAAAAGTTTGTACAAAAGATTAATTAATTTAAACATTTTTTAAATATGAACCAAAAGCCATCAAAGTGTTTTTCATATTCAAAGTTCGTTTTTATGGTAGCCGTCTTGAATTATTTTATTAAAATTCGGCTTAGGCCTGGTTCATAAAAGTGCCACTTCGTAGGCCTCTCGGACCGAGGTACTTTGGCAAAATTTACATTTATATTGCAAAGGTATCTTATGTTTAAGCTTGTTAAAAGTTAAGGGTGCGTACAGAGTTGTCTTGAAGAGCTTCGTGATCCGTACTGCATCCTGATTTACTGGTCACACTTTCAACTTTTTAGTACTCCGTACCCGAAGGTATCAACAAGGGTAAACCCCTGCAGTGCGTCCGTCCGTCCGTCCGCCTGTCCGTTCGTCCGTCTGTCCGTTGTTGTAGAACCAAGGTTGTCGACATAGCTCACAGAATAAGCAAGCTGAAGTGGCAATGGGCCGGCCATATTAGCCGTAGAACCGATGACCGTGGGGGTAGACGTGTTCTCGAGTGGAGACCGCGAATCGGCAAACGTAAGGTAGGACGCCCTCAGGCTAGGTGGAGCGATGATCTTCGCAGGGTGGCTGGTAGCAGCTGGATGAGAGTTGCCGAGAACCGAGCAATTGGAGAGGCCTATGTCCAGCAGTGGACTGCTATAGGCTGATGATGAACGAGAGGTCAAGGCTAATTGCAACCCCTGCGGAGGCGACCTTGATTCTGCACACCCTGGAGGAGTGCCCGGGGCGGACCTCTGACCGTTGGATCTTTATCGCCAGGATCGGGCGAGACCTGTCTCTGCCAGCAGTAGTGAGGGCTGGCAGACACCGATAACTTAAGGGAAATGGCCTCCTTCTGTGAAACCGTGATGGTTCAGAAAAAGGCCTCCGAGCAGCATCATGAAAGGGCCGATCCCGCTTGGAGAACAAAGCCCCGGGAAGGCAACCGCCCCGTTGCTTAAAACGCCGAAGTCACGGAGCCCCTTCTATGTGAGAAAGGTGTTGAGGTGGTTTTAGTAGGGTAAAATCCCAAACTCCCTGGTCTTTTCCCCAAAAATCCAGGCGTCATTAAAGGTTTCCCCCAAAAACAAAAAAACAGATTCGTCGTATTTCGCACATTTAGGATTCTGTACTAAATGAGTTTTTGACAATTTGTATGACTTTATGTTAACATGAAGATGCTTATACATATAATAGTGAAGACTATAGCTCCAACCGTTTGGCTGTACAAGCTGTGTGACCGACGATGGACAGACGGACACGTGAGTGACAATAATAAGGCTCCGTTTGGATCCTTCGGGTACGGAACCCTAAAAACGGTCTATCTTTTCTATTTCTTTATTTTATTTTTTTTAAATGTTGCCCCACACTATGAATTATTTCTGTATCGTGGGTGCGTTCACAAACATGTAAGTAAATACACATACACTAGACACCCAGACACGGAAAAACTATCTGTAGGTCATACATATATTTGTTCCGTGCGGGGATCGAACCCGCGAAACGCAGCGCAGCAGCCGTACGCTCAACCACTGCGCCAACCGTGTCATCAATCGACTGTAAGTACGTCGGTCGTAACTTTTTGACCTTGAACTAGATTTAGTGCGGAGTTTCAATGGAATAAGAGGCCCACCATAGACTGGCTTTGTTACAACAGACTGACGTGCAGCCTCTACCTTAACCTATGACTGAATGATGAAGATCTACTAATTTATTTATTCAGTCTTATAAAACTAACAACATGTTGCCAATGAAAAATTCTGGCTAAACGTAATTTTCCTCATTGCGAAATAATTTGAATTTACGACATGCCATTCAATGTTTTTGGGGAAGGGTCGATCTTTAGAATCTACTTAGATAAATATTCATAAATCAATAGTCTACGCACAGCTACTTCAAAAAAAGGTACCTAAATAGGGCAAGAAAACGTGAGGATCACAGACTGAATATAACTTTAATAAAGTGTACATCTGAAATACAAAAGGAAAATATTTCGTAGAAAAGTAATTTGTCTAGGAAGGTCATTAAATTATTACCAACAGGTCAATATCTATATTGACCTGTAATGACCTATAACAACACATATTTTGTGAGTCTAGTTTGCAAGGTAACTAGACCGTATTTTTTTTTAGGTTGGGAAATTTACTTCTCCCAGCCGCTTTGGGTGGAGCGGGAGGGCGTGTCAGACTCTTACTGACTAAAACCCACCAGTGTTCCTTCAGTTGCCTGTGCCAGGACAAGGTGACTCTTTCGAACACTCCTGCGACCCAGGCAGGCATCAGCTCTAGCCGGTCCCGTCAATTCTTGCTAAAATCTCTTCGAGGCCCATGGAACAATACGCGCCGTCGACTCGGGCCTGGTCCCTATCGGACGGTGACCTGAACTGTGACGTAGACGGTGAGCAATGGGTATTGCTCACCGTCCACTAGTCGGCGCCTACGATGGCCGGAATTCAGCTAGCAACTCCCTATAACTAGACGGCTGGGATGGAATTAATTCACCAAAGCCCCGAGGCTGCTCATGCCGTATAGACAGGTATCAATGAAGAACTATTATATAGCGTGAGTCTTAAATATGAACTCCTGAAAAAAATAGGTACCTAGCTAAGTAGGTAGGTAGTTTACCTACCATTTAGGGCGAATGTCACCAATGAAGCTGATGCTATAATATCTAAACTACATTCAAGAGCTTGTCAGTGTCATCACTATTGTGTCACTCAGCTTGAACAGACTGATCGTTTAGTTTCCTTGGTGAAATTGTTCCATAAAGTGTGAGTCTTGACAACTAACGGAATTATTGGGCTGTTACCTAAGTCATAAATGCAAGCGGGATGCGTGCAAACAAGATCAGCTGCAGCAGCCTGACGGTCAGACAGTTAGTGGGACATGGCAGATCCTAAAAAATCCGGTCAAGTGCGTGGTGGACTTCGCATATTTAGGGTTCCGTACCAAATGAGGGAGCTATCAAACATCAATACTCCTGTGATTGACAATAGGTAATAATAGAAGGTAATCATAATCTCCCAAGTATCGCCACAACAGCCGGTCCTATGTGTCTCGCATCCATCGGCTACCCGCGACTCTCGCCAGGTCATCGGTTCACCTTGTGGGAGGCCTTCCAACGGTGCGTCCTCCGGAACGCGGTCGCCACTCCAGAACTTTTCGGCCCCATTCAACCATCTGACTGGCCTGTTGGTCTAATGGTTAGTGACCCTGACTGCTATGCCGGAGGTAGTGGGTTCGATTCCCACCCAGGACAAATGTTTGTGTAATGAGCATGATCATTTGTTCTGTGTCTGGGTGTAATTTATATGTAATATGTATGTATTTAGAAATATATAAGTATGTTTATCAGTTGTCTAGTACCCATAACACAAGCTCTGCTTAGCTTGGGACTAGATGGCGTTGTGTGATAGTTGTGGAATATTATTATTATTATATCTGTTCTGCGAGCAATGCCCACTGCCACTTCAGTTTAGCAATTCTTCGGGCTATGTCGTTAACCATGGTTCTCTTGCGGATATTATCATTCCTGATTCGATCACGCCCTTACGTGATCGAATCAGGAATGATAATAAAAACTCCGAGCATTGCCCTCTCCATTGCCCTTTGGGTGACTTTAAGCCAGTATACTAGTCTTTGCTTTAAGCCTTCTGATGATGCCCATTGTGAGCGACCACATTTCCATTCCAAATGTCATCACTGATGGTAATAGATAAATTAATTTGGAAAGACTTAGCGAAGTGGCAAAGACTTAATAGAGGATTTATTCGCTGATTGAGCACTGGCTGTTACTACTGTTTACGAACAAACAAAATAAAAAATAGCTAGGTACCTTCCTTCTGCGGCACTTGGGTAAAAAAAAGTTCATCCATTCAGAAGCAGAAATGAACCTAGTAGCGTCATCTATACCAAATACGATGAACTGTCTCGCGTCTTGGTTTTCAAGTTTTTCACTTCAATCTAATTAAACTTGAAATATTCTTATTTATAGCAGGAATGGTTTCTAAATACTATTTTTAATTAATGAGAGTAATTTTTAAAAAAGAACAGGTTTTCCGAGCTGTTTTCTTAACTGTTGTTACTAGTTTTTGAACGAATATACGTTTTGACACTGACATTTGTCAATAATGTCAAGTGAAAAACTTTTATGCGGAAGTGCAATATTTATTTCGCGTTTTTATTAATATTTCAGAGTTAAAATGGGTGAAACAGAAGAATATAAATGTGTGAACTGTGGTACAGCAGCCGCGGCACTTTTTCGAACGTACGGACCTTCGGTATTAAAGCTCACCAAATGTGTAAGTTACAAATATTTTCAAGTGCCGAATGTCTTGTTTTATTATCTAGTGATATACGCCTGGAGAGCACTGAAACAGTACTAAGAAGGTCTCGTAAATAGGTAACGTACTGCTTTAAAAGCTGGAAGTTCATCGATGAACAACATTTGCATTGTTTAGAACCAAAGACAATAGGCGGGTTTCTTCTATAGTTTAAAAGCGACCGATTGACCGGAGAGGACAGGACATAAAGAGAGGTGGAAAGATATGGTGACGGCCTTTGCCCAGCAGTTGGACAACGTGGGCTAAGAAAAAATAATTAAAAATAAAGTTTAAAAGCTCATAGCACTACAATTTACAAAACAAAGTCCCCCGCCACGTCTATCTGTATGTTCGCGATCGATGAACTCAAAAAGTACTGAACGGATTTTCATGCAGTTTTGACCAATAGATAAAGTGATTCATTAGGAAGGTTTAAGTGTCTAATTTGTACCCAGGCAAATCTGGGGCGGGTTGCTAGTAATATATATAATAATAATAATAAAAAGACACAATGTAACAGTTTTGGTATCAATCTTCCTCAAATTGTTCACTTGTTCTTTCTTATCATTATGACAGACTACCATTTTTTAGCTACTTTGTACCAGTGGCCTATTCCATTGAAACCATGTATTTTACTAGTATTTAAAACCACTCTGCAAATGTTTACTATCTGTGATAGAATTTTTGTAATTTATCAGCACTTCAAGAGATTATCACAACAATTTTAGTAGTTCATGAGCTAAAGATCATGGCATGGACAAGAAAACCCTCAATAGAGCTCTTAAAAGAAGTTTTAACTTACATCTTGTATTTTGTACAATTTCAGGAGAAATGTAAGGAGATTGTGGATAAATACATAGAATATGATCCTGTAATAGTGATGATTGATCTGGTACTCATGTCCAAAGAAGCACAGCGGCATATTTTGTACAACACCGAGTTTAAGGTATGTGAATACTTAATAGTGATCAAGATATACAGATATACTCATTATTGTAGGTACACTGTAACAATACAATAAGGATCAACGTACTTAACCATAGCCATAGTTGCTTTTAGTATAAATGGAAATATTGATTCAAACATTTCACATAAGTACATAAAAATTTTGACTGTCATTTAAAGTACAGTAGGCCAGCCTTGGCAATACATATCAGTAGCAGTGGGCCAGGCACATTGCTTGCAGAATAGGTGGTTGATGGAGCCGGAAAGTTCTGGAGTGGTTACCGCATACCAGAAGACACAGCGTTAGAAGGCTGCACAAGGTGAATTGATGACCTGGTGAGGGTCGTGGGTATGCGAGATGCACAGGACCGGTCGTTGTGGCGATTGTTGGGGGAGGCTCATGTCCAGCAGTGCATGCCTTTCGGCTGAAATGATGATGATGAGGTCAGCCTTATTGGTAGTTTTGTTACTTGGGAATAAGCGTCCGTACAGACATGGCGCGAACCGCGCGGTTACCGCGCGTTACGTCTGAACGATCTAATATTAACATAAATAAGACCCCGTGCGGTTCCCACGCGATTCTGAAACCGCGCCTTTCCCGCCGTGTCTGAACCTGCGTTAAAGCTATTATAATGCTATATTATATTATTATTGACTAATAATTTTTTTTATTATTATTTCAGGCATTTTGGAAACTAGGTATAATACTGATAATGTTGGAAGCATACGGAGTGTGGAGAAGCGACAGTTTATTCAGTTTAGGTGTGAATTCTATCTGTGGGTTTTCAAACAATTCTACCAATCTGTAAGTATGATAGTATTGTATTATTTCTTTAAATGTAAGTATACAGGGTTTTAAGGCCATCTAAGAAACAAAGAATGCATTTTGAATGCTAAAATAATTCTGATATTATGTATAACATTATGACACTTTTTTTTTTTTTGGGGATGTGAAATTATCCACTGACTTCTCCCGCTCTAGGGTGGAGCGGAAGGACGTCTCAGACTCTTACTGACTAAAACCCACCCCTGTTCCTCCCTGCCCTGAATGCCCAGGGGCGAGGTAACTCTTTCGAATTTATCCTCAACCCCTGGGCAGGCATCGGCCATCACGGGCGCCGTCGTGTTTGCTGACAACTCTTTGAGGCGCGCGTGGAACACTACGCGCCGTCGACTCTCAGGCCAGGTGCTGATCGGACGGCGAGCTACCCACTACTCGCCGTCCGCAGGCCCGGGTCTACGGTGGCCGGAGATCGTCTCGCGACGTCCTCCGCCCAGGGCGTCTCCTGCGGCGGCTGCTGCTGAGGGCGTGAGGGCGAGTCTGTTGTTGCAGCCTCTCCCTCACCCGTTCCGCCTCCTCCTTCGCGAGCATTACTGCTTCGCAGAAGGAGGAGACTGCTTCCCATTCCCTCTCGCTCCGTACCATGGCCTGGACCAGTGCCGGGCGCGAGAGGTCGCTGCCGCCGATGGCCTCCACGAACATTATGACACTTGACATTATTTGCTTTACAATAATAATAGTTCAGCAGTGTTTAAGTATTTATAGAGCATCATTCAAGATTTTGATATATGCTTTAATAAAGGAATTACATTTAGTAAGTGCATTAACTGTTCTATGAAAGCAGTGCATCTAGTTCCTGTCATCATTAGTTATGATTAGAGATTTTGGTTAGGCTTTACTGTCAAAGGAATAAAGCTGTAAACATTACTTACATTTGTTAAATATTCGAGTACCTACTTAAGTACACATTTTTTTCGAGTTTTAGGAATCATCAGATGACTCCATCGCTGTGGGTGGAGTTGGAGGGTGTGTCAGACTCATAATGACTAAAACCCACCCCTGCTCCTTCAGTTGCCCTTTGCGTTCGCCGCGGTGACTCTTATGAACAATTTCGCGACCATTCGAGTACACTTGAAATGACAATTACTTTTAGCCTTTAGTCAGGCTAAAATACCTGTACCTTTATCAGTCTACCATAGTGTTTAACCAAAAAACCTACTTAACAAATTCCAGAACAATACCAATCAACATATCACAGTCGGTCCCCGACTCATGGAAGGTGAGCTGCTGGGCGTGGACACAAGTGGAGAAGAATGAAGAAGACAATGATCTGTTCATATGGGAGAAGGACTTCTATGTGCAGTTCTCTTCTATTACTTGTGGTTAGTTCCTATTACCGTCTGTAGAGAGGGTCCTGGCTAACATAGCCAGCCTAGCTCCACCCAGAGGCACAGAAGCTTGCTAGGGGCTTCACAGGCTCTGCAGAGCGACCACACGGTGCCGGAGCTAAGGCAAATCATTTCAGGATGATGTGGCCGGCTGATAGTTGTTTGTAAAAGATTGTTCAGGAAACAAAAAGCGCTTTGTTTTAACAATATCACAAACAAACAATGAAGACACAATATCAACAAAAACATCTGATTGACTTAACCTGTCAGGTACCGCGTCATTTAATATTTTTTTTGAGTTTTTAATAATAATAATTAATATTTTTTATTAATAATTTTTTTTTCGCCCTGCCTCACTGGTGTGGCGTTGAGCGGTGACGTGTCAGAACTGGGAAATATGGTACAAAGGAAAAGAGGCGTATGCCCTGCAGTGGGTCATTCCAGGCTGATGTCATGATTATCTGCACTTATCTACAAAAATAAATATGGAAGAAGCAAAATTTCGGCTGCACAAGTTTATAATCAGCCTTTAGCTCTGGGGCGTATGACACACTCAGTTGTAGTTCCTAAATGCGCTTAGTTAGGTATTTAGATAAGAAGAAAAAACAATAATATTTTTTTTTTAACAATAATATTTGTATAAATATTATTGTTTTTTCTTCTTATGTAAATACCTGACTAAGCTGTAAGTAAATAAAGCTGTAAGTTAGTATTAACTTACAGCTTTATTTATAAACCTCGCTAGAATAATATGCTAAGTTTATATATACTCATTAGTGGATTCTAAAATCAAATTCTTCATAGAAAATGTTGAATGAAGAACCGGCTAATCAGTGTTTAAACTCATATGCTCATTTCTAGGGTTCCGAACATGCGAATGAAACTCAGAGCATTTATTCCAAATAAACCATTTACAGGCACTTTTGAATTGTCAAGAAGTCGAACAGTCAGAAAGATATGCTAATTGCACATTCCGTAGCGTAGATCTAATAACGTGCAAGAAACTCCATGGACAATTTTTAGTACAAAAATCCTGGTTACATCTTTCTTGTTGCTTCTATTGAGTGAGAACAATGTTAATAAAACTAAACAATTCAAATAAATATTAAAATAAGACTGGCAATTAAGAGTTGACCAGTCTCAGCTGACGGCGCCCGTTCACGAACATGACGCGTGGATCAGCAACACTCAGCTGAACCATATCGAAGGAAACCGAGTGACCCAACACACGCGTCACCATCAGCGAGACATTTAGTGAGCATTATGACAAACTCTCAACTGCCATGCTGGTTCATGTCAAAAAAGCAGTGACATAATAACACAATATGTTCATTTACAAAATTAGAAAATGCTTCGAAATTTTACAAAACTATAAGTTTTGAAATTATAAAAAAAATAAAACGATAAAAACTTAGGTAGGCACTTGAGACACAAAACTACACCAATTTTACATCACAATATCCAATAGGAATCAGCAATGTAAAAGTAAGTTGAAGGCTTGGTTATTCACTTTGAACTATACTGATACAGAGTCACTTCTAATATAATATTCCACATCTGTACCTACACACCAAACCACACACACACAAACACACTACTCTCACGCACTGACACCCACACACATTTACACACCATCACTCTCACGCACTGACACACGCACATACCATGCAAGTTGATGAATGGCCACCTAACTATTAGTGTTGTATTAAACTCATTTTTTATTTTAGTAGATACTCGTATGTCTGTAAGCCTTTTGTTTTTTTTTTTACTTTTTATTATTATATTTTTACTTATTTTTTCTTTAAGTTCACGCCATCTTACACGGGCTATGAACCAAAGAACGTATGTAGTTTCCAATATTACCGCCTCCCAAGATACAGGTTTTTGCCTAGTTTGGGAGACAGTAGGCTAATGTACTTTTGTTAAATTAACTGTTCCTTGTTCTAGCTATTAAGACTGTAATTTATGGTTGTGTTCTAAATAAAAAAATATTAGTATTTGTTATAATAATCAATTTGCGAATACTTAAAACAGCCACTACTAAACTTCACTCGAAAAAATCTCGAACCAAAAAAAAAAAGAGTGCACTCCGGGAGTGCCGACAGAAGTGAAAACTTGAAGAAAAATGTCCAACGCGCCTAAAGAAGTTTTCACTTCAAAAATAAAAAATAGAACGTTTTAAAGTCACATCAACGTTTATTGGGGCTTTACACTTTTTGCACACGCTGAACAATTGAATATAAAAAAACAAACTTGCTTTACTATAAGGAAATTGGCGGGGGTCGCGGAGGAGCGTTGTAGTTGTCCGTTCCCGTCGGTGGGTCTCGGCTCTCTTTCCCGCAGCAGGCGAGGTGCGCGGGCGGCAGGGGAGGGGGCGAGCTCTTGTTATGGTGTGTAGCAACAAACGTCGTACTTACTATGGCCATAGAAAACCCGTGCTATAACGTTCTAAAAATATGATTGGAACCATTTGCGCGCGAGTCCAACAATAGGTTTTTAGTTGTGTCTGCTATTCCGGGACCTGACAGGTGTATAATAGTGTATTTTTATATCTTTTATTTGTCCCTGAAACTTGATATATTAAAATGTTTTTTTTTTTATTCAGGGATATTAATATTTGTGGCAACAGCACATCTTTTAATGACGATGGTACCACCGTTCTCAAAACGACATAAAGGTAACAACATAAGTCATTATTTTTTCATTGTTTCTCCTAGTCATAGATACTTAATATAATATGAGCGTACAGATGCGTCATCTCATACAAAGAAATGTAACCGCCCTAATTACGGGTTTTTAAAAAAAATGTTTTTAAAGTTTTTTGCAGTTCATAACATTAATCGTGTCAAAATGGGTTAGGTATTAATCAAAGTTTAATGATGTTGAATGGGAAACCTTTAAAACTTAAAACAGCGACATCTATTTCTACAAATATATAGATGTTAAGGACCGCTGACTGAAAAGTTGTGTGGAAATCGGTTGTCGTGGTATGGGGCATGTGATGCGGAGGAATGAAGAAAATGTCGTGAGGAAAGTCTTGTGTATGGATGTGGATGGCTATGAGTACGGTAATGCCAAAGAAAGGATGGATGGACTGTGTGAAAGAGGATATGGGTAAAAAGGGGGTGACTACAGAGATGACGACTAATAGTATAGAAGAAAAAGACATTTTGCGCCGATCCCAAATAAATTGGGCTAAGGGCAGGTGAATGATGATTTATAGAATAAAGATGTAAAGGATTTGTTCGAATTATCTTCTAAATTTGAATTAGGAGCACATCATTCAACAAAATTGCGCTTAGGGGAGTTAATAAAAAAAAAAATAGGTAGCCATAGTTGTTAGCAGATTTTTTTTTTTAATTTTAATGAAATATCGATGCCTGCATATCACGCCACCTCAATAGGTGGCGTGATATGCAGGTATCGATATTTACATACGATACGATATAAAATACACAAATAACAATTTATTTGTGTATTTTCTTCCTTCGAACTCGCTCTATCTGGCAATGTTGCGATAGAACATTTTGACCGATAACTTTCCAGAGCTCATTTGTTGCCCTAAGCAGAGATCTAGGTATTTAAGACTACTCAAGCTTAGTAGCATTTTTCTTGAAAATTAATGATATTTGTATGAAGTCAATATGCAAATTCACGTTCTAATATTCATTTACGAAACTCTTGATCACAGTGACTTATAGGAAGGCATGAAACGTTTACTGAGCTTGGCTTAAGTCATGGACGAATAAATACAGTATTTATTCATCCATGCATGGCTATACGTCTGAGTAGGCTATATGGAACTTAGCCCAAATATCCTTCTGCCATACTCCGTTTTTTTAGTCAGTAAGAGGCTGACAGACACGCCCTCCCGCTCCACAGCGGGAGAAGTTATTTGATCATTTGTCACCCTAAACAAAAAAAAAGCAAATATTCTTACGATTATATTATGTCGAAGTAGGTAGGTACTAACCATAACAAAATATGATTTACGTTCATAATTAAAACTTTTCTTAAACCGGCTGTTTCTTTTATTTCCAGTGCCTATAATGCGCGTGCTGAAAGCGTTCACCCTGGCGGACGTCAGCATACTGTTCACGCTGCCCATGCTGGTGTGGGGCTCAGAGACTTCAGCTGATACCAGGACCATTCACTTTGTTCTAGTCTATCTGTACAGTTTTGTTGTATTCCTCAACGTATTTAGTGGTGAGTCTATGTATTTCTTTATTCACGCAACATAACATCTCACCTCATTTCCCCGAATGGTAAGGTAGTTATAGGCGGACTTAATAAAACAGGTTGAATTAACCAGTAAACTGGACGCCTAAACCGTTCATTAAACGCCAGCATCCAATTAAATGGCTGGAAGACAACTAACTAAGTCATTGAAAGCAAAGGGCTGGATGTCTTGTAATCATTTAGTTAAATTATATATTGTTGCCGATTCTCTAAAATTAAAGAATCGCTATCTTTTACTAAAAGGCAGTGCGAGAAAAGGACGGCAATGGTGCCGATTCCCTAATTCCATAACTAAATTAAAATTAGAGAATCGCTATCTTTTACTAAAAAGGTAGTGCGAGAAAAGGACGGCTATAGCTATGAACTAAGTTAAAGATGTCAAACTAGTTTACGCCGTGCGCTTTACCGTGTTTTTAGTCGACATGTTTTTACGTGTACCCTTAATTTGTATGGAAATATTAGTTTAAACTAAATTTGACAGCTCTAATTTACGTCCGTCTCTTTCTTGTTTTATTAGAGAGAAAAAGATAGCAATAGCCTAAATTAGGTTTAGTTTGTGCACAACAGAATCAACACCACTAGCTATGAACTAAATTAGAGATGTCAAACTAGTTTACGCCTTGCGCTTCACCGTGTTTTTAATCGACATGTTTTTGTATAGAAATATTAGTTCAACTAAATTTGACAGCTCTAATTTACGTCCGTCTCTTTCTTGTTTTATCAGATAGAAAAAGATAGGAATAGCCTAAATTAAGCTTAGTTTGTGCAGAACAAAATTCGCACCATTAATGAATTTGTGATACCACTGATCGTAGTTATGTGTGTACAAAAGGCAAAGTTAGGATGCAAGAGCGAGCGAAGCGAACTCGGGACCTGTGGGGCACACCGACTCGGATAGCTCAGGTTCGTTCACTTTGTGGTTCTTTATTCAAATTCAAACCATTGAATTTCCTACACCTTTTAAATAAATTTGAATCTTTAATAGTGATTATTAATTTTTTACTTAATTTGTATCACTTGGGTGAGTCTTGATCAGTCATCATCAAAGGGCTAACTTTCAGCACGCCAAGTTGTTAAACGTTGAGTGATTCTAGTTCAATTAACTATCGCCCTAGGCATCTATCTCATTGAATGGCGGGCGTTTAATGAACGGCCTAGGCGTCCAATTAACTGGCTCATTCAACGAGATGGTTCTGCTGTGACACATACTCCGCCAGTATGTTGTGCCTAGTAATAGGGTGCGAGCCTAAATCCAGACTCCGGGCTGCTATTGAAAAATTCCCCATATAAAACCCAATAACACTTTATCCAACATGGGACGGTGGAGGTTTGCCCCGCTTGGGCGGAGCACCGCCGTGTCCTCGTGGATGCGATAGGTGGCGGCGACCTCTCGCGCCTGGCCTTGGTTCAGGCCATGGTACGGAGCAAGAGGGAATGGGAGACAGTTTCCGCCTTCTGCGAAGCAGTAATGCTCGCGAAGGCGGAGGCGGGACGCGTGAGGGAAGCTCAACGGAGTGGCCTTCACGGCCGCTACCACCGCAGGAAAGGTACTGGGCGTAGGACGTCGCAAGACGATCTCCGGCCACCGTAGACCCGGGCCTGCGGACGGCGAGCAGTGGGTAGCTCGTCGTCCGATCAGCACCAGGTCCGAGAGGCGACGGCGCGTAGTGTTCCACGCGCGCCGAACAAGAGATTAATGTCAGCCACCACTGACGGGGCCCATCGTGGCCGATGCCTGCATGCCTAGGGGTAGCGGGTAAATTCTGAAAATGAGTTACCGTACCCCTGGGCACTCAGGCAGGGAAGGAACAGGGGTGGGTTTTAGTCAGTAAGAGTCTGACATCACGCCTTCCCGCTCCACCCAGAGCGGGAGAAGTCATTGGATGATTTCCCACGCCCCCAAAAAAAAAAAATCCAACATGGGAATCGGACCTAATGTATTTTTTTTTTGGCGTGGGAAATCATCTAATAAATTCTCTCCTGGGTGTAGCGGGCGGACTTATCAGACTCTTAAGGTGGTTAAACCGGCGAGGCGAGGCGTGAATGGGGTGGGCGAGAATTGAAATGTGTGTGTCGCGCGCCTACGTGTAGTGGACAGAGAGCCAGTAGGTACTGTGCGAGCAACATTCGTCGGCGTGTCGACCCGTAAATACAATAGAGTATTTATTTACTTTGTAAAACGGTTACATAAATCTCGCACCATCAAGGACCCGCTCAGTCTCTCTTCGTCAAGGCTATCTCGCGATTTATGTATCCGTTTTACAATACATAAATCTCGCACCGTCGAGGAGGGTAATCGGTCTCTCTTCGTCAAGGCTATTTCGCGATTTATGTATCCGTTTTACAAAGTAAATGAATACTCTATTCTTAGAGCAATAAAGTTCAATATTGTACTAACAAATATTTATACCAAAAATGCCTTTTACACCAAAAATGGGCAGAGCGTAGATAGAAATTTTGCCATACATTATTTCAATTTTTGCCCAACACATCCACGCCTCGCCTCGCCTCGCCATGTAAAACCACCTTTAAGTCTGGCCAACGAAAGCTGTCCAAGAAAAAAAGGGCAGCAATTTATAATGCACTGCTTAAACGGAGTTGATACTATTTATTATTCAAGAAATATTATGCGATACTAACATCAATTTTTCATAATAGAAGCAGTGCATAAACAGGGTAAACAACTATGATTTGTTAAAATTGCCGCCTTTTTTAACCAACTTCAAAAAAAGGAGTAGGTTCTCAATTCGGATGTATTTTTTTTTTATGCGTTTTACCTCATAACTTTTTACTAGGTGAACAGATTTTGAAGATTTTTATTTGAAAGATGTTGCTTCACATGTGGTCCCATTTTAATTTCGTGAAGATTTGATAAACAACTTCGGAGATAAACAATGAAACCCTTCAATAAATGATAGCAAATCTTCCAGAATTGCTGCAATCGCATGTCTGTATATTGTTTTCACCACTTCACAACATTACATCACGCTGATACGCTCTGAAGGAGTATACAGATTTGTACAGTTCACCATGATACACCCTAATTTCACTATGTTCAAATTCCCTATTTTTGAGGCTATCAATTCGGGCATAACTTTACTATTAATTTAGTTTTAGAATGGGGTACAACAACTAAAAAGTGAAAAATAAAAAACTTTTTACAAAAATAATACAACCGACTTGCATAAATAATACTAATTACAAAAAAATAGAACCGACTTCCAAAAAAAGTGCAAAATAACTTTAATTTCGGAAGTCGGTGTTCCTGTTTTGTGTCTTTGTTTTTTGACACCGACTTCCGAAATTAAAGTTATTTTGCACTTTTTTTGGAAGTCGGTTCTATTTTTTTGTAAAAAAGTTTTTTATTTTTCACTTTTTAGTTGTGGCTCCCCATTAAACTGTGTTAACAATTCATAGACATACGATAGCAGCAATCGCGGTTGATTTGCTGTCAATTTTTGAAGAGTTCCGTTGTCTGTCTCCGAAACCCATCATCAGATCTTTTTGAAATTTAAATGGGACCATTTCGGAATAAACCCCTTTCGAACAAAAAAAGAATTTTGCAATCAAAATCCGAATTGATAACCTCCTCTTTTTTCGAAGTCGGTTAAAAAATGCAAAATAACTTTAATTTCGGCAGTCGGTGTCAAATTACGAAGAAACCAAACTAGAAACACCGACTGCCGAAATTAAGTAATTTTTTTTTTGTAGGAGAGCTTTCGTTGGTCAGACTCGTCTAAACACCCACCCGTGTTCCTTCAGTAGCCTGTCACTCGCGAGCCGGCAGCAGTGCTCGGCTGCTCGGTTCAGTCTAGCGTGAGGTCATGGCTCCTTTTTATAAGAGAGCTTTCGTTGGTCAGACTCGTCTAAACACCCACCCGTGTTCCTTCAGTAGCCTGTCACTCGCGAGCCGGCAGCAGTGCTCGGCTGCTCGGTTCAGTCTAGCGTGAGGTCATGGCTCCTTTTTATAAGAGAGCTTTCGTTGGTCAGACTCGTCTAAACACCCACCCGTGTTCCTTCAGTAGCCTGTCACTCGCGAGCCGGCAGCAGTGCTCGGCTGCTCGGTTCAGTCTAGCGTGAGGTCATGGCTCCTTTTTATAAGAGAGCTTTCGTTGGTCAGACTCGTCTAAACACCCACCCGTGTTCCTTCAGTAGCCTGTCACTCGCGAGCCGGCAGCAGTGCTCGGCTGCTCGGTTCAGTCTAGCGTGAGGTCATGGCTCCTTTTTATAAGAGAGCTTTCGTTGGTCAGACTCGTCTAAACACCCACCCGTGTTCCTTCAGTAGCCTGTCACTCGCGAGCCGGCAGCAGTGCTCGGCTGCTCGGTTCAGTCTAGCGTGAGGTCATGGCTCCTTTTTATAAGAGAGCTTTCGTTGGTCAGACTCGTCTAAACACCCACCCGTGTTCCTTCAGTAGCCTGTCACTCGCGAGCCGGCAGCAGTGCTCGGCTGCTCGGTTCAGTCTAGCGTGAGGTCATGGCTCCTTTTTATAAGAGAGCTATCGTTGGTCAGACTCGTCTAAACACCCACCCGTGTTCCTTCAGTAGCCTGTCACTCGCGAGCCGGCAGCAGTGCTCGGCTGCTCGGTTCAGTCTAGCGTGAGGTCATGGCTCCTTTTTATAAGAGAGCTTTCGTTGGTCAGACTCGTCTAAACACCCACCCGTGTTCCTTCAGTAGCCTGTCACTCGCGAGCCGGCAGCAGTGCTCGGCTGCTCGGTTCAGTCTAGCGTGAGGTCATGGCTCCTTTTTATAAGAGAGCTTTCGTTGGTCAGACTCGTCTAAACACCCAGCCGTGTTCCTTCAGTAGCCTGTCACTCGCGAGCCGGCAGCAGTGCTCGGCTGCTCGGTTCAGTCTAGCGTGAGGTCATGGCTCCTTTTTATAAGAGAGCTTTCGTTGGTCAGACTCGTCTAAACACCCACCCGTGTTCCTTCAGTAGCCTGTCACTCGCGAGCCGGCAGCAGTGCTCGGCTGCTCGGTTCAGTCTAGCGTGAGGTCATGGCTCCTTTTTATAAGAGAGCTTTCGTTGGTCAGACTCGTCTAAACACCCACCCGTGTTCCTTCAGTAGCCTGTCACTCGCGAGCCGGCAGCAGTGCTCGGCTGCTCGGTTCAGTCTAGCGTGAGGTCATGGCTCCTTTTTATAAGAGAGCTTTCGTTGGTCAGACTCGTCTAAACACCCACCCGTGTTCCTTCAGTAGCCTGTCACTCGCGAGCCGGCAGCAGTGCTCGGCTGCTCGGTTCAGTCTAGCGCGAGGTCATGGCTCCTTTTTATAAGAGAGCTTTCGTTGGTCAGACTCGTCTAAACACCCACCCGTGTTCCTTCAGTAGCCTGTCACTCGCGAGCCGGCAGCAGTGCTCGGCTGCTCGGTTCAGTCTTGCGTGAGGTCATGGCTCCTTTTTATAAGAGAGCTTTCGTTGGTCAGACTCGTCTAAACACCCACCCGTGTTCCTTCAGTAGCCTGTCACTCGCGAGCCGGCAGCAGTGCTCGGCTGCTCGGTTCAGTCTAGCGTGAGGTCATGGCTCCTTTTTATAAGAGAGCTTTCGTTGGTCAGACTCGTCTAAACACCCACCCGTGTTCCTTCAGTAGCCTGTCACTCGCGAGCCGGCAGCAGTGCTCGGCTGCTCGGTTCAGTCTAGCGTGAGGTCATGGCTCCTTTTTATAAGAGAGCTTTCGTTGGTCAGACTCGTCTAAACACCCACCCGTGTTCCTTCAGTAGCCTGTCACTCGCGAGCCGGCAGCAGTGCTCGGCTGCTCGGTTCAGTCTAGCGTGAGGTCATGGCTCCTTTTTATAAGAGAGCTTTCGTTGGTCAGACTCGTCTAAACACCCACCCGTGTTCCTTCAGTAGCCTGTCACTCGCGAGCCGGCAGCAGTGCTCGGCTGCTCGGTTCAGTCTAGCGTGAGGTCATGGCTCCTTTTTATAAGAGAGCTTTCGTTGGTCAGACTCGTCTAAACACCCACCCGTGTTCCTTCAGTAGCCTGTCACTCGCGAGCCGGCAGCAGTGCTCGGCTGCTCGGTTCAGTCTAGCGTGAGGTCATGGCTCCTTTTTATAAGAGAGCTTTCGTTGGTCAGACTCGTCTAAACACCCACCCGTGTTCCTTCAGTAGCCTGTCACTCGCGAGCCGGCAGCAGTGCTCGGCTGCTCGGTTCAGTCTAGCGTGAGGTCATGGCTCCTTTTTATAAGAGAGCTTTCGTTGGTCAGACTCGTCTAAACACCCACCCGTGTTCCTTCAGTAGCCTGTCACTCGCGAGCCGGCAGCAGTGCTCGGCTGCTCGGTTCAGTCTAGCGTGAGGTCATGGCTCCTTTTTATAAGAGAGCTTTCGTTGGTCAGACTCGTCTAAACACCCACCCGTGTTCCTTCAGTAGCCTGTCACTCGCGAGCCGGCAGCAGTGCTCGGCTGCTCGGTTCAGTCTAGCGTGAGGTCATGGCTCCTTTTTATAAGAGAGCTTTTGTTGGTCAGACTCGTCTAAACACCCACCCGTGTTCCTTCAGTAGCCTGTCACTCGCGAGCCGGCAGCAGTGCTCGGCTGCTCGGTTCAGTCTAGCGTGAGGTCATGGCTCCTTTTTATAAGAGAGCTTTCGTTGGTCAGACTCGTCTAAACACCCAGCCGTGTTCCTTCAGTAGCCTGTCACTCGCGAGCCGGCAGCAGTGCTCGGCTGCTCGGTTCAGTCTAGCGTGAGGTCATGGCTCCTTTTCTGGCAGCGTTATTAGGTTTCTCAGATAATTCTGGGTCTGGGCCTGTGTACGGTTGATGGCAGAGAGTTTCATATTTGTTCACCCTTTTCAGGGGGTGTTAATATTAGAATTAATGTTAAAGTGACCACATAAGATACCATCACACCTGTGCTTATTAATATGTACCTACTTATTAATAATGTACTTATTTTATTTCTTTTTCCAGTGATATACGAGTGCCCAGTTCTAATAACATCATTCGTTCTAATATTTTGCAACGTGGCGAAGAACGTCACATGCTACCACGCCACGCCGATCTTTAGAAGAATATTTGCTTATTGAAGACAACAAGGCTAGTATATCTATTAACCAAAGATGCAAGCTTTCGAGAGGTCGTGAGTCTGAGCTCCCTTTTAAAACAAATATATTAACTGTTAGAGTTTACAGGAGTATTAGTAAGGGACAAAATTATTACCAAGCAAATGTTTATATAATATTTAAAAATAATAAACACTTCCACAGTATCACAGAGTATTTATTTCAAAAATATAACCTCAATATTTTGTTATTTATGAGTTTACTTAGCTAAATACACGATAATATACATTGGAGTAGTTTGGGTACATTATTTTTTACACTTTATTTAGCAGAATAATACATACATAGGAAAAATCATGGAGAGATACCTACTATACATTCTTTATTTTTATACAGTACAAAATCTTGTTGGGTTCTAAGGTATAACTAAAAAAAACGGCCAAGTGCGTGTCGTACTTCGCACATTTAGGGTTCCGTACCAAATGAGGGAATTTCAAAGAAAAAATCTGATTTGTCAATATTGTACCTAGATTTGTTAGTAAAATATAATATTAATAAACATTATCACCAAATTTCAAGTTCCTAGGTCAATGGGAAGTTAATAAATTCTTCGGAACAAAATTTTCTGACAGACGATAGATAGATCTTTACCTATTTTATTTTAACATAGTGTCCTGGTTAGCCAATCAACTGAGGGAGTTTAATAGCCTTCTGTGTTTACAAAGCTGTTCTACGAAACGGGCTATAAGAGATAATGCCTTATGGTATGTAATTTTTCCGTAGAAAAATATATTTTTGGGAATGTATATTTATATTTATTATCATAGCAGATTTTTTTCTACAATTTAAAATATTTGCGGTTCTACATAAAAATTCTCGGAATACAATCATTCATTATAATTATTAATTTAGAAGCTATTTCGTAAGAACTAATGCTTGTATTCACTAAATATAAACTAAATGATGAAGCTGTGCTACCTACTTAGCTGTTTTACACAATCATACAAAAAATATACCTATTTATTTGAATATCAAGAATCTAAGAAGAAATGAATAGCAACTTTAAACAAAACTATCAGTTATTGAATAGCTGCGATATAATATACTGATAAACCAAACTGAATAGGTTCTTTATTTTAGCCTGAATGACACATTATCATCATCATCATTCTCCTGCCCTTATCCCAATTTATTTGGGGTCGGCGCAACATGTCTTTTTCTTCCATACTCCTCTATTAGTCGTCATCTCTGTAGTCACCCCCTTTTTACCCATATCCTCTTTCACACAGTCCAACCATCTTTTCTTTGGCCTTCCCCTACTCTTATAGCCATCCACATCCATACACAAGACTTTCCTCACGACATTTTCTTCATTCCTCCGCATCACATGCCCATACCACGACAACCGATTTCCACACAATTTTTTTTGAATGACACATTATCTCATCATAATTTTTAGTCTCAAAATTAAAAGCTGTTTTAATTCTATATCACTGATTATCAGAGGTCGGAATTAGGTAGAGTTATTTATGTACTTGCATCGAAATATTAATATGGATCTTCCCGGGATTTTTAATGGACAATCCCGTGTGGCCAACAATATTACAAATAAAGAATAATAAAAACCGCTATTCTTTTCTTTTGTTCTCACAAGCTATATTGTGTGAACTACAAACGTGGCAAGATCGCACGTGTGCGCATTGAAATTTTGCAACTTCGGACATCCGATGTCGTTGATGTAAATTTGGCAACGTCGCGCGTGCAGTGGTTTTCCGTTAAATTGTGTAAAAGTAAATAGCTTCTTTATTTAATAAATCACGGGATTTTTCTGTTCTTTAAAATTAATATCGGGATTTGAGGCATATTCACTTTATTCTTTCGCTGTATGAAATCAGTGTAAGTACATAAATAACTCTACCTAATTCCGACCTCTGCATTATAAAGACTCAATTTGGGCCAATAATTACAATAATTACATTGTCGAAAAAAAAATGCAGTGAGCCAAGTCAACTGTATGTCCTCTAGGATTTTTAATTTAAATATAGGTTTGTAAGCTGTTTATGGCATAAAGAAATAACCTTAACAGAATTAAAATAAACATTTAAAAAATCCCATCAACCCTTTGGTATTTAATTGTAAATAAGCTTACAAAATATTTGACATATAAAATTGAAAAAATACACGCAATTACTGTATATTTTAATCTTGATCCAATATAATTTATAGAAAAAGCACTAGCCTGTATCATTTTGCATAGACATACATTTTTATTAAAAACTACAGCAAAAATATACAAATCATAAATTGTGAAAATATATTCGTTTATAACTGGCAACACCATTCAGTCTTTGGCTAAATTGAGCAGAAGCAAAATCTAAACTTGATCTAAACTAATATAGAATAAAATGATTGACAATACAAAATAAATATACAATTTATACTGGCTAATGACATGGTTACGCTAAAGAAAATACAAAACAAATGATGATTAAGTATAAAAAATAATAACGAGAATTTTCCGTCACATGTAACAATGCTTCAAAAATAATTGCTGCTACTTCTAAGCCATATTTTATAATAATAGGTTCATTAATTCAAATTAGATATTTTAAATTCATAAATAAGATAAACTTGTGCTAAGCGCTAATCCTAGATTATATTTATTGTTTTTTGTTATCAAGTAATCATGATTGATTTAGCAAAAACTTGTAATCACATCACTCAATAACTCTATTGTCCTCCAATTACCCACTGAAATTATAATTATGTTTCAAAATTCAAACTTATTTTTGGAAACTTATGGTTGGTTTTGTTTAGCAACTATGAATTTTAAATGACCTCTTGTTTCTCTGAGAAATATGTACAGTGCTACAAGCTATATAACTTATATTTCAAGCAATGGACATTTTTACATTACAAGAACATTAAAGACAAATAATGGCTTGTTTAGACATGGATAGTGTCAAAAATTGTGAAAGAAAAGGAAGAAGAAAATCATTTTCTAGCTTACATTGCGAGAAGTAACTATAACAAATAAATCGAAGGCCAACATAATATTTACTGCATCATCAATCGACATACCTACTGCTCCCTTTTAATTTCTGTGTCATAAATTCTGACACTATCCTCATCAAAACATACACTTATCAACAAGTTATCACATAAAGAACCAGGTGAGTAACATATTATTGATTATCAAGAACTATCCTAAACATTATCATAATTTTTATAGGCATCTGTTCACCCACACAACAGGCGAGGTGATTCACAGCACATAAGTGTGCATTTCACATGCACACATACGAAGGTCAAACAGAATACAGAGCATGTTGCAAAAATTATGATGTCACAATTATTATTATCAGTAGTTTTTTTTTATGTAAATTCCTATCAAACAAAGTTTCCTTTGTATGAGATAAAGAAGAAAGGCTTTATTTTAGTTAGATAGTAGTTCAACGACTTTAAGAAACAATAAAATTATCAAGTATTATTTTGTTCACATCGCTTCTTAGCTGGTATCCTGGTAATCAGCTGGAACCGGTATGACTGGAAGCCAACCTCAACATAATTGGGAACAGGTTTGACAGGCAGATGACGCTGATCTAAATAGTGATTAGCTCAGTAGATAAAGAAAATAACAACATCAATGCGCTGCATTACACCACAATGCAGCAACATCAATAGTGTATTGTTATCTGTGTCTAAACATTTGTTTGTGTGCTATAAAATCTTGAATCACCTATTGAGTATTTCTCCTTACATTGTATTGTGGTAAAGAAGTATCATATAAACCATTTTTAGTTATCATAAAGTCCGGATCATTGTTAGAAACATGTACATTATGAATCACAACAAAATTGCTTGGAAAAGAATTTTTAAAATAAATAAGTATGGCACGTGTTGCTTTAGTTCTACGTAACACCATGTAAGTCAGTTTTTATACAAAATACATTACGCATGTCTTTTGGTAGGGAATCAAATTATGAAACACAAGGAGTTGAACCAATGCTGACGCGTAATGTAACAATAAAAACAATATGTAAGCTACAGCAAACCATGTAACTCAGTTGTATTGCTGTAGAAACAGTGCATAACTCTGTGTAAAAAACAAAACTGAGTTATATGATACTAAACAGTTCATTTGCTCTCATAAATAGTTCCAGACACATGAGGTGTTAGAACTTGAGCGACAAGTGCCATATTACAATAATATTTATTTACCAATTATCACAAGTAACGAAAAATACTCTTTCATACACATAGCTAACGACAACATGGAAAATATTTATATTAATACATTTTAACATTCAGTGCTTGGATGTGTTTTCTTTGACCTCTCGTGTTCATAATTGTGCGACAGATATTTGGCACACTGCCAGATTACTTTCCTTGAGATGAACATTTTGTATAATGAATAAAGGAATATAGAAGCCAATAAGACAATATAGTTAGAATTTGTACTTTAAATCTTGATTAGCTGTGAACTTTACAACAACAAAAAAAAAAAGTGTTATAGTCATAAAGTTCCCATAAATTGTTACTTTCTAAAACACTTTCTATTTTGATCTAGAATCATTTTGTTTCAAACCACTAACAAGTGGCTAATGTCTAGGTGTGGCACTAACGGTATAAGGTGTCCATTTAGTTTCAACCTCTAAGCTAATATTATATGTATCTGTGGCTAATGCATGTACTTAAAACATGATTCAGTTGCTTAGCTGTAAATATGTATTTTTTCCTGTACATCGACAAGGAAATAATAAAGCAAAATAGTTTTTTCAAACAGGAAAAATATGCAAGATATTGAGGTTTTGGCTTGAATCAGAACATTTCGGTACAATGAGATGCCTAAAAGATATGGTATTATATTTTATCACAATTTAAACACTTGAATATCTTAATCAAACAGTAGTATCATAGCAAAACACATTCAATAACCATTCCATTAAATATAACAATTACAAGCTACATAAATAAATTACGAACGGCAAGGCAATTAGGGACTGAGTGGTGGGTCATCGTTACCGATCATAACATCTTCATACATGACATCATGTGTTCGTCTTGCCTCAATCTTCTGGCGGACGTAATCAACTAAATTGTACTTCCTAACTACAAGCACGACGCCTGTTATGAGCAGGGCGAGAGTGAATATCGTTACTATAGCTACCGTCGCACCATTGTGTAAGCCCGCAGCGTTGGCCGGCGTTTCGCAGTCATCCCCGACGCGCACAAACCCTGCTAGGCACTCACACGAATGCGAACTCGCATTACACTTCTGGTGCACAGGACACGGCCCAAGAACCGTTTCATTGCAGTACAGGATGCGCTCTGTTAAAAAGAATAAACTCCGTAACACAGAATAAATTGATTCAATTAAATAATCGCTGGCTACTTACAACTTACCCGAGTAACCGTATTGTATCAGATTTAGGAGCAACGTGGCCAAAATGTCGATTGTCTTCAGCCCCATGATGTTGTGACACCGCGCCAGGGTATATTTACATCACAATCACTACTAAATAAGCTTGAGTTTTTAGTCTGTTTGAAAAAGCGAACAATACCTTTCTACGAGTAGCGCAAGCAAAACAAATGTCAAAAATATTGTGCTGTCATACTTCAGATACGTTTAGTTACTATGGTTTGTGAACGTGGACACAATCGAATAATCCCGACAACTTACATAATTTTCTGAAGGTATATTTTTTTTAAACTTATAGCCCATAACTATAGCTTACTGTTAATCATTGCATTTAACTTAAATATTTTTCTATTAATCAGGTAGACTCGATAAAATAACAAAACGTAGTGGAAACATCGGTAACGTTCCGTTATGCGTTTAACACAACAGAAACAAACTATAAAAGGCAAACGAATTCTTTTTGTATTTTATTTACACGTAAATATTTACAATTTTATTATATTGTAAATCACAATGAATATCTAAGATTGCTTAACAAACGCCCCAGAAATACAAATACCCGCTAACAGATGGCGTACTGTCATAAAATCACAAAGCCTTTCTTTTGGACTTCGCCGCCGCCGGGTATTTTTTTTTCTACAATCTATCAGTCTAGACAATAATATTATCACAAATAGTGCGTAAGTATTTTTATTCTGCATCAGCTTCGCCCCACGTGTATTTTTCGGGTAAGATGTAATCCCTCGCATCATGGCCGTAGGCTTCTACACCACCATTGCCGTCGTCAGCACCCTCTCTGGTAAAATAAAATAAACAAGCGTTAAAAAAATTATTGCGTTAAGTTTTATTAGGTTTTTCAATAGGCATTCCACAGTAGCAGCCTTTTTTTTTGAGTTTACAAGTTGGTGGTGTTTTTTTTTTTTGTGGGTTGGGAAATCATCCAATGACTTCTCCCGCTCTAGGGTGGAGCGGGAGGGCGTGTCAGACTCTTACTGACTAAAACCCACCCCTGTTCCTTCCTGCCCTGAGTGCCCAGGGGCGAGGTAACTCTGTTTCGAATTTATCCTCAACCCTCGAGCAGGCATCGGCCATGACGGGCCCGTCCTTATTGCTAACCACTATTTGAAGCGCGCGTGGAACACTACGCGCGGTCGACTCTCGGGCCTGGTGCTAATCGGACGGCGAGCTACCCACTACTCGCCGTCCGCAGGCCCGGGTAAGTTGGTGGTGTGACACTTCCGTGATATGAAAAACCACCTTTAGTTAGGTAGGTACTAATTCAAAAAATATCATGGTCAACCTTACCTTAGTTCTGAATGCGTCTCCTCCTCTTTGCGTTGTTTTTGCTTCTTTCTGGGACGCTCTTCCACTTCATCTTCAATCTCTTCAGGTTCATGATCCCTTTCGGCTGTAAAGACATAACGATTTATAACTAACTTATAAAAGAAAGATGGTAAATAAAAGAGGTCTCCAATAAAATAAGGCTTTTATTTGGGCATCTAGATTCTACATGGAATGTTTTTTTATATTTTATTTATGATAGGGTTTTACGATAGTTATATAAAGCTTTCGGCTGGATTTAATTTGGGGTCTAGGCTTTAAAGTAGTTGGGTTCAATTGTTAATATTTTTGGTAGTTATCTTGCTTAACGAACATTAGACCAAAATTAACCCAGCCATTTGATAATCCTTTTGAAAAATTTCCGAGGTCGTCTAATAAGTTTTTCTGATTCACCTAGTTTCTCATAGTTGTTGCTGTAGGCTCCATCCTGGCCCTTCTCTTCTTGTCCGTAGGAGTCCTGCTTCTCGAATTCGTAGTTATCTCCAGCCTTCTTGTGGTAAGAGTCAAAGTGTTGGTAGCCCTTCTTCCCGCCACCGGTCTTCTTGCGAGAGTATCCGATCTCACCGTCACCTTCATTTTGCACTGATTTGTCCCAGTCATCCGGCTGCGCAAGTGAAGAAAATTTAGTGGATTAAAATTGAGGAAGCACGGGAGAAGAATTCCTTTAAGGACTTCGGGAAGGCCTTTGTCCAGCAGTGGGACAGTGTAGGCTAGTAAAATGAAAAAAAAACCTGTTATAGAGATAGCCCCAAAATATCATATACCTACCTACCTATAACTTCAAGAGCACATAAAAAGGTCATTTGACAAATAGTGAGACTGTGATCGTAAAATTTCTTAGTTTTCTATGAAGGACTTTTTTCAAAACTGCAAGTAACTTTTGCTACAACCCACCAACAGGGCCCGCGTAGTCGACAACGACTTGGCGGCAAGGAGGTCATTAGATACCTATGGACCCATTATGCTGGTGCTTGTTCTGATGTGAAAAATTTCCTTCGAATTCTCAAGCTTCCTAAAATTTTGTGAAAAATGTGTAGGTAAGAAAGTAATTTCACAACTTACCGCAGCAGCCCTGGTTTCTCTGACGTATGATCCGACTGACACCGTGTCATCGACCATCAGAAGGTCTTCAAGAATGTTGGCTTGGTTGGTTGGCAGAGCCGTGGCCAGCTGTAGCAGGCCCAAAGCAATCGTCGCGAATTTTAACGCCATATTTGAATCACTGTAAATGTTGAGGATTTTATTAGGTAGGTATTGCAGAATATCGATTTGTCGGTTTATTAGTCTCGTATCAGATCCAAATAGAATTCATTTTGTGTAATTAGTTCTATTTATCACTAGCTTACAAGTATTTGCAATTTGGGTTTGGTATGTCAGGTGAGTAGACATGCATCGGTTCCGATTAGGTATTTGATTTTATGGGGAACAAATCTATCCGTAGCTTTCAAAAACTTAATTTAAACAAGATCACTATCTTTAATTACCACAAAAACCCAATCATGTGCAACAAATAGAACAGTGTCGTTACTTAATGTTTTTTTTACCTCACGTTACACAAAAAATACAGTAGGTACCTAAATGTTGCTTTGACGCGTTCAGTCCAATACCAACTCAACACAATAATTCAAATCTTGTATTTTATATAACACGAAGTTGCATTCGCCTGGCTCTTTCACAACTGCTGCCTGACCTATGTTCGGACTGTTCAGTTCTTCTCGAGTACCTTCGAGGAGGTTAGCAGTTTTTGTGGCCATTTCATCAATGGTTTCTTTAAATTCTCTTTCGTGGTTGACGTAGTGTGTGGCGACCCGTGACTACAAACATTCCTTTGGGGAATTTTCTGCTTGCGAATTATTATCTATCTTCAATAAGTACGCAGCGCAGAAAAACCTGTCATTCATCATTGACGACTTTCTATAAATGTCCAAACTCATCGTAGTCCTTTTATTTATCACAGTAGTATTTACCAATATAATTACCAGCATCTTAATTAATTTCTTTCACAAAGTTTCTATAACCTTCAGAGATTTAGTAACGTTGGTAACCTGGCAGAAAATTAAATGTTTCATTACTTTAAATGCTGTGATTTCAATAGTCTGTTCATGATAAGTCAACACAGCATGAAATTGAGTCAATACCGCAGACGTGAAATGAACTTGAGAAACCAGTCCGATATGTCGCCGTTTAAAGTAGAGTTGATTATGAAACGATTTGATTGTATGAGTTTAGGGAAAGTGCCGATAGGCTTAGAATGGCGAGCAACGTGAATGATTGGATGGTAATCACTTTTGTGGCTGAATTATGGTAATAGTCGCCTAGCAAGTAAATTAAGCGTTTTTTTACTATCTATTGATAGGCTTTCGTTTGACCACTATCTCCCACCATGACCACAGGGTCGACGTTTAGCCACCCCACAAAAAAAAAGGGTCGACGTTGGATATTCCACTCCTTTACAATGAATGTGTTCCCAAAATTTGTGCGTATGGGTGGGATGTCCACCATCTAGGTACCGGTGGTGCATCGCTTACGTAATGGATAGTACCAACGCCTTAGCTAATAAATAAAGCTAATTAAAAAAAAAAAAAAGCTAATTATAAAAAAATTAAAGCTAATTATATAAAGCTAATTCAAGAATTGATTTTTCACTTACCTACACCTATTTGGTATAGACGCCTGTCAAAAATTATTTCTTGTTTTTCGGGCATAACATCAATTTATTGTAGGTACGAGTAGATAATTATGTGGACAATATTTTGCCTTAGATGATAATTACAATGAAATTGAAAAAAAAAAAAAATAACGGACAAGTCAAGGGTCAGCTCAGAAAAAAAAAGGTCAGCTCAGATTAGATTTCGTTAAACGCTCAAAATCCTTGCCACTTTTCACACCAGCAATGACACGAGGAGCCTCTAACTAACGAAGCTTCTTAAGAATGAGAAACTACCTTGACATCATGAAATTATTAATCAACTGATGACTACCTAAATGAGAAAAGACTAGGAAAAAGAAGAAGAGAGAGCCTCCAACTAACTAGGTAGATGTTAGATGTTATTCATAACAGGTTGGCGGTCTTCAACGAAATAAAAACAAAATGCAATTTTCATTAAACTGTTTACTTTGCCGCTCTGCCTATCACTTTGGTGATGTTATGATTACACTATCGGTACTGTTTTTCTTCGATCCACTGGTTAATTTCTTTTTTGGTTCCTGTTTTTTTAAAACGGTCGTATAAACGGATATGAATTTAGGAGACGCCATTGCATTTTCCTCTGTGGCAATTTGTGACTCCATTAAGTCTTTTTCTTTCAGCGAATCAGGAAGCACATCGTACATTAGTTGCCATTCTTTTTTCAGTTTCAGTTCATCCATAGCAAATCCACTGGAAAGTAACAAAAAATCAATAACTACGAAAATATTGTCGTAATTCATCTCCTCAATTCTACCTTAATTATGTCAAAGTCAAAGAGCATTTAATTAAAATAAACCATTTACAAGCACTTTTGAATTGTCACGTCGCGGTCGGTCAGTCAAAAAGATGAAGGTAATTGCACATACCATTTTTTTTTTTTGTTATAATTTTGTTTACATTATTCCTGTTGCTTCTATTATGCGAGAACAACGTAAAACAAAAATAAAAACATATAAGGAACAAAAAAATGTTCATGCTTACAAGAAAAGCTCTAGATGTAAGATGAAAAGCTCTTACGTGCATGTGTAGTGCTCAAAATTATGTGCATGCTAATTAGTAAGACAAGTAAAAGGTCCACGAATCGCAACAGTCAGCAGTGTTTTTTCTCTATTTTTCTCACAACTAAAAACTTTTTTGGAAATTGAAATGCAGCAGTTCCGTTGAGATCTATTTTTTTCTTGTTTAACTGACATGGTTCGTTTGGGTACCGATGACACTTTACAAAGAACCATTTTTTTATTAGCCTTTTTGTCCCACGTTTTAGCAAAGCCATATATCCCAGTGTGGCGTCAATTCTTCATGGTCATCCTCAATATTTCAGCCGAAAATCTTCCACTACTGGACATGGGACTCCTCCAAGCGACGCCACATCAAACGGTCCTACTTTTCGAATTACAACCCGTTTTTCGCTAGTCCGCTGCAAATACAACTTGGCAAAATTGGGTTTTATAGACTCGTCTGATACTTATCCAATGAGAGTGCGCTGTCGCTGTCAAGAACATTACTCTCATACTGGAACGCCCTAATGTCCATAAACTTGCACTATGGAGGACCTAAGCTACTGACGCTACAATTAAAGTGGACAGCTTCTGGGCCCAAAGTAGGTACATAATTATTTAAAAAGTTCGAAAGCAGAAGATGGAACCGATTCGTGCGACCTTTACCAGGTCATTCATCTACACTCAATTCTAGCATAGAATTTTTCTCTTTACGATCATTCCTTTCTTACGTTTAAAACTTACACAGCATCATCAGTGACATCGAACCGCAGAACTGAGAAACCAACGTCATGACCTCTTTGTATCGCATTTTTGACCAACATGTGAACTATCTCGGAGCTTTTGTTACAGTCTTGAGGTACAATCAGAATTACCTGAGAAAATAAGATGTAAAGCACTTTCGTTAATGTTGAGGTCGTTATTAGATTTTTCTTTCTAGTATTCTTGACTACTGGTCGGTTGTCTGTATCTATTTGTCCGCATCTTATTAAATGTTACAGTAATTACACATAATAGGCAAAATGATGAGTGCAATTAGCGTAAAACATCAAGATATTTAATTAAAATATCATGTCCACGATAGAAAGTAGATTATATTGCTAAAAATAATAAAATTACCTAGGGCTTTGTAGTCCATTATTATTTTATGGTGGTAGGTATCCTGAACACCGGATACAAGAACATAGTTTGTAAAACTAGGTTTACGCTAGGCGAACCGGGCGGACCACGAATTCGAATCGTAGTCCAACTTACAGCCCCAAACGCCATAGGAATTCGCCTAGCGTAAACGCGGTACAAACAACAAATAAAGGTTCAAAACACCTGCAATATGTTATGCACATGGTATTTATCGTGCAGGGCTGGCGCGCGGAGACAGTGGGCCGTAAAGTGCATCAGCCTCCGAGAGCGGGTGCAGCGAACGCATCGCGCCCATTTTTCGAGCATAGATGCGTCCCACGGACACACTGACAGACCCAAAGCCAGCCCTCGGATGCGAGTCCAGCCGCGCCGCGACTCTTGTTGTTCTGCTAGCATTGAGTGGCCTGGACAATGAGTTACAATGTTTAGCACTCTACATTTATTCAAATTCAAATTACAAAAACTTAGAATTGTTAGAACTTAAAATACAATTGGACAACACACATCACATACATCCAATGATCTACACAAAAATGGGTGTGCTGAGACACCCGCCCCGTCAAGACAATGACTCCCCCGCACCCTCCTAATACCTAAGTGACATGACTTTTTCCGAAGGACGGCGTGATAGTCGTCAGTATGAGCCTGCACGAACATCTCGGAGGCGCTGTAGAAACGAGGAAGTCCCAACATCATCCTGAAAATGTTGTTGTATTGGACACGCAGTGTCCATTTATATTACTACACTGGAATTTTAATTTTTTTATTGCACCTTCACAATAAACTATAATTTGTCAATTAGCTACTAAAATTTGTTTGCACTCTGCGAGTAGGTATGCTGTCGGAGTTCAAATTTTGGAACCATGACCTACAATAATATGTCCGAGCCGCTACCATTGGGAAATCACTGTTCACCACATTATCACCATCACTTCGCATCTATCAGTAATATCTCAAGTCTTGCATTTGAAATGCACATGAGCTGCCAAATTGCATTTTGGAAGCGAATTTTATGCAATTACCTTGTGCCAATGCTCTAGTGACATAGTCGCATAGCACGAGGTGTGACGCAGACGGGGTCCCGACGAGGCCGGGCCAGGCAACTCTGGCATGCTCACGCACGAAGCGCAGCACGCGCGGCACGTCAGCTGTCCGCGCGCGACGCACGCGCACGCGTTCCTCATTCACGGTCCCCTGAAAACAACAACTCATACATAATCATCATTATCATTTCAGCTGAAAGACGTCCACTGCTGGACATAGGGATCCTTCAAGTGTCGCCACAATGACCGGTCCTGTGCATCTCGCAAAATATTATGACTCAAAATAAAATATATAAACAGCATGTAACAAAAACCCTGTCCGATCCAATAGAGGTGCATGCCTGGTTTAACATACGATACGTACTAGAAAAAATAGTAAATGATAAATGATGTTTATTCATTAAATAGGTTACAAGGAACACTTTTACACGTCAATGTTTTTTGTCAGTCTAAGCTAGATGCGGCTGGAGTAAAAAATGTGACTCATTAAAACCAAAAATTATAGATTATTTTATTTTTATAAAATATGCGAAATTTAACACTAAATATGGCAAATTTTCATAAGTTGACAACACTCCACCGGCCGGCGAAATCTTTTCATTTAAATTTTACCTATTTTTATTTCAAACCATACCGCCCTGCACTAGCCGCGCTGGATAAAAAAGACCGTCTCGATCAGGCGGCTTCTTTGACACGAAACTAGGTGAACTTTGTCGAAGACTCAGTGTAGCCTTTGATAAGTTTTTTTTTTCTTATTAATTATTTTCATTGGGGATAAATAATAATCTCGTATCCATTAAAGGATTACGTATATGTGTACGCAGTACGATACCAAGTAATACCCGTCAGTATCGGACAGGGTTTATTGTTTGTATTATTTGGTATCGTACTGCGTCCCTTAAAAAAAACAAATAAAATATATAAATATTAACAGTCACACAGAGCAATCGAAGGTTAAGCTAAACTTAAGTGGATACGTGAATGACCTCTTATTATACAGCATGTAACAAAAACCCTGTCCGATCCTGAAGAGTATTTGGTATCGTACTGCGTACATACGAGTATATACGTAATCATTTAATGGATACGAGATAATTATTTTTCCCCAATGAAAATATAGAATTTATAAAAAAAAAGAAAACTTATCAAAGATAACACTGAGCGCTCGACAAAGTTCACCTACTGTTTCGTTTAAAAGACGCCGCCTGAGCGAGACAGAGTGCCTACAGCGCGGCTAGTCCAGGGCGGTATCGTTTGAAAAAAAACTTTTTTACAAAAAAATAGAACCGACTTCCAAAAAAAGTGCAAAATAACTTTAATTTCGGAAGTCGGTGATCCTGTTTTGTGTCTTCGTTTTTTGACACCGACTTCCGAAATTAAAGTTATTTTGCACTTTTTTTGGAAGTCGGTTCTATTTTTTTGTAAAAAAGTTTTTATTTTTCACTTTTTAGTTGTGGCTCCCCATTAAACTGTGTTAACAATTCATAGACATACGATAGCAGCAATCGCGGTTGATTTGCTGTCAATTTTTGAAGAGTTCCGATGTCTGTCTCCGAAACCCATCATCAGATCTTTTTGAAATTTAAATGGGACCATTTCGGAATAAACCCCTTTCGAACAAAAAAATAATTTTGCAAATCCGTCAATAAATGACTGAGTTATGCCCGAACATACATAAAAAAAAAAAAAAAAAAAAATACAAACATCCGAATTGATAACCTCCTCCTTTTTCGAAGTCGGTTAATAAAAATAGGTAAAAATTAAAAGATTTCGCCGGCCGGCGGAGTGTAGTCAACTTATGAAAATTTGCCATATTTAGTGTTAAATTTCGCATATTTTATATAAAAAAAATCTATAACTTTTGGTTTATAAGAGTTACCTACATTTTTTTTACAGCTTTCTATAACACACCAGTATGTTTTAACACACCAGGAATGGTTTACCAGGAATACGCCTTTATTGGATCGGACAGGGTTTTTGTTACATGCTGTTTATCGAGACCTTCAGTGCCTCGGGAAAACACGTTAAGGTGTTGAGTACATGGCTGTTATTTGTGATTCTAAGTCAGTCGTTACGGGTAGTCAGATGCATGGTTTGTGAAGTTCAGATAAGCAGTAGCAGTAGCTCCATTTTCAGCTGCATTGGATAGATTGGAAGTCGACCTCAACATCATTAAGAAAAGTCTAGCCAGATGATGCTCACATAACGGGCTACCTTATACTGGCTGAAATCGCTCTGAAGCCTACAGACTTTTTTTTGCATTTGAATTCCAACACGGCAGGTGTCTAACCAGAGAGCAGTGGTGGCCCAAGAGAGCAGTGGTGGCCAAGTGGTATTGGCCGCGACTTACAAGTTGCAGGTCATGAGTTCAAACCCAGGCAGGCGCTTTACTTTGTGTAAATTATTTCATCACCACCGCTCTAAAAACGGTGAAGGAAAACATCGTGAGGAAACCGGCATGTCCCAGAACCAAAAATTCGAAGACATGTGACATTCACCAATCCGCATTAGGCCCGCGTGGTGGATTACGGCCCACACCCTCTCACGAAGAGGAGGCCTGTGCCCCAGCAGTGGGGACATGTTAAAAGGGCTGAGATGATGAGATGTCTAACTTCATCACAGGTCCACAACAAACTGGGAAACAAACGGCATTCCTGTCATCCTTATGAAGCTTTTGTATCATATTACTTTGTAGGTACCACCAATGATATTATAAAAGAAAGATGCGCTACGTTCATACAAAGCGGCGTTCAGATATCGTTGAGTTGTCCTGTGTCCTGTGTCGTTGAGTGTGTGTAGGTACAAATGTCCTTACTTAAGTGTATACAAAAATTACAGAATGGCTTCTCCTCCAAAACTATGACAGAACAGAATCACTACTAACATACATCGTATAATAATTATCACACACTCGCACACACACATACACTACACATACACTTCGAATACCCGTCACCAACCACCACTAACATAATGTCCACACGATTCATTTAACTTCCATATTATAATTATGTATTAATAATGTCAATCCCTAAACATATATGCCGAACACTGTCTCTTAAGATACAGGTATTATTGCCTAGTTGAGACAGGGCTCAAATAGTGTACCTATATCTACTAAAATAGTACATAGTTATGCTATTATAGTAATTAAATAGTAATAATGGTATAAAATTCCTTCACTCTTAAATTTATCTTGGAACTCTAATTTTAACACTCCTAACACACAACTTGGCATCATAAATATAATTATAATGGTCACGCCACGGACACGCTTTTCTTTGCTCGCTGCTGTTAGTCGACTAAATCAAATTGCTACAATTGGCTGAATTTGTCTGCAACAATTTGCCCGCGCTATTGGTAGTGGCATATCTAACTCTTTTTTATATGTAATATCATTGGGTACCACGTCTTCTTATGTTACAGACCATCCTTATTGTGTACGGCACTTACACGCTTACAAACATTCTCATTTATTAGAAAGTGTGTATATCTGTTTGTTATTGATCCTTGAACATAAACGTGAACGCCAATTACACCAATCGAGTGTACATTTTCTACCTTACGTTGATCCATAATTACAATGTACAAGCTTCTACCACAGAATAGGATGAATGATTTAAAGTATCGCTATAACCTGTGAGCTCACTACGACACGCTTGGAGGTAGCATCTAGTTTGTCGGAGTAACTGCTCCTAGGATGCCCACTGAGGCAGTTGAGCGCTACTTGAGGTGTCCTGACTCTCTCTCGCGTCGTAAATAACTTGCGCAAAATTGACAATGCCGACATAGTGGGGCATCCGAGAATGATCACTTTAGTTCCATGTAATTCCTGAAATCTCTTTATGTCTGCTTTGCATGTTTAGGTCTTTTTATTTTCACTTATAATTTAATAAATATAACCAAAACTATAATATGGTGGCATAGCGACGGCGGCTCTGACAGCCTGTTGCTTTCACGTCACGGTTTCTGAATTTGAAATGGTTTTCTAGTGGCCAGGTTAGAGCGAAAAAGTTTTTAACACTTGTCTGTTATTTTAATCCTACAAATATCCTACTTCCTACATCCTACAAATATTATAAATGCGAAAGTTTGTATGTTTGAATGTTTGGCTGTCCTTAACGCAAAAACGGCAGATTAGACTTAAATAAAATTTCGCATACAGGGAGGTCATAGCCTGGATTAACACATAGGCTACTTTTTATCCCGGTAAATGACAAGACATAACGAAGGCTTTTTTTGTTTTTTTTATTTTTTTTTTTCGATGGCTGAGGTGGAAGTAGATATCCAGAGACTAGCTGAACGAGCGGACACGCTTACAAAGTACCAGGAGATCAGGATTCACGAAAAAGTAGTTCCGGAGCTGGAATCATTAGAGGTATAGATTCTAAAACTACCAAGGGGATGGAATTCTGAGCGCTATAGATTCACAACCTACGAGGAGATCAGAATCACAAAGCATATTCTGAGGCTGGTATTAGCAGAGGTAGAGATTTTTAGATTACCAGGAGACCAGAAACATGAGGAAAAGTATTTCAAGGACTGAAATCATGAGCGATAAAGACTCACAAACTACCAGGAGACCAGAAACACAGAAAGTATTCCGGGGCAGACATGGTAAGAGGTAGAGAAAGATTCACAAATTACCAGGAGAACAGAATCGTAAAGAAGTAAAATTTCCGAGCGGTATAGATTCACGCACTAGAAATCAGAATCACAAGAAGTATTCCGAGGCTGGAATCATGAGAGGTAACATCTTGAATAAGTATGTTCGGGGCTGAAATCCAGAGCGGTATAGATTCTTAAACTACGAGTACCAGAAAAACAGAATCATGAAGAAGGAAAACTTCAGACCTACACGCGGCCGCAGGTAGACTACCAGGGTGCCAAAATCATGAAAAAGTTAATTTAACATCAACAAAACTTCGACGTCAAACGTAGATACAAACGCAAGTAGACCATAGAAAAGAGATGAAAGAGAGAGAGATGTTCGGCGTAGTGCAAAAAATCGCTGTCCAACTTTGCTAAGCCCTGCGAATGTAGGAAATTGTAATTTATCATGATCCTAGCCCGTACTAATTTTTAATCTTTCACAAATGTTTAATTTTTCTCTGGACCCAATCCAGATGTCTACGGTCAAGAAGCTAAGAAGTGGTAAAGGCCAGGAGTTTTTGGAGACTGTCTTTTTGTAGATTTTAGACGTTCAAAAAGGCTTAAATTTTAACAACTTTTTATAGCTTTTATTAACTGAATTTGAATTTTGATGCGTAGGTAGTGTTTTTTTAACTTGCTACTCTCTGGAAATATGACTCAAATTTATAATTATACTTTAAACGCGGGCGAAGCCGCGGGCGGAAACTAGTGATTCTATAAAGTACTAGCTTCTGCCAGCGGCTTCGCTCGAATGGTAGCTTAATATTTCCCCCCATTAAATTATGGCATACGTGTTATTCTGATGTATAAGTTTCATCAAAATCCGTTCAGTAGTTTTTGCGTGAAAGAGTAACAAACATACATCCTCACACACTTTGACATTTATACATTTATAATATTTGGATAGTTAAGTTAGTTGAGTTGTACTTTTTAGTATTTTTTTTTCGGAAGTTATAGCGTCATTCTAAATGTGTCTGTTAAAAAAAGCAAGATTAAAAACTTATAATAATTACGATGACGATTTTAAGAACGTTTGAAGTTGTCATGTCTGACCATTAATCTTCTGTCACAATTCTAGGATTCAGTAATTTCTTTCCATCTCCCAAAACCATGTAGTAAAGATTTACTACATGGTCAATTCTCTAAAATACAAACTTACAATACAATAGCAAAACTATATAAAAATCATGAAATAGATACAGAAAAGGGATCAAAATGCAGTGTTTGAAAACAGTCAGAGCAAGTGCACTGAGGTTGTTTGGTGCGGGCCCCATCCAGCCTCACACCAAAGTTCTCTGTAGCAGGATCAATTGGAAGTCTTCTTACCGCTATGCACCAATGGTCAAGAAACCGGTTAGTGTCACTAGTCATCATAAATTCTCTGTCAAGTGCTCATAACTACCTTGCAGTCGTTCAGTTTCCTGCATCTGATATACCCCTTGGTAAGACTGGTTGTCAGACTTTCGGGCTTCTGACGACCCGTAACGACTGTCAAAGATCCACGATTGACAGCCGAGACCAAGGGCTTAACGTGCTTTCCGAGGCACGGAGGAGTCTGCAAAGATGGTCACCCATCCATGGACCAATCCCGGTAAGCGTAGCTTAACCTGATGGATCGACCCGTTCGGCTGTTATTTCTTTAGCCACGAGCTCCTTTTTACGTAGATGTGACATCATGCGAAATTTCAATGCACTGTATCGTCCTCATTTTTTGTTTACATGACAAAATAAAAAATACTTGCCCAATAGTTTTTGGTTATCTAACTGACGATGACGGTCCAAACATATTTTTTTTGTCATCAGCTACCCTACTGAACTTAACTTGAATTTCACATTGACCTGTTCAAAATATATTCTAGATTTTCATAGTAATGCCCTGTTCTAGTGTTTCGACATGCGAAACGTGACTATCATCCGAGGGAGTCATTGCCACGCCAAGATGATTACTTGGTTCATGAGGACACAATATTGGCCCCGTGAACCTAGCGTCATTGGCTTATGGATGGACCTCAACAGCCCATACCTGGAATTTCTTTCTGCGAAATATTCTCATTCCGGTTAGTAAATACGAACATTTCAACTTAGCTCGTAACTGTAGGCCTGGAAGATGTTGAAGTGCTAGGGTGATTGCAAATCTTTGTCGAACAGCTGTATCACAGCAAAATGTATCTACCTATTTGTTACGATGCGAAGATCGAGGGACCTTGAAAAAGGTGTCTGTGGCAAACTGGGTGCGAAAGATGGAGGGCCGGGTGTTGAGATACAGCTTGGGAGAGACCCATGCCCCGCAGTGACCTGCGATAGGCTAAGTTGATGTTGACGTGTAGATACGTCACCGAGACTAATCATTCTTCATTTCTCGGACGATGTTTGAAGTTTTGGTCTTAATACCTATTTTGAACCAGCCATCACCAGTCTAATACATTATTGTTTGGACATTGGAAAAATCTGTCGCGACACTAAGGTCTATGAGACAGCCGTCGCGTCGTGCCAAGTCACGCGACGTCATTCAGCATCTTCAGATACTTTTGAAGACTTTTTCGGTAGTTTTGGTAATTTTTGGCCTCACGAAAACATAGTATTATTCTACATCTTCATAATTTCCGCCCTCTAGGAGAGCGCCTCCTGGCTATGGAGTACCTGCCGCGCACTCGCGAGCGCAAGTTGATCGGCCTCTCCGTAGCCAACAGGGTCTACCCCTGGATGGTCGGTGAGCTGGAACAGTGGGGTCATGTCACAGAGAGCACACCCGAACGGCACCGGATATACTTCTGTGCCCACTGCCTCACTGGCCCCAATTTGTTCAAGAAGTACAACGTTGATTACATTTACGACGTAAGTATTTGTGCTGTCAATCATTATTCTTCTCTCGTAGGGCAAGTATGCGATAGGTAATAATGATGGACCTGTGATAACGGCCCCAACTTACCCAAATGTAGAAAGACCTGGGTTCCGGCAGGTTTTACTAGAACCAAAAATTCGAAGACATGCGATATCCACCAACAACCAGGCCATGGGCTCGCGTGGTCATAACAGTGGGGACTTTAATTAAAATACGTCATTGTTGGGAATGTTATAGTCTGATTATGTTATCATGCTGCATGAGATTAGGTTCTTTAATGTCATAGCTTTACCAAATACATACTGGGACATATAGGCTTCTACCTACAGATAGATAAACCGTCTAAGGTGAGCGGATATTTATTTGAGAACAAATAGATATTATAAAAAGTACCTAAAATCCTTTGCATATTCATGGCAACTATCTTCTGTCCTAATAATACTTAGGACAATGACTATAAAGCCTCTCTCTTTGACTTAGAAGGTAGTATCATACCTCAACTTATTCAATGAAGTTTCCGTTAAAATCATGGCTTAGTGAAAGAGTAGAAGTTTGGCAGCGAGTGTGGTAATTGTTGGTTTGATGAGAAAACTACTTTCTTCAAGTTACCTTCTCCGTTTATTTTTTGTCTCTTCATCATTGAACTATATTTTTCTTCTTAACTTATACTCTGGCTCTTTCATTCATTCCTTTTACATTCTATTCCTACTTTTTAAACGTATATACTCACAGTTCAATCACGTTACTGTCAATTCTTCGATCTGACACGTCAAATAAATAGTGTTGTTGTAATTGTTGGACATCGGCCACACCAAATCATTCGCGTCACGACTGGCGCGTCACAGTCATTCACATATCCACAGCTTGGCGGTGACGTGACTGATCTACAAGTACCTATGTGTGTGAATCTTTGATCATAATTATAACGGAAACAGTTGTTATCAGACTATACCTAGACGGTAAAATTATGCCTCATGTACTACACCTGTAGGTAGGTACTGAGACTCGCAGCTATCTTAGAAAAAAAAATCGGCCAAGTGCGTGTCGGGGCACGTGCATGGGAGGGTTCCGTAGCCGCCCGTTATAACATGTTGACTTAGAACTAGGGGGCTTTATTACCGCACCCCTGGGCACTCAGGCAGGGAAGGAACAGTGGTTGGGTCAGTCAGAAAGAGTCTGACACGCCCTCCCGCTCCACCCAGAGCGGAAGAAGTCATTGGACGGTTTCCCGCCCCCCCCAAAAAAAAAAAGAAAAGGGGGCTTTACGTTTATTACTATGAACATAACTACTAACTTAGCCGTGGTAGATTTCTTTTATAGTTCATTATAATATACCGTCACAAATTGCCTATACCAAAAATTGCTAAACGCAGCTAAAGAAGTTTTCAAAAACTCTTATCATCACAGATTGAAGTCCTGGGCACATCAGCAGAAGTGACAGGGCAGGGTGTGGGCACACTCCTTCTGAAGACCGCACTCGACAGCGCAAAAGACTTGCGCCATCCTCTAGTCCAAATTGTATCAGTCAGTGACTACACGTAAGTTTATTAACTCCAAACCAAGTTTTATATTTTAAATTTATTTAATTACGTTAATATTTTCTTATATTCATCTATATTTTTTATGCTAAGCCGCGTAGTTTTAACAAAGTATATGTAGGCTTCTTGTCAGTGGTAACGAAATCAGTATTAAGCTTTTTTTTTTTTTTTGGGGTGGCGAGAAATTATCCAATGACTTCTGCCGCTCTGGGTGGAGCAGGAGGGAAAACCCACCCCTGTTCCTTCCATGCCTGAGTGCGCAGGGGTGCGGTAACTCATTTTCAGAATTTATCCGCTACCCCTAGGCATGGAGCAATTTTTCGGTTGTTATCCTAGCATTCTATTGAAATTCCGTACCGTACTTCTCTGGACCAGCTCAAGATGTTAGCATTGGTGCGTGCGACTCGTAGGTACTATTAGTATAGGATCCCGCTATAAAACGACCTTCACCGAGATGTTTATTTAATAAAATGTATTTTATATTATATTTAATATGCCAATAAATATATTGTGTATGGGTTGCCTATCAAATTTCAGTCCAGGATATGATTAATTAATAATAAAAATAAAAAATTAAACATTTCACCGGTTTGATTATTAGACAAATTCCATACCAATCGAAAGTATGAAGCCCATAGAATATGCAAACGTTAGGTTGCCTATTCTTTTCCCGTCACAACTCTCGGGACTCTCGGGTAGCCAGGTATAAACAGGTAAATCGATACTAGCATTTTGCACCGGTCTGATTATTAAATTAAAGTTAAATGAAAATAAAGTTTATTTCATTATGAACACGGTGGTATAGGGTTGCCTGCGAAAAATCAGTCCCGAATTCTGGTTGTCGAATTTTGAAAAGTAAAATATTGCTGCGAGTGAATATGTGCGACTGAGAGGTCCCAACCAACTTTCCCATGCGATAGAAGAGGACACAGCATAGCAGCTGTTTAAAGTCCATTAAAAGAAAGAGAGTGCGCATGCTATTTGCTATTTATTATAAATGAAAAGTATAGCGATAGACTCATATATTATTTTGTTAGGAAATATGCACAAACTTATGAAATCTGAATTTTGGCTTGCCAGTTCAGCAACAAAAAAACTAATAATCAACCTGTTGATCGCATCAATTGCACCTATTTAGCGTTGAAGTTAGAAATCAAATTATGCCAAAGTCTTCCCGCCTTCCATGCATTTACAGGATGCGATTACACGGCAGCATTCTATAATAAAGGAAAAGTAAAACCTTTTCAGATATTTTCAAAAAATTAAAAATATCAAACAGTTTTTGCATCATTAACAGATGCTGCTGATATTTTCATTGATGAAAAAAAGAACACCGTTCAAGAATTTACAGCCAATATGTATGGTATCAAGAACTGCAATATAGTGAATGATGCGAGATATCGCATTTTTATGAAAAATTACTCTGCTAAAGAAGACACCGAGCAGTTCTTGAAAAAAATAAAAGGGTTTGACTCCAACTCCATACCACTATGCTGGATATCATTGACTCAAAAAATTTTACGAACTATTTTCGTAAATTCCTTGTGGTTTAATGCAACGAATCCATTATGCGTGAAACTTCAACCTGAGAACTGCGGTTGGTTCTTTGATGAATATTTAAAACCAATAGGATTCATTGGGGATCATACATCTTTGAGAATAGAAGACATTGTAGAAACAACCGAAAAGGAGAGTGATGACGAAGAAGGTTCAGAAGTTGGAGATCACAGTTTAAGTCCGATGACTCGGAACCTGAATAATTAAAAAAAAAAATATATATATTTTTATAATTTTTGACACTAAACAGAACTTTTTTTTAAATTGTTGTTTTTTATTTTTTCTTCTAATGATAAAAATAAAATTTGCAAAATTAGTATTATATACAGGGTCTAACGGAAAGGTGTGGTCATATTTTAAGAACCGGTTCTGCCCATGGAAATGAACAAATTTCTCTAAGAAAAAATAGAAAATTTCCAAAAAAAAAATTGGACTTTGCATACAAAGTGATCATCAGCTGATCAATATTTGTATGGGGGGTAAAAAAAATTTTCGAGACTTTCCTCAGGTTTTCTTAAAAGGTTTATTTATTTTTTGCTTTTTAGTTTTTTTTCGGCGGTTAATTTTTTGTTAAAAAGTTTTTTTCTAAATTCGACAACTGGAATTAGGGACTGATTTTTTGCAGGCAACCCTATACCACCGTGTTCATAATGAAATAAACTTTATTTTCATTTAACTTTAATTTAATAATCAGACCGGTGCAAAATGCTAGTATCGATTTACCTGTTTATACCTGGCTATCCGAGAGTCCCGAGAGTTGTGACGGGAAAAGATTTTTTTTTTAAATTATTAGTTAATCATATCCTGGACTGAAATTTGATAGGCAACCCATATACAATATATTTATTGGCATATTAAATTTAATATAAAATATGTTTTATTAAATAAACATCTCGGTGAAGGTCGTTCTATAGCGGGATCCTAAACTATATACCTGCTATAAAATGTTTAAATTTTCAGCGCAAGAATTTGCGAAAAATGTGGAATGACTCGTGTTTGGACTATGGATTACAGAGAATATGTTGATAAATGCGGTCAAAGTGTCTTCTATCCCCGAACTCCTCACAATACAGTTGCCGTTTATGTCAAATATTTTGAACCAGGCAAAGGTGGAGAATATCCATGCAAACCACAACTCTAACTTTAACCAGAGTTCAAATTGTCCAGTCTACTGTAACGAATCACAAACTTCTGCACGTACTTCATACATCGTTCAATTCTTGCACAAACTCTGTTTCAGAATTAAACTAGTTGTAGGTATTGAAAATGGTCATAAATTAAAACAAACTAAAAATGTATGTTTCTTTTATTAAAACATTACAAAATATAATATAAAAATTACAAAAACACTAACAATAAATATTACTAAAACTGTTCTTAACTAGTAATAGTTGAAACCACCAACTACAGGTAGCATAGAAAATAATTTTGGTATAGTTACGTTTTACGTCTAAAGCGGTAACATAATACCTAATAAAAATAAACTTCAACCTTTTATAAAATTTACTTCTATAGATGAGCTTATTGTTGGGCACAAAGAAATCATGACGATCCCAAGCGAGCATCGCATCCTTGAGCAGACAGACGTTGTGAGCTCATATAATAAATAACCCAGTTGTATTGTACAATAACACACTTCTATACCTATTGTTATACGTAGTATAAACGGTAATTGCTATGAGTGAACAAGACTTCTAAGCTATGAAATCAAAACTTTTATGGATAACAAAGAGACCTGAGAAACAATGAAACTTGTTGTTTATCAAGTAGGTATATGTGCAAGTTTCTGCCACAAGCGAAGTTATACTTCTTATAATAAACATGGCTTCAAAAAAAGAAGCTGTGTATGATAAGATAATGTTTAAATATCACCTAGCGTAAAGCTTTCATATACTTAATAAAATATAATTATGTGATTTTTAATTTATTGGAAACCTCAGGAGGATAAAGTAGGTACTCATTAATATAAACAAATTTGACTATGCCATACTAAAAGTTTTCATATTCATGAGCTTTTTCTCGAGATAACAAATACATTCTAAGTAATCAGTATATTACGAGAAAATACGAATTTATATCTCGTTATAGCAACTAGATTTTAATAGTAATAAAAAAAATATTCAAGACCGACGACTAATCGACAAAGTAACCTACTGAAATAGTTCGCCAAATTAATGAGCTCACAAAAAATGAGTGCAGACTAACAAAAAGTCTTGCTCTGTTCAAGGGACATGTTCAATTCGATACGCCAAGTTACGCAAATCAATGTTTGTGTTACGGAGAATGTTTTGGTTCAAGTGGATTTTAAAGTTATCTAACTTAGAAAGGCGATTGAAATTTGTTTAAGCATAAGATTTTTGAATATTTAATCAAGTAGAGAAATTAGAGAATGATAAAGAAAAGAAAAATATTTATAAAAAAAAGAATTTGAAGCAAATATTGAGGAAGAAGAAAATAAAATAGTTTGTTACAAAAAACCTCATTTCGAGATTAAAATAACATAAAAAGAAAACGAAGAGGTAACTCACTTAATTTCATATTAACGGGAGTCACGTTTTAAACATTATGGCAAAGATTTCTATAGAAATTAAGATATAATCAATTTTATAGAACGAAAGATTCTATAACGAAATAAAGGAAATTATACACACTTCATCAAAGCACTTTCCATTCACTATTGTACAAAGCCCTTGGCATTTTAATCGTGATATTTAACTTGTAGAACTATCCAGAAGTTATTGCATTGTACCCAAAACAAACATTAACTGCAACTTGTGACTCCACTGGTTTCGGGTCAATTCGAATTGCCGTTTAATTACGACTATTATAAGATGGTTAAGACGCCATAGAAATAATTAGCTGAAATATTACATCATCGAGTTAAATAAGCAACTCAACGATCGATTAGATTCTGATAGCGACAGGGTTATTGTACTTTAGTACAAATAATGTTGAGATTTTAAGCGTTGCAATTTTGCGATTCCTTCATGGCAAAAATGGAAACGAAATCTTCGTGCATGTTTGATACTTCACTTCAATTTCAGAGAAAATGATAAGCAAAACCAAATCTCAGAACTATCCGGAACAGAACTAGATATTATATATGAGTAAGGTAAGTCCCGAAAAAAGATGAACCAGACCCTACTAATTGCATTGACATCGAACCTTTACACCAAATTATAAACCAACATCCCTAAATGGCATATAACGCAACAAAATCCTAGAAGAGACTGACTCTTAATACCTAAAACGTACGACCTAGTTTTTCTTGTAGCTCCATTGAGACCCGCCCTCCTTGCCTCCTTTCTTGCCGTGGTCTGCGTGTTTCTCGTGGTGATGTTCGTGGCCGTGTTTCCCGTGATAGCCTTTGTGGTCGGCGTCCACATGGCCCTTGTTACTGAAAAGAGAACAACGTTTTTGTTAACATAAACGATAATTCTGGGGTCGTTAGCAGTCGTGATCAATCATCACAAAAAAAGAAAAATAGATTCACGTTGTTGTTGTGTGGGGAGTGTTGTTTGTGATGAATTAATTCTATTCATTTGATGTACAAATACATAACACTCACGACACACGAGGATAGTGAGAATCTGCCAATAGTAATGCATCATCATCATTATTGTCTTGCCTATAAGTTATACTAGCTCCTGCTAGCAGCTTTGTCCGCGTGGAATTAGTACTTCTCCCACTATTATAATACATATTATAAGTAGGATTCTTCATACTTCTCTAGTCGTCGTCATCTCAGAAGTCACGCCCGTTCTAGCCATAATATCATCTGGTTTTGTTATCGGGTGCAAAATAACTGCACAATAAAAAAGTCTTTTGATTCTAGTGATTTTAAAACTGTAACAAACTACGGTTACTATGAACTAGTTGAAGACAATCTCAGCTGATTGAATGATTAGGAAGCCACCTATACGTGGAGATAGATATATAGCATCCTGTAGTGAGTTCTAAAAATAACTTCCAGATGTAAACTTCCTTCTCTGTTTCTTCCAATTCACTTCTTTGTCCTTGAACATCTGTTAGCTGTGGCTGTTAAAGGAAGTTATGTTTGCAGCACCTTGAAAAATTGCTTGACAATTTAACCTCTTGCGTATCTGGCGGACAGCGCATGGACCGTAAACGATTAAAAATCTATTTTGTCTGCTAACTAGACGTGCGACGGGTTAAAAGAGGCTATAACTGGTATAATCGCAATAAAAGCCTAAGCATATATTAAGAGTGTAGATTCTAATGTGAACACTTCCTATTTTCTTGACATCGTCACCCCTGCTGACTTTCGTATCCACACTTTTTGATCTAAGTACTTTCTTTGATCGATCGACGACCTTGCCAACGAAATTCTCTATTTTTATCCCTGTCATCTTTATCTGCGATGACTTTTCGTCAGGCTAGCTCATTAATAACAAGAGGATTTGTTACTTACGTGTAACCCTTCTTTCCTTTCTCAACGAAGTCGTGTCCCGCGTTGACGTGATGTGCCTTCTTCTTCCCGCTCTCGTTGCTGGCGTGTTTGGCGTTGAACTTGCCGTACCGGTGGTGTTCGCCGCTCTTATGGAAGTCGTCGTAGAACTTGTGTTCCTTGTGGAACTCGTCCTTGTGGTACTTGTTGTGGTAGCCTAGAAATTAAGGAATGCTGTTTGAAGAATTTTGACATATAGCCATAGAATTGAATTTTCCATTACCTTGCTTATTATTATGAATAAATGGATGTATGGATAATTTATTTATTTATTTATTTATTAAAACTTCATGCAACACAAATGTACAAAGGCGGACTTAATGCCTTAGGCATTCTCTACCAGTCAACCAAGGGTGGTGGAGAGATAACATGGCAGGTGCATAAACTGAAAAAATAAAATAATTCTAAGACGAAAATAATTACAAAAGTATATATAAATATAGTTAAAATAAACATACATATATATTTAATATAATATACATACATATATAATAATAATATATAAAGTTAGAGATAAGGATTTTGAGACGACGCCTTTACATGTTAAGAAGGTAATTCCGCAACTTTCGCTTGAATGCATACTGACTGGTGGCCATCCTGATATTGAGGGGAAGCGCATTCCACAGAAGGATGGACTGTATATGAAAGGAAGAATGAATAAAATTAGAAGTATGAGAAGGACAAAGCAGTAAGAGATTGTTAGCAGAACGCAAATTCCTAGCGTGAGTAGAGCAAAGATACTGAAAGTGTGATATAAGATAAGAGGGAGAAGTGGGAGAGTTGAGGAGAGAGAAAAGTGTAGTCAGAGCGCGCAAACTTCTTCTCTGGCGAATGGGCATCCATTTGAGCTCAGCTCTAAAGCTTGACACATGGTCATATTTCCTCAAGTTGAAAATGAACCGGATGCAGTTATTGAGGAGCCTATCAAGCTTATCCAGCAAAGCCGCGTTCAGGTCAAAGTAGCACACGTCACCATAGTCGATTATAGGGAAAATTAAAGATAATCATATAATGTTACGATCATATATGACTTGTAAGAATCTTAATCCCTTAACAATAAATTACTACTATTGTTGCCAATAAGCCTGATATAGTCGTGATAGACTGATTAGCGCGCCGCACAATGATAATCGATTTCACCATCCCAAATGACGAAAACCTCATGAAAGCTGAGAAAGAGAAGCAAATCAAATATCTTGACTTAGCACACGAGGTTGTAGATATGTGGAATGTGGACTCAGCTGTCATTGTGCCGATAGTTGTTACCGCCAACGGCAACGGCCAGATGGCCAAAAGCCTCGAGATCACCAGTCAAACTTGTCGTTGCGCGGTTGAATCAAGGGCCTGATACAGAAGGCAGTACTCCTCGATACGGCTCACATTGTGAGGAGGTTCCTGTCTCTGGAGCCCAACTACCGGTAGCTTGGACCCTGCTCCCGATACCCGGCGGTTATCTTTTATATCTTCTTCATCTTATAGATTTTTAAATGTTTTTATACTTATGCTTTCTTTTAAAAATATTTAAAATGTAAATATTGTGCGTAAAAATGAATTACTACTTTAAGTGAAAATGTAATTCATAATAGTAAGGAAGAGAAACTGCGAGCCGGGCCATGCTGTTTTATAGTAAATGATGGTGATTGTAACGTTCTGAAAGTTTTTTTGTGGTGAAAAATCGCTGCAAGGTATAGTGCAACCGTGACATACTGTAACTCTTGCTATGGTAATGCAAATAATAATTGCAAAATTATGTCAATCGACATAATGTTTACTTATTGAGGGCAACAATTAATAATGTTACGACAAACTGTAACAAGTAAGGTTACAGCAATGAATAGCTTCTACAAAAGAATTGAATTCGGAGTCGTGACGGTCCACATTTTGGACATATTTTTTGTGATACTTACTAACTCACAATATTTCCGAAATGAGCGTGAAGGCAAATTAAATAGAACTGTAGTCACGTACACTTGCAACGAATTTCAGACTTTGTTCCCAATCTTTTTCATTATGACAGTGAACAAGATTTTGAAGAAAACTCAAACAAACTTGCGAGTTGTTCTTTGTGAACGAATCAATGGAAAATCGTAGTATTGCGGTTGAGGTCAATTCAAATTGAATTCGAATAACTAATAAAGTTACGTAACTTGGCTTTCACTTGCCGCAAATTGTTACATTTTCTATTATACCAGGTGTAGTAAGTTGTTCTTTGCTTATGCCCAAATAACTGAATCGATTTGTGTAATCAGTAATGTAACTTTACATAATACGTGTTTGTCTTTTTATTTAGGTTTTTTCTCAATCGGTCTATATTATATTTTCTTATTACGTACTTTGCTTGGTTCATTTTTGCCCTCACGCTTGTTAAGACGTAAAATAATGGCCTTTTACAGGAAGTTATGTAAATTGACTAGCGTTCCTGACAAGCATTTAGAATTGATTATCTGAATGTTGTATAGCTTTGAAATATCTTACTGTATGTGTTTTGCTCATTGTTTTACGGTAGCTTCTTTCAAAATCATCATCAAATAATAATCATGGCCACAAGATGATCCATTTTCGATTTATCATTCAGGCAGGTATTACCATGAAATACTCATGAAAAAGTTGCAATTGTAATCGAGTTACGTATCTTATAAGCATGCAGAAGTTTAAAAAAAAAAACCGATTACGGTCGTATCTACCTCATATAGAATTATGGCATGTGTCCTTCCGCAGTACAAATATTCTAGCCCGATTATTCTTAAAGTAATGGAAGTAAAACTTACCTTTAGTCTTATGTCCTTTTTTATGCCCTTTTTTCTCATCGAACTTAGCTCCTCTATGTCCGAAGGCTTCTTCTTCATGACTGCCTTTATGTCCAGCGTGGTCGTGATGTTTCTTCTTCTTTCCTGCAGCTTCCTCGTACTCCTTCCTGTGGCGTTCATCAGTCTTGTATCCCTTGCCTCCTTTGTCTACGTGGTGATCGTGATGGTAGCCTTTGGAAGTCTGTAATGGATGAAGTTGACATTTATATTTATGGGTCTTCGTGTTCTAGGTTGCCGTGTCTAAGGGTCAAGGCATTGAGGCAGACAGACAACATTGAGACAGAGTCGAAGTATAGTCTTAAAAATTAATTGACAGAGCGTTTTCAAGACTTGCATATTCGATCGAATGCAATCGTCTTTTTTACCTTATCAACTAGAAATCTATGCATTATGTTGTGGAGATAGACCTACTATGCATTTTTTTTAATTTTATCTTTAGATCTTATTGGACACCTAACTATGTATGATCTTCTGTAAGTTGTGTACCTATGGGAAATGAAATGGTTGTAATATTCACACACAAAAAGAAAAAATACAATGTTTCACAATAAAATAGTGAAAATGTTACTACCTAGGTACCTACTTTAAAAGTTCAAGGTTGACTTAAATTCTAAAGCGTTATAATAGTATTAATAATATTTTATTAGCTAATTGTCTTCCGAGTAATTTAACAAGCTCCGCTAGACTAATTAACCTTCAAATGCATAATTATTTTATTAATATTTGATGTGGGCGAAGATGGAGCAGGCCTGCCTAGAAGTAACCTATACACTCTCAACTTAAAGATCTATTGGTTTTAAAACCGTAGCAAATGTCCTAGGTACGGTACCATCAGGTAAAGTTGCAATATCGGTTACACACAATATGCAGCGGTTGTGGTTGGAAATTCTCCTCGAGCTTAACATTTAAAGGTCATCAACCTAGTTACGCTATATTATTTCTATTAACGATATACTATTTCTATTTGCACTATATTATTTCTATTAACGATATATTGCGGCAACGACCTCTCGCGCCCGGCCCTGGTCCAGGCCATGGTACGGAGCGAGAGGGAATGGGAAGCAGTCTCCTCCTTCTGCGAAGCAGTAATGCTCGCGAAGGAGGAGGCGGAACGGGTTAGGGAGAGGCTGCAACGACAGCCTCGCCCTAACGCCCTCAGCAGCAGTCACCGCAGGAGACGCCTGGGACTTCCGGCGCCGCGAGACGATCTCCGGCCACCGTAGACCCGGGCCTGCGGACGGCGAGTAATGGGTAGCTCGCCGTCCGATCAGCACCAGGCCCGAGAGTTGACGGCGCGTAGTGTTCCACGCGTGCCTCAAAGAGTTGTCAGCAAACAGGACGAGGCCCGTCATGGCTGATGCCTGCCCGGGGGTTGAGGATAAATTCGAAAGAGTTAACTCGCCCCTGGGCATTCAGGCCAGGGAGGAACAGGGGTGGGTTTTAGTCAGTAAGAGTCTGACACGCCCTCCCGCTCCACCCAGAGCAGGAGAAGTCATTGGATGATTACATTATTTCTATTTGCGCATTATTACTTCTATTTACGCTATATTATTTAGAACTAGAGACCTGTCCCGGCTCCACACGAGTAAAAAAATGCCCTCTTAATCTTCCTCATGATTCACTCTGTCTATTGGTGAAAACCGCATGAAAATCCATTCAGTAGTTTTTGAGTTTATCGCGAACAGACAGACAGACAAACGCGGCGGGGGGGCTTTTGTTTTATAATACGTAGTGATACCTAAAAATTTGCATTTCTTCAACAAATAAAATAATATCCCGTCTATAAATTAATTAATTTACTGTAAGAAGCGCGACTGATTTCCTTTTGTTAATTGAAGATAAGAATTAAACAAAAAAAAAGTGTTTATTTCCAATAAATTGATTAATTAACTTACAAGTAACTATCAAACGGTTACGATCCTTTATACCTTATTTAAAGAAATCCTGGTCATGGTGAGCATGGACTTTGCGCAACAAGAAATGGTGAAATAGGTAGCTAGTCTACTGTTCATTTTCTTGAAATTTTCATCCTCGAAAAACACAAGAAACGAACCAAGAGGATCATCGGCAATAATAGGCTCGTCGAGTCGAGGCTCCTCTCGAGTTTTGAGCATAGACCCCGAGTTGCTAGCCTGTCGGTTTTCTATCGGTTGCATTTTAGAGAGTGGCCCGTTGCATCATCGGACCATTATACGTACGGCGATACGCCACCGGTACATGGTGAACATCCCGTGTGGGTACACGCACAAAACCTTTTGCGAATACATTGATTGTGCATACAGCTAAAGAGTGGAGTTCCCTGCCAGAGTCTGTGTTTCCTGATAGCTACAACCTACAACCGGGAGTCTTTAAGTCAAAAGTTACTTCTAGGCAAGCGTGCTTCATCTTCAACCTCATCATCGCTTACCATCACGTGAGATAGCGGTCAAACTCGTGCCTATAAACGATAAAATAAAAACTCAAAACAGTTTTTGCGTACTTATGTTATTTCTCCTTTTGTAAATAAATCTCTTTTTTGTAAATCCGAACTAATGTTATAAATGTCAAAGTATGTTTGTTTGTTTGTAACCTCATCACGCCTAAGCCATCTGAAACGATCATCATTAAATTTTCCATAAATACGTTTTTAAAAAAAAGGACATACTTTTCATCTAGAAAAAACCGGCCAAGTGCGAGTCGGACTTACACATGAAGGATTCCGTACCATCAAATTTTATTTTATTATATTTTTTTTGAGACTATATCAATACAAACTCTGTGAGCATTTGAAGCGTCTACTTGTTGCTATTATTAATGATCAAGCAAAACAAGACAAAAAAAACGTTTTTAGATAGCGGCTCCCCTACCCTTTTAATTTTTAATTTATTTTTATTATTTGTTGTCACAGCGGCAACAGATTCTGTGAAAATTTCGACTGTCTACGGATCATGAGATACAGCCCACTGACAAACAGACGGATGGACGGGCGGACGGACGGATAGCGGAGGCCTAGTAATTGGGTCCCATTGGTTACCTTTCGGGTACGGAAACCTAAAAAGTACTGTCCAGGAAAGTTAAATAATTTTCGACGGGTTACAAATGTTACAATTGCTTTAGGACGCTAGATGGTGCTACGTAGCTATCTTTCAAACCAATTTGTGAAGTCAGGGCAGTAGCTAGTGCATATTAATTCGATGCACTCGTCACTTTCGTTACTTATTTATTAATCAGTTATCGTGATTAATTAAATACTTGAATTATAATTAGGTAAGTATTTCAGTTTTGTTATACCGACCTCTCTAATAATAAAAACTTTTTTACAAAAAAATAGAACCGACTTCCAAATAACTTTAATTTCGGAAGTCGGTGTTCCTGTTTTGTGTCTTCGTTTTTGACACCGACTTCCGAAATTAAAGTTATTTTGCAGTGTTTTGGAAGTCGGTTCTATTTTTTTGTAAAAAAGTTTTTTATTTTTCACTTTTTAGTTGTGGTTCCCCATTAAACTGTGTTAACAATTCAAAGATATACGATAGCAGCAATCGCGGTTGATTTGCTGTCAATTTTTGAAGAGTTCCGTTGTCTGTCTCCGAAACCCATCATCAGATCTTTTTGAAATTTAAATGGGACCATTTCGGAATAAACCCCTTTCGATCTGAATCCGTCAACATATGACGGAGTTATGCCCGAACATACATAAAAAAAAAAAAAAATACAAACATTCGAATTGATAACCTCCTCCTTTTTCGAAGTCGGTTAAAAATCTCGTGTCACGGTGTTTATGGTTGCACTCCTCCAAAACGGCTCGACCGATTTTAATGTTTTTTTTTTATATATTTGGTAGGTATGAGAACAGGTTGTAAAGTATTTTTCACCCTCATACCCCTCCCACCCCCATTTTTTTATTGCAGAACAACGTTTGCCGGGTCAGCTAGTATTCTATAAAAATTATAAATGTGAAAGTAACTGTCTTGTTGTCTGTTACCTATTCACGTTTAAACGGCCAAACGAATTGGGATGAAACTTGGCACACGTGTAGACCATGCCCTGGAATAGGACATGGGATACTTTTTTATAATAATAATAATAGTTTACCAGAAAAAGATCGATTACATTTCTTGATATAAAAAATATACCTTAAATAAAAATAAAACATAATATAATAACATTACCCGTGAAAATTGATTTTCTATAAAAAGAAACAAAATTTATAATATTTTAACTTGTGTACTCCACACTACGTCGATCCTGCCTCGTGGAGTCCTTGAGAGGTTTTAACAGTTTGATTGTTGATACTCTAAAGTTAGTTGTTTATCCATGTTGTGCAAAATTTAATACAACGTAAAATCAATACATCTAAAAATAATAGCAGATACAATAAATAGTTAACAAAGATACAGTAAAGCAAGAACAGTAAAAAGTATAAGGTTATTAGAAGTACAAGGGTAACTAAATTACAAAAACACATTACCCTCCCCCGCGTCGCGCAGTCGGGCAAAAACAAAATTACAAAGGAACATAATTATTTTAAACTGAGCTCCAAGTATACATATTACATAAAATGCAAATAAGAGTGCTGGTGTGCGTTTGTGTGAAAGTGGTATAAAAGTGAGTGTATGGGAATGTGGGTGTAGATGAGTGTGTGTGTGTGAGGTATCAGTGTGGGTGTGTTTGTGTCATTTGGTAACTCGAACAAATGCTTCAGATTCTCAGCATGATTGAGATAAGCAATTTTTTTAGCTTGCTTTTGCCTACAATGTTTGATATTACAGAGTTTTACTACTTTATTATAAATGAAAGCAAATGCGGTTTTTACTGCAACAGTTGGACATTTGAAGATTCGATAGGGAGCATGTTCCCTTGGGAGGATAATATGCAAGTTTCACGCAGGCAAAGCCGCTGGCAGAAGCTAGTATTCTATATTTGTCCATAAATAGGTAAAACTAGCTAGTAAAAGGTTTCATTTGCCATTTACGAGTGAGAAATGCTTTATACAGGTACTGGGTTTCCGGTGAGCGGTCTTAATAGCTTAATCATCATAATTACGACTGATCTTGCTTTTGTGTTGACACTTCCATTCCAAATGTCACGCGTCGTGATTTCTTCTGATTAACTTAGTTGATATCAAACCCACTTGATGGTGATTCTTTTTAACCCCCGTCGCAAAAAAGAGTGTTGTAATTTTGACTGCTATGTGTGTCTGTCTGTCTGGCTGTGGCACCGTATCTTTTAAACGGGTGAATGAAGTTTTTATTCGACTTCAAAAAAGAAGGAGGTTATCAATTCGAATGTTTGTATTTTTTTTTTTATGTATGTTCGAGCATAACTCCGTGATTTATTGACGAATTTGCAAAATTATTTTTTTTTTCGAAAGAGGATTGTCCTGGAATGGTCCCATTTAAATTTCATATAAATCTGATAATGGGTTTTGGAGACAGACAACGGAACTCTTCAAAAATTGACAGCAAATCAACCGCGTTTGCTGCTATCGTATGTTTAAGAATTTTTAACACAGTTTAATGGCGAACCACAACTAAAAAGTGAAAAATAAAAAACTTTTTTACAAAAAAATAGAACCGACTTCCAAAAAAAGTGCAAAATAACTTTAATTTCGGAAGTAGATGTCAAAAAACGAAGACACAAAACCAGGAACACTGACTTGACGTAAAAAAGTTTATTTTCTATTTGAAAGCAGGTTTTCTAGCAATGGTTTTTATACATGTTTTATCAAAATCGGTTCAGCCGTTTCAAGGTGATCGTCTCTTTTGTGTTTTTTAAATTTTCGCTTTTTTTAAGCGTTGGTGGTTTTTTAATTGTTATAATATTACCGAAGCAGTGAGTGCTCAGCAGATAAATTGCCGCTATTCCTTAGAAAAAAATGTGGTTAAACTAATGTAATAACGTCGCAGGCGTTTTGTATAATTCGACTTTATACATATGACCTCTTCTGTTTGCAAACCGTTTGTCGATAAGTATAATGCTTAGGCATTACGTAAAGTGCCTTAATAATTTGTTACAACTAGTTATATTTGGTACCACCCGTGGCGCTGCGAAGCAAAACAACGAAAATGGCGTCGTGAAGTGGACGTATTTAAAAGTGAAAAGAGCAGTATTTCGCAAGTGTCACACAAAGAATTTATCCTAAGGAATTAAAATATTTCATAATCTCAAACCGGAATAGTGAAAAAGTTGAGGAAGCAAAGGAAAAGTTTCTGAGGTAAACCGGAACGTAAAATGCCAAAGTAGGAAACGTTCGCTCGCTTTTCTCGCTCACTGTAGCCCCCGTCATCCCTTTCGAACCTGATCTGTTCGTGCCAGAGTGGCCTAAGTTTTCAAGTTCGCTTCTCTCGCTCTTCGACTAATCCTAATAAAATAGGTAAAATAATATTAAAATCAATGACATCAATTTTATTTATCTCTCACTCACTGTCACCCTTTCTTTTTTTGTGGTGTTGGGAAATCATCCAATGACTTTTCCTGCTCTGGGTGGAGCGAGAGGGCGTGTCAGACTTTTACTGACTTAAACCCACCCCTGTTCCTTCAGTTGCCTGAGTACCCAGGGACGAAATGAACGCGACCAAAAGCATCATGAAATTGCCTCAGGGTGCATCTTTCCGTTACATCCTATACATGACGATGAGCAAACGGACGACGCCGTATGTATAAAGACGAATTATACAAAACACCTGCGATATATATATAGGTATCGTTAAAGATAGCATAGGTTTAACATTAGATTGAATAGGCAGCTAAGTGTCTTCTATCAGTCTGATAACATCAAAACATTGTGGCCTGCTTGCTTAGTCCTTGATAATTTTGTAGCGGTCATTCATATAATCAGATGTAGAACATGAGTTTATATTTAAGCTCAAAATTTTCCCACTCTTGGCTCTTCGGGTTGGTCAAATCATAAATTATTGTCACTTACCTTCCCACCTTGCTCTGCACTATGCCCTCCATGCTTCACATGGCCTCCACCTTGAGAATGTCCGTGAGCATGCTTCGAATGATGTCCAGTTGTTGCACCGTATAAGTCTCCTGAAGCCAACTGCTTCGGAGCCTGGATCAAAGGCTCAGCAGCCACAGGCACTGGGATGGGGTTCTCTGCAGGGATAGGGTTCGAAGCCAAAGAAACAGCCACCGGCGGACTTCCTATGAACTGAACTGGTTGCACAACAGGTTCCATTGGACCAAACTTCGCAGCTCCAGCAATGTTTGCACTGTTCACGTCAGGTTTCAAATACCGAGGGGCAGGGGCGTACACTTTGTGATAGTGGTTCGCACTCGCTGCAAGCATCTCCTCGTAAGGAGGAGATTCCATCTCTCCATCATCAGTGAACTCGTGAACTTCGTATTGGTGAAGCTGTCGCGGCACTCGCACGTAATCTGCCGCTCTCCGTTGTCTCGGCTCGCAACACCGCTTGACACGAACATGCTCCTCTAAAGGCCCTGCATCGTGTACATCGCGCCTGCTCCTGGACTGCTCGTAGTCATCATACGAGTCATCTACATCTTCCTCCTCCACCCACGGCTCCTCCGCCACTTCAGCTGCAGCGATCGCCAGCAACAGCAGGATGACCACTGGCCGCATCTCGTTCTTTAAATGATCTAAAACTGTTCTATTTTTTTGTTTTATACTTCCGAACCTTTCACCGTTGACTAACAAAGGATCTTGCTAAATGCAGTTGCGTTGATATCAGCGTTTTTATATGAGCCGGTGGGTAAATGTTTGTGGCGTGGCGGCCGGCGGTCGCGCGCGCGGTACGGTCAGCACTGAAGGCAGACGCCGCTCGGTGCCTCCTAGAAAGCGTATAACGACACGGAGCAAATTAGTTTTCCCGGTGCATTATTTTCGCGATTTTTCGACCGCAGTGAAAACAGCGGCCGTGAATTAAATTAAACTTTTTCTATTGGACGGCCGTGAGGTCCGGTTGCGTCAGCAATTACGAGGGGAACCGAACGATTTGTATGCGTGAACTTTGACGGAAGATGTAACTTGTACGCAGGTATTAACGGGTAAAAAGTTTTCGATCTACCCGAGATTTTTTACAAACGACAGATATTCTATGTAACGTAGGTACTGATTTATGATGTTTCTCTGCTAGCTAGATCTTATGCGCTTTCTAAGGTTCCGTACCCAAAGGGTAAAACGGGACCTTATTACTAAGACTCCGCTTTCCATCCGTCTATCCGTCTGTCACCAGGCTGTATCTCATGAACCGTGATAGACAGTTGAAATTTTTACAGATGATGTATTTCTGTTGCCGCTATAACAACAAATACTATAAAACAGAATAAAATAATATTTAAGTTGGGCTCCCATACAACAGACATGATTTTTTTGCCGTTTTATAGATGGTACGAAACGCTTCGTGCGCGAGTCCGACTCGCACTTGGCCGGTTTTTTTACCCGACTTCGCGACGCAAGGGAGGGTAATGTGTTTATCAGCCTGTGTTGTGTATATGTTCCTTTGTGGCACAATAAAGACCAAACGCGTGTGCCGATTTTGATCATTCTTACGTCAATTCATTCGTCATAATCTTGCGAGTGCTACTAAAGACATATTCAAAATACAATATGGCGACAAGCATATTGTGAAAAAGAAAAAATGAAAGTCGACGAACTATATTAAGTGGGTTATCAAAATAAAGGGTTCGAGGAGGCGATTCCAAAATGTAACTCACTAAAATATAGAAATTAAAAAAGAAATATATTTTAAAAAAATCCGATTGTAAAAAACAACTAAAAAGTTCCAAACAAGTCACTTTTCAAGCAGTCTGATACAGTTGGTAGCATGAAATCAATAATTAAACTAAACTGCCAGCAACTGCATCTGACTGCTTGAGAAGTCACTTGTTTGGAACTTTTTAGTTGTTTTTTACAGTCGGGTTATTTTTATCTATTGAATCATTTCATACAAACTGCGGGTGGTAACTTTAAGAAAAAGTGAGCGGTAATCGTATTAATTATAAAATTCGTTAAGCTATTTTGTTCAGCTAGGTTTTAACATAAATTTTGTTAGAAGATTATTTTGCATACTAACATATAAACAAATAAACATTAGAGATGCGTCTACGCATGTTTACCTACATATATGAATCACAGAGCATAGTGTTGACGAAATAACAAAGTGTTATCTTATCTAAATATTGCCTGCGCTAAGACGTCAATGGTGGTAAATACGGATTCTCTTCAAGCTAAAGAACTATAAATTTGTGTTGCAAGATTAGTAAACAAGACGTCTTTTTAACACACTCATATTAGCTTAACACAGGTCGACACGGTTGGCGCAGTGGTTGAGCGTTCGGCAGCTACTGCGCTGCGTGTCGCGGGTTCGGTTCCCGCACGGAACAAATATTTGTATGACCTGCAGATAGTTGTTCCTGGTCTGGGTGTCTTGTGTATGTGAGTATACATGTTTGTGAACGCACCCACGATACAGGAGTAAGTCTTAGTGTGGGTAACTAACTAACTATGTAAACAAATCTCAGAAGTTAAATTAGACCCACTTCCCGGTTTCTGATTAAGCTGAAATTTTGCGTACATGTTTAATTTGGATGAAAATGCATTGTTAGCTAAGTAAAGTCATTGTAAATCCAGTAAGGCACGACTCCCAAAGATGGCAGACTAGTTATGTTGTATGCATTCCCATGATATGGATATCTAATGAATGGATTTGCTGAGAAGACACTTTTTAACTAAAGAAATTTATTTACTCCTTCAATCCAGCGTTGTGTCATTATAGCCTGCTGGTACACGAGAAAATGTTTATTACATTCCGGTTTTATTTTTTGGCGGGTTGGGAAATCATCCAATGAATGACATCTCTGAGTAGACTAATTACTTGATCGTCTGTAATATTAGTTAAGACTTAGATATCTATTTGTGGTGAGAGTTCTACAAGGTGGATATATATATAAATAATTGGTGCGAATTTACACATTCTAATTCACTTTTTATATGATTTTGCAGTGGCCGAACAATAGCTCTTTCCGCTACGAATAAGATTACATCTTGCGACTTTTTTTTTTTGAGGTGGGAAATCGTTCAATGACATCTCCCGCTGGGTGGAGCGGGAGGGCGTGTCAGACTCCTACTGACTAAAACCTACCCCTATTCATACCCTGACTGAGTGCCCAGGGGAGCGGTAACTCTGTTACGAATTTAACCGCTACCCCTAGGCATGCAGGTACCGACCACGATGGGCCCCGTCAGTGGTGGCTGACAACATCTCTTGTTCGGTGCGCGTGGAACACTACGCGCCGTCGACTCACGGCCCTGGTGCTGATCGGACGGCGATCTACCCACTGCTCGCCGTCCGCAGGCCCGGGTATTACATTCCGGTAAAGTGGTGAATCGAGAGCAGTGGTGGCACAGTGGTAACGGTTCCGACTTACGTGTCGTAAGTCGTGGGTTTGAACTCAGGCCGGTGCTTTACGTTAAGTATATTATTTTTATCACCACTGCTCTCAAAACGGTGAAGGGAAACATCGTGAGGAAACCGGCATGTCCTAGAACCTAAACTACGACGTCCACCAACCCGCACTGGGTTCACGTGGTGGATTAAGGCCTTTATGTGGCCGTGAGGCGCATTCCCCCTCACAGAGAGGAGGCCTATGTCCCAGCAGTGGGAACTTTAAATGGCTCTCTATGCTATTTAATAGCATAATCAGAATATGCTATTGCTACATTTCGTGCTTCCCAAAGATATCCTGAATTGCAAATGAAAAACCTGGAGTCAACGAAGTCATACCACGCTGAACTGCAATCTGGAGGCGACGCTGAGGACGCGACGCCAGACTTCAAGTCCCCGGCAACGGTAAGTTGTCATTGCCAGGGCGCTGCCAATAAAGTCGTGCGTCGGCGTCGCGGCGCCCCAGGCCGCCAACGCTACTGCGCCGCTCGTGTGATGACATAAAGTGTGAAAGCACTTTAAAATGTTATTACTTGACACTTCAAAGTACTTTTTCTCTGTTTATTTAAGGTTCCGTACCCGAAGGATCCAAACGGAGTCTGTCTGTCCGTCGTCTGTCACACAGGTTTTACAGCCAAACGGTTGGAGTTTTTTTTTGTGGGGTGGGAAATCATCCAATGACTTCTCCCGCTCTGGGTGGAGCGGGAGGGCGTGTCAGACTCTTACTGGTTAAAACCCACCCCTGTTCCTTCCTGCCCTTAGTGCCCAGGGGCGAGGGCACTCTGTTTCGAATTTATCCCCTGGGCAGGCATCGGCCATGACGGGCTCCGTCTTTATTGCTGATAACTCTTTGAGGCGCGTGTGGATCACTACGCGCCGTCGACTCTCGGGCCTGGTGCTGATCGGACGGCGAGTTACCCACTACTCGCCGTCCGCAGGCCCGGGTAAACGGTTGGAGCTACGGTCATCAAATTTTCACAGTTTATGCATCTTGTTGACCCAAAGCCATACAAATAATCAAAAATACATTTGGTACGTAACTATAGATGTACGAAGTACGACACGCAGATGGCCGGTTTTTTAGTGTATTTTTTTTATGGAAGTCGGTTGTTTTTTTTATAAAAAAGTTTTTTATTTTTCACTTTTTAGTTGTTATACCACAGAACTAAAAACCCCAATATAATGGAACGTGGAATTTAAACATTTGGAGAACACCAAAACGTCATCGAGGTACACGTATTTTCCGTTTTTGTTCAGTTTCTCAAAAAGCGCTGAAGCAATTTCGATAAAATTTATAAGAATTTTGATAATTGGTCCACAACTGACGAAGAAATCGCGTAACATACATACAAAAAAAAAAAAGAAAAAAAAAACATACAGACGAATTGAGAACCTCCTCCTTTTTTGAAGTCGGTTAAAAAGTAAATCTCAATGATTCTGATTGTGTATCAACTTTTATCAGTTAAAAATTTATAGTCGGTTTACTTCATTGACCGATTGCGATATTGTGCCAACAAAAACATTATTCTTCTGTGTCGGGTAAAAAACAGCAGTAGTATAAACTATGACCTCAACATACTAAGCTGAGATTTGATTCAGTTGGGTTCCGTAACTCAGCCTCTCCTTGACCAAGATGACGGCTGCTGCAATGAGTTTTTATCGAATTATGGCACGACTGAATAGCACGTATTTTTTGGCACAGGTAAATTGAATTTATGACGAATAATTTACGTGCTAAAGAGCCTGCTGCCTGGCTAATTGGCTAACCTAGCTACTGACTATACTAACTCACAGAACACAAGAATATGAACTTTTTTTTTTCCTGCGATCTTTTTATCTGTGTTTCTTGATAGCTACAACCTGGAGGTCTTTACTTCTAGGCAAGCGTGATCTAACGTTGATCACATAATCGCTTACCATCAGGTAAGATGGTGGTCAAACGCGAGCCTAAATAAAATTTAAAAAAAGGCGATGCTAACACAACCACATGTTTGGAAAACTTTGAAAAAAATATTTCATTCTGGTTCCCATTATTAATCTAGATTTCTTCTTCATCGTGAAAAAGGGCATTTCCATGGCTACAAAAAAGAGAGGGAGAGGTAGATTGCTAACTACCTGGATAACAAATGCCCGGAAGGACATGCAAAAGCCAACCTTATAGATGACGATGCTCACCAGCGAAGTCAATGGCGCCGAAATATTAAGCCGACCCCGCGTGACGGGACGAGGCAAGGGCAAAGAAGATTCTTGTTTCCATTAATGTTCAAGTTTATGTGAGCAGTGGTGGCCCAGTGGTATTGGCCGCGACTTACAAGTTATAAGTCGTCAGTTCAAACCCAGGGAGGCGTTTTCCCGGGCGTGCGGACGGCAAGTAGTGGGTAGCTCGCCGTCCGATCAGCACCAGGCCCGAGATTCGACGGCGCTTAGTGTATCACGCGCGTCTCTAAGAGTTGTCGGCAAACCATAACGGGGCCCGTCATGGCCAATGCCTGCCCAGGGGTTGTGGATAAATTCGAAACAGAGTTACCGCGCCCATGGGTACTCAGGGCAGGGAAGGAACAGGGGTGGGTTTTAGTCAGTAAGAGTCTGACACCCCCTCCCGCTCCACCCAGAGCGGAAGATGTCATTGGATGATTAACAACCCCAAAAAAAAAAAGTCGGGCGCTTTACTTTGTGTAAATTATTTCATCACCACTGCGCTCAAAACGGTGAAGGAAACCATCGTGAAGAAACCGGCATGTCCTAGAACCAAAAATTCGAAGACATGTGACATCCACCAACCCGCATTGGGCCCGCATGGTGGACTACGGCCCACACCCTCTCACAAAGAGGAGGCCTGTGCCCCAGCAGTGGGGACATTAAAAGGCTGACGACGATGATGACAAGTTTATGGGAAGAAAATAATATAAAAGCACTTGAGACTTTGCATAAAATATTTATTGCTATATATGGTTTCATCTATATGTATAAATCAGTGCTTCGCTGCGACGAATTTTACGAGCTTATTTCGATTGGCATTTTCTAGATAGGTGTTCCCTGTAATATTAGGATGTTATTACACCAATATATCGATCGTTGATCGATGGTAGAATGAATTTGTCGAAGTCGATCGATAGTTTCAACTAGGTACACCGATTGATCAAGCGTCGATCGATGGTAGAATGAATTCGAGAGTCAACGTCGACCGGTCGATTGTTTATCGACCGGTATCCGTCGATCAGCCAAAGCGCCATCGATCAACGATCGATCGTTTGGTGTAATAACAACATTACCTACATTGCCCCCAATCAAGTCAGTATTCTGTCTCGTACATGAGAAAGTATGGATGGATTGATGTTTGTTGCTCAGTCAAGCCAGAACGGCTGCACGGATCTAGATGAAATTTGGAATAGATATAGATTATACTTTGGAATAGCACATGGGGTATAATTTATAGTGGAAGAAGTACTGATTCCACGCGAGTAAAGCTTCTGGTAGAAGCTAGAGTAATTATATACCTTACAGAATAGCGCCGCAGTCGCCGTCTCGCACGATCGCCCGCAACAGTTAAGTAAATAGGATGAATAGGTTTATATCTAAGATGTCAAACATTGAATATTGTTTGTAAATGTAAATCGTGATCGACGGTGCAATGGACAAGGAAATGTCGGTTACGTTGGTCACGATGAGAAATATGTCCGTTACTGGCATGCAGATGAAATTAATTTATCGAAAGTTTTTTTAACGGGGTTTTATTACTAAGCCTCCACTGTCAGTCTGTCCGTCCGTCCGTTCGTCCGTCTGTCTATCAGCGGGCTGTATTTCATTATCCGTAATAGGTAGACAGTTGAAAATTTCACAGAATGTGTATTTCTGTTGCCACCAACAAATAATAAAAATTAAACGCTTTTATTTGCTTGATCTTAATAATGGCAACAAGTAGACGCGTATAATCTTGTACGATGGTACGGAACCCTTCATGCGCCAGTCCGACTCGACTTGGCCGGTTTTTTAATAGTTCCATGACTAATGGATCAAGTTATTTGTCCTAAAAATGTAAGTGATTAGGTTCTTCTTTTCAACCCGCGTTTATGGATCTACTCTGCATCAGCCTATCTGGTTCACCTTTGGTAAAAGACGCGATGGTCAAACGACCACCATGGTAAGAGTTACCTAGAGTGTTAAATTAACCCACATCTCTTCCTATTTATCTCTCACAGTCGATTACGTTTTTAGCACTACCTACTCGGTGACTGGTATTGCACCACCAGGAGTATAAAGGGATGCTGGATGCGCGCTTGAGAAAAAAAAAAGCCGATTCCCGACATCCTCTCTATGAACACGCCATCCAAAATCAGCCAAATACAGTGAGAAGCAAACTATGGGAAGGACATCACCGACCACCCGCCGACTTCTTGAAACACCAGGAACGCCTGCCAACAAGACGGAAACTGCAGTGGCCTATATGGAAAGCACTCAATCAGTTGCGCAACCAGGTCTTTTACTTCTCCAGTTCCGAACATCCGAATGTAAAAACGGAATCCAAATAGGATTACTCGGCGTCTGTCTGTCCGTCCATCTGTCACAGCTAATTTACTCCAAATCTACTCGACCGATTGAGTTATCTATGACTCAAACACGAACGTGTAACGTAAATAAATGAATTTGGAAATATGGGTATCACTTTGGGGTACAAATCAGAAATATAAAAAAAAGTTTTTTAAACTGTAATGTGACATATCAAATAAAAGGGTAGAAACATATATTTCAAATCCTTACAATAATGTAAGGATTTCAAATATACTTTTTTCATAATTCCAAAATGTATAGTTTTTAAGTTATTTGAGAAAATAGATGAAAAATTACCATTCCCCCTCTTATCGCCGAAACCACTAAGGCCAAAATTTTGAAAAAAATACAGAATGTAATTCTTTACTTATAGATTACAGAAAAACCTATAAGAAGTACTTATGTGTAGTTTAAACTTGAAAAAGTATGATTTGTTGGGAACCCTTTGCGCGCGAGTCCGACTCGCTCTTGGCCAGTTTTTTTAACAAATCATAGCTTGAAGTCTACTCGATACTTAATACTAGCACAGGTATCTAAACTACGCACGAATAACGATGGCGTAACTTAGGACACTTTTTATTTTACATTTCAAAAACTAATTAACTTCCTATCTCTGTCTAGTTTCATTTAATTGAAAGTATATTAGAACATCCAATTATTATTTCGGCAGCATTTCCAATTTAATAATACAATGAAGACCACTTAACTTTTTCGCAAATCGTAAACTGGGGTGTTGATGTCGTAAAAGATTATCGGCAACCTCACTGGCAAAGATAAATGCAAAACATGTGATTCTTGCTGCATATAACATGCGGGCATAACCTACCTAACGACCTAAGTCCTCCATGAGATCCCGGTGACATGGAAAGAGCGACTGTCGCAACCAAGCACGCCTCAATTGCAGCGATAAGTCCCCTCGGGGAGTGACTGGAGACGCGCCACGGCGTCCTCACCTTCTGCCTGACGCAAGTCCTCACCGGACACGGCTGTTTCGGGAGGTTCATGATCCGGATAAGGCGGGAGGAAACACCCGGGTGTCACCATTGTGTGGATCGCTTGGAGGACACGGTGGAGCACACGGAGGAGGTCTGCCCCGCTTGGGCGGAGCACCGTCGTGTCCTCGTGGAGGTGATCGGCGGTGGTGACCTCTCGCGTCCGGCCCTGATCTAGGCCACGGTTCGGAGCGAGAGGGCATGGGAAGCTGTCACCTCCTTCTGCGAAGCAGTAATGTTTGCGAAGGAGGAGGCGCGAGACGCGTGAGGAAGAGGAAATCCTCGCGCCCTCACGCTCCTAGCCGCCACAGGAGACGTTGGAAGTCGCAAGCCGATTCCCAGCCACCGTAGGCGCGGGCTTGTGGACGGCGAGCAATAGGTAGTTCGCCGTCTGATAAGGACCAGGTACGGGTCGAAATCGCATTGTGTTCCACGTGCGCCTCAAAGAGATGTCAGCAATAATTGACGTGGTCTGCTAAGGCCCTTGCCTTCAAGTGTTGCGGGTGTGTTTGAAAGAGAGGCCTCTGGCACAGACAATTGAAGGAACACTAGGAGTGTTATTAATTTGACCGCTATGTCTGTCTGTCTGTATCACCGTAGTTCTCAAACGAGTGAACTGATTTGAATGTAGTTTATTTTTATGTAAAAGCAGGTTTTCTAGCGATGGTTCTTAGATGTTTTATCAAAATCGGTTCCGCCGTTTCAAGGTGATCAGCTCTTTTGTGTTTTTTAAATGTTCGCTTTTCTTTCAAGTGTTGGGGTTTTTTTTTAATTTTTAATTTGATTGGTGTCTTGTACTCATGTAGTCTGAGGCTCTAGATCTAGATAAAGTGTTATTCAATCGTCGACAGCGATTATCAAAATGCCTAGATGTAAGTGGTTGATCACTTGACATTTCGATCACGCTTATCAATCCCATACATTTTTTACTTTTTGACAATCGCTATCGCCATGCTTTCGCTAATTAAATGTCACTTGTCTAGAGCTTCTTTACCTCATTGGAGTCAAAGGATAAGTGAAACATTTTATATCTTTATTCTTTTTTATTAGTTACTATGTAAATACACAGGGTGTAAGGGGAACGCTTTCGAAGCCAGAACGTAGATAATGTACAACCTTAATGCAAACAGATACCAGTGATCTTTCGCTTTATTTCGGCGTCGCGTGGACGTAGGGTCGTTAGCCGCACGGCTGTCGGCGAGAGCGCGCGAATTTGAACTCGAGGAATGCGCGGCGTCAGCTGATAATCTACGAATATTACATTCCATGATAAAGTTGTAAACAAAAAAAGTGTCTTTAACTGCAAATAACGGTTTCATTTAACTGTTCTCACAGCATAGTGTACGCAAAATGCTAAAAAAAATAGTTTTTTTTTTCAGATTTTTTGTTGGTATCATATCAAGAATCACTAGGGTTATCGCCTGTCTCCGTTTTTGGGAGCGTTTACCCTACACCCTGTATGTAATTATATTGTGTGTGTAATTTTGGGTAAGGTGTGCCATTTTCATAACGAAATACGCTTAGGCCGTAGTTTGGTTTAGCAAGACAAAATATAAGAAAGTATAGCTTAGTCCGAAGGCTGAATTCACAACTGTTTTCCTCTTTTTACAAATTTTTAATTAAAATTAACAGAAAATCACAGCACACACCTAATAAAGGTATCTAATTCAGACTAATAAAAAATAAGGTAAGTGTTACATCAGTCATAATAATTACTGCACATTGCGCAAAATGATCTCGTCCGAAATCCAAATTAATTTTAAATTAAATTTCTATTACATTTCATTGTCAAGTTGGTCAATCGATATTTTATTAGCAAACAATGGAAGTAGGTAATTATAGCAGATCTTAAGTTTCTCTGATCATGGCTAGTGTGGAAATCGGATCGGAAGTAACAATTATTCTTTAATGGCATCGCAACAAAATCATCAACTTTAATAGATTTTTTTTTGCTGTGCGTTTTTCGTTGTAGGTAAGTACTGCGTTAAGTCAGTTTGTTATTAGGAAACTTCTGAATAAGCTCTATGATTAATCGGATCAGAGGAAAACATGTTTTTCACGCAAAGTATCTTATAGTAGTAAATAAGAGAGTCTGAGAACCAGTCTTACCAAAGGGCATTGTATTATCCAGTAACTGGGTTGTGGAGGTCAGATTGGCAGTCGCTCCATGTAAAATACTTATTTTTAGCTGCATAATGTTAGACTGGAAGCTGACCCCAAGATAGATGGGAAAAGGCTAGGCAGATGATGTTTGGATGGGAATGAGCACACGGACCCTAAGGCCAGATTCAACCCCAAATGGCTCGAAAATGTAATTTTCGACGAGGTTGTTATATTTCCGTCGTTTGATTTTATTTTTAATTATTTTTCTAATAATTTTGTGATGAAAAGGTACGATAAGGTAGGATGAAAAGAAAACCAATTCAATTATTTTATCAATAATTTTATTTCACTGTGTTAGTAAACAAATCGGTACATCTAAAGCAACAGAGTGCGATATTAATGTTAATTGTAATACCGTCCAACTGACTAGGTCCTTATTTTATTCATATTTACAGTAATATTACACATAGTTAATATAGTCTTAGTTTTAATATTTGCAAAAAAAAAAACGCATTTTTTTTATTGGAACCATGATTACAAAACAGTTCATAATTTTCGTTGAAAAATATTTTTTTCACATACCTATTGTTAATTATGAAAATTAATAGATACAGATTTTTTTTAACTTACATCCTTAGCATCTGTTTTGTGGTGTTAATAAAAAATTAACTGTAAGAACGACTTAGTTTAATGTCTTACGCTATTATATATGGCACAAATATTATCGACTAGTTATTAGATAGTTAATAACTTCCAAAAGTCTTTTATCTTTCGTTAAAAATATTATGTACGGTGGTGTACATTTTTGTGTTACAAAAACAGTTTTGTTAATTTGGAGATAAAGTCAAACAGATATTTGAAATCGAAACTAGTATAAAAAAAAAACAAATCTTTATTTACATACTTAGATTCAAATTACACAGTTTGGAGGAACAAAATAAAATGTTTAACAAAAGACAATTATTTAAGTAACACAAAAAACCCACCACCAATAAAAATGTTACTTACAAAACTAATTAATAAGTCTTTATCAAATGGTCAGACACAAAAGGCGTGAACTCGGGATCTTTAATTTTCTTTTTCTTGTGTAACGGACAACTCTTCTGCCTTTGTCCCGTTTCTGATTTATTATGCGTTAATTTAAAATGGCTAGATAATGACACACTTTTTTTTCTGTGTTCTGTTTTTTGGCAATTATTTTTATTTACAATTTTGTCCGCGCCATTTGCTGTCGAACCACTGTGCAGTGTGTTTTGTCCTAATATTCTAGTGTCTACTGGGTTTTGTTTTAATTTGTTCGTGTAGTCTGCTGACACTTCTAGTTGACTGTGATGCAAACACGTTGATGTGATCTGGAATTATAACGACGATTATGATTAATTTATTATAAAAATATAGGTGATATTGAAAAAAACACAGTTTGTGATCTTTATTAAAGTTATACAAAACAGTTTCTGTTTGGAATAACGGCCCGCTCCAGCTTCGCACGGCTAAAGACAAGACGCAGCGGAGGACTTTATTTTATAATATGAAGAGGTACTGAACTAGTAATCAGTACAGAGAGAACTTAAGGTGGAAGCGCCAGGGTAGCCCGCGAAATTCAAATTTCATGAAATCATGACATTTGGCATCAATTTTAACACAGAGTTGTATGGATGATTTTAATGATTACAGTTCTGTGAATACGTACTTGCTACGACCGCGAATCGTATTTTGACCAACATACAACCTGATACTGACCAGCAAATTGAAAAAAAAACGTAAGAAAATTAATTTGAATTTTGCGGGCTACCCTGGTGCTTTCACCTTAACGACATAGGAAACGCTACTACCCTTAGTAACGTAGGCAAACCAACGATGAAAAGGAGCAGGTAGAAGAAAAAAAATCTAGTTCACGAAAGAGTATCGTATGATAATAGGTCCTCGAAACGGACAAATAATCGATCGGAGTTAGTGGCAAAGCTTCACTAGTAATATCCGATACCACCTACTTTATAGAGTATGGTACAGAACTAATAGGTACTCACAGGTGTAGGCTGATGCCTCGGCCTAGCGTACAGCGCGGCTCGCTCCGCTAGCTCACTGCGCAAGCGCCACGCGCGCGCCGCCAAGAGGCGCCGGCTGGCTGGCTGACCATCACCACGGACGCCATGCCATCTGCAATGAAAAATACGAGAAAACAAAATGAAGACTCAGATTGGCAGTCGCTCCATGTAAAATACTTATTTTTAGCTGCATAATGTTAGACTGGAAGCTGACCCCAAGATAGATGGGAAAAGGCTAGGCAGATGATGTTTGGATGGGAATGAGCACACGGACCCTAAGGCCAGATTCAACCCCAAATGGCTCGAAAATGTAATTTTCGACGAGGTTGTTATATTTCCGTCGTTTGATTTTATTTTTAATTATTTTTCTAATAATTTTGTGATGAAAAGGTACGATAAGGTAGGATGAAAAGAAAACCAATTCAATTATTTTATCAATAATTTTATTTCACTGTGTTAGTAAACAAATCGGTACATCTAAAGCAACAGAGTGCGATATTAATGTTAATTGTAATACCGTCCAACTGACTAGGTCCTTATTTTATTCATATTTACAGTAATATTACACATAGTTAATATAGTCTTAGTTTTAATATTTGCAAAAAAAAAAACGCATTTTTTTTATTGGAACCATGATTACAAAACAGTTCATAATTTTCGTTGAAAAATATTTTTTTCACATACCTATTGTTAATTATGAAAATTAATAGATACAGATTTTTTTTAACTTACATCCTTAGCATCTGTTTTGTGGTGTTAATAAAAAATTAACTGTAAGAACGACTTAGTTTAATGTCTTACGCTATTATATATGGCACAAATATTATCGACTAGTTATTAGATAGTTAATAACTTCCAAAAGTCTTTTATCTTTCGTTAAAAATATTATGTACGGTGGTGTACATTTTTGTGTTACAAAAACAGTTTTGTTAATTTGGAGATAAAGTCAAACAGATATTTGAAATCGAAACTAGTATAAAAAAAAAACAAATCTTTATTTACATACTTAGATTCAAATTACACAGTTTGGAGGAACAAAATAAAATGTTTAACAAAAGACAATTATTTAAGTAACACAAAAAACCCACCACCAATAAAAATGTTACTTACAAAACTAATTAATAAGTCTTTATCAAATGGTCAGACACAAAAGGCGTGAACTCGGGATCTTTAATTTTCTTTTTCTTGTGTAACGGACAACTCTTCTGCCTTTGTCCCGTTTCTGATTTATTATGCGTTAATTTAAAATGGCTAGATAATGACACACTTTTTTTTCTGTGTTCTGTTTTTTGGCAATTATTTTTATTTACAATTTTGTCCGCGCCATTTGCTGTCGAACCACTGTGCAGTGTGTTTTGTCCTAATATTCTAGTGTCTACTGGGTTTTGTTTTAATTTGTTCGTGTAGTCTGCTGACACTTCTAGTTGACTGTGATGCAAACACGTTGATGTGATCTGGAATTATAACGACGATTATGATTAATTTATTATAAAAATATAGGTGATATTGAAAAAAACACAGTTTGTGATCTTTATTAAAGTTATACAAAACAGTTTCTGTTTGGAATAACGGCCCGCTCCAGCTTCGCACGGCTAAAGACAAGACGCAGCGGAGGACTTTATTTTATAATATGAAGAGGTACTGAACTAGTAATCAGTACAGAGAGAACTTAAGGTGGAAGCGCCAGGGTAGCCCGCGAAATTCAAATTTCATGAAATCATGACATTTGGCATCAATTTTAACACAGAGTTGTATGGATGATTTTAATGATTACAGTTCTGTGAATACGTACTTGCTACGACCGCGAATCGTATTTTGACCAACATACAACCTGATACTGACCAGCAAATTGAAAAAAAAACGTAAGAAAATTAATTTGAATTTTGCGGGCTACCCTGGTGCTTTCACCTTAACGACATAGGAAACGCTACTACCCTTAGTAACGTAGGCAAACCAACGATGAAAAGGAGCAGGTAGAAGAAAAAAAATCTAGTTCACGAAAGAGTATCGTATGATAATAGGTCCTCGAAACGGACAAATAATCGATCGGAGTTAGTGGCAAAGCTTCACTAGTAATATCCGATACCACCTACTTTATAGAGTATGGTACAGAACTAATAGGTACTCACAGGTGTAGGCTGATGCCTCGGCCTAGCGTACAGCGCGGCTCGCTCCGCTAGCTCACTGCGCAAGCGCCACGCGCGCGCCGCCAAGAGGCGCCGGCTGGCTGGCTGACCATCACCACGGACGCCATGCCATCTGCAATGAAAAATACGAGAAAACAAAATGAAGACGTCATAGAAATGGATAGAATCATAAATGAGGACATTCGAGAAAATCTGCTTGATGGTTTACGCGCTATACCAGCCATTGTGGCAATGCTGAGAGGAAGCTAGTAACTAGCAGTTCGGCTAATAGAAGACTATTATGTAAGGGGAAGTAAGAAATTGGTGCTGCTGACACCCAAGAAGTTGTGTGTAAAATGCTAGTCATGGTATGAGAATGTGATGCGGAGGAATGAGGAGCTTGTGTACAGGTTTTGATTTTATGAATCGTAAACCAAATAAAATGGTCGATGGATGGATTGGTGACTACGATGGAGTTGACTGAAATGACGGCTAGAAATGTAGGTATGACAGAGTACGTGCTGCAGGCGGAGCACGAATGTTGTGTTGATCGATCTCTCCAGTCTTAATTGATAAAATCTGCCGTTTGGCAGTCAGTATTACCTGACTAGTAGTTGAAGCAGACGTGAGTACTGTCCTGCGGTGCGCAGAGCCAGACAGGCTGCACGTAGCGACACCACCTCGCCCCTCGCACTGCCATGTTCACTGCTGAATGATAGCCGCATGGCACGTGTGTAGTATTCTAGGGCTGGTGGTAGGAGACCTGGAATGTAGAACAGAACTACGTTAGCAATTACAGTTATACTGATAAGCTGACTGGAGAATTCGCCAAGTGCACTGTAATTTGAAAGTAAAAAAGGCGACCAGCAAATATTAATTATTGTTAACAACATAAGTATTATCTACTATCAACCAGCCCTTGCTTCGCTTGGGTACAAATTATACACCTAAACCTTCCTCATGAATCACTCTGTCTATTGGTGAAAACCGCATGATGATCCGTTCAGTAGTTTTTCAGTTTATCGCGTAGTGATATTTCGGGCAAGGAACATCAATATTCACAAAGAAGAGTTCCACCCAGTAGTGAGAATGTTATAGGCTGATTCCTAGGTTTCCAGCTCGATTCAGTCAAAGTAACAGGGACTATGGTGCCGTTTCTGTTGTGCACAAACTAAACTTAATTTAGGCTAATGCTACCTTTTTCTTTCTAATAAAACAAGAAAGAGACGGACGTAAAGAACAATGCCAACTTCCCATACATTTAAAAACCTGATAATGAAAGTGTGTGGTAGTTATAAGGTATAGTAGAAAGACTACCTGTAAGTTTAGAAAATAATGTCAAATAGTTATTTTTACGATTTAAACGCTACAAAAACCAAAAAAATATTTGTTACTTTTTAGGTTAGGATTTGCCGATATCAAATAGGTACCTAATACAGAAATAAATGTGCTAGAACTAATTATTAACGCTCGAAGTTTAGTGTAAACTAGGAATTCTTACCTAGCTATGGTCTAAAACGTGTTTTTTACTTTGTGAATTCTTTAAAATCAACTTTACGGCACTGCTTAGACTCCTGGTGATTGTCATTACAAATGGAGTGACGAACTGTCTGTGATTTGCGTAATTAATATACAATTTATTGCATTTCTATACATAGTCAGGTGAAAAATTGGCATTCTTCTTTGAGCTGTCAAAAGTTGAACTAATATTTCCATACAAATTAAGAGTACCAGTAAAAACATGTCGACTAAAAACACGGTAAAGTGCGAGGCGTAAACTAGTTTGACATCTCTAACTTAGTTCATAGCTATAGGCCTCCTTTTCTCGCACTACCTTTTAGTATAAGATAGCGACTCTCTAATTTTAGTTTAGTTATTGAACAAGATAACCTATGTCGGATAAGGCTTAATGAGCTACCTACTTGCGGACCAGGCTAGGTTTCAATTTTCTGACTTACTTTTTCATAAAGCATCACTGGTACTTATTTGCCTATTCCAATCTTACTAATCTTCGAATTGAATCCCAATAGTTTATGAAAGGTTTTATACTCACCTCTGTCCTTAAACCAGTTGCCATAAAGTAAGTAATGTTCCCAATTCCTTGGCTCCAATTCCAGCAGTTTGTCTAGAACCCCTCTCTTCTCATCTTCAGGCTTGAGCAGCAGCAGTTCAAGGTAAGCCTGAACAAACCTTGGCTCTAAAGATATGCAGCGTTCCAGCATCTTTAGTGATTCTGGTATTCTGTTCTTCTTTCTGAAATTCAAGCATAAAACAGTGTGAATCTACTACTAAACGTAGGCCATTTGTATTATAAGAAAAATGCTATACTAGGGTCTGTTTCAGCATGATCACCCCACACACTAAATTATGTTCCATTTTAGATATTAGATGAATATTCATAATTTCTATTCGGACATAGACAAAACCAGCCCTCGGTCTAAATCCCGCATAGATTTAGACTAGGCTTACGTTAGCTATTTCTTTGACTAACCTGTATAATTTAGCGAGATTATAATGAGCATTGACATGGTCCCTGTTGTACTTGAGAGCTTGTAAGAAGTGGTGTTCAGCTCGCCCTGATGCTAACACCAACGTGCCTAGGTTATTGTGGGCACTTGCATAGCTTGGCCATAGTCTGAAAAAAAAGATATTTAAATAACAACATTTATTTATTTTCTCTCACAAGCTAAGATAATTAAACCGGCTTTATAGTCATTGCCCACAAGTAACAAATTATGTAGGTACAGTTTACGAAGAAAACAGTTTGAAGTTGGGAGACAGGAACCCTGACTAAGAGCCCATACTAAGTAAAACTTGTGGTATAGGTCTCCTGGCCTTTATAAAGAAAACAGGTTAAAGAGACAGTATAAAATATTGATATAAAAATGTTCCAATGGGCACAGAACGTGAATATGATGAAAGTTGGTAGAAGTGGAAGAAATATACGTGAACGTGAAATTAGGATGATTCCTGAATACGAAAATAATAATTCTATTTAGTTCGGAAGTTAGATTATTAAAAAACATTGGACACGTATTTTTTGCTTTATGGTTACATAACAAATATTTTTTCATGCGTATTACTTATTGATAAATGGAATGTAGGTATACTTACTTCAAGGCCTCCTTGTAGTGTTTGATAGCGTTCTCTTGTTGCTCAATGTCTTTCAGGAAGTTCGCGAAATTGTAGTGCAACTTGGCGTTGTGCGGCAACACTGACAGGTCCGCTCTGGAAAAATAAAACAAATAACAAATTCGATTAAATGACCACATTGCAAGTTACACTACCAAGGATATTTTGTCTATTTAGAAAACTTTTCTTGCTACTTTTATATATTAAAATAGCGATCCGACCAAGCTCTGCACGGGTGAAAATTATATACTTTAAGACTTTAACCTCCCTCATGAATTACTCAGTACATTTGTGAATACCACATGAAAATTCATCCAGTAGTTTTTGAATTTATCGTGAACAGACAGACAGACAGCGAGGGGCTTTGTTTTATAGCCTACCTATAATACGTAGTGATTGTGAACCGAGTATTCACGAATTGTTTGGAGACAATCATCCGCCCAGCTTTTGCACGCTTGCTCCGTGTCTTGTCAGCATTTATTGAATTTCCTCGTTTTTTTTTTTAAATCCCATTGAGCCCGCTGTTAACCTTGATCTCGCCAGATGATTAACCATTGTTGAGGTATACGATGAAGAGCATTAACCCAGAAATTGCTTTATAAGGTGGTTGGGAACATACCTAGAAAAACTGGCCAAGTGCGGGTCGGATTTCGCAGATTAAGGGTTCCGTACCATATATTGGTATTTGTTAGTAAAGTACGCAGTAATAAACATTATCACCTTTCAATTTCATAGGTAAATGGGAAGTAAAAAATTCTTCGTAACAAAATTTAGTGACAGACGATGGACCGACAGACAGACAGACGGACACGTGAGTGACAACAATAATGCTCCGTTTGGACTCTTCAGGAACGGAACTCTATAGAACACCAATGTGAAAGACCGAGTTTTCCTCAATTATTACTTTCTTTTAACTTAATTCTCAGTAGGTACCTACTGACCTTAGCAGCGTCTCCCTGGTCCTCCAGTCTCTATTCCTGAGGTGAGTCCTAGCGACTCCACCAGCCACAAGCACCGCCACTCCGAGAACTAGCAGCCTACTACCATTGCTGCGACGCCACATCATCTGCACTCCGTATACGGTGATGATCACTGAGCCCACACTGAAATTATCAAAATAATTATTTAAAGCACTTGTACTGTTAATAAAAAAAGCTGGCTAAGTGCGTGTCGGATTTAGCACATTAAGGGTTCCGTACCACCCCACCGAGTGTTTCCACGTTGCCGTCGTGGTGGGGTTTTTGGGTCTCCAAGAGGAACACACCTAATTCTAAGTTTGGAGGCGCGGCGATGGGATGAATGGCTGGAGAGACTTCCAAGATCCCCACCAATTTGAGGGGTAGGAGAACGGGGAGGCCGTCAAAAGCCACGAAGGTTGGCAGGCGAGCCCTGAGGCTCGCCGTGGAGTCACGCCACCCCACCCCGGAGAGGTCCCGGGTCTCGGTCTCAGGGTCCTCGAGCGGAGGAACGGGCGCCGCTGTCAGCTCAAACTCGGAGCGTGCGGACAGGCTTGTGGGGGTCGTGGAAACCACGATCAGGGATGTGGTCCAGAAGAAGCTGGCTTCTTCCTCCTGGCAGGGCCACATCCGCGGCCACGGCCTCCATTGTGACGGCGGTAGAGGCGAGCTTCGGCGGACCTCCATCTGCGGACCAGACGTCCAAATTGCGGGCGGAGGTCGCCCGCCTGACCAAAGAGAAACACCGCGCAGATCAGGCCGAGCTCCGAGTAACTGGCACCCGGGGGGAGCGCGCGACGAACCCAGCAAGCCAAGTCGAAATGATGTCTGAATCTCCTGCGTACTTGGCTAATCTCCGATGAGATTGGCCACCTTGACCGAAAGAACAGCGCCCATACATTTAAAAATCTGATAATTAAAGTTTATGTATAGTTATTAGGTATAGTAGAAAGACCACCTGTAAGTTTAGAAAATAATGTCATATAGTCCTATTTACGATTTAAACGCTACGAAAACCAAAAAATATTAATGTTACTTTTTAGGTTAGGATTTAACGATGCCAAATAGATAATAAAGAAATAAAATATGTGCTAGAACTAATTATTAACGCTTGAATGTTTAGTCTAATATTATTAATCTATGGACTGCTTAGACTTTCGATGATTGTCACTATAAATTGAGTGAAGAACTGTCCAATCTCATAAAAATCCGTTTCAGTCATGCGAATTCACTAAATGCGAAACTACTTATTGCATGATTAATTTATTTACCTTATTATTATGTTTTATTTTTAAATAATCTGTATAATACAAAGCTAATTAACAAATAATTACTCATTAAATAAAACGTAAAACAATGTATAAAACTAAAAAAAAAAAATTGTTAAATAAAGTCAAGTAGCAGTTGTAAAATGGAACAATGTAATAAAGGGTATTTGAGATGCGTTCAAAACACGGTAATACTTTGCCTTTGGCGTAGAATAAGCATAATTATAGAAAAAAATAAAAATATGTTATTCCTGCATTTCTTTTAAGATTTTGATAAGCGTAATTATTAAACAATTCAATTAGCTGAATTTTAAGATTTATTTCATTTCTATACATTGTTATGTGAAAAATGGGCATTCTTCTTTGGTCGAGAGGATTATTGAAATTGAAATATTTATTTAAAACCAAGCATACAGTAATTGATACAGGTCCATATTATGTTAGTAGGTAGATACTTATAGCTATGTTAGTAAAATTTAAAGTGGTTACTACTTTGGACATACATGAGCAACCAATGCCTCAGGATTTGACTGTCCACTCTGTCCGACACTACGCTCAGAAGCGCGTTGGTGCTACCCTTTAACCACGACCACAGGGAGGCCGTTCTTTTGCGAAGCACCGCTTGGAAGCCGTATGTGCTGTGGTCGGCGAACATGCTAAAGGCACTACAGCGCCATGGGAGCCCCAACAAACCCCTGAAAGCGTTGTTATACTGGACGCGCAGAGCATTGAAGGCTTTTCTAGTGTAATTACTCCACAGGTTGCACGTGTATAACGTTTGGCAATAGCTTTCGAATAGTGTGACTCTAACGTCACGTGAGCATCGCGCAAACCTATGAGAAAGCATATTACCCCTCACCGACAATGCCCTGCGCTCCCTATCCATGTCCATATCATCATTTAGTTTCTCATTGACCTAGTGACCCCAGTACTTAAATTTGGACACTTGCTGTAGGACGGTTCCATTTAGTGTGATCGGAGGAACAGGGTAGGTTTTAGTCCCAGCCTTAAAAACTAGCAGCTCGCTCTTCTGAACATTGTACTTGAGCCCATGGGCCATTGCATACCGTTCACATATGGTCAATAGTGACCTCACGGAACTGATTGAGGGGCCCAGCAGTACCATGTCGTCAGCATAACTAATATTATTCGTAAAAACACCATCCACTGAACAACCGACACCAGCACTGCTGAGCGTTATTATCAACATGACAGATCGTCCTATTTTAGTGTTGTAGCTGTGAGATTTTTCACATATACCAGGTACGACCTTATAAGACCCGCCGGCTCTCAAGAGAATTACAAACAATGATAAATTCAGCTGACGCTTGATAGGTTACCGGTCATCTGTGATAACTCACATAGCGGCTCTCATTGTTCTTTTGTATTCTATCGTTAAAATCTAATGAGAAAATTACTTATATAGTAAACATCAGTTCATGGATCGAAAGTGATCGTAATCTTAATAAATTGACGGCACAGTTGGCGCAGTGGTTGAGCCATTAGCTGCTGCGCTGCGTGTCGCTAATTCGTTTCTCGCACCGAACAAATATTTGTATGGCTTACAGATAGTGGTTCCGGGTCTGGATGTTTTGTCTATGTAAGCTTACATGATTCTGTACTTACGCACCCACGATACAGGAAGTAATTCCTAGAGTGGGGCAACAATACAAAAAAAATTGTGTGTGTGCCTAGTGAGGACTAGATATTTTTGCGAACAGCGTAGAGCATTTGAATCCCTGATGCTTGCTAATTTAAATTAATCACTGCTATATTACCTGGGAATATATAGGACCCTCTCCGCTACCACGAATCCCACAGTGACGAGCAGGTTGGAAGCTGGGAGGTACGGTATCACCAGCAGCATCAGCCCCACCACTGCAGGAGTGTGGCGTTGCAGCTGGAAATTATAAATGCGGTATGTAAGTAAGACAAAGTCCAGGAATTAACACTAAAGTATTAAAAAAAAACTTTTTTTGACTAGCCCTAGCTTTTTGTGCCAGAAAAGCAGTCGTGGCCAAGTGGTAAAGGCCCCGACTTACGAGTTGTAGGTAACCAGCAGTAACCCAGATAGGCGCCTTACTTTGAGTAATTTATTTCATCACCACCGCTTTTTTTAACTTTTGATAGGCACGCGTTTGATCACTATCTCACCTGATGGTAAGCGATGATGTGGTCGAAGATGAAGCACGCTTGCCTAGAAGTAACCTATTCACACTTGACTTAAAGACTCCCAGGCTGTAGTAATCAGGAAACACAGACTCCGGCAGGGAATTACACTCCCTAGCTGTACGTACAATGAATTTGTTCTCAAAAAGTTTTGTGCGTGTGGATGGGATGTTCACCATGTACCGTCTTGTCTCTTGTCTTGTGGTCCGATGATGGAACGGGCTTGGCGAAATTAAATAATGCAATTCCGTTGCACACTCGCCAAAATGCAACCGATAGAAAACCGACAGGCTAGCAACTCGCTTTTAAAACTGATAGCTTTTAAAACTGTGAAGGAAAACATCGCGAGGAAACATGTCCTACAACAAAAAATAAAGACATGTGACATCCACCAACCTGCGTGGTGTATTACAACCCATTCTCTCTCCTAGAGATGAGGGGTTGACTAAGTTATTACATGTTAAGTATGTTAATCAGTCCTAGTGAAACATAGATTGATTTTTATCAGCCATGCTGTCTGCAGGCAGCCTTTGTCGTCATATTTTTAAGCTGCGTCCTTATAACATTTCGTCATATCCAATATGGTCTAATTGCATCAACATGTATCGTAGTCATGGACCTACAGGTACTGAAAATTTATAGTTTTTTTTTTCAGATACCAACAGACAAAGGTCCGATATTTATTTGACATTTTATTTTTGTAATTATCTTATTTACAAGAAATTCACACCAATTTGTACCTCTAGATCCATCAGACATCGATACGACAGCGCCAGCAGTGCTATAAAGGCAGCACAGGTGAGCAGATTTCTGGGATCCCACCCGCTGGTGATGAGAGGCACCGAGCCCATCTGCCAGTCGTGGCTGAGCGTCCACGGACACAGGAGTAGCCACCAGTTGAATGCGGCTAGGTAACAGAATGTCATCAATCTGGAAAAATACGCGGTGGATTATAAGAATAGGGCATCTATATCTGGAGTTTCAAATGAGGCGTCCAATTAAATTCAATACATTGTTTTTACCCGACTGCGCCAGAAGAAGGGTTATGTTTATCGACAGTTTGTATGTATGTATGTTTATATTTTTATTTATTTGACTCGCCTTGTAGCCTAAATGGCTGGATGGATTTCAACAAATTAGATATCATTAAGTTGGGTTTGACTGTCGAAGTGAAATAGGCTATAAAATTTTTGAATAAAAAATAAAATGTTGGCCACCATTAGGTTAGTGAGATCGTATATTCTTGTTACATGAACATGTGGGGTATCTAAATAAAGACCTTGAGGAGGTGATTCTAAAAGTATAACTTAAATAAAAAATAATGGAATGAAAAAACAAAAAATTGGTGTTTTTTGCAGGCGGGTTTTTCTTATATGAATTGGACGCTTCCTAGGTAGATGACATATAAAGAGATGGTCTTGTACATCTCTTTTATCTCATTCGGTCTCACAAAATGGCAAAGTCATGATTACATGAACCCAAAAGCTTGGAGTGACTTATCTTACCTGACGCTAAACGATGGATGAAATGCAGGTGGATTGTCCTGTGGCGAGAAAGCAGGCAGGGAACCCTGCAGTAACGCCAGCCTGGCTCCAGCTAGCAGGAATAGTGCAGCTAATGCCCGTAGCACCCGCCCGTAGGAACTTTCACTTCGCCACCGCCATTTTATTGAAGGTGAGAATCTGAAATGGTTGGAAGAAGTCTCATAAGAGTCTTAAGTCTGTCTATCTTAGACAGTGTAAGTTGGGGTGGTCCAGTGGCTATTTTTAACAGACTTCATAAAACAAGGTTCTCTATGTGTATGTATATTATTTGTGCTCGATTTTTTCGAAAACTACTGCACCGTTTTGTATGGGGTTTTCTTTATTCAAATCATATTTAATGGATTTTTTCAAGGAAAGTTTTATTATGTATGTAATACATTAGGATCTGATGAAGATCTTCGGAGATATAATATACAGTAAAACTCTTCAATAACTAACAGCAAATGACTCGCTATTGCTGCGATCGTATGTCTATGTATTGTTAGCACAATTTAATGGGGAACCAGAACTTAAAAATGAAAAATAAAAACTTTTTTACAAAAATAGAATTGACTTAAAAAAAAAAAAACACCAAAACAGTGCAAAATTACTTCGGAAGTCGGTGTTTCTGGTGTCTTCGATTTTTGACACTGGCTTCCGAAATTGAATTGAAAAACAAACTTATTTATACTTTTTTACAAAAAAGTTTTTGTTTTAAAGTAAGACGGAAAAAGGTGGAACGATGATCTTGGTGCAAGAAACCAATAGCTGCGAACAGAGCAGGAATGAACGATGTGGTGACGCTTGAGGGAGGCCTATGATCAGCTATGTACATCTTTTGGGCTGATTTATGATAAACAAGGTTCTTCGAACTTTATAAGGAAATAAATAGAAGTCGAGCAGCGGTATACGTCGAAGGCCACGTTAAACAACGTGGTGAGGCTGGTCTCCTTGGTGAGCATGCACATATAGAGCACTCGCGGTGAATGTAAGTAAGTTACCTGTTAGTCGTCCAGCAGCGATACAGGTCGAAGGCCACGTTGAACAACAGCGCGGTGAGGCCGGTCTCTTTGGCGAGCATGCTCAGCGCAGCCAGTGCCACACTCGACCACACGCGGTGCCGACCTGATGAGCTGAAATGTGAGATAATTGCGGTTTAGTTGATAGATTCAGAGTAGTTTTATTTATCATTCAAATAAAAAGTGTCACCTGATACTATCAATCAATTACTTATAGATTTTTGAAAAGTTTATACATTGATAGGATTGCGTTTGACCACTATCTCACCTGATGGTAAGCGATGATGTGGTCGAAGATGGCGCACACTTGCCTAGAAGTAACCTACTCACTCTTGACTTAAAGACCCCCAGGTTGTAGCTATCAGGAAACTCAGTGAACTTGATTGGAACCTATTAGTTCACTGGTGGGTTTTTATTATTTCGTATTTTGTAAATATTAGTGTAGGTATAAAGAATAGACTGATGTTCCATACCCAAAGGGTCCAAACGGAGCTCTATTGCTGTCACTCACGTGTCCGTCTGTCCGTCTGTCTATCCGTCGTCTGTCACAAAATTTTGGTCCGAAGAATTTTTTAACTTACCATTGACTAATGAACTTGAAGTTTGATGATAATGTTTATTATTGCGTATATTTTATTATCAAACACCAAAATTTTGATAAATCTTCAATTTATTCTTCGATAGTTCTCTCATTTGGTTCTGCCTGCCTAGCCTTTTCCCAACTATCTTGGGGTCAGCTTCCAGTCTAACCGGATGCAGCCGAATACCAGTATTTTACATGGAGCGACTGCCTATCTGACCTACATGATAATCCTCTCATTTGGTACGGAACCCTAAATGTGTGAAGTCCGATACTCAATTGACCGGTTTTTTGGAGTAAGATCATTAAAAAAAATGCGCCATATTGACTGTTTTTGTGTAATGTATGAAGTTCTATTTACAACAGAAATTAACCCTAATTCTTCTTTATAACCTGATAATATGAAGATGACGGCTCCAACGTAATCTCCATCCCTTATTGATTACATTCCCTTATTTACGACAGGGGGCGCCACTCGCGTTAGCAATCTCTCCGTTAATCATTATCGACAGCGAACCGATCCGAATCGAAGGTATTTCATATTTCACAATCTGATTCTCAACGAATGTAATTTATTCCAATTTTATTTTGTATCTTCGGAATTGAATACGACTCGAATTTCAATTTTTTCCGTCCTTAGTAATTAAATATTCATGACGATGGAATGAGAAAATATAAATGGATATTTGCTTTACAGTCAAAGCCCGAAACCAGTTGTTAAAGTAAGGTAAAATCTTACTGTAGGCATATCACAGTACCCATGTACTTACTACCTCCCTACGTGATGTAGACTACACGTATATTCTAGCGTAGGTGTATTTTCAAGATAATTTAATGGTTCCTGCTGGCGAACAAAAGGCGTCCCCTTTCATTAGGGACCATTAGGGAGACAAACAGTTTGCAGTATCCTTCGACTAGGGACTATAACTATCACTTAGAATATCAACTCTAGCAATAGGTTTTGAAAAAAATACATAAACCCTTTTCACTATATACCTAGGTATCCAGCACATGACTTTAATGAAAACCCCGGCCAAGTGCGTATCGGATTTTGCACATTTAGAGTTCCGTACAATATCAGGTAAATCAATATTTTGGTATTTGTTTGTAAAATATACGTAATAGTAAACATTATCACCAAATTTCAAGTTAATAGGTGAGTGGGAAGTTAAAAAATTCTTCCGAACAAAATTTTGTGACAGACGACGGACAGACAGATAGACGGACACGTGAGTGACCGCAATAGGGCTTCGCTAAAAATACGCCTATCTAGAACTTAATTACAATTAAGTGAAAAGTGTAACTATATTCTAGGGGTCCGAGTGCTACCCGGGCCTGCGGACGGCGAGTTGCCCAAACTCGCCGTCCGATCAGCACCAAGCGGCGCGTAGTGTTCCACGCGCGCCTCAAAGAGTTGTCAGCAATAATGACCTGGCCCGTCATGGCCGATGCCTGCGCAGGGGTTGAGGATAAATTCGAAACAGAGTTACCTCGCCCTTGGGCACTCAGGGCAGGGAAGGAACAGGGGTGGGTTTTAGTCAGTAAGAGTCTGACACGCCCTCCCGCTCCACCCTAGAGCGGGAGATGTCATTGGATGATTACAAACCCAACAAAAAAAAAGGGGTCCGAGTGCTAACAAATTGTTTAAAGACCTATCTAAGCGCCTTGTTGATACTTAGTGTGACTCAAGGGCTGGCTTTTAGGTACCTTGGATAGAATATTATATTCGACAGCACGGTTGGCGCAGTGGTTGAGCGTTTCGGCTGCTGCGCTGCGTGTCGCGGGTTCGATCCCCGCACGGAACAAATATTTGTATGGCCTACAGATAGTTGTTCCGGGTCTGGGTGTCTTGTGTATGTGAGTTTATATGTTTGTAAACGCACCCACGATACAGGAGTAATTCCTAGTGTGGGGCAACGTTCTTTAAAAAAATGAAATGAAATGAAATGAATATAAGCATTGCCATACAACGTGACAGTACCGCTAGTCTTTTGGGCACATCGACGTGATATCGTGCATCGGGCCGGTCGACAGCGATGCGGAGGAATTTTTCTACGCCATCATCATCATCATCATCATCAGCCTTTTAATGTCCTCACTGCTGGGGCATAAGCCCCCTCTTTGTGAGAGGGCCGACGACATATTATATTAGATTATTTTTAGTTTTAGTTAGATAAAAGTTTTTATTATTATGTTAAAGTGTACTTAAGTATAGTTAGTTAAGAATATTGAAATAAAGTATTCTGTTAAAAACAAGGTTTAGCGTTTTTAGCCCATCAACATAGACGAGTATCTTCAAGAGTGACGATAATATTACCTTCATTTTTAACAATTCGAAGATAATAGAAGACTGCTATTTATGTCAAACTTGCGAGAATATCCTCAAAACGGCGAAGTTAAGGGAGGAAGTAAAGCCACTAAAGTAGCAACAAGTCTAGGAAAACTTGCCAAAGTCTAAGTTATATTATGACGTCATACATAACTTACCGTAACGTTATGTGCCAGACACATATTTTTGTAAAACCATCAATTTTTAAGAAAGCAGTTTCGTTTGATCTGCTAAAATATTAACCGACTAGTTGATCCAAAAGTCATAAATATTATAAAGCGGAAAGATTTTTTTGTTTGTTTCTACCGAATAAGCTCTGAAACTACTGGACCGATTTTAATTTTCTTTCACCAATAAAATTATTCGCGAGTAACATAGGCTACTTTATCCCGGGAATAATAACAGTTCCTGTGGGATAAGTCAGGGGAGCTAAGCCGCGAACAAAGTGCTAGTATTGTTTAAAACAGTTAGTACTATTGATTACAAAGTGATAGTCACTACATAGTATAAAACAAAGTCGCTTTCTCTGTCCCTATACCCCTATGTATGCTTAAATCTTTAAAACGAAGAAAAAGATTTTGATGCGGTTTTTTTTTAATAGATTTTGATTGAAGAGGAAGGTTTATGTATAATTTGTACCCGAGCAAAGCTGGGACGGGTTGCTAGTATTATATAAAACAGTTAGTACCTACTATTTATTACAAAGTGCTAGTATTGTATAAAACAGTTATTACTATTTATTTTTCAAGATAGACTCCTAAGAAGTCAATCCAAGAAGACCTTCTTGTTCTAAACACTGCATACCACATTAAAAAAAAATAGCAAACCCCTCTACAAGCAGCCAATCAGCACACTAAGTTTTTGAAATTTCTTGCCCCTGAGGTGTTTCTTGAGACGAAAAGATGGTGAAAGTAACAAGGAAAAGTTACTTCTGAAGTGCAAGTCATCATTCTCCTGCCCTTATCCCAATTTATTTGGGGTCGGCGCAACATGTCTTATTCTTCCATACTTCTCTATTAGTCGTCATCTCTGTAGTCACCCCCTTTTTACCCATATCCTCTTTCACATAGTCCAACCATCGTTTCTTTGGCGTTGCCCTACTTTTATAGCCATCCACATCCATACACAAGACTTTCCTCACGACATTTTCTTCATTCCTCCGCATCACATGCCCATACCACGACAACTGATTTCCACACAACTTTTCAGTCAGCGGTGCCACTTTCAGACTTCCTCTTATATACTCATTTCTAATTCTATCCATGCGCGTAACACCACACATCGCTCTTAGCATTCTCATCTCAGCTACATGCAATTGCTTTTCATTCATCCCTTTTGTGGCCCAACATTCTGAACCATACAAGACGGCAGGTCTGGCCATTTTTTTATAAATCTTCCCCTTAAGTTTTAGGGGAATGCGGGAGTCACAGATAGTCCCGGTGACCTGCCGCCATTTCATCCATCCAGTGTTAATTCTGTGCTTAAGTGCAAGTAAAAATAAATAAATAAAAGGTCCTACTTTACCTGGTGCGCTTTAAAAATGAAACGTCAAGTTACTTCGAATTTTGCTTGACACAACCGTTTTCGGCAACCAACGGGCGCAAACCTTTTTCAAATGCAATTCTTTTGTAATGATGCATTTAATGCTTCCTTATGAAACCCCTGTGATCTCAGCTAAATGTCTGATGGTCACTTGTCAGTCTAAACTTTAATGACGTAAACGTAAAGGAACGTCGATGGGTAGGGTGAGTAGTGGAGGTTCTTGCTTGCTTAAACTTTTGGAAGAGCACAGCCCCACATAGACCTCTTTAGGTGGAGCGGGAGGGCGTTTCAGACTCTTACTGACTAAAACCCACCAGTGTTCCTTCAGTTGCCGTTTGCGGTGGTGACTTTTTCGACAGGGTGACCTCTCAACGACTCGCAAAAATGTATCTCCATTCTTGTGAAATTACTCTGACTGCTCACAATCAAATGATTTTATCTCTGAAATGACTTATCCAATTGATTTTTTCACAGTGAATTAATAAAGGTACTAGAGTTCCGATTCAATTATTTTTATAGCTTTATTAAATAAGATCCAAAAGTAATGAAACACCCGTTTTTGGACTTTTGGATCAATCACCAGTATTTTACGGGTAATTGCCCTTAATTTTAAAATGATAGGCCGATGATAGACAGATAGTCTGTATTTCCTGAAAACTACAACCAACCGCGGTTTTCCCACCCCACAAAAAAAGGAGTGATTAGGTTACTTTTAGTCAAGCGGGTTACATCGTCGACCACACCATCGCTTACCTACCATCAGGTGAGATAGTGGCCAAACACGAGCCTGTCAGTGATTATTATTATGTTTTTAAAATTTATTTTTCTCAGCGTAGAACCTGGTCTTTACTAGAATCTCACGGGTGGAAGGACAGGTCCCTTCATTAAGTTAGCCTATCGGTGATAATAAAAATAAACTGAGTTTTCACTAGACGGTTGTAGATGAGAAAAAAAAACTGTATACGTACTAAATAAGAAACTTACCCATGGTACAGTAGAACAGAAGAGAGAAAGAAAAGGCACGCCAGGACATCAGCTCTGCCCACTACTCCTGCCACCTGAAACAAAGGAAAAACATCCTTAAAATATTTATGACCGAGGCGTTAAGAACATAAAACTTAACATCGCGCCAGTACACCCAAAAGACATTGGTGTACTTACAGAGCACCCTGCTAGTTATATTAAGTCCCATGCAATGGGAGCAAGCTTATTGTTATTGACCTTGAGAAATTCCTGATGAGATAACTTTATGACACAATGCCCCAATCGGGCATCGAACCCATGATGTACGGCCTCATGTACGGCTTTCCATCAAATCAAATCATTTATTTGCTGGAATGTGGGTATATTCATGAGGTGTTACAAACAACATAAGTTTCTAATGCCATATTCTAAATCAACAGCTGTACAAATATAAAGACAACCGGATCTAAGTTACCAGTGTTGTTAGTTTATTCAATTATGTGCACAAACGGCGAGGTATTTCCCCATTTCCTTCCTTGAAAAAAACCTAATCTCGCCCTCTAAATATCTGAAGATCTAATCTTTGTCACATTAGGTCTGTATCGAGTAATTAAGGGGCTTCTAACTTCATTAGGAGTCCATTTATTCGTTTTAAACGAGAGTGCTTCCCCTTAAGTGTCCATTACGTCTATAATCGAAATGGTGCACGTCTTAAGTGCGTAGTCCAAGTCAGGAGAGTTCAGCGAGCCTTTGAATTGGTCCAAGTTAAGAGCAATTTATCTTGCTACAGAATATAATATGGTTAAGTTGAAAGTAGATAACATAAAGCTATTATTTACTATCTTCTACCAGCGGCTTCGCCCGCGTCAACATAAATGCTAGACTATGTGCTTGTCAGCATCATCATCAGCCTTTTAATGTTCCCACTGCTGGGGCACAGGCCTCCTCTCTGTGAGAGGGCGTGGCTCGTTATTCTTTACGCGAGCCCAATGCGGATTGGTGGATGTCACATGTCTTCGAACTTTTGGGTTCGAAGAAAGAAAATAAAGAAAGAAAAAGTATTTATTTGCCACAAACTAACGACATACAACAGAGTAGAACAACATGATTTTGCTTAATCTAAACCCTTAACGATAGTGTAAGTAGTTCTTATATTATGTTAGTATAGACAAGTTAAAAAAAAATTGTGAGCAAATAAAAGCAGATGCATATCGTGGTTGTGGCAAGAAGGCTTCCACTCAGCATAATGCTATGCCGTGGGGGACCCACAGCACGGCACTGATTTAGACATACCGGTTTACTTACGATGTTTTCCTTCACCGTTTTAAGAGCAATGGTGATGAAATAATTTACACAAAGTAAAGCGCCTGCCTGGGTTTGAACTTACGACCTACAACTTGTAAGTCGCGGCTGTTACCACTAGGCCACCACTGCTCTCTATATGCTTGTGCTATTCCAGATTATAATCCATCTCTGTGCCAAATTGCATCCAGATCCAATCAGCCGTTTTGGCGTGATGGAGTAGCAACAAACATCCTAACAAATATCAAAAAAAAATCCATCAAATACACCTAAACCTTCCTCATGAATCACTCTGTCTATTGGTGAAAAACGTATGAAATTTTGATCAGCATTTTTTGAGTTTATCGCGAACAAACAGACAAACAGGGGACTTTTTATAATAATAATATGTAGTGAAGTAGGATTTTTTAGGACTGTAAGTTTTAATAGGTAAGTGTTTGTGCATGAAAAGAGTGGTGTACATGCTAGATGCGTTTACGCCACTCGTTTCATGTTTCAAAATAGAAGAACTAATAACAAGACCAAATTTCGAAACATTTATTTAGTAATTTAGTACAAATTAGCATAAATTTCAATTAATCTGAGACAGAATCTTCGGATTTATTATTCTCACAAGAAACTTGAATCTTTTTGTGAATAAATGAGCAAGCAAACTACAATTACTAAACAAATAATACTTTTAAGACTTTAATGATTGTTTATCATACTGGTTGGCAAAGTAATTTAGTAGTTTCAAATAAATTTTTTTCATTAGGAATTAATCGCCGAGATGTTCTGTTATTAGCATTATTACGTCTCCGAGGAATTCAGTGATTTTACGAAAACAAAAGGCTTTCCATTTTAAAACCATTATTATTTTTTAATTAGAGATAATAATTTTACCTATTCTTCGTAATGGCCGGCCTTAAATGCTAAGAGATTTCGGTAGTCTGCCTATTTTTAATAGTCTGCCCTTAGGACTTTAGACAAATAAATCTACGACATTCTTTATTGTCATAAGTCCGAAATATTAACAGAATGTCCCGGAAATACGTACCTGGTCTTACTTCAAATACGAAATGAACAAATTTTAAAATCGGAGCTCCCATACTAATTTTGATCTGCTGATGATCTGCTGATGATAACTTTGTTCGGAAAGTCCAGTTATTTTTTCGGCAATTTTCTGTGCCTTTTTTGAAGAAAATTGTTCATTTAAACTATGAACAATTTTAGTTATGTCTGTATATGTGATTCTGAGTGACGTGTCATCATTTTTGGAATTATCGAGCTTCATTTTCGCTGAAAGAATATAATTTTTTCTAGGTCCTCTAAAAATTATTGGATCGGCTAGAAACACTTTGTTAGTACCTCATCACCATCAACATTTCAGCCGAAAGACGTCCACTGCTGGACATATGCCTCCCCCAAGTGTCGCCACAATAACCAGTCCTGTGCGTCTCGCATCCATCGGCTACCCGCGACCCTCGCCAGGTCATCGGTCCACCTTGTGGGCGGCCTTGCAACGCTGCGTTTGCCGGTTTGTTGTTGCCACTCCAGAACTTTTCAGCCCCATCGACTATCTGTTCTGCGAGCAATGTGACCGTAACCTTATCACTTACACCATACTTGCTAACAATATAAAAGGGCAATTTTTGAAGTAGCAAGAGCGCACCAGATTGGCCTTCGCTTTAATATTTAATTAATTGTCAATTAGACCCTTATCAATGAGAATTGTTATTGGAAAAGTTACGGCTTGCGGGTCTGCTGTGGTCCAATGGTTATGTACCCATTATAAGGCCATTGTCCGGATTTAGAGGGCGTCTGGGTGAAACTAAATACTAGGTGAAAAGTTTGTGTTTTTGAACTTTTATTACTTTTCGTTTGAAGTTAAAAATGGATAGCATGGAGGCGCAAACCATTAACATAACATTCACATAACACACAAGACACACACACATAATCGTAATGTACGTGTGCATTCATTAACATAAGTGCTATGTATTTCTAAAAATCTTGAACCGATGTTGGGACAAGTGGAAATGCAAGAATTAAAAGGAAGAAAGGAAGAAGAAAAGGCAAAAGCATAGTGATCCGTTCCTGTTCTCCTATCAATTTTGTTGACTGCAGAACCTTGGCAAGATTAAGATAGGTCAAATGTAGATGATTAAATACTGTGACGATTGTAGACACAGCCTAAGTTTAGCGGGTCTGCACCGGCCTTTAACTGGCAGGTAAGAATGTTGGAGAGTCGATGGATTATTTTAGAAGAATAGGTATTAATTTTGTTTTATGTCAGATAAGAGCTTTCGCCGTTGCAAGTGGGCAAGCATGTAATTAATTTAATCAGGAATAAACCTAGAAGTGCCCAGACCCTCATCTTTTACTCGTAACACACCGTAGTCTCTCAGTAAGCAAGCGAGTCCCCGAGCTTCGAAGAATGTCCCAGGATCCCTGGAGGCCATACTGGTGCCTTGGGGTTCTACAATACCATGTGGTACGAATCATATACCTTTCGCTTATTCCGGTCATTATTTTTTATAAATGGTACAACTAATCAGCGAGTAGTGGTGGCCTAGTAGTAATAGGGAAGTTTCCTAAAAAAATCTAATTAATCCGTCAGTAGTAGATTATCAAAAAATATTGGACACGTATATTTTCTTTTGTCACGTAAACAAAAATTGAGGTCGATACAGTGCGTTCAAATTTCGCGTGACGTCACGGTGTGCAACACATTTTACCACAAAGTGACTTAACGAGCACCCCGCTCCTTAAAATTGACGCGTTTTATCTTTATCATTTTTTTGTTGGTTTGGCAAAGTAAAAATTTAGGTTTCTTTACGATGTTTTCCTTCACCGTTTTGAGAGTAGTGGTGATGAAATAATTTACACAAAGTAAAGCGCCTGGCTGGATTCGAACCTACGACCGACAACTTTTTAGTTGCGGCCATTACTACTGCGCCATATACTTTAAATAAAAACTTATTTACATATAATGATAACACACCACCTCCCCACAACCAATTAGCGTTAAAATTGCAAAAAAAACACACAAACAAACAGAATGCTTGACACACAAATTAATTCATTCGGCCGACTGTACTAATTAATTCAGCAGCCAACTGTACCAGAGGCGACACCAATTATTTTCGCACCGACAACTCTCACAGCAATTTGTACATAATTAATTAATACCCACCCCTTTTGTTCGGGCATTCTATCTGTTTCACTATAACAGAAGTGTATAACTTATAGAAAATATTTTAAGGGAAACAATTTATCCGGCATGCGGCCTCGACTGTGAATAGATCACTTCCCGTATTCCAGACTATGAATTGTTGTTTGTATGAGTAATGAGGAGTACCGAGTACAATATCATTGTTGGTTCTGTGATTGAATTGTTTGGCTCTACGAATAAGTATTATTCGTAGGTTTGGCTTCCAGATAAGAAAATAACACACTAACTTTAAATAAGTATCGGTTAGTTAAGAGTTGTAACATCAGAATGTGTATTCGCTAACTCAGTTGACACCAATTTGATAAGCACTTTGCTGTAAATTGCTCGGTGGACATCGATTATAATAGGCACTACGGTTTTCCTATACGTCAAAGCAGCAATACCTATCCGCTTACTTGAAACAGAGTGATTATAATCCCTCGCTAAATTTCCATAGAGGTATAGTGAGGGAGCATCGTCCCTATTTGTTTAATTCCGCAACCACGTCACAAATTGTCTATTTCTTTCTATTACACGATGTTTTAATCCACTTTCTCTTTTCAACTCGAAACTCAATAAGTTTCTGCATGCTAAAAATACGCTAAAAGTACCGCCGATACTATACGGCACTATACGGTACTATACGGTACTATACGGCAAAGTGCCTATCAAATTGATGTCAACTGAGTTAAAGAATACACCTGCAGGTCAGATAGATACTCTTCAATGCGGCTCTAGAACGTAACGGCAACTGCAAGTACGCGGGTGGCTTTAGTCAGTAAGAGTCTGACACGGGTCATCTGATGATTTCCCATAGTCGGTGTGTGTATTTTGTTTCTACGTTATTTGACTCAGACTGCCGAAATTATAGTTATTTTGTATTTTTTTTTGTGTATTTCCTTTTTTGGAAGTCGGTTGTATTTTTGTAAAAAAGTTTTTTATTTTTCACTTTTTAGCTGTAGGTACCTACCCAAAAACTAAAACTAAATAATAAAGATATGTCCGAATTGTCAACCCCAATAACATGGAACATGGAATTTGAACATAATTGGAGGAAACCAAAACGTTATCTGTGTCTAAATATTTTTTTTTAACTTTAGTAATTTTTTCATAAAGCGCTGAATCAGTTTCGATAAAATTGCTTTTTTTTTTACTCTGAAGAATGACCTACCAAACATGATAATGATGAATGACCTACCAAACAAAAAAAAAATCAAAATCTGTTTACAAATGGAGGAGAAATCGCGTAACAAAAACAAAGTTACAGAAGAATTGAGAACCTCTTCTTTTTTGAGGTCGGTTAGTAAAATAAGTTAGAAATACTCTTCCCTCATAATAAAGCCCATATTTATTTCAAAATTTGAAGTTACTGTCTCTTCAATGACAAGGGCAGTACCAACGTATTGATTAAACGCAAGTCTTTAAAAAAACTTCCAGACGGTACCACAGCTAACAAGCGGTTTTGCTAACTAAGCCTACTTTAGTATAGTTAAAGGTGAGCTATAACTTGGAGTTTACAATAACTAACAACTCCGATGGTAATAGAACTAAGACTTGGAGAACTAAACAATTCGAAGCCCCTGACCGTTGCAACTTAGCAATTATGATGTCCCTCTAAAGTAAAATTGTATGAAAATTAAATGATATTAAAATACAAAAAAAAAAGAAAATATTCAGAAAATGAATAGTAACTATGATATAAGAAAATATTATGTACAAAAAAAATATCATATTTTTCTTGTTAAAGTTGTCGAAATAAAAATAATCCCAAAGTAAGTTGTGAAAAAAATGAACCAAATTACTGGGTGGTGTTTTATTTTGTGAGGCAATTAATTAAATATTTAGTATCTACCAATTAATTTGGTTGTAAATATCAGCTAGTCAAAACGGCTTTTAACTTTCCATTACAGTTGAAAAATTAATTAATTACCTACCTAAATAACTATGTTAATTGTTTACTGTAAAATATGTTGTTTATGCGCTATTTTGCACCATTTAATTCATCACTACGAAACAATCTATAAATTTATTTATTAACTACGTACGTTTTCAGAGATAGGAGGACAAAATGAATTTATATTGGTTTCTGAGATAAGTATATAACATATAATATAATCATCAGTTTGAGGCACCTCGAGAAAATAATTGAAAATATGACTTTATTTTTGCCAATTTACCGACTCCAATCTGCCTAGCCTATTCCATACTATTGTAGCGACATCTATGACGCCGCACACGAACTAAAAATAGCAAGAATTCTACATCGCGCAAGCAGAGTTCTCCGCGCGATTTGAACATATACAACAGTCCGAAATCAACCATTGGGCAGTTGCCCGGACCAGACACAACACCCGTCTGGTCGGAGGATCCTCCCTTTTCAATGGAGGTTGTGGAACTTCACACCCTGTTCCACGTACCTCTGAACTATGTTAGGCTCGTCTTCCAGACTACCCGAACGCAGTTGTATAGGTTGGTTTCAGTATTTTACCTGGAGTGACTCCCTATCTTTCTCCTCCACCCAGTTTCTGGGTAAATAAAAGACTTCACAAGACTTTATTCTTGCCATTATTGGCACGTATAACTGCAGATACTTCACGAATCAGATTTTACGAACACGCGTAGCAGTACACAAAGGTTAACAATCCCCTTGATAAAACTACTTAGTAGATATGTAATTATATAGGTCATCATTTCCGCCGAAAGACGTCCACTGCTGGACATAGGCCTCCCCCAAGTGTCGCCAAAACGACCGGTCCTGTGCGTCTCGCATCCATCGGCTACCTGCGATCCTCAACAAGTTATTCGACCCCATAGACAATGTGCCCTTCCCACTGCCACTTCAGTCTGGCGATTCTTCGGGCTATGTCGGCAAACTTGGTTCTTCTTGCAGTTGGTTGGTCTTGGTTCTCTAGATAGATCTGTACTTATTTCATAATATGCCCATAAGAAGCATTTGATCCCATCCATTCTTTCATTCTCCTGCCCTTATCCCAATTTATTTGGGGTCGGCGCAAAATGTCTTTTTCTTCCATACTCCCCTTTTTACCCGTATCCTCTTTCACACAGTCTAACCATCGTTTCTTTGGCCTTCTTCTACTCTTATAGCCATTCACATCTATGCACAAGACTTTCCTCACGACATTTTCCTCATTCCTCCGCATCACATGCCCATACCACGACAACCGATTTCCACACAACTTTTCATACAGCGGTGCCACTTTCAGACTACCTCTTATATAATCATTTCCTAAAACATTTGATCCCATACATTCATCAAATCCATAAAACGAAATGAACAGCAAGAACAAAAAGAGCTTGAAATAAATTGCATAGAGCAACTTTTCGAATTAAAAGACTCGCTCCTCGCCGTGCAATCAGAGATGTAATAGGAAAAGTTGCCAAGATTATTGCCTTCCAATATCTTATGTTATGTGGTAACTTTAGTACGTACCTTTGTTTGTGGAGCTACAGGTTGGATGACGTCACGACGTAGGTGAGACCGGGGCAAAATACTTAAGAATAAAACAATCTGAATATCAAGAAAATGAAACTGTTAAGTAAAATAAATTTAACTTAGGAAGCAACATTCGTAATTCAACTTTATATAACCAACTTGCTTTATAGGCTTACTTAACTATTTGGTAATTAGGAATAATAATAAAATGCCCATTATGCCCTTTATAATAATAATAATAACGTTTATTATACTTTGAACGGGGCAAAATGGGCAATAATACGAAATACAACGAGCACACATTTTAATAAGTCTGGCAGTGTCCACAAATATGCGGGCCGGGGCTGCCTTGAAGCGGCTCCTGCCCAATCTGAGGGGTCCAAACGCTTCCTGTCGGAGGCTCCACGCGGGAGTCGTGCGGTCCATGGCCGTTTACGGGGCCGGTGTGGGGGCGTTCCTTCTGGCAGCGACCAGGTCACTGGTTGAGTGCGACCCAAAGGGTAATGGCCATCCGGCTAGTTCGGGGATACCGCACGGTCTCCGGTGAGACGGCGAGCCTCCATGCCAGACTGTTGCCATGGGATCTGGAGGCAAAGGTCCTCGCGCACCTCTGGGAGTGGCGCGAGCAGGCACAACGCCGCGGCTCGGCGGACAGAGCTCCGGCAGTATCTCATGGCGACATGGAGAGAGCGACTGTCACAACCCAGCGCTGGGCATGGCACAATTGCGGCTGTAAGGTCCCTCTTTGAGGAGTGGCTGGAGAGGCGCCACGGTGTCCTCACCTTCCGCCTGACGGAGGTCCTTACCGGACAGGGCTATTTCGGAAGGTTCCTGTGTCGGACAAGGCGGGAGGAGTCACCACTGCGAATCGCCCAGAGGACACGGTGGAGCACACGGTGGAGTTCTGGCCCGCTTGGACGGAGCACCACCGTGTCCTCGTGGAGGCGATTGGTGGCAGCGACCTCTCGCGCCTGGCCCTCTTCCAGGCCATGGTACGGAGCGAGAGGGAATGGGAAGCAGTCGCCTCGTTCTGCGAAGCAGTAATGCTCGCGAAGGAGGAGGCGGAACGGGTGAGAAAGACTCAATCAAAACCTCGAGCAGCAGCCGTCGCAGGAAACGCCCTGGGCGTCGGGGGTCGCAAGCCGATCACCGGCCACCGTATGCGCGGGCCTGCGGACGGCGAGTAGTGGGTAGCTCACCGTCCGACATGCACTCGGCCGTTTGTTTATATCAAAAGGATTGACTGGCAGCCGCTTTATCTCTGCTAAAAATATCGGTCTACAATCACCTGTGTCGTAGCAAAATAGTCTACGATTTTGTATGCAGATGTTCTTAAAAACAAGAATTAATGTATGTGTCAAAAATTCTCGGATATCAAATGCAATAATTAATGAGGATGATGCTCATTTCAGTCCAAAGACGTCAACTGCTGGACATAGGTCTCCCCCAAATGTCGCCACAACGACTGGTCCTGTGCGTCTCGCATTCATCGGATTCCCGCGACCCTCACCAGGTCTTCGGTCCACTATGTAGAAGGCCTTCCAACCCTGCGTCTTCCTGTACGCGATCGCCACTCCAGAACTTTTCGGCCCCATCGTTTACTTGTTCTGTGACCAATGTGATGACAAAATGCAACAATAAATTTCTGCTGATGTCCAAAACGAATCCGTTCATTACTTTCATCATGACAAAATCCCGCCAGTTCCCTTGTTCTTGTCCTATTAGCCAGTATCGCATTTGGATCAAGTCATCGCCCGTCGTATCCCTCCGGGACGGCGCATCACCCGACAAGCACTGACGCGGAAATTTATCACTACAAGGGATTGAAACGGACGACGTCGACGTCAAATGTCCGTACGATATCACTCGAACGAACACGGATATGTGTACGTTATTTTGGATAGATTTCTGAACTGCGATTGTAGATTGATGGTATCGGTAATCCGCTTTTAGATAGTTAGGTTCTATCAATTGGCTGAAATTAATTGATTTTCCCTGTGAGTATATTTGAGGCTTTGTAAAATTATAAACTTGAGATTGACGAGGAATAGTTTGGTAGATAAGCTTTTTCCTGCGCCTATGCCCATGCAATAGGAACTGTGCATTTTTTCCAGATATAAAATAACCTATGGCACTCGGCAAAGACACACTGAAAGAAAGCTATACTATAAATTTCTTTCAGTGGGTTTTTATGAACAAAATGAAAAACAAAAAATGTTATTTCTTATATTTCATGAGTATACGATTCTACAGTAAATATTTCATGATAAGTTACTTAAACGTTAAAATAACTTCACAGCTCCTGAGGTATTAAAGCTAGAACAGACAGTTCGAATGAAAATTATTTTCGGCCACAAAAGCCTCTTCAACTCTCTTTAGACTTGAAACTTTCAGACTCGAAGGACCAAAAATAAATTTAATCTAAGTTTCCGTCGCATGAAACAATAAATAAGAAATTTTCACACAGTATAAATTTTCTGCCGAAAAACACAGCAGTAAGTTAAACTTAGCGAACAATAAATTGTGTTAATAAATTAATTTATTACCGATCTCAGGGCAGATCGTTAATCAAACGAGTGGAGTTTATCGAGCCTCCCCCGTTTTCATCAAGAATTTGACTCACGATGCGGAAACTGTAAGGAGATATAACCCAATACTATATTATCATTAAGTTGAAGAGATTATTTGTTTGTAATGAACGGATACGCCTCCTCTTTTCATGCCACTTGTACATATTCTATTTAAATATAGAAAATGCATGTTTTTTTTTTAATCCAATACGTTTATCGATAAATATACAAGAAGGAATACTACCAGTAAAAACATAATTAAAATTGATTGAAAAACATACGAGATATAACAATTTTAAACAAATATATCTGTCCCTCTCTCGAAATCGCTATTTTCTATGGCAGCTGTATGGGCGTCATGTCCTGTGACATCAGATGTTACGTCAGACTTCTCTTTCTATTTTCTTTAAAGCTTTATAACTTCGGTTCAGAATTAGATATTTAAAAATTCTTTCATCGTTATTTACTATAGATAATAAGTATTACATTTAGTAAATAAAAATTGGCGTGCATATTCCCTATTATAATCTGTAATTTTAAGAGTTTGTATATTTCTGTACATATTTTTTAACGGATTGGAAAAAATATTATAGCATTTGATAGCCCACTTTTCAAGGAAGGTATAATTAACATCATGCTACCCTCATGAGCCAAGCAAAAAGACAATAAGTTCGAAAGAACGCTAAGCGAAAACGAAAGTGCGAGCAGGTGATACCGCGGGGCATAGCTAGTGATTTATATGTGTGCGTGTATTCTGATGTAATCTATTGTGTTAAGAGAAATATGTGGGGTTTATTAAAATAGTTGCCAGTTTATTACCATGCACGTTAATTTTACTACATATAGAATGTATTTTCGTGCGTGTGGTTTCGAAAAGTTTCGAATTCTATCGCGAAGGTATTTTGGTATGCACGTTGAAGCTTATTTGTGTATTTAAACTTTATGCATATGTATGCTATATGTAAGTATATACGAGTACATATAAATAGTACACCACGAACTACTTTTATTTTTGTTTGGAGGGTGGGAAGTCATCAAATGACATCTCCCGCTCTGGTGGGAGCGGGAGGGCGTGTCAGACTTTGACTGACTAAAACCCACCCTTTTTCTTTATTTTTTTTTGTGGTGTGGGAAATCATCCAATGACATGTCCCGCTCCAGGGTGGAGCGGGAGGGCGTGTCAGACTCTTACTGACTAAAACCCACCCCTGTTCCTTCCCTGCCCTGAATACCCAGGGGCGAGGCAACTCTTTCGAATTTATTCTCAGCCCCTGGGCAGGCATCGGCCATGACAGGCCCCGTCTTGTTTTGCTGACAACTCTTTGAGGCGCGCGTGGAACACTACGCGCCGTCGACTCTCGGGAATGGTGCTGATCGGACGGCGAGTTACCCACTACTCCCCGTCCACAGGCCCGGGTCTACGGTGGCCGGAGATCGTCTCGCGACGTCCTCCGCCCAGAGCGTCTACTGCGGCGGCTGCTGCTGAGGGCGTGAGGGCGAGTCTGTTGTTGTTGCCTCTCCCTCACCCGTTCCGCCTCCTCCTTCGCGAGCATTACTACTTCGCAGTAGGAGGAGACTGCTTCCCATTCCCTCTCGCTCCGTACCATGGCCTAGATCAGGGCTGGGCGCTAGAGGTCGCTGCCGCCGATCGCCTCCACGAGGAGACGGCGGGGCTCCGCTCAAGCGGGGCAGATCTCCACTGTATGTCCCAACGTGTCCTCTGGGCGATCCTCACAGTGGAGACACCCGGGACCATTGTTCCTTCAGTTGCCTGTGCCAAGGGCCGCGGCATTTCTCTTTAATGCCTCCGTTGAGTCTTCCACACGCGCACCGCCTCCTCCTCCGCGAGTATTACTGCTTCGCAGAAGGAGGTGAGTTTCGCTTTCCCTCTCACTCCGTACCATGGCCTGGACCAGGGCTGGGTGCGAGAGGTCGCTGCCATTAATTGCCTCCACCAGGACAAGGTGGTGCTGCGCCCAAGCGGGGCAACCTCCGCCGTATGGTCCATCGTTCCCTCGGGGCGACCAACAGTGGTGACACCTGGGCGTTTCCTCCCACCTTATACGGCACAGGAACCTCCCGAAACAGCTGTGTCCAGTGAGGACCTGCGTCAGGCGGAAGGTGATGCCCGCCGCAATTGTGGCGTGCCCAACCACGGACTACCTGCGTATCTTTCCTCCTTATCTGTCAAATCCATCCAAAGGTTGTCCGTAAAAGATCGCTTTTAGCGATAAGACTACCCATTGTTCCACAATGTTAATTATAAGCTCCTTCTGTAATTTACAACCGAACCAAATGCTACGCCATTCAGTTGATTTTCAGCCCGCTGTAGGCGTTGTTCGAATAGTCGTGGGTTTCAATAAACTACTGAAAAGAGCTATCTGAAAGTTGAGTGCACTAAGAGTCGCTTTGTTGAGTGACGAGAGCTGTTTTTTTGAACCGACTTTCGAAAAAAGAGGAGGTTCTATGTTCGACTGTATGTATGTTTTTTTTTATTTATGTCTGCCAATTTTTCCGTCAGTTGTGGACCGATTTTCAAAATTCTTTTTTTATCCAAAAGAATATACTCCCGAGGTGGTCCCATATAAATTGTATCGAAATTAGTCCAGCGCTTTTTGAGAAACAAAAACGAAAAATACGTATAATATCTACATGACGTTTTTGTTATCTCCAATTACGAGTATGTTTAAATTCCACGTTCCATGTTATTGGGGTTTTTAGTTCTGGGGTATAACAACTAAAAAGTGAAAAATATTTTGTTTTTTACAAAAAAAACTACCGACTTCCAAAAAAGAAAATACACTAAAAAATTATAAATAACTTTAATTTCAGAAGTTGGTGTCAAACAACAAAGAAATAAAATATAAAGATCGACTTCTGAAATTAAAGTTATTTTTTTTATTTTTAGTGTGTTTTCTTTTTTGGAAGTCTGTTTTTTTTATCTTTCCAAATTATTTACTACAACATTTCTGGGGATTGTGGGTATACTACGGCTTAACCTCTAACCCTTTGGAATATAGTCGCAGTGATTTAATATACAGGCTGTAAGGAACAAGATACCGCAAACTTTGCGAAAAGGTTACACCTAATGCCAGTAACAAAATTATGATAGTCATTAATCTCGGTAATGATCGGTTACAAAAATTGACATTTTTGAGCGCGAAATGTATTGTAAACAATGCGATCTCAACGCTCCGCAAACTTACCTACACTCGCGTCGGCCGAGCGCGCCACACGCCTTAGGTATGTAGGTATTAGGCCGGGCGACGTGAATGAACTCTATCGAAACAGCTGTACGTATTTTATTTACATTGCTGTTTTCAGTGTTATTCTCGATTCAATTACTTTTAAATTAAAACTCACATTGGGTTGGATAGGAATAACAATTTTGAACAGTCTAAAGTAAAAAAAAACTGCAAAAAAAATTAAAAATTGAGGAAAACGCTGACGAAAAATTCCAACGCTCCTTAGCGTCTGTCGGTCCAGAATTAAGTACTGAATCACTGGTACACGTTTGTGCGTTTATAAATAAATAATAATGAATTAATAAAAAATGTTTATTTATCTCCACAAAACTACATAATAATGCTGGTTGTTTATGTGCCCTACATGTTACTACAACAGAATGAGCTCAGTATCAACTTCATAAATAGTTATGGGTAGCTACACTGTCGCGAGATTTTTCGAAAGAGTCACCGCAGCTCTGGAACGCAAAGGGAAACTGAAAGGAACACGGAACTGAAGGAGTACGGGTTTTAGTCAGTAAGAGTCTGACACGCCCTCCCGCTCCACCCAGAGCGGGAGAAGTCATTGGATGATTTCATCAAATACAAAAAAATTCGGCCAGGTGCGTGGCGGACTTCGCACATATAGGGTTCCGTACCAAATGAGGGAATTTCAAAGAAATAATGTGTTTATAAATGTGATTTATCAATATTGTATTTACTAGTAATATATACGTAATAGTAAACATTATCACCAAATTTCAAGTTCATATGTCAATTGGAAGTTAAAAAATTCTCCGGAATAACATTTTGTGACAGACCACGGACAGATGGCCGGACGGACAGACGCACAGACAGACACGTGAGTACGGAACTCTTAAAAAGTATGGTAAAGTATCTGGTGATGTGCATCTATTTCGTCAAAACTGATTCGTACAACGCTTTGCAGCGATACGGCCCAAGGTCTAAAAGGCCGCTTGCCAAGCTAAGCCAATTTCATACGTCTTCAATAAAATATCAGGCAGCAAAATTAAAAGCCAGACCCACACACAGCACATAAACTATTTACCTCTGTGCTCGTATTTTATTGGTTTTTATACGAGCCGGTGCACGGCCTCGTAAAACTTGATGGCTTCTATCTCCTTACATTGCTCTTATTATATAGAGATCGATCGATACAGGTTTATTGTTTGAAGGAAATTTCGGCCGTTTCTAAGTGTTTTTCATCGAGCAATCTTGCAGCGGGTTTTTGTAACACTAAAGTATTTGGTTTGGAAAGTTTATCTACAAAGAAGGAGCATTTACTTGAAGCTGTCTTACGTTAGCTAAAATAAATGTCTAATGTTTTATCATACATAGTTCTAGAGCCACAAAGCTTTTTGAGAATTTAAGTAATAGTTAAGAGGCCATTTGTTTGTATCATTATAATGACCTTTTTAGGGTTCCGTACCCGAAGGATAACCAACGGGACCCTATTACTATACCTCCACTGTCCGTCCGTCTATCAGAGGGCTGTATCTCATGATCCGTATAGCTACATAATTGAAATTTTCACAGAATGGGTATTTCTATTGCTGCTTTATCAACAAAAAATAAAAATAAGTTAATAATTAAGGGGGGCTCCCCTTATTTATTTTTCTTATTTGTTGTTACAACGGCTATAGAAATACACGCTGTGTGAAAATTTAAACTCTCTACCTATTACGGATCATGAGACAAACCAAAAAAAAAAACACGTTTCTTGAAACATGTTGTTTTTTTTTTTCTGTTTATGGTACGGAACCCTTCGTGTGCGAGTTCGACTCGCACTTGGCCGGTTTTTCCAGATACCACGTTTTTTTTTTTTTTTTTTTGGCGGGTGGGAAATCATCCAATGACTTCTTCCGCTCTAGGGTGGAGCGGAAGGGTGTGTCAGACTCTTACTGACTAAAACCCACCCCTGTTCCTCCCTGCCTCGAGTGCCCGGGGGCGAGGTAACTCTTTCGAATTTATCCTCCACCCCCGGGCAGGCACCGGCCGTGGCAGGCCCCTTCCCTTGGCTGACAACTCTTTGAGGCGCGCGTGGAACACTACGCGCCGTCGACTCTCGGGCCTGGTGCTGATCGGACGGCGAGTTACCCACTACTCGCCGTCCGCAGGCCCGGGTCTACGGTGGCCGGAGATCGTCTCGCGGCCCCTGGCGTCTCCTGCGGCGGTCGCGGCTGGGGGCGCTAGGGCGACTCGGCCGTTGCTGAGCCTCCCTAACGTGTGCCGCCTCCCTCTTCGCGAGCATTACTGCTTCGCAGAAGGAGGAGACGGCCTCCCATTCCCTCTCGCTCCGTACCATGGCCTGAACCAGGGCACGGCGCGAGAGGTCGCTGTCGCCTATCGCATCCACGAGGACACGGCGGTGCTCTGCCCAAGCGGGGCAAACCTCCACCGTATGCTCCACCGTGTCCTCTGGGCGATCCTCGCAGTGGAAACACTCAGGGGTCTCCTCCGCCCTGATCCGACACAGGTACCTCCCGAAACAGCCGTGTCCGGTGAGCACCTGCGTCAGGCGGAAGGTGAGGGCGCCGTGACGCCTCTCCAGCCACTCCTCAAAGAGGGGCACTACCGCCTCGATGGTGGCGTGCCCAGCGCTGGGTTGCGACAGTCGCTCTCTCCATGTCACCATGAGATCCTGCCGGAGCTCGGTCCGCCGAGCCGCGAGTTGTCGCGGCAGCGGAGTTTCGCCCCGGCGTTTGGCCTCCTCGCGCCACTCGTACAGGTGCGCGAGGATTTTTGCCTCCAGATCCCACGGTGACTCCAGATACCACGTAAGGATAAGAATATATTCATTTACCAGCATCAGTACGCAAAATATTACAGCGTAAATGCTAAACATGTAAGTATCTAAACACATCAATACAAAACTTCAAAAAAAAAAAACGGCCTTCACTGAAAACCATTCACCAATTCACCTTCAATATTTCCCAAGAAAAAATTGAAAGAATTTTTCGATTTCGCTTCAATGACTCCGAGCCTTCGGCAAGCCAGTAATTACATTTTTTGAGTCAACCCAATTACTTGACTGAAGCCTCCGACATACCTTTCTTGGGAATAGCTGAAAGTTTCAGGAAGCGCGTGTCAATCTATCTGTCACAGTTTATATACTTTTGATTAGTTTGACTCTGGGGCTGGGTTCCTGGTTCATGTCTTCGCAGAATTTCTGCTTTAGTTCAATTTGATAGTGTGGCGTGGTGTGGTCGGTTTTTGGAGTAGCATATTTTGGAGTAGCAGTAGGTCATGTTTTTTTAAGGAAGACTTTTTTTTTACTGTTGGTAAGCATGCGTTTGACCACCATCTCACCTGACTGATTGTAGATCGATATTTGAAGAGACATCGCAAGTTCGAAATGCTATTTAAATATATGTAAAATGTGACGGACGACCGACAGACAGACGGACACGTGAGTGACAGCAATAGGGCTCCGTTTGGACCTTTCGGGTACGGAACCCTAAAATCGACGAAGCGCTTCGAGAAAAGGTACGAGTAGGTAGTGCGCATTTTTTTTTTGTGGCGTGTGATAGCATGCAATGACATCTCCCGCTCTGGGTGGAGCGGGAGGGCGTGTCAGACTCTTACTGACTAAAATCCACGCCTGTTCCTACCCTGCCTGAGTGCCCAGGGGAGCGGTAACTCTGCAATGCAGGCACCAGCCACGATGGGCGCCGTCAGTGGTGGCTGACAATATTCTCTTCGAAGCGCGCGTGAAACATTTCGCGCCGTCGACTCACGGGCCTGGCGCTGATCGGACGGAAAGCTACCCACTGCTCGCCGTCCGCAGGCCTGGGTAGGTGGTGAACTTGCGCTTCGCTTGACTCGTCTTGGCGGAACAAAAAAAATAGTATCTGTAGCTGTACGTTATAAATTATGTACATTCTTGAGAGAAAATGTATTCTTTATATTTAAGACCTGTTCGACAGATTAGTTTGGTAAAAAGTAATACCTTGTTCCTTTATGTTAGAATTTGGCCATCATAATAGGAACGAGGTATGACTTTTTACGTAAACATACATTCAAATGTCTTTCAAAACAACACAATTTAACATACTGCCAATCTTCTATTACTCATGTTTATTTCACCGTCCGCCCCAAATTCCTAGATTTTCAAATTTATACGAGATACTCGTAGCTACGTATTCATTTACCTGTTTCAGTAGTCATTAATGTTTAAAGCAGCGCAGCGGTTCGAATAGCTTGTATATGCACCGAATAACTCGTTCCTGAATGCATTATCTAATCATTGAGTTCTCGTTTTAACTCTTTTTTGGTGTATTAAGGGTGTTTAATTGAACGGGTGAGACATAGACGTGAAATTTCAAATGAAATCCTTTAAACTCCGAGCGGCTCTCATGTGCGCGCTAGTTTTTCTTGCTAAAAAAATTGACATCAACCCGATTCACACGTTTTAAACCGCTATTATCACTATTAGCCAAGGTCTTTAGACCTGTGACAAGGTTCATACACCCGGAACCTGACAAAGTCTGTAGTTACACGATGGCCGCCTGTCAACGGGGACTGACAGATGCTGAAACGTGACGCGTCTTCGGGTTAAAAAAATTGAGAGCAAAATTTAAATGAGCTCTCAAAATTATGAACTCAATTTCCAGATATCCTTAAATTGACTGACTTTTCACTGTTTTATGTTCAAAGCGTACTGAAGGCTGTTAAAAAGAACAGCATACCAACTAACTACTTAACTTGATTGAATAAGCCGAAGTAGGTATACGATCTAAAAAACAACCCAAAATTAAATTCAAACCATACAAGACTAGACAGCCAAAAGCCGAGACTTAAACCGGCAAAAGATAATAAAACAACCAAATCTGATCCCAGCAGACAACAATGCTTGTGTTGGTTGAATTTCAAATTCAATAAGTCAGACGGTAACAATAACCGTTCGTTCTTCGTTAATTATACCAGCCATAGCTAGCTGGATGCAGGGATGTTACGGAGGTAGTTTTATTGGAACCGAAGGCGAGGTTGTAGTTTTTAAAATTGGTGTGTCGAAATCGAAATTGGAGTCAGAGGTGGCAAAAGAGAGATGTGTTAATTTACTATTCATTGATATTTATTATGAGCCCGTGATGTCCCACTGCAAGGTAAAGGTCTCTCTTCCCTTCTTCCCCGGTCTTCTGCAGTTTTGGGCAAGTTTTTGAGAAGAATTTCAACTCATCCCACCATCTCCTTTTGGGCCTGCTGCGTTGTCGTTTCCTTGCGTTTGCGATCCACTTTGCGGTAATCTTCGGCCAGTGATCCTCCGACATGCGGCAGATGTGACGAGCCCAGGTCCACTTCAACTTCGCAGCTGTGTGATCAACGTCCGCTATTTGTGTTTTGGAACGAAGTATATTTTTTTTATTATTGCTAATCTCGCGTTTACCAGTATTTCACGTAATGGTAAGCGATGACTAATAAAAAAAAAATACTAATAAGCCAACGCGCACCGCCGCCGCCGCTAAATGCTATGCTCCGACCTCCGTTTTAAAAGAGTCGAAGCCAAAAGTTGAAACCAGAGGTGTCACATCAATCGGAAGTTCCGATTTACCGGAGTCGGAGTTGAAGCTCCGTATCATCCCTAGTTGCGAGCTACAATGAACCAGGTAATCTTGTTTACTAGAATTTTGCCAGCGCACAACTTTGTCTGATGCAAATCTGGTGGCTATGAGTTATGAGCAGTTTGCAATCTTGTTTAAGTTAGAAATTGATGCGCGAGTTTTGTATCGGCTGATTGGCGTTATAGAAACATGTTGCACAATTTTTGGCTGTTGGCGCCTAGTGCTACATTCATAGCAACAAGCCTCGTTCATATGAGATGCAGTAAATAGTTAGGAGTTTGTACTACTTTTTCTTAGTTTGTTTAGGGTAAGTACTATACAGGGTGTAAGGTACATGAACGAACATACGTGTACTAGTGATTCGGTACATGATTCTGGACCCCCTAGCGTTGGAATTTTTCGTCGGCCTTTTCCTAATTTTTGAAAAAAAAAATTTGGAAAAATAATTAATTAAATTTTTTCATTTAAAATGTCTTTGGGGTAGATAGGTATAACGATTTTATACAGTTTAAAGTGAAAAAAAAAATTTTTAATAAAAAAATATTAATTAAATTTTTTCATTTAAAATGTCTTTGGGGTAGATAGGTATAACGATTTTATACAGTTTAAGTGAAAAAAAAAAAATTTTTTTTCTTTCAAAAATTAGGAAAAAGCCGACGAAAAATTCCAACGCTAGGGGGTCCAGAATCATGTACTGAATCACTAGTACACGTATGTGCGTTCATGTACCTTACACCCTGTATATTACCTTTTATTACATTCATTTTAGCACAACCTTGATCGCTCCACTAAATTATTGTAAAAGAAACTTATTCTGTGTCGAAATACAAGCCTAAAGCAATCCGAGGGTTTCATTTATGAAACTCCAATTCAATTCGAGACTCGTTTTGGAGAATAAAATTTTTAATCTCAGATTGGTACTTTCACTAGGTACGTTCAAATCATGGCATCATCTCCGTCAAACATTAGTATTAGAGTAATGTTTGACGGATATGATGCCCCATCGTCAACTGAGTTGATTGATTCAGAACCAAGCTGTTAGGGTCAACATGAGAACGACTAAGAACAAACAAAATGAGGCTTTGAAATAATTTCACACTAAAAATTTATATTGTCACCGTCGCATACAATAGCAAAAAGGCATCCACTACCCATGATCCATGCTTTTGAAAATAAATCAATGTTATTTTCGACTTACACGCGACGTAAAATGAAAATTCACCTCCAAAAATATTAGTGCTCTTGCTGTCAGTTCACGTTTGACGCCTCACGCCCCACCGCGGCCTGGCGCGCTCGGTGACAATACGATTTTCCGCTACCTTCTAACTACTTTATTCGCTGTGGCAACAACGCTGATTTTCCCAACTAAAATCTGTTTGGCGCAACTTTATCTAAGTTCAAATTAGACAGTGTCGGCCCCACTGAATAATTTCAGGGTTTAACGGGCTATTTTTGCATTTAAAGTCGAGCTTTTTAGTATTAAGTGGAGATGTGGTTTAACGGACATTTTGCGTTTAAGTACATGTGTTAAATCTCGTTTTATGAGCTTTGAAGTGTTAAATAGAGTCGCTAAAGTACTCAAGGCAACTGCTTTGCTTTAAAATGTAGAGATGAAACTTAGCTGCACTATATTTAAGAAATGAAAATTCTTGTTTTTGGGTCTTTTTATGGGTCGACTGCACCGTTTTCTTATAGCTGATACACGTTGTTATGCCCAGGCTTTCTATTGTGGGATACATTCGTCTTCAAGTAGGTATATGAACTGATTTCAGTGATAAATCTATATTCATGTTTGACGATTGTTGAAAAGGGGCCAAAATTATTGGAGACTAAGCTTCCATCAATAAATATGACAAGACCAATAAAAACCAGCAAACACAGCAGAATCTCATCGCAGCTTACGTTCCCAATAATCTATCTAAACAAAACACTAAAATCCTTTACGATTCTCGGAGCCCACAGTGACATAAAGTTTTGATAGGCAGCCATTATGAAATATGGCCGATGACCTTCCTCCGCCAATCCGGATAATGGCGAACAATAATAATATTACCCTCAAGTTAGTGATTAAATACATAAGTTTAGAAGTAATTTGTTTAAGAGCTTTAGAAGCTGCTGTTATGGTCACTGTAGATGATGAGGATGAAATCAGGATGGATTGTAAAGTTAGCAGGGTTATGAAGACGGAAATAGTAGAAGGGTACAAAGTTACGTGATCAGTATTTTAACAAATTTTAATGCCACGAAGCTTTTACAGGGTTTCTGATTGTGTTTATTTTAACCGCGGTTTTTCTCCCGTTGACAATCTTTTTGAGTTTTAAATAAATAAGGTTTTAAGATAGGTTTAGGACGGCTGTCAGGCCAATAGACCCGAGTGAATTTTATAAGAATGTAATTGTAAGTAATTTTAATATTTAAATCCGAGGTCTAGGTACTCGCAAACAAGCCTAAAAGTTATAGTATCTGGCACTGGAGCGTCTAAATGTTCGTAGTCGAATCAGTAGCTCCAGAGATTGCTGCCTTCAAACACCTAAAAATTTACATTATTCCATTAGAAAGGAATAAAAATATCAGAAGGATATACGTTAGTTGTTTTAAAATAAATACTTCAACGAAAATAAAAACAGCTCTTACCGTTACTCAAAAATTTAATTTCACTCATTGTGGTTTCAACGACTCTCCGCCATCTTATCATCCCTTGCCAACAAACAAGCTCTTCACTTCACAATCACACTACGATCTCTGTCCACTAAAAAGGAACCACAAACCTCTAGAAACAGCACTTGTTGCCGGTCCAACTGCTTCAAGAGTTATTTCTCTAGGTTTTTCAAAGGGATTGCCTTGTTTATTACTTTGAAGTTGTTTTAATGCATCTTGAGCAGTCCTTTGAGGTTTCGATGCTTTTGTTCGAGACTATTTACTACTATAATTACTATTCATATTTTACTGTGTGAGTTTTTTAATGGTTGCAAGGTTCGTAAATGTGGTTTTGTAATTGTTTGTGCTGGGATTTCGGCTTTATTTGTGGTGAGATGTGGTTGTGGGCTGTTGGACTTACTATTGGTAACTGTGTAACTGTGTGAATTAATGTGCCGATATTGTAAGCTGTGTAAAGTGCCGATATTGTAAGCTGTGTATCTTGTCTAGTCCAAATCAGTACTTTATTATTTATTGTTATAATTTTTTTTTAGTATTTGACCACAGCTGCTAGCATGACGGTATGCGATTGGTCGATGACAGAGGATGCTTGCTTGAAAGTAACTTACTTATATTTTCCTCATCTTCTTTATCTGAAAAAGTACCTATATATACTTATCATAGTTCATCCTATAATTCTTAAGCCGATTTATTGTTAGGCTATAAAATTAACAACTGTTGGATATAAAGACAGATGCCTACTTGGCTCCAAAACTTCAATAACATCGTCACCTATTAAAACGGGCTAATGTGCTGGGCACAACAATCATCAGAACTAAATAGCTATAGTGCAAGTTCGCTCGTTAAGGCTACAACCCGGCCAAGTTAAATTGCTGGGGGCTGAAGTCTGAGGACGGAGCCATTGATTGCAACCTGTTACAATTCGCAGCCAAGGTGCTCCAGCACTAGAGAGAACTTCCTGATTGGCTCTAAAATAAAGTGGGCTTGAGAGGACGTATCGAATATACTTTGTATCTAAGTTTTAATACTTGGCAAAATTTTTGATTGAACTTCAGTTTCATCGATGGTTTTCTTACTAGTGGTGGTTTTAAACAAATGGATATCCACTTTAAAGTTTAAGTTTTATTAAGGAAACTCAAGTGTTTAATCAAACTTCATTTATTGGCCTCTTGAATAAAGTGGACTTAAGAAACAAACTTGGTTTTACTTAATACAGAAAGTCGTATAACCTTTGTTTTAGTTTTTGCTAAATGATTTTGCAACCGATCTTAGTATTCCGTGACCTGGTTTAAAATTTTAAGTTAATTATTAGGGTAATTTAAAAGAGACCCCGCGATTTGAAAAAAAGTCGGCCAAGTGTGAGTCAGACTGTTGTACCAAGAGTTTTGTATAAACTTTAACTTTGCAGTTGGAAAACTGTTGTGCCCATACATTGCCATAGGTCGCGGTCAGATAACAATAGCAAAAAAGTTTGTAATCACAAAGAAATATTTTTTTTTGTCATGTAACTACAAATTTACGGTTTTCGGATTTTTTGCCTTACTTGTGCTCTATGCCAATGCTTCTTGCTAAATTTTATGACTCTAAGTCAACGGAAAGTATCTACCCTATAGGTTTTGACTTCATTGAGTGTCAAAATATACGATATAAACGCCCGTATCTTTTGATTTCGTTGACTTAGAAGTTTGTTTTTTTCACTGCTCTAAGGGATTGGAGATTTGTTATTAATATCAGCTTGATACCTTTACACGTTCCTGAGAAAAAGGTTCTTGACAGACGGATAGACGGACAACAAAGTGATCCTATAAGGGTTACATTTTTCCTTTGAGATACGGACTCTAAAAAGTAAGTAAGTAGGTATAATTACTAACTTAAATCTTAAACTATGTATCAATGCGTTGAATCAACATCTTTTCTACATTGCCATACCGACAACCCCCAAACATATCAGTATATCCATCCCACGTATTTATTTCTACAAATAGACCTATTGTGACCGAGGGAGGGCCTTTCAAACAGTTTGCTCAGACGACCAGACATCCGCTACCACATCTCCTTCAACACAGCCGCAGAATAGATAAAAGACAAAAGGAAAATTCCATACAACTCGCGAAAATTCACGCACATATAAACACGCATCTGCGCCGTGGGCACTGCCTCCTGCACTACCACCTGCGCCACTAGAAAAATAGCGACTAGTATTCTGAGAGTAAAATTGATCTACGAATTCAAGGTCACTCAGCGTTTTAGAGAGAATTATGAAATTAAATTATCTGAAAAAGAACTGGAACTCTCTTACTCTATTGCAGTAAGCTAAAATATACCTAACAATGGGTGCTCTCAAAACGGTGAAGGAAAACATCGTGACAAAACTGGCATGTCCTAGAACCAAAAAATCGAAAATATGTGACGTCCACCAACCTGCACTGCGCCCGCGTGGTAGATTAAGGCCCATTCCCTCTCTTAGAGAGGCAGCTAACAGTGGGAACGTTAAACTGCTGATTACAATAGGTGGTAGGTAGGTTAGTTTACTAAAAAAAAAAACAAATCAGTTCGTCAGTTAGATTACCAAAAAATATTAGACACGTATTTTTACTTTTGTCACGTAAGCCAAAAATGAGGACGATACAGTGCGTTGAAATTTCACGTGACGTCACAACTCAATACACTTTGTACCTACGGTTTAGTGACGTAACAAACTCCTGAATTTTGATGGGTTTTATCTTTGTAATTTTTTATTGGTTTGGTAAAGCAAAAAACACATGTCCAATATTTTTTGCTAATCTAATTTACAGACTAAATAGAATTCTTATTTTTATACCCAGTAAACATCCCTATTGGGCATGTTTGTCGACAATGCCATGGACTGTAGAATGAATAAGGCAAGCGTACTAAATGGGCCGATAGCCTTTAAAAGTGACTAGATTGGCAGGACCGCATGTTGTGGCGCAGCTTGAGAGAAGACTGTGTACAACTGGGAACTCTGATAAACTGAGTCAAATTAAATCAATTCGTTTCTTATTTGTGATACATGGGTAATGTACATACATAGAGTCTGTGTGTGTGGGCCTGTTTTTGCTCATTGTATTGAGCTAACCTTCTGAACCTGTCCACTCTGTAATTTGGCCCCCGATCTCTGCCACTTCGAGTGTCTAATCTTAAAGCTGTGTTGAACTTGCTCTGATGTAGGCGTTTCAAATGTAGTTACGATACATTTCTGGGGTCGTTTGAAAGGTCTTGTGACTCCTTTTTGATTGATTGCATTTTTTTCTCCTACAAACTTTTCATTGGAATAGGATAGTAGTTCGTGGCTAAAGTAATAACAGCCGGACGGGTCGATCCATCAAGTTAAGCTACGTTCGCCGGGGTTGGTCCATGGATGGGTGACCATCTTAACATACCAGGATTCCTCCGTGCCTCGGAAAGCACGTTAAGCTGTTGGTTCCGGATGTTAATCGTGGATCTTTGACAGTCGTTACGGGTTGTCAGAAGCCTAAAAATCTGACAACCAGTCACACCAAGGGGTATCGTATTACACCGTTACTGGCTTGTGGAGGTCAGATAGGCAGTCGCCCCATGTAAAATACTAGTATTCAGCCGCATCTGGTTAGACTGGAAGCCGACCCCAAGATAGTTGGGAAAAGGCGCGGGCAGATTGATTGTGATAGTAGTTGTAATTCAATTTCTAAAGAGTAGGTTTAATTTCAGATAATATAGAATAAATATAATATAGATATAATTTCAGAATACGGATTTCATATTAAGTTGAAGTCGACAAGACAGTTTTATTTCATTACTCTAAATAAACAGAATACATCTTTATTATTCTAACGAAACGTCACGTCTTCTAACCAAATCAACGTACTCACAAACTTTAATATTCTGAGTTTCAAAACACATTTTTAATAAGGCAATGTGGTGCCTCTTTATCTGAGAAAGGAGGACACGGTCTCAGTAGGAACAGCACGTCCTCGCAGTATGATATTATCTGTGCACGGATGAACGCTACTCATTCATCCGATATAATTACTCATTTCTCACAGAAATCATGACAAGGGTCTCTTTTGTCAGCAGATACAATACAAAGCTCTTTCTATTTAATTCGTGGAAGAAGATCACTCTTTATCGACCCTCTCATTAAGAAAGAAAGTTTGTTTCTTGACCAGTTTACTTGCAAACAACTCGAAGATCTTCATCAAAGTAATTATCGCTCCAAGTACAGTCTATCGACAGTTTTAAACAGCCATCAGCCGGCACACTAGTCGAGGCGACTTCATTAAATTAACGCTCGCGGTTAACCACGCTTAATGAGTCCCATAACACTGATAGTCCAACTTGGCGGACTAACTGAGAGGTAATCACACTTTATGCTTCGCGATACCATCGAAGGAACTTCCTAACACCTATAAAACTGTGGACCAAGTTTAGCACAAAAATATCTCGGAATTAACAAGTCTTTATATTTAATAGAGGGATGTTCCGGACTTTTTACGACCTGGTAATTCAAGAGAAATTGTGTAACGGCTGCTAGTCTCAATTTAAAAGTTTTAAGAGAATTTGTTGGTAGGAGACGCCTTCGCATTGTCTATGGAGTAGTCTCATGTATGCGAAAATAAATATTTTATAAATGTACTGAAGAGTGCTTCTACTAGTAATAAAAGTAAAATTGAAAACGGTACTTTAAGAGAGGATGAGTCTAGTAACTAACCATGATTTAACGCTTTCTATTGTAACAAGTATAACGTTAACGAAATAATCTCAGAGCCTATGCTCCACGTACCTTCTATACTATATATAATTTCTTTCGTCTACTTTGACACAAGTTTGATACAAAACATTTCGCCTCAAAACAAGTTAATTCACTTTCATCACCCAACGTAATAAAACTTGAAGCATCCATCGCCGGCCCACCCCGCTCTACTTTGAAGAGCCTGTCCGTCACCCTTTAGTGGAACACAAACATAATTAACAGTTAATTTCACACGCTAATTATCCCTGGACTTTTATTCTGGACATGTGGACGGACCTTCGTCTTGTTGGGGCTTGTTTAAACAGAGATAAGTGGCCTACAGAAGTATGTAATAATTTTAATTAGGTAAGGATGCCTTGGAAGTTTGTTACACAGAATAAATGGGTGCCAGAAGCTCCATAAAACGAGCAAAGACAGGCGCTCACACGCAAAGACGCGAACGTACGGCGATTACAAATGAATACCTGTGACGAGTGCGAGTGCACTCGCTGAACTCGAAGTGTATTTATGTGTGCGTACTTTATCTCTTTTTCTTTTTTTTGTGGTGGCCCAGTAATAACGGCCGCAACTTACAAGTTGCAGTTCAGGCTGGCGCGGCGCTTTACTTTGTGTAAAATATTTCATCACCACTGCTCGCAAAACGGTGAAGGTAAACATCGTGAAGCCGCGTACGCACGTACGAACAAATTTGTTGCGTTACATGATACGCAACAACTTGGTTCGCACGTGCGTACCACTATCGAACATCGAACACTCTGTTCGTCAAACATGTTCGCGGCGATCCTTGTAGTGTGTTCTGTATGGACGGTGTTCGAAGAGCTTTAATAAATGCGCTTTAATCACTGCGAACATCAAAAAATTCTCCGCTACTTCACAATCGACCACTTCCAACGGCGCCGTCATGGCTACTAAGATAGAGTTCACGACTGTTGTTCGCGAACTCGACTCGAACTATGTTTGCGTTCGTGTTCGAATATGCCGTCCATACGTACGAACCAAATGTTCGGGTCTGGTGTTTGTGTTCGCTATGTTCGTGTTCGTACGTGCGTACGCGCCTTGAGAAAACGGGTATGTCCTAGAACCAAAAATTCGAAGACATGGGCCATCCACCAATCCACATTGGGCCAGTGTGGTGGATAACGGTCCACACCCTCTTACAGAGAGGAAGTCTGTGTCCCAGCTGATTTTCCTATATATGCGTATATGCGTTGTATGAAGCCGGCCTTCTGTATCTATGTATTCTGTGTTTGTCAGTTGTCTGTAGTATACAGATATATTTGAGTTGGTTGCGTAAGTTTAATTGGAGCTGTTGAGTGCGGATGGGAGGGGATTTAGGTGATTATGTCAAGCTGTGTGAGAGGCGGAAAAGTATGGTTGAAAAGTGAAAATTATTTCCATAATTAATAAAAAACTAGAACTCCTGCAATAAAAATTACTCCACTAAACATAAACTACGAGTAGCTAAGCAAGCATAAGCATATCTGTAAGCAAAAAAAGTCATTCCATTGTGTCATTTCTGCATGAAAGAAAAACAGAATCTTATTAAAAACTCTTTCGCATTAAGAAGTTCTATATTGCATGAAGAAGTGCTATATTGAATGTAAAAGTTCTATATTGTATGAAGAAGTTCTATAATTCATGAAGAGGTTCTATATTGCATGAAGAAGTTCAATATTGCATGAAGAAGTTCTATATTGCAGGAAAAAGTGCTATATTGAGAAGTGGGTAGTTTAGCTCGCAACATTATTCCCACAGTTTGCAACTCCAGAAAGATGGAATCAAAAGTGGAGATAACAAGAATAGCTCAATGAACGACAAGTGAGGGAGGGTGACTGGGTAGTTAAAAGGCTATCATCAACGCAAAACACGATGATACAAATATTTGCTGACAACAGAATCCAATCAGTGACGTGGCACAAAATGGCCACCCCTATTTTACTCCTAGATAAAGCCAGTGACTCAATTTCAGAAATTACCATCCCATCATTAATCCTTCAGAATTGAATTGCTTAAATGACATGAATAGGGTTTTAGGACCTCCTTTGTTTAGAGCGTTGATGCACCGGGGCTTTATCGAGGGCCTTTGTGGGACCTGATATTGTCATAGTGGCTCGGAATATTGCTACCGTCCTTTTGTATGGGCCTATGATGAAAGTTTGTCTACCTATATCATGGGGAGTATCGATTTCTGCTTTCTTTCTTATTTCTCCATGCGATTAGTTTAAATACTGATTAACAGGTACTGAATTCAAAATATTCTATGGAGAATTTAAATTTAGAATCCGTTAATCAGTATATACACTAAGCATATGGTTAGCGAGTTTTATATACATACATATATATATGACTGTTAGTCTTGTATGTTTCTCACGCTTACGTTATGTAACCATACTACATAACGTACCGTAACGCACGTAACGTGCTCCAAACCCGAACACGGGTTCAGAGGACCATGTTTTGCCCAGGGGTAGCGGATAAATACCCAGGGGTACCGGGTAAATTCGTAACATAGTTACCGCTCCCCTGGGACCTCAAAAAAAAATGCAAGGAAGGAACAGGGGTAGGTTTAAGTCAGTAAGTCTGGCACGCCCTCCCGCTCCACCCAGAGCGGGAAATGTCATTGGACGATTCCCAAAACAAACAATTAAAAATAAAGGGGACCGTGTTTGGGTCTGGAGTTAACTTGCATTCAGATCTTTTTGTTAGATATTTTTTTCAACTTAGTAAATGTCAAATTTAGTCCTGCGTTTTTTTTTCAAATGCGGTCACGCATTTGAAAAATCTATGTACACGTATTTTTCGTTTTTGTTCAGTTTTTCAAAAAGCACTGAAAAAATTGCAATAAAATTTCTACGGGACCGGTAGTATATTCTTTCGGATAAAAAAAGAATTTTGAAAATCGGTTCACAACTGACAGAGAAATCGGTGGACATACCATACATAAAAATAAACAAAAAAAAAACAAACAGCCGAACATAGAACCTCCTCCTTTTTCGAAATCGGTTAAAACAAGTTAGTATGCTGTGGAAATAATATCATGGAGATAAAAAATAACCGTTACTTTATTTGTTAGTTATGAAAATGCAAAGGCAGGTAAGTACATAAATGAATGAGATATCTGTGAAATTAATATCAAGTTGAATTAATAATTATTTTGTTTCAAATGACTATACAACCGATCGAGATTTTTAATGTGGATTATCTCATATCATTAGTAATTAAATTCGAAATGATTAAATTATCAATAATATGAAAATTAGTATTTTAAATCCTCACGTAATCTACATTAAAAAGCTTCGTACAATTAATTTACGCGTTAAATGTGAAATTAAAACTAAACAGCATGTATTAAATAGTTATAAACAGATTTAAATTCCCAAAATAAATTCATTTGATGAGAAATTGAACTCGATGATACTCGTACAGTATTGAACGCGAGTTGATAGCTATGTCGCAGCCATTTGGTTGAATTCGCCATTCAATTGAACGCCTAGGCCGTTCATTAAAAGCCGGCATTCAATTAAATGGCTAGGCCGATAGTTAATTCAACAAGAATCACTCAACGTTTAACAACTTAGCGTATTGAAAGTCAACCTTTTGAAGATGGCTGCCCAAGACTTAGCCAAGTGATATAAAACTTCGAGTTAAATGAGAAATGATGAAAGATGGAGTTATTAAGGGAAAGAGAGGGGTTATTAAGATATAAAATCATAAAAATATATAATATCTCGAACACGGTAAGTCCAATCGCAAACATAACCACAATTTGGGCTCCCTTTATAAAACCCCGTAAAAAGATTCATAAGATCTAAATTCATAAAAAGAAAAACGATCCGCTACGAGTGCTACGACGGTCGATGGCGGTGATGGTGACGGTTACGCGCGAGTTCAATAGTTTTTCCTATCTCAAAAATGCCTGACGCGCCTAAAGAAGTTTTCTCCTCAATATCCAATTTAACTAAATGACTAGACGACATCTGTTAGCCATCTGGTTAAACGTTGCGTTCAACGACTTGGATGGTTGTCCTTCAGTCATTTAATAGAATGGCCGGCGTTTAATGAACGGCCTAGGCGACCAATTGAATGGCGAATTCAACCACATGGCTGCGACAGCTACATTGTTTGAATTTAAAAAAAATCACGTAAGTACTTAAATATACGAGTAGTTAATTTTTTTGTGCCACTTTATGAGTGGAAAGATCATTAGTGTATCTTACAGCCTCAATGTAATAAACAGAGATTAAATTAAAATAGAGAAAAAAATGTTGACAATATTAACAGCCTCCTAGATATTACAAAATCCAATTTACAATAACCTTTCAACAAAACAGTAATAAAGATAACTCGCAGCATCCCATGATATAGTGGAGCTGTTCATCCCAAACACTGACACTACAAAATTTATGTTCCAATTAAAATTTAAACGCGATATTATCTGGCAAATTCAAAAGCAACGAGCTGCTCACGAATCAATTAATAAATGAAACGCCTTCATAAATCAGACGGGTTATATGATGTAATTTTTAACGTTTAATATACTTATCGTATTTAATGACGTATTACTTTCGACACAATTAAGCTTTCAATGAAGTGTTAAATTATGGAAAATTTAATTCATAGTAATGATAAGTTTTGAATGTACTTCGATTTCACGAATATAATTACCACTAACTTACTTATGTACGCAATTGGTAAAAGTTTTACAACTACATATTTTTCAACTATTAAGAGCACGTTAGTTGTTTTGAATACTATAGGTATGGGCAATTATTTGAAAACTTTACTGGATAAATTTTCTTGTCTGTTTATATCCGACATATTGTCAAATCACATATGAGCTCAAAAGACAAAAAAAAAATGATTTAGCTTTGGTCCTAAAATTAAAGATATATCTTATTTGTTTTTCCGAGCTCAAGATTCTATCATTTTATTGAACCAACAGAAGGCAAGTGAAATCACACAGTTAGTGATACTTTAAGCCATAAGTAGCAATAACATTATTATTATAATAATAGTGGTAATAACATAAAAACTAACTCGCTGAGTCACATCGGTATGAATGTTAGCCGTAACTATTATAATAACAATAAAGCAAGGACTGCTAGGAAAACAGACAACTTTATGAATACCACACATAAAGGAGTTTCTGCCGGGATTTTTTCATGTAAAATTTTTGTAGTTTTGTAGCTCAAGTAAACTGAACAAACCGTGGAATCATTGAAATAGGCGCAATCTCTGTAAACTAAACTATCTCTGCAAAGATTGCCGAAAACGATGACTCAATACATTTGCTGCTAGATACTGTCAAAACATCGGAATGTGTTACATCCGCATTCTAATCAATAACAATGAAATACTTTCTAAACTTGACAAAAATGCACAAAAAGTGCGAAGCCAAAAGAAAATTAAAATAAAAAAAACACGAACATCAGATACCTGGTCTTTCGCAGGTATGCTGGAAGAGATTTTATTAGAAATAAGCATTACCTTTGTTCATATTTTTTTCTGTTTCATTCTTCTTGTCAGTTTGTTATTTGTGTGTACATATACAGGGTGTAACGGAAAGGTGTGGTCATATTTTAAGAACCGCATCTGCCCATCGGTATGAGCAACTTTCTTCAAACAAACCTGAGGCAATTCTCAAAAAAAAAATTCAGCTGATGATAACTGTGTAACGTTGTAAAGTACAAATTTTTTTTTGGGAATTTTCTATTTTTTCTTAGAGAAAGTTGTTCATTTCCATGGGCAGAACCGATTCTTAAAATATGACCACACTTTTTCGTTACACCCTGTATTGTTATATAAAAATAAAATTTAAAAAAACTTAGGTGTGTCACATACACTCAATCTATCTGTAAAAGTGAATATGGTATAAAGCTTTAAAGTAATAGAAACTACTGTTTACTAAATGGTAAAATAATGATTAATGTTTTTGTCTGTTATTTGATTCCAACAAACACTTTTGCAAGTCAATTGAAATATATTTTAAAACTGATTGTGATCGATGTAGCCTATCCAGCAACTCTAAGAAGAAGCACCAAAACAAACTCAGAGGTAACGATCTCTTTTAAAGTCCAGACACTATCTTGATCAGATCGATCTTAAAAGGACTTAAAGATTTGTGTCCAAGATGTCTTTTGAGATAAAAATCACACGGATTGGAGTAAATCTGACTCTGACTCTTTTTTACTTAGTGTATACTTTTATCAGTATTATAAATGATAAATCAGATCAGGAACATTGCGTTTCATCCTGGTATCTTGAACAAACTAAAGAAGCGTTTTTATTTAAAGTTTTGCACGACTCCAGCTAAACAATTCCTTCCACCAATATCACGAGCCACCATAACCCCTATCGCAGAACGCATAGTTTAAATTGAAGCCTTTTGTGTGATGGCCAACATTCCCTTTTAAATGAATCCCCATCGATTCACAGCGATACAAAGGACAGCAATTTCGAGCCATCGAAACGGTTTTCCAATCGTAACTAAAAAAGAAAAATATATGGCACCCAGTTTTCAATCTAACCCTTTGAATTCTGAATAGTTCTCAATGTAGCGAGTTTAGAGGTTGAACGTGAACGGAGGAGGCGTCTTGGATTCACGCAGGAGTGAGGTTTTGTATCAATATCGGGATAAAGGAAATGTATTGTGACGTGTTTTCTGATACAATGCATAGTTCTGGTGCAATATTGGAGATTGGAAGTGATGAGTAGAACGATGGTGAGAGGAGCTCGTGGCTACAGTAATAACAGCCGCACGGGTCGATCTATCAGGTTAAGCTACGCTTGCCGGGGTCGGTCCATGGATGGGTGACCGTCTTTACATACCGAGACTCCTCCGTGCCTCGGAAAGCACGTTAAGCCCTTGGTCCCGGCTGTCAATCGTGGATCTTTGACAGTCGTTACGGGTCGTCAGAAGCCCGAAAGTCTGACATCCAGTCTTACCAAGGGGTATCGTATTACCCTGTAACTGGGTTGTGGAGGTCAGATAGGCAGTCGCTCCATGTAAAATACTGGTATTCAGCTGTATCCGGTTAGACTGGAAGCCGACCCCAAGATAGTTGGGAAAAGGCTAGGCAGATGCAGATGATGAGTGGAACGATGGTAAAGTAACCGATCCTGGTATGAATTTAAAATTGGTTATCCATTCAAAAAATGGGTCTAACTGATATCAGATCTGATATCCCAATAAAAAAATCCCATAATATATATTATGGCATTTCAAATTACAGTGGTCGTAGTGGACGAACACAGTTGATTGATTTCGTGAAATCAGTTCTAGCTTTCAAGATCAAAATCGATTTCACATTCCAAGGCAACCGGAACTTCAGATACAGTGTTTGTATTTATCGACGTACTATGTATGTAGGTCTCTATAACCGAGCCTCTGGCTTTTGGAACAAACACAACTTTTTCTAAACCAACGCGTAGCCACTGTGATCTGGTATTTGCAGAAAACCACATTCGAAGATAAATTGATGACCATATATATTTTTTGATACTGTGATCGTATCTAATCTAAGATATTATTTCAATGTGCCATAACAAGCAAATTAACTCTAAGAAAAATTCATCAGAAATGATACTGCAGACAAAGGCTAAACACAGCTATTAGAAATACATCTTTCTAGTGTTTAATGTGAGACGTATAAACTTCTTAACAAACTCCCCAGAAGTACTCCTCCAGTTCTTACTAATAATAACGTCAAAACCAATCAACTTGACAGGCGAAATGATTATGTTAATACCAAAACCTCTTATATTTTTAGGGCACCCTCCCGACCTTAAAGGCCATTATAATTTCAACCTTCATTTTTCATCCATTACCTCTAAGCGTCCATCAGAAAAACATAAGCCGATGCCAATATTGATGCTCACAGCCCATCTATAAAATATACGAGAAATTCAACTCTTAAATTGAGATTCTTGGAAAAAAAAGCAAGCAACTGATGAATATTCATAGTGAACATGGCGACGAAAATGCCGAACCTATTATTGGATCAGAGAGGATCGTGCTTCTCGCGAAGAGAGGAGGCTATACCTTTTAAAATTTCTCTCGTAAAAGAGGGACAAGATTTAAGAGAAGGGCATGAATATAGCAGGCAACAAGGACGAAGGAATTTAGTTACATAAGCAAGTGCTGAAGTCTAGTAGTATAAGAGTTGGGGTTCATGGAGGTTTTTAGATTGTAGATTATTGGTTAGAGTTTCCATATCTACACGGTGTTAAATCACTAAATATTAAATTTTACTAAATAAATTACTATTTAGAGTTAACTTTTAATCTGCTGAAGGTTACAAAAACATAATAATTACGCTTTAACAAATGATACTTCTGTCATTTGCTAAAACTTAAAAAAAAATTACTTTGTTATGCGCTAATTGTATTTGATGAGCAGTTGTCGTGCTATCGGTCCTTGGGGACGAACTTAACACGCTATTTTGACTAAAGGCCGTTTCAGAAGAAACAAAGTACAATTAATAATTTTAAACAATATATCAAACACATTGCTAACACGCTTTTATTAGCGGCACTTGTAACTATGTTAAAAACCTTAGAAGTTAAAATTGACCTACTTCTCCATTTCTGATTGAGCTGAAAATTTACAAACATGTTTAGTTAGGATGACAATGCGTGGTTAGCTAAGTGACGTCATTCTAAATCCAATATGGTGGACTTTCAAAGATGGCGGACTATTTATTTTTATTGCATGATATGGGTTTGATGATGAACAAAAAGCGACTTTTTGAAATTTTTTAAACTATTTCATTAAGTATATGAAAAACCCGAGGTCCACGGTATCGCGTAGGTAACAATATACATATTTTACATTTTCAGCATTGTGAACTAACAAGAAACGTAAAATTTGTTACTTCCCTCAGTTGACATTTATAACCGTGGCATGTTAAACATTCATGTGGTATTTAAAAATCAAATCTAGAGTCGCATAACTTTTTATGAAATCGCTTCCGTATTTTATACACCTCTCGTATTTTAACAAGTATCGTGATTTTTGTGTCTTAACACCGTTATTGGCTTAAATAAACCTTTAAAACGTCTACTGGTGTGCCTTATCATGCCCTTTTTCGAGAACGAGACTATTGGTAAGTAAAATCTTTTTAAGACTCCTTTATTAGATAAAACTGTAAATATTATGTAAAAAAATCTTAGAAGTTAATTTTAAACCACTTCCAGGTTTTTGATAGACCTGAAATTTTGCAAACATGTTTAGTTTAGATGATAATGCATGATTAACTAAGTGACGCCATTCTAAATCCAATAAGACGGACTAGTTATTTTTAGGGTTCCATACTTGAAGGGTAGGTAACCAACGGGACTTTATTACTAAGCCACCGCTGTCCGTCCGTTAGTCCGTCCGTCTGTTTGTCAGCGGGCTGTATCTCATGATCTGTAATAGGTAGACAGTTAAAATTTTCACAGAATGTGTATTTCTATTCCTGTAAAAATTAAAGAGGCTGTTTTTTTGGCTTTTTTGCTTGATCTTATTATGGCAACAAGTAGGCGCTATAATCTTGTTCGATGGTACGGAACCCTTCACGCGCGAGTCCGACTCGCACTTGGCCGTTTTTTTTTATGCATGTCATGGTATGGATATCAAATGAAAGGGATTGCTGAGAAAAAAAAAATGTTTATTTCAGTTGCATAAAGCTTTAGCATACATGATTCGGATATCACCTTTTAAGGCCCTTCTTGCGGTCCAGTGGCGCCCTCATTGAATAAAAAATCGTAGCATAGCACAGAAAATAAATATTAAAAAAACCAACTTCACGTTTGTTACAAAGAGGATAAAGAATTTTTGCGTTGTTAAAACAGGTCTCAAGTTGGATTTTTTAATATTTATTTTCCGTGCTATGCTACGATTTTTTATTCAATGAGGGCGCCACTGGACCGCGAGAAGGCCCTTAAGCAAGAAGATGCTTGTGTTAGGTGACTCCGCTCTTCCACTTAACATTATACAGAATATGCAATTGGAAACAGAATAATAAAAGAATAGAAAATACTAAAAGAAGCGCACTTGTGCGATGTATGCGAGTGGGTTTGGAATGTGTGTGAGTGAATACGTGTAATAGTGTGAGTGTGCGTGAGAGTGTATAATAGTGTGAGTGTATATTGTGTATGAGTTAAATTCGTTTACCTGCATATAGATATAACTTCAGGATTTAGTTAGGTTTAGGTTTAGGTTAGCCCAGAGACAATGTCTTGGGATCGGATGAGGCCAGGAACAGCTACCTCCACTAACGATTTCATTACTACTATCTGGTAATCAATAGGACCGCATATTGATTACCAGACAGATTATGGAAACGATGTTACCATGTCCTCAATGTCGTCGTAGGTTTTAGTTATAAGCCATACAGTCACAACTAATTTACAGTCACGGAGTTTCAGAGGATAGATGTGTAAGTCTTTAGTCAATAGGTTGTATAAATGGGAAGATTGCCTTGCATACTGCCTCTTAGCAAAAACAGATCTAACTGGAACAGTTGGAGCGACTAAATTGCGTGTTCTGCTACTCGTACTCGGCGTAACGGGATCATACGGGAGGGATTTGTGTTTTCTCAGGATAAGAAGGAGTAAATAAAGTTTTCTTACAGACAGAAGGTCAGAGGGTAGGTAAAGGCTATGGGTTGGGAACCTATAGGGTTTGAAGAGCATAACCTTAATCAAAGATCGCTGCGCCCTCTCAAGTTCTAAAAATTTAATTTTAATTAGAAACGTAGACTTTCTTTGAAGCAATGTGTCGCAATGTTTTAAAAGTCCATATCAATTTTCTAACCCTTTTCATGATCAGTTCAGTATGCATATGCCAGGACAGGCGCTGATCAATCATGATACCCAGGTATTTAGTAAACTGTAACCTGTCAATTTTTGTACAAGAGCAGTCAGGAATTGGGGGGCTGGCACAGCAGTGGATCTTTATTTGGAATTCGAGTGGTGGTTGAGTGCGGGCATACTTGGTGAAGCATATGTAGTTGGATTTGGAGGCGTTCAGTGTGAGGAGGTTACGATTAAACCATTCTGAAATCTTTGACAGTCCGGATTCGGCTGACCTTCTAACTTTTGTCCAAGTCTTATCAGCAAAGACTATGGCAGTATCATCCGCGTAAGAGATAATGTGACCCCCGTCAATACTCATATCGCATAGATTATTAATATAAATAAGGAACAATGTCGGACCAAGGACAGAAGAATACGAACAATCGTATTTTTTTGTTTTTGTTTTACTATGAATAATACCTACTCATACCTACTCGTCATCACTATAGCCAAAAAAATCCACCGCTTGACATAGGCTACCTCCAAGCATCGCCACATCAACTGATCCAGTGCATCTTACAATCAGCGGACGCTTGCGGCCTTCACCCACCCAGTCTCCGGTCTACCTTCCGGTCTTTCCACTATAATACCTCTTATTCATTGCTGATAATAATTATTATGAAACTGGAATACAAGATTGGAAAGTACCCCAATAATAATAATTAAAAACCATTGATAAATACCAGCCAAGGAGGCAGGTATCTTAACCCTGTTCTGCAAGCCATTCAAATCATCGTGAATACAACGACCGGCCGAAGGGTAAGTGGGGGCTAATTGCACCATTCTCATTTACCGACAAATGAAATTTGAATGCAATAAAAGTTAACTGGTCGTTGTGTAGCAATAACTGGGAATATAACGAACAGAGGGCGCTGCAAGCTGGTAGTTACTGTTATTAGAAAAAAGGCTTTAATAGCTATAGCTATTTATGGTTTTTCGTTTATTTTAACATGTTTTTGGGTTGGTGTTTAATAATTGCTATGAATAAAATTACTTTACATAAAGAAAATACCATTTTAAAGTTAATAACTACAGAAAAAATCGATTTTTACCCAACTGCCACAGAAGGATGGTAATGATATTCGTGGGTATGTATGTATGTTTGTATGTCTATTTCTTTGGCACGCCCTGTAGCCTAAACGGCTGGATGAATTTCAATAAATGAGGTATCATTAGATTGGGTTTGACCACAGAAGTGAAATAGGCTAAACGAAATTTTGAAAAAAAAATAATAATGGCGGCCGCCGGTTGAAGAGGGGTTTTAAAAGATATCTCATTATAATTTTGAAAATAAAATAAATGAAAATTTTGAAAAGCCCGAAAAGTGCCAAACAAATCACTTTTAGGGTTCCGAAAGTCCGAATGAAAAACGGAACCCTTAAAGGATTACTCGTGTGTCTGTCTGTCTGTCTGTCTCAATCAGCCTAGCCTTTTTCCAACTATCTTGGGGTCGGCTGCCAGTCTAACCGGATGCGGCAGAATTCCAGTATTTTACATGGAGCGACTGCCTATCTGACCTCCCGAATCTATTTGACCGATTAAACTGAAAATTGGTACACTCTTGAATAGTTGTGACAACAGAAGTGAAATAGGCAATATGTAAATAATTGGATTTTGAATATGGAGGTTACCTTTTGGGTGCAAATCGGAAAATTAAAAAAAAAATTAAACTGTTGGTATCGTGCTACTTATATATCAAAATAATGAAAGAGCGTATTAAAAGGGTCTCAATTTCTTTTTTTTCATAATTGTAGTATACATAAAATTTAAGTTATTTAAGAAAATAGATGAAAAATTACCGTTCCCTCGTCCCCTTATCTCCGAAACCACAAGGCCTAAAATTTTGCAAAAAAAAAAACAGAAAGTAGCGCTTTACTCAAAGATTACAGGACTATAACAATTGTATAGTTAAAAAACAAAGTATGATTTTTTCGAAACCCTTTTCATGCGAGTCCGATCCGCTATTAGCTTGATTTTTAAATCGTCGGATGCAGTCTAGATAAAATCTAAGTGTATTTTGGCTTGCAGTGAGAAATAACATACATATTTAATTATTTTTCATACGTCTCCCAATAAAAATAAACTGCAAATAAAAATAATTACCCGGCTCTTTCTATCAAATTATAATGGCTAGCTTATATTACTCCCCCTTTCACAATTTCATTTAACAAATTCTCTGTGCGACTCACATATTATTTAGAACTTGTTATCAAACAAACCTAACGAGGTTTGCTTTTAATATGGACCTACTTTAATATCGTATGTGTTTCGTTGAAAATTTGTTAAACATTCACATTTCGTACGAACACGTAGCATACAATTGTTTCAGCCACCTAATCACCGTCTCTCTTCAATTGTGTTAAAATATTTGCTCCAAATTTTAATTGCAAGCTGTGTTTGGGTTGTTTAATTGGTTGCACGACAATTTTGTTTAGTTTATTCATTCATGATTAAGTTATATTTTGGATTGCCGTTCGTTGATAATTTGAGGGTTTGCTGTTTTGTTAGAATAATCACCTTGGTTGCTAGGTGATTAAAATCTCTTTGGGGTTTCATGAAGACACATAAATGTGACGTACAATAAACTTTTTACTCGACTACGCAACGCAAGGGAGAGTAATATGTTTATCAGCCTCTGTATGTATGTTTGTTCCTTTGTGGCGCTTTAAAACGCGTGACCGATTTTGATAATTCTTACGTCAATTGATAATAAGGCGACAAGAAAAAAAAGTCGATGAACTATATATTTATATATTAGTTCATCGACTTTATTAATAAGAGATAAGTGGGTAAAGGGTTCGAGAAGGCTATTCCAAAAATATAGCTCACTAAAATGTAGAAAATATTTTTTTTTATATTTTCAAAAACCCGACTGTAAAAAACAACTAAAAAGCGCCAAACAAGTCACTTTTCATGCAGTCTGATGCATTTAGTGGCGGTTATTTTAGTTCAATTATTGATTGCCACCAACTGCATCAGACTGCTTGAAAAGAGACTTGTTTGGAACTTTTTAGTTGTTTTTAACAGTAGGGTTTTTTTTTCGACGGATGACTAAGTATTTTTTTATTTAAAAATTCACTTCAACAGAATTCAAGAAAACAAAATTCAAAAACAACCACTCCAATGCATTCATTCAAAGATCAAACACATAAAAGAGAAATTTCATGACAAAAAAACCACCTAATCAAAACTTGATTCTGTTCAAGACATCGAAAATAATAGTTGAAGCCTATGCTATTTTAAGCCTATGTTCTAATATTCCATCAATCACTCCAAGAGTAGATCTATCTGTGTACTCTGTAGTTAATTTCATACTTCAAGGCGCTTGATCTCTGACATTTGCTAATGAGTGTTAGTTACGCTGGCAGAGGTCGCTACTGCAGCAATATCGACATGTTTTTAACCTTCGAAGTAGAGGGGCGTTATAATTATGACGTGTCTATCTGTGGCATTGTAGCTCCTAAACAGAAGAACCGATTTTAATCTAGTGTTTTAGTTTGAAAGATGAGTTGTTCCCTAGCGTTCTTAGTTATAATTCAAGAAAATTGGTTCAGCCCTTTGAAGATAGTCGATTCTTTTCTAGTTAATAAAGGGATGCCAGCAATTTTCACAGGTCGGATCGACCGGGGGACCGCTAAATTAATAAAATAAAATTCAGTACATAAAATTAACGGTTTCCGGACGCAAATAATTGGCTGTGTTACACGATGATGTTGATAATGTTCCGGGATAGCTGTCGAGGGTTTGACATGCTCCGTTTATTGTTAATTTTAGGCTTAGAATAGTCCATTTCGCTATATTCATTAATGGGAAAAATACCTTCGCCTTCCATAATTTTTTTGTTTTCATTAGCGTGTATAGTTAATAAATAGTTTCATTATTATGTGATATTGTTTATCAAGATAATGAACAGTTGGCATTTTTCGTGTATGATTAAAATTTCAACCTTTATGCCACTTCCGCATAAAATCAAATTATAAGCGTAGATCAAAAAACTTCCCCATTGCGTAAAATGTAAAAAAATTCTCTTCCCAATTTCACATGAAAACTCCCATAATCACAAGCAATTGCACGGCCCAATTCAATTTGCAAGGGACCTGATTTCCCAAAATCGTTTCAAGAAATTGAAAAAGTGAACTGTCCGAAATCTCCTATTACGTTTTTTTGTACTAGGAACGGCACACAATTAGTTGTCCCAATTCCCCCGACCTCCTCGACAAATGAGAAAGTCAGACCCACCATAAGTCCATGTCAGAATTTCGTACCTAGCTAGCTTCATTAAATAAATTGCTTTTTTTATAGGGTGGAAAATCTTCAAATAACTTCTCCCACTCTTGGTGGAGCGGTAGGGTGTTTCATACTCTTACTGACTAAAACCCACCCGTATTCCTTCAGTTGGCTGTGCCAGGGTCGCAGTGACTCTTTCTATCACTCGCGCGACACTAGCAGGCCCGTCATTTCTTGATGACATCGCTTTGAGACGCGCTTGGAACACTACGCGTCATCGACCCGGGCCTGGGGGTCTACGCCGAAGTGTTTTTACGAAGTATCGACCGAATGTTCGGACATATTTGTGTGAAGTGTTAAAGTGAATGTGCCATACCTAAAATAATTGTAGCGAAATGGTATAACGTATGTTTTTGGATGAAGAAGCTCTCAGAGAAGAGGTTCCTTACTGAGCGGCGACCGGTGAGATATAACTCGCCGTCCGAATAAAATGCCTAAAGTAGGCACGTTAACGATAGTCTGTCGAAGACAAGGCCTGATGCTTAAAGTTTATGACTTAACAGTGATGCTTTCAGCTCTCAACAGAGCATTAAAATAGCGTTCACGAGTAGAGATACTTTAATGCACGTCCGGCGGACTCTGAGCGGAACGTAAGCCTTAGTCTCACCTTGCTGAGTGGCTGGTTTTTATATCACGGAATTGGATATTTTATATTGTTCAATCTGTGATAGCTGTAGTATGTGAACAGTTTTTTCAGTGTGTGCATTTAAATTAATTATTTGTGTTACCCAGGCAGGCGCTTTACTTAGTGTAAATTATTTCATCATGTGCTAAAGCAAAAAAAAATCTAAGATATGACATCCACCAACTCTCATTGGGCCCGCGTGGTGGATTACGACCCAAACCCTCTCACAACTCACGAAGAGGAGGCCTGTGCCCCAGCAGATGGGGACATTAAAAGGTTGATGATGATGATGATGATGATTTGTGTTTTATTAGCATGTTACGCCTGATCCACCCATGTAAAAGGAGTAAAGTACCTACCAAGTCATTCAATCAGCTTAGCCTTTTCCCAACTACCTTGGGGTCGGCTTCCAGTCTAACCGGATACAGCTGAACCAGTATTTTACATGGAGCGACTGCCTATCTGACCTCCACAACCCAGTTACTGGGTAATACGATACCCCTTGGTAAGACTGGTTGTCAGACTATCCGGCTTCTGACGATCCGTGATTGACTGTCAAAGATCCATGATTGACAGCCGGGACCAACGGCTTAGTGTGTTTTCCGAGGTACGGAGGAGTCTCGGTATGTAAAGATGGTCACCCATCCATGGACCAACTCCGGCAAGCGTAGCTTAACCTGATGGATCGACTCGTGTGGTTGTTATTACTTTAGCCACGAGCGCTTACAAGTGCCTACCAAGTAATAAAAGAAAAATATTCTTACAAGTATAGGCACACAGTTAAGTCGAAATCCATCCAGCCATTGAGGCCTGTTTGGTAACAAACATCTACCGATTTAAAGAAACGGCATTTCATATTTATAGTTTCAGTACGATTAAACGTTCATAAAATATGAAAAACTAGCTTCTGCCCGCGGCATCGCGCGCCTCATAGTGGTAATTTATCCCGAGGGAATATACTTTGGAAATGAAAAGTATAGTCTACTAGCTGACCCGACAGACGTTGTCCTGTCTTAGCCAAACACGCAAAGTTTAAGTAGTCGTTAAGTTTTCTGAAATTTTCTAATTTTCCGCGCAACTTTCTTGATTTTTTCTTTCATAAGAACCTTCTCCTGACAATAACAAACACAACAAAAAAAGAATTAGCGAAATCGGTCCACCCATTCACGCGTGATGCCGTGACCAAGGAAATAGGTATTCATTTTTAACCGATTTTGAAAAAGGAGGAGGTTCTATGTTCGACTCCATCGATTGCTCTGTCAGTTGTCTGTCAGTTGTGGACCGATTTTCAGAATTCTTTTTTTATCCGAAAGAATATACGCCCGAGGTGGTCCCATATAAAGTTTATCGAAATTCCTTCAGCGCTTTTTGAAAAACTGAACAAAAACGAAAAATACTCGTACGTATACATAGATGAAGTTTTGGTTTTCTCCAATTACGAGTATGTTTAAATTCCACGTATGATGTTATTGGGTTTTTAAGTTCTGGGGTATAACAATTAAAAAGTGAAAAATAAAAAACTTATTTACAAAAAAAAAAAAAAAACAACCGACTTCCAAAAAAGAAAATACCTACACTAAAAATTAAAAAATAACTTTAACTTCGGAAGTCGATGTCAAATAACGAAGAAATAAAATACAAACACCGACTGCCGAAATTAATGTTATGTTTTAATTTTTAGTGTATTTTCTTTTTTGGAAGTCGGTTGTTTTTATATATATAGATATACTATTCCAGACTTTAATCTGTAGGTATCTGTGCCAAATTTTATCTAGATCCTTTCAGCAGTTCTGGCGTGATTGAGTAGCAAACATCCATACATCCATCCATTTATCCAAACTTTTGTATTTCTATTATAAGTTGGATTTATTTGTAGGAAACCACTTTTAGTCTTCCTAAAAGATTTTACCTATCTTTTTAGCAAAAACACTACTAGCTACTTTTATTCCAAATGGCTGTCTTTTTTCCCGAAGGCCGAGAGAATCATAAATCATAATTAAGCACTAAGTTTTGAGAGCCGCTCCCAACGACGCTGAATCTAGAATTAGAACATTAATAATATTTGTTTTATGATTATGCAATGATTCTTGATTACGCTTTCATAAATTATCTATTCTTATGAAATTTAAATTTATTTCTGAGTGCTGTTTATTTTTGGATAGTAATGTTATTTTTAGTTTGATACCCTACGAATAAATAATAAGACTAGACTTATTATTACTTATTCGTAGTTGATACCTTTTATTTTTTTAGAACCGTTGATTCATTAATCCAACAAAAGGATGACTTAACTTGAATTCATTCGTTGAAAGATTTTTAACAATTTTACTGTAGCAGTGAGTTGTGCACCAATTTTTAACCGACTTCAAAAAAGAGGAGGGTCTCCATTTTTCTGTTTGTTGTAGTTTCTTTTTTGCATGTTATGTATTGATTTTGAGGTGGTCCCGTATAAATTTTACCGAAATAGGCTTAGTGCTTTTTGAAAAAAAAACAACTGTATGATCCTTTGCTGTATTTCCTTTAGACCATATATTACTTTTAGATGGGATATGAATGGAATAAAAGAAGGTAAGTACTAGAACACTAATGTATTGTCCCAAAAGTACTTAAAGGTAAAATGAGCTTAATGGACTGATGGTGTTGCAAATGAAGAGAGTGACGCGGTCCTTGTTGGCTGTAATGAGAACGCCTGGCTGACTTGATGGCCCAACGCGAACTGAAATCTATTATGACTTGAAATGTATGTGTGGCGTATACTGCTGAATTGCATAATGTGCAGTTGAACCGTACAACATCAAAAACCAAAAAATGTAGACACAGATGACCTTTTGGTTTTCTCCAATAATAATTATGTTTAAATTCCATGTTATTGGGATTATCAATTCGGGCAACTTTACTAATTAGTTTCGTCGGTTATTTGAATTGTTGGAGGCAGCGCATAGGTCACTTCGCAGGCTTCTGCAAGTTTTGGGCCACAGAGTGAAGTGAAGAAGATGGGAAGTAAGTACTGGACCAGTAAAATCTTGCTGTACCTTTGACACGAGAAGTCATTATAATGTCATCTCACAGGCACCTTCCTTCTGGAACATCATTCGCAGGTATCCAAACACCATTTTTTATCTCATCTCTTCATCGAAACACCACCCTTATAGATCGTACAACCCAATCACATGTCGTACAATCTCTAATATATCTGTAGAACGTGAACACGTCGCACCCTGCTCAGCGCTCCCCAGTGATAGAAGTGACAGCTTCGATCCACGGATTGTCTTTAATTTGCCAATATTTATGCGAGACTTACACAGTGACGGGTTTCTACAATATTTTTGGATGTTAAATGTGCTATGTTAGGGGAATATTTCTTTTTCTGTTTTCTTTTTTGAAGGATCACAGGATTGGTGTCCTGACACAGCGAGACGGGGCCGCGACAGACCACTAAGAAGATGGCGGAATGATCTGGATGTCTTGTAAGATTCTACTACCGCCCAAGTGGGGCCCTCATTGAATAATCTGGGTGTTCAACACCCAGCAAATGCTGAGATGGTAACCCTTTCGGTATGGGCACGCTCAGCACAATTTTATTGTATCTTTGTGTACCTACTGTTATTTTCTTTACCTTTTGTTTGTTGCTGTTGTGTTGTGTCTGTGTCGAATAAATGTTTTTTTCTATTCTATTCTATTCTATTCTATTCTATTCTATTCTATTCTATTCTATTCTATTCTATTCTATTCTATTCTATTCTATTCTATTCTATTCTATTCTATTCTATTCTATTCTATTCTATTCTATTCTATTCTATTCTATTCTAATAAAAAATCGTAGCATATAATAGAAAATAAATATTGAAGGATCCAATAGGATCCAATAGGATCCTTAATTAATAGGAATGGGAATAGGATCTTTAATTTTGAAGGTTAATCGGTTATTACCATCCTGATTTCTTGGGGGAGCGCATTCCACAGAGAGATAGACTGAACGAAGAAAGAATAGTGAAGAAAGTCAGTACGATGAGTGGGAAATAAAAGAAGACGGTTATGCGATGACCGTACATTTCTATTGTGGTTGGCGCAAATGTATAAAAAGTGAGGGGCTAGATAACTAGGAGAATTAACGAATGCAAGGTGGTAAGCGCCCTTACCTCTCTACGCTGGCGTAAAGGCAATGAATTAAGAAGCGACCGATGCGCAGAGACACGATCATATTTGCGCAGATTGAAAACAAATCGAATGCAGTCATTAAGAAGACGATCAAGTTTGTTGAGAAGATCTGCAGTCAGGTCATAGTAGCACACGTCACCATAATCGATAATAGGAAAAAATAGGGTCTGTACAAGCAATATCTTCGTGTTCGATGGCAGAAAGTTTTTCAAACGATACAAAGCCCGCAGCGTTCCCGTAACTTTCTGACTGACACTAGCAACTTGAGAACGCCAGTTCAGGGTACTGTCAATGTGTAAACCTAGGTCCTTTACATTAGTGCTAAAAGGAACAATCGCACCGTCGAACAGTATTGGCGGCAAGGTTGCACCATCCACTTTGGCAATGCTTCGAGGACTCCCAATGACGATCGCCTGACACTTTTAGGGGTTTACTGCAACACCAAATCTATCCGACCAGGCTTTGATGGCTATCAGGTCCCTATTTAATTTGCCGATAGCGTCAGATATTTCACTAACCCTGACAGTATAACTGCAGGTCATCGGCATACAGATGATACGCACATTGAAGTTCGGAAGTAATGAGGTTAATAAAAATAGAAAACAGAAGAGGAGAAAGAATGCCGCCTTGAGGAATGCCAGTTTCCAAATCACACCAGCAAGAAGAAGAATCCCCAACGTGAACCGACTGCTGACGTTCCTGAACCATTCCAGTGCCTCGGGAGAGACAATCACATAGGATAGAATGGCCAACAGGATGTCATGACTGACGGTATTGAAAGGGTTCGAGAAATCGACTAACACTAGTACAGTGACTTTGGTGTCATCAAGTCCTACCCTTATATCGCCGGTCACTTTAAGAAGGGCGGAAACAGTGCTGTGCCCAAGCTTAAACCCAGATTGTAGAGGGCTTATCAGTGAATTACACTGCACTTTGGACAGGAAAGGAAGGATTGAAATTGGGCGGAAGTGGGTTGGAAGAGTGGGATTGGAAACTTTGGGTAGTGGACGAACGTAGGCTTTTCGCCACAAGGATGGGAATACTCCAGAGAACAAGGAAAAATTTATGATATGGGTGATTGCAGGTAGCAGCTGATCCAGAATAGTTATAATCATGCCACGAGTGATATTCACATCCCACCGCCTTGAACGATTTTTTATTCAATGAGGGCGCCACTTGCGCCGGTAGTATGGCCTTTTTTTTAAGTGAAAACTTCTTTAGCGGAGTTGAGCACTTTTCTTGGGAGGGTATAATGTTAAACTCGCGTCAGGACACGTGACCTGATCAAAAAATTCGTAAGATGATTCCAAAATATTCAAAGGCACAACGTTAATGTTCAAGTTTTCACTTCTGCCGGCACTCCCGGAGTGCAACCCGTTGTATTTTTTTTTTTTTTGTAGTTGTGTCTTAAAACGCAGATATACGACTTCTAATGATTTTAAAGTGAACATCACGTCTAAAGGATTAGTTTTATTTATTAAAAAAAAAATGTTATTCTCGACAATTTTTTTCGTAATTTGGTATGTGAATATTTGAAATTATATTTTTATAACACAGTGTAATTAATTTGGAAAATGATGTCTAACGCAGATAAAAAATTGAGAATCACGCAAAAACTATTAAACATATTTGTACGAAGCCTTCACCATTTTAAAGATAAATTAAATATGTATCTAGTAGGTATACTCATTTTAGTATCTATAATACCTGTTGTTTTATAATAAATTAATAATGCGTCTAAGTTGGGACAGCGCTCTTTGATGGGCGAGTCCTATTACTGGGTGGACGTACGACGCGTTGCGTGAGCTCAGCACAGAACACGCAAGCTAACCGCTCAAGCCCGTTGGCATATAACTGCGCCTTAAGAATTGGAAAGAAGAAGTGAATAAACATGACCGTTGGAAGGAATGGAGGGAGGATTCTGCCTAGCAACAGTACCTACAGGCAGTAATAATAAATTACTTTTTTTGAAGTGTGGTTGTCGAATTGGTTTTCTACACAAACTTTGTATTATTACTTAATGATGTTAAAAGCATTATTTCCAAATATGTGATCTAAAATTTCATAAAATTTGAACACTTTCTTGGGTTCTCAGAATAATTAATTGGGTACAAGAATTTACAAACAGTCTATTAAAAAGTTTTATCTTTACACAATCAGAAGAAAAATAACCCACAAGAATGGTAGCATCGAATACGAGTTATTTAATTAATAGACTGACGCTTGTCTATCAACGTCAAAGAACCTTTCCAGAAATACACAGAATTTAGTCAGCGATTATAACCACTGCCGTCAAACCGTGATTGGACGTTCTGGAAAAGAAATGACGAAAATTGGACATGCCTTGTCACATGTCAATCAGGAACATTGAAAAGCAATTATAATAGGAGAAGCTGTATGAAAGACATCTGACAATCAAGGCAGCTCAAAGAGGAATTATGTGGAATGCACTATAGATGCAATGGAGGCTACCTTAGAGGAGTAAAAATAAAAATAAAATAATATCTTAAAAAAAAAATTGACTACAGCGGGTTCTCTTTATGGCTGCTTTTTTAATGGTCCATAAATAAAACGGCTCCACTAATAATTAATAATAATTATAATAATAATTTTATTTTTAAAACATTACATTTCATAAATTGTTAATAAAATAATACTTAAAACTATGTTAGTAAAATTATGAATATTTATTTTTATTATTATTATTTACAAATTGCTCTATTTAATATTATAAAGGGCACTTCCAGAGCCATGAACGGTATTCCAGTGCCTCACAACCGGGCAGTCAACCCTTCCCAATATGGTATTCAGAAGGCTGTTGGTACTGCCCCGCACGCGGTGCATCAGGGAAGCCACCCTTTTGCATACCCTATTGCCCTAAAGCAGTCCGTGCTGGCCTTAGCAAACATACCTGATGCACTGCAAAAGCGCGGCAACATCAACTTTTTTTTTTCTTCTCTTGCATTTGCGGAGACCGACGTGACGTTCCATTACAACCCCAGTATGAAAAGTAGATCCATACAAATTGTGTCAACAATAGACATCGCTTAGAACACAGCAAGTCAGTTCTTCAATAGTCAACACGAATGCAAATCGAATTGAACTGAAAAGTGAAGGTTTTTGTTTGCATAGACTACCAACAGTAATGTTTGCTAAAAAAACAGGTTTTGAGTCGCTTTTGAATTTGTGATTAGCGTTGTCTGAATGAAGTTGGTTTTTGCACATTTCAGAGAAGCTTTTGTGCTTTTTAAAATTAATAGTGTCAGCAAAATTTCTTTGTTTCAGGAACTCGCTGAAAGCGCCTTAATTTAATGACCAGATATTATTGTCAACCAGTGAAAATTGCAGTAAAACTCTTAAGTATTGCTACAGAATAAAAGCTGTCAAAATCAAATGATTATTAGGAACGTGCGGTCAAAGCCAACTCTTGGGTCAAGCGAAGTGTCAAGCAGCCATTTAGACAGGTCTTTAAACAATTTGTGAGTACTCGGACCTCACGACCCGAGCGTTTCAACCCCAACCGGCTCGAAAATATAATAACCAACATTATATTTTGGCCGCTTAAGATTTGCCGTAGCCGCAGCGACAGAGCCAACTCAGCACGTCGAGCTAGTTAGATGAGATGGCGCAAGAGTATCGACTTAAGTAGCGTCTCATACTATAGCCCTACCTATCTTCCATGAAAATAAAGCTATTCCGTCCAGTCTATTGCTATTGTCGCGCTGGAACGCCAACGGTTACAAGAGCACGTCAAGTGAAGTCTTCGACTGCATGACAGGCCTTGGTGTTAACAACTTCGCCACTGTGGCAGCGATGAAGAGAACAAAACCGAGCGCCGAGCAAGGTGTCTATGTTCAACGACAGTAGTGCGTGAAGCCAGAGACCCGGCTCCCACTCACCAGCAGTGTCGTGCACGCTCAGCAGTAGTAACAGATGAGGCAATAAGATTGTCCTGAACTACTCCACGGAGCGACGCATCCCACCGTTTCTGGGATGATGGGTTGTCGGGTAGATTTCAGTTCGGGCTAGCGAATTTCAAGGCATCCATAGCCTCGATAAAGCAAGGCATATCAAAATCGATCAGTGAGGAAGCTAGGATTTTCCTGATTAATTTCTCAGTGCCGTGAACAGAGGATATGATAGGCGGTAAACAATAATAATACTTTTGCGGATTGAAATCTTAAATACCTTCATTTATTTTATAAATAGACGTCATTTAGTCAATGAGAAATCCCATCAAGCACACGGCTTGTTACTATCTAAAACAACTCCTGGTCTTTTTACCCATTGTGCATTCCTAAAAAACAAACAGCCACGGATGTCAGCAACCAAAATTTGTGGACATGCCGATACCGTATCTATGCCGTGTCCGGTGCTCGTCCGATTTATGAGCGTGTTGCCACCGGTACGGCACGGCGGCGAGATAACACGATACGTGGCACGCTAAACACTGTGTAATGAACTGTTAAGTGACATTCCTTGCACGTTATAGTGCTGTGAAAGCAGTGTGGTATACTGCACGCTAGTTTTTATAGTATTGGTAATGGTAGTTTTGGGAGTGTTTTGGTGTTTTTGGTTTTTTATAATAATTGATCTATTTTTTTAATTTTTACATAGTATTTTGGTTTCTTTTCATTGTACTTCAAAACTTGTTCTATGTTTGTGTCAAGTAAACATTTTCTTTTTTTTGTAATACTTTGATGCGATTGGAACAGAAGTTTGCAGTTTCGGAGGTATCCGCATCCTCTCCCTCCATCATACCCTCGGTCCATATTACTTGACGTCGGCGCAACACAGTGTCTTCTTTCGTTCTTCCCTGAAAATAGCCACGTTATCAATCACTTAATTTTTTGTCTTTCGTAATTTCATTATTAGTTATTATGCTGCATTTTTTTTTTATACTTCCTTGATTATGTCTACAAATCGTCAGTTTAATTCCAACTTGTACTATGACATAAAATTTTACTCATAAACAAAATTATGTCATTTTTAGATCTCAAAATTTCGGAGTATGTTAATTACTGATCTTACTGTTAGAGTGTTCCTTATTACCAGCTTAAAATACCAACTGTTGGCTGTAAGGCTTCCCAGCCTAATTAGTAACTAGCTAATTAGAAACGTGAGCCGGATTCATAGCTTGCTCTTCTCAAGGTGTGAAGATATTATAGTTTGTATAAAGAGTGTGTTGTTGTAATCAAATCATAATAAAAAACTGGTTAAGTGCAAGTTTGACTCACACAATAGGTAAGGGTTCTGTTCAGTTTTTGTTATTTGTTGTTATAACGGCAATAATATAAAATACTCATTCTGTGAAAATTACAACTATATACCTATTACGTTACATGAGATACAAACCGCTTACAAACAGATGAACGGACGGACAGACAACGGAGGCTTAGTAATAGGGTTCCGTTGAAAGTTAGGCTGCATCGTCATACTCATAACCTTTTTTATATACATTTCAATATTTTTTTAAATATTTTTGATGTTTATGCTAGAAACAGACGAGTGTTCAAAATTTCAGCTCAATCCAACACCGGGAAGTGGTTCAAACTTAACTTGCAAGATTTGATAACTGACAAACAGACAGACACCAAGACAGGTGAAACTGAATATAAAAGCGTGTAAATTGGGACCGACGCCGACTATTCAAGCTTTGTATTGTCGTTAAAAATTACTAAAGAGGCTGCATGAACAGTCTTTTGGCCATCAAAAATCTACTTGAAATCTAAATAAATAAATATTAAATCGATTAATAAATGACTTGTCACGAACGACCGCAATTTTATGAATATTATATCGTTGAAAATTCTCGAAACTCCTTGTATTTTCCCCATTCTTAAATATTCCGTGCTCAAAAACCTCTTCAAAGGCTCCACTGAAACGAAAGACGTGAATTTTCAAACAACCTTCCACTGAAATTATATCATACATCCAATGTACATTTAGTATTTATATGGAATCTAGGATAGCTGTAAAAAGGCACTTAAAATAAAATAATCAGCATCTCATTTAAAAAGGAATTCGTTGTTTTGAAGATCATTAGGACCAATTAAATTGGTTTCAGTTATTCTTGATTCAGCAACAATATTATGTTATTATAAACCTTTGCTCCTCTAGCTTATTTAGCCACAAACATAAAATTTCTACGTTTTTCTTCTGTACATAATTACTTTTTGTGATAACTGACATATGCCCGACAGAATGAGTTTAGCTCAGCTTCAAAAGAATTTTCAGTAAGTTAAAAGTAACCAAACTGTGTATAAGAAAAGTTATTAACGTTATTTATTTATTAAACAATTTTATTTAGACTTCATGCACAAAAATCAACAATTATCAAAATAATCACAATTTAAAAATCAAATTACTTAATCTGGCTAGCCTTTTCCCAAATATCTTGGGCTCGGCTTCCGTTCTAACCGGATGCAACTGAATACCAGAAAAAAACGCGATTAATCCCGCGAATCAAAATCCATACTACAAATCAAAAGACCACATCCAACATAATCACAAAGCGACCTTCTTAAACTCAGTTATATCCCACTCATGACAGATCAGCGACTCATACGGACACACACGTGGTGTGTGTTGAGATATATCAGCTTCGCAGTGTCACTCAACTGTCTTATCTAGTTGTTATTAAGTGTAGGCGTTGTTGATTTAAGGCACTATTAGCTGCCAATGAGTGGCTAGCTTGCGTGTTCTGTGCTGAGCTCACGTAACGCGTCGCACGTCCACCCAGTAATAGGACTCGCCCACCAAGGAGCGCTGTCTGAAATTAGTCGCATTATTAATTTATTATACATAAAATAACAAGTATTTTACTAAAACACGTGTACTAAAATATAAATAATTAAATGATCTTTATGGTGATGTAAATTTCAGAAAAATATGCTTTACAGTTTTTGCGTGATTCTAAATTTTTTATCCGCGTTAGACATAACTTTACAAATTGTTAACACTATGTTATAAAAATATAATTTCAAATATTCACCTATCAAATTTCGACGGAAATTGTTTAGAGTAACATTTATTTTTTTTCAAAGAAATAAGACTAGTCGTTTAGACGTGATATTCAATTAAAAACCATTAAAAGTCGTATAACTGCCCCTTAAGTTCGTGTGGAAACAGATTTAGCTGGATGTTGTTACAAGAGAAAAAATAATTTTGAGGATCAGGCCACAAATGCCAGAGATATCGGTAGACATACATAAAAAATAAACATACATACAGTCGAATATAGAACCACCTCCTTTTTTCGAAGTCGGTTAAAAGTATAGAAAATACTCGCTACTAAATATAAGCTCGCTACTTATATATTTTTCTGTTTAATGCTATTATAGTAATCGTCAATTTTAATACAAGAGAAGCAAAAACATTTTTAGAGTTCCGTACATCCGAATGTAAAATCGGAACCCTTATGAGATAACTTGAGCGTCTCTCCGTCTGTCACAGCTAATTTGCTCCGAATCTACAGCACCGATTCAATTGAAATTTGGTACACACATGAACTATTGTGACTCAAATACGCCCGTATAGCGTGAATAAATAAGTATGGAAGGGCTTATTCATAGCATTTTGTTACAGTAGATAGTAGTAGTTACATGTTACACATATGTTGTGTGACTAAGGTAAGCACTAAACGTAGTTACATATTACACAGATGTTGTGTGACTAAGGTAAGCACTAAAAAAATCTGCATAGAAGCGATATTTGAATGCTTTCAATCTTGATATTTCTATTACGACTATTTCATCACACAACGTATCGGTAAAAGATCGATGAAAACGTTTCAGGATCCAGTCTTATTATTTAAAATCAAGGACTGACTTAGACTAGCAGCATCTCCCGTCACATGGAACTTCCCCAAATAGTTGAGCACAATTCGTACAATTCCAGAGTTTTAGTCTACACGTTAGAGTGCGAAATATCTCTAAATGTGAGAAATTCAACAATTTAACAGTTTCCTAGTGCGAGCTAAAACTGTGTAGTTTTGCGCCACTTGCCTAGATTGTTCGCTGCTAAGTTCCAAAACTTGCAAAAGTATGTAGCCTTAGTGTTATATAAGAGACTGGCTTCTCTATCTCGGCTTGTATAAATACTGGCAGGTCGTTTATGTGTGGTTTATTATATGCTAATATTTTGTGTGGAAGTGGCAGGAGTTGTGTACCTTTTTTTTTTGGGGGGTGGGAAATCGTCCAATGACTTCTCCCGCTCTGGGTGGAGCGAGAGGGCGTGTCATGCTGTTACTGACTAAAACCCAACCCCTGTTCCTTCCCTGCCTGAGTGCCCAGGGGCGAGGTAACTCTTTCGAATTTATCCTCAACCCCTAGGTAGGCATCGGGCATGACGGGCCCCGTCATGAATGCTGACAACTCTTTGAGGCGTGCGTGGAACACTACGCGCCGTCGACTCTCGGGCCTGGTGCTGATCGGACGGCAAGTTACCCACTACTCGCCGTCCGCAAGCCTGGGCCTACGGTGGCCAGTGATCGTCTCGGGGCGCCTGGAGCAAAAAATATGTAGTAACATATTTTTTTTTCACGGAAATTGTCTAGAGTACTAGACAATTTCCGTCATAATTTGATGTCAGAATATTTGAAATAACATAAGAACATAACATAATATTTATAACACAGTGTAATTAATTTGTAAAGTTATATCTCACGCGGATAAAAAATTGAGAATCACGCAAAAACTATAAAGCGTATTTTTATGTAACCTTCACCATTTAAAAAATCATTTATTTATTTATAATTTAGTCTAAGTTTTTTTGTTTAATACCTGTTGTTTTATGTGTATTAAATTAATAATGCGTCTACTTTCGGACAGCGCTCCTTGATGGGCGATTCCTATTACTGGGTGGACGTACGACGCGTTACGTGAGCTCAGCACAAAACACGCAAGCTACCCACTCAAGGTCATTGGCAGTTAATTGCACCTTAAGAAAGGGTTTTTCGAAATTCAACCCTTAAGAGGGTGAAAAAGGGGTTAAAAGTTTATAACGGGGGAAGTACAAATTCCTCGCCGCTGGAAGAAACTAGTTGGTGGAATAAACTGCAATGTTGAAGACGATTTTGAAAACTTCCCACCTTATCTCAAACATTTCTATGCTTAGGTATCTCATAACGTGGTTTGTAATAAGCGTCTATCTTTTCTTATTACTTTACCGGTCACCAGGCTAGCCTACTTTCTGCCTATCTGTTACATCACCAGCGACTTTGTCCACGTAGATTTCATAATATAAATATAATTTAGCCTATAGCACCCACAAATAATGTAGCATTATACCAGTGAAAATTTTGTTAGAATTGGATCATTAGTTTTGGAGATTATCCCCTACATGCAAATTTACAAACAAATATCTCTTTATGTTATTAATACACATAGATAGAACAGATAGGTCTGCATGTCTGACATTAACGCTTGACCTTATCAACCCGTAACTAATGAGACTACCCTACGTCGCACAACATAATGATAAATCACCATACTGGCCCATCAAATGGTGACCCCAACATTTGACGCCAGGGTCGCCCGGAGTTAATTGTCCTAAAGTGAATTTAACTGATAAAATCTGCGAGATGCGACGAACGTCCCTGATTTATCGCCAATGGTCGGAGATTAAGTAGATGTGTTTCGTTTACGATTTACGATATCGATGGAGACGTGTGACTAACGAGCGGTAGGAAGATGTATTATTTTGTGGGGTATTTTATTGAGAGAATGGATATAATTGTGTTTCTAGAATCTGAGCCTGAGGACGGTCTGAAAGAAAGAATCTTATTTGTTCAAATCAAAACGGTACTTCTTGATTCATCGAATTTCTTTTAATGTCAAGATCAAAGGTTTAAAGTTTTTAAATCAAACATATTTATCTTTTTACCCGACTGCGCGACGCAAGGGAGGGTAATGTGTTTATCAGCCAAGGTATGTATGTTTGTTCCACTGTGGCACTATAAAGACTAAACGCGTGGGCCGATTTTGATAATTCTTACGTCAATTGATTCGTCTTAATCTTGCGAGTGCTACTAAAGACATGACAGTAATCAAAGTACAATATGGCGATCACCAGACGCCATATTGTGAAAAAAAAAATGAAAGTCGACGAACTATATTAAGTGGGGAGTCAAAATAGAGGGTTCAAAGAGGCGATTCCAAAAATATAACTCACCAAAATGTAGAAAATAAAATAATATTTTCAAAAAACCCGACTGTAAAAAAACAACTAAAATGTTCCAAATAAGTGACTTTTCAAGCAGGCTGATGCAGTTGGCGGCATGAAATCAATAATTGAACTAAAATAACTGCCACCACCACTGAAAAGTGACTCGCTTGGAACATTTTAGTTGTTTTTTTACAGTCGGGTTTTTTGAAAATATTATTTAGTCTTAACTAAATGAGTACCTCATGCCCTTGTTAGGGCGCAGCAAATGAACTAATGACTAACATAGGACTTAATTAATTACTTATAACACGACAAAAATAATATAACAACACAATTATTACATTTAGGATTTTGAAGTGGACATAATAAAAAGATTAAGTATTTATAGCTCGAAAACAAATTAATGAGCTTCCAAAAAAAGATTATTTGCTTATAAGAAAAGTCAATACTGAGTAGGTATAACAATGAGAAAGGAACAAAAATATACATGGTAGCTCCACAGACAACTCTAAAACCAAACTTTCTAAGCCAAACAAAACTACAACCAAATCACTTCAAAACCACTCCGATAAATCTGGACACACGAAGAAACTTCTATTGAATGGAAGTAAAAGCGGCTCCATAATAAAACATTACAAATTGGCTTACAGCAGGGCCGGCTAAGTGGTTCCTTAAAATATTTATTTGTACTTCGCTTTTAGCGTCCGACGGCCACTCGCCTCCGGAAATACATTTGAAGTGAAAACGCGAACTGTTTCTTGGTCGCCGTCGCAACTCACAGTTTGAGGGTAGTTCCGCTATTTTCCTATTTGATGGGTTTCAGTGAGAATTTTGTTAAATGGTTTTTAGGGGTTTTTGGGGGAGGAGCTCGCGTCTAAAACAATAACAGCCGCACGGGTCGATCCATGAGGTCAAGCTACGCTGGCCGGGATTGGACCATATTTACATACCGAGACTCCTCCGTGCCTCAGAAAGCACGTTGAGCCGTTGGTCCCGGCTGTAAATCGTGGATATTTGACAGTCGATACGGGTGTCAGAAGCCCGACAGTCTGACAACCAGTCTTACCAAGGGGTATCGTATTACCCAGTAACTGGGTTGTGGAGGTCAGATAGGGAGTCGCTCCATATAAAATAATGGTGTTCAGCTGCATCTGGTTAGACTGGCAGCCGACCCCATGATAGTTGGGTAAAGGCTAGGCAGATTGATAAAGGCTCTAAAAGCACTCCTACTTTCCCAGCCATCTCCATAAAGAATAGCTCCTCACAAAACTTAACTGAAGCATTGCACACTCATACGAGCATGATATTTAGCAAGTTGGTATAATAATAATTAAACTATGCAACACAGAGCCAAGGAGGGTAACGTCGTTAAAACTTGGACCTTCTTGTTAGATCGCTAGTTTAGCTCATGGCTGGTTTCTTGCAAATGTACAAGAGCTAAAGTAGTCAAGTTAGTTGACAGATTAGTGATTAGCGCGATCACCTAGTCCCAGCCCATAATGTCTATGAAAAAAAAAATCGAATGTGCCCTATAATTAATTAAGAATGTTTTGCGGCAAATAAAAAGGTTATGGATCAAAATCGATGCCGAGTTGCCAGTCTACCGGTTTTCATTCGGTTACATTTCCAGGAGTGTGAGCTGGAAGTTTACAATTTTATTCCGTCAAGCCCGTTCCAACATCGGACAGCAAGAAGTACGGAGTTCCGCCATTGCTACATTGTCAACATTCTACCCATACACTCTAAACGTTTTGGGAATAATTTCACAGTACGTAGAGCTAAAGAGTTGAAGTTCACTGCCGGAGTTTGTGGTTCCAGAGCCAAAATCGAGCAAGTGTATCTGTACAAGCGTGCTCCTACGAGTATGTTGATCGCTTGCCATCAAGTATAGTGGTAAAATGCAAACTCATAAGAATAAAAATGGTTATTAATTTAACTGTTTGCTAAAAGACTAAAATGAGACCAAAATTTTTAATTTAACAATCATATCAATTATATTCTCCTCGTTATATTCTCCATAAACTACCAACATGCGATTGACGTATTCTTATAATGACCCCAATCATTAGATCATTCCGCAAAGCAGTCAGTCGCAAAAAACAAGGACGGGAAAATTCTTCGCAACCTTTGTTACGTCCATAATGACCTTGACCTTGGTACAGTAATTATCCGCAAAAAAAGAAATTATTAAAGAGTTTCTAAGAGGAAGTGGCCATTAATTTTGTCAGCTTTAATTTAGAGAGTTATTATTAATTACTTCACTGCTAACATTCATTTTCTTGTTTCTTTTTTCCGTTTTTGCGAATTTATGTAATTGGGAATGGGTTAAAAAAGAGTAGAACGGGACTTGATTTATTTATATTTTTTTCCATCTAAATTAGTTTGAAATATCAAGCAACGCTATGCGGCAGTCTTCAATAAGCCACTCACAGAAACACACACTACGTTCTGCTACTGACCTGATGGAAAAACACTCAAAACCACTGCCCGACCCGGAAAGCAAACTCATGATCACAAGCTCAATAGTAGCGTTTATGGTCACTATAATTATTAATACTAACGAAGGACCGTTGGTATCTTTAAACACTATTTTGGAATCAGCAGGTATGCTTATTTACAGCAAGATATTTTCTAGTTTTTAGCCAACTTCAAAAAAGGAGGAGTTTCTATGTTCGACTGTATGTTTTTTTTTTGTGTATGTCCACCGATTTCTCCGTCAATTTTAGACCAATTTTTTAAAAAAAAAATCCCGAGGTGGTCCCATATACATTTTATCGAAATTGCTTCAGCGCTTTTTGAAAAACTAAACAAAAACGGAAAATAAGTATACCTAGATGACGTTTTGGTGTTCTCCAATTACGACTATGTTCAAATGCCACGTTCCATGTTATTGGGGTTTTTACTTCTGGGGTATAACAACTAAAAAGTGAAAATTAAAAAATAACTTTAATTTCAGAAGTCGGTGTCAAATAACGAACAAATAAAATACAAACACCGACTTCCGAAATTAAAGTTATTTTTTAATTTTTAGTGTATTTTTTTATGGAACTTGGTTGTTTTTTTTTTTTATAAAAAAGTCTTTTTTAGAAATTATGCTGCTGTTAATCAGCATACTATATATAGTTACAAACTAATAAAATCACCGCACAAATAACCAAAAAGCCATGTTAAAAAGGTGTAACACCAAATTCAAGTCTTAAAGATCGTATCATTTCCATTTTACAGACAGAGCTACTCGTAACACATTCGAACGGGAATAATCTTAAAGAAGACGGGAAGCGAGACACAGAGGGCCCTATTATGGCGACGTACACTGACAATTTGATACGACAGTTTGTTTCTACTAACATTTTGTTACCGACGTCTGTTTAGAGCGGTCTGTTAGTTCAGCTCTATCAGAAGAATAACAATATTTGTGTTTGTGCAACAATCGTCGGTAAATTATTTCAGGGCTGTTTGGACTTGTAAGTTGTATGTTAAATCATGTGGTCAGGGGTGGGGTTTTTTTCATATTTTTCTAGTTGTAATTCTGTTTAGTCAGAAAAAGGTGTCAAAGTATTATTAGGGTTTTCCCTTAGTTAGGACTTTATTATATGCAGGAAGCAGCCCAAAGTCTGGAATTGTGTTTGATCGATGACAAAAGACTCGCCCTCTATACGCTCTCTCTAGGTTCAATACAGAAAAGCTTTTCTTGATTGAAGAATATCTACTGAAAGAGATTCTTATCATAAATTGAAGAATTTTGCGGATCGAAAGACCAAATACTATATAAGGAAAAAAATGTATCTTATCATATTTTTCTATACTACTCGTATTTTAGATTACTTTTCATATATAGCAAATTGCCTTGGATAACTTTTCCGATTTCTCTAGTTATTTTGATTATTGATGATTGAGAGTAGGCCTTATCTAATTAGGCAAATACAACAAGAATGATATTTTCTAGTGTCTGATACTTTGTATGTTACAAATAATAAGAAGAAATAGGGAACATTTCCTGTCAACATGACCCGTACATAAGTTTTATATAGGCATTGTATATTAGGTATAGTTGTTGATGTATTATGTGCTGTACACATATTTGTATTTATTAAGTTTTTGTTGTGCACATTTGTATGTGCACAACAAAAACTGAGAGCAGTGCTAGCCCAGTGGTCACGGCCGCGACTTACAAGTTGTATTGTTGGTCGAGAGTTCAAAACCCAGGCAGGCGTTTTACTTTGTGTAAATTATTTCATCACCACTGACTGCTTTCAAAACGGCGAAGGAAAATATCGTGAGGAAACCGGCATGTCCTAGAACCAAAAATTCAAAGATATGTGTCGCCTACCAACCCGCACGCGCGTGGTGGATTACGGCCCACACCCTCTCACAGAGAGGAGGCCTGTGGCCCAGCAGTGGGGACATTAAAAGGCTGATGATGGTGACGATGATTTATGTATACTGTCTTATGTAAATTTATTTATCACCCTGAGGTTTTCTGTAAGAAAACCCAAATGCTGAGTTAAGCTCGCCTTTGTCATTAACTGTCCTTAGTGTTTGTATTTATACGTTTTATGTCTACAATAAAGTTAAAAATGCTATCAGTATGTGAATAAAACACATCCATGATGACATATGTTGTTCATGAACTAGTGACTGTCAATATGATGTGTGCGTATAGACTTCTTTATTATGTAATAAAATAACTCCGAAGTACCACCGGCTTCGAACAAATAAGCAAAACATTCAGTTGTAACGGTATACGTTTATGTAGTAGTAAATTATAACTGTTCGCTTCAACCTATAAAGTTTGCCGAGTAGTAGGCTTTTGGTACATTTTCTGGAAATTAAGAGCTTCCACGCATATGCTTGTTTTTATATGAAGCATATTTTTGGCAGTAAATCCTGTTGATCTAGACAGGGCTTGGTAATATTTGGTAGTTTAGATAAAATATGAATTTACATTTTACCTAGAAGGAAGTACACAATATTAAGGTATTCTGCAACAAAGTACCCATATCAATCTGCCTAGCCTTTTCCTAATTATCTTGGGGTTGGCTTCCAGTCCAACCGGATGCAGCTGAATACCAGTATTTTATATAGAGCGACTGCCTATCTGACCTCCACAACCCAGTTACTGGGTTATACGATACCCCTTGGTAAGACTGAATGTCAGACTTTCGGGCTTCTGAAGACCCGTAACGACTGTCAAATATCCACTATTGACAGCAGGGACCAACGGCTTAACATGCTTTTCGAGGCACGGAGGGGTCTCGGCATGTAGAGATGGGCACCCATCTAAGGACCAACCCCGGCGAGTGTAGTTTAGCCAAATGGAGCGACCCGTATGGCTGTTATTACTTTAGCCACGAGCTCCTAGAAGTACCCATGTATACCTACCTATTTATAGAATAAAGAGTATCATTAACAATAGTTAGTCACTAATGACTAGTGGGGTCGGCTCACCTAACACTAGAGAAGCCTTTGCCAAAGTAGAATATCTAGATGGATTTTCGTAATTAATTGCTTGACTTTTCATTTACGGAACACCCGAAAAAAATAACAAATAAATACAAAAAAAAATTGCACACATGGAATTCCACAGAATATTCTGATGATAAATCGATACATTGCGAGCAATTTCGATCACCGCAGATAAACAGAACACATTTGCCACGCAAGCTATTTTCGGTAACGCATGCTCACGAAAATGAAACGTCGACCTTACACATCAAGTGGTTTTTTCAGAGCGCCGTTTTTTTCACAGCGCCGTTTTTTCCCATCGCCGTATTTTCTATCAGATTGGAGTGTTCGGAAATTGCGGATATGTTACAGACAGTTCGCACGATATTTACTTGTTAGTACTGGGAAAATATTTGCCTCCATTTTTTCTGATATCGTAAGAATTGTGACACATGCTGAACATGTTTTGTGTCATCTTTAGGAATTTTGTGCGAGTTAATGTGCAGCATTTTAGTGACTGGATTATTTGTGTTTTTTATTGCTGCTCTATACCTCGATCACGCCTGATGGAAAACGATGCAGGTAGGCTACAATGCTACAAGCATGCCTAGACGATCCCTGTTCTCTTTTATCTTGAAAGCTTGATAGTTAAATAGGTGATAGCTAGGGAATATAGACGTTTGTGTGTGTATAAGGAACACACCAGTATCTACTCAAAGTGTTTATATGTAAATTATGTGTTTATTATGTCAAAAGTAACGTGAGGAACACGACGATTTCCTCGCAGATAGGTGCCCATCCAATTATATTTTAAGCGTTATGAACACATTTCGTGTTTCGGAGACTCGAAACACATGTCGTAATTTAGAGTGGGAAATGGGACTCGGGAGTAAAAAGCTTTAGGCATACTAGCCCTTAATTACTTTCGAGTTGTTGGGGTACTCGTTTTCCGTATTTTTTGTGTGAATAAAAATGACTATAACTGCTGTTATCAAAGTTGTTATATGTATGAGTATTTCTTTTAAGAGTTAAAAAAGATTTTTTGTTTGGAAGGAATAATCGCTAATAGGTAAATAATTCATTATTTTAATCCGAAAAAATGCATGGATCCTATGAGGAAATCTACGAGAGCGAACCCGCGGGAAAAAGCGAGTTTAAATAGATTTCAAATTGATCGATTGTATGATTGAATTCAAATTCAAAAACATAACACCAATTCGTACTCACATAATAATTCCAACTGTTATCCGTACAATCACAACACGTACAACCATAATATTTAACAACAACAAACAAGCTAAACGAAACAGCATTTCATTTCCGAAAACACAACATTCACGAAACATTGTGTATCTCTATCTCAAGAAAAACGCGAATGATAATTACCAGTTATCTGGTAAAATATTTCCATGTTAATTTAGCGTTGCCGCGCGGTATGGCTTCAATTTTCCGCCGATTTATTTGAGAACAAAGCAGCCCCCAGCGACGGAACGTTATCGGTCGTTATTTATCGGTCCTGGGCCGAGCTAAACTCGTTAACACGGTTTACCTGTCCCTCTATAATTCACCCGTTTTTACTTAACGAGCGGTTTGTTGGCCGCGAATTAATGTTTTAACTCAGTGGCTTTTAAACTTGTTTAAATCATCCCCCTCTTTCTTATCTAGCTTGTTGGAAAATGTGAGGGTTAGTTTTTGGTGATTGAATTTTAATTATTTTTGTGTTTTTTTTCAATTTTATTATTTTAAATGGATTTAAATAAATTGGGCGAAAACTTTGTGGTGGCTCAATAATTTAACTGCCATGGAATATATGGGGTTTTAATTAAAAATAGTTCTAAAAATAATAAATACACCTTTAAATCAAAACCAAGCGTTACAACTATATTATTATTTATTTATATTATTTTCTTGTTTTTATTGTTTGTCATTCCCTATTTAATTTGTTAAAAATACTCAAAAAAGAAAGCGGAGAGTTTTTAACATTGAGAACCGCTGTTAAAACGGCTGTAATGTAAAAATAAACAAATGTACCGTTTAGATGAGGACGGGAATTTAAATGGGTGTAAAGCTTTGTTCATGCGGAAAATGAACGATTTAAAATAAGCAATGGTCCTTTTGGAATAAATTGTCCATGATAAACTTTTACATGCGTTTTATCAGACTATTATTTTAAGCAAAAATCATTACCTAATGAGTTTTGACGTCGCGTTTGTATATCTTTCGTCATAAGTAAGATGTTCATAAAGCTCTTATTTCTGTATGAAACGATATAACGGATATCTCCGGACATAAGGACCAATTTTTGTGAAGGGTTTTTGGTGGTGGTGGTGGTAAAAGATTTTAGCAAATATAATTTTGCAGTGATCATCATTTTTTACCTAGTTACCCTAGTTAGTTCTCTAAGGCAAAAATCTTCGATTTTGACTTATAAAGCTTCGTCTTCGTGTCGCAGGCACGACAGTGTTTTAATTTTTTTTAGCCTAAAACTTTTCTACTTCCAAGGCGTCGTCTGGTGACAGCGCAGAGGTCTCTCATGCTGCATGTTTTGTGCCACAGAAGTCAGGACAGCAAGTGCAGCATAGTTTGCAACACGGTTCCACACCCACACCCTGCAGCCGTTCCGTCAAGGCAGCCCGAATTTGCGAGGTTGGAGTAACACTTTCCTACTTGGGTTCTAGGTGGTTCAGAAACTTCCAATTAGACTACGGAAGATTATAATATACAGGCTGTGAAAAAATACATCAAAGCCGTCAACTACGCATACCTACTCTACATTTAACAAAGTAGTGTGGCAGATGGAATCAATGACCGCGCGCCACCGCCGCGTTTGGTCTGCTACCCTGTAACACCTCTTAAACGAAATGTATATAAATACCAGCTCATACAATTATAAGCCATTCGACCTGAATACTCTTTTACTTAACTACCTACCTCCTGACAACTGGTAAAGTAGCTTTGCGCAAAAATTATTCCTAGGAAACGACTTTTAAATTTTTGGTATGAAAAAAAAACTATTTATAATTGCGCGCAATGTAAGGCGAACCCAGGCAAACAGAGTTATGCCCCACCCCTTCACTCTAAGCCGCGTAGGTACTTGTCGGATACGTTTGATATTCATTGCATTTTTGTAGCTTCATTTTGTTAAGAAAAATCGAAAATTCATGTAATGTTTGTTGGAAAAAGTTTAGTAATAACACTTGGAATTCATTTTCATAAAAAAGTAAAAAGAAATTGCGACTTTGACTTTCAATATAAGAACAGACCATACCTTGGAATCCACTGGGGATTCCCAGGTATGGTCTAGTGCAAAAAGAAAATCCAAATAATGGGTAGAATATGTGGCTTTCGGCTTCGGAAACTCTCTTTTTGCAGCCGATATATAGATTAAACCTACGCGTAAAAGTGATACTAACTACGAAGACGTATTTATTACATTATCTATTAAGCAAGCTGTTATGAAACCCTTAAATACTAATAATCCCTTAATCGTTCCCATCCACACACAGAAAAGGATTAACATCTCACATAGCAAATTAATATATTCAAAGGAACATGAATATTAATTAGATATGTTCTCCGTTTCAAAGAAAGCTTCTTCTAAACGGGCCTTAAGGTGGAAGCGCCAGGGTAGCCCACGAAATTCAAATTTTCTTACGTTTTTTGCAATTTGCAGGTCGGTCAGTATCAGGTTGTATCTTGAACAAAATATGATTCGCGGCCATAGCAAGTATGTCTTTATAGAATTATAATCACCAAAATCATCAATACAACTCTTTCAGTTAGAATTGATGTCAAATGTTAGTAGTATTTCATTGAAATCGTGACATTTGGCGTCAATTCTAACCGAGAGAGTTGTATTGATGATTTTAATGATTAAGGTTCTCTATATGCGTACTTGCTACGGCCAAGAATCATATTTTGACCAACATACAACCTGATACTGACCTACAAATTGCAAAAAACGTAAGAAAATTTGAATTTCGTGGGCTACCCTAGCGCTTTCAGCTTAAAACGTCAAATTTAATCTGGGTTTAAATTAATGCAGTTAAATCTGGCGACAATAGAAGCTATGAAACGTTTAAGTTAACTGCGACTTGATAACTTTATTCCCCCGTCAATAATTACTGAACGTGTAGAGGGTGGATTTCCGTCGTGTGGGGGTGAACTTTGAAGGAAATGTGAGACAAACCTGATTTTCAATTGGCTTCTTCGCTTAGCTTAGCTTCATACTGTTGTCCTACTGAACTTACTCTTGGGTTTGTTAAAAATTTCAGTTGTTTTTTATTATTGATAAGCTCGTGTTTGATCACTATCTCACCTGATGGTAATCGATGAAGCGGTCGACGATGGAGCATGCTTCAATCTGCCTAACCTTTTCCAACTATCTTGGGGTCGGCTTCCAGTCTAACCGGATGCATCTGAATACCAGTATTTTACATGGAGCGACTGCCTATCTGACCTCCACAATCCAGATACCGGGTAATACGATACCCCTTGGCAAGACTGGTTGTCAGACTTTGGGGGTTCTGACGACCCGTAACGACTGTCAAAGATTCACGATTGACAGCCAAGACCAACGGATTAACGTGCTTTCCGAGACACGGAGGAGTCTCGGCATGTAAAGATGGTCACCCATCCATGGACCAACCCTGGCAAGCGTAGTTTAACCTAATGGATCGACCCGTGCGGCTGTTATTACTTTAGTCACGAGCTCCTCGAAAACGATGGAGCATGCTTGCCTAGAAGGATTCACACTTGACGCTTTATGGAACTTTTTTTAAAATTGCATTAAAAAAAAGTTTATATATTTTTGTTCGTGTCATATCAAGCACATTGCATGAGTGAATAATGTTAACAGTACACTATTGTAATTTAAACAGTATTCTATTGTAATTTAAACAGTACTCTATTGTAATTTAAACAGTAAGTAGACTATTGTAATTTAAACAGTAAGTAAACTATTGTAATTTAAACAGTAAGTAGACTATTGTAATTTAAACAGTAAGTAAACTATTGTAATTTAAACAGTAAATAAACTTTTGTAATTTAAACAGTAAGTAGACTATTGTAATTTAAACAGTACTCTATTGTAATTTGGCAAGAGTGTTTGAAAGAGTCATTGCGGCCCAGGCACAGGCGACTGAAGGAACACAGGTGGATTTTAGTCAGTACGAGTCTGACACGCCTACCCGCTCCACCCAGAGTGGGAGAAGTCATTTGAAAATTACGCACCCTCAAAAAAAAATGTTGCGATAAGCAAAGGAAACGCTAATGACCCAACTAAATTTTTAAGAACCCTTTCACTAATTCAAAAACACGAAGTCCTCCCATCCAACACGTCCCGTTCTCCCTTAAAGTACACCTTTCCTACGGGTAATTACGAACACATATGAAAGTAACGTTCAAACCTTAAAATATTCACGTCGCGTACCGTGCGAGAACTTTCGCTCCGAGAATTTTAAATATTTACTGATCGCTCCGCTCTTTGCGCTTTTGCTGAATAATCACATACGGCGTAGGAATTTCTTTGAGATTACTTCGATACAGTCTGGAGTTTGCTGGTGATTACCTTGTATTATTTAGAAGACTTCGTGATTATGTTTGTGAGCTCAGCTAAACATTTTGGACGCATAGAATCACGAAATATGGAAGTATGGAAAGGAACCCTGCAGTGGGTGATTTCGAGCTAATTATAATTGTATATTTAAAAAAAAAATGACGATTGCGAGGCGATCTAGACGGTAAGGGTTGATTCGACGTGGCTCGTGAAATAATACCTGAAAGGATTCAGGGGAAGCCTCTGCCCCGCAGTGGGACAGTCTGGAATTAATAAAAAAATACCAGCCAAGTGCGTGCCGAATTTCGCACATATAGGGTTCCGTACCGAATGAGAGAATTTCAAAGAAAAAATCTGATTTAACAATATATTGGTATTTTTCAGTAACACGTAATAATAAAAATTCATAGGACAATGGGAAGTAAAAAAATTCTTCGGAACAATATTTTGTGACAGACGACGGAGAGACAGACAGACGGATAGACGGACAGACGGACACACCTACGTGTCCGTCTGTCCGACAGCAATAGGGCTTCGTATGGACCCTTCGGGTACGGTACCCTAAAAAAGAACGAGAATTCCACTTGTGGACGAATTGGGTTAGCTTAGGGATCAATTGTTGTGAGTCCTCGCCTCGCTGTACCGGTGGCGCGAGGAGGTGCGGACGCGGGGCGGTGAACCGATGCAGCGCGAGATCGAGTTGCGTCGGTCACAGCTCCGCGAGGTCATGGTGGCGGAATGGCGGGATAGGCTTTTGCGCCCTACCTTGCTACCGTCGACGCGATCCGACCAGTGCTCGACGAATGGCTCGGGAGGAAGCACGGCTCTCTGTCGTTTCGAGCGACGCAGGTGCTCTCGGGGCATGGCTGCTTCGGGAAGTACCTGTGTCGCATAAACAGGGAGCCGGACGCTCGGTGCCATCACTGCACCGACTGTCGGGAGGACACGGCGCAGCACACACTGGCAGAGTGTGCCGCATGGGAGGAGCAGCGCCGTGCCCTCGTATCCGAAGTGGGCCCCGACCTGTCGCTGCCGGCTGTCGCACGTTATGGTCGGGAGCGCCGAGTCGTGGGATGCGGTGATCTCCTTCTGTGAATTCGTAATTTCGCAGAAGGAGGCTGCGGAAAGGGAAAGGGAGGCCGTGGCCACTCTCCCGATCCGCAGCAGACGTACCGGGCGTCGGCGGAGGGCGGACAACGCTCTCTTCCAGCCCCCCTAAATAGGTCCAGAGGGCCGGCGGACTCGGGGTCGTCCGCCGCCCCCCATCCAGCAGGACCCGAGGCGGCGGCGCGTAGTGTTCCACGCGCGCCCCTATTAGACGTCGCGGGGAGAGGACACCTCACTCTCCCCGCGAGCCAGAGGTGGCCCGCATAGGCGGGCCGGCACTAGCCGGGGATCATGGAAGTCGTACTAGCTCTCACGATCCCCGGTCCAAGTGTGGGACGGAACACCGCGGTGGTTTTTAGTCAGTAAGAGTCTGACAGACCCCTTCGCCCGCCCCGGGCGAAGGACATCCATGAGGATTTTCCACCCAGGCAAAAAAAAAAAAAAAAAAAAGGGATCAATTGTTGTAAGAAGTAAAAGGTCATGATTATTTTTTACATCTCGTGTTCTATAAGTTTGAGACGGCTAGAATTTTCTTACATCTAGTGTTCTATAAGTTTCAGATGGATAGAATTTTTTTACATCTCCTGAACAGGAGAACTATAGGTTTGAGATGGATAGAACTGTTTGTAAGAAGACAAGCTTTTTTTAAGTTGCACTGTATGTATATATGTAACTAACTATGTTTGTTCGGGTGGAACCTTGCAACTCAAATTAGTTGTTTTTTTTTTTTTAAAAATTACCATTAATTTATTTTAAAATGATGACGTCGGGTAACATCGAAATTGTTATTATACGTTACGATTGGGAAGGAAAAACATTACTTTCCTTCAACCCACTACTATGCTGTATAATATTTTTTGCCGAAAACATTTATTAATGAGCCTTCTATAAATACATTAGTTACTTCCTCATCGTTTTCCCATTATGTTTATGTAATACTCCCACCAACATGTAATTTGTAAAAATTATCGTTTACAAAATAATTCGTAATGTAAAATTTCCTTCGACAATTTTCCGGGTCAGGTGGTAAACCAGTAAAGTGAGGACTGTTATGTATGAATACATTTCGCGTGAGCCGAGAGGGCGCAAATGTTGCCACGTTTAGAGCGAGGTATGGATCTGTGATCACGCGATTGCGTCGCCTCATGTCCAAGCATGTGTCGAACGTGGGAAGTAAGCTGTTTGCGATCTTTTGACGTAAAAGATTTTGCCGGTGCATTTTATATGGTCACGTATTCTATTTGAGAATCTTTAATACATTGAATAAGGACATGGGTGCTATCGACAAAAGTCTATCGAAATAGCTATTTTTTTGTAATAAAGTTTTTTATTTTTCCCTTTTCAGTTATGATTCCCCATTAAATTGTGTTAGCAATTAATATTTATGCGATAGCAGCAATCACCCTTGATTTGCTGCCACTTTTTTAAGCGTTCCGTTGTCTGTCTCCGAAATTCATCATCTACCTATATGAAATTTAAATGGGACCATTTCGGAATAAACCCCTATCGAACAAAATAAGAATTTTCCAAATCCGTCTATACAGGGTGTAACGGAAAGGTGTGGTCATATTTTAAAAGCTGGTTCTGCCCATGGAAATGAACAACTTTCTCCAAGAAAAAGTAGAATATTCCCAAAAAAAAATTGGACTTTCCATACAAAGTTATCATCAGCTGACCAATATGTGAATGGGAGGTAAAAAATTTTTTTTAGAATTTCCTCGGATTTTCTTGAAGAAAGTTGTTCATATCGATTGGCAGATGCCGTTTTTAAAATATGACCACACCTTTCCGTTACACCCTGTATATGACGAAGTTATGCCCGAAATACATTAAAATATTTATATATATATAAACTTCCGAAATGATGGCCTCTCTCTATTGATAAACTGGCTTCTGCCAACGGCTCCGCCCACGTGGAATTAGTATCTCCTCCATTATAAATTAGCCCCTTATTATATCCTATATACTCTTACAGGATATAATCTATCTCTGTGCCAAATTTCATCCAGATCCGTTCAGCCGTTCTGGCGTGATTGAGGAACAAACATTCATCCAAACATTCGCTTTGTATAATATTAGTAGGATGTGAAGCTGAAAAAGACGGCGTATCTGAAGACCAAATTAAATGCAGCCCTGAATCGACTACATTACAACTAAATCAATTTTAATTCTCTGTGCTGCGGCATAGATACCCTGGCTGTACTACGATTCATTTTAGCACGCAAACATCTACTGCTAAATATGATTTTCCTTCACTGTAGCACCACGCTACACAAACAGATTAATCCGTAATTTGGAAGGAGAATTTCGTTTCTAGTCATGCATAAAACACATCCCTTACTGTTTTCTTTCGTGAAACCCACAAAAAGGTTATATACTTTTTATTATATGGCGAAACGTAATACCGCAATCACGTTCATCAAACACTTTTGTCTCACAAACGTCTCCGGTTTCCTCTCACAAACAAAAAAACACTAATCCATTCCCAGCGTCATAACAATACCAACCAATCACCACGACCTACGCCACACATCCCTTCAAAAACACACATATTCACTAATTAAAATCCAATTAACAGTACAAAAACATCGGTGCTTTGTATCAGAACAGTTTACTTAGCTCACAAAGACTTGAGTTCCTTTATCATGTAAAGCTTGTGAGAATTAAAGAGAGCCAATTTCCAGCTACAATCTTATTAACAGAGATAGTTTGGAGGACAAGAAAGAAGTTAGGAAAATCGTTTGAAAACTCCAGGAAATTATGCTGGGTTTCTCTATTTTTCATGAACTGGGAGATTGTGAATCTTGTGACAAAGCTTGGTATTTTTTAATACTACTGGATGTTTGACTGGCCTGTTGGTCTAGTGGTTAGTGACCCTGACTGCTATGCCGGAGGTCGTGGGTTCGATTCCCACCCAGGACAAATGTTTGTGTAATGAGCACGATCATTTTTTCTGTGTCTGGGTGTAATTTATCTATGATATGTATGTATTTAGAAATATATAAGTATATTTATCAGTTGTCTAGTACCCATAACACAAGCTCTGCTTAGCTTGGGACTAGATGGCGTTGTGTGATAGTTGTGGAATATTATTATTATAGAAATCTAATAAAGCTTTTTTACATAGAACGATGTACGGATGAAAATAAAGTAGAAAAGGTGTTAAAGAAATTGCAAAAAAATAAAATCTTTTAGTGGTTATAAACATTAAGTATCGTTTTACCGCTTGCCTTAAAGCAGTCAAAGTTATGCAAACTCTTTCCCAAAAAACAGGTAGAAATTATATGAAAACTCCCAAGCATTTGAAACGTAAACGTGGCATCGTTCACATTAAGCGTTTGCATCTCATTGTTTTCTACATTTTCGTACAATTTCAACAGCTGTGCTCGTAAAGATGCAGCGTGCTGCGGTTTGTGGCGTATGAATGGAAATTATTTCGCCTGGTAACCGCGGCCGGCGCCTGCAGCCTAATTTGAAGACAGCCTTAGCGTCTGCCGCTCACTTTAATGGTCTGCATGTGTTGGTATTAGTTTGAAATGTGAGGCTCTTTAGTCCACAATTCTTTTTACTTTGTCTATTCCTGTTTTTGAATTATTGGTTCCTGTTCCTTTTGGTCATTTGAGTCGGTTGTTTAATCAATACGTATGCAGACTGTAATGTTGCAATACAGTTGAATTTTATTAATTCAAATAGAATATTCATTAAAATTTAAATGTTGAATAATACCAGGTAGTTTTCAATATATAACAGTTTCATTACAGTCGGATTCGACTTACAGAGTAGTTCATTACTGAAAAGGTCTACAATTTCAATAAATATAGCCAACCTTTCGGAAGTAGCAACAGAATAAATAATGAAAATGAATAAATCACAAACAAAGAGATAAACAGATAATCAATTGCCAGACTCTATAAATAAGATTATTTATTACAATTGAATACTTAACGCAACTTTAATTAAGTATCAATCGGAAACAATTATCGGTGATGCAAAACTGTTACATTTTTAATCACTGTTGCTATTGGTTGGTTACAGTCGGGAGGAGCCAATCAGAGGTGTTCGTCGTCCGCCATTTTAATTATGTTTTGTTTGAATTCGGAATGGATTGCAAGCGTTAATCAAGGTCGGGATTTTATTAATGAGTACACTTTGGTGGGGAAGATTAATTATGTAAATTGGTTGACATATTCGGATGGCTGTGGCGGCGACCGTGTCGACGGATGCCGGAAATGGTTTTTGAATTATTAATTCCGTTATTAATTACTGGAGTGGGGTTAATAATTTATTTTTCTTGTTTAAGCCCCTCGAAAGTGGTGTTTGTTGAACGGATGAAAAGTTCATTGTGATAACGTGATGTTTGGGATTTACTGAGGGTACTTGGATATTGATGAAGTTTTTGAAGCGAGTAATATTGTTTTGGTTCATAGCAGGGTTATAAATTCGAAGTTCTAATCCTAAAAGACTTACGTAGAAAGCTTAGTAAATATGTTAATAAAATTCCTGGTACCCATTATTATGGATTATATTTAAGCAAGATATAGAATAGATTTAATAGATGTAATCAAAGTTTCTATACATATATTTCACTGGAACTTTGCCTAACAGATACAGACAATGTGTACCCTAAGTTATTCATTACAGTTGAGTGAATATGTTAGTGCTAGATTTAATTTGTTCGGATAACATAGTGGAACTAGAACTGTACCTACGTCTACGTTGAATATTTTATGTAGAGCCAATTTACTAGTTATCGTCGCCCAGAACTGTAATTGTATAATTATGTAAAGTGGTTTCTGGCCAGTTTTTGTGTTGTTAAAAATGCAATTTAATAAAGAAATTACGCGACCTGTATGCGAGAATTACGAACTCAGTAACTTCGGAACTTTTTTATAGTGAGGCTAGAATTACAGTTTAATACCAATTATCAAGCGCTTGCTACACAACCGGGTTTTGAGAAAGGCTATTTGAATATCAAAATGTAGTTTTCAAACAATGAAATATTTTTTATCATTGGAATATTTCTTCCAGAGATTACTGTCATCTAACAAACAAACAATTTCATCTCTATAAAATATTAGATTTTTTTATTAAACGTTAACCCTCACTAGGAATTACGCCTGTATCGTTGGTCCACTCACAAACATGTAAACTCAGGTTAACAAGACACCCAGATCTGAAATAACTATGTGCAGGTCATACAAATATTTGTTCCATGCGGGCATCGAACCTGCACCACGCAGCGCAGCAGCCAATCGCTCAACCATTGCACCATCCCTGCCCTCATGTCAAGCTCTTACTTAAACTACCTAATTTCCGCAAGCAAATCCTTTTCGAAGCCCTAGTATAAAATAATGTTAAGCCAAGCAAGCAAAAGTTTAATATTCAGTCTTCAAAGTTACGCTAACATCGAAGATATTATACTGTAATACATAATCTTACATGTTAGATTCAGATAGTCAAGGAGATAGCGATCGTAATTGAGAGACTCTCACATAGTGTTGCCCAAAATCGGTCTTGGTCTTGCAGTCTTGGTCTTGTTCTTGCATTTTCGCAAGACCAAGACCAAGACCGCCTTATTGTAGCAAGACCAAGACCAAGACTGAACCCTGCAAGACTTGAGCAAGACAAGACTTAAGCCTGCAAGACTCTTGCGTCTTGCAGTTAAGACAAACTGAGATTTGGGCGTTATTAAGTAGGTATTTGGTTTCAATTCCGATTTTGAGAGACGCTCCCCAGTATCAAAACCGTAGGTATCGTCATAACACTAAACTAAGGGCTGCAGTTGTATCTGCAGTTGGCAACGTGCCGCTCGTCTGAAAGAACCCTAAAAGGTATTGTATTGATTAGGTAGGTAAGTACTTATTATATTTCAACTATTTATTAAGTAGGTAGCGTGTTAATACTCACAAATCTGTTCGCATCATCCCATGTGATAAAATGTACTTAGAATAACTTTCTAGCAAAGTTCATACCTTGTAGGTATCTACCTATAATAATATATAATGCTTATTTATGTCTAATGTGCAGATCTAACGTTAGTACTCGTAGGTTGGTATGTGCTTAAAATTATAGCCAACAAAATTATATAAACATTATGTAGGTACCTACTTATGTTTCAAAGTTTATATTATTCTTCTATTCAGCAAAATTTAAAACTAACAGCGAGTCGAGTAGGTCTAGTAACAGTTTCTACGGCAGCCAATGTTATGGTACAGACGTCAGCACATCAAGCTTCTACAATCTGTCAAATTTCTTTAACAGATTTTCAACTTTATCTCTAAAGAATTAAGGTTCAAGGTTGATTGGGAAAATGTGACGTTCTGCGAATAAACTGTTGGTCGGTCGGTGAATTATATACCTACTTATTTAATAATTTACCGACAAAGTCGCCGCGGTTTGCAACAAGTGTATCACAGCATTTGACACTGTTTGAGCGCCGCATTCACCGACAAAGAGTTCCATTAAAAAAACTAATTATTATTAGTTAGTAAATCATCGCTTATTAGTTACTAAATAAATAAAAATAATCGTCGTGTAGGTACGACGATTATTTTTCTAAGGAATATAATTTTGTTGTAGTAGGTACCTACATCGTTTCTTATTTACACGTATACTTACGACAGTACCTACGTAGCAAAGCACGCCAGTCACGAGTACGACAAATTGCCTAAAAAATGTACCTACGCACACTGTAATGAAATCTGCTAATCTCAATACACACGCACTTCCTTATTTTGGCCGCATCGGTAGACTTTGCCTATAGTCTTCTTTTATTGGTTGATTAACATTATACATTGGTGAATGCTCCAGGATAGCCCGCGAAATTCAAATTTTCTTATTTTTTTTCCAATTTGCAGGCCTGTGCCAGATTGTTTGTTGATTAAAATATTATTCGCGCTATAAGACGTATGAAGTTACAGAATCATAATCATCAAAATCATCAATACAACCCTCCAAGTTCAAAGGTCGAGGAATGAGTTTGACCTTGTAAAAGTCTTTTTTTTTTTAAATAATTTCTCGACCTTTATGAACTTGGAGGGTTGTATTGATGATTTTGATGATTATAATTCTGTAACTACATCTTACAGCGCGAATCATAATAAAGAATCTAAACTAACGTGTTCAATAAATAGCAATAGGCTAATAGGTATTTGCAAGACTTGCAAGACTTGCGAGACTCTTGCTGCAAGACCAAGACCAAGACCAAGACTGAGAGCGCAATACCAAGACCAAGACCAAGACCAGGTGTATTGACGCAAGACCAAGACCAAGACTGGCCTAAGTCTCGTCTTGGTCTTGCATTTGGGCAACACTACTCTCACATTATACCTGAAGTTCTTCTGCAGGAATGTAATAAATAGTGTTAAGTATCTAAGTGATATTAAATTAACCTTATTTAGTGATTACAGTGTTTGGGGTCGAAACGCTTGGAACATGGGATGTGAGTGCTCAGAACGCGTCATCGCTTTTGTTCATTGTCGTAACGCGTTTTAGATTGTAGTCGTATATCATGTTAACCACGACACGAATTTCGCTATGTCTTTCTATGATTGCCACAATGCGTCGTTTCACACATTCAAAACGCAAAATTCGTGTTATGGTTGTCATCATAACACGAATTCTGCGTTTTGAATGTTTCACAGTGACTACAACGCGTTTTGAGCTGTTATTTCGCTCAATGAGCGTTTTCGATCTTTGAGCGTAAGATATGGTGTGCAGACCCACCGTACTCCTGGCCGTACCTTTGGTGGTACGGTGTCTATTTTAAAGTTAAACGATACCACCAGGTAATAGCGTTGTATCACTAGTTAAAACCACTCGTCATTCGTCAACCTACCTTATAACTAATGAATGAGTCATTAAAAATAAAATATGCGAGATAACAGTTAATGATTTCCTGTCCGCCTAGTATCTACATCAGCACAGCACTACGGTCACTTCGTAGTGGTATCGTTTAACTTTGAAATACCCACCGTACCACCAGGGGTACGGCCAGGGGTACGGTGGCCAGGCCCGAGAGTCAACGGCGCTTAGTGTTCCACGCGCGCCTCAAAAAGTTGTCAGCAAACACGACGGGGCCCGTCATGGCTGATGCCTGCCCGGGGGTTGAGGATAAATTCGAAAGAGTTACTTCGGCCCTGGGCATTCAGGGCAGGGAGGAACAGGGGTGGGTTTTAGTCAGTTAGAGTCTGACACGCCCTCCCAATCCATCCAGAGCGAGAGAAGTCATTGGATGATTTCCCAACCCCCAAAAAAAAAAAGGGGTACGGTGGGTTAGCAATGGAGATATACGATACAATTTTATTTCCTATAGTTAAATATTTTATAAGTATGTTAAAATTGTATATAAATATGTATAATAAAGCAACTTGCTTCTGCCAGGGGTTTTGCTCGCGTGGGTTAATACTTCCCCCATTATAAATTATAGCCTGTTATTGCAGACCATAATCTAGATTTGTGTTATATTTCATCCAGAACCGTTCAGCCGTTCTGGTGTGATTTAATAACAAACATTCATCCATCCAAACTTTCGTATTTATAATATTAGTAGGATTGTATTGAGATATTAAAATCACTAATGATGTTAAAAGTTAATCGGTAGTTACACCTTAAGGTGGATTGCCGGAGTCAAACTCAATCACTGACGGGGCCCATCGTGGCCAGTGCCTGCATGCCTAGGGGTAGCGGATAAATTCTCAACATGAGTTACCGCACCCCTGGGCCCTCAGGCAGGGAACGAACAGGGGTGGGTTTTAGTCAGTAAGAGTCTGACACGCCCTCCCGCTCCACCCAGAGCGGGAAAAGTCATTGGATGGTTTCCCAACCCCAAAAAAAAAAAAGAGTCAAACTCAAAGCATTTCTTTCAATTAAACCATTTACTTTTGATATAGACACTTTGTATTGTCAAGGAATCGGTCAGTCAGAAAGATGAAACTCGTTTTACGTTCCGAAGCGTAGATGTAGGTATATGGTGCAGAACGTGAAAGTGTTTTAAATAAAAGTGTATAAATGAGTGAATAAGGTAACAAGTGGGTCATAATTCTTGGTCTTAGGGCTCCAATTAAGAAACTTGACCAAAACAAATGCCCATTCTTTACAATAAAGAAAGTTATCTCGAGCTCACATTTGTTAGTCTAGTCTGCCTTGCGACCTTCAGCAAATAATAATATTTTTATCAAGAATACTCGAATGAGAAATCTATCTTACAAATTCTAAGTATTCGATACCTCAATCTACCGAGACTAATATTTTAGGAGCCAATTTCAATTGAAAAACTGAACATCCAGATAAACTCATCGGGGTGCACGCTTTGCACAGATGGTAGTAACTTGTACTATAAAATACTTCAATATTGCGGCCGCGAGAGCTATAAATCTTCCAAGATCTAATCTAGAGACAGACGATATCTGATTACGTCAGAAAATGGCGCCGCTTACTGCTGTCTTTATCCAGTTTATTCTAGACTTTAACAGCGAAGTCTAGATAATAATATCAGCCTGAAATTTCATACCCACTCTACAAGTAGCAAAAGCTAAAGTCTCTTTTAAAAGAAAACGTGGGTATTGATGATTATGGTATCTCACTTCCACTATTTTGATGTTATCGGAGTTTCGCGTAATTACCTACTAAATTATTTAGTGAGATCACGTAATAAACTCCTCTACATCTCATTCCGAGTGCCCGCGGAACCCCTCACGATATTCCGTAAATATAGAATACGCGCTCACGGTGACATAATTATACACATATCTAAATATACTGTATAAATATAACTCCGCTCATTAAGACGAGGGGAGGCTGACGCACAAATGACTTTCAAACCTGTTTGCAATCATCGCAATCACACAGAATTTAATATTTGCCATGTTCTCTGTCGTTGAGTTCCAAAATTAATTTTCCTTTCAGAATAGTAAAGAACAAAACTTATTCGGAATATTCCTCATCCACAATATTTTCTGAATAGTCGTAGTCTCAATGGTGATATTATTTACGAGCGCTGTAATTCCTTCAAGGTTGGAATAAATCAGACATTTTCCCAGCTCTTATTCGATAAAAACTTTCATACATTTCTAGTGTTCCGTGCGGACGCTGGAAATCCGGTACATTTGAATCAATTGGGTTTCTTTCTGGCTCGGAATTTTATATCTTACTTTGTGGTCTGAAGGATGAATTGATACGAATTAAGAGTTCAATCGTTTCTCGGTCTATTGGCGGAGCAGTTGCGGATTTTGGGGCTTCCAGGAGTTAAACAAGGCCTCGTCTCTCATGCTTGAGGTCGATTCATGCCTATCGATTGTTTAAGAAATGAAACATAATATGCCCTGCAAGTACAAAAAAGGCTGATAATTTTACTATTTTATTACACTACAAACTAAAGTCTTTCTGTAACTTCAAAATTCCCATGTCTTAAACATAATCCCTAGCACACCTACCACGACTCCACGGTAAGTGGAGAAGTCTATTTGTACGATTTATTATCTTCTAAATCTAGTGTCGACATTCCTTACTACGGAACACTTTCATCACAATTTTGGCGACCCGTCCAGTTCAGTAATTGTGTTATTGGAAGTTCGTCGAATGATCCTGGAATATAAATTGTGGGAACTGGGTCGATATTCTGTAATTTTTAAGAAAAATGTCTATACAGTATTATTAACTGAACGACGAAACAACTAAAAGACCGTTTCATCAGAGAAACGGTCTTTTAGTTGTTTGATACAATTTTGGTCCTTTGAGCTGCGAGGGTTTGTGAATAGTTCAATGTGCTAGTTATACGAGTATGTATCATAAACATAAGTATCTTAGTTGATTCAGACTTTTTTATTTTGGATGTTGGGAAATCATCCAATGACTACTAACGCTCTGGGTGGAGCCTGAGGGCACGTCAGACTTTTACTGACTAAAACCCAGCCTTGTTCCTTCTATTGCCTGTGTGCCAAGGGCCGCGGTCATTCTATTTAAAAAAAAAGCCGCGACCCCAGATAGGCATCGGCCGTAACGGGCCCCGTCATGTACTGATGACATCTCTTTGAAGCGCGCGTGGAATACTACGCGCCGTCGACACTCGGGCCTGGTCCTTATCGGACGGCAAGCTACCCACTACTCGCCGTCCGCAAGCCCGCGCCTACGGTGGCCGGTGATCGGCTTGCGACCTCCGACGCCCAGGGCGTCTCCTGTGGTGGCTGCTGGGGGTGTGAGGGCGTCTCAGTTGAGTCTTTCTCATGCGTTCCGCCTCCTCCTTCGCAAGCATTACTGCTTCCCAGAAGGAGGCGACTGCTTTCCATTCCCTCTCGCTCCGTACCATAGCCTGCACCAGAGCCGGGTGCGAGAAGTCGCTGACGCCGATTGTCTCCACTAGGACACGGACACGTTGGTGCTCCGCCCAAGCGGGGCAGAACTCCACCGTATGCACCACCTTGTCCTTTGGGCGATCCACACAGTGACACCCGGGCGTTTCCTCCCACCTTATCCGACATAGGCACCTCCGGAAACAGAAGTGTCCGGTGAGGACCTGCGTCAGGCGGAAGGAGAGGACGCCGTGGTGCCTTTCCAGCCACTCCTCAAACAGGGGCCTTACCACTGAAATTGTGGCGTGCCCAAGTTCATTCAAAACTAAATTTTTTAATCACCAGATTCTTTTCTATGAGGCATAAAAATAGCCGTCTGACCTTTTAATAATTTCTTTACATAAATGTTACCTGCCTATTTAAACAATCATTAAGGTATACTTTTACAAAGCTCGAAAAATATTTAACTGAAGTACCTTAATATCGTTCTAGAGACTTTAGATTCTGTAACCATTATTTTTATGTGTTCACGGAGACTGTAAAAACTCTCTGGTGAAAGGGGCCTCCTCATATATCACTCGTGAAATATGTTGAGGTGCCACAGTGAAATACCTTCCTAAGTACAGTAGCGTCCTGCTTTCTTTTCCAGTAGGTACCTAGTAAAGTATTATTTTTATTTTATTTACTTTTTATTTTTTATTTTCTAAAATACGTGGACACTAGGAATTAATCCTCAAAGGGGCTGGATCCCCCTTAAATATATAATATAATACGGTATACGAAATACGAAAATATATAATATAATACGGAAAAAAATCATGTTTGTTGTATTACCATATCATATACCATAACATGATTTTTTTCCGTTTTTATAATGGTACGGAACCCTTCGTGGGCGAGTCCGACTCGCACTTGGCCGATTTTTCTGTAATCTACTTTAGACCAACGATGCGCGTCACAATTTAGCATTATAAAATAACATGCCTTACGAATTAAAATATAGTGAACTTATATTATAACTGTGTACTCGTACCTATCAACAACAAAGAGAAATAATCACCACCACTCTTAACTTAAATAAACTTAACTACATAGTCCATCTTAGTTGAACGCATTCCTCTATACTAATTCAGTGTACGGAACCGTACAAAATACTAACGTGTAACACGTCATTCTCCTGCCCTTATCCCAATTTGTTTGGGGTAGGCGCAATATGTCTTTTTCTTCCATACTTCTCTATTAGTCGTCATCTCTGACTTTTACCCATGCCCTCTTTCACACAGTCCATCCATCGTTTCTTTGGCCTTCCCCTACTCTTATAGCCATGCACATCCATACACAAGACTTTCCTGACGACATTTTCTTCATTCCTCCGCATCACATGCCCATACCACGACAACCGATTTCAACACAACTTTTCAGTCAGCGGGGCCACTTTCAGACTTCCTTTTATATACTTATTCCTAATTCTATCCATGCTCGTAACATTACACATCGCTCTTAGCATTATCATCTCAGCTGCATGAAATTGCTTTCCATTCATCCCTTTTGTGGCCCAACATTCTTAACTATACAAGACAGCAGGTCTGAGCATTGTTTTATAAATCTTTCCCTTAAGTTTAAAGGGAATGCGGGAGTCGCAGATAGTCCCGGTGACCTGCCGCAATTTCATTTATCCAGTGTTAATTCTGTGTTACCGTGTGTCACAATAGAAATAAATAATTAGTGAAAAACTCTAGGTACCATTGAAACATAACGATCATAATGAAATAACTAACCACGTTCATTGTTGAAAACATATTTTCCAATGTTTTAAGGAGGCACTTTGCTTGTAATCTCACGAAGACTAAGTTTGGAGAGCGCTGGTGGTCGAAATATTGAAGCTACCGAGCTACGGAGGCAAAATAAGCTGAAAACTTGGCTTTATTCCAATTAATTTTTGTTATAACAATAGTTCGTATCTGGATTGGGAAGCACTACAATATTCTAGATATTGTTTTAAGTGGTTTTAAAAGATAGTTTATTTATTGGACGATTTTTTTTTAAATATTCGTGGAAATAGATATAAATTTTGGATTTTTAAAGAATATAGAGTAAAGAGATGAATGTGTGATTCGTCTCATTACATTGTGATGCTCAATGATGGTAAGGTTACTCGACGTATTAAGTAAATATCTTTTAAGGGTACACGAAGAGTCCAAACGGAGCCCTTTTGTTGTCACTCACGTATACGATTGTCCGTTTGTCCGTCTGTCTGTCCGTCGTTTGTCACACAGGTTTTACAGCCAAACGGTTGGAGCTAGTCTTTAAATTTTCACAGTATAAGCATATTGTTAACCCAAAGCCAGACAAAAAGTCAAAAACACATTTGGTACGGAACCATTATTTTTTTTTGAGGGGTGGGAATTCATCCAATGACTTCTCCCGCTCTGGGTGGAGCGGGAGGGCGTGTCAGACTCTTACTGACTAAAACCCACCACTGTTTCTTCCCTGCCTGAGTGCACAGGGGTGCGGTAACTCATTTTCAGAATTTATCCGCTACCCCTAGGCATGCAGACACCGGCCACGATGGGCCCCGTCAGTGGTGGCTGACACTAATCTCTTTGAGGCGCGCGTGGAACACTACGCGCCGTCGACTCACGGGCCTGGTACTGATCGGACGGCGAGCTACCCACTGCTCACCGTCCGCAGGCCCGGGAGGCAGGTATGGAACCCTAAAAGTGCAAAGTCCGTAATTTTTTATTTATTGGAATTATCTATGACTTTCTTACTTAAAAAAGTAGTTATTTTCTATTGGCAGAAGCAGGAATTTAAATATGACCTCCCATTTCCGTAACATTCTGTATACAACCAAATAAAAAAAAAATATGCACAAGCAGCATAAAAAGTGGAGGCGTAGAACTCATGCGTGAACTATGTAGGTCATTAAATTAAATTAGATTTTATGATTGTCTGGCAGTTTGAGTACTTTTGTGGCCTAACCAAATGTCCTTACTTTGGTTTTATTCGTCGATTCGTTGAGCTCCTCAAAGTTCTGAGTTAAGCTTCACGATATATACTGACAAATGCTTGCACTCTCTGGACCGGTCAACTCAAATCTGCGTGTTGCTTTCCTCAAAAGCTCATCCCAGACATTAACTTACATGTTTCTCATATGATTTGAACAGTACAGATTGTAATGTATGATCATTACAAGAGACTTTAACCTCTGAGTTTGTTTCGGTGTTTCTTCTCAGGGTAGTCTGCTAGGCAACAACGGCCTCATCTAGCTTAAACTGACAAAGAAAAGGTTGTCGTGTAAAAGTGTTGTTGGAACCTATTTACAAAAATAAAATCGTTTGTCATTGGGCAACAAACAATTTGTCCATATCGCTATCAATGGGAAAAGTGCCCATAACACTGGCATTGCCACGTTGAGTATCTTAATTAGGTAGCATCAGCATCATTGGCAAACCATCTTCCTACGCACTGCGGTATATAGAATACCTCTCGTATTGGCCTTCAGCCTCTTGCCATCCTACTCCTATCTGCTTCCTTGGTCGATCGAGTTGAGGCTAGTCTTAGCCAGGTCTTATTCTTCTTCGTTAGGAGGTACCTAACGAAGAAGAATAAGACCTGGCTAAGACTACTAATACATTTACTGATAATACAACAGAATTGAATAGAATAAGCTTATTTAATTAATTATCTATGAAGACTTGAGCTTATCTTTAGCGTGTAATAATGAAAACAACAAGGCAGTTATTGACCAGTGGCCAAACTAACTTTTGCGCAAGGTTTTACTTTGTATTCTTTAGTAAGAGACAGTTTGTCACTACTAATTCACAATCGTAATCCTTAACCCCAGCCGCCACGACTTCAAACACTTAAACAAACCTAATGTTGATACCTTGGATTTCATTCAACCCCCTAGCCAGTTTACCAACTTTCAAAATCGAACCTTAATGTCATAAGTTTACGGTGGATATTTCAGAGCGAGACATTGCTGGAGAATTTACATTTCAATTACTTGATGTTTTTCTAGTTAAACGAGGGGTTAATGAGGTATAAATAGATAGTTTATCGGGGCAGTGAGCTGTTTATCTTGTTTTTTAGGGCTATTATGATTCGTTTTTGGTGATAGAGCACCTTTTTTTGTGGACCGTTATAAGATTAAAAGGTATTAGAAGAAATATTTCGATATCGATTACATAATAAATTGAATTCTTAAAGACAGAAAATCCAGGCTTAATCATGAGTCTCTTTTTTTGACCCGAGCCTGCGGACGGCGAGCAGTGGGTAGCTCGCCGTCCGATCAGCACCAGGCCCGTGATTCGACAGCGCGTAGTGTTCCATGCGCGCCTCAAAGAGATGTTGTCAGCCACCACTGACGGGGCCAATCGTGGCCGGTGCCTGCATGCCAAGAGGTAACCGGTAATTCTGAAAATGAGTTAACGCACCCCTGGGCACTCAGGCAGGGAAGGAACAGGGGTGGGTTTTAGTCAGCAAGAGTCTGACACGCCCTCCCGCTCCACCCAAAGCGGGAGAAGTCATTGGATGATTTCCCACCCCCTAAAAAAAAAGGCTTAAAGAGTCTCTGCCAGGGTCGCGGGTGTGTTTGAAAGACTCACCGCGGAACCTGGTGCAGGCAACAGAAGGAACACAGGTGGGTTTTAGTCAGTAAGAGTCTAACACACTCAGAGCGGGAAAAGTTATTTAATGATATCCCACCAAAAAAAATTGGCTTAAAGGATCAAAGTATTGCCATCAATTAAAGGTAATGTGTAATTTATGATACCGATGCATTGCTTATTTAACTGAGTTTTTCCTACTTAATAGAATATATTTTTCAGACTCCAAACGAACTTGAAATCGAAGCCAATGACAAAGCTATCCAGGTAGCTACATACTGGTCGGACAAAATTTGAGTCAAAATTGACAAGATATGGAGTATTGCTCTCATCTTTGGGACAGATCGGCCAGATACCAGCTTGATGCGTTTGAGTAAATTGAGAAATGTGCCAAGAGGATCATCGGTAACGATAAGCTCGTCGAGTCGAAGCTCCAAAGTCTTGAGCATCGACGCCGAGTTGCTAGCCGCTAGTCGGTTGCATTTTGGTATGTGTGCGTGTGGAATTGCATAGTCTAATTCCGCCAGGCCCGTTCCAACATCGGTCCAGAAGACGTACAGCGATGCGCCACCGGTACATGGTGGACATCCTACCCACACGCACAAAACGTTTTAGGAATAAGCTAAGGAGTGGAATTCCTTGCCAGAGTCTGTGTTTCCTGATAACTAAAAGAGTGAATAGGTTATTTCTAGGCAAGCGTGCTCTATCTTCGATCACATCATCGCTAATTACCATTAGGTGAGATAGTGATCAAACGCAAGCCGTTAAAAAAAACGAAAAGAAGTACAGGCTGCATATATAAAGTAGTGTAGTGACATCATAATCGTATTGATACCTTTATATGAGTACATATGCTGTCAATACAGACAGTATAATTATAGTAACTTCAATACTGTCCCTACATTATGAACGTCAATATATTCATCCATATTTATTAGTGGAAGTCTATATACCTAACCTATATAACAGATTGTCAACAAGTCCAGTTCATAATATCATATTCCTAGTTACACATCGCCGTATTGTCCGGTTCGGTTGTCTGAGCCGGACGGCGCTCGGACGCAAATCGTTTACGATTCAGTTCAGCTTGTGTCGTTCATACGAACCCCTGCCATGGAGAGCCCGTTCGTGAAATCGAGAATGATATTGATGTAAATATAAAAGTTAAGAGAGAAAAGAATAGGTTGATGTTTGAACATACTATTTGCAGTGCCTAAATAGGACTCAGGCATTATTATAAAGTTTATAGTTAAAAAAACATTTTTTAAACAAGCTTTTATACCGGCTATTTCAATTAAATGTGTTCGGTCGGGTTATGTTGTTTTATGACAGAGATGCCGTGGCCACCTTCCAGCTCCATCATCAGACCCTGGATATCATCTAAGCTCATAAAATGCTCCTCAAGACGAACTGTTTTGGTGTACAATAAAGTATTATTCTATTCTATTCAATATATATGATGGGTTTATCTTGTATAATTCAGAAGTTCCTATGGCCATCTTCCGTCTCCATCATCAGACTAGCTTCATGGTACCATATCATTGTATTGTCACCGAAAATACATATATACACCAAATTTGAGTCCAATCGGACATCGGAAAGTGGGTCTAATTTGATTTGCAAGATTCCACCCGAACATTAATAATAGTTACATTATTAAATACATACATACATTGTAAGTCAGCTTCTAAAAACTTCTCAAAATGACAACAATCTATAGAAACGAGTGAAGAAAAAATACAGTACCTATCTTAGAAGTATTTTATTTTTAGGATAAGTCCGCCAGTTTATGCCTAACCACTGCCAGCTCTTGAAATCAACAGTGACCGGGAAAAGCGCCGATTCAATGGAGCTTGACAAAAGCTCGACGAGTCCCGGAAAACGATTCAACTGTCTTGGAATCCACAACGAAATCTATGACAAATGAAGAGCGGAGGAGTGCGAAAAGGATAATTTATTTTTTCCTTTTTATCAAACAGTCTGGTGTTACTCTCATTTAGCCCTAAGACTAGCGTTGCTTCTACATTAATAACCAAAGCAATATAAACGAAACCTAAATATCAAATCTGCACTCTCAACTGCTACTAAGAATGATCTAGTAACCCGCCCGGCTTCCTCGTTTATCGCTCTTTCTGTTAGTGAAAATCGCATTATGGTTGAGCGTTCGGCTGCTGCGTTGCGTGTCGCGGGTTCGATCCCCGCACGGAACAAATATTTGTATGGCCTACAGATAGTTGTTCCGGGTCTGGGTGTCTTGTGTATGTGAGTTGAAATGTTTGTGAATGCACCCACGATACAGGAGTAATTCCTAGTGTGGGGCAACGTTTAAAAAAAAAAAAAAAATTGTAGGTACCCGGGCGAAGCCGGGAATATAATATTGTAATTATTTTATCTTAGGTAATTTCACCCTTAACATTGCAAATCACACAATCCTATTAAATAAATTAAATTAAATCATTCAAATCAAATTACGTCAATACAATAAAATAAATGAAAATCAAATCATTCATTCTCCTGCCCTTATCCTAATTTATTTGGGGTCGGCGTGACATGTCTTTTTCTTCCATACTCCTCTATTAGTCGTCATCTCTGTAGTCACCCCCTTTTTACCCATATCCTCTTTCACACAGTCCAACCATCGTTTCTTTGGCCTTCCCCTATTCTTATAGCCATCCACATCCATACACAAGACTTTCCTCACGACATTTTCTTCATTCCTCCGCATCACATGCCCATACCACGACAACCGATTTCCACACAACTTTTCAGTCAGCGGTGCCACTTTCAGACTTCCTCTTATATACTCATTCCTAATTCTATCTATGCGCGTAACACCACACATCGCTCTTAGCATTCTCATCTCAGTTACATGCAATTGCTTTTCATTCATCCCTTTTGTGGCCCAACATTCTGAACCATACAAGACAGCAGGTCTGACCATTGTTTTATAAATCTTCCCCTTAAGTTTTGGGGGAATGCGGGAGTCACAGATAGTCCCGGTGACCTGCCGCCATTTCATCCATCCAGTTTTAATTCTGTGCTTAACAGTCCGATCTATTTCGCCATCGCTTTGCACGAGTGAACCGAGATACCGAAAATCGGAGCAGACTGGGAGAAGCGCGCCATCAAGCACTACAGCTTCAGGACTGGAGAGACCGCCGAAATCGCAGAATATGTATTCAGTTTTGGTTCTGCTGATTTTCAAGCCAACTTTCTCCAGCTTCTGTTGCCATTTCTCCAATCTGCTCTGGATCTCAGGTCCATCTTCACCGACCAGAACAATGTCGTCGGCAAACAGCATCCACCAGGGTGCCTCTTCCTATATTTCCGACGTAAGAACGTCCATAATCAACAGGAAGAGGTAAGGACTTAAAGCCGACCCTTGATGTAAGCCTACAGCCACACTGAACTCGTCGGTGTTGCCAGCAGCCGACCGGATGTAGGTACTAGATTGTCTGTACATAGCACGAATCAACTCAACATACTTCCCAGTCAAACCATTCTCTTTCAAGGCGCACCACAACACATCCCGAGGTACCATACGCTTTCTCAAGATTAATGAACACACGTAAATGAAAATCAAATAAAGTAATATAACATATCAAACATTAATCCGTGGCTTGGTTTAGGAGGAGTTTGCAAGAAAACAGACAGACAGGAAAGCGACTTTGATTTTTACCACGCCTAGCTGCGCCTCGCGGTTTCATCCGCGTAGTCCGGGATAAAAAGTAGTATTTGTGTTAATTAATCCAGATTATAATCTATCTTTGTACAATTTCATTCAAATCCTTTCGGCCGTTTCTGCGTGATTGAAACACAAACATAAAAACTTTCGCATTTATAATATTTTAGGAAGTAGGATTATTGCTCGGAACCAGGATCCAATTAAAGGACCCAGCCACTGTTTTACACCTCGATACGAAGTTCGAAAAATAATGGTATAAGTAAAAAGGCACTGACAGAGATGGTGAGCCTAAATTCTCGTCAGACGTTGATTCTCGATTCATAAAGTTCTTATGTATGTCTTATAAGTAGGTAAGCGCAATAGGCAAACGTGCTCCAACATCTCTCAGCAAATAAAGTTATCTGAATCTGAACGTCGATCACATCATCGCTTACCATTAGGTGAGATGGTGGTCAAGCGCGAGCATACTAATAGATTAAAAAAAAAACCGGCCAAGGGCGAGTATCTGTGAAAATTTCAACTGTCTAACTACGAGTATTACGGTTCATGAGAATATATAGCCTGGTGACAGACGGACAGCGGAGGCTTAGTAATAGGGTCCCATTGGTTACCCTTCGGGTACGGAACCCTAAAAAGAGTTATTATTTTTAAACCAAGTTAAATCAGTGGGGCTACAGCGCTCCACCCAGAGCGGGAGATGTCATTGGATGATTTCCCACCACACAAAAAAAAAGGCAGTAGGCTACAAACATATGAAAAAATATCTTCGGAAATGAACTAAACCCAAAAATATAACGATCAAAAATGTTCCAGAACATTTTTACCTCGGCACTCAATAACTAAAATGTCCTATAACTTCCTAGCTACACGTAATATACCTTAAATACCTCTGTACGATCCAATATGGCGGTTTTATTGGTCGTTCTGTCCCGATAGAAATCTATAAATGTGTTTTATTGTCTTGCGAGCTGACACGGTGTATTGCACGGGTATTCGTTGTAATATTCTTGTTTAAAAACACCTTTTGTACGTGGGTTTTAAGATTTTTGTTAGAGATTATGGTGTTTCTATAGATTTAAGGAATAAATAACATCTTGTATTTAAAACCACTACTGAGCAAATAATTGTGTGGAAGATTAAGTAAATTAATGACACCATCACGGACCCTTTGAAAAAAAGTCAGAAATATTGAGTCTTTTATAGAAAGGACATGTAGTTGCAAAAAAAAAATCATTTTTATATGTAAAGTTCTTCCGCGGACCCCTTGGAATATGATCGTAGACCCCCAGGGGTTCGTGGACCCCAGGTTGGGAAACCCTGGTCTAAAGCTAAACAAAGCCCTGTTTGACTTGACCGAACCAACATTCTTAGTACAAATAAAGTTTTATTTACTGCAATCCGTTCTAGACCATAAACAAACCCATAATCACTTACTAAGCGCAATTCATATTTTATTTCCAGCCATAATGTCATGTCGGCTGTTTACTCAAACTGTCAGCTTATGTCAATAGAACGGGTGTAACCAATCGATAGGATGGGCGGAGACACAGAATAAATAGGGTACAGAAGGCTGCCTCAATAAAACAACCAAAATCACTCGCACACAAAAAGAGGCGTCTACGTTTTTTTTTTGAACTTTGTTAGGCTCGCTCTTGACCACTATCTAACCTGATGGTAAACAATGATGTGGTCGACAATGGAGCACGCTTGCCTAGAAGTAACCTATTCACTCTTGTCTTAAGGACAGCTAGGTTGTAGCTATCAGGAAACACAGACTCAGGCTGAAAATTCTACTCCTTATCTGTATACGCACAATAGAATGTGTTTCCAAAACGTTTCGTGCGTGTGAGTGGGACCAGCGAATGCAAACGCACTCGCATTTGTTATTAGTTTCACACAGTATAATATCGCCGTACTCGGCGATAAGGGACTCGTGTTTTAATAATAACAGACGCACGGGATTATTTAAACGGTTAAGCAACACTTGCCGGATCAGACCGAGGATGGGTGAGAATCCAATTCATAGCAAGACCGCTCCGTGTCTCGAAATGAACGTTAAGCTGTTGGGCTCAGCTATAATTTGTTTATCTTGGATAGTCGTTAGGTGTGGCGGAAAGCCATAAAATGCAACAATTTGTCATGCCAAAGGCTATTGCGATACCAAGTTACTGTTTTGTGAACGTTAAATAAGATGTCGCTCCTTTTTAAGTATGTCATTCAGTTGCATCCGTTTAGACAGCAGTATACCCCAACTTAGATGGGAACACCGTACAGTACGGGAATATGTATTTTTTGAACTATGATAGGCTAGCGCTTGCCCACAACTGATGGTAAGCGATAATATGATCGGAGATGGAGTACGCTTGCCTAGAAGTAACCTATTCATTCTTGTCTTAATGACCCCCAGATTATAACTATCAGGAAACACAGACTCCGCCAGATAATTACTCTCCTTAGCTGTACACACAATAAATGTGTTAAAAGTATGCATGGTATATTCGTTTATATATCGTTTATTATTAACCTGATCTTCTGCACCGATCTATTCTGTGTCACTAGGTAGGGCGGACTGACGTCCAACCGGTCATTATAACCCGTCCCTCTATTGTGGGCAAAAGAGGATTATTTTTAGATGGCAGGAATGTTTGAGTAAATGTTTTCCTTCCCTTTTAGGTAAAGGTAGGTATTTATTGAGTGTTTGGGCTTGAAATGCTTGGAATGTTATCTGAGATATTTTGGAATGGTCAAGTTGGGAATTTCAATACTTTTAAATATTTTGAGACTTACAAATACAAAAGACAGTCTGGGAATACTTTCATTGTGTGTACAGCTAAAGAGTGAAATTCGCTGCCGAAGTCTGTGTTTGCTAAAAGCTGTAACCTGGGGGTCATTAAGTCAAGAGTGATTAGTTTTAGGCAAGTGTGCTCTATTTTAAACTAAATCATGGCTTACCATCAGATGTGAAAGTGGTCAAACGTGAGCCTAAATCGTTAGGCGACTGTATCAAGATCTTGATGACAGCTTGTATTGGTAGGGAGTTCATCTCTCTGAAACCTTGACCCGTAGACCCTGTTCCTGATACCGGTGGGCTAACATTTTATATGTTTTTTTAATGTTTTTTACGAACGTATTTAATGAGTAAAAAGTTGATTAAACGAGATAATAATAATAGTTAAGTGGGTAATTTAATCTTACTTATCTATTATAAGTCAAGCAATCTAGTAGTAAGGCAATCTAAAAATAAATCCTAATAAAAGTCACGCCCAGTGCCAATCATAATTATTTCTGCTTCAATTTGCGCCACCAAGGATCACTAAATTACTACGGGCCTTGACTACTCTGTTTTGTTTAGAATAGAATAATAAAGATTTATTTTCTCCCACAAAGTTTAATATTACAATATAGAGGTGTTATAAATCTTATAGGTAGGTACAAAGGGAGGACGACACGGTTGGAGCAGTGGTTGAGCGTTCGGCTGCTGCGCTGCGTGTCGCGGGTTCGATTCCCGCACGGAACAAATATTTGTATGACCTACAGATAGTTGTTCCGAGTCTGGGTGTCTTGTGTATGTGAGTATACATGTTTGTGAACGCACCCACGATACAGGAGTAATTCCTAGTGCGGGGCAACGTTTATTTTTTAAAAGAGAAAAAAAAAGAAAAAAAAAAGGTTTGTGGGAGTCAGGAATCCAAACTAGGATACCCTGTGCTATGGACTCCTAGCTTTCTTTACTGGATAAACCCACTTCTCCTTCTTATCTGACTTCACACTTTTCAGTTTCTTTGCTCTACTCATGCTAAAAATCTTCGTTTAACCAATAATCGTCTTCTGCGATGTCCCATCTCATCATCATATTTTTTTTCCGTTTATTCTTTCCGATAAGTTGCACCGGCCACGTTCCGTATCTGCACCACCCTAAGGTCGACTGGTAGAAAATGCCTAAGGCATTAAGTCCGCCTTTGTACACTAAATTTTTGCTTGTGTATTAAGTTTCATAAATAAATAAATAATTTTCGCCAAAGACCCAATCACTCATTCTACTCACGTACAAAAAGCAACAAAATTGTATAATGTAGTGAAAATATCGTCCATATAACATGCTCCCCACATCTTTATAACTTCCTTGGCTTTAAAGTGCCACCTCGCAAGACCTCACGCACATAGAATCACTCGTAAAAGCCGAAAAGCCGCGACAGTTCAGCGTACTTGCGAACTGAACGTTAGGGGCATAGAGTAGTGCAACACAGAAGCTTCACAAACTATGTGTTAACTATCTTTTCGTCAACCGTACGGCCAGTGATGAACAGAATTTTTCTAATGACCATCACATTATCAGAACATCGATGCTATCAACTATCATCAACTTAAGCCGAAAAATTGATGACCACGATGTGTTGTTTTAATCGTTTTCAGTGGGAAATGTAGAAATAATTTTTCAAATCCGTTCAAAATTTAATAAGTTAGAAACCTTTCAAATCTGGTGGCAGGAAAAACTGTCAAGTAAGAGAAAAATATTGAATATTTTCAAAAAACCCCCGAACGAACTTCGATCTTTCGAACTGTTTACAGTCGGGTTTTTTGAATATTTTTAATTTTTTAATTTTCTACGTTTTAGTTAGTTATATTTTTAGAATCGCCTTCTCGAACCCTTTATTTTGATACCCCACTTAATATAGTTCGTCGAATTTCATTTTTAAATTTTTCACAACATGGCGTCTGGTTGTCGCCATATTGTACTCGTATTTTGATTACTGTCATGTCTTTAGTAGCACTCGCAATATTAAGACGATTCAATTGACGTAAGAATTATCAATATCGCCCCACGAGTTTGGTCTCTTTAGTGCCACAAAGGAACAAACATACATACATAGTATGATAAACACATTACCCTCCCTAGCATCGCGCAGTCGGGTAAAAACGAATGCACATATTGACATAATAGTATGACGTCACCGCCATTAGGTTACGTACCTACAAAACAGATAGAGAGATATCTCCACCACGCCCTTCATACCAATATTTTAAATGCTAATTGTAAATAATTGTGAATAATAAATAATTATTTATTAACCAATTCTGATGCTGTTTTCAGAAAAAGATTAACTACTCGTTTTATTTATTGTTTCTTATGAAATGTTATACAAAAATAAAGACAGGAAAATGGAGAATGTTCAAGCAAAAAAGTCAAAAAAATACATGACATTTGCAGTCGAAGCCTTTCGATTTCATTCATTCAGTGCTACTATAGTTTGTTACTTTGAGTCGGCCTTCTGTATAACTTACTGAGTGGTCTGCAGTTAGATAGTCACGTTTGCCAAGACTTTGCTTTGCGAATATTCACAGCACATCTCATAAATAAGGTATCACGTCCAATATATGTTATGGATGAGCAGAGTTCAAGCTATGTGCGAGATTATAATATTATGCAAGTGAGCAGTGCAGTCTTTTGATAAATGTGTTCATTTTTATTTAAAAAGTAAATCTGAAACTTCGAAATTCGGAAGTAAAATAAATAATAAATTATATTTATTTTGCAAACAGGTTACAAATAACACTTTTACACGTCAATATGTTTTGTCAGTTTAAGCTAGATAAGGCAAAGGCAGGGCCCACCGTAGGCAAGGAAGCTACCAACTATCGACTATTTTGACGCTCAAGAAACGTACGAAAATTTTATATACTTCCGTGTAAACAAAATACATGCATATATTAATATTTGATTGCTGACTGTTCACATTGCCGGCGAGGATTCGCTCCACAAGAGCTATCAAAGATAATACTCGCTCATCTATTCTCAATTCTCAATTCTTTATTGCGTACCATAATGTTTATAGTTGGTAGGGAAATTATTATATAAGTCACAATTATGGACCCTGTCGGGCACAGCATAGATCAAGTAGGAGAGAGGATCTCTCTCGCTCAGCGATACTCTTTCAGCGATGCTCGCTTGGCGGTCAAAACTCACGCTGAGAGGATTAGCAGTCCCGTGCGAGTGGTGCGAGTAATCCACAATAAACCCGTCGCACTCCAACACTCGCTTAAAACCCAGCGACAAAATTACCGGAACTACACACTCGCTACTCGCTGCTCGTCTACTCTTTTTTAGTTTGAAGCTCTACTCGCTCATCGTTCGCGGTGGGACAAGTGCCTAATAGAGACAACAATAGGAATAGTTTTTCGCTTTGTTTAACCCTGCGATTTTAGCCAAAGTCACTGTTCTTGGTAATCTTGGAATCGGTAATTCAAACTTGTTATATTTCTTGAAAAAAAAAAAAAACCTTGTTATTCCATTTACAAAGAAAAGCGAAATCTTGTTACAGCAGCGAACTAAAATAAAACTGATATTTCATATCAGTGATGGGTACTTTCTACATGTTTCTCAGAAATTTAATCATTTATATTTCCAGGTAACTAAAGCAACGTCAAATCAAAGAAAAATATGTTTGTAGCAGCGATGTATTTATTACTGTCGCATGGCATAATATACATTGAATTATTCATACGCCTGCCGCTGGGCTGTCGAGAATCGTCCCGTACTTGAAGAGTAATGGAAGACCGACATGTGAAAATATCGTACGTTATTCAGTTATTCATAAGACGGAGAGCAAGACCGATTTGTTTGTCCTTGGATTTTTAAGTACGTTCAATGTTCTTTGACTTAACTTTTGGTGTCTTGAGAGATCAGAAATACATTGTTACTACGTGAATGACTTGGCGTAAAGCTGATCGGTTTCAAACATATATAGAATTACACCTGAATTTTAGAGCAAGGCTAGAAATAATTTTCTACTGAACAACTAAACAGCCACACCAATGACAGCTCCATATCTTGTCCAGGCAATATTACTCTCCATTCTAGGTTGCCTGGAAGAGATCGCGGAAAGCGATAAGGCCGCCCATTGTATTTGCTTTAGTTTTAAGTTGTTTAAGTTATGTATTATGCATGGTGTACAATAGAGAATATAATAATAAATAAATAAACAACTAAAAAAAAACACGCTTTATTTTTAATTTTTCGTATTCTTATCAAAAAACGGTTCCATTTGATACACATATCATGGGAATGCCCAAAAAATAACTAGCCCAACATACAATGAAATCACTTAACTAGCCATGCATTGTCATTCAAACTAAACATGTGTGCAAAATTTCAGCTCAATCGGAGACCAGAAAGTGGGTCCAATTTAACTTCTAAGATTTTTATACATAATTGGTTAGTTACAGCTGAAGTTAATAAAAACGTGTTGTAATCCAAGAAATTAGACAAAAATAAAGCTGTCTTTAGTAAAGCTACGTTTTTGTAATACCTGTCTAATATTACAGCAATAAAATATTCAGAAGAACTAGTAGTAAAACTACAAGTCTTCGTAAACATCAAATTATTTGTTTCACCCGACCCTGCGTGCGCAGTTCTCTGTAAATCGAATTGCGAACTGACAAGATAGTGCTTTTAGACATTTTAAGGGTAATTCTACGACGGAACTGGCAGTAAATAGTTTTCTTCGGCAGGTCCATTAGAAGAAACTTGGTCTTACGTGAAAGGTTTGTGGCAGTTTACCTATTAGGTACCTACTCGAAATTGAGTCTATTTTATTGCCTTTAAGTAGGGTTTAATAAGCCGCTCGTCAGTGTTTACAAAACTATTTTAAGGTGGCCTGTCAGCTCAAGCTACTGATCTACATAACTAATACTCTTATTAACCGAGTTCAAAAGAGGAGGTTCTGTATTCGACACGTATGTAAACGTATGTATGTATGCTTGTTTGTCCACGATTTTCTTGAAAACTACTGATCCGATTTAGGTAGGGATTTCGTTAGTCATGTGCATATTTTTCAAGAAAGGTTTTAGTATAAAATAAATTAGGATTTGATGAAGGTATTCGGAGATAAACAGTGGAACTCTTCAATAACTACCAGCAAATGACTCGCGATTACTGCCATCGTTTGTATATGTATTGTTAACACAATTTAATGGGGAACTACAACTAAAAAGTGAAAATTAAAAAAAATTGTTACAAAAAAAAGAACTGACAAAAAAAGTGGAAAATAACTTTAATTTCGGAAGTCGGTGTTTCTGTTTCTTCGTTTTTTTACACCGACTTCCGAAATTAAAGTTATTTTGCACTTCTTAGGGTTCCGTACCCGAAGGGTAACCGTATTACTAAACCTGCGCTGTCCATCTATCTGTCAGCGGGCTGTATCTCATGATCAGTAATAGGCAGATAGTTGAAATGTTCACAGAATGTATATTTCAGTTGCCGCTTTAACAACAAATAATAAAAATTAAATTAAATTAAAGGGGGCTAGTAGGGGAGCCCCTTTATTTTTATAAATACCTACCTATTACGGATACAGCCCAAAAAAAAATATGTTACGGAAGCCTTCATGTGCAAGTCCGACTCGCATTCGGCTGGTTTTTTTTTTGAAAGTCGATTCTATTTTTGATATAAAGTTTTTTATTGTCTTTTAAGATGAAAAAAATGTGTTGGTTAAAATGTGTTTGTATGACGAGGAAATAGTCATAGAAAGAAAATTATAAAAGAAAGCACTCAAAATGTCATTCAGGAACGTTTGAAACAACTTAAAAGGAACAGTTTTACGGACGTTAAGACCATTCCAGGAAAAAATCGCCTGAAAAATACTCTATAGAGTTTCACATCTTTATTCAAAGAACATGTTTCCAAGGAAAGTTGACTTAAATATAGTTCAGTAAGTACGAATATGCTGACAGGAGATAGTGTTCAGAGGAAATGTCTGAAATTGATGCGGTGCTGGAGTAGGTAGCTCATTCGTATTCATAGCTTTTAACCAAGCACCCTCGTATGCACAGCGTATAAAACTAAATTTAATTAACTTGCTGAGTGTCTTGCACTTTACGCAGCGGTCTGCTGTTAGTTTACCTTTGGAATTTTTATGGTAAATAGATACAATGTTTCGTTGTCATAAATACTGTAGAACCTACATTTTATAATCACTTGCTTATTAAAAGCTCTCTAAGTATGTTCAAGAGAATCACTACGATAAGCACTTAATACGCAAAAAAAAAACTAAAAATGGTGCCGACAATTTTTTTTTTGAGAAAAAAAAATTGTCGGCAACTACTTCAATTTTTTTTTTAACCAGTACCACCGCAGATCAATAATCTCCCTTTCTTCTTTCTATTACTTTATTCTTATTGAAATAAAATTAAATATTAAATTATTTCTTTTGATTTTGGACAATAGAAAAGTTTACAATTGTTATCTTACTTTTATTGAAAATTAAGATGTATTTTTATTCAAAACTTAACCATAGCTTATGTCATAAACTCACCGCCTCGGTATGTACAGGATGCACAGCGAACAACAGTGCAGCAAGTGCGGCGAACGGTCGCTGCAACCTAGCCACCACCGCACCGGTTCTTGCAACAAGTGCGCAACACGCAGCGTGCAACGCAACGTTGCACACGTGCCACCACCACGGTGAGAAGCCGCACAGCTTGTAGTTTAGTCTGTAACAAAAAATTACAAAAATTTTAATATAAGGAATAATAAAATAATTAATTGTATTCACAGTTACATAATACATCATTACGCTTTTAGAGATAAGATCACCCTCATTGTGTCACTCCGTATACATATATATTTTTTGCATTTACAACTGTAATAATTTATAAATAGTGTTCAAAATAAAGAGTATTATATATTAATAATCCTATCATTACGATGGTTTTGGCCAAGGGCTTGAAAACAGAAAGGGAAAACGGAAGGAAGGAAAAGGTGTATAGGACAAACATATTGTTTTTTTTACAAATGCCATCAACAGGGCACATCAGACACCAGTTATAAGTTCCTGATTAATAATCACACAATTGCCCGACCCGAGGACAAATTCAAAACAGAGTTACCTCGCCCCTGGGCACTCAGGGCAGGAGTGGGTTTTAGTCAGTAAGAGTCTGACACTCTGACACGCCCTCCCGCTCCATCCTAGAGCGGGAGATGTCATTAGATGATTTCCCACCCCACAAAAAAATAAAAGGAATGGTAAAACTAAAAAATATTGTGGCTTTATGGGTCATTTGATGTTTTAGATTCAGAATAAAAACAGAATTCAATAAAACTTGCTAAAAGCTCTCAAATTGATGTCACTATAGGCTGTCCATTCAGTATTTTCATAGTTACGATCTATTCAAAAATTGTTTTGACAAAATACAGCAGTATTTTTCCAATAGAAGGTTAGAAACGTAAAATCTATTTAGAAACGTAATCAATAGTTGGTCGTAACTTGAACTTTCTGTATGATACCAATAACACTTTCATTGTCTACCACAATAAGTAACATGTATTTAAGTATATGTATTGATTCATGTAACATACTATCAACTTATGCTTCTGTCAGTGGCTTCGCCCGTGTGAAATTAGTGCTTCCCCCAGTATCAATACCAGACCATAATCTATGTCTATGACAAATTTCATTCAGATCCGTTAAGCCGTTCTGATGGGATTGAATCAAATCAAATCAAAAGTCATTTATTTATTCTGGCTGAGAGCCAGGACTTTCTGAACGTCAAAGTTCTACATAAAGATAGTACCCAAAAAACCCCCCGTCACCATTTCCTAGTGTTTTAGCTGGAAACAAAAGTTTCACAACAAACTCCTCAGCCACACATCTGTCTGTTAAGTTTGATTTTCATTGAGTAACAAAAATCCATCCATCCACCCAAACTTTTTCATTTATAATATTGTTAGGAAGTAGGATTAACGTAACGTTCGTGTAAAAAGTTATAATAGTACTTTATTGGTGTACAATAATGTTTTTAGGGTTCCGAAAGTCCGAATGAAAAAACGGAACCCTTATAGGATAACTCGTGTGACTGTCTGTCCGTCTATCACAGCCAATTTGCTCCGAATATGCTGGACCGACAGAGTTGAAATTTGAAACACACTGTGTACCCTAAATAAATTAATTTGGATTATGTAGGTCACTTTTGTGTGAAAATCGGAAAATAAAAAATCAAAGTTTTTCAAACTGTATCGTGCAACATATCAAATTAAAGGGCTCATTGTGACGGTATCGAATATTTTTTTTTTTTCATAATTTTAAAATTATAAATTTTTTAAGTTATTTAAGATAATAGATGAAAAATTGCCTAAAATTTTGAAAAAAGATACAGAAAGTAGTTCTTTACTTATAGATAACAGGCTAACCTATGGGTAAGGTGGAGGCAGTTAAAAAAAATCTGAAAAAAATATGATTTGTTCGGCACCCTTTGCGCGCTAGTCCGACTCGCTCTTGGCTGGTTTTTTTCTATTCTATTCTACCACTTCACGCTGTTGAGCATTTCGGGCTTACAGCTTATTACGTTGAGGTGTGCTTCCAATCTAAGTAAATGCAGCTCCGATACTTAAACCCGACTGCGCGACACAAGGTCAGCATATGTATGTACGAGTATGTATGTATGTTTGTTCCTTTGTGGTGCTTTAGAAAACAAACGCGTGGGCCGATTTTGATAATTCTTACGTCATTTGATTCGTCTTAATCTTTCGAGTGCTACTAAATACATGACAGTTATCAAAATACAATATGGTGACAACCAGACGCCATATTATAAAAAAATAAAAATTAAAGTTGACGAACTATATTATGAGGGTATCAAAATAAAGGGTTCGAGGAGGCGACTTCCAAAATATAACTCACTAAAATGTAGAAAATAAAAAAATTACCTAATATTTTCAAAAAACCATAGTTTTAAAAACAAAAAAGTTCCAAACAAGTCACTTTTTAAGCTGTCTGATGCAGTTGATAGCATAAAATCAATATTTGAACTAAAATAAATTTTTTGAAAATATTTTTTTTTTGGTGCTAGTGATAACCAGACTTACGGGCATCATGACGACCCGTAAAGACTGACACTCGAATGGATCAACATGGCAATAATAATATATCAACAAACCACAGAAACCATCCCTCTATTTAGTATACAAACACAGTTTCACTACTACTTCAAATTCATAATAACTATTATAAGACAAATACGCACGCTATAAAGCCGGGACACACTGGCGGTGCACAAAAGTGATGTCGCGACTATGACGGAGGGCGCGTGCACAATGAGGCTAATTGTTTCCTAGTGTCCTGCCTTCAGGCTGTGCCTAGTCTTACGTGCTTGTGTACTGAAACTAGACGAAGAAGACCAACACTTTAAACGAGAATGCAGGTTTTGTTTACAGTAAAATATATGCAGCGAACTAACAGGATTGACTAAACAATTATGGTTGTTATTAACTCATATCTATGTATAAAAAAGTGTGTGTTTAGTTACGTACGCACGTAAGAAGTTACACTTCTTTAGCTTAAGAAGATAAAAAACCAAACTGTTACAAAGTTTACAAAAGGAAAACAATTATTGTTCATGAACCAAAGACTATAGCTAAGTTCAGGGTGTCGGTTCTAGCTAACTTCAGGGTGTCGGTTTTTTGTGACAGTGTGCGCGCGCATCGTAAAAAATTACTCTCATAATTTTTCCCTAACGCACCAAAAGTAGTATAACTTCAAAAAATTGATTTCAGGAACCCATTTCATTTTAATTTACATAATGTGTCGCAGGAAATAAAATTTGTTTGTTTCATCCTGGAACTAATTTCTGCAAGTCAAAGATATGTCAATTCATCAATTCTTGATGACTAGTATCGCTATTTTATAATTAGAAAAAGTTCGTAAAAGTCCACCAACTGTGGAAAAAGAGACATGAAGGACAATTTTATAACACATTTATTTCAAATCACCTATAAAGTTCACTTAGAACTAGCCACCTGATCCATACGTAACAGTCATGGTTTGTTTCAAACCACAACGTATTCGGCAAATAGAATCTGCGAGATACTTGGTATGTAATATCCAGAACAGGCAATATACGTTAAGTTATGGACACAAGCATGACAGTAAGGCGAGCACACAAAAGCTAATTGTTTCCTCATGTTGTGCCGCCGGCGTTGTGTCCATGTCCTTATAGTTGACCGTGTTCACAAATTCGGGATATAATCGCGTGGTTAGATTGTACGGAACGGAACATGCTTTGTAGATGTAGCGGATTGTAACGGGTTAGAAATTATTGGTACTTTTTTTATTTCCTTATTAGTGAGGACCTCGTGGTTACATAATAGCAGCCGCACGGGTCGACTTCCAAGGTTAAGCAACCCTTACTGAGGTCGGTCCGTGGATGGGTGACCATCTTAACATTTCGAGACTCCTTCGTGTCTCAGAAAGCACGTTAAACCGTTGGTCCCGGAGGTCAATTGAAAACCATTGATGGGTAATCAGAAGCCATACTAACTGAAAGCAGCCTCGTCAAGGGGTATCGTGATACCCAGCTACTGGGTTCTGTAGGTTAAATGGGCAGTCGCCCCAAGTAAAATACTGATACTCAGCTATATTCGGTTACACTGGAATCCGATTTATTTAATTCCCTATATTTTCCCTTTTTCCAAAAGTTGAAATGAGAAAACGGAACCTTATAGGACCATTCGTGAGTCTGTCTCTCCGTCTATCACAACCTATTTGCGCCGACTCTACTACACCGATTGAGTTGATATTTGGTATAAATGTTACCGTTAATGTGCATAATCAGTTAGAGTGCAGATTAACTTGTTAATCTATGTATGTACAAAACGATTGATTCCAAAAATAGCAACAGCAGATTAACTTGTTAATCTACAGATTATCTGGCTGAGTCCATTAAAGTGGAAAAAAATGGGGGGGAAGTACTAATTCCATTCAAGAAAAGGCAAATGATAAGGTACATAAAAGTATTTATGTAGATGGTAAACATAATGTATTATGATTTCGTATTGTACAAAAAGTCAGCATCATATTAAATAAAGTAGTTTTTAAAATGATATCTTAAATAAATTGTTTAACCAAGGTTTCGGGTAGCCATTGCGTGGAGACTTTAGCCCAGTGGTTGTCGTTTAAATGCGACTGACGTGGCCCAACCCTCTTTGAGCCTGGCAGCCTTCTTTTTTTTTGCGGGTGGGAAATCATCCAATGGCTTCTCCCGCTTTAGGTAGAGCGGGAGGGCCGTGTTAGATTTTAACTGACTAAAACCCACCCTTGTTCCTTCAGTTGCCTGTGCCAAGGGTCGCGGTAACTCTATTTCAAATTTATCCGTGACCCCAGGCAGGCATCGGCCCTGACGGGCCCCGTCAGGTACTGCTGACATCTCTTTGAGGCGCGCGTGGATCATTACGCGCCATCGACTCGGGCTTGGTCGCCGTCCGCAAGCCCGATCTCCGGCCACCGCAAGCCCGCGCTTACGGTGGTCGGAGATCGGCACACGACAGCTTCTCATTGCCTCTCGCTCCGTACCATGGCCCGAACCAGACCTTGGCGAGACGACCTGAACGCGTACTGCGAGGGCCATTTGTGGAAGCACGGAGAAGTATTCCTGGAAGGACTTGAGGGAGGCCTTATCCCAGCAGTGGGACAGTGTAGTCTTTAAAAAACAAGATTTAAACTACAACTATCAGCGAAGCATCATGTTCATCATCATAATTATCACCCTTCACTCCGATGACTGTATTACGACCTAAGTTACTTCACAACCCTACTCGTCAGTTAAATTAATTATTCTAAGATTGTATTGTGCTTAATGAAGTACGCTTTCATTAGGCCAATCATTCCTTCCAAATATGGTTAAGATAGGGCAGCTAAGACATTGGTCTACAGAGAATCGATCAGCAGCTTTTACTTCGTGAAAACCATCCAATTAAATTTAAATAATTTATTTTCAAATTTTGGTACATCGGTGTTGTTAATTTTATATAAAATTTAGTATCACCATATTGGACCTATATGCATGCAAATTTTATATGGTAAAAAGACAAAAAACTAAAATAAAATTTTATACAGAATATATTGACAGAAATTATTAGGCACTATCGGTACAGAACTTACTGTAACCATTTTAAACCATAGTCGGCAATTATTAATATGCCAGCCATGCGAGGCTATATTATGCGACAATTTTAAGTAGCGTAGCTAAGGACCCTTAAGAATTCCATGTTCGACATTGTTTAACTAGTAAAACGGCATGGCATCAGCCAATAATTGTATTGAATTAGACCGTTTTCTCTTAAAGGTACTAAGACACCCTCCCGAATTACTTGTGGTCATGAACCGAAACGACGTCTGACCAACAAAAGGGAGCAATGTCGTAAGACGAAAAAAAATCCTCAATGTGTTCATCGTCTTAACGAAACCTCGTACATAATACGTTTAGTCATGTAAATAGGTATTCTCAGAAACCATTTGAGGCTATACGGGAGACGTTAAAGAAAGCTTCTATGTAGCCTTTATATAGCTCTTATAGCCTTGTAGGGCTTATGTGGAGACAGTGTCGTAAAGCGAGATGGTTTGACAAGCAATTTGAAGAACTGCCGGATTTTGTGAGAGCGAGATTTTGGAGACTGGAGTAAAAAGATTTTACGTGTTCGTACACTGAGAAGATAATGATGAGGTTTTTTTCTTGAAGATATTTTAAATCGAGTGGGTGTTCTTTAGTTCTGCATTTTGGTCAACAAATTATCTTTATTTCAAACAATACAGTCCATTTTTTTTTAGTGGGGTGGTAAATTCTCCAATGACTTCTCCCGCTCTGGGTGGAGCGGGAGGGCGTGTCAGACTCTTACTGACTAAAACTCACTTCTGTTCTTTGCTTGCACTTGGTGCCCAGTGGCGAGGAAGGCTAATTGGGTTTTTTTTTTTTTTTGGGGGGTGGGAAATCATCTCAAGGCTAGTAGGGTTAGAGGCAAATTATGAATGATCCATTTAAACTTCTTTCTGCATTAACAGCAGTCTTATCTTTTAAATTTTAAACCTATGTCTTCATCACTGCTGACAAAACGACTGTATCCGAATACAAATGGCCAGGAATTCTGGAAGTCCCTTAGAGCAAACCGCGACGAATGCCAGATATAAAATAAACAGGCCTTGATGACGAAAACAGTTGGATTTTATCAACGGTTAAATAAAAATAGTTATGCAAGTCCTAACTAAAAGCAATACAAACATTACTCCCAACAATAATAATTGCCAGCCTTTTGTACTAAGCTGCAAACTTAGTGGCATAATAGACTAGGCATTAGCAACCTGTCACTAACTGCATACAATTGGTTATTGCGGTGACACTAATGGATTATTGTTCTCTCTCTAGTGTACTCTAGGCACTACTGTAAACCGTTAAGCTGTGTTTGCAACAAACTGTGTAGACTTTTTTTTGCTATCGATAATAGGCGTGTCAGATTTTAACTATTAGCTGCAAGATAATACTTTAAGAGTAAATTATTTATCAAACTAACAGTCTATACAAATGAGCTATAGGCAATATAGTCACCTAATCAAGTTATTAAAACTTACTAGCAAATTAAGGTGTGGGGGCTAAGTAGCAAACAGACACAAGAAATAATTCATAATTTATTTACTGGGTAGAAAAACCACTGTTTTAGCACAATATTGAAAAAGCAGGTCATAGCGAAAATATTATAATCGTTATCGATTTAAATCACATCACAACAAGAATATTAAAACACAGTAGTGGGTATAATAGCAGAAACAATAGGTTAGATACTTAACTTTAACAGTCGTTAATCCTTACAGGGCAGCAGACAAGAGCAGAAAAGGAATTCTGACAACCCAGGAGGGCCTATTTATGCTGGTTCAAGTGTTTAACTACCATCATTAGAACTCACGGTCAATTTTGGTGCTGCAGCACCTCAATAAATGTTTCCTCTTACTATCAATATAATACTAAAAAAAAACATTAGTTAGACATTACATTATAAATAGAAGAATATTATGTATATACTGTGACGACCTTATGTTGGCAACCTTATGGTAAAGACTGGCACGTTAGAAGTTTGGAACTTTCTAGAAACTCTTGAAACGCCAATTGAGAATTTAGATAAAAAGAAGATTTTAGTTTTTAGGTAGACTTGACCTAGCCCGCACGAAGAGGGCACATGTATTAATTTCATTATTCAATATAACATATTAATATTCCAGTTCTCTTTCTTTTATAACACATCACACATAAGCAGTCACTCTTATACACCACCCTCTCGCACGGCGAGCGAGTAAACAAGCCCCCAGGAACCTAAAAGGAATCTCCAGGGACCAGCACCAAGAGAAGCTGCTCCAGGTCCCTATAATACCTTAATCTATTACACGCGTTTTACCGCTACCTCAAATGATGATAAGCGATGATGAGGTCGAAGATGGAGCACGCGTGGACTTGGAGTGAGATGGTTTTGTAATACAGGAAGAGAAGATTTTACAATCAGAGAAATTTATTGGACAGTTAGAAAACTGATGAAAAATTTGTAAAGCGAACTTTTTTATCATTGTTAGGGTTGCGTTAGACCACTCTCTCACCTGATGGTAAGCGATGATGTCGTCGATAATGGAGCACGCTTGCCTAGAAGTAACCTATTCACTCTTGACTTTAAGACTCCCGGGTTGTTGTTATCGGAAACACAGACTCTGGCAGTGAATTAGACTCCTTGTAAACAAACTGTCAAAAAATGACAATGAATAAAAAGATCTACGCTAAGTCAAATTCTTGATATCTTACCGTTTACCTGGCAACTGATAAATTGCTCTACAATTTTATCGGAATTGTCAAAAACACTTCTTAAATCGAATTCTTTAAAAACTTAGGAAGAAGACATGCTCTCTCCACGTTCAAGCTGCAGAAAGTTCAATCCAATCGCGCAAAGTTTAATTCGGATTACTTTTAGAAGATTTCTCCAATGCAACTAGGATTAGGTCGAGCCAATAAAACTAAGACTATCGTTCGAGATATCGAATTCAATCCACTTGCTTCCTGCCTGTAGTTAACTGATTAAATATTCACATATTTTGACAAAAAAATACGATATGCCGTTACTTTGCTTCTCTGGAGAGGTATGTAATGATAAAATCATTAATAAAATGCTAAACCGTGAAAAGTTGGTCCTTTTAAAATACGGCCTAGCTAAGAGATTAGATATATATATAATAATTTATATAATAATAATAATATATAATAATATATAATAATTTATTTGAAAAAAAAAAAAAAACCCTTAGACACTAATATAATGGAATCATATTAATTATTTAATTTCAGGTCAACCGTAGTAAAGACAACCTCCACAAGTGAGGGTTCTCGGATGGCTTCAATCTTCGGTATTTATACGGCGTCTTTCCGCAGGTCTTAACCAACCTCTTATCAAAATCAAATCAAAAGTCATTTATTTAAATTAGGCTGAGAGCCAGCACTTTTTGAACGTCCAAGTTCTGCATAAAAACAGTTTCCCAAAAACGCCCGCCCATCACCAATTCCTAGTGTTTTAGCTGTGAAGAAGAAGTGACCAACAAACTCCACAGCAACACATATGTCTGATAAATTTGAAGAAGTTGAATCTATATTATTGTATGCAACAATCGTAGCATTTCTATGAATGTATACAATATCGTCCAAAAAACACTCATAAAATTAAAATTATTCGTCACTTGTTAGCTAGCACACTCCATTATGCCGTAAGCCGAAAAACTCAAGCATAAACTTAATAAACCAAATTAAATAAGCCTCCACACATCACTGGTGTGCCCGCTTACACGTCCAACGGTAGTATTTATCGATAGGGCTGTGATTCGATACCACAAGTGACATCACAGTAAAATTAGTAAAAAAATATTATTATTGAGAAAGAACATCAAATGTAACATTTTCTTGCGTTCAACATAGCGACTAACTATTCTTATCATCTCAATAGTCGTTGATGGAATAGTATGCTTTCGAACAGAGATTAGATTGAACTTTAGTTTTAAATGCATTAAAAGGCAGGTCATGAAAAGAACGGGGTAGCTTATTGTCAAAGCGGATATCGAGCTATGAACCTTACGAAGACGGTGAGAAGGAGCAGGTAGTTTATGCTTGTTTCTGGTGTTAAAATTGTGGATATCACTGGTCTTGGTGTATAAATGTATATTTTGTCTAATGTTATGTTTGCAAAAATGAATCGAAATGCCACCGTAAGAAATTCCAATCTCTTTGAAAATTTCTTTTAAGGAAACTTTTGACCCTAGCCTATATATTGCTCGTACAGCACATTTTTGTAAAACAAATATATTTTGTATGTGCGTAGTTTTGCCCCACAAAAGAATACCGTAGGACATAACGCTCTGTGCGGATCACCCAGAGGACACGGTGGAGCATACGGTGGAGGTCTGCCCCGCCTGGGCGGAGCACCGCCGTGTCCTCGTGGATGCGATAGGTGGCGGCGACCTCTCGCGCCCGGCCCTGGTTCAGGCCATGGTATGGAGCGAGAGGGAATGGGAAGCAGTCTCCGCCTTCTACGAAGCAGTAATGCTCGCGAAGGCGGAGGCGGGACGCGTAAGGGAAGCTAAACGGAGTGCCCCTCACGGCCCCGGCCGCTACCACCGCAGGAAAGGTACCGGGCGTACTGGGCGTAGGACGTCGCGAGACGATTTCCGGCCACCGTAGACCCGGGCCTGTGGCCGGCGAGCAGTGGGTAGCTCGCCGTCCGATCAGCACCAGGCCCGTGAGTCGACGGCGCGTAGTGTTCCACGCGCGCTTCAAAGAGATTTGTGTCAGCCACCACTGACGGAGCCTATCGTGGCCGGTGCCTGCATACCTAGGGGTAGCGGATAAATTCTGAAAATGAGTTACCGCACCCCTGGGCACTCAGGCAGGGAAGGAACAGGGGTGGGTTTTAGTCAGTAAGAGTCTGACACGCCCTCCCGCTCCACCCAGAGCGAAGTCATTAGATGATTTCCCACCCCAACAAAAAAAAAGGACATAACCCTATGGAAATAACTAAAATAGACTAACCGTGTTGTTTCAACGTCAGTATATTGTCTAACTTTTCTGACGGCGTAGGTGGCAAAGCTAAGCCTTCCCAATAGGCTCGATATATGTGGGCCCCATTGAAGTTTGGAATCAACAGTTATACCCAAAAAAACAGCCGAGTCCACAGTTTGAAGCTCTTCTTCACATAAGATGACATTGGGTCCTAGATTTCTAACATTAAGTAAAGCAAACTTATACATTTAGTTTTTTTTATAGCATTGGGAACTAAGTTATTTGTCGTAAACCAATCCGTAAACATTGAGAGAGCGCTATTTACGTTATCAAAATCTTGACTATTCCTATCTACTTTAAAGATAAGAGAGGTATCATCTGTAAAACAGTACTACGTCACAGATACCTTTTAATAAAAAGTGTGGTAAATCATTAATATACACCAAAAACAAGAATGGTCCCAATATCGAGCCTTGAGGCAAACCTAAATGAATTGGTAGTTTATCTTGCTCCGCATGCCCCTGTCACCAGTACATGTGGACAACCTTATGGCTGCGTCAGCAAATGCTGTTGCCGTCGCTGAATACTGGGCCAAACGTTATCGTTAATTTTTTATTTGTCTCTGGTTTTCGTTTTTGAGACCGTCTGCCGAAATTAAAGTTATTTTGCACTTTTTTTTGGAAGTACCTATGTTCTATTTTTTTGTAAAAAAGTTTATTTTTATGGTTTCTCTTTTTAGTTCTGGTTTAACATTAAATTGTGTTAACAATACATATACATACGATCGCAGCAATCGCGAGTTATTTGCTGTTAGTTATTGAAGAATTCCACTGTCTATCGTCGAAAATCTTCATTAACCCTAATGTATTTTGTAGGTACTAAAAGCTTCCTTGAAAAATATACATTTGAATAACGAAATCCCCATCCCAATTGGATTAGTAGTTTTCGATAAAATCGCGGACAAACAAACATACATACATACACACATACATACGGGTCGAATAAAGAACTTCCTTTTTTGAAGTAGGTTAAAAAAATCGAGACAGTTTGATATAACAGAGTTGTTTCCAGTACATCGACAAACTCCTGAATTACCTTTACCTACACTGCATTCAAAGGATATTTTCATGTAGAACTTAGTTTTAAAGAAACTTTATTCTCAATAAAGATATAATTATGTCACTCACCTGAGAACAATACTAAAACATACATTTATAAATAACACAAAGCTTGTCGTCATTAGTTACAAACTAGATACCTTTTCAATGGCTTTATTTCTCCAGCAGGTGGATTCGCTAACTCAGTTAACATCAATTTGATATTAACTTTGCAGTACATTGCTCGGTGGACATTGATTATAATAGGCACTAAGTTTTCCTACACGTCAAAGTAGCAATGCACGGCAAAGTGCCTATCAAGTTGATGTCAACTGGGTTAGCGAATACACCTACAAAGTGCGTTTCGTTTTATAAACTAAGTTGAGTTTTGAATGCATTGAAAGAGTGTAGATTTCTTATACTAGAGGTATTTTATATAAAAAGCTGTGCTTCTTCAAAATAAGCACTTTTTTGCCGTAATTAGTTATAGTTTTGGGTAAAACTACCAAGCTACGTAGCTGGTGGCTCGGAGCTTTGTGATGACGACTTTCGGCGTTACTAGGAACGAGTATGACTAAATATTTGTTTGATCTACATTAATAAAAGTAGGTGTATTTGATCCAGTTTTGTCAGTCCAAGCTAAATTTATTTTTTAAAGACACCCATGCTAATATAAATATACTAATAAACTTGAAAAAAAAATATTTTTTTTTTCAGTGTTTTTTGGAAGTCGGTTGTCTTTTTTTGTAAAAGAGTTAGTTGTCCTACCCCATAAATAAAACTAAAAAGTACAGCCTTAATTTATATTCTCAATAAACAAACTTTGCTCACCTTGCCCATCGACACTTTTTTCCCGACTGCAGAGTCGCTCTCGTGGCTAAGTAAAGGCTCAATTACACCTTCCGATTTCAAGGGACCCCATTTAGGAACAATCTAACTAGGAAGTTGAAAGCTAGCAATTACACTATCCTAATATCGACTACTAAATCGGAATCCTAAATCGGAAGTGTTGGCAACTCTTACAAATTCAAGCCCCTTGACAGAATATCAAAAGTTAGCTAGAAAGTCTCTAAAACTGATTCTACCAGGAGCGGACCAAAAAAGAAAACGAGCGGATTCAGATTTTTTTTCTGAGAAAGGGACCTTGTGAAATTTAATTTTATTTTAAACACATTTAAAAATAATAATAGCCCATTTCGTAGCGACAAAGTCGCTTAATTGGCAACACTTAGCTCTATATCGTAGTGATACAAATACACTATCCTAAATCGTATACAATTTAGGAAGTCAAATCGGGACCTTTCAATCTCACTAAATCGGACACTAACTGCTCTAGCTGCTATTACACCTTCCTGTTTCCTAAATTGTTATTTCCATTTATAATTATAGTTAATTCCTAAATTTATGGAGACAAAATTTCGTCTCGTGGCATAAATCGCCAAACTTATCACCAATTTTTTTCTTCACAAAAAATTCTAAAATTCAGATATTCTCACAATGGTAATAACACTGCTAGGTCCAATGCCGATGCTTGGCCGCCACGCTATCAGGGCTTACCGTAATATATGGCGAGAGCAGCCAGACTATAGGCGATGTAATAAGATGCCGCTGTAGCTCGTGTGGGACAGTTTTACTGTTATTTGGATGCCTATTGCCTTTGTGTTGCTGGAAATGTTTGAGACTGTTGGAAATCTTGTTCGGGTGTGGTCTTAGTTGAACATCATTCTTGGACATTTGGAGTAAAGTGTATAATTATGGTTAAAATCTATAAGAGAACAAAAAAGAAATGAAATAAGTCTACGGCTTCTAAAAATGCAATTGAAAATGAAGTTACTAAAGTACAGAAAAATAATGATTAATTTACAAATCAATGAATAAATGGGATCATAAGAGTGTTTCAAAACAAAATTGTGATTAGGTAGTATCTATAACGGAGTCTGTCCATTACACCGTATCGTATCGTGACCGTACCAGGAACGTGTCAGGCATTAAAACATTGCCCACTAGACCCTTCCGATACAAACCAACCACCGTCGCGTGCCATGCACGGAGCGTACCGGCACCGACAAAATGTGCATGCATGTCAAAACGGTGCGCGCATGTGGCAAAACGGTGAGCATAGGGGTTATAACCGCGTGATGACCGTTACGCTCGGGTGTGATACGCGGTTAATACGCTCTAGTGGACATAGTAGTACATTTCGTGTTTCTTTCCGTGCTTGATACGTTCCTAGCACGGTGATATTAAGATACGATGTACTGGGTTAATTCCTACGTAATATGTTTCTACAAAAGCCGGTTAATCAGTAGTCTGAACATATAAAAACATACCATCTTTATTTTACAGGCCCCTGATAAAAGGATTCATATCGAGAATAATGCGCCTTCTTCAGAATAAAGCCTCGATAAATAAGGAACGGGAACAATACCTCTTGAGGATATAAAACCGAATCCGAAGAAAACCTTTTGTAACTATCCTAAGAACGTTATACGCAAAATTCTATCAAACTTATTATTCCAAAGATGTTTTCCAGTGAGATATCAAAAGATTATCTCATGACGGGCTTGGGAGCATCTTTCATGTATATTTTCGGAGCGTTTAATTCAGCGTGTCTTGTGAGACCGGCTACAAACGCGGACGGGGATGACAATGCTTTGTAGTCAATGCCTCAGGCATCTCTTGCAATCTCTCTTACATGTAAAGAAACACATTTTTTGGCATGTTCTTGTTAAAGCGGTGTTTTGGGATCCTTTTGAACGTGTGATGTTTCTTGGTTCTCAGATAAAAAGATTTTCCATCAAATCTTGTCGTCCTCATGTCACTTCTATAGGCGTTTATTTCAATTTTTGCACAATTAAACAACAATATTTGTTTTTGTCCATAAATATTACAGCAATGTATACCAAGCGTGTGACTACAATATTAATTACAATAATTATTAGTGACTAATCTAGTTTGGTCTAAATCGGCTGAATTGAGTGGTACATAATCCTATCATGAAATGGATATCCTGGATAAACCTATAATTTAACAGTGACAAATGTGGGCTCAAATTTAATCATATATCAAGTCGATGGAACAAAGAACAGGAACAAATAACATAATATGACACCTACATTCCACGAAGGGTTGTACCTATACAATATGGAGGCGATAGCATAACAATAAATCCAAAGAACTTTTACTATGACCCAACATTTAGTTACCGCGTACTGGCAGACGCATCGTTGGAAGACCTCCAACAAGGTAGACCGATGACCTGGTGAGGGGTCACGGGTAGCCGATGGATGCGAGACAGGACTGGTCATTGTGGCGACACTTGGCGGAGGCTTATGTCCAGCAGTGGACATCTTTATGCTGAAATGATGATGATGATGACATTCAGTTTTGCATAACTCGACAAAATGTATTGAAAAGCTAATTTTTGTTTCTCGATTTCAGGGTTACATGGTATGGTGGTTCCATAGTAAAAGTTGTTCATAATGATGAGTATTGCCCGTGTTTTAATTTATCTTTGCATTAACTTTGCATTAGTACTTCCGTTATTAACTTTCAACCCCTTTTTCACCCCCTTAAGGGTAGAATATTGAAAAACCCTTTCTTAGTGGATACCTACACTTTACAAAGAACACACTCTCCAAATTCCATGTCTACAGGTTCAGCGGTTTAGACTGTGCGTTGATATATCAGTCAGTCAGTAAGTCAGGACTTTGAATTTTATATACAGGGTGGAAAATATCAATGGGCCCTGAAAGAAACCATTTTAAATCCTTAAGGTGGAAGCTCCAGGGTAGCCCGCGAAATTCAATATTTTTTACGTTTTTTGCAATTTGCAGGTCAGTGTCAGGTTGTACCTTGGTCGCCGCAGCAAGTATGTATTTATAGAATTATAATCATTAAAATCATCAATACAGATCTTCAGTTAGAATTGATGCCAAATGTTATGATTTCATGAAATACTTACATTTGGAATCAATTCTAACTGAGAGAGTTGTATTGAAGCATCCACCTTAAGATAAATTATTTTACTTAAGAAAAACCAAATGTTTATTACAGAGATTTTATCCTGAACAATAATCTTAACAATTCGTACAATAAAATAGCGAGTGTTTATTTTTTGAATTTTTAGCTGATTCAGTTCGCGGTTTAGGTAAGCTTGCCGAGAAAATTGTGAATGCAGTTTTGTTTCTTTTTAAAAATAAAGGAATGTTTCCTTTAAGTAAAATAATCTATCTTAAGGTGCCAGCGACCCATTGAAATTTTCTACCCTGTAAACAGTTTGTCGTATCCACCTTGTAGAGGTATGAAGACGGAGAAGTGACAATAAAAGGTTACAAAGCCATTTGAAATAGCCATGTTTTTTTGTGCATGCTCCTTTCAACAATATAAGCGTAATTTTCGAAAGACATTATGTAACATCAGCAAAGACAAAAGGTTTCAGTAAATTATGTACGAATATGTACAAGTCTTTGTTACTTGTCTCTGCTGCCGGGAGCGTTTTATGCACTTTGACGTCACATGTCTAAAGAAACCGTTTGGAGTTAAAAGCTATATTTCTGCGACTACTGAAGTGAAATAATTCTTGTGATCGTTTCGATTTTAAAGAAGTAAAATCCACTGGACTTGCGGCTGTATGTTACATTGGCAAAAATGTTCCTTTGTTTCTTGGACATCTTTAGAAAGTTGTTGAAGTAGAAACATTTTCTTTTATGGTTCAATTTAAATCATTTGATTTAAATTGACATTCGTGTGTATTGAACTGTGAATGTAAAGATGTGGGTGTCAGATTTTCAATTGGTTTCTTTAAATTGGTTTTCAAGATGATGAGCATTGAAATCATTTGCATTATTAATAAAACCTTGACTTACAAGGCTTTTTTACCATTGATAGGCTCGCGTTTAAAAACTATCTCACCTGATGGTAAGCGGTCGAAGATGGAGTCAGTTTACCGATGCAACCTATTCACAATTGACTTAAAAACTCTCACTAAGCAGGGAATGTGTCGACCACTCACTCTCCCACTCACTCTCTCACTGGGTAACTGGGTGCTAACTAGGTAGTTTTATCGACATAAAACTACCTAAGTATATTATGTAGTTAGTGTTATGTTTGTCCTCAAAGCTACAGAGTAAAACAATAGTGTGAGTGTATGTATAGCTGCTGGATTCCATGAAAAGCAAACACAGTTGGCAGCAGTACCTACAGAAAATTAAGGTAAATACTAATTTGATATTGTTTGCTCTTCGGTGCCAATGCTTGTTATTTTACTAGTTCAATTGTAAACATTAATTAGCAATTTCAGGTCGCTACACACTAATTCAATGAATTTCAATTTAATTAATGATGATTATGAACAATTAGATTTATATCCATTGTTTCAATGAGAAGCAATACTGTCGAGTTAATTGTGAAAATCACTAATACATCGATTCTAGATACTCATTATGAATTTTATTTGGATGAAAATTGTTTTAGCAATTAATTCAATACTTAACTACTGTATTACAGAACAAATACATACTTCTGATACTTCGTCGAAACAAATTTTCCAAAACCTGTTGTTTAATTTCAATTATTTTGACAACAACAAATTCATGACTTACAAGCACCCAAAGAAAACTTAGAGATTGACGATGATTCAAATAACGGTGATCACACAGATTTTAACTAACATCATAAACCAACTTCTACCATGCAAGATAAAACGCGATAAACGCGTAAACATAATATAAATCGCTGTTACAAGCTCAAAGAACTGCCGAATGTTTGGGAAACCGACACATGTCAGGAAACGCCAACATCTGACAGACTTGTGGTCGCAGTCGACAGCACTTTGGGCTTGTTACTTATAATTGTTATTTTATAAACGTTTTCGGAAGACAACCGAAATTATTCTGAGTAAGAGAAATTCATAAATAATTTTGATAACTTGTTTTCTGAAGTAGCCGCTTTTTATAGGTTGACTTTTGTTTTGTATAATCTAAGAAACTATAACATCGTTAGATGAATCAACAGAAATCAAACTCATCAATCAAGTACCTCTATCATCTTTCTGTTTTATTTTTCTTGAATTGACCGTTTTTAATTTGGCTTGGGTGTAACCGGTGCCACACTTCTGTGCAAACACTGTATACACAAATCTAAACTCTACTTTCCATTCTCTTAAAATTCACACTTTAGTCCTAGCAGGGAATCTTCTGGTAAAACTTTCTCATAAAGTTTCTCTCGTGTTTCTATTCGCCCACGCAGAATATTCTAACTTTTCTTTACGGGCAATTAATACGGACAATCTTGCATCCATTCATTATGCAATTTCCTAGAATCCTTAGTACGGCAGCACACTATCTCCACATTAAGCTGAGCAGGATTTATCTGGAGAACGGCGAAACCATTCTTTACTATTACCAACTAGAAACGGCTGGGTTTTACGTGGGGTAGAGTTATTGACTTTTGCGGTGGAAAGCCAGAATTCTGGGAAAATGTTTTAATAAAACCTGGTGTTACTTGGGTCTTAAATAAAAACTGAAATCACATAGATTTACACATTGAATGAACAATATTTGGAAAAGTGTAATCTAAAGCACCTAAAATCATAGCATCTACATATCGCATTTAAAAGGCACGAGCATAATTAATGTGGCATAGCACGGTGCACTATTTTTTTTTTTAAATACCATTCCCCACACTAGGAATTACTCCTGTATCGTGGGTGCGTTCACAAACATGTTAACTCACATACACAAGACACCCAGACTTTTTTTTTGTTTTTGGGGGTTTGAAATCGTCCTGTGACTTCGCCCGCTCTGGGTAAAGCGGGAGGGCGTGTCAGACTTTTACTGACTAAAACCCACCCCTGTTCCATCCTTGCCCATCTTTGCATAGTGCCCAGGGGCGCGGTAACTCTGTAACGAATTTATCCGCGACCCGAAGACAGACCTGGAACAACTATTTGTAGGCAATACAAATATTTGTCCCGAATTCGAAAGCTCAACCACTGCGCCAACCGTATCGTCATATAAGTAGAGGGGTATGTCATTGAAGTAAATAAAATGAATTATTTGTTTAAAAAAAACGAGAATCCAAAAACGAACTTAATGAGTAAATAACGTACACAATTATGTATTAGCTGGCGATATATTAATTCCAGTATAAAATATCTCCTTCATATTCTGCAACATCGTAAAAAAGTAAGACGAACAATTGAACAAAAGCCTACTAAAGCCGCTGGCACCACAGCCGGCCATGTCGGCCTTGTGCCGAACATAAAAAACTTAAAAGAACTACTACATTTTCCAGACCATGAACCATTCGCAAAACTACCTCAAAAAATCCGGAACTTAGCAACATTACGAGCGGAGTCACGTACTGAAACTCATTTGACTTCATTGTTATTGGATAAGTAGGCAGTCGGCAATAAGGCGCCCTAAGCCAGATATAAGGGCGCGGTTAATTTTCAAGTAAATTACTAAACGACTTTAATGCGCCGAGTAATACAGTTAAATGTGGAGTTTTGTCTAAATTAGCAGTCAAATCTTGCCGCTCCGCACATACAAATGAACTAGGTACGCTCTTATTGCCTCGATATTGCATTTAGGGAAGGGATTTCGTCTTTAAATGCAAATGTAATGTAAATAGCGGAGATGGGTTTGGCCGGAAAAAAAGAGGCTGCAGTAGGCAATGTAATAAGTACGAAGATTTTAGTAGAGGTTTCTATCATATAATATCATCATTTGCGAAAACTGTCTTCACAGTATCAGCGCGGCCGCGTAGCATGTTAGTCTCGCCAATTTATTTCCCAAGTTCTTTGAGAACCACTTAAACACTGGAAGCCGTCCAACATTTGAAAACAAGTCGGCAGTTGTTAGTGAGTCATACATCGTCTACATGGACGATCGATCGGTAACTTTATGCAAAACATAAAAATCGACGGCAGACAAAACGCTTGCATAATGCAGTAGACAATATGTACGTTTTCTAAGTACTACTTACAGGCTGACCTTCCTTTTATTTTATAAAATTCCAGGAGATTTGATTTTAAGTGAAAAAATGAAAATAGATAAGTTGTTTTTGAAGAAATTAAAGAAACTGGCCAATCTAAATGCCGTTTCGTAATACACTTAGAAGAAGTAATAATGTAATATTTGAAACTTGTTTAATCTACCGGCTAGTCTCGCGGGTGGAGTGAGCAAGAATCTAAGTTACGACGAATCTTTGTTGTTACTTTAAAACTTCGTCATTATATCATAGCGTATACCCGTGGGAAACCAGGGCAATATAATTTCGAAGTAGGTGAACGTTTCTGCCCAGACCCGGATATAATCCCTTAGTCACCTTTTACTACTCCGATGGGAGATGGCGGGTTGGCCTGTTTTAAACTAGGTGGGAATAAATATTTATCCCTGTCACATTTTGTAGGTACTTATAATACAAAGTTGGTTTCATAGAAATGGGATTTGTTATTGTTGACGTAGGTGTTTTCAAGAATATAACAATATATCTCGTGTTGCCTTTGTAATTTTGGGACGTAAAGATTCTTCCAAAAGTAAGCATGAAAGGCGTCGCAAGCTTCATTCCCCTTCAAAAAATACATTTTTCCTGTATATAATATTAATGCACACCTATCACGTAACAGGAAGGAACCTCCATAATCTGATTCCCAACATCTCGCGACATCCCATGATTGGCGCAAGGACAGACGAGTATGTTACGCAGTGTATACCCAGTTGGCGCGCGAACGCTACAAATTTTCATACCAAAGGAAACTCAGACGTAAAATGTATTTTTAGTGGAAACACGAACGAGAATTCTGGCAATAAAATTTTATTCGCCAGCGCCCCTGGTGTAGGCATATTCTGAACTGTACGTGGAGCGACGGCGTTAATCCAAAATAGGCTCTAAAATTGGAATGTAAATGAGCTTAGGTATTTTGTTAAGAAAAAGAGCGATCGTTTTTGTCTGGATAGATGGGATTCAGGTGGACGATGCTCTGTAATTCGAATGTTTATTTTGATCTTATCCATGATTGTGTTTGGATTCTAAATGGATATTTTCAGCTAATTGATTGTTTCAGTTTAATTGCTAGCGTTTCGTTATAAAAAGCCTTTGTTTGAAAAATATATTTCAATGTTAAAAACAACGCCAGCATTGTACAAGTTTAGTTCTTTGTAATAAACGTTTTCATTGCAGGAACTGTTTTCATTGTTAAATGAACAGTCCATAGAATTTCCTTTTACTGTATCAACTGTTGTAAAATTCACTTAATTCAAAGAAGAGTGGTGCAGTAATTTCATTTCATAATCTAGTACTTTCAACTTTGTCTGTAACTCTGTATTTTGAGAGTTTTTTGTTAGATACCATTATTTAGATTCACTCAGATTCATTATCTTGACTACTTATTGCTTGTACGTAATGGAATATTATCTTAAACCACAAACATCCCATAATTTAGATTTTGAACCACAACAGAAGCTTGTGGAATCCGTCCCCGGGGATTAACATACAACAACAGTGTCGCAGCCTGGATATTCGTGACACGATCTGATTTGTTCCCCGTATCGCTGTTTTGAAATACATTTATGGAACCGTACGGGGGAATGGCAGTACAAAACTGGCAGGTGAATGGATAAGGTGGTAAGGCTAAAATAAAAGTTAAAAACTTTGCTTTTATTTTCATTTGCAAAGCATTTTTGGTGATGATGCATGATATATGTTGTGAATAATTTGTTTACATGAAACATGTACCAATATCAAAGTTTATTTATGCCCTTAATTTGTATGTATATCATCAATGTTATCATCAATATTATTAATTTCTGTCGAAACACGTCCCTAAGAGTATCCACCTATCCTGTTGTTATCCGCATGATCCGAGGATACCGCACGGTCTCCCGTGAGGCTGCAAGCCTCCTTGCCGGACTGTCACCGTGGGATCTGGAGGCAAAAATCCTCGCGTATGAGTGGCGCGAGGAGGCAAAACGCCGGGGCCAAAACTCCGCTGCCGCGACACCTCGCGGCTCGGCGGACAGAGCTCCGGCAGGATCGCATGGTGACATGGAGAGAGCGACTGTCGCAACCCAGCGCTGGGCACGCCACCATCGCGGCGGTAGTGCCCCTCTTTGAGGAGTGGCTGGAGAGGCGCCACGGCGCCCTCACCTTCCGCCTGACGCAGGTCCTCACCGGACATGGCTGTTGCGGGAGGTACCTGTGTCGGATCAAGGCGGAGGTGACCCCCGGGTGTTTCCACTGCGAGGATCGCCCAGAGGACACGGTGGAGCATACGGTGGAGGTTTGCCCCGCTTGGGCAGAGCAGCGCCGTGTCTTCGTGGATGCGATAGGCGGCAGCGACCTCTCGCGCCGTGCCCTGGTTCAGGCCATGGTACGGAGCGAGAGGGAATGGAGAGCCGTCTCCTCCTTCTGCGAAGCAGTAATGCTCGCGAAGAGGGAGGCGGCACACGTTAGTGAGACTCAACAACGGCAGAGTCGCCCTAACGCCCTCAGCAGCAGCCGCCGCAGGAGACGCCAGGGGCTTCGGGCGCCGCGAGACGATCTCCGGCCACCGTAGACCCGGGCCTGCGGACGGCGAGTAGTGGGTAACTCGCCGCCCGATCAGCACCAGGCCCGAGAGTCGACGGCGCGTAGTGTTCCACGCGCGCCTCAAAGAGTTGTCAGCAAACACGACGGGGCCCGTCGTGGCCGATGCCTGCCCGGGGGTGGAGGATAAATTCGAAATAGTTAACTCGCCCCTGGGCATTCAGGGCAGGAAGGAACAGGGGTGGGTTTTAGTCAGTAAGAGTCTGACACGCCCTTCCGCTCCACCCTAGAGTGGAAGAAGTCATAGGATGATTTCCCACCCAAAAAAAAAAAAAACCTATCCTGTTGTTGTTTGTTTTTACTAATAAGCAGTAATTAATAACTGACTTATACCCAACAATTACTAATTAATTAAACATATCAAAAGGGAAATTGTATAATTTCGTAATTCCGCTCAAACGTACAGCAAAGCCCAAAACGGAAAGCAAGTTTCCAACTACGTCGAACCATTTTCTAGGCCACTGGAGGCTATTTTCTATTAGGCTGAAGTTAATTTAGACGCGGTGTATTTTCAGTCTCATTTAGAATATTTGAATTCCTAATACCTGTTTTTTTTTAAATTTAACATTATTATCTTTGTAATTTGGTGTTGACCAGCACCAATGTATCCCACACATTTAGGCTTCTGAAAAACAACCACACCAAATTGATAATAACCAGAATAAAAAAAACCGGGACGCCCGGCAGATGTGAAACATCTATTTTGTGTGTTGTGTTTTGGTTTGTGTTGTAGTTGTTGTAGTAGTTGTTGTTGTTGTTTATTGTTGTTTGTTGTAGTTGTCGTTTGTTTATTGTTGTAGTTGTTGTTTTTTTGTTGTAGTTGGTTGGTTGTTGTAGGTTGATGTTGTTGTTAGTTGTATGTTGTTGTTGTAGTTGTTGAAGTTGTGTGTTGTGTTACTTTTATATTTCGCATAGATGTTTCCAGGGAGAAGGGAGTCGAGGTAGCGGCGTAGTGGGGGCATCGTGGCACGACGGCGTCATGCAGTTTACCGTCACGAAATTCGAGTCGATTTGACTGCCAAGGCGCGCCAATAGATGTCTCACATCAAAAAGGTGTATTTCTTCGTCTTTAGAAGAAGTATTCTAAGAGAATTTTGTCGTTGTAATATTGAATTCGCTTGCGATATTACAGCAGAAAATCAACTATCACGTCAATAACTAACCAACCAAAAATCAATTTAATTCCTTCCCAATTCCCTAATCCACAGTTTCAATGAAGTACCCAATAAAGCTGAGCGCCGCGCCGACATAATTTCCTACACATCACACAAATGAAAGGCTCAACTTTATAGCACCATATGCATAATAAGGTAACCGTTAAACCTCTTCACAACAGGACCGCAAACTATCCGCCGAAGGGATTTCGGCAAAATCTTTCACAAACCCCATAATATTCCGTGGAGACTATTAAAGAGGCCGTATGGCGGTGCATGGATAAACAATGTTTGGAATTGTTTTCGCCGGACCCTCGAATAGTTCTCTGTCGGGGCTGCTGAGGGTCGGGATAACAAGTGTGTCTTGTCCGGGCTTTGAGAAAGTTTGAGTGATGAGTTCCTGCATGAATTTGTGTAGTATTTCTGGAGTATGTCGGTTAAGAACGGAGATGGTGTGATAGCCAGGGATTACATGCATGTTATTGAAGTGTCTTCTTGTGTTATCTATACAAGGTGTAAAGAAAAGGTATAATCATATTTTAATAACTGCATCTACTCATTAATAAGAACAACTTTCTCCTAGAAAACCTGAGGAAACGCTAAATATTTTTTTTTACCACCCATACAAAATGTTTTTGGAAAGTTCAATTTTTGTTTGGGGAATTTTCTATTTTTTCTTAGAGTAAGTTGTTCATTTCCTTGGGCAGAACCGGTTCTTAAAATATGACCACACCTTTCTGTTACACCCTGTTTAGTGTTGATGCAGTGTTGCGTTCCCCGGAGTTAAAGTCAGAATCTCCGGTTCAGAAGAAAATCACTAGTGGTTTCTGAAAACAGAACGTCGTTTAAACGGGATACTTTAATCCGTCATAAAAAGTAAAGTATAGACCACAAAAGCACACTTCACAAAGCTATAAAATTAGACAGCTACGGGATAAACATGGTTTTACTATTATCACACGATAAAGCTTTTCCGCATATTTAATGTCGGAATCGTTCATAAATAATACTAAAATAATAAAAGCTTTTTTTTTGAAGAAAATTACATTTCTTTTTCCTAGAATATAGCCGGTTTCCTTAAGATTTTGGTTACACGTGCCAAAATATTCGTAAATGAACATGTTAGCAGATTATGAGACTTTTCTGGAAAAAATATAAAAATAGGTAGGTAAATAAAGAATTTCGTTTCTGGTAGGTAACACAGTATTAATATTGCGCACCTATTTTTACGGCATTTTTAGTTCGTATTTTTACACGAACTTTTTCTTAATTTTAACTACAGTTAAATAAAAAGTTACCAGTAACTTTTTGTTGTGATGTACGTAGTAAAATTGATGTATGTGTACCTCTGCCTAACTCTTCGTTACATTACCTACGTTATTTTTTTATAATCAACACATCATAGTTTCAAGCGATGCAACACCGCTTCTGGGTTGTCATTGAACGAATTATTATTTATGGAGTAGAAAATGATAGCTATTATATCCTTTGCATTACCTCATCTTATACAGTTCCATTCCGAGCAGTCTTCAAAATAAAAGAACAGAAAATATTCAAGCAACTTATTAAAAGGTTCGTCGAAAAGGCTCAATGGGAAGTAATATTGTGTTTCGTAATTTCACGAATCAACATTTCTAATGTAGGGACGAGAGGCATTGTCAGCGTATATTGAGGAAAATATCTTCACAAACTCTGATTTTTTGTTCGCAAAGAATATCATAATAATAGTCATAGTTATGGTGGAGGATCAATATTAAGGGCTGGGGTTTTGCGTTATTAATTTGATGAAAAAAGCTGGATTACTTGTTGTTTCATGCTTTTCTACGTTATATAATGCTACGGAACTTGGACAACTGTATACATTTATATCATTTTATATCCTTCTATATAGTTTGTTTAGTAAACTATCTTTTAATTAATTTTAATTTTTAACCGACTTTCGAAAAAGGAGGAGGTTCTATGTTCGACTGTATGTATGTTTTTTTTTTTTTTTATGTATGTCCGCCGATTTCTCCGTCAGTTGTGGACCGATTTTCAAAATTCTTTTTTTATCCGGAAGAATATACTCCCGAGGTGGCCCCATATAAATTTTATCGATATTGCTTAGCGCTTTTTGAGGAACTGAACAAAAACGAAAAATACGCATTACTCGATGACGTTTTGGTGTTCTCCAAATGTTTAAATGCCACGTTCCATGTTTTTGGGGTTTTAATTCTGGGGTATAACAACTAAAAAGTGAACAATAAAAAACTTTTTTACAAAAAAAACAACCGACTTCCAAAAAAAAATACACTAAAAATTAAAAAATAACTTTAATTTCGGAAGTCGGTGTCAAATAACGAAGAAGTAAAATACAAACACCGACTGCCGAAATTAAAGTAATTTTTTTATTTTTAGTGTATTTTTTTTTGGAAGTCGGTTGTTTTTTTTGTAAAAAAGTTTTACACAATGTAAACCTGTATGTCTAATAAATTTTTGTATAGGTACCCAGCTAGGCAGCACATAGGAAAATGATGTATTTATAAAGAACACCATGTAACATAAATATGTATGTAACATTATATCAACGTGTCACAAATAAATATTTTTGAATTTGAATTTATACATTTAAGGCTCGGGTGGTTGTTAAGGCGTATTTTATCAAAGTCAAACGGCAGTGTAACAAGCTATAAACGTTGTTTTCAACACATTTGCTCAAAAAATGCATTTACGAGGCCTGTATACAAAGTTCGAAAGTTAAAAATTACGCACCCTATAATGGAACGTGCGGTAAAATAGGTACTCACACCTAAGTACCTATTTTACCACACGCTCCGTTGTATAGCGTGCGGTAAAACCGTGCGTATCCTTTACGGTTTTTTTTTATTTCCATAAAAAGCAATTTAAGAATTTCTATTTTGTTTTGTGTTTTTTTTTGTGTTGTAGTTGTTGGTTGTGGTGGTTGTTGATGTTGTAGGTTGTTTGTTGATGTTGTTTGTTGTTGGTTGTTGTTAGTTTTGTGTTGTTTGTTGTTGTTGTTATTTTTTGTTGTTGTTTTTTGTTGTTGTTGTTAGTTGGTTGTTGTTTGTTGTTGTTGATTGTTGTCGTAGTTTGTTGAAGTTGTATGTTGTTGTTGTTGTTTGTTGTTGTTGTTGTTTGTTGGTTGTTGTTGTTATCTGTTATTGTTGTTGTTGATTGTGGTGGTTGTTGTTGGTTGTTTTTGTTGTTTGTTGACGTTGTTTGTTGTTAGTGTTGTATTATTTGTTGTTGTTGTTGTTGTTTGTTGTTAGCTGTTGTTTTGTTATTGTTGTTTGTTGTTGTGTTTGTTGTTATTAGTTGTTGTTGTTTGTGGTTGTTGTTTGTGGTTATTGTTGGTTGTTTTTGTTGTTGTTGGTGGTTGTTGTTGGTAGTATTGTTGTTGTCGGTGGTTGTTGTTGGTACTATTGTTGTAGTCGGTGGTTGTTGTTGTTGTTGATAGTTGTGGTTGTTGTTTTTTGATTGTTGTTGTTAGTTGTGGTAGTTGTTGTTGGTGGTTGTTGTTATTGGTATTGGTGTTGTTGGTTGTTGTTGTGTTTGTTGTTGTTGTTTGTTGTTGTGTTTGTTGTTAGTTGTTGTTGTTGTTGTGTTACTTTTTTTTGCATAGATGTTTCTAAGGAGAATGGAGTCGAGAGCGGTAGCGTAGTGGGGGCTTCGTGGCACCACGGTGTCATTCCGTTTTTCGTCTCAACATGCGAGTCTGTTTTACTGCCAAGCCGCGCCAATAGATGTTTCACATCAAAAACAAAAGATTTTTTCATTACCTATTGTAGGTACTGTTTTCTCGCAAATGTGTTGAAAAACGTTGTATGATACACGTGCGGATTGGTATTTACAAACTCGTGACTATGGTAACATTCGTCTACTCGTTTGTAAAAACCAACTTACCGCACTAGTATCATAAGTAACTATTACAAGCCCTAAGTGCCGCCATAGATGGCCTGTTTGGACCAATCGAGATCAACTGCACGAGAGCAATCGTGTTGCGGTTGGGGCCTCCATAGACCGACTGCTTGGAGCAGTCAGTCAGTGCATTATTAGCTGCGAAAATAAATGAACTGCTTGAGTGGTCCGTGTATGGCGAATATCAATCTTGTATTGAAATTGCAGATCGCCCAACAGCGACCGCTTGAAGCTGTCAGCACTAACTGATCCAAGCAGTCCATCTATGGCGGCACTTACTCTATTTCCAGCTGTCAGATAGATAGCCAAAAAACTTCACTGTACGTAGATAGATATTAGCATATCATCTACATACTCAACATCAACAAGAATCCCATTTATTCTGTTTACTTGATTCTCGGAATTCCCGACTCATAATATACAACAAAACTCCATATTAATTTCAGAATAAACATAGACGTCCAAAATCCACATTCACTTAAATTTTAATACCCTCCAGTACACCACCACTTTGGAAGCAGTATATTATTACCATAAAACAAACTACCCTACATTCCGGCGACTTAAAGGATTACAGTCGAAAATCCACGAAACTAGAGAAAATAATGCGTAAATTAATAAATAAACAAGTGTACTCGTGTTAGGGGTTCCTGGGTTCCTGCCCGTATAATTGCTGGGAAAATAATCTTTCCGCTGGTTATTGGGCTAAATGACCATTCGTAGAAACCGCCGTTAATTTTCATGAGAGCGCCGTACCAAGATGTCCGAGTTGATTAAATTAGACCTTCACATTCGACGCGCATGTGGCCGTACTATTTGTTACCTAGTTGTAGTTGCTAAATTAAATTCAGTGGATCATAATTTGTGCTGTAAATCTAAAAGTTTCGAGGTTATGTTGTATTTGCAAAGTTGTAATGAAGGTGTGTTTATTAAAAGTATGAAATTGTAATTATCACAGTAATATTGTAGAGGAGAAAGTTTATGAGTGTTTGTGTTTTTATGTTTGTTACTTCTTCACGCTCAAACGGCTAGCTTATATCCTGGATTAACACAGAGGCTACTTTTTATCATGGTCTACGTGGGTGAAACCGCGGGGCGCAACTAGTTTGTGATAAAATTTGTTTTAGAAAGCAACATGTTACGTATTTACTTTTATTTCCCCAGCCTCTTAGCTACGTCGTTACAAAAAAAAATACAAACCGAAAACAGACCAATATTATGAAATAAGAATATCACTAACAAGTAAATAAATAGGTATTTCTCGTTGAACACAAGCTTTTCTCTTGCCTCTACATGCTGGTCTTACATTGAAAAAGAAAATATACCGTTATAAGTAGAAAATGTTAATCCTTTCCCGAAGGCTGTACCAACCTGGTCTCTATCTACACCTCTAGTGAATACAAAAAATATACAGAAATGGAGAGATATTAAATATTTTCTTTAGTGCTTGATGTAATCTACCTACAGGAGAGAACATTTCTTTAGCAAGAAATAAGAAACCTTTTACTAGTACGTCTGAAACATTAACAACATCAGAGGAAAAAAACTGACTGTAAATTAAACGAAACCTCGGTACAGTTTCTGGGTGCAAGGCGGCTAAAGCAAATAGAGCAAAAGATAGAATCTTCATGAAAGTTCATCAGGACATTCTGCAATTACCCACCTCGCTTTTCAGTCTGTAGGAAGGCAATGGCGAGGGAACTCATCTAACTTTCAACTGCTCTCACAATCCTCTTTGGAAGAACTTAAATTAATTTCTCAGATACAAAAATAGTTCCTGAAATATTCAATTCAAGAGCTGTTAATAAATTGGTGAATGGACTTCAATGTTTGAGAGCTGAAGTTTTGATCGCATTCAACTGAAAAAATAATAATTTCAGCAGAGATTAAAAATAAATAATTATTCAAATGGAAATACACATACAAAACTAAAGAAATCCTGGGTACCATCAGCTATTTATCTTTCAAGCAAAACTTTACTAAGAAACACAACTTTTATGTTACCAAAGACCTTAACTTATTATAAAAACCAGTGGATTTGTAGCCTCATAAACCAAATTCATTTTAAAACGCGTTTTAAAATAAAATATCTGTTTTGGGAGCCACAGTACAATTTAAACTGCGAAATAACTTTACACTAGTGCGACAAGGAAAACTTTTAAAAGACAATCAGGACTTAAATGGAACTATCTAAGTCCTATCTCGAATTGTATGAGTGTATTTTATGTAGACTCAGATTTTGGATTCAGTTTGGCTATATGAGATTGTTATAGTTTTGTCAGTGTATGCCGGAATGATTTTTGAGTATTCGGTTGTTTATCTGAAGCATCGACACGAAGAAGAATACTGGATACCCAATAATAATCTATTTAGTCAGTTATTATCTGTATATATAAAATTCAAAGGCCTGGCTGACTGACTAACTGATATATCAACGCATAACTTAAACCGCTGGTCCTAGAGGCATGAAATTTAGAGGGTGTGTTCTTTGTGACCAGAAGGTATCCACTAAGAAAGGGTTTTTCGAAATTCAACCCTTAAGAGGGTAAAAACCGGCCAAGTGCGTATCGAACTTGCCACATTTAGGGTTCCGTACCAAATTTATTTTTGACTATTTGTATGGCTTTGGGCCAACATATTGCTTACACTGTGAAAATTTGAAAACTGTAGCTCCAACCGTTTGGCTGAAAAACCTGTGTGACAGACGACGGATAGACATACGGACACGTGAGTGACAGCAGTAGGGCTCCGTTTGGACCCTTCGGGGTTGAAAGATTATAACGGGGTACTAACTCCGTGCGGGCGAAGCCGCTGGGAGAATCTAGTTACACATATAGTACTCAGATATAATTTTGACGTCTTGTCGACTTGCTATGGGAATGTTATGATATCTTTTTACCCGACCGCTTCAGAAGGAGAATAATTGAGACGCTTACATACTGCAGCTTATTAACATGTAAAACTACTAGATAAGCGCATGAATAAAACAAAGTCGGGTAAGTTACACCATTTATTTATAACTCAAGAAAGGCTGGACCGAATTTTTTGACCTTTTATTTGTTGGATTTGCCTCCGCCTCGGATTCATTTATTGAAAGTACGCCAGGTCAGTTAGTTATTCATAATCATATCATCAGAAATTACTTTCTTCACTTGGTAAGAATAATGAAACTAATGACGATAGTGTTAAGGCGCTTACGATTTTTATTGATTTTTAATTAAACATCATGTGATGTTCAATTAAACATTTAGACGTTTTTGTACATTTAGACATCTAAACGACTAGTTTTATTTCTTTGAAAAAAATATAATGTTATTCTAGACAATGTCTTTCGTAATTTGATATGTGAATATTTGAAATTATATGTTTATATCATAGTGTAATTAATTTGTAAAGTTATGTCTAACGCGTATAATAAATTGAGAATCACGCAAAGTATAATAATTGTTGTTTTATGTATTAAAAAATAATAATGCGTCTAATTTCGGACACCGCTCCTTGATGGGCGAGTCCTATTCCTGGGTGGACGTACAACGCGTTACGTGAGCTCAGCACAGAACACTCAATCTAACCACTCAAGGTCATTGGCAGTTAATAGCGTGAATAGCGCCTTAAAAACCTTATTACATATTTAGCACGTTACCGAGAAAATAATAATTTACAAGCGAACAAATTTTGCGAAACCTTTCAACTTCTTTACAAAATCGGCCGTTAATATTTCCATCAAATTGGTTAGAACAGTAAGCGGATTGCAAGTTCTGGATCATCTTTGTAATGTGTTTAGACTTAGATTTAGGTGAAGCAAAGGCAAGGCTTCCACTGCCAAGACGGATTTGTGTCGGCCCTAATGTGATTGCGAACTTCCACGTTTTCGAGAGCTACTGAAAATAATATCGATATAAGTATGGGTGCTGAAGTGCGAAATTGGATTTCAAATCTTTTCAAGAAATTTTATGGATGAAAGAACCTAGAAACTGGAAACGTAGGCTTAGTATTTACTTTACTTAGTAGTTACCTTTACGGATTGTATAGAACTGTAAATATACCTTTTAGTACAGTAACTTTTTTCGTAGTTTCACAATCGCGGCGTATTCGGTAAGTACTCGTATTTGATGGGAATATGTTATAAAAATGTAGTATATAGATCTTATCCCTGTGATATATTTATTCTATTGATAAATTAGTTTTAATTTTCAAACAAAATAGTTTTTATGGTTCCAACAGGGGTGGGTTTTAGTCAGTAAGATTCTGACGCGCCCTCCCGCTCCACCCAGAGCGGAAGATGTCACTGGATGATTTCCCAACACAAAAAAAAAGAGTTTTAAACGGCTGAATGAGAAAACGGAACCATTTTAAGATCACTCGTGTCTATATGTCTGCCCATCTGTCACAGCCAATTTAATCCAAATCTACTAAATCGATTGAGTTGAATTTTGGTACACACATGCGTACTTATCAGAGACCCAAACACGGACGTCAAACACAAATAAATAAATTCGGAATATGGACACCCTCCCCCCCCATATCCATCACGTCCATGTTCAAAGAAGAATTATTTGCCGATTTGAATCCAGTGACCCCACTTTTGGGGTTCAAATCGGAAAATTCTTCTTTGGAAGTCTTTAAGTCAAGAAAGAATAGGTTACAGGTAAGCGTGCTCCATCTTCGACCATATCATCGCTTACCATCAGATGAGATAGTGGTCAAACGCAAGCCTATCAAGGATAAAAAAATATGTTTTTCTAACTGTACCGGGCGAGTTTTCAAATGAAAGGGCACATTATGAGGGTCTCAACTTTACATAATTTTAAAATAAAAAGTTTTAAGTTATTTAAGAAAATAGATGAAAATTAAACATTCTTTCCCGCATATCTCTGAAAACACAGTCTAAAAAAAAAAAAAAATCTTGTCAACAACACAGATTTCTGTTTCTCTCGAGTTTAAGTCGCACTTAGCATCTTTAAGCAAACCTTGACAGTGATACTGAAGAGACTAATAAAGTTCAAGGTAAGAAAATATATTTCGTGATATAGGAAAAACATGGAAGGTACTTTAAAAACATATCACTAACCTAGCTTCGCAAAATAATCCTTCAATGACTAGATAAAAATGGTCTCACAGAGTGGCCTTAAAAAATGTAGGACATTGTATTTTTATGCGATAGTAAGTAAGCAAGAGAAGCAGCTGTCCTGTAGGCGACACCTGTCCGCACCGGTTGAATATCAAACGAGCCGTGTCCGGGCCGTGTCCGGGCGCGCGCCGGCTTCGGACCGGACAAAAACGGAGGCAAATAAACTCAGCACGCGTAACAAACAACATGCAAAGTTGAACTACTTCGTCATTATTTTATGTGGATCGAGAATAGTAACTATTGATTTTGCGATTTATATGTGATGATATTCAGGCCATTAAATTTTCATGCGTGTTTATCAAAATTAAAAATTTACCTACTTAGCTATTTGAATTCATTTTATATTCATACATATTTTATATTCATTTATATAATATATCATTGGAAACGTTGAAGTCTCAAGTTTTCCAATCGCAATCATAATATTTAGTTCAATTTTACAACTTTGCGAAATCTATGTGGTTCAATATTGGTTAGTACGAATACTTATAATATCCCTCGGGCTTCTTCGACCACCCGGGTTTGTCCGCGGATCTTAAGAGGTTAACGTTTGCTTGGAAAAAAAATTTAACCTCTTAGGATCCGAAACTCAACTGTGAGTTTGAAAACAAAAAAAAAATTAAATAAGTGAAAAAAAAAGCGTGAATCGGCTGACAACCCGGGTTTTTCCGCGGATCCTAAGCGGATATGATTGTTCAGATAGCACGTGCTGAAGAACCTTCTAGCCGGCACATTCTACATCAGATAATTAAAAATAACCATCACAACCGAATTATCATAATAATGAAATTCTGTTAAATCAAACTATGTAAACCGATTTCACCCTGCCTCTCTCAAAACAAACAAGAATGCCACAGGGGCGCATCTTAGGCCCACATATGAACCCATTTACTATAAATTTTGCAATGCCTGTTAGAACATCCGCTTGTCCGCCAGTGTATATGACACCTGTGCTGTGCAGACTACAGTGAATAGCAAACGAACCGAGACCCACCGCCGTTTGGCTCGGACGCTCCACGCCGCGCTACTTAATTGTGTGTGGCGACGACGGATCGGGGTGAAAAGATTTTAAACTGGAAAATGATGGAGTAAAATATGTATTTGGCATTGTTGATAGTGTTGAATTGAATGGTGTCATATAAATCTAGTATGAAGAGGAAAGTTAAGATACGAAAGACCCTAAAAATATAACTGTAACAGGGAAGAAGATACTAGAAGGGAAATAGAAGACACATTTTAGACATGTAATTATTTGACTTCATATTCTAAAAAGAAATGCACAATTTATTGCTTGTCATTACCGTAACTCAAGAGATATTATTATGTTAGGTTAAAAAGAAAGCATTCACATAAAACAATTTCCCATTCATCACAGAACCTGACCTTACGTACACATCACATTGTGCCGGTTATATTCCCTTATGAGAACAATAACATTTTGAATTATTCATATACCTAGTACCTACCTCTTCACTTCCTTGTTTTGTTTTCCGAACAAATTATATGTCATACTTCAAGGTACGGAAGAGGAAAGGCTTCGGGGTAAGCGGTACCCCGGGTTCTGTGTCAGGGTCAATTTTTATGAACGATTCGGGTTGTGGGGGACCTTTTTCAAGTTGAGTCCGATTGAGGGCTTTGTGATTTTCGTTTTGATTGGAGTAAATAAGTGAGTGTATTGAATTGTTTTTTCTTTTGATATGGTTAGTAACAGAAGTTTGTGAGTCTCTAAAATATTTGTTTTCTCACATCGTGTGCTGTAGTTTGTTTTTCCAGTTTACTTCATTGTGATTATTTATGAAATTAGATTTATGAGTTAATACTTCATATGGTTACTTATAAGTCTAATAGCCATAACAAAATGGTTGTTGTAAACTTCTAAAATTGACTTCAAATGTGTCTCTAAGCCAATTTTTGATTTAGCATCCACTCGTCAATTTCTTCCATCAAGACTAGTTCCTTCTCAAATGGTGTTTAAATGGTAACTGCCACTTTACCACTTAAGGGCTAAAAAAAGGCCCAATTTATTCTGCTCACAATTTGGTACAAAATAATCATGTAACGTTTACACAAGCTTGAATAATTTCATAAGAAACCTTTAACAAAAACTTCCTTAAATTTAAAAATAGGTAGGTACAGGTCATGATTAAAATGCTTCCTAAATTTCAAGAAAAAAATTAATTAACGTAACCTAAGCCAAAATAAGTTACGTAGTTTTCTCTAAAAGAGAATTTTTAAGTCTACGTTGTGAGTGTTGAGAGACTCCGTGAATGGTAATTTTTGTGCTTTTTCGAAGAATTTTGGTATCATTTGAGTTTTGACGTGAAATGCGCCACGTAATGCAAATTTCTGAGCAATTCTACACTGAATATGGGTCGGGTGACTAGAACCAACGATTTATAAATTACACGGTATGACACGCTGCTTTCAACCTTTCGTGTGGAGCGGCTTTATTATAATAAAACAGAAAAGACATATATTGAAAAAATAGAGATTTTCAGTTGCCGAACATGACTTTTCAACATTTATCAATAATGAACAACTAAAATAGAAGGCGTTTTAGTCATTAAACATAAATCAGTAGAATAATCCCAAAACGGCTTAAAAGAGGTACTATATTATGTATTACGTTAGTTTAAGAACTAACGTTCTAAAGAGTTACAATTATTTGTTTCTATGTTAATGTTTCTTAGATACAGAACAGATTATCAAAATGCCATCACCGATATAAAGCCACACTTTCGAATTTTACTATAAGTATATCTGAAAACAGAAAAAAGACCGGCCAAGTGCGTGTCGGACTTCGCACATTTAGGGTTCCGTACCAAATGTACCTACTTTTGACAATTCATATGGCATTGGGTCAATAGGATGCAACTGTGAAAATTTGAAGACTGTAGCTCTAACCATTTGGCTGTAAAACCTGTGTGACAGAAGACGGTCAGACAGACGGTTAGACGTACAGACGGACACGTGAGTGACAGCAATAGGGCTCTGTTTGGACCCTTCGGGTACGGAACCCTAAAAACTAACAAATAATAAAGAGAATACATGCCTAAGTAGTGACAAAGTAACAAATAAAAGTCTCAATAACGAGTTTGATCTAACAAAATCCACATAAATAAACTTTGTAGCTCCACCCTATGCAGAAAGCAAACAAAATTCTGCTATCATAATACCAGGAAAGTGAGGACAAAATAAAGCTCTCAAGATAAAAGCCATACACGGTACATAACACATAACTCAAGCTATTTTTCAACCAACTCTCCATAATCAGGATGAAACATAGACATAGAGTCAAAGAGGAATAGACTGAGCATTCCCTATCCGGCTGTGAAGCGAATTCCGTCAGAAAAGTGTGAGAGAGACAAGATGGTCGTGCGGCCAGTATTTGTCTTTTTCTAAAATTTTGATTGGGCTACGACAGAGGCTTGCAGTGTCATATTCGTCACTAGGAACTATAGAAAAGTGACAGGTATTGATAGCGGCCACACAGTCGTTTTGTCTCCTGCTGTCGGGTAATTTTGTGACGGAATAGCTCAGTCTATTCTCTATGTCCACGGGCCGGAGCATCGTTCTCCGTCCTAAATAATGATTCGGTCCAGTCGGCCATTAATCCTTTCTGTTGAAATTTTCATGCTCTATTTGAAGGGTTGGAACGGTTTGGACCCTTTATTATAACAAGTGTTTTTGAGACCTCTTACGTTACGTATGGGTATTGTGGCATATGGTTTTGTGTGGAGTCATTTTTCTATATCAAAGAAAGTTGATTATCATCATGCTTTTTATCCTGAATTTCTTTTGTTACTGAATCTACCTTAAATGCAGCTGGTAATAAATATTAAGACACAACATATTGTTAAATAAAACCATCCTTACAAACTCATTTTGCTTCTTCTATATACATTTGGTCACATACTCACGCCGGTTTAGAGTAAAATTTATACTCCTGACTTTCTTAAGAACATCACCAAGCCACCACCACTTTTTTTTTTGCAGGTGGGCAATCGTGGAGGACGTGTCAGACTTTTACTGACTAAAACCCACCCCTGTTCCTTCAGTTGCCTGAATGCCTAGAGGTGCGGTAACTCTATTTTGAATTTATCCGCGACCAAGAGGTACACCTAGACTTACATTTAATAGGGTGATAACGATTCTAAAAAAAACCGGCCAAGGGCGTGTCGGACTTCGCGCATTTTGAGTTCCGTAACAAATCAATTTTTGACTATAATTATGGCTGTTGGTCAACAAGATGCTTATACTGTGAAAATTTTAAGACTGTAACTTCAACCGTTTGGCGGACAGATGGATACGTGAGTGGGGCAATAGGGCTCTGTTTGGACCCTTCGGATACGGAGCCCTAAAAATGAATGGGATTGGTATGCACTACTGAAATATTACGTGGTCTGTTCCTAACAAGACAGCAGTGGTGGCCCAGTGTTAACAGCCGCGACTTACAAGTTGTAAGTCGTAGGTTTGAACTCAGGCAGGCACTTTACTTTGAGTAAATTATTTCATCACTACTGCTCTCAAAACTGTTAGGGAATTGTCGTGAGGAAACCGACATGTCCTTAAACCAAAAAAAAACTTCTAAGAGATGTGACATCCGTCAACCCGCGTTGGGTCCGCGTGGTGGATTACGGCCCACACCCTCTTACAGAGAGAAAGCCTACGTCCAAGCAGATGCTTATTCAATTCTAAACACTTTGGATTTCTGAAACGTTATCGCAAATACAAAATGTTACTGAATCTAGAGCCTAAGGCGTTCTGGCGTTTTCACTCACAAATGCTTTGTAAAACAAATTGTCTCAACATTTTGCTTTTCAGCCACGATTAAAGATAATACTTTTTAACCTTCTTGAATTTAACTTTCGTTCCGCAAACTCTGGAATCTACTTTGAGCCCTGAGCCCTCAAAGCAAGAGCAGCTGAGCGATAAACCCATACTTTAGCGTGTAATCTGGAGGCAATCACGCGGTACTCGCCAAAAGTCACGTTCCAGCTCGAGAGGCTCAAAATAAGCACGCTTCACGATACTGATTGGATTGGAATTGACGTTGCCGTGTTAACTTTACCCTTACAGATTACAGAACTTTACATTCAGATTTTTGGGGGATGAGCAGGTATTCAAAAGAGTACCTACTTACTTCCTTAAAGTTTGCCGATTATGGCACTAGATTAATTTATTTATATTTACTTTATTGTCGACTAAGTCCAAAAACAGTGGTGGGCCAGTGGTGACAGCCGCGATTTACAAGTTGTAGGTCGTGAGTTCAAACCCAGGCAGGCGCTTTACTTTATGTACATTATTTCATAATCACACTGCTTTCGAAATGGTGAAGGAAAACAATCAAAATCAATCTGCGTAGCCTATTCCCAACTATCTTGGGGTCGGCTTCCAGTCTAACCGGATGCAGCTGAATACCAGTATTTTACATGGACCTACTGCCTATCTAACCTCAAGTCTCGGTATATAAAGATGGTCACCCATCCATGGACCAACCCCGGCAAGCGTAGCTTAACTTGTTGATCGAAACGTGCCGCTGCTATTGCTTTAGTCACGAGCTCCTCCTGAAATGGTGAAGTAAAACATCGTAAGAAAACCGGCATATCCTAGAACCAACAATTCGAAGACATGTGACATCCAATAACCCGCGTAGGGCCCGCGTGGTGGAATAGCAGCCCACAACCTCCTACAGAGAGGAGGCCTGTGCCCCAGCGGTGGGGACATTAAAAGGCTGATGATAATGAAAATAAAAAAAATAAATAAATTATAAGGTCCACCTTTTTTGCGATTTATTGTTAAGAACCTCCAAGAGTGGACTCTTCGATACTCCAACCTTATCGAAACTAATTGATCCATCGAAAACGCATGCATCGATAGTACTATTTTATTTTATGCTCACGTTTATTCTATTTTGTTATCTACACTTCGTTTATCATGGCATTTTAACTTACAACTACTACACTGCAGGTAGGTAAATACAATAGCACGAACTGGTTCCGAATTAGTTCAGTATTCACGGCACTCGCTACATTATACAACAGTTTAGACTCGGAGACGGTTAGGCAGGCATTGCTGACGTCAGCGTACGGATTTAGTTTTACTTCAGAAAACACACGTTTATTAAAGTCTTCATGGATTAACTTTATTCGTTCGTAGAAAGAGTAGGCAGACTGTACCTTCATTACATCATCATCCACAGCCCGTCTTCGCCCACAGCTGGGATATGCCTTTGAAGGTATGCGGAACAGGGTGTAAAGTCCCACAAACCTCCATTGAAAAGGGAGGTTCCTCCGACCAGACGGGTTGTGTCTGGTCCGGGCAACTGCCCGATGGTTGATTTCGGACTGTTGTATATGTTCAAATCGCGCGGAGAACTCTGCTTGCGCGATGTTGGATTTTGTTATTTTAGTTCGTGTGCGGCGTCTTAGATGTCGCTACATCACTCCCCTCCGGAGATCGGAGGTCGGAGTTCTTGATGAGTCGTCCATACATCTTGTGATGCTTGCCGGGCCAGTGGAAGGTTGGTTCCAGTGAGTCGGAACCGGAAGAGCCGTATAGTTCACGGTGAGTTGGAACTGTCTGCGGTGATGCCCCAGTGAGTCGGGGTGGTGCTGTCCCAGTGAGTCTGGATGATGTCCCAGTGAGTCGGAGTGATGTCCCAGTGAGTCGGGGTGATGATGTAGGCTCCAGTGGGTTGGACCGGTGCTGTGCGACGTAGAGGCTTGACTGCTGGCGTCGACCAGGAGAGGTTCTTCGACTGGCCGAAGGTGCTGTTCGCTGCGCCAAGATCGCTGATGAGGTTGAAGTTGATGAAAGAGGCTGAGGATGATGACCAGGAATGCGCGTCCGCTACATGCTGGTGGTCAGGATACCCGTAGAAGCCGTTGGTACTGGCTGGCTGTATGACTCATTGCTCAAGAGCTTGAAGGAAGCGATGATGATGACGTCACGCTGAAGTAGCTGCACGAAGGCTGCGCTGACGTTCATGCTCGAGGGTCACCAGTTTGGAGGCATGCGGAACAGTGTGTAAAGTCCCACAAACCTCCATTGAAAAGGGAGGTTCCTCCGACCAGACGGGTTGTGTCTGGTCCGGGCAACTGCCCGATGGTTGATTTCGGACTGTTGTATATGTTCAAATCACGCGGAGAACTCTGCTTGCGCGATGTAGTATTTTGTTATTTTAGTTCATGTGCGGCGTCATAGATGTCGCTACATGCCTTTCTTTTCTCGTGCTATCCCCTACGTTCCTGTGCCAGCTTCATCCTGGTTCCCTCACCAGGTTGTGCCACCCACTCATCATCATCATCATCATCATTTCAACCGAAAGAGCTCAACTTCTGGACATAGGCCTCTCCCGAGTGTCGCCACAACGACCGGTCCTGTACGTCACGCATCAATTGGCTACCCGTGACCCTCAGTACCCTCACCAGGTTACCAGTTCACCTTTTGGGAGGACTAACGCTGCGTCTTTTGGTACGTGGTCACCACTCCAGAACTTTTCGGCCCCATTCCCCCTGTTCTGTAAGCAATGTGCCCTGCCCACTGCCACTTCAGTTTGGTGATTCTTCGGGCTATGTAACTTAATTTAACTTTGCAACAATATCGTCTGACCACCATTTCTACTACCAGTGCTTGGACGCCACTCTGTCACTGCCTCACTTCACCTGTCATAACCGCGCCTTCCCATGTGTCCTGCTGCACTATTAACCAGGTATGTTTTAGTCGTAATAGGCGGTGAAACTATCGCTATTATGGTACCTACACACACATGAGTCACTTCCATGACGTGTCATCAGTCATTCACGTCAGAAAAAAATATTATGTAGCGTAAAATTCATAGGACTCGGGTCACACATATCCGTCACATCATGACCGGTGTGTCGCAGTCATTCACAGATAATCACTGACCGGCCACATGACTGATGTGTGTGACAAATGCATACCCAGATTCCAAGCTGCAACTAAAGCCGGGATATAACTTAAAGCGTAGAGACGAGTTCATTTTGGAATATAAACAGAACTAGATCCTTCATTTATTAAAATAGAAACATCCACGAAACTTTGCAGAAAATTTTAGCACGACGACACACTTTACCGCATAACTGATTACTGCGGCCTTTCATCCAGAAATACAATTCCTGACGTGTCTCTGCGTGCTGGGAGCGTCCCTATTCTCAGTCGGACCCACGCCTCGCTAACATATTCAGGTAAACCAGACAAATGTCTAGAAACAAGAGATGGTCTAGTTATTCGCAGCGCGCCGTTCCACTTAAATTATGCAACGTTTTAGACTCGCTGCCGTGTGGGTTTCTCAGACATTTATTTACATCCTAAAGTCAACTTCACGTTCAACTCTGAGAGCCCTTCAGGAAGAATTAACTGCTTTGATTCGCGAGGGATTAATTATTCGTTCGCTGCTGCATTCAGTGTTTAATTAGATCCTGCTAACTTGTAGGCATTCCAAACATAGGGTTTATTTTATAGTCAGTTGAATCAGTCTGCAATTCTGGATGCCTGCGTTTATTGGTATTAAATATAAAAATTTCAAATATTATGCAATATTATAATAGTAAAACATTTTATTTTGCAGCAGTGTTCTTTTTCAGCATTCTGTGTTTTTAATTTTATTGTTATTAATTAATTTCATGTTGTATATATAACTGTCAGTACTATACAGAAATATGACGTAAAAACTCAGCCAAAATGATTAAACCATGTAGGTACCTAACATTGCCTGAAAATTTTATTTTCCCCTAACAGTGACAAAGCCGAATAAAAAAAAATATCCATAAAGACATGCACATATTAATTAAAAACACACTCACAAACCGCCACGTCACATGATTGACGCGAGCGCGCCGCAAAACTCCGAGCAAAGGGGTTTGATTAATTCATTTAATTAAAACCTTATGGGATCGCGGTACCTTCACGTGGGTTCAATGTATTTAGAAAAATGGGCTCCCTCAATGTTCTGACTGGCGGTAATTAATGAGCTGCAGGTGATGTTATTGATTTATTATTAATTAATTTAGTTATGTAACTATTTAGCAGTAGATGATGATAGATCAAGTGATGGTGTGATCATTTGCACGTCAGTTAACTGAAATTTCGCGAAAATGTTTGAAAGAGTCTTCGCGGCCCTGCAGGCGAATTCGCTAACTCATCAGTTGACATCAATTTGATAGGCACTATGCAGTACATTACTCGGTGGACATCGATTATAATAGGCACTACAGTTTTCCAATACGTCAAAGCAGCAATGTACGGCAAAGTACCTATATAATTGATGTCCACTGAGTTAGCGAATACGCCTGCGGGAACATAAAAGGCAACTGAAGAAATCCGGGAAGTCGTCTGATGATTTGGAACCCTCAAAAAAAAGGTATCTGAAATCAAATTCCTATCCACTCAAACGTCAGTCCAGACGTCAAAAAGTGACAGCCTACGTCCGCTCGCTCGCTCTGGTATCTTTCCGCGCAAGCGCCGGGTCCCGTTTCCAATTTAAAGCTATATATCTCGTAAACTACGGCAGCTAGACGCAATTAAAAAATACTTGTGTATAGCTGATACTATATAAAATCGGCATATGTGATAACTTAGTCACAACAACTAGTTCTAGGACGTGTGGTACATACACAGACTTAGGATTTTTTTTCCATAAAGGTAGGCAGAAACTATACAACGCTACCTTTTTTTATGCTACTTTTACTTTCACACATCAGCCCCCATGGCAATGACATTACCAACGATAAGTCACGTGACACTTCTCTACGCAGGTAATGTCATCGCCATACATTTTGTACTAAGCGTTAGCGTGAACTATAATAGAAAAGTAAAATGGCTAGGGCGGCTGGTCGTACACGCACGCTGATACTAATTTGTAGCTAGTTAAATTTTTACGTCTAGGTCAGACGTGATTCCTGAATTTTTGAAGTAAATACCAACATTGGAAAAGAGAAGGTGTTCTTACTTATTACCTGTCACTAGTAATAGGGTACTGAAAAATTGAACCTTCGCAAAGAACAGCCGTTTCAAAGGAAAAATGAAAGAGATACTTCACCCAACTCGTTTTACCCGACTGCGCGATGCAAGGGAGGATAATGTGTTTATCAGCCTATGTATGCATGCAGGTTTGTTCCTATATGGCGCTTTAGAGACTAACCACGTTGGCCGATTTTGATAATTTTTACGTCAGTTAAATTCATCTTAATCTTGCGACTGCTGTAACTAAAGACATGACAATAATGAAAATACAATATGGCGACTACCAGACGCTATATTGTGAAAAAGTAAAAAATTAAAGTCGAAGAACTATATTACGTGGGATATTAAAACAAAGGATTCGAGGAGGCGATTCTAAAAAGATAACTCATTAGAATGAATAGAAAATACAAAAATTCAGTCAGATGCAGTTGGTGGCATGAAATCAATAATAGAACTAAAATAAGTCCCACCAACAGCATCAGATTGCTTGAAAAGTGACTTGTTACTACATTCAGGTTTTTAAAAATATTCAATTTTTTTTATTTACCAACCCTTCTGTACCCTTTCTCAATAAACAGAATAAGTAGAGCACCTCATAATTCAAAATGCAGAAGGCAAAGGTTACCGAACAAATCCTTATTCATTAAATAAACAGAACTTCGTGTTGACCTTGGAACGGTATTGGTCAGAATAAATAAGTCCAAGGTTGAAGTTTGTGAGTTCAGGACTTATTCCGCGAAAGCCGCACCGTTTTGTGAAAGTTTACTGCAGTGTAAGACTTATTGTACTGGTTTGGTACATAACAAATATTTGGGAGACAAGAACTTTTTAAAGTTGACTTTGGTAGGCTTCAGTTTACTTATGTTTTGAGTAGACTCTAAATAAATTGGAATTCTCAGTCACAGTCTGGAGTCTGGATTTGTGTTCCGGTGAAGAATGAAGGCAATGGGCTTGCTCCATATTACCTACTTGGGACTTAAATATAACTGGCAAAAGCCTAACACTTCGCTTTGGAGAATACAAGCCTGTCTAAGAGCCAGCGATCGGCAGATTTACGGTTTTTCAGCAAACTGCATATTTATGCTAGTTATACTATTAGATCTGCCGTAAGTAAAATGACGAGAGAGCATTATATCGTCTGCCCGCATGTTGGAACTGTCATATTATGTGTCTGCGTCTTCAAATAATAATGTAAATAACCTTTTAAATTTTAGCTGTTCTGAAATAACGCAACTGAACTTTTGAAATTTTATGAAACTCACTTGGAACCGCAATAAGTGTCTGCCATTGATTTTTTTTTAATAACTACATGAATTAAAACGGCAGACAACCTGCTATCACGTTTTAAAAGTAATTTTTGACGTTCTTGGACTTCTGGACACGCCCAAAGGAACCATCGCCGGGAATTATTTTATTTTTTCAGTTTATGCACCTGCCATGTTATCTCTCCACCACCCTTGGTTGACTGGTAGAGAATGCCTAAGGCATTAAGTCCGCCTTTGTACATTTGTGTTGCATGAAGTTTTAATAAATAAATAAATAAATAAATAGTGAATCCCCATTTCATCTACTCGTAGCATCAATAAGCAGTTTGCTAAAATACCGTAAGTTTGCCGATCGCTGGCTCTCAGCCTATGAGGATATGTATATGACTCAGGAGTCATACACAGCGTCTCTGATAAGTGCGGTACAATATAAGACTAGATATTGTAGCCAATTTGGCTTAGAAAATAGGATCCACGTTGTATTTCGGTAGCATATGTCAATCCCACAAATTTTGGACTTTTTAACTAACGGTAGTCAAAAAGTCCAAAATGTGTTGGACTGTAATAATGACTCTTTGTCTAGAGCCCAAGATAAATAAAGACAATCTTCATTAGGTATCACTTCAGGCGAAAGCCGTCCGCTGCTGGACATAGGCCTCCCCCAAGTGTCGCCACAACAACCGGTTCTGTGCGTCTCACATCCAACGGTTACCCGCGACTTTCACCAGGTAATCGGTCCACCTTGTGGGAGGCCTTCCACCGCTGCGTCTTCCGGTACGCGGTCGCCACTCCAAAACTTTTCGTGCCTATTGACCATCTGTTCTGGGAGCAATGTGCCTAAACCAATGTTGATAAAAACAAACAAGAACCTTATTCATTCACTATCGATTGAGCGTACATCTGCCACTACAATCCTAGTCACAATCACGACATCTCACAAGGAGGCAGGGTAGAAAGGACCTCGTAACGACTCATCGATAGGCGGTGAAGCGGACTGTAACACTGTCGATAAAGATTATTGTTTAACGCTCACAATAGCACGAGTTATGGATACTGACAATGGATTACAGCTTTATTGGAACCCCACCGTTATATGGGGATATATTTAGAGCGTTATCAGTAAGGTTTAGTGGAGTACAAAATTAAGCTTCTATCTTGGACAGTTGTAAAGGGATATTTATGAAATTATTTGGTATAACATGGGAATATTATATTTACATTTGACGTGTTTGTGATCTGCATTGTTTGATTTTTGGAACATTGAGATCTTGTTATACTTAATTATATTCAACTATATCAACAAACTTTTCCATGCTTCGGCCCATATTCCAAATCAATTTGAAGGACTCCACTCGGCTCATTCGCCATGCCACAGGCAAAAACACTCAATGTCAATAAATAGACAGGTGGTGGGTCGGTGAGGAGATAGGTGGAGTCGAGTTGGAGGACATGACTCGGTTAGGATGAAATCAAACGTTATAATTTTTACTTCATCGCATAACAGTTTGTTACATAAGTCTCCATGAACATCACATGAAGCTTGCAATAAAAGCTATTTCGGAAATCAAGCGTTCATATTTCAGTAACATAAATCAAAAGCTGTTTTAAACGAATGTTGTTCAATAATGTATGAAGGCTGTTCAAATACTCCGTGATTTCCAATTCCAAATGTATTTTTATTATTGACAGCTCCGAATTTATGAATTATTTCTGTTATTCAGTTTGATTATTTGGTTTTAATTAATAGTATGTTGTGCTTTAAAAACAGACAAAACTGAAAGCTTGAAAATGCTTTTAGTTTGTAATTTTGCAAATTTCCAACTTCATCGAGTTTCTCTCAACGATACTCTCTCTATCTTCATTTGTTTTTTGTTGTAACTTTTAACTGTAGTGCTATTCTCAAATCAAGGTGGAATGACAGTTCACTTCACGCTCACTCCATCTAAGTCGACCTAAGACGGTGAGATGTTAACAGAATATAACGGCTGGAATTGCCTAATCACCTCCTCAATAGCATGAGAAGAATCTTTGTTCAATAAGTTGTAGTCAAATGTATGGCCTTCTTCATCACGTAAATTATTTTTAATTTACAGTACAAATTCCTCACTTTCCATAAATGTCACACACATCTCCCACATTTTCCCTACCCTGAACATTCCCCATCTTGCTGCAACGACAAACAATTCTAATAATGACATGTTAGTACAATGACGTGTGTCACCACGTGTCATTTGTCACATGTTCGAGTGACGGCGCGCGGGATTTGAGCGAGTGAGTTGTGAGCAATCAAGAAGAAGAGGACAGAAATGCCAGTTCTCAAAAAGGGCTATAAAAACTTATTGTGAAAACTAAAAACGTTGTTGAGACTCATTGAAGATAAAGTCTTAGTTAACGTTAGAATCCAGAAATTTCGAATATGAACTCTATACATTCTTAAGAAAATGAGTGGAAAAAAAAGTATTACAGATAAAATTCTCCGCAGATAATTATATCTAAAAGTGGACGCGGAAAATGATAAATGGCTTGGGACGCACAGGCGATTGACAAATTAAAAAAATATAGCCTGTTATACTGGGCATGGTTTGGTATTTTAGGACCGATCTGTGTCCAGTTTTATTTCTCAAAGTAAGATGGCATAGCACAATCAGCATAATGTTCTCACTGCTGGGACACAGGCCTCTTCTCTGTGAGAGGGTTTGGGTCGTAATCCACCACGCGGGCTCAATGCAGGTTGAAGGATGTCACATGTCATCGAAGTTTTGGTTCTAGGATATGCCGGTTTCCTCACCAACCCATAGCTGATTGTTGTGAGCATGGAAACATAACCTGTGCAATTACCATGTACCACTTTGTACCCATGCTATATTCATTGTGCAAAGTAGACCTTCTGATTCTGTCAACATAATGCTGTTACCGAGTGAGCTGCGGTACAATCGAGCGTCTTTAGCCGGTCGCGTGATAGATGAGCATTGTCAGCGTTATGTTCTACTTTATTCCCCGATTTAACTACTTTTACGACTTCTTTAGCATTCCATTCTAACTTCTTTAGTGTTCCAAATGATGATGGCTTTATTTGCGTGAATTATGGGTTTTATTATGATGTGTTTATCAATCGGTATAACAGTTTATATGTGTTTTATAGGGTTCCGTACCTCAAAAGGAAAAAGGAACCCTTATAAGGATCACTATGTTGTCTGTCTGTCTGTCTGTCTGGCAAGACCCTTTTTCTCAAGAATGCGTTAAGGTATCAAGATGAAATTTATATCAAATTCTCGAATCAGTTGTGAAAAAATCAAACTTGTAGTCAACGCAATCAAAAGATATGACCGCTTATGTCGCATATTTTCGCATATTTTGCAATTTCACAAGGGAATCAAAACCTATAGTGTACTTCCCGTTGACCTAGAATCATGAAATTTTGTAAGAAGCAAAGTCTTACAGCACGTGTAAAGGAAACATTCTGAAAACTGTAAATATGTTTAGTAAAAAAAATCGAATTTACTATTACAAACTTATTATTTGCGGTTGGTGCAGTAACCGTATATATGGATCGAACGGCAAAGTTAAGTTTATTTTTTTAACCTAGGTTCTACAAGTTTGTGCGGAACCCTCGGTGCGCGAGTTAAACTCGCACTTGGCCGGCTTTTGTTCGTAAGACACGAATGGGCTGTGTGGCTGAAATCCTCTTGTGTTTTACAATACTATTTTCTGCGATAATTTTTTGACTTTTGCTATTTGACTTCGTTCTCGTTGAAAAAAATTGTATGTCTGCGCAGAGCCTTCCATTGATTTAGCATCAGGTGAGCTATTAGTCAAGAGTGACCCAATACTAAGAAAATCGCATAATTAGGTTGACTAGCGTCCTAGAATACTAGTAAAATATTGGCCATAAGAGTTATACAGCAACAATTTGTGAAGTCCAAAGGCTTAGTTAGGCGTAAACCACTAACCACTACTGATTTTCCATAGGCAGTAGAACATTTATCGATACGTCATAATACTCGTAATAGAGCCGCGCTCGGAAAACGATGATAACTAATAGACGTGAATTTACTATTGTGTGTGTTTTGTTGAACTCAGTTATAGCATCGTCATTATCATTATCAAGATCCTATCTAATAAACCGTTCATTTGAAATCCTTTCTTTTTACAATTCTTCTCGAAAAACATGATGACAGAGCCATATATTCTTTAAATAAGTTAATAGTTATAAAACTGTTTTTAAACCAGCTTTTATACCGGCTGTCATCACTAAATCTGGACACAAAATTTCGTGCTGTTGAGCATTAAAGAGTTCCTTTATCTAGAGTTAATCCTGGATGTCCATTCTGGTTATGGTAACCTTAAAATGCATTATCATCGGAACTGAACCAACATGTAAAAATTCATTGTCATCGGAACTGAAGCAACATGTAAAAATTCATTGTCATCTGAACTGAAGCACCGTGTAAAAATTAAACTCCGTAAGATAAAAGGAAGTGGTTCTATTTCAGGAACATACATACATATATTTACTACTAAGGTTTTAATTACTTGCAATATTTTGCAAGTTAAATAAAAGCTTGTAAAATAGAATCCAAGAGTTCGAAAAATTAAAGAGAAGGAGGAGCTCGTGGCTAAAGTAATAACAGCCGCACGGGTCGATCCATCAGGTTAAGCTACGCTTGCCGGGGTCGGTTCATGGATAGGTGACCATCTTTACATACCGAGACTCCTCGGTGCCTCGGAAAACACGTTAAGCCGTTGGTCCCGGTTGTCAATCATGGCTATTTAACAGTCGTTACGGGTCGTCAGAAGCCCAAGTCTGACATCCAGTCTTACCAAGGGGTATCGTATTACCCAGTAACTGGGTTGTGGAGGTCAGATAGGCAGTCGCTCAATGTAAAATACTGGTATTCAGCTGCATCCGGTTAGACTGGAAGCCGACCCCAAGACAGTTGGGAAAAGGCTAGGCAGGCAGGCAGTTCGAAGATTTAAACTGGTATTAATGGCCTCTTGTTTCTAAGAAAACTTTAATATTGTAATGAAAGTAAATACCGAGAATTGGAAGATTCACGAAAGAGGGCCAAATGTTAGAAAAATCTATATTTATTAAATATTTGACCTACCTGTATGTTCAAATAAAGTGAGTATTTGGTTTTTTTTTTTTTTTTTTGGAATTTATTGTCTGCCAACATTTTTTGTTTTGAATTTTTATTTATTTTAGATAAAATAAATGTTAGAAATTAAAGTGCAATTGATTTAGATCAGTGTAAAGAACACCAAACTCATTTTTTTTTTCTAATTACATTATTTGTTTTCAAAAAAGTATCAGGTATCTTTAGAACTTACACGTTTGTGGTGGTTTGAAGTAGAATGTTGTATTTCCATTTGTGGGTAATAGTTATAAAAAGTGTTGTGAAACTACACAGTCATGTAGATACGTACACGTGGAGCGCTTGGTAGGTACCATCTGGCGTTCCACGTGTAGCCAATCAATTGCCGTAATAACTTTCACTGAAATTTTTCTTCTACGAAATCAATAGGTACTTGAAACTTCAAGCTTGAAACTATCTGTCTCATAAACAAATATACCGTCAACTTCTTAGACCAATATGACTTTTTACCCGACTGCGCGAAGCAAGGGAGGGTAATGTGTTTATCAGCCTATGTATGTATGAATGTTTGTTTGTTTTTTTTGTGGCACTATAGAGGCCAAACGCGTGGGCCGATTTTGATAATTCTTACGTCAATTGATTCGTATTAACCTTGCGAATGCTACTAAAGACATGACAGTAATCAAAATACAATATTATGGGGACAACCAGACGCCATATTGTGGATAAGAAAAAATTAAAGTCGACGAATTATATTAAGTGGGTTATCAAAATAAAGGGTTCGCGAGGCGATTCCAAAAATATAATTCACTAAGATGTAGGAAATAAAAAGAATGAATATTTTCAACAAACCCGACTGTAAAAAGCAACTAAAAAGTTCCTAACAAGTCACTTTTTAAGCAGTCTGATGCAGTTGGTGGCATGAAATCAATAATTGAACTAATATAACTGCCACCAACTGCATCAGACTGCTTGAAAAGTGACTTGTTTGGAACTTTTTAATTGTGGATTTTTGACTTGTGAATTTTAACTTGTCTTGTCGGGGTCACCTTTTTTTTGTGGGGGGGGAGGGGAATTATCCAATGACTTCTCTCGCTCTGGGTAGAGTGGGAGGGCGTGTCAGACTCTTACTGACTAAAACCCACACCTGTTCCTTCCCTGCCTGAGTGCCCAGGGGTGCGTTAACTCATTTTCAGAATTTATCCGCTACCCCTAGGCATGCAGGCACCGGCCACGATGGGCCCTTTCAGTGGTGGCTGACAATCATCTCTTTGAGGCGGGCGTGGAACACTCCGCGCCGTCGACTCACGAGCCTGGTGCTGATCGGACGGCGAGCTACCCACTGCTCGCCGTCCGCAGGCCCGGTGGCCGGAGATCGTCTCGCGACATCCTACGCCCAGTACCTCTCCTGCGGTGGTTGCGGCCGGGGCCGTGAGGGCCACTCTGTTGAGCTTCCCTCACGCGTCCTGCCTCCGCGTTCGCGAGCATTACTGCTTCGCAGAAGGCGGAAACTGCTTCCCATTCTCTCTCGCTCCGAAGTCGCCGCCACCTATCGCATCCACGAGGACACGGTGGTGCTCCGCCCAAGCGGGGCAGACTTCTACCGTATGCTCCACCGTGTCCTCTGGGCGATCCGCGCAGTGGTAATACCCGGGCGTTTCCTGATGCAGGAACCTCCCGAAACAACCGTGTCCGGTGAGGACCTGCGTCAGGCGGAAGGTGAGGATGCCGTGACGCCTCTCCAGCCTCCTCAACTCCTCAAAGAGTGGCTGGAGAGAGACTACCGCCGCGATGGTGGATGTGCCTGGGCAAGGTGACTCTTTCGATCACTCCAGTGACCCCGGCAACCCAGCGCAGGGTTGGCATGCCCAGCGCTGGGTTGCCGGGGTCACTGGAGTGATCGAAAGAGTCACCTTGCCCAGGCACAGGCAACTGAAGGAACAAGGTCTTCTACAGAAAGTACTTCGGCGAGTGTGCCCGACCTCATCCCACCGGCCGTTCTACCATCGAAATTCTAGACGCACGGCAAGTTACCATTCCTACCTTGTTACTATTCCATCAATTCGCACGAAGCGTTTCCAAACGTCTTTTAAACGCCCAACAAAGGAGTGGAACTCTCTGCCTGTGTCTGTGTTTCCGAACGCCTGTCTCTGTCACCTCTGGCCTAGACTAGAGTCAAGAGCAAACCCATCTCTAATAAAAAATAAAAAACATCCTACCAAATACAATTTATTTTAAAAGTATTAGAGACTTACTGATGACAGAACTGATGTAGAAGGCAAAAAAAATGGTTTTTGGTAGGTAGGTAACATATCGCAGGCGTGTTGGAAAGAGTCACCTTGTCCTGGTACAGGCAACTGAAGGAACACAATAAGAGTCTGACACGACCTCCCGCTCCACACAGAGTGGGAGAAGTTATTTTGATGATTTCCTACTCTATAAAAAGGGTGCTATTGTGTATGGTGATTCGAAATTTGAACGGCCGGTACATCCTTTGATTTAGCAATTTTGCAGTTGATATTTGGTTTATATTATGGATTAATAAAAAAAAATATTTAAAAAAAACCGGCCAAGTGCGAGTCGGACTCTCACGTGAAGGATTCCGTACCATGAACTGAAAAAAAAACCCATCAAAACATGTTTCTAGACACGTGTTTGTTTTGGTCCATAATAGGTAGACAGTTGAAATTTTCACACAGCGTGTATTTCTATGTCCGCTATAACAACAAGTAATAAAAGTAAATTGAAATGAATTTAAGGGGGCTCCCTAGGGAGCCCCATACTTATTTTTATTATTTGTTGTTATAGCGGCAATAGAAATAAACATTCTGTGAAAATTTCAAATGTGTAGCTATTACGAATCGTGAGATACAGCCCAATGACAGACAGAATCTTAGTAATAGGGTCCCGTTGGTTACCTTTTGGGTACGGACCCTAAAAAGTACAAAATATTAATTTCCCATTAACGTTCATTTTGATAGAAATTTTACAATAATGAACTTCCATAGCAGTGGTCTTGGTATTGGCCGCGACTTACAAGTTGTAGGTCGTGAGTTCAAACCCAGGCAGGCGCTTTACTTTGTGTAAATTATTTCATCACTGTTGAGTACAGTGTTAAGGTCTCGAAGGTGGTGATGAGAAATAAGTGGACTGTATAAAGTGCTGGTACAAACTGAATTTATTGCTAGGAATAACGATATGTGTACAACGCGTGGCCCGGTGAGAAGTGTCGTCTCACGTTGGCACGAGTGCGCGACGCCCGTTGCCCCCGCCGCGCCGCGCCGCGCCGCGCGCCACTCCTGGTACCGCTCAGCTGGTGACACGCGCTGCGCCTGCAGCACCCGAAGATGTCGAGGTTCGATTCTCGACATCACAACTGCTCTCAGAAAGGTGAAGGAAAACATCGTGAGGAAACCGGCATTAGGGCATACGTAAGAACTTGGAACCAAATATTCCAAGACATGTGACACCAACCCGCATTTGGTGGATTACGACCCACACCCTCTCACAGAGAGGAGACCTGTACCTCAGCAGTGCGGACATTAAAAGACTGATGATGATGGTGATGAACTTCCATAGCTGTACCATAAGAATAGTATAAGATAGTTAAATCAACCAAGTTTAAGAGAATGAACAAAAAATAGAAATAAACACGAAAACGGCATAAAAAACATCAAAAGCACTGCAACTATTCTCTTTGTTGTTCTATTAAAAGCCTCCTTACTTTAGTTTTCTGTCCCTAATCAACTCTTGTACGTAAGAACCTTAATAATGTACATCTAATCTACCTCCCTTTCACCCGTAACCAAACAAATTACAATATTAAAAATGTTTCGCCATACGCCCCATGTTTGTTCAGCGAACCTCGGATCGGCCGCCAACTTAAATTATTCACTGGCGGATATTGCAGCGCAGTAATAAGCTCGTATCACGCGAATCGTTTCCTTATTTCATTTCCTAGCTAATAGTTTGCAATACATACACTTCATTTTGCATTATAATTAGGTATGTGGATTCATGGATAAAGCCATACCGTTCGATTGAAATTCCAGATCGGTCCATTGATGACTAACCGTACGTACGTCCATTGAGACCCCTCCATGCCTCGGAAAGCATGTTATACAATTGTTTCCGGTTGTCATACATAGATCATGAAAGTCGTTAAAAGTAGTCAAAAGTTCCGAAACTCTGCAGGGTTGGCAATTTTGCCGGTAAGCAGCAGTAAGTAATGCCTAAGAAGTTTAAGTCTCAGCTCGAAGGTATCAATACCCACCATTCCTGAGACAAACAGAAAGGTACCTGTGATATCTGTAAATAGTGGGTACTTTTGTAAAGAAAATTATATGATGCATACGTCAGTCCAGTCTGCGAATATACGTCGTATCGCTAAGTCGTTGTTTTATTACGTGCCAATATCCTTCAGTACCAAGTTTTTTATTTTTCACTTTTTAGTTGTTGTAGGTACCCCAGAACTAAAACTGAATAATAAAGCTATGCCAATGGATAACCGCAATAAACATGGAATTTGAACATAATTGGAGACAGCCAAAACGTCATCTGTGTATACATATTTTTTGTTTATGTTGATTTTTTCAAAAAGTGCTGAATCAATGTCGATAAAAAACTTTTCATTGTATTGTATTTTCTTTTTTGAAAGTCGGTTTTATTTTTTGTAAAAAAGTTTATTATTTTTCACTTTTTATTTGTTATACCCCAGAAATAAAACTAAATAGTTATGCCCGAATTGATAACCCCAATTACCTACATTATTATGGAACATGGAATTTGAACATACTGGTAATTGGAGGAAACCAAAACGTCATCTATGTATACAAATTTTTTGTTTTTGTAGATTATTTCAAAAAGCACAAAAGCAATTTCGATAAAATTTATATGGAACCACCTCTGGAGTATACTCTTTCAAATAAATTTGAAAATCGGTCCACAACTGACACAGAAATCGGTGGACATACTTACATAAAAAATAAAAAAAAAGAATCATCAAAATCTATTCACAAGTGGCGGAGAAATCACGTAACAAACATACAAAAAAAAACATACAGATGAATTAAGAACCCCCTCCTTTCGGAAGTCACTTAAAAAGTAGGAATAATACCCATACATTTTATTTTAAAGGTACTGACAGAATTTACGGTGTACCCACTGCAACAGGAGATTGTACTTTGCTGCGTGTAGATCCCATAGAATCGAATTAATCTCGAGCTTGTTTCAGACAAATGCAAAATATAGGGCAACAACTGCATGTTTGTTGGCGAACCGCGCCGACTGCCTCAAGACGAACCCTAGGGATTGGTGTGCCCGCTTAAACAGATAGCTTATGTGGTCATTGAAGGTCAGCTCGGTGTCCAACATACTCGTAAAACCGAGACCGCAGATTGTTGTGACGCATTCCAGCGGGGTGATATAGGCGATACACTGTACGTACAGACATGTGGCGAACGACAGCGAGAGAATGTTAATAGTCTTACACTTAGACTTGTTTTAATTCTAAACGGTAATGACGACTGAATAGTCTACAATTCACATAATTGTCTACCGTGATTATGACGATTTCGCTCTGAGATGCTTCGTTTTGTCAACAAGGATTGTTTCCGCGCTAGAATGCAGAGATTGGTAATTTGAGCTGCATTTCTTGTATCTTCGAGTGGAGAGATGATACAGCGATGAATAAAATAGCTTCAAGCTTTAAATTAATTTGATTTGTGAATACATTTTATTCTTTACATTTTTGGTATTTGAAGTTATCATGAAAATATCGTTGGAGGAGCTCGTGGCTAAAGCAATAACAGCCGCACGGATCGATCTATCAGGTTAAGCTGCGCTTGTCGGGGTTGGGCCATGGATGGGTGACCATCGTTATATACCGAGACTTCTCCGTGCCTCGGAAGCCGTTGGTCCCGGCTGTCAATCGTGGATCTTTGATAGTCGTTATGGGTCGTCAGAAGCTCGAAAGTCTGACAATCAGTCTTACCAAGGGGTATCGTATTACCCAGTAACTGGATTGTGGAAGTCAGATAGGCAGTCGCTCCATGTAAAATACTGGTATTCAGCTGCATCCGATTAGACTGGAAGCCGACCCCAAGGTAGTTGGGAAAAGACGCATTGATGAAAATCGTTGAATAGTTTGTATTTTTGTTTGGTATAAGAATTTACTTTTAAAGCTCGTATGGATTTAGTTGTATGAATTATTGCTCGATAAATGCGGTTGAAAATCACGTCAATAGTTTCGAAATGGAATGGCAAAATTCGCGTTTGAAATCGGTGTTGAAAGTGACGCGAAATATGAATGCATTTGGCAACCACTGATTTTAGCTTTACGTACACCGACTCTAATTTTCATGAATTTTAAACAAGCCACTGAATTCATTTGCAGTCGGCCTATAGAACATTCAACATAATGACAATTACTTACTCGAGGAGATTAAAACAGAAAGACAATAGACACAACACAAACACTTAAGACCCCTTCAATCCGAGTTTAAAGCCCGAAAAATGGACCTCTCCAAACATAATTAGCGAAACGCAATTAAAAATGTAAGAACTGAAGCGCTCCTAATCTGTGTTTTATTTAATTTTCTGATTACAAAGGCAGTACTTTTCTGAAAATAACGCAAACGTTGTGTTTTTTTATTCAGATAATCTGATAATGTCGGCAAACCTCCGGAGAGGTCTCTTTGTCTCTTACTTTGAAGAGTTCAATTAGAGGGCAGAACGCGGAACCGAGGAACGCAAAAATACTAACGAAATTATGCCATTATATCTAACTTACGAGTATTTACTTCTAATGGGCAGTCTTTTTATTGAATCCTCTCGAAGTTCAGTTTAAAACATTCTGGGAATATTTTGTTCAAATTCGTAAGTATTTTGCTCATTTTCGTGCTCACATTCATTAAGCTGACAATACAACATAATCGCGGCATTCACACACGCGATGAATTTTTGCAGAGATACAGCGCAGCGCTCACGAAAGCGCCTGCATTGCATCGCGGCACGAAATGAATTGACAAAAGAGTTAAAAGTTTAAAAATCGTGAGCTACTGACTTGATTCGGAATTCCGTCTCTTCTGCGCGTTTTGATTTATTACAGAGCAAAATATTACTGCGAGAATTTTCATATTGTTACATTTAAATTCGTAATAAAAAATTGTTTTATAGAAGTTTTTCAACCGATTCAACTACCATCTTGAGCCATTGCGTAGTTCACAAATAGCCCATTATCATCAACTATCAAAAAAATTACGTCAATTAAGTATACGTCTGGCAAAGTGACAAAGTTTAACGTTCCTCTCAAATAGTTGAGATTGTCTGTTATCATTAGCAAGTTTGATAGCGGCCATCAATCAGCCCCGCGGTCGCAAGCAATATAACTTAATTACTTTTACCAGTTTCACAGCGGAATTTTACCATATGCCTTGAGTTTTTTTTGCGAATTCCTTAAGTCCTAGATGGTCAAAACCATCAAAACTCAAATAGACTAACAATACTTACTTACAATAAGCCTAAGTTTCATGAAATTCTAAACGACAAAACTGCAGCAAACACAGCTACCCGGCAAACTATGAAACCTTAGCATGCTTGGAATAATTTAATTGTATGTTCATAAAAACTTTGATCGGAAAATAAATCTTGTATAAACCTATAAGTGATGTTCCTAAAAAAACTTCATTTTATTGTTTTTATTTGTGGATCTAAAAGCATTCCAGGAAAGCTTTACTCAAACTTTATTCTCCTCATTGTATTAAGCTTATGATACATGACATTTTAAAATAGAGAGCTACATTAACATTGGCGTCCATTAAGTCATTTTGCGCCAAGACTCCAGGCTCTAATGAGTATCCATTATGCTTTCTTTCATCCATGAAAAGGAACATGACATGACTTTCACGTCTAATTTGGGAACATTTTATGAAATTATACGAGGATGTCACATCAGTTCCGTACTGATTTGCAAGTGACAGGTAAATAGAATTTATCAACTGGCTTTTATCTTCTTCGTTTCAATTTAACGGCGAAATAAGGAAATTAAGTTTCTTCAACGCGCCAAAATGGTGGGATGATGGATAAAGACGAAAATATTACCTATCTTTAGTGTTGGTCATTTTGAATCTTAGCTTGCGGATTTTGATTATCAAACAAGAGCAACGGTAGTATTAAATCAGAATGAAAACCATTATTACATAAATAAAATTAAACCCAATCCCACTAATGTCTCACTTCCTCATAACATAAATCACACTTAAACAAACCATCATCATTCATCTCGAAAATAACATCAACCAAATCCCATAGTGATACCCTTGAACAAGAAACCTTAATAAATACTCATTCAATTCACGAAATTATATTTTTCTCTCAGAAATCCTGAGTGGGATCGTCATCAATCATTCCGGTCCCCTTTTAATTTACACCGGAGTATTTTTCAGCTACTCATCTCTGTGTCGTTTATCACATTTGCCGGCCTCTGTTTCCGCCACCTATTGTCTTTAGACTCAGCACTGTGACCTGGTTTTGCTGTGTCGTGTACGTTTCCCAAGTTTGCGAGAGACAGAACAAGTTTTTAGGTTTATGGAGGATTTGAGGCTGAATTGGGTGCTTAAAGCTTGAAGCTTGAATTTCTGCGGGTTTTGTGTATTTAGATTTGTGATTAAATTTCGAGATTTCAACATTCAAAACTATGAGGTACTGTCGTTAAATTGCCATTGGAGACGGCTATGAATAATATAAATATGTAAAACATTGTAAATCTGGTCATATTTTACGAGAAAGTTCTTAAACTATATTTAATTGTTTATTTACGAATTTACCAAGTGACTATTTGAGGTGATTATCAGGCGAGATAGATATATGTATATATTGCAAAAAATACACATTCACACTCACACACACACACACACACACATCACACACATTTTCACATTTTTTGAAAAAATACGCATTGCTATTTTTTAAGTAATACGATTCTATGACCTAGTTGACTTTATTCACATCACCTTATCAGCTTTTAAAATCAACCTGGAATTCTCAACCAAAAAAGAATACCAAACATCCCTAATTCAGGCACCTTCCAACCAAGAGCGAAGTCGTTGTATTCGTCATTACATTACACAACCGTCGTAAATTCCTTTGTGTCTAATGTGGGCACCGCAAAACTTCTTTGAGCCCGTAATGGTGGGAAAGGTGAGAGCGTCTTGTATACATAACGTTAATGCGCAATTTTGAAGAGGATCCCTACGAGAAACGTTTCAGAATAGGTATCATACGGTACAGGACCAAGTATGCTCCCTTGCGGTACGCCTTGTTGACAATCGTAGGTATACTAAGGCTTGATTGAGTTTTGATAGAGTAATTGCAAGGCTCGTTGCGAATTGCCCATTAAATGGTCTAATGCGAACAGATAAGGTCCTAAATAGGCTTTTACTTTTTATTTTATTTCCTGATAGACTTTAAAATTATATTAATGTTGTCAACGGCCAAGAGGAAATTACGGACTCATACTGTTTACTAATGTCTCCCATTAAGCTATTTTTTTTAAATAAAATACCTACGCTTTCTGAAAAGGTAAAATATAATAATTATTATAACCTCATCTTGAAAAATGTGAAATGAAATCGAATAAAAAGGTCACACAAAACCCACAATACAAGAACATACATACTAACCCTTGAAAATTGAGAGATAGACGAATCGATTTTGCTCCATTAAAGGCACAATGCGGAAACCTTCACAATAATAAGTGTAACACAACAAATCTACATATCACACGTTCCATTACCCTCTCTTTTTGCACGAACACTGATATATCTACCATCTCCCCGACATAAAACACGGGACCTTACGTCCAAGAAACAAAGATCAAAATTCAACGTGACATGATTTTGATGTGTTAAATTATTTTTATGTTACATATGCCTCTTTCGTGAGATAGCGAAAAGGCCTGTAGGAACACACTGTGGCGAACGAGTTCATATTGATATTCGATACAGCTCAAGTGATTCTTTTACTTTATAGGTTCGGTGTTGACTGATATTTCTGTATGGGATAAGTGGAAATCCAGGCCGTATCAATGCTATTCATACCACACATCACAACCTTCGTAGATCAACAACGCTATTTGAAGGGACAATTTCGTACTCGGCTAGATTCGGTTCGCAAACCCTAAAAGCCATTAATAAAGAAAACGGTCAAAGGTCTCTTAGAGAAATATGTTTATCAGTAGACGAGGCTTGTATTGTTGATATTATTATAATCATCATCATCATCATTTCAGCCAAAAGACGTCCACTGCTGGACATGGGCCTCCCCCAAGTGTCGCCACAATGATCGGTCCTGTGCGTCTTGCATCCATCGGCTATCCGCGACCCTCACCAGGGTATCGGTCCACCTTGTGGGAGGCCTTCCAACGCTGCGTCTTCCAGTACGCGGTCGCCATTCCCGAACTTTTCGGCCCCATCGACCATCTGTTCTGCGAGCAATGTGCCTTGCCCACTGCCACTTCAGTTTGGCGATTCTTCGGGCTATGTCAGTAAGCTTAGTTCTCTTGCGGATATCATCATTTCTGATTCTATCATGCAAAGAAACTCTGAGCATTGCCCTCTCCATTGCCTTTTGGGTGACTGTAAGCCTTCTGATGAGGCCCATTGTGAGCGACCACGTTTCGGAATTATTATAATATTCAGTAGTATTTGCTTAAACTTCGTGAACATTTTGCTTGCTATTTTTACGGTTATTATTTTAAAGGTCTCTCATCTCTAAGTGTGATGTTTCTTCATCATTACATTTACTCAGTCCCTGATAGCGATGTATTGAACCTATTTCGTTGAAGACAGTTTAATTAATATATCTAATAACAACGGTTAATAGGCACGTTCATCGAAAATCGATGACACTTAGAAATATTCTGGCGCGGCCGGATTTAAACCTTCAGTTACATAATATGTTCTCGTACCTATGTGTATATGTGAAGGCTTTATTCGTAAACGTTTCATTGTAAACACTTTAATGCTGGGGCTTCGTTCATTCGCAACTCAATGTTTACAAGGAATTTGCTACTCTGTTATCATTAACGTCATCAATCATTAAGGTTTAGTTCCTACATTGTTAATTTTATTGTATTTTATTTAAATATCACTTGTTTGTTGTTTCACAATGAGCCTGTTCTGTGTTCACTTTTGTTTTAAAGGCTCACTTGTGATAAAACAAGGGGAGATTCTGATGAGGCTATCTTGTTCGTAAAGTTTTACCTTAAAGAAGCTTTAAGCATATCCAATCTAATAGCCTTACAATATTAGATGCTAGTTATTTGTTATATGCTACTCTGAAATTAGTTTCCTTATACCAAAACATTACCAAACAAACAAAAAAATATTTGAAGCGATTCAAATTCGCGTGCCTATCCTTCATTACCTCCCAGTATAAATGGTATTCGCAAACCTCTCGCAAGCCTCTCCGTAACGTTGGAAGTATGACGGCGCTTTTAAGGCAAGACATGATTTATATACAGGATTCCACTGTTCTGTTATACAACGTTTTATTTGGACTTTTGTGTCGGTAATGGTAGTCAGTTTGAGTTACAGGGAATTGGCTGTAATTTGATGTGTTTGGTTTGGTTCGGTGTTGGTTTATTTTAAGATGTTTTATGAAGGATTTCACTAAAGTGTATTATTTATTCTTATATATCCAGTCCAGGTCAAATTAATGGCTAGTCACCATCATCATTTCAGCCGAGCTACTCTACTTCACCACTCCACTCCACTCTGCACTCCGTCCATTGCTGGCCCAAGTAATAACAATAATAATTTATTCATCAAAAACATTGCAGTACATAATAACCATTTACAGAATCGTTTATCGGTATATAGTGTACAAGACTACAATAAAACGGTGGGTGAGGTGCTGTATTCTTAGCTAGGTTAATAGATAACTTATGTTAAGGAGTACAGTACAGTACGTACAGGAGTACGTCCGGTCCCCAAGGAAAGAAACAATAAAATCGTAGGTACACAGTATACATTATAGGACATTATAATGCGCTTACTACAAACATTTTGGTGTATAACCATAACATTATTTCAGTTTTTCCTCTCTTTTCCTTTTTTTTTTCTTTTCCCTAATGTGGCTTAAAACTAAAACGGTAAAATAACACATAAGGAAAACACAATGATAGGGTAAGTCTATAAACTAAAATTAAATCATGTAACAAGTGGGTAAGTGAATATTTGTTGTTACCAAGCTAGTTGAGGTGAGTAGTTATGCTGCACAAATAAGTAGTATTTCCGCTGAAAGTTACGAGTTATAACCTGTAGCGGATTAAATTGTATGACCGTAGCGAATGTTAGTGAGATTTCGATGCGCACCTTTATAGTAATCTTAATATTTATTGTGTAATACAATATTATGTTTAGGTAGATTCGCAAAAGAAAGATAAATAAATAAAGAACCAAGCGAATCAATTGAAATCAGTTATGATTTTTTCTGTTTCGTCGTAGTTTTACCTTGTAGGAATGAGTATTGTGCCAAGTGTTGCCTCAACGATTGATTTGATTCCCGCGAGCCACAACATGCCATCGTTCCACGTTGTGGGAGGCCTGGAAGGCCTAACCTGACACTGCGTCTTTTGGTACTTCATCGCTACTCCAAATTTCGGCCCTTTCGACCATCTTTTCTGCGAGCAATGTACCCTGCCCACTCAGTTTCGCTTCAGTTTGGCGATTTTTTGGGCAATGTTGGTAATGTTGGTTCTTCTGCAGATAGACAGACATGACATATATACGTATGCGGTTAATTGTCACCCGGAGACTGGAAGCTGAGCGGAATAATCGGCATTCGTTAAGAATGCTTGTGGGATTTTGTTTTCGTAAAAATCTAGAGGTTTTTCTTCCAAATACTTTAAACTGTTTATAGATCTTGGTTTTTACCGGCAACCATAATTTATTTTAATTAATCGTCTAATTGATTCGATGTCAAAAAAAAAATGAAAAAAGTAACTACCAGGAGTTTCTCTTGATCCTACATACGATGCGGGAGGTGACCCTCGGGTGTTCCACTGGATCGCCCAGAGGACACGGTGGAGCATACGGTGGAGGTTTGCCCCGCTTGGGCAGAGCACCGCTGTGTCCTCGTGGATGCGATAGGCGACAGCGACCTCTCGCGCCGTGCCCTGGTTTAGGCCATGGTACGGAGCGAGAGGGAATGGGAAGCCGTCTCCTCCTTCTGCGAAGCAGTAATGCTCGCGAAGAGGGAGGCGGCATATGTGAGGAAGGCTCAACAACAGCAGAGTCGCCCTCACGCCCTCACACCCACGGGGTGGGTTTTAGTCAGTAAGAGTCTGACACGCCCTTCCGCTCCGCCCTAGAGCAGTAAAGTCACTGGATGATTTCCCACCCCCAAAAAAAAAAAATCCTACATACGATGTTTGTACACTAACCACTAAAATCAATCAAGTACGATGACGATATTCTTCTTTTGAATCGATTTTTTTTAACTTTTTAAATACTTTGGGCCCAGAAGCTGGCCACATTAATTGCAGCGTCAGTAGTTTTCATCGGGTCCTCCATAGTACGGGTGTATGGGCACTTGGTGCATTCCAGTATGTGAGTCATGTTCTGGACAGGGGCACCGCACTCACATTGGGTATCGGACAAGTATCTAAAATAGCTTATTTTAACCGACATCGAAAAAGGAGGAGGTTCTATGTTCGACTGACCACCGAATTCTCTGTCAAATGTGGACCGTTTTTAAAAAATCTTTTTTTATCCGAAAGAATATACTCGCGAGGTGGTACCATATAAATTTTATCGAAATTGCTTAAGCGCTTTTTGAAAAACTGAAAAAAAAACGATAAATACGTATACATAGATGACGTTTTGGTTTTCTCCAATTACGAGTATGTTTAAATTCCATGTTCCATGTTATTGGGGTTTTTTGTTCTGGGGTATAACAACTAAAAAGTAAAAAATAAAAAACTTTTTTACCAAAAAAACAACCGACTTCCAAAAAAGAAAATACACTAAAGTCGGTGTTTGTATGTTATTTCTTCGTTATTTGACACCGACTTTCGGGATTAAAGTTATTTTTTTTAATTTTGAGTGCAATTTCATTTTTGGAATTCGGTTTTTTTTTGTGAAAAAGATTTTTTTCCAAGTTGTATTTGCAAAGGTCTACCTGGTTACGGAACCGCTTCACTGATGATTACAACGTATAAATACGTAATCTCCTAAAACCAGCCTAAAGACAGTCCACACCCAAACTATCTCCGTACTTTATATACTGTTACATAAAGTAGCCGTTCCCAATACCATTATTTTGTGAGCTTTCGAACCGTTCCACATCTAAGAGAAAAGAAGTAGGTACATAGGCGAAACGTAGATACATTGGTGCCGACTCAATAAGATAAATTACTTTGTTATCTAGTTATTTACGGATCTTATTTTCTAGTTTAGCTCTTGGCTTTGGGCATGTAGAAATGGTGTAAGTGTTTTGGATTATTAAGATTGAAGAACGATTGAAAATAAAAATAGAATATTATTGAAAGTGTTTGTATGAAGTTTTTGTATAAACCTGGGTTTAAAAACTCTTTAAAAACCAAATATTTTGGTTCAAATGTCAACCTCTAATTGGAAAGCCAGCTGTGAGCTAATCACAGCAAATAATACACAAAGATCTCATTTAGTAACCTATTAAGCTTTGGAATTAAATAGTGTTAACTACAGTCGCCACCAACCAAATCAACTTAACCCTTAAGCGCGCATAAATATGTGTTTTTTTTTTTTAAAAAATCACTACTTATTTATAAAGATAACATGAAGTTCAAAAGCTTTAAACCTAAGCTTTAATTTTTTACCTTTATAGTCAACATTTATTCAGTACAGTTTAAAATTAATTTTATCTGTGTGAAAGTAGAGGGAAAATAGGAAATGTGTTGTTGTTAGTAGCACCCCTATAAAAACCACCGCAACCGATTTATGTTATCAGTCGCTTATCAGACGTTGAACTGTACACATCTCCGCAAATTGCACTCATTGTTTAGAAGAAACTGTAGACACTACGTCTGGACAAGCTGCTCAATTTGTTGCTCTGTTGTAACAAGGACTCAGTCAGCGAACCGTCGCTGCCCAACTTCACTTGAGCCATTCTACTGCATCAAGGGTACACAAAAGATTTCATGAGACTGGTACCTTTAATCGGAGACCAAGAGCCAGCCGCCACCGGTACACTTCAGGGAGAGACGACCAATTCATCGTTACAACATCGTTGCGCAATCGGCACCTGACGAGTGTTGATGTGACACAGGATATGAGGCGTGTTCGAGGGGTGGCTGTCAGCGCTTGGACAGTAAGAAGACGCTTGAAGAAAGCCAATCTCATTCCTAAACGGGTACGAAATTAACTGTAGGTCACCGACAAGTGCGCCTTCAATTTGCTGGAAAGCATCTCAATTGGAGCATCGCGCAAAGGCAGTCCGTCTTGTTCACTGACGAGTGTAGAATGTGTCTGCATGGCAGTGACAGGAGACGCCAGGTCTGCAGTGCTTTTTCGCTGAAATGGTTGCGGCTCCTGCATGATGTGGGCTGGTATCTCATTAGAGGGAAAAACTGGGCTGGTTTTCGTGCTCGAGGTAGGCTGGGGAGCAGAGCTGACAGCTGATTGGTATATTACCGACATTCTCCAGTATCGCGTTCTTCCCTACGCATCATTTGTTGGTGAGAACTTCGTCTTAATGCACGACAATGCCCGGAGTCACACGGCGCATATCACTCGGCAGTTCCTGGACGAAGTGAATATACGGACGATGGAATGCGTTAATACGCCAGCCTTCTTCATTTCTACGTACGAGTACATATAAAATTTAGATATTTAATAATCAGATTGCCACGTTGTTTGGCGCCGACTCAAAATTAGTTTTTATAAAATTTGAAATTTTATGTAGGTAAGTAAACTCAATACTTAAGACTTAAAAGTTTTATTTATTTTTTGCTTTTTAGTTCTTTTTCGTCGGTTGAATTTTTTGTTAGAAAGTTTTTTTTTAAATAACTAACCACATCACATTTCCCATTTTCCCTCTACTTTTACACATATAGCATTAATTTTAAAAGTACTGATTATACGTTGACAATAATGGTACCAAATTAAAGCTTTGGTTTCAAGCTTTTAAGCGTTATGTGATTTTTATAAATAAGTAGTAAATTTTTCGAAAAATACATAATATATTTATGCACTTATGGGTTGAGTCGATTTGGTTGCTTGCGAGTATATATTTGAATTTTGAATTCGAGATAATTTTCAAATGGAACAACAAACCCTATGTCATACATGGCAAAGTTAAAATTCTATTATAACCCATACCTTTTTGCAGGCTTTTACCTGTATTTAACTTGGAATGTTTGTATGTTCGGGCCAAATCTTGCAAGCCGAATTGTGTTTTTGGTGAGTTTGACAAAAAAAAAATTATTTAAGTGAAAAAAAAAAAATCGGCTTTCAACCCGGGTTGTCATCGGGCTTCAATTTGACAACCCGGGATTGTCCGCTGGGGCTGAAGGGTTAACTTAAAATACACAACACCAATACCAATACTTGAGTTTGTGGCAATGGATTCAAATCATCTTGATTAAATTTATTTTTCCTTAACAATTAGAAAGAGGTAACCCAGAACCGGGTACAGTTGAAGGAGTAGAGGGAGATCTTTGCCCAGCCGTGGGACAGTGCAGGCTAGAATAACATTTTTTTTTTCAAGTCTATTGTCACATTTCTGTCTCCTTGATAATTTAGAGGTGCCTGTAAATGGTTTAATTCATAACTATGCATCCATCGGCTACTCGCGACGCTCACCAGGTCATCGGTCCACCTTGCTAGAGGCCTTCCAACGCTGCGTCTTCCGGTACGCAGAACGATGGATGCGAGAAGCACGCGGTTTTAGTGACGACACTTGGGGGAGGCCTATGTCCAGCAGTGGACGTCTTTCGCCTGACATGAGGACGATGATGATGATTGTTATCATCATTTTACGCATAGTTATGCAGAGATCGAATAAAGACACAAGACTTTTAACTAAAATCCCCATGAAAATGATATCAAAGTAAATATAATAATTTGACCCAAACGCATCTTTTCAGTACAATATTTGACAAGAGAATGCCGTCCTTATCATAAGGGTCGCTTTGCCTTTGTGTGTACAGCGATCGTTTTGCCTGTAGAAAAATGTGGGTAGCATGGAAATTCCTCTGATAAAGATATTTTGGTCTGTGGGACTATAATGCCGTTCGGTTTTCACATTTTTGGGCCACTCTACAACATAAATAGTTTTTGGTGAAAGTAATTTTATCTTACCATAATCTGGGGGTCTTAAAGTCAAGAGTGAATTAGTTACTTCTAGACAAGCGTACTCTATCATGGACCACATCATTGCTTACCAACAGATGAGGCAATGGTTAAACAAGAGCCTATCAATACAAATAAATAAAATTAAAGTGTCTGTTTGTAATCAATCAATCAATCTGCCTAACCTTTGCCCAACTATCTTGGGGTCGGCATTCAGTCTAACCGGATGCAGCTGAATACCAGTATTTTACATGGAGCGACTGCCTATCTGACCTCCACAACCCAGTTACTGGATAATACTATACCCCTTGGTAAGATTGGATGATGACGACTGATCCGTTTGTAATCAATACTAATAAATAAAATTGAAGTGTCTGTTTATAATGTCATAATAATAGTTTTTTTAAAGCTCATACAGTTATTTGCACGATACCAATGCCTAAAAATCAGTTTTTATTTTTTTGTCTGTCTGTTTGCTCCGGCTAATCTTCGAAACAGCTGGACTGATTTTGATAAGATTTTACTGGCAGGTAGCTGACTATATAACTAGTAACTTAGGCTAATAAAATTCTACGCGGGCGCTGGCAGAAGGTAACCTACAAATACGTTAAAAGTAAAAAAACATTTCTTTAAACAAACTTTTAAACTCATACACAAATTTTCCTGTCTTTGCTAATCCTGAAAGTCTCTATCTGGAGCTAATCCTGAAAGACGATACAGGTCATGCTTACCATGAAAATGCATTGTCATCAGAACTGAACTTACAAATGTAATTATTTACCTACATAAAATATCAAATTTTATATAAACTAATTTTGAGTCGGCGCCAAACAACAATCTGATTATTAAATATCTAAATTTTATATCTGCGTAGAAATGAAGAAGGCTAGATGTAGGGTCAATCATTTTATTATTTGGCTCAAAATTAGTTTATACAAAATTTGATATTTTATGTAGGTAAATAAGCTCAATACTCAATACTTAAAAGGTTTATTTATTTTTTTGCTTTTTTGTTTTTTTTTGTCGGTTGAATTTTTTGTTAAAAAGTTTTTTATTTTATGATTTTTTGTGACTCGCATCCTGTTTTAATACTCTGAGGCTAATTTCTAATCCTTCATCATTCCTCTTGGCACTGAGCTGATGATGTAACCATCCTTCCATGAGGTTCCCAGGATATTGACCAGTTGAGGTTACCTCCAATATTCTTAAGACGTCTTTTCGTCAAAGCATATTAAGTGGTATCTGTCACTGAAACCAGTTTTTTATATCTAACTTCTTTTGTTTAGGAAAGGTATGGTTTTCATCATCAGCTCAGTTTCATGATGTGATGATTCCTAAATGCAAATACCTGATTAAGTTATGAAAAGTAAACAGAAACAATATTCGTGCCCAATTTTCGAGGTTTTCTCTCAATTTTGTTAGGTTTTCATGATCAGATCCTGATGTCCTTGACAAAGGACCATTGTTGAGGTATACCCTATCTAATAAAAAAATAATTATCAAAATCGGTTCATAAACAACGGAGTGAGGGCCGAACATACGTACAGAAACGCTAAACGTGCCCACAATTTTCGAGGTTTTCTCTCAATTTTATCACGATTTCATTATCAAATCCTAATTTCCTTGACATGGGACCACTCTTGAGGTATATCCTATCTAACAAAAAAATTATCATCAAGATCGGTTCATAAATGACGAAGTGAGGGCTGAATATACACAAAAAAAAAAAAACATGTATACGGTCGAAGTGAGAACCTCCTCCTTTTTTTTTCGTCGGTTAAAAATTGAAGTCCGTAGTATACGAGGAAGTAATGGGTAGCTCGCCGTCCGATCAGCACCAGGCCCGAGAGTTGACGGCGCCTCAAAGAGAATAAGAATATGTTAGCCACCACTGACGGGGCCCATCATGGCCGATGCCTGCATGCCAAGGGGTAGCGGATAAAATCGTAACAGAGTTACCACTTCCCTTGGCACTCAGGCAAAGAAGGAACAAGGGTGGGTTTCAATCAGTAAGAGTCTGACACGCCCTCCCGCTCCACCCAGAGAGGGAGAAGTCGTAGGATGATATCCCTCCTCCTCTCCTCCTCTCTGTCCTGAGATGGTAACCCTTTCGGTATGGGCACGCTCAGCACAATTTTATTGTTTCTTTGTGTACTTCTTTTTTCCTTTTGTTTGTTGCTGTTGTGTTGTGTCTGTGTCGAATAAATGATTTCTATTCTATTCTATTCTATTCTATATCTCAACCCCAAAAAAAAAGTATACGAGAATTCAAGTTAAATAATGTTTGTGAAAAAATAGAATAAAATAAGTTTGACATTATCTTCTTTATTTCAAAATTAAACACAAGGAAAACTGTATATTCACAATGATTTATACTTTGAAAGCCAACATGGTTTTCCTCTTGTACTTACCTAACAAAATAGCTTGTGTATTAATTTCCTTAAAAACATATTTTAATTTAACGGTAAGCAGTGATTAACTAGAAACAATAATTAATATCCGTTGGCAAAAACAGAGGCTTCACGAGCATTCGCCAAACGATACAATGATAGATGACCGACACGTCATAACACTGGGAACTGGGAACGTTACGCCATTTTTGTTGAGGCTGATTTGATGTAAATTAATGGTTTTTAGAAGGTTCTAAAACTAAAAATAGACACTTAAAATTTAATTATCATTATTTACTCCTTTTAAATCATCATCATCATCTGCCTAGCCTTTGCCCAACTATCCTGGGGTCGGCTTCCAGTCCAGTGTTGACCGGATACAGCTGAAAACCAGTATTTTACATGGAGCGACTGCCTATCTGACCTCCACAACCCAGTTACTGGGTAATACGATACCCCTTGGTAAGACTGGTTATCAGACTTTCGGGCTTCTGACGACCCGTAACTATAGGTAGATCCTATTAAATATAGGTACAAATAATATATAAAAACTATGCCCTGCCGTCCTTGTGAGTAGGACCTCATTCCTTCATAGAGGTGGCGACCATAGACTATTATAATAACTAATTAGACGTTAAAATATTACAAAACTTTAAGAATAGTGTATATTACGTAATTTTAGCTCCTGGTAAATTGACCGTCAGCCCAAACTAGCAAGTATAAATAAAATAAAATAAATATAAAAAGTAATGTATGGTGGCTATGGGATCCTACTCTTTATGAAACGACCGCTACGAAAACCCAAGTCTACGGCATTCGCTACGCCGTAGCAACGCGCTACGAGCTACGTGCTACGCGTCGTACCAACCCTTTCGCTTCTCCGTCGTAAATCTTGCCTTACTTACGTATATACGCCGCACCTGACTTTTTTGAGGACATTACCACTAACCATATTTTATGTGTTTTCTAGAGACTACTTTTTCTGTGGTGCTCTCACTATTTTGTACTGTTAACCACCATTATTTTGAAGATGACTGCAAATAGCTATGCAATGTGGAATAGTATCCAGCTTATCGCCAAATGATAAATAAATCAAATACAAAATGTTACCGAAAAAGGTTAAAATTACGTCACCACCTCAAGGAAACTACAGGACGCCCTTTGTTACGATCGTCTCTTATTACCTCTCGACTAAATTATGCATCGAACTTTATACCTCGTTCTTCGCAGTCAAACTCACTTCATTTTAATGACTAGACTAATAACAGCTTAGTCAATAAAACCAATGAAATCATCATCATCATCACTTCAGAGACGACCACTGCTGGACATTGGCCTCCGCCGACTGTCACCACAAACGACCGCTCCTGTGCGTCTCGCATCCATCGGCTACCCGCAGCCCTCACCAGGTCATCGGTCCAACTTGTGGAAGGCCTTCGAAAACCACTAAAATACATCTAAAAAATTGTACACGATCAATAACCAACTTTGTTTTTCATTCTCCTCCACACCCAGACATACCTCACGTGCTTTTATTCATAATGTATCGCAAATTCGCAATATACGAGACATTTAAAGCGAGATATTTCACAAAGTCAGCCGTCCGATCCTTTATTACACACTAAAGCGCTTAATCCTGCAATCAATATTGAATTTCGAGTATCGGTCGGTGACAAATTAGGCGTGAAATGGGTAAATAGCGTGTGCTACCTAACTATTGTAAAGGTTTAGTTACTGGAGAGTGGGGAATGGGTGATATTATGAATGTGATAAAACATGATGTATTTCAATATACCTACAGGTCTTCTTCTTAAGTAGGGTCATGAGAATGGCGCATGTTTTAGGCTGCCCGAAGCCTTTTTTTAAGGTTCCAAAAGTCCAGATGAAAAAACAGAACCCTTAACGGATCACTCTATCCGTCTATCACAGCCAATTTGCTTCGAATCTGCTGGACTGATAAAGTTGAAATTTGGTACACATATGAATATTTGTGACCCAAACACGAACGTGTACCCTAAATAAATTAATTTGGAATATGGGGGTCACTTTTGGAGTAAAAATCGGAAAATTAAAAAAAAAGTACTTCATACTGTGCCGCACGACATATCAAATGAAAGACATTGTGAGGGTCTCGGAAGTATTTTTGTCATAATTTTAAAATATATTATGACAAAAATACTTAAAATTCATATTTACTATAAATACTAATATTTTAAATTCATTTAAGAAAATAGATGAAATCCTTATCACTATTACCTACGTAGATAAGTGTCACGTGACTTATTGCAGGTAATGTCATTGCCATACATTTTGTACTAAGTTTTAGCGTAACCGATAATAGAAAAGTAATATGGCTACGTGCTGGGCCTAAAATTTTGAAAAAGAATTAGTAAGTAGTCCTTTACTTATAGATGATAGGAAAACCGATAATATTTCATTTTGATATTTATTTCTAAAAAAAATTATGATTTGTTCGGCACCCATTGCGCGCGAATCCGACTCGCTCTTGGCCGGCTTTTTTTACTTTTTTCACACTATTAATGTCTCCTGTATCGTGAGTGCGTTTACAAACACCCAGACCCGGAACAACTACTTGCCACAACTAGTTGCAGTTTGCAACTATTTTTCTACTTTTCTTTTTTCCGTACAAATATCTGTTTCGTGCGGGAATCGAACCAGCGACAAACAGTAGCAGCCAATCGCTCAGTCACTGCCAACCTTTTTTTTTATGTGCCAAATCATCCAATGACATCTCTCGCTCTAGGTGGAGCGGGAGGGCGTGTCAGACTCTTACTGACTAAAACCCACTCCTGTTCCTTCCCTGCCCTGAGTGCCCAGGGGCGGCGGGGCGGTAACTCTGTTTCGAATTTTATCCCCTGGGCAGGATTCACTGCCAACCTTGTCGTCGAATTTAGAACAGTAACGTTGATCGTCGAAAACTAAAAAATGTATGGGATCGACATGTGCCACCGATACATACATTATGTACGTCTCATGGGCAGGTCTAAACATTGTGGCAATGAGACAGTTGCTATCGTAGACAAAATCTAGAGCCTTAAGTGGTACGGAATGACTGTGTGTGGAGGTGAGCGGAACAGAGTGTAAAGTCCCGCAAACCTCCGTTGAAAAGGGAGGATCCTCCGACCAGACGGGTGTTGTCTGGTCCGGGCAACTGCCCAATGGTTGATTTCGGACTGTTGTATATGTTCAAATCGCGGGGAGAACTCTGCTTGCGCGATGTAGAATTCTTGCTATTTTTAGTTCGTGTGCGGCGTCATAGATGTCGCTACATCACTCCCCTCCGGAGATCGGAGATCGATGGTTCTTGATGAGTCGTCCATACATCTTGTGATGCTTGCCGGGCCAGTGGAAGGTTGGTTCCAGTGAGTCGGAACCGGAAGAGCCGCATAGTTCACGGTGAGTCGGAACTGTCTGCGGTGACGCCCCAGTGAGTCGGGGTGTTGCTATCCCAGTGAGTCGGGATGATGCCCCAGTGAGTCGGGATGATGCCCCAGTGAGTCGGGGTGATGATGTCCCAGTGAGTCGGGATGATGCCCCAGTGAGTCGGGGTGATGATGTCCCAGTGAGTCGGGATGATGCCCCAGTGAGTCGGGGTGATGATGTCCCAGTGAGTCGGGATGATGCTGCAGGCTCCAGTGGGTCGGAGCGGTGCTGTGCGACGTAGTGGCTTGACTGCTGGCGTCGACCAGGAGAGGTTCTTCGACCGGCCGAAGGTGCTGTTCGCTGCGCCAAGATCGCTGATGAGGTTGATGGTGATGAAAGAGGCTGAGGATGCTGACCAGGAATGCGCATCCGCTGCATGCTGGTGGTCCGGATACCCGTAGAAGCCGTTGGTACTGGCTGGCTGTATGACTCGTTGCTCAAGAGCTTGAAGGAAGCGATGATGATGACGTCACGCTGAAGTAGCTGCACGAAGGCTGCGCTGACGTTCATGGTCGAGGGTCACCAGTGTGGAGGTATGCGGAACAGGGTGTAAAGTTCCACAACCTCCATTGAAAAGGGAGGATCCTCCGACCAGACGGGTGTTGTGTCTGGTCCGGGCAACTGCCCAATGGTTGATTTCGGACTGTTGTATATGTTCAAATCGCGCGGAGAACTCTGCTTGCGCGATGTAGAATTCTTGCTATTTTTAGTTCGTGTGCGGCGTCATAGATGTCGCTACATGTGTAGGTACAGTTATACCATCTATTTGTTTCACAGGTAAAAAAACAAACTCGTCTTTACACTATATTGCCAATAGAGGCCCTTTTAAGCTTATGAGACGAATAAACGTGGTGTATTTATCTTATCCCAAAAACGATTATTTTCTTTCTATATTTTAGTCCCTTAATAAAGTTGCAAGTTCAAATCAATTAATCTGATCGTCTCGTGGTGGCTGAATATTAAACTTAACTTTTGTACCGAATAGCAATATTATCAGTACAAGGTCAACACGCGGTAAAAAATAAGTTGCTAAAAAAAATATACGGTCGAATTGTGTGCCTTCTCCTTTTTTACGTCGTTAAAAAGGAAGATGTAATTAGTCTCGGCCATCTCTTAAAGAGGCTGTCGTTAGCTAGCCGGGTCAAACTCTTGTTCTTGTAAAAGGCACTCTTCAACTATTCTCGTATTTTTGGGAGATTTACTCCTTAGAGCTTCGACTGTAAGCCGGAGTCTCGATGGAAGTTTAAGATCGTAGTGGTGCTGCTATTTTTATCATTCTTTTAGGTAGTGTTCTAAAAACAATGTGCTTTACAATCATTGCCTGATTGGTCGTAAGTACTAATAACGGAGCCGGGCACGAGGTCCGATGAGATTCGATTTTTAAGTCATACAGTCAAAAAATCAAAATCAAAAATCATTTATTCCAACAAGGCTGAGAGCACTTTTTGAACGTCAAAGTTCTACATAAAGATAGCTCCGAGAAACGCCCGCCCGTCACCACATCCTAGTGTTTTAGTTCTGGTAGATAGATAAACAGATAGATCGGGCATCTCATCTCATCGGGCTCTTCTTACTCTTCGAGTAATACAGGCCTGATACAATACTATGTTAAATGAATGAAATATAAAAGTGAAGTCCCGAAATCACTAGTGTACAATAAACCGTGTAGCCTAGCGTGCAACCGACTAACCGCGGGCGGTTGTCACGGGCGGGCTACCCGATGGGTTAACCGGCGGGCGGGTAACTGGCTATAACTTGTGCAAGTAACCGACGCGGGCCTTGATGACACCGCAACGATTTTGTTCGCACACAAATTAAGGGATAAACTGGCATATAACTCTTATACGAGGAAAAACTTGCTCCAAATGTTGAGGATTGAATTTCAATATGCAGAAAGTCGTGTTTAAAGATGATAGGCTAGTCGAGTCAAGGCTCCAGAGTCTCGAGTATCGACGCCGAGTTTCTAGCCTGTCGGTATTCTCATCATCTCCTGTCGCACACTCTCCAAAATGCAACCGATAGGTTGCATTTTGGAGAGTGTGCGACGGAATTGCATAATTTGATTCCACCAAGCCCGTTCTTTCATCAGACCACAAAAAAGCAATACGGCGAGGTGCCACGGGTACATGGTGAACATCTCATCCACACGCACAAAACGATTTGAAAACACATTAACTGTGCGTACAGCTAGGGAGTGGAATTCCCTGCCGGTGTCTGTGTTTCCTGATAGCTACAACCTGGGAGTCAAGTCAAGGGTGAATAGGTTACTTCTAGGCAAGCGTGCACCATCTTCGACCACATCATCGCTTACCATCAGGTGAGATAGCGTTCAAGCGTGTGCCTATGATGATTAAAAAAAAATGATTCTCAATCGTTTGATCTATTTGTTGAAAGTAATTACCTACTGCCCTTAAAAATCTATTAATTCATTTCAATTTCAATCATGAATATACACAGGAATGTATATGAGTAATGGAATTTAATATTTCAAGGTTCACAGAATTAAATAATTGGCAAAAGTATTTCAATAATGAATATGTAGAAATAGTGAACACTTGGTAATCCAGTTCGATAAATTATTTTGATGTCAAAATATTGATCAATAAAACACGTTTTGAAGATATACATATTCTACTCTAGTAAGAATAATAAAAGCTAGCACTCACCGAAAAGACAGCGTCGTCAAGGGCCGATACGACTTGTGACTATTGTGATCCGACATCGGCGTCCCCCAAAAATCGTTCCTGAACACTTGTAGCACATGGTTCCCCCCATTCACGTCACTGTTCGACACGATCGCGGGGATGTCGTCATGCACGAACTCGCCACTCAAACTATTCGCGTACGTCAGAGCCCCCACTGAAGCGACCAGAGTATACACCGCCCACTCACTCTCGCATAATGTCCGCCATGACTTCGAGTTTGACACTTCCTCGCGAACCGGCGGTAATGGACGACGACGCATTTTCACGCACTGTTTTTCACTTTTTTCGACGATTTTATTTTTTTTGTCGGCATTCCGAGAGCGGTTTCATGTTTGATCGTTTGATAGCAAACATTTTTTTGAAACTCTATATATGAACTAGACTTAATGTGGTTATTTGAAACTGAACTTTTATTTGAATTGGAGAGATAGTTTAAACAATGTAGAGAAATACTGAACTGAATACCTCAAAGATAACACTTACAAAAACTCTACGGAATACATTAACCCACTTTACTAACAAAACGTAATAAAACTCAAACAAACAAAGTCTCAACCGACAGAAAACCTCATCGATTCAATATATCGCTGGAAACTTCATGCATACTCAATTGGCAAACAATCTCAGTTCGATGCACAAAAGGTTGTTACGGAACGTTGTCGTACGGAGCAAAAGTGTGCCCTGTCTGTTTGTACGTTCAGTTATCCGTAGCCCGAGTGATGGATCACCGACGCCGCATAAATCAACATCGTGGGTCAGCTCCGACCGCTGATGTCATATTCATGAGTGCTCTGGATCTGGGTAAACGATAGTCCGCAAGAACGATGAGCCACCGTCCTTTTTCCTTTCGTTTTTTTAATTCTTGGCTCACTTTGGGATGAATCCGTTCATTTTTTATTTTACTTTAAATGCTCCTGATTTATGTGGCAGCCGCTGCAACCTGGAACAAAGGATGGATGTTATTTTTATTGCTGAGATTGCTCTTAGGAGTAATGAGTAAAATAAAGGGCATTTGTTATTTTATGGGAATAGTTTTCTAACATTATTGTTTTATGAAAGTTTATAATGTTTAAGTGGATTGTTCAGGTTACATAATAGACTAGTTTGTCCATTTTAAATAGATCTTAAATTGATATTCTTTGTTCTATTAGACCGCAAATTCATTGCATTTATTTGAGACTAAAAGCTACAAAAATAAACTCTTCCAGGCCATGATGATATTAAGATTATCGGTGCCTTGATAATAACGTTATAGTAAACAAAAACGTTCTTAAGAAAATCGTTTATATGACGCCGATGTAAATCTTGGGCATACCTACCATTTTTTTTGCATTGAAATATGAATTAACACGTTTTCGGGTATACCAAATAAAGAATTTAAAAAAAATGGATTTATTCAGCCAACTTCTACTTTTATGAACTAAAATAGTTGAAATTAAGTAGGTACCATAGGTCAAATTCTACTTAGTATAATCATTATGAATTTTAAGATGAGTCAACTTATTATCTGTGTAGGTGTAGTGCGTACTTATTATGTTAGAGACGACAATCTTAAAAATAGAACTGCTAAGAAAATTTTAATTGAATCATCCCTTAATATCCTCAAACCCCACAGGAAGAAAAAGGTCACTCCTTTCGCACACAAGCACCACCCCATAACCTCAGGTCCGACACGCCTAAGCCCGCCGCATCGCTCAAAATTCTATTAACTACCCCCAAATCCCTATGGGCCCAAATATTCACCCAAACTTACAGCGACTTAGTTTGAGAAAACAAACCAAACTAACGCGTCATAACTTTCCCAAGAATGTCGACGTATGTACCGGCTCTAATCTGAATTGCTAATGTCTTCCTTAATTCAGTTCTGGAGCGAATTAAAAGCTCTATGAGTTAATCACATTATCTGTCTGTTTGTGTTCCGTCTTTATCTGGTTGCTGATTGTTTGGGATAAGTTTTTGTAAGTAGCCTGATTCTTATCAGGGAGTGCGGCTAATTGTTGATTGTTAATCAAAGCTTATGAAAATACTATTTAAAAGAGTTCATTATCAAAAAGAATTTCGTGCAACATCCTGGAACAAATGGGTAGTACAGTGTGAACGGTTTTGTAATTATTTATACAAAATAAAATAATGAGTTCGAAAGTGCAAAACACAAAGCTAGCATTTTCAATTCGACCCAAATGAAATAACATAAACAGTTCGGCCCACTCTTATACGTACTAATAACAACTTAGCGCAAATATGCCAAACATTTGCACAAACAAGTGTCGACAAACGGCGAACATGGGTCATTAATCACGCCACAATTAGGGGCTCACCCCGTCGAACACGTTGGACAAATATTGGATTATATATGATTGATTGGCCCCAAGTTTTGTGGCCACCCAACTAATAGAAGAACCAATCGATATGAATTGGAGTTTGGGCGAACTGTCATAGATTAATGACGTGACATGTGGGTCGGAGGGGATTGGTTTGTAGGACAAGTATTACTGTTTATTTTATTAGATAGATTCTAACAAAATAAACAGTAAATTCAGTAATATTGTTATCTACTTCAGTTTGACTATAAACATATTGAAAGAAAGAAAATTTAGAAAGGAAAAAAATACATTTATCACAAAGAAACTCATCATAAATTATCTAGGAACCAAAATACTTTTAACTTCACATTATGTTTAACACGAGGCACTAAATAGCCTCGTCCCATATTTCACGTGCGCAATACCTCGACTTACTGAACCAAAAAACTTAAAGAATATTAATAGCTGATTGCAAAATTTTTACCCCGTCCAAGCTCCAAGCGAACAAAAACCCTCGCACATATTTTGCTCAAAAAGTTAGTTAATTTATTATTCCGAGAAAGTTTGCCTTGTATCTGTTCAGTATTACACTCGCAAATTGTTTTTAAAATATCGCATATCAAGATTACGTTCAAGTTTTTGGTATTTTGCGGAGAAAAAAAAGTTTTGTCCCTAAAGACTTGGTTTGAAATATGTCGACGACGATACAAGCATTACTTTGGATGTCCATTGCTGAATTTTTGTCACTCCGGAGTTTCTGCCGCTGTTCTATCACTTGAAGATAAATGATCATTTAGTTCTTTAAATAATTATATTATTGTCCTCAAGCTAGTTGGAGCGACAATTTCCGCAGGGTGACTAATAGCAGCCAAAATCAAAAGTCATTTGTTCAAACTAGGCTGACCTACATAAAGACAGTCTCCTAAAATCACCCGCACGTCACCACTTCCTAGTGTTTTAGCTGGGAAGAAGAAGTGGCGCAACAAACTAAAAAAACTAAACAAACGTATGAGAATTGCCGTAAATCGAGATGAATTGTTTTTTTTTTGTGAGGTAGGAAATCATCCAATGACTTCTACCGCTCTGGGTGGAGCGGGAGGGCGTGTCACACTCTTACTGACTAAAACTCACCCCTGTTCCTTCCGTGCCCAGGGGTGCGGTAACTCATGTTCAGAATTTTTCCGCTACCCCTAGGCAGTAGCTCTTTAATCTAAGAATCTAGTAATCTCTTGTTCGGCGCGCGTGGAACACTACGCGCCGTCGACTCACGGGCCTGGTGCTGATCGGACGGCGAGCTACCCACTGCTCGCCGTCCGCAGGCCCGGATCTACGGTGGCCGGATATCGTCTCGCGACGTCCTACGCCCAGTGCTTCTCCTGCGGTGGTAGCTGCCGAGGCCGTGAGGGCCACTCCGTTGAGCATCGATCACGCGTCCCGCCTCTGCCTTTGCGAGCATTACTGCTTCGCAGAAGGCGGAGACTACTTCCCATTCCCTCTCGCTCGAATGGTTTGCAATAGGGATGTTTCCCGGGTATAAAAATAATAATTCAATTTAGTCCGTAAGTTAGATTAACAAAAAATATTGGACACATATTTTTTGCTTTACCAAACCAATAGAAAATGACAAAGATAAAACGCATCAAAGTTCAGGAGTGGGGCTTGTTACTTCACTAAACGTTACAGAATGTCACGCGGAATTTCAACGCACTATATCGTCCTCATTTATGGTTTACGTGACAAAATAAAAAAACTTGTTGGGAATCTAACTGACAGACAAATTAGACTTTTTTAGGAAACTAGCCTATTAGAGAGGCCTTATGTCCAGCCGTGGACTGCGTAGGCTGCTGATTATAATGATGATTTAGTCAGTTAATCACGAAGTTGTTTATATTGAATGGGGGTAACCAATCTAAAATTTATAAGAAAACTAGCTGCGCCCCGCGGTTTTATCCGCGTAGACCAGGATAAAAAGTAGCCTATGTGTTAATCCAGGGTATAAGCTATCTACATTCTAAAAATTATCCAAATCAGTCCAGCCATTTGAGCGTCAAGAAGTAACAAACATACACACTCACAAACTTTCGCCTTTATAATATTAGTGTGATTGTAGAGTTTATTATATTATTGTATTCGGAATGATTATTTTTCCATATACGCGGAGATTGTTAACCCATCCAACTCAGTAACAAAGCATGAAAGAAGATTATTTACATCTCACGGAAAATAAATATTCCGTAAGATTTCCCGTTGCGTAAAAGATTAATATTCATTTTAAGTACGTACCTCAAGTAAAATTGTTTGAACCATTCATTTGATGAACTAAATTAAACCACGACGCAATAAAGAATTAAGATTCGATGAGAATTCGACAACAAACATTTAAGTAAAGTTAACTACCATTGTTAACTCGACAGGATATGATTCTGTTGAAGAAAACTAACCGTCCAAAAGTTAAACAGAAACCAGGCAAGATGACCATACTAAAACAGACATAAATTCACACCTTTTATGAAGGTAGACAGAAATTACAGAGCAATTGCTACAATTCTTACACACTCCTTTTGGTTTGTTAGCATTCATTCATATCTAGTCATAAACACACTGTGTTTGTGAGTGTTACTCACCGGCTCTTCCTGAAGAACATCACCAAAAAAGTCTGGGCCAGAAACATCATAGAATAAAACCAACAATTTGAAAAAACTTCTTGACTCAGACAAACTTGATTTTAATATTACATTTTAACCTTGGTACACTAAATTATATTCGATACAAGTATGTATACAATATACGTACTAAATTATACACTATCATCATACATATTTAATACCACACCTGATGGAATACCACTCAGCGTTGCGAGTGAAACACTTGTACGATGCCACTTCAAATGAACCAGAGTGTACAAACTAAGTAAGATATATTAAGTCATTCATATGACCTCGAGCGGTTAGAATCATTTGACTGTTTTCTTCACGTAGGTAGCACGTTGTTTTCCTCTTTTCATAGGCACATCGTATGTATATCATTTATCTGCTGATTCTGTTACTTCCATATACCTACCGAAGCGGCATACTAAATCTGTACTGAATACTAGATTTTAGTTTAACGATATATGTTTATATGTTTTTTTTTTTTCAACTTATCTACAATAGCTGAATCAATGGTTGCAACCAGTTCTGGATCTGGGAATAAACAGCCTTCGTCATAAAGTACTAACATACCAGCGTACATCACTTCCTACGTTAGACAAACGCATGTAAATGTTCCCATGTTCATCTTTTTGACCTTGTCATCAGTGGGTTTACGCAACACGTTTTCTTCTTTCGTCCTCTCATGTCCTGCTATCATTCACTCCCTTTTCTTTCTTAATAATCCTTACACAAAACCTTCCATCTTTTCTTTGGCTTCCCTCTCCATCCATACATATTTATAATCAAATACCATTATTACTCATGCTCCATTTAGAATAAAACAACCTAAACAAAACTCATCACAAAATCGCTTCAGTTTTATCGAGTTGTATTCCTCGACTACCGGCTGTACTGTAGTAGCCCAAAACCGCAAGAGGCGAGTTAATCTTCCGCCGGGTGGTTCGTAATTCGATTAAAGTTGCCAACTCTTGGCCGACTCTTAATTATGTTTTCGGTGAATTCTCTCGCGGGGCCACGTCACATAAACCTTTGTTGCCTATCGAATTTGTTTGAGTAATGTCGCGCTAATAGATTTGTTCAAGCAGCTCTGTGTTTATTTTGTTTTAAGGTTTCGATGGTCTACGTTATGGTGGTTGAATTCTAGAAATTTTGTTTTTGATGTAAGCGTACCTAATACTTACTTTTATTGTGTAGCAGTTTTTCGAGGATTTTCCAGGTAAAAACATTTCATATAATGTTTGGGGATTTTGTTGGTTTGACAGTTTTCTTTCTGTTTGCAGATGTAATAAAAAAATATGTGACTGTTACCACTACCGTGAGAAAACCAGTCGAAAAGGTTTTTAATGCTACCACTGCAGTTTTAATTCTACTATAAAGTGATAAATAAAGAAATCCATAGACTAGACCACCCTCCATAGAGTTCACTTTGCACAAACTTATAATGAGTCCATTCCTGAACTCCAAGGTCTTCGCCGAAAATCCCGAAACTCAGAAAGCTTTATCCCTTTATTTATTCACAATGCAGGCCATTGTCGACGGCGAGCCTGTTACAGCCACAGTTACTATTAACTAAAGGAGTCTTAGCTTCGTAATCTCGAATGGAATTTGCGAGACTACATTAGCATTTCAAATCAACCTCTCGCCGTCTTTTAGAAGCCTATCTTTTCAACCTTACGGATTGTGTTACTGCGGAATTTACTTAACTATCCAACTTGTGTATTCCTCGAAGCTAGCTTGCTAAGAGGCGACTCGTGTACGCTTTTTAGAACGTGGATTATAAAAGTTAATGAAACGTCTAGAGGTTGCTATATTCCGCATATTTATCGTCTGTTTATCTAATCATGTTTACCATCCACGTTAAAGTATTGCAAAGTAAATCTCCTCTATCTAGTACTCAAGTCTTTAGAGCAATAGAAACTAGGGATAAAGCGCGTCTTTGAAGATTATTCCAAAGCTTCAACGGTCCAATGATTAGGGATCTCCACTCGAGAGCGCCACTCGATCTGAAGGCGAGAATTGTAAAAATATTTTTTCAGGCTCTTCTAATCTACTTTCTTGCAATTCATTTTCGTATGAAAGTAAAATATATTAGCATAATTTAACCTTACTTGGACGTAACTATAAAAGGCGTTATGAGGGTCCTGGTGGCCTCATAGAAACAAAAGGAGGATAAATCCAACACCCGCCTTTGTAAAGATAAAAGGGTAGATGCCATCTAATTACCTCATGTCTTCATTACTCTCCTGCCTTATCAGTTCAATCCAAACGATCTGTCGTCAGCTATAAATGGCGCTGATAACACGGGCTCCTTTCAAATCCAGCTCCTATTCATCACTCTGTTCTCTCACGTTATAAATAATTTAAAACAAAGACTGGCGACATTGATCGTTGTTTACGGCAAAGATCCTGATCTTAATGCGAATAAATTACTTGTTACAAGGATTTGTTTGAACCCCCCTTTCTGCTGCCCCTGTTCCGGTATTTGGGACGCAGATCAATCAAGTGCTCAACTTAATAAGTTTATTAACGCCGAAAATGTTCGACTCTTCGTTAATTTAATATCAGATTAATTTGGTTTTGAGTGAAAAATGTGAGTAATCTCGTAGAGGGAATCTGTTGATTGATTTCTGTAACAAAGTAACATAATTAATATATTTGGTTTGTTTGAGAATTTTCGTATTGTTCCTAATAAATTATTTCTTGAGTTTTGCCCCAATTTATTCTATATCGCTGGCTGTCTCGTACTGAAATAAATATGACAGGTTCAAATTGATATTCCGACCGAAGGTTGGGAAGTTCTTCATATATTTTGTTCTTGGAGAGACGAGTGTAATCAAAAAGCGGTGTCAACGTCAAAATGTTCCAAGTTTCTGACGGAGAGAAACAGGACAGGTTATTTGAGTAACGCCAAAACCAGTCATATATTCGCACAGTTGATTCAAAATAATCATTTTACTTGATATCTTCTTAAATTCCCTGGAAAGAAGGTACGGATGTTGCTCATCTAAAATTAAAATCCTTTTCAGGAAAACGTAGCACGAAAATAATATTTTTTATAAAAAATATTGGTATTTATTATTTTAAATATACTTTCACACGTACACAAACACGCGTCTATTGTTTTTTTTTTTTTGTAACATTATATCTATCTTTCCAAAATCATGTACGGCACCAAATTCTCAGTACTCGTACAACGCTGTCAACAACACAATAACAACATTCAACTTTATAAAGTTCAAAATCTTTGACACGATTTACTTGTCTTTTACCCTCATCGTCATTTTTATTTAAAAACAATCATATCATTCAGAACACAAGGTTCTATTTCCTTTGTTATTTCAGATATCGATGGGTTTAAGCAAACATCTCGGCAGGCGTGATTGATTACGGCCCAAGTTGCTTCGACACTTGTAATTTCCAAACTATTATATGTGGCATTATTGTGTTTGTTAGTTTTGTCAGCATTAGTAATGTGATCATAGTTTTGTTCGCTTATTGGAAGGGTAACGTGGTAGGGGACTTTGATTTGATTGCTTTGAAGGAATTCGAGGGTTATTACATAAAGTTTGTAATACCAGAACTTATAAACATTGTCTAAACTAATATTATAAAGAGATTCAATTGGTTGCATTACATGTGTTTGTTTGTATGAGGTTAGTTCTGAAATTTCAGCTCCATTGCAAAAACTATTCTACTGATATAATTCTACACATATGGCTGATGACCACATTTTATCCCGCAAAAGTTTGCGGGTCCTGTTTTATAGGTCAAAAGAGCGAAAAAACGGGAAATAACATTTTTTTTAATACGGCTAATGTTCATCTGTTCAAAAGTTTTGAGACAACACAAATTGCCACAGTTTTACATCACCAAAAAACATCAACTAATGATTATCTTGGACGCAATAAACAATAGTTGCAGGGGAAGTCCGCAAGACATAAATCATAAAGGTCTTTCCTTGTTTTCTTCTCTTCTTTAAACGTTGCGTCCAAATAAAAGTGCCGTTATCTTTCCAAGGCTTTGATACATTTTACTTAAACGAGGTCAAAGGAAATCGTGTTTATTTGATCAATAATGCGACTGGGTCTTTTACAAGCAACTTTTTGTTCCAACTTTTACAAATAACTGTTTCGTTTTTATGTTGAATGCAGAAAAGAAAACATTACTTAGACAAAGATGATCATAGGGCTAAGTATGCAACCTTGTAGGAATCCTGTTGAAATACTTGTTAGAAAATAATCAATATAAAATGTCTATTACTTAGATAAAGGTAATTATAGGGCTCAGTATGCAACCTTGACAGAACCCTATTGAAAAACTCGTTATAAATGTAATCACAATGAAATATCTCCTACCCCTGTACAGATCCCCACCGAGTGTTTCTACGTTGCCGTCGTGGTGGGGCTTATGGGTCTCCATGATCCTGGGGACTTCCGGCATGAGTGACTAACTTGGGCCGGAAGGCTCCAGGGGAGAGGCCCGACTAAGAGGAACACACCGGGGGTCGCGTCCATTGTCAGTCGATCATCGTCGACTGCCAGTGGATGCGACCTCCACCCAATCCCAGCTTGGAGGCGTGGCTATGGGATGCGTATTGGAGGGATGTCCAAATGCTAGCGCCTCACAAGAGGGCTGCGCCGTTGGGAGGCTTGAGCAAGCTGTTCGAGCCTCCTAACGGCATGGAACCTGGGGGAACTTCGTCGCTACTCTCTGGTACGCATCTGTTCATCAGATGCGACTGTGAGAGTGGCGCCGAAACTGGGGGGGTAGTGTGTGTGAGTGAGTGAGTGAATGAGAGAGAGTGAATGCGGACCATACGATATGCGAGGAAGGGATAGGGAGGTTGAGAGGAGGAGACAGGGACCACACCCTCCAAAGGAAAAAACAAACATGAATAAGAAGACAAAAGTAATATATACCCAGTCACGCCCCCATTCGTATGCTGGGGGGGGCGGCTCGAGTCTCTCACAAACAAACGACGACCTGGATCCGTCTGTCGGGAACAATCCCGACAACAAGAGCCGAGGAGGCTCCAGATCATCTCCTACCTTTGAGGAGATGATCTCATTTAGCTTTAAGACGCCCGACAAGCCGCGGTCGGGCGAAGTAAGCCAGAACGAAGTCGGCAAGGAGGCGGAGAGTGGTGCGGCGTCGGTGACCGACGCAGCACCACTACTCGCCGCTCTGAGCTCCTTTAGGAGCCTGGAGCGTGAGGAGGGGAGCGCTTCCGGAAGCGCCGTGAGTCAGGGCTCGCGGTTCTTCCGGAACCAGAAGCGCTCCAAGGCAGGGGACGGCCGTGAGTCGTCCTCTGACGCGGAGGTGATGGCGCCGCCTCCCAAGGTTCCCACCAGCACGAGGGGTAGGGGGGCGGGGAGGCCGTCGAAAGGCTCCAAGGGTGGCAGGCGAGCCCTGAGGCTCGCCGCGGAGGAGGAGCGCCGGTCCAACGCTGAGGGTCCCCGGGTATCGATCTCGGGGTCCTCAAGCGGAGTATCGGCGTTCTCTGTCAGCTCCAAGTCGGAGCGAGCGGACAGGCTTGCGGGGGTCGTGGTGAACGCCATCAAGGATGTGGTCCACAAGAGGCTTGGCTCTTCTAGGAGCAGGGCCACATCCGCGGCCACGGCCACCATTGTGGCGGCGGCGGAGGCGAGCTTCGGCGGGCCTTCGTCTGCGGACGAGACGTCCAAACTGCGGACGGAGGTCGCCCGCCTGACCGCCACTACGGAGCACCTGGTGAAGGAGAACCAGAGGCTCCGGGCAGACCTGGCCGAGCTCCGACGAGGAGCTGGCCCCCGGGGGGACGCGCGGGATGAGCTCCAGCACGGGCCGAGTCAGCCCCTGCCCGCCGCGGAGAACCAGGTTCTCGAACTGGTGCGGCAGGAGCTGGCTGCCTTCAACAGGCGGTTCTCCGTGCTGGAGGGCATCGTGCTGCGGCCCCCGCTGGCGGCGAGTCAGCCGGCGTTGGGCCGGCGGCTAGTGGGCTCATTTGCCGCCGCTGCGGCTGCTGCGCCCAAGCAGGGTCCGGTGGGACGGGCCGACAGCGGGTCTGTGCTGAGACCCGCGGGGTCGGCCCCGCCGAAGGCGCCAAAGGCGCCGCCCAAACCGGGTGGGGCGGCTGCACGGGCGGCGAAAGCCCCGAATGCCCCAGCTCAGGTGGCGAGACGGCCGTCACAGCCTGCCCCGACTTCCCAACCTCCTCCGGCCGAGGCTGCCGAATGGCAAGTGGCCGGGGAGAAAGAGAAGGCGGGAAAGGCCAAAAGGGCGGCCAAACGCCGAGAGAGGCGGAAGCGGCGCAAGGAGCGGGCCGTTGCGGCCAGGCTCCGCGCCCCGAGGTCCGCGGCTGTGGTGATAACGCTGCAGCCGGAAGCGGTCCAGAAGGGCGTGACCTACCGCAGCGTGCTCGCCAAAACCAAGGCGGCGGTGAGCCTCGAGGAGGTGGGGTGTGCCGACGGCGTTCGGGTGAAGGTCACCAAGACCGGAGCCCGGATGCTGGAGGTCCCCGGCGCCTCCAGCGGCCCAGCTGCTGACGCCCTGGCCGAGAAGATCAGGGCGTTGCTGGTCGACGAGGCTCGAGTGTCCAGGCCCACCAAGAGCGCAGACATGCGCATTATGGGCCTGGACGACTCTGTGACGGAGGCGGAGGTGAAGGCCGCCGTCGCCAGGACTGGAGGGTGCCCTGCCGAGCAGGTGAGGGTAGGCACTCTCCGTCCTGATCGCGCGGGGCTTCTCACCGTAACGGTGAGCTGCCCCGTGTCGGCGGCGAGCCTAATAACTGGGAAGGGCCGAAGGCTCTTGGTGGGCTGGGTGTCTGCGCAGGTGAAGCTGCTGGAACCCAGACCTCTGAGGTGCTTCCGCTGCCATGTGGGCGACCACGTGGCAGCGAGGTGCACCTCGGAGGTGGACAGAGGGAACAGCTGCTTCCGCTGTGGTCGGCCCGGTCACAAGGCCGGCTCCTGTGAGGCCGCGCCGCACTGCGCAGCATGTGCGGCAGCTGGCAAGCCGGCCGATCACCGGGCTGGGAGCAGGACCTGCGCCCCACCCGCCAAGACCAGGGCCAGGGGCAGGCCCTCCACCACCACCACCACCGCCACCGTCGCAACCGCCGCCGTCGCCGCTTCCGCCGACGCTGCCCCCACAGCCGTCGTCGCCACCGCAAACATCGCGGTGGCTGGACCCTCGCAGAGGGCTGGGGAGGAGGAGGCTGTAATGGAATGCCAATAACGGCCCCATTACGCCTCCTCCAGGCGAACATCAACCGCTGCGCCGATGCTCAGGACCTGTTGTTCCAGAGCATGGCGCAGTGGTCGATTAACATCGCCGTGGTCCCCGAGCCGTACTATGTCCCGCCCAGGGATGACTGGGTGGAGGACCTGGACGGCTCGGTGTCCATCATTTCGTCGGCCGCCGCCGGTACCCCGACCCTCGAGGAGGTCAAGAGGGGTCGGGGCTGCGTGGCAGCACGGTTCGGGGAGATAGTAGTGGTAGGGGTGTACTTCTCCCCGAACCGAACTCTCGCCGAGTTCCACAACTCCCTCGCGGAGTTGAAAGACGTCGTCGTCGGATACCGTTCCCTCCCTGCGCTCGTTCTCGGGGACTTCAATGCCAAGAACTTGGCTTGGGGTTCCCGGTTCACGGACGCAAGGGGCAGGATGGTGGAGGACTGGGCTCTGGAGACAGGCCTGGTCGTCCTGAACCGGGGTTCTGTCCCCACGTGCGTGCGGTGGCAGGGCGAATCGGTGGTGGACCTCTCGTTCGCCAGCCCCGCTCTGTCACCGCGCGTACTTGACTGGCGCGTTCTGGAGGAGGTGGAGACGTCTTCCGATCATCGGTACATCCGGTTTGACGTTTCCGCCCAGACCTCCAGCGTGCCGCCGGTCGGACAGACCCCGAGCGGTCCGCGTTGGTCGCTGAAGCAGCTGGACCGGGAGCTACTCCTGGAGGCCTCGATCGTGCAGGCCTGGGTGACATCACCGAACAGGCCTGTCGACATAGACGACGAGGCAGAGTGGTTCCAGGAGGCCATGTCCGAGATATGTGACGTGGCAATGCCCCGGGTCCAGCCTTCTGCTCGGCGACAGGTGTACTGGTGGTCGCCGGCGCTTACGGCTTTACGCCAAGGGTGTATTACCGCGCGACGCCGGTACACCAGGTACCGCAGACGGCTCCGTAACCGCACGCCGGAAACGGAAGCCGTCGAGGCGGAGCTATACGAGGGGTACAGAGCTGCGAGGACCGCCCTCCGAACGGAGATCTTGCGGGCCAAGAGATCGGCCCGCGAGGAGTCGCTGGAGACTCTGAACAGAGACCCATGGGGGCGCCCGTATCTAGCGGTGCGGGGGAAACTCCGCCCATGGGCCCCCCCACTGACGCAGAGTCTCCGGCCACAGATCGTGGAGGGCGTGGTGAGCGCTCTGTTCCCCTCGCGAGGGGAACATACTCCTCCGCCTATGGCTCCGTCTCCTGCGGTATCTGACGCGGACCAGGACGACGACGACGACGACGATGCTCCCGAGGTGACCGAGGTAGAGCTGAGAGCGGCGGTGCGTAGGCTGAATGCCAAAAACACCGCCCCAGGACCCGATGGCTTTCATGGGAAAGCCTGGGTCCTGGCCTTGCAAGAGGCTCTCGGGCCTCGACTCAGAGGGCTTTTAAGCGCATGCTTAGAGAGGGGCCAGTTTCCACGTCGGTGGAAGACGGGGAAGCTGGTCCTGATCAAGAAGGCGGGGCGCCCTGCGGACTCTCCGTCCGCTTACCGGCCCATTGTGCTGCTCGACGAGGTGGGCAAGCTCTTTGAAAGAGTAATTGCAGACCGCCTCGTCGGGCAGTTGATGCGGGTGGGGCCGGACCTGGCGGAGAGCCAGTACGGCTTCCGCAGGGGGCGCTCCACGGTGGACGCAGTCATGCGCGTAAGAGCCCTCACGACGGGGGATGCAGTGGCCCGGGGTAGGGTCGTCTTGGCGGTGTCTCTGGACATCGCCAATGCCTTCAACACCCTGCCCTGGAGCTGTATAGTGGAGGCACTCCGGTATCACCGGGTGCCGCCCTACCTCCGTCGCGTAGTCGAGGCGTATCTGACGGACAGAGCCGTCATCTACCCCGGTCATCAGGGAGTATGGAACCGGCGAGAGATGTCGTGCGGTGTTCCACAGGGATCGGTCCTGGGGCCGCCCTTGTGGAACATCGGATACGACTGGGTGCTGCGCGCCGACCTCCCCGCTGGCGTCAGCGTAGTGTGCTACGCTGACGACACGCTGGTCTTAGCGCAGGGGAGGTCGCACGAGGCGGCGGCCGAACTTATGACACGCGGGGTTGCGACAGTCATAGAGAGGATCCGGCAACTGGGACTCGAGGTGGCATTGCACAAGTCCGAGGCCATGTGTTTTCATGGTCGTCGGAACGCGCCACCTGCGGGTTCCCAGATCACGGTAGGAGGGGTTCGCATCGGCGTCGAGGGTACGATGAAGTACCTGGGACTCGTCCTCGACAGCCGGTGGAACTTTGTCGAACATTTTCGACGTTTGGCTCCCAGATTGGACAGGGCCGGGGCCGCCTTGAAGCGGCTCCTGCCCAATCTGAGGGGGCCAAACGCCTCCTGCCGGAGGCTCTACGCGGGGATCGTGCGGTCCATGGCCCTCTACGGGGCACCGGTGTGGGCGCGTTCGTTGAGGCAGCGATCAGTTCGCCTGATGAACGCGTCCCAGAGGGTCATGGCGATCCGTATCATCCGCGGATACCGCACGATCTCCCGTGAGGCGGCGAGCCTCCTTGCCGGACTGTCACCGTGGGATCTGGAGGCAAAAATCCTCGCGCACCTGTACGAGTGGCGCGAGGAGGCCAAACGCCGGGGCGAAACTCCGCTGCCGCGACAACTCGCGGCTCGGCGGACCGAGCTCCGGCAGGATCTCATGGTGACATGGAGAGAGCGACTGTCGCAACCCAGCGCTGGGCACGCCACCATCGAGGCGGTAGTGCCCCTCTTTGAGGAGTGGTTGGAGAGGCGTCACGGCGCCCTCACCTTCCGCCTGACGCAGGTGCTCACCGGACACGGCTGTTTCGGGAGGTACCTGTGTCGGATCAGGGCGGAGGTGACCCCTGAGTGTTTCCACTGCGAGGATCGCCCAGAGGACACGGTGGAGCATACGGTGGAGGTTTGCCCCGCTTGGGCAGAGCACCGCCGTGTCCTCGTGGATGCGATAGGCGACAGCGACCTCTCGCGCCGTGCCCTGGTTCAGGCCATGGTACGGAGCGAGAGGGAATGGGAGGCCGTCTCCTCCTTCTGCGAAGCAGTAATGCTCGCGAAGAGGGAGGCGGCACACGTTAGGGAGGCTCAGCAACGGCCGAGTCGCCCTAGCGCCCCCAGCCGCGATCGCCGCAGGAGACGCCAGGGGCCGCGAGACGATCTCCGGCCACCGTAGACCCGGGCCTGCGGACGGCGAGTAGTGGGTAACTCGCCGTCCGATCAGCACCAGGCCCGAGAGTCGACGGCGCGTAGTGTTCCACGCGCGCCTCAAAGAGTTGTCAGCCAAAGGAAGGGGCCTGCCACGGCCGGTGCCTGCCCGGGGGTGGAGGATAAATTCGAAAGAGTTACCTCGCCCCCGGGCACTCGAGGCAGGGAGGAACAGGGGTGGGTTTTAGTCAGTAAGAGTCTGACACACCCTTCCGCTCCACCCTAGAGCGGAAGAAGTCATTGGATGATTTCCCACCCCCCAAAAAAAAAAAAAAAAAAAAAACCCCTGTACAGATCACTTTGATAATGTTGAAAATGAACGTTAACAATTCAATAGAGTTTTCGTTTATCCGCCTGAACCGATTAAAATTGTAAATGAGCTTCTTACCAGCTTTTGTTTGAATAAACAATACGATGCAGCTGTTATTTCGGATGTTATTTTCCTTTAATTGTGGCGTTAGATTAAAAGCTTTAGATGTAAAGCACCTTGCAGTAAGATGTATAAATACTTGAATCTTGCGTTCTAGCAACATGATGATGTGATAGTATTGTTTTAGAAACAAGTTTGCGAAATGTTACCATATTTGAATTCAATATCGCTTTCTCTTTTTTCTCAAAAAGTAATCATTTCGCTTACCGAGACTATTTATTTAAACTAACTTCGTCTTGAATATCCTACCCAAAATTCACAAAACTAGCATGCAGATCGTCTGGAAAATAAAAGCAGCCTATCATTTCCCGTTGACTGCACAAATCATAAATAAACATCACATTCGAAGGCAGCTATTCTCTAGATCTGAGATCACGATATCCGAACTTACAAACAAAACAAAACAATGGAAGTTGGTACACCCTGTATATTGACGTTCGGTAGCCGCATAAAATGCAACGTTCGTGGCTCGCTTAGTTTTGCAATTCAAACTTCGTCTCATATCGGTTTATGGACGAATGGTTTGGCTACTGGGCCGTGAAGTATATGAGCGAAGCGGGGGGCGATATTATGTGGTTTTAACAGAAGAAATAATCTTTTTTTATAAGAGTGATCAGAAGCGTGAAAGATCCTCGTATCCTGTTTAATAGAGAGAACATTATAATAATCTTTAAGATTATTATTTGTAGGTCTAAAATGTAGTTAACTATTTACTCATTTAATACTAAGATGTGGTGAGACGATTTGGACGCGTACCACGAGGATGCATGGATAGTTTGTGGAAGCATGGCAGAAGAGTTCCTGGAGGCCTTTGCCTAGCAGTTGGGAAGTGTAGGCTAGTGAAAAATAAAATACACTCTTTATGAGGTCAAAAGGCATTTTTATCAAATTATTGTCATCCAATCCCAGCTTTATCTTAACTATGTTGGACTCGGTGGCCAGTCCAATTTGATGCAGCGGAATATCAATATCGACAACATATCTGACCATCACAACTCAGTTTGGGAAGCACCAACACTGTTTTTCTGATGTTACATAAAAAACACTACTACTACTTTGCTTTGCTCTGCTACTTTGGCTTCTATAAAAAACTGAACAAAAAAATTGAAATTTATTCAAAATCGCTCCCGCTCATGAAGCGAGCAACCTAACGTATGACTTTCTGATACAGTGGGCACGAAACGTGAATATTTGTGTAACCGTGGTGTAAAACACGACCGCTGACCGACTACTGTTGTGCGAGTTATTTTTCATAGCTCACCCGAGTGTGGCAGATAATGCACGTTGGATCGCTTTCAAAGCGAGCATCAATTTATTGTTTGTTGGAACAAGTTAGCATGGAACTGTTGGATGGGTACTATGAACAATGAGCTTTTTTAACCGACGAAAAAAAGGAGGAGGTTCTCAATTCGACCGTATATATATTTTTTTTTTTTTTTTTTTTTTGTGTATGTTCAGCCCTCACTCGGTCATTTATGAACCGATTTTGATTATTCTTTTTTTGTTTGATAGGGGATACCTCAAGGGTGGTCCCATGTCAAGGAAGTCAGGCTCTGACAGTGGAAACCTGATAAAATTGAGAGAAAACCTCGAAAATTGTGGGCACGTTTAGCGTTTCTGTATGTATGTTCGGCCCTCACTCCGTTATTTATGAACCGATTTTGATTATTCTTTTTTTGTTAGATAGGGTATATCTCAAGGGTGGTCCCATGTCAAGGAAGTCAGGATGTGACACTGGAATCGTGATAAAATTGAGAGAAAACCTCGAAAATTGAGGATACGTTTAGCGTTTCTATATGTATGTTCGGCCCTCACTCCGTTATTTATGAACCGATTTTGATGATTCTACTTTTTTTAGATAGGGTATACCTCAAGGGTGGTCCCATATCAAGGACATCAGGATCTGATCATGGGATCCTGAAAAAATTGAGAGAGAACCTCAAAAATTGGGCACGAATATTGTTTCTGTTTACTTTTCATAACTTAATCAGGTATCTGTCGCGACACCTCGCGGCTCGGCGGACAGAGCTCCAACAGGTCTCATGGTGACATGGAGAGAGCGACTGTCGCAACCCAGCGCTGGGCACGCCACCATCGCGGCGGTAGTGCCCCTCTTTGAGGAGTGGCTGGAGAGGCGCCATGGCGCCCTCACCTTCTGCCTGACGCAGGTCCTCACCGGACATGGCTGTTTCGGGAGGTACCTGTGTTGGATCAAGGCGGAAGTGACCCCTAGGTGTTTCCACTGCGAGGATCGCCCAGAGGACACGGTGGAGCATACGGTGGAGGTTTGCCCCGCTTGGGCAGAGCACCGCCGTGTCCTCGTGGATGCGATAGGCGGCAGCGACCTCTTGCGCCGTGCCCTGGTTCAGGCAATGGTACGGAGCGAGAGGGAATGGGAAGCCATCTCCTCCTTCTGCGAAGCAGTAATGCTCGCGAAGAGGGAGGCGGCATACGTTAGGGAGACTCAACAACAACCCAGTCGCCCTAGCGCCCTCAGCTGCAGCCGCCGCAGGAGACGCCAGGGGCCGCGAGACGATCTCCGGCCATCGTAGACCCGGGCCTGCGGACGGCGAGTAGTGGGTAACTCGCCGCCCGATCAGCACCAGGCCCGAGAGTCGACGGCGCGTAGTGTTCCACGCGCGCCTCAAAGAGTTGTCAGCAAAGGACGGGGCCTGCCACGGCCAATGCCTGCCCGGGGGTTGAGGTTAAATTCGAAAGAGTTACCTCGCCCCTGGGCACGTAGGGCAGGGAGGAACAGGGGTGGGTTTTAGTCAGTAAGAGTCTGACACGCCCTTCCGCTCCACCCTAGAGCGGAAGAAGTCATAAGATGATTTCCCACCCCCCAAAAAAAAAAATCAGGTATTTGCATTTAGGAATCATCACATCCTGAAACTGAGCTGATGATGGAAACCATACCATTCCTACACAATATAAGTTAGATATAAAACTAGTTTAGTGACAAATACCACATAATATGCTTTGAAGAAAAGACGTCTTTACAATATTGGTGGTAACCTCAACTGGTCAATATCCTGGAAACTTCATGGAAGAATGGTTACATCATCAGCTCAGTGGCAAGAGGAATTATGGAGGATTAGAAATTAGCCTGAGTGTTAAAAGATGATGCGAGCCACAAAAAAACATAAAATAAAAAACTTTTTAACAAAAAAATTAACCGACGAAAAAGAACAAAAAAGCAAAAAATAAATAAACCTTTTTAAGTCTTGAGTAATGAGCATATTTACCTACATAAAATATCAAATTTTATATAAACTAATTTTGAGACGGCGCCAATTATTAAAATGATTAATTACCTACTTACAGCTTCTTCATTTGCAAGTACTTATAAAATTTAGATATTTAATAATCAGATTGTTGTTTGGCGCCGACTCAAAATTAGTTTATATAAAATTTGATATTTTATGTAGGTAAATATGCTCATTACTCAAGACTTAAAAAGGTTTATTTATTTTTTGCTTTTTTGTTCTTTTTCGTCGGTTAATTTTTTTGTTAAAAAGTTTTTTTCTATTAAAAAACTTTTAAACAATAAATTAAAAATACGAAAAAGAACTACAAAGCACAAAATAAATAAATAATTTTCGTCAGTTTATTTTTATGTTAAAATGTTTTATTCTATCGGTTGCAGTTTTTCGAGGAGACCTTTCAGAGGAGATTCGATTAGGCTAACAAATAACTTAATTGGTATATTTACAAACTAATAATAACAATATGTTCAAACGCGTGTGAAAACAACTCGTCAACATCAAAAAAATCATCCACATCGTCGTCAATGAGAAAAGTGCCCAGAACGTTGGCAGCATTGCCACGTTGTATTGCAATACTGACTCGTTGACAAAATAAAAGCCTAGCTCTCTGGTCACGTGAAGAGTCGACTAGCTTTTTTCTGTTAAGGGGTTATGTGCATCAATGTTTACTTGAATTCTGTTATGTCTAGCAAAACTTGTCTAGTGCGACTTGGTTATTGCATTCTTCAGTGTTTTGTGTGGCTTGAAATAAAACTTTGCTCAACCTACCTAATAAGTTAATAATTAGAATAATAATTTTGGAAGTCGATGTTTCTGGTTTTGTGTCTTCGTTTTTTGACACCAACTTCCGAAACTAAAGTTATTTTGCACTTCTTTTGGAAGTCGGTTCTATTTTTTGTAAAAAAGTAATACATAAAAAAAACTTTATTACAAAAAAATAGAACCGACTTCCAAAAAAAGTGCAAAATAACTTTAATTTCGGAAGTCGGTGTTCCTGTTTTGTGTCTTTGTTTTTTGACACCGACTTCCGAAATTAAAGTTATTTTGTACTTTTTTTGGAAGTCGGTTCTATTTTTTTGTAAAAAAGTTTTTTATTTTTCACTTTTTAGTTGTGGTTCCCCATTAAACTGTGTTAACAATTCATAGACATACGATAGCAGCAATCGCGGTTGATTTGCTGTCAATTTTTGAAGAGTTCCGTTGTCTGTCTCCGAAACCCATCATCAGATCTTTTTGAAATTTAAATGGGACCATTTCGGAATAAACCCCTTTCGAAGAAAAGAAGAATTTTGCAAATCCGTCTACATATGACGGAGTTATGCCCGAACATACATCATCATTCTCCTGCCCTTATCCCAATTTATTTGGGGTCGGCGCAACATGTCTTTTTCTTCCATACTCCTCTATTAGTCGTCATCTCTGTAGTCACCCCTTTTTTACCCATATCCTCTTTCACACAGTCCAAATGCCCGAACATACATAAAAAAAAAAAAAAAAAAAAATACAAACATCCGAATTGATAACCTCCTCCTTCTTGAAGTCGGTTAAAAAGTGTTCTCTTGATGCTTTTTTGACTTCAATCCTGATTTATTTACATCATTCAAATTATAGAAGTTTATTCCTGGACATACAAACCTGTAGCTACAGAGCCTCTATCAAAATTCACGTATTACCTTCAGAAATAATCCTTTTCCCAAAATCACATCAAAGAAAAAAATAAAAATCAAGGAAAAAATACGTGTACAGTCAGGGGGGTCATTTTTCACGCTCATAGAAAGAGTAAGAGAAATAGAAAGGCAAAGGAGGAGTATGACGCAAATTTCTTACGTAAGCATCCCGAATCACACCTACAGCAAGCTGCTCGTTCCAAAAAAACACAAATCTCAAGTGATTGCAAGTAGAAAATCTTGATTTTCTCAAAGTTGAAGTCTCAACGCGACTTACAAAGACGGAAAGGGACGAAACTAAGCTAAACACTACATTCGTCAAAGCGCTGCCCGCGGCTGACCTAATTTTCTACGTGACTTTACTTCGTTACCGCCAGCGAGGAGCATTGGCGTCTAGGGAGCAACGTGATTGTGATATACATACTGCGCAAACGTTCGTAGTACGTGTTTTATTGAAACTGGAGAAATAATAAACATATTGCAGAATGTTGGTCATTTAGAATTGTCTTTTGTGAGCTGTATAAAGATGGCACGATTGTAATCTAGTTTAAGATGAATGAAGTAGCGATGATATTTAATGAATGGATATAATTATGACAACATATATAAATGATAATGATAAAATAATTATACTTATTTCGTAAATAGGTTATAAAAACACTTTACACGTCAATATGTTTTTGTCAGTTTAAGCCAGATGAGGCCGGTACGCAGGGCACATTGTTCGCATATCAGATGGTCGATAGGTTCAAAAAGTTTTGGAGTCCGCGTACCGGAAGACGCAGCGTGGTCGTGGGTTTTAGATGGATGCGAGATGTACAGGACTGGTTGTTGTGGCGATACTTGGGGGAGTCCTATGTCCATCAGTGGACATTTTTCGGCTGAAATGATGATGATAAGATAAGCTAGGTTTAATTTAAAGTATTAGTACCACAGTAAGAGAGCAGCCTCACTTCCTTCAAAAAAAGTAAATCAATGTACTAAGAAAAAACTACTGTCATTTAATTTTCGCTGCAAATGCAACCGACTTCATAACCACGCCACAGAAATAGACGTAGCAGTTGAATCTAATTTTCTAGTTTTCCAGTTGCAAGTCGTGCTCAGTAGGTACACAATTGCGTTGCCACTCAAATCTGCGGGTACTTACACTGAATTAATCTGTTGTTCGGGAGCCACGAGCTCGTATGAAATGCTTTGCCACAGACTAATTCTTGAATTTAAGTGGCGTGTATGCAACGTCAGCAGTAATTTCTAGGAAATATCTAACACTAATAGGATTTTCGAGCGCAATTTGCGATTTTCAACTAAGTGTGGAAATACAAATTTTCGGTTGCAAAGGACCATCATTTGCATCAATATTTTAAATGGAGTGACTTATTCTGTGTCCACAATCCAGTAGTGCAGGTAACACGATTCTTCTTGGTAATAATTTTCCGTAGTTAAAAAAAAACTAAAAACACACTTTATTTTTTTATTTTGCGTGTTCTTTGATACCCATATCATAGGAAAGCATATAAAATATCTAGTCCGCCATCTTTGGGACTTCGCCATATTGTATTTAGAATGACGTCACTAAGCTAACCATGCATTGTCATACAAACTAAACATCATCATCTGCCCGCGCCTTTTCCCAACTATTTTGGGGTCGGCTTCCAGTCTAACCAAATGCAGCTGAATACCAGTATTCTACATACAAACTAAACATTACGCAAAATTACAGCATAATCGGAAACTAGGAAGTAGGTCAAATTTAACTTCTAAGATTGGTTGACATAGTTACAGTTGAGACTAATATACAGGTAAGTGTGTTAAAAACAGAAATCAGACTTTCGGGATTTTGACTCGGATCTAATGACCTACGAATAATAGCAGAGACTAGCGTTTGAGTCACGGAGGTATCCCACTATGTCATGGATCATCACCCATCTACGGATCGAAATCGACAAGCGTTGCTTACCCTTGAAGATCGCTAGATTCAGCTTTTATTATTACTCTTTGCAAAATACCTGAATAACATGTAATATTAACTTGGGCACCATTCAGGTTTGACCCAGTCCCGGTTTTTGGAACAAAACCCAGCCAACCTTTTGAACGATAAATGTTTCATTTGTTTCGCATACAACACCGGTTGGTTTCATTCTTCTACTTTTCTGACCGTGTTATTACGTGCTATTTCTATAGGACAATTTAGGACAATTATTCTATAGCAAATAAAAGCGACATTTATATTTTAAAATTAGCAATTTATCTTAATTAAGAAATTTGCCTAATTTTATTAGCAACGCGGATTGAAAAACCACGATAATGTATTTTAAATACAACACCTAGATTTAACCAAACTTATGTAAGTCATAAGTTTGTTTCGTAGGCGAAAAAATTTAGAACTTTTGGCACTTTTTGTAGATATTTCTGAAATCTGACAAAAATAATTTATTTGCAAGACAATTTGGTCTAATTTTCCCTAAGAAACATTAGTCCACATCTCAAGTAACATGAAACTAATAAGAACAAAACCTCACCGCCACCACCTTAACACCACGCCACAAAGACATCAAGACATCCAACAGATTGTATTATCATAGAGTCTGTAATAAGACAAATTAGTTTTGTAGAGACGGATCGCGGTGGCGCCGTCCTCTGGGATAATGCAATAAGAGCCGTTACTCTGCTGCTAATTGATCGAGCTCTCTGCGACTCTCAGCTCTATCGATCTCTACATGTATGTAGAGCTAATGGAGAGTGTAATGGTTGGAATGTGTGAGGACTTGTTAGTGATTTGCAAGAACTTAATTATGTTTACGAACAGGCACTTTGTGTAAAATGTGTAAATTAATTTTTTGTGGTATTTTAACCCGTTCAGTGTCTTATGTTGGAAGGCGGAGGACAGGGTGTTGTGGCGCAGCCTGGGAGAGGCTTATGTCCAGCAGTGGACTGCGATAGGCTGAGTTGATTGAGTGTCTTATGCACCTATGATGTTCATAACTGAATTGAAGCCATATTAGACGGAATTTAATCATAATTGCCTTGAACGCCTCCCGACGACCGCGTGCCGTCGCATAATGATTTTTGCAACAAAAAAATATTCACCCGTATTTTCCATAAATGGCATGACACTCAAGAGGTTAAGGAAAACCTCCTGAAGAAATCAGAATATTCAAGAACCAAAAATTCGAAGACATGTAGCATCCACTTGCACCAGGACCGCGTACGGGAGGTGGATTGCGACCCATTCGCTCTCCCAGAGAAATGGCCTGTGTCCAATATGAGCTAACATTTATAGTCTTACATTGGAGTAATTAATGCTCATGGGTTCCACTTATTATTGTTTCAGCTAACTTTGAATTGTAAGGAGTAAGTACCCAACATAAATACAAATTTATGTTACTTAACCTGTGGAGCGTCGAATTAGCAGACACAATAGATTTTAATTGTGTTTCACCCACCATGTGTCCGCCAGATGCGCAAAGAGTTAAACTGATGATGTACATCAATCAATATGAGTATCATAAGTTCATATTATATGGACGTTCTATTTAAACCCACACTACATTCATGGATAGTCAAACAATTGAATTCCCATGATCATAATCAACAAGTAAAAATATCTTATTCCTAGAAAACTAAATACCATTATCTCTTTCTTCTTTTGTTCACGTTTCCAATAACATTTCACTTTCAAGTTCAATCAACGAAATGGAAACCAGATCAGAGTAAACTCCTCTTCCTTCAGTCCCTGTGTCCCTGGTCGCCATGACAGGCAATCTGCCTTTATAATACTCGTTATTAGAAGAATATCCGACCAAAGCTGACTGTTAAAATTAATATTATCGAAAGGCGAACGATACTCGGAATATAAATCTGTATTCATGCCTTTTATGTGAAAATTCTCATAAAATATTATCAAATGATTTCAGTTAAATAAACTCCGGCGACGAACTAGGAAAATATTGGGAAAAAGGAACTGTAGAAAATTATAATGCTGGTTCTATTTTTACTCAGAGTGATATTGGGTTGAATTCTAGTAAATAAATACCGAGAGGAGACAGGTATTTACATACTAGAAAAACAAATAAAACAATACGATAAAAAGATTTCGAAGATTGTTCACAATCTTCGAAATTTTTTTAGTAAACGAAAAAAAACTGATTAATAAAACATCCACAAACCAGTAATAACAGCCCGTCACACGCACGTGACGACGTCAAAGGCAAACCACAAAAGAATGAACAATCCGTCGTCTTCATTTAACTTGGCGACTTCATCCACATCATAAGCACAAAGAATCACTTAATTTCCCGCTCCGTGAACTGGCCTTATCACTGATTTTCCGCCAAACTCGACCCCGGGCTTCGGTCCCGGACATCGGGATTTGGGGGATTCGGGAATCACTCTCGCGGGATTCACACCCCGTTTGAGACGGGAAGTATCGGCTAATACTCAGCGGTGGGCGGTCGTTAGTAGACTGTAATAAAATTTAACTCTCCACCAATCTGCGGATTTGAGCATCTTAGGAGCAGATACAATGGTGGCGATTTGGAATATATTGTGATGGTATCGGTTACGATTCTACTTAACGGTGTAAATAGCGCTCTGAGGGGAGATGCGATGAGTTTCACGTTACTCGCAGAATATTTTTGTTTTAAAACGGCAATGGGGCAGAAATAGAGCTTTAAGCGCTTTGATACGATTTTTTTTTGTTAGCGTTCAATTTCAATAAAAAAAAAATCAGACATTTCGCGGAATAACCACAAAACCCCCAAACACGAATGCATAATTGAAGCCGTAGCACAATGAAATGCATTCATTGAATATTCAAAAAAATGCTCAAATTAATAGTCGGAACACTCGTCTTTGCAAATAGTTTGGTACAAGATTAATCCATCAAGCTATCAATACAACTAAAACTACAGACGCAAGTGATCAAGCAGGACCATCATTTAGGAGACTGGGGCCCATTTAACTAGATTACTGCTCCAAGGACCTGTTTCACCGACCGAAGGATCGAGAAACTTGTACAATTAAATCCATCTATTTATAATCGACGTGCCCCCGAGACCTTTGCCAGGATTATCAATAAAGGAACATTTAACCATCGTGGAAGTTACAACTTGTCCAATTTTGGTCACTTTATTGGAGCACCGAGTGTTACGTATATTTTGCGGTCTTATTCTGGGTTGCGGTGTTATCTTTGGTGTTTCTTGCAGTCGAAACGTTCAAAATAAAAATATGTAGGGAATGAAAAAAACTCGTTTCCAATACATTATTTTTCTATGTACCAAGTCTACCTAAGACTGGTAGAGAATACCTAAGGCATTAAGTCCGCCACTGTTATTTTATTGCATAAAGTGTTATTAAATAAATAAACAATAGTAGATTGTGCACCAAGGGGGTAAGGCAGTGTCTTACGTCACGGGCGGCATATTGCACCCTGAGCGTAACGAGGTATTCAATTAAATCCCAAGCGAAGCGAGGGGGTTACACAGAATCCTGAGTAAAGCGAGGGGTTCCAGCTGCTCAAGACGAAGACAGGCTTTATCCCAGAGGAGCATAATATACTTTCCACACCTTCTCCAAGACAATAAAAAGCCAGGGCGTTTGCAAAATAAAAGCAAAAGACGGTTTACTATAGTCTCGTGTAACCAAAATTTATTTATTACTCTATTTAATCACGTTATTTTAAAGGATACATAGCTAGTACAACTTAATAGCTTGCCAAACTGATGTTGGCTAAAATTATTTGCGATGGTTAAAGTATTTCAATTAACTAACATGGATATAAATTATTAGACACAGCTGTCAGACGTACATTCTTGTTCCGACCGTTGAGCCTTTTTTTTTGACGTCTGCTTAAATGTAATACTGAGTGTAAGTAGAGCTCTTATTTGATGAACTACATCTTTCGTCTCACTTTCTCTTTAGTATAAAAGTGAGACAAAGGTATTGCGCAAAAGCGCTTCCAAGGAGGTTCGATCATTAAGAAAAACTCCTTGAAACTATTTGGTGGAATTTAAAAAAAAAACCGTAAATGCATTTTGAACACTTTTGTTATATAAAAAAATGCATTTACGAAGCTTGTATACATAGTTCGAAAGTTAAAACTTACGCAGCATACAATGGAACGTGCGGTAAAATAGGTACTCTCACTTAGAAGTACATATTTGACCGCACACTCCCTTGTATAGCGCCGAACGTATCCTTCTACGGTTTTGTTTTTAATTTCCATGAAAAATATAATATAAAAATTCCACCAAGAAGTTTCACATTATGAGAATAAATAAGCTGAATGATCGAACCTCCATGAAAGCGCTTTTATTCAATACGAATGTCTCACTTTAATAATTATGAGAAAATGAAACGAAAGATATAGTTCTAATTTTCACCACGCGCTCGTGGCGCCATTTGTAAATTCGCGCCTTTGTCAGATTAGAAACGTCAAAGATTGTTGTGACTTTCCGACTGATATCTAAAAACAAAAGTTTGTTTCATTACCTATTTTACTGTTTTCTCGCAAATGTGTTGAAAAACGTTGTATGACACGTGCGATAATTGGTATTTACATTCTTCTACTCGTTTGTAAAAACCTACTTACTAGTATCTTATAAAACTATTTTTGAGCAAATGTGTCGAAAAAGAATATTTTTATATTACAGTTTTTCGGGTTAAAAGTTAACTTCAAAGCTTGTCGCAAATGATTTAAAATTGGTAAATTTCAAATGATTTGATACATGGTTTGTGTCCATTACCACTTTTCAAATCCTAAGCAAAACTTTTCTCACATAATTCCATATATTCTCCGTAGAATAAAGGAATCCTTGCCGCCTCCAAAACCCTATAATTCAGTAAACCGCCTTCCAATATCATAGCAGCTCTGTTTTAAGCCCAGAATACCCCTTCATGTCCGAAAACTCGTTACAGGCACCCTTTATTGGCCACATTTGGTCGCCATTTGACAAATTGATTCGCTCGTGTTCCCCACTCGTACAATTATGGGATCTGATCGGACCCTCCGATAGACATAGCCGATATTACTGTTTAGTAACGCTTTGTAATTGATGCTGTTATTGAAGTAAGTATTCGCTAAAGGTGAAAACCTCTACTTGAATATTTAGACAAATAACGAACACCAAATATTAAATAGAGAGTGCGGTGTACTGTAAATGTAGATTTTGCGCTTAGAGCAACGGAGAAGCAAATGGACCATGAACTGGATATAGCTGTTTACACAATCACACTTATTTTTCAATCCTAATGCTATATAGCACGGCTTTACGTAGTGTGTTATCCTGCCCAACAATCCCCTTAGCCTTATTGCCTCTGCTGGCTGTAGGTACTAGAAACTGTGACACTTCAATGTTTTTACTTGACGGATATAAATAAAAAAAGTTCAATAATTTGCAACTAACAATACGAAATTAAAATAAACCACAAGGAGAAAAACACGTGCAAATAACCCATAAGGGTTCTTCAACAGTGACAAACTTATCAGCACCGACTTCCGAAGTAGCAGATCATAATGAAGTAGCCTGCAGCGATGCCCCCGATTCAAGGACCCTCTTGACTGCTTCGCAAAAATTAGTACTATTGACACTTGACCGCATCGACCCCATTGTGGAGCATTCTGGAGAGCTCTCGACATGTTGTGGAGTCGTATGAAAATCTGTTGTATGAAGAGTCTCCACAAAGTTTTCATGTCTACTCCGCTGTTTCGATTTTACAATGTATTCTACTGCTTTTGAAACTCTGTTCAAGGCTGGGTGCAGATTTTTTGTAAATTCTGGGTATTTTGATATCCTTATCAATATTGTAAGGGTAATAACTAATTCAGTCAAAACCTGAAAATTATAATAGAATTTTCTTTTTTCGAATCAATGGTTCCTATATTTTTAAATTATTTGTGCCCAGAAGCTGGGGATATTAATTGCAGCATTAGTATTTTTCATCAGCTCCACCATAGATAATTACGCTGAAATGAGCAGATTTATTTGACAATAGTCTGAAAATAAAGTTTCATTTTCTCTAGTGTTATCTTTATTTTAGATTCATAGAAATATAAAACAAAGGCGAGTAATGTCTCTAATTTAATAAAACAATAATTTTATGATAACAATATTAACGTTCCAACTAAAAAAAATATTGTTTTAATACTTGTAATATTTTTGGACCTGTCTGATATTTGAATTTTTTTACCAGACACCCATTTTTAACAATTTCGTTGAGAATAAAATTTCTCTAGTTACTTGTACATAACTGAAATTCACTTCACGTAACTAGATTTATTACAATGGAAAATAAAGTGAATGTTTAATTTTATTAAAACGATTATAAATATACTCAAGCTGTTTACTTTTTCTGTTATTTTTGAACTACATCAAAATGTCAAATGTATAAAAAAATTTTAAATGAAGAGAAAGATATAAATTCGCAAGCTGATAAAAATATAAGAATTCTCGAAATTAGATCTACTCTCAACTGCAGTCACTCCGTTTTAACCCATATCTTCTTTCACACAGTCCATCCATCGTTCCTTTGGCCTTCCCCTACTTTTATACCCATCCACATCTATACAAGACATTTTCTTCATTCCTCCGCATCAATCCATACCATGACAACCGATTTCCACACAACTTTTCAATCCTTGGTGCCACTTTTAGACTTCCTCTTATATACTCATCACTAAGCACGTAGTGTATAATAAAAGTCGCTATTTTAGTCTATCTGTTTGTGTGCTTATTTCTTCTTAACTACAGGAGCGAAGCCGCAAAAAAGCCACTTAAAATATAACGTTGTTTTAAAAATAAATCGTTCAGCATCAGCTCTCACCCCAACCCGCTACATCATAAAAGAAAACGCTAGCCACATTTCAATACACTTTTGTATGAAATTTTATAAGGTCGTCAAAAAACAGTGTGCGTAGCTCAGTACAGTCAGTATCCCGCGCCGAGAGTGCAGACAATAAAACTGTAGTACCAGCTTAGGGCGGCGCCACATATGACGGTGTCGGAGCGACTTTATGACGTGTAATCGTATAGAAAGTGTCTGCCAGTTAGAATGTGGAGTTACTTTACATTTTTATGTAGTGGCTGAATGATATTGTGGGGTTAGAGTGGCGAATTGTGGTACTAAGGGTTGCTATACCTCTGTCTTACGCTTCGGGGTATTAGTAACACGTTCACAGATATGAGAACGTGTTAATCTTAACTTCTTCTTTCGAAGCGATGGTTTCTTTACTTTTTAACTGACTTCGAAAAAGGAGGAGGTTCTACTTTCGACTGTATTATTATTATTATTTTTTTGTTTTTATTTTTCTTTATGTCTACCGATTTCTCTTTCAATTGAGGACCGATTTTCAATTCTTTTTTTATCCGAAAGAATATACTCCCGAAGTGGTTCCATATAAATTGTATAGAAATTGCTTCAGTGCTTTTTGCTTATGTTATTGGGGTTTTTAGTTCTGGGGTATAACAAATAAAAAGTGAAAAATAAAAAAACTTTTTTACAAAAAAAAAACAACCGACTGCCAAAAAAAATACACTAAAAATTAAAAAAATAGGTTTAATTTCGGAAGTCGGTGTCAAATAACGAAGAGATAAAATACAAACACCGACTTCCGAAATTAAAGCTATTTTTTAATTTATAGTGTAGCACTCACTGAAAAATATTATTCTAAAACAAATTCCTTCTCTCTAACCTGCTGTTCGCTATCTTAAACAGTTAGAGGTAACCGCTAGTCTTATTATCTATCTATATACAATACTATAGCAGCATTTCCCATTCTTTGAATTCTCGTTTTATAACAATTTATGATCTTCAAGATTTATTTTACCACACAAAATGTTTTCAAAATAAACCCACACATTTGACGTCGCATAACCCCAGATCCTCAAAGAAAAATTCCAGCTCCCACGCTCTCTAAAACCCGTTATAGTACACATCAAAAGCACGGCATTTTGGTCGAAAGTTTAACCCGAAAATGCCCATGCCTGCACTAAAATCCTGTCACATTTACCGGTCGCAAATTCCGCTAAAATAACCCGGTGCGGGTACAAAATACCGTCCGGCTAGGGCTGCGGTGCTCGTTATTTGACTTATGTCCGCCATTTCGGATACGAAGGACGTCTGTGGATTTTGATCTTGCTACCTAATTAGATGTTTGTGTTGTTTTCCTTTGCGTTGTTGGTCAAGTGGGTTTCGTGAGTGAAATAATTGGAGACGTTTTGAGATATATCCTGACATGATTTTCATTTTGGCATGTCGTCATACAAGTCAAATATCAATTTGTCTGGGTTGAAGCTTACTGTATCCCACGCACTTTTTGTAGAGCAATATCACAAACGTTTTTTAGAACAAGACTATTTTAGTTGTACGAATATACTCTTCTTTTTCCTCGCACATTCCCACTTTATGTGGGTTCGGCTCTCCTAATTTTGTGGCGCCATTACAACCTATCCTGGGTTGTCGGTTCGGGCAGTTTATTGTCAGTTCTTTCTCCGCTAGGAGTTTCGTTATGCTAGTCCTCCACGTAGCATGGGGTCGTCCTCTACCTCTCTTCTTCTGTTCAAGCAGTTGCAATGCTTTTTTAACACGCTTTTATTAGCTTGGTATGTATCTATGTAACGGAATCTTTGAACGTGATTTTCAGCCACTTCAAAACTTCGGATTGAATTGAAACTTCCCACAATTATGAATAATCGATGACAATGCATGGTTAGCAAAGTGAAGTCATTCTAAATCAAATATGGCGAACTCCCAAAGATGGCGGACTAGTTATTTTTTATGCATTTTCATGATAATTATGTATATCAAATGAAAAAGTTTGCTGAGAAAAGTAAAGCGTGTTTTTAGTTTTTTTTTAAACTATAGAAAATTATTTACTACTTGATCCACGGCTCTTTGCATCACGTGACCATACCATGTGAGCCGGCTCTTGGTAGAGGAAGGAGAAGATAGAGAAGGAGGGCAGACGAGGTAAAAGGGGGTTTTACGAATACAATAAATTTTATTTAAATAAATAAATGTGTATGGTTATTTTTGAAAAAGAAATAAAGAATTTGAAATCAAGGTTGTCTCAGTTTATGGACTTTTTCTAAAAGAGTCGAAACTATATTTTATTACAACACAAAATATTTTACATTTTCAGGTAGTTATTTACGAGTAGGTATATCATTATTTTGCTAGCAGACCGCGACAGACTTTTTTCTAACAAAATTAGCATAAAACCCACCCTAATGATAGTACTGAAAATGTTTTCTATTTTTACTAGCAGTAACGTGGGCTGCATTACTAATTTTCTCATTAGCCGTATGTTGCTTCAGGTAACAAATGTGAACACTAATGACACGTTCATTATAATTATTATATAAATTCAGACTTGTAAGGTAAGTATTAATTTAAAGTTATGAGCGGCTTTTCTTCATAGGAGACGGAATAAGTTTACATATAATTCCTGTTATTGAAGTATTTAGCGAACTGATTACCAAGTTTTGATTGTTTTAAAACGCTTTGATAGCTTATCACCAATCATCATTCGTTATTCCATTTGATTATGTAATATAATTATTGACTCGGCCCAACATGCATTTTTCTTGCATACCTACCTCTCTGAGTTGTCATCTCAGTACTTGTCCCCACTCTTCTCTATGAGTCGTCATCTCAGTACTTAGTCGGCACTCTTCTTTATGAGTCGTCATCTCAGTACTTAGTCGGCACTCTTCTCTATAAGTCGTCATCTCAGTACTTAGTTGGCACTCTTCTCTATGAGTCGTCATTTCAGTACTTAGTTGGCACTCTTCTCGATGAGTTGTTATCTCAATACTTAGGCAGAACTCTTTTCTATGAGTCATCATCTCAGTACTTAGCTGGCACTCTTCTCTATGAGTCATCATCCCAGTACTTAGTTGGCACTCTTCGCTATGAGTCGTCATCTCAGTACTTAGTCGGCACTCTTCTCTATGAGTCATCATCTCGGCAGATAGACGGCACTCTTCTCTATGAGTCATCATATCAGTACTTAGTCGACCCTTTTTTTCTTGCCAGTATCATTATTCCCACAGTCCATCCTTCATTTCTTGATTCCCTAATAAAAGTATAGGAAGAACTCCCATTTCTTAAAGCATTCACATTTATACTTAAAACTATTCTCACGGCATTTTCCACATTTCTCCGCATCATATACGAGTATATGTGGAAATACCCCGATAAACTACTCCATATTAATTCCAAAAATATTTCATATATACCTTTATATAATACCAATACAACTATACGAAATACTCGGCGCTCATCAAAAACGCTAGGCTTGCCACCGGTAACCCTGGCACGCAATTTAACCCGTTCAGTGACCATTGAAATGCGGGTATTACCACGCATAACGGCAACTTCTCAAATTGCAGGACTATTAGTGTTAAGTGTGTGTTGTCAATTGTTGTTGTTCAGTGACCAGGAATGACTTCATTTTAGGATGTTGGCAACAGTTGAGATAACAAATGTTTCCGATTTAATAATGAATGATGTGACCTTTCATATCTCGATTTCCTAGAAGTCAGTCAGTTTGAAAAGATAAGTCACTGTACTATTGTCATCCTTTTTAATTATATGTAGTGTCTGTGTTTGTTTGAGTATTATATTTTCTACTCGTATAAGCCGTGTTACCCGATGGGATTTCTCACCGGCAAGAATTAAGAATCTTTCCTTAAAGCACTACATGAAATTTAGCACTTTAGTAGTAAAGAGCTAAATTTCATGCTTGCTAATAGGGTTTAGTTATTCGTTATGTTTGTGAATGAATGAATTTTCGTATAACTAAGTAGATGTTTATTTTTCAAGCGGATATATATTATTTACCGAAGCTATAGACATATACAACCTTATTTTAAATTTCACTAACCACATGGTTATTTTGAACGTATTCTACATTGGGCACCCGCTTAAACGGCACCTGAACAAGACCCATAGTAAACAAATATCTTGGCATTATACGAAACAAGAATAATAACTTTAAGTCTAGACAGTCAGAGATAGATTGACTCCTTAAATCAAGCTGGATGCTGAGAACATTACACGCTAAACTATTGGCATCAAGGGAGCTGTAAGGGATCTGGTTTAGCCTAAGAGGTTCTGCTATACTAAGAATCAGTCTGCCTCGTAGATCTAGTGGTTGCAAGCGTTACTGGTGAGCAAATGGACATGTGAAATGTAAACATAGAACTTAAAGTTACAGGAGATATAAGTTGGAGCAAATTCATAAGTGATATTATGTACGTTTTTTTTTTTGTGTGAGAAATCATCAAATAACTTATTTTAACTCACACTCGCGACGTGTACCTACGTTATACCTGCATTCAACTTACCCATGTAATGAGTGCTGTCATCAGTAAGTGTAACTCACTTTTAAAATAAACTGTATTTGGTACTAATTTAGAGAGAAACTACCAACTCTAATACTGATACTAAAACTATCTAAAACCCTTTGGTGCTAATGATAGGTTTCCAAAAAAAAAAATTCTTTTTTTAAAGACTATAATGGTATCCTATCTGAAATGTAAGGAACATTTCAATTATGATACCGTTTTTTTATTTTGAGAACATTTCAAGTATGATAGAATTTTCCTTTCAAAACTTAAAGAAGACTTTTTGTCGACTGATATGTCAATGCGAGTATCGGTCGAGTAGATGTCCTCTTAAACATATCTAATACTTTTGTCAAAAAGCTTTAGATAATTATATCCATCACTCCTCGAGACGAGGTTTCTCTATATGTCATCACACGAACTGCAGCTTAGACGCTAAGAACATTACGAACAAAATCACTTTAGTAGCAACTAGCATGTGGAACCACATGAGAAGTGGACGAGAAGTGGTTAGTTCCATCCAACAAAACGTGGATCTTGAAACTTCAAAGAAGTGAAAAGGTAAGTCTACCGTCAGTATACCATCATTCTCAAAATCCAAAAATGCATCCGTCATTTTACTTAAGTTGCAAGTTACATTTAAGGCATATTAATCTTATAGTAAAATAATTATATAGAATTAAGTCTCAATTAATCATTTTCTAGGTCACACGCGTGAGGGAAGCTCACGGTGCTGGCCGCTACCACCGCAGGAGAGGGCCTGCGGACAGTGAGCAGTGGGTAGCTCGCCGTCCGATCAGCACCAGGCCCGTGAGTCGACGGCGCGTAGTTTTCCACGCGCGCCTCAAATAAATAATTGTCAGCCATCACTGACGGAGCCCATCGTGGCCAGTATCTGCATGGTAGCGAATAAATTCTGGAAATGAGTTACCGCACCCCTGGGCATTCAGGCAGAAAATGAAAAAAAGGTCACAAAAGATGGAGGAGTGAACCCGATATTGGACATAATAGGCTAGTGGATCAAAGTATTTTCAGTCATGTAATTATCCAAAAGCCAAACCTACACTTGATCCGAATCCGATTCGTGTAACAAATTATGCATACAAAATCAATTTCACACACTTCAATCCAGCCAATTACCGAAAAAACACTCAAGTCAACATAATTTTTTTCTTCCATTTTGGGTAACGCAGGGGAAAGGGGCCCCCTTTCCCCTGCGTTACCCGAAATGAACAGCAGAACTAAAGTGAGGTGAATTAATCTGAAAGGGAGGCTGGATCCGGCCGCTACCAGAGATTGACAAATGATGCGGGCATACGTTCCCGTTTACCGACACCACTGTTTTTGCAGGGTTGCTAAGACGGAATTTATGCGAAATATGCGCCAAGGGATTTGATACTTAATTTGGGGGAGGGGAAGGACTAATTTTGAAGGTAAAATGTAGCAGGTTTTATGTGGAGACTTGAATGGCAGGAGGTGATATGATTACGGTGTTATGTCGTAACCTTGAGATATTTTATATCGTGGAATTTTATGCGCCTGTGTGTGTATGTTAAGGGCCTGTTTCACCAACTCTGGATAAGTTCTAGTTATCTTCCCCGGACGAAAATTTCGTACTAACTACTGCAGTTAGTTTTCGGGTGTGCATGATGTAAATAACGACTTAATGCAAAGACCATGATCCCTGTGACACGAATAAAATGCTTTTAGTTTTAGACTGCGCTATCACTATATAATATTATAAAGCAAAGTCCCTCGCCGCGTCTGTCTGTCTACCTGGTCGCGATAAATTCAAAAACTACTGAACGGATTTTCTTGCGGTTTTTACTATTATACAGAGTGATTCATGAGGATGGTGTATAATAAAAACAAAATGTATGTTTGAAAACATACCCTTTTCTATTTTTGCCAGCCCTCGCTGTCCGTTTCTCGTTACTAATGTCCAAACAAATAGAATTCATGCTCCTCGAAATGGATACGGGACGAAACAGATAAATTTACAATTGATTACATTTTGCAATTAGACAAACTAGCTCCCAGCAATGCTGAAACAATTGTGATGACAGCAAACTATTGATTTGTGCTCCAGCCCTAATTGTTTGATGAATTGAGCTTATTCACTAAAAATTATTGCTTTGTTGGAATAATAGATACAGTTTATTTACCGATTTCCAATACTGAAGAAATCAACTTGTATGAATTCGACCCTACGTTAGATGATAAATTTTTATTCAAAGGACTAGTAAGGTATTTTTTACAAATCAAATCAAAATATTTACTTGCAAGAAATTCACTTTTTTAGAAGGGCAGATCTTATATCCTAAAAGTCACTATTCTGCCTGCAAGCAAGCGTGCAAATTATTTATATTTATATAATTCATCATTCATCACGCAATTGATTAACAATAAAATTTTCATCAGCAGTTTTCATAATAATATGTTCAATTAACATTATTAACAAATAAAAAAAAATAAAAAAATACAATTTAATCGACATACATTCATTTACTAAATAAATTATGTATATTAATATTATTATCATTCTTACATATTATTTCTAAATTACATAAATGTACTTGTACTTGCTATGGTTTTTTCTTTCGAATTTATCCTCCACCCCCGGGCAGGTACTTGCTATGGTTAATTATGTATTTATAACAAAAAACTAAAAGTCCTAGATCTCCAAAGGTTATTTTAAAGTTATCGATCCAATTATTCTTCCTTTCGAGTTGGGATGGTAAGCTTTAAAGATATTTTGGGCCCAGTAGATGGCCACGTTAATTGCGGCATCAGTCGCGTTCATCAGGTCCTCACATTACAAGTATATGCAAACTAGCTTCAGCCAGCGGCTTCGCCTGCGTGGAATTATTTAGTTCTACCCGCATTATAAATTATAGCCTGTGTGGTACTCCTAACTATAATTCTGCCAAATTTCATCCAGATCCGTTAGACGTTCTGGCGTTACTGAGTAACAATCATCCATAGATCATCGAAACTTTCACACTTAAGGGCCTACCTCCCCATAAGTGGCGGCCTCATTGAATAAAAATTCGTACCGTAGCATAGAAAATAAAGATTAAAGAATCCTATGTTGCGTTTGTTACAAATAGGATAATGTATTTTTTGTATCCAAAGTAGTAAGCAAAAGTACCAAAAACGGCCGTTTTTGACATTTTTGCTTACTACTTTGGATACAAAACATTTAGAGTATTGTTTTAACCACGTAAAAATACCTTAATTATCCTCTTTGTAACAAACGCAACATAGGATTCTTTTATCTTTATTTTCTACACCCTGCTACGATTTTTTATTCAATGAGGGCGCCACTTGGCAGATATATACGCCTTAAGTATAATTTATTTATGTAAGAATGGAATGAGTTATGAGAAATAAATTATTACTAACTAGTAACATTGTGCAGGTACCTATAATTTTATTGTGTAAATCCAGTAAAAGGTTCTCGAGGTGATTCGTATATCATTTAGTTTATTAATTTATATTGTGAAAATTCTGTTTATGATTTGAGCAGGGCTGTTATTAGTTGAAAATAAAATGTTTAGAGACCGTGCCACAAATGAAATAAAAACAAGTTTTAAATGCTTTCAGAGAACGAATTAAACGTAGTAATACTCTAGGTGTTTCAAACGTGCACTGAGCGTTATAAAATGGAACACAGAGTAAACAGATTCAGAAGTATCATATTAAAAACTAAAACAAAAAAAAAAAACAAAAAAGGAAAACAAAGGAATTGAAAACCAAGTTTACTGTGATAATGATTTAAAACTGATGACAGTAGCCTAGTTGTGGAACTTATATTCGCGTTTAGGCTTGTTGGTCTAGTGGCCACAAGCGTTACTGCTCACCATGTGGTCCGACGATCGACTTCCGGGTCAGAAAAAGTGTTATTAGGTATTTTCATCAAGAATTTCTCAGTAGCAGCCTGGAGTCTGTAATCAAGCCCGGTTGACGTCAATAGGCTCGCTCTCTATTTCATGGAACTTAAATATACCCAAATGAGGGTATACTATAGACAAACTTGTGCCTGTTTCTTCAGACAAAATACGTACAGCAGGTGTAGCATGACCGGTAGCGACCTCTCGCGCCCGGCCCTGATACAGGCCATGGTACGGGGCGAGAGGGAATGCGAAGCAGTCTCCTCCTTCTGCGAAGCAGTAATGCTCGCGAAGGAGGAGGCGGAACGGGTGAGGGAGACTCAAAGGAAAGGCCCTCACGCTCCCAGCCGCTGCGTTTCACGCGCGAATCAAAGAGATGTCAGCCACCACTGACGGGGCCCATCATGGCCGATGCCTGCATGCCAAGGGGTAGCGGATAAATTCGTTACAGAGTTACCGCTCCTCTGGGCACTCAGGCAAGGAAGGAACAGGGGTGGGTTTTAGTCAGTAAAAGTCTGACACGCCCTCCAGCTCCACCCTGAGCGGGAGAAGTCATAGGATGAATTATCATACCCAAAAAAAAAAGTGTAGTAAAACCAATTCTACCTCTATTTCTACCAAGAATAGACAAAGTTCTTTTTATCTAACTTGACATATTTTCTGCAAAAGCATCATGTTTTACATTGTAGACTTTTGTCGACTGAAGAATAGAAACATTTCGTTTCTTCAGTTTTAACATCGCCATGCTTACGACGGTAGAAATCTTTCTACAATCTGTCATTTTGTCTATTCTTCAGTTGACAAAACTCGTTTCTATGGTGGTCATACTACGCGTGCAGGTATGATGTTGTATTATAACTAAGCAGCAGCTAAGCGCAGTTAATTCCCTGCCGAAGTCTATGTTTCCTGATAGCTAAAATCTGGGGTTATTTAAGTCAAGAGTGAATAGGTTACTTCTAGGCAAGCGTGCTCCATCGTCGACAAAATCATCGCATATTATCAGTTAAAATAGTGTTCAAGTGCGAGTCTATAAATGATTAAAAAAAAACGGCCAATTGCGAGTCGGACTCGCGCATAAAGTGTTCCGTACAATCGTACAAGATTATACGCGTCTATTCACTCCCATTACTAAGATTGAGCAAAAAAAGCCAAAAAATACACGTTTCTAGTAGGGTAGCCCCTTTTAATTTTTAATTTATGTAGGGTGGTGTGGATGACCAAAATAATACTCTTCACTGCCCGAATACTACTTAATTTTAAAATTTAATTATCATCCTATAATTATTTACATTTTTGTTATTTATTGTTCTAACGGCAACAGGAATACACACTGTGAAAATTTCAACTGTCTACCTATTACGGATCATAAGATACAGCTCGCTGACAGACAGACGGACGAACGGACAGCGGAAACTTAGTAATAGGGTCTCGTTAGTTACCCTTCAGGTACGGAACCCTATAAATCTAACTGGAGATTATATGTGTAAGGTTAATTTTCGAGCCCCAAAACAATTTACCTACCAAGTACGGCTTTAGTTTCGAATTTTCGTGTCTGAGTTCTAGAACTACACATTTACAAGAAGTTAAACTTCTGCGACTTCTTATTTGATAAACAAACTCGGAGAAATAGGTTACTGCAGTGCTCGTTAACAGTGCAGGCACGGTTTTGCAGTATTGCTATTTTAACCTAATATTATGGAGAGTGCGTAATATTATGCGTGTGTATGCGTCTATAGTTTTAAATGTGTCTTGAAATTACTTGGCATGTCTGGCTATGTCGGTCACATGCTAATGCAATGTGCGCTATTATCGTAATTAAGAGATGAAAATGTTTTTAATTAATGCTCTGCTACTGATAAAAACTTTTTTACAAAAAATAGAACCGACTTCCAAAAAAAGTGCAAAATAACTTTAATTTCGGAAGTCGGTGTTCCTGTTTTGAGTCTTCGTTTTTTGACACCGACTTCCGAAATTAAAGTTATTTTGCACTTTTTTTGGAAGCCGGTTCTATTTTTTTGTAAAAAAGTTTTTTATTTTTCACTTTTTAGTTGTGGTTCCCCATTAAACTGTGTTAACAATTCATAGACATACGATAGCAGCAATCGCGGTTGATTTGCTGTCAATTATTGAAGAGTTCCGTTGTCTGTCTCCGAAACCCATCATCAGATCTTTTTGAAATTTAAATGGGACCATTTCGGAATAAACCCCTTTCGAACAAAAAAAGAATTTTGCAAATCCGTCAATATATGATGGAGTTATGCCCGAACATACATAAAAAAAAAAAAAAAAAAAAAAAAAAAATACAAACATCCGAATTGATAACCTCCTCCTTTTTCGTAGTCGGTTAAAAATATTATCTCCTATGTATGAATATATATGAGCTCGTGGTTAAAGTAATAACAGCCGCACAATAAGCTACGCTTGCCGATGGGGGACCATCTTTACACACCGAGAGGAGTCTCGGTACTCTTGGTCTCGGTACATATTGAGACTCCTCCGTGCCTGGGAAAACACGTTAAGCCGTTGGTCTCATCTGTCAATCGTGGATCTGTGATAGTCGTTACGGGTCGTCAGAAGCCCGAAAGTCTGACAACCAGTCTACCAAATTGTATCGTATTACCCAGTAACTGGGTTGTGGAGGTCAGATAGGCAGTTGCTCCATGTAATATACATTCAGCTGCATGCGGTTAGACTGGAAGCCGACCCCAAGATAGTTGGGAACTGCCTAGAGGTTGTGGATAAATTCGAAACAGAGTTACAGCGCCTCTGGGCATTCAGGGCAGGGAAGGAACAGGGGTGGGTATTAGTCAATAAGAGTTTGACACGTCCTTCCGCTCCACCCAGAGCGTGAGATGTCATTGGATGATTTCCCACCCCAAAAAAAAAAAGATAGTTAGGAAAAGGATAGGCAAATTGATTGGTTAAATAGAAATATTTTTATATTCAGATTTATTTTTAAATACCAATAAAATAGCTTATTTGTCGCCTCTATATTTTGTCGTCTTGTTTTCCCTATTATATTACAGAAAAAACACTTAGATGTGTTAGTGCCATTTTACATTCTTCATAGTGTTTGTTTGATAAAATTTGATAGGTAGATCCCATTGTGCATTATGCCTTGTGCATAAAATTAAGATCTTCATCCTGATTCGGCCATGCCTAGTAACGTCATAAAAATCTAATATCAGTCCAACCTCCCTATCTGCTGACCCCTTTGATCCTAATGCCAACCATAATCTACGTTACAAGATCATTATTTAAAAGCGACAACCTAGCCAAATAACCGCGGTACGACAATGGTGTCCTCATTATTGTGGTCATATTAACATGGCACACAATAGCTTGACAGACTTAATTTTGTAGACTGTATTTACGCACGCCTTTTCTTGGGGTTAATAACTTTGGTTCCCCAGGGAATTATGAGTCATGGCTTTTTTTTGTGGGGGTGGGTAATCATCCAATGACTACGCCCGCTCTGGGTGGAGTGGGAGGGCGTGTCAGATTTTTACTGACTAAAACTCACCCCTGTTCCTTCAGTTGCTTCGGTGCCAACTCTATTTCGAATTTATCCGCGACCCCAGGCAGGCAGCGGCCCTGACCGGCCCCGACAGGTATTGCTGACATTTCTTTGAGGCCCGCGTGGAACACTACGCGCCGTCGACTCTCGTGTCTGGTCCTTATCGGATGGTGAGCTACTCATTACTCGCCGTCCGCAAGCTACCGCCTACGGTGGCCGGAGATCAGCTTGCGACCTGCGACGCCCAGGGTGTCTTAAGTATGAGAGATGCCTGATGGTGTCGTGAAAAATGTGGCAGTAATATAAGTTTTATTTTAACTCCGCCCCTAAGACGACCCACTGACCGATTTTCATTTGGCCACTATCGCACCTGATGGTAAGCGATGATGTGGTCAACGATGAAGCATGTTTGCTTAGAAGTAGCCGGTTCACTCTTTACTTCAAGGCATGGTTTTACTTTAAAAAATCTTTATCAGTACTGAGAAGAACTGGTCTGATGTATTGATGCAATTAAGTATCCCAGATCAGTGAGAAAGAATAAAAATTCCATTGACAAGTTCCGTAACCAATTTCGCCTCTGTTACTTCATCACAATGACGTGTAATAAAACCGCTTACTTCAGTATAAAATATTATAATTACTGCTTTATCAAGTTAACGCTTATATTTTTAAATATTATAAAATTTTGCTAACGTATGACCAATAAGGCAATAGACAAATTGTGTGATTGATCTCGACGAGCGCCAACGGAACAAGAACGTCTACACCGACCACTTTTCAAATTCAACGTTTCGGTGTTGCCAGCACAATTAAAACAGTCGATTGTAATAAATATTCGAACACAAAATAAACAAAATAATATTCAGATTCTGTATCAAAACCACGGTATCAAGTAAACACTAAAACCTAACAGATAAGTGTTTTGTTTAAAAAACAATTCAGTCGCATTATGAGATAAAACTTTATGGCAAGTAAAGATTTTCAATGCTTCTTTTAACTCAATCTATCACAGTCCATAGCTGGACATAACCATAGGCCTATGCCTCACCTCTCTCAAGCTGCGCTACAGACACAGTTCAGTACCTTCTGAATCCAGTCTCAAAGGCTTAATAATATTGTAAAGATTAGGTATTAAGTATAGAAAGAAACAAAGAAGAAAGAAAGAAAAACTGTTTATTCACGTGAAAGCGACGCGTGTGTAAAAAGACAGTTTTCGAAGCCGAAAGTCACATTCTTCTTCCCATTATTTGGATCATTTTGTAAGTGAAAAATTCTTTAGGCGCGTTGGGCATTTTTGAGACGGGAAAAAACAATTGAAAATAAATGTTTCAATAACAGGCCAGTCACCAACTAACAATAACGAAAACAGAACAGTTACCTCTTCGCAAACTTCCAATAATTTATCTCATAATCTTCCGCCTTTGATCTATTTCTTGTTTTCAGAGCTTCAATTATCTTGAAAGTATTAAATTTCAAAGCAACTGAGAAACAAAATAAACTGAGTCATTAGCTAGATAGAAGGTAATACGATCTTAAGAAAACATGAAAGAATAAAGTGCTGGAGTGAATGACTGAAAGGTAATTAAAGTAGATTGCTGAGAACTTTTATAAGAAACAGAACGTGAATTAAAACTTCACGGTTTCGGTTCCTCAAGGAGTACATAAACAAGTAAATGGAATTGCCTAGCTAGGAAAAATTTTTTATATTCTGTGCCTGAAAAATTCGTGTATTAGATAATGTGAACATCATCAACTCATAATACAGTTGATACTTTTTCATCAGGACCTCTTTAGTGGGTTTAGAACTCAAGGCATTATAAATAAAAGAAACACTACTTCCAGTTTTAAAATAAATAAGATTGTATTGAGGAATATTACTTCATGAACAAAATATTATGAAAATTCGTTTTCATAATATTTTGGTATGCCTGATAATGATTTCAGAGTTACTAAATTTTACTATTCAAGAAAAAAGATACTTGTTCTTTGTAAAAATAAATATTGAAATGAATATGAAAGTTTTTACGTTGTACGAATTTCTGAAACAAGCTTTGTTTCAGAATACGTACGATTTCCGCTCTGAACATACAATAATATAATAGGAAAATATCAATGAAAACAAAATTGAATTCTGAAAAACATATCTCTTCGAGATACATTTAAAACAGTACTATAGGTACTGATTTGTATGCTGTTGTAAAACGCGTTTTTTTTATAATGTATTTATTGAGGACCTTCAACAAAAGATGTACACACCCAAATATTAATGTACTTAAAAATATAGTTTAAAATAAGTAAACTCCTTCAATTGCTGGAGGCTACAGCATGCTTTTGCATATGATCTAAATTAAAACTAAAACTTTTTGCGAAAATACAATATATACAATAATTATGTTATGTAAATGCTTTCTGTACTGTCATCATCATCACGATTCCAGCCTGTGAAAGGAATTTAGAAAAACAAAACGATAACGTTGACTGTTAAAAAAGGCTTTAAATTAAACATAACTCAGGTTCAAACTATTCGAGGAATGTGGAACAAAACGGTTGAAAAAGTTACTGAAATATCGTTTAATGTAACTATTGAAAAAGTCTGTTCGCTTAAAATAATGGTTTTTATTGATTTCATTCAGAAGCACAGCGGCGGCTGCGTACGTACCTACTATGTTAATTCTATTCGTCATCATATCAGCCGAAAGATGAGGAGCTCGTGGCTAAAGTAATATCAGGGTTGTGGATAAAATCGAAACAGAGTTACCTCGCCCCTGGGCACTCAGCGCAGGGAAGGAACAGGGGTGGGTTTTAGTCAGTAAGAGTCTGACACGCCCTTCCGCTCCACCCTAGAGCGGGAGATGTCATTGGATGATATACCACCCCACAAAAAAAAAAAACGGGTCGATCCATCAGGTTAAGCTACGCTTACCATGGATGGGTGACCATCTTTACAATAACAAGACTCCTCCGTGGCTCGGAAAGCACGTTAAGTCGTTGATCCCGGCTGTCAATTGTGGATCTTTGACAGTCGTTACGGGTCGTCAGAAGCCCGAAAGTCTGACAACCAGTCTTACCAAGGGGTATCGTATTACCCAGTAACTGGGTTGTGGAGATCAGATAGGCAGTCGCCCCATGTATAATACTGTTATTCATCTGCACCCAGTCAGGCTAGAAGCCGACCCCAAGATATTTGGGAAAAGGCGCGGGCAGATTGATTGATAATATCAGCCGAAAGACGTCCACAGCTGGACATAAGCCACCCCCAAGCGTCGCCCCTTCGATTGATCTAGTACTATTTGCATTCAACGTACTCATAAGCATCAGACTTCATAATGTTCTCACAGCTGGGACACAGGCTTCTTCTCTGTGAGAGGGAATGGGCCGTAATACACCACGCGGGCCCAATGCGGGTTGGTGGATGTCACATGTCTACGAAGTTTTGGTTCTAGGACATGCCGGTTTCTCACGATGTTTTCTACTACCGTTTTGAGAGCAGTGGTGATGAAATAATTTACACGGTGAGCAGTGGTGGCCCAGTGTGAGCAGCGGTGGCCCAGTCATTTTCACTCATTTGTGCCTGTTCACAAGTTGAACTTTCAGTTAGTCAAGAGGAAAGAAGAGAAGTTTCCTTTTCAAATAAGAGTATTAAAAAAAAAACTAAACTAATACTGGCAAAGATTATATTAAACTTCCAAGAAAGTCGGCTATTTTTAGATAATTGTATCAAAACCTTAAGTAAAACCTGAACCTGGATTTTGATAAAACATTACAACGTATCTATAACAAGTGAGCAATCTACTTCCAAGAATCGTAAGACGATGTGTTATCACAAATGTAATTCGTCTCAGTAAATAGACCCGGTAAGGTACGCATAAACTCCTTGGAGGCACAAGTAGCTAAACACACAATCCGTTCCAGTTTCTGAGAAAGCTGTAGGTACCTATGTATTCATTATATTATGTATACTACATAACCTCATGCATGTATTCCCCGAAGAGTTAGGACACCCAGATTTCGACAGCTAGGTACTCGTATATCTAAGTCCCATTCCATAGGACTTTGACTTAATATCCTATGTTGCATCGATGAGGCAGAGGATATTGTTGAGATGTCGGGCACTTCACTACCTGTCATTTTTGGTCAATGTGACAGTTGACATATACTCTCTGCTTGCTCTCTGCTCTCGTTCTAAAAAATACGCAAAACGACTCGTTGTTAAAAATTCCTTTTTATAACTAATAAACGCCAATAAAATGTGAATGCATCATAGTTTTATTTTCAACATGGTAGCAGAGCGTGGTTGCTGTCAAAATAAAAAGAAATCGTTATTACTGGTTTGCGATCCACGTGGATGCGATACGGAGCACTAAAAAAACAAAAATCAAGACAACGCAAACATGGCGTCGGGGGCTGCGGTCTCGTCAATTTCGTTGTTGCCGTGCTTGGGTGAGAAGACAAACTTTAGCACGTGGAAGTTTCGCCTTAAACTAATATTAGAAGAAAAACAAGTTGCATATGTATTAAACGAAGGAGAAAAAGAAAAATCCACCGAATTTATCAAAGACGAAAGTCTTTAGTCTCTAATTGCACAGTGCGTTTCCGATCGCTACATTGAAATAGTAAAGGATGGGAAAACAGCGAGAGAGATGATTACGTTATTGCAAAATACATTTGAAAGAAAAAGTGTCTACAACAGGTACTACCAAAACGCAAATTAATAACCCTAAAGTGCAATGAGCCATTGGAAACCTACCTTATAAAGTTCTCGTCCATTGTCAACGATCTCCAAGCGATTGAAGTTAAAATTGATGATGAAGATAAGATTTGTTACCTGCTGTCATCGCTGCCCAAGGAATATGATCCCGTAATTACATCCATTGAGACCATGGCTACAGAGAAGAGACTGACATTTGATTTTGTAAAAGCCAGATTGCTGGACGCTGAGACAAAAATCATTACAAACAAGGACACGACCGAGCAAGAGAGTGCATTCATCACATGTTTTACCTGTGGTAAGCCGGGACACAAAAGCTATGAGTGTAAAGAGAAGACCAATGAACGGGTGCCACATCGAGGCAGGGGCCGTGGGAGAGCTGCTGGCCGAGGTCGCAGAACCACACGAGGTCGAGGACAATGTGGTCAAGACCGAGAAACATCCCTAGCTGGTAAGGCAGAAGTTGGATTTTTTGCTAGTGAATACATGCTCGGATCAACTGACAATTATAGTATCACATTTATTGTTGATTCTGGTTGTACCCAACATATTATAAGTGATCAATATGAACAATATTTAACTGATATTAAAGAATTGCAAGAAAGTGTTAAAATATATGTTGCTAATGGTCAATACATAGAGACTAATAAAAAGGGAAAGTTAAAGTTCATGTATAAACATATAAAAATAAATATAGAAGCATTGATTGTAAAGAATATTTCATATAATTTATTGTCAGTAAATAAAATAACTAAAGCAGGATTTCATATAAAGTTTAATAAAACAAAAGCTGTAATAAGAGATAAAAATACATATGTTATTTGTTATGCTGAGGGAATGTTATATAAATTAAATGCTCAATTATGTATTGAAACATGTAATATCGGTAATATCAAGAGTGATGATGTTCTTTCTAATATTTGGCATAGACGTTTAGGTCATTTAAATAAAAAAGGTTTAGGTATTATGAATTTACCTGTTTCTGTAAAAGTTTGCAGTCCATGCATAGAAGGCAAAGCTACGAGAGCACCATTTAAGCAGACACCGAGACCAAGATCGAGGAGAGTAGCAGAGTTGCTGCATTCAGACATTGCAGGACCCACCAAGAACTGTGGTTTAAACGGTGAGAAATATTTTATGACTGTAATTGATGACTACTCCCATTTCTGTGTAGTATATCCATTGGTGCATAAGTCAGAAGCGACAGAGAAACTTATTAACTACATAATTAAATTGGAAAATGAAACTGGAAATAAAGTGCAAAGAATAAGATGCGATAATGGTGCAGAGTATACAGCAAATAGACTAAAGAATTTCTGTAATAATAAAGGGATAAATATAGAACATACTCTACCTTATACGCCGCAGCAAAATGGAGTTGCAGAGCGCTTGAACAGGACTTTGTGTGATAGAACTAGAACTTTGTTTGCTGAGACGAATTTACCTAAATTTTTATGGTGTGAAGCCATTCAGTGTGCTGCATACCAGTTGAACAGATCTCCATCCTGCGCTATCAACTTTAAAACACCATGCTTCATGAAAAATGGACATAATGATTTATCAAGACTACGAGTATTTGGATCAAAAGCTTGGACAACTATAATACCGAAACAGGATAAATTAAGTAAAAGGGCAAGACCTACAAGAATGGTTGGTTACAATACTGTGGGTTATAGATTATGGAATCCAGAAGACAATACAATAATAGTATCAAGAGATGTCATATTCGATGAAAGCGATTTTCATTATAAAGAAGGAGAAGAAAGTAAAGAAGAACAGCTTATTCAAGAAGAAATAGACTATAAGGTACAGAAAACTGCAGAAGCCAGAGACAAGGAAATTAGAAGCACAGAATGTCAAGATATTCAAGAAGAAGAAAAAAGAAGAGAGCTTAAATAGAGAAAGTGGACTAGAAAAGAAGACAAGATCAGGCAGAACAGTAAAACAACCAGCGTATTTAGAAGATTATGCATCAAACATAGTCACATGTTTGAGTGCTATTACACCAAACTCATTTGAAGAAGCAGTGAGTAATACAGAGTGGAAACAAGCTATTCAAAAGGAATTACAAGCACTGGAAAAATTAGATACATGGGAGGAAAAGGAGCTGCCTACAGGAAAGAAAGCCATAGACACAAAATGGATTTTTAAACAAAAAGAAGAAGGAACTAAGAAGGCAAGATTAGTTGCAAGGGGCTTTCAACAGAAGAAAGAAGATATTTTTGACAGCAATTATGCTCCAGTTGCAAGACACTCTACAGTTGGGATGTTCATATCTAAAGCTCTACAAGAAGATTGAATGATTAATCAACTAGATATACCTACCGCTTTTTTGAATGGAAAATTAAAATCAGAAGTCTATATTAAAGTGCCACAAGGATTAAAGGTCAAGAATTTTAATTGTAAAACGGTATTTAAACTAAAAAGAGCACTTTATGGATTAACAGAATCTCCAAAATGCTGGAATGAGACAATAGATGATTTTGCGAAGAACAATGGATTTCAACGTTCAGAATATGATTATTGTATGTACTACAAGAATGATTGTTGGATGTTAATATACGTAGATGATATTCTAATAATTGGAAATGGAGATGACATTATAAAAGAATTAAAACAGAAGTTCAATGCGAAAAATCTAGGAAAAATAGAAAGATTTTTAGGTATGGAAATACAAAAAAGTGAAGACACTATAATCGTGAAACAAACTAACATGATAGAGAAAATATTACAGAAGTTCAATATGAGTGACTGTAAAGGAATGAAAACACCTATGGAGATAAATTATAATATACAGATATATGAAAATGAAGAAATACTGGATGTACCATATCGTGAACTGATCGGTAGTTTAATCTACTTAACTGTAACATCAAGACCGGATTTGACATTTGCAGTATTTTATCTAAGCAGATACCTGGACAAACCAACTGAACAACTATGGAAAGCTAGTAAGAGAGTTATACGCTACCTGAAAGAAACTAAAGATAAAGGAATAGTATTTAGAAGAACTACAGATAATAATTTGTACGGATTCTCTGATGCAGATTGGGCCGGAGATAGAAATGATAGAAAAACTGTAAGCGGTGGCATAATTTTACATGGAGTAAATCCCGTAGCTTGGTTCTCAAAGAAACAGTCATGTGTTGCTCTTTCAACAGCAGAATCGGAGTACATTGCTGCTGCTGCCACAGCTCAAGAGTTGGTGAATCTGAAAGGTCTCAGTCAGCACTTAAAGTTCAAGAATGATGTCATCTTACTTGTGGATAATATAGGAGCAACTTCTATGTCCAAAAGTTATGAAAATTCGAAAAGAACCAAACACATAGATATTAGAGCTCGGTTTATTAAAGATATTGTTGAAAAGGGCATCATTGCTATTGAATATGTTAATTCTAATGATAACTTAGCTGACATAATGACTAAAAGTTTATGTAAAAACAAGTTTTTGAAATTTAGAGATCAATTTATGTGTTAGAAAGTAATAAGATAGGAGGAGTACTATTGTAAACTGATATAGAAATTATTATTATGTAATATTAAGTTGCTATTTGCTATGTAAAACTGAAGTTAATTAAGACAATTAAGTTCAGGTTAATGTAAGTTAATTTTTTTTTTTAGTTGAAATTGTTTTGCAAGAAGTACCTAAGTATATTTGATACGTGATGTGCTTGATACCTAATTTAAATTTGAGAAATGTTAAATTCGAGGAGGAGTGTTGAGATGTCGGGCACTTCACTACCTGTCATTTTTGGTCAATGTGACAGTTGACATATACTCTCTGCTTGCTCTCTGCTCTCGTTCTAAAAAATACGCAAAACGACTCGTTGTTAAAAATTCCTTTTTATAACTAATAAACGCCAATAAAATGTGAATGCATCATAGTTTTATTTTCAACAGATATCCACAGTAGTTCTCCATAGCGAACGGTCTTTATCTTTATGTTCTCACTCTACGTCATTCCGTTGCTCATCGCTTCTGCCAACCCGGTGCGAGGCCAGGCATGACAAGGACGCCCACGCTTTCTTTTCCCTTGTAGATTCTAGTCCTACGATTGTTTGGGTTTATGATCGGAATTCCTTCCAAGCGTGTGGCCAATCCATCACCATTTGCAACGCTTGATCTGGCGGTCGATCGGGCTCTCGAGGCATTTCTCCAACAGCTCTACGTTAGAGATGGTCTCAGGTCAGTTCCGCTTTCGAAAATGCGACCATATAATAAGGGGGCGAGGGAAGCCTATTGTCATCATCATCAGCCTTTTAATGTATCTACTGCTGGGGCAGAGGCCTCCTCTCTGAGAGAGAGTGTGGGCCGTAATCCACCACGCGGGCCCAATGCGGATTGGTGGATGTCACATGTCTTCGAATTTTTGGTTCCAAGTCATGCCGGTTTCCTCACGATGTTTGCCTTCACCGTTTTGAGAGCAGTGGTGATGGAATAATTTACACGGTGAGCAGTGGTGGCCCAGTGTGAGCAGTGGTGGCCCAGTGGTATTGGCCGCGACTTACAAGTTGCAGGTCGTGAGTTCAAACCTAGAGAGGCGCTCTATTGTCATCAACCAAACACAAATCCAGACTTCGGGACTGCTAGATACTAAGAAACGACAGACGAATTACCCCAATAACTCTCTCCCCAAACCGATAGATAGTAAACATACAAAGATTAAAATAATGGTTATTTCTTTCATCTTAGACGTTATTTACGAACCATGTCGTATATCGTAACCATAACGAAACGTACTCAAACAAATGCATTGCTATTCATTCGTCGTTGATGATTGACCGTACCCACCCGCATAGGGCCTGCGTGGTAGACGACGGACCACACCCTCTCTGTGAGAGGAGGACTGTTCCCCAGCAGTTAGGACATTAAAAGCCTGATGATGATGACGATTGAGTAAACTTGCCTAGAAGTTGTATTTAAGTTATCAGGAAACACGCATTTGGACGGGGAGTTCCACTTCTTAGTTGCAGACACAGAGAAAGTATTCTTAAAATGTTTTGGTGCGTGATTCTGAATGTTATGGTGGCGCATCGCCACACGTCTTGTAGTTCCGATATATCATCATAATTAAATAAGAACCCTGACCTGTACCTACCTAACATACTTACAACAAGAAAACTGAATAATTTGTAAAGCTGCAGCATGTTTAAAGGTTGCCAGAAAATACAAGTTAAAATAAGACTTTAATATCTAAACAGAAGTAGGTATCCCGTGTAACCAACGTGTGGCGTAATGGCATGTACGCCTCATACGCCACGTACGCCTCGCCGAGCACCCGGGAATTAACTGTTTATTTACAAGCCCCATGCCATGGAAAAGAATAAACATAATTATGAGGTTTATTCATAACGGGATCTTAGATATCGTACGCGGGCTTTTAAATTATGATGCGTATTTCTAGAATTTATTTAAAAGTGGAAGGAGTTCCTAATAAAATATCGTTGCGTTGCTAGGGAGTTTGTTGCGCCAGTTCTCTTAGGACGTAGTGAATGGTTGGCCTTTCGGGGGACTGATATCTTTGTATGATTTTTGACGTTCAAAATGTAAACCAAAACATTCAACCAACAACTAACCCACAACCATCCAATAAACAAAAAAAAACAAAACACAAAAAAAAATGTGTGTGTGTACTTATGTACGCACGTAAGAAGTTATACTTCTTTGGCGTAACAAGATTAAAAACCAAACTGTCACAAAGTTTACAAAAGGAAAACAATCATTCTTCATGAACCACAGACCATAGCTAACTTCAACCAGTGAATTTTGTGTGACAGTGATGCGCACGCATCTTAAAATTTCACTCTCATCATTTTTTCATAACACGCCAAAAGAAGTATAACTTCAAAAAAAATCCAACAACCATCCAATAACAACAACCAACCAACCGAGCAACTAACAAACCTGAACCAACCAACCAACCTCAACCTGAATCGATAAAATTTTGTATTTAATAGCTTCTGACAGCGGCTTCGACCGTGTGGAATTAGTACGTCCGCCATCATAAATTATAACCTATTCGCTATTCCAGACTATTATCTTAGTGCCAAATTTCATTCAGATCCCTTTAGCCGTTGTGGCATGCTTGAGTAACAAACATACATCCATTTTCTCATTTATGATAACATTATTATAATAGGTAGTAGGACAATTTTGGAAAAGCATTTGTTTGTAGTAATAGTTTTGTTACTTATAATAAGGCAAAGGTCACGAGAGTTGAATCAAACGTAAACCACGTGAAAGTTAACGTCAATTCATAGGTTAAACCAATTATATTTTTGTCGGATCCGCAATCAAGGATTTGATTGTTACAACTAAGTTCGACAGCAGTGTTATTGTTATATAAATAAACATTGATGTAATCAAACTGTTTTAGAAATTAGTTTGAAACAATTTGTTTACCCGATTTGCTGGCTTAATTTAATTACTTATCTATTCAGCTTTTACAGATTATTACTTGGAAATCTAAATATAACCTGCCTTGTTGGTCTAGTGGTCGCAGAACTAGTCTAGTAAGTCACTGGATTCAATTCTCAGACGATCTCCAGCCACCGCAGACGCGGGCTTACGGACGGCGAGTAATGGGTAGCTCGCCGTCCGATCAGGATCAGGCCCGAGAGTCGACGGCGCGTAGTGTTCCACGCGCGTCTCAATGAGATGTCAGCAATGTATGAAAGGCCGCCATGGGCGATGCCTGCCCATGGATAAATTCGAAGCAGAGTTACCGTGCCCCTGGGCACTCAGGGCAGGGAAGGAACAGGGGTGAGTTTTAATCAGTAAGCGTCTGACACGCTCTCCCGTTCCACTCAGAGCGGGAGAAGTCATTGGATGATTACCCAACGCCCAAAAAAAAAACAGAAAAAATGTCGGGTACTGCTGGGTCACCGATAAATTTGAAATAGAGTTACCACGGCTCACGGCGAAAAACTCTGAATTTGTACACCAGCTATGGTCAAACAATTTGAACAAAAGAATATCTTGTAACACCTATAATAACCATCATACCATGTATATTATCAACACATGTTTTTGCAAATAAATGAATCTGAGTTTAACACGCTCCCGCTCCACATAACGCAGGAGAATTCATTGATTTCCCAAAAAGTCGGGTAGTGCTATTAGGTTGTCACGTAGAGGAGGGACGGTAGAGGAGGACCGTAGATAATAAACACGACAAATTAGGCAATCCTATCCTACTATCCTACTTCCTACTAATATTATAAATGCGAAAGTTTGTATGTTTGTTTGTTTGTATGTTTGTATGTTTGTATGTTTGGCTGAAGGTATCGCAAAAACGGCTGAAGGGATTACAATTAAATTTTGCACACACGTAGGTCATAACCTGGATTAACACATAGGCTACTTTTTATCCCGGTAAATGACAAGACTTAGCGAAGGCTGAGGTGGAAGTAGAAATCCAAAGTCAGGCTGAACGAGCGCACACGCTCAAAAAGTATTAGGACACCAGAAACATGAGAATTATTTCCAGGGCTGAAATCATGAGAGATAAAGACTCACAAAGTACCAGGAGACCAGAATCATGAATAGGTGTTTTCGGGGATACAATTCCTAAGCTGTATAGCTTCACAAACCACTAGGATACCAGAATCAAGAAGAAGTGTTTCCGGGGCTATAATCCTAAACGGTGTAGATTCACAAACTACCAGGAGATCAGAATCACAAAACATATTCCGAGGCTGGTATTAGGAGAGGTAGAGATTTACAAATTACCAGGAGACCAGAAAAATGAGAAGTATTTCCAGTGCTGAAAACATGACCGGTAAAGACTCACAAAGTACCAGGAGACCAGAATCATGAATACGTATTTTCGGGGCTACAATCCTAAGCTGTATAGCTTCACACACCCCACCAGGAGCCCAGAATCAAGAAGAAGAAGTGTTTCCGGGGCTTGAATCCTGAGCGGTATAGATTTACAACCTACCAGGAGATCAGAATCACAAAATATATTCTGTGGCTTAAAGTATTTTTTTTTTTTAAATTATTTGGTTATAAATAGGGTAGAGATTCATAAATTACAAGTAGCGGCACGTAAGTCTAGCGCTGAACGATAATTGCTGCGCATTTGGCGCACGGGGAACAGAATGCGACTGTAGAGCCAATTGGCGCTACGCACGCTCGCCCTTCATCCCTCTAGCCCCCCTCAGGTACCTTAATTTTTACTTCTGCGCAATAACGGTCAGCGCTAAAGTTTCGTGCCGCTACTTGTACCAGGAGACCAGAGTCATGAATAAGTCCACCTCAGCCTTCGCTAAGTCTTGTCATTTACCGGGATAAAAAGTAGCCTATGTGTTAATCCAGGCTATGACCTACCTGTGTGCAAAATTTCATTCAAATCTCTTCAGCCATTTTGGCGTTACCTTCAGCCAAACATACAAACAAACAAACACACCACTACCAGGAGACATCGACATCACAAAAAATATTACAAAAAAAAAAATAGGATGGGATCAAAAGAGGTAAAAAAAAAAGCAACTTGAATAAGTATTTTCGGGGTTGGAATCCTGAGCGGTATAGATTCTTAAACTACCTTTCAAAAAGATCTGACTCACAACCTAATTTGAATAACTGACTTTGGATTTTGATTTCTACAGTGTTTTTTTAACGTGCTGCTCTCAGGAAATAGCACTCAAATTTATAATCATTCTTTTCACGCGGGCGAAGCCGCGGGCATAAGCTAGTGGGTAAATAAATGGATAGATAGATAGATTTTCAAAAGCTTTTCATATAACACTAACATAGCATGTAAGCACAATCTGTTACTAACCACTAACAACTTATGGACCGTAAGGTCTGAAATAAAGATATTTTTTTTTTTTTTTTATATGATTTTCAATAGACTTTCAATAGACTTTCAATAGACTTTCAATAGACTTTCAATGGACTTTCAATGGACTTTCAATGGACTTTCAATCGACTTTCAATGGACTTTCAATGGACTTTCAATGGACTTTCAATGGACTTTCAATGGACTTTCAATGGACTTTCAATAGACTTTCAATAGACTTTCAATAGACTTTCAATAGACGTTCAATTGACTTTCAATAGACTTTCAATAGACGTTCAATTGACTTTCAATAGTAGTTCAATTGTAGTTCAATAGTAGTTCAATAGTAGTTCAATAGTAGTTCAATAGTAGTTCAATAGTAGTTCAATAGTAGTTCAATAGACGTTCAATAGACATTCAATAGACTTTCAATAGACGTTCAATAGACGTTCAATAGTAGTTCAATTGTAGTTCAATAGTAGTTCAATAGTAGTTCAATAGTAGTTCAATAGTAGTTCAATAGACTTTCAATAGACTTTCAATAGACTTTCAATAGACGTTCAATAGACGTTCAATAGACGTTCAATAGACGTTCAATAGACGTTCAATAGTAGTTCAATAGACGTTCAGTAGACGTTCAGTAGACGTTCAGTAGACGTTCAGTAGACGTTCAGTAGACGTTCAGTAGACGTTCAGTAGACGTTCAGTAGACGTTCAGTAGACGTTCAGTAGACGTTCAGTACTGAACGTCTACGACGTCGACGACGATCAATAGATGATCAATAGACGATCAATAGACGATCAATAGACGACCAATAGACGACCAATAGACGACCAATAGACGATCAATAAACGATCAATAGACGATCAATAGACGATCAATAGACGACCAACAGACGATCAATAGACGATCAATAGACGATCAATGGATGATCAATAGATAATAAATAAATGAGTAACATGAGTGTGTGTGGCCCCTACAGTCTTTATGTGGAACTATGACGTTCAAAAAAATTTGGCTTTCAGCCTAATTTAAATAACTTTTGATTTTGATTTCTACAGGGTTTATTTTACGTGCTACGCGGGCGAAGCCGCGGGCGGAAGCTAGTATTTCAATATTTTTATATTTCAATATTTACAGAACGCTAGATTATATGAAGCACACATTAATCGTACGTACACCATACACTGTGACTAGGTACATATTTGAGTTGTATTGCCAGGAGACATGCCTGAATCTGCCCAGTTATAAAAACTGCATTTCAGTTTTCTAGAAAACTCTTGCAAACTAGTAACTTTCAACTGTCGAAGAAAATGACTATGATATAGGGGAGCTTCCAGCTCGGTAGCTGAATCCAAACTGATTTTAAAATAAAAAAAAAAGTGTCTAGACAGAAAATGCAAGGAATATTTGAATTTTAAATTAAAAACCAGGTAAGAAAGAACATAATTTGGAATGGAGAACCAAAGAGGCTGTAACACTGCCTTCTTACAAGGTTGAAGTCCATTCGATATATCTCAATAATAGCACGGAATCTACCATAACATCTTAAAATCACCATTAATCAGTTTATCCTTGTTTGGGAACACCACGCAGGTATTACCACCAACGTGTGGTCAATCATTCATTCAATCATTTATTTGTAACAAAAAAAAATCATTTCTACTGCCGCTTTCCATAAAGGACTTTTACATAACTGCTGAATGTGCCTGTACTATAGATGTGCTTATCCCTCTGGGGAATACAAGCGTGATGTTATTTTCCGTACAACTGCTACCAACTATTCTCGCATCCCCCACCCGTGTTAGATTGAGAATAGACCTCCCGAGGGAGACGGGTTCGATTCCCGAATAAAAAAGTATCTTGCGCGTCAGTTCGGATTGTTTCCCTCTTTTGCAATGATTGAGTTCAAAGTTAACGTATTTAGAATTGGTTTCAAAAATAACGTAAATTCTGATTTAACATAATGATTTTCGGGTTTCTAAATATCTGTAGGTAACTACAGTCAAAGGTCTACAGATGAAAGTTGAGACCAATGGCTTAACTTGATTTCCCAGGCACGAAAACCACACGCACGTGCAAGGTAGTTAAATTCATATTTTACTAGCTGACCCAGCAAACGTTCTGGGATTAAAAAATGGGGGGTGGGGGTAGGAGGGTGAAAAATACTTTATGACCTATTCTCATACCTACCAAATATACAAAAAAAAAACATTAAAATCGGTCGAGCCATTTCGGAGGAGTGCAACCACAAACACCGTGACACGAGATTTTTATATATTAGATTTTAAAACTTTAAGCCAAGACTGAAGAAAGTTACGTTCCTTCAAAGCTTTTACTGAACGTGGTTTACCGACCTCTTACTTGAGTAAGATCTTATTTGATTGATCAAATAAGATTTTTTGTCCTCATTCTTCTTGTATTTCCTTTTAAACACAATAATAATGACAAAACATTCCCAACAAGCAAACACACAATACACAAACATCAAATAAATCAAAGAAAAACAAGAAACTTAGTACAATCAATTAAATAAACACAATTGCCGCAATTAATTTCCACCGACCCAACATAATGGGAAATATTCTCCAAAGCGTCTCCTTTGCCCATAACTCAAGGGGGATCAATGAGTTATTAACTGAGTAATGGCTGCTCCCCAAAACCGGGTAACCGGGTATAACAGGCCTGAACAAGGCCGGAGATAAAGAAACCTATTGAAAAGGGCAGGTACGTAATAGCTTCAGGCTACGTTATGGGTTATAGAAGCATAGGGGCAGGTCAAATGGGATCGCTTAGATTAAAATTATTTGGGGAATTTTAAGGCTGTTGGGATAAAGATTTACTGGGCATTTTGGGACTAGCTAGCTTTACAGAAGGTTAGTGACCGAGTAAGTATAAGTAGGTACTTAAAGGCCAATATATCGCAACATAAATTAAGAAATCCGAAATGAAAACATCAAAGAGAAACGCGGAAAAGATAAATTCAATCTCCGCAGTACGAATATTTAGTTAAAAACAAATTTCACTCCCACAAACTTCCGACCAGTAAATAAATCAACTTTTTTTTGAGACAAGCCCGCCACTCTATTTCCAAACCATGGTAACTCCTGTTAGCCAGAATCAACAGTGGCGAACTCCAGAAAAAAACGCCGAGGCAACTAAAATAACTATAAAAAACGCACCCGTAATAAATCCGAATACACCACATTGCGCTCGAAAACAAAATTCAAACCACTGACATAGATTAAAAAGTTGCCGAGGTGAAGCACACATTTGCTGTGTGAACTGCGAGCCAAAATTATGGCTAAGTAGAGAGGCACCCTTGGTGACGTTGCAAAAAAAACTACGAAGAACATAACGCCTCCATATTTCCGGATGGGATAGGGCTCTGCTTAACCAATTGAGAAATACACGCGAATGTGTTCGGAGTACCAGTACCTGCTATGCGCAGAGGTATTTGTAGTCACACCGACATATTGCCAAGTTACGTTAGAGTTACATGCTATAGTGGCAAGACTAGACTACAAGCAAAAATTCAAACTCAAATCTGGGCTCGAATTCGTAGCTACCTAATGAAAAAAACCTAGTTCAGAAGACAAATGAAAACGAGAAATAAGATGGCGGAAAACTAGAAATATTTTATTTTGAAAAGTTATGATAAAAAAAAAACCTTAGACCCACTACGGGATCAAACACAGAAATAGTACCTAACAGCTACATAGTAAAATCCAATAAATCAATACTTCCTGAAACTAATACAATAAATAAAACTGCACTGCAAACAACGCAACATACCAATTACAGATTCTCAGTACATTACACATACGAGTATATCACGGAGTATTCAATACTAGGATTCGAGGAACCAACAATAGTCTACATTTAGCAAAATGTAAGGTTTCATTGGGCAGAAATCAATTCTACCGTACGGCAACTAACTGGTCCACTCCCGTAGCTGGGAATGAAGACAGAATGTGTGTGCCGCATACTTATGTGAGTGTTTCATTATGTTACTGCTTGAATTAGTTTTTGACTGTCTATATTTGTATGGAATGTTTGGGTGTATTTTTGAAAGAAAAAAAATCAACGCCTGCATCGTCCAAAAAATTACATTGAGATACTTACCATGGTAGGTAATGTTATTTTTTTTTTCTCAATACAGTATTTTTTTTTTTATATATCTTGTTGAATATATTTTTGACTGCCTTGTTGATCTACTGCTTGCAAGTGCCACTTGCGTGCGTAAGGTTGAATTCCCGGATCGGGAAAAGCGTCTTTTGGTTTTTTGATACGGAATTAGTCAGTAGCAACTCGTAGTCTGGATTTGTGCTTTGATAGCTCGTAGTCTGGATTCGTGCCCTATTTAATGGGACTTAAAAATAACTGGTGAAATATGGATGTACTAGATAACTAGAGGGTAAACTCCGTTATAACCCTTCGCAGAATTCAAAAATGATATTTTGTTATTATTTTTCTACTATCACATAAAAGATTTTATTCACTTCACTCTCGCATGTGTACAAAATATATGCATGAAAATATAACTTCATACTGACTAAATCCTATAAATATGGAAAGGCCGGTCAGCTTCAAAACCAAACCTAAAATATAAAGGGAGGACAACCGCTATAAAAATATCAAAAGACTCATGCATACATTATTCTGTTCATCGATAGAGGTGACTTTTTATAGCGCAATTTTTGCATGAAAACCAGGTAGCTATTTAATTTATATGCTGATTTTGAGAGACAAAAATAATCGACGAGCTGCTTGCTATACGAAAAAGAATTAAAACGGTAATAACGTATGCACAAAGACAGGAAATGAGGATTTTTTCAAGATTTTAATAAAACGCTGTGACAGCTAAAATTCTTTGATCCAAGTCGATTACTTTGTTTAATTAGAATACAAAATTAGGCCAGACCCAATTTTGATTTTAGCGACACTATGCCCTTGAGACAACAAGGCATAAAAAAATACTTAGGTGAATTTATGAGTAAAGACAACCTCTTACAACCAGATGATAATAACAGTAGACTTGAGTACTTTATTCAGACATCGATTTTTTTAAATCGCCGCGTCACGAGTCAAATCGATTGATGATTCGTCCTGAAATCGCGTTACGAGGGGCACTGTCAACCCCCTCCCTTGAATTTGCTGACGTCACTTAGCCTAGAGGATCAAAAGAATATTCGTGTAGTTTGAAACATTCTAGAATTTAGAATAAAAACAGCTGGGCTTTACGACCTACTCACAAATACATAATATGTGTGTGTGTTTATGTGTATAAACTACTGTTACCACGCAAGTTTTCAAACTCAATTAAATTAAACCTCATATTGGACCGTCGGTTTCGTTGTACACGAAATATATACCAACAAAGTATACATAACCATATTTCAATTAGTTTGATGCTACTATACTAATTAAATCCAAAGCCCATGTTTAATTCTGGCTCTCGGAACTTGTTACCGAAACCGAATCAAAACTAACCGGTTACGGGGAATTTTGAAACTTAAACATTGAACTGAACTAACTAGAACATAGGCGGATATGTTACCCGAAATAAAACATAAACACCTGTCAACTGTTGGAAACAAAACAAAGCCACGCACAATGTTAACCGATGATCGTTCAAAAAGTTCGCCATACTATCCCTAATTTGAGTCACATCGTTGGAATAGTGAGAGCCAAAAAACTTCGTACGTCATCGTTTAGTAGCCGATCAGGGAGCGCGGTTCACGCGTCATTTGACTCGCTCCCCCTACTTTGGGGGGAAACTTTTGCTTTTCATCGTTTTTGCGGCTCAATATTGTGTTTTACCAACGCTTGGCTAAATTTCTAAGGATCACCCCGGAACGATTTGATTTGGAGATGGATTGAATGGTATTTTTGAAAGCCCTTTTTTAGGAAGGGATATAAAGGTCGTTATTGTTAGAGCCATGGCGAAACTTGAACGGTTTTGTCCTATGGGTGGCTTATCTAATGCCATGCCTAACATATTGAAATATGTGGGAGAGAGCGAAACAAGAGTACAAACAGACTATATTTTGGAAAGACGACTTACTTTACACTAACTTAGTTAAGAAACTTTTACACAGAATTGAAATCATTTCTCCAGTTTTGTTTCTTTCTACAAAAAGCCTTACCATCCTATAAAACTATTCATTGCTCTTTTAGACAAGTTATTTCAAACATAACATATATTTTCAACCGAATTATCATCTTTAAACAAAACATTACCTCAAACGCCACGACCAAAACACAATCCTCCATCAACGTTCCCCGCCATATCTCTAACATCATTAACACGAGGATTATCTCCATCAATAGAGTCACCTTCTTCCTTGTTTATTATTAATCGTATCAGATCAATAGTAACGTACTGGGCAAACGAATCGAGTGCCCCATTAGCTTCGGTATCTCAAACAATGGAATCTGAGGGTCGGCTGTCGGGACAATATTGTATGATGAGGATTAATAAATAGGATAAGGTATTGTTGGGATAAGTGCGTTTCTATTTTCTTCTCTGGTGTTCTGTTTCTGTGGCTTGTTGTTATGTGGCTTTTGTGAATTTCTATTTCCTATTGGAAGTGGTTTTTTTAGTTTGGATTAAGTTTTAACTTGCGAAACACTCTCGCTTCGTATGGGTGCTTTATTTTAGAAAGAAAAAGAAAGAACGAAAAACTGTTTATTCACGTGAAAGCGACGCACATGCACTTTGTTACATAAACAATTAATACATAATATATCCTAGACGGATATACGCGCCACTACCACGCAGAACGGCAAACGCTCAGCTTTTTGCAGCGGCCTATGCACGCAGGCACGAATCCACGGCGCTGGTTTTCAGCGTGAGCCGGCGTGTCGCTGTCTCAGAACAATAAATAAAACAGACGTATTATTCATTGTTCTGAGGCACAGAACAATAAATTATCAATTAGACACAAAATACCCTGTTTCAGCGGCGCTCACAAATACAAAGTTAAATAAAAGCTTGTAAAAATAAAATAATTCACTTTCAAACAAGCAGTTATGAACTCAACGAAAAAACCGGCCAAGTGCGTGTCGGATTTCGCACATTTAGGGTTCCGTACCGAATGAGGAAATTATCAAAGAAAAAAGCTGATTTATCAATGTATTGGTATTTGATATTAAAATATGCAATAAACTTGATTAACTTGACTGGCCGGTTGGTCTAGTGGTTAGTGACCCTGACTGCTATGCTGTAGGTCGTGGGTTCGATTCCCTCCCAGGACAAATGTTTATGTAATGAGCACGATCATTTGTACTGTGTCTGAGTGTAATTTATCTATAATATGTATGTATTTAGAAATATATAAGTATGTTTATCAGTAGTCTAGTTCTCGGGGTAGCCTCACTCCCTAGGGAACGCGTCCCCAGGTGGCGGATAGGGCAAAGTCCGGCGGTTTGGCAAACTCCACATTGGAGTGCGGCAAATTAATGGGCAGGAGGGAAATAAAATACCTCCCGCGGACCACAAGGCCGAAGAAGGACACTTCGTAAAAAACCTCGCCAGTGGGCTGCTCTGGCATATCTCGAGTTAAGGCTACTGGTGTACTGGGGTTTCGGGTTGGAGAACTCAGTAGGGATGGCGGCGGATGAACCGATGGTCAACGGCGGCCCCAGGCCCTCCAGGAGGGTCACAACCTTGGCGTCAGGCGGCAGCCGGCCGTAAAACCACATAGCCACATAGCCACATATCCAAAACAACACCTCCTAATTATGAAGCACAGCAAAAAGATAAGGGGTCATACAACTAGGGCGTTCCCCAGAAGCGACGATTCGATTGCGAGTAATGCGAACACTACTAGGGCGTCCCCCCAAGCGACGGTTATGACAAGAACAAACATTCGCAATTAAATTGTAAGATCAGAATGGCGACATGGAACCTAGGCTCCCTCACCGGACGCAGCCAAGAACTAGCAGAGACCCTGAAAACGAGAAGCATTAACGTATGCTGCATACAAGAACTGCGATGGAAGGGGTCAAAATCAAGGGACCTAGGATTAGGATACCAACTGGTCTACCACGGGAAGAATAGTAAGCAAAATGGAGTAGGCGTCATACTTGATAAGCAACTTAAGGATAGAATAGTGAACATCGAAAGAAAGTCAGACCGTCTCATAGCAGTAAAGCTGGCCATGGATAGTCAAATCATAATAAACATCATTTGTGCGTACGCACCCCAAAGTGGATGCCGAGAAGAAGAGAAGGATGAGTTCTGGGAAGATTTGGATGAGGTGAGAAACAAAATTCGTCATGGGTGATCTGAATGGTCATGTGGGTGAATCCAAGAATGGATATGAGAACATACATGGGGGTTTTGGGTATGGGAGTCTAAACAAGGAGGGACAACGTGTTTTAGAGTTTGCCATGAGACACAATATGATCATTATTAATACCACCTTCCAAAAGAAACCCGATCATCTCATAACCTATAAAAGCGGAGGGAAAACATCGCAGATAGATTTCATCCTGGCTGATGGCCCACTTAAGACGAACTTCAAAGACTGTAAAGTCATACCGGGAGAGCCTCTGACCACTCAACATAGATTATTGGTAGGAGTGTACAAACTACCTAAACCAATTAGAACCAGTATAGATAGAACGGCTAAAATAAAGTGGAAAGAACTCTCTGGTCTCAAGGGCGAGTCTCTTCGTGTAGAATTACAAGGCTATCTAACCCAGGATATGGAAACACCTACTACAGCTCCGAAAGAATGTGGTCTAACTTCGAAGAAAAATGTAAGAATAGCGCCAACACCATCTTAGGCATCTCAAGGGGAGAGCTGAGAAACGGAAAGGACCCCTCCTGGTGGGACGAAGAAGTCAAAACAAAGGTCCAGAACAAAAAGATCCTGTTCAAAATTTGGCAATCTTCGGGACTCGAGGAAGATCTAAATAAATATAAGGAGGCGAAGTCTATAGCAAAGAAATGCGTTGCACAAACTAGGGCCAAAGCAAGAGAGAGATTTTACAATAGAATAGAAAATGCAAAATTTGAATCAGAAATTTTTAAAGTAGCTAAGTCAAGAAACAGAGCAACACAAGACATTAAAGCAAGTAAATATATTATAAATAGAGACAAAAAGTTATTAACTAACCATGAAGACATAAATAGAAGATGGTATGAATATTACAAAGACCTTATGAATGAGGAATTTCCTAGTCAGGCTCTAGAACCCCTGGCACCGTTTGAAGGACCGGTGCAAGCCATAAGCCGAGATGAGGTAGAGGATGCAGTGAAGAGAATGAAGAACGGTAAAGCTGTTGGCCCAGACGAAATTCCAGCCGAAGTGTGGAAATCGCTCCGGTAACTGGGACTGGACTGGCTTACGAGACTCTTTAACCTTATCCTAGATAGTAAGAAGATCCCAAATGCATGGCGACTTAGTCACCTGATTCCTTTCTACAAAAATAAAGGTGATGCAACGGATTGTAGCAACTACAGGGGAATCAAGCTAACATCACACACATTAAAAATCTGGGAAAGAGTATTGAATAAGCGAATGTCCTACCTCACTTGCATGAGCCCGAATCAGTTTGGTTTTACCCCTTCGAAATCAACTATAGATGCTATACAGGCTGTTAGAGTTGTGGCAGAAAAGCATCGACGTAATAAGGAAGATTTGCATCTCATCTTTATAGACCTAGAAAAGGCTTTCGATAGGGTGCCACGCGGACTGGTGTGGCAAGCACTGAGAGCGCAACATCTGCCAGATATATACGTGCAGCTAGTCCAGGATATGTATACTAACGTTCGTACTAGAGTCAAGAGTCCCGCAGGGCTATCAGAGGAATTCGAGGTGGGAGTAGGAGTTCACCAAGGCTCTGCCCTTAGTCCGCTCCTTTTTAACCTAGTAATGGACTTTACTACGAAACATATCCATGCTCCACTGCCCTGGAATCTTTTGTACGCGGATGATATTGTCCTCATGGCCAATTCAACAGCCGAACTACAAACTACCTTGAGTGCATGGGTAACAGCCCTTGAATCCGCAGGCCTAAAAGTTAGTAGAGCGAAGACTGAACATCTGCAATGCCAGTTTAGTGACAACAGCAGCCCAGCCACAATCTATTACCCGGATCGGACCCCTGTTCCGAAAATAAATAAATTTAAGTACCTGGGCTCAGTTATCACAGACCAGGGAGACGTTGATGCAGACGTAGAACACAGAGTGAACGTGGCGTGGCTTAAGTGGCGATCACTAACCGGGGTTCTATGCGATACTCGTATGCCTATCAGAACCAAAGGCAAGATCTACAAGATGGCGGTAAGGCCGGCTATGATGTACGGAGCGGAATGTTGGCCAGTAAAAAAGACACACGTACTAAGGCTCCACACCGCCGAGATGAAGATGTTGAGGTGGTCCGGAGGTGTGACGAGGCTAGACAAAGTGTGAAACGAGCATATCCGTGGTAGTTTCAAAGTCGCCCCCATATCAGAGAAACTAACTGAGAGCCGGCTCAGATGGTATGGTCACGTGATGCGAAGAGACGAGGAACACGTAGTGAAAAAAGCGTTGCAACTGCCTGAAAAGAAGAGAGGTAGAGGACGACCTCCTGCCACGTGGTGGACCAGCATGACGAAACTCTTATCAGAGGAAGAACTGCCCGACCCGACAACCCAGGACAGATTGTCCTGGCGCAACAAAATAAGGAGAGCCGACCCCACATAAGGTGGGAAAGAGCGAGGAAGAAGAAGAAGAAGTTTATCAGTAGTCTAGTACCCATAACACAAGCTCTGCTTAGCTTGGGACTAGATGGCGTTGTGTGATAGTTGTGGAATATTATTATTATTCCATTTATTTCTGTTTATTTAAACTAAAATATATACAAACAAAAAACATTATCACCAAATTTCAAATTCATAGGTAAGTGGGAAGTTAAAAAAATCTTCTTTGACGGACGACGGACGGACAGACGGGCACGTAACTGACAGCAATAGGCTCCGTTTGGACCCTTCGGGTGCGGAACCCTAAAAATCAACCAAATTGGTGCTCCGTCACACATGTGCTAATTTTATATTATAGACTAGCGACACGCCTCTCCTTCTCACGGGTGTAATGTTGTTTTTTCAATTTCCTAAAATTCTCTTTCATATAAACCTCTACCTGACAATTTCGAACACAAAAAAAAACCAGCTAAGAGCGAGTCGGACTCGCGCGCAAAGGGTTCCGAACAAACCATATTTTTCAGGTTTAAACTATATATAGGTACTTCTTATAGGTTTTTCTTGTAATCTATAAGTAAAGAACTATATTCTGTATTTTTTTTTTATTTTGGGCCTAGTGATAATATTTTTTTTTTTATTTTGGGCCTAGTGATAATAATTTTTCATCTATTTTCTCAAATAACTTAAAACCTATATCATTTTGGAATTATGAAAAAAAATATTTGTAATCCTTACAATAAGTCCTATCATTTGATATGTACATTATGTACATATATTTCATTGTATATGTATTACATTACAGTTTATAAAACTTTTATTTTTATTTTCTGATTTGCACCCCCAAAGTGCGTCAATAATATCAGTTACGCGGATGACATGGTGCTGCTGAGCGCGTCAATCTGTGGAATGAGAAGATTGCTTAAACAATGTGAGGAGTATGCTCGAATACATGGCTTAGCATATAACACTAAGAAATCTGAGGTCATGGTCTTTGAGGCGGAGGGTAAAAGCCCTGATGTGGTGCCTCCGGTCTTACTTTGTGGCACGCCTTTAAGGAGAGTCCGGAGGTTTAAATATCTTGGTCATGTATTGGTTCCCGACCTTAAAGACGATGATGACATTGAGCGGTAGCGGAGGGCGTTGTCGGTTAGAGCGAACATGCTGGCTCGCAGGTTTGCACGTTGTTCACTTCCCGTTAAAATTACGCTCTTTCGAGCCTACTGTACCTCTTTTTACACGTGCAGCTTGTGGGCTAAATGTACGCAAAGATCGTACAGCGCTCTCCGCGTGCAATTTAATAACGCGTTTAGGATGCTGGTGGGGCTGCCCCGCTTCTGTAGTGCGTCGGGGATGTTCGCGGATGCGCATGTTGATTGTTTTTACACAACAATGCGCAAGAGGTGCACTTTCCTGGTGCGCAGGGTACGGGGCAGCACTAATAGTATCTTAAGCATGATAGCAAGTCGCCTGGACTGTGAGTACGTGGGTCGCTGTTGTACCGTCTCCCATGGGTTGGCGCAACGGTGATCCGCTGATCATAAATAATTTGTTGTGTTGTTTGTTTTTGTGTTGTGTGAATCATTTCTTCAGTATTTCAGCTGGAATGCTGAAGCAATGGTTACTTATTTGTTTGTCAATGTTTTTTGTTATTTTTATGTCACTAACATAGTTATTTAAGTTTGTTTTTGTTACCAACATTTTATGAGTCTCATTGTTACTCGCAATAAATAAATTATTATTATTATTATAAAGTGATTATGGGATCACTTTATAATAATAATAATAATTTATTTCCAAATTCATTTATTTACGTTACACGTTCGTGTTTGGGTCACACATATTCATATGTGTACCAATAGTCCGGTCAATTTAAACATTCGAAGGTACATAAAGTCCCAACAAGCTGAAAATCAGCAAAATTGTTCAAAACATAATTATAAACAATATTTAAAAGTTCATCAGGAGTGCATGGAAAAAAATTTATTCAAGGTCAAAGGTAAAAAAAAATAGTTTTTCGCGATTTTCAGCAAAACGGTAAGATTTATCATAAAAGTACCTCAAATAAAAATTGTAGATCATAAAATTATCTATAAAAAATGTATCAATACTTTTTTCTTACGAGCCACCGTTTCTGAAATATAACGATTCAAAAAGTTATAAAAGTTGTTATCGTTGTAGCGACATCTATGACGCTACATACGAACTAGAAGAGCAAAATTCCTACATCGCGCAAGCAGAGTTCTCCGCGCGATTTGAACATTTATACAACAGCCCGAAATCAACTATCGGGCAGTTGCCCGGACCAGACACAACACCCGTCTGGTCGGAGGATCCTCCCTTTTCAATGGAGGTTGTGGGACTTTACACCCTGTTCCATATATCGAACTGATATATCGATTTTTCGATAAATCGATCTCGTATCGGCAGCATCCATACGTTGATAATAATCGTAATTGAATTGATTTTGTTTGGTGCTTTGCTCATCCAACTTTTATTTTTTTTGTCTACTGCGTTTTTATATTTGATTTTTCGACGACTTTAATTACGATTATGGACCCTTTTTTTTTTGTAACCACTCTGGATGACGACCCCAGCTTGCCAATGGATACCGGACAGTAATGTTGTGCCCATGTGATGACTATTGTGTGGTTCTTGGGCTGGGCAAGGTTTCCATCAGATACAAATCCCCCAGCCCAATTCCTAGATAATGTGCTAGTCATTTATTTAAATGAGAACGAATAAAAAATCAAAAAACTAAAATAGACTTTTAATTAACCTCGAATTTTTATATATGATTTATAAATGTCCAACGGAGTTCTATATAAAAAATAGTGGCTGTTCCTTTATCTATGATGTCAACCCTAATGCCTATAATTGGTTTCTTTCATGGGCGTCACTTGGCCAAAACCTCTTTACCAAATGGGCATTTGCCTTTCAACTCAATCGGTTGAGTAGATTCGGCATAAATTGGCTGTGATAGACGGAGGAACAGATATACAGACAGACGCACGAGTGATCCTATAAGGGTTCCGTTTTTACATTCGGATGTTCGGAACCCTAAAAAATTGCCAAATAGATGCAGCCGTTCTGAAGTGACGCGCTTTGCAATCGTCAATTTATTAAAAAAATAAAATAAAAAATAATGTGTTTCAAATAATTATCGGACTAACTTAAAAGCTCAAAGCAAAATAAAATACTTTAAATGCTTCTGTAAATAAGTTTTACTTCATAAACTTGTACAAGCAAACAAAATAACGTATACAACACAACATACTCGTACATACCAAACTTGACGTCTACAACTTTTTCACTAACTTCGAGTATTTTTCTATTAAACTGAAATCAAGCGTAAAATCAAAAGCAAAAGATTTCGTTAAGCTCAAAGAACACTTACTTAGAGTTCCTGATAATTTAGCTTGTGATAAAAACAGGGAACTAACGGTACGAAGTGAATTTTCTGCTTTCCTCCTTTGCTATTGATGGGAACTTTTCGTGTATTTAAGTTGGTTAACTGCAACCCCTTTGTATTCAGCGGTGACTTGAGCTTTGGTAAAAACATGGTGCCTTTCTTTCGGCTTCAAACTTTAAAGTTGTTTTAACTTCTGTGTCAGTGGCTGCGGTTTAGGTAAGTTAGTGGGTAAGCCAACTGATTTCAATAGCTACTTTTAAGTTACTGAACTAGATAAGGAGTTTTGCTGAATCTTTTATATTAAACGACTTGCAAGAACCTTCAAATTTTTGCTCCACCCAAAGAAATCACACAAGAAAGAATATCAAATTGTATGAAAGAAAACTCATCATCATCTTCCTGCCCTTATCCCATGTTACTTGGGGTCGGCCCAACACGTTTTTCACTTCCATTCTGTCACCACCACTCAAGATATTTTCCTCATTCATCAGTCTTTCAAAATAGCCCTTCCATCTATACTTAATCATTTTATCCTCTGATAGAAGCATTCCAGCTTCATCTCTTATACATCTTATCCGACTAACATCCTTCGCCTTCCTCTCTCTGGCTCTGGCAAGCCAGTACAGATCTTTTGGCCAGCTGGACTGTCCAGTGTGTCGTACAGTTTGTCCTGAGCTTTTGCTCTCGCTATTGCTACGGCTTTCTTAGCTTTTTTTCTTTAACGCATCATACTCGCTCTTTTTTTCAGCTTTCAAACACGCTTTCCGGTTTTACACTCTGCGATTCCTTGAATTTCTTCTTTTTTGCCTTCAACACTTCCTGTATTTCTGTAAACCACCACCATGTATCCCTCTCTATTGTGCTCCTTCCGTTTGCCACTCCAAAAATATCCTTCGATGCATCCTTAATATACCCAGCTGTCTCATTCCAGCTTTGATTTACACTTCGATCATTCATGTCTCCCATTTCTATCATTTTGTCTACTACTCGCTCTCTGAATTCCTTCGCACAATCATTCTTCTCTAACATATGCCATTTTATTTTAGTATGAAGTATAAAAAAAAACCATTAAATAGATTACGTGACTTGTAACTTGGCAACAAACTATCCTACTAATCTTAATATAGTTTAAACCAAAATTGCTTTTCGCGTCTGTCTGTTTCTCTGCTAACTCCTCCTAAACCACGCAACGGATTTTATTGGGATTTTCACTAGTAGAAAGAGCGATAAACGAGAAAGATTTGTGTGTATAATTTATACCAGTGTGGAGCCGGGGCGGGTCGCTAGTATTATAAATGCGAAACTTTGGATGAATGGATGTTTGTTAGTCATTCGCACCAGAACGGTTAAATTTGTCACAGGGATAGATTATAGTCTAGAATACCACATAGACTATAATTTGACATCTGGACACACTGCAAGTTACCATCCCTACCGTGTTGCTATTCCAAGAATTCGCACTAAGCGTTTCCGAACGTCTTTTATAATGCGCACAGCAAAGGAGTGGAACTCTCTACCTGCGTCTGTATTTCCGAATGCATACAACCCTAATCTCTTCAAAGTTAGTGTGAATAGGCTTCTTCTGGGTAAGCTCGCTCCATCGCCGACTTTGTCTCTGTCACTTCTGACCTAGACTAGAGTCAAGAGCAAATCTATCTAAAATAAAAATAAAAATAATGTAATACGTAGTGGAAGTACTAATTCCACGCGGGAGAAGCCACTGGCAGAAGCTAGTATTATATACCTAAATACATAGTTAGAGAAACCATAAAATACTGAAAACAATCTCCAAAATCGAGTCAAATATAACTTTGACGAAACGTCCAAAAATTACGAACAATTCTAAGAATCTTGTAGGCCCAAGGTTGGGACACAACACCTAGAGCTAGGCAAACATAATCTAATTTGCAGACAAACCGTTTTCTGTCCCCAGGGACCTCAAGCCAGCAAACAGGCCATCATTTATTCAGACCCACTTCTACTACATATAAATCTTATGTGCTTTCATAAGTCACATTCACTTCTTGAAATATCTTTATTTAAGTTATACAGAATGTAATATTTTTAATGTTTTAATTAAGTTAGTGCTACATTAATTGTTAATTTTTTCGATATAAAAATAATAATAAGTGACACCTAACCAAATTTTCTTTTTCCGTTAAATTTTTTTGTGATATTTTCTTCCTTTTAGAAACACATAAAAGTTCTCTTTATGTCATCATCAGCCGTTTAATGTCCCCACTGCTGGGGCACAGGTTAGATGGGCCTGTGCCCCAGCATTAGGGATATTGAGTCCACACGAACGCAATGTCGGTCGGCGCATGTCACTTGGTTCGAATTTTTGGTCAGCTGGGAAAATATAAAAACCGTAAAAACGACAATAACGTAGTCCCGCGCAAAATGAAGCATTGAACCAACATAGATTTTTGCGACGAATGTAATTTAGATATCAGTAGTTGAGGGTTAAACCTGACCTTATACAGGGTCTAACGGAAAAGTGCGGTCAATCTGCTCATATTTTAAATACTGGTTCTGCCCATTGAAATAAACCACTTTCTTTAAAGAAGACAGTCAATTCCTTAAAAAAATAATTGGACTTTATGTACAAAGTTATCATCAGCTGATTAAAATAAGTATGGGAAGTACTCGTACAAGAAAGAAATTGAAGAAATTGTTCATTTTAATGGGCAGTCTTAAAATATGACCACATACAGGGTGTAAGGTAAATGCTCCCGAAAACGGAGACAGGTGATAAGGCTAGTGGTTCTTGATACGATACCATCAAAAAACCAAAAAAGAAAACCTAATTATTTTTGGCATTTTGCGTACACTATGCTGTTAGAACAGTTAAATGAAACCGTTATTAACTGTTAAAGACAGTTTTTTTTTATAACTTCATCATACGTAAAATATCAGCTGACGCCCGCGCATTCCTCGAGTTCAAAATGCGCGCGCTCTCGCCGACAACCATGCGGCAAACGATCTCACTATGTCCGCAATATACAGGATGTAACGGAAAGGTGTGGTCATATTTTAAGAACTGCATCTGCCCATTTATATGAACAACAATATTCAAAAAAAAATGTGAGGAAATTCTCTAATTTTTTTTAACCCCCATACAAATATTGAACAGCTGATGATAATTTTGTATGGGAAGTCCAATTTTTTTTTTGGAAATTTTCTATTTTTTCTTAGATAAAGTTGTTCATTACAATGGGCAGAACCGGTTCTTAAAATATGACCACACCTTTCTGTTACATCCTGTATATTACGTATATATGCCGCAATGTCTCTTGCGTTGGTGGGTTTATCAAATCAGCCGTAGCCTAAAATAAACCCAAAGACAACCCAATATTAAGATTGTCAGTGACAGGTAGGTACTGACATTACGCACTACTTACTATTACTAACAGTGCTACTAAAATAGAAACAATTATAGCATAACTTTGTATAATATAAACTTTGTTTTGTAGTCTTCTATTTATATTTCTGCGTTTTTAACCCCTCCCATGTCTGGCCGGCTGAGCCATTGAGGCATATCATGTCGATCTAGTTCAGAGTTTTTTTTTTGTCCGATGGCAGCTGTGACGATGATGAAGCTTACTTATGTTTTACCTATGCTTCTTCGTGAATATAACATTAAATGACATCTGTATTCCCATTCGCCAGTTATGTTCAGCAGTGCCTATTTCCATCCAGCAAGAAATTCTAGATGAAAAAACCCAATGACATCACTGATCACCGTCTTACCATTACATATACGTACTTACGTAAAACACTTCCGGACACGGCTCATAGAATCAATGCGAGACAGAGAACCAATCCATTTGGCTAGGACCCCCATAAAGTATAAACCGCTCTGTTACAAAACACACGATTCACCCAGTGTGTGTGTGTGTGTGTGTGTGTGTGTGTGTGGACGGAGGTTTATTCTGGCTTAGATTGATTATAGCTAACATATTCATCTGCCAATGGAGGAAGCGTCTTGTGAGTCTTGAATAAGAATAATGGCCACTCATCTTTAGGTTGTTCTCTCTTTAAGTACGAACATGACTGGGAAAATAGCAAAACATTATTTGTTAGCCCGATCTTTCAACATCTAGAATTGATCATGTGTCGTGATAGCAATTATAACTTTTTAAGTTTTGTGTCTTTAAATCACCTTAGATTGAAATTTGCAATTTTTTTTTGACCAAAACTTTCTGTTCTTCCGTGGGGTGGGGACCTGGTGTATATATTTGTAATACGGGCATTTTATGCCCAACTCAGACACCAGCTCCTCACATTGCTAAGTAAACAAATAATAATAACTATGTTTAACCTAGAATAGGCTTGTCATTGTGAGGAGAAACAAAGAATTATATTATTATTATTATTAATTATTATGATTCAGTAGTTGTGTTGATTTGATTTCATCATCGGATGTGAAACAGTCAAATCCTTAATCATTATTTTTTTGATTTTGATGTCTAAAACATACTACATTCTAAATTTTTAATGTTATTAGTACGCATTCTTATGTTAGTTGTTGTATTGATTTGAGTTAGGTTGGTAGGAGACATTCCCGCCATATTTCAATGACAAAAGGCGGCAATGGCAAACTATGGTGGGACGGTTCTAAATAAATGTCAGAACAGTTGTTTGGCGACAGCGGCACCAACAAGTTCTGATTGTAAGCTACCATAGGCACTAACTGTATAAGTAATTAAGTATAGTGAGATCAAAAGTGTAATAAGTCAGGTTTCAATTAAAAACCGGCCCAGTGCGAGTCGGACGCGTGCACGAAGGGTTCCGTACTATCTATAAAAACGGTAAAAAATCATGTCTGTTGTATGGGAGCCCCACTTAAACTTTTTTTTTCTGTTTTTTGGTATTTGTTGTTATAGCGGCAACATAAATACATCATTTGTGAAAATTTCAACTGTCTAACTACCACGGTTCATGAGATACAGCCTGGTGACAGACGTACGTACAGACAGACAGACGGTCTTAGTAATAGGATCCCTTTTCACCCTTTGGGTACGGAACCCTAAAAAGTATAAGAAGTATCCCGGAGTTTCATATAACGTGAGATTTTCTAAGTCTGCCTAGACTTTTCCCAAATATATTGAGATTGGCTTCCACTCGAATTAAATGTAGCTCTTTCGCGAGAGACCACGTGCTGTGTGGCATTCACCGGCGCCATCTCTCTCTTGGGGTCAAGAACTGGTATACCTACTGAACAAACACAACACTCCTCATTTAACTCTGACATACAGACATATAGCCAGGTTGGTTCCGGGATGGACGACTTAAGAAACCTTGGGTAAGTCTTGTAAAACATTTGTAGGTTATTCGACTAGCTCTGCGCATCGCAGATAGTTTGCGACCCGGTTCGAGCCGGGGGCCCGGCAGGCGCGCTTCCACAACTCTTGTCTCCTCAAGTCGGATTCTTTGCACTGGCTTGGTTGCAAACATTCTGTTTCCGAACGCAGCTTTTGTCTGTAACAATTGTCACTTGTGAAGAGAGCGAGGTTATCAGAAAGGGGGAGATGGGTGGCACTATTCCCACCAAATTTCTGTTCAAAGCGAGACCTTAAGTCTGCAGGCAGCTGTCGCAGCACTATGTGCACCAAAAGACCAATGGTCCACCGGTAACTCTAATCACTTTAAAATACCAGTATTTAAGTAGCATGGAGCTATTCTCTATCTGACCACCAAAATCCTATAATAGGCAAGACTTCTTTGAGCGATGTTAGCAAGTTAATTTTAGAACAAGCCTCAATACACCAACCTCCTATATGTAGTTACAGATAGTCACAGACATAGTTGTCTAGATTCACAAACACACACACTGCAATTGCCTGCACACACATTAATTCCACAAAGCTCTAAATGTGCCCCAAAACTGCAAACACTTTAGAATTACCCAACTTTACTTTGAAGCCAAACCAAAACACCAGCAAGCAGAGCACTTGTAACGTCAAAACATTTAAAACTAACCTCAAACAGCCAGAATTTAAGACACTGGATCAGATTAAGCTGAAGCAACATGTTGAAAGAGCTCTGAGTTTTAGTGGCAGTGACTAAGTTGCAGGTTTTACTACATTTTAACGGATCTCTGTGGCTGGGGTAATGGCTAGAGCACCATAATGCGGGTAGATTCAATTTGGGTATAAGTTATTTTGCGAAGTGTGAGTTTTAAGTGGACTTTGTGTAGAGTGAATAGTTTTGAGGTCTGGAGAGGCAATGAAGGAAGTTTGAAGCCGGATGTGTTTCATTGTATTTCAACATTTGTTTGCGCAATAATTCCTGGACTAGCATATGCCGCACTATTTTATTTATAGATGAATTTTAAACCCCAGAGGAAGTCCTATAAGTAGGATAACATAAGAAAATGCATGAGCGTTATTAGCAAACTATCCAGGAACAAATTTCTAAATAGACGAGAGAAACTACTCACTTATGTAGATGCATACATGTACGGAGAAAGCCACGTAAATAAATTGATTTATCTGTAGAGAGCTTGATAAAGTACATTAGATTACCCTTGGAACCAAGAGCTCAAAGATAAATACTCCACATCTCATCGTAAGATACTTGAAAGGCACTTACAGAGAAGTTTCTAAAGAATTCTAGTCGCTTCTCTTGCACTAGCATGTGTGTAAAATAACTATATTTCTTCCGTAAACGAAGGAATCTTTGAAGAGCTTTCAAACCGCTAAGCATGTCTCTGTTACCTACATATAGGATGCCAGTGGTGCCTCGTTTAGTACGTATTACCGCAACTCTCGGAGTAATATTACCTACAAGTGTCGTATCTTTATAAATTGTTTCGCTTATTCCACCATGAATTTTCTTAACAAGATCATAGTTTTACTGGCAATGTAAGTACACACTGACACTTACTATTTGATACTGAAAATCAAACACATTGTAGTGGAGATATTTTATTAGATACTTCAAGTCTTGTGTGAAATGAAAAGGAAAATAAAAAATATGCCAGTAAACCATTGAACCCAATTCATAGATGTGGTACTGTATTACATTGTAAGGTTATAGCACAAAAATCGGCCAAGTGCGTGTCGGATTTCGCATATTTAGTGTTCCATTCCATATGAGGGAATTATCAAAGAAAAAATCTGATTTATCAATATAACGGTATTTGTTAGTAAAATATACGTAATAAAGTTATACCTAAACATTTTTACCAAATCAAGTCAATCAAGTTTCAAGTTCATAGGTCGATGGGAAGTTAATTCTTCTTAACAAAATTTTGTGACAGGCGACGGACAGACATACAGATGGACAGACGGACACATGATGACAGCAATAGCAAGCAAGCAAGCATAAGCATAAGCAACAGCGTAAGCATGATAGCTTCTCGCCTGGACTGTGAGTACGTGGGTCGATGTTGTGCCGTCTCCCATGGGTTGGCGCAACGGTGATCCGCTGATCATAAATTAATTGTTGTGTTATTTCTTTTTGAGTTGTGTTGAATCGTTGCTTCAGTATTTCAGCTGGAATGCTGAAGCAATGGTTACTTATTTGTGTGTCAATTGTTGTTGTTATTTTTATGTCACTAACATAGTTATTTAAGTTTGTTTTTGTTACTAACATTTTATGAGTCTCATTGTTACTCGCAATAAATAAATTATTATTATTATTAATAGAGCTCCGTTTGAACTCTTCGGGAACGGAACCCTAAAAAACATAAACCACATCAACAAAAACGCTTCTCCATAAAAACATAACAAAAGAATTTTACTCCAGGGGTACGAGCAAGTGGAATAGCCCATACAAACGCTCCACACACTCGTAGCAACAATAAACTCGACACTTTATTTGTGCTAGCCGGCCCGCATACCTCTTACAAAACTTCGTTCGCAAAATCTACATACATTGCAGACAGTAATCAAGAACACTTCAAACACTTATGTAACTTGTAAATAAATGTTAAATGTGTTTTACTTTATATTCGTTTGCGAACGGATGTATTACGGAAGCGGAAATCTGATATTTTATTTAAGGGAAATGACTCGGGAAATGGAAGCGGAAAAGTGAATTTTATTTAAGTAGCCAAATCTGTAATTTGTTTCTTTGTGTTTACATGGCTTCGAATATCGTGGTGTCCTATTAAACGTTTATGTTTAGAAAACAATTTTTGAGGGCACTGATTTTCTATGTAAAAATTTTTTTACAAAAAATAGGATGGGAAGAAGTTATTTTTCACATTAATTGTTTTAATTTGGATGTCTGTTCTATTTTTTGTAAAAAAGTTTTTTATTGTTCTCTTTTTAGTTGTAGTTCTCCACAACACAGAGACATACGATCGCAGCAATCGCAAGTCATTTGCTGTTAGTTATTGAAGAGTTCCAATTTCTATCTCCGAAGATCTTTATCTAGATACTAATGTATTACATACTAAAAACTTTCTTAAAAAATATGCATTTAAATAACGTAAACCCCATCCAAATCGGATCAGTAGTTTTCAAGAAAATCGCGGACAAACAACATACATACATACGTACGGGTCGAATACAGAATCTCCTTTTTTAAAGTCAGTTAATAATATACTACACATAGTAAATTGCGTTTTCAAAATACTTGCGCTTCATCGCTGGAGGAGGTTCTCAATTCGACCGTATATATATATTTTTTAAATAAAGAGTTTACAGACTTCATCAACACTTTTGATGGAGAAACGAAAGTATTAATTTTTTAGTAGATAACTCTTTGGCCAACTAAGTCCCTACCAATAGTAAGGTAGGGTTGGCAATAACCTAACATTATTACTATCAGTATAGCTTAGTTAAAATTTGAAACAACATAAAATAAATTTATTTCAAGGTCAAGGTCGGTCAATTAATAAGAAACAGATGAAAATTTGCACGTTCCAAAGCGTAGGTAAGTACATCTCTATCCAGGGTTGTAGGATTGTTCGAAAGAGTTACAGCGACCTTGTAATGCAAAGGGCAAATCCCTCCTGCTCCACCCACAGCATGAGAAGCCAAATGATGATTTTCCACCCTCAGAAAGAAGGAAGTCAGATCTATATGTAGAAGAACGCGCAAGAAACTCCATGGATTTAAATTACCAGCACTGGATTACCCGCAACCATCTCAGATACCAGTATCTCAAGACGAAAGTTTATGACCAGTACGTGTTGCCGGTGATGACTTATGAAACTGAAACGTGGTCGCTCATAATGGGCCTCATTAGAAGGCTTAAAGTCACTCAAAGGGCAATGGAGAGCACAATGCTCGGAGCTTCCTTGCGTGACAGAATCAGGAATGATGATATCCGCAAGAGAACTAAGGTTACCAACATAGCCCGAAGAATCGCCAAACTGAAGTGGCAGTGGGTGGGGCACATTGCTCGCAGAACGTAGAAATAGTTCTGGAATGGCGCCGCGTACCAGAAAACGCAGAGTTGGAAGGCCTCCCACAAGGTCGACCGATGACCTGGTGAAGGTCACGGGTAGCCATGGAAGCGAGACGCACAGGACCCGTTGTTGTGGCGACACTTGGGGGAGGCCTATGTTCAGCAGTGGACATCTTTCAGCTGAAATGATGATGAAGAAGCAACCATCCAGCTACCGGTTGCTATAAAGAATAAGGAAGCAATAAAACAGAACATATAACAGAAAATGCAGATCAACTTTATCAATAAATCTACCTCCAACTTCCAAGTCACACTAAACTTAATCATAAACCGCCTCCCAGCAAACAATAGGTAATTAAAACAAAATTAATAAGCTGAACAGACGCGAGCGCAGCACGTCATCGTGTCACTTCGGAATTTCATTACGTCATGACCCCAGAATTAATCCTAGTAATAAACTGCCAGATCTTCTATGATTTATACGCGATTTCTATTGTTATTAAATTCAGGGTATAATTGCGATTGTTATGGTAAGCTGCTGGATCGTTTTGAGACTATAGATTTTGGTAGTCTTTAAAGGGGTTCTCTTGGCATAATAATTATTCGTCTCTTGTGTCCGCGGATAGGAATGTAAATGATCATGCCACGGTTAAAAGGACAAGCCAGTTAGCAAGGTTCAAGGCCAATTCAAATGAACCAAGGTTACCGACATAGCCCGAGAAGAATCGCCAGACTGAAGTGACAGTGGGTAGGGCACATTGCTTGCAGAACAGATGGAGTCGGAAAGTTCTGGAGTGGCGACCGCGTATCGTAAGAACAGCGTTCGAAGGCCTCCCGCAAGGTGGACCGTTGATCTAGTGAGGGTCACGGGAATCTGATCAATGCGAGACGCACAGGACTGTGCCTGCAGTCTCGTTGTTGATAACTTACGCTACCGATCGCTAAATTACTAGCCGTTTAAAAACTCACATTGTGAGGAAAGATTTTAGATCAAGAATAAATTTTCTTGAAATATATACAGAGACTGCGTAAATTTTAACTTGCAAGCACTATTTTTCATGAAAACTTATAATTTATTTTTTAAATGATTAACTTTTGCCGCTTGTAACAATTAAATTAACTTGTCAAAATATTAAAGGACATAAAAGTTTGCCTCCTTGCAAAACTAATTTCTTAGCGAACGAATTCGGTCGTTGGGCGATCGTTAACTATGTCGAGACTGTAGGGCCTGGTCGTTATGGCGACGCTTGTAGAAGTCCTATGTCCAGCAGTAGACTTCTTCCGGCTGAAATGATGATGATCCCACTTTATTTGGAGTCGGCGTAACAAGTTTCTTTTTCCATACTTCTCTATGAGTCGTCATTTCAGAAGTCACTGCCTTTCTAGCCACATCAATTTGCCGGTATTATTTATAATAAAAAAAAATGTGATTAGTTTAAACACCGGTTGATGGATGTGTGTGTGTGTACTGAATAATAATTTGAAAGAGGTTTTGTTCTATAGACAGCTGAATGTGATGTATGAGACGTTGTTATCTTGAATCTATGTAGAATTCACCAGGTGATAAGTATTCAAACTAAGCATATGGATAGCTAGTTTTATAAATGATGAATTGAACGTTTGTTAGTACGGTGAGCAAAAGTTGTGATCAATACTTAGTTATTTCTTATGAGACAAAGCCCTTGTCTATGGTAAATGCTTATGAATCGGAGTTATTAATTTCAAGGTTATTTCCACACTTTCTGTCACAAGCTTTCATTGATTCCAGTTAATTCGTGTCTTCTCAACATTGTCTAACCCACCTTCATAAAAACAAAAGGTTCGAAGGAGATTAGACGTCAATTACATCAGTATTAATTGTCGCCAATTATGCTCGCATTGGCTTGCTCAGCTGTCGGCGCAAACGACTTCCATTATCACTGACAGATGCTGATTAAAACGTTTAGTAACTGAGTTACGGAATGATGATGATCATAATGACACTAATGATGAATTCCTGGAAGGAATAGGGGGAGGTCTTTGCCAAGCTCTGGGACACATATGTACTTATCACACCAATATAATAGAGGCGAAAGTTTGTATGCATTTGTGTGATGTTATGTGTGTGATTGCTTTTACTCCTTCATGCTCAAACGTCTAAACGGATTTGGATGAAATTAGGTACCAGGGCTTTTATTTACAAAGGTGCGAAGTACTAAAATCAGTGGGTACTTTCCACCTTTATATATTACTAACTGCACCCCGTGGTTTCATCAGCGTAGATCGGGATAAAAAGTAGCCTATGTGTTAATCCAGAGTATAAGCTATCTACATACCAAATTTCATCCAAATCCGTTTAGACGTTTGAACGTGAAGGAATAACAAACATATAAACACACATACTCACAAACTTTCGCCTTTATAATATTATGGTGTGATAGCTTTCAGTGTTTACAAAAAGTGGTATTTTGAAAAGTTACAAGATTTTCATAGGTAGGTACCTAAAGAAACTTTGTGTTGGTACTTAATAGAAAAGAATTTGCTTAACTAAAGTAATTTTCAACACCCAAAAACAGGTAAAAATAAATAAAAAAATTGTAAGTTATAAAACAAACGAGCTTACTCACTTACATACATCGCCAGTATACGTTTACTGGTAATATAAGTCTATACAAGAAACCTTCCCGCCTGATTACCGTTAAAGTGATTAAAAACCTGCCAAGTGCGTATCGGACTTTGCACGTTTAGGGTACCGTACCAAATGTATTTTTGAGTATTTGCATGGCTTTGGGTCAACAAGATGCAGAACTGTGAAAATTTTAAGACTGTAGCTCCAACCATTTGGCTGTAAAACCTGTGTGACAGACGACGGACAGAAAGACAGACGGACAGATGGACAGACAGACAGACAGACAGACAGACAGAAGGACAGATGGACAGACGGACACATGAGTGACAGCAATAGGGCTCCGTCTGGACCCTTCGGGTACGGAACCCTAAAACTGAAAACATTCACCACGCTTAACAAAGTAACTGACAACTGGCAATCCTAAAAGAATCAGACTAATCACTATTTCACATCACTCATTCGTTCAAACATTCACCCACCACACCACACCTTTCCACTGCACCGCACACTCCATTAAGACATTCCAATTGACTCCCAAACCCAATATACACTTAAACTAAACGGTCCCCCAAACAGTCCGGTATCAGTGTCCAATCGATACCAACACCAATACCGAGTGGGGCGGTAATTAACGCGCGCCAGTGTGTGGTCGCGACAGAATGTAATCACGACACGAGCGATAACTGTCAGTGTGATGTGTATCAGGACGAGCTGTTGAGATACTGGGGAAATATGATGAAAGGAGCGTTCAAAAAAAAGTAAAGTTTAATTCTTTACTTTTTAGTTACTGTACACCATAGCTAAAACTAAATAATAAAGTTATGCTCGAATGGATAGCCCCAAAAACATAGAATTTGAACATAATTTGTGAAATTAAGTATAAGGGTAAACTGTACAAATCTGTGTACCCCTTCAGAGCGAATCAGCGTGATGTTATAATGAAGTGGTGTAAACAATAAATAGACATACGATCGCAGCAATTCCGGGAGGTTTACTATCATTGATTGAAGAGTTCCATTGACTAACTCCAAAGTTGTTCATCAGATATTCACCAAATTTAAACCGAACGTCTTGGAAAGTACCTATACACTTTCAAACAAAAAAAAAATTTTTCAAATCAGTCAATCAGTCTTCGAGTAATCGGGAAACATACATAATAAATATAATCTTCCGACGAATTGTTCACCTCCTCCTTTTTGAAGTTCGGTTAAAAAGAGATAAAGAAGATGATGTTCTGTCATTTCGTGGCAAAAGAAAAGAAGGCCCATCTGATAGTAAGGAGTCACCGCCCATGCCATATAAGGATATCTGGAATACCAGAGGCATCAGCAACTGAACATCATAACAACAGATGGTAATGGGTAATAAACTGCAGGCAATCATAAAAGACTTTGCCAAGCTCACTAACTAAACGACCGCTCAGCCTAAGTAGAAATAACCTCAGAATAATAATAGGGACAATTACGGGTCATTGCCTCCTAAAAAATTATATTTTCAACAATAGCGCCACGGACAGTCCACTCTGCCCGCGTCATCCTGGAATGCAAGGCCGTGGCCACTCAACGTGCACTTATAATAAATACTCGGAACAGTGAAGACGCTCCACGAAGCCTGTGAAGCCTTCAGGAAGCTTCTGTGCTCTGGGCGAAGCTAGACTGGCTATGTTAGATAGGATCCCATCGGACCGAATGGGAGCCTAAGTGTGGACAACGGAGTCCCTATATATATACTTCTAGCAGAGGCATCCCTGCTGCTGTTCCATTCCTGAGAGAAACCTGTCAGATATAAAAGCCTCTAGTTGCATCGACACCCATACCATTCAAAACTGGAAGCAGCTGAACTGCTTTGCGGTTAAAATAGCAATGGTACCCAAATCCCAGAAGAAGTCACAAAAAGTTCTACTACTTATTTGAAATTATAGTTAACATGTTAGGTACGCAAAATTGATACTCATCAATGATCTGGTATATTTTGCCTGTAATTTTTATAAATCACAAACCAAAACTAACCATAGCCGTCTTATTTTCAACAATCCAGGTGAGATAGTGGTCAAACGCGTGCCTATCAAGAAAAAAAAATAAAAAAAATCCAGCTGATTACAATTTCAACCGGCACAATACCTGACACTCTAGTGTTAGGTGTACCACACATCCAAGCAAATCAAGATCAACGGTGAACCTGTAATGAACGCCGCCATTTCGGTGGCTGCAACACGAATTTAATCACAACAACAAGCAATAACTGTCACCGTGATATATGGCAGCTGAATGTGACAGCTCATAGAGTATAGAGGTGTTACTTAAGTGAAGGGAGTTCGTGAGTTGAGTCTGCTTTTTTTTTTTTGTTTTTGAGCTTCCCACGGTTTGTTAAGCCTGTGTCAAGTTTACTAACTATTTAATTCATAGATACAGAATACAGTCACTTTGTTTTCCATTAGAATGCGGATGTAACATTTTCTAATGTATGTAGTATTTGGCACAAATGTATCGAATCAGCCTTCTCGGCAAGTTTCGTTGACGCAGCCATTACTACAATAAAATTCTCAGCTTCATTTTACCGAGATCGCCTCTTTTTCAATGATTCCACATATTGTCCACTGGCGTAGACACTTAAGACATAAAACAACACAAATTTACATTACAATATCTAATATGAATCAATTTGCGAATAGTGAAACAGACACTAAACTTCACTCGAAGAAAATTTCGCCAAAAACCCCCTTTTCATTTCTGTTTTGTTTTTTTTTTATCCAGAGTTACTGTCAAAAATTTGACATTTAACCGGAAAATTGAATGGTCTGCAGTGCGATTTGAGGGGCTGATTTATATAAGGCAGATGATGATTTAAATGAGGTATTGGTGCCGATTCTCTTGTTCATTAACTAAAGTTAGAGAATCGCTATCTTTTACTAAAAGGCAGTGCGAGAAAAAGACGGCTATAGTTATGAACTCAATTAGAGATGTCAAACTAGTTTACGCCTTTTGCTTCACCTTGTTTTTAATCGACATGTTTTACCTGTACCCTTACTTTGTATGGAAACATTAGTTCAACTAAATTTGAAAGCTCTAATTTACGTCCGTCTCTCTTTTTTTATTTGAGAGAAAAATATAGGAATAGCCTAAATTAATTTTAGTTAGGGCACAACAGAATCCGCACTATTAACAAACTTTCTACTCACTTATTATGACGATAATCATGAACTAAATTAAACGATTGCTTTGTTACGAATTTCTTCTTCTTTCGAATCGATGGTTTCCAAACTTATTAAATACTTTGGGCCCAGAAGCTGGTCACACTAATTTCAGCGTCAGTATCGTTCATCAGGTCCTCAATAATGCAGGTGTATGGGCACTTGGTGCATTCCAGTAAAAGAAAGAAAGAACGAAAAAGTATTTATTTGCCACAAATTAACGACATACACAACAATATGATTTTGCTAACTTAAGTCTTAACCCTTATCGAGGCATGTTCTGGACAGGGGCACCTTGTTACGATAAAAGTCACGAACTTAAAATATAACTTTTCCGGGTTTGACTTGGTGTGTAAACATAAAGCATAAGCCTAAGCAGCCCTTTAACGATCCCACTGCTGGGACACAGGCCTCCTCTCTGTGAGATAGAAAATGTCAACCACGCGAGTGGATGTCACATGTATTCGAATTTTTGGTTGTAAGAAATCTCGGTTTCCTCACGCTGTTTTCTTTCACCGTTTTGAAAGCAGTGATGTTGAAATAATTTAGACAGCGTAACGTGCCTGCCTGGGTTCAAACCCACGACCTAGAACACGTAAATCGGAGCCATTACCACTGGACCACTACTGCTCTGCTTGGTGTTTATGTCCTCAATAAATAAGTTAATAAGGCGAACAACACGACAAAACTTGGTAAAATATTTTTGATACTGCCACTGCACTACTGCCAAAAATTTAAAAATAAACCGGCCAAGTGCGTGTCGGTTCCGTACCAAATTTATTTTTGACTATTTGTATGGCTTTAGGTCAACAAGATGATTATACTGTGAAAATTTGAAAACTGTAGCTCACCACCTGTCATCGCCTGTGTGACGGACGACGGACTGACAGACGGACAGATGGACTTGTGAGTGACAATAGGGTTCCATTTGGACGCTTCGGGTACGGAACCCTAAAAAAAGGGTCAGAAAAAATTCTCTGTAGGTATAGTCAAACAGAACGTGATCTTTTATGGTTTCTTTTCATTTTAAGATCAATAAGTTTGTTAAGTTTGTGTCAAGGCAATAAAAAAACTTTTTAACAAAAAAATTAACCAACGAAAAAGAACTAAAAAGCAAAAAATAAATAAACCTTTTAAGTCTTGAGTAATGAGCTTATTTATCTACATAAAATATCAAATTTTACATAAACTAATTTTGAGTCGGCTTGTGGTTATAAATAATGGTTCATAAATAACGGAGTGAGGGCCGAACATACATACAGAAACGCTAAACGTGCCCACAATTTTCAAGGTTTTCTCTCAATTTTATCAGGATTCCACTGTCAGATCTTGACTTCCTTAAAATGGCACCACCCTTGAGGTATCCTATCCAACAAAAAAAGAACAATCAAAATCGGTTCATAAATAACGGAATGAGGGCCGAAATACGTACAGAAACGCTAAACGTGCCCACAATTTTCGAGGTTTTCTCTCAATTTTATCAGGATTCCATTGTCAAATCCTGACTTCCTTGACATGGGAGACCTTGAGATATACCCTATCTAACAAAAAAATAATAATCAAAATCGGTTCATAAATGATGGAGTGAGGGCTGAACATACACAAAAAAAAAAAATATATAATTATATACGGTCGAATTGAGAACCTCCTCCTTTTTTTTCGTCGGTTAAAAATAAACAATCTTTTGGAGTGTCATCGTGAAAAGTTAGGTAGGTAAGTTACGTCGTCAAACCTCAAAAAATCCAGGAAAATGTAGAGCCACATGAGACAATTTGATTAATGAGTCTCGACAAGATTAACTCAAGTCTCTCAGTGTGTGGTTGTGCACCAGGGTTGTAATCACTACTACAGTAATAACTGTCGCGGTGACAGGCGAGTTAGTGCGCTGATTAATTGTTTGTCACGTGGTTCGTTTATTGTAGGGCTGATCCCAAATGCCTCCATTTAAAACTGTAATCGTAATGTACCAAAGTTCCTGGTTTTATTCTAGTTCTTTGGGCTTTTCATGGCTGGTATTAAAACCACAACAAGTATAAGCATTTATTTTTACTAGCTAAGACCTCACATTTTTAACCTTAAGGACATTTGGAGGGTGAAAAAAAGTTGGAGAATCAACTTTTATTTTATTTTTTACTAGTGTTTATTTAACTTGCAATGTCTGTTTGTTCAGGCTAAAGCTTGAATGCTAAATTAAAATCACTTCCACTTATCCCACGGAGTTCAATTTTTTCAAGTTGCTTCAGATCTTATAACAATGTATTTTTAACCGACTTCAAGAAGGAGAAGGTTCTCAATTCGTCTCTTTTTTTTTGGATATTTGTTACGCGATTTTTTCGCCACTACTTCTGAGATGTAGTGTAGGTCATACTTCTGAGATGGTCCCACATACATTTTTTGTTTGGTAGGTCATACTCCAGAGGTGGTCCCATATACATTTTTGTTAGGTAGGTCATTCTTCAGAGGTGGTCCCATATACATTTTTGTTAGGTAGGTCATTCTTCAGAGGTGGTCCCATATACATTTTTGTTAGGTAGGTCATTCTTCAGAGGTGGTCCCATATACATTTTTTGTTTGGTAGATACTTCAGAGGTGGTTCCAAACAAATTTTATCGAAATTGCTTTACGAAAAAATCAACAACAAAAATAAAAAAATATGTATACAAAGATGACGTTTTGGTTTGCTCCAATTATGCTTAAAGTTCGGGGGTATAACAACTAAAAAGTTAAAAACTTAAAAAAAAAACAACCGACGTCCAAAACAGAACAACAAAACACACACAACAGAAGTAAAAATTAAAAAATAACTTTAATTTTGGAAGTCGGTGTTTGTATTTTGTTTGTTCGTTATTTGACACCGTTATTTTGCAATTTTTAGTGTGTTTTCTTTTTAGGAAGTCGGTTGTATTTTTTGTAAAAATGTTTTTTTATGGTAACCAAGACCGAACATTCAAGATTAGTTTTAGATAGAGGAATTCTTAAATGGTCAAAAAGCACAGACACGAAATTTTGTGTATGAATTTATTAAACTTTTTTTACTATTATTTTTTTATAACGGAATAAAACAAGTACTGTCCTATTTCCGTAGTACACGTCTTTTCTGACTTCTTCAAATAATAAATTAAAACTTAAAGATTCCCCCCCATTTAATTTTTACTATACAAGAAACTTGATTTGTCGGTTCATGGTACTGAATTCTTCGAGTCCGACTCGGACTTGGCTGGTTTGCTTGTTGTGCTTGAGACAAACCTACATACTTTTGTGTCTATATTCAAGTGATAACAGCTTCAAACAAATTATCTTCGTAGTTTATAATTATTTCAGCAAGTTTCACAGAGTTCTTCCTCCTAATATTCCGTCCCAGTGAGGAGACTTTTCCGACTAAGTTTTATCTACTTTGCAAGGTCTTATAATGTTTACTGGTGTATAAAAGTCGATCGCTACCCCGCTTTTAATACAAAATATTTCTTTGACAGGAGAGGACATCGTCCAAATTCTTATTTCTGTGATCTAAGCTACTGTTTATGTCGTAAATTTCGGTTCGATCTGACCAGGGGAAATAAAAATAAAAATCTGAATCTAGATTTTGATTTCTTTAGTGTACTTAGAGCTACAAATCCCTTAAATAAACTATTTGTGAACTATCACTACAAAATTAGAAACAACCACGTATGTGCTCCATCTTGTCTTTTCTTTGGTATTATTCGTCAAGTCATTGAGCTCCTTAGTGGTTTTTAAGATGAGCTATTCGACTATTGACAAATGCTTGCACTAACTGGACAGGTCCACTCAAATATGTTTGGTTCTTTCTTCAAAAGACCACTACAGACACTAAGCTGCATGGTCCTCATTTAGAATAATGTGAATGCGAGAACTATGTATGTCATTATATTCACATAGATTTTATGATTGTCTGACAGTTTGAGTATTTTTGCGGCCTACTCAAATGTCCTTACTTTGGTATTGTTCGTCGGTTCGTTGAGCTCCTCAAAGTTCTGAGTTGAGCTTCGCGATGACTGACAAATGCTTGCACTGTCTGGACAGGTCCACTCGAATTTGTGTGTTGCTTTCTTCAAAAAGCAATTCCCAGACATAAACGTACATGGTTCTCACATGATTTAACCAGTACATATTGTATGGATTTGAACACTTTAAAAGAGACTTTGACCTCTGAGTTTGTTTCGGTGTTTCTTCTCAGGGTAGTCAGCTAGGAAACACCGCCTCATCTAGCTTAAACTGACAAAAAACATTGACGTGTAAAAGTGTTCCTTGTAACCTATTTACTGAATAAAAATCATTTGTCATTTATCATTCATTCGACCACATCATCGCTTACCATCGGGTGAGATAGCGGTCAAACGCGTGTCTATAATGAGTAAAAAAAACCAACGGAAAATAAGCAAGCATGGCAATCAATATCTACTCATTCTTTCTCTATAATAAGAGGCCATTTCCTCGTAGCCTGATAAAATACCAACTAGTGTCAATATTCTAAAAATAAATCAAAAAGTTCTCCTTGTCAAAGCCGACATAAGCGGAAAGCATAGACGAAACTTTCCACCGAGCCAGGTAACTAAATTAAAACTTCTCCGTTGACATTAAGTAGAAATACAGACGTTTCATAAAATGCTCAGGTTTTCAGTACCTTATTTACTGAGCATAAAAATAAGCACACTTTACTACTCTTTGAGTGAATCGTAAGTTGAAAGATAATTGGCATTTCAGTCAAAGTAAAGAATTACCTCGAAGACGCTTCAGAAAGTTGAGGCTTTTCGGAGATGCGAACTGGCTTTTTTTCAGTCTAGACTTTTTAGGGTCTCGGCTAGTTTGAGACCTTAATTTAAATGACTTTCTTTACCTTTTTTTACCTGACGACGATTGAAGGTCATGATGTTGGGACACTTTTTAACCGACTTCGACTTCAATAAAGGAGGTTCTGTATTCGACCCGTACGTATGTTTGTCCGCGATTTTCTCTAAAACTGCTAATTCGATTTGGATGGGGTTTTCGTTATTCACATGCATATTTTTCAATGAAGGTTTTAGTATATAATACATTAGGATCTGATGAAGATATTTGGAGATAGACTGTGAAACTCTTCAATAACTAGCAAATGCAAAAAAAAAACAAAAAATGTATCGCGAATACTGCAATCCTTTGTCTACGTATTGTTAACACAATTTAATGGGGAACCACAACTAAGAAGTGACAAAAAAAAAGCTTTTACACAAATAGAACCGTGGGTTATATTTTTTGTAAAAGAAAGATAATACCGCCGGATTAGTGGAGCAGTGGTGGCCCAGCGGTATTGGCCGTGACTTACAAGTTGTAGGTTGTGAGTTCAAACCCAGGCACTGGCAGGCGCTTTACTTTGTGTAAATTATTTCATCACCACTGCTCTCAAAACGGTGAAGGAAAACATCGTGAGGAAACCGGCATGTCCTAGAACTAAGAATTCGAAGACATGTAACATCCACCAATCTGAATTGGGCCCGCGTGGTGTTACGGCCCACACCCTCCACAGAGAGGAGGCCTGTGCCTCAGCAGTGGGGACATTAAAAGGCTGATGATGAATGATGATGAGTGAGGCTCTACTGTACTTCTATGGGTTTTAGAGTTCATGATTTGTTACAGATATTATATCTATCAGGTTCTAATATCATATTACGGTACAAGGAAGCTGTCATACCTTAATCACGGTATTCTAATTATCGTCATAACGGATACGACCCACCTCTATTAATAGACTCATTATAATAACTACTTCAGGAAATCCGTAGAAACCCGACCCGATCTCACATCCCTACAGATCTACATTCAAAAACAAAACACGATCCCAATTCTAACCAACATCAATATACCTAGCATACGCCACCAAATCCCCGTCTCTAACTGAACCACAGAACACCGACACAATAAAAAGAAGTGGTCAGCTGTAAAAACTCCCGAGTCCATTTAATTGAGTATGCAAAGCGGCTAACGGATTCAGCGCCTTTGAAGTGCTCTCCCTTTAACTGACGTCAGTCCACCGTGCAGCGTATATGTGTCATCGTTTCTATGCGCACTGGAAATGATCGATGCAATAAGAAGGATTTTTATTGAACGAGTAGAAATTATGAAAAAAACAGGGTTACAAGCTAATGAAAAGTGAAAATGTAAGTTGCTTCATTTTCTTTAGCTTTCGTCAATGTTGTTTTACATAGAAAGTTTTAAGAACAATTTTATTTGAAGAAAGTTCTGTTTTTTTTAAACCGCTGGGCTTGGATCGCAGCAGTGGGTGATGAGGCTGATTATGATAATATGTTTGATTTTTTAATGGAAATCTTTTGAGTTTCACAATCTAAAGCCACGATTGGACATAACCCTGAAATTCCCTGCCGGAGTCTGTGTTTCTTGATAGCTACAACCTGGGACTCTTTATGTCAAGAGTCAATAGGTTACTTTGCAAGCGTGCTCCATGTAAGTCGTTATATTCACGAAGATTTTATGATTGCCTGGCAGTTTGAGTACTTTTGCGGCCTACCCAAACGTCCATTTTGGTATTATTCGTCGGTTTGTTGAGCTCCTCAAAGTTCTGAGTTGAGCTTCACGATAACTGACAAACGCTTGCACTGTCTGGACAGGTCCACTCAAATCTACGTGGTGCTTTCCTCAAAAGCTAATCTCAGACATTAATGTACATGGTTCTCATGTGATTTGACCAGTACAGATTGTATGAACTTTAAAATAGACTTTGACCTCTGAGTTTGTCTCGGTGTTTCTTCTCAGGGTAGTCAGCTAGGAAACACCGGCCTCATCTAGCTTATACAGATAAAAAAAAAATGTTGATGTGTAAAAGTGTTGTAAAAAAATCTATTTACAAAGAAAAAAAACATTATCATTTATCAACAGTAAAAAAAAACCCGAGAAAAATATTGTAGTTCTACAGTATTTCCTTCTTTATGTTTTTTTTAATGTTTGTTATTAAAACAAAAACGTTGCTCCACACTAGGAATTACTCCTGTATCGTGGGTGCGTTCACAAACATTTAAACTCACATAGACAAGACACCCAGACCCGGAACAACTATCTGTAGGCCATACAAATATTTGTTCCGTGCGGGGATCGAATCCGTGACTCGCATCGCAGCAGCCGAACGCTCAACCACTACGCCAACCGTGCCGTCGAATTTACTTTCATTACATTTCCTTTTACATTTCTCGTTTATTTCCTCCAATCTATTATTAACAGTTGTTCTCATATTACAGAAGTAATCTAGCCATAAATTGAAACAAACCAAGATACATGTGGAGGGATATGACAAAATTATTAGGGTCCCTAATAGTTGGCCTTAAAAGAATATAGCTCGTTTTACTGCGCAACTCGTAAAGTGTGAGAGAAATAGTAGATAGGCTGGACAGCTGCTCATCCCTATTTTATGCACCATTGCAGTCTTTATGTCTCAACACGGAATGGAGACGAGCAGAAGGTTCAATCTTGTGGGAGTGATAAAAACCGGCCAAGTGCGAGTCAGACTCACGCATGAAGGGTTCCGTACCATCGTACAAGATTTTACGCGTCTACTTGTTGCCATTATTAATATCGATAAAAAAATACTTTTAAAGGGGAAAAATAAATTTTCCCTTTAATTTTTTAATTATTTTCCCTTTAATTTTTTAATTTTTTAATTAATAATTAAAAAATTAAAGGGAAAAATAATTTTTCCCTTTAATTTTTTAATTATTTTATTATTTTTAGTTACAGCGGCAACAGAAATGCACATTCTGTGAAAATTTCAATTGTCTACTTATTACGTATTATGAGATACAGCCCGCTGACAGACAGACGGACGGACGGACGTAAAGCGGCGGCTTAGTAATAGAGTCCCTGGTTACCCACCGGGTACAGAACCCTTAAAATTATGCTCCGTTGTCGACTACATCATCACTTACCATCAGGCGAGATAATATCGTTTTGTGGTATCATTTAAGTATAATGTTATTGTGAACTATCATACTATTTTTTTGCTAATGCTTGATGGATTACCTAATCCGGTATCTGTGCGTCAGAGAGGACCAATTATTAGAACCATGGTTCAGCTACACGATCAAACAGTCAGAATAAATTGTCATAGTCTATGTCCAAATTTATTATCACCTGATGTCGAAGCCGAAAAGTGGTGCAGTGGACCTTTTGTGTCTTCTCCCGTTACATCCCCCACTGACGGTGCAAGTGTAACATATGGCGCCATTTGGGGCTGGTTACGAACTAACTTCAACTTGCGAAAAAATAAAGTCGTCAGCTCGGAGAACACACAAATACGAACCATCTCAGTCTGCTTTATGTGCAATACTGTTTCATTTCTCTCCAGACTTTCTCCTAACTTTGAAACGAAAATACGTCTACAAGATACAATTTATGCTATCTTCCTCATTATTTTCAGATCACAACGAAATTATTCTCAGAACAAAAATAACTAGAATTAATTGTTGCCAGAACATCAGTAACTTCATACATATTTCATTAGACCTTTTTGTGGAGCAAAAATAAAGGGAAACATAATTATCTCGAATAAAAAGTAAGAATTATTTTCATTACTCCGAACCGCAATGTTTTTTTTACAACTGCGTCACCCCTGCAAATTACAGCCGCCGTAATGAAGATTTAAGGCTGGCTGCACGGAGGTGACTATGCGACAAAATTTACATCTTACTAAGATTGTAAAAAAATGCGAAAGTTTGGTTGTATGGATATTTGTTATTCACTCACACAAAAACGGTTGAACCGATCTTAATGAAAGGCACAGAGATAGATTATAGTCTAAAATAGCACATAGGCTATAATTTACAGTGGGTGTGGGTGTGGGTGTTCGTCTGTGCGTCACTGCGGGGTGACAACTCTGAAAACCAGCGCTGGGTGTCCAACACCCAGCAAATGCTGGGATGGTAACCCTTTCGGTATGGGCAGGCTCAGTTCAATTTTATTGTATTTTTGTGTAACTACTATTCTTTTCTTTATATTTTCTTTGATGCTGTTGTGTTGTCTCTGTGTCGAATAAACGTTATAAATTCTATTCTATTCTACATACGAATGGGGGGGGGCAGACGGAATAGTGTGGACAGGAATAGCATAAGGACGTTCGTGTTTTTGCAGGGCATCTCAACTTAACCGTTATATAAAAAAAAAACCACTATTGATCCAAGTATTCAAGTTTAATATTGCTACGCTAGTATTATTTTTAACCGACTTCGACTGTATGTATATATTTTGAAGTGAAACTTCTTTAGAATCGTTGTGATTTCAAACCGGATGCAACGGAAAAAACGACAGGTAAGAGACACAAATACAAAAATGTGTAGGATGAAGCAAAATGCAGTTTTCCAAAGATATATCAACCAAATTGAAACTAAAACATTTGTATCGTATTTTAGTTATCATAAGCCTCTTGTATCATTTGTTGAAACTGAAAATATGGAACTTGAGCAATAGATTATGTAACATATGTTAAATAAAATATCTTTTAAAATTAATCAAAATACTTTCATTTTTAAACAATTAAACTTTGTAATTATCCTACCCTTGTTATATATATTCATCTCATTCTTTTGTCGATTTACTGAAGTTTCACTTCTATCGTGTGTGAATCGCACACACACCTTTTTTTTTTTTTTAGAAAAAGAACAAAAACGAAAAATACGTATACCTCGATGACGTTTTGGTGTTCTCCAAATGTTTAAATCCCACGTTCCATATTATTGGGGTTTTTAGTTCTGGGGTATAACAACTAAAAAGTGAAAAATAAAAAACCTTTTTTACAAAAAAACAACCGACTTCCAAAAAAAAATACACTGAAATCTAAAAAATAACTTCAATTTCGGAAGTCGGTGTTTGTATTTTACTTCTTCGTTATTTGACACCGACTTCCGAAATTGAAGTTATTTTTTAGATTTTAGTGTATTTTTTTTTGGAAGTCGGTTGTTTTTTTCTGTAAAAAAGTTTTATCTGTAATAAATGATATAGGTATTGATTTCTTAATTGAAACAGTGCAAGAAATTATTGTGAAGACAGGAAAGAACCTTGTAGATTGCTAACAGTACTATTTCACAAAACAATAGGGCGATTCTAGGGTAAGTAAATATTAATTATACTTAGTTCGGAAGTCAGATTATCAAAAAATATTGGACACGTATTTTTTGCTTTATAAAACCAATAAAATTGACAATGATAAAATGCATCAAAGTTCAGGGGCTTTTTACGTCACTTTTGAGTAAAATGTGGTACAATTTTAACTCAAGTATGACGTCATGCGCAATTTCAACGCACTGTACTGATAAAACGTGGTGAATAGGGATGTAGACTGAATTGGGACGAAACTTTAAAAAAACTTTTTTACAAAAAAAACAACCGACTTCCAAAAAAGAAAATACACTAAAAATTTAAAAATAACTTATATTTCGGAAGTCGGTGTTGTAATTTTTTTTTTTTCACTTTTTAGTTATTATACCCCAAAACTCAAAACCCTAATAACGTGGCATTTAAACATACTCGTAATTGGAGCAAACCAAAACGTCATCTATATACGAGTGTATGTATTTTTCGTTTTTGTTCAGTTTTTCAAAAAGCGCTGAAGAAATTTCGATAAAATTTACATGGGACCACTTCGGAAGTATATTCTTTCGGATAAAAAAGAATTTTGAAAATCGGTTTACAACTGACAGAGAAATCGGTGGATATAACTAAAAAAAAATACATACAGTCGAACATAGAACCTCCTCCTTGTTCAAAGTCGGTTAAAAAGGGATTTTAACGCTGAAATAATATGGTTTATTGCCAACAAAGACTTGAATATTAATTAAAATTATAATTTAGTGTTCATGTTGGCGACAAACTATAATTATATTTCAACGTTAAAATCCCTTTTAAAGTTTTGTCCCGATTCACCCCTGTTCGCCAGTATTTACCGATCATCTTCATTTTATGTTTAAGTGACAAAAAAAAAATACGTGTCCTATATTTTTTGGTAATCTAACTGACGGACTAATTAGATTTTTTAAGTCAACAACCCAATTATTTGTTGATAACTTTCCGACAAAACCACCCACGACTTTTCTTTGCGGTAGTCGCCACTCTGTCGCAAACCTACGCAATATTTCAGCGCAGACTCTGCAAGACACTTCGTTATAATATTTAAACATCGAAGTCGTAATTAAACAAGCAAAGTAAAGGCTTTATGGGTGCTCTGTAATTATTTATGCTGTGCAAATAATAGGGCTGTAAAGTTTTGTTTAAGTACGAGTTAGGACCGGCTCTTTTGTCAAACGCTCGATGGACTGGAAAGATTGTGTTTCATTATTAGTCAGGACTCAGGCCAGTTCGGTCTGAACTTTAGAAGTTCGGATCAAACTCAAAATGAATTTTGAATATGACTACCTAATTTACCTCTGGAATAATTATTTGTAATAGGTATATATATGCCAACTGATAGGAAATTGTTAGAATTAGCTTTTGTCTGTTTTTTGAAATAATATCGCCTGTGTGAAAGATGGGAATTATTCTAGGTTTTCAGTTGTAATATTAGTAAGACATGTGTGGAATTACAAAAAGTGGATCGAAATCCTACTCATATTTATAAATGCGACAGTTATCCGGATGAATGAATGTTTGTTAAGATTGTTGCATACAATTATACCTATAGATTCAAGTTCTTCAAACTTAACAGACAGATGTGTTGCTGGGGAGTTTGTTGCGGCACTTCTTCTTCACAGCTAAAACACTAGGAAGTGGTGACGGGCGGGCGTTTTTGAGGTACTGTCTTTATGTAGAACTTTGACATTCTGAAAGTGCTGGCTCTCAGCCAAATTTGACTAAATGACTTTTGATTTGAATTGATTGATTTGTTATTCAATCTCGCCAGAACGGTTAAATGGATCTGGATGATATTTGCCAGAGAAATTGATTATAATCTGAAATAGCACATAGACTACAATTCATAGTAAGGGACGTACTAATTCCACGCGGGCAAAGCCACTGGTAGAAGCTAGTTATTTTATGAACTAGTCTGACGTGCTTGTATTTATTGCATTCATAACTTTGAATGAAAATCTTCAGCAAAAACAAGAAATTATTTTTCAGTCAAGAATAAATAAATATGTCTACATTATTAATTTTTAATCAGCTTAATAGACCATTATTTACGATGTAGGATAATAATAACGTGTAGTGGTAAATTACTTAAATTGGCTTGTTATCAGTTATCATGTTTCAGGTATATAGGCATAAGCGTAATTGGTACAATTCTCTGAATCCCCCTTAAGATTCTGTAGTTAATTTTATGCTTATTTTATTAAGAAACTTTTAAGTTGGTAAAGTTTAATGAAAGGAAAACGGCTGGGGTTCTCTTTAATGTGAACTAAATATAGTATTGTTGTCTATGATTTTTATGAGTCTACGGTTAGATCTTGTAATAATATAATAATAATAAACAATTAGTTGTTCAAATAAAGTATGTTAACAATATGAACACTGCCACTTAAACTAGGTTAACGTACCTGTGCTATAAGCAACAGTAACAATTCGTGGTTGATCTATTTACTTAAAAATAGTTATATGCAGCAATCCGTTATTATTATAAATAAGTTAGTTAGGACTACTTAATTAACTTTACAATTAGATAATAAAAAATAAGGAAAATAATTAAAAGTACAATGTTTGTATGGGACGTGTGTATGTATGTGTGTGTATGTAGGTAGATATTTATAGGTATGTGATATGTAGATGTAGACGTTGCTTTTGTTGAAGGTTACCCAGGAACAAGGTTTTCCGTTTCTTGGTAATTTAATACAACTAACAAATATTTAACTACTTTTTTAAAATTTAAAATGCCGTCTTTTCTTTAGGGACACATTTTTACTAATTTTATTGTAAATATAGGGAGCTATTATTATCCTAACAATAGTTTTTAGGATTCCGTACCCGAAGGGTCCAAACGGAGCCTTATTGCTGTCACTCACGTATCCGTCTGTCCATCTGTTTATCTGTCCTTTTGTCCGTCGTCCGCCACAATTTTTTTTTGTCCGAAGATTTTTTCGAAAAAAAAAAAAAAAAAAAATATCTGTGTAACAAACAATGTTTATATATCTGTACTAACAAATGCCAATATGTTGATAAATCAGATTGTTTCTTTGAAATTCGTACGGAACCCCAAATGAGTGAAGTCTGACATGCACTTGGCTAGTTTTTTATCATTGTTAGGCTCACGCTTGACCTCTAGGGGAGATCCGGGCAAAGCGAACAGTCCAGACAAAGCGGATACCCTCCACTATTTCTTTTTCTGTCTCGTGCCATGAAGTCCCCCCCACCCCTCAGTCGAAAACAAACACAGCTAGCGCACGGTCACACGTCGTTTGAGAAAAAAATAGTAAACAAGTGAACATTTATTACGATAATTCAAGGTACGTACTTCTATAGTTAGTTATGTTCATGTGGTACTTACTACTGTTTTAATAATAATAAATGGAATAATAATAAATATTTATTTGCATAAAACATGGTGGCATTATTTCTAGTTTAAATTTTCTGCATTAGGTTCTACATTAGGATACTTTCAACACGTAATTCGTGTATATCAATATACATCGTGAGAAAACCAGTATGTCCTAGAACTAAAAATTCGAAGACATGTGACATCCACCGACCCGCATTGGGCCCGCGTGGTGGATTACGGCCCACACCCTCTCACAGAGTGGAGGCCTATGCCCCAGCAGTGGGGAAATTAAAAGGCTTATGATGATGATGAGGAACTTTACCCAATCAAAATACATCATCCAGTGAAATAGGAACATGAGCGGAGTCGCGTAAAATATACTAATATGTTGTTAGTATTTTCTAGAAGCTTCAGGTGCCTACGAAAGGTATGTAAGTAATGGCTTTAATAAAGATGCATCTTATTTCAAAGTTAGGTACATAATTATATAATTCTCTAACGTTACTAAATAATATGAAATTCCAGGAATGAAATACTAACTACGTCACACTTACCACTTTACGCTAAATGTTTTAGAGTACCTACCTATATAAGTAGAAATTAATGATTCCAAACGAATGTAAATAGGAATTATGGTTTGAGTAGTGTCAGATGTTAAGGTGAAAGCGCCAGGGTAGCCCGCGAAATTTAAAATTTCTTACGTTTTTTGCAATCTGCAGGTCAGTATCAGGTTGTATGTTGGTCAAAATATGATTCGCGGTAGCAAGTACGTACGTATTTACAGAACTGTAATAATTAAAATCATCAATACAACTCTCTCAGAATTGATGCCAAATGTCATGATTTACCCGGGCCTGCGGACGGCGAGTAGTGGGTAGCTCGCCGTCCGATCAGCACCAGGCCCGAGAGTCGACGACGGCGCGTAGTGTCCCACGCGCGCCTCAAAGAGTTGTCAACAAACCATGACGGTCGTCATGGCCGATGCCTGCCCAGGGGGATGTCATTGGATGATTTATCAACTCCAAAATAAAAGAAAAATGTCATGATTTCATGAAAGACTACATTTGACGTCAATTCTATGGCCGCGAATCATATTTTGACCGGCGTGTATTCCACCTCGACTGCACTACAAAATTTTCCCATTTACATCAAAATATAATTTTTTTATCGCATCAGTATTCAGAGATTACTTAGTAGGTATTTTATTAATTTTAGATAATTACCACAGCTCAAAAATTCTTCCATATACAAAAAGACTCGGCTTCATAATTATAACTGTTATTACACACTACGAAACCTTTGAGAGTAGTCTCTTATGCTTCGTTGAGTAATAATATTCTGTTATCTGACAAATTGTCTGACAGTCAAAGTCAAGGCCTTGCAGATACTCGTAAAAGGAAACAAATTAGATAGAAACAAAACGTGTGTAAGATAACCACACGCTTGTAGTCTCTCCTCGAAGGAGTAGGCAGGAGAATCTACGCCCCCATACCACTAGTTATTTATTTAATTACAACTGTTGGAAACCAATAAAAGTAACTAAAAAAACCGCCCAAGTGCGAGTTGGATTCGCGCATGAAGGGTTCCGTACCGTCGTACAAGATTATACGCGTCTACTTGTTGATAACAACAAACTGTTGTTACAAAAAACGGCAACTGAAACATACATTCTGTGAAATTTTCAACTGTCTAGCTATTACGGATCATGAGATACAGCCCGCTGACAGACATACGAACGAACGGACAGCGGAGGCTTAGTAATAGGGTCCCGTTGGTTACCCTTCGGGTACGGAACCCTAATAAAAAATTAAAAAATCTGAGCATTGCAAAGCAAATTGACACACATTTAAAAACAAAGATAAATTTGAAGTGGTAACATAGGAAAAGGTTAATAACACTTTCCTTAATCTAGAGGGTTGATCTACAGTACTTCTGATGACAGCATCTACATACATTGGGTTACTGGTAACTCAACTTATTCAAGGCAGGATGTGATAATGTGACCCATTTGCAACAATCGAGCACCCGAGGAACCCTAGGCGAAAGTAAATGATTTCGAGAAAAACCAAGTTTTCATTTAGTAGTTTTAAAGAAAAATAATATTTAGTAACGAATTCTGGGAAAATAAATAAAAAAACGTATATCTTTTCTTTGGCTGTTGAATTCTTACAAATAGGTCACACTATTACATCCCGCCGGGAAAACGCCGACGAGTAACCCTGTATTTTAGGAAATATCTCTTTAAACTGAGATGGTTTTCAGAATTTCTTCATGGAAAAACCTCATACCACTTCCGGAGAACACTCTTAGATTAAACCAAAATAATAACTATGTGAATGAGCCGCACTATCCAAAATCTGTATTATTAAAAGCCACTGGTCTATAAAATTTAATGTTAGCAACATAAACTGGGACCAACCGATGCCGATGGCCAGTTCAAATTATAATAGCTACTCTTCAACTTTTTGATTGTTTTTATAAACCTACATTCTAAATTGAATAGAATAGAATAGAATAAACATTTATTTTGCAAATATGGGTAATACACAATAGATTAGAGATGAGATTTTTAGATTAGAGTATTGAACATTGTACTAACAAATATACCTAGCCCACAGCTAAAATAGATCTTTCAGGCTCAAGTACTTTGCGTGTCACCACTGCGCGGATCGCCCGGAGGACACGGTGGAGCATACGGTGGAGTTCTGCCCCGCTTGGGCGGAGCACCGCCGTGTCCTCGTGGATGCGATAGGCGGCAGTGACCTCTCGCGCCCGGTCCTGGTCCAGGCCATGGTACGGAACGAGAGACTCTACGGAGTGGACCTCACACCCCCAGTCGCTGCCGCCGCAGGAGACGCCCTGGGCGTCGGAGGTCGTAGGACGAGCTCCGGCCACCGAAGACGCGGGCCTGCGGATGGCGAGTAATGGGTGGCTTGCCGTCCGATCAGCACCAGGCCCGTGTGTCGACGGCGCGTATTGTTCCATGCGCGCTTCAAAGAGTTGTCAGCAATAATGACGGGGCTCGTCATGGCCAATGCCTGCCCAGGGGTTCTGAATAAATTCTAAACAGAGTTACCACACCCCTGGGCACTCAGGCAGGGATAGAACAGGGCTGGGTTTTAGTCAGTAAGAGTCTGACACACCCTCCCGCTTCACCCAGAGCTGGAAATGTCATTGGATGATTTACCACGCCGCCAAAAAAAAATAAAAAAAAATAAAAGGGATTGGTTTTATTCAGTAAGAGTCTGACAGGCCCTCCCGCTCTACCCAGAGCGGGAGATGTCATTGGATGATTTCCAAAACCAAAACCTTTAGATCGAGAGTGAAAACCATTGCAATACGTTTATCTTATTCTTGCAAGTTAATGGTTCACATTTTTGTAGGCCACTACAGAGAGATCCGTGGCCTTATTTAAATGATACCTTTTACGGGTGAGAGTGCTATAACTATTCATTCAACTTACAGAAAGTAGAATAAGGAAAGATCCCATGGTCTTGCCTAAATAACCATTAGACACCCAAAAATCCATCTTTAAAACCAATCCCATAAACTAACGACACCTACGGAACAGATAGGATGGAACAAATCCATCTCTCCATCTACCGAAAACCACAGAATCACGCGATTCGATTCCCCCGTAACTGAAACGTGCGCGTTCCCGTCCCGACTCCCAGCGGCAGCGCGCGTTAATCGAATCCCTATCGTTGACCGAGCGCCGCCCTGACCCACGGAAAGGGCAAGACTTTTTGTTTGTGACATTTTGCGAGCAAATCATTATGTTTCTGTTGATATTAAAATATTTTTTTGGGTTAGATGTTTGTTTTTGATAGGCTATTTTCCCTAGGGGTTGAAGTGAATAGGTAGCAAGATAGGAATACTTCTGCGTAGTAGTAAATAGTTTTGCCTTAAGGTTTTCCACTACGAATCGTCAAACTTAAAAGGCAGTGGGCAGGGCACATTGCTCGCACAACAGACGGTATTGTGATGATTGTAGTCACAGCCTAATCTTAGCGGGTCTGTACCGGCCTTCAACTGGCAGGTAAGAGTATTGGAGAGCCGTTTGAATTTAGAAGGTGTAGGCATGACATTTGTTTGAGGGTTCGGTTCCGCCAGCCCGGCCGAAGTGGGCACTTATGTAATTTTCTGATGAAACCCAATATAAAATAATTTAAATTGCTCTCAGCACTTTTCCTTATCCGCCCGTAGCGAGTATCCCTTCGTATAGTACTCTCGCGCTAAGCAAGCGAGTCCCCGAGCTTCGAAGAACGTCTCAGGATCCCTGCAGGCCGTACTGGTGCCTTGGGGTCCTACAGTATATGGGGCCGAAAAGTTTTCAAAGGGCGACCTCGTACCGGATGACGCAGCATTGGAAGGCCTCCTACAAGGTGGACTGATGATCTGGTGAAGGTCGAGGGTAGCCGAAGGATGCGAGACGCACAGAACCGTTCGTTGTTGCGACTCTTGGGGGAGGCCTATGTCCAGCTATGGACGTCTTTCGGCTGAAATGATGTTGATGAAGGTTTTACACTACTATGATTGTCTTAATAAACGCCAAGAATTAGTCTTAAAAGAAAGAAAGAAAGAAAATACGTTTATTTACGGTAAACATGACGCAAAGAGAGAGAAACACAAGAAAAAAGAAAAAAAAACTGAGGAAAAACATTAGTCACATCAACGCAAAACGGTCATCGCTCAGCATAATGCTGCGACCCTATAAAAGACAGAGCCCTAGCGCTGATGATGATGTCGACCGGTGCAGCAAACAATGAGTAAAATACATACTATATTAAAGTGTTATGCATTAGATATTATACACATTCCGTTCCCTGCATGACGCACGCGCCGCCGGCATACAAAAATCTTTTATTGACAAGCAGTCTTGCCAAGAGGTACGCATGTTACTAGCCAACCAGGGCCGTCTTTAACCTATTGGAGGCCCTGGGCAGTACTGCGCATATTTGGATAGTAGGGCCCCCATGACTTTGACGAAGGACTATTTTGTTTAAGCAGGCTTAAAGTATTATCATTACTATAATTCAAGACAATGCCCTTGATTATTTTTTTAAACAGTGTAGGTAACTAATAATTATAAATACCCTTCATGTGTATTTTTATTAAAGAAAAAGCCTGATATTCGGGTAAGAGCAGAGCACACTATCAGCGCTTCACACTTCACGCTTGCAAAAACGACTTAGAAAATAAGTATTCTAGTTCCTGCCACATGACAGAACTAGGAGCCCCCATCGATCGCGGGGCCCTGGGCACTTTTATGTAATGTCGGCTTGAAGCCGTTGACTTCCAGTAAGACAAAGCTAGGCAAATTAAATAATTATAACCTTACGCTTCTTTAAAAAATATTGGCATCTACTACCATAATATTGCGGCGTCAATGAGGGTGTTGAGAATATCCTCCGGACATCGACTGGCCGGATATAGAATTAGTATAGGAGTAGTGCAGCAACTGTTTAGTTTTGACTGGTACTCCAGAAAAGCCCTCCGAAGAAGAAGGACGTTTGTGTTTAGCAGTGAATTTAAAATACAAGTTATCCAGTACTGTGCCTGAGTTTTCTTTACTGGACTAAACAAGTCCAGTTTAATTAACACGTTTTCCACATCTCTCGCTGCAAAGCGTGCGACAAAATCACTCAACCCCCTACAATATCTACTCATTTCTTAAAATCGTGAATAAGAATGTGAAAGTATTCAATTCTTACAGCATTAAAGCAGCTATATAATTAACAGTTAGAAAATGCTTGAGGCATTAAGGTCGCCGTTGTACTTGTCTTTGCATAAAGAATAAAATAAATAAATAAACTAAAAACTACGAGCAATGGTATTACATATCTGAAATAGTTCACCAGTACATAAGCCCTGAAAAACGTCGCAAAAAAGCAATGAGCAATAAATTCGTCTTATGACTGCGATTCTTTCAGGACTTCAATAAAATACCGTTCATTTTATAACTATCAATTTATAAAATGAACTGTATTTTATTGAAGTCTCATCAGCCTCATTGAAATAATAAGAATTATTGAGACAATCTGGTAGAAGACCAGTCAGATTCTTTATTAAATTGACGCGATGGTATTTCTACTGCACAATGGTATGTGGCAATGTTGTAGATTTTTGTTTTAGTCTTATTTTTATTGCAATCCAGCTTTACAAATTGCCATAAGAACTAGTAACAAGGGTAACGAACAATACTTTTCAATTTTATTTTTAATTTTGATTTTTTCACTATTCGCTCGATTAAATATTTACCGTTTCATTCTAAGCCGAAACAAAAAAAAGACTTTCCAGATAAAAAATCACTTTTAGACCTGAAAAGATTGATTTTCGTCTTAAAAATAAAACAAAGTGGCTGTATAAAAGCAAATAAAACAAAACTACAGTTTGAAACAAAAGAATTTCAACAAATAAAACCAAAACTAATTCCCGAAATAGCCACAGTCTAACAACAAACAGTAGATCGAGAACAACAGTCCAACTAAAAGCATTACGTACAAATCACCTGTTTATTGGTTCGAAAAGATCCGATGCAAATGTACACACGGCAAAGTTTCCGAATAAAGTGGGGTCCCTAAGTCCCCCATAAGACCCCGATGATAGATACGCAAATATTGTAATCGGATTGTGCATGTCATCTGAACATGTTGCGCTGGGGGGAGTCACTTCAGATTGATCGCCTTGTAAACGATGGGAACTTAGAGGATGTTTTAATTTTGAGTTTTTGGGGTGAAGGTCATATTGTATTGGTTACCGGTTTTTTTTATTGGGTTTTGTCTTTAGAGCCTTTATGAGTTGTGTTTGTACAGTTGATTTTTGATAAGTAAGCTGTGACTGAGTATTTTATTCAATTTATTGAATCTTGACGTTTGCGTTTACTCTGATACTATCTGGGATACTGCATGATACCTAACACATTTATTTATCTCCCCATAAAAAATATTTTACCTTCTAATAGTATTTATTTGCAAAAGTGTTTATTTATAGGTGACACTTAATTTAGGGTGTAATTGACGAGATACAAAATACATAGGTATATGATCAAAGACCCTTTACTCGGAAAACCTGTGTTTTCAAACAGGGGTCATCCATCCAACGAATTAGAAAACATTTTACGATTAGTATTTTACTTAATTAATCACTGGATTCTATTGCAAAACTGATTCTACTAGTATAACAGAAATTAGGAACAAATTAACACAACTTGGAAGTCAGTTTAACCACTAATTTCAAATCCATGTAACTTGTCAGTCGGCACCACCCTCACAAGTCACGTACAAATTAAATGTTAAACAATTCCTAAATTATTGAATGGGAGCAGTCGTTCAGAATAATGTCCGGTTGTTATTGTTTGACTGGCACTTTCGTTGTTCGCTAGCCCGCTTCAAGTGTGCCTTTGAGATTGTACGAAATTGTATAGGCCTTGTATTCTTGAGAGGAATAATTCAAAGCCGAGAGGGGGAGGGACGTAATTCACGATCACGACCATTTCGTAAATGAATCTTCACAAACTTGGGACGAGTTTATAAAGGGATACGGAATATGATTGTTTTTTTTTCTCTCTCGTGATCCTATTTCCTTTTCGACGATCTGTTGGGCTTGCAAATTGTAAATTTCGTTTAATGCTTGTTGGGGTAGTAAGTTTAGGATGCGGTGTTTCCGGCTGTAATGGTGGAGAATATCTCGTAAAGAGGAGGCTTTAAATAATGATCGCGCGAGCATGAAATAATGCAAGAGGGTTTTTGGAAGAAATTCTGGTGGAAATGAGAATACATGGTGTAGGTAAGTATTAACCGAGCAAAAACATAAATGTGAAAGAATGCCAAGTTCTCTACAACAGGCTCCCTTATAAAAGAATTGAGATCAATCTGCATATCAACTTCTCTCAAAGTTCCTTAAATCATAGCTCTTTTCATTAATAACATTCATCAGTTACTTTAATTAAAAAAAAATATATATGTTCTTTGCTACTTAAAATTACGACTTTGCTTTTTACCCACCAACTAGAATCTTTGATTACCAAGTCCCACATTAAACCAACCTAACCCTTGGTGTGGAGATTTTAATTTTTTTCTGTACCTACGTCCAATAACCCCCCACTCTTATTTTCAACTTTCTATGTCACCTTGAAGTAGTCCAAGCTTTTGTTAAGTGAGTGAGTCAGTGATAAGAGTATTAACCTTTACTTCTTTCCGGGGGCAGTCGAGTAAATAGTTAATTTCGGATATCATTACCTTATGAAAGTTTTTTATTGAAATTTTGGGTTTAATAATTAGAAGAGAGTCATACTATATGTATACGTAATTGTGTAAGTAAGTGTGTAGGTCTAATAGATTCAAAGTAATGGGGGGTGGAAAGTGACCCGAAATGGTTCGTGTATTATAGCTTACTGCCGCTGTGTCGCCCTTTTGCTTTACGAACTTGGCTGACACACTACCGTGTGTCAAATTTTATTACGGTTCAATAGCGTCTAAAAATACTAAAAATCATATAACCTAAGCTGCTTGTTCTTAATAGCCATCTCCTATTATCACTAACATTAGTAGTTACTCTTTTCACCCTCCCTAAAGACCAAAATAACTTTAAATAAAACCGTAGACAGGACCAACTAAGACCCTTGTCTCACGTCTTGGATCCCTTAGTTAAACAGTTCCCTTACTAAAACTCCCAGTTGGGTCTAGACTTTGAATAGGGCACCATTGTTGGCTGAAATTATTTAGGTCTGAATTAAAGTAGCCTTAACAAAGGCTACTTTAATTCAGGCCTTGGACTTGTTAGTCCAAGTCCTTGTATTATGGGCTTTACAGAAATTATGTATAATGATGCTCGAGCTGTGTCGAAACTTCGGTCACTGGGACGCTTGCGGAGGAGTAAAGAGTAATCTTTAGTCGTTCTCAAGCGTCCCAGCGTCCACTTATAATAGAACTGAATTTATTATTATTTTCTGTCTAAAGCTAGTTTCAAGGTTGGTGGAAAGGAAGGAGGAAACTTACTAATGTTATTAAAAAAGTTTGCGATATAAGAAAGTTATAGTAGGTACGTAAAAACCGGTTCATTTGATATAGAAGTTATGCGATATTTTCACTTAGTGAAAGGGAACATACAAATTCTGATATCAAACATAACATTAAATACTAGGACTATTTAACACATGAATTATTTAGAAAACGAACAATTGTACCAGCTAAAAGGATCTTAGATTAGATTTTGGAGAATCATTTATGAAGTAACTTAATAAAGTTACGTACTTCATAAATGATGCTCCAAAATCTAAATAGAAACGTTGCAGTTTTGAAACAGGAGTTAAACGCAGTTACGTATTAGCTTTAACAAACAATAGTACAAGTCTGGTGACAAATGGTTAGCCTATCGCTAACCACAATTCTCCACCACTCGACTCGTGCAAGCCACACACATTTTGAACACTTATTTAATTCGAGAAATGGCTAGAAAGTCGCCAAGTCTAAGTAAGCTTTTATTGTTATATTATTTAGATATTAATCTAGTTTCATTAAAACCAAAATTATGATGATACTCGTAAGTTGTCTCTACTAGCGTCGATCGTGTTATAATAAATTGATTTTATAAAATAGTAATAATAGTAAATAGATGTAAGAACGACGAAAACATGTTGTATAACAAAGATAATAGGTACTATTAGCCATGGTAGCTGGAATTGGCAAGCAGTAAACCATACTTCGATCAATAATCATAACAACATTGATTATCATAATGATATAGCCATCATTTTCCTTGATAACAATCTGTAAGAAACAGAACCTCATAACCTATATTCTACAGAACTTTAACATCGAGATAAATGTCGCCTATCAAATAAAACTGTAGCTAGTCATGCACACAAACAATGTGCCGATAAAGTAGAATAGAAACAGAATAGCAAACATATTGTTTACTTTTATACTTCTGGAGTTGCCATGTTATTTACTTTAGCTACGGGAAACATTCGTGTTATGTAAGTAGTAGCTGTATGTGCACGTTATGTTCGTGTTGGATATGTTTATAGGTAATCAAAGACTTCGAAAAGTAAAATAGAGTAACTCTTAAGTTTCTTCATCAGAATGCACGCGTAGCATGACCACCGTAGAAACGGGTTTTGTCGACGGAAGAATAGACAAAATTACAGATTGTAGAAAGATTTCTACCGTCCTAAGCATGGCGATGTTAAAACTGACGAGAAGAAATGTTTCTATTCTTCAGTCGACAAAAGTCTACAATGCAAAGCATGACCACCAATTTTTCTCTACTTTTAACACTTTTTTTTTTAAGTGTTAGAATCATTTCTTCTCAACAAGTGTCAAATAGTCTACATCACATGGGACCTACATAAGATATATAATGATTTTAAAAACTCAATTCTGTGACTTATTCAATATATCAAAATTGTGGTGAATCTTCCACAAAAGCCTAATATTAATCAAGAGTTGAAGTCACATAGCATCATAGGTTGAACATTTCTAAAAAAAATGTTATTTGTTATGCAAGGTTGCAAAGTTGTTTTTCGGTGCGAGTACTTGTATTGAAGCCTGAGCAAGTAAAGGATTCTAGGATTGAACCGATGACCGAAGCGAGTGGTTCAAATGTAGAATCCTGAGTGTAGCGAGGGTTTCAAAGGTACGAGACGCAGACTTTCAATTTTGACGGACAGACGGACAGATGAACAGACGGACAGATGAACAGACGGACAGACGGACAGATGGACAGACAGACAGATGGACAGACGGACAGCCGGACAGACTTACAGACGTACCTACAGACGTACCTACAGACGGACATACCGACAGACGGACAGACGGCCAGGTGGACAGACAGACAGATGGACAGACGGACAGACGTACAGATATACAGACGGACATACTGACAGACGGATAGACAGACAGACAGATGGACAGACGGACAGACGGACGACTGACATACAGACAGACGGGCAGACGGACAGACAAACAGAAAGACAGACAGACAGACGCACAGACAAACAGAAAGACAAACAGACAGACGGACAAATGGACAGACGGACAGACTTACAGACGTACCTACAGATGGACATACCGACAGACGGACAGATGAACAGACAAACAGACGGACAGACGGACAGACGGACGACCGACATACAGACAGACGGGCAGACGGACAGACGCACAGACAAATGGACGACGGACAGACGCACAAACGGATAGACAGATACGTAAGTGACAGCAATTGGGCTCCGATTAGTCGCACAAAATTTTGTGACAGACGATGGACAGACGAAATTGAAAGAATGAATATGTCTTTGTCTTCATAGAAACGCGAGTCTACGGGTCGCCCCGTGCTCGGGCAGAAGAAAACTCGAACTCGACATAGTTGGATAGAAAGAACTTGTATCCAACTATCTAGTCTATCCTTACTCACGGCGTAGCATGACCATTTCTATCTCTATTCTACATAGAGATAGAAATGTTCATGCTACGCCGTGTTGGGGGTAGAAACATTTCTTCTCAACAGGGACAAATAGTCTACATCACATTAGACGTAGACAAGTTCTCTACTGATTTAAAAAAAACTCAATTTTGTGACTCATTTTTGTCACTCATTACATACTTGAAAATTCAAAAATTTCAATTGAAAATTCGAAGGACAAACAGACAGACGGACAGCTGGACAGATAACAGACGGACAGACGGACAGATGGACGACGGACAGACGGACAGTCTCACAGACTGACAGACGGACAGTCTCACAGACTGACAGACGGACAGTCTCACAGACTGACAGACGGGCAGACGGACGATGGACAGACAGACAGACGGACGGCGGACAGACAGACTGACTGACAGACGGACAGTCTCACAGACTGACAGACGGACAGTCTCACAGACTGATAGATGGACAGTCTCACAGACTGACAGACGGACAGTCTCATGGACTGACAGACGGACAGTCTCACAGACTGACAGACGGACAGTCGAACGAAGGACAGATGGACAGACAACAGACGGACACACGGACGATGGACAGACGGACGCCGGACAAACAGACAGACGGACAGATGTGCCGACGGACAGACGGACAGACGGACGGCGGACAGACAGACAGACTGACAGACGGACAGACGGAAGACGGACAGATCAGACTGACAGACGGACAGTCTCACAGACTGATAGATGGACAGTCTTACAGACTGACAGACGGACAGTCTCACAGACTGACAGACGGACAGTCTCACAGACTGACAGACGGACAGTCTCACAGACTGACAGATGGACAGACGGACGATGGACAGATGGACGATGGACAGACGGACGCCGGACAAACAGACAGACGGACAGATGGACCGACGGACAGACGGACAGATGGACGGCGGACAGACAGACAGACTGACAGACGGACAGACGGAAGACGGACAGATCAGACTGACAGACGGACAGACGTACGACGGACAGATGGACAGACAGACAGACGGACAGCCGAAAAGATGTACAGATGGACAGACGGACAGACGATAAATAGTAATATATTTTAATAATTATTGAAAGAATGAATACATGTCTTTGTCTTCATAGAAACACCAGTCTACGGGTCGCCCGGCGCCCCATGCTCGGGCAGAAGACAACTCGAACTCGACAAAATTGGATAGAAAGAACTTTGTCTTTTCTTGGTAGAATAGAGATAGAAATGGTCATGCTACGGGGGCTGCACATCTCCCTGCCGAACTGGGCGGTCAGTCCCGCTAAGAACTGCAGAATTTACAATATTTTTCAACAGATGATAAATTGACTTTGCACGTTTAGAAGTCCGTACCAATTTTTGACAATTTGTATGGCTTGGGGTCAACAAAATGCTTATATTCTGAAAATTTGAAGACTCCAACCTTGTTTGTTTGGCTGTAAAACCTGTGTGACATAAGACGGACAGACAGCCGAACGGACACGTGAGTGACAGCAATAGGAAGAAGTAAGAAGACAATGAAATAAGAAGATAATGATGATATAAAAAGTTAATGTAATAAATAAAAAACATTTTTACAAAAAAACAACCGACTTCCAAAAAAGAAAATACAGTAAAAATTAAAAAAATAATTTAGTTTCGGAAGTCGGTGTTTGCATTTTATGTCTTCGTTTTTTAAAACCGACTTCCGAAATTAAAGTTATTTTTTAATTTTTAGTGTATTTCTTTTTTGGAAGTCAGTTGTTTTTTTTTGTAAAAATGTTTTTTATTTTTCATTTTTTAGTTGTTATACCCCAGAACTAAAAATCCCAATAAAATGGAACGTGGAATTTAAATATACTCGTTGTTGAAGAAAACCAAAACCTCGTCGAGGTACACGTATTTTTCGTTTTTGTACAGTTTTTCAAAAAGCGATGAAGCAATTTCGATAAAATTTATATGGGACCACTTCGGGAGTATATTATTTCGCATAAAAAAAGATTTTTGAAAATCGGTCCACAACTGACGAAGAAATCGGTGGACATACATAAAAAAAAAACAAAAAAAAACACGTACAGTCGAACATAGAACCTCCTCCTTTTTCGAAGTTGGTTAATAGACAGAATTTGGTACCCGATTAGGATAATTTTCAATCTCTAAAACAGCCAATATGAGCTTCCTAAGCTTTTCACTTAGTATCAATTAAAAAATTAGAAGGTACTTCAATTTTGAAATTGAAAATATTATCCGAGTGATTAAAGCTAGTGGTTCTGATTATTTATCACTCAGATAATATTTATACTTTTACTTCAAACTTTCTAAAAATGTATGCATTATTTTAAAAGATTATATATTGATTATAGATTTTTTTAATAATAACAATATATTTTCAACCCGTGTCATCATGTGTAATGGAAAGTACTTACCTACTCAAGATAACAAAACATATTAGCCCAAATTCAACTGTCCTACCATTTGCCATCAGGGAGTTCCATCAGATCAGCTCGATGATATCATAATATTGCACTGTCACCGGACTTAGTATGCTACTTACTTAGTACCCACCTGGTACCTACGCCAAATTTCAGCTCTACGTAACCAACATGTGGTCGAGTGGTTTACAAGTTTTGAAGCGGACATCTTTGTTTTTTTTTTTGGAATTGGGAAATCATCCAATGACATTTCCCGCTCTAGGGTGGAGCGGTAGGGCGTGTCAGACTCTTACTGACTAAAACCCACCCTTGTTCCTCCCTGCCCTGAATGCCCAGGGGCGAGGTAACTCTTTCGAATTTATCCTAAACCCCCGGGCAGGCATCGGCCATGACGGGCCCCGTTGTGTTTGCGGACAACTCTTTGAGGCGCGCGTGGAACACTATGCGCCGTCGACTCTCGGGCCTGGTGCTGTTCGGACGGCGAGTTACCCACTACTCGCCGTCCGCAGGAAGCGGACATCTTACGTACGAACATTGCAAGTTAAATCTATACTATCATACTAATATTATAAATGTGAATGTAAGTTTGTTTGTTACGCTTTCACGCGAAAACTACTTAACCGATCATCATGAAACTTTGTACACATATTCTTGGAGGTATTAGAAGTAACATAGGATTCTATTTATGAAAAAAAAAATGACGAAAGATAAAATATTTTTTTCACCAATAGAAAGTTAAATTATCAGCGAGTAAATATACTACTTTTATCCCGGGAAAAATAACAGTTCCCGCGGGATAGGTCACGGGAGCGAAGCCGCGGGCAAAGTACTAGTAATCTATATTATAAAAGCTTGTAAACGGTCCATCTCAAAAATGTGTGCCCGACACTCATCTAGAAAAACTAGAACACGAAACAGAAATACACTATCTCAGGAAACTATGAAAACAAAAACTGCACAAAGTACGAACCACTCAGAAGTCTGTCTTTGTATTAATGAATAGAATCACCATACATAATATGCAATAGGAACAAGAAACGGACATGCTTGCTTATGCTAATTTTAAGGTAACTTTTATTTTGTTGAGAACGGAAAAGGAATGTTAATTTTCTTCCGGTGGACTGTATTATCACAATATGGCGAATAAGATGTTGGAGATTTTAATTTAATGGACTTTAATGGTTTTTATTTTGAGCAAGAAGAAAAGCTTGTGGTTATGTTATTTTTCTCAAGATTATTTTAATTTAGAACAACGTTCTTGTCTTTTCTTTGTTGATGCTAAAGTTTAGTACTTATTTTGTGATTTCAGACAAATGACAATCTATGTTACAATTTTTGAATCTTACTTATACTAATTTAATTGAGTCGATATTAATAACATCTATAAAGAAAATGCAACTATTAACTAAAAATATAACAGCAAAAATCTCTTTCAAACACTCTTCTACGATAACCTTCCAACACATACGTCCCATCACCTTCCACCCCCATCTCATGACACACATAACTATCCTGTCATTCTCCCTGTCATTACCTCTGCTGTCATTTGCCTCCCCTGTCATTTGCCAAGCCGTTATCAGCGAACCACAACCGTATCTCGTCGTCACCAGGCCGTGAAGGAGGCGGTCGGCAAAAATTGAGTAATTCACAAGGTCCTGCCGTGTCTCGGAAGACCCCAAATAGGCTTTTAGGAAAAAGGGTGAGCGTTTAATGGCGTGTTAATTTGGAGACCCGAGTGAGTTTCGCCCTGATAAGTGTGTGACAGTGGGTTCATTAGACTGAGATGTATGCAGTTACGTAACTATAGGTCTATCATGAATCTCGAGGTATGTGACGGAATTTTGTAAGAAATTGCTTTTGCCTTGTCTGACTTGAGAACAGTCAATGTTACATAATGAATTCGATATGGAGTAGTGAACGATCTTGACGATTCCACGTAAACATCGATTAAATTAAGTTTGAGATATTGATATTGTAAAGGGAGACATTAACGTATTTGACTAAAGAAAGGATAAAAAAGTTTGAAAAAATTGTTCAATGGTGCGAAATTTTCCATTCAAGTCTTGACTTTGAGGAGGTCAGAATACAAACAAGATGTTTACAGAGGACGAGAATGAAGAGGTTAAAAAAGTATGGACAGGGGATCGATCAAAAGCTTTATAACACAACGCTTGCATTCTTATCTTTGGTTGGAGATTAATATTTATTCTAAAAACCAGTCAAATGTGAGTCGTACACCGAGGGTTCCGTACATCCATCCAGATTTCCTATTGAAACAAAGCTCCGAACATTGCTATAGCAAAAAGATAACTGATTTTAATTTCAACTTGATATCTCTACGCGTTCCTGTGAAAAAGGGTCTTGACTGACGGACGGACAACAAAGTGATCCTACAAGGGCTCATTTTTTCCTTTTGAGGTACGGAACCCAAAAACACAAACATTGCTCACTAATTAATAAATCCATTACTTAGTAATTTTAACTATTATGAAATTCATGTAAATATTGTCCAGTAATGCAAATTTAACCTTTCGTACGATTATTACTGATTTATACCAATGAATATGTAAGACCTAGCGTAAGAGACTTTTTTTTTTTTTTTTTTGTGGGGTGGGAAATCATCTAATGACTCTTTCCGCTCTGGGGTGGAGCGGAAGGGCGTGTCAGACTCTTACTGACTAAAACCCACCCCTGTTCCTCCCTGCCCTACGCGCCCGGGGGCGAGGTAACTCTTTCGAATTTATCCTCCACCCCCGGGCGGGCACTGGCCGTGGCAGGCCCCGTCCTTTGCTGAAAACTCTTTGAGGCGCGCGTGGAACACTACGCGCCGTCGACTCTCGGGCCTGGTGCTGATCGGACGGCGAGTTACCCGCTACTCGCCGTCCGCAGGCCCGGGTCTACGGTGGCCGGAGATCGTCTCGCAGCCCCCGGCGTCTCCTGCGACGGCTGCTGCTGGGGGCGCTAGGGCGACTCGGTCTCTGTTGAGTCTCCCTAACGTGTGCCGCCTCCCTCTTCGCGAGCATTACTGCTTCGCAGAAGTTGGAGACGGCCCCCCATTCCCTCTCACTCCGTACCATGGCCTGAACCAGGGCACGGCGCGAGAGGTCGCTGCCGCCTATCGCATCCACGAGGACACGGCGGTGTTCTGCCCAGGCGGGGCAAACCTCCACCGTATGCTCCACCGTGTCCTCTGGGCGATCCTCGCAGTGGAAACACGCAGGGGTCACCTCCGCCTTGATACGACACAGGTACTTCCCGAAACAGCCATGTCCGGTGAGCACCTGCGTCAGGCGGAAGGTGAGGGCGCCATGGCGCCTCTCCAGCCACTCCTCAAAGAGGGGCACTACCGCCTCGATGGTGGCGTGCCCAGCGCTGGGTTGCGACAGTCGCTCTCTCCATGTCACCATGAGATCCTGCCGGAGCTCTGTCCGCCGAGCCGCGAGTTGTCGCGGCAGCGGAGTTTCGCCCCGGCGTTTGGCCTCCTCGCGCCACTCGTACAGGTGCGCGAGGATTTTTGCCTCCAGATCCCACGGTGACAGTCCGGCAAGGAGGCTCGCCGCCTCACGGGAGACCGTGCAGTATCCGCGGATGATGCGGATCGCCATGACCCTCTGGGCCGCGTTCATCTGGCGCGTCGACCGCTGCGTCAACGAACGCGCCCACACCGGTGCCCCGTAGAGGGCCATGGACCGCACGATCCCCGCGTAGAGCCTCCGGCAGGAGGCGTTTGGCCCCTTCAGATTGGGTAGGAGCCGCTTTAAGGCGGCCCCGGCCCTGTCCAGTCTGGGAGCCAAACGTCGAAAATGCTCGACGAAGTTCCACCGGCTGTCGAGGACGAGTCCCAGGTACTTCATCGTACCCTCGACGCCGATGCGAACCCCTCCTACCGTGATCTGGGAACCCGCCGGTGGCTCGTTCCGATAGCCATGAAAGCACATGGCCTCGGACTTGTGCAATGCCACCTCGAGTCCCAGTTGCCGGATCCTCCCTATGACTGTCGCAACCCCGCGTGTCATACGGTCGGCCGCCGCCTCGTGCGACCACCCCTGCGCTAAGACTAGCGTGTCGTCAGCGTAGCACACTACGCTGACGCCAATGGGGAGGTCGCAGCGCAGCACCCAGTCGTATCCGATGTTCCACAAAGGCGGCCCCAGGACCGATCCCTGTGGAACACCGCACGACATCTCTCGCCGGTTCCATTCTCCCTGATGACCGGGGTAGATGACGGCTCTGTCCGTCAAGTTCGCCTCGACTACGCGACGGAGGTAGGGCGGCACCCGGTGATACCGAAGTGCCTCCACTATGCAACTCCAGGGCAGGGTGTTGAAGGCATTGGAGATGTCCAAAGACACCGCCAAGACGACCCTGCCCCGGGCAACTGCCTCCCCCGTCGTGAGGGCTCGTACGCGCATGATGTACGTCCACCGTGGAGCGCCCCCTGCGGAAGCCGTACTGGCTCTCCGCCAGATCCGGCCCCACCCGCACCATCTGCCCGACGAGGCGGTCTGCAATTACTCTTTCAAAGAGCTTGCCCACCTCGTAGCGTAAGAGACTAGCCATACCTGCTTATTGAGAGTATGAGTATAATTAACCAATTTAAAATCTCTCTGTGGTTTTCTTCCTCAAATCGTTATTGAGCTAATCTTTTTCTAATACAATATTTTACCGCAAATACTTAAGTTCGTGGATACCTAATACAAAATAAACGTTTGCTACATATTATGCTACAACATAACTTTTGATACTCATATCGTCTAGTGTTTGAGGATATTACAAGAACTTACGACCTTTGAAGTGATATCATATAAAAGTTTTCCTGTACTAAGCCACAATTGCTCAACTTTCAAGGTTTTATTGCTATGTGGATTCTAGTAACATATTGTGGTGATATTACCAGCTTATTCCAATATAGACCAGGGTCTATATCGGAACTATTCTCAGGGACTATTCTCAGTAATATCAGGATATTACTGAGAATAGTCGTATTGTATAGTATTGTGTTGAGAAAATGACGTACCTATTACACTCAGATTATTAAAAATTGATTTCTTTTCAAATCTGTCAATTGAATACACTTGACAGGTTTGAAAAAAACTTTACATTTTTTTTTTACTTCTGCGTTTTTCACTCGCAGATTTTAATGATATCATATAAGAGAAATACAAAATATCTGGTATACGTTCCTTTTGACATATGAACATAGGTAGTTGTTCTCTTGTAAAACACATAAGAGCAATATAAATATTTTATTAAAGACCTTTGCGAACATATCGTCCACATTAAATATTATTACAAAGGCAACGTCCTCCTTTGAAACATTTTTTTATGTGTAGCGAAGAGGGTATTTTGACAGACATATGTATTATATTTCTTTTTATTTCCTTTAACACAGCTATTAATATTGTTCATAAGAAAACTGTACTTTCGAAATTAAAGTATTGCAAATGATTAATTATTACGATTGCATAATAACGTTACAAGTACTAGGAAATGTGGGTTACAGCACAACTTGACCTAAATATAAACCTTGGGGAACACCATGCAAACAAGCGCTAAAATGATGACTATAATTAAATCAGAAATGGTTTTAACAGTGATTTGTTTGTAACGCAGACAACGCAGAAACCTAGTTCAGTATGGGAAATATCTAAACCAGCGAAAAATATCCAGTTTTACGATAAAATATAACTAATAACTTTATTGGAAACTTTTGAAAAATCGCTCCGTAAACAACCACTTTGTTTTGATAGAATTTAAAACATATAGCTAAAACAGATAAAAATATTATGCATGCTCACATTTCATCAATACGATTTAGCTGGATAAAAGCAAACATGAATCATAATATTCATTCAGTAACTAATATCTATGCACGGTTGGTGAAAGAATATTAATAATTCAGAGTGTCACTATTGATAAACTATTAGCATATTCAATAACAAAATATTAATAACCAATGGTAGATATTAATTAAAAGCTGACGGTCCATTAATAAACAGTAATTTTCAAAGTGTTCTCACCATCTATACATTTTGTAAAAGGAAGTAGGGTCCATTTTAAAATGACGATTATTATTTTCATCTTCAGTCATGAATGTGAATGCATGATTAGGTGGTTTTACACTTTATTCTAAGTATTTTCTCAATGAGATCCCACAGATAGTTTTCATGAGAAGACCGCTATCTATTCACCTTATACCCTTAGTTGCCTTTAACGATACCTATGGGAAGGAAAGGGTTCGCCTATTCTAGCTGAGGGTCTAACCGAAACATAAATTCGAAACCAAACTCATGACGAGAACAAATTAGAATTAGAAAAGTTATGTCATCTACATAATTTCCTGGTCCAAAGTTAAAAGAATGAATATTCAAATTAATTAATAATTATGTTCTGATTTAAATAAAAGTGATGTTAACGAAAACCATTCATAGCTGTATTTCAAATCCTATTTAAAAGAATAGAGTTTTTTAATAGTTCGGTGCGTTATCCTTACCGGTATAAGTTATAATACATGCCACTCTTCAATATTATAAATATTAAAATAAAAAGAAATGCTTCAGAGAAAAATTAAATGCTGTAATTTGATTCGAAACAACGGTTTTCTCACTATCCATTTTTCCAGTGAAATACAAACCATTTACGAACATGAAAACCCTCATTCAAAGAAGTCTTACACGACTAATTAAAAGTGAACCCTTCAAGGATGACATACAAACATACATACGTGATTTTATACATAAAGCAGCATACGAGCTTTTCCCTGTCATGGCTGTTTACATATAACAACTCGACGTTGGAAAAGGCAAAGGGTTTGAGATCGTATCAGTTAACACGCGTTTGTCTGTCAACCTTATACGTGACAGGCCTGATATGTACGAACGTGTTTATTCAGACACATTTAACGTGTTAGATAAAATGTAAGAAGAAATTGTTAGAGATATATTTCATGTAAGCCTGCTCGCAGTCATATTATTAATTGAGGATAAAATCTTAAAACTTAATAAAAATTTTGTAACGGTTAAGTACTTATGAATTTACTAGAGGAATAAAATATTGTAAAAAGGAGCATATAATGACGATCATGAATATAAATTTAAAAATCGTTACATTTATTTAAGTACCAATAAAAACCGTAGTAACCGTAGCGCGCTATAAAAATAATAATTTCATACGCGTTATCAACTCACCTTTTAATAAAATATTCTGAAAAAAAAAAACGAAACAACAAAGTCCACTTTTTGTTCTAAAGTGAGATTACCATACACAACACATGGGATCAAGTCAGAAAGTATTCGCACAACCGCATTCAAAATACGACGACCGGCGCGACGAAGGGACGCAAAACGCCCACCTCTGGTGACATCCAGCGGCGTACTGCAGAATAAATAGGGTTGGGAACGTATGTAACATCCCGCATCAGGGATAGCGCGCATGCGCGGGACAGACACCGAAACGGGATGTCAGCTGACGGGTGGTAACTAAGGTCACTGTGTCACTGTGGGACGGATTCTTTTTTGAACTAGCACTTAAGGATATAAAGAACCCTAGTCGTGGAGGTGAGCGGAAACATACCGACCGTGAAGATAAAATAGACGTATGGCCGAATAAAGTGTCGGGTATGATGGGTTTGTATTGAGTTCTTGTTGGTAGGGACGTACACAATCAGGAAGTTTGATATTATTTTTGAAAAGTTATTATTTTTTTTACATTAGCAAACAGTCTATCTAAAGGAAATGGGAATTGATGACCAGTAAATAAAAAGATCTGAACCAAAGGACCTGATGTGGTAATGCTTTGTTGAATATAGCTTTATGTGCCTCAAATATAGAAAGAAAGATGCAGGAAGTCTTTTAAGTGTTTTTGTGTTCATAAATAAATAAGAAAGAAGGTCGTCTAGTAAAACAACACAACAGATAATAATAGTCCATTCTAAATATCAGTTAACCAACGTTACTCGATCTTGGAAGATGGGGTGGATGTGTCTATACTATTAGCTGTTAGTGTGATGGACAATAGAAGCGTTATCATATTACGGACAGCCCTGAGGCAATGCTATAGGATCGAGAGGGTGAGTTTAGATCTCATTACTCTAAATAACTATTATGTTAGTGCGGTGTGGGCGTATCGTTCCTAGGTTCATCTTATTCTTACTTTTGAAAGGACTCAAGTTGTAGAGACATTTTACTGAAAGTAAATGGTAACAAAAAATTCAAAAAATATGGAGTATGTAGTGTACTAGCATTTCATCTCGTATATTATGAGCGCGAATAATACAACCTTTTAGTCTTTAATATAATATAATACAATAGAAATAACTTAAAAGATATATATACAAACTAACAATAATACCTAACATATACCAATGCGTATGAAAAAACAACTCACTGGGCATCAAAAAATTCATCTACTTCGCTGTCAATGGAAAAGTGCCCAGAACGCTAGCAGCATTGCCACGTTGAATAGCAATTCTGATTCGTTGGCCAAAGAAAAGCCCAGCCCTCTGGTCACGTGAAGAGTCGACTAACACTTTTTAGTTAAAATATATAGATGTTTGTTTTTTAGTAATTTCGTTCATCTTCTTGGTAACGATGGTACGAGTACATCTAAATTTTATTAGCTCAATACCTTGCCACTTCCAAAGCATCGTCGGTGGCAGAGCATAAGACACTTCTGCTGAAGACTTTGGGGCACAGAAAGTAGTTTTGTTTAAATTGAATGAATCTAATATACCTAAAGTAATAGTGTCACTCATTGTTGAAGAGCCTTGTAATAACAAATAAATAAATAATATGTTTTAGTATATTTTGTGCACAACAAACGTAACACGTGTAAGGCAATTTAATTAATTAAATACAAAGACCTTTCAATATTCATAAACATAAACATCCACTAGCCCATCAACCAATGATACTTCCCAGAACTCTAATTGGGCATCATGCTGACTATTTAGTAATAATTTTAACAATTCATCAGTTTTCGTCGAAAACTTTCAGAAATGAATATTGTTAAATTGTCAAAATCAAAAGGGTTTTATTAGTTTGAAACGCTGTAACAGAAAGAGCTCGGATTGGCACGATGCTAATAAAATTTGTTATGTTATTAATATTATCAGGATTAAAGAATTTTCTATATTTTGCACGTTACCTACAACAGATGCAAAGTGAATGCGGTTTACAAAACTTTACAGAGACAACACAAATTATCACAGTCAAACACAAAAGGGCTACTAAGTACAAAACTAATAAAAGTATCTCGGACCTAAATTGGTACGCAAATAAGATAGTTTCTAATTATCCTAAACAAGAGGTTCACATTGTAACCGTGCGAATGTGCAAACATAAAGGGGTAAGATGTCCCGATGGTACTATAAACTGGGCTCGGTTTACGATCGTCTCGCCGTGCTTAGCTATAATTAGACTTGGGCCGCTGTCCCGCTATGTATTCAATCACGGGATTTAGTGCAGGGACCTGAGTACGGGATGCCGATGTGGGACTTCTGGCTTAGTCTTTAGGGGTTTGGGACGTGCTTTGGGAGTGGTAAAAGTAATGAGGTTTTGGAAAGATGTGCTGTCATTGGTCAATTCAAACGTCGTGATTATGTCAATGTTAAAATAAGCATAGTAAACTCTGAACGTATTAAGGATGCTATAATGTACCAAAGTTCAGCAGTACCAGAGATCCATCAATTTTGTGCGTAACCAGCTTTTCCCTCAATAAGGTGTCTCTACAGTATGTTCGCCATAGCAATACTGAAACGACTTGAAAAGCAGTTTGCGAAATTCTATTTGGATCTCTAACCAGGGGGGTTAGACAAAATACTTTTCTGTTATCGTTCACGCTAACTCTTCGTGCAAAATGTATGGCAAGGACATTACCTGCAGAAAGAACTGTCACGTGACTCACGCCCAGTAATGTCGTTGCCATATATTTTGCACGAAGTAACGTTAACAGAAAAGTATTTTGTCTAAAGGCTCAGTACATATTAATTACTCCGCTCAATATTATCGATCTTGAAGTAAACAATGTTATTAAACTTGATAACTTCCGCTAAAATTATTTAAGAAAATTCTATTTCCATCAGTTTTATCACAGCAGCGCAGTGGTTCTCAGGAAACCTAATATCATCTCGTGGAATTACCTGAGCTAACACCAAAGTCACGTGTGCCGAGTAAAGAATTTTACAAACCGAGCAATATGAGCAAAATAATCTAAAACACTACGGAACGAACTAAATTGGATGCTCCCAGACGATACGACCAAAATATTCAGGTATTTTTTCGAAGTCTCGTGGCGTTACGTGTCTTTTCTGTTAAGATTAGGCACAACCTAAATTAAAGGAAAAAATATATATAAGGAGTATATATGTAGGAGGAGGAGAATATATGAGGAGTTCATGATTCTGAACCATTTCATCAAAAGCACAGCCTGCAGCCACAGCATGTTTTCTTGTCTGCAATAGGATAGCTCGACACCATAAATATATGTTAGACTAGTGTCTCCTAGTGGCTATCGACTGCATAAAAGGCGATTATTATCACACGGGAACTTACCAGCTGGATTAAAAGTAGTGTAGTGGTCTCAAATTTTGTTAAAATCTGTTAAACTGTTAAAACGCGATTCACTCACAAATATCCAAACATAAAAAATTACATAATTTAAAATAACAGTAAGATGTATTAAAGGATGTTCGTCATTTTGCATCTACAACACATTCGAGCACCGCACTAAATAAGTGAACAAACACGTTGCTGAAACACAACCGGTACGAATTGAATTTCGAATGTTCGGCAGCCATCTTTGTTTTGTTTGTGCACAATCTCTGTCCAGTGGTGGCCGTTATGAAATTTTTCATTAAGCCCAGTGTCAACTAGCACCGCCTTTACTGTTTCTCCTACCGTTGGGTGTGGCACCATTGTGCGAGGATTTCTCCATTCTCGTATTTTATAGGAATTCTAGAAAAGGAAATAAGCCGAACTGAAAATATTTTGGATCTGATACGGGAAAGTTTCCAGGAAATGTTTATTGGATTCAAAAGTCACGTTATTGTTGTTGTTGTTGCAAGCTCAGAGCTTGTGCTATTAGGTTTTTATATTGAGGAAAATAAAGTCAATGGAATGAACGTTTTTTTGAGATATCTGTATATACTCGTAAATGTTAACAACCTAGCTAAAGCCTAGCAATTTTTAAAAGTTTCGAAACAAAAAGTGACATTTAAATTTTTTCTTCTTTCTCAAAAACCAAGAAAAATGTAATATGGGTATACACGTGGCACATATAATTGTCTAGGGACTGTAACAGTTTAAAGGGTAAATTTTTGTGTACCTATTGTATTATACTAAATTATATTGATAAATAGAGGAAATATTTAATGAAATAATTTTCAAATATCACCTTTTGTAACTGACTATCAATAAAATGTAACCTTTGGATGCTAAAGATTGTAGGATTATGAGAAAAGACTTGGTTAATTAAAAAATAATGATTAACGCTATACATGTAATTCTCCGCAGTCACTTTCTAGGCAGTCACATTCCTCGTTATCATTAGTTCATTATCATTTGTTTCATATAAAAGTACCATTTTAATTGTGGTGACCGAATGTAAATGTTACCTTTTGTACAGAATACTCCTTTATGCCATTTTCTCGTGAAATAAGTCACTAATTTAACCAAATCTGTTCAGAAATTGATAAAATTCAAGGTTTTGAGTCCGAATAAAAAAAAACTATCGTGCCGGATGCATAAATGTCACTGTTTGTTCCGGACCTCCTCAATTATGATCAAGTAAAATGAGACATTCAAACAAATGTTTTTATTTATGGAGGTAACCCCTTAAGTTCAGAGCGCATTATGGAAAAACTGACACTGATAGATAGCTACATTGTCATTGCTTTTGACCCTAAAAATTGGAAAAATCGAGAATGAAGTAGAACGCTATTTGTGACCTTACTACTTTTGATGGATGACCCAATATATTGAGATCCGAGTTAGAGACCTCAAAGTTTGTCATGCTTGACAGCAAACTGAGACACTTCGTTGAAACGGGGTTTTTCCTTTGATTTTTGTTCCCTGTTAGCCGTCCCTTCGCGTGCAGTGGGTCGCGACCTCTAATATCGTTAGCGAGAGTTTTCATTAGCACGCCGTTGGCACAGCGTTTAGTGCTCGTTACGCTTCATAGTGGACAACACGCTTTATTGTTATTATTTTTACCGTCAAACGAGATTGGATGGTATCCGTAATATTTTGGCTTACATTGTTTGGTTGCGTAATTTTTGTTATTGTGATTTTTTTTGGTAACATTTTTTAAATCTGAAATAATATTCCTACTAGTTTAATTAAAAAATCCTGTAAATATAAAAATCATGTAGTAGACATAACAACACAATATACTTAGCAACATTAACATTTTGAGACCTCTTTTAACAACGTAAAAATACTTTATCCTCTTTATAGCAAACGTGACGTTTGATTCTTTAATATTTATTTTTTAAGCTATGCTACGATTTTTTATTCAATGAGGGCGCCACTTGGCGGGTAGTAGACCCTTTAGCTACGCTTGCTTACATACCAAGACTCCTCCGTGCCTCGGAAAGCACGTTAAGCCGTTGGTCCCGGCTGTCAATCGTGGATCTTTAACAGTCGTTACGGGTCGTTAGAAGCCCGAAAGTCTGACAACCAGTACCAAGGCGTTATAGTATTACCCAGTAGCTGGGTTGTGGAGGTCAAATAAGCAGTCGTTCCATGTAAAATACTGGTTTTTAGCTGCATCCGGTTAGACTGGAAGCCGACCCCAAGATAGTTGGAAAAAAGGCTAGGCAGATTGACAGTTTAAAGTTTTCCTTTGCCTACAGCTTACCTACTATGTTGCTGGCACTGCCTTTAATGCATTGCGGCATTTTTATATTTCCAAACTGAATAAAATCAAAATCAAAATCAAAAGTCATTTAAAATCAAAATCAAAAGTCATTTATTCAAACTAGGCTGAGAACCAGCACTTTTTGAACGTCAAAGTTCTACATAAAGACAGTCCCCCAAAAAACGCCCGCCCGTCACCACTTCCTAGTGTTTTAGCTGTGAAGAAGAAGTGGCCAACAAACTCCCCAGCAACACATCTGTCTGTTAAGTTTTAAGAACTTGAATCTATATAATTCTAAGCAACAATCTCAACATTATGTAAAACAGAAAAATAAATATATGTCGTCTAAAATATAATCATAAAATTAAATAATCCGCCACTTGCCAGCTAGCACACTCAATCATGCCATTAAAAACCAACTCAAGCATAAACACTAAACCAAATTAAAGAAGCCTCCATACATAACTGGTGTGCCTGCTTACAAGAACAAAGATTGAAACTATCAAAGGGCTGTGATTCGAAGCCACAAGTGATGAACTAGGGCCATCACACTAAATTTGGTAGACAATTATTATATGAACTCATATAATTTGTTATAACCATAAGCTAAATATGGAGAAAGAACATCAAGTGTAACATTGTCTTGCGTTCAACACAGCGACCAACTATTATTATCTTCTAAGTAGTCGTTGATGGAATAGTATGCTTTCGAACAGAGACTAGATTTAACTTTAGTTTTAAATGAATTAAAAGGCAAGTCAAGAAAAGAACGGGGTAGCTTATTGTAAAATTCGATACCGAGACCCTCAAACGAACCATGAACCCTACGAACACGGTGGGAAGGAACATGAAGTTTATACTTATTTCTGGTGTTAAAATTGTGGATATCACTGGTCTTTTTGTACAAATGTATATTTTGTCTAATGTATAATATGTTTGCAAAAATGAATTGAGATGCCACCGTGAGAATTCCAATCTCTTTGAAAATTTCTCGTAAAGAAACTCTTGACCCTAACCTATAGATTGCTCGTACAGCACGTTTTTGTAAAACAAATATATTTTGTATGTCCGCAGCTTTACCCCACAAAAGAATACCATAAGACATAACACTATGGAAATAACTAAAATAGACTAACCGTGCTGTGTCAACGTCAGTATATTGTCTAACTTTTCTGACGGCGTAGGCGGCAGAGCTGAGCCTTCCTGATAGGCCTGATATATGTGCGCCCCATTGAAGTTTGGAATCAACAGTTATACCCAAAAAAACTGCCGAGTCCACAGTTTCAAGCACTTCTTTATTTAAGATGACATTAGGTCCTAGATTTATAACATTAGGTAAGGCAAACTTTATACATTTAGTTTTCTTAGCATTAAGAACTAAGTTATTTGTCGTAAACCAATCCGTAACCATTGAGAGAGCGCTATCTACGTTATCAAAATAATTTCTATTCCTATCTACTTTAAAGATAAGAGAGGTATCATCTGCAAACAGTACTACGTCACAGATACCCTTTAAAAAATATGGTAAATCATTAATATACACCAAAAACAAGAATGGTCCCAATATCGAGCCTTGAGGCACACCTAAATAAACTGGTAGCCCGGAAGACTTAACACCATTGATATCTACACATTGGAACCTATTACATAAATATGAATCAATTACATTTAGAGCTTCGTTTTGGAGACCATAATGACGCAGCTTACGCAAAAGCGTGTCATGGTGTACGCAATCAAAAGCTTTGGAGAGGTCACAGAAAACTCCGATTGCATTTTGCGAGTTCTCCCATGCGTTGAATATGTGTTTTAGGAGAGCAACACCCGCATCTGTAGTCGATCGACCTTTTGTAAAGCCATATTGATCATTATGAAGGAGGCTATTTACATTAAAATATGTTAGCAACTGCTTCAGTATTAACTTTTCAAAAATTTTGCTAAATGCAGGCAGGATGGAAATAGGCCTGAAGTTGCCTATATCATTTTTATTGCCTGATTTAAATAGAGGTATGACTTTACTACACTTCATGAGATCAGGAAAAGTTCCTGAGTCCACGCATTTATTAAAAGTTACAGCAAGATAAGGCGCTACGATGCCTATTATATCACTCAAAAGTTTAATTGAGATGCCCCAGTAATCCCCTGTGTTTTTTGATTTTAGAGAGTTAAAAACGTTAACTACGTCAAGTGGTGTTACATGCTCAAAACTAAATGATTGATTGCACTTAGGTACATTACCGTTCAAAAGACTTTCAGCTTTAGACGGGGATGAATTTAAGAAGCGAGTTGTAGTTATAGGTATGTGGGCAAAAAACTCATTAAATGCCTGAGCTACGTCAGCTGGTTTACTAACTAATTTGTTTTCGAATAGAATCTCTAGCTGATTTACTTTTTTAACAGACTTTCCCGTTTCATTATTTATTATTTTCCAAGTGGCTTTTACTTTATTATCAGAATTTTTAATTGTCTCGCTTAAGAATTTTGATTTAGCAGCAACACAAATCTTCTTAAACAATTTAGAATATTTTTTAACATACTCTAGAAAAGGAGTATCGAACCTATATTTTTTTAAACCGTATAACTCGTATAGTCTCGCTCTACTTTTATATATACCAGCAGTGGCCCATTGGTTGAAGCCAATGGAGGTACCCGTAACGTCTATAGTTTTAGACTTAAAAATGGCTTGGTACTCTTTTTGCACAACATCAAAAAGGGCTCTATAGATTTCATTAGGATTATCGTTGTCTACTAAAGATGGTGTAAGTTTATTTGCTATATTATTTTTAAACTTATTACAACGGCTTACCGTATAAGGCCTGCATTCTATTTTAAGCGGCTTTTTATTTTGTGGCATAGGAAAGCTAACTAATAGTCCACAGTGGTCAGACGTTAAGTCACTTAACACTAATTTTTTTTCTGAATTACAATTACTAAAAAAGTTATCAAGGCAAGTCGATGAGGATGCCGTAATCCTAGTAGGTTCATAAAACAAGTTGTTTAAATTATAAGACCTAAACAGATTGATTAACCTGACACTTAATGAAGTATCATCTAAAATATTAACATTAAAATCTCCACATATCACTATACTTTTATTACTTGATTTTATTTTATTAATTAAATCCTCCATTACTGATTCGAAAAGGCCAAAATCACCAGAAGGGGGTCGATAAACGCAAATTATAACGTATCGCTCAAGTTCAACACAAGACAACTCAACAATGTGCTCGATGGAAAGATTAACTAAATCTAAACGTTGTTTGCATTTCAAGTTATTTGAAACAAGGATTAATGATCCACCGCGAATTATATTTTTTCTTACAAATGCACTTTGTACAGTAAAATAATCATCATTAATAAAAACTACTTCATGTTCTTTCAACCAATGTTCAGTTAAACATAAAACCTGAACGTCATAGTTCTCTATAAATAAACATAACTCTAGTTCTTTGCCGGACAGACCTTGCATATTTTGATGTACAACATTCAACATATTATGAGGCTTACCCGTTGTCGCATCTAATAGTTTAAAGAACTAGGGGTATTAATTGAAATTTTAGAATTATTACTAACTGTAATCATTGGTACACAACATGTACCTGTGTCACGCTGTATATTGTATGCTAAAAGATTAGCAATTTGTCTCCTACTACTAGGTGATAAATACATATTAGTATTGGTTAGTTTGTAATCAGTAATAAATTGATTACAATCAAAATATAAAATAGCGTCACTGTGACGATAGGTCCTATTATAAAATAGCAAGTTTAAATTATAGATGTGCCTATTTTGCTCATCAGACAAATAATTTGAATAAGGCAAAGCGCAGAAAATAAATTTAATGTTATTTGTCTCACTGAGATGTAACATCAAATTGACACAATCAATTACATCCTTTTTCTTAATAGCTAAACTGTCCCCACACAATAGTATAATAGTTGAACTGGGGTGTATTTTTGTCAATCTAATATTATTTACTAATTGGCTAAAACTGGCACCGGGTAAACAATTATTTATTATACTATGTTGTGAACACTGGTTCAAAACAGTACCAAAACCTTGACCAAATTTGTCAGAAAAAACATAAGTAGTGGTATTCACATTATTTATATTAAGATTATCACTACAGCTATCGACAGGCTGAGCCGCTGAGGGTCTGGGTGCTATGTGCTGAGGCTGTGGTGCCTGAGAGCATGCACAGTTACAAGATAGGTTATTTGTCAGAGACTCATACCTCTCTGCATTGTACGTAACCAGGTCAACCAATTCATTGGCCTCCTGCATGCGCTTACTCAGATCTTGTTGAGAAGCCTCATATTTATTAAAAATATCGTTTAGAGCATATTCCCTAACAAACAGTTCATTCTGAAGGCGCTGAGTGTCATTATCATACATTATTTTACAAAGCTCTAATTCACTATTGCAATCCTTTAATTCTTGCAATAAATTAAGTTTGTTTTGTCTAAGTTTATTATTTATTTTGTTTAATTTTTGATGTTTTAATGATTTTTTAATTTTTCTAATTAATCTATTAATTTTAATATATTTCTTTATTTTGGAATTTATTTTGGAATAAGGAATCCATCTGTATGGCTCACTTTTATGGGAGACTAGCCAGCGGCCTCGCCCACGGCATGTATCACAAGAGAACGTGGCAACAGGTAGCCGTCATCAGCAGTTGATATTTATTGTTAGCGTAGTTTCCAACTGACGCTTTTCCCCATCACATATACAAGTTCGTATCGTATACAGGAATGGACTGAATAATCATCATCATCATCAAGTTTGATTGATATTGGATTGTTGCTGCTACCTATAGCATCAACAACCCAATGTGATACTGGACTGGGTGTGGTAGTGGACTGTTATACCTATATAACAGTCCACTGCTGGACATAGGCCTCTCCAATTGCACGTCATTCAGCTCGCTTTTCGCCAACTCTCGTCCAGCTGCTACCAGACACCCTACGAAGATCATCGCTCACTGAACAATACCGTCACAAAATAAAACCATCATGATTCCAGCGTGAGAGAAAGACGGTGCTTTAAAGTATGAATAACACTATCCCTTTCTCACGACGGAACTGTGATGGCATTGGCACTTCGTAGTAGCTACGGTAGTTCATACAATATTTGTGTATAGTCCTACCAACCCAAGGTGCGTCATTCAAAGGCAGGCAATCACTTAGCGCCTCATAGAACTTGCTTCATTTCGACCGGCTGAGTGACAAGTTGCCAGTTTGCTTACAATTACATAAGTTGAGCCGTTACCCTCAGTTGTCGCTTACAAACTTACGTGGAACTTTGGAAGGGTTACCGAAGGTTGAGCAAACAAAGATGGTAAGTATAGATTTTGTGTTAGGTAGGTATTACTAAAAATATTTTGTGTTAGGTAGGTATGACCAAAATGATTTTAGAAAAATTGAGAACTTCATTTTTGTAGTTAAAAGGTCACCTATGTTTTCCTATTTGACATCCAGGAAGAGTCGTAGCCCGTGAAATGAAGCCTGCAGTTTTCTCCTATTTCCATACTTCTTATTTCTTACGTGTTAGGACTATGCTTTCGAAATAAATGATTTCAGCGAAACAAAAAATCTTTTGAACCCTGAAACTCAAAAACACAAAACCCAGACAATCCTAATTACTTATTCCAAACACTACTCCAGCTAGTCCGCAAAGAACACAAAAAATGTCGCCAAACAAAACAAAAGGGTGCATCCACACTGCACCACTAAAGCAGCATCACAGTCGGGCACAAATTATACGAATTGGAAAAAGAACCAGTCGGAACTGGTTGATACCGGACAAAGGCGCCAGGCGAGGCTAATCGAACACGAATGGAATGGAAAATTTCTGCATGCCTTTGTTGTTCTTCCCTTGCTCGGTGAAACTCGTTTTCTTTCAGCGCATCGGACGCTGTTAGTGTATTTGGGCGATCTATTGGCAAAGCGAAAAAAAAACACTGAATTTATTAAGGATCGTCTTTTGCAGAGTTCTCTCTTTTATATTTTTTATTTTCTATTTCTACTCTCGTGTTGCAGTGTCGGTTTTTCAGATCTATTATGTTACCCGTGATTTGTTTTAGAGCTATTTGTTTCAAATTGATTTGGGAATAAAAGCAAATCTGTGCTCTGATTTAATTCTAGCTTTCTATAACAGGGGACAGTATTGTACCACTAGTGTTTAGGGCTAGTCATAAACTTTAACTTTTTCTAGTATTGCGTTGGTGGAAATCGCAATTTTATTTAAACCTTGAGCGATCATGAGCGTAATTTTGTGTATATAATATGTTTCATTTATTCTCTATTTCTTGAAATGGGGTATAAGATACTCCTAGACAATTTTATTGCCTACTAACAAGACTCCGTTTTGTGGCGGCTAGTCACGCAGTGATCTACATTGTTTAGAAGGCGATGATTTTATCCAACGCCGTGAAACGTATAAAACTCTATTATAGTCCAGTTCGGCTATTTTATTGTGTATCTGAAAGATTCCCCATCTTAGTTATTATTTCGTTAATTTTTTTTTCACTGCTTGGCAAAGGCCTCCTCTTTCTCTCTCCAAACCTCTCTGTCTTCGGCGATTTCTGGCCAAGCTTGCCTCAAACTTGATCAGATCGTCACACCATCTTCGCCGCGGTCGACCTCAACGGTGACGTCCTCCCTCTTGTCTCTAAATAGTATAAATCTCTACATAGTATAAATCATAGTCGCTTTCCGCGTCTATCCATTTCTCCGCAAACTTCTACTAAACCATGCAACGGATTTTAATGCAGTTCACTTATAGATAGAACAATAATCGAGGAAGGTTTATGTGTACAATTTGTATCCGTGCAGAGCCGGGGCGGGTCGCTAGTGTTTGTATAATAACAAATAAAAATAGGTTTTGCAAATTTGCAAAAACTACCTGCCTTTCATAGCCGGTGAATACTTATAATTATTTCTAAGTATGCCTAAGCCTTAGGGTTGTCTTTGTAAGTGGTGTAATTAATCCATTGATGATTAATAAATAAATAAATTAAAAAAATCTTTATTGTTCAAGAAATCCGTGCAGATTCAAAATAGCACTAGCCTCCACACTAGGATTCCCTGTGTATATGATGATCAAATTCGATACATATTGCATAAGCTAGTGAACTTAAATAATATAAATTACGCATTTGAAATACAAAATCAAAGATCATCTTTTTATAATAAGCCCCTCATCCAACACTTCCAAAGGTGTCAAGAAACTCCTCGAGCACACGGTCACACTTTACGAGAGCAAGTCAAAGCGTTCCACTCGCCACACACAAATCACATGTGCAGCCTGCAACTCTAACAAGCCGCCCTTACGTTACACCGCGGTGAGAAGAGGCCCTTATGTGGCAAATCGTCGCCTTATTGTTGAGGTCACAAAAAAAATAAGTTCAGAAGACCTATTTCTCAACTGCAATCTGCCCGGGGGTTGAGGATAAATTCGAAAGAGTTACCCCGCACCTGGGCATTCAGGGCAGGGAGGAACAGAGGTGGGTTTTAGTCAGTAAGAGTCTGACACGTCCTTCCGCTCCACCCTAGAGCGGCAGATGTCATTGGATAATTTCCCACCAGCCAAAAAAAAAAAAAAGATACAACTGCAGTGATGAAAGATGAAATCAATAGGTGGACAGTGGTACAAAGAGAAGTAGCTGTTTGCCATATATACTGAAGAACTTCAAGTAAAAAAAAAAATTGTTTGTTTAAAAAAAGGTTACTCCTGAAAGTAGGTACTGATCCATTTTCAAAAAGTTTTTTACTGATAAAGAAGACTCTCGCTGAGAGCCATAGACTACTTTTAAAACTGAAAAATATCTTCTTGTTGAATAGACTGCGGATGCAAAGCCACTGGTAAAAGGTAACTAATATAATAAAATAAATAAATAAAGTAAAATAGGCATGTAATACTGTTACTCTTTACAATCTTATTCCTACATGTTATACTAATCACTATTTAAATTAATACTTGCTTTCTGTAAAAGCTTGTCTCTCGACAAAGGCCTCCTCCAAGGACTTCCATGCAGCTCTGACTAATATACTCAGTGGCAAATCGTAAAATTGTTAGTCTTACCGGAACTTATGCAGATAGAAGGTAGAAAAACTTTGCAAGAACCGAGCCTTCTTTAGACTTGTCTACGTGCCTAATAGTCTCGGTTGGAAATAATGAGCCATGCTTCCAACAGTTACTGGCTTAAGTGTCAGGCTGAAGGGCACACCAACATGTATAGTTTTACAGGCGGCTACAATTCTCACGCTCTTTTCTGACGTCTTGAGCTCCACACGTGCTTGTCTCCTTATTATTTTAATTTGGGGCTATTTTCTTCTCAGACGAATCAGACGAATGGACCTGATGGAAAGGTTCAGTGGTATGAGTCGTATAGGCTAAAGTGTATATGTCGCAGCCATCTGGTTGAATCAGCCAGTCAATTGGACGCCTAGGCTGTTCATTAAACGCCGGCATTCAATTAAATGGCTAAAGAACAACCAACCAAGTCATTGAATGCAACGTTTATCCAGATGGCTGGATGTCGTCTAGTTATTTCTTCGATCAATAATTAATTTAGTTAAATTAGATATTGATGAATTTGCGATATCACTGATCATGATTATGTATGTACAAAAGGCAATGTTAGGATGCAAAAGCGAGCGAAGTGAACTTTGGATATGGGGCACCCCGACTTGGAAGGTTAGGTTTGAAGGGGATGGCGGGGTCTAGTGATCGAGTGAAGCCAGGGAACTCATACCCCGCCATCTCCTTCGTGGTATTTTTTTAACCGACTACGCCTTTTAATATTGTATCACTAAAAATCATTTCAATCATTTAACTTGAAGTAAATTGAATCACTAGACTGAGTCTTGGTCAGTCATCTTCAAAGGGCTGACTTTCAATACGCCAAGTTGTTAAACGTTGAGTGATTCTATTTATTTATTTAATCATTTATGTACACACAGAGACACAGTAACAATAGACATAATTATAAATATAGTACAAAGGAACTGCTTATTTCTTAAGAAATTTCTACCAGCAGACCTGCGATAGGAGAAGTGAGAAAGAAATGTAGACAAAAGTGTGTAAGAAACAGAAAAAAGAATACGAGATGTCCTATACCAAGGTATCAAATAAACCTACACATATAGCCTATACTTACATAAATATATACCTAATACTGTAAATAGATACATGACATACATATATATATAAAATATTATAATAGAGAGGAAAGGTAGTGCTGTTTAACACGATTTTTGAAGAGAGAAATTGACTTCAAGTCTCGAATGCTAGGCGGAAGCGAGTTCCACAATCTTACTGCATGGACAGAGAAAGAGTAAGAATAGGAACTGGATTTATGAGGATGGGTTTTGAGGAGGGATCTAAGGTGACATCTACACGGCGCGTCACCAGGGCGAGCGTAAGAAATTCGCTCACGCAGGTAGGAGGGATAAGACGAGTTGTGTAGAATGTTGAAAAGGAGACAAAGAATCCGAGTGTTCCTGCGAAGTCGGATTGGGAGCCACTTGATCTCCTTGCGAAGGTGAGAGACATGGTCATACTTACGCAGACCAAAAATAAACCGGATACCTAAGTTTTGCAGGCGCTCAAGCTTGCTTAGTAGCTCCTCAGTAGCATCCAGGTAGCAGGCATCGGCATAGTCTATAATCGGCTGAATAAGAGTTTGGGCTAAAGAGATTTTTGTTTTTAAAGGCAATAGACTCTGAAGGCATTTAAGCGAATGGAAAGAATAGTTTACCTTTCGACTGACCTCATTGACCACCGCACGCCACGACAGATTGGAGTCAATAATAACACCCAGATCTTTGGCAGTATCGGAATATTTAATAAGAACACCATCGAGATATAAAGGTGACAGGGAAGAGACAACAGCCGCAGTACGCACAAACCTGCTGCCTATGATCATGGCCTGAGATTTATTTGGGTTGATCTGTAAACCAAATAACTTGGCCTAGGCGCCGATACAAGCCAGGTCATGATTCACAGCGGCGATTGCAGCGTCCGCATCGGCTACAGTAAAATGTCGATGTTCTAGTTGAATTAACTAGCCATTTAATTGAATGCTGGCGTTAAATGAACGCCTAGGCATCCAATTGAATGGCTGTTTCAACCAGATGGCTGCGAAATATATACGTTTTGTACCGTTGAAAACGTTGTGTTATTATGATTGGGTGTTAAGAAGAAGACGAACTACCTGGTAACTTGTCGGAATCTACACGTGAATGTTAGTATATTTAAAGTCTGTTATAATTTCTACTTTAACGACGTGCCACAATATTGTACGAGTAACAATTCATTAATTGTAAAAGAGTGTCCGTAGAGACTCTTGCATGCTGCCTCTTTTTTTTTTGACTGTCTGATCATGACAATTCAAAAGTATCCGTAATTGGTCTTCTTTTTCTAGTTTCTTCTCGCGTTAGCTCGCGAGCTCTGTTTCGCAGAAACCTTACATTTCCCGAGACAAAGTAGCCAATGGCACTCAGTAATAGTTTAGCCATAATAGCTTTGGGCCAGCACATCCAAAGATTAGCTCTTACAGCAACATATACCTCTTATAATATTGTTTTAGTTAAATACCTTCACAACAATCTTAAAAGTACCCTCCCAATAGTTATAGTACTTAATACGCAAACTATAACACATTGTGAGGTTCAGCGAACAACATCGTTAACACACTAAGGCACTTGTTTCACCGCCGGCGATGAGCGAGTAACGAGTAGAGCTTCAAACTAAAAACGAGTTGGCGAGCAGCGAGTAGCGAATGTCCGATAGTTTTTTTGTGGGCTTTAAGCTAGTGTTTGAGTGGGACAGGCGATTACACACACCACTCGCTCGGTTTGGTCTCTCAGCGTGAATTCTGACCGCCGAGCGAGCATCGCTGAGCAAAAAAAAAAAGGGTCGCTGAGCGAGTTAGTTTTCATAGCTCTTGTCGCTCAGCGAAAAACTTGTGAAGCGAGTCAGACAGTCACCGATCAACTATTAATGTATACATCTCTTTTGTTTACACTTATGAATATATATCTATTGTAAGTTTCTTGAGTGTCAAAATAGCCAAGAGTAAGTCGCTTCCTCGCCGACGGTGGTACAGCCCTAACACTATTGATAAAATCCTCGTCAAGAATGTTCCTCAAAGTTTCAAACATGTCTAATTATTATGAAATATGAGCTTTGATATACTCATTTTATAGAGCTTCACTATTAGCACATATACCGTCTATACTTATATACGGCCCCCATTCCCATACCATTTCTCTCTATAAGTGAGCCAGAAAATCAACAATAGTAAGTAATTAACCCGGCAGAGGGAGGCACGGGGTGCCCTTCACGGCCACGCTGGTCTGTCGATGGCACTCCTGCCTTCAACCTGGGCGGAACAAAACGCCTTTGTCACTGACACGACGTCCACTATACGTGGAAGCGTGAAAGTGATCGTGTCTTTGAGTTATTTAGGTCAATATGCCAATATATCCTTTGTTTGTGTAGGTTCAGGTATAATAGGAGACAAGTTCTGAATATTTTGACAAAACATTAAACTTTATCCATGGTGATAGTTACAATGTCTTGAAATTGGGACCAACGTGTTCTAGAACCAAAAATTGGGACCATAAATCCATTATGTACCTCTTTGAGAACATGTGCCCAGATTCCAAAAGAAATTCCTTACACACCTACATAACTAGTAACTAGCCTATGATATTAGTATTTGACGGCACGGTTGGCGCAGTGGTTGAGCGACTGGCTACAGCGGTGCGTGTCGTGGCTTCGACTCCCGCACGGAACAAATATTTGTATGACCTACAAGTTGTTGTTCCTGGGTCTGGGTGTCTTCTGAACGCACCCACGATACAGGAGTTATTCCTAGGGGAAAAGTTCGTTTAAAAATAAAACATAAAATAAACTAAGATATTCCCAAAAAAGCGAGTAAGCCAAAATCCACCACGCAGGCCTTTTGGGAAAACTTGCCACCAAACTACATAATAATTTAACACCTCGTGAGGCCGTGCGAAAAAAAATATTATTATTAAAAATTATAATTAGTATTAATTATTATTTTTAAAAAGCCATTGTTGCGTCCCCGATCGGGGACGCGCGGGGCCTGATGGGTATTGCTCAATGGTATTGCCACACTCTATATTACATTGTGTCTTTGATAGGCTCGATGGATGGCACTAGTTTCAGCGCACCTTTGTGGAACAAAACGCTTTTGTCAACGGCCACGAACGATGCCGACGTCCATAGTAAATGGGGCGTCGGGTCTGAAAGTGAGTGGGCTCCATGCCGCCATCTTTGTTGTTAATTCTGTTTAGTTTGCTTTGCCCCATAAACTTAATTTAATATTTAAAACTGTAGGCACTAGTGAAAATCACTGTACAAAGGCAGACCTTTCGTGTTTTTTTACTTTATTAGTTTCAAATAGTAAATGTATTTAAAATCTAAAAATTTGAACACACGTGACACCTACCAATCGATACTGGACCTGGGGGTCACAGCCCACTCCCGATCTGCAAGAGGCGGCTTGTGTCCCAGTAGTCGGAGCTTTAAAATCTGATTATTATTACAGCTTTTTCTATAGATATTCATGGCATGAATCATCCTAGTATCCTATCCTACGTCCTACTAATATTATTTTATTTCATTAGAATCTTCATCAAAGAGTACACCTTACATGCTATGTTGTAAAGGACAAGATCAAAAATCTTTGTTAAGTCAGTTATAGGAGACCACATCATGCAATAGAAAATAATCAAACAGTATGGGATGCCTAACTAACATATTTAATATGGTATTTTAATAAAAACATCTAATTAGTCCGTTAGTTAAATTAGTCCGTCAGTTAAATTAGTCCGTCAGTTAAATTAGTCCGTCAGTTAAATAACCAAAAAATATTGGACACGTCTTTTTTCTTTTGTCTCGTCTGAGAAAAATGAAAATGAGGGCGATACAGTGTGTTGAAATTTCGTGTGGCGTCACGCGACACTTTTACCACCAAAGTGACGTAACGAGCCCCCACTCCGGAACTTTGACGCGTTTTATCTTTGTCATTTTTTATTGGTTTGGTAAAGCAAAAAATATGTGTCCTATATTTTTTAATTTTTTAATTGACGGACTAATTACATTTTTTTAGTAAAATACCATATTCTAATTCAAATGGAAATAGCTCTCAAAAATTATAATTATAATTATTTAGCATTATAAATGCGAAAATTTGGAGGGATGGAATCACGCCAGAACGATGAATGGATCTGGATGAAATTTAGCACAGATAGATTATAGTCTGGCAGTACATAGGCATATAATTAAAATGGAATAAATACTAAAACCACGCGGGTGAAACCGCTGACAGAGGCTAGTAACAAATCATTTAAATACTCCCCCAAATATTATTATACAGATCAATCTGGTGTGGAGGGTGCAATTTACATAGAAATAGGCAGCAGATGCGAGTCCAATGGAGTTAGTGAAGTGCTCTCCATGCCATGCCGGGGATGCAGCCAGCGGCACTCCGGCACCGTCTTCGTGAACTGGTGAAATGTATGCGCGACGAACAAATAGGTTAGAGATGATGTATGAATGATATTATGGAGAATTTGACTAAATTATTTATGGTTAGGTTTTAGAGCAGTGGTGGCCCAGTGGTAACAGCCGCGACTTACAAGTTGTAGGTCATGAGATCAAACCCAGGCAGGCGTCATACTTTGTGTTAAAAATTATTACATCACCACTGCTCTCAAAACGGTAAAGGAAAACATCGTCAGGAAACCGGCATGTCATAGAACCAAAAAATCGAAGACATGTGACATCCAGCAACCGCATTGGGCCCGCGTGGTGGATTACGACCCACACCCTCTCACAAAGAGGAGCCTGTGCCCCAGCAGTGGGGACATAAAAAGGCTGATGTTGATTTAAGGTTATGTACGCTGTAAGTAATTTGAAAATGACATTATTTATTTAAACTTCATGTACAAAGTAGGAAGGTACATAGACAAACTTAATATCATAAGGCATTTTCTACTAGTCAAGCTTTGGGTGAAAAAGACAGCATCTGGGGCTTAATATTATACCTAAATGCGAAAGTTTGAACGGATAAATGGATGTTTGTTACTCAATCACGCTAGAACAGCTGAACGGATCTGGATGAAATTTGGTACAGAGATAGATATTGTCTAGAAAACCACATAGGTTATCATTTATAGCCGGGGAAGTACTAATTCCACGCAGGCGAAACCTTCACGATTTTAAAGATAATTTAATTATTTATATTTTAGTATACGTGTTTTAGTATAATATCTGTTGTTTTATGTATAATAAATTAATAATGCGTCTAATTTTGCACAGCGCACCTTGATGGGCGAGTCCTATTACTGGGTGGACGTACGACGCGTTACGTGAGCTCAGCACAGAACACGCAAGCTAACCACTTAAGGTCATTGGCATTAAATAGCGCCTTAACTTGAGCCAAGCAGCAAGCGTCGGTTCTGAATGCAGGCTTACCGCTGAATAATACCACCAATTAGTGATCGATGCCACCAATGGATAACCACACAGGCTGAGCGATGCTGCATGGGACAGCATATCTCTGTCGCCTGAAGGTCATGATTAATTAAACCCACTTAATGTAAGTTCTGCTATGTATTACTCGTAAGATTCCATGACCATCAAGGCGTGAACTGAAAAGTGTGTACCTATTGTTAAAGTTAGTTGAGAGGACCAATTGAATGACTTTCCTTTAACCCAAACCACATGCGAGTTAATCCCCGAAGTCTCATGCTAAATAATACCGCTGGGTAATTCGGTGAGTAAGAAAAATTCTTACAAATAAGGACTTAAATCAATCTGCCTAGCCTTTTCCCAACTATCTTGGGGTCGGCTTTCAGTCTAACCGGATGCAGCGGAATACCAGTATTTTACATAGAGCGACTGCCTGTCTGACCTCCACAACCCAGTTACTGAGTAATACTAGTAACCCCTTGGTAAGACTGGTTGTCAGACTTTCGGGCTTCTGAAGACCCGTAACGACTGTCAAAGATCCACGATTGACAGCCGGGACCAACGGCTTAACGTACTTTCCGAGGCACGGAGGAGTCTCGGTATGTAAAGATGGTCACCCATCCAAGGACCAACCCCGACAAGCGTAGCATAACCTAATGGATCAACCTGTGCGGCTGTTATTACTTTTGCCACGAGCTCATCTTATGTGCCCCAATAATTAGCTAAAATCAATCAATAGGCTTCACTTAACACTGATAAAAGCAGTGGTCAAGAAAAAGCAATGAGGAAAATTGGAACATAAATAGAGAATTTTCTTCGTCGCTCTTTTTAGGGTTCCGAACATCCGAATGAAAAATGGAACCGTTATAGGATCACTCGTGTGTCTGTCTGTCTGTATGTCCACCTGTCACGGCCAATTTAGTCCGAATCTACTACTACATATAGTAGAAGGGCATATTGTGAAGGTCTTAAATGTATTTTTTTCATAATTTTAAAATAAATAGTTTTAATTTATTTAAGGAAAATAGAACAAAATTATCTCTAAAAGACTCAGTAGTTTCGGAGATAAAGGCAGCGGGGCCTTATCTCCGAAACTACTGAGTCTAAAATTATGAAAAAAAAATGTAAGATATAGTTTTTACCTACTTATAGATTACAGTAAAACCTATAAGAAGTCTGTGATATTTTTATAAAACATGTCAAGTAGTGTTTTTTGTTAAAAAACACCAGCAGATGATGTAAGCTTTTAAATAGCACAGTCAGTAAAAACACATACCAAAGGTGAAAACAATATTTCCTCACTATGAGAAACAAGCATAGACTGCTTGTGTCTCCTGACCCTGTTATTAACAAATAAAAAACAGCAGGTCGCCAAAGTGAATTCTTGAAGAACCCCGTCCTAAGTACGGCTCGACTGATGCATACCTCCATTACAATGTACATACAAAATGTAGCTATTGACCCAGTTAGCGCCAGGGCTGGCACGCTGCGCATTACATGTAACCCAGGTTAAACACACTTTAATTAGCAACCAGCGTTTTGGTGAAAATATTTTTTAACTGTTGTTGTATGTGCAATTCGCGTAAACGACGGAAATTGGAGTTATGCGCCTATATTGCAGTAGTGTGCCAATATCATGCGGAATCGCAATCGCCGCGATCAATCGCGATCGCAGTGGAAGCGATGCGCTTGCGCTCCTCCTCCAATGGCATCCTGAATGTGTTCTCAGACCGGTGGGACTCTCCTCTCTTACGAAGGTGGATGAGAGTTCAGACACACTGATACGTAAACTGGTGTACGAACAGGTCAATGATACATTGGCTGTTAATTATTGTCAATTTAAATTTAATACTAACTTTAGGCTAAGTCATACTATTACTAACATTACATGGATTTTCTTATGTGAAATAAAATATTTGAATAATTCAAATATTTTATTTCACATAAGAAAATATTTGAAAATATGTTTTTTTTTTACTAATTTTACTTTGATAGGCTCGCGCTTGAGCACTATCTCACCTGATGGTAAGCGATGATGTGGTCGACGATGGAGCACGCTTACCTAGAAGTGACCTATTCACTCTTGTGTTAAAGACTCCTGCGCCTATATTGCAGTTGTGCGCCTATATTGCTGTGTTTAGTTACAGTTTGCATAGAACTGAAGTTGTTTTTCACTTTTGCGTAATAAATTTTGCTCCAATTTTTAACTGTGCAAACATCAAGAGCAATAGTGGCCCAGTGGTAACAGCCACGACTTATAAATTGTAGGCCTTGTGTTTTAAACCCAGGCAGGCACTTTACTTTATGTAATTTATTTCATCACCACTGCTCTCAAAACTGTAAAGGATAACATCGTGACCGAGGAAACCGGCATGTCCTAGAAAACAATGCAATGACATGTCATTGCAGTTTTGGCCTAGTGGCTAGCGTGATGGATTACGACCTACACTCTCTCATAGACAGGATGCCTGTGTCCCAGCACTGGGAACTTAAAAAGGCTGGTTGTTATTAAACTTATAACCATCATAATTAATAAGCTTATGGACAATTTGATAAATAGGACTTGCAATATGCTCTTTATACATCAAAAAATTATAATATTTATAGCAGCCTGGAACAGCGAACCGAACTTGCAGGGTGAGTGCTACTTCTCACACAGAGATGTAGGTATGCCGCATATATTTTCTTGATTTTTACTTAAAGTCCTTTTACTTCTACACAAACCTTTGATAACAGCATTAATTTCGTTTCCATCTCCAATCACAAGCTCAACATTATCATAATTATTATCTTCAACAATATTTAATGTTGTGGCAGCCCTGCGCGCATCACAATTCCGCAGCCTCGTGGCGAGATATCGAGAGGTTCGGCATCGAGTGATCGCCGGCCGGCGAGTTCGATACTCCTGCTGCTGCAAATTGTTCCCAACTACTCGATACCTAAGTTTTTGCCGAGAACACACGAGTAGCCGAGGCTATTGCTATTTGAGAGTGGGAATGTGAAGTGATTGTGGAATAAAATGTATATTATTTGGGTTGTGAGTTCTTGTTTGGTCAAGCAACTCTTGATTGATCAAATAGCTTATGTATACATAAGTACTTCCATGGTTTATGAAATCAAATTACTAGTGTGCACTGTTGCTTTGAGTAACCTGTCATTGTTATATTTCAACAATTTTGCTTAGTCTCCGTGGCTCTTCAAAAATCAATCTAACCTCGCTGCAATTTGAATGACATGGTTGGTGCAGAGGTTGAGCGATTGACTGCTGCGCTGCGAGTCTCGGCTTCGATTCCCGCACGGAAAAAAATCGGATGTAAAAAGACAGCTTCCCAAGCCGAAAGCCACATATTCTACCAATTATTTGGATCATTTTATTCCACTTGACCATACCTGGAAATCCACTGGCTCTTAAGATATTGAAGGTCAAAGTAGTAATTTTGATTTTTACTTTTTTACGAAAATGACTTCCAAGTGTTATTACTACTTGGAAGATTTTTTGTAAAAAAGTAAAAAAAAACTATACTGCCCAGGGATCGTGAATAAATTCTAAACATAGTTATCGCGCCCCTGGGCACTCAGGCAGGGCAGAAAAATTTTTTTTTACTCAGTAAGAGTCTGACACGCCCTTCCGCTCCACCCTAGAGCGGGAGAAGTCATTGGACGATTTCCCACCCCCCTCAAAAAAAAAAGAAAAGACGTACAGTATGCGTAGTTAACGGTTTGTGATGTGTCTTTTTAACCGACGAAATAAAAAGGATGAGGTTCTCAATTCGACCGTATATATATTTTTTTTCTTTTCTTTTTTTGTGTATGTTCAGCCCTCACTCCGTGATTTATGAACCGATTTTGATAATTCTTTGTTTGTTGGATAGGGTATACCTCAAGAGTGGTCCCGTGTCAAGGAAGTCAGGATCTGATGATGGAATCCTGATAAAATTGAGAGACACCCTCGAAAATTGTGGGCTCAAATAGTGTTTAGAATGTATGTTCAGCCCTCACTCCGTTAGTTATGAACCGATTTTAATAATTCTTTTTTTGTTAGACAGGGTATACCTGGAACAAGAAAGTTAGGATCTGATGATAGAATCCAGATAAAATTGAGAGAAACCCTCGAAAATTGTAGGCAGGAATAGTGTTTCTGCTTGTATGTTCAGCCCTCACTCCGTTAGTTATTAATCGATTTTAATAATTCTTTTTTTGTTAGGTAGGGTATATCTCAAAGGTGGTTCCATGTTTAGGAAACCAGGATATGATGAGGGCATCTTGATAAAATTGAGAAAAACCCTCGAAAATTGAGAGCAGTGTTTCTGTTTACTTTTCATAACTTTTCAGGTATTTGCGATTAGGAATCATCACATCATGAAATTGCGATTGATGATGGAAACCACACCTTTGCTAAACAATTAGAAGTTAGATATAAGAACTGTGGTTTTAGTGACAGAAACCACTTAATATGCTTTGAAGAAAAGACGTCTTTACAATATTGGAGGTAACCTCAATTGGTCAATTATCCTGGGATCCTCAAAGAAGGATGGTTACATCATCAGCTCAGTGGCAAGAGGAATGATAAAAGATTAGAAATTAGCCTCTGAATATTCAGAGTATTAAAAGATGACGCGAGCCACAAAAAGATCATAAAATAAAAAAAGTTAAAAATTAACCGACGAAAAAGAACTAAAAAGCAAGAAATAAATAGACCTTTTAAGTCTTGAGTATTGAGCTTATACATAAAATATCAAATTTATGGTATCGGCGCCAAATTGTAAAATGATTAATTACCTACGTGGAGCCTATTTCATTTCTACGTACAAATAAAATTTAGATGATTAATCAGATTGTTGTTTGGTGCCGACTCAAAATTAGTTTATAATAAATTTGATATTTTAATTATGAGCTCAATACTCAAGACTTAAAAGGTCTATTTATTTCTTGCCTTTTAGTTCTTTTTCGTCGGTTAATTTTTTTGTTAAAAAGTTTTTTCACACCCAGTATTTGTATCGCCTACAGATATTCGTTCCGTGTCTCGGTATTTGTAAACACACCAACGATACAGGAGAAATTTCTAGTGAGGGACATACTAAAAAAAAAAACCAATGTGGCAATTAAAGAATTTCTAATAATTAAGATTAATTAAAAAGCTGATGACAATTTTATCACTAAACCCTTTGCAATGTAAGCAGAAACTGAAAACCCGACAAAGCTTCGTCTAAGGACCCTAACGACATCGCCTGATGAAACTAATTATTCTCGTTAATTATCAGCTTTTGTTCCAATGTTAGGAGCCGTTCTATTTTTATTATTTTGTCTTCGTACTCAGTTCGACGAGCTAGTAGCTAAAGTAATAACAGCCCACGAGTCGATCCATGAGGTTAAGCTACGCTTGCCGGGGTCGGTCTATGGATGAGTGACCATCTTTACATACCGAGACTCCTCCGTGCCTCGGAAAGCACGTTAAGCCGTTGGTCCGATTGATTGTCTTCGTACTCAGCTGTATTGACGAGTTGCGGTCCATGAATCAATGCACTGATTCTATTATGTTATCAGCAATTTTGTTATTCAGTTCCAAGACTGTAAGAGAAACGGATCAGGTTCAATAATTAAAAAACATAATTGTTGTTTGAAGGATGTACTCGTAGGTAATCTTCAGTAGTACTGATCCAATTACGAAAATTCTAACCAACTATTGACATGTAAATACAGATTTTGCAAAGATATCAGAAGCCAGTCTCTTTCTAGCAATAATTTATTAGTAAATATTATGTTTATAAAGTGTAACTAATTATTTTCGTGAAAGTGTGATGAAAAACGTCGTTTGATACACGGGGGCAATAGTCATTGCAGTTTCTTGACTCCAAAACGGACTTAAATGACAAACTTTGACTTTTTTTGTAGGGTACTTTCATTAAAATTAACTTTAGCCACGGAGCCAACTCAACAATCCAATACATTACAATCAAGCTGGAAATAAGGGTAAAAATACGAAACTAAGTTTTATGAACGTTTAGCGCACGCCCGACTTTTGTTCTTACTTAGTTTGCAAACTGTTGGGTTCCGTTCGCTGCACCAACATGGCGGAATTTTGTTGGAAATAATTGGAAGAGTAAATGAAAAGAGTATGAAAATACTCGAGACTTTAGAGTATGACAGGTTAGACGGAGTGTCAAAATCCAGCAAACTGAAGTACCAGAATGAGAAGCTGGCTTGTCAGATACAAGACAGCTTCTCATTCTGGTACTTCAGTTTACACGCGAAATAAGCTCACATAGACAAAATGAGAAGCCGATACGTCATCGCAACGTTCGTCAAGGTTACTCACACATATTAACGATCCTACTTCATTTAATGTCCAATGACGTTCCGTCTACAACCTTTCATAGTCTAAGCTCGAGACATGAGCTCTAACTTCAGACGTTTGATAAGGAGCAATCATTGTAAGCAAGCGTAACAGTAACTGTTTAAATAAAATCTTCAATTTTGGTCCCTACATCAAGTACGGCGATGCGTGACCGGTAGGCTCATGGTGGACATTCCATCCACACGCACAAAAACTTTTGGGAACACATTAATTGTGCGTACAGCTTAGGAGTGAAATTTTCTGCTGTAAGTGTTTCCTTATAGCTGCAATCTGGGGGTCTTTGAGTCAAGAGTGAATAGGTTACTTCTAGGCAAGCGTGCTGCATCGACGACCACATCATCGCTTACCATCAGGTGAGATAGTGGTCAACCGCGAATTATCAATGATATGAATTTAAAAATATATTATGTAGATCAGTTTTAAGAATCATATACTGTAGCTTCAAACGCTACTCCATTACTTTAATGTTCAGTACCAACATTTTATCCAAAAAAATTGTCGCTAAGTGGCAATTTTTTTCTCAAAACAACATAAATTTTGACAGTCCCTTAACAGCTCAAACAGCCCATTTCACAAAAGATCTACGCGAAAAATTTTCGTATTATAAAAAAAGAGTGAATTAAAAATGAATTCAAAATAGTCCGCGTTGTCACATTTAGCGGGAAATTAAATACTTTCTACGGCCGACCGACGGAAGTTTTGATAGAAAAAGTTGGCCTAGGGGCGCGAGTGATAAACACAATTAAGGCACTTTCTCACTCGATCGGGCTGAAACTTTTTTAATGCCCTCCACCTAACCTTCAGGAGGTCTCCCTTTATTAATCAAGAACTCAATTAAATATCTTTTTCACGCCAGTCTGAGTACATTTTTGTTTACTTAAAGGGGATGTCCGGTACGGAGCGGGATTTACATATTTTGATGAGGGGCTGTACAAATAAAGCCGAGTGAGTCGCCACGCTCTTCTCGGAGGGAAATGAAACAGGAAAGTTTTGAAGGTCGCCGTATTTTGTTAAACATTAGTGTATCAATGTTATTCTAGGCTTTAATTAATTGTTAGTGGTAATAAGAGGATTTTGCTTAAATCATAACATCTATTGATATTAACTGACCCGGTAGACGTTGTCCTGTCAGGCTATGAACTGTCAAACGCACGAAATTTAAATCACGACAATAACTAAAAAAAACTGACCAAGTGCGAGTTGGACTTCGCACATTAAGGGTTCCGTACCAAATATTGGTATTTATTAGTAAAGTATACGTAATAAAAAATATTACCACCAAAATTCAAGTTCCTAGGTTAATGGGAAATTAAAAAATCTTCGTAACAAAATTTTGTGACAGACGACGGACGGACAGACAGACACACGGTTAGACGGACACGTGAGTGACAACAATAAGGCTCCGTTTGGACCCTTCAGGTACGGAACCCTAAAAAGAGTTAGCGAAACTGGTCCAGCCGTTCACGCCTAATGCCGGTGACCAAGAAAATAGGGATTCATTTTTATATATATTATCATAGAGAACTAGCTGACCCGACAGATGTTGTCCTGTCTCAGCTATGAACTGTCAAACGCGCGGAGTTTCTGAAATTTTCTAATTTTCCGCGAAACTTTCTTAATTTTTTCTTTTAAGAACCTTCTCCTGACAATGACAACAAAAAAAACTTTTTAACAAAAAATTCTTTCTCTCTTGGCACTGAGCTGATGATGTAACCATCCTTCTATGAGGTTCCCAGGATATTGTCCAGTTGAGGCTACCTCCAATATTCCAAAGACGTCTTTTCTTCAAAGTATATTAAGTGGTAACCAGTTTTTTATATCTAACTTCTATTGTTAAGGAAAGGTATGGTTTCCATCATCAGCTCAGTTTCATGATGTGATGATTCCTAAATGCAAATAGCTGATAAAGTTATGAAAAGTAAACAGAAACAATATTCGTGCCCAATTTTCGAGGTTTTCTCTCAATTTTATCAGGATTCCATGATGAGATTCTAATGTCCTTGACATGAGACCACCCTTGAGGTATACCCTATCTATGATAAAAAGAATCATCAAAATCGGTTAATAAACAACGGAGTGAGAGCCGAACATACGTACAGAAACGCTAAACGTGCCCACAAATTTCGAGGTTTTCTCTCAATTTTATCAGTATTCCAGTGTTAGATCCTGACTTCCTTGACATGGGACCATCCTTCAGGTATACCCTATCTAAAAAAGAATCATTACAATCGGTTCATAAATAACGGAGTGAGGACCGAACATACATACAGAAACGCTAAACGTGCCCACAATTTTCGAGGATTTCTCTCAATTTTATCATGATTCTATTACCAGATCCTGATTTCCTTAGCATGGGAGCACCCTTGAGGTATACCCTATCCAACAAAAGAAGAATAATCAAAATCGGTTCATAAATGACGAAGTGAGGGCTGAACATACACAAAAAAAAATATTATATATATATACGGTCGAATTGAGAACCTCCTCCTTTTTTTAGTCGATTAAAATATATATATATATATATATACGGTTGAATTGAGAACCTCCTCCTTTTTTTTCGTCGGTTAAAAAGAATTAGCGAAATAGGTCCAGCCGTTCATGCGGGACGACGTGACCAAGGAAATAGGGATTCATTTGATATACAGAGTGTAATGGAAAGGTGTGGTTATATTTTAAGAACCGGTTCTGCCCATGGAAATGAACAACTTTCTCTAAGAAAAAATAGAAAATACCCAAAAAAAAAAATTACTTACCATACAAAGTTCATCATCCATCAGCTGATCAATATTTGTATGTGAGGTAATTTTTTTTTTTTTAAATTGCCTCGGATTTTCTTGAAGAAAGTTGTTCATATCGATGGGCAGATGCAGTCCTTAAAATATGACCACACCTTTCCGTTACACTCTGTATAAATAGGTAAGTGAGAAACTGACTGGCTGACTGATTCACTGACTGACTGATCGATCAACGCACGGCTGAAACTGCCTGTCTAGAAGCATAAAATTGTGTGTTCCTTAAATGACTAAATGTGCACTAAGCAGGGATTTATGAAAATTCATCTCCTAAGGGTTTCTTTTTTTGTCTGGGCAGTGACTCTTACTGACTAAAACCACACTCCTGCCACGCACAGTGTCTTCTGACAGGATCAGAGCCTGTTTTTGACTTTATCACGTTGTCGACTCTGTAAATTTGTTTACAAGATTTGTGTGTTATGATGATGCTTTGGGCTGGACAGACAATAGACAGACAATAAGGGGTTAACCCCTTAGGGGATGAATTACTTACTTTAAAGTGAGGGTTGAAAATTTTTATTAAGTACTAATTCCACACGCGCGAAGCCGCTGGCAGAAGCTGGTCAATTATAATTGTTTATGATAATACGTATGATTATTGTTTTACGAAAGTTCAAATATTGTACAGTATGTCACGTTCAAGATTTCCTGGTAAATAGCTACATTTTGTATGTACATTGTAATGGAGGTATGCATCAATCGAGCCGTACTTAGGACGGGGTTCTTCAAGAAGTAAAAAACAGCAGGTCACTTGATCTGCTATTTTTTACTTGTTAATAACAGGTCAGGAGACACAAGCAGTCGAGGCTTGTATCTCATAGTGAGAAATTATTGTTTTCACCATTGGTATGAGTTTTTACTAATGGAGCTATTTTAAAATTTGCATCATCTGCTTGTGTTTTTTGCATTTTTTTTATTTGACATGTTGTTTTAATATCACAGATTACTTATAGGTTTTCTTGTAATTTATAAGTAAAAAGTATTTTATGTATTTTTTTTTTCATAATTTCGACGACACGGTTGGCGCTGTGGTGGAGCGTTCGGCTGCTGCGCTGTGTGCCGCGGGTTCGATCCCCGCACGTAATAAATATTTGTATGGCCTACAGATAGTTGTTCCGGGTCTGAGTGTCTTTTGTATCTGAGTTTCAATGTGTGTAAACGCACCCGCGGTACAGGAGTAACTCCTAGTGTGGACAACGTTTAAAAAAAGAAAAAATGTTAGTAGCATATTAATGTAGCTGCATATGTATGAGCATAACGTTCGTGTTACCCAAAAATGAGGGAAAAAATATGGGTCTTACCCAACTTATCTCCATATAACATGAGGAAAAGTATGCGAGGTTTTCCCAACATTAGGATTATAACACCTTTTCCTGGTAGCACCTGTTAAAAACAAAGGAACGCATGTGCCACAAAAACTGTTACGCGGAACCCAGGACCGCTGAATTAATCACTGTTTTAAACTGAGTTTTAAAAAATGGTTACCAGGAAGAAGACAAGTTGTTTAAAATAATATTTTTTCAGGAGAGAGTGTGGTAAACGCAAACATGTCCTAATTAATTCATAAACGTTTATTTTAGGTTTACAAAGCACGTTTCTGAAACAGTCTATGTTTTTATATAGCCTTATGGCCTGGGGATTTTAAGTCATGAATGAATAGATTACTTCTAGACAAGCATGCTCCGTAGAACATCGCCATCAGGTGAGATAATGGTCAAACTTGAAGGCTCAAGTTACAGGCGGTTAGAGGAATATAAATATCATATTTTCTGATTGGTGATATCACAAAGACATATAAACTACTTGAATACTTTCGTGAAAACACTTGCATTTGTATTGTCTTATACCGGCTGTATACGCTCTGTGAGACACCACGAGACAGGCAGAATACGAGTGTGTAGATGGTGCCCTCGTCGCGTCTCGTCTCTCGGTGGCTCTCGTGTCGAGCCTCTACGCGACGAGAGCTACGCTACGCGAACGAGACGAGCGTGTACAGCCAGCATTTTAGGTACATTATCCTACCTCGTATTAACTCGTATTACTCTTATTAATTCTATCAATAAGATCAGTCCGTAGTCTGCAAGTCAGTACATTTGCTTTGAGGCACACCATTTAATTCGATTTTCCATTCTATGGAGCCCGTTAATGCACGCTGGACACACTTAGATCAATGTTACTCGTACAAGACCAGACCGGCTGAAATTGGATTGGCTGGCTCATGTCATGAGTGATGAGCTTCACTAATAGCTGCGCGATGGAATGATTCGATTAGCTGTCTTGTGTCGCAGATGGGAAGATTTTATTTTGAGTGGGACGATATTTTTAAAAGGAATTGTTATTTAGCAACTGCCGGCGACTTCGCCATTTGATAGTCGGAATTTCGGAAATTATTACCCGAGAATGACTACTGGGATAAAAAGTTAAGTGCCAAATTTCGTCAAAGCCGTTCAGCCGTTTAGGATGTGTAAACACGCAAACTTACGCATTTTTTTAACACTATTTATTAGCTTAGTATGTATCTATGTGAACTAAATATCTATCTTTGAATTGAAACTTCGCAAACATATCAAATACCAATGACGACAATGACTTTCGAATTTATCCTCAACCCCTGTGCAGGCATCGGCCATGATGGGCCCCGTCATGTTTGCCGACAACTCTTTGAGGCGCGCGTGGAACACTACGCGCCGTCGACGCCACGAGCTCTCCACTGCGCGGATCGTCCCGAGGACACGGTGAAGCATACGGTGGAGGTCTGCACGCTTGGGCGGAGCCCCACCGTGTCCTCGTGGATGCGATAGGCTGCAGTGACCTCTCGCGCCCAGCCCTGGTTCAGGCCATGGTACGGAGCGAGAGGGAATGGGAAGCCGTCTCCTCCTTCTGCAAAGCAGTAATGCTCGCGAAGGCGGAGGCGGGACGCGTGAGGGAGACTCAACAACTCTATTCTATTCTAATATTTTATTATTTTCTGCAGGTCTGTTTGCCAGTCGGCAAAGGCCTCCTCCAACCTTTTCCATTCCTGTCTATCTTGGGCCACTCTATTCCACGTTACTCTTGCTACTTGCCGTATATCATCGTCCCACCTTTTCTGTGGTCTGCCTCTTTTCCTTTTCCCTTCTCTAGGGTACCATCGCGTTACAATTTTGCTCCATTTCTCTTGGCCTCTTATCATGTGCCCTGCCCATTGCCATTTGACTCTTCTGATTTTGGATGTTATGTCTATGACCTTCGTCTTTTTCCTGATGACATGGTTTTTTATTCGGTCCGACCTTTTCAAATTCAGCATACTTCTTTCCATTGCATATTGGCAGGTTTCCAGTTTTCTCGTCGTATTGTGTGTTAAAGCCCATGTTTGGCTGCCATACATTAAAACAGGTAGTACACAGGTGTTGAAAAGTTTTTTCTTTACATTAATGTGAAGAGTTTTGTCTTTCATGACCTCTCTCAGACTCCAGTATCTCTTCCAGCCATTTGTAATTCTTCTCTCAACTTCTTTGCGTATAGGATCCTCTTGTGTTATTAGCTGTCCCAGATAGATGTATTCGTCAGTGTAATCGATTTGATTATTTCCTAGATGTATGGTGGTTTTCTTCCCGTTTGTCATAACCTTTGTTTTCTCTGGGTTCAACTTTAAACCTATCTTCTCACTTTCATCCGCTAGTTCATGTATCATTTGTTGTATGTTTTCCGGTGTTTCAGCAAATAAAACTATATCGTCTGCGAACCTCAAGTGTGTTAGGGAGGTCCCGTCGACATTGATTCCGAGGTTTTCCCAGTTAAGACCCCTAAAAATTGTTTCGAGAACCGCTGAGAATAGTTTTGGAGATAGAGGGTCTCCTTGTCTAACACCCCTTTCTACTCTAAATGGTTTACCTTTCTTTTCTAGTTGGATTCTCGCGGTACTATGACTATATACATTTTTTATTAAGCGGATATATTTTTGTTCGATTCCTTGTTCCTTTAGGGACTTCCATATCTTTTCGTGGTACAAGGAGTCGAATGCTTTGGTAGGTAGCTCGCCGTCCGATCAGCACCAGGCCCGAGAGTTGACGGCGCGTAGTGTTCCACGCGCGCCTCAAAGAGTTGTTAGCAATTAGGACGGGGCCCGTCATGGCCGATGCCTGCCCGGGGGTTGAGGATAAATTCGAAACAGAGTTACCTCGCCCCCGCTAAGGGCAGGAAGGAACAGTCGTGGGTTTTAGTCAGTAAGAGTCTGACACGCCCTCCCGCTCCACCCAGAGCGGGAGAAGTCATTGGATGATTTCCCACCCCACAAAAAAAAAGCCACTAGCTCCTCTTTTGTCACTATGACGCACTAAAATTAGCTTTGAGTCTGAGCGCCTAATCTTGTAATCGAATTTCCTCCCACTTTTCGGTTACCTAACAAGTGGAAAATTTATACAGACGCAGAAGTAAATCTAATGCCAATACAGTAATTTGATGACATGAAAATAGATAGTAGAAATCAGCTCCTCCACCATGCAGGGAAAACTAAAACAGCGACTGACTTCTTAGAAATAGTCTCTTCTTTTTTTCGTGTTGATTTGACGCAAATTTTGTTCCTAATCGAACTTTAACTCAGTAATTGACGGGGTCCACTACGGCAGATGCCTGCCAGGGTCGCGGGTGTTTTAAAGAGTGCCGCGGCCCCATACACAGGCAACTGAAGGAACACGGGTAGATTTTAGTCAGTAAGAGTCTGACAAGACCTCCCAGCTCCACCCAGAGCAGGAGAAGTTATTTGATGATTTTACCAAAAAAATTAGAAAAAAAAGTCTTACTATTACTAGCTAGCTATCTACTATGTCTATAATATATAACCACCTGGATAGCTCTGACATTCTATCCATTAATATATCCACTCCATAAATCATAGATGATGCAGATGCTTGTGCATGCTGGGCAGGACAGAAGGTGGCACATGTCCTGTGAAGCAGCTTCACACTGAGATCATAGGGATATACATGCCACTAGTGCGGATCGCCCAGAGGACACGGTGGAGCATATGGTGGAGATCTGCCCCGCTTGGGTAAAGCGCAGCCGTGTCCTCGTGGAGGTGATCGGCGGCAGCCACCTCTCGCGCCCAGCCCTGGTCCAAGCCATGGTATGGGGCGAGAGGGAATGGGAAGCAGTCTCCTTCTTCTGCGAAGTAGTAATGCTCGCAAAGGAGGCAGCGGAACGGGTGAGGGAGACTCAACGAAGTCTCCCTCACGCCCCCAGCCGCAGCCACCGTAGGAGACTCCCTTGGCGTCTGGGGTCGCGAGACGATCTCTGGCCACCGTAGCCGCGGGCCTGCGGACAGCGAGTAATGGGTAGCTCGCCGTTCAATCAGCACCAGGCCCGAGAGTCGACGGCGCGTATTTCTCACGTGCGCCTCAAAGAGATATCAGCCACCACTGACGAATGGCCGATACATGCATGCCAAGGGGTCCCGGATAAATTCCTAACAGAGTTTGCGCCCCTGGGCACTTAGGCAAGGAAGAAACAGGGGTGGGTTTTAGTCAGTAAAAATCTGACACCCTTTCCCGCTCCACCCAAAGCAGGAGAAGTCATAGGATGATTTCCCACCCCCCAAAAAAAAGGGAGGTACATACATACCCCAAAAATTACTTTTTTAGAGACAAACCACACCTGAAAATAAAACTGTTAGCTAAGAAAGGCACGTACTCGTACCTGCCTGGTGCCTACGCTATATACTTGTGATAGTCGTTGCTTATCAAGATTCTACAAGATAACCTCGGTCCATACTATCTAGATTCCGTATTCCAGGCAGACCTACATTGGGTGGGGAAGGCAAACACAGCCTTTTGCGGCGTTTTAATGAAAGAATCCATTTTGTAGTGAGCCCGCGTTATAAATGCGAGCTATTTAGGAGACGTAGCCACACGGTTCCTTAAATACGTTGGTTACACAGGTTTTGGGAAAGATTTTTTTTCTGCCTTTGGTAGGACTAATGTAGATTATATTTTTTTTGTTACCACGAAGTTTTTTGTTTCATGAGGTAGGTTAAAATTCGATATTTTTTCATCTGAAAACAAAAAATAATATCGCGAAAGTAATATCCGAAGGGAAATGTGGTTTGTCTATAATGTAGTATACATACATTACACTAGTTTGGAGCACGTGGCTAAAGTAATAACAGTCGCACTGGTCGATCCATCAACGCGCGGGCAGATGATGATGACATACATTACACTAGTTATGTAAACCCAATAACTGAAGGAATTGAAAACCGGACCTCGTGCTCAGCAGTACCTCGTGTAACCAATGAACCAGTCTTCCGAAAACAATTTTATCTTAAGAGAAATATTCTATTTTGTTTTACGAAACCTTCTCGAAAATAAAAGAAACTGTAAATTAAGATGTCTGACGAGTCTTCATCTTTCAGCATCTTTTTTTAATAGCACAAATTATTTCAAGAGAAATGTCCATTGTTCTACTAAACTAATTTATTATCTTAAGTCCTCCTCAATTATACCTATGTACCTAACTGTAAAAATAAAGATAGAGGTGTGCTATTTATGAAAAGTTTTTGTTAAAAATTTCTAGAAATCTAATTGAATTTCTGCGAAGGCTGAAAAAGTTACTTTTACGTACAGTTTTCAGAAAAAAATATGAATTAATTTAGATATTCATATTATGTCCATCAATGTCTGAAAAGAGTTTTCCTGAAAGTATTAGGTTTTGTGAATCATTCGGTGTCTCCAGCAGACTACGATGTCCCAGTCGATTAGCACACCACAAACGCAAATAATTGAGTGGAAGAATACAATTAAAAACAATTTGATTATTAAAATAAAATTTTGAAAACCCAAAAAAGCAATAATATTTGGGCCATTTGGGCATACAATGTTAGTTAAAACGCTCATAACCATACTTTTTACCCGACTAGATTTTCGGGAGTATGTATTTAATTGTAGGTGTGAATGTATGTAGGTATGTTTGTGTCTCTATTTCCTTCTTTGGCACGCTCTGCAGCCTTAATGGGTAGATGGATGTTAATGAATTGGGTATCATTAGATTGACCTTGACAACCAGAGTGACATAGGGTATATATATTTTGAAAAAAAAATAAAAAATGACAGACGCCGTCAGGTAAGTGAAGTCGTAATTTTTCAAGACAGTCGTATTTATTATAATTGGGACTAGCCCGCCACACTATTCCTAAACCCCTGTAACTCCTGTAAGCCAGAGTCAACAGTGGCGACCACCAGCAGGCGTAGCATGACCATTTATATCTCTATTCTACCAAGAAAAGACAAAGTTCTTTCTATTCAACCACGAGTTCGAGTTCTCTTCTGCCCAAGCATGGGGCGCCGGGCGACCCGTAGACTGGCGTTTCTATGAAGACAAAGACATGTATTCATTCTTTCAATAATTATTAAAATATATTACTATTTATTTATATATTATTATTATGTATTATATATTATTTATTTAATATTATTATTTATTTTTATTCATTCTTTCAATTTCGTCTGTCCGTCTGTCCGTTTGTCCATCTGTCTGTCTGTCCGTCGTCTGACACAAAATTTAGTGCGTCTAATCGGAGCCCTATATATTGCTGTCACTCAGGTGTCTGTCTGTCCGTCGTCCGTTTGTCCGTTTGTCAGTCTGATCTGTCCGTCTGTCCGTCTGGCCATGTGTCCGTCTGTCCATTTGTCCGTCTGTCTGTCAAAATTATTCTGCGTCTCGTGCCTTTGAAACCCTCGCTACGCTCAGGATTCTACATTTGAACCACTCGCTTCGGTCATCGGTTCAATCCTAGAATTCTTTGCTTGCTCATCCTTCAATACAAGTACTCGCACCAAAAAACAACTTTGCAGCCTTTCATAACAAATAACTATTTTTTTAGAAAAGTTCAACCTATGATGCTATGTGACTTCAACTCTTGATTAATATTAGGCTTTTGTGGAAGATTCACCACAATTTTGAAATATTGAATGAGTCACAGAATTGAGTTTTTAAAATCAATATAGATCTTATCTAGGTTCAATGTGTTGTAGTGTCAAACACTTAAAAAAAACGTGTTAAAAGTAGAGAAAAATTGGTGGTCATGCTTTACATTGTAGATTTTTGTCGACTGAAGAATAGAAACATTCTTCTCGTCAGTTTTAACATCGCCATGCTTAGGACGGTAGAAATCTACAATCTGTAATTTTGTCCATTATTCCGTCAATAAAACCCGTTTCTACGGTGGTCATGCTGCCTGCCACGGCCAGTGCCTGCCCGGGGGTGGAGGATAAATTCGAAAGAGTTACCTCGCCCCCGGGCGCGTAGGGCAGGGAGGAACAGGGGTGGGTTTTAGTCAGTAAGAGTATGACACGCCCTTCCGCTCCACCCCAGAGCGGAAAGAGTCATAAGATGATTTCCCACCCCCCAAAAAAAAAAAAAAAAAAAACGGTGGTCATGCTACGCGTGCAGAAAAAACGCCGAGGCAATAAAGCTTGACGAGTCTCGAGAGTGGAGAGTAGAGCCAGGCCTCGATGAGACGATGCCAAGAATATAACTTATTGAATAGTAGGAAATAAAAAAATACTTGTATTAAAAAAAAATCAACTACAAATACAACCGTTTTTGGCGTTAATTCTGTGATTGAACTAATAAATGCCACAAACTGCATAAGACTGCTTGAAAAGTGACTTGTTTACATCTTTTTAGTTGTTTTTTACAGTCTTGTTTCTAGTTAAACAAATATTTTTTTCCTACACTAAATAGAAGTTACGTAACTGACAGCATAAATTATTTTCTTGTTGATGTTAATGTATTTTCTAAGTCTACACTTTTAAATAAATAAATAAATATTTTCGTTGCTAGCTACAGTTTGTGGTTGAAACTTGACGATGATGATATTTTTCTCCTTTACGATGCTACTGAATAATTTCTTGCTCAGACCGAAGACAATTTCCTTACAACATACTGTTAAGAAAAATTTGTAGCTTTGTTTTTATCAATTAATAAGATTTTTTTACTGTCCAGAATCTTATTTTCACTTTCAGAGACCAAGAAAAATTCCTTTAAACATTCTCAGCGCATTGTTGTCAAGCTGACTTACCTCAAACTCTTTGCAATAAGACTTTCACAATCCTGTGGCAGTTCTGTTCTGAGTTCTATAGAAAAATGTCGATAAGTATTTTTAACCGACTTCAAAAAAAGGAGGAGGTTCTCAAATTTTTTTTTTTTTTTTTTATGTGTGTTACCTCATAACTTCTTACTACGTGAACCAATTTTGAAGATTTTTTTTATTTGAAAGCTGTTGCTTCACATTTGGTCCCATTTTAATTTGGTGAAGATCTGATGAAGGACTTCGGAGATATACAATGGAACTCTTCAATAAATGATAGCAAACCTTCCAGAATTGCTGCAATCGCATGTCTGTATATTGTTTTCACCACTTCACAACATTACATCACGCTGATGCGCTCTGAAGGGGTATACAGATTTGTATAGTTCACCCTGATACACCCTAATTTCACCAACTACGTTCTTTATTCGGGCATAACTTTTCTATTAATTTAGTTGTACAATGGGGTAAAACAACTAAAAAGTGAAAAATAAAAACTTTTTACAAAAAAAAAATACAACCGACTTCCTTAAATAATACTAAAAAATGCAAAATAACTTTAATTTCGGAAGTCGGTGGCAAATAACGAAGAAACCAAACTAGAAACACCGACTTCCGAAATTAAAGTTATTTTGCATTTTTTAGTATTATTTAAGGAAGTCGGTTGTATTTTTTTTTTGTAAAAAGTTTTTCTTCTCCTCGAGAGGTACAGATAAAGCTCCTGTTAAAAAAACATCCAACACATGACGCCCCGTTATTTTCAAACCCGGGATTAAAATGTATGGGTCCGAGGAATTTTTAATTTCACTCTGTAGCTTTAGTCCCGGACACGGCCGGACGATCCGGACATGTCCGAGCACGGCGCCTGTCCAGTTCGCATCGCCTCCTTGTGTTAGGAACAGTTAAATTGAATCTGATTTGTTTATATTGAATTTACGTTAAGCAGAGTCAACCAATGATGGCAAGAAGAATAGATGGAGTTAATTTTTTTATGGTTTAAAAATTACCAGTACTTTTTACACAGTAGTGTTTAATCCTTATGTGTAATAAGGAATTAAACACATATTAAAATGTTGGAAGCTTCGTGTAAATAAGGGATTATTCTGAAAAGATTTAATTTAATTTAAGTAGTCGTAGAGGGACAAGAAAATTTAACAAGAAATGTCATTTCTGTAAACTTATAAAAATGAATTAGGACAATATATGAAAGGTGAAATGAAACACTTGCATGATAACATTCAAATCTGAAACATTTTTCCTAGGATACGAGCTCAAATCACAAACAAAAACAAAACCAGATTAATGAAAAATCCACTTTGTAGACACCAAAAATAAAACACTCTCGCGCAATTTAGCGTGGCGCGAGCGTGTCAGGGGAGACAGCCGTCATGCCCTAATCCTATGTCGGTCAGGCGGGTTAACGCCTCAGGCACAGGGTAAAAGCTATGCCCATCTGAATATGGACGTATTAAGTATTCATGATGTAGGTACGTAAATAAAAGGAAGGTAGGAAATTATGAATATACGGAAAGACGGGTGAAAAGGTCAATTAGAGCATGTGAACCTTTATGTGATTGGTTAAATTATGTTTTTTTTTCCAATATTTGAGCTACACAACTACTCAATTTGAATTTAAAATGAATGTTTATCGTGAATAATAATCATAATCAGTCTTTTAATGTCCCCACTGCTGGGGTATAGGCCTGCTCTCTATGAGAGGGTGTGGGCGTAATCCACCATGCGGGCCCAATGCGGATTGGTGGATGTCACATGTATTCGAATTTTTGGTTCTAGAACCCTCACGATGTTTTCCTTCACCGTTTTGAGAGCAGTGGTGACGGAATAATTTACACAAAGTACAGCGCCTGCCTTTTTTTTTTGGGGTTTGGGAAATCATCCAATGACTTCTCCCGCTCTGAGTGGAGCGGGAGGGCGTGACAGACTCTTACTGGCTAAAACCCACCCCTGTTCCTTCCCTGCCTGAGTGCCCAGAGGTGCGGTAACTCATTTTCAGAATTATCCGCTACCCCTAGGCATGCAGGCACCGGCCACGATGGGCTCCGTCAGTGGTGGCTGACAAACATCTCTTTGAGGCCCGCGTGGAACACTACGCGCCGTCGACTCACGGGCCTGGTGTTGATCGGACGTCAAGCTGCATCAGGCGGAAGGTGAGGACGCCGTGACGCCTCTCCAGCCACTCCTCAAAGAGGGGCACTACCGCCGCAATGGTGGCGTGCCCAGCGCTGGGTTGCGACAACAGCGCCTGCCTGGGTTGAACTCATGACCTACAACTTGTAAGTTACGGCCAGTACCACTGGGCCACCACTGCTTGAGAGTGATAATAAAGTGTGATAATAAAAAATCTATTAAAACCCAAAATAATAAATAAATTAAAAATAATAATAACTTTTACATAAATATTTGTAAAGGAAATAAAAAGAGCTACAAACCCAAACAATGGGATAAAGCTAGACAAACGAAGAAAAGGAGATTATGAGATGAACGTTTATCTTGTCTGGAACTTTTTAGGGTTCTGTACCCGAAGGGTAACCAACGGGACTCTATCACTATGCCTCCGCTGTCCGACCGTCTGGGAGCCCCCCCCCCCCCCCCCCTCCTTATTTTTTATTAATTTTTATTATTTGTTGTTAAAGCGGATATAGAAATACACGTTGTGTGAACATTTCACCTGTCTACCTATTACGGATCATGAGATACAGCCCAAAAAAAAACGCCGCTGTCCGTCTGTCTGTCAGCGGGCTGTATCTATGATATGTAATAGCAACATAGTTAAAATTTTTCATAGAATGTGTATTTCTGTTGCTGCTATAACAAAAAATAATAAAAACAAAAATTAATTTTGTGTATTTCTGTTACCGCTATAACAACAAATAATAAAAATAAATAATTAAAGGCTCCCTTATTAGAAACGTGTTTTTTTTTGGCTTTTTTGCTCGATCTTAATAATGGCAATAAGTAGACGTATATAATCTTATACGATGGTACGGAGCCCTTCATGCGCGAGTCCGACTCGCACTTGACCGGTTTTATTTGTTTTTCAGTTCCAGGTTGTCCAATTAAAACAATGATGGTAATAGCGTATTCTATAGGAGCACCTTATTACAAAAGGCTTCTATAGTAGCCTTCAAAAATGTAATTAATTAATAAAATAACCTCAATAAATAAAGCTTGCTTGCGAAGCTCAAAAAAAAACGAGTTCCAAGATATCTCTGCCATTATAAAAGCTTATGTACTCGCGAATGTAATTGTATTTCCCGAACAAAAGAAACCACTCGGAATTTATAACAATGAGAATATTTAAAATCATTACGTTCAGGAAAGTTCAAGGTTCACACGAAGTATTGTTAAAGAAAGAATTATCTAAATAGAATATAATGGGCTGGAAAAGGGTCAAGATGAAGACGGTACTCTTCTTTGAATTATGAAGTAGGTAGAGAATAGCAGCCATGCCCAAAAAATTTCTTAAACAGTTCTGTGAAATCGGCTGCAAGCTTTCAAAAGAATCAATCTGCCTAGCCTTTTCCCAACTATCTCGGGGTCGGCTTCCAGTCGAACCGGATGAATACTAGTATTTTACATGGAGCGACTGCCTGTTTGACCACCACAACCCAGTTACTGGGTAATACGATACCTCTTGGTAAGACTGGTTGTCAGACTTTCGGGCTTCTAACGACCCGTAACTACTGCCAAAGATCCACGATTGACAGCCGCGACCAACAGTCTCGATCCATCGACCAATCCCGGCAAACGAAGCTTTTTTTTTTTTGGGTTGGGAAATCATCTTATGACTTCTCCCGCTCTGGGCGGAGCGGGAAGGCGTGTCAGACTCTTACTGACTAAAACCCACCCCTGTTCCTTCCTGCCTCGAGTGCCCAGGGACGAGGTAACTCTGTTTCGAATTTATCCTCAACCCCCGGGCAAAGCAAGTGTAGCTTAACCTGATGGATCAACCGGTGCGGCTGTTATTAAAAGAATATACTCAGTAAAAATGGTACTAGGCTGGTACGTCATCATCATTTCAGCCAAAAGCCGTCCACTGTTGGAAATAGGCCTCCACGCGCGTGTCGCCACAATGACCGGTTCTGTGCGTCTCGCATCCATCGGGTTCCCACAACCCTAATCAGTTCATTGTGTGGTGCATACCGAAAGACGCAGCGTTGGAAGGCCTTCCACAAGGTGGCAGAGATGTCGGATCTACAAAGCAATACTAGTCAAGAGTAACATCGGGTTGCGGAACTGCTTGGAAGACTCACCTCGGCTCAGGCACAACTGAAGGAACACGGGTAGGTTTTAGTCAGTAAGACACGCCCTCCCGCTCGACTTAGAGCGCGAGAAGTTATTTCACTAAAAATTTTTTTTTTTTTTTTGGGTTTGTAAATCATCCTGTGACTTCTCCCGCTCTGGGTGGAGCGGGAGGGCGTGTCAGACTTTTACTGACTAAAACCTACCCCTGTTACTTCCTTGCCTGAGTGCTCAGGTGAGCGGAAACTCTGTTACGAATTTATCCGCTACCCAAGTCAAGAGTACCTAGCATTATGAAGAGGGAAAATTGTTAGTTTCTAAGAGAACATTTCTGGAGTAGGTAGGTACTGAAACGATTAAGATAATTCTTTTACAGATAGAAAAATATACTTTTCTTATGGTAAACAATTAACTAGCTGCGCTCTGCGGTTTCACCCACGTAGACCGAGATAAAAAACGTATGTGTTAATTCAGGGTATACTCGTAACTATCCACATATAAATTTCATACAAATCGGTCCAGCCGTTTGAGCGTGAAGAAGTAACAAACTTACAAACACACACATTCACAAATTTTCGCCTTTATATTTAGTGTGATAATTTAATATTTCAAAAAAAATGCATTTTCTTGTGGAAAAGCCACTTTTTTTTGAAATATTATTATTAACCGTAAAAAGATTTCCTAAATATCACTGTCGGAGAGGCTGAAAGTTTGATAAAGAAGATAAATCTTATCTCACAAAAAAGCTTGTAAAAATAAGGATGCCATGCGAACCAAAAAAAAAAAAACAGTCGTAGCACTGCAAGTCAGAAGCGAAACTTCTTAGCTTCGGGGTATGGCGCATTTTCGCGTGATGGTCACGCAAGTTCGGTGCTTTTTCCTCATCCTAAAAGTGTCCAACGTGCAAAGCTCCAAAGTTTTCACTTTAAAAACCTGAAAAGCTATGAAAATTAAAAAATAAAATCCGGTGGCTTATTTATGAAGTGTCAAAAACAAATGGAGGCTTTTTGTATCAATTGACGAGCTCCAGCGACGAGGATTAGCACAAATACAGGTAAAGCCTTCCTGTTCGTCGACTGATGTTTTAAATACTGCCCTTAGAACGGAGGATTAGCTTGTTACACGTGCCACGGGATTGGGAGCGCCGTCTGAAAGGGATTTATAATATTATATTTTGATAAACTACGATTTCGCTTAGAAATAAATGATAATTGTGACCTTCATGATAAACTTCAAGAGATAATACTGTAACGATTGTAGACACAGCCTAATATTAGCGGGTGTGTACCGGCCTTAACTGGTTGATGAGAATGGTCGAGAGTTATTGGAGAGCCGTTTGAATTTAGAAAGTGTAGGCTTGGCGTTTGTGTCAGTTATTTAGAAGTTTAGCCCTTGGAAGTGGGCATACATGTTTTCTTACTTACCCAAATCAATATAGAGTATATAACGCCCTCAGCTTGTTTCCCTTATCCTCCCGTAGCGAGTCCCTCTTCGAAAAGTCCTCTCGCGCCCAGCCAACGAGCCGCTAAGCTACGTGACATCCCCCGGGGCTTTGAAGAACGTCCCAGGATCCCTGCAGGCCGTACGGGTGCCTTGGGGTCCAACAAAACCTACATATCATATCAAATATGACTAACGAGTTGTATATCGTCGGTTCAAACCCAGTAAGCCACCTCATCATCATCATCATCATCAGCCTTTTAATGGTCCCACTGCTGGGCCACAGGCCTCCTCTCTGTGACAGCTACCTAAATTGGTGTAATTTATTTCATCACCACTGCTTTCAAAACGGTAAAGGAAGACATTGTGAGGAAACTGGCATGTCCTAGAGCAAAAAATTCAAAGACATGTGACATCCATCAACCCACGCTGGGGCCGCGTGGTGGATTACGACCCTGTCCCTCTCCAATGGTGGTGGCCTCAGTCCCAGCAGTGGAAACATTATATTTTATTTATATTTAAAAAAAAAACCCGTGGCACGTGTTTACACGTGTCACGGGTTTTATATATTTTTTTATATTACATATTTTTATATATTTTTTTATATTACGTTATAGCACACGAACCGTGCATTTTTTTGGAAAATAAGGATACCGATGACGATCAAATTTATTGCAGCGTTCTGTCAGTGAATTTGATAAGATACTTGACAAGCGCACTAATGCAGAGCAACACAGTTGTTTTGCGTGTGAAGAGTAATAAAAGAGTAGTAGGTTTGGTTATAAGTATGATAATATGATAAGTATTTAGCTAATTATTGTAGTTTTTTAAAGTGAAAACTTCTTGAGGCACGTTGTGCATTTTTGTGATGAGGAAAAACTATTGAACTCGCCACCGACACTGACACCCACACCAACACCGACACCGACACCGACGCCAACACCGACACCGACACCGCTACGAGTGCTACGACGCTACGTGTCGTAGCGGATCGCGTAGCGGATTGAAGTGAAAACTTATTTAGACGCGTTGAGCATTTTTGTTCAAATTTTCACTTCTATCGGGACTCCCGGAGTGCCACTCTTTTTTTTTGCATTATTTGTCTATCCTTTAAATTGCACCTTCCATATTCTGTCTCTTCACCACCCTAGAGTCGACTGGTACAACATGCCTAAAGCATTAAGTCCACCTATGTACAGTGTGTTTTACTTGTGCATAAAGTTTTAATTAATAAATAATCCTGCGACTTTCATTCGTACCGAGTATGAATGAGCAATGACACTCACTCACTGCGTGACGATAGAACTCACTGACTGCGTGACGATAGAACTCAAGGCAAACAAATAAAAATCTTGAAAACTCCCCTTAAATCAATAAATCTTCATCAGATTACGTAAATACGACTCCCCAATACACAATTTGATTGTACAGATAAACAAATGAAACCTTTAAAATTGCTATGTCGTTGTAAAACAGTAAATAAATACCTATTTGGGGCAAATTTCTTTTTTCAAAATACACTGAAATTCACTGAATGATCAAACAAGCTTTGTAGCAATTTTTATAATATAGGCTGATTTAATAATGCTTACGTGAACTGGATTCAAGTTACAACTCGTTCAATTAAATTTACAATTTGGAATGAATAGAATTTCCAGCAGTGTGGAGCTGAAACTGATATTCAAAAGCTGAGGTTAGACTGAAATCCAATATGGCCGGCAATATAGATTTTTACCGAAGTTGATTATTGAGAGCGCTCTCAAAGTTACTTTATGGAATGGAAATTATTACTTTTGTAATTACATCAAAGTGTGCTTATTTTGTTTAATTTTTCTGCAAGTAACGTACCTTCATTACTTGTTTTTGTTTAGACTTTGTCCAACACTAAGAATAACCCCTGTATCGTGGGTGCGTTCACAAACATGTAGACTCACATACACAAGACAACCAGACACGGGACCACCATCTGTAGGCTATAAAAATATTTGTTCCGTGCGGGAATCGAACCTACAACACACAGCGCAGCAGACGAATGCTCTACCACTGCGCCAAACGTATCGTCAAAACTTGCAGATAAATTAAGTACAAAAAAAAGTGGTATTCTAAAACATTATAGTGTGTTTTATTTGGGTCTGTAAATATAGATACCTACTTATTGACTAAAATTGGACAATTTCGGGTGGTTTTCATTTTGTGAAAGTTCCAAAACCCCCTCAACTTACGCGCAACTTTCACACACTAGAAACTCCTGGTAACTATTTTCAATGTGGTGTGAAATCCAGTGGCCAACTCCTACGAAATAAGTAAAGTAAACCAAAAATTCGAGTGATTAAAGTGCCTCAACGATTAATTACGCGTATAATCTCATGTATATTGGAGCTTAGCGTCGTCAGCAGCGCCGTGTCGTTGTGTCGCGCTGCGACAGCTTACCGCGGATTACTGCCAGTTGAGATACAAGCATTAAAATAAGTGCTTTATTATAACGATTTTGGATAGGTTCACAGAATACTCACGAATCGAAACATGCATGGATGATATAAGTGTTCTACGCAACAATGTTCTGCCAAATATATATTTTTTTAGCGGCAGGTCTTGGGTGCCAGAATCGGGCGACACCTGTCTCTGCCAGCAGTAGTTAGAGCTATGCTGGCAGAGACCCGTTAATTAGAGGGAAATGGCTTCCTTTTGTGATACCTTGATGGTCAAGACAGAGACCCCCGAGTGGAATTGTGAGAGAGCCGATCCCGCTCGTAGAAGAAAGCGTCGGGGAGGCAACTACCTCGTCTACTAAAACGCCGAAACAGAGAAGTTTTTTTGTAAGGTCATTGATATAGGCCAAAGTGGCCTGAAAAGAAATAGATTTGTTACTATTACACTTGTTATATCTTATATTTTTCGAGACCCTGAGGTCCCGGACCTTTGGAGGGGCCGAAGTCATCTCGCAGAGACGGTTTTTATGAAACGATAAAAACCGGTAGGTATAACCTGCGGTGGGTATGGTTTTGGGAGGCTAAAGTTGACTGGTTACCAAGCACTATGTAAAGACTATGGCCGCTGCCTGAAAAATGTTACTAAAATACATCGATAAAAAAGAGGGTGGGTGACTTGCACACTCAATAAATGGGTGCTCAGAAACGGTTGCTACGTGTGACGTAGCAACAAGGAGTCAACATAGTCTGAGGTGCTTAAGGAGTGAAGAGGTATACCACGGCTATAAGTTTACGATAGCCGAGTAGACCGAGTCCGGGTTGTCGATGGCCGCTGGCTTCCCCAATGGCGGTCCCACACGCTATAGCGTTACATGCCTAAGTTGGACACACACACACCGTGATACCACACACCATCCAACTTGATCTGTGAGGCGGTACTCGCCACACTAGCAATTTAGGCAAAAAACCTTATAAATGAGTTTTCTTGAATAATAGTCTAACATTCTTTTAGCAGGAACCCCAGTATTACAGTAACAGCAATACTGATAAGATTATTTTAACACAACATCTCAATTTACAATCCAAACTTAATAAATAAGTCTCTTTTGCTGTATGCTTGTATAACTGCCAGTTTAATTGCATTTCAGCAAACATTTACATTAGCTACAAATATTTGTTCGAACACCAGACACGCGCTTTCTCAGTGACGTCACAGAAATCCTAGCCTCACTTTCAGCTCTATGAAGCCTATAGTTTGTAATTAACAAGGTAAACCAAACAACTAATCTAGAATCCTCTCAAAGCAGCTAAATTGAATGTCTTAACCAACCAACTAGTTCAGTATATTACTAAATAAGTGCGATCGAATATTTGCCAGATTGCCAGCAAGCCGAATGGTGTTGCCAATAATTATGGCATGGCAGCATCAAAGCTGAAGGCCAAATGAGTTCAGTGTACAAACATCGGTTTGTTTTGCAAACGGTGTTGCAGTTTCAGCGATGAGGATTTGATTTGGAGGTGCTAATGGCAAAAAAGGAAATGAAAATGGTCGTTTCAATGTTTCTTTTTGATGGGATTACGATGGAAAAATCACGATTTTTTCTGTAAAGCTCGCATTGTAACATTTCTCAGCTGATGTAAGCAATGATATTGTTAAATTTACCTAGATTTTCATAACTCATCTCATCATATCTCATCAGATCAGCTCAGATAAGCTTTTTATGCAATCTGTCTGCCATATACTCGCATGACGCAACCATGTCTCTTATTTTGGCACCAGATAACTGGACAAAAACTTATTTTGCGGTAGTCATGTGAATACAGCCGGTTTTTAAAACCCAGTTAGGTGCTATACTAAATTTCATAAACACAACTAGGGCAAGTTTTCATACTAAGGGTCTCCACAGACGGACTGCTTGAAACAGTGAGTGCTGACAGCTTGAAGCGGTCGCTGCTGGGCAATCTGCAGTTTCAATACAAAACTTTTACTAGACTAAAGTCAAGAGCAAACAAAAAAAAAACATTTGTCCATACACAGAACGCTCAAGCAGTTAATTTGCAGTCACAACTAAAAAGGCAGTCGGCGTGCGGTCTAGTTTACACGGACCGCTTGATGCGGTTTGTTCCGACTGCTTTCCGCTTGCTCTCTCCGCGCCCCGCCTAGCCCAGCCAGCAACTGAAAGAACAGTGGTATTGGTGCAGTCGTGTTGCGGCCAAGAACAACTGCATAAGGACTGGCCGTTGGGCTGAAGTCGACTCCAACCGCAACACGACTGCTCTCGTGCAGTTGGTCTCGACTGTTCTAAACAGTCCGTCTATGGAGGGCCTTTAACACACCGACATCATCCAATTCATACATCTATGAGGTCATTCAGTCAAAGCCAGATGCTCAACTGAGTCAGAACTCAAACACAAGAACTTTTTCTCGTGCTTGGGATCCTACCCTACATTATTTTACAGGAAGTTCATACTAAAAAGTTTAAACTAGCATTAAACTCAAGAAAATAATTTCCAACATCTCAAAAGAAGCCGACATTCACTTAGAAACTCTATCAAAAACTCCACACTAGGAACTTGTGCCATTGCTGACAACTAATAATATCCTCGTTACTGAGGCAAATCGAATCGCTGCAAAGGAAACTTTTCGCTTAAACTCCTTGTACGATGTACACTAGGTCCAATCTTATTTACATGCATTACGCATGCAGATTAGTTGGTAACTTTCACAAGTCAAAGAAAAAGTTGCCAGCTCCCTAAAGTAATTTTAAAGTTGACTTCGGACAAATTTGTAATGCAGTGCTGTGGAGCTGTTCTTATGTTTATGTGGGTGCATTTTATATTAGGCTTGCAAAAGCAATACAACTATACTGAAGGAATCAGATAAATTTTATGGAATTGATGGCGTTTCTTGCTACATAATTATGTTCACACGTTGAAGTTGGCAATATTACATAAACTACTCATCATCTGCCTAGCCTTTTCCCAACTATCTTGGGGTCGACTTTCAGTCTAACCGGATGCAGCTGATTACAAGTATTTTACATGGAGCGACTGCGACTGCTACTGTGAACCCAGTTACTGGGTAATACGATACCCCTTGGTAAGACTCTTTTTTTTTTTTTTTTTTTTTTTTTTTTTTCTTTGGGGGGTGGGAAATCATCCCATGACTTCTTCCGCTCTAGGGTGGAGTGGAAGGGTGTGTCAGACTCTTACTGACTAAAACCCACCCCTGTTCCTCCCTGCCTCGAGTGCCCGGGGGCGAGATAACTCTTTCGAATTTATCTTCCACCCCCGGGCATGGTAAGACTGGTTGTCAGACATTTGGGCTTCTGACGACCCGTAACGACTGTCAAAGATCCACAATTGACAGCCGGGACCAACGGCTTAACGTGCTTTCCGAGGCACGGAGGAGTCTCGGTATGTAAAGATGGTCACCCATCCATGGACCAACCCCGGCAAGCGTAGCTTAACCTGATGGATCGACCCGTGCGGCTGTTATTAGTTTAGCCACGAGCTCCTCTTACTATACCTATATTACATAAACTATTATTGTTACGAAATGTGTTTTTGAATGAAATAGTGGTCAAAAGCGAGTCTATTAATTAAAAAAAAAACCCACATACGCGTTTAGCTATATACATGTGATAGGCGAGAGCAAATCTGTAGCCATCAACCGCTCAGATCCAGACTCTAGCCCTTTACTGAGAAGTGATATTACGAAAACCCAAATTCTACCAACTGAAAAAACAGAGAACAATAAATTTCCTTTACCACAAATTGGTCATTTTACAACCCCTGGAGTTTAGGAACGCCTAACTGGTTCTTTGAAAAAATTCTGAAAGCCTATCAGAAACTTTTCTAAAGGATGAAGACTGAAAGGGTCCGACTTTAATATCAGTTGGCACAAATACTAAACATTTTCTTTAGACATTGAACTTTGGAATTTGTAATGCACGATTAATTATCTTGTTTTGGTTTTTTTTAACACTAGTCTACCAGTACAGTTAACAGTAGCCCAGGGGTCGCGGATAAATTCAAAACAGAGATATCGCGCCCCTGGGTACTAAGGCAACTGAAGGAACAGGGGTGGGTTTTAGTCAGTGAAAATCTGACACGCCCTCAATTGGATGATTTCCCACCTCCTAAAAAAAAAGGTTACTAGTACCTCCTACATTGGATTATTTCCCACCCCCAAAAAAAAAAGGTTACTTGTACTTCCTACCAGGGTCGTGGGTGTGTTTAAAAGAGTCACCGCGACCCTGTCACATGCAACTGATGGAACACGCGTGGGTTTTAGTCAGGCTACCAGTACATGTAGTGAACTAGTACGTAAACTTAGCGATAATAAACATTTCATTATAGCAACTACTAAATGTACAACACCTATCTCTGAGAAGTAATGCTAAGACAACTGTTACTGGTTGCCTAGAAACAAATTTCTCACAAAATTTACATACTCGAACTGACCACAGCAATACAACTGCGAAAAATGTAGATACTACGGCGTTAGACGATGCGCCAGCGGTACATGGTAGACATCCCAACACATACGCACAAAACAATTTGCGAACACATTTATTTATTTATCTAAACTTCATGTACAATAGTGGTACACATGTAAAACACCTGTAACTAAAAGAGAAATGAATATAAATGTAGATGGATGGAGTGGGAGACGAAGACCAAAGAAAAGATAGATGGATTGTGTGAGGAGTGATATGAAAGAAAATGGAGTTAGTGATAGCGTGACGGCTGACAGGACAGAATGGAAGAAAAAAACGTGTTGCGCCGACCCCAAGTAACATGGGATAAGGGCAGGACGATGATGATGTACAATAGTGGTACATAGGCGGACTTAATGCAGAAAGGCATTCTCTATCGATCAACCTTGGGTTAAACTGCCTACTCTGTGGTAGGTGTAACTAACGGATAAAAAATAAAATAAAATGTTAAAAACGAAATTAGTATACTTACTTACTAATAAAATACATATATAAGCTAGATAATAAATTAAAACAGAAATAATAAACTAAAATAACAAACGCATTAATTGTGCGTGCAAGCTAAGGAGTGGCATTCGCTGCCTGAAACGAGTTTTTATCCAGTATGTTTGTGTTTAAACGTAAATACATAATATATAATGGGTTTTTATTTAGGAGATTTTATATGTTTTTTGTGATCACAAACAAAACGCATCTCTTAGAAAAAGTTAATTCATGTGTGGAATCATTATCCTAAAATGCAAGATACCGTACAATATTGCGTTGATAACATGCTGCGCAAAATTGAAGCTCTCATAGCAGCAAAAGGTGGCTCAACAAAAAATATTAACATTATAATGCATATTCTAATTTTTTTTACAGCTAATAAATACAATTTTTTTCTATGACTGTGTTGCTATATTTGTGTTAACAATTAGATATATATATATAATATATATATATTGTATACAGTAAAACAAAGCTGAATAACATCACCTGATAATTAAGATTGTATATAGAACTTTTTAGTGCGTCTTTAATATGGCCAGGGTCTGCACAACCTGGGGGACTTTGCGTCATGAGTGAATAGTTTACTTCTAGGCAAGCGTGCTCTACTCTAATGTCGACCACATCATCGCTTACCAATCAATCTGCCCGCGCCTTTTCCCAACTATCATGGGTTCGGCTTCCAGTCCAACCGGATGCAGCTGAATACCAGTATTTTACATGGAGCGACTGCCTATCTGATCTCCACAACCCAGTTACTGGGTAATACGATACCCCTTGGTAAGACTGGATGTCAGACTTTCGGGCTTTTGACGACCCGTAACGACTGTCAAAGATCCACGATTGACAGTCGGGACCAATGGCTTAACGTGCTTTCCGAGGCACGGAGGAGTCTCGGTATATACAGATGGTCACCCATCCATGGACCAACCCTGGTAAGCGTAGCATAACCTGATGAATCGACCCGGTGGCTGTTATTACTTTATACTCAAGCTCCTCCTTAACTTGAAATGTGAAACTATACGAGTGAATGCAAAAAATCTAGACCGACTTATCCATATTCCCAACACAACTCTTCAACAAACTTCATGAATACTGCATCTGCCCACCCCTCTGTGTGAAAGCGACAGTGTGAGCCGAAGGCCAGTCACGCCGCTGACGGACGTTTCCATTAGACCCTTTGTCCGGCCGACGGTTATTGTCCAAACCTATCGCATTTTATTGCTATAGATTGGGATTTTTTCTGCCGCCATGTTTTGTGGGTACAAGCGTGAATGGCTGTTACGGCCTTGTCAAACTCGATTTGTATGGAGTGTATTTTTTGGTAGTTTATTTTTAGAGATTTTTTTGGGAGTACAGTATGAATTGTGAAGGTTGTAGTAGAACGTTTACTGAAAAATTAGTCTTCAATAAAGTTATTGTTGTTCTATCTCACGAAGGCGTATTGGTCTTGGATGGTTGTGTAGGTTCGCGCACTATTTTTAGTGTTCGATACCCGAAGGGTAACCAACGGGACCCTATTACTAAGCCTCCGCTGTCCGTCCGTCCGTCTGTCTGTCAGCGGGCTATATCTCATGATCCATAATAGCTTTACAGTAGAAATTTTCACAGAATATGTATTTCTGTTGCTGCTATTACAAGAAATAGTAAAAATAATAAAAAATTAAAGGGTCCTTTAATTTTTTGGAACCCCTACTTGAAACGAGTCTATTTTGACTTTTTTTGCACGATCTTAATAATGGCGATAGAAAGACAGTTGAAATTTTCACAGAATGTGTGTTTCTGTTGCCACTATAACTAAACTAAATAAAAATAAATTAAAAATTAAAGGAGGCTCCATAGAGTTAGAAACTAATTTTTTTTTTTTTTTTGGCTTTTTTTGCTCGATCTTAATAATGGCAACAAGTAGACGCGTATAATCTTTTACGATGGTACGGAACCCTTAATGCGCGAGTCCGATTCGCACCTAGCCAGTTTTTTTTCTGTTTGCGTATGTTCGGAGCGCTCGGTGTTGTAGAAAATAGGTAACGTGCACAGAAACAATGTGCTCGTAAATCTTCACACACACCCAAGATCAACTCGCCCTCGTGAAACAGAATATCTTACTTTTAATAATAATGAAATCAATTTAATCAAATAATCCCAACTAACTAAAAAGAGGTAAACTTTTTGTAAAATATTATCTCTGAAAGTACTCCATCTGCCCAGCCTTTGCCCAACTATCTTGGGGTTGGTTTCCAGTCTAACCGGATGCAGCTGAATACCAGTATTTTAGATGGAGCGACTGCCTATCTGACCTCCACAACCCAGTTACTGGGTAGGACGATACCCCTTGGTAAGACTGGTTGTCAGACTTTTGGGCTTCTGACGACCCGTTACGACTGTCAAAGATCCTGATCCAGATTTAAAAAAATATGTCACTGACCGAATGCTATCACTCATTATCTACTTACTTCTAAAACCAAAAAAAAATACAATTTCTCTTTTATAGTTCACGGGAGCAAAGCCACAGGAACACACTTGTCTAGTTGTCTACTACTAAAAACAACTCCATTTCAAATTTTCATTTTAATAATAGGAAACAAAACAAATCAAATAGAACAAACAAGTCTGATGAATTGGCTCGTAGCAGATTACGCTACGACAGCGCAGCTGATTGCATGGCGTAGCTGTCTCGTAGCGATGTCGTAGCAACGTCGTAGCAAACCCATGCCCCACTTTTCTTAATGAATAAATTCATTCTGTTATGGATTCCAATAAGTTGAAGTTATTTGAAAAATTACAAAACATAACAAGCTATTTGTGCGATATTTCTTGAGTAAATAAAGTTGAGTAAACACGGTTTTGTGTGCAGGATAGAAAGTTACTTTTAAAATGCAACTTCAAGTAAATATTTTACCAACCACACTTTACCTTTTGCGGCTTCAGCATGCATGTCCAGTGACACTTTCTTCAGGTAAGTACCTACTTTGTGCTCGATAACTGAGATAACAGGGAGTTTTGGTAAATATACAACGTTGATGTGACAGAGGGGCATTAAATTAAACTACGTATACTATACGTGTTTAGTATTAATTCGATACGGTATAAAAATAAAAATAATAATAAATGAGGTTTTTTTTTTTTCAAACAAACTAAATAGCTTACAATTCAGAGTAAAACGCAACCACCCTTTATACCATACTTTATACCCATTATCCTTGTTTGCATTGCCATCTTATAGCGAAAATGTACTTGTGACTTGCGTGAGAACGGCAACAACGCGTCGTATCGTAGGTTATACTCAGATTTATCGTTTTAAGGTGCATGACCTGTGCGTATAGACATAATCAGCTGTTAGGAAAGATACATCGTGTTCAAACGAGGCCAAAACTTAAAAAATCGTTTGTGACTAAACTACTGCTCCGATTTAATTGATTTTTGGTACAGAGCTTGAAAATAGTACCTAGTATAGGCAGTTTAAAGGAAAGCCCCTCTGTCGTATCAACTTTGTATACGTACTCGTATACCTAAATCGAGATCAGTTCTTTGATAACTTCTTAAACTGTTTTTAAGTTAATTGTAACCAGTGAAATTAGGTTATAAAAAACCTTTCGATTCCTATTTGTGTTCGTTAATAGTATAAAGGAAAATATCGTGAGAAAATTGACATGTCCTAAAATGAAAACCGGCCAAGAGCGGGTTGGACTCACGCAAAGGGTTTTGGACAAATCATGTTTTTTTTTCAGGTTTTTTTTAAACTATCTATTATACTTCTTATAGTTCTATAAGTAAAGAACTACGATCTGTATTTTTTCAAAATTTTATGCCCATTCGTTTCGGAGATAAGGAGAACGGTCCTTATTCATCTATTTTCTTAAATAACTTTACAATTAAATATTTTAAATTTATGGCAAATTATATATTTGAAGCTTTTTTTTTTTTTTAGGGGTGGGAAATCATCCTATGACTTCTTCCGCTCTAGGGTGGAGCGGAAGGGCGTGTCAGACTCTTACTGACTAAAACCCACCCCTGTTCCTCCCTGCCTCGAGTGCCCAGGGGCGAGGTAACTCTTTCGAATTTATCCTCCACCCCCGGGCAGGCATCGGCCGTGGCAGGCCCTGTCCTTTTGATGACAACTCTTTGAGGCGCGCGTGGAACACTACGCGCCGTTGACTCTCGGACCTGGTGCTGATTGGACGGCGAGTTACCCACTACTCGCCGTCCGCAGGCCCGGGTATATCTGAAGCTCTTACAATAAAGCACTTTCATTGAATATGTCGCACGGTACAGTTCGGAAAACTTTATTTTTAATTTTCCGATTTGCACCCCAAAAGTGACCCCCATATTCCAAATCCATTTATTTACGCTACATGTCCATGTTTGCGTTACTGATATTATATTTCAGCTTAATCAGTCCTGTAGATTTGAAGCAAATTGACTGTGACAGATGGACAGACAGACACACGAGTGATCCTACAAGGGTTCCGTTTTTCACTCGGACTTTCGGAACCCTAAAAACCGGCCAAGTGTGTGTTGGACTTCGCAAATTTGGGTACCGTACCAATTTTTGAAAAATTGTATGGCTTTGGGTCAACAAGATGCTTATACTGTAAAAATTTGAAGCTCCAACTGTTTGGCTATAAAACCTGTGTGACAGAGGACGGACAGAGAGACGGACACCAAAGTGATCCTATAAGGGTTCCTTTTTCCTTTTGAGGTACGGAACCCTAAAAATAGTGACATCCACCAACCCGTGGGATCATTATAGGCTTATGATAATAGCAAAATACTAACCCAATTTTATGTGGATCAGGAGTGATGTTTTATCAATATAGACAGCTAAGGATATTCCAGTAATTAATACCTCACGCAGATGTGTGTAAACCGACCTTCTCGCTAACTAGGAAAGAGTTCAAGTTGCGTTATGTGTCGTGCACGCAGCGTGTCCTGCAACTATTAAAGCAATATGGCTGTATCATCGGAGACGGTCGTAGTGCGCCGCCCGACTAAGCTGTTTTAAAGTTTACGTTGAGAATTGAGAGTATCTTATGGACTTTAGGCGCTATAAGCTGCCAATGACCTTGAGTGGTTAGCTTGCATGTTCTGTGCTGAGCTCACGTAACGCGTCGTACGTCCACTCAGCAATAGGACTCGCCCATCAAGGAGCGCTGTCCGAAATTAGACGAATTATTAATTTATTACACTTAAAACAACAAGTATTAAACTAAAACACTGAGACTAAATTATAAATAATTAAATTATCTTTAAAATGGTGAAGGTTTCATAAAAATACGCTTTATAGATTTTGCGTGATTCTCAATTTTTTATCCGCGTTAGACGTAACTTTACAAATTAATTACACTATGTTATAAAAATATAATTTCAAATATTCTCAGATTAAATTACGACGAAAATTGTTTAAAGTAAAGTATATTTTTAACCGACTTCAAAAAGGAGGAGGTTATCAATTCGGATGTTTGTATTTTTTTTTTTTTTTTTTTTTATGTATGTTCGGGCATAACTTCGTCATTTATAGACGGATTTCCAAAATTCTTTTTTTGTTCGAAAGGGTTTTGTTCCGAAATAGTCCCATTTAAATTTCATGTAGATCTGATGATGATTTTCGGAGACAGACAACGGAACTCTTCAAAAAATTACAGCAAATCAACCGCGATTGCTGCTATCGCATAAATATGCATTGTTAACACTATTTCATGAGGAAACACAACTAAAAAGTGAAAAATAAAAACTTTTTTACAAAAAAATAAAACCGACTTCCAAAACAACAAAAGGTACAAAATAACTTTAATTTCGGAAGTCGGTGTCAAAAAACGAAGAAATAAAACCAGAAACAACGACTTCCGAAATTAAAGTTATTTTGTACCTTTTATTTTTTTGGAAGTCGGTTTTATTTTTTTGTAAAAAAGTTTTTATTTTCAAAGAAATAAAACTAGTCGTTTAGACTTAATGCTCAATTAAAAACCATTAAAAGTCGTATAACTGCGCCTAAGGTGTAATACTGCTCTTTGGAAGAAGGCCCGTCTCTCAGTTCCAACACATTAGACGTACATTAATAGCAAAAGATTAGCCCTCTATTGTGAGGTTTTAAAAATAACTTGCCAGAATATGGAATTGGACCTCTGCCTATCCCTTTGTTGAATACAGGCATGAAGTCATTCTATGCTACTCTTTAGAAAGCTTAGTAAATGATATTCCAAATTGAAAGTATCATCGCAGACTTACAGGTTTGTCCCCAACTAGTTAGGAGTTCAAGGCGGTAACACGTTGTGTACGGGTATCATGCATCTAACGTGTCATGCAACTATTAATGCATTTAAGGTTGTATCGACAGCAGACGGTCGCCCACCGCCGCCCGCCGCCCGTCCGGCTAAACTGTGCTGAAGTTTGAGTTGGGACGGTCTCATGAACTTAGTGTAAGCACAGATAATATAATACTAGCGTACAGATGCCTCATCCCATACAAAGAAACGGTACCGCCGTAACGTTCTACGGGTTTTCGACTTGCACAAGCAACTTTTGTTCTTCGTTCGGGCCCGTCCTCTACCTCGCTAGATGGTGTTAGAAGCAACGGCTTGCAAGTTGAATGAATTAACATAAAGTCTTAGCAATATTTTCTCACACATTGAGGAATTACGTTGTAGTATTTTTGACACTTCATAACAGTTTTACTGTTTCAAAATGTGTCACTATGCAAATTGTAAAGAGTCAAATGGATAAACTCTAAAACTTCAAACAGCGCCATCTATTGGTACAAGAAATTTAGATGACTAAGGATTCGTTCCAATAATCGTCTAAAATTGAATTACAAGCCAATTACCCCACAATTTTATGCTTAGGGCAGTTCATTAAATAAGAAAATACAGTTCTTATACACGCAACACTCGCGATTACTTTTCGGAACTCGCGCGATCCGGCTCGAAGGACCGATATGTGCGGGGTGCGAGGTCGTATATGATATAAAAGCACTGATTGGTTTTGGATAGTTTATTAAAAGTTCTTCAAATGTTAAATGTTACGTTAAAATGTTATGTTAAAAAGTTAATGTTAGATAAATGCACCCGGTCCGTTTGGTGTCTCGTAATGCACTGATGTTAAAGTACAATTGTAGTAAATTGCTGCGTTAGCAAGTGTTCGGCTGCTTAGACCGAACAGTTCTTATCATATGTAGTTTCAAAATATTAATATTACTTAAACTTCAATAAGAAATCCATGCATATTACGCCATCTATTGAAATTTATTTGAACTAAATTTTCTTTGTTCGAGATGAGACCCCGTGGTTATGCTATGGAAAATTTAAGGAATTCGTATTTGACAAATAGGAAAAGAGATTTTTCGTGGAGTAATGTTTATTCTACGCTCTTCGTAAAAACCAATTTAGAAAATTCATATTATATGGGTTTAACTTATGTTTAGAAGGAGCTTTATTCAGAAGATAACAATTTTAAATTAATTTGTAATTGGTTTTTATGATTTTTTCGTATAAAGTAACTGCGTTAGTTCCAGCCAATCGCAAGTTCTAGGCGACAGAATTATTCACACCTTAAAATATTTCCGATTGTATCTACAATTTTAGCGTATTTCGCTACCACCATCTCAGTAGAAACTCAACAATAACAATCAATGTACGTAAAGTAAAAATGACAATATTATTTCAGGAGCCATCCGGTATCCGTCGGGGTGCCGTCCGGCATCCGGCCGAGGCGCGGTTAATCTCATGAATATTCACGTCACCGCTGATCCCGGTAAACCGGACCGCGCGCCGGATCGTGTATAATAGACCTTAAGTGTTGGGACCGAACGATCTTGATACCTGAGTTTGAGGATAATTTATTTGGCGTGAGGTTTGTGCTAAGAAACGTTAGTAGGTTATAATAGGCGATTAAAGGTTGCTAGTGATACAAAGAAACAAAAGCAGACTTTAAGAATGCTAATGTTACATTGCACAAGTCCGAGGCCATGTGTTTTCATCGTCCTCGGAACGCGCCACCGGCGGGATCCCGGATTACGTTAAGAGGGGTTCACATCGGCGTCGAGGGGACGATGAAGTACCTAGGACTCGTCCTCGACAGCCGGTGGAACTTCGTCGAGCACTTCCGACGTTTGGCTCCCAGACTGGAGAGGGCCGGGGCCGCATTCAAGCGGCTCCTGCCAAATCTGGGGGTCTAAACGCTTCCTGCCGGAGGTATCGTGCGGTCCATGGCCCTTTACGGGGCACCGGTGTAGGCGCGTTCCTTGAGGCGGCGACCGGCTCGCCGGTTGAATGCATCCCAAAGGGTCATGGCGATCCGGATAATCCGAGGATACCGCACGGTCTCCTGTGAGGTGGCGAGCCTCCTTGCTGGACTGTCGCCATGGGATCTGAAGGCAAAGTTCCTCGTGCACCTCTATGAGTGGCGCGAGGAGGCGAAACGCCGGGGCGAAACTCCGCTGCCGCGACACATCGCGGCTCGGCGGACTGAGCTTCGGCAGGATCTCATGGCGACATGGAGAGAGCGACTGTCGTAACCCAGCGCTGGGCACGCCACCATTGCGGCGGTAGTGACCCTCCTCACCTTCCGCCTGAAGCAGGTCCTCCTGTGTAGGATAAGGCGGAGCGAGAGGGAATGGGAAGCAGTATCCTCCTTCTGAAAAGCTGTAATGCTCGCGAAGGAGGAGGCTGATTGGGTGAGGGAGGCTCAAGAACAGAGACGCCCTCAGTAGCAGCCGCCGCAGAAGACGCCCTGGGTGGGAGACGTCGCGAGACGATCTGCGGCCACCGTAGACCCGGGCCTGCGGACAGCGAATAGTGGGTAGCTCGCCGTCCGATCAGCGCCAGGCCCGAGAGTCGACGGCGCATAGTGTTCCACGCACGCCTCAAAGAGTTGTCAGCAATAATGACGGGGCCCGTCATGGCCGATGCCTGCCCAGGGGTTGAGAATATATTCGAAACTGGGCACTCAGGGCAGGGAAGGAACATGGGTGGGTTTTAGTCAGTAAGAGTCTGACACGCCCTCTCGCTCCACCCTAGAGCGGCAGATGTCATTGGATGATTTCCCACACCAAAAAAAAAAATGCTTATGTTAGATTCTAGGGAGAACCTCTGCGACGAGCGGCGGCACCCAAAAATAACGCCGTTGGGAACCGGTAGTACGCTGCTACCGGCAGCTTCATCAGCTTACCTTACTTACGACGGTCGTTTGTTTGAAGTGAGTGGGTGACCACTCTTGAACTATTTACTCCAAGAGCGAGAGGAGCGAGCTCGGGATCTTAGGGCTCCCCGACATGGACAGGTTAGGTTTGCTCGCTCACTCTAGTCCCCTTCATCCCCTTCGTGTTAGGTTCCTTTAAACCCTGCAGACAGAAATAGGAGCGCCCCTTGCAGTGGGGCTCTGTCGACTTATCTTATTTACCCATCTCCCTATTTCACCTATTTCGTTACATGTGAGCCTAGCCGAAGCGACGGGTCAAGTGATATGTAGGTATGCTTGTAATTGCAAGTTCAAATCTTGAATCGTTTACTTTTTGGATTTTTCGGAACTTGGTTTTGAAGATTTTTATGCAAAAAACAGTGTTTTTTTATTGTGTCTGGCTTTTTGGAACATTTCAACTGTAAGTATATTATATTTTTTTTCAAATTCAAGAAACTTTTGAGAAACTCTGACTTCTGTGAGAAAAACATGGAATCCTGAAGTAACATTGCTGGCGCTGGTAGCTCATTCGGGACACAGCGCCGGCTGCGGAAGCACTCCCTAGATTCTAAAATCTTTTTGTGTGAGCTTTACGTTCGATAATAAACGCACAAATGTACCCAGATTATCAAGCCATCACAGTAGTCTGTTGATAGAAAGGGGATAAAAGACCACAATTTACACAATCAGGGTTCTTGTGCCTACGATCATAAATCATAATCTCAAGTATTAAGATCCCTCTCGCTCCCTATATTTAAATGTAACCGCGCTGCTAATATATACGCGCTATGATGATAATTGATACGCGGCAAATTTTCAGCCGCCAAATATCAGCACCACGTAATATAAAGATGAAATATTTGATGACATTGTTTCATTAGCTACTGTGGTGTACCGCGGTCGGTTTATAAATCATTTTGCGTAAACTATCTGGCTTAGGGATCATGGTATTAGGTAATTAATTTGTGAAGCTGGAAAATTAATAGAGACTGGGTAAATAAATCAATAAAGTACAATAGACGCTGGTTTAATTTCCCAAAGGGATTGATAGATGGTTTACTATTGTGAATGTAATCTTAATCATAGATAGCTGGGAGCTGGCTGGGGATTTCACTGACTACTAGCAATAAGCCGTCAGTTTCTTATGTACAGTCAATTATAGTTAAAGTAGCTCCGTAACGTTAGTAAGTAATAATTGCTGCTGGGACTTAGGCCTCCTCTCTAGTGGAGGAATAGGGCCGTAATCCAACACGTGGGCCCAGTCGGATTGTTGGATGTCACATGTGTGATTTTTTGGATCTAGGACATGCCGGTTTTCTCACGATGATTTCTTTCACCGTTTTGAGAGCAGTGGTGACAAAATAAATTACTTACGTAAAATAAAGCGCCTGGGTTTTTTTTTATTTGGCAGGAGTGGGAAATCCTCATGGACGCCTCGACTATCTCATATAGTGAAAACAGCCGGGGCAGTGCCGGACTGTTACCGGCTAAAAACTACTCCTGCCCTTGCTTCATGTGTCCCCTGACCTTGTCAGAGACCTTAATTGCGTAATGAGAATTGTGTTATCTTCAGTGTTTCTTTTTACTCCTCGATAAGAGGATAAGGAGCAGCAAGTTTTAATATTTCAACAGGGTACAGAACTATCTCAAATTTATGTAGTCTAATTATGGCTATTCTGCTGTGTTACGGCATTCTCTTAATATTATGGTTCTTAAATAAAAAAAAATCCCGTTTTTATTTTGTATTAATTCTAGCTCTTATATATTTTACTGTTTTATGCTACCTTTTAACTTAATGACATTTAAGTATATAGTCACTATATACCAGTATATCATAACTTGCTCAATGCTATTTATTCTATTTATATCTCACTTAATACACTTCTTATATTATACGCCTAAATATATATTTTATTTTATTTTATTAAGATCTCCAACAAAGAATACACCTTACATGCTACATTGTACAGGACTAGAACAAAAATCTATGTGCTCCCTCAATTATAGGAGACCACATCTATCTATATATTGTACCCATAAACCTACTTATTCCTACTTATTGCTTCTAAAGCGATTTTTGTACAAAATTCTACAAATTCTTTTCGGTTCCCAGCGATGACTTCCCACAGGGTCCTGGGTTGCTGCCTGGGTTTGAACCCACGACGTGCAAATATTAAGTCGGGGTCGTTACCACTGAGTTGGGCTTTCTCATAAAATCTCTGCCACTGTGGCAATACAAAGTTAAGTAAGAACGCCAGGTATAGTGCAGTCTGATCGGCAGCAGCGACCTCTCGCGCCCGCCCCTGGTCCAGGCCAAGGTTCGGAGCGAGAGGGAATGGGAAGCAATCTCCTCCTTCTGCGAAGCAGTAATGCTCGCGAAGGAGGAGGCGGAACGGGTGAGGAAAATTCAACAGAGTCGCCCTCACGCCCCCAGCAGCAGCCACCGCATTAGACGCCCTGGGCGTCGGAGGTCACTCTCCGGCCACCGTAGACGCGGGCCTGCGGACGGCGAGTAGTAGGTAGCTCGCCGTCAGATCAGGACCAGGCCCGAGAGTCGACGGCGCGTAGTGTTCCACACTCGCCTCAAAGAGATCTCATCGTCGATGCCTGCCCACCCCAGGGGCCACGGATAAATTTGAAACAGAGTTACCGCGCCCCTCGGCACTCAGGCAAGGAAAGAACAGGGGTGGGTTTTAGTCATTAAAAGTCTGACACGCCCTCCAGTCATAGGATGATTTCCCACCCCACAAAAAAAAAAAGGTATAGCGCAGTCAACCCCACCTAGCCAAGCTCGGTGATGCCTATTTGTAACTGAGGCTGTTAGTTCATGCCTATGACTTATTAACATGACACCTAGATGGGGCAGAGATCGTCCACAGTAGTCCTCCATCGCCAACGATCTTGAGTTTCACGCTTCACCTCGCTCCATGTCATTCCGTTGCCTGTCGCATCTGCAAACAAGAAGCGACAACAGGTTTGACGGGGACGGCCACGCTTTTGTTTCCCTTGGGGACTCCAGTCCAACGCTTGTTGTATATTTGATCGAAATCCTTTCGGAGCGTGCGGCCGTCTTTCCCGATGGCATCGCCCGTGGCACTGTGTGTGGAGGAGCCTTTAGAGATGGTCTCGGGCCAGTAGATTCCTAGAATGTGACGAAGACAGCGGTCCTTTGTGGCCTTCCACATTTCACACCCGTAGCGCAGCACGAATCCTTTACCTACAAGACAATAAAAACAATTGAGAACTATATTTTATATTTTTAATCAACTCTCAACAATAACTTAGATCATCTACATTCCAGATTGCCAGTCCACCGTGAAAATTAAACTGATCTTTGACTTTATAGCCTGGTCCTTAACTCCGGCCATTACAAAAGGCATTCTCTAATTCGGCATCAACACCGTCTTTACGACTATGGCGCCAATTCCACAATGTTTACTACGGCCATCGACATCACTTCTCCTAATTCCATTAACTATTGCGAGACCTGTTTTTATTGCTATTGCTATCATAAGTAATTGAGGAGTGAGTTTCTTTGATTGTATTTTTGTTACCTACGCGTAGAGTTATAATAACATGTACTTAGGTATATTTTAGAAATTGTTCTGTTAAGTTAAACACCTTTTTTTTGTTAACGGTGGGAAACCTTTAAAAGGCGCCTAGACTTGGGGGAAAAGACCAGGTAGGGTAGGAATTACCTCACTTAAACCAGTCCGGAGATCACCTTCAGCACTTGGAAGGGGGACTCATGAACCCCGGAATTCTTAGAGGAAAGAGGATGGTCTTTTAAGAGGTCACAGGACCTGTACAACGCCTAATTGGGCACATCCTTGAGGAGACTGTAAATGGATCTCGCCTGAGCCTTGCTGTACACGGAATCACATTATCACTGTGGAAGTTCAAACACCTACCTATCGTAGTAGTCATGTCTGAATACTTTTACAACGATAGCCGTGACTACAAAATTAGGCAACACTTAAATATCACTATTTTGATGCAGTTTTACTTAGTAGTTTTTAATTAAAGCTACGAGTACCTCGAATAAGGGTTAAAGTTCACAACTTCTTTACAGAGTAACTAATAGCATTTTGTGATTGCCAACCGCCTTTTAAGAACTTAGCGCGATAACTTTTATTTATTAAAAAAAAAAACGTTGCCCCACACATACGAGTCGCATTCGGTCCATGCGGGAATCAAATCCGCGACATGCAGCTCAGCAACCAATCGGTCAACCACTGTGCCAACCTTGCCGACAAACCGCCGACTTAAAGATAGAGTGAACATATTACACAACAAAAAATTACTTCACAATGAATCATCTTTGCCCGCACCCACCGAGCGCAAAATAAAACCTTCTATTCACCACTTAGTAAACAAACCTTCCTTCCCTCACAAATCCTCTATTTCCATAATAAGTTTAATGCCCTATTCACGTAATATTACCGTCAATAGGCGTCCATTGATTTAGCAATTAACGCGTCCATTTGGTATTCATAAAGGATTGCTTTTGAAAGAATAAAACGCTTTGAAAGCGCTTAATGAATCATCTCCCGATACTAATTGGGGCCTATTGGGGAGCTGTTGTGATGAGAACGTAGGCTGCTTGCCTGCTTGTTACTTAAGACGTATTTGAGTATGTTTGAACTGCCAAAAGAAGACATAGTAGCATGATTTTGTGTTAAGTTTCACTAATTACCTAAGTTAATATATACCTAATAATAATCTTTATTATCAAAAAGCTAAATACAATTTGTTCATCTCAAACAATCTGCCTAGCCTTTTCCCAACTATCTTGAGGTCTTCCAGTCTAAGCGGATGCAGCTAAATACCAGCATTTTATATGGAGCGACTGCCTATCTGACCTCCACAACCCAGTTAATACAATACCCCATGGTAAGACTGGTTGTCAGACTTTCGGGCTTCTGATACCCGTAACGACCGTCAAAGATCCACGATTGAAAGCCGGGACCAACAGCTTAACGTGCTTCCATGATAGGTTATTGGAACTGGTCACGAAGGCAGCGGCGCAGCGGCGGTGCGGGGAGCAGCGTACGAGCGATGTGCGCCAGTCTAGCGTTGTACCTGAAACCTGTACATGTACCTATAATGTATGTATTACTTTTTTTTTGTGGGTGGGAAATCATCCAATGATATCTCCCACTCTGGGTGGAGTGGGAGGGCGTGTCAGACTCTTACTGACTAAAACACACCCCTGTTCCTTCCCTGCCCTGAGTGCCCAGGGGCGCGGTAACTCTGTTTCGAATTTATCCACAACCCCTGGGCAGATGTAAGAAAGAAAGAAAGAAAAAGAATTTATTTGCCACAAATTAATGACATACACAACAATATGATTTTGCTAACTTAAGTCTTAACCCTTATCGATAGTGTTAGTAGATCTTATATTTCTATGTTAGTAACAAGTTTAACAACAAAAAAAAAAAGGAAAGAAAAAAAAAAAGTTAAATAGGTAGGTAGAAATAAATAAAAAACCGATGCATGTCGTGGCTGTGGCAAGAAGGCTTCCACTCAGCATAATGCTATACCGTGGGGGACCCACAGCACGGCGCTGATTTTCAGTGGTTGCCTATGACGTGACGTACGGAAACCAAAACCTTTGTATGTATTACCTAAGTACTAAAAGAAAGAAAAAAAAGAAAGAAAATACGTTTATTTACGGTAAACATACTATGTACATATGTATTACCTAAGTTGGTTTGGTGGTATTTTATTACTGGCCCTATAATGGGTCGCGGAATTGTTTGAAAGAGCCACCACGGCCCTGGGACGGAAAGGGCAAATGTAGGAACACGAGTGGGATTTTAGAGTTCCGAAGGAGCGAATGAAAAAATGGAACCCTTTTATAATAGGATCACTCGTGTGTCTGTATGTCCGTCTGTTACAGCCAATTTGCTCCGAATCTGCTGGACCGATGGAGCAGAAATTTGTTAGACACATGAATATCTGTGACTCAAAGACGAATGTGTACCCTAAGTAAATTATTCTGGAATATGGGGGTCACTTTTGGGGTGAAAATCGGAAAATTGAAAAATAAAGTTTATCAAACTGTGCCGTGCGACAAATCAAATGAAAGGGCACATTGTGAGGGTCTGGAAGGTATTTTTTTCATAATTTTAAAAACACACTAATATTATAAAGGCGAAAGTTTGTGAGTGTGTATGTTTGTTACTTCTTCACGCTCAAACGGCTGGACCGATTTGGATGAAAATTGGTATGTAGATAGCTTATACAATGGATTAACACATAGGCATACTTTTTGATCCCGGTCTACGCGGGTGAAACCGCGGGGCGCAGCTAGTATACCTATATTTTTGAAGTTATTTACAAAAATAGGTGAAAAATTACCATTCCTCCTCCGCAACCTCTGGGCCTCAAATTTTGAATAAAAAATACAAAAAGTAGTTCCTTGCCTAAAGATTACATGTGAACCTATAAAGAGGAGGTAGTTAAAAAAAACCCTTTTCGCGTTCGGAACCCTTTACGCGCGAATTCGACTCGCTCTTGGCCGGTTTAGTCAGTAAGAGTCTAACACGCCCTCCTGCTCCACCCAGAGCGGTAGAAGTTATTTAATGATTTCCCATACAAAAAAAAAGTGGCACTATAATATGACAACGTATATTATTCATGTACAGTCAGGGAACTATCAAATTCCCTGTCCTTAGCAGATTGTTTACTAAAGCAAGATATCGTGTTTTAAAATTATATCAAGACTGACAAAGAATGACTGTACTCACTTGAATTTATGAACATGTAAGATGATAGTTTATTTAGCGCGTTAGGTACTTTAGTTTGTTATATTGAAATGACGTAAAAAGTAAACTTAATAGAGTCTATCCTTAAAACAAAATTTTTAACCAGATACCAAAACTTAAAAACGTAACAAAAGAACAAGGACAAGGTAACAAAAAGAAAACTGGCCATGTGCGTGTCGGATTTCGCACATTAAGGGTTCCGTACCAAATAATGATATTTGTTAGTAAAATATACGTAATAATAAACATCATCACAAAATTTCAAGGTCCTATGTCAATGGGAAGTAAAAAAAATCTTCGTAACATACTCGTAATTTTGTGACGGACGACGGACGGACAGACAGACAGACACGTGAGTGACAACAATAGAGCTCCGTTTTGGACCCTTTGGGTACGGAATCCTTAAAACTGGCCAAGTGCTAATCGAATTCATACCAACTATTTGTATTTGTTAGTAAAGTATACGTAATAAACATTATCACCAAATTCCAAGTTCATAAAATATATCAATTTACAGTTAAAAAATTCTTCGTAAAAAAAAAAATTGTGACAGACGACAGACGGACAGATAGACAGACGGACAGACGGATATTTGAGTGACAACATTATGGCTCCGTTTGGACGCTTCGGGTACGGAACCTTAAAAAACAGGTGTACCAACATCCAACCAAAAAAAAGTTAAAATGAATACTCTCAGCGTTATCTGTTACATCCTGATCCACCGTTTACCAGATAAACCCTAAGTATTGCCTGAATAAAGAGGCTCTTCTCACTAATCTCTTTATCAGAAGGGGGATGATAGCGAGTCTTTAGCTTAGCCGTTTAAACGATGTTTTTGGTAAAGATAAGGGCGTTTTTTTTGGGATACGGTTTTGTATTGATAGAGATAAATAAGTGTGTGATGGTATTGATGTATTTAGTAATTATTATGACGAAAACTCTCCCAGATTTTTTTTAAATATAAAGTCTTCTGTGCAAAGTTTTCTTGATTATATTTATTTATTAAAACTTCATGCAACACAAATGTACAAAAGCGGACTTAATGCCTTGGGCATTCTCTACCAGCTCAGCAGTTCAGCAGCAGTGCAGTTCTATATTGCATTTTCACTAACAAAACTAAAATTACGATAGTTTCCTGATAGCTACAACCTGGAAGTCTATAAGTCAAGAGTGAATAGGTTACTTCCAGGCAAGCGTGCTCCATCTTTGACCACATCATTGCTTACGATCAGGTGAGATGGTGGTCAAACGCGTGCCTATCAACAATAAAAAAAAATACAATGCGTTTTTCTTGATTTTTTTTTATTTTCTTGTTTAAGCATCTTCCATTTGCCTGAAACTTTTCTTAAATGTCTTTCAGAACACGAATGAAACACGTAACTCCTAAAATACTGCGTAATGATTAACTCAGAAGTAATAAAAGTTCCGCCATTTTAAAGCGTTGTTTTACGATTCAACCCTCATCTCCTGCGTAAAGTCAGTGCGCTTATAAAAATAAATCGACAGGTCTTTGAAGCCGAGTGTATCGCTGTAACGGTATACGTGAGGGGAATGCAGACAAACGGTTCGCTTGTAAATTACCTCCCAAATGGAGTCTTGGTGGGACCCGTGGTGGGGGCCCGAAAAAAAAAATTTTAATTACCAAATATGTCAAAAGCAAATGAGTTCAGAATCTATAAAATATTAATAAATAGGTTCATAAAAGAAGTACGCAAAATCAAAAGGTTCTATTTTTAGTAAAAAAGTTTTTATTTTTCACTTTTGAGTGGTGGTTCCCCATTAAATCGTGTTAACACTACATAGACATACGATCACAGCACTCGCAGTGAATTTGCTGTAATTTTTTGAAGATTTCCGTTGTCTGTCTCTGAAACTCATCATCAGATCTATATAAAATGTAAATGGAACGATTTCGGAATAAAGTCCTTTCGAACAAATAAAGAATTTTTCAAAAGACGGAGTTACAATGACGGAGTTGTGCCCGAACATACATAAAAAAAAATACAAACCTCCTTCTTTTTGAAGTCGTTTAAAAATATTAATAAATAGGTTTATAAAAGGTGTGTTTGAAAAAGAACGGCCCTGGAACCCACAGGCAACAGAAGGGACGTATGGGTTTTAGTCAGTAAGAATCTGACACGCCCTCCCGCTCCACCTAGAGCTCAGCAGTCATCTGATGATTTCCAAGTCTAAAAAAAAAAAGAGATTCTTAATAGGTACAGAATACCGCATGTCAGTGATGAGTGATAATTTGACCTTGAGCTAACCAGGCGTAGTGAAGAATTTCAATTGAACACGCGGCCAGCTCATCCCAATTATGTGTGACCTATGGCACTCGTACGACAGGTTGTAACAAGGCAGTGTTAAAGCCTTGTTTATTTTTTGACCTCTATTCCAAAATTACGTTCTTTGCTACCTTTTCTTAATTTCAAATTCAAAAATTACTTAGTTTTCTCTGACAAGTCTCTGTTTAGATATTAAAAATCAGTTCTAATTCTGCAGCCGAGCTAGTAGAAGCTCTTGATTATCATTTTTCGACTCTTCGACTGTCAGTTACCAGTTTCCAAGAGTTGTGCAATTATACAATATAATTACGTATCAAGTCACAGTGTATGTGTTTGTACTTTAATGAGTGCTTCTTATATTTATGCCTACTTTTGTAAGTAATAAAAAATACGTGTTAACTTGTCGTGTGTGATTCCTTCATCCAATTCCTCATCTACCTACGGTCCTCCTACTCCTACGTCCTCTGCGTGTCACTCCTACGTCTTTCTCTGCGTGTCACTCCTACGACCTCCTCTACGAGTCACCAATACTCCGGTCCAGCAACGAGACACTCCTCCGTACCGTGACAAGGTATATCAGACAAATATAGGTAAATGGTCACATCTCTATTCAGTTAACGAGCTTCACAATGATTACGTTACCCGCTAAATAATTCATCACTCAACACAGGGCTCACCCATGTATGTATCGCTTCAAAAATATTATGAATAATAATAAAAAAATCCTAAAATAACTGACCCACGTCTAACATCCAATAATCTCACCGAGATATGTAAGCTCTATATCCTAATTCTAAAAGCAAACAGACACACACACACACACCCGTATAAATTATGCACGTACACTAGAGAGGCACCGCAGCATCAGTCACACGTCGACCCGACTCAGCCCTTAAATATCCGCACGCACGCTCATATCCGCAAATATTCGGACATACCCGCGACACACGGACTTTGGAATTAGGTTGCGGTTACGCCTCCATTCCGTGATTCGTCCTTCATTACAGCCCTTTCGAAACTACGCTGAATATTTAGACTATGCGAAAGGTAAATATATGTGTAGTGGCGTTTGTGAGTTGATTTTATGGGATCGTTTGTCAATTTTGAGTTGTGTTGTGTGAGGCTGAAGTTCGGTTACAATAAAGAAGAGAATACAAAAGAGAAAAAATAAAACTAGCCAAATGCGTGTCGTTCGCACAATTAGGGTTCCGTACCAAATGAGGGAATTTCAAAGAAAAAATCTGATTTAACAGCATATTGGTATTTGGAAGATTTTTGAAAAATTTCAAGTTCATAGGTCAGACGACGGACAGACACGTGAGTGACAGCAATAATAATAATAATAAATAATAATACATTCTTTATTTGCGCAATACAAGTTTACAAATAGTGAGACCCTGACTCTTGAGCTAGGTTACAAAACCTGTATTTCAAGAGCCAGTGACTTCTTCCGTTTAGGTTAAACTAATTAAATTGTTCTTATAAGAATAAAAGTGAAATCAAAATGAAAATTAACATATGCAATACTAAGATTTCATGTGAGTGTATAATGAGTAGGTAATTGAAGTTGCAGTTGAATGAGGTCTGTGTTAGTGCAAGGTGGGGGTGGCGGTGGGTGGTGGTCTAAGGTGGGTAGACGTGTGTGTGTGAGTGTGATGGTGAGTGTGTTGGCTAGAGTGTGCTTGCGTGAGTGTAAGTAGGGGACGTAAGGAAAATGTATGTGTATGTGTGTTTGTAGGTGGATATAATAACAATGGTATGTGAATGTTTATTACATAAATTATATTATACCTATATTATATTAGGTACATGTCAAGTGATGTAAGCTAGTAAGGATTCTGTTTTAATATAGTCTTGCTGCATGAGCCAATCTGTAGTTTTGGATTTAACATTAAATTTATTTAAGTCTATTATGTCTAGTTCCTTCTGCAGTTTTCTGTATACATGAATGCTCAGGACATAGTATTGATGCCCTGCGAACGAGGTATTGTGTTGTACACCTGAGGGAACATATGTTCGCTTCCCAGGGTCAGACGGTGGCAAGCAGCCATGTACCTTGAGAGCAGAATGAAGAACAAAGAGCTGTCGAACTGTTAACACTTTGCAGTCTGTGTAAAGTTGCTTTGTTGGGTGTCTATATGGTTTCCTTGTCATGACTTTAAGTACCGCCCTCTGTGCCCTCTCCGCTCTCAGAAAACAAGTCTTCGCTGATCCACCCCATGCAGTTATGCAATATCCAATTATTGATTGGCACAACGCGAAGTACACCATTTTGAGGGTGTCGAAACTGGCAGATTCTCGGAGAGATTTAAAAATGTGAATAAGACGAAGCGTTCGATTAGTCAGTGTATCAAGTTGCTTGTCCCATCTTAACCCATCATCTATATGGACACCCAGGTATTTTACACTATCAGCTCTAACAATGGTAGGACATGAGCACAATATCAACTGATTCTGGCATGAGTGAGCTGTTATCGCGAAGGTATTTGTGGGCTTGGTGTTACGTCGGATTGCAAAGGGTATATAATAGGTTTTATTCAGATTTAGTGTCAGCAAGTTTAGGTCAAGCCAGTTCATTATTGCAGACAGTGCAAATTCCGCCTTTGTTTTCACATCTTCCCACGTACGCCCTTGAACTAGAATCGCTGTGTCATCGGCATATGCATAAATCTTACAAGCTGGGATCGACATACTACAGAGGTCGTTCATGTAGACTTGAAAAAGTGTGGGACCCAGTATGCTTCCTTGGGGTACACCGTAAGACACAACTTCTTCATCGCTATAGCTGGAACCTATTTTAACTCGCTGGCTGCGATTTCTCAGGTAATCTTTGAAGATCTCTAGTGCTACACCACGTACACCCAAATACTCTAGCTTAGATATTAGTTTGGGAACAGAAACTGTGTCGAAGGCCTTCGACAGGTCCAGAAATATACCAAGGCACTTTGTTCTGCTGTCCAGTGATTTTGCAATAGATTGCGTTAAATCCAATACAGCGTCTTCGGTGGAGACTCCTGAGCGAAACCCGAACTGATTTTCAGCTATAATTTTATACTTATTGAGAAAACTTCTTAGATTTTTGTTAAGAATCTTCTCAAGAATCTTTGAAAGCGTAGACAGCACTGATATAGGTCTATAATTATCAACACAGTTTCTTTTCCCTCCCTTAAAAATTGGGTGGACTATAGCCTTCTTCAGAGAATCCGGAAAGACTCCCGTCTGTATAGGATTGCAAGCAGAATTAAACACATTGTGAAACCATAACAGTATAATATGTTATTATAAGTAGTAGTTAAGTACATAAGGTGGTTCATTTTTTATGTAAAAGAGCGCCTCTCGCCATCAAACGTTAAAGTTTGGCGAGTTTAAAAATAAGTTACACCTATTTATTGTAATTTCATTAATTAAATTAAAAAAAAAAAAAAAAAAAAAAAAAAAGTATCCAAAGATTGCAGATATATGTTATCGGTGGTACCAAGATGTGACGACATGTCTTACATTTAATTGACGTGTAAAAGTGTTCCTTTGACGTGTAAAAGTGTTCCTTTGACGTGTAAAAGTGTTCCTTGTAACCTATTTACTGAATAAACATCATTTATCATTTATCATTATCATTTAAGGAGCGAGGCTGATATTCCATCCCAGCCCACGGCACAGTCATTACGTAACTGTACTATAATCGATTCCACGTCACATTCGTCGACTTTTTGAATAACGAGTGAATTGACAGGTGACTTTAATGTGTTATTTTCGCCAGCACAAAGCATGTTACGGTTTAGTGGCATTTTATTTGGGTCATTTAGAATTTTTGCTGCCATTTTTTTACCTATATTACTGAAAAAAGAACACACGTAGTTTAGGGAAGACTTAGGATTGTCGCATATTTCTAGTAGTTCAACAGGGCTAGAGCATACTTTACCTGTATTTGTTATCTCTTTAATTGTTCTCCATAATGCTTTAGGATTATTCTTTGACTTTTCTATCTCACTCTTCTCATAAGTTCTCTTCAGTTTACGCAGTAGCATATTGCAGTAGTTTCGATATCGCTTGTAGGTTACCTGTAGTAGTAGATTGTCTGGTGAGTTTTTAGATTTTGTGTGTAGTTTATCTCGGTGCTTGATACATTTTAGGAGGCCTGGGGTTATCCACGGTTTTATAATTCTTTGTTTTCTAGGTACTTTGATTTGTTTTGTATGTTTAGCTATAATTGATGATAGTAATGCAGTTAGTTTAGTCATAGCTATATTGGCGTCTTCAATTTTGTAAATATTAGTAAAATCTGTGTTTTCTATTTCTGCCCTAATGGCTTCATGATTAGGTCGAGATATAGTGGAATATTTGTTTCGTGTCCGGTTTGTACTTGAGATAATAAGAACAATTGGTTTGTGGTCTGTTATGTGTGATTCCAATACTAGTGTGGTTGCATTTAATTTTGTTTTTAACAGGATGTGATCGAGGCAATTTTCCATTCTAGTGGGCAGAAGGTGGGATGGTAGTAGTCCATAGGATGCGTTTAGAAGAAGATAATCTAGTGCACGTTCATTTCTACTGCCCAGCTTGATGTCAATATTGAAATCACCCACAGTTGTAATATTGGTTGAGTTGGGTAAATCATCATAAATATTGTTCAGACTGGTTAAAAAGCTATCGAAGTGATCTTTGGTGCTATTCGATGGAGAGCGATATACTGCTACCACCGTGAGCTTATTTTCAATTTGGCATACAAGACAATTCGCATAATTTAATTTTGGTTCCCAGACCGTGACATTTAACCCAATTTTAATGTATACTATTACCCCATCATTTTGATTCGTTATGTTTTTTGTAGAGTAGGGCTCCGTTTGGACCCTTCGGGTAAGGAACCCTAAAAAGGAAGAGTTTTAGCTAGAACTCTATAGAGTTTGTAGAATGAAAACTGTTCTACCGTCAAACTTAATCGCAGAAAGACTCACCAAACGAAACCACAGACTGTTGATCCAGAGTCAGCTAAATCAAATTCTCTATGCAACCATCAGACCGATACCTCACCTATTCAAGAAATTATAGTTTCTCTCAAACGGTTTCAAACAAACAACCAAGTTGTCAGAAGTCCAGCACTTTTAAACAATCCACCTAACGTTTCCCAGCGCAGTCATTAATCTAGTGGAATTGGACTGTCTCAAACACAATTGCCTTTTAAAGTCAAAGAACAGAATTTACAAATAAAAAGTTCTTGTTTATGTAGGACAACGTTTTGCAGTGATCCAATGCATATTTTTGCCTAAATCCTGGTAAGTAATTTAAAGCCATTACGGTATGGTCAATAGTTTTTGGAAATGAGAAAAAACTGCACAATACTTTTTGGACACCCATTCCAGACAGCAGGCTAACTTACGAATTGAAAATCATTTGTTTTAGGTAAGGGAAACTTGTGATTTCACGAAGAGCCTCGAATTAACTGACTTAAAAAAAGAGGATGCTCTCAATTCGTCTGTATGTTTTTTTTTTTTAGTTATACTTCTTATGCGACTAGCAACAAAAAAGCGTTAAACGTTTAACGCTCCTGAGGAAGGGGAATAGAAAGAGACAGAGTGAGAGTGAATGCGAAAAAAAAAGAATATATTAATATTATAATAATATAAAATGATAATGATTACGATTACGATTACGATATATGAGATGAGATGAGATATGAGATATGAGATGAGATGATGATGAGGTGATGAAGTATAACTTCTTACGTGCGTACATAAGTACACACACACTTTTTTTTTTTGAACGTTTGTTACGCGATGTCTCCGCCACTTGTGAATAGATTTAGTTTGGTAGGTTCAGAGATGGTCTTCAGAAGTGGTCCCATATAAATTTTATTTAAATTGATTCAGAACTTTTTTAAAAAATCAACATAAACAAAAAATATGTATACACAGATGACGTTTTGGTTGTGTCCAATTATGATCAAATTCCATGTTATTGGAGTTATTCGTTCGGGCATAACTTTAATATTTGGTTTTAGTTCTAGGATACAACAACTATAAAGAGAAAACTAAAAAACTTTTTTACAAAAACTACAACCGGTTTCCAAAAAAGAAAATACACTAAAAACTGCAAAATAACTTAAAATTAAAGTCAGTGTTTGTATTTTATTCTTTCGTTATTTGACACTAATTTCCAAATATAAGTTTATTGCAATTTTTACTGTATTTTCTTTTTTGGAATTCGGTTGTATTTTTTGTAAAAAAAGTTTTGTTGTACAAAGTTGTCGTAAACCGTCTCAGTCCTAAAGGGAGGTAGATCAAATCTACTACCTCCGGGTTGTCAAGAGCTCAAACCGTAGTGAAGAGATTAGCTAGTGAGTAATTCAATAGTGCGACAGGCTCCTTCAGAATCGTATCTCTCAGGAACTTCTTTAAAATGACTGTACCAATATCTACCACGCCTAGACCGACAAACCAATTAACGAGGAAGAAACAAAATTACTTACTATGCAAGAATCTCAACACGAAGGGGTTCTGTATTACTGTAAACCCATATGACATAAAATGTAATCTCTGATCCGCTTTGTATGTATATTTATTTGACCTATATGTTTTTATGTAAGCCAGTTTATCTTTACTTTGTATGTTATATTATTTCATAGTTCTTTTTGTATTTATTTTCCAAGTACTCTTACACACATTTCTCTTTTTTTCATCTCTCCTTTCGCAGTTATGCCAGAGGTTTCTTTAGAAATAAGCATCACATCTGTACCCATTTTTGTTGGTTTTCTTCTTATTGTCTGTTTATTATATGTGTACCTTAATCATCCATACAAATAAATAAAATTGGAGCCTGTTTGTAATGCCATATTAATATTATTTGGGTTATTAATATTTTTCTCCTCCTTTTTTTACAGTAATTTTTAACGTTGTCTGACAGTTTGAGTAGGTAGTTTTGCGGCCTACCCAAATTTCCTTTCTTGTTGTTCGTCAAGTCTTTGAGCTCCTTACTAGGTCTAAGTTGAGCTATTCGACTATTGACAAATGCTTGCTCTGACTGGACAGGTACACTCAAATATATGTGGTTCTTTCTTCGAAAGACCATTACAGACACTAAGCTGCATGGTACTCTTATAGCATAATGTGAATGCGAGAACTGTATATGTTCCGTACTGTATATGTATGCGAGAACTGTATAGGTCGTTATATTCACGTAGATTTTATGATTGTCTGGCAGTTTGAATACTTTTGCGGCCTACCCAAATGTCCTTACTTTGGTATTGTTCGTCGTTTCGTTGAGCTCCTCAAAGTTCTAAGTTGAGCTCATCGCGATGACTGACAAAAATAAATGTTGACGTGTAAAAGTGTTGTTAAAACCTATTTACATAAATAAAATCATTTATAGTTTTTTTTAAGCTCATTCAGTTATTTGCACGATACCTATGCCTAAAAATCAGTTTTTAAAAATGATTATCTGTCCTCTGTGTGGCTAATTTTCGAAAAGGTAGCTGACTATAAATATAAGGAGTAACTTCAGCTAATAAAATTCCACGCGAAGCCGCTGGCAGAAGCTAGTTATTAAATAAATAAAAATAAATATGTTAACTTCACAATTCATTGTTACCAATGAAGGGCTGCTCTTACCCAATCAAAGGCGGGCCACCTACACTCGTCGCAGTATCGTCTCTGTTCGACAAAGTTATTACGCGCGTAATTCGCCGAAACATCCACTAATGGCAGTAATAACTGCGCGTATCCAATAAGTGCCGGCCGAACGTCGGAACCAATGGGTTTTGGCACTAGTTATAAACGGAAGCGGGACATAACTTCTCTCTCATTACCGACCCCATGACTAAGCGTTTCGACCCCAAATGGATCAAAACTGTAACCTGTCTAAATAAAATTCAAAGTCCTGACTGACTGAATAACGCACAACCTAAACCGCTGGTCTTAGAGGCATGCAATTTGAAATTCAACCCTTAAGGGGGTGAAAAAGGGGTTAAAATTTTATAACGGGGGAAGTACTAATTACACGCGGGCGAAGCTAGTTACTAATCTAGACGCACTGCAATTTAAGTAACCATCCCTACCTTGTTGCTATTACACGAATTCTCACTAAGCGTTTCCGAACGTCTTTCATAATGCGCACAGCAATGGAGTGGAACTCTCTACCTGCGTCTGTATTTCCGAATGCATACAACCCTAATCTCTTCAAAGTTAGAGTGAACAGGCTTCTTCTGGGTAAGCTCGCTCCATCGTCGACTTTGTCTCTGTCACCTCTGACCTAGACTAGAGTCAAGAGCAAACCCATCTAACATAAAAAAATAAAATAAGATTACAGTAGTTGCGCCGCTCCTGGGACACCTGTACAATTTTGGTTGGTGCCAACACCAGTAAAGCATAACTATCTACAATCATTGAAAATATTCTAAACGATACTAAATACTTATATCGTGAATCTCTTAACTTGTCCCTTACACTCACAAGCTTCACTAAATCATCGCAGACTTAGTGGATCTCCGTCTAATTGTTAGGAGGAACGCGGACATATTGAGTGCGCTATAATAACTACTGTTTATTGGATTACTGCCTAATATTGTTGCCTTGTCTTGCTCTGTGGTCAACGCCACATAAGTGATGACTAGGGGGTGTTAAAAGGGTCGTGTTGAATTAAATGTAATAACTCAATAGGATTACTGTCCAATATTTTTCTTTCTGATCAGATTATGATGTCGGATATTAATGTAAATTGACAGGTCTTTGCTTGCTGTATCCACTTCTTAGTGTTGCACCCCCGAAATTCACAGTACTATAGCCAGCCGCATAGAAACGGCAAAGTAACAAAACGACCCACGCCATTCAATGCACAATCATAGCTCGGCGCCCCGGAGACTTTAAAGTCGAAAAATCTTTACTGGAAGCGTGAGTCCATCTCATGGCAACTCCACCTCGGAGAGATGCGACCTTGAGTGCTCAAAGATGTTGCTCAAACCTCCTGATGATTTCATCGAGCCTTCGGAGAGCCTTCCATCTGGACACGCGTTGCCATAGTCAACCTGGAAAATGTTAAGCACACTCCGCGCTCAGGTCGGCCGCAGCAAAGACATCCTCCATAAGTGGGTATTCTCGGACGGTTCCGATCATCAGTGTTTGTGTGGCGTCTCTCCGCAGACCATTCACGGGGCGCTTCATGCCCTGTTACATACTCACATAAAGAACTAATGACAGCGTCAGCGGACGGCATTGCCGTATTCGAATACTGGGCCAGACAAGGGATTTAACTAAGAATACAATATTTATGCCATCGACACGCTATAAAGAAGAAGACAGGTCTTCGAAGTGAATATTTGTCATGTGCTCAGTAACGCGAAACGCTGCAATGATAATAGCAGGAATAATAATAAAATGTTAAGTGGAGCAGACCTGATCATGCATAATATTATGCCATATGTTCACTTGAGCACTCAAGTAGTATATTTTGATGCAAGTATACACGCCCGAGAAAAAAAAAGGTAGTTATGGAAGTCGAGAAACTGTAATAGCAATTATTGTCCACGGTACTCGAAAATAATGTATAATTACTAAAACTTCATAAAGTTATTATTTGTAATAAATTATTGTAAGAAATGCTACAGATAGAAAATAATGGAAACAGCTGGAAGATCACGCTTGTATAGAAAGTAACCAATTCACACTCGACTTAAAGACTCCCAGCTAGTCAGCCAGTAGGTTATTTAAACCTATTCACTCTTGACGTAAAGACCCTAAGATTGTTGCTATCAGGAAACACAGATCCTGGGTGGAGAATCCACTCCTTAGCTGTACACACAATGAATGTGTGCGCAAAACATTTGTGTGTATGGATGGGATGTAGGTACATAACTATATGCACCACCTTATGTTAATGATATTTTCTAAAACTTACCCCATGAGCATCATTGAGAGATAGATTATGTACCTTTGCCACTATATTGATTTGAGTTCTAAATTCGATGTACAACAATCTCTATGTCATACATTGTTCAAATTCCATTGCAATTCATACATTTTTAGGTCATTTTTAGGGTTTGGCAAGTCCCGATGAAAAACGGAATCCTTATAGAATCACTCATGTGTCTGTCTGTCTGTCCGTCTGTCACAGTCAATTTGCTCCGAATCTGCTGAACAGATAGAGTTGAAATTTAGTACACATATAAATATCTGTGACCCCAACACGAACTTGAACCCTTAATAAATTAATTTGGAATATGTTTATCACATTCCAAATTAATTTATCGCATTTGATCACATCAAAGGGCACATTGTGAGAGTCTCGTATTTTTTTTTAATAATTTTATTTAACATAGTTTTAAAGTTATCTATTATTATTAGTATATATTATTATTAGTTTATACGACTAATAGAGGAGTATGGAAGAAAAAGACATGTTGCGCCGACCCCAAATAAATTGGGATAAGGGCAGGAGAATGATGACAGTTTTAAAGTTATATATGACAATAGATGAAAAATTACCATTCCCTCCCTATCTCCGAAACAACTAGGCTTAAAATTTTAAAAAAATACAGAAAGTTCTTTACTTATAGATTACAAGAAAACCTATAAGGAGTAAGTAGTTTAAAAAAAACCTGACAAAATAAGATTTGTTCGAAACCCTTTGCGCGCGAGCCCGACTCGCTCTTGTGTGGTCACTTAGAAACCAACATAAAATGGATAATTCTACTATTTTAGTATTATGTATTTTAGGTACTTGAGTTGGTGGCAAATTATCTAGAATTTTATGAATTCAAGAATCAAAGGTCACAAATGCTTCTACCATATCAGTAGTATCAATGTTATTATTGATCAGATTACTACCTGATATTATTTCTGTGTCGTTCTTACTGCCTGTAGTGAAGTACCTAATAAAGAGGGACAGGTTTTCTTCCATATTGGCGCAAATCTTATTTACCTTGAGTAGGAGTCTCTAGTGTATTGTTGTGTATGTTTTCTTTATTGAGACGTGTTTCTGTTTACTCAGTTGCTATGTTATCAATAAGTCTGGTAACCTCGTTAAGGCGTTATTAACTGCCAATGACCTTGAGTGGTTAACTGGCGTGTTCTGTGCTGAGCTCACGTAACGCGACGTACGACCATCCAGTAATAGGACTCGCCCATCAAGGAGTGCTGTCCTAAAGTAGACCCATTATTAATTTATTATACATAAAAAACAGGTATTATACTAAAACACGTATATTAAAATATAAATAATTATATGATCTTTGAAATGGTGAAGGTTTCATAAAAATACGCTTTACAGTTTTGTGTGATTCACAATTTTTTATCCGCGTTAGACATAACTTTACAAATGAATTACACTATGTTATAAAAATATAATTACAAATATTCACATATCAAATTACGACGGAAATTGTCTAGAGTACCACATATTTTAGTCGTTTTAGACGTGATATTCAATTAAAAACCATTAGAAGTCGTATAACTGCGCCTTAATTGAAAAATATTTACGTTTTTGTAATACATTGGTCCTGACACTGTTTCATATTTGAAAAACAGGTTCACTTTAATGATCTTAATCACATGATTAAAAAAGCCAGTGTGTGTAAGTAAAACGAATATGCTTACAGTATTTATAATTGTCATGCAGTAAATAATGACGGTACAGTTGGTACAGTGGTTGAACGATTGGTTGCTACGCTGCGTATCGCGGGTTCAATTCACGCACGAAAATATTTGTATGGCCTACACGTAGCTGTTTCAGGTCTGTGTGTCTTATGTATGTGAGTTTACATGTTTGTCCACCCATGATACAGGAGAAAAAAAAAAAAAAAAAAAACCCATGATACAGGAGTACTGCCTTGTGTTGAGCAACGTTTTTGTTTTTAAGTAAAAAGCAAAAGAGATTAGGTATATTAAGATTTTTACAAGACAAACATTTTTCTACATTATATCGTAAAAGCGAACAAATTCAAATAAAAGCAAGTGAGTAAGACAAACTGTACAATATTAAACACCCTTATCACAATGACACAGTGATTCATTCGCTGCGCACCGTTCTAAATTACCGTTGTCTGTACCAGTGTTTCAAATAGGCCAATAGCGTTCAAGTAATGGTATAGTACACAAACGCAATAAAACTCCATCCCAGCTGTACTAGAAGTCAACACGGCTTCACCCCCACTTGACTTCTACTAGCTCAAGATTACGACAAGTTAAGGTTGCCTCCCCATTGAAGCGGAGAGCGTTTTTTTTGCGGGTAAGTACAGACAAGACGTTCAAATTTTTCGGAAATTTTATTAAAATTGTAAATATTACAAATACTGCTGACGTTTACTTCAGTAATACGCTGAAGCCTACTCACGTTTGTGATACATTTATGCGACATGAAACCCTACAAACACCACCTACCAACTGATCACTTAACTGTCACTAAAATGTCAGCACTTCACAAGAACAATATGTATAATCACACTAATATTATAAAGGCGAAAGTTTGTGAGTGTGTATGTTTGTTACTTCTTCACGCTAAAATGGCTGAACTGATTGAGATGAATTTTGGTATGTAGATAGCTTATACCCTAGATTAACACATAGGTTACTTTTTATCCTGGTCTATGCGGGTGAAACCGCGGGGCGCAGCTAGTGTCTCAATATGCAGAAGTACTTGCTGCTCCGCTTGCGAATCCACTCCCTCTTCATTGACTATGGCTACAGCATAACAGAGTTTTATTCCAAAGGTGATATGTATGTCTAAAAAGGTGACTATGTGCTGAGATGGCGACTAATAAATAAGTCTGGACGAATACATGTTAGGCCAACCCCAAATAAATAGGAAAAATGGCAATAAAACTATGATTATGTAAGCAAAGCTGCGTACGCACTTCTTTCATCGCTCTTCTTCGTCTTCATACCGAAGATTCTAAAATTAAATTAATTGTCTTTTGACCAAAATACAGCCACGTCGACAGCGTTAGTATTTGCTTCATAAGAAAGAAACATTTATTGCCAAAAACAATCATTATATAAAATAAAAAACAAACACAAAAGACTCTTACATCATTGTGGTAAAAAGAGTGGTCTCAGCAAATGTTGAGCAGTGTAAGTATGCAGCATAGCCGCAACGCTGGTCAACGCTGATTTACAGCCCGCCCCCTTTCTCTTCGCTTTACACACAAACTAACAAACTGTTCAAACATCCGTTATTACATATACAAATAAATACATATTTTGAAAAATTAAAAAAAAAAAACAACAAATACCCACCCAAATAAATAGCATAATATTTGAAGCCCTGCCCCTTAAACTATTATAGGTTATAGACGGAGTGTCAAAATCCAGTAATCTGAAGTACCTGAATGAGAAGCCGGCTTGTATCTGTACACACGAAATTAGCTCACATAGACCAAATGAGAAGCCAATACGTCATCGTTACGTTCGTCAAGGTCACTCACACATTTTAACGATCCTGCTTCATTTAATGTCCAATGAAGTTCCGTCTATAACCTTTCATAGTCTAAGCCCTGCCCAATGAGACACAGTTTGTAAGCAGAAAGGAAGCAGTTCACACGGGTCACTTTAAGCAATGGTATTTTGCTTGAGTAAAAGTATATTCTTAACTCTCGCCTTGAATGCTGGCTAACAGGCGCACTGTCTAAGAGGTGGAGGCAGGTCGTTCCAAATTTTCGCCGCACTAAACTTGAAACTATCTACTAAACTTGAAACTGACTACTAAACTTGAAACTGTCTACTAAACTTGAAACTGTCTACTAAACTTGAAACTGTCTACTAAACTTGAAACTGTCTACTAAACTTGAAACTGTCTACTCAACTTGAAACTGTCTACTAAATTTGGAACTGTGATAAAGGTTTTTCAAAGTGTGTTGTTGCACAGAGGGTCAGACATTGTTTGAGACGTAGCTCTGCAATAGTATTGAGGCTAATTAGAGTGCGGCCCACCTAGGCCCATGCCATATCGCTTCGATATGCAGATAATCTCTACAATTTAGTACATTCTGCTACACTGCTCTTTCACTCTATTTTTAGGCTACCTAGCCGTATAAGTGCAATACCAGAAAAACACTAACCAATTCCTCTTTTTCCACGATTTTCATTTCCATTCATCTCATTTCACGCAGACTCTTCTCCGCTTAGCTACACGCTCCGCTTCAAATTATATACAGCCTTAATACTGCTCCCTTAGGCTATGTTATTTATTGGATTAATACGAGACTGTAACTATATTGTGTGCTGCCCAAGATTTGTATTGACATCCAGTAATATTGACAAGTTACGGTCTCAAGAGCTTAGCGAGTGGTGTCTCAGAAATTGTTGCAGACTTCGAGATTTAAGTATTTACTTGCATAACTTTAGTGATTGCTTGGCAGACTTTTTGATTGACCTCGTTCAAGAGTCTCGTTTAAAATACATTCAAGACCCACACAATGTGTCCTTTCATTTCTTATGTCGCACGGCACAGTTTGTTTTTAATAATTTGCCGATTTTCACCCCAAAAGTGACCCTCATATTTCTAATTAACTTATTTAGGGTACACGTTCGTGTTTTGGACACAGATGAATATCTATGATCAAAACACTAATGTGCACCACACGTGTACACATGAATATGTGTGTAGCAAACTCTATCGGTACAGCAGATTCAGAGCAAATTGGCTGTGACAGACAGACACACGAGTGTTCCAATAAAGGTTCCGTTTTTTCATTCGGACTTATGAAACCCTAAAAATCACATTCAAATCAGAGATTTACTCTAAGATTCGGTCCCAGTGGTATCAAGGTCAGAGACAATACAAATTACATTGAACCTTCGAGCCAGGGCTGACTGTGTCACGCTGCGGCCACGCGATCCATACATTTGTCACGCCTAATGCGCTCTGCACCTCTCGCAGGGGTGGCAAACGTATAGACAAATATTTTGACTACGTATATGTTCAAGAATACTAGCAATTTCTCCATCATTCATTATTATCATCCTACAAACGTTCGAAGCTATCCGAGAATTCGGCAGTTTTTTCTTGAAAGAAAAATACTCATAGTCGAAATTGTAAGGAAAAATATGAGTTACTGAGAGCAATATTCAGAGCATTCGTCGTGACTTATTTGTAATACATAGTTTTGATAACAAAATGTTACAGAATATAAAAAGTAACAAATTACATTCTGCGATAGTATATTCATAGTAAACAATCGAAATAACGCGTCAGCCCCAACAGCATCTTGTAAACTATAGCAGACAGGTGGATAGCCTCATAGTGGGACACTGGATACGCCTACATGCCACTGTGGCGTAATATAAGATAGTAATTATATTTTTTAAAAACTGGTAGTTATAAGTACTAACACTAGATTTTAAGTTGTGTGTAATGTGTATATCTTCCCAAACAAAAGCTAACCCTAAAAAAAAACCCTACTTTCTCCAATCAGGTAAAACATCTACCTACATAGGTGCAAGTAGTGGCACCCCTAACTACGTACAAATCGTCGGTCCGATACGATCGCAGCGGATACAATTAATTACGCGAACAATAGACGCCGCGTGAAAACTACTGATGACGATCGCGTGAACAATCCCTTGTATGCGGGTGTCGGCGAGTAACGTGCCTGTTATGTTCTGTTACACGCTTTCATGTAATTTGGTCGACGTTGACGCGGATTTTAATGAATAACGTTTTTTTTGGTACCTAATCTTGAAGGTTCAATCTAATAAAAATATTTACGTGTTTTTTATTACCACTTCAGGGCAGCGGCTTCTTCTCAAAGAGATAAAATTATTTAGAACACAGCACAGCATACGAAAATTAAAGATATTTTTTTTATTAATAATATTTCACAAAAGTGATGCACAATCACACATGCATAAAAAAGTCATCACATAATACAAATGATTGACACCTACTAGATGCGAATCTAACATTCACTTTTAAAATAAGACACTTATTAATTTCAGTTCACAGTTAAAACAGTTTCAACGGTAAAAAGTTTCGGGAAGAAACAAAAACAAAATAAAAATAATGAATAAATATACGATTAAGGTTTTAAGTTTGGCAAGAGAAAGTTACTACCTATATTGGTTCGACTGTGAGCGGGATTAAGCGGCTGCTACTACGAGGGATACCAAAATTTTCTTTTTCCAAAAGCTCAGGACCATCAATTAGGCTATTCATTAAGTTAATTTAAAACTAAATTCTGCCTACAAGTCCCCTGAATAGCAAAGAGTTTTTACATCATTGTTACGCATAACAAAGACCGACACATAGCAAGCTATCACTCATTCACGCTAACTCACAACGCACCTACAACCTACATTCCTCGAACTCGAAGAATACCATCGGCGTTTACGAAGTGCTCAATAAACAGACCATTCCGGAGTATTCCCAGTTATTGTGCTGCCTTTTATCAAGAGATACGGCCGTGTACGGAGCTCGCAGGGGAAATAAAATAAAGAAATACGCGTGCATGCGACAGTACGGGACCCGACATAAATATTAGAGTCGATACGACTTTTATGAGACTTAAGCTTATGAAAATATATGTCCTGAGATGTATTGTCATTCGTGTTTTTCAGATCTTGGTATTAATCTGACGGTTCAAGTTGGAGTTTTTTGTGTAGTGGTAGTGACAGCGTTGGAGCTATTTACTTGTTGCTTGCTTTTAGATAGATGTTTGGCATTTCTTTGCAAAGTTTGTGCATAATCTGATTTCAGTTGAGATTTCATTTTTCAGGCTCTTGTTTGTCCACTATCTCACCTGATGGTAATAATTCTATTTATAATCATTTATTTATTTGTTAACATAGGTGTTCATAAATACAGATCTTAGCTTAGATGAAATAGAGCACTGTGTTATGCCAGGAGGCGTACAAATATGGTTATCAAATTTAGATTAGTACAAATTAATTAAAAACTGAATTCAATAAAAATGTCAATTTAAAAAAATTGGTACGGTTGATGTCAAATATTATAAGTCACACTTACACGTACGGTGGTACGTATTGAAAAGGAAAATGAAAACAGTAATGTCATTGTAAATTAATTTGTTATCTAAGTATTCGTCAACAGTAACCTATTCTAATGTATACTTTTACCAGTATCTGTCCTAGAGACTCATATAATACAAACACTAATAAGATTTACGCTATTGAAGAAAATATTTTGCATATTTTACTGGCCAATAAAATAATAATATGAATATTCCTCCATCAAACTGTATCTAAGCCCATAAAACGATGAATTCAGCGTTATAAAAGTGAAACAATCAATAAAGGAATAAAATTGAATTTAATGCCGACGACCATCGCATTTCAGCGTCGTTACCTAAATGACCGAAAACAATGAAACATGAGCTTGAGTGAAAGAGATAGACCGACTCTTTCTCTCTTTTTCGCCAGTTTATCGTTTAATCAGGATTCAGTTTGAGTGCACACATAAATGTTTAGTGCCTGTATGTGTGTCTATTTACGTTTACAATAGTCGTATAATGTCCGATCATTGGCAATATTCATAAAAGGTAATTGGTATTTTTGCTTCCTGATTTCAGCTTCGTCGTGACATAAAAATGTTTCTGTGAAAATGTACTATAGTAATGTACTACTTCATGGAGTTTGCCATGACATCAGCAAACATTTAGTCGAGTCTTCACGTGACCAGAGGGCTGGCCTTTTTTTCGGCCAAAGAATCAGCATTGCCATTCAACGTCCCTCTTTTATGGCGCTTGTACATATTTTATTTACTTTCTTTTAACCTGTTTATCCCATTAGTTATTTATTAGTTTAGTTATGTATATTGTAACCTTATTAAAATTAAACTCTTTTGCTATACTACAGCAACATGTACCTCAACTGCCCTGAATGACTGGATATGCAAATAACTGCAGGCTGTGTATATCGAACAAGCAAATATTGCCATAAGTGTCGAATATTCCGCTTGTTTTAATATGTTGTTACCTGTGTGATATATTGCAATGCTTATATTGCAGTAATGTTTCATTTCTTTTTTTTTTGAGGGGTGGGAAATCATCCAATGACTTCTCCCGCTGTAGGTGGAGCTGGAGGGCGTGTCAGACTTTAAGTGACTAAAACCTACCCCTGTTCCTTCAGTTGCCTCTGTGCCAAGGGCCGCAGTAACGGTACGGTGTCCTCTGGGCGATCCACAGTCGTGACACCCGAGCGTTTTCTCTTGCCTTATCCGACACAGGAATCTCCCGAAACAGCTGTGTCCGGTGAGGACCTGCGTCAGGCGTAAGTTGAGAACGGTGTGGCACCTCCGCCTCTCTAGCCACTCCTCAAAGATGGGTCTTAAATTGAGCGTGCCCAAACATTTCATTTCCTGGAAATACAATAATACATTTTCGTTGCAAAATGACAATTTTAAAATTTCGACACGTATGTAAGGCGTCCATTACACGGTAAAACTTGCTGTCAGTTCACCACAGTCAAAATTGTGACTGACGGATTTTTTTTTATTTTTATTATTTATTTATCTTATTAAACAAAATAATACAGGATTATTCATTAAATAGCAAACAAAAACCACTTAGGTTTAAACCGCCGCGACCTGATCATCTAGTATTCTGACTGATAGTTGAATGAATAAATCTTGATAAGTACTTTGATTTTTGCATCAACAACCATCGACTTTTGGAATTGACTGACGCCTAAAAGGGACAGCTTGCCTGGCAGTCCTTTTTTTTTCAATCAATCAATCAACTCAGCCTATCGCAGTCCACTGCTGAACATAGGCCTCTCCCAGGTTTCAAGCAAGCTTCAAGCAAGTCCTTTTTTTGTTGGGGTGGTAAATTATCCAATGACTTCTCCCGCTCTGGGTGGGGCGGGAGGGCGTGTCAGACTCTTACTGACTAAAACTCACCCCTGTTTCTTCAGTTGCTTGTGCCAGGGCCGCGGTAACTCTCTTTCAAATATATCCGCGACCCAGACAGGCATCGGTCCTGGTGGACTCCGTCAGGTATTGCTGACATCTCTTTGAGGCGCGCGTGGAACACTACTCCCCGTCGACTCGGGCCTGGTCCTTATCGGTCGGCGAGCTGCCCATTACTCACCGTCCGCAAGCCCGCACCTACGGTAGCCGAGAGTCGCCTTGCGTCTCCCGACGCCCGGGGCACCTGCATGTTTATTTAAAGAGATTTATTTTCCGGTCATCATCATTTTCGCAGGATAGCATAAATTTCAGAAGCAAACAAGAACGTTGAGCTTTAGCCAGTAAGAAAAAAATTTATGTTTGGTAGTAATCAATCTATAATACGCTAATGTAGGAAAATGCCTGACCTGTTCATGTACTCGTACCATAATGTTGTATTCTTATAGCCTGTACGGAAACACTATGATCATCCCAAGCTTAGCTTCCATACTAATACTATAAATAATAAAAATGCAAAAGTGTGTCTGTCTGTTACGGTTTCACGTCTCAACCGCTAAACGGATTTCGATGAAACTTGACAATCGAGTAAACCACCACATGAGTTAGGACATAGAATACATTTCAATCCGGTAACACGTTTTCTTGGGAAAGTAAAACACGTTCCACGTGGACGAGGCCACGGGCGAAAACTTGTTAGTAACAAATATGCCTAAAGGTGGCTAAAAATTGACCTGTATGTGCAACCTAACTGCTAAAAACTAGTCATGAAAGCGTCATCATTATTCATCATTACAGACGAAAGACGTCCACTGCCGGACATAGGATTACCAAAGCATCGCCACAACGACCGGTTCTGTGCGTCTCTCATCGTCGCGCTCTCACCACGCGGCGTCTGCCGGGACGCGGTCGCTATGTCGCAGCCATCTGTTTGAATTCGCCATTCAATTGGACCCCTAGACCGTTCATTAAATGCCATTCAATTAAATGGCTAGGCCGATAGTTAATTCAACTAGAATCACTGAACGTTTAACTACTTGGCGTGTTGAAAGTCAACCCTTTGGAGATGACTGACCAAGACTCAGGCAAGTGATTCAAAACTTAAAGTTATTTAAGGGGGGCAAATTTTTCATTACTTTTGGACACACCGTTTTCGAGATAATAAGCAAATTTAGAAAAAAAAAAAGAAAAAAAAAACTATTAGTGATTCAATTTATTTAAAAGGCGAGGCGGGGCTTAATGGTTTATCAAAAAATAACCTGAACCTAAATTGCCTTTTGTACACACATAATCATGATCAGTGTGGTATCACAAACTGATCAATATCCAATTTAACTAAATGACTACACATTCAGCCATCTGGTTAAACGTTTCGTTCAACGACTTGGCTGGATGTCCTTCAGTCATTTAATTGAATGCGGCGTTTAATGAACGGTCTAGGCGTCCAATTGAATGGGGAATTCAACCAGATGGCTGCGACAGCTATACCAGCACTTTTTGGAACAAAAGCATAGTAGGTAACAGTAATAAACCTACAAAAACACAGTAAAAGCAAATAAAACAGGAAAGAGAGCTCCCCAAGATTCCTTGTGATATAAGTCTTTGTTATGGCATCTATTGAATATTTCACAGCGGCCCGGCGCGAGCTATCAGAATAAAAGAGTGAAGAGAGTCCCGCGAGTGAACAATTTGCCTACTTAGACACACATAAGGAAAGAAAACGTAACACTGTGTTAAATAATGTAAGGATTCTTTTGGAACGAACAACCATTTCAAAGTTTCTTTGTAATCTTTTATTCCTGGTTCCTACATTTATTAGATTTTGAGAAACTCGTGGCTAAAGTAATAACAGTCGCACGGGTCGATCCATCAGGTTAAGCTACGCTTGCCTACCGACCTCGACTATCTTGACATACCAAGATTCCTCCGTGCTTCGGCAATCACGTTAAGGGTCTACTACCGGCCAAGTGGCGCCGTCATTGAATAAAAAATCGTAGCATAGCATAGAAAATAAATATTAAAGAATCCAACGTCCAATCATATCCAAAGTTACTAATTACTGCCTACTGGCAAAAATGTCAAAAAAGGCCGGTTTTGGTACTTTTGCCTACTACTTGGGATACGAAACAATCTGAGACCTGTTTTAACAACGTAAAAATACTTTATCCTCTTTGTAACAAACGTGACGTTGGATTCTTTAATATTTATTTTCTAGTAGTAGTACGGCCTTCAGCCGTTGGTCCCGGCTGTCAATCGTGGATCTTTGACAGTCGTTACGGGTCGTCAGAAGCCCAAAAGTCTGACAAACAGTCTTACCAAGGGGTATCGTATTACCCAGTAACTGGGTTGTGGAGTTCAGATAGGCAGTCGCTTCATGTAAATAAGTGGTATTCAGCTCCATCCGGTTAGACTGGAAGCCGACTCCAAGATAGTTGAGAAATTCGGGCCTGCGGACGGCGAGTAGTGGGTAGCTCGCCGTCCGATCAGCACCAGGCCCGAGAGTCGACGGCGCGTAGTGTTCCACGCGCGCCTCGAAGAGTTGTCAGCAATCATGACGTGGCCCGTCATGGCCGATGCCTGCCCAGGGGGTGTGGATAAATTCGAAACAGAGTTACCGCGCCCATGGGCACTCAAGGCAGGGAAGGAACAGGGGTGGGTTTTAGTCAGTAAGAGTCTGACACACCCTCCCGCTCCACCCAGAGCGGGAGATGTCATTGGATGATTACACAAAACGTCGATGCCATACATTTTGCACGGAGCGTTAGCGTTAACGTTTACAGAAATGTATTTTGGCTAAGGGGGCTGTCCTGTCAGCCGTCACGCTATCACTAACTCCCTTTTCTTTCATATCAATTCTCACACAATCCATCCATCTTTTCTTGACCCTCTCCCTCTCCATCCATCCACATTTATATTCATAACTCTTTTGGTTACATGTGTTTCATCCCTCCTCTTCACATGACCATACCAAGATAAGCGAAAACATCTTGATATACACCTTGCAAATGTAAAGGAAATTCTAAATGACAAATATTTATTATAGAAATTTATTAAATACAAATATTTACAAACTTATAAGCCTTATTCAAAAACATATAGGTATTTCCTGGAACCAGTTTTATAATATTTTGTTATTATGTAGATACCTATCTACCTAGATAGTACTGTGGCGATTATAAACATAGCCTAAACTCAGCTAGTCTGTACCGGCCACAAATATATAAATACAGACCGACCTTCAGCTGGCTGTTGAGATTATTGGAGATTCGATGGAAGATAAAAGAATAGGCGTGACATTTTGTTTTATGTTAGACTTTAGCACGCCCGTGGCAAGTAGGCAGATGTATCTATTTTAAAACAATAATCAATCAATAATCCTCAGTCTATCCCTTTTTCTTTTATTATACTGCACATATTAGCCAGTCCCTCTCCTACACCACACTCTCGCAGTTAGCCAGTGAGTGAGACATCCCCCCATACTTCGAAGGGCCCCTGGAGCCCTGCAGGCCTTACAGGAGCCTTGGGGTCTTACAGTACCTGCCACCTACCTAAAAATTTTGTTATCGCGTGTTTGTGTAGATAGGAAGATAAGTACCTATACCCCTTACCAAGGGGTATAGTATTACCCAGTAACTGGGTTGTGGAGGTCAGATAGGCAGTCGGTCCATGTAAAATACTGGTATTCAGCTGCATGCGGTTAGACTGGAAGCCGACCACAAGATAGTTGGGAAAAGGCTAGGCATATGCAAATGCAGATGCAGGTAGATAAGTACCTATATCAAGGGAAACAACAAGGTTTCAGACTATGCTCGGGTTGACGATAGACGGACCGGGAAGGACCCTCTTTTTTTTTTTTGTAAGAGTATACTTGCATGGGAGATGGATTTTTTTTCTTACATTTAAGTGTATGTCTTGTACCTGCGTTAAAGACTGTCTCCTGAAAGATTTTCTAAAATAATGGACCTATTCATACGTAAGTACTAACTAAAGGATTGCCAGGCAAAGGCCAATAATTACATAGTTCACATAAATTCGGTTCCGACATTATACTTTCTGAATGCATAAACTTGCAACTGAGTACATTACATATTCATGTTTTAACTGATTCCAAATTCCATCCGATATTTCCGGTCGGCAATAGTTTAAAATAGTGCAAACTATTTAGTCCACTAAAAGCGTTGGAACTGTATAGTAATAGAATATTCTATTCAACTTTATTTGCTCGGATACAAACTATACCGTATCATGCAGACAGTGGTGTGCAACATTTTTCGGGTTAACGAAATAATAAATAAAATTATTAGGTTTGTACGAATATTGCTACGAATATTGCTAGTCTCAGAAAATTCTGAACACTTTTCCGATTGACAGCGATGTGGATGATTTTTTGATGCCCTGGAGTTGTTTTCAGTCCCATTTGTACCTACATATTATCATCAGTTTGTATACAGGGTGTAACGGAAAGGTCATATTTTAGGAACTGCATCTCCTCATCGATGTGAACAACTTTCTTCAAGAAAATCTGAGGAAATTCTCAATTTTTTCTACCTCCCTTACAAATATTAATCAGCCGATGATAAATTTGTATGGAAAATCCATTTGTTTTTTTTTTGGGAATTTTCTATTTTTTCTTAGAGAAAGTTGTCCATTTCCATGGGCAGAACCGGTTCTTAAAATATAACCACACCTTTCAGTTGCACCCTGTATCATCATTCTCCTGCCCTTATCCCAATTTATTAGGGGTCGGCGCAACATTTTTCTCTTTCATACTCCTCTATTAGCCGTCATCTCTGTAGTCACCCCCTTTTTACCCATATCCTCTTTGACACAGGCCATCCATCGTTTCTTTGGCCTTCCCCTACTCTTATAACCATCTCCATCCATACACATATCCATACACATCCATAAGTTGAGCTATATTGACAAATGCTTGCACTGACTGGACAGGTCCACTCAAATATGTGTAGTTCTTTCTTCAAAAGACCATTACAGACACTAAGCTGCATGGTCCTCATATAGCATAATGTGAATGCGAGAACTATGTATGTCATTATATTCAGGTAGATTTTATGATTGTCTGGCAGTTTGAGTATTTATGCGGCCTACCCAAATGTTCTTACTTTGGTATTGTTCGTCGGTTCGTTGAGCTCCTCAAAGTTCTGAGTTGAGCTTCACGATAACTGACAAATGCTTGCACTGTGTGGACAGGTCCACTCGAATTTGTGTGTTGTTTTCCTCAAAAGCTTTTCCCAGACATAAACGTACATGGTTATCATATGATTTGACCAGTACATATTGTATGGATTAGAACACTTTAAAAGAGACTTTGACCTCTGAGTTTTTTTCGGTGTTTCTTCTCAGGGTAGTCAGCTAGGAAACACCGGACTCATCTAGCTAAAAAAAATGTTGACGAGTAAAAGTGTTGTCGAAACCTACTTACAAAAACAAAATCATTTATCACATGCCCTGACCACGACAACCGATTTCCACACAACTTTTCAGTCAGCGGTGCTACTTTCAGACTTTCGTTACACCCTGTATGTACCTATATATTAAGTTATTTATTAGGTAAGTCGTGTATATGAATATTGTGGTTATATTCTGTGGTACATAAACCTGTAAATTGTATTATTAAAACAGTAACTTCTTAATTGTTTTATCGTCGCACGTATGTCCTATAAAAAGTCGTTTTTAATAATCAATAGTTTCATTGTTATTGCTCAGCTCAGCTTGGGTCAGTATCTTACCGATGATGTGGTAGAATAAGGAGCTACAAGAACATAAATTTGCTTAGTTAAAAAAAACTAAAAACTATTATTTATTTTTTAACCGACGAAAAAAAGGAGGAGGTTCTCAATTCGACCGTATATATATTTTTTTTTTTGTGTATGTTCAGCCCTCACTCCGTCATTTATGAACCGATTTTGATTATTCTTTTTTTATTAGATAGGGTATACTTCAAGGGTGGTCCCATGTCAAGGAAGTCAGGATGTGACAATGGAATCCTGACGAAACTGAGAGAAAACCTCGAATTGTGGGCACGTTTAGCGTTTCTGTACGTATGTTCGGCCCTCACTCCGTCATTTATGAACCGATTTTGATTATTCTTTTTTTGTTAGATAGGGTATACTTCAAGGGTGGTCCCATATCAAGGAAATTAGGCTTTGACAGTGGAAACCTGATAAAATTGAGAGAAAACCTCGAAAATTGTGGGCACGTTTAGCGTTTCTGTATGTATGTTCGGCCCTCACTCCGTTATTTATGAACCGATTTTGATTATTCTTTTTTTGTTAGATAGGGTATATCTCAAGGGTGGTCCCATGTCAAGGAAGTCAGGATGTGACAATGGAATCCTGATAAAATTGAGAGAAAACCTCGAAAATTGTGGATACGTTTAGCGTTTCTGTATGTATGTTCGGCCCTCACTCCGTTATTTATGAACCGATTTTGATGATTCTACTATTGTTAGATAGGGTATACCTCAAGGGTGGTCCCATGTCAAGGACATCAGGATCTGATCATGGGATCCTGAAAAAATTGAGAGAGAACCTCAAAAATTGGGCACGAATATTGTTTCTGTTTACTTCTCATAACTTAATCAGGTATTTGCATTTAGGAATCATCACATCCTGAAACTGAGCTGATGATGGAAACCATACCATTCCTACACAATATAAGTTAGATATAAAACTGGTTTTAGTGACAAATACCACATAATATGCTTTGAAGAAAAGACGTCTTTACAATATTGGAGGTAACCTCAACTGGTCAATATCCTGGAAACTTCATGGAAGAATGGTTACATCATCAGCTCAGTGGCAAGAGGAATTATGGAGGATTAGAAATTAGCCTCATAGTGTTCTTACTCGTCCGAACCAGCATTGAGTGCAGACGTGTTATCGGTCGCTCCGCAAAAATTAAATCTGATTGCACGCGAAAGTGCTACCTATTTTCAAGTGTCATAGTTATCGTTTTCGGGTCAAACCTTGACCGTCAACCAACGTGGTGACGCATACCCGCGTGTCCCCCGCGCATCCCGAGTGAAAGAGAACGTCTTCATAATAGTTCATAACTGCTGTCCTGCTCCTGCGTCGCTGCCTCCGACCGGTGAACTTGCCGTGTGTGCGTGCGCCATCGATATTTGTGACTACAAAGTCATCCTCGCTTACGAATTCAGCTGGCTACAAATCTATTACGCGCATTGTTCAAGTCTATCGCTGTGCACTACGGTCTACATTGGATTGTTTTGTGCCGGGTGGCGAGTCAATGATGCCACGGGTACAGCGCACGCCCCCGGCTTCGCCATCGCTAAACTCCAGCGGGATGCAAGTAAAATCCGACTCGGATATACCCCAATCTGTATCCAACAGTCCATTTGAAAGTATCAACACTGCATCGAGAAGCAAACGTCCACGCCAGGAACTCTCGCCTGGTAGTGATCTCCAAGATCCAAAACGAGAAATATTGGAAATGCTGACCACCTGGAAAGGTGAACTCGAAGAGCGGCTTAAGAAATTTTCTGACGATCAAAGCTCGTGTCTTTCTAAGCTGGTTTCTGAAATAGCAGAGCTAAAAGTTCAAAATCTTGATATACAAAGAACAAACAGTGAGATAATAAAATCCGCTTCGTTTATCAGTAACCAGTATGATGATATGGTTAAGCTAGTTGCCGTCTTGAAGAAGGAAAATCAAGTCTACAGAAACGACATAAATAATCTAGAAATGAAAATACTAGACCTTCAGCAGCTGTCCCGTACATCATCCGTCGAGATTCGCAATATACCCGCTACGGAGAATGAAACACCGCTGGAACTGACATCATTAATCACACAAGTTGGTGCGACCGTTAATGTGACCCTTGATAACACCCAATTGCGGGATGCATACCGGCTCCCCGGAAAACCAGGTACTGTCAGACCAATTATTGCAGAATTTACAAATGTTCACATTAAAAACAAGTTCCTAGCAAGTGCGCGCGACTTCAATAAAGCCCACCCCAATGAAGGCCGCCTTAACACACAACGCATTGGTGTACCCGGTGATCGTCGACCGGTATATGTTGCGGAATACCTCCCGGTTAGTTCCAGAAAACTTTTCCATACAGCAAGAGAATTTGCAAAGCAAAAACAGTATAAATTCTGTTGGACGGCGAACGGAAACATATTTTTAGGAAAATAGAGGGAGTGAAACAAATTCTCGTCAGATCGGAACAAACCCTACGTGACCTTGAAAAAGAATTGGAGATCAGCTCTGAGCAAACCCTGTGCAATCTACAATTGGGCCTAGAAGCCAGAACAGAACAAGTCCCCTGTGATCAACAACTAGACTTGGACACCAGACCGGAACCAATTCTTCGCGATCTGCAATTGAATACGAATACAAACCAGTGACTAAGTTTTATAACGATGTTTACATTTAGGTTCAAAGCTTGTATCTATAAGTGCATTTCAATAAGGTACTCTTTTAATTTGTTAATGTTTTTCTTTTTCCTATGTTTAAGATTTTTCTCATATACCCACACCCACAATTATCTTTCAACACAGACACATTACGCTATACATTTCCATATATTAAGTTGTTACATACTTTACTTATACAAAACAAACACAAATCCACGCAAACATACTTCACATAAAACTAACACATTGACTCATATAAAATGTGGTAATTATCACACCTATAGCTTTCAAATGCCATTTACATTTAACACAAAAACATATTCCTATATCATCTTTGCAGTTAACACCCTAGTAACTCAGATAAACGTATTAGATCATATAAAATCATTAATATATTTTTATCAACTACCTACCAACCAGAATGTAAAACTAAACTATTATTACCCTACTACATTAATACTTACGAATATTTTAACTGTGACACTTATCGGAATAAACATAACCGCTAATGGATGACTCACTACAGACAGCTAATGATATAGATAACATTGAAATTGCCTCGTCTATTGAATGTGATTGTTCGAACCTCTCGGAACATATTTTTATTAAACAAAATGACTTAACTATGGTTTCGCAGAACATTAGGAGTGTTTATTGCAATTTTGATAACTTTATGTTAATGTTATCTACCTTTAAATTCGAATTAGACTTAATTATACTTACAGAGTGCAGATTGAATACTAGTAAACCTCTACCCCAAATACCTAACTACGACTGCCATAGTACTACAAGACAGTTGAACCAAAATGATGGAGTAGTTATTTATGTAAAAAATACGCTAAAACCTAAAATCTCAGAAATACAACTATCTCAAGCATCTTGTATTCAGGTGGATATATTGAATAATACAGTGTTGTGCATTTATCGGTCCCCGTCACATACAAATATTGATTCGTTTTTAGACTCACTTAGTTTACACTTAGACAGATTACCTTCACAAAAAAATATCGTAATAGCAGGTGACATTAACATTAATATCAGGATTAAAGAAACTGAAACGTCTCATGAATGTACGAACCGAAACAACTACCTCAGTATGTTATCTGCCTATGGTATACTAGCTGGTCATTCACTACCTACCAGAGATAGGAACTGCCTGGATCACTTCATGATACGACTTCATAAAAAAAAGACTTCCGCCTCAATTGCTATATTGCATACTACAATTACCGATCACTATACAACTTTTCTAGCACTTTCTAAAATAAAAAATAAAGTTGCTCCAAAAAAAACTACTACTAAATTAAACTTTGAACAAGCCCTAAAATATTTACAAGAAAAAAACCTTTCTGAATTAATGTTTTGTAATGACCCCGAACTTCTAACTGAATTACTCATACAAAAACTGTCTGACTGTATCATTAACAATACCATAACATCGAATATCCCCAACAGCAAACGTATAATCAAGCCGTGGATCACTCAAGGAATATTACGCTGTATTAAAAATAGAAACAAAATGCAAAAATCGTTACGTGCCGACCCATACAACACAGTTTTAAAAATTTCATTCTGTCGATACAGAAACTATTGTAATAATCTCATAAAAAAATTAAAAAGAAAATATGAACGGGAACTTATCACTAAATCTATTAAAAACACAAAGCTACTATGGAAAAATATAAAATCAATTACCTACACAAATAAATATAAAAACCAAAGCACTGAATTACTAAATGCTAAACCGTCTCCAACAGAATCTGTTAACTTTGTTAATGACTACTTTGTCAATATTGGAAAGGAATTAGCACAACAAATTCAAAGTAACAATACCCACTTTTATCAACCTTGCAATTCAAGTATGCGGAATAATTCTTTTGTGCTTTTAAACACTGACGCCAAGGAAGTAGAAAATACCCTTATGGGATTGAAATCTAATAGTGCCCCCGGATGGGATAATATCTCAACTAGCTTTTTAAAGTACTGTCACAAAGAAGTCGTTCCCATCATTACTCATCTGATTAATCTCTGTTTCAACTCTGGTATCTTTCCAACCCTACTGAAAAAATCTATAATTACTCCAGTTCACAAGGGGGGGAGCAGAGACGATGTCAATAATTATAGACCTATTTCAGTCTTACCGGCTATATCTAAAATTGTAGAAAAACTAACAAATACGAGACTTGTTAACTATTTGAACAAATTCAAAATTATATCATCTTCGCAATTTGGATTTAGGCAGGGTATATCTACTGAGGATGCAATTGATGCTCTTAGCTCCCTGGTAACTGAACATCTCGATGCAGGGAAGAAATGCATAACGGTATTCCTAGATATCAAAAAAGCTTTTGACACCGTTTCTGTTCCAACCCTTGTAGCAAAGCTGGAAGGAATTGGAATAAGGGGAATTCCACTAATTTTTTTCAAAAATTACTTAACAAACAGAAAGCAGAGGGTTAAGATGGGAACCTATACTAGTGATGATGCTGATGTACTATATGGCGTACCGCAGGGGAGTGTTTTAGGCCCTACGATGTTTCTTACGTATATAAATGACCTCTGTAACCTAAATGTAAAAAACGCAAATATTTTTTCGTATGCTGATGATACTGCTGTGGTTTTTTCCGGAGACAACTGGTATGATGTAAAACTCAAAGCTGAGTTAGGTATGATCCAAATCGCCAATTGGCTCAGAGATAATTTACTGTCACTAAATACAACAAAAACGAACTATATATGTTTTTCCATCTCTAATCATTCTCAAGATGAACCCTTTAACATTAAAATACACACATGTAATACAACCTCAGATAAAAATTGCAAGTGCCCTATAATTGAGAAAGTTTCGCAGACAAAATACTTAGGCATCATAATTGATCAAAAATTATCCTGGTATTCCCATATTGAACATATTACTGCAAGACTTAGGAAACTGGGATGGATTTTCAAATCACTAAGACATATACTTCCAAAAAATATAAAACATAAACGTGAATGTTCTAGAAATCTCCTAAATGAAATCTATATATCACTTGCGCAATCTGTTATAGTTTACTGTATACCTGTATGGGGTGGCGCGGCTAAAACAAAATTTATCGTTCTAGAAAGGGGACAGCGATCCTTAATAAAAATTATGTATTTTAAAAAGATCAGATATTCTACTGAAAAGTTATACGAGCTTAGTGGTCTACTTTCAGTTAGGAAATTGTATATCATATACACTGTTCTAAAAAAACATAAAACTCTTGCATATGATCCACAAATAATGTCAAAAAGGCGGAAAGACTTGATTGCACAAATTCCACCGACTAGAACGAAATTCGCGGCCATGCAATATCAACATCGATCTGCTCGACTTTATAACAGGGTAAACAAACAAATATTCATTTATCCTAACAAACTACATGAATGTAAACAGAAACTAGCAGACTGGATAAAACCATTTACATACACAGACACAGAGTCACTCCTTCAACACATGAACTAATGTCAGTCACTCTCACATCACCCACATCTTATTACATCACATCGCACCACATATCATCACATCACATCACATCACATCACATCACATCACATCACATCACCTCACATCACATCACATCACATCACACCATACCACACCACATCATACCACACACGCCACATCATACCACACCACACCACTTCTACACACACCCCACCACACCTTTCCTACCTCACATGCCAACACATAATTATAGCATAACATAAATAAACCAAAATGTAAGTAATTAAGAGAGAGCGGCGTCTTCTAACACAAGCATTATCTGCTTAAAAGGAGGCGCCATTACAAACAAAATGTATCGATTTATGGTTATGAAATAAATTATTATTATTATTATTATTATTATTATTAAGTGTTAAAAGATGATGCGAGCCACAAAAAATCATAAAATAAAAAACTTTTTAACAAAAAAGTTAACCGACGAAAAAGAACTAAAAAGCAAAAAATAAATAAACCTTTTAAAGTCTCGAGTAATGAGCATATTTACCTACATAAAATATCAAATTTTATATAAACTAATTTTGAGTCGGCGCCAATTATTAAAATGATTAATTACCTACTTACAGCCTTTTTCATTTGTAAGTACTTATAAAATTTAGATATTTAATAATCAGATTGTTGTTTGGCGCCGACTCAAAATTAGTTTATATAAAATTTGATATTTTATGTAGGTAAATATGCTCATTACTCGAGACTTTAAAAGGTTTATTTATTTTTTGCTTTTTAGTTCTTATTCGTCGGTTAATTTTTTTGTTAAAAAGTTTTTTCATCACTTATTTACGTTCGGTGCCACATGTCTTCTTGTTCCATACTTCTCTATCAGTCGTTATCTATTGAGTAACCCACTTTTGACTGCCTCGTTGGTCTCATGGGCGCAAGAACGGTCTAAGCGTGAGGTCCTTGGTCCGATTCCCGGGTAGGCCAAAAGTGTTATTGGGTTTTTCCATTACAAATTACTCTGTAGCAGCCCAGAGTTTGGAAGTTGGTGATGTGACACCCCGTGCCTCGGAAATCACGTAAAGCCGTTAGTTCTGCGCCTGATCTCTCCCCGGTCGTGTTTTTTTTTTTTTTTTTTGGGGGGTGGGAAATCATCTAATGACTCTTTCCGCTCTGGGGTGGAGCGGAAGGGCGTGTCAGACTCTTACTGACTAAAACCCACCCCTGTTCCTCCCTGCCTCGAGTGCCCAGGGGCGAAAACTCTTTCAAATTTATCCTCCACCCCCGGGCAGGCATCGCCCGTGGCAGGCCCCGTCCTTTTGCTGACAACTCTTTGAGGCGCGCGTGGAACACTACGCGCCGTCGACTCTCGGGCCTGGTGCTGATCGGACGGCGAGTTACCCACTACTCGCCGTCCGTAGGCCCGGGATTAGTAACCCTCTTTCTATCTATATTTCACAAAAGCCATCCATCGTTTTCTTCGTCAATAACTCGAAACCAGAACGAACGAACGAACGAGTAGTCAGTTTAACCCTAAGGATGACTGGTAGATGGAGATGAATGGAGGATGGAAGGATTGAGAGAGAATACCTTGTTGCATTAAGTCCGCCTATGTATCACTATTGTACATGAAGTTTAAATAAATAAATAAATAAACACAAACCAAAAAAATAACAAGCATAAAATTACTTCATATTGTGCATAAAAACGTCGAATTAAAATGTTGAGAATCCTTGTACCGATGCATTAACGGGCTCCGTAGTTTGACAGTTTTAACTGCTTCGAAATTGAGACGGTATTTTTATACTCAATAGCGATCCATGGCTGAATGCATTTATTTTCACTCTATTATCGCTTGTTACATTAATTCTCAATTCTTTATTGCGCACCATAATGTATATAGTTGGTAGGGAAATTATTATATTAGTCACAATTATAGACCCTGTCGGGCACAGCATAAATCAAGTAGGAGAAAGGAGGAAGACAACTACTGTTTTATTAATACAGAATTGAATTTAACAATTATATTGTTTTTTATTTATTTATTTTTTAATTATGTAGGTACATATAATAAGTTAGTACCTAACATTGTGAAAACCATTATTTTATTATTGTTTTATTGACTTTGATTATTCGTTACATATCAATTAATTATTATATAATATTATTATCTAACTTATTATTATTTTTATTTATTACTAAATATTTATTATCACTGAGGTGAGTTATTTATTGGACGCTCCATATTTATTAAAATATTAGGCCTGGCAAGCGGCAGTTATACAGGGTGTAACGGAAAGGTGTGGTCATATTTTAAGAACCGGTTCTGCCCATGGAAATGAACAAATTTCACTAAGAAAAAAATTAAAAAAACCCAAAAATATTGGACTTTCTATCCAAAATTATCATCAGCTAATCAATAATGAGAGATAAACATTTTTTTTTTAAAAGTTCCTCTGGTTTTCATGAAGAAAGTTGTTCATATAGATAGGCAGCTGCAGTTCTTAAAATATGACCACACCTTTCCGTAACATCCTGTATAAAGTGACTAGTAATTAGTGACTTAAATACGTGATTAAGGAGGAGGTAGTTTAAAGAAAACTTGAAAAAAATACGATTTGTCCGGAACCCTTTGCGCACGAGTCCGACTCGCTCTTGGCCGGTTTTTGTTTATATGCTCTCTTCTATCTGTGAAAACTTTTAATTGGCCTTATTTTTGTTTTTGTTAAAATGTTTAGCTGTTAATTTTGCCTAAAACTGTAAAATAAAATAAATAAATAAAATATCACCAGCTTTATAGATGTCTTACGCTGAAAGACCAAAAGCGTTCTCAATGAGCGAAAAAATAGCTCACGACGCATTGTGGCAATGAAGAAAAGTCACTACACGTTCTGAGCCCCAACTGTTGCAACCACATTGCAAAATAAATGTGTTGTATGGGTTATTTATTATTATTATCGTTATTTACTTACGTGGTTGAAGTAATAACAGCCGCACGGGTTGATCCATCAGGTTAAGCTGCGCTTGTCGGGGTTGGTCCATGGATGAGTGACCATCTTTACATATCGAGACTCCTCCGTGCCTCGGAAAGCACGTTAAGCCGTTGGTCCCGGCTGTCAATCGTGGATCTTTGACAGTCATTAGGGTCGTCAGAAGCCCGGAAGTCTGACAACCAGTCTTACCAAGCGGTATCGTATTACCAGTAGCTGGGTTGTGGAGATCAGATAAGCAGTCGCTCCGTGTAAAGTACTGGTATTCAGCTGCATCTGGTTTGACTGGAAGCCGACCCCAAGATAGTTGGGAAAAGGCTAGGCAGATTGATTTTGTGTCTTTGACATTCTCGGTACTTCTCAATATAATTTTTTAGACCAAAACCAGCACTATGTGATTGTGTTTAGGAGAGTCACAGGTAAGAACATTGCAAAATGACGCAGTTTCCACCAGATTCGAAACTGCATCCCGGAAACCATGATGACACCGTGTAATTTACTTTTATATTTGTATGCAAATATAGGGAAACCGTTAACGGCCGTGAAACATAAAACAAAATAGGCTATTAACAAGCCGTATGGGGTAGAACTGGGTGAAACCGTAAAACATAACAACCGGTAGTTTTTCATGAACCACTCATAAATGTCAACGAAGCTCTAAAACCATTGTTAATTATAGGCCGGCGAACAGTAAAACTTTTCATAACTTAAAGGGAAAACGTTGCTAAGTTAACTAGCCTTATACCCCGTATTTACTTGTGTGTTTCAAAACCATGATTTTAAAAGAACATTTACCAAGACGCTGAACAGAAACACAACCATGAATAAAGTTAATTTCTTGTTTTACTTACTCGTATTTATTAATTATTATTATTAAGCCTTTGTGCAATAGTAAGAATTGTACAAAGGCGGACTTAATGTGTTAGGCTTTTATTATATTCGACCTTGGACCTAGACCTTGGGTCGCGGATAAATTTGAAAGAGAGTTACCGCAGCGCTGGCACAAGCAACTGAAGGAACAGGGGCGGATTTTAGTCAGTAAGAGTCTGACACGCCCTCCCGCTCCACCCAGAGCGGGAGGCCCCACGGCGCCCTCACCTTCCGCCTGACGCAGGTCCTCACTGGACACGGTTGTTTCGGGAGGTTCCTGTGTCGGATCGTCCGGGTGTTTCCACTGCGCGGATCGTCCCGAGGACACGGTGGAGCATACGGTGGAGGTCTGCCCCGCTTGGGCGGAGCCCCGCCGTGTCCTCGTGGATGCGATAGGCGGCAGCGACCTCTCGCGCCATGCCCTGGTTCAGGCCATAGTACGGAGCGAGAGGGAATGGGAAACCGCCTCCTCCTTCTGCGAAGCAGTAATGCTCGCGAAGAGGGAAACATCATGGGTGAGGGAGACTCAACAACAGAGTCGCCCTCACGCCCTCAGCAGCAGCCGCCTCAGGAGACGCCTGGGGCTTCCGGCGCTGCGAGACGATCTCCGGCCACCATAGACCCGGGCCTGCGGACGGCGAGTAATGGGTAGCTCGCCGTCCGATCAGCACCAAACCCGAGAGTTGACGGCACGTAGTGTTCGTAGTAGTAGAGCTGTCAGCAATAAGGACGGGGCCCGTCATGGCCGATGCCTGCCCGGGGGTTGAGGATAAATTCGAAACAGAGTTACCTCGCCCCCGGGCACTAAGGACAGGAAGGAACAGAGGTGGGTTTTAGTCAGTAAGAGTCTGACACGCCCTCTCGCTCCACCCAGAGCGGAAGAAGTCATTGGATGATTTCCCACCCCACAAAAAAAAGGCAAAATAACATTCTTTCAGCAATCACGATTGACGAAAAGTCTAGAATGTGGTGTGTGATGTTCACAAGAATAGCTTATACTTACATTAAGTTTGCTGAATAGCCAGAAATGTATCTTTTGGAGGCTTTTTACCCGATTGTCCTAGAAGGAGCGTTATGTTTTTCGAGAGTATGTATGGTATGTTTTAATAAATGAGGCAGCATTAGGTTTGTCTAAGTGCCTAAGTGACATAGGCTATTTAAATATGGCGGCCGTGATTAGACACGTGAAGTCTTAATATATCGTGACATAGTTCATGTACGTATAAAAAGGATGGCGTCAAATCTGATATTGAACTAAAATAAATGCTATCAATTGCATGAAACTGCTCGAACAGTGACTTGTTTGAAACTTTTAGGTATTTTTTGTGCAGTCGGAATTTTATTTAATGCTCTTTATCTAAAAATGGCGCAAGCAGTGGTGGCCCAGTGGTAATGGCCGCGACTTCCAAGTTGTAGGTCGTGAGTTCAAACCCAGGGAGGCGCTTTACTTTGTGTTAATTATTTCATCACCACTGCTCTCAAAACGGTGAAGGATCGTGAGGAACCGATGTACTTAAACCAAAAATTATGACGTCCACCACCCCGAATTAGGCCCGCGTGGTGGATTACGTGCCCCTGCTAGGCCTCACAGAGAGGAGGCCTGTGCCCCAGCAGGGGGACCTTACAAGGCTGATAATGGTGATGATGATCTACAATGGAAAAAGATTAAAATTTCACCTTTTTAACAGCAATAACACAATATTAAAGCAAACTCTAAAATATTAAATTTCGGTAGTCCATATTCCATTCAATCACCGTACACTAACCATAAATCACTTAAAGTAATAAAAAACTGATTAACAATAAAACGAAGCAGGGAGGCGATAGCATCGCAGTTTATTGTCAAAATGATTGATTCGTTGGGGAGTAATAAAATTAATTTACCCCTTTTTGATTCGGAACGCAGTTGTCGAGTGGACTCCGGATTAACGTGGACGTTATTCTTTAATCATTATTACTGCTGATATACATACACTTATATAGTTCCCTATGTAGTTCAATCACAAAGATTTCATCAAATTGTACAAGAACACAAGTTTCATGAGACGTCCTATTCTTCGATTTCACGAACGTGTTTACTTCCCTTGTTTTGGAATCGAAAGGAAAAAACAATAATAATTATAATCGTCCTGTTGAAAAAATATGAGGAGAAAGTAGATCTTCATAATCAAGGATAATGACTCCAATGAAACTACTGGGACACGCTCAATTTCATGGAGCAAACAGGCTGGCTGATAAAACGTCCAGGTAAATAAACGAGTATCTTACCAATAAACCACTGTGTATATCTTACCATTGAAACCAAAATCAAAACCACTAAGTTACGCAGACACTGAGGCACTATTGCAAGACGCAAAATGAAATTCACACATGTACACACACCATAACAAACACATACACATACACACCATTACACATATGTACACACAACAAACATACTGTTCATATCTAAGCTACTAAATAAATTGTTTATTACTGTGGCAGAGCGGAATCTCCTAACACAAGCATTACTTGCTTAAAAGGAGGTTCTTAACACCAACTAATGTAAAATTTTTGTTTCAGAAACAAAGATTTTGTATTTTTTTTTGTATTTTGTAATGAAAGATCAGCTGTTAAAGGATACTTTAACAATGTATAGTGAGAGATGTTCTAATTATGGGCCAATATGAGTTCATATTGGCCATATTTTTGATGAAAAAGATGAGACGATAAATAACAATAATAAATTTATTGTTAAGTACCATGACTCAGTGTTAGTAACAAGTTACTTACAAACTATGTTATTAAAAACAATACAGAATAATATAGAACAATACAGAACAATACAAAACAATGCAGAACAATGCAGAACAATACAGAACAATGCAGAACAATACAGAACCATAAATAACAAAATTGAACGATATAAAACAATACAGTACAAAACAGAACAAAACATAAACAATTCAGAACCAAACCGCAAGGACCGTACTTGACAGCATTGGTTCTACTCGTAAGTTACCAAGCAATACAGGACTGAACCTGTAGTCTCGACATAGTTAACGAATTAGGGAGTTTTTTAATGGCTAGTAATTTAGCGATCGGTAGCTAACGTAACTTTCGCTATCAATGTCGAGACTGGAGGGCCTGGTGAAAAAAGTAGCGATCTCAAGATTTAGTGATTTATTAGGGGATCAAAACTTCCAAAATAATTGACCATTATTTTTACTCAAATAACAGTCCTAACTCAAATAAATTGTGTCTTTTATAAGACAGTAATATCTTTTCTTTCACTTTTGTTAGTGAAAAATGCGTCGTATTCAGACTTCAAATAAAATCAATTATGTTCCAGATAGTTAGCTTCACAGATGTTCTCAAAAGCACTGAGATTTATTCTATCTAGATTTTAATGGGTCTAGCCTATTATAGTTTCTCTTCAACTTTTCTTGAATTCTTTTGAAACGAAATTGAAAGTGAAATTCTGTTATTTTATCATAAGTTTAAGATCTTTCTTTTTGAACAAAGGTTTGAATGAAGCGAATTTAATTAAGTATGGTACATAAATTACAATTTTTTCGGCATTGATCAATGTCAGTTTCGATGTCTCAAACGAGACCACTTTTTTTTTTTTTTTTTTTTTTTTTTTTTTTTTGTGGGGTGGGAAATCATCCTATGACTTCTCCCGCTCTGGGCGGAGCGGGAGGGCGTGTCAGACTCTTACTGACTAAAACCCACCCCTGTTCCTTCCTGCCTTTGAGTGCCCAGGGGCGAGGTAACTCTGTTTCGAATTTATCCTCAACCCCCGGGCAGGAGAGCTAAATTCCCAATAGAAGTAATATCGCTTAAGACCAATTTAATCTTCATAATATCGAAATAAGCACAGTGGTTGGAACGCCCACCTAGACAGCCACAATATAGTATCTGTCAAGTTTATTCTATTCGCTGTTTTCCTATTGAGAATCTTCTTAGAGTCATCAACATTTTCTTGCCCTTATTCCACTTTATTTGGGGTCTGCGCAAAATGTTTTTGTCTCACACTTCTCTACTAGTCGCCTTCTCAGTAATCCATCCCTTTTTAGCCCATTCCACTTAAAGATAATATAAAGTATGTCGAATCCGGCAGTCAATTGAGAACAAAACGAAGCACACCACCTTGTGGCAACTATAAACACTACAGTTGGCGCGCTTTGACAGAGTCGGTGCGTTTCTGTTTGACTTCGAGGTTGGAGAGGACCCGCCTGATCGGGCAGTCTTAGCCTGGGAGTCACGGAGTGAAGACGCATCGTAACTGTCCTACGTTTTATTGCTACAAGTATTTTACTGTGCCAAGTTTATAAGAGTAAAGTGAAGTGAGTGAGTGAGTGCATGGGTGAGTGCCTAGCCATTGTTGTTTATTGCACGATATACCTACACAGACCCACCTGATGGCTGCTTGTAGCTCGATACATCCTGGCGATCCGATAATTATATAACGTACCTTCCTTCCATCCTTTCCAGATGGTTTTGGGCCCCAGCGCTGCTGATCCTCCTGGGCCCCGCCATCACACTGGTGCTGCTGACCGTCAGGCGCTACCAGGAGAACCCCACACACATGGTGCAGATCGACTCCGCGTTCAGCATCAAGCGGTTCCCTGCAGTCGTACTGTGTCCTGAAATCAACTTCGTGGAGGAGAAAATGGACGAGTTTGTGACTAAAATGTACGAGTTTTATGATTTCAATTTACACAGTCAATATTGCTATCATTTTCATTTACTACCTATCAGCACTTTAACGCCATTTTTCTCCGTTCCGGAATTACAGAAAAAAAAAATAAACAAAAAAAACAACCGACTTCCAAAAAAAAATACACTAAAAATAAAAAAAATAACTTGAATTTCGGCAGTCAGCGTTTGTATTTTTAACCGACTTTCGAAAAAAGAGGAGGTTCTATGTTCAACTGTATGTTTTTTTTTTTATGTATGTCCGCCGATTTCTCCGTCAGTTGTGGATCGATTTTCAAAATTCTTTTTTTATCCGAAACCATATACTCCCGAGTAACAAATACGTACACGTAGATGACGTTTTTGTTTTCTCCAATTACGAGTATGTTTAAATTCCACGTTCCATGTGAGTTTTTAGTTCTGGGGTATAACAATGAAAAATTGAAAAATAAAAAACTGTTTTACATAAAATTGTCAAAAAGTTTTTTATTTTTCACTTTTTAGTTGTTATACCCTAGAACTAAAAACTCCAATAACATGGCACGTGGAGTTTAAAACATACTCGTAATTGGAGAACACCAAAACGTCATCTAGGTAGTCGAACATAGAACCTCCTCCTTTTTCGAAAGTCGGTTAAAAAATAGAAGCATATGATGTTAAAGGTAAATTGCTGAGGTAGTTTTCATATAATATTTGTCTCATCTAGAGCACTGTAATTTGAAGACGATAAGCTCCAACAGATCGAATTCAAATCCAAATTCAAAGCATTTATTTCAAATAAACCATTTACAGGTACTTTGAATTATCAATAAGTCGGTCAGTCAGAAAGATGAAGCTAATTGCATATTCCAAGGCGTAGATCTATATGGAGAAGAACGTACAAGAAACTCCATGGACACTCTTTTAAACCATGTTATGTATTACAAAAAATTCTGGTTACCCACTCAAATCGTCCAGCTGGTGCCATTCAAAAGAACGAGGCGTCCTTCCGTGTGAATCCCATTTTTACGCGCCTGTGCCCCGCGCCATAATTAAAAGCTTTATATCAAGTAAACTGCTGCAGCAAATTACAAATACAAATTAAAAATACGTGTTTATAGCTGATACTATAGAAAAATGACATATTTGATAACTAAGTCACAAAAACTAGTTCTAAATACTTCAAAAAAAAAGTTAAGCTTGAGATTACGGGTTCAAAAACAGAAAAAATTGTGTGCTTACTAAGCTTTTACTAATAATTTAAAAAAAAAGATTTAAATAAGCCAGTGGCAGTTAAGAGGTTACCAGTCTCAACTGACGACACCCGTTCACGAATATGACGCGTGGATCACCACCACTCAGCTCAACCATAAAGAAGAGAACCGACCCAACACACGCATCAGCGAGACATTTGAGTGAGCATGACAACCTCTCAACAGCCATGCTCGTTCATATAAAAAAACAGTTAAATAATATGCCCCATAGTACTCATATTTACAAAATTCTGGATCCTCTATCTGGTTCCTCAGTGTGAAAGCTACGCTTTTTGTGAGTTGAAGGAACAAACGAGACCTACAATCTTGACATCAATATATCATCCACTGTAACTCTAAATTACAAACGGACGCTTCAACCTATGTTTACTTACCACTGATCTTTATCAGGCTGATATAAAAGAGTTGACCTGCTTTTCAGACAATACCCACGAGGCATGAACTCGACTAAGATACGCGAAATTCTACCACAACTAGCTGCATTCTATTCCCTTGACGTGCCGTACACTCTTCAGGACCTGTTGCGATTGGAACAGCTCCTGGACTACAACGGGTTAACCGTGGAGAGTGCTGGGGAGATCCTCACTGCCACCTGTGAAGAAACAGCTCTCAGGTGAGAATATAGCGATCTGCCCCGCCTCCGCACGGTTACAAATTATACACATTATCACCTGTGACATGTGTATGGTATAAACCATACACATGTCACAGGTGAGTTTGAAAGTCACCGTGACTCCTGGCATAGGCAACTGAAGGAAAATTTATTTATATAAAGAGAAGTTATTTTATGAATGGGACCCACCCAAAAAAACAAACCTTCCTCATGAATCACACTCTCTAGTATCTATAGGTTCAGCAGTTTTTGAGCTTATCGCAAACAGACAGACAGACAGACGCGGTGGAGGAAATTGTTTTACAATATGCGGTGATTTATTTTAGTTTTACGATAGTCTGGACAGTGTAGTGTCTAAATTTAACTTTTAACTTTTCAGGGTTCCGTAGCTTTAGGGTGAGAACAGGAACCCTATTACTAAGCCCCCACTATCCGTTCATATGTTTGTCATAGTATCTTTAGAACTTTTATTAAGACACTTGATATTCAAAATAAGTGTTGGTGTGGCTATTATAACAATAAAAATTTAAAAATTTAAAATTAAGGGGAGTTCCAAAAGAAACTTTTTTTTTTCATCTTTCTTAACGTTATTGTGTTTTCCGTCGCGATACTTAATAGAAACCTTTGCCCTTTCTTTAGCAGTGAGAGAAGTCTTACTACTGAAAATGTTGTGACCGTTATGCATATTATCCACCAGATGCCGTTGGAATCACTTTATGGTAAACTGCTCAAGTCTATTCCGGATGGAAATGACTGGAGATGGATTCTGCTGCGTCTTCAATGGAAGATCCTTGAAACGGTAAGCTGATCACGGTTTTTTTGAAATCATCTTCAAGGGAAAAATTTGTTACTTCTTTCCGTCAACCTTCACGCTATCAGATAATCCCTCCATTCCTTGATTTATATATTTTTTTCTTCTTCTCGTCAACCTTCTGGCTGTCAGATACTCCCTCCATTCCTTATATATATATTTTGTTTTTCTTCCCGTCAACCTTCTCGCTATCAGATACTCCCTCTATTCCTTGATTTATATTTTTGTTTTTCTTCCCGGCAACCTTCACGCTATCAGATACTCCTTCCCGATTTACATATTTTTTTTCTTCTTCCCGTCAACTTTCACGCTATCAGAAGTATCTGATAGCGTGAAAGTAGGGAGTACCCTCCATTCCTTGATTTATATATTTTTACTAGCTTCTGCCAGCGACTTGGCCCGCGTAGAATTGTTACTTCCTCTACTATAAATTACAGCCTATGTGCTATTCCAGACTATAATCTATCTCTTTGCCAACATTTCATCCAGATCCGTTCAGCCGTTCTGGCATGGTTAAGTTACAAAATTCATCCATCCATCCATTCATCCAAACTTTCGGATTTATAATATTAAGTAGAACAACAAATAAATATTTACAAAATGTCATATGATATTGCATTTCATACTTATATTTACTTATACGATAATCCTCAAAGTTCCCGCACTAAACAGGAAGACTATCTTCACGATTCCAACTTACGAATATTACATTAATATCTTCAATTTAGTTTCCTCTTGCTTAAATATGAATTTCTCAGAAGTTACGTGTACGTACTCGGTAACTTGGCAAAGTAACTTGTACGCACATGTACAGAAAGTTAAACAATTGTACTGATACGGGCTCAAGCAAATAAATGTCGTATGTAAGTAAGACGTGTTTTTAAACACGAAAAAAATATGAAAAAGACAAATTCGTTTCTGGCCATTAGTATGTGTAACCAAAGTCAAGAACTCCACTCTCAAGAATATTTTGTAGGGTTCCGAACACCCGAAAGTAAAATCGGAATTATAAGATCACTCGTCTGTCTGTCCGTCCGTCACAGCCAATTTACTCCGTATCTACTGGACCGATTGAGTTGAAATTTGGTACACACATGAATATCTGTGACCCTAACACAAACGTGTAACGTAAATAAATTAATTTCGAATATGGGGCACTTTGGAGGTGCAAATCAGAAAATTAAAAGCTTTTTAAACTGTAATGTGCTGCATATCAAATAAAAGGGCTTATTGTAAGGATTTCAAATATATTTTTTTCATAATTCCAAAGTGTATAATTTTTAAGTTATTTGAGAAAATAGATGAAAAATTTCAGATTCAAATTCTTTATTGCATCCATAATGTACATAGAGATGGTAATTTTTATATTTACTGAAACAATTATGGACCCTGTTGGGCACAGCAAAAATTAAAAGTAGGAGAGGGGAAGAGCACTTTATTATTATCCTTTTTTATTTATGTACTAAATTCAATTTCAGGTTCAATTACTATTCGTTTTACTTATTTTATATAATTATTATAATTTTATTTTATAAATTATCTATTTTATATTAAATTAAATAATATCCATTCGCTTACATATTTTGTAAATCTATTATTGTATTCAATTAATATTTAATATGTTCGTCTATTTTAACTCGTTTTTTTTTTACTTATTAAGTAAACTTTTGTATCTATTTATTGTTGAATTTATCCGTTAGATATTCGGAAATTGTATAATAGTTTTTAGTAATTAAAATTTATTTTAGTTTATTTAAAAATATACTTATATTATTTTATTTTTTTAAGTGTTCCGGTAATTTATTGCTTTTTTTTACTGACATAGCATAAGGACTGGAAGAGTGCAATTTAAGGCGGGATGTAGGTAAATTTAGTCTGTTTTTATGGCGCAGCGAATATTTTGTTTGTATTTCGCCCGGGTGGTGTAGAAACCTGGGTGTTTGCGGACTAGTTTGCATAATTCTAAAATATAAATATCAATTAATGTAAGGATTTTGTGTTTCTTGAAGTGAGGCTTGCAACTATCTGTTTGTTCTATGTTGGTTATTATTCGTATGAGCTTTTTTATTCTTTTTCTTTTTTTTTTTTTGGAGCCTTGAGGCTCCTTGAGGGGAATTACCATTCCCCCCCTTATCTCCGAAAACACTAGGCCCAAAATTTAAAAAAAAAATACGGAATGTAGTTCTTTACTTATAGATTACAGGAAAACCGGTAAGAAGTACCTATATGTAGTTAAAACCTGAAAAAATATGTTTTGCTCGGAACACTTTGCGCGCGAGTCCGACTTGCTCTTGGCCGGTTCTTTTAAAACTAGAAATAGTTTTACATTTATTAATAGAAATTATATATGAATTTAACAACATTAATTTAATATTACTAGCTTTAAACAGCGACTTCGCCGCGTGATATTAAAAAAATATCCCTAGGGAACATACTCCCGGGATACAAATTAAGATTTATCCTATTCCAGGAAATGATCTACCCGTGTGCCAAGTTTCATCCAAATGCGTGCCGTTAAGGCATGAATGCGTAACAAACAAAATACCTCGCATTGGCATTTATAATTTACAAGCTGCTTCGCACGGTTTCACCCGCGTAGATCGGGATAAAAAGTATGTGTTAATCCAGGGTTTAAGCTATCTATATAACAAATTTCATACAAGTCGGTCCAGCCGTTTGAGCGTGAAGAAGTAACAAACATACAAACATACACACACATACTTTCGCCTTTATAATATTATATTAGTGTGACTAGCTGCCTCCCGTGGTTTCACCCGCGTAAAAGTATAATATGTGTTATTACAGGGTATAAACTATTCACATATCAAATTTCATCCAAATCGGTCCAGTCGTTTGAACGTGAAGAAGTAACAAAATACAAACACCCACACACAAACTTTTGCCTTATAATAATAGTGTGATTAATAGTTAAAAACTGTTACAGTGTAATATTTTGAAACGACTTCAAAAAAAAGGAGGTTATCAATTCGGATGTTTGTATTTTTTTTTTATGTATGTTCGGGCATAACTCCGTCATATATTGACGGATTTGCAAAATTCTTTTTTTGTTCGAAAGGGATTTGTTCCGAAATGGTCCCATTTAATTTTCATGTAGATCTGATGATGGGTTTCGGAGACAGACAACGGAACTCTTCAAAAATTGACAGCAAAACAACCGCGATTGCTGCTAAAGTATGTCTAGGAATTGTTAACACAGTTTAATGGGGAACCACAACTAAAAAGTGAAAAATAAAAAACTTTTTTATAAAAAAATATAACCGACTTCCAAAAAACGAAGACACAAAACCAGGAACACCGACTTCCGAAATTAAAGTTATTTTGCACTTTTTGGGAAGTCGGTTGTATTTTTTTGGTAAAAAAGTTTTTTTTTATTGAAAATAATCAAACATTGCCATCAACAACCAAATTAAAAATTTGACAAGATCCTACGAAAAGAAAGATATCTTTCTTTTTTTTGTGTACAATAAAGAATTAAAGATAGATGCCTGAAAATCTTTTTGGAAGCCATCTCCCACATAACTATTTTTTGGAAAGATAAAGCAAAGAACAATTAAACCAAAACCTAATTGTAGAGAAAGAAATGTTAATTTAAATTGGTATTAATAATTAGATTCGTATTAAAGTGTGTGATTTAAATAGTAAGAGTCATATTATCTCATTCTGTGATTTAAATAGTAATCTCATTATTTTTAATTAATATTTTTTTTAAGTAGTTGATATTTCTATTTTATTTATTTGTGTAATTAATAATACTGAAATATTATGAATACAGGATTTGATTTTGAGAACGATTTTCATTTACGCCCTTTTATATTTTAAATAAAACAGATTGTCCCAGAACCAAAAATTCGTAGACATGTGACATTCACCAATCCGCATTGGGCCCGCATGGTGGATTACGGCCCACACGAGGAGGCCTGTGCCCAAGTGGGGACGTTAAAAGGCTGAGATGATGATGATATTTTAAATATTAAAATATATTTTTATATTAATATTCAGGATTTGAATCATTTTGACTTTTTTGATTGTCAGAACGAGACAAAACAATTTTTTATTTACAGACACTTACGCATATACGAATAGAAAAGAGAGCATATACGAAAATATTTTTTTTAACTGGAATTGAAACACTTTTTTTTTCAACTGTACCTTCAATTGTTTACGTAGAATCGAAAAATTGCGTGCGTAGCGAAACTTTTTAGCAGGTATTTTTCGAGTCGAGCATAGGGGGCTGTAGCATAGGGGACTAACCGAAAGAATTCTTTGAAACAAAATTTTTGTGCCAGACGACGGACAGACTAACAGACGGACACGGGACCCTAAAAAGGCAGGTAACAGAAAAATAGGTACAAAGGTGATGTTTATTTCTAAAGAAATCTCCTATACACTCTTATAACTCATACCTGCGAAAGGAGAGTTGGAAAAAAAGAAAAGCCGACACCGTGCCGTGTGTGAAAGTAGTAGGAATAATGAATACCAAAAAAAGAGATAAAATAACAAACTAATGATATACTTGCTTAAATACAATCAAATAGGTTAAATATATATCAAAATAATACATATTAAATAATATTATGAAATAAATAATAATAAAGTATGTATTAATTTATGCAACTATGACGAAATAGAAAGATATGTAGTGTTCTTTCACGCTTCTTTTAAAAACTGCAAGAGTTTGGCAGGACCTATTAACGCTGGATAGCGTTGTTTCCACAACATCTATTCTTTGTTACAATACTACTTCGATGACAATAAAAGATCCTTCATCGCCTTTATGCCACAGAGAAATGTTAAAACATGGAAAAGACATAGAAGTAACCCAACCTCACCAACACCGCTACACGAGATGGTTCGGCTACTCCAGCGGCCTGATGGTCGCCGTCAACCAGAGCCAGAAGCCCACCATCATTGACATTTCCTACAAATGGGTGAGTACCCACATTTAACTAGACAGCATGTACGGCCACAAACTCGAACGTCGTCGCTATATAAAGTTACTTGTAAATCGACGTATTCCCGACAGGACGTGATAGTGTGACCTATTTGCAACATTTAATCATCCGAGGAAGCCTAGGCGGAATCGCATATGTTAATAATGTAGTAATAGTAATAATTCTAGGAAAATTTTCAAAAAATCAAACAAATAATCTCGAGTGCTTAGCCACACTTACACACACCACGCACATATACATACGAGTAGGCCACACTATCACTTCCTTTCGTATATACGTCGAGTTACCAATAACCCTGTATTAAGGCATAGTCAACACTTTTCCATACAAGCAAATAGTGTCAGAGAGAGTCACTAATTAACTATAAATTTAACGGCCCGTCACAATTCACTATAGGAATGACAGCACGATAAAAATGTTATTAGAATTATAGGCGTCTCTAAACGCTGCCGAGATCTGTGCTAAATGGTTTCATATTATCTTGAAGTTCCCAGACGTAGATCATGTACTGATATAGGTACCTTAGTCGATAACTTAAAGAGACGAGATAAAGTTTGAGTTTAAAGTCATCATAATGGAAGTAACGGAAAAGGAGAGTATTTTTAAGATATTTAGGGACTGCAAATCAGACCTCAATTACGCGGTCTCAGAGTGAACTCATAGAAGCCATATTTTCCTGACTCTCACAGGTGGCGACCCTGACGAGCCAGCACTTTGTAGACGTGTCGATGAACGGTACAGCCCTCAACCCTGGCTCAGAGCAGTGGATCGCATTCTACACTAGAGGCTACCAAATCGCAGTAGGAGCGAAGTCGCTCAGACCTGCCCTCAGGAAGTGTAATATGTCCAACGACAAGTTACGCTACTTCCCAATGTACAGCAAGTAAGTCTTCTGGCATAGTAGCTATGAGTATCAAAAAGGCTTTAAAGGCAAAAACTATGGATGAATTGTGATAGATGAAAAAAAGGACATAAATACTGAGTCGAGAGAGATTTGTATGGAATATTAGAAATAGACAAACCTTGTAGTTAGACATAATATTGTCTACATGATTTCAGAAAATACTGCACATTAGAACAAGAGATAGCGAACACCTTGGAGAAATGCAAATGTGTCCGAGTGAATCACCCTAAACCGCCGGGCGCCAGCATATGCCGTGCAGCGATGCTACAGTGTTCCGCCCAGGCCTTGAGTAAATAACACTACAAATCTATTGACACGAGCATTCCATCATCTTCCTGCCATGCACTCATGTTATGTGGGGTCGTCGCAACACATTTTCTTGTTCCTTTCTCCCCAGGCCACTGTCACGCTATTATTCACTCCCTTCTTCTTATAGAATCCGTCAATCGTTTCTTTGGCCTCTTCCTCCCTCTCAGGCAGTCCATCCACATTTATAACATAATCGCTTTCTGCCACATGCTTTTTTCCCCTCCTAATCACATGCAAATACCAACAAAAGATTATTTTTCCATTTTCTGTCGAAAATTTCCTGTATTAGCAATCTTGATCAGTCCATATATGTACATACATAATAATATTGCTACATTGCTACTAAGCTACATTGGTGTTCTAATTTTCAAAGCATGAAACGTCCGTTGTGATGGGGACATTAAATAAATACTGCTGATACACACTTTATGTTAGTGAATTCCTTTCGTAAAATTTGTGTTTCAATAATTTTAGCAAGTATATCTCATAATATTTTTACATATTTTTCTAGTTGCGTTTGACAGCTCCAGCCCCACCTGTCCTATGACATGTGACGTGGAGAAGACCAGCGTCATAGCGTCAAGTTACAATCTCGATGACTCCGTGAGGACTGTGGAACCGTTCTAGTAAGTCTCTAAATATATTTCTATCGACGTAAGCGATAGATCTGATCAAAGCAACTGAAGCTAGTAATATTGGTGCTTTTACCTCGTTTGAGACTCCAGAATTCTTTTCCTCATCCTACTCCTACCAGTCCTAAGCTAACAGTGTTAGCAGGATGTGCTATTCTATATGTTTAGCGTAATCATTCAGTCCTAAACAACTGAACGGATTTAGAATCATACGTTCCCGTGGGTTTTTAATAACTTTTTACTGGCTACGTTGTATTGTTATAATGTCTTAGTTTTCTCAGCAGGGGCTTGAACTTCACGAAAGTCAGCGTGGTGAGGGTGTTTATTCAGGGTCGCAACCCTCCTACCCTCGAACGATGGTCATACTTCACTTACTTGGACTTGTTCTGTAAGTTTTATCAATGTGTTGTATTAATGTTATTTGTTTCCACAGCAAGGGTCTGAACTTCAAGAAGGTCAGCGTGGTGAGAGTGTTCATCCAGAGTCGGAAGCGTCCTACCCTCGAACGATGTTCATTCTTCGATTACTTAGATTTGTTTTGTAAGTTTTTATCTATGTAGCTTTTTAATTTTCCATCCAGAGTACAATGGATAATATACAGGGTGTAAGGTACATAAACACACATACGTGTACCAGTGATTCAGTACATGATTCTGGACCCCTTAGCGTTGGAATTTTTCGTCAGCTTTTTCCTAATTTCTGAAAAATAAAATCTGCGTTTTTTTTAACAGTAAACTGTATAAAATCGTTATACCTATCTACCTCAATGACATTTTTAATTAAAAAATAATCAACTCGTTTTTTTCGCAAAAAAAAATCGCAATGTACATAAAATTACAAGAAGTTCCCTGCTCAGCTGATTTCCTAAGTTCACCGGAGGTCATCGCGGGCATAGTAGGTACGCACGCAACATCGGTCAAAGACCGCCGACGTTCCTTTGTCGGCAAATGCTCATACAGACCTATGAATCTAACAGACGCGACACGTTAGGCATTTTAACCCATTGACTACTTTTATTTGAACTTATTTTGAGGGGAGGTTATTTTTATAAACCTTCATCGAAATAAGCAAAGAAGATCTAAAAAATGTGTTACAGTTTACTGATAACGACATAATTCTTAGATACAATTTTGTTATCAACAAAGTTAAGTTATACAATACAATAACGTTACTTACTCATTTCGTTAAAACCACATTCCTACATTTCGTATACCTACATCAAAATAATTACTGAGTGAGTAGGTAGTAGGTACAACTTAATGCGATTGTACAGTCTATCGATTTTATTGATCTATGCGGTCTATGAGCATGTCGGCACATTCAAAAGCGTACCTACGCTATTAAATAAAATTTTATTTATTTATATTTCGCCGACGACGAATTTTTGTCAGTTCCGTGTTTACGTTCATCGTAACGGGATGTGCAGTTGGTCGCGAATTTAGGTTCTTATCGTAAAGTTATCAAAAACATAAGTTATTTTTTGTGTTTGTTAGTGTATGTGTGTTTTTTGTTTTGCTTGTTGAGTGGTTTTGAAACAATACCTCAGTGCCCAGGAAAATGCTCATGCAAGAAGCAGTAGGTGCCTCCCTCGTAAGAAATGAACGAACTTTAAGGTGAGTTGGTTCATTAGTTAAGTACACGGTTGCCAAACGCGTCCCCGACAGAGATGTTCGTGGTTGGCGAGCGGAAGAGCTGTACCTACGAAATTTGATCATAAACCATTATCTACACGTTTGTAAATTACCAAGGTCACTTCTGTCGGGACGCGATTGGCGACCGTGTAGCAGGCGCTTTCTACCTACATTCCTGGAGCGCAATGTAGGTACTTACAAGCTTCTTTATTATTATCTATCCTAAGCTTTATCTAACCTTATCTTCAGTATTCTTGAGGGATTAAAAATGTATGTGATATCAATGTTGTCGTCATTAGAATAAACAGTTAAAGGTGCCACGGAACTTATACGTTTCGATGTGCAACATTCGCAGCATTTGTCGTTTTAATCGTTTTACGCACGTATGCGCTGATGTCTATTAAGTATCTGATCTAGTTATTTATCACATCGATCGGAAACATCGACGTAAATGTATTTTTATCACAAAGTAGAAAGCACAAAGTAGAAAGTGTATTTAGGTACAAGCGCGTAGCGGCGCGACCTATGTCTGTGTGTATAAGACGTGGTAGGCAACTACGTACTACCACGTACTACGCTCTCGCGCGCGCATTCATTGCGAAGCGTTGAAATCACATTGTTCACAATACATTGCGTGCTTGAAAATTTCAATTTCTGTAATCCATCATTACCGAGATTAATGACTATCATCATTTTGTTACTGACACTAGGTGTAACCTTATCGCGAAGTTTGCGGTATCTTGTTCCTTACAGCCTGTATATAGATATATATGTCTAAGTATAAAAATCCTCGTTCTGGAGTAGCGACTTAGTAGTTGAACGCGCAGTGTAGCCATTATGATGATATCTAGTAATATTTTGCTTGTGAGTATCCCCAAAACTACTTTTATATTATGTGTGTATTGTATTATGTCGCAGCTCAAATTGGAGGGATGTTCAGCGTGTTCTTCGGTTGCAGTATCTTCACGTTGCTGGGGTTGCTACAAATCGTCTGGCACGTTATAATGAAGCTGTGTCAGAAACCACGGAAGTAAACCACTCCTCATGGAATTTAACTCATGTTTAAATTACATTGAATAAGCTTAACTAATTATAATGTTTAAATGTAGGAGGCATGTACAATTAAATCAATTAAATTATGCGCTTCGATAATCTTCGTGTTTCAAGTAGGTAATGCACATATGATACGTTCGTATTTCCGAAGATAGACGATGATTACCGTATTTGTGTACTCACAAAACAGAAAGAAGAGCACAAAGGTATTGCTTAATTAAAAAGAAATTTCTTCCAGCAGACCTGTGAATTTGGTAAAAAAAAAATACTAAACTTAGTAAGCTCCATTTTGAAAACCATAGTACTGTAGAGCCTGCAGGGGTGTTCTTGTAGTTTTGGGGAGCTGTCTCATCGCTGGCAAACGAGAGTCTCGTGTATGCAAGTGTCACTGATTTAAATGGGTAGTGTTACAAGTAAAACTAGAGGAGGAGGGGACGGCACTCCTAATAATATTTATTATTAATATACATGCGCCCTCTTCGACGGGCGAGCTAAACTAACTCTTTAAACAATCACAACGTTCTAATAAACTATTCTAATCTGAATATTCGAACGACTCTCCAAATGTTATAAGCTGCCAGCAAAGCCCGATTCATATGTGTAGTGCACAGTACCTAGCTATCAATATATTATGTTTTTAACAACAGAAAATACTGGCCTTTTTCTGTGACACAATATTTTGCTAATCTTCCATTACAAAATAAAGCCACAAACCCATAAGCATTAATAATGCCATTCGTGGTCGTGTCAGACATGGAATAAATTTGTTTCAGAAATAAACGGCCTGTAGTGTTCACAGAACTTCATGTGTGGTCACCAGAACATTAATCTTGTGCTATTATGAATTTCTAATATTCGTTGTTTCGTATTTGTTGTCACGTAAATTATGTTTTGCGTATTTTAGTATTTTGCGTGTATTGTATTTTGAGGAGCATTTAAGTAAAAATGTTATCTGAATTCAAGTTATGTTATTTTTCATTGTTCATTAGTAACGTTAGGTATACATTTTGAATTGTACATCTTTCTCGCCGTTTCTGGAACGTAAATTAATAAGTCGTCAAGCGCAGGTAAAGGGCATTAAAGCAAATTGGCCTAGTTAATACGTATAACTCGTCGTAGAAGTCGTAACTTCTACCTACTGATTTTAAATTGAACATCACGTCTAAACGAATAGTGTAACCTTTTACCTACCAAGTTTTTTATCCTACCAAGAATATGGAATAAAACGAGTGTGCACAATATAAAAGTTTAATAATAGCTCAACCGGAGGCTCACAAATTTCTAGGTCGTGGGTTCATTGGCCCGTTTGTTGTCACCCCTGCAGTGATAGGCACTTCCCTAGAAATTCCCGCAGAAGTCGCCCAGGCCGGAGATGGTAGATGGCCGATGTTTGTGATGCACACGGTGACTGGAAGAATTGGTCGTCCGGAAGATACGGCGTGGTTGTCCGACTTGCTCGGCGGACACCAACGTTCGATCTGACGGAAACTCGCCGTTGTTCCTGGAAACCATGGTTTCACGGGTCTTAGTACGGGCCCGTAAAACCGCTGTCCTGGTCTAGGTCCGCCGACGTCATCAAGGAAATTGCCTATGCAGTTGTAGTAGTATTGACGTGACGGAACTGACCAGAACGGAGTTTACATGGATAATTAAGCGACTAGATGCACAAAAGAAAGTACAATAACACTATACCCTTCTTTTGGGTTACGCCGCAATCGGGTAAGGAATAAATAAAAGAAAGCGAAGGTAGAAGGAGATTTATTTTTAACGGCATAAATGTAGCATCACAGAGTACATTATAATGTGTAGCATTTTAAAAGCATTTTGAATAGTAACGGTGCATACTTGATGTGAGCAATATCACTATAGAATACAGCAAATACTTAATGTGTTCAACTGCCAATAAATAGATACACAACAGTTAAGAAAATGATATGAAACTTTTTAATTTGTGTGCTATTCAAAACTTACCCTAATTCGGGATTATCCGGAGATAAACGGCACTTGGAAGGCATTCCACCGAGAGTTGATTTATTTTCAAAAATATGTATTGATAATTTCCTACTAGTTATTTAAAAAAAGGATTACGATAGCCTCGGCTAGTGCGCTCGAGAGGTCGTAATACGAGGATGCAATACGTGTGCTCTGACATCAGCCTAGAGGCGACTGAACCCGGTGCGCGGGCGCGCTACTCACATATATGGTATGCGAACACTCCCCCCGCACTCCGCACCCCCGCGTTCCGAGGCGTACACACACAAAGAACTACATTCGTAACATTCATTTGAAAATAATAAAAGATCATGAATAGTCATGTAACGTTCCGTTACACTAGCTTAATTCTTTGAAAAAAATATACGTTACTTTAGACAGTTTTTTCCGTAATTTGATATGTGAATATTTGAAATTATATTTTTATAACATGATGTAGTTATGTCTAACGCAGATACAAAATTGAGAATCACGCAAAAACTATTAAGCGTATTTTTATTTTTTATGAAATCTTCACCATTTTAAAGACAATTTAATTATATATCTTCTGGTATACCTACGTGTTTTAGTGTAATACTTGTTGTTTTATGTATAATAAATTAATAATGCGTCAAATTTGGGACAGCGCTCCTTAATGGGCGAGTCCTATTGCTGGGTGGACGTACGACGTTTTGCGTGAGCTCAGCACAGAACACGCAAGCTAACAAAAGTTAAGCTAACTAGTTGGCATTTAACAAAAAATTCAGACTTCTCACTGCTATGATTGGCCGTTTTTTTTTTTTGGTGGGGGTGTGAAATCATCCTATGACTTCTCCCGCTCAGGGTGGAGCGGGAGGGCGTGCCAGACTCTCACTGACTAAAACCCACCCCTGTTCCTTCCCTGCCCTGAATGCCCAGTGTCGAGGTAACTCTTTCGAACTTATCTTCAACCCCTAGGCAGATGGACAATTCATTCAACTAATCACAGCACTTAAGTAGCGCTGGTCATTTTAGCATTGTTTTTTAGGGTTCCGTAGTCCTAACGAGGACAAGGAACCCTTATAGTTGCATTCTGTCCGAGGCATAGCTTAGACTGTGAGTACAAGAAATTTTGTATGGGTATGCATATTAATCATGCCAAGAGAAGAGAACGAAACAACAGAAAAATGAAAAAAAAATTACTATTAGTACATGTAAGGGAAGAGAAAAAAAAGGAGAAGGGAGGAAGAGGAGCTCGTAGCTAAAGTAATAGAATAGAATAGAATACTCTTTATTATGTACACACCACCACTCGCCACCACCACCCACACCACTTACCCCCACCACTACTTGAAAAATCTGAAACAAACCGTGACGGACTACCATATATCGAACATTGAAGGAAAATCACGGATAAGTTAGCTCTATTAGTTTAAGAGTAATAATCGCCCAACATATAATATGTACCTTTGAAAATTTCGTACAAAACACCAAATCCTTAGAAAAAAATACTTAGATGAAGTCGTTACAATATCTTTATTGCTTTTCCATAAATTATGCTTAGGTGGTATGTGTTTGGGTACGCCGCAATTACAGCAGCAAGGCCCCTCTTTGAGGAGTGGGTGGAGAGGCACCACGGCGTCCTCACCTTCCGCCTGACGCGTGCCCTCACCGGACATGGAAGTTTCGGGAGGTTCCTGTGTAAGATAAGGCGGAGGGAAACGCCCCGGGCGTTTATTTGTATTGTCACCACTGTGTGGATCACCCAAAGGACACGGTGGAGCATACGGTGGAGCTGTGCTCCGCTTGGGCGGAGTCCCGCCGTGTCCTCGTGGATCGCCCAGCCCTGGTGCAGGCCATGATACGGGGCGAGAGGGAATGGGAAGCAATCGCCTCCTTCTGCGAAGAAGTAATGCTCGTGAAGCCCGAGGCCCGAGAATCGATGGCGCGTAGTGTCCATGCGCACCTCAAAGACATGGCCGATGCCTGCCCAGGGGTCGTGGATAAATTCGAAACAGAGTTAACGCACCCCTGGGCACTCAGGGCAGGGAAGAAATCTGACAACCCCTCCCGTTCCACCCAGAGCGGGAGAAGTCATAGGAAGATTGCCCGCACAAATAAAAAAAAAATGGTATGTGTTTATATTTAGGATTATTAACCCTCTCGGGCACAGCAACAGGGTAGAAGAGAGGAAGCTCTGTTATAGGTAGTTATTAGATTTATATAAGAACTGTAACGTAACTTATAAATTAATTGTTTAATTTTATTCTATATCTATAGCTGCTAGAGGTTTTATTTTTGATATTAATTTTGTGTAAAATATAACATTATGTCAATGCCATTCAATTCAATTCTATTATTTATACTTATCATTTAAATATTCATTTATGGATTATTAACATTTGAGGTTGGGGAAGACTCGCCTAGTCGGGCAGTCTTAGCCTGGGAGTCACGGAGTAAATACGCATCGGAACTGTCCTACGTTTTGTTGCTACTAGTATCTAAAAGTACCAAGTTTATAAGTTTCAAATTAATTAAAGTGAATAATTGCTTTGCCATTGTTATTAATTGCATTTTTCTTTCTTTATTACTTCGGGTAGTTTGTTGTATATTTTTATAGACATTGCATTGAGACCTGTAGAATGTATTTTTAACCTGGAGGTTGGTAGATTTAGTCTAGATCGGTGCCTGAGTGCGTAACGTGATTGAATGTCTTCGCGTTTTGTGCAGAACTCTTGATGCTTACGAACTTATTAGGGTTCCGTACCAAAACGATAAAAAGGAACCCTTGTGGTGCGACTCGATCTGTCTGTCTGTCCGTCTGTCACAACTGGCTATCTCAAGAAGTACTAATGCTAGCACCTTGAAATTTGGTCTTAGATGACGTTTGCCCAACTATTTTGCAAATAAGAGAGAAATGAAATAAAAAAAAAACGAAAAAGCTGCTTTGTTTGCACATTCTTAAACATTTTTTTTAGGCCGCATAATTTTCGACTTTTGATAAAAATTTAATAACAATACCTTTCCCGCTTATCTCCGAAGTTTGCATAGAGTAAAATCTGAAATTATTCTATGTGATAGAAGTTTATGTAAAGATTACAAGAATAATAAAGCGATGTCTCTATAAAGAACCTTTTTATAAATCATCAACAAAAAATACATTAGCTCCACTATGGGTCAAGAGATGGCGCTGACCTAAAACTGCAACTGTAACACGTCCAAAATATTTATATTCAGGAACTCTCGGTGTGCGAGTCTTGGAAGACTGTGGAGACTTGTTAAATATTTAAAACGGGTAGTAAACATGTAAATTTTGGAAAAATAAAGCCTTTTTTTTCGTTTGTTATTTAAACGTTAATGTCCGTAAAACCATAAGTCAGTCAGTAATAAACATAAAGCCCTCCTACTCTCCTTTTTTTTTTTGGGGGGGGTGGGAAATCATCCAATGACTTCTCCCGCTCTGCATGGAGGGCGTGTCAGTCTCTTACTGACTAAAACCCACCCCTGTTCCTTCCCTGCCTGAGTGCCCAGAGGTGCGGTAACTCATTTTCAGAATTTATCCGCTACCCCTAGGCATGCAGGCACCCCCCTCCCCAAAAAACCCCACTCTTAAAAAAAAGCAAAACCACCCCTCCCCCACCTCCTTCTCTCTCCTTTAGAAAGCCCCCTTCTTGGTCCGCGTATTATAACGGGTGACTACGGAAACCTAGACTGCACCTGGCCCGACACACACTTGGCCGGGTTTTTCACCTGACTGCGCGACGCAAGGGAGGGCAATGTGTTTATTAGCCTATTCGTTCCTTTCTGGCACTATAGAGACCAAACGCGTAGGTCGATTTTGATCGTTCTTATGTCAATTGATTCGTCTTATTCTTGCGAGTACTATCTACTAAAGACATGACAGTAATCAAAATACAATATGGCGACAACCAGACGCCATATTGTGATTAAGAAAAAAATGAAAGTTGACGAACAATTTTTTTTTTGTGTATCAAAATAAAGGATTCGAGGAGGCGATTCCAAAAATATAACTCACTAAAGTATAGAAAATAAAAATTTGAATATTTTCAAAACAACTAAAGACAACAACTAAAAAGTTACAATAAAGTCTCTTTTTAACCGACTTCGAAAAGGGCTATCCATTTGGATGTTATATTTATTAATTTATTGTTTTTGTAAGTATGTTCGGGCATTACTTCGTCAAATATAGGACGGATTTGCAAAATTCTTTTTTTTTTTTCGAAAGGGCTTTATGCCGAAAACTTCCCATTTAAATTGCATATAGATCTGATGATGAGTTTCGGAGACAGACAACGGAACTCTTCAAAAAATGACAGCAAATCAACTGCGATCGTATGTCTATGTAGTGTTAACACAATTTAATGAGCATCCACAACGAAAAAGTGATAAGTGAAAACTTTTTTAATAAAGAAATACAACCGACTGCCAAAAAAAGTGCAAAAAACTTTAATTTCGGAAGTCGGTGTCAAAAAAAAAGAAGAACCGACTGCCGAAATTAAAGTTATTTTGCACTGTTTTTGGAAATTGGTTCTAATTTTTGGCAAAAAAGGTTTTTGTGTCTTCGTTTTTTGACATCGACTTCCGAAATTAAAATTATTTTGCACTTCTTTTGGAAGTTCTACTTTTTTGTAAAAAAAAAATTATTGGTAACGGGTTATCTCTTAACTTTTTTTTCGCATAATGTTTGTTCCAGAAACCCGGCATTACAATCTCACCTATCATAACCCCCACAAAAGCTAATTAGAAAATATCACCAGCCTTAATGGTGAAATTCTTATTACAACATTGAGTGCAAAAAAATACTTTTAAATAAAAGGTACTGGCACTGATCGCAAGTATGTGTGACACGGAAAGTTTCGCGACGCTCCAAATTGTCAGTGACAACCCTAATGAATAAAGTTAACCATCAGATTGGAACTCCCACCGTTTAATTAAAATACTCCAGATTATACTCCAACTTAACTATTCCGATGGATTCTGGGTAGGTGTGTGTTTTTGGGAAAGGTAGAGTGTCTACCTTTGTGCTATTTCGGTGTTACATTAGAATTTTAAGCAATCAGTTTTTGATGTGAAAACTTCTTTAGGTGCGTAGCGCAGTTTTGAGATGGGAAAAAACAATTAAACTCTCACGCCACCGTCATCGCTACGAGTGCTACGACGCGCGTCGTAGCACTAGCGGATTGCGTTGGGCAGTCTTGTTCAAGATTTTTGTTTTCACTTTTGACGGTGCTCCCGGAATGCCAGGTTTTTTTTTAGGTATCCGACTCGAAGTGTCCAAATGGAGCCCTATTGCTTCACTCACGTGTCCATCTGTTAGTCTGTCTGTCGTCTGTCACATTTTGTTCCGAAGAATTTTTTAACTTCCCATTGACCTATGAACTTCGTGATAATGTTTATTACTACGTATATTTTACTAACAAATACCAAAATATTAATTTCCCTCATGTGGTACGGAACCCTAAATGTGCGAAGTCCAACACGCACTTGGCCGGTTTTTTATATTATTGATAGGCCCGCGATTGACTACTGTCTCACCTGGGCCTGTAGACAAAGTAACATCGCTTCGTAGCGAAACGATATCTAAATTCGTCATCGTCTCTGAGATATCGATAAACATTTCCTAGCGTTAGCGTTCCTTCGTTATCTTTTTTGGCGATCACGATCGAGGCGAAGGCGAACTCTGAAAGCGCTGCTTGTCTACGCATTTGTATGGGATAAGCACGATAGCAATTCGTTTCTTTATGGTTTCGTTACGAATTATAACATTGTCTACCAACTTGCGATAACGATGTCGACTGACCACGTGACTTAGCGCGGTTTATGTCAATCTCATACATTTTAGTCTTTTCTAACTTCGTTATCGTTTTTAAGTTGTTACTTTGTCTAAGCCCCCTGATGGTAAGCGATGATGTAGTCGACAATGGCGCACCGTTGCTAGAAGTAACCTATTCACTCTTGAATTAAAGTCGCTACAACGTCCAGCAGGTGTATTCGCTAACTCAGTTGACATCAATTTGATAGGCACTTTGCAGTATATTTCTGTTTTGACGTATAGGAAAACAAAAATGTACCACGTAGTGCCTATTATAATCGATGTCCACCGAGAAATGTGCTGTAAAGTGCGTATCAAATTGATGTCAACTGAGTTTGAGAATACAAATCTCATTTGTAAAATCAATCAAGCCGTTTATGCCACAGGCCGTGCGCAAGAAATAGACTTATGAGTACGTTACGTACACACATGCACTCGAAATATTAGTTCATTCCCATTAGTTCGATTCACTAGTTCGATCGTCGAACTAGTGAGAATTTTTTTTTCTCATCTGTTTGACCGTCGAACTAGTGAGAACTTTTTTTCTCATTTGTTCGACCGTCGAATTAATGTACTCGCGTTTGAGAGCATTTGCCATCGCATCGCACCGAAGTGACGCGTGTTTTGGACTCTGTTGAGCCGCATGCTCCTTCCGTATCTATCGCAACAAGTAATGCAAGAGCGAGCGAAGCGAGCTCGGGACTTAGGGCACCCCGACTCGGACAGATTAGGTTAGAAGGGGATGGCGGGGTCAAGAGAACGAGCGAAGCGAGCGAACAGACCCCGCCATCCCCTTCGTGGTTATTTTTTTATAAACTACTCAGAAGTAGGAGCCCCGCGAAGTGGGGCTCCGTCGACACGTGGCTCATTAATGCGACGGTCGAACAAATGAGAAAAAAAGTTCTCACTAGTTCGACGGTCGAACAGATGAGAAAAACAATTCTCACTAGTTCGACGATCGAACTAATGAATCGAACTAGTGGGAATGAACGGAAATATTGCCCTCTGTCAGGAACAGTTGGGTGAAAATAAAATAATATAGAAGCAACTACATAAACACATAGGAGCGACCTATGGAGCTTGTCCAATATATTTTATCAGTTGTGTATAAGAATTACCAAAGCAAACGAAGCATCAAAAATCGCTAGTTCATCCACGATTCCTAATCCAATGAACATTTCGAAAAGTCACTCCGTATCCGGAACCTATTGCTCGCACAAATCGAATTATATTTTAGCTAAATCACGCCGGGGCAATATATTGCGTTCTCCTCGCCTTGCATTCTGTATCGCATCGCTATTGATACCGATTGGAGCCCGAATCGAGTTGAGGAACAATGTAGACACGTGAATTATAGTGTTAGTCGAAATTGGTGAATAAAGACTTTAATATTGTCGGTGGTCTTATTTTGATTGATTTGTTTTTTTCAACAACTAACACAATTTGCACAATAAACCCGTCGCGCGTCTAGTTAGCAGACAATAGATTTTTAATTGTTTAAGGCCCACGCGCTGTCCGCCAGACATGCATGAAACACCTTACCATAATTTAGAGACTGCCTAAAACAAACGTATCCCACTCAAGGTTACCCAAAAACATTAGAAGCTAACCGAAACCAACAAAAAACATAGCAGGACAAACAAGACGGACTCAAAGGGCTCGTATTTAATGCCACGCATATTACCCTAAAAAAATAACCGTTGCTTCCGTTTATAAAGATTGCACGGGCGCACGGAAGCGTGGGGCCAAGTTCATGCAAAAATTATACAGCGGTTCCGCAGCTCCCTAGCATAAATTGTTCGTAAGCGAGCTTGCCCCTTTTAAAACCTTATTGTTTTTACCTTGCCGCGAATGTTTCCCTTATTGGTGTAAAATATTTGCGTGGCTGGCATTGTGAGGCCTGCGTACCTTTTTGGTCGTTGTTTTGTCGTGTGTGCAAAAATCTGGGTCTTGCGTAACGTTGTTTACTTTAGAAATATGATAGGATATAAAAAGATGGCGGTATGCGAGTGTAATTTTTGTTGGCTACCTCAGGTGGAAAAGGCTTTGGTAAAAGTAGAGTGCTTTGATGTGATGTGTTTTGAGATTAAAGTCTTTATTTGTAGGCCAAAAAAAAGTCACTTTAAAGTTAAAACATTCATTATAGTTCGACTTTTACTTGTATTCAGTAACTTGACAGTTCAAAGAAAAAAAAATGGAACCGACTTCCAAAAAAAGTGCAAATAACTTTAATTTCGGAAGTCGGTGTTTCTGGTTTTGTGTCTTCATTTTTTGACACCGACTTCCGACATTAAAGTTATTTGCACTTTTTAACCGACTTCAAAAAGAAGGAGGTTATCAATTCGGATGTTTGTATTTTTTTTTATGTATGTTCTCAATTCTCAATTCTTTATTGCGTACCATAATGTTTATAGTTGGTAGGGAAATTATTATATTAGTCACAATTATGGACCCTGTCGGGCACAGCATAGATCAAGTAGGAGAGAGGAGGAAGACAACTACTGTTTTATTAATACAATAATACAATAAATTAATAGAATTGAATTAAACAATTATATTGTTTTTTTTATATTTATTTTTTAATTATGTACTAATAAGTTAGTACCTAACATTGTGAAAAACCATTATTACATTATTATTACATATATGTTCGGGCATAACTCCGTCATATATTGACGGATTTGCAATTTTTTTTTGTAAAAATGATTTTTATATTTCACTTTTTAGTTGTGGTTCTCCATTAAATTGTGTTAACACTTCATAGACATACGATCGCGGTTGATTTGCTGTCAATTTTTGAAGAGTTCCGTTGTCTGTCTCCAAAACCGATCATCAGATCTATATGAAATTTAAATGGGATCATTTCGGAACTAACCCCTATCGAACAAAAAATAATATTGCAAATCCGTCAATATATGATGGAGTTATGCTCGAACATAAATCAAAAAAAAAAATACAAACATCCGAGTTGATAACCTCCTCTTTTTGGAAGTCGGTTAAAAATAATGATACGTGTTTTCGTGTTTTAAAGGAGAATGACCAAACGTGGTACCAAAAAGTCTCATGCATCAAGATCAAAATTGAATAGTAATTATTTTCATAATTTTTTACGTCATTACGCGTCATGGATTTAGTTTTTGAACCGGGAATTCAATTTAAAGTACAATAGTATGAATATTGTTTCAATCTCGTTTCATGACGTTCACGTGATGTAGAATGCAATAGAAATATTTTTGATGAATCGACTAAACAGTTATTCTAATCGTTTCTTTTGTAATATACATATAACTATAACGTTTGCTTCAAAAACATTTCACGAATTATATGAATTACCTCTGCTTTCTTTTTGTTTCATAACAGTAACAATTAAGTAAAAGCAGTACACCAAATCGATTTCATCATTCTCACCAAATCGATTTAGTATTTCTAATTGACAAAAAATCAAGAAATTGACTTAGTAATAAGTTAATACAATACCTACAAGTATGTCAAGTTTTCGTTCTAAAGTAGAGTTTGACAAGTTTATAACTACGAATTCTCCATTCAAAAACCGGGGTTAGCCTAAACCTCAGTATAAATATGGACAGTAGGGAAACTACGTACAAACGTTCGAAACGGCACACTCACACAGACGCGCGCATCTACGCTAGCCCTAAGCGATAGTCGCGGTGCGCGTAGTTGCGGTTGCCGTGTCGAGACGAGTGGTCGTGTTATCTCTTGAGCCACGGACTGTTTTAAAATGCCACGAGCGTATTGCGCAGTGTACTGTTGTATCAACTCGGCTTCTTCAAATCCCGGGCTTTCGTTTTTTAAACTCCCTGCTGATCTTGAAAGGTAACCTAATAATGATTTAATTATGAAAAATAAAGACGTTTTTTTAAAATGGTAATGGTTTTTCATTTACATCACACACATTTTCAGGTTGAAACACGGTAAGATGCGCTGCCGCAGGGTTAACTAGCTATCGGCCGAACGCCGCGCATTTTGACTTCACTTTAACACCCTCGAAAACTATGAAAATTTTTGCGTGACGTGAAAAAAAAAAGGGTACGGGCCTTTGTGGGATATCTTAATGTTTCTCAAATTGCGCGGCAACTTTGAAGCATCTTCCATAGATTTTTTTTCCAAACAGTGACAACCCTAGCTCTCTAATGGTGCGTAGGTAATTATCTCAACAATTAGGCTTAGTTTCCATACTGTCCATATTTATACTGTACCTAAACCCCACTCATCTGTCAAAAAACAAAATGGGGTGTTACGTCAAATTTCCGCATCTGTCAACGAATAAAATGGGGTGTCGTATTTACTGCCAAAGGTTTTGACGTATATTTGTTTATAAAAACTGTATCTATCCTGCTACTTGCACAGAGTCTAGGATACAGAACAAGAAAGATATATTGTCTCTGTGAAGTACTCTCTAAAATGAACGAATGATAAGATGAACGCTACCCCAACGCGACCCGATTTAGCGTCTTGACAGATACACAGTTTTAATAATATTATAATAATAAATTAAATAAGGCTCGCGAGGTTGTCGACATGTGGGAGGTGGATACAGCAGTCATTGTGCAAATACAAAAACATTTAGAAATATGAAAACAGTATCCCACCGGTATCGGGAACAGGGTCCAAGCTACCGGTGGTCAGGGCTCCAGAGAGAGAAACCGCCTGACAATGCGATCCGTGTCCAGAAGTACTGCTTTCTGAATCAAGCCCTTGATCCAGCCGCCTATCGAGAGCCTCCTGAAATGTTGGTCGAGGCTCGTGGCTATTAAGCCATTGGCTGACACGACTATTGGTACAATGATCGCTGAGTCCACACCCCATATATCGACAACCTCGCGAGCCAAGTTAATATACTCGTACTTGCTTTGTTTATTTTTCTCGGTTTCACGAGGTTCTCGTCATGTGGGACGGTAATGTCAACAATCATTGCACGCCTCTCCATTCGGTCCACCACCACTATATCAGGCTTATTGGCTACAATAGTCCTGTCAGTGATGATGGACCGATCCCAGTACAATGAGATATGACCATTATCGAGAACTGGGTCGGGCGCATACCTGTAGTACGGCACTTCCGATTCCACAAGAGAGTATTTCAGAGCAAGTTGCTGATGGATAATCCTGGCTACAAGGTTGTGCCTATGCAAGTACTCACCGTTAGCCAAACGAGAACAACCAGAGATTATGTGGCGGATTGATTCTCCCGGACGATGACATGCCCGACATATGTCAACCGTGCCGTCCTTCACAATAAATCTCCGGTAGTTTTTCGTCATGATAACTTCATCCATAATTGCACAGACAAAACCTTTGGTTTCTCCAAAGAGGTCATCGACACGCAGTCAGGCTTCGGACGCTAGTTGGTCTACATCGGGCCTATGTAGGGCCCGGAAAAAGCGTCCGTGAAGTTCCTTACTCTGCCACACTTCCCTGCGATCGTTAGTGTCAAGCACTAGAGGTTTGCGCCAGTTCTCGTTAGCCAAGGAGAGTGGGATAAGGCCCTTGTCCACCGCCACTACATCACGATGCATACCCGCGTCAGCAGCTAGGAAATATTCCCTCAGACTGCATACCTCGCGGTTGTGGAGGGTCTTAGTATTTAAAAAGCCTCGGCCTCCACACTTCCGCGGGATATACAGTCTCATCACTGACGAACGTGGGTGATGCATTCGGTATGCAGTTAGTAGTGTACGGACCCGCGTATCTAAGGCGTCAAATTCTGTTTGAGTCCATTTGAGTACGCCGAAAGAGTACATCAATACCGGCATGGCCCAACCGTTGAAGGCGCGCACCTTATTTCCACCTGAAAGAAGGCTATTGAACACCTTCTTCAGGCGGCCAAAGAAGCGCTCCTTCAACGATTGCTTCACGTCAGTGGCCTAACACTTCCGACATACCCAAATACTTATAGGTTTTAGTCGGAGAGAGGGATCTCAGGTTATTATTATTATTGCCCACAGCCTCTCACAGAGATGAGGCCTGTGCGCCAGCAGTGGGGACATTAAAAGGCCGATGTTGATGATCAAAATTAGAGGGAGGACAAAGAAAAGATTAATGGAGTGTGTGAGGAGTGATATGAAAGACAAGGGAGAGTTAGTGATAGCGTGACGGCTGATAGGACAGAATGGAAGAAAAATACGTGTTGCACCGACCCCAAGTAACATGGGATAAGGGCAGGAAGATGATGATGATGATCAAAGTTATTATGGGAGGTCGAGCACTTTTTTTCGGAATTGAATATTACTTTCTCGAAGAATGTTGTTCATTTCTATGGAAAAAACCGGCCAAGAGCGAGTCGGAGTTGCGCGCAAAGGGTTCCGAACAAATCATATTTTTAAGGTTTTTTTGAAACTACCTCCACCTTACAGGTTTTCCTGTAATATAAAAGTAAAAAACTACTTTCTGTACTTTTTTCAAAACTTTCAACTCAGTGATTTCGGAGATATGGGGGTCATTTTTCATCTATTTTCTTAAATAACTTCAAAATTGTTTATTTTTAAATTATGAGAAAAAATACATTCAAAACTCTCCCTTTCATTTGATAAGTTACACGATACAGTTTGAAAAACTTTGATTTTTAATTTGCCGATTTATACCCCAAAAGTGACCCTCATATTCCAAATTAATTTATTTAGGGTACACGTCCGTGTTTAGGTCAGATATTTATGTGAATACCAAAAAACTCTATCGGTGCAGCAGATTCGGAGTAAATTGGCTGTGATAGACGGACAGACGGACACACGAGTGAACCTATAAGGGTTCCGTTTTTTCATTCGGACTTTTGGAACCCTAAAAAGCAATATTTAAAATATGGCCACACACTTCCGTTATAAAATCACCCTGTATAAAATTCTGAGCATTCTTGATAAAAGCTTATAACACAGTCAAACCTAAGATCATGGACGATCAAATCCGTTCACAATTCCCAGCAAGTATAATTTAATAACAATAAAGCAACAAAGCATATAAAATCTAAGCCCGGAACTTTGTCATCCCGACTTGTCCCATAGTTTCGCAAGACTAACTTGAAGAATAATTTGTTTCTCAAACTCGCCGACTCAAGAATGGACGGCCATGAATTCCGCGGAATATATCGCTGAAGTTATAATATCAACCCGGGTGGACCCGACGCGCATAATAATGTTATAGAGATGGGAAGAGCGGGTTTTGAGGATTTGGATTTCATAAATAGAATAGAATAGGTATGAAAACAGTATTTCGACACAGACACAACATAAAAGAAGTACACAAAGATACTGTACTGACTGTCTGTCTCTGTCACCTCTGACCTAGACTAGATAAGAGTCAAGAGCAAACCCATCTACAATAAATAAAATACACTAAAAATGTGCTGAGCGGTGGGGCCGCTACCGAATGGGTTACCATCTCAGCAATGCTGGGCGTCGGACACCCAACGCTTTTTTGTTTTTTTTTTTTTTGGTGGGGTGGGAAATCATCCAATCACTTCTCCCCATCTGGATGGAGCAGGAGGGCATGTCAGACTCTTACTGACTAAAACCCACCCCTGTTCCTTCCCTGCCTGAGTGCCCAGGGGTGCGGTAACTTATTTTCAGAATTTATCCGCTACCCCTAGGCATGGACACCCAACGCTGGTTTTCAGTTGGCACCCCGCAGTGATGCACTTAATAAAATTGTCATTTGATGATAGGGGTATATTAGTGGTTGTAAATGGTGTACGAATAAGAAAACAAAAAAAATGTTTCAATTGTAGCCATGTCTCGTTCCACTTCTTTTTATTTAGGTAATGAAAGTGCTGAGACCTTAGGAAGAGCCTGTATCTGATTGAGTCCGATTGTGTTTTTCTCTTATTCCTAACCAATCTTTAGTAGGTACCTATTTAAAATCTTTTTGAAACTTAGCTTACCTATAAATATCACAGTCGTTGTAATAAAAGCCTCTGCTCATGACTGTCGTAAACTACCAGACAGGGTAATAAACATCGGCAACATCCGAGCACACAGCATCTTCAATCCCAACACTAAAGCTCTAAGGAGTCCCGAATAGACTACACTACAAATCCTGACCTGCCTCACTACCGAGAGTTCAGAACTTTCCGTACAAAAATGCTCGCATCGTATTCCAACCATAAATAAATGGATCCCACAGTATATCCACCAACTGAATTTATACAGAACGACTTTGGGAAATCGTTTTGCGTCTTGTTACCGAAAGTGGGGAAGTTTTTTAGGCTGTGGCTTCATTAGGCTGTAAATCGACTTTCAAAGAATGTTTTTTTCGCCTCGATATGTTTGAGCGTAGATCAATGAATGTGGAAACGGGGTTTCGTACTTTGATGTTGATTGACTTAGGAACTCGTATGTTAAATTCGATTTGCATGAGGCGATTGAAATTATTAGGAAAACATTTTCACACGAGAAATATGCCAATTTTTCTCTATGATTGAAAACAAATGGTAAACTCTTTTTTTTTTGACAAGCTTGCCACCCTGTTCCCAAACCACTGCCGACGCCTGAAAGCCAGAATCATCAGTGGCGACCACCAGAAAAAAGACAGAGGCAATGAAACTCGACCAGTCCCGGCGAAGCGATTGATGAGAAACTATCTTGGCGCCCGCAATGAAATTAATCAGAAAAGAACGTCTAAAGAATAAGAAAAAAATATTTATCTCTTACTCGAATATACATATTGAAAAAATACAGAAAGGAAAAAAAACTTATTTACAAAAAATACAACCGACTTCTAAAAATTCCAAAATAACTTTAATTTTGGAAGTCCAATTTAGTTCCAAAATTAAAGTTATTTTGCAATTTGTAAAAGTCGGTTTTTATTTTTCACTTTCTAGTTGTTGTACGCCAGAACTAAAACTAAATAATAATGATGGAATTTGAGCTCAATTTGAGACAACCAAAACGTCATCTCTAAGTATATTTTTTTAATTATGTTGATTTTTTCAAAAAGTGCTGAATCAATTTCGATAGAATTTATATGGGACGACTTCTGAAGTATTACCTACCAGACAACAAAAGAATCGTCAAAATCTATTCACAAGTGGCGGAGAAATCGCGTAACAAACATATAAAAAAAAACATACAGAGGAATTGAGAACCTCCTCCTTTTAGAATTCGGTTAAAAAGAGAAGGCATACCCCGCCTTAATAAGATGTTCATAACGTCACCCTACATGTACCCGGGCCTGTAGACGGCGAGTAGTGGGTAGCTCGGCGTCCGATCTGCACCAGGCCCGAGAGACGACAACACGTAGTGTTCCACGCGCGCCTCAAAGAGTTGTCAGCAAAACATGACTGGGTCCGTCATGGCCGATGCCTGCCCAGGGGTTTGTGGATAAATTCGAAACAGAGTTACCACGCCGCTGGGCACTCAGGGCAGGGAAGGAACAGGGGCGGGTTTTAGTCAGTTTGACACACCCTCCCGCTCCACCCAGAGCGGAAGATGTCATTGGATGATTTCCCACCCAAAAAAAAAACTACATCTAAGAAAAGTATTATTTTTGCACACACGAAAAACGTACGTAATTCCTAGTGTATTCACAGACAAAACAACTTTAGCATGAAAAATATAAACGCTGAAATTCAGCAACAGATATTTCTGGACTGTTACGACAAAAACATGTATTTTCAATCGTAAATCATACATTTTTCAAAAATATTTGCTGACAAAATAATCTGAACATAATAATGGTGGCATTTGCATACGCCAGAAGTTCTCATACATTAATGATGTTTTACTATTTCAGACGAGATCTCGCGATCGACTAGTTCCAATATGCGGCTATTTCTGGAGCATTCTATTTTTACACGCTTTTAGTAGAGCACAGACGAGGGAAATATTTTAGAAAAATAGATCAACTGTTCCTCCAGTTGTCTTCATCTGCCTGTAAAACTTAATTTGTACTCGGAATTACGGAATGGAACGGAACGGAATTTATATTTTTTTAACAACCATTTATTAATTTCACCTGTGACTAATTAACTATGTAAAAAAGTCTTAGAAGTCTTTCTTTCAAACCGGAAGCGGTTTCCGATTGAGCTGAAATTTTGCATAATATGTTTAGTTTGTATGACAATGGTGCCGATTCTGTTGTTCAATAACTAAACTAAAATTAGAGAATCGCTATCTTTTCCTGAACGGCAGTGCGAGAAAAGGACGGCTATAGATATGAACTAAGCGAGAGATGTCAAACTAGTTTACGCCCTGCGCTTTACCGTGTTTTTAATTGAGTTTTTTTTTTGACAATTACGTCTATGAACTTTCGTAACTGTCAATGGGAGACCTATATCTTTTCTGCTGCTCCAAAGAGTGGAGTGTAAAATTTTATGCCATCACAAACAAACAAAGATGCTAGTGGTTATTAGTAAGTAGCAGAGCTACGGTGTTAGTGGCAAGGTGGTGACATCTACTAGAATATTCTACGATACATGGAGACGTATTCAGTGATTCTATTGCTAATTTTAATGTAAGAATATTACTACGATATATGGAGACGGATTCAGTGATTCTGTTGATATTGTTATTGTAGGAATATTAAACACATTTCAAACCCAATTCACTGCGATATTTTGCTGATAAAGACTTATTTTTAACCGACTTCAAAAATAGGAGGAGGTTCTCAATTCAAATGTATTTTTTTTATGTGTGTTATTTTAGATTTTTTTTGGTGAACCGATTTTGATGTTTTTTTTTTTATTTGAAAGCTGGAGCTTCAGCATTGAAATGATCTTTCAAGTTGTGCATTAAAACTTACAGAAATACATTATTTTAACTGTAAAATCACATCTATAAAATCACGTAAATCGGTGAAATCGGCAAAATTTCGTGTACGGCCTTTTAAGGCTTCCCGTAACATTTCATTAATTAATTCAACGAGTATGCTTGTTTTAGAGATGAATCGACGATTGCTTTTTGTTTTTTATAGCTGGTAGACATGTTGCTTAACCTTGCCCGCGTCTAGCGGACACAAGGCGGGCGAGACGCAATTAAAATCTATTGTGTCTGCTAATTGAACGCGGGAAAGGTTAAAATATTATAGTTTAAAAACTAAAGAACACGCTAACTAGTCTACTATTTTTGGGAGTTTGCCATATTAAATTTAGAGTGACGTCATTTAGAGTGACGTTATTTTATTTTTCATACGTTTCTCGGCTAACACTTTCATTTGATACACATATCGTGGAAATATATAAAAATAACCAGATCGCCATTTTTGGGCGTCTACCATATTGGATTTAGAATGACGTCACTTAGCTTTTTTTTTGTGTGGTGGGAAATTATCCAATGACATCTCCCGCTCTGGGTGGAGCGGGAGGGCGTGTCAGACTCTTACTGACTAAAACCCACCCCTGTTCCTTCCTTGCCTGAGTGCCCAGGGGTGCGGTAACTCATGTTAAGAATTTATCCGCTACCCCTAGGCATGTAGGCACCGGCCACGATGGGTCCCTTCAGTGGTGGCTGACAATCATGTCTTTTAGGCGCACGTGGTAAACTACGCGCCTACGTCACTTAGCTTCTGCCCGGGGGTGGAAGATAAATTCGAAAGAGTTACCTCGCCCCCGGGCGCGTAGGGCAGGGAGGAACAGGGGTGGGTTTTAGTCAGTAAGAGTCTGACACGCCCTTCCGCTCCACCCCAGAGCGGAAAGAGTCATAAGATGATTTCCCACCCCCCAAAAAAAAAAAAAAAAAACGTCCGTACCATGCATTATCATCCAAACTAAACGCATGAAAAATTTCAGCTCGATCGGATTAAACAGTTACTTGTGAAGCTAAAAAAAGGTCTGCGAACGACTGGAAAATCTATTATTCTAAAATATTTCTCTCGTCTGTGCTCTACTAAAAGCGAGTAAAAAATGGAATGCTCCAGAAATAGCCGCATGTTGGAACTAGCCAATCGCGAGATCTCGTCTGAAATAGTAAAACATCATTTATGTATGAGAACTTCTGGCGTATGCAAATGCCACCAGTATATGTTCAGATTATTTTGATTCACTGTCAGCAAATGTTTGTGAAAAATGTATGGTTTACGATTGAAAATACATGTTTTTGTCGTAACAGTCCAGAAATATCTGTTACTGAATTTCAGCGTTTATATTTCTAGTGGTTTTGTCTGTGAATACACTAGATATTAGGTTTCTCGTGTGTGCAAACATAATACTTTTTTACATGTAGGGTGACGTTATGAGGGCGTTATGCCTTCTCTTTTTCCTTTCTGTATTTATTTCAATGTGTAGTGATATTCGAGTAAGAGATTACTATTTTTTTCTTACTAACATGATTAATTTCTCCGGGACTCGTCAAGCTTCATTGCCTGGGTGTTTTTCTAGTAGTCACCACTGTTGATTCTGGCTTTCAGAAATGGCAGTGGTTTGGGAACAGGGTGATAAGCTTGTCCCAAAAAAAAGCTTGCCATTTGTATTAAATTATGGATATTTCTCGTGTGAAAATGGTTTTCCTAATAATTTCAATCGCCTCATACAAATCGAATTTAACATACGAGTTCCTAAGTCAATCAACATCAAAGTACGAAACCCCGTTTCCACATTCATTGATCTACGCGAAAATAATATCCTTTTGGTACGGAACCCTATAAAGGAACTAATCTTGGCCTAACTTGTTGTATGTTCCTCTTTCCATTTATTTCCACGCAACAATTCTGGTACACATTTTCCCAACATATCCCAAACTAACGTTACCTCTTATAACCATTTACACTCAGTCCATTAACCAACCAGAAATGCAATCACCATAGATATACTCATAAGCTCATCCCCTAATCACAGGGAATGCCGAAATCAGGCCGCTCCTATAATCCGGCCTAGGCAATCATCATACCGCTCTGAATATGTTATCAGCAAATATTTATGAGTTCCCTTTGTCGGCTGTGGTTAATTATGAACGTCGGTAATTGACGCAAGCGTGTGCTGCTGAATTAGTGAGAACTTCGCTGATTGCGTGTGAGTGAACGTATAAGAGTTTATACAGTAATCATAAATGAGGAAAAAGTTGCACTACCCTTTTGGTCCAGCAGTCACAAACGCATGTTAAGGTTCAGGTAGTGGGTTCAATTCCCCGGTCGAGCAAAGTATTTGATAGATAGAATAGCTTCACTTTACTATTTAGAACGATCACTACTTTAATTTTATTTATAAACAATGAATATATTATACTATTTACAAACTTATAAAATACACTTCTGGACACATCTATTGGCCCACCTTAGAGTTTAGGTTTCGATGGCCCCTACCGAAATATGATTGCTAGATTGAACAAAAACTGTTGATGCAGTTTTAAACCTGATACATTTTACCATCTTTTTCGATCGTATTGTTTTAAATTTGAATTCAGAATACCATACGACATGGAGCTACGCCTAACAAGTCGGATATGCGCCTTGTTAAAGGCAATTGATTTTTGAATAAAAAACATGTTTTATCAAATAAAGGTTTAATTTAATAACGCGTGTTGCCTCCATGGGCATCTACCACAGCTCTCACACGATTAGGCATAGAGTTTATCAACCGCTCTATGAAATTTTGAGGGATCATCTCCCATTCCTCTTCTATGGCAGTTTTCAACTCCTGCATCATCTGGGCAACTGGCTGACGAGCCCTAACACGTCTTTTTAGCTCGTCCCACATGTGCTCAATGGGGTTCATGTCTGGGCTTCTGGCTGGCCAATCCATAACTGTGATGTTCACATCCCGAAGATATTCCCTGACGATGCCGGCCGCATGGGCTCTTGCATTATCATGCATAAAAAGGAAATTTGGGCCCACATAGTCCGCGTATGGTATCACGTGAGGTTCTAAGCACTCACGAATGTACCTTTCAGCATTTAATGTTGGCAGCCGTGGTCCTGTAACATTCTCAAGTTGAGTTTTGCCGCTCGCGGATATACCGCCCCAGACAGTCCATGAGCCACCGCCATAAGCAACCCTCTCTTCAAAGCAGCATTGTGCGAAACGCTCTCCCTTACGTCGGTAGACCTTCTTCCTTCCATCATTGCCATGTAACACAATTTTAGACTCATCAGAAAAGAGTACACGGCTCCAATCTTGCTGTGTCCATTTAAATGACTGCGTGCGAAATGAAGGCGCGCTGTTCGGTGGGCTCGCGTTAGTTTTGGGCCCATTAGCTGGCTTGTGTGGTACCATATCGCGTTCTTTTAACCTTCTCCGAACAGTTCGAGCGCTCACAGATACTCCGTGGAAGTCGCGAAGTTGGTTTTGTATCTCAATGGAGGTAAGGTGACGATTTCTCAAGCTGGTCGTCACGATGAATCGATCCTGCCTTTCAGTTGTGACCCGAGATCGTGGCCTTCCTTGGCGACGAACAAAGCCGCCAGTCTCTAGGTACCTCCGATAAACATTTCGGACCGCAGATCGACTTAAATTAAGTTGAGCACTCACGTTTCTTTGGCTGTGTCCGGCCTGAATAAGTGCCACAGCTTGGGCGGCGACTTCAGGTGACGTATCCATAGATTATTGATAGAACCTCACCTTAATGTTAAGAATAAGTAATGTTTGTTGCAAAACCAAAGATATCAATCACTTTTTCAAGAATTAAATCCAAGTAAACCAATAAAACCAAGTTTTCTTAGTATTCGATTGTTTGATATCAACAAACAGGCTCCAAATTGTCTTTTGTTTCTTTAAATTCTGTTTTCGAAATTCAAAAAAAGACTATTGAATGAAATTGTGAATGTGCCAGGTTCAAAACTGCATAAAAACTTTTTGCTCGACCTAATATAAAATTTTAGCTAGGACCAAACGAAACTGAAAATACAAGGTGGGCCAATAGATGTCCAGAAGTGTACTTAACTAACTTTGACGCCACGGTTGGCGTAGTGGTTGAGCGTTCGAGTGCTTTTTTTTTTTTTGGCGGGGTGGGAAATCATCCAATGACATCTTCCGCTCTGGGTGGAGCGGAAGGTCGTGTCAGACTCTTTCTGACTAAAACCTACCCCTGTTCCTTCCCTGCCTGAGTGCCCAGGGGTGCGGTAACTCTGTTAAGAATTTATCCGCCACCCCTAGGCATGCCGGCACCAGCCACGATGGGCCCCGTCAGTGGTGGCTGACAACATCTCTTTGAGGCGCGCGTGGAACACTACGCGCCGTCGACTCACGGGCCTGGTGCTGATCGAACGGCGAGCTACCCACTGCTCACCGTCCGCAGGCCCGGTGATAGAATAGCTTTACTTTACTATGTAGAACGTTTACTACTATCATTTTATTTATAAACAATGAATATATTATACTATTTACAAACTTATAAAATACTTGACAGCATGGTTGGGGTAATGGTTGAGCGTTCGGCTGCTGCGCTGCTTGTCGCGGGTCCGATCCCGGCACCGTGCCGGGTTTGGGTGTGTAGTAAGTAATTTATTGTCATCAATTCTAAGTGAGAGAGATGTATTGATGATTTTAGTGATTATAATTCTATAAATACATACTTGCTACGGCTGCGAATCAAATTTTGACCAAGATACAACCTGACACTGACCTGCAAATTGCAAAAAAACGTAAGAAAATTTGAATTTGCGGGCTACCCAGGAGCCGAATCATGAAAGAGGTAGTTATGTATTACTAACTGCGCCGAGCAGTTTCACCTGCATAGACCGGGATAAAAAAGCCTAGCCTATGTGTTAATCCAGGGTATAAGCTATCTACATACTAAATTACATTCAAATCAGTCCAGCTGTTTGAGCGTGAAGAAGTAACAAACATACAAACACACACATTCATAAACTTTCGCTTTTAATTAATGTGATAGTGTGATTGAGATACACCTCTCCTTAACCTTCGGGAAAAACAGGCGTGACCTTAGGAGCAAAGTATTGTAATACATGATTCTATTGTTTACTTATACTCACACCCACTAACGAAGGTGACATTGTCACAGATATAGTTATAGATAAAAGGCAAAGTTCATTACGCCATACTGGGAGCTGTTTACAGATACTTAAGATTTTATTCAGCACTCTTTACTGCATTATTTAATGCAGTGTTTGATTTATGTCACTTTTTTATTTTTATTTTCTAATACCTACTATAATCGAATGTCTATTCAATAACTTATAAGTTGTAACTACTGGAAGAGCGGAACTTCCTAACACAAGTATACTTCTTACTTAAATGGAAATTCCCTGAAGACCAAATGTAAACGTATTCTTAAGTTATTGAAATAAACATTTATTATTATTATTAGTGTTTCTTTGTTAGTTAAAGGCCTTTTTTTCTTCTTGAAAATGAATATAATGAACGGACATTATTTTGTTATAAATATTTGAATTAAACGTTAAATAAAAGGTGTGGATAACAATCGATACTGAGCTGTAACCGCGGTACTGCCAATATCAAATGTGCCTACGTATCTAAGTACATTTAAACACTTCGCCAGTTATTATGAAGTTCCATGTCATAGGGGCACAAACAACCCAATAACACATTGCCCGACCCGTGAACTGTCGCTTAAACTAGCCTGTCGGTTTTCTATCGATTACATTTTGGGGAGTGTGCGACGGAATTGCATAATTTGATTCCGCCAAGCCCGTTTCATCAACGGACCACAAGACGTACGGCGAAGTGCCACTGGTTCATGGTGGATATCCCATCCATACGCACGAAGCATTTTGAGAAAACATTCATTGTGCGTACAGCTAGGGAGTGGAATACCCTACCGGAGTCTGTGTTTCCTGATAGCTACAACCTGGGTGTCTTTAAGTCAAGAGTGAATAGGTTACTTCTAGGCAATCGTGCTCCATCTTCGACCACATCATCGCTTACCATCAGGTGAGATAGTGGTCAAATGCGTGCCTATCAACAATAAACAAAAAATTAAAAAAAAACTGAACCGAAATCCTCATGCAACAGCACTAGACCAACTTGAGTCAGTAATTTAATTGGAAATAGAATAGAATAGAATAGAATAGAATAGAATAGAAAAATAAAGAAAAAAAAACAACAATAAAAAAATCTCCTAGCTGACCAGTAACAGGGTAGATGAGGTCCGTCGGTTAGATAGCCAAAAATATTACACAAGTATTTTTGATTTTGTCACGTAAACAAAAAAAAAAGAGCGCGACGAGCGTAATTCCCGTGACGACACAACTACGTCAAAATTGTACAACTTTACCTAGAAGTGACGTAACAAGCCCCCACTCCTTTAATGCGTTTTATCTTTGTAAGTTTTTATCAATTTGATAAATCCAATCTTTTTTAATCTAACTTACGTACTAAATAGTGTCACTATTTTTGTACCCAGGAATCAAAGCTATTCTGCTTATCCCTTACACCGTTCAAGTTTTAGCAGACTAAGCTGTGCAGCTTTGGGTCGGCAATGTTTTCATTTAATTTGACTACACATACCAGGCTGTTGGTTTAGAGCAAGTGTTCTAAGTCCCACCCAGCCTAACATGTACCTATCTACCTAGCTAGATATTATAGTACTTACCTGGATAATAAAGAGTACTACTTTAAATAAAAGTTCAGCTATTTGTATCGTGGTCGCAAGCGTCACTACTGAGTTGGGCACGACACAATTGCGGCGGTAGTGTCCTTCTTTGAGGAGTGGCTAGAGAGGCGCCACGTCGTCCTCACCTTCCGCCTGACGCAGGTCCTCACCGGACATGGAAGCTTCGGAAAGTTCCTGTATAGGATAAGGCGGAGGGAAACGCCGGGTGTCACCACTGTGAGGATCTCCCAGAGGACACGGTGGAGCATACGGTGGATTGTGCCCCGCTTGGGTGGAGCCCTGCTGTGCTGTGTCCTCGTGGAGGCGATCGTCGGCAGCGACCGCGCTCGGCAATGGTCCAGGCCATGGTACGGAGCGAGTAGTCTTCTCCTTCTGCGAAGCAGTAATTCTCGCGAAGGAGAAGGCGGAACGGGTGAGGCAGGCTCAACAGAGTCGTCCTCACGCCCCCAGCAGTAGCTGCCGCAGGAGACGCCCTGGGCTTAGGACACGCTAGGCACGCTATCACGAGTAGTCAGAAGCCAGTTAGTCTAAACACCAGTCTTACCGGTATTTAGTCCTAAGTGTCGTGTAACCCATTACATGAGCTTTGGAAGTCACACAAGCAGTGGATTCAGGTAAAGTTCTGGTACTCAGCGGCATCAAAGGGGTTAGACAAAATACTTTTCCGTTAACGTTAACGCTTCGTGCGAAATGTATGGCAACGATATTACTGGGCGTGAGTCACGTGACAGTTCTCTCCGCAGGTAATGTCCACGAAGCGTTAGCGTTAGCACTATTATAAAAGTTATTTGGCTAAGGGGGCAGGTCAAACTGGAAGAAGACCCCAACTAGTAGGGCCAATACAGGCACAGAGCTCGAGAGAGGTAGTCACGACTGGACGCTGCGCTGCATGTGCCTGACTTTTCTTGGTTTTCTACTTTTTATGTTTTTGTGCTTTTTATTCGAATGCCTGACTTTTCTTCGATTTCTACTTTTTATGTTTTTGTGCCACAAAATCGAGTACTATTGCTACATAAGGCTAACCTAACACCACACAAAATGTATACGTCCCGGGCTTGCGGACGGCGAGTAGGTAATGGGTAGGTCGCCGTCCGATCAGCACCAGGCCCGAGAGTCGACGGCGCGTAGTGTTCCACGCGCGCCTCAAAGAGTTGTCAGCAAATAATGACGGGGCCCGTCATGGGCGATGCCTGCCTAGGGGTTGTGGATAAATTCTAAACAGAGTTACCGCGCCCCTGGGCACTCAGGGCAGGGAAGGAACAGGGGTGAGTTTTAGTCAGTAACAGTCTAACACGCCCTCCCGTTCCACCCTAGAGATGTCATTGGATGATTTCCCAACCCACACAAAAAATAAATGTACACGTCGTCAGGTCTACATTTTTCAGTACCGTCTAACCTTTTTAAAATTATAACTGTTTGTGACCATTACGGCCTCCACTAGGAACTTACCCTTTCAATTAATAAAGAAATTTCTTAGCAACCCTTTTCATCACTTTTTTTTACAAAAAACTCAATTTTATAAAACCCCAATTAGGAAAGACAATTAAAACTGAAGAAAATTCTAGTACTTTTGGAAAGAAAAAGTGGCGTATTTTTTGGGTTCCATAGACGCGGGGGTTGCGTGTAAAGGCTTCCAAGTAAATTAATTAGGGGGTTGTGGAGCGGGGGGTTAACCCTCAAAAACCTGACACCACCGCTTAAGGGTGAAGATAACATGTGGAACGAGGTAATGTAGGAGAATTCAGAGGGTTAGGTAATTATAAACAGGTTAAAGTGTAATGTTTCCGAGTGATTGGAGGTTTAAGAATTTAGAAATTGTTTAAACGTACATGTTTGATGCTTAGCTCATCAATCATTCGTTTTGAGAATACTTCAATAGAGGTGATTCCATGGTCAAAACATAATAGTTCTATTTAATCCGTTAGACTATCAAAAAATATTGGACACGTAATTTTTGCTTTATCAAATCATTAAAAAATGATCAAGATAAAAATTGTTACGTCACTTTTGAGTGGTAAGTAGTTTAGTGGTACAATTTTAACTCAAGTGTAACGTCATGCGAAATTCCAAGGCACTGTATCGTCTTCATCTTTTGTTTACGTAACAAAAGTAAATATACTTGTTCAATATTTATTAATCTAACGGAATTATTACATGTTTTTAGTCATAAACCCTATTGTACAGCTATGGTGTGGGTACGTGTTTTCTGGTAGCTATACCATGAGGGTCTTAAAGTCTGTAACACTTAAAAAATGAATAAATTTAGATTCGTGGAATGGAGCGTTATTTTGCAAGTTGACAGATTGTCGTTTGACGTTTCTTTTTTTTTTCAACTTGATCTAGAACGAGTCTGCCTATTAAATTTTATATATTGGAAAAACTACTTAAAAGCATTTAATGATGTCTCGAAGGGCAGCTGGAACTAGAGTTAAGTTCAAATGCTGTAAGCATAAGAATGTAGGACGATGGTTCCTACTTTACCTTTAATTTATATAAGAAGAAACTTTATAAAATGGTCGGATCATAAACTTCACTTTATTTTTGGAAGAACAATGCGGTCTTAGCAAAAGGTTCCGAACACCAACGTCCACGTGACCAGAGATGACCATGATTAGATGACCACGGCTTAAATACTGCTTGTGGATCTCACCTCATTGGACCTTTAATCTTCGATCTTCGAACGATAGGGTAAAAGTGATTCATCATAAATTGTAAGTTCAACATACAATTTTCTGTGTACTGAGTCCTATCTGGTGTGATGCAGTGTTAGCAATAAATGTGATAAATGTGAAGACCAAATCAAAGGACTCTTATTTACTACAGACAAACCACATGCGAAAAAACCCGAAGATAGGTAACTAGGGTCTCATGCCATATATTGTCTCTGACGCTGGCCGGTGGAAGAATAATTTCTTTACAAGTCAAGAATCAATAATCAACTCAGGCAAGCGTTCGCCATTGTCGACCACATCATCGCTGTTAAACGCGAACCTATCAATAATAATAAAAAGTACAGCGGAATTGCCAAGAAATAAATAGTTTCCTCCCAGAAAATACGGTAAAGTATTGGCCACGTAGCGTGAGTCTAGTGGTCCATCTCGCCTTACGCTGACTTCCTAATACTTCGGCTGGCCGCCCAACTTTGAACGAGCCCGTCCGCGCGGCTGTGACCATACGCTTCATGTTTAGAATAAAAAGACATTTTCCAGAAGCTATCAGAAAAATATCAATCTAATCGAGATTAATGCTTAGCCAAAGTCCGTGCACGAGATAACGTTTATTACGCCCGTTTTTACGAACGCAGGAAGCCCGAATAAAAGAACACTGTTGAATTTGCCCCCCTTGACTACCATGACTATCATGACGCCGCGCGGGTATTCCAGTAAAAGAGAAAAGGAGCTATACAGGTGAATAACACTATCCCTTTCTTACACTGGAATAGTGATGATTTGTGATGCGCCCCAGTGCAAGAAATTTTAAGTATTCATTTAGTTTTACCTCAGTGTTGTGAAAACAGTCATACTATGTTACTTAACACGTTTTTTTTTGTTGTTGCCCTGAGTGCCCAGGGGCGAGGTAACTCATTCGAATTTATCCTCAACCCCTGGGCAGGCATCGACCATGACGGGCCCCGTCGTGTTTGCTGACAACTCTTTGAGGCGCGCGTGGAACACTACGCGCCGTCGACTCTCGGGCCTGGTGCTGATCGGACGGCGAATTACCCACTACTCGCCGTCCGCAGGCCCGGGTCTACGTTGGCCGAAGATCGTCTCCCGACGTCCTCCGCCCAGGGCGTCTCCTGCGGTGGCTGCTGCTGAGGGCGTGATGGCGAGTCTGTTGTTGCAGCCTCTCCCTCACCCGTTCCGCCTCCTCCTTTGCGAGCATTACTGCTTTGCAGAAGGAGGATACTGCTTCCCATTCCTTCTCGCTCCGTACCATGGCCTGGACCAGGGCCGAGCACGAGAGGTCGCTGCCGCCAATCGCCTCCACGAGGACACGGCGGGGCTCCACCCAAGCGGGGCAGATCTCCACCGTGTGCTCCACCGTGTCCTCGGGGCGATCCTCACACTTAGCACGTTTTAAGCAAAGTTTATGTCTCAATTGACACTGTCAATCTACACGTGTAGGATGGAGACTGGAACATTCATGCATGTGCCAAGTAACTTTTATTAATCCCAACCTTTGTGATCACTAATCAGACTAACAGTTTGGAAAATATTAATGCTAGCAATTTCAAAGTGTCATCATTATGAAGAAAGGTATGAACTATGAAACATCTATTAGCAGGTTTATTCGCTAACTCAGTTGACATCAATTTGATAGGCACTTTGCAGTACATTGCTGCTTTTCTCGGTGGAAATCGATTATAATAGGCACTACGTAGTACAAATTTTGTTTTCCTATACGTCAAAGCACCAATGTGCTGCATAGTGCCTATCAAATTGATGTCAACTGAGATAACGAATAGACCTGCTGATAGTGGTTATGAAAGAGATTCTCTAATAGGCACTCTATCGAGTGTAAACGAGAAATAAATAGTTTATTAATGAGGGGTTCTTCAAGACAACTTCTGATTAAATTTAGGTCATTGTCAGTATATTACTTTTAGTACCCTTTGTAAAAATTAATGCAGTACCTACTCCCAACTACTAGGAAGATCCTTCAAGCCCACACACTTTATGGTGACCACTGAGTAGTCCAGGATTCTAGTCACGCGCCGCCCCGAATTGAAAGGTGGCGAAGATTGAATAAAGATGGCGCCTCCGCCCTTATCAAATCATCCAGCCTGCGTTTGAAACGAATAAAAACTGATTTCGTTATCACCCTTAATTTTGTGCGTATGTATCACGCTGTCCCTAAGGATTGCGGGGATTGTGAAGAACTTACGGCAGTTTTTTTTTTGTATTTTCTGGCATCTCCTTAAGAATAGCCGACAGTGTTTAGATATTTAATATCAAAATCAAATATTTGAGTTTATTCATGAGTATATTATATTTATATTTTATCTTTGTATTTAAATAAATATTCATCGCAATGTTTTTTATATTGCACCTACGACTATTTGTCTCTGCATCACCCAAGGGTTGACTGGTAGAAAATGTCTGAGGCATTAAGTCCGCCTCTGTACTTCTGTGCATGAAGTGTTAAATAAATAATTAAAATATGTAGATGAAATCTAAAATGAACATCCACTAAATTCTGTTATGACTCCAAGTTGCTCCAATTTAAATAGATTTTCGCGTGAATTTTGACTTTTCTGATGAAGTTAACTGTTTGTTTGAATTAGGTGACCAGAATGTTCAAATACTAATTAAAACGATTTCGTCATGAAAATATCTCAAAGGACATAATATCAGCGATCAAACTGTTTGGTACCGTTCACAACAAACCATTGGTTGTTTTGTAAATAGTAGCTATATATTAATTTTGAATTCTTTTAAAGTTAGGTTATATAGTGCGCTAGATGGACAGATGAACTGGTAAAAGTAGCAGGAGAAAATTGGTTATCCATGGCTAGACACAAAGAAAGATGGAAGTCCTTGGAGGAGGCTTTTACCCGAAGGGGGTCCATATAAGCCACGTCAAATAAAAACAAACATAATTAATTAATCTAATCATGCATACTGCAATTGTAATTATTTATTAAGAATTTTATTTATTTATCCTTTTTATAAATCAGCATGTATTGTAATGTAAGTAGGCTAATGGAATTCAATAAAGCTTTATTATTATTATACTAGCGACCCGCCCCAGCTTCGCTCGGGTACAAATTATACATATAAACCTTCCTCTTCAATCACTCTATCTATTAAAAAAAACCGCATCAAAATCCGTTGCGTAGTTTTAAAGATTTAAGCATACATAGGGATATAGGGACAGAGAAAGCGACTTTGTTTTATACTATGTAGTGATGATATAGTAGCGATCGAAACAGAAAAAAAAAATTGTCGGACTCGTACCAGATTTTACGCGTCTACTTGTTGCCATTATTAAGATTTGTTAAAAAAAGTTTTAAAAAAAACACGTTTCTAGTAAACCCCCTTAATTTTCAATTTGTTTTTTTATTTGTTGTTATAGTGGCAACAGAAACACACATTCTGTGAACATTTCAATTGTCTACCTATTACGCATTATAGCCCGTTGACAGACAGACAGATGGACGTCGGTTACCCTTCGGGTACGGAACCCTAAAAATATCAACATAATAATTATGTAAATAAATTAGACAATCTTCAATATTACAATAATTATCATCTTTACTGTTATTTACTCCATGTGAATAATTATTGACTTTCCAATCAGGGCTAGTATTGTTGGTGCATTTTGGTGCGTTTGGTATATTGTTATGTGTAACAAAGACTTGGCAAATATTAGAAACATATAAATTGCAAGCTTGGAGGTTGTTCCTCAGTGTCGAGTGCAGACTGCAAGGCGACATGAAGATCTTAGCAGGTAGTATTTGTTTCTTCTTTAAAAATTATTGTTCATTTCACAAAAAATAAATAGATTAGAAAACGCCTTGACGTAAAATTATTGATTTTTTTCACTAAAATTTATCTTTTCTCTCGTGTGTCGATATTTTCGCGAACAATAACTTCTTACCTAATTTCATATGCCTAGGGGTTTTTTTTTTTTTTTTTTTTTTTTTTTTTTTTTTTTTTTTTTTTTTTTTTTTTTTTTTTTTGGGGGGTGGGAAATCATCTAATGACTCTTTCCGCTCTGGGGTGGAGCGGAAGGGCGTGTCAGACTCTTACTGACTAAAACCCACCCCTGTTCCTCCCTGCCCTACGCGCCCGGGGGCGAGGTAACTCTTTCCAATTTATCCTCCACCCCCGGGCAGAGCGGATAAATTCTAAAAATGAGTTACCGCACCCCTGGGCACTCAGACAGAGAAGGAACAGGGGTGGGTTTTAGTCAGCAAGAGTCTGACACGCCCTCCCGCTCCACCCAGAGCGGGAGAAGTCATTGGATGATTGTCCACCCCACAAAAAAAAAAAGCCTAATGTCATAGTCAAAACTGTTAATTGGTCAAAACCACTTTTTAACTTCAAAAGTAGAAAGAGATTCTCGATTCGGTTATATTTTTGTTTTTTTTTTTTATTATATTTGTTATTTCAGAACTCCGTCATCTATAAACCGATTTGGAAAGTTATTTTTGTATTTGATAGGATATGTACCCCTGATCTCACTTTCCCAGATTTGTCTCATTTTTATTAAAATCTATATTACCTATTAGACCCACTTAAAACAACTTTATAATTACTAGCATTTACCCAAAAACCTGTTACTGGAACCTGAAAATGATATCAAATGGTAAAACGGCTGAAACCTACCAAGGTTGGTTTTGTTGCCATTTTCAAAACTTTTTTTTTGTGATTCTAGATATTCGTACCTACTAAGTTAAGAATGGGTGTGACCGAAACCAGTCAATACTGGTTTTATTAACTGTAACATTGTAATCAGTGTAGACTGTATTATATTGGCTTTGTTGACATTTTAACCATCACTTTTTTTTATGAAATATTGACCACATGCTTTGTTCATAGGATTGCTGATTCTGGCTGTAAGCCTTCAACCATATATTTTATGGGCTGATTCCGATTCAGCAGCAGCAGCAGCCGCAGCAACCAGGGAAGGCGGCTCCACCTCGGCCGCCGCCCCTGCCGTAGACACCGCCGGGCGTAGTCACCGCCACAACCTACATGTCCTTACCTTGGGTATTGTTCGTTGGTTCATTGAGCTCCTCAAAGTTCTGAGTTGAGCTTCACGATAACTGACAAATGCTTGCACTGTCTGGACAAGTCCACTCGCTTTCATTGGTCCATTTGCGTGTTGCTTTCCTCAAAAGCTCACCCCAAACATAAACGTACATGGTTCTCATATGATTTGACCAGTGCATAAGACACTTTAAAAGAGACGTTGACCTCTGAGTTTGTTTCGCTGTTTCTTCTCAGGGTAGTCAGCTAGGAAACACCGGCCTCATCTAGCTAAAACTGACAAAAAAGAAATGTTGACATGTTAAAGTGTTGTTAAAACCTACTTACAAAAATAATATCATTTATCATTTACAGCGCGCACTCTGCACGCATCTCCTGCAGCTGCGAGAGCATCTCAAAGCCAGTCTGCGACTGCGGCGCCGAGACATATTCTAACGAGTGTGTCCTCAGCTGCATCAGTGCGCACAGAGTCGAGTGCAAATTCGAACCCGTCCATTACCAGAGCCACGGCGAGTGCAACTGCTCCCCCAGTGGCAATAAAGTCTGCGGCTCCGACGGCCAGATCTAATGTAACGACTGCTACTTTAATTGTGAGAACAAAAGACGTTAGCTCCTTTGCCTTCGCCCTATCCAAGTCGCACATCCCAGTGCTTGCAGAAAACCCACTTGCATCTGCCTCAAAGACGTCATGCCAGTGTGTGGCACCAACGGCAGAACCTACAGGAACATCTATATCTTGCAGTACGTAAGTCGCTTGAACAATGCCAATTGTAAATCAGATTGAAATGTGGAGGAGTTTGCGATAAAGAGAACTGTGTATGTCCCCTTGTTGAAGACTCACTCTGCTGCAGCGATGGAAATACATAGCACAATCAGTGGTACGTGCAGTGCGAGAACAGAAAACTCTATCAGGTCGGCAAGACACCGCTCATTGTTCAGTACAAGGGGCCATGTGCGGCCTGATGCTGACGGACAGACTTTCGCTAATACCTCCAATACTAGCTATTACTAATAATAGCTAATAGCATCAACTGGTGTATGGTAGTTAGTTGTTTCTAAACTGTTGTATTGATAATGTAGCATGTAAGCATAAGCACGACAACCATAAATTTTTGATTTATTGTACGCTTTAACTGGCAAAACATGTACCTCCTTTTTTATTTTTTATTCCATCCACAATGCACATGTATTGTACTTACTCATGTTTTCACAAAATAAAAATATTTTTATCTTTACCTGCACTATAGACTGCGAGAACAAGAAGCGTAAGGCGAAGAAGCTGCCTCTTCTGACCATTGACCGGTACGGTGTATGTCCATGCAAATGCAAGCTTGAATATTACCCTGTTTGCGGTACAGATGACAGAACTTTTCCTAACAAATGTAAGTTAAATTGTGAGAACAAAAGACGATCTGATCTGGATCATGCGTCGATTGGTATCGCGAACTACGGCTGCTGCGAGTGCCGCTGCAGGCGCTGCCCATGCAAGTACGAGTCGGTGTGCGGCAGCGACGGCCGCAGCTACTGTAACCGTTGCTGGCTGACCCGCAACACGGGCTGCAACAACGACATCGTCCATCGCCCCCACGTGCTGTTCAACGGCCTTTGTTAAACGTGTTCTTGGATATTTGACTTTTGACTTATTTAATTTTCGTTCCTTTGTCTGGGATCATTTTTGTTGGTTTTGTCAAATAAAACGTGATTGAAATTCAACAAGTACTTTAATTCAGAGTTCGACATTTTCTGTCGACGATATTAATATGCTATTTCGATATTATTAACGTTCCATAATTGATAGTGACATTTTTCTGTCGGGACAAGACATCTCCATTTCGTGGAATCCTTCAGCAGCCTACATAGCCGCTTCCTTTAACCACGAGAACTACTTTTTTTTAAACTCTTTATTCCTGCTGTTTCTTAAAAAGCGAAAAAGTATAAATGTAAATTGATATTATTAGAGAGATACTCGAGGCACACAATTTAAAATCAGCTAACTGACAAAGATTACGTTGGCAGATAAAATTAATAGAAAGTGTTCTGCTTTGAATACTGTGCGTATATTCTAAGTTTTACTGTGTCTTACTGTTATTTGGGTAACTCTAAAAAAATAAAAATTTCACACGTTTATAAATAGAATGTTTCTGTTAATTTAGTTCGTGTTCTTTTTACCTACTCGTACCAATTTGTAGTCTCTTTTTGTAGAATATTATTATATTCTGCCAGCGGCTTCGTCCGTGTGGAATTAAAACTTTCAACCCCTTAAGGGTTAAATTTCAAAAAACCCTTTTTAACTGGATACCTGCCCTTCACAAAGAACACTCCCTCCAAATTTCATGTGTCTAGGACCAGTGGTTTAGGCTGTGCGTTGATATTTCAGTCAGGACTTAGAATTTTGTATTACAGATTATTGTGATCTTTTCTATACTAATGTTACAATAAAGAGGAAATATTTATTTGTTTGTTTGTACCAAGCTCTGAAACTACTGGATCGATGTGAACCATCTTTTCACTAATAGAAAGCTAAATTATCAAGTTACTTTTCATACCGGGAAAAATAACAGTTCCCGCGGGATAGGTCACGGGGGTGAAGCCGCGGGCAAAGTGCTAGTCACCTATATTTTACTAGTACTATCTGTAATAACTGAAGTCCTGTAGGAAGTCCCTAGCGACGGTAAGTTGAAGGCATGTAAGCAATAGCAATAAAGTGTTATCTTCATAATGCGAGTGTCGTATACTATGCTACCACACTGCACTAGCCCACTCTGCTATGAGCTTGCTTTACGATCACAGAGACTATTTAATATTTCCTCACTATACTCTACTCTAATGTATTGTTATGAGAGACTCCTGAACCTGGTCCATTTATATACCGGTGCAATTTTTATGCCCCGATGCAAAAAGAGGGGTGTTATAAGTTTGACCGCTATGTCTGTCTGTCTGTCTGTGACACCGCACGGTGGGCTGAAAATCGGCTTTCATAGACTTAGGGATTTCAATTTGCAAGTGCCGGATTTTTTGCCGGATATCGCTTCTATTAGTTATTACTATATTCAAAAGTGTCACCCGAGTTAATTCTGCACAAAAACGAAGGAATTATAATTTTTTTACGAAAAATTTGTATGAAGCTAGTATGAAAAAGTTAATTATCTCGTAAACAGCGAGGAAAAGGTTATAGTGCTAATTATTTATGATTTTTTGACATATGTTATATAACGGTTATCGCTGCTAATTTTTTTTAAAAATCGTTAAATATTTTTATTTATTTTAATATATGAAACGGTTCCATGTAGTGACTTAAGAAAATTGTTAGTTATGAAGAATTTTATTGACCCACATATTAAGAATATATAAAACAAGAATTTTTTTATAAAAAATAGCAAAAAAAAAATGAAATCAAAAATTAAACATTTTCCTTAACACTCTCGTCATCGGAGTCCAATTCTGAATCAGAATCCAGATTGGATACATCTAAAAACTCGAACTCACTTTCCTGAAACTGAATTAAGTCGAGAGTTTCAGCAAAAAAGCTCTGCTTTCTCTTGGCATCTAACGAGTGAAACGATTTGAAAGCGGTTTTTTTTATTTGATTGCAGGTTTTCTAGCGATGTATCCTTGACATGTTTTATCAAAATCGGTTCAGCCATTTCCAGGTCATCAGCTCGTTTGTGTTTTTTAATGTTTGCGTTTTTAGGGTTCCGTACCCAAAAAGTAAAACGGGACCCTATTACTAAGACTCCGCTGTCCGTCTGCCTGTCTGTCCGTCTGTCACCAGGCTGTATCTCATGAACCGTGATAGTTAGACTGTTGAAGTTTTCACAGATGATGTACTTCTGTTGCCGCTATAACAACAAATACTAAAAAACAGAATAAAATAAATATTTAAGGGGGCTTCCATACAACAGACATGATTTTTTGCCGTTTTTGCAGACGGTTTTTTTTTAATCGTTGGGGGTTTTATTTTTTTTAATTTAATTGGTAGATTATTTTGACGTAATTGGAGAGAGCCATTAGGCTGAGTAAACTTAAGCACTAAGTTATTCTGATTATATAGAATATAATGTAAACTTGTTTGTTTTTAATATGTGATGTGAAGAGACGAGGATTAGGTAGTGAAAAAAACGTTGCAACTACCTGAACAGAAGACAGGTAGAGGACGACCTCCTTCTACATGGTGGACCATCAGGACGAAACTCCTATCAGAGGAAGAACTGCCCGAGCAGGACAGATTGTCCTGGCGATGCGATGGCGCCACAAAATTAGGAGAGCCGATCCCGCATAAAGTGGAAAAGAGCGAGGAAAAGGAAGATTTTTTTTTAAATAAACACTAATCTCTAGAAGTACTTATCGATTAGAAAACACTATCGTATAGCCTTTTATCCCGGAAAAATGCATAGTTTCTGTGCGTCAGCCACGGGAAAAAAATTGTTGTCTACGCATCATTCTAGTTATCTCTTAGTTTCATCATCATCATCATTTCAGCCGAAAGACGTCCACTGCTGGACATATGCCTCCCCAAAGTGTCACTACAACGACGGGTCCTGCGCGTCTCACATCCATCGGATCCCGGCAACCACTTACAGGTCATCGGCCAACCTTGTGGGACGCCGTCCAACGCTTCGTCTCCCGGTACGCGGTTGTAACTCCAGTACCTTTCGGCCCCATCGTTTACATCCCACAAGAAAATCATTGAATTTAATCAAACAAAAACGTTTACAAAAAAAAAACAGCTTGGAGATTACATACTTTCACAATTACTGAACTGTATATTTTTAAACCACTGTTAACAAACAACTACGAAAATAAATGTTATTATTACACTCTGTTACCCACTGTCCAATAAACCGTTTGTAACCGCAAAAATATACTTAGGTAAGTTAAGAATACTGTTTTGTCACAAAACATTTCTGAATCCTTTAACAACAAATTCTTTGAATTTGATTTCATATTTTATTCGATTTCTTGGAAAAAGCTACAATATTTGACTATCTCAACAAGAAATGTACGTAGATGTACATATCGGGTACACTTTAACAGAGAACACACTGAAACAGAGGACAATTCGTTTACCTGGTATTTAAATCATTTATATTCTTATGAAACGACATATTTACTTAGCTAATTATTTTGTGAAAAGCTGCTTCGACTCCGTGGAGGATTGATACCTGCAGACTAATTTCACAGGTAAATATTTAACTATATGAGAATGCACACACAAATACCAAAATAGGTAAGGCGGTAACCTAGTGTAAAACTAAAAATGTTCCACTGCTATGCATCATTTATGCTTTAAAACTTTTGTATGAAAACAAAACAATGGCCGCAACGGCGACTCAGTGAAAACCGTGGAAAAAATCCACGGAAAAGCTCAATTCCATCGCCACAGTAGGTACAAACTTTACAGTAGCACAAGAAAAACAGGGCATTTAAAAAATGAACTATCATTCAATGTTTGCATTAAGGCGCAGACCCACCGCGGCACTTCGTTTTGCAAGAAAATGTATGAGATTGTGTTCACTGCAACGTTACGCATCAATTGACGTCATTGGTACATGCGTGAATTGCTCGAATATGGCGCTCACATAGCTCAACGCTGTCAACGCCAAACACGCTGTGCATGCGGTACACACTATACACGAATATACCCACGACTATGTCCTAGTTTTTCTATTTTTATTGTGTTTCTCTGTCTTTGCGTCACGTTTACCGCAAATTAACGTATTTTCTTTCTTTTTTCTTTCTAACTGTATCAACACGTGCATAAACTCTCCGTGCGCCGCGGTGGGCCATGCAACAGGTGTACATATATGTGGGAATGTAGTGTGCCCGTGCACAGCATGCGCCACGGTGAATCTGCACCTTTACTCTAACGAATCCTCCTATACCAATGATTATATGTGTCTCACTCAACTCATGTGTTTTATTTATGCATCCTGCAAGTTTGCTGTTGACTCTACCAAAACTATTTTGGGGTAAGTGGAATTGAAGTATAGAAATATTTCTTAATTTTATTTGAATACCCTAAATCGCTTTGGGGTTTAAGGTGGAATGAATGTATAGACCGTAGAGTTTTGAGAACAATGGTTTCGGGGTTGAAGTGGAATAAGCCGAACTCTCATCAGTGAAGTTTTCAGTCCGTTAGTCCGTTCACAGTTATTTTACCTATAATTTTGCATCAATGTCAGAATTGGAGTTTTCCACAATATTCCTTGCAATACGGTTCCTGGTAATTTGCTGCTTCAGCTTCCGTCAGAGCGTATAATAATTACTCTGAACAGTATACCTTTTTTTTTGGGTCTGAAATTATCAAAAAACTTCTCCAGTTCTGGGTGGAGCGGGAGGGCGTGTCAGACTCTTACTGACTAAAACCCACTCGTGTTCCTTCACTTGCTTGAGCGTTCCCGGTTCGCGGTGACTCTTTCAAGCAATCCCGCGACACAACAAAAAAATATGTTTTTGCTTTCTTTTCTTTCTTTCTTTCAACAGATTGTACCATCTACTACTACATGTGAACACTTGGTAGACTGAAAAGCTACAGGAGCTTGTTAAGATCTACACAGGCGATACAGAATAGACCAACTAAAGAGAGAAGCAAACTGTGGGAAGAGAGGTACCTCCTTACGACTTCGTAAAGCCCAAAGAGCAGTTGCCCTTCGGTCGAGAACTGCAGTGGCTTAAGGAAAGCTTTGAATCGTTTGCGTACCCAAATACAACTTGGCGAAGTGGAGGATCATCGATCCATCTAATACACAGTACAAGTGCGGTGCTCCTGTTCAAACTAAGTCCCATCTGCTGGAGTGTCCCAAATGTGCTTCCACCTGCACCCTCGATGATCTGAACAGGCCTCCGACGCCGCTATAAAAGGGGCCACTTACTGGGTCCAAATAGTTTATTTATTTAAATGTACCACGATACGAAAAAAAAGAAGTAGAAGAAAGGTTTGTATCTGAGTTATCCCACTGTTCATCTTCTTACTACGTCACTGCACCGCGCGGTGGGTCGCACGGGATTTGTCCCGGACGCGAGCTCATCTGGCGCCGGCTCCGGCTACTAAATAACGTACAATAATAAAAAGCGTATAAAATATTACACGATCGCCTCATTGGGTGACTCGCTTTTATTTAGTTGCAGAAAATAGTTTTTGTTTCCTCTGTTAAAATTTGCATTGCCTAAAATTCTGGTCTAGGAATATTTTTAGTTGTTTTTTTTTCTGGATTTAAAAATTTATTAACCAATAACAATTAGCAAGCATTCTTACTTATTCAATACATTTAATGAAAGGTCACTCCTTATATTTAATTTAGCTGAAAGATCAGTGGACCAAGTTGAGTCCCGATAGTGAGTATAGAGGGAATGATCTATTGCCCAAACTAAGGACATACAGACGTAAGTAGTATGACCTTTAAATGCCATCATGATTCCAGTGCGTGAGAGTGACAAACACCTAAAATCTACATGACCGACCTTTTTCCGAACTGGAAACATGACATACTTCATTATACAGACTTTAAACTGCGGGATCGTTTGTTTAAAAATATATATAATTATGTAAAAATTTATAAACTTTTGTATTTGTGTATCAAATTGCTTGTTGTATGTTTATACGCCCAGTTTATACGAACAGGAAAAAATCCGCAAGTAAATTAGTACAAAAAACCGGCCAACTGCGGTTCCGTACAAAAACGGCAATTTTTTTTGTATGGGAGCCCCCTTAAATATTTATTTTATTCTACTTTTTAGTATTTGTTGATAGAGCGGCAGAAATACATCGTCTGTGAAAATTTCAACTGTCTAACTATCACGGTTCATGAAATACAGCCTGGTGACAGACAAACCGACAGACGACCGTACAGCGGAGTAATAAGGCCCTGTTTTACCCTTTGGGTACGGAACCCTAAAAAAGTTCTAACAATGTTACAAACAGAAAAACCGTATACGACTTCTGCTCACCCCGTCTGTAAGAAGTAAGATGCACCGGATAGCCGGAGAGTGCCGTGTGCGGGCCGGAAGAGAAGCTCATCTGCCGCAGCGAACTAAATTGTTAACTCACAGCCTTTTAAAACATCCCAACTTTTGCCCGCCGGGAACTTGCCGCTATGTGGGTAGGGTGACCGTAGTATTGTGGACGAAAACAAGATACAGGACATCTTGCCTGTAATCTCAGTTTAAGATCAACCTAAACCACATATCAGGTGACTCTTAAAGTTCTTACTTTAGTACTTTAGACCCAGGCCTAGAAGGGCATTACACTACCCAAGCCTGCGGACGGCTAGCAGTGGGTAGCTCGCCGTCCGATCAGCACCAGGCCCGTGAGTCGACGGCGCGTAGTGTTCCACGCGCGCCTCAAAGAGATTAGTGTCAGCCACCACTGACGGGGCTCATCGTGGCCGTGTGCCTGCATGCCCAGGGGTAGCGGATAAATTCTGAAAATGAGTTACCGCACCCCTGGGCACTCAGGCAGGGAAGGAACAGGGGTGGGTTTTAGTCAGTAAGAGTCTGACACGCCATCCCGCTCCACCCAGAGCGGGAGAAATCCCACACCAAAAAAAAAAAAAAGAAGGGCATTACTCTACTCCAAAAGTCCACATGACAAATGCGAAAAATCCTAACTAAAAGCACAGGTTGTATGAATGAAATAAAACAAAATATAAGAAGTTCTTCAGTTCTGGCTGACGCTAAAAAACAATTATTTACCTACTTGTCATTGTTTCAAGCAATACTATCACACAATTATCTGAAAACTTTTGTGATAAATTAAGATTTGTATGTTTTTAAAATACGGCTTTTAGAGGGCGCCATTTCCCACAGCCAACCAGCGTACGATCAAGACGCTTCCAACGATGCCTTTTCATTCATCAAAATTACACTGACACTGACAGTACTTTAATTGCTACGGTGCCGGTGGAACATACATAGAACATAGACTCCTAAAATCATAATCCTTCCTTTTAGCTTGGCCGTAGTCGGGTTATGAACAGACTATACAGTACCGCATATGCGTGATGTTAAAAATTAAACGTGGTCATGTCCACACACACAACATTTTTTGAGATTTTGATTTAAAAAAAAGTCGTTATTTTTTACATTTTGCCATTAAAATCAAACAATGCCATCTCCACTGCAATATTAAGAAAAAAGGACCGTTACATAGACACTTTTTTCAAATCCGGCCATCTCCCTTCCAATGTCAATGTGTGTGTGTGTTGACGGCACGGTTGGCGCATTGGTTGAGCGTTCGGCTGTTGCGCTGCGGGTCGCGGGTTCGATCCCCGCACGGAAGAAATATTCGTACGGCCTACAGATAGTTGTTCCGGGTCTGGGTGTCTTGTGTATTTGAATTTAAATGTTTGTGAACGCACCCACGATACAGGAATAATTCCTAGTGTGGGGCAAAGCTTTTCTTAAAAAAAAAATGTCAAACCAAATTTGGTCAAATTGCGCGGCTTTTTGTAATGACCTCCGTTTGCATTAAAACTTTGCAAGTGCACTTGTTACTTTGAGTATTAAAAATAAAATATAATGGAAAATAAAAGCGATAAGGCCGCCGATTGTATTTGCTTTAGTTTTTAAGTTTCTTTAGTTATGTATCATGCATGGTGTACAATAAAGAATATAATAATAATAATAATAATGCTTGGCATCTCAGATCCAGTCTGCCTTAGAGTCAGGGTCGCTACCCCAATTTCTAACTACAGGAATAACCCACCTGCTCCATAAATCAGGTAGTACTGCGGAACCTAAATATTATAGACCGATCACGTGCTTACCGACGGTCTATAAGGTTCTTACATCCATTTTGAGAGCTAAGATTAATACACATATAAATAGTAACTGTATCATGTCTGCCTCTCAAAATGGATGTAGGAATGGGTCCCGCGGTACTAAGGAGCTTCTCCTCATAGATATGACCATTAGCCAACAGGTTCGGCGCTTCCGAAAGGATCTGTCGACATGTTGGATAGACTATAAGAAGGCCTATGACTCAGTTCCTCATACATGGCTCATGAGGGTGCTAGAATTGTATAAAGTTGATGCAACGATACGCACCTTCCTGATGTCATGTATGGGGCAATGGAGGACGGTCCTTCGCTATCCAGGATGTCGACAAATCCAGAGGAATAGTGAACCGATAAGGATCGAGCGGGGTATATTCCAGGGTGATAGTTTGAGTCCGCTTTGGTTTTGCCTAGCTTTGAATCCTCTAAGCACACTGCTGGAGAATTCAGGGCTAGGCTATCGGTTGAAGAGAGGTGGTCAGGTTATATCTCACCTCCTTTACATGGATGACTTGAAACTCTTTGCCCCCAACAATCTGCAACTGATGGAGCTACTGAAGGTAACTGAAACCTTCAGTAGTGCCATCAGGATGGAGTTTGGTGTGGACAAATGTGCGGTCATGCATGTAAAGCGAGGGGAGATTGTGGAATCCGTGGGAACTCAACTCTCGGATTTCATAAACCTGAGATCCCAGTATGAGTATTTGGGTATGTCGGAAGCGTTAGGTATCAATGTTGCTGACATGAAGCAATCGTTGAAGGAGCGGTTCTTTGGCCGCCTGAAGAAGGTATTTAATAGCCTTCTATCAGGCGGAAACAAGGTGCGCGCCTTCAACGGTTGGGTCATGCCGGTATTGATGTACTCTTTCGGCGTACTCAAATGGACTCAAACAGAACTTGACGCCCTGGATAGGCGTGTTCGTACACTGCTGAATGCATTTCGAATGCATCACCCACGTTCGTCGGTGATGAGACTGTATATCCCGCGGAAGTGTGGAGGCCGAGGCTTTTTAAATGCTAAGACCCTCCACAACCGCGAGGTATGCAGTCTAAGGGAATATTTCCTAGCTGCTGACGTGGGTATGCATCGAGATGTAGTGGCAGTAGACAGGGGCCTTACTCCACTCTCCTTGGCTAACGAGAAAACGCAAACCTCTAGTGCTTGACACTAACGATCGCAGAGAAGTATGGCAGAGTAAGGAACTGCACGGACGCTTTTTCCGGGCCCTACATGGGCCCGATGTAGACCAACTAGCGTCCGTAGCCTGGCTGCGTGTCGGTGACCTCTTTGGGGAAACCGAAGGTTTTGTCTGTGCAATTATGGACGAAGTTATCATGACGAAAAACTACCGGAGATTTATTGTGAAGGACGGCACGGTTGACATATGTCGGGCATGTCATCGTCCGGGAGAATCAATCCGCCACATAATCTCTGGTTGTTCTCGTCTAGCTAACGGTGAATACTTGCATAGGCACAACCTTGTAGCCAGGATTATCCATCAGCAACTTGCTCTGAAGTACTCTCTTGTGGAATCGGAAGTGCCGTACTACAGATATGCGCCCGACCCAGTTCTCGATAATGGTCATATCTCATTGTACTGGGATCGGTCCATCATCACTGACAGGACTATTGTAGCCAATAAGCCTGATATAGTGGTGGTGGACCGAATCGAGAGGCGTGCAATGATTGTTGACATTACCGTCCCACATGACGAGAACCTCGTGAAAGCCGAGAAAGATAAACAAATCAAGTATATTGACTTGGCTCGCGAGGTTGTCGACATGTGGGATGTGGACTCAGCGATCATTGTACCGATAGTCGTGTCAGCCAATGGCTTAATAGCCACGAGCCTCGATCAACACCTCAGGAGGCTCTCGTTAGGCGGCTGGATCAAGGGCTTGATTCAGAAAGCAGTACTTCTGGACACGGCTCGCATTGTCAGGCGGTTCCTCTCTCTGGAGCCCTGACCGCCGGTAGCTTGGACCCTGTTCCCGATACCGGTGGGCTACTATTTTTTATATTTTTAATTGTTTTTTATATATTCTTTTTTAAGAAATATTTAAAAATGTATTTAATATGTTTAAAAAATTAATAAACGAAATAATAATAATAGTGCTAATTCCATAAAAAAAAATACCTCCAGAGAAAGTTAAAAAGAAGATGGTGTTGATAAAAGTGGTCAATCGTATAGAAAAGTCAAAAAAACTGTAAATGAAACTCTTTTTCTTTTCTTTCTGCTAGGCACGTGTTACCTATGATAATAGGGCTATCAATTTCATTATGTTGTGAATATTGTTTTGAATTGGTATTGGTACTTGCTAGGTATTATTATAAAACTATAACAGAGCCATTGAAGAAATATTTTTTGAAAAGCTGATTATTACAAATTATTTATAGATACTTGAATATAATTATATGATTTATAGAGATTTTGTCTGCAGATTTGTTTGAGTACTTATGGACTCAAAAACGAATGGTCAGATTTTATGCAGTTTGCAGAGTTAAATAACTTAATTATAAAATATAATTGAGATGTTGCTCTGTGACATCGAGTGCTGAGATATTCTTGATAATGGTAGTAAGTGGCGCGAGGAATACTAGTATTAGTAAGTTTTGAAATTAAATTTCCGTGCGTTAAGGTCTGGTTGGCAGCTCAGGAGCTCTATACCTCTAACAAAAGTATAGTATCTTGAGCGTCATCAAGATACTATACTTTTGTTAGAGGTATAGAGCTCCTGAGCTGCCAACCAGACCTTATTGTGAGGCATATGGCAAAATCTTTTAAGTGTTCGAAGTTAATATCGAGTGATTATTTTCATTTGCATATTAAAATCTTTCTGCGACACCCAAGATAAAATAACACAAGACAATTTCATTCTCAAGAATTAGAATTCTAGACAAAAATGTTAGTGCTAGAGGAAAGTATCGTTCTATCATTAAATGAAAATGTTGAAGAAGAAGATAATATTAATGATTATGAAGAAGTACTCAATTTTGTTTAACAAATCAATCCTTGAATTTTTTTTTCTAATATGGTCCTCGCGTCAGGCAATGTTATTCAGTTTTCCCATTCCGAAAATTCTGTTTTTTTTTTTGTTGGAAAAGTAAGAAGTCTCCCGTAGTCGCTAGCTCATGGTCACCGTCGCTTGAAACTTGTAACAAAGTTACAGTAACCGAAGAACGAACTATGTATCTAATTAATAGAATGCGCACTCTAAGTGAATTGTTGATTCATTTGCTTGAACTTCTGCTCAAACTCTGGATGTAAATAACTGGGGGAAGGCAGTTACGATTGTGTGGGGCAAAACTTTAAAGCAGTGTTTTTTTAATGAAAATCTACTTGATATGCAGATTGTGTTTTATTGTTATTTTTCTATTGGTACGAGTATAAAATCTAAAATAATTATTATGAAGTGGAAAATTCTATCCTTATTTTTAAGTTACTTCTACGCAAACGTGCTCCATCGTCGACCCATCGCTTACCATCAGCGTATTCGCTAATTCTGTCTCAGGTAGAAAGTAGGTACCTACTCTGATTACCAAATATTCTTTCACTGACAGAAAGGTACACTCTGCTGTCTGCTCATTGTGTGATATAAGCTACCGGCTATTTATACCGGAAAAGTATGGTTCCTGTGGGAGAGAAGCCGCTGGATAAAGCAAGTTAGTAGTAAACTAGTTCGTCACTGTTAGCAAGTTAGTAGTAAACTAGTTCGTCACTGTTAGTAAGTTAGTAGTTAACTAGTTCGTCACTATTATCAAGTTAGTAGCAAACTATTTCGTCACTATTAGCAAGTTAGTAGTAAACTAGTTCGTCACTGTTAGCAAGTTAGTAGTAAACTAGTTCGTTACTGGTAGCAAGTTAGTAGTAAACTAGTTCGTCACTGTTAGGCCCGTGCAGTCGTTTCTCTCTTATTACTGGGTGTTAGAGAGCAGTGGTGGCCCAGTGGTAACGGTCGCGACTTAGAAGTTGTAGGTCGTGAGTTCAAACCCAGGCAGGCGCTTTACTTTGTGTAAATTATTTCATCACCACTGCTCTCAAAACGGTGAAGGAAAACATCGTGAGAAAACCGACATGTCCTAGAACTTAAAATTCTAAGACATGTGACATCCACCTACCACTACTGGCCCCGCGTGGTGAATTACGGCCCACATCCTCTCACTGAGAGGAGGCCTGTGCCCCAGCAGTGGGGACAATAAAAGGCTAATGATGACTGGGTGGACTAGGCAAGCGTGTTCCATCGTCGACGACGTCATCGTTTACCTACCATCAGGTGAGAAGGTGGTCAAGCGCGAGCCTTTCAATGTGGGAGAGACAATCTTCTTAATATTATTTGTCACCTTATGAAAAAAATCCTGCCAAGTGCGTGTCAGACTTCGCACATTTAGGGTTCCGTACCAAATGTATTTTTGACTAATTTGTATGGCTTTGGGTCAACAAGATGTTTATACTGTGAAAACTTAGACTGTAGCTCCAACCGTTTGGCTGTAAAACCTGTGTGACAGACGATGGACAGACAGACGGACATGTGAGTGACAGTAATAGAGCTACGTTTGGACTAAAAAATAAAGACTGCGGATTGTGTAGCCCAGATTCCACGAAAAAAGAAATCTCGTCGTAATAATCAAGTAGCCAGACATAATAGATAATCTTTAAACCAGTTTAACAAACATTGTATTAAATAACTTCAACATAAAGGCAGAATAAATTCAGCATTAAAATTACGAATACAAAAGCCGTATTATAAGTAATTCTAAAGCTATTTATTTCGTAGATTACATATAATTGAAGCGTATTGTCTGGCCCACAAAGGGGCCCACTTTCAAACTTGTACAGTAATCGTTTTATTCGCGAACACTTGGTGAAGTGCGAACAATGAACGCGCCCTTTTCAGTCTGTAAAAGAATACGGGCCTCGGTTATTATCTGTGAAAAAAAGTTTGGTAAGTCTGGGAGATGTCCCGGTTGGATAGAAGTAGGTAGGTATTCATTATTACCTAGTGCGTATTTATTCTGAACGAACTACTTTGTTTTAAGGCGCAGATAAATAACTTCTAATGATTTTTAATTGAACATCACATCTAAACGAATAGTCTTATTTCTTTGAAAAAAATATATGCTGGACAATTTCTTTTGTAATAATTATGTGAATATTTGAAATTATATTTTTATAACATGGTATAATTAATTTGTAAAGTTATGTCTAGCGGATAATTAATGATTGGTGTGGCGAGTTGCCGCCACTCTGAAAGTTGGATGGGGTGTGGTATCACGGCGTGTGTGTCTTGCTTTTGCATGTGAGGCAAGTGTGTAGCCGGCTTTACGGGAACCATAGACAATCAGTGCGCCTTCCGCTGCGAAGCCGAGCGCATCTCACCGCAGACTAAATTAATGTCTTATTAACATCGTCCCCGCAAATACACTAAAATCCCGAGTAATATCCCGTAAACGTTGGGGATTCTCCGGGAATAATAAATAACCCATATTTACCGCGTCCGTGTAACTAGTGAACAAGAATAACCAGGAGTGTTGGTGTGAAGAGAATCGACTGGCCACTCGTCGGAATTCTGCGAGGCTGCCAAAGGAAAAGTCAGGTGCCGCTTGTTCTTACTAGCTTAGAGTTGGGCCACATGCGCCGTCTACTGCCAACCACTCCTAACTTGAAGTTATACAGACAAATATAGGCAATTTTGGGCCAGCATTCAATCCAAGTGTTTGGCCGTAACACTGTCCTCCATCCTGCAGAGAACCACAGCTATTTACACGCTTGGGCAACTTCACTAGATGGTCCTTTCGAGCCTGGATAGGCATCAGTAAAATTCAGTACAAATTAAGTACAAGTCATTACAGTAGGCACATAACTTTATTAGTGCCCCAAAATGGCGTCCCGCAAGCAAGAAGCTAAATTGGCTCAGCTTACCGCTAAAAAACAAATGATTTTCGAGCGAGTTAATCGCATATATAATGATTCCAGAAACATCTCGAACTTTGATTCACGTTCAAATGAGACATTCTTAGCGCAGTCAGAAACAATTACTGAGCAATACAACAAGTTTGAGGAAATAGTAGAACAAATGAATGAATTGCAATTCGAGATTGACCAAACCGCACCAGATTATTCGAGTCTATATTCTATTGAAGACTTATATTCTAATATTAAATATAAACGTAATCTCATACTTTCGAAAAACGAAACATCGGAACACAAAGGGGGTACTCGGATAAAATTACCGCCCATAGATTTGCCATCGTTTGACGGTAAAGCGGAAAACTGGCCCATATTTTACGAAATGTTTCGCAGCAATGTTCATTTAAATACCGATCTGGTTGACTCGCAGCGTGTCCAGTACTTGATCAGTAAATTGACTCATGATGCCTTAAAACTAACCGCAGGCATTGTTCCTACAGGTGATACATACAACGTTATGTGGAACAGTCTCGTTAAAAGGTATCAAGATAAGCGTAGTTTAGGGATTCATTATCTCAATAATATACTGGACATTAAACAATGCGCCGGAAATGCCGCGAGCCTCAATACATTTGTGGAACGATATTCAGCGTCCGTCGCAGCCTTGAAGCAGTTAGACATTCCAGACTTACTGGATTTTGTTTTATTACACTGTGGTTTAAGAAAGGTTGACGCGCAAACTGTCATACAGTTTGAATCCCGTGTGAGTGAGAAAGAATTGCCTTCCTATGCGGAGTTTATAACATTCATGCAAGAATATGTTAAAGTACTACAACGCTCATACGGTAATAATTTACAGACGGAACCGCGCGCAAAGTCAAGTTCAGCAAATCATCAAACAAAAAATAACACCGCTAAGTCGTTCGTGTCACGTAATGAACCGGTTTCAAATAGCAAATGTACGCTATGCGATAAGGATGACGTACAACATCAGCTGTTCGTTTGCCCGCAGTTTAAAAATATTAGAACACCGCTTGCACGTTTTGAATTTATTAAAGCTAAACGTGGCTGTATAAACTGTTTAAGTCTATCCCATTCTTTGGTTAAATCTAAGTCACGTAACGTTTGTAAAATTTGTAAAAAGACCCATCATTCTCTCTTACATTTCCGAGAAAAAGATGAGTTATTATCGCCCGAGCCACAAGTGCCTACTAAGGATACATCTGTTTCGCTCACTACAGCTGTTAAAACTGGGTCAACCATTTTGCTAGCGACCGCGCAGTTATTTGCATACTATAGCGACATCAGAGATAAGGATGTGGTTCGGTGCCTACTAGATAACGGATCGCAAAATAATTTAATTACTGTGGACTGTTGTAAACGTTTGAATTTACCCATAATTAAATTACGCAATTCATCTTTACAAGGTGTTGGAATGACATCGAAACCAGTACACGGTTTTATTCATCTCAACATAGAATCTCGGTTTGATCCTCATACGAAGTTTTCGATACAAGCGTTAGTTGTTGATTGTATTACAGATAGACTTTCCGCGAAATTTATAAGATTAAATAACAATGATAACATGTCATACTTAAATAACTTGCCGCTTGCTGATCCCACCTGGAACGTGCCGGGCGCGGTAGACGTCGTGCTTGGAGCACAATTGTTCCCCTTTATTTACCTGGGAGACAGGGTCGACTCAGGCACCCGCGCCCCCCCTGCTATACTGACTAGCTTCGGTTATGTGCTTATGGGTGATATTGATTGTTGTAGTAGTGATGTGACACACATTGCATCTTCGTTTACCGCGCAGGCCCACATTGAAGTCGAGTCAAATTTACATAAGTTTTTTGAGCTAGAGGAAATTCCATCTCAACGTTTTATTAGTCCGGACGAATTAGAGTGTGAAAATAATTTTAATTCTTCAGTCTTATTTGAAGACGGCAGATATTTTGTCGATCTACCTTTTGCGCGCTCACCCAGCGAGCTAGGTAGCTCGCGCGGTTACGCCCATCGGCGCTTACTTGCGCTCGAGCGTAAGTTTACGTTAATGACCCTACGCGAGAATTATAATAAAACTATCGCGGATTATATAACTCACTCGAGGTTGTCGCTCAATGACATTTTGCATGTCGGACCTAATTTGCAAGCAGACTTGTTTTTGTTATTACTTGATTTTCGTACATTCCCTGTCGCGATGACAGCGGATATAAAACAAATGTTCTTACGTATCGGTGTAAAAGAGCACCACCGCAAATATTTACGAATCTTGTATCGTTTTAGCAAAGGTGAGCCTATTCGCACCTTTCATTTTAACCGCGTTCCCTTCGGACTAAAGCCTAGTCCTTATTTGGCGATGCGCACACTGCGTAACTTGGCGTGTGAGCAAAGCGACCGCTTTCCTGAGGCTTCTAAATTGGTAGAAACTCAGTTTTACATGGACGACTACGTCTACTCTGTTTCGGACGAACAGACAGCTATGCGTCTATCCCGCGATTTAATTGATTTAATGAAGGTAGGTTCCTTTGACTTAGTCAAATGGGCCACCAATTCACCCGCTTTATTAGAGATTCTCCCAGAGTCTCACCGCTTACCAGTTAATTTTTCTGGCATCGATAATGATTTCCATAATTTCAAAATCCTTGGATTAACCTGGGAACCCGCTGATGATTATTTTTCTTTGACAACAATCGCCGTGGATGATAAATGCACGAAGCGCGCGATTCTATCGCTAGTTGCCCGCTTGTTCGACGTACTTAGCTAAAGTAGGATGGGATGAGGTTCCTCCGGAATCCATCACAAATCGGTTTGCCGCTTTTACGCGCGATTTTCCTTCACTCTCTTCTCTAAAGGTTCCTCGCCACATTGGCGTCTTTAGAGAAGCTGTAGTGAACATCGTAGCCTTTTGCGACGCCAGCTTTACTGGTTATGGCTGTTGTATTTATTTACACATTACCAACCCTACAGGTGATATCACTGTCCGACTCTTATGTGCAAAGTCCAAAGTCTCCCCCGCAAAAATAACAACGCTAGCTCGATTAGAACTTGTCGCCGCTTTACTTCTGTCTAAACTTGTTTGCGTAGTCAAGGAAAAACTTTCCGCTCGTGTACCTATTGCAGGTGTCCACGCTTTCTCGGACTCCACCATAGCTCTCTCGTGGATCCACTCATCTCCCCATAGATGGTCTATTTTTGTCAGCAACCGCATTGCTCAAATACAGGAATACTTACCTGCCGCTTGTTTCCGTCACGTGTCCGGGAAAGAGAATCCTAGCGATTGTCTGTCTCGCGGCATGCTGCCGTTGGATTTAATAAGACACTCGTTGTGGTGGAACGGCCCCACATGGCTCCATCAGCCCATGAGCGAGTGGCCTTTAAAGTTCTCTCCTGCTCAATGTGAAACATTGCCGGAGTTTAAATCAAAGGTTTTTCTTGTAGAAACTTCGAATACTAAACCGCGTATTTTAGATACTATAGCTGACCGTGTTTGCTCATGGAATAAACTGTTACGTGTATTTATGTACATTCTTAAATTTACAAACGGACTACATAGTCATAGTTCTGTTAAAAACCTAAACAACCGCAAAAGGCTCTTGGATCAACTTGTGTTATCCTACTGGAATAAATGGCGAATTGAGTACTTGCACACGCTGCAAGTTCGCCAGAAGTGGTGCACTCCCGATCGCCCTATAGAGATAGGTACTGTCGTTCTCTTGGGTCAAGATAACGTACCTCCATTGACTTGGCCATTGGGTATCATAGAGGAAGTTTTTCCGGGATCGGATGGTGTAATTCGAGTCGCTTCAATAAAAACCGCGTCAGGCACGTATAAACGTCCTGTCACTAAGTTGTATCCTTTGCCAACTCAATAGATTATTATTACTACGTAATTTAGTTTAGGGTTCATAGTATACGTTCCAATGGTACGCCATTACATAGTTGTAATTTAGTTTATTCGACTTACCATAGTCAAGTCGAACCGCAATTCATTCTCAGGACACTGATAATTAATTTTCCCGAGCATTATATCAATGCGATGGTGTTTCGGACTGCTGCTTGGATTTCCCTCAAAGCTCTTCAACAAGTAAATGCTTACATATCATCACCGCTTCTTGAACCTCACTCGCGCCGCATAGATTAGCAGCTTTTGAAAGCTCCTGGACCTTTCAAGGCGGGGAGCATGGTGTGGCGAGTTGCCGCCACTCTGCAAGTTGGATGGGGTGTGGTATCACGGCGTGTGTGTCTTGCTTTAGCATGTGAGGCAAGTGTGTAGCCGGCTTTACGGGAACCATAGACAATCAGTGCGCCTTCCGCTGCGAAGCCGAGCGCATCTCACCGCAGACTAAATTAATGTCTTATTAACATCGTCCCCGCAAATACACTAAAATCCCGAGTAATATCCCGTAAACGTTGGGGATTCTCCGGGAATAATAAATAACCCATATTTACCGCGTCCGTGTAACTAGTGAACAAGAATAACCAGGAGTGTTGGTGTGAAAAGAATCGACTGGCCACTCGTCGGAATTCTGCGAGGCTGCCAAAGGAAAAGTCAGGTACCGCTTGTTCTTACTAGCTTAGAGTTGGGCCACATGCGCCGTCTACTGCCAACCACTCCTAACTTGAAGTTATACAGACAAATATAGGCAATTTTGGGCCAGCATTCAATCCAAGTGTTTGGCCGTAACACTGTCCTCCATCCTGCAGAGAACCACAGCTATTTACACGCTTGGGCAACTCCAATGATAAAAAATGTTTTTAAAAACAAGCTTTTATCAGGGACAATGAACTTTAACATTCAAAATTAATTCTAATAAATGTATTAAAAGCTTGTTTTTAAAAACATTTTTTTACTATTTATTTATTTTCGTCTTTTTAGTAGTAGGTACCTAAGTATTTTAAAGCAGGCGAGATATTTTAAAATATTCTATGGATATTATGATTTGATGTAAAGTGCTCCTCAAGATGAATTAATCGAGCCCAAACTCGGTTGAGTTATGTTGTTTTATCACAGAGATGCTGTGGCCACCTTCCAGCTTGATCATCAGACCCAGGATATCGTCTGTACGTAAAATGCCCCGCAAGACAAATCAACCCCAGCCCATGCCCATTAGAACAGCTCCATGGTACTATATCATTCTATTGTCACCAAAGATACATAAGTACACCAAATTTGAGTCCAATCGGACATCGGGAAGTGGGTCTAATTTGAGTTGCAAGATTCCACCTAAACAAACATGTATACATTGCAAGTTAATAAAAAGTTTGTAAAAAATTGAGAATCACGCAAAAACTTTATAAGTAGCGTATTTTAATGAAACCATCACCATTTTAAAAATCATTTAATTATTTATATTTTAGTATACGTGTTTCAGTATAATACCTACTCGTTGTTTTATTTAGACTATCTAGATCTATACTTACTATATATATATATACAGGCTGTAACAGAAAGGTGTGGTCATATTTTAGGAACCGGTTCTGCCCATGGAAATGAATAACTTTCTGTAAGAAAAAATAGGAAATTTCCAAAAAAAAAATTGCACTTTTCATACAAAATTATCATCAGCTGATCAATATTTGTATGGGAGGTAATTTTTTTTTTTTAGGATTTCCTCGGATTTTCTTGGTGCTTCTAAGTTTTCGGGTAATTATAAACGCTGCATTTCTTATTTGAATCAATAAAGCGTAATTAGGAACATAATAAAAGATTTTACATCATCAGGGTATATTGTATATATATTTTAGTAATCTATGTAATAAAACAGAATTTAACCATCTGTTTTTAATTACCCCAGCAGGTGCAGGGTTAAAAAAACGGCAAGGGTTTAGTTTTCCCTTAAAATTTTATCAATCCATGTGATTTTTATGTTATTTTTTAAGGTTAATTTCTTAACAAAAGGTCAAAGTTTAGTTTCAAATAAAAATTGAAAACAATTAACATGGTTTTGTTTCTATTATCCTTTATTTCCTTTACGTGTTCCCACTTACCCCACTTTCCCCTACGGATAAGGTTTGTTGTGACAGCCGTAACGAAGTATTTTAAAATTATAGTGCCTTAAAGAATTTTACTCAGATTCTTTTTACGCAGAACGCAAAAGTTTTATAATTTTCCTTGTCACTGCCAGTCAAACGAAAAGATTGAGGAAAAAGAGTTTTTCCTTCAAAAATAAGCAATTCTTTTAATCAGTACCCGACTACCCGTCCGCGATAAAACTCTGTACGTACTGTGAAATTTTTGCGGAACTTATCCGGGACCGTTTCGACCTCGGGACCTACGCCCCTTAAAACAGGTTTCACGGGATGGGGACATCGCCCCAGGACGTGTTTAGAGCGCTTTAAACCTTAGAAAATCCCTCTTTTTGAATGTGTGCTAACGTTCTGCTTCTGGCTGTGAAGCGATCCAATTATTGATTTGCACGACAGAGGGAATTCAAGAGAATTAGGTAGGTACGACAATAAGCTCGACCAGTTATTGTTGAGCCAGGATTCTTTCTTATCAATCTATTAGTCTATGTATCCAACGAAATAACTACATCGGGCAGATATCCAAGTTTAGCCCCAGTAAAATTGGAGATTAAAGTTTCTACCGACCGAAATCGTGGGCAAGTGCCCACGACAGAGTAGCTAGCACTTGCCTACTATTCCGTACAAAATCAGAGAAAATCGTACAGTTAGTGACACCTATACTTGCACTAACGTACTTTGTGCCCTAAAATGATCGTAGCATCGAATCCAGCAGCTAATGGAAAGTACACAATGTCATAATTGAATATAACCGCATATACGCTCCGAGACGAATACAGAAAAAAAAAATACGAAAGTGTGGTTTGTTGATCTCACACTCCAACGCCCCGCGCGTTCTACCAAGGTTAATAATAATAAAATAATTTATATGTACATAAAGGAATAAACGAGATAAAATAAACAAACAGACATTGAAAGAGGCCGTCTCAATAAGTGGCTGAATCAAGGGTTTGATGAAGAAAGCGGCACTCCTTGATACGGCACGTACTGTCATGTCTGGGTCTTTGGAAAGTTGGAAAATTGAAAGTAATGATGAAATGTGCCGAGCTGTAACACTTGAAAAATATAAGTGGCTACAAGTATACTGCATACCGTTGTCATCAAAAAATTAAAACTGCCATAATGTACTTATTAAGAGAAAACCGAGAAAAGTGGAAAACTAACAGCATCAAGAAGTAATGTCAGTGTCTCCTTATCTTAAGCTTTGAATAAAAACCTGAAAAACTTCTTACGTAACATCTTTTCTTTCCGTAATTTTCTTTAAAAATGGCCCTGTCTCTCTGCAACAAGAGGACGCAATCATTAACTCCGAATAATGTTAAGCAGAGAGGAAAAGTTGTTAAACGCCTGCACAAACACAATAGCAACAAGTTTCACTCCGGCGCTCTGTCAGCCATTGTCCGCAGGCGTCCGTCTCGTACCATTGCATAACTTAATGCACCCCATAAAGTTCTTTGATTTCACGGCCATTTGTTTTTATAACTTTTAGAATAATTATGTTTTGACTTCTTTAGGTCAGAATAGAATATATGCCTAGTTGTCGCCAGTGAACTTTGCAAACGAGATGTCGTAAAAGTTTCTTCAAAAAATAAAATGAAATTAATTTTGCAATCAGTGTATCATTTAAACATTTTTTTTTTCTTTCATTAGTACAATGCAATTTAAATTGATATTGTTGGTTATTGTTGTGAATATTTACAACATCTTTGGCGACGAAGATGAGAAGCCAATTGGTGCGACAAAGGAGATGGACTACACAGTTTTGGCGACTGAAGCGGAGAACCATAAGAGTGACCTTTTAGAGTTTTTGAATCAGACTCATGTTAGGGAACAATATAAAACATTATATAACTCCTTGTTGTCGAAGTTAATCGAAGGTAAGCTGGCATATTCGATTGTCCCTACAATACGCGACACGGTTAGTTAAAGATTTGAAGAAACAAATTAAAAGTTACGAACATTCGCTCCAGAATCGATCACGAAGTCAGTAATGTTTAATTTAACTTTTAGTAGATATTTTTTAGAACTTCCATTCTTGTTTTTAAGACTTTCTTATCTCTTTGCTAACGATAACAAGCGCGATATTGGATTTCGAAATGACTTGGTTTTACATCAACTAACGTCTTTTGTTTGATTTATTCGATTGTATCTACCCACTGTCGATACCATGCGGGTTCTATGTTATGAGGTCATTGTATTTTAATACAACATCAGAAAATAATTACTACTAAGTTTTTTTCAGTATCGGTTCTTATCTAGCCAACTTTACACGTACCTACAGCAAAAAAATCAACTCCTTCGTCGTTGAAATTAGAATGTATAAAGTGGGTAATCTTTACGAACTAAGGGCCCTATAGCCATTAGGGCCCACGGTGGTTGGTGGTACGGTTCATTTACTGCGAGAGACGCGGGCCCCTAGTGAGCTATTCACGCCAAGCACTGTTGAATAACTCTTATTAGTTCACCCAACCGATAATTTGTATCATGTTTCACAACTACGTCACAATCACAGAAGAGATTTGACTAGAGTGATATGAACAAGCACATTTATCTTTACATACAGGGTGTCAAAAGACACATCAAAAAGCCGTCAACTACGCATACTGTACATCTAACAAAGTAGCTTTGCGCAAAAATTATTGCTGGGAAACGACTTTTATTTTTAGGTATGAAAAAAAGGAATTTTTATTGCGCGCAGTGTAACGCAAAAAAAAGGCAAGCTGAGTTAAGCCCCGCCCCTTTGCTCTAAGCCGCGTAGGTACTTGTCGGATACGTTTGATATTCACTCCGATTTTCAACTTTAAATTCATTATTTGTTAAGAAATATCGAATATTAAAAAATCGTTATTTGCTTGGAAAAAAGTTTAGTAATAACACTTGGAATTCATTTTCGTAAAGAAGTAAAAAATAATTGCGACTTTGACCTTCAATATCTCCAGTGGATTCCCAGGTATGGTCTAGTGGGTAGAGTATGTGGCTTTCGGCTTCGGAAACTGTCTTTTTACACCCGATATCTATCAATCTGCCCGCGCCTTTTCCCAATCTAACCGGATGCAGCTGAATACTAGTATTTTACATGGAGCGACTGCCTATCTGACCTGCACAACCCAGTTACTGGGTAATACGATACCCCATGGTAAGACTGGTTGTCAGATTTTCGGGCTTCTGACAACCTGTAACAACTGTCAAAGATCCACGATTGACAGCCGGGACCAACGGCTTAACGTGCTTTCCGAGGCACGGAGGAATCTCGGTATGTAAAGACCCATCCATGGACCGACCCCGGCAAGCTTAGCTTAACCTGACCTGTTTATGGGTTCACCCGTGCGGTTGTTATTACTTTATTATATATATATAAAAAATAAATCCGTATTTCCCTTGGTCACGGCATCACGCGTGGTTTGGACCGATTTTGCTAATTCTTTTTTGTTGTGTTTTTTTTTCAGAAGGTGAAAGAAAAAATTAAGAAAGTTGCGCGGAAAATTAGACAATTTCAGGAACTGCGCGCGTTTGACAGTTCATAGCTAAAACAGGACAACGTCTGTCGGGTCAGCTAGTTTGTTATAAAACAACAGAGAGGACTCCTGTGTCCCAGCAGTTGGATCATTATACTCTGATTAAGCTTTATAAGCTAGTAGGAAACAAACTCGCTTTCCGCATCTGTCTTTCTGTTTATCCGGCAACTTCTTTTAAACCACGCAACGGCTTTTGACCGAAAGAGCGATAAACGAGGAAGATTTTTGTGTACAACTTGTACTCGTGCAAAGCCGGGGCGGGTCACTAGTTCTTGCACATCACAGCTACGTTGTTAACACGAATAGTACACACTCATTGCGTTGTTTCAGATGATGATCTCTCAAAGCCAGAAAGACGAGGTAAAATTTTTATCAGCTATCTTTTTGAGTAATCATAATCTCACCTAATGTTAAGTGATGATGGAGACGATTATGGTGCCGCTGCCCCATCGAGATAAGATCAACTAAAACATCATGCCCGCCGGCCGATTAGCACCAGAGCCTTTAGACAAAATATATTTCTGTTAACGTTAACGCTAACGCTTCGTGCAAAATATATGGCAAAGGCATTACTGGGCGTGAGTCACGTGACAGTTCTCTGTCTAACGCTTCGTGCAAAATGTCGTTGCCATACATTTTGCACGAAGCGTTAGCGTTAACGTTAACAGAAAAGTATTTTGTCTAACCCCCCAGGCCCGAGAGTCGACGGAGCGTAGTGTTTCACGCGCGCCTCAAAGAGATGTCAGCAACACTTGACGGGGCTCGTCATGGCCGATGCACGAATGCCAAGGGGTCGCGGATACCCGGGCCTGCGGACGGCGAGTAGTGGGTAACTCGCCGCCCGATCAGCACCAGGCCCGAGAGTCGACGGCGCGTAGTGTTCCACGCGCGCCTCAAAGAGTTGTCAGCAAAGGACGGGGCCTGCCACGGCCAATGCCTGCCCAGGGGTTGAGGATAAATTCGAAAGAGTTACCTCGCCCCTGGGCATGTAGGGCAGGGAGGAACAGGGGTGGGATTTAGTCAGTAAGAGTCTGACACACCCTTCCGCTCCACCCTAGAGCGGAAGAAGTCATAAGATGATTTCCACCCCCCCAAAAAAAAACAAAAAAGAGGTCGCGGATAAATTCGAAACAGAGTTACCGCGCCCCTGACCACTCAGGCAAGGAAGGAATAGGGGTGGGTTTTAGTCAGTAAAAGTCTGACACGCCCTCCCGCTCCACTCAGAGAGGGAGAAGTCATTGGATGGTTTCCCACCCTAAACAAAAAAAAATAAAAAAGGGTAATTTCAGCCAAAATCTCCTAGGGTCGTGACAGTACTCGTAAAAGTCACCTTGCCCTGGCACAGGAAACTGAAGGAACACGAGTGGGTTTTAGTCAGTAAGAGTATGAAACACCCTGAGCTCCACCCAGAGTGGTAGAAGTTATATGTACGAGTATAATGATTTTCTACGCTCAATAAAAAAGGGTATAGCCTTTCCAAGCTTCTTATATACTACAACAAGCTGCTTGTTATATCATTGTCTCATCAGCTCTTCTAGTTTTCTTTTAAGATTTATGTGCCACGGTGAAGATGATAAGAAGAGCTTGACTCTACCAAAGGGACTAACTGGATTTTATTAACAAACAACAAAACTGTATGAAAATGGAGAAAGAAATCTTTGCCTTGCTGTAGGAAGCTGAACAAGTCCAGCTAAATAGTTAAAAAGAAACTAAAGAGTCCCTCTTATTCCAGCTTGCTGTAGGAAGCTGTCCAAGACAAGCTAAATAGTTAAAAACAAACTAAAGAGTCCCTTTTACTCCAGCTTACTGTAGGAAGCTGAAAAAGACAAGCTAAATAGTTAAAAATAAACTAAACAGTCCCTCTTACTCCAGCTTGCTGTAGGAAGCTGAACAAGACAAGCTAAATAGTTAAAAAGATACTAAAGAGTCTCTCTTACTCCAGCTGCTAAACCCGAGCTGATCCTGCCGAGCTCAACGCGGCGCATAGTGTCGGGTCGCAACACCTCTATCGCGGCTGTGCCCTGGCAGGTCTCGCTGAGGGAGAAGACCTACCCCATCTGTGGGGGGTCGGTGGTCACCGATGTATGGCTGCTGACGGCTGCTCACTGTCTTTTGAGGTATTTATAGATCTAGAATAAATTGTCCAACACCTTTACGATCTACAGTTAGTGCGAAAATTAATATTGCCATGTTTTTTGGAAACCTTAGCTAATAGACAACCTCCTGTAAAGTTGTAGCTATTAGATAGCCAAAATAACCTATTAGACACCTGCCAGGTTTGCCCTGGTACCTGTACCAGTTGCCTGCAACTAAAGGCACACAGGTGTGTTTTAGTCAGTTAGTCTGACACGCCCTCCCGCTCCATGTGGGAGAAGCTATTTGATGATTTCCCACCCAATAAAACAACATAGACACAAAATAAAATAAATCATTGCATACTCTTTAGGATTAGAGCAATATTTGTAGCTTACTCACAAAATATACGTCTTTATTATTTACTAGCACTTCACCTGCGTCTACGTTCGCGTGGATTTCAAAAATTTATAGACTATGACACTCACAAATAACGTGGCTTTCTATTGGTAAAAGAATTTTCGAAATCGGTTCAGCAGATCCAGAGATTTCCCCCTACAACCTTACAATATCACAAACTTTACCTCTTTTGCCATTGTATTGAAAAGCGTTAACGCCTACTATATTTTTCACTCACTGCGAACGAAGAATGAAAACAGCGCGATTTCTTCACGCATATATTCAAAGTCAAATTGGAGGAAATTCAAAACTTTAACTGCAGAATTAACCGCTCATCAAGTGTATACACTTCGAACCCGAAACTAAACACACAAGAGGGGATAAAAGTAAAAACGATAAACAGTAACAAAAAACCAGTCGGCTAGAGGAGCCGCGAACTACTCGAAATAAATTCAGACAGTACCGCGCAGTTTTTATGGTCCGCCCCTAGCGAATTGCGTTCCTTTCGCCAATTTCAATTTATACCCTAGCGAGGCTGCGGGGTTGGGGGGGCAGAGTTTTTTCCGATGCAAAATAGCAATCGCCAGAGGCCATGGAACAAAGCAGCTACAGTTTGTTACCGAGGTAGTAGGTCTCCTGGGACTTTACGATTGCTCTGGAGAAATTTATTGTCACCCACTTGGAAAGCGATACGTTGCTGGCAAAATGTTGGGACATGTTCCGTTCAATATCCTTCGTATTAGGATCGAGATGTTTGTGTCTTGTTATGTCTTTTGTGTAATACGTTTATTGGTGATGCTAATTGCTTTTCTGATATTTATACGTATACCTAGGAACACCTACATACATACATTTAGCCAGCTTAGTTCAAGACTCGTTTAATAGGGGTGAGCTTTTTATCAACCGGGCAAAAAGCCCAACTCCAGGCTATTACTGAGAAACTCTAATGAAAAACCTCAATAACACTGCCCAACCCAGGCATCGAACTTAAGACCTCATACTCAGCAATAGTGCTATCCGAACTGTAGACCGACGATGTTCCTAATGTTAGTCGGTTTCACGATTTAAATCAAATTACTTAGGTACCTACGCGGTTTAAGTGTTCTTAATTTTCTAAATTCTCGTCTATTGATAACAAACACAAACGAAAAAAGGTCAATTCCTATTTAGTTCAATATTTCTGTGTTTTCAGACGTTTTCACAATAACTCGTGCCTAATTACAAATTAAACGGGCACGTGAACGATTTCAATTACATTTTTATCGAAGGTCGCGCTTTTTACGACAACAGATGTTGTCGCAATCGTCTGTTCTCGCTCGACGTCGATTATTGCGACAAATATTATATTATTTGCATTGTTATGGAAGATGACGTCATCGCAGATCACGCTTTGTTCAAGACCTGTTACTGTAACGTTCTGAATGGAGTTAGTTAGCGGAGTTATTGGCTGGTTTGTTGTTTGGTTTTAGAAAGAATTAGTTATCGGTTTTCTCAATATTTATAGAGAGCAGGTTAGTGAGAAGAAGGAAAAGGTGGCAAGTAAAGTTTAACTTGCTCCATGAGGTAATGTCATATTTGAATGACATATGGCAAGGTAAACTTGCTAAACTATTTTATGGTCTGCAACATATCGTAGCTTTTTAAATACAAACAACCCTATACATTATTATTCATTCCATTTTCTTCATACTAATATTTTCTCAGTTAATGAACCTGCCATGTTATCTCTCCACCACCCTTGGCTGACTGGTAGAGAAAGTCCAAGGCATTAAGTCCGCCATTGTTCATAGGTGTTGCATGAAGTTTTAATAAATAAATATCAGCTTACGAATTCTAGTATTTAATTATAATAAATTATATTATTTTCTTGTATTTTATTATTTGTTTTTTAGGGTTCCGCACCCAAAGGGTGAAACGGGACCCTATTACTAAGATTCCGCTGTTTGTCCGTCTGTCTGTCTGTCCGTCTGTCACCAGACTGTATCTCATGAACCGTGTTATTAGACAGTTGAAATTTTCACAGATGATGTATTTCTATGAATTCGGACGTGATTTTTTGCCGTTTTTTTAGATAATGGTACGGAACCCTTCGTGCGCGAGTCCGACTCGCACTTTGCCGGTTTTTTAATTTTATTAGCAGTACACCGCGCTTCCCCCTTTTAGATCGTTCTTTTAGTCCATCGCAAGGTTGTCTGGTAGAAATCGCTGTCAGCAATAAGATCGATATTGTACCGATAGATTTAAGCTCGTGTATAACAATTTTGTGACTGTTTTGTTGAACAATAAAGTTATATTCTATTCTATTCTATTTAAAGCTTCCATAATTATGTTCTTTGAAAGTTAGGGCTTCATCTATATTATAACGCCCAGGCATTTCATTGTATTAGTCTTATTAATATTGGGACACTTAAACGGGCTGTGTCTAGCACTAATTTGCTGGCTGGCTGCGCTAATTTCTGTAGCACTCTTCTTTCTATCCAGTTATACCTACTGCATTTAAACGCTAGATTGAAATACAGGACCAATATTACCCTTCTATCTAAAATCCATGATAACTTTTCCAACCCCAGAGCCCGAGCGAGCGAGCTGAGCGTGCGCCTGGGCTCGTCGTGGAAGACGCACGGCGGCGAGATGTACGACGTGAAGGAGTGCTACGTGCACCCGCGCTACGTCAGCAAGACGAAGACCAACGACGTAGGGCTGGTGCGGCTGTACTCCCCGCTGCGGTTCTCGGCCAGGGTGCTGCCGATACGGCTCGTAGCGAAGGAGGCCAAGCTGCCAGCTAACGAACCTGCTATTGTTAGTGGGTGGGGCAAGCTAAAGGTATAATTTTTTATACAGCTTGAAGTACCAATTGTTTGACCTACCATATTTATTTCTGGCAATACCCAAGATGGACCGATGACCCAGTCAAGGTCGCGGGAATACGCTAAATGCAAGATGTACCTACAGGACCAGCCGATGTAGCAACACTTGGGACTTCAAATGATGATAACGATGAGTAAGATGCAATATCAGGTACATTGTACCGATATACCTATGTCGCAGCCATCTGGTTGAATTAGCCAGGTCATTGGACGCCTAGGCCATTCAATAACCGCCGGCCATCCAATTAAATGGCTGAAGGACAACTAGTCAAGTAATTGAACGCAAGGTTTAACCAGATGGCTGGATGTCGTGTAATCATTTAGTTAAATTGGATATTGATGAATTTCTGATACAACTGATCATAATTATTTTTTGTGTGCGCGCTTGGGACATAGGGCATCCCGACTCGGTTCGAAAAGGCCTAGGCATCTTATTGAATTTCCGGCATTTTAATGAACGGCCTAGGCGTCCAATTAACTGGCTAATTCAACGAGATGGCTGCGACACGTACATTATTTTACTCTATGCTGTAAGTTACCGCTCATTAGCAGACACAATTAAAAACCCATTGTCGCGTTCCTTAAGGAGACGCGAGGGGCCTGACGGATTAAACCACCAAAATTCATTTCAGCTAGATGAATATTGCAGCTGATTTGAAAGACTTTGACTGACTTCAGATAAAATACTATCTACCTATGTACTATCTATATATATACGCTACATCCAGGAAGGTGGACCCAGCGCGACCTACCTGCAATCCTCAACCATCAAGACGATTGCCATGAAGCTGTGCCGTCGCTCCGGGTTGGACAGGAAGGCCATCGACCCTGCCTCCATGTTCTGTGCCGGTTCCTTCAGCCAGGCGTCTCCTGACGCTTGTCAGGTAATGACGACGTGTTTCCGTGGTTCTTTGAACTCAACTAAACGGGCACAGCCAAGCACATACCTGCTAGTTCGCCTTACTCATATAACTTACGTATTCTAGTTTCGGAGTTTAGATAACTGTGGTTTGTATAGAGATCAAGTGTACCGTACGTATGAGAAGGAATCAGGGGCCTGACATCACTAACTCTGTAATCCCTTAAAACCTGTAGGTATAGCATAGCAGTATAGTGAAACTACAACAAAGAGATCAGTATACACGCACAGCAAGGGTTTTTGCTATCGAAGATCTATCCTGAAAGCCCTCATATGCCGTCCACAGTCGAGACCAACTGTATGAGAGCAGTCGTGTTGCGTTGAGGCCTCCATAGGCGGACTGCTTGGAGCAGTCAGTGCATTTTTAGCTACGAAAACAAGTAAACTGCTTGAGTGGTCCGTATATGGTGAATGTCAACTTTGTATTGAAACTGCAGATTGCCCAACAGCGACCGCTTGAAGTTGTAGGCACTGACTGCACCAAGCAGTCCGTCTATGGAGGCACTTACGAATTCAACATGTTCCTACTTAGATGTATGTTTAGTTGAATAATATCTGGGAGGAGCTAGGAAATAGAAACATCAAAACTGGCCAAGAGCGAGTAGGACTCATCACATACACAATCCAAACTGCCGTGTTGGATTTTTTTATTTTTTTATTTCCTATTTTCACCCCAAAATTGATTGAAATATTATTCTAAATCTATTTATTTACGTTACACTTCCTTGTTTCGGTTACAGATATTCATGTGTGTACCAAATTTCAACTCAATCAGTCCAGTAGATTCGGAGCAAATTGACTGTGACAGACGGACAGACAGACAGACAAACGAGTGATCCTACTCGTGAAAGGTTTTGTTTTTCATTCGTACTTTCGGAGCCTTATAAATGAACATCGCAATTGCCTTTCCGAAAATATTTATTTTGTGTTTGTCGCCTTTTCATGCAAATACTTTGCATGCAAAAACTTTGCATCTTCACAATTTTGTCCTTATTTCCAGGGTGACAGCGGCGGCCCCATCGTTTACGATGGCGTGCTGATCGGCGTGGTGTCCTGGGGCTTGGGGTGTGCCCGAGGGAACTTCCCCGGCGTCTACACGCGCCTTTCCTACCCTCTGATCTACGACTGGGTGTACAACCACATCACCAAGAAGAACGACAACAACACTGCTTTATAAATTCAATAAACACAATAACAAAACAACATAAAAACACGACTGTTTTCCCCGAAGGATTCTGCAGATGTGACTGTGGGGCCATCCCAGTGTGCCGTGTTCTCGACATCACTCCATCCAATCCAAGCATCCCTACATGAGAAAGACATGATTGTTATAACCTTACCTACATGCATAACGATCATGTTAACACCGAACTGGGCCCTACTATGACGTGATTTTAAGACGTCATTCTGGTGTAAGAGAGAGACGGAGGACAGGACGATGAATCCCTTTCTTACACCGGAATTATAATGATTTAAAGACGTCGTAGTAGAGCGCTGGTGTTTATAGAATGGTTTACTTAACTACCGTGACTATTATCACCTCGCAGGGAGACAGTATCTTCGGGAGGTTCCTGCGTCGGATAAATAAAGTGGGAGGAAACGCCCGGGTGTCATCACCATTATGCGGATCGCCCAGATCCACGGTGGGGCATCTGCCCCGCTTAGGTGGAGCACAGCCGTGTCCTCGTGGAGGCGATTGCCAGCAGTGACCTCTCGCGCCCGGCCCTGATTCAGGTCATGGTACGGAGCGAGAGGGAATGCGAAGCAGTCTCCTCCTTCTGCGAACGGGTGAGGGAGACTCAACGGAGTCACCCTCACGCCCCCAGTCGCAGCCGCCCCAGGAGACGCCCCGGGCGTCAGGGGTAGCAAGACGATCTCCGGTCACCGTAGACGCGGGCCTGCGGATGGCGAGTAATGGGTAGCTCGCCGTCCGATCAGCACCAGGCCCGTGAGTCGACGGCGCGCAGTGTTCCATGCGCGCCTCAAAGAGATGTCAGCCACCACTGACGGGGCCTATCATGGCCGATGCCTCGCGGATAAATTCGTAACAGAGTTACCGCGCCCCTGGGCACTCAGACAAGGAAGGAACAGGGGGTGGGTTTCAGAGTCAGTAAAAGTCTGACACGCCCTCGCGCTCAGGGTGGCCCAGCCCCAGCCCAAAAAAAAAAAGGGCGGCAGTATCGACCCCATCGTGTACGAAAGTTTGCTGATCGGCGTGGTAGGTACCCTGGGGCCTGGACTGCGCCCGGGACATCTCCCCTGGAGTCTACAGGCGTCTCTCCTCCACTCATCCACGGCACAACACCAAAAGACTGATATTAATACTTTTTTTTAAATACAAGCAAGTGTACCACAATACAATCTATGTAGGTATGTATTTTTAGGTGTATTCCTGTTAGAAAGATGAGCATGGGTGCCTGAGCCAGTGTTTACTTGATGGATGAGGTTCTTTTGTTCAAAATAACATCCAGCAGTGGACCTCTTCCGGCTTAAAAGATCAATCAATCTGCCTAGCCTTTTTCCAACTATCTTGTGGTCGGCTTCCACTCTGAATACCAGTATTTTACATGGAGCGAATGCCTATCTAACCCCCACAACCCAGTAACTGGGTAATACGGTACCTCTTGGTAAGACTGGTTGTCAGACTTTCGGGCTCCTAACAACCCGTAACGACTGTCAAAGATCCATGATTGACAGCCGGGACCAACGGCTTAACGTGCTTTCCGAGACACGGAGGAGTCTCGGTTTGTAAAGATGGTCCATGGTCCAACCCCGGCAAGCGCCTTAACCTGATGGATCGACCCGTGCAGCTGCTATTACTATAGCCACGAGCCGGCTGAAAAGACGATGATGAGATATTTAAGCTTTGTCTCTAGGATGGGAACATACCCGAGACGTCTTCGGACCATGACTTCTATGACTACAAATCATCTCTGGTTTTGGAAAAGCCCATAGACGGTGATATAGCAATGCAGGCCCAGTGTGGGTTGCTGACTTAGCAATAAATCCATAACTTGTTAACGAATTGGTGACTGAAGGAAAATATATAGGTGCACAGTTAAAACTAAAAATGCAATTATTTCGAGAATTGTTTATTGAAAATTCGTTTCCACGTATTTTTCCTGGATTTGAAATAATTCAAGACTTTACAAAAAGACCTAAACCGCGTTCACATATTCTCATTAGAATTAAATATTAAATAGATTTTAAAAAAAACTTTTTAAAATAAACACATTCGTCAAAATAAGAATTATCTGTAACATGATTAAAAACATTTAAAATCGTAACATAAATATTGGTGTCTCAAAATTTGAACAAAGGTAATTAAATATACTAAAGATGTTTAGGTTTGAACAAGACTAAACAAGTGTATAAACATGATTTTTCTATTCTAATACAGCACTACGAAATAATCATAGGTACTAGAAATACTGACTACGTTTCAGTTTAGGATTTATAACTTACAATCAATATCATCACATTCACAAGTTCCTAATAATTAAGTGCTTCGACATAAACTTTAACATTGAATAACCAAATATATGTAACTAACCGTTTTCACTTGCACCGTTGCTTCTATTACTTGTGTTGTAATTTGCTGACGCTGGAGCCTCTTTTTTTAGTGAGAGGCGGGCAGTAAACATAAAACCATTGAGAGTATATTCTTAACCATTTGCTAAGTTAAAAACCCTTAAATCTTCCTTTAACATACTGTTGGAGATTTAGGATAAAAATCCCTTTCCCACAATGCCATCTGTGGCCCAAAAATAGAACTTCTTTGTCGCACGCCATCTATAGGCCGTAAGGCGAGACACTCCATAGAACTCTGCCTCCTGAGCCGAATAAGAGCACTTCAGCAATTCAAGGAAGTTAAGTACGTGGTCAAATGCCATCATCTTGTTCTTGTAATATTAATTCCACAGACATTTTCACAAATTCTTACTAACAGCACTCCTCTTGCAATATATTATCATTCAAGAGTCAGAAGAACCTTTCAAGAAGTAGTGCTAAGAAGGAGTCTGTGTGCTCTAGTTCTGTTAACTTCCGTCATATCACTGGTATAGCAGTGTCAAACATGGTAGTCAAGAACCCTGAGGGTTTTAGTTTAATTAATCCTGTGAAATAATTGTGAAAAGTTAATTCATGAAAATCTTTTAACCCAGGAAAATAACTGTTATTAGAGGCAGTTTTTTCGAAAATCGCTTAGAATTATTTCATCGGAATTATGCTTAATAATAATATAACAGTAAAAATGCTGTGTGAAAATACATAAAGATCGAAGGGGTTTTTTCCCCCAGCTTTTCTTTTTTTTTTGTTGTGTTTCTCTGTTTTTTGCGTCATGTTTACCGTAAATAAACGTATTTTCTTTCTTTCTTTTTTTTTCTTTAAGGTGCTCTAAAAAAAATGGTTGACGATTGTTCCAAAAACTTGAATTCCAAAAAATTGACAAATTTGAACATTAATATTTCTCGAGATACACTGCTCGTATAGGTACGGTATCGCAATGAACTTTGCAAACCGTACCTATTTCTAATGTTTATCTACCTAAAGATAATTCCGATGAAAAGTCTTCAATAGGTTTTGTTTTGTAGAAAATGCCTTATTTTTACTGAGCTAAGTTATCTAAGGGTGTGTCCAGATCTGGCGAATACGCCGCTCGCGGCTCGCTCGCGACCTGCTCGTGCGCTGCCCGCGTGCAGTTACTGCAATTGTTTGGTCGCCTCTTTAGTGCAACTCACGCAAGGCTTGCACAGTGCGCGTATCGCGCGCTTGCAGTTGCATGTAGTACGTGTAGCGCGTGGTACGCGCGCAGTTCGCGCACGGCGCGTCGCATTCGCCAGATCTGAACACACTGTAATACCATCTTTTGCTTGTCCAAGTTAACCGAAGACCGATAAAACTTCTACATTTAAAAATAACATGCTGCCCAATACAAGGTGTTGCGTGTGTAAAATCTCTCCATTCGAGGCACCAAAAAGTGTAGCTTAAGTATTGTTAACAAAATACATTCTATATAAGTTACAATATACAAGTTGTGCTTAATTATTTTGTGCTTAAACCACTACAACATTTAGCACATAAATACGAGGCAACTTAGTATTCTGCAGGACTCTTACGCCAAACATTTTTCAAATTAATTAATTATTGCCAAGAAACAATATTGGGACTTTTTCTAATAATAACATAAACACTTATCATCTGAGAGACTTATATAATTAAATCACTTTTTGAACAGTGAAGTCAAGTGATGCTTCATTACAAAATACTCACAACATCGCGTATTATAAATAACCTCCATCTAAATTCTTCCTATTTGTACTTCTTTATGTAAAATCTTTCGCAAAGTTAGGACGTGGGTGTAATGAGTTAAGGAATTTGAATGAGATTAAAATTAGCTACAATCTTATGAGGTTTTTAAGCAAGAGACTTAAATAAAGAGATTGTTTCTCTTTGAAAACAAATTACTACTCCGATTTCAGTAGTAGGTATGAGCATCGAGAAAAGCAACAATTAATATACAAACTGTTACCTATAGGTATATTTTTATATACAAGAACGAGCACACACACGTATTTGCTACTCTACTCGTCCAGGTGTATTTGATATTTTATGGGTAGAATTGAACGATGAAACTAAACGGTATCTTAAGCTTCGATCTGACAAAAATTGCATTTCGACTCCGAGGGTGCTCGGGGGCTCCAAGCACCCAGAAAGATGCATAGTGGGTGTTAGGCACCCACGACCACAGGCACAGCACCTTGCCGTATTTTTTTGGGATAAACACTACTGTCACTTCATCTAATGGAAGTATATTCCTCGGCAAACGAAACGCAATATTATGTTAGTGTTAGTGTTACATCTGGAGTGGTTTACTACACGGACCTTGTAGAACATAGAACCGATTGCTGTGCGTTCAAGCGTTTTGCCATACCTGTTAAAGTACTTGGCAACTGGGCTCACCCGAGTTGTAAATTTCCCTTTGTGCCTATTGGCGCAACTGTTCTGTCTTAAACTCATTAGGTAGGGAAGTGAAAAAAAAAGTTTTTCTCCGTCGTTGTCCGGGAATTCAGTGACTCGGTCCCTTTTTGGAGGTCGCCACTGTCTGAAGAAACGAGATATGGTCTTTTAAATCAAGATTAGTATAAGGCTTGCTGAACGAATGTTTCATCTAGCGAACAAATATTGCGATATAACACGCAGTATTACATTTTATTTTTATTATATGATAGAGTTCTTTTTCAGAATCAAATTTTAGTTCAATATTAAGTTTTGGACTAACAAAGTCATCATCATTCTCCTGCCCTTATCCCAATTTATTTGGGGTCGGCGCAACATGTCTTTTTCTTCCATACTCCTCTATTAGTCGTCATCTCTGTAGTCAAATGTATTCATTATTTCTTTGCAAAAGAGAACACTTTTTTTTAAATGGATCTGCATGTTTATAAATTACTTACAACAAAATGTACAACAGTTATAGATGCCTAATATACTATTACTAGTGTGATACAAATATATACAAAGTTACAATAAGATGTATCTTATAATATATACAGAATAAATATATAAATTAAAGATTTAATAATAATTACAGTGATTTTACCTAGTACTGGTTTTCTACATAACTATAGGAATGTGAAACTAAAAAGTTTAAGCTTAAGTACTATAAGTATACATATCATAAGGTTTACACTATAGATAAGCTGAAGAATTATACAAAATCATGTAGAATCACGACACTTTACAAAATCACTCAAATATTAGTACCATAGGTTGGAAAACTTCATTCCAAATACACAACTCTTTACAACACTGAACATCCTTCCAACATTCGCATCTTCTGTTTATCAGAAGATCTCAACATTAAATAGACAGCCTATGCAACACTCAAAGTCCATCCCTTCTACTCTTACGTCAGAAGAGCCAAGAAGACGCTATAACTGTAAAGAATCCGAGGCCGGCGGAGAAGGCACGGCCTCGCGATGCCTAGGTCTTCTTCCCTTGCTGAGGTCTTTTTAGCAAATGCAGGGGATCTTTCCTGTACCTCGCGAAAAGTTCCCTCTTGAAAGTTTCGAAATGTTTCCTATTCTTCTCGTTCTGCTTCTCCCGCCAAAGGGGGCGGTTTCTTCTGGCCTGCAGACCCCAGTGGATCGTGAAGATCGGGGACAGCACCTTGAATTGATACCCGATCAAGAACATCTCGTATACCTGAAAACGACATGAAAGGGTTAAGTCTCGTTTTAGTATGAAGACAATGCCGTTGGGTTTGAGGTTTCCTGGTTGGGAATTATGACTTAAAGTTTTTACCCTCAAATATTTCTTGCTGCACAAAGTTAAGATATATAAATATGTGGCGATGGATACAAGAGTGATAACACTTTAATATCTATCACTCGCATAATGCAAGATAGAGTATAAGAATCCCATAAAATCAATGACCAGTTTTATAAAAAAAAAAATGGGTTTATTTCATATCTTCATTGCAACTGATTGACTGAATAAATATGTGCATCAAAATAGAACAACATTTTGTATAAAACTTTATAATAAAACTGTCTTTATAAAAATAAATAAAACGTAACACTTTACACTTATAACAGTCTAGGCAGAGCTTAACATAAACAATTTTTGTAGACAATGCGACCACTGGTGTAGAGACAAGCAGGCAACATGAAGTAATTATTATACATATTTTTATACCAACATACGGCCAGCTATGACACCAATATGCAGTAAAAAGAATATTAACGCAATGAAAAATTAGAACAAGAACAAAAAGCTTCAATGCTACAATACACAAGTTAATCGCCGAAACAAAATTACAAAAACCATATTTCCTAGTAATCGAAAAGTTGGCTTCACGCCAGGATAACGCAAGCACTAAGTAACCAGGATAACATAAGTTCTGCTGAATTCTACACACATTTATCTATCACAGTATTGCTGAAATTTAAATCTACATGGTTGAGGATAGGGTTGAATTTGGGTTAGACTCCGGTATTGTCTGTGATCCAATTTCTGAGCGAGGCTATGTTGGTGAAGACGGTGGGCGAGAGCGGTAATGCGCATCCTCTGGCGAACGATACGACGCCGAACGCCGTGTCGCGGAACACCGCAGGTCCTCCGGAATCACCCTGAAAGTATAGATAAGTGATTTCGAGGATTCTCTTGAATAGACACATGTTCGTACTTTTCTTTGACGGCTTCTGATATATCTTTAAAAAACCTTCGTGAAAGAAACAACAAATTATGACTTCATAATCAAATTAAATTAGCTAAGACTATTGTTTTTACATATTAATATCTATCACGTCTATAAAGTTTTGCTAGCGGATTAAACTAAAAGGTACCTACTCCTAAAACTACAAAGCATCCAGAACGTTACAATTTTATGAATAATATCAAAGTAGATGTTAGCACATGTGTCCTTTCTTATAGCCTCGCCTCTCACCTGACAAGACGACACTCCTCCGATGAGGAAGTGTCCCCCGCAGAACATGTGGTTGGTCAACGAGTCCCCGTACGACAGTCGACACAGCCAGTGCGGTACTACTGGCACGTTTGCCTCCATCATGATGCGTGGGATTCTACGGCCGCCTACCTGTTCGATAGAGAAGGACAAAGGGTACATTATGTCAAAACAATTTAAGTACGAGAAATATCTTAATAATTAAAAAATGCACCTCCGCATCGCTGTCTACCGGTAGTTGTCCTTAAAGGCTAATGGCATTGCCATGTGAGATGAACATAAAACTGAAAATAGATTTAAAAGTAAATGAACTTAGAATGGGGACCTCTGCCCAGAAGGGGGACAGAAAAGCAATAGGGATCAGAGAAATCGCATGAAAATATAGTTTCCCATACTCACAGCAGTAAGCCCCCACCCAGTCACAGTCAGCCTCACAAGCGGGACTGGCTGTCCCCTCGCTGGCAGTCTAATAGCCCGTATGTTATCATTGAAGTTCAGAGGCCGGACCAGCCTGAGTGCGGCGATGTCGTTATCGAACTGAGGCCGTCCGTACTGGGGGTGCACGGTGACGTTGGACACGCGAACTATCCTGCCGCCAGAGTCGCGGCGAGTACTGCCCACGCGCAAGCGGATGGCGCGGGGGGAAGTGCTAAAATATTCGTAAAAAGTATTAATGTTATTTTAATAGGTCGAAACCCTCGAAAAGTAAAGCCACTGTACTTGTATCTGTATATATAAAATTCAAAGTCCTGACTGACTGATATATCAACGCACAACCTAAATTGCTGGTCCTAGAGACATGAAATTGGAGGATGTACTCTTTGTGAAGATTAGGTATCCACTAAGAAAGGGTTTTTCGAAAGTCAACCCTCAAAAAATAGGGGTGAAAGTTTTTAACAGGGGAAGTACTAATTCCACACGGGCGAAGCCGCTGGCAGAAGCTAGTAAACAATAAACTAATATGTACCTACGAAGTATTTGAGAGCCGAAAGAATAATTCATTCATTGGGGTCAACACACTTTTCCCATTTTGATAAACTAGGGTATAAACCAGGGTAACAAATTAATCGCCTTGCCCCACCGCAAGACAAAGACCTCCTTTTTCAACGCATTTGTGTTATCGGCTAATGTTGCAAACCTATCGTTAGAAGTCCAGCAATTTCAATCTGCCTAGGCTTTTCCCAACTATCTGGGGTTGGCTTCCAGTCTGACCGGATGCAGCTGAATACCAGTATTTTACATGGAGCGACTGCCTATCTGACCTCAACAACCCAGTTACTGGGTAATACGATACCCCTTGGTAAGAGTGCTTGTCAGACTTTCGGGCTTCTGACGACCTGTAACTACAGCCAAAGATCCACGATTTACGAGTCTCGGTATGTAAAGATGGTCACCCATCCATGGACCAATCCCGGCAGGCATAGCTTAACCTGATGGATCGACCTGTGCGGCTTTTATTACTTTAGCCACGGACAAGCTCCTCTCAGAAGTCTAACATTATAATTGTGCTATATAGGGTATATTGGAATTGCGAGATCATATTTTAAATACTGCATATGTATCGTATTACCCAGTAACTGGGTTGTGGAGGTCAAGTAGGCAGTCGCTCCATGTAAAATACTGGTATTCAGCTGCATCCGGTTAGACTGGAAACTGACCCCAAGACAGTTGGGAAAAGGCTAGGCAGATGATGATTTTAAAAACTGCATATGCCCATAGGAATGGACAATTTTCTTCAAGAAATTCAGTCAAATTAAAAAAAAATTACCTCGATATTAATTTTGATCAGCTGATGATAATTTTGTACGGAACTTCAATTTTTTTTTTTTTGGATATTAAAATTTTTTTTTGGGTATTTTCTAAACTTCCTTGTAGAAATTTGTTCATTACCATGGGCAAAGGCAGTTTTTAAAATAGGACTACGCATTTCTGGTACAGCCTATATATACGTATATGAAATTTTGGATATATAAACATTGTGTAAACACGAGTATATTGGTTTCCACTAATTTATTTCAAACTCTATCCATATCCGCTGTCTCGACCATTCGGACGTCCGGGCCAAGTTGTGTACCAACTAGTCAAATGTGTATGCCTATAACATACCACGTTACGTTTATTTGGTTGCGAGTACTGCTACTGACAAGCTGTCAAATGCATCATCTAACTCAAGGGTTAGTATTAGACCTAAGTTTCAAGCTCATTTATCTTAAAACAATCTCAACGAAGGTTACGAAAACGAAAAAGATAACAAAGAAAAACTTAATCAGCGCTAATAGACTTGTTTCGAAAACATAATTAAGATCTAGCAACCTAGCTATACTGATTACTATTTCCGAACAATTTCTTAGAAATCTAGAAACAATAACTGCAAGGTTTTCTGCCTTTTTGTCTAGCTCATAAAGAAACAGCGAGGAATGGAACTACAATTAATTCGAATAATAATTTTCTGTAAAACTAAAAGACATTTAATTTTAATTTTTCATGTATTTCTCAGAAAACCGTTTCGTTTTGATACCCATATCATTAGAATGCGAACAAAATAATTAGTCCGCCATCTTTGGGAGTCCGCCATATTGGATGCAGAATGACGTCACTAAGCTTACTATGCATTGTTACTTTTTTATTTTTTTATTTTAGATGGGTTTGCTCTTGACTCTAGTCTAGGTGAGAGGTGACAGACACCAAGTCGATTTTATTGTATTGTCATCCAAATTAAACATGTACGCAAAATTTCAGCTTAATCGGAAACCGGGAAGTGGGTCAAATTTAAGTTCTAAGATTTGTTTACATAGTGACAAGTAAAGCTATTAAAATTGTGTTAAAACATATTGTAATTTCTTAAAGCTTAAAAACAAAATAGATACAGAACCGTACTATCAAAGAGCATAACAACCTACTTGAACCTTACAAACTGATCTGATTGCTCTACAAGACTCGTTCAACCACGCTGTCCATCAAACCAAAAATGAACCCTCGAACTCCATGAATATCGTCCGTTGGGTATGAGCATTGCATCGTAAACTCGTGGAGAAGCACTCAACCAAAACATTCGCAGCCGAGAGCTGAGGGCACTTGAACCCACGCTACACTGTACTTCATAAAATATTCACGCAGAGGAAAAACTAGCGGGTCATGGCTGTGACGACCACGATTATATAGTGACTCTATTTGCTTTAGACGATATTATAAACTTTTGTAATATCCATATAATAGTTTCAGATGATGTTTTTGAGAGCAATAAAGTTTATGCCTTGGAATATAAAGTGTGTTTATATTCCACTCTCAGATCCTACTTAAAATCAGCTGAGCTTTTCATTCGCAAAACTAAGAATCTTCAAAGAGAATATAATAACTGAAGAAGACTGACAAATTAGCTCATTAGAAATAATGAAACCCAAAGATACTGAGAAAATGATGGAAGACTTGCAAATCAGCATTAAGAATTTTAGTACCGCGCTTCGCACTATGGAAATGAAACGTTCCTTCTCCGAAATATTTCTCGGGCATAAATAATTTTCCTCGGCCTATATATTTAACGGAACCCTCGAAGTGATAAGCAACAATGTTTAAGAAGACCATAAACCCTGAGTCCCGCTCCTCTGGTCACAGTTTTATTATTACTAAAGTCGTAAAGTTAAGAAACGTTACGAGTATGACCTTGACACCGGAGAGCCCAAAACGGTGTAGTCTACGAACAATATCTCCGAATTTACTACGCCTAGTAAAAAGTATAACTATTTTTATGATTACTGATAAAATGGAACGTCAACAAAGCCCCATTTATGGTCGCATTAAATTCCTCTTTGATTTTTCCTGCCGGAATAATTTGGATTCAGAGGCTGACCGTAAAATTTATAGGCTTTTAGATTCAATGTTTGTAGATCTATCGGGCTTTTCAATTACAAGAAACGAAGAGTTTTACAACAGACTTACTTTCTGTTCATTGCATTGAAATTAGTAGAATTATTTTATTATTCTAACGACCTGTAACATTGCTGCCGGAATCTAAAACGAACGATTTAAAGGAATTAAACGTAGCTCAGCCTGAAGGATATTCAGCTTTTAAATAAAATATTGTATATGCACTTACTTTTGTACACAATGCGCTGCAGTCAGCACATAGTCCCTACTAATAATGAACCCTCCACAGAAGGAGTTCCCGTTCAGCACCATGGACACCTGGTAAGGATGCCTGTTCACCGACGTCGGTCTACCGCCGATAATCTGACCACTCAGCTCTGGACAGGCTTCCTCTAACTCTACATCTAGTTCCTGTTGAGTATCTTCTGTGTTTTGAGCGTCATCTGCTGTAGCGTCTGCGCAACATTCTGCTTCAACTGCTTCTTGCAGATCTGCAAGTAGTTTAAACTTAGAAGCTGTTTCCAGCAATGTTGACAAACATACGATTTATGTAGCCAACAGAACTTAAAAACTAATAACCGAAAAACTAATGCATAATTTCTTAGGGTGAAGGAGGTTCATAAATCAAACTGGACGCGATCAGCTATCCCAACCTCGTTCTAGTGTCAATATTCCTAAATAATGATGACACTGACTACTCTTGAACTCAACTTATGCTACACAAGCTTCTTCTAGAATAAGTCTTTCCTCCACTATTAATTATAGCCTTTGTACTATTCCAGACTATAATCTATATCTGTGCCAAATTTTGTTCAAATACGTTCAGCCGTTCTGGCGTGATTGAGTAAAAAACATCTATCTATCCAACCAAACTTTCGCACATATAATATTAGTAGGATAGGATTAGTAGGAAGCAAAGCACGTTCAGTTTCATTAGTGAAATTTGCTCTAAAAAATAACACTAAAATTAATTTGAATAAAATAAAATACTTTTCTGACGAAATATATTTCCATTACATTAATCATCAATTCTAATGATAAAGGTCATCAAGTCATCAAAATTGATCCATAAAAACAAAAATCCACAACACATGTGACAAGTAACAGGAATCATCACTCACCCACAACTCCAACAAGACACAACAGTAGCAGCCCAGCTGTCACCGCAACCATGATGCCTGGTAGACTCCACCTGCTCACAGCACTGACTTAGCCACCGGCGCCCGCGCAGCGACAATGTTCCAAATTCTAATTATTGCTAAACGTCTGGCGCAGGTAATTTCGCACGGTAAGTCACGGCCGCGACCTTTTCTCCGGCTTCCATTAATCGAGTTAAGTCAAGGTGAGGATTGGGAGGAAAAAATTAAGTTGACGAGGTGACTTAATATGCGTAACGTTGGTATGATTAAAGTACGAGGGCAAGATAAGTACAGTACAACTATTTTCTTAATGTCCCTCGGCATTTCCGAATACAAACGAATGCTAATTTCCATGTCCATCAATTATAAGATTTGTCGTGTATAATAATTTGAATACAAAACTAAGTACTTGGTTCACAAGGAACTCAAAACAAAATAACAATAAAGTACTTAGTCCTGAATTCAAATGATTATACACAATAAATCTAATAATTGATGGACATGGAAATTAGCATTCGTTTCGACATTAAAAAAATAGTTGTACTGTAGTTTGGCTGTCGTATGCTCTCATCAAGTCACTAAACCAACTTGACAATTTCCAGACGGGTAGGGAAAGATTGTCAAGATTGCGAAAACTCGACATAGGTACGTTTTTTTAAATCCTGGCAGATCCAGGAAGTGATACTGCTAAAATTGTTTATGACATGGTAACGTGTCGTTAGTATAACTTCTTGTTAATGTTTAAATTATAAGTTGAAATGTAAACGTAGGTTAGGTTACGATGGGGCTGACATGCCTTAAAAGGATAAAAGTCCCTAAAAAATAAAGATTAAAAAAAATTACAATTCTTCTACAGAAAGTAGACAAACCCGTGAGTTCCCGACAAACACACATTCATAGTTATTGTAAGTCAATTAACTATGTTGTTAACGTTTCAGTTAAATATTCACGATTTTTTTCTATACTTTTGGGGACGTTTCAGGTGTCACGTAAAATTAATCTAACATTGTCTGCAGGTGAAAAAGCAGCCAAGTTTATAAAGGTGTTGTTACATAATAACAATAGATACAACAATAAATTGAATGTCTACATCCAAAGCATGAAATTAAATTAAATCAAACTTTAAAGTGTATGGGATAAAATAACGAGAAAATAACGGAGTTGGGTTTACTGGAACTGAAGTTGGAATCGGAGTTTTTAAGTTTGATTTATCGGAATTCGAACCGGAATCGAATAACTAACACTCATTAAAAATCGGATAAGTTTAATTGAAGTCCGAACGCACGCAATGCGAAATAAAAATCTGCCCGCGCCTTTTCCCAACTATCTTGGGGTCGGCTTACAGCCTAACCGGATGCAGCTGAATACCAGTACTTTACATGGAGCGACTGCCTATCTAACCTGCACAACCCAGTTACTGGGTAATACGATACCCCTTGGTAAGACTGGTTATCAGACTTTCGGGCTTCTGACGACCCGTAACGACTGTCAAAGATCAACGATTGACAACCGGGACCAACGGCTTAACGTGCTTTCCGAGGCACGGAGGAGTCTCGTTATGTAAAGATGGTCACCCATCCACGGACCAACCCCGGCAAGCGTAGCTTAACCTGATGGATCGACCCGTGCGGCTGTTATTACTTTTGCCACGAGCCTCAGGCGACAAGCAGAAACATAATTATGTTATGTTGGTACGCCCTGGCATCGGCTGGCAGCGCCGCCTCCAATATTAACCTCAGATTTAAAAATTTCGGCACCGAAGTCGAAATCGGAAGTGTAATTTCAATAGGAAGTTCCGACTTATAGTCAGAAGCTAGAAAATCTGTCACCAACCTTGCCAAGTAGTACCGTGTTACACAGTTACTGGGTTGAGGAAGTTAGAGAGGTAGTCACGGCATGTGAAGTACTGCATCCGATTAGACGGGAAGCTGACGCCAACGTAGTTTGAAAATGACAGATTGTTTAAATAAAACTTTGTCCCGCACTAGTAATAACTACTCCTGTATCGTGGGTGCGTTCAAGAACATGTAAACTCACATACACAAGACACCCAGACCCGGAACAACCATTATATTATTATGTACGCCATGCAAATATTTGTTCGTGTAGGAATCGAACACGCGACACGTAGCGCAGCAGCCTTACCCTAACACTTTCCGTCCCTTACTACCCTTTCCTTTATCATTAGGGTTCCGTACCCGAAGGGTAACCAACAGGACCCTATTACTAAACCACTGCTGTCCGTCCGTCCGTCTGTCCGTCAGCGGGCTTTATCTCATGATCCGTAATAATATGTAGATAGTTGGAATTTTCACTGAATGTGTATTTCTGTTGCCGCTATAGCAACAATTTTTTTTTAAATACGTTGCCCCACTTTAGGAATTACCTCTGTATCGTGGGTGCGTTCACAAACATGTATAATTCATGTGAATTATACATGTTTGTGATTATGCATGTTTTTAGTTCTGGGTCTGGGTGTCTTTTGTATGTACACAAGACACCCAGACCCAGAACGACTATCTGTAGGCCATACAAATATTTATTCCGTGCGGAAATCGAACCCGCGACACGCAGCACAGCAACCGAATGCTCAACCACTGCACCAACCGTGCCGCCAAAATTAAAGGGGAGCTTACTAGAAAGGTGTTTTTTGTTTTCTTTTTTGCTAGACGCGTATAATCTTGTACGATGGTACGGAACCCTTCATGCGCGAGTCCGACTCGCACTTGGCCGGTTATTCGTATCTACACATTACCTACACAGCGCTTCAAAGCGCAGCGAAAAAATAGCACAAAACTCCCTAACAGTTGTTCATGTCTGCCTGATCCTAGAAGTAGCACAAGAAACTCCCTAACAGTTGTTCATGTCTGCCTGATCCTAGAAGTAGCACAAGAAACTCCCTAACAGTTGTTCATGTCTGCCTGATCCTAGAAGTAGCACAAGAAACTCCCTAACAGTTGTTCATGTCTGCCTGATCCTAGAAGTAGCACAAGAAACTCCCTAATAGTTGTTCATGTCTGCCTGATCCTAGAAGTAGCACAAGAAACTCCCTAATAGTTGTTCATGTCTGCCTGATCCTAGAAGTAGTACAAGAAACTCCCTAATAGTTGTTCATGTCTGCCTGATCCTAGAAGTAGTACAAGAAACTCCCTAACAGTTGTTCATATCTGCCTGATCCTCACACCAGACTCCAATCATGCAAAAACAAGAGAACAATCATTTTTGAAGAAACAAGACCGAGATCATAATAAAATATCATCTCGCGTTAAAATACGCCCCGACGTCAATCGCAAATTAGCAGCAACATCCATAAATATAATATTGTTGACGACTCGCTTGTTTTACGAGAAACATTAAAATATTCCCAACCGTTCAGCTCCCGAACCAACGGGCTGTTTATTTTTAAAACACTAACTTTTGCACACGACTTCGGTTTGAATGGTTCACAAAAATTGACATGTGTGTTGACAATATCTCTTCACTTCTGTTCTGTGGGAAATATTTTATTTTTCTGTTGACGCTAAATGTTTGTGCATGGGTTTGTGTGATTTTTCAGTTTTGTGGTTTTTGTTGGCAATTCAGCTGGGACAGTTTTTAAAAGTGTTATTGAAATGGAAATATTTGATACTGAATGTGTAGCTCCTGAAGTAAACTCAAAGAAATAAGTCAAAACCAATAAACCGGCAAAACTCCAGACGTGTAATGGGTATGGATATCACGACGACAGCACACAAAAAAAAACATCTAAAATTTTGTATATAATCTAAAGATTTCGAATCTTCACTAATTGACTGAATTTAATCCTGTAAACTTAAGGATAGAGCTCTCTAGCATGAAAGTTCCTCAGTTGGATTTTACTAAGTTAAACCGTATTGTAAACCAAACAACTTAAACAAAATACATGAAAATCGAATTCTACGAAATATCAATAATTTAATCTAGGTAAGTAATATCAAGCCTGCGGTATTAAAAATAGCCAGACAGGTGAAAATCGATTCGATATCGCACAATACAATTCCGGTAAGAAGTGGAAGTGTTTCTGATAAAAATGTTAACGCAATAGTGATTATTTCCCTACTAGAATATTTCTTATAGACTGCTTGCTGCAGTAAATATAGGATTACATATTTATCCCGACAATTAATGAAAAACTGAATCGAAGGACCAAAAAAATACTACAAGACCAAACGTCTAATGATAGAGCCATGTTTTTCGAATAGATACCTAGCTGACCATTTCAGGCGAATGTTAAGTATATGGTTTTAATCAATCAATGCAGCAACCTCATTTAATTTAAATTATGAAAGTGTTATCTACACAAATACACCACATTTAAGTCGTGAAGTGTTCACATAAATACTTTGGAATATGTGCTACTTCAATGTATGTTTTTAAAGCAACCAGATTAAATATTCCACATAGACCAACAGACTCACTAACACACATACCTATTTCTACTATTTTTAGCCGTCAGCATCCGGCGAGGGCTAAAAATAATTATAAATCTGCGCTTGCAACACCAGCTTTATGAAATTTTAAAATATCTTGCGCTACGCTGCAGCGGACGTGCTGAAACTGATGATTGATTTATTTGTTATTTAGTTATTCAATAAGGTATGAAAATTTTACGTAAATTATTACCTAAATTAAAAAACCTGTGTAGGTTTCAATTACCTATTTTATGAAAGAATACGTGTCTAGATATTTTTACTTTAAAATGCTGACATACAAGTTAATTTGAGCCTAAGGATGCGTTTCCACTGAAGCAGAGCTGGGGGAGAGGAGCGAAGACGTGCGAATCGACCAATCACAATAGTTGAAATCCTCATCGCGTCACTCGTCTCGTCTGTGATTGGACAAATTCTGCACGTCTCCGCTCCGCTCCGCTCAGCTCAGCTCCGCTTCAGTGGAGACGCACCCTTAATTTAAAAAAAAAACTTTACTTACTGTTTTTACTTTTATGAAAAGATTGAAAAGGTTGTTTAATGTGAAACTGTTGACGGATAGTTAAATCATTTAGTATTTCCATAGTTGGTACATATAATACAAATGGTTAAAGCCCATACAATTTGATACGTTTTAGTAGGTACACTGAAAAATACCATAGTCAATGACCGCTTTAGTTCACTTCACATTTTATTGCGATTTCAATATTTATTTTTGTTTTTTGTATTTTTCTCCATAATATACATAAACATATATTAAATAAATAAAATTAAATAATACTATATTTCAGACGATGTCCATAATTAGGTTAGGTTAGGTCAGTATTTTGGTGTTAGTAACAAAACTTTACCTTGGGACCACCTTTGAAATCGCGAAAAAAATAAGCTGTTGCCTACATTACAACGAATTAACAGCTCATTTTATCTTACCAGTTAGGGCGAACTTCGAGAAAGAGGTTAAACTTCGGATCCGACTCGGCTGGCGTTAGAGAAGCTGCGCGGTATCTTCTCGTCCCACATATCACAGTGTCTCAAGACGAAAGTCTATGACCAGTTCGTGTTACCAGTGATGACATATGGTTAAGACTCTATAGCTAAGACGACCGGTCGTTGTGGCGACATAATTACGGGGGAGGCCTATGTCCAGCAGTGGACGTCTTTCGGCTGAAATGATGATGATATTTGTCAAATTGGAATCAAAGTATTTATAATTTTCATACATTCAATCTATCCCAACTTTGACCAATAACCTAGGCACCCAAAGCTGACAAACGTAACGCACCGCCTTATCCTCATCACATATGTTTATATCCCTATCACTTAAAATGAATGCCAAATACGAGACAATTAAAATAATTTGGCGATTGATTCAAACAATCGCAATTAGAACAATATCTATTAGTAGGAGATACGGTAATAGAAATATATACCCTCATCTATTATTTAAAGACGACAATTAAATAACGGATGAAGTTGGCTTGAAAATCAGCAGAACCAAAACTGAATACATGTTCTGCGATTTCGGCGGTCTCTCCAGTTCTGAAGCTGTAGTGCTAGATGGCGCGCTTCTCCCAGTCTGCTCCGATTTTCGGTATCTCGGTTCACTCGTGCAAAGCGATGGCGAAATTGATCGGACGGTTACGCACAGAATTAACACTGGATGGATGAAATGGCGGCAGGTCACCGGGACTATCTGTGACTCCCGCATTCCCCTAAAACTTAAGGGGAAGATTTATAAAACAATGGTCAGACCTGCTGTCTTGAATGGTTCAGAATGTTGGGCACAAAAGGGATGAATGAAAAGCAATTGCATGTAGCTGAGATGAGAATGCTAAGAGCGATGTGTGGTGTTACGCGCATGGATAGAATTAGGAATGAGTATATAAGAGGAAGTCTGAAAGTGGCACCGCTGACTGTAAAGTTGTGTGGAAATTGGTTGTCGTGGTATGGGCATTTGTGATGCGGAGGAATGAAGAAAATGTCGTGAGGAAAGTCTTGTGTATGGATGTGGATGGCTATAAGAGTAGGGGAAGGCCAAAGAAACGATGGTTGGACTGTGTGAAAAAGGATATGGGTAAAAAGGGGGTGACTACAGAGATAACGACTAATAGAGGAGTATGGAAGAAAAAGACATGTTGCGCCGACCCTAAATAAATTGGGATAAGGGCAGGAGAATGATAAATTAAATAACGGATGAGGGTAAATTAATTACAGCTGTGTACCTCTTTGTACCTGGCAACTTCATAATTGCGCTGAAAGAAAGGCAGGCAACCTATATTTTTTCAATTCTTTGCGAAATATTCTCTCGACTCATGCTTGATTTTCTTAAATAACAAATCGGTGAAATTAATAAATAAGTTATTTAACAATGTAGGCTCCGGATTTAGTTATGCAACAAATTTGTAATTTATTAATGTGCATATTCTCTAACATATAAACTTCGTCATCTTCAAATAACAGATGAGGGTATATACATATTTCTATTATCATATCTTAGACCAAAAAGTTGAGGCGATTAATCGGTGACTCACAAGCTGGTCACTATTGGAACAATCTCTATAGTCGAGCCGTTCAGGCGATGACTCACTGCGCTGACCTTCCATGGCGTTGGACTGTGACAAGACCAGATGTTACCGGACAAGTTATGAGAGGCAGCGAATTATCAATAACAATACAGTAAATGCATTCAACGCTAAACGTGTTTAAACATTTACAAACGATTCACAGAATTAGAACTATGATTTAAATTCGTTTATCTTTAAATGCATTTACTGATTTGTGTTGCAAGTTGGCCTGTGTAGAGTAAATCCTTATTGTTGTTGGTATTAGTATTTTCATGAAATAATTCCATATTATAAATTTGAAAGTTTATGGATGTTTGTTACTTAATCAAACCAGAAAAGCTCAACGGATCTGGATGAAATTTGGCATAGAGATAGATTAGGTATAGTCTAGGATAGCACATATAAATTCAGATTTTTTTTTTCGGAATTTATGTGCTATACGTAACTCGAAAACTATGAAAAGTCGCGGCACATACATGTGGTATAAAAATATTGTATTATGTTAAAGTATGAACGCAGCATTATAATTGGAAAAACGGAGAAGAGTGAGAGGAAAAATAGAAATGGCGATAACTAGATTCACGACGGACGTACGGTGTAACACTAATCTTTTTTTTTGTGTGTGCCCGAAATAAACAGTTTTACAAGTATACACACACACATACATGTGAGTGATTTAGATATCGCACAAGAAGTACTAATTCGAAGCCATTGGCTGAAGCAAGTCATTCCATAAAAGTCTTTAGAACTGCAGCGACTAGATTCAACATAGTTGTTCTACGTTGAATTGTGAAGAAAAGTTTGAGTTCTTATCTTTTCTCGATTTCGAAAAAGAGATAAGAACACAGTCACAGTAATGACATAGTCAAACTACTAGCTTTATGAGAATAAAGTCCCTGAAAATGCAAATGAATGAAATGGCCAAGCCAATCAGCAATCCCTAGTCAAAATCATCTCTAATTCAGCTCTAACCTCTTTAAAAAGCGCGACTGGAATGCGAGCGAACATTCGAAACCGTTCGACATAGTCAAGATTCCAATACTTACGTACCTACTACGTTTGTCCTCTAGTACCGACATTTTGGAAACTAGCCATTTGAACAAACACATTAAGAAACAATACGGCTGTGAGTTTCTCATGAATTACAGAACAAATAGGAGTCTACGTAATTTACGGGGCGAGTGGAATTTCACGTACTAAAATCAGGTGGGTATGAAATAGTGAATGCAGCTATATATTCAGAATTTTCGCATAGCAACCTCGCTCTATCGCAGTGCGGTTATCGACCAGAATTCCAAAATTGGACTAAAAACCGGCCAAGTGCGAGTCGGACTCACGCATGAAGGGTTCCGTACCATCGTACAAGATTATACGCGTCTGCTTGTTGTCATTATTAAGATCGAGCAAAAAAAAAAACAAAAAATCATGTTTCTAGTAGGGGGAGCCCCTTTAATTTTTTATTTATTTTAATTATTTATTGTTATAGCGGCTATAATACACATTCTGTGAAAATTTCAACTGTCTACCTATTACGGATCATGAGATACAGCCCGCTGACAGACAGACGGACAGACGGACAGCGGGGGCTTAGTAATAGGGTCCCGTTACCCTTCGGGTACGGAACACTAAAAAGACATGAGTATTTCAAAGCAACAATGTTTTGGTACATGCACCATCAGTAAAATCCTTAGTGTACATTCACTCACGAGCTCTATTCTACAGGAACCATGTTTTTTTTTTTTGGAGGATTAAATGAAGCTAACGGCACTCAGTTATAGTGTTGCTTTCTAGCAGAGACTGTATTTTATAAAAATACCAGTTTCTGCCAACAGTTTTGCATCCCGAGGGAACATACTCCCGAGATAAAAAGTATCATCATCATCATCAGCCTTTTAATGTCCCCACTGCTGGGGCACAGGCACAGGCCTCCTCTCTGTGAGAGGGTGTGAGCCGTAATCCACCACGCGGGCCCAATGTGGGTTGGTGGGATGTCACATGTCTTCGAATTATTGGTTCTAGGATATGCCGGTTTCCTCACGATGTTTTCCTTCACCGTTTTGAGAGCAGTGGTAATGAAATAATTTACACAAAGTAAAGCGCCTGCCTGGGTTGAAACTCGCAATGTACAACTTGTAAGTCGCGGCCAATACCACTGCTCACATAAAATAAAAAGTATTATATGTCCTATTCCAGGAAATGGTCTACCCGTATGCCTAGTTTCATCAAAATCCGTTTAGCCGTTAAGACGTGAAGATGTAACAGACAGACAGAGTTACTTTCGCATTTATAACATTAATATGGAATAAAAACAATAACAGATAAACCATAATTTTTTTGAGTGTATATTGATTAACTAATAAGCTCTGGTTTCTGGTAGGTATATCCATTAGACAATAGGCAAATTTGTAAACCGGTAAACAACTCACAAACGAAGAATCCTCTTAAACAATATTCGGATTCGTTCCTATTTTTCACAGCGACTGGTAAAGTTGGGTGTGCCGGATTAAACTCATTAATCTAGTGTTGTTTCAATATCGGGACATTGGCATCGATAAATTTCCCTGTGACCAATTGCGTTCTGTCCCGAATCGATAAAAAAGTAAGTTATTTATCACGAATACGTAGTCTAATGGTTTAAGAACACGGACTTCGATAGTTTTTCTTTCTGTTATTGAAAACAGAACGAGTGGAAAATTTTCTCTGCATCAGTTTGGAGAGGGAGAGGGAGGCCAAAGAAAAGATGGAGGAGGGAAGGGAGTTAGTGATACCGTGACGGCTGACAGGACAGAATGGAAGAAAACAATGTGTTGCGCCGACCCCAAGTAACATGGGATAAGGTCAGGAAGATGATGATCACTTTGGGAACACATTAATTGTGCGTACAGCTAGGGAGTGGAATTCCCTGCAAGAGTCTGTATTTTCTGATAGCTACAACCTGGGAGTCTTTAAGTCAAGAGTGAACAGGTTACTTCTGGGCAAGCGTGCTCCATCTTCGACCGGCAAACGCGTGCCTATCAATAATAATAAAAAAATCAGTCATCGGCTCTTCTATTGGAAACTAGCTGTTTCTACTAAGTTACTTCTAATTCGTTATTGTTTGTTTTTATGTTGTGAATGAAATCTTTATAGGTAATTAATTGGTCGTGAAATTAAGTAATCGCGGCACTGGAAGTAGTGCTTAATTTTTAATTAAGCAAATGATTTCTGAATAAACAATTAATTTAGCTAATGTGCCGCTGTGCCCCTGGTTTCTAGAAATTTCATTTGAATTGAAAGAGTCTAATTTCACGGAAATTCTTAAGAGGGAACAGGGGCTGCGACTCTTTATACAAATATATTCCCCTTTTTTAATCGACTTCAAAAAAAGGAGGAGGTTCTCAATTCGACTGTATTTTTTTTTGTTTTGTGTGTTTCTCATAACTTTTTACTAGGTGAACCGATTTTGAAGATTTTTTTTTTATTTGAAAGCTGTTGCTTAACATGTAGTTCCATTTTAATTTGGTGGAGATCTGATAAAGAACTTCGGAGATAGACAATGGAACGTTTCAATAAATGATGGTAAATCTTCCAGAATTGCTGCAATCGCATGTCTGTATATTGTTTTCACCACTTCACAACATAAGATCACGCTGTGATACGCTCTGAAGGGATACACAGATTTGTACAGTTCACCCTGATACACCCTAATTTTTTCACCAACTATGTACAAATTCCCTATTTTTGGGGCTACCAATTCGGGCATAACTTTACTATTAATTTAGTTTTAGAATGGGGACAACTAAAAAGTGAAAAATAAAAAAACTTTTTTTTTGTAAAAAGTTTTACTTTTTTCTCTTCTTTTTGTCTTCACCAAATTAAAATGGGACCACATGTAAAGCACCAGCTTTCAAATAAAAAAATCATCAATATCGGTTCACCTAGTAAAAAGTTATGAGGTACCAGACATTAAAAAAAAATACAGACGAATTGAGAACCTCCTCCTTTTTTTGAAGTCGGTTAAAAATACAACTGACTTCCTTAAATAATACTAAAAAATGCAAAATAACTTTAATTTCGGGAGTCGGTGTAAAATAACGAAGAAACCAAACTAGAAACACCGACTTCCGAAATTAAAGTTATTTTGCATTTTTTAGTATCTAAGTATTATTTAAGGAAGTCGGTTGTAATTTTTTTTTTGTGAGAAGTTTTTTTATTCCTCACAAAAAAAAGGCCTCATGCTCGACCAACTGAGCAATGCCAGTCTCCGGGTTGGACTTTCGATGAATATGACCAAAACAAAACTGATGACGAACAATATCGAGCGCCGCATAGAAATTGGGGGGGTGAGGATTGAATATGTCCATGAATACATTTATCTCGGCCAAATAGTCTCCTTCCAGGCAAGACAAGACAAAGAGATCGCGCGACGCACTGAAAATGCCTGGAAGAACTATTGGTCGATGAAGCACTTAATGAAGGGACCTCTCCCTCTTTCTCTAAAACGAAAGCTTATGGACATGTGCATTCTTCCCACCCTCACCTATGGGGCGCAAACGTGGTCTCTTACCAATCGTCAAAAGTCTGCACTTGGAGTCTGCCAACGCGCTATGGAACGAAGTATACTGGGTGTCAAACTCACAGACCGAATTAGAAACTCTATACTTCGTTCTAAAACACAAATTGCGGACGTTAGCCACACAGCTGCGAGATTAAAGTGGAACTGGGCTGGTCACATCTGCCGCATGTCGGAAGAGCAGTGGGCAAAGATTAGCACACAGTGGATCCCGAACGAAAAGAAACGACAACGCGGCAGGCCCAGAAAGAGATGGCGGGATGAGTTGGATTCCTTCTCAAAGGACTGGCCCAAAATTGCAGAAGACCGGGAAAAGTGGAAGGAGGGAAGGGAGGCCTTTGCCCTGCAGTGGGACAGCACAGGCTCATAATAATAATAATAATAATAATTTTTTATTCCTGAATAATGCCTCTACAGCAATATTTTTGTTTCATAAAGCCAAGGTCTGATGTAGACACGTCCCTGTCATTTCCTTTTTTTTCAGCAACAAAGAAGTCAAGAAAATATGACCCTCCAAAAATGACAAAAAATGGCCCATTTTTAACGCCGTTATAGAGAACAACCAGACAAATTCGAAAAGTTTTTAACATAAAACATTTAATAGGAACCTTGATATACTCTTTCTTAAATTTTTGTGCTAAAAATAATAGAATCGGCTCAGTTTTCGAGGAGAAATAAGGGGAATACGATACGTCGATCTCGTCAAAAATTTTGTGATTTATTCGGTCTGAGCTGCAGCTGTCCGTACTCTACGGAGGCAGGCTTGAGGCAGCACGACAGCAATAGTTTCTTCAAATTCCTCGCAGGCCCTGTTCCCTCGAATGACAACGATAGGAATGGCTCTGAATGTATTGCAAAATAAAAAACTTTTTACAAAAAAAAAAACAACCGACGTTCAAAAAATAAATACACCGTAAATGTTTGTAATTTACTTCTTCGTTATTTGACACCGACTTCCGAAATTAAAGTTATTTTTTAATTTTTAGTGTATTTTTTTTTTTTAAAGTCGGTTGTTTTTTTTTGTAAAAAGTTTTTTATTTTTCACTTTTTAGTTGTTATACCCCACAACTAAAAACCCCAATAACATGGAACGTGGAATTTAAACATATAGAGTACACCAAAACGTCATCGAGGTAAACGTATTTTTCGTTTTTATTTAGTTTCTCAAAAAGCGCTTAAGCAATTTCGATGAAAATTTATATGGGACCACCTCGGGAGGATATTCTTTCGGATAAAAAAAGAATTTTAAAAGTCGGTCCACAACTGACGGAGAAATCGGCGGACATTCATAAAAAATAAAAAACATACAGTCGAACATAGAACCTCCTCCTTTTTCGAAAGTCGGTTAAAAAATAAACCTTGTCGTCTATCGATCCGTGAAATAAATTTAGTGCAAAAATACACAAACATTTCAGTCAACGTATAGATAATATGCGACCGCTACCAAAATATTCAAGAGATGCATTTCTAAAATAAATGACATTCAAAAGTTTATTAGTATTTTTATTTTAGAGTCGTCGTTTAGATGTCGGTCTTTATAAATATTACAACTACACTGTGCATTGCATATGAGATTTAGGACTGAATTTAAAACCACTTAAGGGCCTACCTCCCCATAAGTGGCACCCTCATTGAATAAAAATTCGTATCTTAGCCTAGAAAATAAAAATTAAAGAATCCTATGTTGCGTTTGTTACAAATAGGATAAGGTATTTTTACGTTGTTAAAACAGGACTTAAAGTGTTTCGTATCTAAAGTAGTAAGCAAAAGTACCAAACTAAACTCTTTGAGTACTGTTTCAACAACTTAAAAATACCTTAAGCTCTTTGTAACAAACGCAACATAGGATTTTTTAATCTATATCTTCTACGCTTTGCTACGGTTTTTTATTCAAGCCACTTGGCGGCTATATACGCCTTAACAGTGTATTGGTTTTTCTAACAGAATATTATAAAAACAAAACGAGAAGGGCCTTCAAGAAGTACTGAGTTGATTATACACTAAGTAACAAAATTTTAACAGTCACCAGGTTCACACAAGAGAAGTAAAATAAAAACCGGCCAGGTGCGTGTCGGACTTGGCACATTTAGGGTTCCGTACCAAATGAGGGAATTATCAAAGGAAATTCTGAGTTATCAATATATTAGTATTTTTAGTAAAATATACGTAATAATAAACGTTATCACCCAATTTCAAGTTCATAGGCCAGTGGTTAAAAAATTCTTTCGAACAAAATTTTGTGACGGACGACGGACAGACAGTCAGACGGACAGACGAACACGTGAGTGACAGCAATAGGACTCTTCGGCTACGGAACCCTAAAAAGTGGCACATGGGTACTCGTAGCGTGTGCCTCGCGGCTACTACGCCAATAAGGTTCATTTCGGCAATGTTTCCCGACAAATGAATGAATGAATGAAGATGAAGTGATGATAATGAATATTATGTAGACAGAGAGGAAGAATACCTATGGTCAAGGACTGTCAGATGGATTTTATGAGGAATGAGATGAAAGAAAAGTACATGATACCGTGACGATTCAAAGAGGAGAGTGAACGAAGGAACCTAAATTACTTCGTCAACCCCAAGTAACACGGGCAAGAGGAGAAACATTATGATTCTGTTTGACAAAGCCATGACGACACTATGATGACATGACGAGAATGACCGACTAGGATACCCTATGGGTGCCATTATGGGTGCCCTAGTCGGTAATTCTTCCATACAAACGTAGTGTGGCGATTACTTTACTATTTGATGGTGTAATTACCTAACAAAAAACTATATCTATTTATTTAGACAAAAAACCCTGTGTTGAGACAAAAAAGTAATAAAAAACTTTTTTACAAAAAAATAGAAACGACTTCCAAAAAAGTGCAAACTAACTTTAATTTCGGAAGTTGGTGTTCCTGTTTTGTGTCTTCGTTTTTTGACACCGACTTCCGAAATTAAAGTTATTTTGCACTTTTTTTGGAAGTCGGTTCTATTTTTTTGTAAAAAAGTTTTTTATTTTTCACTTTTTAGTTGTGGTTCCCCATTAAACTGTTTTAACAATTCATAGACATACGATAGCAGCAATCGCGGTTGATTTGCTGTCAATTTTTGAAGAGTTCCGTTGTCTGTCTCCGAAACCCATCACCAGATCTTTTTTAAATTTAAATGGGACCATTTCGGAATAAACCCCTTTCGAACAAAAAAAGAATTTTGCAAATCCGTCAATATATGGAGTTATGCCCGAACATACATAAAAAAAAAAAAATACAAACATCCGAATTGATAACCTCCTCCTTTTTCGAAGTCGGTTAAAAAAACAAATATCGAAAAATCTTTTTTTTTATATTTTTGTGAAGAATGACCGGCTAAGATAGAGAAGACCCTTAAGATATAAGCATAATCAGCCTTTATAATATTCCCACTGCTGGGACTCAGGCCTCCTCTCTGGAAGAGGAAATGGGCCGCAATCCACCACGCGGGCCCAGCGGGTTGGTGGATGTCACAAGCCTTCGAATTTTATGTTCTAGGACACGCCGGTTTCCTCACGATGTTTTTCTTCAACGTTTTGAAAGCAGTGGTAGTGAAATAAATTACACAACGTAAAGCGCCTGCATGAGCTTGAATGAGGTACAACTCGTAAGTCGGGGCCGTTACCACTGTGCCACCGCTGCACCAAGATAAGTATAGCTCAAAAATGTTGGTTTAATAAGTATAGCTCAAAGATATTGGTTAAATAAGTATAGCTCAAAGATGTTGGTTAAATAAGTATAGCTCAAAGAAGTTGGTTAAATAAGTATAGCTCAAAGATGTTGGTTAATAGCTCAAAGATGTTGGTTAAATAAGTATAGCTCGAAGGTGTTGGTTAAATAAGTATAGCTCAAAGATGTTGGTTTAATAAGTATAGCTCAAAGATGTTGGTTAAATAAGTATAGCTCAAAGATGTTGGTTAATAGCTCAAAGATGTTGGTTAAATAAGTATAGCTCGAAGGTGTTGGTTAAATAAGTATAGCTCAAAGATGTTGGTTTAATAAGTATAGCTCAAAGATGTTGGTTAAATAAGTATAGCTCAAAGATGTTGGTTAATAGCTCAAAGATGTTGGTTAAATAAGTATAGCTCGAAGGTGTTGGTTAAATAAGTACAGGTCAAAAATGTTGGTTAAACAAGTATAGCTTAAAGATGTTGGTTAAATAAATATAGCTCAAAGATGTTGGTTAAATATGTATAGGTCAAAGATGTTGGTTAAATAAGTATAGCTCAAAGATGTTGGTTAAATAAGTATAGCTCAAAGATGTTGGTTAAATAAGTATAGCTCACAGATGTTGGTTAAATAAATTCCTACAATGTTCTCCTACTACAAAAACACAAAAAATCTTCTTTGTCTACTGAAATTATGTGTCAATGAAGCATTACAGCCCAAACCTCACTACACCCACACTGGCACCTCTGAAGTTTCTTCCTAAGTGTAGTGGGCGTTTTATAGCCTCCACGAAGATTTTATTTTTCTCAAGGAAACCCTATTTTTATTGCGGTCCTTAAACCCAACACGTAACTGTGTACAAGGTTCCACGCTTATAAGAAATGTTGCCATATTCGACTTAACTACTCGTATCTATCTAAACAAAATATTAGGTAGGTAAGTTTGAGGGAAAATCGATTGTTTGTTTCTACATATGATTGCCCGAAAAATCGCCACTGAACTGGTAGTGGGCAGGGCACATTGCTCGCAGAACAGATGGTTGATGGGACCGAAATGTTCTGGAGTGGAGACAGCGTGCCAGAAGACGCAGCGTTGTAAGGCGGGTAGCCTTACAACGCTGCGTACAAGGTAGACCGATAGATGCGAGACGCACAGGACCGGTCATTGTGAGGACACTTGTTGATGGTTACTTTTAGAGATTACCTCCAGCGAATATAATAAAAATCAGGATAAATTCGAAAGAGTTACCTCGCCCCTGGGCACGTAGGGCAGGGAGGAACAGGGGTGGGTTTTAGTCAGTAAGAGTCTGACACGCCCTTCCGCTCCACTCTAGAGCGGAAGAAGTTATAAGATGATTTCACACCCCCAAAAAAAAAAAAAAATCATATAAATAGTAGAAGTAACGATGCGCTCAAGAAAATTAATTAACGAATAGAAAACCTATACTATCTACGACTAATAGGCTACTTTATATCCCGAAAAATGTACGGTCCTTGTTGGATAGGCCACTGAAGCGAAGCCGCGTGTAAAAGCTAGTCTCTAATTTTCTTATTTGATAAAAAAGGCCTTCTAAAACAATGTCCAGGTAATCTTTCGCTCGCACTTGACCATTATCTCACCTGATTGTAAGCGATGATGCTGTCGACGATGGAGCACGCTTGCCTAGAAGTAACCTATTCATTCTCGTGTTAAAGTTTTGTAGGTTTGTAGTTATCTGGAAACACAGACTCCGACAGGGAATTCCATTCATCATCATTTTCAAATAATGACCCTTTTTTTGGGAGAAGGGGGGGGGGGAATCATTCAATGACTTCTCCCGCTCTGGGTGGAGCGGGAGGGCGTGACAGACTCTTACTGACTAAAACCCACCCCTGTTCCTTCCCTGCCTGAGTGCGGTAACTCATTTTCAGAATTTATCCGCTACCCCTAGGCATGCAGGCACCGGCCACGATGGGCCCCGTCAGTGGTGACTGACAACATCTCTTTGAGGCGCGCGTGGAACACTACGCGCCGTCGACTCACGGGCCTGGTGCTGATCGGACGGCGAGCTACCCACTGCTCGCCGTCCGCAGGCCCGGGTCTACGGTGGCCGGAGATCGTCTCGCGACATCCTACGCCCATTACGCCCAGTACCTCTCCTGCGGTTGTAGCGGCTGGAGCCGTGAGGGCCACTCCGTTGAGCTTCCCTCACGCGAAATAATGACCCTAAACCACCTTTTTGTATAGACTACCAAAACTTTCTGGAAAGCCAGTATGTACGTACCTAGAGTACCTAGTCACAGCTTCATAGCAACAGTGAAATATCGCAGTATATAATGCGTAGAGCAAAACAAAAAATGAACAAGCAAAGAGGCCTCTAACATTGAGTAAGACGAGGGCTTTAAAGACGGAAACAGTGTTGATGTAACATGGAAAAATTGTAGCTCATAAAGCTAGGAGAACTCTTGAACATTCCTTGTTTTACGTATTCCAACGATACGCTGCGCCGGGCGGGCCAAGAGCGTCGGCGTTATATTTACACGACATAAATTACAACAGATCTTTAAAAATAGACACTTTCGCAACGCAACAACACAAGACATTCAGACGCTTTGAATTAACCGAATTTTAGTGCATCCGGAACTTAGGACCAAACGAACCCATTTGAAAGATATACTCCTCGAATTTACGTTTCATTGCGTTTTTCCTTTAAAGCACTCGGTTGTTACATTGCCGGCACGCTGGCATTGGATTGCAAACGGTTTAAATTTTAGTGTCGAATAATTTCATAGTACGGTGATTTGCACACAAGTGCAGATTTCGAAGCTTTAATTGAATTGCTAACGGTTATTGCGTCGATCAGAATGCGTCTATAAAAAATGTTTGTGCATGCCAAATGGCTCTCATTATACTAAATGGATTCACTAATTTAATCTCTACTGTTTCGAACTGAACTGAACGAATCGCTTTTAGTTGAAATATTTGTGGGATTTTTAATTGTGACAAGTGCTGGGCGTAATTGGTTTGTAACACACAAAACACAAAACTTTTTCTTTCAGCAATGAGTTAATGGATCGAGTAATTATACTGCCGTCCAAAAAAGGCGCACATCTGCTCTTTTATGCAAAATTGAGTTGTTCACATTGTTGGAATCAGGAAAATAAGGCCTATTGGTAAAATGGCAACCCGCGTGAAGCTGGGGCGGGTACAAATTATACCTACACCTAACCCTTCGTCACGAATCACTCTGTCTATTGGTGAAAACCGCGTGAAACCCGTTCAGTAGTTTTTGAGCTTATCGCGAACATACAGACAAGACGTGGAGGGGGACTTTGTTTTATAATATGTAGTGATTTACGTCAGCGGCTTCGCCCGCGTGAATGCCGAAATTCATCCCGAGGGAACGTACTCCCGGGACAAGAAGTATCCTATGTCCTTCTCCAAAGTCCAATCTATCTGTATACCAAAATTCATAAAGATTGGGTCAGCAGTTTAGGCGCGAAAAAGCAACAAACAAGCAGTCAGATTTTAATAGTTAGGTGTGTATATTATTAATATTTGATATTTCAGAGAAAACGGTTAATAAATCATCCTTCTGAAATTATTTCAAACAGTTTGCAACTTTGATTAAAACCATTATTTATATTCAAAGTTATCAATGAAATTAAATTCTATCGCGTAATTCATTTAATTTTAGACGCCCAGACATAAATAGCTATTAAATTATGAAATAATCTCTGTTCTAGAGTGGTGGACACTTATCAATGTCATGTTCTCCAGATTCCTGCGCTATAATTTATAGTTTTTATTATAAAACTGTAAACAACGGAACGAAATAAAATCTTAGGAAGATTTTACAGTTCTGTGTCATTTCGTAAAGGCAGCCTATTCGATAACTCAAAAATAACATAAGAAAGTGCAATAACCTGTCCAGATATTTAGAACTAACTTCTGCCAGCGCCCGCGTGGTATTAGTACTACCCGCACTATGAATTATAGGCTATGTGCTATTCCAGACTATAATCTATCTCTGTGCCAAATTTCATCTAGATTCGTTCATCCGTTCTGGCGTGATTGAGTAACAAACATTCATACATTCAAACATTAACATTTCGCATATTAGTAGGATTGCTTCGTTAGCTGTAGTGATCGCAAGCGCTTTTGCTGAGCATGTCTTATGGTCCTGGGTTCCATTCCCGGGTCGGGAAAAGTGTTATTGGGTTTTTCCATTTGAATTTCACACTAGCAGCCCGGGGTCTGGATTTTTACCCGGATGGCAACAAGCACGACCCGTATAACATGGGACTTAAACATACCAGGCGAGATATATCAGATCGAGGTGTAAAAAGACAGTTTCCGAAGCCGAAAGCCACATAATTATTCTACCCATTATTTGGATCATTTTTTTCCACTAGAACAAACCTGGAAATCGACTGGTTCTGGAGATATTGAAGGTCAAAGTCGCAATTTTATTTTTTATTTTTTTTAAGAAAATGAATTCCAAGTGTTAAAAAAAAAAGTGTTATTTATTACTTAACTTTTTTCCAAACAAACATTACCTGAATTTTCGATATTTTTTTCCAAATTTCGAAATTACGCATTTGCAGTTATAAAAACGCAATGAATATCAAACGTATTCGACAAGTACCTACGTGGCTTAGAGCAAAGGGGTGGTGGGGTTTAACTTCACTTGCCTGGGTTGGCGTTACATTGCGCCCCACAAAACTATATTTTTTTCATTCCTAAAAATAAAAGTCGTTCCCAGCAATAATTTTTGCGCAAAACTACTTTGTTAGATGTACAGTATGCGTAGTTGATGGTAACGTGATGTATCTTTTTAAACCCTGTATATACGTAGGTATGCATCCGTTAGCTGTATCATTAAGTCATCATCATTCTGCTGCACTTATCCCAATTTATTTGGATTCGGCGCAACTTCTCTTTTTCTCTAATAGTCGTCATCTCTGTAGTCACCCCCTTTTTACTCATATCCTCTTTCACACAGTCCATCCATCGTTTCTTTTGGCCTTTCCCTAGTCTTATAGCCATGCACATCCATATATAAGACTTTCCTCACGACATTTTCTTCATTCCTCCGCATCACATGCCCCATACCACGACAACCGACTTCCACATAACTTATAACTAAAACAGGAGGAGGAGCTCGTGGCTGAAATAATAACAGTCGCACGGTTCGATCCATCATTTTAAGCTACGCTTTGGCGTATCAGCCGGGGTTGGTTCCTGGATGCGTGACTATCTTTACACATCTTTGGAAAAGAGTTTAGTAATAACACTTGCAATACAAATGTATTGCAAGTGTAGTAGTAAAAAAAAAATTGCGACTTTGACCTTCAATATCTCCAGAACTAGTGGATTCCCAGGTATGGTATAGTGGAAAAAATGATCCAAATAATGGGTAGAATATGTGGTTTTCGACTTCAGAAACTGTCTTATTACACCCGATATACATTAAACGTTTACCTCTCGTAACGAATCCCATAGAACAATAGTGAGCAGGAGGGAGCAGTGGTAACGTAAATAGCCGGGCGGGTTATGAAAATACTCGCGCGGAATATTTCTGTACCGCGTCGTAATGTGATACGTGATACCGCGCGGAATGAGGGGCAAGAGGGAAGTAGTCTTTTGATCCTTTGGATTCAGAAGACCAGGGTATTTAAAGACTGATTTAAAAAAAATCACTATCACAACATAAACAAAGTCCCACACTGAGTATGTCTGCTTGTTCGCGATGAACTCAAAAACTACTGAACAGATTTTTATTCGATTTTCACCAATAGACAGAGTGATTCATGAGGAAGGTTTAGATGTATAATTTGTACCCGTGCGAAGCTGGAGAAGTCACTAGAAAACAAATAAAATTAACTTAAGTAAAAAGATAATATCTCTGGAACTACTGATACAATAGTTTCTCAGCTAAAATACTAGGAAGTGGTGACGGGCGCGCGTTTTTGAGGGACTGTTTTTATGTAGAACTTTGACGTTCCAAAAGTGCTGGCTCTCACCCTAGTTTAAGTAAATTAATTTTGATTTTTTTCCGTAAAATTGCCACACTAGGCAGAAAAGACTAGGCAGGTGATGTGGTCAAATGACTACCTACAACAATTACCTCAGGCATACAAAGAATCTGCCTGGGGTTGCGGGTAAATTTGATATAGAGTTACCGCACCCCTGGGCACTCAGGCAACTGAAGGAACAGGGGTGGGTTTTAGTCAGTAAGAGTCTGACACGCCCTCCCGCTCCACCCAGAGCGGGAGAAGTCATTGGATGATTTCCCAACCTCCAAAAAAAGGCATACATAGAATACCAAAATGTATCAATGTAATTACAAATTAATGCAGCGGCCAATAAGAACGTTTATATAACACTTTGGTCGTTAAAATAGTTTTACAAAAGTATTAATTTTATATCTTCGTAACTTTAGCTTCAAAGAAATAGTTGCAATAGCGCCAACATTCCCAAAAGTCTATAATTTCTACGGTTTAGTGAGAGGAAGGCTTCTGGCACAGTGCAACGACACTACATCAAGGGATTAACACTGAATTGTTGGCCAAAAGTGTATTGTATAACTGTGCTCCATACATAGCAGGTGCATAACCCATAATAAAATTATTGTGATCCCCTATTCATAGCACAACTATAGGAGAATAATTCATCCCGAGGTAAAAAGTACTAGCTTCTGCCTACGACTTCGTCCATGTAGAAATCAAACATACTGTAACATAAAACCCAGACCTCGGGGTCCTCGGGTCCAGTTGAAAACCAGCGCCAGGCACTAGCTGTCTGGCTTATATATGCTGAACTGGACCTATTTGGCGCAGCCGTTGGGCGCACACTTCTTTTTTTGTTTCCTACTTTTGTTTTTATAAATTGTTGAGTGTGCCTTTCACTGTGGCAAATAAATGTTTTTTTTTTTCTTTCTTTCTTTTCTTTCTAAAACATATTTTATAGCACTGGGCAAAGTCGGCAAAATAGTGTAGCTTCCTTCCAACGAAATATTTTTTTTAAAATGGATCAATTAAATTTTTTTTTTTTTACTTTTGATAGGCACGCGTTTGACCAGTATCTTACCAGATGGTAAGCGATGATGTGGTCGAAGATGGAGCACGCTTGCCTAGAAGTAACCTATTCACTCTTTACTTAAAGTCTTCCACGTTGTAGCTATCAGGAAACACAGACTCCGGCAGAGAATTCCACTCCCTAGCTGTACGCACAAATAGGTACCAACAAACAAACAATTTACCGGTTTATTTAGTTAGTTAGATTCAGTAAGCTACCACCATCCACCACCATCTAAAGCACAAAACAAATACGTATTTTAAATTTTAAATGCCTCTCGTAGACGTCCCTTCGAAACTAGTCTATGAATACTGAACTGATAAGAATTATTAGATTTTTTTGGGACAAGCCTGTCATGCTGTTATCAACCATTGCAACACCTGAAAGCCAGAATCAACAATGGTAAACCAAGTATGCCGGAGGCAATAAAGCTCGACGAGGACGGAGAAACAAACTGTCTTGGGTCTCGCAACGAAATTAATCAGAAAATAACGGAGGAAGAGTTAGCAAAAACACAATTTCCACTTCTCTCCTTATGGAGCAGGAGACAGAACAAAGCTAGGCCAATAGACACAAAGCAACATTAACAATTAAGGTAAGCCCAGTTGCCAAGCTCCACAAATTAAAACACTAATATTAATGGGTCCTAAATTGTGAGCTGTTACATTTAATTCCAATAATAGATTTCTTAGAAAAAACGCTTGAACGCACGGAAATTTGTTCTACATAGTTTCTACAAGGTAACTCCAGATGTAACCCGAACACTACCTGACATATATTGCGTTCAGTTGTGCAGGTTGTTCGTATTCAAGATCAGGTGTACAACATTGACAGAAAGGTGTGGCTACAAGCTAGAAGAAAAATAATTTACCCTGAAAGTTGTGAGAAATTTGGCAATACAGTAATCCACCTCCGTTCATATCCTAGCCAGGCGCTCGCAAATGGATGAGAAGAACTGCATTATTAGCTTTATAAGCATTATCAGATAGACCGTACAATTTACATTAAGTCGAAAACAAAAATACCATTTTTTTTTAATTCAATTTCGACTGTATCTGTGCAGTCACTCCCAAATAGTAACTGATAAACAGTCATTAGTAACTCCGACAGTCACAGACTCACAGAGTCACAGCTGTCTGCGATAACAAGAACAGAAATATTTGCACGATCCCGATAGTCAAGCGGTCAGGCCGAGTGACGGGAAAATGGCACTAATTTGTTGTTACAACACTACGTGATGCCAAACGGTTGCCAGGTTGTTGCCATGTAATTTAGTAGGTACACAAAATAGTTCAATAAACAGGCATAACACTGAATAATAACTACTTAACAAATTTAGATTACAGATTGTAATTACAATAAGTAATAATATGAGAAAAACAGTTTGAATAGATGGATGGATGTTTGTTACACAGTCACGCCAGAACGGCTGAACGGATCTGCATGAAATTTGGCATAGAGATTTATTTATTTATTGAGATAGATATAGTCTAGAATAGCACATAGGCTATAATTTATAATGGGGAAAGTACTAATTCCATGCGGGCGAAGCCGCTGGCAAAAGCTAACGTATCTTAAATTCATGCTTGTCGGCTCAAGTACTACAAAATACTCACAGTAAGGCCACAATTTCACCAGCAAGCAACTCGCATGCAAGTTTAATTACATTGCGGGGCACGATCGGGTGAATGATCACATTATACTTCAGTAGCCCGCAATGTAATGCAACTTGCATGTGTGCTTGCAGGTCAAAAAGGACTGTTTAAGGCGGTAACCATACGATAAACAACGAAATAATCGTGCGAAACTTTAAAAACAAGAATTGCATTTATTATACCAGTTGTTGCCGGTGCCTTAGTTCCCATACAAAACTTTAACCTCTCTAACGAACTGTCCGTTTAAAAGAACAGTTTCGTCGCATGATCCTTCATAAGTTTCGGCTATGCTGTACCTACTGATTACTATCGTTATTTTTCACTATCTTCTCTATAAATAAAAATTAATGTTGTGTCCTCTATGCGTTTCTAAACCATTGATCAAATTGTGATGAAACTTAGTTAGAGTCTTCTGAAGACTCCCGCGAGGGTTTCTGGTCCAAAAATGTATATAAATTGAAAAAAAAAACTTATTTATTTTACGTGGCATTTCAACGCCTTATGCGTTGCAGCTAGTTGCGACGATGTGGATAAACATTGTTTTTTTTTTAAATTTACCAGCATGCATAAGTTCAGCTCACTTGCAACTTTTTGCTATTTATTTTACACAAAACCGTTCAGTGCCATCAGTTTCATCCGCTCATGTTTTTCCAGCGTGTACAAAAATCCGAACAACACACAGCATATTCTTTGAGCGAACAACATAATAACCCGAGTGTCGATTATGGAGAGGAGCCAAACGGGACCATTTGGCAGGCGGCGCTACAAATCTATCAGTACCAGCCCGACGCTATGGGAGCCTGGTACATGCTGATTAACTTGCTGCCACGCTGGGCTTTTTGCAGGTTGGTAAATAACAGTCTACCAATGTTACGGAAATTAAACTTATTGACAGATCCTTTGAGGCAAAGGCAAATCATTTAGACACTTCTTGATGAGAAAATCATTCAGAATATTGCCAGAATGTTTATCTGTTCTAGCAGGTGTATTGGCTAACTCTGTTGACATCAATTTGATAGGCACTATTCAGTACATTGCTGCTTTGACGTATAGGAAAATAAAAATGTACTACGTAGTGCCTGTTATAATCGATGTCCACCGAGTAAAGCAGCAATGTACTGCATAGTTGCTATCAAATTGATGTCAACTGAGTTAGCGAATACACCTGCTGAATTCTGTTTCTGCTACTCGTACCCAGCCTGTTCTTTACGTGTGAAAATCCTCATGGGTGTCCTCCGACCGGGGCGGCGCAGGGGTCTGTCAGACTCTTACTGACCAAAACCACACGGTGATATGCAGCTACTTTAGCCTGGGAGCTGGAGTGCTTGCGCATTTCGTCCCCATCACCCTCTGCCTACCTATAGCCCTAGGTTTAAAAGCAGATATGATATGACTCTGCAAATGTTGTGACAACCCATCTGTAGTGTACTACTGATAAACCAAGTGTTTTTACTCAGTAAAGAATAGACTTTTCCAACGTTTATTTAGCGGAGGTAAGAACTAAAAGCTAGGTATAATAAAATGTTGGCGTGCAAGCAAAAAGGATCCAGTTCTCGGCATTTAGTTTCCGAGATAAACGCAGTTTTGAAAGCTGGGTGAAAAATTGTGTATCGCGATTTTAATTGATTATTAATTAATAATAATGTTCAATTATCTACAAGTTCATAATTATAGTAAATGACTTTATATTATGATGTTTATTTATAAGTACCATTTTTTTTGTGCTTTTTCTCAAATCAAGCTTTATCAGAGTATCAACTTCAAATATCTGATAAAAAAATGTACCTGTTAATGAATATTTTAATAATCCTTAACAACAACTGACTATTCTAGATACCGAATAGTCTTAACTCGTTACCTTACTACTTACACTTACTTACACTACAAGATCATCCTATTAATATTGTAAATAATGCGACAGTTTGTATGTTTGTGTTTCAATGACAAAAACGGCTGAAGGGATTTGAATGAAATTTTACACACAGATAGAGTATTACCTGGATTAAAACATAGGCTACTTTTATCATGCGGGCGAAGCCGCTGGCAGATGCTAATAATAATTCTTCTATGATAATTCTAAAGCCCTTTTTCGCCAATCAATCTTAGTTACGGGTGCAATAATCGCATTAGATCAACAATAACTTTGGAACAGGAATTATCACCTACGCACATTTAATAGTTCTGCTAATAACATAAGTTTGCCAGTAATCGTTCCACAAAATATAGATTAGCAACGCCTGCCAAGGTTGGTCTCAGCAAATGAACTCAAACGATTCGACGCTCACTGAAAGACACGTGTAAGTTTTAACAATAACATATTATGTTTGTTTATAAACGTATTGCCAAAGTGACGTGTCTTATACAGGGTGTAATGGAAAGGTGTGGTCATATTTTATGAACTGCATCTGCCCATCGATATGAACAACTTTCTTCAAGAGAACCTGAGGAAATACCTACACAATTTTTTTTTACCTCCCATACAAATATTCATCAGCTGACGATAACTTTTCTATTTAAAAAAAAAAAAAACGTTGCCCACACTAGGAATTACTCCTGTATCGTGGGTGCGTTCACAAACATGTATACTCACATACGCAAGACACCCAGACCCGGAACAACTATCTGTAGGCCATACAAATATTAGTTCCGTGCGGGGATCGAACCCACGACACTCAGCGCAGAAGCCGAAACGCTCAACGCTCACTTTGTATGGAAAGTCCATTTTTTTTTTTGGGAATTTTTAGTATTTTTCTTAGAGAAAGTTGTTCATATCCATGGGCAGAACCGGATCCTAAAATATGACCACACCTTTCCGTTACACCCTGTATAAAGTTAATGGTGCTAATACTCTTGACCATCATCATCTGCCCGCGCCTTTTCCCAATTATCTTGGGGTCGGCTTACAGTCTAACCGGATTCAGCTGAATACCAGTATTTTACGTGGAGCGACTGCCTACCTGACCTCCACAACCCAGTTTGTGGGTAATACCTCTTGATAAGACTGGTTGTCAGACTTTCGGGCTTCTGTGTGTCATACTGCTGAAAATTGTACAGGCCCAGTCTCACATACTGTTTACGATCTCGAAGATAGTCAGCGATCAATGAAAGAAGATTGGGAGCAAAACCTATGACACTTCATTTATCTAATAGAATGTCATTATTGACTCTGTTGAAAGCTTTTTGAAAGTCAAAATATAAGACATCCACAGCTCGGTCCATACTGGTTGTGATGTAGTCGGCTAGAGTTACGAGATCTTTTGACGCGAAAACCGTGTTGTTCATTACACAGGTATCTATTGACTTGTCTGTGAATTTCTTTGTGTAAAATATGTTCAAACACTTTTGCAGGTGAACAGAGGATGGCGATAGGTCTAAAGTATTCGACGGACGCCTTAGCCCCCTTTTCAGGTATTGGTGTTACTCCGTATACTTTCCACTGGGTAGGATCTTTACCTGTATTCAGAGCTAAATTATAAATGCAGCTTAAAGGTCCTGTGAAGTATTTTCTGGTCCAGTTGAACTACTGAGCCTTTGCTTATTGATGCTACGTAACATGAGTCGTTTATTGTGTGTTAGCTAGAGTGACGTCACCCCAGCTTCCTCATTCAATACAGACAAACCAGTGAGGTTAGGGTTTTGGACTAAAGTCAGAAAAATAAGGCATAATAGCTGCACAAGGAAGAAAAGAACTTTAACGATACTTAGAAACTACGATCAAAAAAGTGTTTTGTAAGCTGGAGTGACGTCACCCCAGCTGCTCAATCATATCTTCCAAACGCAAGAAGATATGACTACGTATTTTATCTCAAAAGTCAAGACATAATAGCTGCCATTGGCAGCAAAATTTTTAAATCTCTGGTCAAAATACTCTATGAGTCATTAAACCGATAAGCATGTGTAAGCTAGAGTGACGGCACCTCACCACATGTCATATCTTCCGAACGAAAGAAGACATGATTATGTACTATAGCTCAAAAGTTAAGGCATAATAGCTGCCAAAGGCAGCAAAATTTTCAAATCTTTAGGCCTTGTAGTTTCCACGTAATAAACAAAAAAATAGTTGCCGCGCCAAAAATTCTAATTATTGCTTCTGAGTAGGTAAGGAGCGGCGTTGCTGCTCCGTGCGTTAGTCCAAAATCCTAACCTCACTGCTTTGTCTGTATTGAATGAGGAAGTTGGGGTGACGTCACTCCAGTTAACACACACTAAACGACTCATATTAACGAAGTTTTTGTGGCAGCTAAATTAACACTGGAAACTTTGATTGCTGCTATTATACCTTAAATATTGGCATATGTAGGATTATTCTATCACATATGAGGAAGCTGGAGTTATACACATGTCGAGACCAACTGCACGAGAGCAATCGTGTTGCGGTCGGGGCCTCCATAGACGGACTGCTTGGAACAGTCAGTACATTTTTAGCTACGAAAACCAATGAACTGCTTGAGCGGTCCGTATATGGCGTATGTCAATTTTGTATTCAAACTGCAGATCGCCCAACAGTCTACGTCCCTAGATATCACAGTACCAACACTACTGAATGAGTATTAATTTCGTAAACCATCACATTTTTACCGCACCTCAGCCATTAAGTATTGAGTCCGCCTTAATTGCCCTCCATAAAAGTGTCAGTAATTGATTTACCTACTTTGTTCGTTTCAGCTGTCTATGGGTGAGGTTTTGTTCAGTGGCAGATATTTTTGTTCGTTGACCTTATTATACAGGGTGTAACGTAAATGGGAAAATGAATAGGGACAAATTAAATTAACTAGAGAACCTCTGCAGACGTGATGGGTCATAGGATCTAATGAAGATAAATCTAAAAACCGGTCAAGTGTGAGTCGGACTCGCGCACGAAGGGTTCCGTATCTATAAAAACGACAAAAAAATCATGTCTCTTGTATGGGAGCCCCCTTAAATACTTTTTTATTCCGTTTTTTAGTATTTTTTGTTATAGCGGCAACAGAAGTACATCATCTGTGACAATTTCAACTGTTTAACTATCACAGTTCATGAGATACAGCCTGGTGACAGACTGACAGCAGAGTCTTAGTAATACGGTCCCGTTTTACCCTTTGGGTACGAAACCCTAAAAAAAGTTAAGTTTATTGAATTTTTGTTATTGGTTTATAGTGGCAATAGAAATACACATTCTGTGAAAATATTAATTGTCTACCTATTGCGGTAATGAGAAACTGCCCGCTGATAGACAGACGGAGGCTTAGTAAGAGAGTTTCGTTGGTTACCCTTTTTTTTTGGGGGGGGGGGGGGGAATCATCCAATGAATTCTTCCGCTCTAGGGTGGAGCGGAAGGGCATGTCAGACTCTTACTGTCTAAAACCCACCCCTGTTCCTCCCTGCCCTGAATGCCCAGGGGGAGGTAATTCTTTCGAATTTATCCTCAATTCGTTGGTTACCCTTCGGGTAGGTATGGAAGCCTAAACCATATCACTAGCAGTAACCGTTGACTCCGTAGGCAGCTGTATTTCTTTTTTCCTTGTTATTAGATAGGTAGGTATCATAACTTCTAGTACTTAGTAATTAATTCTAAGGGGAAGTTGCCCTGACCTGGCACAAAACCCGCCTGGTCGGAGGATCCTTCCTTTTCATTGGAGGTTTGCGGGCAGTTACGCTGTTCCGCATACCTCTATACATTGTTACAGTAGCGCTCAAAAGTATCTATTATAATTTGGCCCTGTATTTCGTTCCGCATATAAAACGATAGGATTTGCCTAATTAACAAAGTTAACTTAAACAGCCACTTGTCACAATAGTACCTACGTAGTAGTTAAATAAATCTGTGTACATATTGGCTACTTGGTGACGTGTTCTAATTGTAGTTATTTTTATAGCAAGAAATGTTCTTGTTCATGTAAAGTGAGTGCTTTATAAATAAAGTTTCGATTTAGTTTGTCCTAGAAGTAGCATTATTATACCAATGGGGATGTTTACTGGGTATCAAAATAATTATCAAAAAATATTGAACACGTATTTTTTGCTTTACCAAACTAATAAAAAACCGGCCAAGTGCGAATCGGACTCGCGAATGATGGGTTCCGTACCATCGTTCAAGATTTAATACTATGTAGGTATTTCCATTATTAAGATCGAGCAAAAAAAAAAACAAATAAAACGTTTCTAGTAGGGGAGCCCCCTTTAACTTTTATTTATTATTTGTTGTTATAGCGTCAACAAAAATACACATTCTGTGTATTTTCATTCTGTGTGTGAAACTGTCTACCTATTACCGATCATGAGATACAGCCCGCTGACAGACATTGGACAGCAGAGTCCTTCGGGTACGGAAAACGAATTTACATGCGGTTTTCACCAATACACAGAGTGATTATTGAGGAAGGTTTAGGTGTATTTTGTACCCATGCGAAGCTGGGTTGGTCGCTAGTTTAGTAAGTAATAAATTAACGTCATCACCATCATTCTCCTCACTCCTGCCCTTATCCCAATTTATTTGGGGTCGGCGCAACATGTCTTATTCTTCCATACTTCTCTATTAGTCGTCGCTCGCTAAAGCAACCCGCAAAACAAAGGCGCGAAGCTCGTGGCTAAAGTAATAACAGCCGTACGGGTCGATCAATCAGAAAGAAAAAAAGAAAAGAAAGAAAAATAATTTATTCTGCACAGATATAACGCACATTACAGAAAAATGGATTAAATAACATTTACATAAACATACAAGAATGCTAACTGCATTCAATCAATGAAAGTCTTCTGTCCATTGCCTAATGTCAGAGTCCGCCAACAACCAAAGACAATACATATATTGCGTAATACTATGTAATCAGGTTAAGAGGAGCTCGTGACTAAAGTAATAACAGCCGCACGGGTCGACCCATCAGGTTAAGAGGAGCTCGTGGCTAAAGTAATAACAGCCGCACGGGTCGATCCATCAGGTTAAGAGAAACTCGTAGCTAAAGTAATAACAACCGCACGGGTCGATCCTTCAGGATAAGAGGAACTCGTGGCTAAAGTAATAACAGCCGCACGGGTCGATCCATCATGTAAAGAGGAGCTCGTGGCTAAAGTAATAACAGCCGCACGGTTCGATCCATCATGTTAAGAGGAACTCGTGGCTAAAGTAATAACAGCCGCACGGGTCGACCCATCAGGTTAAGAGGAGCTCGTGGCTAAAGTAATAACAGCCGCACGGGTCGATCCATCAGGTTAAGAGAAACTCGTAGCTAAAGTAATAACAACCGCACGGGTCGATCCTTCAGGATAAGAGGAACTCGTGGCTAAAGTAATAACAGCCGCACGGGTCGATCCATCATGTAAAGAGGAGCTCGTGGCTAAAGTAATAACAGCCGCACGGGTCGATCCATCGGTTTAAGAGGAGCTCGTGGCTAAAGTAACAGCAGCCGCACGAGTCGATCCTTCAGGATTAGAGGAACTCGTGGCTAAAGTAATAACAGGCGCACGGGTCGATCCATCATGTTAAGAGGAGCACGTGGCTAAAGTAATAACAGCCGCACGGGTCGATCCATCATGTTAAGAGGAGCTCGTGGCTAAAGTAATGACAGCCGCACGGGTCGATCCATCAGGTTAAGAGAAGCTCGTGGCTAAAGTAATAACAGCCGCACGGGTCGATCCTTCAGGATAAGAGGAACTCGTGGCTAAAGTAATAACAGCCGCACGGGTCGATCCATCATGTTAAGAGGAGCTCGTGGCTAAAGTAATAACAGCCGCACGGGTCGATCCATCGGGTTAAGAGGAGCTCGTGGCTAAAGTAATAACAGCTGCACGGGTCGATCCTTCAGGATTAGAGGAACTCGTGGCTAAAGTAATAACAGCCGCACGGGTCGATCCATCATGTTAAGAGGAGCACGTGGCTAAAGTAATAACAGCCGCATGAGTCGATCCATCAGGTTAAGAGGAGCTCGTGGCTAAAGTAATAACAGCTGCACGGGTCGATCCTTCAGGATTAGAGGAACTCGTGGCTAAAGTAATAACAGCCGCACGGGTCGATCCATCATGTTAAGAGGAGCACGTGGCTAAAATAATAACAGCCGCATGAGTCGATCCATCAGGTTAAGAGGAGCTCGTGGCTAAAGTAATAACAGCTGCACGGGTCGATCCTTCAGGATTAGAGGAACTCGTGGCTAAAGTAATAATAGCCGCACGGGTCGATCCATCATGTTAAGAGGAGCACGTGGCTAAAGTAATAACAGCCGCATGAGTCGATCCATCAGGTTAAGAGGAGCTCGTGGCTAAAGTAATAGCAGCCGCACGAGTCGATCCTTCAGGATTAGAGGAACTCGTGGCTAAAGTAATAACAGGCGCACGGGTCTATCCATCATGTTAAGAGGAGCTCGTGGCTAAAGTAATAACAGCCGCACTGGTCGATCCATCGGGTTAAGAGGAGCTCGTAGCTAAAGTAATAACAGCCGCAAGAGTCGATCCTTCAGGGTTAGAGGAAGTCGTGGCTAAAGTAATAACAGCCGCACGGGTCGATCCATCATGTTAAGAGGAGCTCGTGGCTAAAGTAATGACAGCCGCACGGGTCGATCCATCAGGTTAAGAGAAGCTCGTGGCTAAAGTAATAACAGCCGCACGGTTCGATCCATCATGTTAAGAGGAACTCGTGGCTAAAGTAATAACAGCCGCACGGGTCGACCCATCAGGTTAAGAGGAGCTCGTGGCTAAAGTAATAACAGCCGCACGGGTCGATCCATCAGGTTAAGAGAAACTCGTAGCTAAAGTAATAACAGCTGCACGGGTCGATCCTTCAGGATAAGAGGAACTCGTGGCTAAAGTAATAACAGCCGCACGGGTCGATCCATCATGTAAAGAGGAGCTCGTGGCTAAAGTAATAACAGCCGCACGGTTCGATCCATCATGTTAAGAGGAACTCGTGGCTAAAGTAATAACAGCCGCACGGGTCGACCCATCAGGTTAAGAGGAGCTCGTGGCTAAAGTAATAACAGCCGCACGGGTCGATCCATCAGGTTAAGAGAAACTCGTAGCTAAAGTAATAACAGCTGCACGGGTCGATCCTTCAGGATAAGAGGAACTCGTGGCTAAAGTAATAACAGCCGCACGGGTCGATCCATCATGTAAAGAGGAGCTCGTGGCTAAAGTAACAACAGCCGCACGGGTCGATCCATCGGTTTAAGAGGAGCTCGTGGCTAAAGTAATAGCAGCCGCACGAGTCGATCCTTCAGGATTAGAGGAACTCGTGGCTAAAGTAATAACAGCCGCACGGGTCGATCCATCATGTTAAGAGGAGCTCGTGGCTAAAGTAATAACAGCCGCACGGGTCGATCCATCGGGTTAAGAGGAGCTCGTGGCTAAAGTAATAACAGCTGCACGGGTCGATCCTTCAGGATTAGAGGAACTCGTGGCTAAAGTAATAACAGCCGCACGGGTCGATCCATCATGTTAAGAGGAGCACGTGGCTAAAATAATAACAGCCGCATGAGTCGATCCATCAGGTTAAGAGGAGCTCGTGGCTAAAGTAATAACAGCTGCACGGGTCGATCCTTCAGGATTAGAGGAACTCGTGGCTAAAGTAATAATAGCCGCACGGGTCGATCCATCATGTTAAGAGGAGCACGTGGCTAAAGTAATAACAGCCGCATGAGTCGATCCATCAGGTTAAGAGGAGCTCGTGGCTAAAGTAATAACAGCTGCACGGGTCGATCCTTCAGGATTAGAGGAACTCGTGGCTAAAGTAATAACAGCCGCACGGGTCGATCCATCATGTTAAGAGGAGCACGTGGCTAAAATAATAACAGCCGCATGAGTCGATCCATCAGGTTAAGAGGAGCTCGTGGCTAAAGTAATAACAGCCGCACGGGTCGATCCACCGGTTTAAGAGGAGCACGTGGCTAAAGTAATAACAGCCGCTTGAGTCGATCCATCAGGTTAAGAGGAGCTCGTGGCTAAAGTAATAACAGCTGCACGGGTCGATCCTTCAGGATTAGAGGAACTCGTGGCTAAAGTAATAACAGCCGCACGGGTCGATCCATCATGTTAAGAGGAGCACGTGGCTAAAATAATAACAGCCGCATGAGTCGATCCATCAGGTTAAGAGGAGCTCGTGGCTAAAGTAATAACAGCCGCACGGGTCGATCCACCGGTTTAAGAGGAGCTCGTGGCTAAAGTAATAGCAGCCGCACGAGTCGATCCTTCAGGATTAGAGGAACTCGTGGCTAAAGTAATAACAGGCGCACGGGTCTATCCATCATGTTAAGAGGAGCTCGTGGCTAAAGTAATAACAGCTGCACGGGTCGATCCTTCAGGATTAGAGGAACTCGTGGCTAAAGTAATAACAGCCGCACGGGTCGATCCATCATGTTAAGAGGAGCACGTGGCTAAAATAATAACAGCCGCATGAGTCGATCCAACAGGTTAAGAGGAGCTCGTGGCTAAAGTAATAACAACTGCACGGGTCGATCCTTCAGGATTAGAGGAACTCGTGGCTAAAGTAATAATAGCCGCACGGGTCGATCCATCATGTTAAGAGGAGCACGTGGCTAAAGTAATAACAGCCGCATGAGTCGATCCATCAGGTTAAGAGGAGCTCGTGGCTAAAGTAATAACAGCTGCACGGGTCGATCCTTCAGGATTAGAGGAACTCGTGGCTAAAGTAATAACAGCCGCACGGGTCGATCCATCATGTTAAGAGGAGCACGTGGCTAAAATAATAACAGCCGCATGAGTCGATCCATCAGGTTAAGAGGAGCTCGTGGCTAAAGTAATAACAGCCGCACGGGTCGATCCACCGGTTTAAGAGGAGCACGTGGCTAAAGTAATAACAGCCGCTTGAGTCGATCCATCAGGTTAAGAGGAGCTCGTGGCTAAAGTAATAACAGCTGCACGGGTCGATCCTTCAGGATTAGAGGAACTCGTGGCTAAAGTAATAACAGCCGCACGGGTCGATCCATCATGTTAAGAGGAGCACGTGGCTAAAATAATAACAGCCGCATGAGTCGATCCATCAGGTTAAGAGGAGCTCGTGGCTAAAGTAATAACAGCCGCACGGGTCGATCCACCGGTTTAAGAGGAGCTCGTGGCTAAAGTAATAGCAGCCGCACGAGTCGATCCTTCAGGATTAGAGGAACTCGTGGCTAAAGTAATAACAGGCGCACGGGTCTATCCATCATGTTAAGAGGAGCTCGTGGCTAAAGTAATAACAGCCGCACTGGTCGATCCATCGGGTTAAGAGGAGCTCGTAGCTAAAGTAATAACAGCCGCAAGAGTCGATCCTTCAGGGTTAGAGGAACTCGTGGCTAAAGTAATAACAGGCGCACGGGTCGATCCATCATGTTAAGAGGAGCACGTGGCTAAAGTAATAACAGCCGCACGGGTCGATCCATCATGTTAAGAGGAGCTCGTGGCTAAAGTAATGACAGCCGCACGGGTCGATCCATCAGGTTAAGAGAAGCTCGTGGCTAAAGTAATAACAGCCGCACGGTTCGGTCCATCATGTTAAGAGGAACTCGTGGCTAAAGTAATAACAGCCGCACGGGTCGACCCATCAGGTTAAGAGGAGCTCGTGGCTAAAGTAATAACAGCCGCACGGGTCGATCCATCAGGTTAAGAGAAACTCGTAGCTAAAGTAATAACAACCGCACGGGTCGATCCTTCAGGATAAGAGGAACTCGTGGCTAAAGTAATAACAGCCGCACGGGTCGATCCATCATGTAAAGAGGAGCTCGTGGCTAAAGTAATAACAGCCGCACGGGTCGATCCATCGGTTTAAGAGGAGCTCGTGGCTAAAGTAATAGCAGCCGCACGAGTCGATCCTTCAGGATTAGAGGAACTCGTGGCTAAAGTAATAACAGCCGCACGGGTCGATCCATCATGTTAAGAGGAGCTCGTGGCTAAAGTAATAACAGCCGCACGGGTCGATCCATCGGGTTAAGAGGAGCTCGTGGCTAAAGTAATAACAGCTGCACGGGTCGATCCTTCAGGATTAGAGGAACTCGTGGCTAAAGTAATAACAGCCGCACGGGTCGATCCATCATGTTAAGAGGAGCACGTGGCTAAAGTAATAACAGCCGCATGAGTCGATCCATCAGGTTAAGAGGAGCTCGTGGCTAAAGTAATAACAGCTGCACGGGTCGATCCTTCAGGATTAGAGGAACTCGTGGCTAAAGTAATAACAGCCGCACGGGTCGATCCATCATGTTAAGAGGAGCACGTGGCTAAAATAATAACAGCCGCATGAGTCGATCCATCAGGTTAAGAGGAGCTCGTGGCTAAAGTAATAACAGCTGCACGGGTCGATCCTTCAGGATTAGAGGAACTCGTGGCTAAAGTAATAACAGCCGCACGGGTCGATCCATCATGTTAAGAGGAGCACGTGGCTAAAGTAATAACAGCCGCATGAGTCGATCCATCAGGTTAAGAGGAGCTCGTGGCTAAAGTAATAACAGCCGCACGGGTCGATCCACCGGTTTAAGAGGAGCTCGTGGCTAAAGTAATAGCAGCCGCACGAGTCGATCCTTCAGAATTAGAGGAACTCGTGGCTAAAGTAATAACAGGCGCACGGGTCTATCCATCATGTTAAGAGGAGCTCGTGGCTAAAGTAATAACAGCCGCACGGGTCGATCCATCGGGTTAAGAGGAGCTCGTGGCTAAAGTAATAACAGCTGCACGGGTCGATCCTTCAGGATTAGAGGAACTCGTGGCTAAAGTAATAACAGCCGCACGGGTCGATCCATCATGTTAAGAGGAGCACGTGGCTAAAGTAATAACAGCCGCATGAGTCGATCCATCAGGTTAAGAGGAGCTCGTGGCTAAAGTAATAACAGCTGCACGGGTCGATCCTTCAGGATTAGAGGAACTCGTGGCTAAAGTAATAACAGCCGCACGGGTCGATCCATCATGTTAAGAGGAGCACGTGGCTAAAATAATAACAGCCGCATGAGTCGATCCATCAGGTTAAGAGGAGCTCGTGGCTAAAGTAATAACAGCTGCACGGGTCGATCCTTCAGGATTAGAGGAACTCGTGGCTAAAGTAATAACAGCCGCACGGGTCGATCCATCATGTTAAGAGGAGCACGTGGCTAAAATAATAACAGCCGCATGAGTCGATCCATCAGGTTAAGAGGAACTCGTGGCTAAAGTAATAACAGCCGCACGGGTCGATCCATCATGTTAAGAGGAGCACGTGGCTAAAGTAATAACAGCCGCATGAGTCGATCCATCAGGTTAAGAGGAGCTCGTGGCTAAAGTAATAACAGCCGCACGGGTCGATCCATCATGTTAAGAAGAACTCGTGGCTAAAGTAATAACAGCCGCACGGGTCGATCCATCATGTTAAGAGGAGCACGTGGCTAAACTAATAACAGCCGCATGAGTCGATCCATCAGGTTAAGAGGAGCTCGTGGCTAAAGTAATAACAGCCGCACGGGTCGATCCATCGGGTTAAGAGGAGCTCGTGGCTAAAGTAATAACAGCCGCACGGGTCGATCCATCATGTTAAGAAGAACTCGTGGCTAAAGTAATAACAGCCGCACGGGTCGATCCATCATGTTAAGAGGAGCACGTGGCTAAACTAATAACAGCCGCATGAGTCGATCCATCAGGTTAAGAGGAGCTCGTGGCTAAAGTAATAACAGCCGCACGGGTCGATCCATCATGTTAAGAGGAGCACGTGGCTAAACTAATAACAGCCGCATGAGTCGATCCATCAGGTTAAGAGGAGCACGTGGCTAAAGTTAACAGCCGCACGGGTCGATCCATCAGGTTAAGAGAAGCTCGTGGCTAAAGTAATAACAGCCGCACGGGTTGATCCATCAGGATAAGAGGAACTCGTGGCTAAAGTAATAACAGCCGCACGGGTCGATCAATCAGGTTAAGAGGAGCTCGTGGCTAAAGTAATAACAACCGCACGGGTTGATCCTTCAGGATAAGACGAACTCGTGGCTAAAGTAACAGCCATTACGGGTCGTCAGAAGCCCGAAAGTCTGACAACCAGTCTTACCAAGGGGTATCGTATTACCCAGTAACTGGTTTGTGGAGGTCAGATAGGCAATCGCTCTATGTAAAATACTGGTATTCAGCTGCATCTGGTTAGATTGGAACCCGACCCCAAAATAGTTGGGAAAAGGTTAAGCATATTGACTTCTCTATTAGTCGTCATCTCTGTAGTCACCCTTTTACTCATACTTATCCTCTTTCACAAAGTCCATCCATCGTTTCTTTGGCCTTTCAGTAATAAATTGACTAATGTAAGGTATGTGAATAAATACGGTTAATAAGATACGAATCCAATCAGTTGTTTTCCAAGAAAGCGGCCGAGGTCGACAGACACCATCGGTTTGTGTACGGAGAATAAAAATAGAGTCGCTTTATATACTGACAGATGTTTGCCGCTACTATATGTAGGTGTTGTAATTATTCGCTACGATTATTTAAACAATCTTTTATAATATTGTAATGATACTGATAATTATCCTACTAATATTTTAAATACGAAAGTTTGGACGGATGGATAGATATTTGATACTCAATCACGCCTGTACGGCTGAACGTATCTAGAATGAAATTTGGCACAGTACTAGTTTTTAAGGGTTCCGTACACAAAGGATAACCAACGGGGCACTATTACTATGCCTCCGCTGTCCGTCCGTCTGTCAGCGGGCTGTATTTCATGATCCGTAATTGGCAGACAGTTGAAATTTTCACACAAAGTGTATTTCTATAGCCGCTATAACAACAAATAACAAAAATAAAAATAAATTAAAAATTAAGGGGGGCATTAATTTTTATATTATTTATAAATTTCAACTGATACAGCCATACAACAGATACAGCCCAAAAAAAAAAAAACAAAAAAACACGTTTCTAAGAAACGTGTTTTTTGTGGTTTTTTTTTCAGCTTATGGTACGGAACCCGTCGTGTGCGAGTCCGAATCGCTCTTGGTCGGGTTTTTTATATAATATTAGGGTTTGCTCTTGACTCAAGTCTATTAATTACATAATGGTAAGACCATACATCGATATTTTCAGCTATTTCTACGACCAATAGGGGCGAATTGTACCTACAATAATGTACTGTAACGATTTAACCACGCACATAAGTACGTGGTTCACTAATTACTGCTGTCATCTACTATGTAGCTTTCAAAGCTTCTTTTTAGCATCTTTTGCAGGTAAAATGCTTCATGAATCATTTTCAATGACCATTCAAGCATTTCAAACCAGTATGAATGGCTGTTGTGTACACATAGTAATAAAACAAAAGCACAGGATTGTTGTTGCGGAAATCGATAAACATTATATTGACGTAGATACACAAACGGTTTGACGTCAATATATCGAAATATATTAATAATAAATGTTTATTATACAGGATCCGGGCGTAAATATAGTAAGTAAATAGAGTTCAAAACAACGCTTAACGCCTTTAGGGCTACCCGCCACGTTTTTCCCAATCACTGTAACTCTTGAGTAGAATCAACAGTAAACGGTTTTAGACAAACATGTCATCAATGCGTTACATAATATAAGATAGTTACCTAACAATTAAAAACCCACCGCTGATGTTAAAACAGGATGCGCAATTTTGTTAGCTGATGTAATACCTATAGTATAACTATAATAATCTAATATAATAAATCTGAAGAGTTTGTTTGTTTGTTTGAACGCGCAAATCTCTGGAACTACCAGCCGGATTTGAAAAATTCTAATTTTATTATGATAGCCACATTCATGAGGTAGGCTATAGGCTATCTAGCATTACCTACACTGCTGGGAGCAGAACAGTAACCAAACACGTGGGTAAAACCGCGGGGGACATCTGGTATATGATATACAGCGAAAGATCCAGTTCAGAATGACAACCAAATGTAAATATTTAAAAAAAAAAATGTTTGTATTACACAATACAACAGAAGTTGTATAACAGAAAATGAAATAAATTCCGATTCCCGGAAGATTTGAGTCGATTTGTGAATAAAACGGTTATTTTTTAAACATAACAAAATTGTAAAATCCACTGTCTCCGTAATCTATCCGTCTCGCTCTAACCCGCAGCTACCCGTCTCGCTCTCACCTGCGTGTTCCTCGTAAACCCGTAGCCGAGGAACCTCTCATCATGAGCGGGCACGGTGTCGGCCGCCACATAGAAGGGCTCGTACAGCAGCTCGAAGTTCGTAACGTTGTGGCTGATGTGCGTCTGCAGCGACTCATTGCCGCCGCTCGCTTCCCATCTGTAACGTTGAGGCTGATGGAGACACTTTCTCGATACTTTAAACAAGTTTAGGATTGGTTAGAAAATAAGTCATTAGTTAAAAAATATATATATATATAAGCTTTTATACTGGCTATCACAATTTATCTATCGCATTGAATGGTTCCTTTACCTGGAGCTAAGCCTGGATGTCAATTCTGCAGGTCTATTCGCTAACCCAGTTGTCAACAATTTGTAGGCACTATGCAGTACATTGGGTACGACTTTACTTAATCTGACGTGGAATTAAGGGTTGAAAGGGGGAGGGGGGGGGGAGGGTATAGACCCCCCCCCTATGAAAGAAAAAGCGAGGAAACGCCCCCTTTTTTTATGAATTTTTAAAATTCTCATTTTGAGGTTATGTTTACGTAATTTTTTTTGTCAATTTAAAGGGAGGAAGGGTGAGAGAGGAAGGTATAGAAGCTCCCCCATGTAGAAAAAGTTGCGGAAGCCCCCCCCTCCTTTTTTTTTAAATATATTTACTGAACCAGACAATTTTTTTCTATATAAATTTGTCGTTTCTGGCACTCGCCGGCCGCTGCCGCGGCACTGCTCGCTACGCTCGCTCGGCTCGTGCGTAGAGGGTCACAGTTCTAACCTAACCTAACCCACCCACTTTTTCCGGGTAGCATACTTAAAATAAAATGTAGTAACCTAACCTAACACAAAAAGATCTGAGCCGGGGTGCCTCAAGTCTCAATTTTTTTCTATATAATTTAGTCGTTTCTGGCACTCGCCGGCCGCTGCCGCGGCACCGCTCGCTACGCTCGCTCGGCTCGTGCGTAGAGGGTCATAGTTCTAACCTAACCTAACCCAACCACTTTTTCCGGGTAGCCTACTTATGCATTGTATTGCTGGAAAAAATTGCGTTTCGTTTCTCCTATCAAATACCACAAGAGAAATAAAAAAAACTTTAAATAGTCAATAAATCAAAATTTTCGTAGTTATTCAGCCAAAAAACACTCATCACTGAGAAATTATTATATACAAATAAAATAACTAATTCAAATGCGAATTAAAAAAAAACATAAAAATTTGAGCGTCGACTTATTATTTGCATTATCAAAACGCATTATTAAAACACCATAAAATAGCAACACCAGCTGTCAAAATTACGTCAAAAGTAATAAAATAGTGTGAAAGTGAGGTTATTTTATCAAAGTTTGATATTTTTTATCTCCGAAACCATTAATTTCCTCGCCTTAAAAACTGTACGCGGATGCTTCTAATAACATGACCTATCTGTGAAAAAAATATGAACTCCCAACTCCACGTCAGATTAACTAAAGTTTAGCCGTACATTGCTACTTTGACGTACAGGAAAACAAAAATGTACTACGTAGTGCCTATAATCGATGTCCACCGAGCAATATACTGCATAGTACCTATCAAATTTATGTCAACTGAGTTTGCGAATACAGCCGTGCTTAGGTACCATCAAAATGCATTGTCACCGGAACTGAATCACCACGTACAATTTCAGCTTAATCGGATACCAGCAACAAATGGTCGAAAAATGGTTTGCAAATTTTGACAAACAACTTGCAAACACACATACGAACAGAACAGTGCAAGTTAAAAATAAAAGCTTGTAAAGAATACCAACGCTGAAGGTGGTTCGTCCACCAGGCGTTAGTAATTTTTGAAGTAGCAGTGGTAGTTGTTGCTACTTCTTGCCACATACTGACAAGGATCGTTTTATTTAGTTCTTTATAATAAAAAACTTTTTTTACAAAAAATATAGTGGTCGTGTTTGTATTTTATTTCTTCGTTATTTGACACTGACTGCCGAAACACGATTATTTTTAAATTTTTAGTGTATTTTCAATTCTGGAAGACGGTTATAATTTTAAACCGACTTTTGAAAAAGGAGGAGGTTCTATGTTCGACTGTATGTATGTTTTTTTTTCATGTATATCCGCCGGTTTCTCCGTCAGTTTTGAACCGATTTTCAAAATTCTTTTTTTATCCGAAAGAATGTACTCCCGAGGTGGTCCCACATAAATTTTATCGAAATTGCTTCAGCGCTTTTTGAGAAACTGAACAAAAACGAAAACTACGTATACCTCGATGACGTATTGGTGTTCTCCAAATGTTTAAATTCCACGTTCCATGCTATTGGGGTTTTTAGTTCTGGTGTATAACAACTAAAAAGAGAAAAATAAAAAACTTTGTGTTTTACTACAAAACGGTGTTTGTATTTTACTTCTTCGTTATTTGACACCGACTTCCGAAATTAAACTTATTTTTTATTTTTTTGTGTTTTTTTTGGAAGTCAGTTGTTTTTTTTGTAAAAAAGTTTTTTTGTAACAAAGTTTTTTATTTTTGCACTTTTTGGTTGTTAAACCCCAGAACTAAAACGCCCGAATTGCTAACCCCAATAACATGGAACATGGAATAGGGATGTTTCCTGGGTATAAAAATAATAATTATATTCTATTTAGTCCGTCAGTTAGATTATCAAAAAACATTGGACACGTATTTTTTGCTTTACCAAACCAATAAAGAATGACAAAGATAAAACGCATCAAAGTTCAGGAGTGGGGACTTGTTACGTCACTAAACGGTACAAAGCGTACCGTGGCGTGACGTCACGCGATATTTCAACGCACTGTATTGTCCTCATTTTGGTTTACGTAACAAAAGTAAAAATACGTGTCCATTATTTTTTTGTAATCTAACTGACGGACTAATTAGATTTTATTAGGAAACTAGCCTATTTTTGTAATGTTTGTAACTCGTAATTGGAGGCGACCAAAACGTCATAAAGTATACATATTTTTTGTTTTTTGTTGATTTCTTCAAAAAGCACTGAAGCAATTTCCATACATATATACTCTACATGTATACTCATTCAGAAAAAAGAATTTTGAAAATCGGTCCACAACTGACAGAGAAATCGGTGGACATACATATAAAAAAAACATACATACAGCCGAACATAGAACCTCCTCCTTTTGTTTTATATGTGCTCAGTTCTACTGTAACACACTGGTACATATTTTTCTGAAATTTTATACTTAGGTATAAAATTTCAGAAAAATATGTATGGAAATTAGTATAAGCAGGTATAGTTAGAAAACGATCTTCATTGTAAACTTACCGAGAGAAGTTCGAAGCGTACTGATTATAAATGAACACCTTCCTATGGAACGGTATCGCTAGTTTACTTCTCGACAGCCGCACCAGCTCCGACTTGTTCGCTGGAAACTTGGCCACTCTCCGGTCCAACTCATAGGTAGGCACCACGTAAGCACACAGCGGACACTTCGGCGTACTCGCCAGGAAACTGTCTAAGGCATCTGCCATTCCTTTAGAAGGTACTATATCCACATCCACTAAGAAAACAAAAGGTGTGTGGCAATTCTTCCGAGCTAAGTTCCTCATATGATTCTGAGGGTAGGGGTGTCTCGCTCTCCACGCGACGGTGTCGGCTCGCCGCTCCCCGGGGGGCAGCGGGTTCGCGTCGCAGTCCCTCGCCCACGTCGGCATCGTGCCGTGTAACCCTGGTCTCTCCGATGGCATAGTAATATGTAAAGCTAGTCTTGAATATATTTCTGGTTGGCATCTAAACAACCAAGTAGTAAAAGCTCTTAACAGTCTCAATTCGTCGCCAGCCACGAAGACAGCTACCGAGATGGGTCCCGTCCAGTGGGCCGCAATCCTCAGCAACTCGTGGAGCCTCTCTATGGAGCTCTGCGTGGCGAGGCACACGCGGCTGTTGGCGGACACCTCGGCGAACAGGTCCCCGACGGCCGCGTAGTCGAACAGCCTGTAGGAGCGGCTGCCGTCCCACCGCCCGAGCCGCAGGTCTAGCCGGGAGATAGGGTCGTCATCTACGGCGGAGCTGGGCAGCGTGCCGCCGATGCAGGGCTCGCAGGTGGGCGGGTCGGAGGGCGGCGAGGTGGCCTGCAGCGGGCACGCCGCGGGATGCAGCAGCCACAGGTTGGCGACGGCGTTGTACGCCACCAGCGCCACCGCCGCGAACATCACCACGCTCCATTGGAACCGCCAGCTCCGCTGTTACAAACAGATAATTAGTAAGGTTCGCACAAAAAAATGGAAAACTGTCAAAATTATACGTACTGCAGAGTAATGACGTCTTTGCCAGGAGACACACATTGGTGATAATTTATAATCATTATAGGTATTACACATAGTTATCCTAGATGTGCCTATGATGTAATATAACCATGACGGAACGAGGACGAAATACTCGGTGATCATCATTGACTGAAATATCAGTTGTGCTACTAAGGCATCTCTACAACTTATGATTTAAAATCACACACAATTTAGAGTTTATTAGCTTGCTCTTGAAAATTTCTAATAACAAATACCCTTGCACCGGGCGATACTTCTTAAATTCGTAATAACAAACATCTGAATCTTCTGAAAAATAAAAGAATGTATTTTCTATAAAATGGGTGTAAACAGAGTGTGTAATATACCTATAATTTATTGGTTAGCTGACCCGACAGACGTTGTCGTGACGCGCGAACTGTCAAACTCGCGAAGATCGTTAAGTTTTCTGAAATTTTACAATTTTCTGCGCAACTTTCCTAATTTTTTCTAAATATAAATTTTTTCTAATTGTAAATACATTACCCTCTCTTGCGTCACGCAGTCGGGTAAAAGTTTGATGTTTAATTTTGCATAACGTGTATATGACCTAATGAACTAGTATAATTATATCTAGATATATAAAAATCAATTGCCACATGTATGGTATGACGGACATCACTTAGGAACCGCTCGACCGATTTGGCTGCTTTATAGGGTTCCGAACAGCAACAGCAACTAGCGACCGACGGATGCTCCTTAAGTTAAAAGAGAAAATCTATAAGCCCATGATTAGACCTGTCGTACTGTATGGAACAGAATGTTGGGCTGTGAAAAAGACAAATGAAAAAAGATTGCATGTGGCGGAGATGAGAATGTTGAGATGGATATGTGGAGTAACGACAATGGATAAAGTGAGAAATGAGTTCATTAGAGGTAGTTTAAAAGTGGCGCCAGTCACAGAAAAGTTGAAAGGGACCCGCTTATCTTGGTATGGTTATGTGAAGAGGAGGAATGAAACACGTGTAACTAAAAGAGTTATGAATATAAATGTGGATGGATGGAGAGGGAGAGGGAGGCCAAAGAAAAGATGGATGGATTTTGTGAGGAGTGATATGAAAGAAAAGGGAGTTAGTGATAGCGTGACGGCTGACAGGACTGACTGGAAGAAAAACACGTGTTGCGCCGACCCTAAGTAACATGGGATAAGGGCAGGAAGATGATGATAAGGTTCCAAACATCCGAATAAAAAAACGAATCCCATAGAGGATCACTCGTACGTCTGTCTGTCTGTCCGTCTGCGATAATCTTTTTGCTCTGAATCTACTGAGACGATTGAATTGAAAGGAACACACTACACATGAATGTCTGCGATCTAAATATGGATGTGTAACGTAAATAAATAAATTTAGAATATGGGGGGAAATTTGAAGGGCAAATCGGAAAATTGATTTTATTCAAAATAGATTTAATGTTAAATAAGAAAATATATGAAAAATGACCATTCCCTTCCCCGCCTTATCTCCGAAACTACTGAGGTTAACATTTTGAAAAAAAATACAGAAATTAGTTTTTTACATATTACAGGAAAACCTAAATTTAAAAAAAAAACATGCTAACAAAATATGATTCGTTAGAAACCCTTTCGCGCGAGTACCACTCGCACATGGACGGTTTTTTTTTAGTTTTTTTAATTAATTAATTATCGATCGACAAAACATCCACTAGAAATTAAAGTGTTGTGACTTTATTGTTTTTACCCACTGCACCGTACCTGGGAACTTCACACTAAAAATAAAAGGCGTTTCTCAGTGATTTTGATTTTTGTAGAGACTAGAAAATTTTGTAGTTCAGGGTACAAAGTAACTTATTTTAATGCACAGAATACGAAGATGATGTGGGGTTTTTTACACCATTTTGTAAATATAATGTAAGGTCCCACATAGCTAAACGTAATTCTGTAAAAGACTTGTATTCTCCTTAAAATAACTTAATTAATTTATAACAATTGATTGTGATCATGTTATTTGGATCATGTTTTGATTAGAAGTCAACTTCAAAAATAATTGATAGAAGTCATAAACGAATAATTTATCGAAAGAGGTTTTCTAATTACTTATATTTGAAACTCTTTCGAGATTTTAGAAAGTAGACATGTTTATTGAAACCCCGAAATAAATCAATTCATCTTTTAGCTAATGGATATCAACCTTTTGAACTTAGGTCTAGGGGGCCATAGCCCAGGGCGGCAGCCTACGACGCGCTCGTAGCAAAGTAATATTCTTGTCTTGTCTACCCTGCCACCCCATAAGCATAACGTAACTTCTGGTCTGTCATCAGAACATCTATCGTATACAAGGTGAGATGCTAAAATGTTCGAGCTCTCAAACGATTTGATAGTCAGGTCAATATGCATGAGTCGAAAATAGTAGATTATGCTTCGAGGGAATCAATGTCTTCTGTCACGGAGTTTCGGGTTTAACTTATGAGCAAAGCGAGGGAGTTGTACTATAATCCTGAATGCAGTGAGGGATTCGAGCTAGCCCATTCCAATGACACGTTTATCGCCGAGGAGCATACTCTACTTTTCACTCATAATGAAAGACAATTGCTCACTGGTCATGGCGAGTGGTGCTAGTCGGCCTTCTAGAGTCAGTGGCGTAGCGGTCAGTTTACATATCCCCCAAGTGGCGCCCGCAATGAATAAAAAATCGTAGCAAAGCGTAGAAAATAAAGATTAAAGAATCCTATGTTGCGTTTGTTACAAAGAGGATAAGGTATTTTTACGTTGTTAAAACAGGACCCAAAATGTTTCGTATCCAAAGTAGTAAGCAAAATTACCAAAAGCGGCCGTTTTTGAGACTTTTGCTTACTACTTTGGATATGAAACATTTTAAGTCCTCTTTGTAATAAACGCAACATGGGATACTTTAATCTTTATTTTCTATGCTAAGATAGGATTTTTTATTCAATGAGGGCGCCACTTATGCGGAGGTAGGCCCTTTCATGTTTAAATCACATTATTCAGTATTCAGTCCATCCTTCTGTGGAATGCGCTTCCCCTCAATATCAGGATGGCCACCAGTCAGTATGCATTTAAGCGAAAATTGCGGGATTACCTTCTTAACAAGTAAAGGAGTCGTCTCAAAATCCTTATCTCTAACTTTATATATTATTATTATATATGTAGGTATATTATATTAAATATATATGTATGTTTATTTTAACTATATTTATATATACTTTTGTAATTATTTTCGTCTTACAATTATTTTATTTTTTCAGTTTATGCACCTGCCATGTTATCTCTCCACCACCCTTGGTTGACTGGTAGAGAATGCCTAAGGCATTAAGTCCGCCTTTGTACATTTGTGTTGCATGAAGTTTTAATAAATAAATAAATAAATTATTGGCCAGTGGGTTATAATGAACTTCAGTAAACACAATATTATTGCCCGGTAACAACCAGCAGCTGGCGGGGTGCACCCCTGGCCCGTGTAATAATGACTTAGTATAGATTAAATTTGCAAAACATATAATTAGACAACACAAGCCTATTTGCATATTTTGAAAAAGTAACCTTTACAAGGTACTAAAAATTTTGAGCTCTTTAAGTACAGCGCTCTCGCATAAAATTGTTTTTTTTTTTATGCGGGAGAAAAGAGTTACCTATTCGGCCCGGGGCGTCAAATCTTTAGACGCCACTGATTACGTATAACTTAAAGAAAAGTACTTACCATTATAACAGCACGAAATCCGTATAGCATACTTACGTAAGTACCTACGTTAGGTATATACCGAACACGTTTTATCGCACATATTAAATTATTCTAATTTTTTAAGAGTTGTAAACGTCCGTCTGATTTCTAATTGAAACTGTTACGACCGTTTCGGTAGCGAATGTTTTCTGACTAACTATGTATGTGTGGCGAATCCCCTTAGCCTCTCTTTGGCCAAGGTGAATCTCAGCGAGGTTCGGCAACTAAAGCTACATGGGTGCTACTACGGGACCATTTATGTACCCGAGTTAGACTTTTATGGGTACCTTTATTTTTTTTGATGTGTCAAGAGCTCTTTTTAACCGACTTTCGAAAAAGGAGGAGGTTCTGTGTTCGACTGTATGTATGTTTTATGTATGTCCGCCGATTTCTCCGTCAGTTGTGGACCGATTTTCAAAATTCCTTTTTTATCCGAAAGAATATACTCCCAAGTTGGTTCCATATAAATTTTATCGAAATTGCTTCAGCGCTTTTTGAGAAACTGAACAAAAACGAAAAATATGTATACCTCGATGACGTATTGGTGTTCTCCAAATGTTTAAATTCCACGTTCCATGGTATTGGGGTTTTTAGTTCTGGGGTATTACAACTAAAAAGTGAAAAATAAAAAACTTTTTTACAAAAAAAACAACCGACTTCTAAAAATTGCAAAATAACTTTAATTTCGGAAGTCGGTGTCAAATAAAGAAGAAACATAAAAATACAAACACCGACTTCCGAAATTAAAGTTATTTTGCAATTTTTAGAAGTCGGTTGTTTTTTTTGTAAAAAAGTTTTTTATTTCAAGAACTCTTCGGGAAACCCAAATGTTTTGTGTGTGCAATAAAATTATGAACAAAACTATAGTAAAGCATGGTTGAAAATTATGAACAAAACTTTAGTAAAGCATGGTTGAAAATTATGAACAAAACTTTAGTAAAGCATGGTTGAAAATTATGAACAAAACTTTAGTAAAGCATCATCATTCTCCTGCCCTTATCCCAATTTTATTTGGGGTCGGCGCAACATGTCTTTTTCTTCCATACTCCTCTATTAGTCGTCATCTCTGTAGTCACCCCCTTTTTACCCATATCCTCTTTCACACAGTCCAACCATCTTTTCTTTGGCCTTCCCCTACTCTTATAGCCATCCACATTCATACACAAGACTTTCCTCACGACATTTTCTTCATTCCTCCGCATCACATGCCCATACCACGACAACCGATTTCCACACAATTTGTCAGTCAGCGGTGCCACTTTCAGACTTCCTCTTATATACTCATTCCTAATTTTATCCATGCGCGTAACACCACACATCGCTCTTAGCATTCTCATCTCAGCTACATGCAATTGCTTTTCATTCATCCCTTTTGTTGCCCAACATTCTGAACCATACAAGACAGCAGGTCTGACCATTGTTTTATAAATCTTCCCCTTAAGTTTTAGGGGAATGCGGGAGTCACAGATAGTCCCGGTGACCTGCCGCCATTTCATCCATCCAGTGTTAATTCTGTGCTTAACAGTCCGATCTATTTCGCCATCGCTTTGCACGAGTGAACCGAGATACCGAAAATCGGAGCAGACTGGGAGAAGCGCGCCATCTAGCACTACAGCTTCAGAACTGGAGAGACCGCCGAAATCGCAGAACATGTATTCAGTTTTGGTTCTGCTGATTTTCAAGCCAACTTTCTCCAGCTTCTGTTGCCACTTCTCCAATCTGCTCTGGATCTCAGGTCCATCTTCACCGACCAGAACAATGTCGTCGGCAAACAGCATGCACCAGGGTGCCTCTTCCTGTATTTCCGACGTAAGAGCGTCCATAATCAACAGGAAGAGGTAAGGACTTAAAGCCGACCCTTGATGCAAGCCTACAGCCACACTGAACTCATCGGTGTTGCCAGCAGCCGACCGGACGTAGGTACTAGATTGTCTGTACATAGCACGAATCAACTCAACATACTTCCCAGGCAAACCTTTCTCTTTCAAGGCCCACCACAACACATCCCGAGGTACCCTATCATACGCTTTCTCAAGATCAATGAACACCATGTGCAAGTTCTTGTGCACACGTCTGTACTTCTCGCACAATTGACGGAGAGCGAAGGTGGCGTCCATTGTCCCTCGACCTGGCATAAACCCAAACTGGTTCGGGGTAATCTCACTCTCCTCTCGCAATCTTTTCTCTATCACTTTCTCCCATACTTTCATAGTATGTGACATGAGCTTTATCCCTCGATAGTTGTTGCAGTCCTGTACATCCCCTTTATTCTTGAAGATGGGCACTAGCGAACTATTGCACCATTCTTGTGGGATCACTTCTTCATACAACAACTTATTGAAGAATAAAGTCAGCCACATACATCCATCCTCTTTTAAACACTTCCATACTTCTACTGGTATGTCATCAGGGCCCATGGCCTTTCCATTTTTCATACATTGAACTGCCTTTCTTACTTCATCCATGCTAATTTTTCTCACCAAACCCATATTTACTTGTACCTCTTTGAGCACACCATTCCATTCATTCTCTTCGTTCATCAACTTTTCAAAATAAACCTTCCATCGCTCTTTTATTTCGTCATCTTTCGACAAGACTTTACCGAGTTCATCTTTCATAACATCTTTCAACAAAACTTTAGTAAAGCATGGTTGAAAATTATGAACAAAACTTTAGTAAAGCATGGTTGAAAATTATGAACAAAACTTTAGTAAAGCATGGTTGAAAATTATGAACAAAACTTTAGTAAAGCATGGTTGAAAATTATGAACAAAACTTTAGTAAAGCATGGTTGAAAATTATGAACAAAACTTTAGTAAAGCATGGTTGAAAATTCGAGGTAAAGAAGAGCGCGGAATCGGGGCCAGCTATTGATAGTGTACAAAAAGTGTAATAAATTACCACTTTATCTCTTCTTGCTTTGCCCATTTGTCTTCGGTTCAGGTTCTCATGTGTGCACTGGGCCGCTATTCAGACATCATCTGAACGACATCAGCATTTCATTCATTTTCTTCGATACTTCGTCGATCTAATTAAGTGAGAGAACAAAAAAAGTTTTCTTAATAATTTTCTTCAACCAATGTGTTGACGTTATAGTGAAATCCTACCTGCTATTCTGTTCTCCTGAGTGAAAATAGTGTATTTGTACAAAGGAACGATTTTATATAAGCTAGTTCCACAAAGGAGAATACCAAGGGTAAATTGAGACAACGAAATTAAATAACAATGGAATGAACAAAACATGCTGATCGGTTAGACTATAAAAGGTTATGATCGGTTATCAAACAAAATCGACAAATAATTGGTTACATTCAATGATTTTGCTTTTATGCCCAATTTTGAAAGCATTTCTATAGATATCGTAAATACACCAATCTCAATATCAATGTTTTATCTAATGTAACAATAACCGTTTTCTGGGCTTTTTGAAAAAATTCTTACATATTATGCATATGTTCCTATAACTAATCAACCTTTCGTTAATGGTTATTTTAACGAAGGACGATTCGTATCTACAGGGTAGCTATTAGACTGTTTCCAAACAAATCGTGTAGGTCTGTACGCCTGGTGGTCGTGGTATTTTCAAACCTTTTTATTTATGGCCGAAAAACCTCATGGCCGTCCTTCGCCTTGGGCGAGCGAATGGGTCTGTCAGACTCTTACTGACTAAAAATCTCCCTGGTGTTCCCTTTATACTTGACTCGGGGACTGCGGGTGCGAATGGGACTTCCGCTACCCCGGACTAGTACCGGCCCGCTGTCTGTGGGCCTCGTCCCGTGGTGGGGAGTGAGGTGTTAACTCCCCTTCACGTCTAAGAGAGACGCGCGTGGAACACTACGCACCGCCAACTTTGGTCCCGATTGATGGCGGGCCAACGGACGTCTCCGAATCCGTCGGCCCTAGACACTTTTTAGGGGGGCTGGAAGAGGGGTTCGGGAAGGGAGTGCACTAGTCATCTCCCTCTCCCTTTCCGCAGCCTCCTTCTGCGAAATGACATTCTCACATGCCGACCATGGAACAAACCACGGCCGGCGGTGACAGGTCGCCTCCGACTTCCGCAATGAGGGCACGACGGCTCCTCCCATGTCACACACTCGGCCAGCCTATGCCACGCCGTGTCCTCCGGACAGTGGATGCAGTGATAACACCGAGTTTCCAGCTCCCTGTTCAGGCAACACAGGTACTTCCCGAAGCAGCCATGCCCCGAAAGCACCTGCGTCGCCCGAAACGTCAGGGAGCTGTACCTTTCCAAACCTAACCCAGGTGGGGTAATCTTAACGTAACTTGTCATTTGACTATAGAAAATAAGCGTTAAGTAGGTACCAAAAGCAATCCAAAAAAAAACTACTTTCTAGGGGGGTTTAATTTACAAGCAGTAGCGTATTACCCCCGAGCCAAGAGAGCAGTGGCCCGGGGCGGCAGACTGCAAAGGGCGGCACACGCTGCCCCTACCCCTACCTAGCGTCATTTTCCTGACAGAAGTAATACTATGTTCTTCTAGCCTATCGCCCCGTACTTCTTATCTGTCAGTATAAAATCTAACCTCCTAACCAAAGCGGTGTGCTAAAAGATTTCGAGCTCGCTTCGCTCACTCTTGCATTCTGAATTCTCTTGATTCGGAAGTTTTTTTTTTTATGTGTAGACAACGTAATTACGTAACCTATCCGAAGTGATAATATGCGAGCTCGCTTCGCTAGCTCTTCAAAAATTGATTTTTAATTCCTCACTGATGGGGTGGCAGAACCCCTACGGCGGCGCTAAATAGAACAGACTGGAGTAGTCAAAAATCGTGGATCACTGGTATTTTAGTGACTTCTAAAGTCGAAAAGTGCGATTTCGGCCTATTGGAAGTTTACCTAAGTTTAATTTATAGAAGGCGCAGAAGTGTTACGAACGATCACCCACAGAAAGTGGTGGCTTATTCTTATTTTTTTTTTACTTTTTCGTTAATGTGTCTATAGCAGATACAATTATGCATCATGACCTTGAATACGTCAACCAACGGTTTTATTTCTCATTACATAAATTATTAATTATTTTCAAAGCTCTCGATAGCGCCCAAAATAATAGATACCTGCCTAAATAATTATGATAGTAGTTTATTGATCTCGTATTTTTATTAAATACCTACTGAACTGTTCGACTTTTGTGAGTAAGTTTGTAGATTATGAAAAATAATAATATTTAATACTTATTAAGGTCTCTAAGACCTCTGCAATCATTGGGTGCTATAATTTATTCCCCAAATGCTTGTCGTTTTCTGAAATTTTCTTCATTTCCCCAAGTAGCAGTTCAGTGACCTGACCAGGTACCTACTGAAAAGGTACCTATATATACCTGAACAGGTCAACTGAGCTGTCGTATTAGTGATAAAAATAGGTTAATTGGAAATAATATTCACGCAGTTTTCATAAAAAAAGCCTTAACGACATAATACTTACGTAGGTATGTACAGTTCAATAAAATACGATTTTTATGTGCCATAAAACATTCCAGCACTAATCCTTATTTTCATGAACACAAATGACACTCGCAAAAATACACACACGGAATAACTAATAACAACTGCATTGTATTTGAGGTTATTAACTGAAATAATTCAACGAAATACTGAGAACATGTAACCTCACTGTAAAAGGAATATTTTCCGTAAATATATCGTTAATAAAAGTGATGAAATTCTTTTGTTTTAATTAGTAAATAACACAAACACAGAGCCCGTGGGTGGTGAAATATGATCGGGATTGCGCATGGCGAGATTGTAGACATGCGCAGTGGGCCCCTAGCAAAACTCAGCACTATCTCTACCTAGCTACAAAACAGACAAGCAGGTGGGTAGTTAGTTAGATAGATACGTACCTATATCAATATGAGAGGCTCAAAATCTTGTTCTAACAAGCTCGCATGAAATTCAGACTGATGCAACCTATACTATTTATTATACTAAATTCTAAAACATTACAATACTTAAAAAATAATTACACAACTGTTAATATAATTATGTATGTACTAGTCTCTGCCAGCGGCTTCGTCCGCGTGGTATTAGTTCTTCCCCCCACTATTAAAGCCTTTTTTTTTGTATTGGCAAATCATCCTATGACTTCTCCCGCTCTGTGTGGAGCGGGAGGGCGTGTCAGACTTTTACTCACTAAAACCCACCCCTTTCCTTCCTTGCCTGAGTGCCCAGGGGCGCGGTAACTCTGTTATGGCATGATGGGCCCCGTCAGTGGCGGCACTATAAGCCTGTGTTATTCTAATGTATAAGCAATATTACTGTAAAGTTTCATCAAAATCCGTTCTGTAGTTTTTGCGTGAAAGAGTAACAAACATACATCCTCACAAACTTTCACATTTATAATATTAAGTAGGATAGTAAGACGATAGCGATTACCGTAATGGATCACTGTACAAACTACCATAAAAAGCATGAGACCTATCTGCCTAGCCCGTATCGAAGTTTTTTTTTTGAGGGCGAAACCCTTCAAAAGGCCCCTGGACTTTTGTGGGAAAGACCAGCGAGTGTGGGATTCTTACCTCACTAAAACCACTCCGGAGCCCCAGCTCGTATCTACCTATCCGTCTTGTCACCAGCAAGAATGAAAACCAATTAAGTGTCTAAATCAGCAGCTGATGGCGTTGTATATTTTCTTTCTGGGTAGAAAGAAAATATACAACGCACCAGCATCATGGATCATCACGCCTTTTATCGTGGGGGTCCACGATAAAAGGCGTGATTTTATGTATGTACGTGTATATAGATATTATATTAGCCACTGTGCCTTGAAGATTTTATACTTAGTAAAACTACTCGGTAGCGCGACTGCCGAGCGTGAGGTCCTGGGTTCGATTCCCGGGTCGGACTAAAAGTGCTATTGAATTTTTCCATTAAATCCGGAATACACATGCTACTAAAAGAGCACGCTTGTTGGCTTCTAGGTAGTTTGCTCTTTAGTAGCATGCTCTCAGAGTGTCTACATTTGCTCATGAAAGCACAGAGCTCAGTATTGTGACGATTGTAGACACAGCCTTATATTAGCGGGTGTGCACCGGCCTTAACTGGCTGGCTAAAACATTCTAGAAGTATTGAAAAGCCGTTTGAAGATTAAAATAAATGATAGGCTTGACGGATGTGTCAGTTACAGAGAGAGAGTTAGAAGGAAGCCCGTCCAAGTGGGCATATGTGTTTTCCCTATTATTTCAATATAGTTAATTGAAGTCGCCCTCAGCAGTTTAACTTATCCGCCCGTAGACAGATCCCTTCGATATAGTCCTCTTGCACCGAGTCAACGAGTCGCCGAGCTAAGCGACGTCCCCGGGATTTCGAAAAGCCTCCAAGGAATCCTACAAGCCACAAGAGAGCCTGGGTTCCTACAGTATCATACTTATTAAGAGCATATTCGTTTCTAGCACGTCTGAGATACACATGCTTATTATTTAGTATTTAAAATGGACGTTTCTTTACGGAATTAATTAAATTCAACACATTTTTCAGTCTTTTTCGGATTTTCAACACATTTAATTAATATACATTCCATAAACATTCATAATTTCTATAAAGAAATATAAAATTTAAAGTTTTGTCATCGCCCCATCGAGCCATCGTGACTACGCAAACAATTCAAGTAGCATGCTGACATAGAACGCGTTCAGACTTGCTTTGGAGCCACCCCGTCGGATTCCCGTCCCATCGGACTATGAGAGTGAAGGAACAAAGAGTGCACCTGTGTCTGCGCACACGCTTGTGCACTATAATATCTCCTGTGTACTTGGCTAATCTCCGTTGAGATTGGTCACCGTGTTTGAAATTCGGTGGGTGGATTATATTTATATTTTTTTTAACGTATTGATATTCACGCGTCGTTTTCGGGAGTTTACGATCATAGACTATTTTCGGACCTAAACGGAGCCCTTATTAATGAACGCGGAAATACCTAATACCTACCCACATTATTTATTCAACTCACCACATTACATGGGTAACACAACTTTCATGAAAACGATGCCACTAGATAAAGTATCTACAGGTTACTATTACTACCTACCTTCACATAATTGTTCGTGTGGAAATTGATTTTCGGTCTGAACTAATAACTATCCATGTTTCCATAGCTCAAGTTCACATTACCACAAAACTAGGAAGTGACAGACAGCACTAACGTTGTGGGTAGGTTCCTAGTTACTTGCTGTGACTGATGTACTGCTTGCTAAGTACATAACGGTCTTATATTTACTTAGCTCATTGTACTGTAGAGACTCTTTCATTAGGACCTCTTCAGAGGGTTTTGAACTCATGGCACATTATGAATAAAATAAATAAAACTAATTCCAGTTTTAAAATACTTAAATAAGATTGTCAGAGAGATTTAGGGCGGCAGTCAGGCAGATAGGCCAAAGACTACAATAATATATAGGGATAAGATAGGCATAAGAATACAAGATGTAAAACATTGCGGTCCAGTATTTCTTTTCACGCACACTAGAACCAAGAACTGCACACAAGAAGTACACGCCCTGTGCTCACATCTCCTTCATCACTTCCTCAAGCTCTTCATCTCTTCCACAAGCTCATAAGCAATGAGCCACATAGCCAGCAAGTAATTACCACGGCTTCTACGGGTATCCTGACCACCATTCAGCATTCCTGGTCAGCATTCTCAGCCTCTATCTTCATCCTCATCTTCATCAGCGATCTTGGCGCAGTGAACTGCACCTTCCGCCGGTCGAAGAACCTCTCCTGATCGACGCCCACAGTCAAGCAACTACGTCGCACAGCACCGCTCCGACCCACTAGAGCCCGCAGCACTACTCCAACTCACTGGAGCCTGCAGCAACATCCCGACTCACTGGGACATCATCCCGACTCAATGAGACAGCACCACCCCGACTCACTGCGGCATCACCAGACAGTTCAAACTCACCGTGAACGCGGCTTTTCCGGTTCCGACTCACTGGAACGGTTGGTTCCTGTGAATTCCACTGGCCCGGCAAGCATCACAAGATGTATGGACGGCTCATCAAGAACTATTTATCTCCGATCTCCGGAGGGGAGTCATGTAGCGACATCTATGACGCAACCAACGAACTAAAAAAACTCACAAATCCACGCGATTTGAACCCCTGCGCGCATCAAACGTCAACATCTGTCAAGCCCCGTTAACAGTCGGCCATCGTGTAACTACAGACTATGTCATGTTCTGAGTAAGTAAACCTTACCACAAGTTTTGGGGGCCGAGTCACCCGCGTCCGTAGGAGTATACCCATTGAGTCCCTACACGTGGTCCCCGGGTGGTGCTAATCAGTTGACACTAACTGGTGGTAGGTTTCGACCGATGGCTTGCGACCACCCACTGGGCAAAGACGTACCGCCAAGCGGCCTGGCCGTGTTCCGGTACCATGCTCAGTGTAGCCAATCCAGATGAGTTAGGTCGAAATAGTTGTTCCATTGCAAGCAGACCAACCAGGCTCGCGCTGATATGGATGTATCGGAAGACTAGTCGCGGAGGGTAGCGGGATCCGAGGCACAGTGCGCCGCTGGCCGACCGAAGGTAGTTGGGGGCTCAAGTAGTGTGCTAGCCACACATGAAAGGCTGCCCCGCGAACTGTCGAAAAATCCCGGAATGCACCATCGTGCTGGATGGCGACCAGACGAGAGGGCCCGATGGACATTCCCGGGGGGGCTCGGGCGTCCCCGCAGTCTCCAGACTAGTCCCCCAATGATACCGTTCTGTCAGTGCGCGCCTGAAGGTAGCCTGCATGGAACCTCATTTCACTTCCTTCTCCTCTCCTTCCTTCACTCTTCACAAAATGAAAAAAGGAACAAAAAAGAAAAAAGCTGTACAGCGGCAGCACTCCCTCTCTCACAAAGTGCACTTGTCTAAAATACGAGGTCTGCACTCAAATCTCGCCGTAGTCCACCATCACCTAGAGACTGAGAAACCAGCTCTCTTATTCCTTTCGGAGACGCAGATCGGATGTCCGTCTGACGTGGCGTACCTATCTTACCACTTACAATTTTAAGCCACACCCTGGTATATGCATGTACGCCCGGGACGACATCTGCTATCGGCGTCTCCGTAACCTTGAGGACTCCAGGTTCTCAACTCTTTGGGTCCTAGTGGACACAGGCCTAGATAAAATTGTCTACGCCTGGGTCTACCGTTCGCACAGCGGTGATTTGGAGACAACTGGGCTCACACAACACCTCATTAAAGCGGTGGGTGTGGCTCAGCAGCGGTACCCTTCTGCCCAATTGGTGTTACTGGGGGACTTCAACGCCCACCATCAGGAGTGGCTCTTCCCATACCAGTGCACAGACCATTCTGGACAAGAGACGTATAAGCTAGTGCTAGCATTAAATCTCACCCAGCTGGTCCAGGGGGCAACGAGGGTGCCGGATGTTGATTCGCACAAAGCCAATTGCTTGAACCTTCTGCTGACAACAGATCCAGACCGTTACTCAGTGTCGATTTCTTCACCATTAGGTACTTCCGACCACTGTCTGGTGAAGTCTGTATCCGTCTACTCTCCGCCCGATCCTATCCCTAGAGGCACCTGGTGGGTTTGGCGATACAGGTCAGCAGATTGGGATGGCATGCGATCTTTCTTCGCATGTTATCCTTGGCACCCTACTTGCTTTTCTTCGACTGATGTTTCGTCGTGCGCGGACGCCGTGACGGATGTGTTGCGGCGGGGAATGGAGTACTACATTCCATTCTCTGACGTAACAATGTCTGGCGAAGCTCGACCATGGTTTGGTGCCGAGTGCAATCGCGCTGATGCGCTTAAACACGCGGCCTACCTGGCATGGGTCGACGCTCGGACGCGTAAAGCAAATGACGTGAGTCAGAAGAAGAGAGCCTTCAACAGGGCTGCCAAGTCCTGCAAGAAGGTGTTGCGGAGGGCTTGCTTTGACCACATTGGCCGAATTGGGAACAAACTTGCTTCTTACCCAGCTGGTAGTAAGGCGTTTTGGTCCCTGGCTAAGTCGGTTGAATCGAACTTCTGCCGCCCCTCACTACCTCCACTGCTGAAACCCGACGGGTCGCTGGCCCACTCCGCTGAGGAGAAAGCAAACTTGTTTGCCTCTCTGTTTGCGGAATCTTCGCGTCTAGATCCTGGTGGCGCGAGGCCCTCTGGTACTCTTGGTGGATGCGAGTTGATTATGTCAGACATTCGCATTCATCAGAAGGATGTCCGGAGGGTACTGCGTTACCTGGACGTGAACAAGGCTAGTGGCCCCGACGGGACACCGGCAATTGTACTGAAGACTTGTGCGCCTGAGTTTTCTCCGATCTTGACACACCTATTTCGCCTTTCCATTGAGACTGGAAAAATGCCGATGGCTTGGAAGCAAGCTAACGTGCAACCCGTGCCCAAGAAGGGTAGTCGAGCTGACCCAGCAAATTATAGGCCCATCTCGGTGTACTCTGTAAGAGTAAAATATAAGAGGCCATCGACAAACAAGGGGAAGCCCTTGCGGTCGCCCTTGACATCTCGAAGGCCTTCGACCGGGTCTGACACGACAGCCTGATTGTCAAGCTTCCTTCCTTCGGTCTGCCGGTCTGGTTTGTGTGATTGGATTGCAGATTTCCTGAGAGATCGGTCTATCCGAGTAGTCATAGATGGCTGCTCGTCCGGAATGCCTGTGTGTTCCTTAGGGGTCGGTGCTCTCGGCAACATTGTTTTTGCTGCATATTAACGATCTGCTAAAACCCGGTACCTTTGGGTATGCAGACGACAGCACTGTTGCCGAGAGATACGTGCCTGACACACGAGTTAGTGTGTCTCAGGTCCGGTCTCTCCGAGAGGCTATGGTTAGGCGCTTGAACTTGTCCTTACAGGCCGTCTCAGAATGGGGCGATGCCAATCTGGTCAGGTTGAATGCTGCTAAGATCCAGGCATGTCTTTTTTCGGCTTAAAGGAGCCAATTTCACCCGGCTTCATCTTTCCGAGTTGTAACCGTGCCGATAACCGACCAACTTGATCTTCTTGGTGTTACTTTAACATCTACCCTCAATTTTGGTCCCTTCATAGAGACAAAGGCTCAAGTGGCTGCTAAAGTTGGGGATCCTCGCAAAGGTGAGACGGTACTTCACACCGGAACAGCTGCTCCAACTCTATCAAGCGCAAGTTCGATCATGTATGGAGTACTGCTCTCATCTTTGGGACGGATCTGCCAGATACCTGCTCGATGCCCTTGAGTCAATTGAGAAACGAGCCAAGAGGATCATCGGCAATGATAAGCCCGTTGAGTTGAAACTCCAAAGTCTTGAACATAGACGCAGAGTTGCTAGCCTGTCGGTTTTCTATCGATTACATTTTGGGGAGTGTGCGACGGAATTACATAATTTGATTCCGCCAAGCCCGTTTCATCAAAGGACCACAAGACGTACGGCGAAGTGCCACCGGTTCATGGTGGACATCCCGTCCATACGCACAAAGCGTTTTGAGAAAACATTCATTGCGCGTACAGCTAGGGAGTGGAATTCCCTGCCGGAGTCTGTATTTCCTGTTAGCTACAACCTAGGAGTCTTTAAGTCAAGAGTGAATAGGTTACTTCTAGGCAAGCGTGCTCCATCTTCGACCACATCATCGCTTACCATCAGGTGAGATAGTGGTCAAACGCGTGCCTATCAACCATAAAAAAAGTCTAAAGACCTTGGGTAATATTAATAATAGAGGTTTAAAACGCGTGAATCGGGTTTTTGGCAATTTTTTTGGCAAGGCAAACGGCATTTTCGCACTGGCGCACTTGTGTGCCCATAGATGCTTAAGTGTTAAACAACAGTCCGAAATCAACCATCCGGCAGTTGCCCGGACCAGACCACCCCGTCACACCCACCACAACACCCGTCTGGTCGGAGGATCCTCCCTTTTCAATGGAGATTTGCGGGATAGACCCTGTTCAGGATATACCCTGTTCCGCATGCTTCTAAAATTTTGATACCAGATCTCACCTATTGTTCTTTCCACGATATTTTTTTTTTTACTTATTTCCGAATAACATGGAAATATAAGTACTTTCTTGTGTGCCTTAAAGGATTGATCTCCTTGGCTAATCTGTCTGTCTCCTCATTACCCAATGAACACCCCTGGGGAGACTGTAAAATGGTCTCCCCTGAACCTCGCTGCGCACGGTAGCACGTGATCATGTATTCATGTGCCACCGTCTGTGGAACTCAATCTCAGAATACCAGATTCTCAAAATACCGACGCCTTCTTCTCCGAGCGGGATCGTGAGAGGGCCGATACAGCTCTACCTACATCTACATTACAGGTCATTTTGAGGCGTTCCATAACCAAAGTGGACCCTTTTTACCAAACCTACACCGTCTTCGTCTATCTAGTACAGTGGCTCCCAACCTTTTTTTAGCCTGGGTCCGCTTTGGCTTCTTTGTCGTTAACAGGGACCAGAAGTACAGAAGAAAAAAAATGTGTCAATTTAAAAATAAATATAAATTTAATACTTGCAACTATGTAACATATCTCATCTCATCTTCCTGCCCTTATCCCATGTTACTTAGGGTCGGCGCAACACGTTTTTTTCTTCCATTCTGTCCTACCAGCCGTCACGCTATCACTAACTCCCTTATCCTTTTTATATCACTCCTCACACAATCCATCTATCTTTTCTTTGGCCACCCTCTCTCTTTCCATCCATCCACACTTATATTCATAACTCTTTTAGTTACATGTGTTTCATGTTTCAATCCTAGTGTGGAGGCTAGTGCTATTTTGAATTTGCACTGCTGTCTTGAACAATAAAGTTTTTATTATTATTATTATTTTTATTCGGTTAGATTTCTCGGGACCCTGAGGTCCCGGACCTTTGGAAGGCGTACGAGGAGCCGAAACTAACTCATTGTGTACTCATTTCTCACTTTATCCATTCTCGTTACTCCACACATCCATCTCAACATTCTCATCTCTTTTTTCATCCGTCTTTTTCACAGCCCAACATTCTCACTCATACAGTACGACAAATCTAATTACGGACTTATAGATTTTCTCTTTAACTTGACGGGCATCCTTCGGTCGCAAGTTGTTCTAGTGACTTGTCGCCATTTCATCCATCCTGAGTTGACCTTGTGCGTTACGTCTCGGTCTATATCGCCATCCCACTGGACAAGCGATTCGAGGTACGGAAAGTTGGAACACATCGGTATAGGAGTTCCGATGAGAGCTATATGCATAGGATTGGAGAGACCGCCGAAATCGTAGAACACGTTTTCTGTTTTAACGAAAACAGAAAACGAGTTCTATTTCAGGCCAACACTGCAGTCTTTAGCACCACATCTCCAATCTGTTCTGGATCTCTAAGCCGTTTTCGGCAACCAGCACAATGTCATCAGCAAACAGCATACACCAGGAAGCCTCTTCCTGGATGTCCGACGTCAGAGCGTCCATTATCATCAGGAAGAGGTAAGGGACACTGAAGCTGTCAGTGGTAGGGATGGTACGTATATACTGGTACAGGTATAAAAACCCAGTATGACTTTACCAGTACGCAGACCGGGTATGTACAGCAGAGACCCGGTCCGTACCCGATAGGTATAATGTCGAGCTACGCGCCCACAGAATACATATACTCGTAACGGAGACTTAGCGCATCGGGTATGACGTCATACCCAGTGCGGCGTTTGCGGCGGTGCAGTAGTTCATATATAACGCTCGCCCACGACCGCCCGCCATAGAAAATACAAAGTTACCCGAATAGTTACGGACGGCGCCTCCCGAATACTCCCGATCGAGCCAGTGTTGAAACGTAAGATTATAGGCATACCAAATATTTCGATGATACAAATTTGTTCTTTTTTTCTATCACTATTAGGAAATTCTAACTCTTGGGGAAGTCGGGTAAAAGACAATTAAAATTACGTAACATAATAAGATGGTTAGTTTATTCAACAACCCGAAAATGTTTACATTATGTAAGTGGAGCCAATAGAAACGACAGTGAACCAAAGTGCCCGGCCGCTGAATGGTTTGAGCTTCTACTGGTTCGATTTTGCTTTTTTGCATATTATAAACTTCGAAAGGTTCACGTCCAATCAAAAAAGTCATCTAAATATTCCAATAGTTCCAATGGTCCTTCGATGAGTCTCCAAAAGGCGACCGCTAAAGCCAGGTCTAAACATACCCATAGGTATTTTGATACTGGGTTTTAGTACTGGGTATATGGCCATACCCATACCTTTGAGGCCGGGTATAGAATGTTGCAGGTATATCTCATCCCTAGTCAGTGGTGCCCACTGCAGACCGGACTTGAGTACCGCTTCGACTGTACATCGCTCGGATAACTGTATATACTTCCCAGGCACACGTTTCTCCTTAAGGGCCCACCACAAAACCTCACGACTCACGAGGCACCCGGTCATATGCCTTTTCGAGGTCAACGAACAGCATGTGCAAGTTTTTCTGCGTTTTTGTGCATCCATTGTACCCCGACCAGGCATAAAACCGGACTGGTTCTGTGAGATTTCACTCTCTTCTCTCAGCTGCTTTTCAATAACTTTTTCCGAAGCTTTCACACTACGTGGCTATAGCTTTGTTCCTCTATAGTAGTTGCACTCCAGCACATCACCTTTGTTCTTGAAGATGGGCACCAACGAACTGTTGCACCATTCATCAGGTATGGCTTCTTCCAGCAACAACTTATTAAAGAACAAGGCTAACCACGTCCATCCATCTACCCGTAATGACTTCCACACTTCAATTGGTATTCCGTCTGGAACAATTGCCTTACCATTCTTCATTCCATTCACTGCTATTCTCACTTCATCCACACTGACCATTTTCACTAACCCCTCATTCATTGGTTTATTCTCTACAACACTACTCCAGATATTTTCCTCATTCATCAGTCTTTCAAAATATCCCTTCCATCCTTAATCATTTCAACCTCTGATATAAGCCTTTGTAGCGACATCTATGACGCTACATACGAACTAAAACAGCAAATTCCTACATCGCGCAAGCAGAGTTCTCCGCGCAATTTGAACATATACAACAGCCCGAAATCAACTATCGGGCAGTTGCCCGGACCAGACACAACACTCGTCTGGTCGGAGGATCCTCCCTTTTCAATGGATGTTTGCGGGACTTTACACTCAGTTCCGCTTACCTCTATACCTTCCAGCTTCATCCCTTACACATCTTATCCGACTAATATCCTTGTAACTGTGTAACATATCTATTAAATAAAAAAAGTAACGAGCGTTGTCATAGAAAACACAACACAAATGTCTGATATAAACAGTTTATGTACCTAAATGTTACTTTCCACGGTTGGAACCATAGGTTGGGAACCACTGAAATAGTATCTACCGGTACCTATCTAGTATCGTGCCTATGTACAACTGATATTTTAATTTTGTCATAGTGGGTCATCCACCAAGGTACTTACAGTTTATATAAAGAGCAATTCAAAATATACCACTGAAAAACTACTCGTATTATTTCAAAATAAAATAATTGAATGTGCACTGGTGCTGAAAGAAGTTGTGGAGGTTGTAACTGTAATTAGGTACGAATAAAATAAATTTCTGCGGCGATTAAAAAAACATGGAAGTTAATTTGTTTCTTTATTAGGTACGGTCGTCAACAAAAATCGATTCAATGTTACTTTTACTGCACAAAATTATTATACCAGCTACGATGGGCAAATAGCATTTCTGCGAAGCCCGCGAATGACGGGAGATATGTGGTGTTGGGTGTTCATGGTCTTTTTATTATTCCACTTCAACGCAGCTGGAATGAGGTTGATGTTTTATTTGTCAGTTATTTTTCTTTTGATTTTCTAAACGTAAAATAAAATGCCACTAAAACATGACATTGACATTATGATGCTGTCAAAGTTGCGTCAGATGTGGTCAGGATGACAGTAGATAACGATAAGCGGTGTCGTAGACGTGCGCGTTAAAAACATAACCTAATTTCGAGAACATTATTTTGATAGATCTTGTTAGATTCAAACTCTATAGTAATCAAAGAGTATAGTAATAAATATAGTAATGTTTAAAATACCAGCCTGGGAGGATGATGGCCCTGAAACCGGTTCAACATTTTTACAAAAAGCTAAGGTATGAGTTAAATTTTTAACCAGTGTGTGTTCCAGTTTCAATATGTGCCCCCGCGTGTTGTTACTTATTTACAAGAAATAATATCAAGTATTATTTGGGAATTTATTGAAGGTATATTCCAGTAGATTTCCTTTTATAACACCCTAACCGTTTATAAACTAGAGGCGTATCTTCCTGCCCTTGTCCATTTCTCAATATTATCGGATATTGAGAAACAATCACCTTAATTTTTAAATTTAATTCAAAAGATATAATAATAATAATAATGACGGCCAATGGTTTAATAGCCAAGAGCCTCGACGAACACCTAAGGAGGCTCTCGTTGGGCAGCTGGATCAAGGGCTTGATTCAGAAGGCAGTACTCCTTGAAACGGCGCGCATAGTTAGGAGGTTCCTCTCTCAGGAGCCCTCACCACCGGTAGCTTGGACCCTATCCCGATACCGGTGGGATACTATTTTTTATATTTTTAAATGTTTTTATATTTTAATATTTAAAAATGTACATTGTAAGATAAAACATAGAAATAAATGGCATAGTAATAATAATATAGCTTTATTCATTCTATACAACATGCTACAAAATAATTAAAAAATAATGACATTAACTAATATTAAAATACAAATAATTAGTATTGAATTACATGCAATATCTATATTTTCATTGTTGTATAGACCCCCTTCGGGTAAAAGCCTCCTCCAAAGAGAATTAATAGTATTCAAAAGAGAACAAAACAAAAACTACCAGTCCTTTAAAACATATTTCCCAGTTTGTTATGCTTTAATATGTAACTTTTTTTTTAGAAAAAAGAAAAGCCAGAGAAAAAACCAAAATCAAAAGATAATCATGTTAAAGAAAAAAACAATATAAATGTCAGTGTAAACGGTCTGAACCATGCATCACGGAAACGAAAAATTGAAAACATAGTAACAATCAAAACTAAACAAGATACAATATCTAATTCAAAGAATAAAAAATCTGTAAAAACAGACATTCCTGAAACACAGAATTTTGACGAAATACTTCTAAATGCTAAGAAGAAAAAGTTCAACGAGATTATTGAAAGAGATGATAAGGAAGAGTTGTTGTTTTCTGAAAATAAACAGAAGAAAGGAAAAAACAAGAAAGCTAAAGTTAGTCCAAATAGTGTAAGCATGAAATTAAATAGTAAATCTAGAGATGATTTACCAAAACAAAAAAATAAAAATGTTATTGAAGACAATAATGAGTCAAACAGTGAAGTTAAAGAAGTTACTGAACCTGTTAACCATAAGAAAGCCAGACTAAAGTCTTTACTAGAGACTAAAAGTCACAGAACCCCTATTAATATTAGTAGAACTGGTAATAAGCTGAGAGATAGAATGCTGGAGAGGTTAAAAGGTATGTTTCGTCTGTGAAATACTTTTTATTGAAACTACAAATTAATAGTAGTATAGAGACTCCATTGTCTGCACCTTTTTTTTTTCATTCGCTCCATTGCGCGTGGGGGTTGTCTTGGCTAACATAACCAGCCTAGCTCCGCCCATAAGCACAGAAGCTGCCTGGAAGCTTCACAGGGATCACATTGAAATCTCACTGTTCTGTGGATATGCGCACATTGAGTAACCACCATGGCCTCACACTCTAGGATGTTGTGGGCGGCTGAATCCTAAAGTACTAATTAAAAGATCATCAAATCTCCATTAATTACGAAATTTTCTCCATATTATTGTTTTATCATCTCGTCACCTAAAAGAATTTAAACCGGTCACAGTCTTAAACATGAACAACAAGTTTGACCTGTACCAAAATGTACCTATATTAAGACTATTGTTTTCAGTTCTTGTTAAGCCAAATAATAACAAGTCTACTTATGCACACTTTAATAATTTGTGTATGGTAGGCAAACAGACTGACACTATTAAAAACCAACATTTTAACCCTTTGGATGCCAAGCACCAAGCATATGGGTCGTACATTAATTGTTTGTGTGCCCATAACCCGCCTGCCGAGTCGTCGTTATACATAGCTATTGTTAACTTGTATTCACTCCTAGGACCCAACTAGCGAGTCCAAATCTAAGTAAGTATCCCATAAAGAGGTCTATGTTTTTAAAAAGTAATGTCTGGAAATACTGAGCTGATTTACAAAAATTGTTCTACTGATAGTAAGCTATATTAATGCTGAAAAAGATTACCAATATTACCCTTAATTTCTTTCCAGCTGCTCAGTTTAGGTACTTGAATGAGAAGCTGTACACATCATCAGGATCTGAGGCCCAGCAGCTGTTCCAAAGTGACCCGACTGCATTTGAGACATACCACCAGGGATACCAGCTACAGGTCAAGAAATGGCCAGTCAATCCACTGGATGTTATTGTTAAGAAAATTATGAAAATGTAAGTTGATTCTGATTCTTAACTCATGCTGCAAATGAATTCGAATTATTGCTATCTAAGTATACTTGTACCATATAATAGTACACAGACTACAATTTAAAAATCCTATGTACTAAAATCTAAATTTTATAACCATACCTATCCACTTAATTCTTCCTCCCCAGGCCAAAAACGCATACAATAGCAGACTTAGGCTGCGGTGAAGCAGCCCTGTCGCGCCGAGTACACCACAAGGTGCGCTCCTTCGACCTGGTGGCCACAGCGCCCGGCGTGGAAGCATGCGACATGGCCCGCACTCCGCTGTTGACAGCCTCCATGGACGTGACGGTGTACTGTCTAGCACTGATGGGCACGGATCTTACACAATATCTGGTTGAAGCCAACAGGGTCTTGAAAATGGGGTAAGTTCAATTTTGTGTGTTTTTCTAGCATAGCTCTTTTAGGCCAATTATTTAAGCAAGCAAGCATGCTCCATTGTCAACCACAGCATCGCTTACCATCAGGAAATAGTGATCAAGCGCAAGCCTGTCAATGATAAAACAAAAGTTTTTGGGAACTAAACTGGATATTTGTTGAATTACTTGATTCCTTGGAACCAGAGGTCGGAATTAGGTAGAGTTATTTATGTACTTGCATCGAAACATTGATATTAATATGGATCTTCCCGGGATTTCTAATGGACAATAAATAATAATTAAATCTCTGTTGTTTTCTTTTGTTCTTACAAGCTATGTTTTGTGAACTACAAATGTGGCAACATCGCGCGTGTGCGCATTGAAATTTTGCAACTTCGGACATCCGATGTCGTTGATGTAAATTTGTGAACGTCGCGCGTCGCGTCGGGCAGTGGTTTAAATTGTGTAAAAGTAAATAGCTTTTTTATTTTATAAATCACGGGATTTTTCTGCTCTTTAAAATTAATTTCGGGATTTGAGGCATATCCACATTCAAAAGTGCCTGTAAATGGTTTATTTGAAATAAATGTTTTCACTTTGAATTTATTCTTTCGCTGTATGAAATCAGTGTAAGTACATAAATAACTTTGCCTAATTCCGACCTCTGTTTGTTACATAACCTCACTATTGCATTCCTGAAGATATGTATGTATGTCCGAAAAGCATTTGGTGTTTAATACACACACCATACCATTGGCACACATCCAATATCCGGGTTCATCGTCATCATCATTGGTAGCCACACACTGCAAAGTATAGGTCTTGTAATCTTGGCTACTACTGAAAAATTTCCGATTGAAAAACCCAATAACACTTTTCCTGAATAACGAAAGCCAGGACCAGAACTAGCTCAGCTCATGTTTTTATAATTAAGTGCCCCCTTTTCTCCACAGCGGCCATCTGCTAATAGCCGAAGTTGAAAGTCGCTTCGACAAGGTAGAAGACTTCGCAAAGGAAGTCGAGAGGCTCGGCTTCAAACTGAAGCAGCTGGACAAGAGTAACAACGTATTCTTCTTTATGGAGTTCACTAAGATCCGGGATCCGCCCGTGAAGAAGGCAAAACTACCCGCGTTGAACTTGAAGCCTTGTTTGTATAAGAGACGATAAATAAAACTAATTGAAAAGGTTTTTGGAGCAGTTTTGTCTTAAAACCTCATTATAAGTGAACAAAAATTGTTGCTATTTATGTTAGCAAAAGACTCGTATTCAATTACAGATAAAAATGACTTGGTGTTGCCATATATAACTGATTTCAAAAGATTTAACACTAAAAAATATATGTGAAATAAAACAATTCATTATAATTTACCTCATTTGTTTTATTTAAATCAATGATAAATATTGATTGTCATCCAGTGTTTCTTTTTATTAAAGCTTTTACCTGATATAGGATTTTGTATCATTCGCTTACAAATAGATCGCAATCGTTTTGGTCTATCCTTCACTTTATTACGAACTACATTATCACTTTATTGCTCATTAACAACCAAAAATAATTTCATTACGACTTTACAGTGTAACATAAAAAGTTACATAATAGGGATTTTTCCTGGGTACATAAAAAAAAATCTATCTAGTCCGTATGTTAGATTATCAAAAAATATTGGACTCGCATTTTTTGCTTTACCAAACAAATAAAAAATGACAAAGATAAAATGCATCAAAATTCAGGAGTAACTTACCACTTCGTAGTAAAAAGTGTAGCACGGCGTGATGTCACGCAAAATTTCGACGCACTGTATCGTCCCCATTTTTAATCGACTTCAAAAAGAAGGAGGTTATCAATTCGAATTTTGTATATATATATATATATATTTTTTAATGTATGTTCGGCCATAACTCCGCCATATATTGACGGATTTGCAAAATTCTTTTTTTGTGTAAAGTGGTTTGTTCTGAAATGGTCCCATTTAAATTTCAAAAAGATCTGATGATGGGTTTCGGAGACAGACAACGGAACTCTTCAAAAATTGACAGCAAATCAACCGTGATTGCTGCTATCGTATGTCTATGAATTGTTAACACAGTTTAATGGGGAACTACAACTAAAAAGTGAAAAATAAAAAACTTTTAAAATAAAGTTTTTTTTTTGTTTACGTGTCAAAAGAAAAAATACATGTCCAATATTTTTTGGTAATCTTACTGACGAACTAATTGGTTTTTTTTAGGAAACTTCCCTATTTTTTTTTAAGATTTATGATCACTACATATTACAAAACAAAGTCCCCCGCCGCGTCTGTCTGTTCGCGATAAACTCAAAAATTAGTGAACGGATTTCGATGCGGTTTCACCCGTACCGAGCTGGGGCGGGTCGCTAGTATAGTTATAAAACAAGGTACTATGACATAAATACATCCTAATAAAAAGCTAAGAGGTGCATTTGATTAAATTATATTTAAACATTGAAATCACAGCTGTTGCTATTAATTAACTTGGAAGTTATATTATTATGTCTCATATTTATTACTCTTTATTTACAATTTACTAAGCTCTTCCTTGTAACAGAATCGGAACTCCGTATTCACGGTAAAAGAGTTGCGTAACACTGTTGCAGCAACATGTTGCACACACATACTACATGCAGTGTTGCTAGCAACACAAAAATAAGTGACGTCATACCAGTCCAGGTTCAAAAGTATTTTTACACATTAAGTTCTTCCATAACATCCTCAGCTTCAGCGCGAAGATTCTCCACTTTTTCAATGAGTGTCATCTATAAAAAAAGGAAATAGCATAAGTAACTGCTAAGATCTGTGGATATAATATTATTTTCATGGTCAAAAACTTTCGACTTGGATGCCTGAAGACAGATGGTGCCGATGACTCGTCGAAGACGGATGACCGCCAAGGCCAGCTCAGAGCAGGAGTCTTACTATGACGTGTTAAAACCATCATGGTTCCTGCGTTAGAGAGAGACGAAGATATACAGGACGCACATCCCTTTTTGACACCAGAATCCATCCTCGTCACAGTATGGCCTCAGGTAGCGAGACGACCTTAACGAGTACCAAATTTAAACGGGATCACCTCAGAAGTAAACTCTTTCAAATAAAGTAAGAATTATGTAAATCGGTCGACAATTGGCAGAGACAACGGTGAACATACATATAAAAAAAAATGAAGTCGAGCATAGATCCTCTTCAGCGCCTGTTGCGGAGTCGATTGTATTTTTTTTAAAGTTTTTTGAAGTCAAATCTTTAAGCGCGTTGGGCATTTTTGTCCAAGTTTTCACATCTGTCGGCAATCCCGCAGAACCACTCGCTCTTTTTTTATAGGTTGGGACATCATCAAATAACTTCTCCCTTTCTGGGGGGAGCGGAAGGGCGTGTCAGACTCTTACTGACTAAAACTTGCCCGTGTTCCTTCAGTTTTCTGTGCCAGGACAAGGTGACTTTCGTTCAGTCCCGCGACCCTGGCAGTTAACCAGTACGGGCTGATTCGAGTTCGTGTATGTAGAGTACCTGCAGGGACGTGGAGAAGAGGCCTTTCCTCAGTAATGGCAGAAAGTACTGGCTAAAAAAACTAAAACGCTTACCCTAGCAGCACTGATGAGTTGGTTGGCGGCATTGCGCGACAGATGCGACACGCCCGACATCAGCTCGTCTGCGGACGCTTTAGCGACGTCCTCCACGCGCTTGTAGCCCGCGCGGAGCAGCTGCATTGCTCGCGCCTGTGCGACAAGGTTCAGTTACTAACTGACCAAGACTAAGCGGCCGCTCACACATATGTCAAAGTATCAAAATCTCACTATCCATATAATCAAATCGTTCAGTGCAGTGCGAACTGATCAACGCGGCCAAAGGCTGAGATCTTTTAAGCATACTTTAGAATCATTGAGCTTTGCTAGAAACATTATTCACTAAAACACGAAAACGCGAATGAAATCTTGATCACATTCTGTTTTAGGAATATGAACATTATACAAAAAACAATACAGTTCATATTTGCTTACTTCACTGTTAGATACCAACATTCTTAACCATAGGTAGACACAGTTAATCCAAAATTTACTTTTTTATTAACGTTAACTCGTTAATAGAAAAGTTAACTTCGTTAGTCGTTAAAGCGTTAAAATTTCGATAGTTTAACGCAAGTTAAAAGCGTGAAGATTGGCAGTGTTCTCAGCGCAGACCAAAAAAACACGTCTTTTGGTGTTCCCCAAGGAAGTATTTTAGGGCCCACTTTATTTCTAATATACATAAATGACCTTTGTAATGTAAAGCTAAAGCATGGCACAATAATATCTTACGCTGATGACACTGTTCTTCTTTTTTCGGCTGTATCGGAACATGAAGTCTACAAGTTCGCGCAAGACGGCTTCAATAGTGTAAATAAATGGCTTCAGCATAACTCACTAACTCTAAATGCGGATAAGACAAATTATATAAAGTTTTCAATGCGCAAACAAGCTTCTCATATTCCTTTAACGTTGTTTGCTCATTGTTGTACAGTCCCTGCAGATTGCCCGTTTGTGTGTACCAATATTAATAAGATCAATAAAATATTTGGGTGTTTTAATTGATGAAACTCTAACCTTCAAACAGCTTAGGGAAGCATTAAATAGTAGAATTCGTAAGCTGATATTCGTATTCAAAAAGCTACGATATATTGCAGACCCAATAATAATTAGGCAAGTTTACTTTGCTCTATGTCAGTCAATATTGACGTACTGCATTACCTCGTGGGGTGGCGCATGTAAAACTTTATTACTGCCCATCGAAAGAGCTCAAAGAGCGATTCTCAAGGTGTCTACTTGCCGCCCTTTTCTCTTTTCCACTAACCTACTCTATAAATCTTGTAAAGTACTGACAGTTCGACAATTATTCATTATGAGCATTTTACTAAAACAACACGCAGCTCTTCGCTACAGCACTGAATTTACTAACAAGAGACGAAAAGACATAGTTTGCCCCACAAAAAGTACAAAACATGCTTTCACAGCCAAATTTTATGTTTGCCTTGGACCACTACTCTATAACAGACTAAATGCAAAAGCAAATATTTATTCCCTAAATTATAGAAATTGTAAGAAAACTCTCAAGGTAGCTCTTCAAAGTTTGTCTTATGAAGATACAGAGAAGTTGTTAGCTGTAATAAAATAAAGAATGTAGTGTTGTATTCATTTTGTTTTTAATTAGTTAGCTAAGTTAGTATACTAAGGTTTTTTTATACTATTTACTCCTTTTTAAATACCTCTAAAATGACTATTTTACTTTATTTTATATAATTACCGTGATTATTTCATAATATTTTTACCTCATATCGCCTGAAACACAGGATGTCCTATTTCAGGCACATAATACTTGTGAACTTGACATAGATTTAAGCAAAAATGTATTTACTGTTTTACCAGACACCATGAATAAACATTTTATTGTTATTATAAAGTTAACCATCCAAAAGATGGTTAACTTGTTAACGGATTAATTGTGCCATTGTGCGTATACTGCTTTTGGCGCCTTTTGGGATGGAATACATAGGTAATTAAAACAAGTAGATAGATTAATTAATTTAACTATTACTAGCGACAGTAGCGACCCGCCCTGATTTCGCAGGGGTAGCAGAGCATATACGCACCTAAACTAACCTTTAATGAATTAAACCTAACCTAAATTCTATCTCTAATAACCGACTTCAAAAAAGGAAGTTCTGTATCCGACCCGCGTATGTATGTATCTTGTTTGTCCTCCCTTCTTGAAAACTATTGATCCGATTTGGATGGGGTTTTCTTTATTTAAATGCATATTTTTCAAGGAAGGTTTTAGTATACATTAGGATTTGATGAGGATCTTCGGAGATAGACAGTGAAACTCTTCATTAAAAAGTAAAAATAAAAAAAACTTTTTTATAAAAATTAGAAAAGTTTAATCTTTAAACCTTCCTTACATTACTTAGTAATCATCATTCTCCTGCCCTTATCCCAATTTTATTTGGGGTCGGCGCAACATGTCTTTTTCTTCCATACTCCTCTATTAGTCGTCATCTCTGTAGTCACCCCCTTTTTACCCATATCCTCTTTCACACAGTCCAACCATCTTTTCTTTGGCCTTCCCCTACTCTTATAGCCATCCACATTCATACACAAGACTTTCCTCACGACATTTTCTTCATTCCTCCGCATCACATGCCCATACCACGACAACCGATTTCCACACAATTTTTCAGTCAGCGGTGCCACTTTCAGACTTCCTCTTATATACTCATTCCTAATTTTATCCATGCGCGTAACACCACACATCGCTCTTAGCATTCTCATCTCAGCTACATGCAATTGCTTTTCATTCATCCCTTTTGTTGCCCAACATTCTGAACCATACAAGACAGCAGGTCTGACCATTGTTTTATAAATCTTCCCCTTAAGTTTTAGGGGAATGCGGGAGTCACAGATAGTCCCGGTGACCTGCCGCCATTTCATCCATCCAGTGTTAATTCTGTGCTTAACAGTCCGATCTATTTCGCCATCGCTTTGCACGAGTGAACCGAGATACCGAAAATCGGAGCAGACTGGGAGAAGCGCGCCATCTAGCACTACAGCTTCAGAACTGGAGAGACCGCCGAAATCGCAGAACATGTATTCAGTTTTGGTTCTGCTGATTTTCAAGCCAACTTTCTCCAGCTTCTGTTGCCACTTCTCCAATCTGCTCTGGATCTCAGGTCCATCTTCACCGACCAGAACAATGTCGTCGGCAAACAGCATGCACCAGGGTGCCTCTTCCTGTATTTCCGACGTAAGAGCGTCCATAATCAACAGGAAGAGGTAAGGACTTAAAGCCGACCCTTGATGCAAGCCTACAGCCACACTGAACTCATCGGTGTTGCCAGCAGCCGACCGGACGTAGGTACTAGATTGTCTGTACATAGCACGAATCAACTCAACATACTTCCCAGGCAAACCTTTCTCTTTCAAGGCCCACCACAACACATCCCGAGGTACCCTATCATACGCTTTCTCAAGATCAATGAACACCATGTGCAAGTTCTTGTGCACACGTCTGTACTTCTCGCACAATTGACGGAGAGCGAAGGTGGCGTCCATTGTCCCTCGACCTGGCATAAACCCAAACTGGTTCAGGGTAATCTCACTCTCCTCTCGCAATCTTTTCTCTATCACTTTCTCCCATACTTTCATAGTATGTGACATGAGCTTTATCCCTCGATAGTTGTTGCAGTCCTGTACATCCCCTTTATTCTTGAAGATGGGCACTAGCGAACTATTGCACCATTCTTGTGGGATCACTTCTTCATACAACAACTTATTGAAGAATAAAGTCAGCCACATACATCCATCCTCTTTTAAACACTTCCATACTTCTACTGGTATGTCATCAGGGCCCATGGCCTTTCCATTTTTCATACATTGAACTGCCTTTCTTACTTCATCCATGCTAATTTTTCTCACCAAACCCATATTTACTTGTACCTCTTTGAGCACACCATTCCATTCATTCTCTTCGTTCATCAACTTTTCAAAATAAACCTTCCATCGCTCTTTTATTTCGTCATCTTTCGACAAGACTTTACCGAGTTCATCTTTCATACATTTTATGTGCATTATATCCCTCGTTCTCCTTTCTCTTAATTTTGTAATCCGGTAGAGCTCCTTCTGGCCTCTAGGGCTGTCCAGTAAATCATATAACTTTTCCTGCGCCTTAGCCCTGGAAACTGCAACCGCCTTTTTTGCCTTCCTCTTCCATTCTTTATAAATTTTCTTTTTCTCTTCTTTCAAATTATCATTTCCGATTTCTACATTGTGCCATACTTTAAACGAAATTTTCTTTTCTTTTAGCATCTTTTGCACATCTTCATTCCACCACCATGTATCCTTTTCTATCATGCCTTTACCTTGCGATTCTCCAAACACATCTTTTGCTACTCGCCTTATACAATCCGCCATCTCTTTCCAACATTCATCCACAGATTTTCCTTCCATATCTTTCATGTCTATCATTTTATCTACCACTTGACTCTTAAACATACTTGCACACTCCTCATTTTCTATCATACGCCATCTGATTTTGGGTGGGGGCCGTTCTTTGTTCCTACTGGACGAAACACTGACTGTTACGTCCATCATTATGAGCCTGTGTTGAGAGACTAAGCCTTCGCCTGGCAACACTTTACAGTTTTTGACTGTTTTGAGACTGTTTCGTTTCACCAAGAAAAAGTCAATTTGGGTCGCGTGCTGGCCACTTTTGTAAGTGATCAGGTGTTCATCTTTCTTTTTGAACCAGGTGTTAGTTATTGCCAGGTCAAAAGCCGAAGCAGCTTGCAGCAATGTCTCGCCATCAGTATTACGGTCTCCGTACCCCCAACCACCATGCACTCTCTCATAACCGTACTTCAGACTTCCTACATGCCCATTAAAATCACCCCCCACAAACACCTCTTCACTCTCCTGTACATTCATCATCACACAATCGAAGTCCTTCCAAAACTTTTCTTTTACACTATCCTCACATCCTGATTGGGGTGCATACGCACTAATAACATTTACTATCATACTCTCCACAACCACTGAAGGGGATTGAAATGAACTCCCTCTTCTTGTAATCAATGGGTTTATTTTGCATTTACAAGCAATCCACAATAGTAACAGTAAGTTTCGTGAAATTGAGACGCGTACATTTATATAACGTCGAGCGTGGTCGCTTGCGCTGTTGCATAGTTTTTTCTAGAGAGAATAATAATGGCGGGCGGCGCGCGCGTTTCCGTCGTCGGCGCCGATCCCCGCGCGCCCCGCTCCCCCGCAGATAGTGATGTGCCGTTGTCTTCGCCCGCGGTACGGTTTTTCAAATAGTGCTGGTGCACACGATGGCGTGCACAACCACTTTAATAGCTATCACTCTATCACTTACTCTTTTAACATCCACCACACATTCTTTTAACTCACTATCCAAAACTATGCCCACACCATTCCGTTTGCCATCACTTCCACAATAATAAAACTTATATCCTTCTCCTAATTCTCTTGCTTTTGCACCCTTCCATTTCGTTTCTTGCAAACACGCTATATTTATCCGTCGCCTTTTTAAAACATCTGCTAACTCTCTTCCTTTTCCAGTCATAGTACCTAAATTCCAGCTCGCACACCTCAATCTTAATTCTCTCACTCTCCGAGCTTGCGTCTTACGTCGCACCCGCCCGTTCTGGTGCGACAACCCTTGTCCATTTCCCACAGGAGCCGGGTGCTGCCCCTGCGCGTCGCCTGTGGGGTACGCCCTAGCCCTATCGCACATCATATTTTTACAGACCATGTTGCAAAAAGGTTTTGGCAGAAGTTTTATAGCCGGCCGCCTGCCTGACGCCATTACATTACTTAGTAATATAGAATAAAAAGGCATGTTGCGCCGACCCCAAATAAATTGGGATAAGGTTAGGAGAATGATGATGATAGAAGAAAAAGGCTATTTATTTTATTATTTTGTACTATGTGCATTTTGCTTTTCATGAACATAAGCATATTAAAATTGTCATTTGACAGTAAAGAACGTTCTCAAAACATATTTCCTTGTAAAAAAAGCCGTTCTACTGCGGCGCTTGATAAGATTGCAGTTTTTTTTTTTACCAATCTGCCCAGCCTTTTCTCAACAATCTTTGGGGTCGGCTTCCAGTCTAACCGGATACAGCTGAATACCAGTATTTTACTCGGAGCGACTACCTATCTGACCTCCACAACCCAATTACTGGGTAATACGATACCCCTTGGTAAGACGTTGTTAGACTCTTACTGACTAAAACCTACCCGTGTTCCTTCAGTTGCCTGTGCCAGGCCACGGTAACTCTTTCGAATAGTCCCGCGAGCCTGGTCTTATAAATAGGCCTACCTTCTTAACACTGGGCAGCTCCATCAGCTGCTGCAGCTCGGGCGCGGCACAGTGCTGCAGGCGCGCGGCCAGCTCCGTCAGCAGCGCGCTGAAGCTCCACAGGCGCGCCAGGGACGCACAGAACTTATCTACCTTCTTAACACTGGGCAGCTCCATCAGCTGCTGCAGCTCGGGCGCGGCACAGTGCTGCAGACGCGCGGCCAGCTCCGTCAGCAGCGCGCTGAAGCTCCACAGGCGCGCCAGGGACGCACAGAACTTATCTACCTTCTTAACACTGGGCAGCTCCATCAGCTGCTGCAGCTCGGGCGCGGCACAGTGCTGCAGACGCGCGGCCAGCTCCGTCAGCAGCGCGCTGAAGCTCCACAGGCGCGCCAGGGACGCACAGAACTTATCTACCTTCTTAACACTGGGCAGCTCCATCAGCTGCTGCAGCTCGGGCGCGGCACAGTGCTGCAGACGCGCGGCCAGCTCCGTCAGCAGCGCGCTGAAGCTCCACAGGCGCGCCAGGGACGCACAGAACTTATCTACCTTCTTAACACTGGGCAGCTCCATCAGCTGCTGCAGCTCGGGCGCGGCACAGTGCTGCAGACGCGCGGCCAGCTCCGTCAGCAGCGCGCTGAAGCTCCACAGGCGCGCCAGGGACGCACAGAACCGGGCCGCGCACGACGCCAGCGACGCTGATGTAGCCATCACGGACTGAACCGTGCCACGGGCTAGGCTGTACCTGGGAAGGGATATTTTCTAAGCTGATTGTTACATGATTAACCCAGTTAAATAGTGAATAAAAACATTGAATACTTTAAACCCGACTCTATAAAACAACTAAAAAGTTCCAAACAAGTAATTTTTCAAGCAGTCTGATGCAGTTGGTGGCAGTTATTTTAGTTCAGTTATTGATTTCAGCACTACCAAGATTAAGACGAATCAAGTGACGTAAGAATTTGACGTACGAGTAGTATTGTAAAAGATGTAAATGATAAATGATTTTATTTATGTAAGTAGGTTTTAACAATGACACGTCAATTTTATAAAAAAAAATTCTCAGTTTTAGCTAGATGATGGCGGTGTTTCCTAGCTGACTACCCTGCGAAGAAACACCGAAACAAACTCAGAGGTCAAAATCTCTTTTAAAGTGTTCAAATCCATACAATATGTACTGGTCAAATCTTATGAGAACCATGAACGTTTATGTCTGGGATGAGCTTTTGAGAAAAGCAACACGCAAATTCGAGTGGACCTGTCCCGACAGTGCAAGCATAGCTAGCTGCAAGCTTATCGTGAAGCTCAACTCAGAACTTTGAGTTGCTCAACGAACCAACGAACAATACCTGTACAGGCCCAGGTATTAATTAAAGCAAGTGGACTGTAATTTAGAAGGGTTTATTAGGTGGTTCACAAATAGCAACTAAGTATTAAATCAAAAAGGGTATGTCTGCGCGCGGTCGTGTCGATTGATGCAATGCCGAGCGCCGCGCTGCCGCTGCGCTCTCGGTCCCCGCGCCGCGCCGCGTCACTCGTTGACGACGTCGTAGTGTGTGTCTTGATGTATGTGTGAACAATACCAAAGTACGGATATTTGGGTAGGGCGCAAAAATACTCAAACTGCCAGACAATCATAAAATCTACATGAATATAACGACATACATAGTTCTCGCATTCACATTATGCTATATGAGGACCATGCAGCTTAGTGTCTGTAATGGTATTTTGAAGAAAGAACCACACATATATGAGTGGACCTATCCAGTCAGTGCAAACATTTGTATGTGCAATAGTCGAATAGCTCAACTCAGAACCACTAAGGAGCTCAATGACTTGACGAACAATACCAAAGAAAGGACATTTGGGTAGCCCGCAAAAGTACTCAAACTGTCAGACAACGATAAAAATTACTATAAAAAGGAGGAGACAAATAATAATAATAATAACCCACATAGTTCTCACATTTACAATAATTAAGTAATAAAAAATATATATAATACTTTACAAAGTAAATATTCATGTCAAACAAAATAGTAATAATAAAATGTCAATAAAAACAAAAATTAATACAATACTTTACAAAGTATTCATGTCAAAAAAGAATATAAAAAAATGTCATCTGTGTTTATGAACTATAAAGTACATATGAAAACAACGGCTCATGTATATCGTTGAAGCAGCTCAATCCCACGCCTTTTTGTCCTCAAGGTAGTCATTAATTGTGTAAAAAGCTTTCTGGCATAATAAATTATTTAAATTTATTTATGCTTAGTTCTTAAATTTGGCTTAGAAGTTTATTATAGAAACGTATACATTGGCATCTAAACGAACCACCTATTTTCTTCTTGAGCCTGGTTTTAGGTACAATGTGTTTGTTCCTAGTATTTACGCTATGGATATCACTGTTTCTTTTAAACAGATTAATATTTTTATGCGCATACATGAGATTCTTATAAATAAACTGAGAGGGAACAGTCATAATAATAATCTCTTTAAATTTGTCTGAGGGAGTCTCTGGGACTTAATTTATAAATTGCACGAATAGCCCTTTTCTGTAAGACAAAAATTGTCTGAATATCGGCGGCATTTCCCCACAAAAGAATGCCGTACTACATTATACTATGAAAATAACTAAAGTATACTAAACGAGCTGTCTCTAAATCAGTTAAACCACGAATTTTCCTAACGGCGTATGCTGCAGAGCTGTTTTTTTACAGTTTATCTATATGGGGGCTCCACTGAAGCTGCCCATCCAAAGTTAAACCTAAGAACACTGTGGAATCGTCGGGTTTCAACTCTTCACCCTATATTGACACACTAGTGTTCACTTATGTTACCTTGTGAACTTTATGCATTTCGTTTTTGGAACGAAGTTCCTTATCGCGCGTTGTGAAAGGGGGCTAGACGGAAAAAATTCTTACGAAAAGTTGTCACGACACTAATGAGGCTGTCCATCCAAAAAGATTGTGTTGGAAAAGCAATCTAATAAAAACTTCTTGTTACAATTACTTTTGTTATAGTTGTTGTTATTGCTAAAGAGTTGAGTTGAGTTGAGTTGAGCTGAGCTGAGCTTAGCTGATCTGAGCTGAGCTGCGATGAGATGAGATGAGCTGAGCTGAGCTGCGATGAGATGAGATGATGAAGTATAACTTCTTACGTGCGTGCGTGTGTGCGTAGTTAATAATAAAAAAAAATTATAAATTAAAAAAATAAAATTATGTTACAATTCCTTCACTAATTAATCAAAAGGAACTTCGTTCCATCCGGGTGTCCCTTGACACCTCTCAAGTTTTTTTTTTATTTTAGATGGGTTTGCTCTTGACTCTAGTCTAGGTCAGAGGTGACAGAGACAAAGTCGACGATGGAGCGAGCTTACCCAGAAGAAGCCTGTTCACTCTAACTTTGAAGAGATTAGGGTTGTATGTATTCGTAAATACAGACGCAGGTAGAGAGTTCCATTCCTTTGCAGTGCGCATTATGAAAGACGTTCGGAAACGCTTTGTGCGAGTTCGTGGAATAGCAACAAGGTAGGGATGGTAACTTGCAGTGCGTCTAGATGTCCATTGGTAGAAGGGGGCCGGTGGGATGAGGTCGTGGAGTTTTTTCTCGCTAAGGAGAAGATTATTGATATTAAACCAGTTAACTACAGTTGAAAGAGCATTATTTACATCATCAACAACCACCTGCTGACGTTTGAGTTTAAATAAAAGTGAAGTGTCGTCTGCAAACAGCACTATATCATGTTTATCCTTTATGAGGTACGGCAAGTCGTTGATATAGATTAGAAACAAAAAAGAACCCAGAATTGAGCCTTGAGGAACTCCCATTCAGACTACAGATCCGGGAGATCTTTTAGCGTTTACATCAACTCTCTGAATCCTATTACTTAAGTATGAAGTAAGAAGATCCAGAGAGGCGCCCCGGACTCCGTAGTAGTGCAGCTTCCTGATCAATGTATCATGGAGAACGCAATCGAAAGCCTTAGACAAATCACAAAAAATGCCCAACGCATCGCATTTATCTTTCCATGCATTATAAATGTGTCCCAAAAATTTGTGAACGCACCCATGATACAGGAGTAACTCCTAGTGGGGCAACGGTTTAAAAGAAGAACTTACTTGTATGCGACTGCAGAGAAAGGCATTTGGTTCCACAGGTCTTGCAGCATCAGCGCCAAGTAGAAGCGGCATAACACTATCTCAGGCACGTTCTGTGAGCAAATGAGCCAACATGCCTTATTAAAATAACCTCAACACGTAAAATGTACCCCTAAGACAGACTGTTAAGGTGGAAGCGCCAGGTTAGCCCGCGAAATTCAAATTTTCTTACGTTTTTTGCAATTTGCAGGTCAGTGTCAGGTTGTATCTTGGCCAAAATATGATTCGCGACCGTAGCAAGTATGTATGTATAGAATTATAATCATTAAACTCATCAATACAACTCTTTCAGTCAGAATTGATGTCAAATGGTTCTTACGTTTTTTCATTTCATGAATAAAAAAAACGTAAGAAAATTTGAATTTCGCGGGCTTCTTCTTCTTTTTGTTTCGGTGGTACATTGTTTATAATTGTACAATCATACTGTTTGTGCTCAGTAGGTGGCCACGTTTATTGCTGCACTGGAAGCTTTACTCAGGTCTTCCAGGGTACAGGTGAATGGACATTTTGGCCACTCCAGTAAATAGGTCTGAGCAGGAACACCGCACTCGCACTGGGTATACAGAGTGGTGATGACAATACGACATTAAATTAAACCTCGCATACCTCAAGACGTTCTCAGTCTACATACAAAAAATCATTTGAATATATCCAGTAGTTTAGTAACAGGAAATTATTTTCGATTTTTAACATTTGCTACATGATGTATCTGATAATAGGGAAACACTGTCAGGTTAACGACCCACATCGGTATAAACATCAAAACATTAAAGCCACGTTGCCAACTCGCTACTTTAACACTTTCGCCAAATTAGTATTTTCATCTGATTTAGTGAAAATTATACCTTAACTCTGAGTAATAAGAGTCATAAAGCGTGTCATCAGAGTTGGATAAGAAAGTAACGAATGCGGAAATTGCAATGCACTCATAATATTAATAAAAAATTTAGTGTGTGCGAAAGAGATAAATCTAGTTTCGTTTGTTACTTCGCTTTCTTGAAGAAATTTGCTACAACAAATTTATGTTAGTGTGTCGCCGGCCGCCGCGATCCTGTGACGAGTCACGCGTCCTCAGATGCCGCTAACTTTCGTTCGCGCCGCGCGCCCGCCTTGTTGAGGGACTTCCCCGCCGCTCGTGTTTTTTGTAAATTCATTTACGACGGTATTAGTGCGAAATTGGACGCTTTATTTTGGTGACAGGACACGTAACGTTTTAATAGGTATTTAGTTAAACAGTGAGTGAATTGTGCGAAATTAGACGCTTAGTTTTTATTGTTTTCGTGTTTTTTTTAACGCAACCCAACGTGTAGTTCAGGTGTTGACCATACAACTATTCTTAAATTTTAAAACGCGACAAACGGAAGCCGTATAAATACAAGAAATTGCATGCATTGTTACCTAGAGACAAACCAGTTAGGTAAAACTTCTGTCGCTGGATTGAAAATAAACATTTCGAGAATCCGGATTTCTTGTACAATGTGATGTGGACTGATGAAAGTACATTTACAAGGAACGGTTTATGGAACAGACAGAATATTCGTTACTGGAGCCGCGTGAATCCGCGTCTAGGACGGGAGACTTCGCACCAGTACAGATTTGCTGCCAATGTTTGGGCTGGCATTGGTTTGCAGCTGTGATTCTGTGCTAAATAATCTGTGATTTAGTGTAATTTTACTGAGCATTAATCCATAATTAAAAGCCAAAAAATCAAGTCACTACAGGACCGCGCGTTGTTGCCGCTCTTACGACAGGTTAGTGAACTCATATTTATAAGTGGTGTTCTATTTCGTTTCTAGTTTTATGCCATTTAGTTTGTTTGAAATTTTTATTTTTTTATTTTCGATGTTAGGATATTTTTGATAGCTTAAACTTATTCTTATAAACTAGTATTGTCCGTGTTTTCATTTATTGTCGTATTGTCTTCTCCACCCTGTATGTATTTCGCGGGCTACCCTGGCGCTTTCACCTTAAGTAAGCTACTTGAAGTGGGCACCTTTTGTACAGTACCTAATGCAAACAGTAAACTTTACGTGACTTACCTTAATAGGTTTTCCAGTCATCATCCTTATAGCGTTATGTTCAGTGATTCCTAATATCTTTGCCGTCTGAACACCTTCTTCGTCTAAGCTGCAGTACTGAAAATTATACAAGATTTGAAGACTTTTTTTATTTTCTTGGTTGCAGATGAAGTTGCTAAAACGAAAGTTGTGTTATTACTTATTAATGAACTTGAAGCTTTCTAACAAAAATCTTCCAAACGGTGTCGGCTGGCAAGGTGTCAAAGTGCCTTTTTTTCAAATACAAGACAATGCTTGACTTGGAATCCTAAGTTCAAATAAAAAGTTAAAATATTTAAGGCATGTTATCTGGGGGCACGGTAGTCCTCCCGCCATGACGAGCCAAGCGAAACGCAAGGGCACTACCTACCTTTTCTCGAAGCGCTCGTTTTTTTGTACCCTCATAAAACGATAATGACTTATTAAACATATAAAGTTTCAATCGTACTTTAGATTTTATTGATATCTACAAAATCTAAAACTTGAAACTCTTGCCCCCCAACCCTACCCTTAAAACTAGGGAATGAAAGTTTGTAGGAGACTGCCGCAAATTTTGATACTAGAGGTCTGAAAATTTATATAGGGAATCCTTGTTATAAATAAGAAAATATGTATTTCAGGTTTTTCAGTAAATCACCTCCCACCCTTTAAATTAGGGGATGGAAGTTTGTATGTGTTTTCCCATACAAACTTAATTTAAAGAGACAAATAGAGATGCCAGTCAAATATTTTTACTAAGGTGTAGTTTGTAAAGTTAGGGCTTGTAGAAGCTTGGCTCTACATGAAATCTGATAACTTTTTGACAGTGCGAGCCATATGGTCTCGTCTTGGCAAAATTTTACATGAAAATGTTTTTGGTGGGATTCTTTTTCCAAAATTAATTATTGATTTGTTTCTTTGCGTTTTGTTTGAACCATGAAATCTCGAAACATGTGTTTTTTTTTTATAATTTGAGAAAGAAGAAGAAAAAATTTTTTTCCACGTTGGTAACGTGGACAAAAATTGTTTTAAAAGGCACGCAATATCAGTGAGGTATGCCTACATATTCTAATGAACGGACTATGTGTTATTGATTTAATAACTTTTATTTTGAAAATTTGAGCCAGTGGTCAAACGCGAGCCTAACAATACAATCAATCTATATATATATATATTTATCCCGTAACCGCGAAGTTATCACAGCTCAAAGTGACCCGTTTTATAAATCGGCAACTTCTTAGATTACCTAATAATTTAACATACTGGACACAGAAGCCAGAGAACTAGAAATTGTGGGTACCTTGGAAGAGGCGTATATCCAGCAGTGGACCGCGAGCACATTTTAAAGGGGGACTTACCAGAGAATAGTAATGCGAATAATCCGGCTTTATCCCCGCAGCATCATGCGGCGTCACCAAGTACAGAAGATGCAGACTGCCCATCAGCACCAAGCTTCTGGAGGCACGCTCCAAGTCCAGTAAGAGTTGCTTAGCCACTGATAGGTCCATGCAGCCTACGAGACGGATGTTAGCAGTGTGAATCAAGGACGAAAGTTTATTTAGCGTTATGGCTACTTACGGTAATAAGGACTACTATTGCAATCAATCTCAATGACACCACAGGTGTTTTAGAACGAACATGACACGACAGGTGTTTTGGAATGAACACAATACTGCGTTTGCGATTTAATTTCCAATCATTTAAGCACATTTTATGGAAAAACTATTTTAAAATCCACACATAAAGTTCAGTTTGCACTAGAACTTGCAAACTTTTTTATGAGTTTTTCTAGTCATTCTGTAATTAACCTAATTTACTTTACCATAAATTTTATATTCGTTGAAGTGTAAATAACACTAGATAGATACAAGTATCTATAATATACAGTACAACTATTTTCTTAAAGTCCCTCGGCAATCAAAGCATTTCCGAATACAAACGAATGCTAATTTTCCTGTCCATCAATTACTAGCAGTCCGCCCGCAACTTCGTCCGCGTGAATTTCAAAAATATTTATAGCCTATGACAGTCACAAATAACGTGGCTTTCTATTAGTAAAGAATTTTCAAAATCGGTTCAGTAGATTCAGAGATTACCCCTTACAACCTCACAAACTTTACCTCTTTACATATTAGTACAGTACAATATTAGTATGTATTTATAGTAATAGTAGTAAGTATTTCACGAAATCATGACATTTGGCATCAATTCTAACTGAGAGAGATGTATTGATGATTTTAATAATTATAATTCTATAAATACATATTTGCTACGGCCGCGAATCAAATTTTGACCAAGATACAACCTGACACTGACCTGCAAATTGCAAAATACGTAAGAAAATTTGACCCTAATCTAATACCCTGGAGCATTCACCTTAAGTTAAAAGAGTATTAACAACTCTATATACTTCCAAGTTGATTGAGAGCGTCCGGTACGCACTAAGTGCAAAGGGCAACTGATAGAAATCCGACGACTGACGAAACACGAAGTTTGCCATTTTTTATTGTTTGGATTTTAGTACGGTGTTAAAGTTCTCCTATTTTTATAAAGTTATGTTGCTGAGGAGTTCATTGCACCACTTCTTCTTCCCAGCTAAAACGTTAGGAAGTCGTGACGAGTGGGCATTTCGGGAACTATTTTTTTTTGTGCAAGCTCACTACACTATTCTTATCCACTATAACTCCTGAAAGCCAGACTCAATAGTGGCGACCAAAAAAAAAAACCGAAGCATTGAAGCTCGACGAGTCCCGGAGAAACGATTAAAATGTCTTGGGTCCCGCAACGAAATTAATCAGAAAAGAACAGCGGAGATGTAAAAAAAATCTTATCAAGCAGGAGGCAGAACAAAGCTAAGCCAATAGGCACAATGGGATATTTACAACTAGGATAAGCCCAGTTTCCAAGCACCACGGATTAGAAATACTAATATTAATGGGTCCTAATGATATTTAAACAGTGCTAATTCTTAACCTCATCATCATCATCATTTCAGCCAAAAGACGTCCACTGCTGGGCATAGGCATCACCCAAGAGCCGCCACAATGACCGGTCCTGTGCGTCTCGCATTCATCGGCTCCCCGCGACCCTCACCAGGTCATCGGTCCACCTTGTGGAGGCCTTCAAACGCTGCGTCTTCCGGTACGCGGTCGCCACGGCCCCATCGACAGTCTGTTCTGCGAACAATGTGCCCTGCCCACTGCCACTTCAGTTTGGCGATACTTTGGGCTATGTCGGTAATCTTGGTTCTCTTGCGGTCTTTCCGGAATTCTTAACCTAATTTTAATGAATAACTTTTGATGTTGTTTACCTTTAATAGCCGCATTTCCCAGCGCACTGACCGTCAGTTCACTGTCATTATAAATGAAGACATCTTTTTCCGAGAGGTGAGAATCGTCATCTTTCGACTGCCCTTTGTTCACCGCTTCTAATGCACCAGATTGAAGGAGAGATCGGAGGGAATCGTCGCAGATTGATTTGATGTCGGAAGAGCTGTAAATTAAAGGCTTTTTTAACCAAATTTAAAAAAGGAGGTTTTGTATTCGATCTGTATGTATGTATGTATGTATGTATGTATGTTTGTTTGCCCACGATTTTCTCGAAATCTACTGAACCTTCAAGGAAGGTTTTAGTATAGGTATAATACATTAGGATCTGATGAAAAACTTCGGAAATAGACACTGGAACTCTTCAATAACTAACAGCAAATGGCTTGCGATTACTGCAATCGTTTGTCTATGTATTGTTTAGACAATTTAATGAGGAACCACAACTTAAAAGTGAAAAATATAAAAAACTTTTTTACATAAAATAGAACAGACTTCCAAAAAAAAACACAAAAATGTGGAAAACTTTAATTTCGGAAGTCGGTATCAAAAACAGAGACACTTTATCCCCATACAATATTTTTTTTTTTAGTTTTTTATACATTCTATGTGTGCTTATCGAAGACAAAGCATTAGAAAAATAAGACGATGAGGGTTTACTCGTTAAAGTACCTAGACAATCATCCCCAACTTTTCATAGAAATCCAAAACTATGCAACGCAAAAAATATATCATTTTTGGACGTTCTCATATCGAACGTCCGGAACAACCCGAACGACCCAAAAGAAAAATGCAATATTTTAGATTCTTACTTGAAAATATAAGGACTGAGTCTGGATCTGCCTAACTCGTAAGTAGTATACCTACTAGGTTTTTAAGAACATTTTCAGAAACAGAACGGAGTCAGAGGTGGATTAGAGTACAGTTTTATGAAAAAAAAAAAAACCAAATCAAGTGGTTTTAAAACATCTGGTGAAGTGTTAATCCGGCCTACCACTTCCAAGAATACAAGCGTCATACTCACATGTCATCTCCAGTCACAGCAAGCAGCGTGCAGTCCAACAAGCTCCTCAACTGGGGTCGAGTGGTGGCTAGCTTGAGTGCGACTGCACTGAGCAGCAGTGCGCCGGCGCAGGCTCGCAGCATGCTGCGCGCGGGCGCGATGCCGCCGCGCAGCACCGCCTGTAGCTGCGGCCATTCACGAGACCCGCAGATTACTATGCTTTCACCTGGTATGATGTCGTTTGATTTTAGAATTTTTTTATTCTAAGTTTAGTCTATACGAGTATACAGAGATGACGACTAATAGAGGAGTATGGAAGAAAAAGACATGTTGCGCCGACCCCAAATAAAATTGGGATAAGGGCAGGAGAATGATGATGAGTCTATACGAGTATACTACAGAACAAAGGCTATCGAGTTTTTTTTTTGGGTTATTCGATAATATATACCTATTAGTGGATAGGGAAAACTTAAGATGGGAAAACATATCAAGAGGAAAAATAAATCATGTTAACTGTTTCGCAGTGTAATTCGGGGTATTTTTAAGTTCGATTGCTGGTTGCTGCCCAGCTGCATTAGAACACGTCAGAATAATATGCCTAATCGTAAGTGATAAAGTACCTGAGCACTCACCGGTCTCACAGACCCCTGCGCGGCCGGCCCTGCCTACCATCTGTCTGTAGGCACCGAGCGTGATGAAGTAGCTGAGCTAGTACACTTACCGGTCTCACAGACCCCTGCGCGGCCGGCCCTGCCTACCATCTGTCTGTAGGCACCGAGCGTGATGAAGTAGCTGAGCTAGTACACTTACCGGTCTCACAGACCCCTGCGCGGCCGGCCCTGCCTACCATCTGTCTGTAGGCGCCGAGCGTGATGAAGTCGCGGCCGACCAGCGGCGCGCGGATGATGACGCGCTGAGCGGGCAGGTTCACACCCGCTGCTAGCGTTGATGTGCAGCACAGTACTGATATTGCACCCGACCTGCAGGTGTATTCGCTAACTCAGTTGACATCAATTTGTAGGCACTATGCAGTACATTGCTGCTTTGACGTATAGGAAAACAAAAATGTACTACGTAGTGCCTATTATAAATCGATGTCCACCGAGCAAAGCAGCAATGTACTGCAAAGTGCCTATCAAATTAATGTCGACTGAGTTAGCGAATACACCTGCTGGTAGGTATAGAAATAAGGGGTAAATTGATACATAGCTTCACTATTTAATTTTATTTGATCTGTAATACTTGTTATTATTAACATTTTCTTGAGGTAAATTGTTACTATCAAAATATGGACATTAATCAGTCAACATCAATCAATAAACGATGCAACACAGTGATAAACCTATAGGCATTATTAACCTAAGAATATGAACAACACAAACATATAGTAGCATTAACCACATACACATATTTAAACGACTTATAATCAGAGGTCGGAATTAGGTAGAGTTATACTCTATTAGTAGTAGGTACTTGCATCGAAATGTTGATATTAATATGGATCTTCCCTGGATTTCTAATGGACAATCCCGTGTGGCCAACAATATTACCAATAAATAATAATAAAAACCTCTATTGTTTTCTTTTTTTCTCACTTATATTGTGAGAACTACAAATGTGGCAAGATCGGGCGTGTGCGCATTGGAATTTTGCAACTTCGGACATTCGATGTCGTTGATGTTAATTTGGCAACGTCGCGCGTGCAGTGGTTTAAATTCTGTAAATAAATAGCTTTTTTATTTAATAAATCACGGGATTTTTCTGCTCTTTAAAATTAATCTCGGTATTTGAGGCATATCCACTTTATTCTTTCGCTGTATGAAATCAGTGTAAGTACATAAATAACTCTACCTAATTCCGATCTCTGAATATAATAACAAACAAAACACATGCACATTCATTTTACACCAAAATTAACATAATCAAAACTCGTGTGTTTTCGATAATAATTAAATACAGTTTACCTACCTATACGCCTGTTCGAGCAGTGATCGCTCATCGCTGGCCAGCCCCGCATGATGGTAAGCGATGCCGTAGCGCACCGCTAGCGCCAGCTCAGCGTTCGCTCCCTCTGCCCGCAAAGCGCTTTCAAGCGCTTCACGCTCTGCCTTCTTGTGGGATATCATTTCCCTAGATGTGTGCAGAGAGCAATGTTGTAGAGCGTCAAAAATATTAAGACAAAATGAATTTAGTAACAAGGTTACGTTGGTTACCCTTTGAACCTCGGAAACCTAGAAAGTTTAATGGCACAAGGGCTTTTTCAAACAGAGAACAATGATAGGCAATTGACAGTGTTTTCTTTTTATCTGTTCTGAGCTTTTTGAATGGTCTGTTCGTCCCGATATTTTTGATGCTGACTATTCCTTTTTTTATGTGGGGTTCTCTCCGTCTGGGGAGAACGGAGGATTATGTCGAACTCCTCCCGACTAAAACCCCACAGTTCCAACTGCTTCTGAGCCAAAGCCCCAGGATACAATAAAATTCACGCACTGGTGTGCCTAGAGATAGTTGAACGCCCATCGACGCCCGGTTGTTCTTCTCGTGCGGGTACAGTGAGAGGTGTGGCCTCCTCGTAAAAAAGGCGACGGCATCCCACGCGTTTCGCTTCCGACCATGGACTGAACCAAGGACGGAAGCGAGAAATCATCCACGTCAAGGGCCGCAACAAGAGCATAGCGCTGTTTTCTCCAATTACGAGTAAGTATGTTTAAATTTCATGTTCCATGTTATTGATTGGGGTTATCAATTCGGACGTGACTTTAATATTTAGTTTTAGTTCTGGGGTATACAACTAAAAAGTGAAAAATAAAAAACCTTTTTACAAAACAATACAACCGACTTCCAAAAAAGAAAATACACTACAAATTTAAAAATAACTTTAATTTCGGAAGTCGGTGTCAAATAACGAAGAAATAAAATACCAACCTCGACTTTATATAATTAAAGTTATTTTTAAATTTTTACTGTATTTTCTTTTTTGGAAGTCGGTTGTATTTTTTGTAAATTTTCGTCTGTATAATCAACCGCACTATAAAAGTACAATTTGACATTGAAAACTTCGGATTTGAAGTACTAGGAACTTGCGGCTGGCGGCAAACTCTAATCAAGAAACATAGCTTACCGTCTCTGCAACTTGCACAGTAAACTAGCCACATTTTCACAGTTGCGCTTAGTGGAGCAGAAGACCAGACAGCTACCTTTGGGCACCACCTCGGAGACCAGACCTCCGAGGAGATCAGGATCGAGGGTGGTTGCAGCTGCTGAGTACTGCATAAAAAATGCTTCGTTAAAAACTTCTTGAATCAGCCAGTGATGTAAAGAAAGAGGAAGGATGTGTTTTGATGGTTTCCTTTTGTAACTTGACGTTCAAAAAGTACTAATTCTCAGCTCAATTCTATTTTAGATCAGGCTGGTGATGTCATAATTTTTTTTCATGGGGGCTCAAAATTCCTTTTTTTTTCACTAATTTAAGGAGGTAATACCAACCCGCATTGGGCCCGCGTGGTGGATTACGGCCCACACCCTCTCACAAAGAGGAAGCCTGTGCCCCAGCAGTGGGGACATTAAAAGACTGATGATGATGATAAAAAGAAGTAAAGATACCCCACTTCGAGCTCGTATTGCACCGGTCGGAACTGACGCTGGAACACGTCAGCTCGCAGGAACACACTTACATCATACTTGAGCTCTCTGTGCGGCACGAGCTCGACGCCCTGCGCCTGCGCGCCCCACACGACGCGGTGCAGCACGGCTCCCAGCTTGACGTACTCCGTCAGCTCCACCGGACGGAACTGACGCTGGAACACGTCAGCTCGCAGGAACACACTTACATCATACTTGAGCTCTCTGTGCGGCACGAGCTCGACGCCCTGCGCCTGCGCGCCCCACACGACGCGGTGCAGCACGGCTCCCAGCTTGACGTACTCCGTCAGCTCCACCGGACGGAACTGACGCTGGAACACGTCAGCTCGCAGGAACACACTTACATCATACTTGAGCTCTCTGTGCGGCACGAGCTCGACGCCCTGCGCCTGCGCGCCCCACACGACGCGGTGCAGCACGGCTCCCAGCTTGACGTACTCCGTCAGCTCCACCGGACGGAACTGACGCTGGAACACGTCAGCTCGCAGGAACACACTTACATCATACTTGAGCTCTCTGTGCGGCACGAGCTCGACGCCCTGCGCCTGCGCGCCCCACACGACGCGGTGCAGCACGGCTCCCAGCTTGACGTACTCCGTCAGCTCCACCGGACGGAACTGACGCTGGAACACGTCAGCTCGCAGGAACACACTTACATCAAACTTGAGCTCTCTGTGCGGCACGAGCTCGACGCCCTGCGCCTGCGCGCCCCACACGACGCGGTGCAGCACGGCTCCCAGCTTGACGTACTCCGTCAGCTCCACCAGACGGAACTGACGCTGGAACACGTCAGCTCGTAGGAACACACTTACATCATACTTGAGCTCTCTGTGCGGCACGAGCTCGACGCCCTGCGCCTGCGCGCCCCACACGACGCGGTGCAGCACGGCTCCCAGCTTGACGTACTCCGTCAGCTCCACCGGACGGAACTGACGCTGGAACACGTCAGCTCGCAGGAACACACTTACATCATACTTGAGCTCTCTGTGCGGCACGAGCTCGACGCCCTGCGCCTGCGCGCCCCACACGACGCGGTGCAGCACGGCTCCCAGCTTGACGTACTCCGTCAGCTCCACCGGACGGAACTGACGCTGGAACACGTCAGCTCGCAGGAACACACTTACATCATACTTGAGCTCTCTGTGCGGCACGAGCTCGACGCCCTGCGCCTGCGCGCCCCACACGACGCGGTGCAGCACGGCTCCCAGCTTGACGTACTCCGTCAGCTCCACCGGACGGAACTGACGCTGGAACACGTCAGCTCGCAGGAACACACTTACATCAAACTTGAGCTCTCTGTGCGGCACGAGCTCGACGCCCTGCGCCTGCGCGCCCCACACGACGCGGTGCAGCACGGCTCCCAGCTTGACGTACTCCGTCAGCTCCACCAGACGGAACTGACGCTGGAACACGTCAGCTCGCAGGAACACACTTACATCATACTTGAGCTCTCTGTGCGGCACGAGCTCGACGCCCTGCGCCTGCGCGCCCCACACGACGCGGTGCAGCACGGCTCCCAGCTTGACGTACTCCGTCAGCTCCACCGGACGGAACTGACGCTGGAACACGTCAGCTCGCAGGAACACACTTACATCAAACTTGAGCTCTCTGTGCGGCACGAGCTCGACGCCCTGCGCCTGCGCGCCCCACACGACGCGGTGCAGCACGGCTCCCAGCTTGACGTACTCCGTCAGCTCCACCAGACGGAACTGACGCTGGAACACGTCAGCTCGCAGGAACACACTTACATCATACTTGAGCTCTCTGTGCGGCACGAGCTCGACGCCCTGCGCTTGCGCGCCCCACACGACGCGGTGCAGCACGGCTCCCAGCTTGACGTACTCCGTCAGCTCCACCGGACGGAACTGACGCTGGAACACGTCAGCTCGCAGGAACTGAGCTATCTCGTGCAGGTTGCCTATCGTGGCCGACATGCCCACGATCTGGATGTCTTCTGAACGGCAGTAATCACGTAAATTAAGAATTTTGTTTAAGGGTCATTTAGGTCGACCATTTTGCTAGTTATAATTATTTAGGAAACAATATGATTTTTAATGAAAATATGACGGGAATCCTCTAAATATCACCGAGAGAAAGAAATACGTCGATGATTTCTGTGACTACCTATTATTAAAAGGTTTTAGGTATTAAAAACGTCATAAATAATAACTCGCGAGCTAAATAAAGTGAGAGAACTTACGATTGGAAAATATAACAGTTGACAGTAATGTTTCAAGCGTACCGCCGCGACCCTTCTCGCCAATCAAATGTAATTCATCTACCTAAAAATAATCCAAAACTAAATAAATAAAAAAATTATTAAGCAGAAAGTACAGGTTGTAACGAATAAAATACAACCTTCAAGTTCATATTAATGTATGGAATGACTATTTCATGAAATCATGACATTTAACATCAATTGTAACTGAGAGAATTTTATTGATGATTTCAATGATTATAATTTTATAATTAAATACTTGCTACGGCCGCGAATCATATTTTGATCAAAATACAACCTGACACTGACCTGCAAATTTCTCGGTCTACCCTGTACACTTCACCAGTAATTCCCAAAAAAAAAAATTGGACTTCCCATACAAAGTTATCATCATCATCAGCATCACCAACCCGCATTGGGCCCGCGTGGTGCACACCAACTCACAGAGAGGCCTGGCCCTAGCAGTGGGGACAAAAAGGCTGATGATGAGACAAGTTATAATCAGCTAATCAAAATTAATAGGGGAGGCCCAATTTTATTTTCAGATTTAAGTAACTTTTACTTTCTTGAAGTAAGTTGTCCATTTCTATGGGCAGAAGCAGTACTTATTTAAAATGTGACTAGATACGCATTTCTGATAGGGTGGTATTACATTTATCCTAGATCTTTGTCCAATGTGAGTTTGATCAAAAAAGTAGGACGACTTCGTCAAATGTGTCATCAACACCGATATTTGATCAAAGAATATTTAACATTTGAAGGAGCACAGTTATTTATCAAAATACCGTCATGCAAAAAAAATTTACACTCATTGAAGGCATTCAAGAAGCAGTTAGCCCAATATTTTATGAATAAATAATAACAAATTATCTTCAATCAGTAATTAATTACAAATACGGGAATGCATTTGATCAGTGATACACTCAATATTTAACTTATTGACGAACTCGATGTATTTTGTATTTAGCATGGTAAACAAATATTGTTCTCATGTAGGTGACTTTAAGTCTTTTTTGAGAATAAATATCTTAAAACCTAATATTGACATTTAAATCAAAATGGCTGCAACTTAGATTTTGTTTCTCTAATAGACGGTGATACTTTCATAACAATATAATTGAATGTTGAGTCATTTATTTTTACATTTTGATTTAAATGTCAATATTCTTATTTGATCAAATCAAAAAAAAAAAAATGTGACATAACACCGATATGTCACATTTTTTTTTTATTCTTGATAGGCATGCGTTTGACCAAGTGACAAAGTCAAGCCATCATTTGACGAAGTCATCCTACTTCTTTGATCAAACTCACATTAGACAAAGATCTAGGATAAATGTAATACCACCCTTCCATCCTTTATACTCAGAGCCTCTTAAAAATTAGATATATCTTACCACAATCAATCCAATCTCATGCAGTCTATCAAGTTCTATTAGACTCCTGATTAAGGCCAGTCCCTTTTCAATTGTGGCTATATAGATACTGTTCTTTCGCCGTCTTTTTTTGGGTGGTATGTGACCTTTGCCTGCTGCATACTCTTCTACTAGAAAGTCTAGTTGTACGGCAAAGGTGGATAGGCCCCAGATCTGAGATTTTAAAAATCATATGGGAAAATAAAGTAACAAATAAAGTACAGTAAATAATATCTAAAAATATATTATGATATTAAAATAATTATGATTTATTCACTTCGGTAATCTGTTTTATAACAACAAATTCAACAAATTTTGATTTTTTATTACTAATAAAAATTGCGGAATAAACAAAGTAGAGATTTTACATCTTTTAATTAATATTTATAGTTTCATCAGGATTTTTAGAGCTTGTATGTAGTTTTTCTCTAGCATAGGTTGGCAGCACTGCGTACAGTGGTCCTTAGTTCAAATAGTTACCTTTTCCTGCACAATAGCCACAAAGGGCAATATGAACAAGGCATTCTTCTTCCTGTTCAGCACTTCCCTCAGCATCAGCACCTCAGCTACCAGGGTCTTGCCTCCACTTGTTGGTAGGGCATAGATTAAGTTTCTTCTCTCTTTTACTGACTCTAGGTTAAGGCATTCTTCTTGCCATTCTAAAATTAAATGATTTAGGTACAAATAAAATACCTAGTCATTATATGACAGAGTAACTAGTTATTCCCACAGCTTCAGACTCATGGCCTCTTCAAAAAACACATTTCATTTTCAGGATAAACAAACACATTATGTTGCTTGGCTCGGTGTATAAGAGTTTTCATAATCAGGTCAGTACTTCCATATTTTACAGAAGACCGTTCACATCTCTTTTTAGGGTTCTGTACCCAAAGGATAACCAAGAGGACCCTATTACCAAGACTCCGCTGTTTTCGTCTGTCAGCGGGCTGTGTCTCACAATCAGTAATGGCTACAAAGTTGAAATTTTCACAGAATGTGTAAATGTAATGTAAATTTCAACTGTCTACCTATTACGGATCATGAGATACAGCCCAAAAATAACATGTTTCTAGAAACATGTTTTTTTGGTTATTTTTTCAGTTTATGGTAAGGAACCCTTCGTGTGCGAGTCTGACTCGCAGTTGGTCGGTTTTTATACAACTATCTTGTCTCAGGTATGGCTGGAACAGTTTTTTAGAAATAAGCACCACCTTGGTTCCTATTTTTATGTTCCTTCGTCTTGCTAGTATTTATGTAAGTAGGTACATTAATTGTTATATCAATAAATGGTAGGTTAAACTCACCGTAAAACTTTTCAATGTTCCGGTAAGTCTTGAACAAACCCTTAGCAATCATTGGTAGTCCATAAAAAGTATTTATAGGATTTACTACTGCTGTTGCTTTCTTTTTGTATTCCTGTGGAATTTCATTGGGTTTGACAAATTTCTCTATTCCATCTTCTTTGATATCCAGTAGAAAAGAATCTTTAGTTTCAAACATAGAGCTCTTATTCTTCATAACATCATCAAGATTGCTAATTGACTGGTTTATGATATCAAAACTCTTTTCTATCTCATCTTTAAAACTTTTATTTACATGATCAACGTCAGATTGCTCTAATTTCGATTGAAACATGTCTTCAGAAATATCTTCCATTACTTCTGGTTGAGCTTGATTATTTGCGATTTCATTATTAATTTCACAGATTTCGTTTATATTACTGGTACATACGTTTAAGGATTCCCATTCGTTTCTAACTGAAGACTGTAAAACATCTGGGGAACATGGTATATCGTAGGACGAATTGTTGGTGTCCGAATCGCAGATACTTCGAAATTCTACCTGATTACATGGTAGAAGCGGAGAATCACATCTATCTGTTGCGTCGGTCTCATTATCGATATATTTAGAACTGATTGGACTGCAATCTGTAACTAACTCGCTATTCCGAGCAGCTTTACTTAAACTTAAACTTGATCGAAATATTCTTCCAGTACCCAGTCGCCGCCGTTTTGGTGTAGAAGTATCCTTTATTTTATTTATAGAGTGCATTGTGGTAAATTATATATTTGGTTTAGGAATTTATTATATTTTATGGTTTTATTACCTATTTACATGATGTTTTATGAAAAAATACACAAACCCAAACGTAAACATAACCACAAAATCAAACAACTTTTGACATTTGACTTGATGACAAACAAACAATCGCGGCGTTCCGAGTCACGACGTGCCGAGCACGAACGCACCACGAACGAACGGCACGAACTATAGGTTAGGTTAGGTTAGGCAGTGTTGCCGTCTATTTGTTTACATTATATTACATCGTTTTTATTTCGTTTAAATGACAAAATATGTGTACGGGCCGATTAATAATGATCGTCCGCGTGATCAGAATAATATGTCAAATGGCCAAAGTGTTCGAATTCGGGCATATCATAGAAATATATGGTTAGTTTACTTAGAGATTTATTTGTATTGAATAGTACCACTACAAAAACGTAGGTATTTTTACAAACAACTTTATTAGTACGGTCTAATTCTGTTTGTTGTGTTTGTTTTGAAACTCATGTTTTTATTGCATTTATCCACTTTTGTTGTACATCGCATAACCATGGAAAGTAATAGAATTTTGCACCATTTGACTTATTTTTATTTTTCTTGTTCAAGCATCCCGAAATGCAACAATACATTTTCTCAAAGTTAAATGTTATTTTTCACTTCTATACTGTGATTATTTTGTAATTGTTTCTTTCGATGATTCGGATTTGCGCCAACAGGTGGCTGGTGGTGGAGTCTTCGTCGTGCACGTTCCCTATTAGCGATCACAGCGCTAAAAGCCGTTCCGCACAAGTCGGAATGGCTGTTGACGCGCTAATAGCGATTTTGACGTGCCTTGGGGTGATTTTGAGCAATTTCAGCAGTTCTTGTTGACATGTCGATATTTGGTCGATACTTCTTAGCTCTAAGAATAATTAATTAATTAAAAGTGAAGCCTTTTTAGAACTGGGCGTCAATTTATCGAAAGCCATGAATTTTTTCCCATTTTGAAATGAAATTCTCTCGAACGAAAATGAAGAATTCGCAGATCGAGAGAGAAAGCGATTCACATAGAAGACATTGCCAACACAATACATTAATGAGGAAGAGTAGGGCTCATGTTCAAGCTATTCCCCGAATTAAAGGATACGTTGAAAACGTGGTAAGATATAATTCGGAAACATTTAAAATTCATTTCAGGTTTTTAAAATCAAATAGAATATCTTTGGTCTGAGCATTCATTATCAATGCCCTTATTTTTATCCATCAAGGCTTTTCATATTTTCAGAATGTATCCGGAGACCTTTGAATTTGTTTAACTATATAAAAATATCTCTAATTTGTAAGTTTTCGGCAAATATAACTGGATTCGCCGATTTTGCACTATGTCATATATCAAAACTATTTTTTATATAAAATTTCTAATGAAGCAGTTTCTAAAAAGTATGAAGAGATGTTAATAAGTAAAGCCTATCAAACAAAACAAACACACCAAACAAAATTTGTGAAACGTCAGAGATGTCACTTTTGACAGGCCACACACAGTGCTAACGACTTGGGGCTAACGACTTAACGCTTTGCTGAGGCGTGCTTCGATATTGACATCATGCATGACGTCAAGAAATCGTTGATGGTCGTGTTTACAATAAGTCGGAACGGCTGATGGCGTGACTCGGAACGCGGCGGTAACAAGTTGCGACAAGTCGACACTGATGACAGTTCATGACACTGACTGGGAAGTTTTTTTTTTAGTTTTTTCCATGACCATACAATTTTTCAATCGGATACAATACAGAATACATTTTTTTCCCTAAAGAATGTAGATGTAACACATTCTAATTCTACTGTTTTTTTGCAGTATTTTGCAACAAATGTGTCGAGTTATCGTTCTCGGCAAGCTTTGCTGAGGTAGTCAATAGGTACTATATTAAAATACTCAGCATCATTTTACCGAGATCGCGCCTGTTTCAATGATTCCACATATTGTATGCATATTGCAGTTGCGTAGATACTTGAGACACAAAACTACATCAATTTTACATCACAATATCCATTAGGAATCAATAAACGAATAATTAAAACAACCACTCATATAATTAGTCTATGCAGCCACTGAACTCCACTCGAAAAAATCCCGCCAAAAATCCTTTTTATTCTGGATGTGTCTCTTCTCGTCTGAATAAAGTACCAATCTCCTTTTCTGTACTGAAGGTCAAACGAGGCGAGGAGCTATTTCGAAGTTGCTTCACTTGAGTCTTACATTCTTTTTTTGTTTGAGTTGGGTTTGCTCTTGAGTCTAGTCTAGGTCAGAGGTGACAGAGACAGAGTCGACGATAGAGTGAGCTTACCCAGAAGAAGCCTTCTCACTCGAACTTTGAAGAGATTAGGGTTGTATGCGTTCGGAAACAGACGCAGGCAGGAGTTCCACTCCTTTGTTGTGCGCATTATGAAAGACGTTTGGAAACGCCTAGTGCGAATTGGTGGCATAGCAACAAGGTAGGGAAGCCCGGATGGTAACTTTCCGTGCGTCTAGAAGTCCGATAGTAGAAGGGGGCCGGTGGGATGAGGTCGTGGAGTTCTTGGGCACACTCTACGATGTACATTCCTTAGAAGACCGACAAGCAGGCAACCTTGCGGCGATGGACCGAGCTGTGATACTTGGCATCCACCAGTTTTACGTCACCAATGAGCCTCGTGGCTCTGCGTTCCACCGAGTCAAGCGCAGTAAGTTGATATTTAGCTGAGCCATCCCAAAGGTGGCTGCGATACTCCATGCAGGATGGCGGAGGAGGCGTGAAGTATCGCCTGACACTATTCAGGATGCGCAGCTTTTTGGCCGCAGTTTGGGCTTTGTAGTCAATGGTGGCGCCGAAGTTGAGACTGGATGTAACCTCCTCGAGCGGATCAATAAGAGGAACAGATGTACCCCGGTAGAAGTTTGGACGAAACGACTCCTTTTTGCGGTAAAAAGACACGCCTGTGTTTTGGTGGCGTTAAAAGAGACCAGATTCATCACTCTACTGGGAGACAAGGCTTAAGGCACAGATAATATAATACTAGCCTACAGATGCCTCATCCCATACAAAGAAACGGTACCGCCGTAACTACGGGCTTTCGCCTTGCACAAGAAACTTTTGTTCTTCGTTCGGGCCCGTCCTCTACACCTCGCTAGATGGTGTTAGCAGCGACGGCTTGCAAGTAGAATGAATTTATACAAAGCTTTACCAATATTTTTTCACACATTGAGGAATTACTTTATAGTATTTTTGGCACTTCATAACAGTTTTACTGTATCAAAATGTGTCACTATATAAATTTTAAAGAGGCGAATGGATAAACTCTAAAACTTCAAACAGCGCCAAGAAATATAAATGCCTAAGAATTCGTTCCAATAAATATCTAAATTTTAATTAGGAGCCAATTATTCCACAATTTTATGCTTAGGGTAGTTTATTGCGTAGTATGCTACGCTGACGACACGCTGGTCCTGGCGCAGGGGAGGTCGCACGAGGCGGCGGCCGACCTCATGACACGCGGGGTTGCGACAGTCGTGGATAGGATTCGGCAACTGGGACTCGAGGTGGCATTGCACAAGTCCGAGGCCATGTGTTTAAATGGTCCTCGGAACGCGCCACCGTCGGGTTCCCGGATAACGGTAGGAGGGGTTTAAATCGGCGTCGAGGGGACGATTAAGTACCATGGACTCGTCCTCGACAGCCGGTGGAACTTCGTCAAACAACTTCCGACGTTTGGCTCCCAGACTGGAGCGGGCTAGTGCTGCTTTGAAGCGGCTCCTGCCCAATCAAGGGGGGTACAAACGCCTCCTGCGGGAGGCTCTACGCGGGGATCGTGCGGTCCATGGCCCTTTACGGGGCACCGGTGTGGGCGGGTTCCTTGAGACGGCGGCCAGCTCGCCGGTTGGACGCGTCCCAAAGGGTCATGGCGATCCGAATGATACGAGGATACCGCACGGTCTCCGGTGAGGCGCTGAGCCTCCTTGCCGGACTGTCGCCATGGGATCTGGAGGCCAAGGTCCTTGCACTGCTCTGGGAGTGGCACGACGAGGTCAAACGCCACCCGAGGCGAAACTCCGCTACCGCGACACCTCGCGGCTCGGCGGACAGAGCTCCTCAAGGCGACATGGAGAGAGCGACTGTCGCAACCCAGCGCTGGGTAAACCACCATTGCGGCGGTAGTGCCCCTCTCTGAGAAGTGGCTGGAGAGGCGTAACGGCGTCCTCACCTTCCGCCTGACGCAGGTTCTCACCGGACACGGTTGTTTCGGGGGGAGGACACGGTGGAGCATACGGTGGTCTGCCCCGCTCGGGCGGAGCACCACCGTGTCCTCATGGATGCGATAGGTGGTAGCGACCTCTCGCGCCCGGCCCTGTTTCAGGCCATGGTACGGAGCGAGAGGGAATGGGAAGCAGTCTCGAGGTGGGATGGGTGAGGGAGACTCAACGAAGTGGCCCTACAGCCCCCGGCCGCTGCTGCCGCAGGAGACGCATTGAGCGTAACGTCGCGAGACGATCTCCGGCCACCGTAGACCTGGGCCTGCGGACGGCGAGTAGTGGATAGCTCGCCGTCCAATCAGCACCAGGTCCGTGAGTCGACGCGCGCCTCAAAGAGAATTTGTCTGCCACCACTGACGGGGCCCATCATGGCCGGTGCCTGCATGCCTAGGGGTAGCGCATAAATTCGTAACAGAGTTACCGCTCCCCTGGGCACTCAGGCAGGGAAGGAACAGGGGTGGGTTTTAATCAGTAAGAGTCTGACACGCCCTCTCGCTGCACCCAGAGCGGGAGATGTCATTGGATGATTTCCCAACTCAAAAAAAGGGAACCCTGACAACCCGGGTTGTCATCGGGCTTCTGCGACAACCCGGGTTTGTCCGCGGATCTTAAGAGGTAGGAGGCTGGTTTTTTTTTTGTTTTCAAACTCAGTTGAGTTTCGGATCCTAAGCGGTAAAATTTTTTTCCAAGCAAACGTTAACCTTGGGTTGTCGAAGAAGCCCGATGACAACCCGTGTTGTCATCGGGCTTATAAGGGTTAAATAAGAAAATACAGTTTATACCATATTATATACATATATTAATGTTACATAAACTTCAACATAAATCGATGCATATTACGCCATCTATTGAAATTTATTTGAACTAAATTTTCTTTGTTCGAGATAAGACCCGTGCTTATGGTCAAATTTGTCCGCTCTACCATGGTAGACCGAACTTCATATCCGCCGGTTTTTGCGCTGGACAAGTATCTCTCTGAAACCGTACCGTCATCTGCGTACTTAACAATACTAAGTTGAAGTAGGACATTGATGTGCAGCAGGAAAAGATCTTCAGTTTCTCTAGCTTTTTGCGTACCAAGGTGCGACCCCATTTTTCTTTACCGCCCTATAGTCAACCTACCTATTGTTAGATGATATTTTAGACCCTCTTTAATTTTCAAGCTTCCGGATACAATGCATTGCATTATAATACTTACTAACAATTTAGTCGTAAAAGTCAGGTGAACAACATAAAATTGTGTTCCTGTGATATTTGTAAAAGACTGCCACAGGGAGCTATTCCCCCCCCCCCTCTCCCCCTTATATTTCTGCTTGTTAGTGGGTAGGCCCGCTTATGGACATCTGCAATACCAACCAGAGGCATTACAGATGCGTTGTAATCCCAAAAACGATTCAATCAGTACCAACCAGTAAGTAAATAAATCTTCGAATGTTAATTTTAGAAGCATCGTAGAAAACTGGTACCGCCACCCTGTGAAGCGAAGAGTCAATAAATTCCCAGTTGGTTGTATTCCCTACGTCAGCACCGCGTCTCGTACTGTCCGCGTGGGCCACACCCCCGCTTCGCCTGAACGTCTCGCTACGCGGTCAAATAGCAGAGCTCATAATAAATGCATAGGAACAATATGACTCCCCACCTAAAGCCGATCTGCCAAAGCTAAACAAAATATAAAAATGTAGCGATTCTATCGGTAAGCTTTTAGTCAGGCTTGCTGCTCTCTGCCGTCCTTATCTTGACGGGCAGACCGGTGTCGGCTCATACTCATACATCCGTAAGTGACGTTTACCTACAGTTCAAACTAAGAAATCATATTATCAACGCAGTATGACCTAACATATTATTTAAATCGCGATCAATTAGGAAGTCCAGACATTACGGCTATCCAAAGGATAGGATTTTTCCACGGAGAAAGCATAGTTGCGATGAAATCGAATATTATGCGACAGTTATGTTTACGTAGCACTCGGATGTTCCATTTTACAAGTTTTTAATAACACTAAGTAGGCACTGATAGGACTGCGGACCATTGACCTTAAACGAGTCTTGCTTGGGCATGACAACAGTCGTCGTTGGCGCTGGCAGTAGGTGTGCGGTAGTACCAGCCCAGCAACTGATGCAGGTTGACTTCCTCCTGCTGTGACCGTTGCACCTGCAGGCGTGCTCGCGGGCCGGCCTGGCCAGTCAGTTTCCCTTTAGAAACCGGAGCTGGCTCGCAATCGTCTGCTCAAAAATGACCGGCGCTAAATATAGCGGCGGGCGCAGGGGGGGCGAGCGCGCGCGGACGCTGCGCCGCCCGCCGCCGGCCAGAGCCGCCCCGGTCGCCGCGGACTCCACATTCCAACGTCGCTGTGCTGCCGGTTGAAGAACCAGTGCCGTGACTGAGTGACCGTCTTCCACCCGTGCGACGTAAGTGCCGTGCCGTGAGAGTGCCAGTGACGGGCCCAGCGGGCATATAGTGTGTAGGATAATGGTGTTACGGGAGTCCTTGTGGATGTAAAGTTCGGAAACGTCGAAGATAAAAGACGGCTCGTAAGGAGGCTGGTCTAAAAATACGCGCGCGGTATGTGCCAAATGCGGACGGGCGCGGGCGTCGCCACGCTGAAATAGAAGCAACCGCCTTGTATAGTGCGCCGGATTACGTTACCGCCCGAGACTCGCGCGCAGCGAACGCGTCAAGTTTCAGCGAAAATCTCTACGTGGACGTATGAGAATCGCACTGAACACATGATTTCAATTTTTGTGTGAAAAAAAATACATTTTTTTTTAAATTATACACACATTTACACTACACACTATCCCTACCCGAAAAACACAAAACTAATAATTTATGAAACTTCAATGTCACGTATTATTGACAAGGCTTCAAAATTACAAAGTTCTAACAGTTATGGAGGTTGACGTACCACCTACTAGCACCATAAATTAATAATATATTATTAATTTAGAAAAATAATTAGCCCTGAAGAAAATCATAACAATCAACATGAGGGACAAAAAAATAACTCCCAAGTTAAAAAAAACCGGTTCGATACCTTTTTATTTATCTTGTGTTTAAACATTTTTGCGCAAAAGTTTATCTGACTTGCTTATGTTCCTTCTCAAATAAATCAAGGCTGTTGCGGTTGGATGGTTAATAGTTTGAACAATTCCGATCAACCGAAGTATTGAAAGTGGCCATTTATTCTAAAGATAGCCGCACATAGAAAGAATTTCAAGATCTATGAAAATAGATCTTTTTAATAGTACCCAGATGACAGATGTTACAATATTACCGGATTTCCAAATAGATATTGATGGATAGCAACATTATTTAGGCATTTTAAACTTAGCTGGAACTATTAGGTCTTTTCTTTTTAAAATAAACGGAACTTCATTACTTGTAAAAGTTCCCAAGAAATGGAACTTAGTTGATGATGATGATGAAATGATTTGATATTGCAAACTTGTTTACTAATTTTTTTTAAACTCAATCGACTCATATTTGAAACTTTAAGTTTTCAGTAGGTATCGTATTTTTTTTTTTTACTTTAGAAAACTTTTGTCTCTTACTTTCGAACAGATTTTATAAAGAAGGAAAATAGAAAATCGACAGTTTGCCATCGATTTGAAAGTATTCTTGTTTGACGTAAATCCTGATTGGTGATCTCGGCACTTAATCACTTCTTGATCGAAGAAAACTTTCTTGACCTAATTTGAGAAGTCGTGTTCAAAGAAATTCATACAATAGAATAATTTGGTGACAGTTTTTTAATAAACGAAATAAACTGAAAACAATTAAACGTAGGTACATATGCTAATAAGCGAATAGTTAAAAGACTTTGATATTAGTTTTGCAACGAAGCAGAATTTAGGCAAAAAATGGTTTAAACTAAAGCAATTAATAAAGCTAGTAAACATCTGTGAAAATTCAAGGCTCATCGAAATCCGAATCCTAGGCAACATTGAGTTGAACGCGAAATCCAATTTTACACTTTCTTTGAACAGTTGCCAGCACGTAGGTGTGCAAGAAGGCAGGAAAGATAAAACCGCTAAAAATAAAATAGACTTCATAAACAAAACGCACGCTTCCCGCGTTCACGTTTCGCGCCCACGCCATTTTTATAATGTTGGCACTAAAGAAAAAGTTCGACGTTATTGATATTGCTATTGTCTATTTCGAGTTTATGTATGAGTTACGTGTTCGCTGACGGTAATTAGCTAAAAGGAAGCAGTGATTCATAATTTTTAGGGTTCCGTACCCAAAAGATAACCAACGGAACCCTATTACTTAGCCTCCGCTGTCCATCCGTCTAAATAATTAAAATTAAAGGGATACAATAAACGTGATTTTATCAGTTTATGTTACGGAACCTTTCGTGTGCGAGTCCAACTCGCACTTGGCCGTTTTTAGTTCCGATTACAATTTGCATCCGTTATCAACGAATTAAGTAGGTACACAGATTTTTTATGATTCGGGTACAAACTTGAAAATATGCCAAAAATTAAAAAAAAAATCACTTGCATACGAACAAAAAAAAACCAAGTCTCATCGGTTAGGCCACATTCCAATTTAAAAGTGCGATTAACTGCATTGGCAACACTATCAGAAACTAGAGCATGTGCAAATTGCTGCGATGTGGCATCACAACAATTTGCACATAGAACTGTAAATAAATGTAGGTTTTAAACATTAAACGGTTATGTGTGAAACGTCAATAATCTATTTTGGGCGCCAAATGTAAACACATGTGTATGCACCGATGAGAGATAAATCTGTTCGTCGATAAATGTTAATAGATGAACCTATTGACACGCTGCCAATATGAGATGCGTTATACTATGACGTCACGTCTCATGTAAACAACCGATAGTGATTTATCAACATTAGATCGAACTCTATGGTTATTTTGATAATTGGGTGGGATGGGTTGGCAATCTGATACTGCTTGTATTGCAGTTGTGATCTTGTACTCAACACGTTAGGTATTACTGAATCTGCTTCGACGGGTGCCAACGAACTATCAATCGTTCAACAAACCATTGACAAGTCTTGGCGTTTTGATCACCCGGAAAGAGATAACATCAAGACAGCAAATGCAATGCGGACATTTTAAATCAAACTGAGCACCGGTTAGAATACTAAGGAAACTAAGGAATCCAGAACATTGAATTCAACATATCTTTTTGTTTTACAGATTAAATAAACTACCACCATGTCTGACGAGGAAGAATACTCGTAAGTATTTAACACGTAACACACTCACTGTCAGGATCTCGGAACGTAAGATGTTTCTTTGCTTTCACCACACAAACAAATACACGATACTTATTGTTACACTCTTCCACACAACATGCAACTGTCCCTCCTGTCGTAGTCTGTCATATAACCGTATACATTTATTGTGCTAACTACACAAAAACTGTTTGTCTGTAGTCCTCCGATGTGTACGTTAACCCCATACCTATCTACTCCACAGTGGCTCCGAGGAGGAGGAAGTAGAAGAAGAAGTCCAAGAGACGTAAGTATGACATCTCGGCGGTCAGTCTCTCCCGATTCCCGGAATTAGTTCTTTTAGAAACTGTTTGGTTTTAAAACACTTCAGCTTCTCTCGGCCTGATTTCTGACTTTGCCTTGGCGATTCTATCATTTTTCCAAAACTATTAGAACGGTGGAGTACACGTGATGTACATCGATAGTCTTACTTTTTTGGTCATAAGCGTGAACTATTTGAGCATGATCGCAAGGTTTGATTCCCAGTTTCTTGGAACCCCCCAGTCTCGGGCTTGTTGCACGCCCTCACCAAACCCTGTTCTCTCTTTTGTTGCAGGAAGTAAGTGGCGTGCCATTTTGGTTGATCCGGCACTCACAAATGCTTCGCTCTTTTTAGGCTAAGTTTAGATGGCGACCCTAACGCTTGTAGCGCTTACCATCGCTTTCGTTGCTTCCAGATATACAACTTACACTAGGTGCTGCAGCGCGGCATTCCGAGCTTTCTAACATTGATTTCTTTCATATAACAACCAAACCATGAGTTTGATGCTATCGGAAAGATCAGTGTAACGAGGACGAGTAAGTGCCTGATCTTTCCATGTACAAATGGAACAGTACCTACCAGAGTGTTGTCGAAGTTGTGAGTGAACATCAATTTGGCTTTAACCCTAAGCTTCTGATTCTGTAAATCAAATGGAATACGATATACTTCTTCGCGGCTGCACAGTTTTTAATCGTGTTTTGTTTTTCTTTTCCCGTCGCTGCTCCTCTCGTCGTTGCAAACTGAAGACCCGCTTCTAAACCAGAGTAAGTAAACTCTAGTTACGATATCCTACCGCTTCGCTTCTAGCCACTGAAACTGTTATGGCACTATGATTGATTGGCACAAAATTAACGAATCATATTATACCAACTAGAGATTTTGCTTAAGCAAAACGAAGTACGGTCCTTTTGGCAAAATTCTAAAATGTTGATTACAACGGCTAGTGGCTTGTGATGCAGTGTTTGTATCGTGTATGCGCAGAATACACTAATTGTCACCGCTTCTTTGGTTACGAACAATGAATTTTGCAATAAAGAAGTAGAATATTGTAAAAGAGAAGTAGAAGGCTGATTGTTGTTTTCTGTTTCTAGGAGTAGACCATCGATCGCGTAAGTTGCACCGCTCTCTGTGGTGTCACTAACTATAATCCTATCATTAACTGGACAAGGCGCGGGCGCATGTTTTTTACGATCGTTTCCCAAATTTATCGTGTCCGACCAGATGATCGTTCGGCGAATGAACAACCGCACGCCGACGTCGGTCGCTATTTTTATATCGGTTGGTAGGCGTTCTATTTTAGAAAACCGTACTGTGCTGCGCCCGCGCCATTCTGCAAAGAAACAAAATGTCGGTCAACTCACTGCTTGAGTTGCTCCGACTTATTTTTGATTTATTGCATGAAAGTAATAACACGACATCGAAGCATGACTACCTTGTAATACATAATATAATATTGTTGTAATATGTGTATATGTCCGTGTACCATAGTCATGGTAATTATAAATGTTGTCATAAACCCACAACAAACAATAATATCATTCACAAATACAAAACTACACAACTATGAATATAAGTAAAACAAAAAGCCAATATTAATTGATCTAAAAATGTATGTTACACGATTTTAGAGAATGAGGGATATAAATCGTATAACAATAATAATGTTAACCAATGAGTAATGTTGTCACGTAGTTGTTCAGTACACAAGTATTAAAGCTAAAACTTAACAATATGTACAGTACCTGATGTCCCTGCTTACACAACGATATAAAAGCGTAACTGCGGAAATTTAACTTTAACGAGTTATCGTAAAACTCAATCACCGTAACAGAAGTTATATGTATTGTGACCGTTATAACAACGGTTTCTAACAATAACACAAACTTATTTCATGACACCATAACTAATATGGCTATTTTGTATTTTCAGGGGTGAGGGAGATCCAGAATTCATCAAGGTAATTACACACACCCGCTCTTCCACTAACTGATTTCACGTTGCACATATTGTATTACCTAAACCACATCAAAATCCATCAACAAGATTATCGAGGCGATTATTATATTTGCGCTAGACTTGGTCCCAGGATTTCATCAAATAATAATATTATTTGTAAACAGCGTCAAGACCAGAAGCGGTCGGACTTGGACGATCAGTTGAAGGAATACATCAACGAATGGCGCAAACAGCGGGCCAAGGAGGAAGATGAGCTCAAACGCCTCAAGGAGAAGCAGGCTAAGCGCAAGGTGAGGCTCGTCTACATGGACGATATGATAGTTTCAACATATTGCTTTTTAAGACATATATGATGACTACATTGACTGTTTGCGTAATTGTAGGTATCTCGCGCTGAAGAAGAGAAGCGCCTCGCTCAGAAGAAGAAGGAAGAAGAAGAAAGGAGAGTTCGCGAAGTTGAGGAGAAGAAACAACGCGACATCGAAGAGAAGAGGCAGCGACTCGAGGAGGCCGAGAAGAAACGCCAGGCTATGCTCCAGGCTATGAAAGACTCCAGCAAAGTCGGACCCAACTTCACCATCCAAAAGAAGAGTGATAACGTAAGTCCATTACAAATTGCAATAGCACATTTCTACGAATAAGTTCTTCAGTACTTCTTTGAAAAAAATAACCGTTTCTTCTTTGATAAACGCACTATTTATTTAAACTCGTTTTAATGCGTAAACAATTTAAATTGAGCTGTTCTGAGGATAATCAACATATGTTTGAATCATCAAACGAAATTAAAACGTTTCGCTTGTGCAATTACAGTTTGGCCTTAGCAACGCTCAACTGGAACGTAACAAGACCAAGGAGCAGTTGGAAGAGGAGAAGAAGATCTCCCTTTCCATCCGCATCAAGCCCCTGAACATCGAGAACCTCGGCGTCGAAAAGCTCAGACAGAAGGCCACAGAACTCTGGGAGTGCATCATCAAACTCGAGACAGAGAAATACGATCTTGAGGAGAGGCAAAAGAGGCAGGACTACGACGTAAGTTTAATAATAATCTGTAGTGACACGATCATTTGAAAGATATATGGGAACTTCTCCTCAGTAAAATAATGTTTTAATCAACAGTTAAAAGAGCTCAAAGAAAGACAGAAGCAACAGTTGAGGCACAAGGCCCTCAAGAAGGGTCTCGACCCTGAGGCACTTACAGGAAAGCACCCGGTAAGCATAAATTTGCATAATGAAGAATAAGACTTAGTAGAGTTTGTGTCGAGAGAACGTTACTGGAATGATGTTTTATTTTCAGCCCAAAATCCAAGTAGCGTCCAAGTACGAGCGACGTGTCGACACAAGGTCCTACGACGACAAAAAGAAGTTGTTCGAGGGTGTAAGTATTCTCACACACCATAACAGATCTACGATACCTACTACAGAAATATTAGATACTATGCAATGTCTAGAAATTAAAGACACATTATTATTATCAAATCCTGCCCTACATAATTTGGACTTCTGCCAAGATCTCGATTCAGGTCACTTTCACATCCATTTAATTTCCAGTCGTTACGTAGTAGCGATTTAAATTATAACACACGTCTTCGAGGAAATTTCAGCCAAGTTAAAAGTAGCACACACTAACGAAAATAATCTGTTAACATAACAGAACAAAGACTCCAAGACATCAGATCTAAAAACAGATGCATGAGACACATTTACGAATGTGAAAACTGATATTGATGTTCACGTTTAAACGCAGGGTTTGGATACTCAATTGGCAGAGTTTATGGATAAAATGTGGAACGAGAAGATGAACGAGTTCATGAACCGTAGCAAAAGTAAGAGGAGAACGCAATGTTTGGCGATTGTGTTCCCAATGTGACCCCTCGACGCATGTCTTCATGGCATGTCCTGTTCCATTTGTGACCTAAATGTACCTTTGTGTATTGTTGAAAAAATTCGGACGTGTGAGTTTTTACGGCACAATTTTGACTGATTTTAGAAAACGATATAGAAATCTTGTAGTATTTGTAATAAATTCTCACCAGCCATATTCTTTCAACAGTTAAAAAAAAAACAAGTTGGATTAGCCCCGGTCGTGTGTATCTCCTATTGTACTACTATAATTGTATTTACCCTGTGTTAACGATTCCTTTAGGACCTTGAGAAACTGAACAAGGACTTCCTCGAGAAGGTCTGGCATGAGAGGGCCGAACAGTTCGGTGTCAGGCAGAAGAGTAAGTATAACCATTTAATTTTGCAGTCTATAAAAAGGTAAACATAAAGACGTTAAGTTTGAATTTTGTTTTTCCATCTGCAAAGTTAAGTCCAATTCATCCGACATTGAAGACTTCGTGCACAAGTTTTTAACGATATCTTGTTGCATGTAATTCGTCTTGTTCCTCCTGTGTAAATAACTATTTGTTAGGAATCTACTACACAAATATTAACCGAGAAGCAAGTCGTAAATATCTTGTGAAATGTGTTTGTAGATTACAGTCATCACATCTTATAGAGAGAATGTTTTATATTTTTTATAGCTTTAGTTTTGCCGAACGTGGCTGCTACTTGAGCTTCTGGGTTCGACTCCCAAAAACGATCTCAGTGTTTGTAGTGAGATTTTCTTTTAGAAAATATGCTGGACAACCTTTTTAACCATGAACCGTAAAATTGACTTTCTCACCACGAATTCAAACGTAACATCTAGAATTTCATAAGAGGCGAAGGCAACACAATAGTTTGACAAGGATATTAGTAGAAACGACAGGACGTGTATATCTTTCTACGCCCTAAAGGGATGCTTGAGGGCGTACAAAGACATACACTGCTCTTATTGGTTAGTCCTGTATAAAAAGATGAGACCGAGGAAATGTATGAATGTGGACGACGCAAAAGGTGTATGTAAGAATCATAACAGGTTCTAGTGGTCTATTCTGTAATCATCACACCGTGAAAACTTAAGTGGACTCAGCTTGCTGTCATTCCAACTTGATTGGACGGATTGACAGCTTACTTCACCTAAGATTTCATGGTGAGATACAAGATAGCATAGCTGTAGCTCATGGGGAAATATTCGTAATTTTCGATACGTAAGTAATACTAATATCTTTTTAACAATAACAGCGAGGCTGCCCAAGTGGTTCGGTGAGAGGCCCGGCAAAAAGAAGGGCGACGTCGAGTCCCCCGAAGGCGAGGAGGACGTCAAGGCCGAAGTTGAGGAGGACGACGAGCCCATCTACGAACCCGAACCCGAAGAGGAGGAAGAGGTCGTAGAGGAAGAGGAGGAGGAAGAAGAAGAGGAAGAAGAGGAAGAGGAAGAGGAGGAGGAAGAGGAATAAGTTAGTGTTTTAACTTACTTATGTAGTCAACTCTACGTTAGAGTTTATAGTTGAGAACCGCCCTGTCAAAGGCTGTTACTCTATAATAACAGAAAAAAATATGCATTTAAAGAGAACCCACGCACCGATACCGCACGTCCATTATCGTCATATTTGTATTCGTTATAGTTATCAAATTTTGGAACAACAAATTCCACGTCACAAGTGGCAAAGCTCAAATTACATTGACATAATTTTACACAATAACTACAAGCTTACTACAAACACTTAAAATACACAATGCAAAAGTCGATACTTGTATTAGTGGCGATGGATTGAAATTACCTCGAATTATGTATTATGTAGCTTCAGCACCTACGCCCGCGTGGTATTAGTGATTCCCACTATATATTAAAGCCTATGTACTGTTCCACACTATAATCTATCTCTGTGCCAAATTTCATCCAGATCCGTTCAGCAGTTCTGGCGTGATTGAGTAATAAACATCCATCCAAACGTTAGCATTTATAAATGCGGTAGTAACTTTGTCTGTCTGTCTGTTACCTCTTCATGCCTTAAAGGCGGGAAGGATTTAGATCAAAACTTGGCACACGGGTAGGCCATGTCCTGGAATAAGACAGGTTGGTTTTCATCTCGGGAGTATATTCCCTTGGGATAAGTCATTTATATACTATCGCGTGAGACTGACATATTATAATAGGAATATACAGGAAAAATAATTATAGATTAATTACTTTCAACATTTTGCATATTCACAGATTATCCCTCACTGATTATACCTATCAGGAAAAATTATTAAAGATACTTTCACCACTTTGCATATTCACAGATTTCCCTCACTGACTAATTGGATTTATTTTACAATATATTTATTCTCTTTGTTCCAGACGTACGCAGCACGATTGATCAGGGAAGCTAGGTCGCCGACATTCTCGGGTCGGACAGTACTGTTTTGTAACCAATCCATTAACTTATTTCTATTATAAATTATTTTTATTATTTATACTGTTGAATCATTCGTTACGGAACATGGACATTTTTTGCACTTTGGACGTCGTGAACAACTATGGCGTAACAATAAACTAATTTATTTCATAAGGCTGTCTAGTTTTTTATTTTACCTCAGAACAAAGGTGATACTTAGTTTAATAGTCGTTCTTTTTGTCCGCATGTTATAATAGGGCGACTGCGGAACCCTACACTGCGCGTGGTCTGACACGCACTTGACCGGTTTTTTTTCAACTTTGATAGGCTCGCTCTTGCCCACTTTCTCCCCTGATGGTAAGAGAAGATGTGGTCGACGATGGAGCACGCTTGCCTAGAAGTAAACTATTCACTCTTGTGTTAAATACACCCAGGTTGTAGCTATCAGGAAACATTCCGGCAAGGAGTTCTACATCTTATGAGGAGTCAGAAGCCTGAAATTCAGATACCAGTCTTGCCAAGGGCCGTGTTAGGGTAACACGGGGTTATTGGGTTGTGGAGGTGAGATAGCAGTCGTTTTATTTAAAATATTGGTACTCAGCTGAATCTGGTTAGGCTGGAAGCTGACCCCAACATACGAGTAGTTGGGAAAAGGCTAGACCGCTTGATGGAACATCGCTGTCAGCGATAAGACTATCGCATTGTACTCATAGGTTTCAGTACCCCGAGTGAGTTTTTTTACAATCTCGATACGATATAAGTAAACGTTAATCTATAAAAATAAAAACGAATCTCTCTTTCCCTTGGTCACGGCATCACGCGTGACGGTTGGACCAATTTCGCTTACTCTTTTGGTTGCATTAGTTATTGTCAGGAGAAGGTTCTTATGAAAGAAAAAATAAGAAAGTTGCGCGGAAAATTTCAGAAAACTTAACGACTATTTAAACTTCGCGCGTTTGACAGTTCATAGCGAAGACAGGACAACGTCTGTCGGGTCAGCTAGTTTGTACTAAAACTGTATATGCCAATATGTAGGTGACAATAACGGGTAACCTCTTTTTTTCTATACGAGTTGACATAAGCGAACGTTTACACAAACGCGTTCGAGTATGTTATAAAAAGTCTCACTAGGACCTCAGTTCGTGCAAAATGTTGTGTAACTTTTTTGGTTTACTATAAAGTTTATTCTATCTATGTAAGTATATATAGGTGAAAATAGTCATCAGCACACACCATTATGTATAAAACGGGCAGTGAAAATAAATAGCACTTGTTTAGTCTGCAAACCGTAACTAGCATACTTGGCTGAAAGCTAGGCAAGTCATGCATGAGTCAGAACTGAAAAAAAAAAAATTGATAACGTAGGTATAATCTTCTACCTACCCTGGCTCAATGTCTCCGTTCCATATTCCATTTAAGCCTGTCAAATAGCACTTGTTTAGTCTGCAAACCGTAACTAGCATACTTGGCTGAAAGCTAGGCAAGTCATGCATGAGTCAGAACTGAAAAAAAAAAATTGATAACGTAGGTATAATCTTCTACCTACCCTGGCTCAATGTCTCCGTTCCATATTCCATTTAAGCCTGTCACTATGTCCTTTGACTTTGACTGACAAATGTTTGCACTGTCTGGACAGGTCCACTCGAATTCGTGTGTTGCTTTCTTCATAAAGCTCATCCCAGACATAAACGTACATGGTTCTCATATGATTTAACCAGTACACATTGTATGGATTTGAACACTAAAAGAGACTTTGACCTCTGAGTTTGTTTCGGTGTTTCTTCTCAGGGTAGTCAGCTAGGAAACACCGGCCTCATCTAGCTTAAACTGACAAAAAACATTGACGTGTAAAAGTGTTCCTTGTAACCTATTTACTGAATAAACATCATTTATCATCATTTACCATTTATCACTTTATTCCTTTTCTTCAAACTAGGATATACAGAGTGTAACGGAAAGGTGTGGTCATATTTTAGGAACTGCATCTGCCCATCGATATGAACAACTTTCTTCAAGAAAATCGGAGGGAATTCTAAAAAAAAATGTAACTTGCCATACAAATATTGATCAGCTGATGGTAACTTTGTATGGAAAGTCCAATTTTTTTTTGGGAATTTGTTATTTCTTCTTAGAGAAAATAGTTCATTTCTATGGGCAGGACCGGCTCATAAAATATGACCACACCTTTCCGTTACACCCTGTAGATATCATATTGATACATATCTATACATATAATAAATCTGTAGAAAAGTCATTTTTGTACATTGAAGAAATTGAAACAAAAAATAGCCAGCGTGTGAAAAGATAAGTAACAGAACCCATTTCCATCGTTTTTGTAATTTTTGTCTGTTTGTCTGTTTGTTTGTGCGCACATCACGTAAAATCTACGAATTCAATGCTGACAATGTTTATATACAAAAATTATACGCAACTTGAGGATTAACTTAGTTTTTGTTTCATCGAAATCGGTTCACTCTATCAAAAGATATGATTAATTTAGTGAGTTCAAGAAGTAAAATATTACGTTACGCAATTAAGTATAGTACTTGCAACGACATCTTAAGACTAAAAATAGAACTAATGTTGATAGTTGAAATCTAAATCCGATAGATGGCGTTGTGCAAATGACGTCATTTTCTGAATCGCGGTGTTAAGATTTTCCGCGCGAGGATGACGTCCACCGTGTTTACTAGGCAAATTGGGTTTCGTTAGGTGTCTTAAAAGTTCTTGCGTGTGTCGTAAAAGTTCTTTGGTTGCTTGGTTTATCGATTTTCTAAATTGGTCGAAAAAAAAGTATTTGCTTATCTTATTGGTTTCGTTTGGTCAACTTTGGTCATTGGTTTGAAGTACGAAGTAAAGATTGTATTTGATTTACTTCGTAGTTTGAATCCAATAGTGCCAATCGTTATACAGTAAGTTAGTGTTGCCAATTCGTTGAGTCACGACCACGAACAGACGATACGTTGTCACACTAGACTGTTCGACGCACCGTTCTTTTAAGTTTGTAGGCTATTCAGTCATAAGTGTTGTTAGTTTTGTTTATTGCTTTAATTTTCCTTGAAAATGCCTCAAAGAAAAAAAACTAACCTTTCGCTGCGTAGCCGAAATGCGAAAAGGATGAGACTTTGTAGGTCTCAGGAATCGGAAGAAGATCGTGAAGCACGGTTATCTGCTAACCGAGAGCACATCGCTCTTTCACGTGAATCGGAAACGTTCACCGAAAGGGAGTCACGTTTAAGTTCACAAAGAACACGGACCGCGACTTTGCGGTCTCAAGAGAGTATCCAGGAACGCGAAGACCGGCTGTCTGCTGATCGGGAGCGCCACTCTCTCTCACGTGAGTCAGAGACATTCACAGAAAGGGAGTCGCGCTTAAGTTCGCAAAGAACTCGGACCGCGACTTTGCGTTCTCAAGAGAATATCCAGGAACGCGAAGTTCGGCTGTCTGCTGATCGGGAGCGCCAGTCTCTCTCACGCGAGTCAGAGACTTTCACAGAAAGGGAGTCGCGCTTAAGTTCGCAAAGAACTCGGACCGCGACTTTGCGTTCTCAAGAGAATATCCAGGAACGCGAAGTTCGGCTGTCTGCTGATCGGGAGCGCCAGTCTCTCTCACGCGAGTCAGAGACTTTCACAGAAAGGGAGTCGCGCTTAAGTTCGCAAAGAACTCGGACCGCGACTTTGCGTTCTCAAGAGAGTATCGAGGAACGCCAAGCACGTCTGTCATCTGACCGAGAGCGACACGCTCTCTCGCGCGAGTCTGAATCTCTCTCCCAAAGAGAAGAACGATTACAAATAGCTAGACATAACTATGTAGGTGTACAAAGAAACAATGAAAGTTATCTTGCATCTGAAAGGGAAAGAATAGATGAACTAAGACGAGCAGAAACAGCAGAACAACGTCAATCTCGCCTAGAAATAGAACGAGCTCGATACCATATGAATAGAGAAACAAATAGCGGAGCTGATGAGTCCATGGAAAATGACGATGCAAATATTTTATTACCTTGGGACAATAGGGAAAAATCAGGGTTCACATATTCGTCTAGAATTAATTATGCTGGCTTTACTTTCGTGGGTGACATGAGAGAAATTTGTAATTTTTGTCATGCTTTGAAATGGAGGAAAGAGACAGATGGAATGTGCTGCTCAAATGGAAAAATTGTTCTTCCAAATTTCCAAGATCCACCACACTTACTTAAAAGTCTCCTGAATGGCGATCATCCCCAGTCGAACCGTTTTTTGGATAATATTCGTTTATATAACAGTGCTTTCCAAATGACTTCCTTTGGGGCAAAACAAATAACGGAAGGACCGTTCATGCCAACCTTCAAAGTACAAGGTCAAGTTTATCACCTTATTGGATCTTTGCTGCCAGAAAATGAACCCAAATTTCTCCAAATTTATTTTGTATCCGATTACACGCAACAGCTCAATGTTAGAAATCACAATTTTCCCCAGCTCAATGCTGAGCTTTTGGGTCAACTTCAAGAATTGCTGCATCACGTTAACCAGTACGTTCGTGAATTCAAAGCTGCATTGGAGTCAATTCCACAAGGCAGCAATGATTTCAAAATTGTTATAAGTGCCGATAGACGTCCTGTGGGTGAACACCGTGGAAGACACAATGCACCCGTCGCAGATGAAGTTGCAGTTGTTTTAGTCGACCAGGAGTGTGAGAGACGTGATATCGTGTTGCGTACACGCGACGATCGCCTTCAACGCATTTTGGAAACCCACCGAGCTTACGACGCCCTGCAATATCCACTAATTTATTGTCATGGTGAAGATGGGTACAATTTTGGGCTGTACCAAGTGAACCCTACTACGAGAGTCACTAATTATCAAAAAAAAATATCTGCTCAACAATACTATTCCTACCTTTTACAAATAAGGCAAAACAGTTTCGTATATTTGCAACGATTTCGTGGTTTGTTCAGCCAATTTATTGTGGACATGTACGCAAAAATAGAAACTGAACGTTTAGTGTATATTCGCACTAACCAGCGACGGTTACGCGCTGAAGAATACGTGCACTTGCGGGACGCCATGCAATCAGATAATAACGTCGAAAACTTGGGTCGATTGGTTATTTTGCCATCCAGTTTCACAGGCGGTCCGCGGTATATGCACGAACGAACGCAAGATGCTTTTTGTTACGTCCGTAAATACGGCCGGCCGGACCTTTTTATAACATTTACAACAAATCCAAAGTGGACGGAGATTTGCCAGGCACTTCTCACAGGACAGGCGTCATACGACAGACATGACATTATTGCTAGGATTTTTCATTTAAAACTCAAAGTCTTGATTAATCTACTTACAAAGGAGAAAGTTTTCGGTTCAACTCTTTGTTTTATGTATAGCGTCGAGTGGCAAAAGCGTGGTTTACCCCACGCGCACATTCTTCTGTGGCTGGAAGAAAAAATTCGTCCCGATGCTATAGACAGTGTCATAAGTGCAGAATTTCCGGACTATAATGCAGATCCGATTTTGCATGACATAGTAAAAACACATATGGTTCACGGGCCATGTGGCCTCTTAAACAGGGAATCACCGTGCATGAAAGATGGTCAATGCTCAAAAAAATACCCCAGAGCACTGAAAGAACTAACTATGGCTGGGGAAAATGGGTATCCGCAATACCGGCGAAGATCACCGTCACAAGGTGGTTTCACAGCTACTGTCAGATTCCGTGGACAAGAAATAATTCTAAATAATAGTTGGGTGGTACCGTATTCTCCAGTTTTGTCAAACGCTTTTCAAGCACACATTAATGTTGAAATTTGTAATAGCGTCGAATCTATAAAATATATATGTAAATATGTTAATAAAGGTAGTGATCAAGCCATGATAGCACTAAGAAATAACAACCAATTTGATGAAGTGACAAGGTATCAATCTGGCCGATACATAAGCTCTTCGGAGGCAGTTTGGCGCATTTTGAGTTTCCATATTCATGAAAGGTATCCGCCAGTCATCCATCTTGACGTGCACCTGGAAGGCGGGCAGCGAGTTTACTTTCAGCCAGAAAATGTGGCAGAAAGAATGAACAACCCAAGACAAACCACCTTGCTCGCATTCTTTCGCCTTTGCGAAAGAGACAATTTCGCTAAGTCTCTGTTGTACAATGAAGTGCCACATTATTATACTTATAACAAGCAGCAAGGTGTTTTTAATCGCAGGAGACGTGGAACTGCTGTAGAAGGCGAGTCCGGCATTTTTAAAGAACACGTGATTGGAAGAGTATACACGGTGCACCCAAATAATGCAGAGTGTTATTATTTACGCCTTCTTCTTCACACAGTGCGAGGACCTACTTCTTTTGCTGAGCTCCGCAAAGTGGACGATATAGAATATCCCACATTTCAAGCTGCTTGCCGCGCACGGCATTTATTAGATGGCGATCAGCATTGGGATGATGCTTTAGCCGAAGCATGCGTCAGTGATAGTCCACATCGTTTGCGCCATTTATTTGCCATTTTGTTGACATTTTGTGGCCTATCGGACGCTGGGCAGTTGTGGCAAAAATATAAAGACGCGTTTGCCGAAGATTTTTTGAGACAGCAAAATATAAATAGTGAAACTTCTGACCAAGTACGTGAAAGCTGCCATAATAGGGCTTTGCTGGCTATACAAGATATAGTTACAAGTATAGGAGGGAACCCCCTCAGTCAATACGGCTTGCCGACACCGACAGTTGGTGGGGAACGAATTAATAGGGAGTATACATCTGAAATAAATTACAACCCCGAAGAGTTAGCAGAAATATTGCGAAATGGCTGTTCAAATTTGACGACAGAACAACGTCAAATCTTTGATAGAGTATGCTGTAGTGTAGAACATTCATTAGGAGAAATGCTGTTTTTAGATGCACCTGGTGGAACAGGTAAAACTTTCCTCACTAAAGTTATCTTGGCTCAAATAAGGAGCCAAAACAAAATTGCCCTTGCCGTCGCTTCCTCAGGAATAGCTGCCACTTTATTACCAGGAGGAAAAACTGCACATACAACATTTAAAATACCAATCGACTTGGACCGCACAGAAAACCCTGTTTGCAACGTGTCTCGCAATAGTGATAAAGCAAGGGTTTTACGCGATTGCGCCCTTATCGTTTGGGACGAGTGTACGATGGCAAATCGTAAAGCTGTGGAAGCTGTAGATAGAACGTTGCGAGATATAAGACAAAATGACCGACCGATGGGAGGCTTAACGGTGCTATTCTGTGGAGACTTCAGGCAGACACTCCCTATAATACCCAGAGGAACGAGGGCCGATGAAATAGGTGCCTGTTTAAAGAGCTCTATTTTATGGCGTAGTGTCATATTAACTAATTTGAGCTTTAATATGCGAGCATATTTGGGAGGTGACGCAAACGCGCAGGTTTTCTCAAATTTACTACTTCAAATTGGTAACGGCACATACCCGACTCAAGAAGGAGGTAAAGTAACTTTAGTCGAAAGCCTGTGTTCTTCTGTTGCCTCACAGCAGGAACTCATTTCCTCTGTATACGGAGATCCATCAGAGATCTCGAACCATGACGCTGCTTGGCTATGCCAACGAGCTATTTTGGCACCTCGCAACGACCAAGCAGCAGCAATAAATTCTCAAATATTGGTACATGTTTCTGGAGAAAGTAGGGAATATTTATCTATTAACACGGTTTTAGAAGAAGGAGATGCCACCCACTATCCAGTAGAGTTTTTAGACTCTCTAAATACACCAGGTCTTCCAGCACACAAAATTTATTTAAAAGTCGGAGTACCAATCATTCTACTCAGAAATTTAAGCCCGCCAAAACTATGCAATGGAACTCGGTTGAGAGTAACAAATCTCCAACGAAATGTCATCGAAGCCGAAATCTTAACAGGTTGCGGCTCCGGTGATGTTGTTTTCATTCCCAGGATACCCATTATCCCCAATAATTTTCCGTTTACTTTCAAACGTGTGCAATTTCCTGTAAGCCTCTGTTACGCTATGACTATTAATAAAGCCCAAGGCCAGACGTTATCCGTTGCGGGTGTAGACCTTACTTTTGATTGTTTTTCACACGGCCAACTCTATGTTTCTCTATCACGTGTTAGCAACCCAAACAACCTTTTTGTATATGCTCCGGGTAATTCCACCGCTAACATAGTATATAGAGAAGCATTAACGTAATCAACTATACCAAAGTCAGGACTCTTATCTAAATCATCAAAAAGGTGATATACTCTTATCTAAACGACGTTGTTTTGTTCTCGACAACCACGCGAACGAAGTCGCGGGCACAGCTAGGACCTCAGTTCGTGCAAAATGTTGTGTAACTTTTTTGGTTTACTATAAAGTTTATTCTATCTATGTAAGTATATATAGGTGAAAATAGTCATCAGCACACACCATTATGTATAAAACGGGCAGTGAAAATAAATAGCACTTGTTTAGTCTGCAAACCGTAACTAGCATACTTGGCTGAAAGCTAGGCAAGTCATGCATGAGTCAGAACTGAAAAAAAAAAAATTGATAACGTAGGTATAATCTTCTACCTACCCTGGCTCAATGTCTCCGTTCCATATTCCATTTAAGCCTGTCAAATAGCACTTGTTTAGTCTGCAAACCGTAACTAGCATACTTGGCTGAAAGCTAGGCAAGTCATGCATGAGTCAGAACTGAAAAAAAAAAATTGATAACGTAGGTATAATCTTCTACCTACCCTGGCTCAATGTCTCCGTTCCATATTCCATTTAAGCCTGTCACTATGTCCTTTGACTTTGACTGACAAATGTTTGCACTGTCTGGACAGGTCCACTCGAATTCGTGTGTTGCTTTCTTCATAAAGCTCATCCCAGACATAAACGTACATGGTTCTCATATGATTTAACCAGTACACATTGTATGGATTTGAACACTAAAAGAGACTTTGACCTCTGAGTTTGTTTCGGTGTTTCTTCTCAGGGTAGTCAGCTAGGAAACACCGGCCTCATCTAGCTTAAACTGACAAAAAACATTGACGTGTAAAAGTGTTCCTTGTAACCTATTTACTGAATAAACATCATTTATCATCATTTACCATTTATCACTTTATTCCTTTTCTTCAAACTAGGATATACAGGGTGTAACGGAAAGGTGTGGTCATATTTTAGGAACTGCATCTGCCCATCGATATGAACAACTTTCTTCAAGAAAATCGGAGGGAATTCTAAAAAAAAATGTAACTTGCCATACAAATATTGATCAGCTGATGGTAACTTTGTATGGAAAGTCCAATTTTTTTTTGGGAATTTGTTATTTCTTCTTAGAGAAAATAGTTCATTTCTATGGGCAGGACCGGCTCATAAAATATGACCACACCTTTCCGTTACACCCTGTAGATATCATATTGATACATATTTGAAATAAATACTCGATATTTTTATCGATAAGAATCGAGTAATATCAGCTTTAGGAAATGCTTAGGACCAGCGGTTTAGGCTGTACGTTGATATATCAGTCAGTCAGTCAGTCAGGACTTTGAATTTTATATATACAAGAAGATAGCTTATCTACTATTTACAACTATAATCTATCTCTGTGCCATATTTCATCCAGATCCGATGAGCCGTTTTGGCGTGACATCCATTCATCCAAACTTTCGCATTTATAATATTAGGTCCCCACCTATGAAATCAGCGTTGTGTATGGAGAATTTTAAAGAGGTTGCATTTTTCATACTAACATTTTGTTAATTTATTTAACAACTATGAACACTAATGTTTTAAAACTAAGATAACGTATGCCACTTAGATTCATCATCATCATTATCATTCTCCTGCCCTTATCCCAATTTATTTGGGGTCGGCGCAACATGTCTTTTTCTTCCATACTCCTCTATTAGTCGTCATCTCTGTAGTCACCCCCTTTTTACCACTTAGATTATGCAACAAAAATAAGTTTTGGCTAAGTTATAAAACAAATAGTGGTCATTTCTGCTAACAAAAAGAGGAGTAATTTTTAAGGTTTTTTTTTTTGCATAAAACTATAATTATTAAGGTTTTTTTTTACTATTGGCAGTTGTCTATGACGGTCATTATTCGATAGAATATCAAGCAATTGATGAATATTTTAATTCATAGAAGTGACGAGGTCCTCTATTTGTGAGAAAAAAAAACGCCAATTTCTTAAGTCGACCCAATATTAAGATAAATGAGCTAAATTTCATTACGACGATATCGTTTTATAGTAACTACACACTACATAAATAAAGATTCGACTTCTAAATACTATACTAGCCACTACATATACACCTTGAAAGAGTATGGTAATAATGAAGATCTCAAAAAGAGGTGGTTAAAGAATTCGACTATTTTGATCTATCTATAGTATCAATGGAATACTGCGACAGTTTGCCGGAACAATAATGACATGAGAATTTTTGGTAAGAAAATGAGTGAGAACTTTTTTTAAGAAACTTGCTTTTTTTCTTTTATTTCTATAAAAAACTCTTGTGTCAATTGTTTTTACAAGTGATATTTTGAAGGGCGGTTAAAAGACAAATAATAGATAGACTTTATCGATAAAATCTGTAAAGTTCTTGTGAGTTGCTTTGAAATGGGAATGCTAGGGTATAAATGAAAGTATTACATACATAATTGTTAAATGGTATATTCAATATAATAAATCTATAATAATAAATGTTCGTTACAACTAAATAGCGTAATAGTAAAGGACTAACTAACAACTACACAAAGAATGACACTTAGTACTCATTAATTAATTTTCTACAATGCTTCGCATTCAAATACGTACAAAATAAAATATATAAACAAATTAAATAAAAAAATCTAAAGTTGCCTGTACACTTACCCGCTTTAATCGATATCGATCTTTCTCGACAGAGGAACGACACTATTATAAATCATGATCGGATTTCATCAATCAGAATCTTTTTGACCGACGAAATCGGGCAAGTGTATAGGTACCATTAAAAAAATTATAGCATTATTCGAAAGAACAACTAAAGTCAACATTAAAATGTGGATTCAAGATTCCATAAAAAATCGTCTACCCATTGATATGATCAAATTAAGCTTAAGACATAATTTTGGCAGACTAACACAGGACTGTGACAAGATACATGCCATAAGTTTTGTCTTGTCTCTCATGTAAGTATTGGACCAAATGAGTGAGATGTGTCGTGTCAAGTGTGAGATAGCCAGCTGGAGGGGTTAAGAGTCGACATAACCTAAAATAACACAGGTTTAAGTCTTCTTCTTCTGTCTGGCGTTACTAATCCCGGCGTTTGCCAGGCCTCGCCTACACAAAACATAAAAGTTTCAGTAAGTAACATAAATGCAACGGCTTATAAAATATAACTCAAACACAAATGCGGTTAGTTTCGTAGAATTTATTTATAATAACGAACTAGTTTAATACATTTTATTGATGGCAAGGAACTTATTAAACTCGGTAAATCTGAAAGACGAGATTTCAGAATTAATAAAATCGATTTCTGCTAACATCCTACCTGATTATTTCAAGCAATCGAATCACTTGTTTACTAATTTCCTTCCGAAGCTACCATGCATTATAAAACCATCTTTAAAACTGTACCAGTACGGTGCAATTTAGGAGTAGCCTCTACTTCAGCGATTCTAATTTTAAATATCTTTCAAACTGGGTTATAGAATGCGTAAGACGCAATTTGAAATGACGACTTTAAATACTACAAACCAAAGTCTAAACTCGCGCATGGTCGCGGACAACTTGTTTACGGGACCGATTCGATTCCTTCTAATACTATGTGTAATAAGGTCTAACTTTAAGATAACATAAACACCTACATTGTGACTTCTTCAGGAATGTTTTTGTCACTATATTGTGACATTAGTAAAACATGTATCGGTTTAATATCAGTTAATATCAAACTTACCCACGCTTTGTCAACTTTCACGTCCATATGCAACAAAAGCATGCAAGCAATTCTAAACCTTAAACATTTATCGTCCGCGACTGAACACCCATTAATACTAGTAACGTTTAGGTCTAAATTCGTGTCACACAGTGTAGTTGTTAGATAGTCTGTATACATATATTATGGTGATATCTTACGCAGCGGGAATGGTGTTGGATTGCGGCTTCTGTTGAGGAGTTTTGTGCATCATGTTGATCTTATCGCCCAGAGACAGCGCCATGCCCTAAAGGAGAGAACAATGATGAGTTAGCATTCAAAAGGCTTCTTCAAAACAGTACATCTATATTTAACTTAATAACAACAGATGCTCTCCTACGGAGCGGGGCGGAGCGGAGCGGAATCGTCCAATCACAGACGAGACGAGTGACGCGATGCGGATTTCAACCAATGTGATTGGTTGAACTCCTCTCTGCTCCGCTCAGCTCCGCTTCAGTGGAAACGTACCCTAAGAGTTACAACGGGACAAAGCCGTAAGGTATATATCAAATCTTGTATTAGGGTAAATATCTTTTCAATCGCGTTCATAAATAACTTTTATACGCCAACGCAACACACGGACAAAGCTTACGCACGAGATGACTCATGTACAATGCACAAGCCATATGTAGTCCCTAAAGGAAGACCGCACTTATATGTACTGACTGAACACATTCAGTAAACTAACTTTATTATTGTTGTAAATGCCTCCAAATAAAGTATGGATGAATTGTGTGAAGAGTGATATGAAAGAAAAGGGTGATAGCGTCACGGCTGACAGGACACAATGGAAGAAAAAAACGTGTTGCGCCGACCCCAAGTAACATGGGATAAGGGCAGGAAGATGATGAAGTGCCTCCATAGACGGACTGTTTGGAGCAGTCAGTGCAGACTGCTTCAAGCAGTCGCTGTTGGGCGATCTGCAGTTTCAATACAAAATTGACATTCACCATACACGGACCGCTCTAGCAGCTCATTTGCAGTCGCAGCTAAAAATGCACTGACAGCTCCAAGCAGTCCGTCTGTGGAGGGCCTAACCGCAACACGACTACTCTCGTGCAGTTGGTCTCGATTGCTCTAAGCAGTCCGTCTATGGAGGCTCCAACCGCAACACGACTACTCTCGTGCAGTTGGTCTCGACTGCTCTAAGCAGTCCGTCTATGGAGGCTCCAACCGCAACACGACTACTCTCGTGCAGTTGGTCTCGACTGCTCTAAGCAGTCCGTCTATGGAGGCTCCAACCGCAACACGACTACTCTCGTGCAGTTGGTCTCGACTGCTCTAAGCAGTCCGTCTATGGAGGCTCCAACCGCAACACGACTACTCTCGTGCAGTTGGTCTCGACTGCTCTAAGCAGTCCGTCTATGGAGGCTCCAACCGCAACACGACTACTCTCGTGCAGTTGGTCTCGACTGCTCTAAGCAGTCCGTCTATGGAGGCTCCAACCGCAACACGACTACTCTCGTGCAGTTGGTCTCGACTGCTCTAAGCAGTCCGTCTATGGAGGCCCCAACCGCAACACGACTACTCTCGTGCAGTTGGTCTCGATTGCTCTAAGCAGTCCGTCTATGGAGGCTCCAACCGCAACACGACTACTCTCGTGCAGTTGGTCTCGACTGCTCTAAGCAGTCCGTCTATGGAGGCTCCAACCGCAACACGACTACTCTCGTGCAGTTGGTCTCGATTGCTCTAAGCAGTCCGTCTATGGAGGCTCCAACCGCAACACGACTACTCTCGTGCAGTTAGTCTCGACTGCTCTAAGCAGTCCGTCTATGGAGGCTCCAACCGCAACACGACTACTCTCGTGCAGTTAGTCTCGACTGCTCTAAGCAGTCCGTCTATGGAGGCTCCAACCGCAACACGACTACTCTCGTGCAGTTGGTCTCGATTGCTCTAAGCAGTCCGTCTATGGAGGCCCCAACCGCAACAAGACTACTCTCGTGCAGTTGGTCTCGACTGCTCTAAGCAGTCCGTCTATGGAGGCTCCAACCGCAACACGACTACTCTCGTGCAGTTGGTCTCGATTGCTCTAAGCAGTCCGTCTATGGAGGCTCCAACCGCAACACGACTACTCTCGTGCAGTTAGTCTCGACTGCTCTAAGCAGTCCGTCTATGGAGGCTCCAACCGCAACACGACTACTCTCGTGCAGTTGGTCTCGATTGCTCTAAGCAGTCCGTCTATGGAGGCTCCAACCGCAACACGACTACTCTCGTGCAGTTAGTCTCGACTGCTCTAAGCAGTCCGTCTATGGAGGCCCCAACCGCAACAAGACTACTCTCGTGCAGTTGGTCTCGACTGCTCTAAGCAGTCCGTCTATGGAGGCTCCAACCGCAACACGACTACTCTCGTGCAGTTAGTCTCGACTGCTCTAAGCAGTCCGTCTATGGAGGCTCCAACCGCAACACGACTACTCTCGTGCAGTTGGTCTCGATTGCTCTAAGCAGTCCGTCTATGGAGGCCCCAACCGCAACAAGACTACTCTCGTGCAGTTGGTCTCGACTGCTCTAAGCAGTCCGTCTATGGAGGCTCCAACCGCAACACGACTACTCTCGTGCAGTTGGTCTCGATTGCTCTAAGCAGTCCGTCTATGGAGGCTCCAACCGCAACACGACTACTCTCGTGCAGTTAGTCTCGACTGCTCTAAGCAGTCCGTCTATGGAGGCTCCAACCGCAACACGACTACTCTCGTGCAGTTGGTCTCGATTGCTCTAAGCAGTCCGTCTATGGAGGCTCCAACCGCAACACGACTACTCTCGTGCAGTTAGTCTCGACTGCTCTAAGCAGTCCGTCTATGGAGGCCCCAACCGCAACAAGACTACTCTCGTGCAGTTGGTCTCGACTGCTCTAAGCAGTCCGTCTATGGAGGCTCCAACCGCAACACGACTACTCTCGTGCAGTTGGTCTCGATTGCTCTAAGCAGTCCGTCTATGGAGGCTCCAACCGCAACACGACTACTCTCGTGCAGTTAGTCTCGACTGCTCTAAGCAGTCCGTCTATGGAGGCTCCAACCGCAACACGACTACTCTCGTGCAGTTGGTCTCGATTGCTCTAAGCAGTCCGTCTATGGAGGCCCCAACCGCAACAAGACTACTCTCGTGCAGTTGGTCTCGATTGCTCTAAGCAGTCCGTCTATGGAGGCTCCAACCGCAACACGACTACTCTCGTGCAGTTAGTCTCGACTGCTCTAAGCAGTCCGTCTATGGAGGCTCCAACCGCAACACGACTACTCTCGTGCAGTTGGTCTCGACTGTTCCAAGCAGTCCGTATGGAGAGCCTAATAGACAAAACTGAGCAATGTGCTCAAATTGGTCGATAGTCATGTATGCCCGCCCTATTTTAACTTATAAAATATATCCCTTCCAACAATGACTGTTTAGCCTCGCGGTCGCAAGCGCAATCTGCAGAACATATTTCAATCCCCATATCGGGTTGTGCTACTTAATTTTTAAATTAGGACTCAATAACCACCTGGAGTCTGGATTCCTGTTCAGTTTACGGCAGAAGGACTCTACTCGGGTTCGACCTTTATTTCATAACTTAAATCATAGATATGTAGTATCTACTACACATCTATAATCATGGTCAAGTGTGAGCCTATCAATAATGAAAAAAAAAAAAACTATAACTCCCCCTTAATGGGTTAGAGACGTGAAGTTCATATCAGTATCACAGAGCAGTACAGACCTGGCTCTTGGCCCGTATCCGCACGTGTCCGACGACGGGCGAGTTGTGCTTGTGCAGCGGCGTCTCGATGCTGAGGTTGGCGAGCGCGTCCTCGCCGAAGATGGAGCGCGCGTACAGGTTGGCGGCCATGAAGCCGCACTGGCCGGATAGTGCCTGGGGATTAAACACGTGCTTAATATTTAGTTGCTCATAAAAATAGCTTCTATTATTATTTTTTAGAATTCAGGTTTTATCTGTCTCCTGCTAGGGTCGCGGGAATTATCGAAAGAATCTGGCACAGGCCAACTGAAGGAACACGGGTTGGTTTTAGTCAGTAAGTCTGATACGCCCTTCCAGCTCCACCCATAGCGGGAAAAGTTATTCAATGATTTCACAACCTATAAAAAATATACCTGTCTATTTTTAGGGTTCCGTACACGAAAGAGAAGAAATACCCGTCTGTCCGTCTGTCACAAAAATTTGTTCCGAAGATTTTTTTAACTTCTCATTGACCTATTAACTTCAAAAGGAAACGGATACGCTTCCATACAATCTTGGGCCTGGATGTAAAAAGATGAAATCGGCGGCAATTGTGATAGCTACTTTAATACTAAATCATCTTTGAAAATTTTGCGGATTCTGGCTATCTGAGAGCTTGAGTTATAAGAGATTTAGTAAAAGTGAAGTTACGTATCTATACTTAACAGCTGATTTTTTTGAAGTGCGATTATAAAAAGGCCAAGTCCAACGTTTAAGCTGGGATCTCCGTGTCCGGTATGGTAGCAAGTGTCGTACAAGAAGCAAGATCAGAAGTCCGTAGATAAAAAGCAGGAGTCGAGGAAAATATCAATAAAACTTGGGAGGATGTCAATCCATGACACTGACAGACAGTGACACTCACTCACTCTTTTCGAATCGTTAAGTACGATTTGAGTGTTTTCACAAGACTGTCAGCACAGACTCAAGATACAATAATCGATTAACAAATGTGAATCGATTTTAAGATTTATTTTTTTATTATGTAGATATTTAACTTGTTTAAACTATATAACACGTTAATTCTAATAGATTTAATTATTGTAATTGAATAAAATCATCTTGTAAAATATTTTTTTTTAAATACTATGAACTCTGTCATATTAATCGATTATAATTTCATCGATATTTCTTTTTATTCGTCACCACTTAATTTTTAGATTTCTCATTTGCCAGATTGTAAATAGGGCTGATTTTTTACATTTTGAAATAGAAAAAAAAACCCTTTTTTTAAACTTTACCTCAACTTATTACAATCAGGCCCGGAAATCCCCGTCTCCTTTGGTGATAATGTTTATTATTACGTATACTTTACTAACAAATACCAAAATATTGATTTCCCTCATGTGGTACGGAACCCTAAATGTGCGAAGTTCGACACGCACTTGGCCGGTTTTTGTATAATAGAAAGAAAAGTATGATTGATCAATTCTCAGGCTAAACCCATAGACCTAAAGAGCTGAAATTTAGTATTGAGCTTTCGTCAAGCATAAGATATTTCGAAATTCAACCTTGGTGAAAAGGGCTGGCCAAGTTTGAATGGAACATTTTTTATTGTTTGTGATCAGATTATTTATATTTTATGCGGGCGAAGCCGTGGGCAGAACTTAATTCATAATATTTGCAGTATTCGGTCTTCAGGATTACTTTCACTGCACTGATACAGAAAATTAAAGATTGAGATCAATTTCATGATGAACCACAAGCTTTTAAATTTTTGTTTTCAATCAAATTGACCCCGAATTCCCCGCCGGGAAGTGGCGAGGTGGAAGACAAATAAAATTAAAATCTTGAATTGAAATCCTGTAGTCTTTGTACCAATTCCGTATCAAATCAAATAACATTTGTTCAAATTAGGCTGAGGGCCAACACTTTTAAAACGTCAAATTTTACATAAAAACAAGTCCCTCACAAAACGCTCCCCGTCAGCACTTCCTAGGTCTTTAGCTGGGAAGAAGAATTGGCGCAACAATCTCCCCAGCAACACATCTGTATTAAAAAAAACCAGCGAAGTACGAATCCGTATCATACCGATAAATTCAAGTTTGTTGTATGAGCCCCTTCAATTTTTATTATTTGTACAGCGGCAATCGAAATACTAACTCTGAAAATTTCAACTGTCTACCTATTAAGGTTCATGAAATACAGCCCGCTGACATACGGAATAACGGATGGATAGCGGAGGCTTCGTAATAGGGTTCCGTTGGTACGGAACCCTAAAAGGACCACTTTCCATCAGAAAAATAGAAAACAATAACCGAATAGAAAAATAATATTACCTTCTCAGGAGTGAGACACTTCATGTTGGTAGAAGACAGCAGGTGTTGTAAGTACTCACGTAGATCTGTAATGTTCGTGTTCACAGACACCTGTGGAACACAAATACGTTAGTATTGGCACAGATAATATAATACTAGCGTACAGATGCCTCATCCCATACAAGGAAACGGTACCGCCGTAAATACGGGTTTTCGTCAGGCACAAGTAACTTTTGTTCTTCGTTCGGGTCCGTCCTCTACACCTCGCTAGATGGTGTTAACAGCGACGGCTTGAAAGCTTAATCAATTTACTTAAAGTTTTACCTATATTTCGTCGCACATTGGTGAATTATTTTATAGTATTTTTGCCACTTCATAGCAGTTTTACTGTATCAAAATGTGTCACTATTCAAACTTTAAAGAGTTGAATGGATAAACTCTAAAACTTCAAACAGCGCCATCTATTGGTACAAGAAATATAGATATATAAGGATTCTTTCCAATAATCGTCTTAATTTGAATTACAAGCCAATTATTCCACAATTTTATGCTTAGGGCAGTTCATTAAATAAGAAAATACAGTTTTTACCATATTTATTTTCAAAATATTAATGTTACTTAAACTTCAATAAGAAATCGATGCATATTAAGCCATCTATTGAGATTTATTTGAACTAAATTTTCTTTGTTCGAGATGAGACCCCGTATTGATAAACGGAAATATTAGAGCAAGATTTATTGCTATGTATGCAATGAATTTTGTGCGTTACAAAAGTAGAGCGTTCCAGTGTCTTAAACACACATCACACACAGTTAATACATTTAACGCTACAAGAATATATTTTGATTGCCTCAATCATTTGACGATGACTGAAGCTGCGGTCCTACGGCTCGTGTCGGGTGTTCCCACGGCGTGAGTCAGCCTGGTGCGGCCTGCTGGTCACCATTCATCCACCATCGCATTAATTGATCCTTCGCGCCGCGCCTTTGTACTTACCGACTCGCGATGGATCGCACGGGCGACCGCAGCCCACCGCGGGTTCCCACGGCCTGTCAGCCGGCCTGGCGCGACGCGGCTCGTCAATTCATGGGCCGTGGGAACGCAGATTAAGTCGGAGTGGGTTTTGAGTATGTTCAGCGCTACACGCATTAAGAGCCATTTCACACTTTGACGCAAATTTCTAAGATTTAGGCCGCCTAATTTACCATCTTAGGTAATACTCTGAAATTATTAAATACATGTAAAAAATAGACCAGTTTTTGGTCTTGCATTGTAATGTATCACATTTTTAAAAAACAACTTGGTAGCTTTGTGGTGATCATTCTTCCACAACTAGTTTACTAATAATTCATCGCAGTGTCAATTACAGATTCCAATATCTATCATTAATATTCACAATTTTGGCTGAAAAAAAATACGAATATATTAAAATATATGTCTGATGCTTAATCAGACATATATTTTAATTGACGCATAATGTACTAGATTCCCGATTATTGATGACATTAGTTAGAAAAAAATTATAGACTCAACTCAATTTTTACGTTTTATATCCCAATTTGGTCACGATTTTTTGCATTAAATAAAGCGTAATTTCAACAAAAAATAAATGTCAAAATAAAATATGTTCTTTAAAGAATCAGATTCCATAGTTTAATTTAAAATTCCTTAGTTTAATTAGACATAACAATATTTTTTATGACTCTGAATTATAATAAATTACGATGCACCAGCGGGCACCGATTAGTACGGCGCGAGCGCCCGTCGAGGTAGGACCTATGCCATTTTTTCCCGCGCCCCGATTATCGAGCGCTCGTACTGAGAACGTAATATTGTACTACGATCACAACGTTTTGATTCCCAGTGTACTAATTTACATAAGGTGAGTTTTGTTATTATCAAGTAAAGTATTATTTTAGTAGTTTGTAGAATAATAACGTAATTTCGTTTTATTAGTTTTAGCAATGGGGTGCAAGACAAAGACATGTGTATGTCGCAGTCATCTGGTTGAATTCGCCATTCAATTAAATGGCTAGGCCGATAGTAAATTCAACTAGGATCACTCAACGTTTAACAACCTGGCGTGTTGAAAGTCAGCCCTTTGAAGATGACTGACCAAGACTCAGCCAAGTGATTCAAAACTTCAAGTTAAATGAAAAATGATGAAAGAGGTTTGAGGGGTATTAAGACATAAACGAAAATAATAAACACGGCGATAGACATGGCTACTATACTCGTGGTAGAAACAAATTAGCTGGCTACACCTTATCTAAATCTGGAAAGTTAATTCATGTTATGGGTCCATCGGTATATAACCGGCTACCGGATACCATTTTAAGCGCGACGTCTGATAATGTGTTCAAAGCGAAGCTTAAAAGCTGGCTAACCGACCAGGCATTATATGACCTAAAAAAGAATGGTTCTAGGTACCTAATTGTTACAATAATTTTTATTTTTTTGTATCTATTCCGTATTTATGATTTTTATTATTGTTTTAATTTATTATAATTTGTTTTTGACGCTCTTTGTAATGTATTCGTATTGACTTGTGTTTTTGGAACGAAGTTCCTTATCGCGCGTTGTGAAAGGGGGCTAGACGAAAAAAATTCTTACGAAAAGTTGTCACGACACATTTGCTATAGTAAAAAAAATAAAATTTTATTACAATTACTTTTGTTATACGAGTAGTTGTTGTTATTGCTAAAGAGTTGAGTTGAGTTGAGCTGAGCTGAGCTTAGCTGATCTGAGCTGAGCTGATCTGAGCTGAGCTGATCTGAGCTGAGCTGAGCTGAGCTGAGCTGCGATGAGATGATGAAGTATAACTTCTTACGTGATGACGCGTGATTACGCGAAATGGCTAAACAAATAAAAATCTTAGGGTTGACTATAGACGAAGGCTTAACCTTCAACAGCCACGTTGAAAACGTAACTCGAAAGGCCATAAACATATACAAACAGGTCTCCAAGGCTGCGAAAATCTCCTGGGGTTTGAATCCGGAAGTGATCCGTACCATCTATGTGGCGGTAATAGAGCCCACGGTCATGTATGCGTCGAGCGCCTGGGCAAATGCTGCCAAAAAGAAAGGTGTCCAAAAGATCCTGCACTCCGTGCAAAGAGGGTTTGCACAAAAAATTTGCCGGAGCTATAGAACGGTGTCGCTGCATGCAGCCCTGTTGCTGTCGGGATTGCTGCCGCTGGAGTCCCGAATAGTGGAATCGGCAAAACTGTATGAGGCCCGTCGCGGAAAACCTGTGGATGATATTCTCGGGGATCTCGAGCTCGAGCGAAGGGTAAATGTCTTGGAAGCGCCTCATCCCGCAACCGAGACTTACATAGACTATGAAGCCCTGGAGGAAGTCACCGACGATACCATCGGAGAGCTAACGGGACCGATGATATACACCGACGGCAGTAAGATCGGCGGTCAGGTAGGTGCGGCTCTCTCTGTCTGGAACAACGGCGCCGAAACTTGCCACAAGAAGTTTAAGCTCCACAAATTCTGCACGGTGTTCCAGGCAGAGATGTATGCGCTATGCAGGGCCACTGAACTGATAAAAGCTGCAAAATATAGCACCAGCAGTATTCTCAGTGACTCCAAGTCATCCCTTGAGCTGCTCAGGAGTAGTGATACGTTCCATCCTCTTGCCTTCCAGATACGTAGAAATATAGCGGCGATAGAGTCGGAAGGACACTCCATCCGACTCTTCTGGATAAGAGCCCATGTTGGTACGGAAGGCAATGAGCGAGCTGACGAACTAGCGAAAATGGCCGCGCAGGGACTGAAGACTCGACCGCACTACGACAAGTGTCCTATATCATTTGTGCGTGGTGAGCTCCGAGCGGAGACGCTGAGAGCGTGGAACACAAATTATGTCGAAGGCGAAACGGCAAGCACTACAAAACTATTTTTTCCGCATGCAGTTTCTGCTTATAAAATAATAAGAAAAGCCAGTTTCGATGCAACGATGGTCCAAATCCTGACAGGCCACGGCGGTTTCTCTGCTTATCTTCACAAGTTTAAATGCAAGGACAGTCCATCCTGTATCTGTGACCCCTCGGTAGACGAAAGCGCAGTACACTTAATAGTGGACTGTCCTAAATACTGCAAACAACGATCCGACCTAGAGATGGAAATACAACGGAAGATAGGTAGAGATACCCTGTGGGAAGTCATCGCTGGGAACCAAAAAGAATTCGTAGAATTTTGTACGAAAATCGCTCTAGAAGTAATAAGTAGGAATAAGTAGATTTATAGGTTCAATATATAGTTAATATATATTTAAGCGTATAATATAAGAAGAGTATTAAATAAGATAAAATAGAATAAATAGCATTAAGAAAATTATGATATACTGGTATATAGTGAGTATATACTTAAATGTCATTATGTTAAAAAGTAGTATAAAATAGCAAAAATAAAAAAAAAAAAAATAAATAAATAAAAAATAGTAAAAAAACAAAAAAGATAAAATAGTAAAAAAAATAAATAAAAAAGATTTAAGGACCATATTATTAAGAAAATGCCATAATACAGCAGAATAGCCATAACGAGAATAAATACACTTAAAATAGTTCTGTACCCTGTTATTAATATATTACATTTTGCTGCTCCATAACCTCTTATCGAGGCGAAAAAGGAATACTGAAGAAAGCACAACTCTAATAACGTAATTAAGGTCTCTGACCAGGTCAGGGGACAATCAGCGCGGCAGGAGTGTGGTTTTAGTCAGTAAGAGTCTGACACTGCCCAGACTGGCTCGCTTGCGAGGCAGCCTGGGCGTCCATGAGGATTTCCCACTCCTGCCAAAAAAAAAAAAAAAAACTTCTTACGTGCGTGCGTGTGTGCGTAGTTAATAATAAAAAAAAATATTATGAATTAAAAAAAATAAAATTATATTACAATTCCTTCACTAATTAATCGAAAGGAACTTCGTTCCATCCGGGTGTCCCTTGACACCTCTCAAGTTTTTTTATTTTATTTTTTGACATGAACGAGCATGGCAGTTGAGAGTTTGTCATGCTCACAGAAATGTCTCGCTGATGGTGGCGCGTGTGTTGGGCCATTCGGTTCCCTTCAATATGGTTGAGCTGAGTGGTGCTGACCCATGCGTCATGTTCGTGTTCGGGCGCCGTTAGTTGAGACTGGTCATCTCTCAACTGCCACTGGCTTATTTTAACCTGTGAAACTCCGCGACTCACTGGTGAGTCGGACAAAAAAAAAAATATTAAAGAGAAAAAAAAAAAAAATCGGCTGTCAACCCGGGTTGTCGTCGGGGTTCAATTTGACAACCCGGATTTGGCCGCGGGGGTTCAAGGGTCTTTTTTATTGTTTTTGTTTGTGTACATTGTTCTCATATATTAGAAGCAACAAGACATATGTAACCAGGATTTTTATACATAACATGGTTTTAAAGAGTGTCCATGGCGTTTCTTGCCATAGGGAGAAGAACGTCCCCCCTCTCTCTATAGATCTACGCCTTGGAATGTACAATTAGCTTCATCTTTCTGACTGACCGACTTATTGACAATTCAAAAGTAAATGATTTATTTGAAATAAATGATTTGAATTGAACTTAAATTGAATTTGAATTGAACTTGAATTGAATTTGAATTGAACTTGAATTTAAATTGAATTTGAATTGAACTTGAATTTGAATTGAATTTGAATTGAATTTGAATAGAATTTGAATTGAATTTGAATCGAATTTGAATCAAATTTGAATCGAATTTGAATCGAATTTGAATCGAAATTGAATCGAATTTAAATCGAATTTGAATTGAATTTGAATCGAATTTGGATCGAATTTCAATCGAATTTCTATCGAATTCGAATCGAATTTGAATCGAATTTGAATCGAATTTGAATCGAAATTGAATTGAATTTGAATCGAATTTGGATCGAATTTGTATCGAAATTGAATCGATATTGAATCGAATTTGAATCGAACTTGAATCGAATTTCAATCGAAATTGAATCGAACTTGTACCGAATTTCAATCGAATTCGAATCGAATTTCAATCGAATTTGAATTGAATTTGAATCGAATTTGAATCGAAATTGAATCGAAATTGAATCGATATTGAATCGAATTTGAATCGAATTTGAATCGAATTTGAATCGAATTTGAATCGACTTGAATCGAATTTCAATCGAATTTCAATCGAATTTCAATCGAATTTCAATCGAAATTGAATCGAACTTGTACCGAATTTCAATCGAATTCGAATCAAATTTGAATCGAATTTGAATCGAAATTGAATCGATATTGAATCGAATTTGAATCGAACTTGAATCGAATTTCAATCGAAATTGTATCGAATTTGAATCGAAATTGAATCGAATTTGAATCGAATTTGAATTGAATTTGAATCGAATTTGAATCGAATTTGAATCGAGTTTGAATTGAATTTGAATCGAAATTGAATTGAATTTGAATCGAATTTGGATCGAATTTGAATCGAAATTGAATCGATATTGAATCGAATTTGAATCGAACTTGAATCGAATTTCAATCGAATTTGAATCGAAATTGAATCGAATTTGAATCGAAATTGAATCGAATTTGAATCGAAATTGAATCGAATTTCCATCGAATTCGAATCAAATTTGAATCGAATTTGAATCGAACTTGTATTGAATTTGAATCGAAATTGAATCGAATTTGAATCGAAATTGAATCGAATTTGAATCGAAATTGAATCGAATTTCCATCGAATTCGAATCAAATTTGAATCGAATTTGAATCGAACTTGTATTGAATTTGAATCGAAATTGAATCGAATTTGAATCGAATTTGAATCGAACTTGAATTGAATTTCAATCGAAATTGAATCGAACTTGAATCGAATTTCAATCGAATTTGAATCGAATTTGAATCGATATTGAATCGAATTTGAATCAAATTTGAATCGAACTTGAATCGAATTTCAATCGAATTTCAATCGAAATTGAATCGAACTTGTATCGAATTTGAATCGAAATTGAATCGAATTTGAATCGAAATTGAATCGAATTTCCATCGAATTCGAATCAAATTTGAATCGAATTTGAATCGAACTTGTATTGAATTTGAATCGAATTTGAATCGAAATTGAATCGAATTTCCATCGAATTCGAATCAAATTTGAATCGAATTTGAATCGAACTTGTATTGAATTTGAATCGAAATTGAATCGAATTTGAATCGAAATTGAATCGAATTTGAATCGAAATTGAATCGAATTTCCATCGAATTCGAATCAAATTTGAATCGAATTTGAATCGAACTTGTATTGAATTTGAATCGAAATTGAATCGAATTTGAATCGAATTTGAATCGAACTTGAATTGAATTTCAATCGAAATTGAATCGAACTTGAATCGAATTTCAATCGAATTTGAATCGAATTTGAATCGATATTGAATCGAATTTGAATCAAATTTGAATCGAACTTGAATCGAATTTCAATCGAATTTCAATCGAAATTGAATCGAACTTGTATCGAATTTCAATCGAATTTGAATTGAATTTGAATCGAAATTGAATCGAAGTTGAATCGAATTTGAATCAAAATTGAATCGAATTTGAACCGAAATTGAATCGAATTTCAATCGAAATTGAATCGAACTTGAATCGAACTTGAATCGAATTTGAATCGAATTTGAATCGATATTGAATCGAACTTGAATCGAATTTGAATCGATATTGAATCGATATTGAATCGAATTTGAATCGAATTTGAATCGAACTTGAATCGAATTTGAATTGAATTTGAATCGAATTTGAATTGAATTTGAATCGAAATTGAATTGAATTTGAATCGAATTTGGATCGAATTTGAATCGAAATTGAATCGATATTGAATCGAATTTGAATCGAACTTGAATCGAATTTCAATCGAATTTGAATCGAAATTGAATCGAATTTGAATCGAATTTGAATCGAAATTGAATCGAATTTCCATCGAATTCGAATCGAATTTGAATCGAATTTGAATCGAACTTGTATTGAATTTGAATCGAAATTGAATCAAATTTGAATCGAATTTGAATCGAACTTGAATTGAATTTCAATCGAAATTGAATCGAACTTGAATCGAATTTCAATCGAAATTGAATCGAACTTGAATCGAATTTCAATCGAATTTCAATCGAATTTGAATCGATATTGAATCGAATTTGAATCAAATTTGAATCGAACTTGAATCGAATTTCAATCGAATTTCAATCGAAATTGAATCGAACTTGTATCGAATTTCAATCGAATTTGAATCGAATTTGAATCGAAATTGAATTGAATTTGGATCGAATTTGAATCGAAATTGAATCGATATTGAATCGAATTTGAATCGAACTTGAATCGAATTTGAATTGAATTTGAATCGAAACTGAATCGAACTTGTACCGAATTTCAATCGAATTCGAATCGAATTTGAACCGAATTTGAATCGAAATTGAATTGAATTTGAATCGAATTTGAATCGAACTTGAATCGAATTTCAATCGAATTTCAATCGAATTTCAATCGAAATTGAATCGAACTTGAATCGAATTTGAATCGAATTTGAATCGATATTGAATCGAATTTGAATCGAATTTGAATCGAACTTGAATCGAATTTGAATTGAATTTGAATCGAAATTGAATTGAATTTGAATCGAATTTGGATCGAATTTGAATCGAAATTGAATCGAATTTGAATCGAACTTGAATCGAATTTCAATCGAATTTCAATCGAATTTCAATCGAAATTGAATCGAAATTGTATCGAATTTGAATCGAAATTGAATCGAATTTGAATTGAATTTGAATCGAATTTGAATCGAACTTGAATCGAATTTCAATCGAATTTCAATCGAAATTGAATCGAAATTGTATCGAATTTCAATCGAAATTGAATCGAATTTGAATTGAATTTGAATCGAATTTGAATAGAATTTGAATCGAATTTCAATAGAATTTTAATCGAAATTGAATCAAACTTGTATCGAATTTCAATCGAATTCGAATCGAATTTGAATCGAATTTGAATTTATGTGACATTAAGTTTGGGCAAGTTATCATTCGGACAAATGATCATTAGGACAAAAAAAGTTATGGCACTTTAGATTATGGATAAAAAAGTTAGGTAACACAATAGAGAACCAGATTGAATAACAGAGGAGAGGTTATCCTTCCTGCCGCACGCCACTCTCCATGCGATATGCGTCAGATAGCGCACCAGGCCATCTCACATGCTTCTTCTGACATAAGTACCAAAGGCGCAACACGGACCCATACAAGGAAAAAACTTAACCTCTCAACGCCGAGACGCGTCACGTTTCAGCATCTGTCAGTCCCCGTTGACAGGTGGCCATCGTGTAACTACAGACTTTGTCAGGTTCCGGGTGTATGAACCTTGTCACAGGTCTAAAGACCTTGGCTAATAGTGATAATAGCGATTTAAAACACGTGAATCGGGTTTTTGGCAATTTTTTTGGCAAGGCAAACTAGCGGAAAACTAGCGGCACACATGAGAGCTGCTCGGGTCGCGCGGGCACGCGTCAAGCCCCTCATTAGCAGACACAATTAAAAACCTATTGTTGCGTTGAATATTTGACGTAAAGGCATCTTGCTTTTCTAGGGTCTATAATTTCGGGCACGCATTTTTGGTAAAATTGAGGCAATTTCGGAAACATTTTTTCCTCCCAAAAAACCGTCATCTTTTTCAACCCTTACGACTTACAATGGAAAATCAGGACGGGTCCACAGAGCAAATAAACATGTGGTTTTTTTTTTTGTAATGTGCAACTGGACTTGTAAGTAGTCATGATTTTGATTCATCACGACTTGAGACTAACTGCCCAATTTAAAACATTCCTTTAAACTTTTTTTTATTATACGCTATAGACAACAAATATTTGTGTATTTTTATTAGTCTAAAAACCTTAATTCTACTGAACAAATGAAGTCACTTTTGTCATAAAGGTGCATTACGAATATAACGGCTCAAGATTGTTTAGTCCGAATCGACACTCGTGCTACACTGTTTGCATTTTGTATGTGTAGATAGCTACGCACACAAACATAATGCTGCCGTCTTTTACCTAAACTCGAGCGCTTAAATTTTGTGAAACGGCTCTTAAGTGATTTGTGGAGAAATGATTTAAATTTTAAACGAGTTAGTGTTACAGCGTCCGTGTAACTTTTGGAAACCTTTCTTGACGGTGGGAAATCATTCATCCGCAAGCCCACGCCTACGGTGGCTGGAAATCGCCCTACGACTCCCGACGCCCAGGGCGTCTCCTGCACACAGGGGTAGGGGAGTGACAGCTCGAGGATTGCACAACTTCATGCAACTTCGGCATCGAAATTTGTACCACTTTACTCTTGTTTTATGATGTAGTTTACCTTGTTCTCCCACTCGAACTCCGCCCACATCTGCCTGAAGTCTGCATCAGTGCAGACGGCGGGCTGGATGTAGTCCACGATGTCAATGTGGATGTCGTTCAGCACCACCACGCCGCGGTCCATCGAAGCGCCTGACACCTCGTATACTGCGGACAAAAATTATGAATTAAATGGGTGTAATTCTTATCGTCCGAGAGGTATGGAAGAAAAAGATATGTTGCACACACTCACCGATGTTACCAAAGATGATGCCGTTCTCGGTGGAGGCCACCTTGACGTGCGCTTTGATGGTGGCGTAGTCGCGCGGCGCCAGCACGACGGCCGCCGGACGCTCCACCAGGCGCAGGTCGCCCAGCGTCGCCAGCTCCACCGTGCAGTTCTGCAGCGTGTCGTCTGCGGAACGGAACGAGTCATTACTTAGTACACGTACTTTCTAACTTATTCAATTATTATAAGATGTGACCTTTCAAAAAGGTCCTCACAAAAAAAAAAAAAAATAAACAGAAAATCTTGTAATCAGACAAGGGCCACTATTCGCAAAATTCGACGGGGCCGAAAACAAGTGTGTGCCCATTATTTTATAACAATCTATCGTTTTAAACTATTATTAACAATAAATAGGTACTCACCCGTCTGGTTGACCACCAGCACATCAAGCACGATGTCATACTGGTTCACCGCTACGATAGCCTCAGCGTACACGGGGTCCGAGAAGCCGGTCAGCTGCGTGACCTTGGACAGCTTGCCGCGCTCTTCACTCACGCCTGTGCTGCGACCTGTGGGACAAGACATTTATTGGATTAGTCATCATTATCATTTCATCTGAAAGATGTCCACTCCTGGACATAGACCTTCCCCCAAGTATCGCCACAACGACCGGTCCTGTGCGTCTCGCATCCATCAGCTACCCGCGACCCTCGCCAGGTCATCGGTCCACCTTGTGGGAGGCCTTCCAACGATAGTAGTACTCTATTTGTTGTTTGCCAGTGTCGCAGCACCGATTACATAGTATTACGCAATGTGTATTGTCTTTGGTTGTCAGCGGACCCTGACATTAGGCAATGAACAGAAAACTTACATTGATTGAATACGAGGCTTTTAGAATTCTTGTTTGTTTATATTTTTCTGTAATATGCGATAGATCTGTGCAAAATAAACAATTTTGTTTCTTTTTTGTGGTCGCCTGGTGATTGAAATTCTACCATAATAAATTTTAATTTTAAGTGTGAACGTTATTAAGGTTTTATTGTCAAAGACCATAAACATGAAATGACATGACTGTGAACCATAAACAAAAGAGTATATACAAATACGTGTCAAACGTATGATAGTGTGTGTATTGTTTTTTTTTATTAATTTAATTTATGTCTATTGCATATATTACAAAAATATTAGCTTTCTGCGGTCTGCACTCCATCTCCGTATAAACTTCAAAATTTTTATTCTCCTCCGTTCGCGTAATTTTCGTAAAAAGGTCGAAAGCTTTGTCTTCTGCGTATTAATATGTATAAAGATAATCGATTTTGGATAAAGTTACTTTTTGATAAAAATAATAAAAAATTTGAGTCAACTATCCTATTAGTATAGGTATGTTTAACCGTACGTTAGTTGTTCCAGGGTTGGTATGGTCATTGTACGGTAAGGGTACGAGCATGTTATGGTCATGGTAAGGTCATGGTATGGTCATGACACGGTCATGGTGTGGTCATGGTACGGTCATGGTGTAATCATAGTAAGGTCATGGTACCGTCATGGTACGTGGTATGGTTATGGCACTGTCATGGTACAGTCGTGGCACGGTCATGGTACGATCATGGCACGGTCATGGTACGTACATGGCACGGTCATGGCATGGCCACGGCCATGGTATGGTCATGCCACGGTGCATAAATGTGCATATATTGTATGTACAAAAAATACCTTCTCTTCTTCATCTTCGTTCCCTCACTGCTGAGGACCGCGGCCCCATAAAATACCTTACAGCACTTTTAATGACGTCATATCAAGTATAGAGCAGTACTATAATAAATCTTACACACATGGAAAGCACAAAAACACTCCTACCTTGCAGCGCGTTAGTGAGCGACAACTCGAACATATCGTGATGTGTGCTAGCAGCAGTGTTCCCAGCTAACTGCGCGAATATAATGCCGGTTTCCACTTCCACTTTGTTGTCTTTATGCTTTGTTTCACGGTCCTGTGAAAAAAATAGGTAATGTACTGTGGTTCTGGAGATTCGCATTCGGTAAAAATGAGTTGTCTTGTTCTCATGGAATAATTTGTCATACGGCTAGATCTCACGGGGTCAAGTTGCTATGAAGGTGAGTTCTTACGGAGTCGGTGTTGTTATGGAGGTGAGTTCTCACTGAGTCGTGTTGTTACGGAGGTGAATTCTTACGGAGTCGTGTTGTTACGGAAGTGAGTTCTGACGGAGTCGTGCGTCGCACTACGTCGGGCCGCGTGCTGCCGGCCAGCACGTTAAGACTCACCTTGTCCTCGTCCAGCAGGTTGGCAGCTCTGTCAGGCAGCGCCAGCAGCGCGGCCAGCGCGTCGCTAGCGCCGCCGAGCAGCGCGCGTCGCACTACGTCGGGCCGCGTGCTGCCGGCCAGCACGTTAGACTCACCTTGTCCTCGTCCAGCAGGTTGGCAGCTCTGTCAGGCAGCGCCAGCAGCGCGGCCAGCGCGTCGCTAGCGCCGCCGAGCAGCGCCCGCCGCACTACGTCGGGCCGCGTGCTGCCGGCCAGCACGTTAGACTCACCTTGTCCTCGTCCAGCAGGTTGGCAGCTCTGTCAGGCAGCGCCAGCAGCGCGGCCAGCGCGTCGCTAGCGCCGCCGAGCAGCGCCCGCCGCACTACGTCGGGCCGCGTGCTGCCGGCCAGCACGTTAGACTCACCTTGTCCTCGTCCAGCAGGTTGGCAGCTCTGTCAGGCAGCGCCAGCAGCGCGGCCAGCGCGTCGCTAGCGCCGCCGAGCAGCGCCCGCCGCACTACGTCGGGCCGCGTGCTGCCGGCCAGCACGTTAGACTCACCTTGTCCTCGTCCAGCAGGTTGGCAGCTCTGTCAGGCAGCGCCAGCAGCGCGGCCAGCGCGTCGCTAGCGCCGCCGAGCAGCGCCCGCCGCACTACGTCGGGCCGCGTGCTGCCGGCCAGCACGTTAGACTCACCTTGTCCTCGTCCAGCAGGTTGGCAGCTCTGTCAGGCAGCGCCAGCAGCGCGGCCAGCGCGTCGCTAGCGCCGCCGAGCAGCGCCCGCCGCACTACGTCGGGCCGCGTGCTGCCGGCCAGCACGTTAGACTCACCTTGTCCTCGTCCAGCAGGTTGGCAGCTCTGTCAGGCAGCGCCAGCAGCGCGGCCAGCGCGTCGCTAGCGCCGCCGAGCAGCGCCCGCCGCACTACGTCGGGCCGCGTGCTGCCGGCCAGCACGTTAGACTCACCTTGTCCTCGTCCAGCAGGTTGGCAGCTCTGTCAGGCAGCGCCAGCAGCGCGGCCAGCGCGTCGCTAGCGCCGCCGAGCAGCGCCCGCCGCACTACGTCGGGCCGCGTGCTGCCGGCCAGCACGTTAGACTCACCTTGTCCTCGTCCAGCAGGTTGGCAGCTCTGTCAGGCAGCGCCAGCAGCGCGGCCAGCGCGTCGCTAGCGCCGCCGAGCAGCGCCCGCCGCACTACGTCGGGCCGCGTGCTGCCGGCCAGCACGTTAGACTCACCTTGTCCTCGTCCAGCAGGTTGGCAGCTCTGTCAGGCAGCGCCAGCAGCGCGGCCAGCGCGTCGCTAGCGCCGCCGAGCAGCGCCCGCCGCACTACGTCGGGCCGCGTGCTGCCGGCCAGCACGTTAGACTCACCTTGTCCTCGTCCAGCAGGTTGGCAGCTCTGTCAGGCAGCGCCAGCAGCGCGGCCAGCGCGTCGCTAGCGCCGCCGAGCAGCGCCCGCCGCACTACGTCGGGCCGCGTGCTGCCGGCCAGCACGTTAGACTCACCTTGTCCTCGTCCAGCAGGTTGGCAGCTCTGTCAGGCAGCGCCAGCAGCGCGGCCAGCGCGTCGCTAGCGCCGCCGAGCAGCGCCCGCCGCACTACGTCGGGCCGCGTGCTGCCGGCCAGCACGTTAGACTCACCTTGTCCTCGTCCAGCAGGTTGGCAGCTCTGTCAGGCAGCGCCAGCAGCGCGGCCAGCGCGTCGCTAGCGCCGCCGAGCAGCGCCCGCCGCACTACGTCGGGCCGCGTGCTGCCGGCCAGCACGTTAGACTCACCTTGTCCTCGTCCAGCAGGTTGGCAGCTCTGTCAGGCAGCGCCAGCAGCGCGGCCAGCGCGTCGCTAGCGCCGCCGAGCAGCGCCCGCCGCACTACGTCGGGCCGCGTGCTGCCGGCCAGCACGCACATGGCGCCGTGCTCCAGGTCGTCGGCTGTTAGACCCGACGTGGCGCCGCTGGTGCCTGAGAACAACGGATTTTGTGTGATGTTGTCTCTTTTGTTAATGGCAGGATGTTATAACGGGTCATAACGTGAACTTTTGCTGTTGCTACACGGTGTAACGCTGCTTAGAACACTACATTCAACCTCGCGTCGCCCGCGTGCTTGAAGTCTTCACACGCGGACTAACGCTTGACCGCGCGACCCACCAATGTGTACGCACACACTGGGGTAATATAACATCTTCGCACGCGCGTGCTTCGCTAATTTCTGTTAGGATCAGCGCGTTGGATCGGGAGGACTACTCACCAGCATGCTGCTTGTGGTAGGCCAGCAGCGTGGCGGCCAGGTGTATGGCGGCGGAGGCGTCGCGCTTGTCCAGCTTGAGCGCCAGCTTGCACAGCGCGGAGCAGGCGCAGGCGGCCGTGAAGCTCTCGCCCTCGCCCAGCGCCGCCCACAGGCCCGGCCCGGACGTGCCAGCACTTGTGTTGCTACTGTGATGATACAACATTTATACATTTTTCAAATTATTTTTAGGTCTTGGTTATACTTCATGGAGTTGCTGATATAGAAATATACGTCAAAATTGAAATTGAAGGTTCTTAATATCAGAGATATTGAATCTCAAGACCAAATCCAATATGGTGATGAACACTAGCGGATTTCGAGGATGCTTATCTTAGAAAGTACCTACGATTCTAATTCAAAAGACGACGGCCATTCAATATTGTTATTTTCTAAGATAATTAAGGGTGTAACGTATGCCTTTTTAGAAAATTCGAAAATTTACGCGCGTGCTCCTCGGCGAGCCATAGCTCGGTTAGCGGTGTGAAAATCATGCAACGCACACACACGCACACCGCTCGCGCGATAGGGCGCTCGCGGCAGGGCTCGGTACTCGCTCGTCGGAGAGCGGGCGGAGCGGGGCAGTGTTCGATAGATCACGGTATCGGTTGCGTGTCGTCGCATGCTCTCGCGCGGTCGCATATATTTCGGTTAATGTATACCTAACTATTATGTATGTGACTAATGTGACTGTATACCTACGACCCTATGTGTATGAGAATATAGATAATATACAAGTTTATAAGTGGAACGTGTTCGTTTTATTGACGCTCATCTATTACACGGGTTTTTTCTTGTCACGGATATTATTTTCATGGTTTTGGAAATACTTATGTCGAAAATGAGACCAATAGGGCACATGCAATATTTTTATTGTTGTTTTCATTTTAAAGAAATCCATGTAGAATAAACCACAAGTACATTTAAAAAAACTCGACTGCTAAAAAACAACTAAAAAGTTCCAAACAAGCCACTTTTCAAGCAGTCTAACGCAGTTGGTGGCAGTTATTTTAGTTCAATTATTGATTTCGTGCCACCAACTACATCAGACTCCCTGAAAAGTGACTTGTTTTTGAAAATATTCAATTTTTTTTATTTTCTACATTTTAGTGAGTTATATTTTTTGAGTCGCCTCCTCAAACCCTTTATTTTGATACCCCACTAAAATATAGTTTGTCGACTTAAATTTTTTTCTATTTCACAATATGGCGTCTGGTTCTTGCTATATTGTATTTTGATTACTGTCATATTTTTAATAGCACTCGCAACATTAAGACGAATCAATTGACGTAAGAATTATCAAAATCGGCCAACGCGTTTGGTCTCTAAAGTGCCACAAAGGAACAAACAAACATACATACATACATAGGCTGATAAACTCATTACTTTTTTATTATTAGTCGGGTAAAAATTAAAGCACTGTAATTTATTCCAAAAAATGCGGTTTTAAACTGAATTTTCACGCGAAATCGGACCTCCAGTTACGATGACGTCACTCCTGTCCAGTGTTGCCAACTCAACGTCTTTTTACTTAGGCCTTACCTGCACACCTACGAACTTCATTCCCAGAATCTACGTACTTTCTTTCAAATTGTACAAATTAGCAATATAACAACTCATTAGGCTGAAGAATTTTTCCGTTCAAATCGAAATAACTTCACCTATAGTTATTTCGGCTCAAATCGAAGGAGTGGTTTGTCTGATTTTAATAACTTTTTCAACACATTTGCTCAAAAAATGCATTTACGAAGCCTGTACACATTGTTTGAAAGTTAAAAATTACGCACCATACAATGGAACCTGCGGTAAAATAGGTACTTACTCTCATTTAAGTACCTATTTTACCGCACGCTCCGTTTTATAGCGCCGTGTGTATCCTTTACGTTTTTTTTTTTTTTTTTTCATAAAAACTATATAAAAATTCCACCAAGGAGTTTCACACTCATCATCATCTTACTGCCCATATCCCAATATTTTTTCCCCATGTTACTTGGGGTCGGCGCAACACATTACGAGAATAAATAAGCTGAATAATAACGTCTTTGGAAGTCTTTTATTCAATACGTTTGTCTCACTTTAATTACTAAAGAGAAAATGAAAAGAAAGATGTAGTTCTAATTTACACCACGCGCACGTGGCGCCATTTTCATATTAGAAACGTCAAAGATTGTTGCTACTTGCCGACTGATATCTAAAATGTTTGTTTCATTACCTATTGTACTGTTTTTTCTCAAATGTGTTAAAAAACGTATGACACACGTGCGGAAATTGGTATTTACAAACTCGTAACTATGGTAAGCAAAAACCAACTTACCGCATTAGTATCATAAATAACTACTATCGCTAAGACCGCATTGTTCTTCCAAAACAATGTAAAGTTTATGATCCGACCATTTTATAAAGTTTTATTCTTATATTATTAAAGGTAAAGTAGGAACCCTGCCAACAAGAGAAAATTTAGGTGAGACTCATAAATGCCACGCCAAGATTTAGCATCATTACAGAAAATATCCTAAAAAGACTACTCACAGCGTCCTACATCCCAATGCTTAACACATTTGAACTTAACTCTGGTTCCAGCTGCCTTTCGAGACATCAGTTAAATATTTTCTTAGATCTTTCCAAGACACAGAGATTTTGTTCCATCAAAGTATCAAAGCCAAAAAAAGAGCCCTGCGCCATCTTCGCAAGATAACGTTCCGTTCATCGCTTGTCAAACGTTTCATTTCACAGTTTAACATATAAATTTTAATTAGGTATTATTTATTTCTGAATTAAATCTAATATATAGTAGGAACCATTGTGTTTATTTTAATAGATTTTAATAACACTATTTCCATAGTTACGATTTCAAGTAAGTTGGTCAACCGCCATCTAGTGTTCTTAAGTAGTATCTATTGTTTCGACATTCGCAGTACTTCACCCGTTCTCGGCCAGATGGCACCACAAACCCCGAACCAACATGTACACTTATTACCATTTTTTTTTAACCGTTACAATACACAATCATTGATAGTAAAATAGTCAAACGAATTTTAACTTGGTCTCAATATTTAATGAGAATTTCTCGGATGACTATAATACTTCACCGGAGTTATTAAAACTTTAAAATTTACTTAATTACTTTATTAGTATTAAAACTTCTCAATTCTCCTAGTAACTAGTGATACCAACTTTTATAATTGTGGGATATTTACTCAAATTTATTTATTGATGATCCCACAGGCGCCCAACTTAATTAAATAAAACTAAATTTAACTTTTATTTATTAAATTCCTTTAATTGAGTTCACTTATGGAATTATATACTTAATTCACTTATTGAATTGATTATAGGACATCTTATGGTTTGTTCACTAAAAGATACATGATAAATGTATCTGATATATTGAATATCCGAATTTGTTTAGATGGATAGTTGAACCCCAATTCGTTTATTTTGTTAACAATTGGCTAGGATATTCGTAAGTCTGCCCATTAAAAGATACACGGTAAGTGTGTCTGGTATATTGAATACCCAAATTTGTTTAGGTGGGCAAATGGTCCTCAATTCACTCTTAGATAACTAAATTTAACTTTTATTTATTAAATTCTTTTAATTGAATTCACATATCACTACATAGTATAAAACAAAGTCGCTTTCTCTGTCCCTATATCCCTATGTATGCTTAAATCTTTAAAACTAAGCAACGGATTATGATGCAGTTTTTTTTAATAGATAGAGTGATTAAAGAGGAAGGTTTATATGTATAATTTGTACCCGAGCGAAGCTGGGGCGGGTCGCTAGTGGAATTATATGTTTAATTCATTTATGGAATTGATTATAGGACATCTTAAGATTTGTTCACTAAAAGATACATGATAAATGTGTCTGGTATATTGAATATCCGAATTTGTTTAGATGGATAGTTGAACCCCAATTCGTTTATTTTGTTAACAATTGGCTAGGATATTCGTAAGTCTGTCCATTAAAAGATACACGGTAAGTGTGTCTGGTATATTGAATACCCAAATTCGTTTAGATGGGCAAATAGTCCTCAATTCACTTTTAGTTTTTGGCTTGGGGTTCATGCTTAATTTGCTCCCAAACCAATAGTTATATAATTTGATTAAACAGTTAATTAAACTTGTTTAACTAAATTAACCTTAATGCTTTTGAATTTCAATTATATAGAATATGATTTTGTAAATTACTTAACTACAAAGTTAAACTCAATACATATGATAAATCACAATCACTTAGATTTGTGATGTTACTTTCTTTAAGAACTTGTTGTTAGGGTATTACTGTTCTGTTACTTACTTGGATTGGAGATTGAGGGTAATGAAATAAAATTTTATATTACTCATTGAATCTTAATTACTTGAATAAGAGATTAATGTTGTCAAAACTAAAGACTTGTTTTTTATTAGTTTTGAAATAGTTTCTTGTGAATACTTGATACTCCTAGTATCGTGGTTATTTAGATTTAAAATTTATAAATTCTTGATACTTGTTATTTATTGGTTACTTAAGTATGAAATTAATAGATACTTAAGAATAACAATACTCTGTGTTAAGGAGTATTGATTATTTAATTAAACTAAACTTATTAGTAATTTTATATCACAAATACTTAGATTTAAAATAAGTAATTGTGTGATAGATTAAACTTAGAACTTTGTTTAAATGTGTGCATACCTACACACAGACTTTTGTTAAGGAGTATTGGGGGTTATGCATACCTTCTCATCCTGTTTCTTGATTTTTATTTGGTACTTAATACTTAAATTGAATTTGTACTTACTTATATGGTAGTAATTTAGTCATTGTGTCTGGGGGGAATCTCGATTCAGATTTGTTTCGAGTTGCCTCAGCTTCTGCCGAGGGTTTTGGTGAGATTCTAAATGTACATGGCATTATAGTCTTTGAAAAAAATTTTTTTGAGTAAAATTTTTTTTTAACCGGGGTAAACTGTATTGTAACACTTAAAAATTGAATAAATTTAATTCGTGGAATGGAGCGTTATTTTGCAAGTTGACAGATTGTCGTTTAACATTGGCTTTTTCCAACTTGATCTAGGGCGAGTCTGCCTCTTAAACATTATATATTGGAAAAAACTTCTTAAAAGCACCTAATGATGTCTCGAGGTGTAAAAGGGACCAGAGTCAAGTTCAAATGCTGTAAGCATAAGAATGTAGGACAATGGTTCCTACTTTACATTTAATTTATTACGAAAGAAACAATATAAAAGTGGTCGGATCATAAACTTCACATTATTTTGGAAGAACAATGCGGTCTTAGCAAAAGGTTCCGAACACCAACGTCCACGTGTCCAGAGATGACCATGATTAGATGACCACGGCTTAGATACTGCTTGTGGATCTCCTCACTGGACCTTTAATCTTCGATCTTCGAACGATAGGGTAAAAGTGATTCATCATAAATTGTAAGTTCAACATACAATTTTCTGTGTACTGAGTGCTATCTGGTGTTATGCAGTGTTGACAATAAATGTGATATTTGTGAAGACCAAATCAAAGGACTCTTATTTACTACAGACAAATTACATGCAATTAACCCGAAGATAGGTAACTAGGGTCTCATCCCATATATTATCTCTGACGCTAGCCGGTGGAAGAATAATTTCTTTACAAGCTGTCTCCCAGTGTAATGACACCTGTTTTGCTGAGTTGCTCGATCGTAATATCGTCATCGCATATGACTCGCACATTGCATTGTCCACAACAGAAGTATAGGTAGGAATTAAATAAATTCAATTCAGTCCAGTAATCTAGACATTCTTTTGTTTCGGTCTGGCATTGATTAGAGGCTTGATGTTTCAGACATAGGTTAGTGTCTGACGTCATCTGATAGAGGGGCCTTTTTAGTGGACAAATATACTCGTCGGTGTCGCGGTCGTAAGGAATGCATCTTTGTAAGTCACTTATAGACATCGGAATGTAAGAGTCTTTGTGTATGTTGATAGCCAGGTAGTTTGCTACAGGCACTATGTTGACCATGCTTTCGTTGGATTTTTGTGGAATCGGTATGAGGTTGTAAAGCTTATAATCTCCCTACTCACAAGAGGAATTCTAACATCAAAAATCAGGGACTATGCACGCGTAGCACAACCACCATAGAAACGGGTTTTGTCGACGGAAGAATAGACAAAATTACAGATTGTAGAAAGATTTCTACTGTCCTAAGCATGGCGATGTTAAAACTGAAGAGAAGAAATGTTTCTATTCTTCAGTCGACAAAAGTCTACAATGTAAAGCAGGACCACCAATTTTTCTTTACTTTTAACTAAGTGTTAGAAACATTTCTTCTCAACAAGTGTCAAATAGTCTACATCACATTGGACCTAGATAAGATCTATATTGATTTTAAAAACTCAATTCTGTGGACTCATTCAATATTTAAAAATTGTGGTGAATCTTCCACAAAAGCCTATTATTGATCAAGAGTTGAAGTCACATAGCATCATAGGTTGAACTTTTAAAAAAACAGCTGTTATGCAAGGCTGCAAAGTTGTTTTTTGGTGCGAGTACTTGTATTGAAGCCTGAGCAAGCAAAGGATTCTAGGATTGAACCGATGACCGAAGCGAGTGGTTCAAATGTAGAATCCTGAGCGTAACGAGGGTTTCAAAGGTACGAGACGTAGAATAACTTTGACGGACAGACGGACAGATGGACGGACGGAAAGAGAGACAGACGGATGACGGACAGACAGACAGACAGACAGACGGACAGAGGATACGTAAGTTGTAACACTTAAAAATATAATAAGTTAGATTCGTGTAACGGAGGGTTATTTTGCAAGTAGACCGATTGATAGACTGTCGTTTGACGTTTTTTTTTTTTCAAACTTTTTCTGGAGCGAGTCTGACTCTTGTAACGGTTAAAAAATAATAATATAGTTATACCTGTTGGTTCGGGGTTTGTGGTGCCATCTGGCCGAGAACGGGTGTAGTACTGCAAATGTCGAATCGATAGATACTACGAAGACACTAGATGGCGTTAGACCCACTTACTTGAAATCTTAACTATGGAAATTGTGTTATTAATAAAATGAACACAATGGTTCCTACTATATATTAGATTTAATTCAGAAATAAATAATACTTAATTAAAATTTATATGTCATACTGGGAAACGAGACGTATGACTAGCCATAACGGAACGTTATCTTATGAAGATGGCGCTTTGTCTTTCTTTTTATCTTGGTGCTTCACACCAAGATTTTGTGTCATCGACGTATCAAGGCCTTTGGGCTTTCCTTCAGAAAGAACAAAGAAAATATTTAAATGCTGTCTCGAAGGGCAGCTGGAACCAGAGTTAAGTTCAAATGTGTTAAGCATTGGGATGTAGGACGCTGTAAGTACTCTTTTTGGGCTTTTTCTGTAGTGATGCTAAATCTTAAGCGTGGCATTTATGAGTCTCACCGAAATTTTCTCTTGTTGGCAGGGTTCCTAGTTTACGTTTCTTATGGAAAAAAACATTATAAAATGGTCGGATCATAAAGTTCACTTTATTTTTGGAAGAACAATGCGGTCTTAGCAAAAGGTTCGGAACACAAACGTCCACGTGTCCAGAGATGACCAGGATTATGTGACCACGGCTTCAATACTGCTTGTGGGATCTCCTCTCTGGACCTTTAATCTTCGATCTTCGAACGATAAGGTAATAGTGGTTCATCATAAATTGTAAGTTCAACATACAATTTTCTGTGTACTGATTATTATCTAGTGTGATGCAGTGTGAACAATAAATGTGAGAGAAGTGAAGACCAAATCAAAGGACTCTTATTTGCTACAAACATACCTCATGCAATAAACCCGAAGATTGGTAACTAGGGTCTCATGCTATAAATTATCTTTGACGCTAGCCGGTGGAAGAATAATTTCTTTACACTCTTAAACTTTATTTATTGGAAAAGACTTCTTAAAAGCACTTTATCATGTCTCGAGGAGTTAAAGGGACCAGAGTTAAGTTCAAATGCTATAAGCATAAGAATGGAGACGCTGTAAGTACTCTTTTTGGGATTTTTCTGTAGTAACGCTAAATCTTAAGCGTGGCATTTATGAGTCTCACCGAATTCCTTTATTGTCTACAGGGTTCCTAGGTTATACTTAATTTACTAGATAACCTTATTGGAAAATGGTCGGATCTTAACCTCACTTGTTTTTGGAAGAGCAATGCGGTCTTGGCAATGGGTTCTGAACACACGTCCACATGTCCATGGATGATCAGGATAGTATGACCATAGCTGCGATATTACTTGTGGGATCTCCTCTCTGGACCTGGATTATTTATCTTGGAATGATGGGTAATAATTGTTCACCATCAACTGTAAGTGCTACATATAATTTTCTATAAGACTCTTAGTGTTTTTTTTTTTTTGGGGGGTGGGAAATCATCCTATGACTTCTTCCGCTCTAGGGTGGAGCGGAAGGGCGTGTCAGACTAAAACCCACCCCTGTTCCTTCCTGCCCTGAATGCCCAGGGACGAGGTAACTCTTTCGAATTTATCCTCCACCCCCGGGCAGGCATCGGCCACGACGGGCCCCGTCGTGTTTGCTGACAACTCTTTGAGGCGCGCGTGGAACACTACGCGCCGTCGACTCTCGGGCCTGGTGCTGATCGGGCGGCGAGTTACCCACTACTCGCCGTCCGCAGGCCCGGGTCTACGGTGGCCGGAGATCGTCTCGCGGCGCCCGAAGCCCCTGGCGTCTCCTGCGGTGGCTGCTGCTGAGGGTGTTAGGGCGACTCTGCCGTTGTTGAGTCTCCCTAACGTGTGCTACCTCCCTCTTCGCGAGCATTACTGCTTCGCAAAAGGAGGAGACGGCTCCCCATTCCCTCTCGCTCCGTACCATGGCCTGAACCAGGGCACGGCGCGAGAGGTCGCTGCCGCCTATCGCATCCACGAAATGAATGAAAGAATGAATATGTCTTTGTCTTCATAGAAACGTGAGTCTACGGGTCGCCCCGTGCTCGGGCAGAAGAAAACTCGAACTCGACATAGTTGGATAGAAAGAGTATTCTTGGTAGAATAGAGATAGAAATGGTTTTGCTACGCCCAGTTGGGGGTAGACACATTTCTTCTCAACAAGTGACTAATAGTCCCTACATCACATTAGACCGAGACAAGATGTCTACTGATTTAAAAAAATGTAGTTCAAATGTAGAAACCTGAGCGTAGCGTCTCGAGGGTTTCAAAGGTACGAGACGCAGAATAACTTTGACGGACAGACGGACAGATGGAAAGACGGACAGACAGACAGACGGACAGCTGGATGACGGACATATGGACAGACGGACACACGGACAGCTAGGCGACGGACAAACAGACAGACGGACAGATGAACGACGGACAGATGGACAGATGGACGACGGACAGACCGACAGACGGCCAGATTGACGACGGACAGATGGACAGACAGACAGACGGACAGCCGAAAATATGTAAAGACGGACAGACAGACTGACAGACGGATGACGGACAGATGGCCGACGGACAGACTGACAGATGGACGACGGACAGACAGACAGACGGACAGCTGAAAAGATGTACAGACGGACAGAGGGACGACGGACAAACGGCCAGACGGACAGACAGACCTGAGTGACAGCAATATATAGGGCACCGATTAGACGCACTAAATTTTATGTCAGACGACGGACAGACAGACAGATGGACAGACGGACAGACCAAATTGAAAGAATGAATATAAATAAATAATAATATATATGTTTCAATAAATAGTAATATATTTTAATAATTGTCGAAAGAATGAATATGTCTTTCTCTTCATAGATACGCCAGTCTACGGGTCGCCCGGCACCCCATGCTCGGGCAGAAGAGAACTCGAACTCGAGACAGTTGGATAAAAAGAACTTTGTTTATTCTTCGTAGAATAGAGATAGAAATGGTCATGCTACGCCTACTGGTAGCTCTCGCTTTCACTTTCAAAAGGTGATATATCTTCGCCAAGTCAGTCTGAATATTATTGATCGGAGAGGCCTTTGAGATCTCTCCGGTTATAATATTCAGTTCGATATTGAGGTGTTGAATGATCCTTTCTGCTTCGCCTTTCAGTTTACTTTTTAACAACTGCATCTTCTGGGCACTTGGGATGGATTTGTTATTATAGACTGCTTCTTGGAATAAATCCTTGAATGAAATCCATTTGTGATAGTTCCCTGAGTAGGCAGGGGATATCAATTTTCGGTGTAAAACTTTCCCGATATGAAACGGAATACATCTTGCTATTGACCAGCATTTTGATGTCAACGTACAGTTGTTCGTACTTGCTATATTCCTGTTCATACTCCTCGTCTTCTGAGTACATCTCACTATGAATTTCCCAGTGTAGGGAATCGATGGTTGACCATTTTGCTTGAATGGTTCTGAGCACATCTTCGAATTCCCATTTTTCGGAGAGGCTCTCTATGTCCATGCTTTTGATTGCCCGTGATAAAGCCTTGAAGTTACTCTTCTGCTTGCGCCGCATTTCTTCTAATTTACTGACATTCCCCTGAGAGACAATGTTCTTGAACAATGAGGTGGATTCGCTCCCACTAGGCTTGATGTTCGGTTGAGCTGGATCGACCGACAATTTGTCCGTTTGCTGTCGCTTATCCGCAGCTTCTTGATTGCGAGCGTCTGATATACGAATTGATGAAGCGCTAGGCGACTTATCCCATTTCTTCACACTAGTAAGCGGCTTGTATTGTTGAATGATGTCCTAAGCTTCATTGTAGAAGATCATTGCCTCATTGAAGACTTTTTCTGAAAAGTAGGTATAACCACGATCTAACTCACATAATCTAACATGATTCTCTTGAAACTCCCGCCAGTATGTATTCAGGGTTTGCAAACGTTTCTTGATGTTGGCCGGAGTTTTGCGTTCCGCAGAATCTTTCTTGAAATTCCGCAGTTGCTGCTCCATGGCTTGAATGATCTGATCTTGATTGGCCAAAACGTCCTCCATGTTGGCGCTCATGATTGTTGTTGTGTGATAGGTTTACCGCCGTAAGCAGTTTGTGCTATTGCAATCTCTCCGCGATAGATGAACCGATTCGCACCCACGAAGGGAAGGTTATGTCACACAATCTGCTGAGATGGTGCAAGCAGTTGTTGGAACAGAACGACTGCAAACGGATGTTACTCTGCCCACAGGTCGTTAAGAACGGAAATAGTCCCGCTTATCCGGCTCGAAAGACCAAAAATATGTAGGTTACACCTTTTTATGATTTCATTAATTGAATGATAATGAGTGCACGCGATTTGAATGATATTTGTGTACTAAAATATAGACTACGCATAGCAAGTAACTGCTGACACAATGGTGTAAAATTTATACATGCTTGCACTGTACAATATGGATTACCTAAAAGGAGGACTCTTCAATGGTTCTAATGTAATTATTTCGTGAAATAAAAGAATTTATTATTAATTTATTTCAATACTTTTACCTACCCTTCTTTTTTTTAACTTCTTCATTTCACTCAGAAAAAAAGTAAGTAGATCTACGTACTTTTCATGTACAGATTTTATAAATTCTACGTAATTTTGTAGTCTGCCCTACGCCTTTTTCATAATCCGAGTTGGCAGCACTGCTCCTGTCTGTCACTCACTTGTCATACCTGACATACCTAAAATATGTTTACCTTAACAACTAAAAAAGTTGTCTTAACAGGAGTGACGTCACTAGACGCTGATTGGTGTTCCGTTCTAAGTCACTTTAATTCGTAATTATTGTTAAAAATCAACATTATTTAAAACAAAACGTTGCAGTGGCCCTTCTTTTATATTTTTTTAACATTTAAATCAAAATCTTCATAAATATTATATTTACATCTTCCTTATTTAGGACAACAAGATGTTGGTGATATAAATATGTACTTACACTGGCAAGTTGAACGCCGACTGTGAGGCGTAGGTACCGTCGCTAGTGACCAGCTGACGCGGGGCTGATGTGTCCTGAACCTTAGCAGCCACAGCATCTGTTTCTTCCTATAAACATAATAACATAACATTGACTATTAATTTGTTTATTAAGCTTAACGAGGTTGTTATCTTGCTGGCTTGGATTGGCTTGCTTTTTAAAAAATTTCTTACCGGAAGATTAATATATATTATGTGGTAAAATACTGACTTATAATTTGAAGGAGGTTTTGTCCTGTAGACAGCTGAATGTAATGTATGAGACATTATGTTACTTTGAATTTAGAATCTGCTAATCAGTATTTAAACTAAGCATAATGTTAAGCGAGTTTTATAAATAAGGTTGCACGAGTGCAGAGAAAATGCAGCAGTGTTTACGAGCGCGAGCTATCTTACCTTCTCGTCTCCACCAGCGGCAGGGGGTATCACAGAGGACAAGACGTCCAGCGCCGCCCGGGCCCGCGCCGGCGTGTCGGCGAACTGCGCCAGCAGCCACAGCGCAGACCGAGCTATCTTACCCACTTTTATTCCGGGCACGGATTCTAGGAGTTTCTGGGAACAAACGGAGACCATTTAAAAAAACTTGAAGATAGATATACTCTTTTTTGTACACCATAACAAATAACAGGTGGAAAAGGACTTAAATATAGCAGAAAACCTACATATTTTGCTGTCAGAAATGGTGAAAGTTTGGTGAGGTCCCGTATTACGATGTGGAAAATTAAGGCTTAAAAAGTATTTTATCAAAACGAGTTCTAGCACCAGTTTAAGCTTAAAATTTCGACCCATTTATTGATTTTGAAGTTAATTCCAACTGACATCAAATTCTTAACAAAGAAATGAAAACAAAGGATGCCAACAGTATGACTTTATATTATGATCTTTATATTTGTCATTCAAAATACAATAACCAGCAAAAAGTTTTCGGCTTTCACTCAAGTTACAATCAATTTGCGATGAGACAGATAAAACCTATGGTAGGTTACACTCTAGCGCCCCGGCCTAACGTAGCAGTAGAACACCGTGTGGTTCTAGTCAGTGAGAGTCTGACAGACCCCTGCGCCGGCCCCGGCCTAACGTAGCAGTAGAACACAGTGTGGTTCTAGTCAGTGAGAGTCTGACAGACCCCTGCGCCGGCCCCGGCTTAACGTAGCAGTAGAACACCGTGTGGTTCTAGTCAGTGAGAGACTGACAGACCCCTGCGCCGGACCCGGCCTAACGTAGCAGTAGAACACCGTGTGGTTCTAGTCAGTGAGAGTCTGACATACCTCTGCGCCGGCTCCGGCCTAACATAACAGTAGAACACCGTGTGGTTCTAGTCAGTGAGTCTGACAGACCCCTGCGCCGGCCGCGCCCTAACGAACCAGTAGGACACAGTGTGGTTCTACTCAGTGAGAGTCTGACAGACCCCTGCGCCGGCCCCGGCATAACGAAGCAGTAGAACACAGTGTGGTTCTAGTCAGTGAGAGTCTGACAGACCCCTGTGCCGGCCCCGGCCTAACGTAGCAGTAGAACACCGTGTGATTCTAGTCAGTGAGAGTATGACAGACCCTCTCCTCTCCCTCTGAGTATGATTGTTGTGTATGTCGTTAATTTGTGGCAAATAAATTCTTTTTCTTTCTTTCTTTCTTACCCCTGCGCCGGCCCCCGCCTAACAAAACAGTACACTGAGAAAAATAACCGGCAGTACCTTCTGAGTTCTTCCTTCTAAGTGCTCTGCCTACCAAAAAAACACGTTTCCGTCCCACTAATCCCACTAAAATTTTACTTTAAAATACCCACCGTACCACCAGGGGTACGGCCAGGGGTACGGTGTGCGATCCATGGCCCTGCCCCCCAGTATGGGCTTCTGAACTGACGGCCGGCAGCATCGCAATACTGCGAAGACTGCAGAGGGCGATGGCCGTCAGGGCTGTCAGGGGATATCGGACGATCTCCTACGAGTCGGGTTGTGCACTGGCTGGATCTCCGCCCTGGGACTTGGAGGCGAGATTTCTCGCCTAACTGTACCGGTAGCGCGAGGAGGTGCGGACGCGGGGCGGTGAACCGATGCAGCGCGAGATCGAGCTGCGTCGGTCACAGCTCCGCGAGGTTATGGTGGCGGAATGGCGGGACAGACTTTCGCGCCCTACCGCCGGCCTCGCTACTGTCGATGCGATCCGACCAGTGCTCGGCTAATGGCTCGGGAGGAAGCACGGCTCCATGTCATTTCGGGCGACGCAGGTGCTCTCGGGGCATGGCTGCTTCGGGAAGTACCTGTGTCGCATAAACAGGGAGCCGGACGCTCGGTGCCATCATTGCACCGACTGTCGGGAGGACACGGCGCAGCACACACTGGCATAGTGTGCCGCATGGGAGGAACAGCGCCGTGCCCTCGTATACGAAGTGGGCCCCGATCTGTCACTGCCGGCCGTCGCTCGTTCGATGGTCTGGAGCGCCGAGTCGTGGGATGCGGTGATCTCCTTCTGTGAAGCCGTAATTTCGCAGAAGGAGGCTGCAGAGAGGGAGAGGGAGGCCGTGGCCACTGTCCCGATCCGCAGCAGGCGTACCGGGCGTCGGCGGAGGGCGGACCACGCCCTCTTTCAGCCCCCCTAAACAGGTCCGGAGGGACGGCGGACTCGGGATCGTCCGCCGCCACTCAACCAACAGGACCCGAGGCGGCGGCGCGTAGTGTTCCACGCGCGCCCCTTGTACGGTGAAACCATACACTAATAATGCACTAATGCTTATTCGTGCATTTTTACCTCATTTCACTAATTGATATTAGTCGAGCATTCAGTACAAGATTAGCGGTCATCGCGTGTGCTCCCTCGCACCTTTATATCACTAAACCTTTGGTCCGGATAATATACTTAATTTGGTTTTATAAGCAGCAGTTTCATTTAGCCATCTTCCAACCTACAACATGGTCCTTCGAGCCATCGGGCCCTCGGGAGTTTTAGTATTCGTTTTTCTTTGGGGAGTAACGTGTATTAAGTAACTTGTGAGTTAACTCGTCCAGAAATCAGCATATTGGATTGCAGTGATACGTGTGAACTTTAGCAAAGCGTTTCTAGCAGCTCTTAGTAGCTCTCACGATCCCCGGTCCAAGTGTGGGAAGGATCATCAGGGTGATTTTTAATCAGTAAGAGTCTGACAGACCCCTTCGCCTGCCCCAGGCGAAGGACATCCTCATATTTTCCACCCCGACAACAAAAAAATAATATAATACTTTAAATATTGAAATGTACACTCCCTTAAAATATCCAATCACAGAAAGAATCACAGAAATATTTCAAAATAACTTAAACTGAAAACTCCAGAACGACAAGGTTTTTTTTTTTTTTTTTGTTTTTGTTCAGCGACTTATGAGTTCGACTGTAGTTAGGGTTGCCAACTTTTTTTTAAATAAATAAAGTATATCTGATTTAAGACAGGGTAAATATAGAGTACCATCTTAAAAATAAGAGTACATTTTTTTTAATTTATGAAAAGAAGTTTGTTGTGCCTTTTGCTGCACATAATAATTTTGCATCATTTTTAGGGTCCCGTACCTCAAAAGGAAAAAACGGAACCACTTATAGGATCACTTTGTTATCCGTCCGTCAGTCTGTCCGTCTGTCAAGACCCTTTATCTCGGGAACGCGTGGAGGTGTCGAGTTGAAATTAAAACCATATAAGTACTCCGGTCTACAGTCTCTTGAAGCTATGAAAAATCAAACTTCTAAGTTAACGTAAAAAAAAGATAGGGCCCTTTATGCCGCAAAAAACGTATATTTTAACACTCTCAAGGGAATCAAAATTTATAGGTTCCCGCTGTCCTACAATCATGAAACTTGGCAAGAAGCAAGGTCTTATAACTATAATTGTAGCCAAAGGTTAAAACGCATATAATTAGTTTTAAAAAGCATATAATATTTATATTCAATCTTATCAAGTCTAAATTAAAGTTAAGTAGACTGTTTCGTTCCATTCCATAAAAAAGCGTCAGCATCAAAAGTAACGGACCTTATTGGGTGTCAAAATTATTTGGAACCTAATTATGTAACCAAACAAACACTAATAACTTTTAGAGGTTCGCCAACATATAAATAATAATTATGAAAATAGTTTTTCTTAGCGAAAATCACTCATAAAAAATATAAATGTTCTCTTTTTGATTTCATGACAAATTATGTTTTTTTTTTATTATATAGCTAGATCCTACCCCATGCATAAGGGTTAATTTCAACTTCAAGGCAAATTTATCACAAAGAGTATTTTCATCCTTGATATAAATATTTTTGTAGTCGACAATAGGTATTTGAACAATCTTATTTATATTTCAGAAGAGAGTGTGGGACTTCAAGCTACTGGACTGCTTTTGCTACTACCGTTCCTGTTCCCTGGAGTATATCAAGTCAACAAAAATTAAAACGGGTGAGGGAGATTCAACAGAATCGCCCTCACGCCCCCAGCAGCCGCCCTGTGCGTCGGGGATCGCGGAACGCTCTCCGGCCACCGTAGGCGCGGGCCTGCGGACGGCGAGTAATGGGTAGCTCGCCGTCCGATCAGCATCAAGCACGAGAGTCGACAGCGGGTAGTGTTCCACGCGCGCCTCAAAGAGATGTCAGCAACACATGACGGGGCCCGTCATGGCCGATGCTTGCCCAGGGGGTCGCGGCTAAATTCGAAACAGAGTTACCGCGTCGCCTGGGCACTCAGGCAACTGAAGGAACAGGGGTGGGTTTTAGTCAGTATAAGTCTGACACGCCCTCCCGCTCCACCCAGAGCGGGAGAAGTCATTGGATGATTTCACACCACCACAAAAAAAAAGTATATATGGTTACTTGAATAATAGACAGGTGTTTCGGTTTGTATTACAAAAATGTAATGATGAATATACGCCTTTTTCTTTTATTCAGGCTTGGTACGATTAATGGAAACTACAGAACCTGCCACATAGAACATGAATACACGGGATATCAGTTATTTGGCTACCGTCATCCCTCGGCAGGAGGAAAACTGGCTTGTACCGTCCGTTGCAGGAAGGAGCTTCCTAACATAATGTTTATAACACCTAAAATCCTTCTCATTACGGAAGGTGCATACCAGGATTCCCACTGGGTTCACCTTCCTCTTGTAGTACCTTTAGTACTAGTTTACTTACTTTAGTTCTTGTAGTAACATTAGTATACGTTACCTACTACAATGGAAGGTAAACTTAGTGGGAAGCCTGATTTGTACCTTCCATTATGGGACGGATTTTCCTGCCAACAGGGGGTTAATCAGTCCAAATGGTAGGCTTCCCACTGGGTTTACAAAGGTATTGACATTTGTTTACGTTACCTACTACAGAGGAAGGTGAACCCAGTGGGAATCCTGGTATGCACCTTCCATAATGGGAAGGATTTGCCTACCATTTGGATGGGTTACCTTCATTTGGTAGGAATATCCTTCCTACAATGGATGGTACATGCCACTTTTCCCACTATATTCACTTTCCATTGTAGTAGGTGTTATAAACATTATGTTAGGAATTACCTTCCGTTTAATTACCTTCTATTATGACTCAGTAGGAAAAAACAGGAAGGTAATGAATCACCAGGAAGCTGACCATTTAGGAAGGCAATGTTGTTCCATTTATCCTATCAAAAAAGAAGAAAATCAAGTGGAAGGAAATTTTGGACAGTAAAAACTTGGTAACCTGTGAAGCCCCGCGGCCAAATCCGGTTTGTCAAATTGAACCCCGACGACAACCCGGGTAGACAGCCGATTTTTTTTTTTTTATTCTCTTTAATTTTTTTTTTTTTTTTTGTCCGACTCACCAGTGAGTTGCGGGGCTTCCCTGTGAAGCCCCGCGGCCAAATCCGGGTTGTCAAATTGAACCCCGACGACAACCCGGGTTGACAGCCGATTTTTTTATTTTTTTATTCTCTTTAATTTTTTTTTTTTTGTCCGACTCACCAGTGAGTTGCGGGGCTTTACAGCCCCGCAACATACTAACGTATTCATCCAAACTAGACGGTAAAATGCCTACTGAGTCATAATAGAAGGTAAATCCTTCCAATATTGGACGGTCATTTCTCTCAGTGTAGAACACCGTGTGGTTCTAGTCAGTGAGAGTCAGACAGACCCCTGCGCCGGCCCCGGCCTAACGTAGCAGTAGAACACCGTGTGGTTCTAGTCAGTGAGAGTCTGACAGACCCCTGCGCCGGCCCCGGCCTAACGTAGCAGTAGAACACCGTGTGGTTCTAGTCAGTGAGAGTCGGACAGACCCCTACGCCGCCGGCCCCGGCCTAACGTAGCAGTAGAACACCGTGTGATTCTAGTCAGTGAGAGTCTGACAGACCCCTGCGCCGGCCCCGGCCTAACGTAGCAGTAGAACACCGTGTGGTTCTAGTCAGTGAGAGTCTGACAGACCCCTGCGCCGGCCCCGGCTTAACGTAGAACACCCTGTGGTTCTAGTCAGTGAGAGTCAGACAGACCCCTGCGCCGGCCCCGGCCTAACGTAGAACACCGTGTGGTTCTAGTCAGTGAGAGTCTGACAGACCCCTGCGCCGGCCCCGGCCTAACGTAGCAGTAGAACACCGTGCGGTTCTAGTCAGTGAGAGTCTGACAGACCCCTCCGCCGGCCCCGGCCTAACGTAGCAGTAAAACAACGAACGTGTGGTTCTATTTAGTGAGTCTGACAGACCCCTGCGCCCGCCTCGGGCGGAGGACATCCATGACGAAATTGGCCGGTTTTTTATTTTGTGGAAATCCACAAGATGAAAACACCGGCCAAGTGCGAGTCTTAGGGTTACGTACCAAATGTATTTTTGACTATTTGTATGGTTTTGGGTCAACAAGATGCTTATACTGTGAAAATTTGAAGACTGTAGCTCCAACCGTTTGGCTGTAAAACCTGTGTGACAGAACACGGACAGACGGAGAGACGGACAGTTCGGGTACGGAACCCAAAAAACCAAAAAAAATGGTTCCTAATGAGGTCCAGTAAGGTAAGTTACGATATCGTATTGAAATGATTTTTATCCCACATGGTCGGAACATTGTTTATCTGATAGATATATGACCTCGAGATTTGTTTCTAACTGATTAATAAGATCATGTTAGGTTGACAAACTGTACTGCAGTTTGGCAGAAGACTGAAGTTTATATATTTAACACTTTGTTTAAGTTCATGAATAAAGGATTAATAATTAAAAGTTGCCCATCACAGGACGCCCGGCAGATGTGAAACATATATTTTGTGTGTTGTGTGTTTTGTGTTGTAGTTGTTGTTGTTGTTGTAGTTGGTTAGTTGTTGTTGGTTGTTGTTGTTGTTACTTTTTTTGCATAGATGTTTCTAGGGAGAAGGCAGTCGAGAGCAGCGGCGTAGTGGGGGCATCGTGGCACGACGGCGTCATGCTGTTTGCCATCACGACATTCGAGTCGATTTTACTGGCAAGCCGCGCCAATAGATGTTTCACATCAATAACGTAAATTGCTCACCTGATAGATATGGTCCCGTAGGTCCACGAAGGTGTGCAGCGCTGAGCGCAGGAACAGCATGACGTCGTGCGCGGCCGGCTCGCTGCCGTCGCCGAGCAGCTCCAGCAGCGCCGGGGCTACGCTGCCTGCTACTTCGGGGAACTGTAACAAACCATATTTTATAACTTCACTTTCAAGAACCAGTGTGATGTAAAGAGATGTCTTATTTTATACTTGAAATGATTTTCAAAGTGAATATTTATGTGCAAAATGCAAAGTGTTTTTCACAATTTCATTATGCACACATTCTGATTTTTTCAAATTATGATTTTCTTGAAATTGTATGCTATTCCGGGCTTTCTTAAGTAATAATATGAATTCCAACTCTGAATTCAGAGAGGAATTCAGAATATGTAAGTCCAGCTTAAGCCAGCTCAACGTCAAATAAACCACAGATAATTTAATACTAGCGTACAGATGCCTCATCTCATACAAAGAAACGGTACCGCCGTAACTACGGGTTTTCGACTTGCACAAGCAACTTTTGTTCTTCGTCCTCTACACCTCGCTAGATGGTGTTAGTAGCGACGGCTTGCAAGTTGAATTAATTTACATGAAGTCTTAACAATATTTTCTCACACATTGAGGAATTACTTTATAGTATTTTGGTACTTCATAACAGTTTTACTGTTCCAAAATGTGTCACTATACAAATTTTAAAGAGGTGAATGGATAAACTCTAAAACTTCAAACAGCGCCATCTATTGGTACGAGAAATATAAATGCCTAAGGATTCGTTCCATTATACACCTAAATTTGAATTAGGAGCCAATTATTCCACAATTTTATGCTTAGGGTAGTTTATTAAATAAGAAAATGCAGTTTTTACTATTTTTTTTTTCAAAATATTTAATCTTACTTAAACTTCAATAAGAAATCGATGCATATTACGCCATCTATTGAAATTTATTTGTAGTAAATTTTCTTGGTTCGCGATGAGACCCCGTGAATAAACTGATTTTCAGTTAACCTCTGACGTTAGATTGAAAAAATGTATTGGGAATTATCTTTTGGTACATACCTTAAGTGCTGCTCTGTGTAACGCCCTTACTAGCAGTTGCCGGTACTTGGCAGCATCATCATGGTCGGCTGAAGTAGCTCGTGCAGCCTCTTTGCGCAGAACTTGGACTAGCTCCTCAGCGTGACGGGAGCTCACCAGCTCCAGCGCTGGAGGGAAATAAATACATGGAGATAATTCTTGATTACACGTGACGATTGGGCCATTTGGTTGTATTAATTTTGACCGACTTGAGGTTTAGTAAACCCTCCCTTCCTATGGCATGGAGTAACATTTAAAAAATGTTTACAAGATATTTTAGGGGTGGCAGTGAGATCTGGTTGAAAGTGATGCACTGTTGCGGGGCTGATCGATCAATATAGTTCACCACAATGACACTAGATGGTGAAAACTATAAAATATACCTGACTGATGTCTCGAGGAGTTAAGGGAACCGGTGTCAAATTCAAATACGTGATGAATTGAAATGAAAGGACGCTTTTAGTATTGATTGCAGTGACCATAATTGCAACACATGTTTCTTTTCTCTTGGCAGGGTCACAACTTTTATTTTAGAATGTAATATACTTATTAAAATGGTCTCCACCTAACATTGGTGAAGAATAAAGCAGCACTGGTTTCGAGCACAAGGCCTCCCACGAGTCTAAGGGGAATTCATGGAGCTCTTATGACCACAGCGATGATGCTTAATGTGGAGACACTCTGGATCGCCGATCTTTGTATATTTATGGGTAATATAATCCCCATATTGTTTTTGGAACGAAGTTCCTTATCGCGCGTTGTAAAAGGGGGCTAGACGGAAAAAATTCTTACGAAAAGTCGAGACGACACTAATGAGGCTGTCCATCCAAAAAGATTGTGTTGGAAAAACAATCTAATAAAAACTTCTTGTATTTTTGGTGGGTAGGTACAAAGTTTGCAAGCAGATCAAGCATTATCTAACCAATTTCGTGTGTTAAATCTAGCGGAGCTTGGAACGCTGAGCTTGTAACACCTAAAAATAGAATAAATTTAGTTTCGTGGAATGAAGCGTTGTTTTGCGAGTTGACAGATGACAGATTGTCGTTTGACGTAGCTTTTTCCAAGTTGATCTGGAGCGAGTCTGCCACGTTAAACTTTATTTATTGGATAAGTTCTTAAAAAGCACCTATGATGTCTCGAAAGGTAGCTGGAACCAGAGTTAAGTTCAAATGCATTAAGCATTCGGATGTTGGACGCTGTGAGTATCTTTTTTGGGTTTTTTTCTGTGCTGATGCTAAGTCTTAAGCGCGTGGCATTCAGGAGTCTCATCAAATCTTTCTATTTGTTGGCAGGGTTCCTACGTTAGATTTAATTAATTACTAAGGACAAAACTATATAAAATGGTCGGATCATAAAACGGTTTCTGAACATAAGCACCCACGTGTCCAGAATTGCCCAAGATTAGATGACCACGGCGTAGATGCCGTTTGAGGACCTCTGAACTGGACCTATAATCTTCAAAAGATGGGTAAAAGTGTTTCAACATAAATTGTAAGTTAAACATACAATTTTCTGTAGACGGAGTGCTATCTAGTGTGGTGCAGTTTGAAAATAAACGTGATATATGTGAAGACCAAATCTAAGGACTCTTATTTACTGCATGCATACCTCATGTACAAAACCCGAAGATAGGTAACAGGGTCTCAGGCCATAAGTATCTCTGACGCTAGCCGGTGGAAGAAATAATTTTCTTTACAATGTACGCCCAACGTGATGCATGAGGTTTGTTTGTAGTAATATGATTAAGATTGATTAATAATCTTTAGTTAATTCTTTTAGGTCAAGTATTTTGACACAATTCTGGTTAAAAGGCACATTGTTGAAAATATATATTATAGTTTCCAATTTTAAGCCTTTGTTTATTAGTTAAAACTTAAATAGTGTTTAACTTACTTTGTAAACATCTTAAATATTAACTAAATTGCTGTGACAATTTTTTCACTGATTTGATAAGCACATGGCAAAATTTTAGGTTGCCTGTCTTATGCCTTATTAATTAAGGGTTAAACTTAAAATAGTGATTAACTTAATTATTGGAGTTGTTCAATACCTAATATTATTGTGAAGGTACTTAATTTGAGGTTATCAGCACATGGTCTGTTGAGCCTCATCCCTTGATATGTATTCTTGAATTTATGATTGTAACAACTCATTTATATTAGATTCACCTATGAGTGTCTAATATTAGCTTCTTATGTTCACTTAGTGAAACTTAAACTATAATTTGTATTAATCACTATTGTACTCATGGTAATTTTTTTTACACTTAATATTATATAATATTAACTTGTTTATTAACTTGTATAATATTAACTTGTTAATTTAACTTAAGTATAGAAACTTAAGATTTCTTTTGTTCAGGGTGTATAAATTGTGGATTGATTACCTTCTTAGGTAGGAATTTGTACATGAATTGAATTATTTTAATGTTTCAGTCAATCCAAATGTATCCTGGGATGAGATCTGCAAGCGGTATCTGGGTCTGTGTGGCAGTTTCAAGTAAGAGGACTATCTGGCACCTACGGTGGCCGATGAGGTACGCTTGTGTTCGGAACCAATTGCTGACCAATTTCTGACTTGTACTGTTTACTTGGATAGTTGACTGTGGATTGATAGTGAAATAGTCAAACGAATTTTAACTTGGTCTCAATATTTAATGAGAATTTCTCGGATGACTATAATACTTCACCGGAGTTATTCAAACTTTAAAATTTAAACTCACTTTACTTAATTACTTTATTAATATAAATAAACTTCTCAAATCTCTTAGTAACTAGTGATACCAACTTTTATAAATGTGGGATATTTACTCAAATTTATTTATTGATGATCCCACAGGCGCCCAACTTAATTAAATAAAACTCAATTTAACTTTTACTTATTTAATCCTTTTAATTGGATTCACTTATGGAATTTTATGTTTAATTCACATATTGAATTGGTTATAGGACATCTTATGGTTTGTTCACTGAAAGATACATGATAAATGTATCTGGTATATTGAATATCCAAATTTGTTTAGATGGACAGTTGAACCCCAATTCGTTTATTTTATTAACAATTGGCTAGGATGCTCGTAAGTCTGTCCATTAAAAGATACACGATAAGTGTGTCTGGTATATTGAATACCCAAATTTGTTCGGGTGGGCAAATAGTCCTCAATTCACTCTTAGATAACTAAATTTAACTTTTATTTATTATATTTATAATTAACTTTTGGAATTGATTATAGGACATCTTAAGATTTGTTCACTAAAAGATACATGATAAATGTGTCTGGTATATTGAATATCCGAATTTGTTTAGATGGATAGTTGAACCCCAATTCGTTTATTTTGTTAACGGTTGGCTAGGATGCTCGTAAGTCTGTCCATTAAAAGATACACGGTAAGTGTGTCTGGTATTGCATACCCAAATTCGTTTAGATGGGCAAATAGTCCTCGATTCACTTTTAGTTTTTGGCTTGGGGTTCATGCTTGAATTGCTCCCAAGCCAATACTTATGAAATTTGATTGAGCAGTTTCTGATAATCCTGTTTAATTAAATTATCCTTAATGCTTTTGAATTTCAAATATATAGAATATGACTTTTGTAAATTACTTAACTACAAAGTTAAACTCAATACATTGATAAATCACAATCACTTAGATTTGTGATGTGATATTACTTTCTTTAGGAACTTGTTGTTATGGTATTACTGTTACTTACTAGGATAGGAGATTGAGGGTAATAAAATAAAACTTAATACTTACTCATTGAATCTCAATTACTTGAATAAGAGATTAATGTTGTCAAAACTAAATATTTATTTTTTATTAGTTTTGAAATAATTACTTGTGAATACTTGATACATCTAGTATCATAGTTATTTAGATATAAAATTTATAGATCCTTTGGAATAACAATACTCTGTGTTAAGGAGTATTGATTATTTAATTATACTAAACTTATTAGTAATTGTATATCACAAATACTTAGATTTAAAATAAGTAATTGTGTGATACATTAAACTTAAAACTTTATTTAAATGTGTGCATACCTACATACAGACTTTTGTTAAGGAGTATTGGGGGTTATGCATACCTTCTCATCCTGTTTCTTGATTTTTATTTGGTACTTAATACTTAATTGAAAACTTAAATTGAATTGGTACTTACTTATATAGTAGTAATTTAATCTTTGTGTCTGAGGGGAATCTTGATTCGGATTTGGTTCGAGATGCCTCAGCTTCTGCCGAGGGTTTTGGTGAGATTCTAAATGTACATGGCATTGTAGTCTTTAAAAAAAAAAATTTTTTTTTGAGTAAAAAAAATTTTTTTAACCGGGGTAAGGTGTATTGTAACACCTAAAAATAGAATAAATTTAGTTTCGTGGAATGAAGCGTTGTTTTGCGAGTTGACAGATGACAGATTGTCGTTTGACGTAGCTTTTTCCAAGTTGATCTGGAGCGAGTCTGCCACGTTAAACTTTATTTATTGGATAAGTTCTTAAAAAGCACCTATGATGTCTCGAAAGGTAGCTGGAACCAGAGTTAAGTTCAAATGCATTAAGCATTCGGATGTTGGACGCTGTGAGTATCTTTTTTGGGTTTTTTTCTGTGCTGATGCTAAGTCTTAAGCGCGTGGCATTCAGGAGTCTCATCAAATCTTTCTATTTGTTGGCAGGGTTCCTACGTTAGATTTAATTAATTACTAAGGACAAAACTATATAAAATGGTCGGATCATAAAACGGTTTCTGAACATAAGCACCCACGTGTCCAGAATTGCCCAAGATTAGATGACCACGGCGTAGATGCCGTTTGAGGACCTCTGAACTGGACCTATAATCTTCAAAAGATGGGTAAAAGTGTTTCAACATAAATTGTAAGTTAAACATACAATTTTCTGTAGACGGAGTGCTATCTAGTGTGGTGCAGTTTGAAAATAAACGTGATATATGTGAAGACCAAATCTAAGGACTCTTATTTACTGCATGCATACCTCATGTACAAAACCCGAAGATAGGTAACAGGGTCTCAGGCCATAAGTATCTCTGACGCTAGCCGGTGGAAGAAATAATTTTCTTTACAAGCTGAGCTGAGCTGAGCTGAGCTGATCTGAGCTGAGCTGAGCTGAGCTGAGCTGCGATGAGATGAGATCAGATGAGATGAGATGAGATGATGAAGTATAACTTCTTACGTGCGTGCGTGTGTGCGTAGTTAATAATAAAAAAAATATTATAAATTAAAAAAAATAAAATTATATTACAGTTCTTCGTTCCATCCGGGTGTCCCTTGACACCTCTCAAGTTTTTTTTTTTTTAATATATCATCATCCGTGAAACCTATAGTGCTGCTATTAAATGTAATGTGTGAAGACCAGCTGTTGGACTATCTTCATGTAAAAAGCCCATTGAGTCTCTTGATAATTCTACGGTTGGTTGGTGAGTAGAAAAACTGTTCCTACAATGGTATGCTAAAATTTATTTTGCTGCTTCTGGGGTTGTGAACGAATGGCAAAACATGAAAGCGGTGAACATGAAAATTTGAGTAGGGTATATGAAAACCTGTCATGCCAAGAAGATTCTTGGACATATAATATCGACGGTGTACACATGAGGGTGATAAGTTGATTTAAGAAAGAAAGAAAAGTTTTTTTCGCCTCCTGTAAATCATGGTTTTACAGTAATTAGATATTGATAATAATAATAATAATTCATACCGTTGATGAAGAACCAAATACACATGCTGCACACACATTAGACACACTAAAACAAAAACTATCAGTCGTCACAGGCCGCCTACAAAGATACAGAGTATGTACACAAAGAAAACTACAAAACACACAATTCACCCACAATGAAAAACTTTTTTACCGCAATATTCGACAGGCAACATCTAACGTCCAGGATAGCAACCCAAATGATGATCATAACACCTCTGACCCAGAGACGTTACAAAACTTCTGGGCAGGGATTTGGGAACAGCCAACCGAACATAACGCCCAAGCGGACTGGATACAAACAGAACTGACAAACGGCAACACAAATATTCAGGCAATGACATTTGACAGTATATCCCCAGAAATTTTCCATAGAGTACTTTCTAGGTTACATAACTGGAAAACACCCGGTTCAGACCATATTCATAGTTATTGGTACAAAAAATTTACATCAGTCCATAGTTTTCTATACAATTACATAAATTTATTCATCCAGGATCCTGAATCTATACCATCCTACATAACATTAGGTACAACTTTTATGATACCTAAAGACCGTAATGATCTCATTAATCCAGCAAAATATAGACCTATAACATGCTTGCAGACCTTGTACAAAATTATTACATCCTGTATATCTGAACTAATTTACCAACACATCGATACCAATAAAATTTTAGCTGAACAACAGAAAGGATGCCGAAAGTTCAGTCAGGGCTGCAAGGAACAGTTAACCATAGACTCAGTCATTCTTAAAAAAGTTCATAAAACCAAAACCGATTTGTTTAGTATGTACATAGACTACAAAAAAGCCTACGATTCTGTTCCCTCTCCATTCGTGGCTTATAAAAATTTTAGAGATATACAAAATACACCCCACATTAGTAACATTCCTGAAGGCCATGATGACCACCTGGACAACTGTGCTTAGACTAAGTTCTCCTACTGAAACAGTAGACACCAGCCCAATAAAAATTCAGAGAGGGATCTTCCAGGGAGATGCACTTAGCCCTCTGTGGTTTTGTCTTGCCCTGAACCCCCTATCTAATGTATTAAACGCTACAACATTAGGATTTCCATTACAAGATACATCTACCGAAGGACATGCACAAAAAATCGATTTAAATCATCTGTTGTATATGGATGACATTAAGCTTTATGCAAAAAGTGAGGGTCAACTTCATGAATTAGCAAACTTGACAGAACAATTTTCAAATGATATTAAAATGGAATTCGGCATAGACAAATGTAAAATAAATTCAATTAGAGCAGGGCAGAATTACCAACACCAATACACTTTAGGAACAGGAGAACAGATACAACCATTGGATGAACAAGATAGTTATAAATACCTAGGGTACACACAATCACGACAGATTCACTATAAAGAAACAAAACAAAAATTAACACAACAATTTCAACACAGACTAAACACAATTCTGAAAACACAATTATATTCCCGAAATACAATTAAAGCGATTAACACCTTTGCTACACCGGTTCTTACATACTCTTTTGGAATAATCAATTGGACCAAAACCGACCTTAAAAACCTTCAACGAAAAATTAACACGACTATGACTAAATTCCGCAAACACCACCCACGATCCTGTGTGCAGAGATTAACACTGCCGCGAAAAGAGGGAGGTAGAGGTCTAATTGACATTCTTAACCTACACAACAGACAGATAAAAACACTCAGACAATTCTTTTTTTCAAAAAGTGAAACCTCTATCCTCCACAAAGTGGTTACTCAAAACGACCAACAATTGACACCCCTGAATTTAAAAGATAAATCTGAACAGAAAAATGAAAAAATTACCGACGAAAGAACTAAGCTCCTAGAATGGACCCAGAAGTCTCTACACGGTAGACATCGCCAAGACTTATCCCACATAAATGTCGACAAAGAAGCGTCGAACGCGTGGTTAAATCGAGGCAAACTCTTCCCAGAGACTGAAGGGTTCATGCTTGCTATACAGGACCAGGTAATTGAAACCAAGAATTACAGAAAGTATATCATAAAAAATTTAAATAATGACACATGTAGAAGATGCAATAGTGCCCCTGAGACAATTCAACACATCACAGGCGCGTGCAAATCAATAGCCCAAACAGATTACAAACATAGACACGACCAAGTAGCCAACGTAATACACCAGAAATTAGCTCACCAGTACAAACTCATAGACTCCGTTGTACCATATTACAAATACAATCCAGAGACTATATTAGAAAATTCCTCAACAAAACTGTATTTTGATCGCGGCATTTTTACTGACAGAACAATTCATTTCAATAGACCAGACATTACACTTATAAACAAAATAAACAAAACTGCATATTTAATCGATATTGCTGTACCTAATACTCATAATTTACAGACCACAATAGCAGAAAAGCTAACCAAATACATTGAACTAAAAGATGAAATTACCCGAATTTGGCATCTGCAAAAAGTTACAATAGTACCAATAGTTTTGTCGACAACAGGAGTAATACCAAAACATCTTCATCAATCCCTTAACTCTCTTAGCTTACCCCCAAATACATACCATCTACTGCAAAAGGCAGTGATCTTAAACACATGCAGACTCGTGAGAAAGTTTCTGCAATGTGAATCAGAAAACCATAATTAAAACTCAAATACGCTACCATCTTCCATATAATCTTCTGCGCGTGACCGCACTTCATCTATCCCAGATTCCAACTGATAATCACTTGGCTTAGGCCCGTATTATCAGCCCTTTCCGGCTAGCCGAGAACATAAAACATATGTCAAAATAATAATAATAATAATAATAATAACCCACTGGCAACACAAGTCATATTTTTTCTAATCCATTTATAATCGCAAAAACCCACTTTTTTACCTTTAATCGGACTTAATATTACCGTACAGAAAGCAAACTGAAAAATTACAACAAAACCATTGATTATCATCCAAACAAATAAAGTAAACAAAAAAGAAGAAAACTAAAATCAAGAAATCACAGAATGACGTCTGTCAACGACGACAGACTATGTTTACAGGAAAACAATGAAAATGGTATGAAATAAATAAAATGTTGACCAGAGCAGCTGCCCGTCGCGCACGCCTTTCACCCCCGGACTCGCCGCTCAGCTCCGCCTCGCCGCCGCCGGACCTTGGATCACCAGTGTTACCGGCGGTTGCAGCCGCGTCGAGCTCAAGCGACGAGTATTTCTCCCCGCCGACGTCGCCAACACCTGTACGTCGGCAGGGGAGAGGCCGGCCACCGAACAGCTTGGGACTTAGGGGCCAACCGGCCCCGAGCCGGGTCCCCGCTGCCGGTGGTTGTGTGCAGCGCATGAAATGGACTCAGTCCATGAACGAGAACGTCATGCGCGCATATTATGGGTCTACAGAGGGGGGAACTAACCTCACTGCGTACCGTATCAGGATGCTGTCTCTGTTCCAGGACCTAGAACCAACCGTCGACGTCTCGGCACAACGATTGTCGGATCAGGTGCGGGTCATCCAACGTAACCACAAGTTGGACGATGCTGCACTTGATAGGCTGCGCTCAGAGGTACTGAACAACCCTATCATCTCGACCCCGACACAGACCGCGGTACAAGCGCCCGCTAGGGGCGCAATCCCAGCGCGGGCTATTAACGTAAGTGATGAGGGGGATGATAGGGTTGTCACGGTAAGTAGCCAGTGCAACGATCGACTGAGGAGCGCACTGGAGGATGCGCTTCGCGAGTATAGATCCACTCCGACCGAACTTAGACCCCGTTTACCACGGTTACCCATGCACAAAAAAAATAGGGCGTTGGTGTGTGCTTTGGACTCGCTACTTAAAAACATCTTTGAAAGCAGCGAGGACCTCGTTGATACGCACTCAATCTTGTATTGCGGGGCTGTTGCAGCATGTCGTTTGGCCAACGTGAAGTTTCCGAATAGTGAAGGAGCTATTCGGCCAAAGCCTGCTGCACCAGCCTGGCAATGCAGGATTGAGAGGCGTATCGATGGGGCCAGGGTACTCATCGGCAAACTACTCTGCTTCAGGGAGGGCAATACACGACCACGTGTGATGCGCTTTGTGAGGCGGGCATTTTCGGGGACTGAAATTAGTCCTCGAGAATACATGTCCCGTGTCACAGAGCGCATCGACTTCCTGAAGCAGAAAGTTTGTGCATGGGCAAACCGTATTCGGCGGTATAAGCGGCGAGTTGACCGGTACTCGCAGAATCGCATGTTCCAGAGCGATGAGAGGTGGGTATATAGAGCTTGGGAGCGACCTGAACAAAATGTGACTGACGGGTGCCGTCCGGATGATGTTACCACGAGTACATTCTGGCGCAGCATTTGGTCGGTGCCCGTCTGTCACACTGAGGGTGGTTGGATGCGTGATGTCGAGCGCGCGTGTGACGCTATACCAGAAATGGATAAATTCACCATAAATCCATCAGATGTAGCCAAAGCAGTTCATCCGTTACCGAACTGGAAATCTCCGGGACCGGACGGACTGCACAACTTTTGGCTGAAATGGTACAGCAGCTCACACGCGCTCCTGGCATCTCAATTCCAGTCATCCTTAGAGTCTGGGTCGCTGCCTCAGTTTCTAACAACCGGTGTCACCCACCTGCTCCATAAGACAGGTAGTCCCGCGGAACCCAAGAATTATAGACCGATTACATGTTTGTCAACGGTTTATAAACTTCTTACATCCATTCTGAGAGCGAAAATTAATCTGCACATTAACAGTAATTCAATTATGTCTGCCTCTCAGAATGGATGTAGGAACGGGTCTCGCGGTACTAAGGAGCTACTCCTCATAGACATGGCCATAAGCCAGCAGGTTCGTCGATCCCACAAGGATTTGTCGACATGCTGGATAGATTATAAGAAGGCCTACGACTCTGTTCCACATACATGGCTCATGAGGGTGTTGGAGTTGTACAAAATAGATGCAACTCTCCGCACCTTCCTTGGGTCATGTATGGGGCAATGGAAGACAGTCCTTCGCTATCCAGGATGTCGACCAAATCAGGGGAACGATGAGCCTATATGGATAAAACGGGGAATATTTCAGGGCGACAGTTTGAGTCCACTTTGGTTCTGCTTAGCCCTGAATCCTCTAAGCACATTGCTGGAGGATTCAGGCCTGGGCTATCGGTTGAGAAGAGGTGGTCAGGCCATATCTCACCTTCTTTACATGGATGATCTGAAACTCTTTGCCCCCAACAATTTGCGACTGATGGAGTTACTGAAGGTAACTGAAACTTTCAGTAGCGCCATCAGGATGGAATTTGGTGTGGACAAATGTGCAGTCATGCATGTAAAGCGAGGAGAGATTATGGAATCCGAAGGGATTCAACTCTCGGATTCCATAAACCTTAAATCCCTCTCCTCGACCGAAACGTACAAATATTTGGGTATGTCGGAAGCGTTAGGCATTAACGTTACTGACATGAAGCAATCGCTGAAGGAGCGCTTCTTTGGCCGCCTGAAAAAGCTATTTAATAGCCTTTTGTCAGGCGGAAATAAGGTGCGCGCCTTCAACGGTTGGGTCATGCCGGTTTTGATGTACTCTTTCGGCATACTCAAATGGACTCAGACTGAGCTAGACGCCCTGGATAGGAGGGTCCGTACGCTGATGACCGCAAACCGGATGCATCACCCACGATCATCGGTGATGAGACTGTACATCCCGCGGAAATGTGGAGGTCGAGGTTTTTTAAATGCGAAAACTCTCCACAACCGCGAGGTGTGCAGCCTCAGAGAATATTTTCTTGAAACCGACGTGGGTATGCACCGCGATGTGGTCGCAGTGGACAAGGGACTCACCCCGTTGTCCATGGCTAAAGAGAACTGGCGCAAACCTGTAATACTCACTACTGATGACCGCAAGGAGGTATGGAAAAGCAAGGAGCTTCATGGGCGCTTTTATCGGGCCCTTCATGGGCCTGATGTAGATTTCTTGGCGTCCGTGGCCTGGCTACGTTTCAGTGACCTCTTCGGGGAAACTGAAGGCTTTGTCTGTGCGATTATGGACGAAGTTATCTTGACGAATAACTACCGGAGGCATATCATGAAGGACGGGACGGTTGACGTGTGTCGGGCATGCCACCGTCCGGGTGAGTCCATCAGACATATTATCTCTGGTTGTTCTCGTCTTGCTAACAGCGAGTATTTGCACAGGCATAACCAAGTGGCCAGGATTATTCATCAGCAGCTTGCTTTAAAATACAAACTTGTGGATTCTGAGGTGCCGTATTACAAGTATGTGCCCGACCCAGTTCTCGAAAATGACCATGTCACGTTGTACTGGGATCGGTCTATCATCACTGACAGGACTATTGTTGCCAATAAGCCGGATATAGTGGTGATAGACCGATTGGCGCGCCGCACAATGATAATCGATGTCACCATCCCACATGACGAGAACCTCGTGAAAGCTGAGAAAGAGAAACAAATTAAATATCTTGACTTGGCACACGAGGTTGTCGATATGTGGAATGTGGACTCGGCTGTCATTGTGCCGATAGTCGTTACCGCCAATGGCCTGATGGCTAAAAGCTTCGACGACCACCTGTCGAAGCTGTCGTTGCGCGGTTGGATCAAGGGCCTGATTCAGAAGGCAGTACTCCTTGATACGGCTCGCATAGTGAGGAGGTTCCTGTCTCTGGAGCCCTAACCACCGGTAGCTTGGACCCTGCTCCCGATACCGGTGGACTACTATTTTTATATTTTTAAATGTTTTTTTATAGGTTTTCTTTTAAAAATATTTAAAAATGTAAATAATATGTGTAAAAATAAATATACGAAATAATAATAAGCCCCCTAAAATCCAACCTTACGTCCGAGCTGAACACCTAGCACACGTGGGGGGCGGACACGCGTACTGTACACCTGTACAAAAAACTTACGCGGCTAACAAGGCAGGGTAACCCTTTATGGAGATGAGTAGTAAAAAAATATATAATTTACGGTCGCTTCCCGGGGAGCGCCGGGGCGCATCTGGAGCCGATGCTGGGTGCCACAGCATGCGAACCATCGGCGGTGAGGAGTTGAGCAAGCGGGCTCCTACCGAAAAAATTGTTACAGCTGGTCGTAGTGAGCTGAACAGGCGGGCTTACCACGTAGAAGCTACAGCCGATTCCACGGGCGATGATACTATTTCTGTATTTTCATCCATCCCTTCGACTCGCCCCCGCTACATGACAAGAAGAAAAGCTAGCTTGTCCACCACCAGCACGCTTGATAGTGTTGTTCAAGATGTCATCCTTGACAATGAGCTTGCACCCACTACAAGCGCTTCTACTAAGCGCAGGCGATGGACACCTGAAATGAATATGTTCATTCTGCGCACTTACTTACAATTAACATTATTAGATACAGATAAAAAAACCTACCTCGAACCACTTCACCTTAAATTTATTGAAAAATACCCAGACATGCAGGTTAGTCGACAGAGAATAGGAGACCAACGTAGAGCCATCATAAATAATAAATTACTACCACAAAATATAATACAGGAGATACGAAACCAAGTTAAAGAAGAGTTAGATCAACTACAATTAAATCGTTCCACCGAACACATAGAAAGCTCTATGGACCTTGCACGCCCAACACTTACACCCACACAATCTACCCAAATGCAAACTACAACCCTAGAAACAAATACTTCTATAATCACTACACAGACTCGAATGAGATGGACGTGCGAACAAAATGAGGGTTTGATGCGATCCTATTATCGAGTAACAGATTTGGGTAGAAATGAAACAGTATACAGAAGGCGCATGTATGAAGACTTTATCAACAATTTTCCTGCACTTTCTCATTTAAGCGAACAGCGAATAGCTGATCAGAGGAGAGCAATTTTAAATAATAAATACATCAATGATGACAGATTAAACTCATTAAAACTAGAAATTTCTCAAGAATTACGGCTAGATAACACTAACGTTACCAGGTTTAGTAGTATGCCAGAAATTGACCGAAACCGCAACAATAATGCTGACATTCAATTTATAAACATTAGTAACACCAACCCCACACGCGAACCTCTACTTACTTTAAATCAGATTGAAGTCAACATTGCAGAGGAAATGTCACCTAACCAACAAGAGAACCTAGATAGAGACCCTCTAATAGATGAGATTTTCCAACAAGCAATCCAATATTTTAAAGAAACTAGCCCTACAAATAGAATTTTTATTCCTAAACAAAAACCTTCTAAAAAATTTGCCCGAATAGTTAACTACCTCAATAAAATAATTCTCCCTGAATATACTAATAAAGAAACCAATTTCCATACTTTACAGACTAATATATATTGTGCTGCATGGACCGCAGCCAAAGTTAACGGAGCAAAGATAACACTTCAACCAAGAGTAGTCACCCAACGGGAAAAAAAACTACACAAACCCAACTGGGAGAAACGACTAGAACGAAAATTAGATGATTTACGAACAAAAATAGCTAGAATGACGCAGTTTATCAATGGTAATAGAAGTAGAAAAATAATGAAACACGTTAAGCAGATAGTAGAGCAATATAAAATTCATACCGTTCATGAAGAACCAAATACACATGCTGCACACACATTAGACACACTAAAACAAAAACTATCAGTCGTCACAGGCCGCCTACAAAGATACAGAGTATGTACACAAAGAAAACTACAAAACACACAATTCACCCACAATGAAAAACTTTTTTACCGCAATATTCGACAGGCAACATCTAACGTCCAGGATAGCAACCCAAATGATGATCATAACACCTCTGACCCAGAGACGTTACTAAACTTCTGGGCAGGGATTTGGGAACAGCCAACCGAACATAACGCCCAAGCGGACTGGATACAAACAGAACTGACAAACGGCAACACAAATATTCAGGCAATGACATTTGACAGTATATCCCCAGAAATTTTCCATAGAGTACTTTCTAGGTTACATAACTGGAAAACACCCGGTTCAGACCATATTCATAGTTATTGGTACAAAAAATTTACATCAGTCCATAGTTTTCTATACAATTACATAAATTTATTCATCCAGGATCCTGAATCTATACCATCCTACATAACATTAGGTACAACTTTTATGATACCTAAAGACCGTAATGATCTCATTAATCCAGCAAAATATAGACCTATAACATGCTTGCAGACCTTGTACAAAATTATTACATCCTGTATATCTGAACTAATTTACCAACACATCGATACCAATAAAATTTTAGCTGAACAACAGAAAGGATGCCGAAAGTTCAGTCAGGGCTGCAAGGAACAGTTAACCATAGACTCAGTCATTCTTAAAAAAGTTCATAAAACCAAAACCGATTTGTTTAGTATGTACATAGACTACAAAAAAGCCTACGATTCTGTTCCCCATTCGTGGCTTATAAAAATTTTAGAGATATACAAAATACACCCCACATTAGTAACATTCCTGAAGGCCATGATGACCACCTGGACAACTGTGCTTAGACTAAGTTCTCCTACTGAAACAGTAGACACCAGCCCAATAAAAATTCAGAGAGGGATCTTCCAGGGAGATGCACTTAGCCCTCTGTGGTTTTGTCTTGCCCTGAACCCCCTATCTAATGTATTAAACGCTACAACATTAGGATTTCCATTAAAAGATACATCTACCGAAGGACATGCACAAAAAATCGATTTAAATCATCTGTTGTATATGGATGACATTAAGCTTTATGCAAAGAGTGAGGGTCAACTTCATGAATTAGCAAACTTGACAGAACAATTTTCAAATGATATTAAAATGGAATTCGGCATAGACAAATGTAAAATAAATTCAATTAGAGCAGGGCAGAATTACCAACACCAATACACTTTAGGAACAGGAGAACAGATACAACCATTGGATGAACAAGATAGTTATAAATACCTAGGGTACACACAATCACGACAGATTCACTATAAAGAAACAAAACAAAAATTAACACAACAATTTCAACACAGACTAAACACAATTCTGAAAACACAATTATATTCCCGAAATACAATTAAAGCGATTAACACCTTTGCTATACCGGTTCTTACATACTCTTTTGGAATAATCAATTGGACCAAAACCGACCTTAAAAACCTTCAACGAAAAATTAACACGACTATGACTAAATTCCGCAAACACCACCCACGATCCTGTGTGCAGAGATTAACACTGCCGCGGAAAGAGGGAGGTAGAGGTCTAATTGACATTCTTAACCTACACAACAGACAGATAAAAACACTCAGACAATTCTTTTTTTCAAAAAGTGAAACCTCTATCCTCCACAAAGTGGTTACTCAAAACGACCAAACAATTGACACCCCTGAATTTAAAAGATAAATCTGAACAGAAAAATGAAAAAATTACCGACGAAAGAACTAAGCTCCTAGAATGGACCCAGAAGTCTCTACACGGTAGACATCGCCAAGACTTATCCCACATAAATGTCGACAAAGAAGCGTCGAACGCGTGGTTAAATCGAGGCGAACTCTTCCCAGAGACTGAAGGGTTCATGCTTGCTATACAGGACCAGGTAATTGAAACCAAGAATTACAGAAAGTATATCATAAAAAATTTAAATAATGACACATGTAGAAGATGCAATAGTGCCCCTGAGACAATTCAACACATCACAGGCGCGTGCAAATCAATAGCCCAAACAGATTACAAACATAGACACGACCAAGTAGCCAACGTAATACACCAGAAATTAGCTCACCAGTACAAACTCATAGACTCCGTTGTACCATATTACAAATACAATCCAGAGACTATATTAGAAAATTCCTCAACAAAACTGTATTTTGATCGCGGCATTTTTACTGACAGAACAATTCATTTCAATAGACCAGACATTACACTTATAAACAAAATAAACAAAACTGCATATTTAATCGATATTGCTGTACCTAATACTCATAATTTACAGACCACAATAGCAGAAAAGCTAACCAAATACATTGAACTAAAAGATGAAATTACCCGAATTTGGCATCTGCAAAAAGTTACAATAGTACCAATAGTTTTGTCGACAACAGGAGTAATACCAAAACATCTTCATCAATCCCTTAACTCTCTTAGCTTACCCCCAAATACATACCATCTACTGCAAAAGGCAGTGATCTTAAACACATGCAGACTCGTGAGAAAGTTTCTGCAATGTGAATCAGAAAACCATAATTAAAACTCAAATACGCTACCATCTTCCATATAATCTTCTGCGCGTGACCGCACTTCATCTATCCCAGATTCCAACTGATAATCACTTGGCTTAGGCCCGTATTATCAGCCCTTTCCGGCTAGCCGAGAACATAAAACATATGTCAAAATAATAATAATAATAATAATAAGGTCTATGCATGGGCAAATCGTATTCGTCGGTACAAGCGGCGAGTGGAGCGGTACACTCAGAATCGCACTTTCCAAAGCAACGAAAGGTGGGTTTATAGGGCTTGGGAGCGACCGGACCAAGGTGTATCTGATAGGCATCTACCGGATGATAACGCTATGAGTTCATTCTGGCGCAGCATCTGGTCGGTGCCTGTCAGGCACACCGAGGGTGATTGGACTCGAGAGGTCGAGCGTGCGTGCGACCTTATACCAGAAATGGGGGCAATTACCATCAGCCCCCAAGATGTAGCTCGTGCAGTCCGTCCGTTGCCTAACTGGAAATCTCCAGGGCCGGACGGGCTGCACAATTTCTGGATTAAATGGTTCCAAAGGTCGCACGCTCGCTTGGCAGCTCAGTTCCAGTCTGCCTTAGAGTCAGGGTCGCTGCCCCAGTTTCTTACGACAGGAATAACCCACCTGCTCCATAAATCAGGTAGTACTGCGGAACCTAAGAATTATAGACCGATCACGTGTTTACCGACGGTCTATAAAGTTCTTACATCCATTCTGAGAGCTAAAATTAACATCCACATTGATAAAAATCGTATCATATCAGCCTCCCAGAATGGATGTAGGAATGGGTCCCGTGGTACTAAGGAGCTGCTCCTCATCGATATTGCTATTAGCCAACAGGTTCGTCGTTCTCGAAGAGATCTGTCGACATGTTGGATAGATTACAAGAAGGCCTATGACTCGGTGCCACATACATGGCTCATGAGGGTGCTGGAGTTGTACAAAGTTGATGCAACTCTGCGCACCTTCCTGATGTCGTGTATGGGGCAGTGGAGTACAGTCCTTCACTATCCAGGATGTCGGCAGATACAGGAGAACAGCGAACCGATAAGGATCGAGCGTGGCATATTCCAGGGCGACAGTCTGAGTCCACTGTGGTTTTGTCTGGCCCTCAACCCTCTCAGTACATTACTGGAGGGTTCGGGACAAGGCTATCGGTTGAGAAGAGGTGGTCAGGTCATATCACACCTCCTTTACATGGATGATCTGAAACTCTTTGCCCCCAACAACTTGCAACTGATGAAGCTACTGAAGGTAACAGAAACCTTCAGTAGCGCCATCAGGATGGAATTTGGTGTGGACAAATGTGCAGTCATGCATGTAAAGCGAGGGGAGATTATGGAATCCGTGGGAACTCAACTCTCGGATTCCATACACCTTAGATCCCTCTGCTCAACCGAAACCTACAAGTATTTGGGTATGTCGGAAGCGTTAGGCATCAATACTGCTGACGTGAAACAGTCGCTGAAGGAGCGCTTCTTTGGCCGCCTGAATAAAGTACTAAATAGTCTTTTATCAGGCGGGAACAAGGTGCGCGCCTTCAACGGTTGGGTCATGCCGGTGTTGATGTACTCTTTCGGCATACTCAAATGGACTCAGACGGAACTTGACGCCCTGGATAGGAGGGTCCGCACACTGCTGACCGCAAATCGGATGCATCACCCACGATCATCGGTGATGAGGCTGTATATCCCGCGGAAATGTGGGGGTCGTGGCTTCTTAAATGCTAAGACCCTACACAACCGCGAGGTATGCAGCCTTAGGGAATATTTCCTAGAAACCGACGTAGGTATGCATCGAGATGTGGTCGCTGTGGACAAGGGCCTCACCCCGCTCTCCTTGGCAAACGAGAACTGGCGCAAACTTAAAGTACTGGATACTAATGACCGCAGGGAAGTATGGCAGAGCATGGAGCTTCACGGACGCTTTTACCGGGTCCTACATGGACCTGATGTAGACCTCTTAGCGTCCGTATCCTGGCTGCGCTTTGGTGACCTATTCGGGGAAACCGAAGGTTTTGTCTGTGCGATTATGGACGAAGTTATGATGACGAATAACTACCGGAAATATATTGTGAAGGACGGTACGGTTGACATCTGTCGGGCATGCCACCGACCCGGGGAATCAATCCGACACATTATTTCTGGTTGTTCTCGTCTAGCTAACGGAGACTATTTGCATAGACACAACCTTGTAGCCAGGATTATCCATCAGCAACTTGCTCTTAAATACAATCTTGTGGAATCTGAAGTACCGTACTATAGGTATGAGCCCGACCCAGTTCTCGAAAATGGCAATATCACGTTGTATTGGGATCGATCTATCATCACTGATAGGACTATTGTTGCCAATAAGCCTGACATAGTGGTGATAGATCGACAAGAGCGTCGCACAATGATTGTTGATATAGCTGTCCCTCATGACGAGAACCTCGTGAAGGCTGAGAAAGATAAAAAAACAAAGTATCTTGATCTGGCTCGCGAGGTTGTTGACATGTGGGAGGTGGATACAGCAGTCATTGTGCCGATAGTCGTGACGGCCAATGGCTTAATAGCCAAGAGCCTCGACGAACACCTAAGGAGGCTCTCGTTGGGCAGCTGGATCAAGGGCTTGATCCAGAAGGCAGTACTCCTGGACACGGCGCGCATAGTTAGGAGGTTCCTCTCCCAGGAGCCCTGACCACCGGTAGCTTGGACCCTATCCCGATACCGGTGGGATACTATTTTTTATATTTTTAAATGTTTTTATATTTTGATATTTTAATATTTAAAAATGTAAATTGTATGTTTAAACTATAAAATAAATGGAATAATAATAATAATAATGATAGACCGATTAGCGCGCCGCACAATGATAATCGATGTCACCATCCCACATGACGAGAACCTCGTGAAAGCTGAGAAAGAGAAACAAATTAAATATCTTGACTTGGCACACGAGGTTGTCGATATGTGGAATGTGGACTTGGCTGTCATTGTGCCGATAGTCGTTACCGCCAATGGCCTGATGGCCAAAAGCCTCGACGACCACCTGTCGAAGCTGTCGTTGCGCGGTTGGATCAAGGGCCTGATTCAGAAGGCAGTACTCCTTGATACGGCTCGCATTGTGAGGAAGTTCCTGTCTCTGGAGCCCTAACCACCGGTAGCTTGGACCCTGCTCCCGATACCGGTGGACTACTATTTTTTATATTTTTAAATGTTTTTTTTTTTATATGTTTTCTTTTAAAAATATTTAAAAATGTAAATAATATGTGTAAAAATAAATATACGAAATAATAATAATAATAATCTGTGGCCCGGCTGTCAATTTGACTGACGAAGAAAATTTTCTCACAGATATTTTTATTTAATTTACTTATATTTAAATCAAGAAACATGTCCAATCAACAAAAAAAAACCCGGAAAAAATAATCATAATAAATCACCACAACAATACGGAAACAAAATTGACATAACATGGAAATAAAAATGTAATGGACCGAAAATGCAGACAAGAAGCCGGGCACGTTTACAAAATGCACAACCAACATCTTCGGGTTCGTCGCTCAGCTCCGCCTCGCAGCCGCCGGGACCTGCGCCAGCCGTGAGTCAAGTGATTCCGGCCGCTGCAGTTGCGTCGAGCTCGAGCGACGAATACACCACTCCGCCGACGACACCACCACCTGCGCGTCGACGGGGAAGAGGCCGACCACCAGCCAGCTTGGAACCTCGAGGCCCGCCGGCCTCTGATAGGGTTCCCGCTGCCGGTGGAAGTGTGCAGCGCATGCGATGGACGCAAAGTATTAACGAAAACGTCATGCGCTCATACTTTGGGGCTACAGAGGGGGGAAGTAACCTGACTGCGTACCGTGGTCGGATGCTCTCTCTGTTTCAGGTGCTTGAGCCAGCTGTCAACGTTTCGGCCCAACGACTGTCGGATCAGGTGCGGGTCATCCAGCGTAACCGTATGCTGGATGACGCCGTACTTGATCGACTACGCCTCGAATCACGGAGTAGCCGTGTCTCACCTGTTTTGCCACCGGCCGCGGTGCAACTGCAACCCAATGCTTCACCGCGACCCGACTACGTTGGTGAAGATGATGATGACGCGGCTATATCCGTGAGTACTCAATGCAATGAACGATTGAGGAGCGCTTTGGAGGATGCATTCCGGGAGTACCGCTCCACACCACCTGGGCTTAGACCTCGTCTACCTCGTTTGCCCATGCATAAGAAAAATAAGGCGCTGGTGTGTGCTCTAGATTCGCAGCTATCAAATTGTTTTGATAACAGCAAAGACCTTGCCGATACCCACTCAATCTTATACTGCCCAGCTGCAGCGGCATGTCGTGTAGCTCACGTCAAGTTCACCAATTGTGACAGAGCTACACGACCTGCTGTACCAGCTTGGCAGTGTAGAATTGAGCGTCGTATCGGTGAGGCTAGAGCACTCATCGGCAAGCTTATCTGCTTCAGGGAGGGCAACACTCGCCCTAGGGTGATGCGTTTCGTGAGGCGGGCGTTCTCGGGGACTGATATTAGTTCCCGAGATTATCTGACCCGCGTCACAGAGCGTATTGACTTCCTGAAGCAGAAGGTCTATGCATGGGCAAATCGTATTCGTCGGTACAAGCGGCGAGTGGAGCGGTACACTCAGAATCGCACTTTCCAAAGCAACGAAAGGTGGGTTTATAGGGCTTGGGAGCGACCGGACCAAGGTGTATCTGATAGGCATCTACCGGATGATGACGCTATGAGTTCATTCTGGCGCAGCATCTGGTCGGTGCCTGTCAGGCACACCGAGGGTGATTGGACTCGAGAGGTCGAGCGTGCGTGCGACCTTATACCAGAAATGGGGGCAATTACCATCAGCCCCCAAGATGTAGCTCGTGCAGTCCGTCCGTTGCCTAACTGGAAATCTCCAGGGCCGGACGGGCTGCACAATTTCTGGATTAAATGGTTCCAAAGGTCGCACGCTCGCTTGGCAGCTCAGTTCCAGTCTGCCTTAGAGTCAGGGTCGCTGCCCCAGTTTCTTACGACAGGAATAACCCACCTGCTCCATAAATCAGGTAGTACTGCGGAACCTAAGAATTATAGACCGATCACGTGTTTACCGACGGTCTATAAAGTTCTTACATCCATTCTGAGAGCTAAAATTAACATCCACATTGATAAAAATCGTATCATATCAGCCTCCCAGAATGGATGTAGGAATGGGTCCCGTGGTACTAAGGAGCTGCTCCTCATCGATATTGCTATTAGCCAACAGGTTCGTCGTTCTCGAAGAGATCTGTCGACATGTTGGATAGATTACAAGAAGGCCTATGACTCGGTGCCACATACATGGCTCATGAGGGTGCTGGAGTTGTACAAAGTTGATGCAACTCTGCGCACCTTCCTGATGTCGTGTATGGGGCAGTGGAGTACAGTCCTTCACTATCCAGGATGTCGGCAGATACAGGAGAACAGCGAACCGATAAGGATCGAGCGTGGCATATTCCAGGGCGACAGTCTGAGTCCACTGTGGTTTTGTCTGGCCCTCAACCCTCTCAGTACATTACTGGAGGGTTCGGGACAAGGCTATCGGTTGAGAAGAGGTGGTCAGGTCATATCACACCTCCTTTACATGGATGATCTGAAACTCTTTGCCCCCAACAACTTGCAACTGATGAAGCTACTGAAGGTAACAGAAACCTTCAGTAGCGCCATCAGGATGGAATTTGGTGTGGACAAATGTGCAGTCATGCATGTAAAGCGAGGGGAGATTATGGAATCCGTGGGAACTCAACTCTCGGATTCCATACACCTTAGATCCCTCTGCTCAACCGAAACCTACAAGTATTTGGGTATGTCGGAAGCGTTAGGCATCAATACTGCTGACGTGAAACAGTCGCTGAAGGAGCGCTTCTTTGGCCGCCTGAATAAAGTACTAAATAGTCTTTTATCAGGCGGGAACAAGGTGCGCGCCTTCAACGGTTGGGTCATGCCGGTGTTGATGTACTCTTTCGGCATACTCAAATGGACTCAGACGGAACTTGACGCCCTGGATAGGAGGGTCCGCACACTGCTGACCGCAAATCGGATGCATCACCCACGATCATCGGTGATGAGGCTGTATATCCCGCGGAAATGTGGGGGTCGTGGCTTCTTAAATGCTAAGACCCTACACAACCGCGAGGTATGCAGCCTTAGGGAATATTTCCTAGAAACCGACGTAGGTATGCATCGAGATGTGGTCGCTGTGGACAAGGGCCTCATCCCGCTCTCCTTGGCAAACGAGAACTGGCGCAAACTTAAAGTACTGGATACTAATGACCGCAGGGAAGTATGGCAGAGCAAGGAGCTTCACGGACGCTTTTACCGGGTCCTACATGGACCTGATGTAGACCTCTTAGCGTCCGTATCCTGGCTGCGCTTTGGTGACCTATTCGGGGAAACCGAAGGTTTTGTCTGTGCGATTATGGACGAAGTTATGATGACGAATAACTACCGGAAATATATTGTGAAGGACGGTACGGTTGACATCTGTCGGGCATGCCACCGACCCGGGGAATCAATCCGACACATTATTTCTGGTTGTTCTCGTCTAGCTAACGGAGACTATTTGCATAGACACAACCTTGTAGCCACGATTATCCATCAGCAACTTGCTCTTAAATACAATCTTGTGGAATCTGAAGTACCGTACTATAGGTATGAGCCCGACCCAGTTCTCGAAAATGGCAATATCACGTTGTATTGGGATCGATCTATCATCACTGATAGGACTATTGTTGCCAATAAGCCTGACATAGTGGTGATAGATCGACAAGAGCGTCGCACAATGATTGTTGATATAGCTGTCCCTCATGACGAGAACCTCGTGAAGGCTGAGAAAGATAAAAAAACAAAGTATCTTGATCTGGCTCGCGAGGTTGTTGACATGTGGGAGGTGGATACAGCAGTCATTGTGCCGATAGTCGTGACGGCCAATGGCTTAATAGCCAAGAGCCTCGACGAACACCTAAGGAGGCTCTCGTTGGGCAGCTGGATCAAGGGCTTGATCCAGAAGGCAGTACTCCTGGACACGGCGCGCATAGTTAGGAGGTTCCTCTCCCAGGAGCCCTGACCACCGGTAGCTTGGACCCTATCCCGATACCGGTGGGATACTATTTTTTATATTTTTAAATGTTTTTATATTTTGATATTTTAATATTTAAAAATGTAAATTGTATGTTTAAACTATAAAATAAATGGAATAATAATAATCTTTATTGAAATAAACATCATTTACAAAAAGCCTATGAAGCCTCTGAAACCCAAGCTAGGTAAAAACCTGTATGTCAGATTTCAGCGCCTTCTCCCAATTTATTACATTACATTTTTTACCAACTAAGACCAGCACCACCAGCCAACCACCACCAGCTAATACTATTGCTATGCTAAGGTCAGACTGGTAATTTTAGGGGTCCTGGATAAATTCGAAACAGGGTCACCGCGCCCCTGGGCACTCAGGCAGGGAAGGAACAGGGGTGGGTCAGTGAAAGTCTGACACGCCTTCCCGTTCCACTCAGAGCGGGAGAAGTCATAGGATGATTTCCCACTCCCACAAAAAAAAAAGAAAAGATGTCATTTTGTCTGGTACGACCAAACTCTTCATCTATCTCAAGAAAACCTGATGAGGATTGGTGGATCCTATCGTCACGTCACTTTGGGCAAAAAATCTTTTTATTATATTTATTTTGCCACTTAAGTCGCCATTGAAGAAGTTGCTATTGACGTCATAAACTATTGCTAAGCATTATTGATGGCATGTTTGGGTAATATTGCAACACGTTTGAGTTAGAAACTCACAACGTTTCTAGGGTAAAAGTCTGATCTAATCTTAAATTATAGTAAAAACCCACCAGAGTGAGCAGACCCTTTTTTTTTTTTTTTTTGGGGGGTGTGAAATCATCCTATGACTTCTCCCACTCTGGGTGGAGCGGGAGGGCGTGCCAGACTCTTACTGACTAAAACCCACCCCTGTTCCTCCCTGCCTTGAGTGCCCAGGGGCGAGGTAACTCTTTCAAATTTATCCTCCACCCCCGGGCAGGCATCGGCCGTGGCAGGCCCCGTCCTTTGCTGACAACTCTTTGAGGCGCGCGTGGAACACTACGCGCCGTCGACTCTCGGGCCTGGTGCTGATCGGACGGCGAGTTACCCACTACTCGCCGTCCGCAGGCCCGGGTCTACGGTGGCCGGAGTTAGTCTCGCGGCCCCTGGCGTCTCCTGCGGCGGCTGCGGCCGAGGGCGCTAGGGCGACTCGGCTGTTGTTGAGTCTCCCTAACGTACGCCGCCTCCCTCTTCGCGAGCATTACTGCTTCGCAGAAGGAGGAGACGGCCTCCCATTCCCTCTCGCTCCGTACCATGGCCTGAACCAGGGCACGGCGCGAGAGGTCGCTGCCGCCTATCGCATCCACGAGGACACGGCGGTCTGCCCAAGCGGGGCAAACCTCCACCGTATGCTCCACCGTGTCCTCTGGGCGATCCTCGCAGTGGAAACACTCAGGGGTCACCTCCGCCTTGACACGACACAGGTACCTCCCGAAACAGCCGTGTCCGGTGAGCACCTGCGTCAGGCGGAAGGTGAGGGCGCCATGGCGCCTCTCCAGCCACTCCTCAAAGAGGGGCACTACCGCCGCAATGGTGGCGTGCCCAGCGCTGGGTTGCGACAGTCGCTCTCTCCATGTCACCATGAGATCCTGCCGGAGCTCCGTCCGCCGAGCCGCGAGTTGTCGTGGCAGCGGAGTTTCGCCCCGGCGTTTGGCTTCCTCGCGCCACTCGTACAGGTGCGCGAGGATTTTTGCCTCCAGATCCCACGGTGACAGTCCGGCAAGGAGGCTCGCAGCTTCACGGGAGACCGTGCGGTATCCTCTGATCATGCGGATCGCCATGACCCTCTGGGACGCGTTCATCTGGCGAGCTGATCGCTGCCTCAATGAACGCGCCCACACCGGTGCTCCGTAGAGGGCCATGGAGCGCACGATCCCCGCGTAGAGCCTCCGGTAGGAGGCGTTTGGCCCCCTCAGATTGGGTAGGAGCCGCTTCAAGGCGGCCCCGGCCTTGTCCAAACCGGGAGCCAAACGTCGAAAGTGGTCGACGAAGTTCCACCGGTTGTCGAGGACGAGTCCCAGGTACTTCATCGACGCCGATGCGAACCCCTCGTACCGTGATCTGGGAACCCGCCGGTGGCGCGTTCTGACGACCATGAAAACACATGGCCTCGGACTTGTGCAATGCCACCTCGAGTCCCAATTGCCGGATCCTCTCTATGACTGTCGCAACCCCGCGTGTCATACGGTCGGCCGCCGCCTCGTGCGACCTCCCCTGCGCTAGTGAGCAGATCCTTTCATTTGATATCTATATCGTACGAATGCATAAAAAATAACGAGTCCGCCATATTGTATTTTAAATGACACCACTTAGCTACTTAAGCATTGTCATCGAAACTAAACATGTACGCAAAATTTCAGCTCAATCGGAAACTGGGAAGTGGGTCAAATTTAATTTTAATTTTTTTTTAAGATCTTTTCAGATGAAGCTAAGAAAAGCGTGTTAAAAATTTGTTTGATGTACTAACCCAGCTGCAAGGTGTGCTTCCTCACGTCGAGGTCGGAGCTCTGCAGTACGCGCAGCACGTCCATGGCCAGGTCGGGCAGCGCGCGACGCGCCGCCTCGCCGCCCGCCTCCCGCAGCGCCGCCAGCCGCCCCACCACGATCAGCTTCACGTTGTTGTCGCTCTCCTTCACGATCAGCTCGATGTAGCACGCCGCCGCCGCCTGGGGGGACATCGTCATCATTCTCCTGCCCAAGTCCCAATTTATTTGGGGTCGCAACATGTCTTTTCTTCCATACTCCTCTATTAGTCGTCACCTAAAAAGGAGGTGACTACAGTCACCTCCTTTTTACACATATCCTCTTTCACACAGTCCAACCATCGTTTCTTTGGCGTTACCCTACTCTTATAGCCATCCATATTCATACACAAGACTTCCCTCACGACATTTTCTTTATTCCTCCGCATCACATGCCCATACCACAACAACCGATTTCCACACAACTTTTCAGTCAGCGGTGCCACTTTCGACTTCCTCTTATATACTCATTACTAATTCTATCCATGCGCGTAATACCACACATCGCTCTTACCATTCTCATCTCTGCTGCACGCAATTGCTTTCCATTCATCCCTTTTGTGGCCCAACATTCTGAACCATACAAGACAGCATCGTTATTACTTTAGCTACGAGCTCCTCCGGTTATTTACTACTACCAGTTTAATGATAAATAATATACAAATATGGTATACTAACAGTAAAACCGAATCAAAATTCAAGCCAATGAGAAAGCTATCCAGATAGCAACATACTGGTCACACAAAATTTGAGTCCAAAGCGACACGAAAAGAAACAGAATCAAAATTGATCGAAAGACTTCTCTTTCTATTATAAACTTTAAAAGTTCGGTTCTGATGAAGACATTTAAAAAAAAAAAAAAAAAATGTTAAAATTATTTATTATTTAATACTTAAGAGATATATACAAACTAATAATAATACCTAACATATACAAATGCGTATGAAAACAACTCATTGGGCATCAAAAAAGACATCACTGTCAATGAAACCGGCACCCTGAAGTTAGCTAGAACCGACACCCTAACCATAGCTAACTTCAGCTATGGTCTGTGGTTCATGACGAATGATTGTTTTCCTTTTGTAAACTTTGTGACAGTTTGGTTTTTTATCTTGTTACGCCAAAGAAGTAGGTATAACTTCTTACGTGCGTACATAAGTACACACACCCTTTTTTTATTATTAATACTCACTTTAATAGCAGCAGGCGCGTTCGACAAGGTGATGAGTGTTCCGGCGGCCTCGTAGCGCACGGCGGCGCTTGTCGCGTTCAGTAACCCGTACACAGTACGGATGAAACGAGACCGCTCCGATGGATTCGCGTGACACACCTAGACAAGAAAAAATTAATTTCATTAAAGCTTTGATGTTGCTGTTATAAGACAAATTATTCACTAACAATCCAACACAATCGTTAGTCCCATAACGCAACACATATGGCGTTATACTTATTTTGAGCTGATACACTTCAATGCAATATGATATAACATGAGGAGAAAACTTGGACAATTTTGTGAGTCGATAAAAAGTTAATGATTTTAAAATCACAGTACCGAAAATGCGGCATATTAGTAATAAATGTCGCCGTATCTAAACTACTAAGACGAATTCTGGGAGCAATTAAATGATAGCTCCAAATCAATCTCACCTTATAAATCAGCTCCACAATAACCAACTGCAAGATATCTCCAAAGCCCTGCACATTATCCAGCCGGGATGCAAGGTAAGTCAGTGCTCTCTCCTGGTCAGCGTGCAGCAGCATGAGGAACGCGTTCCTCTTGCAGGACATGTCCTGCTCCGTCTCCAGGAAATTGGCCACCAGCTCCGGAGCATCAGGGATTAGGAACTCGAAGTTTCTGGTAGAAACATGTAACATTTAGTGGAATTAATAATTTTCGGGCAATATTTGTTCCAGTGTTTTGAGATAAAAGTGACCTGATAAGGTTTAAAGTGGAGAAGTTCTAAGGAGTTAGCGTAGAATAATAATGCAGAGGTAGAAACTAACCTGTAGATGGTAAAAATGGCGAGCACAGCATTCCTCCTCACATAAGAGTGACGGTGGTCCAGACAAGCCCTGATGGCAGGCATCAGGGGCTCCAGGAGTTCTGGCTCCTTCAGCTTGCACAGGAACCGCAGGGTGGAGCCACGGATGAACTCATTGGGGTGTTGTAAATCCTGAATTATTCAGTGTTTGTTATTACAGCCATTCTGTATTGAGTTAACAGTAGTTTACCCATTGATATGGATAAAATTATTGTTGATGTTGATTGTGAACAGCTGTTGTGCAACTAGTCTCAATGGTAAGTTGTGTACATAGAGAAAGGTGCACAAAAGTCTACTAGTTTACAAACAAGTAAGAGCTAAGTATTTCGGGCTTGGACATGGAGTTGCAGAAACACAGGCCCATACAGGCATACGGTATATTCACTCCTAGATGATACCAATTATTTTTTTATTTTTTTTTATATTGACGTACCTTCCTGTATGCATCACAGACAAGGATCATCTCCTGCATCAGCTTGCCATCAGCTGTGGTCTTTGGCACAATCTCCCAGAAGATGAGCAGTAACTTCTTGATCATATGATCTTGCAGCGGCAGCACAAATCTGATGATGAGCATCAGCAGACCGGGGATTTTCTCACCAGAGAGGATGATACCAATTGTCTTCTTTAATGCTTCAGTTTTCTTCTTTATGTCACCTTTTTCTGTTTAGGAAATAAGACAGGATAAAATCTTGTGGTTTCCAGAACAGATAGTGTATGGTTGCTATAGACCTTTTGTTATAATGTCAGTATATTGTAACTTTAATAATGGCAGCTTAATATCTACAAATATTGCTACTGTGATCATATCACAAAACCTGGTTTGTTCTGTTCTGATTCATCCTGTATTCTTCATAAGGCTGCTATTCCACTTATCAAATATCTTTGTCCAATGTACGTTTGATCAAATAAGTTGGACGACTTCATCAAATGTACTAGCAACACCGATATTTGACCAAAGATTAATAACATTTAAATTAAAATGGCTGCAAGTATGATTTCGTCTTTCTATAATTTAATATATGGTGATACTTTCACAACAATGTAATTAGCAGTTGAATCATTTATACATAAAAAATGCTATGAATGTTTGTTGATTTATTTTATTTAATATTTACAAAAATTAATCTTTTATTTTTAAACAGAATGTTATTTGACCTCTTTGATTAGTTCATAACTTTAGGTTGTGCGCCATCTATTCTTTTTGTATATAGAAACTAAAATGACAGCAGACATAACCTTCCTAGTGATATTGGCTTAAAAATAAAATCTTCGCTTGCGTTCTAGAAGCCAACAGCGTTGTTTCTCTTCAACCACCTAGCCAACTCCATAGCCAATTCCCATAGGTTATGGGCCCAGGTATGTTCTAGTGCATTTATATTACGTGGATATCTACCCTACCTAAAATGGAGAATTTGAAGTCGAAGCGAAACATAAAACCGTTTAACGGAGAAAAATATAGCGTGTGGAAGTTTAGGATACGGGCGTTACTTAGCGAGTTGGACGTTATTAAAGTAATCGACGACGACCCGATAATCCATTGCAGTTCGTGGCAGAAAAATAATCAGATCGCCAAAAGTGTCATTGTTGAATACTTATCCGATTCCTACCTCGGTTTTGCAAAAGAAAACCTCTCAGCGAGAGAAATTTTGTTGAGTTTGGATGCACTGTACGAGCGAAAAAGTATCGCCACGCAATTAGCATTGAGAAAGAAATTGCTGGCGTTGAAGTTGCAGGGTGACGTCATACTAATAAAACATTTTGCTGTGTTCGACGACCTGATTACAGAATTGCTAGCGGCTGGAGCAAAATTGGAGGAAACTGATAAAGTAGCTCATTTGTTACTCACACTACCCTCAACTTATGACGGTGTAATAACTGCGATCGAAACATTGTCGGAAGATAATTTAACATTGGCTTTCGTTAAAACAAGGCTTTTGGATCATGAAGTGAAGCTGAAAAACGAGTCAGGTGACACGAGCGCAAAAGTACTGCATGCTGAAAAGAGATATGGCTATGACAACAGAAAAAGAAGATTTGAAAATAATTCGCATGGAAATAATTTCAATCAAAAGGACAAAATGAAAAAGAAGTCCCACTTCATAAAGTGTCATCATTGTGGACGAAAAGGACATTACAAAAACGATTGCTACTACTATAAAAGGATGAATCAGCAAAAACCTACAAATAAAAATTCTGAGAGGACAAGAACCATCCAGGCTATTGAAACTGATCATCAACAACAACCATCTACATCAAACAGTTTTCCTGGCTTTGCTTTTATGACGGGCGAATATCAAGTGGATGATGGTGGAAACAAAATTACATTCCTGTTGGATTCTGGAGCATCGGACCACATCATAAATAGAGAAGACCTCTTTATTAATCATATTGATTTGCAGACACCTATAAAAATTTCAGTTGCTAAAAATGGTGAATTTATTTCAGCAACCAAGAAAGGGACTTTACAGGTTACCAGCGACATGGGGATCCAAGGAGTTTTGGAGGACGTGCTCTTCTGCCCTGAGGTTCCGTACAACCTGCTGTCGGTGTCGAGGATGCAGCGTGCGGGGTTGGCCGTCATCTTCGATCAGCATGGAGCCTATATACGTAAGGGTAATAAAACCATAATGCAAGGTATGTTGAAAAACAATTTAATTGCTTTGGAATTAGTAGCATGTACGAACAAAAGGCGACCTGTTTCCCATCTGTGTGAAAGTAATAAAAATAATTACAAATTATGGCATGAACGTTTTGGTCATATTAGTAAAAATAAATTTTTAGAAGTTAAAAATCATGATATGGTTTATGATACATATCTGATTGATAACGTAATTCCTAATGATAAATTATGCGAAGCTTGCATAAATGGCAAACAGAGTCGACTACCGTTCAACCAGGCAAAAGAAAAGGCACACATTAAACGACCACTATTTATTGTGCATACAGATGTATGCGGCCCTATTACTCCTACAACTATTGACAATAAAAACTACTTTGTACTTTTTGTTGATCAGTATACTCATTACTGTGTTACATATCTAATAACATATAAATCAGACGTATTTACTGCTTTTAAAGATTTTGTTGCAAAAAGTGAGGCTAAGTTTAATATGAAATTAGTCAATCTATATAGCGATAACGGCGGAGAGTATTTATCTACCGAAATGAAGACTTTTTGCATTGAGAAAGGAATATCCTATCATTTAACAGTTCCGAGAACTCCACAGTTGAATGGCGTTTCTGAACGGATGGTTAGAACTATTACTGAGAAAGCTCGTTCTATGATAAGCGGAGCTAAACTAGATAAAGTCTTTTGGGGTGATGCAGTTTTAACTGCTGTTTATTTGATTAATCTAACCCCAACTAAAGCTTTACAATGTTCTAAAACACCATTCGAAATGTGGCATGATAAGAAACCTCAAATAAAATATTTAAAGGTTTTTGGCTCAACGGTTTATGTTCATAATAAAACCAGTAAGACAAAGTTTGATGACAAGTCATGGAAAGGTATTTTGGTGGGTTATGAACCAAACGGCTATAAAGTTTGGAACCCAGAATGCGAAAAACATGTGGTAGTTAGAGATGTCATAGTTGATGAGACTAATTTTCTAAAGTCCAGGCCTAAACTTAAGCCTGAAGAAAACATTGAAAATTTTCTTATCGAAACTGATATAAATAAAAGTTCAAAATCAGTGAAGTCTCAACATTCTAACAGTCCTAAATCAGATCAACCAAAATCTGGTGAACACATGTGTCCTAATAAAATTCGCAAAGTAAACCATGATATGTCAATTGAATCAGAGCAGGCAGTAGTAGATATACAAGTACGTTCTGATAACTCTTCTTCACTGAAAGAAACTATAAACACAGATAGAGAACTTAGGAGGAGTGATAGGTTAAAACATCAACCACCTATTTCTTACAAAGAGAATGATGATGATGATGACTATTTGATGTGTGCTCGATCAATTTTATGCAAAGTACCAAGTTCATATGAAGAGATTAAAACTCTAGAAGATAGACCTCAGTGGGAAAATGCAATTAAAGATGAATTGAATTCTCTTCTACTAAATGAAACATGGACTTTGGTACCTAGGCCAGAGAATAAAAATATTGTAGATTGTAAATGGATTTTTACTGTCAAATATGATGAATTTGGAAAACCTTTAAGATACAAAGCCAGACTTGTTGCAAGAGGTTTTAGTCAAGAATATCTTATGGACTATAATGAAACCTTTGCACCTGTTGCCAGAATAGCTAGTTTTAGATTTATAATTAGTTTTGCCAATCAATTTAATTTATTGGTTCATCATATGGACGTGAAGACCGCCTTTTTAAATGGTGATTTAAAAGAAGAAATATACATGACAGTTCCTGAGGGCATTTTTAGTAAAGACAACTATGTCTGTAAATTAAATAAAGCATTATACGGTCTAAAACAAGCAGCTAGATGTTGGTTTGAAGTATTTGAAAAATCATTAAAAGAGAAGGGTTTTCAGAATTCATCAGTTGATAGATGCATTTACATGTTAAACAATGGAGATATACGTAAAAATATATATTTAGTATTATATGTAGATGATTTAGTAATTGCAAGTGCTGATATTGAAATAATGAACAGTTTTAAAAGATATTTAATGAGTAAGTTTGAGATGACTGATTTAAAAGAAATAAGATTATTTCTTGGCATTAAAATTACCAGATTTGATGATAAAATTACATTAGATCAAAGTGCGTATATTAAAACTGTTTTGAGTAAATTCAATATGCATGACTGCAAACCTGTGAATACACCCACAGAAACTAAACTTAATTATGAAGCATTGAACTCAGATGAGAAATACAATGCACCATGCCGTAATGTTATAGGTTGCCTAATGTATGTCATGTTATGTACTCGACCAGATTTAAGTACAAGTGTTAATATACTGAGTAGATTTACTAATAAAAACAACAAAGAACTCTGGCAGTGTTTAAAAAGGGTACTTAGATATTTAAAAGGTACAACTGATTTAAAGTTAACATACAAAAGGTGCGAGTATAATAACATTCTATGTGGCTATGTAGATTCAGATTGGGGGGGTAATGATACAAGAGATAGAAAGAGTACAACTGGGTATTTATTTAAGCTCTTTGAACAATGTTCTATAACGTGGAGTACAAAGAAACAAATGTCAGTTGCGGCCTCATCAACTGAAGCCGAATATATGGCGTTGTATGAAGCTGTCAGGGAAGCTCTTTGGTTGAAGTCATTAGCAGCTAGTATAAATATGAACATAGTAGACCCCATTATAATATACGAAGATAATAATGGCTGTATCAGTATCGCAAATAACCCGACTAATCATAAGCGTACAAAACATATTGATATAAAATATCATTTTTCGAGGGAACAAATTGAGAAAAATATAGTAAAATTGAAATATATTTCCACAGGTGACCAAGTAGCAGATATCCTCACAAAGCCATTACCTGCAATAACTTTTCAAGTAATGAGAAACAAGATGGGTGTAGAATAAAATTACAGATTATGTGATTTAATTATTGAGTTGTAAAATGATTATGTATATTTATGGTATAATTTATAAAAATATTATGTTGATAAATGGTCTGATTAGGGTTTTCTGGGTTTTCCCTAATCCTAGCAACGAATGTTGGACCATAATTGTATCTCCCAGCAAACACTAGGAAGAGAATGTTCTGTTTATAACATTTTCAATTTATTTTGTATAAGTATAGGTGATTAATTTTTGAGGAGGCGTGTTGATTTATTTTATTTAATATTTACAAAAATTAATCTTTTATTTTTAAACAGAATGTTATTTGACCTCTTTGATTAGTTCATAACTTTAGGTTGTGCGCCATCTATTCTTTTTGTATATAGAAACTAAAATGACAGCAGACATAACCTTCCTAGTGATATTGGCTTAAAAATAAAATCTTCGCTTGCGTTCTAGAAGCCAACAGCGTTGTTTCTCTTCAACCACCTAGCCAACTCCATAGCCAATTCCCATAGTCCCCAACTCTTTAAGTTTTCTTGAATGCTTTTTCTGTTTGTCTTTCGATCCATAGCTTCACCCAGTTACTTTTGTTTTTTTTTTCAAATTATAATGTAATAATATTAGAAGCACATAAAAACACTCCACATTCCTCCATTTTCTTAGACTATGTAAAATCTTGGACAAGTGGAATGGGCATCCCTCAAAGAAATTTGATTAAATATTGGACATCAATATTGGACAAAGATATTTGGTAAATGGAATACCAGCCTTACATATAACATGAGTTTTACTATGCTAGAGCCATCTGTTCTTCACTTTGCAGTAGTTATTATAATAACAAATGTAACTTACCAAGGTCCAGCTTGAGTTGCATCTCATTGTAGGGCTCTGAATCAGTTGGGAAGTTGATCAGAGTATAACATGGCTGTTCCACACCTCCCATGCTGAAATAGCATCATAAATTAGTACATTTTTATTATTTTAGATAGGATTGGATAGGAGCATTTGTTTTAAAGCAAAGCAATTAATTGAGGAATTATTAGGTGTTATAAATAATATAAATGAAGGTCTAATGGAACATCTGATTCAGAGGTCATGTTTCGATCATATTTCACTGAGTCTACTGATGGATTCTTACATCAGTTTTCTATAACAAAATATAAACTATTTTAAATTAAATAACCCCTTCCAATAAATAAGAGGTTTGTATTTTTCCTAAAAGCTGTGCCATATTATGCATGAAATACTGAAATAATTTGGAATTACAAGTGTCCGGTCGGTCCGTCATTCGTCAGTATTTACTTACCTGAATTAGTTTTAGTATTTGGTCTTATGTGTACTAAACTATGCGTTTTCACTTTTTGTTTTCAATTTCTGAAGAAATCTGTAAATCACAGAGCAAATAGGAAAAATGTACAGCCAAAAACTAAAATAATACGTGTCCACATCCACAACTTAAACGTCAACGTGACATTAACAGTGGACAATAGTGGTGTAATCGTCGCGGTCATCATAGTGTGGTGCAGAAATGGTTTAGTAAATAAAAGTATTTAAAAATTTTATTTAACTAAGTTACCGTACCCAAAGGATAACCAATGGAACCCTATTACTAAGCCTTCCATCTGTCTGTTAGAACTAGTGGGATTCTCATAAATCGTTATAGGTAGGAATAGTTTTTACTACTTTGTGTAGTGTGTGTTTTTAATAATAAAATATGTACAAGCGGCATAAATTCATTTCCCGTTGGAATTCAAAGATTGTGCTAATGGGTTGTGTAAGGATAACAATCACAAAATTGTAGTAGATAATATGTATAAAAACATTGTGTGTATAATAACGGAGGCTGCCCAATGTTCCAATAATGAGGATGCGGGAGGGGGTAGGAGGGGTAAACGGGTTGTCGGGTGGAATAGGCATGTTAAGCAGGCTCATGTGGACGCCCGGATTGCTTTTCAAGTCTGGAGTGGGGCTGGGAAACCAGCGTCTGGATCGTTTTATCAACAAATGTCTGACACGAGAAAAGTCTTTAGAGAAAAGTTGAAATGGTCTCAAAAAATGAAAATAAAATAAAAATGGACATAATAGCTGAAAATCATAAGTCTAAAGATTGCTCAAGGTTTTGGAAGAACACTAACAGATTGAATCCGAGGCCAGGCGTCCCCGTGAGTGTGGCGGCGCATCATGAGCCTACGGCTATAGGTAACTTATTTGTGAAGCAGTTTCAGGTTGAATCTCCTCTAGGTTCAGCATCGCAGGCGGTCAATGCTGAGGATTGTCTGACGGACTTAAATGTCAGGTTCTCAGCAAAGGATACCAATACTGTCATAAAAAGTATGATTAGGGGTCGCCAGGGTATGAATACCTCAGCATCGAGCACTTGCAGCATGCAGGAGTTCACCTGCCTAGGGTACTGGCGATGTTCTTCTCGCTTTGACAGAGCCACACTCATCTGCCCAGCGATCTGATGAAAACTGTGGTGGTACCCATTCTGAAAGATAAGACTGGGGACACATCAGATCTCTCAAACTACAGGCCCATATCGTTTGCTACTGTCATAGCCAAGGTGCTGGACAGTTTGCTTGATAGGCATATGGCAACCCGCATCGACTTGCACGATGCGCAGTTTGGGTTCCGCCCTGGTCTCTCCACGGAAAGTGCCATACTGTCTCTCAAGCATACTGTTCAGTACTACACGTCTAGGGAAACGCCTATTAACGCCTGTTTCCTAGACCTTTCCAGGGTGTTTGACCTGATGTCGTACGACCTGCTGTGGCAAAAATTAAGGAACGATACCTCAGTGGATAGGGCAGTTATATCAATACTACGGTACTGGTATAACAATCAGATCAATTGTGTGAGGTGTGCAGGCTCGTTGTCGGATGTGTATAGGCTGGGGTGCGGTGTAAGACAGGGCGGCCTGACCTCCCCCCGCCTCTTCAGTCTGTATATAAACCGGTTGATAGTCGAGCTCAACAACACTTATCTGGGTTGTTATGTTGACGGCATATGCGTCAACGACCTCGAATTAAAAATGATGGGTAGTCAAATCGTCTACTACAGTGGGGTGGAGACGGTGTATGGTTGCTATAGACCTAGACGGAGGAACATGCTTCATGCGCTTCACCTTGCCAGCAAGGTGGAGACAGGCTTACTGTACTTCACGTCCACAATAACTGAACGACCAGCAGTATTGCTTCAAGTAAGGGTGGGGGTTGAACTTATCACTCCCACCCGAAGTCACTGTCTCACCGAGCAGACACGGACTCCCTTACCAAATGTGCGCATTTATATTATATTAGTCTATAATGTGCGCAAAGTGTTGTACTGGTGTTAAATCGCAGGAAAACTTCGATTGCGCGATGCAGGACCGCTCCATACGGGAGACGGTAATCGAAGGGTCTCAAGTTCGATCCCCACGAACTGCAAAATTTTTTGTTTTTTAGAAAATTTCATTTACATAATTATTTTATTCGGAACACGAATAATATGTTACCTACATTATGCATCTCTGTTACACACGTAAAGTGTTTTTTTTTTCTCATTTATCTCACAGTGAGCGTTATCGTTTGATAGATCTTTCGAAAAAATGGCGGGAACGTGCAGACTATTTTTCGATTCGGTGATCCATTTGCGAAATATTAAACGTGTAAAATTATGGGAAAACATCACACGAGTTGGTCCGAGACGCCCAGAACATAAAAGATTGTGTTCTAAACATTGAAGTCGGATTTCATAAGATTTGGTACCTAATGAAAAGGATGAGTCTGCTCACGATACGTGAGAGGTATTCGGAGACCCATGGGCTCAGATACAATGTTAAGAAAAGTGAGGTACTAGTCTTTAAGGCAGGTACTAAAACCTACCCGATCGCACCACACTTGAAACTTTGCGGAAGTCCCTTAAAGCAAGTGACAACTTTCAAGTATCTGGGCCACTGGGTTTCTAAAGATCTCAAAGACAACCCAGATATTGAGCGCGAGCGCAGAGAGTTGGCTGTTCGCTGCAATATGTTGGCTCGTAGATTTGCGAAATATTCGACTGACGTAAAGGCTACGCTGTTTAGAGCATACTGTCAGTCGTTCTATACATGCAGTCTGTGGGTCAACTTGTTGTGTATCCTCAGGAAACCTGACGTATTCAAGAAAAACACATTGCCCACTGTATAAATAATATTATTGAAAATAAGCAAGTTAACAAAACATAATCGTCTTTTCTTCTTTTACTAAAAGCAAACAGTCAGTTGCTAGGCTACAGACAAGTGGCAGCTCTCGCAGGAACTAGTCAAAAACCAAAGATTATAGTTTGATTTCATTGGACACGAAATAGTTTCATAACACCCTCCCTCGATGAAAGCGAACTTATGAGTCTAAAAAACTTAAGTATCTATTCACATAACAGCAAACTTAAACAAAATAATATATCATGAAATTAACAAACAATACGTAAGTATCTCAACATATGATAGACTTACTCTCCTTGAGCTTAGAGCTTAAACCCAAGCAAATTCGTTCAATTAAACCTTTTTTTTTTTTTTTTTTTTTTTTTTTTTTTTTTTTTTTTTTTTTTTTTTTTTTTGGGGGGTGGGAAATCGTCCTATGACTTCTTCCGCTCTAGGGTGGAGCGGAAGGGTGTGTCAGACTCTTACTGACTAAAACCCACCCCTGTTCCTCCCTGCCTCGAGTGCCCGGGGGCGAGGTAACTCTTTCGAATTTATCCTCCACCCCTGTTCAAAGGTTTAGTACAAATATCAGCTAACTGATTGCTAGAGTTTATATAAATCAAGCTAACTATACCTTTGCTTACTTTATCCCGCACAAAGTGCATCTTTAAATCGATATGTTTTAACCGTTTATGATTCTCAGGATTTTTAGCAACATGAATAGCGGATTGGTTGTCAACATAAACTTTGAAACTATCGCAACCTAATCGTAATTCCCCAGTAATTTTTTTATCCAACATCCCTCAGTTATTCCTTTACCCAACGCAACATATTCTGATTCAGTAGATGATAAAGCGACACACTGTTGTTTAACACGACACCAAGACACTGTACAACCATACACTTTCAATATACATCCCGATGTACATTTTCTATCATCTTGATCTCCAGTCAGTCAAGTCAATCTGCATCGGTATACGCTACAAGCTCTTCTTTTCCACCTCTTCTGAATACTAACTTGCAATCCAATGTTCCCTTAATGTATCGTAGGACACGCTGTAGTGCATTCCAAAGTTGTTCACTTGGATATGCTTGATATTGTGACGACCTTATGTTGGCGACCTTATGGTGGAGACTGGCACGTTGGAAGTTTGGAACGCCGATTGAAAATTTAGAAGAAGGAAGACTTTTGTTTTTGGGTTGACTTCTCCTAGCCCGCTCGAAGAGGGCACTTGTATTAATTTTATTATTCAATATAACGTATTAGTGTGCAAGTCCTCTTTCTTTTATAACACAACACCCATAAGCAGTCACTCTTATACACCACACTCTCGCACCGCTAGCGAGTAAGACAAACCCCCAGGAATGTGAAAGGAATCTCCAGGGACCTAGCACTAAGAGAAGCTGCTCCAGGTCCCTATAAGTGGCGGCGAGCGCCGGGAAAGAGCGCCGTATGTAAGAGTGACGGCAACGGTAACGGTGTGCGGTGGACAAACTGAGGACTGATGCAGTGACAGCATCAGGATAAGAGGAGTATACTCCAAGCTGAGTGGTTCCGTTTTTATTTAAGTGTTATATAATATTAAATAAAAAACTTTTTAACAAAAAAATTAACCGACGAAAAAGAACTAAAAAGCAAAAAATAAATAAAACTTTTAAGTCTTGAGTAATGAGCATATTTACGTACATAAAATATCAAATTTTATATAAACTAATTTTGAGTCGGCGCCAAACAACAATCTGATTATTAAATATCTAAATTTTATAAGTACTTACAAATGAAGAAGGCTGTAAGTAGGTAATTAATCATTTCATTAATTGGCGCCGACTCAAAATTAGTTTATATAAAATTTGATATTTTATGTACGTAAATATGCTCATTACTCAAGACTTAAAAGTTTTATTTATTTTTTGCTTTTTAGTTCTTTTTCGTCGGTTAATTTTTTTGTTAAAAAGTTTTTTATTTTATGATTTTTTGTGGCTCGCATCATCTTGTAACACTCTGAGGCTAATTTCTAATTCTTCATCATTCCTCTTGCCACTGAGCTGATGAAATAACCATCCTTCCATGAAGTTCCCAGGATATTGACCAGTTGAGGTTACCTCCAATACTGTAAAGACGTCTTTTCTTCAAACCATATTAAGTGGTATTTGTCACTAAAACTAGTTTTTATATCTAACTTCTATTGTTTAGGAAAGCTATGGTTTCCATCATCAGCTCAGTTTAATGATGTGATGGTTCCTAAATGCAAATACCTGATTAAGTTATGAAAAGTAAACAGAAACAATATTCGTGCCCAATTTTCGAGGTTCTCTCTCAATTTTTTCAGGTTCCCATGATCAGATCCTGATGTCCTTGACATGGGACCACCCTTGATGTATACCCTATCCAATAAAAGAACAATCATCAAAATCGGTTCATAAATAACGGAGTGAGGGCCGAACATACATACAGAAACGCTAAACGTATCCACAATTTTCGAGGTTTTCTCTCAATTTTATCAGGATTCCATTGTCACATCCTGACTTCCTTATTATGGAACCATCCTTGAGGTACACCCTATCTAACAAAAAAAGAATAATCAAAATCGGTTCATAAATAACGGAGTGAAGGCCGAACATACATACAGAAACGCTAAACGTGCCCACAATTTTCAAGGTTTTCTCTCAATTTTATCAGGTTTCCACTGTCAGATCCTGACTTCCTTGACATGGGACCACCCTTGAGGTATACCCTATCTAATAAAAAAAGAATAATCAAAATCGGTTCATAAATGACGGAGTGAGGGCTGAACATACACAAAAAAAAAAAAAAAAAAAAAAATATATACGGTCGAATTGAGAACCTCCTCCTTTTTTTCGTCGGTTAATAAAAGAGGAAAATGCGATACTTTTCGGGACACACGTATGAAGTGTGCCTCGAAGAATTTATCGACGAGTTTGTGTCGATGGCCATTGCCAAGGGGTGGCGAAAAAGCGATTATTCGTTAATTCTGGGTATTTGGTTAAAAGGAGCTGCGCATTATTTTTTTAAATATACATTCCAGTATGAGATGGAATTTGACACGCTGTGCGCGGAGCTTAGGAGAGAATTCCCATGCAAGTGTGTGTCTTGCAAGCAGAGAATCAATCAGTGTTTTTTATAATCTTGAGAGGCCGGACGTTGTGTCCGAGGCGGATGAACAGTCCGAGAATAATGTGAGCGAAGATAATCAAGTAATATTATTTTCTAGCTCAACAATTAAAGCAAAGGAGGAGGACGATGATGACCAGAGCTGCGCTGATGCCGGCCTAGTCAATGATGTCCAGGAATATGAAGACTGCGGTCTAGGCGATGATGACCGAAGCTGTGAAAATGAAGATGCAGAATCGGGTCGGTTATTTACAATTATTCCTAGTAATAATATTTCAGAGAAACAAGAGATAATTGTAGTAAAGGAAACATTTGGCGAGCACGAGTCGAATGAAAATTTTATTTGTTTGGGAGTTGTTTCGGCTGATGTCGTCGGCATGGAAAGCTGTGAGGTGGAAGTTCCGTCGGAGACACATGGTTCTTGTGACGATGATTTTGTTCAAGTTGAGTATGTTTCTGCTGATGTTTGTGAGCAGGAGAGCTTCGAAATGGCGGTGGAGTCCAAAGAGCTGTGCGTGCCAGTGGAAGTCATGCAAAATCCTGCTATTATTGTTCCAATAGGTGATGGTCCAGCGGATATCTATCGGGATGAAAACTACATCATAAATATCACTTCACAACATCACAACATTTCACAACAAGCGGAACAGCATTTTTCACAGAATAGGCTGGAGGAGGAGATATGGGCCCTCCCATATTGTACGAAGAAGAATAATTTCCATTTCTTTGCTAAACATAAAATTATTTTTGTATCAATGTTATTTATTCTAGCTGACGTATATTGTCATAGCAACGTGACAAACAAGTTTTCGACCATAAATATAAGGTATGGACGTAATAATTACGATGACCCAAATTCTTCGATAAAAATAAAAATATGCGAAAGAGGTCAAGAATTGCTTGTAAACTATTTATTAAAGCAAAATTCTGTAAGTAAATATAAGTTTTGGAAATTTAAGAAAAAATTTATAAATTGTTTTTTGAAAATTATTTTATTTTTAAAAAGATTTTTAGAGCATAGATAGTGGTGTCAGATGTCATTTGACATGACAAATAATTGTCAGATATCTGGTACGTCAACGATACTACGGTTGACAATATAGAAAAAGTTTAAATTTTAACCAACTTCAAAAGTAGGAGGTTCTCATTTGTTTTGTTTTTTATGTGATATTAATCGTTGTGTTTTTGTGTGTTTCATGTAATCGATATGATGAGCTGCACGGACGTGAATGAAGACTGATGGGAGATGTGACCACCTATCATGAACAAGGAAATATATTTGTTAGGCGATTATTAGTGAGAAATAGGTATGAGTTTCTCCAGAGTGCGATTTTAATAAAGATGTTACTACGGTTAGGAGGTAGAGGGAATTGCGATCCTCTCTCCTAGGGAAAGATGTGTCTGGGTTTTTTGTTGGTTTATACCAGCTTTGTTTATGGGGTATAATGCCTTCGCAAAGTGGGATCGAGTTGATTCTGTATGGTGTGACCGAGCCCGTGACAATTTTTATGTATTATTCATTTAGAGAGTATACTTCAAGTTATATTTATGGAGCACTCTGGGGGAAGTTCAGGAACAGTGAGTAGGTGTTCATAACAGTGGTCGTTTTTTCTCCTGGTCTTCATAAACGTCCAATGGAGTTAAAATTATTACAGTTTTGAATTTTATTTTTGTAAACCCCTTCTGGGTAGATGCTAACTAGAGCATCTTAGGTCAGAAAATTTAGCAGAGCAGTGTGGCTTTTTAGAGAGGTTTTTACCTCACTGAAGCCATGTGCATTGCCGGGATATGTGGTGCGCCGAATGGCTTAATTAATAATAAGAAAGAAGACCACTTTACTCGGGGTTCATTTTTGGCTATCCATAGGTGGACTCTGCTGCGACATGTACCTCTCATAGGTAGGGCCTTCGCAGTAGGTTTAGGTAGGCCTCAATCGGCTTTTCAAATATTTAGTTGAATAGAAGACTTACTAGCGTCTGCGCTTCTATTCGTAGTGGCGTAGCTCATGTGACGACCTTATGTTGGCGACCTTATGGTGGAGACTGGCACGTTGGAAGCTTGGAACGCCGATTGCAAATTTAGAAGAAGGAAGACTTTTGTTTTTGGGTTGACTTCTCCTAGCCCGCTCGAAGAGGGCACTTGTATTAATTTTATTATTCAATATAACGTATTAGTGTGCAAGTCCTCTTTCTTTTATAACACAACACCCATAAGCAGTCACTCTTATACACCACACTCTCGCACCGCTAGCGAGTAAGACAAACCCCCAGGAATGTGAAAGGAATCTCCAGGGACCTAGCACTAAGAGAAGCTGCTCCAGGTCCCTATAATATTTACTAAGATAGCTAATAGCATAGCAAAGGTCAGGCCGTGTTCCCAGTGATACATGAGACTTCCTATTAAGGCTCTACATCGGTTCTCCAAATTTTTGTTTTCTGAGTTTCCTTTCTTTAGATCCGTTCCAGATTCAAAAGGAGTGCTAACTGCGTTGCAATCTTGCATTTTATATTTTCTCAGCAGTGCTTCCAAAAATTGTTTTCGATCAGTTTTAGTAATATCTTCTTTCCTATTCTTATGAATTCCTAAATATTTCAAATTGTTCTTTCCGAGTTCAGTCATACGAAAATCAGCCGCCAAAGTTTGTTTGAACTCCTCTATCCATTCCTCATTCTCTGCAAATATCATTATGTCATCTACGTAAACTAGTACGTAGATTTTTTTACCTTCTTTATAGTATAAACAATAATCGCTTTTGCTTCTCACAAAGGATTGTTTAACCATGAAACTATCAAAAATGTCATTCCAATTTCTGGGTGACTTCTTCAAACCATATAACGACTTGTTCAGTTTAAGTACTTTATTATTGTATCTCTCAATTCCGTGAGGTATTTTAATATAAACGTCTTCATGTATATCCCCATACAAGAATACACTTTTAACATCCATTTGTAACAAATTTAGCTTATATCGGTTAGCTATAGCTAAGAGAATTCGTAATGTTGGTAATTTCGCAACAGGAGCATAGATTTCTGCAGAGTCAAAATCATCTTACTGTTGAAACCCTCTTGCCACTAATCTAGCCTTGTACGTCTCTTGGCTTTCTTCTCCTCTTTTAATTTTGAAAACCCATTTTCCTTCAATTATATTTTTGTCTTTGGGAAGTGTTGCTTCCGTCCATCTGTGGCATCTTTCCACTGATCAGCATCTTCTCTCTCCATTGCCATCTTATAAGTTATCTTATCGTCTTTCTTCGCTGTATATGTATAGTAATCATCAAACCTTTGAGGTCTTCTCACAAGTCTTGTTCGTGTTCTTGTTCCTTGTTGCTCTATAATTTCATTTACAGCTGTGTTCTCATCTGTGTCTTCGCTATCAGTGCCCGAATCTTTGGCTTCATAAAACGTTTCTTCATTACAATCTTGAGATTGACTCGTTTCGTCGCAGTGTATTGAAATTGCATCACTTCCTTCTTCTGTCAATTCTTTTCCTCTGTCATCCCCTATTATTACTTCGAGACTGTCTTCAAAACTAAGATTTTTATCGTTATCCGTTTCACATTCTTTAAAAAAAATATCTCTATGAATACTGACATATTTTGTGTTAGGATTCCATACTCTGTATCCTTTTGTGTGAACTTCATACCCAATAAATATACCTTTTTGACTCTTTGCATCCCATTTCCTTCTTTTCTCTTTTGGAATATGTGTATATACTACGTTGCCAAAAACTTGTAGCTTTGTAATGTCGAACTCCTTATTGTAAAGAGCCTCAAAGGGTGTTTTGCCTTCAATCTTCGATTTTCCAGTTCTATTAATTACAAACACCGCTCTGCCTCAGCCCATAGGTTTTTCTGCAAACCTTTTGCTAGAAGCATAGTTCTTGCTGCTTCAACTATAGTTCTCATTTTCTCTCTCAATTCTACCATTTTGTTCCGGTGTGTACACCACAGACTTCTCGTGAATTATTCCTTTGGCATTAAACATGTTTTCCATCTGTTTATTAATGAATTCCGTTCCATTATCTGATCTAATTCTTTTACTGTTACATCAAACTCATTCTCAAACCGTTTTAGAAACCCTTGAATTTTTTGTTTTGTTTCCCACTTTTGTTTTAAGAAATACACATATCTGTAACTGGTATAATCGTCTTTTATCAAAAGAAAGTATTTAGAATCTCCTAAAGATTCTTCTTCCATAGGTCCACAAAGATCCATATGAAACAATTCCCCTGGCTTATTTACCCTACTGCTGCTATTATTGAACTGAATCCGGCTCTGTTTCCCTTTTAAGCAATCTACGCATTGACCAATCCGCTCTTCACTGTATTTCATTTTATTTTTATTTAATCTTTAACGTAATTAAAATTTTGATGCGCGAGTCTCTGATGCCATGTGTTGATGTTACCGATGATTAAAGCATTTGCATCTTTTTCAATTTTAAGTTTCATGATGAAACTTCTTCCTTCCCTTTTAGCTACTGAAACTACCCAAACGTTTTTTAAAAAATTGCATGTATCCGTATTTGACACTAATGTACATTAGTGTCAAATAACTGAAAATAGGTTAACCTTCAATTCTGGCACATATAAGGCGTTCATCAAGACGCAAGGACTGTAGTTACTACCGGCATATATATGTATGTTTATATTTCCTATTCCCTTTACTTTCAAACTACTGCCATCACCTATTTTAACAAATTGAACTACATCTTGTAGACTACTAAACACACCTTTATCTCCAGACATATGTTCACTTGCACCTGTGTCCGTTATAAATTCACGATTAATATAATTATCGTGGGCCGTAAAAGCATTTTGCTGTGATGAACTCATTCCCTCTCTCTCAGTTTTATTCTTTCGTTTAAAGCAATCTTGAAATATGTGACCAGTCTTACCACAGTAATTGCATTTTCTAGATTTACAATCTCTTCTGAAATGTCCCTGCTTCCCACACTCAAAGCACTGTCATTGTGTTCTCTACCTCTCTCGCAATAACTCGTTCCTCTTCAACCAGTAAACGAACAGTCAAACTCTGTAAAGTTTGCTTCTCAGGCGTGACAGACTCCTATGCTGACAAAAAATGTTTATAAGTATCTGGTAAGCTCATTAAAATCTTTGCGACCACCATTTTCTCTGGTATCTCCTCTTTTTGTACCTTAGTCGATTGACGACCTCTTCGACTACTGCTATGAATTTGGCCATTGGCGGTTCAAATTTTAAGTTGAAAAATTTTTGCTGGTTTAGATGTATGCTGCACTCACTTTGACTCTCAAAAATCGTATTCAACTTACTCCACATTTCACAAGCAGTTTTGCATGTCATGAGATATGTCAGTATATTCTCTTCTTCTTGTTACAATTAGTTCCTGAGCTTTATTATCCTTTTCTTCATTTTTCTCCGGCTCCTTCAATAACACATCTTAAAGCCCCTTCGCCTTCAGTATAATTGATATTCGGAGTTTCCATGCCAACCAATTTTTGCCGGTCAAGATGATTACTCTACCTGAATCCCTCTTTGAAGCCATCTTTCTTCACTCCACTCCTATATTATTATATTATGTTCCTCTATCACCTCTTTCTTTACCACAATTATTATTAAACTTATTTTAGCTCTTTTTTATATTCGCAGTTGTTCCGAGTCTCTGGGCCCATAACCTGTTGTGTATCCTCAGGAAACCTGACGTATTCAAGAAAAACACATTGTCCACTGTATAAATAATATTATTGAAAATAAGCAAGTTAACAAAATATAATCGTCTTTTCTTCTTTTACTAAAAGCAAACAGTCAGTTGCTAGGCTACAGACAAGTGGCAGCGCATGTAGGCGCGAACTAGTCAAAAACCAAAGATTATAGCTATGCTATATGCTTTCATTGGACACGAAATAGTTTCATAACACAACTACACGCAGAGGGCATACAGCGCTCTGCGTGTACAATATAATAATGCCTTCTGGGTGTTGATGGGGCTGCCGCGCTACTGCAGTGCGTCCGTCATGTTTTCAGAGGCGGAAATTGATGGCTTTCACGCCATCATGCGCAAGCGATGCGCCTCCATCATGCGCAGGGTACGCGTCAGCCCCAACAGCATCTTGGAAACTATAGCGGACAGGTGGGATAGCCCCATAGTGGGACATTGGATACGCCTACATGCCACTGTGGCGTAATATAATAATAATAAAAAAAACTGGTAGTTTTATGTACTAACACTAGATTTTAAGTTGTGTGTAATGTTATACTAACAAATTATGGACTTTGTCTGAAATATAAGTTTTTTTATTATTATTATTTTTATTTAAATAAAAGATCCGGTAGGAGTACAGCTAATTGGGCATAAAAAAATCTCTTGTTGATTTAGTCGACTAATGTTCAACGTGTGTATCTTCTGTGGTTTACAGAGAAAAATCAATACGAAATTGAAATGTCAAATGATCTGTGGTCAAAATTGTCAAAAAGACAAAAATATTTGGACTATTTGGACGTCGTCGCGTCGTATAATTTTAAAGTTTACAAATTAGAAATCTTAATAGTAATGTTTTAAAACTTATGATCCACAATGGATGTGTTAGTGACATTATTTTACCTTCTGTTCTCAATATGTGTCGTTTATCCGCCCACCGAGTTCGTATCAGCCGGCTTTACAATAGCTCAGCTGTTCGAGAGTTTCCTAGGATCTGAGAATATGAATTTTATCGGATACCATATGAAGAGGACGACGATTACGGCTTTGATTCATTCTTCGCTGCCCCTGGGATATGTTTTCTGCCTATTGCTAGCGGGGGAACGCAACCCTTGGTTGCCAGCGGCAGCTGCTGCGACCGCCATCATTCCTTTACTTATGTGTTATCGACTGCTATGCTGGTGGGAAAATGGCCAGGCAAGACACCCTGTTGTGAAATCCTTGCTTCCTTACGTGACGCCAGGCACTGATTGGAGACTAGTGGCTGCCAACCTCAATATTGAGTTCAGGAAGTAAGTAATAAAGCTCATTCTGATGCTTTAACAAATTACATAAAAAGAAATAATATGCTTTTAAATGATTAAATAACAATGTTTGCATTTAAAATCTTTCTGCGAGGAGCTCATGGGTAAATAATAACAGCTGCAGGGGTAAATTTTCAAGGTTAAGCAATGCTAGCTAAAGTCGTTCTGTGGTTGGGTGACCATCAACATAAGGAGACGCACCTCGGATAGTGTGTTAACCCATTGATCCTGGCTGTTATTTGTGGATGACAGTCATTACAGGTAGACATAAACCAGGATATATTACAAGTCTTGCCAAGGGATGTTGTGTTACCCGGTCCCTGTATTGTGGCAGTCAGACAGGCCGCTCCATGTAAAATACTGGTATCCTGTTAGACTGGAAGCCGACCTCAACATAGTTGTCAAAGGCTAGGCTCTACCTGCGTCTGTGTTTCCGAATGCGTACAACCCTAATCTCTTGAAAGGAGTGAACAGCCTTCTTCTGGGTAAGCTCGCTCCAATGTCGACTTTGTCTCTGTCACCTCTGACCTAGACTAGTCTAGATCAAGAGCAAACCCGTCTATAGTAAAATAAAAACTTTTGTTAACAAAAACCTTAGTAGAGTCTCACTATTCCGGCACTTCAGTACTTCAGCACATCCATTAGGCCCCATTACTCTCCGCTCGGGCCTACTCCACGTCTTTGGTCCCTTATTAAATTAGGACATTATAAATGACTAAGTATCATCTATTTTATAAATAAAATCCAGTAATCCAAACATTCCAATAATCTGGCGCCCCTTGGTTTTTAATACTTCTGGATTAGTGAGAGTACTGTAATATATTATACAGTCAAAACAAACAAAAGATCAAAAAAATAACTATGTTGTTTTGCTGCAGTGTCGACAAGGTGGCAATCCAGCTGAATGCGACCAGCAGGTTTGTGGCCATGGAGACTTGGTTAATCAAGCTGACACAGTACAAACTCAATGTTGTCAAGCAAGGAGACTGCACTCTTGTGGCTACTGCTGTAAGTACTTTTATTTAGCTTAGAATGTCGCTCTACTAAGCAAAGACCTCTCTTATTTCTTTCTAGACACTCTATTCTAGCCCCACCTTGAAGTAGGTAACTAAGTAACTACTAAAATATTATTTGTTTTGCATCAAGCTATGTTCAAGAGTGGTTTTCCAAGTTGAATTTCAGTTCTTTAACCTTCATTATAAAGAAACTAACAATGTATCATAAATTATTTGTTTTATCTCGTTTTTTCATTTCCTATACATATTTTATACATTTTTAAATAATTTAAAAAAAAAAAAAAACAAAAAAATACATTTAAAAATTTTAAAAAGAATGGGCAAGTGCATGACAAACTTTACAAAATTACATTTAGGGTTCCATACCAAATGAGAGAATTATTAAAGAAAATATCTGATTTATCAATACAGTGGATTTCATTTATTACGACCTTGGTTGTAGCGACCATTTACCTATAGCGACGTTAAATCTAAGTCCCTTGTATTTAAAGCATACTTTAGTACAAAATTCATGTGGCTATAGCGACTTTGGATGTAACGCCGAGTTCGTGTGTAGCGACTGTTTTTAATGAATCATTTGTAACAAATTCCTAGAAATCCCATGCAGATATTGCGACCGGAGTCGGCCGCCAAAGACACAAAGATTTTTTTCTTTCACAAACATTTCTTATCTTTTGTTTACATCCATTGCACACAGATGGTCAGCAAGTGTGGAGACCTTTACCTTTTGTTTATAGATATCAACTAAGTAGGTAGGGAAGCGTGTACGTTTCGGAGCTTTTATGGTTCAGTTACAAAGTGATATTCTGAGTAGCAACTGGGTTTAGTAAACTTTTGAATAAGTATGGCTGCTAGACGCACATTCACTGTTAAAGAAAAGGCGGAAATCATTTCAAAATTGAAAAACGGTGAAAACAATGCTGATTTGTGCAAAGAGTACAAAGTTTCCCATTCAACAATATCTACGATGTGGAAAAACCGTGATAAAATATTAGAATGCTTTGAATCCAAATCCTTAAAAATTAAGAAAAACCGCAAACCGACGCATCAAGATATCGAAAATGCCCTTCTAATGTGGTTCAAAGCCCAAAGAAGCCAAAACGTACCTTTGAGCGGTCGTCTGCTGCAAGAAAAGGCTAATCAATTTGGCAGACTGTTTGGAAAAATGGATATAAACTACACGTGTACGTGTCTGTATCTCTTTACCTTTGCCTGTAACGACTTCCGGATATAACGACGAAAATAGAGTGGTCCCTTCATTGTCGTTATACCCGAAATCCACTGTATATTGGTATTTGTTAGTAAAATATATGTAATAATAAACGTTATCACTAAATTTCAAGTTCATAAGTCCAAGTTAAAAAATTCTTAGGAACAAAATTTTGTGATAGACAACGGACAGACATACTGAAGGACAGACGGACACGTGAGTGACAGCAATAGGGCTTCATTTGTACCCTTCGGGTACGAAACAAAAAACATCAGCCCACCGGTATCGGAAACAGGGTCATATTTTATCTAATTGTTATCTTTATTTTTATTCCATTCCATTAATCTTGGTGAGAATCAACTTTGTAACAAAATAATTACTGTTTTTTTATTATTATTTTATTGTGAAGAAGGAACTAAGTAATCTAGGTAATAAAACTTGAATGTCTGTCTTTAGGAATTCCCTGTTAAAAATAAAACATAGATTTTAACTCAAGGTGCGGGCCTGCGGACGGCGAGTAGTGGGTAACTCGCCATCCGATCAGCACCAGGCCCGAGAGTCGACGGCGTGTAGCGCGCGCCTCAAAGAGTTGTCAGCAAACATGATGGGGCCCGTCATGGCCGATGCCTGCCCAGGGGTTGAGGATAAATTCGAAAGAGTCACCTCGCCCCTGGGCAATCAGGGCAGGACAGGAACAGGGGTGGGTTTTAGTCAGTAAAAGTCTGACACGCCCTCCCGCTCCACCCTAGAGCGGGAGATGGCATTGGATGATTCCCCACCACACAAAAAAAAGGTGTCCGAGTTTCTTTTTTTTATTTATACACACAGTTAATGCAACACATTCAATTTGGCTAAATTAATTAGCATTTATAACAAACCTTGATCTCTTATCTATTATTTTTTTTTGTTCAAGTTCGTAATCAATCTTGCAATGGAGTCTTATCTATATTTTACTAATTTAATTATATTGTAATATTAGGTTAAATTTGAATAATATTACCTTAACAGGAAGTTGAGAAGAGATAACATATCCTGTTCTTTGCAATCAACCAGGTTTCGACCAAATGGTTTTTAATATTAAAAAAATATAAGATATTAATATTTAAGCTTTATTACAATTCAGAAATTATAATATTGGTGCTAAGGATAAAGAACGTAAAACAACTGGAACAATTCTCAAAGTCTGACTAGATTAGCAATTCTCTTTTCCTTATGACCTTGTCTCATCAGATAATGCCAAACTTTAATAACATAACATGTTTTTAAGTAGCTGTTCTCAGCATGTACCAATCGGTTTTGTTTAATACAATCATCTGTCTATTGAAAAATAAGTATTATTTAGACGATCTATTTGAACACGACGCACGAAAGGGTGAGAGGGGGGGGGGGGGCTTATTTGTTGTTATAGCGGCAACAGAAATACACATTCTGTGAAAATTTCAACTGTGTAGCTATTACGGATTGTGAGATAGAGACCACTGACAGACTGTCGGACAGCGGAGTCTTAGTTGGTTACCCTTTGGTTACGGAATCCTAAAAATTGCAAAATACCTTTAATTTCGGGCGTCAGTTTACTTCCGAGATTAAATTTATTTTGCCATTTTTAGTGTTTTCTTTTTTATGGAAGTCGCTTGTAATTTTTTTCTTTTTATTTGTTGTACCCCATAACTAAAACTAAATAGTAAAGTTATGCCCGAATTGATAGTTTCAATAAATAAAATGAGAACAGCATCAATGTATTCGAAGTCAATTAAATACGCATTATTAAAGACTACCACTTCGCCCGCGACTTCGTCCGAGTGGATTTCAAAAAATTATAGCCTATGACACAAACTAACAATAACGTGGCTTTCTATTGGTAAAAGAATTTTCAAAATTGGTTCAGTAGATCCAGAGATTACCCCCCTTTTTTTTTTTTTTTTTTTTTTTGGGGGGTGGGAAATCATCTTATGACTCTTTCCGCTCTGGGGTGGAGCGGAAGGGCGTGTCAGACTCTTACTGACTAAAACCCACCCCTGTTCCTCCCTGCCCTACGCGCCCGGGGGCGAGGTAACTCTTTCGAATTTATCCTCCACCCCCGGGCAGAGATTACCCCCCTACAACCTCACAAACTCACAAACTTTTCCTCTTTATAACATTAGTATAGATATAGATTAAAAAAAAAAAAAAAAAAACTACTCACAAACTACTGGTCTGATCTTGATTAAATTTATAAGTTCTGAAGTAAATAAATAAATAAAATACAGTGGAATTGAAGACGTCCCTCTTTTTTTTGAAGACGGTTGAAAAAATATTTTTATCACTCACGCCTTACAGATTGTTCATTCTGGGTGTTTGTGTTTGAAATCGCAATCATGTTCAAGATACAGAAGAAATACGAGGTGCATTCAATAAGTACCTAGCCTCATCGCCAGAGGGCGCTGTAGTTTCAAAAGAGTTTTACCACAGTGTAGCACATTCTTTTTTAATTCTTTTTTCAAATTTTCATTCCAATCCCTTCATTAGTTTTAATTTGACAACTTATGGAAGCGAACGTGTCGATCGGTTTTACAAAAATGGAAAAAGAGCAATATCGTTCGGTGATTCGATTCCTATTTTTGGAAGGGAAAACGCGCATCGAAATCAAAGAGCGCTTGGATGCTGTGTACGGTGACTCTTCTCCATCGATGGCCACCGTCAAGAATTGGTTCAACGAGTTTGCACGTGGCCGTACGTCAGTTTTTGATGAACCACGTCCAGGTGCACCGAAAACAGCTGCTACGGAGGAAAACATTAAAAAAATCCATGATCTCGTATTGGCAGATCGCCGATTGAAGGTTCGGGAGCTAGCTGAGACTGTAGGCATTTCAGAAGGAACAGTGTATCATATTCTTCACGAGGAACTCGGCATGAGAAAGCTGTCGGCGCGATGGGTGCCGCGTTTACTCACACCAGAAAACAAGCGCAACCGTGAGACCACATCGGAGACGTGTTTGGCGCTGTTTAAGCGGAATCCAGCGGAGTTTTTGCGTCGTTTTGTGACCGTCGATGAAACCTGGATCCACTGGTACACACCAGAGACCAAGGAGCAATCAAAACAATGGATCCAGACCGGGGAACGTGCTCCACAGAAGGCAAAAACTGTAAAATCGGCCGGAAAAGTTATGGCCACCGTTTTCTGGGATTCACAAGGTGTGATCTACATCGATTACCTCGAGAAGGGTAAAACAATTACAGGGCTTTACTATGCCGATTTATTGGGCCGATTCGACGCCGAATTAAAGAAAAAACGACCCCATCTGGCGAAGAAAAAAGTGCTGTTTCACCACAACAACGCACCGGTTCACACGTCTGCCGTTGCCATGGCCAAATTGGTCGAATTACGCTACGAATTGCTGCCCCATCCACCGTATTCTCCAGATTTGGCCCCTTGTGACTTCTTTCTGTTTCCTAATCTGAAAAAATCACTCGCCGGGAATAGATATGGATCGAATGAGGAGGTTATCGCCGCCACGGAGGCCTATTTTGCAGAGTTTGACAAAAACTATTTTTCGGACGGGTTAAAAAAGTTGGAGCATCGCTGGGCTAAGTGTATCGAACTAAAAGGAGACTATGTTGAAAAATAAATTGCCACTTTTCCAAAATTTTCGTTTACTTTTTGTAGGCTAAGTATTTATTGAATGACCCTCGTACCATTGTCCGCTGCTGCGAAAGCTGCGTCGTCCGTGTCTGTCTTCGTCCATATTTCCTCATGCTTAGTACGTACGTACCTTACTATGAATAGCTAGCTACAACTTAACTAACATTCTTTAACAGGTCGACAGTCACAACCTAACACCACCAGGCGAGGACGAAATCCAATACGTGAACATAGAAGCTATCCCAACACGCGATGACGTAGAACGCTTCACATTCCGTATCTCCACCGCGGCCCTGCGAGACCTGCAGCCAAGGCTGTCGCAGGCTGTGAGGGTGCCTGACCATATCTCCCTGTTGCCGACACTCATTGAAAGATTCGTGACTGTGTTCAAGCAGTATGTCGATCAGAATCCTGTTTATTATGTTGATCAGGTTAGTGGTATACATTAATTTTGTGTTTTAAATGAAAATAAACTACAAAGCATTTTTTTATTTTTTATTAGGGGTTTGCTTTTGACTCTAGTCTAGGTCAGAGGTGACAGACAGAGTCGACTATGGAGCGAGCTTACCCAGATTCGCAACATTCATTTGAAAACAAATTTAAGATCATGAATAGTCATGTAACGTTCCGTTACAATGTATTCGGCTTTGTTGGGCATTCCAACTAAGATTTAGGTCATGAAGTCATACATGCTGTAAATGTAACACATAATCTCGCTCCTAACACACACTACATAATTTTTAAAAAATTTGTAAGTAAACGTTGCACGACACATCTACCACTTTCCAACCGTTGCATTGCTTATTGCTTGTCCCAGTTTTTCACTTGCAAGCTTACTTCTACCAATGGCTAATATAAATAATGTAAATACAGATATTGATAACATCGCAATAGCTAATCGGGTTTTGTTAGATAGGTACCCTCACCTATATCTCAAATTAATCCACATAAATATTAGAAGCATTAATAAAAACTTTAATCAATTTATTACTATGCTAACTACGACTAAAATAGACTATGATGTCATTGTTTTCACGGAGTGTTGGTTGAAAGGTACCGGGTCACTTCCGACCCTTCAAGGTTATTCGTGCCATGCCAGCCAAAATAATCCTACCCAGAACGACGGTATTGTGATTTACACAAAGAGCACCTTACAATGCTCCATCGTTGAACCTCTCTTTCAAGATGCCAATTGTTTGGTATGTCATGTGGGCAATACGGTTATAGTTTGTGTTTATCGTTCCCCTTCTTTCTCAGACCTCGAAAATTTCTATAATAGTCTAAATACCTTAGTTCGATCTTTAAAACGGTTCAAAAACATAACGCTAGTCGGGGACATGAATATCGATATCAAACCAAATAATCATGACCGCCACTCGCATGCCTACCTCACCCTCAGTGCCTCGCTTGGACTACTTCCGGCTCATGTGCATCCCACTAGATTAGGAAATTGCCTAGACCATATTCTACTAAAAACTAAAAACACTGCTTCCGTAATTATACTTGACACCTATATAACTGATCATCTTCCTATCATTTTATGTCTAAAAAATAACAAAAATACTGTTAAAACTCCAAATACATTCACTTACCGTTTGAACTATTCTGCCATCAAAAGCGAGCTAGACAGCACTGACTTCAGCCCTGTATTAAATGAGTCTGATCCGAACCGGGCGGCTGATTTGCTTGTTGATATAAATAAACATATTTCCTCTAAACATTCACAAACTATAAAAGTATCAAACAGAACCCGAGTCCTCAAACCATGGATGACAGCGGGTCTTGTCCGCTGCATCCAAAACCGCAATAACCTTCACTTCATTTCAACCTCTTCACCCAATAACGACATACTAAAAACAACCTACACGCGTTACCGCAACTTTCTGAATAATCTGCTGAAAAAACTGAAGCGCACACACGACAGGAACGAATTGATAAAGGCTAGAAATAACATAAAAGCTACTTGGAAAGCAGTCAAAGCCATCACTAACTCTAGTTTTCAGCCCGAGTCTCCCGATGATCTTATCCTGGGCTCTAACGATGTAAATTCGTCTATCAACCAAATAAATAACTTCTTTGTGAGTGTGGGCGAGAAGTTATCCTCAAACATTAAGCCTTCCAGTAATCCCCACATAAATAATACAACTCAGCCGACTCCGTCAAATTCCCTCGTTATCATGCCGGTCGACGAATCACAGGTGTATGAGATAATTTGTAGTTTACGAACAGATTGTGCGACTGGCCATGACAATATCCCAGTAAAAATACTTAAGCAATCCAGCCCTATACTCACTTCACCTATCACACACATATGTAATCGTGCAATTGATACCGGTATTTTCCCTAGAGTATTTAAGAAAGCAGTTGTCCATCCAATTTATAAGAGTGGGGACAGAAAAAATGTGTCTAATTATAGGCCGATTTCTGTTTTGAGTTCCTTATCTAAAATTCTTGAAAAAATATTAAATCAATCCTTAACTTCATATCTCTCCAAATTTAAAATAATTGCCGACAACCAGTATGGATTTAGACAGGGAATCTCCACTGAAGACGCTGTCCAAGATCTTGTAAACAGCGTCGTCTCTAATTTAGATAAAAAGCAAAACTGTTACGGTGTTTTCTTAGACTTATGTAAAGCGTTTGACTCGGTTTCTGTTCCCACACTGCTTTTGAAGATGGAAAACATTGGAATACGTGGCCTTGCGTTAAAAATGTTCACAGATTATTTGACCGGAAGAACTCAGCGTGTAAAAATCAATTCCTTTGTCAGCGAAGAAGAGTGTATCTGTTTTGGGGTGCCACAAGGAAGTATATTAGGACCTACCATGTTCTTAATATACATAAATGATTTGTGCAAAATGTCTATCCCCAACTGTGACATATTCACCTACGCTGACGACACAGCGCTTATTGTGCACGATGATAACTGGGACAAGGCCAACCAAAGAACGGAATACTCTCTCCGCCTTGTGATGGAGTGGCTTTCAGCAAATCTCTTAACACTAAATATTGAAAAGACCAAACTCCTTCGATTTTCCATGCCGAACTCTATTCCTTTACCTACCGAGACTAGTATAGTGAAAGTTCACTCCTGTACAGGACAGGATTCGTGTCGAGTGCAAGACAGCTGCGGTTGTCTTGCACTCACATTAGTTTCATGTATCAAATACCTAGGGGTGTACATTGATGAAAAACTAACGTGGCGCACCCACATTGAGGCATTATGTACACGTACAAGGAAGCTCATCTTCATATTTAAAGAACTGAGACATTCAGCAGACCCTGCAACTCTGTCATTGGTTTACCAGAGTCTATGTGCTTCAATAATCACCTACTGTATTACAGTATGGGGAGGCACATATAAAAACCTTCTGATTCAAATAGAACATGCTCAAAGGGTGATTCTAAAGGTTATGCATTTTAAGCGTAGAGACTATCCAACCGCCCTGCTGTACTCTGAAACCCAAGTCCTCACTATGCGACAACTATTCATTTTGCGTGTAGTCTTACGCCGTCACTCCATCCTACCTCTCGACCCAAATATCCTTCTAAGACGTCGTGGTCGTCCAGTCTGTGAAACCGTTCAATGTCGTTCCGCTCTTGCTAGTCGCCATTACTCAGTCCTAAGCGCTCGTCTTTATAATAAGGTACATCGGTTAATTGATATTTACACGCTGCCCAAGTTTGCGCTGAAAGCAAAGCTGACTAATTGGTTGCAGAATTTGTCTTACGACGATACAGAAGACGTTCTAACGATCACCATATAAATTCGTAGTCTACTGATATTCCGATACAGTTGTTTGCCATGTCATTGTCTGTCATTGTCATGATTGTCATTGTTTGTCATGTCATTGTTGTGTCAATTACCGAATCACTTTAATCTGATTGCATTTAATTAGGACAACCTATGTATATGAGAAACTTTGGCTCCTGAGATACAAGTATCATTTTACTTAGTTCAGGAGCCAGCTGTTCAACTTGTTTATTTTTACCACCGTTTGTACAATTTCGTTATGTGTGTGACTAACTTGAGTGTGTGTTTCCATTTGTACAATAAAGTATATTATTATTATTTCGTATATTTATTTTTACACATATTATTTACATTTTTAAATATTTTTAAAAGAAAACATATAAAAAAACATTTAAAAATATAAAAATAGTAGTCCACCGGTATCGGGAGCAGGGTCCAAGCTACCGGTGGTTAGGGCTCCAGAGACAGGAACCTCCTCACTTATTATTATTATTGTTATTATACAAGATGTTTCTAATATCGACACTTTGATAAATACAATTTTTGGTTTTAACTTAGAGTGCCTACCTAACTAGCAGCAAAAAATAACTCCTTTTTTTGAGCAGCCGTGTCAAAATTCATTATCTTCCCAGGAGCTAGAGCTGTGCATCGGCTGCATGCAGTATCCTGCAGATGTGAAGCTGAACAAGCGATGTGTCTCCCCTCCCCCGCACCTAGAGGGGGGCCCGCCACCCTGTACGCAGTGCAACTGCCGGTAACTTATTCAAATTCATTATTGTTCCTTTACATTTTTATTAGTCCGCAACTTTTGATCAAGATGCTCACAAAATAGCTTGTCAATTTTCTCTATAGCTTAAGCTGCAGCCGTACTTAAAATGTTGGGATAGTGGGAAGATAAAGTTTGAATTATAGTTAAAGACAGATATACGAGCTAGCCGTTTAAACGTTTTAATAATCCTTTGTTTCATGGCTTTAAGTTGGTGTGCCCCAGGGTTCAATTTTTGGTCCAGTCCTAATGATCTGACGTTTTAGATGCTGTTTAAGTTTAAGAGAGATTTTTTGTTTGGGACGCACAGTGTCCTCTGGTGCTGCTCGTGCATGGGTCGCTGGTGGGCCGCGCGCGCGGCGGGCCCGCCGGCGGGCTGGCTGGCGGGCCGCGCCACGTGCCCGGTGTGTCGCGCGTCCTTCTGTCTGCTGGACGTGCTGCCGGCGCGCCTGCCGGGCTCCTGAGGCCGGCGCCCGCCGCACGTGCTGCTCACCGTCACCGCCATCTACCGGCGCTAAGTGAAACGTGCGACTGCGACGGATATGTGAAGAAAGAGGTGCAAGCTATTGTTTCTGTTGCGCTATTCTGGCACCGTGATAACTTAGGTTCACCCTTGTTTGGTTTATCAACTTTTGATGTAATGTTACTAATTCGAACAACGTTTAAGAAAATAATCAATTTGTATAATATCGATTAACATAATTTTCATTTCATCGAATATTTATTTGCGATAGCAACATTTGCGCTATTGATCAAAAGGTATAATGTTCATTTGGTGTAATGTTCAGGTGGTATAACATGTATTTAATCGAATATTCAATTTTTTTATTTTATTATAAGGTTTTAGGTTTGCATGTCGATGGAGCCACTTATCGACGGAGCAATGAAAGGAAACGCTAAATCATTATTAGTCTAGTGAAACATTAGTTTAAAATAAAATAAGTGCATTTGAAAATTCGGTCAAATGACATTATTTCACAGAAATAAATATCCTAAATAAAAATCTACCTATTAATTATTCGGTCAAATGAATTATACGAAATGACTTTATAGTTACTAAAATTAGCCGGAGCGATTTCCGACAAAACGTTGTTATACCAAAAAGGGTGAACCGATAACTTAGATGAAGTGAGCTTAACTTAGTTTTAATGATGGCTTACTGGTACTTCATGCTGACTTCATCTTTTCACGGTGATAGTTTTTTATAGAATCGACTGGGTTATTTCATTTTGCGATTGAAAGCGAATGTTTTAATTTTAGACGTTGTGTGTTTTCCCATAAGCATGTATTGCATATATGTGGTTCAAAAACATGCCTGCGATTTTTTTTAATGTTTAGCTTCTTAGTTATGAACTAATGTGTCGCATCTTTAGGGGATCTCTGCGTTTTAATCGATTGAAAATATTGTTTAAAGCTCTCATATGATGTAACAAATTCCATGGAATACTGTATTTGCATTTGCACCTCTTTACAATAAAAATATGTTTAGTTTTCTTCTGCAATACTGATGATGAACAGTGAAAATTTGTTTGTTTAATTGTTTATTTTATCAAATTGTTTTATCAATACGATTGGTATGTGCTGTTATTATTTTATTAGCCCAAAGAGGCTCTGTGTTGAATGTTAGGATTGATCTTATCAAATATATATACAGAATATTAAACAATTGATGTCTATACATAATCATTATAATTTATATAAAGCGCAATTAATTATTCGGTGTTTTAGAAAATGTAGATGATATTTGAAGTAGGCTTGAACGAGATAATCTTATTCGGAAACCAAGACAATAAAAAAATTCTTGAGCAAGTCTCTAAACTCGACTAAACAAATAGTTTAGACTGCTAGTATTTATTTATCACGAACAAGCTTGCTTGAAAATACCTTTGATGTATTTTTAATATGACGACATAATAATTTACTATACAATCTAAAACTATGAACTGAAAATGTATACTTTATAATTATCTCCGAATGTGTAGATATTGCCGTAAGTAACGTAGAGATATGATCAGATAGTGATGTGAATAGTCGACTAAAATCAAATTGAAATCGACTTTGCACATCACTAACTTAGGATAAATAAAATTATAATTAATTAAAGGTATATTTTTATCTTATTGAATGCATTTTGGAAATCAGGGGATGTGGGCAATAAATCGTACTTTATGTTGACATTATACACTTACATAGTAGTAATACATTATGTAACAAAAACCCTGTTGTTCCTTCTACCCACGGTTTAAGAATCGGTATACAAACGTAATAAAGAAAGTCATTTATTAAAAACTGTTCAAAAATAATTAAAATAAATTTTTAATTATTAATATTTATAATTTTTAACTGATTTCTTACCTCTGCAATTCTGCATGAAGCGATTGCGAAACCCGTAGGCTATTTAGCGAAATAAAGATGTGTACTTGTAAAATCAGATAATCTAAACATTATTTTAATAGTTATTTGATTTTGACTTCTCGACTAGCCAATGCTTATTTTTTTTAAATTATAATTTCATCTATGTTGTGCTTGTAGGTAAATGTACACATCCTTAAAAGGAACAACAGGGTTTTTGTTACATATTGTATAATCACCTAAATGTGATGAAAAAATTATATTGACATTATAAGTGTCTAGTTATAATTGATCTGTTAGGCTAATAAATTAATAATATATAATTTTAATGGACAGTGTTGTGTTATTAATTGATGCGGTTGCATATAGTGACAGAATAGTACAAATGAGTCCAGTTGACTGTGTTGACATTGAGTGGGGTGTTTAGATGGTATCTCATCGATCGCACGGAACCCGGTGACGTCCTTGACCTTTCACTGAAGGGCGCGAACACACGTGGTAGTTAATCATCAGACCAGGGCCCGATCTAGCTGTTTAGCTGCTCTGGACAAACAAAACATTTGCCGCGCTTTACAATGACACGATCAGCTTTTAAGAGTACAAATGGTTTTCGGGATTGACGGCTGGTTTTATTGAAAAAAATAGTACCTAGTTAATTTGTTTTCTGATGAAACGATTCAAAAGGGGCTGCCAGTTCTGAAGTAAAATCGATCAAAAATTCGGGAATATTTCCTTGTATTCGCGTCCATTTATTACAAAATTACTTTTCTATTAGCCAACCGCCTTCAATATTGTCGCCTCTTATTCTTGCCTCGCTGGGCCCACCTCGCCCTCCTAGATCGGGCCCTGCACCTGACTGTTAACTTCGTGACGTTTGACATCCTTGTTTGTTCGTGATTTTGTGGAGATTCCACTCCGTTCTCTCTCCATTCTACACAATTTAATTCAACTGGAAATTTATAAACTTGCTTGCAAAGGTGCTTTTGTCGCTCTATATTTGTGTTGGTACACATTTGTTTGTCTTACCTCATTTATTTTATTGATCTATGCTACTTGTGGATTGCCTTATAATTTCTAGATTACAGCAGTTATAATTCATCTCGCCATCTTTTTTGTATCATGCATCCACTTAGGGCCCCCTAGTCTTTGTCAAATGTGCATTTTAAGAACTCTTTCATTTTTTTCATTTTCTAACCATTTGTTCCCAACTTTGTCTTTATATTAATCAGCTCATAGCTCGTTACAATATCCTGATATAGCTGTTAGATATTTAAAAAAATGATTTTGAAACCCACTACTTATGTCGTAAATGTAATATCAATCTAAAAATCCTTGAGCCCGTTCTTGACCATCAAAAACCGCTTTTCTGATCAAATCTGACCACATTAGAACTGTCCAAAACTTGTCGCGAAGGCACTTAATCATAGGGTCAGCAGACAGACACAATAATCACCCGATTGACCGTTAATTAACGGTTAATATGTCAGTGATAGGTATAATTAATCCGCTTGACAAGGACGCTAACGGCGCTAAATGTCAGAGTTACCGCAGTGACCAATTGGTGGTCAAGTGCAGTAGGTCGAGTGAGGTATAGATTTTTGGTTTGCTAAATATTTATAAAGTTTTCGAACTTTCTGATGGTCAGAGAAATGTATGATTTAGAAAATCTGTGCTAGAAATTATAGTATTAGCAGTACGAGTAGTGCGATCATTCGATTTTAAAATCTTTGAGTAAAATTAAATAGTTTAAAACTCATAAAAAATATCTATTTTAGTCTTTATTGTGCCCATTTGATGAGTCTATCTTCATGAACCTTTTCCGAATTAACAGTCTTCCGTAATACATTTTCCTAACAGTTCTTTTGTTTAAAAGAACTCTCATACTTTGTCTTAATTTATGTGTGGTTCATTCAATTATAAGTGAATATAAACCTAATCATGAGAACGTCAAAAGTGAGTGAAACGATCCAGCATTATTTCAAGAACACAACATTGCACGGCTTCAAATATTTGTGGTCGGGACACTGCGTCGATCGGTAAGTATCATTTAAACGTTCATCATTTGATCAATGCTACTTGTGGATAGCCTTGTATTTTCTAGATTACAGCAATTATAATTCATCTCGCCATCACACCAATCGATCGGTCGGCGTCGACTAATCCTTTCTACTAGTGTTGCCCAAATGCAAGACCAAGACGAGACTTAGGCCAGTCTTGGTCTTGGTCTTGCGTCAATACACCTGGTCTTGGTCTTGGTCTTGGTATTGCGCTCTCAGTCTTGGTCTTGGTCTTGGTCTTGCAGCAAGAGTCTCGCAAGTCTTGCAAGTCTTGCAAATACCTATTAGCCTATTGCTATTTATTGAACACGTTAGTTTAGATTTTAGATTATGATTCGCGCTGTAAGACGTATGTAGTTACAGAATTATAATCATCAAAATCATCAATACAACCCTCCAAGTTCATAAAGGTCGAGGAATTATTTAAAAAAAAAAATGACTTTCAAGGTCAAACTCATTCCTCGACCTTTGAATATCAATTTTCAATCTTGCTGCTCACATTTTAGTACCTAGGTATATCACTCACTATCTATCATTTACCGATATTAACAATGATTATTTCGAAATCAAAATATTCGCAATTCAATAGATGCAATACCTACTTAGTTATTAATTATCATCTCGCCCGACAGCTTTAAACGCTGTAGTGTTCGAATTCGAGCCAGTGTGTGAATGTATTTATACAAGAAACTCAGAGCATTCAATTTATACCTACGTACCACTGAGACATCTTCAAGGTCATTTAATTTTATCCTCCTGTACCAACCCTACCAAAATAGGTAACAATTTTGTGTGCCTCTGTCCGTACTCTTTGTCGGTGAATGCGGCGCTCAAACAGTGTCAAATGCTGTGATACACTTGTTGCAAACCGCGGCGTCTTTGTCGGTAAACCGACCAACAGTTTATTCGCAGAACATCACATTTGCCCAATCAACCTTGAACCTTAATTCTTTAGCGATAAAGTTGAAAATCTGTTAAAGAAAATTGACAGATTGTAGTAGCTTGATGTGCTGGCGTCTGTACCATAACATTGGTTGCCGTAGAAACTGTTACTAGACCTACTCGACTCGCTGTTAGTTTTAAATTTTGCTGAATAGAAGAATAATATAAACTTTGAAACATAAGTAGGTACCTACATAATGTTTATATAATTTTGTTGGCTATAATTTTAAGCACATACCAACCTACGAGTACTAACGTGAGATCTGCACATTAGACATAAACAAGCATAATATATTATTATTGGTAAATACCTACAGGGTATGAACTTTGCTAGAAAGTTATTCTAGGTACAATTTTATCACATGGGATGATGGGAACAGATTTTTGAGTAATAACACGCTACCTACTTAATAAATAGTTGAAACATAATAAGTACTTACCTACCTAATCAATACAACCTTTTAGGGTTCTTTCAGACAAGCGGCACGTTGCCAACTGCAGATACAACTGCAGCCCTTAGTTTAGTGTTATGACGATACCTACGGTTTTGATACTGGGGAACGTCTCTCAAAATCGAGATTGAAACCAAATACCTACTTAATAACGCCCAAATCTCAGTTTGTCTTAACGGCAAGACGCAAGAGTCTTGCAGGCTTAAGTCTTGTCTTGCTCAAGTCTTGCAGTGTTCAGTCTTGGTCTTGGTCTTGCTACAATAAGGCGGTCTTGGTCTTGGTCTTGGTCTTGCGAAAATGCAAGAACAAGACCAAGACTGCAAGACCAAGACCGATTTTGGGCAACACTACTTTCTACCATCGATCGACGCTCGATCGATTGGTGTACCTAGTAGAAACTATCGATCGACGTCAACTAATTCATTCTACCATCGATCGACGCTCGATCGATTGGTGTACCTAGTAGAAACTATCGATCTACGTCGACTAATCCATTCTACCATCGATCGACGCTCGATCGATTGGTGTACGTACCTAGTAGAAACTATCGATCTACGTCGACTAATTCATTCTACCATCGATTGACGATCGATCGATTGGTGTCATAGAAACTATCGATTGACGTCGATTAATGCATTCTACGATCAATCAATGGCATCGAAAAAAAAAAGTTCGCGGAAGTAATCGAAGTAGTCACCTTGCTCTGACACAGGCAACTGAAGGGTTGGGTTTTAGTCAGTAAGAGTCTGACACGCCCTCCCGCTCCACCCAGAGCGGGAGAAGTTATTTGATGATTTCCCTTGTGTTGTTAGTTTAGAAAAGAGGTTCTCAACCTTTTTGTCTTTACTAGGTTACTATAGGATAGATTAGTCGACTAATTGATATTAGGGGTTGCGTACCTACATCTAATTCCCAACAGAATTACTACTTTTCATAAAGTTCAAATAAATAAATCAATAACAACCGGGCATACACAAAAAGCTACTTTGTTTTATATTGTTGTCAAAATCCGGCCAAAGTAGAAGAAGACTAATAGCAAAGATATTATTCTACACGATACCGACAAATTGTGTGGCTAGAGAGAAAACTGTGAAAGAATAGGAATAATTTATTAAAAGTAAATAAAGGTTACTGAGTGTGTTAAACCAGAAAGTTTTGTTTTTATTGAAAACTAGCACTTCGCCCGCGACTTGTCCGCGTGGATTTTACAAATAGCTTATGACACTCACAAGTAACGTGGCTTTCTATTGGTAAAAAAAATTTCAAAATCGGTTCAGTAGATCCAGAGATTACCCCCTACAACCTCACAAGCTTTACTTCTTTAGAATATTAGTTTAGTAGAAGATAGATTAAAGACTTCCTAAGCCTGTCCCGCTGGAAGCTTTAGAATATTAGTGTAGTAGAAGATAGATTAAAGACTTCCTAAGCCTGTCCCGCTGGAAGCTTTACAAGGTTTTCCTATGGAGTTACAAATTCAGTTATTAAACTTAACTTAGCCAACACCACATATATGTAGAACTGAATATCTAAAGTTTTGTAGTAATCAATGTGCTCGTAAAGTATACCTTTACGTTCATAGTTAGCATAGTCATTACCACTAATCCTATTTTATTCCCTGAAATCTTTATTGTTTTCAGAAATATGTCTTGCAGGTACAGGCACCCGCACGTTCATGGTAACAGTTTCACTTTGCCAGCGCCTTTATTTCGTAGCAGCAAGGGAGATTTTTATTATTCAAGTATTAATACTGACGACGTGCTTTTATCAGCCAGTAGCTACCCCTCATTTTTAACCGACTTCGAAAAAAGAGGAGGTTCTATGTTCGACTGTAGGTATTTTTTTTATGTATGTCCACCGATTTCTCTGTCATTTGTGGACCCATTTTCAAAATTCTTTTTTTATCCGAAAGATTAACTCCCGAGGGAACCACCCATATACATTTTATCGAAATTGCTTCAGCGCTTTTGGAAAAACTGAACAAAAACGAACAATACGTATATACATAGACGACGTTTTGGTTTTCTCCAATTACGAGAATGTTTAAATTCCACGTTCCATGTTTTTGGGGTTTTTAGTTCTGGGGTATAACAACTAAAAAGAGAAAACTAATAATTTTTAGTGTATTTCCTTTTTTGGAAGTCGGTTGTTTTTTTTTGTAAAAAAGTTTTTTATTTTAATTTCTAATAGTAAGCGATGATGTGGTCGACGATGGAGAACGCTTGCCTAGAAGTAACCTATTCACTCTTGACTTAAAGATACCCAGGTTGTAGCTATCAGGAAACACAGACTTGGCAGGGTATTCCACTCCTTAGCTGTACGCACATTGAATGTGACTTCAGTATCGGCTGGCTGGTCTGCTGCTGCGCCAGCGCGTGCTGCGCGGGCGTGCTGTGCGCCGTGCTGTGGGCGCGCTTCCTGCAGGTGCCGGCGCTGCTGGCGCTCAGCGACGACGTGCGTGCGCTCACCCGCGTGGAGGACCGGGTGCCGGCCGTGGTCGTGTGTCCGCCCCTCGAGAGTGTTGCCGATATGTTTCTGGAGAAGTTGTAAGAGAATGCTGTTTTGCCGTAAATACTCCTTTAAATTTGCTTCCATTTTGAGAGGCAATTCAGAAAAGTGATGCTAACAAAATGGATGGATAGGTACAGTTTGGTTTTATCAAACATCTACATCAAAAATGTAGTGAGTGTAGTGTGTGTGTTACACCACTCGATAGCTCAAAAGACCCCACTAGACCCCACTAGTCCTCCTAGAGAATTCTTTCATATGATACGCTCGAAGAAAATATTGTTACGTACTCTAACCAGCTTGAAATGAACATTTTAGCAGACCATGTCTCCGGGAAAGACTTTCGTGCGTTCTGAAAGAGAACTAAGAAAAGAAGGGTAAGGTTAGCTTGCCAGTGACCTGGGGGGTTGTAGCGAGCCTAAGGACCATAACAAACTTTTTCAAGGATCATTTTAAAGCAATTTCACCGCTATCCTCTTGCTGGTGTCACTGATCCGGAAAACTTGTTAGGTTTTTCCAGTAAAGACGTGGAAAAGGTTATTATAAACATGGTTAAAGGCAAATCTCCGGGCAATGATGGTCTCAGTATTGAGCACTTGCAGTTTGCAGGCAAGCATATATTTAGGGTCCTGGCCATGCTATTTACTTTCTGTAGGTACGCGACACTCTTACCTACCGGCTAAACTGTCGGAAACTATTGTTGTGCCGGTACTTACCCAAAAATGTTACTGGGGACATAACGGCACGACGGGCACGTCCACCGTGCGCCGGCCGGGCCAGTCATTCGTGCTACACCGGGCTGCTTACACCGTGTCGCGACCGGGCCGGGCCAGTCATTCGTGCTACACCCTGCTGTTTTAACCGTGTCGCAATCGGGCCGGGCCCCAGCCGGGGCACGTTCCGCGTGCGGCGGCCGGGCCACGTTCACCGTGCGCCGGCCGGGCCAGTCATTCATGCTACACCGGGCTATGGTGGCCAGTTCGATTTTCGAACAAACCTCTTTACAACACCATATGGGCATTACGACGCCGTGCCCCGGCCGGGTCCTGGCGGCGCACGGCGGGGGCAAGGCCGGGCCCGGCGCGCACGTTCATGTTATAACGTGTCGGGGTCGGAAACAATACCCACTGACATTTGTACGGCGCGGACACGGCCGGGCCACGGTCAAGCATGAATCACTTCATACAAATAGTATACTATAGTTATATATGTATATCTGTTTGACCGTGCCCCGGCCGGGGTCCGGCCCGGTCGCGACACGCTGTAACGTGAACTGGCCTTTAATCTAATAATATCTATTTTTTAAAAGGTCCATCAACTCATCTAAAACAAAACGGATTCCCATGACTCTGGCACGTCTGCTAGCTGGAAAATCAACAGCAAAAGACCAGCTCGTGCTGTTAGATGAGATCCTGGCTTCTCACAACGTGACCCTGACTCAAGTGATGATGAACTCCACGCTGGGCTGCAACGCGCACACCAAGCGGTGTCGCTACCAGAAGAAAGTGGTGCCCTGTGAACAGCTGTTTGAGAAGGAGCTGACGTACTGGGGACTGTGTTGTGTTATGCGGCCGAATAAGTAAGTAGGATTTGCAACGTCTTTCAGTCATGCGTTCGTGCGTGCCGTGGTAAGCGATGATGTAGTCGACTATGCAGCACGCTTGCCTAGAAGTAACCTATTTACTCTTTACTTAAATACTCCCGGGTTGTAGCTATCAGGTTGTAGTTAGCTTTCGATTTTGCTAACAAAGCGAAGCTAAATGCATTAAGACTTTGCTTAGCCCCGGGTATCTTCACGCCTGTATTTCACGAATGGGTTCGCAGAAGTGTGTGTAATTCACCCCCTCTTCACCAGTTTACGATATGCGTATACCTACCTACAAGTCCCATTTTATTAGCTCGAATTCCCATGTTATTGGAGCCCCAGAAAAAGGGTACCTAATGTTTTGTGTGAAATTAATAATAATTTGAAAATATTGTGATTGTTTCTTTGAACAACCACATTGCTTGGTAGTTTAAGTGCCCTGAAATTAAGGGGCAAGGGCCCATGCAGTCTGCTCGGCGCCGGCGTGCAGTTCAAATGGTTCCAACTGCCATAATACTAGTAAATTCTAAATGTAGTCAATACAAGTAATAAGTTGGCCATTGCTCTCTATGACGTAGGTCGTGTTCTAGCGGGTCTACTAGCTAAGTCTACAAAGAAACATAATATTTACATTTTAATGTAGGTAAACAGTTTGCCTATAAATTTAAATTATTCTAATATTTGCGTAAGTTATCGAATGATCTTTAGTATCTAATCTCCAGATTAGGTAAATCAATAATTAACATAAACTCCTGTTTTAAATTTAAGTCTAAGCTTACGAAGTGTTATTATCATATTCTTGTTTCTTTTTATTTGCTTAACCTGTAATAGGGAATATGAATGCCATTTTTTAGGGTTCCGTACCCAAAGGGTAAAACGGGACTTTATTACTAATACTCCGCTGTCCGACCGTCTTATTTGTCTGTCTGTCCGTCTGTCACCAGGTTGTATCTCATGAACCGTGATAGTTAGTCAATTGAAATTTTCACGTATTTCTGTTGCCGCTATAACAACAAATACCAAAGAACAGAATAAAATAAATATTTAAGGGGGCTTTCATACAGCAAACCTGATTTTTTGCCGTTTTTATAGATATATATATAATAGTACGGAACCCTTCGTGCGCAAGTCCGACTCGCACTTGGCCGGTTTTTAATTAACTAAATACATTGGTATATGTATAATACCTACTTATTAACTATAGTTAACCACTATGAAAGGTTTGTTTTTAAATATCTACATCAGAACAAAGTTATTAAGCTTCAAAGTTGATAAAAGAGAAGTCAGACGTGTTATCTGACGTCAAAGGACAGACGCTCATACAGCTGCCATAGAAAACGGCATTTTCGAGAGAGAGACGGATATATTTGCTTAAATTGTTATACAATATCGTTTGATTTTCGATCAATTTTGATTCTGTTTTATTACTGTTAGTATTATCTATCTTTGTATATTTATCGATAAACCGGTTAAGTAAGAAAAAACACATTCATGCATATTCCCTATTGGTGACTGTGTAAGACTAAGGTCAATGTTACCTATGACTAAGATGTGCTGTACGCAGAATCTATTGGGTTACGTTAGTAAATATGTAATAAAAAAGTAGAATTATTTTTCCAGATTATTGCATGTGCAAACGAGGCTGCTGGGTCGGTCTCACACCACGCAGATGATAGACTTAGTGCTACAGTGCACGCATGGATCTACGCTCTATGGTTGCCAGGTGACATTCCTTATATTTACTGCACGGATACTTCGGCCAGCATAGTAAATATTAGCTTAACTGAGGATTCTGTCAAACAGGGAAGTTCAATGCCCATCTAAACATGGGTATTTAAGGTGAAAGCGCCAGGGTAGCCCGCGAAATTCAAATTTTCTTACGTTTTTTGCAATTTGCAGCTCAGTGTCAGGTTGTATCTTGGTCAAAATTTGATTCGCGGCCGCAGCAAGTATGTATTTACAGAACTGTTAGTTAGAATTGATGCCAAATGTCATGATTTCATGATATACTTCCATTTGACATCAATTCTAACTGATAGAGTTGTATTGATTATAAATCTATAAGTACAGACATGCTACGGCCGCGAATCAAATGACCAAGATACAACCTGAAACTGACCTGCAAATTGCAAAAAAACGTAAGAAAGTTTGAGTTTCGCGGGCTACCCTGGAGCATTCACCTTAACAAGAAAAACAGAAAACAATGCTACGTTCCACGTTCGTCGCACCGTTCAAGAATGACTAACCTATTGCATATGAAATTGGATATGGTTAGGCCGAGAGAGACCGAACGTTTGTTTTTCTTAGCGATTTAATTATTTTCAAAATGGTTCCTTTTTTTTTTTGGGGGGGGGGGGGGGGTGAGAAATCATCCTATGACTTCTTCCTAGGGTGGAGCGGAAGGGCGTGTCAGACTCTTACTGACTAAAACCCACCCCTGTTCCTCCCTGCCCTACGCGCCCGGGGGCGAGGTAACTCTTTCGAATTTATCCTCAACCCCCGGGCAGGCATCGGCCATGATGGGCCCCGTCCCTATGGCTGACAACTCTTTGAGGCGCGCGTGGAACACTACGCGCCGTCGACTCTCGGGCCTGGTGCTGATCGGGCGGTGAGTTACCCACTACTCGCCGTCCGCAGGCCCGGGTGTAGGGTGGCCGGAGATCGTCTCGCGGCGCCCGAAGCCCCTGGCGTCTCCTGCGGCGGCTGCTGCTGAGGGCGTTAGGGCGACTCGGCTGTTGTTGAGTCTCCCTAACGTATGCCGCCTCCCTCTTCGCGAGCATTACTGCTTCGCAGAAGGAGGAGACGGCTTCCCATTCCCTCTCGCTCCGTACCATGGCCGGAACCAGGGCACGGCGCGAGAGGTCGCTGCCGCCTATCGCATCCACGAGGACACGGCGGTGCTCTGCCCAAGCGGGGCAAACCTCCACCGTATGCTCCACTGTGTCCTCTGGGCGATCCTCGCAGTGGAAACACCCGGGGGTCACCTCCGCCTTGATCCGACACAGGTACCTCCCGAAACAGCCATGTCCGGTGAGGACCTGCGTCAGGCGGAAGGTGAGGGCGCCGTGGCGCCTCTCCAGCCACTCCTCAAAGAGGGGCACTACCGCCGCGATGGTGGCGTGCCCAGCGTTGGGTTTTGACAGTCGCTCTCTCCATGTCACCATGAGATCCTGCCGGAGCTCTGTCCGCCGAGCCGCGAGGTGTCGCGGCAGCGGAGTTTCGGCCCGGCGTTTTGCCTCCTCGCGCCACTCATACAGGTGCGCGAGGATTTTTGCCTCCAGATCCCACGGTGACAGTCCCGCAAGGAGGCTCACAGCCTCACGGGAGACCGTGCGGTATCCTCGGATCATGCGGATCGCCATGACCCTCTGGGACGCGTTCATCTGGCGAGCTGATCGCTGCCTCAATGAACGCGCCCACACCGGTGCCCCGTAGAAGGCCATGGACCGCACGATCCCCACGTAGAGCCTCCGGCAGGAAGCGTTTGGCCCCCTCAGATTGGGTAGGAGCCGCTTCAAGGCGGCCCCGGCCCTGTCCAATCTGGGAGCCAAACGTCGAAAGTGCTCGACGAAGTTCCACCGGCTGTCGAGGACGAGTCCCAGGTACTTCATCGTACCCTCGACGCCGATGCGAACCCCTCCTACCGTGATCTGGGAACCCGCCGGTGGCGCGTTCCGAGGACCATGAAAACACATGGCCTCGGACTTGTGCAATGCCACCTCGAGTCCCAGTTGCCGGATCCTCTCTATGACTGTCGCAACCCCGCGTGTCATACGGTCGGCCGCTGCCTCGTGCGACCACCCCTACGCCAAGACCAGCGTGTCGTCAGCGTAGCACACTACGCTGACGCCAATGGGGAGGTCGGCGCGCAGCACCCAGTCGTACCCGATGTTCCACAAAGGCGGCCCCAGGACCGATCCCTGTGGAACACCGCACGACATCTCTCGCCGGTTCCATACTCCCTGATGACCGGGGTAGATGACGGCTCTGTCCGTCAAATACGCCTCGACTACGCGACGGAGGTAGGGCGGCACCCGGTGATACCGGAGTGCCTCCACTATGCAACTCCAGGGCAGGGTGTTAAAGGCATTGGCGATGTCCAGAGACACCGCCAAGACGACCCCACTCCGGGCCACTGCATCCCACGTCGTGAGGGCTCGTACGCGCATTCACACACACATTCACAGTCCACCGTGGAGCGCCCCCTGCGGAAGCCGTACTGGCTCTCCGCCAGGTCCGGCCCCACCCGCACCATCTGCCCGACGAGGCGGTTTGCAATTACTCTTTCAAAGAGCTTGCCCACCTCGTCGAGCAGCAAAATGGGCCGGTAAGCGGACGGAGAGTCCGCAGGGCGCCCCACCTAAAATGGTTCCTTTAAGTGAGGAAACCGGCATGCCCGAGAACCAAAACTTCGAAGACATATATCATCCACCAACTCGCATTGGGATCGCGTGGTGGACGGATTACGGCCCACAGCCTCACACAAAGAGGAGGCCTGTGTCCTAACAGTGGGAACATTATAGGCTGATTATGCAATGCTATGGTTCCTTTTATGAGGCACTCACGTCTCCGTCTGTCCGTCGTCTGTCACAAGGTTTTACAGCCAAACAGTTGCAGATACAGTCTTAAAATTTGCCCAGTTGAAAGCCATACAAATTGTAAAATATTGGTACAGAACCCTAAATGTGCGCACTTGCCGGTTTTCTGAATAACATGTACTTACCTTCTTTTTCACCCTCGACCTTTTTTTTCTGATACCTACATTTAATTTTTTCCTGATATTTCCTGAAGAAGAAAAATTAAGAAGGTTCCTGATTCATAACGACCACGACAGAACCACATCATTTAGGACACCTCAAGCCTAACCCTCTGCATGTCCACCGGGTCATGAGTAATTTGTTTCTTTCGCAGCTAGTATTCTGATAACTAGCCGACACACGAATGTGAGCAAGCTGGGAACCGAATTTAGATTAGTGTTGCCAATTGATTGACAAGACTAAAAGAGATGAAAATACTCATAGTTGCGTTTCTGTCTAAAGTTAGTAACAGTATATTCTAGCTAGACAGAGACGCAACTACAATGATTGATAATACAATAATAGTCATTAAAATCATACATCACAAACACTTTCTTTATTACGTGTATATGTATACATAATATTTTTTATTTTCAAGTTAAAGAAATCTTTAATGTCATAAAAGTTGTGTCCATTCAGCCATTTATATAATTAGTTTTTAATTTTTTGATCATATAATAATTTCAGTTCTTTTCGTATTTTATTGTATATGTATACGCACACACACCACAAGCTGCAAGCTGTCTTGTGATGTGTGTATGTGTGTACTTTTATTAAACGATCACCCTAAGTCAGCCAAGCATACTTGGCTGACTTAGGGTGATCGTTTAATAAAAGTCTGGTGGATCCCTTGTTGGTCGAATAATTACTTCATACGTTTAGAGTGGCTGTGATGCTATATAGAGTGTATAATTGTATGGATAACAAGGTAAACCAACCAAAGTCAAGGAATTTCGACGTTTTAGGGAGTTCAGCGTTAAATAGTTTTTTCGTCTCCATCTTTAAAGATGACATAATATCAGGTTTTGTTGTGAGATAATTGTTGACAGAAATTCATTGCCTTTTATGCGTTTTTTATGTATAGGCTAATAGTCGATGCCCAACACCGATTCCAGTTTGATTCATCAGGCCTTAAGTCAGTTGTTCTATTACAGTTAGTAACATACTACGAAGGCGAAGAGTGGGTGAAGCCTGAAACCCTGAGAGCCGGCTACTACTATATGGCCCAAATGCGGTTCATCGCCATCCCAGAGAACCAAAACACCAACCCCACCAGCCTTGTCGAGAATGCCTGTATTCATGATAAGAAGTATTCCAAGGCTATTTGCATGGTAATAATAAATTCAAGTGTTTGTAACATGCCTTAAGGGTCTACTACCGCCCAAGTGGCGCCCTCATTGAATAAAAAATCGTAGCATAGCACAGAAAATAAATATTAAAAAAAAAAGTGTGTGTGTACATTTGTACGCACGTAAGAAGTTATACTTTAATAATAATAATCAAAATCATTATCATAATCGTAATCGTAATCATAATAATAATAATAGGTGACCTCTTTGGGGAAACCGAAGGTTTTGTTTGTGCAATTATGGACGAAGTTATCATGACGAAAAATTACCGGAGATTTATTGTGAAGGACGGCACGGTTGACATATGTCGGGCATGTCATCGTCCGGGAGAATCAATCCGCCACATAATCTCTGGTTGTTCTCGTCTAGCTAACGGTGAGTACTTGCATAGGCACAACCTTGTAGCCAGGATTATCCATCAGCAACTTGCTCTGAAATACTCTCTTGTGAAATCGGAAGTGCCGTACTACAGATATGCGCCCGACCCAGTTCTCGATAATGATAATGTGACAGGACTATTGTAGCCAATAAGCCTAATATAGTGGTGGTGGACCGAATCGAGAGGCGTGCAATGATTGTTGACATTACCGTCCCACATGACGAGAACCACGTGAAAGCCGAGAAAGATAAACAAATCAAGTATATTGACTTGGCTCGCGAGGTTGTCGACATGTGGGATGTGGACTCAGCGATCATTGTACCGATAGTCGTGTCAGCCAATGGCTTAACCAGCCACGAGCCTCGACCAACACCTCAGAAGACTCTCGTTAGGCGGCTGGATCAAGGGCTTAATTCAGAAAGCAGTACTTCTGGACACGGCTCGCATTGTCAGGCGGTTCCTCTCTCTGGAGCCCTGACCGCCGGTAGCTTTATTCTTTTTTAAGAAATATTTAATAATATATTTAATAAGTAAAGAAAGATGAATAAACGAAATAATATTAAAATATTATTACATTCTTTTTTTCCCATTCACTCTCGCTCTGTCTCTTTCTATTCACCCTCCCCAGGAGCGTTAAACGTTTAACGCATCCTTGTTGCAAGTCGCATAAGAAGTATAACTTCAAAAATCCAACGTCACGTTTGATACGTACAAAGAGGATAAAGTATTTTTACGTTGCTAAAACAGGTCTCAAAATGTTTCGTATCCAAAGTAGTAGGCAAAAGTGTCAGAAACGGCCGTTTTTGGTACTTTTGCCTACTACTATGGATACGAAACATTTTGAGACCTGTTTTAACAACGTAAAAATACTTTATCCTCTTTGTAACAAACGTGACGTTGGATTTTTGAAGTTATACTTCTTATGCGACTTGCAACAAGGATGCGTTAAACGTTTAACGGTCCTGGGGAGTTTTTTTTTTAATATTTATTTTCTGTGCTATGCTACGATTTTCTTTTATTCAATGAGGGCGCCACTTGGCCGTTAGCACGGCCTTAAGAATAGAAATTCGATTCGATCAAGGTTTTGTTTGACCATTATTATCGGTACTTAGTGAAGTCAAAGTACGGTGCTTTGTTAATCTCATTCTAAAGCTCACGTAAGTTTTGACACGACACAGTTGGCGCAGTGGTTGAGCGTTGCAGCGGAAGTCGCATTTGCACCCGTAGCCCCGGAGTCAAGTATATGAGGGAAGGGAACACCGGGGTGGTTTTTAGTCAGTAAGAGTCTGACAGACCCCTTCGCCCGCCCCAGGCGAAGGACATCCATGAGGATTTTCCACCCCGGCAAAAAAAAAAAAAAAAGTGGTTGAGCGTTCGGCTGCTGCGCTGCGTGTCGCGGGTTCGACTCCCGCACGTAACAAATATTTTTATGCCCCACAGAAAGTCCGGGTCTGGGTGTCTTGTGTATGTTAGTTTACATGTTTGTGAACGCACCCGCGATACAGGAGTAATTCCTACTGTGGGACAAAGTTTTAATAAACAAAAAAATGCGTTGAGTCTGCCATTAATAGTCCCCTTTTCTCTCACTATTATTGTAAAAAGTACTTGTTATTGCATTAGTCTTGAACAACCATCCCGCTCACTAGGAGTGGGGAGGTGTTAGCTGCGCCACAGTTTTAACTTTAGCAGTTACCTATCATAGTTTTATATTTTTTTTTCTGGGCCTGTATTTAGATTTGTTCCTAATAAACAAAAAAATTTACAATCAAAATCAAAATTCATTTATTTAAACTAGGCTGAGAGCCAGCACTTTTTGAACGTCAAAGTTCAACATAAAACAGTCTACCAAAAACTCCCGCCCGTCACCACTTCCTAGTGTTTTAGCTGGAAAGAAGTGGCGCAATAAATTCCTTAGATATAATCATTATATTTATGATTATTATTGAATTTTCATTTATGTAATAATATGTTGTCTTGGCAGCGGAGGTGTGCGGAGAAAGCCTGTGGTTGTAGTGACCCGATAAAATTCAAATATCACAGCACTAAGAACGATCTCCCGGAGTGTCCCGCCTCGCGTCTCGGCTGTCTGAGAGCCTACGAGTATAAGAAGTATGGTAAGTATAACTCAAAAAAAAAAAAATACCCCTGCTATTGTCGCGGGTGTGTTTGACTACCTTGCCCTGGCACAGGCAACTGAAGGAACACGGCACGGGTGGGTTAGTCAGTAAGAGTCTGACACGCCCTCCCGCTCCACCCAGAGCGGGAGAAGTTATTTGATAAAAAAAATATATATTTTCAAAAAACCCGACTGTAAAAAACAACTAAAAATTTCTTAACAAGTCACTTTTCCAGCAGTCTGATCCAGTTGGTGGCAATTATTTTAGTTCTGCATCAGACTCCTTGTAAAGTGCCTCGTTTGGAACGTTTTTGTTGTTTTTGACAGTCGGGTTTTTTTTAAATATTTTTTTTTTGTTTTCTTCATTTTAGTGAGTTATATTTTTGGAATCGCCTCCTCGAGCCCTATCTTTTGATATCCCTTTTAATATAGTTCGTCGACTTTCATTTTTTTCTTTTTCACAATAGCCATATTGTCTGGTTTTCGCCGTATTGTATTATGATTACTGCCATGTCTTTAGTAGCACTCGCAAGATTAAGACGAATCAATTGACGAAATAATTATCAAAATCGGCCCACGCGTTTGGTCTCTATAGTGCCACAAAGGAACAAACATACATACCTAGGCTGATAAACACATTACCCTCCCTTGCGTCGCGCAGTCGGATAAAAAAGTAGGTACCTCATATCGTACCTCCGTATGGCGAGCAGGCTAGACTGTGCTTTTGTGAACCACTGCTGCAGGGTTTCGGCAGCGCCTGTGCCCTTGTAGTGTAGTAGTGGTATCACTAAATGTTTTTTAACCAACTTCAAAAAGAAGGAGGATATCAATTCGGATGTTTGTATTTTTTTTTTATGTATGTTTGGGCATAACTCCGTCATATATTGACGGATTTGCAAAATTCTTATTTGTTCGAAAGGGGTTTATTCCGAAATGGTCCCATTTATATTTCATAAATCTGATGATGGGTTTCGGAGACAAACAACGGAACTCTTCAAAATTTGACAGTAAATCAACCGCGATTGCTGCGATCGTATGTCAAATGAAATAAAAATCATATTTCAATGTATGATAAAGGCGCAGGCAGATTGATTTTTAATATTATGAATGTTTGTTTGTTACCTTTCCACGACTAATTCACTGTTCATAATTTAATTTTGAATTACGTTGTCAGGTACAGAAAAGGACCACGGTGGAGCATACGGTGGAGATCTGCCCCGCTTGGGCGGAGCACCGCCGTGTCCTCATGGAGGCGATCGGCGGCAGTGACCTCTCGCGCCCGGCCCTGGTCCAGGCCATGGTATGGAGCGAGAGGGAATGGGAAGCAGTCTCCTCCTTCTGCGAAGCGCTAATGCTCGCGAAGGAGGAGGCGGAACGGGTGAGGGAGACTCAACGGAGTCTCCCTCACACCCCCAGCCGCAGCCGCCGCAGGAGACGCCCTGGGGGTTGGAGGTCGCAAGACGATGTTTGGCCAGCGTAGACTGCATTGCTGCCGCCTATACGGACGGCGAGTAATGGGTAGCTCGCCGTCCGATCAGCACCAGGCGCGAGAGTCGACGGTGCGTAGTTCCACGCGCGCCTCAAAGAGATGTCAGCCACCACTGACGGGGCCCGTCATGGCCGATGCATGAATGACAAGGGGTCGTGGATAAATTCGTAACAGACTTACCGCGCCCCTGGGCACTCATATAAGGAAGGAACAGGGGTGGGTTTAAGTCAGTAAAAGTCTGACACGCCCTCCCGCTCCACCCAGAGCGGAAGAATCATAGGATGATTTCCAAATGCCCAAAAAAAAAGTTACAGAAAAGACATAGAGTACCTTTCATCCAGAAACACAGTTCTGTTCTTTATTGAAAGAACAGTAACTTTCGACGATCACAATTTCTTTAGCACGCTAGATGGTGCTACGTGTCTTTCGAATCATTTTGCTCTCGTCGCCGGGGCGGGAATTAAGGACGTACACATTTATTTATTTCGAAAATTCATGGATTTTCAACGGCATAAAACCTCTTTGTGGTTACTAAAAAAAAAACTGTATTACCCAGTTAAATTGAAAATGCTCTGTTTACTCGCATATAACTTGCAGTAAGGTACTAATTTAACTTTGTAGGGATAATTCTATTACGCACTAGTGTGCAATGTTATTTATTACGCACGGGTGTGTTATAGCTAGGTTTATAGCCCTAAAAGCGATGTAATAAGGCTCACTTTACGAGCAAGTGTGTTTTTAATTTTTCTAACAAATACCAATAAATTGATAAATCAGATTTTTTAACCAACTTCAAAAAGGAGGAGGTTCTCAATTTATCTGTATGTTTTTTTTCTTTAATAATTCCCTCATTTGGTACGGAACCCTAAATGTGTGAAGTCCGACACGCACTTAGCCAGTTTTTTATATTAATATCATTGGGTGGAGACGTTAATTTTATCACTTGCTTACTAAAAATGTTTTCATTTCAGACAATGTATCCTGCCAGTGCTTACCGTCATGTAAAAAGATTATCACATACATAGTCTTAGAATCTAGTCCCATGAACGCCATCCAGCATGCTATTGATCCTTTATAGTAAGTACACAAAACCTATGTATTTAAAACTTTAGTTCCATAATATGAAAATTCCATGTAAACAAATATCAACTTTATGTTGCAGTGAATTAAGTTGATTTCAGTATGATTAGCACATGTTATTCGTCCTTTATTGTAAGAATACAACATAAGTTACATTCCAATATTCAAATCCTTAGTTCCTCTTCAACAAATATCAATTTTATTTCAATGTAAATTAAGTTGATATCAAAATGACTAGAACCATTGATAATTCAGTAAAAAGTTAAGAGTTAATGCAAACTGAACCATAAGTATGGATACTAAAAAGGTTTTTACAGAAACAGTGTGGTTCCGCCGTCTATCTAAAGATAGATGTTATAAATATGTACTCTTAATTGCAGCTACGGCCTAAACGTCACACCAACAATCGTAGTGAACTTGAGAGTCAACGTGGGCCATTCTCGAGTGTTTCTACTGAACCCAACGGAAACCTGGCTCACATTACTGTGTAAGTATCTATCTAGACTTTGTATAGCTAAGCGTAGGTTATTACAGCCATAATCTCTGTTATATGCCCGCCATGCTTGGCTTGGCTCTCTATGAACGTTTCGAAAGTAGACTAAATTAGAATATCCTAAAAATATAACAAAAAGAAAAAACTGGGGGAAAACATGCGTCACATCCACGCAAAATGGCCATCGCTCAGTATAATGCTGTGCGAGACAGAGCCCCAGCACTGGTTTTCACTTATTGCTGACACTCACGCGTCCGTCTGTCCGTCTGTCTGTCTGTCCGTCGTCTGTCACACAGGTTTCACAGCCAAACGGTTGGAGCTACAGTTCTCAAATGTTCACAGTCTAAGCATCTTGTTGACCCAAAGCCATACAAATAGTCAAAAAATACATTTTGTAGTAGTCCGACACGCTTTTGGCCAGTGTTTAATTTTGACATGCATTAGAAATCATGAGCTACTTTTTCATAGGCTTCAAAAAAACTGGGCATCCACTGCTCACAAAGGGGGAGTTATAGGTCGTGAGTCCGAACCCAGCTATAATAGGCGCTTTACTTTGTGTAAATTATTTCATCACCACTGCTCTCAAAACGGCGAAGGGAAACGTCGAGGAAACCAAAACTTTAAAAACATGTGAATTCCACCAACCCGCATTGGGCCCGCGTGGTGGTTTACGGCCCACACCCTCTCACAGAGAGGAGGCCTATATCCCAGCAGTGGGAACATTATAGGCTGATAATGCTTGTATGCTATGCTTATTTTCTTTGTTCCAGCGTCTTTAGGCGGAGTCTTCAACATGTTCCTGGGTGTAGGACTATTCAGCGCACTGGAATTCCTATACTTTTTGATAGCAAAGTTACCGGGAGCAGTAATAAAATCCTCTGAAATAGACCCCACGGCTACGAGAAGGTGTACCACCTCCGGACCTGTTCGGTAGGACCGCAGTTGGTTTTTATCGTGGTTTCGACTTTTGCAAATGGATATTTTTTTGTACAATAGGGATGAATCCTCGGTACAAATATAATAATTCTATTTTAAGTCCATAACATAGATTTAAAAAAATATTGGTGACTTATTTTTTTTTTTTTTTTAGTAAACCAATAAAATATGGTAAAGATAAAACGCACCAAAGTTCAGCAATAAGAGGGGAGGGGGGGTCATCACTTCTAGGTAAAAAGTGGTAAGGATTATTTAAGTGTGATTTAATGCGAAATCTCAACGCACTGTATCGTCGTTATTTATTTTGTTTACCTGAAAAAAAAATTGGAAAATCTAAAAGTGTACGCCTCATAACATTAATTTGTTCTTGTACTGAAAATAAATTGTATTGTTGACATATTATTATACAGTAAAAAAAATTGCGAATTTGACCTTCAATATCTCCAGAACCAGTGGATTCCCAGGTATGGTCTAGCGGAAAGAAATGATCCGAATAATGGGTGGAATATGTGGCAATCGGCTTCGGAAACTATCTTTTTACACACGATATACAAAAAATGCTATCAGTCTTTTAATTATATTAAAAATTCAGAGAACATTTAGCTACGCGCAGAATTTTCAAAAAAAACGATAGAAACTGCGATAGTGAATATCGAAAGGTCAAAATCTTGAGAAAATTCTGAAAAAAAAATCGCTCTCGATACGATAGAATTTTCGGCAGTTATTCGGATTACATACAAAAATAATGTAAGTAAGTAATTTTTCTCAAGTCTTTTCTTGATAAACGTGTACTGATGTTATCCTATGCATGAAATATGAACGTAATAAGAGTCATTTTAAGGTCAGAAAATTGCTTGGCCTTGATGTGTTGAGAGTAGAGCACTACATCAAACGCTTCGCGTTATGAGGCGCGCAAAATATACGTCTCGAAAACAGAAGAAAGAAAAATTTTATTTTGGTAATTAACTGACGGACAAAATACATTTTGTTAGTCATACATACTCTATTAACAAGTGTTTAGGCGTCGCCCTAACACGAAACGAGCATCTTCCCGTTAAGGTGAAAGCTCCAACTTAGCCCGCGAAATTCAAATTTTCTTACGTTTTTTTTGCAATTTGCAGGTCAGTGTCAGGTTGTACGAGTATCTTAGTCAAAATGTAGTATTTCATGAAATCATGACATTTGGTACTAATACTAACTGAAAGAGTTATATTGATGATTTTAATGATTACAGTTCTATAAATACATACCTGCTACGGCCGCGAATCAAATTTTGACCAAGATACAACCTGACACTGACCTGCAAATTGCAAAAAACGTAAGAAAATTTGAATTTCACGGGCTACCCTGGAGCATCCACCTTAACAAGTGGGTGTTTAGGCGTCGCCCTAATACGAAGCGAGCATCTTCCCGTTAACGAATGCGTGTTTAGGCGTCGCCCTAACACGAAGCGAGCATCTTCCCGTTAACGAATGCGTGTTTAGGCGTCGCCCTAACACGAAGCGAGCATCTTCCCGTTAACGAATGCGTGTTTAGGCGTCGCTCTAACACGAAGCGAGCATCTTCCCGTTAACGAATGCGTGTTTAGGCGTCGCCCTAACACGAAGCGAGCATCTTCCCGTTAACGAATGCGTGTTTAGGCGTCGCCCTAACACGAAGCGAGCATCTTCCATCTTCCCGTTAACGAATGCGTGTTTAGGCGTCGCCCTAACACGAAGCGAGCATCTTCCCGTTAACGAATGCGTGTTTAGGCGTCGCCCTAACACGAAGCGAGCATCTTCCCGTTAACGAATGCGTGTTTAGGCGTCGCCCTAACACGAACCGAGCATCTTCCCGTTAACAAGTGGGTGTTTAGGCATCGCGTTAATTGGTTCTCGCCGACAGAGGGTGCTTTTTTAGGATGGCGCCTTAGTGCCTCCATAGACGGACTGCTTGGGGTAGTCAGTGTCGACATTTTCAAGCGGTCGCTGTTGGGCGATCTGCAGTTTCAATACAAAATTGACATTCGCCACGGACCGCTCAAGCAGTTCCTTTGCAGTTGCAGATAAAAATGCACTGACTGTTCTATACAGTCCGTCTATAAAGGGCCTAATGGTAATACAATCATGATTTGTGTCTTATGTCCCCATACCCAGTGGTCTAAGTGGCTATTCTTTTCAAGTCTATTGTCTTCTAATAATGTTTATATGTTTCTATTGTAACTGACTTACTGTTCCTCACAAATAAAAATTTGTATAAATACTACGAAGTTTTTTTTATTAATATCGCCTGCCTTTTGCTAACTTTGATGATGAACGATTGAACGATTTATATTGATGAACAAAAGACATTAATTTCGAATGCAAAGATTAAAGTATCAAAACGGTTAAAAACATCCTGAACATAATAATCTATAGTATACCACAGGACCAGCTCGATTCCTCTCTTACTGTGCTATTTTTGGGACAAGCCCGCCACTCTATTCCCAAAAAACTGTAACTCCTGTAAGCCAGAATCAACAGTGGTGACCATCAGAAAAAACGCCGAGGCAATGAAGCTCGACGAGTCCCAGAGAAACGATTAAACTGTCTTGGGTCCCGCAACGAAATTAATCAGAAAAGAACAGCGGAGGAATAAGAAAAACATAATTTCCACTTCCCTCTTAATCAAGCAGGAGACAGAACAAAGCTAGGCCATTAGGCACAAAGGGATATTTACAACTGGGGAAACCCCAGTTGCCAAGCACCACGGATTAAAACACTAATATTAATGGGTCTTAAATTGTGAGCTGTTACATTTGATTCCAATAATATGTATGGTATGGCATAAACGCTTGAACGCATCGAAATTCGTTCTAGTTTCCACAACGTCCGTGTAATAGACGACTGCAGACGTAGAGTGAATACTATCCAGGTATTTCCACTTGGGGCGGCTCGTACAAAACGAATATATTAACATTGAAAGAGCTCAGCGCCTTCTCCTAAAAGTCGCTCTCTTCAAACCACGATTATACGCCACAACTGCCCTCTATAACGAAGCAAATAAATAAATAAATATTCCACAACTATCACACAACGCCATCTAGTCCCAAGCTAAGCAGAGCTTGTGTTATGGGTACTAGACAACTGATAAACATACTTATATATTTCTAAATACATACATATTATAGATAAATTACACCCAGACACAGAACAAATGATCGTGCTCATCACACAAACATTTGTCCTGGGTGGGAATCGAACCCACGACCTCCGGCATAGCAGTCAGGGTCACTAACCACTAGACCAACAGGCCAGTCAAATGTATTGACAATCAGGCAGCTTTATGTGTTAGTAACTGTTTTAAAAAAGCATTCCTTCATAGACGCTTCTACAGCTAAACAGAAGGTTGGCACTAGGCGCTTTTATGAAGTCTGTGAAACAACTGCGGTAAAAACATCATTTGCCCAGAACTTCTTTAATTTCAGAGCAAGCAGATTTTATAATAACGTTAACAGGGTGCTAGCAATTGTTAATTTGTCTAGGGTAGAGTGTAAAAAGAAGCTTACCCAGTGGCTCTTAGGACTGAATTATGAAGAAACGGAAAAACTGCTAATTATCCTATCCTGGTGTAGCTTTTTCCATAAAGCCATACCGCCACCTCATCACGCCCATGTGCGCATACACATCCTTCACTATACGTACACGCACAATACAGCATCATACTCTCTCTCACATACACACACAACACAACACCACACACACGACACCTTCCACTTCACACAATAACAAACACACCAACACACACACACAGCACACGCATTTCAATGTTATTTTAATTTGTAAGTACTTCTCTTGTTGTTCTCTTCTTACAATAATCCCATGTTCTGCAATTATTGTTATAATCTCATTCTCGGCGAGGGGGGCCAGGAGTCCATAGCACAGGGTATTCTAGTTTGGATTCCTGTCTCCCACAAACCTTTGTACCGGAAATATATTTTGTAACATAAATATTGTAATATGTACTTTGTGGGAGAAAATAATAAATCTTATCTTATCTTATCCAACATAATATTGCGTTCAGTTTGCCAAAGAGTACACTCCCATAGGATTTATGATGTGCGGATTGTTCGTATTCTCTTACTGCGCAGCTGAAAGCTGAGTGTCGAGGTGGCAACAACAGTATCTGGTACAGAGTGTAACGGAAAGAAGTGGTCATAATTTAAAGCTCACTGTCGAGGTGACAACAACAGTACCTAGTACAGAGTGTTACGGAAAGGAGTGGTCATATTTTAAGGCGGAGGTTCCCAAAAATGGTCAAAAAGGTGGTTTTTTAAAGCAGTGTATCTCTTAAACCGTAAATAGTTTTGAGAAATAAAAAAAAATTATATTTTCAAGTCCTACTTGCATACAGTGATGGAGCTAGAAACATAATTTAACATACTTTAATGCATCAAAAAAATCTTCTAACATACCTCTTAATTATCTTTAAAAGCAGTTTATCCCTTCATTAACAATTATAATCATAATAAAAAATATACCATAAAATTTCAAATGCTAAGTTGCATCCAGTGATGGATTATTTTTTATAAATTTATTAGTAAATCCTAAGTAAATCGATAAAATACTTCATATTTTGCAATAAATTGCGACCATTTGTCGTAGCCCATCTCTTTCTTTTCTATGCAATCCGAGAGTGACCGCGCTTTATAGACATCTGGGCCTTAAAGCTCAGTGTCGAGGTGACAACAACAGTACCTAGTACAGAGTGTAATGGAAAGGAGAGGTCATATTTTCAAGCTGAGTGTTGAGGTGACAACAACAATACCTAGTTCAGAGTGTAACGGAACAGAGTGGTCATATTTTCAAGCTGAGTGTCGAGGTGACAACAACAGTACTTACCTAGTACAGAGTGTAACGAAAAGGAGTGGTCATATTTTAAAATATTCTGCCCATGGGAATGGGACAACTTTCTCTAGGGAAGTCATAGAAAATTCCCAACAAAAAGTTTTCTTCTTCTTTCCGTACAAAGTTAACAAAATTAGTGTGGCAAGTGCAATTTTTTTTTTTAGGCTTTTACCATGACTTCCTTGAAGGAACTTTTTTATACTATATAGGTGACAAACAAGCTTGTATGCAAAAACAAAAACAAGATCGTATTACCCAGTGACTGGGTTGAATACTGGTATTCAACAGCATCCGGCTAGACTGGAAGCCGACCCTAAAATAGTTGGGAAAAGGCTAGGCAGATAGGATATATTGGTGACAAACAAGCTTACGGCCCGCCTGATGGAAAGCGGTCACCGCAGCCTATGGAGGCCCACAACACCAAAGGTATCGCCTGCGCGTTGCCGACCCTGCAGAACTTTTCACGCCCTTTTTGAAGAGCCCCATGTCGTAGCTCATTGGGAAAACCGCGGAAGGGAGGTCACTTGTTCATTATGATGGGCAGAAGTACTCAAGATCAAAATGGGAAAAGTAGGTACTGTGACGACCTTATGTTGGCAACCTTATGGAGGAGACTGGCACGTTGGAAGTTTGGAACTTTCTAGAAACTCTTGGAACGCCATTTGAGAATTTAGAATAAAGAAGATTTTAGTTTTTAGGTAGACTTCTCCTAGCCCGCTCGAAGAGGGCACTTGTATTAATTTTTTTATTCAATATAACGTATTAGTGTGCAAGTCCTCTTTCTTTTATAACACAACACCCATAAGCAGTCACTCTTATACACCACACTCTCGCACCGCTAGCGAGTAAGACAAACCCCCAGGAATGTGAAAGGATTCTCCAGGGACCTAGCACTAAGAGAAGCTGCTCCAGGTCCCTATAAGTGGCGGCGAGCGCCGGGGAAAGAGCGCCGTATGTAAGAGTGACGACAACACTAACGGTGTGCGGTGGACAAACTGAGGACTGATGCAGTGACAGCATCAGGATAAGAGGAGTATACTCCAAGCTGAGTGGTTCTATTTTTATTAAGTGTTAAATAATATAAATAGAGCAAAATGCGATACTTTTCGGGACACACGTATGAGGTGTGCCTCGAAGAATTTATCGACGAGTTTGTGTCGATGGCCATTGCCAAAGGGTGGCGAAAAAGCGATTATTCGCTAATTCTTGGTATTTGGTTAAAAGGAGCTGCGTATTATTTTTTTAAATATACGTTCCAGTATGAGATGGAATTTGACACACTGTGCGCGGAGCTTAGGAGAGAATTCCCATGCAAGTGTGTGTCTTGCAAGCAGAGAATCAAGCAGTGTTTTTATAATCTTGAGAGGCCGGACGTTGTGTCCGAGGCGGATGAACAGTCCGAGGATAATGTGAGCGAAGATAATCAAGTAATATTATTTTCTAGCTCAACAATCAAAGCAAAGGAGGAGGACGATGATGACCAGAGCTGCGCTGATGCCGGCCTAGTCAATGATGTCCAGGAATGTGAAGACTGCGGTCTAGGCGATGATGACCGAAGCTGTGAAAATGAAGATACAGAATCGGGTCGGTTATTTACAATTATTCCTAGTAATAATATTTCAGAGAAACAAGAGATAATTGTAGTAAAAGAAACATTTGGCGAGCACGAGTCGAATGAAAATTTTATTTGTTTGGGAGTTGTTTCGGCTGATGTCGTCGACATGGAAAGCTGTGAGGTGGAAGTTCCGTCGGAGACACATGGTTCTTGTGACGATGATTTTGTTCAAGTTGAGTATGTTTCTGCTGATGTTTGTGAGCAGGAGAGCTTCGAAATGACGGTGGAGTCCAAAGAGCTGTGCGTGCCAGTGGAAGTCATGCAAAATCCTGCTATTATTGTTCCAATGGGTGATGGTCCAGCGGATATCTATCGGGATGAAAACTGCATCATAAATATCACTTCACAACATCACAACATTTCACAACAAGCGGAACAGCATTTTTCACAGAATAGGCTGGAGGAGGAGATATGGGCCCTCCCACATTGTACGAAGAAGGATAATTTCCATTTCTTTGCTAAACATAAAATTATTTTTGTATCAATGTTAATTCTAGCTGACGTGTATTGTCATAGCAACGTGACAAACAAGTTTTCGACCATAAATATAAGGTATGGACGTAGTAATTACGATGACCCAAATTCTTCGATAAAAATAAAAATATGCGAAAGAGGTCAAGAATTGCTTGTAAACTATTTATTAAAGCAATATTCTGTAAGTAAATATAAGTGTTGGAAATTTAAGAAAAAAATTATAAATTGTTTGTTGAAAATTATTTTATTTTTAAAAAAATTTTTAGAGAATAGACAGTGGTGTCAGATGTCATTTGACATGACAAATAATTGTCAGATATCTGGTACGTCAAAATTAGTACGGTTGACAATATAGTAAAAGTTTAAATTTTAACCGACTTCAAAAGTAGGAGGTTCTCATTTGTTTTGTTTTTTATGTGATATTAATCGTTGTGTTTTTGTGTGTTTCATGTAATCGATATGATGAGCTGCACGGACGTGAATGAAGACTGATGGGAGATGTGACCACCTATCATGAACAAGGAAATATATTTGTTAGGCGATTATTAGTGAGAAATAGGTATGAGTTTCTCCAGAGTGCGATTTTAATAAAGATGTTACTACGGTTAGGAGGTAGAGGGAATTGCGGTCCTCTCTCCTAGGGAAAAATGTGTCCGGGTTTTTTGTCGGTTTATACCAGCTTTGTTTATGGGGTATAATGCCTTCGCAAAGTAGGATCGACTTGATTCTGTATGGTGTGACCGAGCCCATGACAATTTTTATGTATTATTCATTTAGAGAGTATACTTCAAGTTATATTTATGGAGCACTCTGGGGGAAGTTCAGGAACAGTGAGTAGGTGTTCAGAACAGTGGTCGTATTTTTCTCCTGGTCTTCATAAGCGTCCAATGGAGTTAAAATTATTACAGTTTTGAATTTTATTTTTTTGTAAACCCCTTCTGGGTAGATGCTAACTAGAGCATCTTAGGTCAGAAAATTTAGCAGAGCAGTGTGGCTTTTAGTGAGGTTTTGCCTCACTGAAGCCATGTGCATTGCCGGGATATGTGGTGCGCCGAATGGCTTAATTAATAATAAGAAAGAAGACCACATCACTCGGGGTGCAGTATGGTTATCCATAGATGGACTTCTGCATCTCCATAACTCCTCACATAGGCAGGGAAAAACTGGATAGGGTTAGGTAGATCTCAATCGGCTTTTCAAATATTTAATTGAATGGAAGACTTACTAGCGTCTGCGCTTCTATTCGTAGGGGCGTAGCTCATGTGACGACCTTATGTTGGCAACCTTATGGAGGAGACTGGCACGTTGGAAGTTTGGAACTTTCTAGAAACTCTTGGAACGCCATTTGAGAATTTAGAATAAAGAAGATTTTAGTTTTTAGGTAGACTTCTCCTAGCCCGCTCGAAGAGGGCACTTGTATTAATTTTTTTATTCAATATAACGTATTAGTGTGCAAGTCCTCTTTCTTTTATAACACAACACCCATAAGCAGTCACTCTTATACACCACACTCTCGCACCGCTAGCGAGTAAGACAAACCCCCAGGAATGTGAAAGGAATCTCCAGGGACCTAGCACTAAGAGAAGCTGCTCCAGGTCCCTATAGTACCGTCAATACAAAATTTGAGCCCAGACTCCTAAACTAGGATGATCCTGCATCTTAGGAGGCAGTGTCTTCGCAGTAGTTTTTAAAATATGAGCACACATTTCTGTTACACTCTGTGTAGGGTAAAGAGAAAAAACCACTTAAATAATAAAATAATAAAAACTTTATTGTTCAAGAAAGCCGTGCAGATTAAAAATAGCACTAGCCTCCACACTAGGATTCCCTGTGTTGTGGAGCCTAGTCTCTTTCGTCTTACAATTTTATAACTTACATATATGTAGGAACAGAGGGGGACACATACGCAACGTGCGTCGGTCGGTACGATTTGTAAGGCCGGTTACTGTGCTCCACCGACCGTCAGTACGTACGGTCCGTCCTGACGATACGCTTGAACCGACCGTCAGTTTCTATCATTCAGTGCTCTCCTGACCAACAAACTGACCGGACTGGTACAGTCGCACGCAATGGAACCGTTTACGAATTGTTTAATTGCTGCTTATTATCTTCGTAGACGTTTTAAGAATAGAAGAAGACGTAGATATCATGTACACCCTATCGTCGCCCAAAGAACATTACAAGGGGAATTCACTACTATATATTCATTATTGCGCGAAGATGAAGAAAAGTTTTTTAATTACTTCAGAATGTCGATCAAAAGTTTTGATGAATTATCAGCGAAGTTACAAGACTACTTAAAACATGTAAACTTATTTCGAGCTCCTGTATCACCGGTGGAAAGACTTGCAGTCACTTTAAGGTATGTAACTATGTCTATATTACAGATTACATAAATGTAGATATCAATTTAAATATATTAATCCCATTCCACTAATTACTAACCCTATTAATCCCATCCCACTAGTATGATAGAGATATATGGGACTCAATGACAAAATAATGTTTAAAATAATCATGATTTTAAAATACCTTAATTACAATAAAATCACAGTTTCTTGTTTAACTATTATTATTTAAAAATAAAAATTCAGTTTTGTTTAAATACAACAAGGTCAGAAAAATCTGTTTGCTCTACGTTGGAATTGGAAACCATAACAGGCAGCATGTTAGGATAAATATTTGTGAGAAGCTGTTCCGATTCTTGTGCAGTAATATTGTTTGATGTTTGTGAATGAGATGAATAGGACTCTGGTGACGTGATGAAGTATGTCGTACTGGAAGACTGGGACTGGGGACGACTAAGAGCATTGTCACCATCATGAATCTTCGTAGCTATTTTTAGTACTTCAGAACGAAAAGTCAACTTTTGACTAATAGAAAATGAGTTAGTAATTGGTAACAGCGATGTGAAAAATGCCATGTCATCATTTTGTAGTATTGTACTATTCTCTTTAAACATTTGCAGCATCTGTTTGTCAAACTCAAATTCTTCTTTATTTATAGACCTTTTAGATTTTGTAATTCGTCTATTTTTTTTATTTTGACTTGTCTGGGATGCAGGCTCAGTATTTTTTTGTTCGAAAACTCTAGTGTCGAAAATAGTGCTTGTCGAAGGTTGTGGCTCGGGCTGGGGCTCGGGCTCAGGCTCAAAGTCGGGCACCGAAATATTTGTCTGGGAATCATCTGCCATTAGGGAGTCCTCGACTTGGACTGTGTGTTTCTTGTCGAGAAATCTCATGTGATCGTAATATATATACTTTTTTTTTATCGCTCCGCCGCCAGATCCGGACTTCGTATTCGTAATTGCAGCTTTAGACCTTGTATACGCATCCCGAGCTGTTCTCCATCTCTGTTGTATAGTTTTATCTGTAACATAAAAGTATCTAAGCTTATTTCTTTCTTTCAGGTACTTAGCTACTGGTCATACATTCACAGACTTGCATTACAGTTATCGTCTTGGGGTGTCAACAATCAGTTTTATCGTTAAGGAGGTTTGCAAAACAATTTGGGAGATTCTTCATGAAGAATGTCTTACATTGCCAATATCGCCTGAGGGGTGGCTTCATATCATCAATGAATTTAACGAAATAGCAAACTTTCCAAATTGTGTTGGATGTATAGATGGCAAACATGTGAGAATAATCAATCCTGAACACAGTGGAAGTATTTATTCCAATTACAAGAAATTTTTTTCAGTTGTTTTACTTGCTATATGTGACTGTAACTATCGTTTTATATACATTAACGTCGGTTCATGTGGAACCGACTCTGATTCTACCATATTCAAAAACAGTAATTTGTTTCAAAAACTACAAAACGAAGAAATGTGTTTTCCTCCCCCCAAACCATTGCCCCATACGACCGAACCACTGCCATACGTTATTGTCGGGGATGCGGCATTCGGTATTTCAAAACAAGTGTTACGACCTTATGCACGTAGTAACATGACTTACAAAAAGAAAATATTAAACTACAGACTTAGTCGTGCAAGGAGATATATCGAGTCTACATTCGGCATAATGAGTAACAAATTCAGAATATTCCACAGACCTATGAACACTTCCTTGGAAAACACAATTACAATCATCAAAGCTTGTTGTATTTTACATAATTACATCAGAGAACGAGATGGTTACAAAATAGAGGATACATTAACAATTGCAGGATTTGAACCGCTTACCCACGGCAGTGACAGTCAAAGACATAATATCAGATCAGGGGACATGTTGAGAGAAAAGTTTGCTAATTATTTTATATCTCCAGAGGGTGCTGTGTCTTGGCAAAATAATAGTATTTTTTAAATTATTTGTATGTCTCGAAATAAATAAATAAAGATGAAGATAGTTTGTTCTTTACTTACCTATATCTTTTTGTTCAGTAGGAGTCATTTCATCGAAATTAGGAAACAATGCTTCACACACTTCTTGCCAAGCCTTTAACTTTGCATCACGGTCTTTATACAAAACGTGGCTTATGTTCCAGAGTGGTTCACGAAGCCGAACTTCGGTGATTAATCGTTCGGTGTCGATAAATTTGTTCATTTTGAGTACCTACGAAATAATTTTTCGTCGACGATGATACGCACATCCGTGCGGTCGGTCCACCGGTCGGTGCAGCACTGAACGCGTTCATATGTTTCCATAGCGCGTCGGTCGACCGACGGCACGCATGCGGACGCGCTCGACCGACGGTCCTCGTACGCAGTGCGTAGCAATATACGCGTGCGTACGGTCGGTCGAGCACTGTGACGACTTGTGAATTTTCATACAAATGAGAAGCGCGACCGATGTACGCACCGACGGTCGGTCGAGCACTAAAACCGGCGACAATAATCGAGTGTTAAGCCAAATACCTACAATACTCGTAGATTCAACTAAACATTAACAAACTTAGTTGCATTAAATTAAATTTAAACGTGTGTTGTGTTTTGTATACGTGTGTGATGAATGAGTGAGTTAAGGTGGGTTTGGACCAAATGAAGATAAAACCAGGGCAAGTTTAGAGAAAGGGATACCGGAAAATTGGGGACAGAATAAGCATACAGACATTCGTCTGGCCCAAATCAGCCTTTATGTATTAGGTAATGTGGTATTAGTGTGATGAGTGTGTGTGTTGTACTCATGAGTTAAGGAACTTCTCCGTGCTTTCATAGTCCATTCCTGTCAGAAATTTTGAAAGGTGTTTTATAGTTTTATTTCTAGTCTAGGTCAGTAGATTCATCTCATTATTGAGCTTACTGTAAATAAATGGTTCCATATAAAGAAAGCATCTGTTGCCAAAAAAGAGTCTACATTTAGGTTTATGCCATTTGGGCTTATTTGCATTTCTGAGAGAGCGCATTTTATTGTATGTTAACGCACTGTTGGCATTTTTGTGGAACCTCACTGTCACTGCCATGATATACAATTGGTGCACACGCAGAACACCAGTCTCTTGGTACAGTGTATCAGTCGAGAAGCGCATGGGTTCTTGGGTGGTTGGGGGGTTTCTTGTAAGTTACCTTTTTAAGTAGAGCCCTTTGAGCGCGCTCCACTTTCATTAAATGCGTTTTATGTGCTACATCCCATGTTATGATGCAGTAGTTGAGAACAGATTGGCAGAGTGTGTGATAAAGCATTTTCAAAACAGCGTTACTTTCAATCCGACCCATTTTTTTGAAAATGTGTTTAAGCATTCTAACCCGACCACTTACATGCTCTATTTGTTTTGACTAGTTAAGGTGTTGGTCTATGTGAACGCCGAGATACTTTATGTGTTTGACTTGCTCAAGGCTTGGGCTGGTACATCTTGTTGGTTCATTGTTATCACAGGAGTGCAGTTTTACTGAGATATGGGCCGGGCAGGAAGTTTTTATGCTGACACTAAAATTCACGACCTTCGTTTTCTCTACGTTAAGCGTAAGTAGATTGTGGGTAAGCCAACTGGAAACCAGGTTTACACCCGTGTTTACAGACTCTTGGATGCTTGCCCAAGTTTTGTCAAAGAAAACTATGGCGGTATCATCAGCGTAGGCGAAAATTTTTGCTCGGTCCAGTTCCAATGTACAGAGGCTGTTTATGTACAGGATAAAGAGTGTCGGCCCAAGCACACTGTTCTGAGGGACTCCATAGTTTAGGCAGGCATAGCTGCTGCACTTGTCACTCATGCGGACCCTTTGTGTGCGGTTAGTCAGATAAAACTGGAACCACTCATGAGTTAAACCTCGAATACCAATAGCTTCCATCTTTTTAAGGAGAATACGCCTGGACACCGTATCAAAAGCTTTTGCCAGGTCAAGGAAGATGGCAGTGCATTTATAGCCGTTGTCCACTTTATTTACTACAAAATCAACTAGATTAGTTACTGCGTCCTCCGTTGAGCTGTGCTTACGAAAGCCGTATTGATTGTCTGATATCAAGTGGTTTTTCTCAAGGAAGCTGAGGAGTCTGCTGTTCATAACCTTCTCAAGGATTTTGGATAGAGATGTGAGTAGAGATATCGGTCGATAGTTAGATGGAACTGTTTTATCACCTGCTTCAAAGATCGGGCATACCTACATTAGCGTTTTTCATTAGCGTAGGAACTTTCCAAGTCGAGATACTTAAATTGCACAAAAAGGCAATTGGAGCAGCAAGGAGATTTTTGCATAATTTTAGTATCCTGTTCGTGACTCCATCCCATCCAGGTGCTGAATTGTCTTTGAGGTTTGTTATGATCTTATTAGCCTCAACTTCGTCTGTTGGCGTTGGGAAGAAAGATTCGCTAGTTGGGTTTTTATCGTGGAATAGTGTCATAGCAGCGAGTTCTGTTTCTGTTTTATGAATACGGAGCAAAGTCCTTTCAGCAAGCTGCTCACCTACTTTCGTGAAGTATTGATTCACGTTATATAGACTCTACGGGATCTGGGTATGATTGTAGTAGTTCTAGGCCAGTCTGACTCGTATTTTTAAAGTTACAGATATTTTTAATAGTCATTGATATAGGGTTATTGGTAACTCGATGTACATATTGGTCTGGCAGGTCATGATAGTGTGAACTATTTGCAACAATTAAGCACCCGAGGAAGCTTAGGTAGAAACCCACGGGTTTTGAGAAAATCCAAGTTTTCAATTAGCAATTTCAACGTTAAATATAATCTTTTTTAAACCTAAAACAAAGTCAGGTTAGTTACACCATTTGTAACTCAAGGCCCGCTGGCTGGACCGATTTTTATTATCTTTGAATTGCTGGATCGAATAGCAGAATAACTATTAAAACATCGGAAAAAAAGTTTTTGTAGAAAACTCACTTTCTCGTACATTTTGTATGGAATGGCTTCTTGATGGTATCTCGAGAACGGATTCATTTATTAATTCTGAGACGGTATGAAGTTCGCCGGGTCAGCTAGAACTTAAAAAAAAACTCGGATAAATACTTAATCGTTGCAATTACAATTGCTTTTTTTAAGTCGGTTAAAAATAAAGACACAAAATCAGAAACACCGACTTTCAAAATTAATAAAGTTTACATTTTTTTATTGTTTTGTTTTGTTTATATGAGTTCAAACTAAGAGAGGGTCTCAGTTAAGAACCAGTAACTGCAAAAATAAACCAAATAAAGATATATTCAATTTTCTTCAGCCTCATTTCTTTTTCCTCCTATCCTTGGAGCTGTCCGTGATGAACAAGATTAAAGGCTCCACTAGGATGTGAAGAAACTTGAGGAACGATTTCAAGGCCGTCGGAACACTATTATGCATCTTGGTTAAAGCGTGCAGATTCTTCGAAACAAAAGAAAAAGTTCTAATTTCATAACTATGAAAATAAATATATATATATATATATGTAAAATGAATCCCTATTGAAAGGCTCATTAGGCTTATTAGGCGGATTAGGCTTTGAAAGGTTCATTTGAAACCAGCGTCAGGCGGCTCCAGCCCGTTTGACATTATCGCTGAAATGGACCTTTTTAGCGCAGTCGTGAGGCACACACTTTTTGTTATAATGTATTTTTTTTATTCACTGTTATTTCTGTGTACCGTGCGTGTTTCGTGTACTGTTGCTGAATAAATTTTATTCTATTCTATTTCCTTGGTCACAGCATCACGTGTGAACGGTTGGACCGGTTTCGCTAATTCTTTTTTTATTGTGTTTATTATTGTCAGGAGGTTCTTACGAAAGAAAAAATTAAGAACATTGAGCGGAAAATTGGGTTTAACAGTTCGGGCGCCAGGACAACATCTGTCGGGTCAGCTAGTATACAGGGTGTAACGGAAAGGTGTGGTCATATTTTAAGAACTGCATCTGCCCATCGATAAGAACAACTTTCTTCAAGAAAACCTAAGGAAATCCTCTTAAATTTTTTTTACCTCCCGTACAAATATTGATTAGCTGGTGATAACTTTGTATGGAAAGTTCAATTTATTTTTTTGTGAATTTTCTATTTTTTCTTAGAGAAAGTTGTTTGTTTTCATGGGCAGAACCGATTCTTAAAATATGACCACACCTTTCCGTTACACCCTGTATGGGTAGGTACCTATATATTTAAGTGTTTCAATAGGGAATATGCATGATAAGTTTTTATTTGTTCAATTGAAGACTTATTAACTATAGTGAACGAATATGAAGGAATTTTCAAAATATCATCCTCAGCGACGAAGTTATAAAGCTTTTAAAGTTGATAATTAGAAAGAAGTCCGACGTGTTCTTTGACGTCAAAGGACACGACGCCCATACAACAGCCATAGAAAACAGCGTTTTGGAGAGAGGGACAGATATATTTGTTTGAAACTGTTATAATATCTGGTTTAATTTTCGATCAACTTTGATTCTGATTTCACTGTTTGTACTCTCATCATCATCATTCTCCTGCCCTTATCGCAATTCATTTGTGGTCGGCGCAACATGTCTTTTTCTTCCATACTCCTCTATTAGTCACACAGTTCACACAGTCCAACCATCGTTTCTTTGGCCTTCCCCTACTCTTATAGCCATTCACATCCATACATCAACTCAACATACTTCCCAGGCAAACCTTTCTCTTTCAAGGTCCACCACAACACATCCCGAGGTACCCTATCATACGCTTTCTCAAGATCAATGAACACCATGTGCAAGTTCTTGTGCACGTCTGTACTTCTCGCACAATTGACGGAGAGCGAAGGTGGCGTCCATAAACCCAAACTGGTTCGGGGTAATCTCACTCTCCTCTCGCAATCTTTTCTCTATCACTTTCTCCCATACTTTCATAGTATGTGACATGAGCATTATCCCTCGATAGTTGTTGCAGTCCTGTACATCCCCTTTTTTCTTGAAGATGGGCACTAGCGAACTATTGCACCATACTTGTGGGATCACTTCTTCATACAACAACTTATTGAAGAATAAAGTCAGCCACATACATCCATCCTCTTTTAAACACTTCCATACTTCTACTGGTATGTCATCAGGGCCCATGGCTTTTCCATTTTTCATACATTGAACTGCCTTTCTTACTTCATCCATGCTAATTTCTCTCACCAAACCCATATTTACTTGTACCTCTTTGAGCACACCATTCCATTCATTCTCTTCGTTCTTCAACTTTTCAAAATAAACCTTCCATCGCTCTTTTATTTCGTCATCTTTCGACAAGACTTTACCGATTTCATCTTTCATACATTTTATATGCATTATGTATGATCCCTTGCTAGACCACATATTACTTTTAGATGGGATACGGATGGAATAAAAGAAGGTAAGTACTAGAACACTAATGTATTGTCCCAAAAGTACTTATAGGTAAAATGAGCTTAATGGACTGATGGTGTGGCAAATGAAGTGAGTGACGCGGCCCTTGTTGGCAGTAACGAGAACGCCTGGCTGACTTGATAGCCCAACGCGAACTGAACTTTATTATGAGTCAAAATGCATGCGCGGCGTAAACTGCTGAATTGCATAGTGTGCGGTTGCACCGTACACATTATATCCCTCGTTCTCTTTTCTCTTACTTTTGTAACCCGGTAATAGAGCTCCTTCTGGCCTCTAGGGCTGTCCAGTAAATCATATAACTTTTCCTGCGCCTCAGCCCTGGAAACTGCAACTGCCTTTTTTGCATTTCTCTTCCATTATTTATAAACTTTTTATCTTCTTTCAGATTATCATTTCCGGTTTCTACATTCTGCCATACTTTAAACGAAATTTTCTTTTCTTTCAGCATCTTTTGCACATCTTCATTCCACCACCATGTATCCTTTTCTATCATGCCTTTCTCTTGTGATTCTCCAAACACTTCGTTTGCTACTCGCCTTATACAATCCGCCATCTCTTTCCAACATTCATTCACAGATTTTCCTTCAAAACCTTCATTTCTATCATTTTATCTACCACTTGACCAAAGAGTAATATAATATAGAGGGAACACTTGACTCTTAAACATACTTGCACACTCCTCATTTTCTATCATACGCCATCTGATTTTTGGTGGGGGCCGTTCTTTGTTCCTACTGGACGAGAACGTCCATCATTATGAGCCTGTGTTGAGAGACTAAGGCTTCGCCTGGCAACACTTTACAGTTTTTGACTGTTTTGACTGTTTCGTCTCACCAAAAAGAAGTCAATTCCCAAGAAAAAGTCTATTTTTAACCGACTTCCAAAAAGAGGAGGTTCTCAATTCGTCTGTATGTTTTTTTTTTTTGTATGTATGTTACCCGATTTCTCTGTCAGTTGTGAACCGATTTTCAAAATTCTTTTTTCATCTGAAAGAATATACTCCCGAGGTGGTCTCATATAAATTTTATCGAAATTGCTTCAGCGCTTTTGGAGAAACTGAACAAAAACGGAAAATACGTTTACCTCGATGACGTTTTGGTGTTCTCCAAATGTTTAAATTCCACGTTCCATTATACTGGGGTTTTTAGTTCTGGGGTATAACAACTAAAAAGTGAAAAATAAATACTTTTTTACAAAAAAAACAACCGACTTCCAAAAAAAAATACACTAAAAAATTATAAATAACTTTAATTTCGGAAGTCGGTGTCAAATAACGAAGAAGTAAAAATACAAACACCGACTTCCGAAATTAAAGTTATTTATAAATTTTTAGTGTATTTTTTTTTTGGAAGTCGGTTGTTTTTTTTTGTAAAAAAGTTTTTAGTACCTATATTCATCGATAAACCGGTTAGATAACAATTTTTTTTTCATGCATATTCCTTATAAGTATCTTTATTTGATACATCTTATAATTATCTTTATTTGATACATTCTCAGGAAAGAAAAATGAGACTTGATGGAAAGAAAATAAACATAGGTACACTATTGCTATACGATAGGAATAAATAAAAATAAGAAAAAAAAATCTTTATTTGTCACGCTATGTTTTTTTTTTTATTGTAAGCTTGACCACTATCTCACCTTATGGTAAGCGATGATGTGGTCGAAGATGGAGCACGCTAGCCTAGAAGTAATCTATTCACTCTTGACTTAAAGACTCCCAGGTTGTAGCTAACAGGAAACACAGATTCCGGTAGGGAATTCCACTCCCTAGCTGTACGCACAATGAATGTTTTCTCAAAACGCTTTGTGCGTATGGATGGGATGTACACCATGAACCGGTGGCACTTTGCCGTACGTCTTGTGGTCCGTTGATGAAACGGGGTTGGCGGAATCAAATTATGCAATTCCGTTATGTTATATATGTAATATGTTATTTATGTTTTGAATGTAAAAAAAATAGTGTAGGTCTATTTAAAAATAACTACAAAATATTTGATACATCGTAACTATCGTAAGAGAGCTCATAATTTTATTGCTGTTACTACGTAAACCGGAACTATTTTAAAGTGTGAAAATATCTATCAATGCCACTGTCAAACGACTCTGGCTGGCGTTACCGGCTTTTACTTGGGGAGTTGGTTTTAAAATATTAAGTCGTATACAGCCTCATAACCGTGAACACAATGACTCATTATTATGCACCCTTTCCAAAAAATTATACATCGAATGACAAAAAATATCTGCTTGGATTGGTGAACAGGTAAGCACACATAGTTTTATTAAATAACAGATTTTTTTTGTGAATTAATTATTAACTTTAATAAATGTACCTAGAGATTACATCTTTGAATATTATTTGAAGATTATTTTATTTTAATATTATGAGGATAAATTGAAAAGTACTCGGCCTGACACTGATCCAGATAATTCTTAAAATCAAAGCTACCCACATTATTTAGTAAAGTTCAGACCAAGTTTAAAACGTCCGCGATATTTAGTTGTGATTATAAAAAAATATTTGTCAAGCAATCCGATGCGATTTGTCGCAAATGGCGCAAAATGAGTATTTAACTTTTTCGAACTCTAGGCAGGAATCGTTCTTAGGGTTCCGTACCCGAAGGGTTTAAACGGAGCAATATTGCTGTCACTTACGTGCCCGTCTGTCTGTCTGTCCGTCTTCTTGTTCCAATTTTCTTTTTAACTTCCCATCGACTTGAACTTTGGTGATAATGTTTATTATACTTACGTATTTTTACCAACAAATACCAGTATATTGATAAATCAGATTTTTTCTTTGAAATTCCCTCATTTGATACGGAACCCTAAATGTGTGAAGTCCGACACGCACTTGGTCAGTTTTCTTTTTAGCTGTTTGAACGCTTTGCAGGGGAGCAGAGCGAATTGTTTTCAGTTGATGGTAGAAAAATAAAAAGTTTGTTTTCTTGGTCAGGCTAAATTCTTTTCAATCCACCCCCATATTAATATTCTTCGAATGTTGAGTTGAATTGGTTAATTAATTTATAAATGTCCCGCTTTCAATAACATTTCCAAGAAAGTTTTGAGTTCACATGTGCAATCCAAATTAGGGATATTAGAGCAACGGCCAGGCTACTATTTAGCAGTGATATGGTGGACTTCACTCTCCAGATACAATTTCAGCCCTGGAGAGTAAACTCCCAGCACCTGCGGATGACCTCACTTTCCCTGACCCTCCCGACAACCCTAATCCGGATTCATCTTTTTCCAAATTTCAGCCCCCCAGTTGTTTGCAGCCGTGAGCTCCTTCAGAAACAGTTCTGCCGGCGGCTGCCGTATATGCCCTTTCCACCTTTCTAAATTCACTAAAAAAACAAATTGTGGTTTTTTCATGCCCTTTCCACCTTTCTAAATTCACTAAAAAAACAAATTGTGGTTTTTTCGCATGATACCATCATGTTACATAGAAAAAATAACAAAAAGAATTCTTTGGAAAGAAACAGGATTATTTCGAATTTTTCGCTTGATGTTTTGAAAAGTTGAAAAAATAACAAGTTTTATTGAAATACCCTCCATTTTATTAGTACGTATTATTATGAAAATCCGAAAGAGTTAAAGCTTAAGTATCCTAACTTAAATATACTAAGTCTAGGTTGCCTGGAAGAGATCGCGGAAAGCGATAAGGCCGCCCATTGTATTTACTTTAGTTTTTAAGTTTCTTTAGTTATGCATGGTGTACAATAAAGAATATAATAAATAAATACGTAAGTATTTGATAAGAAAAAAACTGGCCAAGTGCGAGGCGGACTCACGCATGAAGGGCTCCGTACCATCGTCCAAGATTATAGGCGTCTACTTGTTGCCATTCGATCGAGCAAAATAAACCATTTAATTTTTAATTTATTTTTATTATTTGTTGTAAGTGTATCGGATGTAGTGCGCAACCGCTCTTAGTAATGGGTAGTGGGCATAGGTTTTGGTGTGGGGCGCAACCTGTGTCGACACCCTTGCGCCATCCCATCTTCTTAGCACGGCGGCCTGTGCTGGGACTGCTGCTGCACATAAAACAGCGCAAAATATATAACAGCTTTATTGGGAGCTATATGTTTTTACCGTTTGGAATCAGAGGGTTGGGCTTTTCTTTGGCCAACGAATCAGCATTCGACGTGGCAATGCTGCCAGCGATCTGGGCATTTTTCGCATTGCCATTGATGAGAATGAGTTTTTGGTTCCCAATGAGTTGTTTTCACATACTCACTATTATTATCAGTTTCTACATACTCGTATACATATAGGTATATACCTATTAACCTCTCAGTTACCGGAGAAACAGACACAATAGAAAATCCATTGTATCCGAACGGATTAGATAGCACCTGAGTAGTTAAGTTATTGTAGTTAGTTTAGTTGTGCAAATGCATATTGTAGTTGTTGTAAACTGAGATAAATTATAATTTTGATATGTTTGTTTAGATTTGAAGATATTATCGAAAGTAAAGACACAAGCGCTGCAATGTGTAGACGAAAAGAGGAAACTTGGAGTACTATTGCCCTGCGTTATCGTATTGTGTGTGAAACCGGCGGAAGGAGTATTGAAGAGCTACAAGATCTGTATGAGAGTTTAAGACCAAGAAGAACTGTTAGACAGGTAAGAATACTGCTGCTCCTTCTCATTTGGGTAGCTTTTTAACCGCCAAAAAAAACTTTTTACAAAAAAAAACAACCGACTTCAAAAAAGAAAATACACTAAAAATTAAAAAAATTACTTTAATTTCGGAAGTCGGTGTTTCTAGTTTGGTTTCTTCGTTATTTGACACCGACTTCCGAAATTAAAGTTATTTTTTTAATTTTGGTGTATTTTCTTTTTTGAAGACGGTTGTTTTTTTTTGTAAAAAGTTTTTTATTTTTCACTTTTTAGTTGTACCCCATTCTAAAACTAAATGAATAGTAAAGTTATACCCGAATTGATAGCTCCAAAAATAGGGAATTTTAACATAGTTGGTGAAACTATGGTGTATCAGGGTGAACTGTACAAATCTGTATACCCCTTCAGAGCGTATCAGCGTGACGTAATATTGTGAAGTGGTGAAAACAATATACAGACATGCGATTGCAGCAATTCTGGAAGGTTTGCTATCATTTATTGAAGAGTTCCATTGTGTATCTCCGAAGTTCTTCATCAGATCTTCACCAAATTAAAATAGGACCACATGTGAACCAACAGCTTTCAAGTAAAAAAAAATCTTCAAAATCGGTTCTTGTAGTAAAAAGTTATGAGGTAACAAACATAAAAAAAAAATACAGTCGAATTGAGAACCTCCTCCTTTTTTTGAAGTCGGTTAAAAAAAGGAGGAGGTTCTCAAAACAAACATTATATTTTTTTTTAATGCAGGTATGTTCAGCCCTCCCTCTGTTATTTATGAACCGATTTTAATGATTCTTTTTTTATTAGATAGAGTTATACCTCAAGAAAGGTACCATGTCTAGGAAGTCAGGATCTGATGATGGAATCCTGATAAAATTGAGAGAAACCCTCGAAAATCTGTGGCTACGAATAGTGTTTCTGTTTACTTTTCTTATCTTAATCAGGTAAGTACCTATTTGCGTTTAGGAATCATCACATCATGAAGCTGAGCTGATGGTGGGAACCATAACTTTCCTAAACAATTAGAAGTTAGATATAAAAAGATGATGCTTTTGGAACAAAAACAGAATTTTGCAAATCCGTCTATAAATATGACGGAGGCCTGAACATACATTAAAAAAAAACAACGGGTTGCACTCCGGGAGTGCCAGCAGAAGTGAAAAATTTGAACATTAACGTTGTGCATTTTTGAATATTTTGGAATCGTCTTACGAATTTTCGATCAGGTCACGTGTCCTGACGCTAGTTTATCATTTTATACCCGTCCCAAGAAAAGTGCTCAACGCCGCTAAATAAGTTTTCACTTCAAAAATATAAACATCCGAATTGATAACCTCCTTTATTTATTTTATTTATTATTTCAGAGCAAGTCAAACCCAGACACAGACAAGAAAGACAGTACAAAAACCAAGGTTAAAGCAAGGAAACGAAATGCCCAGACATCGTCCTCACCTACAACTTCAAGCCAACAGTTGCATGTTAAGGGTGTTGACGAGCTGAACGAGGAAGCATCCAGTAATACGGTTCGTACAAAAAAATACTTTTTCGAGTTTAAATAAACGCTCTAGACGTTCTTACCTTCCTATGGAATAGTGTGGTCATATTTTAAGAACTGCATCTGACTATCGATGTGAACAACTTTATTCAAGAAAACCTGAGGAAATTCTCAAACAAATTTTTTAACCCCCATACAAATATTGATCAGCCGATGATAACTTTGCATGGAAAGTTCATTTTTTTTGGTAACTTTCTAGTTTTGCTTGGATAAAGTTGTTCAATTCCATGGGCAGAACCGGTTCTTAAAATATGACCACACCTTTCCGTTACACCCTGTATAAAAGGCTTTGTCCTGAACGCACAGCCTAAACCGCTGGTCGTGCTAATGTGAAAGGGTCTCACAGGGAATCCATATAAAATCTGCACGAGCGTCTTTGTTGACTTTAGTGTCTTTATTATGTTGCTAGTTAATCCATCCAAAGGTTGTCTTGAAAAGATCGCTTTTAGCGATAAGGCCGCCCATTGTGTCACCCTATGTAATGTTTTCCTCATATTTTTATTGTAATTTATATGGTGTACATAATAAAGAGTATTCTATTCTATTCTATTCTAGTTATTAGAAATATTTTTTGCCCAATTATCAAACCCTAGTTTTATTCTTTTTTTGCAAAAAAGGGGTTGCAACCCCTAACTTCAAAATCGTTTTTCCAGAAAACTATGGTAGATATTTGAATAAAACCAAGTGGAATAAAAGCTACTAATTAGAATTATGTTGCATTTTTTTTGGCAGCAAAAAAGTTTGGGAAAATTAACTTCTTTTAAGAAAGTTGTTTATTTCCTGGACCTGAAGCAGTATCTAAGATACCTCCCATTTCCGTTACACCCTGTAGAATATATAAACTTTTTACAAAAAAATAGAACCGACTTTAAAAAAAACAAAAAGTGCAAAATAACTTTAATTTCGGCAGTCGCTGTTTCTGGTTTTGTGTCTTCGTTTTTTGACATCAACTTCCGAAATTAAATTTATTTTGCACTTTTTTTGGAAGTGTGTTCTATTTTATTGTAAAAAAAGTTTTTATTTTTCACTTTTTAGTAGTGGTTCACCATTAAAATGTGCTAACACTACATAGACATACGATCGCAGCAATCGCAGTTGATTTGCTGTCATTTTTTTTAAAAAAGAGGAGGTGATTCTCAATTCGACCGTATAATTTTTTTGAAGAGTTCCGTTGTGTGTCTCCGAAACTCATCATCAAATCTAATTATGAAATTTAAATGGAACCATTTCGGAATAAAGCCCTTTCTAAAAAATAATAATTTTGCAAATCAGTTTATAAATGACGGAGTTATGCCCGAACATACATAAAAAAAAAAACATCTGAATTGATAACCTCCTCCTTTTGGAAGTCGGTTAAAAAATAAAAATTATCAGTATTTTATTTTATGATAATTGCTATTTAAGTTTTAATTTATGTAACTTCATTGGATTGGTCAGAATACACTCGTGTGTCTACCTACATGGAATTTTTATTATTATTTCAAATATGTTCCACCCATCGCACATCTATGTAATTGCTCTGAATTATAGTTGAATATTTATTGATTTTATATGTGGTTTTTTTGGTCCGTGTACTGGAGAACTAGCCACGAAAAATGAAAATACTACTAATTTTTCCATTTTTCTTTGGTGCCATAGTGTTGGAAAATAATTAAAAAATACTGAATTTAATGCTAATTAGTAACTTTCATGACGCTTTGGTTTTATTCAAACATCTATTAAAGTTTCGTAGAAAAACGCGTTTTCTACGAAACTCCTTTTTTTTGACGGTTTGTTATGAGCAAAAATTTTTTCCAACAATTATCAACTTATAAAGGCAGCAATGTTAACAAAGACGCTCGTGGCAGATGATTATATATTTATTCCCGGTGAGACCCTTTGGAGGACGCATTTCATGATGTGTCGTAAGCATTCGATAAGGGGGAAATAAAGGGTTTCTCGAAAATAAACCTTTAATGAGGGAAGGTGGGAAATCGGATGTATCAAACAAAGATTACTGGATTAAATTCAGTCTTCATTTTCATTAAAACTTAGATGACAAAATTTAAAAAAAAGAAACTTTATTTTAGAGCATGTCAAACCCAGAGACAGACAAAAGAGATAGTGCAAAAACCGAGGGTATTGCAAAGCAACAAAATGCCCAGACAGTGTCCTCACCTACAACTTCAAGCCAACAGGGTGTTGACGAGCTGAACGAAGAAGAATCCAGTAATACGGTTCGTACTAGTTTAAGTTTAAATAAACGCTCTAGACGCTTTTTTTCTTATTTATCTATGTGTATCTCACTATGGACTGACTGGTGTGAAAATGAAGATATTATTATTACAAAAGGCTTTGTCCTGAACGCACAAAATACGCTCTACGTCATTCGAATCTTCATATCACTCCCCTCAGCACTACCATGACATGTCTTAAAACCAAAATAAAATGAAATGTGAAAGAAGGACACATTTCATAATGTAAGCATCCGAAAAGAAAGGATTTTGCGAAAATTAACCTTGATGCCGGGGAAAGGGAGGAGATCGTTTTTATGAACTTTTTTATTTTCTGTGTTTATAAAATTGAAACTGGGCACAAACGTGTATCTTAATGACTAAAAAAAATTTAAAGTAATATTTATTTTCAAACTACCCTACCTAATGGGGTTTTATTGGGTGTTCAAGTTCAACGATTGGTTAGAGTAAGTTGAAACAAGGCACAGATAAAATATTAATAAAAAAATTAGAATTACCTACGTATTTTGGTAGGATTTTACTGGAGCAGTAAAATCCTACCATGGACACTTCAACGAAAATTCCAAAATACGTAGGTAATTCTAATTTTTTTATTAATATTTTATGTAATGGTACTTATTATCATCATCATCAGCCTATTAATGTCCCCACTGCTGGGGCACAGGCCTACTGGGATACTTATTATAAACTATCAAAACTTCAAATAATTGGAACGGATAAAACATTTTTTTTTCATAATCTACCCATATCGAGGCGAAAAGGAGAAAAACGGTTTGTTTGAAAAAATCTCAATCCTTCGAATTAGAAACTTGAAATAATAAACATCGCAACAATTAATATTGTAAGATGCAGTACACACTAAGTACACGCTGATGGAGGTAATAACTAATACATCGATTAAAAAGAATAAATCTGCATTGAAATCGGAACATCTATTTAGGAGCTACGATACCACAGATAAACACGCATTTAGAACTACATCTCTGTGAAACTTGGAACCGCCTTTACACTTCGAGGGTTAAAAATAGTCGTGAAATAGTCCTCCATTTCTAATTTCGGTCACGTCTACAACCTGGGAGTCGTTTAAGTCAAGAGTGAATAGGTTACTTCTAGGCAAGCGTGCTCCATCTTCGACCACATCATCGCTTACAATCAGGTGGTCAAACACGTGCCTATCAACAATGAAAAAAAAAAAAAAAAAACGTCGCGTCGGTCAATCTCAGCGGAGTGTGCGCGATAACACAGGTACACTTAGTACACAACCCATTGGGGGTTGGCAATCTGACAAGACCAGGGAGACATTAGTAGGCAAAGGAGCAACGGCTTAACGTGCTTACTGTGGCTCGAGGGCATTACACGCCGTGAACTTCCAGAGTCTGGGTTACCACTGAGGAATCCATACTTTAATTACCACAGTTAATTAAATGCGAAAGGAACTCTGTATGTCTGTTACCTCCTCACGTTTTAACGGCTCAATGGATTTGAAGGAGACTTGGCACACGGGGTAGACCATGTCTGGGAATATTACAAAATATGTGTTCATTATCTTAAATCTATACAATTAAGTTGCCGGTACTTCCCAGAAAGTAATCCGAAGATACTTTTTTTTTTTTTTTTTTTGGGGGGTGGGAAATCATCCTATGACTTCTTCCGCTCTAGGGTGGAGCGAAAGGGTGTGTCAGACTCTTACTGACTAAAACCCACCCCTGTTCCTCCCTGCCTCGAGTGCCCGGGGGCGAGGTAACTCTTTCGAATTTATCCTCCACCCCCGGGCAGATCCGAAGATACTTGTGATGGGATAAACCTCGCTCTTCCTCGATTAATTAACAATTGTTTTGTTGTGCTAATTCGGTATAAGTTACACATTTTTTTATAAAACCAATAAAGAGAAAAATGAAAATCGTGTAGTATATAGCAGTGTGTGAAAACTAGAGTGTGTTTTGTATAAATGTGTGTTTATACGTGTGTTTATGAGTGTGTGAATGTATATTTTGTGTGTATGTGTGTGTGTATGAGTGGGTGTGGGAATAATAATATAGGATAATTTTTATCCCGGGAATATGTTCCCTTAGGATAATTTTTGAAACGCGGTCGAAGCCGACGATTGTCAAAAAGTAGTGTTACAATTTTGGTGTAATGTAATAATAAAGTTTATTCTATCTAATAATTTGTGTTTTACAGAAGGAAACATCAAGCACTGATGATGTTGCTGATACAAGTGAGAAGACTGTAGATATTGATAAACAGGCTCAGACAGTGGCCAGACCAAAGATCGCACCCTTGCAGCTTGAACAAACAGTATCAGGTAAAAATAATATCAGTCACTCATGAATCAGTAATATACTATGTCAGCGTATCAATTTTCCCAAGCTGCCTGACATCAATCAATCTGCCTAGCCTTTTCCCAACTATCTTGGGGTCGGCTTCCAGTCTAACCGGATGCAGCTGAATACCAGTATTTTAAATGGAGCGACTGCCTATCTGACCTCCACAACCCAGTTACTGTGTAATACGATACCGCTAAGGTAAGACTGGTTGTCAGACTTTCGGGCTTCTGACGACCCGTAACGACTGTCAAAGATCCACGATTGACAGCCGGGACCAACGGCTTAAAGTGCTTTCCGAGGCATGGATGAGTCTCATTATGTAAAGATGGTTATCCATCCATGGACCCACCCCGGCAAGCGTAGCTTCACCTGATAGATCGACCCGTGCGGATGTTATTACTTAAGCCACGAGCTCCAAGCTGCCTGACTTCTATTGAGAAATAAAAACGCATTTCTTTGTTAATTAAATCACTGCCTTCAAAACGGTGAAGGCGAACCTTATGCATGGGGAAACTGGCTTGTCTAGCACTAAAAAGTTGAACACATGTATTTTGAAGTCATTTTAATCCATCCTGGGCCCACGTGGTGATTTACAGCCCACTCCCTCTTACAGAGAGGAGGTCAGTGTCCCAGCAGTATAGGTAATAATGCTTCGGTTGTTTACTTACGTTTTGATACTTTTCCTATGTTTAAGGTGGTGATACGGGAACTTTAACTGCGCCTGTGATCTCTGTAGATGCTATTTTTAGGCGTCTTTATGAAGTCTGCAAAGAGGCTGAACGAAAAAAACTGAAAAGTGACGAAGATAACATTTCCGATTCAAGCATCTACGAGGTTTTTCCCTGTAAAGTGTTTTTTTTTTTGTTTGTCTTGACATTGTCTTTGCATTACATGCATGTGACCTGAACATGGCTACATACATATATAAGAACGAGTTGATAATAAATGAAAAAAGTGCGTGTCGGGCCACGCGCAAAGTAGGGTACTTCACCTAAGTAATTTTTTTCCAAGGATTTGTATTTTGTACGAAATTTAACTTGTAGAAACATTTTATAAGTTGGGCGACTATTACTCTTAAACTAACAGAGCTAACTTAGTCGTGATAGATTTCCTTTTAATTTCGTTAGGTATATTTATTTAGGGCGTACTGAAAGTTTCTGGATTCTGATAAATAAGATATAAGACAAAAGAGAGAGAAGAATTGATTGATTGATTTTGTTGATTGATTTGTGAGAGAAGAGTTTATTGTTTTTAACCGACTACCAAAAGGAGGAGGTTAGCAATTCGGATGTTTGTATTTTTTTTATGTATGTCGGGCATAAATTCGTCATTTATAGACAGATTTCCAAAATTCCTTTTTTTTTCGAAAGGGGTTTGTTCCGAAATGGTCCCATTTAAATTTCATATAGATCTGATGATGCGTTTCGGAGACAGACAACGACATTATGCAAAAAATTACAGTAAATCAACCGCGATTGCTGTTATCGCCTAGATATCCATTGTTAACACAATTTAATGGGGAATCACAACTAATAAGTGAAAAATAAAAACTTTTTTACAAAAAAATAGAACCGACTTCCAAAAAAAAAAAACAAAAGTGCAAAATAACTTTAATTTCGGAAGTCGGTGTTTCTGGTTTTGTTTGTTCGTTTTTTGACAAAGGAGTGGTCTTTTAAGAGGTAACGGGGCCCCGTCCATGTGGTGGTGGTGATCACCGGCGTGCTTTTAGTGAGGTAAGAATCCCACACTCCCTGGTCTTTTCCCCAAAGGTCCAGGCGCCTGTTGAAGGTTTCCTTTCGATAAAAAAGCCCGCATCTACGGTGGCCGGAGATCGTCCTGCGACCTCCGACGTTCAGGGCGTCTCCTGTCCTGCGGCGGCTGCTGGGGGCGTGAGGGCCACTCCGTCGAGCCTCCCTCACCTATGGCGCCTCCTCCTTCGAGAGCATTACTGCTTCGTAGAAGGAGTCTGCTTCCCATTCCCTCTCGCCCCGTACCATGGTTTGGACTGGGGCCGGGTGTTTTGTTTCCAAAAATTAAAGACAACCTTAGAAGCACATGTTTTACGAGCCCTGAATCGGCGGTGAATGCGTTCCATGAAGCCATTACAGAGGTCCCTAAGGAAGACTGGTCCAACTGCTTTGTATAATGGTTTCAGCGAATGCAAAAATGCATTAATTGCGAGGGAATATACTTTGAATAAAAACTGTTTTTACAAAAAAAAAAAAACAACCGACTTCCATAAAAAAAATACACTAAAAATTAAAAAATTAAAACTAAAAAGTGAAAAATATATAATTTATTTTTATTTTTCACTTTTCAGTTGTTATACCCCAGAACTAAAAACCCCAAAAACATGGAACTTTGTATTTTAACATACTCGTAATTGGATAAAACCAAAACGTCATCTATGTATACGTATTATTCGTTTTTGTTCAGTTTTTATAAAAGCGCTGAAGCAATTTCGATAAAATTTATGTGGGACCACCTCGGGAGTATATTCTTTCGGATAAAAAAAGAATTTGAAAGTCGGTCCACAACTGACAGAGAAATCGGTGGACATAAAAAAAATATACAGTTGAACATAGATCCTCCTTTTTTTTCGAAGTCTGTTAAAAATGGTTTGACAGATCCCTAATATTATTGAAGGGCCTATCCAAAAACACCCCACACCATGAGATAGACAAGAAAAAGAACATCCCTACTTTACTTGTAGAGCAGTACGATTTTTGGCGGGATTTTCTCGAGTGAAGTACAGTGGCTATTTTAATTTATTTATTTATTAAAACTTCATGGAACACAAATGTACAAAGGCGGACTTAATGCCTTAGGCATTCTCTATCAGTCAACCAAGGGTGGTGTAGTTTTGTGTCTCAAGTGTCTACGGTAAAATGGAGCTGAGAATTTGAGGTGTAGTATTGACTACCTCAGCGAAGTTTTCCGAGAAGGTTGACTCGACACGTTTGTTGCCAAATACTGCAAAAAACATTAGGTGTTACATCTGCATTCTAATGGAAAAAAAAGTAAAAATACACTACGTAAGACTAGGCAATATGGTCAAAAGACTAAGCCTTCCCTTCGGGGTACATAAAAAAAAAAAAATTGCAGTACAGCAGTACCCAATTTTTTTTTAATGATATTATTTTACCACTTTGTCGGCGTGAATAATAATATACATATGTATATCCATGTCAAATTATAGCTTTCTATTACTAAGAGTCTTTGAGCTAAACTGCGGACGGACGGCGGAAAGACGGACAAGGCGAAACTATAAGGGTTCCTTGTTGACTACGGAACCCTAAAAACTGGCAATTTTTATCATTATTAAATGACTATGGGACCAAACCTGAAATGCCAAACCAGGTTCGCGTTTGACGACTACCTCATCTGGTGGTAAGGTGGTGTTTCTATAACTCGACAAAATGTACTGTCCAGCGTGTCCTTGTTCATTGTAGACGTTTCCAAACTAAGCCTTTCCTCGAATTTTCCTAATTTTTAAAATATGAACTCCATGCCATAAGACTTATCACCCAGAGGACACGGTGGAGGATACGGTGGAGATTTGCCCCGCTTGGGTGGAGCCCCGCCGTGCCCTCGTGGAGGCGATCGGCGGCAGTGACCTCTCGCGCCCCGCCCTGGTCCAGGCCACGGTATGGAGCGAGACGGAATGGGAAGCAGTCTCCTCCTTCTGCGAAGCAGTAATGCTCGCGAAGGAGGAGGCGGGACGGGTGAGGGAGGCTCAACAACAGAGTCACCCTCACGCTCTCAGTAGCAGCCGCCGCAGGAGACGCCTGGGGCGTCGGACGTTGCAAGACGATCTCCGGCCACCGTAGACCCGGGCCTGCGGACGGCGAGTAGTGGGTAGCTCGCCGTCCGATCCATCATTTCCCACCCAAAAAAAAATGCCATAGGACTTGATCTTAACTTTTCTAAATGCAAATTATTATTAAGTATAAGTGTTAGTATTTTGTGTTCACTACGGCTTGTCATACAGCCGAAGCGCCGATGGCATAGCACGGCACGCGAATGTTAACGACACCATCCCACGAGCTCTTGTCACCTCCGGCGTTCTGGCTGTAATAGAACCCCATTGCCATGGCACGCGGCGAGTAAGACACCGGACGGCATGTCTTTATTTCCGTGGAAGTTGGGAGGCATTTAGTGTGGGACGCTACTAGTTTCGATACTCTTGCGCCATCTCATCTTCCTACCCCATCGTGCTGTGCCAGCACTACCGCTACGGCTGCAGAGAACCTCAAGCAGTGGAAATATAACAACCTAGTCGGTAGTTACATTTTCGAGCCGTTTGGGGTTTTAACTTTTGAGCTGTGGGGTTGGACTCTTACATTATTTAAAGATTTATCTAAACGCCTAGTTGATACTTCGCGGCATACAACGTGACAATCCCGCCAGTCTTTTGGGCATACTTCCAGCCGACAGCGATGCAGAGGAATTTTTTGACATCATATTGTTACGTCGACCGTATTACACTGGAACGTTCGAGAATGTGGTCGAAGTTTCTAGAAGTTTCCACTAGGTTCGAGAACATTCCATTGTGGTACTGTGTAGAAGTTCATAGATGTTTCTAGAATATTCCACTATAAAATAGTTCGACAATGTTCTGGAAACTTCCATGACCGTATAAATAGGCTGGACGGCGGGCGAGCGAGTCAGTCTGTTTTCGACTACGGATGCGAACAGAAGCGAATACAAGCGATTACGAAGAGAATAGTGATTATTAGCGATTTAGTGTTTGTGTAAATAAGTTGTTGAGTTAATAAAGGATATTTGGTTAATTAATTGGTGTAAAATAATTTATCCCATACCCAGCTCGTAACAAATTGGTGTCAGAAGTGGGATAAATTATGCCAATTTTACCAAAGGACGACACGGAGGGTATTCGTACAAGGAGTCAACGGCAGCAAGACATGGATCAGAGGCGGTTTGGAGATTCCCCGATACAGACACCGGGTGGTGTTCAGCCTGCGACAGAGCCAGTCGCTGGCCCATGTGGAGTTTCTTCGGCACCAGCGGTGCCAGACTTGTCTGCACTAATGGTGCTGTTGCAGGAACAGGCTCGTCGTCAAGAGGAGCAGGCCCGCCGCCAAGAAGAGCAGGCCCGCCGCCAAGAAGAGCAGGCCCGTCGGTTGGAAGAGAAGCTTCAACAAGATAAAGAGGAGCAGGCCCGTCGCCAAGAAGAGCAGGCCCGCCGCCAAGAAGAGCAGGCCCGCCGGATGGAAGAGAAGCTTCACCAAGACAAAGAGGAGCAGGCTCGCCGCCAAGAAGAGCAGATGCTCCTCATAAAAGACCTTCATTCAACACTTGGCAAGGAGCTCCAGGTGATGAAGGAGCAGGTTCACCAGCATGAGAATCGTATCTCAGAAGCTGAAGCTCAGATTGCTGGGGTGAAGAAGGCTTTAGGTGAACTTAGGGCTGGAGACGGGGTTATGCCTTCAGTGGTTGCTGCACCTTCGGCACGTGGATTTAAGGTGCCGCCATTCGACGGAACATCTTCATGGTCGGCCTACAAAATTCAATTTGAAGCCGTTATGAAGGCGAATGGGTGGACCAAAGAGCAAGCTATGACCGCGCTCACCTTAGGCCTCCGAGACCAGGCCCTAACCATACTTGAGGCTCTTGGCAAGGATGTGACCTATGAGCAGCTACTGGAAGCCTTAGAGTCAAGATATGGTGAGGCACACTTGGAGCACGTATTTCGCGCTAAGTTAAGAGATCGTGTGCAACGTAGTGCCGAGAACCTACAGCAGTGGGCCTTGGAAGTTGAAAAGTTGGTTCGGAAGGCATACCAGTCTGCCCCTGCACTCATCAATGGCAATCTGGTACAGGCGTTCATCGACGGAATACGTGACTTGGAAGTTAGAGCCGCTATAAGACTTGGGCATCATGAGACACTGAAGGACGCCTTGGCCCATGCCTTGGAAGTAGAGGCAGTGAGGCAAGACCATCGAACACACCGTATCAGGGAGGTTGTGGCATCACCTGTACGTGATCGTCCGCAAGGGTATAGCCCTAGGTGTTACACTTGTGGAGAAAGGGGTCATATTCGGTCAAGCTGTCCAAAGCGAAGCACACTGAGAGAAAATCAATCCCAGCAAGATAGGGCGACTGATACGACTGCCCAGCAACAGCAGGGAAACGAGTAAACGCCAGGACTGAGGGGCGGGTGCTGGCTGGTATTGAAAGAGCCCCGAGGATCTCGATCTCACAGGCCGATGACGGAAACAGCCTGATCATCAAAGGTGAAGTCAACGGAAAACCATGCAAATTGACGTTGGATACTGGAGCTTCTCACACGGTCGTCAATTCTCATCTAGCAAGTCGGTTCCTTGGGGACTTCTTCAATAACCACGACCGTATACAATTACTGACAGCTACCGGTCAGCACATAATCGTCCGAGACAGAAAGGAGGTGGAGTTAAAATTAGGTAACAAATTCTATCGACATAATGTCATCGTGGCCGACATAGTGGACGATTGCATCCTGGGATTAGACTTCATGCGGAAACATCGTTGTGAGATCGACGTTGATCAAGGAGTATTGAAGTGTGGCACAGAGGAAATCTTCATGGAAGGTGTACCATCAGGAAAAGTTTTCCGCCTGAAATTTGACGTGTCAACACTTTTAGAAAACTGCGATTTAACGGAAGTAGAAATGGATAAAGCTAAGAAGATGTTACTTCAGTACGCCGACTCTTTCTCTACAAATGATGCTGACATAGGAAGAACAGGACTGGTTCAGCACAAAATTAATACTGGCAACGAGTTACCAATCCGTCAACGACCAAGAAGACTGCCGGTTGCACGTGAAAAGGAAGTGGAAATGATGATTGAGGGCATGGTAAAGGATGGTGTTATAGAGCCTTCATCGAGTCCATGGTGTTCTCCTGTGGTCCTGGTGAAGAAAAAGGACGGCAACACACGCTTTTGTGTGGACTATTGACGATTGAACGACGTCACGGAAAAGGACAGTTACCCACTGCCTAGGATCGACGACACATTGGATACACTGAGTGGAATGAGGTGGTTCACCACGCTAGACCTGAAAAGTGGCTACTGGCAAGTGGAAATAGACCCTAAGGATAAGGAGAAAACTGCATTCTCAACAGGAAAGGGGCTATGGCAGTTTAAAGTTATGCCATTCGGATTGTGCAATGCTCCTGCGACATTTGAAAGGCTAATGGAGCAAGTACTTGCTGGATTGATCGGAGACGCATGTCTTGTCTATTTAGATGACATCATTATCGTGGGCCGTACATTTGAAGATCATCTTCAAAACCTCAATCGAGTGTTGTCAAAAATCCGGACGGCAAATCTTAAGTTAAGTCCGAAAAAGTGCTCATTTTTCAGACGACAAGTAAACTTTTTAGGACACATAGTTTCAGAGGAAGGTGTCCAGACAGATCCGGAGAAAATCGTCGCCGTCAAGGATTGGCCAGTTCCGAAAGACAAGACGCAGGTCAGAGCATTTCTGGGTTTGTGCTCCTACTATCGACGGTTTGTCAAAAATTTTGCCGACATTGCAAAACCTCTACACAAACTCACTGAGGAAAAGCAGCAATTCTGTTGGGACGAGAACTGTAACATCGCATTTCAGGAATTAAAGAAACGTCTGTGCAATACACCTATTCTGGGATATCCTGACATTGAAAATGACTTCATAGTTGACACAGACGCAAGTAATACTGGAATTGGAGGCGTGTTGTCTCAACGGAAAGGAAACCAAGAAGTTGTTATAGCTTACTACAGCAAATCTTTATTCAAACCGGAAAGAAATTACTGCGTTACGAGACGGGAGCTACTCGCCGTAGTAAGGACATTGCAGCACTTCAGTAAATATTTGCTTGGACGGAAATTCCAATTGCGAACTGACCATGCTGCATTAAAGTGGTTATTGCAATTCAAGAATCCAGAAGGACAAGTGGCAAGATGGATCGAACTACTACAAGAGTTTGACTTCGTTACTGAACATCGTAGTGGGAGAGCTCATGGTAACGCAGATGCACTGTCTAGAAGACCTTGCCCAGAAGATTGTAAGCACTGTACCAAGCAAGAGACTAAGGAGGCAGTGCCCGTGAGGATGCTAAGAATGGATCTCAGCAATGAATGGAAGGAAACCCTACAGCTTGCTCAGCAAAATGACACGGACCTCAAACCGATCTTTGAGTGGATTAAAGCTGGTGCTCCAAAGCCCAAAAGGAGTGATGTTGCGGCGTTAAGTTCCATCACAAAGAGTTATTGGGCACAATGGAACAGCTTTGTTATCCAGGATGAAGTCTTGTGCCGTAAATGGGAAAACGCTCGAGGAGACAACTGTCATCTACAAATTGTTGTCCCCAAAGCCAAAGTACCTGATGTTTTACGGCTCTACCATGATGGATGTTCAGGAGGACATATGGGGGTAAAAAGAACTCTACTGAAGATACGAGAGCGGTTTTACTGGATTCACTGTCGAGAAGATGTTGAGGACTGGTGCCGCAAATGTACCAGTTGTGCGGCTGTGAAAGGACCCCAGACACGCAGCAGAGGTGCTTTACAATTATACAACGTGGGAGCCCCCTGGGAACGGATAGCACTAGACGTTGCAGGACCATTTCCGGAAAGTGAAAACGGAAACAAGTACTTCATGGTTGTCATGGATTACTTCACAAAGTGGCCAGAAGTCTTCGCCATTCCCAACCAAGAAGCAACAACAGTCGCAGATAAATTGGTTCAGGAAGTCTTCTGTCGTTTTGGAGTACCCTTGGAAATTCACAGCGACCAAGGGAGGAATTTTGAATCACAAGTTTTCCAGGAGACTTGTCGACTGATGGGTACTCACAAGACCAGAACCACTTCTTACCATCCGCAATCTGATGGAATGGTAGAACGTTTCAACCAAACGTTGGAGCGATATCTGGCAAAAGTTGTGGAAAGCAGGCAAAGGGATTGGGACAAGCACATACAGCCATTTCTTCTGTCCTACCGTAGTGCAGTACACGAAAGTACGACTGTGACACCAGCCTTCGCGAACTTTGGAAGGGAATTACGGCTGCCTGCAGATTTAATCACCGGAACCCCCCCTGATGCCCCACGCAGTGTAACCGAGTATGCGAATGACTTGCGTAACAAGTTGAACGATGTATATGAGCATATCAGACAATCCGGCCAACAAATGTCTGATAAGATGAAGACCCGATACGACCGGAAGGCAAACCATAGAGGTTTTGACGAGGGTTCACTGGTGTGGTTGCATAACCCAGTGCGCAGCAAAGGGAAGTCTCCCAAATTGCAAGCAAAATGGGATGGACCATACCGAATCGTGACCAGGATCAACGATGTTACCTACCGAATACAGAAGGGTCCACGAGGTGCGCCTAAGATAGTCCATGTAGACCGATTGGCGCGATACTACGGGACTAATGATGCTCGGGACGAGCATGTCTAAGGAGGGGGCAGTGTTACGTCGACCGTATTACACTGGAACGTTCGAGAATGTGGTCGAAGTTTCCAGAAGTTTCCACTAGGTTCGAGAACATTCCATTGTGGTACTGTGTAGAAGTTCATAGATGTTTCTAGAATATTCCACTATAAAATAGTTCGACAATGTTCTGGAAACTTCCATGACCGTATAAATAGGCTGGACGGCGGGCGAGCGAGTCAGTCTGTTTTCGACTACGGATGCGAACAGAAGCGAATACAAGCGATTACGAAGAGAATAGTGATTATTAGCGATTTAGTGTTTGTGTAAATAAGTTGTTGAGTTAATAAAGGATATTTGGTTAATTAATTGGTGTAAAATAATTTATCCCATACCCAGCTCGTAACAATATGTTAAGTTTTTTTCAGCTAGGAGTTTTTGCAAATCAAATTGGCAACTAGGAAAATTCCTAAACAACTGATTTTTTATCGCAATTTCAAGATTGGGCCCATAGTAGAAGTTGTTGAGATAAATAACAGCCCACTCCCTCTCACAGAGAGGAGGCCTGTGCCCCAGCACTTTTAGGTTAATAATGCTTCGATTGTTAATTATAATAATACTAGCTGCGCCCCGCGGTTTTACCCGCCTAGACCGGAATAAAAGGTAGCCTATATGTTAATTCAGGCTATAAGCTATCTACATACCAAATTTCATCCAAATCGGTCCAGCCGTTTGAGCGTGAAGAAGTAACAAACATACACACTCACAAACTTTCACATTTATAATATTAGTAGGATAATTTATATTATTTTTTTATGTTAAAGGTGGTGATGCGGCAACTATAACTGCGCTGGCAGGAGAATGCACCAGTAGTAGTAGATGTACAGAATGTTTTCCTTTAGTTGGTAAAGTGAAAATTATTTGCCATTTATGCTTGTCTTGATAGTCTCCGTATTTTATTTTTCGCTACTTCTGGGTTGAACCCATAACAAAAGTTTTATTCATTGAACAAATTAAAACTATCTTTACAGGTTGCCCTAATGCGATAGTCAAGCGCTTTCTGCTTTACAATTGTATTTAAATTGATTTTTTAAACCTTAAAATTACACCTTATCTATTAAAATAAACAATAAAAACGTAAATCCAAACTAAAAATCAATAACAGATTTCCTTGTTAATTAAATTACTACCCTCAAAACGGTGAAGGAAAACCTTGTGAGGAAACTGGCTTGTCTTAATGGTAAAAAGTTGAGAACATGTATTTTGACATCTTTTTAATCCTCCCTGGACCCACGTGGTGGCTCTCGGATCTCCATCTACTTCGGTTCTATATAAATCTTTAATGGTACTTGTTCTATGTTAAAGGTGGTGACACGGTAACTATAACTGCCCCGGAAACAGAATGCAGAAGTAGTAGCAGAGATGCAGTATTTTTTCCTGTTGATGGTAAAGTGAAAATTATTTGCCTTTTATGCATGTCTTGATATAGTGTCTTGGCATTACAAGCATGTAACCTGAACATGGCTACCTACATATACAAGATGGAGGCGACAATACGACAAGAAATGAAAACACTGTCAATTCTCATCATTACTTTTACTATGGGACCAAACCTGAAATCGCGAATAAAAATTTAGCTGCCTCATACAATAATGTTTCCATAACTCGACAAAACTACTGAACAGCGTGTCCTTCTTCATTGTAGACATTTTCAAACTAAGGCTTCCCACGAATTTTCCTATTTTTAACCGACTTTCGAAAAAGGAGGAGGTTCTATGTTCGACTGTATGTATGTTTTTTTTTTTATGTATGTCCGCGCATTTCTCCGTCAGTTGTGGACCGATTTTCAAAATTCTTTTTTTATCCGAAAGAATATACTCCCGAGGTGGTTTCATATAAATTTTATCGAAATTGCTTTAGCGCTTTTTGATAAACTGAACAAAAACGAAAAATACGCATATCTTGATGACGTTTTTGTGTTCTCCAAATGTTTAAATTCCACGTTCCATGTTATTGGGGTTTTTAGTTCTGGGGTATAACAACTAAAAAGCGAAAAATAAAAACTTTTTTACAAAAAAAACAACCGACTTCCAAAAAAAAGTACACTAAAAATTTAAAAATAACTTTAATTTCGGCAGTCGGTGTCAAATATCGAAGAAATAAAATACAAACACCGACTTCCGAAAATAAAGTTATTTTTAAATTTTTAGTGTACCTACTTTTTTTTGTAAAAAAGTTTTTTTTAAATATTAACTGCCATGCCATAGGACTTGATCATTATTCCTATCTGACATTACTGGGAATTCCTTTTCCAGATTTGTGCAGCGAAAAATTCAAAGTTTTAATGAAGTTTCGGCAAAATTGCTCCAAATTCTTCATTGATGTTTCGGCCCTAAATTAATATATTTTGTTCGTGCTTCCTGCTTATGGAAGCAGCCTCACCTTTTGGAAAAAACGACCCAAACTATCCGACAAACACTTACTTGTTTTAATTTTAAACGTGGCCATATACGACCGAGCTTGGGCTCAAGCTACTCTTCCCATCCGCATAGGAAGTACTGTTTTATCCTCGGTCCACGGCACTGATTTAATCAGGAATGTTCTAGCTTCCACACTAATTAATTTAGATGTGCTGTGCTTCACCGAGGCTGTGGATGCCTGGAGACTCGATTGCCCGAATACAAATCCGTCTGACAGCCCATCTTTACAGAGACGGATGAGCCGCTCTGCAAGTAGTCCAGGAAAATCTAATCGCGACTTCTGCTACTAATGTAAAGCGTGCACGCTTGCTAGCTATGGGTGAGAGGGAGTTAGCCCTACCATGACGTCTTAAAAGCATCATCTTTTCGGTGAGAGAGAGAGACGTCGCTATACAGGACGAATAGCACTATCCCTTTCTCTCACCGAAAAGGTGATGGTTTTAAGAAGTCATGGTAGGGCTGCTGGTCTCTGGCTTCACGCACTACCGTCGTCGAACATAGGCACCTTGTTCGACGATATGTCCAGCATGTATTTATATTTGTGGAAGTTGAATAGGCTTTTAGTACCTATGGGACGATACTGGTGTCGATACCCTTGCCTATTCCTAGCTCATCCTGATGTGCCGGCGCTGCTACGGCTGCGGAGCACCTCAAGCGGCGGAAATATAAAAAACTAATCAATAGTTACATTTTCGAACCGTTTGGGGTTGACACTCTTAGGCCGAGGGTTTCGAGTGTTTATACATTTTTTAAAGATTGACTGGGTTTTACGTAGGCCAGAGGTTAAGCATTGCCATACAACGTGGCAATGCCACCAGTCATTTGGGTACACTTTCAGTAGACAGCGATGCGCAGGAATCATTAACGCTTAAATTATTAACGCTAATATTTTAAGTTCTGTTTAGGTAGGCGTTTTTGTTTTAATCATTGTTATGTATTTTTAAGTATGTAAATAGTCTATATTCATTTGAAATACGAAGCTATTTCAATTCAAAATAATCTGTTTAATAAATCGGCAACTAGGAAAATGCCTGAACAGCAGCTGATTTATTTTTCGCTATTGTACGGTTAGACCCATAGTAAAAGTTGTTGAAATAAATACAGTCGACTCTAGATAATTTGACACTCAAGGGACCAGAGAAAACTTTCAAGTGACAAAGAGCTAACAGGAGTTTATATAACCTGAGGGAGGGAGGAAAAAATCAAGTTCAAACTCTTGTAGTTTGATCTAACTTCGTGATATTTTATTTAAAACATTTGTACAATTCTTCACATTTTAATGTTCTATGCATGATAAACGCTTCAAATTATAGAAAGTAGGGAAGCCCGGACTTCAATACAACTGAAAATTACCGAGGGGACCAAAATATCGATTTTATTCATTTTTAACCGACTTCGAAAAAGGAGGAGGTTCTATGTTTTTTTTGAAAAACTTAACAAAAACGAAAAATTCGCATACCTAGATGACGTTTTGGTGTTCTCCAATTAAGACTATGTTTAAATTCCACGTTCCATGTTATTACTGAAAAATAAAAACCTGTTTTACAAAAAGAAAACAACCGACTTCCAAAAAAAAAATAGGACATTACCATGACCTACACCAAAAATTAAAAAAATAACTTTAATTTCGGAAGTCGGTGTCAAATAACGAAGAAATAAAAAACAAACACCGACTTACGAAATTAAAGTTATTATTTAATTTTTAGTGTATTTTTTTTGGAAGTCGCTTGTTTTTTTATCGAGTATTTTTTTAGGAACCGGGAAAAACTTTCAAATTAACGAGAGATTCAAATTAACGGGTGTGAAATTGTTGAGAATCGACTGTAAAGCCCGTGCCTCACTAGGATGCCATGGCGGCACACCCAGTTCGCGTAGCCAAGTAAATGGATGTAGCTCTATGGTGGGTACATCACCTGGCAACCGCTCGGTCACGCAGTCAACCATACATACATTTTTTTAGCCTCATCATAACCTGCTACGCTGCCATGGGGTCTTAGTGAGGCACGGCCCTAACGCATTTCCTTGTTAATTAAATCACTACCCTCAAAACGGTGAAAGAAAACCTTTTGAGGAAACTAGCTTGTCTTAGCGCTAAAAAGTTGAAAACATTATATTTTGAAATCTTTTTAATCCATCCTGGGCCCACGTGGTGATTTACAGCCCACTCCCTCTCACAGAGAGGAGGCCAGTGTCCCAGCAGTATAGGTAGGTTGATAATGCTTCGGTTGTTTACTTACGTTTAATAGTACTTTTTCTATGTTAAAGGTGGTGATGTAGAAACTAGAACTGCGTCCGTAGATCCTCTGTTTTTGCGTCTTTATGAAACCTGCGAACTGGCTGCACGAGAAAAACTGAAACGTGAAGGATGTAGCATTTCCCCAGAAAGCAGTAGCGAATTTATTCCTTGTAAAGGTAAAGTGAAAATTATTTGCCATTTGTGCTTGTCTTGATAGTGTCTTGGTAATTTATTCCATATAGTATTTATTTTTGAGGACATGCATAACATTACAGGTTAGAATAAACCTAAAGCGTTATACAGAACAATTTTAAAACTAAACCTTATGATAAAAAAGTACATACGAGTAACTACATTTATGTTAAAACAACAAAAAAAAAATATTTTGTTTAGACACAGTAAAATTAAATATATGTAAAAAATAAACAAGTAATGTCATCAAAAGCACAAAAAGTAAAAGGATACAAGTTGTACTTAACTAACTATCTTTATATCTTCTCACAATATCTCAAACATTCACGAAACACATCTTATCCATCTCCCAATCAGTAGAGCATTAATCATCGTCAACGCCCCAACGAATGGCGAGTTAACTTGTTGCTGTCGGTACGATTTAGCACACTAAGTAAAAACTTTGTAGGGTTTAGGAAAGGGTGCTAGCCGAATAGCTTTTTGTAAAAAAATCTAAAAAGGCCTTTTTTTTTTTTTTTTTTTGGCCGATTCTTCTAAGTCTGGCTGTAACGTTTCAGCATGCATGCATATATTAGAAGAGGAGTTTGAGTTGTGTAATGCTCGCCGAATGATGCCCTTGCGCGTACGGATGTCAGCTACTCGAGCGATACCATCTCTGCCAGGAAGAACCTTGACGATGCGTCCTAAAAGCCATAACAGAGGAGGTGAGGTCTTGTCCTTAATGACTACTAGAGTTCCTTCTTTTAGCTCGCCTGATGATCGGCACCACTTTGTCCTTTCCTGAAGCCACAGAATGTATTCGTGGGAAAAGCGAGCCCAGAAGTGTTGTTTCAAGAATTCTATGCGTCGAAATCGTTGTATGTTGGAGACGTTAGCATTCTGCACCTGGGAATGAGGCAGCATGATGAGCGATCGTCCAATAAGGAAGTGTGCAGGAGTAAGTGGAGTGAGGTCTGAAGGATCGTCGGAAAGTGGAGTTAAGGGCCTTGAATTTAAGATGGCCTCCACTTGAATTAAACAAGTTGCCATCTCTTCAAAAGTTAAATTTGTTAAGCCTAAGATACGTCTGAGATGGTGTTTTGTCGACTTTACAGCAGACTCCCATAATCCACCAAAGTGTGGAGTGTATGCAGGAATAAAAGAAAAGCTGATGCCAGGATCAATCGTACTGAGATCTAAGTCTCGTGAAAGAAGGTTGGCCAATTCGTTGAAAGCGCCAACGAAAGTTGTGCCGTTGTCGGAAAAGATGTTACGTGGTTTTCCCCTACGAGCAATAAAGCGGTTCATGGCAGCCAAGAATGCTTCTTTTGTAAGGTCTGAAACCAGCTCTAGATGTACGGCTCTCGTAGCTAAGCACACAAACACACATATGAAACATTTTATTAGTCTACATCCTCTACCTTTACGGTCAGCTATCATAATTGGGCCAGCGTAGTCGACTCCTGAGTCTAAAAAGGGAAACTCTAAGTGCAGACGCTGCTCTGGAAGGTTACCCATGATAGGTTGTACTGTGTTAGCCTTTATCCTACAACATTTCACGCATGTATGAGTGACCTTCTTTGCCAAGGCCCTACCCCCGATGGGATAGTAGTGATGACGAATCGTAGCAAGTAAGAGCTGAGGTCCTGGATGCAAAAGTCGCAGATGACACATATGAAACAAGAGTTCGCAAATTCTATGAGAGCTAGATAAAAGAATAGGATGTTTAATGTTAAAATCATAGAATGAATTATTTAATCTGCCTCCCACACGGATCAAACATGAGGTTTTGTCAAAGAATGGAGAAAGTGATAAAAATTTATTTTTTGCAGGTAAGTCTTTGCCCTTTGAAAGAAGGTTGTACTCTTCAGGAAAAGACTCCTGTTGGCTAAATCTAAGTAAAACGTACAATGCACTATTTAATTCTGTAGAAGTGAGCGGACCAATATTAGTTTGTTTTTTACATTTAAAATTTATAAATCGTATAACATAGGCCGTCATGCGCTGTATTTTATAAAGATCTGAGTATTTCAAAATTAATTGTGTTATAAGATCTTCTGTATGATCAGAAGCATCGCCATGATTAGACGCCACTATCTCTGGTAAATTTATGAGTTCTTGTCGATGGGATTCAGGAAATTGAGGCCACGAAGAAGGGTCGCTGTGAAGAAACCGTGGTCCTGACCACCATAACGAAGTAGTCAATAATTTGTCAGCTCCGAGTCCACGCGAAGCGAGGTCTGCGGGGTTTTCAAGCGAGGGAACATAGCGCCAAGTCCTGCCCCCGGAAGTTTCTTGGATTTCAGACACTCGATGGCGAACGAAGGTCTTTAACTGAGTCGGAGATGCAGACAACCTGCCCAAAACTATGGTGGAGTCACACCAAAAGTAGACGTCGTCAATATGTAAGGTGAGCGACTGACGCACCTTCTGGTATAATCTCGATCCTAATAAGGCAGCACAAAGTTCGAGACGTGGTATGGTAGTTGCCTTTACCGGAGCAACCTTACTTTTAGCGGTAAGTAAATGGACGTGAAGCTTTTCATCCTGAGATGCGCTGCGGATGTAAACACAGGCACCATATGCTCTCGTCGATGCGTCAGTGAAAACGTGCACTTGTACAGAAGAAGGTAAATCACAGGTTATCCACCGCGGCATCGTAAATTCGTTTAAATAAGGTAAGCTATTTTGAAAATGATTCCATGCTTGTTGAATATTTTCAGGGACAGGTTCATCCCATGAACACTTTGCAATCCACAGTTGTTGCATGATAAATTTGGCTTCCACAATGCAGGGAACAACTAAACCAATTGGATCAAATATTTGCGCAATGACTGATAAGATTTTACGTTTCGTGGCTATGTCACTGGTGGTGGAAGAATCGGCGCTTAGCCATTGCATATGAATCACCTAATATGTCCGGTGACTCCTTAAGAGGAATGCTTACTACAAACCGTCCATTCGAATCACGATTCGTAGACTCTAAGAAAAGTTCCTCACAAGATCTCTCTTCGCAAGTGAGTCTGTGTTTAGAAGATACCGAATCTAACTCCCAAAAACGGTCTAAGTCTGGCTGTAACGTTTCAGCATGCATGCATATATTAGAAGAGGAGTTTGAGTTGTGTAATGCGCCCGATATGAGCCAACCTAATTTTGACTCCAATAAAGTGGGCATGGATTTACCTAAAGAAATACGACTAGTGCCTACGATACCCCAGAAGACTTCCGCGCCTACAAGAATGTCGATCGAGGACGGAACATAGAAGTTAGGGTCGGCAAATATTATGTTTGAAGGCATGTTTAAGTGGTCTATGTTGATATGTGTGTTCGGTATGGAGGATGCAATCTTAGACAAGACATGGCATTCAATATAGAGTTCATAGTCGCTGTGAACCGATTTTAATGAAATTGAACACCCTTGTGCGCATTTGGAAGTTTGATCATTAATTCCACTTACCTTTGAAGCGATACTGTATGTGAGTATATTGATTTTGCGAGCAAAATCTTCCGATACGAAGTTTGCCGTACTCCCATTGTCGAGCAAAACTCGTGCAGTGTGATATTTGCCTTCAGCATCCACCACCCTCACAAGCGCTGTTGAGAGTAATACAACTCGGGATGAATGAATATTATTTGCAGCTAACGTAATGTTATGTTGGTTTGAGGCTACATTGTCGGGATCAATATGTAATAGCGTATTGTGTTTTTCCTGACAATATTTACAATGTCCCTTAATGCACTTTTTACTGTCATGCCCTGGTCGAAGACAATTGAGACACACGTTGGAGTCCTTGGCTTTCTTAACTCGAGCTTGCACAGTCAAGTTCCTAAATAAGTCACACTGGAAGAGGAAATGTTCCTTTCGACACATGGGACATGACAAATTTCTATTGTGGGTCGAGTGTTCTGAAGAACCCGTTGGTTTTTTAGTTTTAGTATTGGTTTCATTTAAACCCTCGTTGATTGAATCAGATGACCTGGATTCTTCAAGTGTCTCAAGTAAATCTGCCCTATTACTCATAAATTGTATGAACGCGGTTAGTGTCGGAGGTTCCGTCAAAGTATTTCGGTGTTCCTCCCACTCTCGATTGGTCACCTGATCAAGCTTATTTGTCATAATATGAATGAGAAGAGTGTCTCAGTGTTCAACCGGTTGACCTAGGGTATGCAAAGCTCTTAAATTCTTATTAGCTGTATCTATAATATAGCGTAAGGCCTTACTTGACTCCTTGCTGACAGGATTCATATTGAATAGGGCTTGAACGTGGTTATTGACAAGCAACCTGTTATTGTCGAACCTATCACAGAGCAACCTCCACGCAACATCGTAGTTGGCTGATCTAAAGTCGAGGTTATCGATTATAAGAGAAGCGCTACCCTTTAAAGATGCACGCAAGTAATGTAGTTTATTTATTTTATCTATACTTTCATTATTGTGAATAATCGAAAGAAATGTGTCTCTGAACTCTAACCAATCATGATAGCTGCCCGAAAATTTAGGTAAATCGATCTTAGGTAGGCGAATCGTATTATGTTTGTGTGTGTGCTTACAACAAGAATCAAACTCGGATGGGGAGTCCTCCGCGAGAAGCTTGCGAGCGCGGCTGATCAGCTGGCGCGCAGAAGCCACCAGATTTGCAAACTGCTTCTCAAATTGCTCACGTTCCGCATATTGATCGCTGGGGTCATCCACTAACTCCTCCAGTTCGTTCTGAAATGCATCATATTTCTCATATAAATTTTCGAAAATATTAAGCCGATATTCGATTTCAACTACTTGTACCTCACTCAGCTTTTCACAGGATTGAGAGACTTCAAGATACGATGAAAATTGCGTAAGCTTAGCTTTAATTGAAGCGCGTTTTTTAATAAGGGTCTTTATGTCGGTCATTTTAAGTGATAAAGAAAGAAAATAATTAAGAAACCAAAGCAAGCGCACGAAACCAATAAACAAATAGAATGTTTTTCACAAAACTAGTTTTGTAGCAAAGTCCTAGAAGAAATTTATTAAGTGCCTGATAAAAGTTAAACGCAATGTTTCAAAATTATGCGATAGTTGAAAAGTGAATAGCAATAAGTAGCTCTGTAAAGTATTTGCTCCTTAATAATGTAAGGCGCTTTGGTACCCTGTTCAAATAATGCACTGTAATGTAAACAACATTAAATACACCAGTGTCTATAGAGAAAAAGATTGTTATTTGAATTTGTTAGTGTAGAATGATTTGTTTTTCTATGCTACTTTATGAATTGATGATGAGATGGAACCGTTTTAATTCAATGTTTATGGCTGAAGATGAGAATGATTAAGTTATTTTAAAAAATGACAACAATATGAAGTTGATATAAAGAAAAAAAGGATGATGATACTATGATTATGGATATGAATGATTGTATGGCTATGTGATGAATAAAGGAATTGGAACGGGCTCACGGTTTTTTTGCTGCAAACCACTGATGATGACTGTGACGAGGAGTTATTCCATGAACGGATGTTCTCAATGCACGACGACAATCTGATGATGTGAATTTGCTATTCCGCTTGCTGCCAATAATCCTCTTCTGATGTCCGTTGGGTTGAAGAAGGCGAAGACGGCTGAAGTAGGTATTCAGACCGTGCCGATGTTCACGACGTCCAAAACGATGACACGATGTTGATGATGATGAGTACGATGATGAAGAATGCTAGTAGTCACTGGCTTGATCTCGATAACGCCGATTCCAACTGTCAAACTCTTTGTCTTCTGAATTCTTCTTTCCTCGGTTCAAAATTGACGGTAGAAGGACCATATGTACAGTTGGATTACTGGTTCTGAGCGTAGTTGGAGTATGTACTTAGGTAAAAATGAGTGGACTGTATAAATATGACGCGTATATTACAATATTAAACTTGATACAATAAATATTAAAAAATGGCAAACAAAAAAATGGGTTTAGGATGCGCGAGCGCGTTGGTGCGATGTCGATTGGTTTCGGGTACTGTTTGGGCGCGATGACGCAGCTGTTGCCGCGCCGCTCTCTCCCCGCTCCCCTTCCTGGTCCACTCGCTCGCTGCGTTGAGGTGATGAATCAACAGACTTTTTCAAGAACTAAAGCGTAAGAATTCCAAATAACTGCAGTTGATTCCAGTTTACTCCTGACTAGTTTAATGGCCTCTGGATTGCTAAACTCAAGCATATTTCTTATAAAAAATCCTAATCTCCGATATGACTCAACAGCGAGTGTCTTCATATGATCATGTAAAGTTAGAGGACTTCGAATTAACACGGGCTATCTGTTCATAACCTAAGAACTATTGTTCATGCCTAGGATTATGTGTACGACTGAAAGACATAACGCTGCACTTAGAAATGTTAAATAGTAACTTGTCAATGCTTCATTGAAAGACAACACTGATTTCCTGCAAAGCTGCTTAATCTGTTTTCACGCCAAATATTAATTTTAGGTTATCCGCGTAAAGCAGGCAACTAGCATGTTTGAGAACCTTCTCAAGGTTATTAACCATCACAAATAGTAATGGTCCCAAAATAGTGCCCTGACTTACTCCAGACCGAGTATGGTAAGGCGAGGACTCAAAACAACCATGTCAAACGTACTGCTGATAGAAATACTCTACAGCAGTGTCAACGTCGCGAGCGAGAATTACTTCTTACCTTGTACTTAGCTTGTACCTCGGTTCAAAGTTTCCCTTGGAAAAACTCCAGTCCCACTACGGGTCAAGGCTTCTTAGCTCAATTTTGTCAGAAACCAGGTGATGCGTCTTGCTAAAGGTGTAAAGCAAACATCAAATGGCGCATGATAAGCGTTTTGCTTTGGTACAAGATCTCCGCCATCAATTTCCGCCACATCGACGTCTGACACTACCACTTCATCCAACTTACTTCTATGCACATTCATCACCTCATTCCTCTCGGTCAGGCCACATACACTTAAAAATAACAATAATAATAATAATAAGACGAAGTTATCATGACGAAAAACTACCAGAGATTTATTGTGAAGGACGGCACGGTTGACATATGTCGGGCATGTCATCGTCCGGGAGAATCAATCCGCCACATAATCTCTGGTTGTTCTCGTCTAGCTAACGGTGAATACTTGCATAGGCACAACCTTGTAGCCAGGATTATCCATCAGCAACTTGCTCTGAAGTACTCTCTTGTGGAATCGGAAGTGCCGTACTACAGATATGCGCCCGACCCAGTTCTCGATAATGGTCATATCTCATTGTACTGGGATCGGTCCATCATCACTGACAGGACTATTGTAGCCAATAAGCCTGATATAGTGGTGGTGGACCGAATCGAGAGGCGTGCAATGATTGTTGACATTACCGTCCCACATGACGAGAACCTCGTGAAAGCCGAGAAAGATAAACAAATCAAGTATATTGACTTGGCTCGCGAGGTTGTCGACATGTGGGATGTGGACTCAGCGATCATTGTACCGATAGTCGTGTCAGCCAATGGCTTAATAGCCACGAGCCTCGATCAACACCTCAGGAGGCTCCCGTTAGGCGGCTGGATCAAGGGCTTGATTCAGAAAGCAGTACTTCTGGACACGGCTCGCATTGTCAGGCGGTTCCTCTCTCTGGAGCCCTGACCGCCGGTAGCTTGGACCCTGTTCCCGATACCGGTGGGCTACTATTTTTTATATTTTTAAATGTCTTTTATATATTCTTTTTTAAGAAATATTTAAAAATGTATTTAATATGTTTAAAAAATTAATAAACGAAATATAATAATAATAATAATAGCTTTATTTATTCCACACATAATAATAACAATAGAAATTTGTAGTAAAATTATTTAAACAATTACAATAATAATTTTTGTTTACACTATTCACATTAATTAGAATAAAAATAAATTACACTGTTTACATTGATTTAATAATTCAGATAATTGATTAAAAATAGAAATGAAAAAATTGTTTAAATAATAAAAAATAAAGATGATTAACATTAAAAATTAATATCATCGCAGAAAAATTAATTAAAATTAATAAAAATATTTTGATAATTTAACATAAATTTAACATTAAACATCAGAGATCATTCTTAATGTGGACCCCCTTCGGGTAAAAGCCTCCTCCAAAGAATTCCACTTTTCTCTATCTAAAGCGATGGCAATCCAGTCACGACCAGCATTTTCCACAATCTCATCTTGCCACCGGGCGCATGGCCGACCTCTACTTCTGGACCCTTTTGGACCTTTCCATTTGGTTATCCAGAATGCCCATCGCTCATCGGGATACCTCGCAACGTGCCCGGCCCACCTCCATTTAAGACTTTGCGAAAACGTAAGAGCGTCAGTGACTTTGGTTTTGTTACGAATATCTGTGTTTCTTACTCGGTCACGCAGTTTGATATTTAGGCAGCTCCTCTCCATAGCTCTTTGAGTTGTTTGGATCTTATTTCTTACTTTGGTTTCGAAAATCCAGGTCTGGCAGCTATAAGTAAGACATGGTAAGATAGCTGAGTCTACTCTCTCTAGTACTGTTTTCTTTATTTTAATAGGAAGTTGCGATTTGAATATCTCTTTATGAGCCCAATACTTTTTCCAAGTTATAGCTATCCTTCGGTCTATTTCCTCTATATTCCTAGTTTTTTTAAAAGAGATTTGCTTACCCAAGTAGATATAGTCTTTGACGTATTCTAGTGGCATGTCATTAACTAAGATAGGCGTCATCCTACTATTGGTCATGACTTTTGTCTTGCTGAGATTCATTTCTAAGCCCACGTATTCGCTCACTACTTGTAAGTCGTTGACCATAGTGTTTAGTTCCTTGGGACTTTCTGAAAGGACGACAATGTCATCCGCAAATCGTAAGTGGCTGAGATGTTTTCCATTGACATTAATACCTCGCTTTGACCAAGGAAGGTCAGCCATTACATTCTGTAAGACGGCAATGAATAACTTAGGAGATATAGGATCACCTTGTCTCACTCCTCTGTTTATGTTAATTTTATCGCCGACTCTATCTAGCCTGACCCGACTTGTGCTTTTTGAATAAATATTTTTGATAATATTTATGTATTTTTTGTTGATATTTTGATTTTGTAGTGCGTCCCAGATGCCGTTATGCGAGATAGAGTCAAAAGCTTTTTTGTAATCAAAATAACAATAGTAACTTAAAATATTATTTGAGGTGCACGTGCGTGTAATCAGTGCGTCTGGATCGCGGGTTATCGTGGGTTCTAGGAGATAAGCAAATATTTTGAAAATTATTGTCTAAAATAACACACGATCTACGTGGAGTTTTGAATTGAATTTAAAAGTCTTTTTCTTCAGCTTTACACAGGTATAACTCACTTGTAAAACTAATAACTTTAAACTATTTTTATGTTAAAAAAATTTCGGAGCAAAAAAAAACGGTGACAGTTTAGTGATAGTTTAAAATAAATACCATTAGAGGAACCAAACCTTTTCTATAACTCGACAAAATATATTGAACAGCTTTTTTTTCGTGGGCACATAGTAAAAGTTGTTGAAATAAATAACGCATTTTCTTGTAAATTAAATCACTACCTTCGAAACGGTGAAAGAAAACCTTGCGAGGAAGCTGGCTTGTCTTAGCGCTAAATACGAGTAGTTGAAGATATTTTGACATCTTTTTAATTCGCCCTGGGCCCACGTGGTTTTTTATCCTCTCACAGAGAGGAGGCCAGTGTCCCAGCGGTATAGGTTGATAATGCAATATACAGGCTAGGGTCATATGTTTCCTTAAGAGAACTTTTCAAAGAGATTGAAATTCTCACGGTGAAATCCACCTCAATTCATTTTTGCACACATAATATTATACATTAGACAAAATATACAATTTTATATACTAAAACCAGTGATATGCACAATTTTAACACCAGAAAGAAGCACAAACTACATGCTCCTTTCCACCGTCTTCGTAAGGTTCATGGCTCGTTTGTGGGTCTCTGTATCCGGGTTTACAATAAGCTACCCCTTTTTTTCTGGACCTGCTTTTTAATGCATTTAATACTAAAGTTAAATCTAATCTTTGTACGAAAGCATACTATTCCATCAATTACAATAAATGATAAGCATAGTTGGTCGCTGTGTTGAACGCAGACTATGTTACACTTGATGTTCTTTCGCCATAATTAGCTAATGACAGGTTATATGAGTTCATATAATAATTGTTTATGTACTGATTTTGCTGTGATGGCCCTAGTTTGGCACTTGTGGCTTCGAATCACAGTCTTATCGATAGATTCTACCGTTGCACGTGTAAGCGGGCACACCAGTTATGTATGGAGGCTTATTTAATTTTTCCGTTTTTGATGACGTGTGCTAGGAGTGTGCTAGCTAACAAGTGTCGGACAATTTAATTTTATGATTGTATTTTGAACGACATGTCTTCATTTTTTAGTTTTACATATTTTATATAAGTATGTCTTAAGATTGCATACAATTATATAGATTTGAGTTCTTCAAACTTAACAGACAGATGTGTTGCTGGGGAGTTTGTTGCGAGACTTCTTCTTCACAGCTAAAATACTAAGAAGTGGTGACGGGCGGTCGTTTTTGGGGGACTGTTTATGTAGAACTTTGATGTTCAAAAAGTATTGACTCCTAGCCTAATTTGAATAAATGACTTTTGATTTTGAATGCTTCGGTTGTTCTTAATGCTTAATGGTACTTTTTCTATGTTAAAGGTGGTGAAACGGAAACTATAACTGCGCCGGAAACAGAATGCAGCAGAGATACAGAATTTTTTCCTGTTGATGGTAAATTATTTACCTTTTTTTTAAACGGCTCCCCACTCTAGGAATTGCGTTCATAAACTTGTAAACTCACATACACAAAACACCCATACCCGGAACAACTATCTGGAGGCCATACAAATATTTTGTTCCGTGCGGGTACCGAACCCGCTACACGCGGCGTAGCAGCCGAACGCTCAACCACTGCGCCAACCGTGTCCCCATTTATGCTTGTCTTGTTGATAGTGTCTTGGCATTACATGCATCAACAACATGGCTACCTACATATACAAGGTGAAGGCGATCAATATTAACACTTCCTTTCACTAAAGGACCACACCAGAAATCTCAAAAAATCAATATATCTGCTGTTCAGGATTTTTCCTAATTACCGATTTATATAACAGGTAATTTTGAATTGTAGGTAATAACTTCGTATTTCAAATGAATATATATTTACCTACTTATAAAATACTTAACTAACTGTGATTAAAACAAATAATTCCTAGCTAAAGTAAACTTAAAATTGGCGTAAAAAATTCCTCCGCGTTACTGTCGACTGGAAGTGTGCCCAAAAGACTGGCGGCATTGCCACGTTATATGGCAATGTTTATCCTCTGGCCGAGGTAAAACCCAGTCCTTGGGTCACGCGAAGTGTCAACAAGGCGTTTAGATAAATCTTTCAATAATGTACGGGCACTCGAACCCCACGGCCTAAGAGTTTCAACCCCAAACGGCTCGAAAATGTAACTACCGACTAGTTGTCCGCTGCTTGAGGTTCTCCGCAGTCGCAGCGGCTGCACCGACACAACAGGATAAGCTAGAAAGATGATTTTCATGATGATCGAGGTTGGCCCCATAGTAAAAGTTGTTGAAATAAATAACGCATTTTCTTATTAATTAAATCACTACCCTCAAAACGGTGAAAGACAACCTTATGAGGAAACTGGCTTGTCTTTGCGCAAAAAAAAAATGGAAGACATGTATTTTGAAGAATTTTAATCCACACTGCCCATGTGGTGTTTTACAGCCCACTCCCTCTCACAGAGAGGAGGCCAGTGTCCCAGCAGTAGCTATAGGGAGCGTGCACGAACTATAGATGGCGCCACATAAATTTCAATGTCTAGAATTTTAAATGCAATACAAGTTGCGGATTTCACTCACTAGATGACAGTCTACGTTACGCGTGCATGTGTGCATAATGTGTGTGTGTGTATACATATATGGCACGTAAATGTCAATGACAAGTTTTTAGAGGATAAAAGTTTCGAATTTACTCCACTAGATGGCACAGACTACGTCATGCACGTTCCCTATAGGTTGATAATGCTTCGGTTGTTTACTAACGTTTAATTGTAATTTTTTCTATTTTAAAGGTTGTGAGGAAACTATGATTGCGCCTGAATGTGGTCTGTTTGTGCATCTCTATAAAAAGCTGATACTTAATGAAAAAAAGATTTCCCCAGCAAGTAGTAGCGAATTTTTTCCTTTAGATGGTAAAGTGAAAATTATTTGTCATTTATGCATGTCTTGATTGTGTCTTGGCATGCATGTAACCTGAACATGACTAGCTACATGTAGGTACAGGTGGAGGCGACAACAAATAATAACACTGGCAACTCTTATCATTATTAATTAATTGTATTTGAAATTAGTTCTACCTTGAAACAGTCTTCTAGGAAGCTTCAGTATTACAAAATAAACAGTATCTAATAATAAAAATCACATCTTTTCAAACTTGACAATTCTAATTAAGTATAATAATATGAACACATCTGCTGTCCTAATTTTAAACTTAATAAATTCAGAGAGATTTGTTTGTGATTGAGAAATCTCTAAGAAATAAAATAAAAACATCTACAACTCATAAAATCAAATACGTACTTAATACCACAGATAATATAATACTAGCGTTCCAACTAGTACAAAAAAAGCTCAATATGGTGACTAATGTGAACCTATTCTTTTAGATGTCAATGTCAAAATTATACAGTCCTTGCGTTCTTTTCCCAAAGCCCTGTTGAGGTAAAATCATTTGATGTAATTCACTCCAACCGCTGCAATATTAGACACATGAAAATTATAATGCTTTTTGGTTGGTGGCTGATTATCTCAGAAAACTAACTAACAAATTCTTTTTCCTTTTCGCTGTATACAGCATGTAACAACAACCCTGTCCGATCCTAAAGGGTATTGTTTGGTATCGTACTACGTACACTAATACGTAACCATTTCATGGATATGAATGAGATTATTATTTTTCCCCAGTGAAAATAATTAACTTAAAGAAAAAAAGAAATACTGATCAAAGGCAAGACTTATTGCTCGACAAAGTTCACCTACAGTTTCGTGTCAAAAAAGCCGCCTAAGCGAGACGATATTTTTGATGTTACGCCCTTTGTCGCGTGCCGCCAAAGCGAAAAATTGTACCTACAGCCCGGCTAATGCATGGCGGTACCCTTTGAAATAAAAATAGGTAAAAATAAATTGATTTCGCCGGCCGATGGAGTGTTGTCAACTTATGAAAATTTGCCATATTTAGTGTTTAAATTTCGCATGGTTTATAAAAATAATAAAATAATCACTTTTGGTTTTAATGAGTTACATTATTTTTACTATTTTTCCTAGTACGTATGTTAAACCAGAAATACGCCTTTATTGGATCGGACAGGGTTTTTGTTACATGCTTTATGTAAATGTATTTTCCGTTTTACATTAAACTGAACAAGTAGGTACCTACTTACAAAGTTTCCTTCCTTCGGTAAGCTTTGAAGAAGTCGAAAATAATTTGTGTTCATAACAAGAATATCTTCTTCTTCATCTAAAGTCATCATTTTTCGTCTCTCTCTCTCTCGTCACTTCCACTCTCAATTTCTAAAAAAATCTTTTTAGGTATAGCCTTAACAGCCTTTTTATTTAAACGTAAAGCGTCTTTGTTTCTTTTCCGCTCTTTGCTCGATTTCATTTTTAGGGTTCTGAACCCGAAGGGTCCAAACGGAGCGCTATTGTTGTCACTCACGTGTCCGTCTGTCTGTCTCTCCGTCCGTCGTCTGTCACAAGATTTTGTTCCGAAGAACTTTTTAACTTCCCATTGACCTATGAACTTGAAAGATGATAATGTTTACTATTACGTGTATTTTACTAACAAATACCAATAAGTATCAGTATCAGATTTTTCTTTGATAATTTGCTCAGGTACGGAACCCTAAATGTGCGAAGTCCGACACGCACTTGGCCCGGTTTTTATTTGGTGTGTCTCAGCGATCATACTCTTTCCTTTACGCCTTGTAGTTTTTATTTGGTGTGTCTCAGCGATCATATTCTTTCCTTTACGCCTTGTCGTTTTTCTTATTTTTCTTGGACTCGCACTTGGCCAGTTTTTCTAAGTCTTTAAAACCATTGAACCGCTTCCAGCTTGGCCTCATGACATTTTTCTAGCACTTGCAAGTTATTTTAAATGGCATTTCGTTGTTAATCTACGAGTATCCAGAAAGATTAGGCCATAGAACATTTCACTACATTTTGTTAAATAATCGACCAAGTCTTTCTCTTAAGCGATAGTAAAAAAAATTGTACTGCGTAATTTGTTTGAAGTGTTTTCGTGTTAATTATACAATCTTGAGTTGATGATGTTTTTATTTTTATTCTTAAAACAACCCCCCTTTTTTACCTGAAAATTATATTAAATATATCATTTTTAAAGCAGAACGCATGTCATCCTCTGTGTGGAGACCGATATTGGTCTTTCTCTTTCCATTTCGTGGCATTTTTCCTAAAAGAAAAAAAAAAACAATTTGAACAGAGTTTTTATCCCCAATATGGGTTACAGTTGATCACGATCCAATAAGACCCAATCTTAATTGATTCGCTGTTCTCTATTGATAGAAGTTGTAGAAAAATACGCCCAAAATTTTACATTGGATGTGAGACTATAAGAAAGTAATAAAATCCCACTTTATAAACCAATGAATATTTTTTTGCGAATGGGCTCAAAATATACTTGTGTACTTACTAGGCGTCTGGAGCACTACGACGTGACCACCCGCTTTGACACTGAGACGGTGACTAGTTTGGTAAGCGGGGGGATGTAAGAGCGGCAACGTTGCAAGCGCTCGCGTGTTTGCGTGTAATACACTAAACTACACCAAAAGATCCACTGTAACCCGTGATCAACTGTAACCCTGTCTACAGTAGAATTTAAAGTTAGAGGCTTCTCAGAACAATTGTACGTTTCGACGCGCAGAACGCAATTTTAGGTATCAGCGTGTAGTACAGGTACGTGGCGGCGGCGCACACCACCGCGCTCTTTCTTCCAACCTCGCCCTAGGTATGTATGTTTTAGAATGATTTGATAATTCGAATTTTCGCGAAAACCCTAAGGATGTTGCGAAAACACGGATAATTAGACAATGATGAAAGTGGTAGTTCCAGATAGCCTACTAAAAATAAAATCTTGTCGTTTCTGACACTCGCCGGCCGCTACCGTGGCAACGCTTGCTGCGCTCGCTTGGCTCAAGCGTAGGGGTTCACAGTTTAAACCTAAGCTAACCTAATTGAGAAATGTTTTCACCATTGTCTAAATATCCGTGTTTTCGCAATATCCCTAGGGTTTCCCTCGGGTTTTCGCGAAAATTCGAATCATCAAACCATCCTATGACATTTACACTGCACACGCGTGAAAATTCCTGTTTCCGTACCATCGAGCTCATAATACTTTGTTGTTGTTTGTTTTGTTAAGTTTTATTTATTTGGAAAAAAAATAAAGACGGAAAAACTGTTTATTCTGCCAGCATAGAAGCACAAATAATGTTAACAGAAAACTAAATTATTATGTTTTTTTATTGTTATTGACTGTTTTGTTTTCATCTGTTCATTAATTAAGTTTTTTTACTAAAATTTGGTGTTAGTTTGTCTAAAAATGCCTCGTGGACGATACAACTTTTTACGCAGGTATGAGATCAAATAGAAATAATATTCGTATTTTTAGGAATACATCCAATTATTTATTGATTACATTGCTCACATGGAGAAACATTGATGTAAATTTAAGCTTCACCTATATAATAGCTATGTAAAAAAATCATAAAAGTTAAATTAATCCCACTGCCTGGTTTCCGATTGAGCTGAAATTTTGTAGGTTAACTAAGTTACGTCATTCTAAATCCAAAATGGCGGACTCCCAAAGATGGCGGACTGGTTATTTTTTATATATTCCCATGATGATAGCAGAAGAATACTTTTTTTTAAACTATAATACTATTATGTTAAGAGAAACAAAAACATATACCGTAAATCAATTTACGTCAACTTATCGGTAGATAGCGCTACCGTCGTTGTTTTATTTATGCTAAGTAGCAAACTGGTTTGCTACAAATTTCTGTGAATTTAAGTGCTGTATGGTACCCCCATACAGCACTTAAATTCACACAAATTTAGTAATAAAATAATTAAATGGAGCCTAAATTATTGTCGGCTTGACTGTACCTGTGCGTAGCTGTACGCTGCACTCGCAGCTAACTTCACAGACGCCTTTAACTTTGGTTCGAACTGTATCTGAATCTGCATATTTTATTGATAGTCTAACATTTCACATTTTCCATGGAAAAGGAGTCTTTTTTTTTTTGAGGCGAGGAAATCTTCAGATGACTTTTCCTGCTCTAAGTGGAGTGGGGGGGAGTGTCAGACTCTTACTAACTAAAACCCACCCATGTTCTTTCATTTTCCCTTTCCGTTTCAGGGCCGTCACAGGAGCCTGTTAACGAAACGTACCGTAGTCCTGCAAAAGAAGAGTACTTCAAACAAAAATTACAAAATGCTATACTAGAAAGAAAGTTTCTAATTGAGAGGCACAAAATGGAAGAAGAAAAGTACAAATTAGAAATCCAAATCCTGAAATTACAAAGAGATAAACTGTTACAATAATATCTACAAATAATTTCTAAAAATATTATGAAACGGTTTGAACCGGATAAATTATTGTATGATAAAGAACTGACTCATGGGTGCCGGAAGAGTGCTGCAAGGGGGTGGTTACTCACCCGCCGGGCATTCAATAAAATATATAAGCCTTAATAATATTAGAGCACCCAGCATAGCCGAGGCGATGTGCTAAAACTTTCGAGCAAGTTAGAGTGAAGCCACACTGCTCCGTTGCGTTACGTTGCGATGTCGCAGCGCTAGATTTGGACGCACTGCATGCCACACCGAACACTGCGTCAACGCAAAGCATCGCCGCTTACTCCGACGTCACAGCTTCTCAGTGAGAATCGTTCAGTATTAATGGCTCAATTACACCTTCCGATTTCAAGGGTGGGTCCCTTTAGGAACAAACTAACTAGGAAGTAGGAAGCGAGCGATTACACTATCATAAATTGAACTCCTAAATCGTGCTCCTAAGTCGGCAGTGTTGCCAACTCTTACAAATTCGAGTCCCTAGACAGAATATCAAAAGTTGCTATAAAGTCTCTTAAAAACTGATTCTACCAGGAGCGGACTAAAAAATAAAAAGAGCAGACTCAGATTCTTTTTCTGGGAAAGGGACTTAGGGAAATTTAATTTAATTTTAAACACATACAAAAATACTAATAGCCCATTTGTAGCGATAAAGTCGCTAAATTGGCAACACTTAGCTCTAAATCAGAGTGATGCGATTACACTATCCTAAATCGTACAGAATTTAGGAAGTCAAATCGGGACCTTTCAATCTCACTAAATCGGACACTAACTGCTCTAACTGCTATTACACCTTCCTGTTTCCTAAATTGGGTCCCTTGAATCGGAAGGTGTAATTGAGCTTTAAACCAACAACAATTTATCACTGAAATAGGTAGTAATTTCCTTTATCCCATAAGATTGGTGTTTTCTGAACTAAGGAGTAAGTATAATCGATATCAATATCCTCCACACTCATGTCCGATAGCCGCAAAACTATCTGCGTTGTCGCTCCGACGACGCACCACATCACCTCCTCCCGCTTCGCCTTTGCGTAGACGCAATGCGTAGGTAGGACAACGCAACGTATAAGTGTGGCATGTATTGAAATTTATATAAAAATGACGCAGCATCAACCCTGCGACAACGCAACGGAGCAGCGTGGCCTTGCTCTTAGTTCTTTTATAACTGAAAGAAAACCTAATAATCCTTTTCAAGACGGGGTGCTAAAACCCCCTGAAAATAGTCCTTCTGGCGCTCATGTACTGACTTGATTTTATTAAAAATGTGAATGACAAGAACTACAAACTGAAAAGCTGCGTAGTTAAAGATTTTTTTCCTCAAACATTGTTGGTTTCATTTACCTCGTTAATAATTAATCATATAAATATCAATTAAAACTTCTGCAATCCTAATTCAGTGTTTCAATGTTACAGTAACATAAAATCATGCATATATTATTCGAAGAGATTGGGCAGAGCTGTACTTAGTGTTATAGAAATTCTATTTCATCACGAAGGCGGGTGTTATATGCAACTCCAGCAAAATAAGCTTAGTTCAACTTTACGTACTTATCTCTTTAAATATTTAGCGTAACGAGATAATTATTAAGTCTCTTTTTATTAGGATACCTACCGTACCCGAAGGGTAACCAACGGGACCCTATTACTAAGCCTCCGCTGACCGTCCGTCCGTTTGTCTGTCTATCCGTCTGTCTGTCAGCAGATACAGCCCGTATCTCATGATCAGTAATAGGTAGAAAGTTGAAATTTTCACAGAATGTATATTTCTGTTGCCGCTATAACAACAAATAATAAAAATGATTTAAAAAGTACGTACACAGTATTAATCTTGTACGATGTTACGGAACCCTTCATGCGCGAGTCCGACTCGCACTTGGCCGGCTTTTTCGATGTACTCTGACACCTCAGATCAAGTAAAAAAGGCCCTATTTTTACTTGATCTGAGTGACACAAAATAGTGTTTGTCTACTTTTGCCAATAGATGGCGTTGTTAGTTTAAGACCGAATCCTGAATCGCGGTGAGATTCTCCGCGGTTTAGTTAGGGTACGAATATTTTGTTTGTGTAAAATAAGCTCCAATACACGCATATTTCATATCATAGGATTTTTTCTTGATATCCTCATCCTTGCTATTTTCGGAGTACTGCAGGGAGGCTGTGTGGAAGCATACATTGGTCCTTCGAGACCGGATCTAATCAGTTCCGGAGGGTTTTTGGTAACCAGTCTTGGCTGGGCAAGTGGATCGCTTGCCGTAACCAGCCAAGGTCGCAGCAGCAGCAGCAGTACAGCAGCAGCAGGCATCGCAAAACGGCGGCTCTGAGTGACGTCATCGCGGCCAGCAGGGACTGCAGACGGTGTCGGGTACCATACCATCGTCAGGTATCAGCAGCAAGGGTGATCGGAGGAGGCGTGCAGGATTGAAGAAAGTTGGATTCATCATTGGAGGCTTGGAGGTATCTTATCAAACAAAACAAACTGTGAGTGACTTTTCTATTATTTTGTTGTGTGCCGAGGCCTGAGTGAACAACGGATATTATTCCTGAATTTAAACTTGAAGATTTTATGCGAACATTATTTTGGTAGATTGGAACTGTTCAACTAAGTGTGTGTTATTGCTAAGCAAATTTCAACTTTGTTCTTTTGAAGATATTAACTTGTAAAATATTTGTGTTGTGTTAGAGATTTAAGGATATTTGGTTGATACGGGGAACCTATGCCCGATTTTACCTAGATTTAAAGTGTAAAACACTTGCAAAATTTTAAAGTTTCACTAATAATATTGAATTATCCCTATTGCCAGTTAGTTTGTTTTGTATTTGAGTTTAAAGTTTATTTTGATAACTTATAGTTTTTTTTTTTGTGAGTTTATCAATTGTATAGTTTTGTTTGTCTAAAATGGAGGCGCTTATTAGTGTGCAAAATGACATTTATAATCATGTAGTGAAAGCTAAAAGTAATTATAAAAAATCTCCTAAAGAGAGAATAACCGCGCCGTACGTAGAAGTTAGATTAGAAAATTTGGATAAGTTTTGGAGTCAATTTAACGAAAACCATAAGGAAATTGTAAAAATGGCTCAAGGGAAACAAATAGAGTACATTCAAGGGGATCAGTATGAAATTGTAGAAGAATTATATATTGAGTTGAAAACAGTACTAGTGTCATTTAAAAGCGTTGAAAATCCGTCGAATATAAAAAGTTCTGATAAGTCTACAACAGTTAAATTGCCACGAATTGTTATTCCTACATTTACCGGTTCGTATTCTGAATGGGTAACGTTTAGAGATATGTTTATATCGTTGGTGCATACAAATACTCAATTGGATAACGTACAGAAAATGCACTATTTAAAAGGATATCTCTCAGGAGAAGCCGAACAACTATTAAGACAGATACCTATTTGCGATTCAAATTATAATAGATGTTGGGATTTACTAAATGAAAGGTATAACAACAAAAGGTTTCTGTGCAATTCTATTCTAAAAACACTCCTGAGTCAAAGAAACTTAAATAGCGAATCTGGAAGCGCCTTAAAAGTTTTAATGGACACTACCACTGATTGTTTGTGTGCGCTAACTAACATTGGAGTAGATGTTACTACATGGGATGTTATAATAATACATATTCTCACTTTGAAATTGGACCCGGACTCCAGAAAACAATGGGAATTACAAGCATCAGGGAACATAACTTCAGACAAATTGCCGACATTTGAGCAATTTAAAGAATTTTTAACGAGTCGGTATCGGGCTCTTGAATTTCTGGAAACCGGATCCAATATAAACAGAGTACAAAAACCTAAAGTTTTTCTTGCATCACATAGTCAATGTATCATTTGTAATGAAGATCATAAAATAAGTAGTTGTAAAAAATTTGTTGGTACTGATGTGAATGCTAGACGTAATTTTGTGGGGCAACATGGTCTGTGTTATAATTGTTTGGGGTCCAACCATACGGCCAAGCAGTGTAGGAGTTCACAATTATGCCGCATTTGCAAACGCAAACATCATTCGTTGCTTCATCCAGATGGTCAAGTTGATAATCATGCTAATTCAGAACAGTTGCCTGAAACCAGTGATGTACCCTGTAGCGGCGATAAGAATGCATCAAATGAAAATATTGCTTCATCTTCCGGACTCGTGAAGTCTGATACAGTGGCTGCATTCTTCTCGGCGCATAAAGATAGGGATCACAGTTCGGTGTTATTAGCGACTGCTCTAGTACACGCCACAGCTGAGAATGGAAGGACACACACGATACGAGCATTACTAGATCAAGGCTCTCAAGCTTCTTTTATAACCGAGGCAGCGGCTCAATATTTGGGTCTTCAGAAGACACCCGTAAGGGGTCTAATTTCAGGACTAGAAGGTTTTTTTTTTGTTTTTTTTGGGGGGTGGGAAATCATCTAATGACTCTTTCCGCTCTGGGGTGGAGCGGAAGGGCGTGTCAGACTCTTACTGACTAAAACCCACCCCTGTTCCTCCCTGCCCTACGCGCCCGGGGGCGAGGTAACTCTTTCGAATTTATCCTCCACCCCCGGGCAGGCACTGGCCGTGGCAGGCCCCGTCTTTTGCTGACAACTCTTTGAGGCGCGCGTGGAACACTACGCGCCGTCGACTCTCGGGCCTGGTGCTGATCGGACGGCGAGTTACCCGCTACTCGCCGTCCGCAGGCCCGGGTCTACGGTGGCCGGAGATCGTCTCGCAGCCCCCGGCGTCTCCTGCGACAGGACTAGAAGGTAATACAAAACACACACATAACACATATGCGCCAACCGAAACCTTCACTTTTGGGTTATGAATTGAGGTAAGTTCTATTTGTACCATAAACCGTGAACTAATTTTTGTAGGACTAGAAGGTAATACAAAAATTAGTTCACGGTTTATGGTACAAATAGAACTTACCTCAATTCATAACCCAAAAGTGAAGGTTTCGGTTGGCGCATATGTGTTAAAGACAATAACGTCCTTTCTACCTAGCAGTAAAATGGTTCCAACAGAATGGCTATGTGACTTACCTTTAGCGGATCCGCAATACAATACACCGAATAGGATTGATATTTTACTTGGTGCAGAGGTCTACAGTCAAGTTATACAAAATGGGTTAAGGAAAGGACTTCAGGAAATGTTAGTGGCTCAAGCTACTTTGTTTGGTTGGATAATTTCGGGTGTGACCCAAAGGTCACATCAAACTAATACGAATGTAGTAGTTATGCATTCATATTTGGAGGACAATGAAATTTTAAAAAAGTTCTGGGAATTAGAGGCAGAGACTTTAGTGGATAAAAAACAAATGTTTACCGAGGAAGAGAAACAATGTGAACAGTTCTTTGCTGAAACAACCATTAGAGACACGGATGGCAGATATGTGGTACGTAGCTTGCTACTATTATAGTCATCTGTGGTGGTACGTCTGCCATTCAAATCTGAAAGTCCAGGGCAGATTATAACAAATTCAAAGAAGATCGCTGAAAAGAGACTTACGTCATTATTAGCAAGAATGAGTAAAAATCAAGACATGAAAACAAAATATCAAAACGTATTAGACGAATATATACTGCTTAATCACATGGAAAAGATTCCTGAAAAAGAAAGGATAAATTCTAACGGAACATACTTACCGCATTTTGCAGTTATTAGAGAGGATAAAGAAACCACGAAAGTGAGGATAGTGTTTGATGCATCCTGCAAAGGTGAAAGCGGGGTATCGTTAAATGATCTTTTAATGATAGGACCTACATTACAACCGGCTTTAAGACATATTTTGATGAAATGGAGATTGTACCCCATTTGTTTATCTGCAGATGTGGTCAAAATGTATCGACAAGTTAAGGTGGCTAAACAGGACGTTGACTTCCAAAGAATTGTCTGGAAAAACGATGCTACGGATCAAGTTGAAGAATATCGCTTGTTGAGGGTTACATTTGGTACAGCATGTGCTCCATATCTGGCCGTTAAGGTGCTTCAGCAGGTGGCTTTGGATGAGAAAGATATGTATCCGTTAGCTGTTAAAAAGGTAAAAGAAGACTTTTATATGGACGACCTACTTACGGGCGTCCAAACAGTTGAAGAAGGAGTTCTAATGTATAATGAAATAAATGGATTATTACAAAAAGCAGGTTTTACCTTGCAAAAGTGGTCTAGCAATAGTGAAGCATTACTACAGAAAATGTATGATTGTACTGAAGAACATAAGGAAGAAGGAATGAACATTAAAACTGAAGAAGTTATGAAATTATTAGGACTCACCTGGAATCGGATGACTGATGCCTTCCGCTACACGGTGACGCTTCCGCCGACTAGAAAACCAGTAACAAAATGAATAATAATATCTGATATATCACGATTATTTGATCCACTCGGATGGGTGTCACCGAGTGTAATAGTAGCAAAAATAATTACCTATTCAAAATCTATGGCTATCAGGAATAGGCTGGGATGATGCAGTTCCAAAGAAAATATTAGATGAATGGATAACTTACCGAGAGGAATTGCAGCAATTATCTAAAATACAAATACCTCGTTGGGTTCACACAAAACATGGTGATGCTATTGAACTTCATGGATTCAGCGACGCGTCGAAATCAGCATATGCCGCAGTTGTTTATATTCGTGTGATCGATGATCAAGGTCACATTCATGTAAACTTAGTCACAGCAAAAACAAAAGTGTCGCCTATTAAACAAATCTCGATTCCCAGGTTAGAACTCTGTGGAGCAGTGCTTCTTGCGAGATTGTTAATTGAGGTGGCTCACGTGTTAGACGTACAAAAGGGAAACATTCATGCTTGGACAGACTCAACGATCGTTCTAGCCTGGCTTAATAGCCATCCCAGTCGATGGCAGACGTTCGTCGCCAATAGAGTCTCCGAGATCTTAACATCATTAGATACAAGTCAATGGTCTCATGTGCGATCTGGAATAAATCCTGCTGACCATGCTTCTCGAGGTCTTAACCCATCAGATCTCGTCAGGACATCCACTTGGTTTCAGGGACCGGAGTTTTTACTCTCCAATCAAATAGATTATCACAAACCAAAAGAAATAGAGACTGAGGAAGAAGCCATCAAGGTGCATGTGTCTATTATAGATGATACATTCTGGGATAGGTTTTCGAGTCTAAATAAATTGTTAAGAGTAGTAGCTTACTGCAGACGCATGTGGGTGAAGAGAAAAAGCGATCAAGGTCAAGGTACAGGATTTTTAACAACGCTAGAACTAAAGGAAGCTTTAGATATTTGTATCAGAAAATGTCAAGTAGAAAGTTTTGGACCAGAGATGGAAAAATTAGCAAACAGTGATACTTCAGTAAAGTTAAAAGGACCTTTAAAATATTTGAATCCATTTATAGATGGAAATAAAATAATGAGAGTAGGAGGAAGGCTACAAAGGTCGGAGTTAAGTGAACATAGAAAACACCCAGTACTGCTGCCCAAGAAGGCAGTTTTAACGAAATTAATAATAGCAGATTCACATATAAATACCTTGCACGGTGGACCTAAGTTAATGTTAGCATATGTGAGAACCAAATATTGGATACTTGGTGCTCAAGAATTAGTTAAATCACACGTACATAAATGTGTTAAATGTATCAGGTATTCAGCATCCAAATCAAGTCAGCTAATGGGGCAGCTACCAGCTGCAAGAATTACGCCTGCAAGACCTTTTAAATGCTCGGGGGTAGATTATGCAGGTCCCATAAATATCCGAACCTCCAAGGGCCGTGGACATCATGCCTATAAAGGCTATATATGCTTATTTGTTTGTATGGCCACAAAAGCTGTACATATCGAAGCGGTCAGTGACCTCACTACCCAAGGGTTTTTGGCTGCATATAAAAGATTCGTTGCAAGAAGAGGCTGCTGTTCAGACATATGGTCTGACAATGGAACCAATTTTGTAGGAGCTTCAAGGGAACTACAAAAATTATATTCTGCAGAGGAGTCAAACTTTACGAATGAACTCGCTGAAAGTTTGGCGTAAGGTACCAGATGGCATTTCATTCCGCCACACTCACCAAATTTTGGAGGACTCTGGGAGGCCGGGGTCAAATCGGTTAAATTCCATCTCCGACGGGTAATTGGAGACTCAACATTGACCTTCGAAGAACTATCGACTGTTTTGGCTCAAATTGAAGGATGCTTAAATTCTCGACCACTGTCGCGGATGGATAATGATTTGGATCAGTTGGAAGCTTTAACTCCTAGTCATTTTCTTATCGGTGAGCCTTTAGTTGCCGCTCCGGAATATAATTTCGAGTCTTGTAATATTAGTAATTTACGCCGCTGGCAGTTGATTCAGCGAATGATGCAAAGCTTTTGGCGACGATGGTCGCAGGAGTATTTAACAATGTTCTTGCAGCGTTATAAATGGTATCAACAAACTTCGGAACCAAGTGTGGGAGATCTGGTGTTGGTCAAAGAGGACGATTTACCACCATCTAAATGGCTGCGTGGTCTCATTACGTACGAAAAATTCGATAATAAAGAGACCTGTTTCAAAAATTTGTGTGTTGCCAGTCAACTCAAACTAAATTTTATTGAGTGTTTATTGTTTATTATAGTAAACTTATTATGTTGATTATGTCATGGTGGGCGGTGTCTTAATTTAAGGAAGGACAAAATTGTTAAGTTGTCCTTGGTGGGCGGTATGTTTGTCTACTTTTGCCAATAGATGGCGTTGTTAGTTTAAGACCGAATCCTGAATCGCGGTGTTAAGATTCTCCGCGGTTTAGTTAGGGTACGAATATTTTGTTTGTGTAAAATAAGCTCCAATACACGCATATTTCATATCATTGGATTTTTTCTTGATATCCTCATCCTTGCTATTTTCGGAGTACTGCAGGGAGGCTGTGTGGAAGCATACAATAGTGAACGTAACCGTACCGATAATTCGAACACTTTTTGGACTTTTGACATATTCTGACCACGCGGAAAATGATTATTAATCGGCCGGTACCCATATTTTATCATTTTAATCATAATAAAAACGATATAATTATAGTCTAAACAAATAGACGGCAACACTATGACAGCTCTGAATAGTTTATTTTCATAGTACATTGTGGCGCTCGTGTCGGTTTGTACTGCCACCTATAGTTCGTGCACGTTCCATATGGTACATTACATTATAAATAGAGGATTCACTGGTCGAGCGAATATTCCGATATTACCTTCCTCTATGGAGTAGTCTACCGGCTGTTTTAATTACTCGCTTATTAATTCCTAGTGGATATTGTGATGTAAAAATTGATGTAGTTTTGTATCTCAAGTGTCTACGCAACTGGACAATATGTGGAATCATGGAAACAGGCGCGATCTCGGTAAAATGGAGTTGAGAATTTTATAATAGTATTGACTACCTCAGCGACGTTTACCGAGAAGGATGACTCGACACATTTGTTGCCAAATACTGCAAAAAAACATTAGAATGTGTTACATCTGCATTGTAATGGCAAAACGCAAGAAATTAAAGACGTAAGACTAGGCAATAAGGTCAAAGAACTATAGCCTTCCCTTCAAGGTAAGTAAAAAAAGTAGTTGCTGTCATGTCATCAATGTCAACAAGCACACGTGGTTAGGTTATGTTGTTCAAGTTCTGCAGTTCGTGTTGTTTTTGTTCCAACAAATAATTATTGTAGTAAAAAAAAATAAATCATGTCTTCATGGAAAAAGGCCGCGAAGGCGAACCAGAAGACGCACAAAGAGCGTCATCAGCCAGAATCGCGGAAACATCTCGGTTTACTCGAAAAGAAGAAAGATTACAAGAAGCGAGCAGATGATTACCATGAGAAAGGGGAAACTCTTAAGTTGTTGAGGAAACGGACGCTCGACAAGAATCCTGATGAGTTCTACTTTCATATGATCAATTCTAGGGTGAAAGATGGGGTGAGTTCAGTTTTGTACTACTTCTAAAAGATTGTTGTTTTGTAGTAAAGAAAAGAACCATTAAACTTTCAATACAACAGTAAACCGCATAATGTACCTTATAATGTGTAGTAACTGTACACTCAAGATATGTAAATTTAAAGCAAGATTTCTATGCCGCAATGGCATAGAAATCTTGCTTTAAATGGATCCGCAGTATGCATCATATGATTTAACCAGTACACTTTGTATGGATTTGAACACTTTGAAAGAGACTTTGACCTCTGAGTTTGTTACGGTGTTTCTTCTCAGGGTAGTCAGCTAGGAAACACCGGCCTCATCTAGCTTAAACTGACAAAAAACATTGACGTGTAAAAGTGTTCCTTGTAACCTATTTACTGAATAAACATCATTTATCATGGAATCTGGAGCAAAAGTCCTCGCTTGTGCTCATATGGGATGGGAGTGGCGCGAGGAGGCAAAACGCCTGGATGTAACTCCGCTGCCACGAGAATTCACGGCACAGTGGACATAGCTCCGGTGGGATCTCATGGCGACATGAAGATTGCGACTGTCGCAACCCAGCTCTGGGCACGCCACAATTGCGGCGATAAGTCCCCTTTTTGAGAAGTGGCTGGAGAGGCGCCACGGCGTCCTCACCTTCTTCCTGAGGGAGGTCCTCACCGGACACGGTTGCTTCGGGAGTGTCAACATTGTGTGGATCGCCCAAAGGATATGGTCGAGCATACGTTTGAAGGTCTGCCCAGCTTAGGCGGATCACCGCCGTATCCTCGTGGAGGCGATCGGCGTTGACAACCTCTCGCGTCTGGCCCTGGTTCAGGCCATAAGGACAGGCGTACGAAGCGAGAGTGCGTGGGGTCCACTTGGGCCGATGCCTTCCTGGGTCGCAGGTAAATTTGAAAGAGTCACCGCAGCCCTGGCAGTAAGAGTGTCACACCCTCCCGATCCGTTATTTGATACTTTCCCACCGAAAACAAAAAAGCAAGATTTCTACATTGTTTTGTAAACATAACCTCTAGAAGTCAGTTCCAAGTTTTTCTAGTTAAGTTTAACTTTATGAACTTGCCTGAATATGTAAAACATTATACCTACTACACCTAATAATGTTCTGGTCAGATCAGAATGGAATAATAGAATAAAATGTCTATTGTAACAAAATATTTCAGTTGTTTATGTGCCCAGGACGACATCCTTTTGGATATAGAGAAACACGTTTTTCATTTTGAATCGATGACTTATGTTTTGTCTGACCAGCATGTAGCGACCTAGACAGCTACTGATATGTTATATTAACTTTGTAGGAGCACCATGAAGTTGAGAAGGTGGATGAACATTCAACGGAGCAGGTGAAGCTGATGCAGACGCAGGACCTCAAGTACATCAACATGAAGAGGACTATTGAGAGCAGAAGGATTAACAGACTACAAGTATGTTGCTTTTGGTTACTGAATTTCTTGTTTTTATGAACCTGAAGTCTTTTTTTAGGGTATCAAACTCAATATATCAACTGGTTTTCATTTGTACCTGAGCCTGTATTGTTTTGCTGCACGGGTAAATCATTCCTCTACCCTTTCTCCTTACAGAATTATAATATTTTTTGTTTTTGGTTAATTTTTTTTTTGCCTTTTATTGTTTGTATTGATAATTCTGCTTTCACTTTATTGGTAAAAAAAAATTTAGCTTAATCAAAGAAAAAGTTCAGTAGTGAAAAGACCACTATAGACTAATACAACTGTGAAACGGGTTGGATGTTTTTAGTTTTCCTAACATTCTCAATTTAATATCTTCCAGGCTCAACTCCATATGACGGATGTAGCAGAAGCAACCCCTAACACTCACACGTTCTTCGTGGAAGACGGAGAGGAGAAAGAGTTTGACCTGGCCAAGAGACTGGACACCCACCCAGCATTGTTGGGCAGAAAGTCCAACAGGCCCAGGATGGCAGATCTAGATAAAATTGTACTTCCTGATGTTAATGATGAGGTTGGTATTTGAATTTGATGAAGTTTACCCTTCACACCTGCATTACATTTGTTGTTATCATTAGTTCGTGCCAGAGTTGGGGGATTGTTCGAAAGTCACTGTGTCACAGTCAAAGAGTCACTGTGAATGCAAAGGGCAACTGAAGAAACACGGGTAGGTTTTAGTCAGTAAGAGTGACTCGCCCTCCTGCTCCACACAGAGCAAGAAGAAGTCATCTAATGCTTTCCCACCCTCAAAAAAAAGTTGTCAGTACTATAATTATAAAAAGTATGTTCAGCTAGTGCCTGATAATGAAACTGGCAGATAAGCCTGTGGTGCTTTAAAATAAAAAAATAAAAATCAATCTGCCCGCGCCTTTTCACAACTATCTTGGGGTCGGCTTCCAGTCTAACCGGATGCTGCTGAATACCAGTATTTTACATGGAACGACTGCTCAACTGACCTCCATAACCCAGTAACTGGGTAGCACTATACCCCTTGATAAGACTAGTTGTCAGACTTTCGGGCTTTTGACGACCCGTAACGACTGTCAAAGATCCAGGATTGACAGCCGGGACCAACGTCTTAACGTGCTTTTCGTGGCACGGAGGAGTCTCGGTATGTAAACATGGTCACCCATCCATGGACCAACCCCGGCAAGCGTAGCTTAACCTGCTGGATCGACCCGTGCGGTTGTTATTACTTTAGCCACGAGCTCCTCAATTTATTTCAAAATAGTAATGAACATTAATTCTTCATGATCGGAAATTGCATCACACTTGGTTTCATCGTCCTGTAACCGAATTCAGCCACTGCTGATTGAGAACAGAATAACAAGCTTAAGTGTCATTGGGCATGTCACCATGCCGCTGCCAGTTGTTTCGCCCACGTGGAATTAGTACTTTCCCCATTTTAGAGCTCCAGACTATAATCTATCCCGGGCCTGCGGACTGCGAGCAGTGGGTAGCTCGCCGTCCGATCAGCACCAGGCCCGAGAGGCGACGGCGCGTAGTGTTCCACGCGCGCCGAACAAGAGATGTAGTCAGCCACCACTGACGGGGCCCATCGTGGCCGGTGCCTGCATGCCTAGCTAGGGGTAGCGTATAAATTCTGAAAATGAATTACCGCACCCCTGGGCACTCAGGCAGGGAAGGAACGGGGTGGGTTTAAGTCAGTAAGAGTCTGACACGCCCTCCCGCTCCACCCAGAGCGGGAGAAGTCATTGGATGATTTTCCACCCCCCCCAAAAAAAAAAAAACTATAATCTATCTCTGTGTCAAATTTCATCATTTCTGGTGTGACTGATTAACAAACATCTATCCAAACTTTCGCATTTATAATATTAGTAGGATAGTAGGATTTTTACATTATCCTCTGAAGAACAGCAGAAAAACCTGTGCAAAGATAGAACACATACCAATTCACTTCTCCATTTCCAGACCCTAGAATCAATGAAGAAGAAAAAGCAGAAGGTCTACAGCGAGTTGTCAAAGAGGATAGAGAGGGAGAAAGAGCTAACAGTCGTCCAACAGAAGATGGAGCTGAAGCGTCACCTGCAAGATGTTAAGATCATGAAACCTAAACGGTTAAAACCTGGCACTAAGAGCTCTGCGCCTGTTTATCTGTTCCAATATATGAGAAAGAAGTAATGACTGTTTTTATTTAATTATTAAAGATGAAATAAGGAGGACAACCTTAACCGTTGCAGCTACACGCAACATGTCTTAGGAGACTATCCATAATTTTTCGTGAAATTTTGATCCCTGTTCACAGATTTTCAAAAGAATTACAGTTAGCAAGAAAATGGCTATTTTACAGGATTTTTTTTTTTATTCCTATCGATCCTGTTTCTAATAGTGATCAATAACTTATATGGGGCCAATCCAGGTTGGAGTACTAAAAAAGTCAGAAATGTTGTATGTATGGGAAATAATTGAATTTCGCGAAATTCAAACTTTTCCCGTACATTTGTTTCTCTTATGACGCTTTTCGTGTAGCCCCAACGGTTAAGGTAGTGCCCCTTCCTGCCCCGCTGAAAGTTCCCACCCCTTTTCTATTCCCACATGTTAAATAAGGCGCCACGAGTGAATGTAACGCGACGATATTATAGTCCTGCCGCTTCATTGTCCTTACGACACCTTTGGACTGTACCAAAGGTTTAGCGATTGGCTGCTGCGCTGCGTGTCGCGGGTTAGATTCCCGGGCGGAACAAATATTTATATTGCCTACAGAATATTTGTAAACGCACCTACGATACAGGAGAAATTCCTAGTGTGGGCAATGTTTTTTTAAAAAAAAAGACACCGTACGCGTGCGACACTATCGCTGCAGATTCTAGGAGTGACGTTGTCCAGCTACACGTGACCGACACGCCGCCAACTCGACGCACTCGTAGCGCGCGAGGCACACTCGCTTCAAGAAAATTTCAACAAAACAACTGTGCAACGATTTGTTGTGGATATGCGGCGATCCGTCGCGACTCGCAACGATTTGCTGGCGGAAGAATAATCGTCTCGTGGAGATTACCTCACGACAGTCGGCGGACTCGTAGCGTTACACTAGCTCGTGGAGGTCGCGACTAATGTCGGCTAACATGCTACGGTTTACGTGAGAGGTCTGCCTGTGCAGGTGTAGGTACCCGCGCTGTTAGACCGGAGCGTGTGTTGGAACAGACCTGCCCCCCTAGCCAAATAACTTTTCTATTATTATTTTAACTCTTTAAGTTAAGTTTGATCATTTTGTAAAAAATGTAGCACTTACAACTTCAACAAGCACAATGTACTCTGTTCAATATTTTAGTAACCATATTCAAAGGGGTTTGGGACTGTTACTCCTTACTACAGGTTATTTTATAACCTAGCTAGGGGGACAGTGTATCACCTGATTGAAGACAATTTTACGAAACCATATCATTATAATTGTTAAGTGAACTATTATACTACAATCCCTGTTTATGAATAAATACATTTATTATTCTTATTATTAGCGTTTATGGTAACTTCTAGTACAAAATATATGGCAATGACATTACCTGCGGACAGATTTGTCACGTGATCGGCAGGTACTGTCACTGCCATACATTTTGTACCTATACTAAGCGTTAGCATAAACGCTAATAGAAAAGTTATTTGGCTAAGGGGGCTGGGCAGTTTTTTTAACCTACACAAACAATACACACTCACTATAATTGCGCAGGTTCACCTGCACAGGCAGACCCCTTTGGTAAACCGTAGCATGTATGGCCGGCACAACCTGCCAATGCTGGAGTTTCAATAATCTACCAAGTTTGGGGGTGATTCATAATTATGTGAAGTTTCAATTTCATTTCTTAATGAAGACCCTGACCACCACATGATCAGACTTTTGATAGAAAATAAGTAAAGTTACGCTAGTATTATATTATCTGTGGTAAAGTAATTAAAGACTAGTAAAAAAAAAATTAAGCAAGCTTTTAAATTAATACACCATAGGTATTTCGTGCCTGTACTGTTGACCATTGAATAGTTTCTTTATGTCGATTCAGGTCAGGCTTACCATAAAAATGTTATCGGAACTAAACCAACATGTCCATACGCACCAAGCGTTTTGAGAAAACATTCATTGCGCGTACAGCTAGGGAGTGGAATTGCCTACCGGAGTCTGTGTTTCCTGTTAGCTACAACCTGGGAGTCTTTAAGACAAGAGTGGATAGGTTACTTCCAGGCAAGCGTGCTCCATCTTCGACCACATCATCGCTTACCATCAGGTGAGATAGTGGTCAAACGCGTGCCTATCAACAATAAAAAAAAAATGTAAAAAATCAACAAAAGGATTAGAGGTTTTTTAATTTTAATTTCATTAATTACAACTGTTTAAAGCCAAACAGTTAACTAAAACTAAATATTTTTAACAAAAATCAAAACAGAAAACTACTAAACATCAAAAAATAAATAAAAAGGGTCTCGAAACTCTTTTATAAATCCCTCTCACAGTACTTCTGACATGCCAATAAAATCTTCGTCCACAAACAGGTCGTTTATTGGATTAGAATCCAACAGATCATTAAGTGCAGCCAGGAAGTGGTTCTAAGTCAGCTTGCTAGATTTGACCCGAACAAACAAACATTCTGCTCTCAAAACGGTAAAGGAAAACATTGTAAGGAAACCGGCATGTCCTAGAACAAATTGCGAATACGAACAATCCGCACATCATGATAGTATTCGGTCTACGTCTGCAGATGTCTATTACACGAACCTTGTGGAAACTAGAACGAATTCTCGTGCATTCAAGCGTTTTTTGCCATACCTGTTGTTGGAATCGAATGTAACGGCTCACAGTTTTAGGACCCTTAATAATTGTTTTTAAGGCGCTATTAGCTGTCAACGACCTTGAGTGGTTAGCTTGCGTGTTCTGCGCTGAGCTTTACGTAACGCGTCGTATGTCCACCCAGTAATAGGACTCGCCCATCAAGGAGCGCTGTCCGAAATTAGACGCATTATTAATTTATTACACATAAAACAACAAGTATTAAACTAAAACACCGAGACTAAATTATAAATAATTAAATGATCTTTAGAATGGTGAAGGTTTCATAAAAATACGCTTTATAGTTTTTGCGTGATTCATATTTTTATCCGAGTTAGACATAAATTAATTACACTATGTTATAAAAATATAATTTCAAATATTCTGAGATCAAATTACGACGGATATTGTCTAGAGTAACATATATTTTTTTCAAATAAATAAGACAAGTCGTTTAGACGTGATTTTCAATTAAAAAACTTGAGAGGTGTCAAGGGACACCCGGATGGAACGAAGTTCCTTTCGATTAATTAGTGAAGGAATTGTAATATAATTTTATTTTTTTTAATTTATAATATTTTTTTTATTATTAACTACGCACACATGCACGCACGTAAGAAGTTATACTTCATCATCTCATCTCATCTCATCGCAGCTCAGCTCAGTTCAGCTCAGCTCAGCTCAGCTCGGCTCAGCTCAGCTCAGCTCAGCTAAGCTCAGCTTCTGCTTGCAAACTTTGTACCTACCCACCAAAAATACAAGAAGTTTTTATTAGATTGTTTTTCCAACACAATCTTTTTGGATGGACAGCCTCATTAGTGTCGTGACTACTTTTCGTAAGAATTTTTTCCGTCTAGCCCCCTTTCACAACGCGCGATAAGGAACTTCGTTCCAAAACCATTAAAAGTTGTATAACTGCGCCTTAACCAGTGGTGCTTGGCAACTGGGCTTACCCCAGTTGTAGGTAAATACCCCCTTTGTTTGTACCTAATGGCTTAGCTTTGTTGTCTCCCGCTTGATTAGGAGGGAAGTGGAAATTATTTTTTTCTTACTCCTCCGCTGTCTTTTCTGATTAATTTCGTTGCGGGACCCAAGACAGTTTAATCTCTCTGGGACTCGTCGAGCTTCATTGCCTCGTTGCTGTTTCGGGTGGTCGCCACTGTTGATTCTGGCTTACAAAAGTTACAGTGGTTTGGGAATAGTGTGGCAGGCTTGTAAAAAAAAAATGTCCTACAAAATTTTCGAAGACATGTGTCATCCACCAACCCGCACTGGGCCCGCGTGGTGGATTACGGCCCACACCCTCTCACAGAGAGGGCCTGTGTCTCAGCAGTGGGGACATTAAGGGTCTACTACCGGCCAAGTGGCGCCCTCATTGAATAAAAAATCCTAGCATAACATAGAAAATAAATATTAAAGAATCCAACGTGTCGTTTGTTACAAAGAGGATAAAGTATTTTTACGTTGTTAAGACAGGTCTCAGAATGTTTCGTATCCAAAGTAGTAGGCAATAGTGTCAGAAACGGCCGTTTTTGGTACTTTTGCGTTGGATTATTTAATATTTATTTTGTATGCTTATGCTACTATTTTTTATTCAATGAGGGCGCCACTGGCCGGTAGTAGGGCCTTAAAAGGCTGATGATGATGAAACAAACATTGAAAGTCAATAAAAAGACCTTTTTATTGTTTAAATTCGTTTTAATTTTTCGTAATAAATAATTTTTGTTCCTTAAATTAAGAGATGCACCCGAGCTATTGAGCAATATAATGATATTAGTTAGAAATTCAAAATGGTCATCGAATCAAATAATATCACTTGGAAATTGAATATAACATTTTCAACTTAAAATATGTTTTAACTACAAGTAAATGTAGGTAGTTAAAATATGTTTTAAGTTCTTCATAGAATTTTATAGAAAAGTCCCTGATTAGTTATAAAAATACTTAAATCTAATCATATTATAGTACATAGTTCATTGGGTAAGACATTGACTGATGATCAATATTACAAAGTTCAAATTCTTCCCATTGATCTGTTAACACACTTAAACCAGCTCCTAATAACTGGAGGGATTTATCACACATTGTCAGGAACGTAACAACATCAAAATACTGGGCAACCAAGTAAATTAGACAATTGTTACTTGTGACGCCATCATCCTCAAATATTTGTCGGATTTGGATGACACTCAAGAACTAAAGAAAGAAATAGATAGCAAATACCACAATTAAATAACATGCTTTATAAATATTAAATAACAGAAAAGATTTTTTTATGTGGAAGTGGCCTCAGCTCAACATCTTGGCAATAGTGGTTTACCACTTGACGCTGAAGACTCGCCATTAATTTCTAAATTAAGTATTCAGAATATTCCTATATGTCGGTAAGAGTATATGTCAAAATCTATTTTAGACTGAAAACCTTTAAATAACATGCTTTACAAATGTTAGCTAACGGAAAAGATTTTTTTATGCGAAAACGGCCTTAGCTCAACATCTTGGCAATAGTGGTTTAATACCACCTGACGCTGAAGACTCATCATTAATTTCTAAATTAAGTATTCGGAATATTCCTACATGTCAGTAAGAGTATATGTCAAAATCTACTTTAGACATAACATGGTGTACAAATATTAGATAACGGAAAAGATTTTTTTATGCGACAACGGCCTCAGCTCAACATCTTGGCAATAGTGGTTTAATACCACCTGACGCTGAAGACTCATCATTAATTTCTAAATTAAGTATTCGACCTTTATGTCAGTAAGAGTAAGTATATGTCATAATCTACTTTAGCCTGAAAACCTGTCAGATTTTGGCACATTTTTAACCTAAATTCTCAATTCTGTACTTATGCATTGCAATAAGCAATGTATTCTACTCAACTGTCTAATTCACTCGGCCAGCCAGTACCTGCAATACACCACACAACAAAACACCACACTTAAAAATAAGTCCATCGCATAATACCAGGAGTGCATCACAGTATAAAAGTTGTACGTAAACCCTAAGGCGGTAACTTTGGAGCTAAGAACTAAGAGTCTTTGGTAGTGGTATCACCACAGCACACACTTATGCGGCGGGTTCATGCGCGCGCCGGCCGGACACGACCAGGCGCGCGCGAACTCCGCGGAGTTGCTGAGCGTGCCGATCACGCGGATCTTGTTCGGACTGTGCACTCCTTCCACCATTTTGGATTTTAGAGCGCCTACTGTTGAGTTGCCGCACCATATCTGTTGGGAGAGACCGTTGATATAGATTAGAAGAGATGCGATATTATGGAAAAGCTGACGAGAAAAAAAAGTTGGCCGTCACGGGACCTCTGGCAGTTTTTTTGTGTTGTAGTTGTTGTTTGTTGTTGGTTGGTTCTTGTTGTTGTTTGTAGTTGTTATTGTTGTTGGTTGGTTGTTGTTGTTGTTTGTTGTAGTTGTGTTACTTTTTTAACAGACTTCGGAAAAGGAGGAGGTTCTATATTCGTCTGTATGTATGTTTTTTTTTATATATGTACACCGATTTGTCTGTCAGTTGTGGACCGATTTACAAAATTCTTTTTTTATCCGAAAGAATATACTCCCGAGGTGGTCCCATATAAATTTTATCGAAAATGCTTCAGTGCTTTTTGAAAAACTGAACAAAATACGTAATTAGATGACGTATTGGTTTTGTCCAATATGAGAGTATGTTTAAATTCCACGTTCCATGTTACTGGGGTTTTTAGTTCTGGGGTCTAACAATAAGAACGTCTTTTTTACAAAAAAAAAAACAACCGACTCCCAAAAAAGAAAACACCTACACTAAAAATTTAAAAATACTTTCGGAAGTCGGTGTCAAAAAACCAAGAAACAAAATACAAACACTGACTTCCTTTTTAGTGTAGGTATTTTCTTTTTTGGAAGTCGGTTATTTTTTTTGTAAAAAAGTTTTTTTTTAGTTGTAGTTGTTGTTGTTGTTTGTTGTGGTTGTGTGTTGTGTTATTTTTTCGCATAGATGATTCTAGAATGAAGAGAGTCGAGAGCGGTGGCGTAGTGAGGGCATCGTGGCACGACGACGCGTCATGCCATTTTCCGTCACGACATTTAAGTCGATTTTACTGCCAAGCCGCGCCATTACATGTTTCATCAAAAGTAGATGGGAAAAGGCCCAGAGGCTAAAGCCCGTGACGTTGGTCAGATCAAATCCGTTAAGACTGGTTGTCAGACTTTCGGTCTTCTGACGACTCGTAACGACTGTCAAAGATCCACGATTGACAGCCGCGACCAACCCCGACAAGCGTAGCTTAACCTGATGGATCGACCCAAAAGATTACCTGTGCGAATCCTAAGAAGAACAGTTGATCCGGCTTGTAGTCAGGCAGGCCCGGCAGCGACACTCTTCGGTCCGCGGGCGCTCGCTTGGCGAACAGCTCGTACGCGTGCAGCGCCGCGCGGAGCCCGCCGTTGTCGGCGATGTTCTCACCCTGAGTGTTGAAGCCGTGAACCTGGGGGGGACAGGAGATGGTCATCATTAGTGCTCTGACAACTACGTTGACGAACTTAAGCATTTATAGTCAAGCCAGGAGTCGCAACGCCACCTAATTTTTCAATTGAACTCGGTAAGAGTAAAGAGAAGTCGAAAGATTATTCATGGGTCTTTCTAAAACATGAAAAGCTGGTGCTGTTAAAAATATTCTGCAAGTTTTAGATGTCCCGAGTTGTGTTCAGTAACAGTTTGAGGATTTCTTGTTCAAAATTTTACATCAGTAAGGCCCAGTGGTGTATTGAACAAATTGATTGACGACTTTTTTTTTTATTTTGTGTAAATCCTCATGGATGTCTTCCTATTAAAGTCTTACAAACTAAAACCACACAGTGTTCTGCAGGACAGTCTTATTTTTTTGGACAAGCCCGCCACACTATTCCCAAACCACTGTAACTCCTGTAAGCCAGAATTAACAGTGGTGACCAACAAAAAAATCGTAGCAAACGCCCATAGTCTTTTACCTAGAACCTAGAGGCCACATCTTATGGCAGTCGGAGGTCGTTCTGCGCCCTCCAGCGTCCGGTGTGTCTACTACGGATACAGAAAAAGGTTGCATTTTCCGGTTCTCCCTCTCCCTTTCCACCACTTCCTTGCAAAACGGCGTCCCACGCTCTCTAGCTTCCAACCATAGATTAGAGCTTAACCGGAAACGAGAGTTAACCCTTGCAGCTAACGCAATGATGTCACAACAATATGTGTAACCCCCTGGGCAATCTGCTTTGCTACCACCTAGCTGATTACCTAATTACTTGAACACCGGCATGAACTATTGTGTAAAGGGTAAACTCACGGTGTAGTTGGGCAGCTGCGGCATGTGGTACTTGCTGTACTGGTCGATGATGCACTGCACCTTGCTGTGGTAATGTTCCAAGGTCGCCGCAGACCACCACTGCTTCAAGTTGCCTTCCTCGTCGTAGCGACGACCTGCAGACAGATTAACAATTATCTAGACAAATATATAATGTCTTACTTAGTAGCAGAGGTACTCTTCAGAAGATTCGTTCTGAGAAATAAGCCAAGAAGTATCTATAATAAAGGTCTCTTACGTAAACTCCAAAGCGCTGGGAAAATTGGGCTCGATTACACCTTCCGATTTCAAGGGACACAATTTAGGAACTAGCTAACTAGCAAATAGGAAGCTAGCGATTACACTATCCTAAATTGGACTCCTAAATCAGCAGTGTTGCCAACTCTTACAAATTCAAGCCCCTAGACTACACAGAATATCGAAAGTCGCTAGAAAGTCTCTAAAACTGATTCGCAGTTGCGGCTATGGACCAAAAAAGAAACAGAGCGGACTCAGATTTTTTTTCTTGGAAAGGGACCTTCGTAATTTTAATTTAATTTTAAACACAGATAAAAATACTAATAGCCCATTTGTAGCGACGAAGTCGCTAAATTGGCAACACTTAGCTCTAAATCGTAGTGATGCGATTACACTATCCTAAATCGTACAGAATTTAGGAAGTAAAATCGGAACCTTTCAATCTCACTAAATCGGACTCTAACTGCTCTAACTGCTATTACACCTTCCTGTTTCCTAAATTGGGTCCCTTGAAATCGGAAGGTGTAATTGAGACTTAAAGGCCATGAGGCATTGCCGTAAGCCATGGCATGTTCTAAATGACCTCTGCTATGAGATAAATTTATAGAGACAACAGGATGTATATTCCCGCAATCCTCCATTGAAAAGGGGAGCATCCTCCGACTTCGCTACAAATTAAAGCCAGGTAACCATCACACTGGATCGCGGATAAAGAAACAGTTACTGCGCCTCTGGGCACTCAGGCAGGGAAGGAACAGGAGTGGGTTTTAGTCAGTAAAAGTCTGACACGCCCTCCCGCTCCACCCAGAGCGGGAGAAATCATTGGTAGAATACCCACCCCACAAAAAAAAGAAAAGGTACCCATCACAGTGGTAATCATATCAGGGACAGTCTTACCTTGATCGTCAAATCCGTGTGTGACTTCATGTCCCATTATGGCACCAATAGATCCGTAGTTGATCGCTCTGAAACAAAAAGCTTGCGTTATATTTCACAGTTCAAAAGTTGGATTTTGGAGGGTAGTTGAAAATATGTTGGTACTCACTCAATTCCATTTCCGTAGAACGGTGGCTGCAATATACCGGCGGGGAAAGCTGGAAAAGTAGAATTTTCTGGTTAGTTACCTAAACCAAACAGTAAAAAAATTGGTCAAGTGCATGTCGGATTTCGCACATTAAGGGTTCCGCACCAAATATTGGTATTTGTTGGTAAAGTATACGTTTTGAAAAACATTATCACCAAACATGTTCTCAAGTCAATGCGAAGTTAAAAAATTCTTCGTAACAAAATTTTGTGACAGACGACGGACGAACGTTTAGACCACTGGATACGGAACCCTAAAAAAGGACTGGCTCTGCGTCAGTTATAGGTCTTCGTCAGGGTAGGTAATGGTGCAATTGAAGACCAAGATTTAAGAAACACACTCAAGGCTGACCATATCGGTCAGATTGTTAGTATAAAGATGCTGCATGGTCGTTTGGGCCATTTAACTTTTTATTTAACTTTTACAGTCCCACTTCTGGGCAGAGACCTCCCTCATTCCTTCCACTATATCGACGTTCTTTATCGTCTAACGAATTCTAGAGAAAGCTCCAAATAGTGTCTTATCACTGGATATACTTACTAACTGAGTTGAGGGTAGCCGAATAAAACGCATTGACAGTAGTGGCAGTGGCGACCCATCGGTTCCTGTCGGGCTTCTCCCTGAGGGACTCCAGCGACTTCTTCACGGCCGCAAACGTTAGCTTCAGGTACGTCTCGAACAAACTGCCTTCCACTACTTCCGCCTGGAATGGACACGAGTCGATAGGTAAGTTCACAAGGTTCGCATATGTGGAGGAACACATGAAGTGATCAATAAAATATGAAACCTAATGAGTCGAAGAGGTAATAATCTGCCTGCCTAGCCTTTACCCAACTATCTTGGGGTCGGCTTCCAGTCTAACCGGATGCAGCTGAATACTAGTATTTTACATGGAGCGACTGCCTATCTGGCCTCCACAACCCAGTTACTGGGTAATACAATACCCCTTGGTAAGACTGGATGTCAGACATTCGGCCTTTTGACGACCCCTAACGATTGTCAGCCGGGACTAACGGCTTAACGTGCTTTCCGAGGCACAGAGGAGTCTCAGTATGTAAAGATGGTCATACATCCATGGTCCAACCCCGGCAAGCGTAGCTTAACCTGATCAACCTGTGTGACTGTTATTACTTGAGCCACGAGCTCCTCAGAAACAAAAAGTTGTTTAAGAACTCAATTTAAAAAAAAAAATCTATTAACTAGTTCAGCTTCTTCAAAGATAAAAAAGGGTTCCTAATTAAATTTGAGAATGGAAGTGTGGAGGTATGTGGAACTGAGTGTAAAGTCCCACAACCTCCATTGAAAAGGGAGGATCCTCGGACCAGACGGGTGTTGTGTCTGAGTCGTCCATACATCTTGTGATGCTTGCCGGGCCAGTGGAAGGTTGGTTCCAGTGAGTCAGAACCGCAAGAGCCGCATAGTTCACGGTGAGTCGGACCTGTCTGCGGTGATGCCCCAGTGAGTCGGGGTGTTGCTGTCCCAGTGAGTCGGGATGATGCCCCAGTGAGTCGGGGTGATGATGTCCCAGTGAGTCGGGATGATGCCCCAGTGAGTCGGGCTGATGATGTCCCAGTGAGTCGGGAAGATGCCCCAGTGAGTCGGGGTGATGATGTCCCAGTGAGTCGGGATGATGCCCCAATGAGTCGGGATGATGCCCCAGTGAGTCGGGGTGACGATGTCCCAGTGAGTCGGGATGATGCTGCAGGCTCCAGTGAGTCAGAGTGGTGCTGTGCGACGTAGTGGCTTGACTGCTGGCGTCGATCAGGAGAGGTTCTTCGACCGGCCGAAGGTGCAGTTCGCTGCGCCAAGATCGCTGATGAGGTTGAAGTTGATGAAAGAGGCTGAGGATGCTGACCAGGAATGCGCGTCCGCTGCATGCTGATGGTCAGGATACCCGTAGAAGCCGTTGGTACTGGCTGGCTGTATGACTCGTTGCTCAAGAGCTTGAAGGAAGCGATGATGATGACGTCACGTTGAAGTAGCTGCACGAAGGCTGCGCTGACGTTCATGCTCGAGGGTCACCAGTTTGGAGGTAATGACGTCATGACGAAGGCTGCGCTCACGTTCATAGTCGAGGGTCACCAGTGTGGAGGTAAGCGGAACAGGGTGTAAAGTCCCACAACCTCCATTGAAAAGGGAGGATCCTCCGACCAGACGGGTGTTGTGTCTGGTCCGGGCAACTGCCCAATGGTTGATTTCGGACTGTTGTATATGTTCAAATCGCGCGGAGAACTCTGCTTGCGCGATGTAGGAATTTGTTATTTTAGTTCGTGTGTGGCGTCATAGATGTCGCTACAGAAGCATGTAGATACAACTTTTGTCTACGAAGTTTTTACCCTAACATTCCTACAATTGTCTGTTCTTGAGCGCTCATATGCATTGACACTTCTTAACTTTTACTCAAATATGTTTAACGTTTTCCCAAATGATTGTTAGGGAAATTAAAAAACAATATCCATTTTATGTCATCTCAAAATATAAATAATTTCTGCCAGAGTATTCGCCCGCGTGGTATTAGTACTTCCCGCATTATAAATTATAGCCAATGTGCTATTCCAGACTATAATCTATCTCTGTGCCAAATTTCATCCAGATCAGTTCAGCCGTTCTAGCGTGATTGAGTAACAAACATACATCCATCCTCACAAACTTTCACCTTTATAATATTAGTGTGATAGGTAGGAAGTAGTAATTCACCAATAAAATCTATCAAGCTTAGCACTTAGGTACGACAAAAATACTAATAACTCACATGTTTATAATGTTTGTCAAGCTGTTCATGCGTCAGCAGCCAGGCGGGGAAGCCCACGAAGTTCCTGATGGCCTTCAGTTTGTCGAGAGTCTTCAGGCGCGTGGTGGAGTCCATCCAGTCCAGCTCCTGTACTGCTGCTGCGAAGGCTGAGCGCACGTCCTCCACCATCTCTATAGCCTGGGGAAGCATGAAACTTAGATAGGCATCCTATACTGTTGTACTTATTCAGAGAACGTTTGGTCTGGTACTCGTAGTTTAACAAGTTTTATTCTACATTTCATGTTGTTGGAGCCAATACTATTTTCTCGATCCATATGTTGAGTCAGTGGCGTTGGTCCAACGGTGGAATTAGAGCCGGCTTTGTAATTTTCCGTGGAAGGAATGGGGGGAGGCCTAAAAGATATAAAGAAAATTTACTACCATTCCATTTTATCATTATAACTCAATAAAGGGGAAAAGTTCTGAGATAACGTTTTCAATGTAACAAAATGTTGAATACTGTAACAATAAATTGTGTCCCACCTATTCTAGCAACTATGTTGCGAGGAGCAAACATAAATAAAATTATAATATTAATTTCTGCGTAGGCCTCATAAAAAGCTAGCTACGGCGTAGCGGCAAAGGTCTCACTGCTACGCTTAAACGCGTAGCAAACAACGAATCTGCTACTCATTGAGTCAATAAATTCTTGACCTTTGATGGTGCAACGAAATAATTGGTTTCTCATTTATAACGGAAATACGTGGTCATATTTTAAATACTGATTTAGAAATAAATAACTTTCTTCATATCATAGTTAATTCAGAAAATAAATTTTGGACCTCCCATATAAATTTTTGGACCTCCCATATAAATTTTTGGACCTCCCATATAAATTTTTGGGCCTCCCATATTAATTTTTGGACCTTTCATATAAATTTTTGGACCTCCCATATAAAATTTTGACCTCCCATATAAATTTTGGACCTCCTACATAAATTTTGGACCTCCCATATACATTTTGGACCTCCCATATAAATTTTGGACCTCCCATATAAATTTTGGACCTCCCATATAAATTTTGAACCTCCAATGTTAATTTCGATTGGTTGATGATAACTTTGTTCGGTAAGTCTATTTTTTTAATGAATTGACTATGGCTTCCTTGAAGAAAGTTGTTCATTTCCAAGGGCAGAAAGCAGTATCTAACATATGTACCACCCATTATTTAAAACGTATACATAATACACGTATACATAAGTATAATAACGTTTTCAAAAAGTGATTTTAGTCGATGATTTAAGTATTATTATACCATAGTTTAGTACTTGAGGAAAATCGTTTTTTATTTACCAATGATAGTAACAGTTATAAATTTTTATCTATGATTCCCATACCATGCTAAATCTTAAGTTGGTGTTAACTTTAAGTTAGCAAAAAAAAAAAACAAAAGATTAGTCAAAATCAAAATTAAAAAGTAATTTATTCAAACTAGGCCAGCAGTTTTTAAACATCAAAGTTCTACATAAGGACAGTCCGCTAAAACCGTCCGCCCGTCACCAAATTCCAAACAAACAACCAGCAATTCAAAGAATAAGCGTACCTTCTGCCTGGAGGTGTAGTCGAAGTGCTGCTTGACGTAGAGGTAGCTGAGCGCGACGCCGAAGTTGGAGTTGACGTTGGCGGTGCAGCTCTTCCAGCGCGGCGTGCGCTGCTGCAGACCGAACACGGCGCGCGAGAACTCGAAGCCAAGCGCGCGGAACGAGCCCAGCGTCATCGGCGCCACCGTCGAGAACACGCTCCACCACAGGAAGCGTTCTGTGGGGAACAACATGCCTATAGCTTGGCGGGGGACACTCCTGAGCCTCGCTGTGCAGCAGCACGTGATCATTGTGATACCTCTCCACCCTCTGTCCCACCCCCGAGTGAACTCGGGATGTTTATCCCGCGTTCGCAAAAACACATCCCGAGTTCACTCGGTGGACGGACAGAGTCTCCACTCTGAGCGCCCACGACCCCGGAGTACCGCCTGCTTTGAATGATGCGGCATTTAAAGCGATGATGCGGTTGCCTCTCCATCGCCTACTTCTCGGAGCTGGAAAGGCCCTTTTACGATTCGGCCCGGCGGGTCTTTTTCTGAACTCAGTTTTTGTCTCCGTCAGCATAGCTCTTACTACTGTTGTTGCAAAGATAGGCCTAGCTCGATGCTGGCGACCAAGACCTGCCACTCAGAGGCCCACGCAAGATACTCCTGGAGCGTATGTTGTGGAGAATCTAGGTTGCCTTCACAAAGTATTCGTAAACCTAATAAGTAATTGGAGGCTAGGCTCCACAATATAAAAAAGGTAAGTAAATTAAGTCTAGTGTGCTGCTCCAACTAAACTGCGACCTTTACAAGTTTAAGATAGCATTAAAACATTTATCTAATCGATCACCAGTTCCGTTTTTAACCTCCAGAACAGTGGGTATTCCTATATAATTCGCCCGTCATATTATAAACCACAAGGTGCTAAAGACTCACCAATAATAACAGGCTTGGTATCAGCTAGCAAAACAGACAGTTTCTGAAGGTAAGGCAGGTCCATGACGATGACCCTGTCCTGATGCAGCTGCAGCACCACGCTCGTGTTGGAGAACACCAGCTTCAGGTAGCGGTCCCAGTCGTGCTGCGGAAATTAATGGGATACATTATAGAAAACATTGAAGAATTGCACATGTGTATTAAGCATCAAGCTACACGAGTGAGTAGTACAGAAATAACGACTGCTCCAAAAGGAGAGTTTTGTTTTTCGAGAGTTTGTATGCTTGTAAATATGTCTATTTTTTGATGAAATTGGAAAATAGACTTTTAAAAAAATCAAAATGGCGATCCCCATTAGGTAAGTATGGCCACGTGTGGTATCAAAATAAAGAGCTCAAGGAGACGATTTCAAGAATATAACTCACTGAAATTTAGGAAATAAAAAAAATTATAAATTTCAAAAGACACGGCTGACAAAAAACATCTAAAAAGTTTCAAACAAGTTACTTTTCAAGCAGTCTGATGCAGTTGGTAGCATTTAACCTGTGATTGAATTAAAATAAATAGAACTTTTTAGTTTTTTCTATTTTCAGTCAGGTTTTTTGAAAACTCACTTTTTTTTAACCTCTTCGGAGTGGAGTTTTGAAAATCTACAGCATGTAACTAATACCCTGTCAGATCCAATAAAAGCGTATTCCTGGTTTAACATACGTACTAGAAAAAGTTGTAAAAAGATGTAACTCATAAAAACCAAAAGTTAAAGTGTTTTTACTTTTATAAAATATGCGAAATTTAACACGAAATATGGCAAATTTTCATAAGTTGACAACACTCCACCGGCCGGTGAAATCTTTTCATATTTACCTATTTTTATTTCAAACGATACCGCCCTGCACTAGCCGCGCTGTAGGCACTCTGTCTCGCTCAGGCGGCATCTTTGAAACGAAGCAGTAGGTGAACTTTGTCGAGCGCTCAGTGTTGCCTTTGATAAGTTTTTATTTTTTTATTTTCGTGAGGAAAAATAATAGGCTCATATCCATGAAATGATTACGTATATGTGTACGCAGTACGATACCAAGTAATACCCTGCAGGATCGGCCAGGTTTTTGTTACATGCTGTATATTCTATAATGTTTATACCTAAAAAATGCAAAAGATATATAGAAATAAAAGAGCGCTGCAGTACTGGTTACCTGTTTCCACTGCGCAGGTCCTCCACTGGAGCCCTGCAGGAGCTGCTGCACGCTCACCTCGTGGAACAAGTGCGTGCCACTGCGACGCACCTCCACAGGGGTCATTATCTGTGGAATGTGTTTGCAGATTACACCACTAGTCACTTAGCTGTTATATATAAGAAGGAGAAATTAATAATTCATAAGAATTTTAACACGATTAAAAGAGCGTCTTCCTTATGACACTGAGTTTGACTGGAATCTGTGTTTCCTGATAGCTACAACCTGGGTGTCTTTAAGTCAAGAGTGAATAGGTTACTTCTAGGCAAGCGTGCTCCATCTTCGACCACATCATTGCTTACCATCAGGTGAGATAGTGGTCAAACGCGTGCCCATCAACAATAAAAAAAAAACTTTCGAGGTCTTTACCTAGCAGGCCTTAGCTAAGCTTAGCGACCAACCCGCATTGGGCCCGCGTGGTGGATTACGGCCCACACCCTCTCACAGAGAGGAGGCCTGTGGCCCAGCAGTGGGGACATTAAAAGGCTGATTATGCTTATGCCTTAGCTGAAATATATTGGTTAGTTTGTAGACTGCAGTCTTTGTAGTAGCTCGGGGTCAGAACTGAGAATCTCAAGAAAATCCCAATAGCAAACTATAACGGGTGTAAAAAGACAGTTTCCGAAGCCGAAAGCCACATATTCTACAAATTATTTGGATATTTTTTTTCCACTAGACCATACCTGGGTGTACGGGTAAGGTACATTAAATGATAAACTGTTTTAAGTTAAATTTGTATATTGATTTAAAGACCCGAAATGATAGCTGATCGACCCGCGGCGAATGAGTCTTTCAGCGATGCTATGCAACTACTAAACACTTACTCAAATGTGTGATTTTTATTCATTCGCTGCGCGTCGATGTCAGCATAAAAATGAAACAATTGATATATACGGGTTTGCTCGTTCACTGGGAATCCACTGTCTCTGGAGATTTGAAGGTCAAAGACGCAATTTTTTTTGAAAATGAATTTTAATTTAAAAACGAATGTTATTTTTTTTCTTTTTTTTTGTTTTTTTTTAAAATGGTGCCCCACACTAGGAATTATTCCTGTATCGTGGGTACGTTCACAAACATATAAACTCACATACACAAGACACCCAGACCCGGAACAACTATCTGTAGGCCATACAAATATTTGTTCCGTGCGGGGATCGAACCCGCGACACGCAGCGCAGTTGCCGAAACGCTCAACCACTGCGCCAACCGTGCCGTATTACTAAACTTTTTTCCAAACAAAAACGTCACACATTACCTGAATTTTTGATTTTTCTTAACAAATTACGCATTTGAAGTTACAAAAACGCAATGGATATCAAACGTATCCGACAAGTACCTACGCGGCTTAGAGCGAAGGGGCGGGGCTTAACTCCACTTGCCTAGAGGTTCGCAGTACATTGCGCGCAATAAAAAATAGCTTTTTTGTGTCTTTTCACACCCTTATACTCCGCTCCGGTCTCGTTATCAGTGATCTGCTGACAACTGCTCTCAGCTGATCAAGATCATGGATCGAATGTACTTGTGATACTGCTCCAGCTGTTAAGAGAACTCAGAAGAAGTAGGAGCACCGGCTCACCTTAGCCAGCCTCTTGCTGAACTCGACGATATCAGCTGCGAACTGCTCCGCATCGGTCTCGTTGTCGGCGATGCTGATCATGGACCTGATGTACTTGTGGTATTGCTCCAGCTCGTGGGAGAACTGCTCCGGCTGCAGGAGGTAGCGGTCGCTGAAACCGGGGGAGACCTGCTCGATCTGGAAGGGAAATATTGCTTGATGTTTTTTTATGATTTTTTTATTAGAAAAGAAAGTAAGATTTTGTGGTAGGTATTTGGGAGATTAGTCTGTAATTAATGAAAGAGTACAAGTTTCTAACAAGGCAATTACGGACTGTTTTATTTCAAGACTTTAACACTCATTAATTCCACTACAAAATGAGAAGTTCTAGGTCCAGTAAGTGCTACTATAAATCGATCAATGGAGTAATTTAATTGTAAAGTTTTCAATATTTATACGGCACCATTACGATCATTGTGATTGATGATCTAATTTGTTCTATCCACTTTTTAGTAAAGCATGTTCCAGAGGAATGTAATCACGCGTTCCAACAGAGGTGACCTTAGGGAGGTTGGTTTCCATCCACGGATTGTGTTTCGGCTACACGGATCACAACCAAACGCCAACACGACCGAGCTTCACTGTAAATCGCGCTCGCGTAGAGTTAAGGCGCTATTAACTGCCAATGACCTTGAGTGGTTAGCTTGCGTGTTCTGTGCTGAGCTCACGTAACGCGTTGTACGTCCAAGTAATAGGACTCGCCCATCAAGGAGCGCTGTCCGAAATTAGACGCATTATTAATTTATTACACATAAAACAATAGGTATTAAACTAAAACACTTAGACTAAATTACAAATAATTAAATGATCTTTAAAATGGTTAAGGTTATAAAAATACGCTTTATAGTTTTTCCGTGATTCTCAATTTTTTATCCGCGTTAGACATAACTTTACAAATGAATTACAATATGTTATAAAAATATAATTTCAAATATTCTCAGATCAAATTTCGACGGCAATTGTCTAGAGTAACATTTATTTTTTTCGTATCAAAAAATAAGATTTGTCGTTTAGACTTGATGTTCAATTAAAAACCATTAAAAGTCGTATAACTGCGCCTTAAGTTGTAGAAATGGCTCCTAATTTGTCCAAATTTCAAAAGGTGGGCCTTGCAGTAGCAGTTTTGTGCGCAATTGAAGACGGAAAACAAAGACATATGAATTAAGCGCTTGTTTAAGGAACGATTAATTCTCATAATTAAGCAAGGTCACCTCCGATAGGACGCTGGATTACATCCAACTGGAACATGTTTATAGTTTACCGGTCGGTTGTGATATTTTGAGCTGTTATTACAATAAATTCCGAAGAGCCACTTAGCTTACAATCCTACTACTACTCAAAAAAGGTAGAAATTCCACTGACCACAACTCGATTCCGGCTGGTATTCCTGACGTCCTCGGCGACCTGCACGCTCAGCAGCACGTTCAGCCCCAGCAGTCTCCTGCCTCGCCCGGCCACCTCCTCCCACGTGAAGTTGGTGCTCATCTCCGAAGGTGGGCGGGGAGGCAAGCCTAGTGTCTGCAGGAGCTTCTGAATAGGCTTTATGCCATCAGCTTCTAGTTTTTCTGGCATGGAAGGAGAGGGAAATGTTTTGAGTTGTTTCTAAATGGAATGGTATTTCACACTGTTGGGAATGTAGGTATTTTCCCAGAAGTTGTGAATGTAAATGAGTGACTGAACAAACGCGAAATATTTTTCTAAACATTGTCTTTTACCCCTTCTTTTTTGACAATTAATTCATCTAATTCAGACGGAGTCGAGTTCGAATGATAGTAGTATACAGCGTGTCCCTGGATAGTGCACAATCAAAAATTGGTGAAAAAGATTTTTTCATATTTTTTTTTATTTATTATTTATTTATTTAATAAATTTTTTTTAATTTTTTTTTTGATTTTTTTAATCTTTGAATTATCGATTTTTAAAGTTTTTTTTCTTGCCTATAATGATCTTATTAATGATCATGTTAAACAAATTATAACGTTTTACTCTTTGCGTCTATTCTGTTTAAACAAAAAGAATAATGATGGCTATCAATCGATGCATAGCCAAATTAGCCAATAATAAATCAATCTGCCTACCTAGCCCTTTCCCAACTATCTTGGGGTCGGCTTCCAGTCTAACCGGATGCAGCTGAATACCAGTATTTTACATGGAGAGACTGCCTATCTGACCTCCACAACCCAGTTACTGGGTAATACGATACTCCTTCGTGAGACTGGTTGTTTAGACTTTCGGGCTTCTGACGACCCATAACGACTGTCAAAGATCCACGATTGACAGCCGGGACCAACGGCTTAACGTGCTTTCCGAGGTACGGTACGGAGGAGTCTCGGTATGTAAAGATGGCCACCATCCATGGACCAACCCGGCAAGCGTAGCTTAACCTGATGGATCGTCCCGTGCGGCTGTTATTACTTTAGCCACGAGCTCCTCCACAGCCAATACTAAATACTGATAAAAAATAGTCACAAAATTTAAAAAACGCGTTTTCGAACTTTTCATATCTTTTATAAAAAAACGGACAACATTTTCTTTTTAAATGAATGATTTTAATATTCCTCATTATATTTTCTTTCTTTAAAAAAAAATACAACGGATTGGAGGGCCGCCCCATTATTTCGTTGTTCTCCACCCCTGTATTTGTTGTGTTGTTTAAATTATTTGTTGCTTCAAATCCATCTATAAAAATTAACGCACTACAAAACAGACACAACGAGGTAAAGGTTGTTCCTTCATTGATCCAGTAAAACAAACCAGCAACACTGGATCGATGTTGAACCAATGTTAATCAACCTTCACAAATAACGAACGCCACATGAACACTCACCAGTGTTAATACAAGTCCTATACAAGCTCTTCGCCTTCACCACACTCTTCGGTAGACTCTCATCATCTTTGGCCTCTAAGAGTTCCCTCAGGTCGGTGACCAGCTGTTCTCTCAGCTTGGCCAGCTGGTCCCAGGATGTCGCCCATTCTGGCACCGGGTTCTGCTTGATCCAGCCGCCGCACGCGAATTCGTAGAAGTCTGTACATGGGTCCACATCTTTGTTTAAGGCTTGTAGGATTCTTGAGGCTGTGGGTGAAAGACATTTATGAATTATTGGCAGAAATAAATTAAATTATGTAGTGAAATGTGGGTGTACTATAGGTACACCTCTAACCCTTCTGGGAGTTAACCTCACCTGTCGAGGCGTGGTGATATGTAAACAGCTCAGAGTCAGAAAAAAAAGGGGTCAGAGTAAAGGCACGGCAGCAGCATAACATTATAGGTCACCGGTTCGAATACTGACAAAAAGTCCCACTCAAAAAATTCATAAATATTTAAAAGAAAAAAAGTAGTTACTCTAAGTTAGCATTGAAGTTATGAAACTAAAATGTTGTAATACAAACTTTAAGAATTTCCAAATTAAATATTAATAACGAACGTAATAGCATCTTTTTGGCATCAGTACCCAGAATATTGAAGGTATGTTGTGTGTTTACACAATTAAATTAAATCTCTAACTATACATATAACAAAAATAAAACATACAACAAAGCAATCTATAATTCGTAACGCCTCAAGGAGGGAGGGGAAACAGGAAGCTCGAGCTTTCTCTACGAACGCATAAAATATGCACAATATCTTAATAAATAACGGGCTTATGTAACTTGATGCCTGATGCCTACCCACCGCGCTGGTACAGACAGATAAAGCAGTAAATATATGCTAGAAATTAATAAATATTATATCTAGAGGCCCGTTACTAAAGTTGTTGCGAAATAATTGAATACTTAAATAAACGGTCCCGATCGCACGGATACGCAGCGCGGCAGGCCCAGACAGAGATGGCGGGATGAGTTGGATTCCTTCTCCAAGGACTCGCCCAAAATTGCAGAAGACCGTTGAAAGTGGAAGGAAGGAAGAGATGCCTTTGCCCAGCAGTAAGACAGCGCAGGCTCGTATTAAAATTAAATAAGTCACTAAATGAAAACGATGCCTCCTAGTTTAGTATTTTTTTCCTAATATTGATAAAAGAATGTAATATGAAATAAAAATATTTCAGTTAAAAACTAAATTAAACAAACCTGTTTCCTCAATAAGAGTACTTTCTTTATTTATAGTGTTATCCTTGTTAACTTCCGAGGCGATTCGGCCTTCAACAAACACGAAATTAGACAAAACAACAACAAACACTGGGTATATAAACACTAATAAAAATATTTTGATAGTAAAACTGAACGTAAACAAATAAGAATGCATTATATAATATTTCTTGTTCAAACGACAGCAAAACGCAATCTAAGCGATGCATTGGACGGTTGATGTTTTTATAGAACGAAAATCATTAAAAATTCAAAAACAAATGACACGATTGTTGTCCTAAGTAGTAGTACTATATTATGTCCTACGACCAACACGTGTTGGCACTGCGTGCAAACCTATTTATTATCAATATACAAAATGCGTCTCAAATCTTTAAAGAGAAACAAAGCTAAGTACTGCAGTTAGGTGAGTCAAAAGAATAATTTATTTCTACAACACTTTTCTCGCAAAAGTGGCGCAGTTATCCCTTGCAAAGAAAACACGTGGACTGCAAAATAAGAAGTGATGTAAGAACCACTTGGGGTTAAATCAGAACATGCGTTTTATTTCGAATATATATTTATGCGACAATTTGTATTTTAATTGGAATAATATACGCAAGGGTTAAATGCGCCGTTTCTTTGAAAACTTTGCATTTAATCTGTAAGTTACGTAAGGCGTATAAACATTATAAAAATTCATAGGAGGACACTGTCGCGTCGTCGTCGGAATACCACAAGGACAATAATAACAAACATTATCAGTATTCCGATACAATAATAGGTTCTAACAAAACTAAATTCTAATGTTAATTACTTATTATTTACCTACGAGGTAAATAGCGCGGTGTTGATTACATAAAGCCGCTTAGAGCTTGATTAATTAAATATAATTAGTCATGCAACACATACATAGTAAACTAGTTGAAGAAAGTGAAAATGGGACCTATTTTCCCCTTTCCACTTTTACAACATAATATCTATGAAAGGAAATCTTTAATTATAAGCATTTTGGCAGAACCATATTTTTTGTTTAGAAAGAGAGTATTAAATAATGTACCTTATGTACAGAAGGATATGATTGTGCATAAATCAATGAAACAGCCAGCTCGATCGAGATGCTCCTTCCGATACAAATTAAATAAAAAGTTTATCATATACTATATTTTATTAGTATGGAGCAGTATGCATAAGTATGCGCTTTGTTAAGATCTCTCCCACATAAGAACAAGAGAATAAATAAATAACTCCAAAGGTAATCTGCATATAAACATTTCTGACATGGCATTTCTAGACAAAGACATGTAATACTAATTACCCCACGATAGAGATCTTATCTATAAGGATGAGTCTTCACCATTTGCATATGCTAATGTTAAATTACTCGCAACATGAATGAGACGCCTAATTACTCTGACATGGCAATAAAATGTACATTGGTAATTAAAACTGTAGTACAAAAACTGAAGCATCCTTCTGTGGAGGTTTCCCATGGAGATGCCATTGCCATGGCGTTTACAGTGATATGTTGATTAGCTGTAGAATCATTACATCGATAAATTACCGGCTAATAACGATTGCGCGAATCGACACGTGTCGCGGCAAATGTTATGGCAAACGAATGGTAAAATGTGGTAATCTCCGCATTTTCCATAAAAACATCGGCGTTTATTTACTTATGGCTTATTTTTTTATGTCATTAATTACGGCGGGATGTTTGTGCGATGTTTGTTTGTTGTTATTCAGCATAATTAGCGCACGCGTAGATTTAATTACTGAGATGGTAATGTTGCTAGACGTCCTAAGAGCTGTCTCTTATGACGTCTAGCAACATTAGCATCTCGATTTAGTAGAACTTGTGTTCTATTAAACACTTACCTACCATAAGGCCTGTTCTCGTGCCGATTCCGGTATATCAAAAGATAATGCATTATTCCTATTTTTTTTTACTTTTTCAAGACTTTTGACACTGTTTATATTCTTGCTTTGCTGTCTAAGCGGAAGAGAGTATAAGTGGGAGGCCATACTGTTCTTAATTTAAAGAGCTATCACTCCTAGCTGTGCCAAGGTTTTAAAATAGATTCACATGTAAATAAAGAACATAACCTGTCGTTCGGGATTCCTCAAGGTTCGATGTTGGGCCGAACATTATTTTTACCAGATCATCGTGTGCCTCTCCTTTTCGCAACTATGTTGGGTTAGCTTCCAGTCTAACTGTATGCAGCTGAGTACCAGAGTGACTGCCGATTTGTTTCCATCTCCGAGTATAAACTCACCGGTTCCAACGCACTGTTCGCTGACGCAGGGCCGAGGGCTACGGTACTCGGTGAGCACCAACACAGCTGTGTACACGGCCAGGGCTATCAGTGAGATTCCCAGCGCGCCGATAAGCACTGATGAACATCTCACTGTGCGTTCTCTGGAACAAAAAGAAGTTAATACAATGAGATTACTATCTTCTGTTAGTTTTGTTAAGGAAAAGAGTGGTTGGAAGATAACAGAACAAAATAGATAATTTTGGTAAAAATGTTTTGTCATTATAAGTACAATCATAAATTACACAGTTATGAGTGGCCGGACATGAGATCATAATTGGGTTCGAAATGCAAATCAAAAGTTTCCACCGTTCAGTGATGGAGTCATTCCAATAACAAACGTAATTCTAATCATAAACTAAAAAGCAAAAGAACCATAACGATGAAAACACGAGATAATAAAAAATAAAAAAATAACATTGTGTTATATATATTGTATTTCATTTCATACGAAACCTCTTTTGAAATGGACAACACAAATTATTGCTTGCATTCAGAGGCACTTTGAATTAGTCTAATTTAAATAAATTATTTGACTTTACTGCTATAACTTTATGTATAGGTAGGTACGCAGAAAGAAATCATAGATACTCTTCAGATAATCTGTCGAAATTGTTAAATTAAATGATTTAGTTTTAAGGAATCTCCAGGACTTCAGGAGTGTTGTCTACATTTGGTGTAAGACTAAAAACTGTATTATGTTTGTTCAGTAAGATCACTTTCTCTACTTGATAGATAATAGGTACCTATACGTAGTGTAGTGTTTCCTATATTTTAGATGTGAATCTGACACGCGATGTGACTTATGTAATTGTGTTCTGAAATATTTTGATTGTGCCGAAGTATTCTACGCTTGTAGTAGACGCACGCGCAGCAATATTTTTTTGATAATTATTGTTTTTGTAGTGAAATCATGAAAGAGTGATTCTTGAGGAAACGGTCTGTTTTTGTTGGGACCAAACCTACTGTAAAGTTAGTTCTCAACTTTTAATAGACTGTTGTAATAGAAATAAAATAAACCTACGGCAATTCCTTGAAAAAAGAAAAAACCGACCAAGTACGAGTTGGACTTCGCACATTTAGGGTTCCGTACCAAATGTATTTTCGACTATTTGTATGGCTTTGGGTCAACAAGATGCTTAACTTGAAAAATTTAAGACTGTACTCCAACCGCTTGGCTGTAAAACCTGTGTGACAGACAGACAGACCGCAATAAGGCTCCGTTTGAATCCTTCGGGTACGCAAACCTAAGACTACCAACTCCAATTACGTTAAATAGAGAAGTATGAAAGCAGATGATGCGCCAACCCCAAATAAATACGGATAAGGACAAGAGTATGATCGTTATAATGTAGGCACTACTAAAAACTGAGCCCAAACAAAAAAGCTTTACCAACGTATTGAATCTACATTCCTGACCCGTCCAATCCTTTCGACAGCTTTGACAGGTCATACCTAAGTATATCTGTGTTATTGTAATGCCACATAAAATTACTACAGTAATTTCTCCTGACTGCGCTCAGTGATAGTAAAAACTAAAAACTGCGAGAGCTGTCTCATTTCCGCCACGTAATGCAATCTGTATGGAAATTTCACCATCACCATGTACTTATTACGTGGAGATTGTCGTTTATGGTCATATTTATGTCATTCTAGTTTGTTTTACTAAATTAAATTGTCGTAAATTGTGTCTTCAATTGTTATAAATAGTGAAATAGAATGGTGTGTTGTAATTATTACATTGTTTTATGTTGTGCTACCAGTGTTACACAATTAGAAATTGAATGATATGGCAATGATGTGGCAGGTAATTTCTATAAAATAGACAGATTTACAACCCCAGCAACATTGCTGGGGTGTTCCTTGTGCTACTTCTTGTGCCCTGCTAAAACAATTTTTGACATTCATAAATCGGCCAAGTGTGTATTTAGGGTTCCGTACCAAATGAGGAAATTATCAAAAGAAAAATCTGATTTAGCAATATATTGGTTTTTGTTAGTAAAATATATGTAATAATAAACATTATCAGCTTTCAAGTTCAGTCAATGGGAAGTTAAAAATTTCTTCGCAACAAAATTTTGTGACAGACGACGGGCAGACAGACAGATGGACAGACGGACTCGTGAGTGGCAGCAATAGGGTTTGGAGGGTGCGAAACCCTAAAAATGCTGCAATCTCACCTTATCTTATAAAATCTGAGGTAATTTTGAAGCAATCCCACTCCACTAACCGAGTAGCTAAAATCAATTTCCCTGTTAGGAAAGTAATTTCCCTGATGAAGTAGGGATAATATGAGAACTGTGTAAGTATGCCACACAAGCGTGACGAGTACACCTATAGGTAGGTATATAATTTTGCTATTATCTGTCTTATCACAAAGATAATAAATCTCATAATTATATACACAACCGTCGAGTAACATAGTTGCACGTAGTTCAGAAATCGAAATTGAATTCAAGGAAACGTGAACGCTCATTCATACTAACCTACGACTTTTACACACTACACGGAATGCAATTATTCGGGATATAACTATATGTATATGCCTAACCCAAGGTGCAGCTATCAGTCGTAAGTATACATTCCAAATTCTTCTTGGACTACATATACAGGATGTAAGGTACATGAACGCACATACGTGTACTAGTGATTCAGTACATGATTCTGGACCCCCTAGCGTTGGAATTTTTCGTCGGCTTTTTCCTAATTTTTGAAAAAAAAAAATTTTTTTTTTTCACTTTAATCTGTATAAAATCGTTATACCTATCTACCCCAAAGACATTTTAAATGAAAAAATGTAAGTAATTATTTTTTCATTTAATTTTTTTTTTTCACTTTAAACTGTATAAAATCGTTATACCTATATAACCCAAAGACATTTTAAATGAAAAAATAATTAATTAAATTGTTTCATTTAAAATGTCTTTGGGGTAGATAGGTATAACGATTTTATACAGTTTAAAGTGAAAAAAATTTTTTTTTTTCAAATATTAGGAAAAGGCCGACGAAAAATTCCAACGCTAGGGGGTCCAGAATCATGTACTGAATCACTAGTACACGTATGTGCGTTCATGTACCTTACACCCTGTATATACATGGACACGAATTGTTGAAAATGTACAAGTTATTTATTATTGAGGTGCTAATGGTGGTAAAAAAACCAGTCGAAGATTAAACTGGGAGTCTTTAAATCAAGAGTGTAAATAGGTTACTTCTAGGCAAGCGTGCTCCATCTTCGACCATATCATCGCTTACCATCAGGTGAGATAGTGGTCAAACTATATAGAGGCTATCAATAGTAAAAAAAAAACATTAAAGCCTATAAAGAACCCTAATTACACACTAGCGATGCGCCCTGGCTCAGCATCATGTTCCTGCCCTTATCCCATGTTACTTGGGGTAAGCGCAACACGTTTTTTTCTTCCATTCTGTCCTGTCAGCCGTCACGCTATCACTAACTCCCTTTTCTTTCATATCACTCCTCACACAATCCATCCATACTTTCTTTGGCCTCCCTCTCCCTCTCCATCCATCCACATTTATATCATCCGTGCCTCAGAAAGCACCTTAAGCCGTTGGTCTCGGCTGTCATTCGTGGATCTTTGACAGTCGTTACGGGTCGTCAGAAGCCCGAAAGTATGTGCCCGAGGGTATCGTATTATCCAGTAACTGGGTTGTGGAGGTCAGATAGGCAGTCACTCCATTTAAAGTACCGGTATTCAGCTGCATCCGATTAGACTGGAAGCCGATCCCAAGATAGTTGGAAAAAGGCGCGGGCAGATTGATACCTATTACAGAGATGAGAGAGGATTGAACTTGAGTCTAGCATTTCAAGAGTCATTCCTTTCACTGTACCCTTTCTCAGTTAACTAACGCCCCACTATACATTTCTAATAAAAGCACTTGCCTACACAAACAGACATGATTGTATCAACTTATAATCCTATGGCTAATTGCCGTGTTGTTTTACTTAACAACACGGCAGGTAAGAGAAATAGGAATTATCCAAAATCGAAAAAAAAAGTTGTACCTACAGACGGGGTGAATAGAAACACATCTTTGACTAGAATTTTCACTTTGATACCTTGATATTGGTTTCTAGTAAAGCATCGATTTATTTTATACCTATTACAATTTACCAGGGCCGGCGAGAGATCGCCTCCACGAGGGCACGGCAGTGTTCCGCCCAACCCGGGCAAACCTACACCGTATGCTCCACTATGTCCTCCGGGCGATCCACACAATGGTGACACCCGGGTGTTTCATTCCGCCTTATTTGGAACGGGAATCTCCTGAAGCAACCGTGTCCGGTGAGGACCTGCGTGAGGCGGAAGGTGAGGACGCCGCCGCCGTGGCGCCTCTCCAGCCACTCCTCAAAGAGGGGACTTATCTCGACAATTGTGGCGTGGCCAGCGCTGGGTTGCGATTTGCACTCTCCCTGTCACCTTGAGATCCCGCCGTAGCTCTGTCCAGTGTGCCATGATTTCTCGTGGCAGCGGAGTTACGCCCCGGCGTGTCGTTTCCTCGCGCCACTCCCATGTGTGTGCGAGGAACCTATTCACCACTACGTTCTTATGTTATGCAAACACAAATGTGTGGGGCAGCTGATTTTTCATTTATTTGAATTACACCTTGTAAAAAGAAGAATGTACCTTATAAACGGCTTTAATCTATGAACGTCGTCGGCACTCGGTTGTCTTCCGGCACGCCCGCCGCCCGCCCGCAGGCGCGCTCCGCGGAACTCTTAACAAATAACAATTGCCGTCTCATCGGAACGATTTCACTTTCCTCCTCAATCAGCGCCGTACAGTGAGGAGCAAAGAGCGAAGAGGGAAGTTCTGGCATATGGAATTATTGATACGTGCAGTGTGTAATTTTCTGCGAGACAATAGGTAAAGGTGTCTTCTTTCGCTCTGTAAAAAGGTGGTTGGCTTATTCTGTCAATGTTGGAGATGAAAAAATTTTTCATTGATTTTGTAACAATAGATAAAATCTCTTCAGGTCCAAACTATATTTTATACAGTAATAAGGACAGATTTTAAACATGAGAAATGTTGTGATTTTTGTTCTAGTTATTGTAAAAAATGCAAGACTTTCCTTATGTACCACATAAAAGTCTGCATTCAGACAGACATGTGAATAACTGTCTAAACATATGGCTTAGCTACAAACAACACTACCCGCACTAATCAATGCTAATTAGTTAGCCCACTTTTACGAAACAGTTAACTTGTAACATGTAAACAATAGGTACGTGTTAACACAGACATGAGTAGTCATGACATAGACCTCCAACAAATAAAGAGAACATAGACAGAAGCTCACAAGTAGGTACAGCGATATAGAATTCTATACTTTCGAAGACAGTGAGAACTCTAAAATTTAGGTTTCATCTAGCTTCCTCGTACTAACAGACCTCGCTCCTGCTAAGACTTGGGCGAAGGAGATCTCTTTCCAGATCAAAATAGGAAGGCAGAACATACTAGTATACAGGGTGTAACGGAAAGGTGTGGTCATATTTTAAGAACTGCATCTGCCCATCGATATGAACAACTTTCTTCAAGAAAGTACGAGGTAATCCCAAAAAAAAAATTTTACCTTCCATACAAATATTGATCAGCTCATGATAACTTTGTATGGAAAGTTCAATTTTTTTTTGGGAATTTTCTATTTTTTCTTAGAGAAAGTTGTTCATTTCCATGGGCAGAACCGGCTTCTAAAATATGACCATACCTTTTCGTTACAGAATGTATAATCTGCAGTCTTCGAAAGAATAAGTTTAGTGCCGATAAGAAAAACAGACAGACCGATAAATTTATCTACGTCGCGTTTCGTACTTACATTTTATAAATTCCATATGCGTAGCCTAACATTTTTACAAAACAACAAAGTTATCGAATACAAACCAACATTTCCATTTTTATAACTTATCCTCAAAACTTCACCCTAAGTCGATATTTATTTGAAACTAGCTGTGCCCGCGACTTCGTTCGCGTGGTTGTCGAGAACAAAACAACGTCGTTTAGATAAGAGTATATCACCTTTTTGATGATTTAGATAAGAGTCCTGACTTTGGTATAGTTGATTACGTTAATGCTTCTCTATATACTATGTTAGCGGTGGAATTACCCGGAGCATATACAAAAAGGTTGTTTGGGTTGCTAACACGTGATAGAGAAACATAGAGTTGGCCGTGTGAAAAACAATCAAAAGTAAGGTCTACACCCGCAACGGATAACGTCTGGCCTTGGGCTTTATTAATAGTCATAGCGTAACAGAGGCTTACAGGAAATTGCACACGTTTGAAAGTAAACGGAAAATTATTGGGGATAATGGGTATCCTGGGAATGAAAACAACATCACCGGAGCCGCAACCTGTTAAGATTTCGGCTTCGATGACATTTCGTTGGAGATTTGTTACTCTCAACCGAGTTCCATTGCATAGTTTTGGTGGGCTTAAATTTCTGAGTAGAATGATTGGTACTCCGACTTTTAAATAAATTTTGTGTGCTGGAAGACCTGGTGTATTTAGAGAGTCTAAAAACTCTACTGGATAGTGGGTGGCATCTCCTTCTTCTAAAACCGTGTTAATAGATAAATATTCCCTACTTTCTCCAGAAATATGTACCAATATTTGAGAATTTATTGCTGCTGCTTGGTCGTTGCGAGGTGCCAAAATAGCTCGTTGGCATAGCCAAGCAGCGTCATGGTTCGAGATCTCTGATGGATCTCCGTATACAGAGGAAATGAGTTCCTGCTGTGAGGCAACAGAAGAACACAGGCTTTCGACTAAAGTTACTTTACCTCCTTCTTGAGTCGGGTATGTGCCGTTACCAATTTGAAGTAGTAAATTTGAGAAAACCTGCGCGTTTGCGTCACCTCCCAAATATGCTCGCATATTAAAGCTCAAATTAGTTAATATGACACTACGCCATAAAATAGAGCTCTTTAAACAGGCACCTATTTCATCGGCCCTCGTTCCTCTGGGTATTATAGGGAGTGTCTGCCTGAAGTCTCCACAGAATAGCACCGTTAAGCCTCCCATCGGTCGGTCATTTTGTCTTATATCTCGCAACGTTCTATCTACAGCTTCCACAGCTTTACGATTTGCCATCGTACACTCGTCCCAAACGATAAGGGCGCAATCGCGTAAAACCCTTGCTTTATCACTATTGCGAGACACGTTGCAAACAGGGTTTTCTGTGCGGTCCAAGTCGATTGGTATTTTAAATGTTGTATGTGCAGTTTTTCCTCCTGGTAATAAAGTGGCAGCTATTCCTGAGGAAGCGACGGCAAGGGCAATTTTGTTTTGGCTCCTTATTTGAGCCAAGATAACTTTAGTGAGGAAAGTTTTACCTGTTCCACCAGGTGCATCTAAAAACAGCATTTCTCCTAATGAATGTTCTACACTACAGCATACTCTATCAAAGATTTGACGTTGTTCTGTCGTCAAATTTGAACAGCCATTTCGCAATATTTCTGCTAACTCTTCGGGGTTGTAATTTATTTCAGATGTATACTCCCTATTAATTCGTTCCCCACCAACTGTCGGTGTCGGCAAGCCGTATTGACTGAGGGGGTTCCCTCCTATACTTGTAACTATATCTTGTATAGCCAGCAAAGCCCTATTATGGCAGCTTTCACGTACTTGGTCAGAAGTTTCACTATTTATATTTTGCTGTCTCAAAAAATCTTCGGCAAACGCGTCTTTATATTTTTGCCACAACTGCCCAGCGTCCGATAGGCCACAAAATGTCAACAAAATGGCAAATAAATGGCGCAAACGATGTGGACTATCACTGACGCATGCTTCGGCTAAAGCATCATCCCAATGCTGATCGCCATCTAATAAATGCCGTGCGCGGCAAGCAGCTTGAAATGTGGGATATTCTATATCGTCCACTTTGCGGAGCTCAGCAAAAGAAGTAGGTCCTCGCACTGTGTGAAGAAGAAGGCGTAAATAATAACACTCTGCATTATTTGGGTGCACCGTGTATACTCTTCCAATCACGTGTTCTTTAAAAATGCCGGACTCGCCTTCTACAGCAGTTCCACGTCTCCTGCGATTAAAAACACCTTGCTGCTTGTTATAAGTATAATAATGTGGCACTTCATTGTACAACAGAGACTTAGCGAAATTGTCTCTTTCGCAAAGGCGAAAGAATGCGAGCAAGGTGGTTTGTCTTGGGTTGTTCATTCTTTCTGCCACATTTTCTGGCTGAAAGTAAACTCGCTGCCCGCCTTCCAGGTGCACGTCAAGATGGATGACTGGCGGATACCTTTCATGAATAGGGAAACTCAAAATGCGCCAAACTGCCTCCGAAGAGCTTATGTATCGGCCAGATTGATACCTTGTCACTTCATCAAATTGGTTGTTATTTCTTAGTGCTATCATGGCTTGATCACTACCTTTATTAACATATTTACATATATATTTTATAGATTCGACGCTATTACAAATTTCAACATTAATGTGTGCTTGAAAAGCGTTTGACAAAACTGGAGAATACGGTACCACCCAACTATTATTTAGAATTATTTCTTGTCCACGGAATCTGACAGTAGCTGTGAAACCACCTTGTGACGGTGATCTTCGCCGGTATTGCGGATACCCATTTTCCCCAGCCATAGTTAGTTCTTTCAGTGCTCTGGGGTATTTTTTTGAGCATTGACCATCTTTCATGCACGGTGATTCCCTGTTTAAGAGGCCACATGGCCCGTGAACCATATGTGTTTTTACTATGTCATGCAAAATCGGATCTGCATTATAGTCCGGAAATTCTGCACTTATGACACTGTCTATAGCATCGGGACGAATTTTTTCTTCCAGCCACAGAAGAATGTGCGCGTGGGGTAAACCACGCTTTTGCCACTCGACGCTATACATAAAACAAAGAGTTGAACCGAAAACTTTCTCCTTTGTAAGTAGATTAATCAAGACTTTGAGTTTTAAATGAAAAATCCTAGCAATAATGTCATGTCTGTCGTATGACGCCTGTCCTGTGAGAAGTGCCTGGCAAATCTCCGTCCACTTTGGATTTGTTGTAAATGTTATAAAAAGGTCCGGCCGGCCGTATTTACGGACGTAACAAAAAGCATCTTGCGTTCGTTCGTGCATATACCGCGGACCGCCTGTGAAACTGGATGGCAAAATAACCAATCGACCCAAGTTTTCGACGTTATTATCTGATTGCATGGCGTCCCGCAAGTGCACGTATTCTTCAGCGCGTAACCGTCGCTGGTTAGTGCGAATATACACTAAACGTTCAGTTTCTATTTTTGCGTACATGTCCACAATAAATTGGCTGAACAAACCACGAAATCGTTGCAAATATACGAAACTGTTTTGCCTTATTTGTAAAAGGTAGGAATAGTATTGTTGAGCAGATATTTTTTTTTGATAATTAGTGACTCTCGTAGTAGGGTTCACTTGGTACAGCCCAAAATTGTACCCATCTTCACCATGACAATAAATTAGTGGATATTGCAGGGCGTCGTAAGCTCGGTGGGTTTCCAAAATGCGTTGAAGGCGATCGTCGCGTGTACGCAACACGATATCACGTCTCTCACACTCCTGGTCGACTAAAACAACTGCAACTTCATCTGCGACGGGTGCATTGTGTCTTCCACGGTGTTCACCCACAGGACGTCTATCGGCACTTATAACAATTTTGAAATCATTGCTGCCTTGTGGAATTGACTCCAATGCAGCTTTGAATTCACGAACGTACTGGTTAACGTGATGCAGCAATTCTTGAAGTTGACCCAAAAGCTCAGCATTGAGCTGGGGAAAATTGTGATTTCTAACATTGAGCTGTTGCGTGTAATCGGATACAAAATAAATTTGGAGAAATTTGGGTTCATTTTCTGGCAGCAAAGATCCAATAAGGTGATAAACTTGACCTTGTACTTTGAAGGTTGGCATGAACGGTCCTTCCGTTATTTGTTTTGCCCCAAAGGAAGTCATTTGGAAAGCACTGTTATATAAACGAATATTATCCAAAAAACGGTTCGACTGGGGATGATCGCCATTCAGGAGACTTTTAAGTAAGTGTGGTGGATCTTGGAAATTTGGAAGAACAATTTTTCCATTTGAGCAGCACATTCCATCTGTCTCTTTCCTCCATTTCAAAGCATGACAAAAATTACAAATTTATATGTATAATGTATGAATATGTGAACCCTGATTTTTCCCTATTGTCCCAAGGTAATAAAATATTTGCATCGTCATTTTCCATGGACTCATCAGCTCCGCTATTTGTTTCTCTATTCATATGGTATCGAGCTCGTTCTATTTCTAGGCGAGATTGACGTTGTTCTGCTGTTTCTGCTCGTCTTAGTTCATCTATTCTTTCCCTTTCAGATGCAAGATAACTTTCATTGTTTCTTTGTACACCTACATAGTTATGTCTAGCTATTTGTAATCGTTCTTCTCTTTGGGAGAGAGATTCAGACTCGCGCGAGAGAGCGTGTCGCTCTCGGTCAGATGACAGACGTGCTTGGCGTTCCTCGATACTCTCTTGAGAACGCAAAGTCGCGGTCCGAGTTCTTTGCGAACTTAAGCGCGACTCCCTTTCTGTGAAAGTCTCTGACTCGCGTGAGAGAGACTGGCGCTCCCGATCAGCAGACAGCCGAACTTCGCGTTCCTGGATATTCTCTTGAGAACGCAAAGTCGCGGTCCGAGTTCTTTGCGAACTTAAGCGCGACTCCCTTTCTGTGAAAGTCTCTGACTCGCGTGAGAGAGACTGGCGCTCCCGATCAGCAGACAGCCGAACTTCGCGTTCCTGGATATTCTCTTGAGAACGCAAAGTCGCGGTCCGAGTTCTTTGCGAACTTAAGCGCGACTCCCTTTCTGTGAATGTCTCTGACTCACGTGAGAGAGAGTGGCGCTCCCGATCAGCAGACAGCCGGTCTTCGCGTTCCTGGATACTCTCTTGAGACCGCAAAGTCGCGGTCCGTGTTCTTTGTGAACTTAAACGTGACTCCCTTTCGGTGAACGTTTCCGATTCACGTGAAAGAGCGATGTGCTCTCGGTTAGCAGATAACCGTGCTTCACGATCTTCTTCCGATTCCTGAGACCTACAAAGTCTCATCCTTTTCGCATTTCGGCTACGCAGCGAAAGGTTAGTTTTTTTTCTTTGAGGCATTTTCAAGGAAAATTAAAGCAATAAACAAAACTAACAACACTTATGACTGAATAGCCTACAAACTTAAAAGATCGGTGCGTCGAACAGTCTAGTGTGACAACGTATCGTCTGTTCGTGGTCGTGACTCAACGAATTGGCAACACTAACTTACTGTATAACGATTGGCACTATTGGATTCAAACTACGAAGTAAATCAAATACAATCTTTACTTCGTACTTCAAACCAATGACCAAAGTTGACCAAACGAAACCAATAAGATAAGCAAATACTTTTTTTTCGACCAATTTAGAAAATCGATAAACCAAGCAACCAAAGAACTTTTACGACACACGCAAGAACTTTTAAGACACCTAACGAAACCCAATTTGCCTAGTAAACACGGTGGACGTCATCCTCGCGCGGAAAATCTTAACACCGCGATTCAGAAAATGACGTCATTTGCACAACGCCATCTATCGGATTTAGATTTCAACTATCAACATTAGTTCTATTTTTAGTCTTAAGATGTCGTTGCAAGTACTATACTTAATTGCGTAACGTAATATTTTACTTCTTGAACTCACTAAATTAATCATATCTTTTGATAGAGTGAACCGATTTCGATGAAACAAAAACTAAGTTAATCCTCAAGTTGCGTATAATTTTTGTATATAAACATTGTCAGCATTGAATTCGTAGATTTTACGTGATGTGCGCACAAACAAACAGACAAACAGACAAACAGACAAAAATTTCAAAAATGATGGAAATGGGTTCTGTTACTTATCTTTTCACACGCTGGCTATTTTTTGTTTCAATTTCTTCAATGTACAAAAATGACTTTTCTACAGATTTATTACATGTATAGATTCCTCTGCATACTGTCCTCAGAAAAAATGTCAATATGTGCAAATATATTTACAAGCATTGTCAGTCGATGTTGGAGCATGGCATTGACTTGGAAAAATAAAGTGTAACGGTAAAACCTCCGTGCTTTCCGCCCTGCTTACGTCATTACGTATTCTGCTCATGCCCCACGAGACGTCGTGAAGATTTACAGTTTGGTGAAACTCGTGAGTAAGCCTAAAAGTAGCCGCAAAGTGATAGACGTTTTTTGTTTTTGAAGACCGCAAAGGAACAGGTGATTGATGGGTTTCTGGGCAGGGTGACACATTATTGTCAATAAATTCGGAACTGCATTGTTCGTCACAGCTTTGTGGAGATATTCATCACTAACTTCTGCCAACGGGTTCACACGCGTAGATATTAATAACTTAAACTCACTATAAATTTTATCCTATGTGCTATTCCGGACTATAAGCTACCTATTTCTGTGCCAGATTTCATCCAGATCCGTTCAGCCATTCTGGCATGATTGAGTAATAAACATCTATCCATCTAAACTTCTGCATTTATTATATTAGTAGGATCTTCCTACCCCGGCCTCATGTTATTTGGGGTCGTATCGCCATACGTTTTTGTCTTCCATTCTCCTCTGTCAACCGTCACGTTATCATCCAATCCCTCATCTTTTATGTCATTACTCACACAATCCATCCATCTTTGCTTTGACATCTCTCCCTTTCAATCCTTTTTAGGGTTCAGTAACCGAAGGGTAAACAACGGGACCCTATTACTATGCCTCCGCTGTCCGGCCGTCTGTCAGCGGGCTTTATCTCACGATCCGCAATAGCTACACAGTTGAAATTTTCACTAAATGTGTAGGGAGCCCCCTTAATTTTTAATATTGTTTATTATTTGTTGTTATAGCGGCTATAGAAATACACGCTGTGTGAAAGTTTCAACTGTCTACTTATTACGGATCATGAGATACAGCCCAAAAAAAAAACAACCAAAAAAACACGTTTCTAGAAACATGCTTTTTTTTTTGTTTTTTTTTTGTCAGTTTATAGTACGAAACCCTTTGTGTGCGAGTTCTACTCGCACTGGGCCGGTTTTTTTTTATTTTTTGAGATTGCGAAGTCATCAGATGACTTCTCTCGCTCTGGGTGGAGCGGGAGAGCTTATCAGCCTCTTGCTGACTAAAACACACCCGTGTTTCATCAGTTGCCCTTTGCGTTACGGCCCGGGGCCGCGGTTACTCATCGAACATCCCCCGACCCATGTGAGTTAAGTTCTAGGAAGTATTTCACTGCAACTACTAACACGATAACTCTCTTCCTCATGTGCGTAGAACATGTCAGATAGATTACACAACTAGGCCCTCAGACTGGTTCTATTAACTTCAGTAACTCTTTGAGCAGCTGTTTCTAAAGTAATATAATTTATCTTTACAACAATATTGCTAATTAACTACACTAAGTAACGGTCCGTGCTTAACGCTTTAATAGTCTCACTTGATAACTATCTGGCATTGACTGTATTTCATGAAACGGTAATTTATTTCCGATTTGAACACATTAGAAAATGAAATTGTGAAGCGTTAACTTCTAGGCTATAAATAAAAAACTTTTTACAAAAAAAAATACAACCGACTTCCATAAATAATACTAAAAAATGCAAAATAACTTTAATTTCGGAAGTCGGTGTTTCTAGTTTGGTTTCTTCGTTACTTGACACCGACTTCCGAAATTAAAGTTATTTTGCATTTTTAATGGAAGTCGGTTGTATTTTTTTTGTAAAAAGTTTTTTTATTTTTCACTTTTTAGTTGTTGTACTCCATTCTAAAACTAAATTAAGTTATGCCCGAATTGATAGCCCCAAAAATAGGGAATTTGAACATAGTTGGTGAAATTAGGGTGTATCAGGGTGAACTGTACAAATCTGAATACCCCTTCAGAGCGTATTAGCGTGATGTATTGTTGTGAAGTGGTGAAAACAATATACAGACACGCGATTGCAGCAATTCTGGAAGGTTTCCTATCATTTATTGAAGAGTTCCATTGTGTATCTCCGAAGTTCTTTATCAGATCTTCACCAAATTAAAATGTGACCACATGTGAAGCAACAGCTTTTACAAAAAAATCTTCAAAATCGGTTCACGTAGTAAGAAGTTATGAGGTAACATACATAAAAAAAAAAACAAAAAAAAAAACAGTCCAATTTAGAACCTCCTCCTTTTTTTGAAGTCGGTTAAAAAGACTATTAATTAATAGAGATGGACATGCGTCAGCTCCTTGCCTGCCCAGCATCCACAACCACCTGTACCTTGAATGATTTAAATGAAGCTAATGATAAAGCTGTTCAGGTGGCTACATACTGGTCGGAAATTTGAGTCAAAGCGACAGGAAAAGAAGAAAAATAAAGATGTATGGAACAAAAAGACAAGCTGCGCCGACCCCAAATAAATTGGCATAAGGGTAGAGATGATGATAGAAGTTGGTAAAGTAGACAATGAAAGTTTGTATGACGATCCGCCATTTTGGGCTTAAAATATGAGGAAAGTGCATTCAGGGTTAACCCAACCACATTACCAAAGTTTAGGGAATGACTGTGTCATCATGATATCAAAGAAAAACTGATAGCATCTAATAATTCTCGGACAAGACAATAAAAGCTTGGTATTTCCAGCGCTGCATTGTCATGTGACACATTATGTAAAGCGCTTTTCCGGTTTATTGTGAAGACATCGATGACATACATTAGACTTTAATGAATAGTTACCTATACAATTCGTTTTCTCCTATAGATGAAAGATTTATCTTCATCTGTTCAACTGTAGCTATCGATAAAAGAGTATGTAAGGTTATAATACTGTATAACAAGTTGCGTTCTATAGATTCTGCTTATCTGAAAGAGATAAAAAACTTTTTTCAAAAAATACAACCGACTTCTAAAAATTGCAAAATAACTTTAATTTCGGAAGAACAAAAAAAATATATACACCGATGTATATATTTTTTTTGTTTCTTCGTTATTTGACACTGACTTCCGAAATTAAAGTTGTTTTGCAATTTTTTAGAAGTCGGTTGTATTTTTTGAAAAAGTTTTTTATTTTGTCTTTTTAGTTTTCTTTTTAATTGTTTTTGTGCACCAGAAGTAAAACTAAATATTAAAGTTATGGCCGAATGGATAACACCAATAACATGGAATTTGAACATTTGGAGACAACCAAACGTCATCTGTGTATACATATTTTATATTTATGTTGATTTTTTCAAAATGTGCTGAATCAATATTGATAAAATTTATATGGGACTATCTCTGAAGTATGACCTACCATACAAAAAGAGAATCATCAAAATCTATTCACATACAAAAACAAAAAGCATACAGACGAATTGAGAACCTCCTCTTTTTTAAAGTCGGTTAAAAATAGACGTGAGTTTTTAAAAGCATGTATGTAAAACTGAGGTATTATACTTATTTGAGTGGTTTTCAGGTCATGAGCACTTCATGTTGACCTTACTAGAGCCATGCCGTGTTCTTCCCCATTATACCTGTCATTAATACATAATCGTATGTAATCATAATATTACTTCCAAGTTCATCAAGGCAATGCAAGCTATCTTATTATTACGAGTATCTATATCACTGCGATTTCAGTCACAGCTTTGCTATTATTGTACGATCATTAAAACCATGTTTATACTGTATGGAAACAATTTCCATACCAATATTATACGAATAAATATGAATGACTGTCTGTTTGTTACGTTTCCACGTCTAAACCACTGAACAATTTTCTTGAAACTTAGCACACAGGTAAGTAGACTATAAACTGACATTTTAGGATACTTTTTATTTTATTAGTAAGGTGGGAAATCATCCAATGACATCTCCCGCTCTAGCGTCGAGCGGGAGGGCGTTTCAGACTCTTCCTGACTAAAACCCACCCCTGTTCCTTCCCTGCCCTGAGTGCCCAGGGGCGAGGTAACTCTGTTTCGAATTTATCCTCAACCCCTGGTCAGGTAGTAAGTTCCCTTGGATAATAAAGCCAGTTTTTACTATAAAAAACCTGTATTTACTGCATGTAACGTTAACCCACTAATAGTGACCGCATGACACAGTACAGTTTCCATTCAATCATTGTGTTCTACACGCGATTTGCATAACTATAGAACGAAACAAATGCCCAATGTGTTTGTGAACACTTTCTAGTGAACTGTCTGCATTGGTTCCGGTGTTGTTAACAGTCAATATGGGAAACATCTGTTTCTTTTGGGTTAATAGGTGGACTTTGTTGACAGGTGCTAAATACATGTGTATGTGGAAGTTTTGGGTCTTATTGTGTACTTTATTGTCTCTGAGAATCTCATTTTCAGCTACGGAAACTTTCCCCCGTACGGAGGAAAGTTGGCATCAACTAAGGGGTCATCGACTACCCGGGCCTGCGGACGGCGAGTAGTGGAACTTGACGTCCGATCATCACCAGACCCGAGAGTCGACGGCACGTAGTATTCCACACGAATCTCAAAGAGTTGTCAGCAAAACAAGATGGGGCCCGTCATGGCCGATGCCTGCCCAGGTGTTGAGGATAAATTCGAAAGAGTTACCTCGCCCCTGGGCATTCAGGGCAGGGAGGAACAGGGGTGGGTTTTAGTCAGTAAGAGTCTGACACGCCCTCCCGCTCCACCCTAGAGCGGGTGATGTAATTAGATGATTTCCCACCCTAAAAAAAAAAAAGGTGTCATCGACTGCAGTGTAGTTAGGTTTTCAAGGGAAAACCTTCAAAAAAGGCGCCTGGACTTTTGGGGATAAGTCCAGGGAGTGTGGGATTCTTACCTCACTAAACCACGCCGGTGATCACCACCAGCACATGGACGGGGCCATGGGCATGGGGGGGTCTTAAAAGACCACTCCGGGACCCCAGCTGTGCAACGCCTGTTAGGGCACATCCCTGACGACACCGTTAAGGGTACCCTACTTAAAATCTGAGAAATAGTTTTTTTTTTGTATCTAGAGTTTAGATAGTCACGTCACGTCTGTGTAGTTTCGCTAGGTAATTGAATGTGACCTTAAGGCGCAGTTATACGACTTTTAATGGTTTTTAATTGAACATCACGTCTAAAGGACTAGTCTTATTTCTTTGAAAAAAATATATGTTACTCTAGACAATTTTTGTCGTAATTTGATCTCAGAATATTTGAAATTATATTTTTTTTTTTTATATATCTCTCGAGGCCACAGCCTTTCTCTGCTGCAATGTTAGCTTAAAGTTTGTTTCACGATGAAGGAGATTTTCAAAATTCAAGTTTCTAGTAGGTAGAAGGCTAAATGATATAGTAACACAAAGAGGTAAAATTCTCAATTTGCTGGGGGACAGTAACTCGGTAAGTAATATCTGAAAGGACTGATCCGATTACTAAATTTTTTTTACTGAAATAAAACTATGACCATTAATTTCCCGTAGGGTACGCAATAGGAGCAAAGCCGCGAGGAAAAAGCAAGCTTACAGTATCTTCAAAGAAAAACACTTAGTATTTTTGACTATTTGTATGGGTTTTTGTCAACAAGATGCATAATCTGTAAAAATTTGAAGCTTAAACCGTTTGGCTGTAAAACCTGTGTGACAGACGACGCATAAACGGACAGACGGACAGCAATAGCGCTCCGTTTGAATCCTTCGGGTACGGAACCCTAAAAAGTTATCAGCTGTTACAAACCCCCATAAAACATAGCCGCCTTCCTCCTTCACCAACATTATAATAACCCCATATGTACCACATCGGAAGCCTCAATACCTGACCATTAATAGAAAACCGATTACTTGCTATTTAAGCCACCTAATGGCACATAGCATCACTTCCGAAACACTGGCAAGTGGCAAGACTGGCATTAGTGCCAGTATACTGGCAGTTCATGGCGGTTCAATGCCACGCGAACCTGCGCGTGCGCCGGTAATGTGATTAAAGCGAAGCACGTCCGAGGCTTTCCTTCTGGTAAGGGTTAAGATGGAGGAGGTTAGCGAACTTGGTCGGTAGTTAAGTTAAGACAGTTTTAGATAGTAATTAGAGTGATAACCTTTTTTTTTTTTCGCCTGTGTTTCAGTTTTGAGTCCATAGGTTCTCATATTTTAAAGACAAATACAGAAAAGGGAACATGGGGGTATCGGGCTTTAGTATAGAGAAAATATTTGAGTAACGAAGATCCCAATACTCGATGAGTACCACCTTCAAGACCGGGCCTTTTTAGGGTTCCGAACCCGAAGGGCAACAGGATCCTATTACTAAGCCTCCGTTGTTCCTTCGTCCGTCCGTCCGTCTGTCTGTCAGCGGGCTGTATCTCATGATCCGTAATAGTAGACATTTAAAATTTTCACAGAATGTGTATTTCTGTTACTGCTATAACAGCAAATAATAAAAATTAAAATAAATTGAAATTTAAAGGAATTAGAAACGTGTTTTTTTGGCTTTTTTTGCTCGTATTTAATAATGGCAACAACTACACGAGTATAATCTTGTACGATGGTACGGAACCCTTCATGCATGAGTCCGACTAACACTTGGCCGGTTTTTTGATATTAATAATTTGTAGATAGATAGCTGGAATAAAATGTATTGTAGTTATTACTTAAAGGGTTTTTAGTTATGATTATGCTTTCGTTTTTCTCCTTCTAAGCATGTTTTGGTCAATAGAAAATCAATGTTTTAAAATGGTAATAACTAATCTTGATGGAACTATTATTTCTCTATGCCATGAACTGGAAAGCGTTTTTCCAATACCGCTATCACTCATAACTTGTGTCCTCCACGTGGGTTCAAACGCTCGCGCTCAATCCGAATGAACCGTATCATTATGCGTTGACTACAATAACTCCTAATGAAGATGTCACTTTCGCTTTTAATTGATGTGTGTGCCAAGTTATAGACTTTCGACTGTAATAGAATAGGATATCGTAATACCTTTGACTTTATTTGGTAGCCATTGCGTAATTAATGCCTAATGAAATTATCGTGTTAGTTATCAAAATAAATCGATGTATTTTGGAGCAAAAACAATCTTAAAAAATGTCTCTCCAAAACTTAAAAGGTAGTATGTAAATATTACATAGTTGATATATACGAGTACCATAGTTGAAATACCCATAGAAGTGTTTTCCTCATATTTGAAACACGTGCATTTTTACCTGACTGCGCGACGCAAGGGAGGATAATGTGTTTTTCAGCCTATGTATGTATGTATGTTTGTTCCTTTGAGGCATTAAGAGTCAAATCGCGTTGACCGATTTTGATAATTCTTACGTCAATTGATTCATCTTAATCTTGCGAGTGCTACAAAATACAAAATACAATATGGCGACAACCAGACGCCATATTGTGAAAACGAAAAAAAATAAAGTCGACGAACTCTATTAAGTAGGGTTTCAAAATACAGGATTCGAGGAGGCGATTCCAAAAATATAACTTACTAAAATGTAGAAAATAAAAAAAAAATATGTTTTCAAAATCCCGACTGTAAAACACAACTAAAAAGTTCCAAACAAGTCTCTTTTCAAGCAATCTGATGCAGTTGGTGGCATGAAATCAATAATTGAACTAAAATAACTGCCAAAAAAATGTTAATTTTTCTATAAGGTTGAAATCATCAAATAACTTCTCCCGCTCTGGGTGGAGCGGGAGGGCGTGTCAGACTCTTACTGACTAAAACCCACCCTTGTTCCTTCAGTTGCCTGAGCTAGGGCCCGGTGGATCATTCGATCACTTGCGCTACCCTGACAGAGATCCACATGCCTAAAGTAATAGTACACGAAAGAGTATGCAACAATATTAATTCGCATTATTCTTCTGCAAAAACCTGAGTGTGAAGAACAGCACTGGTTATATATAACAATTACTGATCAGACTAATAATACTTAGTAGTCAGTGGTGAAAACGAAATAAAATAACAACAGTTTGACCATTTACCTGGTCCGTAAGCCTCAAACCACAGAAAAAAAATGCTACAGAGATATTGTCGACAGAGCATAGATGTCAAGGCTCAAGGCGAACGAACGAGGCTCTATCTACTGCACTATCAGTTAGAACAGGCCAGTGAACACAAAGAGATGAGAGATTGGGACATTTTTATGGTTGTGCATCAATGTGAATCATCGCTATATGTATACTTTGTCATGTTTATCTCTTTTGTTTTAGGGTAATGTTAGTCACGGTTTTATTTGCCTAACACTATTTTTGCTGTATGGTCATCTGATTCATTGCGGTTAAGTATGAAATGTAGTAGTTAAGTATATATAAACATAGTAGACAAGTTTTATGTGCAATCTGTGGGAGTGATTTCGTGTAATGGGACGGAAGTGTGTAACAGGAAGCCGGGGAAGCGCGCGCTATTTGATTTCACCAATGAGCGCGCGTGGTGGTAGAGTTGGCCGTCAGATGGTAGAGCGCGCGCACGATAAGTCTGCGCTCGGTCAAATCGGAAGTAAACGTTTTAATTTTATTTTTCAGGATAGAATGTCAGTGTAGCTTATTACCAAGGTGAGATGGCATATGCGACTACTGTCAGGCTCACACGTTTTTGTTTCTGAAATGCACTGCTACTTATCAACAACATTGGTAAATCTTATATGTGAGTTATTCTCAGCACACGGCACAGGATAAGTTTTAGTATTTTCAATCTTTCGTACAGCTCAAATAATCGATCAGTAAACCTCTATCTTTTACTACTACTACGGGACTTACCTACATAACGAAGACAAAACCTAGGTAAGTACAGTGCCTACCCACGTTCTATCTGTCTGTTTGTCGATTTTATTTTAACATGATAACCTATTATACTCTTGCACGAAAAACAAGATCAAATCAATCAATCAATTAGACTTGCAATTACAAAAATTGAATAATAACATTAATAACTCAATGCTTTTAACCTAGAACTTGCCAATAAATCACTGGTTTTAAAACAAAGATGCATCACATGACGCAGTACGAAAAATAATTAATTTTTACTAATTATCATAGTAGTAACTATTCGTGATTTATTACCTGTTACATAATTAGGTTACAACAATAATACAATAGATGGATATCTGTCGGTTAGATTGCTATATAAATTGTGTAATTACTTTAGCGAAATCGAGCGTTTATAATCGGTGGCTAAATAGTTGAATATTTTAATAGATGACCTAGGTACAGTTCGAAACGGTAATGTCAACATTTTTGTTTTTGTTATATTGGGTCCTTTTTTTTTTGGTGGGGTGGGAAATCGTTCAATGACATCTGCCCCTTTAGGGTGGAGCGGAAGGGCGTACCAGACTCTTACTGACTAAAACCCACCCCTGTTCCTTCCCTGCCCTGAATGCGAGGGCAGGGAAGGGAAGGAATGAAGGGCGAGGTAACTCTGGGTCCTTACATATGAAATTGGCGTTTTTTTCTCACTAATAGAGCACCTCGTCACTTCTATGAATTAAAATATTCATCAATTGCTTGATTATTATATCGAATAATGACCGTCATAGACAACTGCCAATAGTAAGAAAAACCTTAGTACTTATAGTTTTATAAACAAAAAAAAATACCTTAAAAATGACTCCTCTTTTGTTAGCAGAAATGACATATTACAATGAAGATATGTTTTAACTTAGCCAAAACTTATATTTGTTACTTAATGTAAGTGGCATACGTTATCTTAGTTTTTAAACATTATTGCTTATAAGTTTTAAAACAATAGTGTTCATAGTTGTTAAATAAATTAAGAAAATGTTAGTATGAAAATTGAAACTTCTTTAAAATTCTCCATACAAAAACGTTGATTTCATAGGTGGGGACCGAATGGTTCCGTGTCTATTCTATTGGGAAAGGGAATTACAATGTTTGTGAGAATATGAATCGTGTTAAGGTGCTATTAACTGCCAATGACCTTGAGTGGTTAGCTTGCGTGTTCAGTGCTGAGCTCACGTAACTCGTCGTACGTCCACCCAGTAATAGGACTCGCCCATCAAGGAGCGCTGTCCGAAATTAGACGCGTTAATTATTTATTACACATAAAACAACAGGTATTATACTAAAACACTTAGATTAAAAGTTAAATAATCAAATGATCTTTAAAATGGTGAAGGTTTCATACAAATACGCTTTCTAGTTTTTGCGTGATTCTCAATTTTTTATCCGCGTTAGACATAAATTTACAAATGAATTACACTATGTTATAAAAACTATAATTTCAAATATTCTCAGATCAAATTACGAAAAAAATTGTCTAAAGTAACATAAATATTTTTTCCAAAGAAATAGAACTAGTCGTTTAGACGTGATGTTCAATTAAAAACCATTAAAAGTCTTATAACAGCGCCTTAAGGAAAATATAATAACCAGACTACGTCAGAAGGGAGGGTACTATGTTTCAAGAGTTTGTTAGTATGTATGTATTTTTGTATGTCTATTTCTTTGACACGCACTGTAGCCTAAACGGCTGGATGAATTTCAACAAATAAGGTATCACTAGATTGGTCTTGACCACCGAAGCCGAAAATAAGTACCTAAGTAAATGGCGACCACCATTTGGTAAATATAGTCCTGCTTTTTTGTTAAAAATTCGTATAGCCTATGTCACTTCGAATCACGTTTGTTAAAAAAAACCGGCCAAGTGCGAATCGGACTCGCGCACGAAGGGTTCCGTACCATTATCTATAAAAACGGCAAACAAAATCACGTTTGTTGTATGGGAGCCCCCTTAAATATTTATTTTACTCTGTTTTTTAGTATTTGTTGTTATAGCGGCAACAGAGATACATCATCTGTGACAATTTCAACTGCCTAACTATCACGGTTCATGAGATACAGCTTGGTGACAGACGAACAGACAGATGGACGGACAGCGGAGTTTTCTCTCAGTAATAATGTTCCGTTTTACCCTTTGGGTACGGAACCCCTAAAAATCAATCCCGCTTTTTTCTATCCATTGTTTGCAAGGGAGCTCGGGGCCTTTTATACTCACTGGGCTCTGGGCTGCAGCCCAATCAGCCATTAGATAGATCCACCCATGACCATCACTAATATGGCCAGCCTTCGACACGAAAGCAGATTGTGTGTGGTGATGCTATTACCACACACAATCTGCTTATTAGGTCAAATATATAGTAGTATTAATACTTTATTAGGTCAAACATACTGAATCAAGTTTAAACATGACAATTGGCGAAGCCTAACAGACGTAATAGGAAAAAATAATTAAGAAGTTTAACCCGTTAACCGCCGTAACGTAAAGCCCCCTGCGGCCCAGACACAATAGACTTTGTATTGTATCTGTTTCTCCGCGGCTAACTGGAAAATAAATAATTAAAAGTATTTTTTTTAAACGTGTTTTAGACCTTTGTCATCATAATAATTATGTAATGGAGACTACTTATGATAACAAAACTTACTAACCCAAATTCAACTGTCCTACTATTTGCTATCAGGAAGTGCCAGTCCTTATATCCCGGCGCCATCACCAAAACAGCTCGATGGTATTATAATATTGCATTGTCACCGGACTCTTAAGTATATCAAATTTCAGCTCCATCGAAAACCAAAAAGTGGTCGAAAAATTATATGCAAATTTTGAAGCGGACAACTTACATACGAACATTGTTACATCATCATCAGCCTTTTCATGTCCCCACTCCTAGGGCACTGGCCTCCTCTCTGTGAGAGGGGTGTGGGCCTTAATCCACCACGCGGGCCCAATGCGGGTTGGTGGATGTCACATGTCTTCGATTTTTTAGTTCTAGGACATGCCGGTCTCCTCACGATGTTTTCCTTCACCGTTTTGAGAGCAGTGGTGATGAGATAATTTACACAAAGTAAAGCGCCTGCCTGGGTTTGAACTCACGACCTACAACTTTTTACCACTGGACCACCACTGCTCTAAATTAAGGTAAGTTACGTAAAAGCTTGTAATAATTAATTAGTGCATGCTCGATCAATTAACAAGTTACATATATTATGTATTCTAACTATACAATAGACGTTGTTTTGTTTTATGAATGAAACAACAAGTCGTCTGCGTATTATACGTACATACGAGCGCTCTTCGCGTGTCTTGTCACTATTCATTACTCCATGCCAGTGGATTCAATTGAGGTAAACGCCACGATATCCTGCGAGCTGTAGACAAAAATTACTCTTGTACGTGACTTTGAACTACATGCATGAAGTCATTCTGTTTTTCGGAAAATGTGGGTGGAAGTTTTGGAATCACTGTCAAGGAAAACTTAGTGGGGAAAAAACCAAATTCACAAAATAGAATGCCGATAGATTTATCCTACTAGTATAAAATATGCGAAAGTTTTGATGGATGAATGTTTGTGACTCAATCTCGTGAGAACTGCTGAACGGATCTTGATGAAATTTGGCACCGAGATGAATTATAGTCTGGCATAGCATAAAGGCTATAATTTATAGTGGGGAAAGTACTAGTACCATGTGGACGAAGCCGCTGGCAGAAGCTAGTTCTTAATCTAAGATTCGATGTATATAATGTTGTGTACCTATAACATAATAGGACTTAAATATTAAGGATGTCATTAGTCATCATTACCATTCTCTTATGCCAATTTATTTGCGGTTGGCGTAACACGTCTTCATCTTCCATACCCCTTTTTTTTGGGTTCCGTACCCGAAGGGTCCAAACGGAGCCCTATTGTTGTCACTCACGTGTCCGTCTGTCTCTCTGTCCGTCCGTCGTCTGTCACAATATTTTGTTACGAAGAATTTTTTAACTTGCCATTGACTTATGAACTTGAAAGGAGAAACCCAAACTCCATAGAAACTTGGGCCTGGCGTTACAGGGCTGGAATTTGGCCATAAACTAGAGCATATATGAAGGTTTCACGAGCCCAATTTTCACGTCTCCCAGCAATGGCCAAATTGTTAAAATCAGTCAGTTATTACCTATATTTTAGGTTATTTTTCTACTTTTGAGACTTTATTTTCTACGAAAGTCTGGAACGGGCACACGGTAGGAAATAATTTCAAAGGGTCGTCGTTATCCAAATCTACAAGGAGGACTATATAGTCATCTCATTCTCATCCCTGCAGCCTATCACGATGAGGTTTTAGGTACATAAAAAAGCTTAGGCTTTCAGTTTCACACAATCGGTTAAATCTGAAGTGACTGACTTCAGATTTAGTAGGGTACGGTGTCCAATTTCGACGGCACGGTTGGAGCAGTGGTTGAGCGTTTGGCTGCCGCGCTGCGAATCATGGGTTCGTTTCCCGCACGGAACAAATATGTGTATGGCCTACAGATACTTGTTCCTGGTCTGGGTGTCTCGTGCATGTGAGTTTACATGTTTGGAACGCACCCACGATACAGGAATAATTCCTAGCGTGGGGCAAGGTTTTAAAAAAAGTATTGGATGGAGATGATAAATATGTAGCTGCAACACCAAACTGTATCCCCCGATTTTGTAATCATTGTGTTTTTTGGATTATGTTTTTTGTAGCTACTTATTTACTACATAAAGGATGTTTCAATTTAGAAAAAGTGCGCTCACCACAGACACAGGCTGAGTAAGCACCACTCTTATTGTTTTAGTTTTTGAAGTCGTAAATAAATAAATAAAAAATAATCTGTCATGGGGACTGCCGACAGAAGTGAAAACTGTGTGCTACGCATCGTAGCACTTGCAGCGGTGTCAGTGTCACGCGAGTTGAATAGTTTTTTCCCATCTCAAAAATGCCTAACGTGTCTAAAGAAGTTTTCACTTCAAAAATGTTCAGGCGAGGGTCAGTCAGAAGGCAATCAATATCGAGGTCCTGTATTCGAACAGAGGTCTTATAAATCTCGAGAAGTATGGAAAAACATTTTCACTTGCGCAAAAATACGAAAAGTGAATGATATTAATGACATGACTTGATAATTGACAGACGTTGACTGTCTTTTGCCGTTTACTAGTGCAATCCGTGATGCAATCGATTTTATCCATTATTTGTTTTAATGATTTTTAATGATGCTTACGTTAAAAATCAATTAGATTCCAAATTTTTTATTTTACATTGATTTGGAAACCTAAAAAACAATTATACTAAAACAATGGAGTATTATTTTATATTTGTAATAGTATCGGTTTCCACTCAATCAATCATATTTTTAGGGTACGCTCTATTGACATAATGCCAGTGTTTGTGAAGTTAGTGACGTATAATGAAAAAAGTGTTGTGACGATTTACAAAAGTTGTTAAGGCGGAGATTCCCAAAAATGGTCAAAAAGGTGGTTTTTTAAAGCAGTGTATCTCTTAAACCGTAAATAGTTTTAAAAATTAATAAAAAAAATATGATATTTTCAAGTCCTACTTGCATACAGTGATGGAACTAGAAACATAATTTAACATACTTTAATGCATCAAAAAAATCTTCTAACATACCTCTAAATTATCCTTAAAAGCAGTTTATCCCTTCATTAACAATTATAATCATAATAAAAAATATACCATAAAATTTCAAATGCTAAGTTGCATCCAGTGATGGATTATTTTTTATAAATTTATTAGTAAATCCTAAGTAAATCGATAAAATACTTCATATTTTGCAATAAATTGCGACCATTTGTCGTAGCGCATCTCTTTCTTTTCTATGCAATCCGAGAGTGACCGCGCTTTATAGACATCTGGGCCTTAAAAACAAAAAATATAAATCTACTTATTTTCTACACTTGGCCATTGTTATCGAAACTAAGATTTAAATGGGTTAATTACGCAAAATAGACGACTATTTTGGTACATATCTGATTCGTGTAACAGTTAGGCCCAAAATCGGGGTTCTCCTTTGGTGATAATGATTTGTTAGTAAAGTATACGTAATAACGTATACTTTACTAACCAATATTTGGTACGGAATCTTTAATGTGCGAAATCCGACACGCACTTGGCCAGTTTTTTTTCGTAGTGTTGGGATTCTAAATGGAGCGGGAGGGCGTGTCAGACTTTTACTGATTAAAACTCACCCTTGTTCCTTCAGTTGCCTGTGCCAAGGGCCGCGGTAACGCTCTTCCGCGACCCCATGCAGAGCTTCCATACCCCTAATAACCCCTTCATATACGGCATCCAGAAGTATTAAACAAATATAATTGATTGACATATAAGTTGATTGAGGTTAAAAAAAAAAAAGGGCCTACCTGTCAAAAACGGCCGTTTTTGGTATTTTTGCTTACTACTTTGGATACGAAACACTTTGAGTCATGCTTGCACAATGTAAAAATTCCTTATCCTCTTTGTAACAAACGCAACATAGGATTCTTTAATCTTTATTTTCTACGCTTTGCTACGATTTTTTATTCAATGAGGGCGCCACTTGGCGGCTATATACGCCTACTTGGCGGCTATATACGCCTTAAGAAGGAAATGCTTCCTTCCATGAAGGTATTTTTCCTTCAAATCTTTGTTAGTATCTTTTCCGTTTGCTTACACAGTAATAAGTACCTACAGGGTGTAAAAGAAAGGTGTGCTCATATTTTGAAAGCTGCTTCTGCCCATTTAAATGAACAACTTTATAGAAGTAATAGTCGATTTAGAAAAAAAATACCTCCAAACTAATTTTGATCAAGTGATTTTGTAGGGATTTTGATCAAGTGATGATAACTTTGTAGGGATTTTTTTTTAGGTATTGACTGTGACTTCCTCAGAATATTGTGAACGTGAGAACTATGTAGATCGTTATATTCACGTAGATTTCATGATTATCTGGCAGTTTGAGTACTTTTGCGGCCTACCCAAATCTCCTTACTTTGGTAATGTTGTTGGTAATGTTTGACAGGTCCACTCAAACTTGCGTGGTACTTTCCTAAAAAACTCATCTCAGACATTAACGTACATGGTTCTCATTTGATTTGACCTTCACATATTTTATTTCTATGTATTAAAACACTTTAAAAGACACTTTGACCTCTGAGTTTGTTTCGGTGTTATTTCTCAGGGTAGTCGGCTAGGAAACGCCGGCCTCATCTAGCTTAATCTGACAAAAACATTGACGTGACCAGCAGTGGGGGGTTTAATGTCCCCACTGCTGGGTCACAGCACAGGTCTCCTCTCTGTGAAAGGGTGTAGGTGGTAATCTACCACGCGGGCCCAATGCGGGTTGGTGGATGTCACATGTCTTCGAATTTTTGGTACTAGGACATGCCGGTTACCTCACGATGTTTTCCTTCACCGTTTTGAGAGTAGTGGTGATGAAATAATTTACACAAAGTAAAAAAGTGTAAAAATAAGTATCATTTATCATTTATAGAATATATAGTTAATTTCAATGGTCAGAAGCTAATTCACCCACATACACCTTTCCGTTACACCCTATATACTTAAGCACCGAACCGACGATATTTATCAACTATTTACTAACACGTCACGCACAAGTTAATCATCCTCAAACCCGCATAATTTCCATTAAAACAATATGTAGTTATCATCTGCCGAATACGGAAGTGATGATCATCACCATCTCACAACAAAGGGCAAAACTGAATATAACAATAAGCATAATTAATGCCAAGCTTTCTTTGTTAAGTGACTTATACGCTGTTTCAAGAAGGAAGGGCAGACACAATGTGGCGTTCCATTCTGCGCATACGCAAACGCTTCGTCATTATTACCAGTAATTGAATGTTAATTACGCGATTTGTTTGCAATGAAAAGGGATTTTCTAACAATGTGCGAAGACGTGTTGAATATCTTAGTCAATCGAAGAGGAAATGTGTTCTATTGACGTCGTGTAGTGGCTATAAAATAGATGCTTTATTGCAGAAGACATAGGCGTCAATGTTGTTATGAGGTGATCAATAAGAGATAAGAAATAAATAGGTAATTAAGAACGAATAGTTTATTAACACTTCCTGCTGATAAAATAGTCGGATGCTTGAAAAATTAATTAACTTGATAGGAGTTATCGATTTAGGAATTCAGTTTTTCAGTCTCTGAAAAATGCTTAGAGCTGACCAACTAATAACACTAGGGTTTGGGTCCCGGGACGTCTCGCGTCTCGAAGTCTCCGGACTTTTCTTAGTTTAGTTGCCTCGAGTACCGGTACTTTAAAAGATAAAATTAAAAGAAAAGATTTATTTTTGTTTAATAAATGTTGATTTTTACAAAAAAAAATGCCTTTTATTAATACGTTTCACCAGAAATTAACTCAATTAAAATTCTTCAAAAAAGGCGTTCACGTCTTAATAAAAAACAAACAAAAAAAACTTTAAAACTGTCGAGGTTTCGGGAATTCCCGGTTCTTTGATTGTAGGCTGTCTCGTGTCCTGGGACTTTGAAATTGTCGGGCATTCTCAAACCCTAAATAACACTGAATACAGAACATCTATAAACATACAGGCAGTCAAATTAAATTAGCAAGCAAAACTCCGCACACACAGTTGACACCGCAGTGAGCTGCAGTTATAAAAAAACCAGCCAAGTGCAAATCGGACTCGTGCACGAAGGGTTCCGTACCATTCGGTTCATGAGATATAGCCTGGTGACAGACGGACAGACAGACCGACGAACGGACAGCGGAATCTTAGTAATAGGGTCCTGTTTTACCCTTTGGATACGGAACCCTAAAAACCGGCCAAGTGCGTGTGCGTGTGTGAGTGTGTGTTGTACATTAAGAGTACTTACTTGGCACGATAGTTCAGAACATGAATTACACTCCTGTTACAGATTAGATGCGGGAGAGGGATCATTGGTAGATTTCCATTTTGGCTACCAAACAGAATAAACTGAGATACCCTGCGGTACATATTTAATATAATCACGAACTTTTTCTACCTTAAAACGTTGCACTGTATTTAAGTTTTTTACTAAATGATGAGTCGTGTTCGAAGTAACTGAGAGAAGTAATTGCCTTCAATGAGAAACATTAACATCGACGAGAATATTCGACTAATAGAACAATAAAACAAAGCCCTTTTCTTTTGTGATAATAATAGAAATTGTTAGAATTATCAATCATAGCTGATTGTATTACAACATGAGAATTTTATGAATAAGTAGGGATTTCTTTAGTGAAAGATTTTTGATATCATCACAATATATTACAGAATACACAATTCATGTGAAGTTCGACACCCCGACCTCTTTTGTTTCGGTATTTCTTCTCATAGTAGTCGGCAAGAAAACATCGGTTTCATTTAGTTTTAATTGACGAGTGTAAAAGTGTTCTTTTAACGAATTTACGAAATCATCATCTGCCTAGCCTTTTCCCAACTATCTTGGAGTCGGCTTCCAGTCTAACCGGATGCAGCTGAATACCAGTATTTTACATGAAGCGACTGCCCATCAGACCTCCACAACCCAGTTACTGGGTAATACGATACCCCTTGGTAAGACTGGATGTCAGACTTTCGGGCTTCTGACGACCCGTAACGACTGGATAAAAACCCCGTAAACACAAGTAGCGGCACGTAAGTCTAGCGCTGAACGATAATTGCTGCGCATGGGTGGGTGGCGCGGGTGGCGCGCGGGGGCGCGCGGGGAACAGAATGCGACTGGAGAGCCAATCGGTGCTACGCACGCTCGCCCTTCATCCCGCTAGCCCCCTCAGGTACCTTAATTTTTACTTCTGCGCAATAACGGTCAGCGCTAAAGTTTCGTGCCGCTACTTGTACTAAGTTAGTAAGAAAGTATTATTACTTATGATATTACCCGTAACATTTACATATTTTCATACAATGCTAGGTTTGGGTCATAGAAAATTCCAAATGGATTTCCAATTGATTTAATTTATTTTGAAGTTTAGTGTCTGACATTTTATGTTGATTTGAATGATTTGATTTAATTTTAATGTTTTAATTTTTATTTGGTTTTAATTTAGAGTGCAATTTTAACTACTTGTTTGTTTATGTACTGGCAATTTGTGTGTACCTGAATTAATAAATGAATTTATTTTATACAGTTAAAAAAATATAATAGCTTGAATAATCAATGATCTTAATATTCCCATTAAACAAAGAAAAAAATATATTCAACAAAAACAGTGAATAAAACCCCCTGTTAAAAAATTATTAATTCGGGTTTAACTTTACCATTTAGTTTTGGTTGGGAGTTTTTTAATTACTAGGTATTTACGTTTTCATTATTAAGTAATTATAATATACAGGGTGTTACGGCAAGGTGTGGTCATATTTTAAGGACTGCATCTGCCCAACTTTCATCATATGAACAACTTTCTTCAAGAAAATCTGAGGAAATGCCCAATTTTTTTTTAACTCCCATACAAATATTAATCATCTGATGATAGCTTTGTATGGAAAGTCCAAATGTTTTTTCGGGAATTTATATTTTTGCTTAGAGAAAGTTGTTCATTTCCATGGGCAGAACCGGTTCCTAAAATATGACCACACCTTTCCGTTATACCCTGTATATATAAGTACATAACTAAACTAATAAATGACTTAATAGGATAAACAAGCTAGAAAAAAAATTTACAAGCGGTATAAAAATGGGAGGCGTTCATAGGTTAAATTATGGATTGACTATTTTTTGACTTTTTGGATGCCCAATGGTGTTGATTCTGTTATGTACAAACTAAACTTAATTTAGGCTATTGCTATCTTTTTCTCTCTAATAAAACAAGAAAGAGAAGGACGTAAGAGCTGTCAAATTTAGTTTGAACTAATATTTCCATACAAATTAAGGGTACACGTAAAAACATGTCGTCTACAAACACGGCGAAGCGCAAGGCGTAAACTAGTTTGACATCTCTAACTTAGTGCATAGCTATAGCCGTCCTTTTCTCGCACTGCCTTTTAGTAAAAGATAGCAATTCTCTAATTTTAGTTTAGATATTGAACAAGAGAATCCGTGCCAATGACTTATACGCCTCCCATTTTTATATCGCTTGTACATTTTATTTCTCGTAAAACCCAAAGTAGATATATCTAACTAATTAGCAAAAAGGTTTAATGAATTTCAAGGTTACGTCATAACAGCGCACGTTTTATAGAAACGGAAAGTCCCATGTTTTGTCCGCTATCAAATATCGAAAACATCAAAACAATAATAAAACAATAATCAAAGCAGATAAAAAGGGTACCTAAATCAATAGAACGAGTATACTTAGTATTGGCAAAAAAATATCTTAAGGCGCTATTAACTGCCAATGACCTTGAGTGGTTAGCTTGCGTGTTTTGTGCTGAGCTCACGTAACGCGTCGTACGTCCACCCAGTAATAGGACTCGCCCATCAAGGAGCGCTGTCCGAAATTAGACGCATTATTAATTTATTATACATAAAACAACAGGTAATAAACTAAAACACTTAGACTAAAATGTACATAATTAATTGACCTATAAAATGGTGAAGGTTTCATAAAAATACGCTTTATAGTTTTTTTGCGTGATTCTCACAGTCAAAATTAGACGCATTATTAATTTATCACACATAAAGCAACTGGTGTTAAACTAAAACACATACACTAAATTACAAAAAAAAAAAAACTCAAATCTTTAAAATACGCTTTATAGTTTTTGCGTGATTCTCAATGTTTTATCCGCGTTAGACATAACTTTACAAATTAATTACATTAGGATATAAAAACATAATTTCAAATATTCTCAGATCAAATTGCGACGGAAATTGTCTAAAGTAACATAATATTTTTTATCAAAGAAATAAGACTAGTCGCATAGACGTGATGTTCAATTAAAAACCATTATAAGTCGTATAACTGCGCCTTAATCTGTATAATTTAGTATCTGTAAAAATACTCGTATGTATAAAATTCAAAGTCCTGACTGACTAACTGATGTACTCAATACTCAATACTTTATTGCATTCCATATGTGTTAAATAGGTGGTATAACATAATAAAATATCAATATGGACCCTGTCGGGCACAGCAAAGTAGAAGAGAGGAGAGGGCTAAGTAATTATTCAATTAAGCAATATAAATTATTAGTTGTGGTTTATGTATAATATTATGTATATATATAAGGTTTGCGTATATAGATATATTAAATTGCTATTAATTGTAAGTAATTATTATGAAGTTCTTATATTATTATTAAATTATTCTTCTTATTCATAGAATATTATTTTCTTTTTTTTTTAATTTTAATTTTTGTATGTATGTATCAACGCACAGCCTAAACCGCTGGTCCAAGGTACATGAAATTTGGAGGGTGTGTTCTTTGTGAAGAGTAGGTATCCACTAAGAAAGAAATTCAACCCTTAAGGGGGTGAGAAATGGGTTGAAAGTTTATAACGAGGGTAGTACTAATTACACGCAGGCGAAGCCGGTGGCAGAAACTAGTCTTGTTTAAATTACAACAAAGAAAAGAATCTCTGTACATTGATGACAGAAAAACAAACTAGCAGTCATTGGGATTAAAGGATCACTATCGTACGTCAACCTTAGCCATCGTCTCCTTCAATTACTCCATGACCAGATCAAACCGAAAGTAAACAATTCAATCTGCCTAGCCTTTGCCCAACTATCTTGGCGTCGGCTTCCAGTCTAACCGGATACATCTGAATACCAGTATTTTACATGGAGCGACTGCCTATCTGACCTCCACAACCCAGTTACTGGGTAAGATATTCCTTGGTAAGACTGGTTACCAGACTTTCGAGCTTCTGACGACCCGTAACAACTGTCAAAGATCCACGATTGACAGATGGCACCAACGGCTTAACGTGCTTTCCGAGGCACGGAGGAGTCTCGGTATGTAAAGATGGTCACCCATCCATGGATCAACCCCGTCAAGCGTAGCTTAACCTGATGGATCGACCCGTGCGGCTGTTATTACTTTAGCCATGACCTTCTAGTAAACTTACTTGTAAAGTAGTAAAAACTTACTTGAACATTACCGAAATAAATCAAGGAATCTCGGATTTGATGACCAAAAATAAAGCAATACTTTTTGGGTATTCATTCGAATTATTTAAACGAAAGCTGTCAAACGGCCATATTTATTCCTCACATAAAAGTTATTTTGACTATTGTAAAATAGGCCCTCAATGATATTAAAATTAACTTGAATAGAAATACAAAAAAGAAATCTGTCCATTGATGAAAAGAAAAACAAACTCACAGTTATTGGGATTAAAGACCTACCTAAACTCCTTAAAATACTCCATGGCCACATCAAAAACAAAGCTAAACAATTCCGTGAGATTAGAACAAAAACCATTGCTATCTGCAGGCGGCCTTCTTTGAACTGCGGAAGAGTTCAGAGGCCGCCTCTCGAGTGCAGCGAGATGAACGAAACTGATGACACAGCAAACTAAATACTTCTGACAACTGCATGGCTAATTGGCTATTAACAAGGCCTAGTTTGTCTGGGGATCACAGTATGATCTTGGAGTGTATTTAAATTTAAAATAGCCTCTGCAAGTATAGCATTGCATAATCAGCGTTTTAATGTCCCCACTGCTGGGACACAGGCCTCTTCTCTGTGAGAAGGTGTGGGGCGTAATCCACAACACGGGCCCTTACGGGTTGGTGGAGGCCACATGTCTTCGAATTTTCAGTTCTAGGACATACTGGTTTCCTCAAGATGTTTTCTTTCACCGTTTTGTGAGCAGCGATGATGAAATAATTTACACAAAGTAGTTTGTCTGCCTGGGTGAACTTAATTACAACCCACGACCTTCGTAAGTCGGAGCCATTTCTACTGGGCCGCCACTGCTCTCACTGGGCCACCATTGTTCTGCCTCTACGAGTGGTAAATCATTGTTTAAGGCGTTATTAAATGTCAATGACCTTGAGTGGTTAGCCTCTTAGGCTCCGGGGACAAACCCGGGTTATCGAATTGAAGCCCGACGACAACCCGGGTTGTCAGCCGAATTTTTTTTTTTACATATTAATTTCTTTTTTTTTGTCAAACTCACAGGTGAGTTTCGGAGCCTAAGAGGGATGATAATTATTAATTAATTATGTTCATAATTATATGCTTGTATTTGGTAATTTTAGATATTTTTAATACTCATATTCGTAGATGATATCGACGTGAGCGATCATAATCACATCTCGTTAGAGCGAGTGTCATTGACCCCAACTTTATTGCTCTGAACTTCTTACATAACACCAATAACATTAAATCAAAGCACGTAAATAAGTTATTGTCCATAAAACATGATATAAAAGCCTATTAAAATAACATTTATGAGTTACTTGACGAACTGCCAAATCTCGCCGTGGAAAAGACATCAACGCGCTGAACTGAATTTGTAAACGTATAACTTCACGTGATACATTTCTTTGAGATGTTATAAATTGCTTTTCTGTTTAATAATAAAACTTTTATATTTAAAAGCTGTGCCTTATCTTTAATTATTTTCGTTTAAGGTAGGAAATAAATACAAAAACCTGTGTAGTAAGTGCAAAATGCATCAGCGGCAGTTTTTTTTTTTTTTTTAATTTTATTTTAGATGTGTTTGCTCTTGACTCTAGTCTAGGTCAGGGGTGAGTTAGGTGCAGTTACACTAAAGCTGAGTTTCAGTGATAGGCTGTTTTTTATCATAGAAAAATAAACAAGTTTCCTATGGGATATATCACGGACACAAAAAAAATCTTTTTTTATCTTTGAAAGGCTCGCACTTGACCACTATCTCACCTGAGGGTAAGTGATATGTGGTAGACGATGGAGCACACTTGCCTAGAAGTAACCTATTTACTCTCGTTTTAAATACTCCCAGGTTATAACTATCAGGAAACAGATTCCGGCAGGGAATTCCAGTCCACGGAATAGAATAAAAAAATTGTATATTTTCAAAAAACCCGACTGTAAAAAACAACTAAAACGTTCCAAACAAGTCACTTTTGAAGCAGTCAAAGCTGCAGTTGGTCGCAGTTATTTTAATTCAATTATTGATTTCATGCCACCAACTGCAATAAGTCTTAATTTTGTATGAACAATAAATTCAATTTTGACGAAAAGTTTATTTGTTGTTCATACAAAATTAAGACTAATACAACTGACAAAGGTTTTTATTATTTTCTATTCTGGTTTCTGGTTGGTTGGTGGTGGGTGGTTTTTTTTCTATTCTGTGTTTCACTGCTTAGCTGTACGCACAGTGAATGTAAAATTCCCTGCCGGAGTCTGTGTTTCCTGATAGCTACAACCTGGGAGTATTTAAGTCAAGAGTGAGAGTCTTTACGTCTAGGCAAGCGTGCTTCATCTTCGACCACATCATCGCTTACCATCAGGTGAGATGGTGGTCAAACGCGTGCCTATCAACAATAAAAATAAAAACTCAACTAAGCTGTTGTCTTGAAATTGGAAATAATCCACTATTACATCGCATCTACACAAACTCACACAGCCACCTCAAATCACCATACTCCGACCTACTCGTACCAACAAAATAACATAGGAAATCAGTGAACACCATTGTGTTACATTACATAACATAACAATAACATCGCTCATACAAGTCATACATATCAATCATACAGCCGCATAAAGGCGAGGTGTTCGGTGCAATTGTATGCAATCGTTGTATTACCATAACGCTATGTCATGTGGGGGTGGGTTGGAAGATTGATGTGACAGTTTTTTTTTTTAAATTTTTTATGTGATGGTTCGTTTTTTTGTTGGTGTCGTCGTACTGTAACTGTGCTAAGTGTCAGTTACTGCTGCATAATGTATTCAAAATCTTTGATATGAAAATTATTTATTTCTTAAGGTTGGATTGGCGGAATACTTCAGGTTAGGTTAAGGTTCATTAATTCAAGATTAAGGTCAAATTATTCAACCTTAAGAGGGAACAGGGGCTGTAATTCTCCATACAAATGTATTCCCCTTTTTTCTTCCTGAATTATGCCTCTAGAGCAATCATTTTTTTTTTATAAAGAGGTCTGCTGTAGACATGTATAGAGGACTACCAGAGAAATTCGAAAATTTTTAACATAAAACATTTAATAGGGACCTAGACATCTCTTTCTTAAAATTTTGGTGCCAAAAATAATTAAATCGGCTCAGTTTTCGAGGAGAAAAAAGGGGAATACGAAACGTCGATCTCGTCAAAAATTTTATGATAAAATCGGTCTGAGTTGCAGCTGTCCCTATCGCACTGTACGTGGGCAGGCTTGAGGCAGCACGCCGACAATAGTTTCTTTAAATACCTATTTTGTAAATTCCTCGCAGGCCCTGTTTCCTCTTAATCGGCCCTAAATACAATTTTGAGATATTGCGAGTTGACGCCTCTCTGGCTGTTCTTAAATAAGACTCAAACAAACACTGCTTCGTTTGGGAACTTATCTGTTTTTAAAGGAATGAAGTGTGTGTCCTTGTATGGTTAGTGAATAAGTGTGGTGCGTAAGTGTAAATACCTAATTGAATAATATTGGTATTCATAAAAATAAAACTAAAATATTCGGTTATAGTCCGTGACTGTACTAATAATGAAACTGGGCACTGGGTCCAGTCGACCTATTAAAAATGTGATTGAGTCGAGTGATCCCGCGGGTCCATTTCGAGTAGGTCCAGTTGATCAGAGACTCGCCGTAAGTATAAGAAAGAATTTGTGCACACGATTTTGTGATGTAATTTAAGATAGATAAGCAAAAACAAATTATCAAAAAATGTCTAATTAAAACTTGCCTTAAAACTTTACGTGCTAGAAAATCGAATACGGTACCTACTTGTTAAGTTCGGTTGTAAGTACTGTACTGAATTTCACAATTCGCTAATAAGAAAAATTAATTGAAAAACTAATTAATTTCTTGCGCAACTGAACTCTACAGGCACGCTATTAAAAATTATTTTAAAAATTTTCCTACAATCCAATACGATTTCATGTCATTACTGTGTTTAAGCGAAATTGCAAGCATCGCTCAGCATTCAAAGAGCGCTTAAAGTTTCGCTGTTTCGCATAATTATACGCAATATGGAGCATTAAGAGCCGCACATATTATACGTACAGTACACGATTATTATTGCACGCACTTTTGCTTTTTCTTTTGTCTTTCGTTGTGTGACGAAATCATTTGTTTTATCTCAAGGAGGCCCAAACAAAAGAAATCAGTGATAGTGAGATTAACATACGTTACCGAAATATAACGTGGTCAAAACCAAACATTTTAGAGTGTTGAAAGTAAGATTGTTACCTTTTCATGTATAAGCCACTGAACCGATCATCATTAAATTTTGAAAATACGTTTTTCTGCCTGGGGTCACGGATAAACCAGCCTGAGGCCGCGGATAAACCAGCCTGGTGTCGCGGATAAACCAGTATAAGGTTGCGGATAAATCAGCCTGGGGTCATGGATAAACCAGCCTGGGGTCGCGGATAAACCGGCCAGGGGTCGCGGATATACCACCAGCCTGGGGTCGCGAGTAAACCAGCATGGGGTTGTGGATAAATCAGCCTGGTGTCGCGTAAAAACCAGCATGGGGTCGCGGATAAACCAGCCTGGGGTCGCGGATAAACCAGCCAGGGGTCGCGGATATACCACCAGCCTGGGGTCGCGAGTAAACCAGCATGGGGTTGTGGATAAATCAGCCTGGTGTCGCGGATTAATCAGCCTGGTGTCGCGGATAAACCAGCCTGGTGTCGCGGAAAAACCAGCCTGGGGTCGCGGATATATCCTAAAGAGAGTTACCGCGGACCTTGGCACAGGTACGCTAGTATTATATTATCTGTGGCACAGGTAACTGAAGCAACTTCTTTTTCTTTTCGTGTCGTGGTACATTTATTAGGGTTATACTGTTTGGGCCACAAGTAAGTAGCCACGTTTGTTTATAGCGACGTCTGAGGCTTTGTTTAGATCATCGAGGGGTCCGGTGAAAACACATTTGGGATCCTCCAGAAGATAAGAAGGAACAGGGGCGGTTCAGTCAGTAAAAGCCTGACACGACCACCCGTTTCACCAAGAGCGGGAGAAAATATTTCATGATTTCCCACCCCAAAAAAAAGTGATACAGAAAAGGACATGGGGTACCTTTTATTCAGAAAGCAATACTGTTCCCGAGGGAAAGAACAATAACTTTCGGTCACAATTGTTTTAGAACGCTATATAGCAGATGGCGCTACGTATCTTTCAAATAATTTTTCTGCCGTACAAAGAAATAAAGTTTTTTTTTTGGGGTTGAGAAATCATCCAATGACTTCTCCCGCTCTAGGGTGGAGCGGAAGGGCGTGTCAAGCCTTAGCATCCTCACTTGTCGCTAATAAATGTCGCTTTTTCTAGAGCCCAAGGAAGACACTTCATTAATTTAGTTGAGATTGCAAAATGTAAATGCAAAGGCATTAACATCGAATTAATTCTGAAGTGTCATACTTAGTAATTAATGCAAACGCTTGACAGTTATATTGTGTTATGGTGGTACCGCTTGCAAGGACACTCGACAATTGAATTGTCAAATTTAATTTACATCGCGAATAGGAACCTTTATTAGTTAGGCACTTTAAGTTGTCACAGAGTAGCTTTGCGTAAAAATTATTGCTAGGAAACGACTTTTATTTTAAGGTATGAAAAAAAAAGAATAAATTATTGCAAGCAATGTAACGCAAACCCAGGTAAGTGGAATTAAACGCCCCTTCGCTCTAAGCCACGTAGGTACGTCAAAGCTGGTTACTAAGCACATTACAATTTTACTAAATCTCAAAGAACTTCATCATTATCATCATTTCAGCCTAAAAACATCCACTGCTGGACATAGCCCCCCCCCAAGTGTCGCCACAACGTGTCTTGTGCGTCTCGCATCCATCGGGTTCCCGCAACCCTCACCAGATCATCGGTCCACCTTGTGGGAGGCCTTCCAATACTGTATCTTCCTGTACGCGGTCGCCCCTCCAGAACCTTTCGGCACCATCGACCATCTGTTCTGTGCAGTACTTATTTCAATGAAACCATTTACCAGTACTTTTTACTTTTTACTATCACAGAGTCGGTCAGAAAGATGAAGTTTATTGTGCATTACAAAGCTTTGATCTCAAACATTTACACTACATAGCTTCTGCCCGCGGCTTCGCCCGCGTGTAATTAATTCTTCCTCCGTTATAAACTTCCAACCCCTTTTTTATGGGTTGAATTTCGAAAACCCCTTTCTTAAAGAATACCTACTCTTCACAAAGAACACACCAGCAGTTTAGGCTGTGCGTTAATATGTCAGTCAGGACTTTGAATTTTATAACAGGTAAAACAATTTGTTATTTTCTTTGCTACCATCAGTCGCTACGATGTAACCACGTAACCTTTGATCGAAGCACCTAACAATGAAAATCTAACAAAAGTGATACAAAACGCAAAAGTCTGCCGGAGTCTGTATCTCCACTTTACTGATAGCTAAAACCAGGGTCTTTAAGTTAAGAGTGAATAGGTTACTTCTAGGATAGCGATAAGACCGTCATTGTACCCATAAATTTATGTTCGTGTTGTATTGAATTGTAAATATTTTCGTGTACAATAAAGTATTAGGTATTCTATTCTATGCGCGTGGTGGATTACGGCCCACACCCACTCACAGAGAGGAGGCCTGTGTCCCAGTAGTGGGGACATTTAAGGCCTACGCAGACCGGGACGGAATGGCAGAGGATTTAAATTTTTTCCAAAGGATATTCAAACTTATCTAGTAGGAATATGACATAAATGCTAATGTTTTAATTTGATTCCGTGGCATCGAAAGGGATTTCTTGACACGGCATTGCAGAACGCGCTAAGGGATACCGCAGCGCACTGCGATATGCGACGGCAGGCCGAAGGACGTACCGCGGGGTGAGGCAGTGCCACCTACCCACTTCACACGTATTAATTTTGAGGTTAGCTCTAATCCTAAAAGTAAGTACCCGATAAACATACAATTCGCGTGTCGTTCTGTAATGAAACAAATAACATGTAACACATGACATAATAAACACAACTGTATTGTTAACTGTTTGTTATATAATCGTTGCGATATTCTATTAACTTTTATTTTAACCGGCATTTATAGTTTATTATTATTTAGTTTAGTGCTTCTGTATTGGGTAGTTAATTAAGATTTGACTTACTATTTATCGTGGTTAATAATGTATTTTTATAATAATAAACTATTTTTTTATTAATTAATTTATATGATTTAAAGTTGTGCAAAGATTGAAGAGCGCTGCAACAATACGACTATGGTTGCGAAATAATGTTAAGTAAATAATAAGTAAGATCGATAGTCTTTTGGGTTGTTTATCTCCCGCTCTGGGTAGAGCGGGAGGGCGTGTCAGACTCTTACTGACTAAAACCCACCCCTGTTACTTCCCGGCCTGAGTGCCCAGGGGAGCGGTAACTCTGTTACGAATTTATCCGCTACCCCTAGGCATGCAGGCAGCGGCCACGATGGGCCCCGTCAGTGGTGGCTGACAATCATCTCTTTGAGGCGCGCGTGGAACACTACGCGCCGTCGACTCACGGGCCTGGTGCTGATCGGACGGCGAGCTACCTACTGCTCGCCGTCCGCAGGCCCGGGAAGATCGATAGTCTTGGCACAGATTTTTTTGAAGTGAAAACTTCTTTAGGCGCGTTGGGCATTTTTGATCAAGTTTTTTGTTTTCACTTGTGACTGTACTCCCGGTGTGCTAGGTTTTTTTACTATTGATACGCTCGTGTTTGTCTACTATCTCACCTGATGGTAAGCGATGATGTGTTCGAAGATGGAGCTTGCCTAGAAGTAACCTATTCATTCTTGTCTTAAAGACCCCGAGGTTGTAGCTATCAGGAAATACAGACCACAGCAGGCAATTCCACTCCTTAGCTGATCGTCAAGTTACGTTATCTTTTTACATCACAATAATATTATAAAGGCGAAAGTTTGTGAGTGTGTCTGTTTGTATGTTTGTTACATCTTCACACAAAAACTACTGAACGGATATTGATGAAACTTGACAGTAATAAAGCCTATACATCAGATTAACATATAGGCTAGACATAATTATAATTTACTATGGTGGGAAATACTAATTCCACGCGGGCGATGCCGCTGGCGGAAGCTAGTTATACATAAATGCAATATTTAAGAAGATTAAGGAGAACGATAAGACTTAGGTACCTTTTACCTTACCAATGGCTGTTATGCAGAGATCCTCCCTTTCACCGGAGTTATACAAACAGTAACACATACTCTTGCTGACACAGTCAAGTAAGAACGAAATTCTTCCAAACACAGACTAACAATAAAGGAATGCCGCCATTGTCTGAAGTCGTCCACGCGCGCACTTCTTACAGGGTTATTGGTAACTCGACGTATTCTCGGCAAGACGTGATAGTGTGACTTATTTGCAACAATTAAGCTCCCGAGGAAGCTTACGTGGAAACCCATGAGTTTTGAAAAAATATAAGTATTAAATTAGCTGTTCTAAAGAAAAATTATGTTTGTTAACGGATTATGGAATTTTTTTTTTTTATTTCAAACGATACCGCCCCGAACTAGATGCGCTGTATAGGCACTCTGTCTTGCTCAGGCGGGGTCTTTTAAACGAAATAGTATATAAACTTTGTCGAGCGCTCAGTGTTGCCTTTGATATATACATTTTTTTTTTAATTAATTGTTTTCATTGGGGAAAAATAACTATCTCGTATCCATTAAATGATTACGTATATGTGTACGCAGCACGATACTAAGTAATACCCTTCAGTATCGGACAGGGTTTTTGTTACGTATGAAATATTTTATACGTCCAACACAACGAAAACAAAAACGATGCACCTGCCATGTAATGTCTGAACCACTCATGGTTGACTGGTAGAGAATGTCTAAGGCATTTAGTCCGCCTTTGTACCTTTGTGCATGAAGTTTTAATAAATAAATGAACAATAACCCTGTAAGTATAATAATCGCTTATTTCTCCATGCTGCAAAGATGCCAATACCATTAAATTGAAAGATTATTGCCGTTTATACTCGTACAAAATTATCCTACGCTTATATATTGTTGGACGTTTTGCGAATAACACGTTTTGGTAGCTTTATGCTGATTTTAATTTAAATGGATTTATTTAATAATACGTAATTTTACTGGTCAAATTTTACAATGACTAAGATAAACTATTACTAACGCTAAAAAAAATCTTATCCATCCACTAGTACAATACTAACACGATCAAAATGTATGAAACAGCTGTGTTTTTAGGGTTCCGTACCTGAAGGGTCCAACGGAGCCTTATTGCTGTCACTCACGTGTCTGTCCGTCGTCTGTCACACAGGTTTTACAGCTAAACGGTTGGAGCTAGTCTTCAAATTTTCACAGTATAAGCATTTTGTTGACCCAAAGCCATACAAATAGTCAAAAATACGTTTGGCACGGAACCCTAAATGTGCAAATTCCGACACACACTTGGCTGGGTTTTTTTTTTTAATTTCACAATCGTCCGTTTAGTAAAACATGTAAAAGTGGTTTCCAGTGACATTAAAAAGTTTTTGTTATTCATCTCAAACAAATTCCTAATCAGCACGATGCATAGAGCGCTGCTGCGCCAGCGCACGTCTCTTTCTGTAGCTATTATTCAACTAATTGAAAGATACATCTTGGCAGGAAAACCAGTAACTCACGACGAGGTTATGTATTTAACAGACTATCAATCTCCCTAGCATTTCTCAATTTGTGTAAACTGCAATAAACATTCCGCGGGTATAACTGAGAGTATTATATTATTTGTTATATTACAGTGTTGTATAAGACGAGTCTGTGCGTTATGTCTGCTGCGGTCGCGACCCCACAGGCTTCCTATATTTCAGCATCGTCAGCTGTTTCAGACAACGCTACATAAAGATGAATGTGTATCCTTATGTGGGCGTGTGAAGCAATGGAAGATTAGTTTTGTTTTATTTAAGTGATTTGTTTTTAATTGAAGTTATCGTGTTGCATTTGCCTTAATTTTGGTGATATCATTTGGTGCCAACATAACGCACCGTTGGAAGGCCTCCAACAAGATGGACCGATGACCTGGTGAGGGTCGCGAGTAGCCGATGAATGCGAGACGCACGGGACCGGTCATTGTGGCGACACTTGGGGGAGGCCTATGTCCAGCAGTGGACGTCTTTCGGCTGAAATGACGATAATGATGATAACTAAGAAAAATTAAGATTTTATTATTTTATTTAAGATATTCAATAAGTTTATACTAACGGAGGCACGTGATGAAATGCGCGCGCACTCCAGCACCCCGGCCAAAGGTAGGTAGCTGAAGAACGCCGTGTGTTTTTAGTCAAATGAGTCTGACAGATCCCTGCGCCACCAACCCGCAGTGGGCCCGCGTGGTGGATTACGGCCCACACCCTCTCACAGAGAGGAGGGCTACGCCCCAGCTGGGTACTATATTAACTGCCAATGACCTTGAGTACGAGCTTACGTGTTCTGTGCTGAGCGTAATAGGACTCGCCCATCGAGGAGCGCTGTACAAAATTAGACGCATTAGTATACATAAAACAACAGGTATTCTACTAAAACACGTATACTAAAACATAAATAATTAAATGATCTTTAAAATAGTGAAGGATTTATAAAAATACGCTTTATAGTTTTTGCGTGATTCTTAATTTTTTGTCCGCATTAGACAAAACATTACAAATTAATTACAGTGTGTTATAAAAATATAATTTAAAATATTCACAACATCAAATTACGACGGAAATTGTCTAGAGTAATATACATATATTTTTAAGCTTTAGGTACCAAAAGTCATCATCAGATAGGTATGCATCTTTATTCATTTTACTAACTACGTAGGAACCTACTCGATAACTTTATTACCTTAGTGGTCACTGAGCTGGCAGAATTATTGGAAATCTAAACAGCCACTACCCTCAACACAAACAAAGACAACAAATTGCTAAAGGTTGATTCATTCACATCCAAGTACCTAATAAACTTATCTACTAAGCTTTCAGTAGTTTTGTGTCCAGTAAACATGAAATATATTATCGTTGACAATATATATTACTTTGAGTCTTCAAACAATAGATATTAGTGTAAAATAACACTTTAGTTAAGTCAATCTGACAAATGCTGACTCAGTCAGAATCGTTTTGCTTACAAAGGATAGTGTTACGATGGATTTCCTTTGTCTTGCTATCTTTGATGTTTAGGTAACTGATTAAAAAATAATACAAAAAAATAAAAATTGGAATAATATTATATTATATTATTATGTATGCATGTTGCTTAATTTTACTTGTAGCTCGGTATTTAGCAGAAAACAAAGCATATACTTAATTAATTACAAAGTGTACGTAGGTACAAACAATTGCAATACCTACCTTTGGATACAAGAAAGCTGAATCTTATCTTAATCGCCATGACGAAGGTCATTTCATAAAAACATCGTTTTCAGGGTTCCGTGCACTTCAATATAAAAACCGGACATACGGTAGCTGCATTATCAAGATAACTTCAAAATTATCACCTTGGGTTGTCACCAGTTGCTTACAATACTAGACCTTCAGTGACAGAGGATCGTGGGTTCTATTAGATACCGTTTGTTGCATTCTATCTAGAGATGATTTAGTATTTTCGAAGAAAAGTATTTATATTTAAAATTTGTTTTTAATTTTCAAGGCAAGTATTCGACTTTGGTAGAGTGGGGATATTTTACGCGGCTGTCATACTAAAACATTCCTTTCTTAACCCAGTGGTGGTAAAAAAAACTGTATCATAATTCTCCTGCCCTTATCCCAAATTTATTTGGGGTCGGCGCAACATGTTTTTTTCTTCCATACTTCTCAATTAGTCGTCATCTCTATAGTCACCTCCTTTTTACCCATTTACTTAAATAACAACTATTTTAACCGACTTCAAAAGACCGGTCAAGTGCGTGTCGGGCTTCGCACATTTATTGTTCCGTACCAATTGAGGGAATTTTAAAGAAAAAAATCTTATTTATTAATATAACGGTATATGTTAGTAAAATATACGTAAGTAATAATTAACAATAACACCAAATTTCAAGTTCCATAGGTCAATAGGTACTCGTAGTTAAAAAATTCTTTGGAACAAGTACTTGTGACAGACGACGTACAGACAGACGGATACGTGAGTGACAGCAATAGGGCTTCGTTTGGACCCTTCGGGTACGAAACCCTAAAAATAAGGAGGTTCTCAATTCGTCAGAATCTTTTATTTTTATGTCTGTTCCCTGATTACTCGAAGACACCTTCACCGATTTATATGCGCATTCCAGACTGAATGCAGATATCGTAAAATACTCGTATCTTGTATTATTCACTTCCATGAAAAATAAAAGATACGGAACCTCACGCCCATTCGAAAGGCGCTTTACTTTAAACACCAGACTCTGAACTTTTTTTATCATTTGCGCCATTTATTTAGGCAACTCTTGCATATGGTAACATAACTATTGATCTGACGTAACAGTAACTGTGTTGCAGGTTTAATCAGATATTACAACACTGAGCCAGCATTCAGTTGACTTGCATTTGACTCAGTTTTGTAACCTTTATTAGGTAGCTAATGACAGTTTTGCAGTGTGTAAGAAAAATGCACTACTTTGGTCTTATGTACATGTTCTGATGGTGGGTATGAGTGGATGGTAAATGTGTAAGCTTTGATTTAACATGCGATGTTTGTTTCTAAATCTTACAAGTAGAATTAGAATCACTTTTTCTTATCCTACAAAGTTTTTTTTTATTGTAGATAGGCACGCGTTTAACCAATATCTCAGCTGATGGTATGCGAGGATGTGGCCGAAGATGGAGCACGCTTGCCTAGAAGTAACCTATTCACTTTTAACTTAAGGGCCTACCTCCCCGTAAGTGGCGCCCACATTGAATAAAAATTGGTATCTTAGCTTAAAAAATAAAGATTAAAGAATCCTATGTTGCGTTTGTTACAAATAGAATAGGGTATTTTTACATTGTTGAAACAGGACTCAAAGTGTTTCATATGCAAAGTAGTAAGCAAAAGTACCAAGAACGCCCGTTATAGACACTTTAATTTCTTTGTAACAAACGCAACATAGGATTTTTAAATCTTTATTTTAATATTTATTTCTACGCTTTGCTGCGATTTTATTCAAAGAGGGCGTCACTTGGCGGCTATGCGTCTTAAAGACTCCCAATTTGCCGCTAACAGGAAACACAGACTCCGGCACATCCCACTATTCCCACTCCCTAGCTGTACGCACAATGAATGTCTTCTCAAAACGTTTTGTGCGCGTGGATGGGATTTGATTGTTTTATATGTTGGTTCAGTTCCGGTGACAATGCTATTTTATGGTAAGCCTGACCTGAATCGACATTCAGGATTAGCTCCTGATAGAGGAACTCTTCAACGGTGAACAGCACAGACATGAAATTTTGTGTAAGTAGGTATTAATTAAAAGCTTATTTAATTATTATTTTTTTCATTTTTACGTTATCTGGCTTCTTTTAAAATTAGATATTGATTGAACTGTTCGTTGCAATGCGTACAATGATAAAATTAGCCAATTTATTGTTTTGAAGATTGCATGTGGCGGAGATGAGAATGTTAAGATGGATGTGTAACGAGAATGGATAAAGTGAGAAATGAGTACATTAGAGGTAGTTTAAAAGTGGCGTGAGTGACAGAAAAGTTGAAAGGGAGCCGCTTATCTTGGTATGGTCGTGTGAAGAGGAGGGATAAACCACATGTAATTAAAAGAGTTATGAATATTAATGTGGATGGATAGAGTGGGAGAGCGAGGCCAAAGAAAAGAGGGATGGACTATGTGAAGTGGGATATGAAAGAAAAGGGAGTTAGTGATAGCGTGACGGCTGACAGGACAGAATGGAAAAAAAGACGTCTTGCGCCGACCCCAAGTAATATGGGATAAGGGCAGAAAGATGATGATATTATTTTGAAACAAATCAGTAGGTAATCGATGGTGAACTTACAATTTCTCTTCTATGGAGCTCGCAGTCACTTTCCCGGAGTGGCTCTCCGCATCGATGTCCTTGACCTGCAAAGACAAAGATAACACCATTTACAATTCAATTCATCCAACACGATTCAAGATGGTCCAATAAAACCAAACATCATCTTTAGGTTCATATAACTAAATAAAGTTGGGTTAGTAACACCATTTATAACTAAAGAATGACTGGATTGATTTTAATAATCTTTGTTTCGTTGGATTTGTCTCCGGTAAAAGATACTGAAACGTCAAAAAAATTCACGAATAAAAAAATCGAGGCGGTACGAAGTTTGCCGGGCACACATGTCTTCAAAGAATCTGGTGGCTTAGGCTAAATAGAATAGCTTCATAAATCTCCAGATTTAGACTTATTGAGGACTGTAATATGTATGGAAGATTGAGATGTAAAATGCTTCAAAATATCGCGTGACCTCCAGTTCTATTTCATGAAAACTTCATAGCGGTATTAGCATGTAAAGATTAGTATTATCTAATTTAAAGCCAATAAATATTAATCATCATTCATTAGCTACAAATAAACTAATCCTTTGCTAAAACATAAAGATTTGGATGTTCGTGATAAAGGTAACAATTTAATCGACGATTTATTAACTAACATCGATTAAGTGTCCAATTATAAATGCCAGGTTACGAACATCATTGTATAATTTAAAAATATTCGGTCCAAAGATTCGGCCACAACTGAAAATATGAGAGACAAGTGGACATATTTAAAGTTACTAAGAGTCTCTTACAGTGACCAGAAAAGCAATGTCACCTATCTGATAAAAATAACGAAATTATTTTTAAAATATTGGCTAGGTCAATACAAGCCAGCAGATTGAAAACCCTTAAATTTCTTCCAGACAAAAAACCTATTAAGGCGCAATTATACGACTTTTAATTGTTTTTAATTGAACATCACGTCTAAACGACTAGTCTAATTTTTTTGAAAAAAATATATGTTACTCTAGACAATTTCCGTCGTAATTTGATCTCAGAATATTTGAAATTATATTTTTATAACATAATGTAATTAATTTGTAAAGTTATGTCTAACGCGGATAAAAAATTGAGAATCACGCAAAAACTGTAAAGCGTATTTTTATGAAACCTTCACCATTTTAAAGATCATTTAATTATTTATAATTTAGTCTCAGTATTTTTGTTTAATACCTGTTGTTTTATGTGTAATAAATTAATAATGCGTTTAACTTCGGACAGCGCTCCTTGATGTGCGAGTCCTATTACTGGGTGGACATACGACGCGTTACGTGAGCTCAGCGAAGAAACCGCAAGCTAACCACTCAAGGTCATTGGCAGCTAATAGCGTCTTAAAATTAGGTAGTCACCTAATCCAACAAATTGCCATCGACACACTATAAAGGATTCTAAAGAATGGGCTTATAGAAATGTGGAGGAGCTCGTGGAATATTATTATTATTATTCCATTTATTTTATTATATATACATACAATTTACATTTTTAAATATTAAAATATCAAAATATAAAAACATTTAAAATTATAAATTATTATTATTATTATTATTCAGCTGCATCCGGTTAGACTGAAAGCCAAATCCAAGATAGTTGGGAAAAGGCGCGGGCAGATTGATTGGGCTTATAGAAATGTATACATGCCGCACCGCATCCCTAAATAAATGGTGATAAGGACAGAACAACGTAGGCTGGGAATGGCTGGAATGATATAATTAAACTAAAGAATTTTAACCCTACTGTCTCAGGAGGGTATTGTTTTTAGGGTCCGTACCCAAAGGGTCCAAACAGAGCCCTATTGCTGTCACTCACGTGTCCGTCTGTCCGTCGTCTGTCACAAAATTTTGTTCCGAAGAATTTTTTAACTTCCCATTGACCTATTGGTGATAATGTTTATTATTACTACGCTAGTATTATATTATCTGTGTTATTAATTAATTACGTATATTTTTTCTTAAGTGTAGTCGTATCTTTTGTGTCATTGTCATGTGGGATATCAAAATAAAGAACTCGAGAGGATATTTTTAGACCTGAAATGATGTCGATGAACCAAAACCACAAATGAGAAGAACATAATTATCAAATATTACACAATGGGCCCAGTCTTACAAATAAGTCACTATCGTGCTACAATAATAAAGTAATATTACTCCACTGTGATGTAACAGAGAGTGTGGATCTCAATACCGGCCGGTCCTCCGGTAGTAATGTAATGCCGAAACAATAAGCCGCCTGCGCTCATTGTGATAACACACGTAACATAAACAATGCCAAGTGAGCATCCGCTGTTATTTCAATAAAAATATTATTTTTGCTTAAATCTGTACCGTTCGAACAATGCGTTTATTGCATTCTGATAATAGTATTGATCGATGGTAACGTAAGTAAGAATCCATCGCTTGTATAGGGTGTTACGGAATGCGTGATCCATGTCATACTTTAGTTTAGTTTATTTATTAATAATTATCTTAAATTAAATTTTAGGCAAGTACAAAAAAAAAAAGATAAACAGCAGCAATACTGCATCTGCCCATAGAAATGAACAATTTGCAATAAGATTTTTTATTTTATTTATTTATTTATTAAAAAAGGTTCACCAACAGCTTCTTTGTACAATAAATCTTAAATATAGGATTAAACGACTTGGACTTACACAGTCGCCAATAACTGTTGATAACATATACAAACTAGAAAAATTAACAGAAAATGGCTTTAGAATTAATAACATAACTCCTTTTTAGGAGTAAGTATACATTATCTCAGCAAAAAAAAAGAGAAACAATATTCAAAATTTTTGAACAAACCTCTATCACCTTGGATGAATGTGTAATGCTAACTCCTAATCTCAAGGTACTAGTTATCATCAACTACATACTTGGAAATGGCACCCATCTCTGTAATAATATTATGCATGACCTAAAAAGCAGTCTCATCTTATCTTGCAGTAGGTTTCCTTCTGTCATTGCGTGCAACTGTACAACATAGTAGTTATGATAGGTAAACGTTTATCTATGCTAAGCATAAAATTAACACTTCACTTTGTCAGCGATACGAGTCCATCTTGTGGCTCAAAATAATTTAGGCCAGTGGAATAAGTTTGCGAAGAACAACAGCTTAGAATGATAGGTACTTAATTAACTCTACAGTGATCGCGGCCCCTTTTTTGTGCGGAACTGATACGGAATTTATAATTATAGCAAGATAGCGCTGAAAACTGTAGGGTTAATCAAAGAAAAGGCTATTAAAAGTTAGAAGACGAAAAATCTATTAGAATAAAATTAGATAATAAAATAAAAGAGCACCTCATAAAGGCAGGTAAAATAATTCTCAATGAACGACAACTATTACCTTGCCGAGAATTTCAAAATGAGAGAAATACCAGCTACGAGTAAGTTAATAAAACTACTCCAAAAGTATTTCCAAAACTACTCAATTACAAATATCGAAATATTCATTTCCAGTAGAGTAAACACTAAATATAAATAGTTACAACTACAATAAAACAGTGAAACTAACATTGCAAAAGCGATCAAAACACAATTGTTCTGGGTAAAGTTGCAAAAGAACTAAATAACGTCAGACAGTGTGCCAACATGGGACTAATTAAACTGTTAAAAGTTATAAAATAACAAAAATACAGACAGGATGACACAAATGATACAGATAATGACTCAAATCAGGAAATATCTAGGCTGGAACACGAGAATTCAACAATAAACTAGTTAGTAGGTACACAAGAGGGTCAAGATTGCCAAAAATCTATTTCTGGGATTCTTCACATGACATTTCAGTAGTGCATGTGTTGTTTTTGACACTCGTTATTACTGATATACGAGTATTGTCACTTTGTATAAAGTCCAAGGATGTCATGAAAAACAACGAAGAGATATTAACAAACAAACCAGCAGCGGAATCCTATTTAACTGCCATCATAAATGTTCTTGTAAAACAAAATTTCCATAATGTGCATGAAGAAACTAACATATAGCTAATGAGCCTATTTCCTCAAAACGACGCAAACCTTGATAAAGGTTTAAATAAAGCGGACGTAGATTATTTCTCTTCCAATCGTCTTCCTTGCCAAACTGTTTATCTATTCCTAAGTTACAAAAGATTTCCTCAGTTCCATATCTAACACCGTTAAAACAAATTTCTTGACACGGGTCATTGGTTAGATCTTCAACTTCTCCACATGATGCCCACAAATTATCCACATCTTTCAACATTACCTAGCTTCTGAGTTGATTGCAAAGCAAACTAAGGTAAGTCATCAGCTGATGTTAACTTTCGAGGTTACAAATCAAGCAGTTGATGGTCCTCATTGAAGCGTCATGACACGGGTCATTGGTTAGATCTTCAACTTCAATGCCCACAAATTATCAACATCTTTCAACACTAGACCTAGCCGAGTTGATTGCAAAGCTATCGATTGTAAGTCATCAGCTGATGGTAACTTTGGAGTTACAAATCAATCAGTTGATGGCTTGATGGTCCTCATTGAAGCGTCATAGTGCGAATTGGTTTTCGCAACGTGGCCCAGTGTTTGTCCAAGCTCCAGTGCACAGTGACCGCATTCTGAGATTGATATAATAGATATTTTTTCGTTGATGATATTGTTAGGTTCGTCTAAGTATTGAATTGCATGGTCTATGTTATAGCATCTAACTGTTGCATCAATATTCTTTTATCTGGAATATTTTAGTATATTGAATTGTTCATTAGATATTTCTCTTTCATTTTTCACAAGGCGTAACTCTTGCTATTTTGGTTTAGATTATTTTAATTTCCTTTAGAAAAGAGTGTAAATTAAACTATTTGAACAGTCCATCACCACCCCTCAAGGTGACCCAATGGTCTTTTTTATCCATTTATCTCTATTCCTCATTCATGTGTCTATCTGTTTCTTTTTTTTTTTTGTCGGGTGAGAAATCATCCAATGAGAGTCTGGCACGTCCTCCCGCTCTAGGGTGGAGCGGGAGGACGTGTCAGACTCTTACTGACTAAAACCCACCCCTGTTCCTTCCCTGCCCTGAGTGCCTAGGGGCGCGGTAATTCTGTTTTGAATTTATCCACAACCCCTGGGCAGGCATCGGCCATGACGGGCCCTGTCATTGTTGCTGACAACTCTTTGAGGCGCGCGTGGAACACTACGCGCCGTCGACTCTCGGGCCTGGTGTTGATCGGACGGCGAGCTACCCATTACTCGCCGTCCGCAGGCCCGGGTTTGTGTCTGTCTGATAACATTCAAATTTTTCCTGTTTCATTAGGTTTCGTTCCAAGGTTAGACACTAGACATAAAGTTATTTTGATAACAAAAGAAAAACTTGTATGACGGGTTGAACAATTATGATTATCATCCGAAAAAGATTCGCTCGTTAATCTTGCCTTTTTAATGTAGGAAGTCATATAGTGCACACATATTATTATTTTATGGGTCATTAGTTAATTTTGCTTTGTCTTGAAAAACCATTTGACTGAATCATCCTCATAATTAATGGTTACAAAAACCCCTTTATGAACTTGAATAAAACACATTTTTCAAGATTTGATGTAAATCTCAAAGCTATAAACAGAACTCTTGCACACTTGTTTTCAAAATACACGTTTGTGTCATTTGTGAGAACCTCTTAAATACAATATTAACACTCACATATTTTGTTTATTTATTACAGTAAGTATGTGATCCGCAGATTGTATTGAAGTAAAAATATTTAAACACCTCATAATAATAATATCCACCTCAACTCATAAACATTACTTCAATGTTCCCAAGTAAGGGAAAAAGTCGTAACTTTATATAAGTACCTACATGGAACAATTGTTCCACTATTCAGTACAAAGTCAGTAGGAAGTTAGATAATTGGATCGAATCCGACGCCGTCGAACGAACGCATATATCCGATCGCGTGCAGTCAATGCTTCGTCCAATGTCGTCTACACCCGCCGCACGGCATAGCGATATGGTGTAAGAGCCAGTCACTACATTATTTACGGTCTAACCAGATACAGCTGACTAACAGTATTTTACATGAAGCGACTGCCTATCTGACCTCCACAACCCAGTAAATGGATAACACGGTACCCCTTAGCAAGACTGATGACAGATTACCTATCTTCTGATTATCCGTAACGACTGTCAAAGATCTACAAATGACAGCTGGGACCAACGGCTTAAGGTACGAGTTCGTAGCCGACTGCAGACGGCAGCAGAAGACGGCAGCGCCGTATTCCAGGTGGTTCTGAGTGTTACGTGAGACAGGATGTCTGACGTGTTTGAGAATAGCGACCGCGATTTCCTTTTGTATCTTTTGTTAGAAGAGGAAGAAGACGACGATGACTTGTTTTTATTACTCGTATACAAGTATAGAGACAAAGAACGATAGGCCACATGTCTTATGCTGGAATGCAGAACAAGTGAGGGAAGTTATTCTATACTGCCGGTCGATTCTGTTAGCAGCTCACCGTGAAAACTTAGGTGGAGTGAGCGTGAAGTGAACTGTCATTCCGCCTTGATTGTATGGACTGACAGCCCACTTCACGTTCACTTCACCTAAGTTATCACGGTGAGATTTTACAGAATAGCACTACTGATCTTAAGAAGAATTAAGACAGTAGAGAGAAAAAGATTCAGCGTCGGTGGCACTACGGTCGGGCGACAGTATCGTCGGGTGCTCGGCCCGTAGCGGAGAAGATGTGGTGTCGCTTACTACGGAAGGTATTTCATAGAAATACATAGAAACCAGTAGAGTCGCGGCAACACGTTGCATGCTGCTACTGTCTACAGTCGGCTACGAATTGGTACCGTTAAAGTGCTTTCTGAGGCACGGAGGAATCTTGGTCTGTTAAGACGTACCCTCATCCACAGACCGACAAAAAATACAAATGATGGCAGGCGTCTTCGATACTGACCCTAAAAGATGTTGTAGATGTTTTGAATGCGTACTGAGTGTACTGACTGAAAACAGTAGGAAGGCCTTGAAATTCCTTGAGAGAAGCCAGATGTTGGTCAGATCTGAAAACACACAAAGATTTGGCCAGGTCTTATTACAGCAGGATATTAATATCATGCTGATAATAGTAAAGTTACCGGTAGAAATCAATCGATCAATACTGTTACGTCGACCGTATTACTCTGGAACGTTCGAGAATGTGGTCGAAGTTTCCAGAAGTTTCCACTAGGTTCGAGAACATTCCATTGTGGTACTGTATAGAAGTTCATAGATGTTTCTAGAATATTCCAGTATAGGATAGTTCGACAATGTTCTGGAAACTTCCATGACCGTATAAATAGGCCGGACGGCGGGCGAGTGAGTCAGTCTGATTTCGACTACGGATGCGAATACAAGCGATTACGAAGAGAATAGTGATTATTAGCGAATTAGTGTTTGTGTTTATAAGTTGTTGAGTTAATAAAGGATATTTAGTAAATTAATTGGTGTAAAATAATTTATCCCATACCCAGCTCGTAACAAATTGGTGTCAGAAGTGAGGGATAAATTATGCCAATTTTACCAAAGGACGACACGGACGGTATTCGTACAAGGAGTCAACGGCAGCAAGACATGGATCAGAGGCGGTTTGGAGATTCTCCGATACAGACGCCGGGTGGTGTTCAGCCTACGACAGAGCCAGTCGCTAGCCCATGTGGAGTTTCTTCAGCACCAGCGGTGCCAGACTTGTCTGCGCTAATGGCGCTGTTGCAGGAACAGGCTTGCCGTCAAGAAGAACAGGTCCGTCGGTTGGAGGAGAAGCTTCATCAAGATAAAGAAGAGCAGGCCCGCCGCCAAGAAGAACAGGCCCGCCGCCAAGAAGAGCAGGCCCGCCGCCAAGAAGAGTTACAGGCCCGACGCCAAGAAGAGCAGATGCTCCTCATTAAAGACCTTCACTCAACACTTGGCAAAGAGTTCAAGGTGATGAAGGAGCAGGTTCACCAGCATGAGAACCGCATCTCAGAAGCTGAAGTTCAGATTGCCGGGGTGAAGAAGGCTTTAGGTGAACTTAGGGCTGGAGACGGGGTTGTGCCTTCAGTGGTTGCTGCACCTTCGGCACGTGGATTTAAGGTGCCACCATTCGACGGAACATCTTCATGGTCGGCCTACAAAATTCAATTTGAGGCCGTTATGAAAGCGAATGGGTGGACCAAAGACCAAGCTATGACCGCGCTCACCTTAGGCCTCCGAGACCAGGCCCTAACCATACTTGAGGCTCTTGGCAAGGATGTGACCTACGAGCAGCTGCTGGAAGCGTTAGAGTCCAGATATGGCGACGCGCACTTGGAGCACGTATTTCGCGCTAAGTTAAGAGATCGCGTTCAACGTAGTGCCGAGAACCTACAGCAGTGGGCCTTGGAAGTTGAAAAGTTGGTTCGGAAAGCATACCAGTCCGCCCCTGCACTCATCAATGGCAATCTGGTACAGGCGTTCATCGACGGAATACGTGACTTGGAAGTTAGAGCCGCTGTAAGACTTGGGCATCATGAGAAACTGAAGGACGCCTTGGCCCATGCCTTGGAAGTAGAGGCAGTGAGGCAAGACCATCGAACACACCGTATCAGGGAGGTTGTGGCATCACCTGTACGCGATCGTCCGCAAGGGTATAGCCCTAGGTGTTACACTTGTGGAGAAAGGGGTCATCTTCGGTCAAGCTGTCCAAAGCGAAGCACACTGAGAGAAAATCAATCCCAGCAAGATAGGGCGACTGATACAACTGCCCAGCAACAGCAGGGAAACGAGTAAACGCCAGGACTGAGGGGCGGGTGCTGGCTGGTATTGAAAGAGCCCCGAGGATCTCGATCTCACAGGCCCATGACGGAAACAGCCTGATCATCAAAGGCGAAGTCAACGGAAAACCATGCAAATTTACGTTGGATACTGGAGCTTCTCACACGGTCGTCAATTCTCATCTAGCAAGTCGGTTCCTTGGGGACTTCTTCAATAACCACGACCGTATACAATTACTGACAGCTACCGGTCAGCACATAATCGTCCGAGGCAGAAAGGAGGTGGAGTTAAAATTAGGTAACAAATTCTATCGGCATAATGTCATCGTGGCCGACATAGTGGACGATTGCATCCTGGGATTAGACTTCATGCGGAAACATCGTTGTGAGATCGACGTTGATCAAGGAGTATTGAAGTGTGGTACAGAGGAAATCTTCATGGAAGGTGTACCATCAGGAAAAGTTTTCCGCCTGAAATTTGACGTGTCAACACTTTTAGAAAACTGCGATTTAACGGAAGTAGAAATGGATAAAGCTAAGAAGATGTTACTTCAGTACGCCGACTCTTTCTCTACAAATGATGCTGACATAGGAAGAACAGGACTGGTTCAGCACAAAATTAATACTGGCAACGAGTTACCAATCCGTCAACGACCAAGAAGACTGCCGGTTGCACGTGAAAAGGAAGTGGAAATGATGATTGAGGGTATGGTCAAGGATGGTGTTATAGAGCCTTCATCGAGTCCATGGTGTTCTCCTGTGGTCCTGGTGAAGAAAAAGGACGGCAACACGCGCTTTTGTGTGGACTATCGACGATTGAACGACGTCACGAAAAAGGACAGTTACCCACTGCCTAGGATCGACGACACATTGGATACACTGACTGGAATGAGGTGGTTTACCACGCTAGACTTGAAAAGTGGCTACTGGCAAGTGGAAATAGACCCTAAGGATAAGGAGAAAACTGCATTTTCAACAGGAAAGGGGCTATGGCAGTTTAAAGTTATGCCATTCGGATTGTGCAATGCTCCTGCGACGTTTGAAAGGCTAATGGAGCAAATACTTGCCGGGTTGATCGGAGACGCATGTCTTGTCTATTTAGACGACATTATTATCGTGGGCCGTACATTTGAAGATCACCTTCAAAATCTCAATCGAGTGCTGTCAAAAATCCGGACGGCAAATCTTAAATTAAGTCCGAAAAAGTGCTCATTTTTCAGACGACAAGTGAACTTTTTAGGACACATAGTTTCGGAGGAAGGTGTTCAGACAGATCCGGAGAAAATCGTCGCCGTCAAGGATTGGCCAATTCCGAAAGACAAGACGCAGGTCAGAGCATTTCTGGGTTTGTGCTCCTACTATCGGCGGTTTGTCAAGAATTTTGCCGACATTGCAAAACCTTTACACAAACTCACTGAGGAGAAGCAACAGTTCTGTTGGGACGAGAATTGTGACATCGCATTCCGGGAATTAAAGAAACGTCTGTGCAATACACCTATTCTGGGATATCCTGACACTGAAAATGACTTCATAGTTGACACAGACGCAAGTAATACTGGAATTGGAGGCGTGTTGTCTCAACGGAAAGGAAACCAAGAAGTTGTTATAGCTTACTACAGCAAATCTTTATCCAAACCAGAAAGAAATTACTGCGTCACGAGACGGGAGCTACTCGCAGTAGTAAGGACATTGCAACACTTCAGTAAATATTTGCTGGGACGGAAATTCCAATTGCGAACTGACCACGCTGCATTAAAGTGGCTATTGCAGTTCAAGAATCCAGAGGGACAAGTGGCAAGATGGATCGAACTACTACAAGAGTTTGACTTCGTAACGGAACATCGTAGTGGGAGAACTCACGGTAACGCAGATGCACTGTCTAGAAGACCTTGCCCTGAAGACTGTAAGCATTGTACCAAGCAAGAGACTAAGGAAGTAGTTCCCGTGAGGATGCTAAGAATGGATCTCAGCAATGAATGGAAGGAAACCCTACAGCTTGCTCAGAAAAATGACACGGACCTCAAACCGATCTTTGAGTGGATTAAAGCTGGTGCTCCGAAGCCCAAGTGGAGTGATGTTGCGGCGTTAAGTTCCATCACAAAGAGCTATTGGGCACAATGGAACAGCTTGGTTATCCAGGATGAAGTCTTGTGCCGTAAATGGGAAAACGCCCGAGGAGACAACTGTCATCTACAAATTGTTGTCCCCAAAGCCAAAGTACCGGATGTTTTACGGCTCTACCATGATGGATGTTCAGGAGGACATATGGGGGTAAAAAGAACTCTACTGAAGATACGAGAGCGGTTTTACTGGATTCACTGTCGAGAGGATGTTGAGGACTGGTGCCGCAAATGTACCAGTTGTGCGGCTGTGAAAGGACCCCAGACACGCAGCAGAGGTGCTTTACAATTATACAACGTGGGAGCCCCCTGGGAACGGATAGCACTAGACGTTGCAGGACCATTTCCGGAAAGTGAAAACGGAAACAAGTACTTCATGGTTGTCATGGATTACTTCACAAAGTGGCCAGAAGTCTTCGCCATTCCCAACCAAGAAGCAACAACAGTCGCAGATAAATTGGTTCAGGAAGTGTTTTGTCGTTTTGGAGTACCCTTGGAAATTCACAGCGACCAAGGGAGGAATTTTGAATCACAAGTTTTCCAGGAGACTTGTCGACTGATGGGTACTCACAAGACCAGAACCACTTCTTACCATCCGCAATCTGATGGAATGGTAGAACGTTTCAACCAAACGTTGGAGAGATATCTGGCAAAAGTTGTGGAAAGCAGGCAAAGGGATTGGGACAAGCACATACAGCCATTTCTTCTGTCCTACCGTAGTGCAGTTCACGAAAGTACGACTGTGACACCAGCCTTCGCGAACCTTGGAAGGGAATTACGGTTGCCTGCAGATTTAATCACCGGAACCCCCCCTGATGCCCCACGCAGTGTAACCGATTATGCGAATGACTTGCGTAACAAGTTGAATGATGTATATGAGCATATCAGACAATCCGGCCAACAAATGTCTGATAAGATGAAGACCCGATACGACCGGAAGGCAAACCATAGAGGTTTTGACGAAGGTTCACTGGTGTGGTTGCATAACCCAGTGCGCAGCAAAGGGAAGTCTCCCAAATTGCAAGCAAAATGGGATGGACCATACCGAATCGTGACCAGGATCAACGATGTCACCTACCGAATACAGAAGGGTCCACGAGGTGCGCCTAAGATTGTCCATGTAGACCGTTTGGCGCGATACTATGGGACTAATGATGCTCGGGACGAGCATGTCTAAGGAGGGGGCAGTGTTACGTCGACCGTATTACTCTGGAACGTTCGAGAATGTGGTCGAAGTTTCCAGAAGTTTCCACTAGGTTCGAGAACATTCCATTGTGGTACTGTATAGAAGTTCATAGATGTTTCTAGAATATTCCAGTATAGGATAGTTCGACAATGTTCTGGAAACTTCCATGACCGTATAAATAGGCCGGACGGCGGGCGAGTGAGTCAGTCTGATTTCGACTACGGATGCGAATACAAGCGATTACGAAGAGAATAGTGATTATTAGCGAATTAGTGTTTGTGTTTATAAGTTGTTGAGTTAATAAAGGATATTTAGTAAATTAATTGGTGTAAAATAATTTATCCCATACCCAGCTCGTAACAATACTATACTAAGCTACTCGTGTAATAGTCAATTATGAAATGATTATTGCAGTAACAGAAATGCTGTAACATGTGTTAGATATTAAAGTGTGCAGTAAAAACGACGCTGCTTTTTCAAACACATAGAAACAATAAAAATGTGAATCTACGTAGTGCATATCACAAATAGAAAAACAGCATGTATGTAACGTACAGTGCAAATAAATTGTTAACTACCTATATTTTCTTTCTATTTCCAGCGTGAGGTGTACCATCTGATGGTGATCCTACCCTCTCAGTTAGTAGGCATCAGGAGCACACTACTAGGTTATAAAGCATACTCAAAATGTACAATTCGAAACAAAAACAAAGCCACGTGATGGTAAGTGTATCGGTCACTGGCTCTTAGCTCACAGCATCGAGTGCTATCTGTGCTATTATGTCATAACGTTCCACTTGCAGTGTGTTGGCCCAATTGGCGAGCGAGCGTTTTTGTCTATTTTGTGTTGCAGGCTTGCGGGCCGCGCGGATCCGATTCGAAAGGTTGGCAGTGCATTCTGTACCATCTTTGAAGACTGTGTTATGTGTACTAAATGTTGGTATTATGGTACTGCCTTCTGTATCTTGTCTAGTTGTGTGAAATCTGTTTATTTTTTATTTTACAACCTTTTATTTTGTTTTACCTGTCCCGGTATATATGTTTTTAATCAAATCTTGCAAGTTAAATTTGACTCACTTCCCGGTTTCCAATTGAGCTGAAATGCATACATATGTAAATAAGATGACAATGCAATATGGTTATGACTTATAGCTGATCTGATGATGGAGCCAAAAGGTGGCAAGGAACTCTGTAATTAAACGAAGCAACGCCATCGAGTTTTGGCTCGTTTGATTCGTCTTGACAAGAGTATTCTTACACTGGTTCTAGGGTCTGGTGTTTAAGTTGTCGACTAATAAATACATACATGTACATATATAATAATCAAAATAGTTTGAACAATAAAAGTTTTTTTATTTATTTATTTAGTTTGCTATATTGACTTTTCGGTGGTATACCATTTTAGAGTTAACTAGCGTCTGCCAGTGGCTTCGCCCGCGTGGAATTAGTACTTCCACCGTTATAAACTTTAGACCCCTTTTTCACCCCTTTAAGGGTTGAATTTCGAAATAGTGGATACCTACTCTTCACAAAGAACACACCCTCCAAATTTCATATCTCTAGGACCAGCGGTTTAGGCTGTGCGTTGATATATCAATCAGTCAGTCGGTCAGGACTTCAAATTTTATATATACAGATTTGTCATTATCTCTGTTGTAGACACCACTTCTATTTTTGATGACGTCATTATCATTTGAATGTCCAAATCTAATCTATTGGCAGTAGCCGCTGCACCAATAGAATTGTCGCTGTTATGGAGCAAGAAATATAACACCAATCAATCTGCGTAGCCTTTTCCGAACTATCTTGGGGTCGGCTTCCAGTCTAACCGGATGCAGCTGAATATAAGAAATATAACACCAGCAGCATGTAGATAACATTTTTTTTGTGGTTGGCAAATCATCAATTAACTCCTACCGCTGGAGAAGCGGGAGACTCTTACTGACTAAAATCCACCCGTGTTCCTTCAATGGCTTGTGCCACTCAATCCACAAAAACACAAATTCCACTCCAATCACCACTTAATCCAGGTTGTCAGAAAACACTCAAAAACCCTGTGTTTACCTCATATTACGAAACAATGTGGGACCGTGGCGCGACAGTATTGTAAGTGTTGCCACTAAGGTTTCACCGCGTGGGACGGAGCAGCCATTTCTTATTGATAAACTTTCCCTTTAGCTCAGTATTGTCTGGCTTAGTAGCCTTAGCCTTATTTTCTGAGCATTTCAAATGCAAATGTTTGTTATTTTCATAAAACGGAATTATTTGAATTGGGTTGAAATTGAATCCGTCGATACTCTGCTAAGTAGGGCTTAGGATTCTCGATCGGGCATTGGTCTTCGTAGCCGTATCAGGGCCTTTTAAGTTAGTCACACTTAAAAATAATTAGTTGCTGGTAAATGCTTCAAATAATGACAGACTACTAATGACATTATTCGTAGTCTGGTGTTTATGTGAATAGCCTCTTACTAACAATTAACACCTAAGCTATGCTCGCGTGGGAAGCTCCTTTGTTTTTGTTTAATCATTACCGTTATTTACATAATTCTATCGGCATTGCAGCAAGTATACCCTTTAAATTGTTTAGGAACCTCAGAAAATACGAGAATACTATATTTAATTACAGTTACTTTGAAAATAGGCCGCAAATATTTAATAGATTTAAAAAACACTATATTTACAGTCAGAAAGAACCTCAGCTTCAAGTTCTCGGTCCGATCGTGACCTCCAAATTCGCGCCACTGCAATCGCCCGCCATATTTGTCGCAACCGCCATTTTCCACGTTTTCGCGCCAAATTACGTTTCGTTCGATCGCTCCATTGGCTTCAGCAAGAAACAGTGGAAACCGCGATTTAAATAGTAAAGTTTTCCAAAAGAAACCTCAAGTTCATGACAAATGTAATAATATCGTAATAATGTTGAAAATATTTGTGGGTGTTAAAAATGGCGGCGGCGGCGGTTCAATGACTGGAAAGTGTAAAAGGGCCTATGAACAAGCAGTTTTTGTTTATTTTCTATCATTAAGTTTTTTTTTCTCTTATTTGGTATAAATTACCAATATTGCAACATTGCTGTTATTAAAGAACAACAGTTTTTTGCCGATCTACTATAAATAAGAATATTCATCTTCTCTCGTAGTATCTGCTTATAGGCTTAGAAGTTTCAACAAGAAATCTCTCCTTATTTCTTACAAAAGCAATATAGTCAAATATCTCTTCTCAAGTTGGTCGAGTCAATCAGTTTCACCGTAGCAAAATTATTACCCTCTTTCTAGAGCAGTCGGCTAAAATAATATCGTGCTTTGTATGTAGGTAAATATTTCTAACACCTTCCTAATCATTTCACCTACTCGTATGTTCCTCGTATCTTGAACCCACCAAACACGTTCCCAGCGTATTTGCAAGCGTAATTGCATAGTACTCGCATTAAACAACATATTATGTAAAACAGGACTGAAGACGCTGCTGCCTCCTTGGCACACTTGCAGTCTATTGTGAATATTGTCCAACTTATTGTTCTATACATTTACTGAGATATAATTTGCAGGTTGTAACAATGTTGCTCATTTGACTATATGTATAGTGTCCGATTTATTGGACCGTTGGCGTTGGTCTGTTAACAGTATGAACAACTGGATTTATATGTGTAACCAAAATTAAATTAATTATTTAAATCACGTTATTCATCTGCCTGGCCTTTTCCCAACTATCTTGGGGTCGGCTTCCAGTCTAACCGGATGCAGCTGAATACCAGTATTTTACATGGAGCGACTGCCTATCTGACCTCCACAACCCAGTTACTGGGTAATACGATAACCCTTGGTAAGACTGGTTGTCAGACTTTCGGGCTTCTGACGACCCGTAACGACTGTCAAAGATCCACGATTGACAGCCGGGACCAACGGTTTAACGTGCTTTCCGAGGCACGCAGGAGTCTCGGTATGTAAAGATGGTCACCCATCCATGGACCAATCGTGGCAAGCGTAGCTTAACCTGTGGATCGACCCGTGCGGCTGTTATTACTTTAGCCACGAGCTTCTCCGAAAAATCACGTTATCATAAAGGATAAACAGCTAGTTCAACTACAGCTTGTCAAATGAATGTTTGCTAGAATTATTTGCGATGGTTATAGTATCTCAATTCACTCACAATATGAATATGAATTATTAGACACAGCTGTCAGGCATTCATTCTTAATCCAATCGTCGAACCTGACGTCTGCTTAAATGTAATTATGAGTGTAATTAAAGCTCTTATTTGATATGTGTGATTATGTTGAACTATAAACCTAAGAATATCCTTGTTCCAATAATAAGGTTTGGGACTTCGTTATACTCATTGAATTCACATCATAGTCGGCAGAAGCACGTCCTGTCTGGTTTCGGGTGCTATGAGGACACGCGGGGCGGGGCGTGACCTTCTCCCCCTAGGGGTAGCGGATAAATTCTCAACATGAGTACCCCCCTGGGTACTTAGGCGGGAAAGGAACAGGGGTGGGTTTTAGTCAGTAAGAGTCTGATGCCCTCCCACTCCACCCAGAGCGGGAGAAGTCATTGGATGATTTCCCACCCCACAAAAAAAAGAAGCAGTCTGATGCAATTGGTGGCAGTTCATTTAGTTGAAAATATTCAATTTTATTATTTTCTACATTTTAGAGAGTTATATTTTTGGAATCGCCTCCTCGAACCCTTTATTTTGAAATCACATTTAATAGTTCGTCGACTTCCAATTTTTTCTTTTTCACATGGCGTCTGGTTGTCGCCATATTGTATTTTGATTGCTGTGATGTCTTTAATAACACTCTTAAGGTTAAGACGAATCAATTGACGTAAGAATTATCAAAATCGGCCTACGCGCTTGGTCTCTGAATCTCCACAAACGAATAAACATCCATACATACATTCATAGGCTGATAAACACATTACCCTCCCTTGCGTCGCGCAGTCGGGTAATAAAAAAGTAGGTAATGCTCAAGAAGTGAAATAATCATCTTTCCTACAAAGTAAAGTTATTATGGCGAGGTTCATAGTCAAAGTCGCGTTTGAAAATTACGAAAATAGAAATATTGGACATTTCAAGGTTACAACAGTCCTTATTCAAGGACTAAAAACAATATAGAACGAATTGAAATGAAAACAATTAGTTAACTCGAATGGAAAATAGTAAACAATTATTTCTGTGCAGTTCCAATTTAAAATTCTATTTACCTTGCGATCACATCCTAAATAGATAAAAAAATAATAAGTAAGTAAATTAAACTAAAACACAGACAAACGGAAATGTCCTGTATCTTGACTTAAAACCCGGAATTAACAATATCAAAGACAACCGGAAGGTGACGTAACAGGCTCATAACAAGACCATAGACAGACACACTGCTTGTGCTTATCTATGGAGGGAAAGCGCTGGGCTCATATTATGATATTTATGATTCGTGCTATGGTGTGACGCAATGAAGATGGATTTCAGATCGAAAGTTTGGATAAAATGTAATGTTGTGGATTAAATAAGAAAACAATAACTACTTAGTTATGATGACGACTATCTAAAGAATGAAGAAGACATCTTGCGTCAAACCCCAATAAATTGGGATTAGGGCGACACAATGATGACATAAGTTTTTAGTTATGATGGTTCTAAATACAATCGGCTTTTTAGAATTTGAACTAGGTACCTAACATTTATTCTAGATTTTTTTTTTTGTTTTCTGGTAGAAACCTTCAAAAGGTGCCTGGAAAAAAGGAGTGTGAGATTCTTACCTCACTATATAAACTGAAAAGAAGATGGAAGGTTACCTCTTAAAAGACCACTCCGAAACCCATAAAAGACCACTCCGTAACCCTTAAAGGACCACTCCGGAACCCTTAAAGGACCACTCTGAAACCCTTAAAGAACCACTCCGGAACCCTTAAAAGACCACTCCGGAACCCTTAAAAGACCACTCCGGAACCCTTAAAAGACTACTCCGGTACAAGGGTTTCGGAGTGGTATGTTTATATGGATAAACATACCTACAGAAGAAATTAACAACGAAATGGTAAACTACAAATAGCAGCAAACAAAACCACAATACGTTTCTGTAATAGATTCCAATATAACACGACTAATTTCCTGAGGAATTTTCCAGTTTGGACTCGCGTTGGTCAGATCTAAATTCTATGAAGCTTATAGCTACTCAATCACGAACTTGTTTGTGTTTCTAGACCTAATGACTCATCGAACAGATTTGTAACATCACGCTTGTTCTATGTTACTATGCGCAGAGTTGTTAGTGGTACTAATCCAATGCTATGGTAATCAAGTTTTGTGAATAAGTAACTGCCCCGTGGTTCTAAAATTGTTTCAAGCGTTTAGCAGTAAAGCATAAGGGGTTTGATATCCAAGTCGAACAGTGTTATTGGGTTTTTCCAACTGTATTTTTCAGTAACAGCGATAGGCTCACACTCTATCACATTGGTCTTAAACAAGTTAAGAGTGAATAGGTTACTTCCAGGCAAGCGTGCTCCATCTTCGACCACATCATCACTTACCATCAGGTGAGATGGTAAGTAGTCAAACGCGAACTTTTCAAACGTTAAAAGAAAAACTGGTGACAGACTTTGGTTGAGCCTTCTATCTGTTAGACCCGTAGAGCTTAATTAATACACCCCGCGGGCCCAGTGCGTCACATGACTTCAATTTTTTGGTTATAGGACATGCCGGTTTCCTCATAATGTTTTCTATCATAGTTTTAATCACAGAATAAAAAAAAAATAAGTGGAAGCGCCAGTGGCGTATTTACCCTTAGGCCAACAGGGCCATGGCCCGGGGCGGCAGACTCCCAGGAGCGACGAATGCTACCTGCTGCCGTTTTTCAAGTTGGATAAGCATTACTATTTCTACTTTTCGTGCCACCCTGTAAATTCTTGTCTGTCACAAGAAAATCTTACCTATCCGAATCGTGTAGCTCAAATTTTAAATACGAGTATGCAGTAGCAAAAAAGTACATTCCCTTTTTTTGTTAACTATGGGGCAGCACAAAGATTTGGCCCGCGGCGCCAAATCTTTGAATACGCAGCCACAAATAAGCTTTTCGTCAAAATTGAATTTATTTTTCATACAAAATTAAGACTTATTACAACCGAATGACTACAGGTTGTTATTATTTTGCAAATTTTTCCTCATAATTGTGACACACGCCGGATAGCTGCGTGGGCACTTCCACTTGTTTTTTTTTCTATTCCGTGGTTTTAATGATGGCACCTGTTAGGCACCGACATGTACAAAATTGTATATGTCGACTCCGCGTTTTAAACCTCTATTATTACAATAACGTAAGGTCTTTTATACTGTGGCAAGATTCAATCACTCGGGGCATGATATAGTCTGTAGTTAACATAGATTTTCTACCAAAAATATACATTGAAAGTATTTAAAAAAAAGTTTTAATACGTAAAAATGTCAAATGCAGGCACCGCCCTTGGTGCTTGACGGGTTTTGACAAATTGACGTTTTTTGCGCCCGGTACCTCACAGGTTGTTGTGAAAAAACATTAGAAGTACTAAAACACTGGAAGATCCATTGTTAATCTACCCCTTGAAGGCAGAAGCAAGGTATGTACAGACTGTTGTCAACATTATCTGACCCACCCTAAAATCAAACGACTTTGGACCCTCTGCCTGTAACATTAAGGTTTATTTAATTTATATGAGCTTATCACACAAGTGCACGAGGACTCGATGAATAAAAATACAATAATAACTTGACACTCAAATTTGATCTTTAACACGTAACGTTAAGGTAAACCCACCCAACATAGTCGGAGCCACCGGCATTATATATGTTTTTGTTAAGCTATTTCAATCATTATCTCGTTAACATTAAAGTTGAAAAGCTTTTAAGTCACACTACATAATTACAACCCAATCTTTAATTTCGCGTATTCCCAACAAGTTCTTGTGGCTTAGCCGTTTGGTGCTGGATTGACGACGAACAGCATGTGGGTTCGAAAACACAGTCCAACTAGACATCAATTTCTTTTTTAATTTGTTTTCATTTCTACAATATTGCTTGCAATATTAATGAACGACCAATATGATTTTCGCCTAATAACTTATATTGTAAACGGGTGGGTAATTTAAAAAACTTTAAGTTCACAGTTCTTTATAATGAATACGAATATTTATTTTTCAACTACCCACTTATTACAAGTTATGTGAAAATATTACCATTTTAAAAAGTTTATGTATAGTCTGTAGTTCTTTACAATAATACAAGAAATAGTTTTGGAATATAAGTTCTATATTGAAAGCAAAACAATATCTTTGCCGCAGGATTTGATCTCGAACCTTGTTTTTCTCAGTCCTATACACAGACCACGAGACCAGAATTACTTGAACTCAATCATTAAAATAAGCTATTACACTTATCATATTATAACAAATAGTTATAAAGTATAACCTAATGCTAACGTTTTAAAGATCAAATTTGCGTTTCTATATTATTATTGTATTTGTTCATCAAATCCTCGAGCAGTTTACTGATAAGCACATATAAATTAAATAAACCTTAATGTTACATGCAGAGGGTCCGAAGTCGTTTGATTTTAGGGTGGGTCAGATAATGCTGACAACAGTCTGTACTAGTCTAGCTAATTATGCCCATCATTTCACGTTCAAGTATTCCACATGTGCGCTTGTCAATGCGTCTCCAGCACGGGCTTCCTGTCATCGTAAATGTCTGTTAACAGCAAATAAAAGATAAAGAAATTCGTAATAAAATCTAACGTGTGTAATGGCCGAGGTTCCAGAGAATGCCTGTAGATAAGCTGAAAGCTGACTATAAACTAAGGACGTGATGTGAATAATACATAGAATTTCAAGCATTTGTTGCTATGATTGATACTAAGTACCTACCGAAGAAGAAAGAAAATATAAAATTCAAGTCGTTCTGTCTTGGATAAACTTGGATTTCCCTCGCCTACCGTGCGTACATAGCGATATTTTTTAGTTTCTTGTAAAGCTTCATGTGATGCTCACAAAAGTTTATTTGCATGCACGTTTAGTTTTCTCTTTGACAGCTTTATGTATTTTTATAATTTATCTTTTTTTTTTTTATTGCAATAATTTTACTATTTTAAGCGCACGTCGTTTTATAAAATATTATTTAAAAATAACTATTATGTTGAAAATGACGTTGGTTGTACATTAATCTCGCTCCTTATGTCAAATTGTATCCATTTTTAACTGTAATCTGCAGCTGTTTATTTTTTCAAATAAATTAAATTAAAGCGAGATTTCAATAAAAGTTTTTGTCTCTACTGCTACGTTACGAGCAACACAAACAATATATTTAAACAATATATAAGGTTATAGGCAGATGTGGTAGCTGTAACCTTTTCCCTACCTAGGTTTCCAAGTATCTCAGGTGTCAACTCAAGAAACATCTTAGAAAAGTTCCGTTACTAATTCAATTACATCGTAAAGGAAAATCTACGTCAGTACAGATAACCACTTCAATAAAATTCCCTTACAATTTATAGCTAATTGATATTACCGCATTGCTTCAATATATTTTCCGTTTCAAGCGCATCTTCCTAGGTTTAGAATAACTACATTTATTATAAAGCAAAGTGCCCCCGCCGCGTCGGTCTGTCTGTCTATTCGTGATAAACTCAAAAACTACTGACCGAATTTGATGCGATTTTCACCAATAGACAAACTGATTCATGAGGAAGGTTTAAGTGTATAATTTATAGGTACCCGTGCGAAGCTGAGGCGAGTCGCTAGTCTAGAATAACTCTACAATAAAACACTTACAATTAGACGAATCGTCACTTAGTAATTAAACTAACCTCATGAATAAAAGATGTCTGTTCGTGTTTTATCCAGTTTAGGTACATAGATATGTGCATCTTCATTGTTGTTCATTAGCACTATAAGAGAGAGAAAAACGTGTGATAGGAACGTTTTACTAGAAGCAGTTTTATGTCATGTTTAGATTCGCCAGTCATTTGTTTTCATAAACATGTTCTAATTGTTATCTTGCATCTTTATGGCGTTAAATGTGGTGTACACCTATTGTTTATAAACTGATTGTTTTAATTGGTTTGGGTGTTCGTGTTTTAAATAAATATAGCTGGATTTGTTAGGTTCCAAAGGTGATTTAAATGGGTAAGTAACATGTAAGTAACGGCTTTGTAAAGCCATCATGCAACCATTCAAACCGAAGAAACCAAATCCTACTATCCTACTAATATAAATGTGAAATTTTAGATGGATGCATGGATGTTTGTAACTTCACGCCAGAACGGCTGAACGTATCTGGATAAAATTTGGCACCAAGACAGATTTCAGTTTGCAATAGCACATAATTATAGTCCAATCATTTGGTGCTCATTAAGGGTTTTACCTGGAAAGCTTTCCGGGACTTTTGAAACTGACTTAATAGATTTCGACGTGCTCCTTTCGAATTTTCACTTTGCCACCTCGTATCTTTGCCGCTAGCACCACCATATTGGGAAAATAGCACTCAAAATCATGTTTTGGACAATATCACCTTTCCAAGTCATTTACCGATGAAAATGGCTACGAAATAAAATAAAATACAGAAAATATCCTATATTTATGTGCTAACCTTTTTTTGCGTAATGAATAGTTACTTAATAGCGTACGAGCGCCCCAGAGTCTACTCCGACACGTGTTGGTCAAAAAAACTCATTTTTAGACAGTCATGAGATAGAATAAGTAGCAGTTTTTTGTTGTTGTTGTGGTATCTTCAATAAAACTACCAAATGACTGGACTAATACGTTATAATTTATAGTGACGGAAGTACTAATTCCATGCGGTGGATGCCGCTGGCAGAAGCAGAAGCGTAGGTAATGTAATGCGAAGTAAAGAACGGTTTTCACAACTCCTAATATGAACTTTGTAACCATAAGTGTCTTAGATCGTGTCGAAACGGACCCTTGATCCCTACGAAGGTAAACGAGGCACAACAATGCCGTCATATTCTGTAGGAAGTGGCGCATTCACGGCTGTGACCAGTAACTAGAAGACAGTAGCACGACTACTCGACTAGCGTACGGATAGTGAAATTTTAGCTATAATTGCCTACATCAGACTTCCCTATCGACGCGTTTAGGTGTACGCTTCTAATTATACCAGCTAATTTGTTTAGTGGTGGAAAGTAGCTTGTTATATAGCGGTTTCTTAGGAAACTCTTTTGTAATCTGAGAATCATTTTGTAGTTCTTCCGTATAAATCTATCCCATTATCGTTTCAATGTCTGTTTGGAAACCCAAAAAATACCGGAGGCCAACAAAATTTTGGCTTATGAATAATGAATCTTACGTCTCACACAATTTTCTTGTTTTTGCGAGATCAATGCAGACGGAGTAGGTAATGTAAGGATCGTAGCAGGTGGTACTCTGTAGGTAGTTTTTGCCTACTCCCAAGGAAAACAGGGTTTGGTCCGGATTCGTCCCACAAAGGTCGCCTCGTTTTTGATTTTCCGTTTTCGCCCCACACGCCGCATTTACGATCTTTTTCATTCATATGATTATTTTGGTTCTGTTTCGACCCAGCTTTCGTTCTTTATTCGCCTATTTTTTTATGTGCTAACGCTTATAATAAGTACTTACAGACAATTATAGTGTATAAGTATGAGGATGTATGTTTGCAACTCTTTCACGCAAAAACTACTGAACGGATTTTGATGAAACTTTACAGTAATATTGCTTATACATCAGAATAACACATAGGCTATTTTTTAATAGTATTAATACCACGTGGGCGAAGCCGCTGGCAGAATCTAGTGATGTTATATTCCTTTAAAATGCTATCCTTCTCAACTTTAAACGTCAAAAACCGCTATTGTTTCCTTCCGGGTCAAATTCATTAAATACCATTAACACAAAGATCCCTAATCTAGAGCAGTTCTAAAACGTGCCAACGTAGACCTCCTATAGCTCGTGATGTAGGAAACGTGCCTGTTAGCTACGAGTAGAAATCTACTAGTCTAAGTAAGTGTCGGGCGGAGTGCGGCGCAAGCGCATCCGTTATGCAAGGACGAGAGCTTTTAGGGCTGCTATACAATAAATTACAATAAATTACGCTTACAAAAAATACAAATACAATATAGTTTATAGTGACGGAAAAATACATTACATTAAAATGTGTTTTGTAGACAAAGTGCTACTTTTACGTATTCAGCAAATGAAATTGACAGAATTTGTAGGTAGACTAAATGAAAAACCAAGGTCACGTGGACCCAATGCGGATTGGTGGATGTCATATGTCTTCTAACATTTGGTTCTAGGACATGCCGGTTTCGTCACGATGTTTTCCTTCACCGTTTTGAGAGCAGTGGTGATGAAATAATTTACACAAAGTAAAAAGCCTGCCTGGGTTTGTACTCACGACCTACAACTTGTAAGTAGCGGCCAATACCACTGGGCCACCACTGCTTCCACAACAAATACATTATATTGATTTGAGGAAACACATACTTGGTGAGTTTCCCACGATTTTATCGATACACCTGCGCAAACAGTGTTAATAATAGATATTTATTGGTAAGGTAGGGTCTCAAAATTCTCAGCCAATAGAGGTGGTGACCCTAGGATCGTCTGCCGCACCTTCCCCAAGCTATTTGGAAAACTATTGAGGCTTTACACAGTTACACTATAAGCACTGCAGAACGATTGTGTAAGAGCAACACAATACATTTTATTGTGCTGTATTAACTGCAGCTTTGTGGAATGTTTGAGGTGAGGAAAGTAAGACGGGTAATAATAAACCAGCCAAGTGCGTGTCGGACTTCGCACATTTAGGGTTCCGTACCAAATATATTTTTAACCGACTTTCGAAAAAGGAGGAGGTTCTATGTTCGACGGTGTGTATGTTTTTTTTTTTATGTATGTCAGTTGTGGACCGATTTTCAAAATTCTTTTTTTAGTGTACTCCCGAGGTAGTCCCATATAAATTTTATTGAAATTGCTTCAGCGCTTTTTGAAAAACTGAACAAAAACAAAAAATACATGTACCTCGATGACGTTTTGTTGTTCTCCAAATGTTTAAATTCCACGTTCCATGTTATTGGGATTTTTAGTTCTGGGGTATAACAACTAAAAAGTGAAAAATAAAAAACTTTTTTACAAAAAAAAAAACAACCGCCTTCCAAAAAAAAAATACACTAAAAATTAAAAAATAACTTTAATTTCGGAAGTCAGTGTCAAATAACGAAGAAGTAAAATACAAACACCGACTTCCGAAATTAAAGTTATTTTTTAATTTTTAGTGTATTTTTTTTTTGAAGTTGGTTGTTTCTTTTGTAAAAAAGTTTTTTGACTATTTATATGGCTTTGGGTCAACAAGATGCTTATACTGTGAAAATTTGAAGACTAGCTCCAACTTTTTGGCTGTAAAACCTGTGTGACAGACGACGGACAGACAGACAGACGGACACGTGAGTGACAGCAATAGGACTACGTTTGGACCCTTCGGGTACGGAACCCTAAAAAAAACTAGCTTCAAAAGTACGGCTTTCAGATACCATGTAGAGGATTAGCTAATAAAAAGACAACGACTAATGTAGTCAAAGTAATAAGAAGAAAGGGTCACTTGATTTGCAGGTAGGTATGAGTATGTGTAATAACCAATTCGACAAAAAGGCCATATAAGTATGCCTTTCAGGAACTGGGCAAAGAAAGTGTCTTTTTAAATAATAGACAGAAAAATAAATTCTGGGTGTTACAATCGAAGGCAAGAAGCCTGTTGAGTATAGGTCTAGAGGAGACGACCTTCCCAGCAATCAACATTTACGAGCAGCTATGAATGAATGGAAAAAAGTGACACTAACATTCAAATAACCAACGTTCATAAAAAGAGTAAGTGTATATTTACGACTGTTCAAGCGGTATTTAACAATGAACGCCCATTCATATTCTCAATGAATAATAAGCGAGCGAAAATCACAACCATGGTCAAATCTGTGAGCAAAAAAACACAACAATAGTTTTAATAATTCGGTCAAGATGACATACGAGTAAACTAACTGTAAACTCTAACACCTATTGTGAGTCGCACGGGTGAGTGACCGATCAGGTCTTGTCAAAAAAATGACGGATGACAATTGACCAAACCATTGTTTGATAGCTTCTAGATATTAACGGTGCTTAAACTATGATATAGTTAAAACGGGACCAGATTGATAAAGGATAAGGTACCGTTGAGTATTTTGGGTGGAAGTAAATTGTGCATGACCTGATAATTCGTATTGTGATGTCCTCAGTTTTTTTCAGGGTTCCGTACCCGAAGGGTAACCAACGGGATCCTATTACTAAAGCCTCCGCTGTCCGTCCCTCCGTCCGTCTGTCAGTCAGCGGGCTGTATCTCATAATCCGTAATAAGTAGACAGTTGAAATTTTCACAGAATGTGTATTTCTGTTGCCGCTAAAACAACAAATAATAAAAATAAATTAAAAACCTAGAAACGTGTTTTTTTTGCTCGATCTTAATAATGGCAACAAGTAGACGCGTATGATCTTGTATGATGGTACGGATGGTACGGATGGTACGGCTTTTTGTGCGAGTCCGACTCGCACTTGGCCGATTTTTATAATCCAATTTACTATTGACTTATTAACCATAGATTTACCGTGCATCTCTGTCCCTACTAATGGTACATATGGATGGGGTTATTGTCAAACACGCCTACTTTAGACCGTACAATTTAAGTGATGTCATTTAATAGTACTATACCTAGTACTGATCTATTGTAGTCGAATAAAAAAACGCAGATGTATTACCAATGGCCTTTATATTGTTATGAGCACAGAGGATCAGATAAAAATATACCTAGACGAACAAACTCACAATCACGACGAACGGTTATATCACTTGAGGAACGTTTATAAGAGGTCAAGGACAGAAACGCATGTTGAGAGAGTTATAGAATTGAATGTAGACGCACTTGGGGCATTTTCGCAAAAATGAGGATGTAACTCAGGTTTCAGGTCCCCATAATTATACCAAATCTATGTCTTGGTGTGTTCAACGATTACAATAAGAAGCATAACATAGGAACGCAGGGGTGAATAGGAAGTTGCGCGAGTGTAAAGAGCAGAGGTCAGAATTAGGTAGAGTTATTTATGTACTTGCATCGAAATGTTGATATTAATATGGATCTTCCCGGGATTTCTAATGGAAAATCCGGTGTGACCAACAATATTACAAATAAATAATAATAAAAACCTCTATTGTTTTATTTTGTTTTTACAAGCTATGTTGTGTGAACTACAAATGTGGCAACATCGTGCGTGTGTGCATTGGAATTTTGCAACTTCGGACATCCGATGTCGTTGATGTAAATTTGGCAATGTCGCGCGTGCAGTGGCTTAAATTGTGTAAAAGTAAACAGCTTTTTTATTTAATAAATCACGGGATTTTTCTGCTCTTTAAAATTAATCTCGGGATTTGAGGCATATCCACTTTCTTCTTTCGCTGTATGAAATCATACACTGATTATACAGTGCATAGATAACTCTACCTAATTCCGACCTCTGGTAAAGAGTCACCGCAGCCCTGGAACGCAAAAGGCAACTGAGAGGAAACGGGTGGGTTTTAGTCAGTAAGAGTCCGACATGCCCTCCTGCTCCACCCAGAGCGGGAGAAGTCATTGGACGATTTCCCAACCCAACAAAAAATAAATGGGGTTACTTGCACACTCACTTAATGGGCCCCTAAAAACGGTCCCTAGCACTATAGTGAAGTAGTGCCAAGGGGCAACATCCTGAGGCACTGGAGGAGTGCAACGGTATTTCACGGCTATAGCAACAAACCCAGAGCCCGGAAGATGGTCATGTCCTTGCTCTTACAGGAATACTTCCTTCCACCCAGCACGTTTGCTCTTGCGAATCTCCACTCAAGCCAGCCAATAAGGAGAGGTGGGAGCTTTGTTCCCCGTCAGTGTTCACTCCAGCCAGCCGATAAAGGCAAGCTGGAGATAAGGAACAAGACTTCTCCCGTCGCCTCTGCCCAACAGTTCGCCACAAAACTGCCCTGCGGATTATAAATCGTCAACTTGGTATACACCTTAGATTTATTGTTTTGATTTTTCACGGAGTTGCGACTGTTAAAGATTTCGTAACCCACTGAATGGAGATTTTAAACATTGTGATGTCATTTTAGTGACAATGCATCATGCACTAGTTAGGTATAACAATTTTCACAACCGCATCTACAGTTTTCACCCTTACAAAACGCGGAAACTACGAAAGCCCACCCCACCCCACCCTGCACCCTGAGGTTTGCTGTAAGAAAACCCAAACGCTGGGTTAAGCTCGCCTTTGTAACTAATTGTTAATTTGTGTTCTATTTATATGTTATATGTGTACAATAAAGAATAATAATAATAAAGATATTCACTTCCTTGCTTGTTGTCATTGGGAATTTGTGAGTTGGAAGGCACAAATAATTTCCGAAAAATAATAAATTTTGTCACTATATATTATAAAACAAAGTCCCCCGACGCCTGTCTGTTTGTTCGCGATAAACTCTGATAAACTCAAAAACTACTGAACGGATTTTCATGCAGTTTTCACCAATAGACAGAGTGATTCTTGAGGAACGTGTTATGTGTATAATTTGTACCCGTGTGAAGCCAGGCCTTGTCGCTTTTTGGTTCCTTGTATAAGTTAATTCAGAGTAATGTGTAAATTGGTCGAATATAAATAACGAAGACATAACAATGGCCACTGGAGATGATGTCTTTTGCAAAACAAATTCTTGTTTTGTTTCGACCAACACAAGACTTTATTATGGTGTGTGAAAAAAAAAACTTTAAGGAAGACTGCAACAACAAATTTTTAATTGCTTTGTTTGTAGAGTTTTTAATCCGTATATATAAAATTCAAAGTCCTGACTGACTGATATATCAACGCACAGCCTAAACCGCTAATAGTCCTAGAGGTATGAAATTTGGAGGGTGTGTTCTTTGTGAAGAGTAGGTATCCACTAAGAAAGGATTTTTCAAAATTCAACCCTTAAAGAGGGTGAAAAAGGGGTTGAAGTTTATAACGGGGTAAGTACTAACTCCACGCGGGCGTATCCGCTGGCAGAAGCTAGTCAAATATATGGAGCAAAATTCTAACTGGATGGTACCCTAGAAATGGCAAAAGAAATAGAGGTCGACAACGCAAAAGACGGGCAGACCAGCAAGTCCAAATTGGAGAAGAGTTACAAGAGACAAGAAGCAGTGGAAATCGTTGGTGGAGGGCTTTGCCAAGAGGTACGCTGAACTACAAGATATATGATGGCTGTGATAATAACATTAATTTAACTATCACAAGTGTAGTTTCAGGACAGAAAGGCTATTGAAATTGAAATTGAATCAAATAATTAATACCCCTATGTCAAGATGTTCGGCTGCTGCGCTGCGTGTCGCGAGTTCGATCCCTGCACGGTACAAAATTTGTATGGCTTACAGATAGTTCTTCCGGGTCTGGGTGTCAAGTGTATGTGAGTTAAAAAAACCTTTTTATAAAAAAATACGACCGACTTCCAAAAAAAGTGCGAAATAACTTTAATTTCCGAAGTCGGTGTTTCTGGTTTTGGTTCCTTCGTTTTTTGACACCGACTTCCGAAATTAAAGTTATTTTGCACTTTTTTTGGAAGTCGGTTCTATTTTTTTGTAAAAAAGTTTTTATTTTCACTTTTCAGTTGTGGTTCCCCATTAAATTGTGTGAACACTCCGTAGACATGAGACATGAACGATCGCAGCAATCGCAGTTGATTTGCTCTCATTTTTTGAAGAACTCCGTTGTCTGTCTCCGAAACTCATCATCAGATCTATATGAAAATTAAATGGGACCATTTCGGAATAAAGCCCTTTGGAACAAAAAAACTACCTGACGACAGCTAGCGGCGCGGTGTGAGGGCGAGGATTGACTCTCCTTCACGCGTCCCGCCTCCTCCTCCACATGCATTACTGATTCACAGAAGGATAAGACAGCTCTCGCTCCGTACCATGGAATGGACCAGGGCCGGATGCGAAAGGTCGCCACCGCAGATCGTCTAAACGATCAGGACACGGCAGTGCTCCGCCCAAGCGGGGCAAGGTAGGCTCCACGTGTCCTTCGGGCGATCCACACAAGGTGACACCCGGACGTATTCGCTGGAGCGTTAGTTCCTGGGTTCTATTCCCGGGTTCGGGCAAAAGTGCTATTGGGTTTTTCTATTAGGAATTAATTACTCCGTTGAGATTGACCACCCTGATCGAAATTCAGGCGGGAGGGTTATTATTATTATTACTGTGTTGTTAAGTGGTAGCAGGTTGTCTTGTATGCAGTGCCGGACTAACCGCGTAGCAAGATTAGCAAATGCTACGGGCCCCGCGCGTTGTGGGGGCCCCCGCTTGGTCGTACAAAAACAAATCAAGATATGTATACCATATGAAATCTAACCAATTTTGGATTATCCATAAAGCCAATGTAGGTGTGCCTATGGGCCCATCGCTTCCTAAGGGCGCGGCCTATGACAAATATAAGTCAAAGAAGTTTTAACTCGTAACCATTTTAGAAATGCTCTTGATAAAATTTGCTACAGGCCCCACGCTGCGCTGCTTGTATGTACGAGTAAATGTAGACAATGCAGAAAAATATATGTAGCACCAAACTTTAATTGGGCGACTGAAATACAAAAAATCGTTGGTAAAGATTGAGACAGAAATACAAACACCATTAAAAAGCATAGGTACCTCTAGGTGAGAGCAGTGCTGGCCCAGTGGGTTACCACTCGGTTACCACTGGTCATATTTTCTTGACTTATTAGTTGCTGAAAAAAAAAGGAAAATGACAGGGACGTGTCTACAGCAGACCTTGACTTTATGAAATAAAATGATTGCTCTAGAGGCATTATTCAGAAAGAAAAAAGGAAAATACATTTGTATGGAGAATCGCGGCCCCTGTTCCCTCTTAAGGCCTCACAGAGGTCTATGTCCCAGCAGTGCGGGCGTTAGAAGGCTGATATATGCTTTATGCATATTACATATTTAGGTATATACAGCTACAAGTAGGTACTTGTTTGCCACTAGGAGTTAGGAGTTGGTATGATTTATTTACAGAAAGCTTTTCGTGTACCTAATCTATGCCATAATTTAACTAACCTTTGTATTCATACAGTTACCTAGTTTTTAGGGTTCCGTATCCGTAGGGTCCAAGCCCTATTGCTGTTAATCACGTGTCCGTCTGGCCGTCGTCTGTCATAATTTTTTTTTCCGAAGAATTTTTTAACTTCCCATTGACCTATGAACTTGAAAGGGGAATTCCCACCGGCCATAGACACTTCAGCCCCAATCCAGACCAAAAAGTCCAGATTTTTAAGATATTATAATGGTTTTTATTTTTAAAAATACCGTTTTTTAACAATCATTTTACTGTATTATCTAAATACATTATCAAGTTTTGATTAAATCTGTAAAATTTGGCATTCCCCTTTAGTGATAATGTTTAAATATTTATCCACGCGCGCCTCAAAGAGATGAGTGACAGCCACCACGGGGCCCATCGTGGCTGGTGCCTGCATGCCTAGGGGTAGCGGATAAATTCTCAACATGAGTTACCGCACCCCCGGGCACTCAGGCAGGAAAGGAACAGGGGTGGGTTTTAGTCAGCAAGAGTCTGACATGCCCTCCCGCTCCACCCAGAGCGGGAGATGTCATTGGATGATTTCCCAGCCCACAAAAAAAAAGTCATTATAAACACCTTAAACTAAAGGCCAAAGCCAGAAATCACAAAAACAAAACACCTTGATGCCATGGTCTGGTCAGTGCAGTGGTTGAGCGATTAGGTGCGCTACGTCTCGCGGGTTCGATTCCCGCACGGAATAAATATTTGTATGGCATACAGATACGAGAGTTGTTCCAGGTCTTGTCTGGTCGCAGACAAATTTGAAAGAGAGTTGGCACAAGCAACTGAAGGAACAAGGGTGTTTCGCTCCACCCAGAGAGGGAGCAGTCATTGGATGATATCCCAAGAAAAAAAAAATGTTTGGGTGTCTGGGGTATGTGAACTTACATATTAAAATTTGTGATCGCACCCACAATACAGGAGTAATTTCCTAGTGTGGAGCAACCTTTTTAAAAAAAAGAAGACCTAGGTACTCCATACATTTCATCGACCTAAATAGAAGCAAATGTGTGAGAACGGCCGTAGGGAACATAGGTCGACTTGCTTGACATGATGACATGTTTTGTAAATATATTATTATTATTATTATTCTTTATTGTACACATAAAACATTATACAGAAAAACACAATGGGACAGTTAATTACAAAGGCGAGCTTAACCCAGCGTTTGGGTTTTCTTACAGCAAACCACAAGGTGAAAAATACATAATTGCTTAGGATTATCATAAGTGCACAACAAAACTCAAAATCTTATATTGTTGCTTAAATAAACTAAACCAATATGTAATACACAAACATAATATATACCTATAATATAAACAAAGAAATTCTATAAAAAACATATTATTATGGGTCATCTTGACAGGAAATGCTCCCTTATTCCTCTCCTGAACACCTCCAACGAAGGGCTATCCCTTAGAGTGTGTGGAAGAGAGTTCCAAAGGCGTACAGCACGAACAGTAAAGGATCCACCGTAACGACTAGAAGAGTGGGCAGGAAACCGAAGGAGAAGAGAGGACGGTTCAGAGACCGAAACGAACAAAACACCCTCCTGCTTACTTCTGCAATGTGAACATTCCAAGATAGATTGCAGTCCAGGAAAACACCTAAGCTTTTGACCTTTTTGGTATAGGCTATAGCGATGGCATCGTACAAAACTGGAGGAAGAGACTGGCTACTCAACTGATTTACAAAGTATCTGCCACCAATAATAATAATAATAACCTCGTGAAAGCTGAGAAAGAGAAACAAATGAAATATCTTGATTTAGCACACGAGGTTGTCGATATGTGGAATGTGGACTCGGCTGTCATTGTGCCGATAGTCGTTACCGCCAACGGCCTGATAGCCAAAAGCCTCGACGACCACCTGTCGAAGCTGTCGTTGCACGGTTGGATCAAGGGCCTGATACAGAAGGCAATACTCCTCGATACGGCTCGCATTGTGAGGAGGTTCCTGTCTCTGGAGCCCTAACCACCGGTAGCTTGGACCCTGCTCCCGACACCGGCGGACTACTATTTTTTATAATTTTAAATGTTTTTTTTTTCTTTTTTATATGATTTGTAAGAAATATTTAAAATTATAATTTATATATGTATAGAAAATTAATAAACGACATAATAATAATATTCCACAACTATCACACAACGCCATCTAGTCCCAAGCTAAGCAGAGCTTGTGTTATGGTTACTAGACAACTGATAAACATACTTATATATTTCTAAATACATACATATTATAGATAAATTACACCCAGACACAGAACAAATGATCGTGCTCATTACACAAACATTTGTCCTGGGTGGGAATCGAACCCACGACCTCCGGCATAGCAGTCAGGGTCACTAACCACTAGACCAACAGACCAGTCGAATGATTTTACTACAATAATGAGAGCTTGTGATTTTACTGGATTTACTAAAAGTCCAAAACTTTTAGCCCACTGACTGATATTATTAAGATCATTATTGATGGCATCGATAGCTCCATTAAGCTCTTCAGGTTTAAAGTGGCGATAAAGCTGCAAGTCGTCTGCATAGAGATGGTAGTGTGAAGATAAGACCTTAGTGATAGCGTTAATGAATATAGAGAAAAGAAGAGAAGAAAGGACACCACCCTGAGGAACACCCGCAGCGAGGTCACACCAGTCAGAGGAAGCATCCTCCGAGCGAACCGACTGCGAGCGACACCGAAGATAAGAATTAAACCACCCAATCACATATACCAACAGAATGAAAAAAAAAATTAGTGACCTCCCAAACAATTCATAGTGGTTTCTGCTATTGTTTACGAGTACCCACTATGTACTTAAACCTTGGATTTCAGTTGACAACAATACCGTTTTCTGTTTTTGAAAGAAATTTATAATTACACTCGTTTACAAACAACTGAAAAGTGGAGTCCGTTCAGTGACATCTATAGTTTTTAAATTAGCTACAATAACTCGACGCAAACATTTTTTACGAGTGACCCTCGCCAGCTTCGCACGGGTACAAATTACACCACTCTGTCCATTAGTGAAAACCGCATGAAAATCCATTCAGTCGTTTTTGAGTTTAACGCAAACAAACAGACAGGCTGACGCGGCGGGGGATTTTGTTTTTAACCGACTTCAAAAAGAGAAGGCTATCAATTCGGATGTTTGTATTTTTTTATGTATATTCGGGCATAACTCCGTCATATAAAGAAGGATTTGCAATTTATTTTTTTGTTCTAAAGAGCTTTATCCGAAATGGTCCCATTTAAATGTCATAAAGAACTCTTCTATAAATGACAGCAAATCAACTCAGATTGCTGTGATCGTACCAAAAACGGCCGTTTCTGACACTTTTTAACCGACTTCAAAAAAAGGAGGAGGTTCTCAATTCGACTGTATTTTTTTTGCCTACTACTTTGGATACGAAACATTCTTCGACCTGTTTTAACAACGTGAAAATACTTTATCCTCTTTGTAACAAACGTGACGTTGGATTCTTTAATATTTATTTTCTATGCTATGCTACGATTTTTTATTCAATGAGGGCGCCACTTGACCGGTAGTAGGGCCTTAAAGAAGCCTATTTTTAACCGACTTCCAAAAGGAGGAGGTTCTCAATTCGTCTGTATATTTTTTTTTGTATGTATGTTACGCGATTTCTCCGTCAGTTGTGAACCAATTTTCAAAATTCTTTTTTTATCTGAAAGAATATACTCCCGAGGTGGTCCCATATAAATTATATCGAAATTGCTTCAGCGCTTTTTGAGAAACTGAACATAAACGGAAAATACGTGTACTTCGATGACGTTTTGGTGTTCTCCAAATGTTTAAATTCCACGTTCCATTATATTGGGGTTTTTAGTTCTGGGGTATAACAACTAAAAAGTGAAAAATAAAAAACTTTTTTACAAAAAAAACAACTGACTTCCAAAAAAAAATACACTAAAAATTCATAAATAACTTTAATTTCGGAAGTCGGTGTCAAATAACGAAGAAGTAAAATACAGACACCGACTTCCGAAATTAAAGTTATTTATGAATTTTTAGTGTATTTTTTTTTTGGAAGTCGGTTGTTTTGTTACTACAAAATACTCGCACCAATATAAACGAAGGGTTCGTCATGTGTTTTGTGAAAGTTAAGGAAGACTGCGAAGATGTGTTAGTATGCGAATGATATCCAGCCACGAAACTATTCAGTTCGAATTCGAATAATCGATTGCTTATTGATTCGAGTAGTTGCTTATACCTACTTGCCTACTCTAATTTCGACTTCCGATATGAATGAATTGGAAATACAAACTGCATACAAAATAACGCGCTCTTATATTATGTTTTACAAGATGTTTTCGATTATACTTCCAACGAATGTTTTGACCAGGCTTAAATGACCTGTAAACACTTGGATATGATTTGACTTGGAAAAATTTTTTGTACAGTATACTTTATTGGCACTACTGGTTTCATATTTTCATTGTATACGTTTTTGACGTAATTTACCTTCAGTTGATCAATGACGACTTATTGAATGAATCGTGTCGGTGTCTGTATCAGATGGGCTAGGCAGTTTAGGTAACTCTATCTAGACTGCGTGGCCCATCAAATACAGACACGATTTACAGGCACCACTGGGTGCTGAGACCTTTGTTTAGGTATTAAAGCTGACATATTGTGTACCAACTAAGTAATAAACAGCCGTTAGAAAAAAAAAACTTAGGTGAAGTTGTTACTTATTTAATATTTAAAACCGACACTAAACATGTAAAATTACGAAAAAAAATGTTTTTTTTTCGATTTAATTTAAAGTTTACTGTCCGTTAAATCGTGAACTCAATTAATATGTTCATAGTAATATACATAAAGCCCCCTAGTAAGTCCACATGTTATAACGGGCGACTACGGAACCTTACACTGCGCGTGGCCCGATACACACTTGGTCTTTTTTTTGCCGATAAATTACTCTTTGTGCGTGAAGTATTTGCGGGTATTCAGAAAATTAGCTGCTATCTCGATACGACACGTTGTTTCAAATTAAAATTAAATAGGATAAACTAGGGATGGTTTATTGCAATTCTGTATTTTCAAGACAAAAATAATGCGTTTGCCTACTTTTAACTTGCATTTATATCCTACCTTTAATCTATGGTTAAATTACCTACTAAAAGAAAAGGTGACTGAGTTTCAATTTTTAAAGAAAAAGTAGGTACGTAACTCGGTGTACCTAGGTTATTATTGTTACCTATCAGGTAATACCCAAGGTTTACTTCAACGAATAAACTTAACCTAATTGTAAATTGATAAAAGTCTCATCGATTTTATGAATATTTCATCAACTGTTGAAGTATGAAAAAATGTAATTGTTTGATGAACAAATAAAACCATTGTATTTCTCTTGATTGCAGTTTTACAGGCAAGACTCACTCGATCGCCACGAGTATTAAGATTTGGTTTGCAATTTGATAAACTTAAATGTTTTGTTTGGGAACGCAACTAAAACTACCCACTTTTGAAACTTGGCATTTATTGCTTTCCTCACACTATAACCTTGAGAAAATATTTGAAAAATTTTAAAAATAATATTTGACGTACAAAAATAAAATTTAATAAATCTTACCTTATATTTCATTTTGAATAAAACTCGTCTTCTTTCAACAAACCACAACACTAACAATGACAAAAACTAACAAACAAAATATTCTACGGTAAAAAATAATATTTCTCGTACATAAAATAAAAAATGTAAATTAATAAATCGTAAAAGTTTGCGATCGCGAAATGTTTTGGCGCGTAATTCGCGATGTGCGCGCGCATGCGTTCAGTGCGGCTGCGCGGTAATGGCTGCGTTTTGCGAGACGCGACGGTTTTGCTTCCCCGCCATCCAAGTGCAACGACCCAATACTGCCCGCGCGAACACTTCCTCGGCTCGATGTAATGAAGGTGAAGGTAAAAGGTGAAGTGCGAAATTGTTGCCCAAATAAATGCCCAGTACCTACTAACTACAACGCGATCGGCCCAGTCGACCGATAATGCGTTTCACGCAGTTTTCACGGTTTGATATTGCAAATGTTTATTGAGACAGTGACCTAAAGTTTTTGGCCAATTGATATAGACAGCGCGTAACTTTGATTGACCACGATTTAACAATTTGTGTCAACGTGAAACCTGGGCTTACTCGAGGGTAGATTGAAATCAATTTCTAAAATAAGTTGATTTGCAAATACATAAAATGCAAATGATTGCTTACTAAGTTCCTAGGTAATCAAACTTGATCAATACCTGTGTAATTCTAAAGCCTGTGTTACACGGTTTAAAACCGAGCTAAATTCAAGGTCACCTTGAAAAGAAGCGAGTGGGGCGTTGCCGTCTACACAGTTTTTAAAACAAACTCCAAACCTCAGTATTGGTTTGCAACGCACGCCTTTCTACCAAAGAGGTCTACTACATTTGGTTCACCACCGTCCACACTGTTTAAAACCACCGTTTTAAACCGTCTAGCACGCGCTTTAAGCATTTTTACTTTTGACATTTCACGAATTTTCAGTGAGGATACATAATAGTATCTAATCATAAAACACGTAAGAAGGTAGGTAGAGTACTTACCTAAGCACAGCAGCCGTTCATTTAGCACGTATGCCCCGGTTCCTACCTTAGACAGACTACATACCATTAAATCTTGGTTGATTAACAGATTTTATAAGAGTTTTGTGCAAGATGGGGCGGTAATTCGACGCCACCGGGACGAAATCAAGCGCAGGACCTACGGCGTTACTTGCTTTCCATGGCATGCAGAACTGCGTGAGGCTAGGAAAATAAAATGAAATAATCCTACTGTTGGGTATCGTACACATCCCTCGCTACTCTGCATCCTCAAGTGGCACCACTAAGGGCGCCAGCAGTATTATTTTCAGATAGTTTCGTATTCAGCTCCACATTATTTGATTACAATATACATTTAACTAAACTATTAAATAACCTAATGGGATAAAAGAAAATATATAAAATATGTGCAAGCGGCATAAAAGAGGAGGAGTGTAGCTCATTGGGCATTGAAAAATTCGTCCACATCTCCGTCAATGGGAAAAGTTCCCAGAACGCTGGCAGCATTGCCACGTTGAATAGCAATGCTGATTCTTTGGCCCTAAAAAAGGGCAGCCCTCTGGTCACGTGAAGAGTCGACTAAATGTTTGCTGATGTCACGGAAAACTCGATGAGCACTCGGACCCCATGGCCCTCATATTTGGGGTGTTTCAACCCCAAACGGTTCAAACATATAACTGCCAATAAGGTTGTGCAGCCGCCCCAGCACAAATCGCCGTGCTAAGAAGATGAGATGGCGCAAGGGTGTTGAAACCCTGCCTAGGGGTTGAGGATAAATTCGAAAGAGTTACCTCGCCCCTGGGCATTCAGAGCAGGGAGGAACAGGAGTGGGTTTTAGTCAGTAAGAGTCTGACACGCCCTTCCGCTCCACCATAGAGCGGGATAAGTCATTGGATGACTTAACACCCCCCCAAAAAAAAAAAAAAGGAAGGGTGTCCACACCAAAGGTCTACCCATCTTCGGGCGGTCAGTCACGGTCAGCAGTATTGATTGACGTATTTAAGAGATTATTCCGTACCAATCTACGAAGCGGCTCGTCCCACTGTCTCTGAGAGTATGAGTCATCATTGCGTCGGTCAAGCACGGCACTTCACAGTTAACCAGTGATGTAGTCAAAATTCTTTTCAGTGCTGTGGACCGAGGACAGGAACGCCGGTAGGCTTATACTAGAAATTTTGCGGATGCCGAGCCCACCAAAACGAATGGGTAGTGTGGTTTGCAGCCACGCTCGGTCATTCAGGGCCACATTTAAGGGGTCATTTTTAGTTTGTCCAGGAGATGTGAATGCTTCCGTAGAGTGGAAAAGCGGAGAAAATATATAAAACTTGGTCCAAAACAGCATTATCTAATTTAGGGTGAATACCGAATGTAAATTTATTTTCGTAAATCTGTCCGAAATATGATTAAAATGATCAATTTTTTGCGTCAATGAATGGAGAAAAACTTTATTCCAAAATAAACCTAGGAGGTGCAGTGAACTTTTTTCTAAAATTTTGATTTCTGGTGCAATTGTATTAAATTTATGAAGGGTCCATTGTCTGTCGGTATTGTCACAAAAAAAATATCACACTTTGAGTGATTATGGTCAAGGCCAATGGATTGAAAATAATTCTTCAGGAATTGAAAGTCTTTTAATACCGTATCGACGTCACCTCCTAATGTTCCATCATCCACATACCATACGTTAAATTTTGAATTTAGTAGTTGAATGACTGGATGAATAGCCAAACTGAAAATGACGGGCCCGAGAGGGTCACCTTGTTGGCATCCAACTGCAGATTCTAAACGCTGTTCTTTATATAATAATTAAGAAGATTAGGCCTTCAAAAATAATATATAAAAAAGAATTTAGAAGGGTGCCTGTAACATTAGCAAATAAAACCAGGCATACACCTGATAATTTCTGTCAGTTCTTTTTTTGCCTCGGCCAACAAGGTGTTCTTAACGTCAACCTTGAGAATGACCTCACCCATTTCAGAATTTATAAAGGAAGATACCTAGTGCATGTACGGCAGCCTCACAGCCTCCTCTGGAGCCAAAGCCAAGCTGTAGGGGCTGGAATTTGTTTGAAGTCTTTCGCCGTACAGTTTATAACAAATTTTGGCTGCCATACGCCTGTAGGTGCACCCGACGGCAATGGAACGGAAGCCACAAATCCACATAACTTATCTACCTAATGATATTCAGGGCTTTTTACACTGGGGTAATCCCGACCGATAAATATGATTTCGGGCAAATGGACCAGCGCGTACATGGCGTAATCAAGAAATTCAATGCGAATGTCCGAGACATGGGATCTAACTTTTTCGTGGCTCGATTGGAAAGCATTAATGTTGGTGACATGTGGTTTCAGCAGGACAGCGCCACATGCTACACAGCAAAAGAAACTTTTCACCCACGATTCATTTAAGAAATGGACCTTTTATCTGGCCTCCTCGTTCATGTGATTTGACGCCATTAGATTATCTTCTTTGGGGATATAAAGTCGCATGTCTACGACAATAAACCAGAAACCATTGGTGCTGATTCTGTTGTGCAGAAACTAAACTTAATTTAGGTTATTATTTAGCTTTGTCATAGTCCCATAAGGGTGCTTACTTGTTGCATTAGCATGTCAATTTTTTCAGAATTTTTAATAAGTAGTTCATGGGCTACTTGAGTTGGCTCCACGTCTTGTTAATGGGTTTCATTCTTTAGAACTTCCTTATAAGTCCTATTGTTGACTGTTACATTATGTTTCTCTTGTAACCTGCTTGTTGCTCCAACGATGGTTAGTCCAATGGAAGTTTATGATCAATTAGGTTTAGAAACAGGATCGACTGGCACCATTAAAAATGTTGGTGTAAAATGGCCATTTTCTTGCGAACTATTTTTTTTTTTATTCGCGAATGGAGATTACTTCAAAAAAAATATTATAGTTACATTGATACATTTCACGAAAAATTATGTATGGCCTCCTAAGCCCCTTTTCGTGTAACTGCAACGGTTAGGGTAGTTCTCCTTACTGCCCCGCTAAAAGTTTCCACCCTGTATACATATATCCTTACATATAAAAACGGCAAAAAAACCACGTTTGTTGTATAGAAGCCACTTTAAACATTTATTTTATTGTGTTTTTTAGTATTTGTTGTTATAGCTTCAACAGAAATACATCATCTGTGAAAATTTCAACTGTCTAACTATCACGGTTCATGAGGTACAGCCTGGTGACAGACGGACAGACAGACGGACAGCGGAGTCTTACTAATAGGTTTGCGTTTTACCCTTTGGGTACGGAACCCTAAAAAGATACACACTGTTTCGCTACATTATCATCTTCCTTATCCCATGTTACGAGTACTTGGGGTCGGCGCAACACGTTTTTGTCTTCCATTCTGTCCTGTCAGCCGTCAGCCCGTCACGCTATCACTAACTTCCTTTTTAACCGACTTCCAAAAAGAGGAGGTTCTCAATTCGTCTGTATGTTTTTTTTTTTATTTTGTATGTATGTTACCCGATTTCTCCGTCAGTTGTGAACCAATTTTCAAAATTCTTTTTTCAAAAGAATATACTCCCGAGGTGGTCCGAAGAATCGATCGGGAAATATTCCATTTCCATATCGAATAATTTCGCAAAATCACTATTTAGTACTTGTCATAACGTTGCAACACTGAAATTGTCAAATCTGGAATCGAATTAAAATTCCGAGTATTATAGACATCTTGTCTAATCAAAAAGCCTCGATGTCAATGGGCCTATAGAGCGAGACGTTACAATACATACTCTCGAAAATGATTACCCTCCTTCTGGGGCAGTCGGGTAAGAAATGTTTAAAAAAACCAACCTATTGCGTGTGACTTCGCACATTTAGGGCCGATTTCACCGTAAAAAATAAAAACCATAAAAAAAGATTATAATCTATAAAAAAAAATAGATAGACTGCTGTCGCGGACTTTTTTTAGAACTTTAAAAGGAGAACAATTCCGTCATAAATAATTTTTGCGTAACTTTAACCGTTTACACAGCGCACGCAACTGAAGCTCTCAAAAGGATTTTTTTTTCCATTTTTGCCACATTTTTCATTGATGCTTCGCTCCTGTTGGTCGCAGCGTGATGTTATATAGCCTACAGCCTTCCTCGATAAATGGACTATTCAATACAAAAATAATTCTTCAACAAACAAACAAATTCTTCAGCTTTATGAAAGCGGCTAAACGCGTTTAAGCGAGCTTAAACGTCGAAAACTGGGCGTTTAGGATTGGTGAAATCGGCCCTTAGGTTTCCGTACCAAATGTATTTTTGACTATTTGTATGGCTTTGGGCCAACAAGATGCTTATACTGTGAAAACTTGAAGGCTCTACCTCCAACCATTTAGCTGAAAAACCTGTGTGACAGATGACGGACAGACGGACACGTGAGTGACAGCAATAGGGCTCCGTTTGGACCCTTTGGGAACAGAAGCCTAAAAATGGATATTACAAATGTCCAAAGGCAAGGAGAGCGTCCAAGCGACGGCGAAATGTAGCACGAGGCAGTTTTATTAAATTAAAATAATGACGAACGGACTGTACATGCATTGATTTCAATAATGTATTATGCTATGCAGTCCCCAGAGCTGTCCATAGACGGCGTGTGCGTCCAGACCAGCTGTTTGCAGTGGGTTCCAGCCGATGTAGCACTAGTCTGCGTTCACCAATTCGGCGAATGGTGACAACTTACAATGAGGCTTTTGAACACTTAGATATTTTTATATGCTCATTTAATATGTTCTGTGGGTCACTGTGTAAGACGCTTTTAAACTACCTAATCTTTTTGTGCAGTTGTTTTAATATATTCCTGTTTATTTTTATTTTATTTTTTCATCTCTTCTGTTTGTTTTAATAATATTGTAACCACTAATAGCTTACCTCCTAGCGAATTAAAGTTTATTTTTATTTTTATCAATGGTAATCTTTGAACAGCGCTGTGGGCTACGTTATTATTTAGTTATTACTGTATGTCTATTCGTAACATAACATAATGTAGCTGTTTGTTGTTCCTTTTCAATAAAAATATAAATAGTAATATTAAAATAAAATAGATAAATACCTAGGTACCATTAAACTTTCTTTGATCAGTGAGTTTTATTTAAATATGAGTGCACACTGTGCAATGTACGGGTACCTGAACTGAAGCGGCATCTACACAGCCACATACGAACTACAAAAAGATCTGACGAGTAGGTACTGACGACTCACAAATCCTACATCGCGCAATCAAAGTTCTCCGAGCGAGTTGACAATACTACCACAACGACCATGGGCAGTTGCCCACCAGACGACGCTCGTCTGTCCGGCAGATCCTCAAATGGTTCTCTATTGTGTTACCTAACTTTTTTATCAATAATCTAAAGTGCCATTTTTTTTTTGTCCTAATCATCATTTGTCCGAATGATAATTTGCCCGAACTTTTAACGTCACATAATATCACATGCCTTATATGTAATTGAAATCCCTAAATACAATATATAGAAATATATAAGTATGTTTATCAGTTGTCTAGTACCCATAACACAAGCTCTGCTTAGCTTGGGACTAGATGGCGTTGTGTGATAGTTGTGGAATATTATTATTGTTAATATGCCCTAAATCCGTGTGTCATAAATATTACAATCAATAATATACAAAAGACTTAAAAACGTTCTCAATAAAAGTTCTAAATTCGAATTATATACTTAGTTGCTATGAACTTCTCTCAGGCGTTACGTAGATACAAGTTATATGCAATACAAGTTAAAGAGCTATTCTATTACGAAATTAGCTTAGAATTGGTCTGCAAATTATTAATGAAGGAATTAATGTACTTATCTATGTGTATGTGACATTTTTTTGTAATTAAATATTATCTTTTGTACTACAATTGTTTATTATTTTACCAAATCCAATTGAAACAATACATAAAATAGTAAATATGCAAAAGCAATAAATTGCTTTTGTCACGGCTCCGGCGCCGCATGTATGTGTACATCACTCAATAAAGCACTTGATTGTGAACATGTGGTTTTTATTTCCCTATAAGAAGCATGCAAACAAGCATACACTATACATGCAGCAAGCATGCAGCAAGTAAATAAGGATGCAAGCAATCACGCAGTATGCAAGCAAGCATCCAGTATGCAAGCAAGCATGCAACAAGTAGCAGGCAAGCAAGCATGCATGCCTCCGCGCCTACGCGATTCTAAATTACACTCTAGGGGTAGGACAGACAAGACTGCGTGGAGTCGGATTTACAGCGATTCGTTTCTGTCACTAAAACCTAATTTCTAGCAAATGTTTCAGGACTAAAATTTTATTATAAATGAACATTCGGAATAATACGACATTATATAATACAATACATAAGACATACGACTTTATTTCATTCAAAATTAGGAGATTGAATTATTAAGTCTATTAGGTACCTACTCGATATTATGACAGAATAGTTTTAGAAGTAAAAATAACTATGTAGAACAAAATTTCTAATTTTTGAACATTATGGTTTCTGAAGTACCTAGAGAGCAAACGTGTTATGGATAATGATTTTCGGACAAACTATTTTAGAAGAAAAAAGGGAGTACCTCCTCAAATATTTAATTTCATACAAACTTGCAACACCATCGTTGAAAATGAATAATTAAACAGTTCAATGAGATTTAAATGCGTACGCAAAATACTTAGTACTTACCTAGGTCTAAAAAAATTGTTGAGAACTTTTACGAAAAAAAAGTGTGCGTGTGCTTGCTTATGTACTAGTAGTCTTTGGTACGCACTTAGGAAGCTATACTTCTTTGGCGTAACAAGATAAAAAACCAAACTGTCATAAAGTTTACAAAAGGAAAACAATCATTCTTCATGAACCACAGACTATAGCTAACTTCAGGGTGTCGGTTCTAGCTGACTTCACAGTGATGCGCGTGCATCTTAAAATTTCACTCTCATCATTTTTTCATAACGCGCCTACAGAAGTATAAGTTCAAAAAAAAACTGATGTAGTTGGCGGTAGGTATTTGTTGTATTTCAATCGCAGATTTGCTACAATTGCCACTAACTGCATCAGCCTGCTCGAAAAGTATTATTATTAATTAGTTTTGGCTTTGAATGGTTTGTGCATTTAGCTAGTGTAATAATTTTTCTTTCTTTCTTCTCTTTTTTCCTAATCATTAAAATGATCACTAATAGAATTGATCCAAAATAAATGTCAAGATTTCATATAATACTTACATTTGGCATCAATTCTAACTGAGAGAGTTGTATTGATGATTTTAATGATTACAGTTCTGGTAATAAGTACTTGCTACGGCCGCGAATCGTATTTTGACCAACATACAACCTGATACTAACCTACAAATTGCAAAAAACGTAAGTAAATTTGAATTTCGCGGGCTACCCTGGAGCTTTCACCTTAACAGTGTTGATGACACATTGGATGAAGTCGTCCTACTTCTTTGATCAAACTCACATTGGACAAAGATCTAAGATAAATGTAATACCACCCTTTTTTTTTTCTTTGGGGTGGGAAATCATCTTATGACTTTTCCAAATCAATATAGGATTGTGTAATCGCTAGCTTCCTACTTCGATTGTTACTAAATTGGATCCCTTGAAATCGGAAGGTGTAATTGAACCTTTAACTCTGAACGAGGCGGTACATGGCATTGACTTATAAATCATATGGACTGGGCATACCTACAAGAAAAACGTGCCATACCTACACTTCACTGAGAGGATAAAATGGCGGATAATAGGGTAGCCCATATCGATATCTCTTTATTAAAAACATCGATAAAAGATTGTGAGAATGTTTTCATATTGTTACGGTACAATATCAACGGCTATTTTTACCAGTGGCATTGAGGTAATATGTTACTACGTAATAGAGAGGCTATCATAAAAGCAAAGGAAATGCTACATTTTGACAAGAGTAACTAATGTTCGCGCTGAAACAATAATTAGTCGTCTTAACAAAACAGTGCCTATAGACACGCAGCGCTAGAACACTTCTAAGGTGTAGTTTTCTCGCAACCAGAAGGTCAGAAGCGCCGTGATTTTCCAGAACCCCGGAATACGTAGTTTCCTTTCTACCTGACTGCGCGACGCAAGGGAGGGTAATGTGTTTATCAGCATAAGTATGTAGATAAGATTAAATGTATGTATATTTGTTCCTTTGAAGTGTTATAGAGACCGAAAGCGTGAGCCGATTTTGATCATTCTTACTTCAATTGATTTATTTTAATCTTGCGAGTGCTACTTATGACATGACAGTAATCAAAATAAAATATGGCGACCACCAGACGCCGTAAATTGTGAAAAAGACAAAAATGACAGTCGGTGACAGGTGGGGTATCAAAATAAAGGGTTCGAGGAAGCGATTCCAAAAATCTAACTCACTGAAGTGTATAAAACAAAAATGAAAAACATTTTCAAAAACCCGACTTAAAAAATCAAATGAAAAGTTCCAAACAAGTCACTTTTCAAGCAGTCTGATGTAGTTGGTTGCATGAAATCAATAATTGAACTAAAATAACTCCCACCAACTTGTTTTTCAGCCAGGTTTTTTGAAAAAAAAATTCTTTTTTATTTGACGTTTATTATTATGATTGTTACTTATTATTTTAAATGGCCTCATTTAATTTGCAATTTGTAGGTTGAGAAGAGTTCTCGTTCGTTCGTTGAGTGTAGTTCTCACTCACTCGCTCAATAGCTCACTAGTTCAGTAGGTCTCGAGTGGATAATGAGCTAAATAATCGTACATAAGCTCACTTAATGTTCACCTCACCCAAGTTTTCACAGGGAGATTTTTACAGAATAACATTGCTAATATACTTAAAAGTCCTCATAATATAATTTAAAAGTCCATTGACGAAAAAAGCAGACTACTGGTTACATTAAAAAACTCCTTTAAAAAGAGTATGTAACGTATGTACTTAGTGCAACCAAATAAACAAGTTTCTTATTTTGGCAATTAATCTTAGGACTACACTCAAACACACTCTTTGTGCCTGTTAGGCAAGTGTTGCACTTGAAGTCATCACCATCATTTATCACCCACTACGCAATCATTTTATAACAAACAATGTTACTTACCATTATGGTTCGTGAACGTAAAGCATCGTCACGCAATGTTACTTTATTCAGTGTCCGGTTGAAACATGATTCTCTTTAAAGTGAAGGGAACATATGAATTGTTTTTGTTGACATCTTTTTTACAACACTGATTGTTTCCAGCAAAATTTTCTTTTTTCGTTTATTAGCAGGCAGCCTTGAAAGTAAAACGTAAAACCAATAAAGAACCATAATAATATAGCATTATCGATAAACAAAAATGTCATGCATGCACTACTCTATCCCTACAAAAACAAGAAAATGATTTCATGAAATACAACTGTTAAAAAGAAAGGCAAACGGGAAATTATGAATGCTTTTTACATAAACTCTTCAACGAATACAGAATCTTTTGTTTAATAACTAAATCTAAAGATATTTCAGCTAAAATTAAGTATACGTACTGGTGCAAAGTTATGTTCGGGTGATTTCCGCTTCTTTTGATGCCAAATCCGATTATAATGCAATTGGGCATCTTGCTATTGACGACTTCCACTAAACAACCGAGTTCAAACGCAATAACACAGCAAAATTACTCCAAAATTCACAAAATATATCCATTGTTTACGACCATTTGACAGTTGACGTACCCAACTTTGGTACCAAACACCGAGAGGATAAAATGGCGAACTGGCCGCAAATAGGTATTTCAATGACGATAGGAATGAAGGGTTGACATTTTAGTAACTGTCAAAAATACTACTAGCATTTTTCACTTATGCAAAATTAAGAAAGTTAAAAAGAGATAGCAGTACTTTTATGATTTTGGCGTCGATATGCCACATATTTGTATAACTGTTTTTTCTATAGTCAAACATGTCCAGTCCATATAATTTATATGTCAAAGGTACATGGGGCCAAGCCAAGCCACAACCCAACCAACTCTACCGCTCTACCCAAAGACTACATATCTAGAGATAGTCTTTGGGTAGAGCGGTAGAGTGCAAGCCAATTGTCTGATTGATTGTTTTCGGTCATGTCTTTACAATTAGAAACACTCGGAAAACAGTTTTTGTGTATAATATTGTGATATTAGTTTTATAAACTCGGAACGCGGCGGTAGATGGGGCCAAGCCAACCCAACTCTACCGCTCTACCCAAAGTCTACATGGCTCTACCTACAGATTAGATAGCTCTACCCTTATTTATATTACTCTTTGGCTCTACCCAGCTCTACTGGTGCTCCGTAGGCACAGACTATATAGAGATGCTTCCGTAGGGTTCTGTCTGTGACCGGCAGTGTTGCCAGACGGTTAAATTTCTTACATTTTTCATAACTTTTGACCCCCTCGCGTAACATGTAAGTAATTTTTATATTTAGGGCAATTTTCGTAACTTTTAGAACAACTAGATTTGTAATACTAGATTTTTATTACAAACAGTTTACGAACGCATCCAAATTGAACGTACCTAAAACTGGGTCGTCTGTAAAGTATTTCACTCCATAACACTAGTATCTAATCTGTGCATAACACACTCTGAGATGGCTCAGGAACGCGCCATGAGGCGGGACGCGTGAGAGAGCACCAACAACGGAGTCGCCCTCACGCCCTCAGCAGCAGCCGCCTCAGGAGACGCCGGGGACTTCCGGCGCCGCGAGACGATCTCCGGCCACCGTAGACCCGGGCCTGCGGACGGCTAGTAGTGGGTAACTCGCCGTCCGATCAGCACCAGGTCCGAGAGTCGACGGCGCGTAGTGTTCCACGCGCGCCTCAAAGAGTTGTCAGCAAGAGACGGGGCCCGTCATGGCCGATGCCTGCCCGGGGGTTGAGGATAAATTCGAAACAGAGTTACCTCGCCCCTGGGCACTCAAAGGCAGGAAGGAACAGGGGTGGGTTTTAGTCAGTAAGAGTCTGACACGCCCTCCCGCTCCGCCCAGAGCGGGAGAAGTCATAGGATGATTTCCCACCCCACAAAAAAAAAAAAAAAGGAACGCGCCATGACAAATTGAAACGTATTCTGGATTGATTTTGTTTGAGCGTAAGCGCCACAGAGTACATTATAATATTGTAAACGTGCACGTTTGCTACTTCGCGAGTTCGCGCCGTTCCCGGTTTCGTAGCTATCTAGCAAGAAAATAAACATGGCTGATAGTGATTTGTTTTGTTTCGTTGTGTTATTGTTTGTTGTCGTACCATTAAGAGAAAATTGCGTGAGACAATAAAACTGACCATTTCGAATATTTATTTTTCGAATACAATTCACTTTGATTTTTAAAATATTTACTTATCTTTTTTCTTCAAAAATCTACTCGACAAAAAATTTTGGTTTTAATTCTATCATACCGCTACAACCCTTACCTGTGCCCCAGTGCGTGTTTCGCACGCCCGAGTCCTTGTTTTGGCACATTTTTTTCAAAAAAAAAATTATTAAAATATTGTTTTTAACCACTATATAAAATTTTTGTTTGGCGTAAATTTTTATTTTAGTTCATTCCGTTAGCCCGCGTGGAGACGAATCTTTTGACACCGTACACTTCAATTCAATTCAATTTTTGAGGTTATGGCTCCATCGAAAACATTCGATGATTTTGCCAATGTCAAGGTATGAGAGATTGACTTGTCGTAAAATATTACACCATTGATCAGTGTTTTTAGCGTTGGCATCCATAGATCCCCATGCTAAAAAAAAGGACAAAACAATTTTGATTAGTACACATGTAAGACGTCACAAAAAAAAATTAAAACATCAAGCGTATGATAAATAAATAGAGCTACAGCTGGATTTTATTAATTTTAATAAATTAAATAGGATCTTAACAGCATGGACAATGATAATAGAAAAGGAATGTTAATTGGGCGGGGAATATCAGAAGGGAGTAAGTCATATAGGGGAGTGGTTAAACGAGGACAGGAAAAAACAAATGTTCCAGAGTACCCTTGAGCGTAGCTATCACAAAACGTCAAAAATTTCTGACATCAATTTACCTCCGACCCCAGAAACACATAGATTAAAAAAAAAAACAATAATAATAATAATAATAATTCGGCATACTCAAATGGACTCAGACGGAACTTGACGCCCTGGATAGGAGGGTCCGCACACTGCTGACCGCAAATCGGATGCATCACCCACGATCATCGGTGATGAGGCTGTATATCCCGCGGAAGTGTGGGGGTCGTGGGTTCTTAAATGCTAGGACCCTACACAACCGCGAGGTATGCAGCCTTAGGGAGTACTTCCTCAAAGCTGACGTGGGTATGCATCGAGATGTGGTCGCTGTGGACAAGGGCCTCACCCCGCTCTCCTTGGCAAAAGAGAACTGGCGCAAACCTACAGTACTGGATACTAATGACCGCAGGGAAGTATGGCAGAGCAAGGAGCTTCACGGGCGCTTTTACCGGGTCCTACATGGGCCCGATGTAGATCTCTTAGCGTCCGTATCCTGGCTGCGCTTTGGTGACCTCTTCGGAGAAACCGAAGGTTTTGTCTGTGCGATTATGGACGAAGTTATTATGACGAATAACTACCGGAAATATATTGTGAAGGACGGTACGGTTGACATCTGTCGGGCATGCCACCGGCCCGGAGAATCAATACGACACATTATTTCTGGTTGTTCTCGTCTAGCTAACGGAGACTATTTGCATAGACACAACCTTGTAGCCAGGATTATCCACCAGCAACTTGCTCTTAAATACAATCTTGTGGAATCTGAAGTACCGTACTATAGGTATGAGCCCGACCCAGTTCTCGAAAATGGCAATATCACGTTATATTGGGATCGATCTATCATCACTGACAGGACTATTGTTGCCAATAAGCCTGACATAGTGGTGATAGATCGACAAGAGCGTCGCACAATGATTGTTGATATAGCTGTCCCTCATGACGAGAACCTCGTGAAGGCTGAGAGAGATAAAAAAACAAAGTATCTTGATCTGGCTCGCGAGGTTGTCGACATGTGGGAGGTGGATACAGCAGTCATTGTGCCGATAGTCGTGACGGCCAATGGCTTAATTGCCAAGAGCCTCGACCAACATCTCAGGAGGCTCTCGTTAGGCAGTTGGATCAAGGGCTTGATCCAGAAAGCAGTACTCCTGGACACGGCTCGTATTGTTAGGAGATTCCTTTCTCAGGAGCCCTGACCACCGGTAGCTTGGACCCTATTCCCGATACTGGTGGGCTACTACTTTTTATATTTTTAAATGTTTTTGTATTTATTTATGTTTTTATATGTAAGTACCTAAATATTTGAAAATGTAAATTGTATGTATATAAGATTAAATAAATGGAATAATAATAATAATAATTTACATTTACGTCACAGTGGAAGCCTAATCCACAAAGAGAGAAAATATGACCATGAGTAAATTACACTGAATTCGCTTCAAATTATGATCCTTAATTGTAATTAGGCTAAGTGGGTATATGCATGTAAAACGTAAACTACTGACACCCAAACTATGACATGTCCTGTATCTCAGGTATCAGCGTTCCTCCCTAGTTAGTCACAAATTAGCCAAAATAAGCTCCTGCTGATTACAAACAATGAAATTATAAACATTTAAATTAAATTAATATTAAATACGATACAAAATTAAAATTAAAATACGACAAAAACAATTAAAATAATAATAATTAAGTTAAAATAAAATACCAAAGAAAATTAAATTAAAATTAAATAACAATAAAATTAAATTAAAAAATATAGTCAAAATATAAATAAAATACAATTGAATGAAAATACAATAAAAAATTATTAAATTATTATATATACTTATAATGAAAGTTTTGCAGCAAAAATGTAACATTTCAGGGAACGAAACGTAACTTATGACTCAAGGGCCCTGGCAACACTGGTGACCGGTGCAAGCCAAAAATGTTAAAATGTGGAATATTGATTGTCTTGTGTGATTGATTGTTTTCGGTCATGTCTTTACAATTAGAAACATTCGGAGAACAGTTTTTGAGTATAATATTGTGATATTAGTTTTATAATATATGAATAAAATAAATATTCTTCATTCAAGATGATGGAATTTGTCTCGATGAAAGTCGCGATGATGGACTGGTAAGAGTAAATAAATAATTATTTAGTTCCTAGCTTCCCGCTTTTCGCTCCCGTAATCTATCCTGAGAATCAGAGAATCCAGTAAGGAGATTTCTCAGGATAAACAGTATAACTTACATTTAGGACATTGTAGCTTTCAGTTGGTGAAAGAATTTGGTTTATTGGATTAGTACTTCCAGAAAACAACCTTAAAAACAATTGGTTTGAGTTCCGTCAGCCATAGGAGATAACAATGGCACTAAGTACGCTTTTGTAGAGTGAGTCTTGTATTATAACCGACTCCTGTTTTAAATCTGATCAAAATATCGAAAATCATCTCAAAGGAACATGCTTCTGGGATAAAAAGTATCTTAGGTGCTATTCCAGACTAGACAGATATATTTCTGTGCCAAATTTTATCTAGATTCGTTCAGCCGTTCTGAGTAACACACATCCATCCGTCCAAACTTACACATTTCTATGTATAATATTAGGAAGTAGCATATTATACCACTCGTGTGCTACTCGCACGGACGCACTCTATACTCGGAATTTTAATTCGATTCCAGATTTGACAATTTCAGTGTTGCAACGTTATGACAAGTACTAAATAGTGACGTTGCGAAATTATTCGATATGGAAATGGAATATTTCCAGATCGATTCTTCTCGTTTATAGTTTTACTCTCGTAAACTAAGTATATCAGGAAATTAAATATTTCTGAACCGATAATTTAGTTTTGACGATTAATTAACAATCTGAGACTTTTCTTTTATAATTGTGTGTGAAATAAATAAAAAAATGTGATCATGAAGGAACATGACAAATAAAACAGATAGATGTATTATGGTAATAATTTATTTTATAAATTGTCGCCGTCATCGCTATCGCTATCGCTGTCACTTTCTGTAACATTTATTATAAATGTGTCTGTGATATTGTCAATTAACATATCTAGCCTACTCATTTTTTCCTCTTCTTTGACTACATGGGATACGCATTTAGACCAACCAAATAATTATTATGAATAATTATGTATTTATTTAAATAAAAATCAATAATTTAGTCTTTAATTGGCACACTGATGGCACACACACTGATTGTTTATCGATTTTTGTGTTCATCACTACACTATTATATGTGGTATCATTATTTCACAAAATGACAGTAGCTAATGTCAAATCATCATTCTCCTGCCCTTATCCCAATTTATTTGGGGTCGGCGCAACATGTCTTTTTCTTCCATACTCCTCTATTAGTCGTCATCTCTGTAGTCACCCCCTTTTTACCCATATCCTCTTTCACACAGTCCAACCATCTTTTCTTTGGCCTTCCCCTACTCTTATAGCCATTCACATCCATACACAAGACTTTCCTCACGACATTTTCTTCATTCCTCCGCATCACATGCCCATACCACGACAACCGATTTCCACACAATTTTTCAGTCAGCGGTGCCACTTTCAGACTTCCTCTTATATACTCATTCCTAATTCTATCCATGCGCGTAACACCACACATCGCTCTTAGCATTCTCATCTCAGCTACATGCAATTGCTTTTCATTCATCCCTTTTGTGGCCCAACATTCTGAACCATACAAGACAGCAGGTCTGACCATTGTTTTATAAATCTTCCCCTTAAGTTTTAGGGGAATGCGGGAGTCACAGATAGTCCCGGTGACCTGCCGCCATTTCATCCATCCAATGTTAATTCTGTGCTTAACAGTCCGATCTATTTCGCCATCGCTTTGCACGAGTGAACCGAGATACCGAAAATCGGAGCAGCCTGGGAGAAGCGCGCCATCTAGCACTACAGCTTCAGAACTGGAGAGACCGCCGAAATCGCAGAACATGTATTCAGTTTTGGTTCTGCTGATTTTCAAGCCAACTTTCTCCAGCTTCTGTTGCCACTTCTCCAATCTGCTCTGGATCTCAGGTCCATCTTCACTGACCAGAACAATGTCGTCGGCAAACAGCATGCACCAGGGTGCCTCCTCCTGTATTTCCGACGTAAGAGCGTCCATAATCAACAGGAAGAGGTAAGGACTTAAAGCCGACCCTTGATGCAAGCCTACAGCCACACTGAACTCATCGGTGTTGCCAGCAGCCGACCGGACGTAGGTACTAGATTGTCTGTACATAGCACGAATCAACTCAACATACTTCCCAGGCAAACCTTTCTCTTTCAAGGCCCACCACAACACATCCCGAGGTACCCTATCATACGCTTTCTCAAGATCAATGCAAGTAGCAGTTTAGCAAGTTCTTGTGCACACGTCTGTACTTCTCGCAAAATTGACGGAGAGCGAAGGTGGCGTCCATTGTCCCTCGACCTGGCATAAACCCAAACTGGTTCGGGGTAATCTCACTCTCCTCTCGCAATCTTTTCTCTATCACTTTCTCCCATACTTTCATAGTATGTGACATGAGCTTTATCCCTCGATAGTTGTTGCAGTCCTGTACATCCCCTTTATTCTTGAAGATGGGCACTAGCGAACTATTGCACCATTCTTGTGGGATCACTTCTTCATACAACAACTTATTGAAGAATAAAGTCAGCCACATACATCCATCCTCTTTTAAACACTTCCATACTTCTACTGGTATGTCATCAGGGCCCATGGCCTTTCCATTTTTCATACATTGAACTGCCCTTCTTACTTCATCGATGCTAATTTCTCTCACCAAACCCATATTTACTTGTACCTCTTTGAGCACACCATTCCATTCATTCTCTTCGTTCATCAACTTTTCAAAATAAACCTTCCATCGCTCTTTTATTTCGTCATCTTTCGACAAGACTTTACCGAGTTCATCTTTCATACATTTTATGTGCATTATATCCCTCGTTCTCCTTTCTCTTAATTTTGTAATCCGGTAGAGCTCCTTCTGGCCTCTAGGGCTGTCCAGTAAATCATATAACTTTTCATGTGCCTTAGCCCTGGAAACTGCAACCGCCTTTTTTGCCTTCCTCTTCCATTCTTTATAAATTTTCTTTTTCTCTTCTTTCAAATTATCATTTCCGGTTTCTACATTCTGCCATACTTTAAACGAAATTTTCTTTTCTTTTAGCATCTTTTGCACATCTTCATTCCACCACCATGTATCCTTTTCTATCATGCCTTTACCTTGCGATTCTCCAAACACATCTTTTGCTACTCGCCTTATACAATCCGCCATCTCTTTCCAACATTCATCCACAGATTTTCCTTCCATATCCTTCATGTCTATCATTTTATCTACCACTTGACTCTTAAACATACTTGCACACTCCTCATTTTCTATCATACGCCATCTGATTTTGGGTGGGGGCCGTTCTTTGTTCCTACTGGACGAGACACTGACTGTTACGTCCATCATTATGAGCCTGTGTTGGGAGACTAAGCCTTCGCCTGGCAACACTTTACAGTTTTTGACTGTTTTGAGACTGTTTCGTTTCACCAAGAAAAAGTCAATTTGGGTCGGGTGCTGGCCACTTTTGTAAGTGATCAGGTGTTCGTCTTTCTTTTTGAACCAGGTGTTAGTTATTGCCAGGTCAAAAGCCGAAGCAGCTTGCAGCAATGTCTCGCCATCAGTATTACGGTCTCCGTACCCCCAACCACCATGCACTCTCTCATAACCGTACTTCAGACTTCCTACATGCCCATTAAAATCACCCCCCACAAACACCTCTTCACTCTCCTGTACATTCATCATCACACAATCGAAGTCCTTCCAAAACTTCTCTTTTACACTATCCTCACATCCTGATTGGGGTGCATACGCACTAATAACATTTACTATCATACTCTCCACAACCACTTTAATAGCTATCACTCTATCACTTACTCTTTTAACATCCACCACACATTCTTTTAACTCACTATCCAAAACTATGCCCACACCATTCCGTTTGCCATCACTTCCACAGTAATAAAACTTATATCCTTCTCCTAATTCTCTTGCTTTTGCACCCTTCCATTTCGTTTCTTGCAAACACGCTATATTTATCCGTCGCCTTTTTAAAACATCTGCTAACTCTCTTCCTTTTCCAGTCATAGTACCTAAATTCCAGCTCGCACACCTCAATCTTAATTCTCTCACTCTCCGAGCTTGCGTCTTACGTCGCACCCGCCCGTTCTGGTGCGACAACCCTTGTCCATTTCCCACAGGAGCCGGGTGCTGCCCCTGCGCGTCGCCTGTGGGGTACGCCCTAGCCCTATCGCACATCATATTTTTACAGACCATGTTGCAAAAAGGTTTTGGCAGAAGTTTTATAGCCGGCCGCCTGCCTGACGCCAACCCTCCTTGGGAATGCTGTTGTTGGTGGTTTACCCGCCACCGCGCGGGTGGCCCATGGTGCTATAGTAGTATGCACTAGGTCTCAAGCTCCCTTAGTCGCCTCTTACGACACCCACGGGAAGTGATGGGATGGTACTATTCTTTTACGTCCGACACCATACTCTGGAATCGAATTAAAATTCCGAGTATAGGCCCTGGAATTACCGCAGCAATCAATCTGGCAACTCTGGCATTAAACTTAAAATCCTACTCCTTGTTAATAATAATCCATTTATTTACTCAAGTAGTTTGACACCCATTGCCACATAAAATTTATGAAAATATTTTCAATTCAATAATTAAAATTACACATTAAAAAGATTAAAATCAAATAAAATCTCAGTACAATAAAGTAAAAACAAATAGGTACACATAGATAAAAATTAAATTATCAGTGTAAAAGTCTGGGTGTTCGCTAGCACACCTCAACAGGTAAATGGTTTTGGGCCTGTCAAATAATTAGACCATGTTCTGGATTCTAATGATTTTTACAATCTTTTATTTATCTTGCAATGTTTGTATGTATGTTTGGGTCAAATCTTGCGAGCTGAATTAGAACCACTTCCTCTTATCTTACGGAGTTGAATTTTTACACAGTGGTTCAGTTCCGATGACAATGCATTTTTATGGTAAGCATGATCAAAATTGACATTCAGGATTAGCTCCAGATAAAAGAACTCTTCAATGCTCAACAACACGGACGCGTAATTTTGTTTACACATTTAATTGAGATAGCCGGTATAAAAGTTATGTGCCATCGTGCATGTGCCTAAAGCTGCTGGCATAAGCTTGTCTAGCCTTAAAACATAGACAAGGAAGAAACAGCAGCCTGAAGGTTCGGATTTTCTTTCAGGTTTGACAGGGAAGAACGAGGTGGCTATTTCGTAAAAGAGAATGACATAGATCACTGCACCACAGAGAGGATACTTAAAAACAAGTTTTATGATCCCCTGGTGTCCAGCGAGTCTGAGGATGACATGCCTAAAAATATAAACTGGGATTCAATCTTCAAGAATAATAAACCGGTAAGTTTATTTTATTTATGACACCTTTTGTATCCTTAGAAAAAACATCAGTTAGTATCTGCTAATCTTACACAGTTCTGAACTCGGTTCATGGTGGTGGACTAACATAGTCAATATACAAAAGTATCACTCAAGGAGCCAATCAAGGAGCTTGTGGCTAAAGTAATAACAGCCGCAGGGATCAATCCATCAGGTTAAGCTACGATTGCCGGGTTTGGTCCATGGATGGGTGACCATCTTTACATACCGAGACTCCTCCGTGCCTCGGAGAGCACATTTTTTTTGGGGGGTGGGAAATCATCCAATGACATCTCCTGCTCTGGGTGGAGCGGGAGGGCATGTCAGACTCTTACTGACTAAAACCCACCCCCTGTTCCTTCCCTGCCCTGAGTGCTGTCCAGGGGCGCGGTAACTCTGTTTCGAATTTATCCACAACCCCTGGACAGGCATCGGCCATGACGGGCCCCGTCATTATTGCTGATAACTCTTTGAGGCGCGCGTGGAACACTACGCGCCGTCGACTCTCGGGCCTGGTGCTGATCGGACGGCGAGCTACCCACTACTCGCCGTCCGCAGGCCCGGGTCTATGGTGGCCGGAGATCGTCTCGCGACGTCCACCGCCCAGGGCTCCTCCTGCGATGGCTGCTGCTGAGGGAGTGAGGGCGACTCTGTGGTTGGGCCTCCCTCACCAGTTCCGCCTCCTCCTACGCGAACATTACTGCTTCGCAGAAGGAGGAGACTGCTTCCCATTCCCTCTCGCTCCGTACCGTGGCCTGGACCAGGGCCGGGGGTGAGACCTCGCTGCCGCTGATCGCCTCCACTAGGACACGGCGGGCCTCCGCCCAAGCGGGGCAGATCTCCACGTATGATCCGCCGCGTCCTCTGGGCGATCCTCACAGTGGGAACACCCAGGCGTTTCTCTCCGCCTTATCCTACACAGGAACCTCCCGAAGCTTCCATGTCTGGTGAGGACCTGCGTCAGGCGGAAGGTGAGGACGCCGTGCGGCTCTCCAGGTACTCCTCAAAGAGGGGCACTACCGCCGCAATGGTGGCGTGCCCAGCGCTGGGTTGCGACAGTCGCTCTCTCCATGTCGGCATGAGCTCCTGCCGGAGCTCTGTACGCCGAGCCGCGAGGTATCGCGGCAGTGAAGCCTGGAAGTAGTATTTTGCCTAGAAGTAATATGGGGGAAAAGAGTTATCAGTGGTTACATTTGAATGCTGTATACTGATCTGTATTTAATGATCCAGTAATAGCTGTTCTTACTGGACATGAGATGAAATCATTCATGAAAAGTTACAACTGGGCAAATTTTTTAAACCTGATTCTGTAAATCTTAAGTGTACGGTTTTCCTTCAAGAAAAATGTATCATAACAACAAAATACGTAAATTTGTTAGTGAGTAATCTCAAGTTATTTTATGTCTAAAACTGGTTTCGAAATATTAACATACCACGTTCATCTAGCATTCCCAAAGATCATAATTTTATAAACATGACTGCCCACAACATGGAATAAGCTTGGAGGAGTTACATTGTGCGAAACTTTCAGTTGGTCATCTGTTGTAAAAAAAAAAATTGTTGCTTGTTCCTTCCCACTGCCTTCCGAATCACATAAACAGACAAACATACGTATACCTACACATATTCACACATTCACTCACCTTCAGACACATACATACACTACACTTACATTCGAGCGATAATACACACACATTCACATGGATAAATAATAATTAGTGCTTAAGATTTCATTATTTTGTAAGTTTTTTATCCAAAATCTAAATCAAATATTAGTTTTTTTTTCTGGTTTATGTACCTGTGTCGTCTCCCATCTTGGAGGTGGGCGCTAATAGCCGCGACACAGTATTCCATACTAATGCGGTTGTTAACGAACACAAACTTGTAAACTGTTTTTTGTTCCAACAAATATTTTTGTATTGTTTTTTGTTGTCACACAAAACACTAAATAACACCATGTTCTTTTTCAGCAACAAAGATTGAAATCATTTGTGCCATGTGTCCGACCGGTGCCTGCATACCCCAGGTTATCAGAACTGAAACCGCACCAACACATCCAGATTTTAAAGATTCTGAATGTAGAGTACCCCAATGTCTTGAAAGATCTATTCCTAGGCAAACCCACCAGAAAGGATTTTAAAGAGTTTGAAGTGAGTATTTAAAATATTTTATTTTTTGTGTTTAAGGCTATTTTTGTTCAAGTCATATTTTCAAATAACACTAAGTGCCTTAGACAGAATGCTTGGAGCAGTCAGTACCGACAGCTTTAAGCGGTCCCTAATCCTAGTAGTATGTAATTAAATTCGCAGTATTGTACTGTAAAATAATCAAATATAGAAAATGTTTTACTGGTTTTTTTGTGACTTATCTATGGACCATACAGGCCTGTCAAGTTTTACTGCCACTAATGTACGAGTAACACCCATTTTGTTACAAGATCTGGGTCTGCAGTCTCGACATTGATAGTGACTGCTATGTCCTAACGATCGATCGCTAAAAAAATAATGTTGCAAGGAGGCAAACTTTTATGTCCTTTTATATTTTGACAAGTTAATAAAAAAAAAAAAAAAATTTGAGACGCACTAGATTTCAATATATAGGTATATATATTAAAAATCAAATTAGGGTTTCCTGAACATACAACTCACGTACTCATTGCACACACTCACTCACTTTTAGGCTTTTACTAACGACTTATTCTTTTTCATTGATTTAGTTTTAACTCTTTAATTCATTTTTGTTTTGTTTTTCTTGTTTACTGCATAAGAAAAAATTGTATCTCCATCCAGGAGGGGGCACTGGCTTCTGTAACACAGGTTATTCACCTAGTACAGGAGTCAGGGACTTCAATATAATTGTTTGCCTTCTTATGTAAATAAAGATTATTATTATTATTATTATAATTTAATTGTTACTATAGCGGTAAATATATTCATTAAAATTTAAATAAATTATAAGTTTTCATGTAAAATAGTGCTTGCAAGTTAGAATTTACGCCGTCTCTGTACATATTTCCAGAAAATCAATTATTTTATGCAGGCTAAGACCTAAAATGTTTCCTTACAAATGAGGGAGTTTTTTAACGGCTGGTAATTTAGCGATTGGTAGCTAACGTAGCGATCGCTATCAATGTCGAGACTGCAGGCCCTCTTTAACATGTTAGACAAGTAAATTATTCTTATTAATCCATAAAACAATTCCAGGCTCTAAAAGAAACATACCTGAAGGAACAAGAAGCTTACAAAGAATGGGCAAAGTCTCTGTGGGCAACTGATCATTGTATCCGGGCATTGCGTCCCAAGCCTGCTATAGAAAGAGTGTACGAGGCGGAGTTCAAAGTGAAAGCGCAACGGGTGCAGGCTTTACCGAAACGCTACGATGTAGCTGCTCATTTAACATTGGAGAGTCAAAAAAACGACTGGGATCTTGTTCTCAAAGAAGATTTGATTAAAGTGAGTATACTGTTAACTGTTCCTTATTTTAAGCTTTCATGAATAGGCATAATTTTATTATTATATCTAACCTGTACTGTTCCAATGCTGGGCAAAGGCCTCCCGCCATTGTTTCCGGCTCTAGGCCACTTCTTGCCAATTCCTAAGGAAAACATCCAAGTGGTCACGCCATCTCTTTCGTAGTCTGCCGCGACTCCGTCTTGCGATTACAGGGCGCCAGCTTTATGCCCAGGGGTAGCGGATAAATTCGTAACAGTTACAGCTCCCCTGGGCACTTAGGCAAGGAAGGAACAGGGGTGGGTTTTAGTCAGCAAGAGTCTGACACGCCTTCCCGCTCCATCCAGAGCGGGAGATGTCATTGGATGATTTTCCAAGCACAAAAAAAAAAATGGCGCCAGCTTTGGACATGTCTAACCCAGTCCCACTTATGCTTAGCAGCCTTCTGAACCACGTCAACGATCTGCGTTTTGGAGCACAGTATAGTGTTTCGAACGCAATCCGTTTAACACCATATACTGCGCTCCATAGCATTTTGACAAACCTTGTCTTAGACTTTTGAATGTTAGTAGTCAAAGACCAAGTTTGTTCACCATAGGTCAAAATGAGGAGAATACACATGTCCATTCGCTTACGCTTAAGTGACATAGGCAAAGTTCCTATAAATTGTTCTTTCATGGACCAGTGGTTTTTCCTTGTTTTGCCTTGCTGTGTAACCTTAATTATTTTATTTTTATTAGCTTCTGCCAGCGGCTTTGCCCGCGTGGAATTAGTACTTTCCTCATTATAAATTATAGCCTATGTGCTATTCCAGACTATAATCTATCTCTGTGCTAAATTTCATCCAGATCCGTTCAGCCGTTCTGGCGTGTTTGAGTAACAAACTTATAATATTAGTAAGATTATAAGTGCAGTGCATTATTTCTAAAGGTCAAAGAACAAAGTAAAGTGCAAGTAATGTTTACATAACAATAAAGTAATGTTTAAACAACAAAAATTACAATAAACACTAGTCATATTCGAGGAGCTCGTGGCTAAAGTAATAACAGCTGCACGAGTCGATCCATCAGGTTAAGCTACGCTTGCCGGGGTTGGTCCTTGGATGGGTGACCATCTTTACATACCGAGACTCCTCCGTGCCTCGGAAAGCACGTTAAGCTGTTGGTCCCGGCTGTCAATCGTGGATCTTTGACAGTCGTTACGGGTCGTCAGAAGCTCGAAAGTCTGACAACCAGTCTTACCAAGGGGTATCGTAATACTTAGTAACTGGGTTGTGGAGGTCAGATAGGCAGTCACTCCATGTAAAATACTGCTATTCAGCTGCATCCGGTTAGACTGGAAGCCGACCCCAAGATAGTTGTGAAAAGGCTGGGCAGATGATGACTAGTCATATTCAAACATTATCCACTTTCAGGTCACTTTAGAAGAGATGCCACAGGTTCAGATCCCAAATAAAATCGAGGAGGAGTTCAACATCATCAAACCTTGCACAGTGCCGGAGCCTTGCCAGAGACATCCATACCAGATTGTATTGCCAAGTAAATATTTTATATATTTTTTAGTCCTTCTTCATCTATTATGGTCCGTACGTGCGAGTTGGACTCACAGGTAAAGGGTTCCGAAAGAATCAAATTCTTTTTTTTTATGTTTTTTTAAAACTATAGGCTTCTTATAAGCTTTCCTGTGATCTAAAGTAAACCAGCTGGAAGTAGCATTTGCGACCACTAGACCAAATAAGCAGTTAAATCTAGGGATGTGACATTGAGGGAAATAAAATTGATTAACAAAAAATCGATTTTTCTCTTTTCAATAATAATCGATTTTTCTACAAATAATCGATTTTTTTACTATTATTTGAAAGTTTTACTTTCTTCTGCATATGTTACGGTAAGTGTGGTGAGTTGATCTTGATAAAAGTTTGATTATGTTCTTCAATAAATTGTTTACTCTGTACAAAGCACAGAAAGAAGTAAGTGTTGGCATCGTAGAAGCACAGATGGTGTCAAAATAAAATGTATTATAATTTAGTGATTCACGTCACGCTGACCGACTGACTCCGGACAGAAGTCCGTTCTGTCCGGAGTCAGTAGGTCGGGCGGGTTGCGGATTGCAGACGAAAAAATAAATCGACAGTGAACCAAAAATTGCTTTTTAATTAAGCGATTTTTTGTAATATTAAAATCGATGTTTATAGAAGAAATAATCTATTATTTTCTCACATCTCTAGTTACATCTTAAACTCACACTCGAAGCTTGATAAAAGCAGTATTATTATGAGAATTACAATTCTTCCTGCCTAGAATCATTGTTTTCTCTACTTACAGATGAAAAAGCACTATCTATGCTGCCTATCACAGAGATTCATCGCGAACTAGCATCATTCGCTCTGGACAACGACACACAATACATAGCAAGTGAGAACGCACTCAAGTGTCTAACGCAGTGGAACAGACACTGGCTGTTACCACTCTCTGTGTGCGACACCATGGGACCTGGTAAGTTCTAACTGCTGGATATTTTCTCAAAGAATGAGTACATTCCATGTCCAGTCTAACCATCCACCACGCACGTGTTGATGCAAAGCAAGCACCAGATGAATTTATTTATGCTCCATTGGTGAAATCGTACTTGCAAATGCGAAAGTTTTAATGGTTGGATGTTTGTTACTCAATCACGCAGAACGGCCGAACGGATCTGGATGAAATTTGGCACAGAGACAGATTATAGTTTGGAATAGCGCAAAGGCTATAATTTATAATGATGTAAGTACCTACTAACTTCACGCGGGCGTAGGTGCTGGCAGAAGCTACAAATAAATGAATGGACTTCTTCCGAAAAAATTAAGTTAAGTTGGATGCCTTGATCGTTGGATGTGTCTTTGTCGATTAAAAATGTTCAGGCAAAATTCCATTGCAAAATAAGGATGTCGATCTCTTCCTAGAACTGCTTTATGACGATTAATCAACTTTTCAAATACTTTATGTAATACACAAAGCATCGTAAAACGTGCGAGAGGAACAGTGAAAAGAGTATCTAGTTTCTAAAACCTCTATTTATCTTCAGTCATCTCGCTGCCGCGATTTATGACTGCGGCTGCCACGACCATAGGCCTATTCATTACGGTTGTGACTTAATATATTATTTAACTTAATTTTAGTAATGTCATTCTCAATTCCATACTCCTCTATTAGTCGTCATCTCTGTAGTCACCCCTCTTTTTACCCATATCCTCTTTCACACAGTCCAATAATTTTAGTAATGTAATTTATGAAATTTTAACTTAAATATTATTTATTGTTTTTAATGTAGTGACTTTTTATTTTTGTTGACTTTTAGTTTAATGTATTAATTCTGACTTAATTTGTTTTGCAATTTGTAATGTATTTATTTTATGAATCTTTGTATGGTCTGAAATAAACATTTATTATTATTATTACTTCTGACATTTGTATGTCAGAAGAAAAATGTGGGGTGCCTAATACTCTTGGCCAAGGTTGTCCTTGTCCAAGAGGGCACCCCACATTTTTTTTTTACACAGCAGAAAATGAAAATTATTGTTTTTTAAATCACTAGCGACACGCCCCAGCTCCGCACGGGTACAAATTATACACACAAACCTTCCTCGTTTATCGCTCTTTCTATTAGTGAAAACCGCATGAAAAAGTGTTTAGTAATTTTTGAGTTTATCGCGAACAGACGGACGCGGCGGGGGACTTTAATATGTAGTGTTTTGTCGGTTTCAAAAAAAAGATTAAAAAAAAACATTAACCTATCTAATACTGTTAAAGCTATAGCTTTGACCAAAAGTAAGCCTGTTATATAATACTCCATTTACAAAAGCATTACACAGAAGTTAAAAAAGATTATTTTTAATGCACACTTTGTAACAAAAGTACAATAAACATGTTACAGTTATGACAGACGCCGAATTTATTATAATCTAATTATACAGAAGCTATACAGTAACTATTTATCGAAATTATGTGGCTTTCATTTACTTATATTATTTCATTCCAATTTAAAATTACAGTGTCAATGCTAAAAACCTAAAAGAAGCAGGGGTGAACATACCGGGAACGTCTTTCGTTTCACTATAATTCTACCAAATTTAAAATGTTACCTAATTAATACCTTCATAAATTGTGACAGCTGGGTTTTTCTAATTTTACCGGTTTTACACCACCATTAATATTAGTGTTTTTAACCAGTGGTGCTTGGCAACTGGGCTTACCCCAGTTGTAAAAACCCTCTTTGTGCCTCAACAAAACTAGGCCATTGCCTAGTTTTGTTCTGTCTCCCGCTTGATTAGGAGGGAAGTGGAAATTATGTTTTTCTTACTCCTCCGCTGTCTTTTCTGATTAATTTCGTTGCGGGACCCAAGACAGTTTAATCGTTTCTCTGGGACTCGTCGAGCTTCATTGCCTCGGCGCTTTTTCTGGTGGTCGCCACTGTTGATTCTGGCTTACAGAAGAATTACAGTGGTTTGGGAATAGTGTGGCGGGATTGTCCCAAACAAAAAAAAAAATTACCGTTTTAGGTAGTCTGTTAAATTGACGTAAATAAAGTTCTGTGATTGTCATTCACTAGTGAAAACTTATGAATGCGACGCCTTGTTAAATATTATTTCCGAATTTTCGTGATTCAGTTGTTATTTGTTATTGTTTAAAAAATAAGAATTAATAACATAGTGTTAATTTAACTTTGACATAAAATGTTTTGCATCCCTGCTTCTGCGTACCTCTTTTTCTAATGCTATTGTAAATTAAGTGTAGATCCGTTCAATATTATGAAGATACAGTTTTTATCTCCAGACGGCAGGACAGTTAACGTGATGGTGCTGGACAGTGAGTTCTCCGCGCACAAGGAGGCTGCGCACATGAGAACGTATAAGGCTTTTCGACATCTCTTAGAAAATGCGCTGATACCGTAAGTTCACACTTGTTACTATTTAAACTAGCTGACATGGATAGCTTAGAATTAAGCACCAGCTCCACGAGTGAGTGTATCTCGGCCACTTCATCATTTCTGATTTCATCACGCAAGGAATCTCCGAGTATAACCGTCTCCTTTGGGTGACCTATGCCTTCTGATTAGGCCCATTCTGAGCGACCACGTTTCAGTGCCATATTTTTTTAAGTTTTTTTTTAACTACCTCCTTGTAGGTTTTCCTGTAATCTAAAATTTTGAAAAAAAAAAAATACAGAATTTAGTTCTTTAAACAACATTCTGTATTTTTTTTTTTTTCAAAATTTTAGGCCCAGTGGTTTCGGAGATAAGGGGGAGGGGAATAGTCATTTTTCGTCTATTTTTTTAAATAATTTCAAAACTATATGTTTTAAAATTATGAAAAAAATATGTTCGAGTTCCTCACAGTTTGTCCTTTTATTGATATGTCGCACGATACAGTTTAAAAAACTTGTTTTTTTAATTTTCCATATTTCTCCCCAAACGTTACCGCCATATTCAAAATTAATTTATTTAGGGTACACGCTCGTGTTTGGGTCACAGATATTCATGTGTGTACCAAATTTCAATTCTACCGGTCCAACAGATTCGGACCAAATTGGCTGTGACAGACGGACAGACAGATAGGCAGACACACGAGTGATCTTATAAGGGTTCCGTTTTTTCATTCGGACTTTCGCAACCCTAAAAACAAAATTTATTGTAAATAATGTTTAAAATTATTCCATTCATTCGATATTGATAAAAAGGGCAGGATATAACAACACAATGTGCTTACCAGGTCATCAGAAAGAGAGAAGATACAGGAAATAAATAGAAGTAGCGTTACGAAAGAAGTACTTGCTCCTCCTAAATTAAAAGTGCCTGCCCAGCCACAAGACGTTCAAGACGTAGACATGAGCAGTGACGAGGAGGACACCCAACTATTTATTGATACGGGTATGTTTCACATCTTTTGAACATTAAACTGTTTTAGTGTTACGAGTATCTCCATCTATCATTCAAGATAAAAAGGCTGTTGCTTGAAGTCTACCCAGTCTTTTATTCCATTATTTTAAGCTATAAAGCACTATACCTATATTCTCCGTCAGCGATACTCTCATTTCATAATGCTCTGGCCACAATGAGACGAATTCCTCCCGCCCGAGACTCGAGTCTCGACTTCACGTGCCGGTTGTATCAATGATTAGGAAATCTCGTGACTATTCGCGCCAGTTAATTCATCGCCATACAAGTTTTGACATAATCCACGCGAGTTAATTTCGTCTAACATCCCCCGCAATTTTTAGTTTGGCCAGAGCTTAACTCGCTAATTCACAATATATAGGCCTAACATACCGTCGAAAAATGAAGTGCTTACATAGTATGTTTTTTTTTTTTCAGGAGATGACACTGAAATGATTGGTCCTAAATTCTTAGGTTTTACTCCACCTAAAGTGAAAGTGAATTCACCACTTCATTCACCCAAAGCAGGATTTGCGTCCCCTGCTGCAGATATTCGTTCACCCAAAGCTGGATTTGATCCACCAGCAGCAAATCTTCGTTCACCCAAAGCAGGATTTGCTTCACCAGCAGCAAATCTTCGTTCACCCAAAGCACTATTTACGTCCCCTGCTGAAGATATTCGTTCACCCAAAGCTGGATTTGATCCACCAGCAGCAAATCTTCGTTCACCCAAAGCAGGATTTGCTTCACCAGCAGCAAATCTTCGTTCACCCAAAGCAGGATTTGCGTCCCGTGCTGCAAATATTCGTTCACCCAAAGCTGGATTTGCTTCACCAACAGCAAATCTTCGTTCACCAAAAGCAGGATTTGCGTCCCCTGCTGCAGATATTCGTTCACCCAAAGCTGGATTTGATCCACCAGCAGCAAATCTTCGTTCACCCAAAGCAGGATTTGCTTCACCAGCAACAAATCTTTTTTCACCCAAAGCAGTGTTTACCCCTCCAGCTGCAAGTCTTTTTTCACCTCAAGCTGGATTTGCTTTTTCAAATGCAACTCTTTTTTCACCTCAAGCTGAATATGCTTCACCTAAAGCGGGATTTGCTTCGCCAAATGCAAGTTTAGTGTCACCGGATGCAAGTTTTGGGTCGCCACCAGCCAAGAAAAGTATGAGAGAAAAGACTGAAGCTATTCCGCGGAGATCGGCGCGTCTAAGTAGCCAGGAGGTTACCGGAAACCTCACGACTGCTGCGAGTAGTGAACCCAGTGAGGACTACCCCGCTGTGTCCAGTAGGTGCGGCAGGAAGGCTGCCAGCAGGAAACCCAGTGAGGAATGCCTCATTATGACCGATGGATGCCTCACGAAAGCTGCCAGTATTATAGTCAGTGACGAGTGCCCTGTTGTGCCCGATATTGGACTATATAGCTGTACTTGTAAAGGTAGGTAAAAAGTTGGGTTGGATAATACACTAATCTAATCAATGTGCTTGTCGAGAAAGTATTCTCTATTCTCCAATTATATATTTGTTAAACATTCAATTCAAATATTAATTCATAGATGTTGGAGTGGCGTATAAATAGCCACCACCTTTTTTTGAGCCGTTTTTAATAACGACAAAATATGGCGGTACAATAAATATGAAAATTAAATCTCCATTGATGTAATCCCTGAGACACCATGATTAATGCATCGATTTGCAGCAAAAAGCCTACGTTACCTTGTGTATTCCTGAGACCACAGCTCAGACCCAGGGAGATTTGAAGAGTGACTTCTTGTAGCAGCTGGGATCGTCGAAACAAATCTTGAATAATCCGCCGATTTCATGCTTGAAACTCCACAAATTAACACTGCACTATAAGTTCACAATGTCTCACAGACGCGTGTCCATTTATTTTATGAGAATCTTCAGGTTTTCATCAGAAAAAGAATTTTAAAAAGCGGGAATGTGATCACTTAATGTATCGCTTACGGTGAATTAGCGGAACTAGATTATGCCGCGAACGCCCCTGTCGATTAGTATCAAGGACATTCGATACCACTGGACACTCTGCAGGCATTACAGATTGGTGTAAGAATTCATCAATAGACACTTAATTTTGTCACCTTTTTCTACAACGAATAAGCTAAAGAAATAATAAATCCTATTTTATTTTATTTACTATTTTATTCTATTGAATATTAAAAAGGGCAATTGACGCTTCACCAAATGTTTTAGTTGGAAAAGCGAACTTAGTTTTGTAACTTTGAAAAAATGCTGAATTACTTTCAGCAAAATTCTAATGTGCTTCACTTTGACTTTTATTTAAAAATCACTATATTGTAAAAATAACTATCATTTCCTCTCAGGAACATTATATGAGAACCCTCCACGTCGCTCGTTCAGGAAATGGCAGTTCAGAAGAGAGTATACAAATGAGATACGTGACATAATCATTCATAGTCCACATAAGGCTAAGGTGAGATGTATTTTTATGATTTATCACACTATAAAAAAAATACATACGTTTTGGTGTTCCAGTTCGCCTATATTCACGTTACGTAACCACACGTAAGTATTTTTTTTATTATTATTGATAGGCATGCATTTGACCACTATCCCTGATGGTAAGCGATGATGTGGTCGAAGATGGAGCCCGCTTGCCTAGAGTATTTCCTGAAGTCTTTTTGGGAGAGCTGTATCTATACACGCTGAAATTTTAATGGTTGTTTTTCCGCAGCGAAATGATTTTGTCTTGGTACCTAGTACAACAGATTTATTTAAAAAAAAAAATGAAATAAAAAATGGCAGATTTAGCATTGTGAGAAACAAAACCATCCAGCGAACTCGAACCAATAGTAACACACGGCGAGCAGTCGTTGACTCACGCGCTAAAGCTGATAACTACCCTACTAACCTACTCCTAGTCTAGTGAGTTACTATTATTTGTCTCACTTTCGAGTTGATGCATATTTTTTTAGTTATTTGAAAACAAAATCAATTTTATTTTTTAAGTTTAACTCTATGATTCAATAGTATTACTGAGGGCAAATCGTTCTGCCGCGCGAGAACAACCATTAAAATTTCAGCGTGTATAGTACACCTTCCCTCATCAGTTACGGTTGGTTATGTTACCTCGCTTCCATGCAGTAGTGAGTGAACCTATTGCCGTCAATCGGTTACAAACTCGAGATTCCAGGCTTCTACTGAAAAAATCCTAATAAAAAAAACCAAAACCGCTGCCCGATCTCGTAATCAAAACTAGAACCTAAAAAGCTAGATTATTATTCTGTGATGAAATTCTCGTAATATAGGTACTTATACCTTCCGTCTGAAAAACGAAGAGATTTTTTCGATTGAAGCGGTACGCCACCCAAATGAATAGGCGGCTCGGACCTAAATAGTCACACGTAGATTAATACCGCTAATACTATATTTATTTTACTCGTACAGGATAAAACGGAGGAATTAATAATAGAACCAATACCGGAGTACCAGATAGACTTGGGAGCGAGTGAACAGTCACCGGATGCCGTGCGGAGTGCGGCGCTATCACTTGCGCTGAGGAAAAAAGCTTGTTTACTAAATGGTAAGATGCACATGACAACAACAACTCATACCTCACATACTGTAATACCCCAAATGCACATACGCCTGCTCAATGGGGGACCTGATAAGCTTCTGGGCCAAAAGTATTTAAAAAGTTAGGAAACCGTCGATTCGGAAGAAGATTGTTTTTGAATATGTACATACAGGGTGTAAGCTACATGAACGCACATACGTGTACTAGTGATTCAGTACATGATTCTGGACCCCCTAGCGTTGGAATTTTTCGTCAGCTTTTTCCTAATTTTTGTTAAAAATTTTTTTTTTTTTTTTTTCACTTTAAAACTGTATAAAATCGTTATACCTATCTACCCCAAAGACATTTGAAATGAAAAAATAATTAAATATTTTTTTTTCATTTAAAATGTCTTTGGCTACCCCAAAGACATTTTAAATGAAAAAATTTAATTCTCACACAAATCATTCACATAACAAATCATCAAAACGAAACAAAATGAAGTTACCATTGTATAAAACGGGTCACTTCGACCTGTGATAACCTTGGGATGACTTTGAATTATGAGTTCAAATAAACTTTATATTTAAAAATCTTATTTCCTTTTCCAAAATTAGTTATTAATTCAGTGCGTTGAAATTTCACATAACGTCACACCTGAGTTAAAATTGTACCACTTTTTACTCAAGTGACGTAACAAGCCCCCACTCCTGAACTTTGATGCGTTTTATCTTTGTTAATTTTTTTTTGTTTGATAAAGTAAAAAATACGTGTTGAATTTTTGTTTTTATAATCTATCTTACGGACTAAATAGAATATTTTTTTACCTTGGTATCATACCTATAGCATTAATACACCGGTCATTCGTTGAAAGGCAGTGTTAGGTATACGTCATGGATATTGCGTGCCTTTTGAAACGCATTGTTTCCACGTTGGAGCTCATTATGAAAATAACATATTGTTTTTGGAATTTAATGGTTATATACAGGCTGTAAGGGAAAAGATACCGCAAAACTTCGCGAAAAGGTTACACCTAATGCCACTAACAAAATTATGGATCTCGTTAATGATCGGTTACAGAAATTGTCATTTCTGAGCGTGCAATGTATTATAAACAATGCGATCTCAACGCTCCACACTACTACGAGGGTCATTCAATAAATACTTAGCCTACAAAAAGTAAACGAAAATTTTGGAAAAGTGGCAATTTATTTTTCAACATAGTCTCCTTTTAGTTCGATACACTTAGCCCAGCGATGCTCCAACTTTTTTAACCCGTCCGAAAAATAGTTTTTGTCAAACTCTGCAAAATAGGCCTCCGTGGCGGCGATAACCTCCTCATTCGATCCATATCTATTCCCGGCGAGTGATTTTTTCAGATTTGGAAACAGAAAGAAGTCACAAGGGGCCAAATCTGGAGAATACGGTGGATGGGGCAGCAATTCGTAGCGTAATTCGACCAATTTGGCCATGGCAACGGCAGACGTGTGAACCGGTGCGTTGTCGTGGTGAAACAGCACTTTTTTCTTCGCCAGATGGGGTCGTTTTTTCTTTAATTCGGCGTCGAAGCGGCCCAATAAATCGGTATAGTAAAGCCTTGTAATTGTTTTACCCTTCTCGAGGTAATCGATGTAGATCACACCTTGTGAATCCCAGAAAACGGTGGCCATAACTTTTCCGGCCGATTTTACAGTTTTCGCCTTCTTTGGAGCACGTTCCCCGGTCTGGATCCATTGTTTTGATTGCTCCTTGGTCTCTGGTGTGTACCAGTGGATCCAGGTTTCATCGACGGTCACAAAACGACGCAAAAACTCCGCTGGATTCCGCTTAAACAGCGCCAAACACGTCTCCGATGTGGTCTCACGGTTGCGCTTGTTTTCTGGTGTGAGTAAACGCGGCACCCATCGCGCCGACAGCTTTCTCATGCCGAGTTCCTCGTGAAGAATATGATGCACTGTTCCTTCTGAAATGCCTACAGTCTCAGCTAGCTCCCGAACCTTCAATCGGCGATCTGCCAATACGAGATCATGGATTTTTTTAATGTTTTCCTCCGTAGCAGCTGTTTTCGGTGCACCTGGACGTGGTTCATCAAAAACCGACGTACGGCCACGTGCAAACTCGTTGAACCAATTCTTGACGGTGGCCATCGATGGAGAAGAGTCACCGTACACAGCATCCAAGCGCTCTTTGATTTCGATGCGCGTTTTCCCTTCCAAAAATAGGAATCGAATCACCGAACGATATTGCTCTTTTTCCATTTTTGTAAAACCGATCGACACGTTCGCTTCCATAAGTTGTCAAATTAAAACAAATGAAGGGATTGGAATGAAAATTTGAAAAAAGAATTAAAAAAGAATGTGCTACACTGTGGTAAAACTCTTTTGAAACTAGAGCGCCCTCTGGCGATGAGGCTAGGTACTTATTGAATGCACCTCGTACCTACCTACACACGCGCCGCAGCAGGTACGAGTATGTAGGTATTAGGCCGGCGACGTGACCTCACAAATGAACTCTAGCGACACAGCTATGCGTAGAACTTTCGTATTTTAATTACATTGCTGTTTTTAGTGTAATTAGCTATTTAATTACTTTTTAATTAAAACTAGTTGAGTAGTAAAAACAACTGCAGCAAAAATTTAGGAAAAAGCCGATGAAAAAATCCAATGCTAGGGGGTCCAGAATCATGTACTGAATCACTGGTACACGTATGTGCGTGTATCATGTGTCTTACACGGTGTTTATGGCAATATTATCGAAAATAAAAAACCAGGTATTACGTGCCAAAAATATACCTTTATTTGAACTTATTCCAAGTCAATTCCAAGTTATCACAGCTCGAAGTGACCCGTTTAAAAAAATGTCAACTTCATAGGTAAATAATACGTTTAAGCTTTAGATTTTCACAGTATTTTGCCTCATTGTTACTACTGTTTTTAAGCATTTCCCCTTACTTTCTAATAAATAATAATAAAAAATGTTTATTTATCTCCACAACTTTTCTTAATAATGCTATTTAAGTTGACACATAGTTTGGCACAACAGTTGTAATTTGTGGGAGATCTGGAGTCTGAACTAAGCCTGGGCCTGTATTTCAGAGCTCCAGGCCCCCCATCAAATCTTAATAGCAAAGATTGCCAACGTGTAAACAGTGCGATAGTGTGTGTGTGGTGTGTGTATGTGTGCGTGCGTGTGTATGTGTATAATATTTATAAATAAATAAAGAAAGATAGTTTTGTACCATGCTTCCCTGGTTTGCAAGTCTCATTCAGGTTTTCACATTGGAAATTTCCTCCACAGTTCGCGTAGACGGCCCAACGGGTGAAGTGGTGACCTTCGACAAGCTATCTTCAGAAGCGTTCGCCGACAAACACCCTGATGTGACGCGTCAGGTCATCAGCACAATAAACGCTGTGCTCAGCCAGCTGCAGGAACTAAGACCTGGGCACTATGTACTGCAGCATGAGGTATGTTGAGAAAAACGACTACCATTTTGAGTGGTGATATATTTTCTACTACTGTAGACTAGTGTAGGTAAATTCAGTTGAATTCATGTTTGTTGGTTGATCTTGGATGTGTTTAGATTCAGGTGCACATTGTTTCTGTGTGCATCAGTTATTTTTAACTGACTTCGAAAAAGGATGAGGTTTTATGTTCTACTTTATGTATTTTTTTTTTTATGTATGTCCACCGATTTTTCTGTTATTTGTGAACCGATTTCAAAATTCTTTTTTGATCCGAAAGAATATACTCCCGAGGTGGTCCCATATAAATTTTATCGAAATTCCTTCAGTACTTTTTGGAAAACTGTGAAGAAAGACGCTGTTTGGTACCGAGTTCAACTCCTATTAACAATTTGTCTTCCCTCAGCCAAGTCACGGCCCGAATGCCATGCTGATGTGTCCGCGGTCCCCGCAGCAGCGCCACTCGCTGCAGCTGAACTTCGACAGCGCTCAGCTGTTCGAGGTGGACGAGTCACACTTAATGAAGATACCGCCCACCATCAGTACTGCGCTACTGCCTTATCACAAGTAAGTTAAATTCATATTTGACGGCACAGTTGGCGCAGTGGTTGAGCGATTGGCTGCTACGCTGCGTGTCACGGGTTCGGTTCCCGCACGGAAAACATATTTGTATGACCTGCAGATAGTTGAATTCCGGGTTTGGGTGCTTGTGTATGTAGTTTACTTGTGTGGGAACGCAGCAATAAAGGAGTAATTCCTATGTGAAGCAACATTTAAAAAAAAAGGAATAATGAATTTTTGTTGAACCGTTTCACACTAATGTATCATCGTTACAAGTGTTAGTCCAAATAATGTAATTGAAGAATTCTAAGAACTTAATCTATGATATTATGTTCTTATACTTTTGCCTTGCTCGTTCATTTTGACAAGTGCGTGTTCAAATATATTTGGTCTTTACCTATGAAGTTCCCATTCTATAAAATGGGTCACTTTGTATGTCAACGGGGTTCACACACAAAGTTTCGGGTTGGCTAGAAATTATAAATTTAAATAAACCTTATATTTAAGGCATATTATTTTTTTAATCAAAATAAGTTATTCATTTGTTTCTTTGTGTTTTGTATTTTCTATAATACAGGCATATTTGTAACCATTCTGCTTATGAAATTGAAGAAAACCTGTGTTATCTTGGAATATGAGTGGAAACAATGCGTCTTGAACGGTACGCAATGTTGATGACGTATTTGGACCCAGAGCTGATAACGAATGATCTGTGCATGTTGTTTCAATTGCTTTCGTTTGGGGAAATTTTATCCTATAACCACCTGTGGTTACGTGATAAAATTACCAAAGCAATTTAAAAAGCTGCTAAAACAATAACACAAAAGTCGTTAGTTAGCAGGTAGTGTTAGTTATACGACATTGATATTGTTTGCCTTTTCAAAACACATTATTTTCACGTTGGAGCTCAAACTATGAAATGACACGTTTTCTTTGAGAGATTTCTTCATTATAAATATGACATTATTACAGAAAAAAAAAAAAAAAAGTTCCAAACAAGTCAATTTACAAGCAGTCTGATGCAGATGGTGGCAGTTATTTTATTTCAATTATTGATTTCATGCCACCAACTGCATCACACTGCTTCAAAAGTGACTCGCTTGGAACTTATTACCCAACTGCCCCAGAAGGAGGGTAATGTTTTTAGAGAGTTATGTGTACGAGGTGCATTCAATAAGTACCTAGCCTCATGGCCAGAGGGTGCTGTAGTTTCAAAAGAGTTTTACCACAGTGTAGCACATTCTTTTTTAATTATTTTTACAAATTTTCATTCCAATCCCATCATTAGTTTTAATTAGACAACTTATGGAAGCGAACGTGTCGATCGGTCATACAAAAATGAAAAAAGAGCAATATCGTTCGGTGATTCGATTCCTATTTTTGGAAGGGAAAACGCGCATCGAAATCAAAGAGCGCTTGGATGCTGTGTACGGTGACTCTTCTCCATCGATGGCCACCGTCAAGAATTGGTTCAACGAGTTTGCACGTGGCCGTACGTCGGTTTTTGATGAACCACGTCCAGGTGCACCGAAAACAGCTGCTACTGAGGAAAACATTAAAAAAATCCATGATCTCGTATTGGCAGATCGCCGATTGAAGGTTCGGGAGCTAGCTGAGACTGTAGGCATTTCAGAAGGAACAGTGCATCATATTCTTCACGAGGAACTCGGCATGAGAAAGCTGTCGGCGCGATGGGTGCCGCGTTTACTCACACCAGAAAACAAGCGCAACCGTGAGACCACATCGGAGACGTGTTTGGCGCTGTTTAAGCGGAATCCAGCGGAGTTTTTGCGTCGTTTTGTGACCGTCGATGAAACCTGGATCCACTGGTACACACCAGAGACCAAGGAGCAATCAAAACAATGGATCCAGACCGGGGAACGTGCTCCAAAGAAGGCGAAAACTGTAAAATCGGCCGGAAAAGTTATGGCCACCGTTTTCTGGGATTCACAAGGTGTGATCAACATCAATTACCTCGAGAAGGGTAAAACAATTACAGGGCTTTACTATGCCGATTTATTGGGCCGATTCGACGCCGAATTAAAGAAAAAACGACCCCATCTGGCGAAGAAAAAAGTGCTGTTTCACCACGACAACGCACCGGTTCACACGTCTGCCGTTGCCATGGCCAGATTGGTCGAATTACGCTACGAATTGCTGCCCCATCCACCGTATTCTCCAGATTTGGCCCCTTGTGACTTCTTTCTGTTTCCTAATCTGAAAAAATCACTCGCCGGGAATAGATATGGATCGAATGAGGAGGTTATCGCCGCCACGGAGGCCTATTTTGCAGAGTTTGACAAAAACTATTTTTCGGACGGGTTAAAAAAGTTGGAGCATCGCTGGGCTAAGTGTATCGAACTAAAAGGAGACTATGTTGAAAAATAAATTGCCACTTTTCCAAAATATTCGTTTACTTTTTGTAGGCTAAGTATTTATTGAATGACCCTCGTATGTTTGTATGTCTATTTCTTTGGCACGCGCCGTAGCCTAAACGGCTTGATGGATTTTAGTAAAAAAGGTATTATTAGCTTGGTCTGGACCGCCGAAGTGACATAGGCTATATGAATTTTGAAAAAAATAAACAAAATGGCGACCACCATTAAGTAAGTGTAGTCGTATTTCTTGTGACCTGGTCATGTGGGGTATCAAAATAAAGAGCTCGAGGAGACGATTCCAAAAATATAACTCACTAAAAATTGATGCAGTTGGTGGCATAAAATCTTTTGAACTAAAATAAGTTCCACCAACTGCCAGACTGTTTGAAAAGTGACTTGTTTGGAACTTTTTAGTTGCTTTTTATCAGTGGTTTTTTGATATCTTCAATTTTTTTATTCGTTTTTTTTACAGTCGGGTTTTTTGAAAATATATTTAAAAAAAATTAATGTAGTTCTTCTACTTTCATTTTTTTCTTTTTTACAATATGGCGTCCGGTTGTCGCCATATTGTGTTTTGATTACTGTCATGTCTTTAATAGCACCCGCAAGATTAAGACGAATCAATTGACGTAAGAATAATCAAAGTCGGCCCACGCGTTTGGTCTCTTAAACCGCCACAAAGGAACAAACATAGGCTGATAACCACATTATCCTCCCTTGCGTCGCTTAGTCGAATATAAACAAAATTCAAAGAAACAAATGAATAACTTATTTTAAAAAGAAATCAATGTTTTTAACCGACTTCAAAAAAGGAGGAGGTTCTCAGTTCGTCGGAATCTTTTATAAATCCCAAGTCAATCCGAAGTTATAATAGTTCAAAGTGTATTTTCATAAAGCGGCAATTTCATAGGTAAAACCTAATAATTATCATAGTATTTAGACACGCAGCTTCGCAAATTGTTGAAATCTTCTCGAATTCAAGTACAAGTTCGGTCACATCACACGAGTGAAATATATGCCGCCACGCTTCCACACAGACTGCATTTGTATTTTTATTGCCTATTTTATTACTGTATTCATTTACAAAGCATACATTGACATGATCACTTACAGCCACAGCGCTGCCTATCCCCCTAGCGAACATAAGGGCCCTATCACATTGAAATTTTGGCGAGCGTGCGCATCCCTCGCCAAGTTTGAATGTGAAAGGGGTCTTAGTTCACACTGGGATGGGTGCAAGAAGAACTGGCGAAGACATGCGGAACTTGGGAGTGGGATCCTCTCATCACCATCTGGTCATCATTTCTTTGTTACTATCATTTTTTTATGCTTGTATTTTTATGCTGAAGAGAAATATCATCTTTCTTCTGATATCTGTTTCTATGTGTACGACGCGAATTGGGACAATTCATTTTGTGTGCCTGTATGTATTTTTTGTTCAGTTTGAAATTATTCAATTCATAATTGTTATCTGTCAGATGACAGATAACAATAGGGAATATGCATGTATTTTTTTTCACCTAAAGCAATATAATACAGTACTTTAAAGTCAGGAAAATTATTTAAAAGTAAATTCAGAATTTTCTACTACATTTGAAACGTTCGTGACTGTCAAAGCTCGTCGTGACGTCACATACCTCGATACGCATTGTTTAATCTTATTTTTTGCCCTTAAATGAATAATTTTACTAATTGTATGTGCTATAATCATGCAGAAATTGCAATTTTAATATTTTGAAATTTAAAGTACTTTTTACGAATTAGGTGTTACTTTGACACATATTTTTTTTCGTCTCTACCAGCATTATTGACAACGATACGTTTTGAGTTTATGTTTAGTTTCATCAAAAACATGCAACATAAATTAGTGAATTGTAAAATATGTGATGAATTTAAAAATCAAACAAGTACACCACATTGTTTCTAAGTTCGTAAGTGTATATTTAAAAAAAAAGTGTGTGTACTTATGTACGCACGTAAGAAGTTATACTTCTTTGGCGTAACAAGATAAAAAACCAAACTGTCACAAAGTTTACAAAAGGACAACAATCATTCTTCATGAACCACAGACCATAGCTAACTTCAGGGTGTCGGTTCTAGCTAACTTCAGGGTGTCGGCTTTTTGTGACGGTGTGCGCGCGCATCGTAAAAATTTAATCTCATAATTTTTCCCTAACGCGCCAAAAGAAGTATAACTTCAAAAATAAAAAAGTTTCGAATTATTTGCATATTCCCTATTATGAATTGCCACAACCATAAATCGTCGTTCTTCCTAGATATGAAAAACGGCGATTTTTGGTAGTGGCGATCTGTCTTTTCTATATTTATATTCTTTTTATCAATTGAAATTATTTCTACGTAAACAAATATCATCATTGTTACGAGTAAATTGATTTCAGAATGACTTCTTATGGAACTTCAATATTTTTTTACAAAATCAATGTAAATGTTTGCGTCTAGCAATAAAACCGCCCATTGTTACACGCTGTCTATTCATGGTCCTATTGTTATTTGTTATAGTGTATAATAAAGATTTTATCTAAATATTATTATCTATCTAAATTACGAACGCAGAATACTTTGCCTGTTCTAACGCCAATATTGTGATACTCTTTATATCGTTACAAAAAATCGCCATTCCACTAACCTAAACAAATATTCATACATCATTCTATCTCTGCTCGTAGGCACCGTAGAGTGCTTCCCTGCGCCTTCACTCCGTACGAGAACCACGTGGCGAAGGAAAAGAAGAAACCACCGCCGCCTAAGAAGAAGGCGCCTCCACAAGCCCTCAAGGTAAGGAAACAGAAGAAAAAACGGAAATAATATGCTCTTTATCTTCAGGGTGGTAAGGTTGCGTATTCCGGGGAATTTTCGTTTTTATACCGGTGTGGTGGATTGATTTCAGATTGTAATGAGCTGTTTCGTAAATTTAAGTTGATAATGTTTTTATATGAATTCTACACTCCTTTGCAAAAAAAACGGGCACCTAAGGAAATTTACGTTTCAGTTAATTCAATTGAATTTAACTGTTTGACGTAGCCTGTATACTTATAATCTTATAAATGAATATGCGTGAACTGAATTCTGGAACTTTTTCATATATTTTCGATAAATTCAGTAAAATCGATGTAAGACAATAAATACTGTTAAGCAATAAAGAAAAGTTTTTTTTTTGTTTTTTTATTACAAAAATGTAAAATCCTAATAACGAGTGTGACCTCCTCTTGCCAAAATCACAGATTGCATCCTTCTAGGCATGCTTTCCACGATATTTTTAACAATGTCTTGTGAGATACGTTCCCATTCTTCAGCAATGACTTTAGCTCCTTGATGTTTTGTGGAGCAGGTTGCGCTGATCTTACCCGTCTTTTTAGGGCATCCCAGACATGCTCAATTGGATTGAGGTCGAGACTTCGAGCAGGCCAATTCAAACGACGGATCCCAACTTCTTGCATATAGGATTCCACGTCGCCGGAACGGTGAGCGCGAGCATTGTCGTCCATAAAAGTGGAATCTTCTCCAAGAGCAGTTAATGCGGGTTGTGCATGTGGAATTAGGACTTCCGTTATGTACCGGTGTACATTTAATGTTTCGTTTTCTATGAAAACTAACTTCGTACGCTCCGTAGAATTAATTGCTGCCCAAAACATAACGGAGCCACCGCCATAAGCAGTGATTTCTTCGAAACACACGTCCGCAAACACGTGTTCCCCTGGTCTTCACAGCACTCGCCGACGTCGATCCTCACAATATAAAGAGATTCTAGCTTTATTGGAAAACAATACTTTGTTCCAGGCCGCCAGACTCCATGATGCACAATTTAGAGCAAACTGAAGTCTGGCAACTCGGTGTTCACGGAGTAATTTAGGGCCCCGGTCTGGGGGGTGGGTAACTGCTGATATTGACAGCCAAAAACCTCCTGACCGTCGTCCACAAGCTAACTTCTACTCCTCTCACTTCTTCAAGGCTCTTCTTTAGGTCCACACTTGACGCCTTACGATTCCGCAACGCCTGACTCACCAAAAAGCGGTTATCTCGTGGCTCTGAACCTGGTTTTCTATGGACCGAACCGGTCTCTTGATACCGTTGCCAAGTCTCCTGAACAGTTGGAACGATTTAGCCTCTGAGACACGTAAGTTCTTCGAACAACCTTCTTCAAGAAGCGCTATAATTTTACACGCTCTAATCGCTTTACCAACCATATCAGAAAGTGGTATTGAATGTAAAAAGTAAAATTAAATTAATTAATTTACATAAATTATCCAAAAAGATTCAAAGAGAGTTAATTTAAAAATTTTAATTTGCAACGTCTAGCATTCATGCCAGGACACTTAAATTACATCGTCAAATCATTAAAACCTCTTTCTTGTTCTAAAGTGCCCTTTTTTTGCAAAAGGGTTTATTTTATTTTTTATTTAAAGTCTGGGAAATTTATTGTTTGCAATAGAGCAAATTGATACACTGTCAATTTGCCGTGTTAAAACCATTTCATACATCGTATCAGAAGTGAAAGTTGTGATTTGAATATAATCGTGTGGACTAGTTTCCTTTTATAAGAAAATATTTTTCCCTGAACGCGGTTATTTTTTTATTTAAAAAGCTGTGCGCTCTCATTTACAGTATTTCTGAAATAGATTCACCACACAATCAGATAAAAGCTGAAAGATTTCTCGGTGTACATGTATTGCACACTATCAGTATCGCTTTGCCTTGCACATTCAGTAAGCGATTCTAATACGGTGCAGTGATTATGTTTGCTTCAACCAAGTTCTACGACCCTCACCTTTGTGTCAAGGGTCGCGGGTTCGAACCCCGCACGAAGCAAATAATTGTAATTTAGTTATTTGTTCTGGATCAAAATTAATAATAGTTTTTGGTAAATACATCATGCGTCGTTGGGAAACTGGAATTATAAATCCACGGCGGTGTATTGGTAAAGTTCTTCGGAAAAATGAAGAAATTAATATTTGGCTTATCCACTCTATGGCTGTCGTTTATATTCAAAATGGCAGCGGTCGATAGAAATAAACGTTCAAATGCAATATGCGGTCCTGGATTCGATTCCGGGTATAAACTATCATTATCGGAAAAATGTGAAGGCATAGACTTCTATGCTTTTACTTTAAAAATATTCTGTGAGCTGAACGAGGAAAAAAACTTTTCAATTAATTTTGAAAGGAAACAGTTCAGCATTCCCCTCAGTCAAAAATCTTTACCATAGATTCACTAATCGTTTTAGTGAAGTGTGAAACCAGAGTTAAACCTAAAACAAAGCATGAAATATACCCAAACTACTGAGTTCTGTCATGCTGAGTATGAACTGAAGACATAACGTGGATATGTCGATTTTTACTCAAGTAGTCGGGTATAAAATATCTATTGTATGTTTGTTTGTGTAACCTATTAAAAGAAAGCTACGTTTATTACAGGGCGATTATTTAGTGATTAGACTACCTTGAGATATTGGGCAGTTTACAAGCTTTAACATTCATGGTTTTAATTGTTTTAAAAGCTTCCAAAATTATATCATTAAGAGGCGATTTTAAAAGCTTACAAAATTATATCATTAAGGTCAGTGAAGCAGTGGTGGCCCAGTGGTATTGGTCGCAACTTACAAGCTGTAGGTCATGAGTTCAAACCCAGGCAGGCACTTTGTGTAAATTATTTCATCACTACTGATTTATTTCTCAAAACGGTGAAGGGAAACATCGTGAGGAAACCGACGTGTCCTGGAACCAAAAATTCGAAGACATGTGACATCTACCAATCCGTATTGGGCCCGCGTGGTGGATTACGGCCCACACCCTCTCACAGAGAGGAGGCCTGTGCCCCAGAAGTGGGCGCATTAAAAGGCTGATGTTGATGTTGAAGGGCCGATTTCACCCGGGTCTGCGGACGGCGAGTATTGGGTAACTCGCCGTCCGATCAGCACCAGGCCCGAGAGTCGACGGCGCGTAGCGTTCCACGCGCGCCTTAAAGAGTTGTCAGCATTCATGACGGGGCCCGAAAAGGCTGATGCCTGCCTAGGGGTTGAGGATAAATTCGAAAGAGTTACCTCGCCCCTGGGCATGTGGCAAAAACGGGAAAAAAAAGGCCTTTTTAGAGTTTCAGTTGCGTGCGCTGCGTAAACAGTTAAAGTTACGCAAAAATTATGTATGACGGAATTGTTCTCCTTTTAAACTTCTAAAAAAAAGTCCAGACAGCATATGTCTATCTTTTAAGGTTAACTCACTATAATATTATTTATGGTTTTATTTTTTACGCTAAGCTTAGTTCAGTAAAACTTAGTTTATAGAGCGAATGGTGAATTGGACCTTTTTTTTTTGTGTGGTGGGAAATCATCCAATGACTTCTCCCGCTCTGGGTGGAGCGGGAGGGCGTGTCAGACTCTTACTGACTAAAACCCACCCCTGTTCCTTCCCTGCCTGAGTGCCCAGGGGTGCGGTAACTCATTTTCAGAATTTATCCGCTACCCCTAGGCATGCAGGCACCGGCCACGATGGGCCCCGTCAGTGGTGGCTGACAACATCTCTTGTTCGGCGCGCGTGGAACACTACGCGCCGTCGACTCTCGGGCCTGGTGCTGATCGGACGGCGAGCTACCCACTGCTCGCCGTCCGCAGGCCCGGGCTCCCCGCTGGCCTGAGGTGGTCCTCATAGGCGGGCCGGCACTAGCCGGGGACCATGGAAGTCGTATTAGTTCTCACAATCCCCGGACCAAGTGTGGGAAGGAACACCGGGGTAGACTGTCAGACTCTTACTGAGTATGACAGACCCCTTCGCCCGTCCCAGGCGAAGGACATCTATGAGGATTTTCCAACCCGGCAAAAAAAAAAAGTCATGCTTACGAAAAAAATGCATTGTCATCGGAACTGAACCACCATGTAAAAATTCAACTCCGTAAGATAAGAGGAAGTGGTTCTAATTCAACTCCGTAAGATATGAAGATGTTTGCAAGATTTGACCCGAACAAACAAACTTTGCAAGCTACATACATAAAAGCTTGTAAAAATAAACGATACCGTTAAATTTTACAATAATTTTAATGCCATCACCTCACTGTAATATAAAAGGTATTGCTAAATAATACCCTGTAATAAACAACTTTCTTTCCCTTTCACTCTTTAACGAAACCCTAATTTTCCTTGCGGCCTGAAATACGGCTCGAATTTTCAGGTATTTTTTTCAGGAACATCATAAATTGATGAACTGAGTCAGTGTTTAAAATGTGCCTCTATAAACGTCAGGCCAGTGATCCCCTGTGGGGTGAGGTGGACGTTTATACTCCCGCAGGTCGCCAGTAGCAGGGTAGGTTCGAAGGGGTGTGCCTGTGATCCAGTAGTGTCTGTCGTCTGTCAATGTTTTGTTTTTCTTTTCAGTTTAAATAGGAAACACCCGTGACTTCGTCCTCGTCGATGACGAAACCAATAGTTTTTTAGAACTTAAGTATATGAAGGATAATTTACATGGAGCGAATTTCTCACCCCCCAAACTTTCAATTTGAAGGCATACACAAAAGAAAAAGAGGAGAGGGTCAGCCTAAGATTGAAAGATATCTGTATGTTACAGGTTTTTATCGTATATTATATTATTAAATATTATGATTTCAATCAAATCGGTCTTATTTTTAGCGACAGAAGTTTTGGAATTATTTCGATATAGTGATTTATGAGGATGGTTTAAATGTGCGGAGCAGCTATTAAAATAAAACTTTCAGCGAAAAGTTTCATCACGCGGACGAAGCTGCGGGAAAAGGCTAAGTTCTTCAGCAAATTCTATAACGCAGGCACATTTTAAACGTCCGCTGTCTCAGTTCCCACTTCACAAACAGTTCTAAAGGATCTGGACGTTTGTGTTTCAAATGTGACCATCTACTTGTTTAGTTGGATGCAGACGAGCAGATACCTAGGAAAACAAAAAAGGTATTGAAGAAAATAAAAACAATACCAGCACTTAAGTATCAAAAAATGGAGCTTGATGACTTACAGAGATTAGAGGAATAGTTCTACTGGGCTCGGTGCTATTAGTTAGCTACAATTTTTAGTTTTAAGTTTAGCAAATGCTTTATGTTTTGTCTTAAAGCTTTTATACAAAATATGTTAACAAGTATTATGAAGCATTGTTTTTTTTTTTTTTTTTTTGTTTTGGGCAGTTTGTGTCTCGCATATCAAAATTTAATTGAGCATTCCCAAATTTGTTTTTATTTTTTTCATTTTAATTGTATTTATTTATTTTGTCAGCTGGCATTATTAAAAATAAAATCTCGAACTGCATGCCTGAAATTATACGTTATATTTATTATTTTTATGCCTTTGATTTTACCCGAGTTGAACTATCGCACTAATCTCGTGAGTGTATCGGTTTACTGAAAAAAAGGGGCATGGTTCACTGAAAAACAGCTAACCAACGCAATTAACGGAGAAGAATCAGAAGAAGACCGCTACTTGTTGTAAAAGGAACTTCATTTGATTATTTTCAGTATTTTAACTGCTTCGGTTCCACATAGCGCAAGTCATAATTCATGAGTTCAAAGAGGACCTAATCAAATTCGGGATCACCGGCAATTAAACATTTTTGTCTGCATTAAACAGTCATATTACTTTAAAATTATTCTAGCAAGCGTAGACACACAAAATCTATTGTTACGGAACCCCGGGAGTCTTTCAAGTATTTTAGTTAGTTTAGTATGGCCGTATGGCATAACTATTTCCTTGATCATAAAAAAATAACATTTGTCTCGTACACATATTTTTTGACTTATGTCATTTGGAACTGAAGCAGTATAAAATAGTGATTAAGTTTTTACCGTTCCCCTCCGTTGATTGTATACTATCTGACTTTCTATATTATGCATTCAATGATAGCCTCTGCACTGAACAGTCATCAGAAGTATTTGTCCAAAACCTAAAGGTAAATGGGCCAAACTTTTTGTCCGCCTGTCTTCCAATGATTGCTAACCGCCACGCCACGCAGTGGTCATCATTAGACGACAACCTCCTTCATTTAACGCCTTTTTTGCTCTTTTCATATAGTTAAATGTACAATTTTAAGCAAATGTTCACAAAGGAGTCTTGGCGGCCATAAAGTAAAACATTCTCTCATCGCTTGAGAGCTTCAGAAGTGGGAATCCAGTGGCGGATCAAAAGATAAGACTCTACAAGCAACAGCTTGGATTCAAACCTCCTGACTCATGAGGTTCCCCTCCACGGATGGACCAGAGAACACGGTATCTTAAGGCTTTAGCCCACCAAAGCAGTAACACAGCTGATGCCTAGGCGACCTATTTTTTTCTAGCTTGGTAAAGTTAAGATGGCAACTAATTACTGTGTATCCTCGTGCTATCATGTGTGTTCCTTTCATTAAATTATAATAATTCTATTTAAGGTACCAATTCCAGATTCTTAATAATTCACTTTAAAAGGTGTGTTACTTCAATATCAACTTTCGGAGCTGATGGAACGCTCAGGGGAGGCCTGGTCCAATAGGTAGTTGGGGCAGTCGCCTAAATCTAAGAACTTATTGAATAAAGAATTGATGAACTTCTTTCACCTATGAGTGGTGAAAATGAATTTATATTACATTCTAAAGGAGAGGTGCCTATTGCTATACACCAGGCATGTTGCCAGCACTTGGGCTGTTATTATTTTCCTGTATAACCCACCGTACCTACATATCCGCCACTGTGATTATCCCTGAATATCTGATTTTCAAGAAGATCCACATATTATTGCCCTGATGTCCCCTACATTTAATACAGTACTCTCTGGCTAATCCGCTACCACGAAAGTTTAACCAATGTTCGAACATCCGTATAATCTGATGTACCTAAAATTGAATTTAACAAGTTACATTAGACAGATTTTTTTTTCATGTTTTTAGACTCTTTTCCAGAATATATTTCCTATGTAATTTGGTCCCGCATTTTATGTAATCATGTCACAAGATGTTGCATTTTATTGAGTCTATTACATAGATACAATAGCAAAGTATAGATCGAACCTTAATATTAAAAAAATTATAATGTGGCTAAGGCGTGCGTTAAAAAAAAACTAGATCCGGTACTTTGCAACCCGAAATTCGTACAGCGATCATCGACAATCACAGTCGTATAGTATGCTTATTTAAATAAGGAAAATCAGTGTGTTAACTACTGTTTCCATTATATACATTATTCACTACACGTGATGTGCTTGGCGGATTGCAGAGAGAGATTAGCGAGATGGTACTGTATTAAGATTCAATTGAATGTTATTGGGCGGACCGATGAGGTGTAGTTTTTAGGAAAAGATTAAACTTTGACTTGTTCGCGTTCAATATTAATTTAATACTAAATCTATGTTACAGCCAATAGTTAAACCGTTAAAGCGATACTATTTAATCTATAGATAGAATCCTATATAACCTCAAATATATGTACAAGTCCTTTTGCGATTACGATTTTAGTAATAAAGAGGAGGTTAATCAAAAGAAATGTAACAGACCAACATGCTTATTTGTTCATGATTATAATTTATGTAATCGAGTAGTAGTAGTTACGTAAAGAATATCAACGTGATATTTTAGGGCAATACACTAGATTAAAAAAAAAGTTAAATATGTAATATTAGGCTGTAACATCTAAATAAAATAATGAAGTAAATACGCTTTTCATCAAGTTTGCAAGTCAACGTTTATCTTTGATTTTTTACTCAAATGCGAATGTTACGGAGCTGTTTTTGTTTCAGTTTCCCAAGAGGAGGCGCAAGAAGAATGATAAATGGTGAACTAGGATAATAAATAAAACTTAATTTATTTCATAATACTTTAATAATTTATTCATAATAATATAATTATTCCGTGTATGATATAATCATTTAATTATAAATCGTGATTAAATAAATAATGTCTTTCGATATATTCTATTTCATTCTCCTCTAAATATATAAATAGTTTTCAATTAAGCAGCTTCGTCGAAGTACCCCTCGAGTTGTGTAGCGATCTGCAAATAAATATTATTGTTAGAAAATTATCATCACCATCATCAGCCTTTTACTGTCGTCACTGCTGGGGCACAGGCCTCCTCTCTGTGTAGAAAATTATAGTCTAATATAAAAGATATCATAGAGTTTGGCTACCATCAAAAATGTTGCCTGGAATTTGAATTTAAAGCCACTGAAAACGACTGGGAGGCATTTACATCGAGAAATTACGAACCGAGTTCCGAGTAACAGTCCCGAAAGCTTTTAGAACACCACATGCACTAAAAACGGTAGTAGACAAGCCCGCTATAATGTTCCTATTGTTGGGACACAGGCCTCTGAAGGGCCGTAATCCAGCACGAGGGTACAGCGCGGGATCTCTTCGAAATGTTGGTACCAGGACTTGCCGGCGACTACATTAGATAGGTGCATGCGGCTGAATCATAAATGTATAAACACGTAGTAACGGAAACCCTATGGTCAAGCACCCGGATCAGAGTTCACTTTATGACTCGCCAGCCGACCGGCTGTCCAAAATAGATTGCTAACATTCTGATATTTTTACTCAGAACAAAATAACTGCTTTGCCCTTTATTTAAGTATTTAATTTTTAAAGCATACTTCGATTTGGACTCGCTAGTCAGGTCCTGTAGTGCTATGCTGTAAAATCTCACCGTGAAAACCTAAATGAAGTGAACGTGAAGTGGGCTGGCTGTCAATCCATACCATCTAGGTGGAACGCCAGTTCACTTCACGCTCACTCCACCTAAGTTTTCACGGTGAGCTGTTAGCAGAATCGACCGGGCGGTCATGAACACGAGCCAACTATGGCTACGTATAACGACGACTCGGAGACGGGTTGTGAGAACACGAACAAATTATTGTAGGACTCCTGGGGGCCCAATTCTGTAAAATAACTAACTTGTCAATAGTGTGTCAGTGGTGTCTTAATAGAGTAGTCATTGACATTTGGTATTCTACAAATTATTTACGGTCATTAACTTGCCACTGTAGTGCCATTGAAACGCCATAATAAGGCTATTGTATTGGTAGTCTGGTCTACTATAATACGTCAACAGCATTTGGAAGTTTTTGCAGAATACCAAATTTGCAACAGTGGCAAAATAATGTCTGTTGTGTGTCGATAGAGTGTCGATGGCGTGTTAACTCAAAGTTACAGAATTGGGCCCCTGGTTGATTGGTGCTGGGTGCTGGGCACCGAAAGTGTTAATTTGTACCGTCACATCACAATCAGTAACTGACCTGCACGGGACTATACTTGACATATTTGTCCGGGTTCTTGGAGAATGGCAGCGAGGCGTAGTGGTCGTAGAAAGTAGTGTAAGGTGGTAACAAGGCTTGCTTGTTGTCTCTCTTGAGTGCTTCTCGCAGTTCCGCATCGGGAACGCTGTAGGTTCTCTGAACGCGGGAACATTCCTCCCACTCGCGGTTGAATGACTGAGGGAATAATTTTACAGTTAAGGTTACTCGCACACAAACCACAATACTGCTGCCTCCATAAGCGTATGTACTAGCGTGAACTTCTCTTCAAGTGATTGTTAGGTTCATCTTTAAGTCTCTGATTTTCATGGCGCTATAACATAACTAACTTAATAATAAAAATAATAACTTAAAAAGGTTAATAAAATTCCACTCGAGCGAAGCCGCTAACAGAAGCTAGTCCAAACTAAACATGTACGCAAAGTTTCAGCTTACTCGGAAACCGGGAAGTGGTTCAAATTTAACTTCTCAGATTTAGTTGGTAACAGGTGAAGCGAATAAGTGTGTTAAAAATAGCACTTACTGCAAACTTATCCTTAAGGACCTGCCTGTCCTTGTCACGCAACTTGGCTGGTAGCGGTTCGTCTAACACCGTGTGTGCTAGGAGTTTGTTCCAGCTGTAATAACCAAGCATTCATCAATACTTGTTAATTTATTTATTGAATTAATTACAACGGTTTACCAATTACAGTAACTAAAACTAAAGATTTTTAACAAAAAGACAAAAATTAAAAGAAAAATTTTGGCACAGAGATAGATTAAAGTCTGGAATAGCACATAGGCTATAAATTATAATGCTGATGGCAGATGTTAGTAATATTATAAATGTGAAAGTTTTTGAGGATGTATGGATGTTTGTTACGCTTTCACACTGAACGGATTTTGATGAAACTTTAGCTGTATAAGCTTTTAAATTGGAATAACATCAATCAATCTGCCTAGCCTTTTCCCATATCTTGGGGTCGGCTTCTATTCTAACCGGATGCAGCTGAATACCAGTATTTTACATGGAGCGACTGCCTATCTGACCTCCACAACCCAGTTACTGGGTAATACGATACCCCTTGGTAAGACTGAAAGTCAGACTTTCGGGCTTCTGACGACCCCTAACGACTGTCAAAGATCCACGATTGACAGCCGGGACCAACGTGCTTTCCGAGGCACGGACGAGTCTCAGTATGTAACCAAATGGGTGTTAAATCGGAATAACATATAGGTTATAATTAATAAAGGGGTGGAAGTACCTACTTATTCCACTTGGGCGATGCCGCTGGCATAAGCTAGTTTCTAATAAAAATACGAACAAAAACTAAATAGAGAACTATCACGTTTTTCTAGTTTCGTTTATTTCTACGAGTTAGACATACCTCTGCAAATAGGCGTTCTTGTGTTCCTGTATCATATCCCTGTAGTTAGCCTCACACTCCGGCTCCGCCAGCATCAGCACGTCTAACAGACCGCTGCGTTGGAGACCCTGAAATGAAGCGCGTCAAGTATGGTAAGCTGGTGTGTTCAAACGCCTTTTAAATAGCAACTGAGATATCATAACGTCGATCGTAGTTCAAAACAACTCCAAGCAATGCGTTGCAGTTTGAGCCTTGTGTTGTGTGCGTAAAGTCTTCATCTTCCTACCCTTACCCGATGTTACTTGGGTCGGCGCAACACGTTTTGAGAGAGTCAGTAAAATCATGGTGATTGACAGAAGTCAATCGCCATGATTTCACTGACTCCCTTTCAACCTATGAAGCTCATGTTTCAATTCTTTACTTCTTGTTAGTTCTTCGGTTATTGTTTTTTCCAAAAATAATTTCACTTGCACTTAGCCTTTGCTAAGTTATCGTTTCATAGGAATACATAAAATAAAGCTCATTTTGTTATTCTCAAGAGTAAATGTTCAAATCCGAATTACATGTTTAAAGCACACTAAGAAGAAGTTTTATGTTCGTATGAAATGCTAACTTATCAAAGTGCGATAATGTGATTTTACAAAAAATCATAAGGTTGTAATATTATTCTATGTTACCTGTAGTAAGTATAAAGTGTTGTTCAGCAAAAATATAGCTTTCAACGCGTCAGGATACTGTTCACTCTTATTTCTTAGCGCGAAGTTCAGCTGGGCTAGTACTTTGCCTGAAACATACATTTAATATTTTTCTAAAAAGGGTATGCAGAAAGAAACTAGATATGTGCCTACTAAGCATTTCCATTTTTATATTGATAAAAATGGAAATGCTTAGTAGGCACATATCTAGTTTCTTTCTGCATACTACACACAACAACTACAATCCCCAACAACAATCCAACTACAATCTATTGAGATTGTCAAAATAAACCAAAATTTTCATAAATAGGTCTAACAACGGATAAGAGGAGTATCCACCGCCTTCGTGAAGCCCAAGGAACAGTTGCCCCTCGGCCGAGAACTGCAGTGGCGTATATGGAGAGGCCTGGGTCGGTTGCATACTTAAGTAACAGTACAATCTGGCGAAGTGGTGGATCATCGATCCATCTAATACAAAGTGCAAGTGCGGTACTCCTGTTCAAACTAGTTCCCATCTGCTGGAGTCCACCTGCACCCTCGATGATCTGAACAAGGCCTCCGACGCCGCTATAAACTAGGCCACTTACTGGGACCAAACTGTATAACTACATAATTATGTAAATGTACCACGACCCGCAAAGAAGAAGAACAACGAATAAAACTTACGCATATAAACAGCCAACATAACTGCGTTCCTGTCATGGACGCCGGACAACTGACTGACTGCACGGTTATATGACGGTTCCGTAGCGAGCGCAGGACCTGCAAAGCGTGTACGGAACCATGGAATTATCCTTTCACAAGAAATAATAGGGTATTTGACTCAATTGTTTTTATTATTTGTATCAAAAAGTATCTTTATTCTAAATCGAAAGAATTTTTGAAATCCGTTCAAAATCAAGTAAGTTAGAAACCTTTCAAATCTTGTGGAAAGGTAAACGTAACAAAAGGATGCACCCACTATAGTATGACGTCAAAGCCTTTAGGTTACGCGCGTACAAAAGAGATAGCGAGATATCCTCACCACGCTCCCACTCTTCTCTATACCAATATTAGAAACGCTAATAGTTTCCTAAAAAAATCTAATTAGTCATCAGTTATTTACCAAAAAATATTGAACACGTATTTTTACTTTTGCCACGTAAACAAAAAAATAATGAAGTGTGTTGAAATTTCGCGTGACGTCACTATGTGCGGCACTTTTTACCACAAAGTTACGTAACGAGCCCCCACTCCATCATCCGTGATATACAATATCGCTTAACGAAGTTTATGTAATATCACGATGTGACAGGCTGGCTGGACAAATCTTCAAAATAGTAAATGAACCATATTCGAAAACGCTGCCGTTATTGAAATTCGGAAGTGCCAGCCAGAAGTTTTATACGTAAATTCAAGATGGCTGGACACAGATTTTTGCATTTTTCTACTAAACCGCTGTACGTATTTCAAAACTTTTAGCTCGATGCCTGTCACACATTTATGTGACGCCCGTTGATATGCAAAAAGACGTCAAAATCACTTCTGTTACCGAGATTGAGAGACAAGCGAAAAGTGGTTTTTCAAGTTGGCTGGACACGTTTTCGATCTATTATCTAAGATTCTGTAGCGTCACAAATTCTGAAATAAGGGTGTATAGCCGTCACATAAAGTGCCCTATTGACCTAGTTAAATGCGAGCTATTTTGATGATTTGTCCAGCCATCCTGAGTCACATTCATCTCGAACAAAGAAAATTTTGTTTAAATAAATATCAATAGATGGCATGATATGCATCGATTTCTTATTGAATAAAATAAATAATAATAAAATTGTGAAATAATTGGCTCTTAATTCAAATTTAGATGTTTATTGGAACGAAGCCTTAGGCATCTATATTTCTTGTACCAATAGATGGCGTTGTTTGAAGTTTTAGAGTTTATTCATTCGCCTCTTTGAAATTTGTATAGTGGACACATTTTGAAACAGTAAAACTGTAATGAAGTGCCAAAAATACTCAAAATCAAAATTCATTTATTCAAACTAGGCTGAGAGCCAGCACTTTTTGAATGTCAAAGTTCTACATAAAGACAGTCCCCCAAAACGCCCACCCGTCACCACTTCCTAGTGTTTTAGCTGTGAAGAAGAAATGGCCAACAACCTCCCCAGCAACACATCTGTCTGTTAAGTTTGAAGAACTTGAATCTATATAATTATATGCAACAATCTTAACATATGTGTATGTAACGTATGTAAAACAAAAAAAAACGAACCATGAACCTTACGAACACAGTGGGAAGGAACATGAAGTTTATGCTTATTTCTGTTGTTAAAATTGTGGATATCACTGGTCTTTTGTTTAAATGTATATTTTGTCTAATGTATAATACTCGTATGTTTGAAAAAATGAATTGAGATGCCACCATGAGAGTTCTAATCTCTTTGAAAATTTCTCTTAAAGAACTCTTGACCCTAACCTGTATATTGCTCGTACAGCACGTTTTTGTAAAACAAATATATTTTGTATGTCCGCAGCTTTACCCCACAAAAGAATACCGTAACACATAACACTATGGAAATGTGGAGGTATGCTGAACAGAGTGTAAAGTCCCACAAACCGCCATTGAAATGGGAGGATCTTCCGACCAGACGGGTGTTGTGTCTGGTCCGGGCAACTGCCCAATGGTTGATTTCGGCCTGTTGTATATGTTCAAATCGCGCGGAGAACTCTGCTTGCGCGATGTAGGATTTTTGTTATTTTAGTTTGCGTGCGGCGTCATAGATGTCGCTACATCACTCCCCTCCGGAGATCGGAGATCGATGGTTCTTGATGAATCGTCCTTACATCTTGTGATGCTTGCCGGGCCAGTAGAAGTTTGGTTCCAGTGAGTCGGAACCGGAAGAGCCGCATAGTTCACGGTGAGTCGGAACTGTCTGCAGTGATCGCTGTCTCAGTGAGTCGGGATGATGCCCCAGTGAGTCGGGGTGATGATGTCCCAGTGAGTCGGGATGATGCCCCAGTGAGTCGGGGTGATGATGTCCCAGTGAGTCGGGATGATGCTGCAGGCTCCAGTGAGTCGGAGTGGTGCTGCGGGCTCCAGTGGGTCGGAGCGGTGCTGTGTGCCGTAGTGGCTTGACTGCTGGAGTCGACCAGGAGAGGTTCTTCGACCGGCCGAAGGTGCTGTTCACTGCGCCAAGATCGCTGATTAGGTTGAAGTTGATGAAAGAGGCTGAGGATGCTGACCAGGAATGCGCGTCCGCTGCATGCTGGTGGTCAGGATACCCGTAGAAGCCGTTGGTACTGGCTGGCTGTATGACTCGTTGCTCAAGAGCTTGAAGGAAGCGATGATGATGACGTCACGCTGAAGTAGCTGCACGAAGGCTGCGCTGACGTTCATGCTCGAGGGTCACCAGTTTGGAGGTGATGACGTCATGACGAAGGCTGCGCTCACGCTCATAGTGGAGGGCCACCAGTGTGGAGGTAAGCGGAACAGGGTGTAAAGTCCCACAAACCTCCATTGAAAAGGGAGGATCCTCTGACCAGACGGGTGTTGTGTCTGGTCCGGGCAACTGCCCAATGGTTGATTTCGGACTGTTGTATATGTTCAAATCGTGCGGAGAACTCTGCTTGCGCGATGTAGGATTTTTGTTATTTTAGTTCGCTTGCGGCGTCATAGATGTCGCTACAGAAATAACTAAAATACACTAACCGAGCTGTGTCAACGTCAGTATATTGTCTTACTTTTCTGACGGCGTAGGAGGCAGAGCTGAGCCTTCCCGATATGCTTGATATATGTTTGGAATCAACAATACCCAAAAAAACTGCCGAGTCCACAGTTAGTGGACTCGGAAGTGCTTGAACTTCTTTATTTAAGATGACATTAGGTTCTAGATTTATAACATTAGGTAAGGCAAACTTTATACATTTAGCTTTCTTAGCATTAAGAACTAAGTTATTTGTCGTAAACCAATCCGTAACCATTGAGAGAGCGCTATCTACGTTATCAAAATCTTGTCTATTCCTATCTACATTAAAGATAAGAGAGATATCATCTGCAAACAGTACTACGTCACAGATACCCTTTAAAAAATGCGGTAAATCATTAATATACACCAAAAACAACAATGGTCCCATTATCGAGCCTTGAGGCACACCTAAATGAACTGGTAGCCCGGAAGACTTTACACCATTGATATCTACACATTGGAACCTATTACATAAATATGAATTAATTACATTTAGAGCTTCGTTTTGGAGACCATAATGACGCAGTTTACGCAAAAGCGTGTCATGGTGTACGCAATCAAAAGCTTTTGAGAGATCACAAAAAACTCCGATTGCATTTTGCGAGTTCTCCCATGCGTTGAATATGTGTTTCAAGAGAGCCACACCCGCATCTGTAGTCAATCGACCTTTTGCTTTACTATAAAGTAATTCCTCAATGTGTGAGAAAATATTGGTAAGACTTTGTGTAAATTCATTCAACTTGCAAGCCGTCGCTGCTCACACCATCTAGCGAAGTGGAGGACGGGCCCGAACGAAGAACAAAAGTTGCTTGTGCAAGTCGAAAACCCGTAGTTACGGCGGTACAGTTTCTTTGTATGGGATGAGGCATCTATAGCTGGTATTATATTTTCTGTGATAATAGATTTTAAAATGGTGGTTAAGGCCGTTTTAAAATTAATGTCTAATTCGAAATCGGCACCCCGAAAAACCTATTACACGGTACCCATATCGAATGTTTGAGAAAAAGTGGCATCCGCCATCTTTGATTTTTAAAATGACTGTCAGATTTGCAATCGGCACCACCAAAAACCTATTATACGATACTCCTATCAAATGTTTTAGAAAAAACAATAATTCTTCATGAACCACAGAGTTAACTGACCGCCCACCACAATAGAACACATGATTTGGGGGGAAGTGAAAACAATAGTGGACTGTATGTGAACAATAAAAAAAAAACAACTAAACAAAATCTTAATGTTAAACTTAAATGCAACTTATGCAACAATTAATTAATACTTAACATTAATTAAAAAAAATAAAAACATATAAATACTAGGTACGCATTTATGAGGTGATAGGAAGTACAATTAATTTCGACACAGGTCTTTTAATCGTAGAACCTTTACAGCGCAATGTAACCACTCTTGTGATTTTATCCGAGCCAGTATGCTTTTCTGTAATAAGACCGTAAAGCCATCTTGCAGGTGGAAGATCATCTTCCATAACCAACACTACGTCACCCAAGTTCGGTTCTACGGTTTGATGTGCCCATTTGTTCCTTTGGTGAAATTGAACCAGATATTCTCGCGACCACCTACGCCAGAAGTCCTGCACCATGCGTTGAGTCAACTGCCATCTTCTCAAAGTACCAACATTAGAATTTTCAAAATTAAGTTCGGGTACGAGAAGCAAAGGCTCGCCTACTAAAAAATGACCTGGCGTTAATGGGCATGGATCCTCTGGATTTGTGCTGATGGTGGAAATAGGCCTGGAGTTTAGACAGGCTTCTATTTGGGCAAGCACTGTCGTCAATTCCTCAAAGGTGAGTGTGCTTGTACCAACCACTCTTTTGAGATGGTGTTTGGTTGACTTCACTCCAGCCTCCCAAAGCCCCCCGAAGTTCGGAGAGTGAGGTGGAATGAAGCTCCAAGTTGTTCCGTTGGTCGCCAACCAATCGGCAATATCAGTAGCTACACCGGACCTTTCGTGGTTGAACAACGCCTTCAGTTCTTTGTTAGCTCCGACAAAGGTAGTGCCATTATCGCTCCACATCTCACCGCAATGGCCTCTCCTCGCTATAAAACGCTTAAAGGCAGCTATAAAGGCTTGGGATGTCATGTCACTGACGACTTCTAAGTGTATGGCCCGAGTGGCCATACACACGAACAAACATATGTAACCTTTGGTGGAGTGATAACCGCGACCCTTAGTAGGACGGATGCTAATAGGTCCTGCGTAGTCCACGCCACTTCTAAAGAAAGGTCGGCCAGCATTTACCCTAGCAGAGGGCAATGACCCCATTAAAGGATGTACAGACTGAGCGGAATGACGTATGCAAATTACGCATTTGCGCACGTATTGCCTGACGATACTTTTTGCATTTATTATCCAATATTTGGATCGTATATAATTAAGAACTAACTGAGGCCCACCGTGCAAAGTGCTCTCATGAGCGTCAGCTACCAGGAGGTGGGTCAAATCCGACTTTTGAGGAAGAATTATTGGATGCTTCGAGTCTTCGTGAAGGTTCGCCCTGTGTAACCTACCACCAACTCTCAAAATCTGTTCTTGATCCAAGTAAGGATTGAGCGAGGTAAGTACCCCTTTTTTATTTATTTCTCCTTTAGTTTTCAAACTACGAGTATCTATCTCCGATTCAAAATTTTCCCTTTGACATAGTTTAATGCAGGTAAGTAATGCCCCTTGAATTTCAGAATGAGTTAGATAATTATTGAATGTCGTAGTATAATTTTTATTTTTAAACTTTAAGAACCTTTTACAATAAGCTATTACTCTGGTCAGTTTTCTAAGAGACGAATATTTTGCAATTATAGAATCCTCACTTGTTTCTTTCACTACTGTGTTGCATGCTACTAATGATTTTCTTTCCCCTAAGTTAGTTTCTTTAATTTCCTTTCTACTATAATTAATTTCTTTATTTTTCAGCCAATTAGGTCCCTGTGTCCACAATTCGAGGTCGGCGCACTCAGAAGGATTCACGCCTCGCGACGCGCAATCTGCAGGATTATCACTGGACTGGACGTGCGACCACTGGTTGTTTTCCATAACGGTAAGTATTTCGGACACTCTGTTACCTACGAATGTCTTCCAGCGGCTGGGGTGGCTGCTCAACCAGGCGAGAACCACTGTCGAGTCAGTCCAGGCATGTATTTTTTCTTTACAGATACCCAAGGTGTCGGAAACTTCTCGCAGAAGTTTTGAAAGCAGCAAGGCGCCACATAACTCCAAACGAGGTATGGACACTTGTTTGACCGGGGCCACCTTGGTCTTAGCCGCAACTAGACTAACATGAACTCGACCACTAACATCAACACACCGAACATAGACTACAGCTGCGTAAGCAACATTGGATGCGTCAGAGAATCCGTGCAACTCTAGTAAGACGTCGAGTTGACTCGTGTGAATCCACCGTGGCAGACGGAAGTCCCTAAGATGGTAAAGGTTGTTTCTATAATTAAGCCATTCCTTTAACAGGTGATCTGGAAGTACTTCGTCCCATTCAGATCCTGCTAACCATAGGCGTTGAATGAACACCTTAGCTGTTACTATCACCGGCGCAAGCCAGCCAAGAGGGTCAAATAAGCGAGCGATATCAGAGATAGCCTTTCGCTTGGTTATGGGTGTTTCGGGCGGAGAAAGTTGCACAGTGTATCTAAACTCATCTAACCTTCTCTGATACGTTAATCCTAAAATTTTTGTGAGCGTATCCATCTTAAGCTCCATATTGTCCTGCCTAGCAGTATCGTCATTCATTTTGATAAACAATTCGTCATTGCTGCTGGACCACTTTTGAAGCTTGAAGCCCCCACGATCTAACAATTGATTCAGCTGGTGATAAATAAGTTCCCCTTCAGCGACAGACTGACAACCCGTCAACAGATCGTCTACGTAGAACGATGTAAGGACTCTGTCTGCCACTAGAGGAAAGTCACTTCCTTCGTCTCGAGCTAATTGCTGTAGAGACCGGACCGCCAGGTATGGCGCAGAGGACGTTCCAAAAGTAACGCGCAATAACCGAATATGACTCAGTTCATCATTTGGATTGTCACGCCACAGAATGCGCTGATAATCAGCGTCCTCATCTGCAACCTTGACCTAACGGTACATTTTTACGATGTCTGCAACCAAGCTTATGGGGTGACAGCGCCACCGCATAATAGTTTGACGCAGATCAGGTTGTATGGTTGGGCCAACCATTAATTCTGTATTTAATGCTACACCATTGTGGCCTGAACAAGAAGCATCGAAGACGACCCTAACCTTAGTCGTGCTTTTATCCTCACGCACCACCGCGTGATGTGGTAAGTAGAGCGCATTCTTACCTAATTCTGTTTGAGGGACAACTTCAGCATGTCCTAGTTGTATATATTCATTTATGACTGTACTATACTGCATCCTAAATTCCGGTTCCTTCAACAATCTCTTTTCTAGGCTGATGAAGCGCCTGCGGGCAATGACCTCTGATCCTCCAAACGTGCAAGTGGGCGAATCGGTTTTAAATGGTAATTTTACAATATACCTCCCGGTCGCATCGCGTTTGGTGGTTTTAGAGTAGAAATCCTCGCATTTTTGTTCTTCTTCAGTCAAGATCACACTACTAACTGAAGGCTCCGACTCCAACTCCCAAAACCTGCGCAGAAGGTCATTGACATCCGCTGACTGTACTACAGTATGGTAACATACAGGCCTAGAAATTGACGACGATGGGATTTCGCCAGACAAGATCCAGCCCAACTTAGTCTTCTGAGCGACTGGAGATCCTGGCGGACCCTTGACTAAACCATCCAATAAAATTTCTCCGACTACGCGTGTACTCAACAGTAAATCGATTTTCCCTGGCGTATCAAAAGTCGGATCAGCTAATTTTAAGGATGAGAACGAAGCCGATACTTGAAAGATTTTCTTCTCAGGAAGATGTGATGTGAGCCTATTCAATACATAAGCATCGACATATAAAATAAAGGTAGGATCTAGACGTGATTGCAATTTGAATCGAACTATCCACTTAGAGGGCATTGAGTTTCCCTCATCATCGCCTAGTCGAAATATGTCGGTGCGAGCAGGTGTTTTCCTTAGTCCGAGCAACTGTACTGCAGCCTCTGTGATAAAAGAGACTTGAGAGCCCTGATCCATCAGAGCTCTTAAAACAACAGCAGTGCCAGTTCTTGACTCAACATTGACCAAGGCTGTGGCTAACAGACCGTGGTTGTGAACATCCGCAAAACAACAAATGGGTTTGGCATCGCTTTGACTGGAAGAGGTTGCTGCGTTAGCAGCCGCCACTTTCGTCTCTGCTGAACCATCAACGATTTCCGCAGAATTGGCAGTTGATTTTGGGTGAAGCAGTGTGTGATGCCTCTTCTTACAAAGGTGACATTTCGTATGCTGACGACAAGTATAGACGGAATGGCTTGTTCCTAGGCAGTTGTAACAAAGCTTACTGGCTCGTGCAAACTCCCGACGCTCGTCACAATTTTTCTTAGCAAATGTTTTACAGTTACACAATTTATGATCTCCAGAACATAATACACAACCTTGAGAAGCGACATGAAAAGATTTAGCATTATTATCACGAGCACTATTTTGTTTATTTGCTTTAGGATCTAAATATTCTAAGGCTCTAAACCTAGACTCCATAAAAGTTTTGAACTCATCAAACGTAGGTAAGTCATCATTAGGATTTGAACTTATTCTTAGTTCCCACAATTTACGGGACTCGGTATCTAATTTTTCGGAGCCTAAATACACAACAATTGCATCCCATGAGCTGACATCAATACCTAGACTGCGTAAACCATGTAAACAATCAACCGTCGTGTCTAACAGAGTTTTGACGTTTGCCGACGATTCCTTAGTAATTGACGATTGATAGACAAGCCGTTTGAGCATACAGTTAGCTAAAAACCTTTTATTATCAAATCGTTTGTTTAGAATTGACCAACACTCATTATAATTAGACGCAGTCACAGGAATATGTCGAAGTAACTGTTCTGCTTCGCCTGAGAGATGACTCTTTAAATAATGGAGTTTTTGAACTTCATCCAGTGTTTCATTTTTATGAATAAGTGACGTAAATAAATCGCGGAACGTTACCCATTCCGAATAAAGACCCGCGAACTTTGGTAAACTAATTTGTGGCAATTTCACATTTGAACTATTTTGATAAGAATGTTTATTTTCACTGAAATTAGTACTTTCGCGCGGACTACTTTGAAGTAAGTGTTCTTTTAATTCAGACTTATAGGTTATGTACAACTCTTCAGTAACCTCATAAGTTTCTGCCGTAAAATAAACATTCTTTTTTAATTCTTCGTCGGTTGCTTTTTCTATGATGCGCCTATGCGTTTCAACAAATTGTTTCCACTGTACCTCTAATGATTCTACTCTCGTTTCAATGTAACTTTGTGTGAGCCGATCCTTAGGTGATTTTTTAAAGTTAATTCTAGCTTTTTCTATTATTAATTTGTTATTTAATTGCAATTTTCCTAAGGATTCCATTGTATACAAAGCTACAGAGTTTTTAAATAAAGAAATCAATTGAATGCAACAGACGAAAAATCAAAGTCAATAAACAAAAACCGGTAAATTTTTACAAGTGTTTAGAACCTATTTGACTTAAACAGAATCGGGCATAGATTTCCCGTCAACAGATACCACACTACACACACACACGCACTTTATTTATAATTATTCTAAGTCTAAACTACTACTAAATCTTAAAAGTCTCAAACACTTGAAATTTGCACTAAGTTGAACTTTAAAATTCACTGAGAAAATTTACAAGTCTACCAAATAATAAACACTGGGATTGTAACTCACAGTTTTGTCTGCCAAACCTCTCCAAACACGTCGCTGTTGCGAGTTCGTTGTCGTCACTCTTGATGTCACTGCTGATACTGCTGCGAGTGTGTCGTCATGGTCTGTGACGACACTCTTGATGACGTTGCTGATGTCTCGTCGCTCTATGGGCAGTGTTGTCGCCGTTGCCGTATGAAGTGAGCGTTGATACTGGTGGCGCCCCCTGGCGGAGCCGGCTGCAAACCTCACTGCTGCACTGCTGAACACCGCTGAACACCACTAATCACCACACACCGGGGATTTTACAGGCACTTCAGGGCGATCCACCACTGGTTTCTATGCCACACCAGACGTCACAAAAATGTCACTTCACTTGTCGACGCGATTTCACTTTTCGCGATCCGGCTCGAAGGACCAAAATGATCGGCACTCGACAACTTCCCGGGGACTGACTGATATAAAATAAAACAATCTGTTTCCAAAGCAAGTACAAAAAATTTATTTTGTTCTATCACTATGTAATATGAGCGGAGAATCTCGACACCGCGATTCAGAAATGTGATCAAATCGTACAACGCCATCTATCGAGCTTGGGGTAAAACTCGCAATCGAACACACAGACCATAGCTAACTTCAGGGTGGATCGATTCTAGCTAACTTCAACCAGTGAATTTTGTGTGACAGTGATGCGTGCGCATCTTAAAATTTCACTCTCATAATTTTTTCATAACGCGCCTAAAGAAGTATAACTTCAAAAAGTATTACAAGTATTTATAACTAAACTCTCAGATTTTAATGAAACTAAACAATGTACAGGTACTTATTATTATTTTTGTAAACTACTAGCGACCCCCCCGGAATCGCACGGGTGCATGTTTGTTTATTTGAATTCTCAAAATTTTCATTCATATAAACCTTGCCCTGACAAACACAACAAAAAAAGAATTATCCAATTTGGTGCAGTCGTTCGGAAGTGTACATACATTTCGGCGAGTCATTTTTATCTAAATAGATTTTTGGCTCAGCCGGTAACAGAACTTAGCGGGGGTGACGGGTTTGGAAAAATTTAGGTTTATTTATAAAATTAGGTTGCTAATCTGACACGGAGCGAGCGCATAAAAAGAGGAAAACGGATTTTGAAATTAGTGGTATAGATATTTTGATATTTCACATTATAGCGGCCGTTTTATATTCCATTTTTTACGACCTTTATTATGGCATTAGTTTTATTTTTCAAAGCCTACTATAACTCAAATGAAATAAGAATTAGATCATAATTTAGACTTGTCTTTGCGATTTAATTGGATGCAGTAAAGTGTATCGCACGGCCGAAATACGAGTATCTACGAGTAGATCGAAGTGTGAAATATGTTATATTTTTTTTTTCAACATTTAAATCCATGTTATCTATAAAACACAATAAAAAACGACCTTAAAACTGTTTGTAATTTTATTTAGAAGACGAATGCGAGTAATCTAATTCAAATGTATGTATGTATGTATGTATGTATGTATGTATGTCGGGCTGGTTTCCGCAACTCCACGCCCAAGGCGCGTATTTTGCGAACATCTAATTCAAATTAAAAAGACTACGAATCCTTTAACATCTATATTTTTTGTGCCAATAGATGGCGTTTATTGAAGGAGTTTCCATTCGCCTCATTAAAATTTGTATAGGAACACATTTTGATAGAATGGAACTGGTATGAAGTGCAAAAAATACTATACAACAATTCCTCAATGTGTGAGAAATAAATGGTAAATAAATTAATTTGTATTATTGTTGTTAGAGCAGCAGCTCTAACAACAATTAGTACAAGTAGATTGTTGAAATTTTTACAGAATATGTCTTTCTATGGTTATAGTCTATGGATAAAATCTACTTATTACGGATCATAAGATACAGCCCAAAAAAAAACCCAAAAACCGTTTTCAGTTTATGGTACGGAACGTTTCGTGTGCGAGTTCGACTCGCACTTGGCCGGTTTTTCTATGGTATGTAAATGATAATCATGTATGTTACGTGAGTCGTGCTCGGTGGTCCCAGAAACAAAAATTGACTACCAACCAACACTTTCCGTATAGTGGATCATGGTTCACTCCACAGAGATGACTGTGTTGCAGCAGTGCTGGTGGAGACTCACCTATGGTATGTATGTGCTGCGCGAGCGCCTGGCAGTGCGCCAGCGCGGCGGCGGCCAGCTGGTGCACTGTGCCGTCCACCGGACCTGCTGCCGTGTCCGACCTGATGCCTTCCACCCACTCCTCGAGAGACTTCACGCACTGTGATATAAGGCGACACCATTAGTTGGTATAGCAAAGTAGACATATTATCAGGGGAGATAGCGTTAGAAAATGTAAGTCTAAAAATCCAATAACACCTGCCCGACAATAAAGTTTATTCTATTCTATTAGGTATGAAATTGTCTGAAAGCATTTTCGTGGGGTCCATGAGCGTGCTTGCAACTGTATACTCACATGTTGCTGACAGTGCTGCAGCACGGCGGCGTAGGGCTGCGGGCTCGCGGGCGCCAGCGCTCGCTCCAGCTCGGGCTGCAGGCCACGTAGCCGTGCCAGCAGCGCCCAGCAGCTGTATACTCACATGTTGCTGACAGTGCTGCAGCACGGCGGCGTAGGGCTGCGGGCTCGCGGGCGCCAGCGCTCGCTCCAGCTCGGGCTGCAGGCCACGTAGCCGTGCCAGCAGCGCCCAGCAGCTGTATACTCACATGTTGCTGACAGTGCTGCAGCACGGCGGCGTAGGGCTGCGGGCTCGCGGGCGCCAGCGCTCGCTCCAGCTCGGGCTGCAGGCCACGTAGCCGTGCCAGCAGCGCCCAGCAGCTGTATACTCACATGTTGCTGACAGTGCTGCAGCACGGCGGCGTAGGGCTGCGGGCTCGCGGGCGCCAGCGCTCGCTCCAGCTCGGGCTGCAGGCCACGTAGCCGTGCCAGCAGCGCCCAGCAGCTGTATACTCACATGTTGCTGACAGTGCTGCAGCACGGCGGCGTAGGGCTGCGGGCTCGCGGGCGCCAGCGCTCGCTCCAGCTCGGGCTGCAGGCCACGTAGCCGTGCCAGCAGCGCCCAGCAGCTGTATACTCACATGTTGCTGACAGTGCTGCAGCACGGCGGCGTAGGGCTGCGGGCTCGCGGGCGCCAGCGCTCGCTCCAGCTCGGGCTGCAGGCCACGTAGCCGTGCCAGCAGCGCCCAGCAGCTGTATACTCACATGTTGCTGACAGTGCTGCAGCACGGCGGCGTAGGGCTGCGGGCTCGCGGGCGCCAGCGCTCGCTCCAGCTCGGGCTGCAGGCCACGTAGCCGTGCCAGCAGCGCCCAGCAGCTGTATACTCACATGTTGCTGACAGTGCTGCAGCACGGCGGCGTAGGGCTGCGGGCTCGCGGGCGCCAGCGCTCGCTCCAGCTCGGGCTGCAGGCCACGTAGCCGTGCCAGCAGCGCCCAGCAGCTGTATACTCACATGTTGCTGACAGTGCTGCAGCACGGCGGCGTAGGGCTGCGGGCTCGCGGGCGCCAGCGCTCGCTCCAGCTCGGGCTGCAGGCCACGTAGCCGTGCCAGCAGCGCCCAGCAGCTGTATACTCACATGTTGCTGACAGTGCTGCAGCACGGCGGCGTAGGGCTGCGGGCTCGCGGGCGCCAGCGCTCGCTCCAGCTCGGGCTGCAGGCCACGTAGCCGTGCCAGCAGCGCCCAGCAGCTGTATACTCACATGTTGCTGACAGTGCTGCAGCACGGCGGCGTAGGGCTGCGGGCTCGCGGGCGCCAGCGCTCGCTCCAGCTCGGGCTGCAGGCCACGTAGCCGTGCCAGCAGCGCCCAGCAGCTGTATACTCACATGTTGCTGACAGTGCTGCAGCACGGCGGCGTAGGGCTGCGGGCTCGCGGGCGCCAGCGCTCGCTCCAGCTCGGGCTGCAGGCCACGTAGCCGTGCCAGCAGCGCCCAGCAGCTGTATACTCACATGTTGCTGACAGTGCTGCAGCACGGCGGCGTAGGGCTGCGGGCTCGCGGGCGCCAGCGCTCGCTCCAGCTCGGGCTGCAGGCCACGTAGCCGTGCCAGCAGCGCCCAGCAGCTGTATACTCACATGTTGCTGACAGTGCTGCAGCACGGCGGCGTAGGGCTGCGGGCTCGCGGGCGCCAGCGCTCGCTCCAGCTCGGGCTGCAGGCCACGTAGCCGTGCCAGCAGCGCCCAGCAGCTGTATACTCACATGTTGCTGACAGTGCTGCAGCACGGCGGCGTAGGGCTGCGGGCTCGCGGGCGCCAGCGCTCGCTCCAGCTCGGGCTGCAGGCCACGTAGCCGTGCCAGCAGCGCCCAGCAGCTGTATACTCACATGTTGCTGACAGTGCTGCAGCACGGCGGCGTAGGGCTGCGGGCTCGCGGGCGCCAGCGCTCGCTCCAGCTCGGGCTGCAGGCCACGTAGCCGTGCCAGCAGCGCCCAGCAGCTGTATACTCACATGTTGCTGACAGTGCTGCAGCACGGCGGCGTAGGGCTGCGGGCTCGCGGGCGCCAGCGCTCGCTCCAGCTCGGGCTGCAGGCCACGTAGCCGTGCCAGCAGCGCCCAGCAGCTGTATACTCACATGTTGCTGACAGTGCTGCAGCACGGCGGCGTAGGGCTGCGGGCTCGCGGGCGCCAGCGCTCGCTCCAGCTCGGGCTGCAGGCCACGTAGCCGTGCCAGCAGCGCCCAGCAGCTGTATACTCACATGTTGCTGACAGTGCTGCAGCACGGCGGCGTAGGGCTGCGGGCTCGCGGGCGCCAGCGCTCGCTCCAGCTCGGGCTGCAGGCCACGTAGCCGTGCCAGCAGCGCCCAGCAGCTGTATACTCACATGTTGCTGACAGTGCTGCAGCACGGCGGCGTAGGGCTGCGGGCTCGCGGGCGCCAGCGCTCGCTCCAGCTCGGGCTGCAGGCCACGTAGCCGTGCCAGCAGCGCCCAGCAGCTGTATACTCACATGTTGCTGACAGTGCTGCAGCACGGCGGCGTAGGGCTGCGGGCTCGCGGGCGCCAGCGCTCGCTCCAGCTCGGGCTGCAGGCCACGTAGCCGTGCCAGCAGCGCCCAGCAGCTGTATACTCACATGTTGCTGACAGTGCTGCAGCACGGCGGCGTAGGGCTGCGGGCTCGCGGGCGCCAGCGCTCGCTCCAGCTCGGGCTGCAGGCCACGTAGCCGTGCCAGCAGCGCCCAGCAGCTGTATACTCACATGTTGCTGACAGTGCTGCAGCACGGCGGCGTAGGGCTGCGGGCTCGCGGGCGCCAGCGCTCGCTCCAGCTCGGGCTGCAGGCCACGTAGCCGTGCCAGCAGCGCCCAGCAGCTGTATACTCACATGTTGCTGACAGTGCTGCAGCACGGCGGCGTAGGGCTGCGGGCTCGCGGGCGCCAGCGCTCGCTCCAGCTCGGGCTGCAGGCCACGTAGCCGTGCCAGCAGCGCCCAGCAGCTGTATACTCACATGTTGCTGACAGTGCTGCAGCACGGCGGCGTAGGGCTGCGGGCTCGCGGGCGCCAGCGCTCGCTCCAGCTCGGGCTGCAGGCCACGTAGCCGTGCCAGCAGCGCCCAGCAGCTGTATACTCACATGTTGCTGACAGTGCTGCAGCACGGCGGCGTAGGGCTGCGGGCTCGCGGGCGCCAGCGCTCGCTCCAGCTCGGGCTGCAGGCCACGTAGCCGTGCCAGCAGCGCCCAGCAGCTGTATACTCACATGTTGCTGACAGTGCTGCAGCACGGCGGCGTAGGGCTGCGGGCTCGCGGGCGCCAGCGCTCGCTCCAGCTCGGGCTGCAGGCCACGTAGCCGTGCCAGCAGCGCCCAGCAGCTGTATACTCACATGTTGCTGACAGTGCTGCAGCACGGCGGCGTAGGGCTGCGGGCTCGCGGGCGCCAGCGCTCGCTCCAGCTCGGGCTGCAGGCCACGTAGCCGTGCCAGCAGCGCCCAGCAGCTGTATACTCACATGTTGCTGACAGTGCTGCAGCACGGCGGCGTAGGGCTGCGGGCTCGCGGGCGCCAGCGCTCGCTCCAGCTCGGGCTGCAGGCCACGTAGCTGTGCCAGCAGCGCCCAGCAGCTGTATACTCACATGTTGCTGACAGTGCTGCAGCACGGCGGCGTAGGGCTGCGGGCTCGCGGGCGCCAGCGCTCGCTCCAGCTCGGGCTGCAGGCCACGTAGCCGTGCCAGCAGCGCCCAGCAGCTGTATACTCACATGTTGCTGACAGTGCTGCAGCACGGCGGCGTAGGGCTGCGGGCTCGCGGGCGCCAGCGCTCGCTCCAGCTCGGGCTGCAGGCCACGTAGCCGTGCCAGCAGCGCCCAGCAGCTGTATACTCACATGTTGCTGACAGTGCTGCAGCACGGCGGCGTAGGGCTGCGGGCTCGCGGGCGCCAGCGCTCGCTCCAGCTCGGGCTGCAGGCCACGTAGCCGTGCCAGCAGCGCCCAGCAGCTGTATACTCACATGTTGCTGACAGTGCTGCAGCACGGCGGCGTAGGGCTGCGGGCTCGCGGGCGCCAGCGCTCGCTCCAGCTCGGGCTGCAGGCCACGTAGCCGTGCCAGCAGCGCCCAGCAGCTGTATACTCACATGTTGCTGACAGTGCTGCAGCACGGCGGCGTAGGGCTGCGGGCTCGCGGGCGCCAGCGCTCGCTCCAGCTCGGGCTGCAGGCCACGTAGCCGTGCCAGCAGCGCCCAGCAGCTGTATACTCACATGTTGCTGACAGTGCTGCAGCACGGCGGCGTAGGGCTGCGGGCTCGCGGGCGCCAGCGCTCGCTCCAGCTCGGGCTGCAGGCCACGTAGCCGTGCCAGCAGCGCCCAGCAGCTGTATACTCACATGTTGCTGACAGTGCTGCAGCACGGCGGCGTAGGGCTGCGGGCTCGCGGGCGCCAGCGCTCGCTCCAGCTCGGGCTGCAGGCCACGTAGCCGTGCCAGCAGCGCCCAGCAGCTGTATACTCACATGTTGCTGACAGTGCTGCAGCACGGCGGCGTAGGGCTGCGGGCTCGCGGGCGCCAGCGCTCGCTCCAGCTCGGGCTGCAGGCCACGTAGCCGTGCCAGCAGCGCCCAGCAGCTGTATACTCACATGTTGCTGACAGTGCTGCAGCACGGCGGCGTAGGGCTGCGGGCTCGCGGGCGCCAGCGCTCGCTCCAGCTCGGGCTGCAGGCCACGTAGCCGTGCCAGCAGCGCCCAGCAGCCCACCGCCGACCCGCAGCGCGCCGCCAGCCGCCGCGAGCGCGAGCACGCGCGCTGCCACAGAGCACAGGCTACAGTTACACTCTGCCAGGGTCGCGCGTGTGTTTGAAAGAGTCACCGCGACCCTAGCACAGGCAACTGAAGGAACACGGGTGGGTTGTAGTCAGTAAGAGTCTGACACGAAGAGCGGGCAAGGTTATATTTGGTGATTTCCCATCCAAAAAAAAAACTTCAGCTACATCACCACGTACCAACTACAACTGACGTCACACTAATTCTGTATCACGCAAACAGATTTCCGATTAACACATTCAGAATCTCGACATCAATAATCGAGAAGTACCCAAACATCACATCACATGCAAATAAAATTCTATTTCCGCCTGACCCAGGTCTTCACCGGACACGGTTGTTTCCTGTTTCGGATAAAGCGGGAGGAACCGCCCGGGTGTCACCACTGCGCGGATCGCCCAGGGGACACGGTGGAGCATACGGTGGAGCTCTGCGTCGTGCAGGCAGAGCAGCGCCGTGTGGGAGTGGAGGCGAACGGCGGCAGCGACCTGAGTGTCCAGCCCTGGTCCAGCCGGTCGATTCTGCTAACAGCTCACCGTGAAAACGTAAGTGAAGTGAGCATGAAGTGAACTGTCATTTCATCTTGATTGTATGAATTGACAACCAACTTCACGTTCACTTCACTTAAGTTTTCACGGTGAGACGTTACAGAATAGCACTAGGTAGCGGATATGCCTAGGGGTAGCGGATAAATTCTTAACAGTTACCGCACCCCTGGGCACTCAGGCAGGGAAGGAACAGTTGGGTTTTAGTCAGTAAGAGTCTGACACACCCTCCCACTCCCACCCAGAGCGGGAGATGTCATTGGATGATTTCCCACCCCACACAAAAAAAAAGGCTATGGTACGGAGAGAGAGGGAATGGGAAGCAGTCACCTCCTACAGCCGAGCAGTAAAATCTCGCGAAGCAGGAGGCGGAACGGGTTAGGGAGACTCAACATAGACGCCCTGGGCATCGGGGGTCGCAAGCCGATCTCCGGCCACTATAGGCGCGTGCTTGCGGACAGCGAGTACTGGGTAGCTCACCGTCCGATGAGGACCAGGCCCGAGAAGCGACAGCGCGTAATGTTCCACGCGCGCCTCAAAGAGCTGTCAGCAACACCAAAAGGGGCCCGTCAGGGTCGATTGCCTGTCTGGGATCGCGGATAAAGTCGAAATAGAGTTACCGCGGCCCTTGGTACATGAGGAGACCTTGTGCCTTGGCACATGAGGCAACTGAAGGAACAGGGGTGGGTTTTACTCAGTAAAACTCTGACACACGTTCCTTTTATCAAAGGCGTTTAACTAAGTAAGGTGGATCGGTTTTTTTTTTAATCTCTGGACGTATTCCGAGGTTTTCTATTATTATTTCGTTTATTTACTTTAGACACATACTCGTATATCTATCAATTATAATTTTAAATATTTCTAAAAAAGCATACAAAAAAAAAAACATTTAAAATTATAAAAAATAGTAGTCCGCCGGTGTCGAGAGCAGGGTCCAAGCTACCGGTGGTTAGGGCTCCAAAGACAGGAACCTCGTCACAATGCGAGTCGTATCGAGGAGTACTGCCTTCTGTATCAGGCTCTTGATCCAACCGCGCAACGACAACTTCGGCAGGTGGTCGTCGAGGCTATTGGCAACCAGGCCGTTGGCGGTAACGACTATCGGCACAATGACAGCCGAGTCCACATTCCACATATCGACAACCTCGTGTGCCAAGTCAAGATATTTGATTTGTTTCTCTTTCCCAGCTTTCACGAGGTTTTTGTCATGTGGTGACATCGATTATCACTGTGCGGCGCGCTAATCGGTCTATCTCCACTATATCCGGCTTATTGGCAACAATAGTCCTGTCAGTGATTATAGACCGATCCCAGTACAACGTGACATGGTCATTTTCGAGAACTGGGTCGGGCACATACTTGTAATCAACGGTACCTCAGAATCCACAAGTTTGTATTTTAAAGCAAGCTGCTGATGAATAATCCTGGCCACTTGGTTATGCCTGTGCAAATACTCGCTGTTAGCAAGACGAGAACAACCAGAGATAATATGTCTGATGGACTCACCCGGACGGTGGCATGCCCGACACACGTCAACCGTCCCGTCCTTCATGATATGCCTCCGGTAGTTATTCGTCGAGATAACTTCGTCCATATTCGCACTGACAAAGCCTTCAGTTACCCCGAAGAGGTCACTGAAACGTAGCCAGGCCACGGACGCCAAGAAATCTACATCAGGCCCATGAAGAACCCGATAAAAGCGCGTTCCATACCTTCTTGCGGTCATCAGTAGTGAGTATTACAGGTTTGCGCCAGTTCTCTTTAGCCATGGACAACGGGGTGAGTCCCTTGTCCACTGCCACCACATCTCGGTGCATATCCACGTCGGTTTCAAAATATTCTCTGAGACTGCACACCTCGCGGTTGTGGAGAGTCTTAGCGTTCAAAAAGCCTCGACCTCCACACTTCCGCGGGATGTACAGTCTTATCACCGATGATCGTGGGTGATGCATCCGGTTTGCAGTCAGCAGCGTCTGGACCCTCCTATCTAGAGCGTCAAGTTCGGTCTGAGTCCATTTGAGTATGCCGAAAGAGTACATCAAAACCGACATGATCCAACCGTTGACGGCGCGCACCCTATTCCTGCCCGACAAAAGGCTGTTCAATACCTTTTTCAGGCGGCCAAAGAAGTGCTCCTTCAGCGATTGCTTCATGTCAGCTACGTTAATGCCTAACGCTTCCGACATACCCAAATATTTGTATGTTTCGGTCGAGGAAAGGGATCTAAGATAACACAATTCGACACGGTCGCCGCTTAACCCTTGCGATGCTGCTTGTAAGTAATTTGCATATTTTTTTCTTAAACGATTTTTTTCTTTAAGAGCCTCCTGGTGTATAAAAAGGTGTGTAAAAAAAAGGTGTATGGAATCCGAGAGTTGAATCCCTTCGGATTCCATAATCCCCTCTCGCTTTACATGCATGACTGCACATTTGTCCACACCAAATTCCATCCTGATGGCGCTACTGAAACCGACGCCCTGAAAAATGCCCCGTTTAATCCATATAGGCTCATCACTCCCCAGGATTGGTCGACATCCTGGATATCGAAGGACTGTCTTCTATTGCCCCATACATGACTCAAGAAAGGTGCGTAGAGTTGCATCTATTTTGTACAACTCCAACACCCTCATGAGCCATGAATATGGAACAGATTCGTAGGCCTTCTTATAATCAATCAAGCATGTCGACAAATCCTTGTGGGATCGACGAACCTGTTGGCTTATGGCCATGTCTATGAGGAGTAGCTCCTTAGTACCGCGGGTTCCGTTCCTACATCCATTCTGAGGCAGACATAGTTGAGTTACTCTCAATGTGCATATTAATTTTTGCTCTCAGGATGGATGTAAGAAGTTTATAGACCGTTGACAAACATGTAATCGGTCTGTAATTCTTGGGTTCCGCGGGACTACCTGTCTTATGGAGCAGGTGGGTGACACCGGTTGTTAGAAACTGAGGCAGAGACCCAAAAAAAAAAAGACTAAGGATGACTGAAATTGAGATGCCAGGAGCGCGTGTGAGCTGCTATACCATTTAAGCCAAAAGTTGTGCAGTCCGTCCGGTCCCGGTGATTTTCAGTTGGGTAACGGATGAATTTCTTTGGCTTCATCGGATGGAGTAATGGTGACTTTATCTAGTTTTATTTTATAATTATTATATTTATAAGTTTAGGTAAAAAAAAAAAAAATAGTAAATAGCAGTAGTAGTAGTATTAGTAAATTTTGAAAACTGAAAATACACGTGAGCAAACATTGTCATTGCAGTCTCTCGTCTTTATGACGGCCTTACCTTCGGCTCTGGCATCTATTTTGCCTTGGCTACAATAAAAAATGCCCAGGCATTTCAAACGACGTTTTTCAACACAATTTCGCGAAGAAATATATATAATTTAATTAAAATAATATTTTGTTCCAAAATATTCTCACAAAAATTGTGTCACAACATAATTAAAATGGCTTTTTGGATCGTGTTTGGTTATTTAGAACACAAATAATTATTAATTTGTCGATAAGAGTATATAAATTTCTGAAATTTAATCTATACAGGGTGTAACATTATTTACGCAAAAACCGAAAGTAGTTTGTTAAGAATCGGCTTCTGAATCGATGTCTGTCATTAAAAATAGCTGTTAATTTTTAGCGGAAAAATCTTTAATATAACATAAATCACAAACATCCATATCGATATTCGTACCAAGTTAAAACAATTGTTAATTCAAGGAAATTTAAGCTTTAACACAAAGCAATAAGGCCTATTTAAATGCACGACTCACTGTGAATTCCGCCTTCACAGGCGCCTTTATTAGTTGAGAAATGACAAAATACTAGATCAAGTATGCTAAATTTTTCGCAAATGTAAAAAATGCTACGGACAAATTCATTTCCGTATGCCTTTGAAATCGCCGACGCGCGCGCTTCGTTACTTCAGTCTGTGGAATCTGTACCCATTTGGTGGTTGTTGTCATAACTTTTCTTACACTTCTTCTTCTTCTTATCTTTATTTATTTATTAAAACTTCATGCAACACAAATGTACAAAGGCGGACTTAATGCCTTAGGCATTCTCTACCAGTCAACCAAGAGTGGTGGAGAGATAACATGGCAGGTGCATAAACTGAAAAAAAAATACTAAGACGAAAATAGTTACGAAAGTATTTATATATATAGTTAAAATAAACATACATATATATTTAATATAATATAACTACATATATAAAAATAATATATAAAGTTAGAGATAAGGATTTTGAGACGAATCCTTTACTTGTTAAGTAGTAATTTCGCAACTTTCGCTTAAATGCATACTGACTGGTGGCCGTCCTGATATTGAGGGGAAGCGCATTCCACAGAAGGATGGACTGTATATGAAAGGAAGAATGAATCAAATTAGAAGTATGAGAAGGACAAAGCAGTAAGAGATTGTTAGCATAGAACGCAAATTCCTGGCGTGAGTAGACCAACGATACTGAAAGTGAGATATAAGATAAGAGGGAGGGGTGGGAGAGTTGAGGAGAAAGACAAGTGTAGTCAGAGCGCGCAAACTTCTTCTCTGGCGAATGGGCATCCATTTGAGCTCTGCTCTAAAGCTTGACACATGGTCATATTTCTTTAAGTTGAAAATGAACCGGATGCAGTTATTGAGGAGCCTATCAAGCTTATCCAGCAAAACTGCGTTCAGGTCAAAGTAGCACATGTCACCATAGTCGATTATAGGGAAAATTAAAGTCTGCACAAGCATAGTCTTCGTCTTTGCAGGCAAAAAACTTTTTGCTTGTCTGTATCGTCTGAGGAACTCGATACAGACATCGCAAAGTCCCGTTGACTCTTAATATCTTTATTTACGTGCGCGATCCAAAGTGATATTGAAGTGCTCATTAAACTAAATATAAATTTTAGACCAGCTTGCATTAAACTGCACACAAGGCGTTGACCTCCTTGAAACGTGATAAAGAAAGTGAACGAATATAAATAAGTACCTAGTGTCTAGCAAGTGAAAATAGTTGAGTTTTGTAAGTACCTATAATACGATTCTATTATAATTAATGTTAAAATTTTGATCTTTTAAATACGCTGTTTTAAAATGAAGTTACACGTCTAAGATATGTAAATAATTTGGCGGCAGCGCCACCGGGCTCCAGGCGCAGATGGAGTGCCTTTACAGAAATTAAAAATTCATCCCCGTTACTAAGCCTAAAATCCTAGGTTCTTGTTAGGCTTAACACAATCGTAAAAGTAAACAAAATTAGGTCAGTAGTGGGTCGTCTTTGGGGCGGTCAAACCTGCAAGTAAAATCCTCTGCAAGTAAATCATAATTTTACTTGCTAGAAAACTACCCGGAAATATCGATATCAAAAGTTAGCAATAGGTCATCGAACTGATATCAGCTGTTGAGCGAGCGGCCGGCCGCTGTGAGTGTGTGCGTAGAGCTCGTGTAGGACGCTCAAACGTTTTATGGTTACTTAGGATAACTATTTTATAAAAAACTAGCTGTGCCCGCGACTTCGTTCGCGTGGTTGTCGAGAACAAAACAACGTCGTTTAGATAAGAGTATATCACCTTTTTGATGATTTAGATAAGAGTCCTGACTTTGGTATAGTTGATTACGTTAATGCTTCTCTATATACTATGTTAGCGGTGGAATTACCCGGAGCATATACAAAAAGGTTGTTTGGGTTGCTAACACGTGATAGAGAAACATAGAGTTGGCCGTGTGAAAAACAATCAAAAGTAAGGTCTACACCCGCAACGGATAACGTCTGGCCTTGGGCTTTATTAATAGTCATAGCGTAACAGAGGCTTACAGGAAATTGCACACGTTTGAAAGTAAACGGAAAATTATTGGGGATAATGGGTATCCTGGGAATGAAAACAACATCACCGGAGCCGCAACCTGTTAAGATTTCGGCTTCGATGACATTTCGTTGGAGATTTGTTACTCTCAACCGAGTTCCATTGCATAGTTTTGGTGGGCTTAAATTTCTGAGTAGAATGATTGGTACTCCGACTTTTAAATAAATTTTGTGTGCTGGAAGACCTGGCGTATTTAGAGAGTCTAAAAACTCTACTGGATAGTGGGTGGCATCTCCTTCTTCTAAAACCGTGTTAATAGATAAATATTCCCTACTTTCTCCAGAAACATGTACCAATATTTGAGAATTTATTGCTGCTGCTTGGTCGTTGCGAGGTGCCAAAATAGCTCGTTGGCATAGCCAAGCAGCGTCATGGTTCGAGATCTCTGATGGATCTCCGTATACAGAGGAAATGAGTTCCTGCTGTGAGGCAACAGAAGAACACAGGCTTTCGAATAAAGTTACTTTACCTCCTTCTTGAGTCGGGTATGTGCCGTTACCAATTTGAAGTAGTAAATTTGAGAAAACCTGCGCGTTTGCGTCACCTCCCAAATATGCTCGCATATTAAAGCTCAAATTAGTTAATATGACACTACGCCATAAACTAGAGCTCTTTAAACAGGCACCTATTTCATCGGCCCTCGTTCCTCTGGGTATTATAGGGAGTGTCTGCCTGAAGTCTCCACAGAATAGCACCGTTAAGCCTCCCATCGGTCGGTCATTTTGTCTTATATCTCGCAACGTTCTATCTACAGCTTCCACAGCTTTACGATTTGCCATCGTACACTCGTCCCAAACGATAAGGGCGCAATCGCGTAAAACCCTTGCTTTATCACTATTGCGAGACACGTTGCAAACAGGGTTTTCTGTGCGGTCCAAGTCGATTGGTATTTTAAATGTTGTATGTGCAGTTTTTCCTCCTGGTAATAAAGTGGCAGCTATTCCTGAGGAAGCGACGGCAAGGGCAATTTTGTTTTGGCTCCTTATTTGAGCCAAGATAACTTTAGTGAGGAAAGTTTTACCTGTTCCACCAGGTGCATCTAAAAACAGCATTTCTCCTAATGAATGTTCTACACTACAGCATACTCTATCAAAGATTTGACGTTGTTCTGTCGTCAAATTTGAACAGCCATTTCGCAATATTTCTGCTAACTCTTCGGGGTTGTAATTTATTTCAGATGTATACTCCCTATTAATTCGTTCCCCACCAACTGTCGGTGTCGGCAAGCCGTATTGACTGAGGGGGTTCCCTCCTATACTTGTAACTATATCTTGTATAGCCAGCAAAGCCCTATTATGGCAGCTTTCACGTACTTGGTCAGAAGTTTCACTATTTATATTTTGCTGTCTCAAAAAATCTTCGGCAAACGCGTCTTTATATTTTTGCCACAACTGCCCAGCGTCCGATAGGCCACAAAATGTCAACAAAATGGCAAATAAATGGCGCAAACGATGTGGACTATCACTGACGCATGCTTCGGCTAAAGCATCATCCCAATGCTGATCGCCATCTAATAAATGCCGTGCGCGGCAAGCAGCTTGAAATGTGGGATATTCTATATCGTCCACTTTGCGGAGCTCAGCAAAAGAAGTAGGTCCTCGCACTGTGTGAAGAAGAAGGCGTAAATAATAACACTCTGCATTATTTGGGTGCACCGTGTATACTCTTCCAATCACGTGTTCTTTAAAAATGCCGGACTCGCCTTCTACAGCAGTTCCACGTCTCCTGCGATTAAAAACACCTTGCTGCTTGTTATAAGTATAATAATGTGGCACTTCATTGTACAACAGAGACTTAGCGAAATTGTCTCTTTCGCAAAGGCGAAAGAATGCGAGCAAGGTGGTTTGTCTTGGGTTGTTCATTCTTTCTGCCACATTTTCTGGCTGAAAGTAAACTCGCTGCCCGCCTTCCAGGTGCACGTCAAGATGGATGACTGGCGGATACCTTTCATGAATAGGGAAACTCAAAATGCGCCAAACTGCCTCCGAAGAGCTTATGTATCGGCCAGATTGATACCTTGTCACTTCATCAAATTGGTTGTTATTTCTTAGTGCTATCATGGCTTGATCACTACCTTTATTAACATATTTACATATATATTTTATAGATTCGACGCTATTACAAATTTCAACATTAATGTGTGCTTGAAAAGCGTTTGACAAAACTGGAGAATACGGTACCACCCAACTATTATTTAGAATTATTTCTTGTCCACGGAATCTGACAGTAGCTGTGAAACCACCTTGTGACGGTGATCTTCGCCGGTATTGCGGATACCCATTTTCCCCAGCCATAGTTAGTTCTTTCAGTGCTCTGGGGTATTTTTTTGAGCATTGACCATCTTTCATGCACGGTGATTCCCTGTTTAAGAGGCCACATGGCCCGTGAACCATATGTGTTTTTACTATGTCATGCAAAATCGGATCTGCATTATAGTCCGGAAATTCTGCACTTATGACACTGTCTATAGCATCGGGACGAATTTTTTCTTCCAGCCACAGAAGAATGTGCGCGTGGGGTAAACCACGCTTTTGCCACTCGACGCTATACATAAAACAAAGAGTTGAACCGAAAACTTTCTCCTTTGTAAGTAGATTAATCAAGACTTTGAGTTTTAAATGAAAAATCCTAGCAATAATGTCATGTCTGTCGTATGACGCCTGTCCTGTGAGAAGTGCCTGGCAAATCTCCGTCCACTTTGGATTTGTTGTAAATGTTATAAAAAGGTCCGGCCGGCCGTATTTACGGACGTAACAAAAAGCATCTTGCGTTCGTTCGTGCATATACCGCGGACCGCCTGTGAAACTGGATGGCAAAATAACCAATCGACCCAAGTTTTCGACGTTATTATCTGATTGCATGGCGTCCCGCAAGTGCACGTATTCTTCAGCGCGTAACCGTCGCTGGTTAGTGCGAATATACACTAAACGTTCAGTTTCTATTTTTGCGTACATGTCCACAATAAATTGGCTGAACAAACCACGAAATCGTTGCAAATATACGAAACTGTTTTGCCTTATTTGTAAAAGGTAGGAATAGTATTGTTGAGCAGATATTTTTTTTTGATAATTAGTGACTCTCGTAGTAGGGTTCACTTGGTACAGCCCAAAATTGTACCCATCTTCACCATGACAATAAATTAGTGGATATTGCAGGGCGTCGTAAGCTCGGTGGGTTTCCAAAATGCGTTGAAGGCGATCGTCGCGTGTACGCAACACGATATCACGTCTCTCACACTCCTGGTCGACTAAAACAACTGCAACTTCATCTGCGACGGGTGCATTGTGTCTTCCACGGTGTTCACCCACAGGACGTCTATCGGCACTTATAACAATTTTGAAATCATTGCTGCCTTGTGGAATTGACTCCAATGCAGCTTTGAATTCACGAACGTACTGGTTAACGTGATGCAGCAATTCTTGAAGTTGACCCAAAAGCTCAGCATTGAGCTGGGGAAAATTGTGATTTCTAACATTGAGCTGTTGCGTGTAATCGGATACAAAATAAATTTGGAGAAATTTGGGTTCATTTTCTGGCAGCAAAGATCCAATAAGATGATAAACTTGACCTTGTACTTTGAAGGTTGGCATGAACGGTCCTTCCGTTATTTGTTTTGCCCCAAAGGAAGTCATTTGGAAAGCACTGTTATATAAACGAATATTATCCAAAAAACGGTTCGACTGGGGATGATCGCCATTCAGGAGACTTTTAAGTAAGTGTGGTGGATCTTGGAAATTTGGAAGAACAATTTTTCCATTTGAGCAGCACATTCCATCTGTCTCTTTCCTCCATTTCAAAGCATGACAAAAATTACAAATTTCTCTCATGTCACCCACGAAAGTAAAGCCAGCATAATTAATTCTAGACGAATATGTGAACCCTGATTTTTCCCTATTGTCCCAAGGTAATAAAATATTTGCATCGTCATTTTCCATGGACTCATCAGCTCCGCTATTTGTTTCTCTATTCATATGGTATCGAGCTCGTTCTATTTCTAGGCGAGATTGACGTTGTTCTGCTGTTTCTGCTCGTCTTAGTTCATCTATTCTTTCCCTTTCAGATGCAAGATAACTTTCATTGTTTCTTTGTACACCTACATAGTTATGTCTAGCTATTTGTAATCGTTCTTCTCTTTGGGAGAGAGATTCAGACTCGCGCGAGAGAGCGTGTCGCTCTCGGTCAGATGACAGACGTGCTTGGCGTTCCTCGATACTCTCTTGAGAACGCAAAGTCGCGGTCCGAGTTCTTTGCGAACTTAAGCGCGACTCCCTTTCTGTGAAAGTCTCTGACTCGCGTGAGAGAGACTGGCGCTCCCGATCAGCAGACAGCCGAACTTCGCGTTCCTGGATATTCTCTTGAGAACGCAAAGTCGCGGTCCGAGTTCTTTGCGAACTTAAGCGCGACTCCCTTTCTGTGAAAGTCTCTGACTCGCGTGAGAGAGACTGGCGCTCCCGATCAGCAGACAGCCGAACTTCGCGTTCCTGGATATTCTCTTGAGAACGCAAAGTCGCGGTCCGAGTTCTTTGCGAACTTAAGCGCGACTCCCTTTCTGTGAATGTCTCTGACTCACGTGAGAGAGAGTGGCGCTCCCGATCAGCAGACAGCCGGTCTTCGCGTTCCTGGATACTCTCTTGAGACCGCAAAGTCGCGGTCCGTGTTCTTTGTGAACTTAAACGTGACTCCCTTTCGGTGAACGTTTCCGATTCACGTGAAAGAGCGATGTGCTCTCGGTTAGCAGATAACCGTGCTTCACGATCTTCTTCCGATTCCTGAGACCTACAAAGTCTCATCCTTTTCGCATTTCGGCTACGCAGCGAAAGGTTAGTTTTTTTTCTTTGAGGCATTTTCAAGGAAAATTAAAGCAATAAACAAAACTAACAACACTTATGACTGAATAGCCTACAAACTTAAAAGAACGGTGCGTCGAACAGTCTAGTGTGACAACGTATCGTCTGTTCGTGGTCGTGACTCAACGAATTGGCAACACTAACTTACTGTATAACGATTGGCACTATTGGATTCAAACTACGAAGTAAATCAAATACAATCTTTACTTCGTACTTCAAACCAATGACCAAAGTTGACCAAACGAAACCAATAAGATAAGCAAATACTTTTTTTTCGACCAATTTAGAAAATCGATAAACCAAGCAACCAAAGAACTTTTACGACACACGCAAGAACTTTTAAGACACCTAACGAAACCCAATTTGCCTAGTAAACACGGTGGACGTCATCCTCGCGCGGAAAATCTTAACACCGCGATTCAGAAAATGACGTCATTTGCACAACGCCATCTATCGGATTTAGATTTCAACTATCAACATTAGTTCTATTTTTAGTCTTAAGATGTCGTTGCAAGTACTATACTTAATTGCGTAACGTAATATTTTACTTCTTGAACTCACTAAATTAATCATATCTTTTGATAGAGTGAACCGATTTCGATGAAACAAAAACTAAGTTAATCCTCAAGTTGCGTATAATTTTTGTATATAAACATTGTCAGCATTGAATTCGTAGATTTTACGTGATGTGCGCACAAACAAACAGACAAACAGACAAACAGACAAACAGACAAAAATTTCAAAAATGATGGAAATGGGTTCTGTTACTTATCTTTTCACACGCTGGCTATTTTTTGTTTCAATTTCTTCAATGTACAAAAATGACTTTTCTACAGATTTATTATATGTATAGATGACTATGTTTGGTTTAACTAAATTTAATTATAGTAATTGTTTTAGACTTATAATTTAGTATTCTAATTGGGGTGTCTGAGGTTTTGCGCTTAATCCGTTACACAGTGTATATATAAAAGCGAAAGGTCACTCATTCATTCACTCACTGATTAATCACGAAATCTCAAAAACTGCAGATGTTTGGCACAGAGGTAGATTATGAGTAGCAGACGTCAGCTAAGAAAGGATTTTAGGGAACTCCCCCCTTAATGGGGTGAAATAGAGGGTGGAAGTTAGTATGAAAAATTTTAAGTTTTTGCGGACGAAGCCGCGGGCAGCAGCTAGTAGCATATAAGATGTTCAATTTATTAGTCCAGTCTAAATATTCACAAAACTATAAGGCCTCGCATCGGTTGCGTTGAGGAAAGTGTAAAGGAATTGAAGTGTCCATTGCACACTTGTGTCGTTAGCCTCACCTCCACGTCTCCGGCGAGGATCGTGAAGCAGTCCTTGAGCACGGCGGCCAGCAGCGGCGGCAGGCGCGGCAGCGGCACCAGGCCCAGCAGGTGGCGCTGCTCGTGCCTGGCCAGCCGACACACGGCTGCCGCCACGTTGCCCGCTATTTCCGCCTCCCACTCGTCGAGGGCTTCGCTGCTCTCTTCTGACGTATCTGATGACAGAATTTCAAAGCTTGAGATGAACGAAGACTATCACTCAAGGCCCCACATAAAACCGTTGCGACGTTGCATCGCTAAAAACAACGACATCATCCGAAAAAAAAACTCTAAATCCAAATTTGTGCGTTATGACGTCAGTTCCATCTAAATCAATCAATCAATCAATCCAAACTAGTCGGGAAAACTGTTGCAGCTAGCCAGTCAAAACCGTCAAACATGAATGATGATGATGTGTCTCACAGATATAACATACCTACATGATAAAATGTTGAGAGTGCCTCCTCAGGTTTATATTTAATTCGACCTATATTTACACGAGTGGTCAAAAACAAATGAAAACCTGTAACGCTGCTAGCAACACTAAACAACCAACGAACCCAAACCATAGACAACTACGAATGAATAGCAACAAAAATCAGTTACCGCTGGTTTCCGGTTGCGTTTTCCTTGAGTGTGCGAGCTTGCTGTGGAGGCACTCCCTAAAACGTTTGAAATACATTCCAAAGTCGGAGTGCGATCGCAATGCTAGACGGAAAACAATCAAGAATACTCTGAGTTAGAAAACGTTGTACAATAGTGGGTGATTATTGCCACTACCAAAATTAGTTCCAAAGGTGAGCGTCGGGCTTTCCTTCGGAAGTTCGGAATACAGCCACTCTACCGCCAGTAAATAGAGAACAGTGAGAAGTTTTGTGGCCACGTCACTAATCACAGTCCGATTCCGATATAATGTTGCCATTCAAACAAGTTATAATAAATACAAAAAGTAGTTATTTGCTGAACCTAAAAGATCCTGGGATTGGGACCATCTTAACTGTTGCCTGCATTAAATATAAAGATATTTTTGAGCATTAGTACTTACAAGCTTCGGATATAGACTTCCTGGGTCCTATAGCGAAACCGGTAGACTGCTCCAAAGTCTGAGACGCCCTCATCATTATCTTGTTCGCGCGTTTCTCGATACTAAACAAAAAATATACATCTTAATTGTATTTCCCTCCCAGCTTCTATATCCCTTTCTTGAATAATAGTTTTCTGTGTTCTCTGTAATATGGAATATGCGTGATATTTTTTTTATTTGTTCAATTGAAGACTTATTAACTATAGTGAACAAATATAAAGGACTTTTGAAAATATCATCATCAGCGACGAAGAAGAGCTTTAAAGTTGATAATTAGAAAGAGAAGTCCGACGTGTTCTTTGACGTCAAACGACATGACGCCCATAGAACTGCCATAAAAAAACAGCGTTTTCGAGAAAGGGACAGATATATTTGTTTAAAATTGTTATATGTCGTTTAATTTTCAATCAATTTTGATTCTGCTTTCACTGTTCGTGCTCTATTTTAGTATATTCATCGATAAACTGGCTAGACAACAAATATTTTTTTCATGCATATTCCCTATTGATATATATCGGGTTTGAAAAAAAACAGTTTCCGAAGCCGAAAGCCACATATATTCTACTCATTATTTGGATAATTTTTTTTCCACTAGACCTAGTGATACCTGAGAATCCACTGGTCGGATTTTTTTTTTACTTTTTTACGGAAATTATTTTTCAAACTGTTATTACTAAACTTTTTTCCAAACAAACATTAACTGATTTTTTGTTTTTTTTTTCGAATTTTCGAAATTAAGCAGTTACAAAAACGAAATTAATATCAAACGTATCCGACAAGTACCTACGTGGCTTAGAGCGAAGGGGCGGGGTTTAACTCCATCCGCGTTACATTGCGTGCAATAAAAAAATGTTTTTTTATTCATACCTAAGAATAAAAGTCGTTTCCCAGCAATAATTTTTGTGCAAAGCTACTCGTACTTTGTTAGATGTACAGTATGCGTAGTTGACGGCTACGTAATGTGTCTTTTTATACCCAGACTATGATCCTTTGTTGGTTGAAATAATTTTATAAACGGCACCAAGAAGAAGGTACACACTTAATCCAAGGTAGAATTTAACACTTTTAGGAGGCAGTTCAGTGAAGATAAATCAATAGATAGTAAAATTTTGTGTTGTAACTTACACTTTCTGTAATTTACTAGTCCTTCTCTGTGTGCTGTCTGAACGATGCAATAAGTTTTTGGCTCTCTGAAAAAAATGTTTTATTTTAATTTCCCTTATAAGTACCACTTACAGACACACACAGTTCCTAAGCACGTCTAGGTGTGTGGTATCTTATGAGAATTCGTGAAAGCATATTTTGGAGAAGTGCTGAATCTCATCGTACTTATAAACGAATTTTTAATTTGGTACTGCAACTATAACATACTCGTACTTTGAGTTAGTGATATTTTTACTACATTAAGGTATTTCACTCAACTATTTTTAACCGACTTCGAAAAAGGAGGAGGTTATCAATTCGGATGTTTGTATTAATAGCGGTTAATATCAATTTAATTTAAAAAAAACAAACTAAATGACTAATTAGTAGTCTTTAATCAAATTACATAACATAACACAATTTCACATATATTAAATATAGTTCCAGATTTATATAGTGACAATAAATACTCTTACGAAACGATGTTATCACGACGGCTGCTTGCGACGAAATGAGGGCCGAGTACTGCCGCGCTCTGCTTTTATAGTCTCGACCGCACGGTAGTTTAAAAATAACGTTTTGACGCTAATACGGCCTCTCCTGACGTGTGGTTGTCCTCAGCCACATTGTCCTGACGATGGTCCTTGCTGCAGTTCGCTGCAGTCATCTTCGGCAACTGTTCCCGGGTGACGTGAAGGGCTCACGTCCTCAATAGCTGCATCCGTACTTGGTGGACCCTGGTGTATGTCTGCATTTCCACGACTTGAATGGCCTTCGCAGCTAGTTGCACTGATAAAAGGTGCTGTGAAATTTTCCTCTTCAGCTAAAAATGAGAAAATGACACACATTAGTAATATCCTTATTACACAATGTAAACACATGTTATGTTGTAATTAAATACAACATATCTAGACAGAGGCACCCAGTTAGCTTGTCTTGGCAGAGACACATCTCAATGCCCTTTTGAATAAACAGACAGAGGCACCCAGTTAGCTTGTCTTGGCAGAGACACATCTCAATGCCCTTTTGAAAAAACAGACAGAGGCACCCAGTTAGCTTGTCTTGGCAGAGTTACGCCATAACTCAATGCCCTTGTAAATAAACTGAGACGGAGGCACACAGTTAGCACGTCTCGGCAGAGCCCTCGCTCAATGCCCTCACAAATAAACTGAGACGGAGGCACACAGTTAGCACGTCTCGGCAGAATTTCACTATAATTCAATGCCCATATAACCATTACGCATTTACACATGACTCTTTCAGTCCGTGTCATATAGATTGTATCAAACATATTTCATAAAATGCACGACTATGCATCTTTTAGACCAGTGTTTTTCAAACTGTGGGTCACAGATTCAAAAATATTGAGAAACACTGCTTTAGACAAAAAGTAAATACAACGGTCTACTTACTCTCAAAATACGTGGCATACGACTCAGGGGTCCACTCTTCTCTCCAAGCAACCATACGCTCAGCGGCAGCCTGAGTGACTTTACCATACGAACCGGTTAACAGCTGTTAGTAGTTCGTATCCATCGTGTGGAAGGATTTTCATTACACGATGTGGCCCTCGCATCCCCGAGTCCAGCTTGACTGTCACTTAGGAAGTTTTTATTACAAACACATCATTTAGATTAAATGTACGCTTGACCTTCAGACTCCTATTAACATATTCATCTTATTTACGTATATTTCAAGTAGTTCACTAGCACGCTATATTTGTAACTATCTTAACCCTTCGCGATTCGGTCGCAAGTCATCAACAGCAACATCGCAAATAAGAGATCGTATGACTGGCGTGACTGCTTCAACACCAATAAGCAATTGTAAGGGTGAGATCTGAGTGGTCAAGCTGCATTTTCCACAAAGAATTGGATCATGTGCTCTCTGGCTTAGACGTCTCTATGCATAACATATTGAGTAAAGTACGACCGTAGCTTTCGACCTGACCATTCTCACGATGCATCTCAGAGGGAAATCAATTAAAACTTTAAATTTTTTTTGTTCGCTCGGTCTAACCTGACCCACAGAGATAGTTCGACCTAGCTACTCAACCTCCGTAGCCAGAAATGTACCTACCTACTTTTCTTTAAGTTAATATGAAACTTCGCAGAAGTAAGTGATTTCAATACCTCCCGTACAAATACGTTCAATTTTTCGTTGATTGAAAATCTGTACTGAACTCTATGCGCTTACTACCAGTTGTGACTTTTGATAAAACAGTCACAATTGTGAACAATTCCTTCAACTGATTTAAAACAGACATTAATTTTTCACGATCGCTACCTTGAAGCGGTGTGGACACTTGAAAACGGTTCACTTGAGTTTAGACCAACTGAACTAGGAGTTCGAGTAATGCGTGGCTCATTGTTTACACGAATGTACGTTACCACGTCATGGTTCAAAACATCTTTTACTATTAGTACTGGCACGTCTAGGCATTTCAGGGGAACAACAAAAAGATCCACCTTAAGCGAGATACCGCAAAATTCTATAATTAATGTTACGCGGCTATTACACTCAATGGTGCGGATTCTGTTTAGTACGAACTAAACTTAATTTATGCTATTCAATCTTTTTCTCTCTAATAAAACAAGAAAGAGACGGACGTAAATTAGAGCTGTCAAATTTAGTTGAACTAATATTTCCATACAAATTAAGGGTACACGAAAAAATATGTCGATTAAAAACACGGTGATGCGCAAGGCGTAAACTGGCTTGACATCTTTAACTTCGTTCAAAGCTATAGCCGTCCTTTTCTCGCACTGCCTTTTAGTAAAAGACAGCTATTTCTCTAATTTTAGTTTAGTTATTGAATAAGCGAATCGGCACCAATATTTTGATTACTAATGTCACGTAATAAGTGGGTAGCCGGGTACACTTAAAATATGTATTTCGAAATAAATGAAACGCGTGATCCGCAATCTATCAGTACGTCTGTATTATAGCCGTTGTGACGTCACTATCTGTTGATGAAAATTTCAACTTGATACAAAAATTAACGCTATTTTATTTTAGTTACGCGTTTCGGATCTTTGTTTAGCAAAACAGACAGAAATGTCATGGCCTGGCTTTTTACAGAATGAACACGGCATATTCGGTTTCTTATTAATCGTTTCCGTCGGTTCATCGATTTTAACAGTTTTCGATTGTTTAGGGCACGCACGCTGCACGTGACCCACACTACCGCAAGAAAAACATGTTACTTTGCGATTTTCATTATGATGTGGACGTTTTCGAGAGTTTAGGTCAGACTGTTTACTTTGGGAAGATTTTACAGAGGTGTCAGATGAGTTGGGATTCGGTTTGGTATAAATAGAAAAGAATTCAACAAGATCTTTGGTCTTTAAATGAGCGTTAGTTGCAGCGGCACTTACTTGTGCGTCATTTATACCTCGTATGACAATCGCGACCGTTAAATCATCGCTTAACCCTCTAACAATATTTAGTCTTAAGATGGAGCGCCTGGCATATTCTGCGTACGTGGAATACTTGTCGGAGTTAGTACTCATGACGTCAAACAAAATATTTGCAACATCGATTCGTCGTGAGCAAAGAGGTTTAAACTCGATCTTAAAGTTAGACCAGGTGCGGTCGTTTGTGACCCAGTCGTTTAACCAACTACGAGCATCTCCTTTCAGGCAATTAGCAATTCGGGATAAACACTCGTTGTCGTCCCATCTATTAATATCACGTGCCCTTTCAACCTCTTCACACCAAGAATCAATATCATGTATACTGGGATCAAAGTTTGATATATAATAGTGGTTGGATCTGACCTTGGTTAACGCACTCAATGCTCCAATGAGGCGATCTGTAGCATCCAGTGACGTCGAAGTACTTGCAAGCGATTCTCCAACGATGCTGGTATTAGACTCTGGCACTGCTGGTTGTACCACCTGAGGCGAACACCCGAAGATCTGCCCAGGTGCCACAATGGCACGTTCTTCTGGATTTGTTGTTGTTGCCGACACGGTGCTAGTTGCGGGTAGGCTGGTGTTTTCTAGCGCGGTTAGTCGCGCCAGAATAGCTCCAAGAGTTTCTTGGAGCTCGGTTGCATCATTATTTTGATCACGCCTATTTCTACCTCTATTACGAGTGGTAGCTCTTTCGGACATGATTGAAAAGTTTTTCGCACGACACAAAAATAAGATAGGCAATGGAGCCTATCCCACTTCTGATAATAGCGGTTAATATCAATTTAATTTAAAAAAAAACAAACGAAATGACTAATTAGTAGTCTTTAATCAAATTACATAACATAACACAATTTCACATATATTAAATATAGTTCCAGATTTATATAGTGACAATAAATACTCTTACGAAACGATGTTATCACGACGGCTGCTTGCGACGAAATGAGGGCCGAGTATATTTTTTTTTTTTTTTTTTTTTTTTTTTTTTTTTTTTTTTTTTTTTTTTTTTTTTTTTTTGTGGGGCGTCTTGCAGGTCAGCCTCTGAGGCTGTCGTCTGCTTAACCGGGCTTGCCTGTGTAGGCTTTAATATATTAAAGCCTCCAGCCAGGACTTATTAAACTTACAAAACTAAGTGACCACGCTAAGGGCACTCCCTGCGGAGTACGGGCCTCGGCTTAGGGCGTCACTGAGGGGCAGCAAGGGAAGGCTGGATCTGGTTACCATTAATTGGGGAGTTTACTGGCTCAGCGGCACGTGCTGGCGAGAGACGGGGAGGGCAATGACTTAGATTTCGCGACGGGCCTCGCCGGCGAGGTCGGAAAATCGGCGGTCTGTAGTGTTTTTTGATAGTGCTGGTTTCCCTACGGCTCTCTTGGCGCAGGGTTGTGGCGTCATCAGGGACTTGGAGGGTATGCCGGGGGCGGCGAATCCTAGAAATTTGAGAGGGAACGTATCGAGTAGCCGATGCGATAAGGGGGTTACGATGTTTAGCAGCAGTTTCTAGGAAGCGCTTGGTGGAGCGCTTCATGAACTGCTGCAGGGTGGGGATTTTGAGGTCAACATGCAGCTCCTCGTTCCTCACAAAGTAGGGGGCATCCACCACCTTGCGGAGAAAGCGGTGCTGCAGTGTCGACATCTTGTGGAGGTGACGGGGCTTGGCATGTGCGAACACTGGGCAAGCATAGGTCATGATTGGTCGGATGACCGCGGTGTAGGTACGCAATTTGCACTTGAGTGACAATTTGCTTTTACCATTTAGGAGGAAGTGGAGTCTACCTTGAGCAAAGGCGGCCCGCGAGCGAGCTTGCTTTATGTGCTCGACGAAGGTGAGATGCTGGTCTAGGATTACGCCTAGGTACTTGGCCTGCTTCTCTCAAGGGATCGGCCTGCCGTACATGGTGATCGGACGAGGGGGTCTGACCGTATGTCGCGGTCTATGGCCGAGTACTGCCGCGCTCTGCTTTTATAGTCTCGACCGCACGGTAGTTTAAAAATAACGTTTTGACGCTAATAGTATATATATTTTTTTTTTTTTTTTATGTATGTTCGGGCATAACTCCGTCATATATTGACGGATTTGCAAAATTCTTTTTTGTTCGAAAGGGGTTTATTCCGAAATGGTCCCATTTAAATTTCAAAAAGATCTGATTATGGATTTCGGAGACAGACAACGGAACTCTTCAAAAATTGACTGCAAATCAACCGCGATTGCTGCTATCGTATGTCTATGAATTGTCAACACAGTTTAATGGGGAACCACAACTAAAAAGTGAAAAAAACCTTTTTTACAAAAAAATAGAACCGACTTCCAAAAAAAGTGCAAAATAACTTTAATTTCGGAAGTCGGTGTCAAAAAACACAGACACAAAACAGGAACACCGACTTCCGAAATTAAAGTTATTTTGCACTTTTTTTGGAAGTCGGTTCTATTTTTTTGTAAAAAAGGTTTTTTATTATTTGTACTTATCAAAAAGTTACTTTTTCCAAATTTGAAAATCGAAAGACTTTTAAAATCCGTTCAAAATTAAGAAAGCTTGAAGCCTTTCAAACCTTGTGGAAGGGGAAACTGCGAAGTAACAGAAAAAGGATGCAAACACATAAGTGAAGACGTCACCGTCATTAGTAGGTTACGCGCGTATGAAAGAAATAGCGAGATGTCCCCGCCACGCTCCCTCTCCCTCTCACCAGTATTTGAAATGTTAATTGCTGCTTCATTTAATAACCAATAATGATGCTGGTTTTAGAAGCAGATTCCTTCTTAGTGTTTAGTTTTTCTTAAAAAATATTATAATATTTACAAAAAACTTTTTACAAAAAAAAAAAAACAACCGACTTCCAAAAAAGAGAATACACTAAAAATTAAAAAATAACTTTAATTTCGGAAGTCGAAAAACCCCAATAATATGGAATGTGGAATTTAAACATACTCGTAATTGGAGAAAATCAAAACGTAATCTATGTATACGTATTTTTCGTTTTTGTTTAGTTTTTCTAAAAGTAAGTAACATACATACAGTCGAACATAGAACCTCCTCATTTTACGAAGTCGGTTAAAATACACACAGGAGAAATAGCCTATCAATAATATCCTAAGTTTGTTTGAATGAGTCACTCACCATCAGCGGCGACGCTGCCATGGACCTGGACCTGAGGTAGTCCTTGAAGGCCACGAGCGAGCTCTTGGCGGCGGGCGCGCGGATGGCCAGCAGCGGCGCGGCGGGCGGCACGCCGGCCGCCGACAGCCACGCCGCCGCCGCGCGCATGGCGTCCAGCGCGCCCGCCGCCGTGCTGCCGCTGCCGCTCACCGACACGCTGTCCACGCTGGAGTCTGGGAACGTTTGTTATCTGTGATGCCATGTCCAGGGTTTTTTTTTGTAGGGTAGGAAATCAACCAATGACATCTCCCGCTCTAGGGTGGAGCGGAAGGGCGTGACAGACTCTTACTGACTAAAACCCACCCCTGTTCCTTCCCTGCCCTGAGTGCCCATGGGCGAGGTAACTCTGTTTCGAATTTATCCTCAACCCCTGGGCAGGCATCGGCCATGACTGGCCCCGTCATGAATGCTGACAACTCTCACGAGCCTGGTGCTGATCGAACCGCGAGCTACCCATTACTTGCCGTCCGCAAGCCCGGGTATGTCCAGGGATAGCGGATAAATTCCAAACAGAGTTACCGTGCCCCTGGGCACTCAGGCAAGGAAGGAACAGGGGTGGGTTTAAGTTTAATTAATAATTTGGATGTGGCATTATTGATTTTTGAATCGTTAAAGTGATATGTTTTAAGTTGGTACAAATAAGCAGTTTGTTCTGATCTTAGGTAGGTGTTGGTAGTTGAGACCTTGGCACTCAGGCGACTGAAGGAATTGGGGTGGGTTTTAGTCAGTAAAAGACTGACACGCCCTCCCACTCCACCCAGAGCGGGAGAAGTCATTGGATGATTTACCACCCCCACAGTAAAAAAAAACGGTGTACCTACTCTATTGTCGAGTACATGACAAATATCAGAATACTCTACTAAGAAGTCTTTTGGCGGACGGAAACCTAAAGAGAAACTTCTGTATGAGGGACTTTCTCTTTAGGGTTCCGTACCCGAAGGTTAACCGACCCTATTACTAAGCCTCCGCTGTCCGTCCGTCCGTCTGTATCTCATGATCCATAATAGGTAGATATTTTTTTTTAGTTGAAATTTTCACATAATGTGGATTTCTGGTGTCGCTATAACTACAAATAATAAAAATCGTATGGAACCCTTCGTATGCAAGTAAAACTCGCACTTTACCGTTTATTCCTGTTGTTTTTTTTTTCTCCATATTTGTAACTTATGCAAATCCTAATAAATACTTTTTCTTTCTTTCTCATCTGAATGGTAAAAAGGTAAGAGTTTTTGTGGTCTCTTGCTTGAATAGATTATTGCCAGAATCTTAAAAATAGACACACAACTATACCTTAGCATTTACAATACTTTGTCTTCATAACAAGACATTTAAGCAGAAAATGGCCGTCTCAAGAATGTGCATTTACCTCGACAAAATTTTAATAAGATATTAATGTTTCTTTTTCAGTATTTTTCATAAATTCTGCAAAGGCAAAGAAAGAAAAAGGGGAGATAGATAAAAAAAACGGCCAAGTGCTTGTCGGACTTCGTACATTAAGGTTCCGTACCAAATGAGGGGATAGAAAAAATCTGATTTATCAATATATTGGTATTTCATATTTGTTAGTAAAATACACGTATTATAATAAACATTATCACCAAATTTCAAGTTCCTAAGTCAATGGGAAGTTAAAAAAAATATTGTGACAGACGGCGGACACGTAAGTGACAGCAATAGGGCTCCGTTTGGACCCTTTGGGTACGGAACCCTAAATAGTTCGCTAGTCTATGAAGATAAAAGTGTACTTGCCTTCTTCCAAAGCAATCATGTCCATGAGAGTAGTGGGTGACAGAGGCCTAGTGTTACGACTCAACAACTCCTCAAACGCATTCTCGAGTTTGGACACACCGGTATTGTACAGCTGATTCTGTTGAACAAAAATTAATTAAATTAAAAAAAAACCGGCCAAGTGCGAGTCGGACTCCCACACGAAGGGTTCCGTACCATCTATAAAAACGGCAAAAAAAATCATGTCTGTTGTATGGGAACCCCCTTAAATATTTATTTTTTTCTGTTTTTTCGTATTTGTTGTTATAGCAGCAACAGAAATACATAATCTGTGAAAATTTCAACTGTCAACTATCATGGTTCATGAGATACAGCCTGGTGACAGGCGGACAGACAGACGGACGGAGAGCGGAGTCTTAGTAATACGGTCCTGTTTTACCCTTTGGGTACGGTACCCTAAAAATTACCTGTTTCTTGCTCATGTGACTAATGTTTTAATGTACTGTGGAGTTGTTGCGCCACTTCATCCCAGTTAAGACACTAGGAAGTGGTGACGGGTGGTCGTTTTTGGGGGACTGTCTTTAAGTAGGATTTTGATGTTCAAAAAGTGCTAGCTATCAGCCTAGTTTCAATAAATGACTTTTGATTTTGTACATTTTCGCGCGTTTTTGAAATTTTTCTTACATCTCATGCGCGAATTTATAAATACTACACTTAAAAATATTTATCTAAGAATGTACCTACACAACAAAATGTACTTACAATGTTCTCCAGTTCCACACTCTGTGGGTTGTTCTTGTTGAAATATCCTTGTGCATCTGCTAATTTGTCAAGTGCCTGCAAAAGTGGTTTGAATAAAAATCATTCTCTTACTGGGCAATCATTTAGAAAGAAGAAGGACCCTCATGCCATTTATTTGACTGTTATTGTTATTTTGTTCAACCAATCACAACAGCTAATATATCTAATAAATGAAATTAGATTGATTGCAATAATTGCATAATTATTTATTGTATTGTTTTTGTATTATTAATTGAATTGTGTGAACTGAATGTTATTTGTTATTGTAATTTTTATTTTTCTAGCCTGTCACATTGGTTTTCTGTAATGATAGCTGTATGTATGTCTGTAATAAATAAATAAAAGCTATCATCAAATTTGATCATATTTTCATAACAGTATGTGTTTTTAGAAAAATAACTTTAATCCGTACACAAAAAATTTCATTGGCACTACTACTACAAAAGTTTTAAAAACTATTCCAATAGTATTACTTTCTCCCAAAAAATAACTTTATTGACACTACAGTTGATACTTGCCTCAGTGGGAAAATGTCAATTGAACATAATACCCATAAAATAACATAAGACAGTACATGTAACTTACTTCTAGATAAACATTGAGTGACTCGACAGTGCCCGTGTGGGGTCCAGCTTGTATCAGGTCCGCTAGTTCTCTGCTTACCATGTAGTAGTTGATCACATGGTCCAGGGAACGCACTGTGCGCTCCATGTCTGGAAATACACAAGTTATTCACTGCCATGGTAATCAGTTGATGATGTCCTGACGAATTCTTCAGGTGGACACGTCAATTAAGGCAATAGTGGCATGGCAACGAGTATAGTGGCGAGATAGTGCCTGATACAAGGTGTAAAAAGACACATCACAAAGCCGTCAACTATCAACGCATACTTTACATCTAACAAAGTAGCTTTGCGTAATAATTATTGCTGGGAAACGACTTTTATTTTAGGTATGAAAAATAAGTTAGTTTTTATTGCGCGCAATGTAACGCGAACCTAGGCAAGCAAAGTTCCCCTCCCGTTCCACCCAGAGCGGGAGAAGTCATTGGATGATTTCCCACCCCACAAAAAAAAAAAAGGCAAACAAAGTTAAGCCCCGCCCCTTCGCTCTAAGCCGCGTAGGTACTTGTCGCATACGTAAGACATTCATTACGTTTTTTGTTTTGGAGTACCTCAGGGAAGTGTGCTCGCCCCGACGCTGTTCCTGATTTATATAAACGAGTTGTGTAATATTAGAAACAGTGGCGGACGAATTTTTTCATACGCAGATGATACAGCGGTTGTTTTCTCTGGTAAATCTTGGGCAACCGTGCGTGCTGTTGCTGAACGTGGACTAGCGGTAATAGCAAGTTGGTTAAATGCTAATCTTCTAACCCTCAACGTTGCTAAAACTAACTTCATCTGCTTTACTCCTAATCAGAGGACACAGCCAGGTGCTGATTTTGGGATCGTGATCCATGAGTGTGCAACCTCTCACTATCCTTGTAATTGTCAAAGCATACAGCGAGTTAATTCCACTAAATATCTTGGTATAACTGTAGACCAAAGACTGTCCTGGCACACCCATATTGAAAATACCTTGGCCAGGGTCAGAAAACTTATATGGATTTTTAAAACGTTACGGCATGTGATGCCACCGCTGCTACTAAACAAAATATATACTGCTTTAGCACAATCGGTCATCACATATTGTATACCGATCTGGGGAGGGGCCACCAAGACCAAATTTCTAGACCTAGAAACTCAAAGGTCTCTCATTAAATGTATGTACTTTAAACCCTTTCGTTACTCTACAGACAACCTTTACAAGGTTAGTAATCTTCTCTCTGTAAGGAAATTATACGTATTGAACATAACCATCCAACTGCACAAGACCCTTTCTTTTGATCCATCTAAGCTCGATAAAAGACGTAAAGACATTGTGTCCCGTTCCACTCCGGTCCGTACGGTATTTGCCAGGCGTCAGTATAACACTCAATCTACCTATATTTATAATAAGTTGAACCACATATTGAACATTTACCCCGGTATGAAGTTGCGGTATGAATGCAAAAATACTCTATCGGAATGGTTAAAATCACAAAAATACGATGAAATTGAACTACTATTAACCAGAATATGTTAAAGTTTACCTGCACCCAATCTTAACATACATCACCAGATCAACCATTAACACATACATGTACTCACACCCATACACCACTCACACCCACCTTCCACACACACACAAACACAAACATACGCACACACACACACACACACACACATACACACACACACACCCACAAACCCTACACATACCTGAACTTGCTACAGCAATTTTGTAATCATCCTAGAATTCTAAATTTGTTTATTTTATTTTTCATTTCCTTTTAATTATGTCTCAACAGTATAAATTATTACCCATGGGAAGTTGCGAGGTAACCCCATCACAAGTATCCTTATAACTTACTGGGGTTGCCTCAATTTTGTGCTGTAGAACAATTGTGTGAGAAACAATAAAGTTATTTTTATTTATTTTTTATTTTTGTAACTTCAAATGCGTAATTTGCAGTGTTGATAAAAATCATGTTTTTATTTTTATAAAAAAAAATGAGATTAATTTTTTTACATATTCCACTATGTGATTCACATGGAAGTTAGTTAGTAGCTATAAACAAAATCTCTTTATTTAGTTTGATTATATTTTAATCATAAAATAAAAGTAATTAACAAACACACAAACACACATACATCACAAAGACATAACAAAGAGTATTCTATTCTATTCTTCTTCAGTTACATAAATTGAAACAAAAACAAAAATTCATCATTAAAAAATAAACAAATCGTCTCTATACATAATATATCAGAATCAAGCAAAGACAGTCAGTCACTTATTAACCGACTTCGAAAAAAGGAGGTTCAATGCTCGACTGTATATATGTTTTTTTAATGAATGTTCACCAATTTCTCTGTCAATAGAAAACCGATTTTCAAAATTCTTTTATTATTCGAAAGAGTGTAGCTGTACTTCTGAGGTGGTCCTGTATAAATTTTATTGAAATAGATTCAGTTTTTTGAAAAAAAAACAACAAATACAAAAAAAAATTGTATACAAAATGTTGTTTTGGTTTTCCCCAATTATGAAAAAATTCATAAAAAAAAAAATCCATTCATAAAAAAATCATTCATTTTTTTTTAAATTTTATTTTCGAAAAAAAAATAATTGCGACTTTGACCTCCAAATTTCCCTAGAACCAGTGGATTCTTAGGTATAGTCTAGTGGATAAAAATTATCCAAATAATGGGTACAATAAGTGGCTTTCGGCTTCCGAAACTGTATTTTTACACCCGCTTTACACTTTCGCTTTATGATTATAATATAGTCATCCTTTTTCCTACAGCACCTTTCTTAAAAGACAACCAGATCCTCTTGATTGAAAACAGTACCTACCAGAAAAATGTAAATAACATAAAATAAAAACTACACATTATTCTCTTACTTTGATGAATATGTTGCAATCTAGCAGTATCTCCATACAGAGGCAGCACAGCGGTCTCCAGCTGCTGCAGCCTCTGTTCACATGCACCAAGCACGTTGCACACGTCACTAGCCAGAGTGGAGCCGCGCTTGGCTGCGGCCTTCAGCTCTTGGATGTTCGTCATCTCCTGGAATGTGGAAGGTTGATGTTGTGATGGAAATATGTGTTGAGATCATCGCGAGAGTATTTTAAACCACCAAACGACTGTTATTTGATCTCTGCTGACCAATCAGTAGCAAAAAAATAATGTTAAGCTCATTAAAACAATTATATGCATACAATTCATGCAAATAAGACACGCCCCCAAAATGTTTTCTTGCGAATAAATCGCAAAATACGTTGCTTAAACATAGTTGTAATTAATTCACAATATAGATGGATATTTCTTTATAGCATCAGCCTATACAACAGCCAGCTAATCATGATCAATAAAATAGAATGAGAAAGTTAAATAACTCAAAATACACTGCGTAAACATACCTTTCGTAACTTCATTTCTATTTCGAATTTCTTCTCTACTGCATACATGTTGGATGATTTTATTATGTTCTTAATCCTTTACTGAACCTTATATTACAATGAATCAATTTCATAGCCCATACAACACAAACTATATTGCTAACATTATCAACAATTTCAGTAAAAAAAATGTTTTCGACAAATCTGAATCAGTCAGAATGATATCTGACTGTGACAATATTATTATATGACATTTATGAATTGTCATAAATGTCATTGTCATAAATGTCATAATGACATCATGTCATAAATGTCATTGTTTTTTTTTAACAATAATTGTGGTATTTGGCAACAAATCTGTCGAGTCAGCCGTCTCGGCAAACTTCGCTGAGCAATACTACAATAAAATTCTCAGCTACATTTTCCCGAGATCGCGCCTGTTTCAATGATTCCACATATTGACCAGTTGCGTAGACACTTGAGACACAAAACTACACCAATTTTTAACCGACTTCGAAAAAGGAGGACGGAAGTTTGGATTTTTTTTTTTATGTATGTTCAGGCATAACTCCGTCATATATTGACGGATTTGCAAAATTCTTCTTTTTTGCGAAAGGGGTTTATTCCGAAATGGTTCCATTTAAATTTCAAAAAGATCTGATGATGGGTTTCGGAGACAGACAACGGAACTCTTCAAAAATTGACAGCAAATCAACCGCGATTACTGCTATTGTATGTTTAGGAATTGTTAACACAGTTTAATGGGGAACCACAACTAAAAAGTGAAAATAAAAAACTTTTTTGCAAAAAAATAGACCCGACTTCCAAAAACAGTGCAAAATAACTTTAATTTCGGAAGTACGAAGACACAAAACAGGAACACCGACTTCCGAAATTAAAGTTATTTTGTACTTTTTTGGGAAGTCGGTTCTATTTTTTTACATCACAATATTTATTAATCATAGGCGAATAATTAAAACAGCCACTGAACTTCACTCGAGAAAATCCCGCCAAAAACTCATGTCATCAATTTGTCAAAACAAAATCAAATAGCGTTGCGTTTAATTGATTACATTTATTTTTTTACCACTCTATAGCATATTCCAACAGCTTCTGATAAAGTCAAGGAATCAGTAAGTACTGGTGCAGAGTCTCCACAGCTTCACAGCTATGAACTAACTAGCTTCTGCCGTTGCACTCGTGGAATCAGTCAGGACTTCCCACAATTTTATGTAAATTTATAAATTCATGTATAGTAGTGTGTCCGATGATGGAACGGATTCGGCGGCATTAAATTATGCAATTTCGATGCACACCCCTGTATTGTAAACCGATAGAATTCCGACAGGCAACTCAAGATTCTAAAGTTTTCACTCGACGAGTCCATCTTTGCCGATGATTGTCTTGGTTCGTTTCATAATTGACACAAGCGTGTCAAGCTGGTATCAATCAGATTCGTGTGCAGATTCGTCCCAGAGATGAGAGCAGTAGTCCATACACGATACACGATCGAACTGATAAACGCTCAGCAGCTGTTCCGTCGACTCGTCGTCGTCGTCTTTTTGGCCACTAGTTGAGTTTTGCCTCGATGCATGGCCCAAATTGAGATTGGATGCTAACTTAACTTCAAGAAGATCAAGATGATCGGTTATCGGCGTGGTTACACCTGGGAAAGATGGACTAGACCTAGACTATGCCAAAGATGACTTTAAAGTTCCCACGGAACGCGTAGTGGCGTAGCTACCTTGGGTGGCACCCGGTGCGGAAGTTGGTGGTGTCACCCCAAAGCAATACATTTTATTATGTTATACATCATGGATCATTTAATATTTTATATAAAATATTGAACAAAACACAAGTTTTTCTAACTCTTTCGGAGCCATCTTGCTGGGCGAAGACAGTGTGTCCAAATAGGTCAATATACGAGCAGTGACCATATAGTCGATTATGGCGTACTACAGGGTAGTATTTTGGGACCAACTCTTTTTCTCGTATACATTAACGACCTCGCTAACCTCAATATACAGTCAGCAGTCAGGGTCACTAACCACTAGACCAACAGGCCAGTCAAATCAATATTTCGGATCATATCTCATGAATGCTTAGATGAAGTGGACTGCTCATGCACATCTTTGGTGCGCGTCAATACTATCAGGCACCTGGGTGTTATTATTGATAGCAACCTTAGTTTCAAGGAACATATTAAACAGATAAGTGCGCGGGTAAGGAAATTGATTTATGTTTTTAGAAATCTCAGACATGCTGCTGACGATAAGCTACTTAAACAAGTCTATTTTGCGTTTTGCCAATCGCTAATTACGTACTGCATTTTGTCGTAGGGAGGCGCTCCTAAAACCACCCTCGAAAAAGTAGAAATAGCCCAACGAGCTGTCTTAAAAACGATCACTTTTCGGCCTATGCTATATCCTACGAAGCAGCTTTATCAATTATGTAAAGTTCTCACCGTTCGCCAACTTTTCATTCTGGGCGTACTCCTCGAGTAACATGGTGATCTCACATACGACACAGACATTCTACTCAAACGTAGAAAACATGAAGTGTGTAAACGTACATATGTTCCTAAAACATCCTTCATCAAGAGATTTTTCATTTTTCTGGGTCCTTACATATACAACAGAATCAATACAATTATAAACATTTATCCACTAACTAAGATCCACTGTAAAAGAAAAATTCAGGACTACCTACAAAAACTCTCTTATGATGAAACGGAAGCGATTTCGGACATTCCCAAATAAACTTAGCGACTAGTTTCGGTTCACTTTCATATTTATTTTTAACTAAATTCATAGTCTAATAAATGTATGTTTATCGCTCACATCACATAAACAGATACAATATACACTTACACCAACTCTTAACATGTGTTCTCGTTTTATACACAGTAATTTACTCATACACATGACATGGAAATATTATTTAATTATTGTATAAAAATCTTTATAAATGGCTAATAAAGGTGCACAATATTTTTCAGGGGGAGGAAATGCAATCCGAGATACAGGTTACCGCCTAGTTCGGATGCAAAAAATCCCAATCTTCATGTATGTATTACAAACTTTAAGCTAGTTCTAAGTTTTACATTGTAATTTTTCAATTTTTTCTTCTTACAATTTAAAATCTCTTATTTCTAGCTTTGACAGCTGCATAAATTTATATTTCGTATTGCGTCGTGTTCTATGGCTAATATAGGTACCAAGATTTCTATGCCACAATTGGGTCATTGTTACCCGCAAGTAGTTTTTAATTAATTTAAAAACTCCTCTCACATGAAGCTACATGTCATAAACAATTTTATTGCTATCGTAAGATTTGGAAGAGATTCTGTAAAATCCCATGCTACAATAAACTTTAAAAAGTGTAGAGATACCCATCAGAAACTGTAACATTAGCGGCTTTTAGGTGTCTTCGCAGTCTTGCTATCTCCAAAAGTAATTCTGTTTCTGAGACTTCATCATCAGTAAATCAGTAAATTTTGATGTACTTATCTAATTTCAGTTCTTCAATATTCGCTAAAAGATCGCGACTATACGATGGGGATACCCACACGACACTACAGCATCATGCACTTTGGGGGAATTTCCGAATTATACTTATGCTAAGCTAGTGCTTGCTTGTGGGGGAATCCCAGAAAAACACAGCTGTTTTATCGATTTAATTTGTTTCATGTTTCTATTTTGCTCTTGAAGTTGTCACCGGGTGTGGTGCGGTGCACCCCAACTAGCTACGCCACTGCCACGGAATCATTTAGATACCGTATCATGAGGTCGTTTTCTGTGACATTCATGGTTGCTTTTGTCCGGTTATAGAATAAAATAGAATAGAACAGAATACTCTTTATTATGTACACCCTAGAAAATATAAAAAAATAAATAAATAAAAATTAAAAAAATACTAGCTGCGCCCCGCAGTTTCACCCGCATAGACCAGGATAAAAAGTAGCCTATGTGTTAATCCAGGGTATAATGCTATCTACATACCAAAAGTCATCCAAATCAGTCCAGCCATTTGAGTGTGAAGAAGTAACAAACATACACACTCACAAACTTTCGCCTTTATAATATTAGTGTGATAGTGTGATTAGTGTGATAATAGCACGGACAAAAACACGAGCAAAACCTACTAAAAGAAACTTATTCGGAGGATTCGGCATTTCGAAGGTAAATAGCCCATAGGGTATTTAAGTTCTGTGAACTTCTGTGGTAAGTAGGTACATGGACTAAGTAGAACCTTTATTGTAATTAAATAAAAAATGAAATGAGAAAAAAGAATGAAATAACGTTTTCATTATTTTCACTTGACCAACCTGTGTTGTTTGTTCTGTTGACAAAATATCCGAACGCGCAATGTGTGCAAAGAGAATATAATTTCAATGTGTGGTGACGTGCCGTGAATCTCGAAACGTGGCTGACGTTTGCGTTGTTTTGTCAGTTTTCTGTCCGTGATTTCCATTATCGGTGGCCGCTATTACTACGCTAAAATTGCGCTGTACCTAGTATTATTTAAAAACCAATAATTTAATTATTACAAGTAAGTAATTGTGTGTTATTATTAGCTGTTCTGCCAATAGATTCCTATTGGAATGACGAGTAATCCATCGAAAATATCTGGTTCTAACTGTTCCGTGTCCTATTTCTAGAATAATGGATCAAATTGCTAAGTTCGTCGAGCCTGGCAAGCAGTTCGCGAAGGACTCCATCAGATTGGTCAGGAGATGCACAAAACCAGACAGGAAAGGTATGTTTGTCATAGCTTTGATTACTTTTATTATGTGTACAGTTACGATGTTGGCAGTATCCCACCGAGGTGCCGTTGTTTCTAGACATAATATCATAATTAATCTTTATAAAATGACAGAAAGTTGCCCTTAATTTGATCTACTTTCACTGTAATCAATCAGTTACCTCAAGTCTAGCAACTTTTGGACATATGTTTCAAGAATTTATTGGTTGTATAATAAACATTTGAAGTGAAAGTAATTCACTAACAGTATTTATTGTATGCTGTATGAGACCTGTAAGTTTGTATTAATAAATATCTAAGTACTTAATAGTTTATTTTGTGGTTAAATTAAAATGTTGACACCTCATCATTATTTTGTGATGATGACATTAAGTCTGATCTACCAAGCAAAGCCCTTTCTCAGCCATGTTTGTGCTGTCAAGTTTAGCTTGCCAAACTTGATTTAAAGTCTTTGTCATCTAAAAATCAGCTGATTGTTGTATTATGTTAGCTCTTTCATAACATGTTCAAAAACTAATAGAAATCTGGCTTCACTGCAATCCAGCTTAGTTCACTACTGACCAGATGCCTGCAGGTTCAACACTCATCTTGTTGGAGAATCCTACTCCTCTTATGAAGAATGTAGATCTTTATACCCTGTTTGTGTTTCTCATGCCTCCAAAGACCTTTCTTTAGCCATTCCATAACCTTTCCTGGTTCACAGTTGACATATCCAGTCTGGCTCTAAAGTTAGATAGTCCGCATAACAGGCTAATCAAAGTAACGAGTGATTGGTACTCTCTGTTTGATCCAAATGTTCTAATTTAAGCTACCGTTAAAATCCTGTCATACTTTCTACTGCGGGATTCATAAATAGACTAGTTCAAATATATTTAAAATGCCACAATATTAAAGAAAAATATAATCAACTATATTTATAAAATCGCTAACTACATGCTTTACTTAAATATTGATGGATTCTAAATTTATAAAAATTTAATATATTCTATCACAGTCAGCTGTCTAAAGTAAAAACTTCAAATGATTAGTCTGTACTTTACCACCCACATCTTTCCTTCTTCCGGGTAGACAATTTTGAATAAAGAACCTGCTAAGTACTCAATAAAAAACTAATCACATGGTTAACTTTAATAAGGCCCTTTTTAGGGTTCCGTACCGAAGCGTCCAAACGGAGCCCTATTGTTGTCATTTTTTAACTTCCCATTGACCTATAAACTTGAAATTTGGTGATAATGTTTATTATTACGTATACTTTAGCACGGGGTCTCATCTCGAACAAAGAAAATTTAGTTCAAACAAACAAACAATAGATGGCGTAATATGCATCGATTTCGTATTGAAGTTTAGGTAACATTAATATTTTGAAATAAAATATGGTTATAACTGTATTTTCTTATTTAATAAACTATCCTAAGCATAAAATTGTTGAATAATTGGCTCCTAATTAAACTTTAGATGTTTATTGGAACGATTCGTTAGTCATTTATATTTCTTATACCAATAGATGGCGCTGTTTAAAGTTTTAGAATTTATCCATTCGCCTCTTTAAAATTTGTATAGTGAAAAATTTTGAAACAGTAAAACTGTTATGAAGTGCCAAAAATACTATATAGTAATTCCTCAATGTGTGAGAAAATATTGATAAGACTTTATGTCAATTCATTCAACTTGCAAGCCGTCGCTGCTAACACCATCTAGCGAGGTGTAGAGGACGGGCCCGAACCAAGAACAAAAGTTGCCATAGCAAGTCGTAAACACGTAGTTACGGCGGTACCGTTTCTTTGTATGGGATGAGGCATCTGTACGCTAGTATTATATTATCTGTGACTTTAGTAACAAATACCAATAATTGGTACGGAACCCTTAATGTGCGAAATCTGAGACGCACTGGCCAGTTTTTTTTTGTAAAGTTAAATTGGGCACTCAGGCAACTGAAGGCACAGGGGTGTGTTTTAGTCAGTTAAAGTCTGACACGCCCTCCCGCTCCACCCAGAGCGGGAGAAGTCATTGGATGACTTCCCAGCCCGAAAACAAAAAGAGGCTAGCTGATAAAACACTTTAGTGAATGAAAGTGACAGTCAATACCTACATAAAGAATCAAGACTTTCTTAGCCTCAATTTACATTGCCAGAAACGGAAGCGTCGAGAAGGCACGCGAATTCGCGAGAATGCTCGAGAATTCTCGCGTTCGCCTTGAGGGAAACCTGTTTCGTAGACGCTTGACACCGGACTATCGGCCGACTCGACCAGGGTTGCCAACTAGGCTAATACGAAATATGCTACAGTGCTGCTAAAAAAATGCCAAAAATATACTAGTTTTTCTTAAAAGTGCTAAAATAAAATGCTAAGTTTCAAATTTTAATCAAAATTATTAGAAAAGACTGGCTGTACGTAGAATTTCTCTAAGTTTTGAAATAAACAGTCGATATCTTGATCTTTATCAACAGTAGCTGTAGATGCGGAAGACTTGAGAGTCCGAATCATAAGTCTCTTTGGTACCTATAAAGCGCAGTACGTAATATGTGACAGTACGTCATCTGGAACCGTATATGAATAACAGCACTTTCCTGCCCTTTCAGGCCATATCTGACACATAAAAAACTACATTAAATTACCTTCATATTACAAGTAGTTCTATTTTTATGATTAATTTGAGCAATAAAATATAAAAAAAACTCACAACATTTGCGATTTTTCGTCATTTTTTTTGCAACTTCCGGAAGATAACTTTCGGCTGCCATGCAGTCGTTTTGATATTTAAAATATTAGTAGGATGTTTTATTGTTAGCTCTGTCTGTGGTGTTCACCATACCCCAAGAAAGAGAGAGATAGAAGACATCATTTCATAGATAATCGCAATAGTGTCGCACCAGAGTCCCTACTCTGGTTGTACGTTATCACTAGACTAAATTTTGACATAAGTGGTTGTACAACCGATGATGGCACCAAGGGTTATGATACTATGCTAAAAAAATATGCTATATGCTAAACGACGAAATTTAATGCTAAACAGAAAGAAAATCTGCAAAATTTAGCACATAAAATGCCAAATTGGCAACGCTGGACTCGACTCCCCCTTCGCGCCACTTCCCGCGGATTTCACAGAGGGCACCGACAGTGCCGTCCGTGGAATCCGCGGGATAGCTACGGGAATTCTCGAGAATGCGCGAAGATTCCCCGGAACAGGCGCGACGCCTGCCTTGTATTTAGTTTGTACGTTACGCAATTGACATAAATGTGCTATGTACAATTTCGTTGCAAAAATGCGCTTCCATTCCGCGGCAATGTAAATTGAGCCATAGACAAGTCTACCATATGTTTGTAATATCTTTTAACCAAATAATATTCTTTTATTTCCAGAATTCCAAAAGATCGCGATCGCCACAGCTATTGGTTTCTGCATCATGGGTTTCATTGGCTTCTTCGTCAAACTGATACACATTCCTATCAACAACATCATTGTCGGATCATAGGCTAACTAGCATAGTTTTAGACGTAATTCTACATGTAAGACCCTCAACAATTCTTAAGTTAACTGTCTAAATGAATAAATTATTCAATCCATATTTCTTTATTTTTTCACTGGCAACTTTATAGTTTAATTTATACTCATTTGCATGAATTAATGAATGGTTAAATCTGAATTAATGGAATTTTTATTTTTTTATATATTACAATAAACTTTATATTTATTAAAATATATTAGATCTATATTTGTCTGGATTTTTCTATTACACTCTCTAAACGCTTTGTTATTTTTTTTTTCTTTCAATGGAAATGAGTCCTTATAGAAGAGGTACCTAAGTATGTAAAGAAGATTGTAGAAAGGGCTGGAAAGCTGGTTTTTTCCTACCCTAATGTGTATAAGGTGTGAGTCCAAAATCCAAAGACATTAAAATTTATACTACTTTTAAATCTCTTTGCGTGAGTCTATGTAATATCCCAATGGGGTAATCATTGGAAGTCTTTTCTTTTTGGCGGGGAGGGGGGGGGGGGAGAAATCATCCAATGACTTCTCCCGCTCTGGGTGGAGCGGGAGGGCGTGTCAGACTCTTACTGACTAAAACCCACGTCTGTTCCTTCCCTGTCTGAGTGCCCAGGGGTGCGGTAACTCATGTTGAGAATTTATCTGCTACCCCTAGGCATGCAGGCACCGGCCACGATGAGCCCCGTCTGTGGTGGCTGACAATCATTTCTTGTTCGGCGCGCGTGGAACACTACGCGCCGTCGACTCACGGGCCTGGTGCTGATCGGACGGCGAGCTACCCATTATTCGCCGTCCGCGGGCCCGGGTCTACGGTTGCCGGAGATCGTCTCGCGACGTCCTACGCCCAGTACCTCTCCTGCGGTGGTAGCGGCCGGGGCCGTGACGGCCACTCCGTTGAGCTTCTCTCACGCGTCCCGCCTCCGCTGCTTCGCAGAAGGCGGAGACTGCTTCCCATTCCCTCTCGCTACGTACCATGGCCTGAACCAAGGCCGGGCGCGAGTGGTCGCCGCCACCTATCGCATCCACGAGGACACGGCGGTGCTCCACCCAAGTGGGGCAGACCTCCACCGTATGCTCCACCGTGTCCTCTGGGCAATCCGCGCAGTGGTAACACCCGGGCGTTTCCTTCCGCCTGATCTGATGCAGGAACCTCCCGAAACAACCGTGTCCGGTGAGGACTTGCGTCAGGCGGAAGGTGAGGACGCCGTGACGCCTCTCCAGCCACTTCTCAAAGAGGGGCACTACCGCCGCAATGGTGGCGTGCCCATCGCTGGGTGGCGACAGTCGCTGTCTCCATGTCGCCATGAGATCCTGCTGGAGCTCCGTCCGCCGAGCCGCGAGGTGTCGCGGCAGCAGAGTTTCTCTCCGGCGTTTGGCCTCCTTGCGCCACTCCCAGAGCAGCGCGAGGACCTTGGCCACCAGATCCCATGGCGACAGTCCGGCAAAGAGGCTCGCCGCCTCACAGAAGACCGTGCGGTATCCTCGGATGAGCCGAATGGCCATGACCCCTTGGGACGCGTTCAACCGGTGAGTTGGTCGCCGCCTCGGTGAACACGCCCACACCGGTGCCCCATAAAGGGCTATGGACCGCACGATCTCCGCGTAGAGTCTCCGGCAATCATTGGAAGTCTAATGTTTGATGCTAGCAGGTTGTCACTATGAGCTGGGTGTGGGCAGATAATAACATGGCAACAACCCACATAGCTCCAATTTTGAGAAAAACGCTTTTGAAGTTTTGGATATGTTCGAATACCGTTCATAGAATAATGACACAGCAAAATAAAAGGATTTTCACATAGAACCATATCTCAAATCACTTGAAGATAATATGGAAAAATGTTCTGACATTTGATAACAATGCCATCATAACAAAAAGTCAATTCATCAGTTTTTAACCCCCGACGCAAAAAGAAGGGTGTTATAAGTTTGACCGTTACGTGTGTGTCTGTCTGTCTGTGGCACCGTAGCTCTTAAACGGGTGAACTATTTGAATGTTTTTTTTTTTTAAATTTGAAAGCAGGTTTTCTAGCGATGGTTCATAAACATGTTTTTATCAAAATTGAACCGATTTCATGGTCATCGGCTTTTTTGTGTTTTTTAAGTTTTCTCTTCTTTTTAATTTTCTATTTAATTTAATTGGAGGCTTTTTAAATTTAACTTGTATCTTGTTGTATCAGCGTCCAGTTGTAACTTTGTCTTTTGTAGGTAAATAAAAATGTCAGTGAAGTGAAACACAAAAGTATAAACAAATTAACAATTTAATTTCATCACAATATTTGTCATTTTATAAACCTAAGAAATGTAATTTTCTCACATCAAACATTTTAGATCAAATCTAAAAGTTAAATTATTAAATAACTAAAACAACTTGGTTCTTTGAACATCTTACAGACCATAGGTTTGAAAACAATACACACATGTCTTAATTTTATTACATCTACTACATTGACTGGCCTGTTGGTCTAGTGGTTAGTGACCCTGACTGCTATGCTGGAGGTCGTGGGTTCGATTCCCACCCAGGACAAATGTTTGTGTAATGAGCACGATCATTTGTTCTGTGTCTGGGTGTAATTTATCTATAATATGTATGTATTTAGAAATATATAAGTATGTTTATCAGTTGTCTAGTACCCATAACACAAGCTCTGCTTAGCTTGGAACTAGATGGCGTTGTGTGATAGTCGTGGAATATTATATTATTATTATTATTATATCTAATTTGCATTTTGCGCCTTTTTTGAGAGGGTAACCATACTCGGTACCTACAGATTAACTAGAAATAGAATCAAAAAGGATTTTGGCCTAAACTACGTTCGTATAGGGCCACGATGTCAACATTGTAAAAAACTTTTAAAATTATAATCTTTCTAATAATTACAACTATCAATCTCTGGCTTTTTCAAGCACGTGTATATAAAAGCTGGGCACGGGAACTTCGTTCAACGGCTTGAAGTCTGCGTAGATGGAATGCTTGGCGCGGTTGTCGAACGCCTCGTCCAACATCTGAGTGAACTTCTTCAATTTGTGAGGGAAGTAGCACAGGCGGAACTCGCTGTAAACAAAGAAAGGGAATGTTAGTTATCGAGATAGCGCAGAGAAACAGATTCTTGAGGTACAATACTTATTTTTATGCAGTGCATAAAACAGTTAAATAGCACATTGTTCTCAATATCGAAATATTGGAATATTGGCTAAAATATTCCGAGTTATTAAGGCGCTATTAACTGCCAACGACTTTGAGTGTTCTGTGCTGAGCTCACGTAACGCGTCGTACGTCCACCCAGTAATAGGACTCGCCCATCAAGGAGCGCTCTCCGAAATTAGCCGCATTATTAATTTATTATACATAAAACAACAGGTATAAAACACGTATACTAAAATATAAATAATTAAATGATCTTTAAAATGGTGAAAGTTTTATAAAAATACGCTTTATTCTTGCGTGATTCTCAAATTTTTATCCGCGTTAGACATAACTTTACAAATTAATTACACTAAGTTATAAAAATATAATTTCAAATATTCACATATTAAAATTCGAAGGAAATTGTCTAGAGTAATTTCTTCAAAGAAATAAGACTAGTCGTTTAGACGTGATGTTCAATTAAAAATCATTACAAGTCGTATAATAACGCATTTCGTCCGAACCACATTATTCCTCCCGACCGAATGTCAACCAAGGTGGCCAACCTCAACAGAGCCTTTATGCAGCTCTTGGTTCTAGCCCAGTACGCAGGAGATACTATTATAGTGCTCAATTATGTGTGCAAAACAGGTGCACTCTCTGTTCTTTTACCCTCTCCGATGGCGTCCCATGTTGCCATGCTGTCCGACACGACCAGGGGGAGACCAGGCGCAGGACGGGTTTACGAGGCACGGGATATTACACCATTGACTTCCAAACTCCGGGATGCTACTGAGAAATTCTTAATGGAAAAAAACCCTAATAAGACTTCCTGACCCAGGAATCGAACCCACGATCAGCACTTAACCACCAAGGAAGATTAAGAAGAACCAAATAACTATTCTATGAAAGTAGACCTAGATAAAAACAAAAATTCATGCTAAAAATGCACAAAAATAATAATTCTATACATATAGTATATATTCTATATATTTATGTATTTAGAAATATATAAGTATGTTTATCAGTTGTCTAGTACCCATAACACAAGCTCTGCTTAGCTTGGGACTAGATGGCGTTGTGTGATAGTTGTGGAATATTATTATTTCGTTTATTTATTTTTTCACATATAATTTACATTTTTAAATATTTAAAAAAAAAAACATTTAAAAAAATAAAAAATAGTAGTCCGCCGGTATTGGGAGCAGGGTCCAAGCTACCGGTGGTTAGGGCTCCAGAGACAGGAACCCCCTCACAATGCGAGCCGTATCGAGGAGTACCGCCCTCTGTATCAGGCCCTTGATCCAACCGCGCAACGACAGCTTCGACAGGTGGTCGTCGAGGCTTTTGGCCATCAGGCCGTTGGCGGTAACGACTATCGGCACAATGACAGCCGAGTCCACATTCCACATATCGACAACCTCGTGTGCTAAGTCAAGATATTTGATTTGTTTGTCTTTCTCAGCTTTCACGAGGTTCTCGTCATGTGGAATGGTGACATCGATTATCATTGTGCGGCGCGCTAATCGGTCTATCACCACTATATCCGGCTTATTGGCAACAATAGTCCTGTCAGTGATGATAGACCGATCCCAGTACAACGTGACATGGTCATTTTCGAGAACTGGGTCGGGCGCATACTTGTATTACGGTACCTCAGAATCCACAAGTTTGTATTTTAAAGCAAGTTGCTGGTGAATAATCCTGGCTACTTGGTTATGCCTGTGCAAATACTCGCTGTTAGCAAGACGAGAACAACCAGAGATAATATGTCTGATGGACTCACCCGGACGGTTGCATGCCCGACACACGTCAACCGTCCCGTCCTTCATGATATGCCTCCGGTAGTTATTCGTCAAGATAACTTCGACCATAATCGCACAGACAAAGCCTTCAGTTTCCCCGAAGAGGTTACTGAAACGTAGCCAGGCCACGGACGCCAAGAAATCTACATCAGGCCCATGAAGAGCCCGATAAAAGCGCCCGTGAAGCTCCTTGCCTTTCCATACCTCCTTGCGGTCATCAGTAGTGAGTATTACAGGTTTGCGCCAGTTCTCTTCAGCCATGCGGACAACGGGGTGAGTCCCTTGTCCACTGCGACCACATCGCGGTGCATACCCACGTCGGTTTCAAGAAAATATTCTCTGAGGCTGCACACCTCGCGGTTGTGGAGAGTCTTAGCGTTTAAAAAACCTCGACCTCCACACTTCCGCGGGATGTATAGTCTCATCACCGATGATCGTGGGTGATGCATCCGGTTTGCGGTCAGCAACGTACGGGCCCTCCTATCCAGGGCGTCGAGTTCGGTCTGAGTCCTTTTGAACATGCCGAAAGAGTACATCAAAACCGGCATGACCCAACTGTTGAAGGCGCGCACCTTATTCCCGCCCGACAAAAGGCTGTTCAATACTTTTTTCAGGCGGCCAAAGAAGCGCTCCTTCAGCGATTGTTTCATGTCAGTAACGTTAATGCCTAACGCTTCCGACATACCCAAATATTTGTATGTTTCGGTCGAGGAGAGGGATCTAAGGTGTATGGAATCCGAGAGTTGAATCCCTTCGGATTCCATAATCCCCCCTCGCTTTACATGCATGACTGCACATTTGTCCACACCAAATTCTATCCTGATCGCGCTACTGAAAGTTTCAGTTACCTTCAGTAACTCCATCAGTCTCAAATTGTTGGGGGCAAAGAGTTTCAGGTCATCCATGTAAAGAAGGTGAGATATGGCCTGACCACCTCTTCTCAACCGATAGCCCAACCCCGAATCCTCCAGCAATGTGCTTAGAGGATTCAGAGCTAAGCAGAACCAAAGAGGACTCTAACTGTCGCCCTGAAATATTCCCCGTTTAATCTATATAGGGTCATCGTTCCCCTGGATTGGTCGACATCCTGGATAGCGAAGAACTGTCTTCTATTGCCCCAAGGAAGGTGCGCAGAGTTGCATCTATTTTGTACAATTATTATTATTATTATAGTCCGTAATCGTGATTATCAAAAAATATTGGACACGTATTTTTTGCTTTACCAAATCAATAAAAAATGACAAAGATAAAACGCATCAAAGTTCAGTAGTGGTGGCTTGTTACGTCACTTTGTGGTAAAAAGTGTAGCACGGCGTGACGTCACGCGAAATTTCAACACACTGTACGGTTTTTATTTTTTATCGACGTGACAAAAGAAAAAATACGTGTCAAATTTTTTTTTGGTAATCTAAATGACGGTAATGTGGTCTCTACAAAACTTATAGTTTCCTTAATAGCAGATAGATGGCACTGTGTATGCGACCCTGCGCAAGAGCAGTGATGGTAGCCCAGTGGCTCCGGTTTACGCGACGTAAGTCGCGGGTTTGAACTTAGGTAGGCACTTTACTTTGTGCTATTTATTTTATCATCATCCAACACCACCTGGAGACTGAGAAACCAGCGTTCATGTTCCTTTCGGAGACGCAGATCGGATGTCCGTCGGACGTGTCGTACCTCACTGACCCAGGGATTACCCTGGAGCACAATTTTAAACCACACCCCGGTGTGTGTATGTACGCCCGGGACGACATCTGCTATCGGCGTCTCCGCAACCTTGGTCCCTTCATAGATGCAAAGTCTCAAGTGGCTGCCAAAAGTTGGGGATCCTCGCAAAGGTGAGACGGTACTTCACGCCGGAACAGCTGCTCCAACTTTATCAAGCGCCAGTTCGATTGTGTATGGAGTACTGCTCTCATCTTTGGGACGAATCTGCTAGATACCAGCTTGATACCCTTGAGACAATTGAGAAACGAGCCAAGAGGATCATCGGCAATGATATATACATTCATTGTGCGTACAGCTAGGGAGTGGAATTCCCTGCCGGAGTCTGTGTTTCCTGATAGCTACAACCTGGGAGTCTTTAAGTCAAGAGTGAATAGGTTACTTCTAGGCAAGCGTGCTCCATCTTCGACCACATCATCGCTTACCATCAGGTGAGATGGTGGTCAAACGCGTGCCTATCAACTATAAAAAAAACATTGCTATTAAAAAGGCCTAGAAAAATATCGCGTAGAAACCGACATGTCCTAGAACCAAAAATTCAGACACATGCGATAAACACCACGGCGAGGAGGCCTGTATTCCAGCAGTGGGAATGTTTTGTTGATTATGCTGTCCAATCCTGATTAGAAATTTAGATTGGTTTCATACGTAAACCTTAAGTAATAATAATTAGGTATCTAAGTCAATCAATCTGCCTAGCCTTTTTCCAACTATCTTGGGGTCGACTTCCAGTCTACCAGCGATGCAGCTGAATACCAGTATTTTACATGGAGCGACTGCCTATCTGACCTCCACAACCCAGTTACGGGTAATAAGTACGATATGCCTTTTTATGGGGGTGGGAAATCATCCAATGACTTCTCCCGCTCTGGGTGGAGCGGGAGGGCGTGTCAGACTCTTAATGACTAAAACCCACCCCTGTTCCTTCCCTGCCTGAGGGACCCCTGGGTGCGGTAACTCATTTTCAGAATTTATCCGCTACCCCTAGGCATACCGGATTACCGGGTAAGACTGGTCGACAGACTTTTGGGCTTCTGACGATCCGTATAACGACTGTCAAAGATCCACGATTGACAGCCGGGACCAACGGATTAACGTGCTTTCCGAGACACGGAGGAGTCTCGGTATGTAAAGATGGTCACCCATCCGTGCGGCTGTTATTACTTTAACCACGAGCTCCTCGGTATATAGGTTAGTATTATTCTGATTAAAGCTCACCTCCTTTCATTGTTGGTGTCGTCGGTAGTGATGCAGTAGTCTAACGCAACCAGCTGAGCCTTGCCGCCCACCACCAGCACTGATGTCCTAATGTCTACTGGATATTTGCTCTGGAAATAATAGTAATTGTTACAGGATTACATTTTTAACCTTTATAGTCCCGATGACAACCCGGGCTGTCACCGGGCTTCTTCGACAACCCAAGGTTAACGTTTGCTTGGAAAAAAATTTAACCTCTTAGGATCCGAAACTCAACTGAGTTTGAAAACAAAAAAAAACCAGCCTCCTACCTCTTAAGATCCGCGGACAAACCCTGGTTGTCGAAGAAGCCCGACGACAACCCGGGTTGTCATCGGGACTATAAGGGTTAATATTTTACACAATTTTTTTCTGAGAAACCTTACTTTATTTAATAGATATTAAAAATGCGAAAATTGGATGGATGGATGTTTGTCACTCAATCAAGCCAGAACGGCTGAACGGATCCGGATGAAATTTGTCACAGAGATAGATTGCAGTCTGGAATAGCACATAGGTATGCTACTTTTTATCCCGGGAGTATGTTCCTTTCGTAAATTTTTAGGGTTCCGTACCCAAAGGGTAATCAGTACGCTGCCTTGTATGACACATCTAGTAGGTACTCGTATGTTGCAACTTTTACTTTTGTATCCGTGTTTGCTCGGTTGGTGATATTAATTGTGTTATGTGCCTACCCGCTAAAAATTATTTTTGCGGTACGGTTATTTAAACATAAATTGTAAATCTTGTTTCTCAGTAAGTGAATTATTGTTAATTCTTATGAGGAAATAAAGTTCTTAAACCACAAACAACGTGGGACCCTAGCTATTACTAAGCCTCCGCTGTCCGTCCGTCTGTCTGTCAGCTAACTGTAACCCATGATCCGGAATAGGTAGACAGTTGAAATTTTCACAGAATGTGTATTTCTGTTGCCGCTATAACAAAAAATAATAAAAATGAATTAAAAATACAACAAGCATTCCATTAGTAAGGTGAGTTAAAAGTAATGCCTAACACAACAAATTTCTCCTGATTCGTGGCTTTGTTAAACATAGGTATTTCATACGTACGTAGGTAAACACTCAATCCCAATAATGTTCAAAAATTTTAGTTCCGTGCGGGAATCGAACCTGCACCCGCACGGACACCTGGTGTGACTGCGCTATCCGTGCAGGTGTGCAGTTGATTATACATCAATAGATGTACCTAAGAAGAAACCTTGTAGGTATAGTCGTAGTACCTCCCTGCTCAACACGTGATATTATCGAACACGAGCGTTATCCTTGAACTAGGTACCTACGCAAGTTCACTTGATTTAACATAACGAATGTATTTTTCATCGTCTCAGCGTGCTTATCATCTCTTACCGATAAAATTGAAATATCCATGTTGGCCTGTTATTTAATAATTTTATCGTGTCCAACACTAAAATTAAGATAAATATGCTGTTACCATATAATATGGTCTACATACTCGTATCAAAGAAATGTAAGTAAACATTTTTGATTACGAAATTGTGGGCAAAACTTGCCTAGAAACAAATATCGGATGGGAACAGTGTTTTTGTGTCATCTCAATGAATGAAAACAACAATTTCATTTAAGGCGCAGTCATATGCCAACGACCTTGGGTAGGTAGTTACCTTGCGTGTTCTGTGCTGAGCTCACGCAACGCGTTGTACGCACCCAGTAATTGGACTCGCCCATCAAGGAGCGCTTTCCCACATTAGAAGCTTTATTCATTTATTATATATACAACAACAGGTATTATACTTAAACACGTATACTAAAAGATAAATAATTAAATTATCTTTAAAACTGTGAAGGTTTTATAAAAATACGCTCAACAGATTTTGCGTGATTCTCTATTTTTTATCCGCGTTAGACATAACTTTACAAATTAATTACACTATGTCGATTAATAGTTTCAAATATTCACATATCAAATTACGAAGAAAATTGTCTAGATTAACATATTTTTTTTAAAGAAATAAGACAAGAAGTTTAGACGTGATGTTCAATTTAAAATCATTAAAATTCGTTTGGGTCACCTTTTCCCGCCGACTGTACACATTGCGTGACAAGAGGGCCAGCCCTCTTGTCACGCAATGTGTAAGTACAGTCTCGTCCTTTGTTTCCGGCTTGCCTAGGTGACAAGTGATGTAGAGGTCGAGTACCTACCTACATAATATGTGCTTACGTACCTATCTATTTTTATTGTTGTTTTACTGTACCTACCTATAACTATAGTTAAGTATTTTATAAGTATCTTAATATTACAGGGTGTAACGGAAAGGTGTGGTCATATTTTAAGAACCGACAACAACATTCTTTAAGAAAAAAATGAAAATTTCCAAAAAAAAATTGGACTTTCTATACAAAGTTATCATCAGCTGATCAATATTTCTATGGGAGGTAAAAAAATTTTTTTGAGAATTTCCTCTTGTTTTCTTGAATAAAGTTGTTCATATTGATGGGCAGATGCAGTTCTTAAAAAATGACCACACCTTTCCATTCCACCATAAGTAGGTAGGTATGTGAAACTAAAAATTCTGATTCTGATTCTCTTAAACCGGTGAAAACTGAATTCCGAACAAGAATATCGATAAAATTTATACTTACGTTTATATTTTCAATCAGCGTTGTTAGGTATTTATTTTAAAAACACGAAATTTATTAATTTAGCTTGAAATAAAATTAAATGCGATATTTTGATTTTCGAAAATCCTTCAAAAGGATGAGCGGGAGCCGCGTGTCAGGCTCTTACCTACGGATTATGGCCCACCTTTTTTTTTATAGCCCACCTGTGTGATCCTTTAGTTGCCCTTTGCGTTCCACGGTCGCGGTGACTCTTTCGAACAATGCCGCGACCCTGGCATTTTTTTTATGAGGATGGGAAATCATCCAATGACTTCTTGGAGGGTGGGAAATCATCCAATGCCTTCTTGTAGTGTGGGAAATTATCCAATGACTTCTTGGAGGGTGGGAAATTATCCAATGACTTCTTGGAGGGTGGGAATCATCCAATGACTTCTTGGAGGATGAGAAATCATCATATATTTTATTTTTGAATGTTTTTATTGATTGCCAGGGGGAGGAGTACCTACCTTACCTGTGCCCAGGGGGGCGATAACTCTGTTTCGAATTTATCCGCTACCCCTTCGCATGCATGCATCGGCCATGACGGGGCCCCGTCAATGTTTGCTGACATCACTTTGAGGCGCGCGTGGAACACTACGCGCCGTCGACTCACGGGCCTGGTGCTGATCGGGCGGCGAGCTACCCTTTGCTCGCCGTCCGCAGGCCCGGGTCTACGGTGGCCGGAGATCGTCCCGCGGTGCAAAAGTTGCATAGGCGGCTTTGTTATGTTTTATACTTACGTTATAATAAATAGAATGTCCAGGCGTGGCTCCGCCTTCAATCATCGCATCATAGTTCCTGTGGTCTATAAACAGCAGACCACCAGGCTTCAGGACGGTAGCGAAGTTCCTAAGGCACTCCTTCTGGACTCTCTGGTCGCCGAACTCGTCCAGGAGATGAGCGAAGGAGTTCCCGAGGCAGATGACCGCGTCGAATTGGGTGCCAGGCAAGAAGTTTTCGATGTCACGGGGTAAGGTTTCCCAGTTTGCTTCCTCTATTACTGAAATGAGAAAGGAAAATATGAGTTGGTCATTTTTAGTGAATGACAAGCGAAAATGTAAGTTAGTAGGTAATATTGGATTTCCGATTTCCTTGTATCATGCACCGCACAGGAATTTGAAATATAGTCCTTTTGATATTTTTTTAGTTAAGTACTACCTTTTTATAGGTTTTCTTTTTTTCATTAATATTGCCCTGGCTACAGTTAAAGTTTGCTAAGTTTGTTTTAGTAGTCATTGTAGTAATCTGTGGAAAATGTCGTGGGATGGTAGACAGTAAACGGCTATAGGCGTCATAACAATAAAACTTTTATTGTGTCTCGTTCAGTGTCCTTTAGTTAAGTAAGACATTACTGTTCATGCTTAATATACTTAAGTACTACTGTTGTTTTCCCTAATGTAATAAATAAATAAATAAACTTGCTCTAGCTACATTATTCCCAGCTCAACCTGAAGAGATGACCTAATTTTCAAAACATTGTCCTGTATTTTTAACCGACTTCGCAAAAAGAGGAGGTTCTATTTTCGACTGTGTGGTTCCATGTTATTGGAGTTATCAATTCGGACGTAACTTTAATATTTAGTTTTAGTTCTGGGGTATAACAACTAAAAAGTGAAAAATAAAAAACTTTTTTCAAAAAATACAACCGACTTCCACTATGGAAAATACTCTTAAAATTGAAAAATAACTTTAATTTCGAAAGTTGGTGTCAATTAACGAAGAATACAAACACGACTTCCGAAATTAAAGTTATTTTTCAATTTTAAGTGTAAGTAGTTAATTAAGTCGCTTGTAATAAAAGTAAAAAAGTTTTTTATTTTCTTTCTGAAGTACCTGTACTTACCTGCTTAGATCATTCCAATTAGAAACTAATTTATTGCTCCGCTTGAATCACGGGAAATTCAAATGCAAGCTTTTATTTTTGTATCTTTTCCTTGTAAATAATGTAGGTACTCGTATTAAAAACAAGGAAAATGCAACATTTGTCTGTATGGTAACTAAATAACCAGAAAGGTACCTATCAACTCGTACGGTTTCGACAGCTACAGATTGAAAATTAGAAAAGCAATAGGAAACACTTTCCCAAACCGAGAGTCGAACCCTGGTCCAGACTCCACAGGCCAGAAGCATGTATGCCTATAACTTTCACAAAAGTAGATACGCAATTAATTCTTGTAGCTTACGTACCAATGCTAAAATAACAACTTTTGATTCATATTGCGGGCCTGCGGACGGCGAGTAGTGGGTAGCTCGCCGTCCGATCAGCACCAGGCCCGAGAGTCAAAAGAGTTGTCAGCATATCATGACGGGGCCCGTCATGGTCGATGGCTGCCTAGGGGTTGTGGATAAATTCGAAACAGTTACCGCACCCCTGGGCACTCAGGGCAGGGAAGGAACAGGGGTGGGTTTTAGTCAGTAAGAGTCTGACACGCCCTCCCGCTCCACCCAGAGCGGGAGATGTCATTGGATGATTTCCCAACCCAAAAAAAAAAAAGTTACTGACATGGCTTTTTGAATAGAGAGGAAGCTCGAAGAAACGATAGATTGACTTCAGAGATGGCGGCTATTAGAGAGACATGTAGGTATGGTAAATTGGTATACCTTTTGTTTTGGGCAGGAAATCATTAAATAACTTCTCCCGCTCCTCCTTCAGTAGCCTGTGTCAGCGCCGCGATAACTTTTTCAAACACCCCCGCGACTGATTGATATTCCTACCTACCTAAGGGTGAGAGGATGAAGATGAGTAAGTAAATAGATATATACGTACTCCATTCATCGTATTTGGAGTCTTTTCTCTTGTCCCAGCGAGCTTTAAGCGCGTGCTTCAACATCTTGTCTGAGGCGTCCACCGACACCAGCTTGAAGCCCTCGTCTACGAGCATCATGGAGTCTATTCTGAAATGTATAAGGTCGAAAATATTACAACAATGTAGAGTACCTAATGGAAATATGCTAGATATAAACTCACACTTTCCTACTAATATTATATGTAGCGAAAGTTTGGATGGATATTTGTTAGTCAATCACGCCAGAACGACGCAACGGATCTAGATGAAATTTGGCACAGAGATAGATTATAGTCTAGAATAGTATGTGGGCTATAATTTATAATGGGTGGAAATACTCGTACTAATTCCACGCGGGCGAAGGTGCTGACTGAAGGTAGTTTTCCCTTAAAGTAGATAAAGTCTGAAAAATCTTTTTTTTTTACCAAAGCTTGATCTGCTTGGTATTTATTCTAAATTGGCTTTCGCATCACAAATACTCGTACTACGGGCTATTCGTAGTCGTTCCTATTTCTGTCTGTGGGACAACAAGTATCAAGAACTGTTGAGTCGTAGTATTCCGGGTTGCCACAGGTGCAATACTGGTTGTTACTGGCGACCCACACTCTTTTTTGCCAAGCTGTATTTGTATTATTTGCAAAATGGCTAGGCTATCAAAGCAATAAACATGTTAAAGACTTTATTTTCAATCGTACGTTCCTCATTGTCGTCTACTTTCACTAACGGAGGCTGCCTTGCAAATTCTATGTCGAAACCTTGCTAAGGTCATAAGATATCAAGGTCACATTTTTGAAAGTAGCTCATTTCATCTAAGTATACCAACAATTTGATAACTGTGCAAAAGACTACCGTTTATAGAAGAACTTTGTAACTGGGTTTTATAGTGAACCGCATAATGAATTAAAGGGTTTTTATTTGATCCTCTTCATTATTTAACGATACGGTTGGCGCAGTGGTTGAGCGTTCGGCTGCTGCGCTGCGTGTCGCGGGTTCGATCCCCGCACGAAACAAATATTTGTATGGCCTACAGATCGTTGTTCCGGGTCTGGGTGTCTTGTATATGTGAGTTTAAATGTTTGTAAACGCACCCACGATACAGAAGTAACTTCTAGTGTGGGTAACGTTTTATAAAAAAGAAAAAAAGAATTATATATTATACATATGATAATAGAACATACTAACCCAAAAACCGTCCTACCATTTACTATCAGAGAATTCCAGTCCCTAGATCCCGGCGCCATCGTAAGACCAGCTCAATGGTATCATAATATTGCATTGTAACCGGACTTACATAAGAATACTAAATTTCAGCTCTTTCGTAAACCAACGTGGTCGAAAAATGGTTTGCAAATTTTGAAGCAGACAACTTGTTTGTACAAAAAGTACCAAAAACGGCCGTTTCTGACACTTTTGCCTACTACTTTGGATACGAAACATTCTGAGACCTGTTTTAATAACGTAAAAATACTTTATCCTCTTTTTACTTAACGTGACGTTGGATTCTTTAATATTTATTTTCTACGCTTTGCTACGATTTTTTATTCAATGAGGGCGCCACTTGGCGGATATATACGCCTTAAAAGCTTGTAATAATTAATCATTTTCTTCAAAGGTGAAGTTATTCATGATGCCGGAACTGACAACAATGATTATAGGTATCTATTATGTGATAACAATACTAGATTTCGTCAGTAGAATCTTGTGCCTTGTGACTTTAAAGTTCAAAAGATAACAAGTGTTTATGAAGTTAATACATAACATCGGCTTCATTATAATTTGCTTATTTAACTGTATAATAATTACAAAACTACTGTACCAACCTAATGATGTGAATGTGATAGTAATGTGCAAAGTGAGTGTAGCTGCAAAAATTAGATGATAGTGGGTACGCTTTTCGAAAGTGTTTCCCAGTTTCCTTTGGGGTTTTCTTGAGAAAATTATATATTTTTTTTTTTTTTTTTTTTGGGGTTGGGAAATCATACTATGACTTCTTCCGCTCTAGGGTGGAGCGGAAGGGCGTGTCAGACTCTTACTGACTAAAACCCACCCCTGTTCCTCCCTGCCTTGAGTGCCCAGGGGCGAGGTAACTCTTTCGAATTTATCCTCCACCCCCGGTACCTATGTGAGTTTCAATGTTTGTGAACACACCCACGATACAGGAGTCAAACAGAGTGTAAGACAGTTTTTTATTTTAAAAAAGAAGTTATTCGAATAAGGCTTTATTTGAGACTGGAGACTTGACATTATAAGTCACTCATGTCAATACGACACAAATCAATTAGGCTACCTACCTCTATGATAACGATAGTTTAATTGGACTTACCCAGTACCACAAGCTGTGTCAAGCACTTTCTTGCAGCCATTCTTTCTAAGGAGTCCGATCAAGAAGTCCTTATAGTTCTGTGTCCTCTGGTTGCTGTCTCCGATGAACTTGTTCCATGTCCTGGCCGCTTTGCCGTCGGCGTACTGGTCCTTTACTCCCTCAGAGGGGATACCTTCAGATCTTGAGTGGAAGACTTGATCGGCTGACATGGTTTACTGGAGAAAGAGAAGTTTTTATGAGTAAAGGTGATAGCGTTAAAAATGGATCCCTGCGCGTAAAAAGTTAGTGTCTAGGCACCCGAAACCGTCTTACTTATTAAACGTCTATGTATTAAGTAAAAACAGCCGCTCGGGTCGATCCGTCAGGTTAAGCTACGCTTGCCGGGGTTGGTCCATGGATGGGTGACCATCTTTAGGTAGATACCGAGACTTCTCCGTGCCTCGGAAAGCACGTTAAGCCGTTGGTCCCAGCTGTCAATCGTGGATCTTTGACAGTCGTTACGGGTCGTCAGAAGCCCGAAAGTCTGACAGCCAGTCTTACCAAGGGGTATCGTATTACCCAGTAACTGGGTTGTGAAGGTCAGATAGGCAGTCGCTCCATTTAAAATACTGGTATTCAGCTGCATCCGGTTAGACTGGAAGCCGACCCCGAGATAGTTGGGAAAAGGCTAGGCAGATTGCAGATTTTGTATAAGTATTTGAATTGAGAATTAACGATAATTTTCAAATTTTGTAACAATTAATTATTCTATAACGTACAAGACAAAGTTCAAATTCCATTACACCCCACACATTTGTAATCAAAAATCAACTCAAAATACACAAAGCTAAACTTGATCCTTTTTTTTTTTGAGTTGTTGTCGATACATTCAAATTATCTCGAATTATAAATTCAAGTTACCTAAGTTGATGAAGTATGCAAAATGTCATTAATTTCTAGTTTTTTAAGGGCAGGCCTCCAAAATGTTGAGCCGGTTGCACGGTCTTCCGTTGCAGGCCGCGAGAATCCGCTGGATGCGAGAAGCACAGAACTTATCGATATGGTGACGCGCCTAATGTACAGCAGTGGACGTCATTCGGCTGAAACGATGGGCTGAAGGGCAAACCAAACAAAATCTCCAGCAATCCCACTTCAAACTGATACTAACAAACAGCCTCTGAAAATAGGGTTGGCGACCACTATGCTCTCTTAAAAACAAAACTTAAGACGTCTCTGCATCGGCATGCGGTCGATGGCGAGGTTGGGCTGCTGGCGCCGTAGTATCCCGAGACTCACGGGAACAAAAACAAGACCGGCGGCGTTTCGACGGTCTAATATTAAGGCGCAGTTATGCGACTTTTAATGGTTTTTAATTGAATATCACGTCTAAACGACTAGTCTAATTTGTTTGAAAAAAATATATGTTACTCTAGATAATTTTTTTCGTAATTTGATATGTGAATATTTGAAATTATATTTTTATAACATAGTGTAATTAATTTGTAAAGTTATGTCTAACGCGGATAAAAAATTAAGAATCAAGCAAAAGTTATTAAGCATATATGTATAAAACCTTCACCATTTTTAAGATCATTTAATTATTAATATTTTAGTATACGTGTTTTAGTATAATAACTGTTGTTTTATGTATAATAAATTAATAATGCGTCTGGTTTCGGACGGCGCTCCTTGTCCCATCAAGGAGCGCCGTCCCCGAGTCCTATTACTGGGTAGTCGTACGACGCGTTACGTGAGCTCAGCACAGAACACGCAAGCTCAATGTCAACCAACCACCCAACCAAACTAATCACCAATGTGTGACTCAATGTCATTGGCAGTTAAGGCGTTTACAGGGTGTAACGGAAAGGTGTGGTCATATTTTAAGAACTGCATCTGCCCATCGATATGAACAACTTTTTTCAAGAAAACCTGAGGAAATTCACAAAAAAAATTTTTACCTCCCATACAAATATTGATCAGCTGATGATAACTTTGTATGGAAAGTCCAATTTTTTTTTGGGAATTTTCAGTCTTTTCTTAGAGAAAGTTGTTCATATCCATGGGCACAACCGGTTGCTAAAATATGACCACACCTTTCCGTTACACCCTGTATAGCCGCCAAGTGGCGCCCTCATTAAATAAAATATCATAGCAGAGCGTACAAAACAAAGATTAAAGAATTCTATGTTGCGTTTCTTACAAAGAGGATAAAGTATTTTTACGTTGTTGAAACAGGACTCAAAGTGTTTCGTATCCAAAGTAGTAAGCAGGAAACACTTTGAGTCCTGTTTTAACAACGTAAAAATACTTTATCCTATAAGTAACAAACGCAACATAGGATTCTTTAATCTTTATTTTCTATGCTAAGATACGAATTTTTATTCAATGAGGGCGCCAATTATGGGGAGGTAGGCCTTTAATAGCGCCTTAAGAAATTATTACAGCAGTTAACCTTTGTGTAAGAGAGTCACAATTTGTCAGAATATTATAGTCTTTATTCATGACCAGAATTGTTTCACTAAGTCACAAAGTAATCACTTCATTTCATTCAGTTAGCCAACCGATTATGACGCAAGATGATGCAACGCTCATAATATTATGTTTCTCTCTCTTATCAGCCTGATAACAGATGTAACGCTCGACGTATGATGTTAGGTAGGTACTCGATAGATATGCTACGAATATTGTTTTGGTTCGCTGTTTCCTTTTAATAACACCATGAGCTCTTAGCATATGTGTCAGGTTTCCACGATTTATATTGTGCGACGAGCTACTCATAGAAAAAATTGTGACACTCGAGTGCCGACAGAAGTGAAAACTTGAACAAAACTGCCCAACGTGCCTAAATAAGTTTTCACTTCAATCCGCTACGAGTGCTACGACGGTTCGCGTCGTAGCACTCACATCGGTAGCGCGCTAGTTCATTAGGGAGCGTGCAGGAACTATAGATAGCAGCACATAAATGTCAATGTCAAGTATTTATGCAGTAAAAGTTGCGAATTTCACTCACTAGATGCCAGTCTACGTTATGCGTGCTGCATGTGTGTATACATATAAGGCACGGAAATGTCAATGACAAGTTTTTAAAGTGTAAAAGTTTCGGCTTTACTCCACTAGATGGCACAGACTACGCCGTGCACGTTCCCTATAGTTTTTTCCCATCTCAAAAATGCCCAACGCGCCAAAAGAAGTTTTTACTTCAAAAAATACAATTCAATTTAGTCCGTAAGTTAGATTTTCAAAAAATATTGGACACGTATTTTTGCTTTATCAAATCAATGAAAATGACACATAAAACGCATCAATGTTCAGGAGTGGGGGCTATTGTTACGTCACTTTTGAGTAAAAGGTGGTCGATTTTAACTCAAGTGTGACGGCATGCGAAATTTCAACGCACCGTCTCGTCTTCATTTTATGTTTACGTGACAAAAGTAAAAATACGTTTCCAATATTTTTTGGTAATCTGACTGACGGACTATCTAGAGTTTTTTAGTCATCAACCCAATTTTCCTGTGTATGGAAAGTGATTTGGTGTAACCAATAGAGAGTAACCAAAGAGAAATTAGTTGGGCAGTTTCAGAGGTAAATATTTAGCACATACATAGTCTGTACTTTCTTCCTTTTAAACTAGGTAATATTCTTCATCATCTGCCTAGCCTTTTCCCAACTATCTTGGGGTCCGTTTCCAGTCTAACCGGATGCAGCTGAATACCAGTATTTTACAACGAGCGACTGCCTATCTGACCTCCATAACCCAGTTACTGGGTAATACGATACCCCTTGGTAGGACTGATTGTCAGACTTTCGGGCTTCTAACGACCCGTAACGACTGTCAAAGATCCACAATTGACAGCCGGGACCAACGGCTTAACGTGCTTTCCGAGGCACGGAGGAGTCTCGGTATGTAAAGATGGTCACCCATCCATGGATCAATCCCGGCAAGCGTAGCTTAACCTGATAGATCGACCCGTGCGGCTGTTATTACTTTAGCCACGAGCTCCTCTAACTAAAAACTAAACTAAACTAGGTAATATTTTTGACCTGAATATTTCATCAAGCCATCGGAGAGCCTTCCGCCTGGGCATGCGTTGTCGTGGCCGACCTGGAAACCCCTAAATATACTCCGTATCTACTCAGTTCGGCCGCAGTAAAGACAACCTCCACAGGTGGACCCGGGATGGATCTCGGATGGCTCCGGTCTTCGGTGTTTATGCGGCGTCTCTCCGCAGATCATGACCCACCTCTTATCTTGTGCTGCATGCCCTGTCACCTGTACATGTGAGGACCTTATGGCTGCGTCAGCGAATGCTGTTGCCGTGGCTGAATACTGGGCCAAACGTACCCTATGTGCCCTATTTTTATTTTATACTAAACCTCTCTAGGGGTCATTGTACTAATCATTATCAAGAGAGGTTTAGTAAACTAAAAAACTTTTTTACAAAAAAAAACAGACTTCCAAAAAAAAAATAATATAAAATATGTTTGTATTTTTACTTCTTCGTTATTTGACACCGACTTCCAAAATTAAAGTTATTTAAAAATTTGTAGTGTATTTTTTTTTTGAAGTCGGTTGTTTTTTTTGTAAAAAAGTTTTTTATTTTTTACCTTTTAGTTGACTATACCCCAGAACTAAAAACCCCAATATAATGGAACGTGGAATTTAAACATTTGAAGAACACCAAAACGTCATCGAGGTACACGTATTTTCCGTTTTTGTTCAGTTTCTCCAAAAGCGCTGAAGCAATTTCGATAAAATTTATATGGGACCACCTCTGACAAACAAACTCTATAGGACTCCACCAACCCTTACCTGTGTCCCGGTGCGTGTTTCGCGTATCCGAGTCCTGGTATTGGTATAAATTTTCTAAATTTTTCCTCAAAAACTGGTTTTTTGCACACTGTGCAAAATTTTTGTTCTGTCAAAATTTTTATTTCAGCATAACTAGTTAGCCCGCGCGGAGACGCAACTTTTGACACCCCACACGTGAGCCTAGCTCTCACGAAACGTCAAAAAATTCCTCACCTCTGACAACACACTTCGGGAGTATATTCTTTCAGATGAAAAAAGAATTTTGAGAAATCGCGAAACATACATAAAAAAAAAAAACATACAGACGAATTGAGAACCTCCTCTTTTTGGAAGTCGATTAAAAATAGGGTTGTATTTAAAAACAGAATTTGCTATCGACACGCTAAGAAGAATATTAATTTGTTTTGTTCGGTTGCCTACCTATGTTCTTATGGTTCAACGGCTGGAGTGTCAAGCTGAAGGTTCGAATTCCGCCCGTAGCACGGTGTCCAGTATAGTTAGCAAACATGTGATCTTACATGAAAATGTCATTAGAAATTACCTACCTATAAAATAATCCTAGAAATGTTATTCTGGTAGTTTTCCTGTTAGTCATTAAATTAATCACATGAATCTATTGACAACTACCTAAAAAAAAACTTTTTTACAAAAAAATAGAACCGACTTCCAAAAAAAGTGCAAAATAACTTTAATTTCGGAAATCGGTGTTTCTGTTTTGTGTCTTCGTTTTTTGACACCGACTTCCGAAATTAAAGTTATTTTGCACTTTTTTTGGAAGTCGGTTCTATTTTTTTGTAAAAAAAGTTTTTTATTTTTCACTTTTTAGTTGTGGTTCCCCATTAAACTGTGTTAACAATTCTTATACATACAATAGCAGCAATCGCGGTTGATTTGCTGTCGATTTTTGAAGAGTTCCGTTGTCTGTCTCCGAAACCCATCACCAGATCTTTTTGAAATTTAAATGGGACCATTTCGGAATAAACCCCTTTCGAACAAAAAAAGAATTTTGCAAATCCGTCAATATATGACGGAGTTATGCCCGAACATACATAAAAAAAAAAAAAAAAAAAAAAATACAAACATCCGAATTGATAACCTCCTTCTTTTCGAAGTCGGTTAATAAAAATAACTATAACTCAGCCATGACTTCTGACTTGCCATGACTACATGAATCATACGAATCAGTAATTCAAAACAAAATTAAAACTTGAATAAATTATTTATTTGAAAATGCGTAGTATTTGAAGTCAAGGAATACGGGTGGGTTTTAGTCATTATGAGTCTGACGCTCCAGCCAGAGCGGGAGAAGTCATTTGATGATTTCGCACCATCTAAAAGACACCAGCCGTAGGTTCACAGGTTCACTCTAGATCTAAGTACCTAAATAAATAGTATTATGGAGTATCCCCATACATACGTATGCAAACGCACAACACATTGCATCAGTTTTGAAGGTAAACATAGGAAAAAATCTCCGTAGAAAATGTAGAGAGAAAATACGATACCTCTATCAAATTTCGAAACGGGCGCTCTTCAGAACTTTGCACTTTATTACTTTTGTCTCGTGTTTATATTGTCACGGAATTATTTGAGGAACTTCCAAGGTTGACTACCGTTCGCGAAGACGTCGTGAATCTGACTGATTGAGTTCCTCACACGACGAGAATTATAACCGTTTTTAGTGCACACTTGAACGCTTTCGTAGACAGTATCAGAAACCAAATGTGTAACGAAAATTAATCACTACTAACATATTATAAAACTAGCACGTCACCCGCGACTTCGTCCGCGAAAATTGTGATAGCTCGGCTAATTTGCATGATATAAATATAATTTATTTCACCCGCGTAGTGCCTGTTCCCGTAAGAATACGGGGATAAAATATTCGCTGATAATGTAGCTTACTATTAGTGAAAGAATTTTAGAAATTGGTCCAGTAGTTTTAGAGTTTATTCGTTATATATATATATATATATAAATATTTATTGGTAGTTATTATATTAAATATATATGTATGTTTATTATTAATATATATATTTTCGTTCCCTTTTTTTTTAATATTTCTACTTGGTGTTGCTTTGTTTGTTTTTTTTTATGCACCTGCCATATTATCTCTCCACCACCCTTGGTTGACTGGTAGAGAATGCCTAAGGCATTAAGTTCGCCTTTGTACTTTAGTTGCATGAAGTGTAAATAAATAAATAAATACAACCGACTTCCAAAAAAGAAAATACACTATGAAATTTGGCACATGGTTAGACCATGACCATTTTTTTTTTTTTTTTTTTTATGTATGTTCGGGCATAACTCCGTCATATATTGACGGATTTGCAAAATTCTTTTTTTGTTCGAAAGGGGTTTATTCCGAAATGGTCCCATTTAAATTTCAAAAAGATCTGGTGATGGGTTTCGGAGACAGACAACGGAACTCTTCAAAAATCGACAGCAAATCAAACGCGGTTGCTGCGACCGTATGTCTATGAATTGTTAACACAGTTTAAAGGGGAACCACAGCTAAAAAGTGAAAAATAAAAAAACTATTTTTCAAAAAAATAGACCCCACTTCCAAAAAAAGTGCAAAATAACTTTAATTTCGGAAGTTGGTGTTTCTGGTGTGGGCCTCTCATTTTGACACCGACTTCCGAAATTAAAGTTATTTTGCACTTTTTTTGGAAGTCGGGTCTATGTTTTTGTAAAAAAGTTTTATATTTGGAAGTCGGTTGTATTTTTTGTAAAAATGTTTTTTTATTTTTACTATTTAGTTGATATACTTACTTCAGAACTAAAACTAAATATTAAAGTTACGTCCGAATTGATAACCCCAATAACATGGAACATGGAATCTGAACATACTCGTAATTGGAGGAGACGAAAACGTCATCTACGTACCTATACACATTTTTTGTTTTGTCGTTTTTTATAGCGCTAAAACAATTTCTATAAAATTTATATGGGACCACCTCTGAAGTATACTCTTTCGGATAAAAAAAGAATTTTGAAAAACCAGTCCACAAATGACAGAGAAATCGGTAGATAAACCTAAAAAAAAATAAAAAAAAACATACATACAGTCTAACTAACCTTTTCTTTTTCGTTGTTTAAAAAAAAATATCTGTGCTCTTTTTCTATACCTTTGGTATTTACACGTGGGTATTTACATCAAAATAATGGCACAGAAAAACTCGTATCAAATCAACGTTTCCACATCTCTCGTAAACGGTCGTAAATATCAGAGTTGTTTTCATACTCGATAGATGGCGTTGGGATCGAATTAGATCGCGCTATGGTTTCGTTACACTGGGTCGCATTGTATAGGTCGGGGTGTTTCGAATATGGTGATACATACGGTCTGTTATAGACTGCGTGTCGGAAACTCAGAACAATATTTGTGATTGTGAAGATCGGACCCTTTGAAGCTGAGATGAGAAATGTTAATAAAAAAAAACAACTGACATCCAAAAAGAAAATAGACGATACACTATTAAACATTAACTATAACTTTAGTTTCGGAAGTCGGTGTTTGTATTTTATTTCTTCGTTATTTGACTCCGACTTTCGAAATTAAAGTAATTTTTTAATCTATAGTTCATAATGGATGCAGCTTTCTCAAAATATTACATACTAGCTGTGCCCGCGACTTCGTTCGCGTGGTTGTCGAGAACAAAACAACGTCGTTTAGATAAAAGTATATCACCTTTTTGATGATTTAGATAAGAGTCCTGACTTTGGTATAGTTGATTACGTTAATGCTTCTCTATATACTATGTTAGCGGTGGACCCGGAGCATATACAAAAAGGTTGTTTGGGTTGCTAACACGTGATAGAGAAACATAGAGTTGGCCGTGTGAAAAACAATCAAAAGTAAGGTCTACACCCGCAACGGATAACGTCTGGCCTTGGGCTTTATTAATAGTCATAGCGTAACAGAGGCTTACAGGAAATTGCACACGTTTGAAAGTAAACGGAAAATTATTGGGGATAATGGGTATCCTGGGAATGAAAACAACATCACCGGAGCCGCAACCTGTTAAGATTTCGGCTTCGATGACATTTCGTTGGAGATTTGTTACTCTCAACCGAGTTCCATTGCATAGTTTTGGTGGGCTTAAATTTCTGAGTAGAATGATTGGTACTCCGACTTTTAAATAAATTTTGTGTGCTGGAAGACCTGGTGTATTTAGAGAGTCTAAAAACTCTACTGGATAGTGGGTGGCATCTCCTTCTTCTAAAACCGTGTTAATAGATAAATATTCCCTACTTTCTCCAGAAACATGTACCAATATTTGAGAATTTATTGCTGCTGCTTGGTCGTTGCGAGGTGCCAAAATAGCTCGTTGGCATAGCCAAGCAGCGTCATGGTTCGAGATCTCTGATGGATCTCCGTATACAGAGGAAATGAGTTCCTGCTGTGAGGCAACAGAAGAACACAGGCTTTCGACTAAAGTTACTTTACCTCCTTCTTGAGTCGGGTATGTGCCGTTACCAATTTGAAGTAGTAAATTTGAGAAAACCTGCGCGTTTGCGTCACCTCCCAAATATGCTCGCATATTAAAGCTCAAATTAGTTAATATGACACTACGCCATAAAATAGAGCTCTTTAAACAGGCACCTATTTCATCGGCCCTCGTTCCTCTGGGTATTATAGGGAGTGTCTGCCTGAAGTCTCCACAGAATAGCACCGTTAAGCCTCCCATCGGTCGGTCATTTTGTCTTATATCTCGCAACGTTCTATCTACAGCTTCCACAGCTTTACGATTTGCCATCGTACACTCGTCCCAAACGATAAGGGCGCAATCGCGTAAAACCCTTGCTTTATCACTATTGCGAGACACGTTGCAAACAGGGTTTTCTGTGCGGTCCAAGTCGATTGGTATTTTAAATGTTGTATGTGCAGTTTTTCCTCCTGGTAATAAAGTGGCAGCTATTCCTGAGGAAGCGACGGCAAGGGCAATTTTGTTTTGGCTCCTTATTTGAGCCAAGATAACTTTAGTGAGGAAAGTTTTACCTGTTCCACCAGGTGCATCTAAAAACAGCATTTCTCCTAATGAATGTTCTACACTACAGCATACTCTATCAAAGATTTGACGTTGTTCTGTCGTCAAATTTGAACAGCCATTTCGCAATATTTCTGCTAACTCTTCGGGGTTGTAATTTATTTCAGATGTATACTCCCTATTAATTCGTTCCCCACCAACTGTCGGTGTCGGCAAGCCGTATTGACTGAGGGGGTTCCCTCCTATACTTGTAACTATATCTTGTATAGCCAGCAAAGCCCTATTATGGCAGCTTTCACGTACTTGGTCAGAAGTTTCACTATTAATATTTTGCTGTCTCAAAAAATCTTCGGCAAACGCGTCTTTATATTTTTGCCACAACTGCCCAGCGTCCGATAGGCCACAAAATGTCAACAAAATGGCAAATAAATGGCGCAAACGATGTGGACTATCACTGACGCATGCTTCGGCTAAAGCATCATCCCAATGCTGATCGCCATCTAATAAATGCCGTGCGCGGCAAGCAGCTTGAAATGTGGGATATTCTATATCGTCCACTTTGCGGAGCTCAGCAAAAGAAGTAGGTCCTCGCACTGTGTGAAGAAGAAGGCGTAAATAATAACACTCTGCATTATTTGGGTGCACCGTGTATACTCTTCCAATCACGTGTTCTTTAAAAATGCCGGACTCGCCTTCTACAGCAGTTCCACGTCTCCTGCGATTAAAAACACCTTGCTGCTTGTTATAAGTATAATAATGTGGCACTTCATTGTACAACAGAGACTTAGCGAAATTGTCTCTTTCGCAAAGGCGAAAGAATGCGAGCAAGGTGGTTTGTCTTGGGTTGTTCATTCTTTCTGCCACATTTTCTGGCTGAAAGTAAACTCGCTGCCCGCCTTCCAGGTGCACGTCAAGATGGATGACTGGCGGATACCTTTCATGAATAGGGAAACTCAAAATGCGCCAAACTGCCTCCGAAGAGCTTATGTATCGGCCAGATTGATACCTTGTCACTTCATCAAATTGGTTGTTATTTCTTAGTGCTATCATGGCTTGATCACTACCTTTATTAACATATTTACATATATATTTTATAGATTCGACGCTATTACAAATTTCAACATTAATGTGTGCTTGAAAAGCGTTTGACAAAACTGGAGAATACGGTACCACCCAACTATTATTTAGAATTATTTCTTGTCCACGGAATCTGACAGTAGCTGTGAAACCACCTTGTGACGGTGATCTTCGCCGGTATTGCGGATACCCATTTTCCCCAGCCATAGTTAGTTCTTTCAGTGCTCTGGGGTATTTTTTTGAGCATTGACCATCTTTCATGCACGGTGATTCCCTGTTTAAGAGGCCACATGGCCCGTGAACCATATGTGTTTTTACTATGTCATGCAAAATCGGATCTGCATTATAGTCCGGAAATTCTGCACTTATGACACTGTCTATAGCATCGGGACGAATTTTTTCTTCCAGCCACAGAAGAATGTGCGCGTGGGGTAAACCACGCTTTTGCCACTCGACGCTATACATAAAACAAAGAGTTGAACCGAAAACTTTCTCCTTTGTAAGTAGATTAATCAAGACTTTGAGTTTTAAATGAAAAATCCTAGCAATAATGTCATGTCTGTCGTATGACGCCTGTCCTGTGAGAAGTGCCTGGCAAATCTCCGTCCACTTTGGATTTGTTGTAAATGTTATAAAAAGGTCCGGCCGGCCGTATTTACGGACGTAACAAAAAGCATCTTGCGTTCGTTCGTGCATATACCGCGGACCGCCTGTGAAACTGGATGGCAAAATAACCAATCGACCCAAGTTTTCGACGTTATTATCTGATTGCATGACGTCCCGCAAGTGCACGTATTCTTCAGCGCGTAACCGTCGCTGGTTAGTGCGAATATACACTAAACGTTCAGTTTCTATTTTTGCGTACATGTCCACAATAAATTGGCTGAACAAACCACGAAATCGTTGCAAATATACGAAACTGTTTTGCCTTATTTGTAAAAGGTAGGAATAGTATTGTTGAGCAGATATTTTTTTTTGATAATTAGTGACTCTCGTAGTAGGGTTCACTTGGTACAGCCCAAAATTGTACCCATCTTCACCATGACAATAAATTAGTGGATATTGCAGGGCGTCGTAAGCTCGGTGGGTTTCCAAAATGCGTTGAAGGCGATCGTCGCGTGTACGCAACACGATATCACGTCTCTCACACTCCTGGTCGACTAAAACAACTGCAACTTCATCTGCGACGGGTGCATTGTGTCTTCCACGGTGTTCACCCACAGGACGTCTATCGGCACTTATAACAATTTTGAAATCATTGCTGCCTTGTGGAATTGACTCCAATGCAGCTTTGAATTCACGAACGTACTGGTTAACGTGATGCAGCAATTCTTGAAGTTGACCCAAAAGCTCAGCATTGAGCTGGGGAAAATTGTGATTTCTAACATTGAGCTGTTGCGTGTAATCGGATACAAAATAAATTTGGAGAAATTTGGGTTCATTTTCTGGCAGCAAAGATCCAATAAGGTGATAAACTTGACCTTGTACTTTGAAGGTTGGCATGAACGGTCCTTCCGTTATTTGTTTTGCCCCAAAGGAAGTCATTTGGAAAGCACTGTTATATAAACGAATATTATCCAAAAAACGGTTCGACTGGGGATGATCGCCATTCAGGAGACTTTTAAGTAAGTGTGGTGGATCTTGGAAATTTGGAAGAACAATTTTTCCATTTGAGCAGCACATTCCATCTGTCTCTTTCCTCCATTTCAAAGCATGACAAAAATTACAAATTTCTCTCATGTCACCCACGAAAGTAAAGCCAGCATAATTAATTCTAGACGAATATGTGAACCCTGATTTTTCCCTATTGTCCCAAGGTAATAAAATATTTGCATCGTCATTTTCCATGGACTCATCAGCTCCGCTATTTGTTTCTCTATTCATATGGTATCGAGCTCGTTCTATTTCTAGGCGAGATTGACGTTGTTCTGCTGTTTCTGCTCGTCTTAGTTCATCTATTCTTTCCCTTTCAGATGCAAGATAACTTTCATTGTTTCTTTGTACACCTACATAGTTATGTCTAGCTATTTGTAATCGTTCTTCTCTTTGGGAGAGAGATTCAGACTCGCGCGAGAGAGCGTGTCGCTCTCGGTCAGATGACAGACGTGCTTGGCGTTCCTCGATACTCTCTTGAGAACGCAAAGTCGCGGTCCGAGTTCTTTGCGAACTTAAGCGCGACTCCCTTTCTGTGAAAGTCTCTGACTCGCGTGAGAGAGACTGGCGCTCCCGATCAACAGACAGCCGAACTTCGCGTTCCTGGATATTCTCTTGAGAACGCAAAGTCGCGGTCCGAGTTCTTTGCGAACTTAAGCGCGACTCCCTTTCTGTGAAAGTCTCTGACTCGCGTGAGAGAGACTGGCGCTCCCGATCAGCAGACAGCCGAACTTCGCGTTCCTGGATATTCTCTTGAGAACGCAAAGTCGCGGTCCGAGTTCTTTGCGAACTTAAGCGCGACTCCCTTTCTGTGAATGTCTCTGACTCACGTGAGAGAGAGTGGCGCTCCCGATCAGCAGACAGCCGGTCTTCGCGTTCCTGGATACTCTCTTGAGACCGCAAAGTCGCGGTCCGTGTTCTTTGTGAACTTAAACGTGACTCCCTTTCGGTGAACGTTTCCGATTCACGTGAAAGAGCGATGTGCTCTCGGTTAGCAGATAACCGTGCTTCACGATCTTCTTCCGATTCCTGAGACCTACAAAGTCTCATCCTTTTCGCATTTCGGCTACGCAGCGAAAGGTTAGTTTTTTTTCTTTGAGGCATTTTCAAGGAAAAATAAAGCAATAAACAAAACTAACAACACTTATGACTGAATAGCCTACAAACTTAAAAGATCGGTGCGTCGAACAGTCTAGTGTGACAACGTATCGTCTGTTCGTGGTCGTGACTCAACGAATTGGCAACACTAACTTGCTGTATAACGATTGGCACTATTGGATTCAAACTACGAAGTAAATCAAATACAATCTTTACTTCGTACTTCAAACCTAGCCTACAAACTTAAAAGATCGGTGCGTCGAACAGTCTAGTGTGACAACGTATCGTCTGTTCGTGGTCGTGACTCAACGAATTGGCAACACTAACTTGCTGTATAACGATTGGCACTATTGGATTCAAACTACGAAGTAAATCAAATACAATCTTTACTTCGTACTTCAAACCAATGACCAAAGTTGACCAAACGAAACCAATAAGATAAGCAAATACTTTTTTTTCGACCAATTTAGAAAATCGATAAACCAAGCAACCAAAGAACTTTTACGACACACGCAAGAACTTTTAAGACACCTAACGAAACCCAATTTGCCTAGTAAACACGGTGGACGTCATCCTCGCGCGGAAAATCTTAACACCGCGATTCAGAAAATGACGTCATTTGCACAACGCCATCTATCGGATTTAGATTTCAACTATCAACATTAGTTCTATTTTTAGTCTTAAGATGTCGTTGCAAGTACTATACTTAATTGCGTAACGTAATATTTTACTTCTTGAACTCACTAAATTAATCATATCTTTTGATAGAGTGAACCGATTTCGATGAAACAAAAACTAAGTTAATCCTCAAGTTGCGTATAATTTTTGTATATAAACATTGTCAGCATTGAATTCGTAGATTTTACGTGATGTGCGCACAAACAAACAGACAAACAGACAAAAATTTCAAAAATGATGGAAATGGGTTCTGTTACTTATCTTTTCACACGCTGGCTATTTTTTGTTTCAATTTCTTCAATGTACAAAAATGACTTTTCTACAGATTTATTATATGTATAGATTAGCTGTTGCCCGTAAACATTAACTATAACTTTAGTTTCGGAAGTCGGTGTTTGTATTTTATTTCTTCGTTATTTGACTCCGACTTTCGAAATTAAAGTTATTTTTTAATCTATAGTTCATAATGGATGCAGCTTTCTCAAAATATTACATATTAGCTGTTGCCCGCGACTTCGAATTGTCTTCGATCCAGGATGAAAGTAGCCTATGTCCAGACAGGTCATGGTCTAACCATGTGCCAAATTTCATAGTGTATTTTCTTTTTTGGAAGTCGGTTGTTTTTTTTGTATATTTTTATTTTATTTTTCACTTTTTATTGTTATACCAGAACTAAAAACCCCAATAACATGGAACGTGGAATTTAAACATATTCGTAATTGGAGAAAACCAAAACGTCATCTATGTATACGTATTTTTCATTATTGTTCAGTTTTTCAAAAACCGCTGAAGCAATTTCGATAAAATTTATATGGGACAACCTCGGTTCTTTCGGATAAAAAAAGAATTTTGAAAATCGGTACACTACTGACAGAGAAATCAGTGGACTAGATAAAAAAAAAAAACAGTCGAACATAGAACCTCCTTCTTTTTCGAAGTAGGTTAAAAATTGGTTTTACGTATAGTCAATTAAAATGGCTTGAATTTTGGCTTACGAGTATATTTGATTGCTGTAAATCTAAATATCCTCCATTTAAATTTATAAAATAAAAATCTTAATCATAAATACTGATTGCACAGCAAAATATTTACCTATAAATATTATTATTTTTAGCAACAATTAGTTCGAGACGCATCGCTATTAATCCTTTTGTCGACTGTCGATGGCATTAATAAAGTATCTGCAAAGTCAATCTCCACAGATGGGGCCGGCTCGGACGGTGCGGTGGCGGTGTCTCTCCGCAGACAATGCCTACCTTCCATCATGCCATCTGTTCACACATGGATCTAAGGACAGCGTCGGCCGACGGCGTTGCCGTGGCCGAATACTGGACTGGACTAGGCATGGGATTTAATCGCTTTTAATTGAAAAACTTTTTACAAAAAAATACAACCGACTTCCTTAAATACTAAAAAATGCAAAAGAACTTTAATTTCGGAAGTCGGTGTTTCTAGTTTGGTTTCTTCGTTACTTGACACCGACTTCCGAAATTAAAGTTATTTTGCATTTTTTAGTATTATTTATGGAAGTCGGTTGTATTTTTTTTTGTAAAAAGTTTTTTATTTTTCACTTTTTAGTTGTTGTACCCCATTCTAAAACTAAATTAATAGTAAAGTTATGCCCGAATTGATAGCCCCCAAAAATAGGGAATTTGAACATAGTTGGCGAAATTAGGGTGTATCAGGGTGAACTGTACAAATCTGAATACCCATTGAGAGCGTATTAGCGTGATGTATTGTTGTGAAGTGGTGAAAACAATATACAGACATGCGATTGCAGCAATTTTGGAAAGTTTGCTATCATTTATTGAAGAGTTCCATTGTGTATCTCCGAAGTTCTTTATCAGATCTTCACCAAATTAAAATGGGACCACATGTGAAGCAACAGCTTTCAAATAAAAAAAAATCTTCCAATCGCTTCACGTAGTAAGAAGAAATGAGGTAACACACATAAAAAAAAAATACAGTCGAATTGAGAACCTCCTCCTTTTTTTGAAGTCGGTTAAAAAGGAGTGTTGCTGTTACTGGAGATAATTAGTGGAAATATTATATTAGGTCCCCACCTATGAAATCAGAGTTTTATATGGAGAATTTTAAAGAAGTTGCATTTTGCATACTAAAATTTTCTTAATTTATTTAACAAATAAGAACACTAATGTTTTAAAACTTTTATGCAATAATGTTTAAAAACTAAGATAACGTATGCCACTTAGATTAAGCAACAAAAATAAGTTTTGGCTAAGTTAAAAGCAGAAAAGAAACCACTATTGGTTTCATTTCTTGTTTTTTTTTGTTTTCAATTTCAAACCAAGAGTGGTTTCTTTTCTGCTAACAAAAAGAGAAGTAATTTTAGGTTTTTTTTTGTATAAAACTATGTGTACTATGGTTTTTTTTTACTATTGACTACTGTCTATGACGGTCATTATTCGATAGAATATCAAGCAATTGATGAATATTTTAATTCATAGAAGTGACTAAGTTCTCTATTTGTTGTGAGAAAAAACGCCAATTAAAAAATAACGTTGCCCCACACTAGGAATTACTCCTGTATCGTGGGTGCGTTCACAAACATGTATACTCACATACACACGACACCCAGACCCGGAACAACTATCTGTAGGTCATACAAATATTTTTTCCGTGCGGGAATCGAACCCGCGACACGCAGCGCGGCAGGCGAACGCTCAACCACTGCGCCAACCGTGTCGACAAAATTTCAAGGTGGGAACCCAATATTTATTCCAAACTTTACCTAGGCATTCTATACAATGTCGAATGTTTTATGACCGTCGTAGGTAAGTAAGATAGGTTGACGGAGCCCCGCAGCGCCGGGTTCCTATTGCTGTCTGTAGGGTTTAAAGGAACCCAACACGAAGGGGATGATGGGGGCTGCGTTCGCTCGCTCACTGTGGCGAACCTAACCTAACTTCTAGAGCGCAGCTCGCTCTTGGACTACGTACGTCGCGCAATCTATATTGGTTTTACAATAATTATTTTGATATAAAAAATATATAATTGATGTAGGCGTTTAACCGACTTGACCTACGTTTTTTTATTTTTTTAGTTTATTTTTTTATGTATGTCCACCGATTTCTCTGTCAGTTGTGGACCGATTTTCAAAATTCTCTTTTTTATACGAAAGAATGTACTCCCAAGGTGGTCCCATATATTTTTTTTTCGAAATTGCTGCAGCGGTTTTTGAAAAACTGAACAAAAACGAAAAATACGTCTACATAGATGATGTTTTGGTTTTCTCCAATTACGAGTATGTTTAAATTACACGTTCCATGTTATTGGGGTTTTTAGTACTGAGGTATAACAACTAAAAAGTGAAAAATAAAACACTTTTTTACAAAAAAAAAACAACCGACTTCCAAAAAAGAAAATACACTAAAACAAAAAAATAACTTTAATTTCGGAAGTCGGTGTCAAATACCGAAGAAATAAAATATAAACACCGACTTCCGAAATTAAAGTTACTTTTTAGTGTATTTGCTTTTTTGGATCTCGGTTGTTTTTTTTTGTAAACAAGTTTTTTTGATGTGCATTTAAAAATAAGTCAATTAAAACTACATCATAATTTATTTTGTTTCTTTGTTATTTGACACCGACTTCCGAGATTAGTTATTTTACTATTTTTAGTGTATATTCTTTTTAGGGTTCCGTACCCGTAGGTTCCAAATGGAGCCCTATTGCTGTCACTCACGTGTCCGTCTGTCACAAAATTTTGTTCCCAAGAACTTTTTAACTTCCCATCGACCTATGAACTTGAAATCGTTCGGACCCTTCGGGTACGGAATTCTTAATAAGACCAACTAGCCTTTACTTACCTGTCAACGTCACACTGCACTGCGCGTGTGCGTACGCGCAGCGGAATGTTGTTGAATTTAAAGATTTTAATTATGCAGATATTTAGTGTATGACGTCGTATAATTGTGTATGGTAAAAAAAAATTTGTGCACGCAACCATTGTGGAGAAATTCACCAAAAACTGATTCCGCTGGGCGAACGTTGTCCTGGCGGAACTTTTTTTAATCCATAGACTTTAGAAGAAAAGAGATGTGTCCAAAAATTAGTGTGTATTTGTGTGTAATTGTGTATGTATGAATAAAACTAGTGCATGCATAAACTTCGGAGAAATTCAAGTTTCCGCTACGCGAACGTTTGGCCATTAGCTAGTTTTCATATAAAGCGCTTACCTATAGAACTGTAGATTTTTACATACGTTGTTTTGAATTTGTTTATATTTGTTTAAAAAACAGATTTCGAAAAAATCGTAGGGCTTAAAAGATAAAAATATAAACGTAAAATACGCTTATTAGGTCTTAGTTCTTAAAGTATGCACTTTGGGGTCTAGATTTTCACGTTTATACAAACCTTGTAAGTGTCTGCAACATGTTGCCAAGTATCAATGATGTTCCGTTAGTAACTAAAGAGTTATAGGACAAATTTACCATGAACAGATCACTGTTTACAAAGCAGTCAAATATCACGACGTTCTGAAGGAATTGCATGGTAATATGTATGTCAATAATTAGTGTATTCATTCAACTATTCTTATGCAAAATTTCATGTCATTAAATTCAGTAATTAAAGAAAAACAATTATAATACTGACGAAGCATCGAAAACCTACATAACCCGACCAAGTTCGGATGGCTACCAAAAAGCGGCCGTCCCATATATCTAAGAAACGTTCTTAACTTTCCAATATAGTATTTATTAATATGGTATAGTTGCGTACACAAGCGTTAGGAAAAAATAAAACAATTGCATTTCTTGAATGAAAAATATTTTTTTAATAATAACCATAAGACATTATTATATCGACGCCATGCGTCAAGTTAATGTGACCGAGTTGTACTAACACACACAAAATTTCAATTCAAAAACCGATTAGACAAGTAGTGATTATAGAGAGATTAGACAATTAGTTGTAAATTAGACCTAAGGTCTAATTTACAACAAAATTGCAACTAAATGAGCAAGTTCCTGTTACTCGGTTTATCCTTACCCAGGAAGGTGGTGATCTTGTTCTGGAAGTTGTTCCAGGTTGCCGAGGAGTTGACGATCTGTGAGAGGCCCACATACGTATATCATTACATGTAGGTAATAAACATAAGGTGATTATTTAATAACAATATTTCTTTTCAACATTTCGTTATAATCTGGTCGGTCGTTTAGTAGTTTAGATCTATTCAGTAGTTTGTCTTTAACCAGGAAAAACATCTACTTTGTTACGATTATATTATAATATATGTCTAGTATAATTTATTATTATAAATTTAAGTAATTAGATATAGAATTAGATCAATCAGTAGATATTAACTTGGGTTTATGGTGTCTGTCCAATGTTAACATAACACAATTATTATAATTTATCTGCCTAATAAACTACCTACATAAATGAATAAGTCTATAGCTATTAATTTATTATAAAATCTTACCTTATATCTGTTATCAGCTTCTCACTATCATTCACTCAATATTCCTACTACATAATTATGTTATGCTTCACTGTTACACTATAACATTAATAACACACTTTGTCAATATTATTATTACAGAGAATTGGCGATGCATAGCAAAACAACAGCGCATACGTACATTGTCCTTGACTGCACATTTATTTGTTTGTGACTGGGGATGAAACAAAATCAGGTTCAAGTTCAACAGCAAACGAATACGCGCGAAAACATATTGCCCTCTCTTTTCTTCAAGGATGACAGTACCGTTTCAAGCGGGAAGCCGCCTATCGCTCGTTGCGCGCAGCGCGTTGTCTATTTTTCACACAAGAATATTTTTGATCAATTCATAACTACAATACTTAGACTATTTAACTAAAGGATTAAGCGTACCGAACTTCGAACAAAATAATTCTGCATATTTTGGTGGGGTGCGGGGGAACACGCTCACATACATAAGAAAAAAAAATCGATTCAAGAAGTAGTTTTTTTTTAAGTTATTAGATGGTTTGATCCACTAAAGTTGCAAAGGGGAACGCTCGTGCATGCCTAATCTATTGGTTAAATAGTGTAATAAGCTACAATATGATAAATATTTACCTAAACAGTAGTACATACTTACATGTGGTAAATATTTAATTTCCCTAAGGGGTCTATAGTTAGAATCCTGATCTGTGAAATCTTCAATAGAAATTAGCTGTATGAATTTTATTTGTCTTAAATAATATATTTAGATTATATCTCAAGTCTCAAGCGCATACTTAAATAAAGTACCTACGTAAATAGTACCTACTTTCTGTCATAGTCAAATACATTTAAAAAAGTAGGTGTACAAAAATAAATGACCTATAAATTATATCGAAACAACAATTGTGTTAGCACTTATACCAATTCAATACCGGTATTATACTGTAAATTTTGGGATGTTACCTAAATATATTGCACGGCCGCTTTTTTGTAGCCATCCGAACTTGGTCGGGTTATGTAGGTTTTCGATGCTTCGTCAGTATTATAATTGTTTTTCTTTAATTACTGAATTTAATGACATGAAATTTTGCATAAGAATAGTTGAATGAATACACTAATTATTGACATACATATTACCATGCAATTCCTTCAGAACGTCGTGATATTTGACTGCTTTGTAAACAGTGATCTGTTCATGGTAAATTTGTCCTATAACTCTTTAGTTACTAACGGAACATCATTGATACTTGGCAACATGTTGCAGACACTTACAAGGTTTGTATAAACGTGAAAATCTAGACCCCAAAGTGCATACTTTAAGAACAAAGACCTAATAAGCGTATTTTACGTTTATATTTTTATCTTTTAAGCCCTACGATTTTTTCTAAATCTGTTTTTTAAACAAATATAAACAAATTCAAAACAACGTATGTAAAAATCTACAGTTCTATAGGTAAGCGCTTTATATGAAAACTAGCTAATGGCCAAACGTTCGCGTAGCGGAAACTTGAATTTCTCCGAAGTTTATGCATGCACTAGTTTTATTCATACATACACAATTACACACAAATACACACTAATTTTTGGACACATCTCTTTTCTTCTAAAGTCTATGGATTAAAAAAAGTTCCGCCAGGACAACGTTCGCCCAGCGGAATCAGTTTTTGGTGAATTTCTCCACAATGGTTGCGTGCACAAATTTTTTTTTACCATACACAATTATACGACGTCATACACTAAATATCTGCATAATTAAAATCTTTAAATTCAACAACATTCCGCTGCGCGTACGCACACGCACTGCGCTGCTATACAAAGCCAATATTTTAGGGCAAATTTTAAATCTCTTACTGTTCTTGAGACAACAGAAAGCAATTTGACATATAGACAGGCAGAGGTCCGTCTTGGTAATAAAATAGCCAGTCATGGGGACTGCCGACTGAAGTGAAAATTAGAACTGAACAGGCCGCTGCGCGTCGCCAGTCTAGCGCAACGTCACTAGAATATGTCGGTGACGCGAACTCATAAGTTATCCTCTTACCAAAAATCACTCAATCAAAAATAATCAATCTGCCTAGCCTTTGCCCAACCATGTTGGTGTCGGCTTCCAGTCTAACCCTAATACCAGTATTTTACACGGAGCGACTGCCTGACCTCCACAACAAAGTTACTGGGTAATACTTGGTACCCTTGGTAAGACTTAATGTCAGACTTTCGGGGTTCTGACGACCCGTAACGACTCAAATCACTTAAGATCCACGATTGACAGCCGGGACCAACGGCCTAACGTGCTCTCCGAGGCACGGAGGAGTCTCGGTATGAAAAGATGGTCACCCATCCATGGAACAACCCCGGCAAGTGTAGCTTAACCTAATGAATCGACCCGTGCGGCTGTTATTACTTTAGTCATGAGCTCCTCGACCTTACCAAATATAAACGTGGCTAAAGTAGTTTTCACTTCAATAAAGGTAAAAGGTTATGAAAAGGTGAAAGAAAATACAACACTTTTACATGACATTTTTATTATCATGAAAACATAATCTGAACTTAATTAATTAAAATGATTATTAAGTTAGAACCATAACCACCATACACAATGGTTGGCCACCTAGCCTTTAGTCAATAACAGGGAAATTAATTAAACTATTACAAATGTAGCCTAATATAATAAAAGAAAATACGTATAGTAATACATTCATTAGAATATAGGAAATTTTGTCATAAACTGCGTTTATGGTTGCTAGGTTATTTTTTTTTTTGTGGGCGTGGGAAATCATTCAATGACTTCTCCCGCTCTGGGTGGAGCGGGAGGGCGTGTCAGACTCTTACTGACTAAAACCCACCCGTTCCTTCCCTGCCCTGAGTGTCCAGGGGCGAGGTAACTCTTTCGAATTTATCTTCAACCCCCGGGCAGGCATCGGCCATGACGGGCCCCATCCTTATTGCTGCCAACTCTTTGAGGCGCGTGTGGAACACTACGCGCCGTCGACTCTCGGGCCTGGTGCTGATTGGACGGCGAGCTACCCATTACTCGCCGTCCTCAGGCCCAGGTCTACGGTGGCCGGAGATCGTATGGTTGCTAGGTTAATTTTAATCCTTAAAATAATATATGATTGTATTTTGAAGAAACTTCGTAATACGTGGTCACATCTTTTCCCTTGGGGTTAGACAGAGACTAGAGAACGCTTCATGCTACGATCCATACATACTCCTTGTGCTTCGTATACATCTGATCATATACGCATACTTTTTTTTAGGTAGTAAAATCTGTAAATAACCTCTGCCGCTCTGGGTGGAGCGGGAGGGCGTATCACTCTTACTGACTCTGCCCAGGGGTTGTGGATAAATACGAAACAGAGGTACCGCGCCCTTGGGCACTCAGGGCAGGGAAGGAACAGGGGTAGGTTTTAGTCAGTAAGTCTGACACGCTCTCCCGATCCACCCAGAGCGGGCGATGTCATTGGATGACATCCCACCAAACAAACAAAAAAAAAAAAACTTGACTGAAACCCTCTCGTGATCCTTAAGTGGCCTGTGCCAGGGCAAGGTGACTTCTTCAAGAATTCCCGCGACCCTGGCAGGATACACGCATGCCTGGTGAGAGAATGACGTACTTGATGTGGAAACTACAGCAATTTATATTCTGCAATGACTACAATACAATACAGGCACCCTCTCACAGAGAGGAGGGCTGTGCCCCAGCAGTGGGGACATTAAAAGGCTGATGATGATAAATGACTACAATCTACATAAAAAACCGGTCAAGTGCGTTTCGGACTGCGCACATTTAGGGTTCCGTACCAAATGAGGGAATTCCAAAGAAAAATATCTGATTTATCAATATATTGGTATTTGTTTGTAAAATATACGTAATAATAAATATTATTACCAAATCTCAAATTTATATGTCAAATTAGAAGTTAAAAATTCTTCGGAATAAAGTTTTGTGACAGACGGCGGACAGACAGACATACGGACGGACAGACGGGCACGTGAGTGACAGCAATAGGACTCTGTTTGAACCCTTCTGAAATGGAGCCCTAAAAATAACATTCCATTGCAACCCTATACAAACGCAGCAAAATACTTATAATATCAATAATACATAATTATGTTGCTGTTTTGGTGTACAATAAAGTTTTATTCTATTCTATTCTATATGTTTGACACATTATTAAATACAGACATAGCGCCTTCAGCTTATGGTAAATGTACATTTAACAGAAATGCAATTAAAAACCACATCAAATGAATACATGTCCATTAAAGACTTGTAGATTTAATTACAGCGAACTATTGATAACATCTAAGTACTATATTCCCAGAGAGTTATCTATTAATAATAGATAATTTGACAATAACGACGGCACGGTTGGCGCAGTGGTTGAGCGTTCGGCTGCTCCGCTGCGTGTCGCGGGTTCAATCCCCGCACGAAACAAATATTTATATGGCTTACAGATACTTGTTCCGGGTCTGGGTGTCTTGTGTATGTAAGCTTACATGTTTGTCAACGCACCCACGATACAGCAATAATTCCTAGTGTGGGGTCATCGTTTAAAAAACAAACAAAAAAATAATAATAACTCTGTAAAAATTACATTATTGAGCTTAAAACCAAAGCTTCATTTGTTTCGTTACATAAATAAACAACATTTACTATAAAATACTGCTTCCTTCGCTCAGTAAATGCTTTTTACAGCGAAAGATATGTACATATTTTACCAATAAAATGTAATTGTAGCGACATCTATGTCGCCACGTACGAACTACAACCCTGACGTCACACAAATCCTGCATCACGCAAGCAGAGTTCACCGTGGATCACGTCGGGGAGTATAGAGGCATGCGGAACAGACTGTCAAGTGCCGCGAACCTCACTGATGTGGGAGGATCCTCCTCGCAGACGGGTGTTGTGTCTGGTGACAACTGCCCGATGGCTGTTGTATATGTCCAAATCGCGCGGAGAACTCTGCTTACGTGATTCAGGATTTGTGTGACATCAGGTTTGTAGTTCGTACGTGGCGACATAGATGCCGCTTTATAACTAAGTATGTGCAGACCGTCCAGCAGTGGGCTGCGATAGGCCAAGCGCCAGGATGGCCCGCGAAATTCAAATTTTATTATGTTTTTTGCAACTTGGAGGTCAGTATCAGGTTGTATGTTGGTAAATAAGATTCGCGGCCGTAGCAAGTATGTATTTATAGAATTATAATCATTTTCAGTTAGAATTGATGTCAAATGTAAGTATTTCAATCATGACATTTGGCATCAATTCTAACTGAGAGAGTTGTATTGATGATTTTAATGATAACAGTTCTGTAAATACGTACTTGCTACGGCCGCGAATCATATTTTGACCAACATACAACCTGATACTGACCAGCAAATTGCAAAAAAAAGTAAGAAAAATTTAATTTCGTGGGCTACCCTGGGGGTCGGTTATACAAGGAAAAAAACTAGCAAACTTTGGCGTCAATGTCATTGCCGGTTTTGAGCACCAAACATGAGAACCGAAAACAATAGAAGAAGGAAAACTACTTCGTGTAGACGAAAAACTCTTGAAATACGCTATTACATTACAGTTACGTTTCCCATCTATGCGAGGATACGAAGTATTAGTTCTTTTTCTATTGCTTGTCTTAGATGCAGCCAGTATCTGAAGCATCAATGCCCAACATAGCAAAATCATCCATTTCCTCCTTCTTCCTGGCAATGTTTCCATTTTCTTCCTCTTTAGGTTTCATTGGCTCTGGTGCTGACGGTTGCATTTTAAGCCTCTGTTTGGGTTTAGGCCTGTTCTTGTGTTGGGGCCTCGGTTTCGGGCTGGGTACTAGCGGCACATGGGTGTCGTAGAGCTGCTGTCGCGGCTGGAACAGTGGCCCGTTGAGGTCGAAGCCGAACATCTGTGACATCTGCGTCTGCATGAGAGGCAGGGGCGGGAAGGGCGGCATGACTCCTCCTAAGCCTGGTACGAAGCCAGGGGGAAGGGGGAACAGCCCGTCCCCTTGGGACATGTCTGGCTTCACGTCCGTCGGGAAGATGATGTCGAGCGCGTCTTGGAAGTCTTTAGGTAATGTAGGCTGTGGCGGTTGTGGAGTCTGAGATCTGCAACAAAAATGGTAGGTTTTGGAGAAGTTTATCGAATTAAATTATGTTGAGAAAAAGGACGAAACAAAAAGACGGTTAACAATTTGGTGTTGTTAACAAGCTGCTCAAAATTTAATCAAACAAAAATCGTCTGTTATGGGCTCCAGGCAAAAGGACCAGTTTCTTGGGAACTTCCTCGCAAACTGCTTTCATGTTCAGAGCCCAGTATTTCAAAAATGTCTTGTTTGCTTGATATACATGACGCAAGTGAAACTGCTGTGAATGGAATTCTAAATTCCATTCTCAAATCGAGCAAAGTAATACGGGTTTTTAATTCCCTTCAATCATCTCCTATTTAACCCTTTAGGGGACAACTTTTTAGTAAAACAATCTGCCTAGCCTTTTCCCAACTATATTGGGGTCGGCTTTCAGCCTAACCGGATGCAGCTAAATACCAGTATTTAACATGTAGCGACTGCCTATCTGACCTCCACAAGCTTGTTACTGGGTACTACGATACCTCTTGGTAAGACTGGTTGTTAGACTTTCGGGCTTCTGACGACCCGTAACGACTGTCAAAGATCCACGATTGACAGCCGTTAGGCTTAACGTGCTTTTCGAGGCACGGAGGAGTCTCGGTATGTAAAGATGGTCACCCATCTATGGACTAATCCCGACAAGCGTAGCTTAATCTGATGGGTCGACCCGTGCGGCTGTTATTACTTTAGCCACTTAATGCTCGCTTTTTTTATTAAAGGGAGTCCAAGCTTCTAGAGCCAGTGTTTAGGACCTTTTTTTTGGAGGGTGGGAGCTGAGGCTCTGTGTAGAGCGGGAGGATTTGTCAGACTTTTACTGACTAAAACCTCACACCACCCGTGTTTCTTCAGTTGCCTGTGTGCCAAGGGCCACGGTAATTTTATTTCAGATTTCATTGGCCCTGACGGGCACCGTTAGGTAAGTGTTTAGACCCTGCGTTGTCTGTCAGTGAATGAACGAATTTAAAATTGTATTTAGTTAGCATCTACGAGCGGGTTCACCCATCATACTCCCGGGTTAAAGAGATCCTTTGTCTTAATCCAGGGGCCCAATTCTGTAACTTTGTGTTAAGCAACAGACCATCGACACACTACAGACATTATTGTGCCACTGTTGCAAATTTTGTATTCTGCAAAAAACTAAAAATTCTATTGACACATTAGTGGACCAGACTACCAATTTTTACAATAGTCTTATTATGGCGTTACAATGGCACTACAGTGGCAAGTAAATAATTTATAGAATATCAAATGTCAATGACTATTCTATAGAGACACCACTGACACACTACCGACATACTATTGACAAGTTATAGTTATACAGAATTGGGCCCCAGGACATGGTCTACCCTTGTGCCAAGTAGACAGAGTTGTTATCTCGTATGTTGAAGTATGACGACTCACGGCATGAGTTGCTGCGGCGGAGGCAGGGCCGGCTGCGGCGGCGGCGCGGGCTGCAGGTAGGCGAGCGCGGGCGGCGCGGGGCCCGGCGTGGGGGCCGGCGCGGGGCCCGCCAGCGCGGTGGGTAGCGCCAGCGGCGGGGGCCCGAGCTCCACCTGCGCCTGCCGCTCCAGCTGCGCACGCGCTATCTTCTCCTTGAACTCCGCCACCTAAGGTTGGGCAGTGAGAACCAGTGTTATTATATCCATGGAAATTATTATGCAGAATAATAATTATAATAGGTTTCTACTACTAGACTAGCTGACCCGACAGACGTTGTTCTGTCCTAGCTACGAACTGTCAAACGCGTGAAGTTTAGGTAAATAGTCGTTAAGTTTTCTGAAATTTTCTAATTTTCTGCGCAACTTTCTTAATTTTTTCTTTCATGAGAACCTTCTGACAATAATTAATACAACAAAAAAAGAATTAGCGAAATCCGTCCAACCGTTCACATGACCAAGGGAAATAAAAATTATTTTTTATTTATATACATAGGTTTATATTGTACACTATATCCTACCCTCCTATGAAATCTCAGTATAGAAGATGCCGCGAATACTCGCTATTATTCGGTATTACTCGACATTTTTTGGTTTTTCATCGAATACCGAATAATAGCTAGTATTATTCGACATTCGGCGAATAGCTGTCTAAAATAAACTTTTAATGAACAAATAAACTATAGACTTAAAAAAACACTGGGTTATACAAAACGAGATATTTCCCATAAAATAGGAAGGACAAGAAAAGGGTTTAAGAGTTTAAGCAGTATAATACGAGACTGATTTCTATAGCTTCATTGTTTTCTTACCTTAGAAAAGTTTTAGATTACAGTAACAAATAAATGATTGGTAAGTTCAAGACTACTACTACAAGCGTGATATTAGGCATTATTTGATAACAAATGAATTATTTTTAGCCTCCTTTTTATGTCGAATAATAATGGCGATTAATCGGTATTAAACTATTCGCGGCATCTCTATCTCTGAGATCTCTCTCTATCACTCAAAGGTTTGGTGGGAGAAAACTCAACATTGAGTTAAGCTACCTTTCCTCAATGCCTTACCTTAAATAACCTACCTTTCCTTTTTTTATAAACTTTTTAATGCACTAAAATATTAAGTACCTAAAAACTGATGTCGGAGACCTAAACTGTAAGACAGTTGTGACTGTTTGAATATAAGGGTAGGTTCAAAATGCCTTATTATGGAGGATTTGTCGATAAAATTGATCATATTGCTTTGCCTTAACGGGTCGGACACCGGTGACCAAACAGACTATATAAAAAGAACCGTAGAACAGTGTCCCTTGTCGCATTGTAGCGTCGCGTCTGTTTGCAGGAGATTTTATCTATCTACCGCTTGGTTAACGGGTAAAAAATGCCTAATAACTTTAGTAACGCGAACAGCGCTCAACACCTACCTTCTTCTGTATCTCAGCGTCCATCTCCTCCCGCCTCTTCTTGCTGACTTCTTCCTCTTCTTTCTTCTTCAGCTCCTCCTTTTTCTGTTCCTCGGTTTTGGAATTCTTTCCCAAATGCTTGTAAACAGGCATTTTTCCTATAGCAAATATATTATACAGACACATTCAAATTAGAGGGAGGAGGTCAGACTAGCTATCGCATTAGCTTATAATTTATGGAGACAGGTCTTATTATTTATTGATATGATAACATGATTTCCTTGCGAAAAAGGGATGGTGCTATTGGTTATCTATAGCTCTGTCTTGTACTGTTAAAATCTGGCCCCGTTTTTAGATGCGACACAAGGATTGTATGAAAACCATAGGAGGCAGCATAGTTTTTCCAGCTAACACATAACCAGATAACGTCCTTCTGACTTGATTCTTCAATGTATGCTCGTGACAAAAGTAGAGTAACACAAAGGATAATTGGGATGACATTGTACTTCAGTAGGCACTTTAATTAATAGCTCATTTCCATGTCAAAAACTAAAGTCCAACCAAATTTATTGCAGATATCAACACATGAACTCATTTTTAGGGTTCCGTACCCAAAGGGACCCTATTACTAAGCCTCCGCTGTCCGTCCGTCTGTCAGCGGGCTGTATCACACGATCCGTGATAGCTACACAGTTAAAATTTTCACAGAATGTGTATTTCTATTGCCAAAAAAAAAATATTTTTTATTTTTGTTGTTATAGCTATTCATATAGCTACAGAAATACACGCTGTGTGAAAATTCAGCTGTCTATCTGTTACGGATCATGAGATACAGCCAAAAAAAAAAATTCCGCTGTCGGTCTGTCTGTCAGCAGGCCGCGGGCGGGGGTGTCTGTTGCCAAGCGATAACAACAAATAATAGTAAATTAAAAATTAAAGGGGGCTTCCATACAAGAAACGATTTTTCAGCTTATGTTACGGAACCCTTTGTGTGCGAGTCCGACTCGCACCTGGCCGGTATTTTTTAAACTTTAAGTCACTGATAAAATAAAATTTAATATTCAATGTCATCAGAAAATCCTCTGCTCTAAGCTTATAGTTTACGCACAGCCTTAATAGAGGTTAAGCGTATTATAATAATATATTAATTTGTGATTTATTTCCTTGATAATTTACAAATTATTCATCATCTGCCTTTTTAATGTCGTCACTGCTGGAGCACAGGCCTCCTCTCTGTAAGAGGGTGTGGGCACCACGCGGGCCCAATGAGGGTTGGTGGATGTCACAATATGTCTTCGAATTTTTAGTTCTAGGACTGGTTTCCTCACGATGTTTTCCTTCACCGTTTTTGAGAGCAGTGGTGATGAAATAATTTACACAAAGTAAGACGTCGGCTGGGTTTGAACCCACGACCTACAACTTGTAAGTCGCGGCCGTTATGGGCTATCACTACTCTCAAACATACAAGCGTTGACACAATATAAATTTATTAATTGGAGATATTGACTAAGCGTATTTACGCGACTTTAAATATCGAGAAAAAAAAAGGCAGAACTTTCTGAAACGAAAATCGACAACGAATCAAACAAAAATAAACGCAAGTCAAGTGCTGCTATTGGCTGATTTTATGTTGTTGCATTCAACCAATCGCAACAATCAACGCGCGTTTAGTAAAATAAGAGAAGAAGAATAAAGAAGTATCAATTTTTTTTATGCATTGTTTATAAAAAAATTAGTAAAATACAACAAAATATGAAAGAATCTTTGTTAAAAAGTTATGGAATTTTAAAGTTGCGCTAGCAAGAATAATTTCAGCGTGTGACGTCACACTACCTTCTTCCACAATGGTGAATTTATAAAAAAAAACACTACCAATAAATAGAATCAAGCAGTTGTACGTAAAAAAAAGTGAGTGTGTACTTATGTACGCACGTAAGAAGTTATACTTCTTTGGCGTAACAAGATAAAAAACCAAACTGTCACAAAGTTTACAAAAGGAAAACAATCATTCTTCATGAACCACAGACCATAGCTAACTTCAGGGTGTCGGTTCTAAACTACGTTTCAGATAAATTTGCAATAAAGTACATTGACCTTTCCCTAATAACTCTTCGTAGGTACCTGAACAATTAAATATAAATCGTTTTTCATTATTAGACAATGTTAAGGATCACGAGAGATGTTGATTCGGGACAGCTTTGAGTCATTAATTCCGTTTTTCAAATGAAAAATGTCAATAAATGTAGGTGGGTCAATGACCGTTATTGCACGTTTATTTGGAACGCCCTATAGCTAACTTCAGGCTGTAGGTTTTTTGTGACGGTGTGCGCGCGCATCGTAAAAATTTACTCTCATAATTTTTCCCTAACGCGCCAAAAGAAGTATAACTAGGGATTTAACGATTGAGTAATTTGTGATGCGGTGGTCTCGGCTCAGTAAAACGACGTCACACTCAAACGAGAGACTGCAATCGTTGTGCGTCAGGATAAATAATTAATTTCTCAAACATTTATTGATGAATTTCAAAAATTATTACACTGGTTTATTAGTTTTGATATATATTTTATTTCTATCGTTAATTAAGATATTAAAAACATTATGAAACTTCTCCATTTTGGTTTTGATTCGTTTCAGAAATCGAACGTTAAGGCCGCGTAGTCTTGTTTAAAATAGCGAGCCCAGCCACTGCATTTACACACACATGCAAAGCCATCACCTATACCCACTTACTTTGCATGTGTGTAAATACGATCGTCTATACACACATTTTTCATACGTGTGCAATTAGGAATATGCATGACATTTTTTCATTTGCTAAATTGAATACTTAATAACTATAGTGAAATTGAATATTTTCAAACAACCCGACTAAAAGTTCCAAACTAGTCACTTTTCAAGCAGTCTGATGCAGTTGGTGGCAGTTATTTTAGTTCAATTATTTATTTCATGCCACCAACTGCATCAGACTGCTTGAAAAGTGACTAGTTTGGAACTTTTAGTCGGTTTGTTTGAAAACATTCATCTTTTTTTTGTATTTATCGATAAATTGGTTAGATAACAAATATTTCTGAAGTGAAAACTTCTTTATCGGCGTTGAGCACTTTTCTTGGGACGGGTATAAAATATTAAACGCGCGTCAGGACACGTGACCAGATCGAAAATTCGTTAGACGGAGAGAGAGTATTCAAAAATGCACAACGTTAATGTTCAAGTTTTCACTTCTGGCGGCAATCCCGGAGTACAACCCGTCGTTTTTTTTTTTAATGCATATTTTTATTGCAGTGGCGAAGCGCGCAGTTTTAAAGCAGACGATCTGTAAGTGTCTTACCTATGAAGGGCATCTTCCTGATCTCCGGTTTCTTGGTGTCGAGGCGCGGCGTGGTGTCCCGCTCGCGCGCGTCGCGGCGCCGCGAGCGCGGCCGCGGGGAGCGCGGGCGCGGCGACCGTCGCTCACTCTCCCTACACGTGGGGACGGAACACAAGCGTGTATAAGGAACTACTAAGGTGCAAAGTACAGGCACAAATAATATAATACGCTAATACAGATGCCTCATCCCATACAAAGAAACGGTACCGCCGTAACTACGGGTTTTCGACTTGCACAAGGAACTTTTGTTGTTTGTTCGGGCCCGTCCTCTACACCTCGCTAGATGGTGTTACCAGAGGCGACTTGCAAGTTGAATGAATTTACATAAAGTTTTATTAATATTTTTTCCAACACACTGAGGAATTACTTTATAGTATTTTTGGCACTTTGTAACAGTTTCAAAATGTTTAGAGGCGAAATGGATAAACTCTAAAACATGAAACAGGGCCATCTATTGGTACAAGAAATATCAATACCTAAGGATTCGTTCCAATAAACGTCTAAATTTGAATTAGGATCCAATTATTTCACAATTTTATGCCTAAGGTAGTTTATTAACCCCTGAACGCCCGACGGCATGCCCGTATGCCGTACCAGATTACGCGGCTTAAACTAAATTAAATAAGAAAATATCTACAGTTTTTACCATTTTTTTTTTTCAAATATTTATGTTACTTTTAAACTTCAATAAGCAATCAATGCACATTGCGCCATCTATTGAAATTTATTTGAACTAAATTTTCTTTGTTCGAGATGAGACCCCGTGGTACAGGGTAGCCCGCGAAATTCAAATTTTCTCGTTTTTAGCAATTTGCAGGTCAGTATCAGGTTACTTATATGTTGATCAAAATATGATTCGCGGCCGTAGCAAGTATGTATTTACAGAATTGTAATCATTAATACAACCTTTTAAGTTCATATTGATATATGGAATGACTATTTCATGAAACCATGACATTTGACATGAATTTTAGCTGAGAGAGTTGTATTGATGATTTTAATGATTATAATTCTATAAATACATACTTGCTACGGCCGCGAATCAAATTTTGACCAAGATACAAACTGACACTGATCTGCAAATTGCAAAAAAAAGTAAGAAAATTTGAATTTCGCGGGTTACCGTGGCGCTTCCCCCTTAAGTGTGGACCGCCACATACGAACTGCGTATTTTGTCTGACGTCACTCTACATACATCGCACAAGCAGAGCTATCCCTGTCGGGGTCGCGGGGTGTTCCGAAAGACTCACCGTGACCCTGGCACAGGTAACTGAAGGAACAGGGGTGGGATTTAGTCAGTAAGAGTCTCTCCCGCTCTGTGTGGAGCGGGAGAGACTCTTACTGACTGAAGTTATTTGATGATTTCCCACCCTTAAAGAAAAAAAGCAGAGCTATCCGCAAGATTAGAACAAGTGCAACATTCCGACAGCAATCGTCAGGGAGTTATTTAAACAAAAAACCTGCCAAGTGCGAGTCAAACTCGCACACGAAAGGTTCCGTACCATAAACTAAAAAAATCCACGTTTCTAGAAACGTGTTTTCTTGTTTTTTTTTTTTGGTCTGTATCTCATGATCTGTAATAGGTAGACAGTTAAAATTTTCACACAGCGTGTATTTCTATGTAAAGCCGCTATAACAACAAATAAATAAAAATTAATTAAAGGGGGCTCCCTTATATTATAATTTAAATTATTTGTTGTTGCAACATAAATACACATTCTGTGAAAATTTCAACTGTGTAGCTATTACGGATCGTGAGATACAGCCCGCTGACAAGACAGACGGACAGCGGAGTCTTAGTAATAAGGTCCCGGAACCCTAAAAAGGAACTTTCTACTCCTCATATTGTGACTACGAACAAATGGCGGAACTAGAGCTGACTAATTTTGTATAGGTGTATTTTTTTTAAACAAGCTTTTATTGGTTTCACTTGTTACAAACAAACTATGACTATGTAAAAAAAATCTTAAAACTAAAAGCATAGTTAGCTATGTGACGTCATTCTAAATCCAGTATGGCAGACTCCCAAAGATGGCGGACTAATTACTTTTAAGCATTCCCATGGTATGGGTATCAAATTAAAAGTTTTGCTAGATTTTGCTGTAAAGAACACGAAAAAGCGTGGTTTATTCGACTGTTTTGGTGTACAATAAAGTTTTATTCTATACGTTTTGCTTTACTAGCTCGCTTTTATGTGCCCGAGAATTATTGCAGGGGCAAAAAACACAGATTGTTTGCTGTGCCTCAGCGTCGCACCGATGCGCCTGCTGAGTCTCCAATACCTCACACTCTGGCTGCACTTAATGATCTCTTGGATTCTAATCCAACAAGCGATCTGTTTGCAGATGAATGGACGAAGATTTTATTGGAATGTCAGAAGTACTGTGAGAGGGATTTATGATAGAGTTTCGAGACCCTTTTTATTTTTATGTAGTTTTCACTTTTAATTTTGTTTTGTTAAAAATCTTTAATTTTTGTCTTTTTTGTTAAAAATCTTTAGTTTTAGTTACTGTAATTGGTTTTAAACCGTTGTAATTAATTAAATAAATAAATTTACTTTATTTGTGTGGCATAATGTGATGATTTTTTATCTATTAGAGCAATAGCATGACATTTCGGCAGGTATGGATCTACTATGGCATTATTAAGTGTTCTACAGGATAGTTTGAGGCAAAAGACTAGAAAAAATACGAAGCGTAAAAAATCAGATACGGAGAGCGCGAGAGATCGCTAATAGTATTTTCAGCGAACCAGTTATGAATAGTCTACTAAGAAGTACTTTTTATTACCTTTCGAGCGTGTTTTCGAAATTTAGACGTCTTTCTCGCTGGGCTACATCGTGACTTCACATTTGAAAATATCTAGAACTTCAAATATTTTCTCACTTACCTCACTTTCCTCGATATTTCAACAGCACGCTCCCTCTCGCTCCTGTCTGGAGATCTACGCTTCTCATCGTCCACAACCTTCTCTTTCTTGATCCTAAATAACAGAACACATAAGTAAAGACAATAAAGATTACAAAATAAAACCGGTCAAGTGCGAGTCGGACTCGCGCACGAAGGGTTCCGTACCATTATTTATAAAAACGGCAAAAAATCACGTTTGTTGTATGGGAGCCCCATTTATTTTATTCTGTTTTGTAGTATTTGTTGATATAGCGGCAACAGAAATACATCATCTGAAAAAATGTCAACGGTCTAACAATCACGGTTCTTGAGATAAAGCCTGGTGACAGACGCACATTAATAAAATCGTGGGAAACTCGCACTTAACCGGTTTTTAACTTCTATGTGCATGGATATAGGATGCTGTAATCTATGCTTTGTGAGCGCCTTTCCTTTAATCTATCAATTTATTATCAAACTAGCGACCCGCCCCAGCTTCGCTCGGGTACAAATTATACATATAAACCTTCCTCTTCAATCACTCTATCTATTAAAAAAAACCGCATCAAAATCCGTTGCGTAGTTTTAAAGATTTAAGCATACATAGGGATATAGGGACAGAGAAAGCGACTTTGTTTTATACTATGTAGTGATGTATGGACACTTTTTCTGTTCGTGTGAGGCGTCCATTAATAATACGTGAGGTAATTTTTAAGGTTCCGAAAGTCCAAATGAAGAACAGAACCCGTATAGGATCGAGTATTCACACGAGTGTGTGTCTACCTGTCATAGTCAATTTACTTCGAATCTACTGGAACGATTAAAATGAAATTTGGTACACACATGAATATCTGTGACCCAAGTACGGAAATGTAAATCGAAAACTAACAAAATAAAGTTTTCCAAACTGTACCGTGCTACATATTTATTGTAAGGATTTTTAATATATTTTGTTCATAATTTTAAAATATGTAATTTTTAAGTTATGTAAAAAAAATATGAAAAACGACCCTTCCCGCCCTAATCACCGAAACTACCGGGCCTAAATTAAAAAATAAAGAAGTATTTAATAATGGTTTGAAAAAAAAAGAAAACTTAAAATCCCCCTCAACCGAGATTTGGCTCGAATCCCACCCCCTCAAAACTTTTCACGTAATTAAAGGACGCCTCCATGCACCCTACCCTGGGCACTGCTACCAAACCTTTGGCTAAGGATTTATTTATTATACTTATAACAATTTGTATTACGATTGTGATTTGTAATACAAACGCAAAACGTCTATTCTTCATAAACGTGTTAGACCAACGAATAAGCAGTATGTCTAAGTTTGTGTTGTTGTCGTGCCATAAATAAATATGAACCAATTACTATGATAAAAGAAGCTCACATCTCATCTGAAAACTACAAAAACTCACAAAACCATTGCCATTTTGATCCAAAGCCTTACTTACACCTGGTTAAAATTAAATACAGGGTGTAACGGAAATGTGTGGTCATATTTTAAGAACCAGTTCTGCCCGTGGAAATGAACAACTTTCTCAAGGAAAAAATTGAAAATCCCAAAAAAAAAATTGGACTTTCCATACAAAGTTATCATCAGCAGATTAATATTTGTATGGGAGGTAAAAATTTTTTTTTAGAATTTCCTCGGATTTTGGGCAGATGCAGTTCTTAAAATATGACCACACCTTTCCGTTACACCCTGTATAAATGATAAACATTTGCTGGGTACCTGCTCTTGAGCGTGTCCAGAAGTTTTCTGTCATTTTCGTTGAGTCTGTCCATCTGGATGTTCGACATCCACTCTGTGAGGGACTTGTCGTCGTGCCCGTCCCCCTTCATTCCTTTTTTTTTAGCTGGAAAGCAAACATAAATACATATATAGTATTGAAAATGGTATCGAAGCGCCAGGGTAACCTGCGAAATTCCAATTTTTTGACGTTTTTTGCAATTTACAGGTCAGTATCTGATTGTATGTTGATCAACTATCATTCGCGACCGTAGCAAGTACGTATTTACAGAACTATAATAAAATAATAATAATAATAAATAATTTATTTTTCTTCAAAAATTACAGAGGCCTTAAAATCAAAATAAAACAAGATATAATTTCAATACATAGTTTGGTTGGCATCGAACATTGCCAAAGATAAATTGTTGCAGAAATCTGTATCCAATAATTAGTAAACCCTGCCTCCCAAACTAGGGTAGCCTGTATTTTAGGAGGCAGTATAGACAATAATCATTGAAATCATCAATACAACCTTCTAAGTTCATATTGACTGTTTCATGAAATCATGACATTTGACATCAATTCTAACTGAAAGAGTTGTATTGATGATTTTAATGATTATAATTCTATATATACATACTTGGTACGGCCGTGCATCAAATTTTGACCTGAAACTGACCTGCAAATTGCAAAAAAACGTAAGAAAATTTGAATTTCGCGGGCTACCCTGGCGCTCTGCTCAAGGGTTAGTACGTATACTAGTGGATATTTCTTTGCTATCACCTTTGCTTTAATAAATTTTGGTGCTAGCTTTTTAGAGAACTTGTTTGCCTTGTCGCTCAAAAAATAAGTGCGCTTCATTACGAGATCACCGACACTGAACTGAGCAAACTTGCGACGCAATTTGTAATGAGAAGTGTTCTTTACGTGAGCCTGCCAAAGTCTTGATTGTACAGTATCAAAGACCCTGGACCATCCACTCAGGTTTTCTGCGTAGGCATCACGTGGAAGGAACTGAATTTCGTCACCGAAGTCGTTGTCCGTATAGTGAGTTCCGCAGGTAACGAGTTCGCGACCGAAGATTAAGAAGGCTGGAGTAAATCCAGTAGTTTCGTTAACGGAGTTGTTAATGGCGAATTGTACTTTGGGAATGTATAGGTCCCATGCTCTGTGATCGTCCTCTACGTAAGTCGATATACAGGTTATTATATATATATTCTATTGAAACGTTCTACTAAATTGAGCTGTGGGGTATAAAACACGTTGGGAATTGCGTATTTCCTAAACATGGATTCTGCGACTTTGCCAGTGAACTGGGTACCATTGTCCATCAAAATTGTTTGTGGTATGCCATGAATAAGAAATACGTATTCCTCTATAATTTTAGTAACGATGTCTGCAGTGGCTCTTTTAATTGGAAATATTAAGCAACATTCTGAAAAGCAACATGTAATGACTAAAATGTAGCTGTTTTGTTTTCGCGTCGTAGGTAGTGGCCCCATAAGATCAATGGAAATCATCTGAAATGGTCGTGCACATTGCTTTGGGCGACTCATGGACCTGGTGATTTTTCAGCTTTTCTAGTACACGCAAAAGTAAGGTCACGTGACTATTGAAATCACTGCTGACTACAATTATGTCATCTAGGTAAGCGAAGACCTTTAGGTCAAACTCTGAGAACAACAGGTCCACTAGGCGTTGTTGTGTGGCTGGGGCATTCGTAAGGCCAAATGCAGTCCTTTTAAAACGAAATGTGGCCCTGCTAGGAACATAAACTTCCGTTTTATCGCGGTCCTCTTCTGCTAATGGAATTTGCCAGAAGGCCTTTGATAGATCTATGCTGGTAAGGTACCGCGCGTCCCTAAGGTTGTCTAAAATTTCTCGAGATGTAAGGTAGGTTGTAAGCATCGCGTTTTGTTATAGAATTTAATATTCGGCTGTCTAAGCAAAATCTTGACTGTCCGTTCTTTTTAGTGACAAGGAGAACAGGTGATGACCACGCGCTTTCACAAGGCTCAACGACGTCGAGAGAAAGCATCTCGTCCACCTGTTCCACTAGGATACGTTGTTTTTCTGGGGATAAACGGTAATATCGCTGACGAATAGGCTGACTGTCACCGGTATCTATGCGGTGGTTTATTAGGTTAGTAACGCCGAGACCCTTATGCTGAGATGAGATGTGTTCGAACTGTTTAATCACGTTGTCTGCTAATTGTTTTTGAGAATCTTCCAAGTTTGCATAACCTTTGACGAAAGTTTGTTTACTTTCTTTTAGTGTGCAATTTTCATATGAGTTTTTTGAAATTATAACACTGCTAAGGTACTTGGGGCATAAATTAAATTTCTGCCAGAAATCTACACCTAGTATGAGATTTGGTATAATACCCGGTATTTTTTATTATGGGACAAGCCCGCCACACTATTCCCAAACCACTGTAACTTCTGTAAGCCAGAATCAACCGTGGCGACCATCAGAAAAAACGCCGAGGCAATGAAGCTCGACGAGTCCCAGAGAAACGATTAAACTGTCTTGGGTCCCGCAACGAAATTAATCAGAAAAGACAGCGGAGGAGTAAGAAAAACATAATTTCCACTTCCCTCCTAAGCGGGCGACAGATCAAAACTAGGCCATTACGCACAAAGGGGGTTTTTTCAACTGGGGTAAGCCCAGTTGCCAAGCACCACTGGTTAAAAACACTAATATTAATGGGTCCTAAAATTGTGAGCAACACTTGATTCCAATAATAGGTATGGCAAAAACGCTTGAACGCACGGAAATTCGTTCTAGTTTCCACAAGGTCCGTGTAATAGACAACTCCAGACGTAGGCTGAATACTATCCAACATAATATTGCGCTCAGCCTGCCAAAGAGTACACTCCCACAGGATATGATGTGCGGATTGTTCGTATTCGCAATCAGGAGTAGAACATTGACATACAGGCGAGGCAACAAGCTTGAAGGAAAATAATTTACTCTTAAAGTTGCCATGACCTGTAAGAAATTGGGCAACACAGTGATCCACCTCCAGCCATGTCCTATCCAGCCGTTCGCGAACCGATGGGAAGAACTGGTGGAGGTGTCTGCCTTTGATGGAACTTTCCCACCTACATTGCCATTCGGATAAAAGGTCCTCCCAAACTTCAGTTTCAGGTTTAAGTAATCTAGAAATCTTGGCAAGATCACGTTGAGGTAAAAAGTCTGGGTCCGTAGTCTTTCGTTCAGAATAGTACATTGCAGCACGTCGCTGCACCTCAAGATCGACTGGAAGTACACCTGCAAGTACCGGTAAGGCTTCAGTGCTAACCGTCCTATACGCTTTACATAGGAAAATCAAAGCTAAACGTTGACTTTGTAGCAAATTACGTCGTACCGCCCCAATGGTGGCCCTATCAGCCCAAACAGGTGCCCCGTAGCACATACAACCCAGGTAAGTAGCCCCATAGATTGTTTTTAACGTTAGGAATGATACGCCCCAAGTAGCCTTGGAAATCCTCGTCAACGCATAGAAGTTCTTTTTAGCTTTTTCACCTACTGTTTTTACATGCTCAATAAATGGAAAGTTATTTTCTAATACCATACCGAGGTAGCATACAGACTGTTTTTTTTAACGGGAACGTTATTAAACCTTATACTAGGCCAAGATTTAAGGTTACCTTTCAACATAAGTTGATAGGTTTTATGCGGTGCGAAGGTAAAACGGTTCCGATCACCCCACTGAGATATTAAACGAAGGGAATTCTCAGTCAAACTCTCAAGGCCAGCCCGAGTACTTGACGATCAGCAGCCCATCGTCCGCATACCCGGTTAATGAGCAATCGCAAGGAAGCGGAATCGCGAGAAAATAATCGTACCTCAAATTCCATACGTACGGGCCTATCACTGAGCCCTGAGGACATCCCATGGTTAGAGATTTCGTCACAGAATGATGTCCAAGTTTGAGTTTCGCGGAACCATTAAAAAAGTACGAGTGAACCAGAGAATAAATATTTTTGTAGCAACCACGGGTTTTCAATTTTAGTAGTAGCATTGGCCACCATGCATTATCAAAAGCCCCAGAAATATCTAGAAAAATCCCGATAACGTATTTATGTTCGGAAAGATTAACAATTTTACGGACAGAGAGTGTTGCATCGACGGTAGATTTTCCAACAGTAAAACCGAATTGGTTATTATGAAATTTAGGTCTGTTCGGTAGCAAGCGCGGAACGAGTAGTCGCTCTAAGAGCTTACCCAAAGATGGAAGTAGTGTAATGGGCCGATACGACTTAGGGTCGTCAGGAGGCTTGTCACCATTCTTCGGAATTATGCGTATATAGCCTTGTCGCCATTTCTTAGGAAAAATACCATCCGCTATGCATCGGTTATAGACAGTTAAAATCGCGTCACCCGCTGTTTTATACGCTTCTATAATCATTCTGTTGGATATTTTATCTTCACCTGCCGATTTGTTAAGAGGTAGTCTCCTGACAACATTCATGAATTCGTCAGTGGATGGAAGGTCTGACGCTGGTGACTCAGGTGGCACAGCTGCCCACGCTCTAATCTGTTGGTGGTATTCAGTGTCATTTACTATTGAATCATCAGGTATAAGAGAATTAAGCAGAACTTCCGTTGTTTCTTCGATACCGGTAGTATGTTCATTGTTTACTTTGATGTTTTGGACATACGCAAAGTCGACTGATCTATTGGCCTTGAACTCATGATATAAAGGAGACCACGGACCCTCCTTATCTAGTTTTTCGACAATTTTCCGGAATACGTTACCCTTAGATTCCGATGCTCTGTAGCGTGACTTGGCAACTCTAAACGTATTTAAAGCATGAGTAAACTGGTCCCCGGTGACATTACGTTTTTTCAGGTTATTAAGATGTCTGCGCGCTTTGCGATAACTTTTGCGTTGTTCAACTAGGTAGTCACTCCACCAATCACACCTACGAATATTGGTCATAGATGTGCGACCAATGGCAATGTCAGCACAGTAAGTGAAGGTTTCTGACATAATCTTAGCACTTTCTTCAGTTGACAGCCCGTCGCGAGTGAAGTCTTTGGCATGACACGCAAAAAGTGAGCTAAAGAATTCCCAATTCGCGCCTTTACATTTATGTCTAAAATTACCACCTATGTGTGTCGGACCGTGAGTAAACATAGGAACGAATTCGTACACAATCTGGCGATGATCACTACAAGACGCGTCAGGCAGGATACGCCACTTATCTAAGCGTACGTCTGCACTAGAAAGTGTGACGTCAATAAAACATTCGCCCATTTGGCTGTAAAAAGTAGGTGGTGCGTCAGGGGTATTATGAATTGATAGGTTCATTTCAGCAATGAAGTCTTGAACAGCGCAATGTCGTTCGGAGTCCGTAAACCGAACCTTACCATACCACAGGGAAGAAGATGCGTTAACATCCGCACCGACTTTAACTTTGCAGCCCGCGAGCGTCTGCAAGACATGACGGAGGTTATGTATATGAGGTCCTACAGACTCTGAATATTGAAAGTAGCAGCTCACAACATAGATCTTAAAGTTAGCCGATGAGACCTCCGCAACGGCACAGTGGGGCATCATGAGGTTACATAAAGACGTAACAGTAAAGTTCGAAGAACGTGTTACATAAACCCCGGCACGCGAGTTGCGATCAAGCTGAAAAATTCTATGATGCAAGTGCGAGTATTGGTATTGTTCTTGAACAAGTACTATGTCTACATTATAATCGATAATTAATTTATCCAGCTCAGATGTGGCTATCCTATCATTATGGAGATTTAATTGTCCTATGATTAAACTATCCATTATTAATTTAGTAGTTGGTGTTCAGAATAAGTTGTTCGAGTTTAAGTTTATCACACACTCATGAGATCCGCAGCGATGATCAAACGGTTTTTTAAAACGTTTACACGTCCCGCACGTCGGTGTAAAATTCAAGTCGTCCTTGTGCAGACAATCTTTTGTTTCATGTGCCTCAGCACAATTAGCACAGGTAGGAGTTTTATTAACGCAGTGTTTCTTAACGTGACCGAACTGTTGGCAATGTAAGCAGCGAACCCCTTCAACATCATCAATAAAACGGCAAGTGGCCCAATCAATAAATAATTTATCCTTTGTAGATGTCAGGTGCTTACGAACCTCAGATTCAACTTCAATGCCTATCCATTTCCGACCATTTTCTAAAGAACGCCTACGGATAATTTTGGTTGATTTAAGAAAATCTTCCTCTTTAATTGGAAGCTCATTTTTAATGTTTTGGCGGTATAAGGCATAAAGAAAAGCATTGTCTTCCATTGAGGATGGAATGTCCTTAACTAATATTCGAGGGCGCCTACCCTTTGGTTTTTCTAGCCGTAAACCGGCGGCCTTGATGGCATCCACAGATTCCAACTTTTTTAATTGATTTTCATTAGCGACACGCAGTACAACACCGGACTTCGCTGTTTTTTTCACGCCTACTATTTGGAAACCGTCATCACAAGGTTTAATCGCCTTCATAAGAGCTTGCTTAGTCGCTGACGAAGTGTTAAAATCAGCTGACTGGGCCGCTGTCGGATAAGCTACTAAACATGGCAACGGGGCCCGGGACTCACAGATGGCAGGAGTTACTTTTGGCAAACGGAGATTTAACGAGTCCGCATACGAAACTTTGCTATTATTATTGACATTGCTATGTTTGACACTATTTTGTAATTTAATATTATCCAATTCGCGTTCCGTATTGGCTAACTTCATTTCGTTAACTGACGATTTGATTGCTAGTAAAGAAACGATGGCCGTTAATAGCTGAGTCATGTCCATAATTGCCGATTTATTTGCAACGTTAATGCGAGATCCTTGGTCATTGACTAAATCGTTGATCTTAGTTAAAAATGTGGATGCCTTCATAACCAAATCGCAATAATCAGAATTGCTCGCATTACTGACATTTAAAGTTGGAGAGGAGTTATCCGCGGATTCTGACATTTGGGGTCATTTGTCGAAATGTATGACGGCGACAATTCACTGAACAGACGTTTAGAGCTAGCGGGGTAAGCCGACGTCGGCGGCGACCGGAAAGTTTTGGTGTTCCTGCGAGATATAATCTCCGCTTCGATCAGGCGGGTCATCGCTGTTTGACAACATATTTATGGCAAATAAATTAAATGTACGTATGGAGATAAACTAACTAAATTATAAGTAAAACAAAAAAAAAAAAAACCAGAACACGTAAGAAAATTAACGAACAATAAAAAAATTATTTCACGATACCCACACACTAAAGAAAAGTAAATGTACTTACCGAAAGCTGGAGAAATTAACTAATAACAGTAAAAACAGATGTTAACACTTATAAAAACTTACGATACCAGCACTTGACTCAATAATGAACAACCTGAAACAACCTACGTCCGAATAACCCGGTCTTAAATAAAATTTCGGAATATAAATTGAGGAGCACACGTCCGCACTGTTACCGAACGGGGAGGGGGATAATACCCGGTATAACAAAAGCTTTCAAAATGTGAAACTGGTTTTCAAAATCCATTGGTATGTTAATATGTCCTATACTCTGTAACTTTTGTCCGCCAGCTGCCGTGACTGCTATACGGTCTTCGGTTATTAATGGCAAACCACGCTCTACTAAAACAGAGTGAGCTCCATTGCCTATAATCGAGACGGCCGAGCCGGAATCCAAAAGTCCGGTGGCTGAAATACCTTCAATCTGCACCGATACATATGGTATATTGTCAAGATCTAATTTTTTGTCGAGAATTGTGTGAATTTTGTATGACTGATGGAATAATTTAATTGTGTGCAGCCAATTTTCCCAGTCTTGTTTATCAAAATTGTTAGTGATACAACTCTCATTTGCTAGTTTTTTGGTTATGATGGTTTTTGCTTACTACAATTTTTGCATGCGGGTTTCTTGACGTCTTTTTGTCCGCAGCCAAAGCAATAGATCTCGTCTGTCTTTTTAGGACACTGCCTGTAATGATGCTCATTTGAACGACAGCGTGGACAGTAGTTACGACGGCACTTTGCACTGCGGACGGATGGCTCCAAATCTTCCCCCTCCATATTCGGGTTTTCTGAATCCGGGGGCTTGGACCTGGGACTCGGAATCTGGGAGACTCCGAATTCACCACTCCGAATCTGGGACCCTGGAAAATATTGTCCAGCGTGTCATACAGATGGATGAAGAAGTTCTTCGCTGATTCTGAAACTCAGGCACGAGCAAAGCGGCTGTACGTGCGCTAGTAAGTGTGGTTGTCAAAATCAGACGGAATTTACAAAGGTGACGTGAAAAAGCACGATGACATGCACATTTGAGCATAGCAGCATGGTACGCACAAGTCAAGATGCGCATAGCAAAGGCCTTATAAGTTAACCACGCGGAAGGTGTGATTACAACAATACAATAGTTTTGTTGTAGGTTATAAACCTTCTTTTTACAATGCAAAGAAAAGAAATAGGAAAAACATGTTCTGGAAAGAATCACTACATAGTATAAAACAAAGTCGCTTTCTCTGTCCCTATATCCCTCATCATTCTCCTGCCCTTATCCCAATTTATTTGGGGTCGGCGCAACATGTCTTTTTCTTCTATACTCCTCTATTAGTCGTCATCTCTGTAGTCACCCCCTTTTTACCCATATCCTCTTTCACACAGTCCAACCATCTTTTCTTTGGCCTTCCCCTACTCTTATAGCCATCCACATCCATACACAAGACTTTCCTCACGACATTTTCTTCATTCCTCCGCATCACATGCCCATACCACGACAACCGATTTCCCCACAATTTTTCAGTCAGCGGTGCCACTTTCAGACTTCCTCTTATATACTCATTCCTAATTCTATCCATGCGCGTAACACCACACATCGCTCTTAGCATTCTCATCTCAGCTACATGCAATTGCTTTTCATTCATCCCTTTTGTGGCCCAACATTCTGAACCATACAAGACAGCAGGTCTGACCATTGTTTTATAAATCTTCCCCTTAAGTTTTAGGGGAATGCGGGAGTCACAGATAGTCCCGGTGACCTGCCGCCATTTCATCCATCCAGTCCCTATATCCCTATGTATGCTTAAATATTTAAAACTACGCAACGGATTTTGATGCGTTTTTTTTAATAGAGAGTGATTGACGAGGAAGGTTTATATGTATAATTTGTATCCGAGCGAAGCTGGGGCGGATCGCTAGTTTATATATAAAATTAGGAACACAGAATGCACAAAGCTATTTGTATGCTGACTCAACACTTACCCAAGATAAGATTGGGGTAGTTTTCACGTAATTTATTAAGGTTGGCAAATATTTGCCAATGTAAACTGCAACTGCTAGAATTTGGCGGGTGGTTCACGGGTGAAGTCTCAGAAGTGTTCGACAGAACAAGAGAACGTGAATCCACCGCCAGCAGTTGGAATAAAAAAAAGGACTCCACGCTGCCCTGGCGGCCTTATATATCTACGCCGTCATTGACAGATGTCAACGAATCCAAAGACAATAGTGTTGTCAGAACTAATATTGTTTATTGTTTTCCAAAACTGAAATAGTGGCTTTTGGCTACTATGGTTTTTTCCTTATGTTTTGATTTTAATTGAGATTGTAACGCCACTACGTTACACTAATAGAAACTATTAATCGACGTAGACTAATCCATTCTACCATCGATCGATTGGTGTACCTAATAGAAACTATTAATCGACGTAGACTAGTGCATTCTACCATCGATCGATTGGTGTACCTAATAGAAACTATTAATCGACGTAGACTAATGCATTCTACCATAGATCGATTGGTGTACTTAATAGAAAGTATTAATCGACGAAGACTAATGCATTCTACCATAGACCGATTGGTGTACTAATAGAAAGTATTAATCGACGTAGACTAATGCATTCTACCATCGATCGATTGGTGTACCTAATATAAACTATTAATCGACGTAGACTAATGCATTCTACCATCGATCGATTGGTGTACCTAATATAAACTATTAATCGACGTAGACTAATCCATTCTACCATCGATCGATTGGTGAAACTATTAATCGACGTAGACTAATGCATTCTACCATCGATCGATTGGTGTACCTAATAGAAACTATTATTCGACGTAGACTAATGCATTCTACCATCGATCGATTGGTGTACCTAATAGAAACTATTAATCGACACAGACTAATGCATTCTACCGTCGATTTACGATCGATCGATTGGTGTAATAACACCCTAATATCTGCTGCGTCCTTAGCTAATCTCCGTCGAGAATGGTCACCGTCATCGAAATTCGGTCGGAGGGATTATTCAAACATACTTTTGCTAGACTTTTTCTTCTTAACTGGCTCACTATCCGAGCTACTAGAGTCACTCGAAGAGCTGCTGCTACACTTTCTCTTATTCTTCTTCTTTTTATCCTTCTTCTTCTTCTTCTCTTCTGGCGTGGGAGTGGGGGACTCCTTCCTCTTGGTGTGGAAGCCATCTTTGTTGAATAAGATGGTGTGGGCCGCGTATTGGGCGGGCTTCTCGGATTCCGTCTTGCCTTTAGTTGCGCGGCTCTTCTCGAAAGCTTTCTGTCGGTCCGACATCCAGTCTGTCTCCCAGTGTGGGTTTTGTTCTACGAAGTTCTGAAAACAAATACAAAATAAAAGTTAAGGGCCTACCTTCCCGTAAGTGGCGCCCTCATTGTATAAAATTTCGTATCTTAGCATAGAAAATAAAAAATAAAGAATCCTATGTTGCGTTTGTTCCAAATAGGATAAGGTATTTTTACGTTGTTAAAACAGGACTCAAAAGTGTTTCGTATTCAAAGTAGTAAGCAAAAGTGTCAAAACGGCCGTTTTTGGTACTTTTGCTTACTACTTTGGATATGAAACACTTTAGACTCCTGTTTCAACAACATAAAAAATACCTTAAGCTCTTTGTAACAAACGCAACATAGGATTATTTTATCTTTATTTTCTACGCTATGCTACGATTTTTTATTCAATGAGGGCGCCACTTGGCGGCTATAGACGCCTTAAGTTACCAACAAAAGTTCGCACTTGGGAATCTGCCATCGAGCTATGGAATGAAGTACCTAGAAGTAACCTATTCACTCTTGACTTAAAGACTCCCAGGTTGTAGCAATCAGGAAACACAGACTCCGGTAGGGAATTCCACTCCTTAGCTGTACGCACAATGAATGTGTTCCTAAAACGTTTTGTGCGTGTGGATGGGATGTTCACCATGTACCGGTGGCACTTCGCCGTACGTCTTGTGGTCTGCTGATGGAACGGGCTTGGCGGAATTAAACTATGCAATTCCGTCACACACTCCCCAAAATGTAACCGATAGAAAACCGACAGGCTAGCAACTCGGCGTCGATGCTCAAGACTTTGGAGCTTCAACTCGACGAGCCTATTATTGCCGATGATCATCTTGGCTCGTTTCTCAACTGTCTCAAGGCCAGATAGATCCATCCCAAAGACGAGAGCAGTACTCCATACACGATCGAACTTGCGCTTGATAAAGTTTGAGCAGCTGTTCCGGCGTGAAGTACCGTCTCCGTACCTTTGCGAGGATCCCAAACTTTCTTCTATCTTTCTTTTTTTATTTGACCAAATCATCACTTACTATCAGGTGGTCAGTGGTCAAACACGTGACTATCAACAGTAAAAAAAAAAATGCCAAGAGTCGAACTCACAGACCGCATTAGAAAGTCTTTTTTTTCCAAACACAAAAGCGGACGTTGGCTATACACCTGCGAAAAGTGGATATGGGCTGGTCACATCTGCTGCATTTCGGAGGAGCAATGAGCGAAGAATACACAGTTGATCCCAAATGGAAGGAAACGACAATGCAGCAGGCCCAGAAAGAGATCAACTGGACTTGTCAAAGGATTGGCCAAAAACTGCAGAAGACAAGAGAGGCCTTTGGCCTGCAGTGCAGCAGCTTACCTGCCATTTTATTTATTGACTACTAGCTGCGCCCCGAGGTTTCACCCGAGTAGACCGGGATTAAAAGTAGCCTATGTGTTAATCCAGGTTAAAACTACTAGACTAGAGTCAAGAGCAAACCCATTACAAAAAAAAAGCTATCTACATACCAAATTTCATCCAAATCGGTTCAGCCGTTTGAGCGTGAAGAAGTAACAAACGTACAAACACTCACAAACTTTCGCTTTTTATAAAATTAGTGTGATTGACGTTATCAAAAGTTTCAGCTGCAAAAATAAGCCATTCTAATCACACAATATCACTAGCTACTCATTTCCATGTATAAAGCCCCTTTCTCTGTCAACAGTATTTATAAGACAGGGAATTACGGTCCACATCCTCTCACAAAGAGGAAGCTTGTGCCCCAGCAGTGGGGACATTAAAAAGCTGATGATGATGAGGGAGCCAATCAACCCCAAAATAGTTGAGAAAAGCATTGACAGATGCATTCCATTTTGCAATGTTTGCATCCTTCATCATTATCATCATTTCAGCCTGCAGACGTCCACTGCTGGACGGCGACCTGCCCTACGTGGGACACTCCTGTGCGTCTCGCCTCCTCCGGCTCCCGTCGACCCTCACCAGGTCATCGCTCTACCTTGTTGGATGCCTTCCAATGCACATATTTATTTGCATCCTTATTCAAGCACAGTACATGTAAGAATACTCACGGTATAATTCTTGGAATGTGTGATGGATTTGAGATGAGCAGATGCACAGTGCAGGTCTCCGATAAACTGATCACACAGCTTGCAGTACCATGCGGTGGAAGGCACGAAGAATTGAAGACCTAGAAGACAAGCCAAATTTATTTATTTCGTCCATGTTTGGGTCATAGAAATTCATGTGTATACCGAACAATGGTCTGACTATGACTGACTAAGTAAAAACAGAAATTAGTCCCGAGAATACGTAGTGCATTGTTAATGTAATTATTGGATACCATCAGTTTATTTTTAAAAGCAGGGAAAATATAGATAATCGTTTAAAAAAAAATACTACTTTAATTAATAGAACGCAGTTTAAAATATCTAACTTTGAACGCATTTGTAATTACTAATGTTACTAGAGAAGTCCATACTTTTCCTTAAGCCTAAGTCGATTTTATTTCTTAATCGAAATTAAATCCCAGGCAATGTGAACCCTATAAACTCAAGTTGATTATTAAACTACGGTTAGCCACTAATAGAATTTGATGTTACTTCGTGGTAAATAGCTAACTTAAGCCATGAATTAAATAAAAAAAACTAATAATTTTACATCTAAAATAGATACTGCCATAAATCGATTGATTACGTACCTCCGTTATTGACAAGTAAATAGAAATCACAGAACATTTATATACCCATAGAAATTAAAAAAGTTTTTTGCGTAATCTGTTGTAGTTTGAGACTTTGACTAGTTTCGGCGACGACTTTGTGTTCTGAGCCTTTACAAAATACATTTCTGTTAACGCTAACGCTTCGTGAAAAATGTATGGCAAGGACATTACCTGCGGAGAGAACTGTCACGTGATTCACGCCCTACATTTTGCACGAAGCCTTAGCGTTAACGTTAACAGAAATGTATTTTGTCTACAGGCTCTGTTCGATTTTTCTGTTCTTTATTTGATATTTTGCTTTGCTTACGGACTCCGATTACTTTTCTTCTTGATGACTTGGCATTCGTTTAATGGACTTCCAATATAGATCCAAAACGTAATGGAATTACCAATATTGGAAGTGGAAAAATGTCTTCACGCATTCTGTGTGTTAACTGTGGATTATGTGTAAACCGCATTGCGCGACAGTGTCCTAGAGCAAATCATAAGAGTGATATCTTTTATTGCTGAAAGGATTTCCCCTCGTGTCATAACAAATATTGCTCCATTCTCTGTGTGTGTGTTATAATCTGTGTGCCACAGATTATTAAAAAATGAATTTAACCTTAAAAAACATATTTTATAATTACTTGTTTCTCCCACCTTTTAAAAATATATTGAAGGTCGTTACTAAGTTATATTTATAAAGGCGAATGAAATATATATATTTCATCAAGTTACGTTTTGTTAGATTTTACTAGTCCAAACATGTTAGCCGAGTGACCTTTGTTCTTTCAACTAAATTGGTCGAGTAAATTCGGAACAAATTGGCTATGACAGACGGAGAGACAGACAGACGTACGAGTGACCCTACAAGGGTTCCACTTTTTTTTATCATAATGGAGGTTCTGTATTCGACCCGTATGATATGTATCTTGTTCGTCCGCTATTTTCTCGAAAACTAAAAAACCCATTTTAGATGAACCCCATCGTTATTAAAATACATATTTTTCAAGGAAGGTTTTAGTATAGTACCTACATTAGGATCTGATGAAACAAACAAACAGCAATAACTAACAGCAAATGATTGGCGATTCTATGTCAATGAAATGGTAAAATTACTTTAATGGGGAACCACAACAAAAAAGTGAAAAATATTTTTTTTTTTAGGAAAATACCCTATTACGAGGTTATAAAGAAAGAAAGAACTTACCTTTAATAGGTGTTCGTTTGGTAGGCGCCGCGGGGAAGCTTGGGAACCCTTCATTGACTCCTGTTACGGAGTGCCACGGTGCCTCCATATGTGCTGCAGCCATCCTTCAACACAATTTAATAGTTTTCTATAAGGTAACTTATTTCAATTGGCCTTATTTTGATTATATTAGGAGCAGTGGTGGCCCAGCGGTACTGGCCACGACTTACAAGTTGTGAGTCGTGAATTCAAACCCAGGCAGGCGCTTTACTTTGGTTAAATTATTTCATCACCACTGCTCTCAAAACGGTGAAGGAAAACATCGTGAGGAAACCGGCATGTCCTAGAACCAAAAATTCGAAGACATGTGTCATCCACCAGACCGCATTGGGCCCGCGTGGTGGATTACGGCCCACACCCTCTCACAGAGAGGAGGCCTGTGCCCCAGCAGTGGGGACATTAAAAGGCTGATGATGATGATGATTATATTTCAAGATAACACTCAATAACGTACTTATTCCTTCAATCTTTTTGGAAGCTTAGCATAGAGCGGCAGCGACCTGAGCGCCCGGCCCTGGTTCAGGCCATGGTACGGAGCGAGAGGGAATGGGAAGCAGTCTCCTCCTTCTGCGAAGCAGTAATACTCGCGAAGGAGGAGCTGGAATTGATGAGGGAAGCTCAACGGAGTGGCCCTCACGCCCCCAGCCGCAGCCGCCGCAGGAGACGCCCTGGGCGTCGGAGGTCGCAGGACGATCTCCAGCCACCGTAGACGCGGGCCTGCGGACAGCGAGTAATGGGTAGCTCGCCGTCCGATCAGCACCAGGTCCGAGAGTCGACGGCGCGTAGTGTTCCACGCGCGACGAACAAGAGTTGTCAGCCACCACTGACGGGGCCCATCATGGCCGGTGCCTTCATGCCAAGGGATAGCGGATAAATTCGTAACAGAGTTACCGCTCCCCTGGACACTCAGGCAAGGAAGGAACAGGGGTGAGTTTTAGAAGTCATTGAATGATTTCCCACCCACAAAAAAAAGGCACACCTACTTTGAACAAAATAATATACTTACTTATGATGTGCAGGCGAGTGCAAATGGTTCAGATAATCCTTAGCAGTCGGTGGGAACTCGTTACAGACACGACACCAGTGCATCTCAGGGTCATAGTAGACATAGTTGAACTTCTTGTTGGCGGGAGACCTGGAGAAAGTCAACCATGTTATAGACAAGTGCCAAAAATTACAATAGATGACAAGAGGATGTACTTTGCTCACGGTTGAAAATTCACGATTATGGCTCCAATGTAAGTTAAGGTGGTATTTTTTATTTTTATTTTAAGTAATAGGGATGTTTCTTGAGTACAAAACTAATAATATTCTTTTAAGTTCGTAAGTTACATTATCAAAAAATATTGGACACGTATTGTATTTATCGCTTTAGCAAACCAATAAAAAATCATCATCTTCCTGCCCTTACCCCATGTTACTTGGGCAACACGTTTTTCCTTCCATTCTGTCCTGTCAGCCGTCACGCTATCACTAACTCCCTTTTCTTTTACATCACTCCTCACATAATCCATCTATCTTTTCAAACCAATAAAAAATTACAAAGATAAAACGCATCAAAGTCCAGGAGTGGGGGCTCGTTACATAACTTTGTTGTTAAAGTGTACCACGGTGTGACAACATGCAAAATTGTAGTCGTTTTTATTTAAAAATATACGTGTCCAATATTTTTTAAAAATCTAACTGACGGACCAAATAGTTTTGTTTTAGGAAATTACCCTACTATCACACTGAACAGCAAAGGTCTGCAGTGTGACATGGTTGAAGGTACCCTATTATCACACTGCACAGCCAAGGTCTGCAGTATGACATGGTTGAAGGCACCCTATTATCACACTGCACAGCAAAGGTCTGCAGTGTGAGATGGTTGAAGGTACCCTATTATCACACTGCACAGCAAAGGTCTGCAGTGTGACATGGTTGAAGGTACCCTATTATCACACTGCACAGCAAAGGTCTGCAGTGTGACATGGTTGAAGGTACCCTATTATCACACTGCACAGCAAAGGTCTGCAGTGTGACATGGTTGAAGGTACCCTATTATCACACTGCACAGCAAAGGTCTGCGGTGTGACATGGTTGAAGGTACCCTATTATCACACTGCACAGCAAAGGTCTGCAGTGTGTCATGGTTGAAGGTACCCTATTATCACACCGCAAAACAAAGGTCTGCAGTGTGACATGGTTGAAGGTACCCTATTATCACACTGCACAGCAAAGGTCTGCAGTGTGACATGGTTGAAGGTACCCTATTATCACACTGCACAGCAAAGGTCTGCAGTGTGACATGGTTGAAGGTACCCTATTATCACACTGCACAGCAAAGGGTTGCAGTGTGACATGGTTGAAGGTTTAATGGTTTAAATATTATTTTAAAATTGTATAAATCACTCTTTTTATGTTGTTTTTGTAAGTCTTCACTCGAGCGGTTTTAACGTGTAATAAAAACAAATCTTCTTTGTTTTCTTCTTTGTCGCGTAGAATCATGATACGATGATATTGCTGGTCGTTAAACTTCTTTCTTTTTTTCGCAGAGCTCTAAATTCAATAAAACAACATTACTATAAATCACATTTAATGTAGACAGAAAATAAAACAGTAAAATACATGGAAATTATACAATAAGGTTACCCTTAACACATTCAGTATGGCGACGCCTCTATTACTATTTTCTTCTCGCTCACAAATATTAAATGCGAGTGAGAGGCGAATAGAAGCATCAGACGATTTAGCACCTTAGTATCAGTCTAGTACATAGGTATATCAATATTTCTTAATGTAAAACAGCAATTACATGTTACAAAAGCTTACATTATACAAGATAATTATAATATGTAGATTTCCAAGCAAAAAGGACCCAGTTCTTGGCATTTAGTTTCCGAGATATACGCAGTTTTGTAAAGCTGAGTGAAAAATTGTATATCGCGATTTTAATTGATTATTAATTAATGCTCAATTATCTACAAGTTTATATACAACATGTAACAAAAACCCTGTCCGATCCTGAAGGGTATTATTTGGTATCGCACTGCGTACACATATACGTAATAATTTAATGGATACGAGATTATTATTTTTCCCCAATAAAAATAATTAATTAAAAAAAAAAACTTATCAAAGACAACGCTTAGAGCTCGACAAAGTTCACCTACTGTTTCGTTTCAAAGATGCCGCCTGAGTGAGACATAGTGCCTACAACGCGGCTAGTGCAGGGCGGTATCGTTTGACATAAAAATAGGTAAAAATGAAAAGATTTCGCTGGCCGGTGGAGTGTTGTCAACTAATGAAAATTTGCCATATTTAGTGTTAAATTTCGCTTATTTTCTAAAAATATATAACTTTTGGTTTTTATGAGTTACATTTTTGTTAAACTTTTTCTAGACCGTATGTTAACCAGGAATACGTCTTTATTGGATCGGACAGGGTTTTTGTTACATGACTTTTATATGATCTTTCTAAGTACCAGAAATTTCTTTTTGCTGATTTTTTTAATACTTTTTTCAAATCTAGCTTTTTCAGAATTTCTACATCAAATGTCTGGTAAAAAAATGTGCCACTTTTTGATTTTTTTTTAAATTCTTATTAACAATTGACTATTCTAGATACCGAATCTAGTCTTACTTAACTCAATACCCCACCTACTGGAACCTTTTTGCTTGGACACCCATATATTTTCTTAGCATTTCATTATTTGTACCTGTTCATGCCACCCGAAATAAGGCCTTAAGGCCATAAAAAATATTTAACGCATTACAATATGTCATGTACAAGCAGATTCCCTCGGAGTTCACTTCAAGCTTGTTTCTTCTAGAGGTAGGCAGATCACTAATATGTCAAAGCGAATAGCTCGCAAGGGCACGCGAAAGCGGTGCAGTCCTGCTTTGGGGAGAGAGGTATAGAAACTAAAAACTATTTGTTTATATACACATTCACATTTAAAAACACAAATGCTGAGGTATGAAAGTTTATCGCTATGAACTTAAATAATTTCAATAACAATATTTTTAAATAGGATTTAAAGGTTTTAGAGCTTTGAAAAAGAAATAAACTTTCAAATCTTTAATAACCATTATAAAGGAAAATTAAAATTAGGACAGGCACGAACCTAGATTTCCGTTTGCGCTCCGCCGCGTCCGGCTCAGCGTCGATGATCTCGTGAGCCTCTTCACCGATGATCCCGTTCAGCATGTCCACTACATTGTAGATCGTCTTCAACTTATTCTGTATCTCCAACTATAAGTAACGCATTGATGCCAAACATTATAGATCTTGTGGAACAAGCCTTACAATAAAGCAGAAAGTATAGACAAATATGAGCTGTAAATCTTAAAACATAAGACGTATTTTGTGTATTGCAAGTCAAACCTGTAACTTGGTGTTTTCCTTCAAAAACCTCTTGGTGTCTGGACTCGGCGATCGCTTGGCGTCGCCCCGCAGTTCGTTCCGTTGATCCTTCAACGTGTCCATCTCTTTCTTGAGTATATTTGCTTTCTTTATGTAGTCTTCTCTCTGTTTAGACAATGCTGCTTTCTGTTGACGCATTTCCGATTCTATGGCGGCTGCGAAAACATGTTGTTATTTTATAAACTATATTGGGTTAGCAGATTAAGTGTACTGTGATATTGCGAACAGATGGCAAGAAATTTTAGTTTCATAATAATCTTAACTCGAAAGTTCAATATAACAATACACTTAATAAAAGCAAAAATATGTAAACAAGACTTCTCTTAGCTGTCATGGACCCGATTCTGCTAATTAGTCCCTAGAGGAAGTTCCAAGTAGTATTTTGGAATGTTTAAACTCAGTTTAAAATCATGCAGGGATTGCAAGAAATAGCAGAATGTGGTGTAGGCGCAATAGTACATTATGTTATTAGTTAAGCAGTAAGAGTGTTGTCCTCTGCCTTATTCTGCTGGTTTCTTCACACCGGTAATTAAACATGGAACTTGTAGAAACACTTTCCTATAAATATGTTTACAAACTAAGTGGTAACAGGAAAATCGAAAATCCTGAAATAGAACATTTTAACATAATACATTCTTTTGGGAGTAGGATGACACAGTGAAATACATTAAATATTTGAATAAAGTACATACTAAATAGCTTAAGGGCACACTAAAATTGTTTCTAAGCGGCGTATTATATTATATTAATATTTATAAAGCACAAGACTTCACTACTAGGCCCAACTACTGTGTAGTCACAATTATTTTACTTGTACTGCACTTGTGTAAATACTATCAATTATAGCCGTTTTCCGAATCAACTTGGTCTAGAAAGAATCCAATGCTCCCAAAATGTAAGTTGTTTTAAAGCAAGTTATTATAATAGAATTCAAAGAGTAAAGTAGAGGTTAGCTATGACTTAACAAAAATCTGCTGTTACAAATTATTGAAATACCCTCATAATATTATAATGTTTTGTCTGAATTAAGGTTAGTTATTGATGTGAATGACAAACTAGATAGTAATAAACACTGCTTAGAATAAATAATAGATGAACATTTAAAAATAAATACCTATGCAATTACGAATTTGACTTGTTAAATTGTTTTCTTGAAGGTTGAACCCAATTCTACATACTAGCATTGTTAATTTTGTTCTTCTTCAAATTAAAACTAAAAAAGTTTACACGCAGTTCTTAGAACTTACTTCCTATTAAAAAAACACTTCAAAACTACCTTTTTTCTACAATTGGCAGTATTGCCACATAAATCTTCTTACAGACCTGAAAAGACAAGTATTAAAGGATAAAAAAAAAAGGAAATGAAAGTCATACCTTCTTTCTTGATCTGATCTTCAACATTATTAAGGAAAGGAGCTGGTGGGGCTGCTGCTTGCGGTGGTGGTGGAGGCAGCGACATCTGATTCCATGCGGCCATGTCTGGAGGAAGCGGTGCTTGGGGAACTCCACCCACTGATGGGAAGTCATCGTAGATACCGGAGTAAGGTGGCTGGTAGTTAGCCGGGTAGTTTCCAGGTGGTAGTGATGTTCCCTTTCAATTCAAAGGTTCCATTATAATGGTGCCGATTCTCTTGTTCAATAACTAAATTAAAATTAGAGAGTCGCTATCTTTTATTAAAAGGCAGCGCGAGAAAAGGACAGCTATAGCTATGAACTAAGTTAGAGATGTCAAACTAGTATACGCCCCGTTAATCAACATGGTTTTACGTGTACCCTGAATTTGTATGTAAATATTAGTTCAACTTAATTTGACAGTTCTAATTTACGTGCATCTCTTTCTTGTTTTATTAGAGAGAAAAATATAGCAATAGCCTAAATTAAGTTTAGTTTGTGCAGAACAGAATCAACAACAATGTCAAATTCTCACTCTATTAATAATGTGTAAGATTGTCAAGATGTACAGATGTTTGTTTCTCAATTTCTTGTGAATGTGGTTAAAATTGCTGTTAAATACCTAGATGATGTCTTCCATGCTACGCTACCAATATTTTATCTTAGAAAATTATTTAGCTATTAGTTTGGTAAGTAATGTTACATAACTAATTAGCAAATTCTTCCTCTCTCCAAACTCACTTATTTTGCTGTGCCCGATAGGGTCCATGTGATGCAATTATAAGTTTAAGTATACCACCTAACAATACCTACATGTGGAATGCAATAAAAGTATTAAGTACTTTTTATCTGTCAAAATAAAGTACAGTCGCCGGCGCGAACTTGGCAATAAAATAAAAAAAAAAAAATTATTCACAAAAAATTACAGATAGTAAGTAAATATTACATAAAACAGCTGTTGCTAAATCTGTACAAAACAAGTTTATAACCCTGCCTCTTAAACTAGTCTTAGCAATAGTCGTTAGATGTGCAGAAATCGATTTTTAGGTCTCTGGTGGTCAAGCGGGACACGGGCAACAACTTTCATCTGATCAGTCAACCCTTGTACAAAGCAATTAGTGTTGGGTAGCACAGTCTTTTAAAAAGAGGATCGTGTGAGTCACTCTTTTAACCAAGTGTGGTACCACACTGCTACCACAAATGAGGCGAGGCGGCGGGCGGTGGCCTCTGTGTGGGGGAGGTGTGGTGTGTGCGAGCGAGCTATGTGTCGCGACTCACAATGTTAATAGCCACGACAGGCACACTCGGACTCAATCGGCCACACAGCTCGCACTTCAATTGTAAACAAAAGACGCATTCTCAAATAAATCATGGTTATTACCATAATATATTTTTTAACATATGCCATGTGGGTATGATTTACCACTAATGTGTGTAACAAAATTTAAATTTCATCTGTGTTAAACAAAATTAGGTTATTGAACGCCAAAATAATAATATAAAAAGAACCTCGGGCGCCAGGCGTCAATAAATAAATTAACACAGTAATTACCTGGATAGAAGTCAGCGGCAAAAATGGCTTTTAATCTTAGGGAAGGTGACAACAGAGAGAATTCAAACTACAACATTTTAGATTATTTCTCCTGTATATTCAACAATTATTTAGGTTACTTATTTATAAGTTTGGTCTATTGGTTAGGTTAATAATTTAGTTCAATAATTTTGTTCAATAATGCACCGTAGCACGTGTTGTGAGGTGAAAAGAAAAAGGTTTTAACTACATACCCTGTTATTGTATGCTAAATTATAATAGGAAAAAAGATAAACCAAATCTTCCTGTAAGAAACATCCGTCTGGAATTGTCCACTTTCCATGGGGTGCTTCCAAACTTCAAATTCAAAGTTAAACTATCAATCAAAAATAAAAAAAAACGCTGGACAGCGCTTTTTAACAAAGGAAAAAAATCATGCTAGACACATGGTCTATATAACCATTTTATATTTATGATTCCACCGAAATCATTTCTGGAACGTAATGTCCAGGCTAAATTAGGGCTCCAGCCGCCAGGATTATGCGAACTGGGCACCATCAATCCATGATATTCATGGCTGTAGAAATTTTTGCAAAGAAGCGAAGTGACTTCAAAGCCGGCCAGTCGAAAAAGTGAACCGTCAAACTTTGACGTTTCCTGTCACCACCGATAAAAAATCACAGTGTTGCAACTAAAATAACGTACTAAGACGCAATTTAGGAATGTTGATGTTGCCAGAAGCGAATTTTGACTTCAACTCCAACAAATATGTCCAAAAAAATGGCAATAAAACGAAATAAATATTGTACATGTGACGTTTACAAAGGAAATACGTTACATTACATCCCTCCCCGAAAAAATAAAAGAAAGGAACTTTCTTTTATGTTTGAAAGATACTTGAAGAAACATACAAGAGAAACCAACTTAGGTCAAGAAACCAAAGGAATCTAAAAAAAATCAAAATCAAAAAAAAGATTTTCATAAATAAATTCGATAAGAATTTGAGAGATAAACCTCCAAACAATGGTTCAGTTAGAGTACAGTTAGGCACCATAGCCACTGACTAACTAACAAAATAAACCAAAACACCTATCCAAATTAGAGTGCAGTTAGGCACCATCGCCACTGACTAGCTGATCAAAATTAATTACTCAGAAGAACACTTAAAACCCATAGAGAGTGCAGTTAGGCGCTTTCGCCACTGACTAACAGAGCGTAAGAATTCATACTAAGCAAGTATGCAAAAATCCTAAGTTCGTGTCTGGTACAACAGAACAACGTTCCCAGACGCAAACATAAAAGGCATAACTACGGACGTGGAAAACGACCTTAAGCAAAACAAGCAAATTGTGATCGGCACAACTCCACCGAACTCCCGAACACAATCACTATCAAAAAGAGTTGCATATTGTGATCGGCTCAACTCCACCAATCTTCCGGGCACAATAGCAAACAAAAAAATGACCTTCGGGGGAAAACCGAATAATCAAAAAAAGGTCGCATATTGTGATCGGCTCAACACCACCAATCTTCCGGGCACAATAGCAAAAAATATGATATCGGGGGAAAACCGAATCAAAAGAATAGGAATTCCACGAGGAAAGTCGTAGGAAAGACCTAGCAAAAGCATCCGTCCAAAACTGAAGCGAAACGCAAAAAAAAATGTCAAATCCGAGAATCTTACAAGCTAAGTAGCATTATAATACACTTACTCGAACATTAAAGACTAAGGTAAATAATAATCTTAACTAATATAATAAAGATTAGCTAAAACTAAAAGATATAATAATATAATATCAATATATTATTATAAAAACAATATACAATAAGATCTTTTGATATGGAACAATAAAAAATATGCATGAAGCTGAAGCTCAATTTTATAAAATCCAAAAATGACCTAAGTTATTTTGACAAGATTTAGAAATCGATTTATAGAACCTGTCGTGAAGTTACTATTCTCTTCCAAAACACCATTCCCTTTCATTCATCATTCAAACATTGGTGTACTCTTCAAACAAAATTATAAAAATCAAGACTAAAGTTTGAGAAACCAAAACAAAATAATTTTTAATATTTAATGATATCCTTAATGTGGTAACGACCTGAAGTACCTTTGGTAAGGTCTTCCAAAACGTACACATTAGGTGAAACTTTTGAGACTATTTTACATTTAACGAACTTAGGTGCTAACTTAGCAGAAAAGAAAGCCGGAGCCTTAGACTGAACAAAACTTCTTCTCCACACAATATCATCCACATCAAAAGAAATGACTTTCCGACGGCGGTTATAATATTGAGCATTACGTTTATAAGCTCTTAATAAATGAGATTGAACCCTAACAAAAATTTCACTAAGTGAATTTAAAGAAACAGCAAAAGTATTTCTATCACCAACTTCGAGATTATCTAAGTTATCAATAGAACTACTAAAATGATGTAGAGAAGCATCAAAAATGAGCTCTCTTCCGAACATCAAAAAGTTTGGTGTAAAATCTGTAGCTAGATTTACACTATTATTTAAAGCTAATTGAACATGAGGCAAAAATTTTGACCAAGTTCTTTGATCATCTTTAACAAAACACGCTATACAAGTTTCAACCGTCTTGTTGTATCGTTCTACCGGATTATTTTGAGGTGTGTATAAAGTGTTATAAAAAATATTAGTAATATTAAATCCTTTCAAAAATTCTACAAAATATTTAGAGATGAATTGAGAACCGTTATCGCATACTATTATTTTAGGACAACCAAACTTTAGAAAGATTTCCTTTTCAAAAAGTTTACAAATTATTTTGGAAGTAGCATTAATCATAGGAAATATCCAACAATATTTAGTGAATACATCTACAACTGAAAGAATATAATTATGACCTGAATAAGATTTAGGTAAAGTTCCTATAATATCAACTGAAAGCATAAGCATGGGATGATCAACTTTTTTGGGATTTATCATCATTCCAAGCGGTGGTGAAGTATTATGTTTATACGCTTTACAAATATCGCAAGAAGAAATATATTTTTGAACATCACCAAACATTCCTTTCCAAAAATAGTGTTGTTTTAATTTATTTAAGGTTTTATGCATTCCAAGATGGCAAGAATTTAAATTATCATGATTTGAACGAATAGTATCTAAAATATGTTCTTTAGGAATAACAATTTTCCAGTTAAGTTTACTGTTAAGATCAAATTTATTTTTACAATATTTATACAAAGTATTATTCTCAACTCGAAAATTTCTGAATTTACAAGGATACTTTTGACAATTAATAAATGTTTTTCTATACCAAGGATCATGAATATCTTCATCAGGCAAGATTAAACTATTCTGAGTAACATCAATCGCAGCTATTTCAAGGCGAGATAAAGCATCAGGAACTAAATGTAAAGAACCCTTTTTGTGTATGATATCAAAAGTAAATTGGGAAATTCTAGCGGCCCAACGTGCCAAACGTCCACCAGGATTACTAAGACCTAAAAGCCATTTCAAACTAGCATGATCGGTGACCACGGCAAACTTCATTCCCTCAATATAAGGTCTGAAATGTTCAATTGAATCTAACATAGCTAATAACTCACGTTCTGTGGTACTATAGTTACGTTCACATTTATTTAAAGATCTAGAATAATATGCAATAGGATGTTGATCGCTATTATCATCCTCCTGACTCAAAACACTACCTATTTCTACAGCACTAGCATCACAATGTAAAAAGAAAGGTTTTTCAAAATTAGGGCATTGTAAAACAGGAGCAGAAATTAAAGTTTCTTTTAATTTAACGAATGCATTCTCAGCATCATCATTCCAAATTAAGGATCTTTTAGAATTCTTACTACCAGCTGTTAATTTAGTTAAAGGAGAAGCTATATCTGTAAACTTACAAATGAATCTACGATAATAAGAACATAAGCCAAGAAAACTTCTAAGTTGTTTAACGGTTTCAGGGCGAGGATAATTTTCAATAATTTCTAATTTAGAAGGATCAGTATGCAAACCATTACTGTCCACAATATAACCAAGATACCGAAGTCTATCTTTACAAAATTGACATTTCTTCAAATTTACAGTTAATCCAGCATCCTTCAATATTTTATAAATTTTATTTAAGCATTCAATATGTGAATTATAATCGGAAGTTACGCAAATTAGATCATCTAAATAAACGAATACAGCGTTATCAAATTCAGGGCCAAAAAGTTTATCAACTAATCTTTGCAACTCTGCTGGTGCATTGGTGAGACCGAATGGCATTCGAACAAATTCGTAAAGTCCTTTTCCAGGAACTACAAAAGCTGTCTTTTCACGAGAAGACTTCTCCAAAGGAATCTGCAAAAATGCTTTAGAAAGATCTATAGCACTAATAAATTTAGCATCTCTAAGATTATCTAATATTCTAGAAGTATAAGGTAATGGATAAGAATCTTTGACAGTTACAGAATTTAAACGTCTTGAGTCCAAACATAATCTAACTCCTCCATCCTTCTTTTCCACTGCTAAAACAGGGGAACACCACGGAGATTTCGATGGTTGAATAATACCTTCCCTCAATAAAACTTCTACCTCATCAAAAAGTTCTCTTTGTTTAGCGGGACTCAAAGGCCAATACCGTTGCTTAATAGGATCACTAGTAACATTAATTTTATGTTCCACAAGATGTGTAAAACCTAAGCCTTTTTTCTCATAAGAAATATCTTCAAAAAGTGCAATGGTATCAATTAATTTTTGTTTTTCAGAAGAGGAAAGTTCACTAACAGATGTAACTGAACAAACTCTAGGATCACGTGTCTTTACCAAAGTTATATTTTTCCATAAATCCTTACACAGTTCGAATTCTAAACAAAAATCAAAACCTAAAATTATATCAGGTTTAAAAGAAGGTATAATTAAAAAAGTTATATTTTTAGTTAAATTATCACAAGTGACTGGCAATGTCATAGTACCTATAATCTGTTGAGCTGACCCATCGACTGTAAAAGCTGAACTAACATTAGAAACAGTATTTATTTTATAACCTAAATTCAAAAAATGTTTATGTTTATTTAAAACACAACTACTGGAACCGGTATCCAATAAACCCGAATATTTACACCCGAATTTATAAACAAGTAAAAGTAATTACTTGAGTAAAAGTAATTACTTAAGTAACGATTTCTATTCTATAGTTAAGAAATTACTCGAAGTTAGAACTGTCAAAAGTTAGAATTCTTAACCAAGTAATAGTCACCATTTCCTTTACTTAAGCATTTGCGCTACCCAGTAAACTATAGCAATCATTGTTTTGAGGTTATTTTGGTTAAAAATGGATACTTTAGATAGCATTGAAGGGGTTTTTGCTGTTGTAGACAACATAGATGATAATATATTAGAAGAGGTAGAAGTTGCTGAACCTAGAAATCCCAAAGTTTACTTTCGTGATGTGGATCCATTTCATGACTATTCGGAAAATTGTTTTAAAAAAAGATTTCGTTTCTCCAAAAGTGTTGTGATAAATGTGATTTTACCGAGAATTACAGACTCTTTACAATCAGAGACACAAAGAGGGCTTCCTATAACTCCACTGTGTCAGTTGCTTACTGCTTTGCGTTTTTATGCTACTGGAAGCTTTCAGGTTGTATGTGGAGATATCATGCATATTTCGCAATCGACGATTTGTCTTATAGTGCAAAGAGTAAGTCGAGCATTGGCATTGCTAATGCCAGATTTTATTAAGTTTCCTGCAAATTTGAGGAATACAAAAGACGATTTTGAAAAGCTTGGTTGCATTGGCAGAGCACCTGGACTGAAAAACATTATAGGTGCAATCGATTGCACTCACATTAAGATCGCCAAACCTAGAGGCATTCTTCATACAGAGCAGTACCGGAACAGAAAAGGTTATTTCTCATTGAATGTGCAAGTAGTTGGTGGCCCTAATTTGATGATATATGACATTGTAGTACGTTGGGCTGGCAGTACACATGATAGCCGAATCTTTAGAAATTCACGGCTAAATATAAGGTTACACAATAATGAAATTGATGGGGTGTTACTTGCAGATGGAGGATACCCTTGCACTAGGTAATCTATATTTTATATTCGTAAACATAAAACTATACTTACTATGTGCCATGTGGTATTTTTTTAAACTGTGATCATTCTTTATTTCAGATATTTATTGACTCCGGTTTCAAATCCCAGAACTGCACAAGAGGAGAGATATAACAAGGTGCAAATAAAAACAAGGAATTCGGTGGAACGGTTATTTGGAGTATGGAAAAGACGGTTTCCATGCCTACAAATTGGTTTGGCTACCAAACTTTCAACGACAGCCAATATCATAATAGCATGTGCAGTGCTCCACAACATTGCAGTAGAAGCTAATGATATTTTTGAAATAGATGACACCGTAGACTATAGTGCTCACTGTGCTCAGCCTTCGACCTCAACAATAACGAACACCACCACCGGTACCAGTGATGGTTTGGTACTTCGAGCAAACATAATTTCACGTTATTATATGTTTTAAATTATTTAGAAAATAAAACGAATATTTTCTCTGATATAATATTTTATTTATTTTCACAAATTAAAGCCACACTGTTTCCTACTCTATAGTTATTAATTGTTAATTGTCATATTTCTCCAATTCTTTAAGTTTTATTTGAATCTCAATTTCAAATAGTTTTTCTTTATGTTTTCTCTCTAAAATTTTCATCTGGAGATCTTCCTCATGCATTCTTTTCTTAAATTCTAATTCTTCTTCTAATATTTTACATTTTAATATATCTATTCTATTTGCTCGCAAATTTTCATAGCTCTTTTTGATAGGAGTTTTAAATTCTGCTTCCTTTTTGTCTTGAGTAACTTCAATGGTTGCTTCTGCGACTTTACACCAAGCTTCATTATTATTGTCACCTAATATGACCACGGACCCTGAAAAGCAGAAATATATAATGATGAATGCCCATATATTTAACTTTTGCTTTCACTGGCGTTCTACTTCAGTTTTCCAGGATGCAGAGCAACCTGTGTGTGAAGGGTAACTAAAATACCCACACATACATATTATCCCTACTGCTTTTATAATATTAGTGTGTTATGGGAATTTATATTTATATTTATGCTGAATGACATAAGAAATCTTAAAAACCAATTGATAAGAAAATAATGTTGTTGTGGCCAAAGTTTATTTGAGGAATAATACAAAAGGCTTGTTACATGTTAGTTCGACACAGTCAGTTAAGTATTTATACTTAATGGATAATTTCTTACCATCAATATCACTATCAATATCCACAGCAATGTTAGTTAGGATATTTTTATCTATATCCATGACTTTGGAATCGATGGGATCCATATCCATAACAGATGGTCCACCTCCTGTTAAGTGGCGAATATTTTCTTTCGTTTTAGACTCTCTTGCTTTTGCCTTCATGTTATACCACAATTTGATTAATTGTTTTGTAGATGCCTAAAACAATGAAACATAATATGACAATTAGATAAGTGACTGCATTTATACCATATCGACACAGAAAAAAAGACCATGTGGCACAAATAATGCAACTAAATCTCTGTAAATAATAAAAGTATACAAAACACATTATATTCACCTTTTGGGTAACAATAGAGGATTCATTAAATTCCATAGCTATATTCTCCCATGACTGCTTCTTTTTCAGAGCACTTGTAGCATTAGTTTGTTTGCTGGATAAGATGCTATCATATTTTTGTATTATATTTAAAACTAAATCCTTCTCCAAACTCGAAAACGGTTTCTTCCTGTCTACTTCTTGACTCATCTTCTAAATTTGCGAAAAGATATTCAAAGTAAAAAATACAACACACCGACCCAAACTGTTTTGATTTCAGAGTTTTGTTTACGTACCGGTACTATTTGACAGACAATGTAAGTATAATCTTTCTAAGTAAAAAATCACAAGTCGGCCTATATTCCTGTGTAAAAGTAAACATTAAAGTTTAGTAGGGTTATATCATGTCAAGCGTTTTGTTTCTCCAAGCATACATTCCCGTGTACCGAAAAAATTAAACGACAATAATGTACTTTTTACAATTTAAACTATTTAAATAACGTCATTGTTGTTATAAATAAAAAATAAAGCAATTTCGAAGATATTAATGCAAGATTTTGTCATATTAGTCCAAACATTACGTTTGCTTTATAAGTAACAAAACGCAGTCACAAGGTGTTGCCATACAGGAACAACCGCCTAGCGGTGAGTGTTACTTGAGCAATTGCTCAAGTAAGTAACGTGCTTTACTCCACTATAGAATAAGATTTTTGAATTAAGAATTCTAACCTTAAGTAATGACTTAATTAAGAAATTACTTAGCAACAAGTAATTACTTCTTTATAAATACGGGTGTTAATTTTGTTAACTAAGAATTCCAAATATGGTCTACTATCATTACGTTTAACAAATAATATTGGAGCAGAACTATAAATTTTAAAGAATGTTTTTAAATAATCTAACCAGTACCAATTCATCAAAATTCTTATACAAAAAATATTCCTCAACTTGAGTTATGAATTCACGCACACATGTTTTTCCATCAAAATTAATTTTACCCCTTTTCAAGTCAGGTAACTTAGTTGAAGACGGTATATTCTTCTTAATATGTTCATAAACATCAGCATTCAAAGAATTAAAAGAAGGCAAAGCATTAACCGCAAAAGCAGAGGAAGAATGAGCAATTCTATCATTATGTTCAAATGGATTTTGAACTTCTGTCAAATTAACAATCTCAGGTGCCGCAGGATTTTCAACAACCGGTGTAACATCAACAGGATCATGACTGTCCTTCAACGCAGGAAGCGGAGGAAACTGAACTGCTTTATCCATTGCAAAGGCAATATTTTAAATTTTTATAGTAATAAAGTTAATCAATTATTATTGTGAACTAATGAAGATTTTTAAAGTTAATTTCACTTATTGAAACACTAGTAGGTGCAGTATTGACTCACAAAGAAATCTTACTTACTTAAAACAGCTATTTAGTTATTTTAATTTACTTAATTAAAACATTAAAAGTATTTATTTACTATAACTTTAACTATTATCAAATTTTAGGTTAACTAAGATAACAATGACGGTTTACACAATGTAATAGTTGATTTTGGAAGATTTAAACAATGCTGAAACAGACACATAGAAAAATAACAGTACAATACAGTGTTAATACTGTTTACAACTAAATATATAAGTTATACATAAGTTGTAGTTCAAAGGTTAGGGTTACAATTCAAAAAGTATGTTTGAAAACTGTACTACAATAATAAACAGTGCATTAATTAACCAATAATAAAATGACCAAGAAAACCTAATAAAAATTGTTTCAAGTCCCAGTTCGTCGGGGCCAATTGCCATGTGGGTATGATTTACCACTAATGTGTGTAACAAAATTTAAATTTCATCTGTGTTAAACAAAATTAGGTTATTGAACGCCAAAATAATAATATAAAAAGAACCTCGGGCGCCAGGCGTCAATAAATAAATTAACACAGTAATTACCTGGATAGAAGTCAGCGGCAAAAATGGCTTTTAATCTTAGGGAAGGTGACAACAGAGAGAATTCAAACTACAACATTTTAGATTATTTCTCCTGTATATTCAACAATTATTTAGGTTACTTATTTATAAGTTTGGTCTATTGGTTAGGTTAATAATTTAGTTCAATAATTTTGTTCAATAATGCACCGTAGCACGTGTTGTGAGGTGAAAAGAAAAAGGTTTTAACTACATACCCTATTATTGTATGCTAAATTATAATAGGAAAAAAGATAAACCAAATCTTCCTGTAAGAAACATCCGTCTGGAATTGTCCACTTTCCATGGGGTGCTTCCAAACTCAAAGTTAAACTATCAATCAAAAATAAAAAAAACGCTAGACACATGGTCTATATAACCATTTTATATTTATGATTCCACCGAAATCATTTCTGGAACGTAATGTCCAGGCTAAATTAGGGCTCCAGCCGCCAGGATTATGCGAACTGGGCACCATCAATCCATGATATTCATGGCTGTAGAAATTTTTGCAAAGAAGCGAAGTGACTTCAAAGCCGGCCAGTCGAAAAAGTGAACCGTCAAACTTTGACGTTTCCTGTCACCACCGATAAAAAATCACAGTGTTGCAACTAAAATAACGTACTAAGACGCAATTTAGGAATGTTGATGTTGCCAGAAGCGAATTTTGACTTCAACTCCAACAAATATGTCCAAAAAAATGGCAATAAAACGAAATAAATATTGTACATGTGACGTTTACAAAGGAAATACGTTACACATAGAATAATGAAAAGCCATAAAAGTGACCATTTCTTGTTGCACTAAGTGTAACCTAGGCAAACTTACCCCCAATACACCAGAACCGTGCCAAGTTAAGGGGCCCCTACAAGGAATAACTTGTCGTTTCGATTAATTGCACGATTCATCTTTAATCATTGTTTTCATTAAAAATTGGATGCCATATGCCACACACATACAATGCGTCGTTCTATTTTAACATTGTAAGACTGATTGTTACGATAATTGTCGGTTTATGGCCAGCTTTACGTGCCAGCGACTGTAAGTAGGCAGATGCAAGCAAATGCAGCTAGTATTCAATAACCAAATATTTTTGTTCAGGTGCAAGTCATATTCCAAGCATTATAAAGCATCAATGTAATTGACTCAAGTCTTCATAGCATAGTATTTCACAATAGAAAATGCTGAAGTGTCATAATTATTAACATAACAATAAAATAGGCACCTATAATGGAGCTGCTTGTATTACAATCCAATCAGCACTGAATACAAATTGAGTCACTATGATTTATTTAAAAAGATGTAGAATGTAGGTTAGCTAAAGTAATGTATCGTAAATCGTGGTGAATAGAGATGCAGGGGTGAATCGGGACGAAACTTTAAAAGTGATTTTAACGCTGAAATAATATAGTTTGATGCCAACAAGAACTTGGACATATTTGAATTGAATTATAATTTAGTGTAACGCTCCCCGGGCATAGTTTAGAGGTCAATTATGTGAACTTGACTTCCCCACACCGTTGCAATAACTTGTCCTGTATAACGGTAAGAAGTGTCTGTTTCACAGATAAAAAAACAAGTAAGACCTAATTACATCTGGATTTTTAATAGTTATTGCTACTAGCCATAGTCGGAGTAAACCGAAACAGTCCAAGCTAGCTTCTAATCTTTTTACTATGACTACAACATAACAAAGTAAATGACATTGGTACGGTACCTCTTGAGGTGCAAAGCCTCGGGGCGGCTGCGGAGGAAACCCCACACCCTCTTGAAACTGCTGGTTGTCCCACAGCTCGCTGGGCTCGGGTAGCTTGGCTATCTCATTCAAAATGTTCTCGTCAAGCAGGTCTTTATCACTCTTGCGAGGCGACCGGCTCCTGCGCTTTTCACTGTCATCCCTCCGAGGAGGCGTACGGCTTCGTTTGCGGAGAGGAGGCCGGTTTCTATAGTCATTGCGATCCCTGTCGCGATCTCGTTCTCTGTCCCTTTCACGTTCACGCTCCCTATCGCGATCCCTGTCTCTGTCCCAATCTCTATCTCTATTATAAAACGATCTAGGATCCTTTCTGTGGTCACGAGACATGATCAATAGTTATTTTCAACAAAACTCACTAAATGATTTGCTTTGTTTGCTTGAGGTTTCACCAAAGAGTGGTTTCACAGAAAAACACACGCCTCATTTGACGTTTATGTTGTGCTTTGTGCCGCCATTTTAGTGTTGCTAGGATTAAAATATGTTTATTTTTACCCAGAAGGGAAGGCCTTTTGACCATATTGCCTAGTCTTACGATGTATATTTTTACTTTTTTTCCACTAGGGTACCAGGAATGCTCAGCCGGCCGGCACTGGATGGACCAAAATAAACTGCTAAAAAACATTGTGCTGTATCATACCAAATGCACGTGCAATGTTTACTACAAATAACCCCGTATATCTGCTTTAACTTAGGTAGCTACCTAATGGCCTCATCATCAAATTATTATGTTTACTGAATCTGGGGACCATATCAAAGAAGTGCGCGCACCACAGAGTACATAATGCGCGCACGATAGCACCGCGCGCGGCCGTTGGCGCTGTTCACGTTTGCCAGCCTAAATCCATTTTCCTTCATTTAATTAAAAACGATATAACGTAACTCAATTGTAATTGAAAGAATTAACTAGCTAGGTATAATTAATGTACTAGGTTATTTTCATTAGTTAATAAAATTAAAACGTTTAGTTTCGATTTTCTCGAGTGTAGTTCAGTGGCTGTTTTAATTATACTATTATCGATTCCCAGTGGATATTGTGATGTAAAATTGGTGTAGTTTTGTGTCTCAAGTGTCTACACAACTTGACAATAATAATATAATTATGGAATCATTGAAACAGGCGCGATCTCGGTAAAATGGAGCTGGGAATTTTATTGTAGTATTGACTACCTCAGCGAAGTTTGCAAAGACGGCTGACTCGACACATTTGTTGCCAAATACTTAATAAAAACATTATGATGTCTGCATTCTAGGCAAAAGACTGATGATTTTTAAAAGAATTCGAGTGTAATTTTTTAGTGAAAAAAACTAAAAAAAAATAACGGATTATTAGAAGTTTTGTTTTGGGAGCCGTGGTTACTAGTTTTATTTCTTCGTTTTTAAGTTTCCGTACCTCAAAAGGAAAAAAGGAACCCATATATATTTATAGGATCAGTTGTCCGTCTTTGTCATACACTTCTGGACACATCTATTGGCCCACCTTGTATTTTCAGTTTCGTTTGGTCCTAGCTAAAATTTTATATTAGGTCGAGCAAAAAGTTTTTATGCAGTTTTGAACCTGGCACATTCACAATTTCATTCAATAGTCTTTTTTTGAATTTCGAACACAGAATTTAAAGAAACAAAAGACAATTTGGAGCCTGCTTGTTGATATCAAACAATCGAATACTAAGAAAACTTGGTTTTATTGGTTTACTTGGATTTAATTCTTGAAAAAGTGATTGATATCTTTGGTTTTGCAACAAACATTACTTATTCTTAACATTAAGGTGAGGTTCTATCAATAATCTATGGATACTTCACCTGAAGTCGCCGCCCAAGCTGTGGCACTTATTCAGGCCGGACACAGCCAAAGAAACGTGAGTGCTCAACTTAATTTAAGTCGATCTGCGGTCCGAAATGTTTATCGGAGGTACCTAGAGACTGGCGGCTTTGTTCGTCGCCAAGGAAGGCCACGATCTCGGGTCACAACTGAAAGGCAGGATCGATTCATCGTGACGACCAGCTTGAGAAATCGTCACCTTACCTCCATTGAGATACAAAACTAACTTCGCGACTTCCACGGAGTATCTGTGAGCGCTCGAACTGTTCGGAGAAGGTTAAAAGAACGCGATATGGTACCACACAAGCCAGCTAATGGGCCCAAACTAACGCGAGCCCACCGAACAGCGCGCCTTCATTTCTCACGCAGTCATTTAAATTGGACACAGCAAGATTGGAGCCGTGTACTCTTTTCTGATGAGTCTAAAATTGTGTTACATGGCAATGATGGAAGGAAGAAGGTCTACCGACGTAAGGGAGAGCGTTTCGCACAATGCTGCTTTGAAGAGAGGGTTGCTTATGGCGGTGGCTCATGGACTGTCTGGGGCGGTATATCCGCGAGCGGCAAAACTCAACTTGAGGTTGTTACAGGACCACGGCTGCCAACATTAAATGCTGAAAGGTACATTCGTGAGTGCTTAGAACCTCACGTGATACCATACGCGGACTATGTGGGCCCAAATTTCCTTTTTATGCATGATAATGCAAGAGCCCATGCGGCCGGCATTGTCAGGGAATATCTTCGGGATGTGAACATCACAGTTATGGACTGGCCAGCCAGAAGCCCAGACATGAACCCCATTGAGCACATGTGGGACGAGCTAAAAAGACGTGTTAGGGCTCGTCAGCCAGTTGCCCAGACGATGCAGGAGTTGAAAACTGCCATAGAAGAGGAATGGGAGATGATCCCTCAAAATTTAAACTCTATGCCTAATCGTATGAGAGCTGTGGTAGATGCCCATGGAGGCAACACGCGTTATTAAATTAAACCTTTATTTGATAAAACATGTTTTTTATTCAAAAATCAATTGCCTTTAACAAGGCGCATATCCGACTTGTTAGGCGTAGCTCCATGTCGTATGATATTCTGAATTCAAATTTAAAACAATACGATCGAAAAAGATGGTAAAATGTATCAGGTTTAAAACTGCATCAACAGTTTTTGTTCAATCTAGCAATCATATTTCGGTAGGGGCCATCGAAACCTAAACTCTAAGGTGGGCCAATAGATGTGTCCAGAAGTGTATAAAACTAAATCTAATTTTTGTTCGAAGGGATAGTATTCCATCAATGACTATTTATATGATAAGAATAGATGTTACACTTGATGTTCTTTTCTCATAATTAGCTGACAGGTCATATGAATTCATTTAAAATAATTGTTTATTGATTTTGCTGTGATGGCCCTAGTTTTACTTGTGGATTCGAATCACAGCCCTATCGATAGATTCTACTGTTGCACGTGTAATCGGGCACACCAGTTATATAAGAAGGCTTATTATTAATTAATTTGGTTTAATGTATATGCTTAAGTTTTTCCGTTTTTTGGAGGCATGCGGAACAGGGTGTAAAAGTCCCGTCAACCTCCATTGAAAAGGGAGAATCCTCCGACCAGACGGGTGTTGTCTGGTCCGGGCAACTGCCCGATGGTTGATTTTGGACTATTGTATATGTTCAAATCGCGCGGAGAACTCTGCTTGCGCGATGTAGGATTTTGTTGTTTCAGTTCTTTTGCGGTTTCATAGATGTCGCTACATCACTCCCCTCCGGAGATCGGAGATCGATGGTTCTTTGATGAATCGTCCATACATTTTGTGGTGCTTGCCAGGCCAGTGGAAGGTTGGTTCCAGTGAGTCGGAACCGGAGGCCGAGTTCGCGGTGTCGGAACTGTCCGCGGTGATGATATTCCAGTGAGTCGGTATCATGTCCCAGTGAGTCGGGACGATGCCCCAGTGAGTCGGGGCGATGCTGCAGGCTCCAGTGAGTCGGAGTACTGATGCGGGCTCCAGTGGGTCGGAGTGGTGCTGTGCGATATTGTGGCTCAACTGCAGTCGTCGACCAGGAGAGAATCTTCGACCGGTTGGAAGTGCAGTTCGCTGTGCCAATATCGCTGATGAGGTTGAGGGTGATGACCAGCAATGCGCGTCCGTTGCATGCTGGTGGTCAGGATACCCGTAGAAGTCGTTGGTACTGGCTGGCTGTATGACTCGTTGCTGAAGATTTTGGAGGAAGTGATGATGATGACGTCACGCTGGAGTAGCTGCACGAAGAAATAAGGTGTATATGACGAAAAAATAAGGTACGGTACGGTATTTATGTATCGCAGCCATCTGGTTGAATTAGCCAGTCAATTGGACGCCTAGGCCGTTCATTAAACGCCGGCATACAATTGAATGGCTGAAGGACAACCAGCCAAGTCATTGAACGCAACGTTTAACCAGATGGCTTGATATCGTCTAGTCATTTAGTTAAATTGGATATTGATGAGTTTGTGATACCACTGATCATGATAATGTGTTTAAAAAAGGCAATGTTAGGATCCAAGAGCGAGCGTAGCGAGCTCGAAACATGGGACACCACGACTCGGATAGGTTAGGTTCGAAGGGGATGGCGGGGTCTAGTGAGCGAGCGAAGCAGGCGAACTCAGATCCCGCCATTCCCTTCGTGGTCATATTCTTTAAACCATTGAGCCCAGTGAAGCCTCCGACTACGCCTTTTAAATAAATTGAATCACTAATAGATAATAATTTTTCAGTTAATTTGAAGTAAATTTGAATCACTGGGCTGAGTCTTGGTCAGTCATCTTCAAAGGGACTACTACTAAAGACTCAATACGACAAGTTGTTAAACGTTGAGTGATTCTAGTTCATTTAACTATCGGCCTAGCAGCGATCTACCATTCCATCAGATTGTGGATGATAAGAAGTAGTTCTGGTCTTATGAGTACCCATCATTCGACAAGTCTCCTGGAATACTTGCGATTCAAAATTCCTCCCTTGGTCGCTGTGAATTTCCAGGGGTACTCCAAAACGACAGAAGACTTCCTGAACCAATTTATCTGCGACTGTTGTAGCTTCTTGGTTAGGAATCACGGTTAAGGGTCACCACTGGTCTTTTACGATGCATTCGGCATAAAGATAATTTACACAAAAAGTTAAAAACGTACCCTGAAAACCACATCTTAAAAAAATCGTTCACGGGATACAGAAATTACTGTGATAAATAACTCAAAAAAGCCAAAACCGAACACGAGAAAAAAGAAATAAAAGACGCTAGTAACAACAGTAAACTTCTATGGACAGCTATAAATAATATATCAAATAGGACCAAAAAGAAAGACAATCCGCGAGAATTACTATCCATTTCATCAACACCAAAGCAATCTGTTAAGGACGTAAATAGTTTCTTCGCAAATATTGGTAAAAACCTTGCCGAGAAAATGGGTAATCAGACAATGGTTTCAATTAGTGACAAGTAGCAGCTCGCAATCCATGGTGCTGATGCCAACAGACGAAGCTGAAGTTACGCAACTAATACTGTCTCTACGAAATGAATATGCCTCAGGTTGGGACCGAATATCTTCCACCTTTCTCAAAAGACATCTGGCGTCACTCGTTCAACCTATCCCCTAACCTACATTTGCAACCTAGCCATCAGCGGTTGCGTAGGGTCTTAGCATTTAAGAAACCACGACCCCCACATTTCCGCGGGATATACAGCCTCATATTATTATTATTATTAAGAATGGCGAAGACTTCTGGCCACTTTGTGAAGTAATTCATCAGTACTGGTAAATTTCCAAAGGTCTTCAACAAGTCCATCATTCACCCGATCTTCAAGAGTGGGGACAGAAACCGTGTCAATAATTACAGACCCATAGCTGTGCTACCAGCCATCTCCAAGATTCTAGAACGCATATTGAATAAACGCCTCGTGGATTACTTGGAAAAATATAATTTTATCTCGCCATCTCAGTATGGATTCAGGGCCGGCAAATCAACCTCAGATGCGGTTCATGACCTCACCAATCATATCGTCACTAACTTGGATGGCGGCAAAAAAGTCTTGGGGATCTTTTAGATCTTGCGAAAGCGTTTGACACGGTCTCTGTTCCCATCTTAATAAGGAAGATGGAACGGCTCGGAATAAGAGGAATCCAACTTGCAATTTTTGAGGATTATCTGGGTGGGCGTACCCAGAGCGTCAAAATAAGAGAGAGTGTCAGTGACGATTGCCAAGTTAATTACGGTGTGCCACAAGGCAGCGTGCTCGGTCCGACACTCTTTGTCATATATATAAACGAACTGGGTATGCTCACTCTCCCGAAAGGCAAAGTCATAACTTTCGCGGATGATACAGCCCTCTTATTCACTGCAAACACCTGGAGTGAGGTCTTTGAATGCGCCCAGTCAGGTTTCAATATTGTATCGAACTGGCTGCGTGACAATGTTCTCACTCTAAATGTAGAAAAAACAAACTACGTCACCTTTTCCATAAAACAGCATACACAGACTCCATCCATGATGCCGAACACTATCATAGCCCACACGTGTGCATCTCCTCACTCCACTAAATGCACGTGTATTCAAATTAACAAGGCCGGTTGCATTAAATACCTTGGTTTAACTATAGACAGCACACTCAAACTCCAGGAACATATCAACACCTTAAGTAACCGACTGAGAAAACTGATATATGTTTTTAAGACCCTAAGAAACGTGACTGACGACAAAATAAAAAAATGGTACACTATGCTCTTGCTCAGTCCTTAGTAACATACTGCATTACCTCCTGGGGTGGTGCTCCAAAAAGTACCCTCCTGAAACTGGAAAGAGCACAGAGAGCCATTCTCAAGGTGTCCTTGTCCTTACCTTATCGTCACCATACAGCACTACTATACCAAAAAGCGAAAGTCTTGACGGTGCGTCAACTGTTTATTCAACAAACCATCCTGAAACAACATAGACTACTAATCTACAATCCATCACTCCCTCGAGCTAAGAGAAGATTTAATCCTGTTGTCAACTACCATATTTCGCCTTCAACTTCTTTTGCAAAACGTTTTTTTTATCACCTCGGTCGGTATCTCTACAATAAAGTAAATAGGATCATATCTATATATGAACTCAATAAGATAAAGTGCAAAATGAAACTATATAGTTGGCTTCAGGAACTAAATTACAATGACACTGAAAACTTATTGACAGTTTTAACGTAAACATCAGTATGCAAATATGCTACGATCCAAAAAAAAAAAGTAACAGACACACACAACCTCCAGGCCCCACACAAACAACCACTGCACACACTTCTCTAACTACACAAACTACACACACTCAACCGTACTCCTATCCTGATACTAACAATACTAACTGCAAAAAAAAAAGACTTTTTGCCTAAATGTTAACATTTCCTAATTGCATAGTTTGTACGAGTACACAACATAATTTGTTAAATTTAAATGGAGGAGTCCTGGTGATCTGAAATACAGGCCTTGAGCCTAGTTTAGGCACCAGTCTCCCACAATATAATGTCCCACCTTTATGTCACTTTAGAAATAAGGCTAGCAATTAAGAGTAATATTGTGGAGAAAAAATAAACAATTTATTATTATTATTATTCCATTTATTTAACTTTATGTACATACTATTTACATTTTTAAATATTCAAATATAAAACAATATAAAAACATTTAAAAATATAAAAAATAGTAGCCCACCGGTAACGGGATAGGGTCCAAGCTACCGGTGGTCAGGGCTCCTGAGAAAGGAATCTCCTAACAATACGCGCCGTGTCCAGGTGTACCGCTTTCTGTATCAAGCCCTTGATCCAGCCGCCCAACGAGAGCCTCCTGAGATGTTGGTCGAGGCTCTTGGCTATTAAGCCATTGGCCGTCACGACTATCGGCACAATGACTGCTGTATCCACCTCCCACATGTCGACAACCTCGCGAGCCAGATCAAGATACTTTGTTTTTTTATCTTTCTCAGCCTTCACGAGGTTCTCGTCATGAGGGACAGCTATATCAACAATCATTGTGCCACGCTCTTGTCGATCTATCACCACTATGTCAGGATTATTGGCAACAATAGTCCTATCAGTGATGATAGATCGATCCCAATACAACGTGATATTGCCATTTTCGAGAACTGGGTCGGGCTCATACCTATAGTACGGTACTTCAGATTCCACAAGATTGTATTTAAGAGCAAGTTGCTGGTGGATAATCCTGGCTACAAGGTTGTGTCTGTGCAAATAGTCTCCGTTAGCTAGACGAGAACAACCAGAAATAATGTGTCGGATTGATTTCCCGGGCCGGTGGCATGCCCGACAGATGTCAACCGTACCGTCCTTCACAATATATTTCCGGTAGTTATTCGTCATCATAACTTCGTCCATAATCGCACAGACAAAACCTTCGGTTTCCCCGAATGGGTCACCAAAGCGCAGCCAGGATACGGACGCTAAGAGATCTACATTGGCTCCATGTAGGACCCGGTAAAAGCGTCCGTGAAGCTCCTTGCTCTGCCATACTTCCCTGCGGTCATTAGTATCCAGTACTTTAAGTTTGCGCCAGTTCTCGTTTGCCAAGGAGAGCGGGGTGAGGCCCTTGTCCACTGCGACCACATCTCGATGCATACCCACGTCGGTTTCTAGGAAATATTCCCTAAGGCTGCATACCTCGCGGTTGTGTAGGGTCTTAGCATTTAAGAAACCACGACCCCCACATTTCCGCGGGATATACAGCCTCATATTATTATTATTATTAAGAATGGCGAAGACTTCTGGCCACTTTGTGAAGTAATCCATGACAACCATGAAGTAAATGTTTCCGTTTTCACTTTCCGGAAATGGTCCTGCAACGTCTAGTGCTATCCGTTCCCAGGGGGCTCCCACGTTGTATACTTTTAGAGCACCTCTGCTGCGTGTCTGAGGTCCTTTCACAGCCGCACAACTGGTACATTTGCGACACCAGTCCTCAACATCCTCGCGACAGTGAATCCAGTATAATCGCTCTCGTATCTTCAGTAGAGTTCTTTTTACCCCCATATGTCCTCCTGAACATCCGTCATGATAGAGCAGTAAAACATCCGGTACTTTGGCTTTGGGGACAACAATTTGGAGATGACAGTTATCTCCTCGAGGGTTTTCCCATTTACGGCAGAAGACTTCATCCTGGATAACCAAGCTGTTCCATTGTGCCCAATAACTCTTCGTGATGGAACTCAACACCGCAACATCACTCCACTTGGGCTTCGGAGCACCAGCTTTAATCCATTCAAAGATCGGTTTGAGGTTCGTGTCATTTTGCTGAGAAAGCTGTAGGGTTTCCTTCCATTCATTGCTGAGATCCATTCTTAGCATCCTCACCGAGTAGCTCCCGTCTCGTGACGCAGTAATATTTTTCTGGTTTGGATAAAGATTTGCTGTAGTAAGCTATAACAACTTCCTAGTTTCCTTTCCGATGAGACAACACGCCTCCAATTCCAGTATTACTTGCGTCTGTGTCAACTATGAAGTCATTTTCAGTGTCAGGATAACCCAGAATAGGTGTATTGCACAGACGTTTCTTTAATTCCTGAAATGCGATGTCACAATTCTCGTCCCAACATAATTGTTGCTTCTCCTCAGTGAGTTTGTGTAGAGGTTTTGCAATGTCGGCAAAATTCTTGACAAACCGCCGATAGTAGGAGCACAAACCCAGAAATGCTCTGACCTGCGTCTTGTCTTTCAGAACTGGCCAACCCTTGACGGCGACGATTTTCTCCGGATCTGTCTGCACATCTTCCTCCGAAACTACGTGTCCTAAAAAGTTCACTTGTCGTCTATAAAATTAGCACTTTTTCGGACTTAACTTAAGATTTGCCGTCCGGATTTTCGACAGCACTCGATGAGATTTTGAAGGTGATCTTCAAATGTGCGGCCCACGATAATGATGTCGTCTAAATAGACAAGACATGCGTCTCCGATCAATCCGTCAAGTACTTGCTCCATTAGCATTTCAAACGTCGCAGGAGCATTGCACAATCCGAATGGCATAACTTTAAACTGCCATAGCATTCCTGTTGAAATTGCAGTTTTCTCCTTATCCTTAGGGTCTATTTCCACTTGCCAGTAGCCACTTTTCAGGTCTAGCGTGGTAAACTACCTCATTCCAGTCAGTGTATCAAATGTGTCGTCGATCCTAGGCAGTGGGTAACTGTCCTTTTTCGTGACGTCGTTCAATCGTCGATAGTCCACACAAAAGCGTGTGTTGCCGTCCTTTTTCTTCACCAGTACCACAGGAGAACACCATGGACTCGATGAAGGCTCTGTTACACCATCCTTCACCATAGCCTCAATCATCATTTCCACTTCCTTTTTACGTGCAACCGGCAGTCTTCTTAGTCGTTGACGGATTGGTAACTCGTTGCCAGTATTAATTTTGTGCTGAACCAGTCCTGTGCTTCCTATGTTAGCATCATTTGTAGAGAAAGAGTCGGCATACTGAAGTAACATCTTCTTGGCCTTATCCATTTCTACTTCCGTTAAATCGCAGTTTTCCAAAAGTGTCGACACGTCAAATTTCAAACGGAACACTTTTCGTGATGGTACACCTTCCATGAAGATTGCCTCTGTACCACACTTCAATACTCCTTGATCAACGTCATTCTCACAACGATGTTTCCGCATGAAGTCTAAACCCAGGATGCAATCGTCCACTATGTCAGCCACGATGACATTATGCCGATATATTTTGTTACCTAATTTTAACTCCACCTCCTTCTTGCCTCGGACGATTATGTGCTGACCGGTAGCTGTCAATAATTGTATGCGGTCGTGGTTATCGAAGAAGTCCCCAAGGAACCGACTTGCTAGGTGAGAATTGACGACCGTGTGAGAAGCTCCAGTATCCAGCGTCAGTTTGCATGGTTTTCCGTTGACTTCGCCTTTAATTATCAGGCTGTTTCCGTGAAATCCTCGGGACTCTTTCAATACCAGCCAGCACCCGCCCCCCAGTCCTGGCGTTTACTCGTTTCCCTGCTGTGGCTGGGCAGTCACATCAGTCGACCTTCCTTGCTGGGATTGATCTTCTCCCAGTGTGCCTCGCTTTGGACAGCTTGACCGAAGATGGATGGCTTTGGATAGCTTGCTCTTTGGTCCACCCATTCGCCTTCATAACGGCCTCAAATTGAATTTTGTAGGCCAACCATGAAGATGTTCCGTCGAATGGCGGCACCTTAAATCCACGTGCCGAAGGTGTAGTTACCACTGAAAGCACAACCCCGTCTCCAACCCTAAGTTCACCTTAAGCCTTCTTCACCCCAGAAATCTGAACTTCAGCTTCTGAGATACGATTCTCGTGCTGGTAAACCTGCTCCTTCATCACCTGGAGCTCCTTGCCAAGAGTTGAGTGAAGGTCTTTTATGAGGAGCATCTGCTCTTCTTGGCGGGGGGCCTGCTCCTCTTTATCTTGTTGAAGCTTTTCTTCCATCCGACGGGCCTGCTCTTCTTGGCGGGGGGCCTGCTCCTCTTTATCTTGTTGAAGCTTCTCTTCCATCCGACGGGCCTGCTCTTCTTGGCGGTGGGCCTGCTCCTCTTTATCTTGTTGAAGCTTCTCTTCCATCCGACGTGCCTGCTCTTCTTGGCTGCGGGCCTGTTCTTCTTGGCGGCGGGCCTGCTTCTCTTTATCTTGTTGAAGCTTCTCTTCCAACCGACGGGCCTGTTCTTCTTGGCGGCGGGCCTGCTCCTCTTGACGGCAAGCCTGTTCCTACAACAGCACCATTAGCGCAGACAAGTCTGGCACCGCTAGTGCTGAAGAAACTCCACATGGGCCAGCGACTGGCTTTGTCGCAGACTGAGCAGCACCTGTCTGTATCGGGGAATTTCCAAACCGCCTCTGATCCATGTCTTGCTGCCGTTGGCTCCTTGTACGAATACCGTCCGTGTCGTCCTTTGGTAAAATTGGCAAAATTTATCCCTCACTTCTGACACCAATTTGTTACGAGTTGGGTATGGGATAAATTATTTTACAACAATTAATTAACTAAATATCCTTTATTAACTCAACACCTTATTTACACAAACACTAAATCGCATATAATCACAATTCTCTTCGTAATCGCTTGTATTCGCTTTCGTTTGCATCCGTAGTCGAAAACAGGCTGACCCATTCGCCGCCTTTCCGGCCTATTTATACAGTCATAGAAGTTTCCAGAACATTGTCGAACTAACCCTTAATAGGGTATTCTAGAAACGTCTATGAACTTCTGCACAGTACCACAATAGAATGTTCTTGAACGTAGTGGAAACTTCTGGAAACTTCGACCACATTCTCGAACGTTCCAGTGTAATACGGTCGACGTAACAATAATTATATGACAAAGTATTTGGTAGCTACGGGTATGTTACAGTTACACCATTGCTCGGTTATACTTAGGTACCTATGAAATTGCGCGATCAAAACATCCTGTCACGCTGTTACATCATACAACTTATTGACATAAGGACAGCAATTACCAGTAACACTTAAGCAGAGGGAAACTTCAAAGCGCGCCCGTTTGTCGCTCAATGGAGCTAAAAGCAGAAGTTTGTATAACAATTTTGTTTACATTTCAAATACGTCATACTCACTGATCTCCATTAAATCGTTCAGCGGAGCGGAATAGACTTTTAACAAATGAAGTGAACGACAGCAAACGTTGTGTTTCGGGGGGACGTCACATCCAATGTTCCACTTGGGTTCATCTTATTTGACGGCTTAAGTGCGCCCCAGATAGGAATTCGCGCCAGTACGACGCCATAGTAAAATTGGAGTATTAAGGCTTCAGGACACCTGATGAATTTGCTACATTTATTTAGACTATCCGATTGAATATGGATGCTTTAGGATATTACTTTTTCCAGACAATTTCGGAGATGTGGGGAGATGGCTGTTGCTGTGCTCTTTATACGATTTCTCGCAGTCGGTAAGTTGAGGTTTGTTGAAGTGAAAACTTCTTTAGGCACATTGGGCACTTTTGAGATGCGGAAAAAGACCTGAACAGCCGTGACCGTCACGCTCAAATACATGTATACAGATGTGTATATACCCAAAGATTGATACGTATGTAGGCACGTTAGGCACTATTGGGATGGGGAAAAAGCACTGAACTCTCGTGACCGTCACGCTCAGATACATGTATACAGATGTGTGTATACTCAATGATGGATACGTATGTAGGCACCTTGGGCACTATTGGGATGGGGCAAAAGCACTGAACTCACGTGACCCTCACGCTAAAGGTTTGCTAGCTAAAAAGTTTTCACTGAACGTTAGAACATTCAGTCCTACGACTGACAGTTTTTTTTGTGCATTTATTGGTGCCGATTCTCTTGTTCAACAACTAAACTAAAATTAGAGAATCGCTATCTTTTACTAAAAGGCAGTGCGAGAAAAGGACGGCTATAGCTATGAACTAAGTTAGAGATGTCAAACTAGTTTACGCCTTGCACTTCACCGTGTCTTTAGTCGACGTGTTTTTTAGGTAATGTGTATAGAAATATTAGTTCAACTAAATTTGACTGCTCTAATTTACGTCCGTCTCTTTCTTGTTTTGTTAGAGAGAAAAAGATAGCAATAGCCTAAATTAAGTTTAGTTTGACTACTTTTCACTACTAAAACTATCACTGAATTTAAGAAGCCTGCCATAGAGAAATCTGCTGTCCCGAAAACTGTCTCGGCCTAAATATAAAAGTACCTTAATCCTGAAGTCTTAATGGAGACTTTGATAGGGTCATTTGGCGATGACAGATCCACTTCAAGCACCTTCGAGTCTGGCGATGCGTCTTCAGATATCGAGTCGATGATTTGTGGGTACTTCTCTGATAGATAGACTCCTTGCTGTGACTAACGGACATAGCTCGACTGTACGCAGGGTAGCCAGTTGAGGTTGTAGATATTTTTGGGGTTGATCGATGGTGTGAATTGTTAGAATTAGTGTTTTAGTGTTATAGTTAATTGCAAATAGGCTTGGGAAATATTCTACCTGTACCATTTTTAGCGAGATTTTATTTGTATTAAGTATTGCCAATCCGCATTGGGCCCGCGTGGTGGATTACGGCCCACACCCTCTCACCGAGAGGAGGCCTCTGCCGCAGCATTGAGGACAGAGGAGGGACATTAAAAGGCTGATGATCACCTATTGTAGTTTTCATCTTAGTGCAAAATTCGCTTTTACAGAGAGTTTTTATAATTAACTAGCGACCCGCCCCGGTTTTGCATGGGAGCAAAATGATTTGAAAGGTACGCAGCGCCATCTAGCGTCCTTAGTCACAAAACATTTAGCCTATGTCACGCAGAAATAATGGAGCTTTCTACAGGTGAAAGAATTTCAAAATCAGTCATTTGGCGATGATAGATCCACTTCAAGCACTTTCGAGTCTGGCCATGCGTCTTCAGATATCGAGTGGATGATGTGTGGGCACTTCTCTGATAGATAGACTCCTTGCTGTGACTAATGGACATATCTCACTGTTTAGGTAAGGTAGCTAGTTGGGGTTGTAGATAATTTTGGGGTTGATTGTTGTTGGGAATTAGTGTTTTAGTGTTACCTATAGTCAATTGCCGCATTTAATTACCGCATGGGGAAAAATTCTTAAGGCATATATATCCGCCAAGTGGCGCCCTCATTGAATAAAAAATCGTAGCAAAGCGTAGAAAATAAAGATTATAGAATCCTATGTTGCGTTTGTTACAAAGAGGATAAGGTATTTTTACGTGGTTAAAACGATACTTAAAATGTTTCGTATCCAAAGTAGTAGGGAAAAGTACCAAAAACGGCCCTTTTTTGACACTTTTGCTTATTACTTTGGATACGAAACACTTTGAGTCCTGTTTTAACAATTATGTAAAAATACCTTATCCTATTTGTAACGGGCCTACGGACGGCGAGCAGTGGGTAGCTCGCCGTCCGATCAACACCAGGCCCGTGAGTCGACGGCGCGTAGTGTTCCACGCGCGCCTCAAAGAGATGTAGTCAGCCACCACTGACGGCGCCCATCGTGGCTGGTGCCTGCATGCCTAGGGGTAGCGGATAAATTCTGAAAATGAGTTACCGCACCCCTGGGCACTCAGGCAGGGAAGGAACAGGGGTGGGTATTAGTCAGTAAGAGTCTGACACGCCCTCCCGCTCCACCCAGAGCGGGAGAAGTCATTGGATGATTGCCCCCCCCCCCTACCCCTCCCCCAAAAAAAACAAAAATCCTATTTGTAACAAACCCAACATAGGGTTCTTTAATCTTTATTTTAAATGCTAAGATAGGAATGTTTATTCAATGAGGGCGCCACTTATATGGAGGTAGGCCCTTAATTTCCACATGGGGAGAAATTATAACTAACCTATTTAGAGGACCTATGAGGCGCAGCCGTGGGCACACACTTTTTTATTTTTTGCTTTTTTTTTCGTCGCTGATGTATGGGCACTTCTCTGATAGATAGACTCCTTGTTGTGACTAATGGACATAGCTCACTGTTTAGGCAAAGTAGCCAGTTGGGGTTGTAGATAATTTTGGGGTTGATTAATGGCGTGGGTTGTTAGAATAAGTGTTTTAGTTATAGTTAATTGCAAATAGGCTTGGGGAGAAATCTACCTGTACCATTTTTAGCGAGATTTTATTTGTAGAAAGTATCACCTATTGCCAATCCGCATTGGGCCCGCGTGGTGGATTACGGCCCACAGCTATCACAGAGAGGAGGCCTGTGCCCCAGCTAAAAGGCTGATGATGATGATGATGATGATGATATCTACTAGCCTGTGTCACTCAGGAATAATGTAGCTTTCTGCTAGTGAAAGAAATAACTCCTACAAACAAACTTACAAACTTAACCTCTTCATAATATTAGTATGGATAGGCTCGCGTTTGACACCACTGTCTCACCTGATGGCGTAAGCTTGCCTAGAAGTAACCTATTCACTCTCGACTTAAATACTTCCAGGTTGTAGCTATCAGAAACACAGACTAATGCAGGGAACTACACTCCTTAGCTGTAGTCAAGTCATTTTGATAACGTTCGATCAGTGCAACTTTTCGGCATGAAAAGTAATCTAAGTGAAAATTAGTATAAGGCACTCAGCAATAGTGCTGCATTCCATTAAGGCGCTATTAGCTGCCAATGACCTTGAGTGGTTAGCTTGCGTGTTGTGTGCTGAGCTCACATAACGCGTCGTAAGTCCACCCAGTAATAGGACTCGCCCATCAAGGAGCGCTGTCCGAAATAAGACGCATTATTAATTGTTTACACTTAAAAGAACAGGTATTAAGATAAAACACTGAGACTAAATTATAAATAATTAAATGATCTTTAAAATAGTGAAAATTGCATAAATAATACGCTTTATAGTTTTTACGTGATTCTCAATTTTTTATCCGCGTTAGACGTAACTTTACAAATTAATTACACTATGTTATAAAAATATAATTTCAAATATTCTCAGATCAAATTACGATGGAAATTGTGTAGAGTAGCATATATGTTTTTCAAAGAAATAAGACTAGTCGTTTAGACGTGATGTTCAATTAAAAGTCGTATTACTGCGCCTTAATGAAAGAATTGCCTCCTTCAAACAATTACTTTGATATTGTTCGTCGGTTCGTTGAGCTCGTCAAAGCTCTGAGTTGAGTTTCACGATAACGCTTGCACTGTTTGAAAAGCTCATCTTAGACATAAACGTAGGTACATGGTTCTCATATGATTTGACCAGTACATATTGTATGGATTTGAACACTTGAAAAGAGACTTTGAGCTCTGAGTTTGTTTTGGTGTTTCTTCTCAGGGTAAGTCAGCTAGGAAACACCGGCCTCATCTAGCTAAAACAGACAAAAAAAAAATTTTGACGTGTAAAAGTGTTGTTAAAAGCTACTTACAAAAATAAAATCATTTATCATTTATCACTTTAATTTCTTTTTGAGTTTGCTGCGAAGGCAAACTCTTTCATTTGATATGGGTATCATGGGAATGCATACAAAGTAACTCGTCCGCCATCATTGGGAGTCCGCCATATTGTATTAAGAATTATGTCACTTAGCTAACCATGCATTGTCATCCAAACTAAACATATAGCTACACAAAATTTCAGCTAATCAGAAACCAGGAAGTGGGTCAAGAAATAAAAACTGTTTATTCACGTGAAAGTGACGCACATATATGTAAATAAACTTCATGGGGACTGCCGATATAAGTGAAAACTTTAAAATAGTGATTACCTAAAACACAATTTAAACAATGGACAGTAGGTATACACAAATTAAACTTTTAACGTGGTAAATTTCACAAGGTACATACTGCTACTACAGCAGGTTGGTGACGCGAACTCACAAGATTTTACTCATCAAAAAAGTCTCTAACACGCACCTGATAGGTGTAAATAGGCCGCTGCGCGTCGCCAGTCTGGCGCAACACGTTAGTAGCATGTCGGTGATGCGAAGCCATAAGTTTTGCCCCTACCAAAAATCGCTCAACGTGGCTAAAGAAGTTCTTCAAACTTAACTGAGAGATGTGTTGCTGGGGAATTTGTTGCGCCACTACTTCTTCTCAGCTAGACCCCTAGGAAATGGTGAAGGGTGGGCTTTTGTCGGGCCTGTCTTTCTCTGACAACATCGTCAGACCCTGGACATCATCTAGGTGTAAAGTGCTCCTCAAGACGAATCAATCGAGCGCAAACTCGGTGGGGTTATGTTGTTTTATCACTGAGATGCCGTGGTCAACTTCCAGCTTCACCATCAGACCCTGGATATCATCTAGGTGTAAAGTGCTCCTCAAGACAAATCAATCGAGCCCAGATTCGATGGGTTTATCTTGTTTGGTTCAGAAGTTCCTATGGTCATCTGCCGTCTCCATCATCAGACCAGCTCTATGGTACCATATCATTGATATTGTCACGAAAGATACATAAGTACAACAAATTGCAGTCCAATCGGACATCGGGAAGTGGGTCTAATTTAAGTTGCAAGATTCCACCCTAACAAACATAGTTAGTTACATACATACGAGTACATTGCAAGTTAAATAAAGGCTTATAAAAAGTGCTAGAAGCCTAGTTTAAATTTTGACTTTTGATTTTGTTTTTCGCTCTAAAGATCAAAGAGTCTTGTCTTCTTACTATCATCCGATCGCCAACATCCCCTCTACGCCTTCACCCCAACTCCTGGTAGACTAAAAAGTGACAAGAGTTTCTTGCGATCTACACAGTCGATCCATGATAGACCACCTAAAGAGAGAATCAAACTGTGGGAAGAGTAGAAGTACCCAACACCTTACGACTTCGTAAAGCCCAAGGAACAGTTGCCTCTCGGTCGAGAACTGCAGTGGCCTATATGGAGGGCCTTGAATAGGTTACGTACCCAAGTGGGGCGCTGCAAGTACAATCTGGCGAAGTGGGGGATCATCGATCCATCTAATACACAGTGCGAGTGCGGTGCTCCTGTTCAAACTATGTCCCATCTGCTGGAGTGAATAACTACATATTTAAATGTAGCACGACACGAAAATAAGAAGAAGACTATCAAAATTCTTGGCCTTTATGAGGACGTAGGTATAATGATAGCCACTCTCGCACCAATAGCATTGAAATCCTCTCCAACATATTGGCTCAATTTCGAAAACATATATTCAACCAACTCGCAATTACCTAATTAATTGTTTATTTTTTTATAATCCATCTTTATTTAATAAGAAATAAATAATTGAGTTTAGAATAAAAATACGTCTACCCTAATAGCATTTATTGTTGGTATTTGGTTGGACCAACAATAAATGCTATTAGGGTAGTATACACCAGCAATACAAATACTTTATTGACACACTAAATAAATGCTGCTACTAACAGCTGCTAATGTGGCAACACCTTAGTTCCCTAGTTAAGGCCCTACTACCGGCCAAGTGGCGCCCTCATTGATTAAAAAATCGTAGCATAGTATAGACAGAAAATATTAAAGAATCCAACGTCACGTTTGTTACAAAAAGGATAAAGTATTTTTAATTGGTAAAACAGGACTCAAAATGTTTCGCATCCAAAGTAGTAAGCAAAAGTTTCAAAAACAGCCGTTTTTGGTACTTTTGCCTACTACTTTTAAATTCAATGAGGGCGCCACTTGGCCGGTAGTAGACCCTTAAGGCGCAGTTATACGACTTTTAATGGTTTTTAATTGAACATCACGTCTAAACGACTAGTCTTATTTCTTTGAAAAAAATATATGTTTCTCTAGATAATTTCCGTCGTAATTTGATCTGAGAATATTTGAAATTATATTTTCATAACATAGTGTAATTAATTTGTAAAGTTAGGTCTAACGCGGATAAAAAAATTGAGAATCACGCAAAAACTATAAAGCGTATTTATATGAAACCTTCACCATTTTAAAGATCATTTAATTATTTATAATCTAGTCTCAGTGTTTTATTTTAATATTTATAGTTTTATGTGTAATAAATTAATAATGCGTCTAATTTCGGACAGCGCTCCTTGATGGGCGAATCCTATTACTGGGTGGACGTATGACGCGTTGTAATGTAAGCTCAGCACAGAACACGCAAGCTAACCACTCAAGGTCATTGGCAGTTAATAGCGCCTTAACCCCTTCAATCAACACGACTGCTCCACAAAGCAAAGGTGGGAAACGGAGCCACCCTTCGACACCGTAATCAAACACAAGGTCACGCTTCAATTTCAATAACCACTGTTATTGAATTGACATATTGGAATATTAATTATTAATTATTATCGGGGCAACGTGTAACAGGGGTATAAAACGGGAACCTTTGCTTCAGGCCTCCACATTCGATCAAGGTGGTCTGACCAACTAAGGTGTTTAAGGTAAGTTAATTATTTGTCTTAACTCTCAGGTATCGTGGCGTTTAATTTTGTTTTTTGCATTTTTAATAATAATAATTATTATAATTTTTAATAATAATAATTTTTTTCGCCCTGCTTCACTGGTGCGGCGGAGTTGAGCGGTGACGTGTTAAATTTTGCAATAACAGCCTGATTTATAAAACTTGTTAACCATATGCTTATTTTAAGGTGGAAGCGCCAGGGTAGACCGCGAAATTCAAATTTTCTTAGGTTTTTGCAATTTGCAGGTCAGTGTCAGTTTGTATCTTGGTCAAAATTTGATTCGCGGCCGTAGCAAGTATGTGTTTATAGAATTATAATCATTAAAATCATCAATACAACGAGCACTCTCTCTCTCTCTCTTGTTTGGTTCCAAAATTGCTAATTAAGTATGTGGTAAATTTCTAAGTTAAATAATTTGGATGTGGCATTATTGATTTTTGAATCGTTAAAGTGATGTTTTAAGTTGGTACAAATACAGTTACAGTACAGTTTGTTCTGATCTTGGGGGTGTAGCTGTTGGTAGTTGAGACCTTGGCACTCAGGCGACTGAAGGAATTGGGGTGGGTTTTAGTCAGTAAAAGTCTGATACGCCCTCCCACTCCACCCAGAGCGGGAGAAGTTATTGGATGATTTCCCACAACCACAAAAAAAAGGGGTGCAGGTAGTTCTGCCTGGGGTCGTGGACAAATTCGAAATAGAGTTACCGCGGCATTTGGCACTTAGGCAACTGAAGGAACAGGGGTGGGTAGTAGTCAGTAAAAGTCTGACACACCCTCCCGCTCCACCCAGAGCGGGAGAAGTCATTGGATGATTTCCCGACCCCAAAAAAAGGGGTGTGCTACCTACCTACCCCCTTTTTTTTGGGGGTCGCAGGAGTGTTCAAAACAAGTCACCGCGACCCTGGAATGCAAAGGGCAACTAAAGGAACACGGGTGTGTTAAGAAAAATCGGTCAAGTGCGTGTCGGACTTCGGACATTTAGGGTTCCGTACCAAATGAGAGAGAATTTCAAAGAAACAATCTGATTTATCGATATATTGGTATTTGTTAGTAAAATATACGTAGTAATAAACATTCCCCGCCCGCGTGGTGGATTACGGCCCACACCCTCTCTCGGAGAGGAGGCCTGTGCCCCAGCAGTGGGGACAATAAAAGGCTGATGATGTGTAATGCAGTGGTCGGAGTAGGTAGACTGATTTGGGGTCAATGAACTGGCACGTATATATTAATATGGATATGCCTCCGGGATTCCGGGATTTTGTAATAATAAGATTTTTTAGGAATTTAAAATATTTTAATTTGTGTAAGATGAAGAATGTATCAATATGAATAAGGAATGTTTAACCTTTTTGCTGTCTTTTTAATAGAATATGTGATCGATCGGCCAAAAAAAACTGTGGCATGGCTAAACTTGAGTAAAAACGTTGCAAACATAAAGTGGGATTCTACTAATAATACTCGTAGTTACATTTGCGTGCGTGCGACGAAAGATGGGATGGGGCTTGCCTCTCCGCTATCCTACTGACAACGGTTGTCAACGACAGCGGGTGGCGGAAAGAAGAAAACTAATAATAATAATAAATGTTTTATTGCTTCAACTTAAAACTTATTCTAGTTACAATAGGGAGAATCCTTTTAAGCAAATAGTATGCTTGTGCTAAAACTGAATGCGAAAAAATATTAAGGAGTATAAAAAGCTATTTTTATTTATTTATTCAAGAACATAATATATAATAATTACAAGCAGCAGATAATAAAGTTGCAAGAAATAACTACTAAATTAGTCATTTGTAAGTTTCGAATGGATGCACAAAAGTAAGATTCACTTTATTACTTGATAAATAAGAAAAAAACCATTTTAAACGTTTAACTATCGCATTCTATAAATTTCAAATGTAATAGTTTAAAAATCTTTACATTCACAATATTTGATTCAATCCCGTGAGTACCAAAATGAAATCCCGGAAAAAAGGCTTATCCATGTTATGATTTCTATGACTATTCATGATGCAAGTACGTAAAATCAATCTACCTACTCCGACCACTAGATGTGTGAATAAACATTATCACAAAATTCCAAATTCGAAATGGAAGTAAAAAAATTCTTCGAAACAAAATTCTGTGACAGACGACGGACACATAGACAGACGGACATACTGACAGACGGACACGTAAGTGGTAGTAGGTTTTGTTCAGTTTCTCAAAAAGCGCTTAAGCAATTTCAATAAAATTTATATGGGACCACCTCGGTAGTATATTCTTTCGGATAAAAAAAGAATTTTGGAAATCGGACCACTACTGACGGAGAAATCGGCGGACATACATAAAAAAAAAAAACATACATACAGTCGAACATAGAACCTCCTCCTTTTTCGAAAGTCGGTTAAAAACAGAGAGGCTTTATAGTCATTGTTTGTAAGTATGTAATTTACATCACAATATCTACTAGGAATCAATTTTACATCACGATATCCACTAGAAATCAATAAGCGAATAATTAAAACAGGCACTGAACTTCACACGAGAAAATCCCGCCAAAAAAACTCTGACAGCCAACCATTAATAATCTCCACAGGACTACTTGGACTGATTATATTATTGAATAGAATATAAATCATTTATTCGACACAGACACAACGCAACAGCAACAAACAGAAGGAAAAGAGAAGTTGACAAAGATACAATAAAATACAATAAAATTAAGCTCCATAGAGCTAATCACCCTAGACATAAGCAGATTATTACTGATTTAGTTTCACTATTTTTTAATATTTACCGATGTACCTTTATGTTCATATGACTGCTCACCTTTTTTATTTGTGTTTAGTCTTATTTTATGTAGTCTCTGTTATTAAGATTAGTTTTTACCTCGTCCCGTGAATGTATCCGTCGCATCACAGGGCCCTTACAGAATACCCGCGCTACTTTATTTATTTTTTAAATCTCGCAGCATATGCTGAGTTAGAAGCCTTTTCGGCCTCTCACAGTCTATTCTTATTTATTATTTTGTATTGTTAGTATTAAGTACTTGTGTGAGAGGTAAAATAAATGTTTTTTCTTTCTTTCTACGTATGTTTGTGTTTCAATCACGCAAAAACGGCTGAAGGGAGTTGAATGAATTTTTGCACACAGATGGATTAAAACATAGGCTACTTTTTACCATGCAACCGAAGCCGCTAGCAGAGCTAGTCATTCAATAAACAGAACTCTCACTCAACTGTTTTAAATAAACATGTTCATTATTATATCAGTCCAGCACTGCTGGGTACCAATCGGCCTTTCTTCAGTTATATTACCTTATTTATAAAACATGCAAACTAAATACTGGTTTGCGAATTCTCTCTGCCTAGCCTTTTCCCAACTATCTTGCGGTTGGCTTCTTCTTTGACAGTCGTTACGGGTCGTCAGAAGCCCGAAAGTCTGACAACCCGTCTTACCAAGGGTTATCGTATTACCCAGTAAGTGGGTTGTGGAGGTCAGATAGGCAGTCGCTCCATGTAAAATACTGGTATTCAGCTGCATCCGGTTAGACTGGAAGCCGACCCCAAGTTAGCTGGGAAAAGGCTAGGCAGATAGAAAATATAATTAAATTATATTTTTTAGTCTGTTATACTTTGTCCTCTCAGTTATGTTACAACAAGATTGAATGTAGGTAAATAAAATTAAGCTCCTTATAATTTTATTCGCTCATAGCAGCTCATCCTTGCCAGTTCCGATATTTCGTTTTAATCTTGTACATTTAGTTTGCCAGTTGGCTGCCCGGCTCCATTTATATACCGATGTGAATTTATTGCGTTTGATACCCTGAACAACTTCTGTGGTAATACAGCCAACGTGTAATGCGTGTATCGCTGAAAATTATTATCCGTATACTGAGTACTTATTAAAATCTAAAGCTGTTCAATTGTGGAGGTATATTTAAACGAAATGGTAATAATCTATTAATATCAGTATCGTGTTATTTTAATGATAGCTTTTCCAAAGGTTCGGCAGAGAAAATAATATCATATAAAATATAAAAAAAAGAAAACCCTTTCATTTGATACCCACACAATTTTTTTTTTATGGGTTGCGGAGCGGGAGGACGTGTCAGACTCTTACTGACTAAAATCCACCCCTCTTCCTTCCCTGCCTGAGTGCCCAGGGGGTGTGGTAAGTCATGTTCAGAATTTGAGAATGCATAAAAAATAACTAGTCCTCCCTCTTTGAGAGTCCGCCATATTGAATTTAGAGTGACGTCACTTAGCAACCATGAATTGTCATCCGAAATAAACATGTGTAAGAAACTTCAGCTCAATCGGAAACCGGGAAATAAGTCAAATCCAACTTCTAAGATTTTTTTACAAAGTTACGGGTGAAGCTATTAAAAGCGTATTAAATAATTTCCTATACTTTAAAAAAAACTACTAAAAACACGCTTTTTTTTTAACGTAACCAGTCGGCCATCTTTGGGCGTCCGCCATATTTGATTTACAATGACGTCACTTAGCTAACCATGCATTGTCATCGGTCATTGATAAGTGTGCGAAGTTTCAAATCAAGCCGACGTTTTGAAGTGGGGGAAAATCACGTTCAAAGATTCCGTTACATACCAAGCTAATAAGAGCATGTTAAAAACAATAGCATTATGTTTACTGAACATGGAAGTTACAAACTGCCTAGTCGATTTCATAGGATTCCTGTAAATAGAGACCTCAATCGGAAACCGGGCAATAAGTCAAATCTAACTTCTAAGATTTTTTTACAAAGTTACGGGTGAAGCTATTAAAAGCGAATTAAATAATTTCCTATACTTTAAAAAAAACTACTAAAAACACGCTTTATTTTTAACGTAACCAGTCGGCCATCTTTGGGCGTCCGCCATATTTGATTTAGAATTACGTCACTTAGCTAACCATGCATTGTCATCGGTCCTTGATAAGTGTGCGAAGTTTCAAATCAAGCCGACGTTTTGAAGTGGGGGAAAATCACGTTCAAAGATTCCGTTACATACCAAGCTAATAAGAGCATGTTAAAAATAATAGCATTATGTTAAAAGGAAAATGAAGGATAAAAATTTCATTTCCTTTTTCTGGAAACTTTCGTTTCGGAAAAACCTTCTCTATTGAATTTCATAAACATAATCTTTCGCCAGTTCGCTTAACCTGTCAACATCCAATAGGCCCCAGAGTGCCGGTAATCGGAATTACCCGACAACGTCCAATAAGCCCCAGTGTGCCGATCCGACTAGCGCGGTTTCAACCTCTATTACTAATTAACTAAAGGTCATATTCCTGTGGAAATTTTTACATACTCGGAGAGTGATAGTATAGTAGTTTTACAAACATTTCCATAGACAAATACTGTTTCGAAAAAAATTAAAAAAAGTTTTTAGTAGCATGTTTACGTTTGTGAATGGCGGACGAAATTTTGCTAGAATTGTGTGTTTTAAACAGTTTTGTGTTTGTTTATGTGTTATGTTGAGTATTATATTTATTGCTGTGTTATTATTACGTCGTAATAACATCGGTTTAGATAAATATTTTGAAGAAATATTACGTAATAACATTTTTATCAAGGTCAGCCGATTTTATTCGTATTGTTATTGTGAGCGTGAATGATGTGAGCTTGTATGTGTTATTCAAAGTTTGAGGGTATGTATTTATTCTAAGGTAGTTATTACATAGTATTAGAAAAAAACGCAACACAAAACGCAACGCAAACGCAGAAACGCAATTTGAAAAAGCAGTTACTTTGTTTCGTTTCCGTAATATGAAGTTTGAGTATGAATAATAGGAAAATATTTTATCGGACTGTACAAAAAAAACAATGTTATTAGTTTACTTGTCTATTCATAGTGTAACATGCAAAATTTCGTGTAGATTGATACAGTGGTTTTATCAGAAACCAACTTATCACGTGAACAGACACTATTCCCGCCAAATCGTTTATAACAGCATTTGATTAGAATTCAGCTCTCGTAACACAAGTATTGTTTACATTTTATTATAAGGTGTGTTTATTCAACAACCCACAAAAAAATACTTCAAGTGCCTCGCACCAATAGAAGCGTCAGCGATCCGTTTTATGTAAACAAAGTCGTAAACATGTCAATGGCGGGAAACAGCGCGGATGTTGACGGATGTGGCGGTTTCGCGCGTAAAGATGTTCACAGGTAGGGTAGACAGAGCGTAGCAGAGTTTTTTTTTTTTTTTTTTTTATTTTTTTTTTTTTAATTTTTTTTTTTTTTTTACAACTATCACACAACGTCATCTAGTCCCAAGCTAAGCAGAGCTTGTGTTATGGGTACTAGATAACTGATAAACATACTTATATATTTCTAAATACATACATACATATACATATTATAGATAAATAAACACCCAGACAGAGAACAAATGATCGTGCTCATTACACAAACATTTGTCCTGGGTGGGAATCGAACCCACGACCTCCGGCATAGCAGTCAGGGTCACTAACCACTAGACCAACAGGCCAGTCAGATTATAAGATAAGTTAGATAGATAAGTTTGTTCTATGTAAGGGTGCGTTTCCACTGAAGCGGAGCGGAGACGAAACTAGTGACGCTATGAGGATTTCAACCATTGTGATTGGTCAATTCCTGCACGTCTTCGCTCCGCTCCGCCCATCTCAGCTTCTGTGGAAACGCACCCTAATAGGAGGCGAGCGTATTGCAAGAAACAGCACTATAAAAGAATGATTCCTGGGCACAAAAATAATAGTTCTATTTAGGCCCTGTCCGCACCGCGATTTTACACCGCGCGAATAAAGTTCGCGCGAATTATATTCCGCTGCCAGAATTACACCTAGTACGCACAGCGAATAAAATTTCGCGCGATTTTTGTCAGTTCAATACTATTCCCGGCTGACACGAACGTCAAATGTCTAAAATGAACGACAGATTTTTTTTTAATTTACGGCAGCGGCGCGGCGTAACAGACGTATCAAAAGATGTCATGAACATTGGGTTCACTCATTACGGCCTATGAAAGGCTTTTTCTACATTAACACATCAAGCGCTGCGAAAATACAGTTAAAAGTGTTTCAGATATTATAGAATGACTATAAAATCATCCGATAATTTACTAAGACTAGTTGTTCGGGCAAAAGATGTTTCAAACTTAGAAGTAGTAGGTACAGTCTGTACAGCAGTATATGATTAAATAGAATAAGCTTTCTTGCTCTTAATACTCAATCTTATTACAAGAAAGTATGGTGCTCTTTTGTTAGTTTCTTCGAAATAATTGGAAGTGTTTAATTTCTTTGAGTTATGGCCACTCTAAGGAAGGAGGGGGGGGGGTTAGGATACTCTGCCACCTCTGTCATTTTGTCGCTGATAATAACCATTCATTTTAATTAATGTTATCTTAATTAATCTGCCCTCATTTGACTACTGTAACAATCCGGAGCATATTTAGTAACTAACGGAGGTAAATAAATCGGAAAGCTCATCGGGAGACGAAGCGCACGACATGTTGTCAATAGCGCCGGTGCTTGACTGAGAGCAAAACGCGCGAATTTTATTTCGCAGTGCGGACATAGCCATACTACTTTATACTGTACAAAAAATTCGCGCGGAAATAAATCCGCACCGCACCGCGTTCAATTTGCATCAAATCACAGGTTCTTTTTTCGTGCGAATTTTTATCCGCCAGTGCGGCTACTCCTATATGATTCAATGTGGTACAGAATTGCGGCAAAAAAATCGCGGTGCGGACAGGGCCTTACTGCGTAAGTTTTACTACGCAATTAATTTGGAGACAGAGATTTAATTTTAATACAACATAATTATACACAACTAAACCAATCAATAAATTTCGACACATTTGCTCAAAAAGTGCATTTACAAAGCCTTTACATTGTTAGAAAGTTAAAAATTACGCGACATACAATAGAATGTGCGGTAAAATAGGTACTCTCACCTAAGTACCTATTATACTCGGTTGTATAGTGTCGTGCGTATCCATTACGGTTTTTTTTTAAATTTCATAAAAAATATATAAGAATTTCACAAAGACAATTACGAGAATAAATAAGCTGAATAATCGAACCTACTTGGAAGCGCTTTTATTCAATACGTTTGTCTCACTTTAATACCAAAGAGACATTGAGACGAAAGATGTAGTTCTAATTTTCCCCACGCGCTCGTGGCTCCATTTACAAAATCGTGCCATTTTAATATTATAAACGTCAAAGATTGTTGCGACTTTCCGACTGATATCTAAAAACAAAAGTTTGTTTTATTACTTATTGTACTGTTTTCTCGCAAAGGTGTTGAAACACGTTGTATAACACACGTGCGGAAATTGGTATTTATAAACTCGTGACTATGGTAAGCCCTCGACTTCGTCTTGGGCTTACATTCGTGTACTCGTTTGTAATCAACCTTACCGCACTAGTATCATAAATAACTATAATACGTATACAGGCTGTAAGGAACAAGATACCGCAAACTTTGCGAAAAGGTTATACCTAATGTCAGTAACAAAATTATGATAGTCATTAACCTCGGTAATGATCGGTTACAGATATCGACATTTTCAAGCACGCAATGTATTGTGAACAATGCGATCTCAACGCTTCGCAATGAATGTAGGCGCGCGCGAGCGCGTAGTACGTGGTAGTACGTAGTTACCCACCACGTCTTACACACACAGACACAGGTGGTGGAGCCGCTACGCGCTTGTACCTAAATACACTTTCTACTTTGTGATAAAAATACATTTACGTCGATGTTTCGATCGATGTGATAGAAAACGATCAGATACTTAATAGACATAAGCGCATACGTGCGTAAAACGTTTAAAACGACAAATGTTGCGAATGCTGCACATCGAAACGTATAATGTTCCGTGGCACCTTTAACTGTTTATTCTAATGACGACAACATTGATATCACATACATTTTTAATCCCTCAAGAATTCTGAAGATAAGGTTTGATAAAGATTAGGATAGATAATAATAAAGAAGCTTGTAAGTACCTACATTGCGCTCCAGGAATGTAGGTATAAAGCGCCTGCCCCACGGTCACCAATCGCGTCCCTACAGAACACGAACATCTCTGTCGGGGACGCTGTTGGCAACCGTGTACTTAACTAATGAACCAACTCACCTCACCTTAAAGTTCGTTGATTTCTTACGAGGGAGGCGCCTACGTGCTTCATGCATGAGCATTTTGCTGGGCACTGAGGTGTTTTTCAAAACTACTCAATGAGTAAAACATAAAACACACATACACTAACAAACACAAAAAATAACTTATGTTTTTGATAACTTTACGATAACAACCTAAATTCGCGACCAAGCACATCCGTTTACGATAAACGTAAACACGGAACTGACAAAAATTCGTCGTCGGTGAAATGCTAAAGAAATAAAATTTTATTTATTAGCGTAGGTACGCTTTTGATGCCGACATGCTCATAGACCGCATAGATCAATGAAATTGATAGACTATACAATTGCATTAAGTTGTACCTACTACCTACTCACTCAGTAATCATTTTGATGTAGGTATACGAAATGTAGGAATGTGGTTTTAACGAAATGAGTAAGCAACGTTGTTGTATTGTATTACTTAATTTAACTTTGTTAATAACAAAAATGTATCTAAGAATTATGTCGTTATCAGTAAACTGTAACACATTTTTTTTAGATCTTCTTTACTTATTTCGATGAAGGTTTATAAAAATAACCTCCCCTCAAAATAAGTTCAAATAAAAGTAGTAAATGGGATATCAATTTTTGTAGACACTTAAAACGCCTAACGTGTCGCGTCCGTTAGATTCATAGGTCTGTATGAGCATTTTCCGACAAAGGAACGTCGGCGGTCTTTGGCCGATGTTGCGTGCGTACCTACTGGGCCCGCGATGACCTCCGGTGAACTTAGGAAATCAGCTGAGCTGGAAGCTTCTTGTAATTTTATTTACATTGCGTTTTTTTGCGAAAAAAGCGAACTAATTATTTTTTAATTTAAATGTCATTGAGGTAGATAGGTATAACAATTTTATACAGTTTAATGTAAAAAAAAACGCAGATGTTTTTTCAAAAATTAGGAAAAAGCCGACGAAAAATTCCAACGCTAGGGGGTCCACTATTATGTACTTCCGTAACATACGTGTACCAGCGATTCATCGCTGGTACACGTATGTTCGTTATCATAATAATAATAATAATTATGTACGCGTATGAAAACAACTCATTGCGCAATAACAAATTCATCCACATTGTTGTCAATGGGAATGAAGGGTTACCGCACCCCTGGGCACTCAGGCAAGGAAGGAACAGGGGTGGGTTTTTGTCAGTAAGAGTCTGACACGCCCTCCCGCTCCAGCCAGAGCGGGAGAAGTCATTGGATGATTTACCACCCCACCAAAAAAAAAAAAGGGTCGGTCGACTAGCTCGATCTCGAAAAATTCGATGAGCACTTGCACCCTATGGCTCTAGTGTTTCAACCCCAAACGGCTCAAACGGCCCAATTAGGTTGTTATAGCATTGTGCGTAAGTTATATAGGTATCAAAAAATATGTGACACGTATTTTTTACTTTATAAAATCAATAATAAACCGGCCAAGTGCGAGTTGGTGGCACATTTAGGGTGTCCTACCAAATAAGGGAATTATCAAAGAGAAAATCAGATTTATCAATATATTGGTATTTGTTAGTAAAGTGTACGTAGTAATAAACATTATGATCAACGAGTACGAGTGCCATACGTATTGTTTTTCATATTTTTAAGTGCCATAATAATTATCAAACGTAACATTTAAATGCCATAACAATTATTAGACAAATATTTAAACGCCGTAATAATCATTACACCTAGCCAAAACCTTAAAATATTCTATGCATGGTTGATGGTGGCCTTGGTCGACGGAGCGGGCTCCTACTTCTGTGTGGTTTATAAAAAAATAACCACGAAGGTCCCTAAAGTCCCGATTGCATCCAGTTTCTCCTGATATAACAACCGTTACATACCCAATGTCGATGGCGAATGATGTTATGGCATGTGATAATTATGGCATGTGATAATTATGGCATGTGATAATTAGGGCATGTGATAATTAGGGCATGTGATAATTAGGGCTTACAAAGATTATGACAAATGATGTTATGGTAAGTGACTTTATGGGAAACAAAGCTTCTAGCACGTGACTAATATAGCAAATAAGAGTAGGGCAAATGAATATTACGTCGTATAATATTATGGCTGTTGACTATTATGGCAAATGATATTAGGGTAAATAAAATTCGGGCAAACGGCGGTATACCAAATTTTCTTCATCATTATTTCTTTTTGTGAAATTTTCCGATGTTCTATTAGTTATTATGCTATTCGGGGTGGAGACAAATCCAACAAATCAAAGATCATAAAAATCGGTCCAGTCGTTCTTGAGTTAAATGGTGTATTAACTAACCCGAGTTTGTTTTATTTATAGGGTGTAAAAAGACACATCACATAGCCGTCAACTACGCATACTGTACATCTAACAAAGTAGCTTAGTTCAGTAGTAGCAAAAATTATTGCTGGGAAACGACTTTTATTTTTAGGTATGAAAAAAAAATCTGATTTCTATTGCACGCAATGTAACGCTAACCCAGGCAAGTGCGGCGGCCTCTCGCGCTCGGCCTTGGTTCAGGCCATGGTACGGAGTGAGAGGGAATGGGAAGCAGTCTCCGCCTTCTGCGAAGCAGTAATGCTCACGAAGGCGGAGGTGGGACGAGTGAGGGAAGCTCAACGGAGTGGCCCTCACGGCCCCGGCCGCTACCATCGCAGGAGAGGCACTGCGCGTAGGACATCGCGAGACGATCTCCGGCCACCGTAGATCCGGGCCTGCGGACGGCGAGCAGTGGGTAGCTCGCCGTCCGATCAGCACCAGGCCCGTGAGTTGACGGCGCGTAGTGTTCCACGCGCGCCTAAAAGAGATGTTTGTCAGCCACCACCGACGGGGCCCATCGTGGCCGGTGCCTGCATGCCTAGGGGTAGCGGATAAATTCTCAACATGAGTTACCGCACCCCTGGGCACTCAGGCAGGGAAGGAACAAGGCTGGGTTTTAGTCAGTAAGAATCTGACACGCCCTCCCTCTCCACCCAGAGCGGCAGATTTCATTGGATGATTTCCCACCACACAAAAAAAAAACCAGGGAAGTGGAGTTAAACCCCACCCCTTCACCTAAGTCACGTAGGTACTTGTCGGATACGTTTGACAATCATTGCGTTTTTGTAACTTCAAATGCGTAATTTCGAAATTTCGAAAAAAAAAAACGAAAATTCAGGTAACGTTTGTTTGGAAAAAAGAATTTAATCATCATCAGCCTTTTATTGTCCCCACAGCTGGGGCACAGGCCTCCTCTCTGTGAGAGGGTGAGGGCCGTAATCTACCACGCGGGCTCAGTGCGGGTTGTTGGATATCACATGTCTTCGAATTTTTGGTTCTAGCACATGCCGGTTTCCTCACGATGTTTTTCTGCACCGTTTTGAGAGCAATGGTGATGAAATAATTTACACAAAGTAAAACGCCTGCCTACGGCACCCCTGGGCACTCAGGCAAGGAAGTAACAGGGGTTTTTTTTTTTGGGGGGTGGGAAATCATCCTATGACTTCTTCCGCTCTAGGGTGGAGCGGAAGGGCGTGTCAGACTCTTACTGACTAAAACCCACCCCTGTTCCTCCCTGCCTTGAGTGCCCAGGGGCGAGGTAACTCTTTCGAATTTATCCTCCACCCCCGGGCAGGCATCGGCCACGACGGGCCCCGTCGTGTTTGCTGACAACTCTTTGAGGCGCGCGTGGAACACTACGCGCCGTCGACTCTCGGGCCTGGTGCTGATCGGGCGGCGAGTTACCCACTACTCGCCGCCCGCAGGCCCGGGGCATGAAATGCTTAAAGGCCTCTAACTTATTTAAAATGATAAGGATTAATACCGTATTTGTGTAAATAGCTTTGCAATTACCGTTTTATAACTGCCCATTTTTTAAAGTATTAAAATGGATATAGTATGTTATCCTTAAGAGATATACATATGCCATCGCAGATTTTTCTGTAGACCTATATAAGATACACAATTCCATAAAACATCATTTTGTTATGTTTCAAAGGGTTTAGGCAGCATTTTCGTTGAAAGCTCCCAGACGGCTTATTTTTTTCCGACACATCCAATAAATATAATTATATTTTAGCCAATGTGTACAAAAACTTGATAAATTATGTACTAAAACCTTCCTCGAGAACCATTCTATCCATTGGTGAAAACAGCATAAAAATCGGTGCCGTATTTTTTGAGTTTATCGCGAACAGACAAACAGACAGACGCGGCGGAGGATTTGGTTTTATAATTATGTATATAAGCGACCGAATGTAACCGACTTCCAAAAGGAGGAGGAGGTTATCAATTCGGATGTATACCAGGTATTTTTTTTATTTTTATTTATGTTCGGACATAACTCCGTCATATACAGTGTGAAAGGTGTGGTCATACTTTAAGAACCGGTTCTGCCCATGGAAATGAACAAAGTTTTCAAAGAAAAAAGAAAAAAATCCTAAAAATAAACTTGGACTTTCCATACAAAGATCATCAATATTTGTATGAAAGGTAAAACAAAAAAATTTGAGAATTTCCTCAGGTTTTCTTAAAGAAAGTTGTTCATATCGATGGGCAGATGCAGTTCTTAAAATATGACCACACCTTTCCGTTACACCCTGTATAGACGGATTTGCAAATTTCTTTTTAAGGGCTTTATTCCGAAATGGTCCCGTTTAAATTTCATGTAGATCTGATGATGAGTTTCGGAGACAGACAAAGACACTCCTAAAAAAATGACAGCAAATTAACCGCGATTGCTGCTATCGCATAAATATGCATTGATAACACAATTTAATGGAGAACCACAACTAAAAAGTGAAAAATAAAATCATTTTTACAAAAAAATAGAACCGACTTCAAAAAAAAAAACAAAAATGTTCAAAATAACTTTAATTTCGGAAGTCGGTGTCAAAAAACGAAGAAACAAAACAAGAAACACCGACTTCCGAAATTGAAGTTATTTTGCACTTATTTGGATTTTTTTGGAAGTCGGTTCTATTTTTTTTGTAAAAAAGTCTTTTATAATATTTAGTGATTTTTTTTTTTTTTTTGGGGGTGGGAAATCATCTTATGACTTCTTCCGCTCTAGGGTGGAGCGGAAGGGCGTGTCAGACTCTTACTGACTAAAACCCACCCCTGTTCCTCCCTGCCCTACGCGCCCGGGGGCGAGGTAACTCTTTCGAATTTATCCTCCACCCCCGGGCAGTTTATCCTCCACCCCCGGGCAGGTAATATTTAGTGATAGTGATGATAGTGCTAATGAAGTGAGGATGTGAAAGTTTGTGAGGACGTATGTTTGTTACTCTTTCACGCAAAAACTACTAAACGGATTTTGATGAAACTTGACAGTAAAATTGCTTACACATCAGAATAAAACATAGGCTATTTTTTTTACAGTACTAATACCAAGCAGGCGAAGCCGCTGGCAGAAGCTAACCTCCAATATAAGTAGGTTGGAATATCGCGCAGATAATGATTACACTAACTGCAAGCAAATTCTATTGTTGCAGATGAATTTCCAACAAGCCAGCCTCCTGCTCACGTTGTGTACCATCACGCTATGCTCCGCGCACATTGGGGGTGGGCAGGTGTCCTACCAGGACCCAAACCCTCAGGTCTACTGCGGCAGGTCACTCGCTAGAGCCCTGGCGTTCTTGTGCTTTGATGACAGTGGCTCGGAGACCAAACGGTCAGATTCTGGATCTATGTATAGTAAGTTGGGTTTTTGTGGTATTTTATTAGATTATGTTATTGTATGAACATAGTAGCAACTTAAGTAGTAGAAAGCGTTTTGTAAAGGAGTTCACACGGGCAGTCCTGCCATCATGTCATACCTACATGCATTCCTACCGCCAAGAAACATTTTGTGGCTCCGTTTGAGGGGTATGTGTGCCGGTTAGGGTTGCTAACTTTTTTTATAAAGAAATAGAGTTTAACATTAGTATAGATTAGTATAGTAAACATTGCGTAGAAAGAGTATTTTAGCGTACTCTGTTAGTATTATAGATTATAAAGTACAACTACTTGAAATAGTCTATTTTAGAGTACGATTGGCAATCTTAGTGCCGGTACTCATGACTCATGGGACTCATGAGACATTTTAGCTAAGTCATTGAGAACAGAACTGATGGTCTGTGGGGCCGAAAAGTTCTGTAGTGGTGACCGCGTACCGGAAGACGCAGCGTTGGAAGGCTTCCCACAAGTTGGACCTATGAATGCAGGAATCCGATGGATGCGAGACGCACAGGATCGGTCATTGTAACGACACTTGGGGGAAGCCTATATCCAGCAGTGGCCGTCTTTGGGTTGAAATGACGATGATTATGATGATGATTGAGAGGACATCGCATCAGCAATGCCTTTGGGGTTAGGTTAGGTTGGGCCGTATTCCATCCAATAACATGAAGAAGCCAAGACTGATTGCCTGCCTTTTTCCCAACTATCTTGAGGTCGGCTTCCAGTCTAACCGGATGCAGCTGAACACCAGTATTTTACATGGAGTGACTGCCTATCTGACCTCCACAACCCAGTTACTGGGTAATACGATACCCATTGGTAAGACTGGTTGTCAGACTTTCGGGCTTCTGACGACCCGTAACGACTGTCAAAGATCCACGATTGACAGCCGCGACCAACGGCTTAACGTGCTTTCCGAGGCACGGAGGAGTCTTGGTATGTAAAGATGGTCACCCATCCATGGACCAACCCCGGCAAGCGTAGCTTAACCTGATGTATCGACCCGTGTGACTGTTATTACTTTAGCCACGAGCTCCTCTGACTGATTCTACAATGTAAAAATGTTTTACAACTACAATCAATATAAAGATTATTACAATATCCTCCCGAGTCCCGAGCGGAGCGCATCTCACAATAAAAGAAAGCTCTCTTATAGTGTACCAGCTGCTTATCTTCCTCTGCAATTTGTAAAAGTCTGGTAAAGGAACGATTTATTACGCAGCGGTCTACCGATCCGTCAGACTTTAATGCAATCTGAATGTATCTCCATAGTATAGAGAAATTTATCTTGCTATTGAATGCATTGAGTAAAAGAAATTGTTTTAATGATGATTCAGGAATAATTAGAAGGTAGCTGGGATTATTTTAGTCAAAGTGTGAATTAAACATAGGCGCACCCAGGGTGGGGCAAGGTGGGGCATTTGCCCCACTCTGTTTCCTGCTATACAAGAAAAAAAAATTAAAATCATTTGGTAACTTTTAAAATGATGTGTGTATGATGTGTGCTTAGGGAAAGGGTTCTAGAACCACCAATTTTGAAAAAGATATTTTATCTAGATTTAGCCAGAACCCTCACAGGTTATTATTGAAATAAGGTGAAGTGTAATTACATAAAAAGTGTCAGTTAATAAAATCATTTTGAATTTTCTACTACTTATCGAGTATATTTATATTTAATTCTGCCCCACCCTTTAAAAAATGCTGGGTACGCCCATGGAATTAACTGCGGATGTGACTGTATTGGAACTTAGAAGAGGAATCTTTACATATAAGTTATCACAGGTGTCCATTCTCATACATGGTCACTAGAAGCTAACTACGTCATAAAAACAATTATACATAACATGTGATTGCGCTCATGATAACAAAAAACTTTCCCAAAGAAAGAACGGCGTCACGCGGCTAACAGCTGATAGACCACATGTGTTATTAATTATAATGACAAAAGTGAATGAGTATAAAAAAATCTTTCTTTGGGAAAGTTGTTTGTTATCATGAGTACAATCACGTGTTTAAGTATCGGTCACTAATTACCAGTCACCCTATATAGGTAGGCAGTTGTTACTCGTAAATTATATTTACATGACAGTTATATTTGAGGGTATTTTGTCACTTCATATTGCAACTTATTCTTTATTAGCGTTCCGCCCAGCTTCGCACGGGTGAAATATTTTTATAATATTGCCTACGCCACTCAAAAATAATGTAACTTTCTACTGGTGAAAGAATTTTCAAAATCGGTTTAGTAGTTCCAGAGATTACATCCTACAAGCAAACTTACAAACTTTACCTCTTTATAATATTAGTGTAGATCATCATCATCATCATTTCATCCGAAAGACGTCCACTGCTGGACATGGGCCTCCCCAAGTGTCGCCACAATGACCGGCACGCTTGCTTGGAAGTAAACTATTCACTCTTGTCTTAAAGAGCAGGTTGTAGCAAGTGAGATAAAAACCATAAATAATCTGTTTCCAGATGCTGTCCTATCACCATACTACAAAGAGCAGGAAAGCCAGGGTCAGTTCGGCTGGCCATGGATGGCTCCTCACAAGGCCAGAGGCATGTCCCTACCCTCAAGAGGTAAGAGGTTCGTCGTCAACGAGTGCTGCGACAAGGCCTGTAGCCTCAGCGAGCTGCTGTCCTACTGTTAAAGAGAATTTTAGCTGATGTGATGCTGATGAAGATGTTGTTGTAGGATTTGTGTTTTTAAAGTTATTTGTAGACTGTGCTTGATGGTATCTTCGAGTTTGAATCAAATTGAATTGGATAAGAATTTGAATTAATTTTGATATGATTTTGAACTCGAAAATGTCGCAACTTCTAGTTGATGGAGTCACTCGAATTTTTATTATACAATGGCTAAAAAAAAGGAGAAAAAACCACCATTTTTTTTGGTTTTCTTTAAATATACATATTCAATGTCTTCAAGAGTCTTTTACTAAAGAATTGTTGTTTTATATGATCTTATTTCGTTACATTAAAGGCTCTTTTAATAATAAATGTCCCACGTTGGCAACACAGCGAGAGCACTATTTTTCTATATTATTATTTCATCTCGATGGATGATCATAAATCATTATAAAACGGGTAATCCCCTGACAGTGGATCGTTACTCAGACAGTCGTTTATGTGGACTTTTTACTTTATAAAGTAGATAAATGTTGTCTATGAATGAAAATTTTATGTGATAATAAATTTGTTGTTGTTGCAATTCTTTTTTATTTTACAAAAACACGTTCAGGCTAATCTCTTTAGCTGTCATTGATATTTATTATCCAAGTTATTTTGGATCATTCAACAGTAATATAAATTGATCTGTAGGTATTACAATAGTACCCGGGCCTGCGGACGGCAAGTAATAGGTAGCTCGCCGTCCGATCAGCACCAGGCCCGAGAGTCGACGGCGCGTAGTGTTCCACACGCGCCTTTAAGAGTTGTCAGCAATCATTACGGGGCCCGTCATGGCCGTTGCCTGCCCAGGGGTTGTGGATAAATTCGAAACAGAGTTACCGCGCCCCTGGGTACTCAGGGCAGGGAAGGAACAGGGGTGGGTTTAAGTCAGTAAGAGTCTGACACTAGAGAAGGATATCTGACATAAGGACAGGGGAGACCCTTTAACAGTCTCCTCAGGGCACCTGGGGTCGCGAGACGATCTCCGGCCACCGTTGACGCGGGCCTGCGTACGGCAAGTAATGGGTAGCTCACCGTCCGATCAGCACCAGGCCTGAGAGTTGACGGCTCATAGTGTTCCACGCGCGCTTCAGAGAGATGTCAGCCACCACTGACGGGGCCCATCATGGCCGATGCCTGCATGCCAAGGGGTCGCGGATAAATTCGTAAGAGTTAATGCGCCCCTAGGCACTCAGGCAAGGAAGGAACAGGGTGGGTTTTAGTCAGTAAAAGTCTGACACGCCCTCCCGCTCCGCCTAAAGCGGGAGAAGTCATTGGATACTTTCCCACCCCGACAAAAAAGAAACTGGCCAAGTGCGTGTCGGATTTCACACATTAAGGGTTCCGTACCAAATATTGGTATATTTTAGTAAAGTATACGTAATAATAAATATTATCACCTTTCTTCTTCTTTCAAGTTCATAGGTCAATGAGAAGTTAAAAAAATCTTCGTAACAAAATTTTGTGACAAGCGACGGACGGACAGACAGACGGACACGAGAGTGTCAACAATAGGGCTCCGTTTGTACCCTTCGGGTACGGAACCCTATAAAACAAAGAAGGGATGTGCCCTAACAGGCGTTCCACAGAGGGGGTTCCGGAGTGGAACTTTAGAGGTTATGGTGATCATCGGAGTGGTTTTAGTTAGGTAAGAATCCCTCGGTCCCTGGTCCCTGGTCTTTTCCCAGTCCAGGCATTTTTTGAAGATTCCTCCCGAAAACAAAAATAAAAAAAAGGTATTAAAATAGTATCTACACTTATCAACTTCGATCCAATGAGGAGTGTAGACATTTTGAATAATTTCGTACCTATTTTGTTAGGTTAGGATTTTGATTTGGGTACCCATTTTGCACTTGATGTTCAAGTTATTCGATTTATTACAAATATTCATTTTCAATTTACGTTGTCTCACTGCTGGGACTCTTTAACGCCGCATAAAAAGATTCTCCAGTTAATTTAGACCAAACTTACAATATTTTTAAAACATTCCTTGCCCACAGTTCTAAAATTCTATAACCACTCACATTCCCGCACTCTAATTTCGCCTGCTTCGTTTTTATGTCGGTATTTACTCATAAAACTTTTAAAGCCCGGCTTCTTTCATTGTATCTTTTTGATGTTAATTGCATCTGCTCGTAATAATCTCTTTGTTTACGCCCATTACGGGCTAGGAATTCGAAATAGGATCCAATCCCTCACAACGAGGCGTCAGACTTTAACTAAAAGGGGAACATCGCTGTGTTTGTGTTCCATTGCTGGTATTGAACCATCTCTGTCTCCGTGGATAGTAAAGAACCTAGCAGTGTAGGATTCAGTGTGGCGAGGTGTGAATATGGAATGAGTTTTTGCGGTGGCATAGCTGCAATATGGTAGTAGGTATGCATTTGTTGGTGATTCAGTATTCAAGTCACGGCGTACTCTAGGCGTTTGCCGGCGACGGCAAGTGCATTCGGTTTAGCATAAAGTTTCTTTACTGTATCTGGTTTTTGTATACGGGCGGCTGGAACGTTCTTGTTTGGAAGTTTAATAGGTGGCGATGATCCTGAAATTAGGATATAATTCTTTGTGATAGGACCGAAGTGTTGATCGAGATCCTTCTGTTGTAATTTTCAGCCACAGTTGTGGAACAGGACGGCGTGTCAGACTCTTACTGACTATAACCCACACCTGTTCCTTCAGTTGCTTGTGCCAGGGCTGCGGTAACTCTAGACAGGCATCGGTTCTGGCGGACCCCGTCAGTTTTTGCTGACATCTCTTTGAGGCGCGCGTGCAACTAAGCGCGCCGTTGACTCGGCCCTGGTCCTTAGCAGGCGGCGAGCTACATTACTCGCCGTCCGCAAGCCTGCGCCTAGAGTGACCGAGAGTCGCCTTGCGCCTCCCGACGCCCGGGGCGTCTCCTGCGGCAGCTCGTGCGGCGGCTGCTATGGCCGTGAAGGCTTCTCTGTTAAGGCGTATATAGCCACCAAGTGGCGCCTCCATTGAACAAAAAATCGTAGCAAAGCGAAGAAGATAAAGATTAAAAAATCCTATGTTGCGTTTGTTACAAAGAGCTTAAGGTATTTTTACATTGTTGAAACAGGACTCAAAGTGTCTCGTATCCTAGGTAGTAAGCAAAAGTACCAAAAATGGCCGTTTTTTACACTTTTGCCTTCTACTTTGGATACGAAACACTTTAAGTCCTGTTTTAACAACGTAAAAATACCTTATCCTATTTGTAACAAACGCAACATAGGATTCTTTAATCTTTATTTTCTAGGCTAAGATACGAATTTTTATTCAATGAGGGCGGCACTTATGGGGAGGTAGGCCCTTAAGTCACCCTCGTGCGTTCCACCTCGACCATCGCAAGGATTACTGGTTCGCAGAAGGAGGTGACAGCTTTCCATTCTCTCTCGCTCCATACCATGGCCTGGACCAGGGCCGGGTGCGAGAGGTAGTTGCAGCCGATCGCCTCCACGAGGACACGGGTGGAGCTCCACCCAAGCGAGGCAGACCTCCACCGTATCCTCCACTGTGTCTTCTGGGCGATCCACACATTGGTGACACCCGGGCGTTTCCAGCCTTATACAGCACAGGAACCCTCCGAAAAAGCCATAAGGCGGTATTGCCTATGTTATATTTTTGTTTCTGGGATGAGAGTAATTTTAATGAAAGTAATGCTATATAAAAGTCACCATTTCTTAGCATTTCTTACAATCTTGACAGGACAGAAAATTAATAACATTAACCAAACAAACGTTATTTACCAAGAATTTAAACAAGAAATAAACCTTTTGGGCCGTTTAGAATAAAAGGGACTGTAACGCAATTAAAATGTTAATCTTTCCGTCAAACGTCTTGTTGCTCGTATTTTTTCCTTGTGCAGTTAACCGAATACTGCGTGGAGTTTGAAGAAAGTACCTACGCCCACTCCATTTTCTTAATCTTGATACTAAAACAGGGACTATTTGGAGTAGGAATCGAGGCACACTTCCACAGGGTTCTTTATCCTCTTACTTCCTGCTGATATTATTAATGCGAAGGTTAGGATGGATGGATGTTTGTTACTTAATCACGCCTGAACGGATCTGAATGAAATTTGGCACAGAGATAGATTAAAGTCGAATAGCACAGCTACAACCTGGGAGTCTTTAAGTCAAGAGTGAATAGGTAACTTCTAAGCAAGCGTGCTCCATCTTCGACCACATCATCGCTTACCATCAGGTGAGATTGTGGTCAAACGCGTGCCTATCAACATCATCTTCTTGCCCTTATCCCTATCCTACGTGTGCCTATCAACAATAAAAAAGCACATAGGCTACAATTTACAGTAGAGGAAGTACTGTGTGACCCCAAGGCTCCAGTAAGGCCTACAGGGCTCCAGGGGTCCTTCGAAGTTTGAGGGGATGTCTCACTCGCTGAAGAAGAAGAAAGTATTCTGATACTCTCAAGCATGGCTTGCATGCCATGCAACCTTATCATAATCCACAGCCTGTCTTCAATCAATCAATCTGCCCGCGCCTTTTCCCAACTATCTTGGGGTCGGCTTCCAGTCTAACTGGATGCAGCTGAATACCAGTATTTTACATGGAGCGACTGCCTATCTGACCTCCACAACCCAGTTACTGGGTAATACGATGCCCCTTGGTAAGACTGGTTGTCATACTTTCGGGCTTCTGACGATCAGTAACTAAGACTGTCACTGTCTCATCCGCGTATTGCTTGTGATGGCAACTATGTCGACCAACATTAAATTTTTGTTCATCTAGTCCTTGGATGCCACTCGGTCACTGCCGTACTCCACTTATCATCACCGCGGTAAAATAGATCTACGAAGCTACAAGATACAGTTTGCAATAGACAACATCACCGCTTACCATCAGGTGAGATTGATAGTGCCTATTAATGTCAAAACAAAAATATTTTATTTTCTGAAGTAGTGTTGATGGCAGTAGGTTTCTAGCGTAACCTTTTAAAAGTTATCCATTTGAGGGAAGTGGGAGATCTTTTCTTCACCATTTATCGTTACGTCCACTGCTGGACATAGGCCTCCCCAAAGTGTCACCACAACATGCGATCCGGTGCGTTTCGCATCCATCGGCTACCAGCGACCCTCACCAAGTCATCGGTCCACCATTGTAGGTACCAAATGATTACGTTTCAAACATTCATCATCATGACGTTGGCCACAAACAATCGTCAGCAATATCTGCCCTACCTACCTACCACAACATCTTAAAATAATCATAATTATGGTGTAAGAAAGGGATAGTGCCATTCGTCCTATATAGCTCCGTCTCTCTCTCTCACCGGAATAGGGATGTTTCCTGGGTATAATATAATAATTCTATTCAGTTCGTAAGTTAGATTATACAAAAATATTAGACACGTATTTTATGCTTTACCAAACCAATAAAAATGACAAAGATAAAACGCATCAAAGTTTTAGAGTGGGGGTTTGTTACGTCACTAAACGGTACAAAGTGTATCGAGGTGTGATGTCACCTGAAATTTCAACGCACTGTATTGTCCTAATTTTTGGTTTACGTGACATACGAAAAAATATGTGTCAAAATTTTTTTGTTAATCTAATTGACGAACTAATTAGATTTTTTTAGCCTTTAAGACATCATGAAAGAAAGAAAAAAAAAAATTCTTCAATGTCAACGTTTTTATTATCACTATTAACTTTCCCGTGTCTAGCGCCCACATGCTGGGCGAGACACAATGAAACTCTGTCTGGTAATTGGACGCGTTAAACTGTTTTAGAAAGTCCTTCGTTTCCCCCGCCGGTCTGCAGCCCTTAACAATAACAAGACAACATTTCCCTGCTTCCTTTTTGAAAGAAAACTCTTCAAACTCTGCAGTAAGGAGATGTTGCACTCGACATACAAATTAGACTGTAGCTGGCCAATACTTTGCCACTTCCACAACCTATTTTACAATGATTTAAATAATCGAATGCAAAGTGACGTTGTCAGTTAATTGCAATCAGCAGGATATAAAAAAAAAACTTAAAAACAAAATTAAACCGACGAAAAAGAACTGAAAAGCAAAAAAGTCTTGAGTATTGAGCTTATTTACATAATTAAACTATCTATAAAACCAATTTTGAGTCAGTGCCAGACAACAAATTGATTAATTATCTAAATATACATATGTACGTAGAAATGGAGAAGGCACTCTACATACTGCGCCGAAGAAAAATGATGATCATGACAATATATGAAAAAAAAAAAGTCATTGTTGCTTTTTTTGCTATGGACCAAAGAGAGTCCACACGAATGGTTAGAGTGCCGGTTGTTTCAAAATATTTTATATAATTTTTTTTGTTTACTTCACATGTAGCTGTACAATCGAAACAATCGGTAAAGTCTTGTCGAAAGATGACGAAATAAAAGAGCGATGGAAGGATTATTTTGAAAAGTTGATGAACGAAGAGAATGAATGGAATGATGTGCTCAAAGAGGTACAAGTAAATATGAGTTTGGTGACAGAAATTAGCATGGATGAAGTAAGAAAGGCAGTTTAATGTATGAAAAATGGAAAGGCCATGGGCCCTGATGACATACCAGTAGAAGTATGGAAGTGTTTAAAAGAGAATGGATGTATGTGGCTGACTTTATTCTTCAATAAGTTGTTGTATGAAGAAGTGATCCCACAAGAATGGTGCAATAGTTCGCTAGTGCCCATCTTCAAGAATAAAGGGGATGTACAGGACTGCAACAACTATCGAGGGATAAAGCTCATGTCACATACTATGAAAGTAAGGAAGAAAGTGATAGAGAAAAGATTGTGAGAGGAGAGTGAGATTACCCCGAACCAGTTTGGGTTTATGCCAGGTCGAGGGACAATGGACACCTTCGCTCTCCGTCAGTTGTGCGAGAAGTACAGACGTGTGCACAAGAACTTGCACATGGTGTTCATTGATCTTGAGAAAGCGTATGATAGGGTACCTCGGGATGTGTTGTGGTGGGCCTTGAAAGAGAAAGGTTTGCCTGGGAAGTATGTTGAGTTGATTCGTGCTATGTACAGACAATCTAGTACCTACGTCCGGTCGGCTGCTGGCAACATCTATGAGTTCAGTGTGGCTGTAGGCTTACATCAAGGGTCGGCTTTAAGTCCTTACCTCTTCCTGTTGATTATGGACGCTCTTACGTCGGGAATATAAGAGGAGGCACCCTGGTGCATGCTGTTTGCCGACCACATTGTTCTGGTCGGTGAAGATGGACCTGAGATTCAGAGCAGATTGGAGAAATGGCAACAGAAGCTGGAGAAAGTTGGCTTGAAAATCAGCAGAAACAAAACTGATTACATGTTCTGCAATTTTGGCGGTCTCTCCAGTACTGAAGCTATAGTGCTAGATGGCGCGTTTCTCCCAGTCTGCTCCGATTTTCGGTATCTCGGTTCACTCGTGCAAAGCGATGGCGAAATAGATCGGACTGTTAAGCACAGAATTAACACTGGATGTATGAAATGGCGGCAGGTCACCGGGACTATCTGTGACTCCCAGATCCCCCTTAAACTTAAGGGGAAGATTTATAAGTCAATGGTCAGACCTGCTGTCTTGTATGGTTCAGAATGTTGGGCCACAAAAGGGATGAATGAAAAGCAATTGCATGCGGCTGAGATGAGAATGCTAAGAGCGATGTGTGGTGTTACGCGCATGGATAGAATTAGGAATGAGTATATAAGAGGAAGTCTGAAACGCTGACTGAAAAGTTGTGTGGAAATCGGTTGTCGTGGTATGGGCATGTGATGCGGAGGAATGAAGAAAATGTCGTGAGGAAAGTCTTGTGTATGGATGTGTGGGCATAAGAGTAGGGGAAGGCCAAAGAAATGATGGTTGGACTGTGTGAAAGAGGATATGGTTAAAAAGGGGGTGACTACAGAGATGACGACTAATAGAGGAGTATGGAAGAAAAAGACATGTTGCGCCGACCCCAAATAAATTGGGATAAGGGTAGGAGAATGAATGACATGTAGCTGTACAATACTCTTATCTGTAGAAATATAAAATGTAGACATATGTCACTGAAAGATGAATACATAAGAGCAAAGTGTGATACTGTAAAATTCAACCCCTTATTCCGAAACTAGGTGTACCAGTACTATCGGAATCAGTGATCCCTACATTTGCGTAAAGTAGCTAACCTTCATACATTCATATATAAAGAGGTTTTGTAAGTTTGTTTGTTGGAAGTAATCTCTGGAACTACTAAACCAATTTTGAAAATTAGAATGTTAACATTATTCCTGAGTGACATAGGTTGTTTGTGATTAAGGACTAGCGTCCAAATGAAATAAAATGATTTGAAAGGCACATAGCGATTGCGCTATGTACCTTTCAAATAATTTTTTCTCCCGTGCGAAGCAGGACGGGTCGCTAGTTAATTATAAAGTCGATTTGAATTCACAAAGTACCTTTATCTATGTACACTCATGCACTTTTGTATGGGTAACAACTAGCAAAACACCGCAATGCTCAAAATGTGTATATGTGGCAGAATTTTAAAATACATTTTGTAGAACGTCCGTACTTTTTTTTTGTCTGTTGGGAAATCATCCAATGACTTCTCCCGCTCTGGGTGGAGCGGGAGGGCGTGTCAGACTTTTCAATTTACTGACTAAAACCCACCCCTGTTCCTTCCTTGCCTGAGTGCCCAGGGGCGCGGTGACTGTTTCGAATTTATCCGCGACTCCAACGTCCGTACCTTAGATTTAAGATACACGTGCTGGCTTACTTAAAAAATAAAAACATACCTAATAGACTCAGTGTAAAGAAATATTATCTCTTCGCTGAAAACATAAACAAACCACTTAAATTCTAATACATTATTTTTTAAGCAAGTTCGCCGTCTAAAAAATATAAGAGCGAATCACGGCGCGGACTCAGAAACTTGGCTATATCATATTTTCACAAATAAATTATTATCTTCTAAAAGTTTTCAGAGTTGTCTGGTCTTCTTTATTTATTGTTTAGAAAAACACCTCATTATTAGCCTACTTGTTTTTCTTACGAAGAATTTCTCGCAAAAAAATGTGAACTAAGAGATTTTGGAGCACTTTATTGAGAAGTTTATTAAAATTGTTCGTAATTGTTTGTTGAAAGAAAACCTACCAAAAGTACTCGTAGGGAATGTGGTGAATCACGAATTGATCGGACGTGTATTTTTTTGGAAATTTTTGTTTCTGATATAAACCAAATATCTCAGACTAGCTTTTGCACGAACGTTCGCCTGAGTAAAAAGTATTATCCTAGGGGAACTTACTACGTGATAAAATATAGGTCACTTGATCTACCCGTGAGCCAAGCCGTAATAATTGTTTTACAAACATTTCTAATATCTCTATCTATCTATACAGGGTGTAAAAAAGACAAATCCCAGAGCCGTTAACTACACATACTGTACATCTAACAAAGTAGTTGGGCGCAAAAATTATTGCTGGGAAACGAGTTTTATTTTTAGGTAGAAAAATAAAACTATTTTTTATTCCGCGCAATATAACGCGAACAGAGGCAAGTGGAGTAAAACCCCGCCCCTTCGTTCTAAGCCACGTAGGTACTTGTCGGATACGTTTGATATTCATTGCGTTTTCGTAACTGCAATTTCGTAATTTCAAAAAAAAAAAAAACGAAAATTAAGGTAATGTTTGTTTGGAAACAAGTTTAGTAATAATCATCATTTTCTTAAGAAAGTAAAAAAAAATCGAATTTGGCCTTCAATATCTCCAGAACCAGTGGTTTCCTAGGTATGGTCTAGTGGAAAAAAATGATAAAAATAATGTGTAGAATATGTTGCTTTTGGCTTCGGAAACTGTCTTTTTACACCCGATAAAGATTTTCACATTTATAATAAGTAGGATTAATAGGATTAATAATAAGTAGGAATGTAGAATGAGCAATGTTCACCAAATAGCAAATAGATACAGAGCTTATCAACGCGCAATCTTGGAAGCTCAAGATTGCGCGTGGAAGGCCCCTTTAGTTAGTGAAATTTGATTTGATCATACATATTTTTAACCGACTTCCAAAAGAAGAAGGTTCTCAATTCGTAAATATTGTATGTTTGTTACGTGATTTCTCCGCTACTTGTGAATAGATTTTGATGATTCTTTTTTTGTTTGGTAGGCCATACTTCAGAGGTGGTCCCATATAAATTTTATCGAAATTGATTTAGCACTTCTTAAAAAAATCAACATAAACAAAAAATATGTATACACAGATGACGTTTTGGTTGTCTCCAATTATGTTCAAATTCCATGTTATTGGGGTTATCCATTTGGGCATACTTTTATTGTTTAGTTTAAGTTATGAGGTACAAAAATAAAAAAAAACTTTTTACAAAAAATACAACCGACTTCTAAAAATGGCAAAATAACTTTACTTTCGGAAGTCGGTGTCAAATAACGAAGCAACAAAATATGAACACCGACTTTCGATATTAAAGTTATTTAGCAATTTTTGGAAGTCGGTTGTATTTTATTTTGTAGAAAAGTTTTTTTTGTAAATTAAAAGTACATGACTGTCCTTTTAAGTAGCTTCCTTCTTCACGTGGCTTTCCGTCCTGAGTAATTCACTTATCACGGCGTCGATTACACGCACCACGTGGAGTTATCTGGGGTCCAACAGACCCCGCACGACTGTTAGTGTAAGTATTTTATCTTAAGGTTAAAGAGTCGCACAAGTACTTGTAAACGGCTAAATACCCCTTTCATATCCAACCTACCCCCTAAAGTCAAGTCAAACATGAAATTCAACAGATACGGGTGAGCAGTCCTTTTAAAGCTTTCCTTAGAAATGGTGGTCAATGGTGGTGGTCAATGGTGTAGGGTGGGTAATAAAGTGAGGTTGAGTGAAGCCTCAGGGTGGATGGATAAAGTGCTTCTCCGATACATCGTCAAGGCTCGAACCAGTATCTGATGTCTGCGATCACTTCGGCATTCGGGCGCAACGAGCTACTAGGTAATGAATATGGCAATATTATAAGTTGCGTCCGGGAAAGAGGAACTTAGTTACATTATTTAATGTAACTAAGTTCCTCTTTCCCGGACGCAAGTATATGCCTACTTGCGTACGGGAGAGACGAACTTAGTTTAAAAACTGAATTTAAAATTCTTTTGCAGTGATTTTTGATTCTTATATTATATAGATGTGATTTTTTTGGATTGTTTTCATGAATAGTTATTTTGGTGACACTAGTTAGGGGTAAAGTATTGCATGATAAGTAACTAACTTAGTTGAAATTAAACTGATTTTAACAAAACTATATTATTATTCACTCACACCATCACACACAACCACAAACATTACGGAATTGTCTTTTTTATTTTATTTTACACTAATTCTATCCTAGGCTTCATTTTGTGTCTTATTGCTTCATCCTAGTTATTGAATCTTTTATTTACAACATGTCTTTTTATAATGTCATCGCAACTCCGGCCTCCAAGATACTTAAGTTTTGTAAACAAAACAATGGTTTTAATAAATTTTATTCTTGCTCTTATTATTCGCGTAGCTCTTCCATTGCATAAGCGTAGAAATGCTACGACATCGTAGCTCTGCTACGACAGCGCAGGTCTGCAACGATAGCGTAGCCCTGCTACGAAATCTGAGGTCTGCTACGACAACGTAGCTCTGCTACGACAGCGCAGGGTTGCTACGATAGCGTAGCCCTGCTACGAAAGCTTAGCTCTGCTACGACAACGTAGCTCTGTTACGAGAACGTAGCTGTGTTACTACAACGTACCTCTGCTACGGTAGCGTAGCACTCCTACGAAAGCCTTGCTCTGCTACGATAACGTAGCTCTGTTACAGACTGTTGTCAGCATTACCTGACCCACCCTAAAATCAAACGACTTTGGACCCTTTGCTTGTAACATTAAGGTTTATTTAATTTATATGAGCTTATCCGACAAGTGCTCGAGCACTCGATGAACAAAAATACAATAATAACACAGACACGCAAATTTGATCTTTAACACGTAACGTTAAGGTAAACCCACGCAACAAAGTCGGAGCCACCGGCATTATATATGTTTTTGTTAAGCTGTTTTGATCATTATCTCGTTAACATTAAAGTTGAAAAGCTTTTAAGTCACACTACATAATTACAACCCAATCTTTAATTTCGCGTATTCTCAACAAGTTCTTGTGGCTTAGCGGTTTGATGCTGGATTGACGACGAACAGCATGTGGGTTCGAAAACACAGTCCACCTATACATCAGTTTCTTTTTTAATTTGTTTTCATTTCTACAATATTGCTTGCAATATTAAAGAACGACCAATATGATTTTCGCCTAATAACGTATCTTGTAAACGGGTGGGTAATTTAAAAAAATTTAAGTTCACAGAATTTATATTTATCAAGAATGTTTGAATACGAAGTAAAACATATTTACTTCATAAGGTAGATCATAAATTCATCTAAGTAACAAAATTTACACTACGCCTAATAGCAGTGACTGCGCACACACATTTGTAAATCGTTTAACTCGTTAAGTATTTTTAAGCAATTTGCTGTAATATAGCATCATGTCGCAACTTGACGACTATACCAAACATAAAATAATATTTTTACATGAGCAGAATGTTGGAATTAGAGAGATTGGTCGCCGACTTAATATAGCAGTATGTGTTTTTTTATACCTATTTTATTTTATTGATTGTGATGAATGACCGCGTAGTTGGCTATTTTACCATTACATTCACTCCTTACAGGTTACATACACGGTTCCAAAAATGTTTATTTTTGTTTTAGAGAAATACGGTCAGGCTATGGCTAAGACGTTATGGAGACAATGGAAATATTCAGCGGATTCGTCCAGGTGCAAAAGCCATTAAGTATAGTCCCGAATTTGAACGCCACCGGGCTATTGTTTCAAGCCACGTTGAAAATCCATTTTTGCCCATTCGTGCAACCGCCATAAACCACAATATTTCAGTGGAAACAGTGAGAAGACATTTACACGTTGCTGGGATAAAGAATTATAAACCGGCACAGAAAATTGCATTGACACCTGCTCATCATGCAGAAAGGGTCCGTTTTGCCCAGGAATATTTAAATTTTAATTGGGAAGAAAATGTTGTGATCTTCACTGATGAAAAATCATTTAAATCGGACAAAGATGGACGTAAAATCTTATGGCGGAGGAAAGGAGAACGTTACAACGAGAAGTGCTTGCTACCTTGTAGAACCAGCGGTAGAATAACCCTGGGCTACTGGGGCTGGATGTCGTCCAAGGGACCTGGTGAATTGGTGGAAGTTGGTGGTAGGTTTAATAGCAGTTTTTATTTGGAGATTCTGCGTGACGTCATGCTGCCGACTGTGCGAATTGCCTATCCCAACGTCACATATTTATTTCATGCACGATAACTGCTCCATCCATCGTGCTGGCATTGTGCGGGAATGGTTAGCTGCTCAAGAAGGTGTGACAGTTATTAATTGGCCATCTAAAAGTCCTGATTTGAACCCTATAGAAAATGTATGGGGTCAAATGGTTTTAAATTGGGACACAACGGAAGTGCGAAACAAACACAACTTGGCTGAGGTCGTGACATCGACTTGGGAGCACATGAGAGGCAAAGATTTGTGTTGGAACATGGTGCGCGGTATGCGTAGCCGCTTACAACAAGTTATAGCAGGGGACGGTGCGCCATTCCGCTACTAGTTCATCTAGTAGGTATATTTAAACACACCATGTAAGTAAATGCTCAATGAATTGATTGTTCAACCATTAAAATGTTGCAGATTATGTGGTGATGTTATTGTTACAAACAGATTTTTTCTGTTTAAATAACATGTTTATTCACTACATATAGGCAGCTATAAAGTAAAGCATTTCACAGATGAATTCATTTTCTCGATAACAAACTTTTAAGTATAAGCATGCCTTTTTTAATGTTTATATGGCATACTAATATAAAAAGTATATTAATTTGGAAATATATGAGCATTTACTTACTTTATCTTACTTAAGTGTTTTAATGAAATAATAAACATTGTGAAGCCCCGCCAACTCACCGGTGAGTCGGACCAAAAAAAAAAAAAATTAAAGAGAATAAAAAAAAAAAAATAATCGGCTGTCAACCCGGGTTGTCCTCGGGGTTTAATTTGACAACCCGGATTTTGCCATGGGGCTTGACAGGTTAAGTGTTTTAATGAAATAATAAACATTTTAAACTTGCAATATTTAGTTTTATTTCTATACAAACTGCCCGTTTAAAAAGACAATACCCTACGTGGTCTATTAAAGAAATGTAAAAAAGTGTAATAAAATATCTAAATTTAGGTTAAACTTGGTTACGAACGTAGATAACGATGAACATCGCACTACCTTAGTGACCACTAGACCAACACAACTCTTATAAGCCGCATTGAAATTTGATCTTAGTTGTAATGCTAGACGCAATATTCAAAAAAATTTGAACCATATAGTATACTATCATAAAGTTTATTCTTGCACAGCACGAGCAGCCATCTTCTCCTCGTGCAAATTATTTTGTATTTTAAATAATCACTCCATAGTATAGCATTTGAATACCAGCTTTATAATGAATACGAATATTTATTTTTCAACTACCCACTTATTACAAGTTATGTGAAAATATTACCATTTTAAAAAGTTTATGTATACCTAGTTTGTAGTTCTTTACAATAATACAAGAAATAGTTTTGGAATATAAATTTTATATTGAAAGCAAAACAATATCTTTGTCGCAGGATTTGATCTCGAACCTCGTTTTTCTCAGTCTTAAACACAGACCACGAGACCAGAATTACTTGAACTCAATCATTAAAATAAGCTATTACACTTATCATATTACAACAAATAGTTATAAAATATAACCTAATGCTAACGTTTTAAAGATCAAATTTGCGTGTCTATATTATTATTGTATTTGTTCATCAAATCCTCGAGCAGTTCTCTGATAAGCTCATATAAATTAAATAAACCTTAATGTTACATGCAGAGGGTCCAAAGTCGTTTGATTTTAGGGTGGGTCAGGTAATGCTGACAACAGTCTGAACGTCAGTCAGAACGTAGCTGTGCTACGACAACGTACCTCTGCTACATTAGCGTAGCCCTGCTACGAAAGCTTAGCTCTGCTACGACAGCGTAGCTCTGTTACGAGAACGTAGCTGTGCTACGACAACGTACCTCTGCTACGTTAGCGTAGCCCTGCTACGAAAGCTTAGCTCTGCTACCACAGCGTAGCTCTGTTACGAGAACGTAGCTGTGCTACGACAACGTTCCTCTGCTACGTTAGCGTAGCCCTGCTACGAAAGCATAGCTCTGCTACGACAGCGTAGCTCTGTTACGAGAACGTAGCTGTGCTACGACAACGTACCTCTGCTACGTTAGCGTAGCGCAGTGACGAAATATTAACGGTCGAGTGGAATATTCTTTTGACATTGATTCGACAGAGATGATCGTCGAGATGAAACTGCGCTTTGAATTCAATTACAGGTCGCGGTCTGTAATGATATTAAGCTTTATTTTAGGTAGAACACACATCTAAATATTGTATTCTCGTTACCACATCCACATAAACTCACCACCTGAAAGCCCCTAGCTAGGTAAATCCCGAACGTCTACAGGCTGAAGTGTTGTCACTGGCCGCCGGGGCACTTAGGGCGTACGGCGTGCCTTATCTGTAGATCCACGGAGCTTCCGATACAGCCACAGGTATAAGCAAGTTTAGATGTTGGAGGTTCAAGTACCGCCAATGTTGGGGCCAAACTAATTGGCGGTGATTTTTTAAGTGTTATATCAGCAAAATTATTTTATTTACGAAGTAAGGTCTTGAATTTATGTAATAGTGTCATGATCTCAAGTATATAATATTATAAAAGAGGTAAAATTATTTCTGTTTGGAAAAGGTAATCTCTGTTAGTATTGATCTGATTTAATATTTTTTTACAGATTTACTACGAGTATTTGCACTGCTTATATTATCGATGACATACTTATATGTTTTATTAAAATTAAATTAAATTCATTTATTAATTGAGGTAATTACACACCCATTGCCAGTACAAAATCAAATTTCATCCTAAATTTAAACCAAATAAAAATTAAAACATTAAAATTAAATAAAATCATTCAAATCAAAATAAAAAGGTCAGACACTAAACTTCAAAATAAATGTCAGAACAATAAATATAAAATAAAATAAATATAAATCAATTAAAAATTAATCAATAAAATCATTGAAATACAAATAATTAACAGACAAAAAACAAACAGGTACCTACATATTAAAATAAAATAGCATCAGTACTTCCTCTCCGGCACTTATATTAAGTAAAGGCGCGCGGCTTTATGGTAAAGGTAGTTGACTATTATATACCACGCGAATGAAACACAGATGTGTTTGTATTTTATTTAATTGGAACGACATGTGTATGTATTTTATATTTTATTTGATTTGAATGACATGTGTATGTATTGTAATTTGAATTGATTTGAATGTTGAGTATTTATTGTATGTGTGAATTTTATATTCAATTTATTATTTTATAAGTGTTAAATTGTTAATTGGAATGGTCTCTGTCTGAAAACATAAATAAATGAAATAGTAACTAGTTGTCAAAATTACCAACATAATTTTGTAAGTACCTACTGTAACTAACCAAAATATGGATGTACCTTGTCCGAATTAAATATTTTGAATTGAATTATTAAATAAGGAAAGTTGTTGTTGTTGTTGTTGTTGTTGTTGGTGTTTTATACTAGAGCATTTTCTAGATCATAACAATGTAATGTGACGTTCTTATAAATGGTACAATACAGACAAATGCTCAGTTTCCTAAAGCATTTCCATGTAATGTAACGTTCTTGCGAATGTTCGACGTAATGCTCACGGGGCGAGTGAGCATTTACCTGTAACATTTCTTTCTAACTTGCGTACACTTTTTGTTGATATGTCGGACCTACAAGTTGCGTGCCTTTGCTCGATAAAATGTTACACCAAAACACTCATTGGTTTTTAAAATCAGGATGTAACAAAACATCGAGCGTCATATTCGAAGAATATGTTATTCGAGTAAATTAACGACGAATGCTCAATGTTCTGTAATTAGTAAATTCTTTGGTCTATACTCATCTTTAGAAAAAATAAATTTCAGAAAAATAAAGTATGTAGAACATTATGCTGGTCTACAGTCACGAGCAAAAATATGTTTTTTTTAATTTTTTTTTTATTGTTTATTAAATAAGGAACAAAACAAAATATGACATAAACATCACAAAAACCTCAAAAGGTAAAATAGCTAAAATACTACAAAAACGACGCTAGCGCGGGTCGGCGGCCCGTCGATGCATATTACAAATGGATGAAATTTAAACAGGATGATGCATTTTCAAATGATAAATGATAAATGATGTTTATTCAGTAAATAGGTTACAAGGAACACTTTTACACGTCAATGTTTTTTTGTCAGTTTAAGCTAGATGAGGCCGGTGTTTCCTAGCTGACTACCCTGAGAAGAAACACCGAAACAAACTCAGAGGTCAAAGTCTCTTTTAGTGTTCAAATCCATACAATGTGGACTGGTTAGATCCTATGAGAACCATGTACGTTTATGTCTGGGATGAGCTTTATGAAGAAAGCAACACACGAATTCGAGTGGACCTGTCCAGACAGTGCAAGCATTTGTCAGTCATCGCGAAGCTCAACTCAGAACTCTGAGGTGCTCAACGAACCGACGAACAATACCAAAGTAAGGACATTTGAGTAGGCCGCAAAAAATACTCAAACTGCCAGACAATCATAAAATCTACATGAATATAACGACATACATAGTTCTCGCATTCACATTATTCTATATGAGGACCATGCAGCTTAGTGTCTGTAGTGGTCTTTTGAAGAAAGAACCAAACATATTTGAGTGGACCTGTCCAGTCAGTGCAAGCATTTGTCAATAGTCGAATAGCTCAACTTAAAAACCACTAAGGAGCTCAATGACATGACGAACAATACCAAAGAAAAGACATTTGGGTAGGCCGCAAAAGTACTCAAACTGTCAGAAAACGTTGAAAATTACTGTAAAAAGGAGGAGAAAATAATAATAATAACCCACATAGTCCTCACATTTACAATAATTAAGTAATCAAAAAAAAATAAAAATATAATACTTTACAAAGTAAATATTTGTGTCAAACAAAATAGTAATCATAATATGTCAATCAAAAAATAAAAATAAATATAATACTTAACAAAGTATTCAAGTCAAAAAAAATAATAATAATAATAAAATGTCAATAAAAAAATAAAATAAAAAATATAATGCAATACTATACAAGTATTCATGTCAAAAACGAATATTAAAAAAAATATATATATAAAAAATTTTTCATCAGTAAGTAGTACATATGAAAAAGAGAATCAAAGAATTTTTTGTATTTATTTTTATAATTATTATTTGTTATTTCTGATTGAATTTTTGTAGGAACATCATTACTTAGAGTAGGTATTAAATAAGCGCATGTTCGTTTCCCGTAATAGTTGTTGTATCTCGGTACTACTAGTTTTGGTTGGGCTGCCATTCTTGTTGCTATGTTATGATTGACGTTTATTTGTAGTTCTTTGTTAGTGAACTGTTCTATTAATAACCACTTTCGTATTTTAGTGTGTATTGGCAAGATGTTACAATACTTAAAGAAGCCTGTTACGTCATCATCATCATAAATTGTTTTTTTAATTTTATTCGGTATTATTATTTTTAATAAACGAAGTTGTAGGTTGTATATTTTTTCTATGTAAGTTTTAAATGTTCTGCCATAACTAGTAATCCAATATGAAATTATTGACTCTGCAAGTGCATTGTAAATGTTAAGTAATATTTTAAACGGGACTTTGTAATTAATTATTGCAAATTTGGCTAGCATTGCACGGAGTTTATCGCATATGGAGTCAATGTGACTGCCCCAGTTAAATCTGTCATCAACGACTAAACCCAAATATTTATAGTTGGTGACCTGCTCCAATGGTTCACATTTGCAATCAAGTTGCACTTCATTCAAACATTTGTGAGTGTGCGCAATTATTTTGACTGGCTTGTCAGAGTTGAGTAAGTGATTAGAACGAACGTGGATAGTCTTAGTTTTACCAGCATTAATCACCAGTCCAACATCATGAGACCACTTACACAAGTTATCAAAATCATTTTGAATCGATTGTTCAGCCTTAGATAAGTCTTTATCAGCTGCTACGAGACAGGTGTCATCCGCGTATTGATAGACTGAGCAATTGTTTATAACATTCTCCATGTCATTGACGTAGGCTAAGTAATGCAAGGGTCCTATAACTGAGCCTTGTGCTGTTCCCGTAGCTACAACAATGTCGTCACTGAGTACATTGCTGATTTTTACACGGCATGTTCTGTCTTTTAAATAATCTTTGCACCAGTTTAATATTGGGCCTCGAACCCCTGTATTGTCAAGTTTGTTTATAAGTGTATCATGCCTGAGGGTGTCAAAGGCTTTGCTAAAATCAATAAACAACAAGATGACATGTTTTTTATCATTGAGGTGTTGGTTAATTTCATCTGTGAATTTAGATAGGAGAATCGAAGTTGATTTATTAGGCTGAAAGCCAAACTGAGAACCCGACAAGATTTCGTTTTTAATATAAAAATTCTGAATTTGTTGACACACGTATTTTTCTACTACTTTATCTATGACTGGCAATATTGTAATGGGCCTGTAACTGTCATAGTTATTATGAGTTCCATTTTTATAAATTGGTCGTACGATACCTGATTTTAATTCATGGGGATATTCTCCAACTTGTATACTAGTGCTTATTAACTTAACTATGACCTTAGCTATCATTCATTCTCCTGCCCTTATCCCAATTTATTTGGGGTCGGCGCAACATGTCTTTTTCTTCCATACTCCTCTATTAGTCGTCATCTCATCCCTTTTTTACCTATATCCTCTTTCACACAGTCCAACCATCGTTTCTTTGGCCTTCCCCTACTCTTATAGCCATCCACATCCATACACAAGACTTTCCTCACGACATTTTCTTCATTCCTCCGCATCACATGCCCATACCACGACAACCGATTTCCACACAACTTTTCAGTCAGCGGTGCCACTTTCAGACTTCCTCTTATATACTCATTCCTAATTCTATCCATGCGCGTAACACCACACATCGCTCTTAGCATTCTCATCTCAGCTACATGCAATTGCTTTTCATTCATCCCTTTTGTGGCCCACTATGACCTTAGCTATCTTATCACTTAAAACTTTCACATCTATACATCGAATGCCATCTATACCAGCAGATTTATTTATATTAAGATTTTTTATAATCGTGGATATATTATGAACGGTAGGTTTTTTAAATAACATGGATTTGTTAACTGGAAATATGTATTCTGATTCAGGTATTAGTTTTAATGTACACGAGCAAACTTTACTTGTAAGTAAGTATCTTAAAATTGTTTATCTATGATACTCGAGCTTACAAGTAAAGTTTCTATTTGTACATATTTTTGCTCGTAACTGTACTTGGGCCTAATATTGTTCACTAGCTTCTACCAGTGGCTTCGGCCGAGGTTATTTAATAATTCCCGCACTATCAATTAGAGCCTATGGTGTATTCCAAACTAAATCTATCTCTATGCAAAATTTGATCCAGATTCGTTCAGCCGTTCTGGCGTAATTGAGTCACAAACATCCATCCATCCGAACTTCCGCATTTATAATATTACTAGCTTCTGAATGGATAAAGGAAATGTCGTGAGGAATGTCTTGTGTATAGATGTGGATGGCTATAAGAGTAGAGGAAGGCCTAAGAAACGATGAATGGACTATGTGAAAGAGGATATAGGCAAAAAGGGGTGACTACAGAGATGACGACTAATGCATTAAGTCCGCCTTTGTACTTTTGTTGCATGAAGTGTAAATAAATAAATAGGAGTATGGAAGAAAAAATTAAAAAAAAAAAAAAAAAAACTTACTTCCAAAAAAAAAATACACTAAAAATGAAAAAATAACTTTAATTACGGAAGTCGGTGTCAAATAACGAAGAAATAAAATACAAACACCGACTTCCGAAATTAAAGTATTTTTTTCATTTTTAGTGTATTTTCTTGTTTTTGGAAGTCGGTTGTATTTTTTTGTAAAAAAAAATTTATATTTCACTTTTTAGTTGTTATACCCCAGAACTAAAAACCCCAATAACATGGCACGTGGAATTTAAAACATACTCGTAATTGGAGAACACCAAAACGTCATCTAGTTATACGTATTTTTCGTTTTTATTCAGTTTCTCAAAAAGCGCTGAAGAAATTTCGATAAAATTTATATAGGACCACCTCAGGAGTACATTCTTGCGAATAAAAAAAGAATTTTGAAAATCGGTCCACAACTGACGGAGAAATCGGTGGACATATTTAAAAAAAAATAACATACGTACAGTCGAACATAACCTCCTCCGTTTTCGAAAGTTGGTTAAAAATATATGTTGCGCTTACCCCAAATAAATTGGGAGAAGGGCAGGAGAATGATAAATATTACTAGCTTCTAGCAGCAGCTTCGCCCACCTGAAATTAGTCCTTCTCCCCATTATAAATTACTAGCTGCGCCCTGCGGTTTTACCCGCCTAGATCGGAATAAAAGGTAGCCTATATGTTAATCCAGGCTATAAGCTATCTACATACCAAATTTCATCCAAATCGGTCCAGCCGTTTGAGCGTGAAGAAGTAACAAACATACACACTCACAAACTTTCACATTTATAATATTAGTAGGATAGGATATAGCCTATATGTTATTCTGATGTATGAGCTATCTGTATATATAAAATTCAAAGTCCTGACCGACTGATATATCAACGCCCAGCCTAAACCGCTGGTCCTAGAGACATGAAATTCGGAGGGTGTGTTCTTTGTGAAGAGTAGGTATCCACTAAGAAAGGGGTTTTTCGAAATTCCTCCCCTGAGAGTGTGAGGGGGTTGATTTTATAACAGGGGAAGTACTAATTACCGACACGGTTGGCGCAGTGGTTAAGCGTTCGGCTGCTGCGCTGCGTGTCGCGGGTTCGATTCCCGCACGGAACAAATATTTGTTAGACCTGCAGATAGTTGTTCCGGGTCTTGGTGTCTTGTGTATGTAAGTATAAATGTTTGTGCACGCACTCACGATATAATAAAATAAAATAAAAAAATCTACGACGGTGAAGCCGCTGGCAGAAGCTAGAATTATTGTAAAGTTTCATCCAAATCTGTTCAGTAGTTTTTGCGTGAAAGAGTACCAAACATCCATACACCCCCACAAACTTTCACATTTATAATATTAGTATAGGATAGTATTGTAAGGTAGGTGGCATCTTCAACAGTATTACGAACCAGACCGAATCTTGATACCACTTTGCTTACTAAGTCGCAACTCACAATAGTATGCCAAAATATACGTAGTATAAATAAAAATTTCGACAACTTTTCTGTATTTTTGAGTGGACTGGATTTTTTGCCTGACATTATTGTTCTAACTGAGTGTCGATTAACTGAAACGACACCTTTAGTATATCTGAATAACTATGTGTGTTATTATTCTAGACACTACCTCAATCAGAATGATGGAATTGCTGTTTTATACAAAAATAATCTCCAGGTAGCTATTGAGGAGCCTTCTTTTCGGGAAGCAAATTGTCTGCTTATCCACATTGCTAAAGTATATACAATTTGTGCTATTTATAGGTCTCCGTCTTTTTATAACATTAATAATTTTTGTGAGTCACTGGAAAAAATTATGCAAGGATGCAAAAGCCCCAACTGTATTATAATGGGGGATATTAATATTGATATCTCCCCTAATTCCAAGGACAGGCGTGCAAGCGATTATTTGGATGCAACTGGTCACTATGGCTTCTACCCGGGACATCACTATCCCACTCACGACCGCACGTGCTTAGACCACGTCTTAATAAAATCAAAGAAAACAGTAAAGGTCGTCATATGTAGCTCGGGTATAACTGATCATGATACAATTATTACTGGAATTTCTAAAGAAATTTCACGCTCTCCACCCGATTCTAAATCTAAAAATAAAATTGACTACACAAACTTGTCAAAAGCTATTGAAAACATCAATTGGGATTTTATATATAAACATAGTGATGCAAACAAAGCGTTTGCTGATTTCATTGATACTTTAAGTATAACAATACAAAATTACACTACTGCTGAGACTATTCGTAACTCAAATACTATTAGGAAACCTTGGATGACTAAAGGTTTAATAAAATGCATCAGGAAAAGAGACCTCCTACATTTAGAAGCTAGTAAAAAAACGAATAAAGATAACTTCACAATACAGCAGCGGTATAAAAAATATAGGAATTTTTGCAATAATTTAATACAAAATCTAAAAAATGACTACGACAGAAAGATTTTAGTAGATTCTAAAGGTGATAGTAAAAGGACATGGACAGCTATAAAAAACATATGTAACATAAAAAAGGATAAAACTAACAACTTAGAACTATTACACGCCTGTCTCGATCCTAAAGACTCTCTAGATCGAGCAAATAATTTTTTCACATCTGTTGGTGAGAAGCTTGTTGCAAAAACGCTTTCTAATTTGAATACAACCGAATCCGAACTTGCTCTGGTAACTAGTAGTTTATATCTCAACTCATCCCCAATTAATTCCTTTTTTGCAAACCCAACTGATGAGTATGAAGTCAATAAGATTATCTCAAATTTCAAAGATGCTTCAGCACCTGGCTGGGATGGCATTTCAAATAAAATCTTTAAACTAAACAAGGTTCACCTCATTCCCCCTATCGTGTTTTTGTGCAATTTGAGTATTTCCTCTGGAATAGTACCAACAACTCTCAAAATGGCAAATGTCTGTCCAATTTTCAAGTCTGGTGAAAAGACCGTTGCATCCAACTATCGCCCAATTTCTCTTCTCACATCGCTGTCCAAAATACTAGAGAAAATCATGAATACCAGACTATTAGGCTATCTTGAAAAGACCGGCATTCTATCCGACAGTCAGTATGGTTTTCGCAAGAACAGGTCAACGGAGGATGCAGTTACAAATATAGTTGACTTTATCGTCACTAAACTAGATGATGGTAACAAATGTACTGGAATCTTCCTTGACCTTGCGAAGGCCTTCGATACTGTCTCTAGAAGCATCCTTTTAGGAAAACTGGAAGGCATAGGTGTACGTGGCACTGCTCTTGAGTGGTTCCAGTCCTACCTCAGCAATCGCACACAGAGGTTAATTTTAGGCAATAACTATAGTTCTTGCGCCAGCCTTAACTATGGTGTGCCGCAGGGTAGCGTACTGGGGCCTACTCTTTTCATTATATATGTCAACAGCCTTTGCTCTTTAACACTACGTAAAGCAAAAATTTTTGCCTACGCTGATGACACAGCCATAGTATTTTATGATAGAACGTGGGAATCTGTTTACGAGGCGGCTGAGTCGGGCGTTAAGCAGGTTTCTCAATGGCTTAGTTACAATTTGTTGACACTAAATGTGGAAAAAACTAAGGTAATCAACTTTAGCGTTAGTGCAAGAAACACCTGCCCAAGTCACTTAGTTATTAAATTGCATACCTGCCATAGTGTCCCAGACTCTGAATGTTCATGCCCATGCTTTGAACAGGTAGCTCACATAAAATACCTTGGTGTCTACTTTGACGAAAACCTCACCTGGACAAAGCAAATAGAGCATGTGACTGGACGTGTTAGGAAACTGCTACATGTCTTTAAGAGACTGGGTCAGATTGCAAACACAGGGATTTTGAAGATGATTTATCACACTCTGTGCGAATCTCTTCTTAGTTATTGTATAGCCGCATGGGGGGTTGCCCAAAAGACTCATTTGATAAGGGCAGAACGCGCACAACGGGCCGTTCTCAAGGTAGCTTATAAAAAACCAAGGCGATTTCCAACCAATACCTTATATCAAGAGACGGGTGCAATGCGCGTGCGACATATATATATTATGGCTGTAGCTCTAAGGTTCCATAAAGAGGCTTTAGTCAAGGTGGAATCTAAAATGCATTCCCGAAGGAAACCTAGATGGCATAAACCAAAGCGTAGATTAGATTTTGGTAAAAGGTGTTTTCACTATATGGGGCCAATGCTTTATAACAAACTTAACGACAAAATTAATTTATTACCTATGACAAAATCGATATGCAAATCTCACATCAAAACTTACCTAAAAGGTCTGGATTACGGCGCCACAGAGAAACTATTACATACTTTTTAAACCACTTGTTTTTTATTCTTTCATGATATATTACTTTTGGAGACATGACAAATACACACACACACACACACACACACACATACACATACACTCACACAACAACATACACATCACACGTAACAACACCACACAACTTACACTTTTGTACACACTTACTGCAAGATGCTATGTATCCCCCTTATATATATATTATTATTATTATTTTTTTTTTTTTTGTTTTTGTTGTTTTCGTTTAACTTTTCCTTTGATAGAAATATGTATAAATATCACTTTAAATTTTTTGAACTACGATGAAAGAGACTGGCCTCCACGACACAGGGAATCCTAGTGTGGAGACCAGTGATTTACCTGTTTGAATTATGTATTTTTTTCTGAACAATAAAGATTATTATTATTATTATTATTACTCCCACAAAAGGAGGCTTCGGCTGAGACATACAAATCGCCTTGAACGCACACTGAACATGTAACTAAATTGCAGAAATTCATATCACTGTACGCCTCGCTTCGATCTTGATACATTGAATAGGGATGTAGCGTAGACCATTTAGCCGAGACGGAGATTGAGGTGTACAGCTTGGCGTTATAAAAATGGACACTACAAATTGACTTATATATTAATGACATGGCGGACCGTGCTGCGCGTCGTCTGGAGTTCCAGCCCCCCTAGACGTATCACGTTTCTATTATCGATTACGCTAACGCTTCGTACAAAATGTATGGCAATGATATTACCTGCGATAAGTCACGTAACACTTCTCTACGCAGGTAATGTCATCGCCATACATTTTGCACTAAGCGACTACGCGTTAGCGTAAACAACAATAGAAAAGTAATATGACTAGGGGGGCTAGACGAACCCCAGCCACCGTAGGCCCAGGCTTGCGTACGGCAAGCAATCGGTAGCTCGCCGTCCGAGACGGACCCGGCCAGGGTCGACGGCGCGTTGTGTTCCACGCGCACCTCAAAGATATGTCAGCAATAATTGAAGACCCCACCAGGGCCAATACCTGCCACAGTCACGGCAGAGTGTTTTGAAGAGTTACCGCGCCCCTGGAACGCAGGGGCACCTGAAGGAACACTGGTGGGTTTCAGTCAGTAAGAATCTGAAACGCCTGGAGAAGTTATCTGATGATAAATTATGTTTATTCAGTAAATAGGTTACAAGGAACACTTTTACATGTCAATGTTTTATGTCAGTTTAAGCTAGATGAGGCCGGTGTTTCCTAGCTGATTACCCTCAGAAGAAACACCAAAACCAACTCAGAGGTCAAAGTCTCTTTTAAAGTGTTCTAATCCATACAATATGTACTGGTCAAATCATATGAGAACCATGTACGTTAATGTCTGAGATGAGCTTTTGAGGAAAGCACCACGCAGGTTTGAGTGGACCTGTCCAGACAGTGCATGCATTTGTCAGTTATCGTGTAGCTCAACTCAAAACTTCAAGGAGCTAAACGTACCGACGAACAATACCGAAGTAAGGACATTTGGGTAGGCCGCAGAAGTACTCAAGCTGCCAGACAATCATGAAATCTACGTGAATATAACGACTTACATAGTGTTCACATTCACAATATGCTGATGATTTCCCAAACTTAAAAAAAAGGGTGGACCGCGCGACATAAGCCCAACTAAACCGATGCCTAGGGGTAGCGGATAAATTCTGAAAATGAGTTTCCGCACCCCTGGGCACTCAGGCAGGGAAGGAACAGGGGTGTGTTTTAGTCAGTAAGAGTCTGACACGCCCTCCCGCTCCACCCAGAGCGAGAGAAGTCATTGGATGATTTCCCACCCCACCAAAAAAAAAAAAGCCCAACTAAACCGAAGCGAACTCGCCTTGCTATCATCTACTCGTACCATCAAGTTTTTTCGAATATTCGAATTTGAAGTTACAAAAACGCAATGAATGTCAAACGTATCCAACAAGTACCTACGTGGTTTAGAGCAAAGGGGCGGAGCTTAACTTCACTTGCCTGGGTTCGCGTTACATTGCGCGCAATAAAAATAGTTTTTTTTTTCATATTTAAAAATAAAAGTCGTTTCCCAGCAATAATTTTCGCGCAAAACTACTTTGTTAGATGTACAGTATGCGTAGTTGACGGCTATGTGATGTGTCTTTTTACTGTAATATCAAGTATAATCAATATGTTTCACAAAAAGTTTGTCGTTTGGGGCTTGGCAACCGCAGTGGCATAAGCGCAAAAACCTACGAGTTATACCTTCAGATATAACTCGATTCCAAGTTTCAACCATGTGAAAGCTATGGTGGTGGACCACATTAAAGGGTCTTCACTAATAATAATAATAATAATAATAATAATCTTTATTTACATAAGAAGGCAAACAATTATATTGAAGTCCCTGACTCCTGTACTAGGTGAATAACCTGTGTTACAGAAGCCAGTGCCCCCTCCTGGATGGAGATACAATTTTTTCTTATGCAGTAAACAAGAAAAACAAAACAAAAATGAATTAAAGAGTTAAAACTAAATCAATGAAAAAGAATAAGTCGTTAGTAAAAGCCTAAAAGTGAGTGAGTGTGTGCAATGAGTACGTGAGTTGTATGTTCAGGAAACCCTAATTTGATTTTTAGCGAAAGAAAAAACAAATATATATATATATACCTATATATTGAAATCTAGTGCGTCTCAATTTTTTTTTTTTTTTTTTTTTTTTTTTTTTTTTTTTTTAATCCAGGTAGGATTAGTATCACTGGAGCGTTACTAGGATTTGCTCTGTTTCATCGTAACTGAGGGACATAAGCCATGGCTTAAGGCTCTGCTTAACATTATGTACGGTAAGTCGATACATTGCCAGTTTCTTGTTAATTCTGTTGTAAATTTGCGAGCTTTGCGCACAATAATGTCGCCGCGCTAGTGCAGAACGACACTGAACGGATTCGCAGACAGGAAAACCAATTCGCCGACTGGTAAGGTTCCTATCTAGTGGCATCGCGGAATGACGACGCAAGACAGTCCGGAGGATATACAGTTTTCTTACCGTAAGTACCTGGGCATCGGAGTACAGCTGGGCTGTGGGATAGTCTCTTCTACGGAAATGCATAACTTTGAGAACAGCCCGCTGAGCTCGTTCCACCCTAAGCATTACAGTTTTGAATGTCCCGCCCCACACTGGTATGCAGTAAGTTATGATGGACTCACAGAGGGAACGATATACAAGCGAAGTCGTATTCATATCAGCCGAATGTCTCAACTCTTTAAATAAAAACATAAGCTTACGAAGCCGGGAGCATAGTGTATCGGTATGAACACTCCAATCTAGCCTCTCGTCGATATGGACCCCTAAATATTTAATATTTGGAACCATCGTCAGATAATTGCAACTGCAAGGTGTTGTATCATGACAATTATGCGCTATTATTTTTTTAGAGTCTGATGGTGGTTTAGGTGAATTTGGTGGAAGAAACTGAATTACTTTCGTCTTTGATAAGTTAAGCGTCAAAAGGTTAGTGGAAAGCCAGACCATAACAGTTTGCAAAATGAGTTCAATTATATGCTTAGCTCCGTCCCAGGTCTGGTCATATATCAAAAGTGCCGTATCGTCTGCATAAGCAAAAATGTCACATTGAGTAAGGGGTAATTGACAGAGATCATTAATATATATCTGAAATAGGGTGGGACCCAGAATACTTCCTTGAGGTATACCGTAACCAATATACTCTTCGTCACTTAACATGGAATCAATTTTGACACATTGGCTACGCCCACTAAGGTAATCTTTATAAATATTTAGGGCCACACCACGTATTCCCATATGCTCCATTTTGGCCAAAAGTCTTGAAATGGAAACTGTATCAAAGGCCTTCGTTAAGTCCAAAAAGACACCATAGCATTTAAGGCGGCTGTCCAATCTATCGACCAAGGTGTTTGTGAAATCAGAGACAGCGTCTTCTGTGGAGACTCCAGAGCGAAAACCGTACTGGTTGTTTGCGATAAGTTTATTTTTACACAGAAATTTTGTCAGATTAGTATTGAGAATACGTTCGAGGATTTTAGATAAAGAGCTAAGAACTGAAATTGGTCGATAGTTGGACACGTCGTCCCTAGCTCCACCTTTGTACACTGGATGAATTATTGCATGTTTAAAAGCTTCAGGGAATATTCCTGAGTTAATAGAGCAGTTACATATATGGGCAATGAAAGGAGCCAGATTATTGCTAGACTGTTTTATGATGATGGCAGGGATATTGTCCCATCCAATTGCACAATCACTACGCAACCTGTGAATTGTACTAATAACAAGTGATTCATCAACTAATGGTATAGCCAGTGAGTCAATTGGAGACGGGGAAGAAGATGTAAAGGTTGCGTGGCTGGTAGAGTCATATTTAGATGCAAGGTCTCGTCCAATATTAACAAAATATTTATTGACATTATTAATTGATTCGATGGGGTCGGGAGAAGATTGTAGCAGGGCACTAGGAGAGTGTCTCTGTTGGTTGCTATGTGTGATAGACTTAATTACTTTCCACGTAGCTTTCGGGTTGTTATTAGCTTTAAGAAACTCTGCTTTCTCATAGGCACGTTTTAATTTTGATAGTAGGGAGTTACAAAAGTTGCGGTATCGGGTATAAGAAGTTTTTAGATTTAAATCATTCGGAGAGCTTCTGACCCGTCGGTGCATTCTGTCACGATTGCGTAGGCACCGTATTAAACCAGCAGTCATCCATGGTTTTAGAACAGTTTTACGATTAGGTATGCGAACAATTTTACTATGTTTTGTTATGACGGTCTGTAAATCTACAGTTAAAAGATTGGTTGCAAGGTCTGGGTCCGTAGTACTAAGAATAGGAGTAAAATCATGAATACTTATTTCATTTTTAATGGCCTCATAGTCATATCGCAGCGATGTGTTTTTTGAAAGGGATTTCGCTGATTTATTTATAGCCAGGAATATGGCAATAGGAAGGTGATCAGTAATGTGGGTGTCTAACACAATAACCTTGCCAGGAGATTTAGTCTTCATCATAACGTGATCCAGACAATTATTTAACCTTGTTGGGAGAGTGTGGGCGGGCAGTAAGCCATGAGTTGCTGTTAAGGTCAAATAATCATCCGAATGACGATCAGCATTACCAGGTTTGATATCAATATTAATGTCGCCTACAAGCAAGACGTTGTTTTTGGAATTCACTGACGTTATAATTTCACTCAAACTGGAGTAAAAATTGGCAGGGTTTAAATAAGAAGGGGAACGATACACCGCGATTATAGCTGTGTTATTATGGCAAGTTACCAAACAATTGGCATCCGATATCAAAGGTTCATATGTAGTACAATTAATAGTGTTTTTAGCGTAAATTACAACACCGTCATTTTTTATAGGATTGTTTTTTGTGGAGTGTGATGTATAGCCCGGCAAAATAGGGATGTAGCCCGAAACCTGCAACCAGCATTCGGTAAGAATAATAAAATCAAATTCAACTTTCGTTTCTGTTAACATGGTGACAAATTGGTCTAGATTTTTCTTTATGCTCCTAATATTAATATGTACGATACGAACGCTACGATCGCATTGACCTGTAAAATTTATGCATTGATCAGGGGTACATGAAAAGGTATCAGCGACGGAGACGTTGTCTATTTCATGAGAAATTTGATCTATATTCATCATTTTTAGTTATAATTTAATATCATTGTCACTGTTATTGTGATGAGACGTTTATCCGAGAGTGAGACTGCGGTCAAAGCGCAACATATATAGGGCATTAAGTAACCAGTAAGAAGTCGTATGTTTTTAAAAATTAAATATTTTTTACTTGTGTCAAATTCAATTCCTGCTAAAAATGTGTGTGAGCTTGAATGTATGTGTAGGTTAGGCTTACAAATTAAGAAAATATTATAAAAAGACAAAAGTGCAAGTAACAAGCAAGACATTACTAGAACTAGTATTTTAGGTAGGCAAACGAGCTTAATCACTAGTCATTTATTTAGAAGGAGACTGTCCAAGTCTGCTTCGTTTTTTATAACGACATGTCGCTCGCCATCCATTTTTCGTAGCAAGACTTTCCCATAAGAGGTCCAACAGTATTTATATACATTATTTTCAGCAAAGCGGCGGGCCAGATAATAAATCCTCTGAGTTTTAGGTGTAAGTTTCTCAGATATGTATATAGGTTTGCTGGGACCGTCTAGTTTCAAGTGTGCCGTACTCAGTTTGTTTAGCTTATTGGCATTATTAAACTTGCGAGCCTTTTTAATGATACTGTCCTTTGTTATTGAGCTCACAAAGTCCACAGTAATAGCAGAAGAGTTATTTTTGTTTTTCGTACGAAAAACATCTTTTATGTCGTTGCCACTTATCGGGGAGCCAAGCACGTGCGACGCTTCAACTACAATGGCGCGGAGAGTTTCCTTACTTTCTTCCTGTTGGTGTGGCACATTCCTTATTTCAATCTTAGTGGAGACTAATTGTCGCTCAATAATTTCCACTTTCTCCTCCAAATCATAGATATAACGGCGGTCGTTTTCACGTTCAGACTCCAGTTTTGCCAATTTAATTTTCAAGTCGTCATAATCCTTAGATATAAATTCCATTGATTTGTGTATCTCCGAGTTTTGAGCAATAATTTCAGAGATAGACGCCTGTAATGTCGTGAACTTCTCTTCCGACCTAGCAGTAGATGCTGTTAGTAATGCTCGAATTTCATCCAAGCGATTCATGCAATCACATTCTTCACGTTTACGCTTCCAGCGGTTCGTTATATTGCTATCCTGATCCACGGTCGTGAGATCAGGAGAAGACCCGGTCTGGTAAAACAGTAGGGAGCCAGGAGCGGTAGAAGTGGTTGTACCTTCAGATTCTCCAACTAAAGGTGTATTCGGTGGTGTACGTTTAAGAGGCATAATTAAATAATTAGATTAGGTACCTCGACTACCGATTTACGATTGCGAAGTGTTCGGTTATTATTATTTTTTTATAGTTCTTACTTGGGCCAAACCCTAAGCTGCTGCTCCCGCTGCCCGCTGTCGCTTATAATAATGCTGCGTTGACGCAGTCTTGACGTGCAGACTGTGACTGGCTGTGTGACGCAGTCGCAGCGTATGCTCAGGCGTCGTTTCCGTCTCAGCCGTTCAAGGAGCAATTCTCGTGAGCGCAGAGATGTGGAAGTGTAAGTGGTCCCTGCAGCGACCGCTACAAGAACTAGAACCTGTTTGCACTCCAGTACTTCGCACTATTTATTTCTCATAAATTTTTTTCAAATTAACTTTCATTCAAAAAGAACTATTCGTTGATCGGATTTGAACTCGGGCCACTTGACACGGCAGTCGAGCCAATTCGAACCAGGCTATCTGTGTTTGTAACTACAGAGGCGAAATTATTGTTCCGTGTAAACGAACTTGGTGATTTTTGACGTTACACTGTGATGTTAAATTTTATGTGGGTACTACACGGATTCACCAATATGAGTGTCACTTTTTTGCACTTTTTAAGTTTCAAATTTTTCAATAATTAGTCACTTGCACTGAGTCCTTCCATGAGATTTTGCGTACGCACCTCAGAAGTTTGGTATTCTTCAACTGCAAGCGATTTACATGAATGTTATTGCTAAAAAAAACACTTTTTTTATTATTTTTGCGGAGCTCACAAAGAGACGACCGTTCGCTTCTAATTCAGCGGGGGGGAGAGACTGACAGACACTTAGTCGACCTTTGTTATAACTCCGCTCAAACTTGGCCAATACGTTGCAGATGCGGTAGTACAATTTTTGCGGAGGTTCCGCACTCGCGGATGCGGAGGCAAAGGTCCGGTACAACCCTACATTGAATATACCCCGAGCGAACGCTTCATCGGTCCAAGTAATCTTGATACACAATAACACTGTATTGAATCCAGAGGAATGTGTAGCGTATGTTTTGATAAAGTTATCTCTATAAAAAGAAGCGAATTTCGCGTGAATCGTTCGTTTATAAACACAGATTCTACGAAGAAAATACAAATGGTTTATAGAAAAAATAAAAAACATTTTAGTTTTTCCTCGTCATTTATTGTAAGTAGTTTTGTAAGTGACAATTAGGGTAGAAGGACCCGCAACAAAGCCGTCATCTACATACGACGTTTTTCAACAATTAATATGAAATCTTAAAAAAAAATAATGGTGAAGCAGTGGTGGCCCAGTGGTACTGGCCGCGACTTACAAGTTGTAGGTCGTGTGTTCAAACCCCGGCTTTACTTTGTGTAAATTATTTTATCATCACTGCTCTCAAAACGGTGAAGAAAAACATCGTGAGGATCATGAACATGATCCTCACGATGTTTTCCTTCAACGTTTGATTGTTCCTTATGTTCTAGAACTAAAAATTCGAAGACATGTGACATCCACCAATCCGCATTGAGCCCGCGTGGTGGATTACGGCCCACACCTTCTCACAGAGAGGAGACTTGTGCCCCAGCAGTGGGGACATTAAGGCTGATGATGATGCTGATGCTGAAAAAAAAAAAGTTGATACTTTATCCTTGAATATCTCCGTAACCAAAATTAATAAGCATATAAAGTCGTTGGTTATGACGCCTGATCTCTCCCCGGTCGTGTCGGTTTGCCGTCCCATCGGACTATGACAGTAAAGGAACATAGAGTGCACCTGTGTCTGCGCACACGCTTGTGCACTCTAATATCTCCTGCGTACTTGGCTAATCCCCGTTAAGATTAGCTGCGTGATTGAAATTCGGACAGGAGAGTTATAATAAACCAGAATATTTCTAGATATGTTTAAAAAATATTCAAAAACTAACCCTCGGCTTCGTAGCGTTTTGAAAGTCTTTTTACACTCGTTGTATGACATAGTTTGACTGGCCTGTTGGTCTAGTGGTTAGTGACCCTACCTGCTATGCCGGAGGTCGTGGGTTCGATTCCCACCCAGGACAAATGTTTGTGTGATGAGCACGATCATTTTTGTTCTGTGTCTGGGTGTAATTTATCTATAATATGTATGTTTTTTTTTTTTTTTTTTTTTTTTTTTATGTTTGATAGGTTCGCGTTTGACCACTATCTCACCTGATGGGAAGCGATGATGTGGTCGAAGATGGAGCACGCTTACCTAGAAGTAACCTATTCACTCTTGACTTAAAGACTATGTATGTATTTAGAAATATATAAGTATGTTTATCAGTTGTCTAGTACCCATAACACAAGCTCTGCTTAGCTTGGGACTAGATGGCGTTGTGTGATAGTTGTGGAATATTTATATATTTATTTATAGTGAGGAAACCGGCATGTCTTAGAACCAAAAATTCAAAGACATGTGACATCTTGACATCCTATCCGCACTGGGTCCGCTTGGTAGATTACAGCCCGCTTCCTCTCGCAGAGAGGAGGCCTGTATACCAGCATGGCTATTAAAAAAGGCTAATTATTTTTATGCCCGTTCTTTGACAGCGGAAAAAAACTTTTTTACAAAAATAGAACCGACTTTAAAAAAAAACCAAAAAGTGCAAAATAACATTAATTTCGGAAGTCAGTATTACTGGTTTTGTTTCTGCATTATTTGACACCGACTTTCGAAATTAATGTTATTTTACACTTTTTGTTTTTTTTTTGAAAGTCTTCTAATTTTTTCCCTTTTTTGTTGTGGTTCCCCATTAAATTGTGTTAACAATGCATACGAGTATTTATGCGATAGCAGCAATCGCGGTTGATTTGCTGTCATTTTTTGAAGAGTTCCGTTGTCTGTCTCCGAAACTCATCATCAGATCTTTATAAAATTTAAATGCGACCATTTCAGAATAAACTCCTCTCGAACAAAAAAAAATTTCGCAAATCCGTATATATATATGACGAAGTTATGCCCTAACATAAATAAAAAAAATATATACATAAACATCCGAATTGATAACCGCTTTATTGAAGTCGGTTAACAATACCTGTATTTTGTACTACTCTTATCCACAAACACACTGTACCTATAAAATAATACATCTAAGCTGAACAAAATATTCAATTCCAATTTCCACAACAAAGCGAAGGAACAACCCTCGCAAACCAGATGCATCCATCGGATATCGTTTGAAAGCAATCTCTCCTATGTTTTACCGTGCCATCCGTATCAAACGTGTTGTATTGGATAACTGAAGATTGCAGACACGGAATCTTTGCAAAAGTGAGTACGGTGGAGGAACGATGCGATTTAACAATTTTGTCATATTAGGTTAACAATATTATTGTGATACATTTAAAATGACCTCTCTAATCTGCAAATAAACAATGTTGTTTGGCTCTGTCTTTCTTACTTACCGACTTCGCAAAAAGGAGGAGGTTCTATGTTCGACTGTATGTATGTTTTTTTTTATGTGTATCACCGATTTCTCTGTCAGTTGTGGACCGATTTTCAAAATTCTTTTTTATCCGAAAGAGTATACTCCAGAGGAGGGCCCCTATACGTGTTTTCGAAATTGCTTTAGGGCTTTCTGAAAAAATCAACAAAAACAAAAAATGTGTATACGCGTAGATGCGTAGATGACGTTTTGGTCACCTCCAATTACGAGTATGTTTAAATTCCATGTTATTGTGGTTATCAATTCGGTCGTAACTTTAATATTCAGTTTTAATTCTGGAGTATAACAACAAAAAAGTGCAAAATATTTTTTTTTGAAAATACAATTAAAATTGAAAAATAACTTTGGTTTCGGAAAAGGTTTAATAATTTTGTCACATTTTGGGTTAACAGTATTATTGTGATACATTTAATTTATTTTTAAAATGACCTCTCCAATCTGTAAACAAACTACGAGTATGTTGTCTGGCTCTGTCTGTTTCCCCGCTTACTTTTTTTTACACTAAGCAACTAATAATGAGGAAGAAACAAAAAAAAAAATCTAAGAAGTATCTAAGATACCTCCCATTTCCGTTACACCCTGTAGAATATTTAAACTTTTTACAAAAAAATAGAACCGACTTTCAAAAAAAACAAAAAGTGCAAAATAACTTTAATTTCGGAAGTCGGTGTTCCTGTTTTGTGTCTTCGTTTTTTGACACCGACTTCCGAAATTAAAGTTATTTTGCACTTTTATTGGAAGTCGGTTCTATTTTTTTTGTAAAAAAGTTTTTTATTTTTCACTTTTTAGTTGTGGTTCCCCATTAAACTGTGTTAACAATTCATAGACATACGATAGCAGCAATCGCGGTTGATTTGCTGTCAATTTTTGAAGAGTTCCGTTGTCTATCTCCGAAACCCATTATCAGATCTTTTTGAAATTTAAATGGGACCATTTCGGAATAAACCCCTTTCGAACAAAAAAATAATTTTGCAAATCCGTCAATATATGACGGAGTTATGCCCGAACATACATTAAAAAAAAAAATGCAAACATCCGAATTGATAACCTAGTCCTTTTTCGAAGTCGGTTAAAAATAAAAGAATGGTGCATATAATTTACACTCGTGCAAAGCCGGCGCAGGCCGCTTGACTATACTAATTTTTTTAGTTAGTTTATATGTAGGGGGTAATCTCTGGAACTACTAAACCGATTTTGAAAATTATTTTACCAGTAGAAAGCTACATTATTTGCGAGTGCTATTAATATTTTTTAAATCCACGCGGATGAATTCGCGGGCGGAATCAAATGCTAGTCATTAATAAAGACAGTGAACAATATAACAAAACATACCTGCCTGTAACTTTTCCCTGAAGGGTAACGCAGTAGTGTACGGCCTTATACCGAACAAACCAGATTCCGATTGCCAATGAGTTTTAGAGGAACAAATCCAATAAATAGGTAAATACTTTTATAAAAAAAAAAAACTTTTTTACGTACAATGAAACCGAATTCCCACAAAGAAAATACACTAACAATTGTAAAATAAATAAATAAGCCATTTATTTATTGCTTTTACAAAGTTTAAAAAAAATAGTAAATATAAATGTATGTATTAATAGTTGGGTTGCAAATTAAAAAAAGTATTGTAATTAAAAAAGTTATTAAGATTTAGTTAGCAAGAACCCCGGAATGGGTAAAGGCCTCCTCCAAAGATGCTCAGGTGTCTCTATCTTGTGCTACGTCTATCCAGTTTGGGCCAGCTGTCCGTCTGAGGTCGTCTTCCCATCTGGTTGGTGGTTTCCCTCGACTTCTCTTACCCGCTGGGCCGCTCCACGATGTTGCTCTCGCAGTCCATCTCTGGTCTGTATATCTCGCGACATGGCCAGCCCATTTCCATTTTAGTTTTAGTGCCTAAGTTAGGGCGTCGGTCGCATTAGTGGTTTTTCTTATCTTAGTAAGTCTTACCCTATCTATCTTCCTTATGTTGAGCATACTCCTCTCTAGCCCCCTTTGACAGGTCCTGATTTTATTTGTTTCTTTAGAGGAGAACTTCCACGTCTGGCAATTGTAAAATAACTGAAATAAAATAAACTAACTTTCGGAAGTCGTTTTACAAGTTGAAAGTTATGTGCGCATCAAATATTCATGTATAAAGCGGTAATTAAGAGGAAGAAGAGGAAGAAGGAAGAAGGAGGAGGAGGAAGTCTGAAAGTGGCACCGCTGACTGAAAAGTTGTGTGGAAATCGGTTGTCGTGGTATGGGCATGTGATGCGGAGGAATGAAGAAAATGTCGTGAGGAAATTCTTGTGTATGGATGTGGATGGCCATAAGAGTAGGGGAAGGCCAAAGAAACGATGGTTGGACTGTGTGAAAGAGGATATGGGTAAAAAGGGGGTGACTACAGAGATGACGACTAATAGAGGAGTATGGAAGAAAAAGACATGTTGCGCCGACCCCAAATAAATTGGGATAAGGGCAGGAGAATGATGATGAAAGCGGTAATTCATTATAGGAGGCCTTTATAGACATCCAGTTCTTATACACCAATTAATCAGTTAATATTTAGCGAAACTAAGTATAATTTTAATTTTATTGTCCGCGATTATATAACAATAATAAAACATTGTGTTGGTTTGGTGTTTATTAACACACACACACTGTGTGTGTGTTAATAAACACACACTTCTAACTATGTAAATAAATCTTAGAAGTTAAATTTGACCCACTACCCAGTTTCTGATTAAGCTGAAATTTTGCGTACATGTTTAGTTTGGATGACAATGCATGGTTAGCTAAGTGACGTCATTCTAAATCCAATATGGCGGACTGCCGTAGATGGCGGACTTGTAAGTTATTTTGTATTCATTGCCATGATTGAAAAAAAAAAATGCCTATCCTTTTCCCAACTATCTTGGGGTCGGCTTCCAGTGCAGCTGAATACCAGTATTTTACATGGAGCGACTGCCTATCTAACTTCCACAACCCAGTTACTGGGTAATACGATACCACTTGGTACGACTGGTGGTGCAGACTTTCGGGCTTCTAACGACCCGTAACGACTGTCAAAGATTCACGATTGTCAGCCGAGACCAAGGGGTTTTTTTTTTCTTTTTTTAGGTGGGTGGGAAATTATCCAATGACTTCTCCCGCTTTGGGTGGAGCGGGAGGGCGTGACAGACTCTTACTGACGAAAACCCACCCCTGTTCCTTCCCTGCCTGAGTGCCCAGGGGTGCGGTAACTCATTTTCAGAATTTATTCGCTACCCCTAGGCATGCAGGCACTGGCCACGATGAGCCTCGCAAGTGGTGGCTGACAACATCCTTTGAGGCGCGCGTGGAACACTACGCGCCGTCGTTTCACGGGCCTGGTGCTGATCGGACGGCGAGCTACCCACTGCTCGCCGTCCGCAGGCCCGGTTCTACGGTGGCCGGAGATCGTCTCGCGACGTCCTACGCCCAGTACGCCCAGTACCTCTCCTGCGGTGGTAGTAAAGAGGATAAAGTATTTTTACGTTGTTAAAACAGGTCTCCGAATGTTTCGTATCCAAAGTAGTAGGCGAAAGTACCAAAAACGGCCGTTTCTTGCCTACTACTTTATCCTATTTGTAACAAACGTGATGTTCGAGTCTTTAAAATTTATTTTCTATGCTGTGCTACGACTTTTTATTCAATGAGGGCACCACTTGGCCGGTAGTAGACCCTTAACGTGCTTGCCGAGCCACGGAGGAGTCTCGGTATGTAAAGATGGTCACCCGTCCATGGACCAATCCCGGCAAGCGTAGCTTAACCTGATGGATCGACACGTGTGGGTGTTGTGCGGGTATTATATTAATAAGTTATGAAAAGGATTTCCGTCTTTTGTGGACGGATTCGAAATTAATTGTTGTTATTGTAAGAGCTTTACTCTGTTTTAGATTAGGTATGTAGGAAGATATTAGGTTACACGTGCGGACGTAATGTTTTATTAAAATAATATTATGTGTGATCAAAAATGTATGATATCGTTAATATAAACGTGAATTACTTAGTACGATATCCTAATCCAAACTAATGTTATAAATGCGAAAGTAAGTTTGTGTGTTTGTTTGTTACATTGTCACGCCTAAACCAATAAACCGATCATCATTAAATTTTGCATATACGTTGTCAGGGGTATAGCGGACCGTTTGTTCAGCAAAAACAAAATATTTTCAAATAACCCGACTGTAAAAAAAAAACAACTAAAAAGTTCCAAACAAGTCACATTTCAAGCAGTCTGATGCAGTTGGTGGCAGTTATTTTAGTTCAATTATTGATTTCATGCCACCAACTGCATCACACTGCTTGTAAAGTGACTTGTTTGGATATTTTTTACAGTCAGGTTTTTTTAAATATTCAATTTTTTTATTTTCTAATTTTAATGAGTGAAATTTTTGGAATCGCCTCCTCGAACCCTTTACTTTGATACTCCATTTAATATAGTTCGTCGACTTTCATTTTTTTCTTTTTCGCATTAAGGCGTCTGGTTGTCGCAATAATGTATTTTGGTTACCGGCATGTCTTTAGTAGCACTCGCAAGATTAAGACGAATCAATTGACGTAAGAATTATCAAAATCGGCCCACGCGTTTGGTCTCTATAGTGCCCGAAGGAACAAACATACATACATACCTAGGCTGATAAACACATTACTCTCCCTTGCGTCGCGCAGTCAGGTAAAAAGTACTGTTCCCGAGGAATAGAATAATAAACTTGTATTTCAAACTTGTAATTTTGATCAAGAAGTATCCTACCAATCCTACTAGTCCTGCCAATATTATAAACTAAATATAAAAGTAGTATAAGCGTATGTTTCGATGTTTGTCAAATCCATTACAGCTGCGGATTTGGACAAAACATGGCAAATAGGTTTGATCATGACCTGGATGAGGACATTACTAATTATTATGATTGATTGCATGGAACGCCTACTAAAGTCATCATAGCACTAGTGCAGCTACGTGTGTTTAAGCTAAAGATTTTTCTTTTATTGATCAATTTTAGAGCAGTGGTGGCCCAGTGGTAACGGCCGCGACTTACAAGTTGTAGGTCGTAAGTTCAAACCCAGTCAGGCTCTTTAGTTTGTGTAAATTATTTCATCACCACGGCTCTCAAAACGGTGAAGGAAAACATCGTGATTAAACCAGCATGAAAGAACCAAAAAATAATTCGAAGACATGTGATATCCAACAACCCGCATTGGACCCGCGTGGTGGATTACGGCCCACACCCTCTCACAGAGATGAGCTGCTGATGATGATGATGATCAATTTTAATCACCTTCTACGACCAGTTTTACGTTTTAATAGATACAATTGTATTGAAGAGTCAAGTCTTTTTTTACATCTCCCGTTGAAAGACCTGATGAAATCCCGCTCAATGATATTAAGTTCCTGTACTTTGTTCCGTCCGGAAGATTAAGTGTTGGTAGTAATAAGTACTAACACTAGTTTTAAGTTTCTGAGTAGGTATACTTACCAACTATGGACTTATTCTGAATTATAAGATTTTTAGGGTTCCGTACCCAAAGGGTAAAACGGGCCCCTATTACTAAGACTCCGCTGTCCGTCCGTCTGTCTGTTCGTCTGTCTCCAGGCTGTATGATATGTAGGCTGTCAAGAACCGTGATAGTTAGACAGTTGAAATTTTCATAGATGATGTATTTCTGTTGCCGCTATCGCTATAACAACAAATACTAAATAACAGAATAAAATAAATATTTAAGTAGGCTCCCATACAACAGACATGATTTTTTTAACGTTTTTAACCGACTTCAAAAAGAAGGAGGTTATCAATTCGGATGTTTGTATTTTTTTTATGTATGTTTAATAACTCCGTCATATATTAACGGATTTGCAAAATTCTTATTTTGTTCGAAAGAGGTTTGTTTCGAAATGGTCCCATTTAAATTTCATATATCTATATGAAATTTCAGAACTCTGATGATGGGTTTCGGAGACAGACAACGGAACTCTCCAAAAATTGATAGAAAATCAACCGCGATTGATGCGATCGTAAGTCTATGAATTGATAACACAGTTTAATGTGGAACCACAACTAAAAAGTAAGTAAAGTTATTTTGGCACTCGTTTTGGAAGTCAGTTCTATTTTTTTGCAAAAAAGTTTTTTTATAGACAATGGTACGGAACCCTTCGTGCGCGAGTCCGACTCGCACTTGGCCGGTTTTTATTTTATAAGTTGAAAATAATAACTGAAATTATTTTTTATTTATTTTATTTTATATTATTTATCTATATCGGCATCATCCCATGATACATGTTCGGAACAAAAATGCCCTAAACTGAACTCAAACCTACACAAAAACAATGATGAGCCATGGCAGTTTTTCGTCGCCATATGTTTTCTTAGACATTAAAAGCGTGAAAAAAAATCACGAGAAACTATTAAGATAAACAGAAAAAGGATGATTGATCGCAGCAGCCGGTACTTAAGATCCTAGGAGGACATTAATCAAAACTTCTTAAGCGCTATTAAAATAACAACCCTTTTTCTCCGATGGTTACCGGTTTAGGTGACCGGCTCCTACTACTTGTAGAAAAGTCACTAAGATATCATACATAAACTTAAAAAATAAAAAGCCGCTAACTGTGACGATAAATGATACTTAAAATTAATTATGCTTGATTAAACTTGTCTACAATTACTGTTGTCGAGCTTCATGCTCGCAGGAAAATAGTTTCTGAAGCTGTAGGCAAGCGAAATTTATACACGATGCAATTGTCAAATAAAATTGAAAATGTTCAAAAACATCGCAGTCAGGTCTTATCTATATCTATAGGGTGAGTGGTAATTAGTGACCGATACTAAAACGTGATTGTACTCAAGATAACAAACAACTGCCCAACTTCATCATTTATTAATTACTTTCGACATGACGACGAAATAACACCAACATGCAGTATTTTTAACCGACGAAAAAAAGGAGGAGGTTCTCAATTCGACCGTATATATATATATATATTTTTTTTTTGTGTGTATGTTCAGCCCTCACTCCGTCATTTATGAACCGATTTTGATGATTCTTGTGTTGTTAGATAGGGCATATCTCAAGGGTGGTCCCATGCCAAGGAAATCAGGATCTGATAATGGAATCATGATAAAATTGAGTGAAAACCTCGAAAATTGTGGGCACGTTTAGCGTTTCTGTATGTATGTTCGGCCCTCACTCCGTTATTTATGGACCCATATTGATGATTCTTTATTTGTTAGATAGGGTATACTTTAACAGTGGTCCCATGCCAAGGAAATCAGGATCTGATAATGGAATCATGATAAGATTGAGAGAAAACCTCGAAAATTGTGGGCACGTTTAGCGTTTCTGTATGTATGTTCGGCCCTCACTCCGTTATTTATGAACCCATATTGATGATTCTTTATTTATTAGATAGAGTATACTTTAACAGTGGTCCCATGCCAAGGAAATCAGGATCTGATAATGGAATCATGATAAGATTGAGAGAAAACCTCGAAAATTGTGGGCACGTTTAGCGTTTCTGTATGTATGTTCGGCCCTCACTCCGTTATTTATGAACCGATTTTGATGATTCGTTTTTTGGTAGATAGAGTGTACCATGGGTGGTCCCATGTCAAGGATATCAGGATCTGATCATGGGATCCTGATAATGTTGAGAGAGAACCTCGAAAATTGGGCACGAATATTGTTTCTGTTTACTTTTCATAACTTAATCAGGTATTTGCATTTAGGAATCATCACATCATGAAACTGAGCTGATGATGGAAACCATACCTTTCTTAAACAATAGAAGTTAAAGTTAAAAAACTGGTTTTAGTGACAAATACCACTTAACATGCTTTGAAGAAAAGACGTCTTTACAATATTGGTGGTAACTTCAACTGGTTCCTCGGGGACTTCAATGCCAAGAACTTGGCTTGGGGTTCCCGATACACGAGCGCGCGGGGCAGGATGGTGGAGGACTGGGCTCTGGAGACAGCCGACCAACGCGGACCACTCGGGGTCTGTCGTACCAGCACGCTCGAGGTCTGGGCGGAGATGTCAAACCGGATATACCGATGATCGGAATACGTCTCCACCTCCTCCATGACGTGCCAGTCAGCTACACGTGGTGACAGGGCGGGGCTGGCGAATGAGATATCCAGAACCCCGGGTAACTCTCTTTCGAATTTATCCGCGACCCCAGGAGCCCTTTTTTTTGGGTATGGGAAATTATCCTATGACTTCTCTCGCTCTGGGTGGAGTAAAACCCACCCCTGTTCTTTCCTTGCCTGAGTGCCCAGGGGCGACGTAACTCTGTTACGAATTTATCCGCGACCCCTTGGCTTGCATGCATCGGCCATGACGGGCCCCGTCAGTGGTGGCTGACATCTCTTTGAGGCGCGCGTGAAACACTACGCGCCGTCGACTCTCGGGCCTGGTGCTGATCGGGCGGCGAGTTACCCACTACTCGCCGTCCGCAGGCCCGGGTCTACGGTGGCCGGCGATCGTCTCGCGGCGCCCGAAGCCCCTGGCGTCACCTGCCCGGGGGTGGAGGATAAAAACAACTGTAGAAGCTTTTAAGAATTTCTGGGCCAGAGAAATTCTTTCAAAAACTAGTTACTAAGACAAGACCCTTAAAAGAGCATTGACCTTTTGGGGTTTAAGCGTGACAGATTGATTAGACAGGCATAAACTTGAAACTTGATTTATGAGATTTGAACGGGATGCTATTAAACGCTTGTAACGAAACCATAGCGCGATTCAGAAAAAGGTACAACGCCATCTATCGAGCAAGGAGGTACTAAGTGGACAATTTATGTAGTCCAGTTTTCATTATTATTTTAGTAATATCGACTTAAAATGCTAAACAAATTATTCTTTTTATTTTTATTCTAATAAATGAGACACTGCAAAGTTAATTTCGAATCACCATTTTTAATTTTTAGATTCACAATACAAATATGTTTTTATCACGGCTTTCAATGAAGTAACTAAGCAGTAAAAAATATACATTCACATTATCCAAAGCCCATAATATTAAAGAAACCACATTAAATCTAGCCTGCATTGGCCTAAAACAATTTATATTATTTATCAAGTTTTTACACTCCTTTCCAGAAGGAATGTTTCTCCTTCGTGTATATTTTCACAAAAACAACGGAGAGTTGCATCAACGTTAGTGGTTATTCCAACATTTTTCCCTGAGCACACAACATATAATAAATCATTGTCAGCCGGGGCTCAGTTGCAGGAGTTCTGTCCATCTTCTTAATGCCAACCCCTTTTTTTCCAAACTACCTAAGTTAATTAATTTCCAAGAAACGAAGGCAAGGTACCTTCTACTAACCCTTTGGAGCTGTTTAAAAGTCGGCTATACGGTTTTTTATTTAATATTCCATTGTAAAGGATATTTGTTGGTATCTGCTCCACTGCATTCGTGTTTTGATGTAGGTTTTGTATAATATTCTGTTGTTTTTTAGGGTTCCGTACACAAAGGGTAACCCTATTAGATAGGCTGGTTTTAGTCTCACGCCAACAGCACGCGCACTGTCAGCGCTGATGGCCGAGATATATGACCTTCTAGGAAGCGTTTTTGAATGACACGTAGCTATCAGCGCGCACGGTGGTCAGCGCTTATAGCTACGCAGCCGTACGCGTCGCGCGTCGGCTCCGCGTAGCTGTCGGCGCTGACGATCGCATGAGCGCCTCTGCTTTCAGTGAGCGTTCTAGTGTCGAGCGGAGCGGATGTCGTCAGCGCGTACAGTCATGGCGAATCGCGAAGTGGATACAGGTCGAGTTATCGATGAGGTACGCCTGAGGAAGAAATTGTGGGATGCATCCAATTCACTCTATAAAAATAAAGACTCTATAAAATTAAAGAATTTACTTTCGTCAGCCCTCAAAGTGCCATATAACAAGACAAAGTCTCCTGCAACGGCTCTCTGCTCAATTCATGTATGAACATGGAGTCTTCGTCGTCGCCGGTTTTTATTTTTTTTGGGACAGATAGTACGAAGCAGCAATAATTAATACACTCCGCATTTTGGTCGTCGTCTGTTCAGTAAGGCGGTCAGTACGATACTAAAACGAGCCACGCTGAGCCTCAGCGCTGACAAACTACGCGCTGAGCTATGAGCGCTGACGATGAGCGTGAGACTAAAATCAGCCTAAGACTCCGCTGTCCGTCTGTCTGTCAGCGGGCTGAATCTCACGATCCGTAATAGTTACACAGTTGAAATTTTTACAGAATATGTATTTCTGTTGCCGCTTTAACAACAAATAATAAAAATAAATTTAAAATTAAAGGAGGCTCCCTAGGAAGCCCCCTTTAATTCTTATTATATGTCCTTATAGCGGCTATATAAATACACGCTGTGTGAAAATTTCAACTATCTATTACGGATAATGAGATACAAGCCCAAAAAAAACCCCAAAAAAACATGTTTCTAGAAACGTGTTTTTTTTTCGGTTTATGGTACGGAACCCTTATTGCTATAAGAAAGGGCATAGAGGTCTGTAATGTAAGCATAGCCCCATCAAGTAATTTGACATCTGGAGATGTTTTATCCTTATGTGTACTTGTTAAGGCACGTTCACAACTATCTAGGCTCAGGTTGTTTTGTTGTTATTTTCCACAATGTGGTCTCCAACTCAATGACGAAAGTGTATTTTTCAATCGAGTCTCACAATGTGCTATCGAGCACCCAAACGAGCGCTTTGTGTTGATTGGTGATTTTAATATTAGAAATGCACAGTGGATCAGAGCAGACTGCAATCATCTTGTTTCGTTGAACGTAATCCATGGGGATTGTTTGGCTGAGTCATTGTCGCGGTTCCTGGTGTTTAATGATTTTATGCAATACAACTTAATTGCTAATATAAATAACAGGCAACTGGATTTAGTTATCGGAAACTATAATTGTGATGTGTCTAGAACTGCATTTCCACTGGTGCGTGAAGACCCACATCACCCAGCTTTAGATATCTCTATTCCTAATTTATGTTTGCATATATTACGATCGCCACCTAGTGTAGTGTGTAAGACTAATGTGTGTGTGCACATCTGATCTTAATATTAAGTATCATACATATTAGCGCAGTAATATACAATACACCAATGAAGGCACTTGTTTCAATCATCTTCCCGAACCGACAACCTTACATGGCGACCCTGCCATCTGAGACGGGTGCCGAGTGCGGTCGCATAGTATGGTACAAGTGACATTCTTTTAACGCAATAACGCATCTGTTCGGAAGTGCTGACTATGATTCCATTAATGACGTGCTCTCTCGGGTTGATTGGGATAATAATAATAATAATAATGTTGACTGGATGTGGACTCAGCGATCATTGTACCGATAGTCGTGTCAGCCAATGGCTTAATAGCCACGAGCCTCGATCAACACCTCAGGAGGCTCTCGTTAGGCGGCTGGATCAAGGGCTTGATTCAGAAAGCAGTACTTCTGGACACGGCTCGCATTGTCAGGCGGTTCCTCTCTCTGGAGCCCTGACCGCCGGTAGCTTGGACCCTGTTCCCGATACCGGTGGGCTACTATTTTTTATATTTTTAAATGTTTTTTATATATTCTTTTTTAAGAAATATTTAAAAATGTATTTAATATGTTTAAAAAATTAATAAACGAAATAATAATAATAATAATGACGTTTATTGTGTCCAAAAGTTATACACAAACAATTTTGGGTTTGGAGTCTTCATTTAAGCATATAATGCCTGTATTAAAAGACTCCGCTCCTTCACAACAGTAGGTACTTACTTAAAACACAACAAAAACAGTACATGGGAGAAGTAAATCAAAATAAGTATAATTATGTGAACGTGTGTGTGCGTGTGGATGAGTGTGTGTGTGTGTGTTGTTGAGTGTACATGAGTGTTATGGATGTGCGGTTGTAAGTGTAAGAGTGTGTGAATGTACGTGTAGGTTAGGAAGAGTCTCTGTGTGTGTGTGAGTAGGTCGTGTACTTGAATTAAGTTACGTTTTGTAGGAGAGCTTCAGTATTTTCATATGACAGTGGTTTTATCCAGTCAATCAACATTTCTTTACATATATAATAAGATTTTGGATATACAAAAATTTCTTTATTTATTTTGTTATATAATTGAGCTGGGATGGCCTCTTCGGGGACCATAATATTGACCAATGCTGTTAGCGACGCGCTCATATTTTTTATGATTCTCCTTTTAGTAGAAGTACATATATGTATCCTAAGTATAGATGTATGGGCCGCTGGACCCCCACCCAACACGCCGGCAGTTGAGTCCGTGCGAGCAATGCAAGCGGGTGCTTTTGTAAAATTTCACCTTGTTTTAATTAATCTGTGCATAGCAAATATAAGTCGTCTTAGCTACCTTCTAGTTTTACTTCGCCGATTACCACCTACTACATCTACAAAGTGGTCCATCGAGCCAGATCAACATTAATGTTTGTCACGCCACCAGTAAAAAGCAAAATGGTGGGCACGCGAAGTACGGCGCGTCGCGTCGCGAGCGCGAGCAACGTAAACTTTTCGAACAAAATCCTCAAGATACAGATACTGAAGAGCGTCAGTCTTCAACCAGTGCAGCAGTTAAAAATATGGTTTTCAAAACACCTGCAGTATCGCCGAGCGTCAAAACGGAAAACACGTTGCCAAAGTCCAAAGGTCATTCCGACACATCATCGGTAAAAACTCGAAAGGCGCAATTGCTTTTGGATGCTGCAAAGCAAAAGGCACAGATACGACTGGAGCTTATAGACAGACAGCTAGAAGCGGACTTAGCTGAACTAGAGGCAGAAGATAAATACAGTCCACACGAAGAACGCCCTCACAACGTGGAGCAATGGCTGGAACGGAGTCACCACGAATTAATGCAATCGGCCCTCGATCATGAAAACCCCTCGGGCAAGTTGCATCAACCTGGGACAGAACCAGCCGCGCCTGCTAATGCCGTCTTCTTTACGGCACCAGCAGCACCACCAGGGCTAACCACATCACCGCAAAAGCCGCCACCTTCAGTGCCACATCTGCCGATGGAGTCGCACCCACACACTGTACCCGCACCGCCACCAACGGCGGAGGCCACCAGTATGCAGGCGACTATTCAGATGCTAGCTGGCGCGTTGAAAGACCTGGCTTCTACGAGTGCACCGAATACCAACCTTATAACTAGATTAAGCACGCCGAAAGATCTTCCAGACTTTTCGGGAGACCCACTGGAATTTCTGCAGTTCAAACAAGCCTATAAAGAGTCAACCGAGCTTTGTAAATTTTCTCCCGAAGAAAACCTGTGGAGGTTGAGAAAGTGTCTCCGAGGAGCTGCCAAAGATGCAGTCGCAGCCTTACTTATTTCTGCGAATCCACCGTGCAAAATCATGTCAACTTTGGAGTTACGTTTTGGCAATGCTGTTCTAATAATATCCAAAATAGTGCAGGATATCAAGAAATTGCCTTCAATTTCACCAAACTATCATAATGAAATCGTGCCATTTTCAGTGAAAGTGCAAAACCTTATACAATCAGTGCGAACAATTGGACGCGAAGAGTACTTACAAGGTATGAGCATTGTTTCAATTATATTGTCCAAGCTGCCTACAACACTGTTATCTAAATGGTCTGATTATAGTTTCCCACTTATCACCGACGGGCAGAAATCTCGTTTGGTCATTTTATCTGATTTCTTGCACGATGAGGCCGTAAAGATATCAGTTACATCAAATATCTATTTTACAAGTCCTCGCACTGACCAAAATAAAAACAATCATCATAAAAACAAAGATAATTCCGGCAATCGATCTCAAAGTATATTATTGCAAACAGATGATGATACTGATAACTGTAAATTCTGCCGTACGTCAAAACATAAATTAACTGAATGTAAACAATTCAAGAAGGCGTTGCGTAAAACCAGATGGGAATTCGTAGAACGTAACGGGATTTGTTATAAATGCCTACTCTCGAGACACATGCTCAGCACCACCTTGCGATAAGAACAGCTGTGGCGAGGGGCATCACAATCTACTTCACTACGTCGCAAACAAGTCAAAAAATGACACTGGATGCAGCCAGGTTCCGGAGCCGAAGTCATCAGTGCCTGTGCAGACGCCAACGACGGCAACGTCGCCGATATCCTCCGCCGATAGTACACAAACAGTGACGCATATAAACGCGAGTGAAAACAAAGTGTTACTTAAAGTCGTACCTATACGTATACATAGTGCTAACGGTGTGTTCAGTGCAAACGCTCCTTGATGACGGATCAACCGTCTCGCTTATCAGTGCGGGGTTAGCGAGGCGCGCGGGGCTTCGTGGCCGCTCAGAGACGATGCGAATTCGCGGAGCCTGGTCTGACGATGAACTGGTATGTGAAGCGACCATCGCGAATGTTACATTATCAGGTATGGACAATAAGATGCATAATATAAAACTTCGGTGTGTAGATAAGTTAAACTTACCTTTGCAACAACTTTCTGTTGTTGATTGTAATAATTACAAAACCTGTTTGGAATAATTGATAAGTTATGTAAACATGATGTAAAACCTGAGATTTTAATAGGTCAAGATAACTATCACTTATTGTTACCTCTCAAAGTTATAGTAGGTTGATTATATGAGCCGTCCGCTACATTGACTCCCCTAGGTTGGTGCATGCACGGTATGTTGCGAAAGCCGCACGGTCGGCACGCGCAGGTCGCCGCCGGCGCCGTCGTGGCGCACGCCACTCTGCTGTTGAGCTCGGCGGCTACCACCACCGCGGACAGGGACGAGCGCATACTACGGAAGCTCCACGAGGAGGTGAGGCGCTCATTTGCTGTGGACGCTTTGGGAGTATCAGTTAAGCCGAGACAAAATATTAATGATACTCGTGCAGTCGCTCAGCTGGAGAAGTCTGTCGAACTCATCAACGGGCGCTGACATGCAGGTCTGCCTTGGAAGGATGAGGCCTGCACCATGCCCGACACGTATCCGAATGCTCTGAAAAGGTTAAAGGGGATAGAAAGGAAGATGGCACGTGACGACGGTTTTGCCGACAGATACCGCGAGCGTATAAATCACTTATTACAGAATGATTATGCTCACAAGATGGAAAAGCGACTGCCGGCACCCAGGACGTGGTATCTACCCCACTTCGGGGTAGATAACCCCAACAAAAAGTCACTTAGGCTAGTGTTCGATTCTGCAGCTCCAGTTGGTGATAAATGTCTCAATGACCATTTACTCACAGGGCCAGACTTGTTGTCATCTCTGTTTGGTATAATGCTGCACTTTAGGGAATATTCAATTGCAGTAACCGGTGACATCAAGGACATGTTCCTTAGGGTGAAAATTCGCCCTGAAGATCAACACGCGTTTAGGTTCCTTTGGCGGAACAGCCCTGATGAGCCAGTTGATATTTACATTATGACGTCACTTATTTTCGGCGCTAACTGTTCTCCCTTTGTAGCTCAGTTTGTTAAAAATGTAAATGCGCGTCGATACGAGTCATCATTACCAGCAGCTGTTAATGCGATATACAAATCGCACTATTTATTTATTTATTTATTAAAACTTCATGCAACACAAATGTACAAAGGCGGACTTAATGCCTTAGGCATTCTCTACCAGTCAACCAAGGGTGGTGGAGAGATAACATGGCAGGTGCATAAACTGAAAAAATAAAATAATTCTAAGACGAAAATAATTACAAAAGTATATATAAATATAGTTAAAATAAACATACATATATATTTAATATAATATACCTACATATATAATAATAATATATAAAGTTAGAGATAAGGATTTTGAGACGACTCCTTTACTTGTTAAGAAGGTAATTCCGCAACTTTCGCTTAAATGCATACTGACTGGTGGCCATCCTGATATTGAGGGGAAGCGCATTCCACAGAAGGATGGACTGTATATGAAAGGAAGAATGAATAAAATTAGAAGTATGAGAAGGACAAAGCAGTAAGAGATTGTTAGCAGAACGCAAATTCCTAGCGTGAGTAGAGCAAAGATACTGGAAGTGTGATATAAGATAAGAGGGAGGGGTGGGAGAGTTGAGGAGAGAGAAAAGTGTAGTCAGAGCGCGCAAACTTCTTCTCTGGCGAATGGGCATCCATTTGAGCTCAGCTCTAAAGCTTGACACATGGTCATATTTCCTCAAGTTGAAGATGAACCGGATGCAGTTATTGAGGAGCCTATCAAGCTTATCCAGCAAAGCCGCGTTCAGGTCAAAGTAGCACACGTCACCATAGTCGATTATAGGGAAAATTAAAGTTTGCACAAGCATAGTCTTCGTCTTTGCAGGCAAAAAGTTCCTCAGACGATACAGACATCGCAAAGTCCCGTTGACTCTTTGACAGACACTAGAAACCTGGCTTTGCCAGCCAAGCGTCGAGTCAAGATGCAAACCGAGATCTTTTACGCTAGGACTGATGGGGATGACAGCACCATTTAAAATAATAGGCGGAAGAGAGCTAATCGCCACTCTACCCATCATGCGTGAGCTTCCAATAACAATGGCCTGACATTTTGAGGGGTTCACAGACACCCCAAATCTATCAGACCAATCATTGATTGCATCCAAATCTCGGTTTATATCCTCTATAGCGTCTGACAAACTTTCTACCCGCGCAGCTGTATACAGCTGAAGATCGTCGGCATATAGATGATACGAACACCGAAGACAGTGAGTTATAAAATTTATGAAGATTGAGAATAACAATGGAGAAAGAATACCGCCTTGTGGCACACCAGCTTCCAGGACACGCCAACTCGACGAATTCTCGTCCACGCGAACCGACTGCTGGCGCCCCCGAAGATAAGAAGAGAACCATTCCAGGGCCTCGGAGGAAACCATAAGATGTGAAAGGATGGATAGCAGAATATCATGACTGAAAGCATTAAAGGCATTGGAGAAATCAATTAGAACCAAAACAGTAACCTTGGTATCCTCCATAGCTTCTCTAATGTCACCAGTCACTTTAAGGAGAGCTGAGGCAGTACTGTGACCAGGCCTGAATCCGGATTGGAAAGAGCTAACGAGATTGTTCCGGTGAACAAATCCTGAAAACTGCTTGTGGACGCAGGCCTCAAGTACTTTGGATAGAAAAGGAAGAATAGAAATTGGTCGAAAATGGTTAGGTAGGGAAGGATTACTGATTTTAGACGAACATAAGCCATACGCCACAGGGATGGGAATTGGGCGGAATCAAGGGAAAAATTAATGATGTGGGTAATCGGCGGAAGAAGACAGTCAAGGATCAAGGTGATCATATAACGACTAATCTCGTCATAGCCCACAGCCTTCGATTTAATGGACAGGATGATCTTTTTAGTTTCCTCCAAGGTTACCGGAGAAAAGTAGAACGGCTCTATGATAGGTCCTGGCAGGCCAGTAATGAAATTAACCGTCTGAGACATCATTTGGGAATCCAAATGACAGGTTGTTGTGAAATGACGGTTGATATCGTCCAGAAAGATTGTTTTAGGAAAATCCACATGACGTGGTCTACCGATACCTAGAGTTCCGAGGAATTTCCAGATATCAGCAGGAGAAGAGGAAGATATGTTATCGAGAATATGGCGGCGGCACTATATGGATGACTATATTGATAGCTTGCCGGATGACACGACGGCGATAAAAATGGTTAAAAATATAACTAAGATTCATAGCAGTGGTGGTTTCGAAATCCGTAACTGGACAAGTAATAGCCTTGCTGTTTTAGATAGTGTTCCAAAGGATACCTTAGGTACCGCCAGCGTTAGGTTCAAATTTGAACAGGAGTACCATGGCGAGCGCACCTTGGGACTAATCTGGTATCCTGGAGAAGATGAATTAGGTTTCGACGTGTCTCTGAAACGAATACCTGAAAATATTATTTTAAATAAGGATAGGCCGACTAAAAGAATCATGCTGCGAATAGTTATGTCGATTTTTGATGTATTAGGATTCTTAGCACCATTCACTATTCAGGGCAAAATTATGTTGTAAGATACTTGGCGCTTAAACATAGGCTGGGATGACGTAGTACCCGATAGTATCTACAACAAATGGTGCAAATGGATCGAGTCATTAAAGGATATAAAGCAAATACGTATACCTAGGTGCTATAATAAAACTATTATGTTACAAGGTGGGAGCGAGACAGGACAGAAACCGGTCGCCGAGCCTGTGATGATAAGACCACCTCCTCCCGCCGCCGCACCCGCGGCCCCCGCGCTGGAGCTATCTGCTACGACAAGCTGCTACGAGACGTGTAGACCGCCTACGACAACCGCTACGTGTGCTACGCCGGCAAGTAATAATTATACATGCTTACAGTTGCATTTATTATGCGACGCATCTGTTCAAGCCATGGGTTGTGTGGCGTACTGGCGATGGATAGTTAGTGGGAATGTTAACGTTGCATTTATAGCAAGTAAATGTCGTGTTTTACCAGTTAAGCCCATGACTGTGCCCCGAGCCGAGCTACAGGCGGCGTTGTTGGCTGCACGATTGGCTGATACCGTTCAGAAGGAACACAGATTAGCGCCCGAGCGACGATATTTTTGGTGTGATTCCACCACAGTTTTACAGTGGATTAGAAATAACACACGTAGGTATAAAACGTTCGAAGCAAACCGATTGGGAGAAATTGATGAGCTCACGCGTATTTCCGAATGGAGATATGTACCTACCAAATTAAATGTAGCAGATCTTGGTACTCGTGATGAATTTAACCACACAATGTTTCACAGTGAGTGGTTCACAGGGCCTGATTTTTTATACAAAGAGGAGTCCTTGTGGCCTGCTGACGTCGTGAACCCCGACATCGACAGAGACGAAGGGAGTTTAGAGTGTGTAGCTGTGATGCATGAGCCTACATGTAACTTACCTGTTCCTGAGCCGCAGCGGTTTTCCTCCTGGCTTTACTTGCTGCGAACCACGGCCGTTATTCTGAAATTTATTGACAGATGCAAGAGACTTACCGGTGAGATTGACTGCGATGCGATGTCTCGAGCTGAGATTCTGTTGCTAAAGAAGGCGCAGGCGGAATCGTTCTCCACTGAAATATCTGCAATCAAAAATGGAAAACACATATCACGAGATAGTAAGTTACTTACCTTGTCACCGTATCTAGACGAAACTGGTTTACTCAGACTCGGTGGCCGCATCGATGCTGCGTCAGACGTGGACCTAGAAATGAAGAGACCAATTATATTAGATGGAAAACATGACATAACGCATCTTCTTGTCCGGTACTTTCACATTAAGGCAGCACACGGTAACCAGGAAATGGTCGTCAATAACCTAAAACAGAAATTTTGGATTCTTAGAATACGGCCAACAGTTAAAAAGGTGGTTTCAAATTGTATGCTTTGCCGCATAAGGAAATGTAAGCCTCAAGTACCCAGAATGGGTGACTTACGAGTACCTCATGCTCGAGTAGCACATCACCAACAACCATTTTCATTTTGTGGCCTGGACTTGTTTGGTCCAATGGAAGTGGCTGTGGGCAGAGGAAGGCAGAAAAGGTATGGTGTTTTGTTCACCTGCCTAACTATACGAGCGATTCATATCGAGCTTGTTCCGTCACTCACGTCAGACTCTTTGATTATGGCGCTGCGACGCATGGCAGCACGGCGAGGATGGCCCTGTCATCTATATTCAGACAATGCCACCAACCTAAGAGCAAGCGATAAGGTGCTGAAGCAATCAGAGCAGGCACTTAATATAGATGTTCTCAGGGCCGTCGGCATGAATAACGGCATGCAGTGGCATTTTATACCCCCCTCCAGTCCTCATTGGGGTGGGGCCTGGGAGAGGCTGATTCGAAGCGTCAAAACATCACTTCGCGTTATAATGACGGAACGCGCCCCCCGCGAAGAAGTGCTGCTTACCCTGATGGCGGAAGTGGAAAATATGGTAAATAGTCGTCCGTTGACACACGTCTCCGTGGATCCTGAAAGCTAAGAATCTTTAACTCCTAACCATTTCCTTTTAGGTAGCTCATCCAAATCACCTGTCATTGGGTCTTTCGATGATTCCGACATGTGTCTACGCAAACAATGGAGAAAGTCACAAGCGTTAGCGGATATGTTTTGGCGTAGATGGGTGAAAGAGGTTCTCCCTGACTTACTGCCTCGACGAAAATGGAACGAGGAGGTGAAACCTTTGCAGGTAGGTGACGTAGTACTAGTGGCTGATCCTAACAGTCCCCGTAGTACCTGGCCAAAGGGTGTTGTTCAGAAGACATGCCCAGGAAAGGATGGGCGTATCAGACTGGTCGAGGTGAAGACTAAGACTGGTGTCTGGAAGCGACCTGCAGCCCGCGTCGCTCGTATTTCACTTGTTGAGGAGTGCTGAGCCAGCACTGGGGAGGGGAATGTTAGCGACGCGCTCATATTTTTTATGATTCTCCTTTTAGTAGAAGTACATATATGTATCCTAAGTATAGATGTATGGGCCGCTGGACCCCCACCCAACACGCCGGCAGTTGAGTCCGTGCGAGCAATGCAAGCGGGTGCTTTTGTAAAATTTCACCTTGTTTTAATTAATCTGTGCATAGCAAATATAAGTCGTCTTAGCTACCTTCTAGTTTTACTTCGCCGATTACCACCTACTACATCTACAAATGCCTTGGTAGATTTTATGGTGTCCTGGAGGAAGTAATAAGCGTCTGCGTACCAGTAAAAACTATTTATAACGATAGTAAATATCCAGTGTGGTATTCTTCAGCGTTAATAAAAATTTATAAAGAAAAGTTAAAGTACCATAAAAAATGGAAACGTTACGGTCAATATGGAGATTATTCTACTTTTGTTTTACTGAGGGAGAGACAAAAAAGAGTGGCAAAGGACTGTTACGCTTCTTATATAGAAAAAACCGAAAGTAATATTTTAAAAAATAGTAAATATTTTTGGACATACGTTAAATCTAAGAGGGCATCCAATACCCTTCCTGATAGTCTTTATTTGAGAGATACTACTTCCTCGGATGGGAAAATTATTGCTGATCTTTTTAATAGTCACTTTCAGTCCGCCTTTGAGGATGACGTTTCATCCCCTAAAATTACCAACTCTGTTATGAATAGTAGCACGTCACTTAATCTTGGCAATATAGATATCTCGTATGCTACTGTGCTGAAGTATCTGAAACATCTTGATACTAGGAAAGGTGGTGGCCCTGATGGCATCCCACCTTTGTTTTTGCAGAGATGCTATAAGCAATTATCTGTTCCTCTACATACGCTATTTAATATGTCTTTGCGATCCAGTTTTATGCCAAAACTATGGAAGAGATCCTATGTTGTTCCTATTTATAAGAATGGTGATAGACATAATATAAAAAACTGTCGCCCTATTTCTAAGCTTAGTGTTATTCCGAAGTTGTTTGAAAAAATTATTTGTGATATTATCACTCCACTTATTAAACCCCTATTGATACCTGAACAACATGGATTTGTTAGCAATAAGTCCACTGAAACTAATTTGTGCGAATTTATTGATGTCGTTACCGATGCTATGGATAAAGGTTGTCAGGTGGATGTCGTGTATACCGATTACTCTAAAGCATTTGATAAAATTTCTCATAGGATGCTCGTGCATAAGCTTGAGTACATCGGTATACACGGTGATTTACTTAGATGGCTGGAATCTTATCTTCGTGATCGTACTCAGGCTGTTACTGTGAAAGGCTTTTGCTCATCTTTTACGCCCATAACATCTGGCGTTCCACAAGGTTCGCACTTAGGACCTCTTTTATTTAATATTTATATAAATGATGTAGTCTCAATCTTTCATCAATCCAACTTCTTACTTTATGCAGATGATAATTTTTTTTTTTAAATAATAAAAAGTAGTAATGATTGTCGAGAACTACAATATGATCTTGAAAATTTGTGTCGTTATTGTGAAGACAACATGCTCCACTTAAATATAAAGAAATGCAATGTAATCACATTTACTAGAAAAAAAATAAATATTGAATATCAATATAAAATAAAAAACGAAGCTGTTACTAGAGTGTCCGAGGTGCGAGACTTGGGAGTTCTGTTGGACAGCAAATTAATTTTTGATAGCCATTTAACCTGTATTACTAATAAAGCTTCTCGTATGCTGGGATTTATCTTGCGTGTAACAAGAGATTTTAAAAATATATCTACTGTCCTACTTCTTTATAAAGCCATAATTTGACCAATTCTGTAGTATGCATCTACAGTGTGGAATCCACAGTATCACGTCTATATTGAACAAATACAAGCGATACAAAATAAATTAATGAAACACACTACTTGGAGAAGCAAGATAAATAACTCTCAAGTTGTAAATAAACTGCCATCACTGGAAGCCCGGCGAGACGTGCGTGATTTAGTGTTTCTCTATAAAATTTTATGTAATCAGGCGGACTCTTCTTACCTTCTTAGTAAGATTTGTTTTAGATGTCCGCGTTATAGTGTTCGTAGGAAATCTCTTTTCTGCATTCCCTTTGCTGGGACTAATTATGGTGCTAGCACATTTATAAAAAGATCTTGTCGTTCATATAACAAATTAATGGCTAAAAGTGAATGTGATTGTATGGATGTATTTCACCTTTCCCTCCCAAAGTTCAGAAAGTCTGTTCAAGACATTCTTTCAGCAAAATTATAATTTTCATGTTTAAATATTGTTCTAATTTTTGTTTTGTTTTTTTTTTTTCTCAATGTTGAATCATTTGGGTACTTATAATTATATTCTTTTTTTGATAGCGTCCGTCGTAGCTTTCGAAATTGTATTTATAATGTGTGGTTTTGGATTAAGTTTTTTTTTTTTTGTACTAACTTCATATGATATTGTATCTGTTTGTTTCCCAAAAAAAATAAAATAAAATAAAAACCCTTCGTGTGCGAGTCCGACTCGCACTTGGCCGGTTTTTGGTATCTGCTCAACTCTATTCGTGTTTTGATGTAGGTTTTGTTTATTATTCTGTTGTTTTTTTTTGTAAGTTACCTATACAATTTATTAAAAAATTGTGACTACCTATATAATATTTCGACTGGCCTGTTGGTCTAGTGGTTAGTGACCCTGACTGCTATGCCGGAGGTCGTGGGTTCGATTCCCACCCAGGACAAATGTTTGTGTAATGAGCACGATCATTTGTTCTGTGTCTGGGTGTAAATTATCTATAATATGTATGTATTTAGAAATATATAAGTATGTTTATCAGTTGTCTAGTACCCATAACGCAAGCTCTGCTTAGCTTGGGACTAGATGGCATTGTGTGATAGTTGTGGAATATTATTATTCCGTTTATTCATTTTTATAGACATATTAATTACATTTTTAAATATTTAAATATAAAGGATAAAAAAAAAACATTTAAAAATATAAAAAATAGTATCCCACCGGTACCGGGAATAGGGTCCAAGCTACCGGCGGTCAGGGCTCCAGAGAGAGGAACCGCCTGACAATGCGAGCCGTGTCCAGAAGTACTGCTTTCTGAATCAAGCCCTTGATCCAGCCGCCTAACGAGAGCCTCCTGAGGTGTTGGTCGAGGCTCGTGGCTATTAAGCCATTGGCTGACACGACTATCGGTACAATAATTGCTGAGTCCACATCCCACATGTCGACAACCTCGCGAGCCAAGTCAATATACTTGATTAGTTTATCTTTCTCGGCTTTCACGAGGTTCTCGTCATGTGGGACGGTAATGTCAACAATCATTGCACGCCTCTCGATTCGGTCCACCACCACTATATCAGGCTTATTGGCTACAATAGTCCTGTCAGTGATGATGGACCGATCCCAGTACAATGAGATATGACCATTATCGAGAACTGGGTCGGGCGCATATCTGTAGTACGGCACTTCCGATTCCACAAGAGAGTATTTCAGAGCAAGTTGCTGATGGATAATCCTGGCTACAAGGTTGTGCCTATGCAAGTACTCACCGTTAGCCAGACGAGAACAACCAGAGATTATGTGGCGGATTGATTCTCCCGGACGATGACATGCCCGACATATGTCAACCGTGCCGTCCTTCACAATAAATCTTCGGTAATTTTTCGTCATGATAACTTCGTCCATAATTGCACAGACAAAACCTTCGGTTTCCCCAAAGAGGTCACCGACACGCAGCCAGACTACGGACGCTAGTTGGTCTACATCGGGCCCATGTAGGGCCCGGAAAAAGCGTCCGTGAAGTTCCTTACTCTGCCATACTTCTCTGCGATCGTTAGTGTCAAGCACTAGAGGTTTGCGCCAGTTCTCGTTAGCCAAGGAGAGTGGAGTAAGGCCCTTGTCCACTGCCACTACATCTCGATGCATACCCACGTCAGCAGCTAGGAAATATTCCCTTAGACTGCATACCTCGCGGTTGTGGAGGGTCTTAGCATTTAAAAAGCCTCGGCCTCCACACTTCCGCGGGATATACAGTCTCATCACCGACGAACGTGGGTGATGCATTCGAAATGCAGTCAGCAGTGTACGGACACGCCTATCCAGGGCGTCAAGTTCTGTTTGAGTCTATTTGAGTACGCCGAAAGAGTACATCAATACCGGCATGACCCAACCGTTGAAGGCGCGCACCTTGTTTCCACCTGATAGAAGGCTATTAAATACCTTCTTCAGGCGGCCAAAGAAGCGCTCCTTCAACGATTGCTTCATGTCAGCAATATTGATACCTAACGCTTCCGACATACCCAAATACTTATAGGTTTCGGTTGGAGAGAGGGATCTCAGGTTTATGGAATCCGAGAGTTGAGTTCCCACGGATTCCACAATCTCCCCTCGCTTTACATGCATGACCACACATTTGTCCTCACCAAACTCCATCCTGATGGCACTACTGAAGGTTTGAGTTACCTTCAGTAGCTCCATCAGTTGCAGATTGCTGGGGGCAAAAAGTTTCAAGTCATCCATGTAAAGGAGGTGAGATAATATATATATTATACAAAAAAAGTCCTCCACCGTGTAGTTTTGTCTGTTCGCGATCAACTTAAAAACTACTGAATGGATTTATATGTGGTTTTCACCAATATACAGAGATTCATGAGGAAGGTTTAGGTGTTTATTTTTTACCCGTGTGCAAAGCTCCGATTTGCTAGTATTTTTATATTTTGTAGCCTGATACTGTGGTAGAACTTGGGAAAGGGAAATGCTGTTTCCTGTTATGAACTGCAATTACTTCAATTCCTGCATTGCTGTAATTACCATTCCTAGTTGGCGATTTTAATTAGTACAAATAGAGGTGGTAGCAATGCTATATTTTTATTTTTGTAATAGAAACTTTGCCCCATACTAGTATTTACTCCTGTATCGTGGGATCGTTCACAAACATGTAAAATTCTCATTCACAAAACACCCAGACCCGGAACAACTATCTGTAGGCCATAAAAACATTTTTTCCGTGCGGGGATTGAACCTGCGACACGCAGCGCAGCAGCCGAACGCTCAAGCACTGCGCCAACCGTGTCGACATAAATTATCTTTTGCTTGCGGCTTGTTTTAGCATGAAATGTGTTCTCTGGTCCTCAGCAATAACGTAGCAACATATATGAACAAACAACTAATTTTTCCTTTTCATAATATTCCTTTAGATTTCATACAATAAGATAAAATAACCATTAGGTACTCTCTGAACAGTAGCGTTTTCATGCCATTCTGCGCAAAACTCTCTTCAGTTATTAATATTCACCCAAAACGGCGCAGCGTCAAAAAAACTAACTCGGCCCCAGTGCGAATCGCATCCTATTACATTATTCAGATATTATACATTCGCCAACTGTAACAGGGTAACCATCTAATTCTAGATGTAAAATAACTTTCAGAATTCAATATTCCCGAAACAATATAGCAACACCTGTGGTATATTTCCATTTGGGCCCGGGGCCTGTATAAATATTCAATTTAGACACTTCCCCATACACTGGCTGTATATATTGATGGCATATTTAAACGATGATACTGATAAGGCCTAGTTTTACGGATCATGGTTCAGGAAGGTTAGGTGATGAGGGTTCCAATTGATGAAGTATTTTCGTGGTTGGGAGACTGTTCTGATTTGATTGAGAATTTGGGTTGTGAATTGACTCGGTAGAATTTGATGTCCAAAATCCAACGAGGACTTGGTCAAATTCCATCGACTTAAGAGCAGAATCTTGTGATGACTTAGGGTGTTATTACACCAATCGACCGATTGATCAATTAGTGTTATTGCTTTGGCTGATCGACAGATCTATCTACCTAGCCTTTTCCTAACTATCTTGGGGCTTTTTTTTGTTTTTGGGGGGTTGGGAAATCATCCAATGACTTCTCCCGCTCAGGGTGGAGCGGGAGGGCGTGTCAGACTCTTACTGACTAAAACCCATCACTGTTCCTTCCCTGCCTGAGTGCCCAGGGGTGCGGTAACTCATTTTCAGAATTTTTCAGAATACGATATCCCTAGGCATGCAGGCACCGGCCACGATGGGCCCCGTCAGTGGTGGCTGACACTCATCTCTTTGAGGCGCGCGTTGAACACTACGAGCCGTCGACTCATAGGCCTGGTACTGATCGGATGGCGAGCTACCCACTGCTCGCCGTCCGCAGGCCCGGGTAACTATCTTGGGGCTGGCTTCCAGTCTAACCGGATGCAGCTGAATACCATTATTTTACATGGAGCGACTGTCTACCTGACCTGCGCAACCCAGTGACTAGGTAATACGATACCCCTTGGCAAGACTGGTTGTCAAACTTTCGGGCTTCTGACGACCCGTAACGACTGTCAAAGATGCACGATTGACAGCCGAGACCAACGGTATGTAAAGGTCTCGGTATGTAAAGGTGGTAACCCCGTCAAGCGTAGCTTAACCTGAAGGATCGACCCGTGCGGCTGTTATTACTTTAGCCACGAGCCGGTCGATAAACAATCGATTGGTTGACGTCGACTAATCCACTCTACCATCAATCGACACTTGATCGATTGTTGTAATAACACCCTTACTTACACTAGTATAAAATTGCGCAATACCAAAAGAATATCTTCCGTGTATTGTCGTAACTATTCGATTGCTATTTTGGATAGAGAAGGAGTTGCATGTGTGAAAAATTGCTTTCGGCTGTTATGCTAGTTTTATAAACATTTTAATAAGCAATTCAAAATAATTAGGTACATAAAGTTTTGCCAATACAAAACATACTTATTATCGGAATTAGGTAGAGTTATTTATGTACTTACACTGATTTCAAACAGCGAAAGAATAAAGTGATAAGCCTCAAATCCCGAGATTAATTTTAAAGAGCAGAAAAATCCCGTGATTTATTAAATAAGAAAGCTATTTACTTTTACACAATTTAAACCACTGCACGCGCGACGTTTCCAAATTTACATCAATGACATCGGATGTCCGAAGTTGCAAAATTCCAAGGTGCAAACGCGCGATGCTGCCAAATTTGTAGTTCACACAACATAACTTGTGAGAACAAAAGAAAACAATAGAGGTTTTTGTTATTCTTTCTTCTCTGTCGTGTCGCTCTTAGCAGAGCGGTCGTGGTCACGTAGAGGCGTCCACGTTGGTGGTAGAGGCGGACACAGCTCTCCGCACGATCTCCTGTCATCTCTCCCTGTTGGCGGACTGTTTGGCGCAGTCAGATACGTGGCCTCCTATAGCAGATTTCACTTGGTCAGTCCAGCGCATAGGTGACCTGCCACGCGATCTGGTTCTCTCTACTTTTCCCTGTACAACCAGCCGCTCTATGGATATGCTATTCCGCCTTGAGACGTGTCCAAAATATTGCAGTACGCGCGACTGTACTACGGCCGACAAACGCTGCGTGACGCCGAGTTCCTGGAGTATGAGTCCACGATATTCCGAGCATCTTTCTCCAGCACCAAATCTCCAGAGCATTTATCTTCCCCTTTTCCAACTCACACACTGTCCACGTCTCGGCCGCATAAAGAAAAATGGGAAATACAAGTGTTTGTATGAGCCTGATTTTGGTGGCTTTGGTCATGTTGCGATTCCTCCACACTTTCCTTAACTTCTCCATCGCAGTTCTAGTTATGGCCATACGTCGTTTCACTTCATCACTTCATTTTTTTTGTTATTATTTATTTGTAATATTGTTGGCCACACGTGATTGTCCATTAGAAATCCCGGGAAGATCCATATTAATATCAACATTTCGATGCAAGTACATAAATAACTCTACCTAATTCCGACCTCTGCTTATCAGTAACAGATAACACTTTTTTTTATTGAATCAACCTTCTAACCCTCGTCATCATGTGTAATGCAAAGATAAAAAAAAACTCATGATAAAAAATATATTAGCCCAAATTCAATTGTTCTACTATTTGTATCAGGGAGTTCTAGTCCCCACATCCCAGCGTCAGCATCAGATCATCTCGATGGAATCATAATATTGCATTGTCACTGGACTTACTTATATATGCCAATTATCAGCTCTATTAGAATCCAACAAGTGATGGTCGAAAAATGGTTTGCAAAGAAGCGGACAACTAACATACGAACATTGAAAGTTAAATAAAAAGTTTGTACTAATCATACCTTATCATAATCTAAGCATATAGCTCTCCAGTAACTTTACAGTTGACATGATGTAACTCAAAGTCAGAACATTTCCATTCGTTCGTTCATTTCATTCGCCTGTTGCGGTCGCTCGAATTATAATTCCATTCCATTCCAATACAACTCCATTTTAGACAATATTCAGCATTTGCGGCTTTATGTTCAAGTTTAAATATTTACCTGAGAACAGTTATTATTTAGGCTGCCTGTCCATTGACACGGAGCGAGGCAGCGGAGCGAAGTGAGGAAGTAATGAGGAGCGGAGTTGCGGACTGAGCAAGGCCAAGTTCACGCCACGAGTGCACATAGCACTAATATAATACTGATATTTGAGCGGGCTACAATAGGGAACGTGCAAGACGATGGCACTGCCATCTGGCGGAGCAAATCCGAATCGCTCGTTATAAATATTTGACATTGATTATTATTAAAGGAGTGTAAATAACATTTAATTCGATTAAAATGTACTGTCATATTTCTGGATGCCCCAAAACATAAATGAAATGACGTAAAATGATGTTGCTTTCCTGTTTATAGTACTCACGTGCCGTGGTTTATCATAATATTCCAATCAATTCGCCTTTTGTTTATTTTGATGGTTTCATGATGACAGACTGCAACAGTTTATTTTCCTATCCGCACGGTGTCTCTGCTGTCAGTTTGGTGCTGCCTCCTATAGTCCCTGCACGCTCCCTATACTCCGTGGCTGGTTTTTTCTGCTTCCCCGCTGCGCTTCCCAGTTTTGTATGAATTTTTAAAATTAGTTCGCAAATCCCTGTCCACTGAAGCGGAGCAGAGATTTTATGTGTTAATGGCACAGCTTCGCTCCGCTCCTCTCCTCTCTTCTCCAGTGGACAGTCAGCCTTATTCTAGGCCCTCAAAACCCTTTTGATGATAACAAAACGTTATTTGAAAGTTTTAATATAGTTTACTGTGGTTTGAGTTTCGTTTTAATAGGTAGTTGAGAAGGTTATAAATTGTTGAGTCATATTTTATTTAGATTGGTAATCGGTTTTCGTGGTTACAGGCTGTTTTGTAGAAGTTTGTGGCAGTGGGGAGATAAGTTTCAAGTAAGTGAGAGTAATCAAATGTTAGAGGGCGTCATGAGACCACGAGTAAGGTATCTGCTTTTATATTGATGTGTAACATCTTTCCTCTCGCTTTTCAACAATCTGTGGGAGTGATTTCGTGAAATGGGACGGAAGTGTGTAACAGGAAGCTGGGGGAGCGCGCGCTATTTGATTTGAATAATGAGCGGGCGTGGTGGTAGAGTTGGACGTCAGATGGTAGAGCGCGCGCACTATCACTGTGTGTGTGCGCTGGGGCTCAGCCCCGCATAGTGTCATAGCACCATGCTGAGCGATTTCCGTTTTGCGTGGATGTGACGCATATTTTCCCCCAGTTTTTCTTTTTTTGTTGTGTTTCTCTGTCTTTTGCGTCATGTTTACCGTAAATAAACGTATTTTCTTTCTTTTTCTTACTTTCTATAAGTCTGCGCGCGGTCTAAATCAGAAGTAAATGTTTTAATTTTATTTTTCAGGATAGAATGTTAATGTTGCTTATTACTGAGGTGAGATGTCAAATGTTACACATCATATGCGACTACTGTAAGGCTCATTCGTTTTTTTTTCAGAATGCGTTCGCTGTTGTCCATGATCATTCCCATAGAAAGCGATGGTTGAGGTCTACGATGAAACGAGTGAGCCCAGAGGAAGCCAGCCATTTGGTGATGATGCGTGGTTTAGGTGTGAAATTGAAAAGATCAATATTTCTGCCTGTCGCATGTCGAACGAGGAATGGACAAGAATAACCACCAAATAGATCCCATTAAATACCAGACGACATCGAGACATACTAAGGCAAAGATGGCAGGACGAGCTCGACTCCTACCGAAGGGAATGGCCCATATTAGCAAAGGACAGAGTTGTGTAGAAGGGTAGGTAAATTCGATAGAGAGTCACCGCGGCCCTTGGCACAGGCAACTGAAGGGACAAGGGTGGGTTTTCATCAGTAAGAGTCTGACACGCCCTCCCGTTCCACCGAAGACATTATATGATTTCCCACAATACAAAAAGAATAACGGCGTGAGGGAGGGGGAGAGGGAGGGAAAGAGGGAGGGGAGAGGTAGCAGTGGGACAAAATAGGCTAGTTAGTTTAGTTTTATTTTAGTATTTCTCTCCAGTAGGTAGTTTTTTTTTCTTTGGGAAGTCAATAGCTAACACAAACTAGGGCGATGTTGCGAGCCCTTTTCATATCTTCATGATTTTAGTTGACCTGTTTTATAGTGAACTGTACGAAGCCTTAGGAGACCGTTTTTATCACCCTCGCCTGGCTACTTAGTAGCAGCTTAGAAAATATACAGAAAAAGATATGATTGCGTCTTAATGGTCACCGTTCCACCTGAGTATAAGCTGGAAGAAGTTTTTTTTTAAATATTTTACAAGTCAAGGCTAAATTATTAAAGCCGCACAGGTCGACCATCAAGGTTAAATAGGCTTGCCGGGGTCGGTCCTTGGATGGGTTACCATCCATTACATACCGAGACACCTCCATGTCTCGGAAAAGCACGTCAAGATGTTGGTTCCGGTTATCATTTTTAGATCTTTGACAGTCGTTACGGGTGGTCAGTAGCCAGAAAATCTGTCAGCAGTCTTCCCAGGGGCTATTGTGGAACCAAGTTACCGGGTTATGGAGATCAGATAGATATCTGATCTCCACAACCCGGTAACTTGGTACTCCATGTAAAATACAGCTGCATCCGGTTACACTGGAAGTCGACCCTAACATAAGTAACACCAGTTCCCTAACATAAGTTTGGATGGATGGAGGGATGTTTGTTACTCAATCACGCCAAAACAGCTAATCAGATCTGGATGTAATTTGGCACAGATTAGTAGTCTGGAATAGCAAATTTGCTCCGTCACTCGTCGCTCAAGGGTTCATTGGAAGACTAGCGTCAGACAGCATCTGTCTAGCAACATTGCTTACATAAAAATTACTTTTTCAACACATTTGCTCAAAAAATGCATTTACGAAGCCTGTATACATGGTTCAAAAGTTAAAAATTACGCACCATACAATAGAACGTGCGATAAAATAGATACTGTCACCTAAGTACCTTCATTCATTCATTCATTTATTTATTCATTAACAATGTACATCGTGTCTGAATGTTTTACAACTATACCTACTCAAATAATTAAAATAATAACAAGTTAATAAACACATAAATTAAATTAACACAATCTCACTACCTACATACATTAATATTGTTTACATGCATAAAAGTTCAAAATTTAAAACAATGTCAAAGAGAAAAGGAAAGTTAGTCCATGTCACTAATACCTACATACCTAATAATTTAATTTAATGTCCAATAATAATAATAATAATTATAAAATTAATTTACAATGTCCAATAACTAGGCATAAATTTAAATAAGAAAATAAATAATCTGTTTAACTCCTTAACATTCCCATCAATAATAAAAATATTTTATCTACAATTCAAGATTAATCTAAACGTGTCACATTAAACTTCACACATGCCTTTATTATCACACAAATAAAATAATGGTCTAGCTAAAACACGTCAGTGAAAAACTCATCAACAGAATAATAGCATTTTTCTACCAGAAAAGATTTAACTTGCTGCTTAAACTGATTTATGTTATATAAGGACTTTAATTCTATAGGTAGTTTATTATACAACTTGACCGATTGAAAACTTGCCACATGACTAACTACTTTCATAAGTGGCTGTATGTCATACCGCAAGTCCTTACGCCTTGTAGCTTCTCGTTTTTTTCTTTCTGCTGCTGTTTCGAACTTATTTAGTTTTTTCATAAGGTCAGTGAGTACTACTAGAATATACAAGCAGGGCACAGTCAATATCTGTAGATCTTTAAAATACTCCTTACACGATACCCAGTGTGGAATTCTCACAATAGTTCTCAATGCTCTCTTTTGAACGACAAAAGCTGTTTTCACATTGTACGCGTAACTACCTCCCCATAGAGAAATACTGTACCTGAGCCTAGATTCCACAAGCGAATAGTACACTACTTTTAATTGATCGATAGTGATCTCCTCTCAAAGACTTCTTAGAGCATAGCAAGCCGAACTAATTGAATTTTTGATTGCTGACAATTCCTTTTTCCAATTTAACCTATCGTCAATGTAAATACCTAAGAATTTTACGTTATCTACCAAGATTATATTTTCATTATTCACAGTCATTTCAATTGTATCCTTATTTCTTGACGTAGTTCTAAACAACATAGCATTTGTTTTACTGGTGTTTAAGTTAAGAGTGTTGATGGTAAACCAAGAATAGAAGTGAGCCAGAACCATGTTTACTTTATCAGTTAGAGTTTTCATATCATTAGCGGATATTATTGCATTAGTATCGTCAGCAAAAAGAACAAGCCCAGCATCGACATGCTTTTGCATGTAATTAATCAAATCATTTATAAACACTATGAAAAAGATTGGCCCTAATATTGAGCCTTGCGGAACTCCCCTCTTTATGAGTTTAAGACCCGACTTGTATGCTTTTTTACATTTCTCTTCAGTCACTTTAATTTCTACGTATTGCTTTCGATTTTCCAGATAAGATTTAAACAGTTTCAGAACAGGTCCTCGAACTCCATAGTGTTCCATTTTTGCTAATAGTAGCTTGTGATCAACTGTGTCAAAAGCAGAACTTAAGTCTAGAAATAAGCCAGCAACCTTTAATTTCTTATTAATTTTGTCAACTGCTTCCTCCATTAAGGTAGCTATTGCGTCATTTGTACCCACATGTTTCTGATAACCGAACTGCCTGTGATTCAGAATTTTATTTCGATATAAATGCCTAAGGAGCCTAATCTTAAGAATTTTCTCAAAAATTTTTGAAATTATTGGTAATAGCGAGATCGGTCTGTAATTATTGGGATCTAAATGGGAACCTTTTTTATACGTAGGTAAAACTCGGGCTATTTTAAGCTGGTCAGGGAATATGCTCATGTCTATACACATATTTAGTAAATGTGCTAGTGGGTCTGCTAATAAGGCAATATGGTCTTTTATTAATTTTATTGGTATTTCGTCATGACCATATGATTTCTTGTTTGTCATTGCATTGACAATTTTTGTTATTTCAAGTGCTGTTACTTGATCGCAGCTCATTTCTACGCTCACTCTGTTGACATTATCTTGCAAGGTTTTTATGGCTTGTTCAAAAGTATCAACATCACTAACTAGTTCAGCTTTGTCAAAAGTATTCGAAAAGATATCCACAATTTCTTGTGGATTTGATATAATTTTATTATTAATTTTAAGCAGCATTGTTTTTTCACTGTCTTGTTTTGATACTTTATTCCTATGTCTATTTATAACTCGCCATATAGCTTTTGATGACATATTTGCTTTTTTAATTTCTGCCCTGACTGCAATCCGCTTTGCTTTTTTTAAGACCTGTCTATATATTTTAATGTATGTTTTTGTATACGTTCTTATACCCTCTGTATTATTCATATTATTTATGTTTTGTAGAAGGAACCGTTTCATTTTACTGGACACCTTTATTCCCTTTGTTATCCAGGGTAGCATAGGACCCTTTTTATTATTAACCCTTTTTTTCTTCTTTTTAAAACTAGCGTAGTATGTTTGTACAATTTTTTTTAAAAACCCGTTTATACCTTCTTCCATCCAGTTAATATTCAGTATACGTTGACTAAAGTCTTCTGAATTTTTTGCACTGGACTGTCTAGTCTCAATATTTAAGAAGTTTTGATTATCATTGAGTCCTATTTTTTCTGTTTTTAAGCCACAGAATAATGCTGCATGTCCGTCAGCCAAGCAATTATAATCAATGAACCGTTCATTGATGAAATCTTCCGGCATATTCGTCAAAAAATTGTCCAAACATGATTGGGCATTATTCCGTGCATAGGTAACTTCGTTGAACATAGGCCTAAAATTGTAGGACGTTAGTAGATTTAAAAAATTCATAGTCTTTTTATCCATTTTCAATAAGTCAATATTAAAGTCCCCGCAAATAATGCAATTTTTACTAAAAAACTGTTCAAGTAACCGTTCCAACCTGGACAGAAATGCGTCATAGTTCTGACTAACCGGATTCCTATAACAGCAGAAAATGTAGATATTGGTATTAGCATCTTTAACACCACATATCTCAAAGCATTCAATTTTGTATAACTTTTTACAAAAAGGCACCTCTTCACAATTAGTCTCATTTTTTGTCATTATTAGACTACCACCCCTTTTTTTATTTTTCCTGACATTGAAAGAAACCAATTTATAATCGTCCATGCTAAAACAGCAAGCCGACTGCATTGTCAAAAAATGTTCCGTTACACACACATATAGGTTGTTTCGTTTAATACCCTGTAAGTAAACATCTAATTCATTTTTTTTATTAGTAATACCACATAAATTCTGGAGATAAATGGTTAGGCAGATATATTCCTTAGCCGTTGTATTGACGTCTGCTATTACTGTAGTTGTAAAACAACCACTTTTCACAGGATTAGGAACGAAAAAACTGTTTTCCATGGATATTTCCAATACTAGTACGGTTTTCTAAAAGTTCTTCAGTATTTTTATGGACAAGGTTTATGTACATGTTGAAGTAGCTCTTTAAATTGTCAAAAATATTCTTCATCCCATAATTATTTAGAACTCCCCTGCGCTTACAAAACATTGTGTTATCGTATGTCAAATTAAAATTAGAATCATATAACGTCGCATAGTCATGTATACAAATGTCATGGTATAGTAAATTACTAAAAGTTTCTATTCTGGAGTTAAACATTGAACAATATCTGTGACGATTAAATAATATAGAAGTGAAGGTAGGTCCACGCGAGTATAAGTGTCACTAGACAGCTGTCACTGATACTGGATGGACGTGCGCTCAGCTCGCTATTGCAAGACACCAAACGATTGTTTTATTTAACCATCTGTGCTTACTCCTGTGACAAGTGGACGTCACAAGTGGCGACGAGGTTTTGTGTAAGTACACCAATATACAAAAAAAAAAAAAAAAAAAAAAAACAAGAAAAAGGAGTGAACCAACGGGAAATGTTATCCCATAATTTAGCAATATGCTAAGCGGTGTTTACGTGCAACTTATACGTACTTGGTTAATTATTTACGATAGGCACAAAATGGCTCAATAAGTGTTTTGCTAATATAATTTTTATTACATACTAGCTGCGTCCCGCGGTTTCACCCACGTAGACCGTAATAAAAAGTAGCCTATGTGTTAATCCGGGAATCAAGCTATCTACTTACCTTACCAAATTTCATCCAAATCGGTTCAGCCGTTTGCGCGTGAAGAAGTAACAAACAACCACACTCACTAACTTTTGCCTTTATAATATTAGTGTGATTTACCTACGGTAAAATTTGATTACAAAACTTAGAAAAGTGTGCCTTTCTAAAGTAACACCACTACCCACAATATTGTAATTTAAATTCTGGTTACAAGTCATATGCGTATCTTACAAGTACCTACTCAGTTGATACTATGAAGAATAATGTATCTATGTATTAGCTTATTTGAGACGCATGTAGGTACTTGAACTAATATTACAAAGTAGTATTTTGACAGATCCAATTCCAGTCCCGCATGTCGGGAAACATAAAAAGAGAATAGTTCGTTGTGGTTGTGCTTGTGCCAGACTTTACATAATTACTGCAACGTAAACAAAGTATTTATAAAGTATGCTATGTTTGATTATGTTCTGGGTTATTATTTTTATACCTACATAATATTCTAGGCAAGTGGTAATTTGTCATTTTACTCAAGGTTGTTATTTAATTTTATTAATGTGGCACGTAAACACTGCATTGAGGGATGTGAAATCACCCTTATAGATTTGAGTAGTAAGTCTATTATAGACTGGTACTAAAAAACGCCAAATTAGTAAACTGCGTACTACAGTTGGTACTAACAAAACATTATGTATTTGGATAATGGGCGAAAAAGGAAACGGCGTTTCCATCATAAGTAGTAGGAAGTCGAATGATCGACTGGTACTAACAAAAAAAAAAAAAAAAAAATACATTTAATTATGTACATATATAATTAGCGAAATTGGAAATGTTCCATCATAAGTAGTAAGTTGAATGATCGACTGGAACTAATAAAAAAAAAAAAAAAAAAAAATATGAGTAGTAAACTGACGTAGGTATCTGGTAGAGGTGGTCTGTAACAGGTAAAATTATTATATTAGAAACCTGTTTCACCTGTTCCACTTCCAGGGACAAAACTGTACCAAAAAAAAAAAAAAAAAAATAATAATAATAATAATAATAATAAAATATTACATTTGTGGATAAAGAAAACAAACACACGTACATAATAGATATAGCAGTCCCAAACACTAACAATGTACAAAAAACCATCACAGAAAAAATTAGGAAGTACACAGAGTTACAAGAGGAAATCACGAGAGTTTGGAAAATGAATAGAGTCACAATAGTTCCAATAGTAGTATCAACCACTGGTGTTATTCCGAAACAAATATTTAATAGTTTTAATGCACTCAATCTATCCAAATACACATACCTAACACTACAAAAAGCTGCCATATTAAACACTTGCCGAATAGTTAGAAAATTTTTACAACTAGATTTAGATAACAATGTCACTGCAGTACAAAGCAATTTACCATCTGAAAGAAATAACTAGGATCTCACCTTGGTTCACACCCGTGAGATTCTAGCAAATACCAGGTTTTAACCTGAGAAAAACGAAGTTTAAAAACATCATAATAATAATAATAATAATAATAATAATTGGGATCGATCTATCATCACTGACAGGACTGTTGTTGCCAATAAGCCTGACATAGTGGTGATAGATCGACTAGAGCGTCGCACAATGATTGTTGATATAGCTGTCCCTCATGACGAGAACCTCGTGAAAGCTGAGAAAGATAAACAAACAAAATATCTTGATCTGGCTCGCGAGGTTGTCGACATGTGGGAGGTGGATACAGCTGTCATTGTGCCGATAGTCGTGACGGCCAATGGCTTAATAGCCAAGAGCCTCGACGAACACCTAAGGAGGCTCTCGTTAGGCGGCTGGATCAAGGGCTTGATACAGAAAGCGGTACTCCTGGACACGGCGCGTATTGTTAGGAGATTCCTTTCTCAGGAGCCCTGACCACCGGTAGCTTGGACCCTATCCCGATACCGGTGGGCTACTATTTTTTATATTTTTAAATGTTTTTATATTTTGATATTTTAATATTTAAAAATGTAAATTGTATGTATATATTATAAAATAAATGGAATAATAATCATAATAATAATATGTTTATCGACGGTCTATAAACTTCTTACATCCATCCTGAGAGCGAAAATTAATGTACACATTGAGAGCAATACAATTATGTCTGCCTCTCAGAATGGATGTAGGAACGGGTCCCGCGGTACTAAGGAGCTACTCCTCATAGACATGGCCATAAGCCAACAGGTTCGTCGATCCCACAAGGATTTGTCAACATGCTGGATAGATTATAAGAAGGCCTACGACTCTGTTCCACATACATGGCTCATGAGGGTGTTGGAGTTGTACAAAATAGATGCAACTCTACGCACCTTTCTTGGGTCATGTATGGGGCAATGGAAGACGGTCCTTCGCTATCCAGGATGTCGACCAATCCAGGGGAATGATGAGCCTATATGGATTAAACGGGGAATATTTCAGGGCGACAGTTTGAGTCCACTTTGGTTCTGCTTAGCCCTGAATCCTCTAAGCACGTTGCTGGAGGATTCAGGCCTGGGCTATCGGTTGAGAAGAGGTGGTCAGGCCATATCTCACCTTCTTTACATGGATGATCTGAAACTCTTTGCCCCCAACAACTTGCAACTGGTGGAGTTACTGAAGGTAACAGAAACTTTCAGTAGCGCTATCAGGATGGAATTTGGTGTGAACAAATGTGCAGTCATGCATGTAAAGCGAGGGGGGATTATGGAATCTGAAGGGATTCAACTCTCGGATTCCATACACCTCAGATCTCTCTCCTCAACCGAAACATACAAATATTTGGGTATGTCGGAAGCGTTAGGCATTAACGTTACTGACATGAAGCAATCGCTGAAGGAGCGCTTCTTTAGCCGCCTTAAAAAGGTATTGAGTAGCCTTTTGTCGGGCGGAAATAAGGTGCGCGCCTTCAACGGTTGGGTCATGCCGGTTTTGATGTACTCTTTCGGTATACTCAAATGGACTCAGACTGAGCTCGACGCCCTGGACAGGAGGGTCCGTACGCTGCTAACCGCAAACCGGATGCATCACCCACGTTCGTCGGTGATGAGACTGTACATCCCGCGCAAGTGTGGAGGTCGAGGTTTTTTAAATGCTAAGACTCTCCACAACCGCGAGGTGTGCAGCCTCAGAGAATACTTTTTAGAATCCAACGTGGGGATGCACCGAGAGGTGGTCGCAGTGGACAAGGGCCTCACCCCGTTGTCCATGGCTAAAGAGAACTGGCGCAAACTTGTAGTACTTACTACTGATGACCGCAAGGAGGTATGGAAAGGCAAGGAGCTTCACGGGCGCTATTATCAGGCTCTTCATGGGCCTGATGTAGATAGCCTGGCGTCCGTGGCCTGGCTACGGTTTGGTGACCTCTTCGGGGAAACTGAAGGTTTTGTCTGTGCGATTATGGACGAAGTTATCTTGACGAACAACTACCGGAGGCATATTATGAAGGATGGGACGGTTGACGTGTGTCGGGCATGCCACCGTCCGGGTGAGTCCATCAGACATATTATCTCTGGATGTTCTCGTCTGTCTAACGGCGAGTATTTGCACAGACATAACCAAGTGGCCAGGATTATCCACCAGCAACTTGCTTTAAAATACAAACTTGTGGATTCTGAGGTACCGTATTATAAATATGTGCCCGACCCAGTTCTCGAAAATGACCATGTCACGTTGTACTGGGATCGGTCTATCATCACTGACAGGACTATTGTTGCCAATAAGCCGGATATAGTGGTGATAGACCGATTAGCGCGCCGCACAATGATAATCGATGTCACCATCCCACATGACGAGAACCTCGTGAAAGCTGAGAAAGAGAAACAAATTAAATATCTTGACTTGGCACACGAGGTTGTCGATATGTGGAATGTGGACTCGGCTGTCATTGTGCCGATAGTCGTTACCGCCAATGGCCTGATGGCCAAAAGCCTCGACGACCACCTGTCGAAGCTGTCGTTGCGCGGTTGGATCAAGGGCCTGATTCAGAAGGCAGTACTCCTTGATACGGCTCGCATTGTGAGGAGGTTTCTGTCTCTGGAGCCCTAACCACCGGTAGCTTGGACCCTGCTCCCGATACCGGTGGACTACTATTTTTTATATTTTTAAATGTTTTTTTTTATATGTTTTCTTTTAAAAATATTTAAAAATGTAAATAATATGTGTAAAAATAAATATACGAAATAATAATAATAATAATAATAATAATAATAATAATAATAATAATAATAATAATAATAATAATAATAATAATAATAATAATAATAATAATCTGTGGTCTGGCTGTCAACTTGAAAGCATCAAATCTTTTTCACTCAAAATTTTTTCAATAATTTTATTAATCAACAATTCAACAAAATGTATTTCAAACGTAAATCAGCAAGAAAAAAGAACCCAACAATTTAACAAAAAGAAAAAGTACCTACATCATGAATCTATTTTGACCGACGAAATGCATGCAAGATGCAAGTTTTATCTGACTGATAACTAAATAAAATGCTGACAAGAAACCGGGCACGCTGCCAAAAAGCACAACCAACATCTTCGGGTTCGTCGCTCAGCTCCGCCTCGCAGCCGCCGGGACCCGCGCCTGCCGTGAGTCCAGTGATTCCGGCCGCTGCAGTTGCGTCGAGCTCGAGCGACGAATACACCACTCCGCCGACGACACCACCACCTGCGCGTCGACGGGGAGGACGCCGGCCGCCGAGCGGCTTAGGACCTCGAGGCCCACCGGCCTCTGATAGGGTCCCAGCTCCCGGCGGAAGTGTGCAGCGCATGCGATGGACGCAATCCATAAATGAAAACGTCATGCGCTCATACTATGGGGCTACAGAGGGAGGAATTAACCTGACTGCGTACCGTGGTCGGATGCTCTCTCTGTTTCAGGTGCTTGAGCCAGCTGTCAACGTTTCGGCCCAGCGACTGTCGGATCAAGTGCGGGTTATCCAGCGTAACCGTATGTTGGATGACGCCGTACTTGATAGACTACGCCTTGAATCACGGAGTAGCCGTGTCTCACCTGTTTCGCCACCGGCCGCGGTGCAACTGCAACCCAGTGCTTCACCGCGACCCGACCACGTTGGTGAGGATGATGATGACGCAGCTATATCCGTGAGTACTCAATGCAATGAACGATTGAGGAGCGCTTTGGAGGATGCATTCCGGGAGCACCGCTCCACACCGCCTGGGCTTAGACCTCGTCTACCTCGTTTGCCCATGCATAAGAAAAATAAGGCGCTGGTGTGTGCTCTAGATTCGCAGCTATCGAATTGTTTTGATAGCAGCAAAGACCTTGCCGATACCCACTCAATCTTATACTGCGCAGCTGCAGCGGCATGTCGTGTAGCTCACGTCAAGTTCACAAATTGTGACAGAGCTACACGACCTGCTGTACCAGCTTGGCAGTGTAGGATTGAGCGTCGTATCGGTGAGGCTAGAGCACTCATCGGCAAGCTTATCTGCTTCAGGGAGGGCAACATTCGCCCTAGGGTGATGCGTTTCGTGAGGCGGGCGTTCTCGGGGACTGATATTAGTTCCCGAGATTATCTGACCCGCGTCACAGAGCGTATTGACTTCCTGAAGCAGAAGGTCTATGCATGGGCAAATCGTATTCGTCGGTACAAGCGACGAGTGGAGCGGTACACTCAGAATCGCACTTTCCAAAGCAACGAAAGGTGGGTTTATAGGGCTTGGGAGCAACCGGACCAAGGTGTGTCCGATAGACATCTACCGGATGATGATGCTATGAGTTCATTCTGGCGCAGCATCTGGTCGGTGCCTGTCAGGCACACCGAGGGTGATTGGACTCGAGAGGTCGAGCGCGCGTGCGACCTTATACCAGACATGGGGGCAATTACCATCAGCCCCCAAGATGTAACTCGTGCAGTCCGTCCGTTGCCTAACTGGAAATCTCCAGGGCCGGACGGGCTGCACAATTTCTGGATCAAATGGTTTCAAAGGTCGCACGCTCGCTTGGCAGCTCAGTTCCAGTCTGCCTTAGAGTCAGGGTTGCTGCCCCAGTTTCTTACGACAGGAATAACCCACCTGCTCCATAAATCAGGTAGTACTGCGGAACCTAAGAATTATAGACCGATCACGTGTTTACCGACGGTCTATAAAGTTCTTACATCCATTCTGAGAGCCAAAATTAACACCCATATTGATAAAAATCGTATCATGTCAGCCTCCCAGAATGGATGTAGGAATGGGTCCCGTGGTACTAAGGAGCTGCTCCTCATCGATATTGCTATTAGCCAACAGGTTCGTCGTTCTCGAAGAGATCTGTCGACATGTTGGATAGATTACAAGAAGGCCTATGACTCGGTGCCACATACATGGCTCATGAGGGTGCTGGAGTTGTACAAAGTTGATGCAACTCTGCGCACCTTCCTGATGTCGTGTATGAGGCAGTGGAGTACAGTCCTTCACTATCCAGGATGTCGTCAGATACAGGAGAACAGCGAACCGATAAGGATCGAGCGTGGCATATTCCAGGGCGACAGTCTGAGTCCACTGTGGTTTTGTCTGGCCCTCAACCCTCTCAGTACACTACTGGAGGGTTCGGGACAGGGCTATCGGTTGAGAAGAGGTGGTCAGGTCATATCACACCTCCTTTACATGGATGATCTGAAACTCTTTGCCCCCAACAACTTGCAACTGATGAAGCTACTGAAGGTAACAGAAACCTTCAGTAGCGCCATCAGAATGGAATTTGGTGTGGACAAATGTGCAGTCATGCATGTAAAGCGAGGGGAGATTATGGAATCCGTGGGAACTCAACTCTCGGATTCCATACACCTTAGATCCCTCTCCTCAACCGAAACCTACAAGTATTTGGGTATGTCGGAAGCGTTAGGCATCAATACTGCTGACGTGAAACAGTCGCTGAAGGAGCGCTTCTTTGGCCGCCTGAATAAAGTACTAAATAGTCTTTTATCAGGCGGGAACAAGGTGCGCGCCTTCAACGGTTGGGTCATGCCGGTATTGATGTACTCTTTCGGCATACTCAAATGGACTCAGACGGAACTTGACGCCCTGGATAGGAGGGTCCGCACACTGCTGACCGCAAATCGGATGCATCACCCACGATCATCGGTGATGAGGCTGTATATCCCGCGGAAATGTGGGGGTCGTGGTTTCTTAAATGCTAAGACCCTACACAACCGCGAGGTATGCAGCCTTAGGGAATATTTCCTAGAAACCGACGTGGGTATGCATCGAGATGTGGTCGCTGTGGACAAGGGCCTCACCCCGCTCTCCTTGGCAAACGAGAACTGGCGCAAACTTAAAGTACTGGATACTAATGACCGCAGGGAAGTATGGCAGAGCAAGGAGCTTCACGGACGCTTTTACCGGGTCCTACATGGACCCGATGTAGATTTCTTAGCGTCCGTAGCCTGGCTGCGCTTTGGTGACCTATTCGGGGAAACCGAAGGTTTTGTCTGTGCGATTATGGACGAAGTTATGATGACGAATAACTACCGGAAATATATTGTGAAGGACGGTACGGTTGACATCTGTCGGGCATGCCACCGGCCCGGGGAATCAATCCAACACATTATTTCTGGTTGTTCTCGTCTAGCTAACGGAGACTATTTGCACAGACACAACCTTGTAGCCAGGATTATCCACCAGCAACTTGCTCTTAAATACAATCTTGTGGAATCTGAAGTACCGTACTATAGGTATGAGCCCGACCCAGTTCTCGAAAATAGCAATATCACGTTGTATTGGGATCGATCTATCATCACTGATAGGACTATTGTTGCCAATAAGCCTGACATAGTGGTGATAGATCGACAAGAGCGTCGCACAATGATTGTTGATATAGCTGTTCCTCATGACGAGAACCTCGTGAAGGCTGAGAAAGATAAAAAAACAAAGTATCTTGATCTGGCTCGCGAGGTTGTCGACATGTGGGAGGTGGATACAGCAGTCATTGTGCCGATAGTCGTGACGGCCAATGGCTTAATAGCCAAGAGCCTCGACCAACATCTCAGGAGGCTCTCGTTGGGCAGTTGGATCAAGGGCTTGATCCAGAAAGCAGTACTCCTGGACACGGCGCGTATTGTTAGGAGATTCCTTTCTCAGGAGCCCTGACCACCGGTAGCTTGGACCCTATTCCCGATACCGGTGGGCAACTACTTTTTATATTTTTAAATGTTTTTGTATTTATTTATGTTTTTCTAAGTACCTAAATATTTAAAAATTTAAAATTGTATGTATATAAAATTGAATAAATGGAATAATAATAATAATAATAATAATAATAATAATGGCTCTTGGCTTAATAGCCAAGAGCCTCGACCAACATCTCAGGAGGCTCTCGTTGGGCAGTTGGATCAAGGGCTTGATCCAGAAAGCAGTACTCCTGGACACGGCGCGTATTGTTAGGAGATTCCTTTCTCAGGAGCCCTGACCGCCGGTAGCTTGGACCCTATTCCCGATACCGGTGGGCAACTACTTTTTATATTTTTAAATGTTTTTGTATTTATTTATGTTTTTCTAAGTACCTAAATATTTAAAAATTTAAAATTGTATGTATATAAAATTGAATAAATATAATAATAATAAAAAAATAACCTATTCCAAAATAACAGCCTGTGCCGTTGCAACCAGAGTCTTTGATTGCAACAGATTTATAATATAGTACCTAATTTCATTCAGTGAAGTAGAAACAGATGTTATCTCTTTCTGTTAAAATAAGTTAGAAGAGAAAACAATTGATTTAAACTGTTCCAGGTCAGTTTTCTTTCTAATAACGTAAACATCCGTAAGGTAGTTTTAGAAGAGCATACAGACACCAGTTACGGCAGTGTTTTAATTTGGTTGGTCGTTTGTAGGTTGTGGAACAGGCAGGCACTGGAACAGTATTTTTGGTTTTGCGATACCTGTTAAATGTCGTTACTTTTAAAAACCTGTTTTTAAACTGTTTCGATAAATATGCCTCACTCCTAGTATCTGGTTGTCAATTGGTACTAACAATAGTAAATTGGCGTAGGTCGCTCCAAAAATGTCCCACATACCACCCCGCTTTTGATTGCGAAGGCGATCCTGCGTCCGTACGATGGGAAAAATGGAAGAGGGGGTTTGAATTGTTTTAAGTTGCATTAAATATATCAAACCCAGAAAAAAAAAAAAGCCACACTACTATATGTAGGAAGTTTGACACTTCAGGAGATATACTATAATATCCCTGGTAAAGTGATAGACGAAGCAGTGGGAATCAATTTAGATGTAAACAACTGGACTCTTGACGACTACTTTTTACCTCGTCAGAGTAAAATATATGAAAGACATTTTGTTCAGACTCTAAAACAAGAACAAGGTGAAAAATTCGAAAATGTTCTAGTAAGTACGGCTTCGTCACCAAAGTAGAAAATGAACTTGCATTTCCGCTTGCGAATAAGACAACTTAATTGATTAAATTGTCGAAAACTGTCGTTTCAAGGAGAATCCTGTCAAATATAATATTGACTATATTTTTCATTTTGATGATGAAACGACGCTAAGCTGTCATGTTGGAGGTATTAAAGTATATTTGATTATTTATTCTGGCAGCAAGTGTGACATTTTGAGTGAAACAACTTAGAATTATCTTAAAAAATGCGGAATTACTATCAGTAATTAGAACATTTGGTGTAGATATTCAAGTAGCCGACTAACAGCAGACTGCAACATTCTATAATTGTTAAATTCCGCGATAGTGGAGTACCCGTTCCCCTGCAAGGAAAGATTAACAAAAAGATTGACCAATTGATCAAATTGGATACCTATATAATAGAACCCATTACTAAACCTTCGGGATGGGTATCACCAATAGTGCCCATCTTTAAACCGGAAGGATATGTAAGAGTGTGCGTAGACATGCGATGCGCGAATATGGTTATCGTTAGGGAAAACCATCCATTGCCGACAGTGGATCAGCTACCTACAAAATTTAACAAGGCAGGCGTTTTTCAAGCTCGACATTAAAGACGCATATTTCATCAAAGTCGAAATCAGCGAGGACTCAAGAGATATAACAACTTTTATTTATAACGAGTCAAGGTTTGTACCGATATAAGTGGCTCATGTTTGACATAATCGTATGCGCCAGAGCATTTTCAAAAAATTGTAGAAATAATACTTCTTCCCTTTGATGGTGTCGTCAACTTATTGATGACATTGTCATATATGGCAAGGATGACGCAGAACACAATGCGTTGGAGCCTATCAAACTTGTCCTGCATTTATTTAAAGGAAAAAACATTTTAATAAATCAGAAAAAATGCGTATCTAATGTCAAGAGCATAAAATTTGGGACATGAATTATCGTTGGAAGGGATTAAAACCCTTGACAAATATGTTAAGGTTGTAGACAGTTTTAGGGAGCCAAAAAACTATAGAAGAAATACAAAGTTTTTAGCACTAATAAACTATGTCAACAAATGGATCCCAGATATGGCGACTACATCAAAACCCTTTAGGAGGCTTTTAACGCTAAAATTAGGAAAAATACCGATATTAGTCACAACAGGGTTCTGACCCAAAAGATAAAACCACAGTCATGACAGATGCCATGTTGTAGTCCGGTTGGATATGCTCATTCAGTCTAATAATAACGGACCACGGGTAATTGCTTTTGGTAATAAGAGCCTTACAGAAGTTGACAAACGTTATTTTCAGACTGAAATAAGAAGCTCTCGCTCTGGTTTGGACTGTAGAGCACTTTAGAATGTACTTATACGACAAACCACACCATGAGCAGTGAGCACCACATTCACCAAAGCATACAGTATGCAAAGCCTCATGCAATAGGGATGAATGTTATTGGTGCCGATTCTCTTGTTCAATAACTAAACTAAAATTAGAGAATAAATAAGAGAAAAGTAATTATGTAAAAAATCTTAGTAGTCAAATTTGACCCACTACTTGGTTTTTGATTAAACTGATATTTTGCATAAATGTTTAGTTTGGACGACATTGGTGCCGATTGTCTTGTTCAATAACTAAACTAAAATTAGAGAATCGCTATCTTTTACTAAAAAGCAGTGCGACAAAATGACGGCTAGCTATGAAACAAGTTATAGATGTCAAACCGGTTTACGCTTTGCGCTTAACCGTGTTTTTAATCGACATGATTTTACGTGTACCCTTGATTTGTATGGAAATATTAGTGCAACTAAATTTGACAGCTTTAATTTACATCCGTCTCTTTCTTGTTCTATTAGAGAAAAAAAGATAGAACACACACAAGACAGGACATATATACAGGGTGTAAAAAGAAAGATCACAGAGCCGTTAACTACGCATACTGTACGTCTAACGAAGTAGTTTTGCGCTAATATGATATTGCTGGGAGACGACTTTTATTTTAGTTATGAAAAATAAAACAATGTTTTATTCCGCGCAATGTAACGCGAACACAGGCAAGTGGAGTAAAACACCGTCCCTTCGCTCGTTACATACGTTTGATATTCATTTCGTTTTCGTAACCGCAAATTCGTAATTTAGAAATTTCGGAAAAAAATAATCGAAAATTCAGTAAATGTTTGCTTGGAAAAAAGTTTATTAATAACACTTAGTATTCATTTATAAAAAAAAAAAAAAAAAAAAAACAAAAGTCAGAGACAGGGAGAATAATAAAAGAAAAACCCAATAAAAGAAAGCAAATTTTAACCCCACACGTTGTAAATTCTAGCGGTTCTAAATATACCATAAAGAACGATTACACCGGACAAGAGTTGAGGAGGAATATTATCCATCTATAAAGAGTTGAAGGTAAATGGCAAGTATGTGGAGAAAACACACCTGATTCTGATGATACCAGCGATTATTCTGTTTTACATACGTTACATACACATATGTTAAGATTGTTGCATATTATTATATAGATTCAAGTTCTTCAAACTTAACAGACAGATGTATTGCTGGGGAGTTTGTTGGCCACTTCTTCTTCACAGCTAAAACACTAGGAAGTGGTGACGGGCGGGCGTTTTGGGGGACTGTCTTTATGTAGAACTTTGATGTTCAAAAAGTGCTGGCTCTCAGCCTAGTTTGAATAAATGACATTTGATTTTGATTGCGATTCCGACAGCAAATAGTATAATTATTTGTCAATCTTGTTTGTGTAATTGTAATTAACAATGTATAATTTTCTTTTGTTTGAAACCTCTGTGTAAACTATTTCTAAAATTATATTAACGTTAGGTGTAAACTACATTAAGAAGTCTAATTCCAATTGTGCTAATGAGTTTAAGTTTTCCGTTTCACATAAGTCTATTTATAAAAATCTGAAAAATTAATATTTGTAAAAAGGGAAGAGGTGTGACGATTAAATAATATAGAAGTGAAGGTAGGTCCACGCGAGTATAAGTGTCACTAGACAGCTGTCACTGATACTGGATGGACGTGCGCTCAGCTCGCTATTGCAAGACACCAAACGATTGTTTTATTTAACCATCTGTGCTTACTCCTGTGACAAGTGGACGTCACAATATCCATCAAATTTGTAGGTCGGCAAACAGATTAAAATGTTAGTATGTTGTAATGGCATTAATATGTTTCTAATAATATTAATTAATCTAAAATAATTGTTAGTTTTTTTTAAATCTTTCTCGCCTATAAAAATCAAACAAAGGTCATTCTTTGTGTAATTTAACAATTTTTGTTGCAAACCATCTATCAACTGTGTAATTCCAGAATTTGTAGAGATGTAGTGACATATATTATGATTTGGAAAAGTGCTTTGTGCTATTGATAATACCTTATTTGTTTTGTTACTGCTCACTAAACATAGCCTACACTGTTTTTGTTGCTTTATAGGTGGTACTAATGAGGTACTGGTGTCGCCATCTATTTGCAGGTATTTCTCTTCAGGTTCTTTGTAGGTAAAATATTTGTTATTGTTGATGTTGATTTTATCCTGTAGTCTACAAAGTGTGGATATGTTGCTGGTGGCGCCATCTGTTATCGCTTCACTGGTCTCATTTAGCCCAAGATCTATGCAACTACTGTTAATTTCCTCAATAAAAGACTGATCTAGATTTCTTGATATCCTTTTCTTTCTTTTGCCTTTACTTTTACTACATAATACTTTATTTTTCGTTTCTGAGCATATTTCTTGTAAGTTTCTAGATTTATTCTTTTCTTTATTTAGAGCAATTTTTAGCGTCATGTTTTCCATATTAAGTTTCTCTATTTCCGTGTGTGCACTTTCCAACTCACTTCTAAGCTGGTTTATATTTCTTTTTAAATCTTCTGTGTCGCTGTCATAAGCAGTTGATAAGTCTGGTAAACTAAATCTTCTAGTTGTTTCAGACTTTGTTGACTCGAAGGAGATGTCTAGCGAGTCATTATGCGCAATAGCTTTTGGTCGACGAACTGTTACATTGTCTTCTTCCATAGTAGTAGAATTAAAGAGTTAACTGATCTTCTCGTTCCGTCAAAGATATTTTATGAGAACTTCCTCTATTAGTATCATCTGTTAGTAATATAACAGATAGACGTCTTAAAAGTGTAGTAGTTACGCTACTCGCCGCTAGATGGCCGGCAGCTAGGGATCAGTGCTGTTTCGAAGTACACTTTTTCAGATCTTTATGGAAAATAATCATTTAAACCTGTATTGTAGTTTTGAAAGTGATATTTTGGTTTAGTCTGGACGTTAGTTTGATCACTGGTATGTGTAATAGCTTACTCGTATTTTGCACTGTCACTGGGTCATATACTGTTAAAATTATTTCGTAGTATTCTCTTCTTTATTTCCGTGGATAACACTTGATGTGGTATTGTAGCTGTATATATTCACTTTGTCACAGAATTTGCTAAACACCACTTATGTTTTTAATTTAAACAAATTTATTTATTTTTGACAAGAACTCAATGTTGTGCTGATGAACTACCCTCTCTCCAAAAAATCCTATATATATATACCTATTTTACCGCACGCTCCATTGTATAGCGCCGTGCATAACCATTACGGTTTTTTTTTAATTTCCATAAAAATTATATAAGAATTCCACCAAGAAGTCTCACATTACAAGAATAAATAAGCTGAATGATCGAACCTCCTTGGAAGTGGTTTTATTAAGTGTAGTGCTTTTTTTTTTTTTTTTTTTTTTTTGTGGGGTGGGAAATCATCCTATGACTTTTCCCGCTCTGGGCGGAGCGGGAGGGCGTGTCAGACTCTTACTGACTAAAACCCACCCCTGTTCCTTCCTGCCTTTGAGTGCCCAGGGGCGAGGTAACTCTGTTTCGAATTTATCCTCAACCCCCGGGCAGGCATCGGCCATGACGGGCCCCGTCTCTTGCTGACAACTCTTTGAGGCGCGCGTGGAACACTACGCGCCGTCGACTCTCGGGCCTGGTGCTGATCGGACGGCGAGCTACCCATTACTCGCCGTCCGCAGGCCCGGGTCTACGGTGGCCGGAGATCGTCTCGCGGCGCCGGAAGTCCCCGGCGTCTCCTGAGGCGGCTGCTGCTGAGGGCGTGAGGGCGACTTCGTCGTTGGTGCTCTCTCACGCGTCCCGCCTCCGCCTTCGCGAGCATTACTGTTTCGCAGAAGGAGGAGACGGCTTCCCATTCCCTGTCGCTCCGTACCATGGCCTGAACCAGGGCAGGGCGCGAGAGGTCGCTGCCGCCTCTCGCATCCACGAGAACACGGCGGTGCTCTGCCCAAGCGGGGCAAACCTCCACCGTATGCTCCACCGTGTCCTCTGGGCGATCCGTGCAATGGAAACACCCGGGCGTCACCTCCCGCTTGATCCGAAACAGGAACCTCCCGAAACAGCCGTGTCCGGTGAGGACCTGCGTCAGGCGGAAGGTGAGGGCGCCGTGAGGTCTCTCCAGCCAAGCCTCAAAGAGGGGCACTACCGCCGCAATGGTGGCGTGCCCAGCGCGGGGTTGTGACAATCGCTGTCTTCATGTCGCCATGAGATCCTGCCGGAGCTCTGTCCGCCGAGCCGCGAGTTGTCGCGGCAGCGGAGTTTCGCCCCGGCGTTTCGCCTCCTCGCGCTCCTCATAGAGGTTCGCGAGGATTTTTGCCTCCAGATCCCATGGCGATAATCCGGCAAGGAGGCTCGCCGCCTCGCAGGAGATCGTACGGTATCCTCGGATCATTCTGATCGCCATGACCCTTTGGGACGCGTTCAGACGGCGAGTAGTCCGCTGCCTTAGCGAACGCGCCCACACCGGTGCTCCGTAAAGGGCCATGGACCGCACGATCCCCGCGTAGAGCCTCCGGCAGGAGGCGTTTGGCCCCCTCAGATTGGGCATGAGCCGACTCAAAGCAGCCCCAGCCCTGTCCAGTCTGGGAGCCAAACGTCGAAAATGCTCGACGAAGTTCCACCGGCTGTCGAGGACGAGTCCCAGGTACTTCATCGTCCCCTCGACGCCGATGTGAACCCCTCCTACCGTTATCTGGGAACCCGCCGGTGGCGCATTCCGAGGACCATGAAAACACATGGCCTCGGACTTGTGCAACGCCACCTCGAGTCCCAGTTGCCGGATCCTGTCCACGATTATCGCAACCCCGCGTGTCATTATGTTGGCCGCCGCCTCGTGCGACCACCCCTGCGCCAGGACCAGGGTGTCGTCAGCGTAGCATATTACGCTGACGGCGCTAGGGAGGTCGGCGCGCAGCACCCAGTCGTACCCGATGTTCCACAGAGGCGGCCCCAGGACCGATCCCTGTGGAACACCGCACGACATCTCTCGTCGGTTCCATTCTCCCTGGTGACCGGGGTAGATGACGGCCCTGTCCGTCAAATACGCCTCGACTACGCGACGGAGGTAGGGCGGCACCCGGTGATACCGGAGTGCTTCCACTATGCAACTACAGGGCAGGGTGTTGAAGGCATTGGCGATGTCCAGAGACACCGCCAAGACGACCCTACCCCGGGCTACTGCAGCCCCCGTCGTGAGGGCTCGTACGCGCATGATGGCGTCCACCGTAGAGCGCCCCCTGCGGAAGCCGTACTGGCTCTCCGCCAGATCCGGCCCCACCTGCGTCAGCTGCCCGACGAGGCGGTCTGCAATTACTCTTTCAAAGAGCTTGCCCACCTCGTCGAGCAGCACGATGGGCCGGTAAGCGGACGGAGAGTCCGCTGGGCGCCCCGGCTTCTTGATGAGGACCAGCTTCCCCGTCTTCCAACGGAGTGGAAACTGGCCCCTCTCCAAGCATGCGCTTAAAAGCCCTCTAAGTCGAGGCCCGAGAGCCTCCTGCAATGCCAGGACCAGGGCTTTACCGTGCACGCCATCTGGTCCTGGGGCGGTGCTTTTGGCATTCAGCCTACGCACCGCCGCTCTCAGCTCTACCTCGGTCACTTCGGGAGCATTGTCGTCGTCGTCGGGTCGGTCCGCGTCAGGCACCACAGGAGGAGGCGGAGCCATAGGCGGGGGAGTATGTTCCCCTCGCGAAGGGAACAGAGCGCTCACCACGCCCTCCACGAGCTGCGGCCGGAGACTCTGCGTCAGAGGGGGCCCAAAGGCGGAGTTTATCCCGCACCACTTTGTATGGGCGCCCCCACGGGTCTCTGTTCAGAGTCCCCAGCGACTCCTCCCTCCCTGCTGCCTCCGCTCGGAGGGCGAATCTCGCAGCTCTGTACCCCTCGTACAGCTCCGCCTCGATGGCTTCCGTATCCGGCGTGCGGTTACGGAGCCGCCTGCGGTACCTGGTGTACCGGCGTCGCGCGGCAATACACGCTTGGCGTAAAGCCGTAAGCGCCGGCGACCACCAGTACATCTGGCGCCGAGCACATCCTGGCTGGACCCGGGGCATTGCCACGTCACAGATCTCGGACATGGCCTCCTGGAACCACACCACCTCGTCATTGATGTCGGCAGGCCTGTCCGGTGATGACACCCAGGCCTGCACGATCGAGGCTTCCAGGAGTAGCTCCCGGTCCAGCTGCTTCAGCGACCAAATAAGTGTAGTGCTAATAAAGAGAAAATGAAACGAAAGATGTAGTTCTAATTTTCACCGCGCGAACGTGGCGCCATTTGTAAATTCGTGCCATTTCCGTTTTAGAAACGTCAAAGATTGTTGCTACTTTCCGACTGATATCTTAAAAAAATAGTTTGCTTCATTATATATTACTACTACTTTCTCTATTTTCTCGCAAATGTGTTGAAAAACAGCAAAGTTTTAGTTAATTTGCGTGAACATTTTTTTTTTTTGAGAAATCATTCTTTTACTTCTGCCGCTATGAGTGGAGCGGGAGGGCGCTCTTACTGTCTAAAACCCACACCTGTTCCTTCCCTGCCCTGAGTGATCAGGGGCGCGGTTAATCTGTTTCGAATTATCCACGATCCCTGGGCAGGCATCGGCCATGACGGGCCCCGTCATGCAGTGCTGACAACTCATTGAGGCGCGCATGGAACATTACGCGCCGTCGACTCTCGGGCCTGATTCTGATCAGACGGCGAGCTACCCACTACTTGCCGTCCGCAAGCCCGCGTCTACGGTGGCCGGAGATCGTCTCACGATGTCCAACGCCCAGGGCGTCTCCTGCGGCGGCTGCTGCTGGGTGCGTGAGGGCGACTCTGTTGAGCCTCTCTCACCCGTTCCGGCTCCTTTTTTGCGAGCAATACTGTTTAGCAGAAGGAGGCGACTGCTTCCCATTCCCTCTCGCTCCGTACTAAGGCCTGGACCTGGAGAGGTCACTGTCACCAATCGCCTCCACAAGAACACTTGGGGCTCCACCCAAGCGGGGGAGATCTCCACCGTATGCTCCACCGTGTCCTCTAGGCGATCCTCACAGTGGTGACACCCGGGCGTTTCCCTCCGCCTTATCCTACACAGGAACCTCCCGAAACTTCTATGTCCGGTGAGGACCTGCGTCAGGCTGAAGGTGAGGACGCCGTGGCACCTCTCCAGCCACTCCTCAAAGAGGGGCCTTACCGCCGCAATTGCGTCGTTCCTTGCGTGAACGTTACTGTAACCGAATAAATATTTTTCTTTCTTTTCTTCCTTCACATAGGCTATAATTTATAGTAGGGGAAGTACTAATTTCACGCGGGAGAAGCCGCTGGTACAAGCTAGATTTATTATATCACAAGTCACCTTATAACTTAAGATCGATTGACAGCAACAATAAACTTTAGTAGTTATAGTTACGGTTACGAACACACTTTCATAAACTCCTTAACTCTCGAAGCACTTAATTCTACCACCTCAGTACCACCAGACCGAAATGATCTCGTTTGTTAAGCAAAACGATGCGGTAAGCAACTTGTTAATTTCTCCGAAGTGATTAATATGTAAAGAGCGAGTTAATAAATGAATAGCTTCGGATCAAATGTCCGCGCGGCTGCCTAACGACTGCAAAATGATAAATCAACTTTAGGAAAACAATACCACCGGCAGAGTTTGGGGTAAGGGCTGTTTGTTAGATGGAGATGGGCGATGGTTTAAACACAGGGTTTTGTTAACTCGACGTATTACCGGCAGGACACGACAGTGTGCACCAATATTAATTGTAATAAAACAAATAAATGAGCCTTTTAAAACCCAGTGTGAAGTTGATTTCAAACATTTAGAAACCACCATCATTCTCCTGCCATCATCATTCATTCTCCTACCCTTATCCCAATATATTTGGGGTCGGCGTAACATGTCTTTCTTTTCCATAATTCTCTATTAGTCGCCATCTTTGTAGTCACCCTCCATTTACCCATATCCTCTATCACACAGTGCATCCATCGTTTCTTATAGCCATCCACACCCATAAACAAGACTTTCCTCACGACATTTTCTTCATTCCTCCGCATCACATGCCCATAACATGACAACCGATTTCCACACAACTGTTCAGTCAGCGCCACTTTCAGATTTCCTCTTACAAACCATTCAAGGTTATTTCGGTATCGGCCTCCTGCGGCGGTAGCGGCCGGGGGCGTGAGGGCCACTCCGTACTACTTGAGTCTCCTTCACCCATCCCGCCTCCGCCTTCGCGAGCATTACTGCTACGCAGAAGGAGGAGACTGCTTCCCATTCCCTCTGGCTCCGTACCATGGCCTGAACTAGGGCCGGGCGCGAGAGGTCGCCGCCGCCTATCGCATCCACGAGGACACGGGACAGACCTCCACCGTATGCCTTACCGTGTCCTCTGGGCGATCCGCGCAGTGGTAACACCCGGGATCTTTGGGAGTCTACCTTAATTGATTCAGAATGACGTCACTTCATCGGTCCTTGAAAAGTGTGCGAAGTTTAGTTTTTTTTTATTTAAACCAACGTTTTGAATTGGATGAAAATCACGTTTAAAGATTCCGTTACACAGATATACCAAGCTAATAAAAGCGTGTTATAAAATATATGAAAATAATTGCATATATTGGCATTGCTATCTTAGTGCACGCACACATCGCTACGCTACTACTACCCAACAACCTCAAGTTTTCTGTAGCTTTGAAATTAATCAAATAGTCTGTAGTCTGTAGTTATGACGGCGCGGACATCCCTCTAGATTGATGGGCCCAGGGGATAGTGGGTAGCTAGTTCGGACCCGCCTGAGGTATTATGCCTTGTTGTAATGTTAATTGATTCACTGTTCATTTTGTTCGTTATTGAGTATTGTAGCTGGCTTGTTGCTTGAGATAAGTCCTTTGTGGAAATCGGAGATTATATAAAGTCAATTATGGGAACAAGAGTGGTCATCGTATTAATTAAAAGATCCATGTTAGCGTTTAAGGTCATTGATAATTACAAAGTGTTGAACAGGAATAATTCCTTTCCTTTCGTATTTTAAATTCAAGGGAATCAGTGAACCCGGGCCTGCGGACGGCGAGCAGTGGGTAGTTCGCCATCCGATCAGCACCAGGCCCGTGAGTCGACGGCGCGTAGTGTTCCACGCGCACCTCAAAGAGATTAGTGTCAGCCACCACTGACGGGGCCCATCGTGGCCGGTGCCTGCATGCCTAGGGGTAGCGGATAAATTCTGAAAATGAGTTACCGCACCCCTGGGCACTCAGGCATGGAAGGAACAGGGGTGGGTTTTAGTCAGTAAGAGTCTGACACGCCCCGCTCCCGCTCCCGCTCCACCCAGAGCGGGAGAAGTCATTGGATGATTTGTCATGCCCCCGAAAAAAAAAGGGAATCAGTGAGAAATTCAGTTTTTATTCGTTAAGTTAAGGCGCTATTAACTGCCAAAGACCTTGAGTGGTTAGCTTGGGTGTTCTATACTGAGGTTCCCACGTAACGCGTCGTACGTCCACCCAGTAATAGGACTCGCCCATCATGGAGCGCTGACCGAAACCAGACGCATTATTAATTTTTATACATAGAAAAACAAGTATTATTTATTCTAAAACACGTATACTAAATTATAAATAATTAAATGATCTTTAATATGGTTAAGATTTTATAAAAATATGCTTTATAGTTTATGCGTGATTCTCATTTTTTTATCCGCGTTAGATATAACTTTTCAAATTAATTACACTATGTTATAAAAATATAATTTCAAATATTCACATATCAAATTACAAAAAAAAAATATCTAAAATAACATATATTTTTTTCAAAGAAATATAACTAGTCGTTTAGACGTGATCTTCAATTAAAAATCATTAGAAGTCGTACAACTGCGCCTTAAATGAATCATTTGGAAGTAACGAAACTGATTAGGTATAATTATGTTTCTTTTGTTGCTTTTTTTTCTTTCGAATCGACGGTTTCCTAACTCTTTAAATTCTTTGGGTCCAGAAGCTGGCCACTTTAATTGCAGCGTCAGCATCGTTAGCATCGTTCATCAGCTCCTCCATAGTGCAGTTGTATGGACACTCGGGCATTCCAGTATATGAGTCATGTTCTGGACAGGGTTACCGCACTAACTTTGGGTATCAGATGAGTCTGTAAAACCCTATTTTGCCAAATTGTGTGTGCAGGGAATCCTTTCTTTTTTACCGACTGCGCGACGCAAGGGATGGTTATGTGTATATCAGCCTATGTATCTATGTTTATTCTTTAGTGGCAATACTTACTTACTTAGCGTGGACCGATTTTCACAACCAGACAACCAGACGCCATATTGTAAAAAAAACTTTTTTCCAAAAAAAAAAAAAAATAGAACCGACTTCCAAAAAAAGTGCAAAATAACTTTAATTTTGGAAGTCGGTATTTCTGGTTTTTTGTCTTCGTTTCTTGACACCGACTTATTATGCACTTTTTTTGGAAGTCGGTTCTATTTTTTTGTAAAAAAGTTTTTAATTTTTCACTTTTTAGTTGTGGTTCCCCATTAAACTGTGTTAACAATTCATAGACATACGATAGCAGCAATCGCGGTTGATTTGCTGTCATTTTTTGAAGAGTTCCGTTGTCTGTCTCCGAAACTCATAATCAGATCTATATGAAATTTAAATGGGACCATTTCGGAATAAAGCCCTTTCGAACAAAAAAAGAACTTTACAAATCCATCTATATATGACGGAGTTATGCTTGAACACACATAAAAAAAAATACGGACATTATTTTTTTTTTGAAGTCGGTTAAAAAGAAAAAAATTAAAGTCAACGAATGAAAAAAGAAATAAGTGGGTAAACCGTTTGACAGAAACCCTCCTCACTTTAAAACCTCTAAAGCCAAACACAAACGTCATTTCACCCACCTTCAGAATAGCCACCGCATCAAAATCTCACAAAATCTCTCCAGCACCTTCCCTTGCACGTTACAAGACGTTGAATGTTGGAACTGTTCAAGATGTTCACCGCTGCACATTTGGCCGTGTCTGAGATCGTAATTGGCCCCTAAAGTAGTGGCTACACGAGACTACATCACCTCGGGCCACGCCCCTTCGCTGTTCTGTCCTCGGCTTATACCGAACAAGGATGATGTTCTATTACGGGTATGAGACTAGTACCTACATGTATGTAGGTAAGTAAGTATTTGTTAGTGAAGGAAAATGTAAATTGTATTTCCATAGGTTAAGAAGTTGTACAAACCAACATATAGTCCACGTATATTTACAGTAGTAGATACTGTGGCGATTGTAGACACAGCCTAAACTCAGCGGGTCTGTACCAGCCTTCAGTTGGCTGTTGAGATTATTGAAAAGCCGTTTGAGTATTGAATGAGTAGGCATCACATTAGTTTTAGGGATCAGTTCTGCTTGCCTGGCCGAAGTGGGTACTTGTATTTTGCCGTGATTACCAACATAGTTATTTAGAGTGCCCTATCCCTTTTTCCTTTCTCACACTGCACATATAAGCCAGTCACTCTCGTACACCACACTCTCGGAAGCAGCGAGTGGGACCACTTTCTTGAAACTACTAGAGAACCCCAGGAGCCCTGCAGGCCTTACTGGAGCCTGCGGGTTCCACAGTACCGAGGTACTCGTAGCTAACCGCCGACCCAGAATATGATCAGAAACAAACAATCTGCCTAGCCTTTGCCCAACTATGTCGTGCCCGTTATTTTTGTAGAGTGAAGAGTTTCGTACCCGAAGGGCCCAAACGGAGCTCTATTGCTGTCACTCTCTAGTCTGTTGGTCTGTCCCACTGTCTGTTCGTCGTCTGTCACAAAATTTTGTTCTGAATAATTTTTTAACTTCCCACTAACCTATGAACTTGAAAGGTGATAATGTTTATTATGACGAATATTTTACTATACAATACCAATATATTGATAAATCACATTTTTCTGTTTATTATAACGAATAATGTTTATTATGACGAATATTTTACTATACAATACCAATATATTGATAAATCACATTTTTCTTTCTTTCCTTATTTGGTACGGAACAATAAATGTGAGAAGTTCGATACAATCGTATCCGAAGGGTCCAAACGGAGCCCTATAATTATTGCTGTCACTCACGTACCCGTCTGTCCTTCTGTCTGAAGAATTTTTTAACTTCCCATTGACCTTTTTTATGAACTGTAAATTTGGTGATAGTGTTTATGATTACGTATATTTTTTTGCAAGTAATGTTTGAATTTAAATTAAAAAAGGTCGGAAAGAACGTAATTTGGAATTGAGGTCAAAAAACCAACAAGGCTTAAGCTGCCTTGTTACAGCTTCTTGTCTCTGGAGCCCTAACCACCGGTAGCTTGGACCCTGCTCATGACACCGGCGTACTATGATGGTGGCACAGATAATATAATATACTAACAAATACCAAAATAAATACTTGTGTTCAGGGTAAAGCGTAAAAAGCCAGCACACATCCCACCAGTAATGTTAAAAGGTGTGGCCCTTGAAAGAGTGCTGGAATTTAAGTACCTAGGGCATATAGTTAATGAGGACATGAAAGACGATGCTGATATGGAGAGAGAACGGAGGGCGTTGGCTGTCCGATGCAATATGTTGGCCCGCAGATTTGCACGGTGTACAATAGCAGTAAAAATAACTCTTTTTAAGGCTTTCTGCCAGTCTTTGTACACGTGCACCCTGTGGGTTCGATATACGCAAAAGGCATACAACGCCCTAAGAGTTCAGTATAATAATGCCTTCAGGGTGTTGTTGGGGCTTCCACGTTACTGCAGTGCGTCAAGAATGTTTTCCGAAGCACACACTGATGGCTTTTACGCCATCCTTAGGAAAAGGACGGCATCAATGATGCGCAGAGTGCGTGGGAGCGTCAACGACATACTGAGGGTCATTAGTGATGAGCCGTGTTGCGCCATCATGGCGCATTGGGTACATGCACATGTGCATGTGCCCGGTGCGTCAGGTGAGCGCAACAAATATATGAATTAATATCTGTATTGTGTCTGTTACTAACATAGCTTTTAAGTAGAATGTATTACTAACATCATATGGATCAAGGTCTGAAATAAAATATTTTTATTTTATTTTATTTTTTATTTTTATATGGTAGGGAACCCTAAATGTGCAAAGTCCGACACGCACTTGGCTGGTTTTATTTCCTTTTCCCGCGAATTTCATAACGCCTCTCGTCCCTGAACAAGTAGGCAGTACACTCAGATTTTCTCGATTAAAGTATTCCACTACACCGTATCATACTATGATGGTGCTAGGAACGTATCAAGCACGGAAACAAAGACGACAAAAATATCCGCTTATGACTCGCGTGTCGTATCCAAAAAATACTGGGCATTATTACTAAATATAACTAGGTGTATTAACACCTAGTTGATGACGACGAAAAATTGTATAAATGTGTTCTTTCGTATGAATTATTCTAATATTTCAAATTAGGTGATGAATTATTATGAAAGATTAATACTAAAAAAAAAAATCAAAAAATACAACCGACTTCTAAAAATTGCAAAATAACTTTCATTTCGGAAATCGGTGTCAAATAACGAAGAAACAAAATACAAACACCGACTTCCGAAATTAAAGTTATTTTGCAATTTTTTGAAGTTGGTTGTATTTTTTGTAAAAAAAAATTATTTTTCTTTTTTTAGTTGTTGTTGGTACCCCAGAACTAAATAATACATGTATACATATTTTTTGTTTATGTTGATACGAGTATTTTCAAAAAAGGCTGAATTAATTTCAATAAAATATGGGACCTCTGAAGTGTGTTCTGCCAAACAAAAAAATAATCATCAAAATGTATTCAAAAGTGGCATAGAAATCGTGTAACAAACATACAAAAACAAAAAAAAAACGTACCAGACGAACTGAGAACCTCCTACTTTTGGAAGTCGGTTAAAAAGAGTCTTTAAGTCAAGAGTGAATAGGTTACTTCTAGGCAAGCGTGCTCCATCTTCGACCACATCATCACTTACCATCAGGTGAGATAGTGGTCAAACGGCACGCGTTTGACCACTATCAAAAGTAAAAAAATAACAACGGACTTAAAAAATAACTTTAATTTCGGAAGTCGGTTTTTGTATTTTATTTCTTCGTTATTTAACACCGACTGCCGAAATTAAAGTTATTTTTTAATTTTTATTGTATTTCTTCTTTGGAAGTCGGTTGTTATTTTGTGAAAAAGTTTTTAATTTTTCAATTTTTCAATTTGTAGTTGTTATACCCCAGAACTAAAAACTCCAATAACATCGAACGTGGAATTTAAACATACTCGTAATTGGAGAAAACAAAAACGTCATCTAGGTATACGTATTTGTTCGTTTTTGTTCAGTTTCTCAAAAAGCGCTGAAGCAATTTCGATAAAATTTATATGGGACCACCTCGGGAGTATTTGCTTTCGGATAAAAAAAAGATTTTTGAAAATCGGTCCACAACTGACGGAGAAATCGGCGGACATACATAAAAAAACAAACAGATGAACATAGGACCTCCTCCTTTTTCGAAAATCGGTTAAAAAACAACACCGTTAGAGAAACCGCGTTTTTTTTTTTTTTTTTTTTTTTTTTTTTTTTTTTTTTTTTTTTTTTTTTTTTTTGGGGGGTGGGAAATCATCCTATGACTTCTTCCGCTCTAGGGTGGAGCGGAAGGGTGTGTCAGACTCTTACTGACTAAAACCCACCCCTGTTCCTCCCTGCCTCGAGTGCCCGGGGGCGAGGTAACTCTTTCGAATTTATCCTCCACCCCCGGGCAGGCACCGGCCGTGGCAGGCCCCTTCCTTTGGCTGACAACTCTTTGAGGCGCGCGTGGAACACAACGCGCCGTCGACTCTCGGGTCTGGTGCTGATCGGACGGCGAGTTACCCACTACTCGCCGTCCGCAGGCCCGGGTCTACGGTGGCCGGAGATCGTCTCGCGGCGTCCGAACCCCCTGGCGTCTCAGGCGGCGGTCGCGGCTGGGAGCGCTAGGTCGACTCGGCTGTGTTCGAGCCTCCCTAGCGTATGCCGCCTCCCTCTTCGCGAGCATTACTGCTTCGCAGAAGGTGGAGACGGCCTCCCATTCCCTCTCGCTCCGTACCATGGCCTGAACCAGGGCACGGCGCGAGAGGTCGCTGCCGCCTATCGCATCCACGAGGACACGGCGGTGCTCTGCCCAAGCGGGGCAAACCTCCACCGTATGCTCCACCGTGTCCTCTGGGCGATCCTCGCAATGGAAACACCCGGGGGTCACCTCCGCCTTGATCCGACACAGGTACTTACCGAAACAGCCGTGTCCGGTGAGCACCTGCGTCAGGCGGAAGGTGAGGGCGCCGTGACGCCTCTCCAGCCACTCCTCAAAGAGGGGCACTACCGCCTCGATGGTGGCAGAGAAACCGCGTTAAACACCCGTTTACTATGTGCTTAGAATGGTTATAACCCATAAGCTCACCGTTTCGGCAACGTTCCGTCACCGACCAATACCGTCACATGCCATACCTACACGGTCAGTGCCGATACACTCCGCGACTATGTTGAAAACAAAAATTGTATTTCTATACAGAATTTAGGTACATTCAATTCGTTTGAAGCTTAATCTTCTGTGTTTATTTCTTATTTTCATTATTTATTCCAGTCAATTCAAAACACCCTTTCTCCGAACGAGTAGATAAATATATATATACATAAGTTTACTGCCTACCGGTAGTAAACTTATATATTTTTGTTTGTTATTCTCAGTTGGTGAAATTTTAATAACCGAATTCTTAGAAACGAAACGTAATCATTTTTGGAAATGAATATCTCAAAGGCTTGTAAGATTTATTTTTCCTGTTAAGCATATGCTTTTTATCAGATTTCAAAGAATATGTAATAATCAGGCAGTGGATCAGTCAAAGTTCCAAGAACCTATATTATATTCGGCCGAACCATTTCTAGAATTTTTTTTGAAAATATGCTAACTCAGAGTTATATATTTTAATCAATATGTATTACTAGCTTCTGACAACGGCTTTGCCAGCGTAGAATTAGAGCTTCATCCATTAAAAATTATAGCTTGAGTGCTATTCCAGACCATAATCTATCTGTCGTCCGATCAGCACCAGGCCCGTGAGTCGAGACGGCGCGTAGTGTTCCACGCGCGCCGAACAAGAGTTGTCAGCATTAAGGACGGGGCCCGTCATGGCCGATGCCTGCCCGGGGGTTGAGAATAAATTCGAAACAGAGTTACCTCGGCCCTGGGCACTCAGGGCAGGAAGGAACAGGGGTGGGTTTTAGTCAGTAAGAGTCTGACACGCCCTCCCGCTCCACCCAGAGCGGGAGATGTCAAGGATGATTTCCCACACCCCAAAAAAAAAAAGACCATAATCTATTTCTGTGCCAAGATCTGTTCAGCCGCTCTGGCTTGACAGAGAAACAAACACCCATCTATCAGTTCAAACTTTCGCATTTATAATATTCTATATTAGTAGGAAGTCGTCATCATCATCATTTCAGCCGAAAGACGTCCACTGCTGGACATAGGCCTCCCCCAAGTATCGCCACAACGACCGGTCCTGTGCGTCTCGTATCCATTGGCTACCCGTGACTCTCACCAGGTCATCGGTCCACCTTGTGGGAGGCCTTCCAACGCTACGTCTTCCGGTACGCTGTCGCCACTCTAGAACTTTTCGGGCCCGTCGACCGTCTGTACTGCGAACAATATACCCTGCCCACTGCCACTTCAGTTTGGTGATTCTTCGGGCTATGTCGGTAATCTTGTTAAAAAGTTGCAAGGTGTGGTAACCCTACATACTCGTATTACTACAGCTAAAGATCCCTAACTTTGTAACACTCTAAATCACAGTACCTAGACAATCGAATGAAGTTCCTACTCTATTGATATTCATTTGAAAGACAACGTAAACACGCAATGAATACTGTTGAATTGACAAAATTTTTTTTTACAAAAAAATACAACCGACTTCCAAAAACAATGCAAAATAACCTTAATTTCGGAAGTAGGTGTTTCTAGTTTCGTTTCTTTGTTATTTGACACCGACTTCCAAAAGCCTCCAACCTAAAAGAGTTTTTCAAATCGGGTCAGGTGTCTTCGAGTAAACATACAGAAAAAATAAAACATTCCAACGAATTGTTAACTTTCCCCTTTTCAAAGTTCGGTTAAAAACTAAAGAGTTTGCAACCGATTGCATGAATTTCATGCATACATTTTCAGAAATTTCCATAGTAGGAAAAGAACTCGCAAAAGTCACACATGATCAGAACAAAAGTCATTTTCTACTAAAGCAAAATATCAATAAGTAGCAGAAACCCAATTAAACATTTCCTTTAAAAATAACACTTCCTTTTTAGGGTTCCGTACCCGAAGGGTCCAAACGGAGCCCTATTGCTGTCACTCACGTGTTGTCCGTCTGTCCGTCTGCCTGTCTGTCCGTCGTCTGTCACAAAATTTTGTTCCGAAGAATTTTTTAACTTCCCATTGACCTAGGAACTTTAAAGGTGAGTTTATCATTACGTATATTTTAATAACAAATATCAAAATATTGATTTTTTATAGTACGGAACCCTAAATATGCGAAGACCGACACGTACTTGGGCGGTTTAAAAAAAAAAAAATAATTTATGTTTAAATACTTACAAAAGAAAAAAAAAATCCGCACATGATCGTCCTCCTCACAAACCTATCAATGCTTTAATGCTACTCTGTAAAATTGTTATCGTGAAAACTTAGTTTTGAAGTAAGCTGTGACATAGCACACTAAACCCCGAGTTTTACGGTGAAATTTTACAGAATGGTCGCCACAGTCCGCAACGCGCCGTTTACGCGGCGGCCACGCATCGATCACGTCACTGACGCCACCTAGTGTACCGTGGCTGACGGATGCCTCCATCCAATACTCAAATTGTCTCCTCTATCATATGGGGGGAGTCACGCCACTAAGTGCAACTATTCGTCAAGTATCGCGAAATGTTAAGTCAGGCTTTTTTTTTCGATCTGCTACGTCGTTTATATGGAATTTGTTTGTAATGGGACACTTTATTTAGCTTGTGTTTTCTTAGACTGATGCTGGTTTTGTGTTTCTTTATAATGGCTCCTAGTGTTGGTTCTTTAGCGAGGGTAAGCGACACAGTTAAGTTAAGCTTAGGTTATGTTAGCATGATGATTAGATGGGTATTGTTTAGCTTATATTTTACTTATTCTTTCTACACAATGTATATTGTTAAGAAATAAATGACTTATGATTTAGATGCTTACAATAATTAGAGTAATAATCCTTTCGACAGAAATTCAATTATGGTGGACAACCTTAACGGAGATTTGCCAAGTATGTAGAAGATATTATAATAATAATTCTATAGAGCACACATAAAAAAACTTTTTTATAAAAATACAACCGATATCCAAAAAAGAAAAAACACCTAAAATTTAAAAATAATTTTAATTTCGGAAGTTGGTGTTTGTATTTTATTTCTTCGTTCACACGTCTTCGTCACAAGAAATACATAAAATCATATAATATGTACCTACTGACGCGTAACAAAACAAAGCAGGTACATACTTCGGAACATTATTTAGCGAACTAAAACCGAATAACACTAAAAGCTGTTTTGGCGAAGTCGTTGCCGGGCGCAGAGTATGTAAGTAATTCATAGTAAGCGAGTTAGGCGGCCCAGGAACTTCCTCGAGCTTCAACTAAAAATACGGCCCGGTTTCACCGAATCGGTAACGGAGGTTAACTAGTAGGAAGTAGTTTTTTCGGACTGTAATAGAATGGATCATAACAGATGGTTGATGGGGCCGAAAAGTTCTGGAGTGGAGACCCCGTACCGGAAGTCGCAGCGTTGGAAGGCCTACCACAAGGTGGACTGATGACCTGGTGAGAGTCGTGGGTAGCCGATTGATGCGAGATGCATAGGACCGGTCGTTGTGGCGATACGGCTCTCACTCTTCGGCTGAAATTAATCATGAATGATGATGAATGGAATGGAACACATGGCTTAGTGAAATAAATAAAAATCTTATATTTTAGACAAAGTCCATAGTTGTTTAGTTTACACACAACTAGTGTTAGTACTTAAGACTACTAGAAAACATTCTATTTTATTTTACGCCACAGTGGCATGTAGGTATTCAGTGTCCTAGTACGGGGTTGTGCCACCTGTTCGTTATAGTTTTCAATTAGGTTTTAGTCTTGTTTTTAAGTACCATTAAGATTAAGCCAAGATCTTTAACTACGACTTCTAATAATAGAGAAATGGTTTAATTTTGACAAGTTGTAAAATAGTTTGATTTGAGTGTGAGTTGGAATCAATGTTCGATTTTGCGCAGCTTAAGAGTTTTACGTTTCTGTGGGAGCATCACAAACTGATTGTTACTTAAGTAAAAATATATTTGGTTAATATATCGTAAGCATCTTCCTAGCTTAATTTTTTTCTAGTTAAATAATTTAAAAACAGTTTATGTATTTAGGGACTTAATCTACTTTGAAATTATATTATGTAGAGAACTGAACTCAAGGTCGTAGTTATGCCTATTAACATTTAGTCTCGGAGGAGTCTCAAAAGATTAAAGCCAAAAAGGCAGAATAAAATCGTTTATTTGAGAGCCTACTATTATCTCAGACATGTTGGCAAGACAAGTCTTCAGACAGCCATGTCTTTAATTGTGTCTAATATTCCGGTACCTTTTATTTTTTTGGGCGGTGGGAAATCATCCAACGACTTCTCTCGCTCTGGGTGGAGCGGGAGGGTGTGTCAGACTCTTACTAATTAAAACCCACCCCTGTTCCTTCCCTGCCTGAGTGCCCAGGGGTGCGGTACCTAATTTTCAGAATTTATCCGCACCGGCCACGATGGGCCCCGTCAGTGGTGGCTGACAATCATCTCTTGTTCGGCGCGCGTGGAACACTACGCGCCGTCGAGTCCCGGGCCTGGTGCTGATCGGACGGCGAGCTACCCACTGCTCGCCGTCCGCAGGCCCGGGTCTACGGTGGCCGGGGATCGTCTCGCGACGATATTCCGGTACCTGACGGATTAATTAAAGTTTGAATTTAGTGATATTTATTGTTGTTTCAATTTTATTGTTCTTTATTCGTTTTCAATTAATCTTCAAGTATTACGTTTCAATATATATTTTTAATTTATTTGTAATTTTATTTATCGTAGCTTAGTAGTCTAAATTATTTTTGTGCATGCTATGGACTCCTGTAAGTTAAGAGGTACACCAACTAGATACTAAATATTGATTGTAGTACATAATATTGTGAACATGCTTTGTTAAATAAAATAATTTGTAGAAAAATAAATAGCTGGATTCACATCGTGTTGCGGATTTCTTTTTATAAATATCTCGTTTTGTCATTCAAATGTCAGCACATAGCTAACATAGAATTACAGTCACTTTACCAAAACACGATTCTAGGTCTTATGCCACCTGAAACTGGATCTAAGCCAGCTCAAAAAGCTTTGACAAAAATATTGAAGTCTTATGTACTTGCGATCTGATAGGTACATGTTCCCGGGCGTGCTGTGATACTTCCAGACATCCGACTCCTTTGGGAGACAGTGCGAAAGTAAGTAAATACACAAAGATCTTTTAAGTGTAGTCAAATACCTTGGAAATTCAAAGTGAACGAATTCAATAGGGAACGCCTGACATTTGCACGTCATATTTAAATCATTTATTTTTTATTAGAGCGTCTGTAGACCCAGTATGACGTAGGATTTCGATTTTTTATATGTATTTGTTTGTGTGACGTTCTGATTATGTTTGCGGGGTAAGCTTGGCCAGAAATCGCTCACGACAGAGAGGTTTGGAGGGAGAACGGGGAGGCCTTTCCCAGCAGTGGGACACAATGTTTGTGTATATGATTTTATTACTATGTCTCGATTATATTCGACAAACAAATCCACAACGGATATATATTTTTTTGCATCTTGAAGTAAAAAGACAATTTTTAATATTTGTTCCGCATTTGCTAAAACTGTTGCCCACTTTCGACAATAAATAAAATCCTTATTAATTATAATTGGGGTGAACTAATAAACCAAAAAAAATACCCTCCTGCTGGCGGAGTTGGGTAAAAACAGATAATAAACGTAAAACCAAGATTAACCTCTCTCAATTTAACGCCCAGTTAACAAACGACACACAGTGCCACGCAAACAATTGGTTAACGAATTTATCAAGAGTTAGCGAGCGGGCAGCTGGTACAACTAGCGACTAGTACTTTGTTTTACTTACTGCACACGCATGTGTAGTTACGTGTACAGCGTGTACTAACAAGTTTACATGAGCTTTTTAAAGGTGGAGCGACTTTGTTTGAGAAAATTGTTTTAGATAAATCTAGGATGCCGGTTTGTTTGTGAAACCACCAAGCTTCATCTTAAACACATACCTCTGTTATATGAGAGTGTTATTATACAGATTGGCACTAAAAATAAAAGGCCTATCAGAGGACGAAGTCGGGCTTTGGATGATGATGACTATCGGGTGAAGCCCGAAGTTATCATCATCCAAAGCCCGACTTCGAAGATTTTGAAGGCGGCTTCGCTCGCGTAGAATTAGTACTTCCCCCATTATAAACTTAGCTTATGTGCTATTCCAGATTACAATCAATCTCTCTGCCAAATTTCATCCCGATCCATTCAGCCATTCAGGCGTGATTGAGTAACAAACATCTATCAATTCATCCAAACTTTTGCATTTATTATCATCACCAGCCTTTTATTGTCCTCACTGCTGGGGCCCAGGCCACGGTTTCTGTGAGAGGGTGCAGCAGGAACATTTATAATAATTATTATAGTAGGATCACCATAAATGTATGGCTGATAAGCTTCTGAATAAAGGTAACGTTGAATCCCACAGACCAATGGGGTTTTTCAGGACCTATTTAAATATGCTGTGAAATCTCATCATGTTAGCTAAAGAAACGAGACTGCACGTGTCAACATAAAAATACTGACGAAACAGCATTTTTGTTTAGGTATTTCGTTACAGTAGCGAATTAGGAAAGTGGCGGAATGGGAAGTAGCCTAAAACGCCATCAAGGGATCCTGTAGCCCCAAATGAGTTTTTAAGAAACCTGAAAAAATAACATACCTGACAAACAAATAACAGACCTGACAAACAAATAACACGCCTGACAAACCATTTACTGTAGTGGGTACAACGGTAATACGTGGTCATATTTTAACTTGTTTTTTTTTTGTGACATCAAATAATATTACGACATCTCGCTACTCACCTCTTGCCAAAATAGTAAAAATATTAAAGACAAAATTGACTCTCTTCTTTCTACAGCAATCAACTGGATGGATAAACATAATCTAGAAATAAATTTTTCAAAAACTAAAGTAATTACTTTTCACCCCCATCAAAAAGCGCTATTAAAAATAGATTATAGTTTTGAAAACACAAAAATAGAACAAGTAAACGTTTTTAATCTTCTCGGCTTGTCTATAGATACTCACATAAACTGGAAGTCCCACATCCAAAAACTTCGAGCCAAACTTTCAAAGTTTTCATATGCCTTACGTGAAGTTAAAAAAACCACAAATATAAACACTGCACTCGTCACCTACTATGCGTATGCCCATGCATGGCTAAGCTACGGCATTATTCTATGGGGAAATAGCACAGATGCACCTACCATATTTACCCTACAAAAAAAGCTCGTCAGAATAATTACTAATATAAAGCCAACAGATAGTTGTAAGCCCCACTTCCAAGAACAAAAAATACTTACCGTAACCAGTTTATACATCCTAGAGATATGCAAGTTTGTCCGAAAAAACTCAGATATTTACCAAACCCGCGAAGAAATACAGACCGGATATACTCTACGGCACAAAAATAGGTTGGATTTACCAACATCCCGACTTAAAATGCATTCATCTGGCCCTTTTGTCATGTCGATAAAAATTTATAATAAATTGCCAAAAGAGAGATAAAAAAGACAAATATTAGTAAATTAAAAAAGTTCCTTATATCAAAGTGCTATTATACAATTAATGAATTTTTTGATGACATACATATTAGGTAGTTGCAAAATTTTTATATCCAGACTAGGGCTGTGTCGATCACGATTGATCGAATCACTTTGATTCGATCACAACCCACTCGCAAGTGATCGACTCACGAATCTCAAAAACATTCGATCATATAACCTGCTCACGGAGGACGCTGACTCGCGATACTCTATACTCACAATACAACAGCGCCGTACTTTACGAATTGAATCGACACAAGTATGTTTGTCTCTTTTTATCGCATTCCGATTTGTATGTCGGTCACTTTCACGAGTAGAGTTTCCTTCGTGCGCGCTACACCAGTACAAACCTGTTTGTTTGGGTCGCGAGTGATCGATCGAAAGATTGATTGACATTAACAATAACAAATCAGTTGCACCGTGACCTACGACTCGCGACCCAAGTTTGCGACCTGTGCGTGATCTGTTTAGTTTTCGGTGTTTGGTGTGGAATGTTTAGTTTATTAATGGTAATTGTTGTTTTTGTATGTTTTTTAAATATTTCTGAGAGTAATTACTGAAACAAACTAAAACACAATAACTGCCGTTATTTTTCTAATGCTAAAGGAAGTAGGTTACTAAGGTAGATTAGATATTGTTATACACATTTCCACACGAAATTTACTCAAGAAACCAGTCAATCACACGACTGAACCACGATCCGTGATAGAAGTATCGAAGTGATCGAGTGATCGAAACGATCGAATCATTTTGATTCGATCACCTTGCCAATGGGTCGCGATTGACCCGGGTTACAACAAATGATTGATCGACACAGCCCTAATCCAGACATTGTTTTTGGTGATTATAATAAAAGCCAACATAAATATTTTTTTAAACGTTATTGACATTTTTTATTTAATTTATTGACATTTTTAATTTAATTTATTGAAATTTATACTTAATTTTAATTTATTGACATTTTTAAATTTAATTTATTGACATTCTTTATTAAGTTTTTTTTTCTCTTTTTTGGTATGTGTAATTTTATTCTTTTTGACGTTTTATAATTTTAAATAAATATTTAGACTTCATTTGAATTTTTGATACAGGTATTGTTTTTAAATTTTGACATCATGCTTTTAAGTTTTGACTTTTTTGCTTTTAATATTTATTTCAATGTGTTTGACGTTTTGTTTTTACAATTATTATTATTTGGCTTAATGTAAGACTTTCCTTTTAGTTATAATTTTTTTATTTTTAGTTATAATGTTTGTTACTGAAAAATTTAATGAATATTGCAAATGATTTTACTAAATGTCAATTTAAACCATTTATTGTTTTTAATTATTCTTAATTTAAATGTAATTCTTAGTAGTATTCTTTTTTGTTAATTTGTTATTTATATATATATATTTTTGTAACTTAATGTGCTGTGCCCTATCAGGGTCCATAATTGTACTGACTTTATAATATGTAACATCTAGAAAACACTATGGAATGCAATAAACGAATATGAATATGAATATTTTTATTCTTTTATTACATTTTACTTTTTTGTCTTTTGTAATTTTTAAATTTTGTAGGAATTTGTTTGTAATTGTAATTTTCTTCTGTTATTTTTTTTTTTCATGTGCTGTGCCACTTAAAACACTTTTTTTTACTTGTTATTCTCAATTGTATTTTTTTTTCTTCATTTCAACTTGTGTGGCAATAAAAAGTATTATTATTATCTCGTATATTCATTTTTACACACATTATTTACATTTTTAAATATTTTTAAAAGAAAACGTATAAAAACATTTAAAAATACGAATATCCGAATTGATAACCTCCTCCTTTTTAAAGTCGGTTAAAAATAGTTGCCCAACTGCATCGAGTATTGCGTGTTGGTGAATTTCGCATGTCTTCGAATTTTTTCTAGGACATGTCGGTTTCCTCACGATGTTTTCTTTCACCGTTTTGAGAGCAGTGGTGATGAAATAATTTACACAAAGTAAAGCGCCTGCCTGAATTTGAACTCACGACCTACAACTTGTAAGTCGCGGCCGTTACCACTGGGCCACCACTGTCTCAGCAATGCAATTTCAACACTAAACGCCAATTAATTAAACCAATCGTCAGCAACTCGCTTACACAAGTGTTGGCAATCTATCGGAATACATCCCGCGACGCCGAGGGATCGGAATAACTACGCATGCATGAATGTAGTTAATCAGGAGGGCGTGTAGCAGATAGCAAGGTCCCTGTGGTACAGACTAGCGATGTATAGTGACGCAGGGTTATGTGTCGTTTTGTTTAACCGCTGGGTAACGTGAAAAAATGGGGTAGTCAACCCTTTTTTTACGGGGTGGGAAATCATCAAATAACTCGGAGGGCGTGTCAGACTCTTACTGACGAAAACCCAGTGTACACGGCTTCTTTTTCTTTTATTCATTTAACTACTTAACATATCAAAAAAAAAAACTTGAGAGGTGTCAAGGGACACCCGGATGGAACGAAGTTCCTTTCGATTAATTAGTGAAGGAATTGTAATATAACTTTATTTTTTTAATTTATAATATTTTTTTTATTATTAACTACGCACACACGCACGCACGTAAGAAGTTATACTTCATCATCTCATCTCATCGCAGCTCAGCTCAGCTCAGCTCAGCTCAGCTCAGCTCAGCTCAGCTCAGCTCAGCTCAGCTCAGCCCAGCTCAGCTCAGCTCAGCTCAGCTCAGCTCAGATCAGCTCAGCTCAGCTCAGCTCAGCTCAGCTCAACTCTTTAGCAATAACAACAACTATAACAAAAGTAATTGTAATAAAATTTTATTTTTTTTACTATAGCAAAAAGTGTCGTGACAACTTTTCGTAAGAATTTTTTCCGTCTAGCCCACTTTCACAACGCGCGATAAGGAACTTCGTTCCAATTATCCATAGACCCATCCCAAGCAAAGCCTCTTCGCAGGAATGTCACAGTATAGGTATAGGGTATCGTTGTACTCTGTAACTGGGTTGTAGTTGTCAGAGAGACAATAAACAAACACAACACAAACAGATACAACAAACACACAAAACACAAACGACTATACTGGACTAGGCTTGTCAGATGATAATAAAAAAATACAATAATCGATAATATTAATAATCAAATTACAGTCTGGAATAGCAAATAGGCAAATAATTTATAATGAGAGAAGTGCTAATTCCACGCGGGTGAAGCCGCTGGTAGAAGCTAGTATGAATATAATTTAAAACTTAAGGCGCTATGAACTGCCAATGTCCTTGAGTGGTTAGCTTGCGTGTTCTGTGCTGAGCTCACGTAACACGTCGTACGTCCACCCTGTAATAGGACTCGCCCATCAAGGAGCGCTGTCCGAAATAATACTCATTATTAATTTATTACACATAAAAAACAAGTATTAAAATAAAACACTTAGACTAAATTATAAATAATTAAATGGTCTTGAAAATGATTAAAGTTCCATAAAATGCGCTTTATAGTTTTTGCGTGATTCTCAATTTTTTAATCCGCGTTAGACCTAACTTTACAATTTAATTACACTATGTTATAAAAATATAATTTCCAATATTCTGATATCAAATTACGACGGAAATTGTTTAGAGTAATATATCTTTTTTTTTTCAAATAAATAAGACTAGTCGTTTAGATGTGATGTTCAATTAAAAACCATTAACAGTCGTATAACTGCGCCTTAAAGAAAACCGTGACAAATGGGGGCATTAAACCCATAATGACACAAACTCTTCTAGCGCACTTAAAATGTTTAATATTTTAGGTTTAATTTGATTCGTTCATCAAGACGGTACCTAGACTGAAACATTAGCAGTTTCACTCACTATAAACATTATTCTAGTAATTCTAAAGTGTTGTAATAAAATATTCAAACTAATGCCGAATGCTAATTGCATTACCGTTTTAAATGCTACAGCGTTTATAGTTCCACAAGTATTAAAGTATTTTATTTTATATTGCAATGTTAGGGTTGCTTTGCCACCAAAATAAATAAATAAAATAAAAATATCCTTTATTCCCCAGACAAAGTACATTAATTATGATTGATGTGTTTAAATATTTAAAACTAAAAACTATGGGTTCATTCATTCTTGGATGAAGGTGTCCTCCATCTGTTGCCATTGGTTTTTATTTCATTAGCCGTCCGTCGAGCAGTGGTGGCCCAGTGGTATCGGTCGCGACTTACAAGTTGTAGGTCGTGAGATCAAACCCAGTCAGGCGCTTTACTTTGTGTACATTATTTCATCACCACTGCTCTCAAAACGGTGAAGGAAAACATCGTAATTAAACCGACATGTCCTAAATTCAAAAATTCGTAGACAATGTGACATCCACCAACCCGCATTGGACCCGCGTGTCGATGTGGCGACGGTTGAAGGAGCCTAAGTCCAGCAGTGTGTCACGAGTCGAAGGCTGCTGCACGATTTTTCTTTACAGGGCAGCCGGGTATTGTAACAAGGCATTGTTAAAGCCTAGTTTATTATATGATCTCTATTCTAAATTACGTTCTTTATTACCTTTTTTAATTACAACTTCAAATATTACTTGCCCTGTTTTGATATTAAAGATCAGTTCAGATTCAGCCAGCCGAGCTAGTAGAAGCTCCTTCTTATCCTTGTAATTTTCTGACTCTTCAGCAAATGACAGTTACCAGTTTTGTAAGAGTTACTAGAACAGTGAAGTGCAGCTTTTATAACCAGGCAGTTCCTGACAATAATACAATTATTTATACCTTTACCTACTCACAGTGTATGATGTACGTACTATTAATAAGTGCTCCATGTAACCAAGCCTACTGTAAATATTAAAATATACGTCTGAACTCGTCGTGTGTTTTATCTTCACTCCTACATCACCTAACTCCTCGTCATCTGTCACTACACCTACCGACCTCCACATCGTGATACTGGCGCCCAACGTGGGGCCTTGTTACAAGTGGACATCTTGCGGCTGAAATGATGAAATGCCTCGTCGAGTCAGTGTGCAGTAGCTTCTATTTTTTTTAGCCTGATAAAGTGACATCCCTGTTTGCCCTCATTCAGTTAATAGTTAACGTTATTGGTAGATTGTAATAATGTTTTTATTGTAGTCTCGTCGATGTTACTGTTTGCGCACAATAATACGAGTAGAATGCGTTTAAATTCATAGCTTTTATATAATTGAATAGAAAAGTTTACGGAGCATCGGGTGTTCGCCTAGTGAAGCAGGCATACACCTATTTAGAGTCTGATGTCTGGGTTTATGAATAAAAATAGCGTGACAGCTGACAGGACAGAATGGAAGAAGAAAACGTGTTGCGCCGACCTCAAGTAACATGGAATAAGGGCAGGAAGGTGATGGGTTTTTGACTAAAAAATGTTATTAGTCCTTCAGTTAGATAACCAAAAAAAATATTACTACTAAAAATATTAGACACGATTTTTTTCTTTTGTCACACAACAAAAAATTAAGACGATACAGCGTTGAAATTTCGTATGACGTCACACTTGGGTTAAAATTGTACCACTTTTGACTTCAAAAAGTTGAAATTTTCGGATGTTTGTTATTTTTTTTTTTATAAATAACTTCGTTATTTATAGACGGATTTCCAAAATTCTGTTGTTCCGAAATGGTCCCATTTAAATTTCATGTAGATCTGACGATGATTTTCGGAGACAGACAACGGAACTCTTCAAAAAATAACAGCAAATCAACCGCGGTTGCTGCTATCGCATAAATATGCATTGTTAACACAATTTCATGAAAAAACACAACTAGAAAGTGAAAAATAAAAACTTTGTTACTAAAAAAATAAAACCGACTTCCAAAAAAAAAACAAAAAGTGCAAATAACTTTAATTTCAGAAGTCGGTGTCAAAAAACGAAGAAATAAAACCAGAAACACCGACTTCCGAAATTAAAGTTATTTGCACTTTTTGTTTTTTTTTGGAAGTCGGTTTTATTTTTTTTTGTAAAAATGTTTTTTCACTCAAGTGATGTAACAAGCCCCCCTGCAATCCCCAAGCACTCCTGAATTTGATGCGTTTTATCTTTGTCATTTTTCATTGATTTGCTAGAGTAAAAAATACGTGTCCAATATTTTTTGATAATTTAACTTACTAAATAGATTTTTTTGATAATTTAACTTACTAAATAGATTTTTTTGATTATTTAACTTACTAAATAGATTTTTTTGATAATTTAACTTACAAAATAGTTTTTTTTTTTCCCTTGGAATCATGCCACTCATACAAAACATATTTATTTACTAACAAACTTATCTAACACTAGCACTTCGGCCGCGACTTCGTCCTCGTGGATTTCAAAAATGCATAGCCTACACTCACAAATAACGTGGCTTTCTATTGGTAAAAAAACTTTCAAAATCAGTTCAGTAGATCCAGAGATTACCCCCTACAACCTCACAAGCTTTACCTCTTTATTTATTAGTATCTATAGATGTAATCAACGGCAGTCTACACCAGGCTGTTGTTGAACTTCCAATCGGACGCCATGCAACTTAATCTAATGTTTGTCTATTACAAACCAATATTTGATAGAGCCCACTGCACCAATGTACATTTGCACAAGAAGGGCTACAGAGGATGACTCATGATGCGACGACCACATAAGGGCTACAGAGGACGGATTGTAAAGCTTGCCACCACCCATGATGTGATGACCACAGAAGGGCTACAGAGGACGGATTGTAAAGCTTGCCACCACCCATGATGTGACGACCACAGAAGGGCTACAGAGGACGGATTGTGAAGCTTGCCGCCACCTTGGCTTGTGACGACCACGGTCACTCTGATCAATGCCAATAGTGTGACGAAGAAGAGAAGAATTTGATAGTCTTCTTACAATCTAATTAGTAGCTCTGGACTACATTCTTCTTTACCTTCTGCATCGTTGTCACTCTTATTACCTTAAGAAGACTCTCACCGTGTCACGAGATTTTTATATATTAGATAATATAAAAATCTCGTGACACGGTGTTTGCACTCCTCCGAAATGGCTCGACTGATTTTAATGTTTTTATTTTGTATATTTGGTAGGTATGAGAATAGGTCGTAAAGTATTTTTCACCCTCCTACCCCCACCCCCATTTTTAATAGCAGAACTACGTTTGCCGGGTCAGCTAGTTACTCCCTATTATTTCATAAATAATAAAAACCGCAGACAGAAACACGTCTTTTCTTTCACCGAACACTAATAAAACGAACTGCACGAACTAACATTAATACATTAAACATTCTCCTCGACTGCAAAGCCACAACCCCACAACCCTTTCCCGCGCAGTCGGTTAGAAGTGTTGTAAATCTCATAAAACTCATGGGCCTTCGCAGTTAAATGATATTAAATCTAAAATGCAAATGTTACAGCTTCGATACTAAGTCGCTCTTTTGTAAGTAACAAGGAGATTGGACAGAGATGTCGTTTTACTGGATGCGACGGAACTACAACAAGTTCAATCAGTCTTACAATGTTCCCACTGCTGGGACTCAGACCTTCTCTCTAGGAGTGGAAATGGGCCGCAATCCACCACGCGGGCCCAGTGTGGGTTGGTGGAAAAAAAAATAGTGTGGGTTGGTGGATGTCATCATCATAGAGTAGCTCAGCGGCATGCATGAAATTTTTTTTTTTGTGGTTTGGTAAATCCTCCAATGACTGCTCTGGGTGGAGCGTGAGGGCGTGTCAGACTTTTACTGACTAAAACGTACCTTTGTTCCTTCAGTTGGCTCATTGCCTAGGGGCGCGGTAACTCTGTTTCAAATCTAAGAATGTTCTTACGTTAACGTGTGTAATAAAGGAAAGACTAAATACTTGATCATAATCATCAGCCTTTTAATGTCCCCACTGCTGGGGCACAGGCCTCCTCTCTGTGAGAGGGAGTGGGCCCAATGCGGATTGGTGGATGTCACATGTCTTCGAATTTTTGATTCAAGGACATGCTGATATCCTCACATGATTTCCTTCACCGTTTTGAGAGCAGTGGTGATGGAATAAATTACACAAAGTAAAGTGCCTGCTTTGGTTTGAACCTACGACCTACAACTCGTAAGTCAGGATCGTTACCACTGGGCCACTCTTGCTTTAAATCCTTCTTATCTTTAGACTTTTAAAACTGGACTTTTTGTTTTTCTAAGAAGCCATCATCTCCTAAGAGTATTTTCCGGCCTTCCTTCTGTAATAAGTTCGTTTCTTTTAAATAAAAAAAATATATATATAAGGAAAGTACATTTGAGTGTTGTCTTTCAACACTCCAAGAAGTTTTTAAAAATGTTTTATTAGAGTTGTTTTATATAGCGTAACAGTCATTTACTTTGGCAATTTATTATATAAGTATATAAATAATTTATAATATAAGGCATGATATTCCTTTTTCAAAATTAGTTGTTTATTTATTTCTTTGAGTGTTGTATTTTCTGTAATATCGCCATATATATATATAAACATAAAATCACGGAATAAAATATTGGTTTAATAGTTTTGAAAATTTTATCCCGTGACAACCCAGAGAAAGTGGGTAATTTGTGAGTTAAAATTTCCCAACGAAAGCGATTGAAACAAAAACACACAGCTCGTTCGTTATCAGCTCTAAGTCCGTATACGTCATTAATATTGCGTTCTGTTTCAGACTAATTGTTTCCCGTTTTACCCTTTGGGTACGGAACCCTAAAAACACGGTTATTAAATTTCACACAAAAATGGTTATAAATATTGCGATATTACAGAAAATACAAAGCCCAAAGAAACAAATAACTAATAGTTTATTTGAACTTATAATTCGAAGTCAATCAGAAGTTATCACAGCTCAAAATGACCCGTTTTTCAAAACAGCATCTTCATAGGTAAACCCATATACACCTCTTAATATTATAAAACAAAGTTCCCCACCGTGTCTGTACGCGATAAACCCAAAAACTACTGAACAGATTTTCATGCGGTTTTCACCAATAGACAGAGTGATTCATGAGGAAGGTTCATGTGTATAATTTGTACCCCTACAAAGGTGGGGCGGGTCGCTAGTAAACAAGTATAAATACTTTTAATATAAAGGTAGAGTTTAGCCGCCGAAAGTAACACCCTAAGACTATGTTTAAAGCAGGCAATCTGTCTTCCAACGCTCTCGCCAAGACCACTTCCATTCCACCATACCTCCGAGGACTGCATTTATTCCTTGTGCACACGGCAGAACTAATCTGCTAATGCATCTATACTTACTGCGGATCGGACTTCCATTTGCAGGGTTTTGGGAACCATTTCATTGCGCCCGAGTTTGGTTTCAGTCGCATGACAGATCCATGTTTGGTGGCACGAGAGGACGGACGTTTCCTAGGATTAGTTTGAGTGAAGTGCAGCAGATATTCCTGGTTACGTCCATTTCTTGATGAGAACTCGTATGTGATAAGAATGAATGAATGAGTGAGGTATCGGTAGAAGGCATCTTTTTGCTCAACAGCTTTCAGGTCGAGTCCATTTTGATCAACGGACTTCCTTGCGAGCTTATACTGAATTCCTGACGTTTTATGAGGCTTCGTAAAAACTAAGTTTTTATTCTGTACACTGTTATTTACATACTTATAATAAACTTAACTAACTATAATTACATTTTATTGTATCTTTGTGTACCTACTGTTATTTTCTTTACCTTTTGTTTGTTGCTGTTGTGTTGTGTCTGTGTCGAATAAATGTTTATTCTATTCTATTCTATTCTGTATGCACTAAAAAAAACCTACTCTATTAGGCATTAAGTCCGCCCGCACTTGTGTGTGCATAAAAAATAAAATAAATAAATAATTACGTACATTAAAAATACATTCAGGTGTCGAAGTAATCCTTCAAATCGCTGTCATCCGTGAACGTGCCCTGAAGACTGGCAGCATGCAGCAAAACGCTTCGAAGTTCTAAACATTTAATATCTCATAATTTAAGGCGCAGTTATATGCCAACGGCCTTGAGTGGTTAGCTTGCGTGTTCTGTGCTGAGCTCACGCAACGCGTCGTATGACCCAGTAATAGGACTCGCCCATCAAGGAGCGCTGTCCCAAATTAGATACATTTTTTTTTATATACATAAAACAACTTAAAAATTAATTTATTATACATAAAACAACAGGTATTATACTAAAACACGTACTTACACTAAAAGATAAATAATTAAATTATCTTTAAAATGGTGAAGGTTTTATAAAAATATGATGAATAGTTTTTGCGTGATTCTCAATTTTTTATCCGCGTTAGATATAACTTTACAAATTAATTACACTGTGTTATAAACATATGATTTCAAATATTCACATATCATCATCATCTGCCTAGCCTTTTCCCAACTATCTTGGGGTCGGCTTCCAGTCTAACCGGATGCAGCTGAATACCAGTACTTTACATGGAGCGACTGCCTATCTGACCTCCACAACCCAGTTACTGGGTAATACGATACCCTTTGGTAAGACTGGATGTCAGACTTTCGGGCTTCTGACGACATATTCACACACCAAAATACGAAAAAAATTGTCTGAAGTAACATACATTTTTTTCAAAGAAATAAAACTAGTCGTTTAGATGTGATGTTCAATTTAAAATCATTAGAAGTCGTATATCTGATCCTTAATGTACGTTTCCCGAGTGACAGAGATGTAGAGGAATTCTTCGACGCCTAAGTAGGTATATTCTGTTTTTGTATATGTGTCGCAGCCATCTGGTTGAATTCGCCATTCAATTGGACCCCCATCTTTCATAATTTTTCATTTAACTTGATGTTTTGAATAACTTGGCTGAGTCTTGGTCAGTCATCTCCAAAGGGCTGACTTTCAACACGCCAAGTTGTTAAACGTTGAGTGATTCTAGTTGAATTAACTATCGGCCTAGCCATTTAATTATTATCGACTGCCGGCGTTTAATGAACGGCCTAGGCGTCCAATTGACTGGTGGATTCAACCAGATGGCTGCGACATATACATAAATGTATGTGGTTAGGTTATAAATAGTTAGATTATATTTAAGTAATTTTTATTTCTACATAGAGTAAAAATTTAATAAAATATTTTATAACACACCCTATGACGGTCGCCTTGTTAATCGGATATCCGGTTAACTCTATAAACTTTTCTAGCATAAAGACAAACGCCTTTAAAAGGCCAAAGGTTATTATTAGACCAAGGGGTTTAGAGCAGAGGAAATAACAAGAAAATTAGCCGTGCACGGGCGGTTTAATGGTTCTTGTAACGATCTAACGGGAAACGGATATCCGGTGTCGACGCCTCCAGACGGTATGGGTTATGAAATTGATCGACCTATGGCCTTTTGAGGAATCGAATGGTGCAGTTTTATTTCTAAGCAAGCTCGATAGAATTTTCCGAGGAAAAAATGGGGAATTCCGTGATGATTAGGAGATGGACTTTAAAAATCTTTTCTAATTGCTGACCTCTGTAGTACAAAAAAAAAAAAACCAGCCACGTGCGAGTTGGACTCGCACACGACGAGTTCCGTACCATAAACTGAAAAAAACACGTTTCTAGAAACGTGTTTTTCGGGTTTTTTTTGGACTGTATCTCATGATCCGTAATATTAGACAGTTGAAATTTTCACACAGCGTGTATTTCTATAGCCGCTATATATAAATAATTAAGGGTTTATTTTTTTAATTTATTTATAGTAGTCAATTATTTTTATTATTTGTTGTTATAGCGGCAACAGAAATACACATTCTATGAAAATTTCAACAGTGTAGCTATTACGTATAGTGAGATACAGCCCGTTGACAGACGGACGGACAGCGGAGGCATAGTAATAGGGTTCCGTTGGTTACCCTTCGGGTAAAAATCAAAATTTTAGCCCCAGAGTGGTTTAATTTCTCAATTTTCATTGAGAAATCATCCCGTTTGTTACGAAAATGTGTGGACATATTTTAGAAATCGCTTCTGCCCTTGGAAATGAAGAACCCTAATAGCATTTATTGTTGGGCCAACAATAAAATTATGGCATTTATAGTTAGGCCAACAACAAAATTATATCATTTATTGTTGGCCCAACCAAATGCCAACACTGCTATTAGACAAGTTTATTCAAAGAAGGATAGTCGATCCCCAAAAAAAAAGGATATACTTTACAAAATAATTTATTTATTTATTTATGTACACAAAACACAAGAGAAAAAAAAGAACAATTACAGCAAGAATAGTACAAAGGTGCTGCTTATTTCAAAAGAAATTTCTTCCAGCAGACCTGCGACTGGAAAGTTGGATATGAGACGTAGACACAGTGTGTATAAATAAATAAATACTATAAACTTAACTAATTCAAACCGAAAAATAAAAATACAATAAAAAGAAATAAAAGAAATATTATACATGTAATAATAAATAAAATGTCTGTGGCTCGACTGTCAACCGAACTGACAGAAAAATTTTCTCTGCATATTTTATATCAATTTTATCAACAAACTATTTTATTTTAAACATTCAAAAATGCATGCAAGACCAAACAAAACCTACAATAATACCTACAATATGTAAATAATAAAAAACAATAGTCAAAATGATAAGACAAAGTTAATAATGTCGATGAATGAAATAGTGAGAAAAGAAAAATGTTGACGAGAGCCGCAGCCCGCAAAGCACGCCCACCACCTCCGGCCTCGTCGCTCAGCTCCGCCTCGCCGCCGCCGGAACCCAGCCCCACCGTGAGTGCTGTGACACCGGCCGCGGCAGTTGCGTCGAGCTCCAGCGACGAGTTCTTCTCGCCGCCGACGACACCACCACCAGCGCGTCGACGGGGAGGATGCCGGCCGCCGAGCAGCTTAGGACCTCGAGGCCCACCGGCCTCTGATAGGGTCCCAGCTCCCGGTGGAAGTGTGAAGCGCATGCGATGGACACAACCCATCAACGAAAATGTCATGCGCTCATACTATGGGGCTACAGAGGGAGGTAACAACCTGACCGCGTACCGTGTTCGGATGCTCTCTTTGTTTCAGGTGCTTGAACCAGCCGTCAACGTTTCGGCCCAACGACTGTCGGATCAGGTGCGGGTCATCCAGCGTAATCATATGCTGGATGATACTGTACTTGATCGCCTCCGAACTGAAATGGGTAGCCATGTCATTGTCCCTCCGACGCAAACTGATGTTACCGTCTAACCATGCTCCCAGCCACGCTGACGAGGAGTGTTATGACATGGTTACAAACGTAAGTACCCAGTGCAATGACGAATTGAGGAGTGCTTTGGAGTGTGCTATTCGGGAATATCGCAACATGCCACCCGAACTTAGGCCACGCTTGCCTCGTTTGCCCATGCATAATAGGAATAAGGCGCTGGTGGCTGCTCTGGATTCGCAGTTGTCAAATTATTTTGATAACTGCGAAGACCTCACTGACACACACTCGATAATGTACTGCGCGGCTGTAGCGGCATGTCGTGTAGCTCACGTCAAATTCTCTAATGACAGAGCTACACGACCGAAACCAGCCGTGCCGGCTTGGCAGCGCAGGATCGAGTGTCGTATTGGTGGGGCCAGAGCACTCATCGGCAAACTGATCTGCTTCAGGGAGGGCAACACTCGCCCAAGAGTGATGCGCTTTGTGAGACGGGCGTTTTCGGGAACTGATATCAGCTCCCGAGACTATATGTCTCGTGTCACAGAGCGCATCGACTTCCTGAAGCAGAAGGTGTATGCATGGGCAAACCGCATCCGCAGGTATAAGCGGCGGGTGGAGCGATACACCCAGAATCGCACATTCCGGAGTAATGAAAGGTGGGTGTATAGGGATTGGGAGCGACCGGAACAAGGTGTGACTGACACGCGTCTGCCGGATGATGACGCCATGAGTTCATTCTGGCGCAACATCTGGTCGGTGCCTGTCAGTCACACCGAAGGTGTCTGGACTCGGGAAATCGAGCGAGCATGCGATCCAATAACAGAAATGGGGGCAATCACTATCAGCCCCCAAGATGTAGCCCGTGCAATCCGTCCGTTGCCTAATTGGAAATCTCCAGGGCCGGACGGGCTGCACAATTTTTGGATAAAGTGGCTACAAAGGTCGCACGCTCGCTTGGCATCTCAATACCAGGCAGCCTTGGAGTCTGGTTCGCTACCCGAGTTCCTTACAACAGGAATAACCCACCTGCTCCACAAAGCAGGTAGTACCGCGGAACCTAAAAATTATAGACCGATCACGTGCTTACCGACGGTCTATAAGGTTCTTACATCCATTTTGAGAGCTAAGATTAACACACATATAGATAGTAATTGTATCATGTCTGCCTCTCAAAATGGATGTAGGAATGGGTCCCGTGGTACTAAGGAGCTGCTCCTCATCGATATGACCATTAGCCAACAGGTTCGGCGTTCCCGAAAGGATCTGTCGACATGTTGGATAGACTATAAGAAGGCCTATGACTCAGTTCCTCATACATGGCTCATGAGGGTGCTAGAATTGTATAAAGTTGATGCAACGCTACGCACCTTCTTGATGTCGTGTATGGGGCAATGGAGGACGGTCCTTCGCTATCCAGGATGTCGAAATATCCAGAGGAATAGCGAACCGGTAAGGATCGAGCGGGGTATATTCCAGGGTGACAGTTTGAGTCCGCTTTGGTTTTGCCTAGCCTTGAATCCTCTAAGCACACTGCTGGAGAATTCAGGGCTAGGCTATCGGTTGAAGAGAGGTGGTCAGGTTATATCTCACCTCCTTTACATGGATGACTTGAAACTTTTTGCCCCCAGCAATCTGCAACTGATGGAGCTACTGAAGGTAACTCAAACCTTCAGTAGTGCCATCAGGATGGAGTTTGGTGTGGACAAATGTGCGGTCATGCATGTAAAGCGAGGGGAGATTGTGGAATCCGTGGGAACTCAACTCTCGGATTCCATAAACCTGAGATCCCTCTCTCCAACCGAAACCTATAAGTATTTGGGTATGTCGGAAGCGTTAGGTATCAATATTGCTGACATGAAGCAATCGTTGAAGGAGCGCTTCTTTGGCCGCCTGAAGAAGGTATTTAATAGCCTTCTATCAGGTGGAAACAAGGTGCGCGCCTTCAACGGTTGGGTCATGCCGGTATTGATGTACTCTTTCGGCGTACTCAAATGGACTCAAACAGAACTTGACGCCCTGGATAGGCGTGTCCGTACACTGCTGACTGCATTTCGAATGCATCACCCACGTTCGTCGGTGATGAGACTGTATATCCCGCGGAAGTGTGGAGGCCGAGGCTTTTTAAATGCTAAGACCCTCCACAACCGCGAGGTATGCAGTCTAAGGGAATATTTCCTAGCTGCTGACGTGGGTATGCATCGAGATGTAGTGGCGATGGACAAGGGCCTTACTCCACTCTCCTTGGCTAACGAGAACTGGCGCAAACCTCTAGTGCTTGACACTAACGATCGCAGAGAAGTATGGCAGAGTAAGGAACTTCACGGACGCTTTTTCCGGGCCCTATATGGGCCCGATGTAGACCAACTAGCGTCCGTAGCCTGGCTGCGTGTCGGTGACCTCTTTGGGGAAACCGAAGGTTTTGTCTGTGCAATTATGGACGAAGTTATCATGACGAAAAATTACCGGAGATTTATTGTGAAGGACGGCACGGTTGACATATGTCGGGCATGTCATCGTCCGGGAGAATCAATCCGCCACATAATCTCTGGTTGTTCTCGTCTGGCTAACGGTGAGTACTTGCATAGGCACAACCTTGTAGCCAGGATTATCCATCAGCAACTTGCTCTGAAATACTCTCTTGTGGAATCGGAAGTGCCGTACTATAGATATGCGCCCGACCCAGTTCTCGATAATGGTCATATCTCATTGTACTGGGATCGGACCATCATCACTGACAGGACTATTGTAGCCAATAAGCCTGATATAGTGGTGGTGGACCGAATCGAGAGGCGTGCAATGATTGTTGACATTACCGTCCCACATGACGAAAACCTCGTGAAAGCCGAGAAAGATAAACAAATCAAGTATATTGACTTGGCTCGCGAGGTTGTCGACATGTGGGATGTGGACTCAGCGATCATTGTACCGATAGTCGTGTCAGCCAATGGCTTAATAGCCACGAGCCTCGACCAACACCTCAGGAGGCTCTCGTTAGGCGGCTGGATCAAGGGATTCAGAAAGCAGTACTTCTGGACACGGCTCGCATTGTCAGGCGGTTCCTCTCTCTGGAGCCCTGACCGCCGGTAGCTTGGACCCTATTCCCGATACCGGTGGGATACTATTTTTTATATTTTTAAATGTTTTTTTTTTATCCTTTATATTTAAATATTTAAAAATGTAATTAATATGTCTATAAAAATGAATAAACATAATAAAATACATACCACTATGGGATGATAGAGAGGTAATGCTCCTTGACTAGTTTTTTGAACTGATGTATGTTTTTAGAGTCACCAATGTTAGGTGGAAGTGAATTTCACAATCGTACCGCATGAACAGAGAAGGAGTGGGAATAGGAATGGGTTACATGGGTTTATATAAACCCATATAACCCATTCCTATTCCCACTCCTTCTCTCTTGTATATGGGTTATATTAATAATCATCAGCTGACCAAAATTATTATGGGAGGCCCATTTTTAAAAAAATATCTTTTATAGGCACGCGTTTGACCTCTATCTCACCTAATAGTAAGCGATGATGAGGTCGAAGATGCAGCACATTTAGGGTTCGTAACCGAAGGGTTCCAACGGAGCTCTATTGCTGTCAGTGCTGTCACTCACGTTCTGTCCATCTTTCCATCTGTCCGTCTGTCTGTTGTCTGTCTCACAGGTTTTACAGCCGAACAGTTGGAGCTACAGTCTTCAAATTCACAGTATAAGCGTATTGTTGACCCAAAGCCACACAAATAGTCAAAAATACATTTGGTATGGAACCCTAAGTGTGCGAAGTCCAATCCACACTTGGCTTGTTTTTATTTCATAATTCTCTATTATACTTTCCTGAAGAAAGTTGTTAATTTCTATAGGCAGAAACAGAATTTAAAATATGCACCTTGTATAAGCTTCAAGATTTTCATTTTCAGTGACATTTTCCTGACACCCACCCTATTGACGACCCTCCTCACACTTATAAAGTTAGTGTTACTTAAGGCGATTGAACCGTCACACGTTTATTACCTGCAACCACTAATGGTCGTTTTATTGAACCCTGGTACCCTGCTCACCCGCTTATCCTGATGATAGCTATCAATAATGGACGCACGTCTCTTTGATTAACAGGTTTAAATGTATTGCCTCCTGGTTTATGGGTGTCATGCTGTTTACTTTATTGGGTCCGCAGGATGGGTGGAAATATCGTTAAATTCAATTTTAAGTATTTAGAAGAAGATGGGATATTATTTACTACTTTTGTAGGTTTTCCCGAAGGGTCCAAACGGAGCCCTATTGCTGTCACCTCACGTGTCCGTCTGTCTGTCCGTCGACTGTCACAAGATTTTGTTCCGAAGAATTTTTAAACTGCCCATTTAATTATGTGGTGAAAATGTTTATTATTACGTATATTTTACTAAAAAATACCAATATGTTGATAAAATAGATTTTTTTTCTTGATAATCCCCTCGTTAGGGTTAAAAACAAAATGTACGGAACCCTAAATGTGCGAATTACGACACGCAATTGGCCGGTTTTTTTTTAACGTGTCTCTAGAGGAATTGTGGGCACACGTGGCCGCAGAAGGAGACGCATTCATTATTTACCACCTACCCAGAAGTTAGAGACTTAAGGCGCTATGAACTGCCAACGACTTAGAGTGGTTAGCTTGCGTGTTCTGTGCTGAGCTCACGTAACGCGTCATATGCGAGGATAAATTCGATACAGATTTACCTCGCCCCTGCGCACTCAGGGCAGGGAAGGAACTGGGGTGGGTTTTAGTCAGTAAGAGTCTGACACGCCTTTCTGCTCTACCCTAGAGCGGGAGATGTCATTGGATGATTTCCCAACCCACAAAAAAAAAACCGCGTCGTACGTCTACCCAGTAGTAGGACTCGCCCATCAAGAAGTGCTGTCCAAAATTAGACGCATTATTCATTTATTACACATAAAAACTAAAACACTTAGACTAAATAATTAAATGACCTTTAAAATGGTGAAAGTTTCATAAAAATACGCTTTATAGTTTTTGCGTGATTCTCAATTTTTTATCCGCGTTAGACATCACACAAATTAATTACATTTATGAAAATACAATTACAAATTTAATTAAAAACCATTAAAAGTCGTATAACGGTTGTAGTAAACGGTTCATGCAAATGTCAATTTAAAATAGGTTTAGCTAAAACAAAACCAGCCTTCGCCTGTTAAAAAAGCTGAAACGGGGAAAACAGAAGTCGCTATTCAAAGACCAAAATAATAGCTGTCCTCGTAAAACCTAAGAATGTATTCCGTCCCCCTTAAAACTAATCCAGTACAAACAAAAAAAATCTTGCACACCACTTCTAAAAGCGTAACATAATCCTAAACACACGACTTTCTTTTTATTTGTCGAACAATAAAAAGAGACAAAGCTCACACGAGCGACAAACGGGAGCAGAAGTACCAGGCTCGCAGCGACACATGGAGATGTTTAACAATTCAACTGGTCGTCTTTGTGCGCCATCACGGCTTGTTGTTTACTTTCAATTAGACAGTGCAATTGCGCGGCATCCATGATTCCCTAGTACCTACCTCTGTGAATTTTGGTTTCGATTAATTTGTGGAACAATGCGATTAAGTGGGAAATGCATAGTTAAAACGGAAATTAAACTAAGTAAAATAGGCACACTATACAAAAGAACAACATTTGATTTAAAAGGGATTTGGAGCTTTTAAATTGTTTCAAAAATTTTAGAGCTTTTTTTATTTTTTTTTCTTAAACCATGGCAAAGCTTAAAAAAATTACCGTTTGAACGCTAGCTGGCAATGAAAAAACAACATTGATTTTATTTTATTGTTATGTATTAGTTCAATGTTCAGACTAGGCGATTATCATGCATTGAAAGACGATCCTTGTTGGTTGTTCTAAGATACGAGTGTACGTTTGTTGCCGGAGTTCGCTTTGTGCACGCGTCGCCGCTTGATGTTAGCTTTCAATTAAACGGCGGGATTGCGTCACATCCATGGTTTGGTATGGTACTCGTGAATGCTGGTTCTAATTGGAGCAAAGCGATCAATGACGAATCGAAAGATGAGGAATTTTAATACGATTTTCGTACTAATTCTAGCGCACATGTCCAGTACGGACGGAAAACGCGGTTCCAATAATTAAAATGTCCATGAGCGTGGCTTTAACTCAAAATATGCAATTAGAAGTATATATATTGTTTATTTAGTTTCGCACTAAATGCTCCTAAACAAGATTTATGAGACCGAGAAATACGACTGAGAAAAGATGGGGTAGTGATACTTTAGTTTCCGTACCTCCCTTAGAATAGAGTAAAACGAGCGTTTTTGTCTCTATCACTCAGCCTCCATTGTCCATCTATCCGTCCGTCTGTCTGTCAGTGAACCGATATAGGTAGACAGATGAAATATTCACAGAGTGTTTATTTCTACAGCCGCCATAGCAACAATTAACACAAATTTACTTAAATTAAAAATTAAAGTGGAAACATACAGGAAACGTAATTTTTTCGGTTTATGGTACAGAACCTTTTGTGTGTGAGTCCAACTCGCACTTTGCTTGATATCGTGGATTTCAAATTATGACAACATTTTTGAAAGATGCAGATGTACTGTGTATTACACAAAAAATAACAACGATTACACGAGACGCTAATCCGCAGGAAATTAGCCCCGGAGCTACTGATAATAACCTAATTTCCATTCACCCCCTTTTCCAGCATTAACACACACACACACATAATAAAAACTGTCCTACACGTCATACATACTTACTACCAGGGATGTAGCAGTACTCAGGAGTAACTTTTAATTGCGTTGGACGTAAGCAAACGTCAAAGCGAATGAGCTTACCATCCCTGGGGCAGAGACGAGAGACGTGAGTAGCTTAAACGTCTATAGACAAACTGATGTTTTTTTCACACAAAGTTAAGTACATGCTGTAACTGTTTTTATTGGCCAGTCAAGGGAATAGTCAGTAGTTATGAGAATGTCCTTTAGTACTTTTGGAGCGTGGTTTGGAGTTGTAATGTAGCTATTGTTTGGGTAATACCGCGGGAATGTGGAAGGTTAATTCCGCTGTAAGAAGGTCAATCGACACGAGTGTTAAGTACTGCTGTGCAGTGCAGTTCTAATTCTGCTTTCAGGCATTCTATGCTCAATTACTCTTAGATTATTATAATACCTAGATCTCTTGCTGTATGGACTGGATACATCAACTATGTAGTCTCTCTTTACAGTGAAAAAAGACTTTCTGTTACCAGGGTTAAATTCAAATTTTCTTACGTTTTTTGCAATTAAGGCCGGGACTCCACCAAAGCGGAGACGAGACGAGCGGAGAGGAGATTTTTTTTAAACAACCAATAGAATTGTGTTATTGACACATTTCTTCTCCGCTCAGCTTCAGTGGAGATCGCTGTGCGGAGATGTGTAATATTTGTATGACGCGATGGAAGCGGAGATGTGAGCTGTGCGCGGACGACGCGCAGTGGAGATGAGAGATGTGAGCAGCGTGCAGTGAGCGATGTCACCCGCCCCCCCTCTCGCCCGCCAGCAACCCGCTGAGCCCCGCGCGCGCGCCAGCCGGCCATCTACCAATTCTCTATTCTTCATTTATCAATTCTGCTTCTTCAGACCGTAGTTCTTCTTCTTCAAGTAAAAGAAGATACTTTTTTGTAATAATAGCGACATCGTCTACTTTTCGTGTCAGAATGCGTACTGATAAATGATATTTATTCAGTAAATAGGTTACAAGGAACACTTTTACACGTCAATGTTTTTGTCAGTTTAAGCTAGATGAGGCCGGTGTTTCCTAGCTGACTACCCTGAGAAAAAACACCGAAACAAACTCAGAGGTCAAAGTCTCTTTTAAAGTGTTCAAATCCATACAATGTGTACTGGTTAAATCATATGAGAACCATGTACGTTTATGTCTGGGATGAGCTTTTTGAAGAAAGCAACACACAAATTCGAGTGGACCTGTCCAGACAGTGCAAGCATTTGTCAGTCAACGGGAAGCTCAACTCAGAACTTTGAGGAGCTCAACGAACCGACGAACAATACCAAAGTAAGGACATTTGAGTAGGCCGCAAAAATACTCAAACTGCCAGACAATCATAAAATCTACATGAATATAACGACATACATAGTTCTCGCATTCACATTATTCTATATGAGGACCATACAGCTTAGTGTCTGTAGTGGTCTTTTGAAGAAAGTCTATTTCAGAAGAAAAACTATTTCAGTTGACCTGTCCAGTCAGTGCAAGCATTTGTCATTAATCGAATAGCTCAACTTAAAAACCACTAAGGAGCTCAATGACTTGACGAACAATATCAAAGAAAAGACATTTGGGTAGGCCGCAAAAGTACTCAAACTGTCAGACAACGTTAAAAATTACTGTAAAAAGGAGGAGAAAATAATAATAATAACCCACATAGTCCTCACATTTACAATAATTAAATAATAAAAAAAAAATTAATACTTTACAAAGTAAATATTCGTGTCAAACAAAATAGTAACAATAATATGTCAATCAAAAAATAAAAATAAATACAATACTTAACAAAGTATTCAAGTCAAAAAAATAAATAAAAATAAAATGTCAATAAAAAAAAAATATATAATACTATACAAGTATTCATGTCAAAAACGAATATTAAAAAAAAATATATATAAAAAAATTTCATCAGTAAGTAGTACATATGAAAACAAAGGCTCATATGTATATCATTGAAGCAGCTCAATCCCACGCCTTTTTGTCCTCAAGAAAGTCATTAATTGTGTAAAAAGCTTTCTGGCCTAACTTACGTTTAATAAATGATTTAAATTTATTTATCCTTAGTTCTTGAATTTATAATTTGTGTATTATTTATATGTTATATGTGTGCAATAAAGAATAATAATACAACTGTTTCATTTAGAATTGATGTCAAATGTAGTAGGTATTTCATGAAATCATGACATTTGGCATCAATTCTAACTGAGAGAGTTTTTGACCAACATACAACCTGATACTGACCTGTAAATTGCAAAAAAAGTAAGAAAATTTGAATTTTGTGGGCTACCTTGCGCTTCCACCAGTTCTTCGAGAGCAGTGGTGGCCCAGTGGTAACGGCCGCGACTTAAAAGTTGTAGGTCGTGGGTTTGAACCCAAGCAGGCGCTTTACTTTATGTAACCTATTTCATCACCACTGCTCTCAAAACAGTGACAGAAAACATCGTGAGGAAACCGGTATGTCCTAGAACCAAAATTCGAAGACATGTGGTCTCCACCAACCCGCATTGGGCCCGCGTGGTGGATTACGGCCCACACCAGAGGGTGTGGCACAGAGAGGAGGCCTGTGCCCCAGCAGTGGGGACAATATAAGGCTGATGATGATGATGATGATGAGATTGACGGTACGATATGCTTAAGATACATAACTAAATATGTTTTTACTATCATTGATAGACTCGCGTTTCACCACTAACTCACGTATATCTGATGGTAAGAGATGATGTGGTGAACGATCATGCTTGCCTAAACGGCTAATTATGTTATGTATGTGTTATAGGTTCTTCGAGAATTTGAAGACAGTTGTTAAATGTGTATTTATTTTAGATATTGGTAAAAGCTAAAAAGGGCACTCAATGGGTCTTTTTTAAATGAGAAATTAGTTATTTCCTACCGGAAAACGTTGTCCCACACTAGGAATTATTCCTGTATCGTGGGTGCGTTCAAAAACATGTAAACTCACATACACAAGACACCCAGACCCGAAACAACTACAATATGTAAACCATATAAATATTTGTTCCGTGCGGGCATCGAACTCGTGACACGCAGCGCAGCAACCGAACGCTCAACCACTGCGCCATTTGATAGCATCTTTGTCCATGGTTTGTTACTAAATATTTCATATAAGAACTTCATGTACCTACCATATTTGATACAATAAATAAATTGATTTGAATTTTTGCGGCAGAAAATCTCCATACTTTATTTACAACAAAATTAAGGTCAATTTAATTTTCTCCGAGCCATTGCGAAACAGTTGTCAAGTAATGAATAACGATCGAGTAAAAACAAGACGTTTACCAGAGTGAGACTGTAAGCATCTCCTAATTGTAGCCCCGGGCCGAGCGGACCAATATTACAGCTGGTTTTTCACTAGAGCTTGAAGCGGAGCGGAACGATGCTTTGCGGTGAGTTAGGAAAAAATCTTCAGTGGTTTCCTAACTTTTTAAATACTTTAGCCCCAGAAGCTGGCCACATTAATAAAAAAAAGTAGCGTTCATCAGGTCCGCCCAGCTGTGTATTTGGAGCATGGGGAGGTTGGTGTCAAGTTCACGAAGCAACATTTGAAAAGAATTATAGGCACATTGACATTTGAAGATGATGACAACTGTGCTGGCTCAAATTGAGGCTTGCCTTAACTCGAGACCGATCTCTCAGCTTTCTAACAATCCAGAGGAATCACTTTCTCGTGGGTGATCCTCTGGTAACTGTACCTTATGCAAACTATGAAAATTCACCCATTAGTAATCTGAAGCGGGCACTTGGGGCATTGGAGTATGTGAGTAGAAAACACAAGAGATAATATAGAAAAACATAGTAAGAAAACATGTATCAATGGGATTCCTGGCAAGTCTCATGTTCGCCTTGCTTAGTTTCAGTGCACATAGCTTTTTTACGAGTACGCCACAGCGGGGCAAACAAGCAGACGGCTCATCTTATGGAAGGTAGTCAAGGACATCTGGAATACCAGGGTGTCACAGGTGCGTATCTACCTTTTTCGAAGAGGAATCTCTTCATTTTATTAGGATTCCGAACATCCGAATGAAAAAACGGAACCCTTATAGGATCACTCGTGTGTCTGTCTGTCAGTCTGCCACAGCCAATTTGCTCCTAACCTACTGGATCGATTGAATTAAAAAACAAACATATCTGTGACCCACACACGGACATGTAACGTAAATAAATGAATTTGGAATATGGGTGTCACCTTTGGGGTGAAAATCAAATTTTTCCGCTAAGCTATTAGGCCCTGTTACGCGGAAAGACTGCACGAGGCTCAGCTTTTAAAATAAATTAAATTAAATAAAACTTTATTTCAGACGAATGTCCATAATTTGGTTAGTATTTTGGTGTTAGTAACAATAGTGCTTATCAAATATGTTAGTACTATTAGTTTTCACAATTTTCATTATTATTTATTGATGCAGAGCTAAGACTGTCCCCACTCAGTGTGTCTGAAAGGGACAATCCGCTCTGCCAGCGATCATTTTTAGAATGCTGTTGTCACTACCATGCAGGCGCTGCAGTAAGGAAGCTGCTTTTTTTCGCATGATGGCGTGGAAACCATCTGTGCGAGCCTCCGCGAACATTCCCGAAGCGATACAGCGCCATGGCAGTCCCAACAACATCCTAAAAGCATTAGCAGGACGCTGTATGCTCGCTGTATGTTAGCTCATTGCACTTCAGCTACTAAAGCTTAAAACTATAACACTCCGCCGTAGCCATTTCCACGGAATCTTTATAGTTTTATAAATCTATCAGCAAATGCGTCCCTAGCATCGCAACGCTCCGTTCATCTCCACTCCAATGAGCATGCAGCCTAAGAGATAGGGTTACAAATACAGTTCGCTCGGCACTTGAAGAATTAAGATGTTTGTAAATGAATTAAAGCTTGTTTACGTTGAGTTTACAGTTGATTTCGGAGAAGACATATTGTATGCCTTTTTATGTTTTTGATCTTTCTCTATTCTTGTTTAATACTTTCGATTTCAAGGAGTTGTTTTTGGAGTGTGCAGTTGTGGTACTTATATCTACATCACCTATTGATTGATTATGTTTGGTATGAGTCAGACAGAAATGATCTTTTTTTTTTGAAGTGAAAACTTCTTTAGCATCGTTGTGATTTGAAAGTCGATGAAACGAAAAAGTGACAGTAAAAAGGGACAAACACATAAATTCATAAGATTTAACGTGGGAGAAAATAAGATAGCAAGCATTATACAGTGTTTTGTTTTTGTGTTTTAAAATGAGATAGGAAGCATTATACAGTGTTTTGTTTTAGCCAACATTTTTGAAGGTTTCACTTCTACCACGTGTGAATGACACACATATTTTTTTTGAAGTTATACTTCTTTAGGCACGTTATGAAAAAAATATGCGAGTGAAATTTTAAAGATGCACGCGCATCACTGTCACACAAAATTCACAGGTTGAAGTTACACCCTAAGGTTAGCTATGGTTTGTGGTTCATGAAGAATGATTAGAATAGAATAGAATATTATAGATATAATAGATTTATTATCTTACCACAGATTGTTTTCCTTTTGTAAACTTTGTGACAGTTTGGTTTTTTATCTTGTTACGCCAAAGAAGGATAACTTCTTACGTGCGTACATAAGTACACACACACTTTTTTTTTAAACGTTAACCCACACTAAGAATTACTCCTGTATTGTGGGTGCGTTCACAAATTTGTAAACTCACATACACAAGACACCCAGACCTGGAACAACTATCTGTAGGCTCTTTGGGTTCTTGAGATTGAACTGACTTGATGTGGGTACACTCCGTAGAATTCTGTCTCAACCAAATAATGATGATGCAAAAAATCTTTTCAGGTTTATAGCCCAAATTTAATTGCGTGGTAGCAGTATTTATTTAGGGTATGATGGGACTAAAATACGCATTGCGTTTATGAAAGTGGGGATAATTAAATGAAGAATAAAAAAATTAAAACAGAGTTGCTTTCGACTGTTTTCCTTCCCTTTTAAATCTGTTACTACCGTTTTGTTCAGTTCTTTATTCTTTATTTAAGATATTTCGAGGAGCTCGTGGCTAAAGTAATAACAGCCGCACGGGTCGATCTATCAGGTAAAGCTACGCATGCCGGGGGTTGTCATGGATGGGTGACCATGTTTACATACCGAGACTCCTTCCGTGCTTCCGAAAGCACGTCAAGTCGTTGGTTTCGGCTGTCAATCATGGATCTTTGACAGTCGTTACGAATCGTCAGAAGCCCGAAAGTCTGACAACCACTCTTACCAAGGGGTATCGCATTACCCAGTAACTGGTTTGTAGAGCTCAGATAGGCAGTCGCTCCATGTAAAATACTGGTATTCAGCTGCATCCGGTTAGACTGGAAGCCGACCCCAAGATAGTTGGGAACAGGCGCGGGCAGATTTGATTTTTTTTTGTTAATATTTATCTGAATGACTGAAATTACATAAATATTGATATTTAATTCAGTTATTATTTTATTTACCCTCGTCCGTGCGTCACTGCGGGGTGCCAACTGAAAACCAGCGCTGGGTGTCCAACACCCAGCAAATGCTGAGGTGGTAACCCTTTCGGTATGGGCACCGTCAGAACAATTTTATTGTATCTTTGTGAACCTACTAATATTTTCTTTACCTTTTGTTTGTTGCTGTTGTGTTGTGTCTGCGTCGAATAAATGTTTATTCTATTCTATTCTTCTTCCTTAAATCAGACTTAAATAAGTTCAGTTTCTCTGAAAGATTTCAAATCTATTTTCTGCGCCACTTCAAAGAGAACATCAGCTTTTAAACAAAAAGCAATGTTTTTTTTAGGTTCAAGTACCAAAACAAACGTTATTTTCATCCTATTTTCAACGTAACAACGTTACAATAAAACTCCCCTAAAATACAATTATTCCATCAAAGCATTTCTCAGTATATTCAGACAAAAGAAAGCTGGAAACTTGATAATTACTCAGTAGGTGGTCCAACAATAAATTACGGGAGAACTTCTTAAAACATTCTCCCATTGTCAGTGTATTTCCCCTCAATTTACAATGATGTAAAGGAAGCTATATAAACAAAAAGTCGACAAGCGCGAGCGTCACTTGTTTTTTTTTAGGCAGATGACGTAGAAATGTTTTGTAGCCATTTTAACACACTTAATACTTTATATTATGAATGATTTTATTTTTTTAAGTAGGATTTAACAACAATTTTTCACGTCAACATTTTTTTTTGTCAGTTTTAGCTAGATGAGGCCGGTGTTTCCTAGCTGACTACCCTGAGAAGAAACACCGAAACAAACTCAGAGGTCAAAGTCTCTTTTAAAGTGTTCAAATCCATACAATATATACTGGTCAAATCATATGAAAACCATGTACGTTTATGTCTGGGATGAGCTTTTGAGGAAAGCAACACGCGAATTCGAGTGGACCTGTACAGACGGAGCCCTATTGCTGTCACTCACGTGTCCCTCTATCCGTCTGTCTGTCTGTACGTCGTCTGTCACACAGGTTTTAGAGCCAAACGGTTAGAGCTACAGTCTTCAATTTTTTTACAGTATACAAATAGTCAAAAATACATTTGGCACGGAACCCTAAACGTGCGAAGTCCGACATACACTTGACCGGTTTTTTGAAGTGAAAACTTGGCGCGTTGGGCATTTTTGAGATGGGAACAATCAATTGAACTCGAGACACTGTTACCTAGCAGATGTCGTGACCGCTACGAAAGCGTAGCACCGTGCTTACGGTGCTACGCTTTCGTAGTAATAACACCACCGTAGCACTAGTTTTCACTTCTGACGGCACTCCCGGAGTGCCACTGTTTTTATGTTAGCTTCACTTGTAACTATGTAAAGAAAATTTGACCCACTTCCCAGATCTCGATTAAGTTGAAATTTTAGGTAACTGTTTAGTTTGGATGACAATTTATGGTTAACCTTAGGCGCCCTCTGGCGTCAAATCTTCACCCACCTGTCTGGGTGCATTCTTGTAACGTGGCCAGCCTAGCTGTTTTTCCCCAACATCTGCTACTTGAGTTATGGAGTTCGAAACTCGACGGCACGTAGTGTTCCACGCGCGCCTCAAAGAGTTGTTAGCAAAACATGACGGGCCCGTCATGGCCGATGCCTTCCCAGGGGTTGAGGATAAATTCGAAACAGAGTTACCTCGCCCCTGGGCATTCAGGGCAGGGAAAGAACAGCGGTGGGTTTTAGTCAGTAAGAGTCTGACACGCCCTCCCAGCTCCACCTTAGAGCGGGAGATGTCATTGGATGATTTCCCAACCCACAAAAAAAAAAGGGCGGTCTTTCTATCGCAATCTGTTTGTAAAAGTTTGTGCTACAATTAAATTGTACCAGTTATGTTATACGGTAGTTAAGTGCTGCTGTTTAAGTGTACCTATTAAAGGAGTGAACCTATTGCATGAACACAATTTCAGACTCCGTGCTACTACTGAAAAACTCAGCTGAATGTGATATAGACCTTCAAAATTAAAGTTTGCGAGCACATTCGTGAAAATTTGGCAGTAGTATCTTCACTCTTCACAGCGTTAATTTTTTTTCCAATTAGTATTAGTATGTATTTGTATTAGTAGTTGTTTCTGTATATTTGTGTATAAAGTATATTCATATCCTACTAATATTATAAATGTGAAAGTTTGTGAGGATGTATGTTTGTTACTCTTTCACGCAAAAACGACTGTACGGATTTTGATGAAACTTTACAGTGATATAATTTATACATCAAAATAACTTATAGGCTATAAATTATAATGGGGGAAGCACTGATACCATGAGGGTGAAGCCGCTGGCAGAAGCTAGTGAGTATATTTTACTAGCTGCGCCCCGCGGTTTTACCCGCCTAGACCTAAATAAAAGGTAGCCTATATGTTAATCCAGGCTATAAGCTATCTACATAATTACTAAATTTCATCCAAAGCGGTCCAGCCGTTTGAGCGTGAAGAAGTAACAAACATACACACTCACAAACTTTCACATTTATAATATTAGTAGGATTTGCAGTTTATATGTATATCTTTGCATTAAAATAATTTTTCATCGCCCTGTTTTTATATTGCACCTACGACTGTTTGTCTCTGCATCACCCAAAGGTTGACTGGTAGAAAATGCTTGAGGCATTAAGTCCGCCTCTGTACTTGTGTGTGCATAAAGTATTAAATAAATAAATAGAAAACGTAATAATGTTTCATCTTCTTGTCTAAAAATACTTACATATTTTGGTACTGATTACGTTCGAATTACTTTAGTATTTGGTTACTGTTTTATTTCGCAGTTATTTTTAATTTTTTTTTTGAATCGCTAAAACTGGAACAAACTTAGAGCGACAGTAACAAAAACAGCGCTGTATCCCATTGTGGATGGTTACACAAAAACTTCGGGAACCAAGTTTTTAATTGCGTTTTTTAGTACCGAGGCCCGTTCAGCTGCTGTAGGGCTTTGTAATCCAATTTGAACAAATTCTGAGGTTCGCTGTAATTTGGGTCGTTGTATTGATTTTAATGATCATCGGGGTAGGCAAATGGAAAGCGTTTTATGGTACTAAACAGCTGACAGACAGACACACTACCGCTAGTGTCCTAACCTCTTTTCTGGAGTCCCCCTTATAGGACCGCTCCTATAAGGGGGACTCTAGAAAAGAGGTTTTTGCTCAAACACAGGCTGTTAAGGAAATGCGTGGTAATATTGTGAAAAAAAGAAAAATTAAGTATTTTAGTTTTTTGAGTTTTTGGCGGGATTTTCTCGAGTGTAGTTCAGTGGCTGTTTTAATTATTCGTTTATTGATTCCTAGTGGATATTGTGATGTAAAATTGGTGTAGTTTTGTGTCTCAAGTGTCAACGCAAATGGACAATATGTGGAATCACTGAAACAGGCGCGATCTCGATAAAATGGAGCTGAGAATTTTATTGTAGTATTGACTACCTCAGCGAAGTTTGTCGAGAAGGCTGACTCGACACGTTTGTTGCCAAATACTGCAAAAAACATTAGAATGTGTTACATCTGTATTCTAATATCAAATCTGTACACTACGTAAGACTAGGCAATATGGTCAAAAGACCCCCCTTCCCTCCCCTTCGGCGGGGGCCTTCCCTTCGGGGTAAATAAAAAAAAAAAAGTATTTTAGATTTATTTTTATTGTTGAATTTTTATGTTTATGTAAGAATGTTTTATTTTACACTTTGTCGTGGTCATACTGTAAGATGTAAGTAGAACTTATTGGTGTGTGAAATAAATAAATAAATACTGCTTTCCTCAAGAAATAAACAGTCAACTGCGAATGAAAATTTTGATCAGCTGAAGATAACTTTCAACAAAAAGCGCATTGGTTTTGGGAATTGACTGTGACTTCCTTGACGAAAGAGGTTTTTTTTCATAGGCAGAATCCAAAATATGAGCACCGATTTTCTTTACATGAGAAATGAGAAACGTTTTACTTAGCTAAATCCTACTCATATTATAAATGAGAAAGTTTGGGTGGATGGATATCTGTTACTCAATCACGCCAGGACGGATCAGAAACTGTTGAACGGATCTGGATGCTCTCACAAAGATTGACTAAAATCTGGAATGGCACATCTACAGGGTGTAACGGAAGGTGTGGTCAAATTTTATGAACTGCATCTGCCCATCGTTATGAACAACTTTATTCAAGAAGACTTGAGGAAATTCTCAAATTTTTTTATACCTCCCATACCAATATTGATCAGCTGATGATAACTTAGTATGGAAAGTCCAATTATTTTTTTGGGAATTTTAAATTTTTTCTTAGAAAAAGTTATTTATTTCCATGGGCAGAAGCGGTTCTTAAAATATGACCACACCTTTCCGTTACACCCTGTATATATTTTTATACTGAAGAGCTGAAGTTTGTGTGCTTGTTTGGTTGAACGCGCTAATCTCATTAACTATTGGAACGAATTTAAAAATTTTTGTGTTGAATAGCCCATTTATTGAGGAAGGATATAGGCTATATAACAACACGCTGCGACCAATAGGAGCGGAGCATCAATGAAAAATGACCCAAAAACTGAAAAAAAAAAGTTTTTTTTTTAAAGCTTCCGTAGGTTAAAGTTACGCAAAAATTATATATGACGGAATTGTTGCAATGGTCACAGCTAGTAGGCTATAATTTATAATGGACGAAGTACTAAATACACGCGAGCAAAACCGCCGGCGGTAGTTAGTTACTCATAATCCTCTTGGCTGAAAAATTACATAATCACTGCAAAGGTGCAAATGGGCAAACGTAAAGGCTACTTCTACACAGTCGGACTACTATACACACACATACGCAACCGCCTCATAAAATTAAATAATACAAGCTCAAAGAAGACGTTAGACTACGGAGAGTCCCTCGATATTACCGGGATAACCATTGACTTGCGTACCTTCCGTGTGAGTGTGCCCTGTACGCACGTTACTTTCACATCTGCAGGGAGTGTGAACCCACTTTTTTATAGGTACATAGTACTCCAAGATCTCAGAGCCACCAGACATTACCTATTTTTAACCGATTTCAAAAAGGAGGAGGTTATTAATTCGGATGTTTGTTTTTAACCGACTTCCAAAAGGAGGAGGTTATCAATTCGGATGTTTGTTTTTAACCGACTTCCAAAAGGAGGAGGTTATCAATTCGGATGTTTGTTTTTAACCGACTTCCAAAAGGAGGAGGTTATCAATTCGGATGTTTGTTTTTAACCGACTTCCAAAAGGAGGAGGTTATCAATTCGGATGTTTGTTTTTAACCGACTTCCAAAAGGAGGAGGTTATCAATTCGGATGTTTGTTTTTAACCGACTTCCAAAAGGAGGAGGTTATCAATTCGGATGTTTGTTTTTAACCGACTTCCAAAAGGAGGAGGTTATCAATTCGGATGTTTGTTTTTAACCGACTTCCAAAAGGAGGAGGTTATCAATTCGGATGTTTGTTTTTAACCGACTTCCAAAAGGAGGAGGTTATCAATTCGGATGTTTGTTTTTAACCGACTGCCAAAAGGAGGAGGTTATCAATTCGGATGTTTGTTTTTAACCGACTTCCAAAAGGAGGAGGTTATCAATTCGGATGTTTGTTTTTAACCGACTTCCAAAAGGAGGAGGTTATCAATTCGGATGTTTGTTTTTAACCGACTTCAACAAGGAGGAGGTTATCAATTCGGATGTTTGTTTTTAACCGACTTCCAAAAGGAGGAGGTTATCAATTCGGATGTTTATTTTTAACCGACTTCCAAAAGGAGGAGGTTATCAATTCGGATGTTTGTTTTTAACCGACTTCCAAAAGGAGGAGGTTATCAATTCGGATGTTTGTTTTTAACCGACTTCCAAAAGGAGGAGGTTATCAATTCGGATGTTTGTTTTTAACCGACTTCCAAAAGGAGGAGGTTATCAATTCGGATGTTTGTATTTTTTTTTAATGTTTTTCGGGGATAACTCCGTCATATATTGACGGATTTACAAATTCTTTTTTGTCCGAAATGGTCCCATTTAAATTTCATATAGATCTGATGATCGATTTCGGAGACGGACAACGGAACTCTTCAAAAATTGTCAGCAAATCAACCGCGATTGCTGCGATCGTATGTCTATGAATTTTTAACACAATTTAATGGAGAACCACAACTAAAAAGTGAAAAAAAAAATACGAAAAAATGGAACCGACTTCCAAAAAAAGTCCAAACTTTAATTTCGGAAGTTGGTGTCAAAAAACGAAGACACGAAACCAGAAACACCAACAGTTATTTGCACTTTTTTTGGAAGTCGGTTCCATTTTTTTATTTGTATGTATGTTCGGGTATAACTCCGTCATAAATAGACGGATTTGTAAAATTTTTCACTTTTTAGTTGTGATTCTCCATTAAATTGTGTTAACAATAATAATTCATATTTATGCGATAGTAGTAATCGCAGTTAATTTGCTGTCATCTTTTGAAGAGTTCCGTTGTCTGTCTCCGAAACTCATAATCAGATCTATTTGAAATTTGAATGGGGCCATTTCGAAATAAAGCCCTTTCGAAAAAAAAAAGAATTTTGTTAATCCGTCAATATATGACGGAGTTATGCCCGAACATACATAAAAAAAAATACATACATCCGAATTGATAACCTCCTCCTTTTGGAAGTCGGTTAAAAACCAGAAACACCGACTGCCGAAATTATTTTTTTTTGGATGTTGGTTCTTTTTTTCTGTAAAAATGTTTTTCTAACTAACAAAATGTGTAGAGTAGTGTCTTTTTTAGTCTGTTGATAGTCGTTAGTAGAGTTAGTAAAATATAATCTTCTCTTTTAGATGGTGGGAAATCATTAAATAACTTCTCCCGCTCTGGGTGGAGCGGGAGGGCGTTTCGGACTCTTACTGACTAAAACCCACCCGTTCAGTTGCCTGTGCCAGGGCCGCGGTAACTCTTTCAAACATTCTCCAGCACATTTTTTTTTTTTTTTGGCAGATCTTACCTTGCCTGCGATGCTCCTAAGTTGTTTTTAGGTCCGGCTGAAGTGCATTCAGAGTTTAAATAGATAGAATATTCTTCATTATGTACACTGTATAAGGTTCATGGCTAAAGTAATAACAGCCGCACGGGTCGATCCATCAGGTTAAGTTTTGCTTGCCGGGGTTGGTCTATGGATGGGTGACCATCTTTTGCACGCACCCTTGCGTCACGCAGTTGGGTAAAAAAGGCGTAGTTATCATGGTTATTCTATGGATGCCTCCAACTAACATTTTTGTAAGAAAACTAACTTTATATAATAGTTCACCTTTTTTTTTTTGTTTTTGTGGGGTGGGAAATCATCCAATGACTTTATTTATTTATTTATTTATTAAAATCTCCCTTACAACTATCATTACAGGTTTATACCTAATGCGATAGCGCGGTCTTAAAATTAACTTATTTACAATATAAAACTATGAAAAACGTAAAAAAAAACTGGTAGTACTTATAATAACGTCTAATAATAATAACTTCTATTCTAAGTTCCTAAATATAAAATCACAATATTTAAAATATAAAATATAAAAAAAAACAACAACAACATAAAGCCTACTCTAATCTACACTATAACATAAAATAAACAACAATAACTTTGCGCATTCACTCAAATGGCATGTAAATACATCGCTTTTGACGTGAAGATCGTTAATAACCCGAATTGCGCGTGTCAATGGTGTTTTGGCGAGAAGGTTGGTTCTGGCTGTCGGCACGGCCAGCAGCGCCGGGCGGTGCCGCTTCCACACATAGCGGTCCGGTGCACACAAACTCAGGCGCTGCAGCACTCCTGGGTTATGCTCAATGCCACGAAGTAACCTAACCAGATACGAAACAAGCGTGAATTCCCGTCGTACCCTTAGTTGGTTGTACCCGACCATACCGAGCACAAACAGAGTGGGGTACGTCAACGGGTAAAACGGATATACCCCATATAGTTTCTTGTACAAGTGGCGCGTGAACTTGTTCTGTACGCGTTCCAGCATTATCGAGTACTTGGCCTCATACGGAGCCCATATGACAGCACTATGTTCCAGATGACTCCTGACAAGTGCGTCATACAGGACCCTGACTGTTGCGATGTTAGTGAAGTGCATTGTCTGCCTCAGAATAAATCCCAAGTTTCTAAACGCTCTTTTACAAATCCTCGTAATATGATCACGAAACGACAGTTCAGGAGTGACAGCAACCCCCAAATCCCGTACCTCAGAAACTCTTTGCATAGGCGCAGCGCCCACTACGTACTCGTGTACTAGAGGGGCATGCGCGCGCGTAAAACTTATCACCGAGCACTTCGACACATTGAAGAAAAGCTTGTTGTCCTGACTCCATTCCACTACCCTATCTATATCCTCCTGCAATCGTTCGCAATCGGATTTACTATTAACCTCGAGCAGCAACTTAAGGTCATCCGCAAATAATAAACAAGTGCCGTGTTTGACGACTTCCGGCAAATCGTTTATCACTATGATGAATTCGAGAGGCCCCAAATTGCTGCCTTGGCTCACACCGAACCAGGTGTAATATGGGTCAGATTCACACCCATTATAATCTACGTACTGCTGTCTATCCTGCATATAGCTGGCGAAGAAGTGCAATAGATGTGGTGTGCAGCCGACTTCTGCGAGCTTCATTAATAAGATGTCATTGTCGACGGTGTCGAAAGCTTTTTTAAAATCAAAATAAGCAGCATCAACCTGCACACCAGCATCTACCGCTGGCACCACCTGCGCCATAAAGTTCAGCAGATTGGTGGCAGTGCTGCGCGCCGGCCGGAACCTATGTTGCGCGTCAGCCAGTTGTCCACGCACCTGCTCCTGCATGCAGCGCTGGATAGCAGACTCGAACACCTTTGCCGGCGTCGACAGCACGGCCACCGGTCTATAACCAGTTATGTCCGATCCCGCCTTACCTTTGGGTACAGGAATGACACGCGTGATCTTCCATTGAGTGGGGAACGTCGTCGAATGAAGACACATATTAAAAATATAAAGTAGAGGTTCTGCATGCATCCTACCACAATCTCTAAAAAGAAATGCCGGTATACCGTCCGGGCCCGCTGAACGCTTCGGCTTCAGGCGCTCAAGTGCACATCTGACGTCCTCCAGACTCAGAGCGTCAAGTTGTATCCGCGCACTGTTCGCAGCTCCCGCCGCCGCCGCATGAGCGTCTAACCGCGGTGGCTGATCGCTGTAAACCGATTCACTTCTCCCGCTCTGGGTGGAGCGGGAGGGCGTGTCAGACTCTTACTGACTAAAACCCACCCCTGTTCCTCCCTGACCTGAATGCCCAGGGGCGAGGTAACTCTTTCGAATTTATCCTCAACCCCCGGGCAGGCATCGGCCATGACGGGCCCCGTCCTGTTTGCTGACAACTCTTTGAAGCGCGCGTGGAACACTACGCGCCGTTGACTCTCGGGCCTGGTGCTGATTGGTCGACGAGCTATATAATAGTAAACCTAAGATCTGCACTACTGTCTCACTTAAAGGTTGTTTTAAAAAGATCGCTTTTAGCTATAAGACCGACTATGATGTTTCCGTATGTCATGTTTCCTTCATTATATACTTTCTGTATCTTATACAGTGTACACCATCTCATCTGCCTAGCATTTTCCCAACTATCTTGGGGTCGGCTGCCAGTCTAACCGGATGCAGCTGAATACCAGTATTTTACATGAAGCGACTGCTTATCTGACCTCCACAACCTAGTAACTGAGTAATACGATACCCCTTAGTAAGACTGGTTGTCAGACTTTCGGGCTTCTGACGACCCGTAACGACTGTCAAAGATCTACGTTTGACAGCCGTGACCAACGGCTTAACGTGCTTTCCGAGGCACAGAGGAGTCTCGGTATGTAAAGATCACTCATCCACTGACCAACCCCAGCAAGTAGCTTAACCTGATGGATCGAGCCGTGCAGCTCTTATTACTTTAGCCACGAGCTTCTCACAATCGACACTAGTAAAAACATTAAAAGCATTTTTCGTAAAATCAGGTAGAACCTGTATCGACGCACATTCCCGTCCTGCCCTGGTGTACTATGAAATATAAATGGAGCCGGCATGATTCAACGAGCCCCAGCCATGCGTTATTCACGACCCGCTTCCTATACTTTTGATTTTTTGATAGCTTTCTCATGTACTGTACTTTCTTATTTGTTCGCACTTAAATGTGTTTTAAGAAAGTTTTTGAAACATTATTTGCTTGAATTTTTGGCAGTAAAGAGTTCTACAGTTGACGAAGTGGAACTGTTTTTTAGGGTTCCGTACACGAAGGGTCCAAACGGAGCCCTATTGCTGTCACTCACGTGTCCGTCTGTCCGTCGTCTGTCACAAAATTAATTTTGTTCCGAAGAATGTTTTTACTGCCCATTGACTTATGAACTTATTCTTATTGAATATAAGATCAATATATTGGTATTCGTTAGTAAAATATAGGTACGTATATTTTACTAACAAGTACCAAAATATTGATAAATCAGATTTTTTCATTGATAATTCCCTCATTTGGTACGGAACCTTAAATTTGCGAAGTCCGATACGCACTTGGCCGGTATATTTGGTAGGCATGCGTTTGACCACTATTTCACCTGATGGTAAGCATGTGGTCGAAGATGGAGCCCACTTGCCTAGAAGTAACCTATTCACTCTTGACTTATAAACTCCCAAGTTGTACTATCACGAAATATAGGCTCTGGCAGGGAAATCCACTTCTTAGCTGTACGCACAATTAATGTGTTCCCAAAACGTTTAGTGCGTGTGGGTGGGTTGTCCATGTAGACTTAAAAAAAAAATCCGTCTATAAAATTAAGCATAGATTGGGTCATTTCGATAGTTATGTGCACATTAGAAAGATACACACAGATGACTTCCAACGAGCCTTCCGTCGAGCCTTTCCCAATCAAAAAGGTACTTTAAATCTTTTAACTTTCGCTTTGAATTATGTTGTGACGAGATAATGCTGGTTTTTATGCCTTTTACCAGCAACCACCGGCACCGGAGCCTCTTCAACGGGAGCTACCTCCGACTCGTCATTTCTGTGTCGCTGTCGAGGTGCTCAGCTGTTGACCTAATTCATTCTCCTCACCATCAGAAGGCTTTGGCTGCCAGTCTTATCAGATGCAGAATAACATATGCATATCTACATTGTAACTAGCATGCAAAAATTAAACTATTAATTATGTGCTTGAATTTAATTCCGAAAGGAATGGAATATTTTACTTTCATATAAAACGATTAAAGGCCAAAACGCCGATTACATTAATTAGATATGATTAAATCAGTAGACACTTCTAGAGTTGTTTTTTTTTTGCAAGCAATATAAACGACTGATGAATATAAAGAGCAATGGTGGCCCAGTGGTAACGTTGGTTGTGAGTTCAAACCCAGGCAGGCGCTTTACTTTGTGTAAATTATTTCATCAACACTACTCTCAAAACGGTGAAGGAAAACATCGTGAGGAAACCGGCATGTCCTAGAACCAAAAATTCGAAGACATATGACATCCACCAAACCGCATTGGACCCGCGTGGTGGATTACGGCCCACACCCTCTCACAGAGAGGAGGCCTGTGTCCCAGCAGTGGGGACATTAAAAGGCTGATAAAGATTTAACTCTGGGTATGTATCAGAAACTTATTAGTTGTGATAATTCAATTAAGCAATATTTTTGAATACGTCACAATGTACAAAGAAACGAGTATGCATATCTTATTAATATGTAATTTATTGATCTAATTGCATGTAGGCGGATTAAGCTTGTTCCTTCTACCTATCGACAATATTTATTCCTATCTATATACAATGCTATTTCCAATATAAAGCCACAAACACACACGAACAAAGCAAAAAGATAAACATTACAGGTTTCTAGATCAAAAGGCTTGTATGCTCGTGTAATTACTGAAATTGGGCAATCAATTGATTTGCGCGGCTTTGAACTAAACCGTGGTGGGTCGGTCGAGTACCTACTTGTTGCCAGTTCAGAGGGACCTAATTGTGCATGCTACTTTGTTGTAATTGGAAATCATGTTATGGATATTTAGAGTACAGGTACTGCCGCTATGACAGAGAGCTCATACTCAAACCGTCACGAGCAAAAATATATACACAAGCAAACTTTACACGGCCTTGGTTCAGGCCATGGTACGGAGCGAGAGGGAATGGGAAGCAGTATTCTCCTTCTGCGAAGCAGTAATGCTCGCGATGGCGGAGGCAGGATGGGTGAGGGAGACTCACGTAGTACGGAGTGGCTCTCAAGCCCCCGGTCGCTACCGCCGCAGGGGACGCATTGGGCGTAGGACGTAGCGAGACGATCTCCGGCCACCGTAGACCCGGGCCTGCGGACGGCGAGTAATGGGTAGCTCGCCCTCCGATCAGCAACAGGCCCGTGAGTCGACGGCGCGTAGTGTCCCACGCGCGCCTCTAAGAGATGACTGTCAGCCACCACTGACAGGGCCCATCATGGCCGGTGCCTGCATGGCTAGGGGTAGCGGATAAATTCTTAACAGAGTTATCGCACCCCTGGGCGCTTAGGAAGGGAAGGAACAGGGATGAGTTTTAGTCAGTAAGAGTCTGACACGCCCTCCCGCTCCACCCAGAGCGGGAGATGTCATTGGATGATTTCTCACTCCGCCAAAAAAATAAAATAAAAGCAAACTTTACTTGTAAGCTCGAGTATCTTAAATGGACGGTTTCAGGATACTCGAGCTTACAAGTAAAGTTTGCTTGTGTTTATATTTTTGGTCGTGACTGTACCTAACATCTTACTAGGAAGTATACTTGTTATTAATTAATGTATATATAAAAATCACGGTGTTTGTGGTTACATTCCTCCGAAACGCCTCGACCGATTTTAATGTTTTGGAACGAAGTTCCTTATCACGCGTTATGAAAGGGGGCTAGACGGAAAAAATTCTTACGAAAAGTTGTCACGACACTAATGAGGCTGTCCATCCAAAAAGATTGTGTTGGAAAAACAATCTAATAAAAACTTCTTGTATTTTTGGTGGGTAGGTACAAAGTTTGCAAGCAGATCAAGCATTATCCAACCAATTTCGTGTGTTAAATCTAGTGGAGCTTGGAACAATCTAACTTCGGAGCTGAGCTGAGCTGAGCTGAGCTGAGCTGAGCTGAGCTGAGCTGAGCTGAGCTGAGCTTAGCTGATCTGAGCTGAGCTGAGCTGAGCTGCGATGAGATGAGATGAGATGATGAAGTATAACTTCTTACGTGCGTGCGTGTGTGCGTAGTTAATAAATAAATATTATAAATTAAAAAAAATAAAATTATATTACAATTCCTTCACTAATTAATCGAAAGGAACTTCGTTCCATCCGGGTGTCCCTTGACACCTCTCAAGTTTTTTTTTTTTTTTGTATATTTGGTATGTATGAGAATAGGTTGTAAAGTATTTTTTTCCCTCCTGTGGGGGTAGGAGGGAAAAAAATCTCCTCCTCCTCCATTTTTTTTATCGCAGAATCACGTTTGCTGGGTAAATAATGTTAAGTTTGATGGATGGATATTAGAATTAGTACTGTAGGATCCCAGGCTTCAGTATGGCCTGCAGGGATCCCTGGACGTTCTTCGCAGCTCCGGTTATGTCGCGTAGTTTGGGGCCTCGTTTGGCTTGGCGCGAGAAGACTATATCGAAGGGATCTGACTACGGGCGAATAAGATAAAGAGCTGAGGGCGACTTCAATTGTAATATAATAAAATAACGAAATTACATTTGTGCCCACTTGATCGGGCTAAACTTCTATCTAACTATCTGACACATACGTCAAGCCTACACTTTTAATATTCAAACGGCTTTCCAATCATACTAGAACATTCTAGTCAACCAGTTAAGGCCGGTGCACACCCGCTAATATAAGGCTGTGTCTACAATCGTCACAGTACCTACTTAATCTACTATAAATTATAGCTTATTTGCTATTCCAGACTATAGTCTATGCCAAATTTCATCTAGATCCGTTCAGCCGTTCTAGCGTGATTGTCAAACTTCCATCCATTCATCTATCCAAACTTTCTCATTTATAATATTAGTAGGATTCATAGTCTTATCATGTCGGGCTAGCATTTACCTTATGACCTTTTGCAATATTAATTATAATGCTCAACGACTATAAAAGTCTTTCGTTGTCCTTTAAAAGTCCTGTTGAACTGTATCAAATTATTACAAAAGAACTGGCCAAGTGCGTGTCGGATTTCACACATTAAGGGTTCCGTACTATATAGGGTGACTGGTAATTAGTGACCGATACTTAAACACGTGATTGTACTCATGATTATAAACAACTTTCCCAAAGAAACTTAACTTAACTTAACTTAACTTTTTTCTTTGTAATTATGAGTACAATCACGTGTTTAAGTATCGGTCACTAATTATCAGTCACCCTATATATTGGTATTTGTTAATAAAATATACGTAATAATAAACATTATTATCACCAAGTTTCAAGTTCATGTGTCAATGGGAAGTTAAAAAATTCTTCGGAACGAAATTTTGTGACAGACGACCGATAGATGGAAGAACACGTGAGTGACAGCAATAGGGCTCCGTTTGGACCCTTCGGGTACGGAACCCTAAAAATAAAAGTCGCGAAATAAAAGTTGAATTAAAAATGACAAATCGCTCAAAAGATTTTAAAACAGAATCGTGAGTTCGTTTCATAAAATTATAAGTTTTTCAATACTCCGCGTCTTTTGGTCGTAAAAGTGAACGTCTAGTTATTAAATGCAAATATTGCAATAGTGAGGGTAATAAAAGATTGATTACCTATAGCTCGAAGCTGGAGCAATCCATTTTCCTTAGGTAACTTTAAAATAAAATTATACATAGAACATTTTACTTGGCATATTTGCATAAAAAAACCGGCCGTTGCGTGTCGGATAAGCGCATGAAGGGTTCCGTATCATCGCATAAGATTATACTTGTCTACTTGTTGCCAAAAAGCCAAAAAAAAAACACGTTTCTAGTAGGGGAGCCCCCTTTATTTTTTTTTAATTATTTGTTGTATAGCGGCAACAAAAATACACATTCTTTGAAAAATTCAACTGTCTACCTATTACGGATCATGAGATACAGCCAGCTGACAGACAGACGTACGGACGGACAGCGGCGGCTTAGTAATAGGGTCACGTTGGTTACCCTTCGGGTATAGAACCCTAAAAACCAGCCAAGAGCGTGTCGGACTTCGCATATTTAGGGTGCCGTACCAAATGAGGGAAGAAAAAATCTGATTCATCAATACAGGGTGTAAGGGAAAGGTGTGGTCATATTTTAAGAACTGCATCTGCCCATTGATATGAACCACTTTCTTCAAGAAAATCCGATAAAATAAAATAAAATTTTTTTTACCTCCCATACAAATATTGATCAGCTGACTTTTATTTTTTGTTTTACATTGTTCTCGCATAATAGAAGTAACAAGAATAATGTAACCAACATTTTCGTAACACTTACATGGTTAAAAAGAGTATCATGGAGTATCTTACACGTTCTTCTCCGTAGAGATCTACGCTTTGGACTGACCGACCGCGACGCGACGTTTATTTGAAATAAATGCTTTGACTTTGAGTAAGTACCCACATTTTTAGAGCATTTTTCCTTACAAGGATCCAAACGGAGTCCTATTGCTGTCACTCACGTGTCCGTCTCTCTGTTCGTCGTCTGTCACAATTTGTGCCGAAGAATTTTTTTAATTCCCATTGTTCTATGAACTTGTGGTGATAATGTTTATTATTACGTATATTTTACTAACAAATACCAATAAACAGGGTGTAACGGAAAGTTGTGGTCATATTTTAAGAGTCGTTTCTGCCCATGGAAATAAACAACTTTCTTTAAGAAACAATAGAAAATTCCCAAAAAAAAAATTGGACTTACCGAACAAAATTTTATTATAATCAGGCGATCAAAAATAAAGGCCAATCTATTGTGTTTGTGTTATTGTGGTTTGTGTGGTGTGTGGAGGAGTAGAGTCGTCTGGAAAAACTTTTCTAATACTTTATATTAATGAATATATATATGTTGTTATTATATTAAATATTTATGTATGTTTATTATTAGTATATAAATATTTTCGTTCCCGTTTTTTTATTATTTTTAATTAGTATTACTTTGTTTTTTTTTTTATGCACCTGCCTTATTATCTCTCCACCACCCTTGGTTGACTGATAGAGAATGCTTAAGAGGCCTCTTACAGTCCACTAGCGCCGCCAATCGAAAAAATGTCATAACTCGTAAATAGAATCAAAAATTCAAAATATGTTCTATTATTAGTGTGGAAAAGGCAATAACGTAATTGTATAACACCTTATCAACACTTGAAATATAGCTGTTTAGCTAAATCGTGCATTCAAAACATAAACGGCCGTTTTTGTTACAAAGGCATTAAGTCCGCCTTTGTACTTTTATTGCATGAAGTGTAAATAAATAAATATGACATAGAGCAGTGGTGGCCCAGTGGTATTGGCCGCGACATATAAGTTGTAGATCGTGAGTTCAAACCCAGGTAGGCGCTTTACTTTGTGTAAATTATTTCATCACCACTGCTCTCAAAATGGTGAAGGAAAACATCAAGAGGAAACCGGCATGCCCTAGAACCAAAAATTCGAAGGCATGTGACATCCACCAACTCGCACTGGGCCCGCGTGGTGGTTACGGCCCACACCCTCTCACAGAGAGGAGGCCTGTGCCGCAGCAGTGGGGACAATAAAAGGCTGAAAATGATCATGATATCTGACGTTGCTATATTTTAGTAAGTTAATCAATTTGTAAAACACATACGTATTTTTACGCCTCATTAGGCAAAACATGTTTGTAAGCGCTAGGGAGTGGAATTCCCTGCCGGAGTCTGTGTTTCCTAATAGCTACAACCTAGGAATCTTTAAGTCAAGAGTGATTAGGTTGCTTCTAGGCAAGCGTGCTCCATCTTCGACCACATCATCGCTTACCATCAGATGAGGTGGTGGTCAAACGCGTGCCTATCAACAATAAAAAATAAAAAAGCACTAAATAATAAGTGAACATCCTGCATGTAAAAACATTATATTGTACGTAAACACATGTTTTCAATGATATTATATATAAAAAGAGGTAGATATGCCACTAGCGCGCGCAAATTGTTGCTGACAAATTCAGCCAATTGTAGCAATTTGATTTAGTCGACTAACAGCAGCAGCGAGCGAAGAAAAGCGTGTCCGTCGCGTGACAATAATAAATCTATGATGCCAAGTTGTGTGTTTAGAGTGTAAAAACTATGGTTCCAAGATAAATTTAAGAGTGGGGTTGGTCCATATATGGGTGACTATCTTTACATACCGTTACTCCTCCGTGCCTCGGAAAGCATGTTAAGCCGTTGGTCTTGGCTGTCAATCGTGGATCTTTGACAGTCGTTACGAGTCGTCAGAAGCCCGAAAGTCTGACAACCAGTCTTACTAAGCGGTATCGTATTACCCAGTAACTGGGTTGTGGAGGTGAAAAATACTGGTATTCAGCTGCATCCGGTTAGATTGGAAGCCAACACCAAGATAGTTGGGAAAAGACTAGGCAGATTGATTGAATTACTATAAACTTAAGTAAGGACATTTGTAATAACAACTCAACGATATCTGTACGTCGCTTTGTATGAACATAGCGTATCTTTCTTTTATAACATCATTATGTTTTGATAAATAAATCATCTTTAAATACCTTTATCAGAATTAGTTTGAGAGGTCCAATTTTTTTTTTCTTAATTGTTTTTCTTTCTTAAAGAAAGTTGTTCATTTATGTCATGGCCAGATGCAGTATTTAAAATATGACACCCTGAATATTAATAGGTGGATAGAATAATAATAGGTGAATAGAATAAAAATAGGTGGATAGAATATAAAAAAACTCATCAAAATGTGCTTATCTCCAGCTGTTATATACTAAAAGTAAATATTAACCCGTAAGCGCTGTTTCTAACCCTTAGTTAACATTAATTTATTTGCGTTCCACAAGGTAAAATACACTGGTAAAATAGGATGTTACAAAAAATCAAAATGAACCTACTTTATGTTAAAAATCTAAATCGTAGAAACTTAAAATGAAAATAAAAATATACATGACATCTGAATAAAAGTTATTATCAGTAGAATAAATAAATCTCTATTTTTTTACTAAGTTTTTATTTGGGTCTTCCAATTTTATAAAAAGACTGCCGATAGTTAGAATAAACAAATAAAAACTTAAAAAACCGGCCAAGTGCGTGTCGGATTTTTTCATTTAGGGTTCCGTACCAATTTTTGACATTTTTTATGGCTGTGGGTCAACAAGATGCTTCATCATCTTTCTGCTCTTATTCCATGTTACTTGGGGTCGGCGCAACAAGATGCTTATACTGTGAAAATTTGAAGACTGTAGCTCCAACCGATTGGCTGTAAAACCTGTCTGACACGACGGACAGACGGACAGATGGACACGAGAGTGACAGCAATAGGGCTCCGTTTGGACCCTTCGGGTATGGAGCCCTAAAAATAGAATTTCCCCTGAAAGTGATAGTCCGTTCAGCTTCATATTATTACTGGCAAAAAATATCTAAACTTATGTCAAAGTAGATATATTATTACAACACACAGTCCCAAATGCGTGAACAAACTAAGTGTTGAAACACACGTGCCATCCAACAAACAAAACTATCTCGTTGAGGGGGTAAGCAGAACTAAAAGCAGTATTGACACAATCTGTTGCCACGTGCAGCGGCTATGCGTTAACTTTAACGCGACAGTTTAAGTTCGTGTTAACTTGTTCGGACAAGTTTGGTCGTGACAGGCTGTTGTCCCATGGCTGACCCATGTACAAATGGGTTGAATGTTATTTTATTTGGATTTAGATAGCTCGGAGTATGTGTAAGGGTCGAAGCACGTTTTGTAGTTACTTACTACCAACCCCTTTGGGAAAAAAAACGGGAAATTTTGTATGAGTGTCATAGTTACAAAAGCCGATTTGAATCTCCTTTAGTAACTATCACTGATCGCCAAAACCTAGTGAAAATTTCCAAAGAAAGTCGATTGAAAAAAGCAACTAAAAAGTTCCCAGCAAGTCACTTTTTAAGCAGTCTGATGCAGTTGGTGGCAGTTATTTTAGTTCAATTATTGATTTCATGCTACCAAGTGAATCAGACTGCTTGAAAAGTGACTTGTTTGGAACTTTATATTTGTTTTTTATAGTCGGGTGTTTTGAAAATATTAATTTTTTATTTTCTACATTTTAGTGAGTTATATTTTTGGAATCGCCTCCTCGAACCCTTTTAGTTTGTTAACCCACTTAATATAGTTCGTAAACTTTATTTTTTTCCTTTTTCACAATATGTCGTCTGGTTGTCGCCATATTGTATTTTGATTACTGTCAGGTCTTTTAGTAGCACTCGCAAGATTAAGAAGAATAAATTGACGTAAGAATTATCAAGATCGGCCCACGCGTTTGGTCTCTAAAGCACCACAAAGGAACAACCATACATATACAGAGTGTAACGAAAAGGTGTGGTCATATTTTAAGAACTGCATCTGCCTATCAGTATGAACAACTTTCTTCAAGAAAACGTTAGGAAATTCTCAAAATTTTTTTTTACCTCCCATACCATTGATCAGCTGATGACAACTTTGTATGGAAAATTAAATTTTTCTTTTGAATTTTCAATTTTTTCTTAGATAAAGTTGTTCATTTCCATGGGCATACCCGGTTCTTAAAATATGACCACACCTTTCCGTTACACTCTGTATACATACATACGTACATACATAGGCTGATAAACACGTTACCCTCCCTTGCTTGTCGTCCGAGTGCGTGTCAGACTTGGCACATTTAGGGTTCCGTACCAAATACTTATCAAAGTAAAAATCGGATTTATCAATATATTGGTAGGTATTTGTTAGTAAAATATACGTAATAATAAATATTATGACCTAATTTCAAGTTCATAGGTCAATGGGAAGCATTTATTCCTTCTGGGGTAGTCACGTAACAAATATAAATAGGGATGAAAGTGTGTATGGAAATTCGTCATTTTTGGCTATTGGAAATAACATTGGGTACACGGCTTAAGGAGGAAATGTCCAGCAGTGGGCTGCGATCGGCTAAGTTGACTGATGGACATGACTTACGTTAAGATACCAGCATTCTTTAATTTCGGAAATTGGTGTTTGTATTTTAGGAGCTCGTGGCTAAAGTAATAATAGCCGCACGGGTCGATCTATCAGGTTAAGCTACGCTTGCCGGTGTTGGTCCATGGATGGTTGACCAACTTTACATACCGAGTCTCCTCCGTGGTTCAGAAAGCACGTTAAACCGTTGGTGCCGGCTGTCAATCGTTGATCTTTGACAGTTGTTACGGGTCGTCAGAAGCCCAAAAGTCTGACAACCAGTCTTACCAAGGAATATCGTATTACCCAGTTACTGGGTTGTGGAGGTGATAGGCAGTCGCTCTATGTAAAATACAGCTATCCAGCTGCATCCGGTTAGACTTTTTTTTGGTGTTTGTATTTTGTTTCTACGTTATTTGACACCGACTTCCGAAATTAAAGTTATTTTGCAATTTTTTGTGTATTTTCTTTTTTGGAAGTCGGATGTATTTTTTGTAAAAAAGTTATTTTTTCACTTTTTAGTTGTTATACCCCAAAACTAAAACTAGATATTAATGTTATGCTCGAATTGATAACCCCAATAATATAGAACATGGCATTTGAACATAAATGGAGGAAACTAAAATGTCTCAATGTGTAAACATATTTTTTGTTTTTGGTGATTTTTTCAAAAAGCGCTGAATTAATTTCGATAAAATTTATATGGGACTCCTCTGAAGAATGACCTACCAAACAAAAAAAGAATCATCTAAATCAATTCACAAATGGCGGAGTAATCGCGTGACAAACATTAAAAAAAAAAGCAAACAGACGAACTGAAAACCTCCTCCTTATTGAAGTAGGTTCATAACTAAGCTTCTTTTACGAATTTAAAACGATCATTTCATGAATTCAAACCAAGAACCACTGTGAACCACAACAAAATAGCTTGGATCAAATAATACTCGTATCTATCCATTGATAGCCAAAGATTCGAATAAATTCCTTGTTCCTGTTGCTCCGAAATGCATGTAGCTCTCCAACCTAGAACTAGAACGTTAGATTTCAAAGCATTCTTGGCCATGTGAATAAATTCCATTTTCGAAAAAGAATAGAACAAGGATGATTTAAAAAAAAAAACCGGCCATGAGCGAGTCGGACTTGCACGCAAAGGGTTCCAAACAAATCATTTTTTTTCAGGCTTACACTACCAGGTTTTTATAAATTTTCCTGTAATCCTTGAGTATAGAAATACTATTTGTCGTTTTTTAAAATTTTAGGCCTACTGGTTTCGGCGGTAAGGGGGTGCGGGAATGATTTTTTTGTGACAAATGGGGGAGTCATTATTTTCTTAAATAACTTTAAAACTATATAATGTAAAATTATAAAAAAAAAAAACATTCGAGACCCTCACAATGTGCCATTTGATTTGATATATCGCACTGCACATTTTGAAAAACTTTGCTTTTAAATTTACCGATTTTCACCACAAAAGTGACTCTCATATTCCATCCAAGTTAATTTATTTAGGTTATACTGTCGTGTTTGGGTCACAGATATTCGTGTGTGTACCAAATTTCAACTCTATCGGTTTAGCAGATTCGGAGCAAATTGGCTGTGACTGACGAACCGACCCACAGACAGACACATGAGTGATCCTATAAGGGTTCCGTTTTTTTATTTGGACTTTCGGAACCCTAAAAATCGTATCGTGGGAGTAAAATTGCTATGTGCCTGTTACTTTTATTCTTTTTCTAGTCGGAAATATCGGTTGTATGGGAGATGGGACCTCTTTGAATATGACTCTTTACAAAGGTAAGTTATATCTTTCTATTGTATTCAGTATATTTGCATGGAGAATATTTTTACTGTTCGCTTTTCAGCGGATTGCTATCAGCACATAATGCACCGTCTGAGGTCGTTCCTCGGAGTTATTGTGGTGTTGCCAGTCTTTTAGTTTCTTTCGAAATGTTTTTTTGATATCGTAGACTTTGTGTTTATTTATTTTTATGCTCATTTACTAACAAATTTACTGAGTTTTTCAAGACAGTTTGGGTATAAAAACAGGATTTATTATTCCTTTAGACATGGGCAGTATTCTATCTGATTATACTTAGCAAATAAAACTCGTCGGAGGTCGTTGGTTTCTCGAAGGCTTTATTGAGAGAGGTTTTTGTCATTTAGTTTGTCGGATCTATCCTAAATGTACCCGAATACGGTGATTAAGACTGTCCTATTTTCAGATACGAGTATTGAGCTTTCCGTCGATAAGATCCAGGTCGTTTACATCGTGTTCCTAATTTAGATGGTGTTATTTTTATTTCTGTAGTGAGTTTAATTTTTTTTTTTTTTTTAAACGTTGCCCTACACTAGGAATTAGTCCAGTATCGTGGTGCGAGAAAAGCTATGTTAAGTTCAGTGCGAAGCCCCTCCGATTTTTTATTTGTTGACAGTTATCCTCCCAGGATGACGTGACCGGAGAGCCTTTTTGGAGCGTAGTATGTTGTGTTTTTGTAACTTTGTCGTTTTAAAAGTGATTATTCACATTCTAAGTAGTGTTCCTATAAGATTATCCTACTTCCGACAGTCATACCCATCTTATAATATTGTAATTGTAAATATCTGCATGTTTGGAGGTTTGATATTTAATTGAACCTTGGTACACGGGAAAGATATGGATTAGGACACAGAATACTTTTTATCCTCTTTCCAGTAGCAAGACTTCTGACTTTCACGCGGCCACTATTACATTGGTTAATCAACAATTGAAAGCCGTCATAAACATCCTCTTATCTAAACCGACTCCCGAATCGCTCTAATCATACAATACACCTACCAGGACCTCATAAATATCAAGATACTTACATGTACTCTATCAGGTACCTCAGTACAGACAAGACTTTTTCTTTATACACTACAGACAACCATCTCAAACATTTAAGACATCTCATCATCCAAACAGACTCCCGAACCGCTCTATTCATACGGTACACCTACCAGGACTTCATACACACCTAGAACCATTCTGTCAGCTCAGTACAAAGGCGATTGTTGACATTCGATTACCGCTCCCCAGGCCTGCCGGTCATCGTGCATAATTCAGACCACAATCGTGGCCTCCCCGGTTTACTCACTCGTTTTAAGGCCTTACCTGTTTGAGGACGATGGCTTTTTGAATAAAAGAATAGTACTAACTTGGGATAGTTCGTTTATCGTATATTGTGATGGGTTAGAGGTGGGATGGGTCTTTTAGTATGCTGTACGCATGTTCAAAGACTTATAGAGCCTAGCGATCCTATAGGATATAAGTTTTGTGTTGCTTGTGAAATGAATACGCCTCTTCCTGTGTAACTATCTGTACCACTACATAATTATAAAACTAAGTCCTCCGCCGCGTCTGTCTGTCTACATGGTGGCGAAAAACTCGAAAACTACTGAATGGTTTTCACCAATAGACAGAGTGATTCATGAGGAATCACTCTGTTAGTCAATGCTGGGGTGGGATGCTAGTTTGTTCCTCAGATTATACACCCAACAACATAGGCAACTTGACACAAGCTTTCGGTTCCGAGGATCGATGTAAAAAACTAGACTGCACCCCGAATATCATGTGTTCTGTTCATTACGTTTTACGTTAAAACCAATACCACAGATAAATAATACGATACTAGCGAGTAAATACTTTAAAACATCAAATGTAAAAACAAGATCCTTTTTAGGGTTGCGTACCCGAAGGGTAACCAACGGGACCCTATTAATAAGCCTCCGCAGTCCGTCCGTCCGTCATTCCGTCTGTCAGCGCGCTGTATCTCATGATCTGTAATAGGTACAGTTGAAATTTTCACAGAATGTGTATTTCTGTTACCGCTAACAACAAATAATAAAAATAAATAATAATAATTTATTATAATAATACACCCACCCGCTGACAGACAAACGGACAGCAACATAAAAAAAATTATAAAGACCTGTACGAGGCCAAAAAAGCACCTATCTCAGCATGCTGCGAAATTTATAAAATAAATAACGCAGCGATGGTATTCTGTGTTTTGGAGGTCAGATGCATGTTACATGTAAAATACTGGTATTCAGCTGCATCCGGTTAGGTTAGAAACCGACCTCAACGTAATTGGCAAAAGGCTAGGCAGAGTGATTTTTCACAAATTTTCACCACCAACCCACTCTGGATATACCAGGCTCCCATAATCATCCAGCAAATCTTAAAAAAACTAAAAACATTCCTTACTTAGAACAGTCGAATGGCGTTCAGCCAAGTCTGTGTCGCGGTTAGGAGCAACCATTTCAAACGGAATTCGGTCCTCCATACATTATTACCATGTATCATGTCCTGTTGAATTTATGGGGGCCACCAGATAGAGCTGGCGTCTAAAGTCTAAGAATTAGAGTTATAGGTTGCAATGTGATCGCGTTTTAAGAAATGGGGCTTTTGGTGCGTTAATTTTTGTTGGCAGAGATGGCTGTGAATTGTCAAGTGATTTGATTTTAATTGAACCAGCTCTAAGCATTATGCATTTGTTACTTAGGATGGACCTTACCTTGAGAGGAGGAGCTCGTGGCTAAAGTAATAACAGCCGCACAGGTTCGATCCATCAGATTAAGCTACGTTATCGTTCCATTCGTATCCATTATTAATTTATATTTATTGTTGATGGGTACGCGTTTGACCGCTATCTCACCTGATGGTAAGCGGTGATGTGGTCGAAGATGGAGCACGCTTGCCTAGAAGCAACCTATTCACTCTTGACTTAAAGACTCCCAGGTTGTAGCTATCGGAAAACAGACTCCGTCAGGGATTCCCACTCCCTAGCTGTACGCACAATGAATGTGTTCTCAAAACATTTTGTGCGTGTGGATGGGATGTTCACTATGTACCGGTGGCACATCGCCGTACGTCTTGTGGTCCGATGATGGAACGGGCTTGGCGGAATCAAAATATGCAATTCCGTCGCACACTCCCCAAAATGTAACCGATAGAAAACCGACAGGCTAGCAACTCGGCGTCTATGCTCAACATACCGAGACTCCTTCGTGCCTCGGAAAGCACGTTAAGCCGTTGGTGCCGGCTGTCAAAGATCCACGATTGACAGCCGCGACCAACAGCTTAACGTGCTTTTGCCGAGGCTCGGAAAATAGAAATAAATATACGAGTGGCTGTTGAATATTCATTCTACCCATTATTGTGTTCTAACACAGGACAACACGCCCTCCTGCTCCACCCAGAGCGAGAGATGTAATTGGATGATTTCCCACCTCACAAAAAAAAACCATTATTGTGACAATAAACTAATTGACACAATAATTACTTTGCAATAGTGATTTTCTTTCTAGAAACTGGCCTTGAGTCGATTATATTGTCTGAACCTGGTCTTACTTTAGATTTTGGAATATAATTACCCAATTTTATTTTTGGTTTTTGAGTTGTTATTTGTTATTAATTATATTTTTTTTATTTAAAAAAAATTAAAATTAAATTAAAATACTTTATTTCAGACCTTGATCCAAATGATGTTAGTAATACATACTAATTAGAGGCTATGTTAGTAATAGACACAATACATTACCTACTGATTCTAATTATTTATAAATATTTGTTGATAATTTCCAAATGATTGACTACAACCAATGATTGAAACAATTGACTAGGTATCTATACCTACAATTTATATTGTTTATTGTAATTTTTTTTTTGTAATACTAAAACAATGAGTGTTGAATGTGCTATCCGCGAGCGTGTCAAATGGAAAGTTTCAACAAAAAAAACTTTTTTACAAAAAGTTTTTTTTGTAAAAAAGTTTTTTATTTTTCACTTTTTAGTTGTACCCCAAGAACTAAAAACCCCAATAACATAAAACGTGGAATTTAAACATTTGGAGTACACCAAAACGTCATCGAGGCAAACGTATTTTTCGTTTTTGTTCAGTTTCTCAAAAAGCGGTCAAGCAATTTCGATAAAATTTAAATGGGACCACCTCGGGAGTATATTCTTTCGGATAAAGAAAGAATTTTGAATATCGGTCCACAACTGACGGAGAAATCGGCGGACATACATAAAAAAAAAAACATACATACAGTGGAACATAGAACCTCCTCCTTTTTCGAAAGTCGGTTAAAATGCAAAAACATTCGTCCCAATTCGTAGCCGTTTAATTAATTTTGGGTTACGGTGACCACACTTCAGTGATGGATGTCGCAGACGGTCCTATTCTTTTAAAATATCAAGCGCATACATTAAACTTTTAAAATGGATTATACGGATTACCTACATCTGTGAGGTGGAGGCCTCGCGGGAAGCGAAATAAAAAAAAACTAGTAGTAGCAAGTCATGGAAAAATCGTAGGAATACAGAAATTATTAAGTGTGGCTTATAAAAATAGCAAAAAATCACGTTTGTTGTATTAGCCCCCTTAAATATTTATTTTATTCTGTTTTTTAGTACTTGTTGTTATAGCGGCAACAGAAATACATCATCTGTGAAAATACTGTCTAACTATCATGGTTCATGAGATACAGACTGGTGACAGACGGACAGACAGACAGACGGAAGGTCAGCGGTGTCTTAATAATAGGGTCCCGTTTTACTCTTTGGGTACGGAACCCTAAAAATAACAAAATATCTATTAATTATAATATTTTATAACCACATAACACTACAAGACAGACTTAGTGCATAGTTTGGTAAAATAACTAGCATATAAAAATTTAAAGTCCTGACTGACTGAATATAAACAAACAGCCTAAACCGCTGGTTCTTGAGATATGAAATTTGGAGGGTGTGTTCTTTGTGATGAGTAGGTTTCCATTAAGAAAGCATTTTTCGAAATTCCACCCCTGAGATTGTGAAATGGGGGTTGGAAGTATATAACAGAGGAAGTACTAATACCACGCGGGCGTACCCCGCTGTCAGGAGCTAGTAATATTTATGGCTGAACCAAACGGCCGTACAGGGTGTAACAGAAATACATGGTCCTTGTTTACCCGGGCCTGCGGACAGCGAGCAGTGGGTAGCTCGCCGTCCGATCAGTACCAGCCCCGTGAGTCGACGGCGCGTAGTGTTCCACGCGCGCCTCAAATAGATTAGTGTCAGCCACCACTGACGGGGCCAATCGTGGCCGGTGCCTGCATGCCTAGGGGTAGCGGATAAATTCTGAAAATGAGTTACCGCACCCCTGGGAACTCAGGCAGGGAAGGAACAGGGGTGGGGTTTAGTAATTAAGAGTCTGACACGCCCTCCCGTTCACCCAGAGCGGGAGAAGTCATTGGAGGATTTCCCAAACCACAAAAAAAATGTTCCTAGTTTAGACACTTAATAACTTTCTTCAAGTTATCCGTAGTCAATTCCCAAAAAGAGTTACCATATAAAATTATCATAAGCTGATCAATATTAGTATTGGAGGTCCACAATCCATAAAACATGTTGACGTGTAAAAGTGTTGTTAAAACCTACTTACAAAAATAAAATCATTTATCATTGATCGAGGCGTCTTAGACCTATGTTTCGTCTATAGCGTGTAGTAGTGCACAACACCCTGGACATGTATTTTTAACCGACTTTCGAAAAAGGAGGAGGTTCTATGTTCAACTGTATGTTTTTTTTTTTTATGTATGTCCGCGCATTTCTCCGTCAGTTGTGGATCGATTTTCAAAATTCTTTTTTTATCCGAAAGAATATACTCCCGAGGTGGTCTCATATAAATTTTATCGAAATTGCTTTAGCGCTTTTTGAGAAACTGAACAAAAACGAGAAATACGCATATCTTGATGACGTTTTTGTGTTCTCCAAATGTTTAAATTCCACGTTCCATGTTATTGGGGTTTTTAGTTCTGGGGTAGGTATAACAACTAAAAAGGGAAAAATAAAAAACTTTTTTACAAAAAAAACACTTCCATTAAATTTACGTTACACATAAACACGGAACAAAAGTTTTGAACAGTGGGCCAAAACAAGTTTTTTAAGGAAAAAAAATGCAATGTATTTTCTTTTTTGGAAGTCGGTTGGTTTTTTTTTGGTAAAAAAGTTTTTTTTAAATCACTTTTTACTTGTTATACCCCAGAACTAAAACTCCAATAACATGGAACGTGGAATGTAAACATACTTGTAATTGGAGGAAACCAAAACGTTATCTATTTATACATATTTGTCGTTATTATTCAGTTTTTCAAAAAGCGCTAAAGCAATTTCAAAAAAAAAAATATGAGACCACCTGGGAAGTATACCAGCCATCTTCGAGTAATCGGTATGTTCCCCGATTACTCGAAGAAAAAATAAAGGTTCCGACGAATTGAGAACCTCCTCCTTTTTGAAGTCAGTCAATAAAAGGAGAATCTGAGTGAGTGACTGACTGACAAATTAATGGACAGCCGAAACTACTCGGACTAGGAACGTGAAATTTTGCACACAGCTTTTTTTTATAATGTAGGGGAGCAATAATAGGGGGTTTTTGGAAATTCGACCCTTAAGGGGGGGAAAGGGGGGATTTTGTTTGTATGAAACTTCCGTCATTACACGCGGGCGAAGCAGCGGGCAGAAGTTTAAAATATGAGCACGTACACCCTGTGTAAGCTGAAGTCTAGGCTGAATGAATACTTAAAACTAAACGAGGCTTAAATGTTAAACCTAACCTAAACCTGCCCCGAACCCAGCTTTATTTCAATTTTAGAAGCCTCCTAAATCATGGCTGATGAATCATAAATCTACTTACCACAATAAACAGGAAGGTACAAAATAATAATATGTAAGTTGTAGTAGATTCAAACTACCCAGAAATCAATAAGGAAAAACCCGCCAAGTGCGAGTCGGACTCACACACGAAGGGTTCCGTACCATAAACTGAAAAAAAACCCTGAAAAAAACACAATTCTAAGAACGTAGGTTTATTGGGGTTTTTTTTGGGCTCTCTGTCTCATGATCCGTAATAGGTTGACAGTTGAAATTTTCACAGAATGTTTAGTTTTATTATTTACTGTTATAGCGGCAACAGAAATACACATCCCGTAAAAATTTCAACTGTCTACCTATTACAGATCATGAGATACAGCCCGCTGTAAGACGGACGGACAGCGGAGTCTTAGTAATAAGGTCCCGTTGGTTACCCTTTGGGTACGGAACCCTAAAAAGGAAGAGCGTCGTCTGTGTCACTCATAAGGAGCCATCCATAAATTATGTCACACGTTAAAGAGGGGAGGGTTCGAACAAGTGACATTGACGTGGGGTGGGAGGAGTCATACATTTCAGGACGTCACATTTCAAAATCTATATCTAAATTAACTATTAACGAACAAGATAGCAATTAAATTGAAAATGTATATTATCCCCAACACTTAAAAGAAAAGCGAATATTTAAAAAACACAAAAGAGCTGATGACCTTGAAATGGCTGAACCGATTTGGATAAAACATGTATAAGAGCCATCGCTAGAAAACCTACTTTCCAATAAAAAAAAACCGCATTCAAATAGGTTCAACCGTTTAAGAGCTACGGTGCCACAGAGAGACACACATACAGACAGATACATACACATAGCGGTCAAACATACCTATAACACGAGGGGAGTTTTGCGTCGGGGGTTAAAAGCTTAAAAATATTAGAATAGATTAGAGTTTGTGTTTCCTGATAGCTACAACCTGGGAGTCTTTAAGTCAAGAGTGAATAGGTTACTTCTAGGCAAGCGTGCTCCATCGTCGACAACATCATCGCTTACCATCAGGTGAGATCGTGGTCAAACGCAAGCCTATGAATAATTCAGAAAAAAAAATTTTTACAAAAAAATAGTCGCTGTTCCTGGTTTTGTCTTCATTATTTGACAGCGACTTCCGAAATTGAAGTTATTTTGCACCTTTTTTTGGAAGTCGGTTCTATATTTTTGTAAAAATGTTTTTTTTCACTTTTTAGTTGTGGTTCCCCATTAAACTGTGTTAACAATTCATAGACATGATCGCAGCAATCGCGGTAGATTTGCTGTCAATTTTTGAAGAGTTCTATTGTCTGTCTTCGAAACCTATCGTCAGATCTATATGAAATTTAAATGGGACCATTTCAGAACAAACCCCTCTCTACAAAAAAGAATTTTGCAAGTCCGTCTATATATGACGGAGTTATGCCCGAAAATACCTATTTCTTTTTGAAGTCGGTTAAAAAAAATCCAATTCTATCTATGGTATAAGGTTCAAATTGGTTTGTTGGCGAGTTTGAAAACTATTTTCGGAACTGCTGTTTTAATTTAATGTTGGTATGTTAAGATCAGGTTAAGATGGTCATCCATCCACGGACCGACCTCGGTAAGTGTTGCTTAACCGTGAATTTCGATCCGTGCGCCTGTTATTAATTAGTCACTGGGTACCACGAGCTCTTTTCCAAAGTGTGATGTTTCCGCCCGGGTACTGTACTGCCGAACATGGCCGGTTCAGTGTAACCTAACGTTTGTATGAACCACGTGCACCCGCGCCTATTCTGACACGACATTGGTGCCGATTCTCTTATTCAATAACTAAACTAAAATTAGAGAATCACTATCTTTTACTAAAAGGCAGTGCGTGAACTAAGTTAGAGATGTCAAACTAGTTTACGCCTTGCGCTTTACCGTGTTTTTAATCGACATGTTTTACGTGTTAATTTGTATGGAAATATTAGGTCAACTAAATTTGACAGCTCTAATTTACGTCCGTCTCTTTCTTGTTTTATTAGGGAGAAAAAGATAGCAATAGCCTAAATTAAGTTTAGTTTGTGCATACCAGAATCGGCACCATTGTTCGATAATTGATATATATTCAGAAAATTCCTTTGACGAAGCATTTAATCGAATTGGTTTATTTTTTTAAAAGGAAAAATTACTTAAAAAGTCTAAAAAATATTAGACACGTTGCTACGTAAACAAAAATGACGTTGATGTGATGCGTTGATGTGACGTTACGTGTGGCGTCGACGTGTAGTCCACACGTCGACGCCACACGTAACGTCACGCCTACTTCAAAAATGCACCACTTTTTTCCTAGAGTGACGTAATCAAAGTTTAGAAGTGGGGGTTCCACTTCTAAACTTTGTAATTTTTATTGATTTTTGGTAAAGAAAAAAATACGTGTCCAATTTGTCTTACGCATCAATTATATATTTTTTTTATTCTGATTATTTAGTTTTAACTTTTATAATCCTTACAGCAATCTAAAGAGAAAATTGATTGAAGTGCCCTTAATTCCTGCAACACCTATTAATAAATTACACCTCTATGATTGCAGAGCTGTAAACACTCGTAGGTGTTGCCAACATACAACAAAAACACCGAAGCATTAACTAATGAAAACAATTACCCGACCAGCAATAAATAACTCTATTCACTTTGTAGTTCCCAGAATACAGCCCCGTTCGCGCACTGCAATACGTCAACGCTATGCATTTAATAAATCATGAAAATCGTCCGTCTGTCTGTCATCGCGCACGGATGACAAATTGCGAAACTACCCGATGCCCCCCGAACACCCCCGGGCGCCCCCGAACCCCTCGACATGCCACCCGATTGATGACCAACTCGTAATTGCATTGTTTAAATTTTTTATCTGTGCTATTGAATAGTTCTGTTAGAATTTTATGGTTTCATGTACGGGAACGTGTTATGGTTTTGTTTAATTTTCCAAGCTTATATTTAAGGCGCAGTTTACGACTTCTAATGATTTTTAATAGAACATCACGTCTAAACGACTAGTAAAAATATATGTTACTTTAGACAATTTCCTACGTAATTTGATATGTGAATATTTGAATTTATATTTTTACTAGCGACGCGCCCCGGCTTCGCACGGGTGCAATTTCGTTTATTTGATTTCCCAAAATTTTTTCTTTGCTATAAACCTTACAGAGCCCGAGACCTTTCCAACGAATGCAAAACCGTGGAAAAATCGGTTTGTGCGTTCTGGAGTTATAGCGTCAGGAAGGAAAACCCGACTTATTTTTATATAGTAGATAAAATAGTGTAAGTAATTAATTTGTAAAGTTATGTCTAACGTGGACAAAAAATTGAGAACCATGCAAAAACTATAAAGCCCATAGAGTATTCTATGTTGTTGATATTATTAATTTAATTTATTTATTTATTAAAACTTCATGCAACACAAAATGTACAAAGGCGGACTTAATGCCTTAGGCATTCTCTACCAGTCAACCAAGGGTGAAAAGAAAAAAAAAAGGGAAGGGTGGGTTTAATTAACTGGTTGCGGCCAAAGTTAAGGTATGTGGCCAAGTACGCACCGCCACACTATTCGCAAACCACTGTAACTTTTGTAAGCCAGAATCAACAGTGGCGACCACCAGAAAAAACGCCGAGGCAATGAAGCTCGACGAGTCCCAGAGAAACGATTAAACTGTCTTGGGTCCCGCAACGAAATTAATCGGGGCAAGTACGCACCGTATCAGGTGTCGTTCTGTTGTTCTGCCTCTCCTCATGCGAAAAAGCTTGTGTTTATGGATATGTAATTTACTTACAGATACCACCCACTAGGTTGTTTATAAAACATCAAAATTATGGTAATCATTTAATGAATATTAGATCATTCTCATAAATCACAAAAAAAGGTACCGGAATAATAAATTACTAAGTTACCAATTTTCTACGTAAATTTAATATTAATGATTGATAAGAAATAATAATTTCAAAGCCATTATGTTACTAAGTTGTGTAATGAATGTGGTTATTTATAGTATTATGTAATAGCTTCTGGCTACAGGTTTGCCTGCATGAAAGTTGAAAATTATCTCAAGGGAAAATATTCTTGGGATAAAAACCCCCGTACCCCAGATCCTGAAAGACCAATCTCATTAGAAATTTGTCATAGAGATACAGCTTGATTAATTTATTATTAGGTACTGAGAAATAGACTGTACTCATTTGAGTACAGGCTTTGATTATTAACTATGTATCTATGAACATAGTTAATATCAAAAGCACATGTAAATCTCGTTTATACGGTCATAAGAATTATTTACTCATACATAAAATGTAAGTACAGTCGAACAAACAGATTTGTATAAGGGAAGTCCACTTGCAACTGCTTTTAACCCTTATTGATTTTAATTAATGTTGTGAGTGCGATGAGTAGTCAAATCTTATACTCACTCTTTTACGTACACAAAAATCAATCTGACTCACTAAGTATGTTGGGGTTGACTTCCAGTGTTACTAGAGGTTTTACTACTATTTGACCAAGGACCCTACAATGACATCTTAAAATCATCAAAATTCCCGTGTGAGAGAAAGTCGGATCTATACAGGACGAATAGATGGATCGGATTCATGATGGTTTTAGACATCATAATAGGGCTTTTTTTATTGGGTGGAAACTCATCAAATAACTTCCCCACTCTGGGTGGAGCGGGAGGGCGTATCAGACTCTTACTGACTAAAACCCACCTGTGTTCCTTCAGTTGCCTGTGTTAGGGTTACGGTGACTCCTTCCATCATTCCGCGAACCTGGCAGATCACAGTAGGGCTGAACCTAGTAACTGGGTAACATTATGCGCCATGGCAAGACAAGTTGTCAGACTTTCCGTGACGATAGTCACGATAGTCGCAAGCCCGACGTCGATAATAGATACTTATCTATTAAATAATAGTGGTGACTGGTTTAACTTGGTTTCCGAAAGATGGAAAGGTTTCGGTATGTAATAGATAATCACCCATTCACGGTCGACCTCGGCAAGCGTTAACGCACGCAGAATATTTTGCTAAATTTAAGAAGCATAGGTAGGACCGATCGATGTGGCAACACTTGGGTGAGGCCTACGTACGGCAGCAGACGTCTTCCGGCTTAAATGAGAATGATGAATAATTGCAGTTTATTGGAAAGATACATATTCTTGCCTATAAATAGTTTAACGGAAATGCATGGTCATAAAACTAAACAACTTTCTTCAAGAAAGTAATAGTCAAATCAAAAAAAAAGTTTTTGATCAGCTAGTGATAATTTTGTACGGCAAGTTTTTTTTTTGGGAATTTTCTATGGTTTCCTTGAAGTAAGTTGTTCATTTCCATGGGCAGAAGTATTTAAAATATTACCACCCATTTATTTTATACCCTGAATACCAAACTATTTGTTTGACTGTAGGTACCTACATACACTTTTAATGTAATTATTGCCGACCAAACAACAGTTGGTGTTGACAGAACGAATTTAAAGAGTAATCGTATGAACGCATTTACACTGTTCGGTTACTATGAAATCAGTTGATGAAGATAATTTAAATTATATATCGGACTTTGCACAGCGGTTGGCGAAATAATTATGGTTGTTAAATACTTTCATTATTTCGGTGACAGTTGTAATGATATTAATACAGGCACAATTATTCGCAATCTCTTACTACAGCGATATTCAATAAATCTACAAAATAAAGCTTTAACGACTACAATATGTTCGGGTTACTTTGGCTCTGGGGAATGGGAGGCAGTCTCCGCCTTCTGCGAAGCAGTAATGCTCGTGAAGGCGGAGGCGGGACGCGTGAGGGAAGCTCAACGGAGTGGCCCTCACGGCCCCGGCCGCTACCACCGCAGGAGAGGTACTGGGCGTACTGGGCGGAGGACGTCGCGAGAGGATTTCCGGCCACCGTAGACCCGGGCCTGCGGACGGCGAGCAGTGGGTAGCTCGCCGTCCAATCAGCACCAGGCCCGAGAGTGGAAGGCGCGTAGTGTTCCACGCGCGCCTCAAAGTGATGTTGTCAGCCACCACTGACGGGGCCCATCGTGGCCGGTGCCTGCATGCCTAGGGGTAGCGGATAAATTCTGAAAATTAGTTACCGCACCCCTGAGCACTCAGGCAGGGAAGGAACAGGGGTGGGTTTTAGTCAGTAAGAATCTGATACGCCCTCCCGCTCTACCCAGATCGGGAGAAGTCTGGATGATTTCCCTCCCCCACAAAAAAAAAAAAATGTCCAAGCTCGATAACCAATAGGAACATAGTAAACTCAGTGTCCTGTGTTACTATTGGTTAATGAGCTTGGGTCAAATTTGTTTAAATCCATCCAGCTGTTTAGGCTTCAGGGTGTGCCAAAGAAATAGACAAACATCATACTTACATAAAACATCAAAAAACATAACCCGCCTTCTGAGGCAATCGGGATAAAAAACTGGATTTCGTTTTTGAATTCGTAGAAAATGCAAAAACACACGCGGTGAGATCTGGGTGTACTATTAGAATAATAATACACCTGGCATGTTGTGTGTTCAAAATAATAAAAAAAATTACTTTGCATAAAACTATTCGATTCGGTTCCAACTTTTTTAGCACACGAATATAATCAAAGACTAGAAATAATCAAAAGAATAAAATTCACGTATAATAGTAAAAATATGCGTAGTTTCGCACCGCCCGCCGCAGAATTGGATGTCATTTGTATAGATTTTTATAAAAAAAAAAACCTTTAAATGGGGTCAGATAGAAAACGGTCTGGCGATACAGTTCCAAATAAAAGACTATGTAGAATAAAACTGAAGACCTTGACAATGTGATTCAATTTTTAGCTTTATTTAAATAAAATGAAATGGACTGGCTCGTCAGTAAAAATTCGGGATGAATCTTTCATAATTTTAGCCAGCAAATGACCACTGTAACTTTGTAGCAGAATCTTTTTTAGGGTTGCTACCCGAAGGATAACCAACGGGACCCTATCACTAAGCCTCCGTTGTCCCTCTATCTGTCAGCGGGCTGTATCTCACAATCCGTAATAGCTACACAGTCGAAGTTTTCACAGAACATATTTCTGTTGCCGCTTTATCAAAAAATAATAAAATTAAAATTAATTAATTGCAGAGTTCTTTTAACTGGAGCAAATCCTGAATGTTGACTCAGGTCATGCTTATTATAAACTAAAGGTATATCCACTGAAACGTCAGTCCAGACGCCAAAAAGTGACAACCTACGTCCGCTCGCTCGCTCTGGTATTTTTCCGCGCAAGCGCCGGGTCCCGTTGCCAATTTAAAGCTTAATATCTCGTAATCTCCTGCTTCTACACACAAGTAAAAATACGTGTGTATAGCTGATACTATATAGAATTGACTTATGTGATAACTAAGTCACAAAAACTAGTTCTAAGTACTTAAAAAAAAAGTTAAACTTGAGATTTTTGGTTGAAAAACAGTAAAATTTTTGTTCTTACTAAGTTTTTACTAATAATTTTGTAGTTTATGTCTTTTAAACCTATGTATTATAAAACTAGACTATATAAGCTTTCTTTTGATACCCATAAGTCATTACTTGGACGGTTTTAAGTAGCACACAAGATGAAAACAAAACACCCCTTCCCGCATTAATTTCATGCCGCCTGCGCTAGCAAAAATAAGGCAAAATACGGCAAGATGGCCGCCCGTAGGGCTCATACGTATGGCTGCATACTGCCCGTCCTATATTTTAATTTCGACATTTAGTTTATTTTGTGATTTTTGTTGAAATGAGACAATGATTAATGTACATAGTTGTTTAATATTGTAAAAAATGTATTACCTATTTAAAAATAAACTTTTTTTATGTGATATCTTTTTTTAATTTACCTAATTACTTTAACGAAATACATTACACACACATTCAAAGTAAGGTGTATTACGAGGTTTACACAGATTACGAGGAGGAGGCTTTTTAATAAAGTAGCTAGTGAAACTCAGATATATAGACACATCCTCCTCCTCTTCTTCCAGACCGTAATTATTGTAATTATCCTGAGACCTGAAATCGAAACTTGTCTTAGATTCCAATTTATTTTTAATTTATGACAGTAATTAGGCATTAAAAAAAACATTATTCTCATGCCCAAAACCATTGAAAGACAAGAAAGAAAAAAAAGTGCAACGAAAATATCATAACACTTCTTTCTGCTGCAGTCGGCTAAACCGTTGAAAAAGATTTATATACTAAATCATTAAATCTGAACCATCACATTAGTAAGCATTAATATTGTGGTTAAACTCAAATTGTGGTCAGTAAACCGTTGGAAAAAAATACAAAATCATTCAATCCAAACCATCACATTAAGGTTAGTACGCTTTATTAAAAACATCGTGCTAAAGCTCAAATAATAACCCTTCTTTGTGATCCCCGTAGTCGGATAAACCGTTGAAAAAAAACAAGCCATTACTCTCGTAATTTCCATGTTTATACAAACCTTTACTGTGGACATTTAAAAAAAGCGTTTAAACCAGAATTATGGCAAGTACTGACGACCTGTGGAATGAAGTCATTAAAACATGGAATCCTATATATTTTCGTCCTATTTTTACTGTCGAAGTATGTGTAAATACTAATAATGAACTAATTTCCATATTACGAGCAATATTCTAACAGATTAGTTAGTAAATCATACAAAATTATCAACAAAATACGGACGCCGGACGCGGCGCTCTCCCCTTGTTTTTTATTTCAATATTGTCGTTTTCAACACACTTTGAACCTACTGCATGTTTAGTTTTTCGTTAAGCTTGAATCTTGAAGATTCTTTTGATATATTACACTAATACACAGGGTTTTAAATACAATTGTATTTACATTGTAAATGCAGAGCTCCTGTCAGTTTCGCAACAACAGAAAATGGCCACAGAAAATCAACTTTTAACTTTTTTTTCTGGTATTCTCGTAGCTTGCATAACAGTGCGCCCAGTTTTATTTGACGCAAAATTTAGTTGAGTAACGTCTATAATAGAGAAAAACCGACTAAAAGCTGAGGACCATAGACAAAAACCGATTTTAATGGGAACACACCGCGGTAGCCATAATTGAGGTAGCAACGGTTCTGAGCCATGTTAAAAATGCGGAGATTCTGGTTCTAGACGGGCGAGTGGATATGCGAAATTTCAGCTCAATCGAATACCAACAAATGGTCGAAAATGCTACCAATGCACCTACATACGAACATCTAAAGTTTTATTTAAGCTTGTTAAAACACAGACTTTAACGTGTTTGTTTTACGACAGAAGAACAGAATGCTTAATAAAATTCTCCTGTTTGAAAATCTAGTAAATATAAACTACCAAAACTGTCAAATAAAACTAGTAAACAGTTCGTCTGAACCTGGAACCGATTCTAACAAACTTAATACCTCCATATTCCAATTCTGATTTAAAAATAACACCCACGAGTAAGATTAGTAACCACCAAATAACATCGCACACCCTGTCACAGCAGGAGCAGTGGTGGACCAGTGGTAACGGCCGCGACTTACAAGTTGTGGGTCGTGAGTTCAAACCCAGGCAGGCGCTTTACTTTGTGTAAATTATTTCATCACCACTGCTCTCAAAACGGTGAAGGAAAATATCGTAAGGAAACCGGCATATTCTAGAACCAAAAATTAGAAGACTTGTGACATCCATCAACCCGCATTGGGCCCGCGTGGTGAATTAAGGTTCACACCCTCTCACAAAGAGGCCTGTGTCCCAGCAGTAGGGACATTAAAAGGCTGATGATGACCCTCTCACCGAGAGGAGGCCTGTGTCCCAGCAGTGGGGACATTAAAAGGCTGATTATGCATACCACGCTAACATCGCCACGATCTGAACACATTCCCAAATTACTGTCATAGTATCATCATACACAAATAATTTCCTATCGATTAAATAATATCAATTCAGACAACCGGCACTGGGCCCGCGTGATGGATTAGGTCCATTCCCTCTCCTAAAGAGGAGGCCGAGTCCCACCAGTGGGACATTATTAATGATATTTGTTTTGCAAACAAGTTACAAATAACACTTTTACACGTCAATTTTATTTGTCAGTTTAAGTTAGATGAGGCCGGTGTTTCCTAGCTGATTACCCTGAGAAGAAACACCAAAACAAACTCAGAGGTCAAAGTCTCTTTTAAAGTGTTTTAATCCATCCAATATGTACTGGTCAAATCATATGAGAACCACCTACGTTAATGTCTGAGATGAGCTTTTGAAAATAGCACCACTCAAGTTTTAGTGGACCTGTTCAGACAGTGCAAGCATTTGTCAGTTATCGTGCAGCTCAACTCAGAACTTTAGGGAGCTCAACGTAGCAAATAATGGCTGTTTATACTATATGCTACAAATTAATCTACCTTTTACACAAGCTACATTAGAATTAGACAGCCAATGTCCAAGGTAGTTGGATGTCCTCAATTACGGTAATGTGTCACATATCGAGAGGATCGGGAGGCGATGTATCAAGTCGCCAGGGGCGGTAAATCAGGCGGTGAATATCGGCGGCGAGTAATATGTTGCCAAGTGTTGTGTTACTGAGTTATCTGTGGCGATTGGCGAATACATACGATAAAGTGGAAGTGAATAAGTAGGTACATAATTAGCTGGAATTTGTTATTAAGATAAGCTATTTTTTTCTCTATTCTTTATTGAGTTTTTAATCATGATGCCTACCTACGAGTATCTTAATTGTCATATAACAAAAATTGTCTGTCGAATACTAAGAAATGAAAAATGGACGAAATTTATCAAGACTAAAACTTCTTTTCTTTTCTTCTTTTTTTGAAGTCGAGTTTTTGGTTTATAATCATGACCTTTTTAGGGTTCCGTACCCGAAGGATCCAAAACGGAGCCCTATTGCCATCACTCAGTGTCCGTCCGTCTGTCCGTCTCTCCGTCATCTGTCACACAGGTTTTACAGCCAACCGGTTGGAGCTACAGTCATTACCCAAAGCCATAAAAATAGTCAAACATTGGTACGGAACCCTAAATGTGCGAATTCACGCACACGCACCTGGCCGGCTTTATAGTATGTCTATGTAGTTTGGCCGTGTTACTAGCCATTTTTTTTCCGGTTCAATAGGTTACATTTTGGGGAGTGTGTCGGAATTGCGTAATTTAATTCCACCTAGTGGTCCGATGACGGAATATCATCGGACCACTAAAGGTTACTTTAAAGCAAACATGATCCATCGTCCACCACATCATCTCTTACCATCAGATATACGTGAGATAGTGCAATGGTGAAACGAGAGTCTATCAATGATAGTAAAAACATATTTATAGTTATGTATCTTTAGAGGCCCCATATTGAACATGTCCAATTGCGATTGTCAATGTGCTACGTTATTGACAATTGCAATTGAAGGTGCCAATGACGCAATTCAATTGCAATTGTCAATTGTTTGCGCTAACTCTGGACGATCGCGGTATAAATTTCCGGTCCTCGATATTACGTTAGGCTTAGACTATGAAAGGTTATAGACGCAACGTCATTGGACATTAAATGAAGCAGGATCGTTAAAATGTGTGAGTGACCTCGACGAACATAACAATGACGTTTCGGCTTCTCATTTTATCTGTGTGAGCTTATTTTGCGTGTACAGATACAAGCCGCCTTCTCATTCTGGTACTACAGATTGCTGGCTTTTGATACTCTGTCTATAACCTTTCATAATCTAAGACGTGGGGTATCCGCCATGTTTGTTTTCACTGCTGTCAGACGCGCAAATGACGGAAACGATTTTCAATGACTTAGTTAAACGATCAATTGGCAGCTTCAATGGCTCTGTCAATGAGCATCAATCAAATTTTTCTTCAATTGCTTTCAATCATGTAACTGCGTTTGAAAATCCCTTCAATTGTACTCGTAAACGATCAAACGCAATTGACAATGACGTAAGATTGACAATCGCAATTGAACGTTTCAGGGCCGCTTTATGCATGTCGTACCGTCAATCTCATCAAAATCATCATCATCAGCCTTATAATGTCCCCACTGCTGGGGCACAGGCCTCCTCTCTGTGAGAGGTGTGGACCATAATCATCCTATGGGCCCAATGCGGGTTGGTGGATGTCTTGTCTTCGAATTTTCGGCTCTAGTTTCCTCACGTTGTTTTCTGACGCCAATCTGTTGACTACTAAATATGAAGAACGTTATGCAAAAGAAGCAACGAACACAGAACTGAAGCCAACTCGATGTCTATGAGAGAAACCGGTGACCATGCATACATTCACACTGAAGCACACACTTAATTTAAATGTAACGGCTCCCGCAAGTTTATTTTATTTTTATTGGCAACTTTACGCTATTTCCGCACTAGCAACTGCAATAAATCCTCACTTTAATTGTCAAAGCCTGAGACAACTGTAAAATGTCACCATAATTCCTCAAAACTGTTGTGTAGTTAATGGCTTTAAAGATAGCCATGGCTTATAGGGTTTGAGTACAGACGATGGGTTAAGGTATGAACTTAATTCATATAGCTTTATTTATAAAACTCGCTAACCATATGCTTATGTCGGGGTCACCACTTTGCCGTTAACGCTTAGTTATACGACTTTTAATGGTTTTTAATTGAACATCACGTCTAAACAACTAGTCTTAATTCTTTGTAAAAAATATATGTTATTCTAGACAATTTCCGTCGTAATTTGCTTTGAGAATATTTGAAATTATGTTTTTATAACATAGTGTAATTAATTTGTAAAGTTATGTCTAACGCGGATATAAAATTGAGAATCACGCAAAAAATATATAGCGTATTTTTATGAAATCTTCACCATTTTAAAGATCATTTAATTATTTATAATTTAGTTTAAGTGTTATAGTTTAATACCTGTTGTTTTATGTGTAATAAATTAATAATGCGTCTAATTTCAGATAGCGCTCCTTGATGGGTGAGTCCTATTACTGGGTGGACGTACGACGCGTTACGTGAGCTTAGCATAGAACACGCAAGCTAACCACTGTTTGGTGTCCACCGTAGACACGGGCCTGCGGACGGCGAGTAGTGAGTAGCTCGCCGTCCGATCAGCACCAGGCCAGAGAGTCGACGGCGTGTAGTGTTCCACGCGCGCCTCAAAGAGTTGTCAGCAAAACATGACGGGGTCCGTCATGGCCGATGCCTGCCCAGGGGTTGTGGATAAATTCGAAACAGAGTTACCGCACCCCTGGGAACTCAGGGCAGGGAAGGAACAGGGGTGGGTTTTAGTCAGTTAGAGTCTGACACGCCCTCCCGCTCTACCCACAGCGGGAGATGTCATTGAATGATTTCCCACCTCGTAAAAAAAAAAGTTGTTTGGTGTGTGTGTAGTATGAGAAAAATGAAAGAGCGTGTTCTCGGTTGAAGGTTGACTGAACGAATGACGTTGTATACAGAGGTCTTAGAGGAATTTACTTACGAGCTACCTCATACATTGCCTTATTTTTAACTGACTTCAAAAAAGAGGAGGTTCTTAATTCGTTTGTATGTTTGTTTTTTTTTTTGTTTATTTCTTACGCGATATCTCCGCCATTTGGGAATAGATTTTGATGATTCTTTTTTTGTATGATAGGTCATACTTCAGAAGTGGTCCCATATAAATTTTATCAAAATTGATTCAGCATTTTTTGAAAAAATCAACACAAACCAAAAATATGTATACACTGATGACGTTTTGGTTGTCTCCACATGTTCAAATTCCATGTTAATGATTTTATCGATATTCGGGCATAACTTTAATATTTAGTGTTACTTCTGGTGTACAACAAAAATAAAAAACTTATTTAATAAAAAAAACTAAAAAGTGAAAATTAAAAATCTTTTTTTCAAAAAAATACAACCGACTTCAAAAAAGTCGGTGTCAAATAACGAAGAAACAAAAAACTATATGTACACCGACTTCCGAAATTAAAGTTATTTTACAATTTTTAGAAGTCGGTTGTATTTTTTGAAAAAAGTTTTTTTATTAATTTAAGAGTAAAGATATTTAATATGTAAATAAGGATTAAAGTGGATTCAAAATTCAAGATAAAATACATCTTATCCATCTCTTTTAGGTTTCTATATAACTTCCTACAAATGCTAAGTCAGTACTTTACCACCCACATTAATCCTTCTTCCTTTCTTCTTTTTTCTAAAATTTTGAATTCCTAATCAGTGTTTAACTAAACACATTTTTATTTTTAGGGTTCCGTACCCGAAAAGTATAAACACCCTTTTGCTGTCACTCACGTGTTCGTCTGTCCGTCTGTCCGTCGCCTGTCACACACGGTGTCTACTTCTCTTTTTTTTTCCGTCTCTGCTTTCGCAAGTATGCTGTAAGAGATTTCTTTAGAAATAAGCATAACCTTTGTACATATTTCTCTGTTTCCTTCTTCTTGTCTGTTTTTTTTGTATGTGTGTATATTAATTGTTAAATAAATTAGTAAATAAAAAAAAATTGTTCCGAAGAATTTTTTAACTTCCCATTGACTTATGAACTTGAAATGTGAGAAGTCGTTTATTATTACGTATATTTTATTAACAAATACCAATATATTGTTAAATCAGGTTTTTCTTTGGTAATTCCCTCATTTGGTACGGAACCCTAAATATGCGAAGTTCGACTCACACTTGGCCGGTTCTCGGACCACACGTTGGTCGAAACTATGACTATTATTGTTAATAGAGAAAACATTGGGAAAAAAAATATGGTTTTCATCGTAACGATTAATAAAACTGTGAATTATTTTAACTAATAAAACCTGTATTTTGTTCAAGTCTGATGAAAAAGAAATACCTGTAAAACTGAAGAAAAATCTTTATGAGTTTTTGGCGGGATTTTTTTCGATTAAAGTTCAGTGGCTATTTTAATTATAGCAAAGAGATTCCTAGTGGTTACTGTGATGAAAAATTGGTGTAGTTTTGTGCCTCAAATGTCTACGCAACTGGACAATATGTGGAATCATTAAACAGGCGTGATCTTCGTAAAATAAAGCTGAGAATTTTGCCGTAGTATTGATTGACTACCTCAGCGAAGCTTGCCGAGAAGACTGACTCGACTCATTTGCTGCCAAATACTGCAAAATATTAGAATGTGTTACATCTGCATTCTAATTGAAAAAAGAGATAATATTCTGTATCTAAAACTAAATACTTTTTAAACTTGACACTGGCTAAATGCATAAACCGTGCGAAAAAAAAAAAAAAAGAGAGTGACCACAATCTCACCTGAAGATGGTAAGCGAATATGTATTGACATATTTTATTTATTTTCTTTTAGCTTGGTATATACTTTGTAATTCTTCTAAACAATAACATACTACTTATTTCTAATTTAGTTTGGGCTCCTGAAAACCACTCTCAATCCATTTGAAGCAGGCAACCAGCAACATTGGCCATATTTACAGTTTTACCTCAGCAGCTCTGGAACGGCGTCGGTAATCAAACGCTAGACGTTCAGTCTACATCAGCGGCAAGTGTTGCTGCTCCATCCATCACACGAGCCCTGAATAACAGCTGGGAGTACACCTGGCTGAGGAAACACACGAAACTTAGGGCAAACAGCATTGATAGAAATATGGCGCATCGAGTACATAAGTTGAAGTAACATAAAGTTAAAAACTAAAATCGATGGAATCCATGGAAAATAGCACGATTAATATTCAGATTCCATTGAATCTGAATATTAATCGTGCCTAATGAGGTATGCATATTGATTACTTTCGTATTAAATGTCTAGTATTAAGTATGTCGAGGTATTTGTCACTCAGGCCATAATAACGATTCGGTTGACACCTAATTCATCAAAATCGTCTCTGTAGTTTGGTCACTACGGTGATTAAAGGTAAAATATACGGAAAAGTGTACCTTTTTTTTGTGGGGTGGGAAATCATCCAATGACATCTCCCGCTCTAGAGTGGAGAGGCAGGGCGTGTCAGACTCTTACTGACTAAAACCCACCCCTGTTCCTTCCCTGCCCTGAGTGCCCAGGGGCGAGGTAACTCTGTTTCAAATTTATTCTCAACTATGACGGGCCCCGTCGTTATTGCTAACAACTCTTTGAGGCGCGCGTGGAACACTATGCGTCGTCGACTCTCGGGCCAGGTGCTGATTGGACGGCGAGCTATCCACTACTCGCCGCTCGCAGGCCCGGGTCTACGGTGGCCGGAGATCGTCTCGCGACGTCTCCCGCCCAGGGCGTCTCCTGCGGCGGCTGCTGCTGAGGGCGTGAGGGCGACTCTGTTGTTGAGCCTCCCTCACCCGTTCCTCCTCCTCCTTTGCGAGCATTTTTGCTTCGCAGAAGGAGGAGACTGCTTCCCATTCCCTCTCGCTCCGTACCATGGCCTGGATCAGGGCCTGGCGCGAGAGGTCGCTGCCGCCGTTTGCCTCCATGAGGACACGGTGGGGCACCGCCCAAGTGGGGCAGATCTCCACCGTATGCTCCACCGTGTCCTCTAGGGGATCCTTACAGTGGGGACATCCGGGCGTATCCCTCCGCCTTATCCTACACAGGAACCTCCTGAAACTTTCATGTCCGGTAAGGACCTGCGTCAGGCGGAAGATGAGGACGCCGTGGCGCCTCTCCAGCCACTCCTCATAGCGGGGCACTACCAATGGTGGCGTGCCCAGCGCTGGGTTGCGGCAGTCGCTCTCTCCATGTCGCCATGAGATCCTCTCTCTCCGGAGCTCTGTCCGCCGAGTCGCAAGGTGTCGTGGCAGCGGAGTTTCGCCCCGGCGTTTCGCCTCCTCGCGCCACTAATAGAGGTGCGCGAGGACCTTTGCCTCCAGATCCCACGGCGACAGTCCGGCAAGGAGGCTCGCCGCCTTACAGGAGACCGTGCGGTATCCTCGGATCATTTGGATCGCCATGACCCTTTGGGAAGCAGTCAACCGGCGAGCTGGTCGCCGCCTCAAGGAACGCGCTAACACCCGTGCCCCGTAAAGGGCCATGGACCGCAATACGGAAAAACATACTTACATAACCTTTCTTTTTGGCTTTTCCGTATACGGCTAAAAACACCGTCATACTTATGTCACATATTAGTTATTATATACACAGGTATAATTTACAGAGAAAAAGTTCTAAGAAAAATATTATTCAGCCTGTATTGTCATAATGCAAGGCAAAATAAAAAATAAAACGGCAAAGGTCTTCCTCTATGCCAATTAGAACCTATGTACCTATACAGGATGTAACGAGAGAGAGAAGCGTTTCTGCTCATGAAAATGAACAACTTTCTCAAAGAAAAAATGAAGTCCCAAAAAAAAATTTTACTTTTCATACAAAGTTATCATCAGCTGATCAATATTTGTATGGGGCGGGGTAAAAAAAAATAGAGAATTTCCTCAGGTTTTCTTGAATAAAGTTGTCCATTTTGATTGGCAGATACAGTTCTTAAAATATGACCACACCTTTCCGTTACACTGTCGAGAAACCGAACGTAATGAGCCATATTACACACAGCCACATACTAAATTCTCCGTCACTATTCTTGCACTTTCAGCGCTTCAAGCGCCTTCACCTCCCAACTCAGCACAACATCCCCGCATTTCTTTCCTGTGAAGGATAGGAGACGTTACCGGAATGAGTTTCTCTAATTTCTCAACAACAAACCTCCCGTGTATCCTTTGCTGATCTCGGCGCAATATTTCAGCGCGCACACCTAACATTTGTTACTGCGGCCGCCGTCTGACGCGAGCTCTGTTACCGGTGTTGTGTTACCATTACCATGCTCTGCTTATGTTAGCCTGGTAGTTTGGAGCTGCGTTTATATGGGAATTTTTGGGTTTTGAATAACGCTTGTAAGTTGCAACGGTAATTATTAAATTTTATTATCGGTCGTGGGGCTTCTGGGACCGGGACCGCGGTCCCGGATATTGGGACCACAAGAATAAAGAATTTAAAGTACAGTTAACAAAAAAGCTGATATAATATTTTGATCACCGGTACAAAATAAAGCCGCCGTGTGGGTGTGGGGACGGCCGAGAATACGTACGTATCCTAAATGAGGAATTAGACAGGATCGCGTCGTGGTCCAGGGACAACTCACTTGTACTGAATCCAAAAAAGTCTAAGTTTATGGTCCTGGGAAGCAGAAATCAAATAAACTCAATTCTTTCTGCGAAGCCCGAAGTTAAAATCATGGGTGAAAACATTAAAAGGGTGGAAACCGCTTGCAATCTGGGTCTAGTCATGGATCCAGAACTTCGTTTTGAGGAATACATCAATGGTGTAGTAAAAAACTGTTTTTATAGATTAAAGGTTCTATACCGGGTGAAAAACCTCCTCAGTGTTGCACTGAGGAGGAGATTGGTGGACAGCCTGGTACTGTCCAAACTGAATTATTGTGACACTGTATACGGGCCGTGTCTCCTTTCCCGCACAGTACGTCTAATACAGCGGGTGCAAAATGCGTGTGCGCGTTATTGCTTCAATATACCATGGAGGCATCATGTCACGCCGTATATTAATAAACATAACATATTAAAAATGGCTGCACGACGGAAACTACATTTGGCAGTCTTAATGTTCGGCGTCATACAAACACACAAACCGGAATACCTGTCAAATAAGCTTAGCTGGAGACACGAGCACTTTAGCTACTCCGCCCGTTCCACGTCCAAACCGCTCTCGTTGCCGCCTCGTAATACCGCAGCTTTCAGAGGATGCTTTAAGTATGCCGCCACTCGCTGCTGGAACGATATACCACCTCCCATAAGATCGCTAAAAACAAAGCAAAGTTTTAAATTCCATTTGAAAAAAATGTTGTTAGAAGAACAGAACGTGGACCAACGTATATTTTATAAATAAAATCCTTGTAAGCTTTAATGTTACTCACTTAAGGTTTATAATCCATTGGCATCGTATCCAGGCAGTTTCGAGGCGCCGGCATCACAATCCTTCGCGGGCGGCGATGTGGGGGAGTTTCTTCACTGGGTGCCACATTTTCTCTTCTTCCTGTGTTTTGTTGTCAGGCATCGATGATCGTACCACACAAGCGAATCCCACGGCACATGCCAGCACGGGACTCGTGCGCCACCTGACGTCATGCGAGCTGTTACGTACGCGCCGGCTGGCGGCGTGCGTCTTATGGCGCGCGCCGCCGCGCCGCCGCCGCCGTCTTGGCGCCACCCAGCGCGAGCGCACGAGCGCGACTTTATGTAGGCTCCGTTTTGACACACATCATATTTTAAGTAGTTTATTATTATCTCACTGTATTTGTTTTACCTCAGTTTTTTTCTCTTTTCTTTTTTTTTTAATTATCCTGACATAAGTATTTAAAGGTTTTGGTTTCCGTACGTCACGTCATAGGCAACCACTGAAAATCAGCGCCGTGCTGTGGGTCCCCCACGGTATAGCATTATGCTGAGTGGAAGCCTTCTTGCCACAGCCACGACATGCATCTGTTTTTTATTTATTTCTACCTACCTATTTAACTTTTTTTTTTTCTTTCCTTTTTTTTGTTAAACTTGTTACTAACATAGAAATATAAGATCTACTAACACTATCGATAAGGGTTAAGACTTAAGTTAGCAAAATCATATTGTTGTGTATGTCGTTAATTTGTGGCAAATAAATACTTTTTCTTTCTTTCTTTCTTAGAATACAATCTATCCCCTCCGCAAGACACAACTCATCACGCTTGGTGGTAGGAACCCCTTCAGGTTCCGACTTGCTACCCGGGCCTGCGGACGGCTAGTAGTGGGTAGCTCGCCGTCCAATCAGCATCAGGCCCGAGAGTCGACGGCGCGTAGTGTTCCACGCGCGCTTCAAAGAGTTGTCAGCAAACACGACGGGGCCTGTCATGGCCAATGCTTGCCCAGGGGCTGTGGATAAATTCGAAACAGAGTTACCGTGCCCCTGGGCACTCAGGGCAGGGAAGGAACAGGGGTGGGTTTTAGTCAGTAAGAGTCTGACACGCCCTCCCGTTCCACCCAGACGGGCGATATCATTGGATGATTTCCCACGTTCAAAAAAAGAAAAAAAAAAGGGTTCGACTTTCTGGCGACTAGTACCTACTCGCATCAGCCCGGTGTTATCACGTTATTACGTCATATAAAACGTGAGTTTTTGTTTTCCAATACATGTTTAAAGGGATATTGTGCTCATCTATGGAGAACTTTCACTGTAGAATCAGCTCTAAAATTGCAAAAAAGAGAGCTGTTTTATTTTTATTGTTATTGATAGGCTCGTGTTTGACCACTATCTCACCTAATGATACGCGATGATGTGCGCGAAGATGGAGCACGTTTGCCTTGTTTTATAAATTTTTGTCATTAAGTGTGAAATATGTTGACAAACTCCAAGTAAAGAGCAGCTGATTTTAATTTGCGGATTAAGGCGCTATTAGCTGCGAACGACCTTGAGTAGTTAGCTTGCGTGTTCTGCGCTGAGCTCACGTAACGCGTCGTATGCCCACCCAGTAATAGGAGTCGCCCATCAAGGAGCGCTGTCCGAAATTAGACGCATTATTAATTTATTAAACATAAATCGATAAGTATTAAACTAAAATACTGAGACTTAATTATAAATAATTAAATGATCTTTTAAATGGTGAAGGTTTCATAAAAATACGCTTTATAGTTTTTGCGTAATTCTCAATGTTTTATCCGCGTTAGACATAACTTTACAAGTTAATTACACAATGTTATTAAAATATAATTTGAAATATTCTGAGATCAAATTACGACGGAAATAGTCTATGCACAGGCAACTGAAGGAATAGGGGTGGGTTTTAGTCAGTAAAAGACTGACACGCCCTCCCGCTCTACCCCAGAGCGGGAAAAGTCATTGGATGGATTTCGAACTATCCAAAAAAAAAACGTTGGGTTTGGATTAAAAAGTGTGTTCACAATTATGACTATCGTTACTCCTTTTTAGGGTTACAGTAAATATAATATAATTACAGTTATTTCTAAAAACTCATATCTAACTCTCTAGCCTCCTCCTCCTAGCAACAGCTTCAGATAAAAATACTGGAATAAGCTCAAAGGTCACGGACTAAAACCAAGATATTTCGTAGTACATAAACATGAAACGAGTGGGTTTCCAGTTAGTAAAGTATCTATCTTCTAATAAATAAAATTGGATTACTGTGTATCGAAGTCCCAAGGTAAACGTATTACGAGTTTGGTGAATAGTATCCTACTGTCCTACTTACTCGTATATTAGTTTGGATGATGAATGAAACTTGATGAAATTTGGCACAGAAATAGATTATAGTCTGGTCTGGTTAATTTATGGCCCTCATCAGAAGGGTTAAAGTCACCCAAAGGGCAATGGAGAGGGCTGCGTCCGGAGTTTCCTTGCGTGATCGAATCAGGAATGATGAAATCCGCAAGAGAACCATGGTTACCGATATAGCCCTAAGAATCACCAAACTGAAGTGCTAGTGGGCAGGGCACATTGCTCGCAGAACAGACTGTTGATGGGGCCGAAAAGTTAAAGTACATTGCTCGGTGGACATCGATTATAATAGGCACTATGGTTTTCCTATACGTCAAAGCAGCAATGTACGGCAAAGTGCATAACAAATTGATGTCAACTGAGTTACCGAATACGCCTGCTGGTGAGGGTCGCGGGTAGCCGATGGATGCGAGACGCGTAGGACCGGTCATTCTGGCGATACTTTGGGGAGGCCTATGTCCAGCAGTGGACGTCTTTCGGCTGAAATGATGATAATGAATGACTGATTAATTTATAACGGTGGAAGTATTCATTCCACGCGGGTGGAACCGCTAGTAGAAGCTACGAGTAGTTATTTATATTGCTTTTTATTTGCCACATACTGATTGAAAACGTGACTGGGTGTTACAAGAAATTGACTGTTTTTGGTATGCAAAACCATCAGAGGATTCTTTATGTGATTTCAAGCATTCCCGCAAGTAGTTGAAATTGAAACGTAGGTATGTAAATATCTTCTTGAATGAGTAACTGAGTGCTAATTATCTTACAGCTATCAGCGAGTAGGCGCCACTCAAAAATGCGACGACGATTAGCAACACGGTTGCAGCGAAATTAGTGTTCGACAATTTCGAGAATTTGAATATTGTGTGTGAATAATGGAACCAATATTTCGTAACATATTTTGATTTAAAAGTCTCCTCGAAGTTTCTAGTACGTTTTTCTCTCTTTGGAATGAGCAACTAGCAGTTGCAAACCTCAAACGCGGCGCGGCAGAGAACGAGGGACACCCGAGAGTTCCACACACAGCCCATTCAGCTGTTGCCCGCCTCAACGCTCAGCTGCGCTTACTCATCATACTTAGCTTCATATTTTATTTCTCTCGATCCATTACCTTGTTTTTTTTTTTTTTTTTATTATTACTAGCCTGTTCTGTCCCACAGCTGGAGAAAGCCTCCCTCAATACCTTCCGACAGTCACGATTTTTCTCTTCTTCTTTCCAATTCTTAAGAAAGACATCCAAGTCTTAAGCAATCCCGCCATCTCCTTCGTGGTCAGCCGCGGCCCCGGGTCACTGTGTCAGGACAGGACACGAATTCTGTGTTTTACGGGCTCACAGCTCGTCAGGCACGCGGCAGACATGTCCTGCCCAGTCCCATTTTAAGTTGGGCATCCTTTTGAGACACATCAACGATTTGCGTTTTGGAGCGCAGTATTCCAACGTGATGTGTCAATTTAATACCTAGTAGACTACGCTCCATAGCACGTTGGCAAAAATTGAGTTTGGTCTTTTGGATGTTTATCAAGATGGCGAGAATACATTTATTTGCATTACATAATTATCTTGTTGTACAGTCCACTCGCGCTTGATTTAAATTCCACAAGAACTATCGTCGCGATCACCTACTCCTTGAAAATTTAAAAGTGCTAACACATAAATAAAAAAATAAATAAAATAAAATAAATAAATGGTTTAATCGTAAGAAATGCTTTGAATTTGAGTTTAATTTACCACAAGAGCTTTCCATCTATTGCCGCCCCTTATATATTAGGATGCCTGTGTCGAATAAACTTTTTCTATTTTTGTAATAGTATTCATGTGGGAATATCACCAATTTCCAAACTGACAAATAAGTAGGTACCATACACCCCTTAAAAATATTCACACAGCTTCCACACAGTTATAAAAATCATTAACTTATTTATTTTAGGGATGGTAGGATACAATGAGCTAAGGGTTAGGAGGGAGTTGGCACTCACCTCATATATATTTAAAATTTTTAGAGGAAAGTTGCATAATGCAATTGTTTTGGAGCGGCTGAGCCTGTGTGTTCCCGACAGGTACGTGTGGAGACGACGGCGACCGCACCTGCTGGTGGAGCCGTGCAGTCGGACCAACCTTTTAAGGGAGGCGCCGCTGACGCGTGCACTTCGCACGCTCAACTTGGTACATAATGAAGTTGACCTTTTGTGTTGTACTCTGAGTGAATTCATTAGGAGTGCATTATTTACAATTTGTTATAGGTGTTAGTATACATAATTTAGGATTTAAAGCGCATTTATCGCATTCGGGGAAAAAAAAACCTGTAAGGCGAAAATAAATAAATAAATAAAATAAATAAATTAAATGGCCTAAATTATTGTCGACTTGACTGTACCTGCGCGCAGTTGCACTCGCACACGCCATTAAGTTTGACGATTGGTTTACTTAACATTTCATTTCACCTTGTTCACCTCGATTCTTACACGTGCCTTGATAAAATCCATAACTGGTAGACAGTATTATTGACATACCGCGATGGCCCTTTGTAGTTAAATCCTAAAATAAAGAACAGGCGTGATTTACCTACTAAAGCGTGCTTGCCTATCATTATAGGGTAGTGTTTGATTTTATAGGGCATTATACTTCACAGAAGACTGGTGGCCAAATCAGATATAATACGTATAGAACTTAGTTTGGTCGTCATTTAAGACCTTGACCACTGTTTTAATTTCAGTGATTGTATTCGAAACTTCCTAAGCGGATTGTAAAACGATAATTTTTTTTCTCTGCTTTGTGCACTCTGGGTGTAATATCTAAAAACCGGCCAAGTGCGACTCAGACTCGCACACGACGGGTTCCGTACCATAAACTGAAAAAAAACACGTTTCTAGAAACGTGTCTTTTTTGGGTTTTTTATTGGGCTGTTTCTCATGCATGATCCGTAATAGACAGTTAAAATTTTCACTCAGCGTATAGGTATTACGGATCGTGAGATACAGCCCGCTGACAGACAGATGGACAGCGGTGTCTTAGTAATAGAGTCGCGTTGGTTACGCTTAGGTTACGGTACCCTAAAAGTGGAACTGAATTTTAAGGAACTTGTTTTTTCCGGAACGAATCCGAAAGTGGTGAAACATTTTGATTATTTCCTTCTCACCATTTTGGTTTATCAATACCGCTTCCTATTCTCAACACCCTCTAAGTTCAATAAATTTTGACCACGAGACCTACATGACACTAACCTAAGGCTCACCACCAGAATGTGCCGCCGTTTAGCCTTGATCCCCGCAAAGGTCAATGTATGGAGTAAATAATATATATATTAGGTTATATATTAGGCAACAATAAACAGAGTATATACACGGCCGCGACGTGACCCGCGGAGTCCTGCAGGCCCAAGGGATCGTGCACGTACTGGGAAGCCGGGCCGCTAAGATGACGCTGGCAGACGAATACCGCTTGGCAGGGTTGCGGGAGTCCCAGAGGACACGGTGGAGCACACGGTGGAGGTCTGCCCTGTTTGGGCGGAGCACCGCCGTGTCCTCGTGGATGCGATAGGTGGCAGCGACCTCTCGCACCCGGCCCTGGTTCAGGTTATGGTCGAGACGAGAGGGAATGGGAAGCAGTCTCCTCCTTCTGCGAAGCAGTAATGCTTGCGAAGGAGGAGGCGGAACGGGTGAGGAAGGCTCAACGGAGTGGCCCTGACGCCCCCAGCCGCAGCCGCCGCAGGAGACGCCCTGGGCGTAGGATGTCGCGAGACGATCTGTGGCCACCGTAGACCCGGGCCTGCGGACGGCGAGCAGTGGGTAGCTCGCCGTCCGATCAGCACCAGGCCCATGAGTCAACAGCGCGTAATGTTCCACCCACGCCTCAAAGAGATGTTTGTCAGCCACCACTGACGGGGCCCATCATGACCGATGCCTACCCAGGGGTTGTGGATAAATTCGAAACAAAGTTCCCTGCCCTGAGTGCCCAGACACTCGGGGCAGGGAAGGAACAGGGATTGGTTTTAGTCAGTAAGAGTCTGGCACGCCCTCCCGCTCCAACCAGAGCGGGAGATGTCATTGGATGATTTCCCACACCACAAAAAAAAAACAAAAAAAGGGTTGCGGGAGTGATCGAAAGAGCTAAATCAAAAATCAAAAGTCATTTTATTCAAATTACGCTGAGAGCCAGCACTTTTTGAATGTCAAAGTTCTACATAAAGACAGTCCCCCAAAAACGCCCGCCCGTCACCACTTCCTAGTGTTTTAGCTGTGAACAAGAAGTGGCCAACAAACTCCCAGCAGCACATCTGTCTATTAAGTTTGCAGAACTTGAATCTATATAATTATATGCAACAATCTTAACGTATTTGTATGTAACGTATGTAAATCAGAAAAATAAAGATATATCGTCTAAAATATAATGATGTTGTTGTTGTTAGCTAGCACACTCAATTATGCCATTAAAAACGAACTCAAGCATAAACACCAAATTAAATTAGCCTCCATACATAACTGGTATGCCTGCTTACCCGTGCAACGGTAGAATCTATCATAGGGCTGTGATTCGAAGCCACAAGTGATAAACTAGGGCCATCACACTAAAATTAGTAAGCCAGCGCGGGCCTGGCACAAGCAACTGAAGCAACAGGGGTGGGTTTTAGTCAGTAAGAGTCTGACACGCCCTCCCGCTCTACCCGGAGCGGGAGAAGAAAAAAAAGAAAAGAAAGAAAAATTATTTATTTTGCACAGATTACAAAACGCACATTAATTTTCAAAAGCCCAGTATCCAAGCTAATAATTAATTGCCCACACAATAAAAAACAAAGACAAATAGCGCAAAGTTTGGAAGTTTTCTGAGGAGTTCAATGTCTTTGTCTGTTGGCATATGATGTTTGTGTATTAGTTAATGAACGTAATTAATAAAACACTGAACTTGAGGTGCATGGTGCATAGTATTGAGGGGTTCAGTATGCGAAGGTTTCGATCGCGTAATAAACTTCTTCTTTCTTCAAAAAGGTGTTGTGAAAATTCCACACAGAAAATCTTGTAATTTATGCTCATAACGGAATGTCATTAATTATTTTTATATCTCCTCAGTATTTTTCACATTTGGTAGGCTTTCGCTTGACCACTATCTCACCTGATGGTAAACGATGAAGTGGTCAACATTGGGGCACGCTTGCAGAAGAAGTAACCTATTCACTCGACTTAAGACCCCATTCTTCATTTTTAACCGACTTTCGAAAAAGGAGGAGGTTCTATGTTCGACTGTATGTATGTTTTTTTTTTTTTTTTCTTATGTATGTACGCCGATTTTTCCGTCAGTTGTGGACCGATTTTCAAAATTCTTTTTTTATCCGAAAGTATATACACCCGAGGTGGTCCCATATAAATTTTATCGAAATTGCTTCAGCGCTTTTTGAGAAACTGAACAAAAACGAAAAATACGTTTACCTCGATGACGTTTTGGTGTTCTCCAAATGGTTAAATTCCACGTTTCACGTTATTGGGGGTTTTAGTTCTGGGGTAGAACAACTAAAAAGTGAAAAATAAAAAACTTTTTTACAAAAAAAACAACCGACTTCCAAAAAAAAAATACACTAAAAAATAACTTTAATTTCGGAAGTCGGTGTCAAATAACGAAGAAGTAAAATGCAACATAATTATTATTTATAAATAAATAATAAATAACACCGACTTCCGAAATTAAAGTTATTTTTTAGTGTATTTTGTTTTTGGAAGTCGGTTGTAACAATAGGGCTGATTCCAGGGTAATACAATTATAATTCTATTTAGTCCGTAAGATAGATTATCACAAAATACGTATTTTATTATATTATCAAATCAATAAAAAATTACAAAGATAAAACGCATCAACCTTCAGAAGTGATGGATTTTTTTTGTGAGGTGGGAAATCATCTAATGACTTCTCCCACTCTGGGTGGACCGGGAGGGCGTGTCAGACTCTTACTGACTAAAACTCACCCCTGTTCCTTTCCTGCCTGAGTGCCCAGGGCTGCGGTAACTCATGTTCAGAATTTATCCGCTACCCCAGAAGTGGTGGCTTAAATGGTACATTTTTAACTAAAGTTGACGTCTTGCGAAATTTTGTATCGTCTTCTTTTTTGGGTTCCGTACCCGAAGGGTTCAAACGGAACCCTATTGTTGTCACTCACGTGTCCGTCTATCTGTCTGTCCGTCGTCTGTCACAAAATTTTGTTACGAAGAATTTTTTAACTTCCCATTGACGTATGAACTTGTTGGTGATAATGTTTATTATTACTTAAACTTTACTGGCAAATACAAATATTTGGTGCAGTACCATTAATATACGAAATCCGAGACACACTTGGCTAGTTTTTTTTTATATGTGACAAAAGAAAAACACGTCCAATATTTTTTGGTAATCTAACTGACGGAGCAATTACATTTTTGGTAATCTAACTGCCGGACCAATAACATATTTTTGCTAATCTAACTGCCGGACCAATTACATATTTTTGCTAATCTAACTGCTGGAGCAACTACATTTTTGGTAATCTAACTGCCGGAGCAATTACATTTTTGGTAATCTAACTGCCGGAGCAATTACATTTTTGGTAATCTAACTGCTGGAGCAATTACATTTTTCTGGTTATCTTTTTTTTTATTGTTGATAGGCACTCGTTTGACCACTATCTCCCCTGATGGTAAGCGATGATGTGGTCGAAGATGGAGCACGCTTGCCTAGAAGTAACCTATTCACTCTTGACTTATAGACTCACTCATCTACCCAATTCGTAGATTATATTAGCCACACATTTTCAATATTAATCTAAATCATTGATCACCATTTCCCCCTACGCCACACGTCACCAAGCAACATTTTAGTCAAAGCAAAACTCCAGTAAATTCGCTTATAGCGTCACTAACAGCAAAACAACTCCGGGGACTTACGTGACATGAACAAATAAAAACTACTTGTTCAACTTTGATAGCAGGAAATTGTTTTAAGCAACGTTCAAGAGGAGATTTCGTAGGTGGACTGTCCCAGAACTCCCTGATGTAGGTAACTTTCAGCCCCTGCTCTCTTGAACGGAAAATAAAATAAAGAGTTTGATGTTGACTCGGTGTTTGTTGTTTAAGTTGCTCTTTGGCGGGTTCGTTAAGTCTCGGTTCAGCAGGTAGTTCATGAGTTATGTGTGTTTGTGTCGAATCACGACCTTTTCTTTTAACTTGTGTCTTTAGGAGCAAATATAAATTAAATTGTGCAATTTACGAGGTGCATTTTTTATGACATTACTTTGGACTTTAGTAGATTGAATTCTACTATAGGTACTACTAATATTATAAATGTTAAAGTTTTGATGAATGGATGTATGTAACTCAATTACGCCAAATCGGTATTGTTCTCGCATAGTAGAAGCAACAAGAATAATGTAACCAACATTTTTGTAACACATAACATGGTTTAAAAAGAGTGTCCATGGAGTTTCTTGCACGTTCTTCTCCATAGAGATCTACGCTTTGGAATGTGCAATTAGCTTCATCTTTTTGACTGACTGATCGCGACGTGACAATTCGAAAGTGCCTGTAAATGATTAATTTGAAATAAATGATTTAACTTTGACTAATCTGGATGAAATTTGGCACGGTGATAGTTTATAGCCTTTTTTTTGTGGGGGTTGGAAATCATACAATGACTTCTCCCGCTCTTGGTGGAGCAGCTTGACTTTTACTGACTAAACCCACCCCTGTTCCTTCAGTTGCCTGAGTGCCCAGGAGCGCGGTAACTCTGTTTCGAATTTATGCGCGACCCCTGAGCCTTTAGACAAAATACTTTTCTGTAAACGTTAACGCTAACGCTTCGTGCAAAATGTATGGCAAAGACATTACTGGGCGTGAGTCACGTGACAGTTCTCTGTCTAACGCTTCATGCAAAACGTCGTTGCCATACATTTTGCACGAAGCGTTAGCGTTAACGTTTACAGAAATGTATTTTGGCTAAGGGGGCAGCCCCCTGGGGGTTGATCAGATAGATTTATAGTCTGGAATAGGACATAGGCTATCACACTAATATTATAAAGGCAAAAGTTTATGTGTGTGTTTGTTAATTTTTCACGCTCAAATGGCTAGATCGATTTGGATGAAACTTGGAATGTAGATAGCTTATACCCTGGATTAACACATAGGCTTTTTATCCCGGTCTACGCGTGTGAAACCGTGGGGCGCAACTATCAATTTGTAACTGGGGAAGTACTAATTCCATGCGGGTGAAGCCGCAGGCAGAAGCTAGTACAAAATAAATATATGAGAACAAGGCGTGCAATGAACTAAAAAAAAAAATACAAAATTCCATGCGGGTGAAGCCGCAGGCAGAAGCTAGCAACAAATAAATATATGAGAACAAGGCGTGCAATCAACTAAAAAAAAAAATACAAAATTCCATACGGGTGAAGCCGCAGGCAGAAGCTAGCAACAAATAAATATATGAGAACAAGGCGTGCAATCAACTAAAAAAAAAATACAAAATTCCATGCGGGTGAAGCCGCAGGCAGAAGCTAGCAACAAATAAATATATGAGAACAAGGCGTGCAATCAACTAAAAAAAAAAATACAAAATTCCATGCGGGTGAAGCCGCAGGCAGAAGCTAGCAACAAATAAATATATGAGATCAAGGCGTGCAATCAACTAAAAAAAAAAAATACAAAATTCCATGCGGGTGAAACCGCAGGCAGAAGCTAGCAACAAATAAATATATGAGAACAAGGCGTGTAATCAACTAAAAAAAAAAACAAAATTCAATGCGGGTGAAGCCGCAGGCAGAAGCTAGCAACAAATAAATATATGAGATCAAGGCGTGCAATCAACTAAAAAAAAAATACAAAATTCCATGCGGGTGAAGCCGCAGGCAGAAGCTAGCAACAAATAAATATATGAGAACAAGGCGTGCAATCAACTAAAATAAAAAAAATACAATATTTCAACTCCTTTAGGTACGAATTTTCAAAATCCTTTCTTTATGCTCACTTTCTAATGTACTCTCATGGTCTGTGTGAACTTCAATGCTTCTAGATTCAGCGAATTAGGCTTTGCGATGTTTAACTTGGCTGTCTAGTCAGTGAATGATTGATTTTAATTTTTTAAGTAGAGCTATTTACATTGAAATCATAAACAGCGTGAATTTTTTAATGTGCACATTTCGAAATTAGGGAATCTATGCTTAATTTTGTCGACGAAAAAATATTTAAAAAATCTTAATAATTTTATATTTTTTTAAATCGATGAAAAAAAACAGTTTTTTGTTAAAAAAGCATGTTCATTTTCAATTGAGTGTAGTTTTTTTTTCACAATTTTCATTTTATGAGGACGCCTAATTACTTCTAATCATTATGGAGTTTGTTTCATCGCGATAGATTATTTAGTTTAAAAGTTACTCCGTTTTGTTAAAAATATAAAAAAAAAATATTTAGATTTTTTTAAATATAATTTCCGTCGATAAAACTAAGCATAGATTTCCTCATTTCAATATGTGCACATTATAAAGACTCACACTGTATAATGTATTCTTTTTTATTTCTTTCTCCAAAATGTTAAAAGGTTATTAATGGATGTAGGAATTAAAGTCAACATTTAACTGTTCATAGTTTAAAGACATTATTTACAGAAACACAATAACATTCTCCTTCCTCCATTATTCCTTCAACCAAGCTGTTTACCAACACAAACGTATGTGTACAACGTCACCATGTTCCATGTTCTCATGCATACGAACCTCATTGTAGAATCCAATTTCCTCGGGACGTGAACATTTTCCTTCGCAATGAGGCATCGATATTGTAAAAACGTGTTGGATATCATTCCTAACGTTATTATATTTATCAGTTCATCAAAATGTTTGTGTGAGAAATAAAATGAATGGCTGTTGGATTGAATAGGGATGAATGTGGAAGAAAATGAGGAGACAGAAAATTTATTTATAGAATGTTCTAAATTAATTAGTAGCCCTTCTATCTGGGTCGTGTTTGAAAGAATCACCCTGGTCCTGTTTTATGGGTGGGAAATCATCCTATGACGCCCTCCCGCTCTCCACCCCTGTTCCATCTCTGCCTGAGTGCCCAGGGGCGCGGTAACTCTGTTTATAATTTATCCACAACCCCTGGGCATTATTGGCCATGACGGGCCCCGCCATGCATTGCTAGCGACTCTATGAGGCGCGTGTGGAACACTACGCGCCATCGACTCTCGCGGCTGATCCTGGTCGGACGGCCAGCTGCCCAATACTCGCCGTCCGCAGGCCCGTGTCTACGGGGCCGGAGATCGTCTCGCGACCCCCGACGCCCAGGGCGTCTTCTGCGGTGGCTGCTGCTGGGGGCGTGCGGGCGACTCTGTTGAGTCTCCCATATCCGTTCCATCTCCTCCTTCGAGCTCGCGACACCTTGGCATGCATGGCATCGGCCATGACGGGCCCTTTCAGGTTTTGCTGACATCTCTTTGAGGCGCGTGTGGAACACTGCACACCATCACCGTGATCCTGGAAACACAGGCAACTGAAGGATCACGGGCGGGTTAGTCAGAGCCTAACACTCCCTCATGCTCCACCCAGAGAGGGAGAACTGATTTGATGATTTTCCAACAAAAAAAAAATCGGCAAAGTGCGTGTCGGACTTCGCACATTTAGGGTTCCGCACCAAATGTATTTTTGACTATTTATATGGTTTTTGGTCAACAAGATGCTTATACTGTGAAAATTTGAAGACATTAGCTCCAAACGTTTGGCTGTAAAACATGTGTGACAGACGACGGACAGACCGACACACGGAAAGACAGACACGTGAGTGACAGTAATAGAGCTCCGTTTGGACCCTTTGGGTACGGAACCCTAAAAAATATATCTGCTGAATGTTCCTTGGAAAGGTCATTTTATGTACGTAACTAATTAACTAGCTTATTTTATCCTACTTCTGCAAAGTTCTCCCTCTTCATAACTCCACCCAGCTCTGTCCTTTCTGGTCTGGCCATCTTCATCTCGGTCTGCGGCGGTGTCAATTGGTATCTATTTAATGTTGGCATTTAATAACCATTGCCATTTGCTGGTTCTTTTTACCCATTTCTCGTTCGACATACGGCAGTCCACATACCACAGTATCTCAAGACGAAAGTCTATGACCAGTGCGTTGCCAGTGATGACATATGGAACAGAAAAGTGGTCGCTCACAATGGGTCTCATCAAAAGGCTTAAAGTCACCCAAAGGAACATGGAGAGGGCTATGCTCCGAGTTTCCTGTCGAGATCGAATCAGGATTGATGACATTCCCAAGAGAACCAAGGTTACCGATCGACATAGCCCAAAGAATTGCCAAACTGAAGTGACTGCCACTTCAGTTTGGCGATTCTTTGGGCTATGTCGTTTGTTTTTTGGAAAGGACCATGACTTCCTTGATGAAGTTGGTCATTTCCATGGGTAGAAACAGTATCTACTTTATGAACACCCATTTATGTAACACCCTGTATATTATACCCACCGCTACAACATGTATTTGAAGCACGTTCTATTAACCCCGACGCAAAAAGAGTGGTGTTATAAGTTTGACCGCTATGTATGTGTGTCTGTCTGTGTGTCTGTTTGTGGCACCGTAGCTCTTAAACGGGTGAACATTTTGAATGCTTTTTTTTCATTTGAAAGCAGGTTTTCTAGTGATGGTTCTTAGACATGTTTCATCAAAATTGGTTCAGCCGTTTCAGGGTCATCAGTTCGTGTTTTTTAATTGTTGGTATTCTTTTGAGCGTTGGGTTTTTATTTTTTTAAAGTTAATTGGTATCTTGTGTCTGAAAACTTTCATCAGTTTAAAAAGTAAAATAAAAATACTTTTTAAACTTAAAACGTCATTATAACTTTCAATCTTGATTTCACAACATCATTATTTTGGCAAAAGTTATGTTATTTTTTTTGAATGCTTTAATATTTTTTAATTTATTTTTATGATTAATTTATGAATACCGAAAGATTTTGCCAAGGCGTTTTCACAGTAGTGGAACAGTATAGGCTATATAATTTTATTTTTCAAAAAAACCGTATGATTTAAATTGAAAAATAGACGATGAAAGATTGGCGAGTTATGATGGTTGCCAAATGTTTGGGTACCTACCTACTGACTGCATTCGGCGGATCCCTGCGACTTTTACCAGAGGGCCTCGTCAATACGGTTTTCAAATCATTTCATATTTCTTCAACCTTTGAACAACCTAATAACGATTAATTTATTTATTCACTATAATTCCTCCCAGTACAGCCTATGTGCTGTTCCTGACTACCTAAAATCTATCTCTGTGGAGAATCTCATCCAGATCATGAACATCCATCCATTCAAACTTTCGCAATATTAAGTAGGTTTATTTTCGATTATCAGAGCGGAAGTCCAACTTCAAGAGTAGTAATTTGATGGAATCAAATGACTATCAAAGCTACCTGTATAACTGTATAATTTCAATTTGTAAGCAAAAAAAGAAAACAACGAGGCATTTATAAAAGGACAGACCTAATTTAAATTAATTAAATAACATCGTAATTAAGAGTAATGCTGATGCTCAAAATAATCTCTACCTTTATTTTAATCGTAATCAGATTTCTGAGTTGGGTCATTTTAGAACCCTTAAATACTGCTGTAATATTCATTAACCTTGTTTTACGACATTCAGGGCAAAATTAGGTATTTTAGCAAGACAAGTTATTAAAAACAGTTTTGTTTGCTGTCTGTGTTGTTAATTGAAAGTGGATCTCGTGGCTAAAGTAATAACAGCCGCACGGGTCGATCCATCAGGTTAAGCTACGTTTGCCGGAGTTGGCCTATGGATTGGTGACCATCTTTACATACCGAGACTCCTCCGTGCCTCGGAAAGCACGTTATGTCACGGCTGTCAATCGTGGATCTTCGACAGTCGTTACGGGTCGTTAGAAGCCCGAAAGTCTGATAACCAGTCTTACCAAGGGGTATCGTATTACCCAATAACTGGGTTGTGGAGATCAGATAGGCAGTCGCTCCATGTAAATACTGGTATTCAGCTGCATCCGGTTAGATTGGAAGCCGACCTCAAGATAGTTGGGAAAAGGCAAGGCAGGTTGCAGTAATTAATTGAAAAAATTCTAACCCAATTTATTAAAATACTAGCGACTCGCTCCGGCTCCGCATGGGTACAAATTATACACTTTAACCTTCCTCATGAATCACTCTGTCTATTGGTGAAAACCGCATATCCGTTCAAAAGTTTTTGAGTTTCTCGCGAACAGACAGATAGACGCAGTGAGGGACTTTGTTTTATGATATGTAGTGCTAATGATACCAATATTTTTTATACAAAAGTTTTGAAAATGCCAAAATTAGGGGCTCGTGGCAGAATAATAATAGCCGCATGGGTTGATCTGAACGCTTGTCGAGGTTGGTTTGCGGATGGATCCGTTATATCGAGGCCCTCCGTGCATCGGAAAACGCGTTAAGGCTACGGTTCTTCTTAAGATGTGTTAAGCTGTGTCTAATTTCCACCAATAGGATTGCTGGATTTTCTTCACTTAGCTTAATGTAGCTCTAGTGGAACAGGGTTCAACGAAGTTGACGTGCACTTAGGATTCGAGCTATGGATGCATGTTAAGGATGCGTTCTAAGGATGTAAGTTTAGGACGAGCGAGTGTTAGCTTTACAAAATACGGAATATCGGGAATGCATCGCGCATAGCTCATATCACGCATCTTTATAGCACGTCTTACTCGCGGAGCCACGCAGCTTAGCTTTTTTTCTACTCGGACTATTTTCTTGCACTTTTCTTAAAATTTACATTTTACTGTCTTTTATTTGTTGTTCTTGTGACGTCATAAAAATATGTTTTAGTAAAACTATTACTATTATGATTTACATTAAAACGAAATTACTGTCAATAAACGAACTACAAGCATTGACTACATAACATGTATCAAGTAAAGCCTCCAAAAGAAAAAAAAAAGATATGAAAATCCTCATGTCTTGTACCTAAGTACAACATTTTTTCATGAGCTATCCAGGCAGAATGTTCGATGAATATATCTTAGTTCATTTTATTTCTTTTATCATATTCTTATTGTGTTCAAGGCGTGCCGTTATTTTTGCTTTAGTTGACATTCTAACAAAAAGGTAGGCATGTACTAGCGACTTTTGTTGTGAACTGAGTAAATATTATTCATTATAGGAGAACAAAACTGCCAAGTGCGTGTCGGACCTCGCACATTTAGGGTTCCGTACCAAATGAGGGAATTTCAAAGAAATAATCTGATTGATCAATATATTTATCTATTATTTTTGTATTTGTTAGTAAAATATACGTAATAATATCTGCAGTAGGTGCGCGGTTCGTATGGCACGGCACGCCAACATTAATGACATTTTCCGTCGGGCTCATTGTCACCACCGGTGTGACAGATGTTTTAGATCCCCATGACCTGGCACGTGACGATGGAAAGAGGCCCGACGGGATGACCATAATGCCTTGGAAGGTGGGTAGGCCTTTGTTGTGGGATGCAACATGTGTCGATACCATTGCGCCATCTCACCTTCTTAGCACGGCGGGCTGTGCTGGGGCGGCTGCTACAGGTGCAGAAAACATCAAACGGTGCAAATATAACAACCTTATTGGGAGTTATATTATGTTTGAGCCGTTTGGGGTTGAAACACTAGGGCCATGGGGTCCGAGTGCTCATCGAGTTTTCCGTGACATCAGCAAACATTTAGTCGACTCTTCACGTGACCAGAGGGCTGGCCTTTTTTTTGGGCGAAAGAATCAGCATTGCCATTCAACATGGCAATGCTGTCAGCGTTCTGGCCACTTTTCCCATTGACAGTGATGTGGACGAATTTTTAGATGCCCAATGAGGTAATACACTCTTCCCTCTTTTATTATGCCACTTGTGCATATTTTATTTAATATAATTTATTTAATTTTAGCCTGTTTATCCCAGTTATTTATTAGTTTAGTTATGTATATGTGATCAAATAAATAATTCTATAAGAAAATTAAATTATAATTTAAGAAATTTTGTATGTATTCTACTCATATTAACCGCCACAGATGTAATTCATTCTTGAACTCTTCCTTCATCAGGAGTAAAAGTAGATGCTAATCCTGGACAAACATTTTTTAAAAATTTATGTAAGTTACAAATATATAATAGCATAATTTTTTGTAGAAGGAGCTTCTGAATTCCTGTTATGTCCCAATTAATTTTCAATCAATCAATTAAATCTGTCTATCAATCTCAAAAATTACACCGTAAGTTTTGAAAAGGTTAATTAAAACGTTTTAGTTTACATTGCATTTTCTAATGAATAATTTCATTAAAAAAAATATGCTTAAAGAAAGCTAAAACTGCAAGTCATATGAAAAACCATTTTCCATTACATTAATCGTAGAGAGATATAAAAATAAATCAGAGCAATATATAATTATCAGAGGGCTGACAATCTTATCGGTGTGGGTTCACCCTCTCTACCCAGGGACATTGCATGCGCCACTGGGAAGTTAAGAATTCAGTAATATTGACTTACATATTTTTACTACTTGAAGAATCAGCATTGCCAGTCAACGTGGCAATGCTACCAGTATTCTGGGTACATTTCCCATTGACATATCATTGACATATAACAACTTGTAGGATCTACTTGACTTACATTTACTACTTAAGGGTAGTGGTGGCCCAGTGGTAATAGTCGTGGGTTCGAACCAGCCAGGCGCTATAATTTGTGTGAATTATCTCATCATCATTGCGCTCAAAAGGGTGAAGGAAAACATCGTGATTAAACTGGCATGTCTTAGAACCAAAAAGTAAAAAAAATCATAGCGACAGATCATAGTCTGGAATAGCATATAGTCTATAGTTTATAATAGGGGGATTACTAATTAAAAGCTGGCGAAGTAGCTGGTATAAGCTTAATATACACTAATATTGTAAAGAGGTAAATTTCGTAAGCTCGTGAGTTTGTTTGTAGGAAGTAATCTTTGGAACTGCTGAACCGCTTTTGGAAATTCTTTTACCAGTATAAAGTTAAATTATTTGTAAGTGCTTTATGCTTTAAATATTTTCGAAATCCACGCGGACGAAGTCGCGGGCAAAGTGCTAGTTTAATATAAATTCATATATTGGACCTTTAACAGGTATATTATTTTTCTGTGTGGACATTGCATGCCTTTGTAAAAAATCTAGTTATTTTAAATTAACAGTAGTGTTGCTGGGGAGTGTGTTGCGCCACTTCTTCTTTCCATGTAAAAAACTAGGAAGTGGTGACGGGCGGGCGTTTTAGGAGATGTTTTTAAGTACAACTTTGACTTTCTAAATGTGCTGGCATGTAGCCTAGTTCGAATAAATTACTTTTGATTTTTAATCAAGTTCAAATATTCATATTGACTCAGTCGGAAATCAGTAATTCTCTACAATATAATTATAAATTTTTTATTGAGATATATATATTTATTACCAGTGAAAGAGCTCGTGGCTAAAGTAATAACAGCCGCACGGGTCGATCCATCAGGTTAAGCTACGGTTAAGTAAGATTAGTTCATGGATAGGTGACCATCTATACATACCGTGACTCCTCCGTGCCTCGAAAAGCACGTTAAGCCGTTGGTCCCGGCTGTCAATCGTGGATCTTTGAGAGTTGGTACGGGTCATCAGAAGCCCGAAAGTCTGACAACTAGTCTTATCAAGGGGTATCGTATACCCGGGTCTGCGGACGGCGAGTAATGGGTAGCTCGCCGTCCGATCAGCACCAGGCCCGAGAGCCGACGGCGCGTAGTGTTCCACGCGCGCCTCAAATAGTTGTCAGCAATAAGGACGGGGCCGTCAGGGCCGATGCCTGCCCGGGGGTTGACGATAAATTCGAAACAGAGTTACTTCGCCTCTGGGCACTAAGGGCAGGAAGGAACAGGGGTGGGTTTTATTCAGTAAGAGTCTGACACGCCCTCCCGCTCCACCCAGAGCGGGAGAAGTCATTGGATGATTTCCCACCCCACAAAAAAAGGGGGTATCGTATTACCCAGTAACTGGGTTGTGGAAGTCAGATAGGCAGTCGCTCCATGTAAAATACTGGTATTCAGCTGCATCCGGTTAGACTGGAAGCCGATCCCAAGATAATTGGGAAAAGGCTAGGACAGGCAGACCAGTGAACGGTAGAAAAAATACTAAATAATTTCCTGTAGTTTTATTGGGTAGAGGTTGGGTTTTTTAAGTGACGACACACACACTCTCAATAATTTATAAGACAGCATCTCAAAGACAACTTCAAGTAGTCCTACTGTAATCGCTCCATACACTGTCTCCCGTAGTGACGAAGCACAGTAAGCGTAGATAAGTTAAATTGAAAAAGCGATCATCTTCGCTCGCTGTCTCCCTGGTACCCTGTCGGGAATATTATAAATTGTGAACAATGAAAATATAGCAGCCGAGGAAAAAATGGACAACTATCTCCGTTAAAGGAGAGCTGAATAGAAGGCTTAATTTATTTTTATGTCATAAGAACATCCATTGAAAGGAGTAACATTATTATTATATTCTTGCTTGTTAATGTTGGTTATTGTTTGTGATTGCTGTGTGAATTTAGAAAATGCACGAAGAAATTATTGCACAGAAAATGAGCGTTGGTTTTCTTAATCAGTGTTAGTGTTACTAATTATGTAAAATGATTACATTTAAGTTCATTGGGCATTGGGCCCGCGTAATGGATTACGGCCCACACCCTCTTACAGAGAGGAGGCCTGCGCCCCAGCAGTGGGGACATTAAAAGGCTGATGATGATTGGGCCTTTTTTAGGGTTCCGTAGTCCTAACAAGGACAAGGAACCCTTATAAATGATAAATGATTTTATTCTCGGAAGTAGGTTTTAACAACACTTTTACACGTCTACATTTTAGCTAGATGAGGCCGGTATAGTTTCGGTCTGCCCGTCTATCGTCGCCAAAAAACTGCAACAAATAATAATTATTTATATTATACAGTGGGGATAATATTTTTTTTCGCCTGTCCTACATAGTATGGGATATCGTTAGATAGGTCTTTAAATCATTGCAAGACTATTTTTCGATTCAGTGACTCGTTTGCGAAATATTAAACATTAAAGTGATATTTTTGATTCGAGTCCAAGCGTCCCCCCACTAAAAGCTAAACTGTTGGCTTCAAAAATCTGAAAGAAATGATAGTGGTAACATATAATTATAACGAACTTTGAAGGAAAACTATTACGGGCTAGTTATCTCTGTTAGTTAGAGTAATAGTCGCCCAACTAATAAAATGTACCTACTTGAAAAATTTCGTACAAAACATAAAATCCTTAGATAAAAAACTACTTAGGTAAAGTTACTACAAACGGGTAGTAAAAATATAAAATAATATAGGAAAAATAGAACCTTTTTTTCGATGAACTCAATTAATATGTTCATAATTATGAACCTAAAGCCCCATTTTAATTCCGCATGTAGTAACGGGCGAATACGGAACCCTACATTGCACGTGGCTGGATTTAAAAAAAAAATACATTGAATCACATTAGGAATTACTCCTGTATCGCGGGTGCGTTCGCAAACATGCATACAGGACACCCAGACCTGGAACAACTATCTATAGGCCCAAATATTTGTTCCGTGCGGTAATCGAACCCGCGACACGCAGAGCAGCAGCCAATCGCTCAAACAATGCGCCACCCGTGCCGTCAAAACTTTGCTTACATTATTATATCTTGAAAAACATCTAAAGTTAATTTCTTTTCCATAAACATTATATTACTTTCGCACACATCTTTTACACGCGTGGCGGATCAGCCAAACTTGATTAAACTCATCCCAAAACTCCATAAAAATATAACACGAAAAAAAAAACATATAACTCCGAATACATTAATCTTCTACGTGCTAAATAGTCATTCATAAAACGGGCATTACGTCACGGTAAGGGCAAGTTCACACCTAGTCGGGTCACGTCGCGATATCGGAGTAATTCACGGGCGCGAGGCAACTCCATCAAAGTTGTGGAAAGTTGGTTGATTGGGTGCGTGAGACGGGCCGCCGCCGCGTCGCTGTAATTATTTGCTCGCTCGAGTTGCCGATAGATCGACGGTTGTGTGTGATTAGTCTTTTGTGGGGAAGTGGTTGCAGTGAAGGGTTCTTTTTGGGTGCGAGTTTTTGTAGTGTGAGTAATGCACGTGTCGGTATTGTTTTCTTTGTAGTGACATTTTCATGATATTTAAAAAAAAAATAAAGTTTGTTTTACTCCGTACCCGAAGGGTCCAAACAGAGCCCTATCGCTGTCACTCACGTGTCCGTCTGTCCATCCGTCGGTCCGTCATCTGTCACAAAATTTTGTTCCAAAGATATTTTTAACCTACGAACTTGAAACGTGGTGAAAATTTTTAACCGACTTCGGAAAAGGAGGAGGTTCTATGTTCGACTGCACGTATGTTTATTTTTTTCAAATAAGGAAGAAATAAAATACAAACACCGACTGCCCAATTATAAGTTTATTTTTATTTTTTAGTGTATTTTCTTTTTGGAAGTTGGTTGTTATTTTTTTGTAAGAAGTTTTTTTTATTAATACGTATATTTTACTAACCAATACCAATATTTGGTACGGAACCCTAAATGTGCGAAGTCCAACACGCACTTGGCCAGCTTTTTTCCTAGTTTTTATTGCGACCTTATTGAGCAAGACTAGTTTTAAGACAGATAAAACACAAATTGTTTCTTATACCCCCTCCTCAAATAGATAGTCCGGATGTGATGAAATCTTTACATAAGATAAATCAAAGTCATCTGTCTGTTGCTCCGCTAACTACTCCTAAACCGCCTGGTTTGTTGCTCTATACAGGGTGGAATTTTGTAATGCCACCTGAAGGGAAAGTACTCTTAATACTGTAGATAGAAAATTTTACTCAAAGAAAACATTCCTTTATTTTTGAAAAGAAAGAAAAGTGCATTCAAAGATTCACAGGCCTCCTCTCTGTGAGAGGGTGTGGGCCGTAATCCGCCACACGGGCCCAATGCGGACATGCCGGTTTCCTCACGATGTTTTCCTTCACCGTTATTGCGTGCAGTGGTGAAGAAATTATTTATTATTATTATTATTATTAGCTTATGGACATGTGCATTCTTCCCACCCTCACCTATGGGGCGCAAACGTGGTCTCTTACCAATCGTCAAAAGTCTGCACTTGGAGTCTGCCAACGCGCTATGGAACGAAGTATACTGGGTGTCAAACTCACAGACCGAATTAGAAACTCTATACTTCGTTCTAAAACACAAATTGCGGACGTTAGCCACACAGCTGCGAGATTAAAGTGGAACTGGGCTGGTCACATCTGCCGCATGTCGGAAGAGCAGTGGGCAAAGATTAGCACACAGTGGATCCCGAACGAAAAGAAACGACAACGCGGCAGGCCCAGAAAGAGATGGCGGGATGAGTTGGATTCCTTCTCAAAGGACTGGCCCAAAATTGCAGAAGACCGGGAAAAGTGGAAGGAGGGAAGGGAGGCCTTTGCCCTGCAGTGGGACAGCACAGGCTCATAATAATAATAAGTGGTGAAGAAATAATTTACAAAAAGTAAAACGCCTGCCTGGATTTGAACTCACGCCGTACAACTTGTTAGTCGCGGTCGATACCACTGGGCCACCACTGCCCAGAGATACGAGTAGTCTGTTGGAAATGCTGAATCCAACTTGTTTGTAAAATATAATGAACTTTTGAAGTGACTCTAATATCCTAATTGCATTATAAAAAAAATTATTTAAGTCAAGTGATACCTAACGCGTGAGGGAAGCTCAACGGAGTGGCCTTCACGGCCCCGGCTGCTACCACCGCAGGAGAGGTACTGGGCGTACTGGGCGTAGGACGTCGCGAGACGATCTCCGACCACGTAGAGCGGGGCCTGCGGACGGCGAGCAGTGGGTAGCTCGCCGTCTGATCAGCACCAGGCCCGTGAGTCGACGGCGCGTAGTGTTCCACGCGAGCCTCAAAGAGGTTAGTGTCAGCCACCCCTGACGGGGCCCATCGTGGCCGATGCCTGCATGCCTAGGGGTAGCGGATAAATTCTGAAAATGAGTTACCGCACCCCTGGGCACTCGAGCAGGGAAGGAACAGGGGTGCGTTTTAGTCAGTAAGAGTCTGACACGCCCTCCCACTCCACCCAGAACGGGAGAAGTCATTGGATGATTTCCCACCCCATAAAAAAAGTGATACCTAAAATGTGCATATTTATGCACAAACAATTTCGTTGCGTATTCTAAGAATAGTGTTCAATGAAACTGTAGTTTTCAATCCATTGATTTCTTTTAAAGCTTACACAACCCTCTCCAACCACGTTGAACTACCATATCAAAATCAAATAACCGGCATTGAACCCCATCTCGATAACGTACCAACATCCATAAAAATACTCATTTAATTCCTGGCTGCAAACCAAATCTCAGAGCAGTGGGAGAAAACGCATTTTTCGGTACAACAGAACAATGTAACTTACCATTGTTTTATTTAACTTAGCAGTAGAACTGCGATCAGTATTTGGCGAAGAACTAAGACTTTTTGGCATTTTAGGGTTTCGAAACCAAATTGCTATACGAATTTTTTTCAGCCATTTAACTCGAAAACTATTAACACTACATTAATAAAAATTGGAAAGAAGGTGCACCGCTAATAGTCCAAGATCCCAGAGCCGTCAGACATGACTTATTTTCTGATAGGTACTTTAAACGTACCTACGTATTCACGGAATGTTGCCACTTTAAATACTGTATTTATTACATCTAAGTCTTTCTTTGCGTCATGTCTACCGAAAATAAACGTATTTTATTTTCATTTCTTTTTTCTGTTCATATCTGCTAGCTTGGACCGACAGACGGCTGGTATCAGGTGCTAAAGTTACGTGATCACACTTCTCAATCCCACACACATTTTGTTACCCTGAAAATTAGTAATGTCTGGCGGCTCTTGGATCTCAGTCTACATAAAAAGCAACTAGCTTCTGTCAGCGGCTTCACCCACATGGAATTAGTACTTCCCCTGGTATAAACTTTCAACTTATTTTTCACCCCCTTCAAATTTCATGTCTCTAGCACCCCAGGGCTCCAGTAAGGCCTGCAGGGCTCCAGGGGTGCTCTATAACTTAGGGGAATGTCTCACTCGCTGGCTACGCAAGAGTGTGGTGTATGAGAGTGACTGGTAAATGGCTAATGAGGAGTGTGAGGAAAGAAAGAGGGAAAGACTGAGGATTATTATATTAATTGGAAAATAGATACATATGTGCCCACTTCAAACGGGCGAACTCCAGTCCGAGATAAAACAAATGTGACGCCTATTATTTTCTGTTCCATCGACTCTCCAATATTCTCAACTGTCAGCTAAAAGCCAGTGCAGACCCGCTGAGGCTAGGAGGCTAGGCTGTGTCCACAATCGCCACATAACCAGCGGTTTAGGTTATGCACTGATATATCAGTCTATCAGTCAATCAGTCAGTCAGTCAGGAATTTGAATTTTATATACACAGATGGTATACTTTAAGAGTGATGAAAAAAAACTCAATGTATAGTTGGTCAGAAATACGTTTTTTTTTCACAGTTTACTTGCGAAGCACTCACACCGACTACAGAACCTTTAACCGTGCGTGATCCGAGACGCACTTAGCCGTTTTGACTGTGAGAGAAGTTAGTTGCATCATTCGGGAACTGTGTAGTTTTGTTATTGATTAAAACAAAAGACTGTATTCTTAAAAGAACTACAAGAATGTTTGGAAGAGCTAAGCGAAGCCGGAAACGTGGATTTTTGGCAGAGGCAGGGAATAATCTCGGTTGGTTGGTGAAGGATAAGAAATAAACCGTGGAACGCTACTGTATATCATGATTACATGTCATGTTCTGTCGGTTGCTGTGTTTAAAAATGTTTGGAGCATTCTACTATGAATAGTTTCCAAACGTTTCATGTAGAATAGTGATATATAGGCTGGGGTTATTAGAGTTCCGTACCCGAAGGATACAAACGGAGCCTTATTTTTGTCACTCACGTGTCCGTCCGTCAATCTGTCCGTCTGTCTGTTCGTCGTCTGTCACAAAATTTTGTTCCGAAGATTTTTTTAACTTTCAAGAATAATGAACTTGATGTTTATTATTACGTGTATTTTATTAACAAACTAGCTGCGCCCCGCGGTTTTACCCGCCTAGACCGGAATAAAAGGTAGTCTATATGTTAATCCAGGCTATAAGCTATCTACGTACTAAATTTCATCCAAATCGGTCCAGCCGTTTGAGCGTGAAGAAGTAACAAACATACACACTCACAAACTTTCACATTTATAATATTAGTAGGATACCATTATTTTGACATCCTACTAATATTATTATTTTGATAAATCAGATTTTTTTTACAAGTCCTTCATTTGGTACGGAACCATAACAGTGCGAAGTCCGACAAGCACTTTGCCAGTTTTTTTTTAAAGAAGTAGTGAAATACATGGTTGGGTGTTTGGAAACCACTATTGTATTGGGGTCATCCTGTAAAGATAGTGTTTTTAAGTTAAATAATAAATAAATAAATGATTAATTCGCGAAACTGTAGTAGGTACGAGTATGTTGTAGATGACACGTTCTATACGCTTTTAAATGTTAGTTAAATACTAAAAAACATTTCTAACTTATGACAGCAAAAATATTTTAAACTCAAGTAGTATTATAAACTTCCGAAGAATGTGTGCAAAAAAATGCCTGGATTGGTGATTGGAAAGTCAAGCGATCTTGTAGACATGTAATGTAGTCTTTCTACTGTGTATTACAAGTAAAATTTACTTCAAAACTTTACTAATTGTTTAGGCAAATAGTTTTAATAAATTACTGTTGTAATGCTGAGGTTGGTTTATATTAATGCAACCATGTATATCATATCATTATAAAACCTACTTAATGAAAGTAACAATTTTATTGACTTGAAATGGAAATTTTATTGTACTCTAAGATGAATTGACAAATGATATTAATTTTGATTTTTTTTTTTTTCTTTTTTGAAGGATACAAACGTAGCCCTATTGTTGTCACTCACGTGTCCATCTGTCCGTCAGTCATCTGTCACAAAATTTTGTTACGAAGAATTTTTTAACTTCCCATTGACATATTAGTGAACTTGAAATTTGGTGATAATGTTTATTATTAAGTTTACTTTATACGGTAATATTTGGTACGGAACCCTTAATGTGCGAAATCCGACACGCACTTGGCCAGTTTTTTCTTTTTATTCATTTCTGTATTATTATTATTATTCTGATTTTGATTTAGATAATTGTAATAATCTAAGTTATTGAATTTATGAGGAACACAGAACAAAGCAGCTTTTATCAAGAATTATAATAAACAACTAGCGGCGATGCATTCTATTCCCATTCCATTTTCTCGGAAGTTCAAGATAATTATTCGCGTTATTAAAACTATAAGCCAACTGAAGGAAAAATTATTCGAAACTTTTACTACGAACAGGTATCAAGTTCCTAAGAATAATTTAAAAATTAAACTTGTTCAAAAAGAGATGTAACGTAGGAAATGTAAATTAAAGTAGGTTCAGAAGAAAAACAACATCGTTATGCATTAATGGAAATGTTCCAGTTAGGTCGGGACTCCACTGAAAAGGTTAGGCTATAAGATATTTAAGCTATGTTTAAGGTAACGTCTTGAATGCGGGGGTAGCAATGAATATTTGCGAAGAATAGGATGGCCCAATTTTTGTGTAAGTGTTGCCGTGTTCATTACGTTGCGCTATTTGGAAAGCGCGTGAACATTTCATGACATGGTACAACTTTTTGCTTTTACGTGGATGCCACGCTACGTATGTTTTGATATAAATACAGGTATTTATGTATACTAATGTTTTAAATTTTTAATTGCGACGGAATTGCACAATTTAATTCCGCCAAGCCCGTTTCATCAACGGACCACAAGACGTACGGCGGAATGCCACCGGTTCATGGTGGACATCCCAACCATACGCACAAAGCGTTTTGAGAAAACATTCATTGTGCGTACAGCTAGGGAGTGGAATTCCCTACCGGAGTCTGTGTTTCCTGTTAGCTACAACCTGGGAGTCTTTAAGTCAAGATTGAATAGGTTACTTCTAGACAAGCGTGCTCCAATGTGTAGATATCAATGGTGTTAAGTCTTCCGGGCTACCAGTTCATTTAGTTCATTTAGGTGTGCCTCAAGGCTCGATATTGGGACCATTCTTGTTTTTGGTGTATATTAATGATTTACCATATTTTTTAAAGGGTATCTGTGACGTAGTACTGTTTGCAGATGATACCTCTCTTATCTTTAAAGTAGATAGGAATAGAAATGATTTTGATAACGTAGATAGCGCTCTCTCAATGGTTACGGATTGGTTTACGACAAATAACTTAGTTCTTAATGCTAAGAAAACTAAATGTATAAAGTTTGCCTTACCTAATGTTATAAATCTAGGACCTAATGTCATCTTAAATAAAGAAGTGCTTGAAACTGTGGACTCGGCAGTTTTTTTGGGTATAACTGTTGATTCCAAACTTCAATGGGGCGCACATTATCAGGCCTATCAGGAAGGCTCAGCTCTGCCGCCTACGCCGTCAGAAAAGTTAGACAATATACTGACGTTGACACAGCACGGTTAGTCTATTTTAGTTATTTCCATAGTGTTATGTCTTATGGTATTCTTTTGTGGGGTAAAGCTGCGGACATACAAAATATATTTGTTTTACAAAAACGTGCTGTACGAGCAATATACAGGTTAGGGTCAAGAGTTTCTTTACGAGAAATTTTCAAAGAGATTGGAATTCTCACGGTGGCATCTCAATTCATTTTTGCAAACATATTATACATTAGACAAAATATACATTTATACAAAAAGACCAGTGATATCCACAATTTTAACACCAGCAATAAGTATAAACTTCATGTTCCTTCCCACCGTGTTCGTAGGGTTCATGGTTCGTTTGAGGGTCGCGGTATCGAATTTTACAATAAGCTACCCCGTTCTTTTCTTGACTTGCCTTTTAATGCATTTAAAACTAAAGTTAAATCTAGTCTCTGTTCGAAGGCATACTATTCCATCAACGACTACTTAGAAGACAATAATAGTTGGTCGCTGTGTTGAACGCAAGACAATGTTATACTTGATGTTCTTTCTCCATATTTAGCTTATGGTTATGACAGATTATATGAGTTCATATAATAATTGTCTACCAATTTTAGTGTGATGGCCCGAGGACACGCCCTCCCGCTTCACCCAGAGCGGCAGATGTCATTGGATGATTTCCCACCCACAAAAAAAATGGTACAAAAAAGGACATACCTACATACAGAAAACGATATACAAGGTATCTTTCATACAGAAAAAAATTGCTGATCTCGAGGCACAAATCAATATTTTAGATAGATTACGATGGCGCTACGTGTCTTTCAAATCATTTTGCTCCCGTACGAAGCCGGGGTGGGTAGCTAGTATTAGATATTTTTTTTTTCTTTTGGGTGGGAAGTCATCAAATAACTTCTCCCGCTCTGGGTGGAGCGGGAGGGCGTGTCAGACTCTTACTGACTAAAAACCCCCCATATTCCTTCAGTTGCCTCTGCCAAGGACGCGATGACTCTTTCACATTTATCCGCAGTATTCGATACTTATGATTGATTAGATACTTGAAATTTCATTAAGCACTTGATTGAGTGTCATACTGCCACTATCATAGCTTTTCAAAGCAAAGCGTGCACTGCGCCCCTATTACACCTTGCACACATAAGGAACGTCGCAAGTTCAGACATTAAGATAAGACAAATTGTTCGCCTGTTATTACAAATGGCTTCTTAATGCGCAAGATACGGTAGCGATCACTAACTTATGGCGGTGCATTTATTGTAATCTTAATATTTATACAATGTTCAGTGAAGTGGGTTATGATTAAGCTAAACATTCCTTAATGTAATAGGTATAAAATAGCTGAGCTGGCGAACTTCGTACTGCCTCAGAATCAATAAAATAATACAAAATGTATAAGACAATTAATTTTCTTCATAAATATATTTTTCGTAAATTTTTTCGATGTTTGAATAGTTATTCTGCTATTCGGAGCGGAGAAAAATACAACAAATCAAAGATCTTATAAATCCATCCAGCCGTTCTTGAAATATACGGTGCAACTAACCCGACTTCGTTATTTATATATAAGTAGATAACTTTCCTTCTTCAATTTAATTGCCATACTATTTCGGAGCAGCACTTCCAACTTTTCATTATATTTCTGTAGCGTGAGTAACAGAGACATTTCCAGAGAGTTTCTAAGTCGTGAGCTAATTCACTTCTAAGCGAGCCTGTAGCGCTGTCAGTCACATTTATCACTAAACGTCAATCATGGCGTGGTGGTTTCAGGACCGACTGGCGAATCCGTAGATCGTAGATCGAATCCTACTCTTGAAAGTATAGCCCCGCTTCGATGACTAAAAATGCCGAAACCCCGCCTGCATTATTCAAGGACTCGTGGTCTTGGGCTCTCAGAACTCTGTCCGCCCACCAAGTGACCATAGGAATGACGGTAACACTCATGCTGTAGTGCACAGCGAGACTCAGGGGATACCCTTTAACAGTCTCGTCAGGGATGTGCCCTTTTTTAGGGTTCCGTACCAAAAGAGTAAAACGGGACCCTATCACTAAGACTCCGCTGTCGGTCCGTCTGTCACCAGGCTGTATCTTATGAACCGTGACAGTTAGACAGTTTTTTTTTTTTTTGGGGGTTGGGAAATCATCTTTAGACTTCTTTCGCTCTAGGGTGGAGCGGAAGGGCGTGTCAGACTATTACTGACTAAAACCCACCCTGTTCCTCCCTGCCCTACATGCCCAGGGGCGAGGTAACTCTTTCGAATTTATCCTCAACCCCCGGGCAGGCATTGGCCGTGGCAGGCCCCGTCCTTTTGCTGACAACTCTTTGAGGCGCGCGTGGAACACTACGCACCGTCGACTCTCGGGCCTGGTGCTGATCGGACGGCGCGTTACCCACTATTCACCGTCCGCAGGCCCGGGAACAGTTAGACAGTTGAAATTTTCACAGGTGATGTATTTCTGTTACCGCTGTAACAACAAATATTAAAAAAAAAAACAGAATAAAATTAATATTTAAGGGGACTCCAATACAACAAACGTGATTTATTTATAGTTAATAGTACGGAACCTTTCGTGCGCGGGTCTGACTCGCACTTGGCTGGTTTTTTTTTTTTTGGTAGCAAATCATCACAATAACTTCCTCCGCTCTGGGTGGAGCAGGAGGGCGTGTCAGACTTTTACTGACTAAAACCCACCCCTGTTTCTTCAATTGCCTGAGTGCCAAGGACCGCGGGAACTATATATGATTAGCGGCCGTAGCAAGTACGTATTTACAGAACTGTTATAATTAAAATCATCAATACAATTCTCTTAGTTAGAATTGATGCCGAATGTCATGATTTCATGAAATACTTACATTTGACATCAATTGTAACTGAAAGAGTTTTATTGATGATTTTAATGATTATAATTCTATAAATACATACTTGCTACGGCCGCGAATCAAATTTTGACCAAGATACAACCTGACACTGACCTGCAAATTGCACACTCGCGGGCTACCCTGGCGCTTCCACCTTAAGGAGACGCGAGGAGCCTGACGGATTAAGGGTAGTCTTTTAAGAGGCCCCATGATCTCCACCGGGGTTCCATGTGCTGATGGTGATCATCGGAGTGGTTTTAGTGAGGTTAAATCCCACACTCTCTGGTCTTATACCCCAATAGTGGCGTCTTTTGAAGGTTTCCACCCGGTAGAAAAAGTATTAACGAAAAACAAGTCCATACCTTCAGTAGCAGATCTTTTGGATCCACAGTATAAATAAACACATAAGAGGAGCTCGTGGCTAAAGTAATAATAGCCGCACGGATCGATCCATCAGGTTAAGCTATGCTTGCCGGAGTTGGTCCATGGATGGAAAGCACGTTAAGCCGTTGGTCCCGGCTGTCAATCATGGATCTTTGACAGTCGTTACGAATCGTCAGAAGCCCGAAAGTCTGACAACCAGTCTTACCAAGGGGTATTGTAATACCCAGTTACTGGGTTGTGGAGGTCAGATAGGCAGTCGCTCCATGTAAAATATTGGTATTCAGCTGCATCCGATTAGACTGGAAGCCGACCCCAAGATAGTTGGGAAAAGGCTAGGCAGAACAGTATAAATAAACACATTAATGTACTATTCGTATTTTTTCACTACACACTACACTTTCACACTTCGAAAAAGGAGGAGGTTCTATGTTCGACTGTATGTTTTTTTTTATTGTATGTCCACCGATTTCTCTGTCAGTTTTGAACCGATTTTCAAAATTCTCTTTTTATCCGAACGAATATACTCCCGAGGTGGTCCCATATAAATTTTATCGAAATTGTTTCAGCGCTTTTTGAAAAACTGAACCAAAACGAAAGATACGTATACATAGATGACGTTTTAGTTTTCTCCAATTACGAGTATGTTTCATCATCATCATCATCAGCAGCCTTTTAATGTCCCCACTGCTGGGGCACAGGCTACCCCTCTGCGGGTATGTTTAATAACAACTAAAAAGTGAAAAATAAATGAACTTTTTTACAAAAAAAACAACCGACTTCCAAAAAAGAAAATACACTAAAAATAAAAAAATAACTTTAATTATTAGCTGGTTGTTTTTTTTGTTAAAAAGTTTTTTATTCACCTTCTAACATCAACAAACAACACACATTTCGGCAAGCTACAGTAAATAGGCCCAGAAAACACGTCGCGACCTATTCAGTAAACCCAGTTACCCAACACCCCATAACAAGATCAACTGAAGTCATATCAATAAATCTAGTCAGAGACATACAATAATATTAAAAGGTGGAGCTGAAGCAAGAATTATATGTAACGGAAGCAATGGGCAATGTTCCAAACTGGGTAGTTTACTCAGTGGTTGCCCCGGGCTATGTGACTGTACTTGTGTTCAAATGAGAATTAACTGGTGGAGTTAAGATAACTGGTTATGATTACAATGTGAGCGCTTTGTTTACGCGTGTCTTACAAAAAGTATCATCAGTTAGAGTTTTCAGGAAGATTTACGCCATCAGTTGGCGCCACAAAGATCATCATCAGCCTTTTAATGTAATCCACCACGCGGACCCCATGCGGGTTGGTGGATATCACATGTCTTCGAATTTTTGGTTCTGGGACATGCCGGTTTCCTTTTAGTATAGGTTATGTGTTAATTATAAGGCTTAGTGTAATAATTGTAAAAGGCAGGATGGGATTGACATATCTGTTTAGATAAAAACCCTAAAACAAATAAAGAGAAAAAAAAACTATGTTTTTCTTCACCGTTTTGAGAGCAGTGGTGATGAAATAATTTACACAAAGTAAAGCACCTGCCTGGGTTTGAACTCAAAACCTACAACTAAAAGTCGCGGCTGTTATCACTGGGCCACCACTGTTCTCAGTCGTGGCCACAAAGATAAATCACATCAAACAGTAGTGGTGATAGTGCCATCACTTCGTGGTAAAAAGTGTACCACGGCGTGAAGTCACGTAAAATTTCAACGCGAATTTTTGTCGACGTGAGAAAAGAAAAAATACATGTCCAATATATGCGTATGCTTGTTCGCTATCGGCTAGATTGTCTACGACTTGTTGTAAAAAGTTGTTAAAGATATATCGCAAGATTAATTTTGGATCACTAATACTTCGCCAATAGTGTTTTCATTTGTCATCGTCGCTCTAAGCTACATATGACCTGGCAGGGTCGCGGGAACACAGGTGGGTTTTAGTCAGTAAGAGTCTAACACGTCCTCCCGCTTCACCCACAGCAGGACAATTTATTTATTGATGATTTCCAAACTTCAAAAAAAAAATGCCTCACATGACATTTTAAAGACATGTCGCGACCAGTCACGGTCTGTATTGCCCTTTATTGAAGCCGTCTGGTCGTCAGTGAGGTTCCACGTCCAATTAATAACAGTAGCGGTCAATTTCTAAAGTTAATTGCACAAAATAGTGCACAGAGAGACACAAACAATGTTGTTGTTAGATAGTTGCTAAATAAATAAAACAGAAATGGTTTTAGAGATGCGTCGTGCCAACTAGATGAAAAAAAATGAAAAACGGTTTTGGTGTCTGATTTAGGTACAAACAAATCATCTTCATTCAGATGATTTGCTTAAACGTTTTGTTTTGTTGAAGTTAATCTCTGGAACATAACATGTGGAATCGCCAAACTGAAGCGGCAGTGGGCAAGGCGATGGGATCGAAAATTTCTGGAGTGGCGACCGTGTACTGGCAGACACAGTGTTGGAAGGCCTCCCACAAGGTGGACCGATGACCTGGTGAGGGTCGCGGGTAGCCGATGGATACGAGACGCAGCGGACCGGTTGTTTTGGCGACACTTGGGGGAAGCCTATGTCCAGCAGTGGACGTCTTTCGGCTAAAATGATGATGAATCTTTGGAACTGAGAAACTGCCACTGATAAGAAGTTATACTGTCTCTCAATACCATAAGCCTCTTTTTATCCAAAAAATGTATGGTTCTTGTGTTATGATGGCCAGAGCACGAGGGTGAACTTGCGGCAAAAAGGTAAGAAAAAAACTATCCGTAATTTTTAATTACATTGTATTATATTATATTGATAAATGAAATATTCATGTCTGCTAAACTATTGTCTTTAATAATAACAAAATAGAAAGATAATGACCAATTTGTATCGTCAATAACTCAAGGGGAGAGGGTGCTTGGCAGTACAGTCACGTACTATAGGCGGTGCACCTCCCACGTCGAATCACTGATCTTTGATACCGACTGTACACACTAAGCCAAGTTTTTGCTGACGGTTTTTTTCTAGTGTGATGGTAAGCTTGTTACATACATAGGCCGCAGAATTTTTGTTTTGGAAAAAGATTTATTAACTTTTTTCTAGATATTAGATAGATACATAGAATGAACTTTAAAATACACCAAAAAAGTTACACAACTTTATACACGAATTGAAATGTATGCGTATAATGGCGGTCTTATTGCTGACAGTGATATCACCAGACAATATTTGAATGGACTGAAATAAGTAAAAATACAAAGGGGGTCGTCAGTGGTGTGAATGGTGTAGTGGTGTGGTGTGATATAGTTTATGATTTATGTTCCTTTTTTATTTTTTTATTTATGCTCCTGACAACCAATTATTTTCTATTCAACGGGGAGATTTAAGGGTATCAGTAGATTAAAAATGTGATAGCTAGTGGCAGTTAAAAAACACAAGTTCAAAATACAAATTAAAAAATGCGTGAAACGCTGCGAGAAATTATATCGCTCAAAACAACGAAGTACGGACAAAGTACGAACACCGACTAAATGCAACATGAATTTTCTTTATACGGAGTAAATTTTACAATCCAATAGTTTTTAACCCCAGACAAGTTGGGCTTACAACTCAAGTACAGCACCGTACATAGATATTTAGAAAAACAGGAACGAGTTCGCTCTCTGCCCTACTACAGTCCTTCTACTCGAACGACGTAACATACACAGACTAAACATCTTGCTGGCACAGACAAGAATAAGCATCAATGAAAAACTGAACAAAAATGAAAAATACGTATACACAGATGACGTTTTGGTTTTCTCCAATTACGAGTATGTTTAAATTCCACGTTGTATTTTATTGGGGTTTTTAGTTCTGGGGTATACAACTAAAAAGTGAAAAATAAAAAACTTTTTTACAAAAAAAAAAAAACAATCCGACTTCGAAAAAAAAAAAAAAAAATTTTAATTTCGGAAGTCGGTGTCAAAAAACGACGAAATAAAATAGAAACACCGACTGCCGAAAATAAAGTATTTTTTTAATTTTTAGTGTCTTTTCTTTTTTGGAAGTCGGTTGTTTTTAATTTACAATCTTATAAAATACTCAACTAAATGTAATTAAAACAAAAACTCCTAACTAAATAAAACTTACAATATGGCGTCAAAAAATTCCTGCGCATCGCTGTCTACAGGAAGTGTGCCCAAAAGACTGGCGGCATTGTCACGTTGTATGGCAATGCTTAAGCTCCGGCCGAGGTAAAACCCAGCCCTTGGGTCACACGAAGTGTCAACAAGGCGTTTAGACAGATCTTTAAATAATATATGAGCACTTGGACCCCACGGCTCAAGGGTTTCAACCCCAAACGGCTCGAAAATATAACTACCGACGAGTGTGTAAAAGTGTTTTAAGAACAAGAAATTTTTGAGATTTTTTTGTCTGAATGACATGATTAACAAAAAAAAAAAAAAACAAATGCTTAAAAATAAAATTATAATATTGGAGCCTTAAAAATATAACATGTTTTTCAAAGAGAACGCAAACTTTTTTGATGTAATACTCTCTTACTACTCGAACACTGAAGCCTCGAAGCCTCCAAGCCTCGAAAGTGATTAGGATAACTGCCAACAGTGTATCCCGCCAACTAACTGATATATGGAATGGAGCTAACTTCAAAAACTATTGCGATCCTTGCACTGAAATACGGGATAATTCCTGTTGCAATTAGGAACTTTGCCGATGTTAATTTTGCTATTTTCTTTTGCTACGGTGAATGCTACGCTGCTACGGCTCGTAGCGCGTGAGCTACGAGTTTTTAATCGGCTACGCATTTGGAGATGAATGAGCTCAATAGAGTATTTTACTCTATTTGAGAAAAAAACTAAAAATATGTTATTCAGATAGCTTAGGCAAAAAGCAGTCTGAAAATGTTAGTTTTAGTTCATAAAATAACAAAATAAATTTTAAAATTCAATTCACAGTTTTCAGTTTTTTTAATCGGCTTTTTAACACCATGGTATAGTAGCCGCCACGTACACTATAAAGTGTCAACTGTCAACTGATCAGCGTATCTATGCTTTGTACTTTTATTTACACAGCCAACTGACGTCATGACCACAGAGCAATATGGCGTCCACTGCGTTTTCGTCAAATTACACGCGAAATTTGAAAACGAAAAAAAAAAAAAAAACTTGACAGGTGTCAAGGGACACCCGGATGGAACGAAATTCCTTTCGATTAATTAGTGAAGGAATTGTAATATAATTTTATTTTTTTTTTAATTTATAACATTTTTTTTATTATTAACTACGCACACACGCACGCACGTAAGAAGTTATACTTCATCATCTCATCTCATCTCATCGCAGCTCAGCTCAACTCAACTCTTTAGCAATAACAACAACTATAACAAAAGTAATTGTAATAAAATTTTATTTTTTTAATAATGCTTGATCTTCTCTTCTTTTATTTTTTTAATAATGCTTGAACTTTGTACCTACCCACCAAAAATACAAGAAGTTTTTATTAGATTGTTTTTCCAACACAATCTTTTTGGATGGACAGCCTCATTAGTGTCGTGACAACTTTTCGTAAGAATTTTTTCTGTCTAGCCCCCTTTCACAACGTGCGATAAGGAACTTCGTTCCAAAAAAACTATGATTGAATAAAAATTTTGTGTTTTTTTATTGCTTTATTATCACTATAGAATCTAATTGAGACAGTTTACAAAAATGGGTGTAGTGCCCTATTAGTAAACATGCCTTCTACCTTCCTCATGAATCACTCTGTATATTGGTGAAAACCTCATGAAAATCTGTTCAGTTGGTAGTTTTTAAGTTTATTGCGAACATACATGCAGACAGACGTGGCGGAGGACTATGCTTTAAAATATGTAGTGATTGAAGAATTACGTATTGTTAAAAAAAAACTTCAACAACTAATTCGACACTCTCAGGGACAGAGTTAAAAAACACATTTCTTAATGTACATACACTATCCATAACCTCTAAAGAACATAAATCATACTTAGTCTTTGCTGCTGTCTTATGAGGCTTAGACGAAATGCTGTTCCTCAATAAAGTATTTGCGTATTTATGATAACTCGTCCTTACCTACGTATTGAAACCATAACAACCAAGCTCAAGAATCCATACATACGTCAAGCCAACACTTTTAATACCACCCAAAAACACATCGAAACAATCCTTCCTCCAATCAATCGTGTGTTCTAACCTGTCGCAACCTACCCCTGTTACAACCCACCCCCAGGAGTAAGTTTCGGGATCCATTGGTAAGGTGTTTGTAAAGAGCATTCCGACTAAAAGCATTAAAGACAACGTCTGTAACCGGCCGCTGAATACAGTATTGTTTATTCAAAGTGTTTCTTCTTAAACTTCATTTGATTCTTGATGATATTACTGTGTTATTGGGTGAATTAAGTTTTTTTTTTATTATTGACTCGCGTTTAATCACTACTAATCACCTGATGGTAATCGATGATGTGGTCAACGATGGAGCACGCTTGCCTAGAAGTAATCTATTCACTCTTGACTTAAAGGTTAGGACTCCCAGGTTGTGGCTATTTGGAATCACAGACCCGGGTAGGGAATTCCACTCCTTACCTGTATGTATAAGAAGAAAGAAAGAAAAAATATTTATTTGCCACAGCTAAAGGCACACTCAACAATTTATAAAAAAGAAAAACAAAAAAAAGAAGTGTGCGCCCAACGGCTGCGCCAAATAGGTCCAGTTCAGCATATATAAGCCAGACAGCTAGTGCCTGACGCTGGTTTTTAACTGGACCTGAGGATTGTGACATGTCACGGACGTTAATCAGTTTTATATGTATGTTTCTGTGTGTGTATGTATGGATAAATAGCCCAAGTAATGTATGTATGTATGTATGTCGGGCTGGTTTCCGCAACTCCACGCTCAAGGCGCGTATTTTGCGTACAGGTGGGACTGCATTGTCATTCGATCCACCCCAGCTCCTCAAGGAAGGCCAGCAGCGCTCGGTGTTTACTACTTCTTAGCTGTACGCACTTTGAATGTGTTCCCAAAACGTTTTGTGCGTGTGATAAGTTACATACTTAAATTAATTGATGGTTTTTAACAAACAGTCTTGCAAAACCGTTTTTCCCACGGCATGTTATTCTCATTTAGGTTGTACCGTATGAGAAAAAAAATTATTCTACGGTATCCTGGCAATTTACAGGGATTTATTTGCATTGGTGTTTGGGTTTCGCTCATCCCAGGGGTCAATGATAAATTCGAAATAGAGTTACCGCACCCCTGGGCGTTCAGGCAACTGAAGGAACAGGGGTGGGTTTTAGTCATTAAAAGTCTGACACGCTCCCGCTCCACCCAGAGCGGGAGAAGTCATTGGATGCTTTCCCACCCCCACAAAAAAATAAAAAAGGGGCTCGCTCCATCGTTGGCCTCAAAAAATTGGTTCATTATTGAAAGTAGATATCACTACTTAAGGGCCTACCTCCCCATAAGTGGCGCCCTCATTGGATAAAAATTCGTATCTTAACATAGAAAATAAAGATTAAAGAATCCTAAAAAAAAGTACTATTTTGCTTACTACTTTGGATACGAAACACTGAGTCCTGTTTTAACAATGTAAAATACCTTAGCCTCTTTGTAACAAACGCAACATAGGATTTCTTTAATCTGTATTTCCTACGCTTTGCTACGATTTTTATTCAATTAGGGCGCCACTTGGCGGATATATACGCCTTAACCATTTTCCTAGGGCAAAACCAGTTGTCACGTTGCGAAGGGACGGAGGAGTGATACGATGAGGAAGAGTGTAGAGGAGGAACGTAAAGAAAAAAATAAGAGGAGGAGGAGTTGGATGAAAATAAAACACACGACGAGTTAAGACGTACATTTCAATATTTACAGAAGGCTAGATTATATGAAGCACTCACTAATCGAACGTACACCATACACTGGGACTAGGTACATATTTAAATTGTATTGTTGTCAGGCACACAGGACACATGCCTGATCTACCTAGGTATATATAAAAGCTGCACTTCACTGTTCTAGAAAACTCTCTGCAAACTTGTAACTGTCAGTTGCTGAAGAAAATGACAATGATATAGGGGAGATTCCAGCTGGAAATTGTCATTTAGCTGAATCTGGACTGATTTAAAAATGAAAAAAACAGGAGAGTAGACAGAGAAGGCAAGTAATATTTAATTCGAAATTATAACTAGGTGAGGACTAACAACGTAATTTGGAATGGAGGTCAGAAAACTAACAAGGCTGTAACACTGCCTTGTTACACAGTATCTAACATATGAGCACCCATTGCCGTCATATCCTGTAGACGTCCAACAGTGGACTTCTTTCCTCTGAGCTGATGGTGATGTTGATGCAGAAGAAACACACATTCTCCTTTTTTTTAAAACTTTGCCCCACACTAGGAATTATTGCTGTACTGTGGGTGCGTTCACAAACATGTAAACTCACATACACAGGACACCCAGACCTGGAACAACTGTCTGTAGGCCATACAAATATTTGTTCCGTGCGGGGATCGAACCTGCGACACGCAGCGCAGCAGCCGAACGCTGAACCACTGCGCCAACCGTGCCGTCATTGGTAGGGAAAACTTATTAGGTATTGTTCAATAACAAAAATCTGCTTGAAAAAGAAAATCGAAATAAAAACCTGTAATATCAAGATTGATTGCCCTGAAAGTAAATCAGGTAATGGCCGGTCGATGAAATTGAATCTCTAGTGTTTAATGTTATAGGCGAGCGATACCGTTCACTGGTATACTCAACTGCATTGCCTTACTTGCACTCTACTTAATTACAATGTACTTGAGTTCGTCATTTTATTGCTCCTACGTCCAGCTGTATTGGAAATTGCTCTTAGCTGAAGACTGCTAGTACCTAATTCATCTACGGAGTTAAATTATTCTAGTATATGGACATAATCTTGTCGTAAGGTCTCTTATTTATGTGTGTGTGTTCCAATGAAGATTTTCGAGACACTCCTTGATTATTCTTAAGATGCTGCATTCGCGAAAAGTCAAACTTGGCTAATTTTCTATAAAAAATAGTCAAATCTGTTTAGTTTCAAGCTGCTGAAAAAATGTATGTTAATTTTGACTATATTTCCGAGAACTTGATTGTTTCTGAAAAACGTTTAAAAATAAAATCCTCGACAGAAATGATCGTCCAACTTACCTCTAACTTTGACTTATAATTTTTTTCCCGTGTACTACCCAACGTAATTCGGTAAAATTAATAACAAATAATGAACCGAATCTTAATGCAAAGTTTGTTTTAGATTTTGCTCAACATGGTTTTGAGTAAATCAATTGCTTCATCATCATCATCTGCCTAGCCTTTTCCCAACTATCTTGGCGTCGGCTTCCAGTCTAACCGGATGCCGGATGGAGCGACTGCCTATCTGAACTCCACAACCCAGTAGCTGAGTAATACAATACCCCGTGGTAAAACTGGTTGTCAGAAAATCGGGCTCCTGACGACCCGTAACGACTGTCAAAGATCCACGATTGACAGCCGGGACCAACGGCTTGGCGTGCTTTCCGAGGCACGGAGGAGTCTTGGTATGTGAAGATGGTCAACCATCCATGGTCCAACCCCTGCGAAACCTTGCGTAGCTTAACCTGATGGATCGACTCGTGCGGTTGTTATTACTTTAGCCAAAATGCTTCATATTTTGCAATATATCGCTAGCATTATGTCGTCGTGCTTTCTTTTCTATGTAGTCCAAGAGTGACCGTGCTCTAGGTCATGTCCCAGCCTTAATATGGCTGCTGCAAGATAGGTACAATGTTATATTTTTATTTTGTTAGTGTGGCTTACAGCTATTAAACAAGAGTAACAGTAAGATAATTCACAACAAGCCGTTTACAAGACTCCATAGTTAGTAATGGAATATTGTTGTACAAGTTGTAAAATAGATTTTCCTATTCACCAACACTAAGTATCTATGTAGAAGTGGATGCGAAACCACTATTAAAAACATCAGAAACCATAATATAGTGATTGGATAAAGCAGAACTGGTCGCTAAGTTGCTTGCAAACAAATCTAATGAAAAGTATTCATCCTTAACAATTTTGTTGAATGCTTTGGCTGAGCGAATCATGTAAGAGTTTTTTTTTTGGGGGGATGGGAAATCACCCAATGACTTCTCCCGCTCTGGGTGGAGCGAGAGTCCGACTCTTACTCACTAAAACCAACCCCTGTTCCTTCCCTGCTTGAGTGCCCAGGGGTGCGGTAACTCATTTTCAGAATTTATCCGCTACCCCTAGGCATAAGAGTTGCTACGGTGAACTGTGCGAGCGTAAGGAGCATGAAGAAGTTATCTTAAACGAGAGTGTCGAGGAGGAACATTCAGAGTCAGCTTAGAAAGAAGTTCGGGACAATCAATCCTATATTGTGCTATTTTCACTAGGAAACGTATGTCAGATATATTCAAAATGATGACCAAGTATTGCGGTACTGTATGGTACATTGCCTGGTTAACAGTGAGTATCACCGATTACCCATAGAAACTGAGCAGAGTCGGAGTACACCTTGAATAGCCAACCTCATTAACTTTCCCGTCATGGCAACACATTACACGAAAACAACACGAGGTAACAAGATTAGACAAAATTAATTTAGCCAACATTACACCCAAAATTGTTTCCTCCACTCAAAAGACAAGACGTTTAAAATTATTCTAAGACAGAGGTAATGCTAATCTCTCTATTACTTAATTTGTCCTTCAAAGAAATACAGTAACTCTTTCCCGTTAGGAAGTGGAACAAGCCCACAAATGGCACGTGTGTTCATTCGCTCAAAATGCAAATTTTCATGGATACATTTGTAACATTAATGACATTTTCGTTTAATTCGACTCGCTTTGAGAAGCAAATGAGTGTGGGTGCCATGTGGTGAGGAGTGGATGAGCGTTTAGCTAACCTAGGAATAATGTTTGCGGTGCCTTTGCTTGGGTGGTTTCATTAAGAGATTAGCATCATTATAAAGTAAAAGTTCCTCGAAAATCGTCAGTCGTTACATGGTCATAGAAAAAAAAAAACGTTTTGATTTGGGGAAAAGCTCTTCACCGTACGCCCAGCAACTGCAACTCCTGTGAATGGCGACCAAACAGAAAGCGCCAAAAATTTGAGCTTGACCGATCCTGGAGCAAAAATAAAGTTGCAAACGTTAGTATATAAACAGCACGCTTAGTAAACAGATAGGAATCTCAATACGTTATAACTTACTGTCCAGAATTTGTTGATCAAGGTCACAAACTATAATTAGATAAATATGAAAAAATCGGCCTTTGCACATTTAGGGTTCCGTACCAAATATATTTTTGACTATTTGTATGGCTTTGGGTCAACATGTTATACTGTGAAAGTTTGAAGACTGTAGCTCTAACCGTTAGGCTGTAAAACCTGTGTGACAGACGACGGACGAACAGACAGATAAACGGACAGACGGACACGTGAGTGATAGCAATAGGGCTCCGTTTGGACCCTTCGGGTACGGAACCCTAATAACCCCCGCCTATATACCACTATTCTACATGAAGCTTAAATAAATAAATAAATAGTGTCATAATTTACTTATTTAAAATGTATAAGTACTATCCAGTGTCCATGAATTTTCTTGCACGTTCTCCTCCACAGAAATCTACGCTTTGGAATGTGCATAGCTTCCTCTTTATCTCATGTTTGTCGAAGGACCGATGGCCGATGGAGCAGACGAGTCCTGGAGTGGAGACCGCGTATCGGCAAGCGTAGTGTGGAACGCTCCCCAGCTAGATGGACCGACGACCTTAAGAGGGATAGACGGGGATAGACGGTGGCTGGGATAGACGGGATGCGAAACGCGGAGGACAGGGTGTTGTGGCGCAGCCTGGGAGAGGCCTATGTCCAGCAGTGGACTGCGATAGGCTGAGTTGATTGATTGAAATAATTAGAGTTTGTGTCATACAAAGTAGAAAAGCAGATAAACGAGAATTTTAACTCTTTCTTTCAACTCTCGTAATCGGATAAGATCAACTTGCAAGTTCTATGTCGTGGGTTAGAACAAAAAAAAAGGCTCGTACCTTTGTGTAAATTAGTCCATCACCACTGCTCTCAAAACGGTGAAGGAAAACATTGTGAGGAAACTAGCATGTCCTTGAACCGAATCTTCGAAGAGATGTGACATCCTCCAAGCTACATTGGACGCACGTGGTGGATTACGACCCACACCCTTTCACTGACAGGAGGCCTGTTTCCCAGCAGTGGGGACATTAAAAGGGTGATTATGTTTCATCATCATTCTCCTGCCCTTATCCCAATTTATTTGGGGTCGGCGCAACATGTCTTTTTCTTCCATACTCCTCTATTAGTCGTCATCTCTGTAGTCACCCCCTTTTTACCCATATCCTCTTTCACACAGTCCAACCATCTTTTCTAACCCATCTTTTCTTTTTTTTTTTTTTTTTCTTTTCTTATCTTTTTTTTTCTTTTTTTTTTTTTTTTTTTTTTTCTTTTCTAAAGGGTGATTATGTTTGTGTACGTTTAATGAGATAAGAAACTTCTATAAATAACAAGACATCCCACAAACACATCCCACGCTAAAAATAGTACCTTACTAAGCTCCTCTATTAATAAAATAAGTATATTAACTGAAATTGATTTCAAACACTTATTGTTGGATGTCAATTATAGTGTATTAGCTTCTGTCAGCGGTTGTGCCCGCGTGGAAATAGTACTTCACCCGTTATAAACTTTCAACGCCTTTTTTACCCCCTTAAGGGTTGAATTTCGAAAAACCCTCTCTTGTTGGATACCTACTCTTCACAAAGAACACACCCTCCAAATTTCATGTCTCTAGGACCAGCGGTTTAGGCTGTGTGTTGATATATCAGTCAGTCAGGACTTTGAATTTTATACAGGGTGTAACGGAAAGGTATGGTGATAATTTAAGAACTGCATCTGCCCATCGATATGTACAAGTTTCTACAAGAAAACCTGAGAAAATTCTATTTTTTTTATCTCCCATACAAATATCGATATAACTTTGTATGGAAAGTCCAATTAATTTTTTGAGATTTTCTTTTTTTTTGTTAGAAAGTTGTTTATTTCCATGAGCAAAACCGGTTCTTAAAATATGACCGCACCTTTCCGTTACACTCTGTATAAACAACAAAACTAACAAACTTATTTAATAAACTAAAATTCGTGTAGTATCTAAAGCTCCAATCATGTAATTTGAATGTAGTACTAATCAATCACTTTTGTCGTAATTATTAGTTTGAATTAAGTTATTAACTGGAACTTGTTTTCAATGTAATTTGAGGGCTCGATAATATCGTGGAGAGTGAATTAGAGGGATTAATATTATGTTGTTTTTGCTAGTTTTCGTGTTGTGGGTCTGAAATGTTATTTTGCAATTGGTTTTTGGAGTGTAAATTTATGTTCAAGAAAATAGTTTGATCGTAGTCAACACTACATAAAAAAACAAAGCCTCCGTTGGGTCTGTCTGTCTGTTCGCGATGAACTCAAAAACTACTGAACGGATTTTCATGCGGTTTCCACCAATAGATAGAGTGATTCATGAGGAAGTTAGTTTGCTGACAGCTGAGTGATACAGATTAATTAAAAATAAAATAAAAAAATAAAAATAAAATAAAATCTTTTTATTTCAGACACATTTGGCCCATAACATTGATAGTATTACACCTAGAAACTATGTTATATTTAAAAATTAAATTAAATTCAAATCAAAATCAAATACAAAACAAAATTGGAATTAAAATAAAATACAAAATTAAAATTAAAATAACAATCAAAGCCAAAATCAAAATCAAATTAAATTCAAATTAAAATCAAATTCAAAATAAAAATTAAATCAAAATTAAAATCAATAGAAAATAAAAATAAACACAAACAAAAATTAAAATCAGAATCAAAATTCAATTCAAATCAAATTCTAAATCAAAAGAGAACAAACAAAAATCAAAATCGGAATCAAAATCAAATAAAAATTAAAAATTAATTCAAATATCTGCCACCCCCTGGGGCCCCGGGCACACGCACTTGTGCTTGAACCCAGTGCCCCAGGAGGGGGCTGTCCAACTTGTGGCTGAGCACGTTCAGGATGATGTTGACGCTCCCACGCGTGCGGAACATCAGCGAAGCGATGCGGCGCCGCAGCACAGTGTGAAATCCGTCTGTGTGCGCGTGTGCAAACATCGCAGACGCACTACAGTAGCGTGGGAGCCCCACCAGCACCCTGAACGCGTTATTATATTGTATTCGGAGAGCGTTGATGGCCCGCTGCGTGTAGTTGACCCACAGATTGCAGGTGTAGAGTGTTTGGCAGAATGCTTTAAACAGAGTGATCTTAACCTCTAAACTACACCTCGCAAATCTGCGTGCCAACATGTTACAGCGGACCGCCAGCGCTCTCCTCTCCCTTTCTATGTCTCCATCGTCTTTTAAATCCTCGGTTAATTAAAGCCGGCGGCGCGTGCGTCATGTTGCGGGGATCGGAATTTTACCGACCGGAATTTTACGGATCGGATTTTTTTTTTTTTTTTTTTTTTTATTTTTTTTTTTTGTTGTAAGTAGGTTTTAACAAGACTTTTATACGTCAATTTTTTTTTGTCAGTTTTAGATAGATGAGGCCGGTGTTTCCTAGCTGACTACCCTGAGAAGAAACACCGAAACCAACTCAGAGGTCAGTCTCTTTTAAAGTACATACAATCTGTACTGGTCAGATCTTGAGAACCATGTAGGTACGTTAATATCTGGGATGAGGTTTTGAGGAAAGCAACACGCAGATTTGAGTGGACCCGTCCAGACGGTGCAAGCATTTATCAGTTATCGTGAAGCGCTACTCAGAACTTTGAGGAGCTCAACGAAACGACGAACAATACCAAAGCAAGGACATTTGGGTAGGCCGCAAAAATATTCAAACACCCAGACAATCATAAAATCTACGTGAATATAACTGCGAGGATCGCCCAGAGGACACGGTGGAGCATACGGTGGAGGTTTGCCCCGCTTGGGCAGAGCACCGCCGTGTCCTCGTGGATGCGATAGGCGACAGCGACCTCTCGCGCCGTGCCCTGGTTCAGGCCATGGTACGGAGCGAGAGGGAATGGGAGGCCGTCTCCTCCTTCTGCGAAGCAGTAATGCTCGCGAAGAGGGAGGCGGCACACGTTAGGGAGGCTCAGCAACGGCCGAGTCGCCCTAGCGCCCCCAGCCGCGACCGCCGCAGGAGACGCCAGGGGCCGCGAGACGATCTCCGGCCACCGTAGACCCGGGCCTGCGGACGGCGAGTAGCGGGTAACTCGCCGCCCGATCAGCACCAGGCCCGAGAGTCGACGGCGCGTAGTGTTCCACGCGCGCCTCAAAGAGTTGTCAGCCAAGTGTAGGGGCCTGCCAAGGCCGGTGCCTGCCCGGGGGTGGAGGATAAATTCGAAAGAGTTACCTCGCCCCCGGGCACTCGAGGCAGGGAGGAACAGGGGTGGGTTTTAGTCAGTAAAAGTCTGACACACCCTTCCGCTCCACCCCAGAGCGGAAGAAGTCATTGGATGATTTCCCACCCCCCAAAAAAAAAAAAAAAAAAAAAAAACGTGAATATAACGAGATACATAGTTCTCGCATTTACGATATATCATTGTTTGCTGCGCCGGCTGTCGCTGAAAACCAGCGCTGGAGCTCTGTCTCGCATAGGGTCATAGCATTAAGCTGAGCGATGGTCGTTTTGCGTAAATGTGACGCATGTTTTCCCCCAGTTTTTTCTTTTTTTGTTGTGTTTCTCTGTCTTTTGCGTCATGTTCACCGCAAATAAACGTATTTCCTTTCTTTCTTTCTAGGAAGGTTTGAAGGTTTAAGTGTATAATTTGTTCTCGTGGAACCCTGGGTTGGGTCGCTAGTAAAATTCTAGAACCAGAAACAAGACTTAATTGATTGTTTTTTTTACTAGATAAGTTACGGCTGAAACTCACCGATGAATCCGTACCACTTTGCTGTAAAGTGTTCTGATATACGAGTACATGTAGGTATTTAAAACATTAGATACTCCGAATGGACCGTCCATTGGATACTATGGTCGTACGATGAGAGTTAAAAATGATGCGATTATTAAACTTATAGCAAAAAAATATTTAACCTCTCAGGTCCCGCGCGTGTTAAATGTCAACATCTGTCAAGCCCCGTTGACAGTCGGCCATCGTGCAACGACAGACTATATCATATTCCGAGTGTGCGAACCTTGCCACAGGTCTAAAGGCCTTACGTAATAGTAATAATAGAGGTTTAAAACGCGTGAAATGGGTTTTTGGCAAGGCAATCGGCATTTTCGCACTGGCGACCCGGGTCAACCACTGGAACTTACTTGTTTTTCAACTTAAGTTACGAAGTCATTTACGTCAATATCCGAATATTGATTAAAATCTATCAAAATGTCACAAAATTAAAACTTCCACCCTACTTTCCTTAAAGAATCAGTTAATTCCCTCAGCACCTCGCCAGTAAACATGACGCCTCATTGTCAACTCAGCACGGCGACTAGGTACCTTTCAGGCTAATTTTAAGTTCAAACTAACCTATTTAGCCTCCCGGCGGCCCCGGGGCGGCCAAAGTTAGGGCGGGCACATAAGGATCAGTTTAAGGTGAGCGAAGGTAAGAAATAGTACTGTTAGTTATTATTTTTCAACAGAATTTCTCAAAAACCCGCTCCTATCTCTACCGCTTTTAGGTTTGCAATGTGGCCAGCCCTCGCTACAATTTTAGTATTGGGCTGGTCGCGCGACAGACCTCACCAAGACGCATGAAAAAAAATCAGCCAGCCATTTCTCAATTTAAGTTGTTACTAATTATTATGTTTATTAAGCTTTACTTATTATTTTCTAGTTGTCTTGAAAATCGTTGCTTTGCAGTTTCTCGGCTCTAAAAGGACCTCGCCTTAGAACAACACACTTAAACAGAGTGAAGCGATACTTCACGCCTGGACAGCTTTTAACCCTTTACAAAGCACAAGTCCGATCTTGCATCGAGTATTGCAGCCACGTCTGGGATGGTTTAGCTAAATACCAACTTGCTGCGCTTGACTCAGTGGAACGCAGAGCTAAGAGGCTCATTGGCGACGTAAAACTGGTGGGTGCCAACCTTCACAGCTTGGCTCATCGCCGCATGGTTGCCTTCCTGTCGGTCTTCTACAGAATGTATTTCGGAGAGTTTGCCCAAGAACCGTAACCGTAACCGCGAACCATCGGACATCTAGACGCACTGCAAGTTACCATCCCTACCTTATTGCTATTCCACGAATTAGCACTAAGCGTTTCCGAACGTCTTTCATAATGCGCACAGCAAAGGAGTGGAACTCTCTGCCTGCATCTGTATTTCCGAATCCATACAACCCTAATCTCTTCAAAGTTAGATTGAATAGGCTTCTTCTGGGTAAGCTCGCTCCATCGTCGACTTTGTCTCTGTCACCTCTGACCTAGACTAGAGTCAAGAACAAATCCATTAAAAAAAAAACTTGAGAGGTGTCAAGGGACACCCGGATGGAACGAAGTTCCTTTCGATTAATTAGTGAAGGAATTGTAATATAATTTTATTTTTTTTAATTTATAATATTTTTTTTATTATTAACTACGCACACACGCACGCACGTAAGAAGTTATACTTCATCATCTCATCTCATCGCAGCTCAGCTCAGCTCAGCTCAGCTCAGCTCAGCTCAACTCAGCTCAGATCAGCTAAGCTCAGCTCAGCTCAGCTCAGCTCAGCTCAGCTCAGCTCAGCTCAGCTTAGCTCAGCTCAACTCAACTCTTTAGCAATAACAACAACTATAACAAATAATGTTTGATAATGCTTGATCTGCTTGCAAACTTTGTACTTACCCACCAAAAATACAAGAAGTTTTTATTAGATTGTTTTTCCAACACAATCTTTTTGGATGGACAGCCTCATTAGTGTCGTGACAACTTTTCGTAAGAATTTTTTCCGTCTAGCCCCCTTTCACAACGCGCGATAAGGAACTTCGTTCCAAAAAAAAAAAACCTTCGGCTCGGGCGTGTATACCGCCTCGGCCGCAAAGACAAACTGTGCCCACTCGCGTCAAAATTTAAATAGTATAATTGAAGAACTATTTTGCGAATTTGCTGTGACTGACATACAACTGATCCTTTTTTATTTTTTGGGCTGTGAAACATCTTGTGACTACTCCCGCTCTGGGTGGAGCGGGAGGGCGTGTCAGACTTTTACTGACTAAAACCCACCCCTGTTCCTTCCTTGTCTGAGTGCCCAGGGGCGCGGTAACTCTGTTACGAATTTATCCGCGACCCGTTGGCATGCAGGCATCGGCCATGACGAGCCCCGTCAGTGGTGGTTGACATAATTATCTTTGAGGCGCGCGTGGAACACTACGCGCCTTCGACTCTCGGGCCTGGTGCTGATCGGATAGCGACCTACCCATTACTCGTCGTCCGCAAGCCCGCGTTTACGCTAGCCGGAGATCATCCTACGACCCCCGACGCCCATGGCGTATCCTGCGGCGGCTGCGGGTGATCCTAGGGTTCTGATTTTTCATTCAGACGTTTAGAGCCCTAAAATTGTTGTAAACTCGTCACACACGAAGAACTGGGTCGAACTGTGGAGAATACTCGAGTATATTCAGCTCTGCAACTGTGACAGCTGGTGATTGATTGATTGATCACTCGCAAACAGTCGCGATGAGTTTTTGAGTTTTTTTAGTGCGTATTGGGTTTCTGGGCTAACTGTGTAGGAAAACTACGTATTTGTGTACGCCGTTTGATGAAACAATAAACACAAATTCAGAGCCTTTAAGTAAATAAAAAAAAAATATAAAAGCTTCAAATCGAATCATCTTGAAACCAAGCCAACCATTTTAAGTTTATATACGTTAACAAGACATGATAGAACCTGATGAGGGTGGATCAGGAACTTGGGGATTGGCACAAGTACCTGAAATGAGAAAATACGAACTACAAATAGGACCTGACATCACATTAATCCTGCATCGCTCTATCAAAGTTCTCCGTGTTATTTGAACATATATAAAAGCCAGACAACAATCATCGGGCAGCTGCCTTTCAAAATCAACACCCGTTAGGTTTGAGGATCCACCCTTTTTTCACTTCTGGAAATCCACAGGGCGCAGGGTCTGTCAGACTTACTAACTAAAACCATACGGTATTCTGTAGCTACTCCTTCCTGCCCGCTCTCTCCACGCTCAGGTATTGTCCCGCATGAGTTCATGCGGACACCGTCGCCCTCTACGGCATATTTCCTCAAGAATGGTGCGCGCGGAATGCGGCGCAATCGTCTCGGGCCTGTCACTGATCAGGCAACAGACTCTCCAAGTCCCGCAGATCATTTCGCGAGGATCCTTCTTAGGGCTACGCTCAATAATTGTTAAGTCCGGTAGTGAATGATGCAATAGTAATGTAGCAAACAGTGCAACAATGGTATTATCCCTTCAACGCCCCTCGCTACCCCTTAATCACCGTTTGTTTCTTATTAAACCTTCCCATCTACAAGCACATACAAATTGCAGCCAATTGCTTAACATATTAACGCTAAAGCCAATAACAGGTCAGCAGTAGCGGGGCTGCGCCAGCGTTTTCGTGATTAGGTTCGCTTCCCGCTTGCTCTCCGGGGAGGACCGCGAGTCATGAATACAAATAAAAGAGTACACTTTGCTCTTGTTTATAAGCTGCGTACTCAACGAGTGACAGTCCTATTTCGTGATGTTTACTTGGAACCACAAAAACGCAAGCCTGCATGTTTTCACTATTTTTTAGGGTTCCGAACATTCGAATGTAAAAACGGAACCCTTTTAGGATCACTCGTGCGTCTGTCTGTCTGTCTGCCACAGCCAATTTACTCCGAATCTACTAGCCCGATTGAGTTGTAGTTTGCTGCACAGGTATATTTCTATGATCCAAACATGGGCAAGTAATGTAAATAAATAAATTTTGGAATTTCGGGTTTCACTTTTGGTGTGAAACTATAATAATAATAAATAAAATATCTCAAACCACACCGTGCGATATGTCAAATGAATAGGCATATCGTGCAAGTCTTGAAGGTATTTTTTTCATTATTTTAAAATATATAGTTTAAAAGTTATTTAAGAAAACAGATGAGATCATTCCCCACCTTTTTAAATTACAGAAAATATTTCTTTACTTATACATTACAGAAACACCTTTATGGAGAAGTATCTTAAAACAAACCTGAAAAAATATGATTTGTTCAGAACCCTTTGCACGCGAGTCCGATTCGCTTTTGGTCGGTTTTTTTTAAGTAAATCTTAACAGTATCTGGCTATTTCATGATGAGCCAGTTCTTGACCCCGATTGTCTGATGGAAAGCAATGGGTGGGATACAAGTGGGCATAGAAGGAATTATGGCTTTGATTTCATGGGTTTGTAAAACAGTCTGAAGGCTCACCTGATGAGTGGTGAAATTCGCATTACTAAATGCCCACTTTTGGCAACTTGAAACATTGTGAAAAGGACTCATGAGATGTCATAGTGGCCCTAAAAGTGCCTGATAATTTTAGTCATCGATCAACGGGGAAATCAGCCACATGCGATGAGCAAGCTTTGTTTTTGTAAGATGATACTAATACCTACCAAAATACAGGCTTCTTTTCCTTCTTTAACGACAGCTATTTAATTTTTTTTTTGGCCAAAAATTTACCACATTGTCAGTCGTCGGTGGCAGCGCAAAGGTCACTTGGCCAGTACAGCATAGTTTGCAACTCGACCACATCTACGTCAAACAGCCGTTCAGTCAAGCTAGCCCCACTACCAATACAGGTTACAGTTTATGTTCTTTGTCGTACGTTGCATGGATCCCTCTACTTTATTTCAGCGAAATCAGTTCTGGAGTTGGTCGTCACCCAGTGAATACCCAACTTAAGTTTATGACACTAATTCCGTGCTTATGAGGTATCTAGTTTTCGTATAGCTATCCTGGACTCTTTTATAGGTTGACAGTCTATAAAGCTTAACAAGATGGAGAAGCTATAAGATAAACAGGAATTTTATAGTAGTAGTAAAGAACTTCCTCAAATCAAACAGTTTTTGTCCTACTATACTACTTAATATTATGAATGCGAAAGTTTAGGTGGAAGTATATTTGTTATTTAATCACGCCAAAATGGCTGAACAGATCTGGATAAAATTTGGCGCAGGGATAGATTATATTCTGGAATAGCCAACAAGTTATCCTACTAATATTATAAATGCAATTTTTTTTATGTTTCTAAGTTTGTATGTTTGTGTATCAATCACGCAAAAACGCCTGAAGGGATTTGAATGAAATTTTGCACACAGATAGATTAAAACATATACTACTTTTTACCATGTGGGCGAAGCCACTGGTAAAAGCTAGTAATTTATAACGGGAGGGGGGGGAGGGGGGAGTGCTAATTCTACGCGGGTGAAGTCACTGGCAGGAACTAGTATACTAGGTATATATATGTATATGTATAAATGAGCTTCTTGAAGGATTGCTTAGCTGTTTTTATTTTAATTCTGTGAGCATCTCTACTTGGGAATTGTACTTATGTTAAAGATGACAGTTTAAAAAGTGATGCCTAAGTAAATTAAATTATGATGCTAATATTCGTATTGATATTCGTAAAACAAGCAACAATAGATAAAATAAATGCCTAAAAACTCGACAAGCGAGCATAAAAGCTATAATATTTTCGAACATTTGCTATCTAGTATAGATATTCTATTTCACGAAGGCGGGTTGATCTTGGATATGTGTGTACATTCACGTGCACATTGTGTCTTTATGTGCAAGCCATTTTCTATGACAAAGAGCGCACCGAGCCAAAATCAATCAATCTACCCGTGCCTTTTCCCAACTATCTTGAGGTCGGCTTCCAGTCTAACCGGATGCAGCTGAATACCAACATTTTACATGGAGCGACAGTTACTGGGTAATACGATACCCCTTGATAAGACTGGTTGTCAGAATTTCGGGCTTCTGACGACCCGTAACGACTGTCAAAGATCGAAGAGAATTTATTTGATGATTGACAGCCGGGACCAACGGATAGTATGTAAAGATCCCACCCATCCATGGACCAACCCCGGCAACCTGATGGATCGACCCGTGCTGTCATTACTTTAGCCACCAGCTCCTCGTGAAAACTTAAGTATTTTCAAAGCAAGAAAACTCTCAAGTATGGCCGCGTCCTATGAAGCAAAGTTTTAAAATAGATAATCAAATGTCAGAGACAACTTTTAGCGAGACAGAGTGCCGTCTTCACGTGCAACTGTGAATTCACTTTAGATTTTTGCATAAATTGCTGTGTTGCTCTAGCAGGCGCTAAGATTATGTTTTATTGATGTGTTTTCTTTGTAATAGTAACTATGAATACCAGTGTGTTATTGTTACGGCCCTAACTTACGACTTACAGGCCGGTCGGTTCGGACTGAGGGAGACACTATACTTTATGGAATTTATGAAATCATCATCACTTCCCTCAAAACGGTGAAGGAAAACATTGTGAGGAAACCAGCTTGACATATTATGGCAAGTGTAGTGGACTAAAGCTCACTTCCTCTCACAGAGAAGAGGCCTGTGTCCCAGCAGTGGGAACATCATAGAAAAATCTGTCTTCTTTGGGTCGCTAGTACGACAGTATTTTATATTTTCTTGGGAAACTTTGTCACTTCCACTTCGTCGTCAGTAGCAGCGCATCGGTAAATTATGTGACATTGTTTGGGGCACAAAGGGCAGGACAGCAAGTGCAGCATATTGTACAGTGTAGCAGCGGAGAATGAGACCCTGCGGGAGGATGTTCACATGGTATTATTTTTAGTAGGTGGAGGAAAAGTGATCTACCGCAGTCTTTCCTGCAAACAGTCATTATAGACATTTAATGCTGGTTCTACACGGCACAAGCTTGACAACCAGTCTTACCAAGGGGTATCGTATTACCCAGCAACTGGGTTGTGGAGGTCAGATAGGCAGTCGCTCCATGTAAAATACTGGTATTCAGCTGCATCCGGTTAGACTGGACGCAAGATAGTTGGGAAAATGCTAGGCAGATTGATTGAATGCTGGTGCTATACACGCATGGTTACTCAAAGATTAACCTGAACTTACGAATATCTTGCCACAACTGAACCATAATGATTCTTTAAAATTGGCACTTACACCGATCCAATCCGCTAGTCTTTTTCCACAACACGATAAAAAATTGGAACTCCCGCTGGCATTATTAAAATTTCATAGCATGATTTCATAGAAAGCCATTTCATTAGGCTTAGGGCGATTAAATGACCGTTCGAGCCTTTCAAATATTAATAGTTTTTTGTAACTGATTGCGATAGTACCAATTTATGTAACATCGATTATAATGAAGTTAAGTTTGCTAGAATAATCATGGGCTAGGGCGCAGGCAACTTCTTTCTCAATCCTGTCTCTCACTTCTTTCTTTTCTGTACACAAGATACATAAGGTAGATATTCTTTATGCCGATTTCTGGAGTGACGACCGCGTTCAGGAAGACGCAGGCGTTGGAATGTCTCCTATAAAACCTCATCTGTCACGTAGGTCATATGTAACCACAAACAATAGACTTTCTTTTGTGTCTGTTGTCTGACAGATCAGCCATTAAGGTGGGCCGATGACCTGGTTAACCAGGACACACTTGTCTACACTTGGGTAGGTTAGATAACTTCTCCAGCACTGGATGAAGCGGGAGGGCGTGTCAGACTCTTACTGACTAAAACCCACCCGCGTTCCTTCAGTTGCCTGTGACAGGGTCGCGGTGACTCTTTCAAACACTCCTGCGACCCTGGTAGGACTTGGATAGGCCACGTCCAGCAGTGGACGTCTTTTGGCTGAAATTTTGATGATTAATGACAGCGAAAATTATTTCATCACCACTGCTCTCAAAACGGTGAAGGAAAACATCGTGAGGAAACCGACATGTCCTAGAACCAAATTTTCGAAGATATGTGACATCCACCAACCCGCATTGGGCCCGTGTGGTGTATTACGGCCCACATCCTCTCACAGAGAGGTCTGTGCCCCAGCAGTGGGGACAATAAAAGGCTGATGATGAATGACAGCGCAACTAAACTGCTGAATTGATCAATGTTTGGCCATCTTTTGTGTTAACAGACACTATATTCCTCAAGGCTCAATTCTGGGTTCTTTTTTGTTTCTAATCTATATCAACGACTTGCCTTACCTCATAAAGAATAAACATGATATAGTGCTGTTTGCAGACGACACTTCACTTTTATTTAAACTCAAATGTCAGCAGATGTTGTTGATGATCGTTCACCACTCCAGAAGTTTTCGGCCCCATCGACCATCTGTTATGCGAGCAATGTGCCTGCCTACTGCCACTTAAGTTTGGCTATTCTTCCCGTGTTATTACGACAAAATTCACATTAAATTGTGCAAATATTTGTTTTTCTTTCAAATAACAATATAACCCAAAACTGCAAAAACGGTAGGATTTTAATTTATTGCAAACATAAAAAAAACAAAAAACAGTAAAAAATGTAACAGTTAATGAAACTTCACAGTTACAATTTAGCATTATTACTTAAAAACGTGTTCGCATAAAATGCGTTGATTACAGCTGTTTTAATGTAAAAACAGGCTTGAATTATACTACTGGTTCGCACTTGACCTTTTTTCATTTCAACCCGTAAAATAAAATGAACTTTGAAATATTAATAGTGGGTCGTACCCGTGGGACGGATGAGGCAACTTTACACCTTACGATTGTACATTTATTTTAATATCAGATGCATATTTCTCTTAGATTTTTGTTATTTAATACATTCGTTTAAAAATAGGCAGTCCTTGAGACTGCAGACAGAAGTGATTTTTTTAAATAATGATTATCTAAAACACAATTATTAAAACAATGCAAAGTATACAGAAATTAAACTTTTCACGTGGTCAATTTAACTTCACTTACTACAATATGTCGGTGACGCGAACTCACAAGATTTTACCTATGCAAAAAGAGTTCAAAAATCTAATTTAGGAACAACATGAAATCTATAAAGGTATGTACCTGCAAAACTGTAGACCAAGGTTCTCAACGGAATGTCTGTAAATGAGTGTTTCATACTACACACCTACGAGTACCTACATACATATATTCTTTTAATTAGCCCACTCTGTCCCACTGCTAGGAAAAGGCCTACTCTATGGAGTAGGCTACTCAAAAAGAGAACTGGAAAGATATGTCTTTCCAGTTCTCTTTGTGAGTGGTCCTCTCCAGCGAATTGGTCAGGAACGAGTCCAGATCATCACGCCAGCATTTTTTAGGTCTGCTTCGGAGACGACGCCCGTCTTCAGGCACCCACTGTGTGACGATCCAGGAGTTGAGGATAAATTTGGAAGAGTTACCTTGCCCCTTGCTCGGCATTCAGGGCAGGGAAGGAACAGTTGTGGGTTTTAGTCAGTAAGAGTCTGGCACGCCCTCCCGCTCCACCCTAGAGCGGGAGATGCCATTGGATGATTTCCCAGCCCACAAAAAAAGGGGGAATTCAGTTACCAGTATTGAATTTTAATAACTTCTTACTTTTCTTATAATAATAATATAAATGCAAAAGTTTGGATGATGGATTTGTTACTCAATCACGCCAGAACGGCTGTACGGATCCGGATGAAATTGGCACAGAGATAGATTATAGTCTGGAATAGTATATAGAGCATACTTATGTTAAACTCGTTTTCTTTCTTTCTTTTTTTTATTTTTATTTTATTTTCTTAATATTATTAAAATTTAAAGCTAAATACAGGAAAATGTGCTTGCACTGCATATTTGTACACTATTATTAACTGTAGTTAGTACAATGATTTGAAAGAGCGAAGCCTCCTAATACATAATACTCCTAAAACACATTTAAATGTAATGTATTTTTGTGTCACACTAAACTATTTTGTAATTGTATTTTGTATTTGCCTGTTCCCATGGAATGCTTTCCAATTTTCACGTGTGCGATACCGCTGACAGAAGCTATCCTCAATACTTACAATTCCATCCATAGAGCACAAGGACAATTCGGCGGCCGCTTCTAGCGACGACAATAACAAAACTAAACGTACAAACCTAGCGTGTGACTATTTATACTCATAGAAATCAGTGATCCTACTACAACCCTGCACCCCGTAACATATAAAAGCCCCTTTCGACTGCTGCGTCGGGGATCCGAGGGCCAATTCGTATGAATTGTACGCTCCCGGCTAACGATTGTTGCGAACACAACCGGTCCGGTTGTTCTGTACGGGTTAACTGATAAGACACGTTCTCCGGTTAATTTGTCCGTGTACACTGACGGGTTAGCGCGCACTTTTAATGTTTAAGTACGGCTGGGACAGTTTGCGTGCTTTCAATTGTTTTAAGTGTTTATTTGAATTTTGTTGGTATTTTTTACCCAACTGTAACGGAAGGGTTATGTTTTCTTATTCAGCTACGGTGGGGTCAAGTAAATTATCTTTTTATTAACACTACTGTCCAAAAGGAGCGTTTACATATTTTCTGGATTCTTGTAAGTACATCAATATTTGCGAGTGTTTTTCCTTGTTCCTCGAACAAAAACTGTCTTGTTCGATGCACATTTCAAAAGTTTTCAAAACGTTTATTTTCGCTTTTATGGAATTATTAGTTTCCCACAAGGAGATAATGCTAGCAACTTTCAGACTCTTTTAAAGCACAATCATCATCATCATCATTTCAGACGAAAGACGTCCACTGCTGGACATAGGCCTCACCCAAGTGTCGGCACAAGGACCGGTCTGCGGCTCGCATCCATCGGCTACCCGCAACCCTCATCAGGTTATAGGTCCGCATTGTGGGACGCCTTCCAACCCTGCGTCTTCCGGTATGCGGTCGCCACTCCAGAACTTTTCGGCCCCATCGACCATCCATTCTGCGAGCAATGTGCCCTGCCCACTGCCACTTCAGCTTGGCGATTCTTCGGGCTATGTCGGTAACCCTAGTTCTCTTGTGGATATCATCATTTCAGATTCTGTCACGCAAGGAAACTCCGAGAATTGCCCACTCCATTGCCCTTTGAGTAACTTTAAGCTTTCTGATGAGGCTCATTGTGAGCGACCACGTTTCGGTTCCATAAGTCATCACTGGTAATACGCACTGGTCATAGACTTTCGTCTTGAGACACTGAAAGCACAATAGTGGTGCGGATTCTCTTGTTCAATAACTAAATTAGAGAATTGCTATCTTTTACTAAAAGGCAGTGCGAGAAAAGGACGGCTATAGCTGTGCACTAAGTTAGAGATGTCAAACTAGTTTACGCCTTGCGCTTCGCCGTGTTTATAGACGACATGTTTTTACGTGTACCTTTAATTTGTATGGAAATATTAGTTTTTTTTTTTTTTTTGGGGGGTGGGAAATCATCCTATGACTTCTTCCGCTCTAGGGTGGAGCGAAAGGGCGTGTCAGACTCTTACCGACTAAAACCCACCCCTGTTCCTCCCTGCCCTGAGTGCCCAGGGGCGAGGTAACTCTTTCGAATTTATCCTCAACCCCCGGGCAGGCATCGGCCGTGGCCGGCCCGTCCTTTGCTAACAACTCTTTGAGGCGCGCGTGGAACACTACGCGCCGTCGACTCTCGGGCCTGGTGCTGATCGGACGGCGAGTTACCCAACTACTCGCCGTCCGCAGGCCCGGGTCTACGGTGGCCGGAGGTCATCTCGCGGCCCCTGGCGTCTCCTGCGGCGGTCGCGGCTGGGGGCGCTAGGGCGACTCGGCTCTTGTTGAGTCTCCCTAACGTATGCCGCCTCCCTCTTCGCGAGTATTACTGCTTCGCAGAAGGAGGAGACGGCCTCCCATTCCCTCTCACTCCGTACCATGGCCTGAACCAGGGCACGGCGCGAGAGGTCGCTGCCGCCTATGGAAATATTAGTTGAAACTAAATTTGACAGCTCTAATTTACGTCCGTCTCTTTCTTGTTTTAATAGAGAGAAAAAGATAGCAATAGCCTAAATTAAGTTTAGTTTGTGCACAACAGAATCAACACCAGCATCTAGTAAATGGACTAAATTAATATTTAGCCTATTATATTAATTAATTATATTAATTAAGCCTTGACTTTGACTTTCTCAAACGGGCATATAATATTCAGACAGTAGTTCCAGAACTGGAGTCATATTTACAAAATTTAAGTACCTGGGTCACTGGGCCACTCATGACCTGAATGATGACCTGGACATAGAAAGGGAACGCGGGGCGATGGCTGTCCGAAGACCTATACTGATCCGACACTGATCCGATACTGATCCGCAGATTTGTACGTTGTACGGCGCAAGTCAAGTTAACCCTTTTCAGAGCATACTGCCAGTCTTTTTACACGTACAGTCTGTGGGTCAGGTATACGCTGAGGGCATACAACGCCCTGCGTGTCCAGTATAACAATGTATTCAGGATGCTGTTGGATCTACCACGCCTTTGTAGCGCTTCCGGGATGTTCACCGAGGCCAGGGTTGATGGCTTTCATGCCATTATACGGAAACGGTGCGCTTCCATTCTCTGTAGAATACGTGCTAGCTCCTGTTTTCCAACTACAGGTACATAAGTTGGGGTCTGAAAGAGTCTTTTAGCCTTACCAATATAATTTAAATTCAAAATGTTGACACACATTTAATATTAAAAATTAAGTGTGAATGTTTGCCACCACGTGTTAGCACTCGCCTGATTAAAACATAGCATAATGCATGCGTAGGCACACGCAGTAAATGTATTAAATTTATCAACGTGGGCTTTTAACACTTTAAATATTAATATGCTAAATGACATCTGTGGGATGCTGTACATTGTCTGTGGTCGACATTTAGATGACGACTGCGATAGAATTAAGGGTCTTCTACCGGGTATTCTTCTAATGATTCGTATCCAAAGTAGTAGGCAAAAGTGTCAGAAACGGCCGTTTTTGGTACTTTTGCCTTGAATACGAAATATTCTGAGACCTGTTATAACAACGTAAAAATACTTTGTCCTCTTTGTAACAAACGTGTCGTTGGATTCTTTAATATTTATTTTATATGCTATGCTACGATTTTTTATTTAATGAGGGCGCCACTTGGCCGTTAGTAGGGCCTTAATTGCACAACGCAAGTACTTACTTATACCTAGTAAATTTGTGTCGCCGAATAATTGTAAATAAGTACCGTTAGTTTATGATAAATCCCGTAAAATTGTAAATTAAACTCTTTATTTTCAATAGGGATCGGATACATTGTTAATTATCAAATTTGTATGAGATTTACTTTATTTAAAACTAGCTTCTGCCAGCGGCTCCGCCCGCGTAGAATTAGTACTTCCCCCGTTATAAACTTTCAACCCCTGTTTCACCCCCTTAAGGGTTGAGTTTCGAATAACCTTGTCTTTGTGGATACTTACTCTTCACAAAGAACACATCCTCCAAATTTCATGTCTCTAGGACCAGTGGTTTAGGCTGTGTGTTGATAAGATATCATTCAGGACTTTGAATATTATATACCCACAGGATGTAACAGAAAGGTGTGGTCAAATTTTAAGAACTGTATCTGCCCATCAATATGAACAACTTTCTCTATGAAAATCTAAGGAAATTCTCAAAAAAAAAAAGTTACCTCCCATACAAATATCATCATAACTTTGTATGGAAAGTCCATTTTTTTTTTTTTGAGAATTTTCAATTTTTTCTTAAAGAAAGTTGTTCATTTCCGTGGGTAGAACCGACTCATAAAATTTGACCACACCTTTCCGTTACATACTGTATATCAGCTATTCATAATAATTATGTCGAAAGTTAAAGTGTCATAATTATTAAGCCACAGCGCTATCATTAAGGTATATCTGAACTTTATTAGGTATTCGATTTTATAAGAAAACCAAACTATGCACTGCAATCACTTCATAGTAAGCGGCGAATCAATATAGGCGGAGTCGTAATAAAGGGATTAAATTCTACTAATAATATAATAAATGCGCAAGTTTATATGTTAGTAAGTTTGTATGTTTGTGTTTCAATCACACAAAAAAGGCTGAAGGGATTTGAATGAAATTTTGCACACAGATAGATTATAACCTAGATTCAAGCAGGATATAATTTAACCTTATGGGGGAAACCGCTGGCAAGAGCAAGTATGTAATAAATGGATTCCTCTGTACGTCGACCACATCGATGGTCAAACGCGAGCCAATAAATTGATAAAAAAAATATACTTAGCAAAATATTATAAATGAGGTTTTCCACCCGATTATTGAAACCAAAGTCTGCATAATCGTTAATCGACTGTATAATCTGCAAAAGACCGTATACAATAGCTAATCCAAAATAATCGCTGACTCACCTTACAACCTTGAACGAAAATATAGAACCTATCTTAAACTGGCAAACAGCATTAATGCCTTTGCTTATATTACTCCTATAAACAAACAAAATCAGTAATCAAGGGTCCTTGTATTATCTCCACCGCACAGACGATAATAATTTTGTTTAATAGCTCTTGTAATGTGCTAAACGATCACATTGGCTTGGGGGCTGTTATTTTAGAGCTGGTGGACGAAACCGCTTGCTCAGAGTGTGTCTAATGCATATAATTATGAGGTGACATTGTGGGGGGCTACTATAGCGCATGGATAGAATTAGGATAGAGTATATCGGGAGTAAAAAGACAGTTTCCGAAGCCGAAAGCCACATATTCTACCTATTATTTGGATCATTTATTTTCCACTAGACCATACCTGGGAAACCACTGCTTCTGGAGATATTCAAGGTCAAAGTCGCAATTTTTTTTTACTTCTTTTTTGAAAATGAATTCTAAGTGTTATTACTAATTTTTTTTCCAAACAAACGTTACCTGAACTTTCGATTTTTGTTTTTGAAATTATAAATTTGCATTTACGAAAGTGCAATGAATATCAAACGTATCCGACAAGTACCAACGTGGCTTATAGTGAAGGGACGAGGTTTAATTCCACTTACCTGTGTTCATTTTACATTGCGCGGAAAAAAAACTGTTTTTTTTTACCTAAACATAAAAGTCGTTTCCCAGCAATATGTTTCCGCAAAACTACGAGTACTTTATTAGACGTACAGTATGCGTAGTTGACAGTTTTGTGGTGTGTCTTTTTACACCCTGTATAAGAGGATGTCTGAAAGTGGCACCGCTGACTGAAAAGTTGTGTGGAAATCGGTTGTCTGGGCATGTGATGAGGAGGAATGAAGAAAATGTCGTGAGGAAAGTTTTGTGTATGGATGTGGATGGCTATAAGAGTAGGTTAAGGACAAAGAAGCGATGATTGGACTGTGTGAAAGAGGATATGGGTAAAAAGGAGGTGACTACAGAGATGACGACTACTAGAGGAGTATGGAACAAAAGGACATGTTGCGCCGACCCCAAATAAATTTGGATAAGGGCAGGAGAATGATGAGTGTGGAGGGCTACTGTGTTGTTGTGTTTAGTGTTGTATTATGATGTGTGAGCAGTGGCGGTCCAGTGGTAATAGGGTAGTTTCCTGGGTATTTTTATACCAACATTTTTTGATAATTACTGATTATCAAAAAATATTGGACACAGGTTTTTAACTCTAAAAAATTAATTAAAAATTACAAAGACAAAACCCATCAAAGTTCAGGAGTCGCTCGTTGCGTCACTTTGTGGTGAAAAGTGTAGCACACAGTGACGTCACGTGAAATTTCAGCACACTGTATCGTCCTCATTTCTTGTTTACGTGAGAAAAGAAAAAATATGTGTCCCATACGTTTTGGTAATCTATCTGATGGACTAAGATTTTTTTAGGAAACTACCCTTTTGCTGCGACTTACGAGTTGTAGGACTTGTAGGTCGTGGCTTCGAACCCAGCCAGGCGCTTTGCTTTGAGTAAATTATTTCATCATCATTGCTCTCAAAACAGTGAAGGGAAACATCGTGAGGAAACCGGCATGTCCTGGAACCAAAAAATCGAATACATGTACGGAGTTGTTGGCGTTTATCGTTGTCGGCGTATCGTTGTCGGCGTTATCGTTGTCGGCGTATCGTTGTCGGCGTTATCGTTGTCGGCGTATCGTTATCGGCGGTATCGTTGTCAGCGTATCGTGGTCGCCGTTATCGTTGTCGGCGTTATCGTTGTACTGGCTGGCTGTATGACTCGTTGCTGAAGAGCTTGATGGAGTGATGATGATGACGTTACGCTGGAGTAGCTGCACGAAGGCTGCGCTGACGAGGTGATGACGTCATGACGAAGGTTGCGCTCACGTTCATAGTCGAGGGTCACCATTTTGAAGGTATGCGGAACAGAGTTGTAAAGTCCCACAACCTCCAAAATGACATATATCAATCCGCTCTGGGTTCGCGTGGTGGATTTCAGACCACTCTCTCTTGCAGAGAAGATCCCTCTTCCCAACAGTGGAGAAATTTGCCGTTGTAAGGCTCGCTCGATTTTATAGATAAGTATCTGTCTCAACTACCTCGTAAGATATGCTCGTATTTAGTAAAAATATTCTTGTCTAAACTTTGAATCACTACATACTAGTTGTGGACTGTTCTTCCCTTTTTGGCAGTATACTAGTGGCTCGAAAGTGTAATCTTGCAGTTTTTTGTGGGTTGGGAAATCATCCAATGACATCTCCCACTCTGGGTGGAGCGGGAGGGTCTGTCAGACTCTTACTGACTAAAACCAACACCTGTTCCTTCCCTGCCCTGAGTGCCCAGGGGCGCGGTAACTCTGTTTCGAATTTATCTACAACCCCTGGGCAGGCATCGGCCATGACGGGCCCCATCATGATTGCTGACAACTCTTTGAGGCGCGCGTGGAATACTACGCGCCGTCAACTCTCGGGCCTGTTGCTGATCGGACGGTGAGCTACCCACTCAACGTCCACAGGCGCGGGTAATCTTGCAGGAGTAACGTTGATAAAAACACCACGCTTGATATACAGGGTGTAAGGTACATGAACGCACATACGTGTACTAGTGATTCAGTACATGATTCTGGACCCCCTAGCGTTGGAATTTTTCCTCGGCCTTTTCCTCATTTTTGAAAAAAAAATATTTTTTTTTTACTTCAAACTGTATAAAATCGTTATACCTATCTACCCCAAAGACATTTTAAATGAAACAATTTAATTAATTATTTTTTCATTAAAAATGTCTTTGCATATGTACCTTATGTGCGTTCATGTACCTTACACCCTGTATACAGGTCTGTGCACAGCGAGGCTCAGGTGAGACCCTACAGTCTCCTCAGGGATGTGCCCTTACAGGCATTGCACAGACAGGGTTCTGGAATGATCTTTTAAGAGGTAACGGGCCACCTTCGCTGTGCTGTTGGTGACCAACGGGGTGGATTTAGTATTGTAAAATTTCCACACTAGAGGGGGTAGGGGTACCTCAAAGAGAAATCAGCAATAATTGACGGGGTCCGCACCCCAAATAAATTTTCCCACCCCAAATAGGTTTCCCCTCGAAAACAAAAAAAAAACACACACACAGGTGATCATTCCTATAACATAATTTTTTATATCTTTAGAAGAACTACAGATTTTTTCTTCTAAAGATATAGACAATTATGTTAAAGGAATGATAGTCTACATGAAATATTCGTCCTTCAACGATAAATATTGCAAAACTTTCACATTACGACTTTTATAAATCGTCACTGGAACGTTATCGCCGTTTATAAAATAAGCACCGAATATATCGCACATAGCCTAGCTCAGGAGCGTGGCATCATTGTCATTTGTCACCGCGGCCATATATCACGCGGATGATACCAAAATATCGACTGTCACGCCACGTCACTCTACTCTTAAATAAGGTTTTTTGATGCAGATGGCACTGCGTGGGGAGGTTCGGAATATTATTAATGTGTGCATCATATGTGGAGGGTATGGTTGATTCTATTCTATTTTTGACGTGAAAACGTCTTATAAATTGGTTTGCCGGGTGACACTTCAAGAAACTGCGTTACGCTCCGCTCACGTTATGCGCTCACAATGAGAGCGAGTGAGAGGCACGCGTCCCTTCCACTCGGGCATGGTTAGCCCGCCTAAGAGCGAGAGAGACAGACATAAAAAGTGAAAGGCACGCGTCCCTTCCACTCGAGCACAGTTAGCCCGCCTAAGAGCGAGAGAGACAGAGCGAGAGAGAGTATTTGTATATAAATACGTATGTATGTGTAAAGGTAAAAATAAAATTTTGTTAATATGAAATTCAGTGCGAGATTCTTTGTGTAAATTAATGTTTTAAATATAATTCTTTGTATAAATAAATGTTTTAAATTGTTACTATTATTTCATCCTTCTTCCTACTATACGAATGAATATTCACATTAAAATTATTTTACCACTCAAAGTCGTTGTCACGTAAAACTTTCGCCCGTATACCGACTTTACAGGCAACCAATTTTTTTTATTGATGGCAAGTAGAGCCAATGTCGACTATTCTACCAATGTCAAAAGTAAATTGGATAAGGAAGTGAATACCAATATTTTACATGGAGCGATTGCCTATCTGACCTCCACAACCCAGGTACTGGGTAATATGATAACCCTTGGTAAGACTGGTTGTCAGACTTTTGGGCTTCTGACGACCCGTAACGACTGTCAAAGATCCACGATTGACAGCCGGGATCGGTATGTAAAGATGCTAAGGCAAGGTATGGTGGTGGTGGTATGGTGGGTGGTTGATTAGTGATGGCAAGTGTGTGAATAATTTTAATTCAAAAATGGTAGGTCTGGGCAAGTCTCTATGCCTGGGGTCATGAATAAATTCGAAATAGAGTTACCGCGGCCCTTGGCACTCAGGTAACTGAAGGCACAGGGGTGGGTTTTAGTCAGTAAAAGTCTGATACGCCCTCCCGCTCCACCCAGAGCGGGAGAAGTCATTGGATGATTTCCCGTCCCCACAAAAAAAAACTAGTCAATTGCGTGTCGGATTTCGCACATTAAGGGTTCCGTACCACATATACACTTCTGGACACATCTATTGGCCCACCTTAGAGTTTAGGTTTCGATGGCCCCTACCGAAATATGATTACTAGATTGAACAAAAACTGTTGATGCAGTTTTAAACCTGATACATTTTACCATCTTTTTCGATCGTATTGTTTTAAATTTGAATTCAGAATACCATACGACATGGAGCTACGCCTAACAAGTCGGATATGCGCCTTGTTAAAGGCAATTGATTTTTGAATAAAAAACATGTTTTATCAAATAAAGGTTTAATTTAATAACGCGTGTTGCCTCCATGGGCATCTACCACAGCTCTCATACGATTAGGCATAGAGTTTATCAACCGCTCTATGAAATTTTGAGGGATCATCTCCCATTCCTCTTCTATGGCAGTTTTCAACTCCTGCATCGTCTGGGCAACTGGCTGACGAGCCCTAACACGTCTTTTTAGCTCGTCCCACATGTGCTCAATGGGGTTCATGTCTGGGCTTCTGGCTGGCCAGTCCATAACTGTGATGTTCACATCCTGAAGATATTCCCTGACGATGCCGGCCGCATGGGCTCTTGCATTATCATGCATAAAAAGGAAATTTGGGCCCACATAGTCCGTGTATGGTATCACGTGAGGTTCTAAGCACTCACGAATGTACCTTTCAGCATTTAATGTTGGCAGCCGTGGTCCTGTAACAACCTCAAGTTGAGTTTTGCCGCTCGCGGATATACCGCCCCAGACAGTCCATGAGCCACCGCCATAAGCAACCCTCTCTTCAAAGCAGCATTGTGCGAAACGCTCTCCCTTACGTCGGTAGACCTTCTTCCTTCCATCATTGCCATGTAACACAATTTTAGACTCATAAGAAAAGAGTTCACGGCTCCAATCTTGCTGTGTCCAATTTATATGACTGCGTGCGAAATGAAGGCGCGCTGTTCGGTGGGCTCGCGTTAGTTTGGGCCCATTAGCTGGCTTGTGTGGTACCATATCGCGTTCTTTTAACCTTCTCCGAACAGTTCGAGCGCTCACAGATACTCCGTGGAAGTCGCGAAGTTGGTTTTGTATCTCAATGGAGGTACGGTGACGATTTCTCAAGCAGGTCGTCACGATGAATCGATCCTGCCTTTCAGTTGTGACCCGAGATCGTGGCCTTCCTTGGCGACGAACAAAGCCGCCAGTCTCTAGGTACCTCCGATAAACATTTCGGACCGCAGATCGACTTAAATTAAGTTGAGCACTCACGTTTCTTTGGCTGTGTCCGGCCTGAATAAGTGCCACAGCTTGGGCGGCGACTTCAGGTGAAGTATCCATAGATTATTGATAGAACCTCACCTTAATGTTAAGAATAAGTAATGTTTGTTGCAAAACCAAAGATATCAATCACTTTTTCAAGAATTAAATCCAAGTAAACCAATAAAACCAAGTTTTCTTAGTATTCGATTGTTTGATATCAACAAACAGGCTCCAAATTGTCTTTTGTTTCTTTAAATTCTTTGTTCGAAATTCAAAAAAAGACTATTGAATGAAATTGTGAATGTGCCAGGTTCAAAACTGCATAAAAACTTTTTGCTCGACCTAATATAAAATTTTAGCTAGGACCAAACGAAACTGAAAATACAAGGTGGGCCAATAGATGTGTCCAGAAGTGTATAATGGTATTTGTTAGTAAAATATACGTAATAATAATCATTAGTTAAAACATTCTTCGTCACAAAATTTTGTGACAGATGACGGACGGACAGACGGATAGACAGACAGATAGTCACGTGGGTGGCAACAATAGGGCTCCGTATGGACTCTTCGGGTACGGAACCCAAAAAATACCCTTTTCAAGATGGTTAAACAACTTCAATTATTTCACGACTACCTTATCTTAATGTGGGGGGTACAGTTAGTAGTAGCTAGCAGAAAATGACCTTTTAATCTTTTGGCTGGTGGACCGTGCTTTTACTGAGTTAGCTATCTAAAATACCCTGAACCTGACCTGGGAAACAAAAGCTCAACCTCGTGATTGCAATGCACTTCCGACCAATATAAAGGTAGTTACGGTGTACACAGCCCTAAAAATATACACCCTAATGGGCTAAATCACACCCGGGCCTGCGGACGGTGAGTAGTGGGTAACTCACTGTCCGATCAGCACCATGGTCGAGAGTCGACGGCGCGTAGTGTTCCACGCGCGCCTCAAAGAGTTGTCAGCAAACACGACGGGGCCGTCATGGCCGACGCCTGCCCAGGTGTTGAGGATAAATTCGAAAGAGTTACCTCGCCCCTGGGCATTCAGGGCAGGAAAGGAACAGCCCATCCCAGTTCCTTTTAGTGAGTAAGAGTCTGACACGCCCTCCCGCTCCACCCAGAGCGGGAGAAGTCATTGGATGATTTCCCACACTCCAAAAAAAAAAAAAGGGGTTAAAGCACCAGTGGCGGCCCCAAGTGGTGACAGCCGTGACTTACAAGTTGTAGGTCGTGATTTCAACGTCTGTGTAAATTATTTCATCACCATTGATCTCAAAACGGTGAAGGAAAACATCGTGAGGAAACCAGCATGTCCTAGAACCAAAAATTTGAAGACATGTGACAACCATCAATCCACATTGGGCCCGCGTGGTGGATTACGGCCCACACCCTCTCACAGAGAGGAGGCCTGTACCCCAGCAGTGGGGAAAATAAAAGGCTGATAATGACTGGGTTAAATAGTGGATGAAAGTTTGCATGGCCGACGGTTAATCCCATCCGACACGGCTTGTGTATTTATAAGATTCATATTAAAACAATATGAACAAAACAATATGAGTATGTTCTCTTTGCAGAGTTTTCAGTGGTCGCTGCGTGGTCGTGGCGTGGTCGTGGCGTGGTCGTGGCGTGGTCGCATCGATTTTAATAAACGGACCACTAAACTTCGGTCGCTGGCGTTGCTAATGAATTTCTCTGCGGTTACTGTACAGTGTGTAATTAGTTGTTAGTGTGTGTCAATATCTGTGTGTGTGCTGAGTGCTGGCATGTTTTATGACTTGCTAGATGAGGGATGAGGTGAGGGTCACGGATAGCCCATGGATGAGAGACGTACGGGACCGGTCGTTGCGGCGGACTTTGGAGAAGCCTAAGTCCAGCAATGGACCTCTTACGGCTGATATGATGATGATGAGATTCTGATGATCTCTGTAGATTCACTCGTAGGTATCTAGTGCCCTTTTCTAGGTCGTGCTTAAAGAACTTAGTTTAAAATTTACCAAGCAATAAGGTTTGTAACTAAGTATAAAGAAAACCGGTTAAGTGTGGTCGGACTCGTGCAACCAGGGTTCCGTTCAAACTTGTGGGTATGTAAATGGTTCGCGAATTGATTCTCGATTATTTTTGCTCGAAAATCAGTCTGTGACACCTAAGATAAAAGGAGGAATTGATATTTTTAGGGTTCCGTACCCGAAGGGTCGAAACGGAGCCCTATTGCTGTCACTCATGTGTTTGTCTGTCTGTCTGTTCGTCGTCTGTCACAAAATTTTGTTCCGAAGAATTTTTTTTCTTCTCATTGACAGAACTTGAAATTTGGTGATAATGTGAATGGCGATATTATTACGTATATTTTACTAACAAATACAAAAAATATTGGTTTCATCATATGGTACGGAACCCTAAATTTGCGAAGTCCAACACGCACTTGTCGGTTTTTTTTTAATTTTTGTGGTCATTATTATTTATTTTTATTTATTTTATTAGTGGTCAAAATATATATAACAGAGTATTACATTTATATGCTACGAGTACATACCACAAAAGCCTTTGATGGCTTATATGGCTTGTGAGTTCGGAATAACTAAATATAAGATATCAATTAATACTAACAGATGATAAATTTGTGAGTTGTCCATTGTAATATTGTTTCCAAGTAGTTAATATAGCACAATTAAAGATGGTAGTAAGTATATTAAACTAAAGTGTATACTCATAATGTGTAATTTGCGTCAAATGCTTTTTTAATTCGATTTTGGTTTTCTAGAGTTGCAGAGGTATTTATTTTGTATGTCCGCTAGTATTAAGGTTTAATATATTAAGGTTTAATATGTGTGTTCTCATACCATATGTATTGTTGCATTTAGGCAAGGTAAAAGTTTTCATGTTAGCTAAAGTTCTTAATTAACCGACTTTCGAAAAAGGAGGAGGTTCTATGTTCGACTGTATGTATGTTTTTTTTTTTATGTATGTCCGCGCATTTCTCCGTCAGTTGTGGACCGATTTTCAAAATTCTTTTTTTATCCGAAAGAATATACTTCCGAGGTGGTCCCATATAAATTTTATTGAACAAAAACGAAAAATACGCAGATCTTGATGACGTTTTTGTGTACTCCAAATGTTTAAATTCCACGTTCCATGTTATTGGGGTTTTTAGTTCTGGGGTATAACAACTAAAAAGCGAAAAAAAAAACTTTTTTATAAGTTTTAAGTTATTTTTAAATTTTTAGTGTATTTTTTTTTGGAAGTCGGTTGTTTTTTTATAATTTTTTTTTTTTTATATTGTTATATTCATCTTTTAATCGAAAATTAGATACCGTAAAAATCAGTTTTAATGAACTTGTGATGATTTTAATGAACTATGACTTGTACTAATACACTATGTAAAGATTTGCAAAATGTATTGGAGCTGTTGCTGTTTTTGAGGATTTACGTCAACATTAAACTAAGCTAGAGAGATAGCGATATATTGGTGAGATAGCGGTTAAACGCGTGCCTATAAATGATAAAAAAATAAATTTTAAAAAAGCTGCATGGTCCTCATATAGCATAATGTGAATGCGAGAACTATGTAGGTCGATATATTCGCGTAGATTTTATGATTGTCTTGAGTAGGTACTTTTGGGGCCTACCCAAATGTCCTTAGGTGCTTTGCTTATTGTTTGTCGGTTCGTTGAACTCCTCAAATTTCTGAGTTGAGCTTCACGATAACTCATAAATGCTTGCACCGTCTGGACAGGTCTACTCAAATCTGCGTGTTGCTTTCCTCAAAACCTCATCCCAGGCATTAACGTACCTACATGGTTCTCAAGATCCGACCAGTACAGATTGTATGTACTATAAAAGAGACTTTGACCTCTGAGTTTGTTTCGGTATTTTTTCTCATGGTAGTCAGGTAGGAAGCACCGGCCTCGTCTAGCTTAAACTGACAAATAAAAAATGTTGACGTGTAGAAGTGTTGTTAAAACCTATTTACAAAAATAAAATCATTTATCATAAGACGACCGAAAATATTTAACTCTTAGGAAGCGCAAAATCTTTGTTTCTAGATGATTTAAAAATGACTCTGCATCGCTAAGCATTTTCGCAAGGAACAAGCCTAAAATTCTTACCTTAATTTCAAACAGATTTCGTCGAAACTCCCGAATCAATTTCCCTGTTCGTCTGATTGATGTCTAAGTGATAGTTAAGGAACATAATTCTCGATATTGATCACGGGCCGATTTGCGCGAATTGATGAAATCTTCGCTTGATAGATTTGAGTTTACAGCGAGCTAAGAAACTTTTACGATGTACGAAGATTTTTTTGTGAAATTTTATCTGAATTAATAATTAAGTTCGTTCCTTTTTAGGGTTCCGTACCAGAAGGGTCCAAACGGAACCCTATTGCTGTCACCCACGTGCCCGTCTGTCCGTCTGTCCGTCGTCTGTCACACAGGTTTTACAGCCACAGTTGGAGCTACAGTTTTCAAATAATTTCACAGTATAAGCATCGTGTTGACCCAAAACCATAAGAATAGTCAAAAATGCATTTAATACGGAACCCTAAATGTACGAAGTCCGACACGCAGTTGGCTCGTATTTTTGTATCGTTATATTTCTCAAAGCTAGGAGCTATTTTATGAGGCCAATTAACTTGAAACCTAACTTTGTGAAATTAAAAAAATAAGAAAATGTTTAAAACAATTTCAATGTTACTCATCTTCGAGTCGTCAAAACAGAAAGTTTTGTATAGATGGATAACGTATCTACAAACATTATTTGCTATGTAACACATAATATAAACAACAACCAACAAAGGACTGGTGATAGCGCGGCAGAAGTGCAAGTGTTCAGTCCGCAGATCGGTTGGTTGATGAGGCAAAATATATTTGAGTGGAGACTCAGAATTGACCATTAGAGCTTAGGCAGGACCTGAATCTGGTAAACCCACGGTTTGGACAAAATAGTAGCTAAGTGCTAAAAAAAAAGAAAGTGCTGCAATGATAGTCACTTTTTTTTTACGTTTGGGAAATTATCCTATGACTTCTCCCGCTTTGGCTGGAGGGCGTATCAGACTCTTACTGACTAAACCCACCCCTGTTCCTTTTGAAGCGCGCGTGAAACACTACGCGCCGTCGACTCTCGGGCCTGGTGCTGATCGGACGGCGAGCTACCCACTTCTCGCCGTCCAGAGGCCCGAATGGTAAATACTTACACTCAGCATTTTGTGGATACGGGTTAAAGCAGAGTAGACGACATTTGACAACTACGCTATTTGAGACGCTTTCTTCATTCAAATCGATGTTTTCCTAACTTTCAAATACCTAAGGCCCAGATGCTGGCCTCATTAATTGCAGCGTCAGTAGCATTCATCAGGCCCTCCATAGTGCAGGTGTGTGGATACTTGGGGCATTCAGTAAGTGAGTCATGTTCTGGACAGGGGCACCACACTCACATTGGGTATCTGACGAGTCTACAAAGCCCCAGTTTGCCCAGTTGTATTTGCAGCGCCAAAAAATTGTAACTTTTCCTAGTTGCTACATAAGCAGCATTGACTATAAATTACAATGTTTATATTTTATAAGTAAAATATAACCTTCCTGTAATGTATACAACAAAACTGCAGCTCTCGTCGCTTCGTAGCTCTTCGTCACAGAGCTGAGCGAACAATGATTTGGTTTTATTAAGGTGACATCTGTTGCCTCGGGCGCTAAACCGTCGTGGAATTAATACGTACCGATTTTATCGTTTACAATGTTACTGTGCTGTTAAAGCAAAGATACCTACAAAAAAAGGCTCTTTGTGTCGTCAGGAATTGACCTATATGCGTGGTATTTTGTTCATGGTTTCTGGAAAAGTTTTCCTTGAAGAATTGGTGAACTTTTTATTCAAGTTCACTTTTTTAACACACTCTCTAAACAGTTCAACAAAGATGTTGCATGATGTTGCGTTGAGCCTAAATATATTTCATCGGCTACATTCTAGTATTAGAAGCTGATTCGGAAAAGGCTACATGTCTAGATAATGGCGATGAGATATATAGACAAAATATTCTTCATTATGTCCACCATTTAAGTAAGGTGATTATTGTAACCTTTTAACTGTGTTTTGTAATGGAAACCAGACAGTGTTTGTACTGATACCATCATACAATGATACTTATCATTAATTTCACTTATATCCTTTTTCAAAAGCAACCAACACTCCACCAAAAACAACACTCAACAAAATAATAACCATAAAGTCAGGAAGACCTCACAAAAAAAGTATTTACTCCACTAGCCCATAAATTGGGACCAAGTTCAGTCATAGACACTTCTCTCCCTGAGCAAATTCCGAACAGTTGTAACAATGCGTTTCACCGTCTATCGGGTTCCTATCGGGGTCTATCAGGTTTCCACCCCATAAACGCCCAGTGGGACACATTGATTGGCGCCTCAGATTTTGTTCAATTTGCATTTTATAATTAAAGAATTAGATGTCGGTTGGTAAGGTGCGGTGGTAGAGGGAGATGAGCTGGGTCGCTTTAGCGATATTTACTTAACTTTAAAGTGTTCATTTTTTTTTGAACTTTGCAAAGTTTTTATTTTGAATGAGTCCTGATGTTGCTTGCGAGAAATATCTAGGTTTATTTTATCTTGCAGATGTAACAGGGATGAACATGAGCAGAGATATCAGGTTCATTTCTTATATAATTACTAAAACCGATCTTCTTTCTTATTTGACTGGTTTTCAGGAGAATTTGCCGTCGTTTCAGTAAGCTATTATATCACATAATTTTGTTTTTTTAGTTACCATAATGTCTTAGAGATCTTAGACATTGTAACACAGTTATCTCCGTTCATTTCTCGCTCATCTCGCAATGAGGCCGGTCCCACTGTCGTGGGTCGAAGACAGTTTATTTGTACTGGCGTCGACTTTTACATTTTAATGGCGCGTTTTCCACGACGCTTTATTTTAGTGCCCGGCGATGATTTGAGGGGTTGAGATGTACGTTCGTGCCGATAGGATTTTTGGGTTAAACTTAAATGTCTATAAGTACTTCAAGTTTGATTTTAAAAATATTTTAGTAAAAACAAAAAAAAATAGCCTGTCCTGGGGACTGCCGACAGAAGTGAAACTTAAAACTTTGAAACCGTACACAGGCCGCTGCGCATTGCCAGTATGACGCAACACGTCTCTAACATGTCGGTGACGCGAACCCATGAGTTTGCCCCTACCCAAAATCGCTCGGGTAAAGAGGTTTTCATTTCGCAAAATAAAGTTCGTATATCATAGCTTAGGTAGAGGAGCTTGTGGCTAAATAAAAACAGACGTAAGGGTCAATCCAACGCTTGGCGAGGTCGGTCAGTGGATGGGTGAGCAACCATTACTTAGCGAGATTCTTCCGTGCCTCGGAGAGCACGTTAAGCCGCTGGTCCCAGTTATCATTTGTAGACCTTTGACAGTCGTTGCGGATAGTCAGTAGCCAGAAAATTTGACACTAGTATTGCCTTATGGTCCCGCGTCTTCCAGTTACTGGGCTGTGGAGGTCAGGTAGGCAGACGCTCTATGTCAAATACTGATATTCAACTGAGTCCATTAGACTGCACCTGACACTGCGTCCATTTAGACTGCAAGCTGACCCCTGCGTCCATATAGACTTCAAACTGACCCCTGCGTCCATTTAGACTGCAAGCGTACACCAAAATAATTGTTTTTTCTCATCTAGGCTAGGCCCATTGATATCATCTTATCTCTTCCTCGTCATTTTTATTAACTAGGCTAGGCCAATTGATATCATCTTATCTCTTCCTCGTCATTTTTCTCAACTAGGCTAGGCCCATTGATATCATCTTATTTCTTCCTCGTCATTTCCTCACTGCTGAGCATACGAAGAGTCTCCAATTTTTTCTGCAATGTGGACCGGGTTAATGCTGCCTCCAACAACCTTCTATGTTTTGTCAGACCATCTTGCCGGTGCTAGACCTTGAGCGCGTTTTCTTTCCACCTGGCCCAGTATGATAAGCCTTTCCTGACTATGCTTAGGTGAGCGCTTTTAATTCTTTGTAAAGAGTTCTCATTATTTTGACCCATTTGTCACTCAAACCTATTCTACACTCACTCGGCTGAACGCTGACTTTATAAAAGTGTATAGTGCTTATTGTACCTATTATATTATTTCGTGCTTGTTAGTGATCCTAAGTTTTCTACTTATACTTTTCTCTTTTTACCCGTGAGAACCTGTAATTGGCTCTTTGTCTCGGTTACAATAAATTGTAATCCACCTGTTATATATATAAATAAAACAAATTGTGCGAAAAAGCTGAGGGTACGCTCTTGGCATGGTGTAGATAGCCGCTCGTTCTCATGGCGGTCCATGAAATTCGAAGAGGTCTCCGCTAACACCACATATTATTTTTATCATATCATTTCATAGGCTAAAGAAAAAGGAGTTTTTTTTTTGTGGGGTGGGAAATCATCCAATGACTTCTCCTGCTCTGGGTGGAGCGGGAGGGCGTGTCAGACTCTTACTGACTAAAACTCACCCCTGTTCCTTCCCTGCCTGAGTGCCCAGGGGTGCGGTAACTCATTTTCAGAATTTATCCGCTACCCCTAGGCAAAAGAAAAAGGAGTTAAGGATAGCGTGATTGTAGTCAGAACAGAATGGAAGAAGAAAAGGTGATGCGCTGACCACAAGTAATACGGGTTAAGGTCAAGACGGTGATGATATCATATATATATATATATATCATATCTTAAATCATCATCATCTTCCTGCCCATATCCCATGTTACTTGGGGTCGGCGCAACATATATTAGTTGATACAATTAGATTAATTAAGCAATATTTTTGAATACGTCAGAATGTTCGAGTATACGAGTATGCATACGCTATCATCATCATCTTCCTGCCCTTACCCCATGTTACTTGGGGTCGGCGCAACACGTTTTTTTCTACCATTCTCTCCTGTCAGCCGTCACGCTATCACTAACTCCTTTTTCTTTCATATCACTCCTCACACAATCCATCCATACTTTCTTTGGCCTCCCTCGTCCTCTCCATCCATCCACATTTATATTTATAACTCTTTTAGTTACACGTGTTTCATCATCGCATCATATATCATATCTTACGTAACAACAAAATAAAGACTGGACTGAATCCTACGCGTGTTTGACAATTCATCAATCAACATCTGTCGCCAAACCACATAATAGGGTAGTTTACTGAATTTTTCATTATTATTTATATTAAAAAGTAATTTATCCTTAATCGAAAATAGAAAGAATTTTTCAAATCAGTTCAAAATTAAGTAAGTTAGATACCTCTTCTGGTGGAAGGGTAAACTGTCAAGTAAGTAACTAGAAAAGTTTGCACACTGACTTAAGACGTAACCGCGTATTTTTTTTTGCTCGATCTTAATAATGGTAACAAGTAGACTCGTATAATCTTGAACGATGGTACGAGTACGAGCCAAGTACGAGTCGGACTCGCGCAGGATGGGTTCCATCCTGCGCGAGTCCGACTCGTACTTGGCCAGTTTTTTTTAAGTACCTATTTTTAACCAACGAAAAAAAAGGAGGAGGTCCTCAATTCGACCGTATATTTCTTTTTTTTTGTGTGTATGTTCAGCCCTCACTCCGTCATTTATGAACCGTTCTTGATGATTATTTTTTTTGTTAGATTGGCCAAATAATAAAAATGATTAATAACCTATATCTAGCCTTGTTAATTTCTACGTACATATAAAATTTAGATATTTAATAATCAGATTGTTGTTTGGCGCCGACTCAAAATTAGTTTACATAACATTTGATATTTAATGTAGGTAAATAAGCTCAATACTCAAGACTTAAAAGGTTTATTTATTTTTTGCTTTTTAGTTATTTTTTATCGGTTGAATTTTTTGTTATAAAGCTTTTTAAATCTTGGATACAAACTAAGTCTTTTTTGGAAAATAGGCACTTAAATAAATCGCCATATCATCCAATTCATGGAGAATGTATTATTTAAAACAAAATGCATTTGAATGAGTGGGGCCTCGTGCCCCGCGGGGCGCGTTCCCTCCGCCTAATGTTAAGATATAGCGATCCTCTCTTCATATTTTACGTTTCGTTTCATACGTAGTGTCGTGATAAATTCTCTTAACTTGCATTATGTAATAGGAGGAGATTTATTATGTGTGGCTTAGCTTACGACGTGTTAGCTCGGTTAGTAAGCAATTTTTGTGATTATGTACTGTGCCAGTCAATAATAATCCTTGAATCGAATAATTTCAATGAGACGATGTTTGTCTTGGTGAGGATCGCGGGAAGCCGATGGATGCGAGACGCACAGGACGTGTCGATGTGGTGACACTTGGGAGAGTCCTATCACCAGCGGTTGACGTTTTTCGGCTGAAATAATGAAGATTTTCGTCTTTAAAATATTTCTCCTTTTCGGTGCTATTTTGTTAGATTATTATATGTTGTATACTACTTACCATTAATAATATTAATTAAATCTTTCCCATACCAAATGTTACTTACCCAAACATAAAATATCAGCTCAGGTGCTTTGCCCGTCGCAAAAGGTCGTCGCAGTGTCATATCGCGCTTATCTGTGGAAGCCTTTATTGAGAGAGCAACATCTTTAGTCAGCATCCACTGAATTATAGTTTCATATAAAAAAACGGAAATTGCATCAATAAAGAAAAAATAACAGCACAGGATGTGATCGGGACTCGTTTCAAAACGAGGACACAGAGTAGTAGGGGTATGGAGTGCCAATGTACAACAGACGAGTTGTAGATCTCTAAGCAGTTGCTTAGAGAACTTGGGTAGTTACCCATCAGATTGGGAAAACCAAGTATCTTGTAGTAATTTGAATTAAGAAAGAAAAAAGCCAACCCGAAGTACATAAAACTACTGAACCGATTTTGAAAAGTGAGGTCTTAAGCATTTATAAAATCAATATGTTGTATCCAAAAAAACCGGGGGTCTCTAATGTTACATTTTTTTTTACAATCGTATCGTATATCACTTACGTCAAATGAAGAGTACAATATAAAATGTATCTAAAAAGCGACTGAAAATAAATTGTACTGTTTTTTTAAACATTGAAAAGCTCGCGCTTGCCCAGTATCACACCTGATGGTAAAAGATGATGTGGTCGACGATGGAGCACACATAGTCTCTTGCGTGGTCTTCAGTAGTAGAGTATTTATTAGTATTCATTTTGTGTTATTTCACCTTGCTTTAATCAAGTAGTGGACATCCCACGTTTTGGGAACACATTCATTGTGCGTACAGCTTAAGAGAGGAATTTAATGCCAGATTCTGTGTTACCTGATATCTACAACCTGGGAGTCTTAAAGCTGAGAGTGAATAGGTTACTTCTAGGCAAGCGTGATAGCTAGATAGTGTTTAAACGCGAGCTTATCAATGATTAAATAAAAGTTTTTACAAAACCTTGGTTACGTTAAAAACTTAAATTATATCACGCAAACATCCAAAGGCGTGTGAAAAACAAAACAGACTTTATAATGCAAATCAATCCACAAATTGTCAAAAAAAATATTTCTTTTTACGTTGAATATCCGTTTGCTATCTTTTCCAATATCGTCTATTTTCCTCTCGACTATACAAAACCGAACGTACAGACAAAACATTCGTATTGTTTTTCACTTTTTCTCATCTACCCTCATTCTTGTGTTATTTCCCCAAAGACTTGCTGAAACAAATAATGACCTGTTCTGTAAATAGAGGAAAAAAGTGGCTTCGAAACGGCAAATATTGGAGGATTGTACCTGTCTCTAGCAGACAGTAGATATATTACTTTTATAGAACATTTAGGTATTACTGATGATGATAATGAAATTGTTCTATTGTATTTGTTACTACAGAATTTAATTTAGTAGAGAGAATTTAGTTTTAGTGTAATGTCGGGGACCGGGACCCTATTACTAAGACTCCGCTGTCCGTCTGTCTGTCTGTCTGTCTGTCACCAGGCTGTATCTCATGAACCGTGATAGTTAGACAGTTCAGATGATATATTTCTGTTGCCGCTGCAACAGAATAAAATAAATATTTAAGGAGGCTTCCATATAACAAACGTGATTTTTTTGCCGTTTTTATAGATAATAAATAATATATAATAAAAATACTTCAGAACAAAATTTTGTGACAGACAGACGGACAGACGGACACGTGAGTGACAGCATTAGGGCTCCGTTTGGACCCTTCGGGTATGGAACCCTAACAATGACAACTTATTTCCATTACACTCTGTAAAAATGTGTTTTAATCGGTAAATAAACAATATAAGAATGAATAGAATAGAAGAATGGAATAAACTTTATTGTATACCAGAACTGACAAACAATTGTTATACACGAGCTTAAATGTATAGGTACAATGGCGGTCTTATCGCTGACAGCAATATCTACCAGACAACCTTGGGATAGACTGAAAGAATTTAAAACATTAAAGGGGGTAGTCTGCGGTGTATTGCTAATAAAATAATAGGACATACACATTTTACTTAAGGTGAATGCTCCAGGGTTTCTTTTTTACGTTTTTTACAATTTGCAGGTCGGTGTCAGGTTGTATCTTGTTCAAAATTTGATTCGCGGCCGTTGCAAGTATGTATTTATAGAATTATAATCATTAAAATCATCAATACATCTAAGATAATTTGAATTTCGCGGGATAGGGTTGGTCTTTCACAGAAAACATACAAATTTAGCACATGTTACATAAATTTTATTTAATTTAAATTATTTTTTCGTACCACTTGCTCTAAAAAGTGACATTCTATGCCACACAAAGCAAACATAACAATAGTCATTTTTAATCTGTTAAAAACAGGGAAAGAAAATTGTACTGAATTTCATTCAGCCTCTAGGGGGAGAATGTGATTTAAATTTGGAATACTTACCGAAATTTATACTGAACTACATCTGTTTTTACACCATTGAGTTTGTATATAAAGCATTATACATCTTTTTGAAAAAGGAATACGCATTTATTATGCAGTTATGATTATTAAATAAAATTACGAAAACCGACGAGGCCGTATGAGCTTGATGCCTTTGCTTTTCCGACAAAAAAATATTAGTCTAGGAATTTGCCGCGTTTTTGTTTTCTTCAAATACATAAACGTTAAGTTTATTTTAATTTATTTTTTTAATTATGTTAATGTTCTAAAAATACGTTACGATGTTAAATCAAAGCGACAGTGACAGTGAATTGTCGGATTCCATCTGTGCAAATGCTGCCGCAATTATAAATAATTTGCTTCCAACAAAATGCAAGGAAAATTATTTAAAAACTTATGAAGAATTTTCAACGTGGAGAAGTGCGAAAGGCCTATTAATTTCAGAATCAGTACTTCTTGTCTATTTTGATTATTTATCCAAGACAAAGAATCCGAATACACTTTGGTGCATATACTCAAAACTGAAAGCTACAATAAGCATCAAACACAGCATTGAAATAAATAGATTCACTATCAATAATTGGACCAATGTTTTGAATGTTAACTTTTACTTTTAATTGTCATTATTTTTAATAAATGCTTATCTCATATTATTATTGTGTTAATTTTTTCGCAAATGGTACGAAAAGTAGAGTATTTTCCTCGGTGATAAAGCTGTCTTAGTCTTGGGTGAACTTAAATCCCTCGCTACACTCAGGACTCGCCATAAATCCCTCGCTTCGCTCGTGATTTAAGTTTTTAACACCCTCGCTACACTCGGGAGTAAACCTCGAGTCCTTCGTTACGCTCGCGATTTAAATCGTCTCCCGCGACAGAAGACACTGCTTTATCCCCTTGGTTAATAATCTACTATTTTTACTAGGGAGGAGAGAAAAAAAGAAGAAAAAACCGGCCAAGTGCGTTTCGGACTTCACACATTCAGGGTTTCCGTACTAAATGTTTTTTTGACTATTTTTATGGGTTTGGGTTAACAAGATGCTTATACTGTGAAAATTTGAAGACTGTAGCTCCAACCGTTTGGCTGTAAAACCTGTATAACAGACGACGGATAGACAGACAGACGGACAGGTGAGTGACAGCAATAGGGCTCCGTTTGGACCCTTCGGGTACGGAACTGACAAAAATTGTTCCACAGCCCTAGACATTATAAAATATAATCGCTGACGTTTCTTGAGCGTCAGTTTGCAATACGAGTAATTATTACATTTTAGGAAAGAGTCTGTCTTACTTTGAACTGCGCGGCGGACACTCCTAAATAATTTGTATTAATTTTCTATTCAATAACTAAAGTGGTTATCAGCTTGGAAAATTGTGTTCTTTAAAAAGTAACTTTGTAATCGCCTCGTAACAGAACCCTAAAAAAACTTTTTTACAGAAAAATAGAACAAATTTAAAAAAACAAAAAAAACAATAGAATTGCCTAACTTTAATTTCAGAAGTCGGAGTCACAAAAACGAAGAAACAAATCCAGAAACATCTACTTCCGAAATTAAAGTTATACTTTGTACTTTTTTGGTTTTTTTTTTTGGAAGTCAGTTCTTTTTTTTTGTAACAAAGTTTTTAATTTTCACTTTTTAGCTGTGGTTCTCATTAAATTGTGTTAACAATGCTATTTCATAGCAGAATCGCAGTTGATTTGCTGTCATTTTTTGAAGAGTTCCGTTGTCTGTCTCCGAAACTCATCATCATATCTGTATGAAATTTAAATGGGACCATTTCAAAACAAAAACCCCTTACGAACAAAAAAAATAATTTTGCAAATCCGTTTATGATGAAGATATGCCCGAACATACATACAAAAAAAAAAGCATTCGAATTGAACCCGCATTGGGCCCGCGTGGTGGATTACGGCCTACACCCTCTCACAGAGAAGAGGCCTGTGCCCCAGTAGTGGGGAAATTAAAAGGCTGATGATGATGATGATGATCCGAATTGATAACCTCCTTCTTTTTGAAGTCGGTTAAAAAGAATAAAATGAGGGTTTATGGTATAAGAGATGAGAATATGTAGAAACAGAAAAGCGTTAGAGAGAAAGGAAATGGTCTTTTACTTGATTGGAATGGGTGTCAGTTTTCTGCCTAACGCTTAAAGGATATCATAATTCAAAAAACAATTCACATTTAATTCAATACATAAAAATTCATATCGCGACCCTTCACGCTCAGCTAATGAGGTGCCGAGCAGTAGGGGAGGTTCGCACTACAACCCCATAGTATAGATCATGACTTGCATTAGGGGTGTGATATAGGGGTGCGAAATCTATAGCACTTAACCCCTGTGACATTCCGCGATTTTGAATATAGGGGTCTCTTTTAACCCCTAGAGCGTTAAATTTGACGGAGTGTACCAGGGCACCATGTTTATAAAAGCAGTTAAGTGTATTATCGTCTTTTGTGTGGGGTGTTAGTAGAATGCGTAATGTAATTAAATATTTGAAAGATCTATGGCGAATTTTGTGTTCATTGTGATGCACGTGGTGTGGCTGATTTAATTAATAGTCGCTGGTGAGGTCAAATGATCTTCTACTAAATTAGAAAAGCTCTAATTTGGTTTGCCAGGAACTAAGAGCAGCTCTTTAGCCAGAAAAATACTCATGTGTCTAAATATTTAAGAGGAATATAACAGTTGACTTCTTTGTGTCAAAAGCTCACAATCATATTCGTTTTCTGAGCGAAAAGTCAGTGTATCAGACGTCAAAAGGAAATCTCTTCTTAACTTGAAAGAATAATCTCACTAAATCCACTTTACAAGTCTCTATTAGCGTTAACATTTGGGAGCAACTCTTCAAAGGCAGCGGATCGTCCCATAACACAGAAACTTTTCGCGCAAAACAAACTCAAACACGGCCCGCAAGACATCATTCTCTCCGCACCGATTTCATTCATTAAAACGAACAACAACTTCACTCCGAGCGAGTTCGTTTGGACCGACATGTGGTTCTAAACTTTCTTTAAACGTTTCACGCCGTTTGCATACCTGCATACTTTACTCACGCATCCTCAAAAACCCTTACCACAATCCAACAAGGCTGAAATCAGCCTGAATTATGTGTAAAAGCTTTTGGTGAACAGTAAGATGCTCTGAGAGAAGAGTTAGTTGCACCACGCCTGCGCACTCGTCACTGCAGCTCGGTGTTCCACGTTGTGTTGACCAGTTGTGACAGTCGATAGCTGGCTGCCAGAGGGAACGGCCGCGCGCGCCCTCTCCGTAAAATACGTCTTACGTATCGCATCGTGTTTAATTTTTAGAGTGTTCGTAAATTTTACTTTTAGTGTAAATAATTAAATTAAAATAAATGTGTTTTAACGTGTCGTGTTTAGGAATTAAAGGATTTGAATAGGTAAGTGAAATTTTAATAAGAAAGCAGGGATGAGAGAAAAGCTGTGTGAATGAGGAAAATTTTGTGTAATTAGTTAAAGGACCTTTTCAGATTTCGTTCTTTATAAGCGGAAAATTTACTTTAGGTCGTCGGTTGTTTTGTTATCTTTGCCGAGATTTGGTTTCGATCAAAAGATTTCGATTTATCTTTTCAATGTTTATTGTAAACAGACTGAAAATTCGGATTTTCTGGCTGAAGAACTTACTGTTTATTCGAATGAAATTTATGTTTCTAACGAGTGGAACACTCAATATGAACGATTGGAATTCTGGGAAACCATGTTTCAATGAAAACTGTACTTATCAGAGAAGCACAGTTTTCAACAATCTATTTAAATGACACTGTTGATTTAACAAGTAAAATATTTGGGAACTGTTGTATTTTTGAGAACTGTGATCGGAAAATATGAATTGAATTTTTTCAAGTGAATTAAGTCGAACTGGCGTATGTTGAAAATATTCATGTTTTATTTTACTACGGTCTTTTTTATTTAGGTTCTTGTATATACGAATTCTACTAACTTTCAGTAGAATAAACACAAGGTGAAGACGACAATACATCTTTAAATGAAAACATTGGCATTCATCATTATGAACAACTTGGACTAGAAAATCAGCTGGCCCGTATATTAATGTTTGCATAGCTCGACAAAATGTAGGTACTGAACAGATGATTTTTTTTCGCGATTTCATGTTTGCTCCCAAAGTAAAACTTGTCTTTGATGATGAGTATTGTCAAAGTTTTCATTTATCGTTGTATTGCTATCATCACCTTGTATGAGTATAAGTAATGTTGACAGAGATTGTGCCAGCAGATTTTTTTTCAAATGAAGTTTCAAGAGCCATCTCACTATCTTGAAGACTCTCAATGTCAGTTCGTATGCTGAAGTATAATTTTGCATGCTTTACGGTCATGTATACCTTGTATACATTCTGCATGCCTTACGGTCGTATCAATTGAAACATGTACATTTAATAACATCCTTTGTAACAGTGTTTTCTGCAAAAATAAGTAATTAGATTTGATTTAAGTCTAATGGACGGCATAAAAAATGGATTTGGTTATGGAGCTTTATGAGATTTTTTTGGGCCAGAAAAATTTCAGTTTGTTATTTTTATTCGAAATAACATTACGGTTTTCTAACGTTTTAGTTGCTTTTCTTATTGAATGTAGACTTTGAAAATGGCGGGATGAGATATGTTTTAACTATTTGATAATATTGTAAAATAGTTATACCTACTGGTTAAGCTATTTTTAAAGTAAAATTGTCAGTTTTAGTCTTGCTGATAAAAAGTCAAAATAACATTTAAAAATAGAACTAAGTACAGAAAGTTACAGGTTTTACTTTTGCATTATTAAAAAAAAACCGAATAAAATTAAAGTTTCTCAAAACTTGAGTTAAAAATTGTTAAGTTTTAATAATTTTCATGCGTTCAAGTTAAAAGTAGTGTCTAACGGGTGCATGACGTGTCAGCTGCTTGTTATGACTTAAGTAAGAGTCAAGTTGGAGTAATTATGTGAAGTTAAGCCTTCGTTTATTACTTAAACGTTACTTGAACTTATTTGACGACTGTTGAAGCTAAGTGTTGGTCCTTTTTTATTAGCCTATAGTGTTCCACTGTTGAGCAAAGGCCTCCCTTATATCCATCCACACTTTTTCTTGCACCATCTCAAACCAGCCTTCGCGGTGCGCGTCCAATAATTTATCTCGACTCTCATCGATCCCTATATTTATAGTTACCTTGATACCTAATAACAATTTTATTGCGAATAAAGTGAATTCATGAAAACAAAAGAAATATAATCTAAATTTAAAAAATAAAACATTTATTTAATTGTTTTTGGTTAAAAAAATAACGAATAAATAATATAATATACAGTTAGTAGTTCTTTTGTTCACGATTATTGACACTTATTTTTGTAAGTTCTATCATTATTTTGTTTTGTTTGATTGCAAAAAATAAAAAAGTTCTCTCGTGCGGATGAAGCCCTTGAAATAGGTAATTCCTTATAAGCTAATTTCGCCCACTTTAAGAGTTATATTACTGTATTTTAATTACTCGAAACAGGAAATTGTAAATTAATACCATGGGCTTTCATGAGTCTTAACCAATAGGGATGTTTCCTGGGTATAATTATAATAATTATATTTGATGATATTAAGTTAGATTATCAAAAAATATGGGACAGTATTTTTCTTTACCAAATCAATAAAAAATGACAAAGATAAAACGTATCAAAGTTTAGGAGTGGGGGCTTGTTACGTCACTAAACGGTACAAAGTGAATCGAGGTGAGATGTCACGCGAAATTTCAATGCACTGTATCGACCTCATTTTTGGATTACGAGTCAAAAGAAAGAAAAACGTGTCCAATTTTTTTTGGCAATCTAACTGATGGTCTAATCAGATTTTTTTATGAAAATCTATTCCAGTCTTACAAATAGGTTTGTTACTTATTGGTGTAAGTTAACACTATTGTTATTTCAATATTATACAGGGTGAAACTTTAATGCGTAGTCATATTTCAGTTACCGCTTCTGCCATTAGAAATGAAAATTATTCGGCATTGACTATTACTTCTTTGATTAAATTTGTTCATTTCTATAGGCAGAATCATCATCACCAACTCAACCTTCTTACTTACTTCCTAGGTCCATACCTTTATAGCAGGATTGATAAAGTTATCGACATACTTGCTTTAAACAACTGAAGTTGTAAGAATAGTGTTTGAGTACATTCATAAAATGACTTATTACGAAACTGAGAACCTCATAATTGTTCCACATTAAAATCACAAACTCACCCTCCTACATACACTCACTCATCTTCATTTTAAACAAAAGGAGGACACTACACTACTTTTCCTTATTGTACTTTAGTTTTAATTTATTTTATTTGCTCTTATTTGTGTATAAATTAATATAATGCATATTTAAAGCCGTATTGAACTTGCAATCTTTCAAATGTATATTTTTAAAGAAGAGAGCTGTAGTCTGAGATACAGATATTAAGTTATCTAGTTCAGACACAGACGTCTTGTGGAAAGTTTTGCTAACTTAGTCTCATAAAAATTGTTTGACATTGTATGTACTTAATTTTGAATTTGAATAAATTATTAAAAAAAAACTCAAAGCATTTATTTCAAGAGTGCGAGAGACTCCATGGACACTCTTTAATTTAAACTATGTTATGTATTATTACAAATCCTCGTTACATATACTTTTTGCCCGTATTATGTGAGAACAATATTAGTAGAAAATAAACCTGTGGCAGTTAAGAGATGACCAGTCTCAACTGACGGCGCCCGTTCACAAACATGACGCGTGGATCAGCACCACTCAGCTCAACCATATCGAAGGGAAGCGAATGACCCGATACACGCGCCACCTTCAGCGAGACATTTGAGTGACCATGATAAACTCTCAACTGCCATGCTCTCGTTCATAAAAAAAAAACAATAACATAATAGCATATGATAATGGTATCCCATGGTACTCACATTTACAAAATTAGAAAATACTTCAAAATTATACAAAACTATAACTATTAAAAAGGTAAAAATACTTAATAAACTTAACTCAATACCCTGTAAACACTCAGTCTTAACTTAGCATAACACCTTTATCTAAAATGATTTACGAGTCAAATTGTCTCCATATTCTTTGTAAAGGACCTTAAATAAGTTTTTGAAAACTTTCTCACACATACGATAAGTTTTCGGTCTTCAGAACCCATATCAGACTCGCCTATCTAAATATGTAGCCATTAGAACATATAGGGTTAAAGATGATTTACGCAAGCCCCGACCGAAACCAATCTGTGCTATCTAGGTAGCGATCTTAAGTACTTCTAGGTCTTAGGTCTACATCTGATACTACACGAACTTTGATAACTTGAGTTGGGTTCAAGTTTAGTTTTGGTTCTAAAATTAGTTATGTTTATTTTGGGAATGGATATGACTGAATATTTGATGGTTAGGGTCTGGTTTGGGTATTGTTTCGAAGTTCTGGAAAAATTGGCCTTAGTACGAGTAAGTCACGGTTTTAAGTTTAGTTTTGGTTCTAAAATTACTTGTGTTTATTTTAGGAATAAGTATGACTGATTCTTTGATGGGTAGCGTCTGCTTTGGATATTGTTTCAAAGTTTTAGAAAAATTGGTCTTTAGTGTCAATGTTAAATCCTACTTTTATTATAAATGTGAAGGTTTGAATGGATGGACGTTTGTTACTCAATCAGACCAGAACGGCTGAACGGATCTAGATAATATTTGGCGCAGACATAGATTATAGTCTGGAATAGCACATGGCTATAATTTATATCGGGCGAAGCCGCTGGCACAAGCTACTTTGAGTAATTTTTGACGAGTCAGAAAAAATGGTCCATGAAAAATCGGTCCTTCAGAATTTTTATCAGACAAAAAGAATCTCAACCAACGAAAATACATTTCAGTGTAAAAATAACATTCCCTCGGTTACTTAGACTTTAATTATTCCGCACTTACTTATTAAAAACAGAACAGAAATTAAGGAAGAATGGTGAGTGTAAAAGATTGAGAAATGAGGTAATTATTATTATGCCTCTCAGAGCTCTTTTAAAGTTAATGTATTTGTACATGAATCTTTATATACTTGCTCGTAAAACAGAAATCGTTTCGTGATAGAAGAAGCTTTATAAAAAAAACCTGCTATTATTATACATGCAAAAGTATGAATGGATGTATGTTACTCAATCACACCAAGATCTGGATGAAATTTGGCACAGAGATAGATTACAGTCTGGAATAGCACATAGGCTACTAATATTATAAATGCAAAAGTATGGATGGATGGATGGATGGATGTTCGTAACTCAATCACGTCACAACAGATCTCGATGAAAGTTGGCCCCGAGATAGATTATAGTCTCAAATAGCACATAGGTTTTTTTTTTATCAATGATAGATAGACTCGCGTTTGACCACAATCTCACCTGATGGTAAGCGATGATGTGGTTGAAGATGGAGCACGCTTGCCTAAGTACTAAGTAACCTATTCACTCTCGACTTAAAGACTCAAAGGTTGTAGCTATCAAGAAACTCAAACTCTGGCAGGGAATTCCACACTTTAGCTGTACGCACAATGAATGTATTCCCAAAACGCGTGTGGGTGGGATGTCCACCATGTACCGGTGGGCCTGCGGACGGCGAGTAGTGGGTAACTCGCCGCCCGATCAGCACCAGGCCCGAGAGTCGACGGCGCGTAGTGTTCCACACGCGCCTCAAAGAGTTGTTAGCAAACACGACGGGGCCCGTCGTGACCGATTCCTGCCCTGGGGTTGAGGATAAATTCGAAAGAGTTACCTCGCCCCTGGGCATTCAGGGCAGGTAGGAACAGGGGTGGGTTTTAGTCAGTAAGAGTCTGACACGCCCTTCCGCTCCACCCTAGAGCGGAAGAAGTCTTTGGATGATTTCCCACCCCCAAAAAAAAAAACCATGTACCGGTGGCGCATCGCCGTACGTCTAATGGTCAGATGTTGGAACGTGCTTGGTGGAATTTGACTATGCAATTTTGACGCACTCTTCCCAAAATGCAACCGATGGAAAACCGACAGGCTAGCAACTCTGCCCTGTCTTGCATAGGGTCATAGCACTTAAGCTGAGCGATGGCCGTTTTGCGTGGATGTGACGCATTTTTTCCCCCAGTTTTTCATTGTTTTTGTGTTTCTCTGTTTTTTGCGTCATGTTTACCGTAAATAAACGTATTTTCTTTTCTTTTTTCTTTCTAACTCGACCTCGATGCTCAAGACTTTAGAAGCACTAATTCATCGCGGGCGAAGTCGCTGGTAGAAGCTAGTAAGAAATATGAATTTCTTATTTTTACCCGACTGTGCGACTCAAAGGAGGGTTATGTGTTTGTTCCTCTGTGGCCCGTTGATATTGAGGCTCTCATATCCTTTTCAAGATTTGTCATCCACAAGGTTTGAGGTCTTCCCCTACCCCTCTTTTTACCTGACTGCGTGACGCAAGGGAGGGTTATAGGTTTATCAGCCTAAGTATGTATGTATGTTTGTTCTTTGTGACACTTTAGAGACCAAACGCGTGGGCCGATTTTGATAATTATTACGTCAATTGATTCGTTTTAACCTTGCGAGTGCTATTAAAGACATGACAGTAATCAAAATACAATATGGCGAGTTGTCGACAACCAGACGCCATATTGTGAAAAAGATAAAAATGAAACTCGACGAACTATATTGAGTGGAGTATCAAAATAAAGGGTTCGAGGAGGCGATTCCAAAAATATAACTTACTTAAATGTAAAAAAATTAAAAAAAAAAATATTTTCAAAAACCCGACTGTAAAAAACAACCTAAAAGTTCCAAACAAATCACTTTTTAAGCAGTCTGATGCGGTTGGTGATATGAAATCAATAATTAAACTAAAATAACTGCCACCAACTGCATCAGACTGCTTGAAAAGTACTTGTTTGGAACTTTTAAGTGGTTATTTACAGTCGGGTTTTTTGAAAATATTCAATTTTATTTTTAAAAGACGTAGGTAATTGTTATTATTTTAAACGTCAGATGCAGTCGTACATGACTACACAAATTTTTGGAATAACAACGAGGCTTTAGTAAAAATTATATTTTAAAATTTGCTCTCTGTTTTTATGTTTGCTTTGAAGTTCAATGCATATTTTTTTAAATATTTTATCTAAAAAAGTTACAAACGAAACGTTGTTTTTATGTTGTGAAGCCTTTTGTGGAATTGCGAATTTTCTCCTCAAAAAATATTTTTTATGCGTTTGTAACTGGAGCTGCTACATTGGTTTGGTGGTTGTTAGCGTGATTTACGTACGTGCGTGTGGGTTTGATCCCTTTGTCAAGATGTTTTACGGTGATTCGGGCCTGCGGACGGCGAGTCAATAAAAAATCATCAATAAAATAACTCTCTCAGTTAGTATTAGTGCGAAATGTAGTATTTCATGAAATCATGACATTTGGTACTAATACTAACTGAAAGAGTTGTATTGATGATTTTAATGATTATAGTTCTATAAATACATACTTGCTACGGCCGCGAATCAAATTTTGACCAAGATACAACCTGACACTGACCTGCAAATTGCAAAAAACGTAAGAAAATTTGAATTTCGCGGGTTACCCTGGCGCATCCAGCTTAAATACTTTACCTGTGTGATGTAAAAAACGCTACCGCTAGAGATCGCTCTCTACTCAATCACGCCAGAACTACAGAACGGGTCTGGATGAAATTTATCACAAAGGTAGATAATAGTCTGGAATAGTACATAGGCTATAGTTTATAGTGTGAGAAATACTACGCGGGTGAAGCTGCTGGCAGAAACTAGTTGTAACATAAATAATATTTTTTTAGGTCCAAACTTCTAAGAAATAATGACATTCCTAGGCCCAAAATTAGTTGTGTGTCCTAAAACGACTAGCTATGTCGTTTATGTGTAAGGTTCAGATCCAACAAATGTTAGCCACAATGTTAGCGCGGAGGAATTTCATCACGCAGCTGCTGGAGACAAATGTCCGCAGACTATGTTAGTTATTTACAAGATTTAGTGGGGCGTATCACTATTATATGTTTAGTAGACAGCAATGGTGAATTGTCTTTTCTTGCATCATTTAGGATTTGTGTACTTTTGATAACTTTTTTGACTGCCTCGTTGGTTTCTTGGTCGTAATCGCTGAGCGTTTGGTCGTTGATTCGATTCCCGGGTCAGACAAAAAGTATAACACTTTTTGTCTGACTATAAGAGCAAAGAAACAGATAGTGCATCTGTGTGGCCCACGCTTGTCACACTAATATTATAAATGCGAAAGTTTGTGAGAGTGTATGTTTGTTACTACTTCACGCTGAAATGGCTAGATCGATTTATATGAAATTTGATATGTAGATAGCTTACACCCTGGACAGTCACCACACCAACCGGTCCTGTGCGTCTCACGTCCATCGGCTTGCCGCGACCCTCACCTGGTTATCGGCCCACCATCCATCGCTGCGTCTTCCCCCCCCCAACCTTTCGGCTCCATCGACCATCTGAACAGCGAGCAATGTGCTGTCCACTGCCACTTAAGCTTGTCAATCCTTTGGCTATGTCGGTTATCTTGGTTCACCTACGGATAAAGTTTTTTTACCTATGTTTTATTATAAAAATCCAGCATTTCCATGTCTAATACCGTGTGTATTCTTCTTGATGATTTGAAAAAATAAAACATTAATAACGAGCTACAGAAGTCAAGGACTTCCACGACAATCATTTGAAGATATCAACAACCGAATCTAATAACACGAAATCGATTCACTAGTCGAACCAAATAATGGAAAATAGGCTCATGGTCGAAACATGGTTTGGTATTATTTAAACTAATGTAGTTGGTAGTTCTACATATCAAGGTTTATAACAATACTAGCTTCTGACAACGGTTTCGCCCGCGTGGAATTAGTACTTCGTCTCAATAAAATTTATAGCTTCGTGGTAAAAATGTATCACGGCGTGACGTCATGCAAAAATTTCAACACACTATATTGTTTTTAACCGACTGCATAAAAGAGGAGGTTATCAATTCTTATGTTTGTATTTTTTTATGTACTCGTATGTTCCAGCATAAGTCCGTCATAATTATATAGACGGATTTGCAAAATTCTTTTTTGTTCGAAAGGGCCTTATTTCAAAAAGGTCCCATTTAAATTTCATATAGTTCTGATGATGAGTTTCGGAGACCATGCAGACAACGGAACTCTTTAGGGTTCCATACCCGAAGGGTCCAAATGTCCACACAGGTTTTACAGCCAAACGGTTGGAGCAAAAGTCTTCAAATTTTCACAGTATAAGCATCGTGTTGACCGAAAGCCATACAAATTGTCAAAAATATATTTGGTACGGAACCCTAAATGTGCGAAGTCTGGCACGCACTTGGCCGGTTTTTTTTGGTTTACGTGACAAAAGAAAAAAATCGTGTCCAATAATTATTGGTAATCTAATTGAGATTACCAAAAATTATTGGACTGACTAATTCGCTTTTTTTAGGAAAGTAGTCATATTTATATATATTATTGTGTACTAGCTAACCCGACAGATATCCTGTCTTAGCTATGAACTGTCAATTGCGCGAAGTTTAATAGTCGATAAGTGTTCTGAAATTTTCTAATTTTCCGCGCAACTTCTTATTTTTTGTTCATGTAACATAAGAAGAACGCCCAATATTTTTTTGGTAATGTAACTGGCTGATCAAATAGTTTTTTTTTTAAGTAAACTGGCCTAACGCAAATATTTAATTATTCGTAGAATTCAACATCTAACGTAAGATATTTTTGACCAAAAACTTTTACGCACATTTACTGGAATGGGAGTAACATTATTTCTAATTGCTCGTCTTTATCGGCGCCTAGCTTTTAGTCGGGCATGCTAGGCGAAGCTAGGCGTAGGCATTTAACTCAGTACGATTTATTGTTAATGTCTACGACACACGGTTTTCTCAGACAATTGTTTCCTTTGTGAAGTTTTGGGCGATTCTAAAACTGTTTGTTTTCTTCTATTATTTGGTAGCAAAATTTTAACTATGGTACTTGATTTTTAAAACCGACTTCGAAAAAAGAGAGATTCTATGTTCGACTCTATGTTTGTTTTCTTTTATGTATGCCCACCGATTTCTCTGGCAATTATTGTGGACCGACTTTCAAAATTTTTTATTCGAAAGAGTAGGTACCTACCTACACTCCTGAGCAGCTGGTCTAGTAAAAAAAATATTGAAATTGATTGGAGGACCTCGTGACTAAAGCAATAACAGGAGCATGGGTCGATCCATCAGGTTAACCTACGCTTGCCAGTGTTGGTCCATGGATGGGTGACCATCTTTACATACCGAGACTCCTCCGTGCCTAGGAAAGGACGTTAAGCCGTTGGTCCCGACTGTCAATCGTAGATCTTTGACAGTCGTTACGGATCGTCAGAAGCCCGAAAGTCTGACAAACAGTCTTTCCAGGGGTATCGTATTACCTAGTAACTGGGTTGTGGAGGTCAGATAAGCAGTCGCTCCATGTAAAATACTGGTATTCAGCTGCATCCGGTCAGACTGGAAGCCGCCCCCAGGTTGTTGGGAAAAGGCTAGGCAGACTGATTGAAATTGATTTAGTGCTTTTTGAAAATATCAACAAAATAAAAAGTATATCTACACGATTTTCTCCAATTATTTTCAAATTCCATTTTATTGGGGTTATTAATTTGGGGATAACTTTAGTATTTGGTTCTAGTTCTGAGGTACAACTATAAAGTGAAAAATAAAAAACTTTTTAGAAAAAATACAACCTAAAACATAAATACACTAAAAAATTTAAAAACAAAAGTCGGTGTCAAAAAACGAAGACACTAAAGTTATTTTTAATTTTTTTTTGTGTATTTTCTTTTTTGGAAGTCGGTTGTAGTTTTTGTAAAAAGATTTTTACTAACTACTACGTTCCGCGCGACTGCACTTGGCCATCCCATAGATTCCTATTTTTTCCGGGATAAAAAATACTTCAGAAGTCGAGAATTAGTCCAAGGGAACACACTCCATTCAGACGTGAAGAGGTAACAGACAAACACAGAGCTCCCTTCGCATTTATAATATTAATAAAGTACGAGTAGAGAAACATATGGAAATATGAATTATACGCTTACATGTTACTTTTCAAAGCTTACTTACTTCACTTAATTTGGATTATTAGTATTTATTAGTTTTTTTAATTGAGGAATTATTGTGTATAGTTAAATCGATTCTAATTATAATTGACAGTCTTCTCGTGTTAGCACCTATATTTAATGCTTATAATAATATCTTACGTTACGTATTCATTAAGCCTCTTTATTTGAATATGTATTTAATGATACACTCTGTCAGGGTTTACAGCAATTACTTACTATATTATGTATTTGTTTTTGCTGTTAACAAGGACACAGTGAACCTATCATTAGAGGTAGTTCTTAAAAATGTGGGTTTCCCATTGAAATGATTTTTACTTCAAGATATTTTCACCGGGGACAAAAACCAAGGAGGTTGTTAATTTGAAGCGAATGTTTCTTGATCTTGACAACCATCTATGTGTGTTTTTCAGTTTGGTTGTTTTAGATACGTCCTATTGTATCCATACAGGCTGTTACGAAAATGGGTGGTGATATTTTAAAAATACTGTTAATTCCCGTGGAAATGAACAACTTTCTTCAAGAAAATCATATTTCTTGTTTGAGAATTTATTATACAGGATGGAAAATATCAATGGGCCCTGAAGGGAAACTACTTTAAATCCTTAAGATAGATTATTTTACTTAAGTGAAACATTCTTTTATTTTGAAAAAGAAACAAAACTGCATTCACAGATTTGTCGAAAAGCTTACCTAAACTGGGAATCGAACCTGCTATAAATTAAAAAAACCAATAAATAAAATTCAAAAATCTTTGAATGCAGTTTTGTTTCTTTTTAAAAATAAAGGAATGATTCCTTTGAGTATAATAATTTATCTTAAGGATTTAAAGTAGTCTCCATTCAGGGCCCATTGATATTATCCACCCTGTATAGGCGACGCGGCAACAGCCAATCGCTCAACCACTGTGGCAATAGTGGTTTAGCGATTGTTTGTTTTTTTGGAACGAAGTTCCTTATCGTGCGTTGTGAAAGGGGGCTAGACGGAAAAAATTCTTACGAAAAGTTGTCACGACACTTTTTGCTATAGTAAAAAAAAAAAAAAATATTACAATTACTTTTGTTATAGTTGTTGTTATTGCTAAAGAGTTGAGTTGAGTTGAGCTGAGCTGAGCTGAGCTGAGCTGAGCTGAACTGAGCTGAGCTGAGCTGAGCTGAGCTGAGCTGAGCTGAGCTGAGCTGAGTTGAGCTGAGCTGAGCTGAGCTTAGCTGATCTGAGCTGAGCTGAGCTGAACTGAGCTGAGCTGAGCTGCGATGAGATGAGATGATGAAGTATAACTTCTTACGTGCGTGCGTGTGTGCGTAGTTAATAATAAAAAAAAAATATTATAAATTAGAAAAAAAAAAATATATTACAATTCCTTCACTAATTAATCGAAAGGAACTTCGTTCCATCCGGGTGTCCCTTGACACCTCTCAAGTTTTTTTTTTTTTAGCGATTGTTTGTTGCGTTGCATGTCGCGGGTTCGATTCCCGCGTGGAACAAAATATTCATATGCCCTACAGATAGTTGTTCTGGGTCTGAGTGTCTTTTGTATGTGAGTTTAAAAATGTCTGTGAACGCAACCACGATAAAGGTAACGTTTTCTTAAAAAACTGGCCAAGTGCGTGTCGGACTTCGCACATATAGGGTTCCGTACCTTATGAGGGAAAGCAACATTTTGGTGTTTGTTAGTAAAAATATATGTAATAATAAACATTATCACCAAATTTTAAGTTCTTATGTCAATGGGAAGTTAAAAATTTCTTCGAAATAAAATTTTGTGACAGACGACGGACAGACAGACAGATACGTGAGTGACAGTAATATGGATCTGTTTGGACCCCTCGGGTACGGAACCTTAAAAAAACACACTCACAAATTTGTACGCGAAATTTGAACACACAGCAGCAAGAAATTTAACATCGGGCAGTTGTCCGGACCAGACACAACACTAGACGTTGGAGGATCCTCCCTTTGCAATGTACATATGCGGGACTTCACCCTGTTCCGCATACCCCTTCATATTTAAAAGCTATTAAATGAAGAATAGTGATCCGAGTAAGGAGAGTAAGGAACGCTACGTAATCCCGTGCGCGGATGTAGAGCCACGCTCTATTTGATCAACTATTTGCACTAACTAGAGCTGCTAAAAGGGTACCCATGTCGTAAATAGAGTTTAAGTTTTAAGGATCCGGTGGTTTTAGTTAGAGGATATGATGAACTATATTTTTGATCAGTATAAAAAAAAAATATATTATTAATTGATGGGGAAAGACTTAATTTAGTCTTACTAATATTAAACAAGGAAAGTATCGTAAGGAAACCGGTATGTCCTAGAACCAAAAATTCGCAGACATGTGACATCCACCGACCTACATTGGGCCCGTGTGATGGATTACGGCCCACACCCTCTCACGGAGAGGAGGCCTGTGTCTTAGTAATGGAGACATAGGATGATTTAGCTTGTTTCTAAATATTATACTTACTAAAAGTAGAAGCTCGTGAAATAAAAGAGGAGCTCGTAGCTAAAGTAATAACAGCCACACAAGTCGATCCATCAGGTTAAGCTACGCTTGCTAGGGTTGGTCCATGGATGGGTGACAATTTTTACATACCGAGACTAATCCGTACCTCGGAAAGCACGTTAAGCCGTTGGTCCCGGCTGTCAATCGTGGATCTTTGACAGTCGTTACGGGTCATCAGGAGCCCGAAAGTCTGACAACCAGTCTTACCAAGGGGTATCGTATTACCCAGTAATTAGGTTGTGGAGGTCAGATAGGCCATCGCTCCATCTAAAATACTGGTATTCAGCTGCATCCGGTTAGACCGGAAGCCGACCCCAATATTGTTGGAAAAAGGCTAGGCAGATTGATTAATTGACTTACTAAAAATAGAACGTGCCGTGGTACTAAAATGATGTCCTTCTATTGTTTGATCCTCCTTTCAGAATCTGTTTGTCCCGGTAGAGAATAGGCTGATACTTGTTCGTGGGATTTTGTAAAAATTTGCGAGGAGATAAAGTCAACAGGGTAGACAATGGCGTATCATCTTTTAGTCGCAGATACACCCACATAATAGAGAACAATATATTTATTTACTTAGACTTTATCTTCTTGACTATGATATCTATTTTTAGCCGACTTAAAAAAAAGGACGAGGTTCTATGTTCGACTGTTGTATGATTTTTATGTACTAAATCCACCGATTTCTCTGTCAGTTGTGGACCGATTTTCAAAATTCTTTGTTTATCTGAAAGAGTCATCATCAAAAACCAAGAAAAATATAAATACATAATATTTTTTTTTGTTTATATGTATTGTATAAAATATGTATTGGTTTCCTCCAATCACATTAACTCCATGTTATTGGGGTTATTAATTCGGTCGTGACTTAAATATTATTTTTAGTTCTGTTTCAACTCCTCATCATCATTTCAGCCGTAATAGAATACGTCCACCGCTGGACATAGGCATACCCAAGTGTCTGTCTGAGAACAGCCGGTCCTGCGCGTCTCGCATCAATCGGATTCCTGCTACCCTCACCAGATTATCGATTCACCTTGTGGGAAACCTTACAAAGCTGCGTCTTCCAGAACGAGGTCGTCACTCCAGAACCCTTCGGCCCATCGACTATCAGTCTGCGAGCAATGTGAGCTACCCACTGCCACTAAAGCTTGGCGATTCTTTGCTGTCTAAGTGTTCAGGGAAAAATGTGGGTTCCGCTAATGCCCTATTTTTTTTTGTTTTTAGTTTGGGGAGTCATTGAACGGAACCAAAACGGAATATCTGTTCTGCGATTTCGGCGGTCTCTCTAGTCCTATAACTGTAGCTCTCAACAGAACGTCTATACCGATCTGCTCCGACTTTCGATACCTCGGGTCGCTTGTTTAGGGGGATGGCGATATAGACCGAGACATAACGCACAGGATCAACTCAGGATGGATGAAATGGCGACAGGTCACTGGAACAACTTGCGACCGACGGTTGCTCCTTAAGTTAAAGGGGAAAATCTATAAGTCCGTGATTAGACCTGTCGTACTGTATGGGTCAGAATGTTGGTCTGTGAAAAAGATGGATGAAAAAAGACTGCATGTGGCGGAGATGAGAATGTTGAGATGGATGTGTGGAGTAACGAGAATGTATAAAGTGAGAAATGAGTACATTAGAGGTAGTTTAAAAGTGGCGCCAGTCACAGAAAAGTTGAAAGGGAACCGCTTATCTTGGTATGGTCATGGTCATGTAAAGAGGAGGGATGAAACACATGTAACTAAAAGAGTTATGAATATAAATGTGGATGGATGGAGAGGGAGAGGGAGAGGCCAAAGAAAGGATGGATGGATTGTGTAAGGAGTGATATGAAAGAAAAGGGAGTTAGTGATAGCGTGACGGCTGACAGGACAGAATAGAAGATAAAAACGTGTTGCGCCGACCCCAAGTAACATGGAATAAGGGCAGGAAGATGATGATGAGTTTGGGCAGTCATCAAATAACTTCTCCCGCTCTGGCTGAAGCAGAAGGCTGTGTCAGACTCTTCTCTCTTTCAAACACTTCCGCAACTGCTCACCCTCTAAGGAACATTATAAAAGCGAATCATAATGGATCGTAATGTTATTCGCACGTAAGCGGCGGACGAATAACAAACGAGTATGTTTTTACAGCGCACTCATTTGTTACACTTGTTGTTAGGGCCAGTTCACATTGCGTCGTTTTAGTACAATTTTTTGCTGCTAAAGAATATTTATGTAATGTAAAATGAAAGAGGGCATTATATGGGTAGAGACACTTCATTAAACACATATGTCCATGGTATTCCTTCTTAATATTGGAACGACCTTAACCTCCAAATATCATGACAACACGACATTTTAGGTTATCATATTTCGTTGTGTTTGTTTAAATTTCTTGAACTGAAATCCTACTATACTACTAATATTATAAATGTGAAAGTTTGGATGGATGTTTATTACTCAATCACGCCAAAACAGCTGAACGGATCGGGATGAAATTTGGCACAGAGGTAGATTATAGTCTGGAACAGCACACAGGCTATAACTTATGATGTGGGAAGTACTCTGTCCACGCGTGCGAAGCCACTAGCAGAAGTATATGCACAAGTTTCATAGCGCCGTAACTTTGCAGACAATAAAAATGCCGATGGGGTCACTATGACTGCTTCCATAGAACGATCCCAGTAGTACGTATACTGCGGATAATTTTTGAATTACACACGGGCGAATCTACTGGCAAAAATCAGTAACGTACGAGAACATTATAACTAGTCCTTACAATATATAACTCGGAATATGAACAGTACACCGAAAAACAACAGGAATGGTCGACAGCAATGTTTCCGCGCATTTTATCTTCGTTCACCCCAAATATTTTCAGTGCGCAACGAATTTGTGTCAATATTCCTTTATTGTTTTTCTCTATGTTTTGTTGTTGCGTTTTCAGTGGTTTTTAGTCAGTAGGGACTCTTACACTTCACACACAAAAAAAAAATGGATTTTTTCGTGAGTTATTTTTAAATTCAAAATTTCAGAACAATCGGAAAGTGGGTGAAATTTAACTTAAATTGATTTTTTTACATAGTTACGGGTGAAATTAATAAAAACGTGCCAATTAAATTAAAAATTAAACAAAACACCCAAAGGCTTAAAACACAAAAGAGCTGATGCCGTTAAAACAGCTAAACCAATTTTGATATAAAATGTGTAAGAACCATAACTAGAAAAACTGCTTTCAAATGTTCAAATTTTAAAGGTTCTCCCGTTTAAGAGCTACGGTGCCACAGACAGACAGACACACACAAATTAAAAATAGGTTTTTTTTTTACTCGCTCATAAAACGTAATTTTATTACGACTAATCAATCAACCACAGCTAATTGTACTTAGTTTTCAATCCACGTGACAAATCACTTAACCTAATTAGAACAAAAGAAACACGAAATGACCCGAAAACAAAATAAACAATTCAATCGAACAAAATCCCTAAAACGGATGGCTTATCTAACATCGATTTCGTACTAATGAGCAACCTAACACAGGGAACTATATTCAGGTAACTTTTGTTACATCAGTTCAATGTACTGAAATAATCTATCATACTGTCCCTAAAATCCATTAATGGGAATAATAATACGAAGGACGCATGTTATGTTATATCGGAGGGAACTACTGATATGATATTATGTCCGTGGTAAAAAACCTTTTGGGTATGCAATTTACGTAAGTAGATATTTGGTATCCAACTGTTAAGGAATGATAAGAAAATATAATTTCAAATATTCTCAGATCAAATTACGACGGAAATTTTCTGGAGTAACATATATTTTTTTCAAAGAAATAACACTAGTCGTTTAGACGTGATGTTCAATTAAAAACAATTAAAAGTCGTACAACTGCTCCTTGAGAGGCCTCTTATAGTCCACTAGCGCCGCCAATACGTTATTGCCTTTTCTACACTAATAATAGACCACATTTTGTATTTTTGATTCTATTTACGAGTTATGACATTTTTTCGATTGGCGGCGCTAGTGGACTGTAAAAGGCCCCTTAAACAGTAAGAATCCCCTTTTACACGTAGGTACACGAGAAGAGAGCGCGCCTTGTCTAATTCATTTTGTAGATACTCAGACATACCCGGGCCTGCGGACGGCGAGTAATGGGTAGCTCGCCGTCCGATCAGTACCAGGCCCGAGAGTCGACGGACTAGAGCGGGAGACGTCATTGGATAATTTCCCACCCCTCCCCAAAAAAAAAGGTACTCAGACATTATTTTATTTGTTTTATTGATAATCAAAAGACAATAATATTTTCAAAAAACTACAATGTGAATAATAAATAAAGGTTCCAAACAAGTCACTTTTCAAGCAGTCTGATGCAGTTAGTGGCAGCTATTTTAGTTCAATCATAGATTTAATGCAACCATGTTGTTACCTACTGTGTAATACGTACCTCTGAAAGAATACACGAAGAACTCAGACCACATAAAGGAAAAACTCCGAGAACTTTTCACAGATAACAAAACTAACACTTTAAACTCATAAATCAATAACACCGTCACAAACCCCCATCCCTACATAAATTAAAAGGGCTTCAAAACCAACGGCAGAGCATCACATCGCTAGAATGACGTCACACTTCAAGCGTTTATCAAAGCGGGCCGCTACGAATTTCAATTGTAATCAAATATGGCGGCCGCTCTGGGTAAACAAGATAAAGCGGTGTAAACGTGTGATTTGACAAGCTTGCGGCTTCCTTGTGTGTTGTTGCGGATATTCATACTTGGGGTTTTAGGGGTGGGCAGAGTTTTGATTGGAACTTTCATGGGTACGTGAAGTTGATTTTAACAGCGATCAGTGCTGGGCTTGCATATATTATTCAAAGGTTATTTATCAGTCAGCTAATTGATATTGCTGCCACTTTCTCGTTTCGATGGTACATTTTAATTATGTTGGCGCAATACTTCCTCCCAAAATGGACTAAGAAAGTGATTATCTAGAGTGGCCCACTTGGAAAACGCAAAACTGGGAGACAGCTAGAGAGATGGACTGATGAAATTATAAAGATTGAAAGAGATGACTGGTTTGCTACAGCCCAAGATTGGGAAAAGTGGAAAAAATTGGAGGAGGCCTATACTCGTCGAGAAGTCCTTAGCAAAATGACTAATTAATAAATTATCATGATTAGATTTAGTTGACTTAAATGATGACATTTGACTGAGATGGACAAGGATTATATTTTTTTTTTTAACTGACTTTCGAAAAAGGAGGAGGTTCTATGTTCAAGTGTATGTTTTTTTTTTAATTTTTTTTTTTTTTTATGTATGTCCGCGCATTTCTCCGTCAGTTGTGGACCGATTTTCAAAATTATTTTTTTATCTGAAAGAATATACTTCCGAGGTGGTCACATATAAATTTTATCGAAATTGCTTTAGCGCTATTGCTTTAGAAAAACGAAAATACCCATATCTTGATGACGTTTTTGTGTTCTCCAAATGTTTAAATTCCACGTTCCATGTTATTGGGGTTTTTAGTTCTGGGGTATAACAACTAAAAAAGCGAAAAATAAAAAAACTTTTTTACAAAAAAACAACCGACTTCCAAAAAAAAATACACTAAAAATTTAAAAATAACTTTAATTTCGGAAGTCGGTGTCAAATATCGAAGAAATAAAATACAAACATCGACTTCCGAAATTAAAGTTATTTCTAATTTTATTTTTTATTTTAACAATGTTTGACTAAGATGAACTTTGACTTTGATTGTATGATTTTTATTATAATAATTTAAATTCAAAATTCAAATCAATAATAATGAAATCTATGTAAATATTTGTTAAGGAAATAAAGGGCTCATTGGCGTACCTACTTTCTTGCAAAATCTGGAGCTAAGGCTACCATCGACGACTGTTATCTACTACTGAAAGTGTTCTTTATAATTATCATGATAGACTATCAATTGTAATTATCACTACTCTTAGCAAAGTGATATCTAGGTGGTCGTGGTATTTGTGTCGGTAGATTAAGAATGTTCTTGAGCTACCGATATTATGACAATAATTCTGTTGTCCATCTTCTAAATTTAGATACTCTTATCGTATCATTTATTTCTGCCCAGGGGTTGAGGATAAATTCGAAACAGAGTTACCTCGCCCCTGGGCACTCGAGGCAGGAAGGAACAGGGGTGGGTTTTAGTCAGTAAGAGTCTGACACGCCCTCTCGCTCCACCCAGACCGGGAGAAGTCATAGGATGATTTCCCAACCCCCAAAAAAAAAAAAAAAATCGTATCATTCATTCAATTTTCGTACAGCTAAGGAGTGGAATTCCCTGCTGGAGTCTGTGTTTCCTGATAGCTTCAATCTGTTTAGCCCTTTTTTAAGTCAAGATTGAATAAGGTACTTCTAGGCAAACGTGCTCTAATGTCAACCACATCAACGCTTATTAACCGACTGCCCCAGAAGGCGGGTAATGTTTTTTTATTACCAAAATGTAAAAAAAATAATTAAATATTTTCAAAAAATCCGGCTGGCAAAAACAACTAGAAAGTTCCAAACAAGTCACTTTTCAAGCAGTCTGATGCAGTTTGTGGCGGTTGCTTTAGTTCAATTATTGATTTCATGCCACCAACTGCATCAGACTGCTTGAAAAGTGACTTGTTTGGAACTTTCTAGTTGTTTTTGACAGTCGGGTTTTTGAAAATATTGAATTATTTTGTTTTCTACATTTTAATAAGTTATGTATTTGGAATCGCCTCCTTGGACCCTTTATTTTGATACCCCACTTAATATGGTTCGTCGAATTAAATTTTATTCTTTTTTACAATATGGCGTCTGGTGCTCGCCATATTGTATTTTGATTTCTGTCATGTCTTTACTAGCACTCGCAAGGTTAAGACGAATCAATTGACGTAAGAATTATCAAAATCGACCCACGCGTTTGGTCTCTATAGTGCCACAAAGGAACAAACATAAATAAATACATACGCACATATGCTGATAAACACATTACTTGACTGGACTTGACGTACGGACGTCAAACAGTCAGCTGTTGTTTACATTTAAAAATAAGAAAAGTGCTCTTTTCCAAAGTATATATTGTTCTAAGGCTAGCTTTCATTTCGTAAATCAATCACAATTCGTCTACAGTGAAGCAGTGGCTTAAAAATAGGGGAAAAGTGCAAAAATCATAAACTTATAAACTAAAGTGTAAAGAAACTACCTACTAAATGCAAGAAGTGAATTTAATAAACTTAAACTAGTATTTACAAATATTATAACTAGGCTAAGAAGTGATTCCGGTCTGTGTGTTGTGTTGCTGGCGGTGCAGAGCTGCATGGGGTTGTCACACCATTGATTATATCCCATACACGAATTGTTTGTCACAGCGCCATCTATTGACAATCTGGGGTACCAAGTCAGCAGGATCAATCGCTCACAAGTGCGTAGATAATTAATCACGACAACATGCCGGCAGCGAAGTGTGGTGGTTGCGCAAAATTTATATCGCCACTAGAGGCCGCTAAGTGCGGCAAGTGCCGCTCTCTATTTCATCGGGCTTGCGGTTTCTTGCCGCTGTCGGGTTTTATAAATCCCACCTGGGTTTGTCCAAGCTGTAAAAATGCATCGGTACCGGGTGGAGCAGATACTATGCCGGTGGCGGCATATGCGCCGGAGGAGTCCATGGATACCAGCGTCTTAAGCTGCAGCACATTAGGTGATACGCAGGATATTACTTCCGGTTTATCTACCACCTTACGCAATTTTAAAGAGGAGCTGCAGGCTGAAATGCGCCTTATATTCAAGGAAGAGTTGCTGGTGATGCAAAGGCAATTCCAATCGGAATTTCAGAGTCTTCGAACTGATCTAGCGCAACTCAAAGCGGATAGGGATCATATGAAGGGGTCATTTGAGCAGCATGAGAAGCGAATGGATCGTATGGACTGCAAAATGGGCTTACTAGAGCAGAAAATAACAGCCATTAATGTATCGGGAACCAGTGAGGAATTTACTCAACTAAAGCGAGAGTTAAATGACCGGGACCAACAACTCTTATGCAATGACTTGGAAATTTCAAATTTACCAGAAGTCCGGTCGGAAAACCTCACGCACACAGTGAAGCTTATAGCCACAAAGTTAGGCGTGAATATTGAAGATCGAGACATGGTGAGCGTGGATCGCATGGGCGGCAGGCAAGTGAGCGCCGTGAATGCTGCGGGCCCGGTGGAGACGCGCCCCCGCATCGTGGTCGTGAGATTCATCCGTCGCGACCTACGTGATGAGCTGATGCGCGCCGCGAGAGTTCGGCGGGGAGCCAACACCGCGGATCTCGAAATGTCCGGTCCACCAAGTCGGTTCTACCTTAATGAACGCCTAACAAAAACCAACCGGCAGTTATTTCGGCAAGCTCGGGATGCGGGCCAACGTCTTGGCTGGCAATTTGTGTGGACCAAACATGGCCGCATTCTTGCCCGGCGCGGGCCCGGTGAGAAGGCTAAGCTCATACGAAATGAGACAGACATACGGGATGTCTTTGGACCGGATGTTGATAAGCTCACTACTGCAGTACATTGAATCTAGTGCTTCTGTCTATTTTTGTTACTCTGGTATGTTTAGTTTTTGTGTTGTGATTAAGTTGTCATGTCAGTTACAGTCATCTGTTTTAAAAGGTACATTGTTTGGCACTGCATGTCCTGGCTGTGGAGGGAGTGAGCGTGCCCCAGTGGTTGTGACGTACGTACATTTGTTTGTTCCCAATGTAAGTTTCTTTGCATCATCACACCATACTATTATGTATTATTGTCACTTGTTTATTTATATATCTACCCACTCTGGCTGTCAGTTTTTATTTTTATATCTACCCGTTATTATTGTTGTTTTTTTTATTTTTTACTATACCCACTATTACTGTCACTGCCCGTATATTATGTTTCTACACTATGGGTCGTATCGCACATTACATAATTTGAATGTATATAGCTATATCTCTTTTTCAAATGCCGCGAAATAAACATATTACGTTAGGATTTCTGAACGCAGGCTCATTATCAACGAATCATGATGAGTTTATTATTGCTATGGATCAACATTCAGTCGATGTTATGGCAATTAATGAGACATGGTTGAGGGAGGGGGAAGAAGGCAGGGCGCCAGTGGTTCCAGGATATCAATTGCGACACAGACCGCGCCCGGTGGCGATACGTAGGGGGCACGGGGGCGGAGTCGCGTTTTATATAAAAACAGGAATCAGTACTCAAATAAGGGCCCATCCACATCATCCACAAGTCGAACAAATGTGGTTGAATATAACTGCCAAAAAGAAGAAGCTACTTATAGGAACAGCGTACCGGCCTCAATGGTTAGACATTAACATTTTCCTCGACGCGATCACGGACAGCATGTGCGCTTTGGCTCCGTATGACAATGTTGTTCTATTGGGCGATTTTAACGTTAATATGCTTGACACACACACTGGTAAAACAAAAAACCTTATGCAATTCCTTGATTACTGTAAAATGGACCAAATCGTACCCACGCCTACGCACTTTGTGGGAGATAGTGCCACATTAATCGACTTGATCTGTACGGATGCACGGTATCGGAATGCTTCTGTGGACCACGTCGCGGAGCTCGGTCATCACTCTTTTGTCTCATGCGAAATAGTCTTTAAAAAAGAGAAACCGTTACGTAAAAGGGTAGTGTATCGTGCGTTTAGGGACATTAACGCTGACGATTTCAGGAGAGACCTGGAGGCGATCCCGTGGGACTCAATCTGCCAACTAAACGATGTAAATGACATGGTAAATTCTTTTAATTCTTACATCATCAGCCTTTTTGACGCCCACGCACCTGTTAAAGCCAGAATATTTAAAACCCAACCGACACCCTGGATAACAGACATTATAAAATTAATGTTTAAACTGAGAAATGATGCACGCCTTCAATATCATCAAACAAAACTGGAAGCGCACAAACGTTACTACTTAGACCTTAAGCACCAAGCAGTAGTTGGTCTACTCAATGAGAAAAAAGCCTTTTTTAATAAATATATAAATGACAACATTAGCGACTCTAAATCACTATGGCACAATCTAAAAAAACACGTGCTTCCGGTAAGTAAAGACGATGGGTTGCTCACTGAGCATTTTGACGACCCAGATGGGATAAACTCAGCGTTCTTGGATGTCCCGGGTGACCCTAATATTAGCTCTTCTCAACAAACCTTTTTTCAAAATAATAAATACGGTTCCGCCATTTTCACCTTAATGCCAACAGACACAAAAACAGTGTTAAATATCTTAAAAAACATATCCACAAATGCGCAAGGGGTTGACGGTATATCGAAAGATATGTTAACACTTACACTACCACAATCATTAACTACAATTACCGAGATAGTAAACAGATCAATTACGTCAAACGTATTTCCTGATTTGTGGCGTAATGCGATTGTGCGGCCTCTTCCAAAAAATAATAACCCACAAAGTTACAAAGACCTTCGGCCAATAAGCATTTTGCCATGTTTGTCCAAGGTTTTAGAGAGAGTTGTGTATCTGCAGGTCATCGATTTTCTGGAGGAGCGTGGTATTCTGCCTGAATTGCAGTCAGGTTTCAGAAAGGGACGCGGAACCGCGACTGCCTTAGCGGACGTCGTGGGTAACCTCCTTGAGGCACGGGACCGTGGTGAGGGTTCTATTATGGTGCTGCTCGACTACTCGCGGGCGTTTGACTCAATTAATATTCCATTATTATTGTCCAAATTAACGTACTACGGTTTTGACAGCCAGACAACCGGTTGGTTTGAGAGTTATTTGACGGGTAGGTCGCAGCGGGTCGAGTTGCGCAGGAAAGACGGTTCCACGGTATCTTCTTCCCCAAAGTTAATTACAAGGGGAGTTCCCCAGGGATCGCTGCTTGGGCCTTTACTCTATATACTCTATAGTGCCGACCTATCCGCGTGTATTAAAAACTGCAAGTACCATGTATACGCGGATGATACTCAGTTATACGTCTCATTCAACACTAGAAATATATCAGCTGGCGTACGTATCCTAAATGAGGAATTAGACAGGATCGCGTCGTGGTCCAGGGACAACTCACTTGTACTGAATCCAAAAAAGTCTAAGTTTATGGTCCTGGGAAGCAGAAATCAAATAAACTCAATTCTTTCTGCGAAGCCCGAAGTTAAAATCATGGGTGAAAACATTAAAAGGGTGGAAACCGCTTGCAATCTGGGTCTAGTCATGGATCCAGAACTTCGTTTTGAGGAATACATCAATGGTGTAGTAAAAAACTGTTTTTATAGATTAAAGGTTCTATACCGAGTGAAAAACCTCCTCAGTGTTGCACTGAGGAGGAGATTGGTGGACAGCCTGGTACTGTCCAAACTGAATTATTGTGACACTGTATACGGGCCGTGTCTCCTTTCCCGCACAGTACGTCTAATACAGCGGGTGCAAAATGCGTGTGCGCGTTACTGCTTCAATATACCATGGAGGCATCATGTCACGCCGTATTTTAATAAACATAGCATATTAAAAATGGCTGCACGACGGAAACTACATTTGGCAGTCTTAATGTTCGGCGTCATACAAACACACAAACCGGAATACCTGTCAAATAAGCTTAGCTGGAGACACGAGCACTTTAGCTACTCCGCCCGTTCCACGTCCAAACCGCTCTCGTTGCCGCCTCGTAATACCGCAGCTTTCAGAGGATGCTTTAAGTATGCCGCCACTCGCTGCTGGAACGATATACCACCTCCCATAAGATCGCTAAAAACAAAGCAAAGTTTTAAATTCCATTTCAAAAAAATGTTGTTAGAAGAACAGAACGTGGACCAACGTATATTTTATAAATAAAATCCTTTAAGCTTTAATGTTACTCACTTAAGGTTTATAATCCATTGGCATCGTATCCAGGCAGTTTCGAGGCGCCGGCATCACAATCCTTCGCGGGCGGCGATGTGGGGGAGTTTCTTCACTGGGTGCCACATTTTCTCTTCTTCCTGTGTTTTGTTGTCAGGCATCGATGATCGTACCACACAAGCGAATCCCACGGCACATGCCAGCACGGGACTCGTGCGCCACCTGACGTCATGCGAGCTGTTACGTACGCGCCGGCTGGCGGCGCGCGTCTTAATGGCGCGCGCCGCCGCGCCGCCGCCGCCGTCTTGGCGCCACCCAGCGCGAGCGCACGAGCGCGACTTTATGTAGGCTCCGTTTTATTGACACACATCATATTTTAAGTAGTTTATTATTATCTCACTGTGTTTGTTTTACCTCAGTTTTTTTCTCTTTTCTTTTTTTTTAATTATCCTGTCTTAAGTATTTAAAGGTTTTGGTTTCCGTACGTCACGTCATAGGCAACCACTGAAAATCAGCGCCGTGCTGTGGGTCCCCCACGGTATAGCATTATGCTGAGTGGAAGCCTTCTTGCCACAGCCACGACATGCATCTGTTTTTTATTTATTTCTACCCACCTATTTAACTTTTTTTTTTTTTTCCTTCCTTTTTTTTGTTAAACTTGTTACTAACATAGAAATATAAGATTTACTAACACTATCGATAAGGGTTAAGACTTAGCAAAATCATATTGTTGTGTATGTCGTTAATTTGTGGCAAATAAATACTTTTTCTTCTATTACCCTCCCTTGCGTCGCGCAGTCGGGTAAAAAAGGTATCTATCTCATCATAGAGATCTGGGATCAAAAATCTATCTAAAATGTCAAAAATCGGTGTGAAAGACTCTCTAACACTTTAGATCAACAAACAACATATTTCCTTAAATCCTTAACAAAATATAAACCAAAAGTAACCATACAATATCGTACTCAAATCCATAACAGAAAGAATGTTATTGTATTATTTGTAGAAAGAGCCTACTTTGTGGAACGAGCCATTGTTGGTCTAATGCATCTTATTATGGACTGAAGTCTATAGGTACTTATTCCATTAGTGATTCCCAACACGCATTATAGAGTTGAAAAGGAACGAAATTTAACTAAAGGATTGGTTTTTATTCTTTCAAAAGCAGTGGTTTTGTTGGATATATATCTACATAGTTTTATAGTGCTTATAAGATCCCATATTGTGAAAATATCATCATCATCATCAGCCTTTTAATATCCCCACTGCTGGGGCACAAGCCTCCTCTCTCTGTGTAGGCCGTAATCTACCACGCGGGCCCAATGCGGATTGGTGGATGTCAAATGTCTTCGAATTTTTTATTCTAGGACATGCCGGTTTCCTCACGATGTTTTCCTTCACCGTTTTGAGAGCAGTGGTGATGAAATAATTTACACAAAGTAAAGCGCCTGACTGGGTTTCAACTCATGACCTACAACTTGTAAGTCGCGGCCAATACCAATGGGCCACCACTGCTCTCCGTTGTTGTGAAAATATAAACCACCATTTTCATGACAGATTTTGTAGGAAAGATTATGTAATAGACATCTACCTTTTTGTTTTTTTTTTTTCTTAAGGCGAAAAGTCTTAAGAAAATATATAAAATATACCTCTAATAAGCAGCCTAAATGACGGAATACCATAGTATAATACCACATAATTTTGTTTTCCTCTAACGGTTATGCCATAGATGTGCCTGTGGTACAGTGTACAGTCACGAGCAAAAATATGTACACAACCAAACTTTACTTGTAAGCGTTGAGTATTTTAAATGGACGTTTTTAAGATACTCGAGCTTACAATTGGGTGCTCCAAATCGAGAAATGGCTAAGTCCACTTTTTCAGTTTTTGGTAAAAAAAAAAATAAACATATTAAATTTTTTTGAAAACAAACCACAGGATATGTTGAAATTAAAATACCATTCAGTTATAGTAAACAATATACTCTTTATTTTAGTATATAAAACAAAACATAAAAAGCATTTATAATAACTTTAATTACGAAAAAATAGTTTTGGACTTATCATAAATCAACAGGACTTAGGGTTATCTTTCCCTCTTTTTAAGGACTAAGGAATTTAACAAAACAAAACTAGCATATTTAACAGTATTCTATTAATCAAAAATGAGTAATAACTATTTGCCTTTAAAAATAACTAGGCTAGTTACTCTATTTCGTCATCCAATTCCTCAACAATTTGACTTACATTTAATTTAGCCTGTTCCATAATCAAAGTTTCATAGAATTTTCTTTTTTCTTGTGGTACAAATCGAATAAGTTTTTTAATGTCATTAATTTTAGCTTCTTTAATTTTAATAGCATCTTGATAACAATCAGCAGGAACATCTCGAAGATACCTAGATATAGCTACTCTATATAAAAAAAAATCTTTAAAGTTATCGCCAGTCATTGAATCAGAAAAGGCTGGCTTTGCATGTCTTTTAAATAAAACTCGACGACAACCTGAAATTCCCGGTATTGTTTGTTTAATATTATCATTATAGTAAGTTTTATAATCTTTAACTTTTAATACTCTTTCGTTACCTCGTTTTTCTTCTCGCTCTCCTCCTCTCCTATCTATTTGCCCTTGTTCTATCAGGTTCTTTTCTAAAAATACCACTTCAAATTTTTTGGCATTTCTACTGTTCACTACAAAATTGACATAACTTTCAGGTTCATATATTTTTTCATGTTTTAATTTTTGTCTTTCTATGAGAGCAAAATCTCTATCAATGGGCATCATTGAATGCCCAGGAATTGGATAATGTACAGAAATTGTTTCAAACAAGCCTTTCGCACACAACTGATCAAAATACGTAAAAATAAATCTGTTTTTATTTTGACTGAAACAATTATCACAAAATATTTCTAAATGGGTCTGATCTGGGATTTTATGGTGTAAAAAATAATCATCCAAAGCAGTTATTACTTCGTTCGGCCCTTTATGGGCATAATTTTCCGTAAACAAGTACATAGTTGCTGAGTTTTCTTTTAAGTTATGTATACCAAAATTATGAAGCCATAATTGCCTGAGATAATATTCATCAGTTACATTAGTGACCGGCAATGGCAGATTCTTTTGAAAATCAAAGCAAATAGATAATTTGTTTTTGTTCATATTTTTGTCTTCCTTTTCTGAACTACTATACTTTTTCAAAAATACTTCGGCTTTGCGCAAGTGCAACTCACGTCCAGATTTTAAACTTGCAACTTTATCCTTGTCTTTAATAATTTCTGCAGATTGAATATCTACTTGAAATTTTTCACAAGTGCTACATATATCTTTACGAGGAACTGCGAACGAAATATTAAAATCTGTATTAAAAATTTCTCGAAATTTTTCATAAGTAACTGATACATCTAAATCGGTATTCTGTTTTAGAAAATCGCGGTGAAGTGTAGCAATATTAAGATGAGAATCAACATAGACCCTATGTTTGCTAGAAGATCGAGAGTAGTGCGACGCTCTTGCGGGGATATTTTCTATAAATGAATGAATTCTTTTAATTACTGCCTCAGTGTATATTATCTTGCTTGCTTGCTTAGTCCTTTTTCGGTAAAAACTTACGGACTAAGGGATTTATAGGACTTAGGGATTTTTGGAACTGAAAGTATCGTCAATTTTAATTTTTATAGTTTTCAAAAACCCACTTAGGGATATCATAACAAAAAAATTGTTGGACGTATCGATAGAGAAAAAACGGCCGATCAACCTGTGTTACTAGTTTAAAAAATCCCTAAGTAGGACTTGGGGATTTTTCGAATTGGGGCACCCAATTAAAGTTTGCTTGAGTACATATTTTTGCTCGTGACTGTACACTCGCATTTCACTAGTAATGTTTTAGTCCTATGAAAAGATGACTAGCCTATTGCCATACACCGGGCACGAATCCAAACTTCGGGCAACTATTGAGAAATTATAAATGGAAAAAACCAATGACATATTGCTCGACCTCAGAGTCAGACTCATTACCACATGCCCAACAATAGCGCTTGCTTACTAGACCAACGAGCTAACCAAAACTACACACTACAGTATGTCAAAAACATATTCCTAAACGTTTCACAAAAGTCCATTCGGTGCACACGGATTCCGAGGTACCTGTAAACCTTACCTACATAAGTTCAAACATTAACGTATTCACAGCATCTTCACAAAACAGCTAACCAACTTACCATAATTAAGTGATTCGTCTCCTAACACAATGCCACTGCTTTACATACTAAACGTTGTCGGCGCATATTTTTAAAGAGACCTCCAGCCGTCTTCACTGGACCCTTAAAACGCATAATCTCTTTAGAACCGTCTCCACGTTTATTCATAGGGCTGTGTTGTGGGTAACAGCTAATTTATTACTTGATCTTACCTTTTGAACTTAGGGTGGGGTTACAGTGTAAACGAAGGCTATGCTTTGGGCGAAGGGAGGATACCTATACGTAGAATTTGATAAATCATCATCTCATAATTTTAGCTGAAAGACGTGCACTGCTGGAAATAGGCCTCCCCCAAGTGTCGTCCCAACGACCGATCTTGAGCGTCTCGCATCTATCGCATTTCCGCGACCCTGACCTTATCATCGGTCGACCTTGTGGGAGACCTTCCAACGCTGCGTCTTCCGGTTAGCGGTCGCCTCTCTAGAACCTTTCGACCCCATCGACCATCAGTTCTGCTAGCAATGTGCCCTGCCCACAGCCACTTAAGTTTCGCGATTCTTCGGGGTATGTCGGTAACCTTGGTTCTGCTGCGCGGATATTTAAAAAGTAAATAAATTTGTGATTGAAATTCGATTTTTTACTTAGCTTTCAGGATCATACGGTCTAGTCATTCTAGCCATAGTAAGTCGGTACTTTATCTTAATAAATAATCTTTTTAACCGACTTCCAAAAGGAGGAGGTTCTCAATTCGTCTGTATGTTTTTTTTTTTTTTTTTTTGTATGTATGTTACGCGATTTCTCCGTCAGTTGTGGACCAATTTTCTAAATTCTTTTTTATTTAAAAAAATATACTCCCGAGGTGGTCCGATATAAATTGTATCGAAATTGCTTCAGCGCTTTTTGAGAAACTGAACAAAAACGAAAAATACGTGTACCTCGATGACGTTTTGGTGTTCTCCAAATGTTTAAATTCCACGTTCCATGTCATTGGGAGTTCTGGGGTATAACAACTAAAAAGAGAAAAATAAAAAACTTTTTTACAAAAAAAAAAACAACCGACTTCCAAAGAAAAAATACACTAAAAATTAAAAAAATAACTTAATTTCGGAAGTCGGTGTCAAATAACGAAGAAGTAAAATACAAACACCGACTTCCGAAATTATAGTTATTTTTTAATTTTTAGTGTATTTTTTTTTAGAAGTCGGTTGTTTTTTTTTTTGTAAAAAAGTTTTTTAGACTAATATAGACGTCAAAATAGTTGATTTTTTTTTGTTGCCTTATCCTTGTAATCTCTAAAAGTACTCTAATTAAAGCAAACATTATTTCACAGATGAAAATCTACTGTTCCGCTTAGTATATATAATGCACGGTTCGTGTGGGATTCGCCACGAAATCGCGGATAAAATCTTGTGTTACTCGTATTATATCTTGAAAAGTGACATCAATAGAAAGTCGGCCGTGTACCCGAAAAATATTTCCACGGTAGCTCATTTAGTATTCATAAAGAGGTCAAGTACTTTCCTTTGAAATAATTAAAAGTAATTGTGAACTGATGTCGCCGCGGGTGTTTTAGATTAACAACTCGTATTTACAAAGTAACAGGATGGCTGAAGATCAGTTCTACCTGAACTATGAAAACCGGCAAACCATAAGGGTTTCATTTTGGACTGTATCTCATGAACCGTAGTGGGTAGACAGTTGAAATTTTCACACAGCGTGTATTTCCATTGCCGCTGTAAAAACGAATAGGAAAAATAAAAATGAAATAAATATTAAAGGGGGGAGCCCCCTTTTAATTCTCCCCCAGGGAGCCAGGGAGTTTTTTATTTTTTGTTATAGCGGCAACATAAATACACATTCTGTGAAAATTTCAACTGTGTAGCTATTACGGACCGTGAGGTACAGCCCGCTGACAAACAGACAGACAGCGGAGTCTTAGTAATAGGGTCCCGTTGGTTACCCTTTAGGTACGGAACCCTAAAAAGGGGTAAAATCGATTGTTTGTTATTACAAAAATTATTTCACTGGCTGAGTGGTTATGTTTTATTCCGGAAAATAAGACGCTTCCTGGATAGGTCAATCGAAAAAAAAACTTCTGAGTGGGAAATCATCCAATATTCTCCCACTCTGGGTGTTGACTTCTTATTATATTATTATTGACTAAAAATCACCCGTGTTCCGTCAGTTGCCTATGCCAGGGGAAACACAGGCGAGTTAATGGTTAAACGCCTATCTGTATATGTAAAATACAAAGTCCTGACTGACTGACTGACTAACTGATATATCAACGCAGAGCCTAAACCGCTGGACCTAGAGACATGAAATTTAGAGGGAGTCATCTTTGTGATGAGTAGGTATCCACCAAGAAAGGGTTTTTCGAAATTCAACCCTTAAGGGGGTGAAAAGGGGGTTGAAAGTTTATAACAGAGGAAGTACTTTTACTTGTTTAGCGCAAAAACGTGCGGGGATGAAGTTTGTTCCTTGAGAGAGGCCATAGTAGAGCGAACAAATTAGACCTTAAGCCTTGTGTTTCAGTGGGGTGATGACAATCAGCTGCAGAACTCCACGACCTCATCCCACCGGCCCCCTTCTACCAACGGACATCTAGACACACTGCAAGTTACCACCCCCACCTTTTTGCTATTCCACGAAAACGGTGGAGGATACGGTGGAAGTCTGCCCCGCTTGGGCGGAGCACCGCCGTATCCTCGTGGATGCGATAGGTGGCAGCGACCTCTCGCGCCCAGCCCTGGTTCAGGCCATGGTACGGAGCGAGAGGGAATGTGAAGTAGTCTGCGCCTTCTGCGAAGCAGTAATGCTCGCGAAGGCGGAGGCGGGATGCGTGAGGGAAGCTCAACGGAGTGGCCCTCACGGCCCCGGCCGCTACCACCGCAGGAGAGGTACTGGGCGTAGGACGTCGCTAGACGATCTCCGACCACCGTAGACCCGGCCCTGCGGACGGCAAGCAGTGGGTAGCACGCCGTCCGATCAGCACCAGGCCCGAGAGTCGACGGCGCGTAGTGTTCCACACGCGCCTCAAAGAGATGAGTGTCTGTCACCACTGACAGGGTCCACCGTGGCCGGTGCCTGCATGTCTAGGGGTAGCGGATAAATTCTGAAAATGAGTTACCGCACCCCTGGGCACACAGGCAGGGAAGGAACAGGGGTGGATTTTAGTCAGTAAGACTCTGACGCGCCCTCCCGCTCCACCCAGAGCGGGAGAAGTCATTGGATGATTTCCCAACACACAAAAAAAAAACCCATAAAAAGAAGTACTAAGTCCACGCGGCTGATGCCGCTGGCAGAAGCTAGTTAGTTATAAAATAATAATAAAATGTATTCAATAATTCTGATTAAAAGCAACGTTATTAAATGAATAAAGTTACTGAACAATTATCATTTAAATAATTTATAAACTACTTGACATCTAATAACGAACTCCAGTCTATTAAGTAAATTATACTTTAATCACAATAATATCACAACGATTTCTTTTTTAACTAGAGATTTTAATAAAAGTAGTTGTTCGACCCCTAGACAGGCTGGAGTGGAAATAATCGAATTAAATCTGTGACGAGTTGTTTATTAACAATATTTTGATTTGTGACAGCAAAATTATGGATAGGAGTCGTTTCAAAAACGCAGAATACTGAATAGGGTTATGAAGCTGTATTGTCATACTTTATTTTAACACTGTTGAACCGATTTGTCTGCCAACACATTTAATTATTGTTAAAAGTTGTAGTTTAAAAGCTCAGGAGAGTTAGGATAACTTTTATTTGTTTTTGTTTTAGATAGATAGATAGACAGTTGGGAAAAGGCTAGGCAGATTTAGTTAATACTTGTAACCAATGCTGAGGTTTATTAGTTTTTCAAAAAGTCAACTGTCACTCTGCGTGTCGAACAGAAGAATACACGCGAATAATTCTACTGCGGTCTTTTATTTTATTTTATTTTATTTACAGAAAAACAGTAACACAACTCTTCTCTTCTTCTTCTCTTATCTTATTTTATCTATCTAAACTAATCCTACTAATATTATAGATGTGAAAGTTTGTGAGTGTGTATGTTTGTTACTTCTTCATGCTCAAACGGCTGGACCGATTTGGATGAAATTAAGTATGTAGATAGCATAGACTGGATTAACATATCATCATCATTCACCTGCCCTTATCCCAATTTATTTGGGCTGCCTTTTATTCCGGTCTAGGCGGGTAAAACCGCGGGGCGCAGATAGTAATTTTATAAAGAGAAAATATTGTTTTGTTTGTTTGCTCCAAAACTACAAGACCGATTTTAACAATTTTTTCGCCAATAGAAAGGTAAATTATCAAAGAGTAACATAAGCTACTTTTATCCAATTTTATCCAAAATTTAATTAATGTTTGTTTGGTTATGTTTTAAACTATTATTCTGATTTTTTATTTTATTATTTTATTTGTAATGGTTATCTTTATTTTATTTTATTTCTCTTGTACTTGACATGATGGATTATTATACGTTGGTACCTACTCGTGCCCTATCTAGGTGTAACGTAAGAGCCATATTACTGCACACAAATTTTATATGTTCACTGGCTTCTAAGATACAGGTACATAAACCTAGTTTAGAAGTCAGGGGTTTTAATTATTGTATATCTTTAAGCCTTTTATTGTCGTGTACAAAATCTTTTTGATGTGAAATATTGAGAAATAAATTATTATTATTATTATTTCGTTTATTCATTTTTTAAACATATTAAATAAATTTTTAAATATTTCTTAAAAAAGAATATATAAAAAACATTTAAAAATATAAAAAATAGTAGCCCACCGGTATCGGGAACAGGGTCCAAGCTACCGGCGGTCAGGGCTCCAGAGAGAGGAACCGCCTGACAATGCGAGCCGTGTCCAGAAGTACTGCTTTCTGAATCAAGCCCTTGATCCAGCCGCCTAACGAGAGCCTCCTGAGGTGTTGATCGAGGCTCGTGGCTATTAAGCCATTGGCTGACACGACTATCGGTACAATGATCGCTGAGTCCACATCCCACATGTCGACAACCTCGCGAGCCAAGTCAATATACTTGATTTGTTTATCTTTCTCGGCTTTCACGAGGTTCTCGTCATGTGGGACGGTAATGTCAACAATCATTGCACGCCTCTCGATTCGGTCCACCACCACTATATCAGGCTTATTGGCTACAATAGTCCTGTCAGTGATGATGGACCGATCCCAGTACAATGAGATATGACCATTATCGAGAACTGGGTCGGGCGCATATCTGTAGTACGGCACTTCCGATTCCACAAGAGAGTACTTCAGAGCAAGTTGCTGATGGATAATCCTGGCTACAAGGTTGTGCCTATGCAAGTATTCACCGTTAGCTAGACGAGAACAACCAGAGATTATGTGGCGGATTGATTCTCCCGGACGATGACATGCCCGACATATGTCAACCGTGCCGTCCTTCACAATAAATCTCCGGTAGTTTTTCGTCATGATAACTTCGTCCATAATTGCACAGACAAAACCTTCGGTTTCCCCAAAGAGGTCACCGACACGCAGCCAGGCTACGGACGCTAGTTGGCCTACATCGGGCCCATGTAGGGCCCGGAAAAAGCGTCCGTGAAGTTCCTTACTCTGCCATACTTCTCTGCGATCGTTAGTGTCAAGCACTAGAGGTTTGTGCCAGTTCTCGTTAGCCAAGGAGAGTGGAGTAAGGCCCTTGTCCACCGCCACTACATCTCGATGCATACCCACGTCAGCAGCTAGAAAATATTCCCTTAGACTGCATACCTCGCGGTTGTGGAGGGTTTTGGCATTTAAAAAGCCTCGGCCTCCACACTTCCGCGGGATATACAGTCTCATCACTGAAGAACGTGGGTGATGCATTCGAAATGCAGTCAGCAGTGTACGGACACGCCTATCCAGGGCGTCAAGTTCTGTTTGAGTCCATTTGAGTACGCCGAAAGAGTACATCAATACCGGCATGACCCAACCGTTGAAGGCGCGCACCTTGTTTCCGCCCGATAGAAGACTATTAAATACCTTCTTCAGGCGGCCAAAGAAGCGCTCCTTCAACGATTGCTTCATGTCAGTAACATTGATACCTAACGCTTCCGACATACCCAAATACTTATAGGTTTCGGTTGGAGAGAGGGATCTCAGGTTTATGGAATCCGAGAGTTGAGTTCCCACGGATTCCACAATCTCCCCTCGCTTTACATGCATGACTGCACATTTGTCCACACCAAACTCCATCCTGATGGCACTACTGAAGGTTTCAGTTACCTTGAGTAGCTCCATCAGTTGCAGATTGTTGGGGGCAAAAAGTTTCAAGTCATCCATGTAAAGCAGGTGAGATATAACCTGACCACCTCTCTTCAACCGGTAACCTAGTCCTGAATTCTCCAGCAGTGTGCTTAGAGGATTCAAGGCTAGGCAAAACCAAAGCGGACTCAAACTGTCACCCTGGAATATACCCCGCTCGATCCTTATCGGTTCGCTATTCCTCTGGATTTGTCGACATCCTGGATAGCGAAGGACCGTCCTCCATTGCCCCATACATGATATCAGGAAGGTGCGTAGCGTTGCATCAACTTTATACAATTCTAGCACCCTCATGAGCCATGTATGAGGAACTGAGTCATAGGCCTTCTTATAGTCTATCCAACATGTCGACAGATCCTTTCGAGAACGCCGAACCTGTTGGCTAATGGTCATATCTATGAGGAGAAGCTCCTTAGTACCGCGGGACCCATTCCTACATCCATTTTGAGAGGCAGACATGATATAGTTACTATCTATATGTGTGTTAATCTTAGCTCTCAAAATGGATGTAAGAACCTTATAGACCGTCGGTAAGCACGTGATCGGTCTATAATTTTTAGGTTCCGCAGTACTACCTGATTTATGGAGCAGGTGGGTTATTCCTGTAGTCAGAAATTGGGGCAGCGACCCTGACTCTAAGGCAGACTGGATCTGAGATGCCAAGCGGGCATGCGACCTTGTAAACCATTTTATCCAGAAGTTGTGCAGCCCGTCCGGCCCTGGAGATTTCCAGTTAGCTAACGGACGGACTGCACGAGCTATATCTTGGGGGCTGATGATAATTGCCCCCATTTCTGGTACTAGATCGCACGCGCGCTCAACATCCCGAATCCAATCGCCCTCGGTATGACAGACAGGCACCGACCAGATGCTGCGCCAGAAAGAGTATATGGCGTCATCATCCGGCAGGTGCGTATTAGTCACACCTTGGTCCGGTCGCTCCCAATCCCTGTACACCCACCTTTCATTACTTCGGAATGTGCGATTCTGGATGTACCGCTCCACTCGCCGCTTATACCTGCGAATACGGTTTGCCCATGCATATACTTTCTGCTTCAGGAAGTCGATACGCTCTGTGACACGGGACATATAGTCACGGGAGCTGACACCAGTCCCCGAAAACGCCCGTCTCACAAAGCGCATCACTCTTGGGCGAGTGTTGCCCTCCCTGAAGCAGATTAGTTTGCCTATGAGTGCTCTGGCCACACCAATACGACGCTCGATCCTGCACTGCCAAGCCGGCACGGCTGGCTTCGGTCGTGTAGCTCTGTCATTAGGAAATTTGACGTGAGCTACACGACATGCCGCTACAGCCGCGCAGTACAGTATCGAGTGTGTATCGGTGAGGTCTTCGCAGTCATCAAAGTAATTTGACAACTGCGAATCCAGAGCAGCCACCAGCGCCCTATTCTTATTATGCATGGGCAAACGAGGTAAGCGTGGCCTAAGCTCGAGCGGCATGCTGCGATATTCCCGAATAGCACACTCCAAAGCACTCCTCAATACATCATTGCAGTGGGTACTTACGTTTGTAACCATGTCATTACACTCCTCGTCAGCGTGGTTGGGAGCATGGTTGGACGGTGGTACCACAACTGGTACCACAGTCTGCGACGGAGGGGCAATAACATGGCTACCCATTTCAGTTCGGAGGCGATCAAGTACAGTATCATCCAACATATGATTACGCAGGATGACCCGTACCTGATCCGACAGTCGTTGGGCCGAAACGTTGACGGTTGGCTCAAGCACCTGGAACAAAGAGAGCATCCGAACACGGTACGCGGTCAGGTTGTTACCTCCCTCTGTAGCCCCATAGTATGAGCGCATGACGTTTTCATTGATGGATTGCGTCCATCGCATGCGCTGCACACTTCCGCCGGGAGCTGGGACCCTATCAGAGGCCGGTGGGCCTCGAGGTCCTAAGCCGCTCGGCGGCCGGCGTCCTCCCCGTCGACGCGCAGGTGGTGGTGTCGTCGGCGGCGAGAAGAACTCGTCGCTGGAGCTCGACGCAACTGCCACGGCCGGTGTCACAGCACTCACGGTGGGGCTGGGTTCGGGCGGCGGCGAGGCGGAGCTGAGCGACGAGGCCGGAGGTGGTGGGCGTGCTCTCCGTGCTGCGGCTCTCGTCAACATTTTTCTCTTCTCACTGTTTCATTCATCGTCATTGTTAACTTTATCTTGTCATTTTCACTATTGTTTTTTTATTATTTATATATTGTAGGTATTATTGCAGTTTTTGTTTGGTATTGTATGCATTTTTGGACGTTTAAAATAAGATAATTTGTTGATGTAATTGATTAAATATGCAGAGAAAATTTTTCTTGTCAGTTCGGTTGACAGTCGAGCCACAGATCTATTATATTATTATTATTATTATTATCCCGGGAAAAATAACAGTTCCCGAGGGATAGGTCACGGCAGCGAAGCCGCGGGCAAACTGCTAGTCATTGATGACTTTATAATTCTCTTGCCCTTATAACAATAATTTATCAGTGGTCGGTGCAATCAATCCCAAACAACCCAGTTACTGGGTAATACGCTACCCATGCATTGGTAAGACTGGTAGTCAGATTTTCGGGCTTCTGACGACCCGTAACGACTGTCAAAGATCCACGATGACAGCCGCGACCAACGGCTTAACATACTTTTCGAGGCACGGGGAAGTCTCGATATGTAAAGATGGTCTCCCATTCATGGATCAACCCCGGCAAGCGTAGCTTAACCTGACGGATAGACCCGTGCGGCTGTTATTACTTTAGCCACGAGTTCCTCTTTGAGAGAATTCCTGTTATCTAACCTTATTATCCCACTTTCTACTAATATATCACACTAATATTATAAAGGCGCAAGTTTGTGTGTGTGTTTGTATGTTTGTTACTTCTTCACGCTCACACGGCGGGACCGATTTGAATGAAATTTGGTATGTAGATAGCTTATTTTTTTTTGGCGGTTTGGGAAATCATCCAATGAAATCTGCCGCTCTGGGTGGAGCGGGAGGTCGTGTCAGACTCTTACTGGCTAAAACCCACCCCTGTTCCTTCCCTGCCTGAGTGCCTAGGGGAGCGGTAACTCTGTTACGTATTTATCCGCTATCCCTAGGCATTAGCTTATACCCTGGCTGGATTACCACATAGGCTAGTTTTATCCTGGTCTACGCGAGCGAAACCGCGGGGCGCAGCTAGTTATAGTTAAATTCGAAAGTTTGGATGAATGTATGTTTGTTACCCAATGATGCCAAAACGGCTAAACAGATCTGAATGAAGTTTGACACAGAGATAGATTATAGTCTGTAAAAACACTGGTTATAATGAATAGTGGGGTAAGTACTCATTCCTCGCCGGCTAAACCGCTGGAAGAAGCTAAATATGTAATCCAGAAATCCACAACATTTACATAAGAACGACCGACACTTGCAAAAAATCAAAATGCAAAAAAAAAGATCAAAATGTAGTATCTTGTTATCACGGCCTTTTAGGCCTTTATAAAAGGCACACAATACCTACAACATAAGGGTATATGAAAAGATAAATTTGGCATTCAGTTTGTTAGCCCGGCCGGGCCCAGATTTTATCGAGTCCCCTCCTCCTCACCTCCCACGTCCTCACTTATGAATGATTGATTCAGACGTTACATTTATGTGTGTGTGTGATTCTTAGATTGCTAAGGACTTGATTTTGTGAAGAGGTTGTTACCTATCACAGTGTTCGACTAGGCTTTTTCAGATTTAATAGTTTCAAACATGTTTTTTTTTAGAAAACGTTACCCCTCTCTAGGATTTACTTCTGTAAAGCGAGTGCGTTCATAATCATTTTGTACTTACATACACAAGACACCTAGACCCGGAAAAACTATCTATATCCCATACGAGTATTTGTTCCTAGCGGGAATCGAATCCGCGACACGCAGCGCAGCAGCCCAATGCTCAACCACTGCGCCAACCGGGTCCTCGAAATGATAAGAGGACATTTTTTTAATCCCAAAAGCAGATTGCAAAGTCTTCTTGGCTAGCCACGAACCTATTGCATTTTTTATGTCCACATGCTAGTTATTTTAATAATATAGTTCACTTATATTTTCCATTAATTTTTTCTCAGGGCTTTGCTTCCGTGGCGTCCTACAGGAACCTTAACAACAAATACAACAAAACTACAACAACAACACCCAACAACACAAATGACATAACAACAATAAAACTGGAACAACAACACCCAACAATACAAACGACTTATCAACAACAAAACTACAACAACAACACCCAACAACACAAACGACATAACAACAACAAAACTGGAACAACAACACCCATGCTAGTTATTTTAATAATATAGTTCACTTACTCGTATATTTCCCATTAACTTTTTCTCAGGGCTTTGCTTCCGTGGCGTCCTACAGGAACCTTAACAACAAATACAACAAAACTACAACAACAACACCCCATAACACAAACGACATAACAACAACAAAACTGGAACAACAACACCCAACAATACAAACGACTTATCAACAACAAAACTACAACAACAACACCCAACAACACAAACGACATAACAACAACAAAACTGGAACAACAACACCCAACAACACAAACGACTTATCAACAACAAAACTACAACAACAACACAAACTACTTATCAACAACAAAACTACAACAACAACAGCCAACAACACAAACGACATAACAACAACAAAACTGGAACAACAACACCCAACAACACAAACGACTTATCAACAACAACAACCACCAACTCAACGACAAACAACATACAACAGGGTTTTATAGACTCGTCTGATACCCAATTTTTGTGCGTTGCCCCTATCCAAAACATGACTTACATACTGGCCCCGAGTGCCCACGCACTTTGGAGGACCTGATAAACGCTAATGACGCTGCTATTAATATGATCAGCTTCTAAGCCCAAAGTTCTTGAATTTAAATTTGAAAGAAAAAGAAGGAATGCATTATCCATACTCAAATTAAATGCCAAAGTAACTCTGCCTGTCTGGGTGTTCGTTTGTTAGCTGTTCATGTCTTTCTTTTTGGGTGGAATCATCAAATAAATTCTCTCGCTCTTGGTGAAGCGGGTGTTAGACTCATACTGAGTAAAACCTTGTTCCCTCAGTTGAGTGGCGCGAGGAGGCCAAACGCCGGGGCAAAACTCTGCTGCCACGACACCTCACGGCTCGGCGGACGGAGCTCCGGCAGTATCTCATGGCGACATGGAGACAGTGACTGTCGCAACCCAGCGCTGAGCACGCCACCATTGCGGCGGTAGTGCCCCTCTTTAACTCCTTAGAGAGGCGTCACGGCGTCCTCACCTTCCGCCTGACGCAGGTCCTCACCGGAAACGGTTGTTTCGGGAGGTTCCTGCATCAGATAAGGCGGGAGGAAACGCCCGGGTGTTACCACTGCGGGAATCGCCTAACGGACACACCTGGACGTTTCCTCCACCGTGTCCTCCAAGCGATCCACACAATGGTCACACGCGGGCGTTTCCTCCCGCTTTAACCGGAACAGGAACCTCCCGAAGCAACTGTGTCCGGTGAGGACCTGCTTCAGGCGGAAGGTGAAGACGCTGGCCATGGCACCTCTCCAGCCACTCTTCAGAGTCCCCTCTTTATCGTCGCAATTGTGGCGTGCCCAAGCTCTTCATGTCTAAACGACTAAACGGATTTATTAGTTTAGCTTAATAGCAAAATAAGCCTAAATTTTCCCACTGCTGAAACTCAGACCTCCTCTCTGTGAGAGGGTGTGGGCCGTAATCCACCACGCGGGTCCAATGTGGATTGGTGGATGTCACATGTCTGCGAAGTTTTGGTTCTAGGACATGCCGGTTTCCTCACGATGTTTTCCTTCACTGCTTTGAGAGCAGTGGTGAAGAAATAATTTACTCAAAGTAAGATGCCTGCCTATGTTCGAACTACCGACGTACTTCAGGGCCGTTACCACTGGGCCACCACTCTTCTTTTTAACCGACTTCAAAAAAAGGAGGAGGTTCTCAATTCGAATGTATTTTTTTTTTTATGTGTGTTACCTCATAACTTTTTACTACATGAACCGATTTTGAAGATTTTTTTATTTTGATTTTTTTTATTTGAAAGCTGTTGCTTCACATGTGGTCCCATTTTAATTTGGTGAAGATCTGATGAAGAAGTTCGGAGATACACAATGAAACTCTTCAATAAATGATAGCAAACCTTTCAGAATTGCTGCAATCGCATGTGACCTGTATATTGTTTTCACCACTTCACAACATTACATCACGCTGATACGCTATGAAGGGGTACCTATACAGATTTGTACAGTTCACCCTGATACGAGTACGTTCAAATTCCCTATTTTTGGGGCTATCAATTCGGGCATAACTTTACTATTAATTTAGTTTTAGAATGGGGCACAACAACTAAAAAGTGAAAAATAAAAAACATTTTACAAAAAAAAAATACAACCGACTTCCATAAATAATACTAAAAAATGCAAAATAACTTTAATTTCGGAAGTCGGTGTCAAATAACGAAGAAACCAAACTAGAAACACTGACTTCCGAAATTAAAGTTATTTTGCATTTTTTAGTTTTATTTATGGAAGTCGGTTGTATTTTTTTTTGTAAAAAGTGTTTTTGGAAGTCGGTTCTATTTTTTTTTTATAAATTAAGTTTATTAATATTTTCATACTAACATTATTCACAGTGCTGTGTAATGTATTGTAATTAATATTTTCATACTAACATGCGACACTTACAGCCTTGGTTTCCTTTATAATATAAATCCCATTAAGTTATGCCAACGCATTGCGACTGCGGCCGTGTGAAATCATTTTGTTATCATTTTGTGTCGTGGCATCACCGCCATTTCTGTCTGACAGGGCTCTCAGATTTCCGCTTGATTGAAGACCTGAAATCACGATACATTACGGAGGTATGGAAATTATTTTAAGTAGTAGATAAGTGATAAGAATTTTTGGAATCATGATGTGAATCTCGTGATAGACTAAAAGCATACAGAGTGACTTATATTATAATTCGTTAAAAATATGTTCGACAACTATAGATTGATTAAAAGCATCAACCAGTTTTAGGTCGTGAGTTCAAACCCAGACAGGTGCTTTACTTTGTGTAAATTATTTCATTACCACTGCTCTCAAAACGGTGAAGGAAAACATCGTGAGGAAACCGGCATATCCTAGAACCAAAACTTCGAACATCCACCAACCCGCACTGGGCCCGCGTGGTGGATTACGGCCCACACCCTCGCACAGACAGGAGGCCTGTGACCCAGCAGTGAGGACATTATAAGGCTGATGATGAAAACATAAATATTTTTGGTTGATAAGGAAACTTTAAGTAGGTGAATATGAAAAACTTTAATAAGATACCACCTCCTACATTTTGTCGAGATATACGAACATCAATACTGACAATTCTCCTGTCGCTACCGCTTTAAGGCTTGCATTGTGATGTATTTCGCACTAGTGCAGAAAAGTGAGGCTCCTAATGGTCGCCAAGCAGCCCACACCATGCCGCATAAAAAAAATCAGCGAGTAATTTCTCGCAAATTAATTGTTACTAAATAATAATATTATGTTAATAAAGTTTTATGTGCAATTGGGCAATTGTCATTACAGCCAAGGCGGGCATACACGTCCAAGCCGAATTGCATTAAAATGTACTATTATCAAATTTCAGTCCATTGCTAAAGTTGTATATATTGTATATATTGTTGTATATCTGACAAACATGAAAGTAATGATTCCCAATGAATTAAAGTCGCCCCGTATTAATTTACCCAGAGACAATTTTGTTAATGTTTCTCTATAACATGAAGTTTACCCCTGTCTAGTATTTAGTTTGAGGCTTTGAGGCTAAAATGCAGCTAAATCACTACTAAGAGACTTGTGGTTTCACTTCTACCGGGTGGTTCTTTCCCACGCCCTAGCGACCACTGAATGATTAATTTCTTCATTGTGTCATATTTTATGAATTTGCCTTTTACAATTTTTGTTTGCGCATGCAACCGCCATTATACTCATAAGTAGAGATGCCACGAATAGTTGTTATAGAAAATAGTAGAATAATTCGTCATTATTATTCGACATAAAAAAGGAATATAAAAATAATTTATTTGTTATCATATAATAATATAGTAGTCTTGAATTTACAAATCATATATTTGTGAAAGTGAAGTCGGTCTCATATTATACTGATTTTTCATTTTTGAATGCTGGCAACTGATAATAATGAATACTAAGTGTGTTTTATTTTTTTTTAAGAAAAATTTAAGTTACATTATTTTTAAATCTATAGTTTTTTTTAGATAACTATTTTTCGAGTGTCGAATAATACTAGCTATTATTCGGTATTCGACGAATAACAAAAAAATGTCGAGTAATGCCGAATACCGAATAATAGCGAGTATTCGTGGCGTCCCTCCTCGTAAGCATGAATATGCATTTACATATTGAAATAAAGATGTGTTTAAATCCGGTATGTTATCGCAAGAAGAGCCCTTCGTTTAGGAGAGAATTATCAGCAAGATATTTTTTTAAAACATTGGTAGGCCATGACATCTCCCGCTCTTCGTGTCAGACTCTTACTGATTAAAACCCACCCCTGTTCCTTCCCTGCTTTGAGTGCCCAGGGGCGAGGTAACTCCGTTTCAAATTTATCCACAGCCCCTGGGCAGACCATTATCTTACCTGAAGGTAAACGATGATGTGGTCGACGATGGAGCACGCTTGCCTAGAACTAAACAATCACTCTTGACTTAAAGACCTCTAGGTTGTAGCTATCAGGAAACATAGACTCCGGTAGGGAACTCTACTCCTTAGCTGTACGCACTCATAAACGCTGGGAACTTAAAGTAATCTAACATATCCTTCCATTTAGAAGGTTTCCTTTGTTCAAATCAAAACTTTTCCATTTCCTTACCTCACTAACTGTAACACAAACACTATTTATTCAGAATCAACGACGTATCACATGAACAACGACTTTCAAAGTACACATTGTTAATTCATCAAAAGCCTTTCAATCCAAAACCTATCTTAACTCCCGGTCTTAAAGTTCCAAATCATTCATCAACCAACGCCTATTAGGTTTGAAAAGGGAAAGAAAGCGCGAATAACAACATTGTTATCGCTAATAAGTCATCGTTAGCCATAAACGGTGTTCTTTTGACCCGACATTAAGGGGTAGGAAGTGGAAAATGGACCTTTTGTCGCATTAATAGAGTCTATTGTTGTGTGACCTAATTTCCACAAAATAATGCACAGAATACGTTGTCTGGGGTACAAGAAAGTATTCTTAATAATTCTGGTTAATTCTATTATGGTTGTTCGTTTGTAAGATGTGTATCGTTGAGGCATTTTATGTTTTTGAATTTTCATATTTTTATCCTCAATTTTTTCCTTGATAGGCATTATCTTGGCGAAATAGGTAAGTTAGTGGCCTATATAGGTGTATCTTACCTGTAAAGTATTTTATATCATAAAGTCCTCATATATATATATATATTTTTTTTTATTATTATTATTTTTTTTTTTTTTAAACAAACAGCTTAAACTGCTGGTCCAAGAGACACGGAGGGTGTGTTCTTTGTGAAGAGTAGGTATCCACTAAGAAAGGGTTTTTCAAAATTAAGCCCTTAAGGGGGTCAAAAAGGGACTGAAAGTTTATGACGGGGGAAGTACCTACTAATTCCATGCGGGCGATGCCACTGGCTGAAGCTTCATAAAAGCCTTACAGAGTTTCTCTTTCAAGAGTGCACGAAGTAAATGAAGTTAGAATTAACTTCTTTTCAAAAGAAAACTTATCTTTTGTTTTAAGCGTTCGTACAAATATGTTAAACTAACATAAACAAGACACTTTATCATCAGTTTGTATATTTATGAGATATCTTATAGTAATCGACGTCCGTAAATAAGCTCAACTGCGTTTCTTTCTGTAAATATAGTATTACTAGGTATAGGTATATATATACTAGTAGGTATTACAAAGACTGTTTTATAAAGTACCTAAGTACTCATCGCTTTAAAAAATATTACTTTACCTATAAATAAGGAAATAACATTAAAAGTTTTTATTTTCACTAATATCGCCTCTTTTAAATCCTTCTGGTAATTTATATAACACAATAGTTTAATATTAGTTTTTCACAACCTCAAAATCACAATGACATGCACAACACATAGTCTCCTCAGTTAGTCATTCATTCCTACATTCATACAATATATCAATCGGTCATTATAATACTCACACGCGCTTGAACGAGCGCGGGCGCATATTAGAGAAACGATTAGAGATGTCGTGAATAGTTGTTATAGCGAATATTTGAATACTAATTAATCGCCATTCCCTAAGGTGAATAGTCGAATAACTCGCCATTATTATTCGACATAAAAAATGGAACATAAAAATAATTTATTTGTTATCAAATATTAATATCACGTTTGCAGTAGTCTTGAACTAACCAGTCATATATTTGTTACTGTAATCTAAAAAAAATCTAAGGCTATGAGAAAAGGAAACAATGAAGTTATAAAAATCAGTACTGATTTTACAGTTTTAAATGCTGGAAACTGGTGTATTATAATTAAAAGTGTGTTTTGTTTTTTAAGAAAAAGATTATTTTTAAGTCTAGTTTTTTGTTCAATAAAAGTTTATTTTAGAAAACTATTCGCCGTACGTCGATTATTACTGGCTTATTATTCGGTATTCCACGAATAACAAAAACATGTCAAGTAATGCCGAATACCGAATAATAGTGAGTATTCACGGCATCTCTAGAAATAATAGTTATGTAAATATGTAATCATTTCTTTACATATTTACCTAGAATTATAGTTATTTAATAGTACAGTGGTGTATAAGTGCCTACTTCTTGTTCAAGTTTGATATTGCTGAAAGCTCCTATTTCAAGACTTCCCCACTTTACCCCACTCAGTTTTAGCTTGACCCCTTTTAAATAAGGCTATCTCAGATTCTGACTGTTCAAGGTTCAGAAACATTTATGTTGGTAGGTACTAGGTATACTGCAGGTGGAACTTATGTCTATCTTATCTCACATAAAATTATAAATGTGGAAGTTTGTGAGGATGTATGTTTGTTACTCTTTCACGCAATAACTACTGAAAGGATTCTGATGAAACTTTACAATAATATAGCTCCATCAGAATAACACATAGGCTATAATTTATACTGAGGAAAAGTCACAGCCAGTCAGTCTAATTCCACTCGGGAGAAGCCACTGGCTAGAGCTAGTATACTACAAGACAACTTTCACTATGCTGACAACTCTGAAAACTAAATCAGAATGTAAAAGTGTATTTGTAACTCGACAAAATTATTTTATTATTGTTTTTTTTTTCGTATTATTTCTGAGTTGGCGCCTCAATAAAAGTACTGATATTCATGAGTACTTTGAAACTCTAAAAGATTGGCAACCGTGTGTGAGAGTAACATTTTACCTTTTGCAGAAAACAAGTAACAGAAACAAACTAGTCTTTATTTCATACAACGTTTTTATAACCTAAAGCTAACTTCGTCACAATCACAAGTCACGCAACCCTGGAACGTAATTTGAAATAGAAATCTTTAATGTGACGAGCTCAGTCTCATTCCTTTTTTTTATCAAAATGATTGATCGTTTCAAACCGCTGAATCATCTATCTAATAACTGTCATAATCCTATTAAATGCTCACGTTAAAAAGAACTAAAATCGTTTAAAAATACTGCATTTATTTTGTGCTGTTTCAGCAAAATATGATAAATGGAAGAAGCAATCATTTGTCAAGCGCGATGGTTTCCATAAACTTTGAAGTAAATATATCATTTCCAGTCGGATTTCGTGCAACGTATTTGCGGCTGAATAGTATAAATACGTCGAATTTATTAATGTTTCTAAACCGCTTTCGATTGCTTTTCAAATACCTCCGTATTTAGAAGAGAAGAAAGAGGCTTTAAGTCCTTACCTCTTCCAGTTGATTATGGACGCTCTTACGTCGGAAATACAGGAGGAGACACCCTGAGGCATGCTGTTTGCCGACGACATTGTTCTGGTCGATGAAGATGGTCCTGAGATCCAGAGCAGATTGGAGAAATGGCAACAGAAGCTGAAAAAAGTTGGCTTGAAAATCAGCAGAACCAAAACTGAATACATGTTCTGCGATTTCGGTGGTCTCTCCAGTTCTGAAGCTATAGTGCTAGAGTTGAGAGTAGAGGAGTTATGTGAACTAATCATTTATTTTAGCAACAATATTAGACTAGGTAGCATCACTGTACTTACTACAAGAATAGGCATAATTATTACAAATGACATTTAACTAGTTTTGTGACTTTTTACATTAATTATGTATTTTTAATTCAATTGGAAACAAACCTTTCAATTCACAGTACCCACTGAAAACCATCAAAAATCACCAAACTGAAGTGGCAGTGGGCGGAACACTTTGCACGCAGAACAGATGGGGCCGAAAGGTTCTGGAGTGGCGGCCGCGTACCGGAAAACATAGTGATGGAAGGCCTCCAACCAGGTGGACCGATGGCGTGGTGTGGGTCGCAGGAATTCGATGGATACGAGATGCACAGGTCCGATCGTTGTGGCGACACTTGGGGGAGGCCTATGTCCAGCAGTGGACGTCTTTCGACTGAAATTATGATGATGACTGGCAACCGTCAGGAGGAAACCTAAAGTACACTATGGAATTGCCATCATATACTTTATTACTAAATGAGTATATATGAGCATGGTGATCACAAACCCTTACTATTTCTATAGATATGACAACAGGTGATGGTGGTCTGATAACACAAGCTCAGTGCCCCAAAGACTAAAAAGCCGCATAAGTTTAATAGGTTGCGTGAGTCCATCTGATGGCAACTCCGCCTCAGAAAATTGCGACCTCTGGCGAGAGAAGATTTCGTTGAATACTGGGCCAAACGTAATATTTATATATTAACTTTGATATCGACACGCTAAGAAGAAGAACACAAGCTGACATAATCATTTGCAACAACAGACTCGCCCTCACGCCCTCAGCAGCAGCCGCCGCAGGAGCCGCCCTGGACGGAGGACGTCGCAAGACGATCTCCGGTCACCGTAGACCTGGGCCTGCGGACTGCGAGTAGTGGGTAACTCGCCGTCTGATCAGCACCAGGCCCGAGAGTCGACGGCGCGTAGTGTTCCACGCGCGCCTCAAAGAGTTGTCAGCAAACAGGACGGGGCCCGTCATGGCCGATGCCTGCCCGGGGGTTGAGGACAAATTCGAAAGAGTTACCTCGCCCCTGGGCATTCAGGGCAGGGAGGAACAGGGGTGGGTTTTAGTCAGTAAGAGTCTGACACGCCCTTCCTTTGATTTCCCAAGCCCAATAAAAAAAAACGGCATAAAAAATAAAGGTAGAGATAATGATAATGTCAGCTTCTTTTTTTTTTTTGGGTGGGTTGGAAATCATCCTATGACTTCTCCCGCTCTGGGTGGAGCGGGAGGGCGTGGCAGACTCTTACTGACTAAAACCCACCCCTGTTCCTTCCCTGCCCTGAGTGCCCAGGGGCGCGATAATTCTGTTTCGAATTTATCCACAATCCCTGGGCAGACCTTTATGCCGCTGAATCAGTATTTAATTTATTAATGTAAAGTAAGAGATAGTTAATCGAGTGTCATGTAGGTACTGAGGTGAATGCTATTCTAAGAATGTAGGTCGCAGCCGTCACATGATATCATACAGTGTATGTAACGTAAGACTTTACCTTGTTTTTCACGTTTATAAGTCGTGTTTGGGATTTGGAAGAAACATGTCATAAGTATGCCTTGAATTATCTACACTAATATTATAACGAGGTAAAGTTTGTTTATAAGAAGTAATCTCTGGAACTGCTGAAGCGATTCAGAAGACTAAATTATTCCTGAGTGATATAGGCTATATGTATTGTGATTAATTAAGGACGCTAGATGGCGCTATGTGCCTTTGAAATCATTTTGCTCGCGTGCGAAGTCGGGATGGGTCGCTAGTAATCGATAAAGAGGAAAGTTCAGTTTTAAAAATATATGAGGTTAGTTCTTACCAGCGGCTTTATCCGCGTGAAAGTCGGAAATCGTCCACCAGGAACTTACTACCGGAATATCTCCTATGTCTGAATCCTGGTTATGCTCAACCAAGTCAAAACTGTTCAATCGATGAAGTTTGATTGATTAACAAGCACTCTACTAAAGTAACTCTATGGGATTGGCGCTGTAAGCAGAAATACAGGTTCCTCCTAGTTCAGCTCCAGATGCTAAAACTTTTGTGTACAAATAGTATTCATAGCAGTTATTTGTAAATTATAATAAGTACTTTTTGTGAAAGAAAGAAATAAATTATTATTCCGTTTATTCATCTTTCTTACTTATTAAATACATTTTTAAATATTTCTTGAAAAATAATATATAAAAACATTTAAAAGTATAAAAAATAGTAGCCCACCGGTATCGGGAACAGGGTCCAAGCTACGTCAGGGCTCCAGAGAGAGGAACCGCCTGACAGTGCGAGCCGTGTCCAGAAGTACTGCTTTCTAAATAAAGCCTTTGATCCAGCCGTCTAACGAGAGTCTCCTGAGGTGTTAGTCGAGGCTCGTGGCTATTAAGCCGTTGGCTGACACGACTGTCGGTACAATGATCGCTGAGTCCACATCCCACATGTCGACAACCTCGCGAGCCAAGTCAAGATACTTGATTTGTTTATCTTTCTCGGCTTTCACGAGGCCCTTGTCATGTGGGACGGTAATGTCAACAATCATTGCACGCCTCTCGATTCGCTCCACCACCACTATATCAGGCTTATTGGCTACAATAGTCCTGTCAGTGAAGATGGACCGATCCCAGTACAATGAGATATGACCATTATCGAGAACTGGGTCGGCGCATATCTGTAGTACGGCACTTCCGATTCCACAAGAGAGTATTTCAGAGCAAGTTGCTGATGGGTAATCCTGGCTACAAGGTTGTGCCTATGCAAGTACTCACCGTTAGCTAGACAAGAACAACCAGAGAATAATAATAATTTTATTATTATTATCCAAAATGCAAACTTTTCGAAGACACTTCAGTACTCCTGCAAATCAATTAATCTGGCACCCTCCAACCGGGCTAAGCCCACCGCTTCCAACATGGTCCCGTATTAAACGGACATTGCGTTAATGACTCGACAATGCTTTAATATTATCTATATAACGACCTTGATCTTTTCTATACACTCCAGTAACCCAAACATTCTGATACTCTGGCGGCCCCTGGTTTGAAATAGTGCCGTAATAGTCAGACTACTGTAGTTACTCAACTAAAGTGTTTAACTCACAGTGTTTTTTCTTTTTTTTTAGCAAGTAACTAATCTTACTATTTTAAAACTTTTTTACAAAAAAAACAACCGACTTCCAAAAAAAAATACACTAAAAATTTATAAATAACTTTAATTTCGGAAGTCTGTGTTTGTATTTTTCCTTCTTCGTTATTTGACACCGACTTCCGAAATTAAAGTTATTTATAAATTTTTATTGTATTTTTTTTTTTGGAAGTCGGTTGTTTTTTTTGTAAAAAAGTTTTTTATTTTTCACTTTTTAGTTGTTATACCCCAGAACTAAAAACCTCAATATAATGGAACGTGGAATTTAAACATTTGGAGAACACCAAAACGTCATCGAGTTACACGTATTTTCCGTTTTTGTTCAGTTTCTCAAAACGCGCTGAAGCAATTTCGATAAAATTTATATGGGACCACCTCGGGAGTATATTCTTTCAGATGAAAAAGAATTTTGAAAATTGGTTCACAACTGACGGAGAAATCGGGTAACATACATACAAAAAGAAAAAAAACATACAGACGAATTGAGAACCTCCTCTTTTTGGAAGTCGGTTAAAAACCGTCCAAGCATATTTAAAGTTCAGTAGGTACCAAAGAGGGAATTTCAAAGAAAAAATCTGATTTATCTATATATTGGTATAATCATGTTAGTAAAATATATACGTACGTACGTAATAATAAACGTTATCACCAAATTTCAAGTTCATAGGTCAAAGGGAAGTTAAAAAATTCTTCGGAACAAAGTTTTGTGACAGACGACAGACAGACGGATAGATAGGCAGACGGACAATCGGACTCGTGAGTGACAGTAATAGGGCTCCGTTTGGGCTCTTCGGAAACGGAACCCTAAAAACTATCGACTTTCAAAAAGTCTACACAATAAAACGACTCCCTACAATCAAATTCGAATTAAAAAAACATTAATTTCTATCAAATCTCAACACCTCAAGGTCAAAGCCATTACTTTCACAATTTTTCTTCAAAAAAAAAGAATCCCGTCTAAAGACCTATTCACTATTTAGCAAAAGCAGTTTACAGACGATCATTCATGACTTGAACAGTTGTCAAAGTTTTACATATAACAACATGTATTTTTCAATTCAGCGAGTTCCTAATGCGAATCTCATAAGAGTGGCGCAAATGTCGCTGACGTGGAGAAAAAATGTATTTTACATTGCGTTGCCGACTGTAATTCATATCGGAGCGATCGTGTTAGCTTGACATATATGCTTGTGTTTTTATTTTTGTGTTTGACTTAATTTGAATGTAAATGTGACGTTATTTTTTTTTAGTTGGACGATTTTTTGCCATTAAAGAGCTCGTGCCTAAAATAATAACAGCCGCACGCGTTGATTTATCAGGTTAAGCTATGCTTGACGGGGTTGGTCCATGGAAGAGTGACCATCTTTACATACCGAGACTCCTCCGTGCCTCGGAAAGCACATTAAAGCGCTAAACTGCCAATGGCCTTGAGTGATTAGCTTGCGTGTTCTGTGTTGAGCTCACGTAACGCGTCGTACGTCCACCCAGTAATAGGAGCGCTGTCCGAAATTAGACGCATTATTAATTTATTACACATCAAACCACAAGTATTTAATTAAATCACTTAGACTAAATTATAAATAATTAAATGATCTTTAAAATGGCGAAGGTTACATAAAATTATGTTTTATAGTTTTTGCGTGATTCTCAATTTTTTATCCGCGCTAGACATAACTTTAAGAATTAATTACACTCTGTTGTAAAGATAAAATTTCAAATATTCTCAGATCAAATTACGAAGAAAGTTATCTAGAGTAACATATATTTTTTTTTCAAAGAAATAAAATTAGTCGTTAAGACGTGATGTTTATTTAAAAGTCGTATAACTGCGCCTTAAGCCGTGGATCTTTGACAGTCGTTACGGGTCGTCAGTAGCCCAATAGTCTGACAACCAGTCTTACCAAGGGATATTGTATTACCTAGTAGTTGGGTTGTGGAGGTCAGATAGTCAGTCGCTCCATGTAAAATACTTGTATTCAGCTGCATCCAGTTAGAGACTGGAAGCCGACCCCAAGATAGTTGGGAAAAGGCTAGGCAGATTAATTAGACGAATTTTTGTCAAAAAATAGAAGGCTATAAAATTAGTTTATTGAAGAAAAAAATAGCCTACTATATTTTCAAATCATGCTTCGAAAACAAAGTAGCTATGAATAATTAGGTGAACATTTTTTGAGCAAAATCTCGAGTAAAGACGATCAATATATCTCACGCAATCGGCAAGAAGATCTTACAATATTCAAGCCCGACAGCAAGGTCAAACGAGCGAAGAAACTTATAAAACTGATATCAGCACCTAACTTATTACATTAACAAGGCCCCAGTAATAATTTATAAAGCATCACCCGAACACGTCCTAACACGAGCATTACAGTAATTTCCAAATCGTGTAACAAGAACTCAAGTTCGGCGAGGAGCTCCAAAGTCTGGACCCATTTCTTACATTGTGGAATCCTTAACTCTAATTAAATGAAGGCTTGTTTTTCTCAACAAGCTCCGTCAAGCGAGTTTGATAGTCTGTAGCCCGCCTAAGAGGACCGAGAGTTGTAAACTTCGCGAAACAAAGGTCCGCGATCATTTGTCATGTTTTTGTTCAGCAGACTTAAATTAGATGCCTCGTAATGAAAAGGGTATTTTTGTGTAATAGTACTAAATAATTTGGGGTTAATGTAGTCACCGCTTTTTGCACTGAAGAACTTCGTAATTAATTATTTAGAAGGTTTATTAAAAGTTGGCTATAAATTCGCAGACTCATTGGCTAGCCACTGGCTATCAAGCCGGTTCGTGGTTTATAATTAAAAGGGGAGATTAATTGATTTTTTATACGTTGTTTCATTATAAATAGAGGCTTAAACTATTTAAGTTTTAATTTAGTACAGCGTTGGGTATCAGACATTAGTTTTACTGTGTTTTTGTGGTATGGGAAATCATCCAATGACATCTCCCGCTCTGGGTGGAGCGAGAGGGCGGGTCAGACTCTTACTGACTAAAACCCACCCCTGTTCCTTCCCTGCCCTAAGTGCCCAGGGGCGAGGTAACTCTGTTTAGAATTTATCAGCAACCCCTGGGCAGGCATCGACGGGCCCCGTCATGAATACTGACCACTCTTTGAGGCGCGCGTGGAACACTACGCGCCGTCGACTCACGGCCCTGGTACTGATCGGACGGCGGGCTACCCATTACTCGCCGTCCATAGGCCCGGGTCTACGGTGGCCGGAGATCGTCTCGCGGCGCCGGAAGGTCCTGGCGTCTGCTGCGGCGGCTGCTGCTGAGGGTGTGAGGGCGACTCTGTTGTTGAGTCTCAAGGAGGACACAGCTTCCCATTCCCTCTCGCATCGTACCATGGCCTGAACCAGGCCCGGGCGCGAGAGGTCGCAGCCGCCTATCGCATCCACGAGGACACGACGGTGCTCCGCCCAAGCGGGGCAAACCTCCACCGTATGCTCCACCGTGTCTTCTGGGCGATCCGCGCAGTGGAATCACCCGGGCGTTTCCTCCCTGCCTTTTGAAAGAAAGAAAGAAAAAGTATTAGTAGTAGTGGAGGTGGGTGGGTGGTGGGTGGTGGTGGTGTGGTGGGGTGGTAGTGGTGGTTGGTGTAGTGTTAGTAGTAGTGTTGTATGCGATACAGGAAGTGTTGTGTGGTTCAAAGTGCTTCGCGCTACGCTAATGTCGTAGGCGTTTCGTAGCTTAACTGACAGGTTAAGAGTTTCAAATCGTGCAACGCTCAATCACTGTTTAAAACAGTTACATACAAGTTACATACGTCCAGGCCGCTGGCTGTAATTAAAATTGAATATTTAAAAAACCCGACTGAAGTTATTTTATGGCCACGCGTTTGACCGTTATCTCACCTGATGGTAAGTGATGATCTAGTCGAAGATAGAGCACGATTGCCTAGAAGTAACCTATTCACTCTTGACTTAAATACTCCCAGGTTGTAGCTATCAGGAAACGCAGACTCCAGCAGGGAATTCCATTCCCTAGCTGTACTTTGTTTGGAAATTTTTAGTTGTTTTTTACTGTCATGTCTTTAGTAGCACTCGCAAGATTAAGATGAATCAATTGACGTAAGAATGATCGAAATCGGCCCACGCGTCCGGCATCTAAAGTACCACAAAGGAACAAACATACACACATAAGCTGATAAACACATTACTCTCCTTTGCGTCGCGCAGTCGGGTAAAACGTAACCTTCATAATGGTGCTGATTCTGTTGTGCGCACAATAAACTTAATTAAGACTATTGCTATATTTTTCTCTCTAATAAAACAAGAAAGAGACGGACGTAAATTAGAGCTCTCAAAGCAAAGCCTACTGTAGTATATTTACTTGTCAAATTTAGTGAAATAATATTTCCATTCCACAAATTAAGGGTACACGTAAAAACGTCGCCTAAAACACGATAAACTGCAAGACGTAGTTTGACATCTCTAACTTAGTTCATAGCTATAGCCGTCCTCTCCTCGCACTGCCTTGTAGTAAAAGATAGCGATTCTCTAATTTTGCTAATAATAAACTTTGAACGGTGAGGGCCCTTTTCCTGTCATGCGGCTAGCCGCCCGCGTGCTGATCTGGTCCGCATGCGGGTGATAGCACATCCTGGCCACACGCAGGGCAAAAATTTAGTTCGCCGCTGCAGTGTCGTACGTGTCGCCAGTAACTTTGTCTACTGTACTGTGACCATGCGTGGGACCTGCACGACAGTAAAAACTACACTGGTGGGAGAAGAACGCACGCCCGCATGCGGGTGGCACAACAATCCACGTTCCGCGCGCGTGCTGCCCGCGTGATAGGAAAAACATGTATGAAATGCTAGTATGCCGGCAGCCCGCACGCTGACCAGAGCCGCGCGCGGGCGGCTACCCGCATGACAGGAAAAGGGCCCTAAGTCCATTTTTTTGTTGGGAATTGGGTTGATGACTAAAAAATCAAATTAGTCCGTCAGTTATATTACCAAAAAATATTGGACCAAAATTTTTTCTTTTGTCACGTAAACAAAAATGATGACGAAACTGTGCGTTGAAATTTGAGTTAAAATTGTACCACTTTGTAGACCGAGACAGGTCTACGCTGGTGAAACCGCGGGGCGTAGCTAATTATACTATATGCTTAGGGTTAGCGGATATGCCTAGGGGTTGCAGGACAGTATAGCCTAGGGGTGGTGGGATTTTAGTCAGGAAGAGTCTGAAACGCTCTCCCGCTCCACCCAGAGCGGGAGATGTCATTGGATGGTTTCCCACCCCACAAAAAAAAACTACTATAAATGTGGAAGCTTATCCAAACTTCTGGATGGAGGATGGATGTTTGTTACTCAATCACGCCAAAACTACTGAACGGATCTGGATGAAATTTGGCACAGAGATAGATTAAAGTCTAAAATAGCACAATGGTTATTATTTATAGTGTGGGAACTACTAATTACACAAGGGTGAAGCCGTGCACAAGCTAGTATTAAATATATAGGTAGATAACGGAAAAAAATACAAAAAAACAAAGTAAACATTTTCGAATACATAAAAACATTCAGCCAAACATTTTCGAAACCCACTCTTAAAATGTAATTAAACAACCCTCAAAACATCATGCGAACAGCGTAACACGCTCTGTTCTCATACATAAACGATCATAATAAATATCGTACGAAGGCTCATTAATTCAAAGGGAAACATCAAAGGGAAACATTTACATCATAGTAAGTTGATTGAGCCATTCGACGAGCCTTTTCGCTTTACCCGCGATTTTTTCTTTAACTAGACGTCACGGATCTGATTCCCATGAATGGGGGAATAAATTAATATTTGAACGGCTTGTAGACGCCAAATAGGGAGTGCTGTGAGAGATTTAAGAGCATAAAGCCTCGTTGGTACTACTAACTATATAACTACAGGGTGTAACAGAAATGTGTGATCATGTCTTAGATACCACTTCTGCCCACGAAAATGAACAACTTTCTTCAAGGAAGCCATAGCCAATAAAGATGATTCCAGGATTTAAAAAAAACTATTTAGTACGTAAGTTAGATTATCCAAAAATATTCGACACGTATTTTTTGCTTTATAAAATCAATGGAAAATTACAAAAATAAAATGCATCAAAATTTTCTGGTTTAACACATAGGCTTTTTATCCAAAAAGCCTATGTTTGAAACCAGAAAATTTTCATCCAACTCGGTCCCGCTGTTTGAGCGTGAAGAAGTAACAAACACACACACTCACAAACTTTCACCTTCATAATATTAGTGTGATAAATTAATAAAGTGGGAAGTAGAATCAGTGGTGCTATAAAAGTTCTTCCAATCGGGTAACTTCGTATAAATATTGATACGGAAATAATTCATGGTTCCTACTAGCATACATTACGTTATTATAATACGGAACTATCCACTAGTTCCGTAGTGTGACTCCTGTTATACAGGCCTCTTAACTAAACTGATTATGACCTCTTAATAATAATTATGATCGTTATCATTGAGTATATTAATAACAATTATGTAGTATCTACTTCAAAGGCAGGGTTGGCAATAATATATAATTTAATAATTCTTGAGAGTATCTTACTCACTAGTTTAAATGTATCGATTATCCTCTTGTACCCCAAGATCGTAGATTCTAAAATAAATAACTTGAAAAGACTAGTTTTGAACTATAAATGAAAACGCGTATTTTAAGAAAATCAAAAATTTCTTTTTTTTGTGTTCGTTTCTATTTTTGTGTATATTGTGGTGTACAATTTTGATAAAACGGTATATAGTGGTAATGTTACAATGAGTTGAAATGAAATAAATATGATTTATATTTTATGTATGATTTTTTTAGTTTGTTACAGATATGTTACATGGGGCTAAAAGAGGTTAAAGAATTCGGGCAACAAAAGCAAAATACAATCTGCTGGCTACATTTTTCGTTTGCAGTAAGCCCCTATAAGATCACATTTAATAAAGACACACCCGTTGTAAAGAGTTGCCATTTAGTTTGTAAGTAAATCTTCTTCGTTTGATATCATAAAACGTTTTGTTCCCTTTGAAGATACATGTTTGTAACATTTGTGATACTGACTAATAATCTGTTTTATTTGTATTTGAAAAGTGCTTTGTAAAGCTCATTAGGTAATTTTATTTTGGCTGCAACAATATATTTTTTTATCATTTCTTTATTTTATTCGGCTTAGTTTGTATTTTGATTATAATATTTTTTAACAGTATAACAAAGCCATCCATTTTTTACCTGTGGAATCCACCTGTCATATTTGCTGTTAAAACAAAATAAATTTACGTGCGAATGTTATCAGACTATGACTGTTAACATTACTGTTGCTATATAGTCCTTTTATTAATAAATTAAGGCCTTACTACCGGCCAAGTGGCGCCCTCATTAAATAAAAAATCGTAGCATGGCATAGAAAATAAATATTAAAGAATCCAACGTCATATTTGTTAAAAAGAGGATAAAGTATTTTTACGTTGTTGAAACAGGTCTCAGAATGTTTCGTATCCAAAGTAGTAGGCAAAAGTACCAAAAACAGCCGTTTCTGACACACATCTAACAAAGTAACTTTGCGTAAAAATTATTGCTAGCAATTTTATTTTTAGGTATGAAAAAAAAACAATTTTTATTGCACGGAAGGTACCCAGGCAAACTGGAGTTAAACCCTGCCCCTTCGCTCTAAGGCACGTAGGTACTTGTCGGATACGTTTGATATTCATTGTGTTTTTGTACTTTCAAATACGTAATTACGAAAATTCAAAAAACATAATCGAAAATTCAGGTAATGTTTGTTTGGAAAAAAGTTTAGTAATAACACTTTACACAAAAGTAAAAAAAAATTGCAACTTTGACCTTCACTATCTCCAGGACCAGTGGATTCTAAGGTATGGTCTATTGGAAAAAAAATATCCAAATAATGGGTAGATGTGGCTTTAGGCTTCAGAAACTGCCTTTTTACACCCGTTATATAAATTGAGATAGATTATTATATATGCAATTGTACATAGGCTATAATTTATAATAATGTACTTATTCCAATTCCAATCATATGATTATGACTACTAACTTCCGCGTGGATAAATATATAAATCGAAACGATACATTACGTCTTAAATTATTTGAGTATTGGCAAACCCCTTGGCATTGCAAGTCACCGCTTCAGCAACCACTTTCCGAGCAGGCCAATGACAGCCTGATTACCAACAATTTCATATTACGGCCATCCTAGGCCACGTACCACCACTGCGCCTCTAAAGTTCATCATTATGTTGATTATACCCACAGTGAAAATGACATACTCAACCAATCATTTGTCTGACATTTTCTGACGTGTCTGACGCGTCACACTAACGAGTTAGAACATGCTCGCTTGCATGTTGTCTGTCACATAACGGAATGCTGGTCATTATCGGACATTCATTATGTTTTTATGCAGTGTCAGAGCGGTAGTATTTAGTGTTAGAAGTATAATGTAGTACATATTCATTTGTGTTAGAAATAATAAATGCGGGGCTGTTGTGGCGCAAGTGTTACTTTACAGCGATTCGTATTTTTTTATCATTAATAGGCCCTCGTTTGACCACTATCTCACCTGATGGTAAGCGATGATGTGGTCGAAGATGGAGCACGCTTGCCTAGAAGTTACCTATTCACTCTTGACTTAAAGACTCCTAGGTTGTAGCTATAAGGAAACACAGACTCGTGCAGGGAATTCCACTCCTTAGCTGTACGCACAATGAATGTGTTGGCAAAACGTTTTGTGCGTGTAGATGGGATGTTCACCATGTACCGGTGGCGCATCACCGTACGTCTAGTGGTCCGGTAATGGAACGGGCTTGGTGGAATCAAACAATGCAATTTCAAAATGAAACCAATGGAAAACCGACAGGCTAGCAACTCAGCATCTATGCTCAAGACTCTGGCGCCTCTACTTGACGAGCTTATTTCTCAATTGACTCAAGCGCATCATGCTGGTATCTGGCAGATCCGTCCCAAAGATGAGAGCAGTACTCGATACACGATCGAACTTGTACTTGATAAAGTTAGAGGAGCTGTTACGGCGTAAAGGACCGTCTCACCTTTGCTAGAATCCCCAACTTTTTGACAGCCACTTGAGCCTTCGTTTAGTTCCACATAAAGAGGTTGCCTACAGTCTACTTTGTTTATGAAACCACGAAATGACTTCAGCTAGGACATAATAGGCTACTTCGTTTGGTGCATCAAATTAAATTATTATTGCACTGTACTAATATAAAGTTTTTATTTTTTCAGGTATGTACCTATTGGTTTAGCATCAACGCATCTGATCTTTGTAAGTTTAATTTTATCTTTTCTAAGTGCCTTAAGAACCAAAACAGGTTGAATCTTCGGTCCCCATGAAGAAGACTTTACGAGCCTACAAACTTACCGGGTATGCGAATTACTTTACGAAAAACATTTGTCACTAACATCTTAACCCTTAGCCCCTCTAAAATAACAGTGTCACACATTAATAATTAGCAGCGCATTGCAGTTATTTGAGCAGTACCAGCAGGTATTTCTAAATAAATACCAGGTATAAAATACCAAGTATCACTAAAATACCGTCATTACTGATAATGTAATACCTGTGTTGACACACCCACCGTTCCGTGACATATTAGGTATCACTGATTCCGATAAATGATATCATTTGCTTTGAAATGGAGCGTGGCCGAGTTTACGTAAGAGACGGGAATGAGATGATGAATACATAATCATTATTATATACTAACTTTTGCTAGCAGCTTCGCCCACGTTAATGTCGAAAATTGTCGCAAGGAAACACTCTATGGATAAAAAGTATCTAAGACCTATTCTGGGACATGTTCTACCTGTGTACCTATTTATCATATTACTAACTTCTGCCAGCGCTTCGGTCCGCGTGAAATTAATACTTCCCCTATTATAAATGCTATTTCATACTACAATCTATCTCTGTGCCAAATTTAATTAAGTTCTGTACAGCCGTTCTTGCGTGATTGAGTAACAAACATCAATTAATTCTTTCGCATTTACAGCGGCTCCCGCGTGGACTTATTACTTACCCTCTATTTATGCTCTGGTCCAGGCCATGGTACAGAGCGAGAGTGCATGGAAAGCTGTCACCTCCTTCTGAGAAGCAGTAATGCTCACGAAGGAGGAGGCGGGACGCGTGAGCGCTCTTTTTTTTTACTTTTGATAGGCACGCATTTGACCACTATCTCACCTAATGGTAAGCGATGATGTGGTCGAAGATGGAGCACGCTTGCCTAGAAGTAACCTATTCACTCTTGACTTAAAGACTCTCAGGTTGTTTTTATCAGGAAACATAGACTCCGGCAGGGAATTCCACTCCCCCAGCCCCTAGTCGCCGCAGGAGACGTCGGGAGTCACAAGCTGATTCTCGGCCACCGTAGGCGTGAGCTTGCGGACGGCAAGCAATGGGTAGCTCGGCGGCTGATAAGTACCAGGCCCGGGTGGACGGCGCGTTGTGTTCCACGCGCACCTCAAAGAGATGTCAGCAGTAACTAGCGGGGTTTGCTAGGGCCGAGGCCTGCCTAGATTGCGGGTAAATTTGAAAGAGTCACCGCGGCCCTAGCACAGGCAACTTAAGAAACACGGCTGGGTTTTAGTCAGTAAGAGTCTGACACACCCTCCCGCTCCACCCAGACCGGGAGAAGTCATTTGATGAATAACCCAAACCCTGATATACATTTTAGTTTATAGGTTATCCTGGTGTAAAAGTTTCATGAAAATCTGTTCAGTAGTTTTTGCGTGAATAAGTAACAACACTTTTACATTAATAATACTAATAGTGGGATATACAGGGTGTAAAAAGACACATCACATAGCCGTCAACTACACATACTTTACATCTAACAAAGTAGTTTTGCCCAAAAATTATTGCTGGGAAACGACTTTTATTATTAGATATAAAAAAATATTTTTTACTGCACGCAACGTAACGCGAACCGAGGCAAGTGGACTTAAACTCTGCCCCTTCGCTTTAAGCCACGTAGGTACTTGTCGGATACGTTTCATACTCATTGCATTTTTGTAACTTAAAATGCGAAATTTTGAAAATTCGATAATGTTTGTTTGGAAATAAGTTTAATAATAACACTTTGAAATAAAACTTTATTAAAAAAAAAAAAACTGGCGACTTTGTCCTCCTTGGTGACTTTGAACTCCAGATCCAGTGGATTCCCAGGTATGGTCTAGTGAAAAAAAAAATCAAATAATGGTCAGAATATGTAGCTTTCGGCATCGGAAACTGTATTTTTACACCTTAAACCTGTATAATTATATTCCACTAATATTATAAATGTGAAAGTTTCCGAGAATGAATGAATGGTTGTCTGTTACTCATTCTACTACATTTCGGGATATGTAGTATAAAGTGGGATAGTAGAATTACTTGGAAGAAGGAGAACTGATTCGGTTTTTTTTTTAATCTTTTTTTTATGTTGTGGTTTCTGTCCAATAAGGATATGCCAACCCTATCATACCTTATAACAAAATAAATTCACTTAGTAACACACAAGAATTAATTATAGTAATACTAAAAAGCACCTGCTCACTGCTGAGCGACTAGTACTAAATTACATAATTTTTTAGTTGCCTCCGACCTAGGGTTTGCTAATATGCTTTGAATCAGACCTACATTCAGCCTATTTAACTTTAATTCATTCAGCAGCGAGTCACGTTCATCTTTATTCCGGACCATTCCATCAGCAAATGCTGAACATCTTCAATTTTGTTACAAATTATACAATTGGGAGAATTCGATTTTTTCATTAAGAAAGCAAACTTTGCTGATGGATAGTGTCCGGATCTAAGTCGAAGGGCTATTTTCACATATTTTCTACTCAAATTAATGCCATCGAACCAAGGGACACAAGGAAGTTCACCCTGTATGGTCTTATACCATATTCCTTTATCTATGGATTTACTTTCAAATAGTTGTTTCCAATCCGGCAAAAACTGATTCGGTTTAATAATATATTTTTATTTGAAATAGAGCATGAGCAAGTTTACGTAATAGGGGTGGGTAATATCAGTTACGTATTTAAACCAGTATTCTCTATGTGTAAGCAGAAATCTGTCCATACCGATTTAAGTTGGCAAATTGAGTTAGTTAAGTCAAGATAATTGGAATTGATTGGTAACACTGAACTCGTAACTGTTCTAAGAATTACTTAGCAGGAAACCGTAATAACACTGTCCCATTTGTATAGGAAAATCAACATCATCATTTCAGGTGTAAGAATTCCACAGCTGGACATAGGCTTCCCCAAAGTGTCGCATCAACGACTAGTCCTGTGCTTCTCGCATCCATCGTATTCCAGCAACTCTCGCTAGTTTATCCGTCCATAATGTGGCAGATCCTCCACCGCTGCACTTCAGAACTTTTCGTCCCCATTGATCATTTGTTCTTTGCCCTCTGTCACATAAGTTTGGCGATTCTTCGGGCTATGTCTGTAGCCTTGGTTCTCCTGCGAATATCTTCATTTCTGATTCGATCACGCTTATGAGTGTAAGAGAAACGCTTCCGAAAACGGATACAGGTGATAACTGCTAGTGATTCTCGATACTATACCATGAAAAATGTGTTTTTTTTTACAAATTTACCAATTTTATTAATTAATTTATTTAATCATTTATGTACACACAGAGACACAGTAACAATAGTCATAATTATAAATATAGTACAAAGGAACTGCTTATTTCTTAAGAAATTTCTACCAGCAGACCTGCTGCTGCCTGCTGCTGCTGCTGTTTATTTAGCATTTCGCGTACACAATGCTGTGATAACAGTTAAATGAAACCGTTATTTGCAATTGAATACACTTTTTTTCTTTACAACTTCAGCATGCAATGTTTTCGTAAAATATTAGCTGACGCTCGCGCATTACCTCGAGTTTAAAGTGCGCACGCGCTCGGCGACAGCCGCGCGGGAAAAACAACCCCACGTCCACACGACGCCGACTTAAGCGATAGGTTACTGGTATCCGTTTCATTTAGATTGTATTTAATCTACGTTCTGGCTTCGGGAGCGTTGCCCTTACACCATGTATAGATTTGATCATAAAATATTCATGTATATTAATAACCTGTACATACTTTCTTGTTTATTTTATTTACGAAGCTTTTCTAAAACTACAATACTCTTAAAGCTTAACTTTCAGTGAAAATGTGAGTTCAGTGAGTTATTTAGGTTCTTAAGGTCCATATAACCGCCAAGTGGAGTTCTCATTGAATAAAAAATCGTAGGAAAGCGTAGAAGTAAGTTTTGCTTACTACTTTGAATACAAAACATTTTGAGTCCTGTTTTAACAACGTAAAATACCTTATCCTCTTTGTAACAAACGCAATATAGGATTATTTAATCTTTATTTTCTATGCTATGATACGATTTTTTTTTCAATGAGGGTGCTACTAAGGAGGCAGTCCCTTAACAGGTATAGAAGTTGTGTTGTAAGAGACTATACCACAGTAATAAAAAGGCCAAAAATAACAAGTGTGAAGCGACATTACTATCTGCAAAACTAGTCTATTATTTATATAACAACTAGTTTCTGCCAGTGGCTTCGCCCACTTAGAATTAGTACTTCCCCCCGATATAATTTATAGTCTATATGTTATTCTGATGGATAAGTTTTATTACTGTAAAGTTTGTTCAAAATCCGTTCAGTAGTTTTTGCGTGAAAGAGTAACAAACATTTCTACATCCTCACACACTTTACTATTTATAATATTGGTAAGATTAATGTGCTTAAAAATAGTAATTACGATGGTTATGCTTATTTCAAACGATATCTCTTCCAGTTACCTGCTGTTTCAATTCGAGATAATTATCAAATTTCGGAACAACAAACGTTTAATACAAAACAAAGTTGAAATTCCATTTTAACCCATACTTTTGACTTTTGTAAAAGAATTAGTCACTTTAAAATCAACCTAAAATACACGACGCTAAAAGTATCACTTAGAATTTTGTTCCTTCACTATTTAATTTCATTGAATTCTGTCTATAGTGAATAGAAAGAGAGAAATACTACGAAATCTACAAAGTCAAAGTATCAAAAGAGTCGATTATTATTTTGCTGTAAATTATTACCATAATATTCTGAAAAATCGGTCATCTTGAATAATTTTATAGATCTGATAATTTCATAAAAGGAATTTCAGAATAGTTTACTGATGAAACGTGATTAAAGTGTTTGAGTAATAGGTTAGTTTACTAAAACATCTTCTTTATCACGTAAATCAAAAATGAGCGTGCGTTGAAATGTCATGTGACGTCACACCTTGATACACTTTGTCCCGTTTAGAAACGTAACAAGCCTCCACACTCTCTCTCTCTCTGTACTTTGATGCGTATTATCTTTGTTATTTTTTATTGGTTTGATACAACAAAATATTTTTTGAAAATCTTACTAATAGAATTATTATTCTATACCCAGAAAAAATCCATATTGTTTAAGAAAACGCTTGTTATTTCAAATTGTTTGCAATATTTTCAATTAATTCATTCAGTTTTCTGTAAAAACCTTTTTACAAAAAAATAGCACCGACTTCCAAAAAAAGAGCAAAATAACTTTAATTTCGGAAGTCGGTGATTCTGGTTTCGTCTTCGTATTTTGACACCGACTGCCGAAATTAAAGTTATTATGAACTTTTTTTAAACTGTGTTAACAATTCATAGACATACCATCGCAGCAATGCGGTTGATTTGCTGTCAATTTTCGAAGAGTTCCGTTGTCTGTATCCTAACCCATCATCAGATCTATATGAAATTTAAATGGGACCATTTCGAAATAAACCTCTTTTATACAAAAAAAGAATTTTGCAAATCCGTCAATATAATATGACGGAGTTATGCCCGAACATACCTAAAAAAAAACATCTGAATTGATAACCTCCTTCTTTTTGAAGTCGGTTAAAAATAATGGACTGCATGTTGTAATGGGTCACAGAGCAGAAAACTTTGAATAGAATTTTAAAATTTATTTTGTTATTTTATGAACTAAAAATAACATTTTCTGACTACTTTTTGCCTAAGCTATCTCAATAATTATGTTTTTTGATTTTTTCTCCTAAACCTAGAGTAAAATACCATATTTTATGCTCTATGTAATAGGTGATTATGTTCTTGAGTTCTGCCTGAAGAGTGGAGAGGTCATTAAGTCAAAAGGATCGTAATAAAATTTTGTTTGTTTATTTTTCAAGTAGACGTTGTTATTGTTTAAACTTATTTAATCGGTAATACTAAAACATAGGTTAGGTTATTTTCGTTACGGAATTTCTGGATCCGGTCTCCACGCTCAAGGCCCGCGATAGAAGCTATTTTTTTTTTTTTTTTTGGGGGGTGGGAAATCATCCTATGACTTCTTCCGCTCTAGGGTGGAGTGGAAGGGCGTGTCAGACTCTTACTGACTAAAACCCACCCCTGTTCCTCCCTGCCTCGAGTGCCCAGGGGCGAGGTAACTCTTTCGAATTTATCCTCTACCCCCGGGCAGAGCTATGCAATAGCTTAGAAATATATTTTCTATTAGGAAATTATATGAGTCTTTTGAAATGAAGCTTTGGACTGGGTTATGGTTTTTGGGAATAAAGCATTTTATCGACCATTAGCTAAACTGGCGAACATTGTACTGCCTTAGAATCAATAAATAAAAAAGCTATTCCATAAGAACTATATGAAGAAATGAATTATCATCATATTTTTATTCGTAATTTTTTTCCAATTCGTGAATTGACAAACAAACAAATGTAATATCATAAAAATCAATCTCACCGTTCTTGAGTTATCCCCGGGTGTTTCCACTGCGAGGGTCGCCCAGAGGACACGGTGGAGCATACAGTGGAGGTTTGCCCCGCTTGGGCAGAGCACCGCCGTGTCCTTGTGGATGCGATAGGCGGCAGCGACCTCTCGCGCCGTGCCCTGGTTCAGGCCATGGTACGGAGCGAGAGGGAATGGGGAGCCGTCTCCTCCTTCTGCGAAGCAGTAATGCTCGCGAAGAGGGAGGCAGCACACGTTAGGGAGACTCAACAACGGCAGAGTCGCCCTAACGCCCTCAGCAGCAGCCGCCGCAGGAGACGCCAGGGGCTTCGGGCGCCGCGAGACGATCTCCGGCCACCGTAGATCCGGGCCCGATCAGCACCAGGCCCGAGAGTCGACGGCGCGTAGTGTTCCACGCGCGTCTCAAAGAGTTGTCAGCAAACACGACGGTGCCCGTCGTGGCCAATGCCTGCCCGGGGGTGGAGGATAAATCCAAAAGAGTTACCTCGCCCCTGGGCATTCAGGGCAGGAAGGAACAGGGGTGGGTTTTAGTCAGTAAGAGTCTGATACGCCCTTCCGCTCCACCCTAGAGCGAAAGAAGTCATTGGATGATTTCCCAACCCCCCCCAAAAAAAAAACGCGTTCTTGAGTTATAAAAACGGTTAAGAATATTTTATTACTCAAAAGAATTACATTGTACTTAACTTACATGAGAAACGTATAATTTAGGTATTAATGAGCGCAGTACATAGATACCAAGTAACATACTACAATCTAAGAAATACTTACCAACAGAAAATTGTTAATCTGCATTTAACATTTAACCACAAATCAACATTTTTGCAAAACAAAACTGAAAATTTATACAAAGTGGTGTCACTAACGCAACTTTGTTTATAGGTACTTATAGATATAAATTTTCTTATGGTACAGGAAAAGCCAAGCCATTTCTTTAATAAAAAAGTTCTATAACCAGTAATTTCGAATAGATCACGTGCAATAAAAAAAATTAAAAAAACTTTACCATCGACAATTTGCCGACAGCTCTAACCACAGGGTAGCCAACCTACAAATAAAATTGAACTCTTATTGCTCAGTCAATAACTCCAATCAATATTAAAAACCACTTTAAACCCATTATAAGGACTGATTCAGGATTGCGTGTAGATATCGCTTTTGTATGAATAAATAAGCGATTCGCGGTAAGGCTGGTCGCACACGTACGGGGAGGATATAAAGCTCGGACGTGCTCCGTAATTGTAGCAAATGATCGCGTGTGGCAGGCCGAGTTGCCGCCATGTTTGACTGCGATTGGCTTATAATAAGATTATGTTATGCCTGAGATGTTATAATAAACATTTATGCTGGATAATAATTATTATTGTTACTGTTTTGTTTGTCATATTGGTTTCGTGTTAATAGTTTGTAATTACCAGTGGTTTTCGTAATATTTTTTTGTTTAACTATGTAGTACTAATGGGGGGAATGTTCCTAATTAAGACCGCTACACAGGCTTTACGATATAATATGGTAAGTTCTAAGTGGAAATTTGGTAAGATCACTGTCGTGAATTTGTGTGTTAAAATATGTACTGCCGGATTGTACGAAAGAGTCACCGCAGCCCTGGCATAGACAACTTAAGGAACACGTGTGAGTTTTAGTCAGTAAGAGTCTGACACGTCCTCCCGCTCCACCTAGAGCGGGTGAAGTTATTTGATGACTTCCCACCCCCAAAAAAAGAAGATAAAATATGTAACACAGCTCTTTTCCAGTATTGCTAATTCTATTGTTCAATTGAGGTTGTATCACTGAAAGCGATATTTATTAGACAACTTTAAGATGGATTGAACGAACTTACAATAAAAAGGATCAGGTATTTTATTTACATTCTAGGGTTCCGTACCCCAAGGGTAACCAACGGGAACCTATTATTAAGACTCCGCTGTCCGTCTATCTGTCAGCGGGCTGCATCTCACGATCCGTAATAGCTACACAGTAAAAATTTTCACAGAATTTGTATTTCTGTTGCCGCTATAACAACAAATAATAAAAATATGTTAGTTGTTGTAGTGGTTATAAAAATACACGCTGTGTGAAAATTTCAACTGTCTACCTATTACAGATCATGAGATACAGTCCAAAAAAAAAGCAAAAAAAAACACGTTTCTAGTTGGGGAGCGACCTTTATTTTTTAATTTATTTTTATTATTTTTTGTAATAGCGGCTATAGAAATACTCGTTGTGTGAAAGTTTCAACTGTCTACCTATTAAGGATGATGAGATACAGCCCAAAAAAAAACCCGAAAAGACACGTTTCTAGAAACGTGATTTTTTTTTGGTTAGTCGACAATGTCCCACTGCCTTGAAATAATTTATTGATACAATTATTATCAAAAAATAGTGGCACTATAAACCACAAATATAGTACTTCTGTAGAACACAAAAGTAGCCTTGAATAAACATAACGGGATTGCAAAACAATCTATTTTTTCGCGTTTCCAATCCTTTTTGTGTTTGATTTTCGATGAGACACAAACACCCTTTGTGTTTTGTCATAAGTTCCGCCCTTTGTGACAGTTAAGACCACGCTCAAAGCCCACGTTCCATTTTATTACGCCACGTGTAAAATTACGGTATTTATTAATAGCTTTAGGGATATTTTATCGGTTTTGTAAATAGCGATAATATCTTGAACAGCAATAACTTATAGGCGGCTGCGACCTCTTGCGCCCGGCCCTGGTTCAGGCCATGGTACGGAGTGAGAGGGCATGGGAAGCTGTCTCCTCCTTCTCCGAAGCAGTAATGATCGCGAAGAGGGAGGCGGCATGGGTGATCCCGGGAGACTCAACAACAGAGTCGCCCTCACGCCCTCAGCAGGAGCCGCCGCAGGAGACGCCTGGGGCTTCCGGCGCCGCGAGACGATCTCCGGCCACCGTATACCCGGGCCTGCGGACGGCGAGTAATGGGTAGCTCGCCGACCGATCAGGATCAGGCCCTAGAGTCGACGGCGCGTCTACGGTGGCCGGAGATCGTCTCGCGACCCCCGACGCTCAGGCCGTCTCTGGAGCTAATCCTGAATGTCAATTCAGATTATGCTTACGGTGAAAATGCATTGTCATCGGAACTGAACCACCATGTAAAAATTCAACTCCGTAGGATAAGAGGAAGTGGTTCTAATTCAGCTTGCAATATTTGACCCGAACATACAAACATTGTGAGTTAAATAAACGATTGTAAAATAATAATAACAAATACACACAGTTTTTGTTAGTCGCTGTATGCATAGCAATTTGCTACGAAATCGTAGGTGGAGGGCTACGAAACTGTAGACGCGAGAGCTACGCCGTAACCGATGTCTTGTTCTTCTCTCACCAACTTATTTTGGTTTTGTTGACTAAGGGCCGATTTCACTAATGATGCGATAGGCGGCAGCGACCTCTCGCGCCGTGCCCTGGTTCAGGCCATGGTACGGAGTGAGAGGGAATGGGGGGCCGTCTCCAACTTCTGCGAAGCAGTAATGCTCGCGAAGAGGGAGGCGGCACACGTTAGGGAGACTCAACAGAGACCGAGTCGCCCTAGCGCCCCCAGCAGCAGCCGTCGCAGGAGACGCCGGGGGCTGCGAGACGATCTCCGGCCACCGTAGACCCGGGCCTGCGGACGGCGAGTAGCGGGTAACTCGCCGTCCGATCAGCACCAGGCCCGAGAGTCGACGGCGCGTAGTGTTCCACGCGCGCCTCAAAGAGTTGTCAGCAAAGGACGGGGCCTGCCACGGCCAGTGCCTGCCCGGGGGTGGAGAATAAATTCGAAAGAGTTACCTCGCCCCCGGGCGCGTAGGGCAGGGAGGAACAGGGGTGGGTTTAAAAAAAAAAAAAATAAAAAAAAAAAAAATTCTAAACGCTAAGTTTTCGACATTTAAGCTCGCTTAAACGCGTTTAGTCGCTGTCATAAAGCTGAAGAGTTTGTTTGTTTGTTCGAATTGAAAAAATATTTTTGTCTTGAATAGTCCATTTATCAAGGAAGGCTATAGGCTACATAACATTACGCTGCGACCAACAGGCGCGAAGCATCAATGAAAAATGTGGCAAAAACGGGGGAAAAAAAATCCTTTTGAGAGCTTCAGTTGCGTGCACTGCGTAAACGGTTAAAGTTACGTAAAAATTATGTATAACGGAAGGCGACAGCATATGTTTATCTTTTAATGTTATCTCACTATAATCTTTTTTATATCTATACCTAATTTATTTTTTATACTAAGCTTAGTACGGTAAAACTTAGTTTATAGAGCGAATGAAGAAATCTACCCTTAGGGCCGATTTCACCAATGAAACTAATCGCGATTGATTTAACTAAACTCTGTTTATGCGTTAAATCGAGATTAGAGCTTCATTTTGCGTTTTACCGAAAACTGGGCGTTTAGAATTAAAACTAAGTTAAGCTTAAACTAGTTTAGTTTTTAGTGGTGAAATCGGCCCTTATTATTTTTACCTTGCTAAATAACTTATTAGTAACTAATTATCTAGCCTATGTTTTCCCTCTGCTGGGCAAAGGCCTCCGTCTCCCGCTTCCACACATTTCTATCGTTTGCTAGTGCAGGCCAGACCCTTCAGTAAGAGTCAAGCTGATGATGTCTTCTCGCATTTACTGGGACTCATTCAGTGTTTCCTGTTGCCCATTTCTCTTTTCATATACGGTAGACATATTTGTCCCAGTCTCACTTAACTCTTAACCTTGACGGTTTTTTGGGTAACATTCATAATTTTGGTTTTGGCGAACAGCATTGTGATCCCTACACTGTCCGAGAGGCGGACCACTAGGACGCTGTGCTCCATGGCTCGCTGGCAAACTTATAGGTAACTCGTACTTTGTTCGCGGCTTCTCTCCCGTGACATATCCCGCGGGAACTGTTATTTTTCCCGGGATGAAAAGTATCCTATGTTACTTCCTGATAGTTCAGCTTTCTATTGGTGAAAAAATGGTTAGAATCGGTCTAGCAGTTTTGGAGTTTATTCTATACAAACAAACAAAAAAATCTTTCCTGTTTATAATATTATCGTACTCCACATATTATATTATCCTCTTTGACCACATCATTGCTTAACATCAGGTGAGATAGTGGTCAAACGCGTGCCTATCAAAAATAAAAATAACATTTATATTATGTAAGTAGGTTTTTTTTTTTTTTGGGGGGTGGGAAATCATCTAATGACTCTTTCCGCTCTGGGGTGGAGCGGAAGGGCGTGTCAGACTCTTACTGACTAAAACCCACCCCTGTTCCTCCCTGCCCTACGCGCCCGGGGGCGAGGTAACTCTTTCGAATTTATCCTCCACCCCCGGGCAATATCATTATTGTGTTAAAAATACAAATATCCTAGACCTCTCACACCTCTGTGTCGCGGATATCTACACACTTTTTAAGCCACAAAAGAGTGAGTAAATTACCCACACAGTTTTTGTTCAAAGCTCCACACCTCAAGGCTGTCGCCACCTAGCAAACTTCACGTAACTATTTTAATTAAATTACCCTAAACTTCATCGAATTTGAGGTCAATTTACCCAGAGGTTACCCTGCTATCCGAGAGGCATGCGTTAAACTTTCCCCACATTTGACAGCTGCCTCGTGAAATAAATCCAAGTAATATTATTTTCGAAGCAGAAACATTATGGGGACATATTTAGGATTGTTGAACGGAATACATTCTTGACTTAAATATTTGATGGCTAAATTATGGGGTATTTTTTCCGTAGTTTTCGTGAAGAAGTTATTAACGTTGGTGTATTGCTCAGAATAGAATATTCAATCAATTTTTGTTCTCTCAAGTGTGTTTTTTTTCCTTGAATAGAATATATTTAGTACCTATAAAGATTTAGGTAGATCTTTTATTAAAACGTTGATTAAATCTACCCACATTTTTTACATAATCCAGATAGCTAATGATTTCTTATGACAAAGGTGGAACGTTCATCCCACGCTTTTGGTCCAAAAACTGAACAATATTTTTCGGAAATAAATTGAATTTTAAGTCATTCATGTGAAAATTGGTAGACGAACAAACAATTATTACTATTGATAAGCTCGCATTAGATCACGATCTCGGACACGGTGGAGCATACGGTGGCGATCTCCCCGCTTGGGCGGAGCACCGCTGTGTCCTCGTGGATGCGATACGCGGCCTCTCGCGCCCGGCCCTGGTCCAGGTCATGGTACGGAGAGAGAGGAAATGGGAAGCAGTCTCCTCCTTCTGCGAAGCAGTAATGCTCGCGAAGGAGGAGGCGGGACGGGTGAGGAAGATTCAACCGAGTGGCCCTCACGCCCCCAGGCTCAGCTGCCACAAGAGACGCCCTCTGGGCGTCGGAGGTCACAGGACGATCTCCGGCCACCGTAGACGCGGGCCTGCGGACGGCGAGTAATGGGTAACTCGCCGTCCTATCATCACCAGGCCCGAGAGTCAACGACGCGTAGTGTTCCACGCGCGCCTCATAGAGAATATGTCAGCCACCACTGACGGGGCCGATCATGGCCGATGCCTGCAAGCCAAGGAGTAGCAAATAAATTCGTAACAGAGTTACCGCTCCCCTGGGAACTCAGGCAAGGAAGGAACAGAGGTGGGTTTTAGTCAATGAGAGTCTGACACGCCCTCCCGCTCCACTCAGAGTTGGAGAAGTCTAAGGATGATTTAAAAACCCAAAAAAAAAAACCACGATCTCAGCCGATGGTCGCTAGCTTAGCTACCAGGTCGACGACGATGAAGCATGCTTACCTAGAAGTAACCTATTCACTCTTAACCTACATACTCGTATCCCCAAGTTATAGCTATCAGGAATACAAACTCCAGCAGGGACTTTCACTCCTGAGCTGTACCTATGCACAATGAAAGTATTGAAAATATCATACTAATAATAAAAAGGCGAAAGTTTGTGAGTATGTATGTTTGTTACTTCTTCACGCTCAAACGGCTGGACCGATATGGATTAAATTTGATATTTAGGTAGCTTTTGCCCTGGATTAACACATAAGTTACTTTTATCCCGGTCTACGCGGGTAAAACCGCAGGGCGCAGCTAGTAATATTATAAATGCGAAAGTTGGGATGGATGGATGGATCTTTGTTACTCAATCACGCTAGAATGGCTGAACGGTTCTGGATGAAATTCGGCACAGAAATAGATTATAGTCTGGAATAGATAATAAGCTACAATTTATACTGGGGAAAATACTAAATCCACGCGGGTGAAGCCGCTGGCAGAAGCAAGTGTAAGTATATATTCCTTAAACGTCATCATGGCTAAATACAGCCTCAAAATAATTGAGACATATTCACAACAAAATACCCACAAATTGATAACATTCAAGAAATCGGTTTAGTCCGTAAGAAATAGTCCGCCATTCCATAATCCTGCCCGTTAATACTTTCATAGCGGACAAATGGCGTGTTTACCATGAATTTGGTCATGTCTGAGCCGCGTTACGTTCCGTGCCCGGTATTACTCAATCAGGCCCGCTCTATTGTTTACGAATGAACAAAACTTGGACGAATGAGGTCTATAGACGTGGGTTTAAATTAACTGTGTGTTATGTGGGGATGTTCGGAGACTGTTGCGTGATTTTTAGCCCGTTCATACATTACGATACTCGCAAGACGATACTTCATTCGAATGCCAATAGAATACATGTTTGCTACTCGAGGTTCATACATTATGCTACTAAAAAAAATACAAACACCCGAATTGATAACCTCCTTCTTTTTGAAATCGGTTAAAAACAAAGAAAATTTCATCATTTGCATTTGCATCACACACCGCTAGGACGTCAATTCGGAAGTTTGTATATATATATTTTTTCTGTGTTTGTTCGGGCATAACTCCGTCATATATAGACGGATTTGCCAAATTCTTTTTTTTTCGAAAGAGCTTTATTTCGAAATGGTCCCATTTAAATTTCATATAGATCTGATGATGAGTTTCGGAGACAGACAACGGAACTCTTCAAAATATGACAGCAAATCAACTGCGATTGCTGCGATCGTATGTCTATGTAGTGTTAACATAATTTAATGGGGAACCACTACTAAAAAGTGCAAAATAACTTTAATTTCGGAAGTCAACCAAACCAGAAACACCGACTTCAGAAATTAAAGTTATTTTGCACTTTTTGGAAGTCGGTTCTATTTTTTTGAAAAAAAGTTTTTTTAATAATTATCTCGAGTGATTCCATTGAAGAAGAAGCACTTGCAGTGTATCTTTATTACAGAAAAAGAAGACGAAATAGAAACAATAGAAAATACTGTGTTTGTCCTTACATTAACAGAAACATAAATTGTAGTGCTTTTGTTACTGCTAGAGAACTACAACCAGATGATATATTATAAATTAAAGTGGTACAGACATGGATATCTTTCTATTTATTTAACTTTTTCATATTGAACTGCTGTTCCGCCGCCATTTTGCCGAGATGAGTAGGAACGCGACGCGCGGGTGACAGACACGACGGGTATCGCGACACTAGTAGCAGACGCGTAGGATACCGTTAGCGAAATGTTCGAATCACCATACAAATGTATGTGAGATACTCCTCGGCGACTCGTCTTTGAGACTCACGTAGAATACTAGTCGTTTGTAAGTATGCTAATGTACGAAGGGCTTTAGGGTTTCGAGCGTCCGAATCGAAAAACGGAACCTTTATAGAAAGAACGAAAGAAAAAGAATTTATTTGCCATCAATTAACGACATACACAACAATATGATTTTGCTACCTTAATCGAAAAACAAAAAAACCCTTATCGATAGTGTTAGTAGAATCACTCGTAAGTCTGTCTGTCCATCTGTCACAGTCAATTTGTTCCGAATATACTGGACCGATTGAGTTGAAGTTTGGTACACACATGACCCATATCTGTGACCAAAATACGGACGAGTAACATAAATAAATATATTTGGAAGAAGGGGGTTACTTTTGGGATGCAAATCGAGAAATTAAAAATAAGTTTAAGCCACCACCTTACCACCTTTTAGTGATATCGAAGGCGGAAGGCTTCGAAGTTGCGGCTTTTTCTCGTAGTGTAGTTAAACCCGCAATTTAATGTTGCTTTCTGATCGACGACCGACTTTAGGCCTTACACCCGCAACGCTAATTGCAGCTATTGTGTTAGGCATCATAATTTTATTTTGTGTTTTATTTTTGATTGACTGTTGCTTAGAAAATCCACACTATATATTACTATATGTTTACTTCACAACATATTATGAAATTAATTAATTAATTAATTTCGCGTCTGTACGCGATAAACTCAAAAACCACTGAACGGATTTTCATACTGTTTTCACGAATATACAGAGTGATTCATGGAAGGTTTAGGTATATAATTTGTACCCGAGCGATTGCGAGCGATTTGTGTCGGGTTGGCTATACCACTTATCACTCAAAAACGGCTGGACCGATTTTAAGGATCTTTGATTTGTTGGATTAATCTCTGCCCCGAATAGCAGAATAACTATTAAAACATGAGAAAAGTTAAAGAAAAAAATCATGATAAAATAAATTTTCACAAACATTTTGTATGAAACGGCTTTTTTATTCATTCTGAGGCGGTACGAAGTTCGCCGTGTCCGCTAGTAATGTTATAAATGTGAAAGTAACTCTTACTATCGTCAAGTGTGTACAAGCTGAAGATACCAATGATTAACACAATTATCAAAAGTTTAGGATAGCAGGTTTTATAATCCGAGCCCCGCTAATACAATTATAAAAGTCTAAATCAAAAAAATCAAAAATCTAATCTATTTAGAGACCATGTTGTTTCATTGCCGGGGATTCGTACGGAGAAATTAAGATAGGCAGGTAGTTCGGTGTTTCCGGGCCGATTATATTAAACTGGGCTCTATTTGGTTTCCATGTGTTAGTATTTATTTTTAACCGACTTCGAAAAAGGAGGAGGTTCTATGTTCGACTGTGTTTTTTTTTTAATGTACGAGTATGTCCACCGATTTCTCTGTCAGTTGTGGACCGATTTTCAAAATTCTTTTTTTATTCGAAAGAATATACCCCCGAGAAACATACTCGTAATTGGAGAAAACAAAAACGTCATCTATGTATACGTATTTTTCGTTTTTGTTCAGTTTTTCAAAAATCGCTGAAGCAATTTCGATAAATTTTTTATGGTGGTCCCATATAAATTGTTGATGATTGTTGATTGATGTTGGTTGTTGTTGTTATTCTTGTTTTTGTTTAAATTCCACGTTCAATGTTATTGGGGTTTTAGTTCTGGGGTATAACAACTAAGAAGTGAAAAATAAAACATGTTTTTACAAAAAAAAACAAACGACTTCCAAAAAAGAAAATACACTTAAAATTAAAAAAAATAACTTTAATTTCGGAAGTCGGTCCATATTAGCCGTAAAACCGATGATCGTTAGTGTAGACATGCTCTCGGGTGGTCTTGAGTATCAGGCTAGGTGGAGCGATGATCTTCGCAAGGTTGCTGGTAGCAGCTGGATGAAAATTGCCGAGAACCGAGCTGAATGGCGTGCGTTGGAGACGCCTATGCCCAGCAGTGGACTGCTATAGGCTGATGATGATAATGAAGTAGGTTCGATGAAGACGTTAATAATTATGTTTTGATAAGAAATTGAGTAACGGGTACAAATCAATTTATGCTCGATGACAGGCAAAGTCCTGACAGAATCCTCGTAATTCCTCATCATAAGCAGCCCTGCACTGCACTGCTGAGTATTGACCTCCTCTTTTGCCATGCTACCCCAGCCTTTGCGACTCTCAAACTTTTTTTTGAGGGTTGGAAATCATCAAATAACTTCTTGGCTTGTCAGACTCTTAGTGACTAAAACCCACCCATGTTTCTTCAGTTGCCCTCGCGTTCCAGAACCGCGGTGTATCTTTTAAATATCCTCCCATGACGCGACTCTCACCCTAAACATACCCATGTCTAGTGGTCCAGTGGTAGTCGCAGATCTAAGAGGCTCATTGGTGACGTAAAACTGGTGGATGCCAACCTTCACAGCTTGGCTCATCGCCGCAAGGTTGCCTGTTTGTCGGTCTTCTACAGAATGTACTTCGGAGAGTGTGCCCAAGAACTCCACGACCTCCTCCCACCGGCCCCCTTCTACCATCGGACATCTAGACGCAGTGCAAATTACAATCCCTACCTTGTTGCTATTCCACGAATTCGCACTAAACGTTTCCAAACGTCTTTCATAATGCGAACAGCAAAGGAGTGGAACTCCCTACCTGCGTCTGTGTTTCCAAATGCATACAGCCTAATCTCTTCAAAGTTAGAGTGAACAGGCGTCTTCTGGGTGAGCTCGTATCATCGTCGACTTTGTCTCTGTCACCTCTAACCTATGCTAGAGTCAAGAGCAACCCATCTTAAATAAATAAAAAAATGTCCTTTTTCCCTCCTCATCACCAAAAATCCACCATGTTATCAAACCATTTAAATACACAAGTGAGCAGTCCCCCTTTTACCAACAATCACGTGCTCGTCGCGATCTATCGCCGATCGACAAATGTTTGCCGTCGATTACCAGCCCCGCCCTGCGACAACACACGTTCAATATGCTCTCTCGTATGTGTCAGGTACCTCCACCTAATGGAAGTAGCTTTGCTGACGAATTTCGTTGGAATTTGATGGGTTGATGTCAGAATTCGTGGTAGGCTAAAGGTTATGGAGAGGAGTGTTTTAGCAGAAATAGTGTTTGTTTATATGAATTTCAATAGCCTTTTTATCCTGAAACTACTCTTGTGATAGTTAAATGAGTGGTTTTGTTATCATATCTTTAATAATATGTCTAGTAGTTCAGTGTGCATCTAAGGATTTCCACGGTCTCCTGTCTTTTGCAACTCTTCTCCAGTTTAATCTTCCTGTGAGTTTAAGTTCATCCTCCCATCTTTTACGCTATCGACATCTATTTTTTTTGCCATTTCGAGGGTACCATTCGGTAAGGATTTTTCTCCAGTGTTTGTTTATGATCGTGTTTAAAAACCCATAAATGTATTTGTTAGTAGACCTTTTATGCAGATCCACTTCTTAAGTTTTTAGTCTTTTGCTAGTGAATAACGCTCATATTTATGAAATTTGCTAACCCTAAGCTTAGTTTAAATACTGTTCTAAATTCAAATTCTACATAGATTTTTTAAAATTACGAACTTGTTACTCAGTGTTTAAACTAATCATATTATACTTTTTTTAGATAAGGCCCATATAGTAAAAGACTTTAAATTACTCGAAAAACGTTTTTACTTTTTATCTTGAGATGTGACTCCATTATGAAATCAGTCAAGGCCCGCGCGCGTTAAACGTCAACATCTGTCAAGCCCCGTTGACAGTTGGCCATCGTGTAACTACAGACTATATCATATTCTGACAAACGGAGACAAACGGAATTTTCGCACTGACTCACTGGTGAATCATGGACTATGTGTTAAGTATATTTTATCTATCTACGTGTCGTCATATGGTACTATTTTCATAACAATACCGTGTTTACCAAATGTCAACTTGATGGTATTACGGTATAATTAATCACAATCTTCCACTGTTTGTATGACGGGTGTCGTGTAGGTACTATAATGTAGGGGGACGAGGTAGCTACATTATTTTATTTTTATTTTTTTTATTTGGATAACCAACAACTGTTTACACAATACATTTACAATATACTCTTTTGTAATATGTTCATTCGTTAGTGTAACAATTAATTAAAGGTTAACACCGCATGCACTATTTAAGGTTATACATTATTATTATTAAGATTACAACAATAAATTTCATATGTTTGACAACAATTGATAGTAACAGCAAGAATAAAATAAAATACAATTGGAAGATTAATAATTAAAATTACATTATAACACGCAACAGGCAAAATCAAAATCATTAAAATTAAAATTACAATTAAAATAGATTTAATTGGAGAGGACAATACCACAAATTATATCATTATCATAAATCTAATACTTATATCTCAGCACATAAAAATTTAAATTACAATTAAAATAAATTAAATGGAGGACAAAATATCGTAAACATAAATCCAATATACATTTTAACATTAAGTGCGAAGAGTAACAGAGATCACTGAAACTGAGAATAATGCTGGACAACTATTTTTTTTAAATTTATTCAGGATGTCATGGTGAATATCTAAAAGATCACAGCAATTGTTGAGCATTCTAGACAGGCGTGGAATCGGAGAGTTTGTACCCAGAACGGTTCTGCGTAGGGGTGGGTGTAGAGGTTTGATGGGATTGCGTGGAAATCGGGATGGGGCACGAAACTTTAAGAGACTCAGTAGATTAGGGCAGTCTATTCTGTGTCTAAGGAGTTTATACAGAAACAAGGTATCTACTATATCTCTTCGAGTTGACAATGGGTGCATCCTGAAATATTTTAAACGAGTATTGTATGAGGGCAGCTGTTTGCTTTTCCCTTTCGAAAACGCAAGGTGCCACATAAACCGCTTTTGGACTCTCTCTAAGAGTAACTTATGCGTGGCGTAGTGTGGTCTCCATACTACACTACAATACTCCAAGACGCTTCGTATTAGACTATTGTAAAGCATTATTTTAGTGACAACCTGTTTAAAACTTTTTGTATTTCTTTGTACAAACCCCAGCATTTTGGATGCTTTTTTACTAATATTCTCGATGTGAGGGACAAACGTTATTTTTTTATCAAACAGAACTCCCAGATCTCTAATTGTATCGACTTGTTGTATTTTTGTTTTATCTATCAGGTACTCTGAGTTAATAGGATAAGCCTTCCTTGAGAACGACAGGTGGTAACATTTTCCTAAGTTCAATTCCATTCTGTTATTCTTACACCATACGATAACCCTGTTCAGATCGTCTTGCAAAAGCGCGATATCACTAGGTGATTCAATTTTTCTTGCAAACTTTAGGTCATCAGCATACAAAAAACACTCAGAAAAGCGAAAGCAGCTGGGAAGGTCATTAATAAATATAATAAATAATATGGGAGCCAGATGTGTGCCTTGAGGAGCACCGGAAGTCATACAATAACTTCCGGTTGATCGAAAACCGTTGACAACAACATAAAATTCACGCTTTGATAGATAAGATTTCAGCCATTTCAGCAAGGGTCCAGTAATACCGTAGATTGCTAGTTTATGGATTAGTATGGAATGAGAAATTTTATCGAAGGCCTTGCTGAAATCAGTGTACAACACATCAAATTGTTTATTTGAATCAACAGACTCTATTAAGGACTCCGTGAAGGACAACAAGTTTGTGGTAGTCGACCTAGATGCAACAAAGCCGTGCTGGTGATCACAAAGGTAAAGTTTAAAGTGACGTTGTATGTGAGGACAAATTATCGACTCAAATATCTTGGCAAAGGAGGATATAATAGCAATAGGCCTATAATTGGATATCATGTACATGAAATCATAGGCTTGTTTTTTATATTCAAAATTCACTATTTTTGTAAAATCTATCCGGTAATCTTAGCTTAGCGTAATCAGCATTTTAATGTTCCCTCTGCTGGGGCACAGGCTTTCTCCCACGTGGGCCCAACACGGGTTGGTGGATGTCACATGTGTTCAAAGTTTTTGGCTCACGGTCCTTGATCGTTCCTGGCAATCTTAGGCTAGCTACTTCAAAAGTCGAATCAGTGTTTATTTGTGTACCATTACTTTTTAAATCCTCTAAAGAGGTCTCGATGAAAGAGTCTCTACAGTACCTATACCGCACCACATAGCTAATAATAAAACGGAAGACTCTTTCAAAACTCTTCATAATCAACACTCCAATCTCGAAACATTTTTCCCAAATCTTTATTAATTAAAGCCTAAACCCGTGCCGGGTGCGCTAAGTAATTTCGTAAGCTCCGTAAGGCTCCGCGCAAACGGGCCACCGACCACAGCCACCAGTGGCAGTCGCGCGCCACTGTCCTTTGGTACCGCTCAAATGAAGGTGATCGGTGGCCATTACAATTTGTTACTCTCCTGCTGTACAGTCTCACGATGGATTCTGAGGCGGAAGGTTTGATCGCGCTCCTAATAATTCGTAAACGACGTCGATTACAATGCCTATATTGCGTACACCCAATTTATCGTTTTTAAGTAGCGAGTGATCGCCACCGGTGGCATGTCGCGGCCACTCAGTCGCGTGTGGTTGACACTTGGGGCCGATTTCACCATTCGCTCTTTAAACTAAGTTTTGCTTAACTAAGCATAGCGTAAAAAATAAAAACCATAAAAAATATTAGAATGAGTTAAGCTTAAAAGATAGACATATGCTGTCCAGGGTTTTTTTTTTAGAACTTTAAAAGGAAAACAATTCCGTCATACATAATTTTTGCGCAACTTTAACCGTTTACGCAGCGGACGCAACTAAAGCTCTCAAAAGGATTTTTTGCCCGTTTTTGCCACATTTTTATTGATGATTCGCTCCTATCGGTTGTAACGTGATATTATATAACCTATAGCCTTCCTCGATAAATGGACTATTCAACACTATAATTTTTCAATGCGATCCAGTAGTTTCCGAGATTAGCGCGTTCAACCAAACAAACTCTTAAGCTTTATGACTGCGGCTAAATGCGTTCAAGCGAGCTTAAACGTCGAAAACTGGGCGTTTAAAATTGGTGAAATCGGCTCTTAGTCGCTAGTGGCCACCACTCGCTACGCGTGTGCGGAGAGCCTATATAGACAAATTGTATGAAAAATCTTGTAAACTGTTTGTCGCCAGCCACCAGTGACCGCCACTGGTAGCTCGTTTGCGCGAAGCCTGAAAGGCGTCACGGCCCAATGAGGGCCCGATACGGCAAACAATCTCTGAATATAATCGCCACTTAATTCAACGCGAAGTAATTTAAAGAAAAATAACATTAGCAATTCAGATGACTCTCCGTCGGGTGTCGTTATTAACTGTCAAACTGGGAAAAGTGAGGGCCAAAACAAATTGACTTTGTGAAGGTCGCTACTTGATCGCGAACTCGATTCATCTGATCAACTTGATGTCATGTTTCTTAGAGTTTAGGCATTGGAATGAGAATAATAATGAATAGGTTATGAGAAAATTATAGATTCTCATACAAAGTGAAATAATGGCGAAATTTGGGCGTATTGGTATCTACAGCTCTGCCTGACCCTTCGGGAAAAACAAGCGTGATTTTTTTATTTACACATATATATTTATTTATCATTTATTTATGCACACACACAAAATACTTAAAAGAGAAAAACAAACAAATACAGATAGAAGAGCACGAAGGTTGCTGCTTATTACAAAAGAAATTTCTTCCAGCAGACTTGCGACTGGAAAGTTGGATGAGAAATGTAGACACAGTGTGTATAAATAGATATAGAAACATAAAATAGACTGGAATAATAAAATAATTCATACATAAAATATACCAAACTTTACAATAAACCAAAGTACATAATTAAATATAAAATAAATAACAATAAGAAGAGAGGTAATGCCCTTAAATAGGTTCAAAGATTAATTTAAAACAAATAGTACAAATAAATTTAAAAGTATAAGAAATCCGTAATCGTCCACCGGTGTTTGGAGTAGGGTGTCTAAGCTACCAGTGGTTAGGGCTCGAGAGACAGGAACCTCCTCATAGTGCGAGGCGTATCGAAAAGCACTGGCTTTTGTATCAGGCCCTTAATCCAACCGCGAAACTACAGCTTCGACAGGTGAGCAAAGCTTTTTCATCAGTTTTTTGAGTAAATGGTTGAAAAAATCTGAAATCTTCCTTCCTATTCCGCAGGACATCTTCCTGGAATTTCTATCAAGATAGTTTCTAACAACAAAGTGTCATAAAAAGGATCAGTTTTTAAAAAAAATAAAGAGTAGAATTGGCTTTGACAAAACCGAACTAGGATTCTATTTTTCGATTTACTTTTTTCAAGTTTTTCACCAGTTTTTAGATACAGTTACGCATTTCTCGTAGGTATACAGAGAGGTTCTTTTTTGACACATTTTTGTTGACCATCAGAATCGGTTTTAAACTTACGTTTTTAAAAGCTTTTATTTAACTTCCAATCTTTGTTTTTTCGGGTCACATCTTGTAAACTAATTAGAACCACTACCTCTTATCCTACGGAGTTGAGTTTTTATGGTTCCGTACCCGAAGTGTCCAAACCGAGTCTTATTGTTGTCACTCATGGGTCCGTCTGTCCGTCTGTCTTTGGGTCCGTCTGTCGTCTGTCACAAAATTTTGTTATGAAGAATTTTTTCAACTTCCCATTGAACTATGAACTTGAAATTTGGTGATAATGTTTGTTATTACGTATACTTTACTGAACTACTTACTTACTAAACTAAACAGCAATATTTGGTACGGAACCCTTAATGTGCAACTCCAACACGCACTTGGCCAGTTTTAAGATGTTTATTTATTTATTTATTTATTTATGTACACAAAACACAAGAGAAAAAAAAATAACAATTACAAAAACAATAGTACAAAGGTGCTGCTTATTTCTAAAGAAATTTCTTCCAGCAGACCTGCGACTGGAAAGTTGGATATGAGACGTAGACACAGTGTGTATAAATAAATAAAGACTACAAACCTAACTAATTCAGACATAAAAATAAAAATACAATAAAAGGAAATATAAGAAATACATATATATGTATATGTAATAATAACAGTTTCGATGACATTTTATTTTTATGGGAAGCATGACCTAAATGGACATTCGGGATTAGTTCCAGATAGATAGAAGAACTCTTCAATGACCAATAGCTATGCAGCATAGCAATGGATAGAAAAAGAAACCGTAAGCAGTACCTTTGTGCTAATTTTTATTATGTTGTTTATTTATAGCTTATCTTGTGTGTACATAAATTGTTAAATAAATAAATAAATAAATAAACAATTTTTTTTTTTTTTTGAGAGCCAGCACTTTTTGAACGTCAAAGTTCTACATAAAGACGGTCCCCCAAAAACACCCACCCTAGTATTTTAGCAGGGAAAAAGAAGTGGCGCAACAAACTGCTCATCATCGTTACCACTTTCTTAGGAGGAAGTCTAAAGTGGCACCAGTTCCTAAAGTGTTTAAGAAGTCTAAAGTGGTGCGGATTCTGTTGTGCACAAACCAAATTTAATTTAAGCTATTCCTATCTTTTTCTTTCTAATAAAACAAGAAAGAGACTGACGTAAATTAGAGCTGTCAAAGAGGAATGCCCAAAAAATGCCTAAAACGAACAGAAACTACTAATAGTCCATAATTGTATTTAGAATAAAATAGGTATAATGAAGTCTTTATCATTCTTAAGTTTGTTAAACTAAGGTAAAAATATAACGATCACTTAATATATTTCACTTGATATCCGCTTACATTTATATGGAGGTCGTGTTTATTTGACATGAGTAGTAATGTCAAACTGTCAATAAAGCACATGTGGTTCATACAGCCTAGATACTTTTTCTATTTAAAAAATAATTAATTTTAATTAATATTGACAAGCATATATTATGTTAATTAGACTTACAGTACTTATAGATCGTATAATACTAAATTAATGATAACTGTGCACTAAATGTATAAAATTGCTCCTTATGGGTTATTTGATGATTCCTCTTTGGCTGAATGTCACTTACTCATGCCAATAAACACGACATCCGTAAAAATATAAGCGGATATCAAGTTAAATATATTTAGTGATCGTTATATTTTTACCCTCGTTAAACAAGCTAAAGAATAATTTCACTATACGTGTTTTATTCTAAATAGAATTAAGGACTACTAATAGTTTCTGCCCATTCCAGGCATTTTTTTGTATGGCAGATTGGCATTCCCCTTTAGTTGAACTAATATTTCGATACAAATTAAGAGTACACGTAAAAACACGTCGATTAATAACACGGTGAAGCAAGACGTAAACTAGTTTGACATCTCTAATAGAGTTCATAGCTATAGCCATCCTTTTCTCGCACTGCCTTTTAGTAAAAGATAGCGATTCTCTTATTTTAGTTAAGTTATTAAACAAGAGAATCGGCACCTGTGTGAGACTCTTACTGACTAAAACCCACCCATATTCCTTCAGTTGCCTTTTGCATCCCACTCTTTCGAACAACAACCACAAACCCTGCAAGAATAGACAAAATGACAGATTGTAGAAAGATTTCTTCCGTTCTAAGCAAGATGTTAAAATTGAAGAGAAGAAAATATGTTTCCATTCTTCAGTCGACAAAAGTCTACAATGTAAAACATGATGCTCGGGCATAAAAGATGTCAAGTTAGATAAAATAACTTTGTCTATTCTTGGTAGAATAGAGATAGAATTGGTCATGTTACGCTTGCTGGAGTAACTCGAATGTACCTAATATTCAATGTTTCGTCACCCATGCCCTCCACAAAGTACACACTACACCAACAAGTGCAAAGCAATTAACACGCGCTTACGAAGCGATAAAAGCGGCCATCAAACTCCAGCAGACAGTTTTATTAAGATTATTCCGCCACATAATATTTGAAGTTTTTACGTTCTTAGCCCAGAAAATGTTAATAAACGACTATCACAGCTAATTGGAAGTCTTCGGATAATGGTTGCCTGGAGATTGCGGATGGTATGTGCTCGTAAATTAGAGGGGGTGTACGCGTGTGTAGGGGGGTGTTCGGGGTGTACATGTGAACATTAGGCCCCGCTGTTAGGGATAACCGGCAATTTCGGGTGGACTTTTTACGGGCTTAGCTGTGAGATAAATGTGTCGTGTTGATTGGAACCGATTGATTGCTTGTGTTTTTGTGGAACAATGCTAAGGTGTTTCCAATTACCGTGTAATTATCTGGAGGTTGACTTTTATACCAGGATAGCTTCTAGCTTTAACACTCCCGCAGAAAAGTGTGTGACGGCAATGCGACAACGAGGACGGCGCGTTTTTAGGGTTCTTTACCCGATAGATTTAAACGGAGCCCTATTGCTGTCACTCACGTGTCTGTCTGGGCATCTGTTCATCCGTCCTTCTGTCCGTATGTCCGTCTGCCCGTCTGCCCGTCTATCCGTTTTTCCGTCTGTCCGACTGTCCGTCGCTCCATCTGTCTGTCTGTCTTTCTGCCTGTCTGTCTGTCAGTCCGTCTGTCCATCCTGATCTATGAACTTGAAATTTGGTGATAATATTTATTATTACGTATATTTTACTAACAAATACCAATATATTGATTTCCCTCATGTGGTGCGGAACCCTAAATGTGCGAAGTCCGACACGCACTGAACCCATTTTTATAGAAGTTATTTTAAAGTTGCTCAACAGATTCCTATAAAACTTAATGTAGCATCGATGTCGCATTGTCGCGATTGTCTGTGGAAGTCCGTATGGGTACAACTGGGTTTCATAATGATTTTTTGACCTCTCGTAATTTTTGTTTTGTCATTGTGGGATATTATCAGATAACCCGATAATATAATACGATGTTCCCGGGATCCTGGAAATCTATAATAGTCTATTAAACACCGAATAATCTCTAAATCCGGTGAAAGCGAAAATAATAATCAGTTTCACAAGAAGAACAATTTTTTGTGTTATCCGATACGAATTCACAAAAACCTGAGAAACCAACAGACTTGATTGTTTGAAATGAAACACTCCGTTTAATAAATTGAAATCTATACCATTTTTGTTTGCCAATTCTTTTACCTTCGTTTGTCTTTTGTTAGGGTTCCGTACCCGAAGGGTTCAAAGGGACTATTGCTGTCACTCATGTGTCCATCTGTCCGTCTGTCCATCTGACCGTCTGTCCGTCTGTTCGTCGTCTGTACAGGTTTTACAGCCAAACGGTTGGAGCTACAGTCTTCAAATTTTCATAGTTTATGCTATGCAGTATGTGCTTTGGAGCCATACAAGTTGTCAAATATTTTAATAAGTTTTTAATATTTTCATTTGGCTGGTTTTTTTCTTGAGAATTCACGGAACTCTGCTACGTTTATAAACCATACCTACCGTTTTATTTTCTTCGGTTCAAAATATTTTTTAGTTACAATTCGATGGTTGTAATAACAAAATACTGGCATCCTATGAGCCAGGAAATACTCGTACTATACAGTTACTGTTTTCTGCAAAAAAAAAAGAGTGGCACTCGGCAGTGCCGATGGAAGTGAAGACTTGAACAAAAATGTCCAACGTGCCTAAATAAGTTTTCACTTCGATCGCGTAGCGGTGTTGGTGTCGATGTCGGTGGCGAGTTCAATTGTTTTTCCCATCTCAAAAATGGCCAACGCGCTTAAAGAAGTTTTCACTTCAATCCGCTACGCGTAGCGGTGTCGAAGTCGGTGTCGGTATCGGTGTCGAGTTCAATTGTTTTTTCCCATCTCAAAAATGCCCAACGCGTCTAAAGAAGTTTTCAGCGTCATAGCACTCGTAGCGGGTCGGTGGCGCGCGAGTTAAATAGTTTTTTCCCCATCTCATAAATGCCCAACGCGCCCAAAGAAGTTTTCAGCGTCGTAGCACTCGTAGCGGGTCGGTTGCGCGCGAGTTCAATAGTTTTTTCCCATCTCAAAAATGGCCAACGTGCCTAAAGAAGTTTTCAGCGTCGTAGCACTCGTAGCGGGTCGGTGACGCGCGAGTTCAATAGGTTTTTCCCATCTCAAAAATGTTCTTTACTTATTATTAACTTATTCTTTACCAGCGACACGCCCCAGCTTTGCATGGGTACAAATTATACACCTAAACCTATTGGTGAAAACTTTATGAAAATCCATTCAGTAGTTTTTGAGTTTATCGCGATCAGACAGACAGACAAACGCGGCGGGGGACTTTGTTTTATAATAGGTATGTAATGAAGGTATAACACGAATTAAAAAAAAAGAAAGATACTTACAGCATATAAAACAGGCTTACTTCTTTCATATATTATTAAATAACGCTGAATACCCTACAAAGAAGTAGCAAAACTAATAAATAAGATTTACGGCACGCAATAAAAATAACTAAGCAATAGGAATAACAGAGGAAGTCATTAGTATTCCTCCACTTTCGTCGAGTAATATGCAAATACAGGTATGTGAAAAGTTAATCGATACAGTTAAATCGGGATTACTTTAACGTCAATTTTTTTTTTTTTAGTTAATTTGAGCCTGGGGACGGCGAGTAGTGAGTAGCTCGCCGTCCAATCAGGATCCGATAGTCGACGGAGCGTAGGGTTCCACGCGCGCCTCAAAGAGTTGTCAGCAATGCATGACGGGGGCCGTCATGGCCGATGCCTGCACAGGGGTAGTGGAAATATTCGAAACAGAGTTACCGCGCCCCTGGGCACTCAGTGCAGGGAAAATACAGGGGTGGGTTTTAATCAGTAAAAGTCTGCCCTCCCGCTCCGTCCACAGCGAGCGAAATCATAGGATACGGACGTACCGTGGGTGCGTTCACAAATATATAATCTTATATACACAAGACACCCAGACCCGGGCAAACTGTCCGTAGGCCATACAAATATTTGTTTTGTGTGGGAATCAAACCCGTGACACGCAGCACAGAAGCCAATTGCTCAACCACGGCGCCTACCGTACTTTACTGGTCATACCGAACAGTAGGTCGCAAGTTCTGTTGAATATGATGACCCTGGTTTTTTTTTCTTTTAGGCACGCGGTCCCCTGGTTCGATTCGTTGGATGGTCAATCAAATCAAATCAAAAGTCATTTAAATCAAAAGTCATTTATTCAAACTAGGCTGAGAACCAGCACTTTTTGAACGTCAAAGTTCTACATAAAGACAGTCCCCCAAAAAACGCCCGCCCGTCACCACTTCCTAGTGTTTTAGCTGTGAAGAAGAAGTGGCCAACAAACTCCCCAGCAACACATCTGTCTGTTAAGTTTTAAGAACTTGAATCTATATGTCCAGGTGGTAGGGATTTTTTACATTAGAATACTAGGTTCTGCCAGCGACTTTGCTCGCGTGAAATTAGTACTTCCACCGTTATAAACTTTCTACCCCCATTTCACCCTCTCAGGGTGGAATTTCGAAAATCCCTCTCTTAGTGGATACCTACTCTTCACAAAGAACACACCTTCCAAATTTCCTGTCTCTAGGACCAGCGGTTTAGGCTGTACGTTGATATATCAGTCAGTCAGGACTAATTTTATTTAAACAGATAACATCACCCATGTATTTCCCTAAGGTTTGCCTATAGCACATCTACATTTTGCGAGTTATACTCGTAAACTTAACTGGCGAAATGTGGGTGTTTACTTATTTATTTGTCTAACTTACAACTACCATTACGGTCCCACTGGGTAATTTAGTACGATCAAGTACAATCGTTTTAAAATCTACTAATTCAATTAACAATACAATTTGATTAAAAATGAAGAGTACAGGCAAAGAATAGGGTTTGTCCTAACGAACTGATTTTGAGAAAACTTTTTTAAAAAAAAACAACTGACTTCCAAAATTAATGTAATTTTTTCATTTTTAGTGAATTTTTTTTTTGGAAGTCGGTTGTTTTTTTTGTAAAAAAGTTGTTTTATTTTTCACTTTTTAGGTGTTGTACCCAAGAACTAAAAACCCCAATAACATGGAACGTGGAATTTAAACATAGTCGTAATTGGAGAACATCAAAACGACATCTAGGTATTTTTCGTTTTGGTTCAGTTTTTCAAAAAGCGCTGAAGCAATTTCGATAAAATTTATATGGGACCATCTCGAGAGTATATTCTTTCGGATAAAAAAATAATTTTGAAAATCGGTCCTCAATTGACAGCGAAATCGGTGGACATACATAAAAAAAAAAACATACATACAGTCGAACATAGAACCTCCTCCTTTTTCGAAGTCGGTTAAAAAACGCATTTCAAGTTTAGAAGCTATACTATTTTTATTGAGATCAAGGTATGCATTTTATTGAGATAAACGCTCATTTAGCGACATACGTTGCGTTTATGTGAAAACTAGTAGTTGAGAGTGAAATTACTTTACGCATAGATATGTTTCCAGTAAATCACTCAATCGGTTGCGTACCCAGGTAGGCCGCTGCAAATACAACTTAGCAAAGTGGGGTTTTATAGACTCGTCTGATACCCAATGTGAGTGTGGTGCCCCTGTCCAGAACATGACTCACATACTGGAATGCCCCAAGTGCCTATACACCTGCACTATGGAGGACTTGAACGATACTGAAGCTGCTATGAATGTGGCCAGCTTCTGGGCCCGCATTTAATAAGAGGGCCTCAGGGCCTTCGCGCGTCAAACGTCAACATCTGTCAAGCCACGTTGACAGTCGGCCATTGTGCAACTACAGACTATATCATATTCCGAGTGTGTGAACCTTGTCACAGGATAAAATACCTTACGTAATAGTAATAATAGAGGTTTAAAACGCATGAATCGGGTTTTTGGCAGATCAAACGGCATTTTCGCACTCACTCACTGGTGAGTCATGGAGCCATAAGTGTTTATATGAACTAATCATGAGAAAAACGCATTTAACGTTTAGAAGACAACTTCTAATGTGTTTTTCTCATAATCAGTTCATAAGAATATTCCCTGTTCTTTATTTTGAGTAAATTATTTCATCACTACTGTTCTCAAAACGGTGAAGGAAAACTTCGTGAGGAAACCGGCATGTCCTAGAATCAAAAATTCGAAGACATGTAACATCCACCAATTGGGCCCGCGTGGTGGATTACGGCCCACACCATCTCACAGAGGGGAGGCCTGTACCCCAGCAGTGGGGACATTAAGGCTGATGATGATGATGACAGTCTTGAAATATTCACAGTATAAGCATCTTGATGACCTAAAGATATACAAATAGTCAAAAATACATTTGGTATGGAGCCATAAATGTGCGATTTTGCTTTGTTTATTTTTTCTTTTCAAATAATAAAAATACTTAGTTTAAATTGCTCTGTGATATAAACTCAGTATCAGCCTTGAGTTTGTAGTACAAAGAAAAACTTTAGGAAACCTTTGATACTTGAAAAAATATATTCTAAGCATTACAATTTAACATCTAAAATTGTTTCTTTATTTATTCATTTCTAAATATACGAAAAATATTAATATCTACAGACAACGATATTCTAAAGCCGAATCAATGTAAATTAAAAGTTCAAGTAATTCTATTCAAAATAATTACTTGTTGCGATAAATTATACTTTCTTTTACAGCCAATACAAACTTTTCTAATTAATATCTAATTAAACAAAGTTATTTATTCCCGACGGTAAATGCCGAAGATTATTGATAAGTTCGTAATTACTTGGTGGGGACTTTGTTAATGAGATTTTTTTTAAAGAAAACAACATGCAAAGCTGTTTATATTTTTAGAGAAAGATGAAATCGTCTCGGCTGGTATTATCAGAATGATTAAAAAACCCTACTAAGTAAAAACAGCTAAAAAGTTCGAAACAAGTCACTTTTCAAGCAGTCTGGTGACTGCACCAGACTGCTTGAAAAGTGACTTGTTTCGAACTAAAGCCTACCTATACTTACTGCTACGCGGGGATCGTGCGGTCCATGGCCCTCTACGGGGCACCGGTGTGGGCGCGTTCGTTGACGCAGCGGTCAACGCGCCAGATGAACGCGGCCCAGAGGGTCATGGCCATCCGCATCATCCGCGGATACTGCACGATCTCCCGTGAGGCGGCGAGCCTCCTTGCCGGACTGTCACCGTGGGATCTGGAGGCAAAAATCCTCGCGCACCTGTACGAGTGGCGCGAGGAGGCTAAACGCCGGGGCGAAACTCCGCTGCCGCGACAACTCGCGGCTCGGCGGACAGAGCTCCGGCAGGATCTCATGGTGACATGGAGAGAGCGACTGTCGCAACCCAGCGCTGGGCACGCCACCATCGAGGCGGTAGTGCCCCTCTTTGAGGAGTGGCTGGAGAGGCGCCATGGCGCCCTCACCTTCCGCCTGACGCAGGTGCTCACCGGACATGGCTGTTTCGGGAGGTACCTGTGTCGGATCAAGGCGGAGGTGACCCCTGCGTGTTTCCACTGCGAGGATCGCCCCGTGGACACGGTGGAGCATACGGTGGAGGTTTGCCCCGCCTGGGCAGAACACCGCCGTGTCCTCGTGGATGCGATAGGCGGCAGCGACCTCTCGCGCCGTGCCCTGGTTCAGGCCATGGTACGGAGTGAGAGGGAATGGGGGGCCGTCTCCAACTTCTGCGAAGCAGTAATGCTCGCGAAGAGGGAGGCGGCACACGTTAGGGAGACTCAACAGAGACCGAGTCGCCCTAGCGCCCCCAGCAGCAGCCGTCGCAGGAGACGCCGGGGGCTGCGAGACGATCTCCGGCCACCGTAGACCCGGGCCTGCGGACGGCGAGTAGCGGGTAACTCGCCGTCCGATCAGCACCAGGCCCGAGAGTCGACGGCGCGTAGTGTTCCACGCGCGCCTCAAAGAGTTGTCAGCAAAGGACGGGGCCTGCCACGGCCAGTGCCTGCCCGGGGGTGGAGGATAAATTCGAAAGAGTTACCTCGCCCCCGGGCGCGTAGGGCAGGGAGGAACAGGGGTGGGTTTTAGTCAGTAAGAGTCTGACACGCCCTTCCGCTCCACCCCAGAGCGGAAAGAGTCATTAGATGATTTCCCACCCCCCAAAAAAAAAAAAAAAAACCTATACTTACTGAGGTAGGTGGAATTTATTTGAGTTGAATTATAGATTTAAGGCGCTATTAGCTAGCCGTTATTCGCAAAAAGACGGTATCCCTGATCTGCAGATTGCGTGGCAGCCGGAACAAAGTCCTGGAGACTGTAGCGGACAGGATCTCGTCCCCACTCTGGAGATCATTTGTGAGGAGAGTAATTTAGTCGTTTAATTATATAAGACATGCTATTATTTTATTTTATTTTATTTTCGATTAATTATTATTTTATCTTAATCTAATTGTAAATATATTTTAATTTAATTGTAATTTTAATTTTATTTTATTTTATTGTAATTTTTATTTTATTTCTTGTGTCTGATTTTGTGATATGGGTTATTTTATGCCTGAAATAAATGATATTTAATTTAATTTAATTTTAGCTGCCAATGACCTTGTGTGGTTAGCTTGCGTGTTCTGTGCTGAGCTCACGAGGCCATCAAGGAGCGCTGTCCGAAATTAGACGCATTATTAATTTACTATACATAAAACAACACGTTTTATACTAAAACACGTGTACTAAAATGTAAATAATTAAATGATATTTAAAATGGTGAAGGTTTCATAAATTACACTATGTTATAAACATATTGTCTCGTAGTGGACATTTGGAAGTTTAATAATAAAAAACCTCAGTTTCTTCACAAAACAGTTTAATCTTCGATTTTGGAAATTGTTACAATTTATTCGGATTTGCGATCTGGGCTCAGCCTTGTACTTTATTATAATGGTGAAAAATATTAGAAAAGTGCGGGTGACAGAAGAGTTTATAAAACGAGTTATAGCACTGAAAGTGCAACTTTGAGGGTGTTACAAAAACATCAAATAACTGTCTAGAGTAACATGTATTTTTTTCAAATAAATTTAACCAGTTGTTCAGACGTGACGTTCAATTAAAAATTATTAAAAGTCGTATAACTGCGCCTTAAGTGTATAATTTGTACCCGTACGGAGCTGGGCGAGGACGCTAGTTTAAGATATAACAACTCTAGAGCAAGCAATGCAAGATAGTTTGCACTTAAGCCGATTACTTTCATACGTTCCCACACTTATAGGATTGACACTTACATTATGAGTGTTCCATCAATAATCGCACGTGTATACCACCCTATATACACATGTCAGAACACATCCACCGATATTTGAGACATCGATACCACGATTCAATTTTGTTAATTGGAAAGGAAACATTAGTATTTTACGGGAACCAACTATTAATTAATGAAAACGTGTAATCTAATATATCGTTTCGATCTGAAACTACCTGTAAATATTATCTGTAGGACGTTTTAAACCTAGTTTCGACGTAGTTATTAGTATTAATGATTTTAGTTATTTCAGACCCAAATACGGGGCTGGAACGTGGAAAATTATTGGAGTGTATACGGTGTTGGGCGTGTAAAGTGGATGTTGTGGATTATTAGGTAACAATTACTACACATGAACACTCAAATCGTTGGTGCTGTAATATCTTCAGGGTCGCGGGATTGTTTGTAAGAGTTACGTACTGCGTCCCTGGAACACAAAAGGTAAATCAAGGAACACGGGTGTCGGCGCATCGTCTACGAGTCACCGGGGAAGGCGCGGGGTCGGGTGTCGAACCTGGATACGCGCGCGCGCCGCTACGCGCGCCACTTACTCAGCTGACTGACGCGATAGCATACGGGAATTTCCTTGTTGTTCATAAAAACCTTGCTAATCGGTATTAAAACTATTTTATACAGTCCACTTCTTTCTTTCCGACTGAGCCCTATCATTTTGGTCCTTCGAGCCGGATCCCCGCGCCTTCCCCGGTAACTCGTAGACGATGCGCCGACATACGAGTATTCCCCGGCGTAGACGGCGTCACGAGAGTGGCGGAGTTGAAGACGAAGAGGGGCACCATTCGTCGTGCCTTCAACTGCATCTGCCCCCTTCCAGTCGAAAATTGAAGACATCCCTTCAACCCGGGGAATATGTCGGCGCATCGTCTACGAGTCACCGGGGAAGGCGCGGGTTCGGGTGTCGAACCTGGCTACGCGCGCGCGCCGCTACGCGCGCCACTTACTCAGCTGACTGACGCAATAGCATACGGGCATTTCCTTGTTGTTCATAAAAACCTTGCTAATCGGTATTAAAACTATTTTATACAGTCCACTTCTTTCTTTCCGACTGAGCCCTATCAACGGGTGAGTTGTAGTCAGTAAAAGCCTGACATTCCTTTCGGCTCCACCCAGAGCGGGAGAAGTTATCTGATGAATTCACACCACCAAAAATTTTTACATTTTTGAAAGAGGCCTTATGAAGACTGTTTCAATAGGTTAGTCACTGGAAGCGAGAAAAAAAATCTGATAATTTAAATACATGAAATAACAAAAAAAACTGAGATATTTGAGTCTTGAGCTTGTCTTGAGCTTGAGTCACATAATACCATTCTCCTTTGATAGGAATAATTGAATAAATTGTATATGCAATAATTTATTGTTTTGCATAATATAATAATTTAAGTCAGTCAGTTTTGATTTGGCTATGAAAAAGGATTGATTCAAAATATAAGTATCAAAATTCTTCACACACACCAGAGCCTGGCAGTATTGCGCGTTGAATTGCAATGCTGACTCGTTGGGCAAAGAAAAGCCCAGCCCTCTGGTCACGTGAAGAGCAGACTAGCTGCTTGCTGATATCCCAGAAAACTCGATTAGCACTCGGATCGTATGGCCCTAGTGATTCAAGCTCAAACGGCTCAAACATATAGGTCCCAATAAGGTTGTTATGTTTTCGCTGTTTGAGATTTTCTGCACCTGCATTAGCCAACCTAGCACAACCCGTCGTGCTTAGAAGATGGGATGGCGCTAGGGTCAACACATGTTCCATCCCACACTATAAGGCCTACATTACTAAAGCAACTTCAAGAGTCTGAAAACTTAAGCAAGTAATAATTAAACAGGGGGAGAGGAGCTCGTAACTTAAGTAATAACAGCCGCACAGGTTGATCCATCAGGTTAAGCTACTTGCTGATGGGTGACCATCTTTACATACCGAGACTCCTCCGTGCCTCGGTAAGCACGTTAAGCCGCTGGTTCCAGCTGTCAATCGTGGATCTTTGACCGTCGTTACGGGTCGTCAGAAGCCCGAAAGTCTGACAACCAGTCTTACCAAGGGGTATCGTATTCCCTCTTTGAGGAGTGGCTGGAGAGGCCCCACGGCGCCCTCGCCTTCCGCCTGACGCAGGTCCTCACCGGACACGGCTGTTTCGGGAGGTTCCTGTTTCGGATCAGGCGGGAGGTGACCCCCGGGTGTTTCCACTGCGAGGATCGCCCAGAGGACACGGTGGAGCATACGGTGGAGGTTTGCCCCGCTCGCGAAGGCGGAGGCGGGACGCGTGAGGGAGCATCAACAACGGAGTCGCCCTCACGCTCTCAGCAGCAGCCGCCTCAGGAGACGCCTGGGACTTCCGGCGCCACGAGACGATCTCCGGCCACCGTAGACCCGGGCCTGCGGACGGCGAGTAATGGGTAGCTCGCCGTCCGATCAGCACCAGGCCCGAGAGTCGACGGCGCGTAGTGTTACACGCGTGCCTCAAAGAGTTGTCAGCATTAAGGACGAGGCCCGTCAAGGCCGATGCCTGCCCGGGGGTTGAGGATAAATTCGAAACAGAGTTACCTCGCCTCTGGGCACTCAGGGCAGGAAGGAACGGGGTGGGTTTTAGTCAGGGCTAGGTAGATTGATTGAAGTCATAATTAAACCAAATAAATTACTCGAATAAACACACAGCTGAACTTTATCTGTACCTACCCTTAGTTACAACATAATAAAAAGCTCACAATACACATGTCGCACATGCAGAAGTTTTATTAAGATATCTAGTCCGACGATAAATCATGCTTGGACAAAATGCAATTGTGGCGGCGACTGTTTTTGTCGACCCTACCCGGGACCAACCGTCATATTGTACAGTTTGCAAAAGACGTTGGTGAAATTTTTTATATTTATAATATGTTACGCGATGTGTATTTGGAGTTTAATTTAGAATAATTTTACGGTTAAAGTATAACAAAACCAGCACATTTGTGCTCTTCTATCTGTATTTGTTCATTTTTCTCTTGTAATTGTTTTTGTGTGTGCATAAATAAATAAATAAAAAAGTTTTTCGTTGAACAGTTTAGTTTCTTATCTATTATGTATGTTTTAACTTTTTAGAACCAGTTGTAGTGCTTCAAAGACGTGTGAAGAAGTGTTTTAAGTGTGTATTGATTTGTATTATTAGTTTTAATAAATTCTTGTGTGAGGCACAAATAAATTCTTTCTTTCTGTCGAAGAAAGACTATATATATTTAGACTTTTAATGAAAATTATTGCAAAATTAATATCAAAATCAAACGCGCGTTAGCTGCTTTGATCGGTTGAATTAATTTTCAACAGCCAATATACTTGTTCTTGCGTTTAATTTATGGCACGTCGCAATTTATTTACAAAAATCCTCATAATATAATAGGTTTTATGCATTCAAACATAACAGAACGAAGTCTTTACAGCAGACTTGCATGATTTATGCGTGTTTCACAATGATCAAGACTTCATAAATTAAAAGTTTAGATAATTTACTCCCAAGCAAATCCCAGAAACCAATTAAATTAATACCAGCCCTGAAAAATGGCCATTACACCGAAGAACGAAAACCCCGATAAGGTAACATATGTGCGGACTGATATTAAGATATCCAGTGCCCTCGATAAATCATCGAACGAACGCATTTGCGGCGACAATGTTTTTGTCGACCCTACCCGGGTACCGACAGGTTATTACTATCTTCGCGTAGGTAGGATAGCTGATCTATGTGCTGGTGTTTGGACATAGGTGAACGGTAGGTTAGATTTAGTTTTGAAGGGACAACTAGATTTCATAGTTTTGGCTACTTGACATCTTGCAGCTTGAAACTTAACAGTTTTAAGATGTAAACGTTTTACCTGTCGAGGCCATTAAAAGGCGGCAACAATTTTTTCCGCAATTATGTTCAAATAATCATTATTTAAAACGTGCTTTGGTTGTTGGGGCCGAAAAGTTTTGGGTGGTGACCGCGTACTGGAAGATGTAGCGTTGGAAGGGCTCCCACAAGGTGGACCGATGGCGATTATAATTATTTCTTCTTGCATCAGAAGGCATTAGCTTGTGGCTAAAGTAATAACAGCCGCGCGGGTTGATCCATCAGGTAAAGCTACGCTTGCCGGGAATGGTCCATGGATAGGTGACCATTTAAATACCGATACTCCTCCGTGCTTCGGAAAGCACGCTAAGCCGTTATTCCCGGCTGTCAATCGTGGATGTTTGACAGTCGCTACGGGTCGTCAGAAGCCCGGAAGTCTGACAACCAGTCTTACCAAGGGGTATCGTATTACCCAGTAGCTGGGTTGTGGAGGTCAGATAGGCAGCGCTCCATGTAAAATACTGGTATTCAGCTGCATCCGGTTAGACTGGAAGCCGACCACAAGATAGTTGGGAAAAGGTTGGGCAGATTGGCATCAGAAGGCTTATAAAGTCACCCAAAGGGCAGTAGAGAGGGCTTTGCTCGGCGTTTCCTTGCGTGATGGAATCAGGAATGAAGACATCCGCGAACCAAGGTTACGGATATAGCCCGAAGAATCGCCAAACTCAAATGGCAGTGGGAAGGGCAAATTGCTCTCAGAACAGATGGTCGATTAAGCCGAAGGTTTTGGAGTGGTGCCCGCGTAGACGGAGCGTTTGAAGGCCGCCCTCAAGGTGGACCGATGTCCTTGTGAGCGTCACGGGTAGCCGATGGATGCGAGACGTACAATTCTCGCCAAACTTCTTGGCCGCTCTGAAGTTCGCTACAATGGCTGCGCAGTAGTAAATCTCATACTCGCGCTGCGCCTTGCGCATCGGAAATTCAACTTCAGGGCGGCCAAGATGTTTGGCGAGAACTGTACAAAACCGGACGTTGTAGACACACTAAGGGTCTGTGTTCAGCATTGGGCGTCTTCTGGCTGAAATGGTGATGAAAACGTGCTTTCCGTTTAGTCTTTAAAGCAAGAGTGAAGTGACATCTTCTAAACTAGATCGTTCCATCGTAAACCACATCCATTAGTTTTTCTACCAGGCCAGATCTAGGTCAAGAGCTGCATCATGAACTAAAAAGAAAATCGCAATGTCTATTTTTGTTTCAAATGCCGGCGTGGTATGCAATCATAAAACGTTTAATTTTCAATTCATGCAATGATAGCTTATGGTATCGAGTCAATTTTTGGGTATTTTGAAGTACATCAGCTGTGGTTTTGTTCCATTTTGTCTGTTCTAGTTGCACTAAAGATCGTTTGATTCCAATTGTATCCCAAGTAGACCGCTGCAAATACAACTTGACAAAAAAACTTTTTTACAAAAAAAAAACTACCGACTTCCAAAAAAAAAAAAATTGGTTTTCTAGTGTATTTTATTTTTTGGAAATCGATTGTTTTTTTTTTTGTAAAAAAGTTTTTTGTTTTTCACTTTTTAGTTGTTATACTCCAGAACTTAAAACGCCAAAGACATGGAACTTGGACATGAAACATACTCGTAATTGGAGAAAACCAAAACGTCATCTATGCATACGCATTTTTCGTTTTTGTTCAATTTTCAAAAAGCGCTGAAGCAATATCGATAAAATTTATATGGGACCACCTCGAGAGTATATTCTTGCGGATAAAAAAAAACATACAGTCAAACATAATTAGAATCTGCTCCTTTTTCGAAGTCGGTTAAAAATAGGGTTTTATAAACCCGTCAGATACCCAATGTGAGTGCGGTGCACTTGTCTAGAACATGACTCAAATACTGGAATGCCCCAAATGATGATACACCTGCACCAGGGAGGACCTGATAAACGCTACTGATGCTGCAATTAAGGCCCTATTAAATGCCAACGACCTTGAGTGGTAAGCTTGCGTGTTCCTGTGCTGAGCTCACGTAATGCGTCGTACGTCCACCCATAGGACTCGCCCATCAAGGAGCGCTATCTGAAATTAGACGCATTATTTATTTATTATACATAAAAAAATAGGTAATATACTAAATTACGTGCACTAAAATATTTTTTTTTTTTTAAATGGTGAAGTTTTCATAAAAATACGCTCAATAGTCAAAAACTATTCTCATTAGACATAAATATACAAATTAATTACACTATGTTATAAAAATGTGATTTCAAATATTTATGTAAGTATCAAATTGCGAACGGCATGTCCTAGAACCAAAAATTCGAAGACATGTGACATCCACCAATCCGCATTTGGCCCGCGTGATGGATTACGGCCCACACCCTCTCACAGAGAGGAGGCCTGTGCTGCAGCAGTGGGGACATTAAAAGGCTGATGATGATGAAATTGCGAACGATATTGTCTAGAGTAACATATAATATTTTTTTCATAGAAATAAGACTAGTAGTTTAGACGTGATGATCAATTAAAAATCATTAGAAGTCGTATAACTGCGGCTTAATGTGATCAGTTTCTGAGCCCAAAGTGTTTGAAAGTTTGGAAACCATTTCGAAAGAAGAGGAAGACGTTAGTGAAAGAAGTGATATTCCAACAGAAATAAAGAACCTGTGTAAAGTAGCGTCCAATATCATACACATATAGGGTGTAATAAGACACATCACACAGCCGTCAACTACGTATACTGTACATCTAACAAAGTAGCTTGGCGCAAAAATTATTCCTGGGAAACGACTTTTATTTTTAGGTGTGAAAAAAAGCAATTTTTATTTCGCGCAATGTAACGTGAACCCAGGCAAGCGGATTCAACCCCACCCGTTTGATATTCATTGCGTTTTTGTAACTTCTAAAGCGTAATTTCGAAAATTCAAAAAAAAAAGAAAATTCAGGTAATGTTTGTTTAGAAAAAAGTTTAGTAATAATACTTGGAATTAATTTTCGTAAAAAAAGTAAAAATACAAAATTGCGACTTCGACCTTCAATATATCCAGAACCAGTGGACTCCCAGGTATGGTCTAGTGGAAAAAAAAATGATCCAAATACTGGGTAGAATATGTGTTTTTCGGCCTCGAAAACTGTCTTTTTACACCCGATATATTGAGTTAAGTTAACAATCCATTGAATAAAACATTTTTAATCGAGATGAAAAATCCAATTTACTCAACTGCAAATAGTCTGCGGTCAGATTTAAGAACTATTTAAAACCATTCGTTCGCCATTCTCGCTCAGAACGAATGAACGATACTTTATGTGACTGCCTGAATGTGGCGTTCATTCGGTCACACTTGACTGGAACGTTCAGTTCATAATTTTGTGGAAACTTCCTGAAACTGTCGTAATCTTGAAATGTGGCGGGGTTTGTTCCGAATAAGTTTTAAAATTTTAAAATTTAGAGTTCAAGTCAATTGGCTACCTTAGTTGTGAAATTATAGGTAGGGTAATAGTAGTTCGCATGTGAGTTTTCATTTTTATTGTATGAATTAGGGCGTATATAATGCATGAATGCTCTATGCAAAAGCGTTCTTTGCTGTAGCATGATTTTTAAAGAAGTAATCAGGAACACGACCCCAGAAAGGAGTTTGATGCAGAAAGGCTCTCACAGACACTTTCGAAATGACAATGCAACAGTGATGATAAAAATATATACAATTATACCTGCGGAACAATTCTTTAGAAACGATTGCGACATAGCGCCTGTCTTCGGGAGTCTTTACAAAAGTTTTGCTGTTAAAACCCCGGCTAAGGAGTTACTAAAAATCAGCCAAGAGCGAGTCAGACTCACGCGCAAAGGTTTCCGAATAAATCATATTTTTTAAAGGTTTTTTTTTCAACTGCTTCCACCTTATAAGTTTTGCTGTAATCTATGTATAAGTAAAGAACTACTTTCTGATATTTTTTTCAAAATCTTAGGCCCAGTGGTTTCTCGGAAATAAGGGAATAATCTATTTTGAAAGCCTAAATATTATATTTTTTTAAATTATGAAAAATAAATTCGGGACCCTCACAATGTGCACTTAAATGATAAATGATGTTTATTCAGTAAATAGGTTACAAGGAACACTTTTACACGTCAATCGTTTTTGTCAGTTTAAGCTAGATGACGCCGGTGTTTCCTAGCTGACTACCCTGAGAAGAAACACCGAAACAAACTCAGAGGTCAATGTCTCTTTTAAAGTGTGTACTGGTTAAATCATATGAGAACCATGTACGTTTATGTCTGGGATGAGCTTTTTGAAGAAAGCAACACACGAATTCGAGTGGACCTGTCTAGACAGTGCAAGCATTTGTCAGTCATCGCGAAGCTCAACTCAGAACTTTGAGGAGCTCAACGAACCGACGAACAATACCAAAGTAAGGACATGTGAGAAGGCCGCAAAAATACTCAAACTGCCAGACAATCATAAAATCTACATGAATATAACGACATACATAGTTCTCGCATTCACATTAAAAAACCTTTCATTTTATATGTCGCACGACAAAGTTTGAATAATTTGTTTGTTTTTGTGATTGTTAATATCTGATCCCCATATTCCAAACTAGCTGCGCCCCGCGGTTTTACCCGCCTAGACCGCAATAAAAGGTAGCCTATATGTTAATCTAGGCTATAAGCTATCTACATACCGAATGTCATCCAAATCGGTCAAGCCGTTTGATCGTGAAGAAGTAACAAACATATACGCTCACAAACTTTCACATTTATAATATTAGTAGGCTTAATTAATTTAGGGTACACTACCGTGTTTGGGTCACAAATATTAACGTGTGTACCATGTTTAAAATCTATCGGTCCAGCAGATTCGGAGCAAATTGGCTGTGAGAGAAGGACAGACGGACAGATAGACAGACAGATAAACAGACAGACAGACAGACACACGAGTGATACTGTAAGGGTTCCGTTTTTACATTCGGACTTTTGGTACCCTGAAAAATGTAGCTACCGTCTGTGTTTCCTGATTGCTACAACCTGGGGATCTTTAAGTCAAGAGTAAATACGTTACTTCTAGGCAAGCGTGCCCCATCGTCGACCAAATCATTATTAACCACCAGGTGAGATAGTGGAGCAGTGGTGGCCCAGTGGTATTGCCCACGACTTACAAGTTGTTGGTCGTGATATCAAACCCAGGCAACCCAGGCAACAAGGCGATTTATTTTGTGTCAATTATTTCATCATCAATGCTCTCAAAACTGGGAAGGAGGGAAACCGGCATGTCCCAGAACCAAAAATTCGAAGATATGTGACATCCACCAATCCGCATTGGGCCCGCGTGGTGAATTATGGCCCACACCCTCTCACAGAGAGGAGGCCTGTGCCCCAGCAGTGGGGACATTAAAAGGCTGATGATGATGATGAGATAGTGTCGAGCGCAAGCCTATCAATGACAAAAACTATGTAGACACCAAAAACTCATTGTTACCAAGAGCATAATACTCGTCGACCTTATTTTTAACATTTTAACCCACTCAAAAGACTTCGCATTATTTAATCCGATCCCAGCTATAAAGTCCTGGGTAACGGTCCACGGAAGGGCCCAACTATCATCGGTTTACGCGACTCGATAAACGCGAGTGGCGACGTTAACTCGCCCTCACGGATGGATGGAGTGCTTCCCTTCCTGAGGGGACCGCGGTTAAACGGCCATCTTATTTTTTTGGTATTTTTAGGGTTCCGTACCCGAAGGGTAATCAATGGGACCCTATTACTATGCCTTCGCTGTCCGTCCGTCTGACAGCGGGCTGTATCTCACGATCCGTAATAGCTACACAGTTGAAATCTGCTCCTTAATTTTTAACCGACGAAAAAAAGGAGGAGGTTCTCAATTCGACCGTATATATGTTTTTTTTTTTTTTTTTTTTTGTGTATGTTCAGCCCTCACTCCGTCATTTATGAACCGATCTTAATGATTATTTTTTTATTAGACAGGGTATACCTCAAGGGTGGTCCCATGTCAAGGAAATCAAGATCTGATATTGGAATCCTGATAAAATTGAGAGAAAACCTCGAAAATTGTTGGCACGTTTAGCGTTTCTGTACGTATGTTCGGTCTTCACTCCGTTGTTTATGAACCGATTTCGATGATTCTTCTTTTCATAGATAGGGTATACCTTAAGGGTGGTCCCATGTCAAGGACATTAGGGTCTGATCATGGGATCCTGATAAAATTGAGAGAAAATCTCGAAATTTGTGGGCACGTTTAGCGTTTCTGTACGTATGTTCGGCCCTCACTCTGTTGTTTATGAACCGATTTTGACGATTCTTTTTTCCATAGATAGGGTATACCTCAAGGATGGTCCCATGTCAAGGACATTAGGATCTGATCATGGAATCCTGATAAAATTGAGAGAAAACCTCGAAAATTGGGCACGAATATTGTTTCTGTTTACTTTTCATAACTTTATCAGGTATTTGCATTTAGGAATCATCACATCATGAAACTGAGCTGATGATGGAAATCATATCTTTCCTTAACAAAAGAAGTTAGTTATAAAAAACTGGTTTTAGTGACAGATACCACTTAATATACTTTGAAGAAAAGACGTCTTTGGAATATTGGAGGTAACCTCAACTGTTCAATATCCTGGGAACCTTATGAAAGGATGGTTACATCATCAGCTCAGTGCCAAGAGGAATGATGAAGGATTAGAAATTAGCTTCAGAGTATTTAAAGATGATGCGAGTCACAAAAAATCATAAAATAAAAAACTTTTTAACAAAAAATTCAACCGACGAAAAAGAACTAAAAAGCAAAAAATAAATTAACCTTTTAAGTCTTGAGTATTGAGCTTACTTACCTACATAAAATATCAAATTTTATATAAACTAATTTTGAGGCGGCGCTAAATAATAAAACGATTAATTACCTACATCTAGCCTTCTTCATTTCTACGTACATATAAAATTTAGATATTTAATAATCAGATTGTTGTTTGGCGCCGACTCAAAATTAGTTTATATAAAATTTGATATTTTATGTAGGTAAATAAGCTCAATACTCAAGACTTAAAAGGTTAATTTATTTTTTGCTTTTTGGTTCTTTTTCGTCGGTTGAATTTTTTGTTAAAAAGTTTTTTATTAATTTATTTAAATTTATTATTTGTTATGTGTAAGTATCGGCTATAGAAGTACACGCTGTGTGAAAGTTGCAACTGTGTAGCTATTACATATCATGAGATACAGCCCCACAAAACCCCCAAAAAAAACAAGTTTCTAGAAACGTGTTGTTTTGGTTTTTTTTTAGTTTATGGTACCGCACTTGACCGGTTTTTTTTATCAATTTTTGCCAAGTTTAGTGCATTTACTGGGCCGTGGTTACGAATCTTTTCGCATTTATAATATTAATAGAATATTATAAATTTATGCGAATGAATGTTGATGTTTGGATGAATGTTTGTTACTCAATCACGCCAGAGCGGCTGAACGGATCTGGATTTAATTTGGCACAGATATAGATTATAGTCTGAAATAGGATATAGGCTATAATAATTTATAATGGGGGAAGTAAACCGCTGGCAGAAGTTTGTTTGACGAAAACCTTCCTTGAAAAGTATGCATTTGAATGGCGAATACCCCATCCAAAAAACGGATCCGAAGAATTCGAGAAAATCGCGGACAAACAAGCATACATACATACGGGTCGAATACAGAACCTACTTTTTTAATTCGGTTAATAAATGGATCCAGTAGATTTTTATTGTTTAGCTTCTTGTACACAGTCTATGAGGTTGTTGTCTGCTTTATCGATTGTACATAAGAGCGTTTTTATAATTTTGTCCACTTTAGGGCATGAAAAATAATAGGGCAGTGGTGTGTTGTATTGTACGGCTAACCATCAGTGGGCCTTACAAAACAATATTTGTTTCATGCGGGAATCGAACCCGCAACGAGCTAATCGCTCAACCACTCCTCCAACCATTGAGGCATAAAGGTCCCCACTTAATTGTATGTACATTTAACTTGAGATTACAGTGCAGAACGATGACGTCACCATACGTAAACCACACGCACGCATACCACGGAAACATGTTCTCAAGTGTTAAGTGTTTTACTCACTCACGAGGAAAATATCATGACCTTACTTGAAAGCTGAAGGGTTCTTGTTTTACCTTGTCATTGACTTTTACCTTGAAATAAATTACTTTGAAAGGAAAAGGATTTTGATATTTTACATGAGCAAGGGCCCTACCATGATGGATGTTTAACCTTTTTTCATTATCAGCCTTTGAATGTCCCCACAGCTGGGGCACAGGCCTCCTCTCAGAGAGAGGGTGTGGGCCGTAATCCACCACGCGGGCCCAATGTGGATTGGTGGATGTCACATGTCTTCGATTTTTTTGTTCTAGGACATGCCGGTTTCCTCACGATGTTTTCCTTCACCGTTTTGAGAGCAGTGCTGATGAAATAATTTTGCACAAAGTAAAGCGCCTGCCTGAGTTTGAACTCACGACCTACAACTTGTAAGTAGCGGTCGTTACCACTAGGCCATCACTGCTCTTGGGGGAGCTCGTAGAAGCAAGCATAGGAGGTGGTATTCAGACTCCAGGCTAGTTGGCAACCTTTTTTAATGGGTGGGAAATCCTCAAATAACTTCTTCCTCTCGTGGAGCGAGAGGGCTCAGCATCTTACAGACTAAAACCCACTCGTGTTCCTTAAGGCACGCCATAATTGCGGCAATAAGTCCTCGTTTTGAGGAGTGGCTGTAGACTCGCCACTGCGTCCTCATCATCCGCCCGACGCAGGTCCACCAGACACGGTTGCTTCGGGAGGTTCCTGTTCCGGATAAGGCGGGAGGAAACGGGCAAAAGAGTTTAATTTACTGTCTTCCGCAATTTGACGGTGTAGCATCCGTTAATATGCAAATTAACTAGGTAATGTTCAGATATTTGCTTTTTATTAACCGACGAAAAAAAGGAGGAGGTTCTCAATTCGACCGTATATATATTTTTTTTTTTTTTTTTTTTTGTGTATGTTCAGCCCTCACTCCGTCATTTATGAACCGATTTTGATTATTCTTTTTTTATTAGATAGGGTATACCTCAAGGGTGGTCCCATGTCAAGGAAATCAGGATCTGACAGTGGAAACCTGATAAAATTGAGAGAAAACCTTGAAAATTGTGGGCACGTTTAGCGTTTCTGTATGTATGTTCGGCCTTCACTCCGTTATTTATGAACCGATTTTGATTATTCTTTTTTTGTTAGATAGGGTATACCTCAAGGATGGTCTCACAATAAGGAAATCAGGATGTGACAGTGGAATCCTGATAAAATTGAGAGAAAACCTCGAAAATTGTGGATACGTTTAGCGTTTCTGTATGTATGTTCGGCCCTCACTCCGTTATTTATGAACCGATTTTGATGATTCTTCTTTTCTTGGATAGGGTATACCTCAAGGGTGGTACCATGTCAAGGACATCAGGATCTGATCATGGGATCCTGAAAAAATTGAGAGAGAACCTCGAAAATCGGGCACGAATATTGTTTCTGTTTACTTTTCATATCTTAATCAGGTATTTGCATTTAGGAACCATCACATCATGAAACTGAGCTGATGATGGAAACCATAGCTTTCCTAAACAATAGAAGTTATATATAAAAACTAGTTTTAGTGACAAATACCACTTAATATGGTTTGAAGAAAAGACGTCTTTACAGTATTGGAGGTAACCTCAACTGGTCAATATCCTGGGAACTTCATGGAAGGATGGTTATTTCATCAGCTCAGTGGCAAGAGGAATGATGAGGAATTAGAAATTAGCCTCAGAGTGTTACAAGATGATGCGAGCCACAAAAAATCAAAAAATAAAAAACTTTTTAACAAAAAAATTAACCGACGAAAAAGAACTAAAAAGCAAAAAATAAATAAAACTTTTAAGTCTTGAGTAATGAGCATATTTACCTACATAAAATATCAAATTTTATATAAACTAATTTTGAGTCGGCGCCAATTAATAAAATGATTAATTACCTACTTACAGCCTTCTTCATTTGTAAGTACTTATAAAATTTAGATATTTAATAATCAGATTGTTGCTTGGCGACGACTCAAAATTAGTTTATAACAAATTTGATATTTTATGTAGGTAAATATGCTCATTACTCAAGACTTAAAAGTTTTATTTATTTTTTGCTTTTTAGTTCTTTTTCGTCGGTTAATTTTTTTGTTAAAAAGTTTTTTTGTAATTAAAATTTCACACTTTAACGGATCGTACCCGGTACTGCGCTTCGCGGTTTCACACGCGTAGACCGGGATAAAAAGTATCATAATTTTATGTATTCAAATTCAAATACTTTATTTCAGATAAGAAATCCATATAATGTTAGTAATAGTATGACTTAGCCATTTTTTTTTTTTTTTTTGTGGGGTGGGATTAATGCAATGACTTCTCCCGCTCTGGGTGGAGCGGGAGGGCGTGTCAGACTCTTACTGACTAAAACCCACCCCTGTTCCTTCCCTGCCTGAGTGCCCAGGGGTGCGGTAACTCATTTTCAGAATTTATCCGCTACCCCTAGGCATGCAGGCACCGGCCACGATGGGCCCCGTCAGTGGTGGCTGATTACATCTCTTTGAGGCGCGCGTGGAACACTACGCGCCGTCGACTCACGGGCCTGGTGCTGATCGGACGGCGAGCTACCCACTGCTCGCCGTCCGCAGGCCCGGGTCTACGGTGGCCGGAAATCGTCTCGCGACGTCATACGCCTGGTACGCCCAGTACCTCTCCTGCGGTGGTAGCGGCCGGGGCCGCGAGGTGCACTCCGTTGAGCTTCCCTTACGCGTCCCGCCTCTGCCTTCACGAGCATTACTGCTTCGCAGAAGGCGGAGACTGCCTCCCATTCCCTCGCGCTCCGTACCATGGCCTGAACCAGGGCCGGGCGCGAGAAGTCGCCGCCACCTATCGCATCCACGAGGACACGGCGGTGTTCCGCCCAAGCGGGGCAGACCTCCACCGTATGCTCCACCGTGTCCTCTGGGCGATCCCTGCAGTGGTAACACCCGGGCGTTTCCTCCCGCCTGATCTGATGCAGGAACCTCCCGAAACAACCGTGTCCGGTGAGGACCTGCGTCAGGCGGAAGGTGAGGACGCCGTGACGTCTCTCCAGCCACTCCTCAAAGAGGGGCACTACCGCCGCAATGGTGACATGCCCAGCGCTGGGTTGCGACAGTCGCTGTCTGGATGTCGCCATGAGATCCTGCCGGAGCTCCGTATGACTTCGCCTAATGTTAGTATTAAATTTAAATCAACAATAAGTAACAGCCAATGTATCATTGACCTGTTTGTTCAATGCTAAGTACAGCAGTCGGCAGTACCTTCGTAAGAGGGGAGAGTCCAACCGGTCTGAAAACAAATTTTGGATGCCGTTATTAATTCAGGGTACAAGCTATAAATAAATACTTACCAAATTTTATCCAAATCAGTCCAACTGTTTGAGCGTAAAGAAGTAACAAACATAAAAATATATACACTTACAAACTTTCACCTTTATAATATTAGTGTGATTCCACATTCTGACAGTAACTGTAAATTGTTAGTACAAAATGTTACTTAATACGTAATGGTACAGATGTACTTTATGTACAGAACAGAAGTAACATTTTGGAAATTGTATTGACTTTTATCCTTGTAAATTAATAAACCTATGTCCAGCAGTCCGTCTTTCGTTTGGAATGATGACGATGATGTTAAAAATAATTAAAATCTGCTTGAAATATACATACATATATCAAAAGCTGTAGCAATGAAATTTCCACTTCCTCAAAACATGTTGTCATCCCCTGAGTTTCCAACACACAAATAGCAAGTAGTACTTTACGAAGTCTAACCGCCATTAGAGTGAACACACGTATATCAGGGGCTTTTAAAGCCGTTCGCGGCTGTAATTTGCGACTAAACGTCGATGGGAGATTACTGGCGCCAGTCACTTGACTCGCCCGGTTTATGGAGTGCGTGTGAACGGAGCACTTGTTTAGTTGAACTTTGTGGTATTTACGAACGTTTTCTTTTTTTAGGGTTCCGTACCCGAAGGGTCTAAACAGAGCCTATTGCTGTCACTCACGTCTCCATCTGTCCAACTGTTCGTCTGTCCGTCTATCCGACTGTCTGTCTGTCCGTCGTCTTTCACCAAATTTTGTTCCGCAGATTTTTTTAACTTGTCATTGACTTGAAATTTGGTGAGAATTTTTATTATTACGTATATTTTACTAACCAATACCAATATTTGGTACGGAACCCATGTGTGGGGTCCGACACGCACTTAACCGGTTTTTAACCGGTTTTATTGTTGATAAGTTCGCGATTTGACCACAATCTCATATGATGGTAAGCGACGATGGAGCACGCTTGCCTAGAAGCAACCTATTCACTCTTGACTTAAAGACTCCCAGGTTGTAGCTATCAGGAAACACAAACTCTGGTAGGGAATTCCACTCCTTAGCTGTACGCACAATGAATGTGTTCTCAAAAAGTTTTGTGCGTGTGGGTGAGATGTCCAACATGTACCGAGGGCGGCGTCTGTTGTTTTACGGAATTTACGGCTGTCATTTGAGCTTCATGATTTATGCAAAGATAGGTTCTTATCGATTGGTAAAATAATACCCAGAAATAAAATTTAAAAAAAAAAAAACTTGAGAGGTGTCAAGGGCCACCCGGATGGAACGAAGTTCCTTTCGATTAATTAGTGAAGGAATTGTAATATAATTTTATTTTTTTTAATTTATAATATTTTTTTTATTATTAACTACGCACACACGCACGCACGTAAGAAGTTATACTTCATCATCTGATCTCATCTCATCTCATCGCAGCTCAGCTCAGCTCAGCTCAGCTCAGCTCAGATCAGCTAAGCTCAGCTCAGCTCAGCTCAGTTCAGCTCAGCTCAGCTCAGCTCAGCTCAGCTCAACTCAACTCTTTAGCAATATCTGGCTTGCTTTCTATAAGAGAGAGAGAGACAGACAGAGAAACATGCGACGCCGCACAGCTTACAATTATTAGCTTACTATAGCAAAAAGTGTCGTGACAACTTTTTTCGTAAGAATTTTTTCCGTCTAGCCCCTTTCACAACGCGCGATAAGGAACTTCGTTCCAATACAAGAAGTTTTTATTAGATTGTTTTTCCAACACAATCTTTTTGGATGGACAGCCTCATTAGTGTCGTGACAACTTTTCGTAAGAATTTTTTCCGTCTAGCCCACTTTCACAACGCGCGATAAGGAACTTCGTTCCAAAAAGACATGTTTTTAACTTCAAGAGTCAAAACTTGTCTAAGTACGTACTCACACACGTACATGAGTCTTTTGTATTACGATACAAACACCGGTCAAGTGTGAATCGGACTTGCACACCAAGGGTTCCGTACCAACTTGTGGGTGGGTAAATAGTTCGGTTCCCTTAATCCCTTACGAGTGTCAAAATATGCGACAGTAACGGTCGTATTTATCACTTTGTAAACTTCGAAGATATGTGACATCCACCAATCCGCATTGGGACCGCGTGGTGGACTACGGCCCACACCCTTTCACAGAGAAGAGGCTTATGCACCAGCAGTGGGGACATTAAAAGGCTGATGATGAAACTTCGAAGATATAACGGCGAAGTTCGACACACACTTGACCGGTTTTTTTTTATATTTTCGTAAAATTAGATGTCGTAAAAATAATTAAAAATCTTTCTAAACTTGTGCTAATGAAGCCCTTTCATACACGGGCCACCGGCGAACCAGAGGGGAGTTGTCATAGCGTTTTTTTTCCGATACGGAAATATCTGTAATTTTTTGCGGGGGAAAATCTCAGGCACACTTTCTCAGACCACACAAAGACAATCGTCTATATCTATGAAAATACTCAATAAAACAAAATACTAAGAATTTCGCACACATACAGATACATTCTGTGTCATAACAGTGTAATGAAGTGATGCAACTACATTGACAATGTGCATACAGCCGTGGTTGTAACAAGTGTCGATACGCATTATCGATTAATTCGAGAACTTTCTTGTGGGAATCCAGGTAGGTCTTTTATTACAAAAATTCTTCCATTATGTCCCTTTAACTTGGATTTTTAGGAAACCTGCAATAAATAAAAAATATTCGAAGTTCACACTTAGTCGTTTTAATATAATATATAAATACGTAAGTATTGTACTTTATCTAATTCAACGCAGTTTTATTAAAATTTAAAGAAAGCTCACAATACATATAATTAAAATCTATACTATTATTATAAAGAGGTTTGTGAGGTTGTAGGGGCTAATCTCTGGATCTACTGAACCGATTTTAAAAATTCTTTCACCACTAGAAAGCTACGTTATTCCTGAGTGCTATAGGCTATAAATATTTTGAGACGAAGACGAAGTGGCAGGCGAAGTGCTAGTATTAAATAAATTAGTAAACATAATCTCAAAAATAGTTTTATACACAGGATCAGACATGGCTGTGTGTGTGGCTGTGTGTGCTCTTTGCCTTTGCCATTTTTAGGATACCGTAACCGAAGGGTTCAAACGGAGCCCTATAGCTGTCACTCACGTGTCCGTCTGTCCGTCTGTCTGTCCGTCGTCTGTCACACAGGTTTTGCAGCCAAACGGTTGGAGCTACAGTCTTAAAATTTTTACAGTATAAGCATCTTGCTGACCCAAAGCCATACAAATAGTCAAAAATACATTTGGTAAGGAACCCTAAATGTGCGAAGTCCGACACGCACTTAACCGGTTTTTCCTTTTGAGGTACAGAACCCTAAAAATGCCGATTTTATTTTTCTCCTATCACGCATCTTGAAAATATTTGAAACATAAATAGAAATTAACAAAACACACACACCCGCCCACTTATTTATCTGCTTATCTGCATAAACCAATAAAAACCGATGACAGCTCACAAAGAGGCTCTCATTATTATTCTAAAGCCTCGCAGGAAGTAATCAGACGAAAATGTAATTGTCATCGCGAATAACATCTGCTAAATCTAATTTATTCACTGGATGCTGCGACGCGGGGCTACTGTGTATCCTCGAATCGTGTGATGACGACTTGATTTATATCGTTTGAGTGAATTATGAATGAGTTTTTTCTGTCCGCAGGCAGTCATTTCAAAGTCTTAGTACTTGTAAAAATCTGTGTTTAAACTAATCAATACCTTTACCGTCTATAAAAATAAAAATGAATGTTTGCGTGTTTGTCCTCTATGCGTTTCTAAACCATTGATCAGATTGCGATGAAACTTTTGTAGGGTCTTGTGAAGACGCTCGCGCGACTTGCGAGGGTTTGTGGCCCAAAATAATGTACACAAATAAAAAAGGGGTATTGCAACTCATGGTGCAACTAGTTTTTCTTATAAATAAGACTTGTGTGATGTTTATTTAGTTACAGTAAACATTTTAAAGTGAACATTCATGGTACGACATTCTAAGGAAATCCGTCTGATTACTGTTTGCAATTTTGCATATTTCGTAGTTATTAGTAACCAGAAGCCACTTTCCTAACGATAGCTTAATATTTTTCAGTTTCTTCAAATTCTTCTAAGAATCCACTGACTGCCTCTTATGTGAAGTGGTCGCTGCAGATGATTATGAGGTCTATGGTTGGATTACTTGGTCAGGCAAAGTGTGTTATAATTTTGTTTACGGAATTTACAGTACTAGCCTTTTTTTTAGTGGGGTGGGAAATCATCCAATGACTTCTCCCACTCTGAGTGGAGCGAGTGCCCAGGGGAGCGGTAACTCTGTTTCGAATTTATCCGCGAGCCTCCCAGTTTCAGGCCTGGAGCCTGAATACCACCTCCTATGCTTGCCTCCTATGACATGGGACTTATACATTACTAGGTAGCGAAATGTGGGTTTAGACCTAAAAATAATCCTCACTACCGAATTTCGTTCACGGTGGCCAATCTCAACGGAGATTATCCAAGTACGCTAGAGATTATCATAGTACCCACACAAGCATGTGCGCAGACACAGGTGCACTCTCTGTTCCTTTACTCTCATAGTACGATGGGATGGCAATCCGACACGACCGGGAAGAGATCAGGCGCAGGGACCAACGGCTTTAAGCGCTTTCCGAGGCACGGTGGTGTCACATTATCAACTGCCAAACTCCGGGCGGCTACAGAGTAAAACCTCAGCAGTCACGCTAGCAACCATGAGCCCAACGAGGTCCTTACAAGTCCTAACTTTTTCACCGAAAGTTGCCGTTTCACAGCCGTGAAAAATATTCTAAGATGCGTTTTTAAAATGCACCAATCCAGTCTCATAGTAGCATTTTGTACGATAGCGAGACAAAATTGTAGCCGTAATGAATAATTGGATTAGAGCGGAAAACTCAATAGACGACTGTATTATTTGAGCTGTGTCTTTATTATGCATACATTTTGTTTTTAGCTTTGTTTTGTTAAGTACAAACGAAGTAAGCAGACCGCAGTGTAGAATATTGTCTGATTTTGTTTCTTGCAACGATATTTTTGTTAAGTATGTGGAGTCGTTAACAAGAGGAGCTCGTGGCTAAAGTAATAACAGCCGCACGGGTCGATCAATCAGGTTAACTACGCTTGCCGGGGTTGGTCCATGGATGGGTGACCATCTTTACATACCGAGACTCCTCCGTGCCTCGGAAAGTTTATTAAGCCGTTAGTCCCGGCTGTCAATCGTGGTTTTTTGACAGTCGTTACGGGTCGTCAGAGGCTGACGACCTGTACGTGGACTGTAAAAAACAACTAAAAGTTTCAAACAAGACACTTTTCAAGCAGTCTAATGCAGTTGGTGGCATGAAATCAATAATTGAACAAAAATAACTGCCACCGAACTGTATCAGATTGCTTGAACAGTGACTTGTTTGTAACTTTTTTATTAGTTGTCTTTTAAAGTCGAGTTTATGAAAATATATTTTTTTTGTCATTGTTCTTTAGTTCACAATAAAACAAACTATATAACATGAACGAAGGTAACCTTTTCAAAATTGGATTTCTTGACTACTGTCAGTAAACCTTTGAGTGATACAGAGTATAGAATTTATGAAGGCAGAATCAAGTTCACAACGGAATTGAACAAAAATTTTGCTTGAATAGAAAATATACACTGGCCTCCAGGAAAACTAAGAATAAGTTACAGCTTTGTCTAGACAGGTTTCAATTAAATTAACTAGTCAAAATAGGCAGATATGATGCGACGATGTGTAATGTAATGACTTTTGAAAAATACTGGCAAAGTGCAAGTCGTTCTCGCGTGTGAAGAGTTCCGAACGAATCATATATTTTTTTAATATTGATTTCTTATAGGTTTTCATAAAAAACTTTGAAACTGTTTATTTTAAATTTATAAAAAAATACATTTTAAACCCTCAAAATATATCCTTTATGAGGTTTAAAGGGTAACCAACGGTACCGTCCGTCCGTCCATCCATCATCGCAGTGTATCTCATGAACCGTAATAGGTACACAGTTGAAATTATCACAGTGTGTTTTTTTTATTGGTGTTATAATAAAAAAATAGTAAAAATAAAGTGCATCAGGCAGGTTGTTTTGTTTTATCGTCATTAGATATCAGTTCCCTAATTTGAACCTGTTTAGCACTTCATATAAAACGATTCTACAACATCCCCACTTGTTACTTACCCGCAAAACCACTAAATCCGATTGCAATACAGTACACACCCCCCTACCACAAAAACGTATAAAATCCCTCTTTATCGCTAAATACATTCATTTAATCACATCGAGCGACCGCCGGCGTCGTAAAACGAAGCCCTGGTCATAGCAGGGTGAGGGTCGCGGCCGTTTACGTCCTATTCGGTTAATAATGAACGATCCACCGAGTTGACTATGATTCCTTTATGATAGAGATGTTGAAGGCGTTTCGGATAAGGAGTTTTTCAACTTAAAGACTTCGGAAAATTTTAAAATAGATAGTTGCAAATACAATGAAGAAGTTTTTGTCCTAATTCTAACTAGGACTAGTTAGAATTAGGACAAAGTAGTTGGATCTAGTGTTATAAATGCGAAAGTAAGTTTGTTTGTTACCTCATTACGCCGCCATTGAACCGATTGTCATGAAATTTTTCACATATTTACGTTGTCAGGGATACAGAAAAGTACATAGGGTATCTTTCATCTAGAATTTAAAAACCGGTCACGAGCGAGTAGGACTCGCATGCATAGGGTTCCGAACAAATCATATTTTTTTAGGCATTTTATTTTTTAATTTATACTTTCTTGTAATTTATAAGCAAAGAACTACCTCCTGTATTTTTATCAAAATTTTAGTTCCGGTGGTGTCGGAATTTTTCATCTATTTCTTAAATAACTTAAAAAAATACATTAGATGTTAAAATTATAAAAAAAGTAAAATTGGGACCCTTATAATAAGCCCATTCATTTGATATGCAGCACGGAACTGTTTGGATTTTTTTTTTAATTTTCCGATTTTCACTCTAAAAGTGACCCCATATTTCAAAAACATTTATTTTCGTTACACGTCCGTAGTTGGAATACCTACAGGTATTCATGTGTGTATCAAATTTCAACTTAATCGGTCCCGTAGATTCGGCGAAAATGACTGTGACAGACGGACATACGGACAGGCAGACATACGAGTGATCCCACGTGGGTTCCGTTTTTTCATACAGACTCGGAACCCTAAAAAAATACTGTTCCCAAGGGAAAGAACCATAACTTTCGACGATCACAATTGCTTTAGGACGCTAGATGGCGCTACGTGTCTTTCGAATAATTTTGTTCCCGCGCGAAGCCGAGGCGGGTCACTAGTGCTAAATTCATTATTTATAAATGCCACATTTGTACAACATTTACCATGTTTGGGCTTGAAGTTACATGAAATTCGGTCCGAAACCTAAACTAAAAAAGTACTGAACAGATTTTCATGCGATTTTACCGAAATACAGAGTGGTTCATGAGGAAGGAATTTTTCTCTAACGGTAATATCAATACATTAGGTTTAGTACATCTTTACTTTAAACAGTAGGTACTTTGCAACAGTTCAATAGACTTTTAGTTTGCCTCGTTACATAGACTTTTATTTGACAAACTTTCCAACGCTCGACGCCCTAGCACCGCACAATTGGATATAAAAATAGCTTTTAAAGTACCAATAAATAATTAAAACTCGTCGGTAATATTGGTCAGACTCAAACACATATCTATCAAACACAATCTAAATGAAACATTCTGACCACGTATTGTTTTATGTCCAGAACAAACACAGAACAAATACACGCTGTTTCATTTGACTTTTCTAAACAATCGGATGAGAACCGCAGGAAAATTCCACATATCCAATTTGGGACAATGTCCTGATATTACTGAAATACCTGTTGGCTTATATACCTGTCTATGTGTACGCTTGACTACACATCAAGCTACGCTTTACTCTTACGCTGGCATCGCCTTGTTCGGGAAGCCCATACAATGAGAGATCATTTAATACTGGGCATACAGGGTGTAAAAAGACACATCACAGAGCCGTTAACTACGCATACTGTACGTCTAACAAAGTAGTTTAGCGCAAAAATTATTGCTGGGAAACGACTTTTATTTTTAGGTACGAAAAATAAAACTATTTTTTATTCCGCGCAATGTATCGTGAACACGGCAAGTGGAGTTAAATCCCGCTCCTTCGCTCTAAGCCACGTATGTACTTGTCGGATACTTTTATTATTATTATTCATTGCGTTTTCGTAACTGCAAATTCATAATTTCGAAACTTCAAAAAAAAAAATCTAAAATTCAGGTAATGTTTGTTTGGAAAAAAGTTTGGTAATAACACTTAGAATTCATTTTCGTAAAATAGTTTAAAAAAAATGACAACTTTGACCATCAATATCTCCAGAACCACTGGTTTCCCAGGTATGGTCTAGTGGAAAAAAAAATATCCAAATAATGTTGAATATTATGTGGCATTCAGCTTCGGAAATTGTCTTTTTACACCCGATATATAAGTATGTAGGTGGCCATGTATAGTTCTGCACCATAATACTCTTTGTCCATATTGCCAGAACAAGTGAGACTGGAGTAGGAGGCCTAGTGGTAAGGCTGCTACTAATAAGTTGGAAGTCATGGTTTCAATTCTAGCTTGAGGCGCTTTACTTTGTGTAAATTATTACATCACCACTGCTCTCAAAACGGTGAACAAAAGACGAAAGAAAGAAAAAAAATTGGCTACAGTAAGGTTCACGCAAATGAACTAAAAAAAACTGGTTAAGTGCGAGTTTAACTCACACAAGAAGGGACGTACGATTTTTGTTATTTGTTGTTATAGCGGCAACAGAAATACACACATTCTGTGAAAATTTCAACTTTCTAATATTACGGATCATGATATACAGCTCGCTGACAGACAGACGGACAGTGGAGGCTTAGTAATAGTGTCCCGTTGGTTACCCTTTGGGTACGAAACCCTAAAAAGTGGCAATGGTGAAGGAAAACATCGTAAAAAAATCGAAGACAAGCGTGGTCCATGTTCGATTCCATCAGTTATAATAAAACAATACATTTTTTCTTTTGATTTTGATTTCAGTTTGAAGAAATTCTGTAAAAATAATCGCCCTGTTTAAAGATCCTTTTCACTCTAGATTTGTGATAATGCATTTTGCTGGGAACAACATGCCTATATACTCTGACCATGTCAAATAGATTCCATAATTCGATATACCACAAATTATCATCTGCCTAGCCTTTTTCCAACTATCTTGGGGTCTGCTTCCAGTCTAACCGGATGCAGCTGAATACCAGTATTTTACATGGAGCGACTGCATATCTGATCTCCACAACCTAGTTACTGGGTAATACGATACCCCTGGGTAAGACTGGTTATCAGACTTTCGGACTTCTGACGACTGTCAAAGATCCACGATTGACAGCCGGTACCAACGGTTTAACGTGCTTTCCGAGGCACGGAGCAGTCTCGGTATGTAAAGATGGTAACCCATCCATGGACTAACCCCGGCAAGCGTAGCTTAACCTGACAGATCAATCCGTGCGGCTCTTATTACTTTAGCCACGAGCTTCTCGATATACCACAAATATAGTCCAATATCTCTCAACCAGCAAGTTCTCACTGACGTGTTTCTAGAAAACGTTCTAACATTTCACCAGTTGCATGCTTATCAGCGCCGCATCGCTTTTCGTCCGTAATAACAGACAATAGGCAGATTGTCTACAATTTCAGGGAGTGGTAAGGCCTTTTCATAAGTAACGTATACATATTCTACGGGGTATAATACGGGGTACAATACTAGTTATTTATTTGTATGAACAAAAGCAGTATAAAAAAAATATGAACACGCATTTCTGTTAAGTATACCATACGTGCGAACGTATTGTATTGACTTTACCTTAAACTCAATACAATACAGAACTCAAAAAAATATGACCACGCATTACCGTTGCACCATACATGCGAACATATTGTATTGCGTTTATCTCAAACTCAATACAACACAAAACTCAAAAAAATATAATCACACATTTCCGTTACCCATACGTGCGAACATATAATATATTGAGCTTATCTCAAACTCAGTACAACACAGAACTCAAAAAAATATGACCACGCATTACCGTTGCACCATACATGCGAATGAATTGTATTAAGTTTACCTGAAACTCAATACAACACAGAACTCAAAAAAATATGCCCACGCATTTCCATTATAGCACAGGTGGAACGTATTGTATTGAGTGTTGAGGTGTCACTTTGGTAACGTACTCTCTATGATAGAAAAAAAAATACGAAGATACCTCTGAAAATTTCGTAGTACGATTAAAAGCGATTTCTGGAAGACTATGTACACGGCAAATAATTCCCTTTCATTTTCCCTTTTTTAGCCTATGTGGGCCATTTCAGGGTTTGTCCTACAGAGAAAGTTGTTTGTATTCAGGAATAATTTTACTGCCTGAAAGATTGCCACACAAACAAATCCTATACTACTAATATTTTAAATGCGAAAGATTGGATGGATGTTTGTTACTAGAACGGCTGGACGTATAAAATTTGGCACAGAGATAGAATTTATAGTGGGGAGAGTTCTAATTTTCCGTCGGCAAAACCACTGGTAGAAGCTAGTTAAAAGATTTAAAGTGCTTTTGGATTTTTCCCACTGTTAAATTGTCAGTAATAAGTAAAGTCAAGTATTAATTGTGAAATTTGAAGCAATTAACTTTTATAAAAATCTAAGAGACCGTTTTAGTACCCACATTTTCATTTTACGTAGCTACCCTTTTGCATTTCCAACAGCAAAATCTCCATCAGTACCCAGTACAGGCTTCCAAAAATTTTTACATAACCTAACATTCATGACGTCATAAGAGCACAGCTGGCCAAGGCTTTAGCATTTATGCGAGCGACGTGAGCTCTTTAAAGATGGCTCCCAAATTAAATTCATAAGCATATACTGGGTTACGAGCAGTGGCACTCGATACCAGCACCGAGGGAATTAGGGGCGGTTTGAAAACATTCTCGCTAATTGCACTTTTGTATTAATTTTTGACGGGAAATTTGAATGAAAATTTTTTGGAGAGTTTCACCTATAATGTTTTGTGGAGTGACGGACGTGAATGGAAAAGGGGCACTTGGGAGTTGAAAAATGTTCATTGGACATTCTGTGTAACATTGGCTCTGGAAATTGCATCTGCAAATTGTTAAAACAATTGGAATTAGGTATTTATATTTAAATTGCGGTTTAAATAAAAACGTACGTAATTCCAATTGTTTTAAGTGATAATATCGTCACACCGCATAAGTCAAAATCGGGAACTTTTACGGAGAGCAAACACTGTTCAGCATCACGTAACTCGGTTTTTAACCGAGTTCCAAAAGGAGGAGGTTCTCAATACGTCTGTATGTTTTTTTTTTTTTTGTATGTATGTTACGCGATTTCTCCGTCAGTTGTGAACCAATTTTCAAAATTCTTTTTTTATCTGAAAGAATATACTCCCGAGGTGGTCCCATATAAATTTTATCAAAATTGCTTCAGCGCTTTTTGAGAAACTGAACAAAAACGGAAAATACGTGTACTTCGATGACGTTTTGGTGTTCTCCAAATGTTTAAATTCCACGTTCCATTATATTGGGGTTATTTGAGTTCTGGGGTATAACAACTAAAAAGTGAAAAATGGTGTTTGTATTTTACTTCTTCGTTATTTGACACCGACTTCCGAAATTAAAGTTATTTATGAATTTTTAGTGTATTTTTTTTTTGGAAGTCGGTTGTTTTTTTTTGTAAAAAAGTTTTTTATTCAATTACGCGGTTTTGCTGTACATTTTTTGTTTAACGCTGACATACGCATTGTTTATGGCACTACATTGCGTGGTACCATTGGCTAGGTCAAAATACACAAAAAATTGCAAAATAACTATAATTTCGGAAGTCGGTGTTTGTATTTTTTTTTATTGGTTATTTGACATCGACTCTCGAAATTATAGTAATTTTGCAATTTTTAGTCTATTTTCTTTTTTGGGAGTCGGTTGTATTTAAAAAAAAAAGTTTTATATTATTACTTTTTAGTTGTTGTACCCCAGCACTATATATCTAAATAATAAAGTTATGCCCGAGTGGATAACCCCAATAACATGGAGTTTGAACATAATTGGAGACAACCAAAACGTCATCTGTGTATACATATTTTTTGTTTATGTTTTTTTTTTCAAAAAGTGCTAAATTAATTTCGATAAAATTTATATGGAACCACCTTTGAAGTATGACCTACCAAATAAAAAAGAATTATCAAAATAAATTCACAAGTGGCGGAGAAATCGCGTAACAAACATACAAAAAAAAAACATACAACGAATTGAGAACCTGATCTTTTGGAAGTCGGTTAATAAGAACCCAGTCTCACGTTACCAAACGAATCCGCCGGGTAAAGTTAGTTGTTTAAATGAGTGTTTTTAAAAATATATATTTCACTTTACTTCGTTAGGGAACAAAAGGAGGTCATAGGGTTTCGGAGACGGCATGCCTTAAACGAACAATGGGAGGAAATATAAATTTTATATATTTATTAAGAATTTTTCGGCATATGTAAGGATTCCTGCTCGGGTTACTTATGAATCCTTGATGAAATTGTTTTGTTGAGTTTTAGGCAAGCTTGGAGTCATTCTTTTGATAAACAAAGAACGAAGGCACGGTTTTTTTTTTTGAAGTAGTACGAGTAGTTGCGCGATTGGCTGCTGCGCTGCGAGTCGCGGGTTTCATTCCCGCACGGAACAAATATTTGTATGGCCGACAGATGGTTGTTCCGGGTCTGGGTGTCTAGTGTATGTGAGTTAACATTTTTGTGTACGCACACACGATACAGGAGTAATTCTTAGTGTGGGACAGAGATAGAGATATAAAAAAATACAAAAAAAATGGGGAAATGAGAATAACCTATATATTTTTTAACTTTATTTTAGAAGCTTTTTCAGTGGCCTCGCTCACGACGGCTATCCCAGAGAAACTTTGAATTTTCCGGGATAGGTGAATATTATTAATCACGTCAGAACGACTGAACACACTTAGATGAAATGTGGCAGAGAGATATAGTCTGGAATAGCTCTGTTTAAATAAACTCAGTCTTGACTGACTGACTGATATATTAACGCACAGCCTAAACCGCTGGTCCTAGAGACATGAAATTTTGAGGTTATGTTCTTTGTGAAGAGTAAGTCTTCTTCTTCTTCTTCCTCGCTCTTTCCCACCTTATGTGGGGTCGGCTCTCCTAATTTTGTTGCGCCAGGACAATCTGTATGTGTGTGTTGTGTGTGTGTGTGTGTGTGTGTGTGTGAAGAGTAAGTATTCACTAAGAATTTTTTTAAAAGATGTTGAAAGTTTATAACGAGGGAAGTATCAACTAATTCCACACGGTTGAAGCCGCTGGTAGAAGGCTTTTTGTTTTCTGAAGAATAAATAAATGATTATTATTACTATTCGTTTAGATTTCTCAGGACCCTGAGGTCCCGGACATTTGGAAAACGTACGAGGTGGGCAACCCCCGGTTGGTGTGAAACTATTGCGAGAAAAGGAAAACAAAGATATCGGTCTATGGTTTTAGAAGGCTAAAGTGGACTGGTTACTAAGAACTATGTAGACTATGGCCCCTGTCTGTACAGTGTTATTTTTATTATTTCGTTTATTTATCTTTCTTACATTTTTAAATATTTCTTTCAAAAGAATATATACAAAAAACATTTAAAAAAATTAAAAATAAATATCCCACCTAGCGGTCCAAGCTAGCGGCGGTCAGGGCTCCTGAGAGAGGAACCTCCTAACAATGCGAGCCGTGTCCAGAAGTACTGCTTTCTGAATCCAGCCCTTGATCCAGCCGCCTAACGAGAGCCTCCTGAGATGTTGGTCTGAGGCTCGTGGCTATTAAGCCATTTGGTGACACGAGTAACGGTACAATGATCGCTTATTTTTATTATTATATACCATTTATTTTATAATATATACATACAATTTACATTTTTAAATATTAAAATATCAAAATATAAAAACATTTAAAAATATTAAAAATAGTATCCCACCGGTATCGGGATAGGGTCCAAGCTACCAATGGTCAGGGCTCCTGAAAGAGGAACCTCCTAACTATGCGCGCCGTGTCCAGGAGTACTGCCTTCTGGATCAAGCCCTTGATCCAGCTGCCCAACGAGAGGCTCCTTATTTATTTATTTTAACACTTTACGCATATACAAGTACAGAGGCGGACTCGAACGAGAGCCTCCTTAGGTGTTCGTCGAGGCTCTTGGCTATTAAGCCATTGGCCGTCACGACTATCGGAACAATGATTGCTGTATCCACCTCCCACATGTCGACAACCTCGCGAGCCAGATCAAGATACTTTGTTTTTTTATCTTTCTCAGCCTTCACGAGGTTCTCGTCATGAGGGACAGCTATCACAACAATCATTGTGCGACGCTCTTGTCGATCTATCACCACTATGTCAGGCTTATTGGCAACAATAGTCCTATCAGTGATGATAGATCGATCCCAATACAACGTGATATTGCCATTTTCGAGAACTGGGTCGGGCTCATACCTATAGTACGGTAGTTCAGATTCCACAAGATTGTATTTAAGAGCAAGTTGCTGGTGGATAATCCTGGCTACAAAGTTGTGTCTATGCAAATAGTCTCCGTTAGCTAGACGAGAACAACCAGAAATAATGTGTCGGATTGATTCCCCGGGCCGGTTTTTTTTTTTTTTTTTTTTTTTTTGGGGGGTGGGAAATCATCTAATGACTCTTTCCGCTCTGGGGTGGAGCGGAAGGGCGTGTCAGACTCTTACTGACTAAAACCCACCCCTGTTCCTCCCTGCCCTACGCGCCCGGGGGCGAGGTAACTCTTTCGAATTTATCCTCCACCCCCGGGCAGGCACTGGCCGTGGCAGGCCCCTTCCTTTGCTGACAACTCTTTGAGGCGCGCGTGGAACACTACGCGCCGTCGACTCTCGGGCCTGGTGCTGATCGGACGGCGAGTTACGGCATGCCCGACAGATGTCAACCGTACCGTCCTTCACAATATATTATTATTACTATTATAGATCCTTTCTTTTCTCGAAAAATAAATATGCTTCATCAACTCCAATTAAAAATAAGTTAGTTCAAGACCGACCTTAAAAAAACCTTGTGAAAATAGAAAGATCTATCATAATTATAGTTTATAACCGCCGTTGGTTAGTATCTAGTCTGCAATAAATTTATTACGGGCCAGACAGGCTTTGACCGCGAATTTTTGATGTAGGTAATATTAGAAAAAACTTAAGCCCCTACTTTAGGGATTTACGTATTTTATTACTTATTAAACTGTACCTAGGTAAAACTAGGTCAATATAAAATCTAAATGCCAATGTAAGTGTGACAGTAGCATTTTGTTCTACAGCTGCAAAATTTTATTCGAGTTTTTTTCACATTCATAGTTTCACGCTTGACCACTATCTCACCTGATGGTAAAATGAGGTGGTCAATAATGGAGCACGCTTACCTAGAAGTAACCTTTTCATTCTTGATTTTTCTTTGGTTCTTAGCACACGACATCATTGTATGATACGTGATATTATGCCACCGTTACAAAGTGGATATCTCATCCATAAAAATAAAACGTTTTAGGAATCCTTTTTGTACGTGTTTGTCTCTGTTTCTTGATAACAACAAGTTTTTTTTTTTTTGGTTGTGGGTAATCATCCAATGAATTCTCCTGCTCTGGTTGGAGCGTGAGGGCGTGTCAGACTCTTACTGACTATAACCCACTCCTGTTCCTTCAGTTGCTTGTGCCAGAACTGCGATAACTCTCTTTCTGATTTATCCACGCACGACCTAGACAGGCATCGGTCCTGGGGGACCCCTTCAGTTTTTGCTGACATCTCTTGTTCGGCGCGCTTGGAACACTACACGCGCCTCGGGCCTGATCGTCTCCTGTGGCGGCTGATAGGGCTGTAAGTGCCGTCTCCGTTGAGTCTCCCTCACTTCTTCCGCTTCCTCCTTCGCGAGCATTACTGCTTCGGACGGCATTTCTAGGCGAACTCTCGGTGACTAGATCTTCGCTTACCATCAGATTAGATGGTGGTAAACGCGAGCCTATCAATAAATGCAAAAGTTTGGATGAATGGATGTTTGTTACTCAATCACGCCAGAATAACTCAACGGATCTGGATGAAATTTGGCAGAGATAGATTATAGTCTGGAATAGCCAAATGCCTTGCCTTTTCCCAACTATCTTGGGGTCGGCTTCCAGTCTAACCGGATGCAGCTGAATACCAGTATTTTACATGGAGCGACTGCCTATCTGTCCTCCACAACCGAGTTACTGGGTAATACGATACCCCTTGGTAAGACTGGTTGTCAGACTTTCGGGCTTCTGACGAACCGTAACGACTGTCAGAGATCCATGATTGATAGCCGGGACCAACGTCTTAACGTGCTTTCCGAGGCATGGAGCAGACTCTGTATATGGTAACCCATCCATGGACCAACCCCGGCAAGCGTAGCTTAACCCGATGGATCGACCCGAACGGCGGTTATTACTTTAGCCACGAGCTCCTCTATGGTTTGGAATGGCCAATAGGCTTAATTTGTATTGGAAAACGTACTAATTTCACGTGGGCAAAACCGCTGACAGAATATGCCACTGCTAGTATATAAATACATTTATTAAAGTTGTAGAGGTAAAACTAGAAACTGTTGTAGGCACCTAATTACTTTCGATATTTAGTATGCTCTCAGGAGATGAAATTTCAAATATGCAAATGTAATGTATTTTTTTGACCCTAGACTCTGCGAGGGTAGAAAGTACGTGAAGCTAACAGACATAAATTACTGGCAGGCCGATACTTAGACTTTGAAGTATCTTTTTTAAATATGGCAATAGCTAAGGAGAAAGGTCTTTTACCAACTTTTAATTTTTATACTTTTTCAGACGAGAACGCATTATTTTCGAAGTGTAAAAATGAAGTTTTGTTACGGCACTTTAGCTATATCATTATCATCATCAGCCTTTTAATGTCCCCACTACTGGAGAGGGTGTGGGCCGTAAATCCACCACTCGGGATCAATGCGGGTTGATGGATGTCACAAATATCTTCGAATTTTTGGTTCTAGGACATGCCGGTTTCCTCACGATGTTTTTCCTCACCGTTTAGAGAGCAGTGGTGATGAAATAATTTACACAAAGTAAAGCACCTGCCTGGGTTTGAACTCACGACCAACAACTTGTAAGTCGCGGCCAATACCACTGGGCCACATCTGCTCGCAGTCGAATAGCTGTTTGATGATATTAAAAAAAATGAAAGACTTTACGTTAAATAGAAAGAAATAACCACGGATACAGTTATCAATAAAAAAAATCTAAATAAAAGCATTTATTCAAACTAACTATAGAGTGAGAGCCAGCACTTTTTAAACGACAGAGGAGATTGACGGAAATGCCCCCAGGACCAACACATCTGACATACAAAGTAATTATATGAATATTTTATTATACTTATTGCGCATATCTGTATGAAACGGACCCTCTGCGTTCTGTATTGAACAATTAAAAGAGCTTAAATGATTTAAGACATCACAAATCAAAAATGTTGCCATCTATGACAATTAGATTTGAGATTTGACTTGACAATTAGTGATGCCCAATCTTTTATTTCACACACATCGATAAGGTAAGATAACATGCATTCTATATAATTACTTATCTTTTTTTATATACAATTACTACACATAAGGTCGTTTGTGCACTACCTCGTATTCGATTCAATTCGTGTTTTTTACGAACAGCATAAAAACGGATCAGAATTCACGAATGGGTGCTGTGTACTTACTCATAGTCGATTCGTATTCGTGATTTGTTTTGGGGAATATTTTATGGTCCGTTTTTAAAAATACGAATCGAATACGAAAGTCCATGTACACCAATCCGAGATTCGAGTATTCACTAAAAACAAACACTCGAATCGAATCGAATAGAATATGTTTTTAATTTAGTAAGCATTTATTAAGCATGACGGCTACTTTGATCCGTAAAAACTGACTCGATGTGTGAGATTCACGAACATAAAACACGAAAAGGAAGCAGTGCACAAACAACCACACATTTATTATGAAGGATAGTTCGAATCGTATTTTCACGAATACGAACCGAATACGAGATACGGCACACACGCCTTAGGTGAAATGAATTGTAATATTTCAAATAGAATAAATAGCACGCTGCGTACTGAATGGTCTCAATTTTGTTTAAAATATATCGATAAGGATTTTATAGGGCATCCCGAATCCTTGTCATGTCAAATGTCAATCATATCAACTGTCACCTGCCTGACTGCACTGTGTAGTGATTTCATTTTGTTATTTTTGGAATACATTCGACGACCTTGCTATTTTTACGGACTCTGATTGCTTTTATTAACGTGTTACCTGGCTGTGATACTAAATAGCTTCAGTGACAGGCATTTACTAGCATATTTCTAAGTATTGAAGGGATTAATTCTTACTAAAAATAACCTCAAAATCTTTGAATTCTTTTAAAATAAATGCTTTCTACGAGGTGTTCGTCATTAAACTTTAACTTCATGGGCATTTACTCGTAATTTAGAACACGCAAAGTAAATTTCTTTCGCTGGTGGATCTGGGGCGAAAGATGTATGGAAGCAGAACAATCTCCTTTCTACGTAAAGACAGTCCCCAAAATTTCCCACCCGTCACCACTTCCTAGTGTTTTAGCTGGGAACTTCCTAGTGTTCTAGAAGGTAACATAATCAGGCTATAAATTTCCCACTGCTGGGACCCAGACATCCTTTCTGTGACGAGTGTTTTAATCTGTTTCTGTTTACGGCCCAAAACACGAATGGGTTCGGAATTTGACCTTTGAAGCTTAGCTTATATTAGAGCTATGTCATAACGGCCTTACAAGTATACACAGACTAGGTACGCCCCCAATCTAATATTGCGTTTTACCGCGACAGTCTGATATTATTTTCTAAATCCCTTTCATCTCTAACCTTTAATGTTCTTTAATATCTCTTTGTAGCGAATGAAATCCTTGAGGTGTTGGATGAAAAGGTACTATTACATCTCAGGCTTATTTTTGGATAGGTATTTCTAAATATTTTACAGGTTATATTAAGGAAAACATTATATATTTACGTTAAAATATATATCAAAGCAGTACCCTAATAAAGCTTTTAAAATATATTTCTTTATGCTAAAAAAAAATTGGAGCCACCCAGCAAAACATATCACTTCATCTTTAAGAAATTTCCGAGTATTTCGCTCAAAACGTCGTCACTTTGCGACATTTTTCTCGGCATATTGGATAAAATTATGAGCTCGCTTCATCAAGCGAGTCGTGAGGTGGTGTTCATTAATTTTATGAGCCTAATAAACATGCTAAAGTACACTAAAGGCCATAAATTTAGTACAACCTACCTGTGAATTAGCTGTGTGTAATTATTAAAGCGTAATGTGAACGGTGTGGGTGATATGTGCGGCCTGTAGTGTAATAAAGAATATTGTTCTATTGTTTATATCGCAGTTTAAAACTATAGTTTTTTGTTGTGTGGTTATGAAGTGAAGTGTTGTGTGGCCAGCTAAGTGGTATTTATTCCACAGATCCCGAGTGACATCCAATTGAACAAAAAAATTATGTTTCACAGAATTTTCTAAACTAAGATTAATAAAGAAATAATAAATAAATGTATTGGTAAATTTAGGACCAGATTAGGTACAATACGGGGGTTTACAGCCATATATAAGTATTTTTGCCTAGTTAGTAGTGCTGAAAATGAAGGTCGAGGTCATTAACCGACTTCGAAAAAGGAGGAGGTTCTATGTTCGACTGTATGTTCAATTTTTTTATGTAAGTCCACCGATTTCTCTGTCAATTGAGGACGGATTTTCAAAAACTTTTTTTTATCTGATAGTATATACTCCCGAGGTGGTCCCATATAAATTTTATCTATTGTTTTGGAAAACTGAACAAAAACGAAAAATACGTTTACCTAGATGACGTTTTGGTGTTCTCCAATTACGAGTATTTTTAAATGCCACGTTCCATGTTATTGAGGTCTTTAGTTCTGGAGTATAACAACTAAAAAGTGAAAAATAAAAACTTCAAAAAAACAACCGACTTCCAAAAAAAAAATACACTAAAAATTAAAAAAAATAACTTTAATGCCAGAAGTCGGTGTCAAATAACGAAGAAATAAAACACAAACACCGACTTCCGAAATTAAAGTTATTTTTTAATTTTTAGTGTTTTTTTTTTGGAAGTCAGTTGTTTTTTTTTAAACTATAAAAAGCACTTAATAAATTGGGCTGTCACTTTTTCGCATGATATGATGAACATAATATAATGTAATCAAAACGCTACATCCCGTGGAACTCGAAATATTTATATTTAGTGTTATCCGAATTTTGCGGGCGGATTTTTTCCCTTTAATATCTTATATTTTGGGCACGTACAGCGCGGAGTAGGCCGGACGAAAATTCATAAGTCGGCAATATTGCGGGCTATATTGAAAACTAGTTATTTAGATTACTGTAGGAATCATACGAACAGACAGATGGAATTCGTTGGTTTTATTCGTGATGAGATTTTCTATTTCGGTGGTAGTTTTAATAAAAGGGCTGCGTGAATTCCGAATGCGTATTCCAAATTAAATTATGAGAATTTCGCACGTTATTTCGAGTTCTAATTTTAGTTGTTAGGATTCTAGTTTGGGTGTCAGCAAATTGTTTGAGGTGACGAAAATACCATCTACAGCATGTAACAAAAACCCTGTCCGATCCTAAAGGGTATTTATTATTTGGTATCGTACTGCGTATACATAAATGTAACCAATTCATTGAAATGAGATTATTATTTTTCCCCAATGAAAATAATCAATTTAAAAAAAGGCAAACTTATCAAAGGCAACACTGATAACTCGACAAAGTTCACCTACAGTTTAGTGTAAAAAAAGCCGCCTGAACGAGACGGTTTTTTTGATCCGTTATTATGCGCCCTTTGTCGCGTGCCGCCAAAGCGACAAGTTCTACCGCCCAGCTAGTACAGGGCACGCTTTGAAATAAAAATAGGTAAAAATAAAGTGATTTCGCCGGCTGGTGGCGTGTTGTCAACTTATGAAAATTTGTCACATTAAGTGTTAAATGTCGTATTTTTTATAAAAATAAAAAATCAATAACTTTTGGGTTTTATGAGACACATTTTTTTTTCTAGTACGTACGTTAAACCAGAAATCCGCCATTATTGGATCGGACAGGGTTTTTGTTACATACTGTATATGTCGTAATAAGGTTTAAAATGTCGGTTACGTGTTAGCGTTTACGACTATTTTACTGCCTCGTTGGTCTCGTGGTCTATGGTTCGATTCCCGAGTCGGGCAAAATGTGTCACTGGGTTTTTCCATCAGGAATTACTCTATAGCAGCCCATAGTTCGGAAGTTGGTGGCGTGACATCCCCGGCGTGCCTCGGAAAGCACGTAGAAGCCGTTGTTCCTGTGCCTGATCACTCTCCGGTCGTGTAGGATTGCTGTCCCATCGGACTATGTGTGCACCTGTGTTTATGCACACGCTTGTGCGCTAATTCTACTTACTAATCGTACTTCGCTAATTTAGGTTAAGATTGGACACAATGATTTAAAGGTCGGGAGGATTTATTTTATTTTTAATTTACTACTATTTAATCTATCACAGACAATCTTGGGGTAGGCTTCCAGTCTAACCGGATGCAGCTGAATACCAGTATTTGATATGGAGCGACTGCCTATCTAACCTCCACAACCCAGTTACTGGGTGACACCCCCCTCCCTCTCTTGGTAAGACTGGTTGTCAGACTTTCGGGTTTCTGACGACCCGTAACGACTGTCAAAGATCCACGATTGACAGCCGGGACCAACGGCTTAACGTGCTGTCCGAGGCACGGAGGAGTCTTGGTATGTAAATATAGACCAACCCCGGCAAGCGTAGCTTAACCTGATGGATCGACCCGTGTGGGTGATATTACTTTAGCCACGAGCTCCTCAATCAGTAGTTATCACAAATACAGAATATAAAACCGTTAATTTAACATTGATTACTAGCACATACTTTTAGTATTAAGTTTATCGAAAAGTTCTGAAGGTTTGCTCCGAGACTTATAAACTTTTAACGGAACAAATTCCATTTTTAATCCACTTGAAGCTTATTTTGTCAGTCATAATATAAGATCTAAAAAATATTCCTGATAGCAAATTACCCGTACGGGATTACTGACTGGACCATAATTAGCTTAATCTGCGTGAAAAATTCGATTTATCAGACCCGCTGAAAAAGCTTTTATTTATTCCTAAAACTTTTGTTGGAGACTTCAGTATTCCGTATAGAAATATACGTTTTATTTAAACCAATTTTCCTTATTTGCTGGTGCTAGGGTCAAATGAGAACAGACAGGGGCTTTTTATCTTCTGCAGAAAGTTTTAAAATTAGCTTTGTATAGCTTTTAGTCGATTTTCCTTGTTTAAATGACAGGTATAGTTGTGTGTTGTGAGGATCGCCCATAGGATACAGTGGAGCATATGGTGGAGATCTGCCCCGCTTGGGCGGAGCCCCGCCGTGTCCTCGTGGAGGCGATCGGCGGCAGCGAACTCTCGCGCCCGGCCCAGGGCCGGACGCGAGAGTTCGCTGCGGACCAGACTCCTCCTTCTGCGAAGCAGTAATGCTCGCAAAGGAGGAGGCGGGTGAGGGAGGCTCAACAACAGAGTCGCCCTCACGCCCTCAGCAATAGCCGCCACAGGAGACGCTAGGGGCTTCCGGCGCTGCGAGATGATCTCCGGCCACCGTAGACCCGGGCCTGCGGACGGCGAGTAGTGGGTAGCTCGCCGTCCGATCAGCACCAGGCCCGAGAGTCGACGGCGCGTAGTGTTCCACGCGCGCCTCAAAGAGTTGTCAGCAAACCATGACTGGGTCCGTCATGGCCGATGCCTGCCCAGGGGTTGAGGATAAATTCGAAACAGAGTTACCTCGCCCTTGGGCACTTAGGGCAGAGAAGGAACAGGGGTGGGTTTTAGTAAGTAAGAGTCTGACACGCCCTCCTGCTCCACCCTAGAGCGGGAGATGTCATTAGATTTGGACCCACCCCACAAAAAAAAAGTTGTTTTAAGTCACCAAGGCGGGTATGGCTTGGTTGTGCGTTGGTTCACGTACATTTTTTTCCTGTATGTTAAGCTCGGAGCGCTCGGAGTCACAGAAAATAGCTTTCGTACACAGAAGCAATGTGCACATGAATCCACACACATCCAAGACCAACCCGCTCTCGTAAAATAGAATTTCTATATCTGCGTACGGTTAATAGTAATAATGTTGACAAGAAACAGAGCTCCCACCTCTATCTTGCTTTTATTGACTAGCTTGATTGGAGATTCGCGAGAGCAATTGTGCTCGGGAGAAGAATATCTGATAGTCCATTTATCCAGTAAGATGCTAGTGGGGATCTGGACCGTACTTCCGGGATTGTCCTGATAGCCGTGGTTATACCTTTTCACTCATTAAACACCCCAGAATATGTGGCCTCCTTGTTGTCTACGTGCTAGCGACCGTTTTTGGGGGCCAATTTATTGAGTGTGTAAGTCACCCCCTGCCTTTTGTATCGATGTAAGTATATATACAAAAGGCAGGCATTGTTTATTCAGGGGCCATAGTCTTAACATAGTTCTTGGTAACCAGTCGTTTGAAGCATCCCAAAACTATAGCGCGATATCTTTGTTTTTTTTTAAATCTTGCAATAGTTTCACACCAACCGATGGTTGTCCTTGGGTGCACTTGCATAGCGCGTACAGGGATAATTGTCGGTTGGTGCTTCGCTTCTCTCGTACGCCTTCCAAAGGTCCGGGATCACAGGGTCCCGAGAAATCAAAAATAATGTTCACTTGTCATAGAGAAAAATAATATTCTAAAGAAGTGACGTAGATAAAACAAACGATTGGGTCGCGGATAAATTCGTGACAGAGTTACCGCGCCCCTGGGCACTCAGGCAAGGAAGGAACAGGGGTGGGTTTTAGTCAGCAAAAGTCTGACATCTCCCGCTCCACTCAGAGCGGGAGAAGCCTTCCGACGATATAACACCCCACAAAAAAAAAATGTTGTGCACATGTTTTAAAATTACTATTGAGCAATATTCTATCCTCACTCTACTAAATTATTTTTCGCCAACAGAGCACTCTTTCTTTGGTCTTTCCATGATAAATGTCAAAAATATTATGAAAACAGTACCTACCTTTTATTAGAAGATCTTTCAGTGTTTCCAAAGATTGTCTGGTAGATCATCATCTTCCTGTCCTTATCCCATGTTACTTGGGGTCGGCGCAACACGTTTTTTTCCATTTTGTCCTGTCAGCCGTCACGCTATCACTAACTACCTTTTTTTCACATGACTCCTCACACAATTCATCCATCTTTTCTTTGGCCTCCCTCTCCCTCTCCATCCATCGACATTTCATCATCAAAAGTTATCTGTGGTAGATATCGCTGTATTAGAGCGCCATTGTACCCACAGATTTAAGTTCGTTTATAAGTAAGTATTGTCTAACTATTTTGGTGCTCAATAAAGTATTATTTTATTCTATTTCTATTCTACCTATCCAGCTCTGGTTCTATGTGATTTTTTCATACAGTTTGAAGAAAAACACACAAAATATGTATTCAAAGGCTAAAATTCCAAGTCAATAATACCACCATAAACTTCGTCTATTGTTTACCAAAAAACTTCGAGGCAGCTCTGGAATTTTTGAATTCGGCCGTAATATGAGCATGTAGCGTAAAAATGCCCAGAACGAAGCCGAATGCGGGCAAAATATGGTTATTGGAATATTTGCTAGCGGTCAATTTTAGTGGCATTTATTGAATCTTGACCGGGCATAGAGTGGTACGTATAGTGTTGTGGTTATTACTTTTTGAAAAAGGAGTTAAGATAAACCAATGTATTGGGTTCCCACCTATGAAATTGGCGTTTTTTTCGCACAAATAAAGAACCTCGTCACTTCTATGAATTACAATATTCACCAATCGCTTGATATTATACCGAATAATAATCGTCATAGACAACTGTCAATAGTAAAAAAACCTTATTACTTTTAGTTTTTTACAAAATAAAAATACCTTATAAATGACTCTTCTTTCTGTTAGCAGAAATGAAACCACTATTTTTTTTAACTTAGCCAAAACTTATATTTGTTGCTTAATCTAAGTGGCATATGTTATCTTAGTTTTTAAACATTATTGCATAAAAGTTTTAAAACATTAGTGTTCATAGTTGTTAAATAAATTAAGAAAATGTTAGTATGAAAAATGCAACTTCTTTAAAATTTTCCATACAAAACGCTGATTTCTTAGGTGGGGACCTAATACAAATTAAATGTTAAAGTGACCTTTAATATTTATTTAATGTTGTTTTTTATTTAACGTTGGCACACATATTATCTGAGTCTGAATTTTGTATTGCAAAATAATGTCTTGTGTCTATTGTTTAATACTTAGTTCAAATTATAAAATGATGGATTTATTCTTAAGCGTAAATCCATACTAATAGGTGTTTAATCTTGATTAGTTTGAAATATGTATCTCTTATGTTACGTCTTTCAAAATAAATAATCTTTCTGCTCTTGGCCCAAGTAACTTTGAGTCGGCGCAACTCGTTTTGTTCTCCTATGTTTCTTCTGTAAATGGTCACATTGCCCTTCCTTCCTTGCTTTCAGATCATTCCTCACACAAACCATCCATTTAGTCCTTGACCGCCCTCTTCCTCCACATCAATTTTCAACCTACAGAACTTGATAATTTCTTTTATTTATTTAATTTTTTTGGTAATACTGTCCCTCTGCTAGGCAATGGCTTAGCTCAAACCCTTCCAGATATTCTTCTCAGAGCCACGTCAAACCAGCCCTTGCAGTAGACGTTCCTTCCAACTTCATTATCATCTTCCTGCCCTTATCCCATGTTACTTGGGATCGGCGCAACTCGTTTTTTCCTTCCATTCTATCCTGTCAGCCTTCACGCTATCACTAACTCCCTTTTCTTTCATATCATACCTCACACAATGCATCCATCTTTTCTTTGGCCTCCCTCTCCCACTCTATCCATCCACATTTATTTTCATTACTCTTTTAGTTAGATGTGTTTCATCCCTCCTCATCACATGACCATACCAAGATAAGCGGCTCTCTTTTAACTTTTCTGTCACTGGCGCCACTTTTAAAATACCTTTAATGTACTCATTTCTCACTTTATCTATTCCGACCAACAACCAAACCTTGGGGTTGCCAACCAACAACCAACCAACAATCCAACCCAACAACCAACCAACCAACTTAACAATAAATATTAATATTTGGTAAACGACTCTAAGAATTTCTCTTTTCATTGTTACAGAACCCAACAAATGTGCAGATGTAGAAATGTAACAATCAGGCTGCGAACATCTCCCAAAATGAAGCGACGATCACTCACCACAGTCAGGGAGGAGTCACCACCTAAGACCTTATGCAGTGACATCACCATCTACGTCATGGTCACCACCACCGCAGTCCTCAGCTACATGAACAGCTTGAACGGGGACTTCGTTCATGATGACATTCCTGCCATCGTGACGAATGGTGACGTCATAGGGACCAATCCACTGAAGCAACTGTTCCTGGATGACTATTGGGGGATGCCGATGGCTGATGTCAATAGTCACAAGTCGTATAGGCCGTTGACTACGCTGTCTTTTAGGTAAGTGGTAGATTGTAGTTCTTTATTTAATATTTTTTTAAGAGATTTGGGAAAGGTTAGCTACTAACAACTAGCGACCCGCCCCAAGTACGCACGGGTGCAAATTTATATTTTTGAAGTCCCAAAATTTTTCAAACAAACCTTGGCCTGACAATTATAAACACAACAAAAAATGAAAAAAATTATTTGGTGCTGCCGCTCTGAAGTGGTGTTCTAACATAGATTGTGCAATTCATTTTTGTTTATATAAATTGTGCAATTCATTTTTTGTTTATATAAATAAGGTAATAATTTAATTAATAGCGACTTTGTGGTATCACTTCCTCAGGCATATCAAAGTGTCAACCATAATTGACCCCTTGCCCATCTTAACAACTACGGGCATGTAGCTGCTAAGATGGGCAAGGGGAGGTTTACCTTCAGCATTAGTTAAGATTTGAGTTCAAATCATTTTGGTGTTAAGACTCTCGCAAACAGGCACAACGCGACAATTTGACAATGATGCTTCAACTCTTTTTATTTTATAGATTTTTTTCTAATTTAACCGTTGCTCTATGCGAGAACTTAGTTAACAGCGATCAAAAACCTGCTTTGTAAACAAACGTGTAGCCAACTTCGAAACTATGGCTGTTAGGGTGCGTCCACACCGAAGTTATTTTTTGTGCGGCAACATCTTGTAACGTGAATAAGACAAAGGATTTTTATGTTGCAAAATGTTGCTCCACAAAAATTACTTGGATGTGGATGCACCATAACAAACTGCAACTTAGATAATGCCAATAAGATAAGAGAGATTGTCTATCCAGAAACTATTTAGGTCTAGCAGTCTTATTTATCAAACTCGCTGAACATGATATGCTTAATTTAAATACTGACTAACGGATTCTAAATTCAAAAAAGCATAAGCTCATCCATCAAGATAGCATAATATATAAATTTTTTCTGGTTGGTGTGGCGAGTTGCCGCCACTCTGCAAGTTGGGTGGGGTTGGTATCACGTCGCGTGTGTGTCTCGCTTTAATTTGTCAGACAGACGTGAGTGGCCGGCTTTACGACGAGCTATAGACAATTTAAAATGCAACAATCGACGTCACGTCAGTTTGACGTCAGTGTGTGTGTCTAACGCCGCGAGGCACAGCGCGCATCTCACCGCAGACTAATGTCTTAAAATAATATCGTCCCCGCAAATACGCTAAAATCCCGAGTAAATCCCGTAAACGTTGGGGATCCTCCGGGAATAATAAATAACCCATATTTACCGCGTCCGTTAACTACTGAACAAGCATAATCAGGAGTGTTGGTGTGAAGAGAACGAGTGGCCACTCGACAATTCGACGTGCAACCATCGAGAACAGCCCGGAAAGTAAGGTACCACTTGTTTAACAAATTGTGAGTAGGGCCACATTCGCCGACTGCTGCCGACCACTCCTAACTTGAAGTTATACAGACAAATATAGGCAATTTTGGGCCAGCATTCCCTCCAAGTGCTTGGTCGTACTTTACTGTCCTACATCCGCAGAGACCCACGGCTATTTACACGCTTGGGCAACTCCATCAGATGGTCCTTTCGAGCCTGGATAGGCATCAGTAAAATTCAGTACAAATTAAGTACAAGTCATTACAGTAGGTAGGCACATAACTTTATTAGTGCCCCCAAAATGGCGTCCCGCAAGCAAGAAGCTAAATTGGCTCAGCTTACCGCTAAAAAACAAATGATTTTCGAGCGAGTTAATCGCATATATAATGATTCCAGAAACATCTCGAACTATGATTCACGTTCAAATGAGACATTCTTAGCGCAGTCAGAAACAATTACTGAGCAATATAACAAATTTGAGGAAATAATAGAACAAATGAATGAATTGCAATTCGAGATTGACCAAACCGCACCAGACTATTCGAGTCTATATTCTATTGAAGACTTATATTCTAATATTAAATATAAACGTAATCTCATACTTTCGAAAAACGAAACATCGGAACACAAAGTACCCCTCGGATAAAATTACCGCCCATAGATTTGCCAACGTTTGATGGTAAAGCGGAAAACTGGCCCATATTTTATGAAATGTTTCGAAGCAATGTTCATTTAAATACCGATCTGGTTGACTCGCAGCGTGTCCAGTACTTGATCAGTAAGTTGACTCATGATGCCTTAAAACTGACCGCAGGCATTGTTCCTACAGGTGATACATACAACGTTATGTGGAACAGTCTCGTAAAAAGGTATCAAGATAAGCGTAGTTTAGGGATTCATTATCTCAATAATATACTGGACATTAAACAATGCGCCGGAAATGCCGCGAGCCTCAATACTTTTGTGGAACGATATTCAGCGTCCGTCGCAGCCTTGAAGCAATTAGACATTCCAGACTTACTGGATTTTGTTTTATTACACTGTGGTTTAAGAAAGGTTGACGCGCAAACTGTCTTACAGTTTGAATCACGTGTGAGTGAAAAAGAATTACCTTCCTATGCGGAGTTTATAACATTCATGCAAGAATATGTTAAGGTACTACAACGCTCATACGGTAATAATTTACAGACGGAACCGCGCGCTAAGTCTAGTTCAGTTAATCATCAAACAAAAAATAATACCGCTAAGTCATTCGTGTCGCGTAATGAACCGGTTTCGAATGGCAAATGTACGTTGTGCGATAAGGATGACGTACGACATCAGCTGTTCTATTGCCCGCTGTTTAAAAATATTAGAACACCGCTTGCACGTTTTGAATTTATTAAAGCTAAACGTGGCTGTATAAACTGTTTAAGTCTATCCCATTCTTTGGTTAAATGTAAGTCACGTAACGTTTGTAAAATTTGTAAGAAGAACCACCATTCTCTCTTACATTTCCGAGAAAAACATGAGTCATTATCGCCCGAGCCGCAAGCGCCTACTAAGGATACATCTGTTTCGCTCACTACAGCTGTTAAAACTGGGTCAACCATTTTGCTAGCGACCGCGCAGTTATATGCATACTATAGCGACATCAGAGATAAGGAGGTGGTTCGGTGCCTACTAGATAACGGATCGCAAAATAATTTAATTACTGTGGACTGTTGTAAACGTTTGAACTTACCCATAATTAAATTACGCAATTCATTTTTACAAGGTGTTGGAATGTCATCGAAACCAATACACGGTTTTATTCATCTCAACATAGAATCTTGGTTTGACCCTCATACGAAGTTTTCGATACAAGCGTTAGTTGTTGATTGTATTACAGATAGACTTCCCGCGAAATTAATTAGATTACATAACAATGATAACATGTCATACTTAAGTAACTTGCAGCTCGCTGATCCGCTTTGGAACGTGCCGGGCACGGTAGATCTCGTGCTTGGAGCACAATTGTTCCCCTTTATTTACCTGGGAGACAGGGTCGAAACAGGTACCCGCGCGCCCCCTGCTGTACTGACTAGCTTCGGTTATGTACTTATGGGTGATATTGATTGTTGTAGTAGTGATGTGACACACATTGCATCTTCGTTTACCGCGCAGGCCGACATTGAAGTCGAGTCAAATTTATATAAGTTTTTTGAGCTAGAGGAAATTCCACCCGCCGCCACCGCCGCGCCGCGCCGCGTTCCGTTATTGGTCCGCACGAATTAGAGTGTGAAAATAATTTTAATTCTTCAGTCTTATCTGAAGACGGCAGATACTTTGTCGATCTGCCTTTTGCGCGCTCACCCGGCGGGCTAGGTAGCTCGCACGGCTACGCCCCTGGGCGCTCACTTGCGCTTGAGCGTAAGTTTGCGTTGGTGACCCTACGCGAGAATAATAATAAAACTATCGCGGATTATATGACTCACTCGAGGTTGTCGCTCAATGACATTTTGCATGTCGGACCTAATTTGCAAGCAGACTTGTTTTTGTTATTGCTTGATTTTCGTACATTCCCTGTCGCGATGACAGCGGATATAAAACAAATGTTTTTGCGTATCGGTGTAAGAGAGCACCACCGCAAATATTTACGAATCTTGTATCGTTTTAGCAAAGGTGAGCCTATTCGCACCTTTCATTTTAACCGCGTTCCCTTCGGACTAAAACCTAGTCCTTATTTAGCGATGCGCACATTGCGTAACTTGGCGTGTGAGCAAAGCGACCGCTTTCCTGAGGCTTCTAAATTGGTAGAAACTCAGTTTTACATGGACGACTACGTCTACTCTGTTTCGGACGAACAGACAGCTATGCGTCTATCCCGCGATTTAATTGATTTAATGAAGGTAGGTTCCTTTGACTTAGTCAAATGGGCTACCAATTCACCCGCTTTATTAGAGATTCTCCCAGAGTCTCACCGCTTACCAGTTAATTTTTCTGGCATGGATAATGATGTCCATAATTTCAAAATCCTTGGATTAACCTGGGAACCCGCTGATGATTATTTTTCTTTGACAACAATCGCCGTGGATGATAAATGCACGAAGCGCGCGATTCTATCGCTAGTTGCCCGCTTGTTCGACGTACTGGGCCTTGTAGGACCCGTTGTGCTGTACGCGAAGGTATTAATCAAGGAACTTTGGTTAGCTAAAGTAGGATGGGATGAGGTTCCACCGGAATCTATCACAAATCGGTTTGCCGCTTTTACGCGCGATTTTCCTTCACTCTCTTCTCTAAAGGTTCCTCGCCACATTGGCGTCTTTAGAGAAGCTGTAGTGAACATCGTAGCCTTTTGCGACGCCAGCTTTACTGGTTATGGCTGTTGTATTTATTTACACATTACCAACCCTACTGGTGATATCACTGTCCGACTCTTATGTGCAAAGTCCAAAGTCTCCCCCGCTAAAATAACAACGCTAGCTCGATTAGAACTTGTCGCCGCTTTACTTCTATCTAAACTCGTTCGCGTAGTCAAGGAAAAACTTTCCGCTCGTGTACCTATTACAGGTGTCCACGCTTTCTCGGACTCCACCATAGCTCTCTCGTGGATCCACTCATCTCCCCATAGATGGTCTATTTTTGTCAGCAACCGCATTGCTCAAATACAGGAAAACTTACCTGCCGCTTGTTTCCGTCACGTGTCCGGGAAAGAGAATCCTAGCGATTGTCTGTCTCGCGGCATGCTGCCGTCGGATTTAATAAGACACTCGTTGTGGTGGAACGGCCCCACATGGCTCCATCAGCCCATGAGCGAGTGGCCTTTAAAGTTCGCTCCTGCTCAATGTGAAACATTGCCGGAGTTTAAATCAAAGGTTTTTCTTGTAGAAACTTCGAATACTGAACCGCGTATTTTAGATACTATAGCTGACCGTGTTTGCTCATGGAATAAGTTGTTACGTGTATTTATGTACATTCTTAAATTTACAAACAGACTACATAGTCATAGTTCTGTTGAAAACATTCAAACCGCCGAAAATTTCATTGTTCGATTAGTTCAAAGTTTACATTTTGCGAGCGATTTAAATTTAATTAAAGCAGGTGAACTTCCAGCTAAGAAGTTGCGCTGTTTATCTGTCTTCATTGATAGCTTCGGAATCTTACGTATTGGGGGCAGATTGTCTAAATCTGACTTACCGTATGAAGCCAAGCATCCCGCGCTTTTACCTAAACGCGACCGCGTAGTCGATCTAATTATCGATCACTATCACAATACGTACTGCCATACGGGCCCAGGGTTATTGATGTCCATTATAAGGCAGCGGTTTTGGATATTGGATGGCCGAACGGTTATACGTTCTCGTTGTCGGAAATGTAATACTTGTTTCCGTCTAAATCCTAAGCATCCAGTACCCAAAATGGCTGAACTTCCTGGATACCGCGTCCGTGATGCTAAAGCCTTTGTACACACCGGTGTAGATTTCGCCGGGCCGCTTGCTTATATACCTATTCGACGTAGAGGTCAACGTTCGCAGAAACTTTACTTATGTTTGTTCGTATGCATGGTGACTAAAGCCATACATATCGAGCTTGTTTCGGATCTCACATCTGAGGCTTTCCTATCCGCATTTAAGAGATTCATTTCTCGCCGCGGTCCAGTGTCTGTTATGTACTCAGACAATGGTACCAATTTTGTTGGCGCTAAGGCGCAATTGGATGATATTTATTCTTTTTTATTAAATTCAACTGTTCAAACGGATATTAAAAATGAGCTTCTTAAATCACGCATCGAGTGGACAAGAATACCGCCGCGAGCTCCACACTTCGGAGGTATTTGGGAGTCGAATATTAAGAGTGTTAAAACTCACTTGTTTAGAGTCGTAGGTAAACAACTTCTCACTTACGAGGAACTCTCGACCGTATTGGTGCAAATTGAGTGCCTTTTGAACTCTCGACCACTTAGTGTCATTTCGTCAGACCCACATCCGGAGGTACTCACGCCCGCGCATTTTTTAATGTCCAGTCCACTCACGTATTTGCCTTCTTCTGAATTGACAGAAGAAAACATAAACCTAAACAACCGCAAAAGGCTCTTGGATCAACTTGTGTTATCCTACTGGAATAAATGGCGAATTGAGTACTTGCACACGCTGCAAGTTCGCCAGAAGTGGTGCACTCCCGATCGCCCTATAGAGATAGGTACTGTCGTTCTCTTGGGTCAAGATAACGTACCTCCATTGACTTGGCCATTAGGTATCATAGAGGCAGTTTTTCCGGGATCGGATGGTGTAATTCGAGTCGCTTCAATAAAAACCGCGTCAGGCACGTATAAACGTCCTGTCACTAAGTTGTATCCTTTGCCAACTCAATAGATTATTATTACTACATAATTTAGTTTAATTTAGTTTAGGGTTCATATTATACGTTCCAATGGTACGCCATTACATAGTTGTAATTTAGTTTATTCGACTTACCATAGTCAAGTCGAACCGCAATTCATTCTTAGGACACTGATAATTATTTTTCCCGAGCATTATATCAATGCGATGGTGTTTCGGACTGCTGCTTGGATTTCCCTCAAAGCTCTTCAACAAGTTAATGCTTACATATCATCACCGCTTCTTGAACCTCACTCGCTCCGCATAGATTAGCAGCTTTTGAAAGCTCCTGGACCTTTCAAGGCGGGGAGCATGGTGTGGCGAGTTGCCGCCACTCTGCAAGTTGGGTGGGGTTGGTATCACGTCGCGTGTGTGTCTCGCTTTAATTTGTCAGACAGACGTGAGTGGCCGGCTTTACGACGAGCTATAGACAATTTAAAATGCAACAAGTGAATAGGTTACTTCTAGGCAAGCGTGCTCCATCTTCGACCGCATCATCGCTTAACATCAGGTGAGATAGTGGTCAAACGCGAGCCTATCAAACATAAAAAAAAAAAAAAAAAATAAAAAAAAAAAAATCGACGTCACGTCAGTTTGACGTCAGTGTGTGTGTCTAACGCCGCGAGGCACAGCGCGCATCTCACCGCAGACTAATGTCTTAAAATAATATCGTCCCCGCAAATACGCTAAAATCCCGAGTAAATCCCGTAAACGTTGGGGATCCTCCGGGAATAATAAATAACCCATATTTACCGCGTCCGTTAACTACTGAACAAGCATAATCAGGAGTGTTGGTGTGAAGAGAACGAGTGGCCACTCGACAATTCGACGTGCAACCATCGAGAACAGCCCGGAAAGTAAGGTACCACTTGTTTTACAAATTGTGAGTAGGGCCACATTCGCCGACTGCTGCCGACCACTCCTAACTTGAAGTTATACAGACAAATATAGGCAATTTTGGGCCAGCATTCCCTCCAAGTGCTTGGTCGTACTTTACTGTCCTACATCCGCAGAGACCCACGGCTATTTACACGCTTGGGCAACTCCACTGGTGGTCACCACTGTTGATTCTGGCTTACAGGAGTTGCAGTGTTTTGGGAATAGTGTGACTGGCCAGTCCTAATATAAACTATTTCATACGTTTAATCGAGACGTATGAGGAGCTCGTGGCTAAAGTAATAACAGCCGCACGGGTTGATCCATCAGGTTAAGCTACGCTTGCCGGGATTGGTCCATGGATGGGTGACCATCTTTACATACTGAGACTCCTCCGTGCCTCGAAAAGCACGTAAAGCCGTTGGTCCCGGCGGTCAATCGTGTATCTTTGATAGTTGTTACGGGTCGTCAGAAGTCCGAAAGTCTGACATCCAGTCTTACCAAGGGGTATCGCATTATCCCAGTAACTGGGTGTGGAGGTCAGGTAGTCGCTCCAAGTAAAATACTGGTATTCAACTGCATCCGGTTAGACTGGAAGCCGACCCTAAGATAGTTGGGAATAAGGTTAAGCACCCAGATTTAATCAAGACGCATGAAATAAACCACGTATATACTTTCATTACCACCACAGTAGCAATGAGGACACGCATTTGCATCGCCACAATCCCGCCTCCCATTGGCTCAGAGACGAACGATTCGTATAGTGCCTCTGCGGAGCGAGTTAATATAGAGCATCGCAATCATTTACTAAATTGAGTGCCGAATTGTCGCTATGCACTTCTACGTTTATGTTTATTAAATGGATCCTGGAAGTTGGACTGCATCATAATTATAAAACATCTGTATATGAGACCAGTGCCGTTATCTGATATTTGGCGAGTTTCCCGTTTTTGATGGCACGGTAATCAACCGAAAATTCCCTATCGATCTAAGCAGTATCTTTCTACTATCAATAGATGCCGAGATAAATAAATAAAATCACCACTAATTTCACTTTGATTTCCAGTTAACTGTGTGATCCTTAACTCAAAATGTGATTTGGACAACGGCATTACCTATAGTTTATTAATGGCAGCCTTATGGACGAAAATGCCAGAAGTTAAACATTCTATACTTAAAAAAAGTACTTAAAATAAGTCGGGGAAGAATGTTGACACTGCCAGCCGTTACAGTAATGCTTTGAGAAGGCCTATATTCAGCAGCATTGGACGTCTTTCAGCGGATATTCAGAACGGCCAAAATGAATACATGGCAGATTTAGCCAAAATCATTCATTGGATAAGTATGAGTTATTTTACAGTCTTCTCAGGGATGTGCCCTATCCGGGTGCTACACAGAGGGGGTACCGGAATGTATTTTAAGAGGTAACAGAGGGTTCCGTGTGTAGGTGGTGATTACAAGAGAGTCACCGGCGGTAGCTGCGGCCTTGGCACAGGCAACTCAAGGAACAAGGGTGGGTTTTAGTCAGTAAAACTTTAACGCTCTAACCACAGTAGGAGAAGTTATTTTATGATTTCCTACCCCAAAAAAAAACTGGCCATGTGCGTGTCGGACTTCGCAAATTTAGGGTTCGTTCCAAATGAGGGATATATCAAAGAACAAATCAGATTTATCAATATAAATTATGTGACAGACGACGGATACACCGACGGACAGACAGACACATGGACAGACGGACATATAGACAGACGGACAGACAGACCGACCGACCGACGGACAGACGGACAGAAGGACAGACGGACATGCGGACAGACGGACAGACGGACAGACGGACAGACGGACAGACGGACAGACGGACAGACGGTCAGACGGTCAGACGGGCAGACAGACAGACGGACAGACGGACAGACGGACAGACGGACAGACGGACAGACGGACAGTCGGAAAGACGGACAGACGGACAGACAGACAGACTGACAGACAGACATACGGGCAGACGGACAGATAGACGGACAGAATGACAGACGGACAGACAGACCGACAGACGGATCGATGGACAGACGGACAGAGACACGTGAGTGACAGCAATAGGGCTCCGTTTGGAACCTTCGGGGACGAAACCCTAAAAAAGTTATTGTGATGAGTGAGTGTTGTTGGTTTATTGTATTTAAACTACACATCCTACAAACTTTTATCACACTTTTGAACCAAGGTTAATATAACCGGCACAGTAATTGAACTCATACAGCCTTATGCTGTACAATAAGCCACGGTAAAACAGTAAGCATAACAACAAGCTCAATGAAGCAAAAACCATGAATATAAGTTCATAATAATGTTCAGGAGAGAACAGCAAAGTTGGTTGGTTGGCGTAACGTAAATTTATAGCTTCATATTTGAACTCGTACCGAGCCAAACCTCTGAAAACACTATTCCCATTGCCAGTGGAAATCCGGCAACTGTATTGCCACAATTGCCAGCGAATTGCCAGCGTATGGCCAGTGTACTGCCAGCAATACATAGCGTGTATTGCGAAAGTATGGCAGAGGCGTGCCAAGTTGCAATTATGCGTGTCGTTTCAAAAACTGGGAATGAGATTTTGGTGCTGATGACTTTTGCCCAGTAGTCTAATTTTTTAGACCATTTTTAGTGTTCCATACCCGAAGGGTCCAAACGGAACCCTATTGTTGTCACTCATGTGTCCGTCTATCTGCCCGTCCGTCGTCTGTCACAAAATTTTGTTACGATGAATTTTTTAACTTCCTATTGACCTATGAACTAGAAATTTGTTGATAATGTTTATTATAACGTATACTATATTAACAAGTACAAATATTTGGTACGGAACATTTAATGTGCGAAATCCGACACTCACACGGCCAGTGTTTTTCTCGTGTCTGCTGAATACAGTCGATACCCTTCGCATTTGAGGAGTTTCTCTAGCTTTGAGATTTTACTTTTCTTTTTTTTTACAAAAATAAAACAAATAAATGACCATTAGACCTTATTCTAAAAGCATACTATGGTGCCTATATAAAACTTACGAAAACCTAAAGTAATGAACAAAACTAACTTGCTATGGAACATGAATATCGTATTACTAACGTTAAACAAATAATGTACTTACAAACGCACTTTTTAACACATAAACTATTTTTACGAGATTGTAACAAGTCTATTGAGACTTTAAATTATTTTACAAAACTAAATACGTTAAATAATTTGAGATTTGCTAATTAATGTAATTTAACCTTGTATAAATATCAACTAAGCTTAATTGATATTAAAACATTACTGTCATAAGTTAAGCAATCACAACCACAAAAAAAAAACACATACTAGTTTTTGACCGACTTCAAAAAAAAGGAGATTCTCTCTTCTTTTTTTGTATATTTGTTACGCGATTACTCCTCAACTTGTAAATAGATTTTGATAATTCTTTTTTGTTTGGTAAGTCATACTTCAGAGGTGGTCCCATATAACTTTTATCGAAAATAATTCAGTGCTTTTTGATAAAATCAACAAAAACAAGAAATATTTATACACAGATGACGTTATGGTTTGCTCCAATTATGTTCAAATTCCATGTTCCATGTTATTGTAGTTATCAATTCGGGTATAGCTTTAATATTTAGTTTTAGTTCTGGGGTACAATAAATAAAAAGTGCAAAAAAAAATATATATACGGTCGAATTGAGAACCTCCTCCTTTTTTTCGTCGGTTAAAAAATACAACCGACTTTCAAAAAAGAAAATACACAAAAAATTATAAAATAACTTTAATTTCAGAAGTCGGTGTCAAATAACGAAGAATCAAAATACAAACACCAACTTCCGAAATTAAAGTTATTTTGCAATTTTTAGTATATTTTCTTTTTTGGAAGTCAGTTGTTAATTAACAAAACCCTATCTTACTCGTACTATCCTACTGGATGGATGTGCCTTACTCAATCACGCCAGAATGGCTGAACTAATCTGGATGAAATTTGGCACAGAGATAGATTATAGCCTAGAATAGCATATAGGCTATAATGTATAATGGGGGAAGTAGTCTTACGTCATAGTCATAGAAGGTAGTACGAAAATAAATACCAGGTTTCCAAAAATCTGTGAAAATAGTTTTTAATCCTTCCCATAAATTCCCCTACATAATTTTCCTTGCATAAGTTGACACGATAAGGCATGCTCCCGAACAAAGCAGAAAGATATCTACCTCCAACCCATTATGCCGCGAAAAAAGCGGCGTTTACCCGGAATGCCATAAATTAACATTTTGGTAAAGTGCGAGTCGCGCGAGATAAGAACGTGTCTTTGTGCACGTGCTATCGTAATTTATTAGTGCAGTGTGGGGTGCGCAGATATCGAGGTTGCAGTGAGGATGTTTGGTTTTGTTGTAAAATGGTAGTTCAAAAAAATAGATGGAATAGACGTGAGTTATGTTCGCATTTTTTCTTCCTTTCATGAGCAAGGTAAACATAGTGGGAAAAGCTCTACTACCACTGAAAGGACTGATTTGCACAAGCAATAAAATTGAAAACTTTAAAAAATCTGACAGTAAAAAACGCAGCAGTCTAATGCAGTTTGTGGCAGTTATTTTAGTTCAATTATTGATATCATGCCACCAACTGCAACAAGTAAGACTGCTTGAAAAGTGACTCGTTTGGAAGTTTTTAGTTGATTTTAACAGTCTGATTTTTTGAAAATACTTTTTATTTATTTTTTCTACATTTGCTTGACTTATATTTTTGGAATCGTCTCCTTGAACCCTTTATTTTGATACCCCACTTAACATAGTTCGTAAATTATTTTTTTTTCGAAATATGGCATCTGATTGTCGCCATAATGTATTTTGATTACTGTCATGTCTGTAATAGCACTCCCAAGGTTAAGACGAATTAATTGACGTAAGAATTATCCCCAGTAGACACATTTCTGTTACATGACAGTGCCCCCTTCCACCAGATATGAGAGGTTTCTAACTTATTTAAGTTTAAACGGATTTTGTTTTTTTATTCTATTTTCGATAAAGTTGATTTTTTATACAAATAATAAAAAGAAACAAGTAAACAACCGTACTAGTACCTCGTGAAGGCCTTTCCTAGACATTATCTATTCATGGTCTATTATTAATTCAAAGATTTCGTTTTAATTACAGTTATTTACAACATAGTTGACAGGGTCTTTTGTAATGTTCCTGAAGTCTATTCAAAAGAAAGGAAGTTCAAAACTTATTATAGTTGTGTATTTTGACAAAAAAACTCCTTATTAACTATTTATCACTTAGGTACCTACTTTAGAATGGCATCACTTAACTTATCATGGATTATCAGCAACACTAAACACCTAGGTATGCAAAATTTCAACTCAAACGGACACCGGAAAGGTGTGGTTACAGATAAAAAAACTGTGTGCTACGCGTCGTAGCGGTGTTGGTGTCGCGCAAGTTCAATGGTTTTTTCCTTCTCAAAAATGCCCAACGTGCCTAAATAAGTTTTCACTTAAAAATATGCTCTTTTAGGACACAAACCCAGCTCACCTATTTGAAAAATTAATAACAATAAAGGTGTAAATAGCTCTTCCAGTAAACAATTCTGTGATTTATTCTAATTATTATAGCTTCAATTAATAAACAGTTGTTATTAATGTACAGTTAGGTACTGAAAGTAATTGTTCACGCTGATGTATCAAACCTTATCAATCATACACTGAACGGTTGATTGGTATATCAGTCGTAAGGGACTATCGAACGCTCTATTGTTTGGATTCTGTACTATAATAGTAAATTGGAGCTTGAAATTATGTTGTATCATTAATTATTGTGTTGTGTGCTAACTTGCATTGTTGTTTAACAACGGGTTTTTATAGGATATTAATATTCTGTTAGATCAACAACACAATATGCGGATATTGTGACCAGTTTCAGAGCTTATCAGATAATTTATCGATAACTATTGATTTGGAGCAGTCGTGGTGGCTCAGTGATAACGGCCGCAACTTTTTTTTTTTACAGTTGTTAGGCATGCGTTTGACCACTATCTCACCTGATGGTAAGCGATGATGTGGTTGAAGATGGAGCACGCTTGACTTAAAGACTCACAGGTTGCAGCTATCAAAAGTAAAAAAAAAAAAAATTTTAATTGTGTCAGGGATAATCAGCCTTTATAATGTTCCCTCTGTTGGGACTAAGGCCTCTCCTATAGAAGACGGAATTGGCCGTAATCCACCATCCGGGTCCAGTGCAGGTTGGTGGCTGTCACATATTTTCGAATTTTTGGATCTAGGACATTATGGAAAATTATGTCAAACAACCGACTTCCAAAAAAAAATACATTAAAAATTAAAAAATAACTTTAATTTCGGAAGTCGGTATTTGTATTTACTTCTTCGTTATTTGACACCGACTTCCGAAATTAAAGTTATTTTTTAATTTTTAGTGTATTATTTTTTGGAAGTCGGTGGTTTTGACCACTTTGGGAGTATATTCTTTCGGATAAAAAAAGAATTTTGAAAATCGGTCCACAACTGACGGAGAAAGAGGCGGACGTACATAAAAAAAAATACATACAATCGAACATTGACAGGCCTGTTGGTCTAGTGGTTAGTGACCCTGACTGCTATGCCGGAGGTCGTGGGTTCGATTCCCACCCAGGACAAATGTTTGTGTAATGAGCACGATCATTTGTTCTGTGGCTGGGTGTAATTTATCTATAATATGTATGTATTTAGAAATATATAAGTATGTTTATCAGTTGTCTAGTACCCATAACACAAGCTCTGCTTAGCTTGGGACTAGATGGCGTTGTGTGATAGTTGTGGAATATTATTATTATATTATATTATAGAACCTCCTACTTTTTCTAAAGTCGGTTAAAAAAGTTTACATTATTTTCAAAAAAAAAAACTTTTATAATTATTTCGAGGTAAACTGTTCAAATGAACGTACTTTCGCATTCAAAGGATCGGATATGTTTTAAAACATTTCATTCCATTGAATAAATAAATATCAACACGCAAAATCAATACCAGGAAATATTTTAACATTCCTTATTCTGTCATTTTTCAATTTCCTGATTTTGGAATTTCAAATATTTCTGGCAGTCCGTATAACATGCTGTCGTTTTTTCATGTTTTCAGAGTTCAACGTCTCTTGTGACAGTTTTTTTTCGATTTATGAACTGGCCGGTATTTTTGGGTGGATCAGTTTATTTATTTATTTGTATAACAATTGCTTGCTGCACTTACAGTAAACACCAAAGCGCGCAGCAAGCCAACAATATAAATTTAACTAAAAAACTTCATGCAAACATTTAACATAAATTTACTGCTATACATAAATATGTCAACATCTGGCTCCTGAGCAATTAGGGCGTTCAGCAGATTGATCGCTTGGCTTGTGGGAGCATATCGCGCAGTATCGGTACTCACTGGTGGAGCCGCGAACAGGCAGCGCGAGGCACAGGCACGCGACTGCTTCAGCCGGTCAGGAGCAAACAAAGAACAGCGAGCTAGAGTAGTCGCGTCATCGATCTTATTATTGAGCAATAATTAATAGTGCATCAAAAGCGCACACTTGCGTCTTAATTCCAACGTGTTGATGCCTACCATTCCAGCAACAAACAGAGACGGATACAGATAGGGATAATACCCATATATTTTTTTATATAGGTAGCGAGCAAATTTTCGTTGAACCCGTTCTATCATGAGCTTATATTTTTGCTCATGTGGATCCCACACCAGCGCATTGTATTCGAGTTTGCTACGTACAAACGAATAATACAGAGTGAGTATGACATTCCTGTCTTTAAACCCACTTGCCTGTCTCATAACAAAACCAAGTGATTGGAAGGCTTTAATTTCAAAGTATAAGGGTCGCAGGATTTTTCAAAAGAGTTACCGTGGTACTGGAACGCAAAGGCAACGGAAGGAAAACGGGTGAGTTTTAGTCAGTAAGAGTCTGGTACTCTCTCGCGATCCAACCAGAGCGGGAGAGAATTGAAACAGCTAAGTAGTGGAATTCCCTGCCACAGTCTATGTTTCCTGATAGGTACAACCTGGGAGTCTTTAAGTCAAGAGTGAATAGGTTACTTCTAGGCAAGCGTGCTCCATCTTCGACCACATCATCGCTTACCATCAGCTGAGATAGTGGTCTAACGCGTGCATATTAATAGTAAAAAAAACAAATGTCATTTGATAATTTCCCACCCTCAAAAAAAAAAAACAAAGAAAAAAAAAGGTCCTACTTATTATATTTACTTTATTGAAAAACATAAAATAAAATAACTAACGGATTAAAAAAACCCTGGTAACTTTCTTTATAAAACTGCAAAACAAACGAGTTCACAGCACACATTTTTACCACACGACAACGAACAAAACATTTTGCGCAAAACTTAAACTGCCACAAAATATACACAAAACGTATAACTTCGCTAAGACTATGAAAACAAACACGAAAGCGGCCGAAATCGGATTACACGGGGCGCTTTCAGCAAAAACCAATAGCAGGGCCCAACTAGTGTTGCCAGTAATAAAGCCCCGGGACCGGGACGGAAACGTGGAATTAAAGGAGCCGGAATACGGGACGCGGCACGGCGCCACGGGGTTTTTCGGTGCAGTTTTTATGTTTTGTGGAAGCTAGTTGGATTCGGTTTTCTTGGCGCTGTTTAGCTTTGTTTATTGTTATTTTGTAGCACGTTGGTATTCGATGCTGTGTATGTATTTACATAGTATAAATAGGTTTGGCACGCTCTTTTATGACGAAAAGGTAAACCAGTGCTTTGTAATATATCCTATCGATTTTGAATTGTTTTTGTATGTTTAGTTCTAAGGGTTCTTGCTTCCGTTTTACAACTTTTTTGTATTAGATGAAAGAAAAGATTCACTATATAATAAAAGTATCTTAATTATAAAGATATGCTTTTATTTTTATAAATATCACAACAATGATATCTTCGTCAATTTTGCAAGAAGGAACTAAGCAACAAAATATGTTTTTGCAAGAAAGAATCAACCAGGTTTTTAAGGATTTACTTTATACTATAACTTTATAATATTTATACTTCTGATATTCCTAGTGCTTCAGTATCCCACATAAGGTTAAAAAGTATTCATTCGTTAATATACTATATATGCATTTTGCACACTCTGTTTACAAAAGTCTCGTTTTCTCGAAACCAACCTGCTATGGGTTGGTTCTTGATTGCAAAAAAAACTTTTTTACAAAAAAAAACAACCGACTTCCAAAAAGAAAACACTAAAAATTAAAAAATAACTTTAATTTCGGAAGTCGGTGTTTGTATTTTAGTTCTTCGCTATTTGACACCGACTTAATTTTTAGTGTTTTTTCTTTGGAAGTTGGTTGTGTTTTTTTGTAAAAAAGTTTTTAATTTTCACTTTTTAGTTGTTATACCCCAGAACTAAAAGCCCCAATAACATGGAACGTGGAATTTAAACATTTGGAGAACACCAAAACATCATCGAGGTACACGTATTTTTCGATTTTGTTCAATTTTTCAAAAAGCGCCAAAGCAATTTCGATTTATATGAGACCACCTCGGGAGTATATTCTTTTGGATAAAAAAAGAATTTTGAAAATCGGTCTACAACTGACGGAGAAATCGGCGGATAAACATAAAAAAAAAACATACATACTGTCGAACATAGAACCTCCTGCTTTTTCGAAAGACGGTTAAAAATGGGTCCAATTAAACTTGCGTGACATTCGAATTGGAATAAAATCGTGATACTATTTATTAATAATGTTTGAAGGTCTCCTCATGATATTTGAGTACCAACAACAGCAATAAAATGATACCCATAAAATAAAGCAAACAATACTTCCGTAAAAGTTAGTCAAAACATAATATTTTATTAAACCGAACCTCTTCAACTTTATTTAAACTCTGGGATCTACGAAAATCCCGACCTTTTCAATATCCCGCGGGGCAGCCATCGTTCCGGAAAAACTGCGCTATCCCGGGAATACGAGACACACGACAACACTACCTTCGAACGAACACCCAAGGGGCAGACGTATAGAGGTCGTGTAATCTTATTTTTTATAGAAACGTGAACATTTCCTTACATCTGATAGTGTAAATGTCGGGTGTGATAGAACTTTATCACTGTTTTTATTGATAATAGTGTGTGAAGGGTGTAGAATGTTATTATTATTTATTTTAGGCTTGCTTCAAAGCAATGGAGCTACATAAAATAACATTCGCATGTATTCCCCGAAGCATTGGCCTTTATGTCCTTCATCTACTCTTCACCTCTAATGTTTATAACTCATTTGATAGGAAGTTAGCCTATTGCCATCAACCGGGTACAAACCCAGTTTATAACTGAAAGATTTCTCTATGGGAAAACCCAGTAAAATTTTACCCGACCCAGGGGACCAAACCCAGGACAAAATCAAAAGACATTTATTCAAGCTAGTCTGAAAGCCAGCACTTTTTGATCGTCAAAGTTCTACATAAAAATAGTATCCCAAAAACGCCCGCCCGTCACCACTTCATAGCGTTTTAGCGGGGAAGAAGTGGAGCAACAAACTCCCCAGCAACATATCTCTCTGTTAAGTTTGAAGAACTTGACAGCAAGCAAGAAGCAGTAAAGCTTTGCATGCATAGAAATTAATTTTCTGAAATAGGTTAATACCCCGAGCACTCATGGTTTACGCTATAAGCTGATATAACGATCGAATATACTCGTGAAAGGATAATGCAGTAGGTATGCACTACGATTTGCAGAAAACATTGCAGTAACCAATGTGTGAGTGTCTATGCTAAGGTATATTTAATCCCTTGTCTGTAACAATTATGTATTGTAGTTGAGTTGTAGGTAATTTCTATTAAGTCTTAAAGCTTCAAGTTATACCGTAAAGAAGTTCTTCAACCGTATCTGAATGCCATACCTACTAACCAGCTGGCCCATTTAAAGTAAACAACTTTTTTGATTTGTCTAAGTGGTTGACGAGCACAATTTATTGACAGGAAGGGCGCACGTTGTAAATGTAAACGTGGTATAGAATAGAACAATCACTGAAGGAAGTTATAAATTACACAACTTCAGATACTCTGTACCTACAGCATCTTTATTTCAGAAACTTTCCTCCGCCAATAAATAACAGACCAACCACGACCCAATTTCAAAACCTGACGAATTTACTTCATAACTTTAACGAAATAAACGCTCCATAAAGACTTTTTTCCGAGCTAACAAGACGAAGCTCGATTTATTTATTACTAGCTGGAGCTTTGATAAATAGCAACGTGGGGTGTGTGCCAACCGCGCCAACCGACCGAAGTAAAGAGACCACGCTTCGCAGCGGTGCCCGAATAAATTGGCGTATATTAATCTTTGTCGCCTAATACTCCATAAAGTTTGACGTGATGAATTAGATTGCACCTGACCAGCTCCCTCGTGAACGCACAACGATGACGCGATCATAAACTGAGATTGGATTTTGAATAATTTGGGGACAATTTTTGATCTGATCCCGGTGAGGGTTGAGGGCTTTGTTTCCGGGGCCAATGTGCTTGTGAATAATTTAATTTAAAAGGGTTTTCAATGGACCGATCAAAAAAAGATTTGGGCTGCTAATGGTATCGTTGAAAATGGGGATGGAAAGTTGTATTTTTTTTACTGGACACGGAAATATCGTTGTTTTCATAAATGGAAATGACGCGTTTATTTTTAATCCTCAAGTAAAGCACCGCTAGGTGCTTGCACATGGTGAAGTCCTCAATGGCGGCACGTTGTGTAGTCCGCAATGGTGGCACGTTGTGTGATCGTAAAATGAGATTGCATTTTGAATAATTTGAGGGAATTTTTTCAGCTCATTGCTTTATGTTGAAAGGGTCGAGAGCATGTATTACCCGTATATGATGATTTTGTTAATAATTTAAGTGAACATTTGACAGAGAGAGCTTTGTTACACGACGTTTGAATTGTAAAACGACCCGGAAAAATATAGTACAAAGTAGTTACTACAGACGATAGTCGACTCAGGAATCAGCCAAAATAATTTTAGTCACGACATGCAAATTTTATGGAGAATAGTCAAGTACCTAAGAAGGAGAACATAGACGTCACTTAGGTCCTAAAGTGTGTGCGCAAACAAGCTATACTTTCTTATCCCTCACTCACAATTCGATTGTCATTATTAACTTAGTAATTTTAACCTGTGCTCTTTCAGATTAAATAAAAGCTTGTCATTTTATTCAAAATCAAGCTCTAGAATCTCGTCATCATTTTTAATAAAAAACAGTTTTACAAAAAAAACAACCAACTTCCAAAAAAGGAAATAAACTAAATATAAAAAAGAAATAACTTTAATTTCGGAAGTCGGTGTCAAAAAAAGAAGATATAAAATGCTTTTTTGGAAGTCGGTTGTTTGTTTTTTTGTAAAAATGTTTTTTATTTTTCACTTTTTAGTTGTTATAATACCCGAAAACTAAAAACCCCAATAAAATGGAACGTGGAATTTAAACATACCTACTCGTAATTGGAGAAAACCAAAACGTCATCGAGGTATACGTATTTTTCGCTTTTGTTCAGTTTTTCAAAAAGCACTGAAGAAATTTCGATAAAATTTATATGGGACCACCTCGGGAGTATAATCACTCTTTTGGATAAAAAAAATTTGAAAATCGGTCCACAACTGACGGAGAAATCGGTGGACATACACAAAAAAAAAAACTTTAATTTTGGAAGTCTGTACAGGGTGTAACGGAAAGGTGTGGTCATATTTTAAGAACTGCATCTGCCCATCGATATGAACAACTTTTTTCAAGAAAATCTGAGGAAATTCTAAAAAAGTTTTTTTGCTCCCCATACAAATATTGATCGGCTGATGTTAACTTTGTATGGAAAGTCCAATTTTTTTTTTGGGAATTTTCTATTTTTTCTTAGAGAAAGTTGTTCATTTCCATGGGCAGAACCGGCTCCTAAAATATGACCACACACATTTCTTTTAATATAACAAAACATACTAGCCCAAATTCAACTGTCCTACCATTTATCTTCAGGGAGTCCTAGTTCCTACATCCCGGCGCCATCATCTGATCAGATCGATGGTATTATAATATTGCATTGTCACCGGACTTACGTATGTATAAGTATGCCAAATATTAGCTCTATAAGAAACCAACATATGGACGAAAAATGGTTTGTAAATTTTGAAGCGGATAACTTATGTACACAAATATTGCAAGTTAATAAATAAATAAGTTTATAGTTAAAAAAATATATTTTTTTAAACAAGCTTTTATACCGGCTATCTCAAATTAAATGTGCTCGGTGACGTTATGTTGTTTTATCACAGAGATGCCGTGGCCACCTTCCAGCTTCATCATAAGACCCTTTTTTTCTTATTTTCTAGGTGTGAAATGCTGCCTAATCAATCGAGCCCAAACTCGGTAGGGTTATGTTGTTTTATCACAGAGCTGCAATGACCACCTTTCAGCTTCATCATCAGACCCTGGATATTGTCTAGGCGTAAAATGCTTCTCAAGACAAATCAACCGAGCCCAGACTCGATTTTTTTTTTGGGGGGTGGGAAATCACCCAATGACTTCTCCCGCTCTGGGTGGAGCGGGAGGGCGTGTCAGACTCTTACTGACTAAAACCCACCCCTGTTCCTTCCCTGCCTGAGTGCCCAGGGGAGCGGTAACTCATTTTCAGAAAACCCAGATTCGATGAGTTTCTCTTGTTTAGTTCAGAAGTTCCTATGGCCATCTTCCGTCTCCATCATCAGACCAGCTTCATGGTACCATATCGTTGTATTGTCACCAAAGATACACATATACACCAAATTTGAGTCTAATCGGACATCGGAAAGTGGGTCTAATTTGAGTTGCAAGATTCCACCCTAACAATTAGTATTGAAAGTTAAATAAAAGAATGCAAAAATAAAAAGTTGTAGTAAAAACGAAATAATATTATTATCATATAGAGTAGTAGGTCACAACACAATGGCAACGTATGTCCCCAAACAATCTTATTACATTGAAACCGAACTCCCGGTGCGATCTGCAGGCAATTTGCAGCCAACCGCACGCGTTACACGCGTTATAGCTCGCGATCCGGTGAGGATTGCGTTAAGCAACATACACGGGCAATTTTTTCAGCAATTGTTGCCCGGCAACTTTTTCCAGAGGTAGATTTAGATATTTAATTTATTTTTGTTAATATTATTACCTTATTATCTCTATTTGCTCTATACATCTTGTAGATATGGCTTTTAAAGTTGTTTTTTTATCAAGCCTTTTTTTGATTTGTGGCGTCTGTTTAACCATTGAGTCATTTGCCTCAGAGACAATAAGCCTGTTAAGTTGGTTCCTCATTATCCATCAGTTTGCAGCCCTCAATGCAACTTTTATGGTATCCGCACAGCATGTCTTTTTTAGGGTTCCGTACCCAAAGGGTAAAACGGGACCCTATTACTAAGACCCCACTGTCCGTCCGTCTGTCAGTCTGTCCGTCTGTCACCAGGCTATGTCTCATGAACTGTGATAGTTAGACAATTGAAATTTTCACAGATGATGTATTTCTGTTGCCGCTTTAACAACAAATACTAAAAAACAGTATAAAATAACTATTTAAATCTCCCATACAACAGACATTATTTTTTCGCCGTTTTATAGATAATGGTACGGTATCTTGTGATTGGTTTGATGTGATCGTGTCGTGACCTCACATTTGACTAATGTTGCCCAGATAGAGCAACTTAAGTTGCCCGTGTAATCGCTCGTATATTGTTCAGCTGGAACGCTTCCGATGTGTTGTCGTGTGTGAAATCGGTAACGGACAATGAGTTTTAGGTTAGGATTAGGGTTTCTGACTAACAGATCAGCGGTCATTGTGGTTGGAATTGTAATAATGATATTCGAATTGGTTACAAATCCAGAATTAGTGACGCGATGCTTGAATGAGTTTGATTGCCAATTACTTGTCTATTTAATCTAAAATAAGTAGTTGATACGAGTATTGTATGTTTACTCATATGTTTGTAAAACTTAATCTCTGGGAGTAGCACTCACACATACTTAATTATTTATTCATTTATGTACACAAAACACAAGAGAAAAAAAAAAACTATTACAGAAAGAATAGTACAAAGGTGCTGCTGGGGTGCTGTGGTGGTGCTTATCCTGAAAAAAAGCAAAGTACGCGAGGGATAAGCCATGAGGGACTTTCATTGAATTTTTCGGGATCTACAGGCAAATATTGGCCATCAACATAAGAAGGGTAACCTGACTCTCCTTCCTGTCGGTTTGTGCAATAAACCGTACAACAGAATGGGTCACTGATGCGTTCCGCATGAGATCTCGGAGGTCCCCTCTTTATGTCCAAGGGAGGACAATCGTGTAGTTATGGTTGATAGGAGTCCGAAATAATCCCTTCGCATTTCTTCGAAGGAGGGTATCTCTATAAGAGGATTTACGGAGGGAAGAAAGGTTCATCGATTTCAATAAACACGTTGCATTCAAAATTGTAGGGTTGGATAAAAACCTAACTATATACCTATACTTACCGTGCACCCAAAGTGGTCACTCGCTACCAAGGTAATTTTTGGCTGGCAAATATATTTTACAATAGCGTGATATACCTGTTCTTAAACTTTGTAATCTTTATTGAGATATTCGCGTTTGACCTGATGGTAGGTTCTATTTGGCCTATATATGTATTTGTATCTATTATATTATGGTATATGTTTGCATTTATGTTATTTTATTTCATTGTTTATTTTTTTTTTGGTTTTATGTATTCTTTTTTTCCTACTACTTTATCACACAGTGTCTACTTACCTTTTTTTAAACTCTCCTTTCGCAGGTATGCTGGAAGAGATTTCATTAGAAATAAGCATTACCTTTGTACATAATTACTTTTGTTTTTTTTTTCTGTTTCATTTCTGTCTGTTCTGTGTGTACATAAATTGTTAAATAAATAGACGAGAGAGATTCACTCAATAGCTTAAGAACCCTAGGCCTAAAAAAAAAGGACTTAGCTATCAGGAAACAGATTCCTGCCGGGAATTTCACTAGTCAGCTGTTCGCATGATGAAAGTATTCTTATCTACAAGAGTCGTTGCAGAAACTTGGAAGAACTTCTTGTTTTCAATTGGATTAGTCCGATGTAATCCTGTATTCAAAAATGCACTTGCATTACCAACACGTGTCTTTTTTCACATTGATAGCCTCGCACTTGACCACTATCTCACCTGATGGTAAGCGATGATGTGGCCGACGTATATTCGGAAGGTTGTAGGTTGTAGCTATCAGGAAACACTAACACCGGCACGGAATTCCACTCCTTACCTGTTCGAACAATGAATGTGTTATCAAAACGTGTCTATCAGAGAGTTCACAAAATCCATTCCCCAGGAATGGAACACAAACATATCGTCTCTATGGACACACACCATAACTCCCTCTTACTTATAACTTACTTGAACTTACGCGAACAGTTAAGCTGTGTGTTTTTCTTCCGTACTCAGATCATCCTCACAGCTAATATTTTGACTTGTAATCAGAATTTATCTGATAGTCGGAAAATATGTGCGTGCAAAAAGCTTTAGGGGAAGAAAAGTGGCTTCTCTATTTTACCTTTTTGCACATTGTAACACACTTCGAAGTACACTTTACATTTTTTATCAAAGTAATTCCTACTTTAAATCTGTTTTACAAAATTAACGTTATTTTTTTTTTTCTTGAGTTTTATAAGTAACTTTTTCATAAGACCAAGTCAAGACAACCAATCATAGATATACTAGCGACTTGCCCGGGTAGAAATTAAACACTTAAACCTTCCTCATGAATCACTCTGTCTATTAGTGAAAACCGCGTGAAGATTCGTTCAGTAGTTTTTGAGTTTATCGCGAACAGATAGACAGACAAACTTTGGCGGGGACTATGTTTTATAATATGCAGTGATGTAATATCAAACACACAACCTGATACAGATCCTTTCCGTAACCCTAGAATTTTCAGTTACCATATCCCAAACAATATTCCAAAAAGTCCATGGAGACTGATGTTGCCCGCGGCACTGGCTCCATTTCCATGTAATTACGTCGAACGTGGCATCAACCGATCGGATTGATCCCAGTTGTTAGCACCATGAGCTCGGATACAAACGATATTTTGTTTAGATTGATAGATGGTAACTGGCGCTGTGGACTTATCTAGATCAAATGGTATCGTGATTTGTGGCGCAATGATGTAGAAGGATGGACACGTGTGGGTTCATGTTTTCGAAAGGGAATTTAAATGAGGATTGGAAACTTTCGAGTGTAATTTTAAAGAGTTTATTTTTTGTAGTGAAACCTTTTTTAGCCGCATTGAGAGATTTTTGGTTTGGGCGTGTTGCGCCAGACAGGCGACGAGCAGCGGCCTGTTTATATGTACAGTGTGTAACGGGAAGGTGTGGTCATATTTTAAGAACTGCATCTACCCATCGCTATGAACAATTTTCTTCTTTTGTATTTCGATTGTCTGGCAGTTTGAGTATTTTTGCGGCCTACTCAAATAAATGTCCTTACTTTGGTATTGTTCGTCGGTTCGTTGAGCTCCTCAAAGTCCTGAGTTGAGCTTCGCGATGACTGACAAATGCTTGCACTGTCTGGACAGGCCCACTCGAATTTGTGTGTTGCTTTCTTCAAAGAGCTCATCCCAGACATAAACGTACATGGTTCTCATATGATTTAACCAGCACACATTGTATGGATTTGAACACTTTAAAAGAGACTTTGACCTCTGAGTTTGTTTCGGTGTTTCTTCTCAGGGTAGTCAGCTAGGAAACACCGGCCTTATCTAGCTTAAACTGACAAAAAACATTGGCGTGTAAAAGTGTTCCTTGTAACCTATTTACTGAATAAACATCATTGATCATTTATCATTTATCTTGAAGAAAACCTGAGGCAATTCCCTTAATATTTTTTTACCTCCCATACAAATATTGATCAGCTGATTTATTATATTCTTTATTGTACACCATGCATGACAATTTGCAATTTTTTTTTGGGAATTTTCTATTTTTTCTTAGAGAAAGTTGTTCATTTCTATGGGCAGAACCGGTTCCTAAAATATGACCACACCTTTCCGTTACCCTGTATTATATCAGTTATTTCAAAGTTTCACATCCCACTCCCTTCCTCCCTAGGCACTGCTGACAAGCAGTGCCTATGACTGCCTACTTTTATTTTCACGGGTCTACTTTTTGGATCTATCAGATTTTCTCAACATCTCTTGACTATTTCAGTTTTCATTTATAAAAAGATTCGTGGTTTGAGGTAACTCAGAAAAAGGATAACTGAGAATTTGTTGAGGGCCTTTGCTCAACATTTGATCAGTGTTGGCGAGGTAAAAAAATGTATAAAACAATTCTAATAACTTTGTGTGCAGACTGAATCTCATTTTGTTATTGTATTGTTACCTTAACCTATACAGGATGTTAAAGAAATTGCGTGCCATAGCTTAAGGGTAAGTTCAGTATCGATAAAGGAACCCAGAAAAAAAAAATATTGCAAGATTAGATTAATTTAGTACCTACTAACTAAACAAATAAAATAATTTTAATTCTAAACGATTGCTATTTTAAGTTAGTACAAAATTAGGTTGATTTTGCAATATTTTTTTGTATTTTTTTTTGTTCCTGTGTTCCTTTATCGATACTGAAACTACCCCTAAGTTATGGCACGCAATTTCTTTAACACCCTGTATTTATGTATTGCCAGGGTCACGGGAGTAGCTCGCCGTCCGATCAGCACCAGGCTCGTTAGTCGACGGCACATAGTGTTCCACGCGCGGCTCAAAGAGATGATTATCAGCCACCACTGACGGGGCTCATCATGACCGGTGCCTGCATGCATAGGAGTAGCGTATAAATTCGTAACAGAGTTACCGTTTCCCTGGGCACTCAGGCAACTGAAGGGACACGGGTGGGATTTAGTCAGTAAGAGTCTGACACGCCTTACCGTTCCACCCAGAGCGGAAGAAGTTATTAGGCAGCTAGCTTGAAAATAACTGAAGCTAATACAACAAACATAACCTTTTGTGATAACTTTTCTTGAAAGTCGGGTAAAAAATTAAAATAATTAAGTAAAACGTTACGGGTATTGGCTCTACAATAGTCAACTGGGGAATTAATAGCCGTTGTAACAACCCATTACGATATTGCTTTCTTGGTTCTGGCAACACTTGCTAGATACTGCAACGTTCTATTACTTACGGGTGTTCTGTTCAGACGTTTTGGGGTTCCCAAGGGATATCAATGGGACGTAGCTTTGTTCGTTTACATTTTCAGAAAAAACCGGTCAAGTGCGTGTTGGGCTTCGCGCTAGGTAGGGTTTTGTAGACCGTACTCCACTTAAGTAATTTTTTTCAAGGTTTTTTTAATTTGTATGAAGTTTAACAAGTAGAAACATTTTATAAGTTGGGCTTCTATTACTCTAAAACTAACAGAGGTAACATAGCCGTGATAGTTTTCCTTTTAATTTCATTTTAATATATATAAAAAATTAAGTTAAATTAAATTTTTTCACAAATCAAAAAGCAACCATTTAGCTTGAAAAAAAAGGGGGGATTTCTTGACTCTAACAGCATTAATCAACAAATAAGCAATTTAAAGCTTAATTTTACGCAACGGATCCCTAAATCGAAAAATGGTTTCACAGACCCGTAATGTTTTTGAATGGCCTATCCAACAGTACTTTTTTTTCATGATTTTATTTTACCACTTTGTCGGCGTGATTAAATATGTATAAATGTGTATACCCTGAGCAGTGGTGGCCCAGTGGTATTGACCGCCACTTACTCGTGGCGTCGTGAGTTCAAACCCAGGCAGGCGCTTTACTTTGTGTAAATTATTTCATCACCACTGCTCTCAAAACGGTAAAGGAAAACATCCTTAGGAAACCGGCATGTCCTAGGTCTAAAAAATCGAAGAGATGTGACATCCACCGATCCGCATTGGGCCCGCGTGGTGGATTACGGCCCACACCCTCTCACAGAGAGGAGGCCTGTGCCCCAGCAGGTAAAAAGGCTGATGATAATGATGATGACGATAATTATGTGAGAGACGGTGTATTTTTTGTAAAAAGTTTTTCCTAACACCCTTCTTTGTTTTACATTCTACAGTCCCATTGTCTCCGATTCATGGGAAATTCTCAGATATCCGTATTCTACAGGACTACTGATTGAACAAAGCATCGAGCGCTGGTCAATGTTTGGCTTGTCCTCTGTAAGGCGTGCCAAGCCCGCAAATTGTAAATGTGTGTCTCTCTGTCTGCTGTAACGCATACCTATTATTGTTATCCTCTATCGGGGATTGTTTTCTTGAGCTGTTGTGCTTCTTGTGCTGTGTGTGTGTGTCTGTCTAGCTCTTTTTATTATATTTTTTAGGTTTAATGAAGTTATAAATGAAGAGAAGAAGGTTTCATTTTAAACCAGACAAAAATATACACAGTCTACAAAAAGTACAGCTTCAAGTACCCAACATTTCCCCTAGCAAACGCCAACAACTTGTTGATAAGTACGGACAAACACTTCTGTTTCGTCCCGAGACCGGCGCAAAAATAACGCAAACACACAAATATTGACATTCTCTTACATAAAGCCCTCGTATGATGACTATCAACTAGGAAGATGGAGGGTGTACTCTGATGAGTACATAATATAGTCCCCTTTGAGAAGAATTGCTATGGAATGCTGATATTGGGGAGGATAAAATTATTGTCTTTTTTTCCTTATTAAGCACACCACGTAATTGCACGGATCGCCCCGAGGACACGGTGGAGCATACGGTGGAGGTCTGCCCCGCTTGGGCGGAGCAACGCCGTGTCCTCGTGGATGCGATAGGCGGCAGCGACCTCTCGCGCCCTGCCCTGGTTCAGGCCATGGTACGGAGCGAGAGGGAATGGGAAGCCGTCTCCTCCTTCTGCGAAGCAGTAATGCTCGCGAAGGCGGAGGCGGGACGCGTGAGAGAGCACCAACAACGGAGTCGCCCTCACGCCCTCAGCAGCAGCCGCCTCAGGAGACGCCGGGGACTTCCGGCGCCGCGAGACGATCTCCGGCCACCGTAGACCCGGGCCTGCGGACGGCGAGTAGTGGGTAACTCGCCGTCCGATCAGCACCAGGCCCGAGAGTCGACGGCGCGTAGTGTTCCATGCGCGCCTCAAAGAGTTGTCAGCAAGAGACGGGGCCCGTCATGGCCGATGCCTGCCCGGGGGTTGAGGATAAATTCGAAACAGAGTTACCTCGCCCCTGGGCACTCAAAGGCAGGAAGGAACAGGGGTGGGTTTTAGTCAGTAAGAGTCTGACACGCCCTCCCGCTCCGCCCAGAGCGGGAGAAGTCATAGGATGATTTCCCACCCCACAAAAAAAAAAAAAAAAAAAAAAAGCACACCACGTAAAGTGCATTGTAATTGAGAAAGAGTCAGACGGAGAATGAGCTACTCGCTTCGGCAAACTTCTCCTGCTATTTTTAACCGACTTCGAAAAAGGAGGAGGTTCTATGTTCGTCTGTACATTTTTTTTGTTATGTATGTCCACCGATTTCTCTGTCAGTTGTGGACTGATTTTCAAAATTCTATTTCATTGTTTATTTTTTTTGGTTTTATGTATTCTTTTTTTCCTACTACTTTACCACACAGTGTCTACTTCCCTTTTTTTTCAACTCTCCTTTCGCAGGTACGCTGGAAGAAATTTCATTAGAAATAAGCATTACCTTTGTACATAATTACTTTTGTTTTTTTTTTCGGTTTCATTCCTGTCTGTTCTATGTGTACATAAATTGTTAAATAAATAGGTAAGAAATGATGGGGTATTTTAAAAGACATAACCTCTTCACTCAATAACTTAAGAACCCTAGGCCTAAAAAAAAGGACTTAGCTATCAGGAAACAGTTTCCTGCCGGGAATTTCACTAGTCAGCTGTTCGCATGATGAAAGTATTCTTATCTACAAGAGTCGTTGCAGAAACTTGGAAGATCTTCTTGTTTTCAATTGGATTAGTCCGATGTAATCCTGTATTCAAAAATGCACTTGCATTACCAACACGTGTCTTTTTTAACATTGATAGCCTCGCACTTGACCACTATCTCACCTGATGGTAAGCGATGATGTGGTCGACGTAATTTATCCGAAAGAATGTACTCTCGAGGTGGTCCCACATAAATTTTATCGAAATTGCTTCAGCGCTTTTTGAAAAACTGAACAAAAACGAAAAATACGTATACATAGATGACGTTTTGGTTTACTCCAATTACGAGTATGTTTAAATTCCACGTTCCATGTTACTGGGGTTTTTAGTTCCGCATTTTTTTACAAAAAAAAACGGACTTCCTAAAAAAATTTACACTATAAATAAAAAAAATAACTTTAATTTCGGAAGTCGGTGTCAAATAACGAGGAAATAAAATACAAACACCGACTTCCGAAATTAAAATTATTTTTTAATTTTTAGTGTTTTTTTTGGAAGTTGGTTGTTTTTTTACTTTAAACGATTAGATACTGTCATGGTTATTGTCTTTAGTAGTGGCACTCACTCACAAGATTAAGACACATCGATTGGTGTAAGAATTATCAAAATCAGCCCACACTTTTGGATTCTAGAGCGCCATAATGAGACAAATATACCTATACTTATACGTATACAGGCTGATAATAAACACATTATCCTCCTTTCCGTAACGCAGACGGGTAAAAATGTGAGTACTCCAAGCAAGTGGTTTTTTAAGGCAGTAATTGCCTTAAAAAACCACTTACGTTCCACAACAAAAATAGAAACAAAAACGTTTCCAACATACATTTTTTTCTACTACACATCTCAAACATTTATGACCAACAAAAATAAACATATACGCCCACAATCTGAACACAATAATGAAAACATTCAACCATACAGCCGTAAGAATTTCACTGACGTGGCCACAATACAGGCGTTCTTGGGCAAATATATTTTTATTTAGTCTGTCCCCTCTGCAACGGTCGGGGTAGCAATAAAAATATTATATACCTAAGTGCTCTGCGGTCGATGTGTGGTGCAAGGTACGAGATGAAGCGGTGGCTTATTTTTATTGGAGAAAGTGAATTTGTGGTTTAGCATTATTCATACTTTTAATTTTAGTGCTCGGTTCGTGGCTTTGATGCAGAACTCACGAGTTGAATTTTCATTTTCACTTGTAAACCCGAAAATTCCACCCGAGAACTCTGAATATCTTGATTAGTATTATTAACCAAGCAGACTGAGTTAGAGCTGACGGGCTTTGTTCTTTTTCTCTGTATAATGTGGAGGTTCTTTTGCACAGACCAGAGTACCAAAGTCGATAGAATTTGTGAATAGTGGAGTGATGATAAAAGGATATTAAAGTTTGACCAATAAAATTTATAGTCATGTGGGGGCTTTTTTTTGTGGCGTGGGAAATCATCCAAAGACATCTGCCGCTCTGGGTGGAGTGGGAGGGCGTGTCAGACTCTTACACACTAAAACCCACGCCTGTACCTTCCCTGCCTGAGTGGCCCAGGGGTGCGGTAACTCATGTTGAGAATCTATCCGCTAGGGGAGGCATGCAGGCACTGGCCACGATGGGCCCCGTCAGTGGTGGCTGACAATCATATCTTTGAGGCGCGCGTAGAACACTACGCGCCGTCGACTCGCGGGCCTGGTGCTGATCGGACGGTGAGCTACCCACTGCTGGCCATCCGCAGGCCCGGGCCTACGGTGACCGAAGATCGTCTCGCGACCCCCGACGCCCAGGATTCACAAACGCCTAACCGACATTCCCCATTACTCCGCTAGAAGCTCATAACTTGCACCGCTATGAATGAAACATAGTCGGTGTACTCATCCTTTATGCCAGGTACGAGTTTGTTCGTGGTTTGCCTTGAGTTTCATTACGCTATAGTTTATCCGGCCCCTAATAAGATATAGTTGCGATATCATAATAATGACTAAACTGCAGTCTATTACAAGGAGGATTAATTAGTTCGTGTATTAATTTGTTGATGTTAGCTTGCTACCTTGTTGTTCGGTTTGAGGGTTTTAGTGTGGGATTGGGATACGAGCATGTTATAACTCTGTTAATTTTGTATTAAATTGAGAATGTTAATGTTGTTTGGTTAAATAGTGAAGTGGTGTAGAGTTGTTATATTTCATCTGTCTGTATTGTGTTATGTTATGGATTTCAGATTTAAATCAGATTTTTTTATGTAACTTAACATAATGAATGTATTTATTTCCCTATGGGTTAGGCAGAAGTGAACCTTTAGTATATACACACACATTTTGCCGGTTATGTTCTGTAAGGCGGAGATTCCCAAAAACTGTCAAAAAGGTGGTTTTTTAATGCAGTGTTTCTCGTAAAACGTAAATCATTTTGATAAATAAAAAAAACATGATATTTTTAAGTCCTATTTGCATACAGTGATGGAACTCAAAACATAATTTAACATACTTTAATGCATCAAAAAAATCTTCTAACATAGCTCTGTACAATTAACATATATTATACTATTTACAAACTTATAAAAAACAAAAACTCAGAACTAAATAACATACCTCTTAATTATCTTTAAAAGCAGTTTATCCCTTCATTAACAATTGTAATTATAATAAAAAATATACCATAAAATTTCATATGCTAAACTACATCCAGTGGTGCTTTATTTTTCATAAATTTATTAGTAAATCGATAAAATACTTAAGTATTTTGAAATAAATTGCGAGCATTAGTCGTAACGCATCTATTTCTTTTATATGCAGTCCGAGAGTGACCGCGCTTTAAGTGATGTCGTGAGTACAAACCCAGTGTAATTTATTTCATCACCACTGCTCTCAATACGGTGAAGAAAACATCGTGAAGAAACTGACATTTCCTAGAATAAAAAATTCGAAGATATGTGACATTCACCCGCACTGCACCAATGTGGTGGATTACGGCCCATACCTTCTCCTTGAGAGGAAGCCTGAGTCCCAACATTGAGAACATTATAATTTCAAATTCAAAATTATTTATTTTGGGACAACTGGATCCAAAAGGTTAGTAAACAAAAAAAAAACTTAGAAACTATTGTTAGTAAGTACTTACAATATAATTTACAAGGACAAGACTCATCCATCACATGCGTCCAGTTGTTTTCACAAAAATACCCCTGTGCCGAGACACCCCGTCCCGTCAAGATAACCAATAGGAAGATACCTCCCTAAGGATCACCAGACAAACGATATGCCTCAACACAGGTGCATGCACATCTTCAGCTATAGCTTATAAGATAAAGCAGATTATGTTTAATTTATTGCCATCAACTGGGCATTGATTCCCGGACCTCATACTCAGTAGTAACATTTGCCACCACTAACCAACTGAACTCCAACCAATTTTTTTTTGTGGGATGGGAAATCAACCAATGACGTCTCCCGCTCTAGGAACGTGCAAGAGGGCGTGTCAGACTCTTACTGACTAAAACCCACCCCTGTTCCTTCCCTGCCCTGAGTTCCCAGGGGCGAGGTTTCGAATTTATCCTCAACCCCTGGGCAGAACTGAACTTCAACCTAGGTAACTAAATCTGCCTAGCCCTTTCCCCAACATTGTTGGGGTCGGCTTCCAGTCTAAAGAAATGCAGCTGAGTACCAGTATTTAACATGGAGCGACTGCCTATCTTACCTCCACAACCCAGTTATTGGGCAACGCTACACGCCTTGGTAAGACTGCTGTCAGATTTTCAAAGATCTACAAACGACAGCCGGAACCAACGGCTCAAGACGCAGTTATACGACTTGTAATGGTTTTTCCATTAGAAGTATATATATATACGACTTCTAATGGTTTTTCCATTAGAAGTCTTATTGAACATCATGTTGAAACGATTAGTTTTATTTCTTTGAAAAAAATGTATTCTCTTGACAATTTTCATCATAATTTGATATTATGTGAATATTTTAAATTATATTAGTGTAATTAATTTATAAATGTATGTCTAACGCGGATAAAAAATTGAGAATCACGCAAAAACTAAAAAGCGTATTTTATGAAACTTTAACCATTTAAAAGATCATTTAATTATTTATATTTTAGTATACGTGTTTTAGTATAATGCTTGTTGTTTTATATATAATAAATTAACAATGCGTCTATTATAATTTCGGACAGCGCTCCTTGATGGGCGAGACCTATGACTGGGAGGAGGTACGACGCGTTACGTGAGCTCAGCACTGAACATGCAAGCTAACTACTCAAGGTCATCGGCAGTTAATAGCACCTTAACATGCTTTCCGAGGCACGGAGGAATCTCGGTATGTGAAGATGGTCACCTATCCACGGCCCGACCTCATCCAGAGTTGCTTAACCTTGAAAATTAACCCGTGCAACGGTAGCTCTTCCTAATTAGATAATTAATAAATAAGCAAGGGAGTTATATCACACAATTAAACAAGGGGTAAACTGGGAACCCTTGTTTTCTTTGACACGGTGCGAAATTGTGGGGTTTCATTCTTTGAAAACTTCGGAAGCGCTTTGCTATCCATGCTGGTTTTTTTATTTTTCCGAAAATGTTTATTCGTTAAATAATGAATGAAGAATAGAAGAGAAAAACTTGTTTCGCCGACCCCATATAACATGTGACGAAGTTTGTAAGATAAAATAAAAAAAAACTTTTTTACAAAAAATACAACCGACTTCTAAAAATTGCAAAATAACTTTAATTTCGGAAGACGGTGTTTTTTTTTTGTTTCTTTTCTATTGGACACCAACATCCGAAATTAAAGTTATTTTGCAATTTTTAGAAGTCGGTTGTATTTTTTGTAAAAAAAAAAAAATATTTTTCACATTTTAGTTGTTGTAGGTACCCCAGAACTTAAACTAAATAAGAAAGTTATGCCCGAATGGATAACCCCAATAACATGGAATTTGAACATTATTGGAGGCTATCTGTGTATACTCGTACACATTTTTTGTCTATTTTGATTTTTTCAAAAAGCGAATTTGTCTATGGGACCACCTCTGAAGTATGACCTACCAAAAAAAAAAGAATCATCAAAATCTATTCACAAGTGGCGGAGAAATCGCGTAGCATAGGTACATACAAAAAAAAACATAGACGAATATTGAGAATCTCCTCCTTTTGGAAGTCTGTTAATAATAATGATTTTGAAAGGAATTTTCATGAAAAAAAGATTATTAGCTGAATCATATTTTAAAGATAACAACCTACTCTTTTCAAACAACTAAAAAGCTTCTGACACAACACGTGCTCTCGCAACTTAACAAAAATCCAGACAAAAACATTTTTCCTAACTCAAAAACAACAAAACCATAATATTTACCTTAACAAAATAAAGACTAACAATTTGCGAGAAACACAGAATAATAAATAACACGTATAAGCATTGTAGGGATTAAAATAACCCCTTTTGTAAGGGGCGGCCGTAGGGGCTAGAGTTTATGCTATATTTTATAGTACCCCGAGATCCTAAGGGAGCAGGCAGGTTGCTTGCTTGAATTCTTTGTCCAGGTACCTTATATTGATTTGAATGTAGTTTCTTGTTGAGGAGTAAGCAGAGATTTTAGATAGTGGAATTGGTTGAAAGAGAGATGGTTAAAAACTTTTGGTTTAGCAGATTCTACATATTTTGTAAAACTTTGGGTTTTGCAGATTCTACATTTGTAAAACTAGCTTCCGCCACCGGCTTCGCCCACGTGGAATTAGTACTTCCCCATTATAAATTATAGAATAATTATGTTAGCACATAGGCCACCACTGTTCAATTCCACTGTTGGAATAGCTTCCAGCAGTGAAATGGAGCAGTGGTGGCGTAACTTGGGGTGAACGCAGAACGTCGCGACTAAGAAGTTGTAGGTCGTGACTTCAAACCCAGGCAGGCGCTTCACTTTGTGTAAATTATTTCATCAGCACTGCTCTCAAAGCGGTGAAGGAAAACATCGCAAGTAAACCGGTACGTCCTAGAATTGGTTCTAGGACGTTAGTGGATGTCACATTTCTTCGAATCTTTGGAGATTCGAAGAAATGTGACATCCACTAACGCATTGGACCCGCGTGGTGGATTACGGCCTACACCCTCTCACAGAGAGGTCTGTGCCCCAGCAGTGGGGACATTAAAAGGCTGATGATGATAATGATAATTCCAGACTATAATCTATCTCTGTGCCAAATTTCATTCCGATCCGTTACCGTTCTGGTGTGATTGAGTGACGAGTATCCATTTATTCATCCATCTAAACTTGCGTTAGTTTCACAATTTCACATCCTACTAATATTCTATACGCGTGTATAGAATATTAGTAGGATGTGAAATTATTCTGTAAACATATTATGTGATTCCTACAAAATTTAAGCTGTGTCATACCGAATCATTTAAAACAAATCGAACCGTGAATGTCAGGCGCTAAAAACAAATCGAACCGTGACTGTCAGGCGCCAAAAAATCGGAAAAAGGAGAACTATCAGAAAGATAGATAGTTTTTTTAGTCTTCATCCCCATTCATACCGAAAACTTTCCATAGATTTACTGTTTTGTGATAAAATTAATGGTTTACAAAACCCCGTTTAATGGAAAATTTTACCCATTTTGTTATGAAAACGGTGTGTTTTTGTTGACACAGTAAGTTGGGACCGGACACAAGACGGAATAAAGAAGAATGGGGCGTAGGGATCCTCTGTGGGGTTCTAAAAAGGGGATTAAGAGATTATGTAAAGGGTAGCGGAACCCTATTTAAGGCTGTTTATGAGATATTAACAACATGGGAAGGTAGTTGGGTATAGTTCTATTACAAATCTGTTGGTGAAACATGGTACTTATCAACAGCAGCGGGTAGAACATTGTAATTATTTTAATGTCTGTTTGTAAAAGGTATCTAGTTCTATTTCAATATTCCGTTTGTTGTAGTGGAAAAGCTTAAGTTAGACTGTGCGTACTTGTTGATTAAAGTCAACTTGCTAAAACTGTTTGTATTCTTAGACAGGTTGGCCAAATTGTATGTTTACAATTATATTTTTTATGCATTCCCATGGTATGGGTATCAATTGAATATTGAGCATAATTGAAAAATAAAATGACGTCATTTTGAATTCAGATATTTTTTTTCCAACGAAAATTCCCAGACAGTTTTTCATAATTATTGTGATCAGGTTTTGCAATTTTGTGTGAATAGAATAACATAAATCCACAATAACCTGCTTTCTGTCTAAAAAATCTTTTTTTACGTTTTTTTCATCAAATTTTCGTATACTTTATTAGATCCGCCACCATTTAAGTTATAAAGAAATTTTTTCTTCCACCGGCTAGCGTCAGAGATATTATATGGCATGAGACCCTAGTTACCTATCCTCGGGTTTTTTCGCATGTGTTTTTTTTTGTAGTAAATAAGAGTCCTTTGATTTGGTCTTCACATTTATCACATTTATTGCTAACACTGCATCACACTAAAGAGTATTCAGTACACAGAAAATTGTATGTTCAACTTACAATTTATGATGAATCACTTTTACCCTATCGTTCGAAGATCGAAGATTAAAGGTCCACAAGCAGTATCTAAGCCGTGGTCATCTAATCATGGTCATCTCTGGACACGTGGACGTTGGTGTTCGGAACCTATTGCTAAGACCGCATTGTTCTTCCAAAATAAAGTGAAGTTTATGATCCGACCATTTTTATATTGTTCCTTCCTATATAATTAAATCTAAAGTAGGACCCTGCCGACAAGAGAACATTTCGGTAAGACTCATAAATGCCATGCTTAAGACTTAGCGTCAGTACAGAAAAAATCCCAAAAAGAGTAACTATTTACATTGTCCTACATTCTTATGCTTACAGCATTTGAACTTGACTCTGGTCCCTTTTACACCTCGAGCCATCATTAGGTGCTTTTTCTTAAAAACTTCTTAGTTTTTTCCAATAAATAAAATCTAATAGACAGACTCGTTCTAGATCAAATTGGAAAAAGAAACGTCAAACGACAATCTGTCAACTCGCAAAATAACGCTCTATTCCACGAATCTAAATATATTCTATTTTTAAGTGTTACAAAGTGACAAATATTCTGCTTTTAGTATACAAGATTTATGTAAATATGTCTCTGTAGATAACTCCACCGAAAAATTCAGGGTTTGTCGAATCTCGTGAGTTTGAGTTAACATTTGGTTCGTTACCCATAAAAATCTGCTAATATGATTTGGTATTTTTTTAAATTCACGCTACAACTTTAGAATGCAGTTAATCAAGTTAATACAGTGATTCTGGATTAAAAAACTATCCCAAGCTTTATTGCAACTATTTCACAAAAAAAAAAGATATCATATAGATAACCACCACTATAATAAAACCAATAATGGCTATCATTCTCCTGCCCTTATTAAAATTTATTTGGGGTCGGCTCAACATGTCTTTTTCTTCTATACCTCTCCATTAGCCGTCATCTATGTAGTCACCCTCTTTATATCCATATCCTCTTTCACACAGTCCATCCATCGTTTTTTGGCCATCCCCTACATAGCCATCCAGATCCATACCCAAGACTTTCCTCATGACATTTTCTTCATTCCTCCGCAAGATAGTTGGGAAACGGCTAGGCAGGCAGACGCAGGTACAAAACATCTATATTTATAAAAATGAATCCCTATTTTTCAGAAAACTTAACGACTAAACTTCGCGCGTTTGACAGGTCAGCTAGTTTATAACAGTTCTACTAATATTTTTTAACCTAGTTACACATGTACAAAACATTAATAATATTCCTACTAAAATTTTTCACCTAGTTACGCAGGCACAAAACATTTATAATAATCCTGCTAATATTTTTTAACCTAGTTACACATGTACAAAACATTTATAATAATTCTACTAATATTTTTCACCTAGTTACGCAGGCACAAAACATTTATAATAATCCTGCTAATATTTTTTAACCTAGTTACACATGTACAAAACATTTATAATAATTCTACTAATATTTCTAACCTAGTTACACATGTACAAAACATTTATAATAAATCTAGTAATATTTTTAACCTAGTTACACCGGTACAAAACATTTCTAATAATCCTACTAATATTTTGAACCTAGTTACACAGGTACAAATATTTATAATAATCTTACTAATATTTTGAACCTAGTTACACAGGTACAAAACATTTATAATAATCCTACTAATATTTTTAACCAAGTTACACAGGTACAAAACATTTATAATAATACTACTAATATTTTTAACCTAGTTACCGGGTACAAAACATTTATAATAATCTTACTAATATTTTTAACCTAATTAAGCCGGTACAAAACATTTATAATAATCCTACTAATATTTTTAAACTAGTTACAACAGTTGGCCTCCATTTGGACCCTTCAGGTACAGAACCCTAAAAACGCTAACTTTGATGTATGCTCCTATTGTTTAAAGCTGAGATTATTCGAGTATCATTTTGTTTGCTCAATTCCTAGATACATTTTCTAGCCATAATTTCTAGAAAATTTCAGTTGATAATTTAAATACAAAGTGTTGATTTAAGGGGTGACATTAAAATAGATTCAGAATCTGAGACTTTAGTTTGTCGAGATTATCTGTTAAATAATGAGCTTGGGTTTTTACTAAAATTTCTACAAAAGCCTTTCGCATTTTGGGACTATTTATGTGGAATATCATCAAAATTATCTTTGCGTTGTTTGGTGTTACATATCACATAGTTTTGTGATCTTCATCTAAGATTAAACTATTTTTTTTTTACTATTTATAGGCACGTGTTTGACCACTATCTCACCTGATGGTAAGCGATGATATAGTCAAAGATGGAGCACGCTTGCCTAGAAGTAACCTATTTACTCTTGACTTAAAGACTTCCAGATAGTAGCTATCAGGAAACACAGAATCCGGCAGGGAATTTTGGAAACGTTTTGAGAACACATTCATTGTGCGTACAGCTAGGGAGTGGCCCTAGCTGTACGCACAATGAATGTGATCTCAAAATGTTTTGTACGTGTGGGTGGGATATCCACCATGTACCGGTGGCGCATAACCATACGTCTTGTGGTCCGATGAAGGAACGGGCTTTGCGGAATTAAATTGTGCAATTCCGTCGCACGCTCTCCAAAATGCAACCGATAGAAAACCGATTAGTAGACATTTGGTGACATCTTCATCTTGTCGTTTCGACAGTGGTACATTTTTTTAGCATACTGTTTGAGCCCAGTAGGTGCCACGTTTATTGCTTCGTCCGAGGCATTGCTTAGGTCTTCTGGGGTGCAGGTAAAGGTACACCAGACCTGGGGTATTCCAGTAAATGGATCATAGTCTGAACAAGAACACTGCACTTGCACTGGTTGTTTGAGAGATCAAGAATACCATAATAATCATTTGGGGACTGCAAAATCCAGAGAAGCTATTCCTTGTAGGTTAATCAAAGGAACTTTGATTCACATCAATGCTCAAACTGCTTATGCCTACTTTTGGAACTTTCGACACTCTTTATCTAAAACTTTTTAAGTAGATGTAAATTTATTTATTAGGTGGCGACCGCGTACCGGAAGACGCAGCGTTGGAAGACCTACCATAAAGTGGACCAATGACCTGGTGAGGATCGCGGGTAGCCGATGGATGCGAGAAGCACAGGACCGGTCGTTGTGGCGACACTTGAGGGAGGCCTATGTCCAGCAGTGGACATCTTTCGGCTGAAATGATGATGAATTAATTATTTCAGAAATTTATAACACAACTAAACTTTTTCACAAGCCAACTCTGACGAACGTGCAAAAGCCCTCGAAATCCCGAGAAAGAGGTGACATTTTCTATCCGCTTATAAAAGTCTCAAGTAAAATAACATTTACGTACGCAAGTCTAGACTGCACAGTGTCTGAACCTACATAATATAAGGCGAAGTGAACGAGACAGATTTTCTCGGAGAAATGTACCGTGTGCGGAGATACGTCGCAAGCTATCTAAATAATTCTCGTGTTATGTCCTATCTTATCATATGTTTTAGGAGCCATATTCAGTGGTGCCTCACCCTTTGTCTAGTACTTTGTTATACCCTAATCAGAATAGCTTATTCTGAGATGTTTCTTCTATCTTTTTAGTCAGGTTCTGGTAAGATGAGGCCCTAGTAAACAAGTAATTTTCTTTCTTGCGTCATAGTTTGGCAAAAAATGTTTTTTCTAACTCATTTTACAACTAATAAACATAACATTCGATCTGTTCACTACAAAATAACATAGACCATGTGAAAATTATTTTGACTCTCATTAGTTTCGTCCCACTTATTAGGAATGAGTATATAAGAGGAAGTCTGAAAGTGGCACCGCTGACTGAAAAGTTGTGTGGAAATCGGTTGTCGTGGTATGGGCATGTGATGCGGAGGAATGAAGAAAACGTCGTGAGGAAAGTCTTGTGTATGGATGTAGATGGCTATAAGAGTAGAGGAAGGCCAAAGAAACGATGGTTGGACTGTGTGAAAGAGGATATGGGTAAAAAAGGAGGTGACTACAGAGATGACGACTAATAGAGGAATATGGAAGAAAAAGACATGTTGCGCCGCCCCAAATAAATTGTGATAAGGGCAGAAATGATGAGTTTTGTCCCACTTATCGAATGCAAGTATTCATGTAACTACTTTGATTCGCTTGAGTCTATTGAGAAGCGAGCCAAGAGGATCATCGGCAATTATGCACTCGGCGAGTCGAAACTCCAGTCTTGAGCATCTACGCCATCTTGCTAGCCTGCCGGTTTTCTATTGATTAAATTTCAGGGAGTGCACGTCGGAAGTGCTTAGGTACTTTAATTCCGCCAAGCACGTTTAATCATCAGTTCACTAGACGAACGGCGATGCGCCACTGGTACATATTGGACTTCTCATCCATACGCACAACACGTTTTGGGAACGCATTCATTGTGCGCACAGCTAAGGAGTGGTATTCCCTGCACGAGTCTGTGTTTTCTGATAGTTACAACATGGGAGGCTTTAAGTCAAGAATGAATGGGTTACCTCTTATAGGCAAGCGTACTTCATCGTCGAATACATCATCGCTTACGGTTAGGTTAGGTTTGGTGAGATAGTGGCGGCTCTTGCATCCTACTTCGTTACAATCCTGGCGGTCCGGCCGGTACTTGAGCGCTGGCTCGGGAGGAAGTACGGATCCGTGAAGTTTCGGGCGACGCAGGTGCTTTCGGGGCATGGCTGCTTCGGGAAGTACCTGTGTCGCCTGAACTGGGAGCCGGATGCTCGGTGCTATCACTGCATCCACTGTCCGGAAGACACGGCGTGGCATACGCTGTCCGAGTGTGTCGCATGGGAGGAGCCGCGTCGTGCCCTCATTTCGGAAGTCGAAGGCGACCTGTTGCTGCCAGACGTGGTTTGTTCCATGGTCGGCAGTGCAGTCTTGGGATGCGGTGATCTCCTTCTGTGAGAATGTCATTTCGCAGAAGGAGGCTGCGGAAAGGGACAGGGAGATGACTAGTGCACTCCCTTCCCGAACCAGGCGCACCGTGCGTCGGAGAAGAGCGGACAACACCTTCTTCTAGCCCCCCTAAAAAGGGTCTAGGGCCAAAGGATTCGGGGATGTCCGTTGCCTCATCAATCGGGACCCAAAATGGCGGCGCGTAGTGTTCCACGCGCGCCTCTCTTAGACGTGAAGTGGAGTTAACACCTCACTCCCCACCACGGACGAGGCCCGCAGACAGCAGGCCGGTACTAGTCCGAGGTAGCGAAAGTCCCGTTCGCACCCGCAGCCTCCGAGTCAAGTATATGAGGGAACACCGGGGTGGTTTTTAGTCAGTAAGAGTCTGACAGAACCCTTCGCCCGCCCCAGGCGAAGGACATCCATGAGGATTTTCCACCTTGGCAACAAAAAAAAAAAGGTGAGATAGTTATAAAAAAGGTCAAATGCGAGCCTATCAATAGTAAAACTTTTTTACAAACAATTATGGAAGTCCGTTGTATTTGTTTTGGAAAAAGTTTTTTATTTTTCACTTTTTAGTTGTTTTACCCCATAATTAAAACTAAATAATAAAGTTATGCCCGAATTGATAGCCCCAAAAGTATGGAATTTGTACATAATTGGTAAAATTAGGGTGTATCAGGGTGAACTGTACCAATCTGTGTACCCCTTCAGAGCGTATCAACGTGAACTTATGTTAAGGAAACAATAAACAGATATGCGATTGCAGCAATTCCGGAAAGTTTGTTGTCATTTAATGAAGAGTTCTGTTGTGTATCTCTGAAGTTCTTCACCAAATATATGTGGAGCCACATGAAAAGCACCAGCTTTCAAATAAAAAGAGAATTATCAAAATCGGTTCACCTAGAAATAAGTTCTAAGGTAACAAACACCAAAAAACAAAAAATATAATCGAATTTAGAACCTCCCCTTTTTTGAAGTCGGTTAAAAATAGAAACTTACTATGCGTGTGATTGTGAGTAATTTTGAATATATTTTTAAATCTTCGCATAACCAAACCATTTAATTTTACCAACATTTTTACCGCATACAAAATTCTTTCACATCAATTTCGTATGTTTGTTAACCGAATGGCAGATAAGCCGTTAATTCGCGCTTAATAACGGGAATTAGTGGCTTATCGCAATAAACAAGCGCGAGCGGAGTCGCGTAGCATGGCACTGCGTAGTCACGTCAACTGCGCTCCGAGGAGTTTTTGGTTATTATGTACCTACTACTGAGATGTGGAGGTTTACTGGAAGGTGTTATTTGTCTTATATTTAATTCGTGGTTTTTGAAATGGGGCTTGAGGTTTATAATACTGATTCAAAAATTAATTAACATAATTAATAACACAACATAAGCTGCGTGATAAAATTCCAGGGAAAGTGTTGTTTGTATCTCTTACTTTAGTGTAATGTTCAACTGGTTCGTAGGAATCTAGGCTTGCAACCACTTTTTTGAAAAATCGTTATGTTGAATTTCAATTTAACAGCCAGTTGTAAATATTTTATTGAAGTTATACTTCTAATTGTGTTTCAATAGACCACATATACACTCTCGAGCAGATAATAGAAAAATATATAGAGTTCAGACAGCCACTATATCTCGCATTTATCGATTACGCGAAAGCGTTCGACTCTATATCTCACGAGAGCATATGGAAAGCCCTTAAACACCAAAGCATTCCAAAAACCTACATAGACATTATAAAAAATATTTACGACCAAAGCACAAGTAGAGTAAAGCTCGACCAAATAGGCCCGGAGATAAAAGTGGAAAGAGGAGTTAAACAGGGTGATCCCCTATCATGTAAAGCTTTCATAGCAGTGCTACAATATATAATGAAAGACCTAGAATGGAACAAAAAAGGAATATGTGTAAATGGCAAGTACCTGAGCCACCTGCGATTCGCGGACGATATAGTCCTGTTTTCAGAGACCTCAAGAAGCCTTGAATCTATGTTAAACGAGCTAAATAGAGCAAGCACAGCAATAGGACTAAACTTAAACGTTTCCAAGACTAAAGTAGCAACTAATAGCATAAAGTATCCAATCGCTGTCGAAAAAACGCCGCTAGAGTACGTAGATAACTACATATATTTGGGCAAACAAATTTCGTTTAAACCTTCCAGGAACTTAGACGAGATTAATAGACGCATCGCCATTACATGGAGTAAATTTTGGGGGCATAAGGAGGTAGTAAAAAGCGAGCTCCCATTATGCTTAAAAAAGAAAGTTATGGACTCCTGCATACTTCCATGCCTTACATATGGCTGCCAAACATGGACTTACAACAAAGAGGCAAGAAGTAAATTACAAGTATGCCAACGCGCCATGGAAAGAAGCATTTTAAATATAAGAATTAAGGACAAACATCGGAACACTGAAATAAGAAAAAAAACCAAAATAATAGATGCACTGAAACACTCACAGAAGCTGAAGTGGAAATGGGCAGGATATGTAGCCAGATCTCACAGCGATAAGTGGGCCAAACAAGTGACTAAGTGGACAGGCCCAAAAGGCAAAAGAAAACAGGGGAGACCACAAGAGAGATGGGCTGACGAAATGTGCAAAGTGGCCGGCCAGCATTGGCTAACACTGGCAAAAAACCGAGAAAAATGGCAGAATCTGGAGGAGGCCTTTACCCAAAAGAGGGGTCCTTAATTGTTAGTAATTACACTTATAATGAACTGTTTATCCAAATCGAACAATGTATTATTATTAAGGAATAAACAGGCTTTTTTATTTATTTATTATACTTCTAATGCGACTTGCAACAAAAAAGCGTTAAACGTTTAACGCTCCTGGGGAGGGGGAATAGAAAGAGACAGAGCGAGAGTGAATGCGAAAAAAAAAGAATATAATAGTATTATAATAATAAAATAATGATAATGATTACGATTACGATATATGAGATGATGATGAAATGATGAAGTATAACTTCTTACGTGCGTACATAAGTACACACACACTTTTTTAGAAAATAATTTTACACAACTTGCCAGCTAAACTTTACGGACTCACTTGGCTAGGCCATCAACATACTTGTAATAATTATTATGGTTTATATCTAAAATAAAAATTAAGAGAATAAAAACAGACTTTCCAAACCCGTATTAGTGCCACATCCAGTAGATTTACATTCATAACAATAAAATTTATGTTTTCTACTCATTTAGGTTCCACATGGTACGGCCAGTCGCGGCGTAATTACAAAATTTACAACAGCACCAGCGACTGAACGTAATCGTTCACATTCATGGCTAACTGCCGACCGTGAACTGCCTGGCTTTGTAGCGTTTAGGTGCCAAAATAGGCCCAAAAATGTGTTGTGTAGGTAATGGTTCTGTCGTGATTTGAAATGTTGGTGTGACTGCGGACATTGAACTTTAATAGGTTTTTTTTTTGTGTGGGGTTGGAAATCATCCAATGACTTCTCCCGCTCTGAGAGGAGCGGGAGACTCTTACTGACTAAAACTCACCCCTGTTCCTTCCTGCTCTTAGTGCAGGAGCGGATAAATTCTGAAATTGAGTTACCGCACCCCTGGGCACTCAGGCAGGGAAGGAACAGGGGTGGGATTTAGTCAGTAAGAGTCTGACACGCCCTCCCGCTCCACCACCGCTCCAGAGCGGGCGAAGTCATTGGATGATTTCCTACCCCACCCAAAAAAATGGTCAGGGGGGCTGAAAGACAGCGCTGAAAGGCCTCCTACAAGGTGGACTGATGACCTGGTGAGGGTCACGGGTAGCCCATGGATGCGAGACGTACAAGACCGGTCGTTTTGGTGACACTTGGGGGAGGGCTATGTCCATCAGTGGACGTCTTCGGCTGAAATGATGATGATGACTACAAGTAATATGTCCTGCCCACGGCCAATAAAGTTTGACGATTCTTCGGGCTGTGTCGGTAACCTTGGTTCTCCAATATCTACATTTTTACTTCATAGAAACTCCGAGTTTAGCCCTCTCCATTGCCCTTTAGGTGTCTTTACTTACCTGAGTCAAACAAACCACGTGGCAATTGACAGCTTCGGGTAAATGTTACAGTCAAACTTCGAAATCGATACAAGTGTAATTTTACCGTGGGAAAGGATAGAAAATTAATGCCCTGAATATGAAGTTAATTAGCAAAGTTACAAAGGGAGGATAATTATTCCGTCAAGGTCGAGAGGTAGGTAAATATTATACCAAGTTAAGTTATGTTAGGAGTTAGTGTTTCTTGTTTATGTATAATTTATGGGTGCTTTGCCGTGGAGTTGGTATGTTGTTAGGTTTTTTGGAATTGTTTAGATATTTTTGTCATGGTGAATACTTAAATATTTTGTACAAGTTAAAGTTTGCCGCAGATTTTAAAAAAAAATTTACGTAGATTAAATAAATAATCTTGAAGAAAAATATCAACTTTTATCAAAACAAATCAACCGTTATTCGAAAAAAAAAGAAAAATCACAATATTTGATACATTCGTAACAGCAAAAACCCTTGACCGACATATTTCTTTCAACCAGCGTTAATGAGAGTTCGCTTTAACCAGTTAAGGGTACTACAGTTGTCATTATTTTAATGAACACCCCCCTTTTGCTCACCCTCCATTTGCCTCACCCTCCCTCGAACACCCTCTTATTACGGTAATGACTATGTCAAATATTCATGGTGAACTAACAGTAGAGATATCGACTGGTTTTGGTTTTAAATTGTAGGTAGTGTTTTGAACGTTGATTTGATAATACAGGTGTTATATATTTTTTTGCTATTTATAAAAACCAATTTATGTTTTTGACAAGCTGTTAAGTTAATAGGTAGTGTTATTGTTACATACCACGTAATTAAAGACCTTGTAAAGTTTTGTTTTAACGGGACACCTCATGATTTTAGAAGGCAAGGTTCGAGCCTACTGCTAACAAACGGGCCACATCTAGACATTTTTTTTTGAGAGTGGGTAATCATCAAACAACTTCTCCCACTCTGGGTGGAGCGGGACGGCATATCAGACTCTTACTGACTATAACCCAACCGTGTTCCTTCAGGTGGCTGTGCCAGGATCTCAGTGACTCTTCCAAACACACCCACGACCACATCTAGAAACTGGGGCTGCTACTGGCAAATATCAGTTGGAAAAACCCAATAACACTGCTCGACTCTGGAATCAAATCCAAGAGTTTATGCTCAGCGGTAGCTCTTGCAACTACTAGTCCAACGAGGCAGTCTCATTTTACCCGACTGCGCAACGCAAGGGAGGGTAATGTGTTTAGCAGCCTATGCATCTATGTATGCATGTTTGTTCCTTTGTGGCACTTTAGAGACCAAACGCGTGAGCCGATTTTGATTTGTCTTAATCTTGCGAGTGCCACTAAAGACATGATAGTAAACAAAATGCAATATGGCGATAACCAGACGCCATATTGTGAAAAAGAAACAAAATAAAGTTGAAGAGCTGCATTAAGTGGGGTAGGCAAAATAAAGGGTTCGAAGAGGCGATTCCAAAAATATAACTCACTGAAATGTAGAAAAAAAAAATATAATTATCTATTTAAAAAAAAACCCGACTGTAAAAAACGACTAAAATGTTCCAAACAAGTCACTTTTTAAGCAGTCTGATGCAGTTGGTGGTAAGTATGAAATCAATAATTGAACTAAAATAATTGCCACCAATTACTGAATCAGACTGCTTAAAAAGTGACTTGTAGGGAACATTTTAGTTGTTTTTTAAAGTCTGGTTTTTTTTTGAATATATTTTTTTAATTAAATAAAAATACGAGTAAATTTTTTTGGTATTCATTAATTACCCGGTTATTCTTGTATTAAATATCAGTGATATCAGTGTAGGTATTTCTATCAGAAAACATTTTAAACAAAATCGTAAAGGGTAGACTATGTCCTGAATTAGGACATAGGGAAAAGGGCTGTCCTCGGAGTTTCCTTGCGTGATCGAATCAGGAATGATGATATCCGCAGGATAACCAAGGTTACCGATACAACTCGAAGAATCACCAAACTGAATTGACAGGGTAAATTTCTCGCAGAGCCGGTGGTCGATGGGGCAGTAAAGTTCTGGTGTGGCGACTGCGTACCGGAAGATGGAGCATTGGAAGGCCTCCCATAAGGTGGACCGATGATCTCCGATGATGATTCCTATTAATGCGAGACACACAGGACAGGTCAGTGTGGCAACACTTGGGAAAAGGATATATATGTCCAGCGGTGGACGCCTTTTGGCTGAAATGATGATGATGACAGATAGCTACTCATGTTATGGTGTATGTTACGTTGGAATAATTTCCGATATACACGCGGGCGAAGTTGTTGACAAAAGCTGGTGCTAGCCACTCCCCATTTCTGAATTCCCAATGCAGTGCATAAATGCAGAAGAGCGGTCTATATCCACTGGTCCTTTGTGCTGTGACAATAGCCCAAAGGCTTGTTGACAAACGATCGAGTGGTCTTAGCTTCGATTCCTATCCCGGTCAACTATTGTATGAAGCCACTTCTAGTTGAAGTATGTCTATCTGGTTGGAGGCAACGCTGGCTGTATTATAAGCTAGTATCTTGTTTAGTTTTGGAAAAAAATATTTTAGGATAAAATATTTGTATCTAATTTTACAGGATGATTATATTAAGATTTTATTATGTTTAAAGATATAAGATAAAGAAGATAATTATAATAAAGTAGGCACTTATAATAGCATAGTGAAAATATGTTTTTTACTTGCACACCTTAACAGAACACAAAACTTAAGAGGAACAGTGTTCCAACTTTAATAAATTGATTTCCAGCAGAATAAGTGAGACTAGTGAATGGACTATTTCTCATTGCTAAAAAGACCAAACATAGAAATTATTCAAACAAAGGAGCAGCTAAATGTCCATGTCAGATTACTGCTGTGTTGAGCGGGAAACATAAAGAAATAAAAAGCTTTCACACCTAGAACAAAATGCTACTGAGTAGGTATATAGAAATAACACTTGTATTTGTGATCTATAAGAGGAGCTCGTGGCTAAAGTACTAACAGTCGCACGGGTCCATCCATCAGGTTAAGCTACGCTTGTGGGGGTTGGTCCATGGATGGGTGACCATCTTTACATAGTGAGACTCCTCTTTGCCTCGGGTTACGAGTCGTCAGAAGCCCGAAAGTCTGACTACCAGTCTTACAAAAGGGTATCGTATTACCCAGAAACTGAGTGGTGGAGGTCAGATAGGCATCGCTCCATGTAAAATACTGGTATTCAGCTGCATCTGGTTAGACTGGAAGCCGACCCCAAGATAGTTGGGAAAAGGCTAGGCAGATTGATTTGTGTTCATAAATAGATTAAAGTCTTGTAGGTATGTTGGAACTTGTTTTACGATATGGGTTGGACCCATCCAATAGTGAAAGTGGTTTATAATGATAATAATATGACCTCTAAGGTTACGTGTCAACCAAAACTGAGTGTTCAAATGTGTAGGTGTAAAAATAAATAATAACAAATAATTGAAAATATGTTTACTCAAGAACCAATATTAGCATTCCATCTAGACAGCACACTATCTAAAATGTATTTGAAACTCCTATGTTAATACTTGTATTGATATGAATGAATACTAACATGAAATAAGCAAATAATATATTCTCATAGGTCCCGAACGACCTTTGGATGTGTCTCTGGGAATGTCTAGACGTTTGTCTAAATAACTTATCAAGAGAAGTGACCGCGACCGGAATGTTTTAGTAGACATTTTGAAAAATGAGCGACGGGGCGAAAGGGTTACGCAGGTAATTTGTTATATGTTCATGATTTTATATTGTGATGAAAGTTGTAGGTTTATTTTCACATTTCTTGACATACCTATCTGCCTGGAGGGAAGTTGAAATTATAAATTTATAATTTTCACTTCCTTCAAAAGAACAGCGTAGGAGTAAGAAAAGTCTTACGCCTCCGCTTTTTTTTTAATTAATTTCGTTGCGGAACCCAAGACCGTTTAATTGTTTATCCAGGACTCGTCGAGCTTCACTGGCTCGGTTTTTTTTTTCTGGTGGTCGCCACTGTTGATTCTAGCTTTCAGCAGTCGTATTCGCTAACTCAGTTGACATCAATTTGATAGACACTTCGCTGTACATTGCTGCTTTGACGTAGGTATAGGAAAACCGTAGTGCCTATTATAATAATGTCAACTGAGTTAGCGAATACACCTGCAGGAGTTGCAGTGACTGGGAAAAGAATGTCGGGATTGTCCCAAAAAAAAATAACATAATAAAACCTATATGTTATATATTAGGTATTTATTTATGAAGTTACCGTTTTATAAAACGGGACACTGCACTGTGATATATTCGGCGCCAAACAACAAACTGATTAATTATCTTATATGTACGTAGAAATGGAGAAGGCTCTACCTAGGTAATTAATCATTATATATATATAAATATTTTTTTTTCATTGCATCACACCTGATGGTAAGCGATGATGTGGTCGAGGATGGAGCACGCTTGCCTAGAAGTAGCCTATTCACTCTCCCAGGTTGTAGCTATCAGGAAACACAGACTCCGGTAGGGAATTCCACTCCCTAGCTGTACGCACAATGAATGTGGCGCCGACTCAAAATTAGTAGATTTTATGTAAATAAGCTTAATACCTACGACAAAAAATACAAAGCAAAAAATAAATAAACGGTTCAAGGTTTATTATTTTTTTCTTCTTCGTCGGTTAATTTTTTTGTTAAAAAGTTTTTTATTTTATGATTTTTCATGGCTCGTATTATCTTTTTATGTCTAACTTCTAATTATTTAGGAAAGGTATGATTTCCAACCCGTCAAGCCCCTCATAAGCAGATACAATTAAAAACCTAGTGTCGCGTCTCCTAGTTTCTAAACGCAAATACCTGATTAGGTTATGAAAAGTAAACAGAAACACTATTCGACATTACAATTTTATCAGGATCCCACTATCAGATCCTGACTTCCTTGTAATCAGACCACTCTTGAGGTATAAAAAAAAAATCAAAATCGGTTCATAAATAACGGAGTGAGGGCTGAACATACATAAAAAAAATATATATATATACGGTCGAATTGAGAACCTCCATCTCATTTTTTTTCGTCGGTTATTAATTCAGTGTAATGGTATGGTTGGCGCAGTGGTTGAGCGATTGGATGCTGTGCTGCGTCTCGCGGGTTCGATACCTGCACGTAACTTATTTGTATGGCTTTCAATAGTTGTACCGGGTCTAAGTATCTTGTGTATGTGAATTTAAATGTTAGTGAACGCACCTACGATACAGGATTAATTTCTAGTATGGGGCAACGTCTGCTAAAAACCATAAAACAATATTCAATAATTTAAATATTATTATTTTTTTTTTTAGCAAATCTCATTCGACCTGGATTAGACTGTTAACCGCTCAGGCAGGCACCGCTGGTACAATATTGTACCAGGGCTGGTACAAATAACGTACCAGGGCTGGTACAAATAACGTACCATCAGTGCCATCGGAGTCTAAAGGATAAATGATAAATAACTGTCACTTTAAAAATAAAACCTAATTAAGTCATGCCTTTTCACGAAAGCACCACTAAAAACGCACTTAGATAAAATTAACATTAGTTCTTATACGGTTATTTCACGGCAGTTGGCATTCGGCCACAGTAGTGCAAATATCAGGAGCCAGTGCGTATGACATGCTACCCAATTTAGAGACCCGTTGAATTATTTAAATTTGCTATGCAGTTAGAGTGGTGACCATGATTTCTTTGAAATCTGGGACAGAAGGAATTCCTTAAAAATAAATCACAAAAGATCATGGATAACCGGTTTTAGAAATATTATAAGCCCATGTTTTTTCTCACGGTTTAAAACAGCAATGCATGTTAGAATTATGATGTTTCACTAAACGTTGAGGCTCTCGCAGACAAACGCATCGTGAAAATGCCACAACAATGTGAGAACCCTGAAAAAATCTATGAAGACGTGCCTTCGCATCGTTGTGGATGCGATTATGATGCAAATGGTTCCACAGATGCGCAATTTATTAAACATTTTAACTTTAGGACTAGTCAATGTAGCTAGCGACATCACCACATTTTTCAATTGCCTACATCCACCTAAAATACCAGCTTTAATAGCCCCTTAACACGTATGGCAAGGCGTAATGAAAGGTACAACTTGACGGATTACCCATTTTTTTTTTTTTTTTGGGGGGGTGGGAAATCATCCTATGACTTCTTCCGCTCTAGGGTGGAGCGGAAGGGCGTGTCAGACTCTTACTGACTAAAACCCACCCCTGTTCCTCCCTGCCTCGAGTGCCCGGGGGCGAGGTAACTCTTTCGAATTTATCCTCCACCCCCGGGCAGGCATCGGCCGTGGCAGGCCCCTTCCCTTGGCTGACAACTCTTTGAGGCGCGCGTGGAACACTACGCGCCGTCGACTCTCGGGCCTGGTGCTGATCGGACGGCGAGTTACTCACTACTCGCCGTCCGCAGGCCCGGGTCTACGGTGGCCGGAGATCGTCTCGCGGCGTCCGAACCCCCTGGCGTCTCAGGCGGCGGTTGCGGCTGGGAGCGCTAGGGCGACTCGGCTGTGTTCGAGTCTCCCTAGAGTATGCCGCCTCCCTCTTCGCGAGCATTACTGCTTCGTAGAAGGAGGAGACGGCCTCCCATTCCCTCTCGCTCCGTACCATGGCCTGAACCAGGGCACGGCGCGAGAGGTCGCTGCCGCCTATCGCATCCACGAGGACACGGCGGTGCTCTGCCCAAGCGGGGCAAACCTCCACCGTATGCTCCACCGTGTCCACTGGGCGATCCTCGCAACGCCTGTGTGTATGTTAAATAAAGAATTATTAAATAAAGAATTATTATAATGGAAACACCCGGGGGTCACCTCCACGGATTACCCATCAAAGTTTTCTCTATGAGTTTCGTTTCATTCATGTCCCCTATATAAAAAGTGCGAACAATGTACGTCAATATAGCTCAAATTGTTTTGTTTTTGTAGTATTCTGGAGTCGATTGGGCACACTTTTTATTTTATCTTCGTGTCCTTAATATTCATTAAGTCACAATTTTACCTGTTATTTGTATGGTTACTGAAATGCCGATTTTATATGTTATTTTATTTGAATTGTAAATGACAGTGCTGTTGGTGCGCTTATTATTATATATACCTTTTTTATGGAACTTAATTATTCGTAGAACAATTTCTATGAAAACGCTTTGTCCCATCATTGTCAAATTGTCGCGCCGCGCCTGTCTGTGGTGGTGAAACGTGAAATTCCTAAACTGCATTGCCATTGTACGCCCGCCGTTAGGAACAACACGGCCGCATGAAATTTCTAAAACAGCAATGTAGCTGACTGGATCGTATAGTGTGATTACGCAATAGTTAGCGTCCAAATTAGCGGAATATGTTTGCAAATTGTTGCATTACAGCGATGATTAGATCGCTTGTCGCACATGTGTGTGCAACGTGTGGAAGCGTCATTAGGAAATCAATGGACAGTTACGTTCGTGAGATAGCATGTTTATGGATTTTGTACAGAAATAAATGTTTGTTAGTCACATCAGACCTGATTTTTGTTATCTGTTGTGACTATATGCTGACAATTCGTTCCATCACTAAAATAGCTGGTTTAAAAAAAAAACTGCTACACTTAAATGGAACTAAGCTGGATATGTCACAGCGGGCTGGTCAGTGGGGTCTCTGACGAGTGGTATCGAGGCAAGCCCAGACGGAGATGAGCTGGACGAGCTGGACTCTTCTAGTAAAGGTTGGTTCTTGGCAGCCCTGGACATATAGTGGTGTGAACTGGCAGGCAGTGAGATATTAAAATAAATCTGATAGGATATCGTGATCTGATTATCTACCCACAATTATTGTAAATATTGTACAACCGACTGGCCTGTTGGTCTAGTGGTTAGTGACCCTGACTGCTATGCCGGAGGTCGTGGGTTCGATTCCCACCCAGGACAAATGTTTGTGTAATGAGCACGATCATTTGTTCTGTGTCTGGGTGTAATTTATCTATAATATGTATGTATTTAGAAATATATAAGTATGTTTATCAGTTGTCTAGTACCCATAACACAAGCTCTGCTTAGCTTGGGACTAGATGGCGTTGTGTGATAGTTGTGGAATATTATATTGTTATTATTATTATTATAACCTTTCTCAGAAATTCTTTAGCGCTAATCTTAGTATATGAAACGTGGATTTAAGACGTTATATAACTGACAATTGATTGCTTCAAAGATTTAAAATGGCATAATTATTCTGCAACAAACAAAAAACTTACTTTTGTCCTGAATTGTCATTTCAACATGGCGACCCTATGTTCTGTAATAGTGGCAGTGCCAAAATGGTTTACATTGTTCTGTGCTTATGCACGGAACTCTGCCAGAAAGGTTTCAATTCAGTGCCTTTGTGCCGCTTTAAATGTCGAAACTCAACATTTTGTTACGCGTATCGGTAAAAGAGAAAAAGGTAATGTCGAAATTGGACTAAATTTTAAAATAATGTCGTATGTTTGTAGTGAATAAAGTCCTTTTTAGGATTCCGTACCCAAGGGGTAACCAACGTGAGTCGATGGCGCGTAGTTTTCCACGCGTGCCTCAAAGAGAGTAGTGTCAGCCACCACTGACGGGGCCCATCGTGGCCAGTGCCTGCATGCCTAGGGGTAGCGGATAAATTCTGAAAATGAGTTACCGCACCCCTGGGCACTCAGGCAGGGAAGGAACAGGGGTGGGTTTTAGTCAGTAAGAGTCTGACACGCCCTTTCGCTCCACCCAGAGCGGGAGAAGTCATTGGATGATTTCACAACTCCCAAAAAAAAAAAAAATGGGTAACCAACGGTATCTAGTGCTAAGACTCCGCTGTCCGTCCGTCCGTCCATCCATTTATCTGTCAGCGGGCTGTATCTCATGATCCAGAATAGTAGACAGTTGAAATTTTCACAGAATGTGCATTTCTGTTACCGTTTTATCAACAAATAACAAAAATAAGTTAAAAATTAAAGGTCACCTACTACTAGAAACGTGTTTTTTTTTTGCTCGGTCCTAATAAATAAAGCAACAAGTAGACGCGTATAATCCTGTACGAAGGTACGGAACCCTTGTTGCTTGTACTGGTTTTGTTACCACGTCTATACTTGAATCTGAAATATTATAAAGAGGCAAAATTTGTTTGTAATTTTGTCTATATGTAAGAGGTAATCTCCGGAACTAAAGATCCAATAAAAAAAAGAGACTGGTAGAGAGCTATATTAATACCTATAGGCTATAAGTTATATTTTTGTTATGAGCTGTATTTTTGTAATCCACGTAGACAAAGTTGCGGACGAAGTGCTAGTTTCGATATAATACGATACACTAGTATTTTATTTTCGGTTGTTCAACACAAATAACGAAAAAGATTAAACTACCCAATAAAGACTAAAATAAATACTATCAATATACAACTCTTATCCACAAAAATATATAAAAAACAATATTCTCCCCACAAATATCAAATATAACGGGCTCGCATAAAGTAGTAAACAGTATTCGTTGTGGGCAATAATTCCCATAGTTCAAAGGGAATTATCTTCGAAAAAGCTGAACGACGACATCGTCGGCTTGGAATTGTGAAGCGTGGGCCGGAGCGGATCAAAGTGAAACGAAGCTAAGTTCGCTTCGCGCCTCTTCATACATTAGTTCACACCGCGAACTCGCTTGTGGTAAGCTCGTTCGAGTCGATCTTCAAAGTTAAGATACTTGCCGAGGTCAGTCCATGAATGGGTGACCATCCATCACATACCGAGAATCTTCCATGCCACGGAAAGCACGTTAAACCGTTGGATCTGGCTGTCATTTGCAGATCTTTGACAGTTATTACTGGTTGTCAGTAACCATAAAACCTGACATTAGTCTTGCTGATCAAGAGAAATCCTGCTACCTAGTTATTAGGTTGTGGATGTCAAGATCGCAGTCGCTCCTTATAAAATACATGTTTTTATTTATTCTACACCGTGAACTACAGATGCAGTATGAACAAATGCGGTAGCTAAACGAGCGAAGCTAAAATAAACTTTAGCTTCGTTCGCGGTGTGGCTTGCGCTTGACTCGTGCCTCGTCTCGTTCTTTTCACGCACTAAATTAATGGTGGGGCTCACGCGAACGTTCTTTTTATGTAATAACTTGGTGGAAAATGTTAGCGGATAGCGGGTTTAGGAATTACTCGTAGACTTGTTTGCTTGTATATTTTGGTTCTGTTTTCTTGTATTCTTGGTGAAAAAAAGTTGTTATTATTCAAAAATCAAAATACCTAAGTTGTACTGAATAGCACTATTCGAAGTCATTTAGAGTAGAAGATATTACTGTTATATTTTCAAAAACTAACCTTATGTATGTTATTGTTTCAGGTATGTACTGCTAATTTCCTGGTTATTGACATCAAATTAATTTTATATAGTAAGTAAAGATGCCTTGGCTTGCCTTTGAGACAAAGCAATATTGTTTTAACGACAACTGTTGTCGAAAAGTTGTTTTGAATTTTTTGATACCATAATTTTTGAGAGTTTGACACTCTAGAAAGAGCTTGGTGATTTGTTGATTATTGCTCTAGTTCCACAACAAGCACTGTATAAATTTTTGATCTACTTTTTTAAAATCCGCTACATCGTATAAATAAGACCGCATCCTGCAAGGAGTCGGAGGTTTTTATCGTCGCGTATCTGGGCGTGTGCCATTCAGTGACTGTCACAGAAAATATGTTTGTAAATTCAGCCGTGTTTGATTTGATAATACAACGATGTCAGGACTTCATGCCATTAAAATTTAATTTATATTTAATGACTTGTTTCGTTTTTTTAAGGAAAGTTGTATGGATGACGATAACGGTTTCATATGCTGGTAGTAGAGCTATAGTTAAACGTTATCTGTTTATAGTTCAACTTTTAATTTTAGTCAGTAACCTGACAGTTAAAGGGTTACAGGATTTTGACAAAAAACAGATAGTGAGTTGGTGTGGGAATGAACTGAATAGAATGAACTTCATTATTGGACTTTTTAGCAAACTTTTTAGAGAGAGAACCAAGGTTACCGACATAGCCCGAAGAATCGCCAAACTGATGTGGCAGTGGGCATTGCTCGCAGAACAGACGGTCGATGGGGACGAAAAGTTCTAGAGTGGCGACCGCGTACCGGAAGACGCAGCTTTGTAAGGCCTCCAGCAAGGTGGACCGAAGACCTGGTGAGAGTCGCGGGTAGCCGATGTATGCGAGACGCACAGGACCGATCATTGTGGCGACACTTGGGGGAGGGAGTCTTTCAGCCGAAATGATGAAGCAAACTTGTCTTAAAAATACGAAAACACGTAAAATTATTTCTCTCTGTCAAGTTACTGAATAAAATTAAAAGTCGAACTATTAGAACTAAGGAACTGGTTATGATTACTAGGCTGTGCGTTGATATATTAGTCAGTCGGCAGGACTTTGAATTTTAGATATTACGGGTGTAAAAAGACAGTTTCCGAAGCCGGAAGCCACATATTCTACTCATTATTTGGATCATTTTTTTTCACTAGACCATACCTGGGAATCCACTGGTTCTGGAGATATTGAAGGTCAAACTCGCATTTTTTTTATTTAAAAAAAAAATGAATTCCAAGTGTTATTACTAAACTTTTTTCCTAACAAACATTACCCGAATTTTCGTTTTTTTTTTCGAAATTTCGAAATTACACATTTACAGTTACAAAAATGCAATAAATATCAAACGTATCCGACAAGTACCTACGTGGCTTAGAGCGAAGGGCAAGGTTTAACTCCACTTGCCTGCGTTTACGTTACATTGCGCGCAATAAAAAATAGTTTTATTTTTCACACCTAAAAATAAAAGTTGTTTCCCAGCAATAGCTTTTGCGCAAAACTACTTTGTTAGACGTACAGTATGAGTAATTAATGGCTCTGTGATGTGTCTTTTTACACGTTGTATAAAATTTAAATTCCTGACTCACTGACTGACTGACTGACTGATATATCTACGCACAGCCTAAACCGTTGGTCCTAGAGACATGAAATTTGGAGGGTGTATTCTTTGTGAAAAGTAGGTATTCAGTAAGCTAATTTAGTAAGTTTTTCGAAATTCAATCCTTAAGGGGGTGAAAAAGGGGTTAATAGTTTATAACGGAGAAGTACTAATTCCACGCGGGGGAAGCCGCTGGCAGAAGCTAGTTTTATATATACTGAAACTTACCTATAGTCATATTTATAAAACTCGCTAACCTATTGCTTAGTTTAAATACTGATTATAAAATAAATAATAAAAATAAAAAAGCCTGTTTATTCCTTAGTAATAATACATTATTCAGTTTGGTTATACAGTTCACTAAAAGTATAATTACTATCAATTAAGGACCCCTCCTTGGGTAAAGGCCTCCTCCAGTTTCTGCCATTTTTCTCGGTCTTTTGCCAGTGTTAGCCAATGCTGGTCGGCCACTTTGCACATTTTGTCAGCCCATCTCTCTTGTGGTCTCCCCTGTCTTCTTTTGCCTTTTGCGCCTGTCCACTTAGTCACTTGTTTTGCCTACTTATCGCTGTGAGATCTGGTTACATATCCTGACCATTTCCACTTCAGCTTCTGTGAGTGTTTCAGTGCATCTATTATTTTGGTTTTTTTTCTTATTGCAGTGTTCCGATGTTTGTCCTTTATTCCTAAATTTAAAATACTTCTTTCCATGGTGCGTTGGCATACTTGTAATTTACTTCTTGCCTCTTTGTTGTAAGTCCATGTTTGGGAACCATATGTAAGGCATGGAATTATGCAAATACTGATTAGTTGTATCTAAACTCAAGATAGCATACTTCTCATCCATCAAATGTGTATAAAGCACAGAACCTGCTTCAAATAATCAGTTAGCATTTTACTACCCACATCTATTCTGTCTCCGGGAATAAAAGGTTGAAATACGTCATTACGTCATTCGCGAGGTAGTTGCTGAAAATCAGCGCTGTTGACGATAAGTTCGACAATTTTTTTTTTTTGGTGATTTCGGAAATTATTCAATGACGTCTTCCGCTCTGGTTGGAGCGGAAGGATGTGTCAGACTTTTACTGACTAAAACCCACCGCTGTTCCTTCAATTGCCTGTGTGCCAAGGGTCGCGGGAACTCTTCTAATTTATCCACGACCCACGATAAGTTCGCCTGAAGTCGTTGGGTTATGCTGAGTAACGACCTGTTCTTGCACACATGCGACGCACAGTCTATTTGTTGGTGTTTTTGGTGTTTATTAAAAAAGTAGTTTTTTTTTTGTCACTGATCGTCTTTTTCACTTTTGGTATGTTTGTTGTTATTTACCAGTATCGCAGCACAGACGCAGACGCAATGTGTATTGTCTTTGGTTGTTGGCTGTATCTGGCATCAGGCAATGAACAGAAATATTTAAAGACATTGGCTTCGTTGTATGTTTATAAATACTATTTAGTCTAATTTTTCTCTAGTGTGCGTTTTGTTTGTGGAAAATAAATATTTTTCTTTCTTTTCTTTCTAATTAAGTATCTGCTTTCTCTCTCTCTCTTTAATTGTTCCCCCATTACTGAGGATCGTGACTCCCTTTTTGGCGATTGATACTACCACCCTGGGTGGAGCGGCTTTTGCTGACCAAAACCCACCCCGGTCCCTACTTGCCTGAGGGCCCAGGGGCGCGATACCTCTGTTTCGAATTTATCCGCGACCCTCGTTGAACAACCCTATAAAGCATGTAGGCAATGTTACAACCAACAACTGCTCCAGTGCAATAATGAAACGAATTTCACTAATTTCGATTGTTTGCCCATCGAGTAACGTAATCCGGCTCGTGTTCATTTTTGAATTTTCCAGTCCCATTGCAATGCTGTTCAATAATTCAGAATTCCGCACAAAATCGAACAATCTGTTTTCTGTAAATAGCTACACAGCTAAAACATTTGAATGTATTCCATTCAAATTCATGTATTTCATATAACCATTAATGTATTACATACATTTATTACGCCCACAAAACAATGCGGAATATTATGGTATGAATTCGTTTTACATTGAACATTGCCAATGTCCCATTCATTTGCGGAACTCCATCGACACATTGGTGAATGCTGTCTGTGCAATGTTATTATAATGTAGCATATTGTATCCAGAGCATGGTATTAAAATAATTTTAAAGTAATATTATGCAGGTTCTATGGTTTATATTTGTGTTGATTTTATAAATGGATTGATACATCAATAAGTATATTATATCGTCATATTTTTTCTAGCGAACTGCCGCAGCTTTGCACGAGTATAAACTATACTCTTAAGTCATGAATCACTCTGTCTATTGGTGGGAACCGCAAGAAACTCCATTCAGTAGTTTTTAAGTTTATCCCGAATAGACACGTACAGACGCGGTGGGGGACTTTGTTTATAATAAGTAGTTATATTGAAAGTATGCACTGCTTGGCTAAAATATTGGTCTCTTCTTAATGAATCTTTGTAAGCTAGTAAATCTGAAGTACCTAGAAGTTATTGAACTATGCTACTACTTTGGGCTACATGTAGAACTGATATTTTATCACTGATAATGGTTATCATAGGTTTAAATGTTTGGGATTTTGGTAAAGCATGTGTATAGCACATCATCATCTTCCTGCCCTTATCCCATGTTACTTGGGGTCGGCGCAACACGTTTTGCTTCTTCCATTCTGCCCTGTCAGCCGTCACACTATCACTAACTCCCTTTTCTTTCATATCACTTCTCACACACTCCATACATTTTTTCTCTGGCCGGCTCTCCCTCTCCATCCATCCACATTTATATTCATAACGCATTGTGTATACCTATTTGAATCAATCAATCAAAATTATTTCAATCCATCGCTACCAACTAATATATTGACTTCAGAGTTGTGTATTCTAAGTTGATTTTTATGTGACCGTTTGTATTAAAAAGGCCCTAAAAAGTATGGATTGCAATGGAAATCAAATGTTATTATGTATGACATTCAGTTCGTTGTTCCAAAAAATTTGATTCTGATTACAAATACTCGTAGTATATCGATACCAGAAGCATCAATTAAAATAAGGGGCATTTACCAAGAATGACAAAATGCAGCTTATGTTTGATGTCGTAAGGTATATTTTGGCATTTTGTTAAAATGTCTCTTACGTTAATTGATACTTCCGGTATCAATATCTCATATAGTTCAAAGTGTAAGAATAGTTTTTCTCTTCTCACCGACTAACATCAACGGATCAACCAGCAAGAGACTCAATAGGCTTTTATTATATACCAATTTTTTAAACGTTACAAAAGTATTTGATAATTGTCATCGCTGAAAGAATGTAATTTTATCAAGGTAGAGGACCTTAAGGGCCAGTTCTTAGGAAAGAAGCTTAACAATTAAATAGATTTCCCATTTTCAATCAAAGTACCCACAACTACATTAAGAGCATATCTATTCGTAGCTACACAACGACACCAACCTGTGTGGAACGACCAGTAACCTGCACATTAACGCAATACACCCCTGGGACCAAAACCTGCCAGTAAATTAATTTCACGGTCCAATATCAGCTAATTCGATGTCTGTTGTACCAGATCTAGATGTTAATAGATCCTAGTTTAGTAGGTACCTACTGTGATTAGTGCTATTGATTTGGACTACATTATTTATGCTAACATTGGCTGTTGATTACCGTGGACCTCATCTAAAGACTTAAAGTCAACCAAAGAACCATCTCTCGGAGTTTCCTACCACAGTGTCTCAAGACGAAAGTCTATGACCAGTGCGTGTTGCTAGTTATAAAATATAGCATTGAAACGTGGTCGCTCACAATGGGCCTCATCAGAAGGCTTAAAGTTACCCAAATAACAATGGTGATGGCTTTGCTTGGAGTTTCCTATCACAATGTCTCAAGACGAATGTCTATGACCAGTGCGTGTTGCCAGTGATAAAATGTAGCACTGAAACGTGGTCGCTCACAATAGGCCTCATCAGAAAGCTTAAAGTTACCCAAATAACAATGGAGAGGGCTATGCTCAAAGTTTCCTTGCGTGATTGAATCGAGAATGAAGATATTCGCAGGAAAACCAAGGTTACCGACAAAGCCCGCAGAGTCACCAAACTTAAGTGGCAGGGTTTTGTAATGACAACCGCGTACTGGAAAATGCAGCGTTGCATGGCCTCCCACAAGGTGGACCGATGACCCGGAGAAGGTCGCAGGAATCCGATGGATGCTAGACGCACAGGACCACTCGTGAACGTCTATCGGCTGAAATGATAATAATGATGGGCTGTTGACTGCCTCATGGGTCTAGTAGTCTCAAGCGTTACAGCTGAGCGTGAGGTCGTGGGTTTGATGCCCGGGTTGGTCACAGTGTTATTGGGTTTTCCCATCTGAAACTCAGTAGCAGCCCAAAGCCTGGATTTGAATCAGGTTTATGGCAATAGGCTTGCTCCCTATTCAAATGACTTAAACACATCTGGCGAAATGTGGGCGTTTTATAGGTACTTTAGAGTCCGTAGGCGTGGAGTTCAGTAGTGTGTACATATTTGTACTTCTTAAGGCAGTGTGGTCTTAGGTTTCTATTGTGTAAGATAGGAAACACTGGACCGCAAGACTTGATATGTCATATTATAAAATCAATAATTTTACACACATCTTACTGGCTTCCGACAATACAATTATTTTCTTTCTAATTTTTAAATTTATTCTAAATTTGCATTAGCCTTTAAAAGTTTATTTGACCAACCAGCCTGTTTGCTTACAAGGTTTGTATTACATACAACCTCCTTAGATATTACAGGATAAGGCAGAGATGTAGTTGCTGTTATTTCATGTTATGCTATGTAGTTGTGTTATAAGTATTGTGGCGTCGATGAAGGTGATGTGAATATCGTCCCGACATCGGACTGGCCGATTAGATTGTTCGACGTTTGAAAAATAATTCAAACGTAGAATAGATTTGAATAGGAAGTAGTATGTTTTGTTTTGGGAATGATTCCAGAAGGGTCGACAGAGGACGGTCGTTTGTGTTAGCTCAATATATAATCCAGTGTTGAGCCTGAGTTTTCCTTCCCACACTATTTAAGTCCAGTATAACACTTTCTGCACGACCCTCGCTACCAGCGAGTGACAAAGCTCCCAAAGGCTCCTCAAGCAAACCCCAGAAGCCCTTTTTTTGTGGGTGCAGGGAAATCATCCTATGACTTTTTCTGCTCTGGGTGGAGCGGGAGGGCGGTCAGACTCTTACTGAGTAAAACTCACCCCTGTTCCTTCCTTGCCTGAGTGCCCAAGGGTGCGGTAACTCTGTTACGAATTTATCCGCAGCCCTAAAGGCTTCACAGTATCTATCTACGTTTATGTACATACCTACTTACTAGAACAGGCATTTCGTACTTTGGTAATATTAAAAGTAAATGTAAGTAAATAGTCAGAATGATTAATGGTGTCTTGTCTTTAGTGTTTATACGTTTTTGTAACATTTGACTAAGTTCAAGGTTATAGATAATGATAGAACCTTGTATGTTTAATAATGACTGTGGGTTTATGTATTTTTAACCGACTTCGAAAAAGGAGGAGGTTATCAATTCGGATGTTTGTATTTTTTTTTTTTTTTATGTATGTTCGGGCATAACTCCGTCATATATAGACGGATTTGCAAAATTCTTTTTTGTTTGAAAGGGGTTTATTCCGAAATGGTCCCATTTAAATTTCAAAAAGATCTGATGATGGGTTTCGGAGACAGACAACGGAACTCTTCAAAAATTGACAGCAAATCAACCGCGATTGGTGCTATCGTATGTTTATGAATTGTTAATACAGTTTAATGGGGAACCACAACTAAAAAGTGAAAAATAAAAAACTTTTTTACAAAAAAATAGAACCGACTTCCAAAAAATTTGCAAAATAATTTTAATTTCGGAAGTCGGTGTCAAAAAACGAAGACACAAAACAAGAACACCGACTTCCGAAATTAAAATTATTTTGCAAATTTTTTGGAAGTCGGTTCTATTTTTTTGTAAAAAAGTTTTTTTTTCATTTCTTTACATCGTGTTGATTTTATGGGCCGTTATTGTACTAACGTGTTTTTGTACGATAATTATTATAACACTGTGATTGTTCTCTAGTCCTAGAAATTAGTGTGGTGCTAGTGGAATATCTCGTTAAGCAGCTAAAAGCAGGCCTCTTACCAGCTGAGAAAAAAAGATACTCTAGTAGTGAAAATATCCTTTTACAGTCTCCACAGTGAAGTACCCTCTACAGGCGTTGCACAGATGGGGTTCCGGAGTTGTGTGTTAACAGGTAACGGGGTTCCAGGTGCTGATGGTCATCACCGGGGATTTTTAGTGAGATAAAAATGCCACACTCCGGGGATTATGTCTATAGTTGCAAAACTTCTGAAATATTCTGAATAATTCCGGAATACTTCTGGGAAAGTTTCTTTAAATCCGAATTATTCAAAATGAATTTAACTAAGATTTTTTTTTTTTGCTGTAAAATCGTATTTTGCATCGATCGTCGATCGCCGCCGCCGCTGCTCCTCTGTGCGCCGGCCGCTGCCGCCGCGCTGGCGCCACGCCGCGCGCGCCCGACTGCCACGAGTCGTGCGTGCAGGCGATGGCGGTGCGAGGTGCGGTAAGAGCGGAGATGCTCCCCGGAGAAGTTTTCACCCGCGCGAGAAAGATTCGTACCCCGCAATCGAATGTTTCCGCGGAATATTTCGCCCGAATAATTCAATGGGAATTTTATGTTGATATTTTTATAGGTAGATCTATGTTAGCCTGCGATTTATTCTTTTGTTTTTAGGTAGGTACCTACTTATTTCGAAATCGAATGCTATTTTTATAAATGTCAGTTGTGGAATAAAAAACCAGGCCTAGCATATTTGATTTGTTTTTTGAAAAAGGGTTACTTATGTTTTTGGTTAGTTTGTATGTACCTCTGTACGCATCGCGAGTATTCGCGAGTCGCATAGGTAGGTATTAATCATTACCTACCTACTTAACGCGTATAATAGCCCAGTCAATAAAAACAAACAAAGGCAAACCTTGCAAGCAAACACGTTTTGATGCGGTTTTCAGAAAAGTGTTATACTTAGGAGCAGGTTTTGGTATTTTAACCGATTTAAAAAAAGGAGGTTATGAGTTTGAACCGTATTTATGTATGTTTGTCCGCGATCATCTCGCGTTTGGCTGAACCGATTTTGATGCAGTTTTCAGAACAGTATTATTAGTCACTATATGTATACGTGACATAAAATAATGTTGAAAAATAGGTAGTAAGGTCAATTTTCCTGGTTTTTTTTGACAGTTGAAATATTCCCAAAGTTTCGGAATATTTCGAAATACTTCCGAAGTATTCGACGGGAATGATTCGGAATTTTTCCCGCCAGCATCTATAATTATGTCACTTATCTCCAAAGCTCGGGCGCCCTTTGCAGGTTTCCCCCGAAAACAAAAGAAAAAAGACAATAAAGGTACATCTCTACCTAATTCGTCAGGCAATACATTAGGTATGTGATATGTAGGACTAGTGGCGCGGAAAAATACAAATTGTGGTTTTTCTCGTATGTTACATAGAAAAATTAACAAAAAGAATCGTTTGGTAAGAAACAGGATTCTTTCGAATTCTTCTTCTTCTTTGATGTTTTGAAAAGTTGAAAAAATCAAGTTTTATTGAAATAGTCTCCATTTTATTAGTATGTGTTATTATGAAAAGTCGAAAGAGTTAAAGCATAGATATCCTACGTTAAATATAGTACTTTTATTTGAAAGAAAAAAACATGAAATGTTTGCCTTTTCTTTCATTCGGATTTATTGAAAAAAAAAACATAAAATACATATTGGAAACTTTCGAATGAAACACTGAAAAAAACAATGGAATTGGAAAGAAACGGAAATTTTTCCTGCTTTTTCAACGCTAGGAGGGTACCTACTAGGTTGTGAATTGGCCACATAGCATGGAATACAAGTATCAAATAAACAAGACACATTTGCTTATTACTTCACGTTGTCCTACGGGAAGTTTGACAGCTATCAAGGAGTGTTTCACTACATTAAATGTCACACAGGTTCACCTCAGCTCATAATTTTATGGCGTCATTTCAATATGTTTCTTTGAACAAGAATATGAATTTATTCAGTACGTATTATATTAATTTTAAGTTAGCATAGTTAAGTACTTAAATTCCTTATTATCACCCGAGTTCATAGGTCAATGGGAAGTAAAACAAGCTTCGGATTTTTTTTTTGTGGCAAACGACGGATAGACAGACAGACGGACACGTGAGTGACAGCAATAGGACTCCGCTTGAACCCTGTGGGAGCGAACCCTAAAAAAAAAGTATAGTCGAATTGAGAACCTCCTTCTTTTATGTTTGAAGTCGGTTAAGAAGAAGACCGGTGGAGCGACGGTTAATATTTGCCGTCTATGACATAAAAATAATAAGGTCGTTTATTTTCCCATTGCCATAGCAAGTGACACACAGTGCCAACTAGTGCCGTCTTATAACTATTACGAACCTTTACTGCTGCGATACACGCAATGCAAAGTTAGTATTGCGTTTACAAAAACAAATTCTTACATAAAACGCAATGTAGTTTATATAGGGCGTATAGTTTTGTGACCGCAAGAAAGTTTGTTTTTGTACAAACTGCGTTTCTTTTGTTTTTTTTTTTGTTTTTTGAATTATTGTGTTATAGGCTGGTACGGAAATTACTATGTAACAATCCGTGTGCCCAATGTGTATTCCCTATCGGCAAAAATGGCGAACTTCCTTTTTTTTAACATTTTCTTTTTCTTTTCAACATTTTTTTTTTAACATTTTCTTTTTAATTTTTTTTTTTAACATTTTCCACTTCTTTAGAGATTAATTTTCAAAAATCGTTATTTGATTCGCACTCAACAGAAATGTATAGCCATATTTTGTATAATGTTTCTGCCCAAATAAATGAATAGCTTTTTTCAAGGTGGCCATAGTAAAAAAATCAATCTGCCTAGCCTTTTCCCAATTATCTTGGGGTCAGCTTCCAGTCTAACTGGATGCAGCTGAATACCAGTATTTTACATAAAGCGACTGCCTATCTTACCGCCACAACTCAGTTACTGAATACGATACCCCTTGTGTCACTTTTGGGTTTCTGACGACCCGTAACGACTGTCACAGATCCACGATTGACAGCCGGGACCAACGGCTTAACGTGCTTTCCGAGGCACGGAAGATGGTCACCCATCCATGGATCAACCCCGGCAAGCGTAGCTTAACCTGATGGATTGACCCATGCGGCTGTCATTACTGAAGCCACGAGCTCCTTAAGGTAGTCATAGTAAATTCCCAAAAAAATGAATTGGAAAATTAGTATGGGAAGTCAATTTTTTTTTCGGTACTGGTGCCGATTCTCTTGTTCAATGACTAAACTAAAATTAGAGAATCGCTATCTTTTACTAAATGGCAGTGCGAGAAAAGGACGGCTATAGCTATGAACTAAGTTAGAGATGTCAAACTAGTTTACGACTTGCGCTGCACCGTGTTTTTAATCGACATGTTTTTACGTGTACCCTTAATTTGTATGGAAATATTAGTTCAACTAAATTTGACAGCTCTAATTTACGTCCGTCTCTTTCTTGATTTATTAAAGAGAACAAGATAGCAATAGCCTAAATTAAGTTTAGTTTGTGTACAACAGAATCCGCACCATTATCCAAATGGCTTGCTTAAAGAAAGCGGTTCATTTATATGAGCAGAAACAGTATTTAAAATATGACTACCCTTTTGCTCAGGGTGTAACACACTGTACTTATGACCACCCTCTTCCCAGATCGAACAAATCATAGGCCACACGGATAATAAACTGGGGAAATATACTTAAGTAAGTAATAAGTACCACTTAGCCTAACTGGGAAAAACAAGCTTGATTAACTAGGTAGATACCTAACATATATTATTGCATACCAGTACAGTATTATAAAGAGGTAAAGTTACTGAGTTTGTGAGGCTGTAGGGGGTAATCTCTGGTTCTACTGAACCGATTTTAAAAATTCTATTACCGATAGAAAGCCACTTTATTTGTGAGTATCATAGGCTTTTTTTTTAAATCCTCGCGGACGTAGTCAGGGGCGAAGTGCTAGTTATAAAATATAACTGTTATACATTACGTTAGGTAGTTAATTTTTTACAAACATCACCATTATCATTGCACGTACTTGGTAACGAGATTGGCAATACTGTACAGCTATTGTTACTCCAAAAAATAATGTGGTAATTTCGTTTTTCAATCGTTTTAATCACACCCACCGGAAAGTCTCGATCTTTCTGCCTCAAGATTAGAGTACTTGCCATAATTTTATGCAACACTTGGTACCGAGACACCCATTCCATATTCAAAGTACCATTCCAAATATTACAAGTACACACATAACGGCGTACTAAGCAAACACGCGGCGTACTCGCGTACTTACGATTATGTAAATACGCGGCGTACTAACTGCGCTAAGAGTAAGGATGTGCCGACTTAGTTTAAATACGCTGAGCACTCGTTAGAGTCAATATGATTTTCTAAATGTGTATGTTTTATACGTTTTATGGAAGATGGTTATGAAGTGATCTCTATGTAATTGGTTTTGGTAACTTACTATATTTTCCCTTGTACAAGAACTGTACCTACAGAAGAGTTTCACTCATCCGGCAGTATTCAAAATAAGGTCGTTTCCTAAAAAAATATAATCATCCAGTCAGTTAGTACCTAAAAATATTGGTCACGTATTTCTTCTTTTGCTACGTAAACAAAAAACTTTTTTACAAAAAAAAAAAAACAACCGACTTCCAAAACAGAAAATACACTAAAAATTTAAAAATAACTTTAATTTCAGAAGTCGGTGTTTGTATTTTATTTCTTCGTTATTTGACACCGACTTCCGAAATTAAAGTTATTTTTAAATTTTTAGTCTATTTTCTTTTTTGAAAGTCGGTTGTTTTTTTTTTGTAAAAAAGTTTCATTATTAAAACTCAAAACACCATTAACATGGAACGTGGAATTTAAACAGACTCGTACTCGTAATTGGAGAAAACCAAAACGTCATCTAAGTATAGGTACATATTTATCGTTTTTGTTCAGTTTTTCAAAAAGCGCTGAAGCAATTTCGATAAAATTTATATGGGACCACCTCCCCCACGTAACGAACCCCCACTCCTGAACTTTGATGCGTTTTATCTTTGTAATTTTTATTGGTTTGGTAAAGCATAAAAAACTTGTCCAATATTTTCGGACTAAATATTTTCATACCTAGGAAACATCCCTAATAAGGCCTGCCGGAATATTGGAATGTTCGGATTATTGAATTGTACAAAAAAAATCAGGATAGTAAAAATAAAGCATTTTAAAATGTCCAATGAATCGAACCTCCGACACGCAGCGTAGCAGCCGACGCTTAACCACTGCGCCAACCGTGTCGTCAAATCATGTTGTCCTATCTCAGCAAGACGGGCTGATTTTGGATGTGTGTGTTCACGTACTTTTTTGTTTCTGAGTGCGTAAGCATAGAGAAAAAGAGCAAGAAAAAAGGTTTATATATCATAGGTTTATGTATCATAGGTACTTGTATCCTACACCATTTGTGCTAGATATGGTAGCCTACCAAAGTTCAGTAAGAGTGAGTCAGGAGAAATCTTGCTATCATAACGCTATTTCATCCGCCTTATTCGTGGTTCCAGTTCAACTTCTCGCTCTTACAGTACATTCCCTTTAATATTCCTCTACGACTTCGCCCTCGGCAACGTCCTCTATTTTCAATGCCTCAAACCGGTTCCAAATCCCTTAAGAGGGAGCAGGAGCTGCGATTCTCCATAGAAATGTATTCCCCTTTTTTCTTCCTGAATTGCCTTTAAAGCAATCTTTTTTTTTTTCATAAAACAAACACACATTCAAAACAAACCGGCGTTCGAGAAATAGAATAAACACTAGTTAAACTCTAGTTAAACTTTTCCCTTTAAAATCAGCCGCCAACACCCTGCTTCTAATTCATCCCCCAGTAACCCTTATTCAATCAGATATAAGACAAACAAAACATCGCGAATCAACACGGAGGTAATCTCCGATGCAAATAGACTCAAAACTCGAACAACTCAAACAAACAAACAAACGGCAGCTCTATCAATAATATAACCGTCACCAATTTATTGATACTACCCTTTTCTACCCTTAACAAGGATGGCAAACCTTTCTGGATTTGCTTACCAATTTGACTAAACCAAAAACACGTTTTGGTTACCCAATCTGAAAAGATGGAATCTGAAAAAAAAGAATCTAAAAAGATGGAATCTGAAAAAATAGAATCTGAAAGGATGGAATCTATAAAGATGGCATCTAAAAAGATGGAATTTAAAAAGATGGAATCTGAAAAGATCAACTCAAGATGTCATCTTGCGCGCCTCAAAAAGATGTCAGCCACCACTGACGGGGGCCATCATGGCCGATGCCTGCATGCCAAGGGGTTGTGGATAAATTCTTAACAGAGTTACCGCGCCCCTGAGCACTCAGGCAAGGAAGGAACAGGGGTGGGTTTTGGTCAGTAAAAGTCTGACCCTCCCGCTTCTCCAGAGCGGTAGAAGTCATAGGACGAATTCCCACCACAAAAAAAGGTATTAAGAGAGTTTGTTAAGGGGGCCAAGAACTAGTTGGGGCAGCGTGACGAAATGTGATGTAGAACACCGTTTAGTTTTAGTCAATACTAGTCTGGCAGACGCGTCCGCCTGTCCTACGGTAGAGGACATCCGTGCAGATTTCCACACGATAAAGTAAAGGTATTAATTAAAGATAGTTTGTCAAAATTACAACATGTTATCATTTTCATCATCATTTCACAAACAGAGACTCCATTGCTACCCATAGTCCATTTCCAAGCGTCGCCTTATTGACTAGTATTGAGATTCTTGCAGTGAGAGCATTTTCGCGAATCTTACCCAGTCATGAGCATAGGTCCACTATGTTGTGGGCCAATCAAAAATAACTTACGTAGAATTTTGTGTGGGCGATTTAATTTCAAAAAGAATAGAACAAAAATCGGCCAAGCGCGTGTCAGGCTTCGCACATTTAGGGTTCCGTACCAACCAATAAGAGAATTATCAATGAAAAAGTTTGATTTATCAATATATTGGTATTTGTTAGTAAAAGATACGTAATAATTATCACCAAATTTCAATTTCAAAGTCAATGGAATGGAAGTTAAAAAAAATCGGAACAAAATTTTGTGATAGACGACAGACAGGCCGATGCACAGACGGACGCTTGAGTGACAACAATAAGGCTCCGTTTGGACCCTTCAGGTACGGCACTCTAAAATTTAGTATAGAAAGAACGTGAGCTTTGTAGTTTTTACCTAGCGTAAATAGTGGTGACGATTCTGTTGTGAACAAACTAAAATTAGTTTTAGCTATTGCTATCTTTTTCGCTCTAATAAAAATAGAAGGAGACGGATGTAAATTAGATAATTCAAATTTAGTTGAACTAATATTTAAATACAAATTAAGGGTACACTTAAAAACATGTCGACTAAAAACACGGTAAAGCGCAAGACATAAACTAGTTCCACATCTCTAACTTAGTTCATAGCTATAGCCGTCCATTTCTCGCACTGCTTTTTAGTAAATGATAGCGATTCTCTAATTTTGGTTTAGTTATTGAACAAGAGAATCGGCACTTGTGTCCCACTGCTGGGCAAAGGATACCTCTTTCCTTTCACAAAACCCCTCTATCTTTTGCAATCTCTGGTCGTATTTGCTGCAACGCTGCATTGAAAATAAAGTTAAATTGTTTACTATGTATATGCTATACATATGCTACGAGCAATAGGTTCGACACCCCTACTAGCGAAACGCGTTTAATACTAAGGGATGAAACAAAAGACTATTGTTAGACAACCCACTTTTCAACTTTATCACAAGGGGTGATAGCATTGTAGTTGGGGGTATGGCGATATTGTGAGTGAGTCACACCCTGATCGCTGTTTTGTTTGTTTGTCATTGCTAAGAGCTTGCAAGGCATTGTGAAATAGGGATTGATCATTAGCGCTACAGATCATTATTGTGATTGCAGTGTCATTTATTAGACTACATCTCATTTTTTTATACAGTGAAGTCTTACTTTAAAAAAAAACTTTTTTTACAAAATAAAACAACCGACTTCCAAAAAAAAAATACACTAAAAATTTAAAAATAACTTTAATTTCGGAAGTCGGTGTTTGTATTTTATTTCATCGATATTTGACACCGACTTCCGAAATTAAAGTTATTTTTAAATTTTTAGTGTATTTTTTTTTTTGGAAGCCGGTGGTCTTTTTTGTAATTTATTTTTTTATTTTTCGCTTTTTAGTTGTTATGTTCCCAGAACTAAAAACCCCAATAACATGGAACGTGGAATTTAAACATTTGGAGAACACAAAAACGTCATCAATATATGCGTATTTTTAACCGACGAAAAAAAGGAGGAGGTTCTCAATTCGACCGTATATATATATATTTTTTTTTTTTTTTTTTTTTGTGTATGTTCAGCCCTCACTCCGTCATTTATGAACTGATTTTTTTTTATTTTTTTTTAGATAGGGTATACCTCAAGGGTGGTCCCATGTCAAGGAAGTCAGGCTCTGACAGTGGAAACCTGATAAAATTAAGAGAAAACCTCGAAAATTGTGGGCACGTTTAGCGTTTCTGTATGTATGTTCGGCCCTCACTCCGTTATTTATGAACCGATTTTGATTATTCTTTGTTTGTTAGATAGGGTATATCTCAAGGGTGGTCCCATGTCAAGGAAGTCAGGATGTGACACTGGAATCCTGATAAAATTGAGAGAAAACCACGAAAATTGTGGATACGTTTAGCGTTTCTATATGTATGTTCGGCCCTCACTCCGTTATTTATGAACCGATTTTGATGATTCTACTTTCCTTAGATAAGGTATACCTCAAGGGTGGTCCCATGTCAAGGACATTAGGATCTGATCATGGGATCCTGAAAAAATTGAGAGAGAACCTCAAAAATTGGGCACGAATATTGTTCCTGTTTACTTTTCATAACTTAATCAGGTATCTGCCGCGACACCTCGCGGCTCGGCAGACAGAGCTCCGACAGGATCTCATGGTGACATGGAGAGAGCGACTGTCACAACCCAGCGCTGGGCACGCCACCATCGCGGCGGTAGTGCCCCTCTTTGAGGAGTGGCTGGAGAGGCGCCATGGCGCCCTCACCTTCCGCCTGACGCAGGTCCTCACCGGACATGGCTGTTTCGGGAGGTACCTGTGTCGGATCAAGGCGGAGGTGACCCCTAGGTGTTTCCACTGCGAGGATCGCCCAGAGGACACGGTGGAGCATACGGTGGAGGTTTGCCCCGCTTGGGCAGAGCACCGCCGTGTCCTCGTGGATGCGATAGGCGGCAGCGACCTCTCGCGCCGTGCCCTGGTTCAGGCCATGGTACGGAGCGAGAGGGAATGGGAAGCCATCTCCTCCTTCTGCGAAGCAGTAATGCTCGCGAAGAGGGAGGCGGCATACGTTAGGGAGACTCAACAACAGCCGAGTCGCCCTAGCGCCCTCAGCCGCAGCCGCCGCAGGAGACGCCAGGGGCCGCGAGACGATCTCCGGCCATCGTAGACCCGGGCCTGCGGACGGCGAGTAGTCGATAACTCGCCGCCCGATCAGCACCAGTCCCGAGAGTCGACGGCGCGTAGTGTTCCACGCGCGCCTCAAAGAGTTGTCAGCAAAGGACGGGGCCTGCCACGGCCAATGCCTGCCCGAGGGTTGATGATAAATTCGAAAGAGTTACCTCGCCCCTGGGCACGTAGGGCAGGGAGGAACAGGGGTGGGTTTTAGTCAGTAAGAGTCTGACACGCCCTTCCGCTCCACCCTAGAGCGGAAGAAGTCATAAGATGATTTCCCACCCCCAAAAAAAAAAAAAACAGGTATTTGCATTTAGGAATCATCACATCCTGAAACTGAGCTGATGATGGAAACCATACCATTACTACACAATATAAGTTAGATATCAATCTGGTTTTAGTGACAAATACCACATAATATGCTTTGAAAAAAGACGTCTTTACAATATTGGAGGTAACCTCAACTGGTCAATATCCTGGAAACTTCATGGAAGAATGGTTACATCATCAGCTCAGTGGCAAGAGGAATTATGGAGGATTAGAAATTAGCCTCAGAGTGTTAAAAGATGATGCGAGCCACAAAAAATCATAAAATAAAAAACTTTTTAACAAAAAAATTAACCGACGAAAAAGAACTAAAAAGCAAAAAATAAATAAACCTTTTAAAGTCTTGAGTAATGAGCATATTTACCTAGAAATTAGCCTCAGAGTGTTAAAAGATGATGCGAGCCACAAAAAATCATAAAATAAAAAACTTTTTAACAAAAAAATTAACCGACGAAAAAGAACTAAAAAGCAAAAAATAAATAAACCTTTTAAAGTCTTGAGTAATGAGCATATTTACCTACATTAAATATCAAATTTTATATAAACTAATTTTGAGTCGGCGCCAATTATTAAAATGAATAATTACCTACTTACAGCCTTCTTCATTTGTAAGTACTTATAAAATTTAGATATTTAATAATCAGATTGTTGTTTGGCGCCGACTCAAAATTAGTTTATATAAAATTTGATATTTAATGTAAGTAAATATGCTCATTACTCAAGACTTTAAAAGGTTTATTTATTTTTTGCTTTTTAGTTCTTTTTCGTCGGTTAATTTTTTTGTTAAAAAGTTTTTTCGTTTTTGTTCAGTTTCTCAAAAAGCGTTAAAGCAATTTCGATAAAATTTATATGGGTGGTCCCCCTCGGGAGTATATTCTTTCGGATAAAAAAATAATGTTGAAAATCGGTCAACAACAAACGGAGAAATGCGCGGATATCCATAAAAAAACAAAAAAAGAAAACACACGTACAGTCGAACATAGAACCCCCTCCTTTTTCGAAAGTCTGTTAAAGAGACTTTGACCTTTGAATCAGTTTCGGTGCTTTTTCTCAGGGTAGTCAACTTTAGCTAAAACTTACAAAAAATAATGTAAAAAATAAAAACCTATTTACATAAATAAAGTCATTTATCATTTACTAATAGTATTAAAAACCAGGAGGTGCCGGATCTCTAAGAGATGTCAGCAGTAGGTACCTGACAGGGCCCGTTAGGACTGATGCCTGTCTGGGGTCACGGATAAATAGAGTTACCGCGGCCCTTGGCTTACAGGTATCTAAAGGAACAAGGGCGGGTATTAGTCAGTAAAAATCTGACACGCCCTCAGAGCAGGAGAAGTCATTGAATGATATCCCACAAAAAAGGGGTGGTTCCGGATTATTTGAAAGTTGGGATTGATGGATTGTATAGGTATAGAAAAAAGTAAGATAATTAAAATAAAACATTTTAGAAGATCCTAATTTAATTAAGGACCATATAGGAAGCGATGGGGTAGCCCCAGGCAGTGCAGTGCCGGACTAATGGAATATGCCCAAGTACTGACAGAAGTGATAAATGGGTCTCCCCATCTTGCTGCATATAGATGTATCGAAGATATTATGTCGGTGCTGCACTTGGCTATAGTATTTAAATAGTCTTGCTACAATGCTCGGCTCTTTTTAGCAATTTCAAGTTTAGAATCTTGATGTCTGCTCAGCTCCAACACACCCTGATTTTTTTTGTGGAATGTTTGTTCGTCATTATCGTTGCTATAGTGAACGGGGATAATCATTAGTGCCTCTGATGATAATCATTGTGATTGCTGTGACATGAAATTGATCACATTCCATTGTTAGATCTAGGTAAAAATATGTTAAAAGTGGTGTAGTGTACTGCACCTATTTTCATAGAATTTTACCTACGAGAGGCTCGTGGCTAAAGTAATAACAGCCGCACGTGTCAATCCATCAGGTTAATCAACACTTGCCGGGGTTGGTCCATGGATGAGTGACCATCTTTACATACCGAGACTCATCCATACCTCGGACAGCACGTTAAGCCGTTGGTCCCGGCTGTCAATCGTGGATCTTTGGTAGTCGTTACGGCTCGTCAGAAGCCCGAAAGTCTGACGACCTGTCTTACCGAGGGGTATCGCGTGAAACTCAAGTGGTTGCCAATCCGCCTTCGCCGAAATGCTCGTATTCTTGCCCTCCTGTACAATGTACTCTTTTCGCCTTTCACCCCTCTTTACCTCAAGAAACGTTTCCAGTTTCTTTGCGACTCCCACACGAAAGTTCTTAGGTCATCAGATAACTTGAGACTTAAAATGCCAATGCATTCCACTACTTTCCAAAATAAATCCTTTACAGTCCAGGCCGCTCGTCTGTGGAATGCATTGCCAGTGTCAATAAAACGCGCGCAATCACTTTCATTATTTAAAAGACTATTAAGGGAGCATTACTTGTCACTGTAACCATGTTCTTGTTCTAGCTGTTTTTTTTTATTTATTTTTTATTAACATTTGTTGTCACTTATTTTCTTGCCTATATATTTAGTATGTATGTATCTATAATTGTATTGTGTTGTAGTCTTTATATTTGCACCAAGTGCAGCCCCATTTTGTGTCCAGGCAATCTCTGTCCATTCCAGGTTGCCTGGAAGGGATCGCGGAATGCGATAAGACCGTCAATTGTATGTTTTTTAGTATAAATTTTCCTTAATGTGTGTGTATTTTTTTGGTGTAGAATAAAGTATGTAATAAATAAATAATATATAAATTATGCATTACCCAGTAACTGGGTTGTGGTGATCAGATAGGTAGTCGCTCCATGTAAAATACTGGTATTCAGCTGCAACCGGTTAGACTGGAAGACGACCCCAAGATAGTTTAGAAAAGGCGCGGGCAGATTAATGGACCTACTCATACATGTATTCCTTGAGAATTGGAATATGGTTACACCGAACCAAGAACAGTAGAGGGAATGGAGGAGACCTTGGCCCAGCTATGGGACAGTACGGGATAATTATAATAATTTGCTAACGTTCAGAGCCTGTTCAACATTGGCATTAATTTTGAGGACTTAAAAAAATTAAATACTTAATTCTGTTTTCTGCCAGAAAAATACCTATATAATAATAATAACAATTTATAAGTATATTAGAGCAGTGGTGGCCCAGTGGTAAAGGCTGCGACTTGCAAGTTTTAGGTCGCGAGTTCAAACCCAGGCAGGCGCTTTACTTTGTGTAAAATTATTTCATCAGCACCGCTCTCAAAATGGTGAAGGAAAACATCGTGAGAAAACCGACATGTCCTAGAACATAAAATTCAAAGACATGTGACATCCACCAATCCGCATTGGGCCCGCGTGGTGGATTACCCTCTCACAGAAAGGAGGCCTGTGCCCCAGCAGTGGGGACATTAAAAGGCTGATGATGATGATAAGTATATTGACTTGGCTCGCGAGGTTGTCGACATGTAGGATGTGGACTCAGCGATCATTATACCGATAGTCGTGTCAGCCAATGGCTTAATAGCCACGAGCCTCGACCAACATCTCAGGAGGCTCTTGTTAAGGGCTTGATTCAGATAACTGTACTTCTGGACACGGCTCGCATTGTTAGGCGGTTTCCCTCTCTGGAGCCCTGACCGCCGGTAGCTTGGAACCTGTTCCCGATACCGATGGGCTACTATTTTTAATATCTTAAAATGTTTTATAAGTATATTTTTTAAGAAATATTTAAAAATGTATTTAATAAGTAAGGAACATGAATAAACGAAATATAATAATAATTTATTTCTTTCACGAAAAGTACTTATTATAAATTACAAATAATTGCTGTGACCAGTATTATGTACACACAAGTTTTAGCATCTGGAGCCGAACTAGGATGGACAGTGCCAACCCCCTCGAGTTACTTTAGATTATGTTTCTTAAAAACTAGCATTTTGCAATACCATTGAATATTATGTACCTACTCTATAAAGCTTTGTAATAGTGGTCTGATCCTCTCTTTGAGTGTTATGTTAGGTGAATGAGTGAGTGTGAGAGGGTGTCTATAGTTAGGTGTGAGTTTGATATGTGGCAGTTTATGAGTAGGCATTTAACCTGAAACTATTAAGTAAACTAAAACCATAGATATCGATTGTTTAATATCGTAAAGATGTAAGCACGTTGCGTATGTAAGACCACGACCACCAGATACCCTGGCATACTGCTGACATCTTACACAAAATAAACCTTATTATTTGAAACCCTTCCCATAGTTCTACGAAAAGGTCCATTCCGGTTAAGCCGAAGGTTTCAAGGAACTATCTCCTGGTAAAATATTAGCGAGTTAAGACGTTAATCGTCTGATAAGGAAGGAGCTACTTTACGTCCGTAAGTTACTGTTATTCACTTAATTGTTAACTTGCTAATACCCAGGATTTTAGAGGATACGCTGATATGAAAGTGGGCTGTATTTATGTGTTTTTTAAGTTATGTCTGGAGGTTATTATGCTGGCAGATTTAAGCCTTTTCCACACCTTTTGATAAGGAATATCGTTGGAGGATTATGCTGATTTATTCGGCTTACAGAGCATTTCCTTAACAAGATTAAACAATGTAGAACCTATGCAGCGTGTAACGGAAAGGTGTAGTCATATTTTAAGAACTGCATCTGTCTATCGATATGAACAACTTTCTGCAAGAAAAGGAAATTCTGTTTTTAGTTTTTTTTTTTTTTTGGGAATTTTCAATTTTTTCTTAGAGAAAGTTGTTCATTACCATGGGCACAACCGGTTTTTAAAATATGACCACACCTTTCCGTTACACTCTGTATAAATGACTTTGTGATCGATCTAGGATTAACTCCTGATATAAACTTTTAGTCTTAGTTATCAGTCAGTAAATATATATAGATGAGGACCAGTGATAATGGCGACTTACAAGTTGTAGGTCGTGGGTTCAAACCCAGGCAGGTGCTTTACTTTGTGTAAATTATTTCATCAGCACTGCTCTCAAAACGAGGAAGGAAAACATCGTGAGGAAACTGGCATGTCCTAGTCCCAAAATTCGAAAACACGTGACATTCACCAACCCGCATTGTGCTCGCGTAGTAGATTACAGTCCACTCTCTCTCTGGCAGAGAAGAATCCTGTGTCCAAACGGTGGGAACATTGAACGCTTTATGCTTATGAATAAACTTTTAATCTCAGTCATCATAAAGGATAAACATGATATAGTGCTGTTTGCAGACGACACTTCACTTTTATTTCAACTCAAACGTCAGCAGGTGGTTGTTGATGATGTAAATATTGCTCTTTCAACTGTAGTTAACTGGTTTAATATCAACAATCTTCTCTTTAACGAGAAAAAAACAAAATGCGTAAAGTTCACATTACCCAATGTAACACAAGTGAACACTAGTGTGTCAATAAAGGGAAACCCGAGGATTCCACAGTGTTCTTAGGTTTAACTTTGGATGCGCAGCTTCAGTGGAGTCCCCATATAGATAAACTGTCCAAAAAACTTAGCTCTGCAGCATACGCCGCGCGCCGTTAGGAAAAATCGTGGTTTAACTGATTTAGAGACAGCTCGTTTAGTATACTTTAGTTATTTTCATAGTGTGATGTCGTACGGCATTCTGTTGTGGGGTCATCAGTTTAGGTACGAGCAGATAAGGTACCTACTATTTACTCAGAGCTTTGTTGTTTTTATATAGAATCCACGAACAAACTTACTCTTTTAAGTTCAAGCTGAGCCGTCTATTCACGAATCAAGTAAAACACTTTTATTTTTAAAATCAATATCTTTACTGATACTCCAGCAAAAACTTCAAACTTCCTATTCCGGAAGGTTTACTATCATTTATTAAAGTGTTCCATTGACTATCTTCGAAGTTGTTCATCAGATTTTCACCAAATTTAAAAGGGACCATTTGTTTTTTGGGGTTGAAAATCATCCAATGACATTCCCCCGCTCTGGGTGGAGCGGCAGGGCGTATCAGACTCTTACTGACTAAAACCCACCGCCGTTCCTTCCCTGCCTGAGCGCGAAGGGGAGCGGTAACTCTGTTACAAATTTATCCGCTACCCCTAGACACTCAGGCAGGGAAGGAGCAGGGGTGAGTTTTATTCAGTAAGAATCTCACACGCCCAAATGGGACCACTAGGGAAATCTTTCAAACAAAAAAGAATTTTTCAAATCGGTCCAGGCGTCTTCGAGTCGATAAACAAAATCTTTAGACGATTTGTTGACTTACTCCTTTTTGAAGTTCGGTTTGTAAAATATCACCACAAAACTCCAGTTTCTACCTATAAAGGGTATACCCACCAATTTTCATTACGCGTCTGATTAAGACACCGATTGCAATTCCTGCAGCGACCCAGTGAAGCAGACGCGTTGTTAGCAGACTTTTACTTATTGTAGAACTACTGGGACGAACAATTTGTTGGTCGAACGGTCCCGACGGCCAAAGATTGCTTTTTTAAAGATACACTTGGAATGAGCAAGTTCGATTGCTCGAATTCTTGGCAGGGTTAGAGTTTATTTAGTTGCTGTGCAGGTTGGCAGCGTTTAAGATACGGAGACTTATAAATAGTTGGGATTGCTTGGTAGAAAAGTCTTGATTTGAGACTTGTTTTTTTTTGGGAAACATTATGTTAGTTTTGAGGTTTGTAGATCTATTTATTTACTCGGTGATCTAATAAAATAGTTAACAAAAAACACGCTTGTAACTAGTTCGCTAGCTATCTTTAGGAGTCCATCATATTAAATTTAGAGTTTTTCCTTTCATTTTTCGTATTCTTATCAGCAACCCCTGGTTTGATACTTATATATTGTAGAGACCCTAGCCCTCTTGTGGGCTGTAGGGTTCCTTCCACAGAAGCACTTCGACGTTAACGGGGGCGTCGCGTAGCACCAGCACTCGTTGACTCGGTGCGAGAGGACTGTGTGGATGGGATCTATCTACGGGGCGGACAATTAATATATCTGAGGGCAACTGCAAATTACTATATTCAGTATAATATGAAACATTACATATTAGCCCACTCAGTCGGAATCGCGGACCCCTAACCAACTTAGTCTGACACAAACGTCAAGTCTAACATTTCTTCTTAATTTATATCAAACGGCTTTTCAAGAGTTTCTAGAAAGTTCTAACCTGCCCCAGTCGGCAACATAAGGCCGCCAACATAAGGTCGTCACATGGGAATGCATGATTAAAAATAACTAGTTCGCCTTCTTTAGAAGATTTTCATGATAAATTTAAAATGACATTACTTAGCTTATCATGCATTGTCATCCAAACTAAACATGTTCGCAAAAATTTAGCTCCATCGGAAATCGGGTAGTGGGTCTTTACTTTCTAAGATTTGTTTACACAGTTACTGCTGAAGCTAATGAAAACGTACTATAAAGTGTAAAAATATAAATTACTTATCATCACGCATTTAATCTCTGGAGGGTTTGGCAGAAGTAAACCTATAGACCACCCACTTCACGAGCCGGAAATTTAAAGTACCTAAAGTAAGTCTATCAAGGAAAAAGAAATTTTGAGTAGCAATACACCAACTGAATGGTGTTAATTAATGATTTGAATCAACGTATTCACATTAAATTAAATTCATTTTACCTACTAATAGACCCAAGTCTAACTCAACTGCATCGTTCCAATTTCTAAGTACATTTGTACATCCTCCGACTCAATAGGCAAGTCCTCTCTATGCAGCTCAATTCCTTAAGTAAAGTTACTGCGCTCCGACTCAGCTCAAGCATCTTCTATGTGCCTTTCAGTGTACGCTTAAGTTCAGCTGTGTTTTTGGTGTAATGGATTGGTGGTAAAAGATAGTTTGGTTAAACGGCCATAAATTGTTTATTATTTACACCAAGAGTGTATAAGTACATGCGGCTTTCGAATGACCATAGGCAGGTATGTAATTTTATGCGGAGTGACATATTGGCGACACAGTAATGAGCTGACCAGGGTAGGAAAAAGGTAATGATGGTACTTACTTGGGAATCTTCTTGATGGAGCACGCTGATACAACAGCCTGAGAAGATGTATCAAGTGTTTGCTGGTTTTCTTGTTTGACTGCGCGTGCACACTTCACTTGGTCTGTATATGTCATTCGTGTGTCGGCCACCACTTATAACAGAAAGTTTTTAGAGTGTTTGATATATATAGTAGCGGCGCGGCGCGGCCGGGTGCCAAGCGGTGCGGTATGCGGTTTAGTTAGAACAGAACAAATCGTAATGGCGGCGATCAGTGTTGCCAATTTGCGGGCGCGCCTTTGGTTGGCGCGTGCAATTAGCATGTCTTCCTCCCTCTGCTGTAGGGGAATGTGATAGGCGAGAAAGGGATGCATGATTAGCTCAATCTGTTTTCAAAGAAGAAATGGGTTGCGTTCGGAAATATGATAGTAAAATTCATATTACTAAAACTTGCGCGAGCAGGTCTGCTTTTTTTAAAACTTTATGTCTAACTAGCGAACCCTGCGAACTTCGTACCGCCTCAGAATCAATACATGAATCCGATCTCGAGAAATCATTAACAAAGCCTTTCCATACAAATGTATGAGAAAATGATTTTTGTCCATAATTTTTTTTTAACTTTAAATTTTCTAATACTTGATTAGTTATTCTGCTATTCAAGGCGGAGACAAATCCAACAAATCAAAGATCGGTCCAGCCGTTCTTGAGTAATAAATGTTGTAAATAACCCGACTTTGTTTTATATATATGTTTATAGATTAGGAACTTTAATTCTTTTAGTACATCAGTAATGGATTGAAGTTTTAAGGGAACTGTACGAGCATCGCCACATGAAATGTATTGTTTTAGTTTTTACCTGAACAAGCATTTGCTTATTCGCCGATTACTTCTGTACATTCGCTGATTTAGCTATCGCTCCGACCACAAATAACCTAATAAATATATTCTAGAATTCCATGTTTTACGAATAAACAGTCCATCATTAACAGACATAAAACAGTGATTTTACTTCCTGTACATATTCCTACATCTCACTGTACGGAGCTACTGCCCGTACAGGAAGTGTGGCTAAAATTTCAGGTTTTCGAATTTAAAATCTACTAAAGTAGGTATCAATGTTTCACACACAACACCCATACAGGGTGTGACAGTGCATAGTGTTCCACGCGCGCCTCAAAGAGATGTCAGCAATGTATGACTCCATCCATCGTCGTCGACACATCCGACGACAATGATTCGATTCGATTGTGGGGTCGTGGATACATTCGAAACAGAGTTATCGCGCCCTTGGGCACTCAGGGCAGGAAAGGAACAGGGGTGGGTTTTAGTCACTAATAGTCTGACATTCCCTCCCGCTCAACCCAGAGCTCGAGAAGTCATAGGATGTTATCCCAACCCTCAAAAAAAATTGGACCTCCCATATTTATTTCTATTAGCTGATGATTACTTTGTACCGAAAGTCCATTTTTTTTTTGGGAAGTCATAGTATATACTATGACTTCCCCAAAGAAAGTTATTCACACGGGAGTATAGCAGCTACCTCTGGGATGGTTCAGCTACATACCAACTAGCTGCGCTTGACTCAGTGGAACGCAGAGCTAAGAGGCTAATTCAATGGTGACGTAAAACTGGTGGGTACCTTCATAGCTTGGCTCATCGCCGCAAGGTTGCCAGCTTGTCGGTCTTCTACAGAATGTATTTCGGAGAGTGTGCCCAAGTACTCCACGATCTCATTTTACCGGCCCCCTTCTACCATCGGACATCTAGACGCACTGCAAGTTACCATCCCTCCCTTGTTGCTATTCCACGAATTCGCACTAAGCGTTTCCGAACGTCTTTCATAATGCGCACAGCAAAGGAGTGGAACTCTCTACCTGCGTCTGTATTTCCGAATGCATACAACTCTAATCACTACAAAGTAAGAGTGAACAGACTTCTTCTGGGTAAGCTCGCTCCATCGTCGACTTTGTCTGTCACCTCTGACCTAGACTAGAGTCAAGAGCAAACCCATCTAAAAAAAAAAAGTGTGTGAAAAATAATCAATTTTTTTTATTGTTATCATTACTAGGCTCGCACTTGACCACTATCTCACCTGATGATCACTCTAACTGTGATCTAATTCTAGTTGTGTAAATGTGAGTACCATTTAAAAAAAAAAAATGTGAGTAGGTACCATGAGGCATTAGAATGCGATTATGTTACTGTTTTTTTTTTACTTTAACGAGCATGGCAGTTGAGAGTTTGTCAGGTCATTCAGTTCCCTTCAAAATGGTTGAGCTGAGTGCATATCCACGCGTCATGTTCATGAGCGGGCGCCGTCAATTGAGACTGGTCATCTTTTAACTGGCACTGGCTTATTGATGTTTACTTTTTTGAAATGTTTATTTTTAGGGTTCCGAAAAACCGAATGAAAAAATGGAACCCTTATAGAATCACTCGTGTGTCTATCTGTCTGTCTGTCCGTCTGTCACAGCCGAATTTGCTTCGAATCAACCAAAGTTCAACTCCGTCAGTCTAGCTGACAGAGTTGAAATTTGGTACACACATTATAATCTCATATCTATGACCCAAACACGGACGTGTACCCTAAATAAATTAATTTGGAATAAGAGGGTCACTTTTGGGGTGAAAATAGGAAGATTAAAAATCAAAGTTTTTCAAACTGTGTTGTGCGATATACTCGTATCTTATGAAAGGGCACATTGTGAGGGTCTTGAATATATTTTTTTCATAATTTTAAAATATCTAATTTTGAAGTTATTTTAAAAAAATAGATGAAAAATTACCATTTCCTCTAAAAACCCAGTGGTTTCGGAGATAAGAGAAGGGGGGGGGGGGGCTCTTATCTCCGAAACCACTGGGTCTAAAATTTTGTAAAAATACAGAAAGTAGTTCTTTACTTATAGATTACAGGAAAACCAATAAGGTGCAGGAAATTTAAAAAAAAACCTGAAAAAAATATGATTTGTTTGGAACCCTTTGCGCGCGGGTGCCGACTCGCTCTTGGCCGGTTTTTTTATTAACATCGTTCTCACTTATTAGAAGCAACATGATATATGTAACTAAGTTGTAATAGATAACATGGTTTAAAAGAGTGTCCATGGAGTTTCTTGCACGTTCTTCTCCATAGAGATCTACCCTTTGGAATGTGCTTCATCTTTCTGACTCACTGACTTCTTGACAATTCAAAAGTGCCTGTAAATGATTTATTTGAAATAAATGCTTTGAGTTTTAGAGTTTTGAGGTGGTAAGCGATGATGTTGTCAACGATGGAGCACACTTGTCTAAAAGTAATCTATTTACTCTTGTTTTAAAGACCTCCAGGTTGTAGCTATCAGGAAATACACTCCGGGAAAACACTGCACTGAATTTTTAAAAGGTTCCAAATAAGTTTTTACAATCAACCAAATAATAACAAGGTAACAGCGGTTTGGTATTCAAACAGTTGTATTTTCACGAGAGTGTATTTTTTAAAAAGTATACGCTTGCTCAGCCAGAAAATTAATACAGAACTCTTGTTAGGAAACATGAGGTTTGTTCAAAAATATCAGTCTTCTCTCTGTGTCTACACCGACTGACTTTTAATTATTTATTTTTTATTCATTTTAATATTCTTTGTTTACATGATGATAAATCGTGGTAGCCCATTGTGAAAAAAATAGCTTTGTGATAAAACTTTTTTTCGGAGATAATTCTAGAGTTTAAAATCGAAATATTATTCAGTAAACTACCATTTGTGAAAACATTACAATTGTAAAATAAGAAAATTCTTATTAGTTTTCAAGAAAATAATTTCACAATTCCAAAAAAGGTATAAATTAATTTGAAACAAACCTTTAGAACTATTTTATCAACTACATCTTTTTTTTTGTAGAATTGGCTTGATCTTAGTGTCAGAGCTAACACCACATGACTGAGGACGGATTACTGTGATGGGTGGCCGGCCGAAGGGTACAGCCAAATTGGTTTTTACTTGTGGAAGACTAAAATATTTATAGCGTGCAGATTTTTTATTTAAAGATAAATTCAGACGAATATAACAAACATGTGGGCTTTTGAAATGAGTATGTTTTTTATTAAACGACTCAAAGTGTTATTCGCAACCTAGAAAGAAATAAATATAGAAAATATGTTTATTTACGGTAAACATGACGCAAAAAACAGAGAAACACAACAAAAAAGAAAAAGCTGGGGGAAAACATGCGTCACATCCACGCAAAACGGTCATCGCTCAGCTTAGTGCTGTGCTCCAGCGCTGATCTTGAGCGACTCTCAAAAAATGTACCAGAACCTCAAAAAATGCTCTTCTTTCACAAATAATTGGTGACGCAAGGATCACCAGCAGACTTTTTATACCTTGTATTTAAAAAACTGATACCTGTGGTGCAGGAGGCCCTACAGAAGCTTCCTACGAATTTAAAATAGTAGAATTTACCTTGTTATTTAAACATGCGTGTTCAACTTCGTATTTCAGATAGAAATTACAGCGTTTTATGTCCAAATAGTCGTCAATCAAAGCCATAAAAAATACTCTAATAAAGAATCCAATAGTAAAACGTTTACAGAAAAGAAATTCCGTTTAGAAAATGACACGCTTGTAATAAATGACGTCGTGATTCGTGCGTGACTTTCTAGAAATGGTGATGGGTAACGCAACCTGTCGCAGAGGGAATGAGTAACTGATGTTGTTTGTTTTAAGCATGCCATTTTTTGTTTATTTATTTTCTTGATATTTTCATTTTGGGGTAGAATGTGCTGAAGAATGTTTGTTGCTGTCGCATTTTCTATGATACATGTTCTCTCTTCTAAATCGTTCCTCCATTGCTGGGGATCGTGACTCCTTTTTAGGGTTCCGAACCCGAAGGGTCGAAATGGAACCCTATTGTCCGTCTGTCCGCCTGTCTGTCTGTCCGTCTTCTGTCACAAAATTTTGTTTCGATATTTTTTTAACTTGCCATTGTCCTATGAATTTGAAATTAGGTGATAATGTTTATTTTTACGTATATTTTACTAACAAATACCAATATATTGATAAATCAGATATTATCTTTGATAATTCCCTCATTTGATACGGAACCCTAAATGTGCAAAGTTCGACATGCACTTGGCCAGTTTTTTCAATTGTCTGCCTCCCAATGATCCGGTTCATAGCTCGGTGAAGGGCGTCGACGACATACAATTGTAGCTGTCCGGAGATCTGGTCCAACCATCTCTTCGGGATTCGCTCTATGGGTCTTTTACCTGACCTTTCCCGGTATTGCCAGTTTTCCTAAGTGGTTGGTTTCATGCTATATGTTACCTATGTTAAATGTAATCAAAATGAAATTAATACTGTCCATTACCGTGGCGGTGTAGTGTTTGCGGAGAACAGGGTTGACGATTTCTTTGCTGTATTGCGTAAGGCGAGGGCCTCGTTTATGAGCCGTGTACATGTTTCTGACAATGGCATATTGAGAGCCATATAAGAAGCTAACTATTTATTTGTATATGGCTGTCAATATTCCTGCTAACAATTTTATTTAATGATTTTGATTATATTTTTATTTTATATTGTTTGTAATAATGTTGTTGTAATTAATATGGGAATTTCCTGAAATAAATGATTATTTTTATTTTTTTATAATTAAGAATTTATTGTTTATTAAATAAAAAAAAAATACATATTTTCTATAGTCTAAAAAAACTAAAACACTTATTTTTTATTTTTCGTGTTGTTCTCAAGAAATCCTTTAATTTGATACCCGTTTCATGGGAATATAATACAAAATAAGTAGTCCGCCATCCTTGGGCGTCCGCCATATTGGATTTAGAATGACGCCATTTAGCCAACCATGCATTGTCATCGAAACTAAATATGCACGCAAAATTTCAGCTAAATCGGAAACCGGGAAGTGGGCCAAATTTAATTTCTAAGATTTGTTTAGGTATTTATTTTGCTAAAACTGTTAATAAATAAATTTGAATAATATTGGTATGCATATCTGCTTTGTGACATTAAATATTTTTTCTTTTTTAATAAGGAATTGTGCAATATAGTCATGAGTTATTTTTTACTTCATAGATTGTGTTATAAATACTCGTATAACTTTTTTAATTGAAAATGTTAGGATTTTTAAATAATCTTAAACAAAACAGCTTCACATTTTACTCCGGTTAAAGCCACACCCTCCAGAGAGAAATAGTTCAAGAGAACGAATATAAGGCATATAAATATAAATAAAATATTCACTCCTGAAAGTAGCATCAATTTCTACATTAAAAATGCAATAAAATTTCAGCATAGTCGATTGTCTTACGTAAGGCATCTGCATGGCAAAGAGACAGTATGCCAGCCGGCGGAGAATTTAAAATATGTATAGTGAAAAATTGATGCCTCTTCCAGTAGAAGGGATAATACACGACGCATCTAGGAAATGCTGAACTCATATTATCGAGTTATGCTAAGAATTTAAAAAGAGATGGATGTTCTTTTTGCTGTTTTTTCTGTTTAAGGTAGTCGGACTTTTAAATTAAAATGTCTGTGAGAAAATGTGTGCATTCAGGACCCGAGTATTTATGTACGAGTATTTTTATGAATGTGAGGTTGATATGATAAAAAACCGGCCAAGTGCGAGTCGGGCTCTACTCGACTCGTAGTCGAAGGGTTCCGTACCATAAACTGAAAAAAAAACACGTTTCTAGAAATCGCCCTATTGGATTTAGAATGACGCCACTTAAAACTACAAGAATAAAAATAACAACACATAATAAAAATAATGGCAACAGAAATACACATTCTGTGAAAATTTCAACTGTGTAGCTATTACGGATCGTGAGATACAGCCCGCTGACAGACAGACGGACGGCGGAGTCTTAGTAATGGGGTCCCGTTGGTTACCCTTTGGGTACGGAACCCTAAAAAGGATGCCTACTTCAACATACTGGTAGTTTTTACCCGATTGCCCAAAAAGGAGGGTAATGTTTTCGAGAGTATGTATGTATGTATGTATATATTGGGATAGAACCTCGTCACTTCTATGAATTAAAATATTCATCAATTGCTTGATATTCTATCGAATAATGACCGTCATAGACAACTACCAATAGTATAAAAAACCGTATTACTTGTAGTTTTATAAAAAAAAAATACCTTAAAAATAACTCATCTTTTTGTTAGCTGAAAAATATAAATACAACCACCACAAGTCAGTTTTCAAGCAGTCTGATGCTGTTGGTGGCATAAAATCTGTGATTGAACTAAAATAACTGGCACCAACTGCATCAGACTGCTTTTTTTTTTTAAGTGAGTTGTTTGGAACTTTTTGGTTGATTTTCATCGGTCGGGTTTTTTGATATTTTCAATTTTTTTTCTACGACACGACGCCAAGCTTCTTAACCATTTACTGCACTTCGGTCCAAATATGATCCACACCGTTCTTTGGTAGTGAGTGATTCATAATTATTTTTAGATTTGAAAATTGGTGAAAAAATAGGTAGTGCCCACTCCCGCCAGGAAAAAATATGTTTCGTATGAAAAATTCCTCAATTATCGTGTGTAAAATACCAAATTTAATTAAAATAATTAAAAAGTTTATGTGGTTTCTACGTAGTGCCATATATTCCAACCTAAGAGGCAAAACTTATTTTTCTGAATATATTTTGATTATATTGAAATTTCCCAAAATATCTTTAAACAACGTATAATTTTGTCTTGCTCAAAAATAAAAAAAATCATACATAAAGTTGGAATTTATATCGTGTAGCAAAATGCAAAGATAACACAAGAAAAACCACATTATGACATTGCCAATTCATCTTACGAACGTCATTGACTTACGCTCCAACACCCACCCCGGAAAAAGCCGCATACAATTTCCTCCATAAACGCAATACTGTAAGCAATACACTCATACACACAATTCACCTCACGCCAAAAAAAGTATTCAAACGCCCCATTTACGCCAAATGCTACCTCAGCGCAACGGCCGCCATTTTTCATCCGATTTCGTGCGAACACGATCGAACACGAACGTTAGGCAATATGTTCCGTATGTCATACAAATAAAACAAGTCGGGTGATAAACTACAGTCATTTTCGTTCGTGAAGAGGTGTACATTCGTCATGAAGCCTTAGCTCACTTTTCATCCGGATCCCTTATCGTGAAAGACTTTGTAAGTGACTCGCGTAAGCTTCAGTAAATCTGTAGGTAAAGACGCGGGAACGAGTTGTCGTTGAATTTGAATTAGGAATGGGACTTGTTAAAAGATTTCATTTATTTATATAACCTTTTTTCTATACCTACTAATACTATAAAGAGGTAAATTTTGTGAGTTTTTCAGGTTGTGGAGGAATGGGTCCCGTTGGTTACCCTTTGGATACGGAACTTTAAAATACCTTCAGTCGAATTAAAAATCTTCTCCTTTTTAGGGTTCCGTACCCAAAGGGTAAAACGGGACCCTATTACTAAGACTCCGCTGTCTATCCATCTGTCTGTCTGCCCGTCTGTCACCAGGCTGTATCTCATGAACCGTGATAGTTAGACAGTTGAAATTTTCACAGATGATGTATTTCTATTGCAGCTGTAACAACAAATACTAAAAAACAGAATAAATTAATTTTTTAAGGGGGCTCCCATACAACAAACGTGATTTTTTTGCCGTTTGTATAGATAATGGTACGGAACCCTTCGTGCGCGAGTCCTACTAGCACGTGTTTTGAAGTCGTTTAAAAATTATCATCAGCTGATCAAAATTGGTATGGGAGGCCCAATTTTTTTTTCGAATCTACTTTCTTGAAGAAAGTTGTCCTTTTCCATGGGCAGAAACTGTGCCCAAAATATGACCACGCATCTCCGTAACACCATATATGGTTGAGCTGGATTCAACATTCTAAAGTATTATAATAATATACTGGCAACACCGATTGTCATATTATTCGTTCATCACGTTGGTGGTTTCCTTTCCTGCTCCATCCTTGTCATAATTACTGGCCGATCTAATGGGTGTCAGTGAGAAGACTATAAAAGGTGCTGTGATATTTTCTAATGACAGTCGTGTTGTGACGTAAAGTCAATGGCTATGCGAACCTACTACTAGCCGCGCGTGCGCTGGAAAAATAATCAGAACTTGGATAATTCGCTAATCTTCGGTGGTGATAAAGTGATAATTGTGAAGCTGTGCTTTGCTCTGAGCTCGGGGGAGAATATCGGCCGGTAAGTCCTTCATTTTACACTCTTATCCAAACTTAACCGCCTAGCCTATCAATTTGCCACCTTATTTGTTAATTTGTAACAAACCAGCGCAACTGGCGCATCCAATATACCTATAGGGGAATACATTGTAGGGTTAGTAAATGAATATTTTTGTCACTACGCCTTAGAAAGATCTTTATTCTACTTGCTTGTGAAAGGACTTTATCGGAGTGGAGAGGAGGAGGAATTTATCCGCGCCCCCTTGGCATGCAGGCATCAGCCATGACGGGCCCCGTCAATGGTGGCTGACATCTTTAAGACGCGCGCGTGAGACACTACGAGTACGTGCCGTCGACTCTCGGGGTTGGTGCTGATCGGATGGCGAGCTACCCATTACTGGCCGGAGATCGTCTTGCGACCCTGACGCGCAGAGTGTCTCCGATAGGGGAATACCTTATGGGTTAGTCAATGAATATTTTTACCACTACGCCTAAGAAAGAACTTTCCTTCAGTTGCTTGTGCCAAGGCCGCTTTAAGTCTCTTTCTAATTCATCCGCAACCCAGACAGGCATCGGTCCTGGTGGACCCCGTCAGTTTTTGCTAACATCTCTTAGAGGCGCACGTAGAACAATACGGGCCGTCGACTGGGGCCTGGTTCACATCGGACGGCGAGCTACCCATTACTCGCTATCCGCAGGCCTGCGTCTACGGTTGCCGGAGATCGTCCTGCGACCTCCGATGCCCAGGGCGTCTCCTGCTGCGGCTGCGGCTGGGGGCATGAGCCACTCCATTGAGCCTCCCTCATCCATTGCGCCTCCTCCTTCGCGAGCATTACTGCTTCGCAGAAGGAGGAGACTGCTTCCCATTCCCGCTCGCTCTGTGCCATGGCCTGGATCAGGGCCGGGCGTGAGAGGTCACTACCACCTATCATCCGTCCACGAGGACACGGCGGTGCTCCGCCCAAACGGGGCAGATTTGCACCATATACTTAACCGTGTCCTAAGGAGGGTATTCTGGGTCTTCATCTAAATCACAAAAGTTAATACCAATTCTATTGTTATATAGTGTTACAAGGCGTTTCTAATTGGGCTTAAGAAAATGTGCTAAGATATCATAAAAACTCTGTCTAGACTACTATTTCTAGTAGTAACAAATAAACACAATCCAAAATAAACTCGTATTTAAAATACAATAGCGACAATAAAACCCTTAAATTCAGACGCTTCTATAAAATATTTGAAGCATTATTTAAGTGGGATTTAGTCGTTAGCTAAACTACTATAATGTCCATTGTTCAAACGGTAGTTTCGTACAATTTCGCGGTACATTTGTGGCGGCGAAACTGTACGGGAACAGCGCTCCCTAGCGGCCAAAGTGTGGACTACTCTGCTGGGAATTTGGACTTGTTTATCGCTGGTATTATGTGCTGTAATGTTCTCGTGTTGCAAGTTTTTGGGAGTTTAAAACGTTATATTTTGTACTTGTTATCTATTTGCGTGTACTATACGAGAGTTGTTGGTGTGGTCTTAGTGAAAAGTTATGCCAGAATGCACGGCTTTTTTGCGGTGGTAACTGTTTAGATTTGGTAGGTGGTCTTATAATATCAACTAGCTTTTACCCGCGACTTCGTTCGCGTAAATAAATATTTTGTGCAGCCTTTTTTTATTTATAGGATAATAATTTTCCACACATGTCTCGGGTGCATTTTCTTATCACGTACATATCTCCGATAAATATAGTAAACACCGATTGATTTGTTTGTACTTCCATACGAACTATCATCCCCTATTTCACCCTTTTGTAGGTCGAAATTTCAAAAACGATTGAAACAATGTTTATTTTTTTTTATAAAAAGTGCTTAAATACAATTTTTGTTTAATGGTTTTGTCTTCATTAATAACGGACTCCGATACAAACTTTCATCCCCTTTTGCAACTCCTTTAACCTTTTTTTCCGCAATAAAAGTTATGTCCTTATCCACGGTCTATTATCTTTGTTCAAAATTTCATCAAGACCGGTTCAGCGGTTTAGGCGTGAAAGCGTAACAGACATACAGACAAAGTAACTTTCGCATTTATAATATTAGTAAGTACCTAGTCGTATAATAGGGATTTAGTGTCAAAGGTGGAGGCCTTTTTTGAAGTTGATATGAGAACTTTGACGAAAACTGGTGTTTGTTACCTTAAAATCTGAAATCGGCAGACAGTAAGCTAGAGATATTCTGTTTATCAATGCTCGTTCTTAATCTAATTTAACCCCTCCCGAGTCTGGCTGGCTAAGCCATCGAGGTCTATCGTGTCGATCTAGTTCAGAGATTTTTTTTGTCCTATGGCAGCTGTGACGATGACGTAGCTTACGCCTACATGGTGTCCGCTTGACATTTCGAGCACTTCCTCTTATGGCCATTTGGTGTCCGCTTGACACGCAAGCGGTTAACTAGCCTTTATTGACCCATTGCAGGACAATGGCCCCTTCTCCCTCTTTTACAAAATTTTTTGGGAAAGAGAGATTGAATTAGTTTTTGAAAAAGTAACTTATCATAAGTAAAATGGGTACTTTTGGTCGACATAACTATAGCATGGTTTCCATAAAGTTTCCGACGGCGACACCGCCTTCCTCTCTCTTCCCACGAGTGTCGTAAAGATGAGTAATGGTTTACGTCCGGAGGATGGACACCATTTGTCATTATTACTTTATTTTGTTTAAAGGAAAAGGCAATTTTAGTATCTTATATTATACCCTAATAGCATTTATTATTGGCCCAACCAAATGCCAACAATAAATGCTATTAGAGAAGTTTTCCTGGTGATCACAAACCAAATCTAAATAAACGAACACAAAACACGTATTAAACTTTACTTTTAATAATATTTAATAACTTGATAGTTGGAAGAATAAAAGTTTCTGACAATCGAACTTAAAAATGGCGGAGGTTCTCAATTCGTTTTTAAATTGTTTTTTTTTTGTATGTTCGTTACGCGATTATTCCACCAATTAAGGATGTTGATGATTCTTTTTAGAGTTTCGTACTCGAAGGGTCCAAGTGGAGCCCTATTGTTGTCACTGACGTGTCCTTCTATCCGTCTGTCTGTCTGTCTGTCCGTCATCTGTTACAAAATTTTGTTACAAATAATTTTTTAACTTCCCATTGACATAATGAACTTGAAATTTGGTGATAATGCTTATTATTACGGATACTTTACAGAACCCTTAATATGCGAAATCCGACACGCAATCTGTCTGTTTTTGTGTTTGTTTGGTCATACGTCAGAGGTGGTCCCATAGAAATTTTATCGAAATTGATTCAGTGGTTTTTTTTAAAAAAAAGCAAATATACCTTTTTTTGTGGGGTGGGAAATCATGCAATGACTTCTCCCGCTCTGGGTGGAGCGGGAGGGCGAGTCAGACTCTTACTGACTAAAACCTGTTCCTTCCCTGCCTGAGTGCCCAGAGGTGCTGTAACTCATGTTCAGAATGTATCCGCTACCCTTAGGCTTACTTACATGGCTGACGTTTTGGTTTTCGCCAATTATCTCAAATTCCTTGATATTGGGCATAACTTTACATTTTACTTTATATATAATAATAATAAATACCTTTATTTCGGACCCAAAAATCCATAGAGTGTTAGTAACATCGAACAAACTTATTATCTAGTGTTAGTATAATATAAATGGGGTACAACAACTAAAAAGTGATAAAACACGACTTCCAAAATTAAAGTTATTTTGTAAATTTTTGTGTTTTTATTTTAGACTACCGGATGTCACGCGGTTTCACCCGCGTAGTTCCCGTTCCCGTAGGAGTACGGGGATAAAATATAGCCTACGTTACTCGCTGATAATGTAGGTATCCATTGCTAAAAAAAAATTCAAATCGCTCAAGCAGTTTTTGAGTTTAGTCGTTACATACAAAAATACAAATCTCTCATCTATCAATCATCTTTATAATATTTAAACTTTTTTTAAGTAGACTGTATTTTTTTTAAGTTTTTATTTTATTTTGAAGGCAGTTTCAAAAGTTGAGTGAGATGAAATGATGATCAAAATTTAATGAAACTGAAAAATAATATAATTCATATTTTTTGTACGGTTGTTGTTTAAATTCGAGCTCTCTATAATTATGTGTTTATTTGTCTGCACTATTTTTAGTAGGGATTTTGTTTTCTTTTCTTGTTACAAACAATAAAAATCTCTTCATTTTGAGTGTATAGCCATCAATTAAGCTGATGATAATGACGAAAAAAATATGTTTTCACAACATATTATTCTCGTAGTTTAATGAAATTATTGCATTGAAAATGTATCAGGCTCATATTCTATTATGAACTTCGAAAATTATGCACATAATACTGAAGGATTCCCGTTACTATATCAATAATAAAGTGGAATCCAGCGAACAATGACATTCACCTCGTTAATCGAGGCATCAGTCGGCTGAATCACTCGTATTAATCATTTAAAGGCGGCGATGTATGATTTCATTAACTGTTCTGAGCGTGTAATCGTTTTTAATGAATTCGATAGTCTTCTTTCTGGAAACGAGTCGCCATTTATCGCGGAATTATTTCTTTTTAACGTATATTACATTATTTTCAGCGTTTGATATGACCACGACAGAGCAAATGCCTTCCAGCGAACGCGCATTTTTTAGGGTTTCGCACCTAAAGGGTCCAAACGGGGCCCTATTGCTGTCACTCACGTGTGCGTCTATCCATCTGTCTGTCTATCCGTCGTCTGTCACAAAATTTTGTTCCGAAGAATTTTTGGTCTTCTCTTTGTCCTATGAACTTGAAATTTGGTGATAATGTTTATTATTAAGTATATTTTACTAAAAAAACTTTTTACAAAAAAATACAACCGACTTCCATAAATAATACTAAAAAATGCAAAATAACTTTAATTTAAATTCGGTATGTAGATAGCTTATAGCCTAGATTAACATATAGGCTACCTTTTATTCCGGTCCAGGCGGGTAGAACCGCGAGGCGCAGCTAGTGTCAAATAAACACGACCTCCGATAAAAATGTAAGGCGGATATCAAGTTAAATATTTTAGTGACCATTATATTTATTTATTGATATTATCATTATACATATTTTATTCTAAATAGAATTAAGGACAATTCATAGTTTCTGCCCATTTCGGGCATTTTAGGCATTCCCCTTTGGTGTATTTTTTTTTTTGGGGGGTGGGGAATCGTCCGATGACTTCACCCGCTCTGGGTGGAGCGGGAGGGCGTGTCAGACTCTTGCTGACTAAAACCCACCCCTTTTCCTTCCCTGCCTGAGTGCCCAGGGGTGCGGTAACTCATTTTCAGAATTTATCCGCTACCCCTTGGCATCGCTACCCCTAGGCATATTCCCCTTTGGTGATAATGTTTATTTTTAAGTATATTTTACTAACAAATACCAATATAGTGATAATTCCGATTTATCTATGGATAATTCCCTCATTTGGTACGGAACCCTAAATGTGCGGAGCCCGACACGGACTTGTTTATTGTTAGTTAATTTTCTTGTCTAAGCTGTTGTCGTTGAAGAGTTCCTCTATCCTATCTGGAACTAATCCTGAATGTTGACTCAGGTTATAATTATACTATAATGCGAATACGTAGGATAAGAGAAAATCGTTCTAATTCTGCTTACAAGATATGACCCAAACAAACAAACCTTGCAAATTAAATAAAAACTTGGATTTTTTTTTGTACATCTTTGACAAGCCTTGTAGTTAGAAGCCAGAAAATCTGACACCACAGTCTAGCCAAGATGTCGTATTACCCAGTTACTGGGTACCCGGGCCTGTGGACGGCGAGTACGTAGCTCGCCGTCCGATCAGCACCAGGCCCGCGAGCCGACGGTGCGTAGTGTTCCACGCGCGCCTCAAAGAGTTGTCAGCAATCATGACGGGGCCCGTCATGGCCGATGGCTTCCCAGGGGTTGTGGATAAATTCGAAACAGTTACCGCGCCCCTGGGCACTTAGGGCAGGGAAGGAACAGGGGTGGCATTTAGTCAGTAAGAGTCACGTCCACGTGACACGCCCTCCCGCTCCACCCTAGAGCGGGAGATGTCATTGGATGATTTCCCACCCCACAATAAAAAAACCCAGTTACTGGGTTGTGGAAGTCAGATTGGCAGTCACTTCACATAAAATATTGCTAATTTGCTACTCGGCAGCATCCGGTTAGACTGGAAACCGACCCCAACAAAACGGGAAAATGCTGCAAACGCAGGACAAAATGAATTAAAATAGCTATCGCCACTTCAGTGCGAATCGCTAATGTCAAAAATTAAAAAGGAAAGGCCTATGCCCAGCTTTAGTGGAACATCGACTTTTGCCACCCAGAGTACTTATACTTCTCGCGGTAACGAAACCATAGCGACTTCTAATTCGACGCCAACGCCATCTAGTTGTAAATGGGGTACTAAAATGCGGCGTTGGCGTCGATCGTCGCGATGTTTTATTTTTGTTGAAAAAATTGAATGTTTGGAAAAAGTATATAACTATCCAAACTTTGGCATAATTATAATATTATTAGGAAGTAGGATTAGTACATTTGTGAATTTTTTTAGGTTGGTAGTGGAGCTACCCGCATGATAGGTTTGAGACAAAGTCATAAAGGCATTGTATGGAACCCTAAGTTCTGCAGCTGCGCAGATATATATGAAAATAGAAAACCAAAAGTCTGACCACCAGCTATTGGCTTGTGAAGCTCAGATAGGCAGTCACTTCATGTAAAATACTGGTATTCAGCTGTTTCCGATTAGATGGGCAGCCGACCCAAACATAGCAAACAGAAGAACAAGCTATGCAGATACTGCCAGGGTCGCGGGAATCTGTCAGAGTCGCCGTAATCTGCCAGGGTCGCGGTAATCTGTCAGAGTCGCCGTAATCTGCCAGGGTCGCGGTAATCTGTCAGAGTCGCCGTAATCTGCCAGGGTCGCGGGAATCTGTCAGAGTCGCCGTAATCTGCCAGGGTCGCGGGAATCTGTCAGAGTCGCCGTAATCTGCCAGGGTCGCGGTAATCTGTCAGAGTCGCCGTAATCTGCCAGGGTCGCGGTAATCTGTCAGAGTCGCGGTAATCTGTCAGGGTTGCGGGAATCTGTCAGGGTCACGAGAATCTGTCAGGGTCGCGGGAATCTTGCAGGGTCGCGGTAATCTGTCAGAGTCGCCGTAATCTGCCAGGGTTGCGGTAATCTGTCAGAGTCGCGGTAATCTGTCAGGGTTGCGGGAATCTGTCAGGGTCACGAGAATCTGTCAAGGTCGCGGGAATCTTGCAGGGTCGCGGTAATCTGTCAGTGCTGCGGATATCTGTAAGGGTTTCGGGAATCTGTCAGGGTTGCGGGAATCTGCCAGGGTCGCGGAAGTGATTGAAAGAGTCACCGCGGTCCTGGCACTGGCATCTGAAGGAACATGGGTGGGTTTTAGTCAGTAAGAGTCTGATTTGTTTTGCTTTCCCAACCTAAAAAAAGGTAGGCACAGAATCACCACTATATTATGAAAAGAGTTTTCTTCTTCTTAGCGTGTTGATGGCAAAAGTTGTTTGATATAATATTTGGCCCAATATTCAGCCACAGCCACAGCATTCACTGACGCAGCAAAAAAGTCAATAGGAATGATGATAAGGTAAAAAAATAGTAATTCTCTTTAGTCCGTAAGTTAGATTAAATTATCAAAAAATATTGGACACGTATTTTTTAACTGACTTCGAAAAAGGAGGAGGTTATCAATTCGGATGTTTGTATTTTTTTTTTTTTTTTTTGTATGTATGTTCGGGCATAACTCCGTCATGTATTGACGGATTTGCAAAATTCTTTTTTTGTTCGAAAGGAGTTTATTCCGAAATGGTCCCATTTAAATTTCAAAAAGATCTGATGGTGGGTTTCGAAGACAGACAACGGAACTCTTCAAAAATTGACAGCAAATCAACCGCGATTGTTGCTATCGTATGTCTATGAATTGTTAACACAGTTTAATGGGGAACCACAACTAAAAAGTAAAAATTAAAAACTTTTTTACAAAAAAAATAGGACCGACTTCCAAAAAAAGTGCAAAATAACTTTAATTTCGGAAGTCGGTGTCAAAAAATGAAGACACAAAACAGGAACACCGACTGCCGAAATTGACGTTATTTTGCAATTTTTTTGGAAGTCGGTTCTATTTTTTTTGTAAAAAAGTTTTTTGCTTTATCAAATTAATGAAAAAGTACAAAAATACAACGCATCAAAGTTCCGGAGTGGGAGCTTGTTACGTCACTTTTAAGTAAAAAGTGGTACAATTTTTACCTAAGTGTGACGTCATCCGAAATTTCAACCCACTGTATCGTCTTCATTTTTTGTTAAAGTGACAAAAGAAAAAATACGTGTCCAATATTTTTTGGTAATCTTACTGATGGACTAATTATATTTTTTGGTAATCTTACTGATGGACTAAAAATATTTTTTAAGTCATCAACCCTATTGGGGGATTGTTCGAAAGAGTTATCGCGGACTTGGAACGCAAAGGGCAATGTAAGGAATACGGGTGGGTTTTAGTCAATAATAGTCACTCCCTCCCCCGCTCACAGAGCAGGAGAAGTCCCTATCATGATTTCCAACCCTCAAAAAAACTTTTTACAAAAAAAATACAACCGACTTACATAAATAATACTAAAAAATGCAAAATAACTTTAATTTCGGAAGTCGGAGTTTCTAGTTTGGTTTCTTCGTTATTTGACACCGACTTCCGAAATTAAAGTTATTTTGCATTTTTTAATATTATTTTTGGAAGTCGGTTGTATTTTTTTTGTAAAATGTTTTTTATTTTTCACTTTTTAGTTGTTGTACCCCATTCTAAAACTAAATTAATAGTAAAGTTATGCCTGAATTGATAGCCCCAAAAATAGGGAATTTGAACATAGTTGGTGAAATTAGGGTGTATCAGGGTGAACTGTACAAATCTGTATCAAATCAATCTTCAGAGCGTATCAGCGTGATGTAATGTTGTGAAGTGGTGAAAACAATATACAGACATGCGATTGCAGCAATTCTGGAAATTTTGCTATCATTTATTGAAGAGCTTCATTATGTATCTCCAAAGTTCTTCATCAGATCTTCACCAAATTAAAATGGGACCACATGTGAAGTGGTTCTCGTAGTAAAAAGTTATGAGGTGAACACACATAAAAAAAATAAAAAGTAAAAATACAGTCGAATTGAGGGGATCCCTTCTTTTCGCATAATGTTCTTTGTCTTAATATACTTCGGCATAACGATTTTGGCACAATTTGTTTTGGCATAATAATACTTCGGCATAATTTTTTTAGGCATACATTTAATGTTGGCATAATCATCTTAAAGACTAATTTGTTTTGGCATAAATTTGATTCGCATAACGTTAGTAGGCCTAATGACTATTAGCATAATAATATTTAGGCATACAATTAATATAAATAACAAAAACAATTTTCAGGCAAATGATTTATTATACATAACATTATGCAACTTAAACGATTGTTCAACCGAGAGATAACTTTTATCTGAAGAGTATATTAGATGTTTTGACAGTTTTTGTATAAAAAAATATGTCAATCAGTTAACTTCTAGGTATTATGAGAAATAAATATGGCGGTTATTCCTCAGATAGAAGTTAACTGATTGAAACAGTGGTCCTTAATTATGTATAATTATTTATTTTAGGTGTATATTTTTAGCAATTGCTTGTAAATATGCTAGTTTAGAAGTATACTCATCTTTTTTACTAATTTTTTTTTAATTCTTTTGGTTTTTTCCGTGTATTTTTTCTTTTTTTTTGGTATAAGTTTACCAAAAAATAAATTCCAGGATGGTGTTTTCCCACAAAATGTGCAAATCGTACGTAGATACGTACTACAGACTTTGGGTGGAAATGGTGGTGGTGAACTTGTAGTGCCCCATACATAATTCTGATCAAACCAATTTGCTATAGTTTCTGTAACAATTAAATAATATTGTTGCAATCAGCACCAGGCCCGAGAGTCGACGGCGCGTAGTGTTCCACGCGCGCCTCAAAGAGTTGTCAGCAATTAGGACGGGGCCTGTCATGGTCGACGCCTGCCCGGGGGTTAGGATAAATTTGAAACAGAGTTACCTCGCCCCCGGGCACTAAGGGCAGGAAGGAACAGGGGTGGGTTTTAGTCAGTAAGAGTCTGACACACCCTCCCGCTCCACCCAGAGCGGGAGAAGTCATTGGAAGATTTCCCACCCCACAAAAAAAAAAAAAAAAAACATACATAAAAGTCATAATATTCTGTTCAAACACATTGACGATTAAAGACAGTTCTTAAACTAAGTATTCATTTCATATTTCACTCAAATCATAGTATTTAAAATCACAGATTATTTACCACCACAAAACTCTGCTATACTTTATAACAGAATCTCATCTCAAAAATCATCACTCAGCTGAAAAATTCAAGCTTTTATAAAGTTACGAAAGTTATTTTCAAAAATTCAAACGTACGGTAATAAAATATTCCGGGGCTTCTACGGGTTCGCACCGTATAAGATAGCAAATGTTTTACGGCCATGTCGGGCAGAGTCGAGCGAAAATTTAGAGCTGTTTCAGACGGGGCTAGTACATAGCGCGTATTGTATGTAATAATTTACGGATCGCTTTGTGACTGCACATCGCTTTGTAAAGTATAGCAGGCTCTGGACTGATGTGCTGTTTAGGATTCATATTCATGTTCATTTATTGCATTCCATAGTGTTTTCTAGATGTTACATATTATAAAGTCAGTACAATTATGGACCCTGATAGGGCATAGCACATTAATGATGATTTGCACTAGAGTACGCGAGGAAGCTAGGCGGTGTAGGTTGTATAGCGGTGCTGTGAAAATGTGTGAAAAAAATGTGTGTCTTTTGTTTTCACAAAAGCTGTGCGAGGAGCTTGTGCGATGTGAGGATGCGTAGCGAAGCTGTGAAACGGTCTGTAGCTGAGTGGTGCAAGGATGTGTGGCGGACTATTTTTTCACAGCTGTACCCGTACACGTTTCTGGCACAACTTCCTCAGCCGTGTCCCTCGCATACATTCTTAGCTCGCATCCATAATTTTTTTGTATATCGACTTCCACTAGCACGTTTCCGCCAGAGTTGAGCTAAGCCAGGCTACAGATGTGAAGTGATCTAATTGGTTGATTTTTCCCTCGCGCATAGCCTAGTTACCTAGTACATCTTGGTGGAACAGCACCCTAAGCCAGGATTTGTAATAACGTACTTATTGAGTGCTGTGTTTACGAGTAGTATGCTCAAGGGCGTTTTAATACCTCAGATTCAATAGTATCCTTAGTTTTTTGTACCATGGTTCGGTGCACACTGAGCATAATTATATAGACCGTTCAAACGATTTTCAGTCATCGTTGATCTCAGCCATGTTTTAACACGACGCAGTGTAGAAAAGGACCTCTATAAGCATAAGCTGTCTTTACTACCTGTATCATTTCGCTCTTGACGTCTAAACCTTTTTTTTTTTAAATCGTTGCCCCACAATAGGAATTACTCTTGTATTGTGGGTGCGTTCACAAACATGTAAACTCACAAACACAAGAAACCCAGACCCGGAACAACTATCTGTAGGGCATACAAATATTTGTTCCGTTCGGGAATCGAACCCGCGACACGCAGCGCAGCAGTAGTACAATCTTATAAAATTCTCCTGTCAATAGAATCAACTTTGGTTTCGTTTATTAATAGGCTACCGTAATATTACTTTACGGTTTGTCACCATTCCTGCGTCTTCTGGGGGAGGCAGCTGCCCGTTCCTTGCCCCCCCCCCCTGCCCGTTCCTTGCTACGCTCTTGATTACGCTTTGCAAGTCATAGAGATAGTTGGTCTAAATGAAGCCTCGTTATGATTGTGTGTGTTTGCGGTTTACGATTACAACTGTTCGCGTATGGATTTTTGGTTTAGTGGCCACTTGTGGAGGGTAATATCCTCATGAATAGTAATGGCCGTCTGGCTGTAGTGCGGGTGATAACGATTACTGACTACTGCTTCTCTGGAATGTTTGAGTTCAGTATGGATTTGCGTCTGATGCTAGAAGTTTAAGTATATTTTTTAAATTAAGTTTTTATGTAATGGTCCGTTTTTTTTTTGAGGAGCTCGTGGCTAAAGTGAGGAGCTTGTGGCTAAAGTAATAACAGTAATAAAATATTTAGGAGTTATCAGAGAAAAGAACCTCAACTTTAAGGAACACACTAAGGCCCTCTGTGGTAGGATCAGGAAGCTAGGTATTTTATATTTTTAAGACCCTCCGACACGTCACCGAACCGTCTGTGCTGAAGCGGATATACTTTGCCCTCTGCCGGTCCCTTGTAAGTTACTGTATTACATCATGGGGAGGATCCCCTAAAACTGTCATTAAACCTGTTGAGGTTGCCCAGCGTGCCATCCTGAAGGTTAGCACTTTCAAATCAAGATTATTTATACCTCGCAGCTTTACGAATTCTGTGGAGTCCTTTCTGTAAGACAACTTTTCCTTCTCAATATTATATTTTTTACAACCCACTTTAGATTTGTTCCATTTATTGGCCCCTACATCTACAATAAATTAAATAAAAGTCTGGACATTTACCCGATGACGAAAAAATCTTGCAAAATTACAGTAACTGAGTAGGTACCTACAGAAACTCTCGTATGAGGAAACTGAAAATTAGCTTCAGATACCTAGTTAAACAATTAAAGACTCAACTACTTGTTGAATTATTAAAATAAACTAAGTAATTCGAGTATATAACAAATTCATGCTCCGCAATCCTACACAGCCTCTCACACTCATTCACGCACACCTCCATCACACACAAAGAGAGGACTGGTTGGACACCTATAATGTTACCTTTTTATATATAGTTAGCCTTTTTTTTCTTCTATATTTTCTTTTATAAGTTGAATAAGATCCGTACATTCATACATGGGATCATTGCAATAACATAATAAAATACTTAATTTGTAACTCAGGGGAAAAAGGTGGATCGGCGTCGAGGACTGAAATACAGGTTATGCCTAGTTCGGCACCAAATGCGTGTGTGAGTATTTTAAGTTTAGATTAAAAAAAAAAATAACAGCCGCACGGGTCGATCCATCAGGTTAAGTTACTCTTGCTAGGGTTGGACCATCAATGGGTGGATCTTTTCATACCGAGACTCCCCCCCGAGTTCCGGCTGTCAATCGTAGATCTTTGACAGTCGTTACGGGTCCTCCAGAAGCCCGAAAGTATGACAACCAGTCTTACCAAGGGGTTGCCCAGGGGTTGAGGATAAATTCGAAACAGAGTTACCTCGCCCCTGAGCACACAGAGAAGGGAAGGAATAGGGGTGGATTTTAGTCAGTAAGTGTTTGATGTTTTCCCACCCCACAAAAAAAAAAAAGTATTACCAAGGGGTATCGTACTACGCAGTCACTGGTTTGTGGAGGTCAGATAAGCAGTCACTCTCACACAAGATAGTTGGCAAAAGGTAAAGCAGACGATGGTTGGTTTATTTTTATTGATTCACTGTGAATATCGATATTGGTAATAAATAGCTCTACTAGACTCTCAGCATCTTTTTGTTATTGTCCCATGTTACTTGAGGTCGAAGCAATACGTTTTCTTCTCCCAGTCTCCCATGTCAACCGTCTCACTATAATCCACTCCCTTTTCTTTCAAAACGATCGACTCCTCTACACAAATCTACAGATTTTGGTTTTCTGACCAAATATTAAGTTTTATGAACAATTATACTTCCTCTCTACTATCTTACTAATGTTCTAAATGCGAAAGTCTGAATGGATGGATGGATGTTTGTTACTCAATAACGCCAGAACGGCTGAACGCATCTGGATGAAATTTGGCACAAATATAGATTATAGTCTGGAATAGCATATAGGCTATAATTTATAGTGGGGAAGTACGTGTTGCACGAGGGCGAAGCCGTTGGCAGAAGCAAGTGCTTAAGAAAATATTCCTAGACACTGTCCTCGCCATAATCCTTACACCAAGGGTACCCATTTAATTACTAAAAAAATGGTTAAGTGCGAGTTTGACTCGCATACGAAGGATGCCGTACGGTTTTTATTATTTGTTGTTATAGCGGCAGCAGAAATTCACATTCTACACCTATTACGAATCGTAAGATACAGCCCGCTGACAGACAGACAGACGGACGAACGGACAGCGGAGGCTTAGTAATGGGGTCGCATTGGTTACCTTTCGGGTACGGAACCCTAAAAAAGGCCTAAATAAATTTGTACGAGAGTTATCTGAAGTGGTGGTTTCTAGTCTTTAAACTTTAGTTTAACTAATTCAATGGCGGCCTCTTTTATTAGCATAGTGTATTGGCGTTTGCAACTTTGATTCAAACTTCGTCTAAGTAAACTTTAGGTTTGGAGTTCTTGTTTTATTTGACATCAGCATTAAGGGTGTTTTGACTAGAATGCTCTTACCTTCATAGGTATATAGAAATAGGCAAAATTGGAGGATTGCTTTTCTCTGCTTTTAGAGTTAAACTGTGTTGATTATTTATTTTTGATCTGATGAAGTTAATAATGCTAGCTATTTTAAGTTGATAGATCTTTTGGAAAACAATTCCTATTTGTGGGAGAACTGGAGTCTGAACTAAGGCTAGGCTTGTATTTACATGTGGCCATCACATCCTAAATTGTAAAGATTATCAAAATGTTGAACCACTGTTATTTAGTATACATAAAATGTTAGCTTCAAGCAATACATTTACGATATGAATCACTTGATCCTGAAACTACCGCTCAAAGCGTTAATTGATCAGTTGTTCTATACAGAAACAACAATTCGTGTCGACTTTTCCTGGGAAATTACGATCAATTCAATAATTTTGCTGCACATTTCGATGCACATTATCGCCTTTTTTTTTTTTTTTTTTCGTGTGCCTCGGATCCCGCTACCCTCCGCGACTAGTCTCCCGATACATTCATATCAGCGCGAGCCCGGTTGGTCTGCCTGCAATGGAACAACTATTTCGACCCAACTCCTCTGGATTGGCTACACTGAGCATCGTACCGGAACACGGCCAGGCCGCTTGGCGGTACGTCTTTGCCCAGTGGGTGGTCGCAAGCCATCGGTCGAAACCTACCACCAGTTTGTTACCTGATTAGCACCACCCGGGGACCACGTGTAGGGACTCAATGGGTATACTCCTACGGACGCGGGTGACTCGGCCCCCAAAAGAGCTACCCATTACTTGCCGTCCGCAGGCCCGGGTATCGCCTATGTTTTTGTTGTTGCGGGTTGTTCTTAAGAGATACATCTATACTAATAAATTTACAGCATTGGAGCACCTAAGACTAGTAATTTCCGAGATAATTCCCTAAATCAACGAAAAAGTCGTCAAAAACGACCTTGAGTGAATCAGCTGCACAATGTAAGAACGTGATTGGTCTGACATCATCTTTAAAATTATAATAAATAAATGATACCAAATTTTTTTATTAACAAAACATAACTTGAATAATAAGACATATCTATTGTATGTTTTTTTTGCAATAAAATATAGGAAGCTAGAATTCCATCACCCTATACATTATAAATGTGAAATTTGTGAGAATATAAGGAAGTTTGTTACTCTGTCACGCAAAAACTACTGAACGGATTTTGATGAAACTTTACAGTAATATTGCTTATACATCAGAATAACACATAGGTTATAATTTAAAGCGAGGGAAGTTCGAATTCCACGCGAGTGAAGCCGCTGGCAGAAGTTATTATGTTTATTTGTCATATTTATAGTTAATCCGTCAGGCCCCTCGCGTCTCCTTATAGGTTTTGTAATTGTGTCTGCTAATGATGGGCTTTTTTTTTGACGATTGATATAAGTATTTACAGTGCCCGAGTGGTGGATTACGGCCCACACCCTCTCACAGAGATGAAGCTTGCTTGAGTGTGCCCCACCAGTGGGGACATTAAAAAGGCTGATGACGATGATGCAGATGAAGTATTTATTTATATTTACAAAAGAAGTAATAATAATAATTTAATAATATTTTTTATCGTTCCAAAAACAAAAACAGTGTTACGGATTGTTTTTCCACGTCCAGTTAGCGATAAGCAAAAACTATGCAATACAATACAGCAGGTGCTTAAATTTAGTGGAAAAGATCATATATATCCGTTACTAGTTAAAAAACTGTGTCACAGGAGACAGGGCCTTCCGTTTAAAATGAGTCAGCGCATTGATACCCGATGTTTGTTGGAAAAAGCTATTGGGTAATGAAAGGATACATGACTAAGTATGAGCAAGTTGGTAATTAAAAGGAAGTAATTAAAAACAGAAAAAAAAAAGTTAAAAGGTGTGTTGTGACGTGTGTGGTGTGTGTATGTTGGTGTAGTGAGTGTGTGTGTGTGTGCGTACGAGTGTACGGATTTCACCGTAGAACTAGATTGGTTGTAAAAGAAGACTTTCAGTATCACTATATGAAAGATTTAATAGCCAATCACGCAGCAGCAATTAGCACTTTGAAATGAATACTCGTAAATGTTGAGTTGTTTGTTCGCTTTGTTATAAAGACGAGGACCGACAGTTATGGACAGATTTTCAAAATTCGTTTTTTATCCGAAAGAATATATTTCCGAGGTGGTCCCATGTAAATTTTAGCGAAATTGCTTCAGCGCGTTTTGAAAAACTGAACAAAAACGAGAAATACGTATATATAGATGACGTCGGTGTCAAAAAAAAACTTTTTTCAAAAAATACAACCGACTTCTAAAAATTGCAAAATAACTATCATTTCGGAACCCGGTGTATATATTTCTTTTGTTTCTTCATTATTTGACACCGACTTCCGAAATTAAAGGTATTTTTTAATATTTTGTGTATTTTCTTTTTTGGAAGTCAGTTTTTTTTTGTAAAAAAGATTTTTATCCATTCTCGTTACTCCACACATCCATCTCAACATTCTCATCTCCGACACATGCAATCTTCCTATGTATGTGACTTGATAATTAATAGTTTAAATTTCTATCAGATGTGTAATATTTATAAAATTCGCTAAATAAATGCTAAATAGGGTATTTGAATTTTTTTTTTTATTATTTGTATCAAAAAGTTACTTTATCCAAAATCGAAAATCGAAAGAATTTTTAAATCCGCTCAAAATTAAGTAATGTCATTTCCATACATTTTGTACTAAGCGTTAGCGTAAACGATAATAGAAAAGTAATATGGCTGGTATAAAGACTAAAGCAATTCCAATGAAGTTTGAACTAGTCATGAGTACCAAAATATATGCACATGTATAAATCAAAAAACAATGATAAATAATAGATTTGTTGATTATTTGATCAGATTCATCGAATAAATATTAAAATGAATGCGAACTGCGAATGACAATCCAATTACGTAGGTACATTTAAACCCAGTTTATAAATGAAACTAATTAATTTTCAAACATATCGATTAAGTGCTAGATGTTTTCATTAAGCTAGATATAATTATTTGACCAGTGAAACTATTGTTCGTATCTCATAGAGCTAGAGTCATGAAGACATATGGTTTCAAAGGTGAGAAGTTAGATGAAAACTTAGGAAACTAAGATAAACAAAAAAAGTAAAAGACTAAGAAAAAAACCGGTCATGTGCGTGTTGGACTTCGCATATCTATTCAAACAAAATAAATGTATTCTTGACCTTTTGTATGGCTTTGAATCAACAAGATGCTATGTGGTATTTGAAGTGAAGCTACTGTAAAACCTGTGTGTCAGACGATGGACAGACGGACACGTGAGTGACAGCAATAGGGCTCCATTTGGACCCTTCGGGTACGGAACCCCGGAAACTAACCAAGTGGAGCCGTACTCGCACGCAAAGGGTTCCGAATGAATCATATTTTTTTTAAATGTTTGTTATATAACCGTAGACTTCATACAGGTGTTCCTGTAATCTATAAGAAATGAACTAATTGCTGTATTTTTATTTTATTTTATAGAGATTGAGGAGGGAATTGTCATTTTTTACCAAATTCCCTAAATAATGTTCCCACTGTTTTGACACAGACTTGCTCTCTGCGAGAGGGAGTGTGCTGTCATCCTCCACGCAGTCCCAGAGCGAATTGATAAGATGCCATATGTCTTCGAATTTTTGTTTCATGCCGCGGTAAGGCCTCTCTTTGAGGAGTGGCTGGAGAGGCCCCATAGCGTCCTCACCTTCCGCCTGACGCAGGTCCTCACCGGACTGTTTTGGTAGGATCCTGTGCCGTATAAGGCGGGATGAAACGCCCGGGTGTCAGCACTGTGTGAATCGCCCAAGGGACATAGTGGAACATACGGTGGAGGGCTACCTTGCTTGGGCGGAGCACCTGGGTGGGTTCGGATACACGACCTTACAACTCGTAAGTCGCGGCTATTACAGACTTACTTATTAAGTGTGAGGCACCGGGCGCAAGTCAAGCATCACGGGCGGTTTACATTTTTACGTATTGAAACTTTTTTTTTTTAAATACCCTCAATGCATATTTTTGGTAAAAATCTATGGTAACTACAGACTATATCATGCCTCGAGTGATTGAACCTTGCCACAGTATAAATAACCTTGCGTTATAGTAATAATAGAGGTTTACAACGCGTGAATCGAAATGTACAATTTTGTACATGCGGTGCCTGAGGGTAGCGGAATCGACATGTACAATTTTGTACATGTCGGTGCATATAGGAACCCATTTTCATGACGGTTAACGACTTTACATACGAAGTTTTAGTCGATAAATCAGCCGAAAACGTATTCAAAAAGCCAGACCTAATAATGGTTTTAAAATACTCACGTGAATCAAACAGAATAATAATATTAGTTACCTAATTGTTTCTAGCTTAGCTCAAGTTTATGTCTCTAGTGGTTTCAAATGAAGTTACGAATAGTGGAAAATAGAGCAATTATTTTCGTTTGACATTGTGAATATTATTCTTTGTGGAATGAATATATTTGTGGTTTTAAAAGAATGAAATTCACCAATTTATTGATTTACATAATAGGCTTTTGTGATATTCTGTTAGCTTTCCTTTCATTTTATGTTCAGATATCACTGGCTATGTTACTGAATACCCGCTCCAAATGTAAAACTAACTGCTTTTACAGAATTTATAGTGTTTTATTTCATCATCATCATCATCATTTCAGCTGAAAGACGTCCTCTGCTGGACATATGCCTCCCCCAAGTGTCGCCACAATTATCGCTCCTGTGCGTCTCGCATCCATCGGCTACCTGCGACTTTCACCAGATCATCGGTCCACCTTGTGGGAGGCCTTCCAACGCTGCGTCTTCCGGTACGCGGTCGCCACTCCAGAACTTTTCGGCCCCATCGACCATCTGTTCTGCGAGCAATGTGCCCTACCCACTGCCACTTCAGTTTGGCGATTCTTCGGGCTATGTCGGTAACCTTAGTTCTCTTACGGATATCATCATTTCTGATTCTATTTGACGCAAGGAAACACCGAGCATTGCCCTCTCCATTGCCCTTTGGGTGACTGTAAGCCTTCTGATGAGGCCCATTGTGTTTTATTTATCTGATGTTAATTTAATTTACATTAGGTAGTTATAAACATTGACAATAAATATAAAGTACATATTACATAAACAAGCTAAATGAAAATAAATAAAATATGTACAAACGGCATAAAAAAGGAGTCGTAAAACTTATTGGGCATCGATAAATTCGTCCACATTGCTGTCAATGTGAAAAGTGCCCAGAACGCTGGCAGCATTGCCACGTTGAATGGCAATGCTGATTGTTTGGCCGTAAAAATGGCCAGCTCTATGGTCACGTGAAGAGTCGACTAACTATTTGCTGATGTAACGTATTGATTGTGATGTAAAAATATCTCCAAAAAATTAAGGTGAAGTACCTTATTTTTTTTACTTGCTGTATAGCAAAACTCCAGATTAAATTACGCAACTAACTTGGTACCATATTTCAAGAAGTAGATATAATATCACATAACTTAGATAATAACAACATTTAGCTTTACTCAACCAATTCAGTCTGAGTAGTTCCCAAAAAAACTGTTCTTCAAACATTTTTCCAAACCATTAGCAAAAACAGACACACAGATAAAATATTTTCGCTCTCTCAACTATTGAAACATCACGGCCATTGTTTCCACTAAACTACAACTATGACAAACGACTCCAATAAAAAAATAAACGAAAACATTAAATTTCCGAACAATGGCAATAATAACCGGCGGGGAATTGCGCAATCATCGGCCGAACATCGGACAGGACGTGGCCTCGACGATAGCGGCCCGATAGTGGTTGGGCCACAAAACAGGCGTGGACCTAGAGAAGGTGACAGTCTATACCAGGTTTTGCACTTCATCCGATCCGAGTGTTCGAAACGTCGATCGAAGAGTGTTATTACATCAATCGATCGATCGTCGATGGATGCCATCGATTGGTGTGTATCTAGTAGAAACTATCGATTGACGTCGACTAATTCATTCTACGTATACTAAAACCCTAAAGTAACCGGAGGACTACAAGATCTAAATTATTATTTTTATCCGCGTCAGGTATAACTTTACAAATTAATTATACTATGTTAGAAAAATATAATTTCAAATATTCACATATTAAATTACGAAAAGCATTGGCTAGAGTAATATATATTTTTTTTAAAGAAATAAGACAAGTCGTTTATTAGACGTGATGTTCAATTTGAAATCATTAAAAGTCATTTATCTGCGCATTAAGCATAGCAACAAAAACTCCGTGATTTTATTTCCCTTTTTAAAAGATCATCAATCCCTATTTACCTAACGCTATTTTCAAGGCCACCGCGCATCCTGTCACGAAGTAAGGAAGTGGGTCACGCCACGCAGCCACCAATCTTTGTAAATTAATATTATTTAGACTGAATACGAATATCTTCATTGAGACTTACTTTCAAATGAACTACGCTTTGTCAATACAGCCTGTATCGACTGGCATGAGCCAGTAAGACCTTAATTCTGTATTGTACACCAAAACAATACATAGTATTGTAGGAGCTTGAAGAGCTTGGCGTGCTTTGTCGCACACTGGCTGCGAGGGTAGAGGAGAACATGTTGTAGTGAACTTGTATAGTGTTACCAATTAAAGACAGGCACCGCACTTTTTTTTTTTTAGGGTTTGGAAATCATCCAATGACATCTCCCGCTCTGGGTAAAGCGGAAGGGCGTGTCAGACTCTTACTGACTAAAACCCACCCCTGTTTCTTCCCTGCCTGAGTGCCCAGATGAGCGGTTACTCTGTTACGAATTTATCCGCTACCCCTAGGCATGGATTGATTATATTTTGAGCTAACAGAAACGACCGACCTCTGCGGAGGGCTCTTCTGAAGTTAATCCCAATACTAAACAAAATCCGCACTATATTTGAAACTGTTCTACGTTTGAATTACTCTTCAAACGTCGGAACATCTAGCCGGCCAGTAGAGTCGGGTCCACACCTTCATCAACGCAGCAGTACACAGTGATAATACAATTCATGTACATTTATCTGCCTATATTTTCATTCAGCTAGCATAAGTCTTTCACTGTCAAATTGTGTGTCTTTGTTTACCAATCTCTGTAAATGAATCAATCTCCCTAGCTTTTTCAGAACTTTATTGGAGTCGGTTTGTAGTCTGACCGAATGCAGTGGCTATATACTAGTATTTTAAATGTAGCGACTCAATCTGACCTTCACATCTCAGCAGCACAATACCACTTGTTGAAACTAATGTCAGATTTTCTGACTTCTGACTACCATAACGACTGTCAAATATGTACAAATGATAGCAGGGACCAACGGTACAACGTGCTTTCAAAGGCACTGAGGAGTCTCGGTATGTATTAAAGACATTCCTTAACCTCGAACATACATCCGTGCAGTTGTTTTATTTATCCACAAATCTCTTGAATCTCTGTAAATTAATAATACGAAAACGCCCATTGAGACCCACTTTCAAATGATCTGCACTATGTTGATTGAGTCTTTTCAGGTCAGTAAAACCTTGCTCAATTTTCTGTCTATTGAAATTTCCATTCAGCTGGGAAGTATTGGTATAATCAGTCTTATACCCGTGATGTTCCTGGCTAAAGTAATAACAGCCGCACGGGTCGATCCGTCAGGTTAAGCTTCGCTTGCTGGGGTTGGTCTGTGGATGGGTGACCATCTTTACATACCGAAGCTCCTCCGTGCCTAGGAAAGCATGTTAAGCCTTTGGTCCCGGCTGTCAATCGTGGATCTTTGACAGTCGTTACTTGTCGTCAGAAGCCCGAAAATCTGACATCCAGTTTTAGCAAGGGGTATCGTATTACAGAGTAACTGGGTTGTGGAGATCAGATAGGTAGTTGCTCCATGTAAAATACTGGTATTCAGCTGCATCCGGTCAGACTGGAAGCCAACCCGCAGATAGTTGGGAGAAGGCTAGGCAGATTGATTGATTTAATACTCGTGATGTTCCCACTACCGGAACTCAGGGCTCTCGTCTCGGAGAGGGTATGGGCCGTAATCCACCACGAAAGCTCAGTGCGTGTCGGTGGACATCACGTGTTTCCGAATTTTTGATTCTAGGACATGTCGAGGCCGTTCCCACTGCTCTGCTTTGATATACTGATTGAAGGGAATTCGGTATGTTATTTCTGTTTTCTTCAAGTATTTTATGTTTTCCTGAAAATGGAACTAGAGGCGTTTACTAAATATTTCATATTTAGTAGTTGTTAAGTCCTGTAAAATGTAACTGGTGTGTACGTTTACCTTGTTTGTTGTTATGTGTACATCACCGGTAATAAAATCACCCACACTCTCTCTCGTTGGAATGGCGACAGGGTATCGGCAGGAAGGCGCCTCCCACAAGGTGGACCGATGACCTGGAGAAAGCCGCAGGATTCCATTGTATGCGAAAAGCACAGGACCGGACAATGTGATGACTATGTCCAGCAGTGGATATCAGCAGTCAGCAGCAAGACGTCTGTAGCTGAAATAATGACAATGATGACACCCTCAAATGCCTTGAGATCCTTTTTAGAGTATTATTAAACTAGCCTCTGCCGGCGGCTTTTCCCGCGTGGAATTTGTACTTCCTTCACTTTAAATTATAGCTTACTAGCTGCGCCCCGCGGTTTTACCCGCCCTGACCGGAATAAAAGATTGCAGGCCATAAGCTATCTACATACCAAATTTTATCCAAATCGGTCCAGCCGTTTGAGCGTGAAGAAGTAACAAACATACACACTCACAAACTTTCACATTTATAATATTAGTATTATAACACATCCTGTGTTATTCCAGACTATAATCTATCTCTGGGCCAAACATCTAGATCTGTACAGCCATTCTGGTGTGATTGATTAACAAACATCCATCTATTCTATCCCATTTAAAAAAATTATAATCAAACAGAAAATATAATGACAACTTTTATATAAGTCAATACTTTTAATAAGTACGCTGTTTGTAGAGTAGATTCCGCTACAAATTATACTAACAAGGCCACACTACAACCATCCCGCTCAACCCGCGAGGCCGTGGCCTAGAAATCCTCGTCAGATTCAGAATATAAAAAGAATTTCACGTGAAACACTATAGTAGATTGTTTCAGTATGATTTTTTTAACAATTTCTAAGTGCCACAAATTAGGTCTAATAGAGTCAAATAACTTGATTTTGCACTAGTGTAGAAGCATGAAAAAAATCTATGAGCCATTTCTCATAATTATTCTTTACTAAATGTTTATGTATTATCATGTTTAACGGTGAACGAAAACATCGTGAGGAAACCGACATGTCCTAGAACAAAAAATTTGAAGACATGTGACATCCACCAGTCCGCATTGGGCCCGCGTGGGGGATTACGGCCCACACCCTCTCACAGAGAGGAGGCCTGTGCCCCAGCCGTGGGAACATTACAAGGCTGATAATGAAAGAAATACAATATGTTTATGAAATTTAACTCATTATTTTCGAATAATTGTGTTGAATAACTCGGGCGTGTATTCCGCCTCAGATACAATGACAAAGTCTGCTCGATTGCATCAAAATGTACTACAGCAGTGTGTGGTCTAATCACACTAGTCTGTTCAATACTATTCATCCTCCAAGAAAGGTTTTACTTTGATTAGTCTATACTTCAAATCTTAAGACAACAACAAAAAAAGAATTAAAAACACGACTTCTTTCACACTTACAAGTCACCAAGCAAGCAGAAAAAGTAAGTAAAAAGAAATCCTCAGATTCACAATCCCGGAACTGAAAAGCTTTGTTCTTTTTTAATAAGCGCTGGTCTGGGCTCTAATGTCGCCATTGTGTGCGTAATTACGCGCACTCTTGTGTTTACTCACTGTTTAGCGACACTGTCCTATGTACCCACTAGTGCGATTAGTACTTGCTTGTGTGTTTAGAGGTTTGTTGCGATTTTTACCTGGTTAATAACTAGACAGGTTAATTTAAAGTTGAATTTCGTCTGGAGTTTTAAAGCCACATAATTGACTTGGATATGCAGTGTGCCTGCTCGATTGAAAACAGTAACCACCGCTGTTAGTTTGCAGGCTTAGACCCTTTACCCAATTATGTTGGTGTTGGCTTTGTCTAAAGGGATGCAGCTCATTATCAACAATACGCTGAATAATAAAATATAAGCCCATTCCATTATCAGACCACTAGACGTACGGCGATGCCACTGGAACATGGTGGACATCCCGCCCATATGCTTAAAACGGTTTGAGAACACAATCATAATGCGTACAGCTAAGGAGTGGAATTCCCTGCGGGTGTCACGTGTTTCCTGATAGCTACAACCTGGTAGTCTTTGGGACATCATCACGTCGGGATCACCAGTTTAGAAGGTATGCGGAACAGGATGTAAAGCCCCAAAAACCTCTATTACAAAGGGAGGATCCTCCGACCAGACGGGTGTTGTGTCTGGTCTGGGTAACTGTCCGATGGTTGATTTCGGACTGTTGTATATGTTCAAATCGCGCGGAGAACTCTGCTTGCCCGATGTAGGATTTCTTGTTTTTTAGTTCGTTTGTGGCGTCATAGATGTCGCTACAAAGTCTAGAGTGAATAGGTTACTTTTAGGCAAAAATGGACTCAATACAAAGTTTATAAGTATCTCAAGAGGGTCTCCACAAGAAGCTCTATAAATACGTAATACTCCCTTAAACGGTATTTAACATCACCGAGAAACCAATATTGCCAACTACACAAATTCCCAGGCTTCCCAGCCATCCATCTAAAAACCCCGCCAAATCTCTTAGCAACAACACGACAAACAGCTGATCAATACACTTTCCTCGGCAAAATCACTAAAAAAGTACATTAAATACAAAATATATACGGTCTCGGTAAAGACGCGATCTTTCCTGTCACTCGCTCTGTAGTGACACGTGAAATCAAAGCTCGTTTATCAACCGAACTGCCGTGCTTGGGGAAAAAACATGGCTTGACATGTGATGAGACAGGAGAGGCAGTAATACAACGTATTTTTTGAGGAAGTTGATATTTGTTGCTTGGTGAATATTTTGCGAGGTGGAAGGACAGAAGTTGCGTTGTTTTTAACCAACGGGACCCTGTTATTAAGCCTCCGCTGTCCGTCCGTCCGTCTGTCTGTTAGCAAGCTCATGATTTGTAATAGGTAGACATTTGAAATGAAATTCGAATTAAAACCCTCTTACTACGAAGTTGATTTTTTACATGTTGATTCAATTCCAACAACAATACATTTTTACGGTGAGCATGACTTGAACTTACGTCCAGGATTAGCTCCATATAAATGAAATCTTCAACGGTTAACAGCACAGAGCCGAAATGTTGTGTACGTATGTTAAGTTCGTGTTTAATATTTTTTTTTTGTTAACTTTTTATTTAACAAAGGAAACAATAAAGTAAGTACAAAGGTGATGCTTATTTCTAAAGAAATCTATTCCAGCATACCTGCGGAAGGAGACTTGAGTCTGTGAAAAGATAAAGTCCGGTTCCTTCCCTTAAAAAATGTTTAGTCTTATTTTGTTTTATACCAGGACTTCTTTGCGTCTCGGAAATGTTGTTATTTGAAGGTTTATGACATTGTAACTCGTAATTTTGACTACCAGTCCTACGAAGGACTATCAAGTTACTATAAAGTAACTAGATGTTGGAGGTTAGATGGCAGACGCTTCATATACTCGTTAAATACTGGTATTCATCGACTTCAGTTAGACAGGAAGTAAACCTCGTCATCATCATTTCAGCCGAAAGATGTCCACCGCTGGACATAGGCCTCGCAACAGTCGCCACAACGACCGGTTCTGTGCGTCTCGCATCCATCAGATTCTCACGACCCTCACCAGATCATCGGTCTACCTAGTTTTTTTTATATTTTTTTATATGTGTTTGGCCTTTCACCGCTACATCTTCCGGTACGCGGTTGCCACTCCAGAACCCTTCGGCCCCATTAACCATCTGTTCCGCGAGCAATGTGCCCTGACCTTAGAATTATTATATTGGGAAAAAGCTGGGCAACTGATGACCAATCCTTTCAAATCTATAGGAATGTTTCTATTTATAGTCCAAATGAGTTAGTCATTCCATTTCCCACCTCACTTTTTCTCGCAATTTTGCTTCAGCCGTTCATCTCACAGGGATCGTGCATTTTTAATCATTTCTGATGCCTCTGAAAGCCGCCATTCGTCAAACGTACCATCCTTCAAGCCCCGCCCGCATACGACAAACCGGATTCAAATGTCAGTTTGACATTTTTTCTCAGTTATGACAGCATATATTTTTTGTCGGAGGGCACGTGAGACGACCAATAATGTCTATGGCCAAGCGTGTAAATGTTGCCACAGCATAAAATACATTGCGTTTTGGTAAGAATAGAGGTAATAAACGAGTGAATCGCAAGAATCGCAAAACTCACTGGTGAGTTTCAGTGCTCAACGTGGTTTCGATTAATGAAACTCACCAGTGAGTTTCCGGGCTTTACAGGTTAAGCGATGAGATCAACAATGGAGCATGTTTACCTAGAATTAATCTATTCACTCTCCCGGTATAAAAAGTAGCATGAAGCTCAACGATAGTGTAGCTTCCCATCAATGAAAGAATTTTATAATATGATGGTGCAGTGGTTGTGCAATTGACTGCTGCACTGCGTATCGCGCGTTCGATTCCCGCACGAAACAAATATTTTTATGGTTTAAGTACAGATGGTTATTTCGGGTCCAGGTGTCTTGTGTGTGAGTTTACATGTTTGTGAACGTACCCACGATACAGGAGTGTAGGGCAACGTTTTAAAAATTCAGCCAAGTGCAAGTCAGCCTCGTGCACGAAGGGTTCCGTACCATTATCTATAAAAACGGAAAAAAAATCACGTTTCGTGTATGGCCCCCTTAAATATTTATTTTATTCTAATTTTTAGTATTTTTGATGATTTAGCGGCAACAGCTGTGCTATTCTGTAAAATCTCACCGTGAAAACTTCGGTGAAGTGAACATGAAGTGAGCTGTCAATCCATATGCCCTGGTTTATGTTTTTAATTTACCCACAAAATTTTTTTTTTTTCTTCTTTACTTTCTCATGAATCTTTTGCTGCTACCTTCAATGTCTTGTTGTGTACTTTAATTATTGTTGACTTCTCATATTTGTGTGTGTCATACATGTGTCATACTAGCTCTGCTCACGAATGTCATCATTATTTTATGGATAAAATATGTCTCATTAAGTGAAATTTGTAGTAAATTTCTTTTGAGAAATAAAGATTCTATAACCATATACAATCAAGGTGCAATCACAGTTCACTTGAAGCTCACTCCACTTAAGTGTTCACGGTGACATGTTAACAGAATCGACCGGCAGATATACATCATCTGTGAAAGTTTCAACTGACTATCATGGTTCATGAAATACAGCCGGTGACAGACGGACAGACGGACGGACAGTGGAGTTTTAGTAATAGGGTCCCATTTTAACCTTTAGGTACGGAACCCTAAAAAAAGAAAAAAATACTTCTGGAGTTAATCATTTAGACAAGCAAACGATTTCACTTCTTAATAAAAATAAGTTTAGATATATTATTAGAAAATCTGGTAACATATTCAAACCAACCTAAGCTTCTGGCACCCACCTGTTCGCTACCGAGGCGGTTCAGTGGTTACATTCGTCGTGTCCGCCCTGCTTACTTGGAGCGTTTGAAAAATTGTTTCGTCAGTAAATAAATGTTTGTTTACGTTTTCACCGGGTTCCTGAAGGATGCGTCAGCGGTTCACGCCTCGGCTGCTACAATGGCTTTTTATGTGATAATAATATGTTATTGGGAACTTCTTGGTTGGTTAATTTTGGCTACGGTTCGCTTTTAGACTGCTTTGGAAATAAAATTGTGTTGTTGATAAATTTTATTGACTGTGTTTTGTTTTCTATATATGCGAGACTGGCGGTTCGTCTTAAAATGAGATGGTTTTTTCGATACACGACTGTAATGCCGTTGAATTTATTTATTCTCAAACTAGATATTGTAAATCTTGCGTTGACTTTGATTTCATAAAAGCGTATTTCTATGAAGCGTTGTGTTGTATGTTTTAACTTCTAATTGACCCTGATTCTACTAAAAACTGTTACCATTCTTTGTTTTTACCTGTTAGTTTCAGAAAAATATGCAATTTTTCAAAATTTTGAATTGGTTTTTAGCAACATCAAAATATTAGACTATATTTTATATATCTATTTATCTAATATTTAAGAGCATTATCACATTTCGACCGTAATTTTTGCATAAAATGGCCGACTTTGGCGTTTTTATTCAGAGAAACTGAAAGACTTCGACTTATTTAATCATTTTAATTCAAAACATTACATTACATGAAATTGTTAGTAAAATCATACTTATAACTATGATAACATTATGAATATTTATTACTATTATTTACAAATTGCTCTATTTAATATTATAAATGACACCTCCAGAGCCGTGAACAATGTTCCACTGCCTTACAACCGGTCAGTCAAACCTTCCCAATATGGTATTCAGAATGCTGCTGGTGCTGCCCCGCACGCGGCGCATCAGGGAAGCCACCCTTTTGCGTACTGTTGCCCTAAAGCAGTCCGTTCTGGCCTTAGCAAACATACCTGATGCACTGCAAAAGCGCGGCAACCCCAACAGCATCCTAAAACCAATATTGTACAGTACCCGTAGGGTATTGAAAGATATACGCGTACAACGGACCCACAGGGTGCAGGTATAAAATGTCTGGCAGTATGCCTTAAAAAGAGCAATAGAATCATCAGCAATAGAAAGAGCAAGTTATAGAATCGTCGAGAACAGTTATTCGTATAGTTCATCGCGGTCCCGCTTTTAGCAATTTTTTTCTTATACTTATTCCAAAATTCCAAAGTAAGATTTACTTTTTATGAAATACATGAGGCCACGTTTTCGAGCTCGGGATTGAACTACTGTACAACGCAAACGAATTAAAATATCAGCTTGAATAGTTCTTTAGTTCACAGTGGTCTCGTTATTTTGATATGTGTAGAATATCTAAAAAAACATAAAATTTATACCAGAATAAAAAATTATAAAAACTTTTCTGCAGTTATTTATATATATACTAATATTATAAAGAAGTAAAGTTAGTGAGTTTGTGAGACCAATTTTGAAAATTGTTTTAGCAATAGAAAGCCACGTTATTTGTGAGTGTCATAGGCTATAAATTTATGAAATCCACGCGGACGAAATCACGGGCGAAGTCCTTAAATAAACGTAGTAACACCAGCAAAAGTGCTAAATTATCCGATGCATTGACTGTTCGGACTTCGAATACACGAAAGAACACAATTTTGTGATAGCGCCCTTGACGTTTATATCTGATATCACGCAACACTTCCACCGCACTGCAACTGAAGTCTATTCATGAAAAGAATGCTATTGAGCCATCACTTCACCGAGTCGTTGGATCCCGACATCCTTGATAAATTAAACCGTGCTACCCGTGACATTTGTGCAGAACTACTCGTAGATAGTTATATCCTTTGTTTGTGGGTGACTTATATTGACTTGTGTTTCCTTTCATAGAAGACCAAATTGTTTTAGGAATAATGAAAAACCTTTTTGGTAGTTGTTGCTATCATGCACAAAACATACACTCAACACACTACAGAACAAAATATCGCAAACACAAAATTATGCTATAACTTTTACTTAGTATCTATTTGGTTTAATAGAAATAACTTAAAAGATATATTATAGAAACTGATAATAATACCTAATATGTACAAATGCGTATTAATACCCATTTACTATCTATATTACCCATTGGGCATCAAAAAATTCATCCACATCGATGTCATTGGCAAAGGTGCCCAGAACGCTAGCAGCATTTCCACGTTGAATAGCAATGCTGATTCGTTGGCCAAAGAAAAGCCCAGCCCTCTGGCCACGTGAAGAGTTGAGTAACAGCTTGCTGATATACCGAAAAACTCGATGAGCACTCGGACCCCATTGCCCTAGTGTTTCAACCCCAAACGGCTCCAACATGTAATTCCCAATAAGGTTTTCTGCACCTGCAGCAGCCGCTCCTGCACAGCCCGGCGTGCTAAGAAGATGGGATGGCACAAGGGTGACCACACATGTCGCAGCCGACACCAAAGGCCTACCCAACTTCCAAGGCATTATGTCATTAATGCTGGCGTGCCGTGCTATCGCGCCGTATCTATTTTGGAATTTATTATTCGTAATTAGTTGATTGATAACTTTAAGTTTTTAATGATTAATTTTTAATTTATGAAGTTTGATTTTTAATTTGAAATTTTTAATCTTCGCTATTATTCTCTTGTAATTGGAGTCGTTGTCGTCTCCCTCCTGGAGGTGGGTGATAATAGCTGCGACACAGTTTCTAACTATTGTAGCTTTATTCGTACAAAATCAATTTGTAAAATGTTTCTTCCAATTAAAGTTTACTATAATTATATTAAATTAAAACGAACAAAACTGATGTCTGGTACGTCTGTATCGGAGTAACGACTGTCTAGACATTATAATGGGTCTGAGACAGCACAAAAATAGTTGTAGAATAAGCTTATTATTTCACCTGGACAACATTAAGCAATAATAATATGTGTATATCAAATCAAATCATTTTTATTTCAGGCCTAATGACCCATATAAAAAAATTTAAAATATTACAAAATTAAATTATTAGATTGTCATTAAATTCATTAATTAATTAAAAATTATTACAAAATTTTAAAATTATTTCTTGCATTATTAAATGAGAAAAATTTTGCTGGAATATTAATTGCCATATACGAAGAAATAATTTGCTTCGTATATGGCCCTCAATATTCCATTGTCAGATTTGTGTATACGGTTCATAAAGGAGGCCTGTGACTTTCTCATGACTGCGTAAAAGTCATCTACCCTGTTTTCAGCAATCGCAATATAGCATCAGGCCAAAATAGATAGCCCAAAAATAAATAGATAGGTATATTTTCGTCTTTGAGAAGAGAGAGTCTTTTCCTTCCTCTTCATTTAAGGGTTTCGATAGTCCGAATGAAAAAACGGAACCCTTATACGATCACTTGTGTCTGTCTGTATGTCCGTCTGTCACAGCCAATTTGCTCCGAATCTACTGGACCGACAAAGTTGAAATTTGGTACACATTTATAAATATCTGTGACCTAAATACGAACATATACCCTAAAATAATTTGAAATTTAAGTGACCCCTATTGGTCACATTTGGGGTGAAACTCGGAAAAATAAAAAACAAAGTTTTTGCAAACTGTGCCGTGCGACATATCAAATGAAAGGGCACATTGTAAGAGTCTCGAATATATTTTTTTCGTAAGTTTTAAAGTTAGAAAACAGATGATAAATAACCATTCCCCCCTTATCTCCGAAACCAGTGGGCCTAAAAATTTGAAAAAAATACACAAAGTAATTCTTCACTTATAGCTTACAGGAAAACCTATAAAGAGGAAGTAGTTTATAATAACAAACCTGAAAAAATATGATTTGTTCGGAACCCTTTGCACCATCCATCCAGAGTCCATCTCGCTCTTGGCCGCTTTTTTTATAAATACTTATCCACTTATGTATCTTTTTCACGATGCGTGTGACATGCGCAATTAGGGGAAGGCGGATTAGCTAAGGAATGGAATTCCCTGCCGGCGTCGGTGGTTCTTAACAGCTGTACTTGGGGGTCTTAAAGTCAAGAGTGAGTAGACTATTTCGAGGTAGGTGTGCTCTATCATCGACCACATCAACACTTAAGGCGCTATTAACTGCCAATGACCTTAAGTTGTTAGCTTGCTTGTTCTGTGCAGAGCTCACGTAACGCGTCTTACATCCACCCACTAATATATATATATATTACTGGGTGGACGATGACTCCAAACGATATGTAGGGTAATTTTAGGCAAAACGAAAGTTTTATCAGCCCACGACAATTTATAAATAGTCACATGATATACCCATACAATCGTATTTGTATGAGCCTAAACAAAAAATATACACAACAATGAATAACGATACATTGATCTCAATGAATTTCAGCTGCGCAAGCGCCACAAAATTTTTCAATACTATAATGATACATATGAAGACCTGTTGCCGTGGCTGAATACTGGACCAAACATTATCTAACTCGAGTTTGACCACTATGTCACCTTAAGCCGCAGTCATACGACTTTTAATGGTTTTTAATTGAACATCACGTCTAAACGACTGGTCTTATTTCTTTGAATAAAATATATGTTACTCTAGACAATTTGCGTCGTAATTTGATCTGAGAATATTTGGCATTATTTTTTATAGCATAACATAGAGTAATTAATTTGTTATTAAAAAAAGTTATGTCTTACGCTAATAATGCGTCTAATTTTGGACAGCGCTCCTTGATGGGCGAGTGCTATTACGTACGACACGTTGCGTGAGCTCAGCACATAACACGCAAGCTAACTACTCAAGGTCGTTGGCAAACTGCGCCTTAACATATAAACCACTTTACTGCTAGCATTCTACGTAGATAACAAAACAGCATCCACACAAATCAATTAATTAACTAACACATTCAGTACAACAATAACTATCGTGGTATCAACAAACTTCATTTATTATGGACAACAGTGGTTCTGTTGTTGAATAAATAACGCGGAGCTGCAATGCTATGCGATCGTGCATTATTGATAGGTTACATCAACAGTCGTTTGTGTTGGTCGAGGTATATTTAAACAGTGTGTTTGGACTGACACACTCCAGGTGTTGTATAATACAACTCAATATTACGCCTGGATTGAAAGGATGGGTAGAGTACAATGTATGAACTTTTTGTCATTTCCTGTTGGGCACCGACATGTACAAAATTGTACATGTCGACTCACGCGACTCATCTCTATTATTACTATAACGTAAGGTTTTTTATACTGTGGCATGGTTCAATCACTCGGGGCATAATATAGTCTGTAGTTACCATAGATTTTTACCAAAAATATGCATTGAGGGTATTTTTAAAAAAGTTTTAATACGTAAAAATATCAAATGCGGGGACCGCCCGTGGTGCCTGACGGGTTTTGACGTTTTTTGCCCCCGGTGTCTAACAGGTAGGTAAAATGTACAGGGTAGCCCGCGAAATTCAAATGTTCTCACGTTTTTTGCAATTTGCAGGTCAGTGTCTGGTTGTATGTTTGTCAAAATATGATTCGCGGCCGTAGTAAATATTGTTACGAGCTGGATATGGGATAAATTATTTTACACCAATTAATTAACCAAATATTCTTTATTAACTCAACAACTTATTTACACAAACACTAAATCGCTAATAATCACTATTCTCTTCGTAATCGCTTGTATACGCTTCCGTTCGCATTCGTAGTCAAAAACAGACTGACTCACTTGCCCGCCGTCTGGCCTATTTATACATGCCCATTCATGGAAGTTCCTAGAACATTGTCGAACAATCCTATACTGGAATATTCTAGAAACATGTATGAACTTCTACACAGTACCACAATGGAATGTTCTCGAACGTAGTGGAAACTTCTAGAAACTTCGACTACATTCTCGAACGTTCCAGTGAAATACGGTCGACGTAACAATATGTATTTATAGAATTATAGTCATTAGAGTCATCAATACAACTCTCTAAGTTAGAATTGCTGTCGAACGTCATGATTTAATGAAATAGCCATTCCATACTGCAATATGAACTTAGAAGGTTGTATTGATGATTTTAATGATTACAGTTCTGTAAATACGTACTTGCTACGCCCGCGAATCATATTTTGATCGACATACAACCTGATACTGACCTGTAAATTGCAAAAAAATTGAAGAAAGAATTTCGCGGATTACGTTTCCCCCTTAAGCCCGTTGTTCACCAATCGGAATGTTTCCTGGCATAAAAATTATAATTATATTTAGTCCGCAAGATATATTATCAAAAAATATTGAAAACGTATTTTTTGCTATAACAAACCAATAAAAATTACAAAGATAAAACGCATCAAAATTCAGAAGTGAAGGCTTGTTAAGTCACTTTGTGGTTAAAATTGTAGCACAGCAAGACGTCACGCGAAATATCAACGCGTATCGTCCTTATTATATATTTACGTGACAAAAGAAAAAAATACGTGTACGGACCAATTTGATTTTCTTTGGAAACTAGCCTATTGTCTGTAGCGACTAAAGTTAACTTAGAAAGTTCATTGGACATTACATTTAAGTCGCCAAGTTTTCAACGCACAGTTTGTGGATCTTAATATTATTCCTATATTCAAAGCCAAACCGTTAAGCTCCTCTTTTATTGAAAGTTATAGTGCGCCCTCAAATCCCGAAAGCAATGGGTCTCGGTATCGGTATCCAATTTGGTCTAACACCGATTGTTACCGTCGATGTATTGCGCTCTGAAATTTAATTGAAAAAGCAATCAACGATAACAACCGGCTGGAGGTCAGCGCGTAAACTATAGACTTTATTGATTTAGTTATGTTTCTATTGGTGAAATACATGGTGTAACGGAAATACAGCATACAATCCTAATCTCTTCAAAGTTAGAGTGCATAGGCTTCTTCTGGGTAAGCTCGCTCCATCGTCAAAAAAAAATACGTGGTCATTTTTAACTGACTTCCAAAAGGTTGAGGTTCTCAATTCGGCTTACAAGTATGTAAGTTTACATACTTGTAAGCCATTCTAATATTGCAATAAAATCCGACAAAGAAATAAACATTGTGACTTACAAGTCTCAAAACTATGTAACACACGACAAACTGTCTGCGCAATCATCACAAATCCGCCCACCCATCAGTTTCACAGCCTCGTACTCAAGCGCCGTCCCTCAGCTTTTTTACAAGAAGGGCGTTAGGCCCCAAAGTCATCGTAAACATGACCGCTGTCTTCACTACGCTGGGTAAAGCGAAACACTGTGAGATATTTGCAATGATATGTTTCGGGATGCGGAAAATGGGGTAAAGATGTACCCTCTCGTTTAGGAGGAGCTTTTTGTTAGCATGAAGACAGCAATAGAGCTATTTTTTTTACATTTTGGTTGTTACTTATGGTTTTATTTGCTTTCAGACGAAATATTTCATGTTGGTTCACGTATATGTATGAACGTGTACAAGAGACACAAATAGATGAACTTGGATGACTAAGACATGGTCTATTCAATGTGTCTACCCAAATTTCTTGAACTGTTTACTGTGTTTTGCTGATTTTTCACTCACGTGCCCGACTGTCTGTCTGTCTGTTCGTCGTCTGTCACAAAAATTTTGTTACTTATACACTATAAATTATAGCCTATATGCTATTCCAGACTATGTTATGACTAGAAAATGTCGTGAGGAAAGTCTTGTGTATGGATGTGGATGGCTATAAGAGTAGAGGAAGGCCAAAGAAACGATGGTTAGACTGTGTGAAAGAGGATATGGGTGAAAAGGGGGTGACTACAGAGATGACGACTAAAAGAGGAATATGGAAGAATAAAACATGTTGCGCCGACCCCAAATAAATTGGGATAAGGGCAGGAGAATGATGATGATGATGCTATTCCAGACTATAAGCTACTTCTGTATGAATTTCATCAAGATACGTTCAGCGATTCTGGCGTTATGTAGTAACAAACATCTATCCATCTATACATCCAAACTATCGCATTAATATCATTCGGTAGGTTTAGTACGAAGAGGATAGTTAGCAACAAAGTAAAAGATGTCCAAACAAGATGTAATAGCAACAAACAAAAAATACTCTTACACCATTCATTCTTCACAGAAAAACTCCTTTATCAGCAAAAAAGACGCTCAAAAAACCCTTCTGTTAAGTATTGCAAAGCTCGTAAAAATCTCCGCCTTCGCCATTATAATTGTCAAGTCCCAATCTATCGCGATTCGCTATTGGAGCCGCAGTTGAAGTGGCCACCGTTTTGTTGTGAGCAATATTCAGCCAGACGTATAGATGCTACAGTCAGCTATATCTTTGTTGTGGGCGGTGAAATGGTGAGGAGACGGATCGAGAGTGAATTCGTTTATCAGTTTGTGGTTGGAGATGAGTTTTTGTTGAGTTTACGCAAGCGTGCCCCATCGTCGACCACTTCATTGCTTTCAATCAGGTGTGGTGGTGGTCAAACGCGAGCCTATCAATGATAAAAAACCGGCCAAGTGCGAGTCGGACTCACGCACGAATGGTTCCGTACCATTATCTATAAAAACGACAAAAAATCACGTTTGTTGTATGGGAGCCCCCTTAAATATTTATTTTATTCTCTTTATTAGTATTGGTTGCTATAGCAGGTTGTAGGGTATTATCCCTATCTGTATCCGTCTCTGTTTGTTGCGGGAATGGTAGGCATCAACACGTTGGAATTAAGACGCAAGTGTGCGCTTTTGATGCACTACTACTTATTGCTCAATAATAAGATCGATGACGCGACTACTCTAGCTTGCTGTTCATTGTTTGCTCCTGACCGGCTGAAGCAGTCGCGTGCCTGTGCCTCGCGCTGCCTGTTCGCGGCTCCATCAGTGAGTACCGATACTGCGCGATATACTCCCACAACCCAAGCGATCAATCTGCTGAACGCCCTAATTGCTCAGGAGCCAGATGTTGACATATTTATGTATAGCAGTTAATTTATGTTAAATGTTTGCATGAAGTTTTTTAGTTAAATTTATATTGTTGTCTTGCTGCGCGCTTTGGTGTTTACTGTAAGTGCAGCAAGCAATTGTTATACAAATAAATAAATAAATAAATAAATCATCCGTGAAAATTCCAACTAATTATTACGGTTCATGAGATACAGCCTGGTGACAGACTGACAGACAGACAGATGGATGGACAGCGTGTGACGTAGGGAGCCTACGTGGGATAGAAAAAAAAAACACGTGGGTCGGTCAACATTAAAAATATATATTAAAAATAGAGAAAGGGGGGGGGGGGGGGGTAGGTCTGCAGTCACAATTTTCAATATTCCCCGGGAGATAGCACGCTACTGCCCTGACTCAGCCTTGATGTCTCGAGGGAAGCCACGATGCGTTTGCCCCGGAGGTGTTGGCCGACAGGTGGCAGCGCCGGCTCGCAGGGTCGACAGGAACCAGGATGGGTCGGCCGGCAGGTGGTCTAGCCGGCTCGGAGACGGCCTGCTGAGGCCACGCGGGCAAATATGCACCCGGCGTGGAGCGAGCCGCCGTGGTGAGTGGCCTAGTGGCCGCGCCACGAGGCACTGCGGCAGGATGGCCGCGATGGAGGACGATGCAGGTGCATGCCCAGAGTGCAGGGCTCCAAGTCCTCTCCCTCCATTTATAGAATTTGGGAAGCCGGGTCAGGAAAACTGGAGCTGGTAATCCGGATCTAGGACCCTGGGAACAATGTCCAGCGTGTCAGAGGTGGAAGATAAGCTTCTCCGCTGATTTTGACACCTTGGCATGAGCAAAGCGGCTGTACGTGCGCTAACAAGTGTGGTTGTCAAAATCAGACGGAGTTTACAAAGGTGAGGTGGAAAAGCATGAAAACATACACATTCAAGAGCAGCAGCAGCCACGCGCAAGTCAGCATGTACATAGCTAAGGCTATATGTATGTGCATAGTAAAGCTGATCACGCGGAAGGCGTGATTACAATGTGCGACAGATCTTTTGTAGGTTATGAGCCTTGATTATACAATGCTAAGAAAAGAAATTAGGAAAGACATGTTCTGGAAAGAATTACACAAGATTAGGAACACAGAATGCACAAAGCTACCTGTATGCTGTTCAAACACTCACCCAATTACAGGGGTTGAAATCGCGTAATAAGTTGGCAAATATTTGCCAATGCAAACTAAAGCTGCTAGGACTTGGCGATCGGTACACGGCTCAAGGATGTTCTACAGAACAAGTCGAGTCCACCGCCAACAGCTGGATTCAGATGAAAAAGGGCTCACGATGTCGTTTATCGGGTTTTTATATCTACGCCGTCATTGACAGATGTCATAGAAACCAAAGACAATAGTGTTGTCAGTCAACTAAAATTGTCTATGCTTGCTTTATGGCTTTTGGTCTCTGGTTTTTTCCGTATGTTTATGTTTTATTAGAATTGTAACGCCACTACGTTACAAGCGGAGTCTTAGTAATAGGATCCCGTTTTACCCTTTGGGTAAAAAATAACTTTGTAGAAAGAAGCGAGAAAATTCTGTTTTGGCTTGTTGTACAAAGAGTTATTAAAAAAGCTTTTCTATGAACCCATATTTCGCAATAGTAACAATTGTAGTTAACAGCAGGCAAGAAAATACGTTTAATATTTTAGACACAATAATTAAAAAAAACCGGCCAAATGCGTGTCAGACTTTGCACATTTAGGGTTCCGTACCATATGAGGAAAATCAATATTTTGGTATTTGTTAATAAAATATACGTAATAACAAACATTATCACCAAATTTCAAGTTCATGTGAAGGGGAACTTAAAAAATACTTCGGAACAACATTTTGTGACAGACAGACGGACAGACGGATACGTGAGTGACAGCAATAGGGCTTCGTTAGGACCCTTTGGGTACGAAACCCTGAAAATAAACCGCTCTAAAAACGTAATCAGTCAGAAATTGAAGGGCCACCTTACAGTAACTAACTGATATCAAGCTTTACTCAAATCGTTGGATAAATAGGGCTCTCGATCCTTTGGCTAAAGTCTAGGTAAGTGAGATTATCTCACAAAGTCATCCACCGGATGTGTATTAAGATCGATAACTAGGCCGGGAGGGACCGTTAATTAGGCTTTCCTGTCTAGATGGGTTAATCACTTCCCTGCTAGGATATACCCTGTTACGTCTTAGGATATAGATCTGGTTATCTAAGTCTGGTTGTATAAAGTTACTAACTGGACGTTTTTCAGACTGCGTAACGCCACAACGTAAACTATGACTGAAAAAAATCTAGAAGAAAAAACTTCGAAGACACGTGTATTATGTTATGACATCCAACAAACACACACTGGGCCTGCAGTCTCGACATTGATAGGAAAAATTACGTCTACTGATCGCTGTAATTTAGTCGTTAAAAAACTCCCTCATTGTGAGAAAAAATTTTAGATCATAAACCTAAAAAAATAATTAATTTTCTTGAAATATGTACAGAGACGGCTTGTAAGCACTATTTTTCAAGAAAACTTATAATTTATTTAAATTTTAATGCGTAACTTTTACTGCTAGTAACAATTAAATAGACGGCACGGTTGGTGCAGTGGTTGAGCGTTCGGCTGCTGCGCTGCGTGTCGCGGGTTCGATCCCCGTACGGAACAAATATTTGTATGACCTGCAGATAGTTGTTCCGGGTCTGGGTGTCTTGTGTATGTGAATTTACATGTTTGTGAACGCACCCACGATACAGGAATATTCCTAGTGTGGGGCAACGTTTTTTTAAAAAAAAAAAAAAAAAAAAAATAACTTGTCAAAATATTAAAAAGGGCATTAAAGTTTGCCTGCTTGCAATATTAAATTCTTAGCGAACGAATCCGGTCGTTATGCGATCGTTAACTATGTCGAGACTGCAGGCCCGGGGTCCACGCGGTGAGTTTCGATGGATTTACTTCCTCTCATAGAGTGTGAGTAAATCCATCGATTTCCACGACGATGATTCCCATTGCTGAGACACATGCCTGTGTCTCAGCAGTGGGCAGTTATTCGGTGTGCTGATTTATAATATTTAAACATGGTAGGTACTCTGGATAGCTATAAGAGTAGGGGAAGGCCAAAGAAACGATGGTTGGACTGTGTGAAAGAGGATATGGGTAAAAAAGGGGTGACTACAGAGATGACGACTAATAGAGGAGTATGGAAGAAAAAGACATGTTGCGCCGACCCCAAATAAATTGGGAAAAGGGCAGGAGAATGATGATGAGGTACTCTGGATAGCACGTAAGTAATATGGCCTGGACTTAAAACTTTTTTACAGAAAATATACAACCGATTTCAAAAAAGCTGGCTACCTGCGCCGTAGTAATAAACATTATCACGTTCATAGGTCAATGGGAAGTTAATAAATTCTTCGGAACAAAATTTTGTGACAGACGGACAGATGGACACGTGAGTGACAGCAATAGGGCTCCGTTTGGACCCTTTGCGTACGGAACCCTAAAAAGAAAACTTTTTTTTGGCTTTTTAGTTGTTGTAAAGTTTTGGCCGTATTCATAGCCCCAAAAACATGGAATTTGAACATTATTGGTGAAATTAGAGTGTAATAGGCTGAACAATACAAATCTGTGTATCACTTCAGAGCGTATCAGCGTTATGTTACTCGTATGTTATGAAGTGGTGTAAACAATAAACAGACTTGTGATCGGAGCATTCCAAAAGATTTACTATCATTTATTGAAGAGTTCCATTGACTATCTCCGAAGTTGTTTATCAGATCTTTACCAAATTTAAATGGGACCACTTGGGAAGTATAAACTTTCAAAAATAAAAGGATTTTTAAAATCGGTCAAGGCGTGTTCGAGTAATCGGGGAGGGTTCCCTTTATCTGGCAGAATCTTGATGCTCCGAAATTTATTTGGCCTACCACACTCGGCATAATCTTCTTTATACGAATATTTTTAAGGCATAAAAAATATTAAATATAATTATTGTTTGGCCGAATGTTTATATGTCCGAATTTACAATGGCATACTTTTAAGGTGGCAGAATTTTATTTGGCATAATTAATTATACATATTAATTTCGTTTAGCATAACGCATTTAGAGCGACGATTATTTGGTACCATTTCACTTGGCATACTATGAAGATGGCAGAATTTCATTTGGATTAATTTTAAAAAGTTCTGCAATAAAAGGTAGACCCAATCGGGGAACATACATAAAAAATAAAACATTCCGACGAATTGTAATCCTCCTCCTCTTTGAAGTTCGATTATTATTACACTGAGAATAGATTTTTCTGACCGAATGTAAACTGCGCAAAGTATGTCATAGTAAACGGCTCGGTTTCAAATAATAAAAACACAAAATTAAAGCATAAGCGAATCCTTCCTTAATTTTCACAAAATAACAAACACACACACTACATTAAACAGTAAACAAAACAACATTATAGAGAAGCAAAGCCTCCCAAATAAAAACTAACCCAGCTATTAGAATCAAAGTTGTTTAGAATTCTATTCAATAATTAAGTGTACAGAACCCTTGGGTCTTAGTTTTATGATTAATGACCCTTGTTTGTTTGTTCGCAAAGCCGCGGTTATTCTCAACTCGTTAATTTAACTTTAACTTTGCCTTGCTTAGTTGACGAAAGCCTTCGAACCGATTGTGGGAGGAATAAAGGGAGGGAAAAATGGATGGTTATTTTTAACTTTAATTTAGCAAAAGTTATTAAGTTTTTATTAAGTGGTTTGACTTTTTTGTCGGTTGTGGTAGGATTAGTTTTTGTGGTTTAAAATGGTGTGTGTGGTGGTAATGTTTTGATTAAGGCACAGATATAGGACTTCCAATGATTTTAAATTGGGCATCACGTCTAAACGACTAGTCATATTTCTTAGAAAAATGGAGAATCACGCAAAAACTAATAATTGTATTTTTATGTCACTTTCACCATTTCAAAGATAATTTAATTATTTATCTTTTAGTATACGTGTTTTTAATATAATGCCTGTTGTTTTATGCATAATATTTAATATTGCTACTAATTTGGGACAGCGCACTTAGATGGGCGAGTCCTATTACTAGGTGGACGTACGACGCGTTGCGTGAGCTCAGCACAGAATACGCAAGTTAACCACTTAAGGCCGTTGGCATATAACTGCGCCTTAAGAGATGAACAAATTAAGAAAGTAGCGGTAACGGTGCGGTAGCGGTATTTTATAACTAGCTCCATCCCGCGACTTCTGTTCGTTAACTATGTCATTAACATGTTTAAGGCTTTCATCAATAACCAAGCTGTCTTTCAGAAAAATTATAACCAATATTATAAATGTGCAAGAAAGTTTGTTTGTTTGTTACCTCTCACGCCTAAACACAGAACATACGTTATCATGGGTGCAGAAAAGGACATACTTGTGGGGTAGGTACCTTTCATCCGGAAAAAAAGTACTGTTCCCAAGGTATAGAATAATAAACTTTCAGTTTTATAAATCTGATTAGTTCTTTCAGAGATTAGTTGCCACATAAAAAAACAAGCGAGCCTTACAGTAGTTTTTTTTTTTTTTTTTTTAGAAAAAACGTTGCCCCACACTAGGAATATTCCTGTATCGTGGGTGCGTTCACAAACATGTATATTTCACATACACAAGACACCCAGACCCGGAACAACTATCTGCAGGTCATACAAATATTTGTTCCGTGCGGGGATCGAACCCGCGACACGCAGCGCAGCAGCCGAACGCTCAACCACTGCGCCATCCGTGCCGTCAGTTACATGTGATATGTAACATTTGACATATCACCTTGGTAATGAGCAACATTAACATTCTATCCTGAAATATATCGTGCGCACGCTCTACCGTCTGACAGCCAACTCTACCACCGTGCGTGCTCATTGGTCAAATCAAATAAAGCGCGCTTCCCCACTTTCCTGTGAGACATTTCCGTGCCTCCCACAGATTGCAAAAAAGCAAGAGGAAAGATGTTACACATCAAAAAACATTTTCACCTCTTCATAATATTGCTTTAAATAAAACTAGAACAACGGCCTAAAAGTCTATCTTCAAAGTCTATCTCTAGTCTCTCTTCTTCATGTTCCATAGTAATCGCTTGAAAATACCTTGGAAAATACAATTCCTACTTTTTGCAACCTTATTCCTCTGTTATGGTACCCTGTTCCATATTGCTAAAACAACCAATCAATATCTAGTGTATTGACACGACCTACCCCTTTCACAACAATATCCATTTTCATATTTCCGCGAACCTTTTCACCAACTATATGGAAACACAACTTCGTACAACAAACTGCCCAATCTCGGAAAAATAAAAACTCATACAATTTTCTACGGAACAGACGAAAAAACCTTTTAAACTGACCTACCAATTTTTTTACTTTGCTTTTTAGGGTTCCGTACCCGGAGGGCCCAAACGGAGCCCTATTGTTGTCACTCACGTGTCCGTCGTCTGTCACAAAATTTTGTTACGAAGAATTTTTTAACTTCCCATTGACATACGAACTTGTTTGGTGATAATGTTTATTATTACATAAACTTTATTAACAAATACCAATATGTGCGAAATCCGACACGCACTTGTCCAGTTTTTTTATTATTTTATAAAATATATAAGTCTGTGTGTTTATCGATTACACCTCCACAGCTCTGCCCGGGGGTGGAGGATAAATTCGAAAGAGTTACCTCGCCCCCGGGCGCGTAGGGCAGGGAGGAACAGGGGTGGGTTTTAGTCAGTAAGAGTCTGACACGCCCTTCCGCTCCACCCCAGAGCGGAAAGAGTCATTAGATGATTTCCCACCCCCCAAAAAAAAAAAAAAAAAAAACACCTCCACAGCTGAACGAATTTGATACACTGGTAGAGCATTGCCAGTATTTACAGAATTGACCAGTTGAATAGGGACATAATATAACGTAACATAATAAGATTGCTGGAACTGAGGCCTCCTCTCTGGGAGATGGGCCGTAATCCACCACGCGAGCCCAGTGCGGGTTGGTGGATATCACATGTCTTCGGTTTTAGGACACATAAGTACAGGTACACACACAAGTAGACACAAACATAGTTTGCCCACTATGTTTTCCTTCACTGTTTTAAGAGCAGGTTGTGAAGAAATAAACTACAAAAAGTAATGCACCTGCCTGGGTTTGAAACTACGACCTACATATCGTAAGCAGGACATAATTATGTTAATTTTATCCTGGTGTAAGTTCCTGTGGGATCATGGGAGGAGCTCAAGGCTAAAATATTAACAGCTGCATGAGTCGATCCGTGGATGGAACATATCGAGACTCCACCGTCTTTTGGAAAGCATGCTGAACCATTGGTCTTAGCTGTCATTTTGACGGCACGGTTTGCGCAGTGGTTGAGTGATCGGCTGCTGCGCTGCGTGTCGGGAGATCGATTCTCGCACGGAACAAATATTTGTATGATCTACAGATAGTTGTTCAAATCAAATCAAATCTAAATAATTTATTTGCGTAACACAGGTGCAGATAATGTTACAAAAAGTTCTTTTGGTACACTGTATTTTAATCATGTGAGGTGTGCAAATGTAATAGTTTGGAGGTGTGCGGAACAGAGTGTAAAGTCCCACAACCTCCATTAAAAGGGGAGGATCCTCCGACCAGATGGGTGTTGTGTCTGGTCCGGGCAACTGCCCGATAGTTGATTTCGGGCTGTTGTATGTCTTCAAATCGCGCGGAGAACTCTGCTTGCGCGATGTAGGAATTTGCTGTTCTAGTTCGTATGTAGCGTCATAGATGTCGCTACATCACTCCCCTTCGGAGATCGGGGATTGATTGTTCTCGATGAGTCGTTCATACTTGATGTTTACCGGGCCAGTGGAAAGTTGGTTCCAGTGAGTCGGAACCGGAAGAGGCGCATAGTTCACGGTGAGTCGGATCTGTCTGCGGTGATGATATCCCAGTGAGTCGGGATGATGTTGCAGGCTCCAGTGAGTCGGAGTACTGCTGCGGGCTCCAGTGAGTCGGAGCGGTGCGTCGTCGTCGTTTGTCGTGTTTTTCGTTGTCGGCGTTATCGTTGTCGGCGTTATCGCTGTCGGCGTTATCGTTGTCGGCGTTATCGTTGTCAGCGTTATCGTTGTCGTCGTTGTCGTTGTACTGGTTGGCTGTATGACTCGTTGCTGAAGAACTTGGAGGAAGTGATGATGATGACGTCACGCTGAAGTAGCTGCACGAAGGCTGCGCTGACGAGATGATGACCCTCCAGGTGAGGCCCTCCATCTCAGCAAACCACAATCCGGGTTCTTCGGCCCAGAAAGGGGGTGCGCGTACCCCTACACGCAGGGTTTCAGGGCCACACCCGTCACCTTTTGAGTCCGTCATCTTGATCACGTCGGGGTCACCAGTTTGGAGGTATGCGGAACAGAGTGTAAAGTCCCACAACCTCCATTGAAAAGGGAGGATCCTCCGACCAGACGGGTGTTGTGTCTGGTCTGGGCAACTGCCCGATAGTTGATTTCGGGCTGTTGTATATGTTTAAATCGCGCGGAGAACTCTGCTTGCGCGATGTAGGAATTTGCTGTTCTAGTTTGTATGTAGCGTCATAGTTGTTGCTACAATAGGAACATTATGACACAATTATTCTTATTCTACTGTTTCTTATTAAATTAAATTGTCACTGAAAAAATTCAAAAATAGTCAATTTCGTTACAAATTAATTAATTAAGTCCAAACTAATAAATTCCGTTTCGGGTCTGGGTGTCTTGTATACGTGAGTTTGCATGTTTGTGAACGCACCTACGATACAGGAGTAATTCCTAGTAGTAGAGGGGTAACGTTTTCTTTTTTTTAAGTTATAATAAAAAATAAAAAAAATTAAAGGTATTTCACAGTTATGCATAGTTAGAAGCCACATAGGGTACAGTCCCGGGCCTGCGGACGGCGAGCAGTGGGTAGCTCGCCGTCCAATCAGCACCAGGCCCGTGAGTCGACGGCGCGTAGTGTTCCACGCGCCCCTCAAAGAGATGTTGTCAGCCACCACTGACGGGGCCCATCGTGGCCGGTGCCTGCATGCCTAGGGGTAGTGGATAAATTCTAAAAATGAATTACTACACCCCTGGGCACTCAGGCAGGGAAGGAACAGGGGTGGGTTTTAGTCAGTAAGAGTCTGACACGCCCTCCCGCTCCACCCAGAACGGGAGAAGTCATTGCTTGATTTCCCACGCCTCAAAAAAAAACATAGGGTACAGTGTTACCCAGTTACTGGGTTGTGGAGGTCAGATAGGCCGTCGCTCTATGTAAAATACTAGTATTCAGCTGTATCGAGTTTGTAGAAGCTGACTCCAACATAGTTGGGAAAAAGGTACACAGATTGAAGTTCCCATGGGAAAACTCGCCGGCGAAGCTGCTGACGAAAGCTAATTTCCAATAATTGTGGGCTCAGAGATATGAAATCGATACGTTTTGTAAAGGAGGCTTGATGGCTTCTGTGCACATGAAAGCAATATTATTTTATTGGCATCACGAAGCGATACAATCATCTTTTATTGTTCGAGATTATAGAGTAATCGTAATGTGGAATGATTACGTTGGGCTACGCTGACATAAAGATTGTTTTAGTGATAGTGTTTTCTCCTTTTTTTTCTGCCGATATGTCTTTTATGAAAAGCTTAGATAAAAATATAAACTACTTTCATTTTGTTTTATTTGAACTGCCCACTCGATCTCATGGTAGTTCTTGCGACCACGCATGCGTTACCATGAGGTCTCAGGTTTAATTCCCAGTTTAGTTGAAGTGTTTTATGGTTTTTCCATCCGATGTGGTAATAGACTCACCCAATATATGAGGCTTAGACATCGTATGACAAAATATAGGTACAACCCTATCTATCACGCTCGGCGGACGGAGCTCCGGCAGGATCTCATGGTGACATGGAGAGAGCGACTGTCGCAACCCAGTGCTGGGCACGCCACCATTGAGGCGGTAGTGCCCCTCTTTGAGGCTTGGCTGGAGAGGCGCCATGGCAACCTCACCTTCCGCCTGACGCAGGTGCTCACCGGACACGGCTGTTTCGGGAGGTACCTGTGTCGTGTCAAGGCGGAGGTGACCCCTGAGTGTTTCCACTGCGAGGATCGCCCAGAGGACACGGTGGAGCATACGGTGGAGGTTTGCCCCGCTTGGGCAGAACACCGCCGTGTCCTCGTGGATGCGATAGGCGACAGCGACCTCTCGCGCCGTGCCCTGGTTCAGGCCATGGTACGGAGCGAGAGGGAGTGGGAGGCCGTCTCCTCCTTCTGCGAAGCAGTAATGCTCACGAACAGGGAGGCGGCATACGTTAGGGAGGCTCAACAACAGCCGAGTCGCCCTAGCGCCCCCAGCCGCGACCGCCGCAGGAGACGCCAGGGGCCGCGAGACGATCTCCGGCCACCGTAGACCCGGGCCTGCGGACGGCGAGTAGTGGGTAACTCGCCGTCCGATCAGCACCAGGCCCGAGAGTCGACGGCGCGCAGTGTGCCACGCGCGCCTCAAAGAGTTGTCAGCCAAGGGAAGGGGCCTGCCACGGCCGATGCCTGCCCGGGGGTGGAGGATAAATTCGAAAGAGTTACCTCGCCCCCGGGCACTCGAGGCAGGGAGGAACAGGGGTGGGTTTTAGTCAGTAAGAGTCTGACACGCGGAAGAAGTCATAGGATGATTTCCCACCCCCCAAAAAAAAAAAAAAAAAAAAACCCTATCTATCACTCTGATCGGGCGTTTGGATTTTTATCAGAAAAATTATGTTATATTATTAAAATTACCCCAAAATTAAACAGAAAAGGAGGAAATAGTTTAGACTCGGTAATTTTGAAGGAATATTTTTATCACACATCCAAAGACGACCGCGTCAATTTAGCTCACCTCACACCTCGGTCAATTTACGTGAAATCATGTATCCACGAAGCTACACATCATTACACAGACCACCAACAGTGCCCAACACGTGTCGCCATACATAATTAACTTTTCTTCCGTACTTGCCGGAAGCAGGCTCAATTCTCCCCTCTCTGCCCTATACAGCAGTACGCACAGACCACGGAACGCACGCCAACAATGGCTATAGACGCCCTTGCGCATAATATATAATATACAATATTACCTTAACCCGTCGCGCGTCTAGTTAGCTGACAAAATAGATTTTTAATTGTTTACGGCCCATGCGCTGTCCGGGTCCGCAAGAGGTTAAGGGTGCATTTTCACTGAAGCGGAGCCAATCACAATGGTTGAAATCCTCATCGCGTTACTCGTCTCGTCTGTGATTGGACAATTCCTGCACATCTCGGTTCAGCGGAAACGCGTTCTAAGCTAAACTGCCCTTATTACCTACCCTTACCTACCCTTATACGATTGGCGGTTTTTCGGTTTTTGACGTCACGATAATCAGCCCAAAATTCCCTATCGATCTGTCTAAGCAGTATTTTTCTACTATTGCTACATTCCGAGATAAATAAATAAAATCACTGTTAAGTTTCCTTGATTTCGATAAAATTTAACGCTGTATTTTTGTGCATAACTCAAAATGTGACTGGCAGATAGCGGCATTATAGTTTGTAGATGGCAGATTATAAATACATTTCAGCTGACATACTCATAGCCAAATTTTTTTTTTATTGCTGATAAGCCTGCTCGTGATCTTGATCTCGTTTTCGCTTGATGGTAAGTGATGGATGAGGTCTGCCATCAAGCAAGTGAGCCCAGAAGATGGCTGTTCACTCTAGCTTTGAAGGCAGATGTGTCACCGGTAGTGGGACACAGATGCCACAGAATTGGCACGTGGAGTTAATCCTCTCTCGATAAAATGCGATACTTACTGATATGTTTGGTTTGTATGGAAATTTTTGTCAATACTGTCGCTAGAAATAGCCACCAAACATTTGAATTCTAAGTCATTTCTTTTACTTGACTCAACCTCGACTCATTCAAATCTTTAGTTATTTTCGTTTCTTAATATTCCATTGTCATGGTGACTGAGACCGAGTGGAGTGGAGGGAAATATCTTCAAAAAGACTTACATTACAGGTGTTGGTGCTCTGTGGCAATACGTTACTTATGCACGTCCATAATTCCTCGTAAGTAAACTACGTGGGGAACCTTTTTCCCTTCAATTTACCCAGAGACGTGCGGTCCTTATAAACGGAGGGAAAAATATGCCTTTTTTGTTATACTGACACCTGTATACCCGATAAATAGGTTATGTTTTCGGGGGTGAAGCCTGCTTTTTTATAAAGTTATGGCTAAAAAGGATAAAAGTTTATTAATGACATTTGAATAATGCAATGAGAACATTTATAATTTTTAATTATTCTTTCGTAAGATAATGCAAACTGACTAAAAACTGACTATTGTGTTTGCGTTTCAGTATGGCAGTAGTGGTCAGAGTCACTGACCCCATCCACTTACAATTTTCTGACATACTTTGTTTAAAAAAAAAAAACAAATTCCGTCCAAAATCTACATCTTCTATCGCAGTTCTCTAATTTTTTGACTAATGATAAACGGAACATATTTTATTGTTAAGGTACTGTAGCGACATCTATGACGCTACATACGAACTAGAACAGCAAAATTCCTACATCGCGCAAGCAGAGTTCTCCGCGCGATTTGAACATATACAACAGCCCGAAATCAACTATTGGGCAGTTGCCCGGACCAGACACAACACCCGTCTGGTCGGAGGATCCTCCCTTTTCAACGGAGGTTTGCGGGACTTTACACCCTGTTCCGCATACCTCTAAAGTACAAAGAATTTTCGGAAAAAGCCAATGTCATGACCGCTTTAATTATCTTGATTAAACGCAATAACTATAGAAACTGGCTACGCCGTAGCAGTAGGGCTACGACTGCGTAGCACAGTTGCTACGGCACTACTACGCAATACATTTGAGTTAACTTGTCAATCTGCCTAGCCTTTTCCCAACTATCTTGGGGTCGGCTTTCAGTCTAATTGATTGCAGCTGAATACCAGTATCTTACATGGAGCGACTGCTTATCTGACCTCCACAACTCAGTTACTGGGTAATACGATACCCCTTGGTAAGACTGGTCGTCAGACTTTCGGGCTTCTGACGATCCGTAACGACTGTAAATATCCACGATTGACACCCGGGACCAACGGCTTAACGCTAACGACCAACTGCTTTCCGAGGCATGAAGGAGTCTCGGTATGTAAAGAAGTTGGAGATGGTCACCCATCCATGAACCAACCATGGCAAGCGTAGCTTAACCTGATGGATCGACCCGTGCGGCTGTTATTACTTTAGCCACGAGCTCCTCTATTTGAGTTAACTTATTACTATATTGCCCTGTGAACTTGTGGTTCATAGGTACTCGCAAGTGCATAATTAGTTGATAAACCACAATATGCTAATTACAAACATGTGATTAGCGTATAATTGACAGATTATCGGTTAATACTCTTGTTGCATTATGTTTCTATTTGCAGAAACACTGTATCCGTTATTATACTGTGGACACAGTAAACAATATAATTGTAATATTTATCGTTTAATTTACGGACTTTCGGAGGAAAGTCAAGCTTCGAGCAGTTTAGAAATATGTCATAAATTTACTGCCTTACCTACTTTCCCCCATTATAAATTTAAGCCTCAATCATCTATATCTGTGCCAAATTTAATCCAGACCCGTTCTGCCGTGATTTAGTAACAAAAATCGGTTCATCCAAACTTTCGAATTTATTGTAATATTTTATTATATGGGACACACACATTCATATTTATTTCCATGCATACCTGTTGATTAAATTATATTATTAAATTAAATTATATTGAATTATTTTTTAGTGTCACTAATTGATTATTATTATTTAATTATATTATTTTAAGTTAATTTAACATAACATTGAAATTTTATATGATTGCAATTTTAGCATTCAATAAATTATGGTGTCGATTGACTTGTAACTCTTAGGTTTAGGTTTATACTAGTACAGACATCGTCGTTTACTCTATCTATATTTGAAATTTAAAACTTTGTATGTATAGTGTTTTTGATTAGGCATAGATTAATTGTACCCATTTAGAAAAATAAAATGTATTATTATTTATTTGTTTTTTTATCAACCCACCAATACAAACAGAACTCCACATAACTCCTTCTATTCCTCATAAACATGCTAAAAATAATAATAAATTATCCGCAACACAATTTAATAGAACATTAATTAATTTTATAGCAGGTAAACATTCCGAGAGCTCTCCAGCGCCCCTGTGTTGTCAAATATCAAAATATTTTCCTGTGATTTAATTAATTTATCCCTATATTAAATTATGCTCAAACTACGCTGATTTTAGGTGTGTGTTGTTGGTATTTACAGGTTAATATAATGTGTGTGGGGTCAATTAGAGGATTTGAATTCGAATGTAGTTTCCAAACTGAAGTTGTAGTGGGCAGGGTACATTGCTTTCAGAACAGACAGTCGATGGGGCCGTAAAATTCTAGATTGACGACCGCGTACCGGAAGACGCAGCGGTGGAAGGCCTACCAAAAAGACAAGACTAATGACTTGTAGGTGTATTCGCTTACTCATTTGACAACAATTTGATGGGCACTTTGCAGTACATTGCTGCTTTGCTCGGTGGACATCGGTTATAATAGGCACTACGTAGTACATTTTTGTTTCCCTATACGTCAAAGCAACAATGTACTGCATAGTGCCTATCAAATTGATGTCAAATGAGTTAGTGAATACACTTGCTGGTGAGGGTCGCGGGCCGCCGATGGATTCGAGACGTACAGGACCGGTACTTAGGGGAGGCCGATGTCCAGCAGTGGACGTCTTTCGAATAAAAAAGAAAAAAAATATATATACGGTCGAATTGAGAACCTCCTCCTTTTTTTTCGTCGGTTAAAAAAATGATGGTGATGATGTAGTTTCCACTTCGAAAATCTAAAAAGCCAGATTAATAAGGAGGTAATAGAAAAACGAAAAATAATTATTTGTCTAGAACCCCCTTACTTTAGCCATATTTCTGATCACCGATAGCGATTGCCAAACATTTAAAGTGCTTTAGATTCACCACATGACATTTCAGCAGAACATGTCAATCCCATACATTTTGAACTGTTTGAGAATCGTTTTCCATTATGGTATGTCAATGTGAGGCTGAGGACCTAATGTCTTATCGTTTCTACATTACATTTTGTTGTATTCTGCTAGACTATTTTATGTGACTAAGAATTTTATTGTTGTTGATATGAGTCTTCGCTGCTTGGTTATATTATCACACTAGCTGCGCCCCGCGGTTTCACCCACGTAGACCAGGATAAAAAGCCTATACGTTAATCCAGGGTATAAGCTATCTACATACCAAAATTCATCCAAATCTGTCCAGCCATTTGAGCGTGAAGAAGTAACAAATATACACACTCACAAACTTTCGCCTTTATAATATTAGTGTGATATGTAATATTAATAGGATTTTATAAGTCAATCCCATTTCCAAACACACTGTCTCTAGCAAAATTATCACAAATAAGCAAATAGCTGCTGAACACGACATACATAAGACCTTAAAAGAATCATATCTCCGGAACTCACTGCACATGTTAAAAGGGCTGAAAATGTTCCCAAGCAGAAACAAAAGGACGTGAAGCAACACAAAAAAATTAAGGCACTAAAAAACATATTTTCAAAGGAGCTGAGCTACAGGATTGTAGATAACTATCTGGAATTCAGAAGCAAGCAGAGGTCTTTGAAAGGCATGGCGGACTGAAATCCTTGTGTTTCTTTTTCTCTACGTTAGCGGCCTAGTTCCGGAGTGCTTTAACAGGGACTATTAGCCGTGGCTCAAAGAATGGATACCTTACCAATGTTAGGCCATACGTACACACGTCGTGAAATGTGTGATATATTTTTTGTTTCTTTGTTTTTAAAGTAATGGCGGTGACTTATCAGGGAGGTCTGCCTGTAGATCAGTTGTTGGCTTACGTAGTGCAGCTGCAGCTCTTGGCTTACGTAGCGTAGTAGTTTACCATAGGTACTATAAAATAAAAATTTGCTGCCGCGTAACTTCGGCCGGGTGTAAACGAATCCAAAGAAGTATGTAAGTATAGTGGCAGGTGGTGTTAAAAGCATAACTTGGCTCGCGAGGTTATCGACATGTGGGATGTGGACTCAGCGATCATGGTACCAATAGTGGTGTCAGCCAATTGCTATTAAGCCACGTTATTAAACCACGAGCCTCATTGGGACACGGGGCTTCTCTCTGCGAGATCCACCACGCGGATCCAGTGCAGATTGGTTGATGTCACATGACGGTTCTAGGACATGCCAGACTCCTCACGATGTTTTCCTTCACTGTTTTGAGAGCAGTCAATGATGAATTGATGATGCAATAACTTACACAAACTGAAGTGCCTTTTGAGTTCATACCCACGATCTACAACTCGTAAGTCACAGCTGTTACCTCTGGGCCACCAATACTCTCGTTCGTATGTATGTATGTAACTACGGCAAGATGTATGATAGATTCATAGCTCGTCATTTTTAGTTTCAAAGTTAAAAAGTAAAAATCATCACTTCTTTGCCAGACAAATTTGCAAAACGTGAATCTGAACCCTAAAAAACGAGCCAATTGCTGACGAAGACTCAACACTTACCAGTTCCCTATAGTGGCAATACTAAGCACTCTAGTTGCCAGTTCTATTGCGTTGGCAATATTAAAAGACGTCTCATAAATGCGAAGAGATTGAATATCAGACGTGTCGGGTTTAGAGTACCTAGATCGTAGGTACTTAGGATTTAATGAGCTTCCTTCAGTTTGAGTATTGGTTTAATACCGTTTTATCTTTGAATGTTCGCACCAGTTGCATTCGTCTTGGTTTTATGCTGCATTAGCGATGAGTTTATGTTGAATGGTTATTATTGATGGTAGATCTTTATTCATTGAATTCAATGCGCTTGTAGCGACATCTATGACGCCGCACACGAACTAAAATAACAAAATCCTACATTGCGCTAGCAGAGTTCTCCGCGCGATTTGAACATATACTCGTACAACAGTCCGAAATCAACCATCGGGCAGTTGCCCGGACCAGACACAACACCCGTCTGGTCGGAGGATCCTCCCTTTTCAATGGAGGTTGTGGGACTTTACACCCTGTTCCGCATGCCTCCAAACGCTTATCCTACTTATCGCACTAATATTATAAAGGCGAAGTAGGATTATAAAGGAGGAGCTCGTGGCTAAAGTAATAACAGCTACGCTTGCCGGAGTTGGTCTATGGATGGGTGACCATCTTTACATACCAAGACTCCTCCGTGCCTCGAAAAGCATGATAAGCCGTTGGTCCCGGCTGTCAATCGTGGATCTTTGACAATCGTAACGAGTCGTCTCAAGCCCGAAAGTCTGACAACCAGTCTTACCAAGGGGTATCGTATTACCCAGAAACTGGGTTGTGAAGGTCAGATAGGCAGTCGCTCCTTGTAAAATACGGGTATTTAGCTGCATCTGGTTTGACTGGAAGCCGACCCCAAGATAGTTGGGAAAAGGCCTAATTTTATTTATTATAAAAGCGATAGTGTGTGAGTGTGTGTGTTTGTATGTTTGTTACTTTCTCACGCTGAAACGGCTGCACTCATAGGCTATCTACATACCGTTTATTACAAGGCGGTGTTAAGCCTTGTTTGTTTTCTGATCTTCATTCCAAATTACGTTTTTACTTACCTAGTTTTTAATTTCAATTTCAAATATTCTTTGGCCTCCTCTGTCGAGCCTCTTGTTTTCATTTGCCGAGCTGGAAGCCCCTCTATATCATTGTCATTTTCCGACTCTTCAGCAATTGAGAGTTGCCAGTTCTTCTGTCCATCATTCATGTCATTCAGGCATGTGTCCTGGCAATAATACAATTTGTACATTTACCTAGTCTTATTTATTTACTTATTTATTTAACAAATTATGTACACAGAACAGACAGAAATGAAACACAAAAAAAAAGTAATTATGTACAAAGGTAATGCTTATTTCTAATGAAATCTCTTCCAGCATACCTGCGAAAGGAGAGTTGGAAAAAAAAAGAGAAGTAGACACTGTGATAAAGTAGTAGGAAAAAAAGAATACATAAAACAAAAATAAACAATGAAATAAGATAACATAAATGCAAACATATACCATAATATAATAGATACAAATACATATATAGGCCAAATAAATATCACTAAAATACATACTAAACAATATTATGAAATAAATAATACATACTTATAACAACTATGATGAAAATGAAAGATAGTGATCTTTGACACTCCTCTTAAAGACTGGAAGAGTCTGGCAGTCCCTAGTTTCAAGCGGCAGAGAATTCCACAACCGTACAGCGTGCGTAGTGAAGGAGTAAGAGTAGTAATCAATACTATGAGGAGGGGATTTGAGGAGTTTTCTGAGATGCGACCTGCAAGGCGCATCAGGAGGGCGGGCGTAAGAAAAGCGTATGCTGTGGGTATGTGTCTTAGTGTATGGTGTACGTACTTCTTATAATCTAGCCTACTGTAAATATTGAAATATACGTCTTAATTCGTCGTGTGTTTATCTTCATCCAACTCATCCTCCACCTTAATATTTGGGACAAGCCCGCCACACTATTCCCAAACCACTGTAACTTCTTTAAGCCAGAATCAACAGTGGCGACCACCAGACAAACGCCGATTCAATGAAGCTCGTCGAGTCCCAGAGAAACGATTAAACTGTCTTGTGAAGATAAACACACGACGAAATTAATCAGAAAATACAGCGGAGGAGTAAGAAAAACATAATTTCCACTTCTCCCTCCTAATCAAGCGGGAGACAGAACAAAACTAGCCCATTAGGCACAAAGGGGGTTTTTACAACTGGGGTAAGCCCAGTTGCCAAGCACCACTGGTTAAAGCACTAATATTAATTGGTCCTAAAATTGTGAGCTGTTACACTTGATTCCAATAATAGGTATGGCAAAAACGCTTGAACGCACGGAAATTCGTCATCCTCCACCTGTCCACATCGTGACTTTCCGTGAGTCCCCACGGTAACTACGTGACAAGCTTATACTCTGGATTGACACATAGGCTACTTTTTATCCCAGTCTATACGGATGAAACCACGGGGCGCAGCTAGTATATTATAAATGCCAAAGTTAGGATAGATGGATTTTTGTTACTCAACCACACCAGTTGGCCATACGGATTTGGATGAATTTTTGGCACAGAGATAGATTATAGTCTGAAATAGCATACAGGCTATAATTTATAACGAGGGAAGTACTAATTTCACGCGGGCGAAGCCACTGGCAGAAACTAGTGTTTTATATTTGCGCAAATGCTCTTAGACGAACATTTTTGATGACCTCTATAATGATGGTCTTTTAAGGCAATGTCACTGGAACCAAACTGAATAAATGTGATAAAAATCTACTTACCTACATAAATTTCTATTTTTTGGTGGGTTGGAAATCATCCAATGACTTCTCCCGCTCTGGGTGGAGTGGGAGGGCGAGTCAGACTTTTACTGACTAGAACCCACCCTTGTTTCTTCAGTTGCTTGTGTGCCAAACTCTATTTCGAATTTATCCGCGACCCCAGGTAGTTAGTTACCTACATCCCTATAAGATATGTTTATTGGTCTATTAAGATAAGAGTATTCAATAAGTAAAAATCTGTTATAATCTAATCAACTAATATGGAAATAAACACATCCAAACGCACGTTCAACCACACTTGAGCATTTTCACCGACTTCACCCCACTTCACCACAAAAAATTTACTCTTATTATTCTTCTCCTAAAAATCACCACAATTCAAATGCATTTAAGTTCTTGAAAGTTTAATAGACGGTAAAGGCTTGCGTGATGCTAGAGGTATTAATATTTCCCATCCCTGACACGGCGAGCAAGCCAACTCTTTCATTGCGCCAAGCAATTAAGTTAGTTCGTTCAAAATTTACGAACGCTGTACTGCGTTGCGCCAAAATTACTTTAAGTATTATGATCTTAGTTTGTGTTCTAGGTATTTTCTGCATGTGGGTAGATTGAGGGAATTTGTGATTTCTTGGCAAGTTTTGCTGAGAAAATTTTGTTTCGTAGAGAAAGATTGTTAGGGAAAACCATCTTTATTTAGTTTAACAAAAGTTAAAAGCTAGTTCAGGGAACGGAAGTAATACACCTGTAAATAAAGTTTACAACAAAATGTAAATACACTCGCCAACTATTACACAAGTCAAAAAAACTTTTTTACAAAAAAATAGAACCGACTTCCAAAAAAAGTGCAAAATAACTTTAATTTCGGAAGTCGGTGTTCCTGTTTAGTGTCTGTGTTTTTTGACACCGACTTCCGAAATAAAAGTTATTTTGCACTTTTTTTGGAAGTCGGTTCTATTTTTTTGTAAAAAAGTTTTTATTTTTTACTTTTTAGTTGTGGTTCTCCATTAAACTGTGTTAACAATTCATAGACATGCGAAAGCAGCAATCGCGGTTGATTTGCTGTCAATTTTTGAAGAGTTCCGTTGTCTGTCTCCGAAACCCATAATCAGATCTTTTTTTAAATTTAAATGGGACCATTTCGGAATAAACCCCTTTCGAACAAAAAAAGAATTTTGCAAATCCGTCAATATATGACGGAGTTATGCCCGAACATACATAAAAAAAAAAAAATAATACAAACATCCGAATTGATAACCTCCTCCTTTTTCGAAGTCGGTTAAAAAGAGAATAGATAGATACACATGAGACCAAGGTGACAAACTTATTAGCCTAATATTGCTATCCTAGCTTGAAAAACCAGCCTGGTATTAAGCTGAGCAGACAATCTGCTGCATTACAGTTTTTTTTCAAAACCAATTTACTTGCACGTGGCATGTTCAATCTCTGCACCACTCTTGGGTCGACAGGTAAAAAATACCTAAGGCGTTAATGGTCCGCCTTTTTACAGTGTTTTTTTTACTTTTGCATAAAGTTTTAATTAAATGAATTAAATAAACTTTATTTTAAAATACTCAACGAGAAAAAAAAAATATTTATTTATTTATTTACTAAAACTTCATGCAACACAAATGTACAAGGCGGACTTAATGCCTTAAGCATTCTCTACCAGTCAACCAAGGGTGGTGGAGAGATAATATGACAGGTGCATAAACTGAGAAAATATTGCTAAGAAGAAAATAGTAACGAAAGTATAAAATTTATAATTATATATATTGTGTTATGTCAATGCATGTTTTTTTTTGACGACACGGTTGGCGCACTGTCTGAGTGAGCTGCGCTGCGTGTCGCGGGTTCGATGCCCGCACGGAACCTATATTTTATGCCCTATAGTTGTTCCAGGTTTGGGTGTTTGTGTTGATGGATAGATGGAACGTTTTAAAAAACATAACGTACGATACGTTTAAAAATGTATCCATTTTAGATTGGCGCAAATACAAACGGGGGATAGGTAAACGAAATGACCCTTGATTAATTTATGGATAAACATATTTATTTCTGGACTAGTAAATATAAAGGATTAATTATTACATGAGAATTTACTAAACCATATCTGCTGTACCACATAATGTTCTTATGAAACTAATCCACAAACTATAAAAATAAATGCAGAATTAAAATCTAAATCAAACTACAAGAAAAACGTGTTTGCACGCAGCTGGGCAAAATCAATCTCTCGTAGATACAAAACAAAAATCTATCGGGCGGCAAAAAACTAAAGCAATATTCTCGCAATTTTAAAGCGGATAACAGAAAACTACGAGTACCTACGAGTATCTATTTTAAAAAAAAGTATCCATTTTTAAAAAAAGGTGTCCACTTTAGATCGGCGCAAGTACAAACAGGGGGTTAGGTTAACGAAGCGCCCCTTGATTGCTTTTTAATAGGCACCGGTATCATCCAAGCACGGGACTCTAAAGCGGATAGGTGTTCTTATTTGTTTTTTGATACGTGATACGATGGTTTCTATCACTTTTTAGCGTTCTCTGAGCGTTTCTTGTGTAAATATTAAATGTCTTTAATGTAAGACAAGTTCTTAGGGGTGATTTTTATAACTACCTACTTTTTTCATTTTTACTTTTTATAAGCACACGTTTTACCACTTTCTCACTTAATGGTAAGCGATGATGTGGTCAAACATGGAGCAGCTTTTAACTCTGTAAAAAACAACAAGTCCAATCCTTCATGGAGTATTGCAGCCACCTCTGGGATGGTTCAGCTAAAAACCAACTTGCTGCGCTTGACTCAGTGGAACGCAGAGTCAAGAGGCTCATTGGCGACGTAAAACTGGTGGATGTTAACTTCAACCTTTACAGCTTCGCTCATCGCTGCAAGGTTGCCTACTTGTCGGTCTTCTACAGATTGTACTTCGGAGAGTGTGCCCAGGAACTCCACGACCTCATCCCACCGGTTCCCTTCTACTAACGGACATCTAGACGCACTGCAAGTTACCATCCCTACCTTGTTGCTATTCCACGAACTCGCACGAAGCGTTTCCGAACGTCTTTCATAATGCGCACTACAAAGGAGTGGAACTCTCTACGTGCGTCTGTATTTCCGAATGCATACAACCCTAATCTCTTCCAAGTTAGAGTGAACAGGCTTCTTCTGGGTAAACTCGATCCATCGTTGACTTTGTCTCTGTCACCTCTGACCTAGACTAGAGTCCAGAGCAAACCCATCTCATCATCGTCCTGCCCTTATCCCATGTTACTTGGGGTCAGCGCAACACGTTTTTTAACCGACTTTCGAAAAAGGAGGAGGTTCTATGTTCGACTGTATGTATATTTTTTTTTTTTATGTATGTCCGCCGATTTCTCCGTCAGTTGTGGACCGATTTACAAAATTCTTTTTTTATCCGAAAGAATATACTCCCGAGGTGGTCCCATATAAATTTTATCGAAATTGCTTAAGCGCTTTTTGAGAAACTGAACAAAAACGAAAAATACGTTTACCTCGATGACGTTTTGGTGTACTCCAAATGTTTAAATTCCACGTTCCATGTTATTGGGGTTTTTGGTTGTGGGGTATAACAACTAAAAAGTGAAAAATACAAAACTTTTTTACAAAAAAAATAACCGACTTTCAAAAAAAATACACTAAAAATAACTTTTATTTCGGCAGTCGGTGTCAAATAACGAAGAAGTACTTAAATTACAAACACCGACTGCCGAAATAAAAGTTATTTTTTAATTTTTAGTGTATTTTTTTTGAAAGTCGGTTATTTTTTTTGTAAAAAAGTTTTTTTTTCCATTTTGTCCTGTCAGCCGTCACGCTATCACTAACTCCCTTTTCTTTCATATCACTCTTCACACAATCCATCCATCCTCTCTTTGGCCTTCCTCTCCCTCTCCATCCATTCACATTTTGTTCATAACTCTTTTAGTTACATGTGTTTCATCCCTCCTCTTTACATGACCTCTTTACAAGAGCAAACCTATCTAAAATAAAAAATAAAATAAAAAACCTATTCACTCTTGACTTATAGATTCCCAGGTTGTAGCTATCAAGAAACACAGACTCTGGTAGAGAATTCCACTCCTTAGCTGTACGCACAATGAAGACTATGAAGCGCATCAAGCTGGTAACTGACAGATCTGTCCCAAAGATGAGAGCAGTACTCCATACACGATTGAACTTGCGCTTGATAAAGTTTGAGCAGCTGTTCCTGCGTGAAGTACCGTCTCACTTTTGCTAGGATTACCAACTTTTTGACAGCCACTTGAGTCCTTGCCTCTATGAAAGGACCAAAATTGAGGGTAGATGTTAACGTGCCGATAACCGACCAACTTGAGCTTCTTGGTGTTACCAGAAGCTCAAGATGGTCGGTTATCGGCACGGTTACACCATTGAAAGATAGAACTGGGTGGGATTGGCTCCTTTTAGCGGAAAAAGACACACCAGGGCAGCATTGAACCTGACCAGATTGGCATCGCCCCATTCAGAGACAGCCTGAATGAATTAATCCAATTATATAAAACACATAAAAATTGAAAGTGAAATAGATGTTTGCAGATAATTATTTTCGATTGATTTACGTGGTGACAATTTTTATTTTTGAAATTATTTGCAGTGGTCTTAAAAGACTGAAAAGAACTATCTGTTCAACAAAAATAGTTCGCACGATGGTTTTCTGTCTGCTTTGAATTAAACATAAATGGTAATTATTAAAAAGTTATGTGAGTTGTTAAAGTGTTGAGGGTTTTTAAATTCTTCGTATGTTTATGAAAATACTAGTATTCAACATCGGTGTTTGCCCCTTCTGATAACTTTGTCATGGGTTTTATAAATAATATGCATATTAGAATTTTTGCAAATTTGTTTAATAAGCAGGTACAATACACAAGTAAATTCAACACTTCTGTCAGTTTCATCCATGTTGTGTTTTCTCTTCCACTATTTCTTGAAACAACAATAAAATAAATTCCTCATGTGTACGGAACACATATCCACAATTCACCACGCTCCGGGCCAGCCGTTTTTCTCTGACGTCACTCGATGTCCCTTTTTACTCACAATTAATTGCCTTCCTGCCACTTCTACAGTTCTTACATCGTAATTCTTGTACAGCTTAATTTAGGAATAGCCCACTCATTTGTCGTAATATTTATTAATCCATCAAAATGGTTTCTTTTAACTTTTGATAAAATAAAATTAAGACTTGATTTGACTTTTGACTCAAAGTTTAGTGCCTGAAAGTGAAATTGGATCAATAAAATTTATAAAGATTCGTTAATAGTTTTATAGGTTATCATGTCAGACACCACCATAAGATACATTATATTCATATTACCTACATTATTTAAAATTCATACTACGCCCTGAGCGGTCCCAATCATATCAACAAAACACGAAACAATTGAAACCAATTAATTTAAAATCAATCCATCAGCACAAAAATCAACATAGCCCTTCAATACAAACCCCAAATCAATGATCATTACTTTAAAATGAAAAGCGACGCTACAAAAACACACAAAAACGCAATTACACTGAACACAGGCCAAAATGGCCACGGTAACCATTTTACCCCACTCCCATTACCGTTTGGACGACCAATGTACAACATGGTCACCACAAAGAGGTATAAACAAAACAGTTTAAATGCCTGTGTCATTATAAAACATTTAGCGGCACGGAATATTACAATTTCAACGGAAATGATGTGCTGTGTATGTGTGTGTATTATTGTAATGTCTGCCTATACGTTATGAGAGTGGAGTTTCATTTTAAGCTTGCTAAAGAGTAAGTCATCATTTTCTGAAACTCTACTCAATTAAGTTTGATTTATGGAGTGTATTGAACAATGTAATAAAGTGAGTTATGTTTTAAATACAAAATTTGGTTAAAATGTCAAGAAATAGTTGTACGATATACGTTGTCTAACTTAAAGCCTTAATTTAATGTAAATAAGGAATCCAAGTATCTAGAAACACCATATTTTTTTAAATAGTCACAAAAAGAATCCTACGAAAATAACAGGTTTTTGGGTAAATGTAGGTAATTTTAAAGGGTTTTAAACTGGTAAAAACTACTTCTGACCTAGTGTTGCAGTTAATAGTGGTTTTGATCAATTAACTGTTTTGACTGTGACTGTATGAATATAAGTACAATTCTGCCGAACTCTTAAGTATACAGGTGGGATTATTTTACACATTTATAGTATTTTTTTTCATTGTTACAGATTAAACCACGCCCTAGCAGGGCTGAGGCCATGGTGGTGGCATGCGTGCAACGTTGCATTACACGCTGCGTGTTGCGCGTTGGTTGCGCGAGCTTGTGTTACCATAGCAAGGTTGCAGCGACCGTTTGCAGCACTAGCAGCGGTGCTATTTGCGGTACATCCTGTACATACTGAGGCGGTGAGTATATTCCTGAGTAATTTTAGATAGTATTGGGTACTAGGTAAGAGGAGACCAAGACAGTAAGACGTGAAGACGAGAAGTTAAATTTAGACTAACTGGTTAGATATAGTGATGCGCTACCGGTACCTGGTGGGCATCTTACCCACACGAATAAAACGTTTTGGGAACACTTTTAGAGTGCATACAGCTAAGGAGAGGAATTCCCTGCCGGAGTCTGAGCCAGATTGTAGCTATCAGAAATAGCTAAAATCTGGAGGTTAGGTTACTTCTAGGCAAGCGTTGTCCATCGACGAATTTTTTTGAATAAGTTGTGACGTCAGTACATATAGGTACATACAATAGTGCAAACATGTTGACAAGTTCCAATAAGTAATAGTATAAAAAATAGGATGAACACGTTAGTAAAAGAGAGCTATTATTTAAACGATTGCGCTTCTGTTTTGCTGGCAATCATTTAAATGATTGTGATTTTCTATTGCGGACTAAAGATGTTAATGTCCTAAGGGGACAATTTCGAGTACTCATTATACACGCGCTAGAAACACATCTGCATCGTCACATCCTCATTTTATACACTTACTCACCTGTAATCATTGACTGGTACTCAAACTGTTGAAAATCAAAAGTTACCTAACATTTAATAAATTACCAAAATTGCCAACAAGACCTAAAATAAGCTACTAAATCCAGCCAGAACAGATTTTGTTAGGTTATTATGAAAATTATAAAAGGTCAACGACTTGGTTGTAAGGTAAATGTCAAAGCCAGAAAAAGCTGACTTAATCCGGCTTAGGCCGAACTGAATGCCTATTTAAATCAAAATCACGTTTAAGGGTCGCCAAGTAATTGTGTGACAAACTCAGGTGCGGGACAAACTGGAGGAATTATCTCTGAATTGAATTGAAGTTTCTTCTAGGAATAAACCGGGAAAACTAAGTACTAATACCGAAAGGTTGTTTTGGCTGTAACTATCTCTTAACAGGCGCTATCTGGTCTAGAAAAGCTAGAGACAGAAATTAATGGAAACAGCTGGTGGGCTAAGTGTCACAGGACACGCTGATCACTAAACCGGAAAATACGATGTGTTAGATTTAATTTGTTTAATACTATTAGATTGTACTTGTGTTTTGTTTAGTTCTTCAGAAATAAAGGCTTAAAAATCTCTAAATAGTACAAATAAATGTCGCGATTTGCGTCTGTCTGTTTCTTTGATTACTTCTTCTAAACCATGCCACGGATTTTGATACCGTTTTCAAAAATAGAAAATCAATTCAATTCAATTCATTTATTTCAAATAAACCATTTCCAAGCACTTTTGAATTGTCAATAAGTCGGTCAGTCAGAAAGATGAAGCTAATTGCACATTCTAATATCTCTATGGAGCAGAACGTGCAAGAAACTCCATGGACACTCTTTCAAACCAAGAAAGAGCGATAAACGAGGAAGGACTATGTTTGCAGCCGTGCAGAGACAGGGCAGGTTACTTATATCTATTTCAAAATTGCCCATACAAACTTTAAAACCATACATCCATTTAAAAAATATGTCTATTTTCTTTCTCGGGATATAAGCTATTTCTGTGCCAAATTTCGCCAAAATCTGATCACCGGTTTAGCCGGAAAAACGTTACTAACAAACAAGCATATTCATCTTAATTATATAAGGAATTAGATTTATAATACTAACATGCACATACAATACAGTGTTTTTATTTTAGATATGGATAATGATATGTTTCTATTGTCGGCAGGTAGCCGGAGTAGTGGGCAGAGCTGACGTATTAGCTTGTATATTTTTCTTATCGTCACTCCTTGTGTATCATAGGTAAGTTCATTATTTTTACATTTCTGTTTCCATCTTTCTATTAACTATATTTATAATAAAATTGATTGTCCTGCATAATTATATAAATACTGTCATAAATTTAAAATAAAATTGATATACCATTCTTGGCACATCTAAAAAGTTCTTAAAAGTACTGTAAGCGTTCAATTCACATTACGTAAGTATTCCCAATTTTCTTTCTATCAAAGAAGATTCATTTCACGAAATACTTAGTAAACGTATTTCAATTGCGCACTTTGTATATTTCGTGACGAATAAAGCCTCTGAAGTTTTTTTGCGCAATGAGTATCACTCGTTTAATTCCTTGGTAATAGTGAGCATTTGTTATGCTCTGTGGAGTATTACAGTACCTATGAAATTGAAGCTACAAAGTGAATGATTGATAACATCTGTCTGAAACCTGTCTTCCGTTATTTCTACGAGTATCTCTCATCAGAAAATTACTTTCACGCTAAGCGCTTGGTTGATTTACGCCCTATACACTCAAAAGCAGCTGATACAGATTCACGATTAACTTAATTCTCGATCAGCATCCAAATTGAAACATAAGAGAGAATATAATCAAACAACTCATTTCCGTTTCGCTCTCTTGAAAGCCATATCCTAATAAATATACCATATAAAACCTCGTCGATTGTTTCTAGGCCTACGAGTAATAAGAAGTGTGTATGGCTGAGTGTGGTCCTCGGAGCTCTGAGTATGCTGGCCAAGGAGACGGGCATCATGATATTTATACTCAATCTAGCGTTCGACTTTTATAGATGTTGGCCGTTTATTAAAAGGTATTGTAATAGATTTTAATCTTTTATGAATTTCTTTACCTTTATCGGCTGAGTTTATGTTTTTGAAAAATCTTCTTTCCCGGTTTATATCTTCCGTACTGATAAGATATAAATTGACGCTTTTTAGAGTTTTGTGTTTTAAAACATTAAGCTGTTTAACATGATAAATGTTCCTACAAAATAAAAGCTAAGCCTGATCTAGATACAGTATAAACTTGACATGATTAAAAAACTTTAAAACCGAACAAAAACCCTCTAATTGGACCTAGTTTCAAACAATTTTCTGTTGAACAAAGTATGGCATCAGTTAGAGCTGGGTGGCTGCGGTACTTGAACCGGGTTCATTATGAACCTGCGACCTTCTGGCCGCAGTTAGAGTGTTCAGACTACTACTTGTTGGACACTTGTAGCTTTTATTTGCTTCTCATTTATGGGAGTGCTCGTTGAGATTTTTTCTCGGTATACTAGGATAATAAGAGATAGACAAATATTACGATGAACGACCGTGTGTTTAAATGATGCTTTTAAATTTTTTTCTTGTTTTTTTTCTAATGCATGGCTTGGTATGTAGGTAGTCTGATTATGTTTAGGTGTATTCGCTTGTACATCATATGTGAGTTACGTGATGTTTTTAATTTCATTATCATTTATGTAGGGAAAAGTGGGGTAATTGGGAATATCTAAAGGAAATGAAGAATAATAGAAGCACAACCATGTTAATTGTTGTCGATTTTTATTCAAAACCTAATTTGGACCTTTTGTCAAGAAATTAACAATAACAAATACCATAAAAATCACATAGATCAATAAAATTTTAAGGGAATACAAAACTCTTGCCGTTCCTATTTACCCTGCACCTGCTGGGTTAATTAAAAACAGCTCATTAATTTCCGATTAATTACATAAATTAATAATGTATAAGTATTTAAAAAAAATAAAACCTTTTTGAAAAAACATGGAAAATCTATAATTATGTTCCAAATTATCTCTTATTGATTTTTCAGAAAAATGCTTCATCCCTAATTACTAAAACATATAAGCGCCAAGATTTGAGAAAAAAAATCGATTACAATGATGCTATTCCCAGGTTAACTATACCATTTTATCTAGCAAAATGCTGTTGATAGTAAACTCATTAAAGACCCGAATTAATTATTTAAAAATTGTGTTAAGCGATTTAATAATTGATTGGTTTATTATAAAAATTGGCTCAAAGTCATGTATTGTGAATTTTGCAAAAAGTGGATTTTTTTTCAAGAAGTGGATTTTAGTATAAAAAACTTGAAATTTATGTTTTGTAGCAAAGACAATGACAATCAAAAGGTTTTTTGAATAATTTCGAGAAATAACCCCCAACGTTTCACCTTTCCTATTTACCCGCCGTTCTCACTTACCCCACTCTCTCACGTGCAATTTATTATGCATAAATAATATGTTTTCTCTCTATTCTGTTTATAATAATATGGATGTTCACAAAAACAACTTTGGCGCCGAATTGTCAAAATTATACTATTTACGCTTTTAAATTACTATGGAATATGTTTTGTTAGTATGTATGTGTTGTTATGTTTTGTTATTTCATGTACATAACCGAAATATTTGCAGCCCGACCAATGTTGAAGATATGTGGGTATTCGGAGAAAATTCAATTATAATAACCGCTGAAAACGCAAACGATAAAGCATTTCGTGACAAATTAAAACCAACTTCTTTATAAAATGCTTGTGAACAATACTAATTACTGTTTCATTAATTAAGGTGAGTTTTCAGGTCAATATGCTCGTTTAAAATTGAGAAGAAATGTACTGGGCTGTCGCTGCGGACTATCAAAGTGGTGGTGTCTTTGGCACTGCTGGTATGTCTGAGGCTGGCACTGTTGCAGGGCACCTGGCCCTCCTTTTCACCCCAGGACAACCCTGCTGCTTTTCATCCTAGCTTTTTTGTAAGGTAAAGTATTTTTTAATTTAGGTCACATCTTTTTTTTTTCTTTAGAAAGTGTGGTAGCTTTTAGGGTTCCGTACCCGAAGGGTAACTAACGGGAATCCTCTTACTAAGGCATCCATTACAAGGTAAGTTTGGCTATCAGTTTTACCACACAATCAAGATTGTGAATAACGGATTAACTGATCGTCTAATGCAGCGACTGATGATTTAATGAAGAAAGGGAAATGCTCATCTGCCACACAAAAAAATGCCTGGAATGGACAGAAACTATTAATAGTCCTTAATTCTATTTAGAATAAAACACGTATAGTGAAATTATTCTTGAGTTTGTTTAACAAGGGTAAAAATATAACGATCACTAAATATATTTAACTTGATATCCGCTTATATTTTTACGGAAGTTGTGTTTATTTTTGGTATTTTGGCTTTACATTTCACATTTCAAAATCATATTCTTCCGATGTATATTTCTGACCGTCTGGTCGCGGGTAGCCGATGAATGCGAGACGCACAGGACCGATCACTGTGGCGACACTTGTGGGAGGCCTATGTCCAGCAGTGGAAGTCTTTCGGCTGAAATGATGATGATTTTTCTGATGAAATACACCTGTAGTAATAATGTAGATAAAATGTTTTTCATGTAATTCGTTTGATACTACCGAATTTAGTTATTGTCAAGGGAAAGCTGAAGCTGATGAAGTAAAAAACCTGCTGTCTATATACCGAACATTACAAGATACCAATTAAATTAAAAGTTTTTAAACCCCCCAACGCAAAAAGAAAAGTGCTGTTTTGCGTCGGGGTTAAATAAAAAAGATCTGATGCCTTATGTAAAATCTGTTATTGCTCAATTTGTTCGCGTGGTGGATTACAGCCCACTCGCCCTCGCAGAGATTGGAGTGTCCTGGATGTGGGGGTTCATTATACATAATATATTATTATGCTAGAGTAATGTTCTGGCCCAGTGGTAACGGCCGCGACTTACAAGTTACAGGACGTGAGTTCAAACCCAGGCAGGCGCTTTACTTTGTGTAAATTATTTCATCACCACTGCTCTCAAAAACGGTGAAGGAAAACATCGTGAGGAAACCAGGCATGTCTTAGAACCAAATGTTCGAAGACTTGTGACATCCACCAATCCGCATTGGGCCCGCGTGGTGGATTACGGCCCATACCTTGTCACAGAGAGGTAGTCTGTGCCCCAACAGTGGGGACATTAAAAGGCTGATGATGATGATGAAAATTCGCAGGCTGAATTAGCCTTATCATTTATGCGCAGACATTTACAGAATAGTTCCTCATATAACTGACTTCTTTCAGATTGATGACCTTCTGCTACCTAGCCGCATTCAACTGGTGGCTGCTCCTGTGTCCGTGGACGCTCAGCCACGACTGGCAGATGGGCTCGGTGCCTCTCATCACCAGCGGCTGGGATCCCAGGAACCTCCTCACTTGTGCCGCCTTTGGAGCCCTTCTGCTGCTGTGTTATCGGTTTATTGCTGATTTGGAAGTAAGTTTCTTTACATTGAAATCTTTTTTTTGTTGATTCCGCTCTCAGTTTCATTGATTTGTTGGTTAATTGCGTGTGCTGAAACCGTATGTTAGTTAGTTATTAGGACACATATGTACCGGGACTATCTGCGACGCCCGCATTCCCCTTAATTTTAATGGGAAGATTTATAAAACAAAGCTCATACCTGCTTTCTTGTATGGTTCAGAATGTTGGGCCACAAAAGGGATGAATGAAAAGCAATTGCATGCGGCTGAGATGAGAATGCTAAGAGCGATGTGTGGTGTTACGCGCATGGATAGAATTAGGAATGAGTATATAAGAGGAAGTCTGAAAGTGGCACCGCTGACTAAAAAGTGGTGCGGAAATCGGTTGTCGTGGTATGGGCATGTGATGAGGAGGAATTAAGAAAATGTCGTGAGGAAAGTCTTGTGTATGGATGTGGATGGCTATAAGAGTAGAGGAAGGCCAAAGAAACGATGGCTGGACTGTGTGAAAGATGATATGGATAAAAAGGGGGTGACTACAGAGATGATGACTAATAGAGGAGTATGGAAGAAAAAAACATGTTGCGCCGACCCCAAATAAATTGGGGTAAGGGCAGGAGAATGATGATGATGTAGCATGATTTCCTAAGTCGACTTGTGTTCTTCTATCGGTTTAATTCTTACAGCCTTTATAGAAAATGTTGAATTAAGAACCTGCTAATCAATGTTTAAACTAATCATATGATTATTATTTACAAAAATAAGGCCCTTAGTATCAGACTGAATTTCAATGAAAATGGACCCTACAAATGGCCCTATTTCCTTATTATAAGGATCTATGACTATATCACTTTTTAACATCCCTCACCCATCTCTTTTGAAAAATATTATGTGTCCATGGAAGATTTATTTGAACTTTTGTTACCATAACAGTTTTGAAATACCTGGTCAGACAAATTTTTCAAGATTGTACATTTTGCCAGGACATATAGGTATATCATACATGTAATTAACCGATTTTAATTAAACTTGGTACGTAGACGCAAAGTATAAAAACTAGACAACAAAGCATAATATCTAAAAACTTAGTGACGAACTTTATAGAAAAAGAGCTTAGAGAGTAAGAGAGAGTGATTTTTCACATTCTATAGGAAACTTAAAATTGCTCTCAATGTCTCTCTGAAACCTTTCTGAAAATGTTCGTGGCTAACTTTATAAACCTGTATTTTGCGTCTACGTACCAAGTTTCATTAAAATTGGTTCATTCATTTCTAAAAATAAGGACTTGACAGTTTGTATGAAATAGCGTGAGAAGTAACAGCTTTTAAGTAATGATTTACTAAGTAACTCACCAATATCGTCTTAAGCCTACAAAAGTATGAAAACTACTTACATAAATAATACAAATAAAACCTAGTTAAAAACTGTTTTATTTCCTTCCCAATAGGTACAGAAGCACACACCAGCAGTGATCGGAGTACTACTAATGGTCCTACCCTTTGTGCCTGCAAGCAATCTACTGGTAACAGTAGGATTTGTAATTGCCGAGAGAGTGCTTTATATACCGAGGTAAAACATTTTATACTTCCCACCATCCACTATCCAGAACCCAGCAATATAGCTGTTTGATTACTTTTGTTCCAATTTCAGATTTACTTTCTAATAGAGTTTTTAATTGAAAAGTTTCTAACTTTTTATTTTTGACTATGTATTATTAAAAATATTTTTTATATCTTTTCAGTAGCGTGTTGATCTCAATACAAAAATATGTTTTCGTTATCGTTAATAGGTGTTTATTTTTTTTTAATGCGAAGAATGAAATTTAATAACTTTTTCTTATTAATTATCCTGTTTGTGTAAACAATTCGAATATTAATCATTACCTCTATCTATATGTACGGAGATAATAATACGGCCAGGCTTAACTAGTTAGGTACAATAGTATCGAATAACGAAAATATGTATTTTGAAAAATATCTTTTATATTTTGACTTGATATGAATGCTTCGTCATCAAAGACATTCAAGAGACAACAACTTCAAAATCTAACAGTACTCTTTGTTGCAGTGTGGGCAGTGTAATAATAACAGCATACGGAGTCCAACTGATGTGGTGTTCTAAGCCTGGTACTAAGATGTTCCTAGCCATAGGCCTGGCAGTACTGGCCGCCAGTGGAGTAGCTCGGACTCATCGCAGGAATGCTGAGTGGAGGGATCGAGCTACGCTGTTAAGGTGAGCAACTAAGCATTCGTGAATGTTGCCAGACAGAATTATTGACCGAATGACCGTCAATAAGACTAGTCCAGTTTCAAGAACAAAGATTAGACGAATCGTCATTTTGTTAGCTGTTAAAATTGATAGAACCAATTTTCTATCTTATCGAATTGCGTTAAATTAGTGACGCGTCGATATGACGGTCAAGGTCTACCAAATAGTTATAGGTATTTTGAGATTAGATTTGAGACTTCTACCTTTTCTTCTATACCAAAAACTGTGTGTCAGTAACAACTTTCTTGTTTCATACTCTGTCTTTTCTTAGACTATCGTAGCCCTGATTTATGGTAATATTTTAAAAGACATCTAAATGAGCCAGCAAGCTTCGTACGCAGAATCTTTTATCTACGTATAAATTGAACCGTTCTTGAGATATCATCGACAAATTCCATAGAAAATGTATGAGCAAATGAATTTTCTTCATAATTTTTTTTTTCGTGACTTTTTCCGATTTTTTTATAGTTGTTGTGCTATTCTTGAGTTATAAATGATGTAACCAACCCGACTTTGTTTATAATAGAAGATTATAATTTAAAACCTATCTTTCACAAAGTACATGACCACCCAAAACCGTGAAAGCGTGAGCGTTCATCGCGAACGGGCTGGCAACGTTGCATTTCTAGTTGTGATTATTTTATTAAATTTAATTTAAAGTACAATTTTTCTCAGTCAATTAACTAGATTGTTGTTATATAAAAAGCATGAAAAATGACATTACAGTAAATTATTTTCTTTTTGCAGTCTTTTTATTCTTTTTAACCGACTTTCGAAAAAGGAGGAGGTTCTATGTTCGACTGTATGTAGATTTTTTTTGTTTTTTTTTTAATGTATGTCCGCCGATTTCTCCGTCAGTTGTGGACTGATTTTCAAAAATTCTTTTTTTATCCGAAAGAATATACGCCCGAGGTAGTTTCATACAAATTTTATTGCTTCAGCGCTTTTTGTGAAACTGAATAAAAACGAAAAATACGTATACCTAGATGACGTTTTGGTGTTCTCCAATTGCGAGTATGTTTTAAATTCCACATGCCATGTTATTGGGGTTTTTAGTTCTGGGGTATAAAAACTAAAAAGTTAAAAATAATAAACTTTTTACAAAAAAAAAACAACCGACTTAAAAAAATATACACTCAAAATGAAAAAATAACTTTAATTTCGAAAGTCGGTGTCAAATGACGAAGAAACGAAATACTAACAATTTTTTCATTTTTAGTCTATTTTTTTTTGGAAGTCGGTTGTTTTTCTTTTAGTACTTTTTGCAGTATTACCATTTAATACGATTAAATAATTTAGAGTATAACAGTAGTAGAATAGTGCTTTCATTTAAATTTAATAAATCATTCACAAAATACCTCTAGAAATGCGACGTTGCCATCCCACGCGCGTTGAAGGCTCTTAAGCAAGTCCAGCATCAGACCTTATTTAATTACAATTTTGCCCTCACAAAGCTCCATCATCATTAAAACTTGGCCGTTCACCTCAACAGATGTTCCAGACATCGATAACAATTACAAATAATGACAAGTTATTTGTCCAGTCTTAACCTTCGAAGTTCTATCGATATTTTGAGACCTTTATATAGTATAACGACTTTGGACCCTTAATTGTAAAGTTTAAAACTTGTAAACTTATTTAATTGCTGGCAAATTGTTACTGTAACCCCACAGTTGGTGAAGTTGTAGTGGTAAGTTGGTAGGTGTAAAAGTGATTGTGGTTTTGCTTCAGTTTTTTGTTTGTAGAAAATATGCATTGATAATTATTTAATGGTTTTAATGAGACATCTGACTAAATTTCCATTTAAATTAAATAAAAATAAAAATGGAAAAATTTTATCTATTAATTTAGTATTTTCGATTTCGTTTAGTCCATCCAAAGGTTCTCAAAGTATCGGCGATAGGACCGCCATTGAGACAAAATAGCCATATAATCAGTAATATACAAATGCTGTAGGTATTACAATTACTCTGGTATACAATAAAATATAATCCATTTAAATAACTACCAATCTATTATACCAAAATAAAAAAAAAATGCTTTCATTGTGACAACTGATTAATCATTTGAAAATTTATGATATCTGGATAGATTTAATAATAATGTTTCAACCATATTTTCTCCACACAATCATTAAGAAAAACTAAATACTTCTCGAATGTTCAGCGATTTCTACATAGAAGTCTTTAACTAGGTCAAACTAGACGATAATATCTCCTTGGGTAAAATAAAGTGCTTAGAGACTGAACAACTTTGATCTCCGAGTTGCGGTAATACGCAACTCGCAACGATAACGATTTCCATTTAATTGTGAGAAACTGCGCAGATAACGCAACTTAAGTTGCGAGTTTGGTGATCGACATCAATTTTCGTATACTACACTTGATGACAAAATACATTATAAATTGCTGCAACTAGCAACTGACTTGTACTACTTGTGTCAAATTGCTGGTATCCGCAATCGGCAACCACAACACAAAATCCTCCAGAAAAACTAAATACTACCTCGAATGTTCAGCAAAGTAGGTCAAACTAGACGATAATGTCTCCCTCGGTAATTAAACCTCCACACTTCACCACAAATACAAAATTAGGTGTTTCACAATTAAAGTTGCTCAGTCAAGCAACTTTGATCTCCGAGTTGCGACAATACGCAACTCGCAACGATGACGATTTCCATTTAATTGTGAGAAACTGCGCAGATAACGCAACTTAAGTTGCGAGTTTGGTGATTGACAACGGTTTTCGTTTGCTAAACTTGATGACAAAATACATTATAAATTGCTGCAACTAGCAATTGACTTGTACCACTTGTGTCAATTTGCTGGTATCCGCAATCGGCAACCACAACGCGTCGAGCGGCTTTACTTCCTCTCCGTCACCCGCAGAACCCTGTGCCCAGCCTGTCTTGTTTAATATCAGTCGCGGCAATTGTAAACAGGTTCCTTTTTTTTTCTTAACGGTTCGAAAGCTTTTAAATAGTTACCAGTCGCGTCAACTAAGGTTTCTCGTCTGCGGCGTGCCTTAGGTATTTGTTGACCGCAGCCTGACACGCTGTTTTCCGCAGAAGTAATTATTTTCCAAGCGCTTTACTGTCAATATCGCTGTATTGGTTTATTTGAAGCATTATTAGTGTAAAGAAGTTCACACAAAGGGAAGAAAAGTAAGTAAAAATAATGAGCTGTTAGGGCACAATTGATCGGAAAGTAATGCTATTGTGGAAAAATCAGTCAACTTTTTTGGAAATAAAAGATTGTTTTAAAAAAAGTAATCAATATATTTTTAATAACTTTAACTAATAAAATAAGTTTGACTAATAAAATCATTATTAGCAATTAAAAAGTTATCTGAATGTTATTTTATTTTTTCTTGAGCTTTTAGACTTTTAAAATGTAACTGAAATAGTTAACATCAACGATACGCATTTATAAAAAGATGAAAAATAAATGACCCCCGATTTTTTAAAAAAGAATTTGTAATTGTCAAGATATACTGAGCCTGAAAACCTGTCAAACTTGGGTAGTAAAGTAGAGTTCTGAACTCCAGATTTTCAATTCAGAAGTCGACCCTAAATACCTTGAATTTGACATTCTCTTGAAAATACCTGCCTACCAAAAGTTCAAAAATACACCCAAGAACGCTGGACGAGTTTGATATCGCAAGCAACTCAGATGTCTTTCAAGACGTAACTTCATAAAATACTCCTTAATGAAATATCAGTTTTATTAAATTCTGTAGCCAGTTTAAGAGTCCATTCAATTTTCTATGGCACACATTTTAGAACTTGTTTATGGTGGAATAAAGGTGTTCCGGCTATGTCGGGTTAAGAGGTTTATTTAATAGAAATACCAATGGAAGGTTTAGATGGTTTTATTTTATGTATTCAAGCGACATTTACGTATGTATGTTTACTTGTGTGTGATCTGATGTTAATAATACATTATCTATCGTATATGCGTGATTATCATATTTTTTTTTTGTGGGGTGGGAAATCATCCAATGACTTCTCCCGCTCTGGGTGGAGCGGGAGGGCGTGTCAGACTCTTACTGACTACCCACCCCTATTCCTTCCTTGCCTGAATGCCCTGGGGTGCAGTAACTCATTTTCAGAAATTATGCGCTACCCCTAGGCATGCAGGCACCGGCCACGATGGGCCTCGTCAGTGGTGGCTGACAACATCTCTTTGAGGCGCGCGTAGAACACTACGCGCCGTCGACTCACGGGCCTGGTGCTGATCGGACGGCGAGCTACTCACTGCTGGCCGACCGCAAGCCTGGGGTGGTTATCATACTTATTATTAAAAATGTGAATGTAAGTTTGTTTGTTACGTTTTCACGCGAGAACTACTTAACCGATCATCATGAAACTTTGAACACATATTTTTGGAGGTATTAAAAGTACCTAACATAGGATACTTTTTATGAAAAAAAAAAAAGGTTTTTTACGAAAGATGCATAAACGCGGGTGAAACCGCGAGCACCGCTAGTGTTATATAAATTAAAATCTTGAGGCACTACTCGATACAGGTTACAGGTTAGGTACTTACTATACTTCTGTGCCTCAAGCTTTCAAGAATTTAGCTAAGTACCTACACGGCAAATACTTACTAGAATTATTAGAAGTTAATTAATAACTTAGCAAGGGTGCTGGTTGCAACACCTACCTGGTTTTGTTAATTTAAATGTAATGTAATCAAACTATTTTATTTTATGATAACATTGTAATTTTATTGGCTAAATAAATTATTATTATTAATTTATTTTTAAGTTTTCAGTTTATTGTCCCATATAAAAGCTTATTTTTAATTTTTTGTTTAATTCATTTTTAACTTTTTATTAGGTAAGAATTAAAACAGCTGCACGGGTCGATCCATCAGGTTAAGCTACGCTTGCCGGGGTTGGTCCATAGATGGGTGACCATCTTTACATACCGAGACTCCTCCGTGCCTCGGAAAGCACGTAAAGCCGTTGGTCCCGGCTGTCAATCATCAAAAACCCGAAAAGTCTGACAACCAGTTTTACCAAGGGGAATTGTATTACCCAGTAACTGGGTTGTGGATGTCAGATAGGCAGTCGCTCCATGTAAAATACTGCATCTGGTTAGACTGGAAGCCGACGTTGGGGTCAGCTTCAGATAGTTGGGCAAAGGCTAGGCAGACTATTGCAAAAACGTATTTATTATTCATTCTTAAAAGTTCAAATCGTAACTCTTGTTTATGGCTTTTACACCTGGAGAGACCACAGCTCGCATGGCTGAAGAATTGGTGTGGCACCTATCTTAAAATACTACAATATGAACGATACAACCTGTTTTAATTAAGCAGTGTAATTATCCGCAATACTATAAAGAAAATCCATTCTCCTTTGCCAGCTCTAAAAATCTTCATAAACAAGTATTTCCATACTTCCAACCAACCTGTTTTGAATAGTTCCAAGTTAAGTACTTGTACAAAGTGAGTGGTGCACGTAGCGCAAACTTTATACAGGGTGGCCAGTCGTTATCCAGCGAAGTTTTCGGCTCCGAAAACTCAATGCATTGCAAGTGCAAGATAAACTTCTATAACGACTCGTTCAGAGCCCAACGTTCTAGGTCTCACCCCTTGTTTGAATAGATCCCATAGATTCAAACTAAGTTAACTCATAAAGAACAAACAGATTCTGCAGATATTGAGCTCGACGTTACCTTTTGTTCCAGGTCTCTTTGTAAATCTATTTATAAACGAAGTTGATTTACATTTCAATCCGGCTGTATCCACTTAATCTCTTAATCACCCGAAAGGAGACACCTCTTTCGGGATCGGATTTCGGTCGCTCGCTACATGCCAATTATCTTTTGTTTTACTTAGACTAAACATTCAATATTTTGACCTAAATACTTTTTGGAACTGTGTGATAAATAGAGCCAATTTTGACCGAAAACCGTCCACACTCCGCACCACCATTAGTTAAACAAACACAATTTTCCCCACAAATCGTTTTCCCCGAACACTAATAACTTTCGCAAGGAAACACCTCGAAATTTTCATTTCCAAAACATTAAAGAGAAATGTATTAAACATGACACAAAATGGTAACCACGATTTACAAGTCGCGAAATCTTCGCACTACGGGGGCAGCATTCGGGCGTAAATTACCTCTAAATGTGTTTTGTTTGTTGCAGGGCGGATTTAGTGACTTTGCCGCAGAACGCTAAACTGCACTACAACTTGGCGAACTTTCTCCGCGAGACAGAGCAACAAGACAGCGCCATCAAACATTACAAAGAAGCTTTGAGGTAACTAAGCCGTTTGCCACCTCTCAGGCACCTTGCGCATGAACGTCAAAACGCGAACTATTGTGGGTCGAGTTCAGCAAAGTTTATTAAGCTATTCGTCATGTATGCGAGATATTTAACCCGAGAGTTGAGCTAGAAGCAAAGCTAACTTTATTTCCGCAAACTTTTCGTTGAAATAATACAAGTGCATGGAATAACATACAGTTCTATCATACCTACATACGATGTACGTACTTCGCCACATCACAATGTGTCTTGGAGACCTACAGACTTGATTGTCCTCCAAATGTACAGTCCAGTGAATGTGGGCCTCTTACAACCGTTGGGGTGCAATCAAATTGCGTGCCAATCGTCTTTGATTGCCTGAAGTAGCTTTACCGTGTGATAGGCGCCCAGGAATTGTGGCCTGCTAAAGACAGGCAGCGAACAATTGAACGAACAATGGATTGGAGCTAATACTGATGTACGTTTGTGATATATCTGTTAGGCCCGCAGTCAGTTGTGAAAGGATAAGACGACGGCTATGCGAAAACCGTTTTTTCATAGAAAGGAATTGTTGTTGTTGTTGTTTTGGAATTGCTCTAATAGAACAAACTGTTATAGCAATTCCAGAATAATTTCTACGCTAACCCGTCGTTGAGCCGATGCATTGTTGTCATATTGTAGCATTATCGCTCTTGTCTGCGGGAACCTATACACATGGTACAATTTTTTTTACCATATTAAATGGTCTTTCGCAATATTACTAGAAGAAAAATGCACAACGAATTAAGGTTATGAGACGCTCTCAAAATAGTAATAAGTTTCAAGACTTATAAGTTTCTATTTGATTGGATTTTAACTAAAACTATTTATGTTTGAAAAGAATATGATACTTTGATAATTACTTAAATTCAGCGTAATCCTTATAATCTGATTTATTGTAACATCGACAGAAAAGTCAGACAACTGATGATTTTGTTCCTAATTTTTTCCCTAGTAAATAAAGTTACTCACCAATTCTATTTCCTCCCAGGTTGTGGCCAAGCTACGCGAGTGCTCACAACAACATCGGGACTCTCGTCTCAGGCATGGATAACGCAGAACATCACTTCCTACAAGCCATAAAGTTTAATAAGTACCACGTTAACGCACACTACAACCTAGGGAAGCTTTATAAGTAAGTAAGATGTGTTAAAGAGGACATGTTCCTAACTAAGTGATAGAGTGTTATTAAGTTTCAACATGAGACTTCAGTTGCAGGGAGTTTCTTTAGAAAATTTAACTTTGGGGCATTAGCCCCAAAACCAATACGTAGTACTTTACACAGACTCAAATGAGAAAAATTGTTCCAAGTTGAAAAATTAACATATACTTACACAAGTTCTTATCACTATCCTCAGATAAGATACTATTAACCTATCGATTGTATTATGAATGTGCGCTGTCTCACTGCAGGGCAGAAGCTTCCCTTCCCTTCTTCTAATTTCCCCAGTCTTCTGCAATTTTGGGCCAGGCCTTTTGAGACGAAGTTCATCTCATCTCACCTGCTCTTTCTTATCTTTATTATCAGACAATTTTTTAAAATGTCTGCACGTGTCTTTATATTTAACAGACCCTTAACATTTATATCATATAAAAAAACGGCATGAAAACCACTTGATATCAAAACTATGATAATTAAAACCAGTAATATTCCAGGAAAAGTGGCAGGATGCACCAAGCCATCTCAATGCTGGAAAAATGCATATGGCTGCAGCCAAGGTTTGTGCAAGCTCATGTGGAGCTGCTGACCCTGAAGACAGAGAATGAGAAGCAGGGAATCCTGATGAGGCTGGTGGACCTGGAGCCAAGCAACTGGGAACATTATGTGCTTTACGGCGACTGGTTGAGAAGTAGAGGTAAGTTATTCATAATCACCTTCATTTTTTTTTGTCGTATAGGTTACTTCTAGGCGAGTGCGCTCCATCGTCGACCACATCATCGCTTACAACAGGGTGAGATAGAAGACCAGTTTTTTGCGTATGGGTGGTGACACCATGTACTAATGGTGCATCGCCGTACGTCTTGTGGTTCGATGATGTAATGGGCTCGGCGAAATGAATTTGTGCAATTCCAACGCATTCTCTCCGAAATATAACCGACAGGATGGCAACTTGGTGCCGATTCTTAAGACTATACAGCTTTGACTCGACGAGTGCAAAGTTGCTGATGATCCTCTTGGCTTGTTTCTCAAATGATTCAATATCATCAAGCTGAAATGTCGTAGTTCCGACCCAAAGATGAGAACAGAACTCCAAACACGATCGAACTTGCTTTTTACAAAATTTGAGCAGCTGTTCCGTCTCATCTTTGCTGTCATTCCTAAATTTTTGGTAGCCGGTTGAGCCTTTGCCCATAATAGACAGAAGTTAACGTTATAAGAAGAAAATAAAGATAGTCGAATAGAGTCCCGGGGATAAACCTGTGTGTTAAGTTTCATCCAAATCTGTTCAGCCTTTAAGACGTAAAAAGCAGACATAGAAAGTTAGGTACTTCTTCATTTTTACCCGCCTGCAAGACGCAAGGGAGGGTAATGTGTTTATCAGCCTATGTACGAGTATGTTCAATAGAGTGCCCCTCGCGGCCACGGCCGCTACCACCGCAGGAGAGGTACTGGGCGTACTGGGCGTAGGACGTCGCGAGACGATCTCCGGCCACCGTAGACCCGGGCCTGCGGACGGCGAGCAGTGGGTAGCTCGCCGTCCGATCAGCACCAGGCCCGTGAGTAGACTGCGCGTAGTGTTCCACGCGCCTCAAAGAGATTAGTGTCAGCCACCGATGACGGGGCCCATCGTAGCCGGTGCCTGCATGCCTAGGGGTAGCAGATAAATTCTGAAAATTAGTTGCCGCATCCCTGGGCACTCAGGCAGGGAAGGAACAGGGGTGGGTTTTAGTCAGTAAGAGTCTGACACGCCCTCCCGCCCAGAGTGGGAGAATTCATTGGATGATTTCCAACCCCCCCCAAAAAAAAAAAACCTATGTATGTATGTTTGTTCCTTTGTGGCGCTTTAGGGACCAAACGCCTGGGCCGATTTTGATAATTCTTACGTCAATTGATTTGTATTAATCTTGCAAGTGCTACTAAAGACATGACATTTAACAATATACAGTATGGCGACAACCAGACGCCATATTGTGAAAAAGAAAAAAAATTAAAGTCGACGTACTAGGTACCTACATTGACGGCTTCATTGGGGGACTAGTCTGGAGACTACGGGGACGCCCGGGCCGCCCCGAGAATGTCCATCGGGCCCTCTCGTCTGGTCGCCAACCAGCACGATGGTGCGTTCGTCGGGATATTTTGACAATTGGCGGGGTAGCCCTTTATATGTTGCTAGCATGTCGGCAGCTAGGAAACATTCCCTGAGACTGCATAGATCGCGAAGGTTCTATCATTTAATTTAGTATTATTAATTTTCATTCCTAAATTGATGATTTTTTAGGGTTTCGCAGTTCTAAGAAGGACAAGAAACCCCTATAATTTCGGTCTGTGCGTCTGCCCGTCTGAAGCATATAATATAGCTCCTTTAGATTATGAAGAGTGCAGATGGTATTTTTTTTCAAAATCATTTCGGGGTTAGGACAGATGATTTTTCGATTCAGTGATTCGTTTGCAAAACGTTAAACTTTAAAGTGTTTTTTTATTGTTCGAGTTGAGCGTCGCCCCTCCCTCCCCCCTAAAAGCTAAACTATTGGCTTGAAAAATCCTTAAAATATTGAAGGTACCTTCAATATTTTAAGCACATAATTACTTTTTTTTTTTTGTGTTTCATATCTGTCTGTTCTGTGTGTACATAAACTGTTAAATAAATAAATAAGGTCAAAGTCGCAATTTTTTTTTTTACTTTTTTATGAAAATAGATTCCAGGTGTTATTACTAAACTTTTTTCCAAACAAACATTATCTGAATTTTCGATTTTATTTTCGAATTTTCAAAATTACGCATGTGCAGTAACAAAAACGAAATGAATATCAAACGTATCTGACAAGTACCTACGCGGCTTAGAGCGAAGGGGCGAGGCTTAACTACACTGGCCTGGGTTCGCGTTACATTGCGCGCAATAAAAAATAGTTTTATTTTCTTATCTAATAAAAGTCGTTTTCCAGCAATAATTTTTGCGCAAAGCTACTTTGCTAGATGTACAGTACACGCAGTTGGCGGCTATGTGATGTGTCTTTTGACACCCTGTATATAACTTTAAAATCTTAAACGTGACGAAATTTCAGGTTTACCAGCGCCAGCCGCAAAGTATTACCTTGAGGCCACAAGACTGAGTTTTAGGTATCGTGGAGCAGAGCGAAATGTCAGAGCAGACCTGATAACGTTCCGGTATACCGCGCTGATGTACCGGTCACTGGGACAAAAGTCTAGGACACTGCAGTTATTAACAAGGTTGGTACCCAATAATCTTACTAATATTTTAAATGCGAAAGTAATGTATGTTTGTTTTTCAATCACGCAAAAACGGCTGAAGGGATTTGAATGACATTTTGCACACAATTAGATTATAATCTAGACTAAAACATAGGCTACTTTTTGTCATACGGGCGAAGCCGTTGGCGGAAACTAGTCATGTTATAATTTTAAAACATAAGTGACCTGCCACGGCTTAGCATGGGTGCAATAGAATAGAATATACGTTTAGATACATTAACGCACAGCCATATTTCACCTTTCGGAAAGCAAATATTTATTTAACAAGATTAATTGATTATTAACAGGATTATTGTCATGATTCATTATGAATACAATATTTATTATTAAAAAGATTTTTGATTATTTTTTATTTCGATTATCAAAAGTTTTCTTTTCAAAAAGCCTTGTCCTGACAATTACGAACACAATAATCTGACCAAGAGCGAGTCGGACTCGCGCGCAGTGTTCCGAACATTTTTTTTTTATTTTCAGGTTCAAACTTATAGTTACTTCTTAAAGGTTTTTCTGCAATCTATAAGTAAAGAAGTACATCCAGTATTTTTTTTAAATTTTATGCCTACTGGTTTCGGAGCTAAGGGGGTGGAAATGGTAATTTTTCATCTGTTGTGTTAAAATAACTTATAAACTATATATTTTGAAACTATGAAAAAATATATTTGATAACCTTACAATAAGCCCTTTCATTTGATAAGTAGTGCAGTAGTAGTTTGAAAAACGTTTATTTTTTATTTTTTGATTTGCACCCCAAAACTGACCCCCATATTCCAAATTCATTTATTTACGTTTTATGTCCGTGTCTGGGTCACAGATAGATATACCGTGTACCAAATTTCAACTCAATCGTGCAAGTTTATTGCCCCGATTAAGTAAAATTTTGCTGTACAGGTGTATTTTTATGAACCAAATACGGGCAAGTAACTTTCATCTATATTAATTTGGTGTATGGGGTCATCTTATATATATAAAGTTTTTTCAAACAGTACGTGGTGACACATCAAATGGAAGGGCGCATTGTGAAGGTCTCAAAATGTTTTTTTTTTAATTATTAAAAAAATCATCGTTTTAAAATTACTAATAATAATCGAAAATTGAAAGAGGAAACTGTCTGTGTGAAAGAGGATATGGGTAAAAAGGGGGTGACTACAGAGATGACGACTAATAGAGGAGTATGGAAGAAAAAGACATGTTGCGCCGACCCCAAATAAATTGGGATAAGGGCAGGAGAATGATGATGAATCGAAAATTGAATATCCCTTATAGAATTAGTACTACCCCCATTACAGACTTTCAACCTCTTTTTCACTCCCTTAAGGGTTGAATTTGTCTCATGTATCGTGGGTGCGTTTACAAACATTTAAACTAACATACACAAGACACCCAGGCCCGGAACAAATATCTGTAGCGGGAATCGGACCCGCAACACGCACCGCAGCAGCTGAACGCTCAACCACTGCGCCAACTGTATCATCTTTTTTTTTAAGAACATGCACCGTAGGGATTCGTCTTAAACGCCACTATTATGGTGTGAACTTAGGTACTCTTGTTAGTATGGACACTTTTCCTCTTTAGTTCAGTAACGGCAAACCTAGCGATATATATATATTTATAAAAGTTGCCCCACACTAAGAATTATTCCTGTATCGTGGGTGAATTCACAAACATGTAAACTCACATACACAAGACACCCAGACCCGGAAATATTTGTATGTCTTACAAATATTTGTACCGTGCGGAGATCGAACCCGCGACATGCAGCGCAGCAGCCGAACGCTCAACCACTGTGCCAACAGTGCCGTCTTAATTCTGCAAGGATTGTCTCGCAAGACGCATTGTGACATCTTACGTATTCGAGAGACCGATATTCGGTGTTAATGCGGCGTCTCTCCGTGACTGATGATTTTCACGCCCTTATGGGTTCAATTACGAATAAACCTTTGTTAGAACCCACCTACTCTTCACAAAGAACACACCTCCTAAATTTCATGTTTCTCGGACTTGCGGTTAAGGTTGTGCGTTGATATATATGATTCAGTCAGGACTTTGAATTTTATTTATACAGATAAAATAGCTCCTCTTTTTCTTCTTCTTAATTTTCTTCATCTCATCCTTAGGTGGCACACGTGGCGACGAGGCTGGCCGAGTGCAGCCGCAGCACACATGTACCTAAGAGACTGGCGACTCAAGATGGAGTTGGAAGGTCGGGCGCAATTATACTCTAAGGCCGTAAACCCTACAGTAAGTTTCTTATTTGTTTACATTATTTAAAATTGTTAGTACCCATTGTGACTTTAATCATTAACGGATTCTTCAGCTTCTGGTTTTGTTAGAGGCACCCACTGTCATCTCATATTAGGTTTTACTTTGAAGTAGCCGTTTCAATAATACGGGTCACTTTGAGCAGTGATAACTTCGGATGGACCTAAGCTCAAATAAACTATATGATGTAAGGCATGTTATTCTTTTTTCGAAATTAGTTATTCAATTATTTCTTTATGTTTTGTTATATTTCACAAAATATTCATTATCCATTTCCGTGGTCATCATCATCATCATGAGCCTTTTAATGTCCCCACTGCTGAGGCACAAGCCTCCTCCAGCTTACTACATGTTTCCCTATTTTTCGCTTTACTTCTCAATTCTTTTCCTGCTGTTGCTATTATTTCGTCGCTCCATCTGTTCCTTGGACGGTTCCTCTCTGTGAGAATGTGAAATTAATTTCACAGTATTGCTTCATCTATTTTATCACTCAGTAGTAATCATTTGCAAGTTCTATGAATGAAAATTAGGTATACCCCACCATTTATTTAGTTTAATAGTACAGATTACGATGAAACACTCACACTGCGCTACAATGTTGATTTAAATACGAGGGTTCTAGTAGTGCTAGTACACTATGTTGCACCCAGTGAAGCTGTTAAATCAACAGACACGCCGCTAGATTCACTTGTATGTAGTAAGACCCAGGTGGCATTTCTACTGTTAAGTTTAAGATGCTCTTACTCCTGTTCAAGTTAAATAAACCAAAGATTCGATAGCAACAAAGATAGCGTTTGTTTAAACGGAAATGAGGATTTCAAAACTCTGAAAAATTATCTCATTGCAGACTTATCATTAGTTGTACGGTATGTAGTGTGATAATGATGTGCACACAGATGAACATGCTAAAACTTGTAACTCTTCCACAGAAATCAACAAAATGCTTCGACCACACACAACTAGCGGTCGGTTCAAAAGAAGAGCAAATACTACAGAAAGAAGAAAAAAACAAAACAGTGGACACAAAAAGTGCTACCAAAATGCCAAGTGATAAAAAAGACAGTGAAAATAGATCGTGTGGGACCAAAAAACGTAACTTATCTGTTTCGTCGCAAATAAAAACAACACACAACAAATCTGAGATTGGACTAAAAGACAAAAAGTGTACCATGCATAGGAAAGATAAGAAAAAGGGCAACGGTGTTATAGCAACTATTGGTGCGCCTCTAGCTGAGCATATACTTATGAAAACATATTAATTTAATGGCTTTTATGTTGTTTGAGACGAGCAACCAGGACTGGAGACCACTTCAAACTGATTGAAAATAGAAACACTTGTTTTGAATACGAGAAATAAAAAAGAACATTAGAAGTTTCGTGTTGAATATAACCAACAACACAATTGTCTAAATTGCTAGTTATCGAAACAATTCTAACAATCGGTTTCAAACGAATAACGAAACAAGTGAAAGACATTTTCAATTCTACAATAGTGCTGCTTGCTTGTCCTAATAAATTAAATTTGATACCTCAAGTGATTTAAGTGACGAAACAGTGAGTGAACAGATTCACGTGACTATGTATCCATCTGTTTTGGAATGTGATATTTTGAGCATGACCGTTTCTTTTAACGTAGAAGACGCTTGGCAGTTATGTTAAAACGAGTTAGTTCTAGATACGCTGACAATATCGCAGAATGTAGTTAAGCGAGGGGTCTTCGATTTTGGAAACTTTAACAAAACGAGTTTCGAAAATGGATGTGTTTAGATAGAAAACTAATTTAAACGATGTGTAGTATTAATGAAATGAGAAACAAACTATTTTTGACAGAGTGTGTGGAGGGTGATTTATATGAAAATGCACAAAATTTTTACGCTAGCATTAGTCATTTGTAACGATTATGATCAGCTGTTTGAATATTTACTTGGAAATTATTAATTACCCCGTCAGATAGGTTTGGTTGTTTATTTTTAAGAAACTGATACACAAATATTTTATAATTAACTGTATACCTACTTTAACGAAATATTTGTTGTAGATGGACTGGTTGAATTATGTGATATTTAGTTGTTCTTGACGGGTGAAATTACTTTTTATTCGTATTATTCATAATAAAGGCTAAGGATTGTGCCACAACTAGTTAACAGAATTCGCTTGGCCTTATCAATCGGTATTGATATCACATACGATTGTGAAACATTAAACAATGAAGACGATGAGCAACTATCAACATTTGCAGACGAAATAGTGGCTAATAATTTTGGTGTAGATAGCAATGCATAGTACAAAAAAATCATTCAGAATAATATCAGATATAGTTTTAGCATGAAAAAGTAGAAGAACAAAACGTCTTACTCCGACCACAAGGATCATAGAACAAAGGCAAAAAGATGAGAGAGAAACGATACGTTTGGTTAAAATCCTAAATAAAGTGAACCTTGACAAGTAAAAATCAATAAGATTGTATTGAAACTATATATATTTAAAGTTAAACCATTGATATTCTTCCCATAGAACAACCTCAATCAGTAACAAATAATGAAAAAGCAAAAGAGATCATTAATAAAATTGATACTGCTAACAAATTCAGTACATTTAGCACATGTTCAGAATAATATAAAAGAAAATATCATTGCTGTCAACATCAGAATAATAAAGAGCGATCTCAACATACACTAAGATGTAAATAATATTTATAAGTATAGACTTTGGCACGTGACAATGCTTTGAATGTACTGAGAATAAACAATTGAATTATATTTGTGTGGTTTTTTTTACTCTATTAAAGGTTGTGTGTGTTCCAGTAAATAAGTCAGCATTGTGATATTAACATTTATTGAATTTATTTAACTTTATCTCCCATTGGTTACGGATGTCTTTGTGTACGTAATAAAAATAGAAACAGACATGTAAACCGATGGAATAGTTCGGAGCTGTCTGTATTAATATACATAATAGACTTTGTTTCTTCATAAACAAACGTTGCCCCTCACCAGGAATTATTAATGTTTCGTGAGTGCGTTCACAAACATGTAAACTCACAAACACAAAACACTCAGACCCGGAACAACAATCTGTAGTTCATGCATATATTTTTTCCGTGCAAAAATCGGACGCGCAACACGCAGCGCAGCAACCGAACGATGCGCCAACTGTCATCTTTTTAGTAACATACTCCGTAGAGACTCGACTTGATTGACATGGAAACGTTACTATTATTGTGTGAACTTAGGTATTCTTTTCAGTATGGATACTTTCTGCTCTTTAGTTCGATAAGGGCAAACCTAACGATTTAATTCTTTAAGGATTGTCTCGCAAGACGCATTGTGATCTTACGTATTCGAGAGACCGATCTTCGGTGTTTATACGGCGTCTCTACGCGGACCATCGCCCGCCTCTCATTTTGCGCCGCCCTGTCACCTATAGGTAAATGAGACTTATCGTGGCTGAATACTGGACCAAACATTATATTTAAAACCGGCCAAGTGCGTGTCGAACTTCACACATTTAGGGTTCCGTATCAAATTTCAATGAAAAATCTTATTTATTAATATATTGGTATTTTGTTATTAAAATATACGTAATAATAAACATTAACACCATATGGGAAGTTAAAAATTTCTTTGGCATAAAATTTTGTGACAAACAACGGACAGACAGACAAATGGACAGACGGACACGTGAGTGACAATTCCATTTGGACCCTTTGGTACAAAACCCTAAAAACTAAATTTGCCATCGACACACTAAGAAGAAGAAACGACGAAAACAACATGATCGTATCGACAAAACAAATCAAACAAATTGTGTTGATACATCAGTAAGATTTCCCAACGTTTCAACACCTGAGGAGGTGTTCCCACTAACACCATCTAATAATACTGCTAATCCTTTAGATTGAATCTCGCAACAATGGAATCGTAGGAATTGCAACAAGTGGGATGCTCTCTGCAGTTTAACATTCGACTTTATGTCTGTACGGTAAGGTTGGCCTTAAAGTGGGTGGGAAAAGGAGTTTTTATGCATTTGTTCAAGATATCTCAGTGTTGAGTGGAGCGCTGTATTTATTATTGAACCGTAATGTTGTTAGTAGAGTATTGTGGCGATTGTAGACAGCCTAAACTCAGCGGGTCTGCACCGGTTAAGAATATTGAGGAGTCGTTCAAATATATATTAAAAGCATAGGTTTGATGTCAGACTTGAGTTCTGCGTCCGCAACCGAAGGATAACCAACGAGATCCTATTACTAAGCCTACGCTGTCCGTCCGTCTGTCTGTCAGCGGGCTGTATCTCATGATTCGTAATAGGTAGACAGTTGAAATTTTTACAGAATATGTATTTCTGTTGCCGCTATAACAACAAATAATAAAAATATAAATAAATTAAAAACTTAAGGGGGTAAATATCTGAAAGGTGTTTTTTTTTGCTCGATCGTGATAATGGCAACTAATAGACGCGTATAATCTTGTACGATGGTACGGAACACTACATGCGCGATTCTGACTCACACTTGGCTGGTTTTTACTACATCTGTAGCCGCAAATACCTATTCATTATGTCACCGTCTAAATCCAAGATACACCGACCATTTAAACTGTCTCCAAGGTATGTCCCATCTAGATAGTCCGACCCACTTGTACAAACTTTGAGCTCGGGAACGTGTGTTCGATATAAAACAAGGAACAACTAATGCTGCTGAACTACGTGTTACCAACCGTCCGAGCAGAACTTAGTTCAGTTCACGTGTTTAAACTTTCAGGTAGTCCTCAAAACTAAAGTTGTTTGGTAGGTAAGTTTTAGGATGTTGAAATAAAAAGACAATATTATAATAAGAATTTCATCACAGTTTCGTCTAGATAATTCTTCTTTAATGTAAGTGAAACTGGATACCTTACCTGGTTCATCATCAACATCATTTCAGCCGAAAGACGTCCATTACTGGACACAGGCCTCCCCGAAGTGTCGTCACAATGATCGGTCCTGTGCGTCTCCCATCCATCGGCTACCCGCGACCCTCACCAAGTCATCGGTCCAGCTTGTGGAAGGCCTTCCTACGCTGCGTCTTTCTATATGCAGTCGCCATTCCAGAACTTTTCGGCGCCATTGACAATCTGTTCTGCGAGTAATGTGCCCTGCCCACTGCCACTTCAGTTTGGCGACCTTTACTGGTTATATTTCTTTATTAATAAAATTTTTACAGCAGTCTTAGTACCCAAAAATAGTGGCAATGGTGGTGGCCCAAAATTATTATTTTATTTTCCATGGCTTGCGATTATTATAAGTGAATAAAATTACATAATTTGGATAAAAGAATCTCCTCGCAAAAAATACTAGGTGAAGCAGTAGTATGAAGTGTAAGTCCTAAAATATGTATATCCTTACTACTATTTATTTAGTATTAAAGTAGTTGTAAATGTTATCTACTAATAGCGTTCTATAAATTTATTAGCGTGATTAAAAGCAAACTTTTTATCTCTAAAGACGACAAAGTATCAACAATCAGAGCCGGTCAACTAATTATTTCTAACTTCTGGGCAAAGGTTTTCTCATAGATTTCATTTCATCTTTTCCTTTTCTGCTCCTGTAAAAATTAGTGCAGAAACTGGTGTAAATCATAGTTGCGAAGTTCATTACTGCAAAAGTTAACCATTAAAACGTACGTTTTCGTGAAAGTTCTTTACTGCGATATACGTTACTGCGAAAAATTACCATTGCGAAGTACGTTGTCCAAGAGCGAGCAAAGCGAGCTCGGGAACTTAGGGCATCCCGACACGGACTGGTTAGGTTCCTTTAAACCCTGCAGACAGAAATAGGAGCCCCACACGTCGGGGCTTTGTCAACCTACCTTACTTACAATTGTTGTTAGCACATTGCCGGCTGAACATTCGGCATTGCATAGAATGTCTAGGCAGAGTTCGGGATAAATATAATATTTCCACTATCTCCTGTAACTATCGGCAACCCGAACATGACCTACATCGCAATAGCGTGTTATCGAAACTGCAATCATCGCAGTAAAATACTTTCGCAACAACAAACGTCGCAATGGTAAACTTCGCGGTAATTCACATCGCGGTAATGAACTTCGCAACTATGATTTACACTCCAAAAAAACGAACCCCAACACAAAAACCACATAAATTTACACAAAAAATGTAATAATCAAAGTTCAACGTTTAAGTTAGACGTACTATTGGTGACATAAGAATGAAATCCTAGTTGTAAAAGCTTAAAAAAGGCAAAGTAGCAACAAAAATGACTACTGGCAGCACACTTTTTCCCACCCACCATCTATTAAACATCATGATTGTGAGCATCTTCCCGCGTGGTCAAATCTTCAGGGGTCCATTTTGGAAGTCCCTGATTTGCCTTAGAACCAGTTTGAAAGTAGGAAAGTGTAACTCCAACCTCCCAAAGTGGGGCTACCTTTACGGAACGCCAGTAGGACGTTGGAACCTATGCTGCACTTGCTGTTCTGCCCTCTGTGCCCCAAAACATGCAGCAAAAGTGACCAATGTGCTGCCACTGACGACGCCGTGGAATTGACAAAGTTTTAGGCCAGTATTTGAAATACTGTAGTGACAGCGAAACGAACAAGTTGAATTTTACTGCTGGTAGCCTGGACTAGGCTCAACTGGACCCACTCGAGATGGGCCCGCGGGATCTCTCAACCCAATCACATTTTGCAAAGATCTCCTTCACAGTGGTCTACATCACTCTTTTCCGATCTCCTTTATAGAGGTCTAAGTCACTCTTTTTCGATCTCCTTCACAGTGGTCTACATCACTCTTTTTCCATCTCCTTCACAGTGGTCTACGTCACTCTTTTTCGGTCTCATTTACAGTGGTCTACGTCACTCTTTTTCGATCTCCGTCACAGTGGTCTACGTCAGTCTTTTTCAATCTAATTCACAGTGGTCTACGTCACTCTTTTTCGATCTCCTTCACAGTAGTCTTTTGTGTACCCCTACTCACAACCATTTATCCAAAAATAAAATACAAATACAAAAACCACTCCAACTCAAAAATGTAATAAACAGTGTTAACTCATTAAACAGTAGACGAACACAACGCCAACGCCGATCAAAGTTCAAAGTTTAAATTAGACGGAATAGTTCCCCGTCCGCGTCGCCACGCCACTGCGCGCTGGTGACTAAGCTCTGGTAATCACCACTCTTACTCTTAACTCCTTAATTGAAAATTTGTAGTAAATTTTGTAGGGAGTGATGGACAAAGTTCAAATGGGTTGTGTGGTGTTTCTTCTTCCGTATGTGTAAAGTTGTGATGTTTTAAGGTGAAATGAACAGCTATCCGCGAAACTCAAATTTTCTCAGGTTTTTTCCGATTTGTAGGTCAGTATTGGGTTTTTTTTTTTTTTTTTTTTTGGGGGGTGGGAAATCATCCTATGACTTCTTCCGCTCTAGGGTGGAGCGGAAGGGTGTGTCAGACTCTTACTGACTAAAACCCACCCCTGTTCCTCCCTGCCTCGAGTGCCCGGGGGCGAGGTAACTCTTTCGAATTTATCCTCCACCCCCGGGCAGGCACCGGCCGTGGCAGGCCCCTTCCCTTGGCTGACAACTCTTTGAGGCGCGCGTGGAACACTACGCGCCGTCGACTCTCGGGCCTGGTGCTGATCGGACGGCGAGTTACCCACTACTCGCCGTCCGCAGGCCCGGGTGTCAGTATTGGGTTGCAAAATATGATTCGCGGTCGTAGCAAGTATGTATTTTTTTCTTTTTTCATTCATCAGCCTTTTTAATTTCCCCACTGCTGGGGCACAGGCCTCCTGTCTGTGAGAGGGTGTGGGCCGTAATCCACCACACGGGCCGAATGCGGATTGGTGGATGTCACATGTCTTCGAATTGTTTCTAGGACATGCCGGTTTCCTCACGATGTTTTCCTTCACACTTTTGAGAGCAGTGGTGATGAAATAATCTACACAAAGTAAAGCGCCTGCCTGGGTTTGAACTCACGACCTTCAACTTGTAAGTCGCGGCCAATACCACTGGGCCACCACTGCTCTCTAGTATGTATTTATAGAATTATAATCATTAGAATCATCAATACAACTCTTAAGTTAGAATTGTTGTCGAATGTCAAAATTTCATGAAATAGTCATTCCATATACTGCGTGAACGTGAACTTAGAAGGTTGTATTGATGATTTTAATGATAACAGTTCTGTGTAAATACATACTTGCTACGGATGCAAATCATATTTTGATCAAAATACTACCTGATACTGACCTGCAAATTGCAAAAAAATTAAGAAAATTTGAATTTCGCGGGTCACCATGGCGCTTCCAACTTAAGAGGTGAGAAGTGTGTCTAGGAGAGGATCTGAGAGAAATTTAACGTCAGATGTTTTAGTAGGCGAAGTATACTTATAGGTTGTGTTGTTAACAAATAAAAAACTTAGATTACAGTAAAAACCAAATCTACAATAACACAAGGAGATAAAACTGTTTGTTTATTTACATTTAGGTGTGTGTGTGTGCTCTGCCGAGCCTTTTCCCAACTAACTAGTGGTCGGCTTCCAGTCTAACCGAATGCAGCTGAATACCAGTATTTTACATGGAGCGACTGCCTATCTGACCTCCAGAACTCAGTAACTGGGTAATACGATACCCCTTGGTTAGACTTTATTTACATTTAGGTTATTTACAATTAAGTGTATAATGACTGAATCCTGATTCAATAACGAATTTATTTAATTAATAGAAAGGTAGTCTAACCCTGAGTATCAAAGGCTACTTTTTAAAATGGATATTTGTAAGGTTTCTGAGGGATAAGCCATGAGAACGAGACCGTGGGAATAAGCTAGTTTTCAGGGTTTCATACCCAAAGGGTAACCAACGGGACCCCATTACGAAGATTCCGCTGTCCGTCCGTCCGTCCATCCGTCAATCCATCCGTCCATCCAACCGTCCGTCCGTCTCTCTGTCACCGGGCTGTATCTCATGATCCGTAATAGGTAGACAAATGAAATTTTCACAGAATGTGTGTAATTCTATTGCCGCTCTAACAAAAAATAATACTAAAAGTAAAGTGCCTGCCTGGGCTCGAAGTTTTGAACCCAAGACCAACAACTCTTAAGGTGTGACCACAACTCTCTTAAAAACCACTGCTGTACGTATAAAAAAAAACTTAATTAACTTAAAGATAAATTCTCTGCAAGCTGCAAAAGCATAACTTGAAGTACTCATTTCTCTAGTCCAACTAATATCCATAAAGATGTAAGTGCACACTCATAACAGTTAAACGATATCAAGGAGTGCGGCATGCAAAGCACGCCTCGTCGCTAAACACGTACGTCTTGACGTCTGCTGTGACTGATGTGAGAAACCATGGAGGATACATTAGTAACAAAATTCATATAACAATTAGGAGTCTTTAAAAGCGGTTTACGTAGTAACTGTAACCATTAACTTACACAACCAACTGTGGGGAGTTTTTGGCTGGATTTCTTCGAGTGAAGTTCAGTGACTGTTTTTAACCGACTTCGCAAAGAGGAGGAGGTTTTATGTTCGACTGTATTTTTTTTTTATATATTAAATTAAATTATTCTTTATTATTCAGACACAGGTCCATTATTCAAAACAACTTAAAATTAAATACAAAACACACACAAAAAAAGAAAACGTTAGTAGGTTGTTAGTAACAAAAACACACACTAAATTCAAGTCATAGTAAAATGGTGTTAGTATTTGTTAGTATTTAAAAGTAACACTGACATCTATCTATTTACACAGCCCTTATTCAGATGTAGATGTACACCCACCCAGTATTTAATGAAGTGGCTGTCGATCTTGGTAGCCAACACCCTGAGGATAGCGTTGGGGCTTGAACGGAGCCTGCTCATCACAGACGCGGCTCCTCTTCAATTAATAAAGGTTCTTAATAAGGGCTAAGAAATCATCTGTGCGCGCCTCGGAAAAAATTGCCGAGGCGCTACAGTACCGAGGTTTTCTCAACACTATTCTCAGCGCGTCGTTGTACTGAACACGAAGGGCGTTGAAAGCCCGCCGCGTAGAGCTGATCCACAGACTGCACGTGTAAAACGACTGACAGAAGGCTCTGAATAGTGTCAACTTTACCTCTGTAGTACAACGTGCAAATCTGCGGGCCAGCATATTGCAGCGAACTGCCAAAGCCCTTCTTTCCCTCTCCATGTCTTCGTCATCGACTAACCTATCAGTAAGCATGTGACCCAAGTACTTAAATGTGTGAACCTCCATAAGCGAGACTCCAGAGATCTTAACGGGCGGCACATTATAAGGGATCTTGTTCCCCGCTTTGAAAACCATGCGGACACTCTTCTCTGCATTGTACTTGAGTCCATGACTGTCTGCATGATTCTCACATATCCTCACCAGTCGCCTGAGTGCGCTTACCGACGGACTCAGCAGAACCATGTCGTCAGCGTAGTTAATGTTATTTATCATAGTTCCATCTATTGAACAGTCGACCAAGTTCCGCTGAGCTCATCGATCAGCTGGTTCACAAAGAGATAGAACAGGCTAGGGGAAGTCAACCCCCCCCCTGCCGTACCCCACATTTCAACCGTCACTGTAGGCGTTCACCAATCTAACAGCATTATTTTGGTTCACGTACCAATACTTAAGGAGTGGGCACAGCAGCTCATTCGGCAAGCTTTTTCGGTCAGTAACTTATGCCAAAGAATATCATAGGAAATAAGATCGAAGGCCCTAGACAGGTCTAGAAAGCACGCACAAACTGTTTTTTTACGATCAGTATAATATCTGACCGTTTGTTTCAGACTCAGAATAGCCGTTTCCGTTGACAAATTGGCTATAAAACCAAATTGTGAGTCGTTTATATGAAGGTGTTTACTCAGTTGCGCGCTCAAAATACCATCAAGGACCCTCGCCATAGTAGTGGTCAATGATATCGGCCTATAGTTCCTTTTGTCAGATTGGTCACCTGATTTGTTTTCCTGACTGTTCTGATTAAAGCCTCAGGAAGTTATGAGTGTCCTATACAAAAATTAAAAAACATGCTCAGAACTCTGGGCAGGTGTACACCAGCATATCTCAAGTGCTCAATAGTCAGGCCATCGTGATCTGGTGATTTTCCACGTTTCATTCTCCGTATCATGTCTTTTACATCAGTTACCGAAACTTTCATGTACAATTCACCAGGTACGGTGTCTGGTACACTTAAATTACTAGTATTATAAGTCATAGGCTCAACAGTAACGCGATTTTTAAACATATTCGCAATTTCTGTCTCCTGAAAGATTATCAATACTAATGGAAAGGCTTGGCTTAAGCTACTTCGTTTTTTTCCAAAAACTACTAAAATTCTTCTTTCGTGTTTCAACGCTATATGTCCACCGATTTCGTTGTCAGTTGTGGACCGATTTCCGGACACTCCGGTAACCTAAGTGAAATAGTAACACCAGGGGAGCTGCTGATCTTCCTTGAGGAGCTGGGGTGGATCGAATGACAAAGCTGTCCCACCTGTACGCAAAATACGCGCCATGAGCGTGGAGTTACGGAAACCAGCCCGACATTGTAGCTAATCAAACACGTTACACGTCGTTTGGAATTTAAACAGTCGGTTTAGCTGTTAGTTTTTTTACATCGTGTCTATATGAGACTTGCCCGAAAGTCAAGTTAAACCAAAATGCATCATCCAGCGAGTTATCTTTTAATTTTTAATACTAGGTATAATATAGGGTTACTTTGGCCTTGGGGTATAACTTTGGCTAAGTTCGTTAACCAATAGAAACACAAGAAATACAGTATCCTGTGCTCCTGTTGGTTAATAGGCTTGGGCCAAAGTTATACCCCTGGGCAAAAAGTAACCCCACTTTACAGTATACATTTAATTTTGACAGATATTTGTCTTTTTTTCCATGTTATTGAGGTTATCAATTCGGATGTAACTTTAGTCATTCATTTTCAGTTATGGGGTATAAAAATAAATAGTAAGAAACAAAAACATTTTAACAAAAAAAGCAACCAAATTCCAAAAAAGAAAATACACTAAAAATTAAAAAATAACTTTAATTTCGGAAGTCGTTGTTTGTATTTTACATCTTCGTTATTTGACACGGACACGTGAGTGACAGCAATAGGGCTCCGTTTTGACCCCTCGGGTACGGAACCCTAAAAATGTATTCTTCTTCTTTTGCGTGTCGTTGGCACGACAGATTTTCAAATTTTTTGTCCCAAAAATTGGCTACTCCACGGCGTCGTATAAAACTGTATTCAGACGTTCACAATAGTTGAATTACTACTATACTACTCGTATTAACCCGTCGCACACGCAATTAGTAGACACAATAGATTTTAATTAATATCTGCACAGCTGGTGTGCAATCGACGTGTGAAGAGTTAGCAAGTATAGAATGCAAAGCACGAATCTGTTGTAAACACGTACGTCGTGCAACTTAACGTCTGCATCGAGTCGGATGAGTTGAATATGCAGAGAAGCTTAAGGGGCCTTTTACAGTCCACTAGCGCCGCCAATCGAAAAAATGTCATAACTCGTAAATAGAATCAAAAATACAAAATATGTTCTATTATTAGTGTGGGAAAGGCAATAACGTAATTGTATAACACCTTTTCAACACTTGAAAGATAGCTGTTTAGCTAAATCGTGCATTCAAAACATAAACGGCCGTTTTTGTTACAAATGCACGATTTAGCTAAACAGCTATATTTCAAGTGTTGACAATGTGTTATAAAATTACGTTATTGCCTTTTCTACACTAATAATAGACCACATTTTGTATTTTTGATTCTATTTACGAGTTATGACATTTTTTCGATTGGCGGCGCTAGTGGACTGTAAGAGGCCTCTTAAGGCGCAGTTATATGCCAACGACCTTGAGTAGTTAGCTTGCGTGTTCTGTGCTGAGCTCACGCAACACGTCGTACGTCCACCCAGTAATAGGACTCGCCCATCAAGGAGCGCTTTCCAAAATTAGAAGCATTATTCATGTATTATACATAAAACAACAGGTGATATGGTATTAAACAAGTATACTAAAAGATAAATAGTTAAATTACCTTTAAAATGGCGAAGGCTTTATAAAAATATGCTCAATAGATTTTGCGTGATTCTCAAATTTTTATCCGCGTTCGACACAACTTTACAAAATAATTACACTGTGTTATAAATAAATAACTTCAAATATTCACGTATCAAATTACGAAGAAAGTTGTCTAGAGTAACATATATTTTTTCAAAGAAATAAGTCTAGTCGTTTAGACGTGATTTTCAATTTAAAATCATTAAAAGCCGTATAATCGCGCCTTAATAATATTATATCTAACTGAAACAGAATATGAATGTGAAAAACCCCGAAAGGGTAAAAATGTTATTAGTTTGTCAGTTAGATTGCTAAAAAATATTGGAAAAGAACGTGTTTTCTTTTATCTCGTAAACAAAAAATACCGGCCAAGTGCGAGTCGGACTCGCGGACAAAGGGTTCCATACCATTATCTATAAAAACGGGCATAAAATCCACGTTTGTTGTATGGGAGCCCCCTTAAATATTTATTTTATTCTGTTTTTTAGTATTTTTTGTTATAGCGGCAACAGAAATACATCATCTGTGAAAATTTCAACTGTCTAACTATCACGGTTCATGGGATACAGCCTGGTGATAGACGGACAGACAGACGGATGGACAGCGGAATCTTAGTAATAGGGTCCCGTTTTACCCTTTGGGTACGGAACCCTAAAAATGAAGACGATACAGTGCGTTGAAATTTTACATGACGTCACACTTGAGTTAAAATTGTACAACGCTTTACTCAAAACTGACGTAACAAGTTCCCACTTCTGAACTTTGATGCGTTTTATTTTTTTCATTTTTCATTGATTTGATATAGTAAAAAATACGTGTCTAATATTTTTTTTTAATCTAAATTACAGACTAAATAGTTTTTTTCCCCTGGAATCCCTATTCTTTAAGGAATTTTAATAAAACATCTTTTTCGTACACTGGACAGTAAGAAAAGAACAAAGAGTGTATAATCACTGTGAAGAAGAACCACCTGTCGTGTAAGCACAATATTAAACTAGGGGCTGCGTTCCAATTTATCAGAATAACATTGTAAATTTACAATTAGATTTTGAAATTCGACGCTTGTGGAAATCCTTTGTCCATCTTTTCGCTGACATGATGAAAATTACTTCTGATTTCTAAATTAAATAATTGACATTTTAAGTTATAGTTAGACCATTACCAGCTGACCCAACAAACGTTGTTCTGTGATTTAAAAATGGGAGGTGGGGGTAGGAGGGTGAACATCAACAGTATAAAAAAAATCATTAAAATCGGTAGAGTCGTTTCGGAGGAGCGCAACACGAAATTTTTATATATTAGATTCAAACTTATGGCCTGAATCTGTCAAACTTTGATGCTAAAAAAACAACCGACTTCCAAAAAAAAATAATACACTAAAAATTTAAAAATAGGTAACTTTAATTTCGGAAGTCGGTGTTTGGATTTTATTTCTTCGATATTTGACACCGACTTCCGAAATTAAAGTTATTTTTAAATTTTTAGTGTATTATTTTTTTTTGGAAGTCGGTTGTTTTTTTTTGTAAAAAAGTTTTTTAGTTTTCGATTTTTAGTTGTTATATCCCAGAACTAAAAACCCCAATAACATGGAACGTGGAATTTAAACATTTGGAGAACTCCAAAACGTCATCGAGATATGCGTATTTTTCGTTTTTGTTCAGTTTCTCAAAAAGCGCTAAAGCAATTTCGATAAAATTTATATGGGACCACCTCGGGAGTAGAATTTTAAAAAACAGTCCACAACTGACGGAGAAATGCGCGGACATACATAAAAAAAAAATACAGTCAAACATAGAACCTCCTCCTTTTTCGAAAGTCGGTTTAAAATAGGGTTTGACATGTTCTTAGCTTCAAATTCCCAATTCGAAAACGGAACTAAATTTAGTGACAGACGACGGACAGACGGATAGACGGACAGACGAACAGACGGACACATGAGTGACAGCAATAGGGGTCCGTTTGAACCCTTTGGGTATGGAACCCTAAGAAGGTGATTTTGCTTAAATAACTAAATTAATACCACTATTACGTCTAAAAACCTTCAGAACTTTAGACAAGAACCAACAAGTATTCGTACATCACGGCCCCAAGCCCAACTAATTCCTCAAGGAATGGAAGCGATGCAGCGTTGCAGGGTGCGGGGGGCACAAAGCGCACTCAACAATCACCTTACGCAAACATTGCCGGGTTTACTCCGCGCTGAACTATGGCCGCGTTCCGAGCCAGCAATACATTGCAATGTTTGTTGAATTGTCGGATTCTTCGAGTCTCTTGCAGTGAGCGGTATTTTGAAAGGATAATTATGCGCCTTTTGTTGAGACGAAGTAAAATTACTTGGATGTGGTGTGTGATGCTCTTTTGTTTGTAGGGTAAATAGTTTTAAGATAAAAGGTATTGGCTATATAGGACTGGATGTTTAAATATTGAAGAATTAATTAACCTAAGATAGTGAAGGGCTTCTTTTTATGGTAAGTATTGTTTTATTTAAGTAATTTATTAGCGGTCCTTCAACAAGATTATCAGCATTTATCTATAAAGAACTTCATCAGCAGTAGTGCCTAAGTGATACCAGCCTGACTTTCGTGGTCACAGGTTCGATTCGAGAAAGGCACTTGTCTTTGTGCAAGTTATTTCATCACAACTACTCTGGTCCGGTATTTTTGAGAGCAGACCTGTGTGTGGTGTGTTTTAGGGTGATTATGTTATAAAATCTTGAAACAACCTCTTCAGTTCTCGGTTTGTAGTTAATGTTTTCTCCCTGAAGCAAAAAGAGTGGTGTTATAAGTTTGACCGATATGTGTGTGTGTCTCTCTGTCTGTAGTACCGTAGCTCTTAGACGGGTGAACCGATTTGAATGAGGTTTTTTTTATTTGAAAGCAGGTTTTATAGCGATGGTTCTTAGATATGTTTTATCATAATCGGTTAAGCCGTTTCAAGGTCATCAGCTCTTATGTGTTTTTTAAATATTCGCTTTTCTTTAAGTATTAGGAGTTTTTAAAATTTAATTGGTATCTTGTTACCAGACTGCCCCAAAAGGAGGCGGTGTTTTTCCAGAGTTTGTATTTATGTATGTTTGATGTCTATTTCTTTGGCACGCCCTGCAGCTGCAGCCTAAACGGCTGGATAGATATTTAACAAATGGGATAGTTTTACTTTTGTCTTAGTTTTACTTGTGCTGAAATGTTATACTCGTAAGATATAAGAATTTTGAAAAAAAAACTAAGATGTAAGCTGCTGTTACGTAAGTCATTCATATTTTTTGGTAACATAGTCATGTGAGGTTTCAAAAAAAGGGATTGACGACGTGAAAAACGAAATCCAAAAATGTTAACTCACTAAAATATAGAAAATGAAATACTGACTTTTGCCAAAAACAACCGACCGCAAAAAACGACTAAAAGTTACCAATAAGTCACTGGTCAACAGTGGTGGCGACCTGTTGCATCCAGCCCTGGTCCAGGCCATGGTACAGAACGAGAGGGCATGGGAAACTGTCACCTCCTTCTGTGAAGCAGTAATGCTCGCGAAGGAGAAGGCTGGACGCGTGAGGGAGAGGCAATCCTCGCGCCCTCAGCCACAGCAGAAGACGCCCTGGGCGTCGGGAGCCGCAAGCCGATTTCCGGCCACCGTAGGCGCGGGACTGCGGGTAACTCGCCGTCCGATAAAGACCAGGCTCGAGTCGACGGCGTTTAGTGTTCCACGCGTGTCTCAAAGAGATGTCAGCAGCGATTGTCGGGATCCGCTAGGGTCGATACCTGCTAGGGTCGATACCTGCCAGGGTCGCGGTCACCGCAGCCCTGACACAGGCTACTGAAGGAAAACGGGTGGGTTTTAGTCAGTAAAAGTCACTGACACGCCCTTCCGCTCCACCCAGATCGGGAGAAGTTATTTGAAGATTTCCCACCCAAAAAAGATTCACTTCTCAAGCAGTCTGATGCAGTTGGTGCCATCAAATCTCAGATTGAACTAAAATAAATGCATGGATTTTGGCACAAGTTAGTTATTTTTTTGTTTAGATTTTCATATAACATTTCCATCAGGCATGTCAAACATACTAAGTTCACACCTTTAAAAGTTTTAAGCTAACTTTAAATAAACTGAAAAATACCTTATGACACTAATTTATATACTTCTTATGTTTCAAATTAACAACCATGATCACGTTTCAAACAGTCATTAAGTAAACAAGCATTTAACGGCGAGACAAGTAAATAAACGACTCGTACATAGTTACGAGCTACGGGCCGTAGCTGGTAGCGCGTCACGATATCACTATTTTAAGGATAAACACTGAATTATCTGGCAGGCCTATTCTGTTGGTAAACGTTTAAGGTTGGTAATTTTTCGGAGTTTTCATGTTATACGTTTCTGTCTTAGACTATGAAAAGTTATAGACGGATTGTCAAAATCCAGCAATCTGAAGTACCAGAATGAGAAGCCAGTTTGTATCTGTTAACGCGAAATAAGCTCACATAGACAAAATGAGAAGCCGAAACATCATCGTTACGTTTGTTAAGGTCACTCCCATATTTTAATGATCCTGCTTCATTTAATGTCCAATGACGTTCCGTCTATAATCTTTCATAGTCTAAGGTTTCTGTGATAAATTATGGATGGTTAACAAGCCAATAATGGATCACGACTGACATTTAGAGCACACACATCTTGCTGTGGAGTTTGTTCCGCCACTTCTTCTTTATCGTTAAAACAATAGGAAGTGGTGACGGGCGAGCGATTCAGGGGGACTGTCTTTATAAAGAACTTTGGCGTTCTAAAAGTGCTGGCTCTCAGCCTAGTTTAAATAAATGACTTTCCGTTCAAAGTTATCATTAGCTGATCAAAATTCGTATTGGAGGTCCATTTTTCTGGGAAATTACTACGGCTTTCTTTAAGAAAGTTGTTAATTTCTGTGGGCCGAAGCAGTATTTGAATTATAATACCAGAGGCATCGCAGATCATCCCAAAGGTAGAATTGAATGTTACACCATGCCATTCCAGCTAAAACACAGTAACCTTACTTAACAGTACACATAGACATAGAGGTAGTTCCTTACGCCCTTACTAGGCAGCAGGATCAGGTATCAATACTTGCCCAGGGCCCCAATTCTGTGAAATAACTAACTTGTCAATAATGTGTCGGTAGTGTGTCAGTGGTGTCTCAATAGAATAGTCATTGACATTTGTGTATTCTACAAATGTCAATGACTATTCTACAATCTGTATTCTACAAATTATTTATGGTCATGACTTGCCACTGTAGTGCCATTGAAACGCCTTAATTGGACTATAATTGTAATAATTGGTAGTCTGCTCTACTATGTCAATAGCATTTGGAAGTTTTTGCAGAAAACCAAATTTACAACAGTGGCAAAATAATGTCTGTTGTGTGTCGATAGAGTGTCGATGGCGTGTTGCTTAACTCAAAGTTACAGAATCGGGCCCCAGGTCGTCGAGGAGCAGTTCTTCCTCATATTTTATTAAAGTGATTATTGGCATTGGCATTACTACCAGATAATCACTTACAAACTAAATCAAAAATCTCCAGAATATGACTCCCAAAAAAATTAAAACGACACCGTTGCATGCCTACCGACCATAACAGCGGAGGCGCCACTGTCTTCGCAGTAAACGGATGCGATTTATTAAAATAATTTCCGCTAAAATGGCCGCCCTTTGGCTAAGGCTGTGCGTTCGCGTGAGGCACCGTGGGAACCTCTGCATGAATGATGGGGACGTCTCCAAAAGGATTAAGATAATAATGAAGATTATAATCTGTGTACAAGGATCGTTAGGGTTAATTAAATTAATTAGGGAAGTTTTGTTTTCAGCTTTTTTTTGTAAAAATACAATCGTAGGGTTTGAAGAGTCACCGCGCCCCTGGCACAGGCAACTGAAGGAACACGGGTGGGGTTTAGTCAGTAAGAGTCTGACACGCCTTCTCATATCACCCAGACCGGGTGAAGTTATTTGATGATTTCCTATTCCAAAAAAAGGGTTTGTAGGAGGTTTGGTCGATGTCGTCACAGAAGTGAAGGAAACTCGGAGATGACTTAAGACGTATATTTTAACAGCAGGATTACAGTGTTTTTTAGAATGATGCTTTGACGTTAAAAACTTTATATAAAATATAGGCGCAGGTCCACTCAGCCGAGTCCGCTCGGACGAGGGCTGGGGACTTAGTCCTCTAATCCAAAAATTATATATAGGCTCGGCTACTCCACCAAACTATCATGGGTGTCCCGCGTGACCTTTCCCACAAGGACTAGATCCGCCGATGCACCTCGCTGATAGCAGGAGAAATAGCTTGGCTTAACTTACAATTCCCTTAGGGGGTCATTAGGCTACGGAGAGTCATAACACCGCGATTCAGAATCGTGACGTAGTCGTACAGCGCCATCTAGTGTCAAGGTGCCATAATTAATCTGTCGAGGGTCACTATTTCACGGAGAATCTTAACACCGCGATCTAGAATCGTGACGTAGTCGTACAGTGCCATCTCGTAGCGTCCGGCGGGACTGTTATGACATCGATGATCTAAGGTTATACCACTTGACAGGCTGTGTTAATAATTAGAATAAGTACGTGTGTTACAATCTCCCCCTCAGTCCTCGAAGACGTCCCGGCGAGAAGGACTGGATAATGGGTCACTATTGTTTCTTAGGACATCCAAGTCCTCGTTTGGATCCAGGGAGAGGCGTGCTGACAACTCTCTCCTTTTTAAGTCGTCCTCTTCTTCGCAGGTGTTTCATGGCTTCCGTATTTTCAACCGGGTAATCATCTTCCTTCTCCCCCTGGACCAGAACTGCTCCAAGCGCGTAGCTACTGGCATCGGTCTTGAGGGTGTAGGGCTTTGTTTTATCGGCTTGCCGTAATACCGGGGCGGTTGTTAACCGAGTCTTAAGCGTGTTTCTTACATCCGATTGGACATTAACCGGGTAAAAGCTTAAGTTTGCCGATTGTATTGAACGTTGTTTATTTGTGCAGCATGTTGGGCAACTACTGCGAACTACGCCAGGTGTACCACAGCCGTAACATGACACTCTGGGTGCGAACGGAGATGGATCCTGCGTAGATTTGGTAGGAGTTCCAACCTTGGATGGGACCTCAGGAACCTTATCCGATCCAGTTGCTTCTAACTCCTGTTGCTTCTTTTTCAGCTTCCTACACTGTTCTGTAGCATGGCCTAAGAAACGACAGAATTCGCACTTCACTTTCATTTTTGAGTTAGTTTTGGGCTTCTCATCTCTGCGTTTATCTCCGTCATCCAACCTGTCATTCCACATTTGTTCGACGCCCCGAGCAGCTTCTAGTAATTCGTCGTAACTTTTAACGGAGTTGCGTGGAATCTTGTCACGTATTCCGTGTTTCAGCTGACCGTATACCATGTGAAGTTGATGGGATTCCGGTATTTCAGGTTCCGGAAGTTGAGCGAACAGCATTCGCTTATGTGCCACGAAACTTTCAGTGGTCGTGTGGTCGTCTTGTGTTTCATGAACGATTTCTTGAAACAACACGTAGGCAGGTTTCCTTGGAGCAAAAGTATGGCACAGACGTTCTTTAAAATCTGCCCATGTGGAGACATATTTTTTAACTCCCTGCCACCACACTGCAGCTTCACCTTTGAGGAGCAGTGGTAATCCAGTGAGCGCTTCTGCATCACTTATGTTTTCAACTTGTTTGAAAACAGTCGCTGCCGCCAAAAATGCCTCTGTCACTTCGGTATCCTTCGTCCCGTCGAATTCCGCTTTGCAGGTGGTGAAAGAACCGTGTCTTCCTGTTGAAAGTCTCGACAGCAGCGCCTCGAACTGAGCGTCAGTCAAGGTCACCGACATGTCTGCTTTCCCTCTTGCAATTGTTGTCGTGATTCTTCCGAATCGTGTGACGTACTTCGGTTTTTCTTCGTGCCCACCGTTGGTCGCCAGATTGTAGGAGGGTTTTTCTTCGTGCCCACCGTTGGTCGCCAGATTGTAGGAGGTTTGATCGACGTCGTCACAGAAGTGAAGGAAACTCGATGGTGACGCGAGTCGTTTAATTTAACAGCAGGATTACAGTGTGTTTACAGTGATACTTTGACTTTAAACTTTATATAAAATATAGGCGCAGGTCCACACAGCCGAGTCCGCTCGGACGAGAGCTGGGGACTTAGTCCTCTAAACCAAAAAAGTATACTGGCTCGGCTACTCCGCCAAACTATCATGAGTGTCCCGCGTGACCTTTCCCACAAGGACTAGATCCGCCGATGCACCTCGCTGATAGCAGGAGAAATAGCTTGGCTTAACTTACAATTCCCTTAGGGGGTCATTAGGCTACGGAGAGTCATAACACCGCGATTCAGAATCGTGACGTAGTCGTACAGCGCCATCTAGTGTCAAGGTGCCATAATTAATCTGTCGAGGGTCACTATTTCACGGAGAATCTTAACACCGCGATCTAGAATCGTGACGTAGTCGTACAGTGCCATCTCGTAGCGTCCGGCGGGACTGTTATGACATCGATGATCTAAGGTTATACCACTTGACAGGCTGTGTTAATAATTAGAATAAGTACGTGTGTTACAGGTTTAATTTATTTGATTTTTTAACCGACGAATAAAAAGGAGGGTTCTCAATTCGACCGTATTCATTTTTTTTTGTGTATGTTCAGCCCTCACTCCGTCATTTATGAACCGAACTTAATGATTATTTTTTTGTTAGATAGGGTATACCTCAAGGATGGTCCCATGTTAAGGAAATCAGGATCTGATAATGGAATCCTGATAAAATTGAGAGAAAACCTCGAAAATAGTGGGCACGTTTAGCGTTTCTGTACGTATGTTCGGCCCTGGCTCCGTTGGTTATGAACCGATTTTGATGATTCTTTTTTCTTAGATAGGGTATACCTCAAGGGTGGTCCCTTGTCAAGGACATCAGGATTTGATGATGGAATCTTGATAAAATTGAGAGAAAACCTCGAAAATCGTTTCTGTTTACTTTTCATAACTTAATCAGGTATTTGCATTTAGGAATCATCACATCATGTAACTGAGCTAATGACGAAAACCATACCTTTCGTAAACAATAGAAGTTAGATATAAAAAACTGGTTTTAGTGACAGATACCACTGAATATGCATTGAAGAAAAGACGTCTTTAGAATATTGAAGGTAACCTCAACTGGTCAATATCCTGGGAACCTCATGGAAGGATGGTTACATCATCAGCTCAGTGCCAAGAGGAATGATGAAGGATTAAATATTAGTCTCAGAGTATTAAAAGATGATGCCAGTCATAAAAAATCATAAAATAAAAACTTATTAACAAAAAATTCAACCGACGAAAAAGAACTAAAAAGCAAAAAATAAACAAACCTTTTAAATTTTGAGTATTGAGCTTATTTACCTACATAAAATATCAAATTTTATATAAACTAATTTTGAGTCGGCGCCAAATAATAAAATGAATAATTACCTACATCTAGCCTTCTTCATTTCTACGTACATATAAAATTTAGATATCTAATAATCAGATTGTTGTTTGGCGCCACGATGCTCGCGGAACAGATGGTTGGTGAGGCCGAAAAGTTCTAGAATGGCAATCGCGTACCGGGACACACACATCGTTGGAAAGCCACAAGGTAGACCGATGACTTGGTATGGATCGCGGGTAGCCGATGGATGCGAGACGCACAGGACCGGTCGCTGTGGTGACACTTAGGAGAGGCCTATGTCCAGCAGTGGACGTATTTTAGCTGAAATGATGATGATGGTGAAAGCAAGAAATACGTGTTCATTTTTTTTTTTGATAATGTACTAAACTGGAGCCGCTCGTGACTAAAGTAATAACAACCGCCCGGGTCGATCCATCAGGTTAAGCTAAGCTTGCCGGGGTTTGTCCATGGATGGGTGAACATTTTTACATACCGAGATTCCTCCCTGCCTCGCCGTTGGTCCCGGCTATCAATCGTGAGTCTTTGACAGTCGTTACGGGTCGTCAGAAGCCCGAAAGTTAGACAACCAGTCTTACCAAGGGGTATCATATTACCCAGTAACTGGGTTGTAGAAGTCAGATAGGCAATCGCTCCATGTAAAATACTGGTATTCAGCTGCATCCGGTTAGACTGGAAGGCAACCCTAATATAGTTGGGAAAAGGCTAGGCAGATTAATTGACTTACTTACTAAATACAATTATTATTTTGTACTCAGAAATCATCCCTGTTAAGAATTTAAAGATTTCACAAGTCCTAAACACCAAATAGTCAGATCTGAAAAGGACCCATAGGAATCAGGCAACCTTCCTTTACCTGCCTTCGTTTCGTCCTTGACTCACAATAGAAAGTCCTGTTTAAATAGCCGATCTTCATTTGTTCGCGTGTTACGTCATGGCAAGTTCGCATGAACGTCGGGAATGTCTCCGTAGCAGATAGCTCATAAACTTGATTACAATCTCAGTATATTGGTGAGATATTCTGATAAGCAGTAATTGGGTTAGTATGATATTGTTTTGAGGTATTTCTGTTTGTTTTTGAGGCAGAAACTGGTTATGAAACAGAAATATAGGGTTTGCGTACAAAGTTATTATCAGCTGATCGAAATTAGTAAAGGAATAGAAATTTACTTTAACGATCTTGACGAAAGTTGTTCTTTTTAGGGATACGGAACCCGGAGTTTCGAAGACAGACAACGGAACTCTTCAAAAAATGACAGCAAATAAATCGCAATTGCTGTTATCGCAAAGATATGCATTGATAACATAATTTAAAGGCGAATCACAACTAAAAAGTGTTTTTTTTTTTTTACAAAAAATGGAACTGACTTAAAACACTTTTTATTTTGCTTTTTCTGCTCGATCTCAATGATGGCAACAAGTAAACGCGTATAATTTTGTACGATGGTACGGAACCCTTCATGCGCGAGACCGACTCGTACTTGGCCGGTTTTGTTATGGGTATTACCCATTTCCGTTACATCCTGTATATCGGTCCTATTATACTAGTTACTTCAAGAAATTAAAAAAAAAAATCCTATTGAAATTAATACTAAGGAAAAGCTAGATTGTCTTTAACAACACAATGGGCCTTAAAAATATAAAATTTGTTGAGGTTCGAGTTTGGAGGAGTTATACGAAAGAAAGAGTTAGAGACAGCGTGACGGTGGATAGGAGAGAATAGAAGAAGAATACGTATTTGCCGACCACAAGTAACATGAAACCAGGGCATGGAGATGATGGTAGGGTCACGATCAAATTCTATCTCCCCTGATGGTAAGCGGTGGTGTGGTCGACGATTCTTATGGGGATTTTGATTAGGCTATAAAGTTTAATAAAAAATTCCCCATGATCAAGGCATGCATGCTCCAACGTCGACCACATCATCGCTTACCAATCAATCTGCCTAGCCATTTCCCTTTTCTTGGGGTCGGCTTCCAGTCTAACCGGATGCAGCATCAGTATTTTACATAAAGCGACTGCCTATCTGACCTCCACAACCCAGTTACTGGGTAATACGATACCCCTTGGTAAGACTAGTTGTGAGACTTTTCGGGCTTTTGTCGACCCGTAACGACTGTCAAGTATCCACGATTGACAGCTGGGTCCAACGGTTTAACGTGATTTCCGAGGCACGGAGGAGTCTCGGTATGTAAAGATGGTCACTCATCCATGGACCAACCCCGGCAAGCGTAGCCTAACCTGATGGATCAACCCGTGCAGCTGTTATTACTTTAGCCAAGAGCGATCGCTTACCATCAGGTGAAATAGTAGTGAAAGGCGATCCTATCAATATCCACTGGACCGTCCCGGATACCTCATATCAGACTTTTATTGACCCCACTACTGGGACACAAACCTCCTCTCTGTGAGAGGGTGTGGACCGTAATCCACCACGCGGGCCCAGTGCGGGTTGGTGGATGTCACATGTCTTCGAATTTTTGGTTCTAAGACATGCCGGTTTCCTCACGATGTTTTCCTTTACCGTTTTGAGAGCAGTGGTGATGAAATAATTTACACAAAGTAAAGCGCCTGCCTGGGTTTGAACTCACGACCAACAACTTGTAAGTCGCGGCCAATATATACCAGATACCTAGGTGATTCAGAAAAAAGTCCTCAGGAACGCCGCAATAACCTACGCGGTACATGCGGCTTTTTCGCTTTTAACCATTTTTTGCTATGGGGGCTATGCTAGTGTGTTCTTACTTTATTGTTTATGGTACTCGACTAAATTTCGCGTCTTTTTGTTCATGGGCAACCGCACTATGACATAGAGAAAATTTTTAATGTAAAAATAACTTTCCATTTTATCCAAAAAGATGTTGAAAGTAGTGAAATAAACTACGAGTAGTTAAGTTACTTAACAGCTGTTGGAAAATCACGTAATTCCTCTAGCGTGGAACTAAGATTAACAACATCATAGATTACGTCTACCCTTTCAAGAGTTAAATAAGAAAAATAAAAGGTAAAAGCGCATTCAAAGCATACGTTTCAGTTGAAACTCCCGCCACAAGTACGAGTATCTGTTGCGAAGTTAACAAGAAAATTAGCAATGCATTACGTGTTGCAAGCCCCTCGCAGAAAAAGAACTGCATTCCAAGGAGACTTACTGAATATATCCATATATTTGTTTGGTTTCTATCTTGATATGCTAATAAGGATCTGTTGCTTTAATAGGAGCACGTACTTTTTCTTGGAAAATTATTTGTAGTATGTTGAAGAGATGCGTCAATTTTAACACGTTATCAGCTATGATTTTGATGATTATTTTTCTGTTTGGTAGATCATACTTCAGAGGTATGATCTTAGGAATTCTGAAGAAATTCAGCACTTTTTGAATAAATAAACATAAACATAAAATATGTATACACAGATGTCGTTTTGGTTGTCTCCAAATATGTTCAAATTTCATGTTATTGGAGTTATCCATTCGAGCATAACTTTACTATTTAGTTTTAGTTCTGGGGTAGGTACCTACAACAACTAAAAAATAAAAAACTTTTTCACAAAAAATACAACCGACTTCTAAAAATTGCAAAATAACTTTTATTTCGGAATTCGGTGTCAAATAACGAAGAAACCAAATAAAAACACCCCTTTAAACCTTACCTATCTGGGTCGGGGTGCCCAATTTCCTGAGCTCGCTCTAGACTAAATACTGATTTTAAACAACCGGCCAAGTGCGTGTCAGACTTCGTACATTTAGGGTTCCGTACCAAATGTATTTTTGACTATTTTATGGCTTTGGGTCAACAAGATACTTATATTGTGAAAATTCGAAGACTGTAGCTCCAACCGTTTGGCTGTAAAACCTGTGTGACAGACGACGGACAGACGGACATGTGAGTGAAAGCAATAGGTCTCCGTTTAAACCCATCGGGTACGGAACCCTAAAATAGCGTTAGGTTCCTTCAAAGTTTAAAGGAAGCTGAACCCTGTCTGCAGGGTTTAAGGGCCTTCTCGCGGTCCAGTGGCGCCCTCATTGAATAAAAAATCGTAGCTTATCACAGAAAATAAATATTAAAAAATCCAACTTGACGTTTGTTACAAAGAGGATAAAGAATTTTTACGTTGTTATCCTCTTTGTAACAAACGTCAAGTTGGATTTTTTAATATTTATTTTCTGTGCTATGCTACGATTTTTTATTCAATGAGGGCGCCACTGGACCGCGAGAGGGGCCTTAAAGTTTAAACCTTGCAGACAGGACTAGAAGCCCCGCACAGCGAGGCTTCGTCGGCTTCCCCTATTTACGAGTTTTTTTCGACCATCGTTAGCACATTATACCTTCCTATTTAAACTGCTTTGTTACAAGTGAGCTAGCCGAGTGTAGTGATCCGTATGCTTGTGATTGAAGGTTCAAATCTAGCTTGCACACGTTTTACTTTTTTAATTTTTTGGCGTAATATTTTTTTTTTTGCAATTGCATATTTTTTTAACCAACCCGCATTGGGCCCGAGTGGTGGAATACGGCCCACACCCTCTCACAGAGAGGAGGCCTATGCCCCAGCAGTGGGGACATTAAAAGGCTAATGATGATATTGTTTTTACCATAAAAATTTTGTGTACGGAAAAGAAATAGGAAGGCACAATACTTCTTCTTCTTCTGCCTAGCCTTTTCCCAACTATCTTGGGGTCGGCTTCCAGTCTAACCGGATGCAGCTGAATTATTTTATTATAAAAATTATTTTACATGGAGCGACTGCATATCTAACCTCCATAACCAAGTTATGGGTAAAGTAAAAAAACTTTTTTACAAAAAAAGTTTTTTATTTTTCACTTTTTAGTTGTGGTTCCCCATTAAACTGTGTTACCAATTCATAGACATACGATAGCAGCAATCGCGGTTGATTTGCTGTCAATTATTGAAGAGTGAAGAGTTCCGTTGTCTGTCTCCGAAACCCATCATCAGATCTTTTTGAAATTTAAGTGGGACCATTTCGGAATAAACCCCTTTCGAACAAAAAAAGAATTTTGCAAATCCGTCAATATATGACGGAGTTATGCCCGAACATACATAAAAAAAAAAATACAAACATCCGAATTGATAACCTCCTCCTTTTTCGAAGTCGGTTAAAAATACAATACTTATCAGATAAATATAATGATCATGAGGTCATTACATAATACTGCTGCCGAAGACCTCGCATTTCCAAACAAACTCTTCTAACCTTGGTACACAGACAACCACAGATCTTATCAACCATATAATAAACATTACATTCTATAACCGGTATCGAACCGAACTCCCGCTTACCGGTTAAGCAGACGATTACTATTCGCGACGATCACAACCCTATTTGTAAGGAACATTACACATAAGACGCTGTGCGACATCACGATGTAATGCGATCAACGAGCGATTTTGTGAAGCTAAAGTATTTATTTGAAGTTTATAAAAACGAAGATACACGTAGGGCAGGTATGGAGTTTTCTTTTTACGATGTCGTTTCGAGTGTCTGCCTTGAGCTTGTCGGTAAAGAAGTATACTACTCGTATTATATTTTGGGAATAAAAACTACTGGAAAGAATTCTACTATAAAACCTCATCTGTCACGTAGGTCATATGTGACCACGAACAATAGATTTTCTTTTGTGTCTGTTGTCTGACAGATCAGCCAATAATTATTATTGTAAATGCAAGAGGTTGGATGGATATGTTTTTTGCTCAATTACGCGAGAAAGACTGAACGGATCTGGGTGAAATTTGGCACAGATATAAATTATAGTCTGTAATAAGACATAGGCTATAATTTATAGTGGGGGAAGTATTACCAAGCGTGCGAAGCCGCTGACAGAAGCTAGAGTAATAGTTATGATTGGAAGATGAGCAAAAGCTGCCTCATTTACGATCAGCATTGAGGAACAATTAATTATTCATACAATAAGCATAGTGATTTGTTTTATTAAACGACAAGCCTGTCACACTATGCCCGAAACTCTCGCTATTCGCAAGTACAGTGGCAATCAAAAGTGAAGCGCCACTTTTCTCTCGACGATCCGAATGAGATGAGTCCCGGATGAACGATTCAACTGTCTTGGATCCCGCAAAGAAATTAATCAGTAAAGAACAGAGGATAAGTAAAATGAACATAATTCCACTTCCCTCCATATCAAGCAGGAGACAAATTAGGCTTAAGCCAACAGGCACGAAGGAATCTTTACTGTTGTAAATATAGTTGTAAAGTTGTTGTGACAAGCCCAGTGATTTGATTTAAAAGCTGAGTTAAGCGAGTTGTAAGAGCTCAGAAAAACCAAGTAAAAGATTGTATTTTTTTTTTACTAGCTGACTTGAAAGAGGTTGTCTTGAAGCGCGAACTGTCAAACTCACGAAGATCGTTGAGTTTTCTGAAATTTTCAAATTTTTTTCTATGTAACTTTCCTATTTTTTTATTTCATAAGAAGGTTTTCCTGATAATAACAAACACCACAAAAAAGAATGTCATTTTATTTGTATTTTATTTACCAACTATGAACACTAAGATAAAACAAAAATATACCTAATTTTAACTATATAAACACAAAAACGAAACTTAACTAAAATTAAAAGTAATCTAAAATATGGCGTCGAAAAGTTCCTCCACATCACGTTCACGCCTGATGCCGTGACCAAAGAAATAGGGATTCATTTTATATACTCGTATATAGATAGATACTCGTAACGTAGTACACAGTAGTTGGTGTCCGGGAGACAAGAGATGGAACGCCTCGATGTAATGTGCCAGCAAGGCGCGCCACCCGCTCATTGCTATTTTCGCAGTTGTCAAATTCATGTCTTCATGATGGATCTCAAGCGCCATCTATTCACTTACACGTATTAAATCGTTCCCCATATGTAAGATGCTGATTATTACTTTCCCCACCCACTAACTACTTAACATGTGAGCACCAACTCAAGTAGGAAAACAAGAGTGGCCCTCACCGTCCCGGCCGCTACCACCGCAGGAGACGCATTGGGCGTAGGACGTCGCGAGACGATCTCCGGCCACCGTAGACCCGGGCCTACGGATGGCGAGCAGTGGGTAGCTCGCCGTCCGATCAGCACCAGGCCTGTGAGTGGACGGCGCGTAGTGTTCCACGCGCACCTCAAAGAGATGATTGTCAGCCACCACTGACGGGGCCCATCATGGCCGGTGCCTGCATGCCTAGGGGTAGCGGATAAATTCGTAACAGAGTTACCGCTCCCCTGGGCAATTAGGCAGGGAAGGAACAGGGGTGGGTTTTAGTCAGTAAGAGTCTGACACGCCCTCCCGCTCCACCCTAGAGCAGGAGATGTCATTGGATGATTTCCCAATCAACAAAAAAAAAAAAGTAGGAAAACAACCAAAGCTAAGCAACTCCAACGTCGCAAAGTGGGGCTACGTCATCGGAACGGCAGCGGGATATGGATGTCGAGCCGAGATGCAAACTATGCTGCACTTGCTGTCACGCATTCTGTTCTTCAAAACATGTAGCACAAGTGACGTGTGTGATGCAACTGACGACGCCGCCGTGAAAGTGCCAAAGGTATGGGCCAAAAAAATTTAATACACTGTCGTGCCAGCGACACGAAGAAGCAGAAGACGATGATACTGTAAAGCCTGCAGGGCTCCAGGGGAGCAGTTGTAGCCTTGGGGAGTTGTCTCACTCGCTGGCAGGCGAGAGTGTCGTGTGTGCAAATGTAACTCGTAACATGTGTAGTGTAAGGAGTATAAAAATCTTTTTTACAAAAAAAAACAACCGGCTTCCAAAAAAGAAAATACAATAAAAATGTAAGAATAACTTTAATTGCAGCAGTCGGTGTTTGTATTTTATTTCTTCGTTATTTGACACCGACTGCCGCAATTAAAGTTATTTTAAAATTTTTAGTGTATTTTCTTTTTTGGAAGTCGGTTGTTTTTTTTGTAAAAAAGTTTTTTATTTTTCACGGTTTAGTTGTTATACCCCAGAACTAAAAACCCCAATAACATGGAACTTGGAATTTTAAAATACCTACTCGTAATTGGAGAAAACCAAAACGTCATCTATCTATACGTATTTTTCCTTTTTGTTCAGTTTTTCAAAAAACACTGAAGCAATGTCGATAATATTTATATGGGACCACCTCGGGAGTATAATTCTTTCGGATAATTTTTTTTTTTCGAAAATCGGTCCACAACTGACAGAGAAATTTGTGAAAATACATAAAAAAATAGCGTACATACAGTCGAACCTCTTCCTTTTTCGAAGACGGTTAAAAAACTAGGAGGGCGCGGCACTCAATACTATATTAATTATAGATTTAGAAAAATACATGTGGCCTCTTCGACGGGCTAATCTGAACTGAGGCAAAAACAAAAAACATCGTTCTACTCGAACTATTCTAATCTTTTGAATTCTCTATCCAAGTATCAAACACCAGCCAGCAGCGCCCGGTTCCCACATGCCGTTTGTGGGCTGTGTGTACACGCGCCACAATACCTACAAGACAAAACCACAAACCATCAATTAAACATACACAAATGTTCAAAAAAGCTACAGCCCTTAACAATTATACCATCACACCCCATTCACAGACACAGCTTAACTCGGGTAGTAGACATAAAACAACGTCAACCACCCCTAATGTGCAAATCTCTTAAGGCGAAGTCAGCGCAGCGTCATTAAAGGTTACATCGTCGGATTTAAAAGAGATCTCGGATCCACTCAGTATGGGGAAATGGAAATGCACTTAATGCATACGTAATCAAATTATCCGTCGGTACGCCCAGCGCGGGGACTGTGTTACACCGATGTGTAAGCTTTTGAAATTTAAATGTAATGTGATTTATTTTTCAATGTTTACGTATGTAGATAAGTTGTCAGCTTCGAAACTTGCAGATTCTTGTTCGACCGTGCCAAAAAGTGTTGGTAGACCTGAATTTTGGCATATTTACTAATATAAGTCCGGTGACGATGCTATTAAGATACCATCGATCTGGTCTGATGATGGCGCCGGGATTTAGGTACTGGAAGTCCCTGATGGGAAATGGTAGGATTGTTTAATTTTGGTTAACATGATTAATTTTCATTACACATATTTTTTGCATGATTTTTAAAACCCTATCGTAATTGTTAATGTACACTCGTATAGGGCTACGCATTGTAGATACTGGTGTGTAGTTTCGGGCTCTAGTGTGTGTAAATAGAAACACCGGACAGCAAAATTTGATATTTATATTTTCAGTCGCTAATTTTACATTGTCTACTAATAACTGACTGATTTAAAAAAATCAATTATTTTCCTATTTTTAAATCCTGTACTAAATTTGCACAACCATTTAAAAATATATTCAATCGTCCAGCTTACATGTTAACAATGTCCACTTTTCATTTGATCTCCCGCCGCCAGATATTACTTATTTTCTGATTAACAAAGTGTATGGGATTGAGGAGTGTTAGTATGTACTTTGAACAGAGCTGGTCGCCACCTCAATGGAGATTTTATTCTAAAGGCTGAAGTTTGGGCCCAGTTTATTTATAAGTCGTCAATAATTAAAATGAAAGTCAACCATGAATTGCGAGGGTCTAAAACACCCTCTTTTGTATTCAAAAATGATCTTAATTAGCAAAAAAAATATATGCGAACGTTTAAAGTACTCACACTTCTTAACCCTACATATTTTGTTAGTCAGATAAGTTATGTCTGGTGGATCTCGGACCAAGACGAATGCACTAAATACACACACCGACTTACAGTTTTACGCTTCGGTGTGACACACTCCCCGGGTACATAACACGGCGTCGTAGGAAACAACCAGTCAGTTACTAATGAGGAGCTGCTGGCGTGAGAACACCACTTTTCATTACAATTTTATACGTCACACGAAAATATAACCTCTGATAGCGCACCCTGAATGCAAATGGAACATTTTCTAATGCATTTAAACGGTGAAAACGAGTTTACTTAAAAAAATATTTTTCCAAGTTTATGCTCGTTTCTCGTTAATTAAAAATTAGCTGGTAAGACGTGTGTCAAATTAATTTATGAGTACGTTATGTGATATGAATCGTAGAAACACTGAGGTATTTTTCAAGTAAAAATGTGAAATGGAATTATTTCAAAGCATTGTTTGCGAATTTAGCTACCCCTGAACGCCCGACGGCATACCCGTATGCCGATCCAGATTACGCGGCTTAAACCTCTATTATTAAATAACTAAAGATCTTATATCCTGTGGCATGGTGCACATGCATTCTTAGATAGTTATTACATAGTGTTAGAAAAAAAACGCAACACAAAACGCAACGCAAACGCAGAAACGCAATTTTAAAAAGCCGTTATGTTGTTTTGATTTCGTAATTTGAAGTTTTGAGTGTGAATAATAGGAAAATATCATATCGGACTCTACAACTCCAACACAACAACTCTATTACTTGTCTATTCATAGTGCAACATGCAAAATTTCATGTAAATTGATACAGTGGTTTTAACAACTACCCACACACACTATTCCCGACAAATCGTTGATAACAGAATTTGAATAAAATTCAACTCTTGAATTACAAGTATTGTTTACATGTTATTCTAAGGTCTGTTTATTCAACAACCCAAAAAAGTTTACTTTAAGTGCCTCGCTCCAATAGAAACCTCAGCAAGTTGTTTTTTATGAGCCCGGTCGTAAATATGTCAAACTGCGATAAGAGGCGGGGGCGTTGAGGGGTTAACTATGTAAAAACTAATTAAAATTCGTGATATCTAGATTAGTTACCTATAAGTAGTAGTAATTGTACTAATGCATGAGTGATTATAATAATTGACTTATTACCCAAAAATTTTACTTGACAAAAATTTATAATAGGCACCTTTTTAGGGTTCCGTACCCGAAGGGTCCAAATGAAGCCCTATTGCTGCCACTCACGTGTTCGTCTGTCTGTCGTTTGTCACACAGGTTTTACAACGAAACAGTTGGATCTACGGTCTTCAAATTTTCAAAGTATAAGCAGCGTTACCATCTGTCATTCAGTGAGCATGTAACCAAGATCTGTAAGAAGGCGTAGAGAAACTTAGTATTAGTTCTGAGACAGACACAAAGCTTCACATATATCACAGCAGTTAGGGTCCTGTATGATGCACTAGTCAAGAGTCATCTGGAACATAGTGCGGTCATATGGGCTCCACATGAATCTAAGTACTCTGTAATGTTGGAGCGCATTCAGAACAAATTCACGCGCTTTTTGTACAGGAAATTATATGGGGTATATCCGTTTTACCCACTGATGTATCCCACTCTGTCCTGGGCATGTTTGGCTATAATCAACTGCTTCTCCGACGGGAGTTTACGCTGGTCGCCTACTTGGTGAAGGTGCTTCGTAGAGTGGAGAGTAACCCGGGAGTATTGCAGCGCTTGAGTCTGTGTGTGCCGAACCACTACGTGTGGAGGCGGCACCCCTTACCAGAGCTATCCGTACCATCAACGACCTTCACACCCAGATCGATGTGTTTACATGTGGTTTGAGTGAATTCGCAAGGTTATTGCTATTTATATTAAGCTACAAGCGAAATAATGCTTAAGATGTAGGAACCATGTTTATGCACGTTATTATTAGAACTATTTTGTGTTTTTAATGGTGTAATAATTTAGTAATGGTGTTAGTTTTTTTTTTTTAATTTGGTTATTGTAAGTATATAGTTTAGGTTATTAGTTTAAGTTCTTAACTGTCGCATTAGGGTAAATACTGTAATGATAGTTTAAGTTATTATAAATAAATAAATAAATAAAAAGCTTGTTGACCTAAAGCCATGCAAAAAGTCAAATATACATTTGGTACGGAACCCTAAATGTGTAAAGTCTGACACGCACTTGGCCGGTTTTTTTTGGGTTCCGTACCCGAAGGTTTCAAACGGAGCCCTATTGCTGTCACTCACGTGTCCGTCGGTCCGTCTTTCTGTGTGTCCATCGTCTGTCACACAGGTTTTACAACCAAACGGTTGGAGCTACGGTCTTCAAATTTTCACAATATAAGCATATTGCTGGTCCAAAGCCATACAAATAGTCAAAGATTCATTTGGTAAGGAATTCGCACATTTAGTGCGAATTTTTTTTCTGGCTAAACTTCAAAGGCGCCTAGAGTTTCCGTTTCTTCCTTCCTCCAACCTTACCTCACTAAAACGGGTTCTCTCTGACATAATACACTTGGCATAATCTTCTTTAAAACGAATATTTTTGAGGCATAAAATTTATTTAATATAATTATTGTTCGGCCGAATGTTTTGCCGAAGTGAAAGTCAAAATTTACAATGGCATACTTTTAAGATGGCAGAATTTTATTTATCATAATTACCTTTGGCAAAGTTGAAATTACAAGCCGGTCAGTAAGCTGAAGCTGCGGTGGTGAGTGATGAAACCATCTGCGACGATAAGATCGCGTGGGACCGCTGGAGCCCCGCAGCGCCGGTGCCGTGACAGAAACCATGGCTGCTGCATGTTGCATGCTCGTTTGCATGCTACATGCTTGCTTGCATTATCCATGCTACATGCTTGCTGCATGCATGGTGTATACATGCAGCATGCATGATGTATGCTTGTTTGCACGCTTCTTACAATAAAAAATATGCATCTGAATAACGAAAACCCCATCAAAATCGCATCAGTAGTTTTCGAGAAAATCGCAGACAAACAAGATACTTAGGTATACACGGGTCGAATACAGAACCTCCTTTTTGAAGTCGGTTTAAAGTCACTTAAATGTTCATAATTAACTGTTTCATTGCATGCAAAAAGATAATTAAATAATGAACTAAACAATCTCAACAAAATTATCAATCAATCTCAATGAATGCATTCAATTATTATGGATATGAAATGTATGCCAAAAGATGATTCTAACTGTATAGTTTCTGAGACATGATAGTTAAAGAAAGAAAATACGTTTATTTACGGTAAACTTGACGCAAAAGACAGAGAAACACAACAAAAAAGAAAAAGCTGGGGGAAAACATGCGTCACATCCACGCAAAACAGCCATCGCTCAGTATAATGCCATCGCTCAGCTTCTTTAGCTCCTTTTAATGACGATTCTAACTGGGAACTTTCTGCGATATGATGGTTCTACAATTATTATGGATATAAAATTTATGCCATATTATAAGATGATTCTGACTTATAAGAATTTGAGTTTTGAATGTATGTTAAATGAGTGTTTGCCAAACGATTTTCTGCGAAATGAAGTTTATGCTATCCGCTGTTATGAAAAATAATATTATGACATAAAAAGTTCTGCTATAATGGGTAGACCCCAATAAAACCACCTCGGTGATCACTATCAGCACATTCCATGTTTTTCGTCCCCGTTACTTCTTAAAAGACCAATTCTACAAAACACATACTTTTGTGTTTTGTAGAGTGGATTACCAGAGTCTCCATTAAAACAAGACCAGTTAAAGAATAAACAATTCACAAAAGGTAAACACTGGAATCCTCGAGAAGATAATTAATATTGTAGTATGCAAAATATTTCCACTTAGGCATGTCACATGCAGTTTTGTGAAACACTACAAGCGTGCATTTCAAGAGATCTCCACTTGATTTATCAGCGGAAAAGCGCCCCTAAGCGCTTTTTTGCTCTGCAATATTTCTGAACTGCAAAATAGCAGGATTTATAGTTTCAGCACTGCAACGCAGGAATTCTGAAGAGATAGAACTTTATTTTTGGTGACATTATAACAATGGAAAGTTAGAGTTAGGAGATATTCTCGAACTTGCTCGTGCAGCGTGCACAAAACTTTTTACTCTGTGGGATACGTATGTGTGAATGATAGTAGAAAATGTGTTAAAATTTCTCTTTCAAGCGTGCCACAGATAGAACACATTTTGATTTGTAGAATTTCATAGATCATGGCAAGAAAAAATAAATAGAAAAAAAAAATACTTTTTCAAACAAGTTTTTAATTAAATTCATACACAAAATTTTGTGTCTGTGCTTTTGACAGTTGAAGAGTTCCTCTATCTGATACTAAACCTAAATGTCAATTCAGATCATGGTTACCAAAAAATAAATGAAAAAATATATGTCATAGAAACTGAACCAGCAACAAAAAATCAACTCTATTTGATGAGGAAGTGGTTCTAAGTCAGTTTGCAAGATTTGGCTTAGTTGCAACTCATCCCTAGTCCCAACTCGCCCGCTTTCTTTTATGCCTATTAGCTGCAAGGGTTCAGTTTGTCGGAAAAGTGCTACGATGTAGAGAATAGATACGAGTACTTATCACGTTTAAATTTTGCTCATGATCTTTTTTCTTAGGAGATAGGTTAATTTTTTTTATACACATACTGATTTTTAGCTAAGAGTTTTAATTATTGTACAAACTGTGATATATCTTAGGCTATAGTTTAAATTATTGACTGTGATCTTTTAGCAGAGAGGATTAATTATTGTAAAAAGTGTGATTTGTGATGACTAAATAAAAATAAATACAAACCATTCAAGCTATTTTCTTGCCATCAGTACTTTTGCGCCGTCTAGCTATACATGTCGTTAGATATATACGGACCGGGCGAGTTGGAAATAGGGATGAGTTGCAACGAAGCCCAAGATTTCAAACGAACAAACAAACATTGCAATTTAATTAGAAGCTTGTAATAATAAAATATAATTTATTTATTTCTTTGGGAAAACAAACAGTTACACAAAAGTTTCTTAATTAATAATCCTTAGTATCTAACGTTAATAGCGTATGTGTAGCTCACATCGTTATCCACATGTTACATATTAATTTTTAGGGTTCCGTACCCAAAGGGTCAAACGGGACCTTATTACTAAGACTCCGCTGTCCGTCCGTCTGTCTGTCTATCACCAGGCTATATATCATGAACCGTGATAGTTAGACCGTTGAAATTTTCATAGATGTTGTATTTCTGTTGCCGCTATAACAACAAATACTGAAAATCTGAATAAATTTTTAAGTAGGGCTCCCATACAACAGACATAATTTTTTTTTGCCATTTTTATAAATAACTAGCGACCCGCCCCAGCTTCGCTCGGGTACAAATTATACATATAAACCTTCCTCTTCAATCACTCTATCTATCAAAAACAAACCGCATCAAAATCCGTTGCATAGTTTTAAAGATTTAAGCATACATAGGGATATAGGGACAGAGAAAGCGACTTTGTTTTATACTATGTAGTGATAGTGATGGCGCGAGTACGACTCGCACTTGGCTGGTTTTTTTATAAGAACTAACTAGGCATTCGAGTGAATTTACATTACATTATGTTAAAGTTGGAGTTATAAGTAAACTTAGCTTGTTAATTTTTAGATTAGAGTATTTCGAAATTAGATGATATTGTAAATAGATCTATGTCCGCGAAATCTGTGTTATAATTATTTACTACGCAACGTAGAGGTGCGCGAACTCCAGCAACTTACCCACAAACAATACACTCATGTATACTTAGTAGGTACTTTGAATCAACGCGTTAATCAAGAACGGCTATAAAAAGCCCTTAAAATAAATCGAAAAGTCAATTTTAAATTACACTTTAAATGCAAAAGGGACTTAAAAACTCGGCAAATCCCGGATCCACGTGTGTAAAACCGCGGACGGAAACTTATGAATAAATAAATAAGCTTCAAAAATTCCAAATAACTTCGTGTAAAACGCGAAGTTGGGAAATTGTAAAAAAAATAATTGTTGAAAAACGTCGGTCGTACGGCGCGCGGTAAAAATCAGCGTAATTCGGACTACGATTTGCATTTTTGATTACGTAAATTGTAACGAGCAATGTCTTGGACGAGGTTTTTGGACATTCTTGACAAAGTTGTTGTATTTTAAAATAAGTTTTTTTTTTCGTTAATTGTTCGATCAACGTCATCGCATTGAGAATGGAGCGATCCGAAATATTTATTCATTAATAGTAATGTGTTTATCAGCCTATGTATGTATGTTACTTTGTGGCGCTTTAGAGACCAAATGCGTGGGCCGATTTAGATAATTCGTACGTCAATTGATTCGTCTTAATCTTGCAAATGCTATTAATACAGTAATCAAAATACAATATGAAGACAACAACATGCTATATTTTGAAAAAGAGAAAACTATAGTCGACAAACTATATTAAGAGGGCTAAGGGTTCGAAGAGGCGATTCAAAAAATTTATCTCACTAAAATGTAGAAAGTAAAAAATTGAATATTTAAAAAAAACCCGACTGTAAAAAACAACTAAAAAGTTCCAAACAAGTCACTTTACAAGCAGTCTGCAGCAGTTGGTGGCATGAAATCAATAATTGAACTAAAATAACTGCCACCAACTGCATCAGACTGCTTGAAAAGTGACTTGTTTGGAACTTTTTAGTTTTTTTTTTAATATTATATTTTTTTACACGACTACCCAAAAAAAAGGACTGTTATTCCTGCTTTAATATGAGTGAGATCATCATCTTATGGCAGATAATTTTGTCATTATATTATGTTCCGTCTGTACAAAATGTGGTCTATAGAACTTATCTCCTTAATTTCTGAGTACCTAATACCGTTACTTTAATTTCAAATTTCTGCTTCCGTGCTGCCAGTCTCTCTGAGTTGGGACCTCTACACTTTGTGAGAAGTTCAGGAGACAATAATTTTTTAGGATTCCGTACCCTAAGGGTCCAAACGGCCTGGGCCTGTGGACGGCGAGTAGTGGGTAACTCGCCGTCCGATCAGCACCAGGCCCGAGAGTCGACGGCGCGTATTGTTCCACGCGCGCCTCAAAGAGTTGTCAGCAAAGGACGGGGCCTGCCACGGCCAGTGCCTGCCCGGGGGCGGAGGATAAATTCGAAAGAGTTACCTCGCCCCCGGGCGCGTAGAGCAGGGAGGAACAGGGGTGGGTTTTAGTCAGTAAGAGTCTGAAACGCCCTTCCGCTCCACCCTAGAGCGGAAGAAGTCATAAGATGATTTCCCACCCCCCAAAAAAAAAAAAAAAAGGGTCCAACGGAGCCTTATTACTGTCACTTACGTGTCCGTTTGTCTGTCCGTCATCTGTCACACAAGTTTTACAGCCAAACGGTTGGAGCTACAGTCTTCAAATTTTTACAGTATAAGCATCTTGTTGACCCAAAGCCATACAAATTGTCAAAAATTCATTTGGTACGGAACCCTAAATGTGCGAAGCCCGACACGCACTTGGCTGTTTTTTTTGTCAAATGAAGTTCATCATAGCACAGACCCGTTACTTTCTTCAAAAAACATTACCCTTCTTCGGAGGCTAATCGGGTAAAAAGAATCAAAAGCACACTGCCCTCCATAATATTTCCGCCATTAATCGTCGTCATAGTTAACAAATCACCTTACTAACTGGCGTTATATTTCAAAGCATTGCAGGAAATTACCACTCCGGTCTTTTGTTTCTAATGATTTGATATTCGAGATAACAGCCGAAGAAATGTTGGGATTCATTAGTCAGTTAGAGTAGCTTTGTTTCACTGATTTGACCGGTAGACTATTGAGAACATACTAACACATAAATAACTGGTATAATGTTTATAATATGGCAGGAGGACGCATATTCCGAGCTAAAAGCTATATAAGCTGGTGTACCTCAAGGAAGTGTGCTTTTTTTTTTTTTTTGTGGGGTGGGAAATCATCCTATGACTTCTCCCGCTCTGGGCGGAGCGGGAGGGCGTGTCAGACTCTTACTGGCTAAAACCCACCCCTGTTCCTTCCTGCCTTTGAGTGCCCATGGGCGAGGTAACTCTGTTTCGAATTTATCCTCAACCCCCGGGCAGGCATCGGCCATGACGGGCCCCGTCTCTTGCTGACAACTCTTTGAGGCGCGCGTGGAACACTACGCGCCGAAGGAAGTGTGCTAGACCCAATTTTGTACTTGATAAACAGATGGTGATATCGCAGAACTGGAAAACAACACTATTGTGACCTTTGCAGATGATATGCAATTATGATTACAGGATTAAACCATAGAGAAGCAGTAAAAAAAGTTCACCTAGCTGTGATAAAAGTTTCTGACTGGACACTAAAATGGAAGATCAAACTGAATGAGTTAAAAACTTTTTTACAAAAAAAACAACCGACTTCCAAAAAAAATATACACTAAAAATTTATAAATAACTTTATTTTCGGAAGTCGGTGTTTGTATTTTTACTTCTTCGTTATTTGACACCGACTTCCGAAATTAAAGTTATTTATAAATTTTTAGTGTATTTTTTTTTTTGGAAGTCGGTTGTTTTTTTTGTAAAAAAGTTTTTTATTTTTCACTTTTTAGTTGTTATACCCCAGAACTAAAAACCCCAATATAATGGAACGTGGAATTTAAACATTTGGAGAACAGCAAAACGTCATCGAGGTACACGTATTTTCCGTTTTTGTTCAGTTTCTCAAAAAGTGCTGAAGCAATTTCGATAAAATTTATATGGGACCACCTCGGGAATATATTCTTTCAGACGAAAGAAGAATTTTGAAAATTGGTTCACAACTGACGGAGAAATCGGGTAACACACATACAAAAAAAAAAAAAACATACAGACGAATTGAAAACCTCCTCTTTTTGGAAGTCGGTTAAAAATCAATTCAGATTGACTTCACAAACAAACACATGGACTATCACCCAATCTACATAAATAGCATGCAAGTGCCCTAAGCTAATAGAGCCAAATACTTTGGCATAACTCTCGACGCCCAGTTGCGTTGGAAAGCTCACGTCAAAAAATCTTTGCCGTCTCGGGAGATGTGAAACCTCTATTTTGATGTTATATTACAATTCAAAATTGTTTTAGTTGTTGATGGTTGTTGTTGGTTTTTTGTTGTTCTTGGTTGTGTTGTTGTTATGTTGGTTATTGTTTTTGGTTGTTGTTGGTTGTTGTTGTTGAAAGAAGGAAAGGTTTTTTTTTTGTTTTTTTTTGTTGTTGGTGGTGTTGTGTTGTAGTTATGAGTTGTGTTACTTTTTTTCGCATATATGATTCTAGGGAGAAGGGAGTCAAGCGCGGCGGCGCAGTAGGGGCATCGTGACACGACAACGTCATGCCATTTGCTGTCACGGCATACGAGTCAATTTTACTGCCAAGCAGCGCCAATAGACAGGAACTCGATATTCGTTATAAAAGTATTGTATTGGTTGGAAGGGAATCCTGTCTATCAGTACGTCGAGGCAACAGCGCTTCGCTACTTTAGCAGCCTCATCGTTCGAGCTTCTTGAACGTCACTGAGTCCTGGCCTCGGTGACGTCTTTACGTGGGATAGGGCTCTCCGGCTCCATGTCTCGGGGCCCATAGGAGCCCATCGACGAGCCAGACATACTTGACCCTTGACGGGAGAACCATGGGGACATCACGGTGGGGGAGTCCTCAGCAGAACCTCTTGGTGGTGGTGCTGAGACATCATAAGTGACTGACCTCATGCATGAAGCAGCCGAGTCCGTTAGCAAGCGGTGGGGAGTAGGTGACGCTGTGCGGTGCGGTGCATTGCCGCGCGCCGTGGGAGATACGGCGGCGGCAGACGCACTCGATGAACGAGACGAACGTGGTTGCGCAGTTCTGGACTCGATGGTCGCCACAGGGCAAAAAGCCGGGGGCGAACCGATACGACCGATTGCCGGCTCAACGACGGTGTCGGCGAAGCGCGCGCAGTCACCGGTGACGTCGGTGGACCGGTGGCGGTCGTTCGCGAGGTGGGTTGTGCGGCCGTCGGCGCGCCAAGCTGCGTGCCCCCGATAAACGGGAGCAATGGCGTCTGACCTGCCGCCGGACGACCCGGTGGCCAAGACACAGAGCCAGCGCCGTGCTCCAGGGATCGACAAGCACCGGACTTCCCCGTCGGCGGCATTATGGGGCGAAGAAAGACTGATTAAAAACTGATTTTCGTTGCAACCGCGACCGCAACAGTGTGCTGCCACACTGAGCAGCGGCTAACCCTGCGTGCTCCCGCAAGCGCCGGCTAAGACTAGCACCTACTAGAGCCCACAGGAATAGCCGACGTAATTAAACGGTCCGGGCGAAGGAACAATAGCGCGACGCTGTTGTTCGGGTTGGCAACGGGTGAACCTTCATAATACTTACCTATATGAAAAGTCCTAATTCTGTGAAGTTAGAGCTTTTTACTAGGGTAAATTTAAAGGTTTTGCTTAGTTAAAAAGCTCTAATTGATAATTGCGGCCTTCAAAACTAGCAATACAAAAATATTAACACAAAAGACCGTTATTGTGTAATTAAGGCTTTTTAGATTAAAAAACCAGAATTTCTTATGATATCTCTAAATCTATACGAGTTGCAGCTTTGTGTGTAGGACTATAAGATAGCATTTTCTTTGCTGATTCCGAATAATAATATGTTAATAACTCATTTTTGACAAAATTGTCCTTCTTAGAACAACACCGATATCATTTAAAATATTTTATAAATTTTCAATGCCTACTTTTCTTTTATCTTGTATAGGGTATGCGGGGCAGAGTGTAAAGTCCGTTGGAGGAAGTGATGATGATCACGTCACGCTGGAGTAGCTGCACGAAGGCTGCGCTTACGTTCATGCTGCATGCTGCAGTTTCGAGGTGATGACGTCATGACAAAGGCTGCGCTCACATTCATAGTCGAGAGTCACCAGTGTGGAGGGTATGCGGGACAGAGTGTAAAGTCCCGCAAACCTCCGTTGAAAAGGGAGGATCCTCCGACCAGACGGGTGTTGTGTCTGGTCCGGGCAACAGCCCGATAGTTGATTTCGGGCTGTTTTATATGTTCAAATCACGCGGAGAACTCTGTTTGCACGATGTAGGAATTTGCGGTTTTAGTTCGTATGTAGCGTCACAGATGTCGCTACAATCTTATTTTATTTTGAAGATAATTAATTTTCGTGATTGGATGGTTTAATAGTGACCCGCCCCGACTTCGGAGCGGGAGCTTTATCAAAAAGCACGTAACGCCATCTAGCGACCTAAAACATTTGTGACCGTCGAAAGGTATTGTTCTTTCCCTCGGAAACAGTATTTTTTTCTGAATGAAAAGTACCCTATACCATTTTCTGTACCCCTTTTTTTTGGCTTGGAAGTTATTTCATGACTTAAATAGCTTCTCCCGCTCTGGGTGGAGCGGGAGGGCATGTCGGACTCTTACTGACTAAAACCCACTCTTGTTCCTTCAATTGCCTGTGCCAGGGCCACAGTATCCCAGTTTCAAATTTATCCACGACCCAGACAGGCCTCGGCCCTAGCTGTCCCCGTAAGTTACTGCTGACGTCTCTTTGAGGCGCGCGTGGAACAATACGTGCCGTCGACTCGGGCCTGGGACAACGTATTTACGAGTGTCACCAATGCCTAAATCAGGTGGTAAACACAACAAAGTAACCATTCAATGGATCAAAGGACACAGCGATTCCCGTGGCAACGATGCAGCGGACGAACTCGCCAGAAGGGGGTCGAGCATGGCAGCGATTGGACCTCCCCTTTGGGTACGTAAGAAAACGCACAGAGATCAACACAACAAGCTATGGGCTGACCATAGGGAGTGTAGGCAGGCCAAGGAGGCACTTCCCTCCATTAACGACCGCTTCAAAAAGCAAGCCTTACGACTGACCAAACTTCAGCTGCGGAAAGTCGCGGCCGCTACAACTGGCCACGGGTTTTTTAATAAGCACCTCTCTGTCATAGGATTTACGTCTGTGAATCCTATGATAGAGAGGTGGGCTGTCTAGCCTTCTCCCCCTTCATGCATGGACGAGGACGAAACAGCAGCTTATCTGCTACTAAGATGCCCAGTAGTCGCTACATACAGGGCAAAAGGTTAGGTTATCTGGGTCGCACTTCAGACACCCAGATAACCTAAGCGAGATAGTCAGTAATACCAGGGCACTGCTGGCCTTCCTTGAGGAGCTGGGGTGGATCCAACGATAATGCTGTCCCACCTGTACGCAAAATACGCGCCTTGAGCGTGGAGTTGCGAAAACCAGCCCGACATACAACGTGTTTATGCAAAACTTCATGGTGATCGGTTCAGAGGACGTGAAAAGGTAACAAACAAACTTACCTTCGCATTTATAATATTAGTTGAGATATTATTGGTTAATATTATTATCTACTACCTAACTCGCCAGAAAACGATATTTTAGCAAAAACTATCTTTCAGTCGCAGATTATAATTATAGAGCTGCTAATATAAAGCAAACATTTTGTTTTTAATTTACACTCGCAAATTCAAACCAGAAAACTCCCAAAAAGCGGCAACATTGGATTCTCTCCCAAAAAAAGCAAACAGCGATTTCCAGTGAAACGCCATCTTTTTTTAGTTCATCAAAAATGCAAAACTTCATGAAAATGTATGCAGCGCCGTGCGGCCGTGAGTTGGCGTGGTTTCGCCTCAACAGAAAAATTGCTCAGCGTTTGTGATGCAGATCATGGCGTTCTATTGAGAGTTGTTTCAGTAGAGTGTATCGGGTTGTAATGGGTTTGTGAAGCGGGAACGGCAAGTCCTAGGCTTATACAGTGAGAGTCGTGAAGCCTAGTACTCGTTTTGTTTAGTGAGGGTGATTTTTAAGGTTCCGTATCGTCAGCTCGATCTTCCAATGTGAATGTGTCGCCCTGACACAAGCGGTAACAGCTGTAAAAATTGTGGGGATACATAATTATGGAATCAGATTCCTGTCGGGCAGTCTGGCTCTGCTCAAAGCCTTAGGTAACAAAAAAACTAACAGTACATTAATATACAAAAGTCACCTCGCTCTGGAGAGTATTTCGATATCAAACCGAATCACCCTCCAGTGGATCTAGGGGCACAGTGGATCTCTAGGCAATGATGCCGCGGACGAGCTTGCGAAGAGAGGTTCCGGGATTGTAGTGCTAGGTCCGTACCCACTCTTTCCCCTACCTTTCTCGAATTTTCGCACATGGATACGCCAAAGATCAACTGAATTCCATAATAGCAGATGGTGACCTTCTGCTATTATGGGGAACAGACTGCAGGTAGTCGAGAATGGCCATGCCAAGCCTACACCCACGACTAACCAAAACACTGCTATCTTAGTAGAGCTGACCTCATGATAGTAATAGGGAAAATCACGGACCATTGCGTCTTGAACAAACATCTTTTCAACCTAAGCTTTATGGCTGCTTTGACACTGAGGAATCAGTTGCTCACGTCATCCTGGAATGCGAGGCCGTGGCTACCCAACGTGCACAAATCCTCGGCACAGTGAGGTCGCCCCGCGAAGCCTGTGAAGCTCCCAGGAAGCGTCTATGCTTCTAGGCGGAGTTTGGCTGGCTATGTTAGCCAGAACCCCCCACGCACATCGGACCAAATGAGAGTCTGAATGCGGACAATGGAGTCCCTATACTATACTAGGTTTCCGTACCCGAAGGGTTCAAACGGAGCCCTATTGATGTCACTGACGTGTTCGTCTGTCCGTCTATCCGTCTGACCGTCTGTCCGTCGTCTGTCACAAAATTTTATTCCGAAGAATTTTTTAACTTCCCATTGAACTAAGAACTTGAAATGATAATGTTTATTATTACGTATATTTTCCTAACAAATACCTAAATACTGATTTCCCTCATGTGGTACGGAACCTTAAATGTGCGGAGTCCGACACGCACTTGGCCGTTTTTTTACACTTTTTAATCCACATTTAATTGGCAATTGTCAACAACATCATTGCATACATACAGCACCATATCTTCACTTCATTTCTCACACTGGTGAGCGGAAACTAAACGCTGTTTGCTACAATCAGGATCTTTCTTAATTATTTACTGTACAATAAAGCAACATAAATACACAAAGACAAAAGATCGAGTTCATGTACAATGGCGAGCTTAACTCACACACAAAACTTAAAATAGAGGGTATGATCCAGTGTACAATTAATATAATAACTTAAACAAACACACATACCACACATCCTTACATATTAGTCCTGCATGCACGCCAATGCATGTAGGCGCTGTTCTCGTGACCTATCTAAAGACATCACCAACGAGGTCGGTCTATTTTTTTTTTATTTAAAAATAATTTATATTATTCTAAAAAAAAAAAAATCTACGTAGCTCACTTTGATAGGTACTTACATATACATTTATATATTTACAATTATATATTTATTACTATATAACACAAACTTCCATAAACAACAGGTATAACATTCAGACACACTCTTCCACACCAACACGACTGTTGTAATTCACCTCCCAACACACACACACAACATTCACACATATGCATACCATAGGTTATCTACTGTTTTCTTTGTGTATTTCTTTTTATTTTTTTATGTAACGAGCAGATTATATTAGATTTAGTTTATTATATCGGATGTAATTATTATTTGTGTAACAATAAAAATGTAAACGGAATGAAGTAACCTGGAACTCAGGACACAGGGAATCCTAGTGTGAGTTTCAGGAAACAATGCATTGAATGTAATTTCTTTAACAATAAATTATTCTTATTCTTATATCTTTCTTCTTCTTCTTAGCGTTTCCTCCCGGAGTTCCCATTCATATCTTCCTTATTAATTTTTAGGGTTCCATCCCCGAAGAGTAACCAATGGGACCCTATTGCTATGCCTTCGCTGTCCGCCCGTCTATTAGCTGGCTGTATCTCACGATCCGTAATAGCAACACAGTTCAAATTTTCACAGAATGTGTATTTCTATTGCTGCTATAACACCAAATAATAAAAATAATTTAAAAACTAGCCGCGTTTAATTTTTATTTTATTTTATGGTACGGAACCCTTCGTGTACGAGTCCGTCTCGTACTTAGCCAGTCTTTTTTAGACGCCTTTCAGAGCTCGCCTTCACAAAACAAGGTTTATCTATGAACTAATGCCACTGTTCATAGCGCTGTAAGATTTAATTTATGGTACCTAACTAAGATAGAACGTAAACCAACTCACAATAGCCCAGGTTAATGAAATATGAAATAACGCCAGGTCGACTTGCAGCATCTGGTTGCCAGCTTACTGGAAGACATGATCTTGCTTATTAAAACCACTCAGACAAAACCGTAAATAACTATTCTCAGACAAAATACACGTCCGATGCACTGCAAAGTTCAAAAACAGTGAATCAACGTCCAATGCACAGTTAAATTATAAAGATAATAATTTACACGGTTTAAATTCTACTTGAATGCTTAAGTTTGTCAAGTTCTCTTGTTATGGTAGAGATCGACAAGTTCTCAACATCAAATTCGTATTTTTTTTAATTGTAGCCCCACACTTGGAATTAGTCCTGTATCGTGGGTGCATTAACAAACAAGTAAACTCACAATACACAAGACACCCAGACCCGGAACAATTGTATCTGTAGGCCATACGAATGGTTCCGTGCGGGAATATAATAATCATTTTATGTCAGGAATTCCATAATTTGTTAGTAAACATTAACCTTAATAACTATGTTAGTATGTATAATTGCAGGTTGGACAAATAATGGACGAGCGGGTAATCAAATTTCCCCGCATTGACACTCAGGAGACTGTTCGAGCTGCCCCGGACCCTCTGCAGCAGCGAGGCGGCACGCTTACGTCTGATCGCTGCGAAGCCATCAGTTTGCGCATCAGCAAACATTCCCGAAGCACTGCAGAAGCGTGGCAGCCCCAGCAGCATCCTGAATGCATTGTTGTATTGAACTCGAAGAGCATTGATGGCTTTCTGCGTACAACCCGTCCAGAGGCTGCACGTGTAAAAAGTCTGACAATATGCTTTAAAAAGCGTCACTTTCACTTCACACGTGCTTAAAGCAAACCTACGGACAAGCATGTTGCATCGAACCGCCAATGCTCTTCGTTCCCTTTCTACATCTAGATCATCTTTGATGCCCGCGGTGACAATATGGCCGAGATATTTAAATTGTGGAACACGATTCAAGACACTACCTGCCAGTCTAATAGGAGGATGCTGCAGCCAATCGGTCAACCACTGGGCCAATAGTGCCAATTTTCGAAACATATTGAAAATATTTATTTAACAATTGCTTTATACAATTTACATACTTATAAAATAATAATTTAGAAAGGCATCAAAAAATTCCTCCGCATCACTGTCGACTGGTAGTGTGCCCAAACGACAGGCGGCATTGCCACGTTGTATGGCAATGCTTAACCTCCGGCTGAGGTAAAAACCAGCCCTTGGGTCACGCGAAGAGTCAACTAGGCGTTTAGATATTTTTTTTTACTTTTTTATTTAATTTTTTTTTTATTATTATTAAGTGTTAGGTTAAAAAATTGCGAAGAGTTTTAAGGCCTCCCACAAGAACGTGAACCGATAACCTGGTGAGGGTCACGGATGAGCCGCTGTATGCGAGATACATAGGCCCTGAGGGTTGTGGCGACATTTTGGGGAGGCCTACGTCTATCAGAGGACGTCTTTCGGCTGAAATAATGATGATGATGGTGATGATTGCATAGCAACCTATATGGCGTAATAGTGTTACGGTGTAAATAATTTTCTATAGTTAAAAAATAACTAAAAACACCCTTAATTTTTCGTTTCTGCTCATATCAGCAAAGCCCTTTCATTTGATACCCAATATCACGGAAATGCGTAAAAAATAACTAGTCCGCCATCTATGGAAGTCCGCCATATTTGATTTAGAATGACGTCACTTAACTTACCATGCGTTGTCATCGGTCCTTGTTATGTGTGCGAAGTTTTAATTCAACCCAACGTTTTGAAGTCGTTGAAAATCACGTTCAAAGATTCCGTTACATACCTATAATAAATACCAAGCTAGTAATTAAAGCGTGTTTAATAACAGTGTAATCTTTATTTGCACATCAATTTGCTTGTCATTTTGCGAGTAAAACCCTTGAATAACTAGAAAGAAGTGAATATTTTTAGATTGAACTGTCATATCATCTTGTAGCTTCAAACCGTCTGAGACCTTAGTACTTTTATTTGATATGCCTTGCAAAATAAATATTTTTATATTCAAAGTACATTATTGTTACTTATGTATTATTCAGATAGTGCGACTGATCCAAATGTGTTTAGCTAAAGTAAGCAATCGTTAGCTGTGGTAATGGGTTTTTATTTTTAAAGAAAATCTTAGCATAATGTACAATATTTTTCAGCTCGTTTTTATTTATTCTGACTTATTTGGTTCGTTATGGAACAAAAAATACACAATATTTAAATATTCAATTGACGTAATCCAGTTGGTGTTACGCGAATGGATAGAATTAGAAGAGAAAAAAGGCATGTGATCGAAGAACTCATCACAGAAACACTTACACTCATCAAATACACACATACATTTGGTTACCTTTTAGTCTTTATTTGTTACCTAACCTTACCTAACTAATATTATCTGTCGAGAGAGACTGGATCCTGTGACACAGGGTATTCTAGTGCGGGATCCAGTGTCACACCTAATTATTGAAACATTTTTTATGAAACAATACAAATAAACTCTTAAAATTTCTCGTGACCCTGAGGTACCGGACCTTTGGAAGGCGCCCTAGTACACCGTCGAAGCCAACTCACAGCAACAACAACAACAACAAAAATCATCCAAAGAGACCTTAGATGATTTATATGTGATGAGGCACCAAAAAAATAAAAATGAACTTATTATTGTTAAACTGAGTAAAACATCATGATGGTGAAAGATGATAATATGGTTAGGAGGCGTGTAGTGATTACTGAGATGAAGACAATAAATACAGAAGAATGGAAGAAGAAGACATTTTTCGTGGACCCCAAATAAACTGGGATACAATATTAAGATGATGGGAGTGAAGTATTTGAATGCTTTGTTTTCTGTCATATGAGTATTGGGTTCATTAGATATCAATAAAAATAAATACACATTACTTTTTAAAAAGGTTTAAAAAGCTTAGCTCCATCCAGAGCGGGAGAAGTTATTGGAAGATTTCCTAACCTCCAAAATAGAAAAGGTAGGTATCTTTTAGAAACGCTTAAATAGATATAATCCATTCTTGTACCCTTTTAACTTTCTCCTCGGCAGCTCAGGAAATTATACTCTCTAGGTTAGAATAAACAATGACATAAAGATGTGTAAGATCTTTCACGAGAAAACCAATACGCCTGAACCACACGACGAACTGTCCCAACTTTTTGCTCCGATCAACTGTAACCGTAATAGAAGCCACAGTCTGTTCACTGTTCCTGCCCGGGTTTATTTTTATTTATTTTCACATTTTGCTATGATAAATTATAAACTAAGCCCTACAAAACCGTAATAATGGTCGGTGAGTCTCTAAATATAAACTAATTCGTTAATTCGTACTTATATCTAATTATACATTATGTTATGGAATTGTTCAAAAGCGTTACCAAGGGGTTGTGGATTCAGTAAGAGTCTGACACCTCCCGCTCCACCCAGAGCGGGAGAAGTCATTGGAAGATTTCAAACAAAAAAAAAAGGGGTCGTGGATAAATTTAAAATAGAGTTACCGCGCCCCTGGGTACTCAGGCAGGGAAAGAACACGGGTAGGTTTTAGTCAGTATGAGTCTGACACTCCGTCCCGTTCCAGACAGAGCGGGAGAAGTCTTTTTATGATTTCCCGTCCTCTAAAAGTAACCTCTCCGCAGTCAACGTTCTCGAGTGGAACGTACACAGCACACCTAAAAAATAATACAGTATAAACTGCGAGTACACCCAAATCTGCAGAACATACACTGTATAGTCTATGTCTACAGTATCCATGTATACCATAGACAGTTTGACGTGGTTGGCTAGATAAAAAACTCATTTTATTGCACGGACACCTGTCATTGTTTGGCACTCGCTGCACGCAGAGTTCTAGGCTATGCTTTTATTTTAGGCAAATTTTCATGCCTAAACAAATAGGTCACCTTAGGTCTTTGACCTGTTAGTTTAGTTTCAGGTGGCGTACATGCTAATTTTGGGCTTGACTTAAACAAGTCTGTTAAGGAACTAATTAGTTATTTGAATAAACATTTAATAGGCACAGTAGGTAATGAATTTTTAGATGAGTATTGTAGAAACATCAGCAAGAATCAATAAAATATTTTGTGTATCTTCCACATAACGATAGCCTATGACAATAGTCATGACAGTAAACACGTGTAATCGTCAGTTCAGTAACATAAATTAAATGGATGCTAGAAGCATTGTTGTGGCGACGCTTGCAATAGCCTTATCTCCAGCAGTGAACGTCTTTTGGCTGAAATAATGATGAGATTTTACATGAACAGAGAGACGATAAATTAACAGAATTCATATAGCATTGCAATCACTATCCAAGGATATTCAAATGACCTCTCACGCCCGGCCCTGGTTCAGGCCATGGTGCGGAGCGAGAGTGAATGGGAGGCAGTCTCTGCCTTCTGCGAAACAGTAATGTTCGCGAAGGCGCAGGCGGGATGCGTGAGGGAAGCTCAACGGAGTGGCCCTCACGGCCTCAGCCGCTACCACCGCAGGAGAGGTACTGGGCGTAGGACGTCGTGAGACAATTTCCGGCCACCGTAGACCTAGGCCTGCGGATGTCGAGCACTGAGTAGCTCGCCGTCCGATCAGCACCAAGCCCGTGAGTCGACGGCGCGTAGTGTCCCACGCGCGCCTTAAAGAGATGATTGTCAGCCACCACTGACGGGGCCCATCGTGGCCGGTGCCTGCATGCCTAGGGGTAGCAGATAAATTCTGAAAATGAGTTATCGCACCCTTGGGCACTCAGGCAGGGAAGGATTAGGGGTGGGTTTTAGTCAGCAAGAGTCTGACACGCCCTCCCGCTCCACCCAGAGCGGGAGAAGTCATTGGATGATTTTCCACCACACAAAAAAAACCAGGCCATTTAAATGCGACACACTATTGGCAAAAGATCCACCTGATATTTCAACGAAAAAAGACCAACTGTCCCATTTAGCGCAAGCGCTACGTATCCACGGTTTTCGGACCGTGTAAGCTGGTCCTTAATATTGTCATAGCGGATCCACTAGGAAATGGTTGGATCCGCGCCAACCACGGCTCGCTACAATTAGCCTTTCGCACTACCGTCTGTTGCATACCAAATTACGATACAAACGCTAAAGACAAAAGTCGGGATAAAAAGTTTTGGAGCCCAGGACCAACTTTTGTTCAGCCACTCTAAGGATTATCTCAGTGAACCGTAACTTTTTGTGAAAAAGTTTTTTTTTATTGCAGCATTTTTGGAAAGTTCGGTTATTAATTGATCGGTGCGGTAGTAAAGTTTGGCTTAATGTTGAGGGCTTTGGTTTATTTTTTCGAGTGGTTAAAGTAGCCAGTTTCAGTTGGTGGTTTAGTGATAAAGTTGGTCCTTAGGGCTTGTTAACATACATAGTGTTCTAATTATTCACATAATTTGAAACGTGGATTCGATAATAAGTTAGTAATTATGACAAACCGTTAATAATGATGAACTGCTACCCTGGGATGAATCTTGAAAAATTCTTCTTAATTCCTCACATAGGTCTATAAGGAAACCTAGTGCAAATTTTCATGCTTATTATGCTTAACTCAACTCACTGTATGCACTATCGGTCAGTAATGTTACCTTAGAATAACCGACTTCCAAAAAAGACAATAAATTTAAAAAATTGGTTGCCTGTAAAGTCGGTATACGGGCGAAAGTTTTACGTGACAACGACTTTGAGTGGTAAAATAATTTTAATGTTGCCCGAGTGGAAGGGACGCGTGCCTCTCACTCGCTCTCATTGTGAGCGCATAACGTGAGCGGAGCGTAACGCAGTTTCTTGAAGTGTCACCCGGCAAACCAATTTATAAGACGTTGTCACGTCAAAATTGAAAACTAACTTTAATTTCGAAAGTCGGTGTTTGTATTTTATTTCTTCGTTAATTGACACTGACTTCTGAAATTAAAGTTATTTTACAAGCGTTTATTTAACTTGTAATGTATGTATGTTTGTAAATAAGTTAGTTCGGGTGGAATCTTGCAACACAAATTAGACCCACTTTCCGATGTCCGATTGGACTCAAAATTAATGTGTGCTTATGTATCTTTGGTGACAATATAATAATATGGTACCATGGAGCTGGTCTGATGATGGAGTTGGAAGATGGCCATAAGAACTTCTGAACTAAACAAGATAAACCCATCGAGTCTGGGCTCGATTGATTTGTCTAGAGGAGCATTTTACGCCGAGATGATATTTAGGGCCTGATGATGAAGCTGGAAGTTGGCCACGGCATCTCTGTGATAAAACAACATAACCCCACCGAGTTTGGACTTAATTGTTTCGTCTTGAGGAGCACTTTACACCTAGAAGATATCCTGGGTCTAATTATGAAGCTGGAAGGTGGCCACAGCATCTCAGTGATAAAACAACATAACCCCACCGAGTTTGGGCTCGATTGATTCATCTTGAGGAGCACTTTAAATCACCTCATAATATCCATAGAATATTAATTTTAAAACATCGCGCCTAATCTAAAATACTTACCCACTTAAAAGTTAAAAATAATTACAGGCAAAATTTTTTTATTAAAAACAAACTTTTATCTGGGACAATGAAACTAAAAAAATAAAACAATATGTTAAAAATAAATTGTAGTAAGTATTTGGCGTGTAGATACTTACCTATATTCTTGAAAGCTTGAGGCACAGAAGTATAGTAAGTACCTAACCTGTAACCTGTAACAGGTAGTGCCTCAAGCTTTTAAGAATATAGGTAAGTACCTACACGCCAAATACTTACTAGAATTTATTTTCAACTTGTTGTTTTATTTTCATTGTCCCAGATGTCTGTTTTAAAAAAAAAAACCTTTAAATTGTTTCAATTTTAAGTGTATTTTATTTTTCAGTTTTTAGTTGTTATACCCCAGAACTAAAACTAAATATTAAAGTTACGTCCGAATTGATAACCCCAATAACAGGGAACATGGAATTTGAACATACTCGTAATTGGAGGGGAGCAAAACGTCATCTATGTATAGGTACTAATTTTTTGTGTTTGTTGATTTTTTCAAAAAGCGCTAAAGCAATTTCGATAAAATTGATACAGGACCAACTCTTTCGAATAAAAAAAGAACTTTGAAAATCGGTCTACAGCTTACAGAGAAATCGGTGGACATACATAAAAAAAAAACATTCATACAGTCAAACCTAGAACCTTCTCCTTTTTGCGAAGTCATTTAATAAAGGTTAGAAAGATTTTTTTAGTCTTGTATTGAATTGAAACTTATTTAGAACATCATCGAAATACCCATTTCTATCTAATACTAGCTGTTCGGTTTTACCTAAGTATTTGGTTACTGTTCTGTTGCCGTGGGTCGCAGCGTAATGCTAAATAGCCTTATAGCCTTCCTCATGAATGTGGCTCTCATAATACAACAATATTTTTTTCAATTCTGACTGGTAGTTTTAGATTAGCGAATTAAAACGAACAAACTCTTTAGCTTTATTATATTTTTATAGAAGTATAGATTCGCCAACCTAACACCACTAACCTTAAAATAACCCTGCACCAATAAATATTATCTGGCAACATTTTCAAGCACATGTAGGTATCACTCGATTAAATAATAAATCTATAAGACACAGTCACCGATCACAAAAAGTACCGTATTGGCACCACGCCATGGGCTGTTGGTACGTATACTAAACGCAATATTTTACCCCCTCCCCCCGCGTCCTGCACTTACGACCTGTCAGGTTTTTAATTTACTTCATTCTAGATTTATATGTTCGTGCTTTTTGTCGTCTTTTTTTTGTGAGGCTGATAGGTGAATTAATGAGGAGCTCGTGGCTAAAGTAATAACAGCCGCACGGGTTGATCCATCAGGTTAAGCTACGCTTGCCGGGGTTGATCCATGGATGGGTGACCATCTTTACATACTGAGACTCGTCCGTGACTCGGAAAGTACGTTGAGCCGTTAGTCCCGGCTGTCAATCGTGGATCTTTGACAGTCGCTACGGGTCCCCAGAAGCCCAAAAGTCTGAAAACCAGTCTTACCAAGGGGTGTCGTATTACCCAGTAACTTGTTTGTGGAGATCAGATAGGCAGTCGCTTCATGTAAAATACTGGTATTCAGCTGCACCCAGTTAGACTGGAAGACGACTCCAAGATAGTTGGGAAAAAGTTTAGGCAGATTGATTGATAGGTGAATTAATTTTCTAAAATATTTCAGTATTTAAGAGTGTTTTAAAGTATAATTTGTTAGACTTTTAAGCCTTGGAAGCCGTGCCTGTTGCTGAAAGTAGGATCAAGTGAAGGTACATCATCAAGAAGAAATTCTTGAATGTTTTTTATCGATGATGTTGTCTCGTTCACGACACCCAGCGTTGGATAAACATTGTAAAGAGGAGTGTTATCCTTGATGAAAGAAGATGCAAGAAAAACATATTGGAGTAACAGTTTCTTGACTTTTTTATAATCTATAGGCACACGTTTGACCACTATCTCATCTGATGGTAAGCGATGATGTGGTCGAAGATAGAGCATGCTTGCCTAGACCCTATACCTATTCACTCTTGACTTAAATGTTCCCAGGTTGTATCTATTAGGAAACACAGATTTGACTAAACTATGCAGCCAGCGCTGGGTGTCTGACCACCCAGCAAATGCTGAGATGGTAACCCTTTCGGTGCGCACGCTCAGCGCAATTTTACCTTATCCTTCTTTACCTACTACCATATTCTTTTCTTTGTGTTTGTTGCTGTTGTGTTATGTCTCTGTCCACTAAATATTTTCTATTAAATTCTACCAGCTCGTGGTATTAGGACTTCCCCCGTTATAATCTTTCAACCTCTTTTTCACCCCCTTAAGGGTTGAATTTGAAAAACCCTTTCTTATTGGATACCCACTCTTCACAAAAAACACACCCTCCAAATTTTATGTCTCTAGGACCAGCAGTTTAAGCTGTGCGTTGATATATCAGTCAGTCAGTCAGGACTTTGATTTTTTTTTGTAGGTACAGATTCATTTATGTATTTTTCTACAGTCATGAAAATGTGTTCAAATGTTTATATAGTTAAACACATATGACACAGTATTCAAGTAATTTCAAAATTTCCTGGGCATGAGTGAATAAATTGGGTATGTTTATCAATGCCAGGAAATATTAATTGCTGTAGATCATAATGGAAATGCCAACATTATTCGGGGAATTCATAGTGAATGAATTTATAATTCGGAATAATATTGTTGAATGCTGTTCACCACAACGGGTCAGCTAGTATCATTCCGAAGTTTTTGAAAGGGAATTTTTAAAACATAAATATTCAAATAATAATACCATTAAATCATTCAATCCATCTTTTCATCATCAACAGCCTTTTTATGTCGCCACTGCTGGAGCACAGACCTCCTCTCTGTGAGAAGGTGTGGGCCGTAATTCACGACACGAGCCCAATGCAGGTTAGTGGATGTCACATGTCTTCGAATTTTTGGTTCAAGACGTTTCCTCACGATGGTTTCCTTCACCGTTTTGAGAGCAGTGGTGTTGAAAATAATTTACACAAAGTAAAGCGCCTGCCTGGGTTTGAACTCAGGACATACAACTTGTATGTCGCGGCCGCTACCACTGGGCCACCACTGCTCACCATTCATCTTTAAAGTAATAATAATAAACAAAGTAAAAACCTATATAGATTTTACTCACTTCTATCAGCGGCTTCGCCCTCGTGGAATTAGTGCTTCGCCGATTATAAATTGGCCAACGTGCTATAATACCAGACTATAATCAAATTGGTGCATCCCCCATTATAAATTGGCCAATGTGCTATAATACCAGACTATAATCAAATTGGTGCATCCCCCATTATAAATTGGCCAATGTGCTATAATCCCAGACTATAATCAAATTGGTGCATCCCCCATTATAAATTGGCCAATGTGCTACAATACCAGACTATAATCAAATTGGTGCATCCCCCATTATAAATTGGCCAATGTGCTATAATCCCAGACTATAATCAAATTGGTGCATCCCCCATTATAAATTGGCCAATGTGCTATAATACCAGACTATAATCAAATTGGTGCATCCCCCATTATAAATTGGCCAATGTGCTATAATACCAGACTATAATCAAATTGGTGCATCCCCCATTATAAATTGGCCAATGTGCTATAATACCAGACTATAATCAAATTGGTGCATCCCCCATTATAAATTGGCCAATGTGCTATAATCCCAGACTATAATCAAATTGGTGCATCCCCCATTATAAATTGGCCAATGTGCTATAATACCAGACTATAATCAAATTGGTGCATCCCCCATTATAAATTGGCCAATGTGCTATAATACCAGACTATAATCAAATTGGTGCATCCCCCATTATAAATTGGCCAATGTGCTATAATACCAGACTATAATCAAATTGGTGCATCCCCCATTATAAATTGGCCAATGTGCTATAATACCAGACTATAATCAAATTGGTGCATCCCCCATTATAAATTGGCCAATGTGCTATAATCCCAGACTATAATCAAATTAGTGCTTCCCCCATTATAAATTGGCCATTGTGCTATAATGGTACGGATTCTCTTGTTCAATATCTAAACTAAAATTAAAGAATTGCTATCTTTTACTAAAAGGCAGTACTTGAAAAGGACGGCTATTGCTATGCACTAAGTTAGAGATGTCAAACTAGTTTACGCCTTGCGCTTCGCCGTGTTTTTAGACGACATGTTTTTACGTGTACCCTTAATTTGTATGGAAATATTAGTTCAAACTATATTTGACAGCTCTAATTTACATCCGTCTCTTTCTTATTTTATTAGAGAGAAAAAGATAGCAATAGCCTAAATTAAGTTCAGTTTGTGCATAACAGAATCAACACCAATACCAGACTATAATGCAATTAGTGCTTCGTATTAAGGGTATCGTATTACCCAGTAACTGGGTTGTGGAGGTCAGATAGGCAGTCGCTCCATGTAAAGTACTGGTATTCAGCTGCATCCGGTTAGACTGGAAGCCGACCCCAAGATAGTTGGGAAAAGGCTAGGCAGATGATGAATGCAATTAGTGCTTCCCCCATTATAAATTGGCGAATCTGCTATAATACCAGAATATAATCAAATTCTGTGCCAAATTAATATATCATATTATTATTGTGCGTTCTGGCGTGATTGAGTAACAACATTCATTCATACAAACTTTTGCATTTACGAGTACCTATAATAATTATTAGTAGGAAGTAGAATTGAATTCAGAACTTCTCAACACACATTCAATACACATATTATCATCTTCCTGCCCTTATCCCATGTTACTTGGGGTCGGCGCAACACGTTTTTTTCTTCCATTCTGTCCTGTCAGCCGTCATGCTGTCACTAACTTCCTTTTCTTTCATGTCACTCCTCACACAATCCATTCATCTTTTCTTTGGCCTCCCTCTCCCTCTCCATCCATCCACATTTACATTCATAACTCTTTTAGTTGCATGTGTTTCATCCCTCCTCTTTACATGACCACATCAAGATAAGTGGTTCCCTTTCAACTTTTCTGTGATTGGCGCCACTTTTAAACTACCTCTAATGTACTCATTTTCACTTTATCCATTCTCGTTACTCTACAGATCCATCTCTACATTCGTCTTTTTCCCAGTCCCACATTCTGATCTATACAGTATGACAGTTCTAATCATGGACTTATAGATTTCCCCCTTTAAGGCACTATTAGCTGCCAATGACCTTGAGTGCTTAGCTTGCGTGTTCTGCGCTGAGCTCACGTTACCGACTCGTATGTCCACCCAGTAATAGGACTCGCCCATCAAGGAGCGCTTTCTGAAATTAAACGCATTATTAATTTATTACACATAAAACAACAAGTATTAAACTAAAACACTGAGACTAAATTATAAATAATTAAATGATCTTTAAAATGATGAAGGTTTCATAGAAATGTGCTTTATAGTTTTAGCGTGATTCTCAATTTTTTATCCGCGTTAAAGATAACTTTACAAATTAATTACACAAAGTTATAAAAATGTAATTTAAAATATTCTGACATCAAATTACGAAGGAAATAGTCAAAAGAAAAAATATATGTTAATATTTTTTTCAAAGAAATAAAACTAGTAGTTTAGACGTGATGTTCAATTAAAAACCATTTAAAGTCGTATAACTGCGCCTTAACTTAAGCGGCATCCGTCGGAAAAACAAAAAAAAAAAAAAAAAATCCGTCGGTCGCAAGTTGTTCTAGTGACCTGTCGCCATTTCACCCATCCTGAGTTTTGACGGCACGGTTGGCGCAGTGGTTGAGCGTTCGGCTGCTGCGCTGCGTGTTGCGGGTTCGATCCCCGCACGAAACAAATATTTGTATGACCTGCAGATAGTTGTTCCGGGTCGGGGTGTCTTGTGTATGTGAATTTACATGTTTATGAACGCACCCACGATACAGGAATAATTCCTAGTGTGGGGCAACGAAAAAAAAAAATCCTATGTGTTACGTCTCGGTCTATATGGACATCCCCCTGAACGACCCGAGATACCGAAAGTCGAAGCAGATCGGTATAGGCGTTCCGTTGAGAGCTACAGGCATAGGACTGGAGACACCACCGAAATCGCAGAACAGATAATTCAATTAATTCAGAACAATTATTCTGTTTCAGTTCTGCTCCATTTTAGGCCAACACTCTCCAGTCTTTACCACCACGTCTCCAATCTGCTCTGGACCTCTAAGCCGCTTTCGGCAACCAGCACAATATCATCAGCAAACAGCATACATCAATATATACATTATACTCGTATCAGGTGTAAAAAGACAGTTTCCGGAGCTGAAAGCCAAATATTCTACCCATTATTTGGATCATTGTTTTCCACTAGATCTTATCTACCATACCACTAATCCACAGGTTCTGGAGATATTGAAGGTCAAAGTTGCAATTTTTTCGTGTGTTTATTTATTACTAAACTTTTTTTTAAACAAACGTTACCGGAATTTTCGAATTTTCGAAATTATGCATTTGAAGTCACAAAAACGCAATGAATATCAGTTTCCAACACAGTTTCCACAAAAACCTACGTGGCTTAGAGCGAAAGGGCGGAGTTTAACTCCTTTTGCCTGGGTTCGCGTTACGTTGCGTGCAATAAAATATAGTTTTTTTTTTCATACCTGAAGTTTAAAGTCGTTTCCTAGCAATAACTTTGCGCAAAGCTACTTTGTTAGATGTACAGTATGCAGAGTTGACAGCTATGTGATGTGTCTTTTAACACCCTAGAAAATAAAGTCACCCCTTAAAAATCACTAGAAACAACAGAACTTCAGAACAAATGTAAAGGGGTGAGAAAAACTGGTCACAAACCCTTAATAAATTATCTCGTCACTTCCAAAGGCGTTAACATGTTCTAACAACACTATACACAAAACAATCAAAACTAAATTTTATATTCTGGACAATAGAGTCTTCAACAACTGCAAATTAAGGTTTGCTAAAACACATATCAAACTGAAGATGTTACAAGTCAAGTGTCAATGGAAACAGAAGTTTACTTGTTTGTAATAAGGGGTGTTTTGGCTCGAAGCAAAAGTTATTGGTTCGTTCTTTCCAAAGGATTGAACTAGCGCAACAATTTATGTGCTCGCCTAAGTTGGGTCTTTTCGGATCATTATTTTTATTTAGTTGTTCGTTTGTGGTCGATGTGGACCTGTAGTGGGTTTAGTAGCAGTTTTTAGGAGTAAAGTTTTCATGTGTCTTTTACCGTACTAAATATAAAATAGATAAGTTGTGGCTAGAAAAGGTCGTGCTGATTCGCAGAAGAATGTAAAAACAGATAGGACCTTGTTAATTATTTGTTTAAACACTGATTAAATAGATTAGAACAGAATATTTATTAGCCAGTAACTTGGTGTACACAAAGGTGTTCATAACATTTCATAGTGCTACATGTCTCACCGTTTTAACGGACGGAATGCAAAAAAAAAAAATTAAGGAAAAAGAGTGAATGAAGTTCATACATAAATTTTAAAATTTAAATATTATTTCAATTAATAATTATAAACCTATATACTTCCATTTTTACTATATTATTAAATAAAACAATATAGTGTGGCGAGTACCGCCCCTCAGTTTCAAGTTGGCTGGTGTGTAGTATCACGGCGTCTGTTTGCCCAGCCTTAGGCTTTAGGCTTTTTTTTTTTTGGGGTTGGAAAATCATCCAATGACATCTCCCGCTCTGGGTGGAGCGGGAGGGCGTGTCAGAGTCTTACTGACTAAAACCCACCCCTGTTCCTTCCCTGCCTGAGTGCTCAGGGGAGCGGTAACTCTGTTACGAATTCATCCGCTACCCCTAGGCATGCAGGCACCGCCCATGATGGGCCCCGTCAGTGGTGGCTGACAATCATCTCTTTCACTACGCGCCGTCGACTCACAGGCCTGGTGCTGATCGGACCGCGACCTACCCACTACTCGCCGTCCGCAGGCCCGGGTGGCTTTAGGCTTGTAACGATATAGCGTGGAGGACCGCCTTTTTTGGAGATATCAGTGGCCATGTTCTTCAGATATCAAAGTGCGCTCGCGCAGTACGCACCATCTCACCGCGTGTGTCTTAATCTGAGAACATCACTCCCCCGCAAGACATTAGACACACACACATACACATACTCATTATTAGTCATTATTTATATGGTGTACATAATAAAGAGTATTTTATTCTATTCTATTAAAATCTTTAGTATTATCCTGTAAGCATTGGGGATTTACCTGGAATTAATAACAATCCCATATTACCGCGTCTGTGTAATTTTTTCTTAAGAACAAACAGAGGTGACAGCTTGCACGAAGAGCGGATGGCCACCTGTGAAGACCTTCGAGACTGGACAAGGAAAAATCAGGTACTGCCGTCACGTTGCGAAGGTCGAGGAGTGACACGATGAGGGAGAGTTAGATGAGGAGTACCGCGTAGAGGACGACCGTATATATGAGGATATACCGGAGTAGTTGGATGAAGATAACGCACACGACGAGTTAAGACGTATATTACATTATTTACAGTAGGCTTGATTATATGAAGCACTCATTAAATGTACGAATACCATACACTATGACTAGGTAAAGGTACAAATTGTATTATTGTCATGATCGACGATCGATCGATTGTTGTAATAAAACCCTAAGGGCCCTCGGGGCCAATCAGTAGACACAAAAGAAAAAAAGTTTGACTGTAGAACCATACATTGATTGGTCGCCAATTTATTTCGGTTCATAATGTTTCGGCACGACACGGACCGATTATAAAAAATCAAATTTTGATGCGTATTATTGGAGGATAAAATGTTCTGTTCACAATTTATCGAGAGTTTAAAATGTTTTATTAACTGACGGTGTTCAAACAAAATAAAAATACGTACAGAAAATATAATAAATCAGAGCTAGCTTTCCCACTAACTTCAAACGTCATCAGATTAAAAGGAAAACCATTCTTGGAAACCAACCATCAAAGACTTAAATATACACGTTACCGCGAACTACATAAAAGGGTCATTCATTAGAACCCCCCGCTTACAGTCTCTTTAAAAATCTTTGCTATAAACTTTTTAATTTCTTTGAGTGTACATGTAAAGTGTTTGACGTTTGCTAGACTTTATCCTAAAGGCGATAAAGACGAATTTCCAATGTTTCTATTATAATATTCCATGTGTTTGCTTGATGTAGGAATCATTGCCGTGTAAACGGTTTCTTTCAACTTTATTTTGGGTTCCGTACGTTGATGTTAAAATATTAATTTAATTATACATTGATTCGTTTGACTTTCATTTAAAATTTAATGATATTGATATGGTCATAAAATATAGGGTGAAACTCTGAGTGGAGATTTCTTTACATAGATTGGGAACTAAACAACTGAAAACGGCGAAGCGATAGACCCAGAAAGAGATGGCGACGTAGATTCCTCCATAACGGATAGGGCAGATATTGCAATAGATCAAGAAAATGAAGACGAAAGATAAGTGTTATAACAATATGCCTAGGTGTAGCGGTCAAATTCTCAAGGGTTACCGCACCCCTGGGCACCCAGGCAAGGCAGGAACAGAGGTGGGTTTTAGTCAGTAAGAGTCTGACACGCCCTCCCACTCCACCCAGAGCGGAAGAAGTCATTGGATGATTTCCCACCCCACAAAAAAAAAGCACGTACCTTACTACTTACACATTTTCTATTAAAAAACTTTTAAACAATAAATTAAAAATACGAAAAAGAACTACAAAGCACAAAATAAATAAATAATTTTCGTCAGTTTATTTTTATGTTAAAATGTTTTTATTTTATGACTTTTTGTGGTTCGCATCATCTTTTTATATAGCTAATTTCTAATTGTTTAGGAAAGGTATGGTTTCTACCATCAGCTCAGTTTCATGATGTTATGATTTCTAAACGCAAATACCCGTTATCAGATTCTGATATCCTTTACGTGGGACCACCAAATCTAATAAAAAAAGAATCTTCGTTGGTTCAAAAAATCCCTAAAGCGCATAAATTACAACTAAGTAGCTGTTGCACCCACAAGATCATAATGTAGTATCCCACTTGCCCTAGTTCTTCTAACTTGGATGACATTATGAGCGAAGCACTTTAACTTTCGCGTTTGAAAATAATACATAATCGGGTTTTCTTAAAAATTCTTGTCCTCTAAAACAGTTTTGTTGGAATACATTGAAGCTTCCTTTACAGTTTAAAAGTAAAAACTGGCCAAGTGCGAGTCGGACTTTTGACAATTTTGATGGCTTTGGGTCAACAAGATGCTTACACTGTGAAAATTTGAAGACTGTAGCTCCAACCGTTTGGCTGTAAAATCCGTGTGACAGACAATGGACTGACACACAGACGGACGGACAGCGGATGAGTGACAGCAATAGGGCTCCGTTTGGGTAGCGAATAAATTCGTAACAGAGTTACCGCTCCCCTGGGCACTCAGGCAAGGATGGAACAGGGGTATGGGTTTTAGTCAGTAAGTGTCTGACATCCTGCTCCACCCAGAGCGGGAGAAGTCATTGGATGATTTACCAGCCCCCAAAAAAAAAGGCTCCGTTTCGATCCTTCGGGTACGGAACCCTGAAAATCATGTGTTTACGATTTGAAGACCACTAAATAGAATTGTATGGTTATGGCTTCTATATTAAGAGCCCCGATTATTGCCGACACCTCATTTTTAAACTTTCATTGAATAGTCAATTATTAACGGAATGAAGCAGTCAGGAGCCAGAGAGTGAACTGGCATAGCCTGGGCCCGCTCACTCTATTGCAGCACCAAAAACCTCAACTATCGCTTTTTTTTCAAGGTGGGTAATCATCAAATAACTTCCCCTGCTCTGGGTGGAGCGGGAGGTAGTGTCAGACTCTTACTGGCAATCCACCCGTGTCCCTTCAATTGCCTGTTCCAGGGCTCCCACTACCCTCGCAGATTTATCGTTTACTATCAGTCGAGATCGAGGCCAATAATGGGCTCATCAGCAGTAATATTAAAAAAAAACCGGCCAAGAGCGAGTCGGACAAACGCGCAAAGGGTTCCGAACAAATCATATTTTTTTCAGGTTTTTTTACACTACCTTCTCTTTTATCGTTTTCCTGTAATCTATATGAAAAGAACTACTTTCTGTATTTTTTTTTCAAAATTTTAGGTAGGTAGAGGTTTTGGAGATAAAGGGGGAGGGAAGTGGTCATATTTCATCTATTTTCTTAAATAACTTTAAAACTACACTGGCCTGCAAAACTAAGTGTCACACTTTTAATTATTTTTTTTCTAAACTCTACAAGTTAGAGGTTTAAAATAAAAAAAAACGTTTTATAGCAAATTTTATCAGCTTTCTTTGAAACTATAGTAAACTATACAATAGTATTTTTTTTTAGCTTAGTGTCCAAAAACTGAATTGACATTCTATACGTATATTTTACATGTTATTTAGTTTTTAATAATTGGTATTGCCCCCTCGGCCTCTCACTACAGCTTCAAACCGGTTTGGCATACTGAACACGAGGTTTCGGAGCCGATTTTGGGGAATATTCTCCCATTCTTATATCAGGGCCTGTTCTTGTGCCCTGAGGGTGGTAGGTGGTGGTCTGCGGCTTTTGACTAGCCTCCTTAGCTCATCCCAGGTGTACTCAATTGGGTTGAGAACAGGACTTCTTTGATGGCCAAGCCATCATGCTGATACCAACCTCCTGAATATACTCTTGCACGACCTGAGCCGTGTGTGGCCGGGCATTATCATACATCAGCATCGATCCATCACCCATTTATTTGCTAGATACAGCCCTGCATACTATGACCACTAACTCTACGACTTCTACGACACTAACTTTGGGAGTACGGTGGAGGCAACGTACATGTAAAAGAGTCCACTCTTTCTTAGAAGCAGGCTTGAAGGATTTCGCTCACCAGGTTGCCTGTAGACACTTCGCCTTCCATCAGAAGTGTGAAGTGAGAATCGAGATTCATTTGTGAACAAAATTCTTGACCATTCCTCTTCATCCCACTGTATGTGTTCACGGGCGTATCGCAGTCTCTGCTCTCTCTCTCAATTTAGGGTCACTCGCTGGTCTTCGGGGTTTCAGATTTACTTCAGCAAGTCTTCTTCTCACTTTACTGTTAAACTCTATCGGTCCCACAGATTCGGAGCAAATTAGTTGTGACAGACGGACAGATAGACAGACCAAACACACGAGTCATTCTATAAGGGTTCCGTTTTTTTCATTGGGACTTTCGGAAGCCTAAAAAACGTACAGGAGTTTTCAAGTCCCAAGTTACAAAAGTTTATAAGGTTAGCAAATTCACGACCTTATTCTTTCATCGTTTAGAACGAAACTAACTACGGGTACAACAATTTCTCCACCATTTACATCTGGCACGGAACCCATTAATTTATTCTTCAAGAACTTAACTATTTTTTAATGGCCGCTGTATTTCTACCTCAGCCTCTCGCTTTGGCTCTAATACACCGTGGCTTGCACAGTAATTAAAAAAATATTATTCAAGAGAAACCAATGGGCAAGGGCAACTTCTCATTTGTGTGCAGTTTGTAAGTGCATGGAATGTGGTTCAAAATTAAATGGGTTTGATGTGTTTAATGGCTTAAAAGTTGCACTCCTATTCACAAAAGAATATAATGTCGTTACGTTCTGAAAAGGAATGCAAGAGAAAAACTTGCAACTGTATTTCAAAATACTTTTTCACCAGCAGAAAATTTGAAAATTTTGAACAAAAATATTAAAATAGAATTTACTTATATCTGAAAGTTGGTACAAATGCAGTAAAACTAGACAGGTTACGGTGGCGGTTCGAACCTGGTCGAATAACAAAGTTATACCGTAATGTAGCCGAATATGGCTTTACACGGAAATTGAATCCAGAACTTGGCGATATTGCTGCACTCCAAGTTTGATCATACAGATGATAGATCACAGTTTTGTTTGGGACTATGTTTAAGTTAGTGTTTTATTGAATAGCTAAGATAGTTTTACCGTCCATAAGTAACGTTTTATAGATTTTTTTTGTAACACTGTTCTTTATTTCTTTAGCATATTTTTATTTTTTATTCTGTGTTCCGTGATTGTGGCACCAAAAATCCAATCAGAATACATTTTATTTTTTGCGCGCCGTATTTTTTTTTTAATATCGCAGTATGCGAAATAGGAACTTTTTTGACCTCGCACAGGACTTTTCTATAGACCTACGTAGTTATTAGGCACTACAGACCCACCGTACCTCTGGTGGTACGGTGGGTATTTTGAAGTTAAACGATACCACTGTATGAAGTGACCGTAGTACTGTGCTGATGTAAATACTAGGCGGACAGGAAATTATAAACTGTTATCTCGCATAATATGTTAATGACTCATTCATCACTACATAGTATAAAACAAAGTCGCTTTCTCTGTCCCTATATCCCTATGTATGCTTAGATCTTTAAAACTACGCAACGGATTTTGATGCGGTTTTTTTTTTAATAGATAGAGTGATTGAAGAGGAAGGTTTATATAATAATAATAATATAATATAATAATATAATATTCCACAACTATCACACAACGCCATCTAGTCCCAAGCTAAGCAGAGCTTGTGTTATGGGTACTAGACAACTGATAAACATACTTATATATTTCTAAATACATAAATATTATAGATAAATTACACCCAGACACAGAACAAATGATCGTGCTCATTACACAAACATTTGTCCTGGGTGGGAATCGAACCCACGACCTCCGCCATAGCAGTCAGGAACCACTAGACCAACAGGCCAGTCACTAGACCAACAGGCCGGTCTAAATTGTACATATGTATAATTTGTACCCGAGCGAAGCTGGGGCGGGTCGCTAGTTAGTTATAAAGTAGGTTGACGGAGCCACACTGGGCGGGGCTCCTATTTCTGGTCTATTGATGTGCAATCAGTATTTATATTTAATAAATTGTTGTTTTCAAGAGTGGTTTTAACTAATGGTATAACACTATTACCTAGTGGTATCATTTACTTTAAAATACGGACGTCGTACGTCGTACCACCAGAGGTACGGCCAGGGGTACGGTGGGTCTACACACGTTATTAGGTATGTTATTATTTTTTATTATTGTTAGTTGTCATGCTTCGTTAATATCTTAGTTTATTTGAATCTGTGCGAGTCACAAATAATCCTATTTCTTTCGTTCATCCAATAAGTGAGACTTACATAATAACGCCTTTTGTTATAATGTCTCAACTGAAATTATTCTAGTTTAAACGTGTTTCTTCAACATAGAAAATACCTGTGATGCAATAAATGGTATTTTTCTCCAAAAAAAAAATGTCCCTTTATTCTGTTCGCAGCTTTGACGAGCAGTAATCACCTCGCCTTTATTTTTTCAAGATTCAGTACCTGGGGGTCAACTCCGAAGTGTTTTTACGAAGTATCGGCCGAATGTTCGGCCATATTTGTGTGAAGTGTTAAAGTGAATATGCCATTCCTAAAAATTTTAGCTCTTCTCTGAGAGCTTCTTCCAGCAAAAACATACGTAATGCCATTTCGCTACAATTTTAGGCATGGCACGTTCACTTTTTACACTTCACACAAATATCTCCGAACATTCGGCCGATACTTCGAAAACCACTTCGGAACAGAACCCAGTTTTTTCTTACGATCGCGATTTTTGTATGTTTTTTAGTATAAGTTTTCCTTAATGTGTGTATTTTTTTTTTGGTGTACAATAAAGTATATAATAAATAATAATAATAATAATAAGAGGATATAATATAAAATTAATCCTTCCAACCGCACTTCAATCATGGTGTTGACCACCATTTCAACGGAGATTAGTCAAGTACGCAGAAGACAATTATAGTGTACAAGCGTGTGCGCAGACACAGGTGCACTCTCTGTTCCTTTTCTCTCATAGTCCGATGGATCAGCAATCCGACATGACCGGGGAAAGATCAACTGCAGGATCAACGGCTTAACATACTTGCCGAGGCACGGAGGTGTCGCACCACCAACTTCCAAACTCCAGGCTGTTACGGAGTTTGGGCACACCACAATTGCGGCGGTAAGGCTCCTCTTTGAGGAGTGGCTGGAGAATCGCCACAGCGTCTTCACCTTTCGCCTGAAGCAGGTCCTCACCGGATACGGATGTTTCTGGAGGTTCCTGTTCAGGATTAGGCTGGAGGAAACACCCGGGTGTCACCATTGTGCGTATCGCTCAGAGGACTCGGTGGAGCACACCACCGTCGTATCCTCGTGAAGGGGATCAGCGGCAGCTACCTCTTCCGCCTGGCCTTGGTCTAGGTCATGGTACGGAGCAAGAGGGAATGGAAAGCTGTCACATCCTTCTGCGAAGGAGGTTAAATGCGTGAGAGAGACTCAACAGAGACGCCCTCACGCCCCCAGCAGCCGCCGCAGGAGACGCACTGGGCACCGGTGGTTGTAAGCCGATCTTCAACCGTAGGCGCGGGCTTGCGGACGGCGAGTATTGGGTAGGTGGCCGTCCGATAAGGACCAGGCCAGAGAGTCGACGGCGCGTAGTGTTCGACGCGCGCCTCAAAGAGATGTCTGCGGTACCTGGCGGGGCCCGTTAGGGAAATAGAGTTACCGCGGCAGAACAAGGGTGGGTGCACGCCCTCCCGCTCCACCCAGAGCGGGAGAAGTCATTGGATGAATTCTCACTCTACAAAAAAGAGGCTGTTACAGAGTAATTCCTTATTGGAAAACCCAGTAGCACTTTTTGCTCACCCCGGGAATTGAAAACCCAGGACCACTCGCCCCTCGATGGTTTTGTGGTCGCACTCGCAATCACGAAACTAACGAGGCTGTTAAATCAATTATACAGCAATCCTCTATAAGCGTCTCATAATAAACTGCCAAGCAATAAAATGAACACACATAAAATTAATTGAAAATGCCAGTCCTAGGCCAAAAAGCAAGCTCCTCCCGTGTTCTCCTGACCACGTCTCGTCCCACGCTTCAAATTCTCAGTATTACACTATAGATTTTACCTACGTACCTACTTATAAGCGTCCGTTCCTCTGTGAAAGCTGGCATTCCGCTCGCTCCCTAAAGGAATTCCATTGCAACTGGAATGCGCTTTAAAATTCAACGGGTCGCGTTTTGAACAAAAATAAAGAAATAAAATTCTTGAGATGTATTGAAGGTATGCGTTTCGGGTCGTTTTACACGTGAAATTTTAAGCCCAGCCGTTTCGGAGATACGGCCGAATGGTAATTTTTCATCTATTTTCATAAATAACTTCAAAATTGTATATTATACGAGAGCCTTACAATGCGCCCTTTCATTTGAAATGCTACACGAAACAGTTTGTAAATCTTTGATATTTAATTTTCCGATTTTCACACCAAAAGTGACCCCCGTATTCCAAATTAATTTATTTAGGGTACACGACCGTGTTTGGGTCACAGATATTCATGTGTGTACTAAATTCAGTCAGAGATTCGGAGCAAATTGGCTGTGACAGACGGACAGACAGACATTCGAGTTATCCTATATGGGTTCCGTTTTTTCATTTGGACTTTCGGAACCCTAAAAACAATTATCTCAATGCATATTAGCTTCCTAGCTGCTAGTAGAGCATTGGTGGCCCAGTGGTGACGGCTGCGAATTACAAGTAGTAGGTCACGAGTTCAAACCCAAGGAGACATTTTACTTTGTGTAAACTATTTCATCACCAAGGAAAACATGGTGAGGAACCGGCATGTCCTAGAACCAAAAATTTGAAGACATGTGTCATCCACCAACTCGCATTGGGCCCGCGTGGTGGATTACAGCCCACACCCTCTCACAAAGAGACCTGTGCCCCAGCAGTGGGCACATAAAAGGCTGATATGTTGATGATGATAGTAGCTTCCTAATTATGGGATGTTTTAAGAAGTTCCATTCTTCACATTCTATCAGCAATTTAGATGGATTATCACTATAACGGAAAGGCTACATTTCAATGATGGAGTGTAATATAGTTCACACTCGTGGATTTTACCATTTACCTCTCGGATATCCCCGATTTTATATTTCTCTTTGACCCCTTGACACCAGGTGGCCAGCTAAATCATTTTGTAAAAAAAATACTCTATAGTTGTGATCAATCCACTAAGCTGATTGAATGGCCATCAATTTTGTTAGTTAACAAGAGGACAACATCTTTAAGGCAATCAGGTAGCAACGGTCCTTTTCTAATATTTTGACAGATTTCATATATTTTATAAAAAGTATTTTTACTCTACGAGGAGGCATGAAGGGCTCGTGGCTAAAGTAATAACAGTCACACGGGTCGATTCATCAGTTTAAGCTACGCTTTCCGGAGTTGGTCCATGGATGGGTGACCATCTTTACATACCGAGACTCCTTCGTGTCTCGGAAAGCACGTTAAGCTGTTGGTCCCGGCTGTTAATCGTGGATCTTTGATAGTCGCTACGGGTCGTCAGAAGCCCGAAAGTCTGATAACCAATCAAGGGCATCGTATTACCCAGTTACTGGGTTGTTGAGGTCAGATAAGCAGTCACTCCGTGTAGAATACTGATATTCAGCTGCATCCGGTTAGACTGGAAGCCGACCCCAAGATAGTTGGGCAAAGGCTAGGCAGATTGATTTTTTCTCCTCGATCAAGCACATTCCAAACCTACAAATGTAGTTATCACAAACCTAAGCAGATTCGAATGGATTCGCGGAGCATCTTACATATTGATGCGCGTATGAATACCGACGACCCAGTTCCATACTGTCATGTCTGTCGATTATTAAGGGAGTGTTGCGACCACGCGTTATGAGCTAGGAAGGGGATGTCGGTCGGTAGGTATCGAAGCAAATAAAATAGGTCCTGGTATTGCGGATAAAATTTTGGTTTTTAGACAAAATTGGATGTGAGATGTGGTTTTAATATATTAATATAGGCTTCGTGATCGATACCAAGTTGATTTGATTTGATGGTAAATAAAATATTATGGTAAGGAATTGTAACCTGCATGACAATCGCTTTTGATAGAAAACAGATCGTTGAGGTTTATCTTCTCTTTAGAATCAAATTCGGAGACGGAACGTCATCGGACATTAAATGAAGCAGGATCGTTAAAATATGTGAGTGACCTTGACGAACATAACGATGACGTTTCGGCTTCTCATTTTAACTATGTGAGCTTATTTCGCGTGTACATATACAAGCCGACTTCTCATACTGGTACTTCAGATTGCTGGATTTTGACACTCCGTCTATTAACTTTCATAGTTTTTTTTTTTCTTTTTACTGTATCATACTGAAACCCGCCTGTTCCTTCCCTGCCTGAGTGCCCAGGGGTGCGGTAACTCATGTTGAGAACTTATCCGCTACCCCTAAGGTGTCAACGACCAGTTTGTATTGTCTGGTCATTTCATAATAATCCATTCTTCACTGAAGTAGTTATTTGTTTATCAATACATCATTACATTTATAAAACAAACAAAGTACTTAATCAAAATCAAAATCAAAAGTCATTTATTCAAACTAGGCTGAGAACCAGCACTTTTTGAACGTCAAAGTTCTACATAAAGACAGTCCCCCAAAAAACGCCCGCCCGTCACCACTTCCTAGTGTTTTAGCTGTGAAGAAGAAGTGGCCAACAAACTCCCCAGCAACACATCTGTCTGTTAAGTTTTAAGAACTTGAATCTATATAATTCTAAGCAACAATCTTAACATTATGTAAAACAGAAAAATAAATATATGTCGTCTAAAATATAATCATGAAATTAAATAATCCGCCACTTGCCAGCTAGCACACTCAATCATGCCATTAAAAACCAACTCAAGCATAAACACTAAACCAAATTAAAGAAGCCTCCATACATAACTGGTGTGCCTGCTTACAAGAACAAAGATTGAAACTATCAAAGGGCTGTGATTCGAAGCCACAAGTGATGAACTAGGGCCATCACACTAAATTTGGTAGACAATTATTATATGAACTCATATAATCTGTCATAACCATAAGCTAAATATGGAGAAAGAACATCAAGTGTAACATTGTCTTGCGTTCAACACAGCGACCAACTATTATTATCTTCTAAGTAGTCGTTGATGGAATAGTATGCCTTCGAACAGAGACTAGATTTAACTTTAGTTTTAAATGCATTAAAAGGCAAGTCAAGAAAAGAACGGGGTAGCTTATTGTAAAATTCGATACCGAGACCCTCAAACGAACCATGAACCCTACGAACACGGTGGGAAGGAACATGAAGTTTATACTTATTTCTGGTGTTAAAATTGTGGATATCACTGGTCTTTTTGTATAAATGTATATTTTGTCTAATGTATAATATGTTTGCAAAAATGAATTGAGATGCCACCGTGAGAATTCCAATCTCTTTGATTCAGCTGTAAAAACATCTAAAGTAGGCATAAAAAAAAACACCGATAGTCACATCCGATTCTGCCCGCACCAGGGTCGTGGGAGTGATCAAAAAAGTCACTTTGTCCATCGTCATCCACAGCGGGAGAAGTTATTTGATGATATTCCACCCCATTAAAAAAGCTCTGACATTCTCAGTCAAATCATTACCAAAAAAAAAAAAAAAATTAAATAAATCTCAATAAAGAAATAGTAATCTGAATAAAAAGAAAAAAGAAAAATGAGTTTATTGGCATAACAGCAAAAAGAAAAAACTTTTTTACAAAAAAAAATAACCGACTTCCAAAAAAGAAAATACACTAAAAATTAAAAAAAAAAACTTTATTAATTTCGGAAGTCGGTGTTTGCATTTTATTTCTTCGTTTTTTGACACCGTCTGCCGAAATGAAAGTTATTTTTAAATTTTAATATATTTTCTTTTTTGGAAGGTGTTTTTTTTTTGAAAAAAAGTTTTTTATTTTTCAATTTTTAGTTGTTATACCCCACAACTAAACACCCCAATAAAATGGAACGTGGAATTTAAACATACTTACTCGTAATTGGAGAAAACCAAAACGTCGTTGTAATAAGTTTAAAAATAATATAGCAAATAAACTTACACCATCTTTAGTAGACAACGATAATCCTAATGAAATCTATAGAGGCCTTTTTGATGTTGTGCAAAAAGAGTACCAAGCCATTTTTAAGTCTAAAACTATAGACGTTACGGGTACCTCCATTGGCTTCAACCAATGGGCCACTGCTGGTATATATAAAAGTAGAGCGAGACTATACGAGTTATACGGTTTAAAAAGATATAGGTTCGATACTCCTTTTCTAGAGTATGTTAAAAAATATTCTAAATTGTTTAAGAAGATTTGTGTTGCTGCTAAATCAAAATTCTTAAGCGAGACAATTAAAAATTCTGATAATAAAATAAAAGCCACTTGGAAAATAATAAATAATGAAACGGGAAAGTCGGTTAAAAAAGTAAATCAGCTAGAGATTCTATTCGAAAACAAATTAGTTAGTAAACCAGCTGACGTAGCTCAGGCATTTAATGAGTTTTTTGCCCACATACCTATAACTACAACTCGCTTCTTAAATTCATCCCCGTCTAAAGCTGAAAGTCTTTTGAACGGTAGTGTACCTAAGTGCAATCAATCATTTAGTTTTGAGCATGTAACACCACTTGACGTAGTTAACGTTTTTAACTCTCTAAAATCAAAAAACACAGGTGATTACTGGGGCATCTCAATTAAACTTTTGAGTGATATAATAGGCATCGTAGCGCCTTATCTTGCTGTAACTTTTAATAAATGCGTGGACTCAGGAACTTTTCCTGATCTCATGAAGTGTAGTAAAGTCATACCTCTATTTAAATCAGGCAATAAAAATGATATAGGCAACTTCAGGCCTATTTCCATCCTGCCTGCATTTAGCAAAATTTTTGAAAAGTTAATACTGAAGCAGTTGCTAACATATTTTAATGTAAATAGCCTCCTTCATAATGATCAATATGGCTTTACAAAAGGTCGATCGACTACAGATGCGGGTGTTGCTCTCCTAAAACACATATTCAACGCATGGGAGAACTCGCAAAATGCTATCGGAGTTTTCTGTGACCTCTCCAAAGCTTTTGATTGCGTACACCATGACACGCTTTTGCGTAAGCTGCGTCATTATGGTCTCCAAAACGAAGCTCTAAATGTAATTGATTCATATTTATGTAATAGGTTCCAATGTGTAGATATCAATGGTGTTAAGTCTTCCGGGCTACCAGTTCATTTAGGTGTGCCTCAAGGCTCGATATTGGGACCATTCTTGTTTTTGGTGTATATTAATGATTTACCATATTTTTTAAAGGGTATCTGTGACGTAGTACTGTTTGCAGATGATACCTCTCTTATCTTTAAAGTAGATAGGAATAGAAATGATTTTGATAACGTAGATAGCGCTCTCTCAATGGTTACGGATTGGTTTACGACAAATAACTTGGTTCTTAATGCTAAGAAAACTAAATGTATAAAGTTTGCCTTACCTAATGTTATAAATCTAGGACCTAATGTCATCTTAAATAAAGAAGTGCTTGAAACTGTGGACTCGGCAGTTTTTTTGGGTATAACTGTTGATTCCAAACTTCAATGGGGCGCACATATATCAGGCCTATCAGGAAGGCTCAGCTCTGCCGCCTACGCCGTCAGAAAAGTTAGACAATATACTGACGTTGACACAGCACGGTTAGTCTATTTTAGTTATTTCCATAGTGTTATGTCTTATGGTATTCTTTTGTGGGGTAAAGCTGCGGACATACAAAATATATTTGTTTTACAAAAACGTGCTGTACGAGCAATCTATAGGTTAAGGTCAAGAGTTTCTTTACGAGAAATTTTCAAAGAGATTGGAATTCTCACGGTGGCATCTCAATTCATTTTTGCAAACATATTATACATTAGACAAAATATACATTTGTACAAAAAGACCAGTGATATCCACAATTTTAACACCAGAAATAAGTATAAACTTCATGTTCCTTCCCACCGTGTTCGTAGGGTTCATGGTTCGTTTGAGGGTCTCGGTATCGAATTTTACAATAAGCTACCCCGTTCTTTTCTTGACTTGCCTTTTAATGCATTTAAAACTAAAATTAAATCTAGTCTCTGTTCGAAAGCATACTATTCCATCAACGACTACTTAGAAGATAATAATAGTTGGTCGCTGTGTTGAACGCAAGACAATGTTACACTTGATGTTCTTTCTCCATATTTAGCTTATGGTTATAACAGATTATATGAGTTCATATAATAATTGTCTACCAAATTTAGTGTGATGGCCCAAGTTCATCACTTGTGGCTTCGAATCACAGCCCTTTGATAGTTTCAATCTTTGTTCTTGTAAGCAGGCACACCAGTTATGTATGGAGGCTTCTTTAATTTGGTTTAGTGTTTATGCTTGAGTTGGTTTTTAATGGCATGATTGAGTGTGCTAGCTGGCAAGTGGCGGATTATTTAATTTAATTTTATGATTATATTTTAGACGGCATATATTTATTTTTCTGTTTTACATAATGTTAAGATTGTTGCTTAGAATTATATAGATTCAAGTTCTTAAAACTTAACAGACAGATGTGTTGCTGGGGAGTTTGTTGGCCACTTCTTCTTCACAGCTAAAACACTAGGAAGTGGTGACGGGCGGGCGTTTTTTGGGGGACTGTCTTTATGTAGAACTTTGACGTTCAAAAAGTGCTGGTTCTCAGCCTAGTTTGAATAAATGACTTTTGATTTTGATTTTGATTTTGATTTTGTCATCGAGGTATACGTATTTTTTGTTTTTGTTCAGTTTTTCAAAAAGCGCTGAAGCAATTTCGATAAAATTTATATGGGACCACCTCGGGCGTATTCGAATAAAAAAAAGCAGAAAGATTAATAATGCCATTATGAATACTCTCCGGAAGCAATCACACAAAATGATAGCCCCTCTACTGATTAGGAATACGTCACAATATTTCATCGGCAGTTCGCCTCACTATTGTAACGGGAACTTTTTGCCTCATTATGGCTTCCTTTGAATTGCTGATTTATACGTTTAGTTTACTCCTATGAGAGACGTGGCGACTTTTTTCTTATTGTTGTGACGTCACTTTGAGTATTCAAGGGATAAATTATTGTGATATTATTCATGTAGTTTAGTTGCAGTGTTTACTTCTCTATGTTTGAGAACTTGACTGAGTTCCAGATTTTCACATGATTTAATTTATAGAGCGTAGATAGCGTAATAAAATCGTAAACTAAACGCAGTCTATAGACGTTGGCATAACATAAAATAACACAAATATCGAAATGATAATTAATTATTTAGAAATAGAAATAACATTAAATATACCTAAATAAACACTTAGTTATATCTAAAAATGCATAACTGTTGCATAAATTCATAATAGTTAACGATTTAGGAGGTAGGAATGATTTTCGTCTTTATTTTTTTTTTTGTTCGTAATATGGCAATTATTAATTGACAGGTAAAGAAAATCTGTCTTTCAGTTCACTTCTTTGGATTGATGGTTTGGATTGTGGTTTGTGACTACATCAGACCAATTTAGTGAATAATCTGTCTGTTTTATAGTGGCAGAAACAAACATGAATGGTCGGGATGCAATCAAACTATCACTGAAAATTTTGCGGATTTTGGAAATCTGAGAGCTGAGTTAAAAGAGACTTAGTAAAAGTTGTAACACTTAAAAATAGAATAAATTTAGATTCGTGGAATGGAGCGTTATTTTGCGAGTTGACAGATGACAGATTGTCGTTTGACGTTTTTTTTTCTCCAACTTGATCTGCAGCGAGTCTGTTTATTAATTCTTTTTTATATATTGGAAAAAACTACTTAAAAGCATCTAATGATGGCTCGAGGTGTAAAAGGGACCAGAATCAAGTTCAAATGCTGTACGCATAAGAATGTAGGACGATGTAAGTACTTCTATTGGGATTTTCTGTAGCAACGCTAAGTCTTAAGCATGGCATTTAAGATTCTCACCGAATGTTTTCTTGTCGGCAGGGTTCCTACGTTAGATTTAATTGATAATATGGAAAAACTTTATAAAATGGTCGCATTATAAATTTCACTACATTTTGGAAGAACAATGCGGTCTTAGCAAAGGGTTCTGAACACAAACATCCACGTGTCCAGAGATGCCCATGATTAGATGACCACGGCATAGATACTGCTACTGTAATGTTTTCCTCATATTTTTATTGTAATTTATATGGTGTACATAATAAAGAGTATTCTATTCTATTCTATACTGCTTGAGGATCTCCTCACTGGACCTATAATCTTCGATCTTCGAACGAATTTTACCCTAAAAGTGATTCATCATAAATTGTTAGTTCAACATACAATTTTCTGTGTACTGAGTGCTATCTGGTGTGATGCAGTGTTGAAAATAAATGTGAAATAATTATGTGGAGACCAAATTCAAAGGACTCTTATTTACTACATACAAACCACGTGCGCAGTATACCCGAGGATTGGTAATCAGGGTCTCATGCCATAAAATATCTCTGACGCTAGCCGGTGGAAGAATAATTTCTTTACAAAGTGAGGTTACGTAGCAATCTATATTTTTTTAAATGCGATTTGATAGGCCAGTCGTAGAATCCAAAATAACAAGTCCAAGTCCAACGTGTAAGCGGGGTTCTCTGTGTCCGGTATGGTAGCAAGGGTCGTACAAGAAGCAAGATCAGAAATCCGTAGATAAAAAGCAGAAGTCGAGAAAAATATCAATAAGACTTGGGAGGATGTCAATCCATGATACTGACAGATAGTAACACTAACTCAGTCATTTGGAATCGTTAACAAAACTGCGTTTTGAGTGTTTTGAGATGACTATCAGCACATATTTTAATCGATTAAGAAACATAAATCGATTTTAATATTTATCTTAACTATATATTTATGTGCGAGTCAATCACCGAACAATAATATACATGTCAGCGTATTTACGACACCGCGCTCTATGCCTTGAATATTTTATGTAATAACTAAGTAAAACAGTCAGTACGTTTTCGGATAGCATACCTATCGGGCGCGACTCAATCTCATCTCATTAGTTTTATTCGTTATCCCATTTGTATTAAGTACTGAAATATAGTTATCTTTATAATCTTTAATCCTAGTTTATCTTAATCTCACTCCAACCCCGAACAATATAAAACGTTTATTCGAATAGATTTAACTATTGTAATTTAATAAATCTTCTGGTAAAAGCATTTCTTTTAATAATTTAGAACACTGTCACGTTAACCGATTATAATTTCATTTTATTCGTCACCACTTAATTTTTCGATTTCTCATTTTTCAGATTGTAAATTGGGCTGATTTTTCACATTTTGAAATAGACAAATATACCCCTTTTTTAACTAACTACAATCAGGCCCAGAAATCCCCGTCTCCTTGAAGAAGAAATACCACAGCCCTGGCACAGGCAACTGAAGGAACAAGGGTGGGTTTTAGTCAGTGAAAGTCTGACACCCGCTCCACCACCCAGAGCGGGAGAAGTCACTGGATGAATGATTTCTTCATTGGATAATTTCCCACCCCAAAAATAAAAAACCATGCGATATTACGTTAGTGCATGAGCATTACTTTTATTTTTTTTAAGATTCGTTATCGCTGATGCAATGTCACTTTGTCAAGGGCCTTAAACTCGTCAAACAATCCCAAACACACCCCTACCTCTCAGAAAAACTCTCAAAGACAGAATACCTCACACAATTATACCTACTACAAAAACGACACTTTCCAACCCACCATTAAACGGCTCAACAAACACCAGCAACACCAACAATGTACATTAACGACACTCGATTCAAATTAGTACAAATCGCTTAGGGGGCGAAATGACACCGCAACACCCCAACTACAATTATTGTGGACACGACGCCACTTCACAGCCATTCCAACCACTAATGGCTACAAGATTTGTTAAATGGTCCTTACGTCTTTGTAAATTGTATGGTATGGATTGCAATGGATTTATGAGGGGTTAAAGGCGAAATGGGAGAGAGCTTTGCTGCAGTGGTTTCAGTTTAGTTTGAGAAGGGAACTGAAAATTGTGCCTTTTGTTCGTTTGGTTCAGTTTTAATTCTATAAGTTTAGTACTCTATGGTAAGCACTAGTTTAGAGAAAAAAAATTGTTCTATCTTCAAGGCTTCATCAAAGCCGATTACTAATCGATGTGTGTAGGTTTACGTACACTCTTTTTACCCGACTACGCGACGCAAGGGAGGGTAATGTGTTTATCACACTATGTATGTATACCCGGGCCTGCCGATGACGAGTAATGGGTAGCTCGCCGTCCGATCAGCACCAGGCCCGTGAGTCGACGGCGCGTAGTGTTCCACGCGCGCCTCAAAGAGAATTTGTCAGCCACCACTGACGGGGCCCGTCATGGCTGGTGCCTGCATGCCTAGGGGTAGCGGATAAATTCATAATAGAGTATCTGCTCCCCTGGGCACTAAGGCAGGGAAGAAACAGGGGTGGGTTTTAGTCAGTAAGAGTCTGACACGCCCTCCCGCTCCACCCAGAGCGGAAGATGTCATTGTATGATTTCCAAACCACAAAGAAAAAAGCCTATGTGTGTATGTATGTTTGTTCCTTTGTGGCGCTATATAGACCAAACGCTTGGGCTCATTTTGATCATTCTTATGTCAATTGATTCGTCTTAATCTTGCAAGTGCTACTAAAGACATGACAGTAATCAAAATACAATAATTGGCGACAACCAGACGCCATATTGTGAAAAAGAAAAAAATGAAAGTCGTCGAACTATTTTAAGTGGGGTATCAAAATAATGGGTTCGAGGAGGCGATTCAAAAAATATGACTCACTAAAACGAAGACAATAAGAAAAACATGTTCAAAAAAGGCGACTGTAAAAAAAACAACTAAAAAGTTCCATACAAGTCACTTTTCAAGCAGTCTGATACAGTTGGTGGCATGAAATCAATAATTGAACTAAATTATCTACCTCCAATATATTTTTTTTTAATTCTGTGTGCGTAAGCTCGGAGCCCTCTGTATCATAAAAAATAGCTTACGCACACAGAAACAATGTGCACCAATGTGCACATTGTTTCTGTGTGCGTAAGCTATGGTTGGGTTCGTCTTGGTTGTGTGTGTGTAGATCAATGATCTACACACACACAACCAAGACGAACCCACTGTGAAATAGAATATCAGTAGATTTCAGACAAGCAATTATGCTGGTCTGAAGTTTGGGAAGTAGAAAATGTTAAAGTATTGTATAGATTGAGCTGTATTCCTGAGTTGAGGTTGAGTTGATTGAGTTTGCAAACTCTGTTACTGAGCATGAAGTCCTGATTTTAATTACAGGGTTGAGCAAAGTGTCATTGGATGTTTCCACCTGGAATTTGTCATCAACAGCCCAGTGACTGGATTTGAGCATGGTTGATGAAAACAGTGTGCCTATTTTTATCAGCATACATGTGTAGGTACGCTATTGATGTGAAACATCTATTGGCGCGGCGTGGCGGTAAAACGATTCGAATGCCGTGACGGAAAACGGCATGACGTTGTCGTGCCACGATCCCACCACCGCCACCACCACCGGTCTCGATTCTCTTTTACCTAGAAATATCTTTGTCAACAACAACCACAACTACAAGAACAACAATAACACTAACAACAAACAACAATAATGAATTGCAATATTAGAATAGATGTTTCACATCTTTTTTTTTTTTTTTTGTGGGGTGGGAAATCATCCTATGACTTCTCCCGCTCTGGGCGGAGTGGGAGGGCGTGTCAGACTCTTACTGACTAAAACCCACCCCTGTTCCTTCCTGCCTTTGAGTGCCCAGGGGCGCCGCAGGGGGGCCGTCTCGGGACGCCCGCCAGATGTTTCACATCTGGCGGGCGTTCCGAGACGGCCAACTTTTTTTTATATACATTTGGAAAATTCATGTGTTTTCTCGTAGTGACGAATAAGTGATATCTGCAATTTCTACAAGACGATTTCCAATAAATGAGTTACGAACCCATTACCTAAACGTACAAAAACGGGTTAAGTGATAAGTAAGCAAGACCATTTATCCAACTAGGAGAAAAAATATACGAGAGAAAACTTAAGTTTTAAAAGTTTAAAGCATTTAGCGAGTTATTATATTACAGTTAGTATTTTTGTCCACAAGCCAACTCTGGAACTGCAGTAGTAGTTAGCCAAAAAGGTAATTAAGAAAGTGCTATCCCCAAAATATGTTGTCGTAAGCTGAAATGTGATTAACCTTGTTAACTAGGAAATGCAGGGGAGCAGTGGTAGAACAGTGTTAACGGCCGCGACTTTCAAGTTGTAGGTCGTGAGTTCAAACCCAGGCAGGCACTTTACTTTGTGTAGTCTATTTCATCACCACTGCTCTCAAAACGGTGAAGGAAAATATCGTGAGAAAGCCGCCTTGTCTAGAACCAAAACTTCTAAGACAAGTCTTCTAACACCAACCCGCATTGGGCCCATACGTGGTGGATTACGGCCTACACTCTCTCACGGGGAGGACGCCTGTGTCCCAACAGTGGGAACATCATTTTCTTTTTTAGGCTGATTAAGTGATAATGTTATGCTTATATTAATAGGAAACAATACTTATAAAATATGTTGATTTTTTCGGCGCTTTCCCATCTCACAGAAACTATGCAGTTTTCCGGGGTGAAGAGTAATTTATGTTACGCTAGCAATAGTGTAGTTTTTTATGAGTGAAAGAAAACAGTTAAAAATCGAAAATGGGTCAGTCCTACAATAATAACTTCGTACAAACGAACAAATTTTTTGTATCTCTTACATTACTAACATATTCTTATGAATGTTTTCTATTAATAATTTTATTAACCTCTTAGGCTCCGGGGAAAAACAGATTGTCGAATAGAAGCTCGACGACAACCCGGGTTGCCAGTCGATTTTTTTTTTTTTTCGGAGCCTAAGAGGTAGTTCCTTTCAAAGAAAAAGAAATTCCATGCAGATTTAAACCACGATTAAACTCCAGCAAAAACAAGAATTTTCCTGGAACGACATAAAAAGTTTATCATAGCCAGTCCTTTGTTTGCCCATTTTGTGACCTACGCAAGCATATTTAAGCTGCTTGTACTTAAGCTCTAAAGCTTATTAAGTTACCTTTAAGCTGTCGGCATTTTAGGGGGTCGGTACTTAACTTTGGGCTGGAATTATGGTTGAGTTATGCATTGTCCCGTTGATCTAGTGATTTGAACGTGGAGGGCCGACCCGGAGACCAAACTTCTAGTTCTTTTGGGCTTTCCTGGTATATTCTATTTATTTCTTTCTTTAAAAACGTTGCTCCATACTAGGAATTACTCTTTTATCGTGGGTCCGGTAACACCAGAACAACTATCTGTAAGCCACACAAATATTTGTTCCGTGCGGAATGCTCGACACGCAGTACAGTGCAGGCAATTGCTCAATCACTGGACCAGTAGTAAGTGACTGCCTTTTTTATTTTTTTATAGGGTAGGAGCCCTTCGGCTCTCACAGTACCTACAGGTATATACATATGTGTAACACAACGACATTACCTTTTTTAAATCTTTTTTAAGGAGCTTGGTTACAATACTGACTATGTCGCTCCATCATAGCCAAATTTTGATTTTTAAATTATTTTGATTATAGCTAATATGATTGCCCTCAGATTCAGGCGTGCCTCTAAAGAGGTCAAGCGCACTATATGTAGTACTTACTGCACGTCTTTTTACTCTTGCAGTCTGTGGGCTCATTATACTCAGAAATCATACAGCGCCCTTCGCGTGCAATACAATAACGCATTCAGGGTGCTGATGGGGTTGCCCCGATACTGCAGCGCATCAGGGATGTTTGCTGAAACTCGCGTCGACTGCTTCTACACTGTGATGCGGAAGCGGTGCGCATCCCTGGTCAGAAGGGTGCGGGGCAGCACCAACAGCATCCTGTCTATGGTAGCAAACAGCTGTCTATGGTAGTGTGCGTTTGTGAACCACTGCTGCAGGGTGTCGACTGGGCCTGTCACCTTGCAGCAGTGATGTCACAAATGGGTTTCTGTGTTCATGTTTTACTAACATAGTTTATATGAGTCTTGTTACTCGAATTAAATGATTAAATAATTATAATATATATTTTGTAAAAAGAGTTCTAGCCTCGTCCGACATAGGATTAGCTAAAACACTATTGCAGGTACCGTTTTCAAACATGTTTTGGGAATTTAAGGCGCTATTAACTGCCAATGACCTTGAATGGTTAGCTTGCGTGTTGTGTGCTGAGCTCACGTAACGCGTCGTACGTCCACCCAGTAATAGGACTCGCCCATCAAAGAGCGCTGTCCGGAATATGACGTATTATTATTTTATTACACATAAAAAAATATGTATTAAATTAAAACACTTTGACTAAATAATTAAATAATCTTTAAAATGGTGAAGGTTTCATAAAAATACTGTCTATAGTTTTTGCGTGATTCTCAACTTTTTATCCGCGTTAGAAGACATAATTTACAAATTAATTACACTATGTAATAAAAAAATAATTTCAAATGTCCTCAAATCAAATGACGACGAAAAATGTCTAGAATTTTTTTTAAAGAAATAAGACAAGTAGTTTAGACGTGATGTTCAATTAAAAACCATTAAAAGTCGTATAACTGTGCCTTAACAAATTTCGCCGCACTAAGACATGTTGTCATGTACGTCCTCGATTATTCCACATTTCTCGCAATTACATGACGGTGTGATACTGCTTACGTTCCTTGTACGTAAACTTCCTCGATGGGATGTGACTTTCGAAGCCTTATGGCAGTAACAATACCTATTCTAAACAGCTAAACAACAACAACACAAACAGCTAACAGCTAGTTATCTATCCAGGAAATCATTAGAGGCTCAGGCTGAATGGTGGTGTACCAAATACCTTTCACTCTTGATCTGACATCATGACATTCTTTCTAAAGTTTATGACAGTAATTTTTGACCGCATAAAAGTTATATGAGTGAATGGGTACTTTATCTGACTGGCCTGTTGGTCTAGTGGTTAGTGACCCTGACTGCTATGCCGGAGGTCGTGGGTTCGATTCCCACCCAGGACAAATGTTTGTGTGATGAGCATGATCATTTGTTCTGTGTCTGGGTGTAATTTATCTATAATATGTATGTATTTAGAAATATATAAGTATGTTTATCAGTTGTCTAGTACCCATAACACAAGCTCTGCTTAGCTTGGGACTAGATGGCGTTGTGTGATAGTTGTGGAATATTATTATTATTATTATTATCTAATGGAGTACCTTCCCATTTAAACATCCATCACTTCGTTGCAATGCAGCCCGATATGTGACGGAATGCACTGCAGTACCTATTACTAATTTATAATTTTGTCAAAGTTCTCGAATCTTAATGACTATTTTGTAAGCTATTGATGTGCCCCGAATTGAACGACACTACCCTTAGACTATGAAAGGTTATAGACTGAACGTCATTGGACATTAAATGAAGCAGTATCGTTAAAATGTGTGAGTGACCTTGACGAACAAGCCGGCTTCTCATTCTGGTACTTCAGATTGCTAGATTTTGACACGCTGCCTATAACCTTTCATAGTCTAAGACACTACCTTACTTTCTATAAAAGTAAGCCTTGCTAACATAAAACGCCTATAAAAGTATAATTTACATTCCAAAGTCAACGTAACATTCCAAATATTTTACCCTTTACGATTATAGCCTCCAATTTCGACCATAAACAGTAGATAAAGCTAAGTTAGCCTAGACTTGGCTTAGTTTAAATCTAACCTAGTTATAGTCTGTGGTAACCGCGAACGTTTAAACGTCATTTAGGTATAGGGTCACACCTCGTTTGGAACTGGGTCCTATTTGCTTACGTAATCAGAGTTTAGCAAAGGGTCTGTTGGACAAATATATTGAGTGCCTGAAATTTGGTTTAGTTCATTAAAGGTCTCTAATTGTAAGTTTAGATAAGTTGCGGTCGTACGTAGACTTTACTGTCTTGTGGTTAGAAGATATCACTGGCTAGGGCGTGGTAGCTCCACTATTACAATGAGGCTTTATGAACACTAAATTTATTTAAATATCTAAAAGTTCTCTCTCTCTCTTTCTCTGCCTGGCGATTCTCCATTATTTGGGGTCGGCGCTCGTCGTATATTTTCGCCATATGTGTCTGTGCTGGATCGTCGAAACATCTACGGTTATTTTTTTTTTATTTGGAGGGTCGGAAATCATCAAATGACTTCTCCCGCTCTGGATGGAACGAGAGAGCGTGTCAGACTCTTACTGACTAAAACCCACCCTTGTTCCTTCAGTTGCCTGTGACAAGGGCCGCATTAACTCTATTTTAGTCGTTGGGCTATTATATAATTCGATTAGCCCAGCCATAGAATATAATTCAATAGACTTAAGCAGAATGACTTAAAGTACCTATGAGACTTAAAGTAACCTATGCCCTGCATTTGGTACTGCACGTTCGAGTGTACGGTGCCGTGGACTGCAGCTGAAAATCAGCTTCAAGTGTAAAATACCATGTGTTGTCACTTGACGTAATGCTGAGAGTCTGTTTCGGCACAATGTTGGATTTCTTTTAGTTGTAGGTTTCCTATCTCTCGATTTAATTTAATATTGTTCCAATAAATGCAATTTTCTCTTTTTCTTTAGCTGAAAGATATTCACTTCTGGACATATACCTCCCCAAGTGTCGCCACAATGAACGGGCCTGTGCGTCTCGCATCCATCGGCTACACGCGACCTTCACCAGGTCATCGGACCACCTTGTTGGAGGCCTACCAACGCTGCGTCTTCAGCTATAGATAATTAAGCAATTTTTTATAGATAAGTAATTATTAATGTTTAGAAAGAAATTTGGAATTGACTTAGAATGCGGCAATAGCGAGAGAATCAGCTATGACAACCTTTGGTACAAAGATGGAAATTTCGTGTAGGTACCTATTGTCTTTACGATCTTTACGGTATTTTTTTTTAAACCGACTTCGAAAAAGGAGGAGGTTATCAATTCGGATGCTTGTATTTTTTTTTTTTTTTTTTTTTTATGTATGTTCGGGCATAACTCCGTCATATATTGACGGATTTGCAAAATTCTTTTTTTATTCGAAAGGGGTTTATTCCGTAATGGTCCCATTTAACTTTCAAAAAGATCTGATGATGGGTTTCGGAGACAGACAACGGAACTCTTCAAAAATTGACAGCAAATCAACCACGATTGCTGCTATCGTATGTCTATGAATTGTCAACACAGTTTAATGGGGAACCACAACTAAAAAGTGAAAAATAAAAAACTTTTTTGCAAAAAAATAGAACCGACTTCCAAAAAGGTGCAAAATAACTTTAATTTCGGAAGTCGGTGTCAAAAAACGAAGACACAAAACAGGAACACCGACTTCCGAAATTAAAGTTATTTTGCACCTTTTTGGAAGTCGGTTCTATTTTTTTGCAAAAAAGTTTTTTATTCATAGTGTTTTTATCAAGTACGAGTAACTTCTCCAACTCTGGGTTAAGCGGGAGGGCATGTCAAAGTCTTGCTGACTAAAACCTTCCCGTAATCCTTTAGTAGCCTGTGCCAAGGGCCGCGGCATCTCTTTCAAACACACACACCAGCGACGAAACTAATAGCTTAGTTCTGTTGTCATCTGAAGTGTGTAACATTTTTAGTTATCACTATAAAGGACTTTTCATTACGTTCTAGTCATAACATACATAGGTACAAGAGCGGCCGGTCCATAAGCATTATGAATTTATAATAAATTGAAGCACAAGCCTTCTACTCGGTGCTTAGCGCTACTGAATTTATTCAGAAATACTACCCTCGGACAAAGGGACCACCAGAGTTAAAAATGTTGGAAGTGGCTTCAGTTCAGTTCTATCAACACGTAGATGGTCGCCTTAATAAACAAATCCCCGTGCAATTGCAGTTAAAAAAAAACCGGCGTAGTGCGTGTCGGACTTCGCATATTTAGGGTTCCGTACCATATGAGGGAATTATCAAAGAAAAATAAATATATATCAATATATTGGTATTTATTAGTAAAATATACGTAATAATAAACAAATTTCAGACGACAGACAGACAGACGGACATACGGACACGTGAGTGACAGCAAGCCATTTGGACCCTTCGGGTACGGAACCTAAAAATAGATCAGAGCCGCTTTCACAGCCTTGTAACGGTATAACATTTTCCAGGCTAGAGGTCATATTTCGAGGTTCAAGAACATCACGATATATTAAAACAAAGTCCCCCGCCGCCTCTATCTGTCTGTCTATTCGTGATAAACTCAAAAACTACTGGACGGATTTTCACCAATAGACAAAGAGATGACAAAGGTTTAGGTGTATAATGTGTACCCGTGTGAAGCTGGGGCGAGTCGCTATTTGAGAAGTTTAGGGTTAAAGGATTATGTAGTGAGTTAATAAAACTACTTTAAAAAAAATTGATTTATGTATTTTTTTTTTGTTTTTTTTTTGGATTTTTTTTTTTTGTTTTTTTTTTATTCTATTCTATAAATCTTTTTCTGAAAACAGCATCAAAATTGGTTATAATCTAAAGCAACAATTTACAATTCAAAAGCTGAGATGAAATCACTACATAGTATAAAACAAAGTCGCCTTTTCTGTCCCTATATCCCTATGTGCGCTTAAATCTTTAAAACTACGCAACGGATTTTGATGCGGTTTTTTTCAATAGATAGAGTGATTCAAGAGGAAGGTTTATATGTATAATACATGCATCATATACTAAGGCAACATTGCTAATTTTAGAGGATTCTAACGTGATGTCGTAAATTAACCTATTTTTTTGGGCTTATTTAGCAATTTAGCAAAAACGCTGCCTAAACCCTACGAGTTAGATCAAATTAATGTACTACAGTATTGTACACCATAAAAAGGTCTACAAAAAAGTCCGCGATGGTATATGTTTATATTTTAGGGATAACCCACATTAACCATTTTTATTGTTTACTTTTTACGTGAAAAAATGGCTTATTTACGAAGCTATTTTAAGCAATACGGCATTAATCCTTATCGAATTAAGTACCTTAAATACAGTGTGCAATTAATATAGATCAATATGGTTCCTTACAGCATGTAAATTAAACAAATATTTTCGGAGATATTACAAATTTAAAATTTGCGTTTGCGGCGGGCGGTACCGGTCGGACGGGGCAGTGCGGGGAGGCATGCCTATAAATAGCGCGTCGGAGGCCGCGGTTATATAATTTTTTTTTAATTTAGTATCAGCATTGCACCCGTGCGAAGCCGGGGCGGGTCGCTAGTATTGGTATAAAAAAGAGTGGGAGCGAGGTGGGAACATCTCGCTGTCTTTTTTGTCAAGTATGCACGCCATATTTCGATGTACCACGCATCCCTTTTCTATTACTTGACAGTTTCCCCTTCCAATAGATTTGAAAGGTTTCTAACTTTCTTTATTGTAGACGGATTCGAAAAATTCTTTCTATTTCCGATTTTGGATATATTTTCTTTTTATTTATTTATTTATGCAATTAAAGCCCTGTTTTATTTATGCACACACAAAAACACTTACAAGTGAAAAACGAACAAATACAGATAGAAGAGCACAAAGGTCCTGTTTTTTTTACTAGTGGTTGCTATAATATCATCATTTGTCTTACACATTTACAAATTTCTTTACTTCTAAAATTTGAACCTAGCCACTTCTTGCAGCCTTATTTCCACTTACCACGAACGCATCATTAACGAGGAAACAATGGGTCGTGTCCACACCGCTGACCGCCACTTACTAGCTAAAAAACTTATCACTTTCATGCTAACATGGCTTCTAATAGCTCCATTTTGTGGTTTGACATAAAGTATGTTAGTGTCTTTGTAGAGTTTGTAGACCTGCTGTGTTGTATGGTTCAGAATGTTGGGCCACAAAAAGGCAACGAAAAGCAATTGCATGTATCTGAGATGAGAATGTTAAGAGCGATGTGTGGAGTAACGAGAATGGACAAAGTGAGAAATGAGTACATTAGAGGTAGCCAGTCACAGAAAGGTTGAAAGGGAGCCGTTTATCTTGGTATGGTCATGTAAAGAGGAGGGATAAAACACATTGTAACTAAAAGTGTAATTAATATAAATGTGGATGGATGGAGTGGGAGAAGAAGGCCAAGAGAGGGAAAAGGTGGATGGATCGTGTAAGGAGTGATATGAAAGAAAAGGGACTCAGTGATAGCGTGACGGCTGACAGGACAGAATGGAAGAAAAAAACGTGTTGCACCGACCCCAAGTAACATGGGATAACGGCAGGAAGATGATGATGATGATGTAAGTATGTATCTAAGTATTAAGTTTAAAGTTGAGGTGTTATACCTTGTTGTTTTAAGTTTCCTCCTACTTTCAAATAAGGAAGACGTAGTAAACAAATTAAATAAAAACAAACAAACCGGATAGTAGGTAAGTATAATAATATGTATGTTAGCATAAAATATACGGTGCGAGTCATTTGAGCCCTTTCTGTCTGTGTCTTAATGTTGTTGTGACAAATGACGACCCAAATGAACGGGTATTAAGAGGCAGCCTACTGCGGGTTGTGCCTGAGAACATTGAGACGACTTTTTGTCGAGTTGTTTGTGAGATTGTAACATCGACTTGATGTTGTTAAAATAATCACTTGAAAAACATTTAAATATATTGATCAACGCAAGAAGTTCAATATTCGTCAATTCATTATTCTCAATGTCATTGTAAATTTTGTTGTATATGTATCATAAATAAATGATAAATGATAAATGATGTTTATTCAGTAAATAGGTTACAAGGAACACTTGTACACGTCAATGTTTTTTGTCAGTTTAAGCTAGATGGGGCCGGTGTTTCCTAGCTGACTACCCTGAGAAGAAACACTGAAACAAAGTCAGAGGTCAAAGTCTCTTTTAGTGTTCAAATCCATACAATGTGTACTAGTTAAATCATATGAGAACCATGTAGGTTTATGTCTGGGATGAGCTTTTTGAAGAAAGCAACACACGAATTCGAGTGGACCTGTCCAGACAGTGCAAGCATTTGTCAGTCATCGCGAAGCTCAACTCAGAACTTTGAGGAGCTCAACGAACCGACGAACAATACCAAAGTAAGGACATTTGAGTAGGCCGCAAAAAATACTCAAACTGCCAGAAAATCATAAAATCTACATGAATATAACGACATACATAGTTCTCGCATTCACATTATTCTATATGAGGACCATGCAGCTTAGTGTCTGTAGTGGTCTTTTGAAGAAAGAACCAAACATATTTGAGTGGACCTGTCCAGTCAGTGCAAGCATTTGTCAACAGTCGAATAGCTCAACTTAAAAACCACTAAGGAGCTCAATGACATGACGAACAATACCAAAGAAACGACATTTGGGTAGGCCGCAAAAGTACTCAAATTGTCAGACAACGTTAAAAATTACTGTAAAAAGGAGGAGAAAATAATAATAATAACCCACATAGTCCTCACATTTACAATAATTAAGTAACCAAAAAAAATAAAAATATAATACTTTACAAAGTAAATATTTGTGTCAAACAAAATAGTAAGAATAATATGTCAATCAAAAAATAAAAAATAAATATAATACTTAACAAAGTATTCAAGTCAAAAAAAAAAAAAAATAATAAAATGTCAATAAAAAAAAATAAAAAATATAATATAATACTATACAAGTATTCATGTCAAAAACGAATATTAAAAAAAATATATGTAAACAAAGCGCTTGACACTTCATTTAAATATGTTTGAATTTGCCGCGTAATAACTTTGATGTGTATAAGTTATCTGTGATTGAACTTGGGAGTTTTTATGGAGCGGTCTGTCAGATTGACGTATTGAAACCGCATGCGAATTAGGTTATGAAAATTGTATTGTAATTTGAATATTTAAATAATAGAGATTAAGAACTGGTGAAACAATAGCTTTAAATGTTGTTTCTCTTTTCAGGTGAGTTTGTTATTAATTAAGGTTAAAGAATGTATTAGTGTTAAAACTAGTTTTTGTAACTAAATAAAATGTTCTCTTTTCAGAGCAACTCAATTATAGTTAGAGTTTTACTGTTCACCATAGTATCCAAGGATACATTAACACATTATAAAACAACATTTCTACAGCTGGTTACCAGGAATAATGGAGAAATTACGATTCGAGTTCATGGTTAAAGCCAGTGAAGATGTGAAAACAAATATTATTTGTGTAACGACAATCACGGATATAGATGGCCGGATCTATGCGATCCCAGACAAGTTACAACCTGTAAAATTACATAATGGAATAGTACAGACACAAGTCTTTCAAAAAGTAAAGGCCACATTACAAAAACGGCATGAGAAACGACAGGTGTGGGTATCCATGAATCCAGAAATGATGGCGGTTTATTGTGATGAAGATGGAAATAAACAATTTATGGGATACCTATTGGAGGAACAAACAAAACCACAAAGATCTACAACAGGAATTTCAGAAGATTCTCTGGCAAAAATCATGGAAAGCTTCGCTGAAATGAAGAAAGATTCATCAAAACCATTTAATATAGGCAGAATGGTAGAAAAATTTGTTATAGACAAATTCAATAGTAAAATTACTAATGTGTCCCAGTGGATGAAAACCTTTGAAGCGGAATGTGCCCGTATAGGAATAGAAGAAGATGTGAAAAAAATAGAAATTTTTAGGTTATTCATAGAAGATTCCAGTTTAGACTGGTATAGTTCCATGCTTATAAAGCATACAATAAATTCAGAATGGGCAATGTGGAAAAAGACCTTTTGTGAGACATATGCAGATAAGGGTTGGTCACCGATCAGGTATGCAATGTTATTTAAATACAGACAGGGCTCATTACTGGAGTATGCGTTAAAAAAAGAGAGACTATTATTAGAAATAAATAAGTCCATAGATAAACTCACTCTAATTGATCTGATTGCCACCGGATTACCTAATTTTATTGCAGATAAGATTGATAGGAATAGTTTAAAGGAAACTGAAGACTTATTTAATCATTTAAGAGGATTAGAGCATATGGTAAACAAAAAAACATTCGATAAAAAGTTAGGAACATCTGAAAGTAAATTTAAAGAAAAAAATGTAAAATCATTGGTTAGTCCGTGTAAAATCTGTCAAAAAGAGAATAAAGGTATACGTTATCATCCTGAATCCCAATGTTGGTTCAAAATTAAAAGTAATGATAGGGAAAAAAAAGATCAAATAAGGAGTGTAAACAATTCAGAATTAGAGATAGAATTAAATAAAATTGATCCAAAAAACTAATAGTGCCGCCATTAATTAAAATTAAATTACTAATTAATGATACATTGGAAATATCAGGAATCTATGATTCAGGATCGAATGTGTCTTTAATAAATTCAAGGTTATTATCTTTAAAAAAAATACCTACTTATGATAAAAATGCAGGTTTAAAAACAATTAATGGCGTAAAAAAATCAATAGGAATGGTAACTTTAAAAATTAAAATTTTCAAAATTGAAAAAGATGTTAATATTTTTGTTATAGATGAAGACAACTTCGACTATGATTTCCTAGTTGGATTAGACTGTATACAAGAATTTAAATTAACTCAAAATGAGAAATTAAATATTACCCAAAATGACCTCAGCAATAGTAAAAAAGACTACATAAGACAACCTATAAACACAAACAAAATTCCTGGCAATTCAGGTAGTGATATAAGGAGTAAACAATGTAAATATTTTGATAAAAAAGGTGAGGATATTACAAAGAAATATAAAATAAACTTTAATGAAAATATAATAGTCGATAATTTTGATATTTCGGTAAATAATTTAGATCATCAAAAAAAAACAGAGATTGATAAATTGATATGTAAATATAATTCAGTCTTCGCTAAAGACAAATATGATATAGGTACTGTAAAAGGTTATGAAGCCCATATTGATTTGTTGATAGATAAATACTGTAGCAAAAGACCGTATAGGTGCTCTATTGAGGATATGAAAGAAATTGAACATCAAGTATCAAAATTACTACAAAATAATTTGATTGAGGAGTCATATAGCCCTTTTGCAGCTCCGGTAACACTAGCATTTAAAAAAGAAGAAGGAAGGAGATCAAGGCTTTGTATAGATTTTCGCGAGTTAAATAAAATTGTAGTCCCCCAAGCGCAACCATTTCCACTAATAGAGGATCTAATGGTTAAAACAAGGAAATGTAAATTCTTTTCAACATTCGATGTAAACTCAGCATTTTGGTCCATACCTCTTAAAATTGAAGACAGACACAAAACTGCATTCGTTACTCAAGAGGCACACTTTCAATGGACTTGTTTACCTTTTGGTTTAAAAACATCTCCCGCTATTTTTCAAAGAATACTGAGTAGCATTATAAGAAAACATAAACTGACAAATTTTACAGTCAATTATATTGACGACATTTTAGTATTTTCTGAAACATTCGAAAAGCACATTGAGCACTTATCTTTGTTGTTAGAAGCAATTTTAAAAGAGGGTTTTAAATTAAAATTCACAAAATGTAAGTTTGCACAAGACTCAGTAAAATATCTAGGGCATATAATAAAAAACAATACGGTCACGCCATTAAAAGATAATTTGATAGCCATAAAAGAATTCCCAATTCCAAAAACACAAAAAAACGTCCGACAATTTTTAGGAAAAATTAATTTCTATGGAAAGTATGTGCCAAATATATCAATTACACTGGATCCTTTACATAATTTACTAAGAAAAGGAGAGAAATTCATTTGGACAGATAAATGTCAAGAATCTTTTGATACTATAAAGAAACTACTTTGCTCAAAACCTATTCTAGCTATCTTTGATCCAGACTTACCAATACATATATATACAGATGCTAGCATACAAGGTATAGGTGCAATTTTAAAACAAATTCAACCCAACGGTGACGAAAAGCCTTGCGCATATTTTTCCAAAAAGTTAAACGAGTCCCAAAAAAAGAAAAAAGCCATATATATTGAGTGTTTGGCAATAAAAGAAGCGGTAAAATACTGGCAACACTGGCTTATAGGAAAAACATTCACGGTTTTTTCAGACCATAAACCTTTAGAAAAAATGAACATTACAGCAAGAACTGACGAAGAACTGGGAGATTTAACGTATTATTTGTCACAGTACGATTTCAAAATAATATATTCTCCGGGCAAATATAATATAGAGGCAGATACTTTAAGCAGAAACCCAGTGCTAGAATCGTATGAAAATTTAGATAGTAGTTTAAAAGTAGTGAATTTTGTCAAATTAGAAGACATACGAAATGATCAAGATAAAAATGAAGATATAAAACAAAATATAAATAAATTTATTTTAAAACATAATATATATTATAAAAAGATAGGAAAAAATGAAAAAATTGTACTAACTGAGGAGTTTAGTAAAAATATTATAAAACATGTACATCACTACTACTGTCACATAGGAAGACAACAAATGGAAAACAAGATTAAACCCTTTTATCAAGCTAAAAATTTATTAAACAATATAAAAAAAATTTGTGATAACTGTGATGTCTGCATAAAAAATAAATCTAGACAAAAAAACAAGTTTGGACTAATGTCTCACTTAGGTCCCGCTACCTATCCGTTCGAAATAGTGTCTATAGACACTATAGGCGGATTTGGGTCTACTCGTTCAACCAAAACATATTTACATCTTCTAGTAGATCACTTCACTCGTTACGCCTATATATTGACATCCAAAACCCAGGTTGCGAATGATTTTATAAAACTTGTCCAAAAAGTAACAACACAAGATTATAAAATTGACTTAATTCTATCAGATCAATATCCAGGCATAAATTCAAAGGATTTCAAAAAATTTTTAGAAAAAGAAGGTATACCAATAGTTTTCACTGCAGTAAATGCGCCATTTTCGAATGGATTGAACGAAAGGTTAAACCAAACGTTAGTTAATAAAATTCGTTGCAAGATTAATGAAAGGCAGGACAAAATTGCTTGGACAACTATTGCTCACGAATGTACAAAAAAATATAACGAAACTGAACATAGTGTAACAGGGTTCTCTCCAGTATATTTATTGGACGGAAAAAATGTTGACATTCTACCAGATGAACTGAAACAAAATATAACACATAATCATCTATTGCGAGACCGAAAAATTGCCTTAGAAAATAGTATAAAATCCCACAATTATAATAAACACAGATTTGATAAAAACAGGAAACTTTACGAACTAAAAGTCGGAGACTCTGTATATGTTGAAAACGGAAACCGGTTAAACCGAAAAAAACTAGATGAATTGAAAATGGGACCTTATCAAATTGTAGACAAGATATCAAATTCAATTTACAAAGTAAACACGGGTCACAAAAAGTCAGAGTCTAATATGTTCCATATTACAAAACTTATTCCAGTAGTAGAGTAAAACAGTAAAACTTTGTAGTTTTGAAAAGGGGGAGGGGGGGAGATGTAAACAAAGCGCTTGACACTTCATTTAAATATGTTTGAATTTGCCGCGTAATAACTTTGATGTGTATAAGTTATCTGTGATTGAACTTGGGAGTTTTTATGGAGCGGTCTGTCAGATTGACGTATTGAAACCGCATGCGAATTAGGTTATGAAAATTGTATTGTAATTTGAATATTTAAATAATAGAGATTAAGAACTGGTGAAACAATAGCTTTAAATGTTGTTTCTCTTTTCAGGTGAGTTTGTTATTAATTAAGGTTAAAGAATGTATTAGTGTTAAAACTAGTTTTTGTAACTAAATAAAATGTTCTCTTTTCAGAGCAACTCAATTATAGTTAGAGTTTTACTGTTCACCATAGTATCCAAGGATACATTAACACATTATATATATAAAAAATTTCATCAGTAAGTATATGAAAACAATGGCTCATGTATATCTATTTAAGTATGTTGTTTTTGTATTTTTTTTTTGTTTATTATTTCCCTTAAGTTGTACCTACCTGCCACGTTCTGTCTCTGCACCAACCTTTTTGTTTTTTTTGTGTGGGTGGGAAATCACCCAATGACTTCTCCCGCTCTGGGTGGAGCAGGAGGGACAGTCAGCCTTTTACTGACTAAAACCTACCTCAGAGCCTTTAGACAAAATACTTTTCTGTTAACGTTAACGCTAACGCTTCGTGCAAAATATGTGGCAATGACATTACTGGGCGTGAATCACGTGATATTTCTCTCCGCAGGTAATATCCTTGCCATGCATTTTGCACGAAGCGTTAGCGGTAGCGCTATTATAAAATTTATTTGGCTAAGGGGGCTGTTCCTTCAGTTGTCTGAGTGCCCAGGGGCGCGGTAACTCTGTTTCGAATTTATCCGCGAACCCTTTTTTTAAGATTAACAAGAAGATATTGCCCAGGGCATTAAGTCAGCCTTTGTACAGTGCGAGGAGGCCAAACGCCGGGGCGAAACTCTGCTGCCGCGGCACCTCGCGGTTCGGCGGACGGAGCTCCGGCAGGATCTCATGGCGACATGGAGACAGCGACTGTCGCAAGCGAGCGCTGGGCACGCCACCATTGCGGCGGTAGTGCCCCTCTTTGAGGAGTGGCTGGAGAGGCGTCACGGCGTCCTCACCTTCCGCCTGACGCAGGTCCTCACCGGACACGGTTGTTTCGGGAGGTTCCTGCATCAGATCGGGCGGGAGGAAACGTCCGGGTGTTACCACTGTGCGGATTGCCCAGAGGACACGGTGGAGTATACGGTGGAAGTCTGCCCCGCTTGGGTGGAGCACCACCGTGTCCTCGTGGATGTGGCCCGTGTGTGGGAGGCAGTCTCCGCCTTCTGCGAAGCAGTAATGCTTGTGAAGGCAGAGGCGGGACGCGTGAGGGAAGCTCAACGGAGTGGCCCTCACGGCCCCGGCCGCTACCACCGCAGGAGAGGTACTGGGCGCACTGGGCGTAGGACGTCGCGAGACGATTTCCGGTCACCGTAGACCCGGGCCTCCGGACGGCGAGCAGTGGGTAGCTCGCCGTCCGATCAGCACCAGGCCCGTAAGTCGACGGCACGTAGTGTTCCACGCGCGCCTCAAAGAGATGTTGTCAGCCACCACTGACGGGGCCCATCATGGCCGGTGCCTGCATGCCTAGGGGTAGCGGATATATTCTGAAAATGAGTTACCGCACCCCTGGGCACTCAGGCAGGGAAGGAACAGGGGTGGGTTTTTGTCAGTAAGAGTCCGACACGCCCTCCCGCTCCACCCAGAGCGGGAGAAGTCATTAGATGATACCCCACCCCCTCAAAAAAAAAAAGCCTTTGAACAGTGATTTCTACCTGTGCATGAAGTCATAAATAAATAAGGAACTAATAACATGACATTATTTTATTTTGACATTATAAATTACTCTTTGGCATTAGATTAAATTTATATTTTCGACATTATGATTTATATTTTTGATTTAATTTAAGTCATCTTATAATAAACAGTTGATTAAACTTTTAACCAGTCTTTTAATAGGTCATTAAAATTATAAATTCAATAAATGAAACTTTATATTTTTTTTTATAGTTAATAGGCACGCGTTTGACCACTATCTCATCTGATGGTAAGCGACGAAGTGGTCGAAGATTAATAAAGCAAATAAAAAAAAAACAATTTAATATTCTTATAATGTAACTTGTTCTGATTTGCATGTACCTAGCTTATTATTTAATATTTCTAAACTATCAATGTACCACTGAAGCCAAAATTACACTTATGACAATGCCAAAATTCGCGACCTGACCCATACTGAAAAATAAATTCTTTAAACACTAATAATAAATAACAATTCGCAAGAAGCAAAACAAAATAAGATTTTATATGGTTAATACTTAACAAATCACTAACTTGAAAGTCATTTCGACTTCCCCTAGAACTTAACAAAGGCTTTTAACGTTGTGTGCCGTTGAGCGCGTAATGCATTCAAGTATTTTTGCTCTGGAGACAATAATACGTTACCTTCCACTAAAAGTGTACAATTATCATGAACTGAAAGCAGTCACTCTTTGTGAGTGAGATACTGATCGAGGTAGATTTGAGTAATCTAATGATCATGTCCTTGAAATCCTTACTTTTTATGGGTACGGTGTGAAGCCCGACAATATTCAACTATCTACAACCATTATATTTTTTCACTGTTCTAATTAAATTCGTTGCTAGATCCAAGAGTTGAATTGCTTTTCTAGGATTCGTCGAGTTTTGTGGCCGTGGCGCTTTTCTGGTCGTCACTGCTGATTCTGGCTTTCGAAAAAACTTTTTTACAAAAAAAACAACCGACTTCAAAAAAAAAATAGTGTTTGTATTTTTACTTCTTCGTTATTTGACACCGACTTCCGAAATTAAAGTTATTTAGAAATTTTTAGTGTACCTATTTTTTTTTTTGAAGTCGGTTGTTTTTTTTGTAAAAAAGTTTTTTATTTTTCACTTTTTAGTTGTTATACCCCAGAACTAAAAACCCCAATATAATGGAACGTGGAATTTAAACATTTGGAGAACACCAAAACGTCATCGAGGTACACGTATTTTCCGTTTTTGTTCAGTTTCTCAAAAAGTGCTGAAGCAATTTCGATAAAATTTATATGGGACCACCTCGGGAGTATATTCTTTTAGATGAAAAAAGAATTTAGAAAATTGGTTCACAACTGACGGAGAAATCGGGTAACATACATACAAAAAAAAAAAAAAAAAACATACAGACGAATTGAGAACCTCCTCTTTTTGGAAGTCGGTTAAAAAATTGCAGTGTTTGTAAATAGTGTGGTGGGCTTGCCCCAAAATAATACACATATCTCTATAATTTGCAAAATGAATGCAGATCCTTACTTTCAAGTGGAAAAAAAGTTTTTTCAAATTATTCTCATCTCATCTCGTCTATTGGTGTAAACCGTATGAAACTACATCCAGTAGTTTTTGAGTTTATTGCAAACAGACAGACAGACACACGTAGCGGGCACTTTGTTTAATAATAATGTAGTGATAAATTGATAATGTTGGCAAAATCGGCAATAGTGATAAGTGATGAACCATGTAATGGAATCCTTGCTAAAAATCTTGCTCTCTCCTGAAATAAAATTAATAATAATAATAATAAATGTTTGATTATCTCCACAATATTACATAATAATACTAGCTATAAGTTGACAGATAGTTCGCATAAACTCATATGCTCGTTAGTTTTAATTCTACGACGTAATCCGATCACAGCTCCACACTCATATTCTATTACTTATAAGTACAAAACCATAATAATTATACGGGCTCCTACTAAATTAAGACGAAATCTTTAGAAACTACCATATTATATTAATTTTCATAGTCACAGCACAGCCCACTTGGGAGTGTAGATAAGTGAGTTTAACACTTATGAGAAACGTTATTTAAGAGAATTAGTTGGTCCCTTGCTCCGCCAAGATTGTGAAGGGTGGGTTCATATTGGCTCGTGTTCGGCGAAGAACCACCCCGTTTTTCTTTAAGACAGTAAACTAAAGGGCAATGATGCCGGCTGTCGCTGAAAACCAGCGCTGGGGATCTGTCTCGCATAGGGTCGCAGCATTATGCTGAACTATGGCCGTTTTGCGTGGTTGTGACGCATGTCTTCCCCCAACTTTTTCTTTTTTTGTTGTGTTTGGTCAGTCTTTGCGTCATGTATACCGCAAATATAAACGTATTTTCTTTCTTTTTTTGTGGCCCAGTGGTAACTCACAAATCTACAAGTTGTAGATCGTGGCAAGAATGCGCTTTACTTTGTGTAAATTAATTCATCACCACTGTTCTCAAAACGGTGAACGAAATCATCGTGAGGAAACTAACATGTCCTAGAACCAAAACTTTGAAGACATATAACATCCACCAACCCACTAGGGCCCACGTGGTGGATTATGGCCCACACCCTCTCACAGAGAGGAGGCTTGTATCTCAGCAGTGGGAAAATTATAGGCTGATTAAGCTTAGTCAGTAGCTGAGAGATTATATACATACTTAGACCCTGCTTAAAAGGATGTAGATAATTGCCAACTTACTAATTTCATCCACCTTGGAGTGAGTGGAGAGGGTCTGTCACACTCTTACTTTTACCACACGGTCTTCTTCAACCACTTTAGGCCGCAACGCTGTTAGACATACGCAGTTTGTCACATTGCCTTAGCCAGGTATTGGCCCGCATAACTTTATATGAACCCCATCACTATTGCCACCCCTATACAAGCTTAAATCAAGCAGTTGAACGACTTCGTCCAATATAGACGACCGTATACTTACTAAAAAATTGCTATCTGCCAACGTAAAATGGAAAGCTATCTGATAAAATTTGCAACGACGATATCAGAACAAAGACAAAAATAATAGAAGTACGGAAGAGAATTAAACTACTGAAATGGCACTGGGCAGGACATATTTGTAGGATGACTAGCAATATATGGACCAAACGATTGACGGAGTGGGTACCAAGGGATAGGCAAAGGAGAAAAGGACGACCAAATAAAAGATGGAGAGACATTTTCAATTACAGATGTGGATCCCATTGGATGCGGAAGGCACGGGAAAGGGATATATGGAAAGGTTCAAGAGAGGCCTACGCCGCAGAGGCGACTACTACCATGCCTAATTAAAATAAACATTTATTTATTATTATATAGTTAATGTATGTTAAGTTTTTTTATGTGTTTTGTTTTGTAAGTTAAATTGTAGGTAGTAGAAATAGAGGGTATTTTTATATTATTTAATTTTTTTATTTATACTTAGCACTGTTAGACTTGCGCAGTTCGTCCCATTGCCTTAGCCAGCTGTTGGCCGCATAGTTTCATTTGGACCTCATCACAGATGATCACCTCTTTAGTTGGGTAAATCAAGAAACTAAACAACGTAGAATAGAATAAACTTTATTATACACCAAAAAAGTTACACAACTTTATACTTGGACCTAAATATGACCACCATTTTACTATGGGTAAAATGGCGGTCTTATTGCTGACAGCGATATCTATCATACAATATTTAGATGGACTGAAAGAACTAAAAATAAAAATTAATGAATATTTGCAAAAAAACCCAAAAAGAATTAAAAAACTCCAAACAAGTCACTTTTCAAGCAGTCTGTTGCAGTTGGTAGCAGTTGTTATGTTAGTTCAATTATTGATTTCATGCCTCCAAATGCATCAGATTGGAATATTTTAGTTGATTTTTTAACAGGCGGGTATTTTGAAAATATTAAATTTTTTTATTTTCTACATTTTAGTGAGTTATATTTTTGGAATCGCCTCCTCGAACCCTTTATTTTGATAACCCACTTAATATAGTTCGTTGACTTCCATATTTTTCTTTTTCACATATGGCGTCTAGTTGTCGCCATATTGTATTTTGATTACTGTCATGTCTTTAGTAGCACTTGCAAGATTAAGACGAATCAATTGACGAAAGAATTATCAAAGTCGGCCCATGCGTTTGGTATTTATTGCGCCACAAAGAAACAAATATACATACATACATAGGCTGATAGACACATTACCCTCCCTTGCGTCGCGTAGTTGGGTAAAAAGGGTGTCAGTCAGAAGTCACAAATGATCGTATCCAAAACCTATTAAAATAAATTTCGTCATTCACGAAAATTATTTGGTCCTTTGATCCGAGGCATTCAAAAATATCGTTCTGTTAATTGTTAGTGCTATAATTATCATTAGGTATGCTAAATCGAATAATCGTTTATTCGGTACTTAGTCTAGTTTAGGTGGTAACGAGAAATTAATGATCGCGAAATTACTATTGTTACTCCTTCATATAAAACGAGCGATTCTTGATTGTTCTGGAAATATGGTTTTTGGCAAACATCTGGAATTAGTCTGGAGATTTAGGGCTTTATTTATAAGAACAATAAACATGCTATTAGTTAAAACACTGATTAACAGGTTCTTTATTCAAAATTGTCTATGGAGAATTTAAATTTAGAATCAAGAATTCAAAAATGAAAAGTAATTTATTCAAACTAGGCTGAGAGTCAGCACTTTTCGAACGTTAAAGATCTACATAAAGACAGTACCCAAAAAACGCCCATCTGTCACCACTTCCTAGTGTTTTAGCTGGAAAGAAGAAGTGCCGCAACAAACTCTCCAGCAACACATCTGTCCCTCAAGTAGGAAGAACTTGAATCTAAACACTTGTATGAAGCTGGTCCTTTACAGACTGAATTGGAAGCACATTTAATGGATTTTCCTGGCCCTATTGGAGAATGCAAGCAATTCTCGTATACCGCATTATAATCTTAGTCTCAATCTGTAAAAAAAACTTTTTAACAAAAAATTTAACCGACGAAAAAGAACTAAAAAGCAAAAAATAAATAAACCTTTTAAGTCTTGAGTATTGAGCTTATTTACCTACATAAAATATCAAATTTTATGTAAACTAATTTTGAGTCGGCGCCAAACAACAATCTGATTGATGGAGTGAGGGGCAATTTTCGAGGTTTTCTCTCAATTTTATCAGGATTTCATTATCAAATACTGATTTCCTTGACTTTACATGGGACCACCCTTGAGGATTTGGATTTGATTAAGATCGGTTCATAAATGACGGCGTGAGGGCTGAACATACACAAAAAAAAAAAAAGAAAAAAAAAATATGTATATGGTCGAATTGGGAACCTCCTCCTTTTTTTTCGTCAGTTAAAAAACTAAGTCTTCATACATATTTTCTACTCCTTTGAACACATTAGTTGAGTTTTTCTCGTCGTTGACGGATACCCCGGTAGTTAGTTCACACCAAACCACTGTTAAGTTCAATAGTTTATTTATGGAAACAGTATAAAGTTATGTTTATTTAGTTACCTGAGCCGCACTTAATGTTATGTTATTATTGATCGACCCGCACATTAGCGCGGGACGGAGTTTTAGTTACGACCAACACGGACCACACACGGACCACACACGGACCACGGAGCAACACGGGCCACCGGCGGACTGGAGTCCGCCGATGGCCCGTGTTACTCTATGGTTACGACTAAATAATTGAGTAATTATTTAATAAGATACTCGTAATCGTACTTTTGCTATATGAGCATTTTCAGCTCGTACAACATATATTTTTGACAAGTTTTTTACATTGTTTATCGTGAACATAAAATGACGAATTTTAAAAATATTTTTTTGTATATTATTTGCCTGCTGATTAAAAAAACTGGCAAAATGCGCATCGGATTTTGCACATTAATTGTTCCGTACCAAATATTGGTATTTGTTAGTAATAGTAAACAGTATCACCAAATTTCAAGGTCAAACAAAATTTTCTGACAGACGACGGACGGACAGACAGACGGACACGTGGGTGAACAATAGGGCTCCGTTTGGACCCTTCGGGTACGGAACCTTAAAAATGAGCTGATATTTCAAAAACCAACTAGAGGATCACTAACATAATCTACAACTAAATAAAAGGATTCCTCCACTAAACTAAAGAAGGCGGTAGGTAATAAAATAAATGTGCAATTCGATCGGTTGACATTTGGTCGTGACTGCAATACGCACGAACTGGCGCGAAAATACACGAATATAAACGAAGACTTTTCAATAGCCTTCGGGATCAGAAATGCATTCGTGTTACTGTGTTCCTGCCTTTATCATATATATTTTGAAGAGGAAGCTATTTAAAATGTAAGAGGATTATTTTTACGTGAGTACATCACAGTTAGGAATGTCACTGGAGGCCTGAAAAATTATGAATAAAACCGGCGAAGTACGTGTCGGACTTTACACATTTATGGTTCCGTAACAAATTTATTTTTTTACTATTTGCATGGCTTTGGGTCAACAAGATGTTTATACTGTGAAAATTTGAAGACTGTTGCTCCAACCGTTTGGCTGTAAAACGTGTGTGACAGACGACGGACAGACAGACGACGGACAGAAGGACACGTTAGTGACAATAATAGGGTTCTGTTTGGACCCTTTGGATACGGAACCCTAAAAAGTAAAAAGTCAGGATACTTGGAAAAAAATTGTATTAGTGAAAGGTCGTATTATTGAAATCCAATAATTCGGTCTTTTGCAGTAATCCTTGAATTTTACCAATTTTTCTGCTACATATACTTAGAGAGTAAGATCCCAGAGGCGTTAGATATTACTTATTTTAAGATTAACAAAATTTGTGGGATTGAGGAGTGTTACTACCTATTTACTTTAAAGTAACCATACCTGCTATTTTGGTCCAACGCCTTTATGTTATGATTTGATGTCTTTATTTTATGCTGGTCATTCCTGATTTTATTTTCTGGCAGTTACCTAAGGGGTCGGAGCCTTTTTACGTGGACAACCTCATTTATTAATAAAAAACTTGTTACAAAAAATACAAAAGATTTGTTTCTTCCTTATTTGACAAGTTTTTTTTATTTTTTACTTTTTAGTATTTGTATCCCATAACTAAAACTAAATTAATAGTAAAGTTATGGCCGAATTGATAGCCACAAAAATATGAAGTATTAATATAATTTGTGAAATTAGGGTGTATCAGGGTGAACTGTACAAATCTGTGTACCCCTTCAGAGAGTATCAGCGTGATGTTATGTTGTGAAGTGGTGTAAACAATAAACAGACATGGGATTGCAGCAATTCTGGAAGGTTTGCTATCGTTTATTGAAGAGTTCCATTGTGTATCTCCGAAGTTCTCCATCAGATCTTCACCAAATATAAATGGGATCACATGAGCTTTTAAATAAAAAAAGAATCATATATAAATCGGTTTACTAGTTCAAAAGTTCTGAGGCTAACAAACATAAAAATTAATAAAAAGACGTGTGGCACTCGGAGACTGCCGCGGTAAAGCTATTGCATAGCATTTTTATCAACTTATGCAATTATAATTATTTATTTATTTTATATATGCAGTATTTTTTTTCGATTGTTTTTTCTTTGATATTAATTCAAGTTACACTTTTTACACGCACGTAAGAAGTTACATTTCTTTGGCGTAACAAGATAAATATCATCATCATCATCATCATCATCATCATCATCATCATCATCATCGTCATCGTCATCGTCATCATCATCATCATCATCATCATCGTCATCGTCATCATCATCATCATCATCATCATCATCATCATCATCATCATCATCATCACTATTCATCGCTAGATGGCAAAACTAAAAAGTATCACCGCTGTGCCGGTGGGAGTGGGGGGTGTTAGGTTATTTTCGTTACGGAATTTCTGGATTCGGTCTCCACGCTCAAGGCCCGCGATAGAAGCTATGCAATAGCTTAAAAATACAGTCGAATTGAGAACCTCCTCCATTTTTTGAAGTCTGTTAAAAAACAATCGACTGTCGCAAACCACATTCTATTAATTTTGAATTTAAAAACAAATCATTTAAATTGAATATGCGTTCTATTTGGAAACCGTGTACACGATTAAAGTGATCCGTTGTATTAGCGCTATTAACGTCGTGCTAAACAGTTGTGTGATTAGCGTGTGATATTTATTGCTTGTTACGATTTGTGGGATATACATATAGTTATGTAATACGTATTGGAAACCCCTACATGTCTATCCGCCATCTTGTTTTAATTTTTTTAATTTTAAATAACCTAAAACCTGCACTACAGTACTCGCGAAGTTGATCGAAGTTGAGCGAATACGATAGTGTAGAAGGGCACTTCGGTTCGCTTCGTGCAACCTCGGCTAGCATACTTACATACTTCGGTCAACTTCATATAGTACTTAGTGAAGTAACTTCGCACCTGCACTACACTACTCGCGAAGTTGATCGAAGTTGAGCGAATACGATAGTGTAGAAGGGCACTTCGGTTCGCTTCGTGCAACCTCGGCTAGCATACTTAGGTACATACTTCGGTCAACTTCGTGTGGTATTACGTGAAGTAACTTTGCGAGTAGTGTAGTGCCTGCTTTAGTACTATTCGGCACTTAAGACGAATCTAACGATACGTCGTTTGTTCATATCTATCCAGCCGTTGAGGTTACAAGGCGTTCCAAAGAAATAGACAAACATACATACTCTCGAAAAACATTAGCCTCCTTCTGGGGCCGTCGGGTAAAAAAATAGGTAATTTCTCGCAGCAAAAAAACTTGGATTCATGGAATAAATTGCAAACCAATGAATGGGTTTACATGAAAGCCAAGAGATGCCGTAACCAAAAATCACTCTTTTACAAAAACTAGCTTTAATTTCGGAAGTCGGTGTTTCTGGTTTTGTTTCTTCAATTTTTAACACCTACTTCCGAAATAAAGTTATTTTGCACTTTTTTTGCTTTTTTTGAAGACGGTTCTATTTTTTGTATTGTGGTTCCCCGTTAAATTGTGTTAATAAATTCATAGACAAACGATCACAGTAATAGCGAGTAATTTTCTGTTAGTTATTGAAGACTTCCACTGTCTATCTCCAAAGATCTTCATCAGATCCTAGAGTACCTATTACATAATAATAATCTTTATCAGACCAGAAAAATGTACATAATTATGTTCACACAATTTGTTAACAAGCTACTTATACAGAGTGTAACGGAAAGGGTGGTCATATTTTAAGAATGGCATCTGCCCATCGATATGAACAACTTTTTTCAAGAAAACCAGAGGAAATTCTCAAAAACAAATGTACCTCCCATACAAATATTGATCAGCTGAAGATAACTTTGTATGGAAAGTCCAATATTTTTTATGGGAATTTTCATTTTTTACTTAGAGTAAGTTATCCATTTCCATGGACAGAACCGGTCCTTAAAATATGACCACACCTTTTCGTTACACCCTGTATAGTAAAACCTTCCTTGAAAAACATGCATTTCAATAACGAAATCCTCATCCAAAATCGTGGACAAACAAGCATACATACATACGGGTCGAATACAGAACCCTCCTTTATTGCAGTCAGTTAAAAATTACACAAGCCATAAACACTGATAGTATCCGATCTCAGTACAAACTATGTATTCTATTATCAACCCATTTCACACTAAATACCCACCAAAACGTTTTCCTGCACATCACAAAAACACCGCAACCGATACACTCTAGAAAGCATTGTCTAAAGAGAAAAGTTCCACACATTTTACAGTGAGCAGGTAAAACTAGAATCAGACGAATAGTTTGTACATTTGCCCTGCGGAACCCCGAGGCTGTTTGCGAAGTCGTCTAAGCGGGTTCCGGCTGCGTTTTGAATAAAATTCGCGAGTGTGAAATGTTTTGTGGGCTGTGGAGGTGGGGATTGTGTCTGTGAGCGTTGTGCGACCAGCTGCTGGTTGTAGTTGTATGAAGGGAACGTTTTTTTTTTGAGGGTGGGAAATGATCATGTAACTACTCCCGATCTGGGTGGAGTGAGGGGGAATATCAGACTTTTACTGACTAAAAACTACCCGTGTTCCTTCAGTCGCCTTTTGCGTTCCGGCTACGTCTGTATTGATAATATAGTGTAGGACTGCCTAAAACAGTTTTGTTCATTGGGTTTAAAAAGCGATTAACAATAAGTAAATTAACGATAAGTAATATTTTCCACGTTAAGCAACGCTTGCCGAGGTCGATACGTGGATGGGTGACCATCCTTTAGATACCGAGATCCCTCCATGCCATGGAAAGCACGTCCCGGCTGTCATTTGAAGATCTTTGACGATCGTTACTGATGCCCAGTAGCCACATAAAATCTGACAACAGTCACACCAAAGGTTATCGTATTACTCAGTTACTGAGTTGAAAGAATTATTTAGAAAGATTTATATCTCTAATTCATACTTTTAAAATATTCGTTTTTGGTGAAGCGTCATCCTTATTTACTTCTTATCTAATACTAGGTTTAGCCAGCAGCTTCGCACGCGTGGAATTTGTACTTCCCCTGTTATAAACTTTCAACCCCTTCATCACCCTTTAAGGGTTGAATTTTGTAAAACCTTTCCTTAGTGGATACCTACTCTTCACTAAGAACACACCCTCCAAATCACATGTCTCTAGGACCAGCGGTTTAAGCTGTGCGTTGATAATTATATCAGTCAGTCAGATCTTTAAATTTTATGTATACAGTAGATAGCTACATGTGTCGATACTCTTGCGCCATCTCATCTTCCTAGTTCGTCGTGCTTTGCTGGTGCTGCCGCTGCGGCTGTGAAGAACCTCAAGCGGCGGAAATATAACAACCTTGTTGGTTGCTACATTTTCGAGCCGTTTGGGGTTGAAACCCTTGTGCCGTGGGGTCCAAGTACACGTTTAGTATTTAAAGATCTTTCTAAACGCCTTGTTGACACTTCGCGTGACCCAAGGGCTGGCTTTTTCCTCGGCCAGAGGTTAAGTATTGCCATACAATGTTGCAATATCGCCAGTCTTTTGGGTACACTTTCAGTCGACAGCGATGCGGAGGAATTTTTTGACGCCAGATTGTAAGTTTTATTTAGTTAGGAGTTTTTGTTTTTATTATGGTTAGTTAAGTATTTTATAAGAAGAAGATAGGAAGACGAAATTTTTAATAACTTTGTACTATTGAAGTAAAATCATATTTCGTAGCGGTTGCAGTCCAAAGTTACGTCATAAATGTATATTGAACTTCGAGAATATTTCTCAAAACTTAAACACAAATGTGTGTTGCAGTGATACCTCTTTCTAGGGCTTAGACTCTTTGAGAACTAGGTTTTATGATATCGGCCGCGCCCGGGCATAAAGACTGTGAAATATCTAAAGTTTTAGTTTAGTTCGTGGGTGCATAATATTTTGATCTACGATTTCATAGCGTTTTTATAATACAATGGTCATACCTGCTGTCTTGTATGGTTCAGAATGTTAGGCCACAAAAGGGATGAATGAAAAGCAATTGCATGCAGCTGAGATGATAATGGTAAGAGCGATGTGTGGTGTTACGCGCATGGATAAAATTAGGAATGTGTACAAAGAGGAAGTCTGAAAGTGCCACCGCTGACTGAAAAGTTGTGTGGAAATCGGTTGTCGTGGTATGGGCTTGTGCTGCGGAGGAATGAAGAAAATAGTGTGAGGAAAGTGTTGTGTACGGATGTGGATGGCTATAAGAGTAGAGGAAGGCCAAAGAAACGATTGTTGGATAGTGTAAAAGAAGATATGGGTAAAAACGGGGTGACTACAGAGATGACGACTAATAGAGAAGTATGGAAGAAATAGACATGTTGCGCCGACCCCAAATAAATTGGCATAAGGGCAGGAGAATGAAATGATGATTTCATAGTTGTTTACGAAAGGTTATTTTATTTAATAAAATTGCTAGGATTGCGCTTGACCACTATCTGATGTTGAGCGATGATGTGGTCGACGATGGAGCACGCTTTCCTAGAAGTAACCTATTCAATCTTATCTTAAAGACACTCAGCTTGGAGCTATCAGGAAAACGGAGTCTTAGAGGGAATTCCACTTCTTAGCTGTACGCACAATGAATGTGTTCCCAAAACGTTTTCTACGTGTGGGTGGGAGGTTTACCATGTACCGTGGCGCATCGCCGTCTGTACGTATAGTGGTCCGGTGATAGACTGGGTTTGGCGGAATTAAACTAAGCAATCCCGACGAATAATCCCCGATTTTTATCGATAGAAAACCGACAGACAGGCAACTCGGTGTCGATGCTCCAGACTTCGCTGCGTTGACTCGACAACTTCATAAAATTAGTTTTTGTATTGGGGTAAAAATAATCATATTATATGCACATACGACGTTCTAGAAACTTCTTTTGAGAAACCTTACTGGAGAAGTATTGCAGTTCTGTTAAAGAATTCTTTTATTTTTATAATTGTTATAGCGGCAACAGAAATACACATCCTGTGAAAATTTCAACAGTCTACCTATTGCGGATCATGAGATACAGCCCGCTGACAGACAGTCTGACGGACGGACGGACGGACAGCGGAGGCTTAGTAATAGGGTCCCGGTTACCCTTCGGGTACGGAACCTTAATTGAAAGGGTCCTGTGGCAGTAGCGGATTAGTCCGTAAAACTACCTTACGGATTTAAGAAGTTATAAGGAAATGTACGATATTCTAATTACTTTGATTATTTCATATTTAGTTTAACAATTATCTAGATCCACTTGAAAGCAGACACAGATGGCAAAGCATCATAAAGAAAATGACTTCACATCGGGGGTGTCACGACCCCACAGTAATGAGGAACACGACGCGAGGAGGAGGATAGAGAACACACATGGTTATTGTAACTATGTGGTATATTATTATGTTACTAACAAATATTCAAAAAAAACAACACATTGGCACAGAACTGCCAACCAATGACGGAATGACGGATGATCCATCGACTGGCAAACGCGTATCATATGCCATCATATATGGCTACATTGGCAACGCATCTGCCAGTCAGCCTCACTCCCGTATTTTTTGCGTTTCCACGTCACCCCTGACCTTACCCGATGAATAAAACATTTCTGACCTCAATATCAAGGAGAATATTGAATGTATGTAATACAGATCGAAGAACGAATCATTCGATATTTTCCTTGTCATATGAAGGCGGTATTCGTAACGATCTTTTTGCTTTGTGGTACATTTATGAAGGTTTTTTGTGTGATAGACAAGGAGATATGTGACGTTTCTTCCCAGAAGATTTGATATTTTTCTAGCCTAAACTAGAACAAAAATGCTCAACGCGTCTAAAGATGTTTTCACTTTAATAAAACTTGATATCACATGTCTTCGAATTTTTGGTTCTAGGGTATGCCGGTTACCTTACGGTGTTTTCCTTCACCATGTTTGAGAGCAGTGGTGACGAAATAAATCAAAGTGAAAATACAAATATAAATAGTTTTATTTACTTCAACAATTTTTAACCGAGTTAAAAAAGCGGAGGTTCTCAATTCGTCTGTATGTTTTTTTTTTCTTTTGTATGTTTGTTACATGATATCTCCGCCATTTGTGAATAGATTTTGATGTTTATTTTATTGTATGATAGGTCATACTTCAGAGGTGGTTCCGTATAAATTTTATCGAAATTGATTAAGCACTTTTTGAATAAACCAACATAAATAAAAAATATGTATACACAGATGACGTTTTGGTTGTCTCCAAATGTTTAAATTACATGTTATTTGTGTTATCCATTCGGCCATAACTTTAACATTTAGTTTCTGGTGTACAAAAACAATACAAAAATCCTAAAAAGTTAAAAATAAAAAAAACTTTTTCAAAAATACAACTGACTTCTAAAAATTGCAAAATAACTTTAATTTCGGAAGTCGGTGTCAAATAACGAAGATATAAAAAAAAATATATACACCGAATGCCGAAATTAAAGTTATTTTGCAATTTTTAGAAGTGGGTTGTATTTTTTGAAAAAAGTTTTTTTATTGTAGGTACTACATAGCTAGTGTTAGAAGTGACCTTTAAGCAAATAAATGTCTGTATTAAGACACTCCACTCTTCCGTATGCACATTACCATAGCAAAATAATATGCCAGTATGCGTACACATATACGTAATCGTTTAATGGATACGAGATAATTATTTTTCCCCAATGAAACTATTTAATTTTAAATAAAATTAAAAACTTATCAAAGCAACACTGAGCGCTCGACCAAATTCACCTACTGTTTCGTTTGAAAGATGCCGCCTGAGCGAGACAGAGTGCCTACAGCGCGGCTAGTGCAGGGCGGTATCGTTTGAAATAAAAAAAACTTTTTTACAAAAAAAAAACAACCGACTTCCAAAAAAAAATACACTAAAAATTTCAAAATAACTTTAATTTCTGAAGTCGGTGTCAAATATCGAGGAAATAAAATACAAACACTGACTTCCGAAATTAAAGTTATTTTGAAATTTAGGGTATTTTTTTTTTTGGAAGTCGGTTTTTTTTTTTGTAAAAAAGTTTTTTATTTTTCGCTTTTTAGTTGTTATACCCCAAAACTAAAAACCCCAACAACATGGAACGTGGAATGTGTGTCAACTTATGAAAATTTGCCATATTTAGTGTTATATTTCACATTTTTTATTAAAATAAAGAATCTATAACTTTTGATTTTTATGAGTTACATTTTTTTTACAACTTTTTCTAGTACGTATGTTAAACCAGGATTACGCCTTTATTGGATCGGACAGGGTTTTTGTTACATGCTGTATAGTGATAACTGTCCATTTGATGATTCGAGTTGTAGTCGCGGTAAACGTCATAAATTGGAATAGGGGTAAATACATTTTGGATAGAGATGAGGTATTTTTTCTAGCCCGCATTGAGTTTAATTTTACATATTTTGAGAGTGAAACAATATTTTAGTTGAAACTTTTACAGACAGTTTTGAATTTTCAAGGGAGTTTGTAAAATGAGTCAGGAAGTTGTGTGCTCGTTCTGAAGCGTTGATTACTTCCTACGAAATAGAAAGGGCAATTCCATCTTTTTCTAATTTATTTTCATATTTCTTTGGGTAAGAAAAATACTGTTGGAAAGTAGAAATTAAAATGCATGTATTTCAACTTTAAGAAGCAGAAACGTCTTCAATGGTACAGAGTCGTTTGCAATATTCAGCCGTATTTATAAAAACTTTAAGCCATTTGATTAATTTATATACTGGTGAGCACATTCAAATTCCATATAAAAAATTGAATTAAGAATCCGTTAATCAGTGTTTACACTAATCATAATTATGGTTAAATGTTTTCATAAATATGGCCCATTATGGGTTTTGGCGGGAAATTAAGTGGCTGTTTTAATTATTCGCAAATTGATTCCTGGTGGATATTGTGACGTAAAATTAGTGTGGTTTTGTGTCTCAAGTGTCTACGCAATTGGACAATATGTGGAATCATTGAAGCAGGTGCGATTTCGGTAAAATAAAGCTGAGAATTTTATATTATTAACTCCTCAACGGCCGCGCCTCTTATCGCAGTTTGACATATTAACGACCGGGCTCATAAAAAACAACTTGCTGAGGTTTCTATTGGAGCGAGGCACTTAAAGTAAACTTTTTTGGGTTGTTGAATAAACAGACCTTAGAATAACATGTAAGCAATACTTGTAATTCAAGAGTTGAATTTTATTCAAATTCTGTTATCAACGATTTGTCGGGAATAGTGTGTGTGTGTGTGTGGGTAGTTGTTAAAACCACTGTATCAATTTACATGAAATTTTGCATGTTGCACTATGAATAGACAAGTAATAGAGTTGCTGTGTTGGAGTTGTAGAGTCCGATATCATATTTTCCTATTATTCACACTCAAAACTTCAAATTACGATATCAAAACAACATAACGGCTTTTTAAAATTGCGTTTCTGCGTTTGCGTTGCGTTTTGTGTTGCGTTTTTTTTCTAACACTATGTAATAACTATCTAAAAATGCATGTGCACCATGCCACAGGATATAAGATCTTTAGTTATTTAATAATAGAGGTTTAAGCCGCGTAATCTGGATCGGCATACTGGTATGCCGCTGGACGTTCAGGGGTTTGACTACCTCAGCGAAGCTTGCCGAGAAGGCTGACTCGACTCATTTGCTGCCAAATACTGCAAAAACATTAGAACGTGTTACATCTGCATACTAATGGGAAAAAAGTGACAGTATTCTGTATCTAAAACTTACTACTACTTTCTTAACTTGACACAAACAAGTGCAAATCGGACTCGGGCACGAAGGATTCCGTACCATTATCTATTTAATAAAACCAGTAAAAAAATCATGTCTGTTTTATGAGAGCCCCCTTGAATATTTATTTTATTCTGTTTTTTAGTATTTGTTGTTATAGCGGCAACAATACATGATCTGTGAAAATTTCAACATTTCATTTACTATCACGGTTCATGAGATACAGCCTGGTGACAGACGGACAGACAGACAGACAGACAGTTTTAGCCGTTGGGTATGGAACCCTAAAAAAGGCCCGTTATTTGAACGAAATTTAGTAAATCACTATTATACAAAAATAAACTTATAGAAAGAGTTCGTTCGTCCTAAATTTTTATCAAAAATTTCTTTTTATAACCAAACCTAGACATAAAAAATATGAAAACCCCGCTTATAATCATTGTAGAATCACATTATAGAGTTCTAAACCGACCAATGTTAGATAGAGCACGTACAAGCCAATAACGTTTTATTATAACAACTCTGCAGACTTTGAACTAAACTCTGCAGTTCTAAACGCGAGATTGTTGAGTCTCCGGTAAGCGTGAAGGCGCAAAGCAGAGGAAATAGTATGTAAACGCAATGCTCGCGTTTTGTGCTACGTTAAGATGGGAGAGTGGACTTGACTGGGAAATTGAAGAGGTTAATACTGTAACAAAGTTGCTGACGCGTTGTTGTAGCAAACAACATTGAAGTTTACTTACCCTCGATTCCTGAATAGCCCTAGGATGGTAACACATTTTTGGCAAGCTTACATGATAACTGCGAATCTGGGATTCAGCCCAGTTGATAATTAATGGAATAATCCAGAATTGGCATGATTTTATTTTGTTATTTTTTATTAAATATATAAAAAAATACTTACTCCCTAGTATTGGTTACTATTAAATCTTGTTTGGCATCACAAAAAAAATACTGTCTTTGACACAATCCAAACCGTTTTGCTTGTGGCGGGTGTTAAGGCGTATATATCCGCCAAGTAGCGCCCTCATTGAATAAAAAATCGTAGCAAAGCGTAGAAAATGAAGATTAAAGAATCCTATGTTGCGTTTGTTACAAATAGGACAAGGTATTTTTACGTTACAAGTAGCACGGCCGTTTTTGACACTTTTGCTTACTACTTTGAATACGAAACATTTTGAGTCCTGTTTTAACAACGTAAAAATACCTTGTCCTATTTGTAACAAACGCAACATAGGATTCTTTAATCTTTATTTTCCTTGCAAAGATACGATTTTTTATTCAATTAGGGCGCCACTTATGCGGAGGTAGGCCCTTAAGGACATGGTGAACCAATGTTTTTTTTTTGGACTATGGCGCACCTAGCTTACTTCTACAATTTGCCTCATAGTCTACATGCAATAACTCGTACATTACCTGATTATTCACGAAGTGGAGCAGACAACAGCGGCGCTATTTATTTTCAGGAATTTACCCCTGAATTTATTTGCTGATGCGTTAGGATTATTATTGTCTCTATTACAGTATCATGACATTGATACCTGCTTTATCTAGCATTCTAAAAAAGAACCTGAGAGGCCATTGAGGCGCATGAGATATTATCCTTTCATTATAAAGCCTCCTCAGCTTCCAACACATTAATTGCACCTTCATTTCAGCAGTATCTTTAAAATAAAATTCAATCTCGGTTAAGTTAAATTCACCAAAATAAGTTCAAAAAAGCAAAGATTCCTTTAGCGTACGCAAAAAAAAAATATGTGAACGGTAACAGGGGTGACGCACCCCTGTAGCATCCTAAGGTTAAGAATTTAAAATTGAGTAAGCATTTGTCAAACTCTTCTTTACCCTGAAAACCTGCCAAACTTGAGTCGGGTTTGACACGTTTTTAACTACAAATTCTCAATTCGAAAATCGCCTGTTTTAGTCTAAATAATGATTATTTTATTAAAATCAGTGTTATTTAGAGATGAATGAGGAAGACTGCTCTCAAAACGGTGGAGGAAAACATCGTGAGGAATCCGGCATGTCCTGAACCAAAAATTCGAAGACATGTGACATCCACCAACCCGCATTGCGCCCGCAAGGCGGATAACGGCCCACATCCTCTCACACAGAGGAGACGTGTGCTCCAATGAGTGAGGACATAAACAAGGCTGATGATGATGATGATGATGATGAGAAACACAAATATACAAACAAAATCAATAACATTGGGATATCTAGAGACGTTTACTCGAGAGTTTGTACTTCTTGTGTGTAGTTCTAGACTTCTGTCGTGTGAGAAAAGAAACACAGGTCTACAATACTTGATATTCTTCTATTGTAAAATACAACTGTTTTTACTGACGACTTACAACCCACTGCTAGATAAACAAATTAAAAAAAAACAAAACTTTTTAATTTAAATCCTATTCTAAGTTTGCATAACCCTATAAGGCCCAGTTGTACGACTTTTAATGGTTTTTAATTGAACATCGCGTCTAAACGACTAGTCTTATTTCTTTGAAAAAAAAAATACATATGTTACTTTAGACAATTTCCGTTGTAATTTGATCTGAGAACTTTTGAATTTATATTTTTATAACTTATTGTAATTAATTTATAAAGTTATGTCTAACGCGGATAAAAAATTAAGAATCACGCAAAAACTCTATAGCGTATTTTTATGAAACCTTCACCATTTTAAAGCTTGTCTAAGTGTTTTATTTTAATACTGTTGTTTTATGTGTAATAAATTATTAATGCATCTAATTTCGGACAGTGCTCCTTGATGGGCGAGTCCTATTACTGGGTGGACGTACGACGAGCTACGTAAGCTCAACACAGAACACGCAAGATAACCATTTAAGGTCATTGGCAGTAAGGTTAGTTTTTCATGCGACCTCCTTAAATATCACAATACCCTTGGTGTAAAATTATTGTCTGAAACTAAAATGCTTTATAACTTTAATCATTCCTAGTGGATGTCAAAAGTCCGTTGCTCCACAGTACCATACATCTTAACAAGATTTAAAAAACCTAAATAAACAACCTTTTTAATCAAAAACACTACTTGCTTATCAACATATTATGAAAGATTTTCAAATTTCTACAATTATTCGAAGCGCGTCATCTATCAAGTCTAGCTGACAACATACAGTTATTAAAGTCAGGGTAAAACTCGTTTGAAAATGTTGTATGAAAGATTTGAACCAAAAATTGTTTGGACTTTAAGAAAACTTAATCCGTTAGAGTGATGTATTGAGATAGAATATTTGAGTAGGTTTGACGTCTGGCTAACTGAGGACGTGGGTTGTAGACATAGTTGTTTGTTTTGCGATCTTTTTTCTTACGTAGGAGTATATGATATCCTGTAGTGGTCCCTTGAGAGTTGTTGCGTCAACTTTTTTTATTTTTACTTTTCCCCACATAGGAATTACTTCTGTATCGTGGGTGCGTTCACAAACACGCAAACTCACATCTGTAGGTCGTACAAATATTTGTTCTTTGCGGGTATCGAACCTGCGACACACAGTGCAGCAGCCAATCGTTTAACCACTGCACCAACCGTACCGTCAAAGTTTTTATTAAATTATTTGGATCTAATTATAACATTATCTGTCATTTAAAGGCTATATTCAGCATTTGAAGTTTACAGGCCCCCGCAGAAAGGTACGAGGCGACAACATATTTTAATAGACTTGTTGTTGTATAAAGATGTGTCGTCAGAAAGATGTCAAGTCGAACTTGTCTGCGCCGTCAGCGTAGTATGCTACGCTGACGACACCCTGGTCCTGGCGCAGGGGTGGCCGCACGAGGCGGCGGCCAACATCATGACACGCGGGGTTGCGACAGTCATAGGGAGGATCCGGCAACTGTGACTCGAGGTGGCATTGCACAAGTCCGAGGCCATGTGTTTTCATGGTCCTCGGAATGCGCCACCGGCGGGTTCCCAGATAACGGTAGGAGGGGTTCACATCGGCGTCGAGGGGACGATGAAGTACCTGGGACTCGTCCTCGACAGCCGGTGGAACTTCGTCGAGCACTTCCGACGTTTGGCTCCCAGACTGAACAGGGCCGGGGCTGCTTTGAGGCGGCTCCTGCCCAATCTGAGGGGGCCAAACGCCTCCTGCCGGAGGCTCTACGCGGGGATCGTGCGGTCCATGGCCCTTTACGGAGCACCGGTGTGGGCGCGTTCACTAAGGAAGCGATCTATTCGCTTTCTGAACGCGTCCCAAAGGGTCATGGCGATCAGAATGATCCGAGGATACCGTACGATCTCCTGCGAGGCGGCGAGCCTCCTTGCCGGATTATCGCCATGGGATCTGGAGGCAAAAATCCTCGCGAACCTCTATGAGGACCGCGAGGAGGCGAAACGCCGGGGTGAAACTCCGCTGCCGCGACAACTCGCGGCTCGGCGGACGGAGCTCCGGCAGGATCTCATGGCGACATGGAGACAGCGATTGTCACAACCCCGCGCTGGGCACGCCACCATTGCGGCGGTGGTGCCCCTCTTTGAGGCTTGGCTGGAGAGACCTCACGGCGCCCTCACCTTCCGCCTGACGCAGGTCCTCACCGGACACGGTTGTTTCGGGAGGTTCCTGTTTCGGATCAAGCGGGAGGTGACGCCCGGGTGTTTCCATTGCACGGATCGCCCCGAGGACACGGTGGAGCATACGGTGGAGGTCTGCCCCGCTTGGGCGGAGCAACGCCGTGTCCTCGTGGATGCGATAGGCGGCAGCGACCTCTCGCGCCCTGCCCTGGTTCAGACCATGGTACGGAGCGAGAGGGAATGGGAAGCCGTCTCCTCCTTCTGCGAAGCAGTAATGCTCGCGAAGGCGGAGGCGGGACGCGTGAGAGAGCACCAACAACGGAGTCGCCCTCACGCCCTCAGCAGCAGCCGCCTCAGGAGACGCCGGGGACTTCCGGCGCCGCGAGACGATCTCCGGCCACCGTAGACCCGGGCCTGCGGACGGCGAGTAGTGGGTAACTCGCCGTCCGATCAGCACCAGGCCCGAGAGTCGACGGCGCGTAGTGTTCCACGCGCGCCTCAAAGAGTTGTCAGCAAGAGACGGGGCCCGTCATGGCCGATGCCTGCCCGGGGGTTGAGGATAAATTCGAAACAGAGTTACCTCGCCCCTGGGCACTCAAAGGCAGGAAGGAACAGGGGTGGGTTTTAGTCAGTAAGAGTCTGACACGCCCTCCCGCTCCGCCCAGAGCGGGAGAAGTCATAGGATGATTTCCCACCCCACAAAAAAAAAAAAAAAAAAAAAAAGGACATGGTGAACCAATGTTTTTTTTTTGGACTATGGCGCACCTAACTTACTTCTACAATTTGCCTCATAGTCTTCAAACAATAACTCGAACATTGACGACACGATTGGCGCGGTGGTTGAGCGTTCGGCTGCTGCGCGGCGTGTCGCGGGTTCGATCCCCGCACGGAACGAATATTTGTATGATCTACAGATAGTTGTTTCGGGTCTGGGTGTCTTGTGTATGTGAGTATACATGTTTGTGAATGCACCTACGATACAGGAGTAAGTCCTAGTGTAGGGCAACGTTAAAAAAAAAAAAAAAAAAAAAACATTACCTGATTATTCACGGGGAGCAGACAACAGCGGCGCTATTTATTTTTAGGAATTTACTCCTGAATTTATTTGCTGATGCGTTAGGATTATATTGTCTCTATTACAGTATCATGAAATTGATACCTGATTTATCTAGCATTAAAAAAAAGAACCTGAGAGCCCATTGGGGCGCATGAGATATTATCCTTTCATTATAAAGCCTCCTCAGCTTCCAACACATTAATTACACCTTCATTTCAGCAGTATATTTAAAATAAAATTCAATCTCGGTTAAGTTAAATTCACCAAAGTAAGTTCAAAAAAGCAAAGATTCCTTTAGCGTACGCAAAAAAAAAATATGTGAACGGTAACAGGGGTGACGCACCCCTGTAGCATCCTAAGGTTAAGAATTTAAAATTGAGTAAGCATTTGTCAAACTCTTCTTTACCCTGAAAACCTGCCAAACTTGAGTCGGGTTTGACACGTTTTTAACTACAAATTCTCAATTCGAAAATCGCCTGTTTTAGTCTAAATAATGATTATTTTATTAAAATCAGTGTTATTTAGAGATGAATGAGGAACACTGCTCTCAAAACGGTGGAGGAAAACATCGTGAGGAATCCGGCATGTCCTAGAACCAAAAATTCGAAGACATGTGACATCCACCAACCCGCATTGCGCCCGCGTGGTGGATTACGGCCCACACCCTCTCACAGAGAGGAGACGTGTGCTCCAACAGTGAGGACATAAACAAGGCTGATGATGATGATGATGATGATGATGAGAAACACAAATATACAAACAAAATCAATAACATTGGGATATCTAGAGACGTTTACTCGAGAGTTTGTACTTCTTGTGTGCAGTTCTAGACTTCTGTCGTGTGAGAAAAGAAACACAGGTCTAAAATACTTGATATTCTTCTATTGTAAAATACAACTGTTTTTATTGACGACTTACAACCCACTGCTAGATAAACAAATTAAAAAAACAAAACATTTTAATTTAAATCCTATTCTAAGTTTGCATAACCCTATAAGGCGCAGTTGTACGACTTTTAATGGTTTTTAATTTAACATCGCGTCTAAACGATTAGTCTTATTTCTTTGAAAAAAATACATATGTTACTTTAGACAATTTCCGTTGTAATTTGATCTGAGAACTTTTGAATTTATATTTTTATAACTTATTGTAATTAATTTATAAAGTTATGTCTAACGCGGATAAAAAATTAAGAATCACGCAAAAACTCTATAGCGTATTTTTATGAAACCTTCACCATTTTAAAGCTTGTCTAAGTGTTTTATTTTAATACTGTTGTTTAATGTGTAATAAATTATTAATGCATCTAATTTCGGACAGTGCTCCTTGATGGGCGAGTCCTATTACTGGGTGGACGTACGACGCGCTACGTAAGCTCAACACAGAACACGCAAGATAACTATTTAAGGTCATTGGCAGTAAGGTTAGTTTTTCATGCGACCTCCTTAAATATCACAATACCCTTGGTGTAAAATTATTGTCTGAAACTAAAATGCTTTATAACTTTAATCATTCCTAGTGGATGTCAAAAGTCCGTTGCTCCACAGTACCATAAATCTTAACAAGATTTAAAAAACCTAAATAAACAACCTTTTTAATCAAAAACACTACTTGCTTATCAACATATTATGAAAGATTTTCAAACTTCTACAATTACTCGAAGCGCGTCATCTATCAAGTCTAGCTGACAACATACAGTTATTAAAGTCAGGGTAAAACTCGTTTGAAAATGTTGTATGAAAGATTTGAACCAAAAATTGTTTGGACTTTAAGAAAACTTAATCCGTTAGAGTGATGTATTGAGATGGAATATTTGAGTAGGTTTGACGTCTGTCTAACTGAGGACGTGGGTTGTAGACATAGTTGTTTGTTTTGCGATCTTTTTTCTTGCGTAGGAGTATATGATATCCTGTAGTGGTCCCTTGAGAGTTGTTGCGTCAACTTTTTTTATTTTTACTTTTACCCACACTAGGAATTACTTCTGTATCATGGGTGCGTTCACAAACACGCAAACTCACATATACATGGCACGCAGACCTGAAACAACTATTGTTTACGGACAACCAGCGCCATCTAGCGGACAAAGCCAGCGACAACATCACAGGCGAGGACGACGTAGCCGCGCGCGCGCGGGAGGGGACGCACCGTGGGCCCCAACCCGATTTAATTTAAAAAACGGTTCAACGGTTCAATCCAAAAACTAACGGCGAACGAGTACGTCTATATTATAAGTCAAAATTGTAGAACGATAATTAAAACCAAAGTATCCATCATCAAGTCTTTTCATCATCACATCCTCAACACGACGAATGATCACCTCCTGCACATAATTTGATCCTACGAGCCGGAAAAATCAAAGCGAGCTGGAGTGAAGCGGACCTACAACTTCTACGAAATTCGAGCAACGGAGAGAAGATTCGAGAGAAGATTCACCATCTGCAGTTAATGTGTTCGTAGTAAGTGTGCATCTACCTACGTCGCGGTCAGAGCATACATCGGTGTAATAAAACCGTAAGTACTTGATTTTGTTTCTCGCAACCACCACAATGACGAAAAAGAGGCATTCGCTTGCAGACACAGAAAGTATTGATGATATTATTCGTGATTTAGTGAAAAAACGCGGTTCTTTGAAAGGCAAATTTACGTTGTTTTCAAAATTCGTTCAATCATTAGACGGTTCCAATCCAACGGAAATTCAGAAAACCGAATTAAAAGAGCGCTTGCAAAAGGTGGAACAGTTGTTTGATCAGTTTTGTAGCACCCAAGATGAAATAGACTCGTACGTTGCAGGTAGTCAGATAGATAAAGAGTTGCAAGAAAGGGAGTGCTTTGAAAATCAATATTATGCTATTGTGGCCAAGTCTAAGTGTATTCTTAAAGATAATTCGATAGTTCAAAGCGATAACAGTAATTGTAAAACACACACACAAGGTATCAAACTACCTACAATTACTTTACCGAACTTCGACGGTTCTTACGATCAATGGCTTGAGTTCCGAGATACATTTTTATCACTCGTGCATAATAGTAATACTCTCGATAATATTCAGAAATTTCACTATTTGCGATCCGTTCTATCAGGTAATGCACTACAGGTTATTAAAGCTTTGGAATTTTCCGCACAAAATTACATCGTTGCTTGGGATTTATTGGAAAATAGATACAACAACAGTCGTTTGCTTATTCATAATCACGTTAAAGCGTTATTTACTGTTCAGGCAATAAATAAAGAGTCAGCTTCTCAAGTACGTAAACTAATGGATACTATTTGGCGTAATCTTCGCGCATTAAAAACGTTAGACGAACCCACTGACACATGGGATACGTTAATTATTTATATTATCGTAACAAAATTAGACTCGTCGACCGAGCGCGAATGGGAACTTTTCAAAGGTACCCTCACAAATACGTCTCCCAATAAAAAAACGTCGTTGTCTGACTTAATGAACTTTCTTAAGGATCGCGCAGATTTTTTAGAAACGGTAAAACCTTCTCATGGTAAACAAATAGAAAGTACTCAGAACAATCACACGAAAAGTTCGCCGTCAATAAAAACACATAGTCATGTTTCGACTCAAAAACATGGCAAGAAGTCGGCTAATCACACAAAGTCGCCGCGATATAAGTGCACTATGTGCAGCTCTAATCATCCTCTGTATGCGTGCGATGAGTTTCTTATTTTATCACCCAAAGATAAGTTGAAGTTTATCGAAGACAAGAATCTTTGCCGTAACTGTTTACGTGACGGCCACGCAATAACTGATTGTTGGTTTGGGCCGTGCAGGCACTGCAACAAAAAGCATAATTCATTAATACACAGTGAGTTCGTTGACGCTAACGAATCGTCTACTGTTTCACACACAGCACAAATAGTGGTTCCAAAGTCCACTAACGGAATCACTGCATCTCACACGTCTCACACGCCTAACAAAGTCAATAATATTGATACGCGCTATTTTAATGATCAAGTATTATTATCGACTGCACTAGTAGAGATTGCGGATTCCAAAAATAATTATCACACTACCCGCGTTCTTCTGGATAACGGAAGCCAGCACTGTTTTATTTCCGAAAAACTTTGCAAAACCCTTAACATTCCAACGATACAGTCCACTATTCAAGTCATCGGTGTAGGGAACACCGTGACACAATCCACACAATTATGTAATGTAAATATACGATCCAAAACAAGCTCATACAATACACACATTAATTGCTTAGTTTTGTATCAAATCACCGCACAATTGCCATCACTGGGCATTAATCATAATATAGAAATTCCCAACAACATACAGCTGGCTGATCCTGACTTTCATTCGAGTGATGAAATTAATCTATTAATAGGTGCCGACAAGTTCTGGGATCTGCTAACTGAGGGTCTAATACGTTTGCCTAAAGGTCCTTATTTGCAGAACACAAAGCTTGGTTGGATTATCTCAGGTTCAGTTCAAAACCAAATTAATTTAAAAACCACTCGAACGCAATGTAATTTCACGCAAGCATTAGATGTGGAACTTAAACGTTTTTGGGAACTTGAAGAAATTATTTGTAATAAACCAAATTTCACAAAAGAAGAACTCGCATGCGAAAATTTATTTAAAGACACCACTTTACGTGACGATAAAGGTCGCTTTTCCGTGCGCATTCCTTTAAAAGAATCAGCTGACGAGCTGCGCGACACATTTACGATGGCCGAAAGCAGGTTTTTAGCACTCGAACGTAAGTTGAACCGGAGCACGCCTAGTTATAAACAGATGTATTGCAATTTTATGAAAGAATATTTAAGTCTAGGACACATGAGCCGTATAACTGAATTTTCGCCGCCGTACTATTTCTTACCACATCACGGGGTCTACAGAGAACATAGTTCGACTACAAAACTTAGGGTCGTGTTCGATGCAAGTGCCAAGTCCGCGTCCGGGAAGTCTTTAAATGACATACAGCTTATCGGTCCGACCTTACAGAATGACATATTTGCTATTCTACTACGTTTTCGGCAATTTAAATTTGTCGCATGTGCCGACATCGAAAAGATGTATCGCCAGATATTAGTGCAATCAGATCAAAGACGATTACAATTAATTCTTTGGAGGGAGAAGCCGTCTGATCCCCTTGGCATATATCAGCTAAATACCGTCACCTACGGGACGGCATCCGCGCCTTATTTGAGTATACGGTGCCTTAAGCAACTCGCAATGGAATGCGATGATGACGTCATAGCGCAAATCATTAGTGACGATTTTTATGTCGACGATTTAATTACGGGAAATCAAGATTATCAAAAATTATTAGAGATATGTAGTAGTGTCTCTAAAGTCCTAGAATCGGCTTGTTTTCCGCTGAGGAAGTGGATCTTTAATGCAACGCCTTCCCCAACCCAAATTGAGTCTAGTTTTAAAGAATTATCGCTAGGAGAATCGTGTCACACAAAAACTTTAGGATTGGGATGGTTTAACATTTCAGATGAATTGCATTTTACTACTCATTGTGAACACAACATTACCGATGCTAGTAAGCGCAGTATTCTTTCCACTATAGCTCAAATATATGATCCTCTAGGTCTACTCACCCCTGTGATAGTGATTGCAAAAATCATACTTCAGAGATTATGGTTAGCTAAGATAGGATGGGATGACTCAGTGCCTAAGCCGATTTTATTAGATTGGCAGAATTTCATCCGTCAATTAAATTGTTTACAACATTTACGCATACCTCGTTACGTAATAGGAGATAACGCGCACACAGTTGAACTACACATTTTTTGTGATGCGTCACAAGACGCGTACGGTGCATGTGCGTATTTACGTAGTTATACAGATACAATTGTAACAGCGCGTTTGTTATGTGCGAAGAGTAAAGTGGCACCGGTAAAACCGGTTTCCATTCCGCGCTTAGAATTATGCGGTGCGGTAGTAGGTGCTAGACTTTACAAAAAGATAATTGGTTCGTTACGATTGACGTTTAATAATGTGTATTTCTGGTCAGATTCTACCGTAGTGTTAGGATGGCTTAAGATGCCACCGAACCAGCTGAAACCGTTCGTACAAAACCGTGTAGTAGAAGTTAACGAACTAACGGGTGATAAAGCGTGGTTTCATGTTAGTGGTAAACAGAACCCAGCTGATTTGCTATCGCGCGGCTTGCAATTGGATATGTTAACATCAGCTGATCTGTGGTGGAAAGGACCGCCATTCTTACACGTTCAGGGAATGGATGGTAAGCACAATAACAATTATAATATTAACTATGATGAATTACCAGAATTAAAACCCACAAAATCCGCATTAGTGAATCAAACAAAACCAATGTTCTTTCATTTCGAAAACTTTTCTAATTTCAACCGTATGATACGAGTTATGGCCTATATTCTACGCTTTACGAATAATAGCCGACATAAAATAAAATCACAGCGCCTCGTAGATAATCTGTCGGTTGATGAATTGAATACTTCAACAATAATTTTAACGCGTATCGCACAACAAGCATCTTTTCCAATAATTTATGAAAGTTTAATAAAAAAACAACCTTCAAAATTCCCTCGTAATATTTCTAATTTGAACATAATTTTAGATGAGCACAATATAATCCGAGTAGGAGGTAGATTAGAAAACTCCGAATCATTTCCATATGACAAAAAGCATCCTGTGTTGTTATGCGGACGACATAGATTCACCCGTCTTTTATTTGAGTATAAACACAAGGAATTATTACACGCGGGGCCCCAATTGTTACTAGCAACTATAAGAGAAACTTGGTGGCCACTTAGAGGGCGGAACTTGGCTAAACATGTAGTGCATACCTGTGTAAAATGTGTTCGCATGAAAGCTAAACCTCTAAATATTCAGATGGGTAATTTACCACCCGAAAGATTGCAACCCGGGTACCCTTTCATGTATTGCGGCGTCGACTACGGAGGACCATTGTTTATGTTGAACCGTTCAGGAAGGGGGGCAAAGTTAATAAAATGCTATATCTGTTTGTTTGTGTGTTTTGCAACGCGTGCTGTACACCTAGAGCTGGTTACTAACCTCACAACTGAAGCATACTTGTTAGCACTAAAGCGCTTCATTTCCAGACGAGGTAAACCTTTGCAAATCTACTCAGACAACGGTACAACATTTGTAGGGGTGCTAAAAGAATTTGCAAAATTTTTAGTAGATAAAGAGAGTGATATTCGTGATTATACTGCTAATAACTTAATTAAATTTACATTTATTCCGCCTTATTCGCCTCATTTTGGTGGTTTGTGGGAGGCAGGCATCAAGTCCTGTAAATTTCATTTAATTCGTGTCGTAGGTAATGCACACTTGACTTACGAGGAATTAAGTACTGTATTGGCACAAATCGAGGCTGTCCTCAACTCCCGACCCATGTTTCCTTTGTCATCCGATGCCTCCGACCTTCTTCCGCTAATACCTGCTCATTTCCTGATTGGCCGACCACTCAACGCACCCGTCAGTCAAGATTTTACCGCAACGGCTCCGCAGCGTCTCCGTCGCTACGACCGTGTTGAGCAGATGCGCCAGAACTTTTGGAGTAGATGGTCCAAGGAATATGTTTCTGAACTCCAGAAAAGAACGAAATGGCAGACCAGCAGAGACACTATTGTTCCAGACACCCTTGTGCTCGTGAAGGAAGACAACCTGCCTCCTCTTAAGTGGCGTCTAGGCCGAGTTCTACAGACATTTCCGGGGAAAGATGACATAGCTCGCGTTGCAAGCATAAGAACGGCGACGGGCACAATCAAGCGCTCCTTCTCAAAGATATGCCCACTCCCGCTTCCTGACGACGACAACACAATGACATCTGCTTCTTTGGAACCAGGAGCTTCCAAGGCCGGGGGCATGTTTACGGACAACCAGCGCCATCTAGCGGACAAAGCCAGCGACAACATCACAGGCGAGGACGACGTAGCCGCGCGCGCGCGGGAGGGGACGCACCGTGGGCCCCAACCCGATTTAATTTAAAAAACGGTTCAACGGTTCAATCCAAAAACTAACGGCGAACGAGTACGTCTATATTATAAGTCAAAATTGTAGAACGATAATTAAAACCAAAGTATCCATCATCAAGTCTTTTCATCATCACATCCTCAACACGACGAATGATCACCTCCTGCACAACTATGTAGGTCGTACAAATATTTGTTCTTTGCGGGTATCGAACCTGCGACACACAGTGCAGCAGCCAATCGTTTAACCACTGCACCAACCGTACCGTCAAAGTTTTTATTAAATTATTTGGATCTAATTATAACATTATCTGTCATTTAAAGGCATCTTATTCAGCATTTGAAGTTTACAGGCCCCCGCAGAAAGGTACGAGGCGACAACATATTTTAATAGACTTGTTGTTGTATAAAGATGTGTCGTCAGAAAGATGTCAAGTCGAACTTGTCTGGCGGAACCTAATCCTCATCAAACAAATGTAAAAATACATAATTTAATTACTAGTGAGTTCGACTAGTAAATCTTGTGACTAAGTGTCGATCATCTGCTCAGAAGTCGTGGATAAATTTGAAACAGAGGTAACGGGCCACTGGGCTTTCAGGGCAGGGAAGGAACAGGGGTGGGTTTTAGTCAGTAAGAGTCTGACACGCCCTGCCGCTCCACCCAGAGCGGGAGAAGTCATAGGATGACTTCACAACTCAAAAAAAAGGGTCGATCATTTCTGAAACTATTTCCAAAATTCCAAAAGATACAATTGAATAAACTGGGAACAAACAAATTTGACCCGTTAAGCCGCTCATTAGCAGATATAATTAAAACAAAAAAACCTATTGTCGCGTCTCCTTAAGGAGACGTGAGGGGTTTGACGGATTTTTTTTTTTTTTTTGGGGGGTGGGAAATCATCCCATGACTTCTTCCGCTCTAGGGTGGAGCGGAAGGGCGTGTCAGACTCTTACTGACTAAAACCCACCCCTGTTCCTTCCCTGCCCTGAAAGCCCAGTGGCCCGTTACCTCTGTTTCAAATTTATCCACGACTTCTGAGCAGATGATCGACACTTAGTCACAAGATTTACTAGTCGAACTCACTAGTAATTAAATTATGTATTTTTACATTTGTTTGATGAGGATTAGGTTCCGCCAGACAAGTTCGACTTGACATCTTTCTGTCTGACTGTGTATTTTTTAACTATAAAAAAAAATACGTTTGAGACCGCAACAATGTGCCCTTTCATTTGACTTTTTTTTTAATTTTCCGATTTTCACCCCAAAATGCCTCCCGTATTCCAAATTAATTAATTTAGAGTACACGTTTGTGTTTGGATCACAAATATTCATGTGTGAGCCAAATTTCAACTCTAGTGGAGGATAAATTCGAAAGAGTTACCTCGCCCCCGGGCACTCGAGGCAGGGAGGAACAGGGGTGGGTTTTAGTCAGTAAGAGTCTGACACGCCCTCCCGCTCCACCCAGAGCGGGAGAAGTCATAGGATGACTTCACAACTCAAAAAAAAGGGTCGATCATTTCTGAAACTATTTCCAAAATTCCAAAAGATACAATTGAATAAACTGGGAACAAACAAATTTGACCCGTTGAGCCGCTCATTAGCAGATTATTAGAATTAAAACAAAAAAACCTATTGTCGCGTCTCCTTAAGGAGACGTGAGGGGTTTGACGGATTTTTTTTTTTTTTTGGGGGGTGGGAAATCATCCTATGACTTCTTCCGCTCTAGGGTGGAGCGGAAGGGCGTGTCAGACTCTTACTGACTGAAACCCACCCCTGTTCCTCCCTGCCTTGAGTGCCCAGGGGCGAGGTAACTCTATCGAATTTATCCTCCACCCCCGGGCAGGCATCGGCCGTGGCAGGCCCCGTCCTTAGCTGACAACTCTTTGAGGCGCGCGTGGAACACCACGCACCGTCGACTCTCGGGCCTGGTGCTGATCGGACGGCGAGTTACCTACTACTCGCCGTCCGCAGGCCCGGGTGGGGCTTGACGGATTAATTGGTTATTTATTGTCAGACGGGGTTTTTTTTTACTTTTTCTTATGAATACAACCCTGATGCTGACCACGATCCTCAGACATGAGTGACCGACCACAGAGAAAGAGATGTGAGGAAATGACCATGCCACAAAAAAGTACTACACTCACCTAATGGCAGACGCTATTTTGTTTTTTTTTCGAAATTTATAAAGCATAAGACATTTTGACGGTTAAGACCAATCTAATAGTACCTTATTTGTTAAAATCCAATTAGACATACAAACATACATACCTTCATATATGTAGGTACATAGCCCCGAAAAACATTTCCCTCCTGGGGCAGTCTTGTAAAACGATAATGAAAGGCAAGTAACTAAACGCAGCACCACGTTTCAAAAGTGGGGAACTTATAACACTGACTTACCCCACTTTATTCCTCTCGGTATAGCAAGATCGTGCCAAATGAGTGTTGTAGCCTAGTCTCATGTATTTCTTCTGCTTGACAAATAATTCTGCGATTGTATCCTTTACTAAGTACATCACAAAACATCTAGATTTACGTATTGAATTGCCGAGTGGATAAAAAAGCTAAATGATGTCAGAGAAATGGAATAAGGGGAGTATGAACATGTCTACAGTTGATTGGACTTCCTCGTGGATCGTATAAACCTAACGCTTTCTTAAGGCGCAGTTATACGACTTTTAATGGTTTTTAATTGAACATAAATAACGTCTAAACGACTAGTTTTATTTCTTTGAAAAAAAAAATGTTACTTTAGACAATTTCAGCCATAATTTGAACTGAGAATATTTAGAAATATATTTTTATAACATAGTGTAATTAATTTTTAAAGTTGTGTCTAACGCGGATAAAAATTTAGAATCACGCAAAAACTTTAAAGCGTATTTTTATGAAATCTTCACCATTTTAAAGATCATTCAATTATTTATAATTTAGTCTAAGTGTTTTAGTTTTATACCTGTTGTTTTATGTGTAATAAATTAATAATGCGTCTAATTTCGGACAGTGCTCCTTGATGGGCGAGTCCTATTACTGGCTGGACGTGAGCTCACGTAACGCGTCGTACGTCCAGCCAGTAATAGGGCACAGAACACGCAAGCTAACGACTCAAGGTCATTGGCAGTTAATAGCGCCTTGACATCAATATTACCATTGTTTATTTAGTACAGTACTGGGGTCCATGATTAGTTATCTGGCAGGCCTATGTTTTGTTCAGTAAATATTCTTTATTGTACACATAAAACTTAAAAATAAAAAAAAGTACAAAATAACTTTAATTTCGGAAGTCGGTGTTCCTGTTTTGTGTCTTCGTTTTTTGACACCGACTTCCGAAATTAAAGTTATTTTGTACTTTTTTTGGAAGTCAGTTCTATTTTTTTGTAAAAAAGTTTTTTATTTTTCACTTTTTAGTTGTGGTTCCCCATTAAACAGTGTTAACAATTCATAGGTTGATTTGCTGTCAATTTTTGAAGAGTTCCGTTGTCTGTCTCCGAAACCCATCATCAGATCTTTTTGAAATTTAAATGGGACCATTCCGAAATAAACCCCTTTCGAACAAAAAAAGAATTTTGCAAATCCGTCAATATGTGACGGAGTTATGCCCGAACATACATAAAAAAAAAAAAAAAAAAATACAAACATCCAAATTGATAACCTCCTCCTTTTTCGAAGTCGGTTAAAAATAACACAAATTGACAGTTAATAACAAAGGCAAGCTTAACCCAGCATTTGGGTTTTCTTATAGCAAACCTCAAAATTCACATTAATCATAATTTGAAACCTGAAGGACCAGACAATAATTTGAATTATTTTAGATGCTCGATCAGGCCGTAAACTTCTGGAGTGGCGACCGCGTACCGGAAGACGCAGCGTTGGAAGGCCTCCCACAAGGTGGACCGGTGACCTGGTGAGGGTCGCGGGTAGCCGATGGATGCACGATGCATAGGACCGGTCGTTGTGAAGACACTTGGGGGAGGCCTATGTCCAGCAGTGGATGTCTTTCGGCTGAAATGATGATGATGATGAATTATTTTACCATAATTTAAATATCGAATAATCTTTTTAGTCGCAACACGCTTTCCTCTGCCATTTCGTCCTATCACCCGCCACGCTATCGCTTGGTTATCAAATCAAACTTCTAAATCTCAAAGACTTAAAAAGAAATACTCTATACATAATACTTTATTCCCAAAACGACTTAACAACAAAATTCTGCAGCTATCATATTACTTTAACTAAAATCTTTTCTTTTCACAATAATCCTTTCAGCAGACACATAATATTGAAAGTTCTTCCAAACCAAAAGTGTTGATCCTCCAAAGAAAAAAAAAAAATTATATTGATAAAAAATTTTTTGAGGAGTTCGTGGCTAAAATAATAACAGCCGCACGGGTTGATCCATCAGATTAAGCTACGTTTGCCGGGGTTGGTCCATGGATGGGTGACCATCTTTACATACCGAGATTCCTTTGTGCCTCGAAGGCACGTTAAGGGTCTACTACAGGCTAAGTGGCGCCCTCATTGAATAAAAAATCGTAGCATGGCATAGAAAATAAATATTGAACAATCCAACGTCATGTTTGTTACAAAGAGGATAAAGTATTTTTACGAAGGTCTCAGAATGTTTCGTACCCAAAGTAGTTGCCCGGGGGTTGAGGATAAATTCGAAAGAGTTACCTCGCCTCTGGGCATTCAGGGCAGGGAGAAACAGGGGTGGGTTTTAGTCAGTAAGAGTCTGACACGCCCTCCCACTCCACCCAGAGCGGGAGAAGTCATTGGATGATTTCCCACCCCACAAAAAAAATAAAAAAAAGTACCAAAACCGGCCGTTTCTGACAAATAATTTCTCATATTAGTAACTTCCCTTATCTTTTGTACCGACTTTACATGAAAAAATTCTTCTTATAAGATTTATTAAATGCAATTCTTTCATCCCACCTGCGTATTTATGAACGTTTTCTGAACTCAACTTGTAGATTTATTACTTGAGAAACATTTTGTGCAATAAATTTATGATTATTTTTACTACATTATTACTTTTTCATGAAGTTTTGCAAACATCTTTTTAAGGTTTCGTAGACCTAATGATTCCTTTGCGAAATATTAAACTTTAAAGTGAATTTTTTTGTTCGAGTCGAGCGTCGCGCACGAAGGTTTCCGTACCATTATCTATAAAAACGGCAAAAAAATACATTGTTTGTTTATCAGCAATACACACATTTTTTTTGTTTGCATATAGCTCCAGTAGTTTCTGAGATATTTAAGCTTTAATTTAGTAACGAGCCGGGCGCTCGCGCGGCGCGAGTGTGCGGGCGTTCCTGCCGGAGTGCGCGACCCAAATCCGGGCGTGTGAGTGGATATGAGCCCCCTTAAATATTTATTTAATTCTGTTTTTTAGTATTTGTTGTTATAACGGCAACAGAAATACATCATCTCTGAAAATTTCAACTGACTAACTCGGTTCTTAGTAATAGGGTCCCGTTTTACCCTTTGGGTACGGAACCGTAAAAAACTGAACCTTCGATACTATTTCAAAACCCTAAAGTGGTCCAAGTTTATGGGGACAGAACTAAATAATTCAATAATATTACTACTTTTATTCATTCTTGAAATAGAGTTAGAAAAACAACAATTTGCAGTAATACAAGCATATGCACCTACAGAGAACTCAACAGTCGAAGACATAGAGAACTTTTATGACAATTTGGCTAAGGCCCACGAGATGATCTCTACAAATAACATAATTTCAATGGGAGACTTCAATGCGAAAATTGGGAAACCAAAAACATACGAAAATAAAATAACTGGAAAATATGGATACGGGAATAGAAGCACACGAGGCGAGAGACTAATTCAATACGCTCACGAATATAACTTGAAAATATTGAACACATTTTCCAATTTAAAAGAAGATAACAGATGGACATGGATATCACCCGACAGAAACACAAAGAATGAGGTAGATTATATCCTGACCACATCACCACAGCTTTTCCAAGTATGAAGTTTTAAATTCATTTTCTTTTGCATCTGATCACAGACTAATCAGAGCGATTCTCAATCTTTCACTGAGAACAAAGAGTAGACGACACTATGGTAACGCAATAGTCAAATTAAAAACAGAAAACGAAAGAAAACTCTACATATCTAACCTAAATGAACACATACCAAAGTTGTTAGAAACCCACAACGATTGCTCAGTAACCGAATACTGCCAAAGCGTGGGATTTGCTATATAACAGAGTATAAAAGATGTAAAATCAGAATCAAAAAGAAACATCCTCACTGATAAAGCTCTTCAACTCATACAAGAAAGAAGCACTCTACAAAATAAACCCATACTCACCAAGGAAGAAAAAGACGATCTGAAGAAGCTCTACAAAGAAACAAATAAAGAAATAAAAAAATGTTACGAATCCTACAGATTGGAAATAATTTCAAGACACTTGGAAAGTTCAAGAAGCATGAAAAAAGCATTTAAAGAACTAGAAAGAACAAAAAAATGGATACCATCACTCCAATCAGGCACAGGTAAAAGCAGATCTCGCACTGACATAATCAAGATAGCGACTGACTTCTATTCAAAGCTGTACAGTTGTAATGATTCACCTGATAACACACAAGACTACTATCAATTAAGTCCTACAATATCCACCATTTCTATGTTTAGTGAACCTGAAATACAAAAACAAATAATGAAAATGAAGTCTGAAAAAAGCCCTGGACCGGATGGTATTACAAATGAACTTATCAAATATGCGGGGCCACTGTTACTAACACCACTTCAAATTTTATTCAATAAAATCCTAACCTTGGAACATGTACCCAAAAGCTGGACTGAATCGGAAATTATTTTATTGTATAAAAAAGGAGATCCCACTGACATAGGAAATTACCGTCCTATCAGCCTTATGCCTTGCCTATATAAACTATTTGCTTCTTGCTTACTGGACAGAATCACAACAGAAATTGACAACCATCAGCCTTGGGAACAAGCAGGCTTTAGAAGCGGCTTCAGTACAACAGATCACATACAAGTGCTTGAACAAACAATAGAAAAGTTTTCAGAATTCCGCAAACCCGTCTACTTGGCTTTCATAGATTATAAAAAAGCGTTCGACTCTATTTTACATAGTAGCATTTGGAAAGCTTTGAAGAAACAAAATATAAATAGCAAGTACATAAACATCTTGAAAAATGTCTATGCAAATGGCACAAGTAGAATAAAGCTAGACAGGACCGGTGAAAACATTAATATAAACCGAGGAGTGAGACAGGGAGATCCAATATCACCTAAATTATTTATATCAGTGTTACAAAATATTATGGAAGATCTCCCATGGTCAAAACAAGGAATTTACATAAATGGAAAGTTTATGAGCCATTTGAGATTTGCAGACGACATTGTCCTGATGGCGGTAAGTCCTAAGGAATTACAAACAATGATATGTCAGTTACAATTAGTGAGTAAAAATATTGGACTTGAAATGAATATGGATAAAACAAAGTTAATGACAAACAACAAGGAAACGCCCATCTTGGTGAACGACCTTCCACTGGAGTATGTTAAAGAGTATATTTACTTAGGAAAACAGATCTCATTCAGACCGGAGAGACAAATGGAAGAATTAGAAAGAAGAATTGCAATAACTTGGAAGAAGTTTTGGGCCCATAAAGATATACTCAAATCCAAACAACCAATGAGATTAAAGAAAATCATCATGGATACTACCATTCTACCATGCCTCACTTATGGATGTCAAACATGGAAATTCAACCAAAAGACAAGAACAAAAATACAGACTGCACACAGAGCAATGGAAAGGAGTTGTCTAGGCATCAAACTGAGAGACAAAAAGAGTAATACAGAAATACGAAACAAAACAAAGATAACTGATGCTCTACACTTTGCCATGACTATGAAATGGAAGTGGGCTGGCCACCTTGCTAGATACTCTGACGACAGATGGACCATTAGAACAACAAAATGGAAAGGGCCACAAGGCACTCGAGCAAGAGGCAGACCAAATACCCGTTGGCAAGACGACATAGTAGCGGTTGCAGGGGAACAGTGGCACAATATAGCGAGAGACAGAAAAAAGTGGGACACTTTGGAGGAGGCTTTTACCCGAAGGGGGTCTATACAACAATGAAAATATAGATATTGCACGTTATTCAATACTAATTATTTGTATTTTAATATTAGTTAATGTTATTATTATTTTTTAAATTATTTTGTAGCATGTTGTATAGAATGAATAAAGCTATATTATTATTATTATTATTATTACTACTTTTATATACAAAAGAGACCAACAGTATAAATCATAATTGTAAATTCAAACTATTAATTTACAACGGGTTTTGTGTTAACGGCTTTTAACTTTTAAAACGGCTATTATGAGTGGCGATAAATTTATCGCGTGCACTGTGTACACGGACTTAAATGTGATAGAAGAATTGGTGAGAGTAAAATACTTGATTTTCTTTAATTCAACTATTTAGAATTTTCTGGTCATTTGTTTTGCTAGTATGGATAACCTCTAGCTTCCAGTCCTGGTCGAGTCCATAGTCGGAAGCGAAAGCGGATAGGCCACTGTCGCTTCCTTCTGCGGAGAAGTAATGGTCGTACGGCCCCAAACACGAACTCAGCGGCCGGTGGGGCGGCGGTGGCGGCGGTGCGGTAGTGGCGCGTTCCAATGCATACATTTATATGGAACTGGTCACGAAAGCAGTGGCGCAGCGGCGGTGCGTGGAGCGGCGTACGAGCGATGCGCGCCAGTCTAGCGGTGCTCGCGCATCTGCATTGACGTAGTGTTTTGTATTTTATTTTTTGGCTTTTTAACGGCCGATATTTCAAAATACCCGCAGACGTGGTGGATCAAATTATTTAAATAATTCTTGTTTGCGAACAAAGACACTATATTCTCATAACGCAACATTACGCCGCTCGAGCGCCGTGCGATCTGCCTGCTGGCTTTGTGACCAGGACTACGTCACAGCGCCGCTGGCCGCGCCGCCGCCACCGCCACCCTGCCGGCCGCTGATTTCGTGCCCGCTGCCTAAAGGAGGCGGCGTAAAGGGAGCTTGAGGTTACAAACACGCTCCCTAATCGTAGCAGACGCACCAGGCACCGGAGGGCGCACATTGACCTCTGGTCACCTTGGTAGGTGGTGTGGCCTACGGTTGACAGACTTCGGGAGTCTGGCACCTTTACCTGGCTGTGTTCCACGCGCGCCTTTCTTAAGGAACTGTAGCTGTGTATGACCGCAACAGGTGACGGGGTCCATATGAATTCATGTGAGCTAATGCTGGCCGGGGGAGGGTGACGAAATGTTCAAGCACTACAGCGTTTCAGCCAAAGGTAGTCTCTGAATTCAGTGTGGTTTTAGTCAGTAAGGGTCTGGCAGACCATGTGAACCCTGTGAACATCATGACTATTTCCACAAGATACAAAAAAAAAAAACAGCCAACTTCCAAAAAAGAAAATACAAATTAAAAAATTACTATAATTTCGTAAGTCGATGTTTGTATTTTATTTCTTCGTTGTTCGACACCGACTTTCGAAAATAAAGTTATTTTTTAAATTTCAATATATTTTCTTTTTTGGAAGTTGCCTGTTTTTTTTTAAATAAAAAATATATTTCACTTTTTGGTTGTTATACCCCAAAACTAAAAACCCCAATAACATGGAACGTGGAATATAAACATACTCGTAATTGGACAAAACTAAAAAACATCATCTTTGTATACATATTTTTCGTTTTAGTTCAGTTTTTCAAAAAGCGAAGAAGCTATTTCGATAAAATTTATATGGGACCACCTCGGGAGTATATTCTTTCAGATAAAAAAGAATTTTGAAAATCGGTCCACAACTGACAGAGAAATCGGTGGACATACATAAAAAAAACATACATACAGTCGACAATAGAACCTCCTCCGTTTTCGAAGTCGGTTAAAAATATTCACAGTGCAAAACAGCTAAAAAATAAAGCAAAAAAATGTTTTCAGTCTCTTCCAGTAACTCCTACATATCTGTGCTTTTAGAAGCGCATCCGAATCCATTTGCATCGGCCACTCGGCATATTTCGCGAACATTCGGGATCGTTTATCACCGCGTTCGACCATTTACGTTGCACGCTGAATTGTGAAATATTATCTGATCATTTTAATTTGTTACCAGTGGTGGAATTCGTTTTTCAGTCGGTACCTGAAGGTATTTGGTCATTTCATAGACACAGGGTGTAACGGAAAAGTGTGATCATATTTAAAGAACCTTTTCTGCCCATAAAAATGAACAAATTTCTTTATGAAAAATAAAAGAAAAGTCTCAAAAAAAATTGAACTTTTTATACTTCTCGCAATTGTACTAACAAATATGGATGTAATATGAGTCCGAAATAAATGATTTATTATTATTATTATACAAAGTTATCATCAGCTGATCAATACATTTTGTATGGGACATAATATAGTAAAAAAAATATTTGAGTATTTCCTCAGGTTTTCTTGAAGAAAGTTCATATCGATGGGCAGATGCAGTTCTGAAAATATGACCACACCTTTCTGTTACACCCTGTATATTGATAGTCTGTGCACTTAGGTCGTGAGTTCGAACCCTAGTAGGCATTTTACTTTGTGTATTTTTTATTTTTTTTATTTTACGCCACACTAGGAAATTCCTGTGTAAAGAAAATATTTCTTCCACCGGCTAGCGTCAGAGATACTTATGGCCTGAGACCCTGTTACCTATCTTCGGGTTTTGTGCATGAGGTATGTATGTAGTAAATAAGAGTCCTTAGATTTGGTCTTCACATATATCACGTTTATTTTTAACACTGCATCACACAAGAGAGCACTCCGTTCACAGAAAATTGTATGTTTAACCTACAATTCATGTTGAAACACTTTTACCCATCTTTTGAAGATTATAGATTAAGGATCCAATGATGAGTTGAGACCCACAAACAGTATCCAAGCAGTGGTTATTTAACCTTTGTCATCTTTGGGACACGTGGACGCTTGTGCTCCGAACCTTTTGCCTTGTTCTTCCAAAATGTAGTGAAATCTATGATCCGACCATTTTATATAGTTTTGTCCTTAGTAATTAATTAAATCTAACGTAGGAACCCTGCCAACAAATAGAAAGATTTGATGAGACTCCTGAATGCCACGCGCTTAAGACTTAGCATCAGCACAGAAAAAAAACCCAAAAAAGATACTCACAGCGTCCAACATCCGAATGCTTAATGCATTTGAACTTAACTCTGGTTCCAGCTACCTTTCGAGACATCATAGGTGCTTTTTAAGAACTTATCCAATAAATAAAGTTTAACGTGGCAGACTCGCTCCAGATCAACTTGGAAAAAGCTACGTCAGACGACAATCTGTCATCTGTCAACTCGCAAAACAACGCTTCATTCCACGAAACTAAATTTATTCTATTTTTAGGTGTTACAATACACCTTACCCCGGTTAAAAAAATTTTTTTTACTCAAAAAAAAATTTTTTTTTTTTTTTAAAGACTACAATGCCATGTACATTTAGAATCTCACCAAAACCCTCGGCAGAAGCTGAGGCATCTCGAACCAAATCCGAATCAAGATTCCCCTCAGACACAAAGATTAAATTACTACTATATAAGTAAGTACCAATTCAATTTAAGTTTTCAATTAAGTATTAAGTACCAAATAAAAATCAAGAAACAGGATGAGAAGGTATGCATAACCCCCAATACTCCTTAACAAAAGTCTGTATGTAGGTATGCACACATTTAAATAAAGTTTTAAGTTTAATGTATCACACAATTACTTATTTTAAATCTAAGTATTTGTGATATACAATTACTAATAAGTTTAGTATAATTAAATAATCAATACTCCTTAACACAGAGTATTGTTATTCCAAAGGATCTATAAATTTTATATCTAAATAACTATGATACTAGATGTATCAAGTATTCACAAGTAATTATTTCAAAACTAATAAAAAATAAATATTTAGTTTTGACAACATTAATCTCTTATTCAAGTAATTGAGATTCAATGAGTAAGTATTAAGTTTTATTTTATTACCCTCAATCTCCAATCCTAGCAAGTAACAGTAATACCATAACAACAAGTTCCTAAAGAAAGTAATATCACATCACAAATCTAAGTAATTGTGATTTATCAATGTATTGAGTTTAACTTTGTAGTTGAGTAATTTACAAAAGTCATATTCTATATATTTGAAATTCAAAAGTATTAAGGATAATTTAATTAAACAGGATTATCAGAAACTGCTCAATCAAATTTCATAAGTATTGGCTTGGGAGCAATTCAAGCATGAACCCCAAGCCAAAAACTAAAAGTGAATCGAGGACTATTTGCCCATCTAAACGAATTTGGGTATGCAATACCAGACACATTTACCGTGTATCTTTTAATGGACAGACTTACGAGCATCCTAGCCAACCGTTAACAAAATAAACAAATTGGGGTTCAACTATCCATCTAAACAAATTCGGATATTCGATATACCAGATACATTTATCATGTATCTTTTAGTGAACAAATCTTAAGATGTCCTATAATCAATTCCAAAAGTTAATTATAAATATAATAAATAAAAGTTAAATTTAGTTATCTAAGAGTGAATTGAGGACCATTTGCCCACCTGAACAAATTTGGGTATTCTATATACCAGACACACTTATCGTGTATCTTTTAATGGACAGACTTACGAGCATCCTAGCCAATTGTTAATAATATAAACGAATTGGGGTTCAACCGTCCATCTAAACAAATTTGGATATTCAATATACCAGATACATTTATCATGTATCTTTCGGTGAACAAACCATGAGATGTCCTATAACCAATTCAATATGGTGAATTAAACATATAATTCCATAAGTGAATCCAATTAAAAGGATTCAATAAGTAAAAGTTAAATTGAGTTTTATTTAATTAAGTTGGGCGCCTGTGGGATCATCAATAAATAAATTTGAGTAAATATCCCACATTTATAAAAGTTGGTATCACTAGTTACTAAGAGAATTGAGAGGTTTATATACTAATAAAGTAATTAAGTAAAGTGAGTTTAAATTTTAAAGTTTGAATAACTCCGGTGAAGTATTATAGTCATCCGAGAAATTCTCATTAAATATTGAGACCAAGTTAAAATTCGTTTGACTATTTCACTATCAATCCACAGTCAACTATCCAAGTAAACGGTACAAGTCAGAAATTGGTCAGCAATTGGTTCCGAACACAAGCGTACCTGATTGGCCACCGTAGGTGCCAGATAGTCCTCTTACTTAAAACTGCCACACAGACCCAGATACCGCTTGCAGATCTCATCCCAGGATACATTTGGATTGACTGAAACATTAAAATAATTCAATTCATGTACAAATTCCTACCTAAGAAGGTAATCAATCCACAATTTATACATCCTGAACAAAAGAAATCTTAAGTTTCTATACTTAAGTTAAATTAACAAGTTAATATTATACAAGTTAATAAACAAGTTAATATTATATAATATTAAGTGTAAAAAAAAATTACCATGAGTTGAAACAATAGTGATCAATACAAATTATAGTTTAAGTTTCACTAAGTGAACATAAGAAGCTAATATTAGACACTCATAGGTGCATCCAATATAAATGAGTTGTTACAATCATAAAATTCAAGAATACATTACAAAGGATGAGGCTCAACAGACCATGTGCTGATAACCTCAAATTAAGTACCTTCACAATAATATCAGGTATTGAACAACTCCAATAATTAAGTTAATCACTATTTTAAGTTTAACCCTTAATTAATAAGGCATAAGACAGGCAACCTAAAATTTTGCCATGTGCTTATAAAGTCAGTGAAAAAATTGTCACAGCAATATAAATTAATATTTAACATGTTTACAAATTAATTTAAACACTATTTAAGTTTTAACTATTAAACTAGGCTTAAAATTGGAAACTATAAATTTTCAACAATGTGCCTTTTAACCAGAATAGTGTCAAAATGTTTGACCTTAAAGACAATAAGTAAATAAGAATTAGCTAATAAGCTTAACCATAACTCTAGATAAATTACCTCAAACAAACCTCATGCATCACGTTGGGCGTACATTGTAAAGAAAATATTTCTTCCACCGGCTAGCGTCAGAGATACTTATGGCCTGAGACCCTGTTACCTATCTTCGGGTTTTGTGCATGAGGTATGTATGTAGTAAATAAGAGTCCTTAGATTTGGTCTTCACATATATCACGTTTATTTTTTAACACTGCATCACACAAGAGAGCACTCCGTTCACAGAAAATTGTATGTTTAACCTACAATTCATGTTGAAACACTTTTACCCATCTTTTGAAGATTATAGATTAAGGATCCAATGATGAGTTGAGACCCACAAACAGTATCCAAGCAGTGGTTATTTAACCTTTGTCATCTTTGGGACACGTGGACGCTTGTGCTCCGAACCTTTTGCCTTGTTCTTCCAAAATGTAGTGAAATCTATGATCCGACCATTTTATATAGTTTTGTCCTTAGTAATTAATTAAATCTAACGTAGGAACCCTGCCAACAAATAGAAAGATTTGATGAGACTCCTGAATGCCACGCGCTTAAGACTTAGCATCAGCACAGAAAAAAAACCCAAAAAAGATACTCACAGCGTCCAACATCCGAATGCTTAATGCATTTGAACTTAACTCTGGTTCCAGCTACCTTTCGAGACATCATAGGTGCTTTTTAAGAACTTATCCAATAAATAAAGTTTAACGTGGCAGACTCGCTCCAGATCAACTTGGAAAAAGCTACGTCAGACGACAATCTGTCATCTGTCAACTCGCAAAACAACGCTTCATTCCACGAAACTAAATTTATTCTATTTTTAGGTGTTACACCTGTATCGTGAGTATGTTCACAAACATATCAACTCACATACACAAAACACTCAAATCCGAAACAACTATCTGTAGGCCATACAAATATTTGTTCGGTGTTGGGTTCGAACCCGCGACACGCAGCGCAGCAGCCGAACGCTCAACCACTGCGCCAACCATGCCGTTATCACTTCTTTTTCTTATTTGCCGGGGTGGGAAATCCTCATGGATGTCATTCGCCCGCCCCGGGCGCAGGGGTCTGTCGGACTCTTACTAACTAAAAACTACCCCGGTGTTCCTTCCCACACTTGGACCGGGGATCGTGAGAGCTAATACGATTTCCATGATCTCCGGCTAGTGCCGGCCCATATTTGCGGGTCACCTCTGGCCCGCGGGGAGAGTGAGGTGTCTTCTCCCCGCGACTTCTATTAATGGCGCGCGTGGAACACTACGCGCCGCCGTCTCGGGTCCTGCTGGATGGGGGCGGCGGATGACCCCGAGTCCGCCGTCCCTCTGGACCGGTTTAGGGTCGTTGTCCGCCCTCCGCCGGCGCCCGGTACGAATACGATCGAGAGAGTGGCCACGGCCTCCCTCTCCCTCTCCCTCTCCGCAGCCTCCTTCTGTGAAATTACAGCTTCACAGAAGGAGATCACCGCATCCCACGACTCGGCACTCCCGACCATCGAACAAGCGATGGCCGGCAGTGACAGGTCGGGGCCCACTTCGGGTACAAAGGCGCGGCGCTGCTCCTGTCATGCTACACACTCCACTAGTGTATGCTGCGCCGTGTCGTCCCGACAATTGGTGTAGTGATGGCAAAAGCACCTACGTCGCCCGAAACAACAGGGAGCTGTGCTTCCTTCTTCTTTCCCGAGCCATTCGTCGAGCACTGGTCGGATCGCGTTGACGGTAGCGAGGCGTAGGGTGCGAAAACCTGTCCCACCATTCCGCCACCATGACCTCGTGGAGCCGTGACCGACGCAACTCGATCTCGCGCTGCATCGGTTCACCACTCCGCGTCCGCATCTCCTCGCGCCACCGGTACAGTGAGGCGAGGACTCTCGCTTCCAAATGCCGTCATCACTGCACCAACCGTGCAGTCAAAATTATTTCATAATCACTGCTCTCAAAACGGTGAAGGAAAACATTGTGAGGAAACCGGCAGGTTCTAGAACCAAAACTTCGAAGACATGTGACATCTAGCACCCCGCACTGGGCCCGGGTGGTAGATTTAGACCCACAGTGGTAACGTTAAAAGGTTGATTATGCTTAAATGCTGTGCGCTTACTGGACGAATACTATGGTACAGGGTATGCTCTGTACCATAGTGTTCTTCCGGTAAGCGACACAACAGAACGTGACACATAACAACGCAGACACACAGCAAGTTGCAGATGATAAAAGACCATCAAAACAATTTTTACCCAAAAAAACTCAGATGGTATAACCAAAAAAACTGGCAAAGTTCGAGTCAGACTCACCCATAAAGGATTCCGTTTATTCAAAATTATTTTTTATCATTTGTAATAGCGGCAACAGAAATACAAATTCTTTGAAAATTTCAAGTGTCTTACCTCTTACGGATACAGATACAGCCCACTGACAAACAGACAGACGGACAGCGGAGGCTTAGTTATAATGTCCCGTCAGTTACCCTTCGGGTACGGAATCCTAAAAATTGTTGTTCTATCTCACGAAGGCACGTTGGTCTTTGATGCGTGTGTAGGTTCACGTACACTTTTTTGTCTGTATGCGTAACTTCGGAGCGCTCGGTGTCATAGAAAATAACTTACGCATACAGAAACATTGTGCACGTGAATATACACACACACATTCAAAACTAATTCACCTTCGCGAAATAGAATATGTAGACAACAAGCCTTGTCTTGAATTACTGACTTACTTGGTATCTTGAGATAAACGAAATTGCTAGGGGCATTTTGAACTTTATACCTCCATAACATTTGCTCGAAAAACAGTTCAAATTCTCTCTTTTTAACCTTAGTTTGGGTGCCAGAGGTCGTTAATCTGTGATAATGCAATTTTTAATAGAAACAATTTCTCAATATGTAAACTAATATTATACTGTAACTCTTGTAAAAATTGTAAAATGGGAAGTAAATAAATTATTACTATTATTTTTAACCGATTTCAAAAAAGGAACAGGTTTTCAATTCGACTGATTTTTTTTTTCATGTGGGTTACATTTGAACTTTTTTCTAGGAGAACCGATTTTAATTATTGATGTTTCTTTTTTTTTAAAAGCTGGTGCTTATCATAATGGTCCCGTTTAAATTTGTCGAAGATCTAATGAAGAACTTCGGAGATACATAATGGAATTTTTAAATAAACGATAGCAAACCTACCAGAATATCAGACTGTCTATTTAATTTTACTTATGGGATACAACAATTAAAAAGTGAAAAATAAAAAAACTTTTTACAAAAATTTTAAACTGGCTTAAAACATATAAATATTTCTTTAAAATTTTGGAAGTCGGTGTCAAATAACGATAAAATGAAACTAGAAATATCGACTTCCGAATTTAAAATTATTATTAATTGTTTTGTTTTTTATGGAAGTCGGTTAAAGTTGCCGACGCCAAATAAATTGGGATAAGGGCAGGAGAATGATGATTATGGAAGTAGGTTAAACTTTTTTGTAAAAAACGTTTTTTTTTTAATATAATGTTACCTAGGATATACTCGTAACAACGAACGATAATTATTATCATCCAACTAAGCATATAGGTATACCCCCAAAAGTAATACCACCCCAGATCCCTCAATCATACCGATGCGACCAAGATCAACAAACACAGAAACGGCCCAAGCCCAAAGATACCTCAAAACACAAGAGTTATCTAGTTCAGCCGCCTATTTGCTGTTCAAACATACAACTATCGGCGCACGTTAACTGTACACAAATATTTGACATCAATACACGAACGAACACACGACAATGTTGAACAAACAGATATACAGCTTTTCATATATTGAAAACAAACTAGTTGAGTGCTCGTGGAAGAATATTGAGATTTTTTTGAAGGTTACTGTTTGTCTTTTGAGAACGAAAGGGATCAGATATGAAATTGAAAATTTAGATTATTCATATCCTGCACAAAAAATTTTCTAAAAGAAAAAAACTGCTAAGCCTTGTCCAAACTATCTTGGGGTCGGCTTCCAGTCTAACCGGATGCAGCTGAATACCAGTATTTTACATGGAGCAACTGCCTATCTGACCTCCACAGCCCAGTCTAGTCTTACCAACGGGTATCGTGTTACCCAGTAGTAACACGATACCCGTTGGTAAGATTGATTGTCCAACTTTCGGGCTTCTAACGACCCGTAACGACTGTCAAAGATCTATTTTTTTTACAGGAAATAAAAGTAAAACACTTCGGTCTATCAGAAAAGATTTATTTACATACGCAGTACAGTTTCAGTAAAACTGCGTTCGACTTAAAAAAAAGGACGAGCAGCTATGTGCATTCGGTGAGCTGGTTTTTGTATCGTCACTTTGCTTTGAAGAAACACATCAAAGAATTCATGAACATACAAAAAATTGTGCACAAAAAAAACAGAACCCCGTCCGAGATCCAGCTTGTATCAAGAAGTACGTACCTAACTGAAAAGAAAGAAAGTAGATTAAGTGTTTATTCTAGTTATCAATGATAACCACTACAATCATGATCACCATTTTTAACCGACTTTCGAAAAAGGAGGTGGTTCTATGTTCGACTGTATGTATGTTATTTTTTTTTTTATTTATGTCCGCCGATTTCTCCGTCAGTTGAGGACCGATTTTATTTATAAAATTCTTTTTTTATCCGAAAGAATATACTCCCGAGGTGGTCCCATATAAATTTTATCGAAATTGCTTCAGCGCTTTTTGAGAAACTTAACAAAAACGAAAAATACGTTTACCTCGATGACGTTTTGGTGTAAGCCAAATGTTTAAATGCCACGTTCCATGTTATTGGGGTTTTTAGTTCTGAGGTATAACAACTACAAAGTGAAAAATAAAAAACTTTTTTACAAAAAAAAACAACCGACTTTCAAAAAAAAATACACTAAAAATTAAAAAATAACTTTAATTTCGGAAGTCGGTGTCAAATAACGAAGAAGTAAAATATAAACACCGACTACCGAAATTAAAGTTATTTTTTAATATTTTGTGTATTTTTTTTTTAAAAGTCGGTTGTTTTTGTTATAAAAAAGTTTTTTCATCGAAAGAAATCCACTGCTGGACATAGGTCTCCCCGAAGCGTCTCCATATAAACTGGTCCTGTGCTTCTGCCATCCAGCGGATTCCCGCAGTCTACACCAGGTCTTAAGGCGCTATTAACTGCCTTGAGTGGGAATCTTGCATGTTCTGTGCTGAGCTCACCGCATCGTACGTCCACCCAGTAATAGGACTCGCCCATCAGGGAGCGCTGTCCGAAATTAGACCCAATATTAATTTATTACACATAAAAAAACAGGTCTTAAAATAAAACACTTAGACTAAATTATACATAAATAAATGATCTTTAAAATGGTGAAGGTTTCATAAAAATGCGCTTTATAGTTTTTGCGTGATTCTCAATTTTTTTATCCGCGTTAGACATAGTTCCTCTTCACACCATGCAATGACGTCATGATCATTAGGGTCGAAATCAGAGACGTAATAATGGTTTGATCACACCGGGTTTAAGCTCGTTAGCTCACCGATAAGACGCTCCGCGACGTCCCCTGCAGCCGACGTTGAAGGCGACAGCGACAAAGCCGGCGGCGCCAATGACGTCGGAACAGGTCGCGTCATAGCGGGAGGGCTGGCCGTGCCGGTGATGGCAGGCTGCTGCTCTACGCTCGACCGTGGTTCTGAAATTGAACAACGCTCCAAGGTGGAGACCCTATTAAGTATTGCGTCTAAGATATTACTAAGATGAGTTAGGTCGGGCGGCGATGGCGTGCACTCACGTTTACGTTTTTTTCTAGGGCCGGTATTATTTGACATTTTTTTTTATTTATAAGTGGGAAAACGAGAGCCGTAACACACTTCTGATTTTAGGAATTGAATGAAAGAATATTTAAAAGTTAACTACACCAAGTCTTTTTAATAGAAATAATTAGGAACGCTAAGTACAAAATTGAGAAATTATTATTGAGGTGAACAGAAAAGGGGAACAAGTGCGCGACGCCGGATGTGGGAATGTGCCCCTGGTCACGCCGCGCGACGTCTTATATGGGCTGCTCCGGGCTGACCGGAGGGGTGTAGGTTGGAGATGCAGCTAACACTATGTTATAAAAATAGGAGTTTTGTCTAGGTTAACAAATATTTTTTTTCAAGAAATAAGATTAGTCGTTTAGACGTGATGTTCAATTAAAAACCTTTAAAAGTCGTCTAACTGCGCCTTAAGTCCACCTTCACAGGAACTATAATACTGATTCATGAGATCGCTATTAGCGATAAGACCGCCCATTATTACACCCTGTTATTCTTAACCCGTCAGGACCCGGAATAGCAGACACAATTAAAAACCTATTGTCGCATCTCCGATTGAGAGCCTCTCCAATCGGATGTGCCTGACGAATCCTCGATTTTTAAAGGTTTAAAACATAACAATATTTTTTGTAACTTGTTATTAACAAACTTTTCTTGATATCCAAATATTCAGAAAACTGCGTTCGTAGCAAAATGTAGAACGTTAATACCAATAAATCATTTGAATTCTAACTCAGTGCAGGTTCGCGTTATTAATCATCTGGTGGATTAATGTCGACCATGACATGGGGATCTCATGTTGCTTTGCTTTGGTATGTACTTAGTTATAAATAAATAGGTATAGATAACTACTACTACTGGATGTATATGCTACTACCACTTCGTCCGCGACTTCGTCCGCATGGATTTCAAAAATGTATAGCCTATGACACACAAATAACGTAGCTTTATATTGGTACAAGGATTTTCAAAATCGGTTCAATAGATCCATAGATTACCCCCTCCTTTTTTTGGCGTGGGTAATCAGTCTATGACTTCTCCAGCTCTGGGTCGAGCGGGAGGGGGTGTCAGACTCTTACTGACTAAAACCCACCCCTGTTCCTTTCTTGCCTGAGTGCCCAGAGGAGCGGTAAATCTGTTACAAATTTATCCGCTAAACCCTTGGCATGCAGGCATCGGTCATGATGGGCCCCGTCAGTGGTGGCTGACATATTCTCTTTTTTTTTTTAATAATATTAATCTTTATTTATCCAAAAAACGTACAGAGTTTGAAATACAGTTTGATATTTGGGTTAAAAATATATTTTAATTTTGTGTTGCAGGTTCTCTACAAGAATAATACTCTACCTCTTAAGCTAGGTTAAAACTGTATTTTAAGAGGCAGTTTACGGTCAAGGTTTACAATGATAAAAAAAAAACTTATCTCAAGTGGACTGTGTCATTCTACTGTATGGTATAAAAAGAGTAAAGTTTGAGAAAAAAGTCTTTAAGGCGCGCGTGGAATACTACGCGCCGTTGACTCTCGGGTCTGGTGCTGATCGGACGGCGAACTACCCATTACTCGCCGTCCGCAGGCCCGCGTCTACGGTGGCCGCAGATCATCTTGCAACCTCCAACGCCCAGGGCGTCTCCTGTGGCGGCTGCGGCTGGGGGCATAAGGGCCACTCCGTTGAGTCTCCCTCACTCGTTCCGCCTCCTTCTTTGTGAGTATTACTGCTTCGAAGAAGGAGGACACTGCTTCCCATTCCCTCTCGCTCCGTACCATGGCCTGGACCAGGGCCGGGCGCGAGAGGTCGCTGCCGTCTTTCGCATCCACGAGGACACGGCGGTGCTCCGCCCAATCGGGGCAGATCTCCACCATATGCTCCACCGTGTCCTCTAGGCGATCCGCGCAATGGTGACAACCAGTCGTTTCCTCCCGCCTTATCCAACACAGGAACCTCCCGAAACAACCGTGTCCGGTGAGAACCTGCGTCAGGCGGAAGGTGAGGACGCCGTGGTGCCACTCCAGTCACTCCTCAAAGAGGGGCACTACCGCCGCAATGGTGGCGTGCCCGCGTTGAGTTGCTTGTTGTCTCCATGTCGCCATGAGAACTTGCCAGAGCTCCGTCCCCCGAGCCGCGAGGTGTCGCGGCACCGGAGTTCCATCCCGGCGTTTTGTCTTCTCGCGCCACTCCTAGAGGAGCGTGAGGACCTTGGCCTCCAGATCCCATGACGACAGCCCGACAAGGAAGCTCGCCGCCTCACCTGAGACCGTGCGGTATCCCCGAACCAGCCAGATGGCCATAACCTTTAGGGCCACGCTCAACCGGCGAGCTGGTCGCTGCCTCAAGGAGCGCGCTCACACCGCTGCCCCGTACAAGGCCATGGATCGCACGACCCCTGCGTAGAGCCTACGGCTGGAGGCCATTGGACCCCCAGATTGGACACGAGCCGCTTCAGAGTAGCCCTGGCTCGCTCCAGTCTTGGAGCCAAACGTCGGAAGTCCTCGACGAAGTTCCACCGGCTGTCGAGGACAAGTCCCAGGTACTTCATCCTCCCCTCGACGCCGATATGAACCCCTCCTACCGTTATCTGGGAACCCGACGGTGGCGCGTTCCGAGGACCATGAATACACATGGCCTCGGACTTGTGCAATGCCACCTTGAGTCCCAGTTGCCGGATCCTCTCCACGACTGTCTTAACCCTGCGAGTCCTTAGGTCGGCCGCCGCCTGGTGTGACCTCCCCTGCGCCAGGACCAGCGTGTCCTCAGCGTAGCATACTACGCTGACACCGCTAGGGAGGTCGGCGCGCAGCACCTAGTCGTACCCGATGTTTCACAGAGGCGGCCTCAGAACCGATCCCTGTGGGACTCCGCACGACATTTCTCGCCGGTTCTACTCTCCCTGGTGACCGGGGTAGATGACAGCCCTGTCCGTTGAATAGGCTTCGACCACGCGAGAGAGGTAGGGCGGCACCTGGTGATACCGGAGTGCATCCACTATTACACAACTCCAAGGCAGGGTGTTGAAGGCACTGGCGATGTCCAGAGACACCGCCAAGACGACGCAACCCCGGGCTACTGCATCCCCCTTCGTGAGGGCTTGTATGCGCCTGATGACGTCCATTGTGGAGCGCCGCTGCGGCAACAGAATTGGCTCTCTGCCAGATCCGGACCACCCGCACCAGCTGCCCGACGAGGCGGTCTGCAAAAAGCTTGCCCACCTTGTCGAGCAGCACAATGGGCCGGTATGCAGACGGAGAGTCCGCAGGCCGCCCGGGCTTCGTGATGAGGAAGTTCCATGTTCCCCGTCTTCCAACGAAGTGGAAACTGGGCCCTCTCCATGCATGCGCTTAGGAGCCCTATTAGTCAAGGCCCGAGAGGCTCCTTCAAGGCCTGGACCAGGCTTTCCCATGAAAGCCATCGGGTCCTGGGGAGAGATTACCCCCTACAACCTCACAAACTCACAAACTTTACCTCTTTATAATATTAGTATAGATAATACGAACTCATCTAGCTCAAACTTTCAATAAAAAAATATTGACGTGTAAAAATGTTGTTAAAAATTATTTAAAAAAATAAAAATAAATGTTTTTATTTAGTTTTACATTTATATAGGAAATACTGTATACTTATATTTTAAACGATGACAGTACTTAGTATACAGTAGGTACATACATTAGATGGACAACCTCCTATTACTAATCGGGACCCCTTCGCACCTCGGACAGCACGTTAACAAAAAAAAAAGCCGCTGGTTCCTCGTTGGTTGGTATTTATACACATAATTATCTTTCACAGTAAAAAGTTCGAGTCGGACTCCTGTGCAAAGGGTTCCGAAAGAATCCTATTTTTAATAGGTTTTCTTTTAACAATAAACTTCTTATAAGTTTTCTTGTAAAGTATTAATAAAGAACACAAACACTTTCTATATTTAAAAAAAAATTAAGGTCAGTAGTTTCGGAGATAACGTTTTAATGTAAAAAAGTTTTACTGGTTTCATCTATTTTCTTAATTTTCTGATTTGCACCCCAAAAGTCCCCATATTCCAAATTAATTTATGTACGTTACACGTCCGTTTTAGGGTCACAAAAGTTCCTGTTTGTACCTAATTTTGACTCGATCGGTCCAGTAGATTCGGCGATAATTGGCTGTGACAGGCAGACAAACAGACACACGAGTGATCCTAAAAGGGATCCGTTCTTACATTCGGATGTTTGAAATCCTAAAAACAGTGAAGGTACCTTCTTATCTACTATATTTATACCCATTCTGTCGCAAAAACAGCAGACAGGCCTGTTACGTCGACAACTACGAAAAATCCAATTTCAGCATTCTAAAATAAATTATTCAGCATAAAATCGTATTTAAATTTCATGTCCCTAAAGTGTTCCGTCTATCCAACTAGCTTGAAAAAAGTTTGAACAGGATTTCACTCTAATGAAACAACGTGACACGTACAGGCAAAAGTGCTTAGTGGCGCATCCCTAGCTATGGGCGGCATAGATAGGCACATCACTGGCTATGGGCTGCGTAGATAGGCACATCACTAGTGTGCAGTCTGGTTGTTGCATCAGTCTTTTTAACTTATGGCGCAGTTATACGACTTCTAATGGTTTTTAATTGAACATCACGTCTAAACGACTACTCTTATTTCTTTGAAAAAATACATATGCTACTTTAGATATTGTCTAAAGTAGCACATATTTCGCAATTTGATATGTGATTATTTAAAATTTGTAAAGTTATGTCTAACGCGGAGAATAATTCGAGAATCACGCAAAAATTATAAAACGTATTTCAATAAAACCTTCACCATTTTATAGACCATTTAATTATTTATATTTTAGTATACGTGTTTTAGTACAATACTTGTTCTTTCATTTTTAATAAATTATTAAAGAGTATAAAAAAAACAAAACATGTAAACTCGTTTTCCTTCATTCTTTCTTTCTTTTCTTTCTTATCCAATTTTCCTTTCCCAGGTCTGCTGTAACAAATTTATGTTGAAATAAATAGCATCTTTGTGTTCTTCCATCTAAATTTGTTCTTTAGAGTTGTGTGTGTACCTTTATAAATTAATAGTTTTTTTTTAGATACGTTACAGGTTACGATAGTTTAATTCAATTTCAGACAACTTTTACGCTGAAATTTGACGTAATTAAATCTGGAAAGTTTGCACTGTGGACTTGTACAGGAGCTGCAATATTGTTTTATATAGTACCTTCGTTTGTTCACTCTCACCTTCTGATTATATGGAAATCTTGTGCAAAATTTCATGCCAATCCAGTGATTTAGGGTGTGTTATAAAACGTCAGTTTTGTCTTGGTTCTTTGAGACGAATTAAGGCTTACAAAACTTTGCGCTGTGAACTTCGCATGATGAATTTAAAAGACATTGTTTTTTTAAATGGCTTACGTATTATACACGTGTTGATATTCCATAAATAGCTGTGCACAATAACCACATATAACAACAATACCTAAACATTGCCAATAACACGATATACTAACCACCTTTTATTTTTATATTTATAGAATACCCCATGGCAACTACAAATGTAAGTGGTATAGATCAGTTAGCTTATAATTAAATAATACAGCTAATTATCTTGCTCAATTTACTACAGAATTGAGGCATTGTGGCCGCCTTTGCTCATGTTGGGGATTTAGTTACTATGCTGAGTGACATTACTTGTGGTCGCAGTTTTGTGTGGGTAGTTATATTTTGGGACGGAAATTCGGATAGTTTGTAGGAATTTTCTTTGGTGTTTTCTTTTGTGACATTGGCCTGTTTTAGAGTGGGAAATTATCAAGTAACTTCTCCCACTCTGGGTGGAGCGAAGAGGCTCAGACTCTTGGTGACTTAAAACCCACCCGGGTATCTTCGGTTGCCTTAGCTAGGGCCGCTGTAATTCTTTCAAACACTCGCGCGACTTTGTCAGAAAAAACATAGCCTTCCTTTTAAGTTTTGGTACGGTGGAGTAAAAATAACAGTAGAAAAATAAAATTAATCTTTACCACATAATCTTCTAAGAGGTCCTCCATAGACCAGGCGAAATGTGTGGTCGTTCCCATTTGTCGTCATTCGTCTAAAGCCCTAGATAAAGTTCGATTCAAAGTTCGTGTGTGAAGTTCGCGTTTCGCTGCGCAGTACTCCTCACCTCACTTGTCAATCCCGCTGTTGCTGTCACATGAATTTGCTACTGCACAGCGACCTGTATAGTGTTCCAATCCGCCATAAGCTGTACCCAGTTTTTAACCGACTTCAAAAAAGGAGGAGGTTCTGAATTCGACTGTATTTTTTTTTTTTTTTTATGTGTGTTACCTCATAACTTCTTAGTACGTGAACCGATTTTGAAGATTTTTTTTATTTGAAAGCTGTTGCTTCACATTTGGTCCCATTTTAATTTGGTGAAGATCTGATGAAGAACTTCGGAGATACACAATGGAACTCTCCAATAAATGATAGCAAACCTTCCAGAATTGCTGCAATCGCATGTCTGTATATTGTTTTCACCACTTCACAATATTACATCACGCTGATGCGCTCTAAAGGGGTATACAGATTCGTACAGTTCACCCTGATACACCCTAATTCCACCAACTACGTTCAAATTCCCTATTTTTAGGGCTATCAATTCGGGCATAACTTTACTATTAGTTTAGTTTTAGAATGGGGTAAAACAACTAAAAAGTAAAGTCGGTGTCAAATAACGAAGAAACCAAACTAGAAACACCGACTTCCGAAATTAAAGTTATTTTGCATTTTTTTGTATTATTTATGGAAGTCGGTTGTATTTTTTTTGTAAAAAGTTTTTTATTTTTTGTAGTAGAAGAGTATTTCACGAATGTCCTTTGGCCCCGAAAGTTTGTAAGCGGTGAAGTAAGTATAGTATAGTGGTGATAGTTTACTGACAGCTGAGTGGCACAGATTAAAATCAAAGCTGGCGGGGCGTGCGTCATGTTGCAGGGAACGGAATGTTGCCACTTAAATATTAATATTTATTACGCTATATATTATTTAGTTTTACTCATTGTTTGCTGCACCAGTCGAGGTCATGACGTCAGCGCCGGCTGTCGTTGAAAACCAGCGCTGGGGCTCTGTCTTGCATAGGGTCACAGCACTAAGCTGAGCGACGGCCGTTTTGCCTGGACGTGACGCATATTTTCCTCCAGCTTTTCTTTTGTTGTGTTTCTCTGTCTTTTGCGTCATGTTTTGTTTGTCCACAAATAAACGTATATTCTTTCTTTCTTTTCTTTAAGTACGTAGAGTCAATTTTTTATCTCGCAATTGGAGAGGTATTCGTCCAGTAGTGGATAACTATAGTCTGATGATGATGATGAATCCCTTCAGTTCTTCTTTTCCTTCATGTCGCTGTATTTTATATTTTCTAGGGCCACTACTTTGTCATTCCTACGGCGTCGTTGGTAGCAGCGCAGAGGTGAATTGTTCGTCATGTTTTGGGGCACAGACGGTAGGCAGGGTCTGGCATTCAGGCACAAACAACATTAATTTAACCTTCAGTTAAATGTGGTTTTTTTTCAAAATCACTTACAGGTGAATCTAATATTATACAATCATGGTGGCTTTTATTTTATAGTGTAGCTCGTGGCTAAAGTAATAATAACCGCATGGGTTGATCCATCAGGTTAAGCTACGCTTGTCGGGGTTGGTCCATGGATGGATGACCATGTTTACATACTGTGGCGCTTGTAGACACAGCCTAAACTCAGCGGGTCTGCACCGGATTTTAGCTGGCAGTTGAGAATATTAAGGAGTCGTTCGAATGTTAAAAGAGTAGGTTTTTTTATGACAGAGATAAGTTTAGCTCTTGGAAGTGGGCACACATGTATTAATGGAAAATCACTAATAAACATAAGAGTGCCCTGACCTCAACTTTTACTCCATACACACCGCACTCTCGCAGTAAGTAAGTGAGTCCCTAAGCTTCGAAGCACCCCTAGAGCCCTGCAGGCCGTACTGGAGCCCTGGGGCCCTACAATACCGAGACTCCTCCGTGCCTCGGAAAGCACGTTAAGCCGTTGGTCCCGGCTGTCAATCGTGGATCTTTGACAGTCGTAACGGGTCGTCAGAAGCCCGAAAGTCTAACAACCAGTCCTACCAAGGGGTATCGTATTACCCAGTTACTGGGTTGTGTCGGTCAGATAGACAGTTCATGTAAATGAAAAATGAATTGATGAAAAGAAAGAAAGAAACAAATAAATAATCTTTCTTTTTTCTTTAAAATACCCCAAGATAGTTGGGAATAGGCTACGCAGATTGATTTAATTGGTGGCTTTTATTTCATAATGTAAATGCAAACTTCTTCAGTGAAGCTTACCTCATAGATAGAAACGTTTTTTTATTTATATTATCAATCAATTACAAACCCTGGAAGATTTCCGATTAATTAAAAACCATATTGTTTAGTATTGCAATTTATATTTTTTTATTGACGTCGTACCTTCCAGTGAATATTAACATTCAACCGGGGACATATAAAATTCACTTTGAGTGCACTCATTTCCAAACGAGGACATTTTGTCATAGCGTCTTAATATTTGATCAAAGCAGTAGTCCTTATTGCAGACGCTTGAAATTCAAAAGTTAAGACGTTGCTTTGTTATGAACACGTTGTAAATTCAAATTAAATCATTCATTTTCAACACACTTACTGTTTACCAAGTGCCGATACACCTGTACTATAGGATATAGGATCTGAAGAAAGCTACTGACGCTGGAATTGATGTGGCCAGCTTCTGGGCCCAACGTATTTAATAAGTTCAAAACCATTGATTCCTTCTTAAAGGACTGGCCCAAAATTGCAGAATACCGGGAAAAAGGCAGTAGGGAAGGGAAGCCTTTGCCTTGCAGTGGGACTGTCTGTCTACCTAGCCTTTTTCCCAACTATCTTGGCGTCGGCTTCCAGTCTAACCGGATGCAGCTGATTACCAGTATTTTACATGGAGCGACTGTCTATCTGACCTCGGTAATACGATACCCTTAGTAAGACTGGTTGTCAGACTTTCGGGCTTCTGACGACCCGTAACGACTGTCAAAGATCCACGATTGACAGCTGGGACCAACGGCTTAACGTGCTTTCCGAGGCACGGAGGAGTCTCGGTACCTATGTAAAGATGGTCACCCATCCACGGTCTAACTACGGCAAGCGTAACATAACCTGTTACTCACCTCAGTGGGAGAGTAAAGGCTCATAATAATAATAATAATGGTCGAGGCTAAACGAAATAATAATAACCCCACCGCCGTATATTCTCTACTTTGACGTCGTGGTGGGGCTTGCGCGCCCTTATGAACTCTAGGTCTGTGTCGGTAGAATTAATTTTGCCGCAACCTACTGTGACAATTATAGTCACAACCTTATGTTAGCGGGTCTGAGCCGGACAGACTGGCAGGTTGGAATGTTCGAGAATTATTGGAAAGCCGGTTGAAATTAGAAAGAATAGAGAAGACATTTGTTTTAGGGTTCAGTTCAGCTAGCCCGGCCGAAGAAGGCACACATGTTATTATAATTTATTAATATACGAGTAGTTACTCTGAGTGCCTTATACCTCTTTCTTTTGTAACACTACACACCGTAAGCAGTCATTCTCATACACCACACTCTCGCGTTGCCAGCAAGTGCGACATTCCCTAGAATTACGAAGAACCCCCAGGATCCCAGCAGGTCGTGAAGGTACCTTCGGATCCTACAATACCTAGGGTTAGGGGCCTGTTAGGCAGTAGCGACCCCATGGACCTGATCTCCAAGGAGAAGTTTTGTTCCTGATCTCCAGCTTGCTTTTATTGGCCGGCCGTAGTGAATACTGACGAGGAACAGATCTCCCACTTCTCTCTTGACTTTATTGGCTGGCTTGAGTGGAGATTCGCGAGAGCAATCGTGCTCGGGAGAAGGATGTATAATCCAGTAAGGGATCTTGACCTTACATCCGAGATTGTCCTGATAGCCGTGGTATACCTCTCCACTCCTTTAGCACCTCACAGTATGTTACCTCCTTGTTGCTACGTCATACTACGTGCTAGCGGCCGTTTTTGGGGGCTCATTTAGTAAGTGTGCAAGTCACCCCCTTTTTTTTTTGGTCCCCGTCCTTTTTACCGATGTATTATAATGAAATTGTACAGACAGGGGCCATAGTCTACATAGTTCTTGTTAACCAGTCCACTTTAGCCTTCTAAAGCCATAGACCGTTATTTTTTTTTCCTTATCTCGCAATAGTTTCACAGCAACCGGGGATTGTCCTTGGGTGCACTTGTATAGCGTGTACAGGGATAATCGTCGGTTGGTGCTCCTATCATAAAAATCGTCCAAAGGGGCTTCTGCGAGTTGGTTTCGGCTCCTCGTTTGCCTTCCAAAGGTCCGGGACCTCAGGGTCCAGAGAAATCTAAACGAAAAAATAATAATAATAAGGCTTCGTTTCTCAGGAGCCCTGACCACCGGTAGCTTGGACCCTGTTCCCGATGCCGGTGGGCAACAATTTTTTTAAATTTAAAATGTTTTTTTTTTAATTTATTTATTTTATGAAATATTTAAAAAATGTAACAAATAAAAAAAATTAACAAATAATAAATTAACAACACACTTACTCGAAATCCGCTTCTACCCCTTTTTTTGTGTTCATGCTAAACAGCTCAGAGATTTTTATCAATAAGGCCGCATACACCACGAATTTACTTCCCAACCAAACTCTTTTGTTCCATCGCCAGCCAGACGCAAGAAAAAGGACCAAAATGTAAAAATTTGATTTCCAATTTAGGTTGAATTTAATTTTGTTGGACGAACTAGTGCATGAAGGTCGGTGCTTCCTCCTAGTCAAACTTTTTAGTCCAACTGTAGGAATAGCACAAACAAAGCGAAAAATTCTGCAAAAATATTAGTTACCCGTCCGTCCGTCCAATCAAGTTCAATTTGAACGTAAAATTAGACTTCTATGCCGGGTGTAAAAATCACGATATTCTCTTATTTTCATGTCACCCGAAAAATATATAGTTTGAAATATGAAAAGCTAAAAATGCCTTAATGTTACTTTTTTAATTAGTCGTAAAAATAGGTTTAATGTTTTAATTAGTCGTGAAAATCGGCGTGGTGATATAGGCATTATTGTGTCATCAACTATGCTCAAAAAATTCGGATGGCCTGGCTATATAGTACGGCTAGACGATTTCTATGTAATAATTTATTTTTTTTTTACTTGAAGAGAATATGTAATTATAATAATCAAATTAATTTTATAATATTGGCAATGTATTTATTGCATGAAATAAAAGGCTTTTTTATTTTATTTTATTATGTGTCGTCAAAGAAAACCACTTTTATAAAAATGCATTCTGAACCTGGTGCTATTTTATCCAACTTTGAGGAACTGCAAGGAAGGTCAATTTTGGAATTCTTTAAAAGTTCAAATTCAGAATTGAATGTGGTATGTGTAGATAGCGTGGAGCAGTAGCTCCATACCGCGAAAGATGGTTCAATATGGACATATTGCTGGATGTCCTAGGAGAAAAAAAATGTGTCTTCAAAGTGCCGCCTTTGTTACACAACAGGCGCATTTGCATAAATAGATAATAGTGATGCAAATCACCACTATCACCACTTTGTCACCACATTCCCTCAAGAATCCAACCATCCCTTAATTACCCACCTTCAACACTGCCTGATATCACAAGATTAACGTCACGGACGAAGATGTTAGGCTGCGCGCACACCAGCCAACTATATCAGGCTATCAGGAGCGTGCAAGTGATTTATACACTGTGAACAGAGAGCGGCTCGATAAGACCCAACGTGCAAGCCGCCGGCGTAATTTAAGCTCGTGTGGACCCGGCTTTGCGATATTTGTCAGTTGAATTTATAGCGTATGTGAGAAATTTGGTGTTCTTTTTTGAAAATTTGAAATTTTTTCATTATAAGTTGTTTGAAAATTTAATGCGAGCCAGTATTATTAATATTATAAATCTTGTGTACCAGGATTGAGATTTTCATAATTCGATTAAATAAAAAAATATATTGGGATTCCTTCCAGTTTATGCTGATGGAACTTAAAGAGCACGATTGATTTTCGAGACTATTGTGTATAAAAGGACCAACACTGTAATCTGCACATGAAATTACATCCGTTCTCTCTTATCCATTGTTTCTTTTGGATCAAGAAACTCCAGACACACTGATACTAAAAGTTAAAAGAAAGTAATCGTAATCATTTCAGCCGGAAGACGTCCACAGCTGGACATAGACCTTTCTTAAGAATTGCCACAACGACCGGTCCTGTACATCTCGCATCTATCAGATTCCCGTAACTCTTACCAAGTTATCGGTCCACCTTGTGGGAGTCCTTCCAATGCTGCGTCTTCCAGTACGCGGTCGCCATTCCAGAAGTTTTCAGCCCCATCGACCATCTGTTCTGCGAGCAATGTGCCCTGCCCACTGCCACTTCAGTTTGGCAATTCTTCGGGCTATGTCAGTAACCTTAGTTCTCTTGCGGATATCATCATTTCTGATTCTATCACGCAAGGAAACTCCGAGCATTGCCCTCTCCATTGCCCTTTGGGTGACTGTAAGCCTTCTGATTAGGCCCATTGTGAGCGACTACGTTTCGGTAATATATATTATTTAAGTATAATTATATCTATTAGTCTATGTCATGTGTTTGTCTGTCATTCCGTTTCTCCTCGAGTTACGTGCATATACTAGTATATATATCTGAATGTGTCCTATGTGACCCTCACTGATGTGTGTACAAAAGGCAATGTTAGGATGCACGAGCGAGCAAAGCGAGCTCGGGACTTAAGGCAACCCGACTCGGATAGGTTAGGTTCGAAAAAGATGGCTGGGTCTAGTGAGCAAGCGAAGCGATCGAACCCAGGCCCCGCCATCTCCTTCGTTGTGATTTCATTTTAAAACATTGAGCCCTGCGAAGCGGGGCTCCGACTACGCCTTTTAAGCAACTTTAAAGTGAAATCAGTTTAGGTTACAATACATTGTATTTCTCTAGAATGTTGCGTTACCAATTAATGGGTTAATGTCAGGGGAGAGGGAGCATCCCTCCCCTCCCACTGAGAGGAATGGGAGGGCTCCTGCCAAACGATACTAAATGTTAACCGATGGAGCCCCCCGATTGTAATTTAATTTTACTTTTTTTACTAGTTTTTGTTTGTACTCTCCACTCTACCACTCGCCTACTATGGCACAACACAAAGAAAACTACCATAATTTTGTAACACCTTATTACTAGTGTGTAGGTAAAAATAAACATATTTTTGTAATTCAGATTTAAAATCATATAAAATCAGTAGGTACTTTAAACAACCAAGTAACAGAATATGATTCACAAAGATAATGGTCGCTGTCCGAATTCCTCGTGTCTGTGTCAAAATATCTGGGAATGGACCAGACATACAGACAGATATATACGTTTATGACAGGGAGGCCCTTTGTATCAGCTTGCGTATCTTTTGGTGCATTGTTTGGGGAATTTAACTGATATTATTAGCTAGGTAGAAGAATACTGATTTGTTTCTGGTTGGGGGTCAAAATGGCTGAACGTGAAATATTTTTAACCAACTGTCAAAAGGAGAAGGTTCTCAATTTGGTCTGTAGGTTTTTTTGTTTTGTTTGTATGTTACGCGATTTCTTCGCGACTTGTTAATTGATTTTGATGATTCTTTTTTGAGTTGGTAGGCCATGCTTCAGAAGTGGTCCCATATAAGTACATTTTATCAAAATTGATTCAGCACTTTTTAAAAAAAAACAACCAAAACAAAAAATATGTTTACAGATGACGTTTTGGTTGTCTCCAATTGTACTTAAAATTCATGGGGTTATCCATTTGGGAATAACTTTATTATTTAGTTTTAGTTTCGGGGTACAATAACTAAAATATGAAAAATACAAAAACTTTTTTCCAAAAAAAAAATACACTAAAAATTTATAAATAACTTTAATTTCGGTAGTCGGTGTTTATATTTTACTTCTTCGTTATTTGACACCGACTTCCGAAATTAAAGTTATTTTTTAATTTTTAGTGTATTTTTTTTGAAAGTCGGTTGTTTTTTTTTTGTAAAAAAGTTTTATATTTTTCACTTTGTAGTTTTTATACCTCAGAACTAAAAACCCCAATAACATGGAACGTGGAATTTAAACATTTGGAGAACACCAAAACGTCATCGAGGTACACGTATTTTCCGTTTTTGTTCAGTTATTTAAAAAGCGCTGAAGCAATTTCGATAAAATTTATATGACACCACCTCGGGAGTATATTCTTTCAAATGTAAAAATAATTTTGAAAATTGGTTCACAACTGACGGAGAAATCGGGTAACATACATACAAAAAAAAAAAAAAACATACAGACGAATTGAGAACCTCCTCTTTTAGGAAGTCGGTTAAAAATACAACCGATTTCTAAAAATTGCTAAATAACTTTCACTTCGAAAGTCGGTATCAAATAACGAAGAAACAAAATACAAACACCGAATTCCAAAAATAAAGTTATTTTGAAATTTTCAGAAGTCGATTGTATTTTTTGTTAAAAAGTTTTTTAAAAATCTAATTTATACTAAAATTTTATTTCTTTTGCAGCGTGTGCTACTTTTACCTATTGTATGGACGTTTTCAGTAACACTATGAATATACCTATTATGATATACCTAAATATACTCCATATCCTTGTGAAAACGAGCATTATACTTGTAACCTATATAAATGCCACCTCTTTCACCTTTTCTGTTACAGTAAAAATCAACAAATGATAATGAAATCGCTAAGTTTTTGAAGCCTCTTCGCTGTAATTTATAATAATCTTGTTCTTAGAATCCTGTTTTAATTAAAACGACCCTCAAACACTTCATTGTAATAGGAATACTGTCCTGGTCGTCTCGACTTGTACCGGAAATGTTCTCAAGAGTTGTAACGAATTCTATATGCAAATATAAGTTTATTTGAATATAGAATTTGAGATATATGTCAATTTGAATATACAGGGTGTGAGGGAAATGCTTCCGAAGCCTGAACGTAGATTATATACAACCTAAATGCAAACAGATACCAGTGATCCTTCGCTTTATTTCGGCGTCGCGTGGACGTGGGGTCGTTGGCCACTTGAACTCGAGGTATGCGCGGGCGTCAGCTGATATTTTACAAATACTACATTGCATGATAAAGATGTAAAGAAAAAAAGTGTCTTTAACTGCAAATAATGGTTTCATTTAACTCTCACACTCACAGCATAGTGTACGCAAAATGTTAAAATTTAAATTGTATTGTATCAGGAATCACTAGCCTTATCACCTGTCTCCTTTTTCGGGAGCGTTTACATTATACCCTGTAGAATTTGTGTTAGATGTCAAATTTTAGAGCAATTACTAGCGACCCGCCCTGGCTTCCTTGTCCGTACAATAAGGAACACAACGAAAAAAGAATCAGCCAAATTGGTGCAGCCGTTCTGAAGTGATGCGCTTACATACATTCGGCAATTGATTTCTATTTATATAGATATGACAAAGTTCAAATTCCATTGCAAGCCATACTTTTTGTAAGACCTTTTAGAACAAATAGTCACTAAAAATATATATACGGTCGAATTGAGAACCTCCTCCTTCTTTTATCTTCGGTTAAAAATCAACTTAAAATACACAAAGCTAAAGGAGATACTTGAGTATATACATGGCGGTGGATAGAAATTATCTCAAATAATAATTCATTCAAGTAGGTATAGTATTATGCTAAAATAAACTACTTAAGAGGGAATAGGGGCTGCCCGGCGGGTTGAGGATAAATTCGAAAGAGTTACCTCGCCCCTGGGCATTCAGGGCAGGGAGGAACAGGGGTGGGTTTTAGTTAGTAAGAGTCTGACAGCCTTAATCACTTTTGATAATGAGCACAAATAATAGTAATAAAAAATTACCTTTCAATAGTGCCAGTGTCTAATACTACCTCCTTCCAGCGGCTTTATTTCCGTATTATATCCCAGAGCAACTGTGTATAATTGCAAAAAGTATGACACAGAAATAGTTAAAATAAGTTGTGTTAAGTACTGCTAGGAAGGTTCTTATGAAAGAAAAAATTAAGAAAGTTGCGCAGAAATTTGGAAAATTTCAGAAAACTTAACGATTATTAAATCTTCGCGAGTTTGACAGCTGTTCGCGCGTCAGGACAACGTCTGTCGGATCGGCTAGTTAATTTATATTTCTCATCATCATCATCGGGTCGATCCATCAGGTTAAGCTACGCTTTCCGGGGTTGGTCCATGGATGGGTGACCATCTTTACATACCGAGACTCCTCCGTGCCTCAGAAAGCACGTTAAGCCGTTGGTCCCGGCTGTCAATCGTGGATCTTTGACAGTCGTTACGCGTCGTCACTAGCCCGAAAGTCTGACAACCAGTCTTATCAAGGGGTACGGTATTACCCACAGCAAAAGGGGTTGTGGAGGTCAAATAGGCAGTCGCTCTATGTAAAATACTGATATTCAGCTGCATCCGGTTAGACTGGAAGCCGACCCCAAGATAGTTGGGAAAAGGCGCGGGCAGATGATGATCATCATCATCATTTCAGCCCAATAAACTGCTGGACATAGGCCTCTCCCAAATTCATATTTCTATGGACATCTAATAAAGCGGCGTCACCCTCAGCTTAAACAATAATCATTTCAAGCGACAAAACAGCACTGTAGCCGTGCAATAGTCTTAAAGCACGTTAGCCGGCCATATTTCCTGAATAAGGGAATTTAACAGTATAGTGCGAAACATGAAAACGCAGCTCAAGTTGTGGGCGAGAGGCGACAAACACTTACACGAGAAGTATTCGTATTGTACCCTCCTGCTAGGGTCGCACGATTTGCAGCGGGAAGCTCAAAATGTATGGAATTAACAAACGGTATCATAATTTCACGTGGTAAATTCCTTTAATTTTGATCTTCCGACACAGTCGCTTATCAATGATCTAATGTCACTAGGCCTAGGTCGTCTAATACCCGCGTACCGTTTGCGACTTCCACGTGCCTGATATTGCTGAAACTCATTGTTACTTACGCTATTATTATCTTACCTTTGTCGCAGGTAAATGAGGATATCAGGGATTTCACGAAATCCCTAGGGATACCACGAAATCAAGTTAAGTAGATGTCGAATATTTTTTTTTATTAGGTCTTCTTATTAAACAAGTGATATGACAAAATATTATAATAATGTCAGCGCTAAGTCATTTCACTGAACTAAATCTAGTAAAATGAGAAAAATGTTGATGGATAAAATAATAAAACAAAATTACAAATTAATTGATGCATTTTTATTAGATACCTATTAAAGTTTTGTAAGTAAGCTAACCCGATGGAGCCCTGCTGGGCGGGGCTCCTATTTCTGTCTGCAGGTTTTAAAGGAACCTAACACGAAGGGGATGAAGGGAGCTTCGTTCGCTAGCTTTCCTCGCTCACTCTAGCCCCATCATCCCTTTCGAACCTAACCTGTCCGTGTCGGAGTGCTCTGCAGCCTTCTCAACAGCAGTGTACTGCCCGTTCCTGATGGCATTATTTTTAGTGTTCGCTTTTTTTTACTTTTTACTAGATTTACGAGTACTTTAGTGAAACGACATATCACTGGCATAATATTAGTATTTTGTCATATTACTAAACATTTTTAGTAAGAAGACGTAATAAACAAGAATATTCGTAATCTGCCGTGATTTTGTGGTATCCCTAGGGATTTCGTGAAATCTCTGGTTTCCTCATTTCTCTACGACACCTTTAAGACATCATTCCTCCTGCTACCTCCTACACTTACACCACACCCCATCCGTATTGAATGTGTACAGAGGCAGGAAGCACCAAACACGCACCACAACGGACAATGGCCGCCGACGCCGTCGGTGTGACCGCAGCCACTCAAACCACTGTTGTCTGGCGCTAGCTGTAGTGTTGTTTTAATTTGATACCTTCTTCTTGACGGCTTTTAACTTGGACTTAAGACCTTATCACAAAAAAAGAGTGGCACACCGGGAGTGCCGACAGAAGTGAAAACTTGGACAAAAATGTCCAACGCGCCTGAAGAAGTTTTCACTTCAATCCGCTAGGCGATCCGCTATTAGTACTCGTAGCAGTGTTGGTGGCGCGCGAGTTCAATAGTTTTTCCCATCTCAAAAATGCCCAAAGCACCTAAAAAAAATTCACTTAGAAAAAATAACCATGTCATTTTGTCTTATCATCATCATCAAAAGCTTTTTCAATGTCCCCACTACTGGAGCATAGACCCCCATAGGAGGAGGAGGGAGGGAGGAGGGGGTGTTTTTTTATTTATCCATGTTAATGAAATCAAGCCCCACCATCTGCTCCACTTACTCATCTGGAGCTGCCTAGCCTTTTCCCAACTATCTTGGGGTCGGCTTCCAGTCTAACCGAATGCAGCTGAATACCAGTATTTTACATGGAGCGACTGCCTATCTGACCTCCACAACCCAGTTACTGTGGGTAATACCATACCCCTGGGTAATACGGGTTGTCAGACTTCCGGGCTTCTGACGACCCGTAACGACTGTCGAAGATCTACGATTGACAGCCGGCACCAACGGCTTAACGTGCTTTCCGAGACACGGAGGAGTCTCGGTATGTAAAGATGGTCGCCCATCCATGGACCAACCTCGGCAAGCGTAGCTTAACCTGATAGATCGACCCGTGCGTCTGTTATTACTCTAGCCACGAGCTCATGCTCCACTTACTATCAGCCCGAAACTAATTGAATCGTTCTTTTTTAATAACTTTTCAAGCACACTTTACAATAAAAAATCAGTAAATTCGTCCTCCTGACGGCGGCACTTCTTGCGAACATATTTTTTGCCAAATGAAATTCAGTTTCAATTATTCTCATCCAGCCATAAATTGTAGAACTCTCGGCATATTGATATTTTTGTATTCGCAATTTTTATTTGGGAATGAAAAAGATTGCATTTTTTATGTACAAAAATATTTATTTTTAATTATGAAACGAAGCATGCATCCATTTGGGGTTGAAGTTTAAATCATTTGAATAAATGGCCGTTACGATGCAGGTATATAATTATGGCGGCAATTATGGAATAAATAAATAAACAATTCTCATACGAATCATGTATTGCTCAAATTCTTCATCCAATTAATAAGGATTAAAATTAGTTAGATATTAAAGTCTATTTTAAGTTTCCTTACCTATCTATATAGATGTTGATTTGCCAAAAAAAAAACAGACTCACACACACACATTCCTCACATACACATTTTCACAGACATTTCCTTATAATCTACATTAATAGCTGGGTTTACATAAAAAGAATAAAAAAACAGAAATAGGACGGAAGGAGCATTTTTCTTATGAACTCCACACGAGGTCGAGCCTGTCTCGTGAAGTCCATGGGTGCTATTACCGTATAGTAAAAGTGTGCATTACATTATATTAATTAAGTATACAATACAAGGAGAGTTGTGTGTTTGTGTGTGTGTGTCGGTGTGTGACGAAACTTTAAAAGAGATTCAGATTCACTGTATGATTGGGCTAACAGCCATTTGCGAACAATCTTTTTGACTAGGCTGGTTCTTGTATGTTGACTATATCTACATTTCTCGTCATTGCCAGTCGATGCTAGGCATTGCGCGGGCCGTCAATTCATGGGCCGTAGGATCGCAGCTTGGAAGATCAAACAAGTCTCTGTAGGGTTTCTTTCGAGTTAATTTTCGCAAAAATCTCAAATTCTTTGGTTTGTTCCGGTTCAATTATTTGTGCCTTAATCGTAGAACATTCTTGGTCATGATGATTTTGAACATTTCTGGTTCTTGCCAAGTATCGGACGGTTCGACTTGTGTATCAGGTCTGTAGGGTTCCGTAGCAAAGGTGCTAACGGGACCCTACTACTAAGCCTCTCCGCGATCGATACATCGATATTCATGCGATGTATCGAACGGTTCGATTTGCGAATCAAGATTACTAATAGGGTACCGTTCCAAAAGTACTCACGGGAACTTATTACTAAGCCTCCGCGTAGTTAGAAGTAAGATAATAGGCTGACATAGATCTAAGCCCACGTGGACGACGTCGCGAGCACAGCTACTAATAAATAAGATTAATGTTTTTTCTTATAGGACCAGTTGTGTCATTTTTGCATTATCACTACCAAATATTGCGATCAATATATAAAGTGATCCGTAATCCAACATAAAAATCAAGCTTAATACAACCCATCAAAATTATTTTACTTCCTATTAGATAAATAAAATATTTTTGTATTTTGGTATCAACCACTCACTACAATTTGCGGGTTGAACAAGTTTACACGACAGCTGTCAACGTAATTGTTTATTTTAATTGAAAAAGGAAACTTTTAGTGTTGCCAGTATTTTTAAATATTTTTAGGATTCGTTTTTTATGCACTATATAAAAATTAACAAGTATCGTTATAACTACGTAGTTGCCTAATTACAACATCTCGACAAAATTGGTATATAGATATCCTTGGATAGATTCCTTATTATGCTTTGCAGCTATAACGTAATCATCTTGCTGGCTCCAGAAAGTTCCATTCTATTTATGAGTAGGTAAAAAATATCATAATATCAACCACAGAGGTCAACGTCTCTTTTAAATTCCAGACATTAATTAGTATCAAAAATGAACGTGAGGAACAATGCAAATAAAATATATATAAAATTAATGAACGTCACAGACCACGATCGCAAATTGAATTATAATTATTTTCTCTATAAATAAAAGAAAGATCTGTCAGAATATTTGCGAAGCATTTACATTTTTAAGTATTTTGGTTGAATCCAAGATTTACGTTTGTTTTGTGGTAATTAGTTCTGATTTTTTTATGTTTTTTTTGATGTGTGAGACTTCTAATTTTAACCCACTTGTCATATGGTATATAAATATGGTTTAATGGTTAAAAGTTAAATTGAATTTTAATATTAATTGAATGGTTAGTGAACTGTTTCATTGAATTGTACCTATTGTTTATTAAATTGTGTTTTTAATTATTAATTACTTAACTAAGAATATATTAAAATGATTGTACTATATGACGGTTTAAATATCATTTATTTCTCAAAGATTTTCAATAATCACTTAATAAGAAACAAAGTTTTAAATAATAACATGCAGGTAATTGTCCAGAGCGCTTGTCATGCAGATATGTAGAAATAAATAGTAGGTGAGGGTACGTCGTTAAAATACTCGAAACGCGCGCATCGTTGTACACATCGAGCGCGCTACATTTATCGTAGTGTTACAAAGCGCCGTACACACTATACAACACTAGACAATAATATAATATTTTATTTATTTATGTTGGAGCTGTCGAAGATGTGTTTCTTTAACATTTTTTTTTTTAATAATAATTAGTTTTAGCTTCTTTAATGTTTTTTGGTAGTGAATTGTTAAGTTGTACTCCTTCATATTTAATATTTTTTTACAGTGATTTAAGTTACCCAGTGATCCCGACAGGCACTATACATTACACAAAGTGAAATGTCTGTCTAGGCACAGATAATGTAATACTAGCGTAGTCTAGGTTAAAAACCATTGCTAAATAAGTCGGTATTGATTTTTATTTATTTATTTTCACATGTTGATAGGATAATTTATAAACTAAGCCCCACAAAACCATAATGGTTTGACTGTAGGGTCGGTGAGTCTCTTAATATTAACTAATTCGTTAATTTTTACTTATAACTAAATACACCATAGAGTACGTTAACACGTTTCTAAATAATATCTTCTTAATTTATTTTTATAACAATTTTTATTCATTTCACTCCTTATGTCTGCCGGCAGACTGTTCAGTAGGTATGGTATTCGTTTTTTAGAGTTCTGTCATCAAAGTAATTGGTGATTCTGGGCACACTGCATCTACCAGCAGCCATAGATCGTGTATTATGGTTTTTGATTACATGAGTTAAGTTATGCTCTTGGGTACCATGGTGGTTAGCTGACCACTGCTACCTGGACCATTCACTTAGAATGAGTACATAATAAGATACACCTGCACGAGTATATAAATATCGGAAAATGACACATGTCCGGACTAGATTACGTAATACTCGTAACAGTCGGTGTTACTATAGTCGCATGACCGCACATAATCCCTTGCTGTAAGCCTGGGCTCCACCTGACACGGTAGTGTGTGCTCGTGATTATTGAGTTAAAGAAGAACTTATTGAGGATTGGTACGAGGATTCTATTAAACGTTCTGATGAATGGAGATGTTAAGAAAACTTGAACTGAGTATACTTAACGTTTAATCTAGTTCCACAGTAATTCGGTTATTTAATACAGTGGAATTTGGAGTGGCCGGTGGTAGTATGTTGGTAAGCGACGAGCGAGCTACTCCTCGAGTAAATGCAATTCAGCACATTGCATTGGGTCGCTACAACATTATTAGGTTTTCACCGACAGGTGAAAATCAAGCTGACAGATTTTCATTTTATTTTAACAGAACCTTACCGGCTTTTGGGCGAATACGCACCGGCATGTTTTTAGGCTATGTAAGTGATCTTGACTAAAGATCATAGGTCTCGTGTAACTGGGGTAGAGAGCGTCTACAGAAGTCCTCCACAGCGAACGTTCTTGAGCTTCACGCTTCACCTCGCTTTACGTCAGTCCGATGCTTATCGCTTTTGCCAACATGGTGCGTCGCCAGGTTTGACATCAGAAGCAAGTCACCTGCTAGTATGTTTTGACCCTAAGGTTTCTTTTCAACCATCTTGTTGGTCCATGGTGTTCCGTTTATTGTTAAAAAAAAAAAAAAAATGTCGTATTCTAGAAAAACAAAACCAGATGATTACCTTTCCCACAGTCCTTCAACAATCCCTTTGTCACTGCTAATAACAGAACACAAAACCATTAAGCCAATCTTCACAGACACATCTCATCGATCGCACACACACATCGCAAATGACAATATGAATGCATTTAATCTTCCGAACCGCAACGGGGCGCAATATCGCCATGATGAGCTGAGCACAATGGACCCTCGATCTCAACTGGATATTAAGTTTCCGTTGGCATGACAATGAAATGCCTGGCCTAGGCTGGATAACGCGACAGGCTGCGTGTATGAATTAGTTCGGTCTATTCATGAGTATTATTCATTGTTATCTGCGTGTGCTGTTACATGGAGGAATCAAGATTGGAAGCGTTGTGTTTGATATCTGGATCAGTGCAGAGGTGGGTCATGTTGGTAATAGGTCATTTGATTGTGTGCTTAGGATAGTTGGGCACTGCGAGCTAATTATAGTCAACAGTGGGTATGTAGGTATTACGCCGGCGACGTGAACTTACGAATGAACTCAAGCTAAACAGCTGTACGTAAAACTTTCGTATTTTATTTACATTGCTGTTTCAGAGTAATTAGTGATTTAATTACTTTTTAATTAAAACTCTCATTGGGTTGGATACGAATAACGATTTTGAGCGGTCTAAAGTAAAAAAAAATGCAAAAAAACTTAGAAAAATTGAGAAATAGCCGACGAAAAATTCCAACGCTGGGGGGTTCAGAATCATGCACTGAATCATTGGTACACGTATGTGCGTTTATGTGCCTTACACGGTGTATATATAAAATTCAAAGTCCTGACTGGTATATCATCGCACGGTCTAAAGTGCTGGTCTTAGAGACGTGAAATTTGGAGGGTGTGTCTTTGTGAAGAGTAGGTATATAGGGTTTTTCGAAATTCAACCCTTTTTTTTTTGGGGGATGAAATTCAACCCTTAAGGGGGTGAAAAAGGGATTGAAAGCTTATAACGAGGGAAGTACCAATTCCACGCGGGCGAAGCCGCTGGCAGTAGCTAGTTAATTGTATTATTATCCTCCTTCCTATTTAATATTAGTGAAAGTTTGTAGGGATGGATATATGAACTGATGTTTATTACTGTTTTACGCAAAAATGAACGTATGTTGATGAAACTATACAGTAATATAGCTTATACACCAGAATAACATATAACCTAACCATAACCTGTAATTTATAATGGCAAGAAGTACTCAATAAACGCGGGCAGAAGTAAGTCTTTAACATAAGTAAACTATTAAGCGATTTCTCAGTTCATTGACATAATTATTTTGTCTGGCAGTTTCCACACAAAACTACTTTAGGTAAATAATATATAAATAATAAATATAAAAGTGGTGGATTACGGCACACACCCTCTCACAGAGAGAAGGCCTGTGCCCCAGCAGTGGGGACAAAAGACATCATGATGATGAATTAATATCATGTTGTATGAGTTACTAGCTTCGGCCAGCGGCTCCGCCTGGAATTTGTACTCCCCTACTATAAATTAATAATTTAGCCTATGTGTTATTCCAGACCGTATTCTATCTCTGTGCCAAATTTCATCCAGATCCATTAAACCGTTCTGGCGTAATTTAGTAGCAAACATCCTATTCATCTATCCATTTTCGCATTTCTAATATTATTAGGATATATAACCTTCCCTCCTGGTCCTGCCACAACATTGGTACTGTAGATATTTTTCTGAGCACTGAACGTATTAGGTCAGGTTTAAACTTTATTACAAATATAAATGCAAAACTACTGGAACTGGCTTCTGGACATGGACTATGAAAGTATAGAAAGTATCATCCAACCCATTAAATAATATTCCCACTCATTTTTACTACTAAACACAAACATTTGCCCTGGACTTAATCACACAATCACACAACACACTATTCACACAATCCTACAATAATATCACTTTATATTACACTTCACAAATATAACTGTACCAATAATATAGAATCTGATTAACCTCTCTGTCAAAATTATTTGATAATAGTGTTTTGTATAACATGTTAGATTCCGTTTAATAGAATAATGTTTAAAGGGGTGTCCTGGCCTGGAGTTCTGTCATACAGGTCCCGATCCTAGTTCAGACTCCAGCTCTCACAAAGATTCTAGTATAAGGCAAAATTGTATAAGAACTGTAACAATGTACCTATATGAGAGAAATAAACTATATATATTATTATTTTATTACTTGTGAATCCGGAATCTTCCAATCAAGACTACAACGTATCGAAAAGCATATAAAATCTCTCTCTTAAAATATTTACGGAAACAGCATTACCACTAAATGATTTTGTTATCAAAGTAACCATCATAAAAATATCTGAAGATGGAGTTCATCTCCTGTTCCGTGATGCACCGGTACTCAGCAGGATGTGTAGTTCCTCACGGAATATAAATACATTTCTTTATAGAAAATTGAAATATTCTCGCCGGTTTGCGGATATTTCGTGCCGCCTTGAGATACAATGTGGCTAGCATGTCTTGGTTGTGTATCGTTGGTGTTATTGTTACAACAACTATGGTCGTATTACATATAGTTTTTTTACAAAATAGTTCTCTCTTTGTTGCCAGCCAAAAACTAAAAATAAAGCTATCACAGAAATCTCTGTAATTCGCGAACTCTTACTATAGTACTGAATACTCAATACTTTATTGCATTCCATATATGTTAAATACTCGTAGGTGTTATAACATGATAAAATATCAATATGGACCCTGTCGGGCACAGCAAAATAGGAGAGAGGAAGTTAGTCCTTCACGTCTCTTATTCTTTTGTTAAGACAAAACATTGGTGTTGGTTATGTTTGTAAATTTAGTTTTGTTCCCAATAAATAAAACACTGGATGTAATAAATTTTAAAATATACTCTAGGTTAATTTAAACATATGTCATCCCACTTTTAGGCAAAAGCCTGCCCATGACTTCGCTTAAAATTGGGGTAGATACTACGCAATTTAGAATTTAAATTAAATAAAATTACAAGGGTAATAAGCAGAGTTCTCTGTCCTACGATGCTAAAAATTCCCTATCCAAGAGAGCAAGCTTGAGTCTCAGCAGTGGAAACATTATAATGGTTGGTTAAGCTTATGCTTTATAGCATTGGCTGAAAAATCTGATTTTTGGTACTTGGTCATGAGTTTTTCCCTGCGCAGAGTTCAAAATTATTTCTAGAATATTTTGCATTTGTGAGATTTTATGTCTAAGAACACGAGACAACGTGAATTATTAAACTGCCTTATCATAATGTAGAAAACCAGTTTACTATAAAAGCTTTAAGTGTAGATCCGTTTTTATTTTCAATTTCAGCTCCACCAGTAATAATATCGATGGGCAGATGCAGTTCTTAAAATATGACCACACCTTTCTGTTACACCCTGTATACCGTCTAGAATATGTTTATTTTGCTATCAATAATGTTTGTGAAAATATCGCAACAAGTCAGCTGTTAAACACGGTGAGTTACTTAAGCATAATCATGTAATTATTTGCTGAGGTTTTTGGTTCTAGCAATGCATTTAATTGTTATCTAATAAAAAATCCTCTCACACTTGGAATAATACTCCGGTACCGTGTGTGAGAACATGTAAACTCACATACACAAGACACCCAAACCCGAAACAACAACTGTAGGCCACAAATATTTGTTCCGTACGGGAATCGAATCCACGACACGCAGCACAGCAGCCAATCACTAAACCACAACGCTAATCGTCAAATCTACCCTTATCGTTTTATGCGTTTTAACTGTATATTACATTAAAACCTCGAATCATCGAGAATTTAAGAATTTAACCACTTAGTCTTCTTTTTTTTGAGACGTGGTACACTTAAATAATTATACTATAGGCCCGTAAGTGGCCAGTTTTATAGCGGCGTCGGAGGCCTTGTTCAGATAATCGAGGGTGCAGGAGAAAATACATTTGGTACACTCCAGCAGATGAGACCGCACTCGTACTGTGTATTCGATGGATCGATTAAAAAAAAAAACAAAATTCAAAGCATTTATTTTAAATAAATCATTTACAGGCACTTTTGTATTGTTAATAAGATGGTCAATCAGAAAGATGAAGCTAATTGCACATTCCAAGGCCTCTCTTTTAAACCATGTTATGTATTACAAAAATCCTGATTACATATGTCTTGTTGCTTCTATTATATGAGAACAATGTTGAATAAACAATTTATAAACAAAAAAAAAAAAAGATTAAAATAAGCCAGTGGCAGTTGAGAGAAGTGCAGTTCTCGACCGATGAGCAAGTTCTCTTTGGGCTTCAGGAATTCGTAAGGTGGTGGATACCTCTTTCCACGCAGTTTGCTTCTCTCTTTAGGTGGTCTTTCCTGGATCGCCTGTGCAGATCTTAAGAAAGAAACAAACAAATTATTTATCGCAACACAATCTTAATACAAAACTCAGTAAAGTAACACATTCTTCTCACTCTAAAACTAACTCAAAACCTATAATTGCCCACAAACATTCTGCACAAAACTTTACCAATATCGGCTTTACGAATTACGGGAGTAACAAATTGTAAGCTAAAAAAAAGGCAAATGGTACAGTAAGTTGCAAACAAGAGTGTTAAGTTGCCGCTGTGTCGCGCGCCGATAAAATAGCTGCGACAGTTTAGCACTTAGCGGGGGGCTAGAGAGACAGCGATTTGGAACACCAACGTTTCTTAACAAGCTTTTATTTAATTTTGACGGCACGGTTGGCGTAGTGGTTGAGCGTTCGGTTGCTGCGATGCGTGTCGCGGGTTTGATCCCTGCACGGAACAAATATTTTTAAGGCCTACAGATAGTTGTTCCGGGTCTGGGTGTCTTGAGTATGTGATTTTAAATGTTTGTGAACGCACCCACGACACAGGAGTACTTCCTAGTGTAGGGCAACTTTTCTTAACTAGCAGTGGTGGCCCAGTGGTACCAGCCACGACTTACAAGGTCGTGAGTTCAAATCTAGGCAGGCGCTTTACTTTGTGTAAGTTATTTCATCACCACTGCTCTCAAAACAGTGAAGGAAAACATCGTGACGAAACCGGACAAGGACATGCGTCCTAGAACCAACAATTTGAAGACATGTGACATCCACCAATCCGCATTGGGCCCGCGTGGTGGATTACGGTACAGGGTGTGGGCTCACAGAGAAGAGGCCTGTGCCCCAGTAGTGGGGACATTAAAAGGCTGATGATGATGAAGCATAATCAGCCTTTTAATGAGTCACACAACAGTCGTATGAAATTCGCGCGCACGCGCCTTTGTCCTATCAGCTGTTAGCCGCGTGACGCCGTTCTTTCTTTGGGAAAGTTGTTTTTTATCATGGGTACAACCACGTGTTTAAGTATCGGTCACCCGCCCCGATTTTATTGGGATTAGGGCAGAAGGCTGATGATGTGACATTATTAAAATCTGTTAAAAAAGAAAAAGCGAATCAGAATAGAACATAGATACTCGTATGTTACAAATATACTTCATACGCAATAATTGTGAAGTGTCATTAAAAACCAAGAAAAAAGTAAGTGAATGCAATTAAACTTTTACTTACGAAATAGTTGTTTACGTTTTTCTTTAAATCCACTCATGTTAGAAGCAATATAGTGGTAGGAATTATGATGTAGTATTAGTATACGTAATTTTTTTTCTGGTATTACGTTTTCTGTCTCATCGAAAAAGTTGTAATAAAAACTTTCACGATGAACTGAAAAACAACAAGCAGAAATCGCGTTTTCCGTAGCCACCTAAGGTTGCGTAGATAATGAAAAAAGTAGTATCGTTTCGGACCGCGGGCGCGGCTAACGGCCAATCTGCTGTTATTTCACACTTCCACCCTTAGCTTACTGCCGCTACATACTAGAGTACTGGTTGGGAAACTGCGCAGATTTTCAGAGTAAACTTGGGAAATATACCTACTAGGCAAAATCTGGTTTACTGTTATGTTTACTGACTTGAGCCAACATTATTACCACCCAATTTGTGTTATCGTATAAAACTTATTGGTAATCAAAAGTTTGAAGATCTCGCCGGCCTGCGGACGGCGAGTAGAATAGAATAGATTCACCAGGCCGAGAGTCGACGGCGCGTAGTGTTCCACGCGCGCCTCAGAGATGTCAGCCACCACTGACGGGGCCCGTCATGGCCGACGCATGCATGACAAGGGGTCGCGGCTAAATTCGTATCAAAGTTACCGCGCCCCTGGGCACTCACGCAAGGATGGAACAGGGGTGGGTTTTAGTCAGTAAAAGTCTGACACACCCTCCCGCTCCTCCTAGAGTGGGAGAAGTCATGGTGTGATTTCCCAAACCCAAAAAAAAGGTACTGTGTTCGGGACCTCTATCTTTAGTGAGAAATATTGTAACTGACGACAGTTTGTTCATCAATGTAGATACACAAATGAGTCAGTTACACACCGTACTACTCATGTGATAGTAATTATGAACCATGATACCATAATCAACATTTGACTATCACACTGCTGGGACCAATAAGTATATGCGTTTCTCCGTAGACCATGGCTCACCTATATCTTGTTCCGCCTTGCCATGCCCTGTCACTTGTACATGTGAGGACCTTATGGTTGCGTCAGCGAATGCAGTTGCCGTCGCTGAGTACTGGGCCAAACATAATATTTAGATATTAAATTTGCCCACGCTAAGAAGAAGAAGTGGTTGTGGGCCAAAATTTACCATGCGGCAGTGCGAGTTGGTGTCGTCAAATGTCTCCGATTTTTTTTATTTTAGTGCATGTTTTTATTCACCGCTTTTAGAGCAGTGGCGATAAAAACGGCAAAATTTCTGAATTAACATTACAATAAGGTAGAGCCTTATTTTTTTATTATTTTTGTAAAGAACTTTATCCAAAATCGAACCCGGGCCTGCGGACGGCGAGTAATGGGTAGCTCGCCGTCCGATCAGCACCAGGCCCGAGAGTCGACGGCGCGTAGTGTTCCAAGCGCGCCTCAAAGAGTTGTCAGCAAGAGACGGGGCCCGTCATGGCCGATGCCTGCCCGGGGGTTGAGGATAAATTCGAAACAGAGTTACCTCGCCCCTGGGCACTCAAAGGCAGGAAGGAACAGGGGTGGGTTTTAGTCAGTAAGAGTCTGACACGCCCTCCCGCTCCGCCCAGAGCGGGAGAAGTCATAGGATGATTTCCCACCCCACAAAAAAAAAAAAAAATCCAAAATCGAAAATAGAAAGAATTTATAACATCAATTCAAAATTAAGTAAAAAGCCGGTGGAAGGGAAAACTGTCAAGTAACAGGAATAGGATGCACGCACTGAGGTATGTATGACGTCGTTTTATTAGTCATTCTGCTATTTGGGGCGGAGACACATCCAACAAATCAAAGATCATAAAAATCGGTCCAGATGTTCTTGAATTACGAGTATAAATGGTGTAACTAACCCGACTTTGTTTTATATATAAACAAGATATTGTACAAACATAAACACAGGAGAATAACCTTTTGATAGAAGTCTGTAATTTCATCAAAACAAAATGTTATCCACTCCAACAGCCTGTGTGTGTCCAACGCGTAGATTTTTTCCCAAAGTTAAACTTACAAGGAACGTTAGGCACAAATAAATGTGTGCCCATTTCCAAGCCATTGAATATTTATTTCGTTATTTAGACACTAACGGTTTTCTTCTCTTTATTGCTTTAGTGATACATTGCAGCCGTTTATTGGTATGTTAGTTCGCTGCTTATCGAATATTTCTGGGTCATATTTTTCTTAGATCGTTTTAGATTGGACAAAGTTGGCGCAATATCTGCTGGGGTTTGACGCCGTAAATGACGGCCGTATAGTTTCTAGATACGAGTAGCGTTCTGTGGATCGTGGATTGGTTTGTCACGCTAGAGTTATGTCAACATACGAATTATTTTTAGTGTCGGAGTGGCTTACTCGTTAACTTTCAAGTTGGGGAGTTTGAGAAACTTGTTTGTGGCTGGTACTTTCGTTGTTAGGTATTTTTAATACAGTAATCAAATGCCCACCTTCTTTGAAACAGTGTTGGTCCAGAAAGAGGTCGCCTCGATGCCAGAAAGGCCGAAACTCCACCTGCACCATTCAAAGCAGGCGGGATTCCGGGGTCACCGGTCTCGGGTCTGACGCGTGCTCTGAGTGAGGGGTATGTTCGCCTACCGAGTGATTCTAGGAAAGGCGGTGGCACTGTGGTCTCGTGCTACCATACACAGCGAGGCTCAAGTAGACTCCTTTACAGTCTCCTTAGGGAAGTACCCCAACAGGTGTACAGAGGGGGTTCCTGGGTGTGATTCTAAGAGGTCACAGGACCCCTTTCATGTGATCGTGATTATCAGAGTGATTTTAGTGAGGTAAAAATCCCACACTAACTGGTATTTTTCCCCAAAATTCCAGGTATTTTTTGAAAACTTACCCCGAAAACAAAAAAAAAACGTCTATTGACAAAGTTATTTTTTTACTAAGATTTTTTTTCGAAGATTCCTTAAAGTTTCTGTGCACCTATAAAATCACTGATTAGTATTTCAATAATTAAATTTACACATATAAGACTTTCGAAATAATGGGCAGCATTTACTCCACCTACGCTGAAATTTAAATTCGTAGTCAGAAATCCACCCTGCACCTAAAACATATTTTTCATTCATGCATCATTATACTAAAACCTGAATATTTAGATACCCAATACTCTATTTAGTTGACCACAAAGCTGCAATATTGTGGTCACCATGATACATAATTTTGTTCCTAAATTATTCGAAAGGTTTATTAGTTAGCAATTAGTTGATATCCCCTTGATATGCTTTGTTTATTTCTGGTTAACCTGGTATATTAAATAACTTTTGGTTAATGAATACGATATTGTTTTGATGGAATATTGTGGTAATTTGGAGCCGGATTAGCTCGTGGTTTAGTGGAAATATTTAGATAATGAGTATTTATTATACTCAGCATTGTATCACGGGTCTGTTAGTAATATTTTAGGGAAATTAGGGTTGTTGCGGGAGTGAACGAAGGAGTCACCGCGGCTCAGGCACAGGAAACTGAACTAACACGTTTTAGTCAGTAAGAGTATGACACGCGCCCTCCCGCACCCAAAAAAAAAAAAAAAATAAAATAAAGGGTAATTCCTGCGGACGGCGAGTAGGGGGTAGCTCGCCGTCCAATCAGCACCAGGCTCGAGAGTCGACGGCGCGTAGTGTTCCACGCGCGCCTCAAAGAGTTGTCAAAGGGTCCGTCATGGCCGATGCCTGCTCAGGGGTTGTGGATAAATTCGAAACAGAGTTACCGCGCCCCTGGGCATTCAGGGCAGGGAAGAAACAGGGGTGGGTTTTAGTCAGTATGAGCCTGACACGCCCTCCCGCTTCACTCAGAGCGGGCGATGTCATTGGATGATTCCCACCTCCCCCAAAAAAAAAAAGGTGAGGCTGAAGTGAGACTGGGTAGGTTTCACTTTCAGGCTGCTTGAGTACAGATGGATCAGGATTGTCACAAAGTGGGTAACCTAACTGAAAAACTAAAAAACAATTCCGTGTGACGATTTGGTCACGTTCCTGAGAGATGAAAATATGAAAAAATGTGGGCCTTTTTGGACAAACTTAAGCTTAGCAATAAAAAGTTTGGAAATTTACTAAAGTCTTGTAGGTTGATTTTTATATTCCAGGGAAGATTGTACTGAGTTACCGCGGCTCTTGGCACAGGCAACTGAAGGAACAAGGGTGGGTTTTAGTCAGTAAAATTCTGACACGCCCTCCCGCTCCACCCGGAGTGGGCGAAGTCATTGGATTATTTCCCACAATCCAAAAAAAAGTATGTGTGTGTATTTATGTACGCACATAAGAAGTCTTCTTTGGCATAACAAGATAAAAAAACCAAACTGTCACAAAGTTTACAAAAGGAATACAATCATTCTTTATGAACCACAGACTATAGCTAATTCAGGGTGTCGGTTCTAGCTAACTTCAGGGTGTCAGTTTTTTGTGACGTTGTGCGCGCGCATTTAAAAAAATTACTCTCATCATTTTTCCCCAACGCACCAATAACTTCAAAAAAAAAAACGGAAGATTGTAGCATAGTGACAGCATACTACCATGCGACTCAGGGGGGAACCATTTTACAGTTTTCTCAGGGAAGTGCCCTTACAGGCGTTGCTCAGGGGAGGGGGGGGGGAGGGATTCCGGAGTGGTTTTTCAAGAGGTAATGGGGTCTCATGTGCTGATAGTGATAACCGAGGTGGTTTTATTGAGGTGAAAGCCACACTCCCAGGACCTATCCCTAAAGCCCGGGCACCTTTTGAAGTTTCCCAAAACAAAACAAAAAACCGGCCTAGTGTCTGTCGGTCTTCGTACATTTAGAGTTCCGTACCAAATGCATTTTTAACCGATTTCCGACCAATTTCAAGTCGTTCGTGGTGCGCGTTTCGACTCACCATTTGATGACCTTCCTCAAGGAAGAGTTTTGGCCGAAAGGAGTGCTGTATCGGCGTTTCCGGGGCCGGCTACGCGACACCTCGCAGCGTAACATGACGCCATTACTTCGTGTACAGTAGTTTTTGTTTATTGTATAAAATATGCATTAGTTTATTGTAATTATTGTTTTATACTTGTATATGTATTGAGTTTTATGGGCCATAGTTGCCTGAAATAAAGGATAAATAATAAGGAAGAGGTTCTCAATTCGTTGAAACCTTTTTTTTTATTTTTTTTTTTTGAGTATAGCTTTGGGTCAACAAGATCCTTATACTGGGAAAATTTGAAGACTGTAGCTCCAACCGTTTGGCTGTAAAACCTGTGAGACAGACGACTGACAGACAGACACTTGAGTGACAGTAACAGGGCTCCGTTTGGACTCCTCGGATACGGAACTCTAACAAGCAGACCGTAGGTATATCAAAATCTTATGATATATCTACGGTCTGCTACCTCCCTAAAAAGGTGTCAATTTAAAAGTTTAATAATTAAACGATATTTTAGTTCGTTAGCTGCACTCGTTTACATCAATGTTTGTACAATATGTAATTGATGCAGATTGCTAGTTTGTATTTGAACACACATGAATCCGTGGGGAGTTACAAAAATGTGTAAATATTTATTTTTAACCCCCGACGCAAAAAGAGTTTGTATCACCGTAGCGTGACAGAGTGTCTGTCTGTCAGTAGCACCGTAGCTCATCGATTTGAATGCAGTTTTTTTATTTGAACGCAGGTTTTCTAGCGATGTTTCTTAGATATGTTTTACTAAAATCGGTCCCGCCGTGTTTTTTCAATGTTCGCTTTTCTTATAAATATTATGATTAAAAAATAATAATAATTGGGATCTTGTTAAGGGCCTACCTCCCCATATGTGGCGCCCTCATTGAATAAAAAATTGTAGCAAAGCGTAGAAAATAAAGATTATAGAATCCTATGTTGCGTTTGTTACAAAGAGAGACGTTTGTAAAAATACCTTATCCTATTTGTAACAAACGCAACATAGGATTCTTTAATCTTTATTTTCTATGCTAAGATACGAATTTTTATTCAATGAGGGCGCCACTTGGCGGATGTATACGCCTTAAGGCATTAGTCAACATTATTGTCTAGTGCCGTGTTGTGTAGTGTGTTTTGGTATGATAGTAGTTTTTATATCGACGTGATAAAGTCGATATTAAAAAATATCTTGGTACGACGATGATTAAAATATTGCCATTTCATTTTATTTTGGGTGGGAATTCATCCAATGACATCCTCCGCTCTGGGTGGAGCGGGAGGGTGTTTTTTTTTTTTTATGGGGCGAGGGAAATCATCTTATGACTTCTTCCGCTCTAGGGTGGAGCGGAAGGACGTGTCAGACTCTTACTGACTAAAACCCACCCCTGTTCCTCCCTGCTCTACATGCCCAGGGGCGAGGTAACTCTTTTGAATTTATCCTCAACCCCCGGGCAGGCATTGGCCGTGGTAGGCCGCGTCCTTGCCCTTGCGTCCGTGCTTGCTTGTCCTTGGTGGGTTTTAGTCAGCGGGAGGGCGTGTCAGACTCTTACTGACTAAAACCCACCCATGTTCAGAATTTATCCGCTACCCCTGGGCATTCGCAAACCCTTTCATTTGTTACCCATAACATGGGAATGCATAAAAAATAAATAGTCCGCCATCTTTGGGAGTCTGCCCTAATATATTTAGAATGACGTCACACTATACACTTAACATGTGTGTGCAAAATTTCAGCTCAATTCGAAACTAGAATGTAGGTCAATTTTAACTTCAGATTATTTAACATAGTTTAATCAGTCAGTTAGTTACAGGTGAAGGTAATTAAGCGAGTTAACCTTTCTCGTAGCTAAAGTAATAACAGCCGCACGGGTTGATCCATCAGGGTAAGCTACGCTTGCCGGGTTTGGTCCATGGATGGGTGACCGTCTTTATCTACATACCGAGACTCTTCCGTGCCTCGGAAAGCACGTTAAGCTGTTGGTCCCGGCTGTCAATAGTTGATCTTTGACAGTCGTTACGGGTCATCAGAAGCTCGGAAGTTTGACAACCAGTCTTACCAAGGGGTATCGTATTACCCAGTTTCTGAGTTGTGGAGGTCAGATAGGCAGTCGCTCCATGTAAGATACTGGTATTCAGCTGCATCCTGTTAGACTGGAAGCCGACCCCAAGATAGTTGGGAAAAGGCTAGGCAGACTTTAGAACCTTTCCCGCATCTAATTAGCTGATATAATATATTAAAATTATGTCTCACACACTATGTGTCCCCTAGACGCGAGAAAAATGGTACACAATAATTGCACGTAAATGCTCAAACAAATTGTAGTGATCATACTTTTACAATAACAAAGTTGCAGTTTAAAGTTTTATATCAACATCCAACCAAGGTGTCGCACATAAACATTCACAAATATCCACTATTTCTTACTCCACACAAAGTAGCGTGTCGCGCCGTCCGTCACGGTCATCAAAATGACGTTTTTCGGCGGCCGACCGACGCGTCCGGCGTGACGTGGCGGGTCGGGACGGCGCGTGAAAGTGAAATAAAGTGAACTGCACTCAATTTAGACGTGCTGTCTTTTAGTTTTGGTTTAGTGTGTCGAAAGTTTGAAGAGCATAAAATGTTACTGGACAATACATTGTTGCACTGGTCAAAGTAAGTTTTCACTTGCAACAAAGCCATAACATTTTATGAATGATATGTAGACCACTGGTATTTTGATCCGCCTAGGTCATCCTGTCATGGTAAGGCCCCTCTGTGAAGAGTGGCTGGAGAGGTGCCACCTCGTTCTCACCTTCCGCCTGACGCAGGTCCTCACCGGACACGGATTGTTTCGGAAGGTTCCTTTTTTGTAAAAGGCGGGAGGAAACGCCAGGGTACGTCACCATTGTGGCGGAGTTCTACCCCGCTTAGGTGGAGCACCGACGTGTTCTCATGGAGGCGATCAGCGGTAGCGACCTCTCACGTCCGGTCCAGGCCATGGTACGCAGCAAGAGGGAATGGGAAGCTGTCATCTCCTTCTGCGAATCAGTAATGCTCGCTAAGGAAAAGGCGGAACGCGCCCCTAGCAGCTGCCGCAGGAGACGCCCTGGGCATCGGGGGTCGCAAGTCGATCTCAGACCACCGTAAGCGCGGTCTTTCGGATGGCGTGTAATGCATAGCTTGCCGTCCGATACGGACCAGGTCTGGGAGTCGATGGCGCGTAGTGTTCCACCCGCCAAGAGATGTCAGCAGTAGGTACCTGACGGAGCCCGTTAGGGTCGCGGATAAATTCAAAACCTTAAAAAAAAAATATCTATCAGGAAACACGGACACCGGCAGGGAATTCAACTCCTTAGCTGTACGCACAGTGAATGAAAACTTTTTAAAATGATGACGCTTTAGAAAATTTGACCCACAAAACTTACTACCTATCACAATATTCAACGCATTACCTTGACCTCACCTCGAGGAACAAGTAAAAAGCCCGTGTGTACCACGAACCAACAGTTGTTAGTCTTCCCACTTAACACAAAAGATGGGTACGGTGAGAATGCACTACGGTGAGAATGCACTTAAGCAATGTTTCCTCCGCGTCCTTATTCTGGACGTGAAATTATGCTATGAAGTAGGAAATTTATTTTCCTTGTTGAGTTTATTCTGAAGGCGATAAAAGTTTATGTGATAAATGGTGAAAATAAAAACGGCCAAGTGCGTGTGGACTTTTCACATTTAGGGTTCCGTACCAAAGGAGGGATGTATCAAAGAAAAAATCTGATTTATCAATATACTGGTATTTGTCAGTAAAATGTACGTAATAAAAACGTTATTACCTAACCAGTTCAAAGGTCCATGAGAAATTAAAAAAAAAATCGGAACAAAATTTTGTGACAGACGACGGACAGATGGACAGATGGATACGTGAGTGACAGCAATACGGCTCCATTTGGACCCTTCGGGTACGGAACCCTATAAATTATAATTATTGTTTATGGCGTTGGTGTCGTTAACGAATTTGGTCGACTAGTTTGAAGAGTTTATCTAGACATGGACAGACAAAGACACCTGGAAATAAATCTGCAAGCACTTGAAGCTAGAAATCTATAATACAGATCACAAATTAAGTATAAGCTCCACGCAGAAATGTTACCAGTAGCAATGGGGAAAAATACAATCTTTTATAAAAATACAATACTAAAGGACTTGAACAACTTATTGGCTTATATTATCATTGTCCTTCCCTTATCCCAATTTATTTGTGGTCGGCGCAACATGTCTTTTCTTCCATAATCCTCTATTAGTCGCCATCTTTGTAGTCACCCCCTTTTTACCCATATCCTCTTTCACACAGTCCAACCGTCGTTTCTTTGGCCTACCCCTACTCTTATAGCCATCCACATCCATACACAAGACTTTTTCTCTCTCAAAGTGCACCTCTCTAACATACGAGGTCTGCACTCTAATATCGCCGCAGTCCACCACCACTTAGACACTGAGAGACCGGCTCTCTTGTTCCTTTCGGAGACGCAGATCGGATGTCAGTCTGATGTGGCGTACCTATCTTACCCAGGGTTTACCCTGGAGCACAGTTTTAAGCCACACGCTGATATATGCATGTACGCCCGGAACGACATCTACTATCGGCGTCTCCGTAACCTTGAGGACTCCAGGTTCTCAACTCTTTGGGTCCTAGTGGACACAGGCCTAAATAAAATTGTCTACGCCTGTGTCTACCGTTCGCACAGCGGTGATTTGGAGACAACTAGGCTCACACAATACCTCAGTGAGGCGTCGGATGTGGCTCAGCAGCGGTACCCTTCTTCCCAATTGGTGTTACTGGGGGACTTCAACGCCCACCATCAGGAGTGACTCTTCCCATACCAGTACACAGACCATGCTGGACAATAGACGCATGAGCTAGCGCTAGCGTTAAATCTCACCCAGCTGGTCCAGGGGGCAACGAGGGTGCCGGATGTCGATTCGCACACGGCCAATTGCTTGGACCTTCTGCTGACAACAGATCCAGACCGTTACTCGGTGTGGATTTCTTCACCAATAGGTACTTCCGACCACTGTCTGGTGAAGTCTGTATCCGTCTACTCCCCGCCCGATCCTAGCCCTAGAGGCACCAGGCGGGTTTGGCGATACAGGTCAGCAGATTGGGAATTGGAATGCGATCTTTCTTTGCATTTTATCCTTGGCAGCCTACTTGCTTTTCTTCGACTGATGTTTCGTCGTGCGCGGACGCCGTGACGGATGTGTTGCGGCAGGGAATGGAGTACTACATTCCATTCTCTGACGTAACAATGTCAGGCGAAGCTCGACCATGGTTTGGTGCCGAGGCAATCGCGCTGATGCGCTTAAACACGCGGCCTACCTGGCATGGGTCGACGCTCGGACGCGTAAAGTAAATGACGTCAGAAGTCAGAAGAAGAGAGCCTTCAACAGGGCTGCCAAGTCCTGCAAGAAGGTGTTGCGGAAGGCTCGGTTTGACCACATTTGCCGAATTGGGAACAAACTTGCTTCTTACCCAACTGGTAGTAACCTGGCTAAGTTGGTTGAATCGAACTTCTGCTGCCCCTCACTACCTCCACTTCTGAAACCTGACGCTCCGCTGAGGAGAAAACAAACTTGTTTGCCTCTCTGATTGTGAAATCTTCGCGTCTAAATCCTGGTGGCGCGAGGCCCTCTGGTACTCTTGGTGGATGCGAGTCGATTATGTCGGACATTCGCATTTATCAGAAGGATGTCCGAAGGTTACTGCGTAACCTGGACGTGAACAAGGCTAGTGGCCCCGACGGGATACCGGCAATTGTGCTGAGGACTTGTGCGCCTGAGTTGTCTCCGATCTTGACACACCTATTTCGCCTTTCGTTTGAGACTGGAAAAGTGCCGATGGCTTAGAAGCAAGCTAACGTGCAACCCGTGCCCAAGAAGGATAGTCGAGCTGACCCAGCAAATTATAGGCCCATCTCGGTAACTTCCGTACTTTGTAAGAGTATGGAACGTATACTGAATGGCAAGCTCCTGGCATATCTAGAAGCTAACGATATCCTCAGTGACCGACAAAACGGCTTCCGCCGAAATCGGTCAACTGGGGATCTTCTAGCGTATTCCATTCACATCTGGAGTGAGGCCATCGACAAACAAGGGGAAGCCCTTGCGGTCTCCCTTGACACCTCGAAGGCCTTCGACCGGGTCTGGTACGACAGCCTAATTGGCAAGCTTCCTTCCTACGGTCTGCCCGCTGGTTTGTGTGATTGGATTGCAGATTTCCTGAGGGATGGGTCTATCCGAGTAGTCATAGATGGCTGCACGTCCGGACTGCTGGCTATTAATGCCGGTGTTCCTCAGGGGTTGGTGCTCTCGGCACCATTGTTTTTGCTGCATATTAACGATTTGCTAAAACCGAGAGATACGTGCCTGACGCACGAGCTAGTGGGTCTCAGGTCCGGTCTCTCCGAGAGGCTATGGTTGAACGCTTGAATTTGTCCTTACAGGCTGTTTCAGATTGGGGCGATGCCAATCTGGTCAAATTCAACGCTGCTAAGACCCAATTGTGTCTTTTTTCCGCAAAGAGGAGCCAATTTCACCCGGCTCCATCTTTCCGAGGTGTGACCGTGCTGATAACCGACTAACTTGATCTTCTTGGTGTTACTTTAACATGTACCCTCAATTTTGGTCCCTTCAAAGGGGCAAAGGCTCAAGTGGCTGCCAAAAAGTTGGGGATCCTCGCAAAGGTGAGACGGTACTTCACGCCGGAACAGCTGCTCCAACTATATCAAGCACAAGTTCGATCGTGTATGGAGTACTGCTCTCATCTTTGGGGCGGATCTGCCAGATACCAGCTTGATGCCCTTGAGTCAATTGAGAAACGAGCCAAGAGAATCATCGGCAATGATAGGCTCGTTGAGTCGAAACTCCAAAGTCTAGAACATAGACGCCGAGTTGCTAACCTGTCGGTTTTCTATCGGTTACATTTTGGGGAGTGTGCGACGGAATTGCATAATTTGATTCCGCCAAGCCCGTTTCATCAACGGACCACAAGACGTACGGCGAAGTGCCACCGGTTCATGGTGGACATCCCATACATACGCACAAAGCGTTTTGAGAAAACATTCATTGTGCGTACAGCTAGGGAGTGGAATTCCCTACCGGAGTCTGTGTTTCTTGATAGCTACAACCTGGGAGTCTTTAAGTCAAGAGTGAATAGGTTACTTCTAGGCAAGCGTGCTCCATCTTCGACCACATCATCGCTTACCATCAGATGAGATAGTGGTCAAACGCGTGCTTATCAACAATAAAAAAAAAAGAAAAACGACTTTCCTCACGACATTTTCGTCATTCCTCCGCATTACATGCCCATACCACGACCACCGATTTCCACACAACTTTTCTTTCCACTTTCAGACTTCCTCATACTCATTCCTAATTCTATCCATGCGCGTAATACCACACATCGCTCTTAGCATTCTCATCTCAGTTGCATGCAATTGATTTTCATTCATCCCTTTTGTGGGTTAGCATTCTAATAATAAATCGTAAAATAAAAATTAATGAACCTATTCCCACTCCCTTTGAGCGAAGGAATATCCAAGTCACAAAAAGTTTGACTTACACGTGGATATCCTCACAGGAAAACTGAAGTAGAATAGTATTAGAACTAACAACTAAGAAACAATAATGCTTTAAATAGCTTTTCTCATAGAAACAGTGTCTCAATACTTAATAGGAACTTATTGTTGTCTAGTACGAAAAAACAAATTGAATGAATATCTTACTAACTGATATTAATGACTAACACACATACCTATTGCTTTTAGGGTTCCGTACCCGAGGGGTCCAAACGAAACCCTATTGCTGTCACTCATGTGTCCGTCTGTCCGGTTGTCCGTCTGGCCGTCTGTTCATCTGTTCGTCTGTCCGTCTGTCCGTCTATCCATCAATCCGTCTGCCTGTCTGTTTGTCTGTCTGTCTTTCCGCCTGTCTGTCTGTCTGCCTGTCTGTCTGTCCGTATGTCCGTCTGTCCGTGTGTCCGTCTGTCCGTCGTCTGTCACAAAATTTTGTTCTGAAAAATTTTTTAACTTCCCATTGACCTATAAACTAGAAATTTAGTGATAATATTTATTAATAGGTATATTTCACTAACAAATACCAAAATATAGATTTCCTTCATATGGTACGCTAACCCTAAATGTCCGAAGTCCGTCACGCACTGGACCGGTTATTTTATAACTTTAAATTGTACAAAAATGTATGCCATTCTCCTACTCGTTCCTTACGAACTTTTACAATTTAAAAACTAGTGTTTTTATTGTTCGTTTCTGTTATATGAAAATGAGAACAATTGTCTAAAACTATAACTAAAAATAAAGTGCAAAGACACAGAATAGTACCGCGGTAGACGGCTCCATTCCGTGAAAAGTTGATGGAAAGAGTAATAGGAACATTTAGGTCTCAAGTCGGAATGATGTGATGTAACGGATATTATTGCACCTACTGCCATCGTGCTGTCTCTTTCTAGTTTGAAGTTTGAGTATAGAGCACGTTCTGGTAATCATTTGTTGTCTCTGTCTTGTAACAAGTTAAACTATTCTAGGTAGGTATGCTTACGTGCAATCGTTTAAGATTTTTAACAGACTACTTAACCGACTTCAAAAAAGGAGGTTCTGTATTCGACCTATATGCTTGTTTGTCCGCAATTTTCTCGGAAACTACTTATCTAATTTGGATGGGGTTGTCGTTATTCAAATGAATATTTTTCTAGGAAGGTTTTAGCACATAACACATTGGGATCTGATCAAGAACTTCGGAGACAGACAGTGGAACTCTTCAATAACTAACAGCAAATGACTCGCGATTCAACATAATTTTATGGGGAACCACAACTAAAAAGAGAAAAATAATAAACATTTTTACAAAAAAAAAGAGCCGACTTCCAAAATCGATTCGATTTTTTGTAAAAAAGTTTTTGTTTCTTTATGAAAGTTAGCTTTGTGTCAATTGGTTGAAGTACTTAGTGTCCGACCGAAACACGATTTTTAAGGCGCTATTAACTGCCAACGAACTTGAGTGGTTAGCTTGCGTGTTCTGTGCTGAACTCATGTAACGCGTCGTACGTCCACCCAGTAATAGGACTTGCCCATCAAGGAGCGCTGTCCGAAATCAGACGCATTATAAATTTATTATACTTAAAACAACAGGTACCTATTATACTAAAACACTTACACTAAAATATAAATAGTTAAATGTTCTCTAATAGGTTTCATAAAAATACGCTTTCTAGTTTTTGCGTGAATCTCAATTTGTATCCTCGTCAGACATAACTTTACAAATTAATTAAAATATGTTATAAAAATATAATTTCAAATATTCACAAATATCTATTCATGAAGGAAATTGTCTAGATTAAGGTATATTTTTTTAAAGAAATAAGACAAGTTGTTTAAACGTGATTTTCAATTAAAAATCATTAGAAGTCGTATAATTGCGCCTTAACCAAAGCCATAACCGTTACCTATCAGGCGTTGTATAGAGGGGGTTCCAGGGTAATCTTTTGGATATTACATGGCTCCCTTCCATGTGCTTATGTTGATCATCGGGGTGGGTTTAGTGAGGTAAAATCTCTACATACCCTGGTCTTTTCTCCCAAAAGTCCAGGCACCTTATAAAGGTTTCCCCAATATAACAAATAAAACCGGCCGATTGCGTGTCGGACATCGCACATTTCGGTTTCCGTACCAAAAGTATTTTTGACTATTTGTATGGCTTTGGGTCGACAAGATGCTTATACTGTACACAGTTGAAGAATGTAGCTTTAACCGTTTGGCTGTTAAACTTGTGTGACAGATGGCGCACAGACCGACAGACAGACAGACGGACACGTGAATGACAGCAATAGGGATCTGTTTGGACCCTTCGGGTATGGAACCCCCAAAAAAAACGGTTTTAGTACAGAACAGAAGATGAGAGGTCATGTTTAAATTAAATTATCTTGTTTTTAAAACAGACACCTTCACAACTTTCCGTTTAATAAATGGAAACAACATTAAATAGAACTGTTAACAGATAAGCCACGTGGGACGAAGCTCGTACCTCAACAGAACCCTCTCACTATCGTGGGTGTAAGGAATAATAACAACTTACACCCACAGAGTTCCCATACATAGGTAAACCTCATGCAACCTCAATTACTTTTGGTTTTGTTAACGGAAAGTTTTGGTGTTTGCTTACACGGTTACGATGAAAATAACTATTTAATCAATATCAGTGTCAATGTACTAGTAGTAAATAGATAATAGTGTGACTGTTCCTAAATGACCCCAGGCTGATTAAAATTTTCGTTTTCTGTAATATCATAGATTTATTGTTGAGGTTCGGTTTTCTCCTAAGGGAAAAGGCCGTACCCCGCCCCGTACGGCCTCGTAGCTGTCGTCGTCCTGGCTTGGATGAGCTTCCGCCGATTAAAGTTCGAATTCCATAAGTATAAAGCAGCCCAGAGCCTTGTTGTTGAAACAAGGAAGGGCCCGAAAGAAATGATTTTGTGAGACTTTGCAATTCAAGTTTTGAAACACATAGAAGTGGTATAGAAACATATAATATAACTAAGAGATGCTAAGTAAATCTTTAATTAACGATAGTTCGTATGAATAACCCTTACGCTAGCGTAATAGGTAGTTGGTCAACATCTACTCACAAGTTACTTCACATCTGCACTCATAATACTTCAGATTAACACTCTGTTAATGACGCAATCGGCTTTTCAGCGTCAATACGTCATAATCATGCTTATAAGAAGCATGTACTGTAGCAGCTTTCTGAAGCTGTAAAGCGTGTCGGGGTGGCTTTTCAGCAGCAGAACGTCGTCATCATGCTCTTGAGAGACATGAACCCTGACAGTCCTTGGACTGTATATATGATATAGATATGGTCAGCCCGACCCCCCAGGAAGTATATCATTCGTACAACAAGTACATCCTTATAGTACGGTGCTCGTATCTGAGCGAAACAAAGGTCACAGATAGAGAATATGAATTCAGGAATTAATACAAATACTAACTGGTAATATAGTTGAGTCTTCACTCAAGAAGTAAATAGAGTTGAACATTCCAACTCCCTTGAAATCCTACACAGACAGTTCAATAGCGCCAACAACACGCTTCTTTCTGTTAAGTTCTACAAACTCTACTCAACTAGTTCTCCCCGCGGTTCCACTCGCGTGTCTGTTTGAATTATTACTTAAACACAATATCAGCCCAGAACGAATTAGAATAACAGAACACTCTTCCTGTCACACTCACGGACACTCACACATATCCTAAGTTGTGATGGATTTCCTATACCTACCTAGAGCTAGGTTCACTAGGAAGGGATTGAAGTAAACAAAGTAATATGTATCAATTAGGATTGATAATCCATTTATATAAGGAAATAAGGAAAGGAAACTTACTTCTCCTTTGTATTATGAACACTACAAGACTGTGAGGAAACTAAAGGGTATATGACACGTTACACTTGTATTGAGTGCTGTGTTATTTCGCATTACGTTAATGGATCTTCTTACAAAGTGTAGGGACCCACCCAGTGACGTTGGGTCACTTTACAGTGGCTGTCACGTTGTACGTGTAGAGCCGGTCCTAGAAAACGTAGGCCTAGAGAGAACCTGCCGCGATTCCAGCTAAACACGTTCCCTAAGCTCTGACATGTCTCAATCAATCCTAAGACAGAGGACTGCGCAGTACCTATGTCATTGGGCGAGACAAGTTTCCAACTATACTGGAAGCGCGCTATATAAATTAGTCCCATTACATCGGTCTACTCGCCTATTATCTAGATAAAACAAAGCTAGTACAAACGTGCCGCGTCGTCAGTCGGTTGCAGAACTCTTTACGATTGCCTTACTATAAGCCGAAGTGGTTTCTGGTCGTCACTTCTCACTCCTTTAATCTGCCCCAGTTCGAAGGTGTTTGCAGCTTACTTTGTCTCCGAATTGCGACTATCAGTGGAGCGTTTCGGCTGTTCACCCTAAATTACGTGCTAAATATTTTTTTTTTTTGTGAGAGGCCAACGGGGGCCGGGTGTGATTTAACGAGAAACGATTTGCTAACGTTCTTCAGAACGCTTACCAATTCAGTATAGGGAACCTTGTGAAGCCTACCCCCTGGCTCCCAGGAGAGTGCTTTTATCAGGCAAATCTAAAGTATCCTGCAGTCAGTCGGTCCATGGCCAGAAGGATCCATTACTAACGTTTGGTTGTGCATGTCTCTAACAATTACAAAATAACATTATAGTTCGAATAGGCCCTAACATAATACGTGTATCAATTCGGTTCAACCTCACTGAAACAGTGAACATACATAACAACATTGCATCTAAAGTCAGTTTATAGTCATTGTTGTCGTACAGTCGGTTGGAGTATGTAAACCGCACACCATATGGGTTTTCCCCGAGTCCCGAGAAACAAACGCAGCAGGTATATATCACATACAGACATAGAGGGATAAAACATTCGACATTCATCCATTCGGTCATCAACCCAATCACTTAGATTCGTGCACATGCCCTTCACTTTACTTCTACGAATTATAAAATATAGTCTGAACTACACTAATATTACTCAAGTATGAATTGGAACTCTTGCTCTAACAATCACTTCACAGAGATATAATCTCATAAACGAGTGGTCGTTCTACTGGTACCAAACCAATACGGTTTAACAGAAAGCACACACACATACTTTTTTTTATTTATTTATTTATCAAGTAACAAGACTCATAGCATAGTGTTAGTTACAATTTACTTATAATCTATGTTAGTAAAAGAATAAAACAATGCAGAACAATATGGAATCATACAAAATCAGGCTTGGCCTTGATTTGTGATAAACATCAATTCGGTAGCAGTAATCAAATAAATCGGTATGCAAATGTCAATAAATTGAGTAAAATAAAATAAAAATTATGTCAATCAAAACCAAAAAGGAACAGAATGTCAAGAAAAAATAAAAATAAAACATAAATGTTAATAAATTAAATAAATAAATTATATCAAATTACACGTATCAAATGAACAATAATTCTTATCAAAAATAATGTGAGTACAGAATTTAAATTTAACAAATTAAACATTTTATTTTATCGTCCCAACCACGATGCTTACCCAGAGCGAGTGTATCGGACACTGATATTTACTAGAAACTATCCTCAGGATTTCGTTGCTGCTACCGCGTACTCTGCTCAACAGTGACGACACACGCTTGCGTCTTATCGCGTAGAAGTCATCTGTACGCGCTTCTGCAAACATCGCGGACGCACTGCAGAACCGCGGCAACCGAAGCAACGTCCTGAAGACGTTGTTGTATTGTACCCTCAGAGCGCTGTATGCCCTTTGAGTATAATTAACCCACAGGCTGCTCGTGTAGAAAGATTGGCAATATGCTTTGAATAGCACTAACTTGACTTCATCTGAGCATCGAGCAAACCTGCGAGCCAACATATTACCCCGGACCGCCAGCGCTCTGCGTTCACGTTCAATGTCCTCGTTGTCCTTTAGATCATCAGTGACAATGTGCCCTAGATATTTAACCTTTTTTACTCTAGTCAGAGGAGAACCGTTCAGAAAAATAGGTGGAGGTTCATGAGGGGTTTTATCACCAAGACCAAAAAACATACACTCGCTCTTGGAAGCATTATACCTTAGACCATGACTCTTAGCATACCGCTCACAAACTCTCAGTAGCTGACGAAGGGCCCCAATTGACGGGCTCAGCAGCACCATGTCGTCGGCATAACTTATATTATTAACAGCGACTCCATCAATATGACAACCTACATGCATACTACTGAGCTCGCCAATCAGGCCGTCCATATACACATTGAAAAGAGTAGGTGAGGAGATTCCCCCCTGCCTCACGCCACACTCTAGCCTGTACTCCTCAGACAAGCAATCCGCCCACTTAACGACATTCAATTGATTGTCATACCAAAATTTCAGAATTTCAACTAGTTCTGTAGACACATTTTGACTACGCAGTTTATCCCACAGGACCTCATAACAGACTAGATCAAAGGCCTTGGATAAGTCTAAATAACAAGCATAAACAGGTGTCCTACGATCCAAGTAATACCTTACCGTGTGCTTCATACAGAGAATAGCACTCTCAGTGGAAAGGCCAGGTTGGAAACCAAATTGCGCGTGATGTAGGTTAAGGTTCCTTCTTAAATGCCGGTTAAGCAGACCATCCAATACTCTAGCCAGAATTGTTGCCAGTGAGATGGGACGATAGTTACTTTTATCACAAATATCTGCAGTTTTACATTTAACAATTGGTATGACTATTGTTCTCATGAGGTCCTGAGGGAGATACCTATGACTTATGCACAGGGAGAAAAGCATGGCCAATACTCTGGGTAGATGACAACCTGCATACCGTAGATGCTCGACCCCCAGGCTGTCATGTCCAGGCGATTTACCTCGAGTCATGTTGTCAATAATACTCTTAACGTCTTTAGGCCTTATTTGTATGATGGTAGAAGTATCTGGCTGGAGACTACATTGCGTCGATAATGAAGGCACAAGTGGACTTACCTTAAAATGTGATTTAAATATATTAGCAATATTACGAGGATCCCTTTCGGAGTTAATGCATTCAGCCCGATTCTGCTTTATATTTAGTTTATTAGTACATTGCCAGAATTTTTTAAAGTCATTTACAGAACAATGAGATGCCAAAGTGTCCATTTTAATTTGTTCTACGTGGTCTTGACACCTGCACTTAAGTCGTGATTTGAAAATTTTCCTACTGTTACACATAGCGTCGTAAATGCATCCAGATGAGGGTTTCCCATGCCAGACCCAATTGTTGAAATTATTTTTTGCCTCCTCATGTGCCCCCTTCACGTGCTTATTCCAGCCAGGTACCGGTTTTTTATTATGATAACAACGATGTGTAACAATATCATAACTCTCCCTACTCGCCTCACGCAGTGCTTTTATTATACTGTTATACATAAAATCTATACTTCTATGATGTTCTAAATTATTACAATATTTATCAGCGCTTAACTGAAATTCTTGCGGAAGAATTTCCGTATGGTGTCGGACGTAAAAGAATAGTACCATCCCATCACTTCCCGTGGGTGTCGTAAGAGGCGACTAAGGGAGCTTGAGACCTAGTGCATACTACTATAGCACCATGGGCCACCCGCGCGGTGGCGGGTAAACCACCAACAACAGCATTCCCAAGGAGGGTTGGCGTCAGGCAGGCGGCCGGCTATAAAACTTCTGCCAAAACCTTTTTGCAACATGGTCTGTAAAAATATGATGTGCGATAGGGCTAGGGCGTACCCCACAGGCGACGCGCAGGGGCAGCACCCGGCTCCTGTGGGAAATGGACAAGGGTTGTCGCACCAGAACGGGCGGGTGCGACGTAAGACGCAAGCTCGGAGAGTGAGAGAATTAAGATTGAGGTGTGCGAGCTGGAATTTAGGTACTATGACTGGAAAAGGAAGAGAGTTAGCAGATGTTTTGAAAAGGCGACGGATAAATATAGCGTGTTTGCAAGAAACGAAATGGAAGGGTGCAAAAGCAAGAGAATTAGGAGAAGGATATAAGTTTTATTACTGTGGAAGTGATGGCAAACGGAATGGTGTGGGCATAGTTTTGGATAGTGAGTTAAAAGAATGTGTGGTGGATGTTAAAAGAGTAAGTGATAGAGTGATAGCTATTAAAGTGGTTGTGGAGAGTATGATAGTAAATGTTATTAGTGCGTATGCACCCCAATCAGGATGTGAGGATAGGGTAAAAGAAAAGTTTTGGAAGGACTTCGATTGTGTGATGATGAATGTACAGGAGAGTGAAGAGGTGTTTGTGGGGGGTGATTTTAATGGGCATGTAGGAAGTCTGAAGTACGGTTATGAGAGATTGCATGGTGGTTGGGGGTACGGAGACCGTAATACTGATGGCGAGACATTGTTGCAAGCTGCTTCGGCTTTTGACCTGGCAATAACTAACACCTGGTTCAAAAAGAAAGACGAACACCTGATCACTTACAAAAGTGGCCAGCACGCGACCCAAATTGACTTTTTCTTGGTGAAACGAAACAGTCTCAAAACAGTCAAAAACTGTAAAGTGTTGCCAGGCGAAGGCTTAGTCTCTCAACACAGGCTCATAATGATGGACGTAACAGTCAGTGTTTCGTCCGGTAGGAACAAAGAACGGCCCCCACCCAAAATCAGATGGCGTATGATAGAAAATGAGGAGTGTGCAAGTATGTTTAAGAGTCAAGTGGTAGATAAAATGATAGACATGAAAGATATGGAAGGAAAATCTGTGGATGAATGTTGGAAAGAGATGGCGGATTGTATAAGGCGAGTAGCAAAAGATGTGTTTGGAGAATCGCAAGGTAAAGGCATGATAGAAAAGGATACATGGTGGTGGAATGAAGATGTGCAAAAGATGCTAAAAGAAAAGAAAATTTCGTTTAAAGTATGGCAGAATGTAGAAATCGGAAATGATAATTTGAAAGAAGAGAAAAAGAAAATTTATAAAGAATGGAAGAGGAAGGCAAAAAAGGCGGTTGCAGTTTCCAGGGCTAAGGCGCAGGAAAAGTTATATCATTTACTGGACAGCCCTAGAGGCCAGAAGGAGCTCTACCGGATTACAAAATTAAGAGAAAGGAGAACGAGGGATATAATGCACATAAAATGTATGAAAGATGAACTCGGTAAAGTCTTGTCGAAAGATGACGAAATAAAAGAGCGATGGAAGGTTTATTTTGAAAAGTTGATGAACGAAGAGAATGAATGGAATGGTGTGCTCAAAGAGGTACAAGTAAATATGGGTTTGGTGAGAGAAATTAGCATGGATGAAGTAAGAAAGGCAGTTCAATGTATGAAAAATGGAAAGGCCATGGGCCCTGATGACATACCAGTAGAAGTATGGAAGTGTTTAAAAGAGGATGGATGTATGTGGCTGACTTTATTCTTCAATAAGTTGTTGTATGAAGAAGTGATCCCACAAGAATGGTGCAATAGTTCGCTAGTGCCCATCTTCAAGAATAAAGGGGATGTACAGGACTGCAACAACTATCGAGGGATAAAGCTCATGTCACATACTATGAAAGTATGGGAGAAAGTGATAGAGAAAAGATTGCGAGAGGAGAGTGAGATTACCCCGAACCAGTTTGGGTTTATGCCAGGTCGAGGGACAATGGACGCCACCTTCGCTCTCCGTCAATTGTGCGAGAAGTACAGACGTGTGCACAAGAACTTGCACATGGTGTTCATTGATCTTGAGAAAGCGTACGATAGGGTACCTCGGGATGTGTTGTGGTGGGCCTTGAAAGAGAAAGGTTTGCCTGGGAAGTATGTTGAGTTGATTCGTGCTATGTACAGACAATCTAGTACCTACGTCCGGTCGGCTGCTGGCAACACCGATGAGTTCAGTGTGGCTGTAGGCTTGCATCAAGGGTCGGCTTTAAGTCCTTACCTCTTCCTGTTGATTATGGACGCTCTTACGTCGGAAATACAGGAAGAGGCACCCTGGTGCATGCTGTTTGCCGACGACATTGTTCTGGTCGGTGAAGATGGACCTGAGATCCAGAGCAGATTGGAGAAGTGGCAACAGAAGCTGGAGAAAGTTGGCTTGAAAATCAGCAGAACCAAAACTGAATACATGTTCTGCGATTTCGGCGGTCTCTCCAGTTCTGAAGCTGTAGTGCTAGATGGCGCGCTTCTCCCAGTCTGCTCCGATTTTCGGTATCTCGGTTCACTCGTGCAAAGCGATGGCGAAATAGATCGGACTGTTAAGCACAGAATTAACACTGGATGGATGAAATGGCGGCAGGTCACCGGGACTATCTGTGACTCCCGCATTCCCCTAAAACTTAAGGGGAAGATTTATAAAACAATGGTCAGACCTGCTGTCTTGTATGGTTCAGAATGTTGGGCAACAAAAGGGATGAATGAAAAGCAATTGCATGTAGCTGAGATGAGAATGCTAAGAGCGATGTGTGGTGTTACGCGCATGGATAAAATTAGGAATGAGTATATAAGAGGAAGTCTGAAAGTGGCACCGCTGACTGAAAAATTGTGTGGAAATCGGTTGTCGTGGTATGGGCATGTGATGCGGAGGAATGAAGAAAATGTCGTGAGGAAAGTCTTGTGTATGAATGTGGATGGCTATAAGAGTAGGGGAAGGCCAAAGAAAAGATGGTTGGACTGTGTGAAAGAGGATATGGGTAAAAAGGGGGTGACTACAGAGATGACGACTAATAGAGGAGTATGGAAGAAAAAGACATGTTGCGCCGACCCCAAATAAAATTGGGATAAGGGCAGGAGAATGATGAATGAACTGAAATTCTTGCGGAAAGTCAATACATTTAAGACTATTATTACAAACCTCATGATACAGCTGGATTTGTTCAGGGGTCCTATTTCCCCAAGCTATTTTATTAGGTACCCATTTTGAAGTCACTTTCCTATGTCTTAAAATATTATTAAAATTGCACTCTATTTCAACAGGAAAGTGATCAGACCAGAATACATTATAGTGAATTTTTACGTTACATATAATTTTATAACCCATTTCAGTACAAACACAATGGTCCAACCACTGACAAGAGCCATGAACGTCACTAATAAACGTATAGTCACCTGAGTCAAGGCCTAGGCGTTCCACGTCCGCACATATCCATCTATGCTCCCCACAAAAATTCAAAAGTTCGTCATAGAAGAGACCGCCTGGGTGGGCATTAAAATCACCGAGAACGAACACTGATTCTACGCTACTACTATCTATTATTGCACATGATTCGCTCAAGCATTCCGTAAACTCCATAAGATTATCTCTGGACTCAACAGGCATATATACACAAACAATTAATACCGAACACTCGCTATTCACCACTACTTTACACGCTGCTAACCGATCACTATTGCAATCCACGGGAGTGACGGATACAAACGATTTTTTTCTCCATAGAATAGCCAATCCGCCATAAGGTCTTCCTTTCAGACATCCAGTTGACGTATCAACCGAAGATTTGCCAATATACGTATAATCATCACTTATTGTGCCCAGCAGTGGGATATCATGTGGAAGTAACCACGTCTCCTGTAATGCTATAATATCAGCCTTGCCACAAAAAGTCCTCACACAATCTATAGACCGCTTAAGGCCTTTACAGTTAAATGTAATAATTTTACTATGTGTGTCCTCCATTAACTGTATTTTCATTAATTATCATGTCAGGGCGTTTGTCCGCAGTCCGGTACTTATAATGTACAAACCGACGAAAAACAATCCCTTTCGGCCACATTGACAAACATTAATTAAGTCTTATTAATCTAGTATATCTTTAACCAACCTAATTACAACATTTGCTTTCCCTAGAGTTACAACGGTACATGTCTTTTACGAATTATGAAACTTAATCTGTGGGCACAATATTAGTATCTTAACGATGACTGTACACATACTATCCCTATGAGTCTAATTAATTAAAGTTGGCACTTACCGGATTTCCAACGCTGAGTTTATACAATACCCCTCAGTTACCGATCCCTGCTAGACGAGCTTCACGCGTCCCAGGCACAGCCTTACTTCTCTCACGTTCCACCACTGACTGTACACTCTACTTACTGATATTTAAAACCTAGTATAAACTACACTCATAATATTCAATTATGAACTAATACTTTTGTCCTAATCAACTCTTCACAGAGACGTAGTCACACACACACTTTGAATACTAATTAACCTAACTGAACTAGACCACTAACAATACTAAAAACTCAAACTGGGCATAGGCCTCCAGAATATATTCAGTCTCCTAACTCCTCGACCACAAGCTACCCTTTTCCCGGTCTCACCCCGACTGTCTCTATCGCTCCACCAAAACTCACTGTCTCATATCATGATACATATAGTTTTTTTCTAATGACGCTCCCAAAACACTTTGTCTCGTCGACATCTTATCAATCAGCGGGGAATCGGTTGTGCCCTATTTTTACTACACTCATGTACACTTCACATTTACTTTGCTCGAATGAGTCGCTCTTGTTTCCATAGAATTTCTAAAGGACGTGAATATTAAATAATGAATAAAGGTAGACTCGTCCTGAACATCTCGCCACAAAGACCGTTCCTGTACATTTCACCACAACGACCGGTCCTGAATGTCTCGCCACAAAGACCGGTCCTGTACATTTCACTACAACGACCGGTCCTGTACGTCTCGCCACAACGACCGGTCCTGTACGTCTTGCCACAGCGACCGGCCCTGTATGTCTCGCTACAATGACCGGTCTTAATAGACCGGTCATTGTAGCAGTGGAGCGGAAGGGTGTGTCAGACTCTTATTGGATAAACCCACCCCCATAATACACCTACAATAAAAATCTCACCTATAACTAAAACTCACAGAACGACCTCTACCGAAAAACAAAAGCGGCAACACACTGGAACTATCACAAAATGCCCAAATTCACTGCAGCTAATGTTCGTAGGCGGGGCACACAGTCATATGTTAGCTTTGGGGTCATCTCGCCTAATTTACAGCTACCCGGGGCAGCCCGTAATACTCTCATACAGGATTATGGCTCATCCACCGCTATTATAATGGACCAAATTGATTTACAATAGCTCGGGTTAAGATTTAGTAAGGCTTAAGTGTTAAGCTGGATCAAAGTTCAGTGATTTGCCTAATGTATTAGCATTTCGAATTGTTTGAGGATTAGAGTTGATGTGCTGTGTGTATTACTTGTTGAATGTGTTCGGTGATAGTGATTTGAATTTTTGATTTATAGGGTTCTCGGAAAGATTATTGGGATCGTGTTGAAGCTATAATTAAAATTTTAATGCTAGTGATCTGACAGCAGTGTACTGTTTAGGGCTGATGATAATCATCTAGCGTCAAGAACGTTAGTGATGCATCATCCACACGCAAAAAACGTTTTGGGAACACATTCATTGTGCGTACAGCTAAATAGTGGAATTCCATGCCGGTGTCTGTGTTCCCTGATAGTCACTACCAACTTTTTTTTTTTTTTGTTATCGGTGGCGAAACCTTCAAAAGGCACCTGGACCTTTGGGGAAAAAATCAGGGAGTGTGGGATTTTTACCTCACCAAAACCACCCCGGTGATCACCATCAGCACACGGAAGGGGGTCCCGTAAAGTTTTAATAGACCACTCTGGAACCCCCCTGTACAACGCCAATTAGGCACAACCCTGGGGAGACTGTAAAGGGGTCTCACTCGAACCTCGTTGTGCACAGCGGCACGTGATCACACTGTGCCACCGTCCTTCCCATGGTCACTCGGTGGGCGGACAGAGTCCCCACTCTGAGAGCCCGCGACCAGTCCCGGCTGCCTCAAACAGTGCAGGTGGGGCTACGGCGTTTTGGGTGACGAGGCGGTTGCTTCCCCGTCACTTTCTTCTGCGAGCGGGATCAGCCCTTTCACGATCCCGCTCAGCGGCTTCCGTTTGGACCATCACGGTCTCACAGAAGGAGGCCATTTTTCTCCAATTTTCTGTCTCCGCCAGCATAGCCCTCACTACTGCTGGCAGAGACAGATCTCGCCCGATCCTGGCGACCAAGACCCGTTGCTTTGAGGCCCACGCAGGGCACTCCTCGAGCGTGTGCTGTGCAGAGTCAAGGTCACCACTGCAGTGGTGACAATTTGCAGTGGGCTCTCTTCCAATCCTATTCAGGTATTCTCCGAAGCAACCCGCTTCGCGCATCTCCTATAGGTTAACTCGGGTGCTAACCGGGCACGTTAGCACCCGAGTTAACCTATAGGAGATGCGTTCTCCTCTTGTCAGCCAGGCTTCAAAGTGCGGCAGGACGACTTCGACCACGCGCTTGCACGAGAATTGCAGCTGCTGTAGCTGCTCATGCCACTGCTCGAGCGCGTGTCGCCGTTCCTGCCGCCTCAGCCTTACTACAGCGATTCCTGGCACACTATTGCCACTTTGGCGTATTTCACGAATCCGGTTATACACCCTCGCAGACATATCTGCCAGAATATCTAGTGGTGGAAAGTGTCCCAGGAGAGTTGCCGCCTCAAAGGATACCGTTCGTTATCCACGTGCGATTCGAATGGCCATTTTCCGCTGCAGACTGTTAATTTTAGTCCTACAGCGTCGGATACCTGACAGTCTGGTTTACCAAACAGGCGTCCCATAAAGGACCACCAATCGCACGTCACGCGCGTAGAGGCGGCGAAGTTCTTCTCGAGGTCCCCATAGATTTGGCAGTAATCTCGGCAAAGCACCTACTGCCTTGCCGACGCGGGGAACCAAGCACTCGAAATGCTCTTCGAAGCCCCACCGACCATCCAGGGTTAAGCCAAGATACTTTATGTATCGACTCACCTGGACTTCCGCATCTCCTACAGTTACTGACGAGCTGGGTGGTTCTCTGCTCCTCGCCAGTTTATGGAACCATAACTCCTCAGTTTTATGAGGCGCTATTTCTAAACACAGCCCGCGGATTGACGCCACGACTCTTGCCACCCCAAGCTCGGAAAGCTTAATGGTCTCGCTGAAAGTGTCCCCGCCTGCTAACACCAGGTTGTCGTCTGCGAAGCATACGATATTAACACCAGCGGGGAGGTCGACACGCAGGACTGCATCGTATGCGAGATCCCACAATAGACGACCTAAAACCGACCCCTACGGAACCCCACACGTAATCTCCCTTCGATGAACGCTACCATCCCGACCCACATAGCGAATGTGCCGGTCACGTAGGTAAGCCCCGACGATACACTGCAGATAATGGGGCACTCCGTGATGTACAAGTGCCACCCTAATCGCTTCCGAGGGCAGGGAGTTAAAAGCGTAGACGATGTCCAAACTTACCGCCAACGCCACCCCACCCCGGGACACTACCTGTTCCGACAGCGAGTGGACGCGTAAGATCGCATCGACTGTAGAACGCTGCTGCCGGAAACCATATTGGCATTCAGCGAGGTCAGGACCAACCAGCGACAGGTGCCCAACGAGTCTCTCGGAAATTATTCTTTCGAATAACTTGGAAGCCTCGTTGAGCAGGCAAATGGGACGATATGCAGAGGGAGATTCCGAGTTCCTGCCTGCCTTCCTCAGCAAGACCAATCCAGCCTCCTTCCAGTCAGAGGGGAACATGCCAGCACGAAGGCAGCTGTTGAATAGCCTCCTCAGGCGGTCCCCCAGAGAAGCCAAAGCCAGAACCCACGCTTGGCCTGGGATACCATCCGGGCCTGGTGCGGTATTACGAGCTGCCTACGTCTTATGGCCCGGTCAAGCTCACCTTCAGTTACCCCCAACTCGACAGACGAGTCTGAAGGTGATAGGAACGACGCGGGGCTGTCTCTAACTACTGGGAAGAGCGTGTTTACGACTCTCTCCAGTAGAGCCGGATCTATGGTTTCTGTGATAGTGACGTAATTTGGCCATAACCAATTTATACGGTTTCCGAATTTGTAAGGTTTTGACTAGCCGTTGCCCGGGTATTTGCCTGCTTAGCTGGTGGACTCGCTGGCTCTGAGTCTCCGCCCCGCAGTCCATCATCAGCGAGAGGCTTGCTAAGGAGTAGCGACTTAGCGGGCTTCTTCTTCGCGTTTGCATGCGCTTGCGCGTGCGTGCTCGGGTCGATCTCGTTGACGACTCAGAGACGTATGACATTTGCGAGCATGACGACTCGCCGGTGTCACTAGCTACCTCGTCGGCAACCGGGGTAGGTGGGCGCACAAATTGCGCACGAGTTGCTATTCTCTTTGACACTTTCTGTGTCTTCTTCGCAGGAAATGAATTTATCAATACTACCGTGCTGGCTAGATCTTGCGAGCCAAACTCTCTGCAGTTGTCAGAGAGGTTGGAGGAAGACTGCTCTCTTAGATTCGGTGCCACGGATGTGCTGGAAATAAATCTCAGCGACTCTTGATCACCGTTACGTGAGCCACCCTGGCTCAATGCGTCCCTGAAGGACGGGTAAAAATCCGATGGAGATTCTGAGCGACCATTGTCCCCCCCAGAATACGTATGCCTGACCGAGCCTACTCGGTGAGGGACTCTCCTACTGCGAAGCAGCGGAATCATAAAGAAAAAGTACCCTCTTGGGGTAGTTTTTCTGTAGGATTCGCTTTGCCTTTTTTTTAAATGGGGTGGGGTCCCCAGACCGTTGATATATTTTTTTTTTAAAGGGGTTTTCTCCCCAGTCCTCTCCACTGTATACCAGCCATGCATAGTCGCATGGCATGTGCATAGATTTCGCCTATACAAGGCCACATAGCCTTGTACAAACAAAATCGCAACCAGCGCACATAACCCGCTCCGTCAGCCGTCGGCACACAGTGAAAGCCCCAACCCAGATTCACACCCCAAAGATTCCGAGGAGCAAAATTGCAAATCACACACCGTCCGGTAAACCCATACAAAAGCCATCGCACGGCACACGACGGAAACCCCCATATTCACTCTCCAAAAGTTTGGAGAGTGAATCGCGGTAGTCCGATGTTGTGGACTCCGCGTATCCCTCTTAGTCTAGTCTCTCACTTGAGACCTTCCGGCATGAGTGTATCTAACGGCAAAGCCTTCAAGATCATTGAGACACGCAAGCCCCACGACGACGACAACGTGGAGACACTCGGTGGGGAGTCACTACCACCTAACCTACATATTCACTTTTGTCTTAAATACCCCCTTTTTTTCGTGGGTGTGGGAAATCATCAAGTCAGACTTTTACTGACTAAAACCCACCCCTGTTCCTTCAGTTGCCTGTGTGCCCAGTGACGTGGTAACTTTGTTTCGAATTTATCTGCGATCCCTGGTCAGGCATCGGCCATGACGGGACCCGTCGTATATTGCTGACATCTCCGCCGTCGACTCTCGGGCCTAATCCTAATCGGACAACGAGCTACCCTTTACTCGCCGCCCGCAGGCCCGCGCCTACGGTGGCCGGAGATTGTCCCGCAACCCTCGACGCCCAGGGCATCTCCTGTGGCGGCTGCTAGTGGGGACATGTCTTAAATACCCTCAAGTGCCTAAAATAATACTGTAGAACTAGTGATAACAAAATTCAACATAAGTTATAAAAAAAATCATCAGTAGTTCCATCATGAAACTGTTAATGGTACTAGTGGCAACAAACCGTATTTAAGACAAGAGTGATTATGTAGGTTACTTAATAATCAAGCATGCTGCATCGTCGACCACATCATCGCTTACCATCAAGTGAGATAGTGGCCAAGCGAGGACCTATTAATTAAACAAAAATGTACATCCTTGGTTACAGTCAGTTATTTACCATTATAACGTAACGGGGAGGCCGTTCGTTGCCAATTAATTTTAAAAAAAGGTTTGAGAGGAGATAAAAATTACATTTAATTAGAAATAAAAAAAAAATAAAATACTGTGATGAAATTCAATTATGTAGCAAAACGTGAAATGTGATATTACTCTATTTATCTTTGTTAATGTGTAAATACTTACTCATAATGAAAGTACTGCTATTTTAGTATTCGTCGTTTAGTATTCGTCGTTTAGTATTCGTCGTTTAGTATTCGTCTGAAAAATTCAATTTTTTCTACATACTTGGTTTGACATGTTTACAAAATGACAGGTCAAGTCACAACTTTATTCTCCTTTTACTGTTTAAGGTTAAGTTTTATACCAAACCGATTGTAAACTTTTGCAAGGAACTTAGTTTTGTCTGGCCACTCGCAATTATATTTTGAATTTTCAAAATATTGTTAATAATGTTCTAGTACAGCTACTAAAACTTTATAAATAGACAGATGGCGGAACGAGTCAGTCTACTCCTGGCTAGAAAAACGGGAGCATCAGGGAGTACTACTCCTGACCTTCGACCAGTAGCCACAACCTCGTTGCCAACCAGACGCTGCAACCCTCGCAGACCTGGACCCTGGTGCTAAACGCTGCGAACCTCGCAGACCAGTACCCTGGTTCTGCACGCGTTAAACCTCGTGGACCTGGACTCTGGTACTGCGACCCTGTAAGCCTGGCCTTTGAATAACTCTCCTCCTCTGCTCCGAAGCTACAACCTCGTCCCCGAACGAGAGCTGCACCCTCGTGGCCAAACCCACAACCACGAGTGGCCGAACAGAAACTTCAGCCTGGAGTCGCGTCACGAGCCCTATCCTGTTGAATCTTCAAGGTCGAAGTCTTTCTTTTCCATCACACTGTATATTCATATTTTTTTTTGGGTTAAATGTATTTTTATCCTCTTAAACCCTTCTTTTTAAAATAACTTACAACGTACGGCCTCTCCGTTACGTTACAGTTTTGGCGACCCTCGACTTTTAAACCATTTCAAATTTTAAAAATATATCAAAACTCAAAATACTCGAACGCTTTATGGGATAATAAACAATGTTTTAATGATCCTCGATATTCTCAAACAAAAAAATCCTAAAAAAGACTTTAGTTTTTGTTGCCGCGTAAAAGGTTACTCTTTAAGCACATGTACTAGATCTAGATACTTGATTTATTTTAAATGCGGTCGTAAAGGCGTGAAAATTACTGATTGTCCTAAATGTACTACAAATTACCAACAAAAAAACTAATTAATGATTTGAATAACTCCATTCAATCTAAACATGATAACTTTGATCCATAAGATTGGAAACAATGGTTACAAACAATCAGAAATTTTATAAAGTATAAAATAAGGTGTCCAAACGTTCCTCGGACACTCTCGGACTTATGAGGGAAAAACGAGAGTTGCTATCCACGCAGCTGTCTGCGTCGAATAAGAGGGCCTTAAACCTAAAAATTAGAAAGCTCCTTAAAGCGGGCAACTCCGTCATCCAAGAAGGTTCAACGCCTAAGGCGTGGAGCGGAGGTGCGGTGGTTCTGTTCTTCAAAAAAGGTGACAAAAGCTTGCTAAAGAACTATAGACCCATCTCACTTCTGAGCCACGTCTACAAGCTGTTCTCGAGGGTCGTCACGAACCGTCTCGCCAGGAGACTTGACGAGTTCCAGCCACCAGAACAAGCTGGTTTTTTAAAGTACCGTGGACCACATCCATACTGTTTGGCAAATTATACAAAAGACCGAGGAGTACAACCAGCCGCTGTGTGTGGCATTTGTGGACTACGAGAAAGTCTTCGACGGCGGCGTTTAGCGTTACGTATCATCTAGTTACACCGATTCCTGGAAATCCTGAAGAAGGTCCAATGGTCCTCAGAGCGGTCTTTTTTAAATTTCCGAAATGCGCTGTCCCTCCGTCGCATTGCCATCCGTATTTCCCCATTCATCCAGGGTGCAGGTGGACGCTTCAACTTTACTTTCCTGACTGGAGCATGCATGTCATAAAGCATGGTCATAACTTTGTTGAAGACGCAAACTTTATCATTAAGTGTAGCAGCTTCCTGCATGGGTGTCCAGTCAAATATTAGATGCATCTTTTAGAAGTTGCTCACTATGCATATGTGCAAATGCACGCCTATACTGGAACAAGGGTTTGGATTTAGGAGGTTTGAGGACAAAGGCCAAGTAAACAATTTAAGGTCGTGATGGGAAAAGCCAGGGGCATCAAGTTGACCATGAAAGGAAACTAGGGAAGGATTAGAGGTGAGGATCAGGTCAAGCCAAGTATCATCTACGGCTTTGTTATGATGAGTGGGTTGGAGAGGCAATACATGCATACTGGCTGTCTCAACAAGATACAGGAGTTTACGGGACCGGTGGGAGTCGTGGGCAAGGAGGTTGGTGTTAAAATCTCCCATGATGATGTGATGTGCATACTCTGAACCCAAAGATTCAAGCAACGATTCGAATTCGGTGAAATAATCAAGAGTAGGGGGACAATAGACGACACTTAGAACTGCTTTAGCTCCTTTGACACAAACCTCAAGAAAATGAAACTCGAGGGAATCGTTAGTAGAAGATGTAGTAAGAATTTTAAAAGGGAAATCATGGCGAAGATATATAGCTACACCACCTCCCTCCCTACCGATCCGATCATTCCGAAGAAAAACGAAACCAGGGAGAGAGTAGGTGGTAGATAGAAGTTCGGGTTTGAGCCAAGTCTCGGCAATCAGGACGGCGTGAACATTATTATTGGAAAACGTTTCACACAGTTCACTATGATGACAAGTAATACTTTGGACATTAACGTGACAAACGTTAAACAGCCGGCCGGGATTTGAATCGAACTTTTGGCGCAATAGATCGCCAAGAGTATCTGTCAGAGAGCTAAAACTAACATCGCAAGAAGAGGCAGTGGACTTATTAGCAGAATGAAAAGATTCGTTATCAGATAATATAAGAAAATATATATAAATAGATACTAAAAATTACACACACAGGCTGGTACGGAGTTTGTATCTCTGCACCACCCGCCAGCTAACAACATTATCATTCATACAGGCAGAACTAGGGGATACCAAAGAAAATAAAAATAACATTGAACACAGCACTCAGATATGCAATAAAAAAGTTAACAGTATGTTGCAATCATCAAAGAAAACAAAAGAAAGGAAAGACAAAACAAGAAAAAAAAATACAGAGTTTACAAGAATAATAGTATTCGGAACGCACCTTACAAAACAATCCCGAACATGAACGTATCCGATTATTTGTGGCAAACGATAGATGAACTAATATGAACATACCCTCTATTTTTAATTTTACGGTTGATAAAACAGAAAATAAACTTATTGAGGGTAAACATAAAATAACATAGAATTAGTTATGTCAATGAAAATACAGATGTCAAAGTGGGTACTACGTAACACATTAGATAACAAACAAACTATAGAAGAAGTTAAGAAATAATAGGAAAAGTGATCGATTAGAAGTTAAAAATAGTGAAAATGATTGTTGTGGTACGTAAAACCTTACTGTTTATTGTGTAGACAAAGTTAATCGGTACAAAACAAAGAAGAAAAAAAAATAACACAACTAACTCGTCTTGTTACGCAGGCCCTCGGATTCTTAGCCAGCAGTGGACTCAGTTCATCGAATGCAGTAACTTTGTGTCTACTCCCGTCGGGGGCCTTAACCACAATGACACCGTCCTGATTTCCTGAGTCCAACAAGACCACATACCGAAGTGAAGACTATAGATGCTGGCGGGAAAAATTCCGAATCATTCCCGTCGAATACTTCGGAAGTATTCCGAAATATTCCGAAACTTTGGGAATATTTCAACTGTCAAAAAAAACCAGGAAAATTGACCTTACTACCTATTTTTCAACATTTTTTTATGTCACGTATACATATAGTGACTAATAATACTGTTCTGAAAACTGCATCAAAATCGGTTCAGCCAAACGCGAGATGATCGCGGACAAACATACATAAATACGGTTCAAACTCATAACCTCCTTTTTTTAAATCGGTTAAAATACCAAAACCTGCTCCTAAGTATAACACTTTTCTGAAAACCGCATCAAAACGTGTTTGCTTGCAAGGTTTGCCTTTGTTTGTTTTTATTGACTGGGCTATTATACGCGTTAAGTAGGTAGGTAATGATTAATACCTACCTATGCCACTCGCGAATACTCGCGATGCGTACAGAGGTACATACAAACTAACCAAAAACATAAGTAACCCTTTTTCAAAAAACAAATCAAATATGCTAGGCCTGGTTTTTTATTCCACAACTGACATTTATAAAAATAGCATTCGATTTCGAAATAAGTAGGTACCTACTTAAAAACAAAAGAATAAATCGCAGGCTAACACAGATCTCCCTATAAAAATATCAACATATAATAGATGATCAAACGAACTTCCTGAAGTGAAGTTCGATCATTATTATATGTGTCGCTTCATTCGAAAGATATAATATATTTACTAAGTAGTCCCTTTATCCTACAGGCAACATCGCACGATTTCAGAGGGTAATTCGATCTTTTTTTTTTTTTTTTTTCTACCTACATTATAGTTCTTACGTCTTGTCTGTGTGACTTTGTTCATTCTTTTTAGAGATTCAATATGAACAAAACTTGCAGGGTTAAAATTATTGAAGTTTATGAAATGTAATGGGAGAGGAGGGAACTTATATCTTTCGAATGAAGCGACTCATATAATAATGATCGAACTTCACTTCAGGAAGTTCGTTTGATCATCTATTATACATAGTGGTGATGACAATACGACATTAAATTAAAGCTCGCATACCTCAAGACGTTCTCAGTCTACATACAAAAAATTATTTGAATATATCCAGTAGTTTAGTCACAGGAAATTATTTTTCATTTTTAACATTTGCTACATGATGTATCTGATAATAGGGAAACACTGTCAGGTGAACGACCCACATCGGTATAAACATCAAAACATTAAAATCACGTTGCCAACTCGCTACGAGGACATAAACACTTTCGCCAAATTAGTATTTTCATCTAATTTAGTGAAAATTATACCTTACTTCTGAGTAATAAGAGTCATAAAGCGTGTCATCAGAGTTGGATAAGAAAGGAACGAATGCGGAAATTGCAATGCACTCATAATATTAATAGAAAATTTAGTGTGTGCGAAAGAGATAAATCTAGTTTCGTTTGTTACTTCGCTTTCTTGAAGAAATTTGCTACAACAAATTTAGGTTAGTGTGTCGCCGGCCGCGATCCTGTGATGTCACGCGTCCTCGCTTTGTAGTGCAGCCGCGTCTTTGATGTAGGTACTTCCCCGCCGCTCGTGTGTGTCGTGTTTTGTAAATTCATTTACGGCGGTATTAGTGCGAAATTGGACGCTTTATTTTGGTGACAGGACACGTAACGTTTTAATAGGTATTTAGTTAAACAGTGAGTGAATTGTGCGAAATTAGACGCTTAGTTTTTATTGTTTTCGTGTTTTTTTTTAATAATCATGCCGCGCTACAATTACACAGCTTCGGAATACACCGACATGATTTTAATTTATGGGGAGTGTCAAAGAAATGCCGCTTTGGCTATACGGACATACCGAGAGAGGTTTGGAAACACTCGAGTTTGTCCGACCAACGGGCGCACCATTGTCCAAGCTGTCCAGAGGATGCGAGAAAATCGATCCTTAATCCCGCATGTGGATAGTGCTCTTCCACGTGTAAAAGTGACCCTTGAGGAACGAATTTTAAATTTTAATTTAAATGCTGAAAAGTTTTTAGAACTCCTCAATGGACCTGTTTGCGAGTACATGGATGAGCTTTCGGTAACTGCGTACAGGCAGATGTGGTACCAATTAGACGGAGCACCAGCTCATTCAGTGGTTCTGCTAGAGAGCGTTTGTCTCAAATGTTCGGACAGCAGTGGATTGGCCGTTATGGACCAACGCGTTGGCCAGCCAGGTCCCCCGACCTTACACCACTGGATTTTTTCTTGTGGGGTCATATCAAAAATGAAGTGTAGGTACTCAACAGCTGTTGATACTGTTGATGATTTAAAAGATAGAATAATCATATCTTTTAATAAATTAAAACACATGGCTGCGAATGGGGACCTTTTGTCAGACGTTAGAAATAACCTTTTACGACGGTGCAATTTGTGTATTCGAATTCATGGCGGCCATATTGAAAAACGAAAAATTTAGTGACTTTCATACCTACATCCTGATCGTGATTAATAATTTGATTAATAAATAACACGCGGTTGAGAGATGCCTGATTATTTGGTTAATAATCTGTGATTCAGTGTAATTTTATTGAGCATTAATCCATAATTAAAAGCCAAAAAATCAAGTCGCTACAGGACCGCGCGTTGTTGCCGCTCTTACGACAGGTTAGTGAACTCATATTTATAAATGGTGTTCTATATGTCCAATGTGAATGTGTTGCCCTGACACAAGCGGCAACAGCTGTAAAATGCCTGGGAATACATGATTATGGAATTAAATTCCTATCAGACAGTTTAGCTGTGCTCAAAGCCTTAGATAATAAACAAACTAACAGTAAGATAATTTACGAGTGTCACCTTGCCCTGGAGAGTATATCGATATCAAATCGAATCACCCTACAGTGGATTAAGGGGCACAGTGGATCCCTAGGCAATGATGCAGCGGACGAACTTGCGAAGAGGGGTTCAGAGTGTTGGGCCCGTACCCACTCCTTCCCCTACCTTTCTCGCAGTTTCGTGCATGGATCCGCCAAAGAACCACGGAACTACACAATAACAGATGGTCACGGGCAACAGATTGCAGGCAGTCGCGAATGGCCATGCCAAGCTTACACCCTCGACTAACCAAAAAACTGCTCAGTCTCAGTAGAGCCAACCTTAGAATAATAATAGGGACAATCACGGGCCATTGCCTCTTGAATAAACATCTCTTCAACCTAGGTGCCACGGATAGCCCTCTCTGCAGAGGCTGCTTTGACGCTGAAGAATCAGTCGCCCATGTCATCCTGGATTGCGTGGCCGTGGCTACCCAACGTGCACAAATCCTCGGAACGGTGAGGTCGCTCCGCGAAGCCTGTGAATCTCCCAGGATGATTCTGTGCTTCTGGGCGGAGTTAGGCTGGCTGAATTAGCCAGGATCCACTACGCACAACGGACCAAATGAGAGTCTAAGTGCGGACAACGGAGTCCCTATACTATACTATACTAAATGGTGTTCTATTTCGTTTCTAGTTTTATGCCATTTAGTTTGTTTGAAATTTTTATTTTTTTATTTTCGATGTTAGGATTTTTTTGATAGCTTAAACTTATTCTTATGAACTAGTATTGTCCGTGTTTTCATTTATTGTCGTATTGTCTTCTCCACCCTGTATATTCGTCGCTTCATTCTTCAGATATAATATATTTACTAAGTAGATTTTTAGAGAAACAAGTTTTGTTCGGGTAATCCATCTTTTTATTGATGAAAATGAAACGTATTATGAATCACAGCTGAACTTAACTCTTAATTGTTATAATTATTGTAAAAATCAACAATAATTGCTTAAAGTAATTAATTAACTAGAGCCTAAAACACAACTGCGTTTGCTAAATCATCGCTTAGGATTGGTCGGTCATAAAATCGGGCAAAAACTAAAGAAGTGCTGGTCCAACCAGCTGACTTACTAATTGTGTCGACACTGAGTAGTCTTCTTATAAATTAGTGAGAGATTTCCTACCTTCGTTGGCCTCATATTTTTTGTTACAAAATCTTTGAGGGCTGAAGCAGGACATATATTAATATTGTCTCGAAATAATGATAGAAACAATACCGGCTGATCTCATCCGGCAGCATAAGTCTTAATAATATCTGATACCTCTGATCCTATCACCGTTTGGAGTAATTGTTATATTAACTATTTTAATCAAAGAAAATCTTTGTACCCTATGTGCTGTGCAGAGTGCTAATAGAATAACTAACTTTTTATTAGTAATTATTTCGATACTTTACTCTAAATTAACTACCAATTGGACACCTGACTGAGCATCAATTGAGGGTCCCAAGTAGAAGTATACTTGGGCTTATTGGGCTTAGGTTTGTAAGCTCCTTTCAACAATAGTTTAATACAGTTATCGGAACCTTCATTAAAGTTTATAATCAACGACAACGCGGAGCGGCGGCTATTGAGGGAGCCATATGAACCACACTTATTAAATTGCTCCGTTAAAGAGGAAAGAACAGATGTTTTTGAACCACTAAAAACGTCAATGTTATGCAAAGAGCAATACTGCCACCAAAGTTTTAATGTGACATTATATTATTTGATAATATTGTCGACTAGTGAAGTCATCATTAGATTTAATGAGGCGAGCGGTGTCCCTCGGCGGGTAAATGCCATCCGCAAAGCCTCACGACACCCAGGATAAGCTTGGTGTGCAGTGGGTGGTGCTCCCTAAAATAAGATGAAACAAATTTACTAGGGTATAATTATGAGACTCAAGTAAACTTTGTAAAAGTGGGTACCATGACTGCAAAGGCCAATGGGGAAAAACCAAAATACCCTTAGCATCATCTTCAATAACCTTGCGGGCTTCAATAAACAGTTCTAAAATTAAGGAAAAAATCGGGAAAGCGCAAAAGTATTTGGATTGCCAGTTCACAGTAAAAGCGTCTACTGCGTATGCATCTGGTTCTTGTTTCCAAGAAAAAACAATTTAAAGGCATTGTTGCGAGAAGCAAAGAGGTTAATATCAGGACAACAAAAGTGTCTTTTAATAATTTGATAAGCGTGATCTGATAATTCCCTCTCTGTATCAGGTTTAATCTTTCTAGATTCCTTGTCAACATAATAAATTATCTTTCGTGTTCACGTAAGATGTGAACAACCAAATATTACGCCTCTCGCACCATTGTCAAATGTGTCTAGTCAGATCGTTTAGATGTGGAAACTGAATTCCACCTAGGCGAAATGTACCTAACTACTTAATTTCTGTAGTATTGTCTACCCTCAACAATATTGCACAATTTTAGTAATTACTGGCAAAACTTTTAAATCCTGGAAATACGGCCAGAAGTTCAAGGTAATTTAAATGGTGTTTCGATTCTATGGCTTTCCATTTGCCATGGGATTTTGAGCCACTACAGACAGCACCCCAACCCGTTCTACAAGCCTATTTTTCCTTTTTATAATTTTGATTTCTAATAGCACACAATCATAGTTGTGAAAGTATGGTCATGCCACCATTAAAGGTCAAAGGTCTTCTGGAACCGTTTCGGGATTATAAATCTTATAATCATAATTATTATTATGTTGTTGTAATGCCAAGAATTTCTGACGTTGTTCCAACAATTTTGTAACAATCAGGACATATTATGTGTAATATATACGAATCCTAGAAATGTACATATTTTAGATAGTTTTAATGAATTTTTATCTTATTTAACTACGAAACCTAAACATTTTAGAAGTTTCGGGTTTCACGTACATTAAATAACACATTCCTCGTAATTATTACTAATACATAAATATCATTTAAATAAATTACTCATTTGTGTTTTTGTTTTCTAGGGTAGACTATAACCTCCTTTATGATTTTTGTGAACACTCTTGGTGCCGTGAACTGGTATGTGCATAAATTCCTAAAATTAGGGCCCTGAAAATTAAATCGTAAGTATTTTAGATCTGGTTCAGATATACGAACTATAAATAGGCCTCTTTGAGATCGATTGTTGCTAAGAATCCGTCTTGAGGGGCTAATTTAGCTCCCGTTCTATAGGTAATCCTCCATTTTAAAATGTGTATCCTATTAATATTATAAATGCGAAAGTTAGTATGTTTGTAAGTTTGTGTTTCAATCACTCAATAACGGCTGAAGGAATTTGAGTGAAATTTTATACTCAGATAGATTATAACCTGGATTAAAACATAGGCTACTTTTTACCATACGGGCGAAACCGCTGGCAGAATCTAGTTTGTAATATATTTATTTAATGATTTTATATTTAGAATAAACCGCTTGCCTTGGTTATAGCTTTAGGAGCCAAGAATATGTTTGCGATACAACGTGCCTCTAGTTCTAATAATTTATTAATTGTTACATGTATATCTCCAGCCTCATTGGAAGTAAAGTTACCAACTGGTACAATAGGCTGAGTCACTGGAGTACAAAAAGGAATTGTAAAACTATGTACTATTCATGATAAAACTGCGTTATTGGTTATGTGAGACCACCAACTCAGGAAGAATCGTGTTCTTCCTGCATGGCACCTTGGTTATTTCTGTTGTGACGCACGGGTCTTCAATGCGTAGGAGCTCTTCGCTTACGCTTGATACTGAGATGGATATGACCGACGTGGCTTCACCGGTCTCCTCTGACATCCCCGCCCCCCCCTGTCCTACGGGTAACGAGGAATTTCCCTGGGTGGCTGGAGAAGTGACCAACGGTTGAGGAGTAATATAAATAATAAATTATTCCACTAATGGCACCTGCCAAAAATATCGATAGGTGCCATTCACTCAGGTGCCGTTTAAGCGGGTGCCCAATGGAATACCTCATTAATATTAGTATTATTATTATTTCGTTTATTTATTTTTTAAATATTTTTTAATGAAAACATTTTTTTTTTTCCATTGATTTCCTTGTGTCAATGGCCGTACTGGCTTTTGTTTTTTCAAATAACGAGGTATACCTTATAGGGTATCATCACGTTCTGAGTCTTGAATGATGGGAAGAAAGTTCTTTTCCAGACCCGGGGTAATTAATTTTATTCTGTCTTTAGTCACCCTCTCTCAGAGAGAAGGCCTGTGCCCCAGCAGTGGGGACATTAAAAGGCTGATGATGATGATGATGATTTAGTCAAACAGTGGTGCAAATCAGATAACAAGTGACAAGCTCATCGCTTAAATTTTTTACTGGCCAGAACTTTATTATGTGTTTTAGGCAAAGAATCATTTGCTTTGTTTATTGCTGCAGTACCATTTCCGAGCTGTTGTTGTAAACCGACCAATTTGTCTCGTTCTCTGACTGTCTGATACGGCGGCTGCAATCGCCGCGTTTAACTTCGGAGCTTGCAATAATTTACAATTGGCGGGTATAAGATGCTCTTTGATGAGCCTATCTTTATCCTTTTTAGCTAACCCTTTATTCGATAGAGGAGTTCACAAACTGGCTAAGCTTTCATGGACATTTTCCCCGAAGTGCCAGACTTCAAGCCGAAGTACAAGACGTGGGGGACCGCAACGCAGACAATAGCTCCGAATCAAAATTTACTTCTAGGGTTATCTCAGTTGGCGGACCAGCCGCATCCCCCACGACGTCTGGTATATCCTGCAGGGCAGGGGTTGCCACCCGTTGGCCGTCTTCACATGGAAGAATTGGCGCACCATTTTTTGGTTCACGGGGATCGAGATCGTTCATAAATATAAAACATTATGATAATATAGCGAGCGAATAAGGAGTAACGCGTTAGTAACGCGTTTTGCATTAGTATTGTCTCGCGGACAATAGTTCGTAGTTAATGTGCATATCTGTTCAAGATTACACATATTTTCTACATAGATTGTCATGTAAACATGACGCATAATTAGCTCGCAGCTAATTATGTTATCGCAATTGACTCGCAGTCAATCCCGATTTTCACTGGAGTTCAATTGATGTACCACTTGTGACACTTAGTATAATGCTCAACTAACCTGCAATGTTTTCGTCCTCAGATGAATCGAACTGTCGTCGTAATCGACGCCGATATTTCTCCTTGTCCTTTTCTTTTAATTTTCTAATCTTGCTTGTACCTCTCCAATTTCTCCTGTGCACTACGTTTCGTTATTTTTATAAGGCGCGTGCGCTCGTTGCCTCGCACGAAAAAGGAATGAACAAAGTCACACAGACAAGACGTAAGAACTATAATGTAGGTAGAAAAAAAAAAAAAAAAAAGATCGAATTACCCTCTGAAATCGTGCGATGTTGCCTGTAGGATAAAGGGACTACTTAGTAAATATATTATATCTGAAGAATGAAGCGACGAATATATAATTCCCATTGAATTATTCGGGCGAAATATTCCGCGGAAACATTCGATTGCGGGGTATGAATCTTTCTCGCGCGGGTGAAAACTTCTCCGGGGAGCATCTCCGCTCTTACCGCACCTCGCACCGCCATCGTCTGCACGCACGACTCGTGGCAGTCGGGCGCGCGCGGCGTGGCGCCAGCGCGGCGGCAGCGGCCGGCGCACAGAGGAGCAGCGGCGGCGGCGATCGACGATCGATGCAAAACACGATTTTTCAGCAAAAAAAAAAATCTTAGTTAAATTCATTTTGAATAATTCGGATTTAAAGAAACTTTCCCAGAAGTATTCCGGAATTATTCAGAATATTTCAGAAGTTTTGCAACTATAGTGAAGACGCGCCTTCCCGAAGTTGGTCTGCCGGGTCCTGGTCAAGAACTCCTTGACTGAAATAGAGGCACCCTTTAAGCCTTTCTTGACTCTCCATACAGCTGATTTATCATTAGAAGTTGAAAATCTCACCAGCATGGGCTTATGAAGTTATGATGATCTTTATTGACCACACCGAGTCTGTGACAGGCTTTTATGGAAGAAGCAGTTAGTGGTTTGGTGGCCAGCGTCTTATTGATGACATTCAGTATATTGCACTGCTAACTTCACCGTCAACCTCTGCAATTCCTTGGAAGATCAGTGCCTTCCACCGATGTCTGGTCTCCAACCCGTCGATCTGCCTAGCACATTCGCCAATTTGCCTCCGGAGCAGACTAAGCATGCTAAAAATTAGCTCCCTGAAGGTCCGGAACTCTTCAGCAACCCTTGCCACAGTGTCCTTGGCAGGTCCTGCGCTCAGGATTTGAGCTTCAAGTTCTCCCATCTTCCGGATAAAGCAGTCCTCAAGGCTTTCCTGTGCCGACATAATCTCTTCCAGTTGTGACATAGTGATTCTCTAGTGCCCCAGTGATATTTGAAATAGTGATGGTGCAGATGATGAGCTGGTGGTGTTAAATTTACAGGAGTCACATAAATGTGCTACAAACGTGAGTACCCGTTTACTGGAGGTTATACACTGATAACTTATTCTAATTAGGAAATTTTAACCCGTCAGGCCCCTGCATCGCCTCCAACAATAGGTTTTTAATTGTGTCTGCTAATGAGGAATTTCACGCGTGGTGTATTTCTAAATAAAATATAACATTAATTTCGGAGAAACGTCTAACTTGATTTCACACCTACCCGCCGAAAAAAAAAAAACATTACATTCAAAGCAAACTTCCGGCATCTGTTCAGAACAGCAATATGAACAAGAGAATATACAAAAGCCTCTCACATCTCAGCTATAAAACAATATTCTTACATATTGGACAAGTTAAAAACATCATTGCATACGTTGCGGAAGTGGTTGTTACAAGAATATTTTTATTCGATAGATGATTTTTTTCTAAAGTGTCCCTGTAAATTCTATACATTAAATCACAGATATATTTAACAGTTTACTAAATAAATAAATTGACAAAATGTAGGTTTATCTAGTATAAATATCATAACTAGTGTAAAAACTTGTACTATTGCATGCTAATTATTGGCCAAATGTGTGTTACTAAATATTTTATATAAGAACTTGATGTACCCACCATATTTGATGCAATAAATAAATTAAAATTGAAATCATACTTTATCCCACTTAGCTACTCCACATTGTCGGTTATAAAAACTTTTTTCATTATCCTCTGTATGGGGAGCTTATTGAAAATAACAGTGTCGCGGATTTCCTTTGTTTTATTGTAAATCGATAGTCCGGGAGTCTGGAGCCCGATAGTCAAAGTGTTTTTATGTATTTGCGTTCTGTGATTGCTGATCGGTATTTTTCGGTGTACCGGACTTGCGATGAAGGATTTCGTTCAAGACTTTTTAGTAACTCTTGTTAAATTTAGACCTGCGTTGAACTGAAAAACACATTAATAAACCAAATATGTTTATTTACTATCAAGCATAATATTTAAATAAACGTCTTGTTATTAATTAAGTCATTATAGTGGCGAAGATACATAAAACAAAAATACAACAAAGCCGATGTAGTGGAGTCCCGTATACCAAAACACAGTTCAATGGACACTGAATACAAGTAAACCTTACGGCACTCTACTAGTAATATTTATGGTAAATTTTGACATCTACGTTCGTAAACCAGGTACACTCCGAGGTAGATCCTCTGAATCTTCCAATGAAGATGGTAGCTCTATATTCTTCGTCTCTGGTAATGGCAAACACAGCAGTCCTCCTAGAATAGCCATACATCCAAAAATTATCCCCGAAACCATTTGAGGCAGAGCATTGACCGGCGGTGCACATATCTGACCCACTCTAGACAATACTGATAAAAATCCTAACACAGAATTCCTTATAGAAGTCGGGAATAATTCAACACCATACAAAAACACAATTATAAAAGACATGAAAAAGAAAGTGTTGCAAATACAAGCCATAAGTACCCTCGCCGTAGCTACATCTTCAGGTAAACTGATGACTATGAACATGAAAATCCCTGATAGAAAGCAGGTTGACATTAGGAAGACTCTTCTCCCGAAAATTTTGAGTAAGAACGCAGAGGTGAGGGTGCCTGGTATGAGCAGTGATCCAGAGATGGCCACGTTCATGTGAATGTTTCCACTCATCTTGCCGATGTACTGGGATACACCATAGTACCCCATGCCGCAATTGAAGTAGATGATGGACATACACATGAGGTTGATCGTGAGTTTCTTATGGCGGAAGATTTGCCAGAAACTCAGTCTGACTGTCTTCGATGAGCCCTGTGACGCATAAAACGCTTCCAATTCTGCTCTGATATGCTCAGTTGGACGACCGTTGCTGGAATAGGAACCTTGAGATAAGAAATGCATTAGGAATGAAGACAATCAAGATATTAACTTAGCCGCTCCAACGATCAGAAATGTGGTAACTTTTGATCTAATTTGACACTAAATCTTTTTTAAGCAATTTTTTTAAAGTACCGAAAGTCCGAATGAAAAAATTGAACTTTTAAAATATCACTCGTGTGTCTGTCTGTCTGTCTGACTTTTTGTCCGTTTGTTACAGCCAATTTGCTCCGAATCTACTGGACCGATTGAGTTGAAATTTGGTACAAACATGATTATTTGTTACCCAAATACGGACCTGTAACGTAAAAAAATTAATTTGAAATATGGGGGTTAATTGGAAAAACAAAAAAAATATATTTAAGACAAGGTACAAATTATATTAAAAATTAGAAAAAAACGAAACTCTTAAAAGAAAAGCGAACATACACAAAACACAAAAGAGCTGACACGGCTGAGACGATTTTGATAAAACATGTCTAAGAACCATTGCTAAAAAACCTGCTTTCACATAAAAACAAACCGCATTCAAATCGGTTCACCCATTTACGTGCTACGGCGCCACAGACAGACAGAGACACACACATAGTCAAACTTATAACACCCCTCTTTTTGTGTCGGGGTTTAAAAATATATGGAAATTTTTCCCCCCTAATCTCCGAAACTACTACTCTAAAATTAAAAAAAAAACCCTATCATGCGAGTCCAACTCGCACTTGGTTACTATTTCCCTCTCATAAATTAATTCTATTAACAACAATAATACTTACCACCGTTCTATCTTTTCCATGACTTTCGTCGCCTTCTCAACATGACCTACATCCAGCAACCATTTTGGCGACTCCAGGGTCAAACACCACAACGTGGCACACAGGAACATTGGAAGCGACAAAGCCACTTGGAAGGTGTCACAATGCCTAAAGAGATATGACATCCCTGCCAGGCACATATGGCTCACGCTGATTGGTATATGATAGAGTGCCGATACCATCTCCCTGTAGCTGGTGCCACAGTACTCCACGCAGATGACGTAGCCAGTGACTGCTGCGCCCCCGATCCCTATGCCTTCGATGCATCGCAAGATAATGAATAAGAAAATTGATGACACGAAGGGGACCAGTAAACCTGCTATACCGACGGTCAGGCAGCTTATACCAAATGTTGAGAGTCGGCCGTACCTGAAAAAGGAAATTGATGTAGAAGAATAATAAATACACTACCGTTCTTTCTTTCTTTCTTTTATTTTTAAATTGAAAGTTTTCTACATTGTAAATCTACATTGGCATTGAAATATGTTATCATCCACTAATTAACGATGAAAACAATCATTGTTAAGGTGAGTGTTTTAGTTATATCTGTTTTAATAATTTAATTCTTCTTGTTTCGAAACGTTGGTTTCAAACTATGAAAATACTTTGGGCCAATGATATTGTACATAAAAAACCGACCAAGTGCGTATCGGGCCACGCGCAAGGTAGGGTTCCGTAGATTGAATTTTTTTTCCAAGGATTTTGTATTTTTAACCGACTTCAAAAAGAAGGAGGTTATCAATTCGGATGTATGTATACTCCGGCATAACTCCGTCATATAGATATGATGATGGGTTTTGGAGACTGAGAACGGAACTCTTCAAAAACTGACAGAAAATCAACCGCGATTGCTGCTATAGTATGTCTATGAATTGGTAACACAGTTTAAGCGCCTACTTCCCCCTAAGTGGCGCCCTCATTGAATAAAAGTAAGCAAAAGTGTCAAATACGGCCGTTTTTGGTACTTTTGCTTACTACTTTGGATACGAAACATTTTGAGTCCTGTTTCAACAACGTAAAAATACTTTAAGCTCTTTGTAACAAACGCAACATAGGATTTTCTAATCTTTCTTTTCTATGCTTTGCTACGATTTTTTATTCAATGAGGGCGCCACTTGGCGGCTATATACGCCTTAATGGGAAATCACAACTATAAAGTGAAAAATAAAAAACTTTTTTACGCTGGTTATCCTTGACAGGATAAATTGGACCTCTAATTGGGCGAACCACAAAGCCGATTCCTCTGGACAAAAAGAGGGACAGCGTAATGGCAGTCCTATTTTCGGCACTTCTCCAGAGACAGCACTGACTGCTTCTTTATCGTTAGCATCGGCAAAATTCTCGGCATCGGACCTCCTTCAATAAAATATAAAATCACTCACCGCTTATGTTTTGGACCACAGCCTACTTTTTCTTCGCTCCGATGTAACACACTAGCACCAGTTACTTGTGGTCGTAATGAAAATTTTTAAAGATGTAGATATGTGATATACAGGCTGTAAGGAACAAGATACCGCAAACTTCGCGAAAAGGACCTAATGTCAGTAACTAAATTATGATAGTCATTAATCTCGGTAATGATCGATTACAGAAATTGACATTTTCAAGCACGCAATGTATTGTGAACAATGCGATCTCAACGCAACGCAATGAAGTAGGCGCGCGCGAGCGCGTAGTACGTAGTTACCTACCACGTCTTATACACACAGACACACCTGTTCCTGTGTGTTGTTTGTACCTAGATAGACTGCCTATCTACTTTGTGATAAAAATACATTTACGTCAATGTTTCCGATGTTTCCGATCGATGTGATAAACAATTAGATCAGATACTTAATAGACACATGCGCATACGTGCGTTAAACGTTTAAAACGACAAATGCGTGTAATGTTCCGTGGCACCTTTAACTGTTTATTCTAATGACGACAACATTGATATCACATACATTTTTAATCCCTCAAGAATACTGAAGATAAGGTTAGATAAAGATTAGGATAGATAATAATAAAGAAGCTTGTAAGTACCTACATTGCGCTCCAGGAATGTAGTATAAAGCGCCTGCGGTCGCCAATCGCGTCCCTACAGAAGTGACCTTGGTGATTTTGAATTTTGAAATTTCGTAGGTACCTACAGCTCTGCCGCTCGCCAACCACGAACATCTCTGTCAGGGACGCGGTTATTAACCGTGTACTTAACTAATGAACAAACTCACCTTAAAGTTCGTTCATTTCATACGATCCCGAGGCTCCTACATCCATCATGCATGAGCATTTTCCTGGGCACTGAGGTGTTGTTTAAAAACACTCTCGCACACAACAAGCACACACTCAACAAGCAAAACAAAAAACACACATACTAACAAACACATAAAATAACTTGTTTTTGATAACTTTACGATAACAAGCTAAATTCGCTACCAACTGCACATCCATTTGCGATGAACGTAAACACGGAACTAATAAAAAACTAAAATTCGTCGTCGGCGAAATGCTAAAGAAATAAGATTTTATTAATGACCGTAGGTACGCTTTTGAACGTGCCGCCTCCTCGTAGACCGCATAGGTCAATGAAATTGATAGACTGTACAATCGCATTATGTTGTACCTACTACCTACGGGTGGAGGATAAATTCGAAAGAGTTACCTCGCCCCCGGGCGCGTAAGGCAGGGAGGAACAGGGGTGGGTTTTAGTCAGTAAGAGTCTGACACGCCCTTCTGCTCCACCCTATAGCGGAAGAACTCATAAGATGATTTCCCACCCCCCAAAAAAAAAAAAAACCTACCTACTCACTCAGTAATTATTTTGATGTAGGTATACGAAATGTAGGAATGTGGTTTTAACGAAATGAGTAAGTAACGTTGTTGTATTGTATTACATTGTTGATAGCAAAAATGTATCTAAGAAATAAGTCGTTATCAGTAAACTGTTACACATTTTTTTTAGATCTACTTTACTTATTTCGATGTTTATAAAAATAACCTCCCCTCAAAATAAGTTCAAATAAAAGTAGTCAATGGGATATCAATTTTTGTAGACACTTAAAATGTCTAACGTGTCGCGTAAGTTAGATTCATAGGTATGTGTGATCATTTGCCGACAAAGGAAAGTCGGCGGTCTGTGTGAGCATTTGCCGAAATGGCGACAAGGAAATTTCGGCGGCAGTCTTTGGCCAACATTGCGTGCGTAGGTACCTACTGGGCCCGCGATGACCTCCGGTGAACTTAAGAAATCAGCTGAGCAGGGAGCTTCTTTTAATTTTATTTACATTGCGTTTTTTTGCGAAAAAAGCGAACTAATTATTTTTTAATTAAAAATTTCATTGAGGTAGATAGGTATAACAATTTTATACAGTTTAATGTTAAAAAAAACGCAGTCTTTTTTGTCAAAAATTAGGAAATAGCCGACGAAAAATTCTATCGCTAGGGGGTCCAGAATCATGTACTGAATCACTGGAACACGTGTGTGCGTTCATGTGCCTTACACCCTGTATAATTTCACCATGTCCGTCTGTCCGTCCATCCGCATAGAGACTCTAATACTAGAAAGCTATAATTTGGCAAAGACATACATAAGAATTAATTTCTTATGTATGTCTTTTATTAAAGCTATTAATTTCTCTTCTTCTGCGTTAGACTGGTTCAATTCGTATCTTCGGGGACGCTCTCAGTGTGTCCGCCTTGAAGAATCCTTCTCTGATTGGTGTAGCCTCACTGAGGGTGTTCCTCAGGGTAGCGTTCTCTCTCCTCTTCTATTTTCCATTTTTATTAACTTTGTTACAAGAGTCATCTCTTCCAGTTTCCATCTTTACGCAGATGACTTGCAGCTTTATCGACATTTTACTGTAGCTGATGCGCATGCTGCTATCGCCGCTGTGAATCATGACCTGGCTTGTATCAGCGCCTGGGCCAAGTCATTTGGCTTACAGATCAACCCAACTAAATCTCAGGCCATGATCATAGGCAGCAGGTTTGTGCGTACTGCGGCTGTTGTCTCGTCCCTGTCACCTTTATATCTCGATGGTGTTCTTATTGAATATTCCGATACTGCCAAAGATCTAGGTGTTATTGTTGACTCCAATCTGTCGTGGCGTGCGCAGGTCAATGAGGTCAGTCGAAAGGTAAACTATTCTTTCCATTCGCTTAAATGCCTTCAGGGTCTATTGCCTTTAAAAACAAAAATCTCTTTAGCCCAAACTCTTATTCAGCCGATTATAGACTATGCCGATGCCTGCTACCTGGATGCTACTGAGGAGCTACTAAGCAAGCTTGAGCGTCTGCAAAACTTAGGTATCCGGTTTATTTTTGGTCTGCGTAAGTATGACCATGTCTCTCACCTTCGCAAGGAGCTCAAGTGGCTCCCAATCCGACTTCGCAGGAACACTCGGATTCTTTGTCTCCTTTTCAACATTCTACACAATCCGTCTTATCCCTCCTACCTGCGTGAGCGAATTTCTTACGCTCGCCCTGGTGACGCGCCGTGCAGATCTCACCTTAGATCCCTCCTCAAAACCCATCCTCATTAATCCAGTTACTATTCCTACTCTTTCTCTGTCCATGCAGTAAGATTGTGGAACACGCTTCCACCTAGCAATCGAGACTTGAAGTCAATTTCTCTCTTCAAAAATCGTGTTAAAGAGCACTACCTTTCCTCTCTATTATAATATTTTTTATGTATTTTTATGTCATGTATCTATATATATTTACAGTATTAGGTATATATTTATGTAAGTATATATATATATATATTTACAATATATGTGTAGGTTTATTTGATACCTTAGTATAGGACATCTCGTATTCGTTTTTATGTTTATTGTTACTGTGTCTCTGTGTGTACATAAATGATTAAATAAATAAATAAGAATCACGCCTACAAAGTGGTTTAATAAAATTATGAAAAATTTTTTTTGAAGTACCTCCTTTACGAGTAAAGTAGGGATGTTTTTTTTCTCGTCTATCCAACGGTGTCGTTGGATAGGTAAAATATTACTATGCTTCGATCAAGGTCTATGAAAACTTTGTTTCGATTTTAACAAAAAAAAATTGAAACATTTTTGTTAGAGTCAAGTGTTCCCCCCCTCCCCCCCATTCCAGCTAAATGGATGCTTTTGAATATGTGAAAAAATTTTCGGAAGTACTCGTAGTATATAATATAACGAAATTTAAAGGAAAACTATCACGGCTAAGTTAGCTGTTAGTTTTAGAGTAATAGTCGCTCAACTTATAAAATATTTCTGTTTGTTAAATTTCGTATAAAAACTTTTTTACAAAAAAATAGAACCGACTTCCAAAAAAAGTGCAAAATAATTTTAATTTCGGAAGTCAGTGTTCCTGGTTTTGGTCTTCGTTTTTTGACACCGACTGCCGAAATTAAAGTTATTTTGCACTTTTTTTGGAAGTCGGTTCTATTTTTTTGTAAAAAAGTTTTTTAATTTTCACTTTTTAGGTGTGGTTCCCCATTAAGGCGTATATGGCCGCCAAGTGGCGCCCTCATTGAATAAAAAATCGTAGCAAAACGTAGAAAATAAAGATTAGAAAATCCTATGTTGCGTTTGTTACAAAGAGCTTAAGGTATTTTTACGTTGTTGAAACAGGACTCAAAATGTTTCGTATCCAAAGTAGTAAGCAAAAGTGTCAAAAACGGCCGTTTTTGATTCTTTTCATTTTTACTTTTTTTTTATCTAACAAATAGAAATATTTTATAAGTTGAGCGACTATTAAGTGTTTTACAGTCCACTTTACTTTCATTTGATAACCTTTAGTAAGGTCTTTAACATTTTGGTCCATCGGCCTTTTATTTTTAAATCCGCGTAACGTATTTTGTACGAACAAAGCAGAGTTTCGGTGGCAGTACGGGCGACGTTGGTGGACTTTGATACGACGAGTTTACAAAGGAGCCGTGTCACTACAAGCTGCATTGAATAGCAGACAAGTTTGGAGTTGGAATCGCCTAGAATAAGCGAGGAGAGGACGTCTATAAGTTCCCGAGGTCTTCACGTCGATGGTGGTTAAGTCTCGACTACGTTGGTCGAATCCGCCGAGATATCTATTTGCTTCGTGGGAATCAACACAGTCCACCTTGTGGATAAAGAGAAGCATATTTGTGTATCGTTCCAAATTCCTTTCTGATAAAATTCCAGTTTGAATTCAAAATTCAAAAGTTTCCGTTACAACCGTTTCAGTTCAGTTTCAAATTTGAGTCATCAAGTAATAATAATAATAATAAATTGTTTTTAATAATAAATAAGTGATTATATATATCAAGTGATTATTTATATCGTTTTATAGTGTGTTCATATTAGTTTAAAGTTGCATAGATCCGGTTTCTTATCATTTCACCGGCTGGCACTTTTTTTGTTAGCGAGCGAGCTTCAAGGTCACGCGCTTATTCATTGCAAGTAACAGCTGTTTGCTGTTTATTAGTCATACCTATTTGCATAAAAATTTTTCTTTTTTTAATTGCGTCTTATCTAATGCTTCTACCTATTTAAAACCAGTTTTTTATAATGACTAATGAGGAATTATTAGTACGAAAACGCAGTGCTATGAAAGCTAAGCTTACGAATTTTTGCAATTATGTAAATGTGCTTATGAGTTGCGAATCAACTTCTAGCTCGCAGCGCATTTAGCTGGAGGGTCGTCTTAGTAAATTTGATGCCCTATATGATGAATTTGACCATTTGCAGTTGGAGATCGAGGTGCTCTCGGACAAGCCAGACGAGGCTTACGGGGAACGTGCCAAGATTGAGGAGCGGTACCACGCAGTGGCAGCTCAGGCGCGCAGTATGCTCATCAGCGCAGATGCCACTGATGGCGGGTCTGTAGCGGGCTCAGCAGATAAAAACACAGGTGCATCGTTCCGTCAGAATTTTGTACGCTTACCTAAAATAGATTTGCCTCATTTCGATGGTAGCTATCAGTGTTGGCTAGAGTATAGAGACACTTATCTTTCTCTTATACATAGTAGTAGTGCAATCGATAACATTAGCAAGTTCCATTATTTACATGCATCGCTCAAGGGAGATGCTCAACAAATTATAAAAAATATAGATTTCAAAGGCGAGCATTACCAAGTTAAAAAAAACGAAACGCTAACTCCACTATATCAGGTATTAACAAGCAAACTTCTAATAGCTCACAGTCTTGTAGGTTTACAATTCAGGCTCGGAATGATGGCTACAAGGAAACTATCACTTGTATCATATTGCCTGAAATTACTAGGATATTGCCATCTTCAGCTGTAGATATTGGCAACCTCAATATTCCAACAGACATTCAATTAGCTGATCCATCATTCCATATTCCGTCTGTAATTGATATTCTTGTTAGTGGCAGTGTTTTGGAATATTTTAGGTTCCTCATCTATAAAATTAGGTAGGAATCAACCCAAACTTCACGCAACAAGACTCGGATGGATAGTTTCAGGACCAGTTCCATTGCGTTCATTCTCCAATAAACAGTCACACTACTGCAATGTGTCTATGGATGAGTTTTATAGTAACCTCAACAGATTTTGGTAATCAGATTCTGTACCATCTAAACATGTGTTAGGTTTTGTTATTTAATCTGAATATTAATTGTTTATATTTGACTATTTATTGCAATCGACTAATTGTGCTGGCAGCACCGAAACGTTGAATTTGTGATTGTCTGTGGAAAGTTGTCGGTGTAGCGTTATGGCGGGCAACGGTTTGAAGAACTGCCTTGTTCCGTTGGCGCTCGTCGAGATCGGTCACACAATTGGTCTATTGCCTTATTGGTGTACAGTTAGCATAATTTTATGTTAAAGCTAATAGAAGTAATAGCTCTATAATATTGTATTATTGATAAAGCTGTAAATATAATATTCTATACTGGAGTGAGCGGTTTTATTACAGTTCAGAAGTGGTAAGTACACGCCTATTTATAAGTGCTTGAATTTCGCTTTAGAATCATGGTTACGATTCTATTAGATTACACTAACAAAATGTTGTGTTATAACTACGTTTCATATGAATTTAGGTTTTATGGTTCTTTCTACGGGGTTTATGGGTGAAGATTTTGGTTATTTTAGAGCTGATGGTTTCAAAGATATTGTCAAAATACCCTGCAAAACTTTTCGCAACGTTTATTGCTTGTTTTTTTTACAAAGAAATCGTGAGGGTAGAACGAAATGATCTTTTAAAAATTTAGGTTTATAACCGACAAAAAAAAAATGGATGGATCCTTCTACAGCGTTTATTAAAGGGGGTGAAAATTTTGGTTATATTTGAGCTCAGACGCACCGTTTCAGAGATATTGTCAAAATACCCTGCAAAACTTTTCGTGACTTTTATTGTGTGTGTGTTTTGTTTTAAACCCTTTCTATTATTTCTGTTTCATGAACTTCGCGCCATGCCACGCGATGAAGGGACTAGCTCGTGGCGCTTATCGACGCCGACGAGGGGTCAATCGCACCATACAACTGAAGCCAGATCGATAGCAACTAACGACGGCAGTGCGAGGCCAAGCAGTAACAGGCGCCCTCGGATTCGAAGTCGGCATACAGCTCAAGCCAGATCAAGAGCTCGTAGCGGAGGCAATGCGAGGCAAAGCGGTCTCAGGCGTCTCCGAATTCAAAGTTGCAGTCTTCGGCACCCTACGTCGTTGAGTCTATGCGAGAAGGAGAAGGAGCTGGGACGAGAATGAGAGCGTCTCAGAGTCATGGAAAGCGGGGTGAGCAGTGCACTTAGTCGTTTATCGTCAAAGCGCCGTTTTCGTCCACATTCTCGTGATTCGTCTGTACATCGTGAAAACTTTACGAAATTAAGTCGTCACGTTTAGGCGCCTACGACTTCTAATGATTGTAAAATTGAACATCACGTCTAAACGACTAGTTTTATTTCTTTGAAAAAATATGTTACTCTAGACAATTTTATTCGTAATTTGATATGTGAATATTTGAAATTGTAGTGTTTTATCATAGTGTAATTAATTTGTAAAGTTATGTCTAACGGGGATAAAAAAAAAAAAAATAGAATCACGCAAAAAAAAAAAACATTAAGCGTATGTTTATGAAACTTTCACCATATTGAACATAATTTAATTATTTATCTTTTAGTATTTTAGTTTCAATGTAGGCGAAAGCATAGCTGATTCTCGGTTTAAATCCAGGAATTATTCAGATAAAACAAATGTGCCAACAACTAAAATCAATGATTCCTCAGTTTTTAACTGCTTCCATTGGGTATTTTCTGTTACTGATAGTTTCCCCTTGCACTAGATTTGAAAGGTTTCTAACTTACTTATTTTTAATGCATTTCAAAAGTTCTTTCTGTTTGCGATTTCAGTTTGTTTCTTTTGATACAAATACCTAATAAAATAAATTAGAGTCAACTACCTAAATGTAAGGAAAAGGAACATACTTTCTCTAGATACCGAAAGCCCCTCATAACGTGTACAAAGTGTATTTAAAGTTGGTCATAGTGCTGAAGAATGTTTTTCTACTTCAATAAAAAATTAGGTTTAGGACTAATTCCATAACTGATATTCAGTTTAGTGAAGCACAATATTCAATGGTTATGCTGTTAAGTAGGTAGTGCTAATTGGTGGCTTACACTCAAGTATAGGTGATTCCAAGTTGAATAGATACATGGTCTTAATCTACTTTCTATTACAATCATGGACGTAGAAATGTTAAGTCTTTTACATTGGTGATAAACAGCTATTATCAATTATAGTTCAAATTAGGGATGTCAGTAAGATATATAATCATACTAGCTGCGTCCCGCGGTTTCACTCGCGTAGACCGTGATAAAAGTTGCCTATGTGTTAATCCGGGGTATAAGCTATCTACTTACCATATTTCATTCAAATCGGTCTAGCCGTTTGCGCGTGAAGAAGTAACAAACACACACACTCACAAACTTTCGCCTTTATAATATTAGTGTGATAGGTATTATGTAAATAATAATTGAATAAATTAAGATGTCAAAGAGCCATTTAAGTAGTAATTTAAATTATAGCAACATTACTTTTTTTTCATTTCTTTTTCAATCTAATCGTATATTTTTAAAATTTTATTATAAACTAGCGACCCGCCCCGGCTTCGCACGGTTGCAATTTTGTTTATTTGATTTTCCATAATTTTCTTTGATACAAACCTTGTCCTGACAAACACGAACAAAGAAAAAGAATGATCAAATTTGGTGCAGTCGTTCGGAAGTTATGCGCGTACATACATTTCGGCGATTTATTTTTATTTATATAATTATATTTGCGGGGATCGGCATAATAATTATGCTTTTTCACATGAGAGCTGTACTTGCTTTGCATCAGCGTAGCTTGTTGTTTCTCCTGTTACGTTAAACAGTATCAGATGATAAGGCAACTTTGGATTTAATCTTACAAATAAGTTTCAAATACATATATACAAAGCTTGTAGTGTCAGAATTTTGTATTTTCTGAAATATGGTACCGAAAAGGGCAACAAGCATGCGTTGAATGCTGTCGCTAGCCCACAATCGAAAGAGTAAGTAGAACGGTACAACCGGACTATTCTAAGTTCTTAGATAGCTCAGAATCTCGGGGACGACAAAGGGTTGGGGATACCAAAGTTGGCAAAATTCAATAAGGTTTAAACTATACCGTCCAGAAGATGACGCGAAACCCCAGCGGAGGTAACGTTCGGTACTCACATGAATAGTAAAAATGATCCACGTTTGAATGACATATGAAAAGCTACTATAGAGACGCGACTAATCTTGTTACCATTCGCGAGCAGATAAAAGGATAGTTATGATAGTAATAGACATCCAGCTCGTAAGTAGGAAAATTATTAAAGATTACAAAAACTACATTTAAAAAAAGAAAAAACTATGGGCCTATGTAAGGTCTTAGCGGGTAGTTGCGTCGCTCGGAAATGATAGATAGAAGTTAGCCGCGATTCCCGGATTAAGGAGCTCGAAAAACAAAAGAATGTTACCATGGGTTCATGTAGCTGCTTTAGATTTTAATGAGAGTAGTAGTAATCGTGAATGTACTGATGATAAAATTGATGATTGTAAAGAAAATTAAAACAAATAAGTAGATAAAATATTCAAGTTATTGGTTGTATAATGTCAATTTCCTGTTTATTGAATTAATTGTTTGAAGTTTATTAAGGTTGCGTGATTTCTGAGTTTGTTATAAAAAGAAAATGGAGAAGAGATTGTAAACTGTTAAGTTATTTGTTGTTGTTTTGAGTGATAATGAGTTGACTGGTGGGAATGACTTGTGGGAATGACTTGTGGGAATGACTTGCGGGAATGACTTGTGGGAATGACTTGTGGGAATGACTTGTGGGAATGACTTGTGGGAATGACTTGTGGGAATGACTTGTGGGCATGACTTGTGGGAATGACTTGTGGGCTGGAGACTTATGGGGTGACTGGCGCTTAGGGAACTCCATGCAAATGTTGGAGAACTCCAAAAGTTGGAGACATATGGGGTGACTGGCGCTTAGGGAACTCCATGCAAATGTTGGAGGACTCCAAAAGTTGGAGACATATGGGGTGACTGGTGCTTAGGGAACTCCATGCAAATGTTGGAGGACTCCAAAAGTTGGAGACATATGGGGTGACTGGTGCTTAGGGAACTCCATGCAAATGTTGGAGGACTCCAAAAGTTGGAGACTTATGGGGTGACTGGTGCTTAGGGAACTCCATGCAAATGTTGGAGAACTCCAAAAGTTGGAGACTTATGGGGTGACTGGCGCTTAGGGAACTCCATGCAAATGTTGGAGGACTCCAAAAGTTGGAGACATATGGGGTGACTGGTGCTTAGGGAACTCCATGCAAATGTTGGAGGACTCCAAAAGTTGGAGACTTATGGGGTGACTGGTGCTTAGGGAACTCCATGCAAATGTTGGAGAACTCCAAAAGTTGGAGACTTATGGGGTGACTAGCGCTTAGGGAACTCCATGCAAATGTTGGAGGACTCCAAAAGTTGGAGACTTATGGGGTGACTGGCGCTTAGGGAACTCCATGCAAATGTTGGAGAACTCCAAAAGTTGGAGACTTATGGGATGACTGAAGCTTAGGGAACTCCATGCAAATGTTGGAGGACTCCAAAAGTTGGAGACGTATGGAAACATCAGAGTAGTTTGGGTAGCTCCAAAAATGGTACAACTTCAGTAACTTCAGGAGATAATGGGTAACTCCAAAAGTTGGGGACTTTAAATTATAAAAAAGAGATGTATTAAGCATTTATAATTGATTGATTTGTAATTGACTTCACTATTTGTATTTACACTAGTGTATACATTTTGAAATATGTGTATTGGGCCGAGTGTTAGGTTTTAGTCTTTACTTGATACCGTATATGAGGACATACACGTTGTCAGGATGGACGAGTGTTAGGTTTTGTTATTTAATCTGAATATTAATTGTTTATATTTGACTATTTATTGCAATCGACTAATTGTGCTGGCAGCACCGAAACGTTGAATTTGTGATTGTCTGTGGAAAGTTGTCGGTGTAGCGTTATGGCGGGCAACGGTTTGAAGAACTGCCTTGTTCCGTTGGCGCTCGTCGAGATCGGTCACACAATTGGTCTATTGCCTTATTGGTGTACAGTTAGCATAATTTTATGTTAAAGCTAATAGAAGTAATAGCTCTATAATATTGTATTATTGATAAAGCTGTAAATATAATATTCTATACTGGAGTGAGCGGTTTTATTACACATGCTTTGTCACAGGAGGAACGTGCGTGCGAAGAAAGTTTTCGTCATAATACTACTCGCGATGATCAGAGTCGTTTTGTTGTGACAATTCCTCTAAAATACAATCCTAACATTTTAGGTGAGTCATATGAGATGGCTAAACGTCGATATCTATCACTGGAGCGTCGTTTTCTGCGTGACCCAAGTTTCAAGGAGCATTATGCTGCCTTCATGCAGGAGTACGAGCGTCTTGGACACATGACAGAAAATCAAACGTCTAGGAAGCCTCATTCAGGTGACAATGTTGAATATTTCTTGCCTCATCATGGGGTCGTCAAAGAGTCCAGCTCAACAATGAAACTACGGGCAGTCTTCGATGCTTCAGCGGCAACCAAGTCGGGGGTGTCATTCAGTCAAATCCAGATGGTTGGCCCAACTATCCAAGAAGATATACTATCAATCCTGTTAAGATTTCGGCAATACAAATATGTCATCTCTGGATATATAGCTAGGATGTATCGTGCCGTTGCTGTTACACCTTCACAACGTGCTTTGCAGCAAATCATTTTCAGGACAGATCCTAATTTACCGTTAAAGACGTACAGTCTTAATACTGTGACCTACGGCACAGCCTCCGCTCCATACCTAGCAATAAAGTGCTTAGTCAGCTTGGCTAATGCCGCTACAAGTACAACCGTTAAGTCTTCAATTGAACGTGACTTCTATCAGGAGGAAATTCAGTTTCAGAAGTAGTAGAAATGGTCAAGGAGGTTATTTCTGTCTTAGCATCGGCGAATTTTCATATACGAAAATGGCAATCTAATAATTCATTAATTTTAGATCAGGTGTGTAGCAGCTCAGCAGTTTTAGATTGTCTAAAATTGTCTGAAGATAAGAACGCGGCATCGAAAACATTAGGTTTACGTTGGATGTGCGAGGCAGATTGTTTAGCGTTTTCTATTTCTATTGATACTGAGAAACAGGTGTCTAAGCGCCAAGTTTTGTCAGTGGACCAACTAAGCCTAATGGGTCAAATATTTGACCCATTAGGCTTAGTTGGTCCGTGTGTAGTCGAAGCGAAAATGGCAATGCAGAAACTGTGGTTAGCCAAGTGTGACTGGGATGAGCAGGTGCCAGAGTCTATATGCAATTTTTGGTACAATTTTGTTAACACTCTTCCATGTTCAAATAATTTAAGAATTCCAAGATGGGTTATAAGCGACAATGCTATATCGCATGAAATTCATGTGTTTACAGATGCATCTGAGAGAGTTTTCGGTTGTTGCGTGTATCTCCGATCGGTGAACAAACAAGGTTCAGTTAAGGTACAACTTCTTGCATCGAAAAATCGTGTAGCACCAATAAAGCCCACTACCATTCCACGTCTTGAGCTCTGTGGGGCGTTGCTAGGCGCAAGGCTGTGTGCTAAGGTTCAGAGTTCTATTAATCTGGCTGTAATTAGATGCCCGTTTTGTTGCGATTCGACAATAGTATTGAGTTGGCTAGCTACTTCGCCGAATCTATTAAAACCTTTCGTGCGTAATTGAATCAATGAAATACAGGAGAGCACTGCAGGTCATACGTGGAGTTACGTGGCATCTAGAGATAATCCGGCAGATCTTGTTTCTCGTGGGCTGAAGGCTGACCTTATCAGCGAGTGTTCTCTATGGTGGTCAGGCCCATCATTTTTGTTAAATGACGAATAAGACTGACCAGCTATGCCCAATAAAACTGTGAAACGGGATCTACCAGAAGTGATTACACCTAACTTCACAGATCATTCGTTTCTTACAGATTCACAAAATCACGTACATTCCTCTCACATAAATTTATCAATCATTCATACACTACTCCATAAATATTTAAATCTAAATCGTTTACAAAGAGTGGTGGCGTACATACATAGATTTGTTTATAATTTAAAAAATAAAATAAAGTTAAAAAATGCACTATCAAACCAAGAACTTCAAGATTCTTTAATTTCATTTTATGTCAAGCTCAAATGGAGATGTTTTCGAAGGAATATTTTATTCTTAAATCTAGCAAGACCTTGCCTCGTAAAAATAGACTTATTTCTTTAAGTCCCTTTCTTGACAAAGATGGTCCCATTCGTGTAGGAGGAAGACTTGATAATTCTACTTATGACTACAATATCAAGCATCCAGTTTTACTATGTTCTAAACATCATGTCACTAAAATCATCTTCTTTAAATATCATAAAGATTTGTTACACGCTGGCCCTCAGTTATTGTTAGCAAATATAAGACAAATGTATTGTTCTCTTGGCGGCAGAAATGTTTCTAAATTTGTTGTGAAACACTGCATTAAATGTTTTAAATACAAATGTCAAAATGTTCAGCCAGTCATGGGACAGTTGCCTTCTAATAGAACTCATTTGGAGTTCCCATTTTTGAATTGCAGTGTCGACTATGCCGAGCCAATATTGATAACTGATCGAAAGGGGCGAGGGTGTAAGCTTGTAAAGGCGTACCTTTGCATTTTTGTTTGTCTTGCAGTTAAAGCTGTTCATATCGAGCTCGTTACAGACCTTAACAAGGAGGGCTATATGGCTGCTTTAAACCGTTTCGTTTCTCGTCGTGGCCAACCCAAGTGCATCTTATCCGATTATGGTACTAATTTTACCGGCACTTGTAATGAACTGCAACAATTCTTACAAGATTCAAATATTTCCTATGAAGTTGCACAAAAGGGTATTGAATTTAATTTTGTCCCTCCATACTCTCCACATTTCAACGGTATTGCTGAAGCTGCCGTTCGTTCCACTAAACACCACCTGAAAAGACTACTACAGTTAACACATTTTACATATGAAGAAATGGTCACGTAGTCGAGGCGTATTTGACGGACAGGGCCGTCATCTACCCCGGTCACCAGGGAGAATGAAACCGGCGAGAGATGTCGTGCGGTGTTCCACAGGGATCGGTCCTGGGGCTGCCTCTGTGGAACATCGGGTACGACTGGGTGCTGCGCGCCGACCTCCCTAGCGCCGTGACGACATGCTGGTCCTAGCGCAGGGATGGTCGCACGACGCGGCGGCTAACATAATGACCAACCCCGCGTGGTTGCGACAATCGTGGACAGGATCAGGTGCGCCACCGGTGGGTTCCCAGATAACGGTAGGAGGGGTTCACATCGGCGTCGAGGGGACGATGAAGTACCTGGGACTCGTCCTCGACAGCCGGTGGAACTTCTTCGAGCATTTCCGACGTTTGGCTCCCAGACTGGACAGGGCCGGGGCTGCTTTGAGGTGGCTCCTGCTCAATCTGAGGGGACCAAACGCCTCCTGCCGGAGGCTCTACGCGGGGATCGTGCGGTTCTTGGCCCTTTACGGGGACCAGTGTGGGCGCGTTCTTTACCGATTGTGGCGATGGTTTCGGTTTCGATGTTGCTGACTGGGAATGCCTCCGGCCATTTGGTAGCTCTATCAATAATGGTCACACAATACCGTTTACCCTCGGATATAAGTAGTGGTCCAACGATATCTATATGAATGTGTGTGTTGTATATGTGGAGCTATATATGCGTCAGTGCGTATTCAACCGCTAAGTGTTTCACTCGTCCCTGTCTCACGTACTTAACAGTGGCGACAAAGTACCCTCACGATTAAATTTAAAAAAAAAGTGCAGTATCATGGCTCTTTTTGGGTTATTAACCAGTTTTAACCATGAACACAGACGTGGCAGGAGTATAAGGGGCGATTGACACAATGGTTTATCGCCAACGACATCAGCGGGGCCAACGATTCCGCTGGCGTCAAACGGCGGGCGGTCTTATTGAGCGCACTCAGCGAGCCTACATACAAGCTTGCAGCTGATCTGGCGCTGCCTAAGGATCTCCAGCTGGTGCCATTTGAAGACATATTGCAACTATTGGACAACCATTTCACGCCATAAAAGTGTGGGTTTGCCGAAAGGTATAAATTTTATACAGCGGAGCAAGTAGAAGGAGAAAGCTACCCACAATGGGCAGCGAGGTTGCGCGGGTTGACTGCTCATTGCGGATTCCTAAACGTGGAGGAAGCATTAAGAGACCGTTTTGTAATGGGAATCCTGCCGGGAGCGGAGCGAGAGCAATTATTCGCTCAGGATCTGAAGACATTATCGCTGGCAAAGGCCGTGGAACGGGCGGAGAGTGTGCGGTGTGCGCGTCTGGCGGCAGCGGCTACTACGGCGGCTATGGCGGCACCCGCGCCTACTGATCAGCTGTTCAAGATCGCGTCGAACAACGGTGGCGGTGATAAAGTGTCGTGTGTAGTTTGCGGGTTTAAAAATCATACTTCAGTGCAGTGTCGGTTTGCAAATTATAAATGCAAAAAATGTAATACAAAGGGCCATTTGCGACGTATGTGTAAAAAAAATTAATCATGTAGCAAATGAATGTGTTGTTGATAACGGCGATGACGGTGAGTTTTACAATATTTGTACTTATAACGGAGAACCAATGACCGAAATAGTAAACGTCCGAGGAGTGCAAATGAAGTTTCAAATCGATAGTGGTTCAGCTGTTACTGCGATAGCCGAAAAAACATATTTAAAAATTTATAATGATGTGCCATTGTCAAAGAGTAATAAGCGTTTATTTACATATACTGGAAATAAGATGATCGAGTGCATAGGAGTCGTACGGTTGCCATTCACTTATTCAGGTAACACACATACATTAGATGTGTACATAATTCGCGACGGTGGGCCTCCACTCCTAGGTAGGGATTTTATGTCGAAATATAAATTAGCAATGCTGCCAGTAAATTATTGTGATGATTCAACTAATATTACTACACAGTTACAAAGTAAGTATCCTAATGTTTTTTCGGATAAGCTTGGGGCATTCAACAAAAGTAAAATTAAATTAAATTTGAAGAAAGATGCCAAGCCAGTTTTTTCAAACCACGGCCGATAGCATTTGCCTTACGTGATAAAATAGATAAGGAGATAGGCCGTTTGGTAAGCGCCGGTGTATTAAAACCGGTTGCGTACTCAGAGTATGCGTCACCCGTAGTACCAGTGTTAAAGCGCGACGGCTCGATACGTCTGTGTGCAGATTATTCAGTAACGATTAATAAACAGCTTTTAGTTAATCAATATCCTTTACCTACTGCGCACGAATTGTTTACAAAGTTACACAGGGGACAGCAGTTCAGCAAGCTGGACTTGTCTCAAGCATATGCTCAGTGTATTTTGGATGAAGAGTCACAAAAAATAACTTGCATTAACACTCACAAAGGTTTGTTTATGTACACTCGATTGGTGTTCGGCCTCGCTTGCGCACCAGCTATATTCCAGCGAATTATGGAAGGCGTGTTGTCGGGCATGTTGGATGATGTGTTAGTTACGGGGGAGAGCAGAGAGGTACATTTAAATAGATTACATGAAGTATTGCGACGGTTGCAAGACGCAGGGCTTACACTTTAGAAATCCAAGTGTGATTTCTTTAAGGATGAAGTAGAATATTTAGGATATATTATTATAGATAAAAATGGGTTGAAAAGTCACCCCAAAAAGTTTCAGCCATTTTAAAGGCCCCAGTTCCGAAATATGTTGGCAATTTGCAATCTTTTTTGGGTCTCGTCAATTATTATCGAAATTTTGTGCCTAACGCGTCATCAATTCTTAGCCCTTTATATAGCTTGCTTCAAAAGAATAGTAAATGGCGCTGGGATTCAAAACATGAAAACGCATTTAATACAATTAAAAAGATTCTTGTATGGGATCAGGTTCTGGCGCATTTTGATACAAAAAGGGAGTTATCTTGACAGTTGATGCGTCTTCGAGTGGACTCGGCGCTGTGATGCCGCAGGTGGATGTAACGAGGTGGAGCGCCCGGTATCATATGCTTCACGTACGTTGAACGCGGCTGAACGCAGGTATTCCCAGATACAAAAGGAGGCAACGGCTATCATATTTGGTGTGCGTCGATTTCACCAATATCTATACGGCAGATCTGTTCCATTTATACTCCGAACTGATCACAAACCGCTCATCACTATTTTTGGTCCCTATCGCGGCATACCTGAGGTGTCCGCTAATAGGCTGCAGCGGTATCCAATGTTTTTAAGTGGTTATAACTTTAGAATAGAATACATTCGTAGTGTTGATAATTGTGCCGATTACTTATCTCGCGCGAGCTTATGCGATGACACGGAGGGCCACACGGTGAGCGGATTATCAGAAATCGAAGATAAGGCTACTTATGTCAATTTTGTAGTCGACGCTAGTTTGCCTATTACACGAAATACATTACTTAAAGAAACACAAAAGGATGTAAAGTTGGCTAAAGTGACTAAATATATTTTGAATGGGTGACCTAGAAAAACCGATCATAGTGTTACCACTTATTTTTTATGTAAAAGCCAACTTTCCGTAGAGAATGGTATAGTCATGCGTGGCCACAAAGTGGTCATACCAGAAGTTCTGCAGAGTAGAATATTGTCCGAACTACATCAGTCACATTTAGGCATAGTAAAATGTAAAGCTGACACGCGAGGTAGGGTATGGTTTCCGGGAATTGATAAAGCAATCGAAACAATGATCACGAGCTGTAATATTTGCGTACAGCTCAGGCCATCTCCGGTGCGTGCACCGCTTGCTGCGTGGCCGCACCCTCAACAGCCATTTTGGCACATTGACTTCCTCGGCCCAATCAATGGTCAGACATATTTAGTGCTAGTGGATGCGCATTCAAAATGGCCCGAAGTTTATAAAGTAAGCAACACATCTTCGGCAGCCGTCATAGCAATATTATATGATTTCATGTCAAGGTTTGGTCTAATTCACACGTTGGTCAGTGACGATGCCACATCTTTTGTATCGGAAGAATTATTAAAATTTTGCAAGTCAAATGGAATATCGCAAGTGACATCTCCCGCTTATCACCCAGCTAGTAATGGCCAGGCGGAGAACTATGTGAAAGTAGTGAAGAAGGGCATAAAGTCTTGTTTAATGATGAGTAATAACTCGAATGATAGACACAAAAACTTATTAAAATATTTATTTGATTATAGAAATTCGGTACACGCTACAACGGGCTCTTCGCCTGCGCAATTAGTGTTTGGCCGAAAACTTCGTTCGCGTTTGGATTTGTTAGCTCAGGCCATCTCCGGTGCGTGCACCGCTTGCTGCGTGGCCGCACCCTCAACAGCCATTTTGGCACATTGACTTCCTCGGCCCAATCAATGGTCAGACATATTTAGTGCTAGTGGATGCGCATTCAAAATGGCCCGAAGTTTATAAAGTAAGCAACACATCTTCGGCAGCCGTCATAGCAATACTATATGATTTCATGTCAAGGTTTGGTCTAATTCACACGTTGGTCAGTGACGATGCCACATCTTTTGTATCGGAAGAATTATTAAAATTTTGCAAGTCAAATGGAATATCGCAAGTGACATCTCCCGCTTATCACCCAGCTAGTAATGGCCAGGCGGAGAGCTATGTGAAAGTAGTGAAGAAGGGCATAAAGTCTTGTTTAATGATGAGTAATAACTCGAATGATAGACACAAAAACTTATTAAAATATTTATTTGATTATAGAAATTCGGTATACGCTACAACGGGCTCTTCGCCTGCGCAATTAGTGTTTGGCCGAAAACTTCGTTCGCGCTTGGATTTGTTAAATACAAACACGCCACCGCCGACATCATCACACTCTCTAATGTTGCGAAACGCAATCAGTGTTTGCAGAGTAAAGCTTACGGAGGCAGAAATAAATAATGTTATAAGCCAGGTGATAACATTATGTTCAAAAAGTTTAATTTAAATAAAAAGTTCACTTGGAATAGGGGTGTTTTTATAAGACGCATAGGGAAAACCGTTTACTTAGTAAAAGACAGTGTGACATTAGGTCAGCTGAAAAAACATACAAACCAGCTTATACCCTACAAAGGAACGCCCCACGGTGCTGACAAACAGATTCAAGCTAGCTCAGTGGACATACCCGATTCATCACCCGATTATGACTTGACAACGTGTGACAACGAGTCTGCCGCTGAGAAACAGCTCAGTGAAGCGCAAATTCCGGAGAGGGGGGTAGAGTGTGACCAAGTTTCGTTCCCTTCTGAAACACCACGCTCAGAACCCGAGTCAGCAGAAGGAGATGAGGAAGAATTTTTCGAGGCTTCTTCCACAAGAGGGACGGGGCAAGCTGCTACTGAGCCAGAGCACGAGCACGCAAATTACAGATGGGATTTGTCAGGCAGAGAGTTACGTCCGATTCCAAGGGTTAATTATAAACCTTTCTTTTGTATAGATTTATAAAGAAAAAAAAAATTGTTGTTATCTAAAGAGGGGGAAATGTTGTATATGTGTAGCTATACATGCAGTAGCTGCGCCACCATTCATTCGTTAATAAACGTCAGTGCGTATTCAACCGCTAAGTGTTGCACTCGTCCCTGTCTCACGTACTTAACAGTGTGACAGGCGGTCAGCAGGTGGGTAAACTTACAGAGGCGATATTGTATGGCGCTGTACCTTGACTCTTTGACAGGTTATGCAACACATACTCCACTCGCTGATATCCTTATTCATACTTGGCCAGAAGAATCGCTATGCGATGAGTTTCCTTGTTGCTTGCGTGCCGGGATGACTCAGGTCGTGCATCGCATAGAATATCTTTTGGCGTAAAGGTGATGGCAAGTAGGGTCGCGCTTTTCCGGTCGATGTTTCGCACAATATTGGTTTACTTGCGTTGATTGGGCGTTGGCGTTCAAATCGTAGCATTTTGTTTTTTGTAACGTCACTCCACTGCTTGTCGTTTTGTTGATAGTGCGCCAGCTCGTCGTAGTCGATTGGTGAAGGTGAGGTTATCGCTTCGATTCTTGATAAAGATTGAGACACAATATTGTCCTTCCCTTCAATATGGCATATTTTGCCTGGCCAAAAATGACTGTGAGGTTGATAGTGAGCACGGTTGGAGTAGACATGCTGTTTGAAGCGCAATCGTCGATCGACAGTCCTGTTTTCTTATCCACCAGTTTCATAGCACGAAGGTCAACGAGTAGATTTTGGTGGCGTAAGAAATCTGCGCCTAGTATGGGTCGTTTCACTGCGGCCACGATGAAGTTCCACGATAAGGCTCGGCGCAAGCCGAGGTTGAGTTCCAACCTTTTCTCGCCATATGTGGGTATTGGTGTGCCGTTTGCCGCGTACAAAACTTCTCCGCAGCGTTTCATTCCTGTCTGGTATGGAATGACAGATACGTTTGCTCCGGTATCGACTAGGAATCGCAGGCGTTGTTGGTAATCGCATATATGTAGACGGTAGGGTGACATCTCGTTAACCTCGAGATCCGTTGCTGTCGAGGTTGTAACTAGTTTTTTTCATATTTGCATGGAGATCTGCAGTTCCGTGCTTTATCACCGTATTGTGCGTGATAAAAACATATGTCGCCTGACTGCTGATGGTTTGTGTTCGTCCTCGGGAATATGAGCGTGATCGTGAGCGAAAGGGCAGGTACGATCGTTGCCTGTACCTAGACCGGTCCATCCCTGTCTTTATCGCAGATACCTCTCTCGTCAGCTGCATGACGGCCTCTCGCAGGTCTTGATCGGTGTGATGGTTATCGCTCCGTTGACGTGAAGTTGATGTGTGTTGACACGTACACACCGAGTGTACTTCTTAAGTTTAATCGTGCATCTTGTCGGCCATAGCTGCGAGTACATCCAACGTTGCCTTCCCATTGACAGACAAAACAGCACGCATGGGGGCAGGTAGCTGTCTCGTCCACAGTAGTTGCAGTGTTGAGTCGGGTATCTTGTCTCGCGCTGGTTCTCTCATGCACCGTAGTAGTTGGGATGGTATTTGGTCTCCTAATTCCATTTTGTTGAGTAGTTTCTGTAGTTGCTTGGCCTCTGACTCTTCATAAACAGAGAGTAATATTTTCCTAGCTTCTTCATATCGCCCGGTAAGCGACTCGCTCATAATGATGTCGCTAATTTGTTCGACGTCGGCCTTCTCTAGGTGAGCTACCAGAAGGCTGAACTTGGCTTCATCACTCGGCTTCTAAGGTTTTACCACGGTCTCAAATTGCGCAAACTAAAGTAACGGTTTGTCTCGCCAAAATGGTGGTATTCGGCTCTTCAAAGAGATAGTCGCTAATCCGTCGTCAGAAGACATCTTCGATGATGATAATTACTTGTGCTTTTTAAAAAAAATCACGTCGGGGTCACCAATTTACCAGTTGTCAGGAGGTAGGTACTTAAGTAAAAGAGTATTCAGGTCGAATGGCTTATAATTTTATGAGCTGGTATTTATATACCGTTTATTAGGTGTTATAGGGTAGCAGACCAAAATAACATATATTGCTCTCGTCCCAGATTATTTTTATTATATTATTTATTCATCAAAACAAGTTTCTTGTTACAAAACTTTACAAGGCACACCATTACACGTCTGGGGTCTGTCTTAGCATGCCATGACCAGAGAGTTGATCAACGCGCCATTACACAGTCTTTAAATTTGATTTTAATATTTATTGAATTTTGATTACAAATTTTACTTGATTTTTATTTATTTTATTGTTTTGATTGATTAGTTTATGGAATGAATTTGAATGTTTAATTTGATTTGTGATTTGCAATGTTATGGGAAAAATTATAATTGATTATTAGAAAAGAAAATAAAAGATTTATTAAATATTGAGTTATGTTACAATGGAGTTTATGTAGTATTTTTTTAGTTTGCGCTTTATGTTTTTATTGTTCGATGGGTCTCTAACGTCTAAAGGTATTTGGTTTAATAAACTGGGTATTGAGAAAGACGCGGTGCGCCTGCCATAGAAATTATTTCTGCGTGGCACTTGCAGTAATTTCATTTTTGCTTGTCGTGTATCTATATCATATTTGATAGGAATTTGAATGTTCGTGTTTTCATAATGTTCTATGAGGAACAAGTACTCAGCGTGGGCTTGCACAGGTAACACTTTGCAATGTTTAAATAATCCTAAATAATTGCCACGATATTTTGTTCTTACATAGTTAGGAACTACCAGTTGAGCGGGTAGTTTTTAGTATATTTTCGCGCATTGATAAACATGAAGGTGGCGCGCGGTCATTGACCCCATCTGCCACAAAGTCATTGGATGAATTCCCACCCAATGATTCCAATTCTGCCCGGGGGTTGAGGATAAATTTGAAAGAGTTACCTCGCCCCTGGGCGCGTAGGGCAGGGAGGAACAGGGGTGGGTTTTAGTCAGTAAGAGTCTGATACGCCCTTCCGCTCCACCCTAGAGCGGAAGAAGTCATAAGATGATTTCCAACCCCCCCAAAAAAAAAAACACCTATAACAAAAGTAATGAAAAATTAAAAAGAATCATGCATCTATTCTACTAGCACGTGCGAAATAGTGTTTTCGTGGAATTTATTTTCAAAAGATGACAACACTAACCTGTGTGGCGATAGCTACGCGTTCATACATCTTTTCGAACGGTATATTCGGTGTCTGAAAGCGTTTTTCTTCCTTCATAAAATCTAAGACTTGTAGTATAACGTTCCCTGCATCACTTTTTAAAGCTTTCGGCATTTTTCACTGGGTATAACCACTTAACCAAAAATAAACACACGGAATAAACAACCAATGGTGGATATGTCAGCGATTGGCAGGCAGATTGACATTTCAAAATGGCGTCCTTAGTTCCTCTTTTGGCCACCGGGCCAGATAAGTTTGTGCCACTGTGACACTCGCGAGATTAAGGGCTGATTTTTCAATAGTCAGATAACTTTTAACTGAGGAATAAAAATGGCATTTTGACAGTTTTTGTGTAGAAATTATGTCAAACCGCAATTTTTATTCCTCAGTTAAAAGTTATCTGACTATTGAAAAATCAGCCCTAAGACGAATAAATTGACGTAAGAATTATAAAAATCGGCCCACGAGTTTGGTCTCCATAGGCCACAAAGGAACAACGATATAGGGATGGTTATGTGTGTGCGATGCCTGTAATGGCAATGTGATAATGTGTGCTATAAGGGAGGGAGGGAAGGTAATGTGTTTATTAGCCTATATTACATGCATAGGCTGATAAACACATTACCCTCCCTTGCGTCGCGCAGTCGGATAAATAGACATATTTGCGTTATCTCATAATGTATTTATAAAAGAATTAGTTAATACACTTAAAAATAATTCAATTTAGTATAATATTAAAATTAGCCAAACATCTCATTCATACTGTACCTAAGTCTTAGTAATAATATTTACAGTATGAAGTGGAAATGTTGATGATTGAACGTTGGGTGCGTACCATTTGACATAATAACAAAAGTTCTAACGATCACATGACCTAATTTCATTTAATATATTTTTTTTTTAGTATAACGATGAAATGATATAATGAGTTATTGATATAATTTCAGTTTACCTAATTTTATATGGTTTAATAAACATTTTCTATAATGCACATTTGAACTAATATTCAGTTAGTATAATATTTAGTTAGTATAAAATTCAAATTCTATAGTAACGTTTAATATAATTTTGAAACGTCTACTTTGTTTTGTATATATTTGCAAAAACTGGTTGGATTATAAACGGGTGCGTCTCATAACGTATGAAAACTCATTTGGTCTAATTTCATTTTATTATCTTTCATAAGATATAATCAACGTGAGATATACCAACTGTTGATATAATTTCTTTACATACAACATTTATTTTTTCTAAAACGTAATTAGTATAAAGTTGTTTGATATAACGTTTATGTAATCGAAAATCATTTGGTCTAACATTTAATATGTATATTGTTTATTTAATCGAAAATCATTAGGTCTAACGTTTAATATATATAAAAACGTCATTATGGTTAACACCCCGGCTCAGAGTACCCCGACTCGAAATTAATTTAAACCACCCAGAAATTGAATAACTAACTACGAATTAATATGTTATTTTGTTCTTTCATATTCACCTCATATATACCTGCGTCAGATCTCTTCTATTGTTGGTGAATCATTTGGGTTAGATGAGGCTATAACAGTATGATGTTTTCTGATATTTACTTATACACTACAGAATTTGGGCAGAAAATGAGTAAATATGAAAATTAGGACAACTGAACGTTATATAAAAAGAACAATATACTAATTGAAAATTATGTGAGATGAACGTTATACTAAATGTTATTAGAGCAAAAGAAGTTTATATGAAATGTAATATTAGATCACATGAAATTAGGTTATTTGTTTTTATACCATATGAAAATTATATCATGTGAACGTTATTTCAAGTGATAATATTATCTGTTATTATGGCATATATTACACACCCTTGAATGTTAACCTCCTTTATTGTATACTTTTTAGACAACATGTACAATTGTTTGTTTTCCCTAATAATAAATAAAAAAAAATCCGGGTTCCTTGTTGACTGTGGAACCCTAAAAAGATGCTTAGGCCCCAGAAGCTGGCCACATGAATTGCAGCGTCAGTAGCAACCAATTTAATTAATTCAGCTAAACTGACAAACTTTCTCTATAACCTTTCGTAACCTTTTTTTTTATTTTGGGGGTGGGTATTCATCCAATGACTTCTCCTGCTTTTGGTGGAGCGGAAGGGCGTGTCAGACTTTTGCTAATTAAAACCCACCCCTATTCCTTCAATTGCCTTTGTCAGGGCAACGGTTACTCTCTTTCCAATTTATCCGCGACCCAGACACGCATCGGCCGCAGCGGACCCCGTCAGTTGCTGCTGACACCTCCTTGAGGCGCGCATGGAACACTACACGCCGTCGGCTTAGGCCAGCCCCCTTAGCCAAAAAAATGTCCGCAGGTAATGTCAATGCCACACTTTTTGTACAAAGCGTTAGTGTAAACGCTAATAGAAAAGTTATTTGGCTAGGCGAGCTTTTTTTTTGGGTTTGGGAAATCATTCTAAGACTTCCCCTGTTCCTTCCTTGCCTGAGTGCCCAGGGCCGCGATAAATCTGTTACGAATTTTTCCGCGCCCCTTGGCATGCAGGCATCGGCCATGATGGGCCCCGTCAGTGGTGGCTGGCATCTCTTTGAGGCGCGCGTGGAACACTACGCGCCATCGACTCTCGGGCCTGGTGCTGATCGGACGGCGAGCTACCCATTACTCGACGTCCGCAGGCGCGGACAGTTTCCGGAGATCGTCCTGCGACCTTCGACGCCCCGGGCGTCTCCTGCGGCTGCGGCTGGGGGCGTGAGGGCCACTTCGTTGAATCTCCCTCACCCGTTCAGCCTCCTCCTTAGTGAGCATTACTGCTTCGCAGAATGAAGAGATCCATCTCACTCCTTACCATGGCCTGGACCAGGGCCAGGTGCGAGAGGTCGCTGTCGCCTATCGCATGCACGAGGACACGGCGGTGCTCCGCCCAAGCATGGCAGATCTCCACTGATTCATATTGGATGGTGAGTTACTCGCCGTTCGCAAGCCAGAACAGAACATTGTTTCTAACGATTACTTGAAACATCCCACTCGTTACAGCATTTCCCATCATATTTCAGTTGATAGTCATTTCAGATCACAATGTAAACTCCAAGGCTCGTGCTTAACGTAATTAATTGGAAACGTGTGCGAACGTTCATAAATATTTTGAAATTAATTTTGAGTGACGAGACGCTTTTTTCTGGCGGAATATCGATGATAATTAAACCAAAGGCTCATTTATTATCGTAGAGAGCTATTATAATTGGTTTGTACAGTGGAATTGGAAAATATGAGAAGGCGGTTTACACCTAAAATCATAAAATCTCAGCAATCAGTGACAAAGATTATTGAAAAATTATGTTTGCTTTCGTGTTTTTCATTGGCCATTTAGAGTTATTTTCGGCAAAGTTAGATGTAGTGTTTCAAATAGGTATATTTAAATTCGTAAACATATTTAAACTTTATCGTTCCCACTGCTGGGACACAGGTATCGTCTCTGTGAGAGGGTGTGGGCCGTTAACCACCTCGCAGCCCCAATGCAGGTGGGTGGATGTCTCATGTCGTCGAAGTTTTGGTTCTAGGACATGTCGGTTCCACTATAATTTCCTTCACCGTTTTGAGAGCAGCAATGATGAAGTAATTTACGCAAAGTAAAGCGCCTGTCTGGGTTTGAACCCACAGTCTACAACTTGTAAGTCGCGGCCGTTACCACTGGGCCACCACTGCTCCCCCTGCTCCCCTAATCACATTAACATATTTAAATGACAAAAGACCTACTTATCAGACAAAAATCCAAATGTAAATGCGCCCATCAACATTCCAACATATAGCACACTCTGAGAAAAGCTGACGAGCCAGGTCTTCTCACAGATAATCTTGTATTTAGTCTGCACGGTCTCTTCAAACACGCTCCTATCCCATATGGGCTCCTCACAAGGACACGGGTTTTCTGTGGAATTGTTAGATCCTTTGCACGTATAGGTCATCGGTGGGGACAGGAATATCATACTAAGCACGTGCCAAAATAGTGGCAATTTCGTCAGAAAAAGAAGACAAAAGAAATAGTAATGATAAAAACTTATATGCTCGAAATACTTCTCGACAGGATTTTTTGGGGGCATTTTTAGTTTCAATGTTTGACTGTTTTTGGTAAATCACGTTGGTTTTGTATATTTTGACAGCTTTGCTGTATTTTTTATTTTTTTTACTAAACTGGTTACACTTTTTTTTGCATGAAATAATTTTTTATTGTTACTTTGGCAAATTCATAATTTGTTAGCAAATTTTTCTACATAATTATTTCGGTATTTTTTAAGGACCATTGTCTATTGTCCTTTCCGTTATTTTTTTTTCGTAGAAAAGAAGGAGAAATTCTTTTTTTTTCGTTAGAAGTAACACAAACACTTTGTAAAGGACGCAGAGCATGCCCCAAATTATGTGTGATATGTGTGAACAGTGACACAAAACTATGGTAAATACGTGTTAATGTTTAGGAAATAATTATGGACTTATAAGGGTTTTTTCATTTTTGTAGGATTGCTCTAGGGTTGTACTATTAGAATATGTGTGTAAAAAGTAGTTTAAAGTCGAGCGGTCTACGTTAAGGTAAGGTAACGTCGTTCTAAAGCTTCGTGCGCCCTATGACTGGAGGGACGCAGTGGCTATTCTCAGACAAAGAACAATTCGTGTAGACTAGGGCATCTTACGATTCCATGTTAAAGTGTGTCTTATGAATTTTTGTATGATGATCGTCAATAAATAGTAGACTAGACTCTTAGTAAGAAATATGATTAGGAATCTCAGCCACGCAGTGATTTAATAAGTAGGGCGACATCTGCGCAAATAGCGTCCCGCGTGGTGATTGAAGTAAGAACAATGTAACTTACTGATTAGGCTATGTATATGTATATACATAATATGGATTATACAGTGGCAGTTTAAAGTAGGAAACTTCATGTTAACTGTATGTAACATAGGTCGCATAGTGGCTTCAATCACGGTTAAGCCCTATGGTGATTTATAAGTAAAACAGTCGTCAGGAACGCTGTATCTTGTATGTTGAGTAGGTTTCATGGCAGACTTAGGATAACTCTATATGGTGGCTTATGTATGTGTTGTCGTTTATTAACAGAGTGTATGTCATACGAATCGTGCCACATGTAGTTTAGGAATCATCATCAATCCGATCACGCAAAACTAGACAAGCTTCACGGCAATTTTCGTATGACATAAGCTGAATGTATTAGGAAACAGATTAAAGTAGATTTCCCATATAGCTGCATGTTAATTTAACGTAGATTAAGAAATTTCAGTAGTTTTGTGTACATCAGCCAGGGTAACAAATTATATAGCATCATAGGTAGGAATATAAATGTAATTTATACAGTAGCTAGAATGGTATTTTTGCGATATTTAAGTCTAGGTTAAGGACGTAGATCAAATGTAGGGTCCGATCTATGTCAACACTAGTTAAATGCATGTTATAAGTAAGTAGGATAAGATATTATAACATTGTATAAATTCATTTAGTATTAAAACTTAGTTTTCAGGAAATACCACGCTATATTTTTCTGACTTTCTAAAAATATGCCACACCAACCGCTGGCCAATCAGCGGCCCCACATTATTTTGTAAGTGTGTGTGTCTGGCGTCCAACCGTCAAGCGCGAGCATGACGCGGCGGATCGCAGCGGCGCGCATTGGCCGGTCGGACCTACGCGTCCAGGACTACCTGCGCTGTTGTGCGCAGGTATAAAGGAGGGCTGGGTAGCCGGCTTCAACACAATTCTAAGTTAATATAGGCACGTCGCGTAACATAAGTCATACACTCATGACTCCACACACATGTGTACTCACGCATTGTATGCGTGGCTTGTTACGCGCATACAATGTATACATGGGCAGTGTTACACACTCAATACCGCCCACACATACACCTACGGCTCTGCGGTCCGGATGGCAACCGGCTAGCTCTGGAAACCGGCCGGACGAGGGCCACTCACTGAATGCTGTGGGCTCACCGTAAGCCGGCGGCCTTGTGCTGTTCGTCATCTTCTGGGCCTCTTCCAGGGAACTGGAGGTCTCACCTGGCGGTGACAGACCGCCTAGCTGCCGTGAACATACGTTTAGAGCCTACAGTATTACACTTAGCAATACACATGGGTGATTGCTATGAGAACCTCGGCAGGCGTTAGTTCCATCGCCTGTTTGGTAGGTTCTTGTAAGCAGTCACCCTATGACGCCATACCTATATGGGACCCAGAAGAAGCACCCGTATTAACGGGTGGCAACAGCTACCACGACAAAAGGCTAAGCCTAGTCGTCCGCCGCGCCCCCTGCGGGGTCTGCAGCGATTGCCCGGAGTCGCTTCAATACAAGATACAAATCGCACTCGGTTCGCGACAGTCACGATTCGTGCTCCGTCCCGAACTACGCCCAATCTTTATATCTTCGCCCGCCACGTCCCTGCTGACGTCGCCTTTGGTTGCTTGCGCATCCCCCAGATTATCCGAAGCAGCTTTTATCAAAGTAGCGGACGATATTGTTTTCTTTTGAGATTGTCTCGTCGAAACGTTTTGCCCCCTCAGGGAAAATCCACAGTTTCGTGGTACTTAGCGGGATACCTTACGGTGCCAACGAAGATAAGTGGGTGTTGACCCGCTACACCCTCCGAGCCCCTTCAGGGTAAGGAAGTCAATTGGAGTCGGGTGCCGGGTCTTGGCCTTGGGGGATCTCCTAGTCAACCGGTTAGCCGAGTTCTTTTTCAGCATACACACCTGGTGTCGGTTGGGTGTCTCTACCCCTTCGCACCATACTCAGTAGAACCCGGTTTGCACAATAAGACTGGCAACCGGCCAAAATCAAGCTTAGGGTACGCCAGTAGATACTCACCTCCCAGTCAAACCCAGAAGGGTAACACAACCCCAGGCCTGTCCACCTGGCTAGGACGAACAGTCTTAATCTTATTGGATTTTTTCGTTTTTAATAAGATTCTCTATTTCGATATCTTAATGGAGTATTTTGAACACCCATTCCAAAAATAGACAGTGACCCCTGAGTTTGTTCCGGCAAATTCTTCTCAGGGTGAGTCTTAGGAATTGCCGATCTTCCCCTACTCGTTAGGCCCCTCTCTCTCCCATAATGACGGACGTGCTTATAGTGTTCGTCACGGAGGTCTTTTTTAAGGACGCCGACGTCCTGGCCAAATACGGCCACAGGTTTGCAGCGTTGCAAACCAAGTCAGTCTCGGCATTCGCCGATGCCCTAAACAGCCCCATCTCCCCCCTCGATGCTGACAAAGGCAGCCCCGATGCCAGGGTAACGCACCCACCGCGCATTATTCTAGCTGAAAACCAGCAGAAAATAAATGTCCATCCCTCCTTCCCAGCCCCAAAGCCGGACCTCACACTAACCCTCGAAGCGGACGATGTCATGGACACGTCCGCCCCCGCCCCCTCCCCCCAAAACTTCGAATCTGAATCCTCTCTAGTCTGCTCCTCCTCCGAGGACGACGACTTCGCCCAAGTCACCAGAGGAAAGAGGAAGAAGAGCGGGCAGTCCTCCAGTCCCTCCAAGCCAACCAAGGCCAAGAAGGTCACGGTTCCCTCCCCCACCCCCACCCCAACTTCCATGTCCGCTGGACAGCCCGCTACTGCTGCCTCTGCGTCACAGAGTAGCAGTACCTCTCGCCCCAAGCCAGCTGCTAACCTTCCGAGGAAGCAGCGAGTCCCGCCCCCCCTGTACATACAGGAGAAAGCCAGTTGGACCGACGTGTCCAAGATGTGTGTGGAGCGTAAGATCCACTACATCCATGCCCGTGACTGTGCCAACGGTATCAGGGTCATGGTTAAGTCGTCAGACGACTACCGGGACCTGACCCGCGCACTCAAAGAAAGAAAAATAAGTTTCCACACTTACACCCTCCCAGAGGACACGCCCACCAGAGTGGTGATCAGGCGTGTCCCCAAGGAGCTCTCTCCCAAGGAGATCAAGGAGGACCTACTTTCCCAAAAGGTCCCGGTGATCACCATCCACCGTCTACACAGAGCCCGAGGTGGCGAGGTATACGACATGATAAGTGTCGTATGCGAACCCGCGGAGGGCCATCACCCCATTTTCGGGGTAAAAGCAATCTGTTCGCTATCCGGCATCTCCATTGAGAAGCCGCACAAGCCAACGATAGTTGGGCAGTGCCATAGCTGCCAGCTATACGGCCACTCACAATCAAATTGCTTCGCTTCGCCCAGATGCGTCAAGTATCTAGGTTGTAAAGAAAATATTTCTTCCACCGGCTAGCGTCAGAGATACTTATGGCATGAGACCCTGTTACCTATCTTCGGGTTTTATGCATGAGGTATGTATGTAGTAAATAAGAGTCCTTAGATTTGGTCTTCACATATATCACGTTTATTTTCGACACTGCATCACACTAGATAGCACTCCGTTTACAGAAAATTGTATGTTTAACTTACAATTTATGTTGTAACACTTTTACCCTATCGTTCGAAGATTATAGGTCCAGTTCAGAGGTCCTCAAGCGGCATCTATGCCGTGGTCATCTAATCCTGGGCATCTCTGGACACGTGTATGCTGGTGTACAGAACCTTTTGCTATTGTCAAAACTGCATTGTTCTTCCAAAATATAATATAAATTATGATCCGACCATTTTATAAAGTTTTTTCCTTAATATTAATCTAACGTAGGAACCAGCGTCCTACATCCGAATGCTTAATACATTTGAACTTAACTCTGGTTCCAGCTACCTTTCGAGACATCAGTTAAATATTTTCTTAGTTCTTTCCAACTCACAGAGGTTATGACACATCTACGTATCAAAGCCAAAAAAAGTGACCGTCGTCCATCTTTCAAGGACGGCGTTCCATTACCACTCAAATGTCAAACATTCCATTTCACAGTTTAACATATAAATTTAATTAGGCATTATTTATTTCTGAATTACATTTAATATATAGTATCAATATAGTAGGAACTATTGTGTTTATTTTAATATATTTTATAACACAATTTCCATATTCAAGATTTCAAATAAGTTGGTCAACCGCCATCTGGTGTCTCTACGTGGTATTTATTGATTCGACATTCGCAGCACTACATAAGTTCTCGGCCAGATGGCGCCACAAACCCCGAACCAACAAGTACACAAATTCTTTATCTATTTTTTTTTATTGTTACAAGGTGAACACGGAACCGCAGATTGCACCCGTCCCAAAGACCGCGCACAATGCACAGAGCCTCCCAGCTGTGTGCTGTGTGGTCAGACAGGGTACCCGGCTAACTACCGAGGCTGCCCTAAGGCCCCCAAAATCGCTCGCAAAGTCGCCAAGCGGGCAGAGGCCCGCCAACAGAGAGAGTGCCCTTCTATATATACCCTGGCATAGGCTTTCACACCAGAAAGCCTTTCCAGCCTCAATGGCCCCCTTCCCCCCCACCCTCACTCCCACCCCAAAAGCCGCTATCCCAGCGCTGATGGACATATCCATCGCAGTGCCAGCCTCCGCGCCGGCGGCTCCAGTCGCCCCCCCCCCCACAGCTGCGGCACCAAGACCTGCTACCTCAGCAGCAGCAAAGAGGCCGAAGGCCCCCGCAGCTGGCGCCACCGCCCCCTTCACATACTCCCCAGATGAGAGTGTAGCCTGTACCATACTCAAGGCATACTCCATCTTCCTCGCCCCGGAAGCGAAAGCACTAGACATAGTGCTAAAGAAAGCTTTCGCGACAAGGCAATACGACCTAATGTCAGCCCATAAAATATGGATTGACTTCGCGAGTGTTGCCAAGGCCCTCGATAAAATGAATTGCATAGCTTAATGGATAAGCACGCAAAACTTGTCACCTCAAACCCAGATCCCTTAGGTTAGGTACTTTCAACGCTAATGGCATCTCCGGCCAGCGTGACGAGATCGCGAAATTTTTACGCAACCAGCAGATAGATATTCTACTCTTAATTAATAAGCCACCTCCCACACCAACCGCTGGCCAATCAGCGGCTCCACATTATTTTGTAAGTGTGTGTGTCTGGCGTCCGACAGTCAAGCGCGAGCATGACGCGGCGAATCGCAGCGGCGCGCATTGGCGGGTCGGACCTACGCGTCCAGGACTACCTGCGCTATTGTACGCAGGTATAAAGGAGGGCTGGGTAGCCGGCTTCATCACACCGCGTCATTTGTCGTCGTCATTCGCAGTCGGCCGCCGCCAGCGACGGTCGTGTTCTGTGCTCTCCGTTCTCCACTGTGCCACCGCTCCACTGTTCGTGCGCTCCTGTCTGCAGTGATCGTGCGCTCAAGGATTGGTGCCCGCAGTGAACTTCAACGACTTCAACTACAAGCAACTACAGCAGCGTGACGTCATCGCTACGCTTCGTGTCGCCTTGCCCGTCACAAGCCGCCAACGCCCGCCAGACCCGATCGTGCGCTCTCGCATCGCCGCCCCGGTTAGCCGCGTCTGCGTCTACGGACAAATCTCGCGTCGCGCCGCGGCCCCCAGTAGAGTCAGTGTAAGTAACCACATTAGTGGTCCTTGACGGATACCTAACGGTGACAACGAGTCAAGGGGTGTCGACCCGATACACCCGCCGACCCCCTTCAGGGCGAGGCAGTGAAGTGGACCAAACCCTCCTACTGCGGCCAAGACTCCTTTAGCCAGTGACAGTCCTGTGAGTCTGCGGGATTGGCAGTAGGAAAATCCCATTCCTAATAACCTTTTTTCCTTCCCATATTCCGTTTGTTGCCGTAGGACGACGCGTTGCAACAAACCTCCTTCGTCGTATGGTAGGTTTTTAGTCATTTAACCTAAGGGTGCTAGCTGTGGCTAGCACCACGGTCCCCCCCCCACCATGACGGACGCTACAATCGTAGCGTTCTTTAAGGAAGTCCTTTTAAAGGACCAAGATTTTCTGGCCAAATATGGCCATCACTTCCTAAACCCTCCGGTGGCCGGCCTGCCATCGGAGGACTCCCCCCGCTCCCCGGTAGGGATTGATCGAGGATCACCCCCCCCCCCCTCGCGCCAGCATCCGCGCCCCGCCGCGCCCATCCTCGCCGGCAGTCCAAGCCGGCTCAAAGCCCCAGGTTACCCCGGTAGCCGCGCCCTCGCCCAAGCCGAAGCCATCCGCATCGGAGAGGCCGAACCCCCCTGCCGAAGAGGCCATGGACACTACAGTCCCGGCCGAAAACCCCAGCCCCAGCGCTGAGTCAGAGTCGTCTGACTCAGACGCCTCCTCCTCTTCCTCGGAGGAAGAAGAGTTCCAAACCGTCGGTGGTAAGCGGAAGAAGTCCGCGCCCGCCAAGGCGGCCCAGGCCACCAAGGCCAAAAAGACCACCGACGATTCGGTCACCCCAGCCCCACCGACCCCCAGGCAATCCGTCCCGAGCACGTCGTCTGCTCGCCCTCAAGCCGCTGACCTCCCTAAGAGGCAGCGCATCCCCCCCGTCATCATCCGGGACAAGGGGAAATGGACAGAGGTGTCCAAGATGTGTGTGGATCGAAGGATCCAATACACAAATGCCAAGTCCGTTACTCAGGGAGTGCAGGTCACGTTAAGGTCGTCCGACGACTACCGTGCCTTGACTAAGGCACTGAAAGACCGAAAGGTGTGCTTCCACACCTATGCCCTTCCGGAGGAGACGCCGACCAGAGTGGTCATAAGGCGTGTCCCAAAAGAAATCCCGACGAACGAGATCAAAGAGGATCTCTTATCCCAAAATGTCCCCGTTACGGCGGTACACCGCCTTCGCAGGGCTAGAGGTGGCGACGAGTACGACATGGTACTCGTCGTTTGCGAACCTACTGAAGAGCACAACCCGATCTTTAAGATCAAGTCGGTTTGCTCTTTGTCGGGCATCTCAATAGAGAAGCCAAACAAGCCCTCCGTACTAGGACAGTGTCACCGCTGTCAGATGTACGGCCACGCGCAGAGCAACTGCTTTGCGACACCCAGGTGCGTCAAGTGCCTGGGTGAACACGGGACGGCGGATTGCCCCCGCCCGAAAGACCCCAAAGAATGCACAGAACCGCCGAGCTGCGTGCTGTGCGGTCAAACGGGACACCCGGCAAATTACCGCGGATGCCCCAAAGCTCCTAAGATGGCTCCTAAAGTCATCAAGCGGGCCAATGCCCGTCAGCTGAGGGAGAGCCCATCTGTGAGGGCCCCCGCCCCCGCCGCCCTGATTCCCGAGCGTCTCGCACCACAAAGAGCTTCGCCTTGGAGCAAGCTCAATCACCAGCGAGCGTTCCCCGCACTGGTGCCCCCCCGCCCCGCCCCCGTCCCAGCGCCTGTGGCCAAAGCTACACCAGTGGCGGCCCCCACTTCCGCGCCAGTAGCCCCGGTAGGTCCCCCGACTGGAGCGCGCCGCATTGCGGCCCCGGCAGCAATGCCAGCAACCCACTCCCCCGCTGGAGACAGCGATAAAAGCGTAGGCCTCACCATTTTAGAGGCCTACCAGATGTTCAGAACTCCTGAAGCCCGCGCCTTAGCTGCAATCATCAAGCAGACTAAGAAGGCAGGGCAGTACACCCCTGAGGCAGCCCATGAAATATGGGCGAGGTTCGACAGTATCGCTAAGGTACTGGATCAACTGGATTAGGTTCATTATGTTAACGCAAAAAAATGCGAAAAGCCTTAAGCCAAGAAGCCTAAAAATAGGGTTCTTCAACATTGACGGTAAGATTTTAGACCAGAGGGATGAGATCGCCAAGTTCTTGCGAGAGCAGCAGTTAGATGTTTTCCTCATACAGGAGACATGCCTAAAACCCCACCACAGAAGCCCTAAAATTGCCAACTACCGCATAGTTCGCAACGATAGGACTCGCTGTCACAAGGGAGGGACACTAATCTATTACAGAAATGATCTGTATTGTGTCCCTCTGGACCCCCCCGCCCCGCGCACTCGCCTGGAGTATTCGGCCTGTAGGCTGGGTATGACTGGTCATCAGCCGATAACCATCATATCCGCCTATATGCCGCCGACAAGAGGCGGGCGCGACGAGCCTGACGACCCAATCGCCCTGACCAGCGATATCACAGCCCTCTTCGGCATGAGCGACTCCGTTATTATAGCGGGAGATCTCAACGCCAAACATCTCGCATGGAACAGCAACACAACCAAAGCTAGAGGCAGGTTGTTGTTCAACCTAGGCGCATCCCTCAACTTTGACATCATCGCCCCGATGAGTCCAACTTGCTACCCACACGACCCCCAACATAGGCCCAATGTCCTGGACATAGCGCTTCTAAAAAATGTAAACCTCAGGTTACAATTGATAGAAGTAGTTCATGAGCTTAACTCAGACCACCGCCCGGTGATCATGCACCTAGGCTCCCGCTCGGGGCAGGACGATCCCAGCCGGCCCCCCCCTAGCCGAGTGGTCACCGACTGGAGGAAAGTAAGCGACAGGCTGAAATCCACCACGTCGACCCACTTGGACTCCATCCCCGATCACATAGCCTCAGTCGCTGACACGAGGGCAGCGATCGACTCGCTTACGGATCACGTACAATCCATCCTGAACGATTGTTCAAGGGAGGTACCAGTAGTGGAAGACCACCGCTGGAAACTCCCGGAGGATGTGCGTAATCTCATAACCGAGAAGAACGCGGCCATCCGTGCGTATAGTAACTTTCCCTGTGACGCGAACAAAGCCCACATGCGCTACTTGCAGCGAGCTGTGAGGAAACGCATTGCGGAGCAGCGCTCGGCAAGCTGGGAGAAGATGCTAGGCGAACTGGAGCCCACCCACCAAGCCTTCTGGCATCTCCAGAGGAAACTTAGGTCCACGGAGGAAGTCATGCCTCCTCTCATTCGTCCCGACAATAGTGTGGCGTTCGACAACCAGGAGAGAGCGGAATGTCTCGCTGACTGCCTGGAAGCCCAGTGTTCCCCCAGCTCTCAACCAGTAGACCAGGCCCACCTCGAAGAGGTGGATGCCGAAGTCGAAAGGAGAGCTTCTATCCCACCTGTTGAAGACCCAGATAACCCCCTTCCACCCATCACCCCGGATGAGGTGGAGGAGGTTATCAAAAGACTTCAACCCAGGAAAGCCCCAGGCTCTGATGGCATAACCAACAGAGTAATCAAACTCCTCCCCGCCCAAATTATTGTTTTAATGACCGCCATCTTCAATGGCGCATTAACTAATAACGTCTTCCCCCAGAAATGGAAACAGGCCACGGTAATTGGAATTCCCAAGGTAGGCAAGCCCAAGTCTAGTCCCTCCAGTTACCGTCCCATTAGCTTACTTAATGCGCTCGGTAAAATCTACGAAAGGCTTATTTATAAGCGGCTCAAGGATTATGCCGAAGCCAAAAGCCTGATACCCAACGAGCAGTTTGGATTTAGAACTGAACACTCGTGCGTCCACCAAGTCCACCGTATTGTTGAGCATGTAAGCGCCGGCTTCATGAACAAATACATAACGGGCATCTTGTTCTTTGACATAGCGAAGGCGTTTGACAAAGTCTGGCACAACGGCTTAATCTATAAGCTGTACCAAATCGGAGTGCCAGATAGGCTCGTGCTCATCCTACGAGACTTTTTGTCAAATCGCACTTTCCGCTATCGCATAGAAGGAGAACTCTCCTCCCCCCGCCCCATCCGGGCTGGAGTCCCTCAGGGCTCCCCGCTATCACCCCTGCTGTTCACACTATTTACGAGCGATATCCCAAAGAGTAAAAAGACCGGGTTGGCACTGTTTGCTGACGACACGGCTATTTACTCCACCGGGAGAAGTCCAGTCGCAATAGCCCGATACCTCCAATCCGCGGTAACCAATTTGGGGAAATGGTTCAGGAAATGGAGGATTGAAGTGAACCCCGACAAGAGTCAGGCGGTCCTCTACTCGAGGCCGAATCACTTTATCTCTGCCCCCCGCCCGATCACCATGTATGGCAAGCCGATCTCCTGGGAGAAGCAAGCCAAATACTTGGGAGTCATATTAGATGAACATCTAACCTTTGCCAAGCACATAAGTAGCGTCCGCGCGCGGGCCTACTTCGCGCAAGGGAGACTCCATAATTTGGTGTCCAGCCGCAGTAAACTGTCACTCAAGTGCAAGCTGCGGCTGTTCACCACAGTGATCCGTCCCATCATGACGTACGCCTGTGCGGTCTTCGCGCACGCAAAGTCACATCTCCTCCACAAGATGCAGACCCTGCAGAACCGCTTCATCCGCAGAGCAGTGGGAGCCCCCTACTTTGTTCGGAATGAGGAGCTGCATGTGGATCTCAGACTCCCCACCGTCCAGCAGTTCATGAAACGCCTCACCAAGCGTTTCTTCGAGAAGGCTGCTAAACATAGAAACCCCCTAATCGTATCGGCCGGCCGATACATCCCCTCCCAAGTTAGTAAAATTCGCCGGCCACGGCACACTTTAATCACACCCGACGACGCTACGACCCTGCTCCAGGAGAGCCGTAGGGAAACTAGCACGTTGAAAAGACGCAGACCACCGTCCTTCCGTCCTCGCCGCCGAGGACCGTCGCGAGACCCCATGCTGAACCAAGCAACCAGTCCCTTGACAGAGCCAGCCCGCGCCGCTGTGCCGATAGTTTCAAGTCCGCCCGCATGACATATTCACACGACACCGACTCACACCGCGACGTGGCGTGTCCTAAGTTAATATAGGCACGTCGTGAAGCAACCTGACGTACAGACACCCTCTGTCGTGCGCGGCATGTCCGAACACGGCAGGGGACTTAAGACACAGAAATCCCCCCAGTCCCTTTGCTCAAGCCAGCACGCACCGCTGAGCTGTAGTTTTAAAAAATTCGTCCCTAAATAATCACATCATGATTCAGCTGTCCCTTGAGGCCCTCCCCCCGCGACGCCCTGAGCCGAGGTCCGTACCCCAAAGGGGGTGCCCTCAGCGTAGTCGCGAGTATTTTAAGTATAAGTCCTGGCTGGAGGCTTTAATAATAATTAAAACCACCACGGGCACGTCCGCTTAAGCAGTCGACAACCGCTAGGGTTGAACTGCGAGTTTCAGACACAAAAAAAAAAAAAAAAACGGCTTCATCACAGGATTCGCCCAAGTTCACTGCCTGACGTCGCTCGTAGCACTGCCCGCCACGTCAGGTGCATTCGCACAAACCTACCCTCGCTTGGTGCCTCTTTTTATCGTCGTGAGTGCGGACCCCGTTTCGCATTTGCGGTGGTACTGGGGGGTACCTCGAGAAATTCGACGCCCATCTTGAAAAATTTGTTACGGTTGCGGAAGAACTCGAAGTATAAGACCACCATGGCAGGGAGGAAAAACTCCCATCCCGTCAAACGCAACTCCACCGGATCCCCGGGTGAAACCCAGGATCCGCAGACGCCAGTCGCTTCAGTGACGGGGCCGTCGCCTCGTCCGTCGCCTGACCGCGGCGCTCCCACCGACCCCCTGGCTTTTTACTACACTGCGCCCAGGCCGCGCGCCTCCGCTGCACCGGAGCCGCGCGCCGCTTCGCGTGCCACGCATCCTGCCGCGCCCAAACCGCGTGCCCGTCACCCACGCGATCCGAGGCGCCCCCGTTTCGCGCCCGAACCGCGCGCCCCTGCCGAGCTGCGCGCCCCTGCCGTTGCACCCCGCGCGCCCGCGAGCGCACCCACGAACGTGTCACGTACGCACGGTGGCACGCCGAATGCGCCCACCGCTTCAACATCGCGGTTAGGGCCAGAGATGGCCCTGCTATCGCCGACGCCGCCGAAATGTGCCGCCCAGGACTCCCCCGCCATGATATCGGCATGTCTCCGCAGGAGTCAGACATGTCATCGGAGATGGAATCCGATGTAGAAGAAGAAGACCACCGGCTGAGGGAAGACCAGGGGCGTAGCCAGACGCGCTCCCAACGACGTCCCAGAAGCCCAGAAGACGAGGGCACTCTGGAAGAGGCGAAGAGGCGCCCTCAGCAGTGTACGCCGCCCTCTGCGGCCGCCGCCGCACTGGGCCCCAACAGCACGAAGAAGAAGCCACGCTACCCTCCGCTGGTAGTGGAACGACTCCCAAATTGGCAGGTTCATTTAGACCCCGCGAAGAAGAGGAGGAAAAAGCGCGGAAGCAGAAAGGGGAAGAAGCCCCCTCCCCCCTCCAACCAAGAGGACACCACTCGGGAGCCCCGACCCCGAGCCGCATAACCCGCCCAAGTGCCAATACAGGCGTGGGGCAAAAAGATAACCGCAGCCCCAGCCGCGGCTGTCGCCTATATTACGGCGCAGCGCAAACAGCAGCGCGGGAAGCTGGACAACACCACCACCGAGACCGGAGCCATCGACCTGCTGATGGAGGCTGTAGGAGCCCTGAGGCAGGGAGGTGAGTGGCGCAGCATAAAAAAGGTCATCGTTAGCGTCGTCCAGGCGCTGCTACTTCTGTTGACACCCGAGTAGGTCGCACACACCTACACGCGGCCTACTCATACAGTGACACTCACCACAGTACATACACTGTGACGCGGCGTGGGCTAAGTTAATATAGGCACGCCGCGGAACGCATACCAGACACGCACGACTCCACACGCATGTGAACTCACGCACTGTTGGGCGCGTCTAGTCCGTGTACAATAGTGCTTACATGGACGGTGTTACTCACACAATACCGTTCACACATACGCCGACGGCCCTGCGGCCCGGACCGCGATCTTGCGGGACGGGCGGGGGCTACAAACCATGCCGTGGGCTTGCTGTAAGCCGGCAGCTCAGTCGCTGGCACTATCCGCTGGGCCTCCCACAGGGAACTGTGAGTCTCACCCGGTGGTGGTAGACCGCCTAGCTGCCGCGATTACCCCCGCGAGCCTGCGGCATTACACATAGCAAAACACAGGGCGACTGATGTGGGAATCTCGGCAGGCGTTTTCAACGTAGCGCTAGCCTGGGAGGTTCTCATAGTCGGTCGCCCGCACTCTTCAGCCTGCATTAAGGCGCCCCAGTGAAGCACCCGTTGCTGCGGGTGCCCACAGACCCCGCGGTTAGAGGGCACAGCCCTGATGCCACACGCCGCGTTCCCTTGCGGGAACGCAGCGACGACCCACGAGGCTTCATCACATTCGGCCTCCAGCTCTCCAGCAAGCAACAACTCTACGAGACGGAACATTAAATCAGGAGCAACACCACAAAGAAGTTTTATTATACTACGACATAACCTGCGTCAGTACTCCGCGTCTACGTTATTACCACATCATCAAATAAACATCATACAGTCCACTACACACTTACAACATTTTATATCAATCGTCTGGTTACGACTTACGATAACGATTATAAGAAAAACCGGCCAAGTGCGTCTCGGGCCACGCACAGTATAGGGTTCCGTAGTCCTGCTCAGGGGTAGTGGATAAATTCGAAACAGAGTTACCGCGCCTCTAGGCACTCAGGCAACTGAAGGAACAGGGGTGGGTTTTAGTCAGTAAAAGTCTGACAAGACCTTCCACTCTACACAGAGAGGGAGAAGTCATTGAACCAAAATGAAAAAAAAGGGTTCCGTAGTAGCCCGGTAAAACATGCGGACTTAAAATGGGGCTTAATGTTTATTAATATGAACATGTTAATTGAGTTTACGGTTTAACCGTTCAATTAATAATAATAACAACTGTCGTATCTCTACGTTGACGTCGTGGTTGGACTTGCATGCCCGAATGAACCCTAGGTCTGTGTCAGTCGATTTAATTTTGCCGCAACATGGCTAGGGTGAGGTGAGGGGCCAGACTAAGCGAGATATAGGTAATCCGCCGGGCAGTTTTGGGGCGTAAATCCGCAACCGCGACACCTTGCGGCTCGGTAGACAGATCTCCGGCAGGATCTCATGGCGACATGGAGAGAGCGATTGTCGTAACCCAACGCTGGGCACGCCACAATTGCGGCGTTAAGGCTCCTCTTTGAGGAGTGGCTAAGAGGCGCCACGGCGTCCACACTTTCCGCCTGACGCAGGTCTTCACCGGACATGGAAGCTTCGGGAGGTTCCTGTGTAGGATAAGGCGTAGGGAAACGCCCAGGTGTCACCACTGTCAAAATCGCCGAGAGGACACAGTGGAGCATACGGTGGAGTTGTGCCCCGCTTGGGCGGAGCCCAGCCGTTTCCTCGTGGAGGAGATCGGCGGCAGAGACCTCTCGCGCACGGCCATGGTCTAGGCCATGGTACGGAGCGAGAGGTAACGGGAAGCAGTCTCTTCCTTCTGCGAAGCAGTAATGCTCGTGAAGGAGGAGGCGTAACGGGTGAGGTAAGCTCAACAAAGTTGCCCTCACGACCCCAGCAGCAGCCGCTGCAGGAGAAGCCCTGGGCGTAGGACGCCGCGAGACGATCTCCAGCCACCGTAGATCCGGGCCTGCGAACGGCAAGTAGTGGGCAGCTCGCCGTCCGATCAGCACCAGGCTCGAGAGTCGACGGCGCGTAGTATACCACGCGCGCCTCAAAAAGTTGTCAGCAATATGACGGGGCCCGTCATGGCCGATGCCTGCCCAGGGGTTGTGGATAAATTCGAAACAGAGTTACCGCGCCTCTAGGCACTCAGGGCCGGGAAGGGTTTTAGTCAGTTAGAGTTTGACACGCCCTCCCGCTTCACCAAGAGCGGAAGAAGTCATTGGATGATTGCCCAACCCCAAACAAAAAAAGGAACCTGATCTTTCGGGCGATTTTTTGTGCCTCATCTCCGGCTTGCTCTTATTGGCCGGCTGTAGTGAACACTGACGAGGAGTAGAGCTCTCATCTCTCTCTTGCCCATAATGGCTGGCTTGAGTGGAGATTCGTAAAAGGAATCGTGCTCGGGAGAATATTGCATTAAGATGCTGGTAGGGATCTTGACTGTACTGCCGGGATTCTCCTGATAGCCGTGGTATACCTGTCCACTCCTTAAGCACCTCAAAATATGTTGCCTTTTTGATGCTTCGTCAAACTACGTGCTAACGACCGTTTTTGGGGGCCCATTTATTAAATGTGTAAGTCACACCCTGCCTTTTCTATCGATGTACTTTAGTAACATTGTTCAAGCAGGGGCTATAGTCTTTACATAGTTCTTGGTAACCAGTCCACTTAAGTCTCTGTGACCATCCACCTTTAATCCTAATTTATTTCATAGGAGGAGTACTTCGACGCCTGAACGTATTTTGCTTTTGTATTTATGTACGTAGTAAGGTTTTTTTTTGGTCTTAGTGCAGATATAGTTAGTCAAGTTTATTATAAATATGTAAATCAAGTTTCCAAATAAATAGATATAATTTATTTCATAAAAATTATATTTATTTCAAAACCATAATGCCGTGCGCATATGGTCAAATTTTTTATAGAAACACACTACTTACATCTGAATTATGGGATTTGACGCGACCGTAATAAATAACAATGAAATATCACACCTTTAAAGACAAACCGTTACTTAACGAAAATATAAAATTTTACACAGGAACTTAAATAAAAAGATGCACGGCTTTTTCGCAATAGAATTTATCTAATGATCATGGTGCTTTGAGCCATCTTTTGTGGTCATAATGATAGATATTTATTTACACTATAACACAAAATTCATAAAAGTTATTTTTTTCTAATATAACATTGTTAGTTATGACTTTTAATTTTTATAGTTACACTTTTTATTACCGTTACATTTTTTGATAATGATTGATTACTGTAAAATCCCCATATAAATAATTTAACTAAATATAAAAATATTTAAAAACCCATGAGAACAATGATTTTATAATACTATCAAATTGGGAATAATACAGTTAGCATTACATTTAATTGTAACTGGACAGAAAAATAAAATAACACGTTATACTCAATGTTTTATTCTAATACAAAAAGCGAGATCCACAGATTTATTTGACATTAGGGCACTTAAATCTTTAAGATTGCTAGGATGTCTTAATAATCAGTCTTTATTCTGTACCTACTGTTAAATCACAACAAGTTGTCTATAAAATTATAATTATCAATAAAATCAATTAAACTAAAAACCAATTATGAGACCAACTTAAAATAACGTTATCACAATAAAAAGCATTATAAATTTAAAACAATAACATGGGTAACAATCACAGCATCACGGGGCCAATACACCCTGTATTGGCCTAAGCTAAGCTAGCCAAAGTTGTATTACCCGTTTCACATAACAGAGGCAAGTGAAAAGCAGAGTCACTTTGAGGAGATGGAATGAATGATACACGTCTAGGTGGCGTTGGCAATACGTAGTCTGGATTGCGATCTGCTTCATCAGGTGAAAAGTCTTTACCCGACGTAGACGTACTAGATGAAGACGACGAAGTTTAACTTGATGACGAAGAACTTGAAGATGATTCTGAGCTGTATGAATTCGATCTTTCTCTTTTGCTTGCGCCGGGTGCACTTATTTCTTTATCTGCAGTTAATATGGGAAAACCAGAACCAGAAGAGTTCAATTCTGTCATTAACTGGATGCATATTACACTCATCAACTGTTACATGGCCAACTGGTTCAGGTAGCGTCTGTGCTTGCAATACAAAAGGAGATCTCCTAGTTTCTGCAGTTAATTCATCCACAGATAAAAAGCTTGAAGTAATCTAATGCGGAACATAAGTCTATAGTTTCTAGGTATGGTGGAGATTCGATTCGATTTAGCGAAAAAGTCACATCTGCATCAGGAATATGATTCAACTCATCCATAGATAGATTTTTGGGGGCTTCAATCATTAAGGATTCTTTTAATGTTTCCATAAACGCCACGATACGTTTCATGCGCGGGTTCCGTAAATATGTTATTATCTGAAGCAAAGTTACTTTTATTATTACTGTGAATAGTTAAAAAAAACTGTTATAAATAAGTAACTTCCCCTCCACCGCACTGCCGACTCATAGAGTCTTATGTCAAAAATGCTATTACGCACATAAACTCAAAGAGTTTCCGTCGCTTGGGTCGGATATAATGCTAAATATTGCCTGTCTAGAGGGTACCTTTGCTGCTCTAACTTACGCAGACTGTGATGATGATATAAAACTATCTGACATTATTTTATTGTTATATTATGAAGTGAATAATAAGAGTAAACAGTAGGTATTTAAATAAAATGTTATATTTAACCAATAAACTGCAACTAACCCAAATGTCCCATTATTGGATTTAAATGTATTACTTATTTACTCTTACAGTAAAGAAATACTGTGATTAAACCAATGATTACTCTTTAGACCTAGATATGATTGCATAAATATCGCAAAACAGAGTAAACTATAACTATACTAAATGTAACATTTTACCGATAAAATTACATTATGAAGTGCATAATTTGAAAAAGGAAAAATGTGACTAAACAAAATGTTACACTGTACTAAATAAAGTGATTTAAAAAATACCTTTATTTTGACGTGCAGCCAGGGTTATCCTAAAGGATGATTCACGTTACACCGATGTGTCGCCACCGGGCCGTGCCCCAGCCGGGCCAGTCATTCATGCTACACCGGGCTGTTACTGTGTCGCGACCGGGCCAGTCGAATGCTACACCGGGCTGTCAACGTGTATTCTTTGATTTCATCAGTCGATAGACGTGACGTTTGAGAAAATATGCAATTTTCACAATTTGAATTGGCAGCTATTGCAATTGCCATCGATGACGAAGTATTGGAAGCACGAAGCAAAACGAAAAAAAGATGGGGTGTTCATCCTATCTGGAGAAAGCGAGAAGCAGAAAGAGAATTCGTTTTACTCTACAAAGAACTAATGGATGATTTATTTATTTTATTTTTTATGGTTATTTTAGAATGTCTAAAGAATGCTTTACTTTTTTACTTGAAAAAGTAAAACCAGATCTAACCAAAAAATATTAAAATTTCAAAAGCCTACATCTCCTATCGAACGATTAGCAGTCTGTCTCAGGTAAATAATAGATTGATATTTAAAAAAAATCACATATATTTAATAATTAAATGTTATTTACATGAAAAGTAAGAAACATATTATTAACACAGAATATTATTAGCGTTTGGTATCGTGGGCATCGGTTCCGAAACGTCGATTCCAGAGTTGGCGTTGGTGTAGTCATCGGGACCGGTGCATACACTGGCGTTGAATTAGCAGACGCTGTTCCACTCATTAGAGATGTGTAAGTAGAAGGCTCTGTTGGCAATTTTTCCCACTCTGAATCTTGTACTACAGAAAATATCTTTCCTTTCGTACGATGCTGATAGTAGGGAGAAAAAGATTTTATTGTGGCTGTCATGCTCTTGAAGAAAGCATCAATCGGATGAATGTCTTGTATGTTGGACTCTTCTTTATTTTTTAGAATATACTCCATTAATGTGCTTGACGCAGAGGACTGGGATTGTGGCACTATACGACGGCGATTGTTGCGAGTTGCGACGGTTGCATTGCGGTGGCGGTTGTTGGAACGAGTGAATTGTGCAGTTGATGTATGATTTGGATTGGGATCAGGCGGTGGAGTAAAATTTGGTTCCCTAATAGCTGGTGAGTGTTCTTCCTGCTGCTGCTGTTCTTCGGTGTCAATTGTTTTGTCGAACGTAGGAGCGGATTGATTGTCTTCCTTTTCGTTTGCGTCTCCTCGTTCTTCGATTCGATACTCGTTATTGTATTTCGATCCTGTATATGAGGCAGTAAACTATTCAAGTTTTCTTCATATTAATATTTTTTTAATACAGCAGCACCCGGGCCACTCTTGGTTTTACGTTTTTTCATACGTCTTTTGTACTGGTTCCGTATGTTTGCCCATCTTTTTTTACATACATCATTTGTAAAAATAAAATCAAGTATACTAAACTGACCAAGAGGGAGTCGGAATCGCGCGCAAAGGGTACAAATCATTTTTATATGTTTTTTTTTTTAAACTAGCTCCTTCCTATAGGTTTTTCGTTTTCCGATTTACGTTTTGGTTTTCTTCAATAACGAGTATTGTTGAATTTATAACGAAATTACATACTTAGTTCTAGTAGCGACACCTGCCAGTAATTATGTCAAACTTTGGATAAGCTGTCATTTCATTGTATTGTCTTTGAGGTTCTAGAAAAGTTCAATATAGTCTGTGACATCCCAACGTGTGCTTTAATAGGTTATGGGCCCAGTCCCTTAATTTTTCTGTAAAAGTATTAGTTCCTCAGTTTTTTGTGCAGTGAAAAATACACTAAAAATTTAAAAATAACTTTTTTTTCGGAAGTCGGTGTCAAATAACGAAGAAATCAAATACAAACACCGTCTTCCGAATGTATTTTCTTTTTTGGAAGTCGGTTGTTTTTTTTTTGTAAAAAAGTTTTTTTTTCGTCAATTTTCTTAAATTACTATAAAACTGTGTATTTTTTAACTATAAAAAAAATACGTTTGAGACCGCAACAATGTGCCCTTTCATTTGACTTTTTTTTTAATTTTCCGATTTTCACCCCAAAATGCCTCCCGTATTCCAAATTAATTAATTTAGAGTACACGTTTGTGTTTGGATCACAAATATTCATGTGTGAGCCAAATTTCAACTCTATCAGTCCAGAAGATTCGGAGCAAATTGGCTGTGACAGACGGACAGACAGACAGACACACGAGTGATCCTTTAAGGGTTGCGTTTTTTTATTCGGACTTTCAGAACCCTAAAAACTGGCGTCATTAAAGAAACGGATGATGTAAAATGGCAGCGCTAAGTAAGTCCACTATTAGCACAAATATTCTATAGTACCTACCTATCTAATGCAAAGTAATCAGTTATGATTTGCATCATGACGCCATTTTCGATTAGTTTCTTTACTGACGCAGCTACGTACAGATAAAATATTATGGTATATCAGTAAAAAAAAAAAAAAAAATCAGAAGTCATTTATTCAAACTAGGCTGAGAACCAGCACTTTTTGAACGTCAAAGTTCTACATAAAGACAGTCCCCCAAAAAACGCCCGCCCGTCACCACTTCCTAGTGTTCTAGCTGTGAAGAAGAAGTGGCCAACAAACTCCCCAGCAACACATCTGTCTGTTAAGCTTTAAGAACTTGAATCTATATAATTCTAAGCAACAATCTTAACATTATGTAAAACAGAAAAATAAATATATGTCGTCTAAAATATAATCATAAAATTAAATAATCCGCCACTTGCCAGCTAGCACACTCAATCATGCCATTAAAAACCAACTCAAGCATAAACACTAAACCAAATTAAAGAAGCCTCCATACATAACTGGTGTGCCTGCTTACAAGAACAAAGATTGAAACTATCAAAGGGCTGTGATTCGAAGCCACAAGTGATGAACTAGGGCCATCACACTAAATTTGGTAGACAATTATTATATGAACTCATATAATCTGTTATAACCATAAGCTAAATATGGAGAAAGAACATCAAGTGTAACATTGTCTTGCGTTCAACACAGCGACCAACTATTATTATCTTCTAAGTAGTCGTTGATGGAATAGTATGCTTTCGAACAGAGACTAGATTTAACTTTAGTTTTAAATGAATTAAAAGGCAAGTCAAGAAAAGAACGGGGTAGCTTATTGTAAAATTCGATACCGAGACCCTCAAACGAACCATGAACCCTACGAACACGGTGGGAAGGAACATGAAGTTTATACTTATTTCTGGTGTTAAAATTATGGATATCACTGGTCTTTTTGTACAAATGTATATTTTTTCTAATGTATAATGTATAAACGATTAAGCACTCACGTGCGCACGTTAGTACGTAGGTAATAACTCACTGTGGTACATAGATACTACGAGACTATGTCATTATTATTTTCTTCAGGTTCTTGGTGACTGGGGATTCGTTTAAAACGATCTCGTTTAGTTTTCGTTTGGGCCATTCAACTGTGAGCGAAATTGTACACAGCACGTGTCACTCTATCGTCAAAAGACTTAAGAAAGAATTATTACCACAACCAACAGAAGAAAAAAAAAATTGCCGAAGATTTTGAAAAACTTAGAGGTTTTCCAAATTATATAGGTGCAAGCAAACATTTTGTTACTGAAGCCCCTGCCAACAGTGGTTCTTTTATATTTTAAATACTCGTATAAGCACACATTCTCAATTGTTTTATTAGCGTTAGTGGACGCATGCTACTTTGTTGCAATTGATGTTGGCTCATATGGATGAAACAGTGATGGTGGTATTTTTGCAGGATGTAATCTTGCAAAACGTTTAAAAAATGGCACACTTCGTATATCTATGGGTAAAAATTTACCTGGCTCCTCTACGTTTTCACCGTATGTAATAGTTGGTGACGAAGCGTTTCCGCTGAAAACATACTTAATGCGACCGTATTCAGGACACCAAGTAACGGGAGATGCTGATAAAACGAATTTTAATCAAAGACTGTCTTTGGCCCGGCGACTAGTCGAAAATGCCTTAGCATTTTGACGCAAAGATTTAGAATATTTCAAAGAAGAATAAAACCTGCTCCAGCAAATGTTGATTACATTATTCTATCTACTTGTGTACTCCATAAATTTTTATGCACAAAAAGATTACACAGGACATAAAAATCATAGTGCACAAAGTACGCAACCACAATTATTAACTCCATTGAGCGCTCAACCAGGAAGACCAGCTAATGATGCATTTGCGGTAAGAGAAATGTTTAAAGAATATTTTGCGTCAACAGTGGGACGTAATTAAATAAGGCAACAGTATCAGGCATAGATACTTACTTGTTCTATAATTTACTACATTATAGGAGATGCCCGCTTTTTGTATGGACGTTGGTTTTTTAATTCCGAGAAAAATCTAAGAAGCACCAAACCATACCTAAATAAAAGTGGCAAAAATATGGAGCTTGGAACCACTAAAAAAATATTTTTAGACCTATCCATTTAAGAGAAAAATGATAAACTATTTTAGTTAGTACATTTATTTTATTTGTTGATGGCAATCGAAAAGAAACCTCCCAAACAGTTTTACAATGTCAAACTTTACAACATTTTTGACAGCTGATTCAAACCGTCAGACAGTCTAGAGATGGGTTCATACCGATATTTATCAGTACTAGCTAATGTGACCGTCCACCCTTAATCCTATTTAATTAATTTCATAAAAATTATATTTATTTCAAAACTAACGCCTTGGGCATATGGCCGAGTTTTTATAGAAACACAATTGCGCAATTAAAAATGAAATATCTATTCGTTTAAAATAACATCTAGGGATAATGGCACAAAACAACATTTCTTTCAATGGCTGTCGACCCTTTTTGGAAACACATTAAAGGACCCTAATTAACAGAAAAAAAAGGATACTCTATTCATGCAAAATACTAAAACATTTGAGAGTCTTGGAAAGTGCCTATAATAAAATATTGTGTTTTACTGCAAACATATGTCTGAAGGGTCGCTGAGAAACGATATCTTTACAAATTCTAAGAAGTTGGGATAGAAAGTTTTGAGTCCGAAAACCATTAAGATTTATTACAAAAACTAACATAAGGGCTATTCAGGAAAAAACTGTGGGAATATTGGAAAAAACTGAGCATTCGCAATGTGGGCTGGACCAAACCCAAAAATATAACACTTGGGAGTTTGAGAGGCTGAGATAGGTGGCTAAAGGGCGACGTAGGCGGAGTTTTCGAAAAACGAAAGGCAGGGATGACGTTGCTGTAGGTAGTCAGTGGAGGCGGTCGAGACGGACGGGCTTGAGACTTGGGAAGGCGTGGGTCGTGGTCGAAGAGTTGGGAGGCTATGTCCAGTTGAGTTTTAGAAGGACTAGTATTGTTAGTAGTCTAGTTCAGTTAGGTTAATTAATATTCAAAGGGTGTGTATCACTACATCTCTGGGGAGGATTGACTAGGGCAATAGTATTAGTCCATAATCGAAAATTATGAGTGTAGTTTATACTAGGTTTTAAATATCAGTAAGTAGAGTATAGAGTCAGTGGTGGAACGTGAGAGAAGGAGGGCTGCGCCTGAGACGCGTGCAGTTCGTCTAGCAGGGAACGGTAACTGAGGGGTATTGTATAAACTCAGCGTTGGAAATCCGGTGAGTGCCAACTTTAATTAATTAGTCTCTTATGGATAGTATGTGTACAGTTATTGTCATGATACAAATATTGTGGCCACAGATTAAGTTTCATAATTCGTAAAAGACATATACCGTTGTAGCTCTAGGGAAAGCTAATGTTGTAGCTTGGTTGGTTAAAGCTATACCAAATTAATTAGACTTAATTAGTGTTTAAAGTATGTGTGTGTGTTTTCTGTTAAGCTGTATTGGTTCGGTACCAGTAGAACGACCGCCCACCTTTTGTCAGGCCAATAGATCTAGGACACCGTAATTGGCAAGTTCATGAGAATATATCCTTGTGAATCGATTGTTAGAGCGAGAGTTTCAATTTATACTTGAGTAATATAAGTTTGGTTCAGACTATATTTTGTATGTTAGTAGGAGTAACGTGAAGGACAAGTGCACGAATCTAGGTGATCGTGTTGGTGACCGAATGGATGAGTGCCGAATGTTTACCCCTCTATGACTCGAATGAGGTGACCTATACCTGCGTTTGGTTCTAGGGACTCGGGAAAAGCCCATATGGTATGCGGTCTACATACACCAACCGACTGTACGGCAACAATGACTATAAACTGACTGAACTGATGTTTATTGTTTCAATAAGGTTGAACCGAATTGTTACACATATTATGTTCGGGCACATTCGAATCATAATGCTATTTTGTAATTGTTAGAGAATGAGCAACCAAACGTTGGTAATGGTTCCTTCTTCCCATGGACCGACTGACTGCAGGATACTTTAGATTTGCCTGCTAGAAGAATCTCCTGGGTTTCGGGGGTAGGCCTTGCAAAGTTCTCTCTAATGGATTGGTAAACGTTCAGAAGAACGTTAGGAAATCGTTTCTCGTTAAATCACACCCGGCCCCCGTTGGCCTATCACAGAAAAAAATATTATATTTAGCGAGACACGTAATTTAGGGTGAACAGCCGAAACTCTCCACTGATAGTCGCTATTCGGAGACAAAGTAAGCTGCAAACACCCTCGAACTGGGGCAGATTAAAGGAGTAAGAAGTGACGACCAGAAACCACTTCGGCTTATAGTAAGGCAATCGTAAAGAGTTCTGCAACCGACTGACGACGCGGTACGCTTGTACTAGCTTTGTTTTATCTAGATAATGGGCGAGTAGGCCGAGGTATGGGGACTATTTTATATAGCGCGCTTCCAGTATAATTGGAAACTTGTCTCGCCCAATGGCAAAGGTACTTCGTAGTCCTCTGTCTTAGGATTGAGTGAGACATTTCAGAGCATAGGGAACGTGTAAAGCTGGAACCGCGGCAGGTTCTCTCTAGGCCTACGCTTCCTAGGACCGGCTCTACACGTACGACGTGACGGCCACTGTAAAGTGACCTCACGTCACTGGGTTGGGCCCTACACTTTGTAAGAAGATCCATTAACGTAATGCGAAATAACGCAGCACTCAATACAAGCGTTACGTGTCATATACCTACCCTTTAGTTTCCTCTCAGTCTTGTAATGTTCATAGTACAATGGAGAAGTAAGTTTCCTTTCCTTATTCCCTTATATATATGGATTACCAATCTTAATTGATACATATTAACTTTGTTTACTTCAATCCTTATCTAGTGGACCTAGCTCTAGGTAGGTATAGGAAATCCATCCCAACTTAGGATATGTGTGAGTGTTCGTGAGTGTGACAGGAAGAGTGTTCTGGTATTCTGATTTATTCTAGGCTGAGCCACGGGGAGAGCCAGTTGGCTAAAGTTCTTAGAACTTAACAGGCAGAAGCGTGTTGTTGGCGCTATTGAACTGTCTGTGTAGGATTTCAAGGGAGTTGGGATGTTCAACTCTATTTACTTCTTGAGTGAAGACTCTACTTTATTACCAGTTAGTAGTTGTATTAATTCCTGGATTTATATTCTCTATCTGTGACCTTTGATTCGGTCAGATACGAGCACCGTACTTTATGGATGTACTTGTTGTACGAATGATGCACTTCACTAAAGGAGTGTTAATCTGAAGTATTATGAGTGTGGACGTGAAGTATCGTGTGAGTAAATGTTGACCAACTACCTATTACGCTAGCGTAAAGGCTATTCACACGAACTGTCGTTAATTAAAGATTTACTTAGCATCCCTTAGTTATATAATATGTTTCTAAACCACTTCTTATGTGTTTCACAACTTGAACTCCTAAGTCTCACAAATCATTTCTTTCAGGCCCTTCCTCGTTTCAATAACAAGGCTTTGGGCTGCTTTATACTTATGGAGTTCGAATTATCATCGGTTGGAGCCATGACCAGTCAGGGACGAGTGGCACAAGGTACGTGCGGTGATAGTCTAAGTAATAAACTTAGTACTGGCGGGGCACTACCTTTTCCCACAAAGGAAAACCGAACCTCCACACAAAAATCTATGATATTAGGAAAAACGAAAATTTTTTCAGTCTAGGGTCGATTAGGGAGAGCTACACTAATATGAATATATTAGTCTAGAAATATTATAATATCTTAACTAATACTTTGAGATCAGTGATATTTAACTAAAACCTAATAATACGTATCACTGCCGTATCATATTAGTGTTCAATAGACTGTCTCATCTCGGTATTTATTATTGCTCGGTGGATTATGATATGGTTTATACTGTTTAATACAACTGTTCAATGTAACCTTTGGCACCGGGTCTCATCTCGAACAAAGAAAATTTAGTTTAAATAAATCTCAATAGATGGCGTAATAGGCATCGATTTCTTATTGAAGTTTAAGTAATATTAATATTTTGAAAATAAATATGGTAAAAACTGTACTTTCTTATTTAATAATTTACCTTATGTATAAAATTGTGAAATAATTGGCTTGTAATTCAAATTTAGACGATTATTGGAACGAATCTTGAGACATCTATATTTCTTGTACCAATAGATGGCGCTGTTTGAAGTTTTAAAGTTTATCCATTCGCCTCTTTAAAATTTGGATAGTGACACATTTTGATATAATAAAACTGATATGAAGTCCCAAAAATACTATAAAATAATTTCTTCAATGTGTGAGAAAATATAGGTAAGACTTTAAGTAAATTCATTCAGCTTGCAAGCCGTCGCTGCTATCACCATCTAGCGAGGTGTTGAGGACGGGCCCGAACGAAGAACAAAAGTTACTTGTGCTTGAGGAAAACCCGTAGTTACGGGGGTACCGTTTCTTTGTATGGAATGAGGCATCTGTACGCTAGTATTATCGCTATATTATCTGTGCCTTTGGACATTGAATCAGCACTCGGCCCGGCTAACGCGCGGCCCAGTTAAAACAATGATTTGGTTACATCTCACACGCATGGGACACAAGGATTTTTGTATAATTCTGTGTGTTAAGAAAAAGTAGTTTAAAAGCTGTAACATATTGTACATGCCGCTGCCCAATACCGCGTGTTAGAACCGCCTTTGCAAAACGGCATGCTATTGTACTAGCCCCTAAATTATATAATATTTTCCTAAAAAATAATAAAGACTGCAAGACTTACTGTTCAAAAATTTAAAACCAAATTGATAATCTGGCTTATGCAGTACGATTATGGTGACGTCTAAAACTTGATTTCCAATGGGTAAATTAATATTTATAACTTCACAAACACAAAACACCCACACACTACACAAACACATAAAACACAAACACACACACACACTTCACCAAATGTTCAATTCCTAGACCTAAATGTTTCTTTTTTTTTATTACCTTGATTTTTAATTTATTGTTATTTGATTTATTTATTGTAATAACTTAAACAGGCGAAGACACTGGTCCCTATGATACAGTTAACACTAGTTTAGGGACCAGGGGATTCACATTTATGTACAACTTTTATGTCAATAAATTTATTTATTATTATATATATTGTTACTAACTTATTTGTAACAATTAGTAACAATATATTTAAGTTAGTAATAAGATTAAATCCATTGTAAGATCTGAATAACAGGCTATATTATTATTATTATTTCGTTTATTCATTTGTAAATACATATAAATTATATTTTTAAATATTTCAATGAAAAAATAAAAAAAACATTTAAAAATATAAAAAAATAGTAACCCACCGGTATCGGGAACAGGGTCCAAGCTACCGGCGGTTAGGCTCCAGAGAAAGGAACCGCCTGACAATGCAATCCGTGTCCAGAAGTACTGCTTTCTGAATCCAGCCGCCTAACGAGAGCCTCCTGAGGTGTTGGTCGAGGCTCGTGGCCATTAAGCCATTGACTGACACGACTATCGGTACAATGATCGCTGAGTCCACATTCCACATGTCGACAACCTCGCGAGCCAAGTCAATATACTTGATTTGTTTATCTTTCTCGGCTTTCACGAGGTTTTCGACATGTGGGACGGTAATGTTAACAATCATTGCACGCCTCTCGATTCGGTCCATCACCACCATATCAGGCTTATTGGCTACAATAGTCCTGTCAGTGATGATGGACCGATCCCAGTACAATGAGATATGACCATTATCGAGAACTGGGTCGGGCACATATCTGTAGTACGGCACTTCCGATTCCATAAGAGAGTATTTCAGAGCAAGTTGCTGATGGATAATCCTGGCTACAAGGTTGTGCCTATGCAAGTGCTCACCGTTAGCTAGACGAGAACAACCAGAGATTATGTGGCGGATTGATTCTCCCGGACGATGACATGCCTGACATATGTCAACCGTGCCGTCCTTCACAATAAATCTCTGGTAGTTTTTTGTCATGATAACTTCGTCCATAATTGCACAGACAAAACCTTTGGGTTTCCCCAAAGAGGTCACCGACATGCAGCCAGGCTACGGAAGCTAGTTGGTCTACATCGGGCCCATGTAGGGCCCGGAAAAGCGTCCTTGAAGTTCCTTACTCTGCCATTCTTCTCTGCGATCGTTAGTGTCAAGCACTAGAGGTTTGCGCCAGTTCTCGTTAGCCAAGGAGAGTGGAGTAAGGCCCTTGTCCACCACCACTACATCTTGATGCATATCCACGTCAGCAGCTAGGAAATATTCCCTTAGACTGCATACCTCGCGGTTGTGGAGGGTCTTAGCATTTAAAAAGCCACGGCGTCCACACTTCCGCGGAATATACAGTCTCATCACCGACGAACGTGGGTGATGCATTAGAAATGCAGTCAGCAGTGTACGGACACGCCTATCCAGGGCGTCAAGTTCTGTTTGAGTCCATTTGAGTACGCCGAAAGAGTACATCAATACCGGCACCTTGTTTCCGCCCGATAGAAGGCTATTAAATACCTTCTTCAGGCGCCAAAAGAAGCGCTCCTTCAACGATTGCTTCATGTCAGTAACATTGATACCTAACGCTTCCGACATACGTAAATACTTATAGGTTTCGGTTGGAGAGAGGGATCTCAGCTTTTAAGTTTTTTGTACATTATTAACTGTGATATTTATGAGAAATGGATTTAGGGCATATTTTATTTAGGGATTTCAATTTTATGGCATGTGACATTAATTTCGGGCAATTCATTCGGAAAAAATTGATGATTAGGACAAAAAAATATGGCACTTTAGATTATGGATAAAAAGTTAGGTCACACAATAGAGAACCGAATTTGTTACTTATTAAATATTTAAAACGGGTCGTATATGTAAAATTTTGGAAATATAAAACCTTTTTGTTCGTTTTTAGGGTTCCGTACCCAATGGATCTAAAAAGAGCCATATTGCTGTCACTCACGTGTCCATCTGTCAGTCTGTCCGTTGTCTATTACAAAATTTTATTCCGAAGAATTTTTTAATTTCTCGTTGACCACCAACTTGACAATTGCTGATAATGTTTATTTACGTATATTTTACTTAGCAATGCCATAACCGTGGACTGAATAAATTCATAGTAATAAACAAGCTCCCTTCTAAGTCTACATGATAAAACGAGCGACTACGTAACCCCACACTGCGCGTGGCCCGTCACGCACTTTGCCGTTTTTTTTTTATATTTCAAAGTTTATCAGATTGTAAAGTTTGTTAATATTCATGAAAAACTACTTTCAAACTGAAACTCTGAAAATTGCCAATGAAATACGAGTCAAGTCAAGACAAAAAAAATGAGATGGCCTGTGAAAATGTGGATAACAGACCACGGTTTCGTTTTACAAGAAAACACATTAGCTAAAATCCTATAGGCGCCATAAAAACTTATCTCATTCAACAATAACAAAACCAATAACACAAATAAGGATCGTATCAACTATTACAAGGATATGCTCAAATCGCTAACATTTTGCTAACAGCTAAAATATACGTTGGTTCGATAGTATTCTGGGCATTAACTGTTATACCAACTTCATTTTGCGTTTCAAAAAGAAACTTTTGGAAGTCGTTGTGAAAGTCATAAAGGTGTGAATGGTTTTTGGTGACCGCAAAGTTAAGAATATAAGAAAATGCGGGGATGTCTGATGTCTGGAAACTAGAAGTGTCAATGTGTTTGTCACATGGCTTTTATTTTATACTGGCTGTTGCCAGCGACTTCGTCCGCGCCAAGCTCGTAAAACTGCACAAATAAAACTAATAATTGTGTGCTTGTAATTCATTCCAAAAGTTTCCCATTAATTTATTTCACATGAAACGGTTAAAGACCAGTATGTTAATAACTTTCGGTAAATATGTATGTCATAATATTGCGTATTATGACAATATGAACGTTATGTGAACGTCAACGAAACAGAAGGAGTATGTAAAGATCGTAGCAGCTGACGTTCTTAGTTTCTGTTTACCTCCTGAGAAAAAGCGTAAGATTGTAATTTATATTATAAAAAACTTCATTCTCCTGCCCTTATCCCAATTATTTTGGGTCGGTGCAACATGCCTTTTTCTTCCATACTTCTCTGTTAGCCATCATCTCTGTAGTCACGCCCTTTTTACCCATATCCTCATATTATGGAGACCTTTTTAGCCATAATTAATACCTTTAAACGAGCAATTCTTTTATAGAAGTATATAATTATATATAATCTGAATCTCTGAAACGGCTCAAACGATTTTCATGAAATTTAGTATGCAGGGGGTTTCAAGGGCGATAAATCGATCTAGCTAGGTTTCATTTCCAAAAAACAAGATTCGCCAAAAAAAAACCGAGCAAAGCTCGGTCATCTACGTACTCTTTATATTATGGAAAATAACGTTGTATAATTTTAAAACAATTTTTCGTCAAAAGGCACATTTATTACCTGCTACACGCAGCAAACTCATAGCAACAGTAAATAAAAGCTACTAAATGTAGTTTGCCAAAAAAGTGTATAAAGTTATTGTTCATGTAACTTTTCTGCACGCTACGTTTGTAGTCTTGCTTTCAGCAAACATAATGTATAGAGAGCCAGGACGCAGATGATTCTTTGGTTGTCACCCACAGCCTTCAGTGTCTACCCCTTTTTCAGTGTGTGATCCCGCTCTGGGTGGAATGGGAGGGCGTGCGAGACTTACAATTACACAGTTACTAACTAAAACCCACCCATATTCATTCAGTTGCTCTTGCGTCCCGGGGCTTTTTTTTTTTTGTGGGGCGGGAAATCATCCAATGCTATCTCTCGCTCTAGGTGGAGCGGGAGGGTGTGTCAGACCTTACTGACTAAAACCCACCCCTGTTCCTTCCCTGCCTGAGTGCCCAGGGGTGCGGTAACTCCTGTAATGTTGGGGTTCCTAATGCCTTTAGTCGTATGATGTCTGTAGCGATGTCTGGTTTAACTTACGATAAATGTCTAGTATATCAGGACGATCTCATTGTATTTGAAAGAAATCGGAGGCCACGTGGAGCGGCTTAGTATTGTGACCTATATTGTTCTGGCCATTATTGGACTCGTAGCAGTTTATGTGGGCCTGCGGATGTACAGAAGCTGCCACCGCACATGGATCCTGGCAGGGTCGCCATGTAATGTTGGGGTTCCTAATGGGTGTTATTCAAGGAAACGACCACATCGGTTACGTACTATTTAATGAATGCCCTGGTAATAATGTAAAATAATGCATATAAAGTATAGTGCATACTCAGCATACATACAGTTATAAAGAAGCATACTTACTTACTAAACTAAAGGAGCATACATATTATTCTTACACTTCACTCCGTTAAGAATTTATCCGCTACCCCTAGGGCATGCAGGCACCAGCCACGATGGGCCCCGTCAGTAGTGGCTGACAATCATCTCTTTGAGGCGCGCGTGGAACACTACGCGCCGTAGACTCACGGGCCTGGTGCTGATCGGACGGCGAGCTACCCACTGGTCGCCGTCCGCAGGCCCGGGTCTACAGGTGGCCGGAGAGGCTGCAGTAACTATTTCGAATAATCCCGTGAACCTGTCAGGCATTGCCCCTAGCGGGCCAAGTCAATTACTATTGACATCTCCTTGAGGCGCGCGTTCAACACAAAACGCCGTCATCCTGGGCCTGGTCCATACTAGATGGCGAGCTATCCATTACTCGCCGCCTGAGTGTCTGCCCCTCTCACTTGTTTATGATCATTGCTAAGCTTACACTCACCGGGAATTTACCCACGCTTGAATTGGAAAGATTTTAGAAAAATCTTGTAAAAACCTTGCTTTTTTACTGTTTCGAGATAGGTACTTTGCGCACTGGATTTTCTGTGCGGTCCTAATCGATGGGTATTTTAAACATTGTATGGGCAGTTTTGTAGCTGCTATTCCCGAAGAGGCAGCAATTTTATTTCGGTTCCCGTAAGCCTATATAATTTTGGTGAGGAATGTTTTGCCTGTGCCACCGGGCGCTTAAAAAAATATTTCTCCCAATGCATTGTCAACACTGTAACATACTCTAGCAAAATATATTTGACGCTGTTCTGATGTCAAATTTGAATAGCCATTTCTCAGTGTTTGCACTAATTGATTGTAATTTATTTCTGGTGTGTACTCTCTGTTAATACGTTTCCTTAGCTAAAGCATCATCCCAATACTGATTTCCATCTAATAAATGACATGCGCGGCAAGCAATCTGATATGTCGGATATTCTATACCGTCCACATTATGAACCTCAGCAAAAGATGTAGGCCCTCGCATTGTGTGTAGAAGAAGGTCACTCTGAATGATTTGAGTGTTGTCTAGATACACTCTCCCAGCCACATGTTCCATAAAAATGCCGGGCAAGCCCTCCACAGCAGTTCCACGTCTCCTACGATTAGAAACACCTTGCTGATTGTTGTTGTAATAAAATACTTCCTTAAGACAACCGACTTCCAAAAAAAAAATACACGAAAAATTAATAAATAACTTTAATTTCGGAAGTCGGTATTTGTATTTTACTTCTTCGTTATTTGACACCGACTTCCGAAATTAAAGTTATTTATTAATTTTTAGTGTATTTTTTTTTTGGAAGTCGGTTGTTTTTTTTGTAAAAAAGTTTTTTATTTTTCACTTTTTAGTTGTTATACCCCAGAACTAAAAACCCCAATATAATGGAACGTGGAATTTAAACATTTGGAGAACACCAAAACGTCATCGAGGTACACGTATTTTCCGTTTTTGTTCAGTTTCTCAAAAAGCGCTGAAGCAATTTCGATAAAATTTATATGGTGGTCCCATTTAAATTTCCGAAATCTTCCGAAATCTTCCTCGGGAGTATATTCTTTCAGATAAAAAAACAATTTTGAAAATTGGTTCATAAATTGTCATAGATTAATATTATCAATGAAAAGTTATTTTTGTGCGTTTTTGTAGCAGAATCTAGTTAGTAAATTGATGCATTGTAACTCGCAAGCAACACCATAAAACTTACTTTTATGACACTGAAAAATGGACCATACCACACAATAATATAGATCAATGACATAATGATGTTTAAAGGAGAATCTGCTTGTAGTTTATCCGCGGAGCGTTTTACTAAAATACCTATTTTGTTATAAACTAATGGAAGAAAATGTAGTACTTATCACAAAACCCTTATGTGTAAAGACTGATCCCACAAGAATCACATGAAAGTTTAATAGGCACAAAAATGTCAACCTACCTACTAAGAACTTTTGTCATTGAAAAAAGTATCTTAACACCCAGAATTAAAGAACAATGTCATTAGACGTTTACAGGGGGATACTATTATTTACCTCTCGTTACATTTTCGATAAACCATTTTTTTATTAAAACTAATTAAAAAAGTACTTACCATGTTCTGAAGTTGCATCATGTTGATTTTCGATATTCACTAGGCCAAACAGTAGTTTTCCGCGTGAAAACATGAGGTTATTACAATTTAAAACAATTTTTAACAATTACGCGTATACTTTTGCACGCACAGGTTTTCGTTCAGAGGTAAAGAACATTATCTCCAATGAACGACATTAAGTCCGCGCAAAGCTTAGAGGTAAATAATCTTATCATCATTTGAGGTCCTATACCCATTAAATGTTTGTGGATGTAATGTCCTATACGATTGGATATTTCTTTTCATAGATGTCGTAGGACATAATGTCGTATACCATTATGTAGAACTGGTTCTTGCGATTTGAATAGTGCAAAAAACATTTTTTATAAAAAAGTGGAGTTACTATTGTATACCTCTGAGGTACAGAATTGACGGAGAAATCGCGTAACATACAAAAAAAAAAAAAAAAACATACAGACGAATTGAGAACCTCCTCTTTTTTGAAGTCGGTTAAAAAGAGACTTCGCAAAGTTATCCCTTTTGCAACGGCGAAATAATGTCAGCAAGATGCATTGACACGGGATGTCCAACCTTTCTGTCACATTTTCAGACTGAAAGTACACTCGCTGCCCGCCTTCATGGTGCACATCTAGATGGATGACCGGCGGATGATTCTCATGTATCGGGAAACTTAAAATACGCCAAACTGCCTGCGAGGAGCTTTATGTTTCGACCAAATTAGTATCTTGTGACTGCATCATGTTCACTGCGATTTCTCAGCTCTATCATGTTTTAATCACTACAATTGTTTGCATGTTGACAAAAATATTTTATGGACTCTACGCTATTACACATTTCGACATTAATGTGAGCTTGAAATGCTTCAGATAAAACTGGCGAATACGGTACCACCCATCTATTGTCCATAAGAAAAATGCGCAACGCTATCTATCAAATATAAAGTTGAACTGTCAAAATATTTTGCACAGCAACGATTGTCGAAAGGTTTTAGTAGGAATAACATAAACGGACAAAAGAAATTTTTTAATGTATACTTTTCAATTACGATGTATTAAAAGTTTCACAAATATGTTTTGGTCCGTAATAAGGTAATCATACATGCGGTAGTACTATTTTTGGTCAATAGATGGCGTTGCGTGTATATCACGCAATTATTTTAATTTTAACACTTATAAATTCATGCGATGAAAAAAAACTAAGCATTACTCAGAGTTCCGCACAATTTTTATGTAGGTATAGGCAGCTACGTTGGTTTTTTACTTTTTATGTGATGCGTGCGCCACGGTTATTTTTTTAAATGTATCAATGTACTGAACGACTTTTCCACAGATTTATTTTAAGTAATGATTTCATGTTTACAGTAAGATAATAAATAAAAAATAAAGAGAACAATCAGCAAAAAAATAAAGTGTATGATTCGAACTACCATCTTCGCACTCGCTCCTGAAACCACCACGCCACGACCTTCGCTGACACATGCTCAAAATAGGCGTTCTTAAATACACGTCATAATTGACTACTCGGTTTCCTGTAGATGATAGCGTAATGATTTTTATTATAAATAAAATTCTTAAAAGTATGCAATAATTTAAAGAAAGTGTATATTTTTATGCATGTTTTGATTAATTATCACAAAATTATTTAGAAAAATATCGAATAAAAATGTCAAACTTCTGTTAAAAATATTCAAATTGTCATTTTATTATAATTTTTAAGAAATATCACCGTATATTCCAAAAAAAAAGATAAAATAATCACAAAAAATAATTTGTTGTAGCTAGGGATCGAGCTCGCGGTCAAGTGTCGTTCAAAACCAACGTTGTACACTATTGCTCACCCTTAACAAAAATAGCGTGATAATTTATGGCCGTATAATATATAACATGACCAGAGCTATAGGGATTATTTCTGAAAAATTTAGTCTTATTAGGCGACTCGGCCGCTGAAACTCGTCCGATCCGGCCGAAACAGGAATTTCATTATTATTAATATTTTTGAGAGGTGTTTCGGACGAATCCTTTTTTAGAGGCAAAGTAACTTCAGACACATAATTTAATAATACATATTTTACTTTGTGGCCATGGATAAATTATTAATTATAAATAAAATAAGCAGTAATGAGAATCTCACCGGGGTATTCCTCGAAACGCACCAACGATGAAACATTGAGAAGAGCAAGCAAGAACATTAAAAAAAAAATGTTGTAACTAGGGATCGAGCTCACGGTCAAGTGTCGTTCAAAACCAACGTTGTATACTATTGCTCACCCCCCTTAGCAAATAGCGTGATAATTTATGGCCTATAACATTACCAGAGCTCTAAGGATTATTTCTGAAAAATTTTAACAGAATCGGTTTTGTAGTTTTAGCGCCAAGTGGAAATTTTATTATATGTACAGATATATGTACACATAGATATATTTAGGTATGTATATATCATCATCATCTTCCTGCCCTTATCCCATGTTACTTGGGCTCGGTACACGGTTTTTTCTTCCATTCTGTCCTGTCAGCCGTCCACGCTATCACTAACTCCCTTTTCCCTTGGTATGTATATCATAGATAGATTTTACTTTCACCAATTTTAAGAAATTTCGAAATTCGTGATTTTTCTTCTTTTCAGCAAGTTTATACAAGGTGGGACGATAATATGACAATAAATGAAAACACTGGCTGTACTCATCAACAACTTTTAGTATGGGAAAAAATGCTGAAATAAAACCAGCTGTTCAGTACATTTTGTAGAGTTAAGTAAACATAAACATAATTATGGGACTTTTAAGCTCGCTTTCAAGTTTACTCTTTCCGAATCAAAGGACCACACGCATCCTCACAAGCACATCCAGCACTGATGTATATCAGCGGATGGAAGTCGTCCAAGTAACGCCTCTGATAATGTATGACGCGAGGCTGCCGTAGTCAGAATTGATTGATACGATTTTAAGTGCCGCATATTATAAGATATGAGATATGTAATAATTTTCTTTTTTACTTGAAAAGAATATGTCATTATAATAAACAAACAAATTTTTATAATATTGAAATGCATGAAATAAAAAGGGTTTTTGATTTTTTATTTTTATTTATTTTATTTATATTATAAGAAATCATATTTTTAGAATTCCGAAAGTCTGAAAAAAAATAAGGCACCATTATAGGATCACTCTGTCTGTCCGTCTGGCCAAATCAAATCAAAAGAAACACAGACGTGTAAATAAATTAATTTGGAATATAGGGGTCACTTTTGGAGTGCAAATCGGAAAATTTAAAAATTAAGTTTTCAAAACTGTACCGTGTGTCATCTCATATAAAAGATAACATTGCGAGAGTCTCAAAAGATTTTTTATTTTAAAACTTTAAATTATATAGTTTTAAAGCTATTTTAGAAATTTGATGGAAATTGAACAAATACCGAGTCGCACATTCGATGTAGCAGCTCTAGATTATATTACAAAATATGTAAAAAAATAATATTTGTTCGCAACCTTCTGCGCCTGAGTTCAAATCGCACTTAGTCCGTTTTTTCTTCATTCATAAACTGTGTTTCAGCTTTTATGTGGGCGTTGATGTAGACATGTTCTCTCTCTTTTACACCAAACATTTTGTAGAAAAATAGAAAACCCAATATAAACACAAATACATAAAAAAAAAATTAAAAATAATCTATGAATAAGAAGAATAATTTAATACTAATATAAGAATAAGAAAAATAATTTAATAATAATATAAGAACTTCATAATAATTACTTACAATTAATAGCAATTTAATATATCTATATACGCAAACCTTATATATATATATACATAATATTATACATACACCCAATAAACCACAACTAATAATTTATATTGCTTAATTGAATAACTACTTAGCCCTCTCCTCTCTTCTACTTTGCTGTACCCGACAGGGTCCATATTGATATTTTATTATGTTATACCACCTATTTAACACATATGGAATGCAATAATGTATTGAGTATTGAGTATTGACATTTTAGGCCTGATCTGTTAAGGGTTATGTTTCATTAGGTATTGGGGTTGGCGCAACACGTTTTTTCTTCCATTCTGTCCTGTTAGGGATCACGCTATTTGTAGAGGATCCACCATCACCCCGGTGTTGAAAATGGCGCCATCACTCTGGACCATAGCAAAATATAGCTAGTGTAGTTCGTTTTGTAATGTTTAAAGTATGCCTTATTATGTCCTAAGTATGTCTTATTACGTTTTAAATACGTCTCATTATGTTCAGTAATATCCTAAAAATAAAGGTAAAAGTATGTTCAATGTCAAAGTTTATGAGGTAACTTTTTTGTATAGCGCAAGTAGTGTATGCCACAGCGCTAAAATTGACCAATTGTGTTAAAGTCCGTAGTAAGGTATTTCGGCTAGTCAGCGATTGGTTGTTCATATTCATGCTTCTCATGATTGGCTACAGACAGTGGAAAGTTTTCGGAGTCCACCATGTTAAATTATGTACATATTGAAATACATATGTAAAGTTGCTTTGTTTTTATTGTAGTTTATAGATTTGTGAGAATGTGAATTTAGAATCTAATAGTAAAATATAACGTAGATTCAGTTTGTCCTTGGAATACATACTTTGTAGTATGTATATATGTCAGTTTTGTTGTTAGTAAGACCAGTAAATATGTAAAAGTAAATATGCAGGTGTTCATTACATAAGAGATAAGTGAAACCTCTCTGATTGGTTATCGTCAGTTTGTTGGAATGCCTGTGATTGGTCAAATGTTAATGTCCAAGATGATTTGTATAATTATCAAATTGTATTGGCTGTCCGGGTCTGCATTTGCTACACTACGTGCCCCATAGAATTTGGGTGATATATATAGGCACCCCTGGCAGTCAAAATTAGTCTCTCAGCGTCAGTGACTCAAGTGAGCTCGAAAGCCTCTGGCTTCGCTCCTATCGCCTTGTACCACACCTTGTACGGCGGTTTATTATCTTGTACCACACCTTGTACAGACTGTTGTTACTGTCCACTATTGGGGCAGTAATTCTAATTGTGTTTTCCACCGTAATTCTGTGTTTATACCTGTGCTTCATGTGACTTTTACCATTTTACCTTTTTTTATGTACCAATATACCATTTTTATTCAATCTGTGTAAAAAACTTATTGACCCACTTGCTCAACTTATCACACGTGCGTGTCGCAAGACTACAATACGCCAGTCACACACAAATCCTCAACCCTCGCGCCTATCGCGAAAAGCTTCGATATACAATTTGGTTAGCCGGATTGTGTATCATCGTCAACAATTTGGTCCTTCGAGCCGGATTGTGTGTTGTGACTGGGTATTATGAGTGAGCATAGTGCGGTCACGACAAGAAGTATGTCGAGAAAGATGGCCAGTACAAGACATCCAGAGTCAGACTCGGGCGTGCCCAGTGAGAGGGCGCCCGCTTCACCGTCAATGGCACCAACGACGTCGTCATTCCCCACGCCGGCAATACCTCTGGTGGGTGGTCGAATAGTAGATCACCGTAATGTGAAAGCACCAGAGGTAACGCCACGAAGAGGCCGTGGAAGGGGAGAGTCGAAAGAGCCCAGTGTCGCCGCCTCATCCAGGACCGGGCAGAGCCACTCCACGTACCTAAGGAGAAAGGCGGAGTACGAGGCAAAAAGGGAGTTGGTGCGCCTCAGAGAGGGGCTGGTGAGGAAGAAGTTGGAGGTCGACTTAGCGGAAATTGACGCTGAGAACTCATCAGGTACGGACGAGGAGGGGACTACAACCCGACGTGTTGAACAGTGGATGGACACGACTCCACAAGAAGATGGACATCAAGAGTCATCGGAGTGCCGTGTACCGTCCACACTCGCCGTACCTACACCAAGTGACGCGCACGTGCAAGTGACCGCGTCGGCGCCCGCTTCGTACAGCGGAGCGCCCGCGACCGCGCCCGTTTCATATCGACGGTGAAGTGCCAATACCTTCTAACTGACATTTTTCGGGATGTGTATTTCTAGTTGAAACTGAACTAAATTAAATTGAGGAAATACCTCCTAACTAAACCAACGTGTCTGTTTTATGGCATTACCACTCTACTTTTATGGTACACTACTACACCATCATAAAATATCATAATACAACATAATAATTAAAGCGTATGTTATTATTTTTCTTGATAAAGAAATAAGTAATTAATTTTCAGCATCTCAAGAGATTAATCGTTTTTTTCGAATCTCGTAAATTCTTGACTTCGTCAGTTAGGAGTTATTGGCACTTCGCCGTCGATATACCGGTGCGCCCGCGACGTACGTTACACGCGCCGCGACGCCAAGTGCCGCGTTGGCGACGAAAGTTGTGTCCTGCGCTACGACAGCGCCCGTGCTACGGTTTGTGCCCAGTGAAGAAAGACGACCACCCACAGTGTCAGTGCAGTTTGCGGATCCAGTGTTGGCGGCGCCAACTCGTGAGGTTGCTGGTCCGCAGACATCAGCAGCAAGGGGGGGAGTAAATTGGGGGCACGAGCCCGAGGACGCGGAGCGCAAGCCGAGGGACGACCGTTTCGACCTGTTGGCCGACGCTATTGCAAGCATAGCTCGGCCACGCCCGGTGCCAAGGCAAGCTTACGAGCTGCCCATGTTTGGTGGCAACCCGGCAGACTGGCTAGCATATAAAAATATGTTTTGGGAGACGACGGCCCAATATAATTTTAAATCGTACGAGAACCTGGCTCTGCTGCGAACATCATTGCAAGGCGACGCACGGCGGGCAGTGGAAGACCTGCTGCGCACGTGCATCAATCCAGCCGACATCATGAGGGCGCTCGACGAGGAGTTCGGCCATCCGAACCTGTTGTTAGAATGTGCCATAAAAAAAGTGCGTGCATTACCAAGAGTCACCGACAGTGGACGTGAGTTACGTACATTCTCCACCACGGTACGTAATTGTGTGTCGTTGCTAAGGAATATTAATGCGAATGGATATCTCAACAACCCACAGCTGGTAAGTGAATTGCTTTCCAAACTTACACCTATACAACGTGCTCAGTACGGGGATTTCGCAATGGGGGTGGCATCGTCACAAGGCATCGACGTCAGGGTGTCGCCTAGCTTAGAGCTACTATCAGAATTCCTAGTGCACCTAGCCAGGGCTACTTCATTTTATGTACAACTAGACTTGCCTAGCCCTGGCCCAGCTGTTAATATAAAATCCAGATCTGCTGTGCCTAATAAAAATAATAATCAAAATTACAATAAACAAAAGTTGTTCGTACAAGCTGAAGCTGACACTGGAAAAACAGCTGATACTGAAAAACAAACAGCTGATGATAAAAGTAAATGTTCCTTATGTCAGAAAACGTACACATTACTACAATGCGAGAAATTCGCGAAATTAAATAGTGAAGAAAGGTGGGGACATGTTAGAAATACGCGTGTTTGTTTCAAGTGTCTCAGTAAAGATCACCCGCGTATCCACTGTCGGGGCAAAAGATGTGAAAAGTGTAACGCGGCACATCATGTGATGTTACATCAAGAAAAAAAAAAGCATGAGTCTGTAACTAACATGAGAGTAAATGTAGGCAGTGCTCTTCTAAAAATTATGCCAGTAACAATTAAAGTGGGTAATAAGATTAAGAGTTGTTACGCCCTATTGGACGACGGTGCTACTGTATCTTTGGTGGATAGTAATCTTATTGGAAATGTAAAAGGCGTCCAAAAACCTATAAGAATCCAAAGTGCACGTGGCATAGAATTACATGATTCCAGTTCGAAGGAAATAAAACTGTCAGTACGCGGAGCTAATAGTAAAACTTACAAGATTATGTGTCGTACTTTAAGGGACCTGGACCTGCCGGCGCAGACGGTGCCTGCTGGCATCATGGAGGAGCATCGCCACCTCCGTGACTTGGGCTGCGAAGAAATGTTGGGAGCCAAGCCGCTGCTGCTGATCGGGCAGGACAACTGGGAGCTGCTCGCCAGTGAGGAGACACGCCATGGAAAGTCTGGTAAGCCAGTTGCCTCTCTCACTAAGCTAGGGTGGGTAGTTCACGGGCCTATTAAAAAATTGTATTCCGCTGACAGGTCATGTAAAGTTCATTGTATGTCTAGCCTACCCATGTTGCATGACATGGTCAAACATCAGTTTGACATGGAGGCCATCGGTGTCAGAGAGGCCCCACGCAAACATTGGGAGGATGAGCGAGCCACTGCCATCTTGGAATCTACCAGCAAGATGACGGCAGATGGCAAGCAGTGGGAAGTAGGTCTGCTATGGAAGCATGACAATGTTCAACTTCCTGATAATAGAAGGCAAGCGTTGCAAAGATTAGGTGGCGTGGAGCGTAAGCTACACCGTAATGTCGAGTATGCAGCAGCATACTGTAATCAAGTGGACAGGTTACTAGAGGAGGGGTATGCCTCCAGGGTCCAGGGTGGCATAAGTAGTCACCCTATCTGGTACCTGCCTCACTTTGGGGTGGTCAATCCCAATAAACCAGGTAAGTTGAGACTGGTTTATGATGCTGCTGCTGCATATGGGGGCACGTCACTTAATGACAACCTTTTAACTGGCCCAGATATGTTAAATTCTTTGTTAGGGATTTTAATTAGGTTTAGACTGGGACCAGTAGCCTTCAGCGGGGACATAGCTGATATGTTCATGAGGATTCGTATCAGGAAGGAAGATCAGGGTGCCCAGCTGTTTTTGTGGAGAGGCCGAGATAAGGTCAATGAACCCGACACTTATGTTATGAATTCGATGATATTTGGTGCAGTGTCCTCCCGGGCAACCGCAATCTTCATTCTTAACAAGAATGCAGATAGGTTTTCAGGAGAGTACCCCCAGGCTGTGGAGGCCATACACAGTCGTCATTACATGGACGACTATCTAGATAGTGTATGGTCTGTGGAACAAGCTAGTCAGCTGGTCGAGCAAGTCACCCACATACACGCCCAGGGGGGCTTCATGATACGGGGGTGGATAACAAATTCATCGGATTTACGGGAGCGCCTACAGCTGGAAATGCCTGAAAAAGTATCGCTGGACAAGGGTGAGTCCGCGACAGAGAGAACGCTAGGTATGATATGGTCGCCTAGCAACGATCATCTCGCGTTCGATCTGTCATTTAAGCGATTGCCTGACGAGATAAAATCGGGTAAGTCTATCCCTACAAAGAGGGAATTCTTACGTTTTATCATGTCGATTTTCGACCCGCTAGGCCTGTTGTATCCGTGTGTAATTCAGTCGCGGATATTGATGCAACGTGTGTGGAAGTCTGGGATAGACTGGGACGAGCCGCTGCCTGCAAATGAGGTGGACGCATGGTTCACATGGCTCAACAATTTGCAGTGCCTAGGTAACCTAGAAATACCTAGGTGGTATGGGCTAAGTTTAGGGAAAGTAGAGCTGCATGTTTTTGTTGACGCTAGCGAGTTAGCGTATGCAGCAGTCGCTTACCTAGTAGGTACCACCAAGGATGGCAAGAAACATGTTGCCATGGTACTAGGCAAGGCAAGAGTGGCACCCCAAAAGGTTGTATCGATACCGCGACTAGAGTTACAGGCGGCTGTGCTTGCATGTCGAGTGGCAGACACAGTCGTCAAGGAAGTAGGTATAGATATTACACAAAAATACTTGTGGACCGACAGCAAAACAGTTTTGAATTGGATTAACTCTGATGCCAAAGATTTTCAAAAGTTTGTGTCTCATAGATTAGGTGAAATAGACTCGCGTTCTGAGAGATGTGACTGGCGCTGGGTTCCATCGGCGGAGAACCCAGCTGACGTAGCGACCAGGTTGTCGTGGCCGATAAATAGTGGTGCGTGGCTGTCGGGTCCCGCTTTTCTTCTGAGTTCACAGGAGCGGTGGCCGGTGTGTTCCGACTTGAGGTCGGAAGGTACTGATGCCGAGAGGATCCAGCGCACCCACAACCTGGTGGTAGCAGAGGAGCCAGTAGTTGACCACACCAGAGCGTCAACATGGAGACGCACACAGCGAGTACTAGCACGCGTGCTGGCATTTATCAGTAGATGCCGCAAGCAGAGACCGACTGCCACACTCTCCGTAGAAGACCTGCACGACGCCGAGATACGTCTCCTGCGCCAGATGCAGAAGGAAAGTTACCCAGCCGAGGTGACAGCACTCTCAGATGGAAAGCAGCTGCCACAGACAAGCAGGTTAAAATCTCTTGACCCTATGTTTTATGAAAGTCTCATTAGAGTGAGGGGTAGGCTGGGGGCTTGTGAAGCGCTCTCTTTTGACGAGCGCCATCCCATTATTTTAGACGGGCGCCATCCGCTAACCCGTACACTAGTTCATCAGTATCATATGTCTGCCTTACATGCCAATCAAGAGGCAATAGTGAACCTCATAAGGGAAAGGTTTTGGGTCACTAACATACGGTCCACAGTAAAGGCCGTAATATCACAATGTCAAGTGTGCCGGCTGTCTCGAGCTAAGACAGCGGCACCTAAGATGGGTAACCTGCCGGCCGCAAGGCTGGAGGTGACGCGTCGTGCGATCATGCACTGCGGGGTCGATTATTTCGGCCCAATGGAGGTCACCATCGGGAGGCGCCGGGAGAAGAGGTGGGGGGCGCTGTTCACGTGCCTCACCACACGCGCTGTCCACGTTGAGTTGGCGGCCTCGCTGAGCGCCGACTCCGCCATCCTCGCCCTGCGGCGCCTAGTGGCGCGCCGGGGCCGGCCCGCCCACATGTACTCCGACAAGGGTACCAACTTTGTCGGGGCCAACTCCGAGCTTCGTGCTGCGCTGCGGGACCTGGACCACACCCAGGTCCAAGAAGAAGCCGTCGGCCGGGGTATAGCCTGGCACTTCAACCCTCCCGCGGCCCCACACATGGGTGGCTGCTGGGAGCGTTTGGTGCGTTCCATTAAGAACGCCCTCAAGGCGACGCTGCGAGAGCGCGCCCCACGTGAGGAGGTCCTCTACACCCTCCTCACCGAGGCCGAGCTGATCGTCAACAGCCGGCCTCTGTGTTATGTCTCTGACGACGTGAGCCATCCCGTCGTTTTGACACCCAATCATCTCCTGCTGGGCTCAGCCGCGGGAGATGCTCCGTACGTGCGCCCTGATCCGGGTGACATCGACTCACGACGCATGTGGCGTCGTGTCAACGCGTTAGCTGACCTCTTCTGGCGCCGGTGGCTGCGTGAGTTTCTTCCGGCTCTGCAGCGGCGACAGAAGTGGACGAGCGACGTGCCCAACGTCAAGGTCGGCGACGTCGTGCTGGTGACAGATGAAAATAGGCCGCGTAATCAGTGGGTAAAAGGGGTAGTCAAAGATGTAAGTCCCGGGATGGACTCTATAGTTAGAGTAGTCGACGTGGAAACGACTTCGGGGGTCTTACGTAGACCTGCGGTCAGGGTGATTGTGCTTCCTACCGACGGTAGCGTGATCGGTTGAAACCTTTCACGGGGGGTGGTATGTAGAGGATCCACCATCACCCCGGTGTTGAAAATGGCGCCATCACTCTGGACCATAGCAAAATATAGCTAGTATAGTTCGTTTTGTAATGTTTAAAGTATGCCTTATTATGTCCTAAGTATGTCTTATTATGTTTTAAATACGTCTCATTATGTTCAGTAATATCCTAAAAATAAAGGTAAAAGTATGTTCAATGTCAAAGTTTATGAGGTAACTTTTTTGTATAGCGCAAGTAGTGTATGCCACAGCGTTAAAATTGACCAATTGTGTTAAAGTCCGTAGTAAGGAATTTCGGCTAGTCAGCGATTGGTTGTTCATATTCATGCTTCTCATGATTGGCTACAGACAGTGGAAAGTTTTCGGAGTCCACCATGTTAAATTATGTACATATTGAAATACATATGTAAAGTCGCTTTGTTTTTATTGTAGTTTATAGATTTGTGAGAATGTGAATTTAGAATCTAATAGTAAAATATAACGTAGATTCAGTTTGTCCTTGGAATACATACTTTGTAGTATGTATATATGTCAGTTTTGTTGTTAGTAAGACCAGTAAATATGTAAAAGTAAATATGCAGGTGTTCATTACATAAGAGATAAGTGAAACCTCTCTGATTGGTTATCGTCAGTTTGTTGGAATGCCTGTGATTGGTCAAATGTTAATGTCCAAGATGATTTGTATAATTATCAAATTGTATTGGCTGTCCGGGTCTGCATTTGCTACACTACGTGCCCCATAGAATTTGGGTGATATATATAGGCACCCCTGGCAGTCAAAATTAGTCTCTCAGCGTCAGTGACTCAAGTGAGCTCGAAAGCCTCTGGCTTCGCTCCTATCGCCTTGTACCACACCTTGTACGGCGGTTTATTGTCTTGTACCACACCTTGTACAGACTGTTGTTACTGTCCACTATTGGGGCAGTAATTCTAATTGTGTTTTCCACCGTAATTCTGTGTTTATACCTGTGCTTCATTTGACTTTTACGATTTTACCTTTTTTTATGTACCAATATACCATTTTTATTCAATCTGTGTAACAAACTTATTGACCCACTTGCTCAACTTATCACACGTGCGTGTCGCAAGACTACAATACGCCAGTCACACACAAATCCTCAACTCTCGCGCCTATCGCGAAAAGCTTCGATATACAATTTGGTTAGCCGGATTGTGTATCATCGTCAACACTATTACTAACTCCTTTTTCTTTCATATCACTCCTAACGCAATCCATCCATCTTTTCTTTGGCCTCGCTCTCCCTCTGAATTGATCCACATTTATATTCTTAACTCTTTTAGTTACATGTTACATCCTTTCTCTTCACATGACCATACCAAAGATAAGCTATTTCCTTTCTACTTTTCTGTCACTGGCGCCACTTTTAAACGACCTCTAATATAGTGTACCTCTAATTTAATGCGTACCCAAAGACTCCTGGCTCCTATTTCTAAGTTATATTCACTTAGATTCAGTTTGAGTACTTTTGCGGCCTACCCAATGTCCTTACTTTGGTATTGTTCGTCGGTTCGTTGAGATCCTTAAAGTTCTGAGTTGAGCTTCACGCTAACTGACAAGTGTCTGGACAGATCCACTCAAACCTGCATGGTGCTTTCCTCAAAAGCTCATCTCAGACGTTAACGTACATGGTTCTTTTAGGATTTGACCAGTACATATTGTATGGGTTAGAACTTTAAAAGACTTTGACTCTGAGTTTGTTTCGGTGTTTCTTCTCAGGGTAGTCAGATAAGAAATATCGGCCTCATCTAGCTAACTTAACTGAAATAAAGCATTGACGTCTAAAAGTGTTCTTTGTAACCATAAAGAAAATTTAACATTATCATTTATCATAAGCAGATTGCGCAAGCCCCACCTCGACATCAACCAAAATAAAAATATGTATGCACTTTACATACTCCTCTTAAAAAAGTTAGAGTCAAACACCTTCCTGCACCGTGGCGTTCCCCAGCAAGAAAAAACCAGATGGTGAAGCGTGACAAGGCCAAGTGTTTGTACAAGAAGAGGTCCACTGAGGAAAACTTTATAAGAAGATGTGAAATCGCTGCAGTCGTTTAGGAATGTGTGTAATGCGAAAAGACGCCACATTTACAACTCAAATGATGATTTTTTGTTATATTTATATGTTTGGCTGAAGGTTACGCAAAAACGGCTGAAGGGATTTCAATGAAATATTGCACACAGGTAGGTCATAGCCTGGATTAACACATAGGCTACTTTTTATCCCGGTAAATGACAAGACTAAGCGAAGGCTGAGGTTAGTATAATATAATATAATAGAAATAACTTAAAAGATATATTACAAACTAACAAGAGGTGGTAGTTGAAATCCAAAGTCAGGCTGAACGAGCGGTATACGCTCACAAAGTACCAGGAGACCAGAAACATGACAAGTATTTCCAGGGCTGGAATCATGAGAGGTAAAGACTCGCAAAGTACCAGGGAACCAGAATCATGAAGAGGTATATTCGGGGCTACCATCCTAAGCGGTATAGCTTCGCAAATCACCAGGAGACCAGAATCAAGAAGAAGTGTTACTACCAGAAGATCAGGATTCACGAAAAAGTAGTTCCGGAGCTGGAATCATGAGAGGTGTAGATTCTAAAACTACCAGGAGTCATGAACCAGTATTTTTGAGGCTTAAATCCAAGCGGTATAGATTTGACTGGCCTGTTGGTCTAGTGGTTAGTGACCCTGACTGCTATGCCGGAGGTCGTGGGTTCGATTCCCACCCAGGACAAATGTTTGTGTAATGAGCACAATCATTTGTTCTGTGTCAGGGTGTAATTTATCTATAATACGAGTACGTATGTATTTAGAAATATATAAGTATGTTTATCAGTTGTCTAGTACCCATAACACAAGCTCTGCTTAGCTTGGGACTAGATGGCGTTGTGTGATAGTTGTGGAATATTATTACTATTATTATTCCATTTATTTAATTTTATATACATACACTTTACATTTTCAAATATTTAGGTACTTACATATAAAAACATAAATAAATACAAAAACATTTAAAAATATAAAAAGTAGTAGCCCACCGTTATCGGGAATAGGGTCCAAGCTACCGGTGGTCAGGGCTCCTGAGAAAGGAATCTCCTAACAATACGAGCCGTGTCCAGGAGTACTGCTTTCTGGATCAAGCCCTTGATCCAACTGCCCAACGAGAGCCTCCTGAGATGTTGGTCGAGGCTCTTGGCTATTAAGCCATTGGCCGCCACGACTATCGGCACAATGACTGCTGTATCCACCTCCCACATGTCGACAACCTCGCGAGCCAGATCAAGATACTTTGTTTTTTTATCTTTCTCAGCCTTCACGAGGTTCTCGTCATGAGAAACAGCTATATCAATAATCATTGTGCGACGCTCTTGTCGATCTATCACCACTATGTCAGGCTTATTGGCAACGTTTCAACGCAAGTTTGTGCCAGTTCTCATTTGCCATGGAGAGCGGGGTGAGGCCCTTGTCCACCGCGACCACATTTCGATGCATACCCACGTCGGTTTCTAGGAAATATTCCCTAAGGCTGCATACCTCGCGGTTGTGCAGGGTCTTAGCATTTAAGAAACCACGACCCCCACATTTCCGCGGGATATACAGCCTCATCACCGATGATCGTGGGTGATGCATCCGATTTGCGGTCAGCAGTGTGCGGACCCTCCTAACGCTTCCGACATACCCAAATACTTGTAGGTTTCGGTTGAGCAGAGGGATCTAAGGTGTATGGAATCCGAGAGTTGAGTGCCCACGGATTCCATAATCTCGCTTCGCTTTACATGCATGACTGCACATTTGTCCACACCAAATTCCATCCTGATGGCGCTACTAAAGGTTTCTGTTACCTTCAGTAGCTTCATCAGTTGCAAGTTGTTAGGGGCAAAGAGTTTCAGATCATCCATGTAAAGGAGGTGTGATATGACCTGACCACCTCTTCTCAACCGATAGCCTTGTCCCGAACCCTCCAGTAGTGTACTGAGAGGGTTGAGGGCCAGACAAAACCACAGTGGACTCAGACTGTCGCCCTGGAATATGCCACGCTCGATCCTTATCGGTTCGCTGTCCTCTTGTATCTGTCGACATCCTGGATAATGAAGGACTGTACTCCATTGCCCCATAAACGACATCAGGAAGGTGCGCAGAGTTGCATCAACTTTGTACAACTCCAGCACCCTCATGAGCCATGTATGTGGCACCGAGTCATAGGCCTTCTTGTAATCTATCCAACATGTCGACAGATCTCTTCGAGAACGACGAAACTGTTGGCTAATAGCAATATCGATGAGGAGCAGCTCCTTAGTACCACGGGACCCATTCCTACATCCATTCTGGGAGGCTGACATGATATGATTTTTATCAATATGGATGTTAATTTTAGCTCTCAGAATGGATGTAAGAACTTTATAGACCGTCGGTAAACACGTGATCGGTCTATAATTCTTAGGTTCCGCAGTACTACCTGATTTATGGAGCAGGTGGGTTTTTCCTATCGTCAGAAACTGGGGCAGCGACCCTGACTCTAAGGCAGACTGGAACTGAGCTGCCAAGCGAGCGTGCGACCTTTGGAACCATTTAATCCAGAAATTGTGCAGCCCGTCCGGCCCTGGAGATTTCCAGTTAGGCAACAGACGGACTGCACGAGCTACATCTTGGAGGCTGATGGCTATTGCCCCCATTTCTGGTATAAGGTCGCACGCACGCTCGACCTCTCGAGTCCAATCACCCTCAGTGTGCCTGACAGGCACCGACCAGATGCTGCGCCAGAATGATCTCATAGCGTCATCATCCGGTAGATGCCTATCAGATACGCCTTGGTCCGGTCGCTCCCAAGCCCTATAAACCCACCTTTCGTTGCTTTGGAAAGTGCGATTCTGAGTGTACCGCTCCACTTGCCGCTTGTACCGACGAATACGATTTGCCCATGCATAGACCTTCTGCTTCAGGAAGTTAATACGCTCTGACACGCGGGTCAGATAATCTCGGGAACTAATATCAGTCCCCGAGAACGCCCGCCTCACGAAACGCATCACCCTAGGGCGAGTGTTGCCCTCCCTGAAGCAGATAAGCTTTATTATTATTCCATTTATTTAATCTTATATACATACACTTTACATTTTCAAATATTTAGGTACTTACATATAAAAACATAAATAAATACAAAAACATTTAAAAATATAAAAAGTAGTAGCCCACCGGTATCGGGAATAGGGTCCAAGCTACCGGTGGTCAGGGCTCCTGAGAAAGGAATCTCCTAACAATACGAGCCGTGTCCAGGAGTACTGCTTTCTGGATCAAGCCCTTGATCCAACTGCCTAACGAGAGCCTCCTGAGATGTTGGTCGAGGCTCTTGGCAATTAAGCCATTGGCCGTCACGACTATCGGCACAATGACTGCTATATCCACCTTCCACATGTCGACAACCTCGCGAGCCAGATCAAGATACTTTGTTTTTTTATCTCTCTCAGCCTTCACGAGGTTCTCGTCATGAGGGACAGCTATATCAACAATCATTGTGCGACGCTCTTGTCGATCTATCACCACTATGTCAGGCTTATTGGCAACAATAGTCCTGTCAGTGATGATAGATCGATCCCAATATAACGTGATATTGCCATTTTCGAGAACTGGGTCGGGCTCATACCTATAATAGGGTACTTCAGATTCCACAAGATTGTATTTAAGAGCAAGTTGCTGGTGGATAATCCTGGCTACAAGGTTGTGTCTATGCAAATAGTCTCCGTTAGCTAGACGAGAACAACCAGAAATAATGTGTCGTATTGATTTTCCGGGCCAGTGGCATGCCCGACAGATGTCAACCGTACCGTCCTTCACAATATATTTCCGCTAGTTATTCGTCATAATAACTTCGTCCATAATCGCACAGACAAAACCTTCGGTTTCCCCGAATAGGTCACCAAAGCGCAGCCAGGATACGGACGCTAAGAGATCTACATCGGGCCCATGTAGGACCCGGTAAAAGCGCCCGTGAAGCTCCTTGCTCTGCCATACTTCCCTGCGGTCATTAGTATCCAGTACTGTAGGTTTGCGCCATTTCTCTTTTGCCAAGGAGAGCGGGGTGAGGCCCTTGTCCACAGCGACCACATCTCGATGCATACCCACGTCAGCTTTGAGGAAGTACTCCCTAAGGCTGCATACCTCGCGGTTGTGTAGGGTCTTAGCATTTAAGAACCCACGACCCCCACACTTCCGCGGGATATACAGCCTCATCACCGATGATCGTGGGTGATGCATCCGATTTGTGGTCAGCAGTGTGCGGACCCTCCTATCCAGGGCGTCAAGTTCCGTCTGAGTCCATTTGAGTATGCCGAAAGAGTACATCAATACCGGCATGACCCAACCGTTGAAGGCGCGCACCCTGTTCCCGCCTGATAAAAGACTATTCAGTACTTTATTCAGGCGGCCAAAGAAGCGTTCCCTCAACGACTGTTTCACTTCAGCAGTACTGATGCCTAACGCTTCCGACATACCCAAATACTTGTAGGTTTCGGTTGAGCAGAGGGATCTAAGGTGTACGGAATCCGAGAGTTGAGTTCCCACGGATTCCATAATCTCCCCTCGCTTTACATGCATGACTACACATTTGTCCACACCAAATTCCATCCTGATGGCGCTACTGAAGGTTTCTGTTACCTTCAGTAGCTTCATCAGTTGCAAGTTGTTGGGGGCAAAGAGTTTCAGATCATCCATGTAAAGGAGGTGTGATATGACCTGACCACCTCTTCTCAACCGGTAGCCTTGGCCCGAACCCTCCAGTAGAGTACTGAGAGGGTTTAGGGCCAGACAAAACCACAGTGGACTCAGACTGTCGCCCTGAAATATGCCACGCTCGATCCTTATCGGTTCGCTGTTCTCCCGGATTTGTCGACATCCTGGATAGTGAAGAACCGTCCTCCACTGCCCCATACACGACATCAGGAAGGTGCGCAAAGTTGCATCCACTTTGTACAGCTCCAGCACCCTCATGAGCCATGTATGTGGCACCGAGTCATAGGCCTTCTTATAATCTATCCAACATGTCGACAGATCTTTTCGAGAATGACGAACCTGTTGGCTAATGGCAACATCAATGAGGAGCAGCTCCTTAGTACCACGGGACCCGTTCCTACATCCATTCTGAGAGGCAGACATGATAAAATTTGTGTCAATATGATTGTTAATTTTGGCTCTCAGGATGGATGTAAAAACTTTATAGACCGTCGGTAAACACGTGATCGGCCTATAATTTTTGGGTTCCGCAGTACTACCTGATTTATGGAGCAGGTGGGTTACTCCTGTCGTAAGGAACTGTGGCAGCGACCCTGACTCTAGAGACAGACTGGAACTGAGCTGCCAAGCGAGCGTGCGATCTTTGAAACCATTTTATCCAAAAATTGTGCAGACCGTCCGGCCCTGGAGATTTCCAGTTAGGCAACGGACGGACTGCACGAGCTACATCTTGGGGGCTGATGGTAATAGCCCCCATTTCTGGTATAAGATCGCACGCGCGCTCGACCTCTCGAGTCCAATCACCCTCGGTGTGCCTGACCGGCACCGACCAGATGCCGCGCCAGAATGAGCTCATGGCGTCGTCATCAGGTAGGTGCGTATCGGACACACCTTGGTCCGGTCGCTCCCAAGCCCTATAAACCCACCTTTCGTTGCATTCGAATGTGCGATTCTGAGTGTACCGCTCCACTCGCCGCTTGTACCGACGAATACGGTTTGCCCATGCATAGATCTTCTGCTTCAGGAAGTCGACACGCTCTGTGACGCGGGTCAGATAATCTCGGGAACTTATATCAGTCCCCGAGAATGCCCGCCTCACAAAGCGCATCACCCTAGGGCGAGTGTTGCCCTCCCTGAAGCAGATAAGCTTGCCAATGAGTGCTCTAGCCTCACCGATACGACGCTCAATCCTGCACTGCCAAGCTGGTACAGCTGGTCGTGCAGCTCTGTCACTGTTGGGGAACTTGACGTGAGCTACACGACATGCCGCTGCAGCCGCGCAGTACAAGATTGAGTGGGTATCAGCAAGGTCTTTGCTGCTATCAAAAAAATTTGATAGCTGCGAATCTAGAGCACACACCAGCGCTTTATTTTTCTTATGCATGGGCAAACGAGGTAGACGAGGTCTAAGCCCAGGCGGTGTGGAGCGGTGCTCTCGGAATGCATCCTCCAAAGCGCTCCTCAATCGTTCGTTACACTGGGTACTCACGGATATAGCCACGTCATCATCATCTTCACCAACGTGGTCAGGTCGCGGTGGTGCATTAGGTTGCAGTTGCACCGCGGCTGGTGGCGAAGCAGGTGAGACACGGCTACTCCGTGATTCGAGGTGTAGTCTATCAAGTGTGGCATCATCCAGCATACGGTTACGCTGGATGACCCGCACCTGATCCGACAGTCGTTGGGCCGATACGTTGACAGCTGGCTCAAGCACCTGAAACAGAGAGAGCATCCGACCACGGTACGCAGTCAGGTTAATTCCCCCCTCTGTAGCCCCATAGTATGAGCGCATGACGTTTTCGTTAATGGATTGTGTCCATCGCATGCGCTGCACACTTCCACCGGTAGCGGGAACCCTATCAGAGGCCGGTGGGCCTCGAGGTTCCAAGCTGGCTGGTGGTCGGCCTCTTCCCCGTCGACGCGCAGGTGGTGGTGTCGTCGGCGGAGTGGTGTATTCGTCGCTCGAGCTCGACGCAACTGCAGCGGCCGGAATCACTCGACTCACGGCTGGTGCAGGTCCCGGCGGCTGCGAGGCGGAGCTGAGCGACGAACCCGAAGATGTTGGGTGTGTGGTCAGCAATTTGGCCCGGTTCCTAGTTAGCATTTTCACGTTGTCATAAGTTCCGTTTTATTTTTGTAGTTCTCATCTCACTGTTGTTCACTATGATTTGCACTTGGTAATATATTTTTTTTTCTCGTTTTCGGTCTTATTTTCACTATTGTAAACATGATAATAAATATAAATAGTTTAGGAAAAATATTTGGAAAAAATTATGACAGTCGGCTTGACAGGCGGGCCACAGATTATTATTATTATTTCGTTTATTCATTTGTAAATACATATAAATTATATTTTTAAATATTTCAATGAAAAAATAAAAAAAAAACATTTAAAAATATAAAAAATAGTATCCCACCGGTATCGGGAACAGGGTCCAAGCTACCGGCGGTCAGGGCTCCAGAGAGAGGAACCGCCTGACAATGCGAGCCGTGTCCAGAAGTACTGCTTTCTGGATCAAGCCCTTGATCCAGCCGCCTAACGAGAGCCTCCTGAGGTGTTGGTCGAGGCTCGTGGCTATTAAGCCATTGGCTGACACGACTATCGGTACAATGATCGCTGAGTCCACATCCCACATGTCGACAACCTCGCGAGCCAAGTCAATATACTTGATTTGTTTATCTTTCTCGGCTTTCACGAGGTTCTCGCCATGTGGGACGGTAATGTCAACAATCATTGCACGCCTCTCGATTCGGTCCACCACCACTATATCAGGCTTATTGGCTATAATAGTCCTGTCAGTGATGATGGACCGATCCCAGTACAATGAGATATGACCATTATCGAGAACTGGGTCGGGCGCATATCTGTAGTACGGCACTTCCGATTCCACAAGAGAGTATTTCAGAGCAAGTTGCTGATGGATAATCCTGGCTACGAGGTTGTGCCTATGCAAGTACTCACCGTTAGCTAGACGAGAACAACCAGAGATTATGTGGCGGATTGTTTCTCCCGGACGATGACATGCCCGACATATGTCAACCGTGCCGTCCTTCACAATAAATCTCCGGTAATTTTTCGTCATGATAACTTCGTCCATAATTGCACAGACAAAACCTTCGGTTTCCCCAAAGAGGTCACCGACACGCAGCCAGGCTACGGACGCTAGTTGGTCTACATCGGGTCCATGTAGGGCCCGGAAAAAGCGTCCGTGAAGTTCCTTACTCTGCCATACTTCTCTGCGATCGTTAGTGTCAAGCACTAGAGGTTTGCGCCAGTTCTCGTTAGCCAAGGAGAGTGGAGTAAGGCCCTTGTCCACTGCCACTACATCTCGATGCATACCCACGTCAGCAGCTAGGAAATATTCCCTTAGACTGCATACCTCGCGGTTGTGTAGGGTCTTAGCATTTAAAAAGCCTCGGCCTCCACACTTCCGCGGGATATACAGTCTCATCACCGACGAACGTGGGTGATGCATTCGAAATGCAGTCAGCAGCGTACGGACTCGCCTATCCAGGACGTCAAGTTCTGTTTGAGTCCATTTGAGTACGCCGAAAGAGTACATCAATACCGGCATGACCCAACCGTTGAAGGCGCGCACCTTGTTTCCGCCCGAAAGAAAGCTATTAAATACCTTCTTCAGGCGGCCAAAGAAGCGCTCCTTCAACGATTGCTTCATGTCAGCAACATTGATACCTAACGCTTCCGACATACCCAAATACTTATAGGTTTCGGTTGGAGAGAGGGATCTCAGGTTTATGGAATCCGAGAGTTGTGTTCCCACGGATTCCACAATCTCCCCTCGCTTTACATGCATGACCGCACATTTATCCACACCAAACTCCATCCTGATGGCACTACTGAAGGTTTCAGTTACCTTCAGTAGCTCCATCAGTTGCAGATTGTTGGGGGCAAAAAGTTTCAAGTCATCCATGTAAAGGAGGTGAGATATAACCTGACCACCTCTCTTCAACCGATAGCCTAGCCCTGAATTCTCTAGCAGTGTGCTTAGAGGATTCAAAGCTAGGCAAAACCAAAGCGGACTCAAACTGTCACCCTGGAATATACCCCGCTCGATCCTTATCGGTTCGCTATTCCTCTGGATTTGTCGACATCTTGGATAGCGAAGGACCGTCCTCCATTGCCCCATACATGACATCAGGAAGGTGCGTAGCGTTGCATCAACTTTATACAATTCCAGCACCCTCATGAGCCATGTATGAGGAACTGAGTCATAGGCCTTCTTATAGTCTATCCAACATGTCGACAGATCCTTTCGGAAACGCCGAACCTGCTGGCTAATGGTCATATCTATGAGGAGAAGCTCCTTAGTACCGCGGGACCCATTCCTACATCCATTTTGAGAGGCAGACATGATACAGTTACTATCTATATGTGTGTTAATCTTAGCTCTCAAAATGGATGTAAGAACCTTATAGACCGTCGGTAAGCACGTGATCGGTCTATAATTTTTAGGTTCCGCAGTACTACCTGATTTATGGAGCAGGTGGGTTATTCCTGTAGTTAGAAATTGGGGCAGCGACCCTGACTCTAAGGCAGACTGGATCTGAGATGCCAAGCGGGCATGCGACCTTGTAAACCATTTTATCCAGAAGTTGTGCAGCCCGTCCGGCCCTGGAGATTTCCAGTTAGCTAACGGACGGACTGCACGAGCTATATCTTGGGGGCTGATGATAATTGCCCCCATTTCTGGTACTAGATCGCACGCGCGCTCAACATCCCGAATCCAATCGCCCTCGGTATGACAGACAGGCACCGACCAGATGCTGCGCCAGAAAGAGTATATGGCGTCATCATCCGGCAGGTGCGTATTAGTCACACCTTGGTCCGGTCGCTCCCAATCCCTGTACACCCACCTTTCATTACTTCGGAATGTGCGATTCTGGATGTACCGCTCCACTCGCCGCTTATACCTGCGAATACGGTTTGCCCATGCATATACTTTCTGCTTCAGGAAGTCGATACGCTCTGTGACACGGGACATATAGTCACGGGAGCTGACACCAGTCCCCGAAAACGCCCGTCTCACAAAGCGCATCACTCTTGGGCGAGTGTTGCCCTCCCTGAAGCAGATTAGTTTGCCTATGAGTGCTCTGGCCGCACCAATACGACGCTCGATCCTGCACTGCCAAGCCGGCACGGCTGGCTTCGGTCGTGTAGCTCTGTCATTAGGAAATTTGACGTGAGCTACACGACATGCCGCTACAGCCGCGCAGTACAGTATCGAGTGTGTATCGGTGAGGTCTTCGCAGTCATCAAAGTAATTTGACAACTGCGAATCCAGAGCAGCCACCAGCGCCCTATTCTTATTATGCATGGGCAAACGAGGTAAGCGTGGCCTAAGCTCGAGCGGCATGCTGCGATATTCCCGAATAGCACACTCCAAAGCACTCCTCAATACATCATTGCAGTGGGTACTTACGTTTGTAACCATGTCATTACACTCCTCGTCAGCGTGGTTGGGAGCATGGTTGGACGGTGGTACCACAACTGGTACCACAGTCTGCGACGGAGGGGCAATAACACGGCTACCCATTTCAGTTCGGAGGCGATCAAGTACAGTATCATCCAACATATGATTACGCAGGATGACCCGTACCTGATCCGACAGTCGTTGGGCCGAAACGTTGACGGCTGGCTCAAGCACCTGGAACAAAGAGAGCATCCGAACACGGTACGCGGTCAGGTTGTTACCTCCCTCTGTAGCCCCATAGTATGAGCGCATGACGTTTTCATTGATGGATTGCGTCCATCGCATGCGCTGCACACTTCCGCCGGGAGCTGGGACCCTATCAGAGGCCGGTGAGCCTCGAGGTCCTAAGCCGCTCGGCGGCCGGCGTCCTCCCCGTCGACGCGCAGGTGGTGGTGTCGTCGGCGGCGAGAAGAACTCGTCGCTGGAGCTCGACGCAACTGCCACGGCCGGTGTCACAGCACTCACGGTGGGGCTGGGTTCCGGCGGCGGCGAGGCGGAGCTAAGCGACGAGGCCGGAGGTGGTGGGCGTGCTCTCCGTGCTGCGGCTCTCGTCAACATTTTTCTCTTCTCACTGTTTCATTCATCGTCATTGTTAACTTTATCTTGTCATTTTCACTATTGTTTTTTTATTATTTATATATTGTAGGTATTATTGCAGTTTTTGTCTGGTATTGTATGCATTTTTGGACGTTTAAAATAAGATAATTTGTTGATGTAATTGATAAAATATGCAGAGAAAATTTTTCTTGTCAGTTCGGTTGACAGTCGAGCCACAGATTATTATTATTATGATTATTATTATTATTATATTATTCACAACCTACCAGGAGATCAGAATCACAAAATATATTCTGAGGCTGGTATTATGAGAGGTACAGATTCACCAATTACCAGGAGACCAGAATGATGAAGAAGTGATTTCGGGGCTGGAGTCATGAGAGGTATAGATACTAAAACTGCCAGGAGACCAAAGTCGTGAATCAGTATTTTTGGGGCTAGAATCTTAAGCGGTATAGATTCAAAAATAATAATTCTAGAATAGCCACATCTGAGCTGGATAAATTAATTATCGATTATAATTTAGACATAGTACTTGTTCAAGAACAATACCAATACTCGCACTTGCGTCATAGAATTGTTCAGCTTGATCGAAGCTCGCGTGCCGGGATTTATGTAACACGTTCTCCGAACTTTACTGTTACGTCTTTATGTATCATCTTTGTGTAGGTCTCATCGGCTAACTTTAAGATCTATGTTGTGAGCTGCTACTTTCAATATTCAGAGACTGTAGGACCTCATATACATAACCTCCGTCATGTCTTACAGTCGCTCGCGGGCTGCAAAGTTATAGTCGGTGCGGACGTTAACGCATCTTTTTCCCTGTGGTATGGCAAGGTTCGGTTTACGGACTCCGAACCACGTTGCGCTGTTGAAGACTTCATTGCTGTAACGAACCTATCAATTCATAATACCCCTGACGCACCATCTACTTTTTGCAGCCAAATGGGCGAATCTTTTATTGACGTCACACTTTCTAGTGCAGACGTACGTTTAGATAAGTGGCGTGTCCTGCCTGACGCGTCTTGTAGTGATTATCGCCTGATTGTGTACGAATTCGTTTCTATATTTACTCGCGGTCCGATACACATAGATGGTAATTTTAGATATAAATGTAAAGGCGCGAATTGGGAATTCTTTAGCTCACTTTTTGCGTGTCATGCCAAAGACTTCACTCGCGACGGGCTGTCAACTGAAGAAAGTGCTGAGATTATGTCAGAAACCTTCACTTACTGTGCTGACATTGCTATTGGTCGCACATCTATGACCAATATTCGTAGGTGTGATTGGTGGAGTGACTACCTAGTTGAACAACGCAAAAGTTATCGCAAAGCGCGCAGACATCTTAATAAGCTGAAAAAACGTAATGTGACCGGGGACGAGTTTACTCATGCTTTAAATACGTTTAGAGTTGCCAAGTCACGCTACAGAGCATCGGTGGAAAAATCTAAGTGTAACCTATTGCGGAAAATTGTCGAAAAACTAGATAAGGAGGGTCCGTGGTCTCCTTTATATCATGAGTTCAAAGCCAATAGATCAGTCGACCTTGCGTATGTCCAAAACATTAAAGTAAACAATGAACATACTACCGGTATCGAAGAAACAACGGAAGTTCTGCTTAATTCTCTTATACCTGATGATTCAATAGTAAATGACACTGAATACCACCAACACACTAGAGCGTGGGCAGCTTTGCCACCTGAGTCACCAGCGTCAGACCTTCCATCCACTGACGAATTCATGAATGTTGTCAGGAGACTACCTCTTAACTAATCGGCAGGTGAAGATAAAATATCTAACAGAATGATTATAGAAGCGTGTAAAACAGCGGGTGACGCGATTTTAACTGTCTATAACCGATGCATAGCGGATGGTATTTTTCCTAGGAAATGGCGACAAGGCTATATACGCATAATTCCGAAGAATGGTGACAAGCCTCCTGACGACCCTAAGTCGTATCGGCCCATTACACTACTTCCATCTTTGTGTAAGCTCTTAGAGTGACTAATCGTTCCGCGCTTGCTACCGAACGGACCTAAATTTCGTAATAACCAATTCGGTTTTACTGTTGGAAAATCTACCGTCGATGCAACACTCTCTGTCCGTAAAATTGTTAATGTTTCCGAACTTAAATACGTTATCGGGCTTTTTCTAGATATTTCTGGGGCTTTTGATAATGCATGGTGGCCAATGCTACTACTAAAATTGAAAACCCGTGGTTGCTACAAAAATATTTATTCTCTGGTTCACTCGTACTTTTTTAATGGTTCCGCGAAACTCAAACTTGGACATCATTCTGTGACGAAATTTCTAACCATGGGATGTCCTAAGGGCTCAGTGATAGGCCCGTACGTATGGAATTTGGGGTACGATGATTTTGTCGCGATTCCGCTTTCTTGCGATTGCTCATTAACCGGGTATGCGGTCGATGGGCTGCTGATCATTCAGTCAAGTACTCGGGCTGGCCTTGAGAGTTTGGCTGAGACTTCCCTTCGTTTAATATCTCAGTGGGGTGATCGGAATTGTCTTACCTTCGCACCGCATAAAACCTATCAACTTATGTTGAAAGGTAACCTTAAGTCTTGGCCTAACGTTCCCGTTAAAAAATAACAGTCTATATGCTAACCCGGTATGGTATTAGAAAATAACTTTCCATTTATTGAGCATCTAAAAACAGTAGGTGAAAAAGCTAAAAAGAACTTCTATGCGTTGACGAGGATTTCCAAGGCTACTTGGGACCTATCATTCCTAACGTTAAAAACAATCTATGGGGCTACTTACCTGGGTTGTATGTGCTACGGGGCACCTGTTTGGGCTGATAGGGCCACCATTGGGGCGGTACGACGTAAATTGCTACAAAGTCAACGTTTAGCTTTGATTTTCCTATGTAAAGCGTATAGGACGGTTAGCACTGAAGCCTTACCGGTACTTGCAGGTGTACTTCCAGTCGATCTTGAGGTGCAGCGACGTGCTGCAATGTACTATTCTGCACGAAAGACTACGGACCTAGACTTTTTACCTCAACGTGATCGTGCCAAGATTTCTAGATTACTTTAACCTCAAACTGAAGTTTGGGAGGAAATTTTATCCGAATGGCAATGTAGGTGGGAAAGTTCCATCAAAGGCAGACACCTCCACCAGTTCTTCCCATCGGTTCGCGAACGGCTGGATAGGACATGGCTGGAGGTGGATCACTGCCCAATTTCTTACAGGTCATGGCAACTTTAAGAGTAAATTATTTTCCTTCAAGCTTGTTGCCTCACCTTTATGTCAATGTTCTACTCCTGATTGCGAATACGAACAATCCGCACATCATATCCTGTGGGAGTGTACTCTTTGGCAGGCTGAGCGCAATATTATGTTGGATAGTATTCAGCATACGTCTGGAGTTGTCTATTACACGGACCTTGTGGAAACTAGAACAAATTTACGTGCATTCAAGCGTTTTTGCCATACCTATTATTGGAATCAAGTGTAACAGCTCACAATTTTAGGACCCATTAATATTAGTGTTTTTAACCAGTGGTGCTTGGCAACTGGGGCAAGCCCATGGGGGTCTTGGGCCATTAGGCACAAGACCCCCTTTGTGCCTAGTTTTGTTCTGTCTCCCGCTTGATTAGGAGGGAAGTGGAAATTATTTTTGCACTCCTCCGCTGTCTTTTCTGATTAATTTAGTTTCAGGACCCAAGACAGTCTAATCGTTTCTCTAGGACTCGTCGAGCTTCACTGCCTCGGCGTTTTTTCTGGTGGTCGCCACTGTTGATTCTGGCTTACAGAAGTTACAGTGGTTTGGGAATAGTGTGGCGGGCTTGACTAAAACCCATCCCTGTTCCTTCAGTTGCCTAAGTGCCTAGAGGTGCGGTAACTCTGTTTCGAATTTAACCGCTACCCCTGAGCAGGACTACGGAACCCTATACTGCGCGTGGCCCGACACGCACTTGGCCGGTTTTTCTTATAATCGTTACCGTAAGTCGTAACCAGACGATTGATATAAAATGTTGTAAGTGTTTGTGTTACTTCTAACGAAAAAAAGATTTTAGCCTTCTTTTCTACGAAAAAAAAATTAACGGAAAGGACAATAGACAATGGTCCTTAAAAAATACCGAAATAATTATGTAGAAAAATTTGCTAACAAATTATGAATTTGCCAAAGTAACAATAAAAAATTATTTAAAAATTATTTTTTTGACTCAGCGATCATTGTACCGATAGTCGTGTCAGCCAATGGCTTAATAGCCACGAGCCTCGACCAACATCTCAGGAGGCTCTCGTTAGGCGGTTGGATCAAGGGCTTGATTCAAAAAGCAGTACTTCTAGACACGGCTCGCATTGTCAGGCGGTTCCTCTCTCTGGAGCCCTGACCGCCGGTAGCTTGGACCCTGTTCCCGATACCGGTGGGATACTATTTTTATATTTTTAAATGTTTGTTTACTTTTTTTTTTAATTTAAATATTTAAAAATGTAATGTAATATGAAACAATTGAATAAACGAAAATAATATTTCAAATTATGCAAAAAACCGTTTAACCAGTTTAGTAAAAACAAATAAAAAATACAACAAAGCTGTCAAAATAAACAAAACCAACGTGATTTACCAAAAGCAGTCAAACATTGAAACTAAAAATGCCCCCAAAAAATCCACTCGAGAAGTATTTCGAGCATATACATTTTTATCAATACTATTTCTTTACTGTTATTTATCTGTCGAAAGTGCCACTATTTTGGCACGTGCTTAGTATTATATTCCTGTCCCCACCGATGACCTATACGTGCAAAGGATATGACAATTCAACAAAAAACCCGTGTCCTTGTGAGGAGCCCATATGGGATAGGAGCGTGTTCGAAGAGACCTTGCAGACTAAATACAAGATTATCTGTGAGAAGAACTGGCTCGTCAGCTTTTCTCAGAGTGTGCTATATATTGGAATGTTGTTGGGCGCATTTTCATTTGGATTGTTGTCTGATAAGTAGGTCTTTTATTATTTAAATATGTTAATGTAATTATGGGAGCAGGCGGAGCAGTGGTGGCCCAGTGGTAACGGCCGCGACTTAGAAGTTGTAGGCGCTTTACTTTGTGTAAATTACTTCATCATTGCTGCTCTCAAAACGGTGAAGGAAATCATAGTGGAACCGACATGTCCTAGAACCAAAACTTCGACGATATGAGACATTCACCAACCTGCATTGGGGCCGCGAGGTGGTGTACGGTCCACACCCTCTCACAGAGACAATACCTGTGTCCCAGCAGTGGGAACGATAAAGTTTGATTATGTTTACTAATTTAAATATACTTATTTGAAACACAACATCTAACTTTGCCGCAAATAACTCTAAATGGCCTATGAAAAACACGAAAGCAAACATACTTTTTCAAATATTTATTATCTTTGTCACTCATTGCTGAGATTTCATGATTTTAGGTATAAGCCGCCTTCTCATATTTTTCAATTCCACTGTACAAACCAATTCTAGTAGCTCTCTACGATAATAAATGAGTCTTTGATTTAATTATCATCGATATTCCGTCAGAAAAAAGCGTCTCGTAACTCAAAATTAATTTCAAAATATTGATGAACGTTCGCACACGTTTCCAATTAATAACGTTAAGCATGAGCCTTGGAGTTTATATTGTGATCTGAAATGACTATCAACTAAAAAAAAACAACCGACTTCCAAAAAAAAGTACACTAAAAATTTAAAAATAACTTTAATTTCGGAAGTCGGTGAAAGTAATTTTTAAATTTTTAGTGTATTTTTTTTTGGAAGTCGATTGTTTTTTTTTGTAAAAAAGTTTTTTATTTTTCGCTTTTTAGTTGTTATACCCCAGAACTAAAAACACCAATAACATGGAACGTGGCATTTAAACATTTAGAGAACACCAAAACGTCATTGAGATATGCGTATTTTTCGTTTTTGTTCAGTTCAGCGAGTATATTCTTTCAGATAAAAAAAGAATTTTGAAAATCGGTCCACAACTGACGGAGAAATGCGCGCACATACATAAAAAAAATAACGAAAAAAAAAAACACACATACAGTCGAACATAGAACCTCCTCCTTTTTCGAAAGTCGGTTAAATATGATGGGAACTGCTGTAACGAGTGGGATGTTTCAAGTAATCGTAAAAAACAATGTTGAGAAGTCGTGAGTGTCTGGATGTAAATCTAAAAGGTTTTGTAGGCGCGGGCTTGCGTACGGCGAGTAGCTCACCATCCAATAAGAACCAGCCCCCCTAGTCAGTGGAGATCTGCCATGCTTGGGCAAAGCACCGCCGTGTCCTCGTGCATGCGATAGGCGGCAGCGACCTCTCGCACCCGGCCCTGGTCCAGGCCATGGTACGGAGTGAGAGGGATCTCTTCCATCTGCGAAGCAGTAATGCTCACGAAGGAGGAGGCTAAACGGGTGAGGGAGATTCAACGAAGTGGCCCTCACGCCCCTAGCCGCAGCCGCAGGAGACGCCCTGGGCGTCAGAGGTCGCAGGACGATCTCTGGAAACCATAGACGCGGGCCTGCGGACGTTGAGTAATGGGTAGCTCGCCGTCCGATCAGCACCAGGCCCGAGAGTTGATGGCGCGTAGTGTTACACGCGCGCCTCAAAGATATGTCAGCCACCACTGACGGGGCCCATCATGGCCGATGCCTGCATACCAAGGGTCGCGAATAAATTCGTAACAGAGTTATCGCGGCCCTAGGCACTCGGGCAAGGAAGGAACAGGGGAAGTCATAGAATGATTTCCCATACCCAAAAAAAAACCCGCCTAGCCAAATAACTTTTCTATTAGCGTTTACACGAACGCTATGTACAAAATGTGTGGCATTGACATTACCTGCGGACATTTTTTTGGCTAAGGGGGCTGACCTAAGCCGACGGCGTGTAGTGTTCCACGCGCGCCTCAAGGAGGTGTCAGCAGCAACTGACGGGGTCCGCTGCGGCCGATGCGTGTCTGGGTCGCGAATAAATTGGAAAGAGAGTAACCGTTGCCCTGACACAGGCAATTGAAGGAACAGGGGTGGGTTTTAGTTAGTAAAAGTCTGACACGCCCTTCCGCTCCACCAAAAGCGGGAGAAGTCATAGGATGAATACCCACCCCCAAAATAAAAAAAATGGTTACGAAAGGTTACAGAGAAAGTTTGTCAGTTTAGCTGAATTAATTAAATTGCAATTCATGTGGCCAGCTTCTGGGGCCTAAGCCTCATTTTAGGATTCCATTGTCAACAAGAAACCCACAAGTTTTTTTATTTATTATTTGGGAAAACACACAATTGTACATGTTGTATAAAAAGTATACAATAAAGGAGGTTAACGTTCAAGGATGTGTAATAACTATATGCCATAATAACAGATAATATATTATCACTTGAAATAACGTTCACATGATATAATTAACATATGCTATAAAAACAAATAACCTAATTTCATGTGATCTAATATTACATTTCATATAAACTTCTTTTGCTCTAATAACATTTAGTATAACGTTCATCTCAAATAATTTTCAATTAGTATATTGCTCTTTTTATATAACGTTCAGTTGACCTAATTTTCATATTTACTCATTTTCTGCCCAAATTCTGTAGTGAATAAGTAAACATCAGAAAACATCATAATGTTATAACCTCATCTAACCCAAATGATTCACCAACAATAGAAGGGATCTGGCGCTCGGCGGCCGCTATCGCGGCACGCTCGCCTAACCTAACCTAACCCACATAATTCACCAACCAAAGAGGGGATGTGACGCAGGTATATATGAGGTGAATATGAAAGGACAAAATAACATATTAATTCGTAGTTATTTATTCTATTACTGGGTGGTTTAAAAAAAAATAACCACGAAGGCTAAGGTGGGGAGCGAAGCGGAGCGGAGCTCTCGCCTTAGCCTTCTTACCTAACCTATCCGAGTCGCGGTACTCTGAGTCGTGGTGTTAACCATAATGACGTTTTTTATATATATTAAACGTTAGACCTAATGATTTTCGATTAAATAAACGTTATATCAAACAACTTTGTACTTAGTAAGTTTTAGAAAAAGTAAATGTTATATGTAAAAAAAATTATATCAACAGTTGGTATATTTCACGTTGATTATATCTTATGAAAGATAATAAAATGAAATTAGACCAAATGAGCTTATACGTTATGAGACGCACCCGTTTATAATCCAATCAGTTTTTGCAAAAATATACAAAACAAAGTAGACGTTTCAAAATTATGTTAAACGTTACAATAGAATTTGAATATTATACTAACTGAATATTAGTTCAAATGTGCATTATAGAAAATGTTTATTAAACCATATAAAATTAGGTAAACTGAAATTATATCAATAATTCATTATATCATTTCATCGTTATACTAAAAAAATATATAATAAATGAAATTAGGTCATGTGATCGTTAGAACTTTTGTTATTATGTCAAATGGTACAAAAATCAAAATCAAAATCAAAAGTCATTTATTCAAACTAGGCTGAGAACCAGCACTTTTTGAACGTCAAAGTTCTACATAAAGACAGTCCCCCGAAAAACGCCCGCCCGTCACCACTTCCTAGTGTTTTAGCTGTGAAGAAAAAGTGGCCAACAAACTCCCCAGCAACACATCTGTCTGTTAAGTTTTAAGAACTTTAATCTATATAATTCTAAGCAACAATCTTAACATTATGTAAAACAGAAAAAATAATATATGTCGTCTAAAATATAATCATAAAATTAAATAATCCGCCACTTGCCAGCTAGCACACTCAATCATGCCATTAAAAACAAACTCAAGCATAAACACTAAACCAAATTAAAGAAGCCTCCATACATAACTGGTGTGCCTGCTTACAAGAACAAAGATTGAAACTATCAAAGGGCTGTGATTCGTTGCCACAAGTGATGAACTAGGGCCATCACACTAAATTTGGTAGACAATTATTATATGAACTCATATAATCTGTCATAACCATAAGCTAAATATGGAGAAAGAACATCATTGTCTTGCGTTCAACACAGCGACCAACTATTATTATCTTCTTAGTAGTCGTTGATGGAATAGTATGCTTTCGAACAGAGACTAGATTTAACTTTAGTTTTAAATGCATTAAAAGGCAAGTCAAGAAAAAAACGGGGTAGCTTATTGTAAAATTCGATACCGAGACCCTCAAACGAACCATGAACCCTACGAACACGGTGGGAAGGAACATGAAGTTTATACTTATTTCTGGTGTTAAAATTGTGGATATCACTGGTCTTGTGGTACGCACCCAACGTTCAATCATCAACATTTCCACTTCATAATATAAATATTATTACTAAGACTTAGGTACATCATCATTCTCCTGCCCATATCCCAATTTATTTGGGGTCGGCGCAACATGTCTTTTTCTTCCATACTCCTCTATTAGTCGTCATCTCTGTAGTCACCCCCTTTTTACCCATATCCTCTTTCACACAGTCCAACCATCGTTTCTTTGGCCTTCCCCTACTCTTATAGCCATCCACATCCATACACAAGACTTTCCTCACGACATTTTCTTCATTCCTCCGCATCACATGCCCATACCACGACAACCGATTTCCACACAATTTTTCAGTCAGCGGTGCCACTTTCAGACTTCCTCTTATATACTCATTCCTAATCCTATCCATGCGCGTAACACCACACATCGCTCTTAGCATTCTCATCTCAGCTACATGCAATTGCTTTAAGACTTAGGTACAGTATGGATGAAATGTATGGCTGATTTTAATATTATACTAGATTGAATTATTTTTAAGTGTTTTAACCAATTCTTTTTTAAATACATTATGGGATAACGCAAATATGTCTATTTACCCGACTGCGCGATGCAAGGGAGGGTAATGTGTTTATCAGCCTATGCATGTAACATAGGCTAATAAACACATTACCTACCCTCCCTCCCTTATAGCACACATTATCACATTGCCATCACACGCATAGCACACACATAACCATCCCTATATCGTTGTTCCTTTGTGGCCTATGGAGACCAAACACGTGGGCCGATTTTGATAATTCTTACGTCAATTTATTCGTCTTAATCTTGCGAGTGCCACAGTGCCACAAACTCATCTGGCCCTGTGGCCAAAAAAGGAACTAAGGACGCCATTTTGAAATGTCTATCTGCCTGCCAATCGCTGACATATTCACCATTGGTTGTTTACTCTGTGTGTTTATTTTTGGTTAAGTGGTTATACCCAGTGAAAAATGCCGAAAGCTTTAAAAAGTGATGCGAGGAACGTTATATTACGTCTTAGATTTTATGAAGGAAGAAAAACGCTTTCAGACACCGATTATACCGTTCGAAAAGATGTATGAACCCGCCACACAGGTTAGTGTTGTCATCTTTTGAAAATAAATTCCACGAAAACACGTTACTATTTCGCACGTGCTAGTAGAATAGATGTATGATTCTTTTTAATTTTTCATTACTTCTGTTACAGGTGTTGAGGAGCGATTTATTACAAAACTTGTGAAGGAAAAAGAACAGGCAGATGAAACTTAAACAAAAGTTTCCACGGCAGGAAAAAAAGGAAAATGTCGAATGGTAAATTTGAAGTGGATGATTTCGGTCTCGGTGTCATAAGAAGAAAAAATCATGAATTCTACACTATGCGGAAAGAAATGTGACCGTCAGGATGGCTGGACCAAACGAGATATTTACATGAGACCATGTGCACTATTTAGTACCTATTTGCTACTATTTTCTACCTATAGTGAAATATTTGCTATCATTGCGTTAAGAAATATATCAAAGAAATAAAGTGGTCAGCCATTCTGACGTCAGGTTGGCTGACCACTTCCAAGTTCTCATAGTTTTAGCGTTGTATTAACCGCGCTGTTAGAGTAAATATTTACTACCTATTTGCTACCTTAACATATATTTTTACACATCTATAAGAAGCTCGTATAAAAAGTTATTAATAAAAAACATTAAAACGCCTGTACCTACATAAAATATTTAAGTTTTTTCTTCTCAGAATAATTAATTGCTAACAGTATTTTTGCAGGCGCTTAGTGGCTTACGAACAACTTATTTCTGGATAACCATAGTAAAGTTTTATCCATTTATAAAATTTTATTATTATTGTGGGATCAAATGGTGAAATAAAATATTCCGTTGGGTGAAAACTACTATATTTTTCGTTAAAATTGGATAAAAGGTGTAAAAACTCAGTAAATAATTATAACGCGTCTTTCCTCGTCTATCGTCCTATGCGCCACCTTCCTTTTTTTTCCCACCCCTTCCCTTTCATGCATAGACAGCGTTCACTGACATCTCTGCACACGATCCTTTTCACTCAAAATTCATTCCACACTCGGTCATCCTACACACTGTCTGCCTTTAGACACAACGTTTCAAACACTCAAATCTCATGCAATCGTCACACCTTACAGAAACAATCTTAATCCATACATAACATTTTAGACTATGTCTTACATCAGTTACACAAGCATAATAACATTGTTTTCTTAAATGATATAAATTCAAACAAGCCCTTAGGTTCTTGTTTCACAAGCAACAAAAACACATTAACTTACATTTTACCACTCAACAACGTAGCCAGTTAATCTTAGTATTTCTTTTTATAGAAAAAGAGATAAAAAGATACGTCATTGGTTACAAACACAGTTATAACAGTTAGGCTTTACATCTTAATACATCTTTGCATAACAAAGAAATACAAAACACCTTAGTGACACAACAATATAACCAATTAAGTACACTACCTGCAACAACTCTGTTTATTTATGAATCTAAGACAAATAGAGAAAACACAAAAATATATCTTTACACCTATTACTTTCATGCACTCAACACGCAACAAACATACTTCGTAAATTTTGCTCACTTACCTAGATCTCACTCCTTATCACCTGGCCATTTTTTCATATGATCAGTAGATGTTGTGGTTTTGATTGGCCCTTCGGCCACCACATCAACTTTTTCCACGTCATATCTATCATGTCGTTTAACTTTTGTAACCCGATAAGGTCCCAGATATTTCGGTTTGAGTTTGAGTCCTGGCCCAAACTGGGTTCGTTTTATAGCAACTAGCTCCCCTTCTTGATATTTTCTACTATCCTTTCTATGTTTGTCGTAGTACTTCTTATTCTCCTGCTGTATCTCCAGTATTTGCTGTTTCACCCTTTTCCTCAAATCTTCCCTATTTTCTGTGTAATGGTCCCGTTCTTCTTGTTGTAGTAGCTGATACATTTCTATATCGTCTTGTTTTTTCATTTTCTTTCCTATTAACATCCCAAATGGACTGGTGTTCACGCTCCTCTGGTAAGTACTATTTAAAGCCATTTGCACTCTTCCAACATACCACGTACACGTACCATAATCCTGGTTTCTCAACACATATCTTGGTAAGTACAGGTATAATAATTCGGTGAACTCTTTCCACCTGACCATTGCCTCTAGGTACTTCTGTAGTAATATGACATAGTTCTATTCCCTCCGTCACGCAATACTGTTGAAACTCGTTGCTAGTGAAAGCAGTGCCTCTATCTGTGATGAATCTTTCTGGACTTCCAAAAGTTTGCTGTAGTATCTCCAAGTTATTCAACACTTCCTTCGTGGTGGTACTTTTACATGGGAACAACCATACAAACTTCGTAAAAGCGTCATTAACGGTAAGGATATGATTATACTGCTTATGAGTCTCTGTTATAGGTCCAACATGATCCAAGTGCAGCGTATGCAGTGGACTGTCTCCTTTCTCAATTGGATTAAGGTAACCTTCCTGTTTTCCTTCTTCTCTATTTGTCAGCAGACATGGTATACATGATGCTATGTAATCTTCAACTTTCTTTCCTATTTTTTCAATGTAATAATCCTTACTTATTAGATCTAAAGTTTTCTTCTTTGCAAAATGACCATTACTGTGGGCCCTCTTAATAATTTCGTTCTCCATCATGCTAGGTATAACAAGTTGTTGCTCTGATCCTTTATAAAGCAATCCTCGGTTCAGATTGTAATCTATAAATGTTTTTCCTTCTTCCAAAATTTTCAATATTGCACTAAGGCCCTCGTCGCATTCCTGTGCGCGTTTAATATCCTGGTGTAAGCTAGATGTTATGGCTGCTACATATGGATTTCGACTTAATGCGTCGACATGCCTCATACCAGTTCCATCACGGTGTTCTACTGTAAAATCGTAATCCTGTAGAAATAAAATCCATCGAGCCACTCTTGTTGATGATGCTAAATCTTTCTTGTTTAGCGTCATTTGAAAAGCTTTACAATCGGTGACAATCTTGAAGAATTTTCCATATACATAATGTCTGAACTTCTTAACACCTTCAATTATAGCTAGCGCTTCAAGTTCATAGCTGGTGTACTTGGTCTGTGCATCCGTAGTTCTTCAGCTCATATAGTGAACTGGGTGTAAATTCCCTTCATCACCTCTTTGCATTAAAATAGCTGAATAAGCAAGACCTGATGCGTCAGTATGTAGCTCTGTCTCTGCTCTTTGGTCATAGATCTTCAACACTGGTTCAGTAGCCAGCTTCATCTTCAATTCGTTAAAAACAACTCTATGTTCATCATTAAATTGAAACTTACAGTCCTTCCTCAACATATCTGTGAGTGGTTGTGCAATCTGTGCATATTTAGGTATAAATTTCCTAAAGTAGGAACAAAGTCCCAAAAAACTATGCAGTTGCTTGCTGTGACTTCTTCCAGTTAATATTTAATCCATATTCCGACGCAGTATTTAGAACTTCCTTTAGGCGCTCAAGAGCCTGATCCTCGTCTTCCGCTGGAATTAGAATATCGTCAATAAAAACAATCACAATACCTCTGGCAATCAATTCTCTAAATATGATTGTGATAAATCTTGTAAAGACCTTGGGACAAGTCGCTAGACCAAACGGTGCACGCAAAAACTCATATTGTCCACTTGTTGTGACAAACGAAGTATACTTAATTGAATCTTCATGTACACGTAAATGAAAGTAACCATTTTTCAAGTCTAAAGTACTAAATATTTTAGCTGAGGACAACTTGTCAATGAGATCATCTACTCGTATTATAGGGACTGGGTATTCATCCTTAATCATCTTGCTGTTAATCTTCCTATAATTGACACATATTCTTAAACCACCATCCTTTTTTCTCACCAACACTAGTGGACTAGAATATTCTGAGTAACTCACCCTGATAATTCCATCGTCAAGCCATTCTTGGATTTGGCGATCCACATCTTCCTGCTCTTTGAATGATATTCGTCGTGGCCGTTGTGATACAGGTAAGTCATCTCTGAGAACAATTTTCATTTTTATCGGAGCTTCTTTATTTTGCTGTGGCACATAATTTGTTATTAACCTCATGACCTCATCTTTTACAAAAGAATTACTAACGTGAGCTAATCAATCAACAGAACTAGAGTAACATGCAACATCTTTCAACCATTCATAGTTTGGGTTCATCCAATCATCCTTCGGCAATAACCAAACGATAGAATCTTTCATAAACATCATAACATTTCGTAAAAAATCATTACCAATTATCATTTGGAATGGCACAGAGTCGTTAGGCATTACATAAAACTTAGTATTATGATATATACAATTATCAATCGTTATGTCTAATGTGACAACACCCCCGTATTATTATTATACTCTTTGACCACATGACTTTACTTGTGAATAACCTAATCCGGTTAACGTAATATTGTTTTCGTTACACTGTATTATCAAATCTAACCTGTTAAGTTCGTTGTAAAAATCCTTTGACATCAAGTTAGAATAGAATATAATAGTTGTGCTAGAGAACACAACTATTCTATTCTAGAATAACTGTTTTAGTGGTTTTATACGACGTACAACCGATAAATTATTGTCAGAGTCCTTGTTAAGTGTATTTACATTGTGAGTGTCAAACTCCACAACATGGCTGCGGTCACTACAACCAATCGTAGCTCTGCTTCGCGGTTCCATAGTGCCAACATCATAACACGAATCATTCGCGCTTGTGTTCACACCGGTCGTCGCCATATAGACATCGCCCTGAACTTGGTCTTAATTTTCGTCGTTCACATTCACACTATTGGTGGCGCCCTCTTGCATCAAGTTGAAGAATGCTTTTTTCGACATGTGATTGGTCGGTCTTCGTTGTTCGTGTTCAGTGCCCGAAGTCTGCCGAGTGCCCGATGATGACGTAAGTATTCGCTGTTTGCTTCAAACTCGAATCCGTACTCGCAGTTTTCTTCGATGGGCAATTTGGAGAAATGTGGCCAAAATTATTGCAATGGAAGCACTTTTTACCTTGCGACCGATGAGGACAAACCGCCGACGTATGACTCTTTTATCCACAGTTGAAACATCGTGTTATTGCAGCTACGTTTCTTCTATTATTACTGCCGATCTGTGTGTCATTTGGCAACTTACCACGTCGAATGTCCTTAGCGGAATTTTTCTTGAACATCGCGTACACATTTAGTTTTTCTTTCAGGTCGGCGTAAGTTGTGACACAATATAACATAATCTTATTTATCTCATCATCTAGAATGCCGTCCACAATGTATTTGATAGCTACGTAGTCAGGCATTTTTCCGCGTTTGCCTAATTCTTTCATAATTAGCATGTAGTCAATACATGATTCGTCTTTCTTCTTGCGTCATGCGCTCATCAATTCATGTATCTTCTTCGCATCTATGGTATCCGTGAATTTTTTACCGATTGCCACTTTCAACTGATCCCATGATTTATGTATTTTCTCGCTGCGTAGCCATAGTGCTGCTGTGCCGGATAGCGAACATCATGCCACTAACAATAGTTGAGTCGAACTCCATTGAAAGATTTCGCCATTTTCTTTAATATCCCGTATCCACATGGATACTGTATGCGTTTCGTCTTGAGCGCTGAATTTTCTTACTAGCTGCTCCGCAAGGTACAGCGTATCACCGTGTGCCGTGAATGTCGACGTTGTCGCTGCCGCATCGTGAAAGACATGGTCGGATTTCTTCGTCGCCATCGTAATTCCTCGTAGTCGTCGTATCAAGAAACTTGAATGTCGTCGTAAACGTCGTCGATATCCGTTGAGTCTCGGTAGGATCTTCGAATCGAAAATAAATCGTCGTGCGTCGCAGTCGTTTGGCACGCTTCACTTATTGTAGATCCACTTAATTCACCGCGATCCCGGACGAGCCCCAAATTTGTGGGATCTAATGGTGAAATAAAATATTCCGTTGGGTGAAAACTACTATATTTTTCGTTAAAATTGTATAAAAGATGTAACAACTCAGTAAAATAATTATAACGCGTCTTTCCTCGTCTATCGTCCTATGCGCCACACGCCATCTTCCTTTTTTTCCCACCCCTTCCCTTTCATGCATAGACAGCGTTCACTCACATCTCTGTACACGATCCTTTTCACTCAAAATTCATTCCACATTATTTACATATCACATTTTTATTCTTAGGAATATAAGTGTGTATGAACTTGGGGATTCATCAAATTGATATATTTATAATAATAAGCACACCAACAGCACTGTCACTTACAATTCAAATAAAATGACATCTAAAATCGGCATTTCAGTAACCATGCAAATAACAGGAAATCTTGATAAAAATATGAAAATTTATTCAAAATTATATTTTATAATCATTCATTGACATCTTAGATTATTTTTATTTAAAACTACCCACAATATTCACAACTGTGATGATAAATTATTGTGTTCAACTTTACTTTTGTTGTTTGTTACTTTCGCAATGTGCCTTTTTGCTTAAGGACAAAACATTATCAGAATCTGCCAATTCCAGGATAGACCCTGAAAATAACATGTCTAGTTGTCGTCATACTGAATGCACGTTTGAATATGAACTAAAAGATTTGATTGCTTTTGAACTCAATTCATTCTGAAGAAGAAATATATTTATACGATTTAACAAAAATTACATTGAAAAATATTGATACGATATAATGACATTGAAAAATATTGAATATGATTTGACATCAGTTATAGAATTTGTTCCTTCATCGACTCCGAACGAGGAAATTGATCATTATTAATGTCACTGCTCTCTCTTCATTCCAATGTTAAGATGACAATCATGTCAAATCGAGTAACCAAAAGTCATATAAAATTTTGGCCCATTGCATCATTTATGACAGATATAATTTAAAAATATATAATAATATCTAACTATACATATAAACACTTAATAAAAAAAATTAAAAACTTCTAACTAACTAAAACTAAAAATAATCTGAAATATAGCGTTGAAAAATTTGAATTAATTTAATTTTTTTATTTCCTACATCTTAGTGAGGTATATTTTTGAAATTGTCTCATCGAGTTCTTTATTTTGATACCTCACATGACCAGGTCACCAAAAATACGACTACACTTAGCTAATGGCGTGCGCCATTTTTTTTTAAATTCATAATTATCATCATCATCATTTCAGCCGAAAGACGTCCACTGCTGGATATAGGCCTTCCCCAAGTGTCGCCACTTCCGTTTGGCGATTCTTCGGGCTATGTCGGTAATCTTAGTTCTCTTGCGGATATCATCATTTCTGATTATATCGCGCAAGAAAGCTCCGAGCATTGCCCTCTCCGTTGCCCTTTGGGTGACTGCAAGCCTTCTGATGAGGCCCATTGTGAGCGAACACGTTTCGGTTCCATAAGTCATCACAGACAACACGCACTAGTCATAGACTTTAGTCTTGAGACGCTGTGGTATGTGAGAGGAGAAGATACCACGCAACTTCCCGAACGCCGCCCAGCCGAGTCGCATTCAACGGTTGACCTCTTTCTCACAGTTACCTCTACCTAACTGGATCGTTTGTCCCAGGTAGACGTACTTGTCTACAATTTCGAGTGTAGAATCTCCGATCTTGATAGGAGTGGGTGCTACATGGGTATTTACCAAATATATTAAAATAATAATATATAAATTTATATAGCCTATGTTAATTTGGCAGTCAAGACCAATCTAATAATACCTCAATTGTTAAAATCCATCAAGCCGTTTAGGCTATAGCGCGTGCCAAAGAAATAGACATACACACATACAGGGTGTAAAAAGACACATCACATAGCCGTCAACTACGCATACTGTAAATTTAACATCTAATTATTGCTTGGACACGAGTTTTATTTTTAGGTATGAAAAAAGAAACATTTTTTTGTGGCGCGCAATGTAACGCAAACCCAGGCAAGTGGAGTTAAACCCCGCCCCTTCGCTTCAAGCCACGTAGGTACTTGTCGGATACGTTTCATATACATTGCCTTTTTGTAACTTTAAATGCGTAATTACCTACAGTACTGTATTTCCTTTTCTCTTTAAAATCCATCCAAAGGTTGTCTTGAAAAGATCGCTTTTAGCGATAAGGCCGCCCATTGTGTCACCCTATGTAATGTTTTCCTCATATTTTTATTGTAATTTATAGTGTGTACATAATAAAGAGTATTCTATTCTATTCTATTCTATTCTAATTTAGAAAATTTGAAAAAAAATCGAAAATTCAGGTAATGTTTGTTTGGAAAATATTTAGTAATTACACTTTGAAATCTCTTTCGTAAAAAAGGAAAAAAAAATGCCACTTTGACCTTCAATATCTCCAGAACCAGTGGATTCCCAGCTACGTACGGTCTAGTGGAAAAAAATTATCCAAAGAATGGGTCTTACATGTGTCTTATATGAAACTATCTTTTTACACCCGATATAGTGGTGGTTAATTTAACAGAAAGCAATATAAATAACGCGTTATTTAAAAATATAGGTAAGCAAATGCTTACTCGGCTCTCACTTGTTGCTTTTTGCTTATCTGTTTATCTGGTTTTAACATAATTCACATTTCACAGATTTCACACGCGTAAGTCGTAAGCAGGGTCGTAAACTCGTAACAGTCGTAACAAGTCGTAACGCGCGTAAGTCGAAAGCACTCAGCCGGCCGGCCGGCGGGGGGCGGCGTCAGCCGTTGCATCACAGCGCTTACCGTCGGTCACGTGCGTAAATAGTTTAGCGCTGCGCGCGAATCACGTAGTAATCATCACGTATTAATTTAACGTTTGCTTGAGTCAGTTATATGTTAGTTTTTTGTGTAAATAAACAGTGATAGAGAGAGGACACGTATTATATTATATTTTAATCTGTAATTGTGTAAGGACGATTGTTGTTGTTTTGTGTTGTTTTGTGTTTGAATTGACTTTTATCAAGATGATTAGAAGAAATAACGATTTGCCAATATGGAACTTTTTTGAAAGGCCCATTGATGAAAAAATGATTGAATGATTGATTGAAAAAAATTGCAATAATTATGTTAATCGTCGATTTTTGTACATACATCAATGAACTTTTAAAGACGCCTATAATTGCTTTAATAATAACATAATTTATTTCGTAATAACACAAAATAACACTTAATCAATTATAGACAGTCCTAAGCCTGCACCGTATGAAGGAAAGTTCATTGTTTATTCATCCTCTCGAACGCTCAGCCGACTCATTAAGTTAAGATTTAATTCTTTGTAAAAAAAACTCGTTACGCACGACTGACGTAATCAGACTCATAGAGTTCCATCGCTCGGGTCGGATAAAACGCTAAATATTGCCTGTCTAGAGGGTACCTTTCCTGCTCTAACTTACACAGACTGTAGGAAAAAGAAAAGGAAAGGCATAAAACATCACATGCTTAAAATCGACCAACATTTTGCTACGGAATGTTCCACTCAGTTTAGTCTGTGGTGACGCATTCATTTGTATAAAAAACGGCTTGTTTTAAGTGACTTTATTTGTTGATTTTGTTAAAGTTTTTGGTAATTCCGTGTTTTGTGTAGTGTTTTTTCATTAGTAAATAACATACTAGTGTAGAATGCAAAGTTCGATTTAAAATAAATGCAATACGATAAATGCAATAAATAAATGCAAAACGTGATGTGATTCCAAGGCCGAGTCCTTGTAAAATAACAAAAACAATGACTTAGAATAGTTAAAACTTTGTTTGTGGTGTGTTTGTGTACCAAAATAGAGTGTTATGTGACCCACTTATCCGCACAGTTCAAGTTCAAGTTGAAGTGTAAGCAATAACAAACCCGTTTTTTGTTCGTGTTCAATACATTTACGGAGATGTGTATTGTTTTCATTGATTATTGTTCAATAATGTGTTGGTAAGTAAATTAAACAATTAAATTTGGAAGAATTGCTTTTATTGTATATACATGATGACTTTTGTACGACAAACTGGGAAAAAGTCGCTCACCCTAATTTCAACGTCAAGTTAACAATAAATTACAAGATGAAACTGTACTAAACCCTATATAATGAGATAGCTTATTTCATAGCCATTTCAATGGACTTTAGTTTTTAGAGCTACGATGCGTAGTTTCTGAGATATCGTAGATCCTTTTTTTTTTTTTTTTTTTTTTTTCAAAAAAGCATGTGAAATTAAAGCATTTAAGAAAGCCTGCTTACAACTTTTAGCAAAAAGCACTTAACAAGTGATTGCCAAAAAGCAACTTTGCACACCACTACTACGCGTACTTAGACTAGCCATTCATCATTAATTTAGCCAGTGATAGTGAAAAGCGAAAGTAGTGACTGTACTGATGAAGTAGCTGATGAATCAAATAACTCCGGTGGCTTAGGAATACCTAGAGTATTCCCGTTAGAGGATGATGAAGTGGCTGATGAATCAAATAACTCCGGTGGCTTAGGAATACCTGGAGTATTCCCGTTAGAAAATGATGAAGTGGCTGATGAATCAAATAACTGCGGTAGTTTTTTTTTATTTTTTATTATTGATGGGCACGCGTTTGACCACTATCTCACCAGATGGTAAGCGATGATGTGGTCGAAGATGGAGCAGGCTTGCCTTGAAGTAACCTACTGACTCTTGACTTAAAGACTCCCAGGATGTAGCTATCAGGAAACACAGAATGGTGGAATTCTTTGCCGGAGGGCAAAGAATTCCACTCCCTAGCTGTACGTACAATGAATGTTTTCTCAAAACGCTTTGTGCGTATGGATGGGATGTCCACCATGAACCGGTGGCACTTCGCCGTACGTCTTGTAGTCCGTTGATAAAACGGGCTTGGCGGAATCAAATTATGCAATTCCGTCGCACACTCCCCAAAATGTAACCGTTAGAAAACCGAAAGGCTAGCAACTCGGCGTCTATGTTCTAGACTTTGGAGTTTCAACTCAACGAGCCTATCATTGCCGATGATCCTCTTGGCTAGTTTCTCAATTGACGCACGGGCATCATGCTGGTATCTGGCGGATCCGTCCCAAAGATGAGAACAGTACTCCATACACGTTCGAACTTGCGCTTGATAGAGTTAGAGCAGCTGTTCCGGCGTGAAGTACCGTCTCACCTTTGCGAGGATCCCCAACTTTTTGGCAGCCACTTGCGCCTTTGCCTCTATGAAGAGACCAAAATTAAGGGTAGATGTTAAAGTAACACCAAGAAGATCAAGTTGGTCGGTTATCGGCACGGTCTCACCTTGGAAAGATGGAGCCGGGTGAAATTGGTTCCTCTTTGCTGAAAAAAGACACGCCTGGGTCTTAGCAGCATTGAACTTGGCCAGATTGGCATCACCCCATTCTGAGATAGCCTGTAAGGACAAGTTCAAGCGCCCAACTATAGCCTCTCGGAGAGACCGGACTTGAGACCCACTAGCTCGTGCGTCAGGCACGTATCTCTCGGTAACAGTGCTGTCGTCTGCATACCCAAATGTATCGGGTTTTAGCAGATCGTTAATATGCAGCAAAAACAATGTTGCCGAGAGCACCGACCCCCTGAGGAACACCGGCATTAATAGCCAGCAGTCCGGACGAGCAGCCATCTACGAGTATGACTACTCGGATAGACCGATCCCTCAGGAAATCTGCAATCCAATCACACAAACCAGCGGACAGACCGAAGGAAGGAAGCTTGCCAATTAGGCTGTCGTGCCAGACCCGGTCGAAGGCCTTCAAAATGTCAAGGGAGACCGCAAGGGTTTCTCCTTGTTTGTCGATGGCCTCACTCCAGATGGGAATGACATACGCTAGAAGATCCCCAGTTGACCGATTTCGGCGGAAGCCGTATTGTCGGTCACTGAGGATATCGTTAGCTTCTAGGTATGCCAAGAGCTTGCCATTCAGTATACGTTCCATACTCTTACAGAGTACGGAAGTTACCGAGATGGGCCTATATTTTGCTGGGTCAGCCCGAATACCCTTCTTGGGCACGGGTTGTACGTTAGCTTGCTTCCAAGCCATCGGCACTTTTCCAGTTTCAAACGAGAGGCGAAATAGGTGTGTCAAGATCGGAGACAACTCAGGCGTACAAGTCCTCAGTACAGTTGCTGGTATCCCGTCGGGGCCACTAGCCTTGTTCACGTCCAGGTTACGCACTACCCTTCGGACATCCTTCTGGTGAATGCGAATGTCTGACATAATCGACTCGCATCCACCAAGAGTACCAGAGGGCCTCGCGCCACCAGGATCTAGACGCGAAGATTCCGCGAACAGAGAGGCAAACGAGTTTGCTTTCTCCTCAGCGGAGTGGGCCAGCGACCCGTCGGGTTTCAGCAATGGAGGTAGTGAGGGGCGGCAGAAGTTCGATTCAACCGACTTAGCCAGGGACCAAAACGCCTTACTACCAGCTGGGTAAGAAGCAAGTTTGTTCCCAATTCGGCTAATGTGGTCAAACCGAGCCCTTCGCAACACCGTCTTGCAGGACTTGGCAGCCCTGTTGAAGGCTCTCTTCTTCTGACCCACGTCATTTGCTTTACGCGTCCGAGCGTCGACCTATGCCAGATAGGCCGCGTGTTTAAGCGCATCAGCGCGATTGCACTCGGCACCAAACCATGGTCGAGCCTCGCCTGACTTTGTTACGTCAGAGAATGGAATGTACTACTGCATTCCCTGCCGCAACACATCCGTCACGGCGTCCGCGCACGAAGAAACATCAGTCGAAAAAAAGCATGTAGGCTGCCAAGGATAACATGCGAAGAAAGATCGCATGCCATCCCAATCTTCTAACCTGTATCGCTTAACTCGCCTGGTGCCTCTAGGGCTAGGATCGGGCGGGGAGTAGACGGATACAGACTTCGCCAGACAGTGGTCGGAAGTACCTAATGGTGAAGAAATCGACACCGAGTAACGGTCTGTATCTGTTGTCACGCTCGCCTTACCGACTCCGCCGAGCTGTAGAAGAAAGCACTCGTTCGAATCAAGTTCCAGACTAACGCGGATTCTCCTCAGTGGCTAAAATAACAAGAGCTCGTGCGTGCGGCTGATATCTTGTGTCCTGATAAACCAACATTTTATGATAATTAAACCAAGTTAGCTAGCTTACAGTTGTTTATTATTTACAATAACTACTTTTAATTTCGGTGGTATCTTACAATCACCAACCACCATCACTGCATTCTGTGTTAACAGCGAATGCGAACTCAAGTGATCGGTTGAATGCAGTAGGAAAGTGAACGGAGAGTCTAGTTGATGTCTGATTGTTCATCGATCTCCGAAATGTGGCATATTATTCAGGTGTAGCGAAGATAGTGGTAAAGAGCAAAGCAAAGAAAGAGCAGTCAAAGTGAATAAAACTATAATATAATAATGGTTTTACACAATGTTAGGTACTAACTTATTAGTACATAATTAAAATTTTTTTTTATAAAAAACTATATAATTGTTTAATTGAATTCTATTAATTGTATTAATAAAACAGTAGTTGTCTTCCTCGTCTCTCCTACTTGATCTATGCTGTGCCCGACAGGGTCCATAATTGTGACTAATATAATAATTTCCCTACCAACTGTAAACATTATGGTACGCAATAAAGAATTGAGAATTGAGCAAGTTACTAGTCTATAATAGTAATCAAGTACACTGAACTGACCATGACAATGAACTGTCTTGTTCGAGTTATATCGAGCGAGTTGAGAGACGAGTGTAACAAACCACCATCACTACTCGACATACTGTGTGGTGACTGATGAGAATCGATCAAGATATCAGCCGCACGCACGAGCTCTTGTTATTTTAGCCACTGAGGAGAATCCGCGCTTGTCTGGAATTTGATTCGAACGAGTGCTTTCTTCCACAGCTCGGCGGAGTCGGTAAGGCGAGCGTCGTCAGCCTTGTACACTTCACAGTCGATGTAGTACTCTCCATCGGTGGTCGTTGCTCGGCGCTCACAGCTTGAGGACTCCTCCGACATACCGTGGCTTGGCGTTGAACGTCGGTCCGGGTGTGTCCCGCATAGCGGAGCAGGCCTCGCTGATGATCTGCTTGTGGATAGCTGCGAGGACCTGGTCCGATACTGCCTGACTGATAGCCCCCGTGCGGTCGCAGGTTATTGCGACGCTCAGGTGTGCGTTAGCAGCTTGGGCGTAACTTAAGTTGGTGTCCCACTTGGATTGATCAAGCCGCGGCCGCTTGTGCTCCCCACGAGGTGTTATGGTCTCGTTGAGAGCTCGCTTGGCCATGACCTGCCCACTCCGAGCGGGTTGCTGCGTTTTGGTTGCTGTTTGCGACTTACCTCCTGCAGCAGTCTGCGATTGGTCGGGCGTTGGTCGGCTAGTGCCTGTCTCCGTCGATCGCTTACCTGCCGAGAAGCTGAGCTTACCCGCGGCTGCAACCTGCTTTCTGGGGGGTGGCTTGTTTTTGCCACCTCTCCTGCGTTCTTGACGCCGTTCCTTGCGCGTCAGCCTTTCTCTCCTTTTGCCCTGGTTTGCTGGAGCTGGCTGGCCTGAAGGGCCTGCCTTCGAGCAGTGGGCCTGTGGAGATGCATTCTTGCCCTTACCTTTCCTTTTGATCACCTGCCAGGCGGTGTCAAACTCATCCCCGGTGCAGACCGTCTCCGTTTGACCGGTGACGTCCGCGGCTTGGGAGTTGGCTTGAGGAGCCACGGGAAGGGAAGGAGGGTGCGTAGGAAGGGGAACACCGGCAGTGGTATTAGTCGTCGCCGGTGCTGACGCCTTTGCGTGTGAGGAAGGTCCGGTACTGGTCCCATGCAGCGCCGGGGTCCTCCGTTTAGGTTGGGACTTAGCTTTGGTCTTAGCTGCGGTTTTCACCACAGCCAGACCGGCACCCGCGCTGGAGCCTGCAGCGTTAGCCACAGGGCTTCCAGGGGCGGACGAAGTGCAAGCACCTCGCCTAGGAGTTTCGTCAGCTTTCGCCGACTTCACTCCTGTGGTTTTTTCAGATGGCCTGTTATTGTCCATTGTGTGTTGTGTTTGACAATTCATCTCTCTGGCTCCCACCCTCCATGGAGCCCGCACCTGGGAACGTCGCACTTTTCAAAAGAGCTGGAGGTTAGGACTACCAGAGAGATATAGGTGCGCAAGGCTGGTTTATAGTGCGACATCGGGTGCTCGATTGGGTTGGCGTCGGAGGTAACGTACTCTTCACTGATGAGACCAGGGTGAGTCTACATGGAAGTGATCGACGTCAGAGAGTATATCGTCGCCCTGGAGAAAGTTATTCTCAGTGTTGCATCGAGGAAACTGTTGCTTATGGAGGAGGATCTGTAATGGTCTGGGGCGGCATCTCGTTAACAGCACATACAGCGTTAGTTTTCATCGAACCGACGGGCCGTACACGTGGACTGACTTCTCATCGCTACATTACTGAAATCCTCGCAGACCATGTGGTACCTTACGCAGGATATATCGGACAGGATATGCAATTGATGCATGATAATGCACGGCCTCATGTTGCTCATGTGGTGACCCAGTATCTACGCGACGTCAGCATTCGTACGATGGACTGGCCAGCTCGAAGCCCGGACTTGAATCCGATAGAACACTTATGGGATGAGCTGAAACGTCGGGTTCGATCCCGGGTACCTGCTCCAGCAAGGCTTCCAGAGCTGCGAATCCTGCGAATCGCAATTGAAGAGGAGTGGAATACAATTCCTCAAGATTTTATCGTCAGGCTCGTAAGGTCGATGAATACAAGGATGCTGGCAGTTATCCGAGCAAGAGGAGGGAATACGGAATATTGATCAAAAACTTTTTTTTGATTTTATCCTTGTTTTTGGCATTAATTTTTTTTTTTCACTTTATCATTACTAACGATTGTCACGACTGGAAAACGACTCTTCTTTGTAAAATCCTTAATAAACACTGAAATATTGATTAAACCCAATGAGTTTCCTTTCATTTTAATCACCATGAAACGCACTTTCTATAGGTACAACTTTGATAATTGTAGGTTTTTAGTTTTTGAGAAAATCGAATTAGAGTGCCTAGGTAGCGAGTGGCTCGGTTTATTTGCTGTCCAGTGTAGTCCTGATCAAGTTGTACCTACTAATTATATAAAATATTTTGTAACTGGTATACCTAAGATCGTGAGTATTAGCTGTAAGTATTACCTAATCTAAATTTAATGAAATAATTATTTTAAGTGTTCTTTGATTTCAAACAATAACATAATGCCTTACTGTTCTGATTGCAAAGTATTTGTAGACAATCGTCGATGGTCTGGCCATTTACGTAGCAATGTACATAAAAATAATAGCTCTACCCCTATTTATGATAATGTTGCAATTATTAATTCTTCTTTTAAACAACTAATCATAAGTTACTAAATTACAGCAGCAGGCGAACAAATACATAGTTTTCCTGAGATGTTTCTCAATAGTATTACTACACAAGTCAAACATCTATTAAATAGATCAATACAGAAACATAGCTATGTTAAAATAAACTTCGAACTGTTTGCTTCTTTTCTTATGTTTGAAAATGATCAACAAGAAATAAAGTCATTCCGAACAAAAAAATTTATTACACATCTTAATTACGATTTTGATGTAACTGTTGATTCACTACTATAAAAAATTTAAGAATTTGAGGAAAGAGATAGTGGTTGGACTTTTTTATGCAATTCACATTTAGAATTAAATATTAATAAATATCAACCACTCAGCGGATCTAATTTTTTAACTTTGCCGAAATTCGTGAAAAGTAAAAGAGCTTGTTTGAATATTCGAAACAATGATGAATATTGCTTTTTGTGGTGTGTTGTGGCGGCATTGTACCCCACAAATAGACATCTCGATAGGATTTGGTCTTATCCCTACTTTCAGGATGTTTTGAATGTTAATAATTTGACATTTCCAATTACATTTTCGGACATAGCTATCTTTGAAAACAATAACCCTTCTCTCAATATATTTGTATATTGTTTAAAAAATGAGAAGACAGTTATTGGACCATTGTATACAACGTCTAATAATAAGTCTAATAAAAGTATCCATCTTCTACTTATAGAAAACAACAATAATTCTCATTACTGTCTTATCAAAGATTTATCTCGTTTAGTTAGAAATCAGATGACCAAACATCATGGTAAACTATATTTCTGTGAAACATGTTTATTGTTTTTTCCAACGCTTAGTCAAATTGGATCCCACTTGTGTGGAGGGATTGTCACTGTTTTACCAGAACAAGGTTCATTTATAAAATTTTAAATTATGATAGGAAACAAAATATTCCATTCGTTATATACGCGGATTTCGAAACGTTACTTGAACCAATTTCCGGCGATGAATTCAACACCGCTAATACGTCATACTCAAAACGGGACGTACCGGCAGCGTTCGATTACAATGTCGTGTCATCAATAAATGGTGCCGTTGAAGGCTATAAAAGTTATCGCGGCAATGATTGTGTGTCAAAATTTATACATTTTCTTACTGAGGATAATAAGATAAGATAATTTATTGGCATAACAAAAAATTGTACAAACACAGTGAGGCCCTGACTCCTGTGCTCGATGGGAACACCTGTGTTACAAGAGTCAGTGTCTTCACCCAAACATTAATGCAATACATTCCATTTAGATTAAATTAGGATTAAATTAGGTTAGGTACATAATAATTCAATTTAAAATGAAAACTAGATTAAAATTAAGATATTATGAAAATAAAATATAAAGAACACAATTAAAATTATACAATAATACAATCAAAAATTAAAATAAAATACACATAAATCTTTAAAATAATACAATCTAACAATTAAACATCAACAACAAAATCAAAATCAAAAGGAAACAAACACAACCAAAACAAATGTGAAGCAAGTGCATGTTTAGTGTGTGTAGAAGGCATCTCGGTTACTCAAGGGTACATACGAGGGTGTCTGATTTAAACTAGATATTTACCTATATTAAAATGGCTTCTATTTCTTTGTAGTCCCGTGTCAGCAACCATGACTTAGTCTTACATTTGGCTTCCCTGATCGTTACCAAATTAGTATTATGGATTTTATTTATCTTATTATAAAGGTGAACTGATAAATACATGCGTTGTCTTCTCGCAGCTGCAGTGTTAAATTTAACAGGTACACAAACATCTCTGATAGTACGCTTACCTAAGACTTGCTCATTGAATGGAGTGGCAATATGCTGTTTGATGATTATATGCAAAACGTACATTTGTCGCACAGTGAGGACTTGACACTTATCATATAAGGTTGCGGTGGGGAATGTATAAGGCCTGAATGTCATAACTTTGAGCACAGATCTTTGGGCTCTTTCAAGCCGCAACAAGTGAGTTTTGCATGTTCCGCCCCAGACACCAATGCAATACCCGATCACCGATCACACACACGCACACACACACACACTCACACACACTCACACACACACATACACGCGCAAAATACACACCACGCAATAGCAGGCTTGCATTAAATTTAGTTTTAAGTGATTTACTTGTTCGAATTATCGTATAAATTGTTAATTCTAAAGAACGGGAGAAGACACTGACTACTGTAACACAGGTCTCACCTAGCTCAGGAGTCAGGGTTTCAAACGAAAATGTATAACCTTTTTTATATCAATAAAACATTATTATTATTCGGTATTTATTTTTACACATATTATTTACATTTTTAAATATTTTAAAAGAAAACATATAAAAAACATTTAAAAATATAAAAAATAGTAGTCCACCGGTATCGGGAGCAGGGTCCAAGCTACCGGTGGTTAGGGCTCCAGAGACAGGAACTTCCTCACAATGCGAGCCGTATCAAGGAGTACTGCCTTCTGAATCAGGCCCTTGATCCAACCGCGCAACGACAGCTTCGACAGGTGGTCGTCGAGGCTTTTGGCCATCAGGCCATTGGCGGTAACGACTATCGGCACAATGACAGCCAAGTCCACATTCCACATATCGACAACCTCGTGTGCCAAGTCAAGATATTTAATTTGTTTCTCTTTCTCAGCTTTCACGAGGTTCTCGTCATGTGGGATGGTGACATCGATTATCATTGTGCGGCGCGCTAATCGGTCTATCACCACTATATCCGGCTTATTGGCAACAATAGTCCTGTCAGTGATGATAGACCGATCCCAGTACAACGTGACATGGTCATTTTCGAGAACTGGGTCGGGCACATATTTATAATACGGTACCTCAGAATCCACAAGTTTGTATTTTAAAGCAAGTTGCTGGTGGATAATCCTGGCCACTTGGTTATGTCTGTGCAAATACTCGCCGTTAGCCAGACGAGAACATCCAGAGATAATATGTCTAATGGACTCACCCGGACGGTGGCATGCCCGACACACGTCAACCGTCCCATCCTTCATAATATGCCTCCGGTAGTTGTTCGTCAAGATAACTTCGTCCATAATCGCACAGACAAAGCCTTCAGTTTCCCCGAAGAGGTCACCAAACCGTAGCCAGGCTACGGACGCCAGGCTATCTACATCAGGCCCATGAAGAGCCTGATAATAGCGCCCGTGAAGCTCCTTGCCTTTCCATACCTCCTTGCGGTCATCAGTAGTAAGTACTACAAGTTTGCGCCAGTCCTCTTTAGCCATGGACAACGGGGTGAGGCCCTTGTCCACTGCGACCACCTCTCGGTGCATCCCCACGTCGGATTCTAAAAAGTATTCTCTGAGGCTGCACACCTCGCGGTTGTGGAGAGTCTTAGCATTTAAAAAGCCTCGACCTCCACATTTCCGCGGGATGTACAGTCTCATCACCGACGAACGTGGGTGATGCATCCGGTTTGCGGTTAGCAGCGTACGGACCCTCCTGTCCAGGGCGTCGAGCTCAGTCTGAGTCCATTTGAGTATGCCGAAAGAGTACATCAAAACCGGCATGACCCAACCGTTGAAGGCGCGCACCTTATTTCCGCCCGACAAAAGGCTACTCAATACCTTTTTAAGGCGGCTAAAGAAGCGCTCCTTTAGCGATTGCTTCATGTCAGTAACGTTAATGCCTAACGCTTCCGACATACCCAAATATTTGTATGTTTCGGTTGAGGAGAGAGATCTGAGGTGTATGGAATCCGAGAGTTGAATCCCTTCAGATTCCATAATCCCCCCTCGCTTTACATGCATGACTGCACATTTGTCCACACCAAATTCCATCCTGATAGCGCTACTGAAAGTTTCAGTTACCTTCAGTAACTCCATCAGTTGCAAGTTGTTGGGGGCAAAGAGTTTCAGATCATCCATGTAAAGAAGGTGAGATATGGCCTGACCACCTCTTCTCAACCGATAGCCCAGGCCTGAATCCTCCAGCAACGTGCTTAGAGGATTCAGGGCTAAGCAGAACCAAAGTGGACTCAAACTGTCGCCCTGAAATATTCCCCGTTTAATCCATATAGGCTCATCATTCCCCTGGATTGGTCGACATCCTGGATAGCGAAGAACCGTCTTCCATTGCCCCATACATGACCCAAGAAAGGTGCGTAGAGTTGCATCTATTTTGTACAACTCCAACACCCTCATGAGCCATGTATGTGGAACAGAGTCGTAGGCCTTCTTATAATCTATCCAGCATATCGACAAATCCTTGTGGGATCGACGAACCTGTTGGCTTATGGCCATGTCTATGAGGAGTAGCTCCTTAGTACCGCGGGACCCGTTCCTACATCCATTCTGAGAGGTAGACATAATTGTATTGCTCTCAATGTGTACATTAGTTTTCGCTCTCAGGATGGATGTAAGAAGTTTATAGACCGTCGATAAACATGTAATCGGTCTATAATTCTTGGGTTCCGTGGGACTACCTGTCTTATGGAGCAGGTGGGTAACACCAGTTGTTAGAAACTGAGGCAGCGACCCAGACTCTAAGGATGCCTGGAATTGAGATGCCAGAAGCGCGTGTGAGCTACTATACCATTTAAGCCAGAAGTTATGCAGTCCGTCCGGTCCCGGAGATTTCCAGTTTAGTAACGGACGAACTGCTTTGGCTACATCGAATGGAGTGATGGTTACTTTTTCCATGTCTGGTATAGCTTCACACACGCGTTCGACATCACGCATCCAGCCACCCTCAGTGTGACAGACGGGCACCGACCAGATGTTGCACCAGAATGCATTCGTGGCGGCAGCATCGGGGCGGAGCACGTCAGTCACATTTTGTTCAGGTCGCTCCCAAGCTCTATAAACCCACCTCTCATCGCTCTGGAACATGCGGTTCTGCGAGTACCGGTCGACCCGACGCTTATACCGCCGAATACGATTGGCCCATGCACAAACCTTCTGCTTCAGGAAGTCAATGCGTTCCGTGACACGGGACATGTATTCTCGAGGACTGATTCCAGTCCCCGAAAATGCCCGCCTCACGAAGCGCATCACACGTGGTCTTGTATTGCCCTCCCTGAAGCAGTATAGTTTGCCAATGAGTGCTCTGGCCCCATCAATACGCCTCTCGATCCTACACTGCCAGGCCGGTACGGTAGGCTTTGGTCGAGTAGCTTCGTCACAATTTGGTAACTTTACATTCGCTAAACGACATGCCGCAACAGCCCCACAATACAGGATCGAGTGCGTATCAAAGAGGTCCTCGCTGCTCTCAAAAACATTCTTAAGCAGCGAGTCTAGAGCACACACTAGCGCCCTATTTTTTTTGTGCATAGGTAACCGTGATAAACGGGGTCTAAGTTGAGTCGGACTCGATCTATACTCGCGAAGCGCATCTTCCAGTGCGCTCCTCAGTCGATCGTTGCACTGGCTACTTACTGTGACAACCCTATCATCTGTCTCCTCATCAACATGATTGGACCGCGGCAGGTTTTTATGAGAAGCCGGTGGGATTTCTTCGGAAACCGGCGGTGCCGCAGTCTGTGTCGTAGTCGAGAAGATAAGGTTGCTCAGTACCTCTGAGCGCAGCCGATCAAGTGCGGCGTCGTCCAACCTGTGGTTGCGTTGGATGACCCGCACCTGATCCGACAATCGTTGAGCTGAGACGTTGACCGTTGGTTCCAGGTCCTGAAAAAGAGACAGCATCCTACCACGATACGCAGTGAGGTTAGTTCCCCCCTCTGTAGACCCGTAATATGCGCGCATGACGTTCTCGTTCATGGATTGAGTCCATTTCATGCGCTGCACACAACCACCGGCAGCGGGGACCCGGCTCGGGGCCGGTTGGCCCCTAAGTCCCAGGCTGTTCGGTGGCCGGCCTCTCCCCTGCCGACGTACAGGTGTTGGCGACGTCGGCGGGGAGAAATACTCGTCGCTCGAGCTCGACGCGGCTGCAGCCGCCGGTAACACTGGTGATCCGAGGTCCGGCGGCGGCGAGGCGGAGCTGAGCGGCGAGTCCGGGGGTGGATGGCGTGCGCGATGGGCAGCTGCTCTTGTTATCATTATTATATTTTCATTCTTATTGGTTTATTGTTGTATCATCATTTATTTCAGTGTGACATATTATGTCATCTGTCCAATCTTGATTCATTTTTCTGTTTTGCTTAATTTTCCTTATTTATTCTGGTTATCTATAGTTTTTATTGTTTGTTTGTGTATATAGTTTCTTCTGTTGAATTTGTATTTATTTAATATAACGGACAAAAACTGTTTAGAAAAATATTAAAATTCATGAATGAAAATAAACTTCTTGACGTTGAGAGTTGCCAGCTTATGAAAAAAAAAAAAAAAAAAACACTTTTTTTTTTTTATTATTATTATTATTATTATTACCGATTGGGCCAACTTATCGTCTAGTAGTACACCCAAATATCTTACCGTATTTGACTCACTAAATGCTAGACATGAGCATGACGTGTGGTCCTGGGAGGTGTCACATGCATGTAACTTGACACAAATTTTGACCGGCTTCAGTTTAGCTTTAGAGAAACTAAAATGGCCAAGGGTTGATTTAGATAGGTTTAATGTTAGTTGGTTAGACCTTAACCAGTTGCTTACTTTAAGCAAGCCAGACTCGGCGTTTTGTCGAACCTCCTCCCAGGTCTCCCCATGAAATACGAGAGCTGTGTCATCAGCATATGTAAAAATCTTGCCATTAGCAAGAGCTAGCTGACACATATCATTAATGAGATCAGGAAGAGACTAGGGCCAAGGATGCTACCCTGTGGCACACCGAATGTAACCAGGGCTTCTGAGCTAACTTGTTCTCGAATTTTTACTCGCTGTCTACGATCACTAAGAAAGTCCTGATAAATCTTTAGGGCCATACCCCGTTCACCAATCCGTTCAAGCTTGTTTACGAGCAGAGGTATCGAAACTGTGTCGAAAGCCTTGGCTAGGTCAAGGAAAACGCCAAAACACTTTTTTTTGGTATCTAATTGGGATGTGATGTGATCGACAAGCTGTCCTATGGCGTCCTCTGTACTTCTTCCAGACCTAAAACCAAACTGTGCATCCGACAATATCCTATTATGTTCTAAAAAGCTGATTAACCTAGTGTTCAGAACCTTTTCCAGTATCTTAGACATTGTCGAAAGAACCGAGATAGGCCGGTAGTTTTTGACATCGTCCTTCAATCCATTCTTGTAGATAGGCGTTATTAAGGATTTTTTGAACACTTGTGGAAAAACGCCTTGAGAAATGCACAATTCCATGAGTTTTGTTAAAGGGGGGACGATGACGTTTCTCGCTAATTTAAGAAATTTAGCAGATATGGCGTCCCAACCCACGGCACAGTCTTTTTTTTGATTGAGTATCAATGCTTCGATTTCATGCTCGTCTGGGGGTATCAGGACTATTGAGTTGAGATTCGAAGTAATACCCGGTCCATGTGATAATGGGTCAGTGATGCGAGTATTAGTGTTAGTGATAGCATCAGCTAGGTCTTTACCTACATTAGAAAAATAATTATTTATGTTCTCTATCGAGTTGGAATTACTACACGTATTTTAATGAGACTGTCTGCCACTGATTTTTGTTTCTCCTGATGAATTATAGTTTTAACAGCGTTCCACTTATCTTTATTGGTTTTTGAGTTTAGTATAAGGGACTCTTCATACTTTTTAATTTTTTTAGTAACGTGTTGCAAAAGTTGCGATATTTAGAGGGTTTAAAGAGAATTCCTTGTGTAGTCTATCTCTGTGTCGTATGCAACGTAGTAGCCCAGGAGTTAGCCAAGGTTTAAGTGATCTTTTTCGACTAAGTCTTAGATGTACTGTTGAGTAAGAATCTAGAGTCGTAGCAATTTTATCAATAAATAGTGCGGCGGCGTCATTAGCATCAGCATCCTGATTTATAAATGAGAAATCAACAGTCTCCAAATATTTTACGGCCGCATCGTAATTTATCCTTTTCAGTGTAGATCTTTGGTCTCTTTTTTGATAAGATCGACATACACTCAATATTACTGAGGCGTGATCGGTCACCGTGGAGTTAATCACAAAAACATTTGCTTGACGAGTCGTATTGAGCATCGCATGGTCTAAACAATTTTGTATCCTAGTAGGATGTGAGTGACCCGGTAATAACCCCAATTCTGCTGTGAGATTTAAATATGATTCCCTGTTCCTATCAGCACTTGTTGGCTTTATGTCAATGTTGACGTCTCCAGTAAGGATGATAGTGTTCGCTTTGATCGGTCGAATTATTTTGTCTAGTGAGTTCAGAAAATTATCAATATTATGATTAGATGGAGATCTATAGGTTGCGGTAGGATGTAAAACAAATACATAGAATTATATCCAAAAGCGAACCTATAATATTCACTGATGAAAATTCTCCTGAGTTCAACCGTGCCGTTTAGTGTCATATTTGCGAAAATTTACTCTTGACCGATAGAGTAAGAGCCTATATCGAGGTGCAGTACATCGACACTGTAATTTGCAACATAGACTACCAAAATTTGTTCCAATATTTTTTCACAATTTATCCGGGTACGATTGCCATTTATTTATAAAAAAGTTAGGCGAAACTCCAGGTCAAATTAAAATAATCCCTAAGACTAAAGAAAAATATGTAGCATTTACTAAGTTTATTCCTATTGCTGATAACGAGTATATTTGTATAAGATTTTTAGATTCCTTTTACTTTTTAGGAACAAGTTTAGACAAGCTCGCCAAAACATTGCAGGTGGAAGATTTTGTTAATCTTCGATCTCATTTTTCTAAATATAGACAATTTAATTTATTATATACAAGAAAAGGTATATATCCATATGATTACATGAGCAATTGGGAATGTTACGATTAAAAATCTTTGCCGTCTAAGGGTAATTTTTATAATTCTTTGACTAACGAAGACATTAGTGATGAAGATTATAATCACGCACAGACTTTTTGGGCTGAATTCAATAATAATAACCTCGGCGAGTATATGGATCTATACTTAAAAACGGATGTGCTTTTGTTGACAGACATATTTCAAAATTTTCGGAAAACCTGTAAACAATATTACAATATCGACCCAGCGTTTTATATTACTGCACCCAGTTTATCTTTCGATGCAATGTTGCTAAAAACGAGCGTTCAGTTAGAACTTGTGTCGGACTTAGCTATCATCAGAATGATACAAAGTGATATACGCGATGGTTTGTGCATGTGTTCCCATCAGCATGCTAGAGCCGATCACAAATACATGCCTGAATTTAATCCATCACAGCCTGAGAGTTTCATAGTAGGTATATTTAGATTGTAATAATCTTTACGGTTTTAGCATGTGTCAGTATTTACCATACTCTGGTTTCAGATTTTTAAGTGATAACGAATTAGTAAATTTTAATGTTACCACTATAGAGGATAACGCAAACTGGGGCTTCATATTAGAAGTCGATCTATTGTATCCCGAGCATTTACATAATCACCATAATGACTTACCATTTTGTCCTGAAAAATGTGTACCCCCTGGGGGTAAAACAAAGAAACACATTGCAAATTTGTATAATAAGTACAACTATGTGATTAATTACGTTCATTTAAAAAAATGTTTAGAACATTATTTAATATTACGGTAATTTCATAGAGCTATTACTTTTAGACAGAGTCCATATTTGAAACAGTACATAGACTTGAATACTCAATTAAGACAAAAAGCAAAAAATTCTTTCGAACAAGACTTTTGTTACTAAATAACAGTGTTTTTGGAAAAACATTAGAAAATACTGAAAATAGAGTAACCGTTCACTTAGTTAATCAATGGTGCGATCAGTAAAATCGAACTAAGAAACTTATATCCGCTGAGAAACTTATAGCCAACCCCTATTTCCACAGTGCATCTATTTTATCTGAAAATTTAGTTGCAATACAAATGAAACCTGATCAAATTGTTTTAGATAATTAATAGAATAATACATAGGTTTTACTGTGCTAGAACTTTCAAAAGCACATATGTATTCCTTTCATTACAATATTGTAACGCCTTTTTATAATGATCGAGTGCAACTATGTTACACAGATACCGATTCTTATGTCTATAAAATATAAACTAACGATTTTTACCATGATTTGAAATATAATTTTTTACAATATTTTGACAGCAGTAACTACATAGTCGCAAATGATTTAAAGGTACCGCAAAAAAATAAAAAGGTTCCCAGTCTCTTCAAAAATGAAATGGGAGGGGATATATTCCCCTCCCATTTCATCTTTGAATAATATATATCTGATTTTTAACCGACAAAAAAAAGGAGGAGGTTCTCAATTCGACCGTATATATGTTTTTTTTTTTTTGTGTATGTTCAGCCCTCACTCCGTCATTTATGAACCGATCTTAATGATTATTTTTTTATTAGATTGAGGTATACCCTATACCTCAAGGGTGGTCCCATGTCAAGGAAATCAGGATCTGATAATGGAATCCTGATAAAATTGAGAGAAAACCTCGAAAATTGTTGGCACGTTTAGCGATTCTGTACGTATGTTCGGTCTTCACTCCGTTGTTTATGAACCGATTTCGATGATTCTTTTTTCCATAGATAGGGTATACCTTAAGGGTGGTCCCATGTCAAGGACATTAGGATCTGATCATGGGATACTGATAAAATTGAGAGAAAATCTCGAAATTTGTGGACACGTTTAGCGTTTCTGTTCGTATGTTCGGCCCTCACTCTGTTGTTTATGAACCGATTTTGACGATTCTTATTTTCATAGATAGGGTATACCTCAAGGATGGTCTCATGTCAAGGACATTAGGATTTGATCATGGAATCCTGATAAAATTGAGAGAAAACCTTGAAAATTGGGCACGAATATTGTTTCTGTTTACTTTTCATAACTTTATCAGGTATTTGCATTTAGGAATCATCACATCATGAAACTGAGCTGATGATGCAAACCATATCTTTCCTTAACAATAGAAGTTAGTTATAAAAAACTGGTTTTAGTGACAGATACCACATAATATACTTTGAAGAAAAGACGTCTTTGGAATATTGGAGGTAACCTCAACTGGTCAATATCCTGGGAACCTGATGAAAGGATGGTTACATCATCAGCTCAGTGCCAAGAGGAATGATGAAGGATTAGAAATTAGCTTCAGAGTATTTAAAGATGATGCGAGTCACAAAAAATCATAAAATAAAAAACTTTTTAACAAAAAATTCAACCGACGAAAAAGAACTAAAAAGCAAAAAATAAATTAACCTTTTAAGTCTTGAGAATTGAGCTTATTTACCTAAGTGTATATAAAATTTGATATTTTATGTAGGTAAATAAGCTCAATTCTCAAGACGATCGGTCGATCGGTCGATCGGTGGTGAAATCACGAGTTATACTCGTCCACAGAAGTATAACAAAATTTATTATTAAATTAAAATTCAAAAAATTAAGAAACTTAAATTTTCAAACAAAATAAATATCAAATAAATTCAGTAAAAGTCAAACACTCTGTTTAGAGAACGTGGGTACAATACCTACTTACCTAGAGTACAGAATGGCAACAGCTCAAATGCAGACGAGACGGCACCGGCGCGGCGTGGCGCGGCGCGGTGCGGTGCGGCGTTTTTATTGTAATTTCACAATAGTATTTATAAATTATTTACTAAGTTTATTTGTACTACTACTTAGGTATTTCTTTTGTGATAAATGATAACTGAACTGACCGAAATAAACTAAATCATAGCAAAAAACCGTCTTAAATTCTTAAATGTTCAAAATGTCCACCACGTTTTACAATACACAAGTTACATCGCCGACCAATGTTTTCCCGCACCCTGCTCAATAGATTTCGATCTGGATCCGAGGCCATGGCTTTTAATTTGTCAAACGCGGCAACAATACGACTGCGTAGTTCATCTTCGCTTTCGGAGGCTTGCGAGTAAACTTCATTTTTAATAAATCCCCATAAAAAGAAGTCGAGAGGAGTGAGGTCGGGTGACCGCGCTGGCCACCTGTGGGGGCCGTACCGCCCAATCCATTGTTCGCCGAACATGGTGTTAAGCTGCTCTCTTGCGCGGAGAACAGAGTGTGGAGGAGCCCCGTCTAACTGGAACCATACCCGAGAGTTCGCTGCCAAGGTTAATTCGTCTAAATAATCGGATATTGGGCCTCTTAGAAGGTCTAGGAACTTCTGCGCATTCAGGTTTCCATCGATAAAAATTGGGCCAATTATTTGATTTCCGTGAATGCCCGCCCAAACATTAACACTAAAGCGGTATTGATGAGCTGATTCCCTAAATAAGTGAGGATTGGTGTGGCTCCAGTGACGCAAGATTTGTCGGTTCCACATGCCGTTTCGAGTAAACGTGCTTTCATCTGTCCAAAACACATTTGACAAGAAATCTTGGTCTTGGGCAATTTTTTCTAATACCCATTGGCAGTAAAACTCTCTAATCGGCTTATCACGGGGCAGCAGCGACTGCACCTTTGGCAGTTTAAAAGGACGTAGTTTGTCTCTTTTCAATACTTTATGTACTGTTCTATGGGCCACTCTAAACATACGCCCAGCTGGTCTCAGGCTGCAGGTTGGGTTGCGATCGAAGTGGTCTAAGATTCTTCGTTCCAAAGACGAAGTAACGTGACGCGGGGCAACTCCTTCATTTGTGTTGGGCACAATGTTTTGATTTTCCCTCACTCTCTGGACAGCTCTGATGATGGTCCGAACACTAGTAGGGCAGGCGCGACTTGCGCTGTATCTCTCACGATAAGTACGCAGAGTTAATGCCGCGTTTTGGAGGAATTCGCCATAAAGTAAAATCATGTCAGTATACTCTGCAGCACTATAAAAACGCTGTTGTCGCGGCATAATACTGTTTAAAAAACAAGCAACACACAAAAGTTAATTAGCTAGTGTCTATTTCACCATAGAAAAATAAATAAGCACAAATTAAATTAAAAACACGATTTACACATACACACACGTAGGTACTTAGTATCTATTTCACTGCAATAAAAAGAAAAAACTCTTAAAACCTTAAAATACACGACAACACGCGTAAACTAAGTAGGTATCAAATCTGCGAAAGGCGCACGCACGCACCATCCCGGAAGGCAAACAGCGTACTGAGTACTGAGAAAGGTAAACTAACTAGTAAATTAGAACACATTTAAGATCTGTTATTATAATAATTAACACATTATGTCCACTCCCTAGTATTTAAAGCGAAACACTTTTTTGCAAACATCTTCAAAACGTAATGTGAATCAGCTGACTGTAGATAAAAAGGTGTCCTTCCCTACACAAGGCGCGCGCGCAACGCCCGTCCGCTACCCCTTTGCCTTTGCCGATGTGCCGCGGCGCCGCCGCGCCGCCCGCCACCGCAATGCTTTTGAGATCGCCGCGCGCAGACGTGTGGGCGCCGTTTCGTGAGCCGACAAAAGATACCGCTACCGATGTACACCCGCGAGAAATATTGGCGCACATCAGTGGTAGGTTAGTAAACAAAATTTCGGCCGTGACAAGTTCACAAGTCAAGGACGTATTAACTTTTACAAAAGAAAGTAAGTACTCCAGTCTGGGAGAAGGGCTTAATGCCTGTAATCCACCACGTGAACCTTAGTAAAAGACTGACAGATTGTCAGACTTTTACTAACACCCTAGAGAAGGAGAAGTCATAAAAAACCTACATGTAACATCTACTAAATTAGTGCGAATTAGTAGATGTCACATGTAGGTTTTGTTTTGAGGTGGGAAATCATCTAATGACTTCTCCCGCTCAAGGGTGTTAGTAAAAGTCTGAAAGATTGTCAGACTTTTACTAAATAAAATCGAACCCGTGTTCCCTTCCTTGCCCTTATCGTTCCAGGGCCACGGGCTTCCTTTTCGGAAATTTATCCATGGCCGTAGAGGGCATCGACCCATCTGCTGGGCCCCTTCGGTGTGCAGATTTTCTTTGAGGCGCGCGTGGAACACTACGCACCGTCGACGACGTAAGCTCGGTCGAGCGGACGGCGAGCTACCCATTGCTCGTCGTCCGGAAGCCCAGGCCTACGGTGACCGGAGATCACTCTGCAATTCTCGACGCCCGCGGCGTCTCCTGTCGCAGCCGCTGGGGCGAGTGTGATGAAATACATTACAGAATGAAAGCACTTGCCTGGATTTGAATTCACGACCTTCAACTCATAAAGTGAGATCTTTCTTACTAGGCGCTTTCAATAAAAAAATACGTAAATTGAATTCCTGCCTGCCTTTAGGTGTACCTATTTTACATTTTAGGCAAATAAGTAGAATGCCTAAAAGAGCTTGAGCGATAGATTGCACAGAGTGGCAACGTCGCATTTCAAAGTTCAAGGATTTAAGGAACAAAGTATGTTAGATCATTGACCTAGTGCTGCAATTCTACAGAGTGTTCAAATTTACTGAAAATTAAAACTATTTTTTTTGTTTAAACTACTGGACCGATTTCGTTCATTTTTTGCACATCGTCAGTAAACTCTTAAACAAGCATGTGATTTCATTTATTGCCCATATGTCGAATCCATACTGTATAGCGTTTTTTGGAATTTCTATAATTCTATATCCCGGTGGCACGTTGAGTGTGGATTCATGAACAATGTGACTAGGTTTTTCATTTATGTACGAACCACTTACAGTATCACATTCTATCCTGATCACGGTCGTAGGTAAAATGTTGACTGGTAACTCAGACACATGCCATTTATTTGTTTTCAAGATCTGCTTATTAAATCTCAATAATCTCCTAAAAGTCCCTTCTTTAGTAAAATTTATATCTTTGGTACAGCATATCAAAGTTTTTAGAGTATTGTTATTACACCGTACTTTTATTGAGCAATCTTTTATTTCCGTTTTTAAATAATCGCTGATATCTTGTAATTTGTAAGTACCTTCAGGTATTTCAAGGACTTCGTTAGAGCCATAACATAATTTATTATTCATTTTATCAATGTTTGGAATTGAGTTAAATGTTGAGAAATTCAATAAAGCACACACATAATGTCCAAAAAGTTATTGCAATGTATTAGGATAATATATACATAAATCGGACGAGTTTGCAGTTATCGATAAGGTGAGTGACATGATGAAAATGATTGAAATAAAAGAAATACATCCAATTATACGTATTTATTCCAAAATATCCATAGATATTCTAGACATAAATGTCCACAGTTTACTGTGTTAAATTGTTGAAATCTAGTATAGTTCTAAAAAACTTCACAATTTTTAAAGTATTGCATTAATTCCATTGGAGGTTTTAAATCTCCAAAACTATCAAAGTACTCGTAATCACAATAATTATTTATTTTAGCATAAGCTACCCAATGTGTTCCTTCGTTCTTAGAATCGTCCAAGTTATCGATACCACATTCAATCCGTTTTGGTGTCCTTGGTAACTGATCCTTTATGTAGACTTCTTGAAAGTGAGGGATGTCGCGTGCATGCTTCTGGATGTCTACATTAGTTAGGGGACGATTAGGTAGCTTCAAAAAACTGAAAAATAAGTTTTTTGAAGATTTTACGAATAAGCCTTTACCATTTCTATGTGACTTAATGTATGAACCCTGACCTAAATTTAAAGACTCCATAGCCATATTATGTCGTTGCGTTTCTCGCAAAATTTGCTGACCAGCTTTGTAATCGTTAACAGTTTTCGCAATACCAGCTGCACCACCAGCTAAAGTTCCTAAAGCTGATAAGCCTGCAAAAAATGGGATTAAAGGTAGAATACCTCCAGTCTTTGGTAAGGGTATCACTCGCGGTACTCGAATATTCTGAATGTTTGCAAATATTTTTTTTGCTGCTGAGTAAGCAGCGTTAATAATGTTTTGCTGTCCTGTGGTTTCAGTTTTTTTTTTTTTGCTCATATTTTTGACCCGAAACTTTTAAACGTTTTAACGCCGGAACCAGATTTTAGTTTGGCTTTCATAACTTTGCTCACCAACCATGATCTAAGTTTTTCACCTTTCCCAGCATCGTTCAATTTAAGTCTTTGTTTAGCCATATTTAGTAGTTGTAAATCAGCTTTGTGACGATTGGGTAAGTCTGTATGGTTTGCATATGCAATGTCGTGATGCATACAAGCTTCGTCTAGCTTATTCACACCTCGATCGCCTCGCAGCAATCGCTTCTCAAGTTTAGTTCCCGGTCCGCAATAGTTATAACCAGGCAAATGAAGTTCGAATGGGAGATTATTAACCACACTATTAACTAGTCTATTACCTCGCATAGTCCAAAGTGAAATGAATGAAACATTTCTTACAAACATGGTTATATATTCATAATCCTAATCCACAATTGCATCTTTATCAATTCAACTATTTTCTTCGTTGCTTAAGCCCAGTCAATTCACGTAAAGTTTCTTTCCATTTAAGAACCTTTTCTATCAAATAAACGCCTGGATAGCTAGTTTTTTGAAGTTCTCGTTCGTAGAAAGATCCTCTAATGGGTTGCTTTCGATAATCTTCTATATGGTATGTTACTGGTATGGTATTATTAATCCTTTTTACAGTAAATATTTCAGTTGACCAGTTAGGAGTGTAACTTTTATCAAAAATATGCTTATATTTACTGATCCGAACATTTTCACCCACTTTGAATGTACGTCGACCTCGGTCTGATGTATGTTTTTGTTTTTTTTGAAAATTTTCTCTTATCTCTGGCTTGTTCAACTTTTTTTACCTCGACTAGTTTAAATTTGGTGGTATGATGTTTTGTATTATTATAGGTTTTAAGAATAACTTCTAATGGAGGACCTATCCATTTGTAGTTCCCAATGAGACTAAAGTAAATACATTTTATTTTTAATTGTTTTAATCACCTATTCTACAATCGAAGCTTTCTTGGTAGAAAACGAAGAGTAGTGGCTAATATTGTAGCACTTCATAAGCTTTTGAAATGTTAAGTTATAGAATTCTGTTCCAAAATAAGTTTGTAAATGATCAGGTTTTCGATTGCTGGTAATTAATATTCGCTCAAATGCACGAGTAACATCTAGTTTACTTTTGGATTTTATTGGTTCTGTCCAGGTATACTTTGAGAAACAATCAATCACCACTAAAATGTAATTATAACCTTTATTAAACTTTTTTAGATTTTGCATATCTATCAGATCAGCTTGCCATAAGTTATCTATACCTTTTAAAATAACTGACCGTCTAATAAAGTTTCTCCGTGCCACTTTGATTTGTTGTTTTTCCATCACGGAGACTTTTTAAGTAATTTTTGTACTTCCACTTTGTTATAAAACTTATCTTCCAACTGGACTAAAACTTCAGGTATCTTAGCTTTTAAAGCGGCTTGGACTGTTATTTGTGCATCTTTTATGATTTGAGCACGCAACAACGCAATCACTTTATCGAGTTCATTTATTGTATGATCGCACAATCGATCGACGTAATCGTTATTCACAGCATCGTCTGTTTCTACAGGAGATCTAATTCCTTTCAATCTAGATTTTTTCAAGTCAAAATCCCCACTTTCAGATTTTAGCAATGCATTTTCATTAAACTCTAATAAATCAGAGAAACGCATTCTCTTATGAATATGGTGCCCGAATTTATCTACATTCATATTTAAGGTGTATTACATTTAAAAGTTGATAATAAAATGCACATAACATTCGGCGGTAGGTGTGAAAAAAGATAAGTCGCGTATTTTATAGCTCCTATAATTAAAAACTAAATTAAATTAATTTTTTTTTCAAGATTTTACATTCAATAATAGTTACATTATAAACATAATCTACTGTACTTACATTGGTGAATCAATCCATGTAATAAAAGACTTAATCCTACACTACCTGCCAGCTATCACTAGTACATAAAAAGTCACTTTAAACATTGCACTTTTAAATCAAAATGTCTACACTGGATGAAATCCAATCAGCTCAGAAGAACCTGGAGGAGTGCTTCCTCAGGAAGATGGATGAGCTTGAGGCGCAAATTCAATGCGCAGGACCTGCCAAGGAGGAGCAGTGGTTGACGGATTGGAGACACGTACAAGACGGAAGGCTCTCATCTTTACTGAATTTGATGAAGCGGACAAAGAGGACTGCAGAACTCTTGTGTTGGATATTTTGCACAATAAACTGGCTCTGCCTGACATCACTGCATCATCCATCAAGGTGTGTCATAGACTGGGCGCATCGAGCACAGGACCCACACGCAGCCGACCAATACTGGTAAGTTTTTCCAATTATTACCATAAGTCTGCTGTTTGGACGGCGAAGTCAGCATTGAAGGGCTACACTGTCTCGGTAAAAGAGTTCCTGACCAAGGCCAGGCAGGACGTATTCAGCAGGGCGCGCTCTCACTTTGGGATGACGGCTTGCTGGACGCAGGACGGGGTCATTGTCATCAGAACCCCGGACGGAAAACGACACAAGTTAACTTCTGCAAACGAACTTACTCCCATGTTGAGTAAGTACCCAAAGAAGGCTGGGGAATCATCATCGGGAAGCAGTAATAAAGTGCGTAGAAACTAAGTGTTATTGCAGTGTCTATTTGTGCTTGTGGCGTCATTGATAACGTATTTATTGTGCAACTATCGTCATACGCATTTACCCGCTTGTTATGTTTTTTTTTCTTCACTATACAACTTTATTATTTTGATGGTATTTGCTCAATATTTAGTTTGTTTGTATCAGTCAGTAACTAATTCTTGTCTTGTCACGTCATGTCAAATGGCAATGTCACCTGACAGTTGTGTATTATTATGTCTGTCATTATGTCGAAATGTTGCTATATTTACAACGCGTTCCGAGTCACGCCAGCATCGCTGATAGCGCGTCAACAGCCGTTCCGACTTATTTATTTAAGAACGCCTTTACTTTTTAGCGCTGTGGTCGCTAATAGCGATGGCGATGTTGGCGTTTCTCGGAACGCGGCGATGGTTTGTCGTTCCATGTTCCTTTTTCGCGTTTGAGCTGTGAATGCTAATTGGTGGAATGCGTTTTGTTTTTGCTCATTTGTAATGATTGTATCGTAATTCACTTGCTTTTGTTTTGTGTGTGTTTATTATTTTCTTACAAATTTATATTACTGAATAGTACTGGTGCTGCTGGTGGGTGGTGAACAGATAGTGGTGTGGCACCGTAACGCTTAAATTTAACCATAGTTTATTTTTATACTTATTATTTTATATATGATTTCTGATGACGATTCTTTTCACTCCGCAAATGAATCCTTCAGCTTATCTGCTGATGCAAGTTTTGGCTCCTTGACTGATACCCTTGGTGACTTTGTGCGTCGGAGCTTCGGTCAACAGAAAGCTCATTTATTTAATGTTTGTCATATCAATGCTCAGAGTGTGCCATGTCATTATAGTGATCTGTTTGACACCTTTTCTGACGCCAATGTACATGCTGTTCTGGTTTCTGAGAGTTTGTTCAAACCTCATCTTCTCTCTACCACCTACCCTCTTCCCGGTTTCATTCTTATCCGCAATGATAGGATTGGAAAGGGAGGAGGTGGTGTTGCTGTCTATCTTCGTAGCGATTTCCCTTATAAAATCATTTCATCATCTCCTTCAAATTACAGTGCTTCCGCTGAATATCTGTTTTTGGAGGTCTACGCCAAAGGTGTCAAGACCTTGCTTGGCGTTGTCTACTGTCCGCCTACCGTTGACTACTTTTCCGACTTAGAGTTGGCGCTTGAATCAGTGGGGTCAGAGTATGCACATTGTGTCATCATGGGCGATTTTAATACAGAACTTTCTCACCCATCCTCTCGTTCCCGGAAACTCCTTCATATAATCGAGTCCGTTAGTCCTACCCACTTACTTTAGTACCTACTCACTTTAATAGCTCAAGTAATGACACGTGGCTCGACATAATCCTCACGTGGTCCCTCCCTTGTTTTCTCACACGGCCAGTGCCCTGCCCCTGGCTTTTCCCATCATGACTACATTTTCCTCTCCTATATCCAAAAATCTCCTAAACTTCCCCCTAAAGTTCTGCGCATGCGTTGTTTTGCTCGCATGGATGCTGAGAAGCTACGTCAGGATGCGTCAAAACTTGATTGGGACCACCTTGCAGCGGCAACATCTGTTGACGATAAACTGTGCATCTTTAATCGGACGATCCTTGCACTCTACGACATACACGCTCCTGTCAAGAGGGTTAAGCTGAAGCGTCAGCCCGCATCTTGGATGACGACGGGGGTTCGTATGGCGATGAGGCGCAGGGATCGGGCCTTCCGTAGATTTAAAAAAGATCGCAGTGTTGTAAATAGGGACCTTTTCAAGGCTGCTAGAAATCGGTGTAATCAGATGATACGCAACGCGTTAGAGAAGCTATGGAGGACACCAAGGTTACTGTTTTGGTGCTAATTGATTTCTCCAATGCCTTTAATGCTGTCAGTCATGATGTTCTGCTATCCATTCTTTCACATCTTATGGTTTCCTCCGAGGCCCTGGAATGGTTCTCTTCTTATCTTCGGGGGCACCAGCAGTCAGTTCGCGTGGAGGATTGTTATTCTCAATCTTCATAAATTTATAACGCACTGTCTTCGGTGTTCGTATCATATATATGCCGACGATCTTCAGCTGCATACAGCTGCGCGGGTAGAAAGTTTGCCAGACGCTATAGAGGATGTAAACCGAGATTTGGATGCAATCAATGATTGGTCTGATAGATTTGGGGTGTCTGTGAACCCCTTAAAATGTCAGGCCATTGTTATTGGAAGCTCACGCATGATGGGTAGAGTGGCGATTAGCTCTCTTCCGCCTATTATTTTAAATGGTGCTGTCATCCCCATCAGTCCGAGCATAAAAGATCTCGGTTTGCATCTTGACTCGACGCTTGGCTGGCAAAGCCAGGTTTTTAGTGTCTGTCAAAGAGTCAACGGGACTTCGCGATGTCTGTATCGTCTGGGGAAATTTTTGCCTGCAAAGACGAAGACTATGCTTGTGCAAACTTTAATTTTCCCTATAATCGACTATGGTGACGTGTGCTACTTTGACCTGAACGCGGCTTTGCTGGATAAGCTTGATAGGCTCCTCAATAACTGCATCCGGTTCATTTTCAACTTGAGGAAATATGACCATGTGTCAAGCTTTAGAGCTGAGCTCAAATGGATGCCCATTCGCCAGAGAAGAAGTTTGCGCGCTCTGACTACACTTTTCTCTCTCCTAAACTCTCCCACCCCTCCCTCTTATCTTCTATCTCACTTTCAGTATCTTTGCTCTACTCACGCTAGGAATTTGCGTTCTGCTAACAATCTCTTACTGCTTTGTCATTCTCATACTTCTAATTTTATTCATTTTTCCTTTCATATACAGTCCATCCTTCTGTGGAATGCGCTTCCCCTTAATATCAGGACGGCCACCAGTCGGTATACATTTAAGCGAAAGTTGCGGAATTACCTTCTTAACAAGTAAAGGAGTCGTCTCAAAATCCTTATCTCAACTTTATATATTATTATTATATATGTAGGCATATTAAATTAAATATATATGTATGTTTCTTTTTTTATCAAAAGTATATATATATATATATATACTTTTGTAATTATTTTCGTCTTAGTATTTTTTTTTTCAGTTTATGCACCTGCCATGTTATTTCTCCATCACCCTTGGTTGACTGGTAGAGAATGCCTAAGGTATTAAGTCCGCCTTTGTACATTTGTGTTGCATGAAGTTTTAATAAATAAATAAATAAATAAATAAAATGAACAGTGAAAATTGTATACCATTTATTTATTACTTAATCAATTTACTTTCACGCAGTTCTTCAATAATCGATATAAATTCGTTATCTAATCCGGTGTTACCAGCATCGCGAGATGCAATTAATAATTTTAACCTATCCACAAGTTCATTAGGATCATCCCAATATATAAAATCTACATTTTTTTTCCACATTTTTGTCAAGGGTATCCCTTTTCCTTTTAACTGACTGCTTTGAATAGTACTTGGTAGTTTGAAAAGAGGTTTTATAACTTGCAAATATTTTTGTCCCTTATTACTTTTTATTGGTTTGTTTGAGTCAAAGTCTCGACGATGTGCGTGTGTGGCAATCAACATCATTTTATAATACTGCATATCAGACTCTGTTAACATGCTTAAATCTGTCCTTTTTCAATAATAATTGTTACAGTCCTAGAGTGCTTCGACATTTCCGTACAGCAACGATGATATAATCGTCGCTGATCGTTATGAAAGCAGAACCTAACATCCATTGCCCTCGCTCCACTCGAACACCAAATGCAATATCTGTCAGTGCTTCTGCAGATATTGACCAGGATGATGGGTCACGCTCTTGATTGTTCTCTCCTAATGATTGGTACGACTCATCACTGTCGGTATCACATTCATTTTCTTCCGTGTCACTGTCTCCTTCGTTACTAGAACGTCCTTTCTGCAAAGTATTGTTTTTATGCAGAACTTTTGTTTCTTCAACTTCTTTAGATCGCAAGAGGTCAGTTTGATTATTGGTATTAGCTATAAAGTTGAGAGACTCTGTTACAGGTCTAGAAACTGATTCCAATACTTGCTTATTTTCAGTCTCAAAATCTCGCATCCTTCGTACTTTTTTCTTTACAGCTTCTGCAGCATCAACAATTTGCCTTTTCAGTGATTTTTCCATTACGGTAGAATAAGATATTTATCGATTAAGAGTCGGTCAAGGAATAATGATATCATGTAAATATCATAGTCTTAAATATTTGTATTTCTAGTCAAAGACTAAAAAAGTATCTTTATTAATTACCACATAATTAAAGGACTCACTTCATATTTTTGAACACATTTTACGAAGTTTAAGCCATGTCATATCAGTGTTAACAGGTTCTTCATAAACATGCCTCAAGTTAATCATCTTGTTTGAATAGTATAATTAAATTAGCATTATCTCTTACTATCTGTTTAGGGATTTTACTATACGTTTGATTTAGATAAAAACAGTCGATGTTTTTGTGTCTTCCCATTACAAAATAATCACGCATGTTAGTTTGATTCTCGCAAGCAGCGTCATCAAATATAATGACAGAGTTGGGTTTCGCGTCCTGAACGCTTATAACTTCCTCATTCCCTTGATATTTCTGGAGTGAGATAGTAGGTACCCGTCGAAAAACTCTTTCTAAAAAAATTTGCTTAGGTTGGTGTAAGGTTTTTGAATAGACATAAACATTTTGATATCTTGAACCGTTTTCATGTATAAGAAGTCCAATAAGTAAATTTGTTTATCCACAATTCGATGGTCCACAAATGATACATCGTTCTGAATTAGGTAACAATTCACCATGACGCGAACTAGTTTTACAAAAATCTTCACAAATTGTGTTTACATGTAGCGATTGTGATTGTTTAACAAATTTCATGATTAACAATGAGTAGAAGTATTGATTACAACAACATTTATAAACTATCTACTATTAAAATATATAAAGTATTTACTAGTAGATAGTACTCGACTCTCTACTCGACCGACGATAGCGAAATAGACAGTAGTCTATTTCGCTATCGTCGGTCGAGTAGAGAGTCGAGTCGATTATCAATTATTGGGCGTTCTATACCACTGTCGGTAGCGAGGCGTACTCGCCGAGCGACTTGCCGATAGTGGTATAGAATGCCCAATAATATACTACTCTCGCTAAGTATACATTTTATGTGGATGATCATAATTATTGTGTTAAAATATAAATACTTTCGAGGAATATGTATGTTTTTGTTTTTTAGGTACCTAATTAACATTTTACCTACGTTCTTTTAAATCGCTAGGTGTTACATACGTAGTGTGTGCATAACTTCATATTTTTAACCAACTTCAAATACGGAGGCTATCAAATTGACACGGACTTAAGTACCTACTTAATCCAATATTATTATTTAGGTACCTATATAATAATATTGGAATTGCAATGTATTTACGTATAGTGTAGTTACGTATATATATTTTAGTCTATTAAGGGTTCCAAATAAATATACAAATTTTTATAGGTATGCATGTATGTTTGTCCACGCATTTATCCGAAACGGATTGAGAATCGGTTCAGCAGTTTTTAAGATTTGGACCAAAATGTTTTTGTTACATCGATTTGCTTACCCACTTTATTGCAAAAAATATTTTTACTGGCGACACCAAATCCGATAACAATGACTCTCGTTATCTCTCTCACCGGGCGAGATAAGTTTGTGGAACAGTAAGACATGACAGTAATCAAAATACAATATGGCGACAACCAGACGCAATATTGTGAAAAAGAAAAAAATTAAAGTCGACGAACTATATTGTGGGGTATCACAATAAATGGTGTGAGGAGGCGATTCCAAAAATGTAACTCACTAAAAGGTAGAATATTAAAAAATAAAATATTTTCAAAAAACCCGACCGTAAAAAACAACTAAAAAGTTCCAAACAAGTCACTTTTCATGCAGTCTGATGCAGTTGGTGGCAGCTATTCTTGTTTAGAACTTTTTAGTTGTATTTTACAGTCGGTTTTTTTGAAAAAATGTATATATATATTTAACACAATATTGGTTGTTGTATATTTTAACTAATCTGTGGAGAGGCGCCCGCTCAAGGTACATTTTTACGACTAGTTGTAGCAAACAGTGGGTAAGCGCGCGCCTCTCGTCTTATTACAGTTCTGGGTACACATGCCCAGAACTGTAATATGATTAATAAAACTGTAATAGGATTTATAAAATGGAATGCACATGCATCTGGACTGAGGGCCCATTTTATAAATCCTTGCGAAATGAAATAAGACTTATAGGGGAATTAGTTAAAAGTAGGTAAAACTTAAAGCTGTAGAATTGTCGATGTAGTCACCGATTTCTATCGAAACGGGTATCAGACCCGTACTAAAGCCTTTTACGTAGGTAATGATTAGCTTAAGCGTAAGTCGTAACGTAAGTAGAAAGATAAGGAAACGATGCGAATACAGATGAAGAAATGAAGAATATTATTAAGCAATGTAGAATATTATATTTAAGTTAAAATTACACGGGAATTAATTACAAGAGCAATGTTTAGCGCGGCGCGATTCGAATGGTTCGGCCAGCGGTAGAATGAACATTGTGGCACGTAGCTGCCCGCGCGCCGCCCGGTGTCCGCAGGCCGCTGACGTCACATCAAACGAAGGATCACCTGTTTTTGGGATCTGGCGCAGAATCACAAGCGGCAGCAATTTTCGTCAAATTATATAGTGGTGGTCTGTGTTCTTTCCGCCACATATTCCCTCCGGCCAGACCGTAACTACGGGCGATAATAATCGGGGAATCTTACTCGCCGCCCGCTTCTTATGGTCTTCTCTGTGTTTGTTGATGCTGATGTTGTGATAGATGTTGGAGCGGCCGTTGGTATTGACTTGAATTCTGGTTGCTTTTCCTCTTCTTTCAACATATAGGCGGGTTTTAATCTGTCAATAGTCGTCACTATTAGTTGTTCTTCCTTTTATCTCTATTGTGTAATACTTTGGATGCCTTTGTATGATTTTGTAGGGGCCAGCATACGGTTGCTCTAGTGGGCTTCGGACGTAGTCTCGGCGTAGAAGACGTGTGTGGAGGAATGTAGATCTCGAGGTAAGTGGAAGGGAGAAGTTGTATGCCAGGAGGTCGGCCTGGAAGTGAGTTTGGCCATGTGTGCACGCAGACGTGTTGCATACTGTGTGACATCGGCTGCAGTGTAATCTGTAGCAGACAGAAAAAGGCTAGGTAAATGGAGAGCTTCACCATACACAATCTCAGCAGGCGTGGCTTGGATGTCTTCCTTCCAAGAGTTGCGCATGCCGAGTAGCACCAGCAATAGAACTTCTGTCCACTGCGAAGAAGTGTGGCACATGATGGCTGCCTTGAGCTGCCGGTGTAGCCGCTCAATGATGCCATTCGCAGCTGGGTGGTGGGCGGTGGTGCGGAAGTGGGATGCACCAACCTAGGTAGTGAGGGCCTTGAACAGGTGGCTCTCAAACTGGCGACCATGGTCTGTAATCACCCTTGCCGGACAGCCAAATCTATCTATCCAGCCAGACACCAAGGCAGCTGCGCAGGTCTCCGCGGTTATGTCCTTCAGTGGGTACGCCTCAGGCCACCTAGTAAATTGATCGATGACAGTTAGGCAGTACCTGTAATCACAAGAAATGGTTAAGGGCCCTACGAAGTCGAGGTGTATGTGGGTAAATCTGAAAGACGGAGTAAGGAAAGAGGAGTTACAGTATGGCGGGTAATTTTACTTGCTTGGCATTAATAATAATAAATAATAAAAAAAATATTGTTCTCTCTACACAAAGGTTTGCTTACAATTTAACATCTTAACTAAGCATCTTAAGAAATAAGTAGAAAGCTCCTTTGCGAGAGACTGGAGTCCGTACTAGGGAGACTGTACGGTTTACGTACAGGCAAATTTGCTTACGCCGCGACCTACTTTTCGCAACTTTATGTTAATAAAATTATAATTTCAACGTTCAGTTGACGCATAGCCGCGGATAAGCATCCAACGTAACTTTAATGTAACTTACGAATAAACCTTATTAACGTAATTCTGTGGTTTTCGTCAACTCACTCGTCAACTCAACGGGCTACCTCTGAGCCATACATAAAATTGGTCCTTCGAGCCGGATATAACAGGTGCGTAGTATCTTTATTAGCGTTAGCGAATCGGTCTAGCGGGTCTCCCAGAAGAGGGTCGCCCCAGTTGGATTGAGAAGGTGCACACAGCGTTAGTGGAGTGCTGACGCACTTAATATCCTAAACTTGCGGAAACTTCGCAACTTTGGTGAACTAGTACCTGCGGTGATACAACTCTACTCCACCAAAGGTCAAACCAACAGCTTACAAAAATGGTTCATGGTGTACCCGAACTGATAAGCCGACAAGAATCTATCTTCAGAGACTTGAAGCTTATTTGCATCAACTACAAGAAGGACACAAGGGGAGTCCCACCAGGAAGAACTTGGCGTACCTGGAGGAGCGTCTTTCTCGGCTGAACAATAACTGGGAGAAGTTTGTTCACAACCACCAACTACTGGAAGAGTCTGGAGAAACTGACTTGCAATATTTCACTGATGACATCTTCAGCAGTACGAAGAAGATGTATGAAGAAGTGCTGCAAGATGTGTTGAAACGAAAGTCGGAATTACCGTCTGCATCTACGAGTCAGACGGAACAACCACCTGCGACGCCTGCGCAAGATAAGGGAAAGTCGAAATTTACTTTCGACGATATCAAATCCCACGTACCTCTTCGGGAAACAAGCGAGTCGACGGAAAAGCAACATGATCTTTTGCGTCAACAATACTGCAACTTCAAAATGTTCGAACGCACTATCGGAAAGATCAACGTAGCTTTGGAAGTAGCGATGGAAAAATGGGAACTAGAAGACAACTTGAACGTCCTGAAAACTAAATGGGAACATATCGAAAGAGCAAATTGGGAACTTGACTACATACTGCAAGACGAGGATACGGTTTACCAACAAAAGTACAATGCTGCAGAGAACCTTTATGATGACCTGAAAAGGAAACTACAACAAAACCTCTGGAATAATGCACATTTTGAGAAATCTACGCCAAAAATTGAAATACCGGATTTTCACGGCAACTATAACCAGTGGCTGACTTTTAGAGACCTTTACCTCGAAAGTGTACACAAAAATCCCACTCTTTCTAGAGCTCAAAAAATGCAACACCTGAAAACCAAGCTGAAGGGTGAGGCTGAGAAACTTGCTCAGCATCTTGGTATCAGTGCTGAAAACTATGCATCATGCTGGGAGATGCTGACCCACCGCTACGATAACAAACGGCTGTTATTCACATCCTACATGAACACACTCCTGAATCAAGCGAGTATTCAGCAAGCAACCGCTGCAAGCATACGGAAGCTTCACGACGTCATGATGGAGTGCTTGAACGGGCTCAAAAACATCGGGCTAGACATCACCAATTGGGATCCGATAGTGGTACACCTTTTGGTTCAGAAACTAGACAGCGGTACGTATAACGAATACGTAAAAGATATCAAACGTCCTAGGGAATTTCCCGACCTGGAAGAATTCGCCGAGTTTTTAGAATCAAAATTCATGTCACTGGAAGCGCTGCATGGCAACAAACCATGGAAATCGGAAAAACAGCCACACAAAGAATCTGAACAACGAAATAACATTAATAAGAATAAAACGCACGGGTCATCGTACTTTAAGAAATCACAAAGCTCACCCAAAGCGTTCTTCACGACAGCAAAAACATGCCCAATATGCAAAACGAATCATGTTTTAATGAATTGCGAACAATTCTTGGCTATGGACACAAACAAACGGAATGACACCGTTCGCAACTTGCATATTTGTATAAACTGTCTATTCAGCCACGGAGAAAAACAATGCAAATCACGAAAGACGTGTAAATTGTGTCAAAAGGCACACCACACACTTATGCATGAAGCAGAAACACAACTATCTAGCAACAAACAAGCAAGAAGGGAAGCAAACCCATCGTCGGCCCCTTCAACTTCCTATGGGGTCAACAACATAACAAACGAAGAAAAGGAAGTGCTGTTGACAACTGTACTTCTAAAAGTTAAAACAATTGATGGAAACTTCATCAACTTGAGAGGCCTACTTGACCAAGGCTCCCAAGTAAGCCTAATAACGGAAAACGCAGCACAGCGCCTTAGATTACAGCGACGAAAAATGAGCGCTGTTGTATCGGGTGTCGGATCACTCGGTGGCAACTGCAAAGGAGCAATGAACTTGGAATGCCAGTCAATACATTCAGACTATCAATTCAATTTGGAGGCATTAATTATGAAGAAACTCATAAGTAACTTACCTACCGCATCATTTTCAATCAGCAACTGGGACTATTTGGAAAACTTAAAACTAGCTGATCCACAGTTCAATCGGTCAGGCCCGATCGATCTGCTCTTGGGCGCGGACGTCTACTCAGAACTTATCCTAAATGGAGTCATCAGGAGTGACAATAAATACCCAGTAGCCCAACAAACCAGAGTGGGCTGGATTCTATGCGGAAATGTAAAGACTTACAACTGCTTGGTAACACTCAACGATTTCGAAAACATGGCAAGGTGTTGGGAAACCGAAGAAATTCCAGACGCTTCATCATCGACGAGTGAGGAACAACACTGTGAGGAATATTACAACGCGACTACCACAAGATTGGCGAATGGACAATATGTGGTGCAAATGCCCATGAAGCCCAATTTCCAAAGGAACCTAAAAAATGCTAGGTCACAAGCATTAGCACAGTTCCTTCAACTAGAAAGAAAAATGCTGACCAACAAGGAACTCAGTAACGAGTACAAGCGTTTTATGAGCGAATACATCGCTATGGGCCACATGAAACTTGTAACTGAAGAAAGAAGAGGTCAAGTCTACTTACCACACCATGGCGTGTTGAGAGCTGAGTCCACCACAACAAAACTAAGAGTAGTGTTCAACGCGTCGTACAAGACAAAAGGAGACAGCAGCCTTAACGATCTCATGTACTGCGGTCCGAACTTACAAAAGGATATGCTGACACTGCTAATTAACTGGAGAACGTACAGATACGTCTTTACAGCAGATGTAGAAAAACTTTATCGTTTTATCTGGCTGAACGAAAAACAACAACATCTGCAAACTATAATCTGGAGATCTTCCCCTAACGAACCCCTACAAGATTGGCAGTTGGGCACGGTAACCTACGGAATGAAAAGCGCACCCTATCTAGCAATGCGAACTCTACATAAACTCGCAGAAGATGAAATAGCTACCTATCCGGAGGCGGCAAATGTCCTAAAAAACTATTTCTACATGGATGATTTGGTCTACGGGCAGGATACTGTCGATGCATCGAAAACACTGGTCACACAGCTTATTGAGTTACTGCGAAAAGGCGGATTTAACTTAAGAAAATGGAAAACAAACGAACTGAGCATCTTAGAAGACTTGCGAGATGATCAAAAGAGCCGCAACACAAACATCGACTTCCGCCCAGAACAAACCTCAAGCGCAAAAATGTTGGGCATGAGATGGAATCAAGAAAATGATAGCTTCACATATAAATGGGATATACCAATCCTGAAAAAACTGACAAAGCGCATACTACTGAGCGAGATAAGCAAACTATACGACCCACTTGGATTATTATCGCCACTTACAATAAAAACTAAACTTCTGTTCCAAAAAATCTGGATGTACAAAATCAACTGGGATGAACGCTTACCCGACGATCTCACTACTGAGTGGGAAACTATGAGAAAAGATATCCCTTTGCTAAACAAACTAACCATACCACGATGGTTACAATGCCAAGGAAACAACTTAGAGATTCACGGGTTTTGCGACGCAAGCGAAAAAGCTTACGCGTGCGTCATTTACAGCCGAGTGAAAAATCAAGCTGGTGAATACGTGACTACGCTAATCACGGCAAAAACAAAGGTTGCACCAATCAGCAATAGGATAACTGTACCTAGAATGGAACTCTGCGGGGCTGTATTACTAACTAAACTGCTAGAAAAGGTACAAAATACGCTCTGCAACAAAAACCTGCACATAAGGTGCTGGAGTGACTCCAAGGTCATCTTAGCCTGGTTACAGGGCGATATAAACCGATGGGAAAAATACGTAGCAAGCAGAGTGAAACAAATAAACAACATTGTCCCTGCGAACTGCTGGAGTTACGTGAAGTCAGAAGAAAATCCTGCTGACTGTGCAACTCGAGGGCTCACACCACTTCAACTCCTTGATTTCAAACTTTGGTGGAATGGACCTGATTGGTTAAAAACAAACATGCCGCAAATCAATCAAGACAATCGTGTGACATACATAACTAATAATGAGTTGCAAGAAATAAAATGCTGCGCAGTCACATACAAGAAATGTGAAATAATTGAAACATTACTCAACAAAACCAGTAATTATAAACGCGTAATTAGAGTGCTTGGATGGATTCTACGACTAAGCAACACTCGTAAGCAAAAACGGACACAACACTCAACTAATAACTTATCCGACTGCGATAACAAAAGAGAGGTTTTGTGTTTGTCACCACAAGACATTATGGGAGCAACAGTATTGGTCATCAAGAACGTTCAAAATGAATATAATGGCGAAGAAATAGAATGTTTAAAGAAAAATCGACCAATATCAACAAAAAGCAACCTACTGAAGTTACGAGTGACCCCATTTCTGGATGAAAATGGAATACTGCGCGTGAAGGGGCGACTAGACAACTCAACTTTACCACCCGACGCTAAACATCCTATTATTCTTCCTGCTACAGAAAGATTAACGAAGCTTATTATACAAGAAGCTCATCGTGACACCCTCCACGGAGGCGCGCGACTCACTTTGGCCCATTTACGTCAAAAATTTTGGGTCATTGGAGGTAGCAGAACAGTGAAAAAGGAGCTACGGCAATGCGTCCGATGTCATCGTTTTAAACCCAACCGAAACGTTCAACTGATGGCAGACTTACCAAGGGAGCGTGTAACTCCATCAAGACCATTCACGAACACGGGCGTCGACTACACCGGACATGTTGATGTGAAAATAAACAAAGGAAGAGGAGTCAAAACTTGCAAGGCGTACATAGCAATTTTCATATGCATGGTGACCAAAGCCGTGCATTTGGAATTGGTGTCGGACCTGAGTACACAAACGTTCCTCGCCGCCTTCAAAAGGTTATGTGCCCGCAGGGGAACACCCCGACACGTATTCTCCGACAACGGAACGAACTTTGTAGGTGCAGCAAAACTACTTCAACAAGAATTTGTACAACACAAAACGTTCATGACTTCTGAATTCTTCGATGAGATGAGCCACTTACAAATTGAGTGGCATTTCAATGCTCCACTTTGGCCAACCGCTGGAGGCCTGTGGGAGGCGGCCGTCAAAGCCATGAAATATCACCTACATCGAGTACTGGGGGATCAGAAGCTCACTTTCGAACAATTCACTACTTTACTAACGCAAATTGAAGCCTGTCTCAACTCTCGTCCGTTGTGCCCATTAACAGAGGACATCGAAGACCTGGAATATATAACTCCCGGTCACTTTCTCATAGGCGGCCCCCTACTGTCTCCACCACAAGAAGAGCAAGATTTTGCTGAGCATGATCTAAGAAACAGATGGAGGCTGATTGAACAAATGAACGTGCACATCTGGAAGCGCTGGTCGACTGAATATTTGCATCAACTGCAAGTTCGCAGCAAATGGCAGCAAAGAAAACTTGAAACAAGGAAGCCTAGTATTAGTTAAAGATGAACACTTACCTCCTGGCCGCTGGGCGCTAGGACGAGTCCAGGAACTTCATTCAGGCACCGATGGTCGAGTACGGGTGGTTACCTTGAAAACTAGGAAAGGGTCACTTAAACGACCGATCACGAAGCTTTCACCATTACCGCTGAAACTTGAAGATCTACAAGTAAACAAAGAGGAACAGAAAAGGGTACCTACTCCGGAAGTCAAAAAACGGGGAGGCACAACAAGAAACAAGAACAATTGGCTGTCACTTGTTCTTCTATCCATAGTAGTATTGATGGGACTTGGACAATCTGCGCCAATGACTGATAACTGGAAGGTCACGCCGATATCGAGCAATCACCCGATTTACTTCGATGAAGCTGGGAAAATTCAACTGATACATGACGAATGGAACCTCTTGGTCTACTACAACTTAACGTCATACTGGCAAGCAACAGAGCGGATCAATGATTATGTGAATCAAATTGACAAACTATGCCAAAGAATATCACATGAGTACAAGCCTTGCCTAGCAATCGTCAGCCACCTACGGCATGAACTGAGTCACCTAGCCGACTATAACTCTATGTTGCTCACTCAACATTCAAGACCAAAACGAGGCTACTTTGATGGTGTTGGGAAATTAGCAAGAAGTCTTTTCGGAGTGCTCGATGCAGACTTTGCAGAAAAGTACGAAAAAGACATACAGAATTTACAATTAAATGATGCCTACTTACTACAACTTATGAAAAATCAAACATTGATCGTAGAGGCAGAAAACAACGTAGTAAAAAGAAACACTATATTTATGGAGAAGCAATTCGAAACATTGCGCACCTACATGAATGAAACTTGCAGCGTAATCACTAAAATAGAGAACAGAGCGCAAATGTTATTCACGATGAATGACATAAATTCCGCTGCCGTGACGTCAACTCTGATTTTAAGTGATTTAAACAGAATTTTGGAAATGCTGGTTAACGGTCTCGCCAACATTTATAGAGGACATTTAGATACTCATCTATTCCCAGCAAACCAACTGATTGAACAACTTAACATAATATCCGGAAGGTTGCCACAGGGATTGTCATTGCCTGTAAAGGACGTCCAAAGGGATCTGCAAAACATCTACGACCTCATTCATGTGAAGGCAAGAATAACAAAAAACTATATGCTATTCGAAATACACATCCCCTTGCTGAGCGATGAAGACTACAAGATATATCGAGTCATACCGATACCGTTCCTAAGACAAGGACATTTAAAACTTGTTCAACCAAGTTCAAGTTTCATCGCTATTAACTTTGTTAAAAACTCATACATATCAATGGAAGATCAAGACATGCGCCAATGCACTTCATACGGAGAAAACGAATTCATCTGTTTCTCACGTCAACCTGTCTACAACATGCACGATAAACATGCCCCATGTGAGGCCCAAGTCTTCAACCAACAAGAGTCATTATCATGCGTTCTCAATGACGTAGAATGCAAAGAAACCTGGACGAAGCTACATAAAACAAACATGTGGTTGTTTACATTGTGCGGTAAACAGCTGATGCGCGTCATATGTAACGATCAAGTTACGCCAGCGGTCATTGACGGGACTGGAGTGATTTTCTTGAAATCAAAATGCTTACTCCAGAAAAAGGACGCCACCATATTTACACATAATCAGCTGGGAAGTAGTTTGAATATGGAACCATATATTGAAGTCCCAAATATAAATTCAACGATTAACAACATATTTGACATCGGCTGGAAGAATGCCATATTTAACGTAGCGGAACTACAACTGCCAACTGCAGTAGAAATAAGAAAAATAGATCAGCAGTTGGAATTCCAGAAAAAGAGGGAAATATTACCGAAGTCGTCTGACATCTCAAGTCACGACATCTACCTCTACTCAGTTACTTCTCTGTTGTCGGGAGGAATTGCTGTGGTTGCCCTCTATATTATGTTAAAACGACGGTGTAAAACGAGGAAAGGCGCCAACACTGAAGTGACACCTAGAGGAAGGGAGAACTTTGGAGGGGACATCGAGTTACAAGAAATACGCAATTCGACAACCGTGGAGCCCATTTACAGCGAAGCGACACGGCCGAAGAAAGTATTCCACTTCGATGAACTTAATTGAGTGTTCTCTATACTTTTACACTTTTACTTATTGTTTACCTCTAATTATTTACTTTACACTTTTCTATACTTTTATTTTACATTGTAATGGATGCTCATCCCACTTTCCCCTCGGGAGCATGTACGGTTTACGTACAGGCAAATTTGCTTACGCCGCGACCTACTTTTCGCAACTTTATGTTAATTATAATTTCAACGTTCAGTTGACGCATAGCCGCGGATAAGCATCCAACGTAACTTTAATGTAACTTACGAATAAACCTTATTAACGTAATTCTGTGGTTTTCGTCAACTCACTCGTCAACTCAACGGGCTACCTCTGAGCCATACAGAGACCCTGTGTTACGGATCACCAGGCCACCAGTCGCACTGTAGCAGAACATCCTGGATGATGCAACGATTGGAAGACTTGTTTTCTTAGTTGTGGGGTGACATATGGGCGGGGTGTCGGCATGGAACTATCTCATAAAATTGTGCATTTCCCGTCAGTGTAGCGACCTTTTCCAGCTTGAGTGAAGTGCCGTTTTGTATTAGCTCTTGCATTTCTGGATCTGTTTCCTGAAATTTTGCAAGATCCTCAAAGTTTATTGCCGCTGTCACCTCTTCAACCCGTGCAACAGTGACGACATTTTCTCTGCTTGGTATGTACCGTATGTCTGTAGTGAATTTCCCTATGAAATCTAGGTACTTGAATTGTCTTGGCGAATAGCTGTCTCCGTTGGTTTTGAAGGCGAACACCAGTGGTTTATGGTCGATGAAGATGGCAAAGTTCCTAGCCTCGACCATATGCCGAAAGTATTTTATTGCTTCATATGCCGCTAACTATTCGCGGTCGTATGGGTTGTATTTTCTTTGAGCGCCACTAAGTCGATGTGAGTTCCCAGTTGTTTCTTTTTCGTTGTTGAAGCACAGCGCCCATGGCTGTATCAGACGACTCAGTGACTAGTCAATTCTGCTGATGGATCTGGATGAACGAGGAGAGTTGCGTTGCATAATGACGTCTTAATGTATTCGAAAGCTTTTATGAGTCCAGGAGTCAAGTCGACTGGATGTGCTCCTTTAATTTTGGAGCCTGCAAGGACAGCATTCAATGGGGCTTGGAGTTTAGCTGCATTTGGGACAAATCGGCGATAAAAAATTTATCTTACCCAAGAATCGACGAAGCTCCTTGACTGTCTTAGGGACTGGATACTCCTGGATAGCCTGTATCTTGGTCCCGAGAGGTTTCGTCCCTGCGGCTGACACACTGTATCCCAGAAAGGTTACCTCTGAGTGTCCGATATTACACTTTTATGTGTTAATTACTATCCCGTAGCTTTTCAAGCGATCAAACAGTTGCCGTAAATCCTGTTTGTGCTGGTTAGGAGTTTGTGGGAATACGAGAATGAATATAGCCGTAGCAGAAGTCGAAACCAAGCAGAACTTCGTCGGTGAATTGCTGGAAAGTTTGAGCAGCGTTCCTCAAACCAAAGGTCATGTAAGGGAACTCGTAAATACCAAATGTTGTAGTGATGGCGATCTTTGTAATGTCGTCTGGGTTGATGGCTAATTGGTTATATGCCTTGACTAGATCTATGGTGGAAAATACTGTACACCCTGATAGCTGGCACGAGAAGTCGTGAATGTGGCGAATGGGGTACCTGTCTGGTATCGTTCTTGCATTTAGTGCTCTGTAGTCACCGCATGGTCTCCATTCGTCGTCCTTCTTCCTAACCAGGTGAATTGGAGCAGACCAGGCACTCTCCGATCGTCTGGCCACGCCACTCTTGCTTCATGTCTTCAAACTCCTTCCTAGCAACTAGAGTTCGAGCGGGATCAAGGCGTCGAGGTAAGCTTGGTACTGGCGGACCTGTAGTTGTCCTTATGTGGTGCAATGTGTTGTGCTTACCTGGTAAATATGTACCTGGAGGTCGCGTTATTTCCGGGTACTCGCGAAGAATTTCGTGGTAGTCTGTGTCACCAACTACAGCCTTCACGTATGCAATATCGTCCATTGACTTGCAATAAGCTCCTGAAACTGATAGTGTCGTTATGTTATCTATCAAGCGCTAGTTTCTGCAGTCTACGAGTAAGTGGTAGAAATTAAGGAAGTCGACTCCTATGATAGGTCGTGACACATTTGCTACTGTAAATCTCCAGGTTTAGTCTCTTCTGAGACTTAAGTTAAGTCGCAGCTGTGTCGTCCATACGTGTGTATCACAGTATTATTGGCAGCGACTAAATCAAATTTTGATTGTTTGACAGGCGTTTTTACTGCCAACCGAGGGAAAACACACAAGTCTGAGACAGTGTTCACAAAGAACTGCATTTTCGTAGTCCGATCGGTTATATATAGACGGGCTGTTGAAGTAGGGTAGTCGTTTGCCCGCTACTTGCGACCACCCTTCGAGTTTTCCGACGTAAATGTGCAGGGTTGCTTACACTTGTTCGCTTTCTCCCCGTAGGTGTAGTGGTAGTAGCAATGCGGGTGATGCGGTGGTGGCTGTAATGGTCTAGAGTTATTTGAGCGATCGCGATTATACCTTTTTTGGTTACACCGGGATTGTGAGCGTGAGCGGGAACGTCCTCTGCAGTTATTGTTCATCTGCGATGTCGGTAGTGCTACCTGTTTTGTGAGCTCGCTTACTTGCTTGAGCAAGTCTGGTGAAGTGCTGGTAGTGGCAGTGGTGGCAGCTACTTGTAGTGTGGATGGTACAATTTCGTACACCCTATCAGCAATCTCGGCTAGTTTCTCTACTTGTAGTGGACTGTATGAATGTTTATTTGCTGATGTGGTACAATGAAACTTCTTTGTGGTGTTGCTCCTGTTTTATTGTTCCGTCTCGTAGAGTTGTTGCTTGCTGGAGAGCTGGAGGCCGAATGTGTCGAAGCCGCGTTGGACGGTCGCTACGCTCCGCAAGGGGCGTGGCGAGCGGTATCAGGACTGAGTCCTCTGACCGCGGGGGCCTTACCGTGGTCCGTTACAACGGACCCGTCGTTTGGTTGCCCATTGGGCATGGTGGTTTGTGGGCGCGGCGCGCACGCCGTGCCTACTTGAGAAAGTGAATGTTGTGTACTGTAGGTCTGCCACCGCTAGGTGAGACCCCCAGTGACCTGGGGGAGGCCCGGTGGATGGCGACCAGCGACAGAGGTGCCGACTTCCTAGCAAACCTACAGTATGGGTGTATGGCTCCCGTCTGACACGTTTCCAGAGCGAGCCGGTTGCGCGCAGACCGCAGAGCCATCCGTGTGTGTGTGAGCGGTATTGTAGTGTGAGTCACCGCTCAGTGCGTATGCACCGAATAGCAAGCCCGCGCTGCCTTATTCGGTGCGTGAGTTTATTCGCATGTTAGTTATCGAATGTGTGATCGACTTGCGGCGTGCCTATATTAACTTTGAACACGCCGCTCATCGGGGTGCATGTACTATGAAGAGTGTCACTGTTTGAGTAAGCCGCGTGTAGCCTGAAGCGGCTTACTCAGGCGTCAGTCCGGTGGATGGGATCGCTGATGTCCGCTAGCAGGTCGCGGGGCAGGCGCCTCGCGTCGGGGGGGCGCGCATGCCACGGCGCCAGGTGCTTGACGTGAAGCCAAGCAGATGCGTCGGCACGCGCGAACATTCCCTTCGCAAGGCGTTGCACAAAGACGTCCAGGCTCTCAATCCCGACGTCGCGTTGTATGACGTCATTCCTCACCATGCGAGGGGCGTCAAGTACATCCCGCAGTGCAAGTTGTTATTGCGCGCGGAGTGTTTTACGGGTTCCCTCACTGGTGAGGGCGAACCAGGCTGGGGCGGCGTACGTCAATATCGGGCGGATGTACAGTTTGTACACACCCAGCTTGACGCGCTCCGGGAGTCGGGACGAGAGCACAGACCTTAGCAGGTAGCGAGTCGACCTGCCCTGCGCGGCGACCCTGCGGACATGCGGTCCCATCGTGAGCGATGGTCACACCCAGGTACTTGGCCCGGGGCGCCCAGTCGACCGCAGCTCCGAGCAGTTTCAGGCGTGGTGGGAGGGGCGCCGATCCGGTGATCATCGCCTGTGTCTTACCCACGTTAACCGACAGACGCCACCTGGCTAGCCAGTCGGGGAGGAGGTCAAGGGCGCGCTGCATTTTGACGGCCGCGAACTTCGCGTTAAGCGAAGTGGTTATGTACGCGGCATCATCAGCGTACAGCGCGAGCGTCGCCTCTGGCGTCGTAGGGGCGTCGTCAGTATAACATGAGTAACACGCAGGTGACACGCAGCTGCCCTGGGGCACACCCGCTCGGACGGGGCGGGGGGGCCGGACAGCGCTCCATCCACCACCACTCTGAAAGACCTGTGGGACAGAAAGTATCAGACCACTTTCACAACGCGACGGGGCGCATCGGACTTGGCTAACTTATAAATGAGGCCTTCGTGCCACACGCGGTCGAAAGCCTTCTCCATGTCGAGGAATACTGCAACTGCGTATTCCTTCTTATTCATGGCTGACGTCATCAGGTGCAGTACCCTCGACAACTGGAGCGTCGTGCTATGTTCCGCACGAAACCCGAATTGTTCTGGGCGCGGCTGGATATGCGGGGTGAGGTGTCGCAGCAGGAGTGACTCAAACACCTTGGAGATGGTCGGCAGCAGGGTAATAGGCCGATAGCTCTCAGGCTTCAGGAAGTTCTTTCCCGCCTTGGGCAGCATGATGACGCGCCCTTCCTTCCACGCGGCGGGGAAGGCCCCCGTGCGCAGTATCCCCGTGAACAGGCGCGCCAGGGCCGCGACCATGCGATACGGTAGGTGGCGCAGCGCTGTGTTGGAGATACCGTCGCCCCAAGGGGCCTTCCTAGGCTTCGTTTTCAAAATGGCGCGTCTTACTGCGCCAGGCGAGAAAAATATGGGGTCCTCCTCAGGAGCTATCGGCCTAGCGAAGTAGTCCCCAAGGTGTTGCTCGACTGCCGCGACATGTTCGTGTTCGGCGGTCGGGTTCGGTTGGAACTGACGCTCCAGGTGCTCTGCGAAGACCTCCGCGCGGTCCTCTGCTACATACTTTAGCGCCCCATCGCTTGTGAGTAGAGGGCGCACCGGAGCTGGGGCATTTGTTAGCTGGCGGCACAACCTGTGAACCGATGGCCAGCTCCCCGCTGCAGCATCAATCCTCTCCTCCCAGCTCGCGGTGGCCAGAGCCTTCAGCTCGGCCTTTACCCTCTCCGAGAGACGGTTGAGTTGCGTTTTCATTACTGGGCATCTTAACTGTTGCCACTGCTTGCGTAGGCGCCTCTTCTCAGCGACCATAGCGCGTATCCTAGACGGCAGGGGCGGCAAAAGCACTCTCCCTTGCGTCAGGGGCGTAGTTGTCGCCTCCTCTAAGGCGCGTTGTACGCAAGCAGTGACTTCATCCGCGAGCAAGTCAACGTCCGCGGCGGTAGCAATAGGCCGAGTCGGTGTAGTGGTCTCAATCCTTTCTGTATAGACTTTCCAGTCCAGGCATCGACGTGGCGCTTGCGGCTTCAGTCGGGTCGGCATACCCGCGAGGACGACGAGCACTGGTTGGTGATCCGACTGTAGCTCGTCATCAATCACTTGCTGGGTGGCCTGGCAGTGTAGCCCTTGGTGGACCACGATGTCAAGCACGTCTGGTATGTGGCTGCGATTATCCGGGTAGTAAGTGGGCGTCTCGGGGCCTGACACCGTGTAATTGAAGGCCTCCGCGTCCGCGAAGAGCCGTCTGCTGTTGTCGTTCCCCCTCGCTGAATTCCATGCCTGGTGCTTACAGTTAAGGTCCCCAGCGAGGATAGTAGGCATCGAAGGAGTTAGTAAGATGGCCCGCAACTCTGATAGGTCTAGACGAGTTTTGGGCGCCTTATAGGTAGCAAATATTTGTATGTCCTCGCCGGCGACATGCAGTTGTACCCCTAGGGCGTACAGCGTGCGCAGCGAGGGTGGGGGGAGAGCTTGATGGACGACTCTGCGTTTTACCAGTACTGCCAGACCACGGTACCGGTTATTGAGTGCCGACCTTTCGTCCTTGCGATAGACGAGGTAACCCGGGAACCTGATCTTGTCCTCAGGCCCCAGGTGCGTCTCGTTTATCAGCGCCACGTCGATGTTCTGATCCCTAAGGAGGTGGCGGAGTGGGGCGACCTTGTCCCGTAGGCTGCGGGCATTCCAGTGCAGCATCCTTAACGACCCTGGCATTTTAACTCCAGTAGTGCGTTCAGGCCGTCAAGGATGACCTGCTCTACATCCTGCCCCCGACTGATGGCCTTAATGAGGCCCATCAGTATCCTTATGGCACAGGTTGTGAAGTCTTTGGGGGCGCCGCTATCAGCGCATTCGGCTTCGTTTGTGTATCTCGGGGTGGTGGTGGGGCGCTTTGGGGGCGCAGTGCCGGCGCCCTTAGTGGCGCCCTCTGTGGCGTCCTCAGTAGCGCCCTTCTTCCTCTTTTCAACCTGTACCTTCAATGGGGCAGGGGCGGCCGTGTGGACCTCTTCATTGGCCGCTGGGGCCTTGAGCTTTCTGCCCTTGCCCCCGCACTTCCTCTTCCTCCGCCCTGAGGAGGTGGCTACTCCGCGGGATGTGGGCCCGTTGGCTGCCGCCATCAGCGTCTCGCTCTGGGCCTTCTCATAGTGAGCGACGTGCCCGTCAGCGGGTGGTGGACGGCGCGGTGCTCTGGCCGTGATGGCGACAGTCCCGCCCGCCTGTTCCGTATTTCCTGTTGGAATACGGGGCACTTTAAGTTGCACGCCAGGTGGTCGCCACCGCAGTTCGCGCAGGTGGCTGGCTCTTCCCTCGGACGTGGGCAGTCTCTCGCTGCGTGCCCTTCTCCGCATCGGACACAGGCGAGCGGCCGGTGGCATTGGTGCGACGAGTGTCGGAACTTCTGACACCGGTGACACTGTGCGGGCCCACGCTTTCCCCGCCATGCCTCGACACACCACGCATATACATGAACGTGGTCGTGTCGAATATGCGGCGCACGTCTGCTGTGCGCTGCAGCACGGCGTGGAAGACGCAGCCGGGTTTTCCTTGGCGCCCCTTAATGTGGCGCACGTACTCCGGCGCGTACCCCAGAACGCGGAGTTCCTCCTCGATCTCCTTGGGATCCGTGTCGGCTGGCAGCCCCCTTATTGCCACTTTAAAACTCTTCTCCGCTGGCAGTGAGTAGGCGAACCAACTGATGCCACTCTCCCTCTTCAGCGTCGTCAGGTACTTCTGGATCAACCTGTACTCGTCCCCAGACTCCGGCGAGAAGCGGACGCCGGCGCCGAAGGGACGAGCATGGGGCAGTCGACCCAGTTTGGCCGCAATTTCTTTAAAATGTGTGGCCCAGTTGGGAAGCCCCTCCACCACCAGCGGAGAGTAGCGAGGCTTCTTGGTCTTCTTATTGGCATTATGGCTGGTCGCCGCCGAGTTCGAATCGGCGGCATTTACAGGCATGGGGGCTGCCGCAGTAGTGGGGGAAGTAGTTGGATTACGTACCCCAGCATCGATGTCCATATCCGTGGGCCGGGGGGAGCGAGCGGTCCCCTCCGGGGTGAGCGACTCAGTTGCGCGGCGACCCCGCGGCGAGCGCTGTGGGCGCGGTGGGTCCGCGCAGTATCGTTTCGCCTCCTCCTCGGCGGCCTCGTCTGTGCTCCTTCTGCGCCGCTGGGCTCTGGTTATCTCCGGCGGCGGAGACGGGGAGGCATAGTGTTCACCATCACTTCCACTGTCACTCACTTCACTCACTTCACGGCCACTAACACTGTGCGCCTCGGATTGGTAAGACGCCAACGATGACGTCGACCCCGCGCGCGACGAACAAGCCGACCTCATCGCGGGTGAATCGCAAGCGGAGGCGCGAGGCGGCGCTGGTGAGTCAGGTGCGGGAGGCGTGCTAAGGCTGGGCGCCGAACAATGGCGCGGGTTGCGCGACACATACCCACCGCCAACTACCGCTGCACCCGATAACGAGACGCGGAGCGCGGATGTGGCGGGGGGGGGCGGGCGGCGACCGCACACGGAACCCGGCAGACGGGACGTTTATGCTTGCGACACGGGCGGCTGGCACTGCTGTTGCTTGCTGCGGCGCCTTGGCCCGATCGTCGGATGCGGAGGCGGATGCGGAGGCAGCTGCGGAGGTGGCTGCAGAGGTATCCGCGGAGGTGACCGGGGATGCGACTGCGGATGTGGCTGCGGAGGTGGCTGCGGAGGTAGCTGCGGAGGTGGCTGCGGAGGTGGCTGCGGAGGTGGCTGCGGAGGCGGATGTGGATGCAGCCGCTGTGCGTGCCGTTCCGCGCGCCTGCACCACCACCGACGGCTTCGCGGAGGCGTGGGCTGGAGGGGGGGCGCGGCGCCGCCCCCGCATTGATGCGGATGCGGAGGTTGCGATGCGGGCATACGATGTATCGGCATCAAGCGGCACCGGACGGAATGCCTGATGACGAACGGACACAGCGGCGGGGCGGCGCCCGGCGGCAGCGCGGACGTAACGCGCGCAGACGTCGTCGCTGCCGACGGCCCGGCCGTCGATGGTCTACTTCCTTGGGCAGTGGACGGCTTCCCCTGCCTTTTGGGGGCAGGGTCAGCTTCAGGCTGCCCGGCTACAGTCACTGCTGTACCGGACACCGCACCTCCAGTATTTGGAGGCGAGTATGCCCGGCCCAGCACTGACCGATCTTCTTCTTCTTCATCTTCCTGTGCGCCGGCGTCGCCATGGCTCAGGGAGCCACGGGAGCCGAGTCTGGACATCCTGTAGGCGTACCCGCTGCGACCTACTCAGTGACGACTTCTTACACCGGAAAATAAAATTTAAAAATTGGTCCGCGCGGAAAAATACTGGGTGTCGCTCGATGGGACACGACCAGTTAACTTGGGCTACGGGCTAATCCTGTGTCGAAGCCGGCTACTCAGCCCTCCTTTATGCCCGCGCACAACACCGCAGGTAGTCCTGGATGCGTAGGGCCGACCGGCCAATGCGCGCCGCTGCGATCTGCCGCGTCATGCTCGCGCTTGACAGTCGGACGCCAGACAAACACTTACAAAATAATGTGCGGCCGCTGATTGGCTAGCGGTTGGTGTGGGAGGTGGCTTAGTTTTAGAAAGTCCAACATCTGGCCTCCAGATGTGGACTATAGCATGGTATTTCCTGCCAACTAACCAAGTTTTAATACTAAATGAATTTATACAATGTTATAATATCTTATCCTACTTACTTATAACATGCATTTAATTTGTGTTGACATAGATCGGTCCCTACATTTGATCTACGTCCTTAACCTAGACTAAAATAGCACAAAATACCATTCTAGCTGCTGTATAAATCACATTTATATTCCTACCTATGATGCTATACAGGGTGTAACGGAAAGGTGTGGTCATATTTTAAGAACCAGTTCAGCCCATGGAAACGAACAGCTTTTTCAAAGAAAAAATAAAAAAATCCCAAAAAAAATAATTGAACTTTGCATACAAAGTGATCATCAGCTGATCAATATTTGTATGGGGAGTAAACATTTTTTTTTAGAATTTCCTCAATTTTTCTTGAATAATGTTGCTCATATCGATGGGCAAATGCAGTTCTTAAAATATGACCACACCTTTCCGTTACACTCTGTATAATTTGTTACCCTGGCTGATGTACAAAAAGCTACTGAAATTTCTTAATCTACGTTAAATTAACATGCAGCTATGTGGGAAATCTACTCTAATCTGTTTCCTAATACATGCAGTTTATGTCATACGAAAATTGCCGTGAAGCTTGTCTAGTTTTGCGCGATCGGCGCCATGATTCCTAAACTATATGTGGCAAGATTCGTATGACATACACTCTGTTAACAAATGACAACACATACATAAGCCACCATATAGTTTTATCCTAAGTCTGCCATGAGACCTAATCAACATACAAGATACAGCGTTCCTGACGACTGTCTTACTTATAAATCACCATAGGGCTTAACCATGATTGAAGCCACTATACGACAGTTTACATGGAGTTTCCTATTTTAAACTACCACTGTATAATCCATATTATGTAACTACATAGCCTAATCAGTATGTTACATTCTTCTTACTTCAATTACCACGCGGTACGCTATTTGCGCATGATTTCGCCCTACTTATTAATTCACCGCGTGGCTGAGATTCATAATCATACTTACTAATAATCTAGTCTACTATTTATTGACTATCATCATACAACAATTCATGGGACACACTTTAACGTGGAATCCCAAGATGCGCTAGTCTACACGAATTGTTTTTTGTCTGAGAATAGCCACCGCGTCCCTCCAGGGAGCGCTACGGTCGGCGCCCGGGTTCGGTGACGTCATAGGGCGCACAAAGCTTTAGTATGACGTTACCTTACCTTAACGTAGACCACTGGACTTTAAACTACTTTTTACACTTAAATAGCCCTATTTTGTACTATAAACTACACATATTCTGATAGTACAACCCTAGAGCTATCCTACAAAAATGAAAATAAGTCCATAATTATTTCTAAACATTAACACGTATTTACCATAGTTTAGTGTCACTGTTCACACACATCACACATAGTTCGGGGCATGCTCTGCGTCGTTTACACTACTTGTAAGTCGGCAATCTGTGAAGCAATAACAGTTTATATATTTTGTGGCAAGCGGTTAGTACAGAGACTCTTCACAAAACCCGAAGCTCCAGCGGGTCCAGCTAGGTATTATAGGTGCCGGAGAAACTGAGATGGCCTGCGATCGCCCAGCTCCTCATGAATTAAAAGTTACTGTATCCGCTTTTCCTATGAGGCGAGCAGGCGCTTTATTAGTTCACTTTTTAATTTGTCGTACTTGTCTGTTTCCGGTTATTTTGTGATGATGTCCTTAACTTGGAGTTCATATTTAGTTTCCAGTGTGTGTAGTAACGAAATAGAATTTTATCGTGTTGCTGGATATCCTTGACAGGGTAAATTGACCCTCTAATTGGGCGAACCACAAAGCCGGTTCCTCTGGACAAAAAGGGGGACAGCGTAATGGCAGTCCTATTTTCGACACTTCTCCAGAGACAGCAGTGACTGCTTCTTTAGCGTCAGCATCGGCAAAATTCTCGGTATCAGACATCCTTCAATAAAATATAAAATCACTCACCGCTTATATCTTGGACCACAGCCTACTTTTTCTTCGCTCCGATGTAACACACTAGCATCAGTTACTTGTGGCCGTAATAAAAAATTGAAAAGATGTAGGTATGTGATATATAATTTTAACCTGCCGGCCTGCCTGCCGGTTAACCGTTTAGAATTATGAAAAAAAATATTTGAAGTAAGCAAAAATGTCAGAAACGGCCGTTTTTGATTCTTTTTTTATTTTATTTAACAAAATATATGAATATTTAATAAGTTGAGCGACTATTACTCTAAAACTAACACAGCTAACTTAGCTGTGAAAGTTTTCCTTTTAATTTCGTTATATTATTACTACTTTCGTAAATTTTTTCACATACCCAAAAGCATCTATTTAGCTGGAATGGGGCGGAAGGGGGGGCGACACTTGACACTAACAAAAAAAAAATCCAAAAATTTTTTTGTTAAAGTCGAAACATAGTTTTCATAGACCTTGATCGAAGCATAGACCCGTAATATTTTGCCTATCCCTACTTTACTCGTACAGAAGGTACTCAAAAAATTTTTTTTCATAATTTTATTAAACCACTTTGTCGGCGTGATTCTTATGTATGTCTTTGCCAAATTATAGCTTTCTAGTATTAAGAGTCTCTATGCGGATGGACGGACAGACGGACATGGTGAAATTATATATCACATATCTACATCTTTACAATTTTTATTAGGACCACAAGTAACTGGTGCTAGTGTGTTACATCGGAGCAAAGAAAAAGTAGGCTGTGGTCCAAAACGTAAGCGGTGAGCGATTTTATATTTTATTGAAGGATGTCCGATACCGAGAATTTTGCCGATGCTGACGCTAAAGAAGCAGTCAGTGCTGTCTCTGGAGAAGTGTTGAAAACAGGACTCCCATAACGCTGTCCCCCTTTTTGTCCAGAGGAACCGGCTTTGTGGTTCGCCCAATTAGAGGGCCAATTTATCCTGTCAAGGAAAATCAGCGTAAAAAAGTTTTTTATTTTTCACTTTATAGTTGTGGTTCCCCATTAAGGCGTATATAGCCGCCAAGTGGTACCCTCATTGAATAAAAATTCGTAGCAAAGCACAGAAAATAAAGATTAGAAAATCCTATGTTGCGTTTGCTACAAACAGCCTACAGCATTTTTACGTTGTTGAAACAGGACTCAAAATGTTTCGTATCCAAAGAAGTAAGCAAAAGTAACAAAAACGGCTGTTTTTGACACTTTTACTTACTTTTATTCAATGAGAGCGCCACTTACGGGGAGGTAGGCCCTTAAACTGTGTTAACAATTCATAGACATACGATTTTTTCATTTTTATTTTGTGGGTGGGAAATCATCCAATGAGTTCTCCCGCTCTGGGTGGAGCGGAAGGGCGTGTCAGACTCTTACTGACTAAAACTCACCCCTGTTCCTTCCTGCCCTTAGTGCCCGGGGTTTTTTTTTTTGGGGGGGTTGGAAAATCATCTTATTGACTTCATCCGCTCTAGGGTGGAGCGGGAGGGCGTGTCAGACTCTTACTGACTAAAACCCACCCCTGTTCCTCCCTGCCCTACAGGCCCTGGGGCGAGGTAACTCTTTCGAATTTATCCTCAACCGCCGGGCATGCATTGACCGTGGCAGGCCCCGTCCTTTTGCTGACAACTCTTTGAGGCGCGCGTGGAACACTACGCGCCGTCGACTCTCGGGCCTGGTGCTGATCGGACGGCGAGTTACCCACTACTCGCCTTCCACAGGCCCGGGTGGTGCCCGGGGGTGAGGTAACTCTTTTTCGAATAGACATACGATAGCAGCAATCGCGGTTGATCTGTCAGTTTTTGAAGAGTTCCGTTCTCAGTCTCCGAAACCCATCATCAGATCTATATGACGGAGTTATGCTCGAACATACATACATCCGAATTGATAACCCCTTCTTTTTGAAGTCGGTTAAAAATAAAAAATCTTTGAAAAAAAAATTCAGCCTACGGAACCCTACCTTGCGCGAGGCCCGATACGTACTTCGCCTTTTTTTTATTTATTATATCATTGGCCCAAAGTATTTAAATGGTTTGAAACCAACGTTTCGAAACAAGGCGAATTAAATTATTAAAAGAGATATAACTAAAACACTCACCTTAACAATGATTGTTTTCATCGTTAATCAGTGGATGATAACATATTTCAGAACAGAACAACAGATGATTGCCAATGTAGATTTACAATGTCGAAAACTTTCAATTTAAAGATAAAAGAAAGAAAGAAAGAACGGTAGTGTATTTATTATTCTTCTCACATCAATTTCCTTTTTCAGGTTCGGCCGACTCCCAACATTTTGTATAAGCTGCATGACCGTCGGTATATCAGGTTTTCTGGTCGCATTCGTGCCATCAGTTATATTAGTCATGATTTTACGATGCCTCGAAGGCATAGGGAGTGGGGGCGCCATAGTCACTGGCTACGTCTTCATGGTGGAGTACTGCGGCACCAGCTACAGGGAGATGGTAGCGGCACTCTATCATATACCAATGAACGTGAGCCATACGTCCCTGGCAGGGATATCATATCTCTTTAGGCATTGTGACACCTTCCAAGTGGTTATTTCGGTTCCATCGTTCCTGTTTGGCTCGATGTGGTGTTTGACCCAGGAGTCGCCAAAATGGTTGCTGGATGTAGGTCATGTTGAGAAGGCGACGAAAGTCATGGAAAAGATAGAACGGTGGTAAGTATTAGTGTCGTTGATAGAATTAATTTATGAGAGGGAAATAGTGGCCAAGTGCGAGTTGGACTCACACGATAGGGTTTTTTTTTAAATTTTAGAGTCAGTAGTTTCAGAGATTAGGGGAGAAAAATTTCCATATATTTTTAAACCCCGACAGAAAAAGAGGGGTGTTATAAGTTTGACTATGTGTGTGTCTCTGTCTGTCTGTGGCGCCATAGCTCTTAAACGAGTGAACCGATTTGAATGCAGTTTTTTTTTTATTTGATAGCAGGTTTTTTAGCAATGGCTCTTAGACATGTTTTATCAAAATCGTCTCAGCCGTTTCAGCTCTTTTGTGTTTTTTAAATGTTCGCTTTTCTTTTAAGAGTTTCGTTTTTTTTCAAATTTTTAATAAAATTGGTATCTTGTCTTAATTTTTTTTTTTTGTTTTTCCAATTAACCCCCGTATTCCAAATTATTTTTTTTACGTTACAGGTCCGTGTTTGGGTAACAAATATTCATGTTTGTACCAAATTTCAACTCAATCGGTCCAGTAGATTCGGAGCAAATTGGCTGTGACAAACGGACAGACACACGAGATTTTAAAAATTCAGTTTTTTCATTCGGACTTTCGGTACTTTAAAAACATTGCTTAAAAAAGATTCAGTGTCAAATTAGATTAAAAGTTACCACATTTCTGATCGTTGAAGCGGCTAAGTTAGTTTCTTGATTGTCTTCATTCCTAATGCATTTCTTATCTCAAGGTTCCTATTCCAGCAACGGTCATCCAACTGAGCATATCAAAGCAGAATTGGAAGCGTTTCATGCGTCACAGGGGTCATCGAAGACACTAAGACTGAGTTTCTGGCAAATCTTCGGCCATAAGAAACTCACGATCAACCTCATGTGTATGTCCATGATCTACTTCAGTTGCGGCATGGGGTACTACGGTGTAACCCAGTACATCGGCAAGATGAGTGGAAACATTCACAGGAACGTGGCCATCTCTGGATCAGTGCTCATACCAGGCACCCTCACCTGTGCGTTCTTACTCAAAATTTTCGGAAGAAGAGTCCTCCTAATGGCAACCTGCTTTCTATCAGGGAGTTTAATGCTCGTAGTCGTCATTTTACCTGAAGATGCAGCTACGGTGAGGCTACTTACGGCTTGTGTTTGCAACAGTTTCTTTTTCATGTCTTTTATAATTGTGTTTTTGTATGGTGTTGAATTATTCCCGACTTCTATAAGGAATTCTGTGTTAGGATTTTTATCACTATTGTCTAGAGTGGGTCAGATATGTGCACCGCCGGTCAATGCTCTGCCTCAAATGGTTTCGGGGACAATTTTTGGATGTATGGCTATTCTAGGAGGACTGCTGTGTTTGCCATTACCAGAGACGAAGAATATAGAGCTACCATCTTCATTGGAAGATTCAAAGAATCTGTCTCGGAGGTTACCTGGTATACGAACGTAGATGTCAAAATTTACAAAAAATATTACTAGTAGAGTGCCGTAAGGTTTACTTGTATTCAGTGTCCACTGAACTGTGTTTTAGTATACGGGACTCCACTACATCGGCTTTTTTGTATTTTTTTTTTCTATGTTTCTTCGCCACTGTAATGACTTAATTAATAACAAGATGTTTATTGAAATATTATGTTTGATAGTAAATAAACATATTTGGTTTATTTATGTGTTTTTCAGTTCAACCCAGGTCTTAATTTAATAACGAGTTACTAAAAAGACTTGAACGAAATCCTTCATCGCAAGTCCGGTACACCGAAAAAAACCATATAGATCAGTAATCACGGAACGCAAATACATAAAAACACTTTGACTCCAGACTCCCGGACTAGCGATTTACAATAAATCAAAGGAAACCCGCGACACTGTTATTTTCAATAAGCTCCCCATGCAGAGGATAATGAAAAAAGTTTTTATAACCGACAATGTGGAGTAGCTAAGTGGGATAAAGTATGATGTTTTTAACTTGTCCAAGATATAAGAATATTGTTTTATAGCTGAAATGTGAGAGGCTTTTGTATATTCTCTTGTTCATATAGCTATTCTGAAAAGATGCCGGAAGTTTGCTTTGAATGTAATGATAATGTTTTGTGGTTGGTCTCAAACATGTAAGAATTTATTGCGAGATGATAAAAAAGTGCTTGCATTGAGATTAAATTAAATTAAATCTTTTTATTTCAGACACATTTGGCCCATAACATTGATAGTACGAGTATTACACCTAGAAACTATGTTATATTTAAAAATTAAATTAAATTCAAATCAAAATCAAATACAAAACAAAATTAAAATTGGAATTAAAATCAAATACAAAATTAAAGTAAGAATCAAAGTCAAAATCAAATCAAATTAAATTCAAATTAAAATCAAATTCAAAATTAAGTAGAAAATAAAAATAAACACAAACAAAAATTAAAATCAGAATCAAAATTCAATTCAAATCAAATTCAAAATCAAAATTAAATCGAAATAAAATCAAAATTAAAATCAAATGAGTACAAACAAAAATCAAAATCGGAATCAAAATCAAATAAAAATTAATTCAAATATCTGCCACCCTCTGGGGCCCCGGGCACACGCACTTGTGCTTGAACCCAGTGCCCCAGGAGGGGGCTGTCCAACTTGTGGCTGAGCACGTTCAGGATGATGTTGACGCTCCCACGTGTGCGGAACATCAGCGAAGCGATGCGGCGCCGCAGCACAGTGTGAAATCCGTCTGTGTGCGCGTGTGCAAACATCGCAGACGCACTACAGTAGCGTGGGAGCCCCACCAGCACCCTGAACGCGTTATTATATTGTATTTGGAGAGCGTTGATGGCCCGCTGCGTGTAGTTGACCCACAGATTGCAGGTGTAGAGTGTTTGGCAGAATGCTTTAAACAGAGTGATCTTAACCTCTAAACTACACCTCGCAAATCTGCGTGCCAACATGTTACAGCGGACCGCCAGCGCTCTCCTCTCCCTTTCTGTGTCCCCATCGTCTTTTAAATCCTCGGTGACCACATGGCCGAGTTATTTAAACTCTCTCACTCTTCGGAGAGTGACAGCGTTAAGCAGTACAGGAGCCACATCCCCCAGTTTACGACCCCTGGCTTGAAATATCAATAGCTCGCTTTTCTGTACATTGTACAGGAGACCGTGTACCCTCGCATACTCCTCACACACGCCTATCAACTTTCTGAGCGCAGCAGAGATGAATGGTGTGATCTACTCTATTCATCTTTGTAAATTTGTGTAAATTCTTACGTATAGTGGAAAGTTCTGCTATAGTTTGTCATCATCTCATGAAATGTAATCATCGTTTTAGCTCATGCTGAAATATTTGAAATGTTTACATCGAGATATAAGTACTAACGTACTAGAGAAGACACCGTAAATTCCTATTTTGTCTCGTTCAACTGCGGCGATCGCGCCGCATCGTCGCCGCACCTCACTCAGTCGCTCTCTTGCTCTTTCGCGCCTAGTACTTCCGACAATAATAAATTAATTCGTAGAAAAAATCGACGAAAAATGCCTTGGTGTGTGTTGAGATATTGTACTAATAATTCAAGGAACACGGCAAAGTGCAAAGGAATTACTTTTCATCGTTATGTAAACTAATTTCCTTGTTTTACAAATTAAATAATTACCACGCACCATATTGTATTGTTTGTCATAGACTAATCAAACAGAGTGCAATGTAGGTAGATTAGACTGACATTACGGTGAAAATATCGTATGTTGTGTTTTTAATGTTGATATTAACACCTCAAGGCCCTGCGTCGACGAGAGGCGACAGTGATCAGCACTGTCGTCGGGCCCCGCCGTCCCTTATGGCGACGGCGGGGCCGGAGTAAAACCGTTCCTTATTAGTAATAATAGAGTTTTAAAGCGCGCGAAACTGCCGCCGCTTATGGCGACGGCGGGGTCTGACGACGGTGTTGATTGCTGTCGCCTCTCGTCGACGCAGGGCCTTGAGGTGTTAATATATATAAGATACATATTAAATTTAGAATTTCATATAAAATGCAGAAGAGTCGTAAAAAGAAAAGATTTAGATCCACGTATTACTTTATCGATTTCAAAAAAGAAAATTGTTGAATCGGCTAATAAAACAGGATTTATAGGAGCTTTGATTTGTATAGAATCTCTAAAACTTTATATCAACATGTAGTAGAAGAAAAAAAAATATATGACATATATTTCTACATACCGTCTGTCAAGATCATCTAGAGCTTTTCTTTGGGGTCATAAGAAAGCACGGCGGGTACAATAATAACCCCGACGTCTTACAATTTCGAGCTGCCTACAAAAAAACCCTGAACCATTTGGAACTTCGTTCATCATTCACGGGTAATTGTATACCTACCTTTAGATAATATAAACATTCTATGTAATTCTTCAACAAATGTTATTAATAGTTCGACGCCCTTAAACAGACACGACGATGAGGAATACGAAATATTGTCAGCAACTAGATGTTTAGAATCTGATATAGAAGCTGAACACAACTGTTATATTTTTTCCAATACTCTCAGTTCCCAACAAATACCATTTGGTTCTCAATTGATAGTCGGTTACATATCTGGCTACATTGCTCGAAATCTCACAAAATCATTAAAATGTGAAGAATGCGTGGACGCATTAACAACAGCAGAAAGGCTGCCACACCATAAACTTATAACTATTAAAGACATGGGCGGATTGTTATATTCTTCAGAAGACGTATCATACGAAAACTTATAAACCAAAGTGGTGCAATTAGCCTCTCCACGAAATACTGTTACAGTTACATTACTGTAAATACTTGGAGCATTTTATTCACACGGAGGTATTTACATCTTTGGTTCAGCATTCATTTTGCCAACCAAGTACACTGAATCATAGAATTCATTTGATTCGGGCGATTATTAATAAATATACTACTATTCGTTTAAACATGAAGCAAAAACAGATCAAAGCGTTGATTATTCCACAAAAAGGCAAAAGATGACTAAGCTCATTTTATTTATTTATTTAATCGTTTATGTACACACAGAGACACAGTAACAATAAATATAATTATAAATACAGTAGAAAGGAACTGCTTATTTCTTAAGAAATTTCTACCAGCAGACCTGCGATAGGAGAAGTGAGAAAGAAATGTAGACAAAAGTGTGTAAGAAACAGAAAAAAGAATACGAGATTTCCTATTCTAAGGTATCAAATAAACCTACACATATATTGTAAATATTTATATATATATATACTTACATAAATATATACCTAATACTGTAAATAGATACATGACATACAAATATGTAAAAAATATTATAATAGAGAGGAAAGGTAGTGCTCTTTAACACGATTTTTGAAGAGAGAAATTAACTTCAAGTTTCGAATGCTAGGCGGAAGCGTGTTCCACAATCTTACTGCATGGACAGAGAAAGAGTAGGAATAGTAACTGGATTAATGAGGATGGGTTTTGAGGAGGGATCTAAGGTGAGATCTGCACGGTGCGTCACCAGGGCGAGCGTAAGAAATTCGCTCACGCAGGTAGGAGGGATAAGACGGGTTGTGTAGAATGTTGAAAAGGAGACAAAGAATCCGAGTGTTCCTGCAAAGTCGGATTGGGAGCCACTTGAGCTCCTTGCGAAGGTGAGAGACATGGTCATACACGCAGACCAAAAATAAACCGGATACCTAAGTTTTGCAGACGTTCAAGCTTGCTTAGTAGCTCCTCAGTAGCATCCAGGTAGCAGGCATCGGCATAGTCTATAATCGGCTGAATAAGAGTTTGGGCTAAAGAGACTTTTGTTTTTAAAGGCAATAGACCCTGAAGGCATTTAAGCGAAAGGAAAGAATAGTTTACCTTTCGACTGACCTCATTGACCTGCGCACGCCACGACAGTTTGGAGTCAATAATAACACCCAGATCTTTGGCAGTATCGGAATATTCAATAAGAACACCATCGAGATATAAAGGTGACAGGGACGAGACAACAGTACGCACAAACCTGCTGCCTATGATTTTGGCCTGAGATTTAGTTGGGTTGATCTGTAAGCCAAATGACTTGGCCCAGGCGCTGATACAAGCCAGGTCATGATTCACAGCGGCGATAGCAGCATCCGCATCGGCTACAGTAAAATGTCGATAAAGCTGCAAATCATCTGCGTAAAGATGTAAACTGGAAGAGATGACTCATGTAACAAAGTTAATAAAAATGGAAAATACAGGGTGGGCCATAAGGGTGTTGGCGGTTTCAAAATTCAATTAAAAAAGAACTACGAAACATAACAAAAATATATTTGTATTTTTAAAAAGTAGAAACATAGGAATTTTTAAGACCTAAAAATAATGTTGTCCAAATGACTTCCCTCGGCTGCTTGACACTCTTGGAACCGAAGTCGCAAATTTTGGAAAACTCGTTGAAAAGTTGTTCTCGGTATTTTGTTACTTTCCTGAATAATATTCCTCATCAGCTGCTCTAAATTGGTCGGATTATTCTCGTAGACTACCGATTTGAGGTAGCCCCATAGAAAATAATCGCATGGAGAGAGATCGGGGCTACGTGGTGGCCATTCAATATCCCCCCTTTTCGAAATGAGTTTTCCGGGAAAAACATTTTTCAGCAGCTCTATGGATACCCTAGCCGTATGACATGTGGCCCCATCCTGTTGAAACCACATCCTCGAGGTATTGCCTTGAAGTTCTTGCAAAGCTGGCACCAAAAAGTCGGTTATCATGTTGCAATAATTGTTAGCTCTAACCGTCATCGCTTGCCCTCTTTCGTCCTCAAAAAAGTATGGCCCAATAATTCCGGTTGACGTTATCCCAGCCCACACGACAAGCTTAGGGCTGTGAAGTGGACGTTCATGCAAGCGTCGGGGATTAGTCTCGGACCAGAACCGACAATTTGCTTGTTCACATCGCCATTGGTGAAAATTGGCCTCATCACTAAACATCACGTTGTTGAAATTGTTGAACCGCTCGAGCATCAAATTGACAAAGTTAAGTCGGTTATTGGCATCATCTGGTTTTAATTCTTGGACTATCTGAATCTTATAAGCCTTCAAATGCAAATCACGCTTCAAAATTCGTCGCAAAGTCGTTCTTTTGATGTCCAAAGACTGACTTCTCTTACGTGTTGACTGTTGCGGATTTCGCTGAACTGAAACACGAACATGCTCCACAATGTCGGCTAATCTTACAGAAACTGGGCGACCACGAGCCGTAATTGGTACTGTTGAGCCGGCTGTTTCGAACATTCTGATCCATTTCCGTATCACATTAGCGCTTGGAACTTCACTTAAATCGCGTAAACCGTGTTCATGTCGATACAAACGTCGTGCAGCAATCACTGATTTATTGTTTTCGTAATACGCTCGGACACAAAATGCACGCTGCGCTCCCGTGTACGACTCCATGGCGACTAAATTTCCAGGAAGCGGCGCAGCTAACAACATATCCCCCCGCCGCCCCGCGCCACGCGTTTCCGAGAAATTGAAGAATTAAATCGCCAACACTCATATGGCCCACTAAGGGACTTATTCTCCATAGCCCAGCGGATATCGTCAGTCACTTTTAAAAGCGCAGTAACCGTACTGTGACCCGCGCGGAAACCGGATTGGAAGGGAGATATTATCGAGTTCGACGCCAAGAAAGAAGATAGTTGTCTATGAACTATGTGCTCAAAAACTTTAGAGAAAAATGGAAGAATAGAAATAGGTCTAAAGTGAGTTAATAATGAAGGATTGTTCGTTTTAGGCAGCGGTATAATGTGCGCCTGTTTCCAGACTGACGGAAAGGAGCAAGAGGTAAATTAGTGATTAAATATATGAGTGAGAATAGGAAGTAATGAGGGAAGGATGAGAGTTATCATTCTGGAACACAACTTATCATTACCAACTGCAGAAGAAGTAATAGCGAGAACAGATTTCTTAACGTCAACCTCAGTAACATCTTTAAGGTTAAAATGAGAACAATGAAGCAAAGGCAAACTAGCAAGACTCTCTAATGTCGCAGCTTTGTCACAAGGATCAAGAGAAAAGGGAAGGTGAGAGAAATGCTTATTTAGATCGTTAAGGTTCACATCCTTACACTGGCTGGTAGATGATTTGCCTATGCCAACAGACTTAAGAAATTTCCAAATATCGGAGGAACTGCGGTTATCGACTTGTTCGGGGCAATAGCGTCTCTTAGCATCTTGACACAGACGCCTGCAGCGATTACGTAGCGATTTGTAATAATTGAGATTCAGCTCTGAGGGTCTGCGCTTATATCTCCTCTTAGCTTTATCCCTGTAGGCCATAAGTTCTTTAATTTCCTGTGTTATCCATGGAGCAGGGTTATATTTTACCTTGACACGTCGAATAGGGGCGTGTTGGTCATACAAGTCGAGAACAGTCGAGTTAAAGGAATTCACCTTTCCATTGATGTCATTGATCTCAACCAGCCGAGACCAGTCGACATCCTCGGCATCACGCTGCAACGCCTCCAGGTCCATGCCCTTATAATTACGGAGATACAGGTACTGAGACTTACGCTTGGGAACACGGATACGGTACGACAGGTAAATAAGGTCGTGGTAAGAAAAGTTGGCAGTGAGTTGACCATGATAAGAGACATTACTAGGAGAAGAAACAATCATGAGATCTAGTAAAGAGGATGTACAGTTAGGGGAATAGTGAGTTGCAGGAAGTGGCAAGATTTGAAGATTAAAAGAAGATAGGAGCGAAAGGAGTTTATGAGAGCGAGTGTCATTTTTAATCAGGCAAGTGTTAAAATCGCCCATCAAAATAACGTGTTCATACAAAGGGCAAAGATTACTGAGAGTGCAGTCAAGAGAATCAAAGTAGTCAATGTGAAGGTTAGGGCTGTACAGCACTGCAAGCAAGACTTTTGTGTGATGTACAGAAATTTCAAGAAACAAGTATTCAGCCGACTTAGAGTACAGAGAAGGAGATGAGCTGACTACCTTGTAGGGTAGGTCAGCGCGTAAGTACATAGCTACACCTCCTCCACCTTTACCAGTCCTATCGTTGCGGATCAAGACGAAGCCAGGAAGTGTAAATTGCGTAGAGAGAAGAGAAGGCTTCAGATAAGATTCCGAGATCAATAGGGCATCAAGGTGGGCACTGCTAAAGGATGCCAGAAGATCAGAATAGTGACTAGGAACACTCTGGGCATTTATGTGCGCTATATGCAGATTTTTAGGATCAGTAGAGAAAAGAGATGAGAGTTTACTATGTAAAGTGAGCAGAAAGGAAGAGTCACTGTCCGCACTAGCAAAACTATCAGAAGAAGAGCAAGAGAAAAAGCTGTCGTTAAAGTCAGCTACATTGTTCATTTTAAACAAATAATATTAATATAAATTAATATATAAATAATGTAATATTATACAATATTAACTTAACTAAAATGTAAAACGCTAAAATAGATTTTCTTTCAAAAAGAAAAGAAAACCACCCCACCTCGCTGGTATATTGACAGAAATCTCACAATAATAGTTGTAGCTTTAAACAAGAAACGCAAAAGAGACATAAAAATTACGTAAAACGAAAACAAAACGAGAACAACGATTCACACATCTTAACGCACATATAATAAAACTCAACACGATCACGGCCACCATACACATGGAGCGGTGACACCGTCATCTGATAGATGACAAGTTTGACAACGCCACCATCTGACAGATGACAACTGTCACATTCATACAGATAGTGGGACACCGGCATAAGGTTAATAATATAAATTAAAAGTTTTACGGGGAGACAGGTAATAATAATATTAAGAACTACCGGCCCAACAATTGATATGGTGAAAGCGATCGTGCGAAGCGGCCAAATTTAGAAGGACTAAAGTAAATGGACCGACAATAACAACAACAATGATTGCACTACTTGCGCAGACGCGTCTTCCTTAAGTTCTTAGCAGGCGTACCCGAAGATGCGACCGCAGGAGCTCCAGGTTCTTCAGATTGTGCAGAATCGCCGGCGTCGACTGAGCAGCACGGGAATTTGGCAATCAGATCGAGAAGCTCGCCTGCCGTTTCTATTTTCTTTCGGGATTTGTCTGGGCAAATGACAAAAATCCTGCCATCCGTAGACTCATATTTTTTAAGGGTAACTAAATAAAATATATCAAAAAAATAAATTGTCTATTATTTATGAAATAAACCCTGTAGGAAAAATACCTACGTTGTCCATTCTGTAGTACTCCTGTCATAGTCTATAGGGAAGACATGTTGTTGCACTTTGTCGAAGAAAACGCGTAATTGCCGTGATTTACATGGTGCTTAAGAAGACCTTTTTGCCGAGAGTAAATACACTTCCGCAGCAAATCTAGCGCTGTGGTAAATTAGTTACGGTTTATAAGTGTGGCCATTAGTGCTGTGCACTCCCTGAGGTATGCGCGCGGCGAGACGGGGGGGAGAATCGGCTGCTGCGCTCTGTCAGTGCGCCGTCAACGCTCGTGACGGCAGGTAGTGTCATCTGTATCGGGCTGTCTATGTCAGACGCACATGAGATAAATATTCAAAGATGGGTCGTGCGTTCTCTCGTGATATGAAGACTGTCATTTTTAAGGTGGCTGAATATTTTAAGAAAAGAAAAGCAGACAAAGAAAGCTTTGAATTTAAAAATGATGTGAATATTGCCTAAATCGTTGCGGAGGCTACGGGGTACAGCAAAAGAGCTGCGGGTTATTTATCAATTGAAAATTCAAGTCAATTAAAATTTCAATCGCCAAAAAAACCAAAAGTTCTAAAGAAAAAACACGATGTGGATGATTTTAACCTTGAGTTATCAGAAGAAAAATTCATCAGTTTTACGAAGTTGAAAAAAAAATACCAAGTGTCCGTAAGTTACTATCAAGTTTGAGACAGGATGGCATATTGAATTGTGGACGGGAATATTTAAGACAGCTTTTACACAAAATGGGCTACCGTTTCAAAAAATGCAAATCAAAGAGACATCTCCTTATAGAGCAGCCTAATATTACAGTGTGGCGGAAAAAATATCTTACACAAATCAGAAATTACAGAACGCAAAACCGCAACATATATTTTCTTGATGAAACATACATCAACGCCAGTCACCATGCCAGCAAATGTTGGCAATCATCGTCAGAACCCGGAATTCATGCTGATATTGGGAAAGGACGGCGATTGGTAATTCTCCACGCTGGGTGTCGAAATGGCTTAGTGGATGATGCATTAACTATATTCAAGTCAGATGCTAGAACCGGTGACTATCATGGAGATATGAGCGGACCTACTTTTTATAAGTGGGTAGATGAAAAGTTAAAAGATAAGTTGCTGCTGAATTCTGTGGTTGTAATGAACAACGCGTCTTACCACAGCGTTCAGGTTGAGAAGAATCCAACTATATCAAGCCACAAAAGTGAAATGTAGAATTGGTTGCTACGCCATAATGTAGAATTTTCAGTAATAAAGGCTCAACTGCTACTTCTTATCAAAAATACACAAAAAGAACCCGTGTATAGAATTGACGAACTCCTGAAAGCCAGTGGACACACTGTTCTGCGTTTACCTCCGTATCATCCAGATTTAAATCCAATTGAGTTGGTCTGGGCTGATATTAAAAACAACATAGCCCAAAACTATATTAATTCTTTTCTAGACGAAAAGATAATCTTACTGGATAAATTGTTTTCGGAATTCACGGCGGAGAAATGGCAGAGATGCGACGATCATGTCCAGAAAAATGAAAATGATTACTGGAGTCGCGATAGTAGGTTCGATAATGTTATCGATTCATTCATAATAAATTTGCAAGACTCTGATTCAAGTTCCGGTGGCGAAGTGGAAGATGAAGATGATGAGGAAATGGAAGATGAAGTTGAAACAGAATCTATGTCAGAATAACTTTCGTTAGAATATATAATTGTTTGTAAATATAAAAAATGTTCAATAAAACAAGTCCTGCTTTGAATTATAAGTTAAGTTCTTAATTATCACCAGTATATTTTTAATAAAATATGAGTATATTTGGGTTAAATTTTAATCAACTAAGTAAGTATAATATATTACAGATAGATAGCCTCCGCCCCGCCACAAGTCTTGCCTTAGAAATGCAAACTGATATCGTAAGATCTGTCCGACATGTATCGATCTCATGTGAACTCATGCACTTTTTTCTTCGCCTCCCACCTCGCCGCGCATACCTCAGGAAGTGCACAGCACTAATGGCCACACTATAGACGAATTGTTATTATTTTAGCGCTGCAGCGAACTAAAGATTCAAATTACGAAGAATAGGACAATTCAGTTATTTGACGTAGCTTCTGTAGTAGTACTTATATCTCGATGAATGTTTACGAAAATTTAACATCATAAATGTCTTTCCATGAATCGATAGAGCTGAATTTTCTGATCCTTATGATGTAAGGGATTACTATTTTAGTCTCATTTCTCGTCTGAAAAATTCAATGTTTTGCTACATAATTGTTTTGACATGTTTACAAAACGACAGGTCAAGTCACAACTTTATTCTTCTTTTACTGTTTAAGGTTAAGTTTTATACCAAACCGATTGTAAACTTTCGCAAGGAACTTGGTTTTGTCTGGCCACTCGCAGTTATATTTTGAATTTTCAAAATATTGTTAATAATGTTCTAGTACAGCTACTAAAACCTTATAAATAGAGGGCAGATAGAGGAATGAGCCAGTCTAATCCTGGCTAGCAGAACGGGAACATCAGGGAGTACCACTCCTGACCTTCGACTAGTAGCCACTACCTCGTGGTCAACCAGACGCTGCAACCCTCGCGGACCTGGACCCTGGTTCTGCACGCTGCAAACCTCGCGAACCTGGAACCCGGTTCTGCACGCTGCAAACCTCGTGGACCTGGATTCTGGTACTGCAAGCCGCGACCCTTCAAACCTGGACTCTGGTCTGTTTTTTATAACTCTCTCCTCATCTGCTCCGGAGCTACAAACTCGTCCCTGAACGGGAGCTGCAACCTCGTGGCTAAACCCACAACCACAAGTGGCTGAACAGAAGCCCACCACCTCGTAGCCGAACAGAAGCTTACATGCAAGCATGACGCCACGCCGTTAAGTTGGCAGTGTGTACACCGCCAGGACGCCAACCGAACAACCGCGTCCTGCCACCCGCGCCTCATACCTCGCTAGCCTTTTTCACCCGAGCAAGACAGTGAGACACACGTCTGCCCCTGACCGCTGCCAGAATCTTTTGTTATGTCTTTATTCTTAACTTTCACCCTGGTAAACTGTGATAAACTGTGTCATTTACAATAAACCATTTTCTTAAAACGAGTGTGCGAACTTTTAATGTAAAAACCCACGCTTACAGGTGGCTGCCCAACGTGCCGCGAGTGGTAAAAAGTGCTCGTTCAAACTCACTCTCGTAATAATCTGCGTTATTCGCGTGTGTTTGCCATCACCATGCCGCGGACACGCGGGGGTCGGGCGACAGCGCTCTCAGCCGATGAGGCCGAGATCGACGGCGACAATGAACACGTGGCAAGTTTTTCATCAGGACAAGTGGCAGCCATGATGGCCGCCATGCAGCAATCCCAAACGGAAGCGTTCGAGCGCCTGTTAGAGAAAGTTATTAGTCGGCAATCGCCATCCCCAGTTCCAAACTCTGCGTCTGCATCACCAGTCGTCGGCAGCGGCACCTTCACGCACTGCACCGCCCGGTTCGGCGGTGACGCCGACGAATCCGTGGACGCCTTCATAAACGCTATTCAGAGCTACAAGGACTGCGCTAATGTGTCGGAGGCAAATGCCCTCAGGGGCCTCTCAATGGTGTTCACGAATAACGCCGCAATTTGGTACTGGAGAGAGTCGTAAACACGCTCTTCCCAGTAGTTAGAGACAGCCCCGCGTCGTTCCTATCACTTTCAGACTCATCTGTCGAGTTGGGGGTAACTGAAGGTGAGCTTGACCGGGCCATAAGACGTAGGCAGCTCGTAATACCGCACCAGGCCCGGATGATATCCCAAGCGTGGGTTCTGGCTTTGGCTTCTCTGGGGGACCGCCTGAGGAGGCTATTCAACAGCTGCCTTCGTGCTGGCGTGTTCCCCTCTGACTGGAAGGAGGCTGGATTGGTCTTGCTGAGGAAGGCAGGCTGGAACTCGGAATCTCCCTCTGCATACCGTCCCATTTGCCTGCTCAACGAGGCTTCCAAGTTATTCGAAAGAATAATTTCCGAGAGACTCGTTGGGCACCTGTCGCTGGTTGGTCCCGACCTCGCTGATTGCCAATATGGCTTCCGGCAGCAGCGTTCTACAGTCGATGCGATCTTATGCGTCCACTCGCTGTCAGAACAGGTAGTGTCCCGGGGTGAGGTGGCGTTGGCGGTAAGTTTGGACATCGTCTACGCTTTTAACTCCCTGCCCTAGGAAGCGATTAGGGTGGCACTTGTACATCACGGAGTGCCACATTATCTGCAGTGTATCGTCGGAGCACTCGAAGCAGGAAGGAACAGGGGTGGGTTTTAGTCAGTAAGAGTCTGACACGCCCTCCCGCTCCACCCAGAGCGGGAGAAGTCATAGGATGATTTCCCACACCAAAAAAAAATCGACCTCCCCGCTGGTGTTAATATCGTATGCTACGCAGACGACACCCTAGTGTTGGCAGGCGGGAACACTTTCAGCGAGACCAAAGCTTTCTGAGCTTGGGGTGGCAAGAGTCGTGGCGTCAATCCACGGGCTATGTTTAGAAATAGCGCCTCATAAAACTGAGGCGTTATGTTTCCATAAACTGCCGAGGAGCAGAGAACCACCCAGCTCGTCAGTAACTGTAGGAGATGCGGAAGTACAGGTAAGTCGATACATAAAGTATCTTGGCTTAACCCTGGATGGTCGGTGGGGCTTCGAAGAGCATTTCGAGCGCTTGGTTCCCCGCGTCGGCAAGGCAGTAGGTGCTTTGCCGAGATTCTATAAGTGAGGATTTGTAATTGGCTTTCTGGTGACTATGATTTCCTTTTTTATTTGCTTTTATTAGCTGTAAGTCTTCCATGTACTAAATAAATAAATAAATAAATTACTGCCAAATCTCGGGGGACCTCGGGAAGAACTTCGCCGCCTCTACGCGGGTGTCGTGCGATTGGTGGTCCTTTATAAGACGCCTGTTTGGTAAAACAGACTGACAGGTATCTGGCGCTGTAGGACTAAAATTAACAGTCTGCAGCGGAAAATGGCCATTCGAATCGCACGTGAATACCGAACGGTATCCTTTGAGGTGGCAACTCTCCTGGCACGCTTTCCACTACTAGGTATTCTGGCAGATATGGATGCGAGGGTGTATAACCGGATTCGCGACATACGCCAAAGTGGCAATAGTGTACCAGGAATCGCTGTAGTAAGGCTGAGGCGGCAGGAACGGCGACACGAGCTCGAGCGGTGGCGCGAGCGGCTACAGCAGCTGCAATTCTCGTGCAAGCGCGTGGTCGAAGTCGTCCTGCCGCACTTTGAAGCCTGGCTGACAAGAGGAGAACGCATCTCCTATAGGTTAACTCGGGTGCTAACCGGGCACGGTTGCTTCGGTGAGTACCTGAATAGGATTGGAAGAGAGCCCACGGCAAATTGTCACCACTGCAGTGGTGACCTTGACTCTGCACAGCACACGCTCGAGGACTGTCCTGCGTGGGCCTCAGAGCGACGGGTATTGATCGCCAGGATCGGGCGAGATCTGTCTCTGCCAGCAGTAGTGAGGGCTGTGCTGGCGGAGACAGACAATTGGAGGAAAATGGCCTTCTTCTGTGAGACCGTGATGGTCCAGAAGGAGGCCGCTGAGCAGGATCGTGAAAGGGCTGATCCCGCTCGCAGAAGAAGGTGACTGGGAAGCAACCGCTTCGTCACCCAAAACGCCGTAACCCCACCTGCACTGTTTGAGGCAGCCGGAACTGTAGGGTCGCGGGCTCTCAGAGTGGGGACTCTGTCCGCCCACCGAGTGACCTTAGGAAGGATGGTGGCACAATGTGATCACTTGCCGCCGTGCACAACGAGGTTCCAGCGAGACCCCTTTACAGTCTCCTCAGGGTTGTGCCTAATTGGCGTTGTACAGGGGGGTTCCGGAGTGGTCTTTTAAAAGTTTACGGGACCTCCTTCCGTGTGCTAATGGTGATCACCGGGGTGGTTTTGGTGAGGTAAAAATCCCACACTCCCTGATCTTTTCCCCAAAGGTCCAGGCGCCTTTTGAAGGTTTCCCCACCGATAACAAAAAAAAAAGTTGGTAGTGACTATCAGGGAACACAGACTCCGGCAGGGAATTCCACTCTTTAGCTGTACGCACAATGAATGTGTTCCCAAAACCTTTTGTGCGTGTTGATGATGGATCACTCACGTTCTAGACGCTAGATGATTATCATCAGCCCTAAGCAGTACACTGCTGTCAGATCACTAGCATTAAAATTTTAATTACCTATAGCTTCAACACAATCCCAATAATCTTTCCGAGAACCCTATAATTCAAAATTCAAATCACTATCACCGAACACATTCAACAAGCACACAGCACATCAACTCTAATCCTCAAACAATTCGAATTGCTAATACATTAGGCAAACCACTGACCTTTGATCCAGCTTAACACTTAAGCCTTACTAAATCTTAACCCGAGCTATTGTAAATCAATTTGGTCCATTATAATAGCGGTGGATGAGCCATAATCCCGTATGAGAGTATTACGGGCTGCCCCGGGTAACTGTAAATTAGGCGAGATGACCCCAAAGCTAACATATGACTCTGTGCCCTGCCTACGAACATTAGCTGCAGTGAATTTTGGTATTTTGTGATGGCTTCAGTGTGTTGCTGCCTTTGTTTTTCGGTAGAGGTGTTCTGTGAGTTTTAGTTATAGGTGAGATTTTTATTGTAGGTGTATTATTATGCCTAGGGGTAGCGGATAAATTCTGAAAATGAGTTACCGCACCCCTGGGCACTCAGGCAGAGAAGGAACAGGGGTGGGTTTTAGTCAGTAAGTCTGACACACCCTCTCGCTCCACTGCGAGACGTACAGGACCGGTCATTGTAGCGAGACATACAGGGCCAGTCGCTGTGGCGAGACGTACAGGACCGGTCGCTGTGGCGAGATGTGTAGGACCGGTCGTTGTGCTGAAATGTACAGGACCGGTCTTTGGGCGAGACGTTCAGAACCGGTCGTTGTGGTGAAATGTACAGGAGTGGTCTTTGTGGCGAGATGTTCAGGACGGGTCTAGCTTTTATTGAAGAACTTTTTATGTAATAATATTATTTTGCATCGCAACGGCGGATAGCATAAGCTTAATTTCGCAGGAAATCGTTTGACAAACACTTTTGTCATACATTCGAAACTCATAATTTTGTAAGTCAGAATTATCTAGCATAAATTTCATATCCGTAATAATTTAAAAGTAGTACTATCATATCGCAGAAAGTTCACAGTCAGAATTATCTTTTGGCACACATTAGTAATAATTATCATTTATTTTTTGGGCTACAGAGGAGGGCATTGACTGCGTACCGTGGTTTAATGCACTCTGTTTCGGGTGCTTGAGCCAGCTATCAGCGTTTCGGCCCAGCAACTATCGGATCAGGTGCGGGTTATCCAGCGTAACCGTATGCTGGATGACGCCGTTTGATAGACTACGCCTAGAATCACGGAGTAGCCGTGTCTCATCTGCTTCACCACCGGCCGCGGTGCAACTGCAACCCAGTGCTCCACTGCGACCCATCCATATTGGTGAAGACGATCATGACGTGGCTATATCCGTGAGTACCCAGTGTAATGCACAATTTAGAATTCGGACGATGCGTTCCGGGAGTACCGCTGCACACTGCCTGACCAAAGAACAGAACTACTTCGTTTGCCCATGCATAAGAAAAATAAGGCGCTGGTGAGGGCAACACTCGCCCTAGGGTGATGCACTTCGTGAGGCGGTCGTTCTCCGGGACTGATATATTCCCGAGATTATCTAAACCGCATCACTGAGCGTATCGACTTCCTGAAGCAGAAGATCTATGCATGGGCAAACCGTATTCGTCGGTACAAGCGGTGAGTGGAGAGGTACACTCAGAATCGCACTTGCCAGAGCAACGAAAGGTGGATTTACAGGGCTTGGGAGCAACCGGACCAAGGTGTGTCTGATACGCGCCTACCGGTTGATGTCGCTTTGAGTTCATTCTGGCGCAACATCTGGTCGGTGCCTGTCAGGCACACCGAGGGTGATTGGACTCGAGAGGTCGAGTGCACGTGCAATCTTATACCAGAAATGGGGGCAATTAACATCAGCCCCCAAGATGTAGCTCCTGCAGTACGTCCGTTGCCTAACAGAAAATCTCCAGGGTCAGACAGGCTCCACAATTTATGGATAAAATGGTTTCAAAGATCGCACGCTCGCTTGGCAGCTCAGTTCCATTCTGCTCTAGAGTCAGGGTCGCTGCCCCAGCCTCCTTAGGACAGGAATAAACCACCTGCTCCATAAATCAGGTAGTACAACGGAGCCCAAAATTTATAGACCAATCATGTGTTTACCGACGGTTTATAAAATTCTTACATCTATCCTGAGAGCCAAAATTATCAATCATATCGACGCTGGAAAGGAAAAATTATCAAAGCGACATTTTTGGCCATTTGAGTTATATACATTGTTGGAATTTTGATGTTCGCGAGAGTTCACTTTTTTTCCTTACTAACCGACAAAATTTTCGAGCATTTCTGAAAATTTGGTGGTAGTCGTAATTGTGAAATGCTAAATTTGCCTATGGTCAAGTTTGACATTTCTGTTCGTACGGTAATTACTCCACTTAGTTAATTTTTCCAGTATCTGGCAATATAGTGTTAGGCGCATAGTATATTTTTTCCTCAGAATGGATTTGTTCTTTTTTCACTTAGGTAATTTTGACTTATTTGGTTTTTTTCCTACATGGCGTTTAGTTAAAATTTTTCAGGCAGTTTTCGTTTTTTAATGTTCAACTGGTTCAGCAAATATTACCTGCTTAAAAATACAACTGATTGTCGGTTAGTCAATTTTTATCTGCCGTTTTCAAGTGTTATTTTATTATTTAGGCAACTTTTACTTGAACGTATACGATTATCCAATGTTGGTTATATCCTATGGTAGTGTCACGCACAGGCGCAAAGTGTATTTTTACCTAAAATAATTCACATAAAAAACGTCGGTGTCACGTTGCAGGACCAGAGTATCGGTGACTCGTAGAGGAGGTCTTAGGAGTGACACGCATAGGAGGACGTAGAGTAGGAGGAGCGTAGATGAGAAATTGAATGAAGAATAACACACGAAGAGTTAACACGTATATTTTGTTATTTACAAAAGTAGGCTTGAATATAAGAAGATTAATAGTACGAACACATACACGAACGAACGACACGCGAAACGAGGAACGTAATTAAATTGTATTATTGCTAGGAACTGCCTGATTATAAAAGCTGAACTTTAACTCTTACAAACTGGTAACTGTCATTCATTTAATAGAAGGAAAAATTATAATGATGAACAGGAGCTTAGTCTAGCTCCGCTGCTCAATCTAAACTGATTTTTAATATAAAAACAGAGACTTGACACAGAAAACAAGTAATTTTTTAATTTTAAATTAAAAAGGTGAAATTACGCTTCTATATAATAACGAGAGTCGCGCATAGGCGAGATTCAAGCGTTGCACCCCGCAGTAGGCGGGGCTACTCGTCCCCTTCTTCATCTGCCTCACCTCCTCAAACGCATAAAAGTCGTCTATTCACCTTGCCTTAAGTTTTTTTTTTTTGTGGTTTGGGAAATCATCCAATGACTTCTCCCGCTCTGGGTGGAGCGAGAGGGCGCGTCAGACTCTTACTGACTAAAACCCACCCCTGTTCCTTCCTGCCCTTAGTGCCCGGGGGCGAGGTAAATCTGTTTTGAATTTATCCTCAACCCCCGGGCAGGCATCGGCCATGACTGGCCCCGTCCCTATTGCTGACAACCCTTTGAGGCGCGCGTGGAACACTACGCGCCGTGTACTCTCGGGCCTGGTGCTGATCGGACGGCGAGCTACCCTTTACTCGCCGTCCGCAGGCCCGGGTCTACGATGGCCGGAGATCGTCTCGCGGCGCCGGAAGTCCCAGGCGTCTCCTGAGGTGGCTGCTGCTGAGAGCGTGAGGGCGACTCCGTTGTTGAGTTTCCCTCACGCGTCCCGCCTCCACCTTCGCGAGCATTACTGCTTCGCAGAACGGCTTCCCATTCCCTCTCACTCCGTACCATGGCCTGAACCAGGGCAGGGCGCGAGAGGTCGCTGCCGCCTATCGCATCCACGAGGGCACGGCGGGGCTCCGCCCAAGCGGGGCAGGCCTCCACCGTATGCTCCACCGTGTCCTCGGGACAATCCGCGCAGTGAAAACACCCGGGCGTTTCCTCCCGTCCTATCCGACACAGGAACCTCCCGAAACAACCGCGCACGGTGAGGACCTGCGTCAGGTGGAAGCTGAGGGCGCCGTGGGGCCTCTCCAGCCACTCCTCAAAGAGGGGCACTACCGCCGCAATGGTGGCGTGCCCAGCGCTGGGTTGCGACAATCGCTGTCTCCATGTCGCCATGAGATCTTGCTGGAGCTCTGGCCGCCGAGCCGCGAGTTGTCGCGGCAGCGGACTTTTGCCCCGGCGTTTCACCTCCTCGCGCTCCTCATAAAGGTTCGCGAGGATTTTTGCCTCCAGATCCCATGGCGACAATCCGGCAAGGAGGCTCGCCGCCTCGCAGGAAGTTGCTAAGTCTGTGAGGAGTAACGTACTACCAACGAGTATACTAACTACTATATAAATATGTTCTCATCACAAATGTTTGCATCAAGAGATCCCAGGGGTCTTACACAGGACCAGAAGTAGTGTCATAGATGATACGTGGCTAAGATTAAACTAATTCCATAAAATCAACACTAGCATTGGGTTTATGTAAACGTTAAGTGTAAATAAAACATAAGATATCATTTTATTACCGAAAAGCAATAACAATTTACGATTGAGAATAAAACTGGAATCCTAAACAGCTATTTCTCTCACGTATTGTTTAGAAATTTATTTATTTTTTAAGAGAACCTCTTCAGATGTAATTACTAGGTCGTTAGGAGATTCCGATGCGAGACCGGAATTCTAAATCATAGAAGAAATTGCGTCTTCTGTTTAGAGTTAGCCACTTACTATGCATTAATAAACCTGGCTACTTTGAGGTATCCATCCATGTATTTTAATTCAGGAAGATGAGACAAGGTTCGTTAAAATTAGCATAAGAGTTTGTAAACAAATTAGATAGAAAGCTGATGAAGGCTCACAAAACCACTATCACATTTTTTGTAAATAAATAAAATGAGGAAATCTACGCATCTTTAGACGCGTAACCAGTTGATGACTAAAATATAACTGGCATGGTGTGGTCTTACCATAGTACCACTCTCGTAACTCTTTCGGAGAATAAGGCGCTTTACAGATAGAGCAACTTTAGTTGAGGCAACTATCAACTTTTTAAAAGTTTCCTTTAAAATATACCAGTTACTAACCCTAACAGGCCGTAAACCGGGCTATTGGGTTGGCAACTTTCGTCTATTGTGCTTGGTTGCCGCAATTTTATGGCAATCTATGAGCAACTTTGATAGCTGAGTTGCTCAATCTACGCTACGTATAGTGTAATGATGGATATCGAAGAAGCAGCACTTGTTCTCATTTTATTACGTCGGTGGCATCAACAACGGCAAATTATTCGTAGCAATCGTCATTGCGGCAATTAGAAACTAACTTAGTCATCGATTGCAGCAACTGAAAACTGTCGATCACCGGAACTTGCAACTCGAGTTGCTACGTGTGCGCACTTGCGCAGTTCCAATGAGATTTATGTAAACAGCTAGTGGCCAGTTGCTGCAATAGTTGCTCCATCTGGAAAATGCCTTAGTACATGCAAGCATGTATACTATTTAGCAAAATAGTATCTGTGTCTGAATTGAGGCATACCTGAATTCAAACGCAGATACTATTTTGAAAAGAGTCCGTTATTGTACCTTTGTGCATGAAGTGTAAATAAATAAAATAAGGCTTGAACTAAACTTGCCTCTAATCTTACTATCACACTAATATTAAAAAGGCGAAATTTTGCGAGTATGTGTGTGTGTGTTTGTATGTTTGTTACTTCTTCCCGCTCAAACGGCTGGACCCGTTTGGATGAAATTTGGTATGTAGATAGCTTATACCCTGGATTAACACGTAGGATTTTTAGCCAGATCTACGCGTGTGAAACCGCAGGGCGCAACTAGTACTTATATGTATCCTAGGTACTATCCTACTTCCTATTCTTTATAATAATATTATAAATGCGAAAGTATGGATGAAATAATGGATGTTTATAGCCAATCACGCTGAGCAATATTACTCAGAACGGCTAAACGGTTTCTGTAATGAAACTTAGCAGAGAGATAGATTATCGTCTGGAATAGCACATAGGTGAAGAAAGAAGAAGAGAGAAGAAAAAGAGAACAGAGGTGGAAGGCGAGGGAAGTACTAATTCCACGTGAGCGGAGCAGCTGGCAGAAGCCAGTAGTATTATAAAAAGGATAAACCTGAAATTTCTTAAATAAATACTCAAACTTCTTTCTATATACAAGACTTAGTATAATCTACGAGATGTAGTAGCAAAATAAATACAAAAGTATTTTAAGCGAGTCAATGTTCCAAAAGTAAAATGGAAAGTGAGCAAAGATTGCTTGGGCCCACACTGTCTCAAGGGTCAACTTAAAGAAATTGGGTTACTTCGAGAAATGGCCTCACAATCTGTCAGAATTTTTATTCAATTTATTCGTTTTTAGAGTTCCGTACCTTAAGGGTCCAAACGGAGCCCTATTGTTGTCACTCACGTATTCGTCTGTCCATACGTCGTCTGTCACAATATTTTGTTACGAAGATTTTTTTAACTTTCCATTGACTTATGATCTTGAAATTTGGTGATAATGTTATTATCCGTTTATTCATTTTTACACAAACATTATTTACATTTTTTTAAATGATAAAAAAACATTTAATATATACTATATTTATAAACATTTACTAGATACAATTTTTTTTTATATATAATATAAAAATAAAAAAATTGTATCCTACCGGTATCGGGAACAGGGTCAGGTCAGGGCTCCAGAGAGAGAAACCGCCTGAACATGCGAGTGTCCAGAAGTACTGCTTTCTGAATCAAGCCTTTGATTCAGCCGCCTAACGAGAGCCTGCTGAGGTGTTGGTCGACGCTCGTGGCTATTAAGCCATTGGCTGACACGACTATCGGTACAATAATCGCTGAATCCACATCCCACAAGTCGACAACATAGCGAGCCAAGTCGATATACTTGATTTGTTTATCTTTCTCGGCTTACACGAGGTTCTCGTTATGTGGGACGGTAATGTCAACAATCATTGCACGCCTCTCGATTCGGTCCACCAACACTATATCAGGCTTATTGGCTACAATAGTCCTGTCAGTGATGATGGACCGATCCCAGGACAATGTGATAAGACCATTATCGAGAACTGAGTCGGGCACATACCTATAGTACGGCACTTCCGATTCTACAAGAGAGTATTTCAGAGCAAGTTGCTGATGAATAATCCTGCCTACACGGTTGTGCTTATGCAAGTACTCTCCGTTAGTTAGACGAGAACAACCAGATACAATGTGGTGAATTGATTCTCCCGGACGGTGACATGCCCGACAGATGTCAACCGTTCCGTCCTTCAAAATAAATCGCCGGTACTTTTTCGTCATGATAACTTCGTCCATAATTGCACAGACAAAACCTTCGGTTTCCCCAAAGAGGTCACCGACATGCAGCTAGGCTACGGACGCTAGTTGGTCTACATCCCAGTGTCTAATCCCGGCCCATGTATGACCCGGACAAAGCGTCCGTGAAGTTCCTTACTCTGCCATACTTTTCTGCGATCGTTAGTGTCAAACACTAGAGGTTTGCGCCAGTTTTCGTTAGCCAAGGAGAGTGGAGTAAGGCCCTTGTCCACCGCCACTACATCTTGATGCATACCCACGTCAGCAGCTAGGAAATATTTCCTCAGACTGCATACCTCGTGGTTGTGGAGGGCCTTAGCATTTAAAAAGCCTCGGTTCCCACACTTCCGCGGGATATACAGTCTCATCACCGACGAACGTGAGTGATGCATTCGAAATACAGTCAGCAGTATGCGGACACGCCTGTCCAGGGCGTCAATTTCTGTTTGAGTCCATTTGAAACAAAAGAGTACATCAATACCGGCATGACCCAACCGTTGAAGGCGCGCACCTTGTTTCCGCCCAATAGACGGCTATTAAATACCTTCTTCAGGCGGCCAAAGAGGCGCTCCTTCAACGATTGCCAGTAACATTGATACCTAACGCTTCCGACATACCCAAATACTTATAGGTGTCGGTTGGAAAGAGGGATCTCAGGTTTATGGAATCCGAGAGTTGAGTTCCCACGGATTTCACGATCTCCCCTCGCTTTACATGCATGACCGCACATTTTTTCACACCAAACTCCATCCTGATGGCACCACTGAAGGTTTCAGTTACCTTCAGTAGCTCCATCAGTTGCAGATTATTGGGGGCAAAAAGTTTCAAGTCATCCATGTAAAGGAGGTGCGATGTAACCTGACTACCTCTCTTCAACCGACAGCCTAGCCATGAATTCTCCAGCAGTGTGCTTAGAGGATTCAAGGCTAGGCAAAACCAAAGCGGACTCAAACTATCACCCTGGAATATACCCCGCTCGATCCTTATCGGTTCGCTATTCCTCTGAATTTGTCGACATCCTAGATAGAAGGACCGTCCTCCATTGCCCCATACATAAAATCAGGAAGGTGCGTAGCGTTGCATAAAATAATGTTTATTATTACGTATACTTTACTAACAAATACCAATATTTGGTTTGGCCAGTTTTTTAGTTTTTAGGTGTTTCTTTACTGTTAAAATGCAAATTACCAGTTTGACCAATGTTGAACGGGTTTATTTAAGTATATTTTTCATGTACGCTGTCTTTATGCGTATAAGACAGGGCTAAATACACACTGCGTCAACTGGGCGAGGATTTAAGGTTCCTCTTGTGATCGACCGAAGGTGCAGTGTACATTACCTAGGTCACTCATGAGGCTGAGGGTGATGACTAGGTATGACCAGGTAGGCATGCTCGTGGTCAGGACACCTGTTGAAGCCGTAGTTTTTGTTATTGACTGGCTATATGACTCGCTGGTCAAGAGCTTGAGGTAGTAATGAAGATGTCATGATGAAGTAGCTGTGCACAATGACTGTGCTGTCATTCATCATTCATCATCGAGACATCTTCATTACTATCTCATTTTCATTAATTTTCGAGGGTCACCAATATAGAAGTATGCGGAACAGTCCTGCAAACCTCAATTGAAAAGGAGGATCTTCCGACCAGATGGAAGTTATGTCTGTTTTAAGCCTGATGGACGAACAAAAAAAAATATAATAATATAATTTAATAAAAAAAAAAAATAATTATCAAATAAAAAAAAAAAATAAAACAAAAAAAAAATAATAATAATAAAATAAGTAAATTAATTAGTATTATTATTAATTATTATTTATTATTGCTTATTATTATTATTATTATATTTAATTTAATATAATATAATTTATATATTTTTTTTTGTTTTTGTCATTGAGATCCGTATAATTTTTATTGGTAATCCCAATGTTATAATACATAAAAAAGAAACAGATATTATGTTCCTAGCGCGCGCATTGTGAAGACTCGAAAACGTACTAGTTGGGACGTTTTATCATAATCTATGCCTCGACAAAACAATTGAAGCGCAATCGTTCAAATGATAGCTATCTCTTTCACTTAGGGCCGATTTCACCATTCACTCTGTAAACTAAGTTTTACTTAAGCTTACGCTTAGCGTAAAAAATAAAAACCATAAAAAAGATTATCGCAAAATACGCGCCTTGGGCGTGGAGTTGCGGAAACCAGACCGACGTACATACATACAAAAGATTATAGCGAGTTAACCTTAAAAGATTTTTTTATTTTTTATTTAATTTAATTCTTTATTGTACACCAAAATTTTTCACATAGCACTTAGTGGTTACACAATGCATGTACAGACTGTTGTCAACATTACCTGACCCACCCTAAAATCAAACGACTTTGGACCCTCTGCATGTAACATTAAGGTTTATTTAATTTATATGTGCTTATCAGACAACTGCTCGAGGATTTCATGAACAAATACAATAATAATATAGACACGCAAATTTGATCTTTAAAACGTTAGCATTAGGTTATATTTTATAACTATTTGTTATAATATGATAAGTGTCATAGCTTATTTTAATGATTGAGTTCAAGTAATTCTGGTCTTGTGGTCTGTGTGTAAGGCTGAGAAAAACAAGGTTCGAGATCAAATCCTGCGACAAAGATATTGTTTTGCTTTCAATATAGAATTTATATTCCAAAACTATTTCTTGTATTATTGTAAAGAACTACAGACTATACATAAACTTTTTAAAATGGTAATATTTTCACATAACTTGTAACAAGTGAGTAGTTGAAAAATAAATATTCGTATTCATTACAAAGAACTGTGAACTTAAAGTTTTTTAAATTACCCACCCGTTTACAAGATAAGTTATTAGGCAAAAATCATATTGGTCGTTCTTTAATATTGCAAGCAATATTGTAGAAATGAAAACAAATTAAAAAAGAAACTGATGTATAGGTGGACTGTGTTTTCGAACCCACATACTGTTTGTCGTCAGTCCAGCATCAAACCGCTAAGCCACAAGAACTTGTTAGGAATACGCGAAATTAAAGATTGGGTTTTAATTATGTCGTGTGACTTAAAAGCTTTTCAACTTTAATGTTAGCGAGATAATGATTAAAATTGCTTAACAAAAACATATATAATGCCGGTGGCTCCGACTATGTTGGGTGGGTTTACCTTAACTTTACGTGTTAAAGATCAAATTTGAGTGTCTGTGTTATTATTGTATTTTTGTTCATCGAGTCCTCGTGCACTTGTGTGATAAGCTCATATAAATTAAATAAACCTTAATATTACTGGCAGAGGGTCCAAAGTCGTTTGATTTTAGGGTGGGTCAGGTAATGTTGACAACAGTCTGTACAAAGGCGAGCGTAACTCAATGTTGAGTTTTCTCCCAGCAAACCTTTGAGTGATAGAGAGAGGTCACATTTGAGGGTAGGATCCAGTGCACAAAACATATAAACCTACATAAATAATTCCAAATATATATTATACCTACATACTAATTAATACCAATATATACTAATATTATGTCAATTTGAAAGGAAGTGCTCTTTGGTTTTCTTCTTGAAGACATCTAGAGAAGAGCTGTTGCGTAGTGAGTGTGGGAGAGAGTTCTAGAGACGCACTGCAGTAACACAAAAGGAGCCATTATAGCGGCTGGAAGTGTGACGCGGAGTACGAAGGAGAAGATAATTGGCATTAAAGTGCGACAGAGTTTACCCCTCGGAATGAAGTACTCAAACAATTCACGAAGGTATTGTGGAGAATAAGGATTGTGCAGGATAGTATAGAGAAGAGATAGGGTATGGGTATCTTGCCGACGCCGAATCGTCAGCCACCTCAGTTTGGTCCGAAATTTCGACACATGGTCGTATTTGCGGAGGCCAAAAATGAATCGGATGCACAAGTTCTGCAGTCGCTCGAGTTCAGTTAGGAGTACCTCCATAGCATTTAGAAAACAGACATCCGCATAGTCTATTAGCGGTAGGAGAAGAGATTGAGCAAGAGTGACCTTAGTGTAAAATGATAAGAATTTTCAGAGACGTTTATGAGTCTGAAAAGAGTAGTAGACCCTCTTACTAACATCTGCAATATGTACTTCCTAAGAGAGGTTAGTGTCCCTAGGGATGCCTAGATTTTTAGCGCTTTTCGAGTACACACTACCGGCGGGAGAGACTCGTGATCTAAAAAGCTGAGCATGTATCTGCCACTAATAATGAGCGCTTGCGACTTAGTTGGGTTCAATAAGAGTCCAAAGGATTTAGCCCACTTATTGATATTTTCAAGGTCATCATTGATGGCATCTATAGCCCCAGCGAGTTCACCCACTTTAAAGTGAGGGTATAACTGCAAATCGTCTGCATAGAGATGATAGTTAGAAGTTAGGACCATAGTGATAGAGTTTATAGAAACTGAGAAAAGAAGAGGAGAGAGAACGCCACCCTGAGGTACACCCGCAGCCAAATCACACCATTCAGAGGAATCCTCATCAGACCGAACAGACTGCGAGCGGCCCTGAAGATAAGATTTGAACCACTTAATTACTGGCGCAGAGACATTAAGGGAGGAAAGAATTCCTAAGAGGATGTCAAAGTCAACTCAGTTAAAGGCACTGCTGAAGACCAGTAAAACCAACACTGTCAGACATTTGTTTCCCATAGCCAGTCTCATGTCGTCAGTTATTTTGACAAGAGTTGTCACGGTGCTATGGCCAGGTCTGAAACCAGATTGGTAAGGACTCAGCAGGTCATTAGAGGACAGATAAAAAGACAGTTGCTTGTGAACAACACTCTCGAGAACTTTGGAGAGGATTAGGAGAATGGATATTGGACGGAACTGGGACAGTGAGGAAGGATTTTGAACTTTAGGAAGCAGTAGGACGTGAGCTTTCTTCCACGCTAAAGGAAAGGAGTTACTGAGGAGGGAAAAAATTACAATGTGGGTGATGACAGGAACTATTTCACTCAAAATAGGTAGGAACATTTGGAGCTGAAGGCTATCGTCACCTACCGCCTTAGTTTAGATGGATTGGAAACATTTCTTAATATCTAGCTCAGTAATTGGGTGGAAAGTGAAAGAAGTATTTGCTGGAAAGAAAGATTGGAAAGATCATTAAGAGTCGAAGATTTAACATCGTTATCGACGTAGAAAAGTACGCATTAAGTGCATTGAGATCCATTTTATCAAGAGAACTCTTGGTAGAGGTTTTGCCTATACCAAGAGTTTTTAAAAATTGCCATACTTGTGTTGGGTTGAAGTTATCAATAGAGTTGTGAATGTGGCGCCTATTCGCATTCATACACAAACGACTGCAGCGATTTCGCATCTTTTTATAAAGGTCCCAGTTTTCCTCAGTGGGCCGCTTCCTGTATAGACGCTTGGCCTTATCACGCTTCGCCATCAGGGTTTTTACATCAGGGGAAAGCCATGGTGCAGGAAGGTGTTTGACTCTCACAGAGTTTACCCCTCGGAATGAAGTACTCAAACAATTCACGAAGGTATTGTGGAGAATAAGGATGGTGCAGGATAGTATAGAGAAGAGATAGGGTATGGGTATCTTGCCGACGCCGAATCGTCAGCCACCTCAGTTTGGTCCGAAATTTCGACACATGGTCGTATTTGCGGAGGCCAAAAATGAATCGGATGCACAAGTTCTGCAGTCGCTCGAGTTCAGTTAGGAGTACCTCCATAGCATTTAGAAAACAGACATCCGCATAGTCTATTAGCGGTAGGAGAAGAGATTGAGCAAGAGTGACCTTAGTGTAAAATGATAAGAATTTTCAGAGACGTTTATGAGTCTGAAAAGAGTAGTAGACCCTCTTACTAACATCTGCAATATGTACTTCCTAAGAGAGGTTAGTGTCCCTAGGGATGCCTAGATTTTTAGCGCTTTTCGAGTACACACTACCGGCGGGAGAGACTCGTGATCTAAAAAGCTGAGCATGTATCTGCCACTAATAATGAGCGCTTGCGACTTAGTTGGGTTCAATAAGAGTCCAAAGGATTTAGCCCACTTATTGATATTTTCAAGGTCATCATTGATGGCATCTATAGCCCCAGCGAGTTCACCCACTTTAAAGTGAGGGTATAACTGCAAATCGTCTGCATAGAGATGATAGTTAGAAGTTAGGACCATAGTGATAGAGTTTATAGAAACTGAGAAAAGAAGAGGAGAGAGAACGCCACCCTGAGGTACACCCGCAGCCAAATCACACCATTCAGAGGAATCCTCATCAGACCGAACAGACTGCGAGCGGCCCTGAAGATAAGATTTGAACCACTTAATTACTGGCGCAGAGACATTAAGGGAGGAAAGAATTCCTAAGAGGATGTCAAAGTCAACTCAGTTAAAGGCACTGCTGAAGACCAGTAAAACCAACACTGTCAGACATTTGTTTCCCATAGCCAGTCTCATGTCGTCAGTTATTTTGACAAGAGTTGTCACGGTGCTATGGCCAGGTCTGAAACCAGATTGGTAAGGACTCAGCAGGTCATTAGAGGACAGATAAAAAGACAGTTGCTTGTGAACAACACTCTCGAGAACTTTGGAGAGGATTAGGAGAATGGATATTGGACGGAACTGGGACAGTGAGGAAGGATTTTGAACTTTAGGAAGCAGTAGGACGTGAGCTTTCTTCCACGCTAAAGGAAAGGAGTTACTGAGGAGGGAAAAAATTACAATGTGGGTGATGACAGGAACTATTTCACTCAAAATAGGTAGGAACATTTGGAGCTGAAGGCTATCGTCACCTACCGCCTTAGTTTAGATGGATTGGAAACATTTCTTAATATCTAGCTCAGTAATTGGGTGGAAAGTGAAAGAAGTATTTGCTGGAAAGAAAGATTGGAAAGATCATTAAGAGTCGAAGATTTAACATCGTTATCGACGTAGAAAAGTACGCATTAAGTGCATTGAGATCCATTTTATCAAGAGAACTCTTGGTAGAGGTTTTGCCTATACCAAGAGTTTTTAAAAATTGCCATACTTGTGTTGGGTTGAAGTTATCAATAGAGTTGTGAATGTGGCGCCTATTCGCATTCATACACAAACGACTGCAGCGATTTCGCATCTTTTTATAAAGGTCCCAGTTTTCCTCAGTGGGCCGCTTCCTGTATAGACGCTTGGCCTTATCACGCTTCGCCATCAGGGTTTTTACATCAGGGAAAAGCCATGGTGCAGGAAGGTGTTTGACTCTCACCTTTTTAATGGTAGCATGTGCATCATACAAATCCAACATAGTCCTGCTAAAAACTGACACCGTAGAGTCCACATCCTCGCTGGTGAACACAGAAGACCAGTCAATCCCACCCGCATCAGCCCTCAAACGCACCAAATCAACGTTTTTAAAACTACGAAGAAAGAGAAATTTGGCCTTGCGTTTAGGAGGTCGAATTTAATAGGAAAGGTAAATGAGGTCATGGTAGGAAAAAGGAGCAGGAAGCTGTCCATGTGTGGCTACTTTGTTAGGGTCAGAAACTAGAATGAGATCTAAGAGAGAAGGGGTACAGTGAGGGGCCCTATGAGTAGCATTTAGCGGAAGTAGTTGCATATTGACAGAAGAGACAAGAGATTGCAGTTTACGGCTGCGTGAAGCTCCTTGAGCAAACAAGTATTGAAGTCTCCGAGAATAAGTATATGATCATATAGTGATGAAAGATTTTCTAATTTAGTTTCGAATGAGGAAAAGTAGTCAATTTGGCAAGAGGGACTATAATAGACACCTAAAAGTAGTTTTGTAAGATGTAAATTAATTTCAATGAATAGGTGTTCAGCAAACTTTGAGTAGGCACTCGGAGACTGGTCAACAATCTTATAACTGATATCACCACGAAGATATATGGCAACCCCTCCACATCCCTTGCCAGTTCTGTCATTTCGCACAATTTTGTATCCAGGCAGAGAATACTGCGTGGAAGGAAGAGCAGGCTTGAGAAAAGTTTCAGATACAAGGACAGCGTGGACAAGTTCTGAGTCGAAGAACGATACCAAATCAGAGTAATGAGCTGGAATGCTTTGAGCATTTATGTGAACAGCGTTAAAAAAATTTGCGACAGTTGGAAAATGTCGAAGAAAGGTAGTCTCGAAGATTCAGATTCAGAGAATTGTCATCACTAAAATCACTGGCAAAGCTCTGATCTGACTCACAAGAAGATGAGCATGAAAAAAACCTTTGTCAACGAGATTATCTGACATAATTAAATATAAATATTAATAAAAATAAATATAAAAAATAACTAATTTTAAAAAATAATTTGAGCACTCAAACCTCGATGCACTCGCCGGCTACATTAGTTTGAATTAATTTCATAAAAAGATAAAAAGCCCGTAGGACAAACAAAATAAATCCACATTAGTATGTTTCCGAACGAAACTGAGTAGCACGGGACATTATAAATGTCAAACATGTCAAATGACATTAATGACATAAGTTATTATGTAAATAAATCAAAACAAAAAACCAACAAAAGAACTTAAAATATCGAGTGACCGACAGTATACAACATAAAAATTATAAGTACCGTACCTCTTATAATTATACTCATAGAGAAATAGAAGACCCGCAATGAAGATTCATCACTTTACTGTCTTGCGAGTTCTCTTATCGGGCACTGGCTTCGAAGTCTGGATTTATTTATTTATCTATTTATTTATTTATCACTGCTATCATTACAGGAAATTCCTAATGCGATAGCGTGGTCCTTAATTCAACTTTTTTTAATAACATAAAACATATAACATTATTTTTGTGAATTCATTCAGAGAGCATGAGAATAAATCGATCCTGTCTGCCGTGTCATTCAGTGCGTGCAAGGCGCGCGTCAGAGGCCCCGTATTATTATTATACTCTTTGTCAGAGGCGCTTCGCGTAGCAAGTTGGTTTGGGCATGTGGCACTGCTAGTTACCGTGGCTTCCGGCGCCGCGATATGAAACTGTCAGGCACATTCAGGAAAATCTCCTTTAAAACACTGGAATTATAGGTCTTACTACGTAATAGTTTGAATACATATGTGTTTATAGCTAAGTCCCTCCTTGTTTCGAGTTTGTTGTACCCAACCATACATCAACGGATAGAAGGGATAGACACCGTATAGTTTCATGTATAAAAATCTGGTGAATTTGTTTTGTATGTGATCCAACATGAGACTGTATTTAGTCTCATGCGGAGCCCTGAAGACAGGCATTATACTCAAGCTGAGTTCTTATAAGCGCATTATACAATGCTGCAACTGCTTTTATATTTATAAAACCAGATACCCGTCGAAGAACGAAACCCAGGCTTTTACAGGCTTTCTTACAAACATTTACAATATGGTCACGAAATGTTAATTCAGTGTTTAGGCACACACCCAGATCACGTACCTTTTCTACCCGCTCAATTGATGTGCTCTCAATCTTGTACTCGTGATGATGTGGTTTTCTCATTCTGCCAAATGTTATGACTGGACATTTTTTACGTTAAACTGCAGCTTATTTTTCCTACTCCACTCACCTACATAGTCTATATCTTGCTGCAATATTGTGCACAATCTCTTTTATCTTTAATGGCCATGGACAACTTAAGATCATCCGCGAATAACAGACAAGTGGCAACCCTAACAACTTCAAGCAGGTCATTTATCATAATAATAAAGCTCAGCAGACCCACATTACTGCCCTGGCTTACTCCTGATTTTGTATAATACGGCTCAGATCTACAACCAGCATATTCTACAAACTGCCGTCGACCTCTCATGTAGTTAGCAAAGAACTGCAGCAATGCAGGAGTAGCTCCGACTGCTGCCAGCTTTCCTAATAATATGTCATTATCAACCAGATCAAAAGCTTTTTTGAAGTCAAAGTAGGCAGCGTCAACTTGTACTCCAGCATCAACATTTGGAACCACGTACGTCATAAAGTTCAGTAAATTGCTGGTTGTGCTACTCGACGGTCGAAACCCGTGCTGGGAGTCCGATAGCAAACTGGACACTTGGTCAAACATGCACCTTTGTATGTCGACTTTTGCTGGAGCTGACAGAATCGCCACCGGCCTATGTTCACTCACGTCTGAATCCATCCCACCCTTAGGTATTGGAATCACGCGCGTGATTTTCCAACACTCAGGAAAATATGAGGACTCTATGCACAGATTATTAGATTATACAGGTATTACTGGCTTCGCTAATACAGTGCGGCAATCCCTAAGAACAAAAGCAGGAACTCCATCCGGCCCAGCTGACCGTTTTGGTTTAAGTCGATTAAGTGCCTCCGTTACTTGATTCAATGCTAAAGGTTGTTACAAATAAACGTGCAATGACACGGTCATTGGTCCACCTACATTTATTGACATTTTTAATTTGAAAATCGGAATTAATGACTCAAAGCTGTCCCGAATCAACATCTCTCGTGATCCTTAACATTGTCTAATAATGAAAAACGATTTATATTTAATTGTTCAGGTACCTACGAAGAGTTATTAGGGAGAGGTCATTGTACTTTATTGCAAATTGATCTGAAACATAGAATAGGCGACTTATGTGAACACGCGAGCTGTTACCGCCGCTTGAAGCTGCAGCTGCATTTACGTCGAGACGCGGCTGCTGTTCCTGACGTCACATCGGGCCACCAGCACAACCGCGCGCCGCGGTTTCGTACCCCCCACCGCGATTGACGTGGTCGCCTCACTCGCTCATCGACACCTTTAGCGTTTGCACACGGCCATCTTTAACAATTAGTACCTACCTAAGATTAATACAGTTTTTACTAGAAGTCAGGAAGTTTTATTTACCAGTCAAGACCACCAGCAGCACACCTGGAGCTTGGCACTCAACATATGGTCCTTCGAGTTACGAAGATTGCCGTCTTTGTGCTTAGCACGCACCCTACGGACTTTGGACTCGCCGTTCGTATCGCGTGTACGTGTTGCGCATACGCGGACTACGCCCGGAGAGAACACCCACAGATTACAAGAGGATATCTAAAGGACAGTCTATCCAAAGGGATATTATTCTGAGTGAGTCCATTCCATTATCCTTAAATTCCTGTCTTTATACTATCTTCTTTCCAGGAATTTAAAATAGTGCTATAAGGATCAGGCATAAATTGATCTCTTCATATATAGCTTATACAATACAATATATTAGTTTACGTAATAAATTCATCGTCATATAGCACAAGTACCTCATTCCTTTTGTTCATTTCTTAGAAAGGTTCACTTATCGCATAATTATTTTGTTCACTCATCGGACGCATGAACAGATGTTTTATTATATGCGTAAACAACTTTTTGCTTATTGAACCGATCTGCATATCAGCTGATTTACCGTTGCCTTAGCCAGCTATTAACATATTTTTTTTAGAACACTACCCACATATTATTTTTTTTTTTAAATACTACTTTTCTTTGTCTTTTTTTTGCACTACAGACCCTTTGCTTTGCTTAACAACCTGCCTATCTACTCATTACGAGTATGTCTGATGCAAAACTGAAGGAACTTGTAAAGAAGCGTGGCAGCTTCAAAGCTAAGCTTACACATTTCAGCAACTTTTTAAAATTAGCGCCTAGCACCGATTTAGACAGTTACCAAGCAGCAGAATTGCAAAGCCGTCTTAGTTTAATGGAAGTACTTTATAAGGAATTCGACATGTTGCAGACAGAGTTGGAGCTGTTGTCGGAGGATGCGGACGACATGTATGCCGAGAGGGAGCAGTTCGAGACGCAGTACCACACGCTGGTAGCCCGCGGGAGGGCAGCTCTCGCCTCCCCGCCACCGCGCGCCTCTTTGCCTGCGCTCGTGTCTGTCACCTCCATCGATGAGCTTCCACGTCACGGTTCTGGCTGCAGGCAGGACTTTGTTCGGCTGCCTAAGATAGACTTACCTCACTTCAACGGGGACTATCAGCACTGGTTGGAATTCCGAGATACGTATCTTTCCCTTATTCATTACAACAACAGCATACAAGAAATTAACAAATTTCATTACCTACGTGCGGCCTTAACCGGCAGCGCGTCTATAGTGATAAAAAGCATAGATTTCAAAGCTGATAACTATAATACAGCTTGGCAGTTATTGACCGAAAGGTACAAAAATGACAGATTACTTGTTAATAATCACGTGCAGGCATTATTTAACTTAGAACATATTCAACATGAATGTTGTACTTCGTTACGGAACATGATTGATGTCACAAATAAAAATCTTCGTGCCCTGTCTACTTTAGGGAAGCCGACTGAACATGGGGATCTAGGGGAAACCCTTATAATACACATGATGTCAGAAAAACTTGACAAAACCACACGTAGGGAGTGGGAAGAATACAAAAATAATTTAAATGCTTTTCCAACTTTAACAGATTATATCAAGTTTATAACAAACAGAGCAGATTTAATTGAATCCTTAAATTATAATAATAACACAACAACTGCTAAAAATACAAACGAAAATAACAAAACTAAAAACTATCTAACAACAACTAAAACTAAACATAATAACAAAACAGATAACATAAAATGTCCAATGTGTTCTCAGAATCACTTTTTATTTAGTTGCCAGCCTTTCAGAAATCTTGACATAGAAGCACGCATTAAAAAAGCTACAGAGAACAATGTTTGTTTGAACTGCCTTCGACCAGGTCATACAGTAAAGCGTTGCAATCTCATCATTCTCCTGCCCTTATCCCAATTTTATTTGGGGTCGGCGCAACATGTCTTTTTCTTCCATACTCCTCTATTAGTCGTCATCTCTGAAGTCACCCCCTTTTTACTCATATCCTCTTTCACACAGTCCAACCATCTTTTCTTTGGCCTTCCCCTACTCTTATAGCCATCCACATTCATACACAAGACTTTCCTCACGACATTTTCTTCATTCCTCCGCATCACATGCCCATACCACGACAACCGATTTCCACACAATTTTTCAGTCAGCGGTGCCACTTTCAGACTTCCTCTTATATACTCATTCCTAATTTTATCCATGCGCGTAACACCACACATCGCTCTTAGCATTCTCATCTCAGCTACATGCAATTGCTTTTCATTCATCCCTTTTGTTGCCCAACATTCTGAACCATACAAGACAGCAGGTCTGACCATTGTTTTATAAATCTTCCCCTTAAGTTTTAGGGGAATGCGGGAGTCACAGATAGTCCCGGTGACCTGCCGCCATTTCATCCATCCAGTGTTAATTCTGTGCTTAACAGTCCGATCTATTTCGCCATCGCTTTGCACGAGTGAACCGAGATACCGAAAATCGGAGCAGACTGGGAGAAGCGCGCCATCTAGCACTACAGCTTCAGAACTGGAGAGACCGCCGAAATCGCAGAACATGTATTCAGTTTTGGTTCTGCTGATTTTCAAGCCAACTTTCTCCAGCTTCTGTTGCCACTTCTCCAATCTGCTCTGGATCTCAGGTCCATCTTCACCGACCAGAACAATGTCGTCGGCAAACAGCATGCACCAGGGTGCCTCTTCCTGTATTTCCGACGTAAGAGCGTCCATAATCAACAGGAAGAGGTAAGGACTTAAAGCCGACCCTTGATGCAAGCCTACAGCCACACTGAACTCATCGGTGTTGCCAGCAGCCGACCGGACGTAGGTACTAGCTTGTCTGTACATAGCACGAATCAACTCAACATACTTCCCAGGCAAACCTTTCTCTTTCAAGGCCCACCACAACACATCCCGAGGTACCCTATCATACGCTTTCTCAAGATCAATGAACACCATGTGCAAGTTCTTGTGCACACGTCTGTACTTCTCGCACAATTGACGGAGAGCGAAGGTGGCGTCCATTGTCCCTCGACCTGGCATAAACCCAAACTGGTTCGGGGTAATCTCACTCTCCTCTCGCAATCTTTTCTCTATCACTTTCTCCCATACTTTCATAGTATGTGACATGAGCTTTATCCCTCGATAGTTGTTGCAGTCCTGTACATCCCCTTTATTCTTGAAGATGGGCACTAGCGAACTATTGCACCATTCTTGTGGGATCACTTCTTCATACAACAACTTATTGAAGAATAAAGTTAGCCACATACATCCATCCTCTTTTAAACACTTCCATACTTCTACTGGTATGTCATCAGGGCCCATGGCCTTTCCATTTTTCATACATTGAACTGCCTTTCTTACTTCATCCATGCTAATTTCTCTCACCAAACCCATATTTACTTGTACCTCTTTGAGCACACCATTCCATTCATTCTCTTCGTTCATCAACTTTTCAAAATAAACCTTCCATCGCTCTTTTATTTCGTCATCTTTCGACAAGACTTTACCGAGTTCATCTTTCATACATTTTATGTGCATTATATCCCTCGTTCTCCTTTCTCTTAATTTTGTAATCCGGTAGAGCTCCTTCTGGCCTCTAGGGCTGTCCAGTAAATCATATAACTTTTCCTGCGCCTTAGCCCTGGAAACTGCAACCGCCTTTTTTGCCTTCCTCTTCCATTCTTTATAAATTTTCTTTTTCTCTTCTTTCAAATTATCATTTCCGATTTCTACATTCTGCCATACTTTAAACGAAATTTTCTTTTCTTTTAGCATCTTTTGCACATCTTCATTCCACCACCATGTATCCTTTTCTATCATGCCTTTACCTTGCGATTCTCCAAACACATCTTTTGCTACTCGCCTTATACAATCCGCCATCTCTTTCCAACATTCATCCACAGATTTTCCTTCCATATCTTTCATGTCTATCATTTTATCTACCACTTGACTCTTAAACATACTTGCACACTCCTCATTTTCTATCATACGCCATCTGATTTTGGGTGGGGGCCGTTCTTTGTTCCTACCGGACGAAACACTGACTGTTACGTCCATCATTATGAGCCTGTGTTGAGAGACTAAGCCTTCGCCTGGCAACACTTTACAGTTTTTGACTGTTTTGAGACTGTTTCGTTTCACCAAGAAAAAGTCAATTTGGGTCGCGTGCTGGCCACTTTTGTAAGTGATCAGGTGTTCGTCTTTCTTTTTGAACCAGGTGTTAGTTATTGCCAGGTCAAAAGCCGAAGCAGCTTGCAACAATGTCTCGCCATCAGTATTACGGTCTCCGTACCCCCAACCACCATGCACTCTCTCATAACCGTACTTCAGACTTCCTACATGCCCATTAAAATCACCCCCCACAAACACCTCTTCACTCTCCTGTACATTCATCATCACACAATCGAAGTCCTTCCAAAACTTTTCTTTTACACTATCCTCACATCCTGATTGGGGTGCATACGCACTAATAACATTTACTATCATACTCTCCACAACCACTTTAATAGCTATCACTCTATCACTTACTCTTTTAACATCCACCACACATTCTTTTAACTCACTATCCAAAACTATGCCCACACCATTCCGTTTGCCATCACTTCCACAGTAATAAAACTTATATCCTTCTCCTAAATCTCTTGCTTTTGCACCCTTCCATTTCGTTTCTTGCAAACACGCTATATTTATCCGTCGCCTTTTTAAAACATCTGCTAACTCTCTTCCTTTTCCAGTCATAGTACCTAAATTCCAGCTCGCACACCTCAATCTTAATTCTCTCACTCTCCGAGCTTGCGTCTTACGTCGCACCCGCCCGTTCTGGTGCGACAACCCTTGTCCATTTCCCACAGGAGCCGGGTGCTGCCCCTGCGCGTCGCCTGTGGGGTACGCCCTAGCCCTATCGCACATCATATTTTTACAGACCATGTTGCAAAAAGGTTTTGGCAGAAGTTTTATAGCCGGCCGCCTGCCTGACGCCAACCCTCTTTGGGAATGCTGTTGTTGGTGGTTTACCCGCCACCGTTCGGGTGGCTCATGGTGCTATAGTAGTATGCACTAGGTCTCAAGCTCCCTTAGTCGCCTCTTACGACACCCACGGGAAGTGATGGGATGGTACTATTCTTTTACGTCCGATACCATACGGAACGTAAAGCGTTGCAATCTATCACATTGCAAATATTGCAAGGTCAAACATAATACCCTTTTACATAGGGAATCATCTACAGAAAAACAGATAGGGGACAACATTGCGTTGTCAACTAACATCGTATTACCCTCTTCAGAAATGAATCAGGTTCAAATTTTACTATCCACAGCTTTGGGAAAGGTGGCAGACGTCAATGGAGAACTTCATACTGCCAGACTCCTGTTGGACAACGGCAGCACCTCCAACTTCATCACCAAAAAGCTCTGTGGGAAGCTGGGCCTGGTAAAACACAGCACTAGCTCCACCGTCTCAGGTATTAACGGTCAAGTTTCTAGTACCTCAGAAAGCTGCAGTCTGCATTTGCAGTCTTGTAATGGTGGTTATCAGGCGAAAGTAAACTGTTTTGTTTTACCGACAATAACACAATCGCTGCCTGGCTCTTATGTTGATAAAAGATATATCACCATCCCGTCAGGTATACAATTGGCAGATCCTACATTTAATGTTCCTACTGCTATTGACATTCTTGTAGGCGCTGAGGTATTCTGGGACGTCTTAGGTTCCGATACCATTAATTTAGGCAAAAATCAACCTAGATTACAGTCATCTAAACTAGGTTGCCTTATTTCGGGCTGCGTCAGTCAGTCTCGTCTTCGTACACAACCTTCTGTTTGTCACTTTCTTTCACGTGAGGAGTCAGATCAGCTGACTCGCTTCTGGGAACTTGATACTGTGTCATCTTCAAACTGTTTCTCTTCAGAAGAACAGGCTTGTGAAAGGCTCTTTCAAGAGACCACGCGTCGGGATATGAATGGTCAATTCGTTGTCACCATACCATTGAAGGACTCGCCTGAGTGCTTAGGTGACTCTTACACGATGGCAAAGCGTCGTTTCCTCTCCCTAGAGCGAAGATTTGAGCGGGACTCCACATATAAAAACAGATATTTGCAATTCATGAAAGAATATATTGACCTTCATCACATGACAGAACATACAAAAACTAATCACCCAGAATTTAATTATTTTATGCCTCATCATGGTGTTGTGCGTGAGTCTAGTTCTACCACAAAACTCCGCGTAGTTTACGATGCTTCAGCCTCCAGCACCTCGGGCAAGTCCTTTAATGACATTCAGATGGTAGGTCCAACCGTACAGGAGGATCTGCTATCCATACTCTTGAGATACAGACAACACAAGTTTGTTGTGACGGGTGATATCGAACAAAATGTACAGAACTATTTTAGTTGAGCCATCTCAACGCCCCTTACAACAAATTGTTTTCAGATTCAATTCTTCAGACCCTTTAAAGACGTATGCACTGAATACAGTGACTTATGGTACAGCTTCCGCCCCATATCTGGCCACAAAATGCCTAGTATCTCTTGCAGATCAAACTTCAGACCCAGAGGTTAGTGAGTCCATCAGACGCGATTTTTATGTTGACGACTACTTGAGTGGTGGCGACTCGATTGAGTCAGTCATAAATTTATGTCAAGGGGTCATAAATATTCTCGAGCCCGCCAAGTTTCGATTTAGAAAATGGCAATCAAATAGTCCGAAGATATTAGAATCGATCACTAATGGACAGACAGAAAATCAAGATAAAAAATTAAACTTAAATGACATTCCTTGCAAAACACTAGGGCTATACTGGGACTGTAAAACAGACAGACTATTTTTTTCAATACATTTAAAACAAATAACAAAAATCACAAAGCGTAATATTTTATCTCTAATAAGCCAGGTGTTTGATCCTCTTGGCCTCGTTGGGCCGTGCATAGTACAGGCCAAATTAATGCTACAGCAGCTATGGATACTTAAATGTAACTGGGATGCCGAAGTACCAACAGAAATTAAAACACAATTCCTTGAGTTTGTACGATTGCTTCCAGCTCTTAACTCTGTTCACATTCCACGTTGGGTATCTTGTAATAAAGCTTCTTCAGTAGAGCTACACACTTTTACAGACGCTTCTGAACGCGCTTACGGCGCGTGTATTGAGATTGAGATTAAGATCGGTAGCGGTGGACGGAACAGTTTGCGTTCGCCTTTTGGCTTCGAAGAACAAGGTTGCCCCTATAAAGCCCACAACCATACCAAGGTTGGAGTTGTGTGCTGCTTTATTGGGAACAAGACTTTTTCTGAAGGTACGTAAATCACTCACTCGAGTTTAATCACTGTTACTTTTGGTGTGACTCGACGATCGTGCTAGGCTGGCTGTCTACATTGCCAAGTCGACATGATCAATTCGTCCGCAATAGAGTAAGTGAAATCCAAGAAGCTACGACCGGTCAGACCTGGAGCTATGTGCCTTCTAAGAGCAACCCAGCTGATCTCACTTCTCGGGGGGTGAAGGCTGATTGCATCAGCTCGTCCACTCTTTGGTGGTCGGGTCCTGATTTTCTTAATCAGAGGGAAATACAATTTCCTATTTCACCTAATACACAAATTCACTATTCACCTGAAATGTCTTTACATACAACTGCTGACACACTTGAACCAAATAATAACAATTCCATGTCAAATTTAATTCATAAAAAATCATCATTCACATCATTAATCCGAATCATGGCCTACATACAAAGATTTATATACAATTGCAAAAAACAGAATATTAAAAAATCATCTTACTTAACATTTTCAGAATTACAATCATCGCAGAATCTTATATTACAGATTTCTCAACAGGAAATGTTTCCTGGGGAATATATATGTCTTAAGACTAATCAGGCCTTACACAAAAAAAATCGATTAATAAGTCTTTCTCCGTTCATTGATTCAGACAATTTAATACGCGTAGGTGGACGTCTTAATAATTCCAACTACAGTTACGGTGTTAAGCACCCTATTCTTTTATGCAGCAAACATCACTTGACTAAAATTATCTTCGAAAAAGAGCACAAAGCACTCTTTCATGCTGGGCCTCAATTACTTTTAGCACACATTAGACTCACCTATTGGCCTTTAGCAGGCAGAAATCTAGCTAAGCAAATAGTGCGTAACTGCGTTCGCTGCACTCGCTTCAAAGCTCAGCCTATTCAGGTTATTATGGGCAACCTACCCAATGACAGGACTCATCTCGAATACCCTTTTTTAAATACAGGGCTCGATTATGCTGGGCCAGTGCTGATAGCCGACCGTAGGGGTAGAGGATGTAAGCTAGTTAAATCTTACATTTGTGTTTTTGTGTGCTTTGCAGTCAGAGCCGTGCATCTGGAGCTGGTTTCCGATCTCACTAAAGAAGCTTTCATTGCGGCCTTCAGCCGCTTTATTAGTCGTCGAGGCAACCCTCAACGCGTGTACTCCGACAACGGCACTACATTTGTGGGAGCTTTCAATAAGCTTTCACGCTCCTTAAAGGTTTCTTCCAGCAATATAGAATCAGATCTTGCAAACAAGGGCATAGAATTTAAATTTATACCTGCCTACAGCCCACATTTCGGTGGACTTTGGGAGAGCGCAGTAAAGTCCATCAAACATTTATTACGTAGAGTCATGAGCCTAACTCATTTAACATATGAAAAGCTCTCAACATGTCTGATTCAGATAGAGGCTATTTTAAATTCCAGACCTTTAACCCCTCTCTCCACTGATACATCTGATCTTTCATATCTCTCTCCTTCCCATTTCCTCATCGGACGACCACTCACGTCATTCCCTCGTCCTCAGATCACCGATGTCAACATCCAGCGACTTCAGCGCTTCGATCGCATTGAAAAACTAAGACAACATTTTTGGCAGCGCTTCTCTAATGAGTATGTGTCTCTCCTGCAGCAAAAAACTAAATGGCAGACAGCTGGGGAAAACCTGAAAACGGGCTCCATGGTCTTAGTTAGAGACGCTCATCTTCCTCCTCTTCTGTGGCTGCTGGGCAGAGTGATTGCAGTGAAGACTGGGTCTGACGGTCATTGTCGAGTCGCCGATATCCTAACGAAGAAGGGCATCATAACGCGTGCATACAACAACTTATGCCCTCTTCCTGTCTCTTCAACATCATCTTGAAGCCTTCATACTTCAACCCGGGGAATATGTTCCTGACGTCACATCGGGCCACCAGCACAACCGCGCGCCGCGGTTTCGTACCCCCTACCGCGATTGACGTGGTCGCCTCACTCGCTCATCGACACCTTTAGCGTGCGCACACGGCCATCTTTAACAATCAGTACCTACCTAAGATTAATACAGTTTTTACTAGAAGTCAGGCAGTTTTATTTACCAGTCAAGACCACCAGCAGCACACCTGGAGCTTGGCACTCAACAGCTGCTGACTGTTGTAGACAGAATAAAAATATTGCGCGAACTCTTTAGCACACTCTGAATCAGACAACATGTTGCCGTCCTTTATGATATTTTTACACCACGCACACCTCAAAGAGATGAGTGTCAGCCACCACTGACAGGGCCCATCGTGGCCGGTGCCTGAATGCGTAGGGGTAGCGGATAAATTCTGAAAATGAGTTACCGCACCACTGTGCACTCAGGCAGTGGAAAAGTTTTCCAAGATTATTAACCTAAAATTGCGGACTAATAATTTTAATATGATGTTGACTCTAATACCTAATAAATCTGTAGAAATGCTCAATTTACTAGGTATTTTATAATAATATCACACATAACTTAGAAAAGACACAAGTTCATAAGCATACTCTAATGCCATACTTGTACAAAATGTAGTGCAAGGACGCATGTCAGAAAGGTAAACCGCTCTGTAGCCGACATTCTTTAGACATAGACACGTCATAGTGCACGAGAAACAGTAGCCTCAGTATTTGGTCAGTATATACTGGCCTACCTACTTTATTATTATTTTTTTTTTTCCTTTTTTTTATTTTCTTTATGTACACATAAATAATAATTTTAAATACTTCTTTCAAATCATACAAAAAAAAAACATTTAAAATTATAAAAAATAGTCTGCCGATGTCAGGAGCAGGGTTCAAGCTATTGGTGCTTAGGGCTCCAGAGACAGGAACCTCATCACAATGCGAGCCATATCGAGTAGTACTGCCTTCTGTATCAGACAATTTAATCACAACTGTCACATACATACTCTTAACATAACATCTGCCAAACTAGAAAGCAGTTTATGGGCAGTAGGTTCTCGTGGATTTTGTACAAGGTCATACAAAATAGTTATGGTTAACAACTTTGTACGTGGAAATACAGTAGTTACTCACAGAGCCAAAATTTACCGAAATAAATTTTTTTTTTACCGAAAACTTACTAAATTTAGGGGCACCAACCGAGTAAAATTTAGGATGATTCACGTTACACCGTGTCGCCACCGGGCTAGTCATTTATGCTACACCGGGCTGTCACCGTGTCGCCACCGGCAAGCATGGATCATTTCATACAAAAAGTATACTATAGATATTTGACCGTGCTATTCTTCGACCGGCAATTGTTTCCCGGCAGGGGCACGGCCGGGGCACGGTCTGACATGGATAACTTCATACAAAATGTACGCAACAATCTTTGACCGTGCCCCGGCTATGCCCCGGCTGGGGCACGGCCCGGTGGCGACACGGTGTAACGTGAATCATCCTTTATGAAACCACATCTATTTAATAAGTGTCTACTCGTGAGGTAAACAAAAGCTGTCCCACAACACTAAGTAACCGAGGCCGTCGACAGACTGCAGTAACTATGGAAACATTGACATGTAATGTTTCTAAGCACATTTTTAGTCGGTTCCTTTTCTTACATTTTACATCGTCGATATTCTTGAAGATATTCGTAGACTACGGTTTAAACAAGATCTCATTCTTCTTCAAACCATAGCCTTGTACAATCTTTGACTGATTTATATAAAAGTTTTATAAGTCACAATTTTGATTTGATGAATAAATATGGCGACTTGACGTATTTTCCTTATACATTGGCATTTCATTGCATCACCATCATCATCATCAGCCTTTTAATGCCCCCACTGCTGGGGCACAGGCCTCCTCTCTATGAGAGGGTGTGAGCCGTAAACCCCCACGCGGGCCTAATGTGGGTTGGCGGATGTCACATATCTCCGAATTTTAAGTCCTAGGACATGCCGGCTTTCCTCACAATGCGATGTTTTTCTTCACCGTTTTTGAGAGCAGTGGTGAAGAAATAATTTACACAAAGTAAAGCGTCTACCTGGGTTAAGGTAAAGTGCCTACAATTTGTAAATCGCGGCCGATGCCACTGAGCCACCACTGCTCTTCTTTCATTGTTCAGATAAAAGTAATCTGATGATTGAACCTCAATCTTATTGAGATCATTCAAACTATTACTGCTTTTAAAAAAAAGTAAGGTGAAGAAACTGTGTAGAAGCTTATTTACATGACAAATAAATCAACTAATTACAAAAAAATACATGAATGTAGGTACTTCAAAGGAAAAAAATAAAACAGATCAAATCATTGATTACATTATTCATTTACATTTCAATTAGGAACGAGGATGTTTTTACTGGAGCAGTCAGATTTATAAACTAACACTAAAACTGACTTGCATTACTGTTTACATTCCACTACATTCAAGATAAACGTACCAAGGCGGGTGATGTATATTATTATGAAACCACGACATGTGGCCCTAACTGACGTCATGTCAGACCAATGTCAAGCCAGACCCTCGGACCAGGAAACAGACAGATACAGAAGAACAACTTGAAGAAAATTTGAGGCCGTCAGCGCAAAAGTGGCCTAAGCTCAGCATAGTTAGTATGGAGATAATGAGGTTTGAATTTTCATGAATTTAAATTGAATACATAGTAATTATATTATATTTAAATTTAGTTTCCAGGTGTGTTTTATTTAGTTACTATGGTACATTATTTGTGATAAAGAAGATTATTTTGGAAAAGAATCAAAAATTAATATATTTTTGTGGTATAGGCCACCTTTGCATTTAAAGTAACTATACATTTTCCCTAATATCCAGAAGGTTAGGCCAAAAATAAAACGAATATGTAAATGAAATCACCTTTTTATTTTTCAAATTAATAGAAAATGACAATTTAATTTAAACAGTACTTAAATGGAATTTGTACTAGTCATCGGTAGGTTCATCATTGAAAATAATATCAATTTCAGCTGCTGATATCTTTAACTCATTGTAAAAACAATGATTTACAGGTGGTATAAAATGTAATAATTCCATTAAATCTTTCTTTTTCTTATCACGTGACATGACCATCAGGATATAAAATGTTTAGGTTCTGGATGAAAACAGAATTGCGTTTCTTCAAATCAACCTCTTCAAAGAGAACATCAATATTATTGGAGTACCTACTTATAAAAAAACTTGAATGGATGCATTTCATGAAACATTAACCATTGCATTTTTAGCCACTCAACTTTACCCTTGCTTATAGAAACTTTTCTGTTTGTTATGTTTCTTTCAAGTGACTGAGTGGAAAAAAAATGATCTTTTGTCATATTAATGATTATGAATGGTCTTGTTTTCTGGGCAGCCAAAATCACTTGGTGCCAATCTTGAGGAACATAAATGTTTTTAAAAAAACGTTTTTGTTTTTCTACTAGACCGAAATCTTGATCGCAAGTAGTATCTAATCTGTGATCGCAAGTCATGTACGAATGTCCACTTACTTAAAATTTGTGGTCAATTTTCTTTGTTGTGAACTCAGGATTGGAAACAATGTATTGGCATAAAACAGCCATTTTAATGTTGCGGTTCTGGCCGCCACATTGGTCAGAGTACATAATCAAATGCTCACACTTTACAATGTTTTTAAGGAAATACACTATGCAAGAACCTATTTCTTGTGGGCCACGAGAAGCTATGCTTTCATCCCACATAAACATGTACACATCATTTGTTTTCATATTATGTATACCGAGACAGTATGTCCAGAGTTGACGTTTGTAATAGCATATTCCTGTACTTATTACAGGAGTTGGTAAGGTCTTCATTAGATCAAATGAAATTATACATACATTTACATAAATGTTGCCAGAATGCAAAAGTGGCCTAAGCTCGGTTAGGCCACCTTTACACTGCGTCGCAGGCACAAAAATTAGGCGCAAAAAGAATGTTTACAACGCCATCTGCTATCCATGGATGAAACTAGGGATAGGCCGGTTTTGCATGAAAAATTAAAGTATTTTAAATAAATTGCAATAGAAAAGTATGATTATGAAAAATTGTGGGTTAGGCCACTTTTGCGCTGACGGCCTCATTTATGAAGTGGTCGCTTAGGTTCTAAGCAATAGTATAGTGACTGGAATTATAGTTATTAATTCAATGTGAGTGCCCCTGTCCAGCAGGTTTATTGACTAACTCAGTTGACATAAATTTGATAGGCACTATGCAGTACATTGCTGTTTTGCTATGTGGACATCGATTATAAGAGGCACTACGTAGTAAATTTTTGTTTTCTTATACGTCAAAGCAGCAATGTACTGCATAGTGCCTATCAAATTGATGTCAACTGAGTTTGCTAATAGACCTGCAGAACATGACTCATTTGAATATGCCCAGTGTCCATACACCTGCCCTATGGAGGATTTGATAAACGCTTCTGACCCTGCAATTATTGTGGCTAGCTTCTGGCCCCAAAGTATTTAAAAAAGAGGAAACCATCGATTTAAAAGAAGAAGAATTCAAGAGCCAACTGAGTAGATACACCGATACATGTTGGCTAGGCTACAAGAAATTACATTAATTATTTATTCTCCCCCCAAGAAAAAACATTTTATTTTATTTACCCATGCGCTAATGCTGATTCGAGGTGGCACAAGAAAAGAGGGTTTAGAAAGTTTACCGAAAATAAATAAAAAGATTATAATTAAAAAAAAAATCATCATCATCATCATCCTGCCCTTCTCCCATGTTACTTGGGGTCGGCACAACACGTTTTTTTGTTCCATTCTGTCCTGTCAGCCGTCACGCTATCACTAACTCCCTTTTCTTTCATATCACTCTTCACACAATCCATCCATCCTTTCTTTGGCCTGGGATCTCCCTCTCCATCCATTCACATTTATATTCACAACTCTTTTAGTTACATGTGTTTCATCCCTCCTCTTTACATGACCATACCAAGATAAGCGGTTCCCTTTCAACTTTTCTGTGACTGGCGCCACTTTTAAACTACTTCTAATGTACTCATTTCTCACTTTATCCATTCTCGTTACTCCACACATCTATCTCAACATTCTCATCTCCGCCTCATGCAGTCTTTTTTCATCCGTCTTTTTCACAGCCCAACATTCTGACCCATACAGTAGGACAGGTCTAATCACGGTCTTAGAGATTTTTCCCTTTAACTTGAGGGATATCCGTCGGTCGCAAGTTGTTCCAGTGACCTGTCGCCATTTCATCCATCCTGAGTTGATCCTGTGCGTTACGTCTCGGTCTATATCGCCATCCCCCTGAACCAGCAACCCGAGGTACCGAAAGTCGGAGCAGATCGATATAGGCGTTCCGTTGAGAGCTGCAAGCATAGGACTGGAGAGACCGCCAAAATCGCAGAACAGATATTCTGTTTTGGTTCTGCTCATTTCAGGCCCACACTCTCCAGTCTTTGCCACCACGTCTCCAATCTGCTCTGGACCTCTGAGCCGCTTTCGACAACCAGCACAATGTCATCAGAAAACAGCATACACCAGGGAGCCTCTTCCTGGATGTCCGACGTCAGAGCGTCCATTATCATCAGGAAGAGGTAAGGGCTGAGAGCCGACTCCTGGTGCAAACCGACCGCTACACTGAAACTGTTAGTAGTGCCCACTGCAGACCGGACTTGGGTACTGCATCGACTGTACATCGCTCTGATCAACTGCACATACTTCCCAGGCACACCATTCTCCTTAAGGGCCCACCACAAAACCTCTCAAGACACCCGGTTATATGCCTTTTCGAGGTCAATGAACATCACGTGCAATTTTTTATGCACAGCTCTGTATTTTTCGCGCAGCTGGCGAATAGCGAAAATGGCATCCGTTGTACCCCGACCAGGCATAAAACCGAACTGGTTTTGTGAGATTTCACTCTCTTCTCTCAGCCGCTTTTCAATAACTTTTCCCATGCTTTCATACTATGTGACATTAGCTTTATTCCTCTATAGTTGTTGCACTCCAGCACATCACCTTTGTTCTTGAAGATGGGCACCAACGAACTGTTGCACCATTCATCAGGTATGGCTTCTTCCAGCAACAACTTATTGAAGAGCAAAGTTAACCAAGTCCATCCATCTACCCGCAGTGACTACCGCACTTCAAGTGGTATTCCGTCTGGACCAATTGCCTTTCCATTCTTCATTCCATTCATTGCTATTCTCACTTCATCCACACTGACCATTGTCACTAACCCCTCATTCATTAGTTTATTCTCTACAACACCATTCCAGATATTTTCCTCATTCATCAATCTTTCAAAATAGCCCTTCCATCTATCCTTAATCATTTCATCCTCTGATAGAAGCATTCCAGCTTCATCCCTTACACATTTTATCCGACTAACATCCTTCGCCTTCCTCTCTCTGGCTCTAGCAAGCCAGTACAGATCTTTTTGGCCAGCTGGATTGTCCAGTGTATCGTACAGTTTGTCCTGAGCTTTTGCTCTCGCTATGAAAAAATTATAACAATATAATTACCGAAAATAAATAAAAAGCTTATAAACCGGCTATCTCAATTAAATGTGTACTCAAAATTTCGTGTCCGTGCTGTTGAGCATTGAAGAGTTCTTTTATCTGGAGCTAATCCTGGATGTCGTAAAAAAAAATTGTCGCAAGGCAGCCGATTGAAACAACGGTTGCCATAAAGTGTGTACGCTTATTGTATGAAATTTTTATGCCATTCCTGGTGCGACCGGCGGACACCCTGTACGCGAGCGAAGAAAAAAAAAGAAACGTTGTCAGGCAGCCGCTTGAAAATTGGCATGCTTGTTCTTCATCACACAGACTCAAGAAACAAATTACCATCCACCCTGGCCAGTTGGTTATCGATCCATCATTGGAAGCCGGAAAAAAATTTAATTTTTCGAGCGGTGGACGAGAACTTAGGAAAAATGCACTTAAAATCATTGGAATCGGATGGCATTTGTTTTTTGAGTCTTGCATGATGTGAAAAACGATATGCACAAATGCCATCCGTCTCCCATGAAATTCCATCCCCTATGGCCACCACTACAAACGCGAAATTCTTCAAACTGGAAAAAATGTTTTGCAATCAATTATCATGGACAATGTGCCTTTTATCTAAAACTGTAGTAATAGAGAACGTTCTAAAACATTTTATTGCGCTTATTCCAATTTGACGAATTTCGCTTTTGTAGGGTTAGCTACAGAGGGATGGAACTTCATGGGAGAGGGATGGCATTTGTGCATATCGTTTTTCACATCATTGTGGCGGCTCTCAGATCTCTCGATTTTATCAACAACTAACCAATTTCGTTGAGCAATCATCGTTTGCTTTGACAACCAACATAAGTAAAACCTTCTGCTGCTAGTATCGCGGAAGTAACCGGAAGTGCCACCGCGGCCTTGGTCACAGGCAACTGAAGGATCACGGGTGGGTGTAAATCAGTAAGTCTAAGAAGCCCTCTCGCTACGAAGTATTTTTGATGATTTACCACCCTATAAACAAGTAAGCCTTCTGCAGGTAATCTGTTTACTGTCCAGACCCAGGAATGTAATATTCAGATAGACCCTCTGTACGTTGTAAATCTTCGCTAAGTACACGCTAAGTATTATTGTGACGTGAAAAGCCTATTTGTTAGGCGCAGTCATTTTTGAGAGCCGCTGTTTAACGGAGTGATTATGTTGTGTTTTGTGTGACAAGTGTCGCGGTTATGAGATGAAATAACAAACGTGTTAAGTCTTCTGGAATTTAGATACGTCACAGTTTGAGTTGTTGCTCGTACTGTAAAAACTACTTGTACAAGGGGATTGTAATTTCTTTGGTAATTTTTTAGGGAGTGAAAGAAAATGTTACCTTGTGGCTTTTAACTCTAAAAATAAATATACAAGGGTGTTATTACACCAATCGATCGATCGTCGATCGATGCCATCGATCGATGGTAGAATGGATTAGTCGACGTCGACCGATCGATTGTTTATTGACCGGTATCTGTCGATCAGCCAAAGCTATTACACTAATCGATCGAGCGTCGATCGATGGTAGAAGAGATTAGTTGACGTCGACCGATCGTTTGTTTATTGACTGGTATCCGTCGATCAGCCAAAGCTATTACACTAATCAATCGAGCGTCGATCGATGGTAGAAGAGATTAGTTGACGTCGGCCGATCGATTGTTTATTGACCAGTATCTGTCGATCAGCCAAAGCTATTACACCAATCGATCGAGCTTCGATCGATGATAGAAGGGATTAGTTGACGTCGGCCGATCGATTGTTTATTGACCGGTATCCGTCGATCAGCCAAAGGTATTACACCAATCGATCGAGCGTCGATCGATGGTAGAAGAGATTAGTCGACGTCGACCGATCGATTGATTATCGACCGGTATGCGTCGATCAGCCTAAGCTATTATACCAATCGATCAACTTAGATCATCGATCGATTAGTGTAATAACACACTTAAACAACTGCTCAGTTTACAGGGTGTAACAGAAATGGGGATATTTTAGATACGAAGTCATAGTTAATTCCAAAATAAAACGAGTACCGTACAAAGTTATCGTCAGCTGATCAAAATTAGTATGGGAGGTCTAATTATTATTATTTTGGTTTTTCCTATTATCTTCTTCTATGTGTATATGTGCGGAAGCAGTATTTAAAATATGACCATCTACTTCTGATATTCTGTATAATGTTCGCAACAATCGCCAATAAAAAACTTTTCTACAAAAAATACAACTGACTTCCAAAAAAAAAAATACACTAAAAATTGCAAACTAACTTTAATTTCGGTTAGGTATATTTTTTGTAAAAATAAAAATATTTTTCACTATTTAATTGTTGTACCCCAAAACTAAAGCTACTACTCGTATTAAAGTTATGCCCGAATTGAAAACCAGAATAACATGGAACATGGAATTTGAACATAATTTTATTGGAGGAAACCAAAACGTTATCTGTGTATACATATTTTTTGTTTTTGATGATTTTTTCAAAAAGCGATGAAGCAATTATATGGGACCACCTCTGAAGAATGTCCTACCAAACAAAACAAGAATTTCAAAATTTATTCACAAATGGTGAAGTAATTGCGTAACAAAAAACATACGAAAAAATATATATATACAGATGAATTGAGAACCTCCTCCTTTTTGAAGTTGGTAAAAAAGTAGGGAACTGATGATTTTTTTGTGATTTCCGATTTGACCCTATTATAATCATATTCATAAGCACTTTCACTCCCTCAAAAATTGCCAATATATCAAAAGTCACCTGTAGATGCAAATAAAAGTTTCCGCTAAAAATTAATACACCAAAATAAAGAATCATAGAAGGCTGAGTTGATAGGATATGCCAACAATACACATTTGCGAGTTTTAAATAATTATTTTATTAAAACCAATCACTATCATATATATAGCCTTACAATACAAACTAGCCGTATGAGATCGCTGAACTAATCTAACGCATTCCATTGTATATTAATTACTAATTTATATTTAACAATCGTTGGAGCCATTTTGTTGATTATCAATCAAATGACAAATTCTGAGCTGATGATCTTAGAATTTGACTAAATTGTGGATACTCGTTATATTTTTTAATTTTTAAGAAGTTTCGGTTGCGTACCCAGGTAGGCCGCTGCAAATACAAAAAAAAGTTGTAACGGAAAGGTGTGGTCATATTTTAAAAACATATTTTTTCAAGAAAACCTAAGAAAATTCTCAAAATTTTTTTTTTTACCTCCCATACAAATTTTGATCAGCATACCTTTGTATGAAAAGACCATTTTTTTTTGGGAATTTTCTGCTTTTTTTTAGAGAATGTTATTCATATCAAAGGGCTGAACCGGTTCTCAAAATATGACAACACCTTTCCGTTACATCCTGTATAGGCACACGTTTGACCACTATAGGATGATTCACGTTACACCGTGTCGCCACCGGGCCGTGCCCCGGCCGTGGCACGGCCGGGGCACGGTCAAAGATTGTTGCATACATTTTGTATGAAGTGATTCATGCTAGACCGGGCCGCGACCGTGCCCCGGCCGGGGCACGGCCGAGGCACGGCCCAGGCAAGGACGGGGCACGGCCAGGGCTCGTGGCGACACGGTGTAACATGAACGTGTGCACCGGGCTCGGACGTGCCCCGGCCGTGCCCTTGCCGGGAAACAATTGCCGGTCAAACAATTGCACGGTCAAATATCGATAGTATACTTTTTGTATGAACTGATCCATGCTTGGCCGTGCCCCGGACGTGCCCCGGCCGTGCCCCGGCCGGGGCACGGCCGAGGCTCGGTGGCCGCGCGGTGTAACGTAAATCATCCTTTACTCGCCTGATGGTAAGCGATGATGTGGTCGAAGATGGAGCACGCTTGCCTAGTAACCTTACTCTTGACTTATTTATAGAACTTAGCAAAGTGGGGTTTTATAGACTCGTCTGATACCCAGTGTGAGTGCGGTGCCTCTGTCCAGAACATGACTCACATACTGGAATGCACCAAGTGCCAATACACCTGCACTATGAAGGACCTGATGAAAGCAACTGAAGCTGCAATTAATGTGGTCAGCTTCTGGGCCCAACGCATTTAATTAGATCAAAACCATCGTTTCGAAAGAAGAAGAACTTAAGAAGTACAGTCACAATAAAAATAGGTTTGTCACCATAAGCTGTTTGCTCCTTATATAAAAACTTTTTTACAAAAAAATAGAACCGACTTCCAAAAGTGCAAAATAAGTTTAATTTCTGAAGTCGGTGTTTCTAGTTTTGTTTCGTTTTTTGACACCGACTTCCGAAATTAAAGTTATTTTGCACTTTCTTTTTTTTGGAAGTCGGTTCTATTTTTTTTTTTTTTAGTTTTTATTCACTTTGTAGTGGTGATTCCGCATTAAATTGTGTAAACAATGCATATCTATGCGCTAGCAGGAATCGCGGTGGATTTGCTATCATTATTTGAAGAGTTCCGTTGTCTGTCTCCGAAACTCATCAACAGATCTATGACATTTAAATGGGACCATTTCAGAACAAACACCTTTCGAACAAAAAGAGAATTTTGGAAATCCGTCTATAAATGACGAAGTTATGCCCGAACATCATAAATAAAAAAAAAAATACAAATATCCGAATTGATAACCTCCTCCTTTATAAAGTCGGTTAATAAAAGAATGGGGTATTTTACTAAAAAAAATCGACTTAGTCAGTCAGTTAAATAACCCAAAAAATATTGAACACGTATTTTTTGCTTTATCAAACCAATAAAAATTGACAAAAGATCGCATTACAGTTCAGGAGTGTGGGCTCGTTACGTCACTTTGGTGGTAGAAGTGTCACGCCGCGTGACGTCACGTGACATTTCAATGCACTGTATCGCCCTAATTTTTTTTTACGTGACAAAAGGACTAATTAGTTTTTTGTAGTAAAATACTCATCCTTTATATGCTTTACCAATTTAGGATTGTCATTCATACAGCTTTATTTATAAAACTCCCAAACCATATTCTTAGTTTAAACACTGATTAGCAGATTATAAACTCAAGGTAACATACGTCATGCCCAGGGGAAGCGGATAAATTCTGAAAATGAGTTACCGCACCCCTGGGCACTCAGGCAGGAAAGGAACAGGGGTGGGTTTTAGTCAGTAAGAGTCTGACACGCCCTGAAGAAGTCATTGGATGATTTACCACCCGTCAAAAAAAAAAGGTAACATTCGTCTCATGCATCAAATTCAACCGTATATAGGATTAAACCTCCTTTAAATGATTAGTCAACACTTTACCATCGACAACAACCTTTCTTCCGAGTTGTATTTAAACTAATCTGTAGAGCTATTCTGTAAAATCTCACCGTGAAAACTTAGGTGAAGTGACCATGAAGTGGGCTGTCAATCCATACAATCAAGGTGTAATGACTGTTCACTTCACGCTTACTCCACCTAAGGGTCGATTTATACTAGCGCAGAGTCGAAGCGCATCGAAGCGTCTATCCAAAACTGAACATAACAAATTCAACCTTAACTCCACAGCGTAACGCACACATTACTTCGGAGATTTTAAAAAGACGCGCGCATTCGTCGGAATTCGCGCGTCTGCGCGCGAACAACGCTGATTAGTGCGCGCGCGTGCGCGCGCATTCTCGTGTATCCACGCGCCCACTAGCGAACCAACGCGTCATCAGTTGTAAATTGGCCTGCGTCGGTGTTAATCACAATGGACTCGGACGAAAAATTAATTTACCTGGTGCAAAAATATGAATGCCTATTTAATCCAAAAGCTAAAAATTATAGTGACAAACATTCCAAAAATAATGCTTGGGAAAAAGTTAGCGGGGAAATGAAATTAACTGGTAAGTAAAGCAAGTATTTATTACTACGCAATATTTTCGCTGTCGTGCGATGTTGCCGTTGTGGTGCGGCGCGGGGTGGCGCCAAAAAAAACATTTTGACAATTATCTCTTCCTTAACATCGTGTTATCATTTCATTTTGCCATGGTACTGCCCCATGTTCAGAAATGAAATAAGTTTTGAAGTTCTCTCTGATATTCATCGCGTCCACGTTTTGATTACCGGTTATGTCCATGTCTTGGCTGTCAAATGAATAATTTTGTAAAATGTTGTTATTAGACAGGGCAACGTCTTCAGACCCAAAATCTTCCAAAGTGTAATTATGCAGGCACGTGCATGCAAGAATCAGCGTATCTAAAAACTTTGGTTGCATTCTTATACGTTTTTGAAAAACTTCAAATTTCTGTTGTAATATTCCGAATGAACTTTCCACTAGACGCCTTGCTCGACTTAAACGATAATTAAAGATTTTCTTCTCGCTATCGTTTAATACCTGACTTCCAGGATAAGGTCTCATAATGTGTTCACACAGAGGGAATGCTTCGTCCCCAACAAAAACATGAGGAACTGGTATTGTCGTACCTGGCAAGCATTTATTAGGCGGTATACCAAGCATATTATTTTGTAATAGTTGTCCAAATTTGGAACTGCTTAATATGCCGCTATCGTTGTTACGCCCAAATGCACCAACATCTACTACAATGAATTTATATTTAGCGTCAGTAATAGCTAACAAGACAGTGCTGAAAAACTTTTTATAATTGTAGTAGAGACTTCCGCTGTTGCAGGGTGCCCTTATATTGACATGTTTGCCGTCAATCGCTCCTATACAATTAGGGTAATTCCATAATCTTCTAAAATCTTCCTCTCTTTTAACCCATGACTCTGTCGTTGGTTTTGGCATAACAATGGGTCGTAAATATTTCCAAATTGCGGCACAAATTTCGTGTACAATCTTCCAAACTGTAGCATAGCCCATTCGAAAAGTATGAGCCAGTGCTTTGAAACTGATAGCAGTAGTTAGAAATCTGTAACAAATTAATGAAGCTGTTTTTTTTTTCTAGTGGCCGAATGTCAGAAACAATGGAAGAAACTTCGTGACTGTTACAAAAAGGCTCTTAGATTGAGACAATATAAAAGCGGTTCTGCGCGAAAAACTGAAAAACCAATTAAATTTGAGAAGGAGTTAGAATTTTTAAGGCCACACCTTCAGGACAGATCACAGACATCAAACCTTGATTTTTCTGATAATAGTTTAGACGTGGACACTGAAGACATCTCAATTATAGAGTCACAAATATCTGACGTCGGGGAAAGTTCACGCTCTGATTCGGCATTATCAAATCATACCACCAGAAATAAAACACTACCTCTATCGCAGAAATTATTCAGACAATATGTCGAGGCCAAAGGAAAGGAAGAAGATCCATTAGATGCGTTTTTTCTATCTATGAGTAAATCAGTAAAAAAGATGCCTATACGAATTCAAGCTGAATTAAAACGGGCAATACTTGGCCTGGTTACTGACGCAGAAGTAAAACTTGCCTCCGAGGAAAGTAGCGATACTACATCATCTATGACTAACTGCTATGGAACACAACAACAGCAAATTTATTCCTCACCATCAACTTCAACTTACATCCCATCCACTACTTATTGTCCACCAACTACTTCAACCACGCCACCCAACCATACAAATTACGGCACTATATCCAACACAACATCATCTGCTCCACCATCGCCTTACATACCACAACCTATTTCGAGAACACAGCAACAGCGGCAATCGAAGTTTGACGATTTCGAAGAATTTACTTATAATGACTGATAATAATGATTAATGACCTTAATAACTGTGATTTCACATGGTGAATAATTATTTCAAATTTTTAAATAAAGAGTCTTGAAATATAAGCTTGTTTAATTATGCTATTCTATCTAAGGCATGAAAATATTGATATTTATGTTGAACAACCAAGAAGTGTTTAACACCTTGCGTGTAAGTTAATAAAGTGCTACAATCGTAAGAAAGCATAAAACTCACCTTAAGCAGACTGATATTCGCTCTTCAACGGAAATGGGTATCGTTAAATTTGTTTCTTGTTTCTCAATGTGTGGTCTCAAAATATTGACTAAGTTTGTAAATTGATCGTAGTCCATTTTATAATAGTCATAAAAAAAACTCGGGTATCGATATAAATCAACGCAAAAAGTAGTAAATTCACCACAAATACGTCTTTTCTTCCACAAGTTGTGAACACTATAATTCCGCTTTCTTTTTCTTCTTTCTTCGTTTTCTTCTTCTTCAACTTCAGATATAAGTAATATCATAGCAAAATCAATGTCAACCATTTTACACACGTTTCAGCTACGAGAGTCAACTGGCAAGTGATTCAATAGCTCTGCTGTTGAAGCCCATTACTACACGTGAGAGTGCGCGCGTATTCTGGCGAATACGCGCGCATTCGTGCGAATACGCGCGCATTCGTGCGACTTCGCTTTAGTTGTAAAAAATTTGACGCTTCGATGCGCTTCGACTCTGCGCTAGTATAAATCGACCCTAAGTTTTCACGGTGAGCTGTGAACAGAATCGACCGGCAGATGGTTATTTTTTACAAGCAATGCCTTATATATCGATTCTGTTGTGCACAAACTAAACTAAATTTAGGCTATTGCGAACTTTTTCTCTGTAATAAAAAAACAAAGAGACGGACGTAAATTAGAGCTGTCAAATTTAGTTGAACTAAATTTCCATACAAACGTAAATGTCGAATAAAAACACGGTGAAACGCAAAGCGTAAACTAGTTTGACATCTCTAACTTAGTTCATAGCTATAGCCGTCCTTTTCTCGCGCTGCCTTTTAGCAAGAGATAGCGATTCTCTAATTTTAGTATAAGTATTGAACAAGCGAATCAGGCATCAATGTCAATATTTTACAAGAAACAGAACGGAGTTGCTAAAAAATGTGACACTAGCAATGTTTGATAAAATACATAGTCCATAATTATTATAGTTATATTCTGATTATAAATAAATAAAACCAGCAGAAAAAAAAATTGATTTGATAGAAACATTTTCATTAAAAAATGGTCAGTGCGTAAAAGTCAGTGCATTAATTTGGTGAAACTTTTAAGCTATTTGATCTTTGTTTTCGAGTATATAAAATGAATAAATGTATGCCTCAGCTTACTTCAAAATATAATAATATCCTGACTTGATAAAGGAAAGAATTTGAAAACTTACGATGGTATAAACTGGTTGACTGTAAAATTAAATGTGAAATTGACAGCTTATATTATAAAATTAATAATAGCATTCGAGTCTAGTTTTTTGAAAGAAGAAAGAAAAAGTATTTATTTGCCTCAAAGTTTGAAGTCTACGTCGGTGTCGTAAGCAATTTTAAACTTCTAATTAAGTGACAAATTATATTCTACCAAGCTGCCTAATAAGCTGTGTGGTAGCTGGCTGTCCAAAGTTATATTTAAAAATATAAAACGCCTACTTCCATCGTAAAAAGATGATCAACAAAATGGCCGCCTTATATATAATAATACTAAATTGACACAAACATTATCGTCTAGTCCACTGTGATGAGACCACTTTCCCGAACCACTTGCTCCGTCGACACCGGGTTTAAGAACACTGGAAATAAAAACAGAGTAATTAATAAAAAATCTAATCTAGCCTAGTCTTACTAGCCTATTTTGTCCACTGCTGGGCGTCTCACTCCCTTTTCCTCGCAACTCTTCTCATGGCACAATTAACAAAAATTATAGATATATCTAAAACCATACGAGCCTGAATTCTCTGTAAAAGTAGGCAGAAGTGTGCAAAACCACAACTTTACTTAATATAAGGCGAAGCTTTTGCCACAAACCAGCCAAAAAGGCTCTGGGCATAAGCATAATCAGCCCTTAATGTTCCCACTGTTGGGACTCTGGCCTCCACCACGCGTGCCCAGCGCGGATTGCTAAATGTCACAATATGTCTTAGAAGTTTTAGTTCTAGGACATGCCGGTTTCCTCACGAACTTTTCCTTCACCGTTTTGAGAGCATTTGTGATGAAATAATTTACACAAAGTAAAGCGCCTGCCTGGGTTTGAACCCACAGCCTACAACTCTTAAGTTGCGGAAATTATCACTGGGCTACAACTGCTTTCAAGCTCTGAATGTTACTAGATAATTTCATAATTTATTTGCAGGAATCGTTCATGGGACCTCTTATCACAGACTGCGGGTATACTGCGTAAACTTGAGCAAAGAGAAGAGAGCACTAGGTATACTATTGCTCAAAGGTTTCCTTTATGTAGTATACATAAACAGACCTTTCTAAAATTCCCATAAGATATCGAATACATAGCGGACAAATTTGCTGGCTTAATGCTAGCAGATAGGTAAATGCTTTGAAAAAAATCGCGAATAAGAACAACATCATCAAATGACGATTAATTTCAGCCGAAAAAGTAGACCTTCCCAAAATGCCACCACAACAACCAGTCCTGAGCATCTCGCATCCATCAGATCCCCGAGACCCTCACCAGGCCATCGGTCCACCTTGTGGAAAGCCTTCCAACGCTGCGTCCTCCGGTACGCGGTAGCCACTCCAAGATAAGAGAATATGCACAGTGTGTGTAGATTAAAACTGAACGACACTCACTTGTGCTGCCAGTGAATAAGTCTTGGTCCGGGATGATGCTGGCGGCTGCAATCGCGGCCTCATCCAGCACGATCACCTGGAATATATTTACAGAAGTGTTAGTAACTGTTATCAACATTTTCATCACCATTTTTAACCGACTTTCGAAAAATATGGGATCACCTTATGAATTTTATCGAAATTGCTTCAGCGCTTTTTGAGAAACTGAACAAAAACGAACAAATACGTATACCACGTATACCTAGATGACTTTTTTGTTTTGTAATGACGAGTATGTTTAAATATCACGTTCCATGTTTTTGGAGTTTTAGTTCTGGGATATAACAATTAAAAATTGAAAAATGAAAAACTTTTTACAAAAAAAACAACCGACTTCCAAAAAAGAAAAATACACAATAACTTTAATATCGGAAGTCGGTGTTTATATTTTATTTCTTCGTTATTTGACACCGACTTCCGAAATTCATTTAGTGTATTTTTCTTTTTTGGAAGTCGGTTGTTTTTTTTTTTGTACGGACGTCGTCCGGTCCTTTGCTTCTCACATCCAGTAGATTCTCATTACCCTCACCAGATAATCGGTCTATGTTATGAGAGGGCTTGCTAACAAGGTCACGTCCCAATGATATATACCAAATATAAGTCACTTAAATCGCTAATAAAAGAACAAGTGAATGATCTAAACCAGTGGTCTTCCCCATAGGTACTCGTAACTGGACTCGACCTACCTATCAAAAACTATCAATTAATATGGGACTCACCTCTTACCTGTCATGAGGAAAAACTATCAATTAATATGGGACTCACCTCTTACCTGTCATGAGGAAAAACTATCAATTAATATGGGACTCACCTCTTACCTGTCATGAGGAAAAAAGGGGCGTGACTATTATAAATTAGTCCTTCATTCATAAGACATGTGAAAGTTAAACTACTGAGTGGATTTTGATGAAACTTCACACTAATATTGCATATAAATACATCAGAATAACACATAGGCTATAATGCAGGGAAGTACTAATACCACGTGGGCAAAGCCACTGGCAGAAGCTAGTAGTTAGATAATGTTCGTGATTCACCAATGGGTACCCATAGTTTTGGGAAAAATTGGTCTAAACCGCGTCTTACCAGTGGGTTGCAGCCCATAGTTTGGGATATACTGGTCTAAACCGCGTCTCACATGTGAGTCACGACCCATAGTTGAGAAATACTGGTCTAACTAAAATAGAATTTTAAATCTTTTCAACTCAAAAAACAAATAAGCTAGCCCCGTGACGCATGTCTAAAAGTTGAAAAGGTTGTGTCAGCACTATAACATAATAATTTACTAGGCATGCAAAATGAAGCATTAAAATTATGATGGAGTGTTTTCGTCAAAATATCAAATTATTATTTACATAACATCTGTTATGAAAAGCTTAACTTATCATGTTATGCGAAAAAGAAAGCCCTTTTCAGAAAATTATTTTCTTATCGTAAAGACAAACTTGTTCTTTATTAAAGGTCAAAGTTTAATAGTATGTCCACCCACATATTTTTAAAGGGTTGTAAGTACTAAATAGAGAATAACGATAGGGTAATTTTTAGCGTTCCGTACCCAAAGGGTCGAAACGGTGCCCTATTGCTGTCTCTCACGTGTCCGTCTGTCTGGCTGTCTGTCCGTCGTAGGTCACAAAATTTTGTTCCGAAGAATCACTATCTCACCTGATGGTAAGTGATGATGTGGCCAACGATAAAGCACGCTTGCCTAGACCTTTTTCCGTTTACAGAATTACTGGGCTGATCTTTTTCACTCATCAACGTCAACCAGCTTCACATTACAGTGGGTTATCTACAACCTCTTTGTAGATAACCACGAGTAAACAACATACTAAAAAAAAATAAAGTCAGTTCTTACATGTACCTTAGGGAACCCAAGGATCCTGGTCTTCTCAACAACATTGACAGTCTTCTTCTCTTCAAACATGGGGTTCCTGAGCGGCAGCAAGTCTATCGCGTTGGCGGCCAAAGACCAGAGATGGCCAGCACCCTGGGGCGCTCTGGCCCCCTTCCTGAAGTGTGGGTTGATGGAGAGATTATGTCGCACGGAGTTCTTCCAACGCTCGTCATTGGCTTTGTAGAAGGGGAAGCGGTCCCTGGAAGCAATGATAGAGATGTTGGGATGATACATTCTCGATTTTTTCCCCTACTACTCTTACACACAGTGTCTAATTCCCTTTTTTAGGGTTCTGTGCTGGAAGAGTCCAAACGAAGCACTATTGCTTTCACTCACGTGTCCGTCTGTCTGTCCGTCGTCTATCACAAAATTTTGATAAATGTCTAACGAGTCTTATTGAAGATAAAAAGTTCACAATTTTACGTGATTTTTCTTTAACTAACATCATTCATCATCGTTCTTATGCCCTTATCCCAATTTATTTGGGGTCGGCGCATCATATCTTTTTCTTTTTTTTCATTTTTCTTTAACTAACGGTGTTTAAAATTATCCGGCGACATATACAATACAATCATAGTACAAAATATATAAAAATTTGGTAAGTTTTGGCTACTATTAAAAAGTTGTCTAAAATAACACTATGAAGGGCTTTTTGAGTCGAGATTTCTTTTATCTGAGAAATATATACTTTTTGTCAGCTTTTATAATAAGCCTAACTATATAATAATTACCCAAATTTATCAGATAAGTACTTGAAACCTTACTCGACTTATTCAACTTCCAATTTAATCGAGTAACATCTGTGATTTATTTATATTTTAAACGCTAACTCAAACGCGTAGATTGTACGGATAAACGCCAAATAAACATATTTACAGTTTAATCTAGACCCTCACAAAATGAAACAGGATTAAACAGCTTTTCTACTGATTGACAGATTACAGCCACTGTTCAAAAATAAACGAAATCAAAATCTGACTGCTATAAAGAGATATTAAACGGGGCTTCTAAATTAACTTGTTCTTAAACTCTTGTCAAGTCATGATGATTGAGTTGTTATTTTAATACAATCTATTTATCATATCAGCAAACATGAGAAAGCAGATTCACGCAGACACTTCATCAAGCTTTCATAAGTTAACTAAGAAAGTTTATCTGAGAATTAAATTAATACCTTACAATTACAAAGACTACGTGCATGATCGAACAACTTCATCTAAGTAAGAAAGTTCATCTGAGAAGTAAATAAATACCGTACAAAGACTTCACGTGCATGATCGACAAATACACCTTTTCATCCAATACAGGGTGTAACAAATAAACACCTTACAAAGATTTCACGTGCATGATCAACAAATACACATGTTCATCCAATACAGGGTTGTAACAAATAAATACCGTACAAAGACTTCACGTGCATGATCGAAAAATACACCTTTTCATCCAATACAGGGTGTAACAAATAAACACCGTACAAAGACTTCACGTGCATGATCGACAAATACACCTTTTCATCCAATACAGGGTGTAACAAATAAACACCTTACAAAGACTTCACGTGCATGATCAACAAATACACATTTTCATCCAATACAGGGTGTAACAACAAAGAAATACCTTACAAAGACTTCACGTGCATGATCAACAAATACACATGTTCATCCAATACAGGGTTGTAACAAATAAATACCTTACAAAGACTTCACGTGCATGATCGACAAAGACACGTTTTGATCCAATACAGGATGTAACAAAATTGGGTGGTCATATTTTAAATACGGCTTCTGTCCATGGAAATGAACAACTTTCTTGAAGGAAGTCATAGTAAATTCCCAAAGTCCAACAAAGTTATTATCAGCTCATCAAAATTAGTATGAGAGATCAGAGGTCCAGTTTTTATGGTTCCGTACCCAAAGAGTAAAACGGGACCCTATTACTAAGACTCAGCTGTCCGTCCGTCTGTCTGTCTGTCTGTTCGTCTGTCACCAGGCTGTATCTCATAAACCGTGATAGTTAGTTGGAATTTTCACAAATGATGTATTTCTGTTGCCGCTATAACAAAAAATACTAAAAAATAGAATAAAATAAATATTTAAGGGGGTTCCCATACAACAAACCTGATTTTTTTGCCGTTTTTATAGATAATGGTACGGAACCCTTCGTGTGCGAGTCTGACTCGCACTTAGCCGGTTTTTATAGACATACATTCCGTGTAAACAAAAGAGACGCATATAAATATTAATAGTTGATCGCTGACTGTTCACACTACCAGCGAGCACTCGCTCCTCAAGTTTGTCGGTAAGCAACAAGATCTATCAACGCTTACTCGCTGAGCGACACTCGGTCAGCGATGATCGCCTGACGGTCAGAGCTCATGCCGAGAGACAAACCCAAGCGTGTTGCGAATAATCGCCCGTCGCACTCGAACACTTGCTTAAGGCGTAATATAGCCGCCAAGTGGCACCCTCATTGAATAAAAAAATCGTAGCAAAGCGTAGAAAACAAAGATTAAAAAATCCTATGTTGCGTTTGTTACAAAGAGGAGCTTATGGTATTTTTACGTTGTTGAAACAGGACTCAAAGTGTTTCGTATCTAAAGTACTAAGCAAAAGTACCAAAAACGGCCGTTTTTGACACTTTTTCTTACTACTTTGGATACGAAAACACTAGTCCTGTTTTAACAACGTAGAAACACCTTATTCTATTTGTAACAAACGCAACATAGTATTCTTTATTCTTTATTTTCTATGCTAATATACGATTTTTTATTCAATGAGGGCGCCACTTACGGGGAGGTAGGTCCTTAAAACCCAGCGAAAAAACTATCGCTGCTCGACAACTCGTTTTTAGTTTGAAGCTCTTCTCGCTCATCGTTGGCGGTGGGACAAGTGCTTTATAATTAGACAGTTCGTCGATAAATAGGCAGTTACTCCATACTGGTGTTCAGCTGCGTCCTGCAATCTATGCAGATGGTAGTGACGAGTCTGACCATCACCGGAGTCTAGTACTAAACAAGAGCTGGACATTGCCGTTACAACCCAATAACTGACTAGTCTTTTCTCAATCGACTTCCAGTCTAACTGGATGCAACTTCTACAACAGCATCAGTTGCTTTTCTGACAATCCAGTTCAGTCCAGTTACAATATGATATCTCCTAGTAAATGCTGAATACTGCCCATTGTGTTTGCAATCCTCAACACAGAAAAATGATAAGCGACCGCTGTTCCCTAAAATATTGCCATAGCACTAGTTACTCAGGTGATAATTCTGTCCTAACAAGTAAACTCAAAATCGCTTCCTATACGATCGACTGACCAGCTTTAAACCAATAAAGCGTTACTAAAATCCAATATAAAAAAACATTAAACACCACTGAACCCTCAAATCCAGTATACCACCTGCTTGCTACCTTGTTCAATGTTTACAAGAGACGTTGGGGCACGCGACCTCGTAGCTAGGGCGCTCGTCCCGTCCCTGCCTGGCACGGAGATCGATTGCTCTACCAGCCGAGACCAACCTATGCACGATACAAGAATTATCTAACACGGTAGGCTCATGCACCTGCTTATTAAATATTGGGTATTAAAAGACGAAAACAATGTACGCAAATTGGAGAATTTTGAACCTTATCCAGCTAAATTAAAGATGGTTTTCTATTGACGGTTTCGGACCAGTAGGTTTATGATCGGTTTAAAAACAACCCCCTATGTCAAATTTTGATGGATATTGTGTCATGCACCTGACTGTTAATTGGTTTAGGGATTAAATGTAATAGGCCGCGTTTGAGTTTGGAAGCTATGGATTACGTGCCTTCTACTATTTTTTGTGGTATTGAGTAAAGCCTTAGCACGATGGCCTACCTGATAAGCTATGGTAACGAACGGAAGACATCTCAATGGCAACGAATGATCTTGGATCTCACGTCCTATTCACCAGCCTATAGCCCACAAACTAGAATTAAAGACGAAGCACTAAATAATATTTGTGCTGTTTCACAGTGGATATAGAACAACCTATGGTACCTAGGTACCATATACATCCTTAAGTTGGCGAATAAGCCTTGGATGAGACTCACACAAACCAGGGAATCATGGCGACAAAGGAAGGATGCCTGTACTCAGAGATGAGAGGAACAAAGCCGTCAACCATGACGACGATCAGTCCTTCGCATGTCGAAGCCTTTCACAAGCAGTTAAGCCATGACCTATCTTATAGGCAGTTGCAGACCAAGGGCTTTTCTTGGGTGGGAAATCATCAAATAACTTCTCCCGCTCTGGACGTCAGACTTTTACTGACTAAAACTCACCCCTGTTCCTTCAGTTGCCTGAGCTAAGCTAAGATCAAGGGCTAAGCTCGCATAGCTTAAGTAATCTTACTAATATTATGAATGCGAAAATTAATTTATTTATTTAATTGACCAACTTAAACTAACAGTTCAAATACTACACACATAAGTTACAGGTCATTATATTACATAAAAGTTATCAACTATAAGTCGAATAAAACGTACATTTAGACAAGATAACATTGTGCTCATTGCCTAAAACATGAATAATTACTTTTTTAAATAAGCTATGATGGATAAATGAATATTTGTTACTCAATTGCGCCAGAATGGCTGAACGGATCTGAATGAAATTTGGCATAGATATAGATTATAGTCTGGAATAGCACATAGCCCCGTGTCTGGCCGGCTGAACCGTCGAGACCTATCGTGTCGATCTGTTCTAGTTCAGAGATTTTTTTTTTTGTTAAATTGCAGCTGTGACGATGACGTTGCTTACGCCCACATGGTGTCCGCCTGACACACAAGGGGTTAAAATTACAATATGTACATTCTTCTTCAATAAAAACATCCTACAATCTAAACCAAATCACCTATTAGAACTAATCACCGACGATATAATTACACTATCAGCGATTGCTGACATGGTAAACAGCAGGATCGTGATGTTTATCGGCGCGTAACCGAGGGGGAGCTATATTAATTTATTATCGCGATAATGTTTACTACCGTTTAGAGGGGTGCTTTGTGATTCGTGGTAATCTCTTCGATTAGCGCTGTTTGTTGAATGATCGTTACGGTTGTTTTAAAATGGGGTTGGTAGAGTTTAAGGTAGTAAGTTTTGAATTAAAAAATAAAAAACTTTGTTTACAAAAAAAACAACCGACTTCCAGAAAAAAAATACACTAAAAATTTATAAATAACTTTAATTTCGGAAGTCGGTGTTTGTATTTTTACTTCTTCGTTATTTGACACCGACTTTCGAAATTAAAGTTATTTATAAATTTTTAGTGTACTTTTTTTTTGGAAGTCGGTTGTTTTTTTTTTGTTAAAAAGTTTTTTATTTTTCACTTTTTAGTTGTTATACCCCAGAACTAAAAACCCCAATATAATGGAACGTGGAACTTAAACATTTGGAGAACACTAAAACGTCATCGAGGTACACGTATTTTCCGTTTTTGTTCAATTTCTCGAAAAGCGCTGAAGCAATTTCGATAAAATTTATATGGGACCATCTCGGGAGTATATTCTTTCAGATGAAAAAAGAATTTTGAAAATTGGTTCACAACTGACGGAGAAATCTGGTAACATACATATAAAAAAAAATACAAAAAAAAAAAAAACACAGACGAATTGAGAACCTCCTCTTTTTGGAAGTCGGTTAAAAACAAGTTTTTCCTCCGGCTCTTTTTCTCTCGTGACCAGTCCTATAGGAACCGTTTTTTTAACATACTTTTAATAGCTTCACTTGTAACTATGTAAAAAAATCTTAGAAGTTAAATTTGATCCACTGCCCGGTTTCTGACTAAGCTGAAATTTTGCGTACATGTTAAGTTTGAATGACAATGCATGGTTAGTTAAGTGACGTCATTCTAAATCCAATATGGCGGACTCCCAAATTTGGTAAGTATTGGTAATGGAAAATTTGGTAAGTATTGGTAATGGAAAATTTGGTAAGTATTGGTAATGGAAAATTTGGTAAGTATTGGTAATGGAAAATTTGGTAAGTATTGGTAATGGAAAATTTGGTAAGTATTGCACGTAATCATATACGCAAAGATAGCGGACTAGTTATTTTGTATGTATTCCCATGATATGAGTATTAAAATGAAAGGGTTTGCTGAATAGGACACGAAATATAAAAAAATTAAGTGTGTTTATTATTGTTTTTAAACTACAGATAATTGTTTTGAATAAAAACCTAAGTGCTCAGCAATAGTGTAGCTTTCTATAAATAAAATATTTTTTGCATTCGATGAGAAGTTTTTTTTTTTAATGAGTTTGCTCTTGACTCTAGTCTAGGTCAGAGGTGACAGAGACAAAGTCGACGATGGAGCGAGCTTACCCGGAAGAAGCCTGTTCACTCTAACTTTGAAAAGATTAGGTTTGTATGCATTCGGATATTATTAAAAGTAAGTTTGTATGTTCCGTAATCTTCTAATATTACTAGCTTCTACCAGCGGCTTCACCCGCATGGAATTAGTACTTCCGCCCGTTATAAACTTTCAACTCCTTTTTCACCCCCTTAAGGGTAGAATTTCAACCTACTCGTCACAAAGAACACACCCTCCAAATTGCATGTCTCTAGAACGAGCGGTTTAGACTGTGCGTTGATATATCAGTCAGTTCGTCAGGACTCTTAATTTGATATTTACAAAAACCGTGGATTAAGGCTTGGCTCTATTTATTTTATTTGCCCCTTTTAAACCCTAAAATTAAAGGAATGGTATCTAATAGTTAAATGCCAGAAGAGTAGCGTTCAGAAAAGACTTGTGATGGTCCTTATATAGATATAGACGACTAGCTTCTGTCAGCGGCTTCGTATTAGTACTTCTTTCCATTATAAATTATAGCCTATGTGTTATTCTGATGTATACGCAATATTACTGTAAAGTTTCATCAAAATCCGTTCAGTAGTTTTTGCGTGAAAGAGTAACAAACATACATCCTTACAAACTTTCACATTTATAATATTAGTAGGATCACGACTTCTAGGCGATGGATGACGCATAACTGGAGAAGGTCTCATCACCTGCCTTCTTTTTTTCCATTAATATGCTCTCGTTTGACCACTGTCTCATTTGATGGTATGTATCATGTAGTAGACCATAGAGCACGTTTATCAAGAAGTAACCAATTCACTCTTGACTGAAAGACAGTGGTTCTAACTATCAGGAAACACAGACCACGGCAAGGAATTCCATTCCAATTAATGATTTGAATGAATAAAAATATTATTGTAAACAAACCTGCTGTGTGAGTTGTTATTTATTCTCTCACATTGGAAGGGGAACGTTTTTTATTAGTTAGTAATCTTGTTTGATTAGCAAGCCGGTATATGGGTAAACATGACAGGTTAAAGCATACAATGTCGTATCAGTTATTGCTTGTTGAAATGCCTGGCTCATTGCTATACTTTTAAGTGTGATTTTATTATGACGCTTATACAATTTCACGATCTCATAGGTGGTCTTCTGGACCCAATTGAGCAAGTTAACTGTCGGGATGGGCAAAGTGTTAGTTTGTTTTTATTTTCATCTAAGACATCTCGATTCTAAATTGCCCCGTTGATAGCAATGGGCTCATCCCCTAATACGTAGGGCTTAAACAAAACTGCGAGAATATTTTAATATAAATAATACATTAATTAATTATCTTTTATTATTGTAGTTTTAAACATTGATTATAGAATAATTTGACTAAATAAAAAAAAAAAATCTAATTTTATTTAAATGTGAGAGCACCAGGTACAAGATAAGTCTGCCCAACCCTTCGGGAATACAGGCGCAGTGTTGTGTTTTTATTTAATTTCAACAAGCGTTAGTTAGGTCTAACCCTCTTTAATTAGCATAGCATAAGCATATTAATCACAATCAGCCATATAATATTCCCACTGCTGGAACTCAGGCTTCCTCTCTAGGAGAGGGTATGGGCCGTAAGCCACCACGCAGACCCAGTTCGGGTTGGATTGGTTCTAGAACATACCGATCTCCTCACGATGTTTTCCTTCACCGTTTTCAGAGCAGAGGTGGTAAAATAATTTACACAAACTAAATCACCTGTCTGGGTTTCAACCCACGACCTACAAGTTTTTAAGTCGCGGCCGTTACCATTGGGTCAGCACCCATCAACATCCTCTATTAATAAAGCTCCTAATTAGCCAACAAACAGAAGCTAGCACCGGTAACAACAAAACCCTAATCAACTATTACTCCGTCATAACAATACAATGGCCGAACAATGAACCTGTAAATTAAACTATAATACGGCCTAATAGAAATGACACCCCACACAGAATGGTACCGAGTAACATCGGGACAATCTCTTTTGTCCGCTTAATTAGATATTCAGTCTTTGTTATATGAAATTGGGTGAAAAGGTTTTAATGAATTGATTGGGAAAAAAAGATGGAAGGTAATTCCTATTATTACAATTTATTCTAGACTTCTTTGTTATAAGTAGGTAAGTTACTAACTTATATTTTAAAAAAACTATTTACCTTCAGCTAAACTTTTGAAAAAAAAACCGACTACAAAAAACAACTAAAAAGTTCCAAACAAGTCACACTTCAAGCAGTCTGATGCATTTGATGGCAGTTATTTTAGTTCAATCATAGACTATATCATAGAGATAGAATCGGCTCCTCGAGCCTTGTATTTTGATACCCCACACGATCAATTAAAAAAAAAGGACTCGCTAACCTAATGGCGGCCACCGTACGTACATACATACAAATTCGCCAAAAAAAATTACCCTCCTTCTGGGGAAGTGGGGTAAAATGAACGCTTCGGCGATAAACTATAGAGTCACGATCAGGAAGAGAACCCATAAACAATTGCAGACATTTGATTGCTATTGTGTCAGTATACACTGAAAGATCTTTTGAAGTTGTTTTCACATTTAGCAAAAAGGTGACACATTCGGATAGATGCTACTGCACACACTCTTGATTAAAATACATCATAAAGTACTCGCTCAACAAGGAACTAGGCTAAAACAACTATACACTAAAATCGTAAATATCATCATCATCCTTGAGTCAATTGAGAAACGAGCCAAGAGGATCATCGGCAATGATAGGCTCGTTGAGTCGAAACTCCAAAGTCTAGAACATAGACGCCGAGTTGCTAGCCTGTCGGTTTTCTATCGATTACATTTTGGGGAGTGTGCGACGGAATTGCATATTTTGATTCCGCCAAGCCCGTTTCATCAAAGGACCACAAGACGTACGGTGAAGTGCCACCGGTTCATGGTGGCCATCCCATCCATACGCACAAAGCGTTTTGAGAAAACATTCATTGCGCGTACAGCTAGGGAGTGGAATTCCCTACCGGAGTCTGTGTTTCCTGTTAGCTACAACCTGGGAGTCTTTAAGTCAAGAGTGAATAGGTTACTTCTAGGCAAGCGTGCTCTATCTTCGACCACATCATCGCTTACCATTACGTCAGGTAATAGTGGTCAAACGCGTGCCTATCAACCATAAAAAAAAAATCGTAGAGTGAGCTAGAACGGAGCGAAGTTCATATAAATGAAAGCAATTTCTGAACACTGCTGATACCATAACTTATCACAGCGTGAAGACAACAGTATGACACATCAACAAGCCTATTTGACGCAGTGTTGCGTTGTGCCGTACCGCATCGCTTTATTTCTGCGTTTACAACTTGACAAGGTTACATAGCACTGTTTCTTCTGAAAACTTGATTGCAGTTAAAAGCCTTTATATAAAACTTTTAAAAGAGTTTATATCAAAAAAGTAACTAGAAACTATTATTCGAGAAAAACTACAGCAGAAAGGATCTTACAAGTCATGAACAAAGAACGACGCAACTTTTCGCAACGCTTGATCACGAATTATTATGCAATCATGACCAACGGGATTCAAAATAAATAGAAAACTCAAAAAACTGTAAAATTGTTAATTAAATTGATAAGAAAACTAACAAAAAATCAACTCACGATATCCATTGGTATATCGCCGATACTGTCAACTCTCCATTCTCCCTCAAAGCTTTTTCTATCAGCTCAGGATATGTGTACGGCGGTTTTTTCAGCGCTGGTGGCGTATCAGGAATATCCACCTTCGGTTCTTTCACCACAGGCTCGTCATCCGGCACTTTGATGTTCACGAAATCGTCCAATCTGAAGTTAAGCAGCCACGCGAGGCTGGCACAGTCATTGTCATCTTCTGTAGGACTTTTGGAGCATTTTCTTCGTCTCCATTTCGACCTGTCACCTGTTCTAGCCGCCATTTTGGTTGGGTACGATTGGCAGCCACGACCGCACTGATGCCGTTCGAAATTCGAACGTCAGTGTATTGTTTCGTGCCAGTCCGTGCTATCTCTGCTACCGTTGTAATCTCTTTAGGGTGCATGGAGGTGGTATATCACTTTTATTCCAAAAAGTTTTTATTATAAGCTTTTTCATATTGCACTAATCTATTAAAATGGTTTTTATACTATTTGCTATAAAACATTTCTATAAAATGTGAATTTATTTTGCTAGGCTAGGGAACACTATGAATATCTAGTTTGCCTTTGCTATTCAGTTATAGGACAAAATTATTGCGAAAGAAAATATTCCAAGAAAAAATCAAATACAAGGAAACTTTTTATCGTTACTGAAAGTTTTTCTTCGTAAGTCTCGGAACAATATTTTGCAAAGGTACCTACTTCTAAATACAACTAGCTTTAGGAATACTGCGTCATGATGTTCAGTATGTATTTATTTTATACTTTTATAGAATGTACAGGCTGGCACAAAAGTATTGTCATAATATGAATATAATATTTCTATGGATCGTATTTAGCGCATTCAAAAAAGTTCACTAGGTACTTGCGGTTCAAAGACCACGAATGGTACAGAGCGAATTAAGAAGGACGGCGAAATCACTTCAAATTAAACTCATTGAAGTAACGAAGGGTTCTGATTGATCTGTTGACACTTTACAAAACTATAAACGGGACATCGTCAACACCAGACCTACTTAGCAAAAACAGCCTAGACGTACCTCGTCATTCTCACCTCCGGTCCTAGCGTATCATGGGAACTTTTGTTACTACGCCATGTCGTACAAACCTGGGACAACATGCTCCCTTGAATAGAATGTTGATTTTCTATAACAAAACCTGCTTCACTGACAGCCAGCAGCAGCATCGATATATTTTTTTGGTAGTCTGCCAAAATTTTGAACTAAAATCATTAAAATTTACCTGTGATCAGCCGCCTACGTGCACTTCGACTTATTTGTTTGTACTTTACAATTTCATTTTATTTTGTTTCACTTATTTTTATTTTATACTGTGACATTATAATGTAATAATTTAATATAAATCTTCTGTAATTGAATGGTATTAGTGTAACTGAATTATTAACGATTTCATTTTAAGTTCCGACATTCGTTATTGATTTTTATGTATTTTAATGTTTATTGTTTATTTTTTAAAATTCGTATTGTATTGTATTAATTAATTAGACCTATTCTGTGAATGTTGTGCACGCTTATAATTGACTTTTTTACACAGGATCCCTCTTAAATGTTTTAAAATATTGGTGATATTATTTGTCGTTATTGTGTCTCAATAAATAAATAAATAAATAAACAAATGTGAATGTGCCTTGATTTTTGCAAACGGTGTCAAATGTCACTGTGTTTCGATATCTATGTTGTAGACATATAGCAGACTGGAGCGATACGCACCTCAAGAATGTGTAATTATTGTAACTGCTTATTTCATCAATTTTCGGTCTGTTGTTTTGACGCGGCGCAAATTTCGTCGTCGTGTTCCTTGCCGACATGTTTCATGTGTGTTCAACAAAATTTGCGTACCTGGAGCACAGAGAAACCATAAGGAATGCATGAAGAGCCTCAAAGTGACTGTTTGGTATAGCATTTGCAGTGGAAAAGAGATTGGCAGTTATTTTTTTTTAGAACGCCGATAGCTCCATCGTAACCGTAACTGTTGAGATGTACAGACAGATGTTAAACGAGTTTTTGCTACCACAGCAGGACGGAGCAACCACTCACACAGCTCGGGCAATGATGCAGAATATTATGACACCAATTTCCAGGCCAAATTTGGAGATTTGAACTGGTCGTTCAGATCGCCAGATCTGACGGTGCCAGATTTCTTCCTTTGAACCTTTTAGAAATCTCACGTTTACCACAACCAACCACAAACCTTCAGGTGAAAAACATTTTTGTCATGACTGTACAACCTTAGCAATACATGCGCCCATAACATGTTTTCTTAAGGCGTATATAGCCGCCAAGTGGCGCCTTCATTGAATAAAAAATCGAAGCAAAGCGTAGAAAATAAAGATTAAAGAATCCTATGTTGCGTTTGTTACAAAGAGCTTAAGGTTTTTTTACGTTATTGAAACAGAACTCAGAGTGTTTCGTATTCAAAGTAGCAATCAAAAGTACCAAAAACGGCCCTTTTTGACACTTTTGCTTTCTACTTTGGATACGAAACACTTTCAGTCCTGTTTGAACAACGTAAAAATACCTTATCCTATTTGTAACCCATGCAACATAGGATTCTTTAATCTTTATTTTCTATGCTAAGATACGAATTTTTATTCAATGAGGGCCACTTACGGGGAGGTAGGCCCTTAAAATAATTGTTTTCAGATTCGATACAATATTTGCACAGTCCCCACGCCTGTGAACTTTGTTTGCAATATCTTTTGTTAGAATATTGTTACAATTTCGCGCGATCCGCTTTTGTTTGCAAACACAAAACGACAAAATGTTTGTAGAAGATTAGGTTTTATTTGTATGTAATTTAAGTTCGATAATGGCGTGTTAATTTGGTTTGAATGTCGAGTGCACAAGTGTCTTTGAGGACTATTGTGTTTGTGTTGATTTTACGTGCTTCTATTATTTCTAATTTTCTACATTTCATTAGATAAAGTTTGTTTTTCATCAGCCCTGTAAATCAATATGTAAATTACATGTATTTTTGTACGCTTAAAGGCTTAGCAATTCCAAATGATTGAAGCCTTCTGATTTAAATAAAAATCATGGATATTTATAAATCGAATACACATACATTCACTTTGATCTCACAAGGTTTATTTAAATCAAACAAAACAGCCTTCCGTAACATTTTTGCACCATCCACTGAAAAACAACCCCTGAACTGGATCATTCAATTAGCTGAGCTGCAGTTTACCCTCCAATCCGAACAAAAGCTAAGTAAAGCATACAAGTCCTCGTCACAAAATACCCTTTGCGTCCCAGATAACAGCTCACTATTAAATTATCACTGTGCACATCGCTTTTTCAACCCGTCCCGTGCGTACACATTTTAAATTCAATTACTTTTTCCAATTTACACGGGGTGCCACGAATTCACGGATTTCTCCCAATAAGTGAGACGGGATTGATTTGTTACATGTGTGATGTGTGAGGTTTTGTTTTTTGTTTCATTATTGCTGTGTTTTGGGGATGTCGGAAAAATATTGGTGGGTTTTAAGAGTTTTGTTTGAATGGATTATTTTTCTTTTGGCGTGCTGTGATTATACAATGAGGTTTTTATAAGATTCGCAATTAAACGATGTTTATAGAGAAACGCGCGTTAGTTGCTGCGACTGAAACGCGCGTTAGTTGCTGTGCCTGAAACGCTCGTCTGCTGCTGAGACTGAAACACGCGTTAGTTGCTGTGAATGAAACGCACGTTAGCTGCTGTCATTAAAACGCACGTTACTTGCTGTGATTGAGACGCGCATCAGCTGCTGTGATTGACACGTGCGTTAGCTGCTGTGATTGAAACGCGCATCAGCTGCTGTGATTTAAATGCGCGTCAGCTGTGTTATTTAATTCCGCGACAGCTGCTGTGATTAAAATGCGCGTCAGCTGCTGTGATTGAAACACGAGTCAGCTGTTTTGTTTGAAACGCAAGTCAGCTGCTGTGATCGATACGCGAGTCAGCTGCCGTGATTTAAATGCGCGTCAGCTGCTGTGAATGAAACACGCGTTAGTTACTGTGAATGAAACGCACGTTACCTTCTGTCATTAAAACGCGCGTTAGCTGCTGTCATTGAAACGCGCGTTAGTTGCTGTGATTGAAACGCGCGTTAGTTGCTGTGATTGAAAAGCGCGTTTGTTGCTGTGAATGAAACGCACGTTAGCTACTGTGATTGAAACGCGCGTTGGCTGCTGTGGTTAAAACGCGCGTTAGCTGATACTGATGTGCTAACAAGAGTTTTTAATAGCCAATCGCATTATTTGACTTGCCTTCAATTTTTGACGTGATTTCTTCTTAGAAACCGGGTATTAGTATCGCGTAATGTTTTACTTTTCCAAATTGAAAACTACCTAAGAAAATATTTTTCAAATTATGTAATCATAGTATCTACTTAAATACTTGATACATACGATTGTGAACTAAGACCGTTGTATCAAGTTCTCTACAACAAAATTATTTTTGGTAGACCCTAAAAATAGCTACTTACTTTCTAAGTTCTTAGTTAGATACATAATATTTCAATTAACCCTCACTCCAAAAACATCACGAATTAAATCTTCATTACTTTGCCTACAGTTTTAATGTCTCCAACTTTGGGCGAATCCAAAGGATCTCTGGGTCCTATAGTACAAACAAGCCCCTTTTCTTAAGGTGCCCTTGAACCAGTTCCACCCCTTTGTTTGACAAACGCCTGGGGGTGTAACAATGCTGTAGGGACCAGCTGCGGCCAGCATCAATGCTCATTTAGAATAAAAGTATGTTAATGGATAAACTTTTTTATTTTGTAGGGAATGAGAAAAAGTTTACAGCTGCTTGGTTTAATTTTGTTGTGTGGGCTTCAGCGGTTTAAATTGATCTTATTTATGCAGGGCGTCATGGAAACAAGATACTAATTCAATTTAAAATCCCCCAAAGCTTAAAAGAAAAGCGAGTATTTAAAAAACACAAAAGTGCTGATGACCTTGAAACGGCTGAACCAATTTTGATAAAACATGTCTAAGAACCATTACTAGAAACCCTGCTTTCAAAAAAAATAAACTACATTCAAATCGGTTCACCCGTTTAAGAGCTACAGTGCCACAAACAGACAGACACACACACATAGCGGTCAAATGATAAATGATTTTATTTATTTAAATAGGTTTTAACAACACTTTTACACGTCAACATTTTTATTTTGTAAGTTTTAGCTAGATGAGGCTGTTGTTTCCTAGCTGACTACAATTTTTTTTTTTTTGGGTGTGTGTGTCATCCACTTCTCCCGCTCTGGGTGGAGCGGGAGGGCGTGTCAGACTCTTACTGACTAAAACCCACCCCTGTTCCTTCCTTGCCTAAGTGCCCAAAAAAACAAAAATGGCGATGTTAAAACTGAAGAGAAGAACTGTTTCTATTCTAAATTCTAAAAGTCTACAATGTGAAGCATGACCACCAATTTTTCTCTACTTGAAGCGAGTGGTTCAAATGTAGAATCCTGAGCGTAGCGAGGGTTTCGGACAGACGGACAGACGGACAGATGGACGATGGACAGACGGACTGATGGACAGACAGAAGGACAGATGCATAGGCAAACAGACGCACAAACGGACAGACAGACACGTGAGTGACAGCAATTGGGCTCCGATTAGACGTACAAAATTTTGTGATAGACTACGGACAGACAGACAGACGGAAAGACGGAATTGAAAGAATGAATATGTCTTTGTATTTATAGAAACGCGAGTCTACGGGTCGCCCCGTGCTCGGGCAGAAGAGAACTCAAACTCGACATAGTTGGATAGAAAGAACTTTCTATCCAACTATCTAGTCTATTCTATACAGGGCGTATAGAAGCACACAGCACAGGCATAGGCAGCAGGCACAGGCACAGGGGGGGGAGCATGACCATTTCTATCTCTATTATAATAGAGATAGATGTTTCTACGCCCTATTGGCGATAGAAACATTTCTTCTCAACAAGTGACAAATAGCCTACATCACATTGGACTAGTGTTGCCCAAAATCGGTCTTGGTCTTGCAGTTTTGGTCTTGTTCTTGCATTTTCGCAATACCAAGACCAAGACCAAGACCGCCTTATTGTAGCAAGACCAAGACCAAGACTGAACCCTGCAAGACTTGAGCAAGACAAGACTTAAGCCTGCAAGACTCTTGCGTCTTGCAGTTAAGACAAACTGAGATTTGGGCGTAATTAGGGCGTATTAGGTAGGTAAGTACTTATTATGTTTCAACTATTTATTAAGTAGGTAGCGTGTTAATACTCACAAATCTGTTCCCATCATCCCATGTGATAAAATGTACCTAGAATAACTTTCTAGCAAAGTTCATACCTTGTAGGTATCTACCTATAATAATATATTATGCTTGTTTATGTCTAATGTGCAGATCTAACGTTAGTACTCGTAGGTTGGTATGTGCTTAAAATTATAGAAAACAAAATTATATAAACATTATGTAGGTACCTACTTATGTTTCAAAGTTTATATTATTCTTCTATTCAGCAAAATTTAAAACTAACAGCGAGTCGAGTAGGTCTAGTAACAGATTCTACGGCAGCCAATGTTATGGTACAGACGCCAGCACATCAAGCTACTACAATCTGTCAAATTTCTTTAACAGATTTTCAACTTTATCGCTAAAGAATTAAGGTTCAAGGTTGATGGGAAAATGTGACGTTCTACGAATAAACTGTTGGTCGGTCGGTGTATTATATACCTACTTATTTGATAATTTACCGACAAAGACGCCGCGGTTTGCAACAAGTGTATCACAGCATTTGACACAGTTTGAGCGCTGCATTCGCCGACAAAGAGGACGGACAGAGGCACACAAAATTGTTACCTATTTTGGTAGGGTTGGTACAGGAGGATAAAATTAAATGACCTTGAAGATGTCTCAGCAGTAAGTAGGTATAAATTGAATGCTCTGAGTTTCTTGTATAAAGACATTCTCACACTGGCTCGAATTCGAACACTACAGCGTTTAAAGCTGTCGGGCGAGATGATAATTAATAACTAAGTAGGTATTGCATCTATTGAATTGCGAATATTTTGATTTCGAAATAATCATTGTTAATATCGGTAAATGATAGATAGTGAGTGATATACCTAGGTACTAAAATGTGAGCAGCAAGATTGAAAATTGATATTTAAAGGTCGAGGAATGAGTTTGACCTTGAAAAAGTCATTTTTTTTTTAAATAATTCCTCGACCTTTATGAACTTGGAGGGTTGTATTGATGATTTTGATGATTATAATTCTGTAACTACATACGTCTTACAGCGCGAATCATAATCTAAAATCTAAACTAACGTGTTCAATAAATTGTAATAGGCTAATAGGTATTTGCAAGACTTGTAAGACTTGCGAGACTCTTGCTGCAAGACCAAGACCAAGACCAAGACTGAGAGCGCAATACCAAGACCAAGACCAAGACCAGGTGTATTGACGCAAGACCAAGACCAAGACTGGCCTAAGTCTCGTCTTGGTCTTGCATTTGGGCAACACTACATTGGACCTATAGGTTGTTCCAAGTAAACGTGCAATAACGGTCATTGACCCACCTACATTTATTTACATTTTTAATTTGAAAAACGGAGTTAATGACTCAAAGCTGTCCCGAATCAACATCTCTCGTGATCCTTAACATTGTCTAATAATGAAAAACGATTTATATTTAATTGTTCAGGTACCTACGAAGAGTTATTAGGAAAAGGTCAATGTACTCTATTGCAAATTTATTTGAAACATAGTATAGACAAGATCTCTACTGATTTAAAAAACTCAATTCTGTGACTCATTGCATATTTCAAAACGACATGACAAACGGACAGACGGACAGACGGACAAACGGGCAGATGGACAGACGGGCAGACGGACAGATAGACAGACGGACAGATAGACAGACGGACAGACGGACAATTGGAGAGACGGACAGACGGACGACGGATTGACAGTTAGAAGGACAGCTGGACAGATGGACAGACAGACAAACGGACGATAGACAGATGGACAGATGGGCAGATGGCCAGACAGACAGACGGACAGACGGACGACGTAGAGACAGACAGACGAACAGCTGGACAGATGGACAGACAGGCAGACAGACAGGCGGACACCTGGACAGATGGACAGACAAACAGATGGACAGATGGGCAGATGGTCAGACAGACAGACGGACAGACGGACGACGAACAGACAGACAGACGAACAGCTGGACAGATGGACAGACGGACAGATAGACAGACGGACACCTGGACAGATGGATAGACAGACAGACGGATGTTAGACAGATAGACAGATGGACAGATAGACAGACGGACGACGGACCGACCGACAGACGTACGACGTACAGACAGATAGACGGACAGCTGGACAGATTGACAGACGGACAGTCGGAGAGACGGACAGATAGACAATCGGACAGACGGACAGACGGATGACGGACAGATGGACAGACAGACAGACGTACAGCCGGACAGATGTACAGACGGACAGACGGACGACGGACCAACGGCCAGACGGACAGACAGACACATGAGTGACAGCAATAGGGCTCCAATTAGACGCACAAAATTTTGTGATAGATGATAGACAGACACAGAGATGGACAGATGAAATTAAAAGAATGAATATGTCTTTGTCTTCATAGAAACGAAGAAGACATAGTTGGATAGAAAGAACTTTGTCTATTCTTGGTAGAATAGAGATAGAATTGGTCATGCTACGCCTGCTGATCGAATGGCGAGCTACCCATTACCTACTCGCCGTTCGCAGGCCCGGGTCTATGGTGGCCGGAGATAGTCCTGTGACTTCCAACGCCCAGGGCGTCTCCTGCGGCGGCTGCGGCTGAGGGCGTGAAGGCCACTCCGTAGAGTCTCCCTAACCCATTTCGCCTCCTCCTCCGCCTAGCTGACTACCCTGAGAAGGAGCACCGAAATAAACTCAGAGGTCAGTCTCAGTGTTTAAATACATGCAATATGTACTGGTTAAATAATATGAGAACTATGTACGTTAATGTCTAGGGTGAGCTTTTGAGGAAAGCAACACGCAGATTTGAATAGACCTGTCCAGACAGTGCAAGCATTAAACTTATGACAGTGGCAAACTTATGACACCCGTCTTTTTACCCAACTGCCCAGTAGGAGGGTATTGTTTTTCGAGAGTATGTATGTCTAAAACTTTTTTACAAAAAAAAACAACCGCAACGTGTTTGTATTTTACTTCTTCGTTATTTGACACCGACTTCCGAAAATAAAGTTATTTATTAATTTTTAGTGTATTTTTTTTTGGAAGTCGGTTGTTTTTTTTTTTTGTAAAAAAGTTTTTTATTTTTCACTTTTTAGTTGTTATACCCCAGAACTAAAAACCCCTAATACCATGGAACGTGGAATTTAAACATTTGGAGAACACCAATACGTCATCGAGGTATACATATTTTTCGTTTTTGTTCAGTTTCTCAAAAAGCACTGAAGCGGTTTCGATAAAATTTATATGGGACCAATTTGGGAGTATATTCTTTCGGATAAAAATAGAATTTTGAAAATCAACTGACGGAGAAATCGGTGGACATACATACAGTCGAACATAGAACCTCCTCCTTTTTCGAAAGTCGCTTAAAAAGTGTGTGTGTTTGTATGTCTATTTCTTTGGCACGCGCTGTAGCCTAAACCACTTGATGGATTTTATTATATGAGGTATTATTAGATTGGTCTTGACCACCGCAGTGACATAGGCTATATAATAATATGTGTTGAAAAAAAATGGTGACCGCCATTAGGTAAGTGTAGTCATATTTCTTGTGACCTGGTCATGTGGGGTATCCAAATAAAGAGCTCGAGGAAACGATTCAAAAAATATAACTCACAAAAATTTAGGAAATGCTGATGGTAACTTTGCAGTCCAATTTTTCTTTTTAGGGTTCCGTACCCAAAGGGTCAAAATGGAGCATTATTGCTGTCACTCACATTTCCGTCTGCCCGTCTGTCTGTCTGTCCGTCGTCTGTCATAAAATTTTGTTCCTAAGAATTTTTTTACTTCCCACTGACTTAAGAACTTGAAATTTGGTGATGTTTATTATTACGTACATGTTTTTCAGACACGCACTTCCTTGAACTAAAGTTCATTAACATAAGCCAAAGCAGTATCTAAAATTAGACCACCTATTTCCATTACACCCTGTAGAATTAGACCACCTATTTCCATTACACTCTGTAGAATAAGTCCTTATTATTAAAAATATTTTCACAAAAAACTACCATCCACTCCCAAAAAAAAATGCAAAATAACCTTAATTTTGGAAGTCGGTGTTTCTAGTTTTGTTTCTTCGTTATTTGACAGACCTCCAAAATTAAGATTATTTTGCATTTTTTTTGGGAGTGGATGGTAGTTTTTTGTAACAATACAAATCTGTGTACCCCTTCAGAGCGTATCAGCGTGATGTTATGTTATGAAGTGATGTAAACAATAAGCTGACATACGATTGCAGCAATTCCGGAAGGTTTACTATCATTTATTGAAGAGTTCCATTGACTATCTCCGAAGTTGTTTATTTTTTTATTTATACTTCAACAAGGAATTCTCTACCAATCAACCTCAGACCCAGATCAGATCCCCAAATCCCCACCACAGACCCCACCAACCTCCCTCCCCCTCAAATCTTTACCAAATTTAAATGGGACCACTTGGGAAGTACCTACTAAGTACACCCTTTCAACAAAAAATATTTTTTCTAATCGGTCCAGGCATCTACGTCTAATCGCGTAACATGCATAAAAAATACAACATTCCGGCGAATGTCACTGTATTATAAATAACTAAACATTGTTTCCCAGACGAATGCATTACCTAATTATACTAATTATTTCTCACGAGTAAAAACTACAGACAAGGCTATACATTTACGGTACAACTTTTTTTCTATGAAGAAGAAAAATATCAATAATGATTTCTGTTTCATCTCCACAGCTATACGATATTATGTTAGCCGAAACTTTTAAATAAACAGTCTCTAAAATCGGTAAAACAATACAGTAGTGGCAAAATAAACGTAACTGTGTTTTAATCGAACACAGACGCTTCTAAAAATACAGACCGCACAATTTAATTTATATTACAAAACGATTTTTCATACGAAACTAATTTGTATCCAATTAGAAAAATAATTACAAACGCGGCTTCGAAGCAGATATACATTGGCGTAGGAAAAATAAAACGTTCGCGCAAACCGAGTGAGATCCGATTTAATTCGATTACGAGCTTCGCATTGAAACGTTCCGAATCGAATCGATTTCTAAGTGTTTCGATTTAATTGAAGTCCATGCTGTTCTCGTATCCAAATGCAATTATTTACCATTTACCGGCCGATGCCCGCAACCATTATAACCGATGGTGCTTCGTTTAGACGATTTATTACGATCTCATTAGTTGGTCAAGTTGCTTGCACCTGTTCGAAGAACTGGTACCTCTTTTTTTTAGGGTAGGAAGTCATTGGATGACTTCTCTTGCTCTGGGTGGAGCGTGAAGGATGGTGGAGTGTCAGACTCTTGCTGACTAAAACCCACCCATATTCCTTCGCGTTTTGCATTCCATTGCCGCGGTGACTCTTCCTAAAAATCTCGCGACAACTGTTATCTCTGGTAATGAATTTTCAGGTAGGTAGTTAATGTTAAAAAATATTAAACGTACAGGAACTGCTGCGGTTATCTTATTAAAAATATTTCAGTGAATCAAAATAAATGAGAAGTTATTTTTCGATAATTTTCGTTCAAGACACTGGGAGTAAAACATTAAGGCAGAAATAACTAATCAATAATTCCAATTTTACTCTAACTTAGATATTAGTAACCGTAACTGCTCAGTTAAACCAATGAGTTAATGTTACGATGATAAGGATAACATCATACATGCCAATGGTAATTGGTAATGCGTAATCTGCTAATTAGGATCAGTTTGGTACCTAATTTAATACCCTTTGATAGTACAGTGTTCACAGATCTATGACGGAACAGTTGGCGCAGTGGTTGAGCGATTGGCTGCTGCGCTGCGTGTCGCGGGTTGATACCCGCACAGATCTAATATTTGTATGGCTTACAGACAATAGTTCTTTGTCAGAATGTCTTGTGTATGTGTTTACATGTTTGTGAACGCACCCACGCCCATTTAAATAAGTGGTAAAATGCAATACCTTCTGGTTATCCATAATTACATTTGACCACTAATTTAAATAAAATTAATATAAAATGGGTTGTGAATAACTGCGGTATATTATTTTTACTGCTAATGAGAAAGAACGCTAATAAACAAAAAAAACTGAAAAGTTTGTTACAAAAGTAGGTCGCAGATATTGTTTTTCATATTTTTGGCAAATAACTTCAGCTCTGTATAATGTCAAACATGCTAAGCCTGTTTTCCGTAACGATAGGCCACGCGTGAATAAATGCAAACAGTATTGCACTATTGAATTTTCGACTCTCGGCGCTGCTCCGAGCTATGAAAATTCAACAGCTCGCTTTTGTTTTGATATTAATTTTGGTGTCGTATAGTGTAAGTGAAAACGGGTGTATCTATAGGTTCGCGCTTGACCACCATCTCACCTGATGGTAAACGATGATGTGGTCGACCTTGGAGCAGGCTTGCCTATGTAACCGATTCACTCTTGACCTAAATGCCCCCAGGTTGTAGCTATCAGAAAACACAGGCTCCAGCAGGGAATATTCCACTCCTTAGCTTTTCGCATAAAATGAATGTGTTCCCAAAACGTTTAATGGTCGGTTTGTTCACCACGCTTTTTTTAAAAATGTGTAAATTTTACTTTCATTAGCCCACTCTGTTCTACTGCTGCGCAAAGGCCTCCCCCATATCTTACCAGTTCTCTTTGTGAGTTGTCCTTTCCGGGAAATCCATCAGGAACGTTTTCTAGGCCTGCCTCGGAAATGACGCCCGTCTTCAGGCACCCACTGTGTGAATATCCTGGCCCATCTGCTCTCATGGATTCTGTATGTGATCCGCCCAGTCCCACTTCAGCTTCGCAGGTTTTTTTCCAGCATCGGCGATTCTTGGAGCGTATATTTGTAAAATGCTACGCTCCATCGCCCTTTGGCAAACCTTGAGTGACTTTGAAATTATTAACATTATAATAAAGCTATTAAAACTTTGACACACATTCACTGAAACGTATCCGTTTTTCAAAATTACGTTCATGACTCCCAGAGTTTAGCAACACCCACATTTATGACGAGAGCCCCGAAATTGGCAATTGATGTCACATCATTAGCGGGTCTCGCGTCTCGCATGATTTGATCGTGTAATGTACCTGCAGGTACTCGCGAGTGTGTTGCCTATCAATCTACCCTACCATGATGATTGACGGCCCAATAAGGGTGCGTTTCCACTGAAGCGGAGCTGAGCGGAGACGTGCAGGAATCGACCTATCACAATGGTTTAAATCCTCATCACGTCAATCGTCTTGTCTGTGGTTGGACGATTTCTGCACGTCTCCGCTCCGTTCCGCCCAGCTCCGTTTCAGTGGAACCGCACCCTAAAGGTACGTTTCCAGTGAAGCGGAGCTGGGCAGAGAGGAGCGGAGACGTGCAGAAATTGACCAATCACAATGGTTGAAGTCTTCATCACGTCACTCGTCTCGTCTGTGATTGGAAGATGACGTTTCTGCTCCAGTCCGCTCCACTGTGCTCCACCCAGCTCCGCTCAGTGGAAATGCAACCTAACTAGAGGTCTCTGTACAAGGAAACGTTTTAAAGATACTGTTATTCATTTGCGAAAACTAAAAACTATTGTCAGTGTGACTTTTATAGAAACCGGTACCAAAACTTGCAAAAGGTATTTGCTACGCAGTTTTTAGGGTTCCGTAACCGAAGGCAGGTCTGTCAGTATGTCCGTCATCTGTCACAAACTTTTGTTCTGAAGATTTTTTTAACTTTCCATTGACCTATGAACTTGAAATTTGGTGATTATGTTTATTAAAACAGTATATTTTAGTAACAAATACCGAAATATTGATTTCCTTCCTAAGGTACAGAACCCTAAATGAACGAAGTCATAGATATTTAACACTTGCAAAATTGTAACTTCAAATTTGCAAAGAACAATGGACACTCGGCTAACATGCTTGGACTAGGCAAATCTAACAAAACGTAACTTGATGAAACTTAAATATCATTTCATTCGCCTTTATAAAAATAAGTTATTACGACCTTCAGTATATTTTTAAAAGGTGGGAGAATCAAGTAATTATAAAATATGTTTTTAAGGTTATGTTCATATTTTAATAATCTGTGGCATTCAAGTCTATTCTTTATGTTTGCAGTAGATAATGGACCATTATCTGTTACGATACGAGGGGAAATCCTTTCAGCAATAAAAGATATCACTCTTATGATTTCCTCTAGGACAAAGTGTCGTGCAATGCCGTTTACACGTAATCCACAGTTAACACACAGAATGCGTAAAAACATTTTTCCACATCGATATTGGAAGTCCATTAAACGAATGCCAAGTCAAAAAGAGAAGAAAAGTAATCGGAGTCCGTAAGCAAAGCAAAATATCAACTAAAAACAGGAAAATCGAACAGAACACAAAGTCGTCGTCGAAACTACTCAAATTCTCAAAGTATAACGGTTTACGCAAAAATCTTTTCAATTTCTACGGGTATATAATTATGTTCTGTCATTTCTATTTACTTGTCAATAACGGAGGGACGTAATCAATCGATTTATGGCAGTATCGATTTTAGATGCAAAATTATTAGTTTTTTATTTAATTCATGGCTCTAGTTAACTATTTACCACAAAGTAACATCAGATTCTATTAGTGGCTAACAGTAGTTTAATAATCAACGTAAATTTATATGGTTCACATTGCTTGGGATTTAATTTCGATTAAGAAATAAAATCAACTTAGGCTTAAGAAAAAGTACTATCTTCTCTCTCTAACGTAAGTAATTACGAATGCGTTTAAAGTTAGATATTTTAAACTGCGTTCTATTAATTAAAGTAGTATGTTTTTAAACGATTATCTATATTTTCCCTGCTTTTAAGAATAATCTGATGGTATCCAATAATTACATTAACAATGCACTTATTGGTGACAGTCTCATCTCGGGACTAATTTCTGTTTTTTCTTAATTCAAAGTGGCCACTGTTCTTTAAGTGTGGAGCGAAAATTGTAAAACGGAAATGAGCATTACAATAAAACTGATAGATTTAAATTTGAAACACCTTGTTTTTCCTTCGGGTGTGCTCCAGGGCGTATCCCGTAGGAGCTGTGCATTTTTCCGGAAAAAAAGCAATCTACGACATTCAGTAATGGTGTAAATTCTATCAGTGAAAGAATTTTCGTAATTAGAGCATTTTCTGAGATTACCTTTCAAAAAGATCTAACCGAAAAATAAGTATTTAAACATTTTAATAATATAATCGAGTTTAGATATACTTTTACCTAAGTGCTTTCTTCAACAAATTCCATTAAAATACTTAAGACATAATTACAAAAAAAAAAAAAAGATTTTTTTTCTTTATCTAAAAAGGTATTAAGGGCAACACTTAAATTGCACTAAATGTTATTAAAATAAACGAAATAATTACAAAGTACATATTACATACAAGCAAAAAAAAAACATTTATGTACAGTGAGGCCGCAAAAGTCCATGAGAACGCTAAAGATTACATTGCTACGAACCGAGCGAACACGATACTTCCGTGCGTATGTGTGCGCGTTTATGAGTATCCACATTCCACAGATAACACACACTAAGGAACTGTCGTCGCACTGAGCTTTTTTAAGTTAATGTTTTTACATTATTATTGTTTTGCTGTGCCATTGAATATGCATCACACAGTCACAGAGGCGACTTGTTCTTACCATTGCATTGATAAAATTCGCGCAAATATGTCATGTGCTGGTAGCCGTATGAACTAAGTGTTGGATTTGCAAATAACGTAGCCCGAGTTCAAATCATGGTTGGTCCGTTGCGGTTATTTCTTACTTTGAAAATTCCCAATCTATATTAATATAGTTGTTTTTTATATTTCTACGAAAAATACTATTGCATTTTTTGCACTAAATAGTTGCAAATTACGAATATGATCTATTTACCACAAGAAGAATCACATTCGTAATTTGCAATTATTTAGTTGTTACATCTTTTCGATGTTTTAAGGTGGAAATAAAAAGACGTGTTTAATAAAAATGTTTATTCTTTATATTTACAAATTAAACATTTATGAGAACTGTGACGTCGAATTGTTACCTAGACAAAAAAGTTATCTTGTAACCGTTATCTATGTTATGTGTAAGATTGTTTGTTGGAAGTATACCCACATAGACCATTCATAATATGAATAACGTAACAATGAAAGGATATTAAAATTTTAATAAAATAAAATATAATTGTTTATATCCAGTTATTTACTGAAAAGTGATATATGATTTAGACTTTGTAAAAATTTTATTTTTAGTCCGGTTTCTTCAGATATTTGTGTTTTATTAAGACCACTTTTATGCAGCCCAATGATAGTCACCCTCACTTCAGTACTAATATTAGCCTGCATTTTGCGAATATTACAATACTGTTAACCACACGTCACTAACCAACAACTACAACCAAACGACAGTTCATTTCGGTCAAGTTAAAACTCATGTCTACCTCGCAGAAATCTAATTCTTTATTTAGTTTTTTGTGATCTACCTTTCTAACTCTAAAAAATGTGTGAACAAGTTAAAGAATAATTTAATATATGTAATGCTAATCCATAACTTCCAATCGGGTAAGAACTTACAAAAAGTCAACAATTGCGTGGGATTTGAACTTGCGGCACACTGATTTGCGCTTCAATCTGTGTGCTCTATACCACTGGGCCTTCTTGACTACTATGCTAAGTTGATGAAATTGTGAATTTCCATCATTTGTTGGCGAAAACTTGAAAATAGAAGGTCGTAAGTCAAACTAAACGTCAAACTAATACGTTGTGCGAATTCTTATCGACTTTTGCTGGCGTCTGTACAAGCGGCATAAAAAAATCGGACAAGTTCGTGTCAGCCTCCGCACATTTAGGGGTCCGCACCATATGAAGGAAATCAATATTTTGGTATTTGTTAGTTAAATATACGTAATAAAAAACATTATCGCCAAATTTAAAGTTCAAGTCAATGGGAACTTAAGGCTCAGACATAAGGCTCCGTTTGGACCCTTGAAAATGTTGAACACATTTTCTATGCAGCAAGCAAAACCAACTTGCGGTATTACTGGTCGTTTATTTTTCATGTGAACGAAGCACAAGACGGTACCAGTACTCATTGTCATCAAGTGGCTTTAGATTGCAGGAATCCATTAGAAGCAGATACTGTGAATTAATAGCGAATGGTCCTCACGCGGTACACTTCGATAGGGCTTCAGTGAGTTCCTTATTATGGTGTTTCGTTCGGCTTATTCTTTCATAATATTTTTGTTGGAATATCGGTGGTATGTCGGTGAATACGGGGCAGTGAGCTGTAGTACGTTGGACTCCGAATGTATTTGGATGTTTTCAAGGGTGTGAACAGTGATGTTTTGTTGATATTTAGAAGCTTTTGGTGGTCTGTTTGCATATCGTAGGTACTCATTTTTTTATATTCATTATCTTCTTATTTAAATAAATAAAAATTAATAGACGAAAGTATGTAAGCGTGTCACTTCAGAAGGGCTGCACGTATTTGGCAAATTCTTTTTTGTTGTGTTCGTTATTGTCAGGAAAAGGTTAATATGATTTTATTTTGTAATTTGAAAAAAATAATTGCACTCGTGCCAAGCCGGAGCAGCTAGTGATCAATTCATTATACCTAAGCATTTTTTGTCCATTAAAGTAAATGCCTATGTAAATATCGAGCCTTTTCAGTAAGAACATCGTAACCGACAGTTCACAATTTTTGCAGGAAGGTGTATTTTATTTCCAAATTTAAAAGTACATAATTATTATGATAATTATGATGATGAATATGAGGCCTTCGATTCCTTAGAACATGAATACATCTGAGAAGCATGGCGCTCTCAAGGTGTACAGGGAAAGTATATACGAATGCTTAAAAACATAATTATACCTACTCAAAAAGTACAGCCCAAATTAGGCTGGAAGCAACGGAAGAGGAGTTTCCTATAGAAAGAGGCATCCGACAGGGCAATCCAATTTCGCCCAAATTGTTCTCAGCGACCTTAGAGATGATATTCAGAAACCTAGATTGGAATAAAAATGGACTCAACATAAACAGTGAAAACCTAAATCAATTACGTTTCGCAGACGATCTAATTCTGTTCTCAGAATGACCAAAAAAGCTAGAGCAAATGCTACAACAACTAGCTGATCAAAGCATAAAAGCAGGACTTTCTATGAATATGACAAAAACCAAAATTATGACTAATGCTTCACAGACATACAACATCACTATAAACATGGAGAAAATTGAATACGTAGAGGAGTATATATACCTAGGCCAGCTAATAGCCACACAGGATACTATGCAACAGATAAAAGAAAATTATATAACACATGCATTTTGCCATGTTTAACATATGGCTGTCAAACATGGTCATTAACAGAGAAACTAACTAACAAGATAACAGTGTGTCAAAATGGAATAGAAAGAAGTGTAATCGAAGTAAGACGAAAAGATAAAGTAGGATTAAACAAAATCAAAAATATAAAAAAAATATTAAAGATTTAAATAAAGTATGCAAAACACTAAAATGGAGATAGACAGGACATATAATGAGAGCGAAAAATAAGAAATGGACTTGGAAAATATCGAAGTGGTACCCCATGGATGGCATAAGAAGAAAAGTTCGACAATTGAAACGCTGGGTAGACGACCTCAAAAGAGTCGCCGAACCAGAATAGCATACAGAGACAGAGATAGGTAGTGGAAGTCTTTGGAGGAGGCCTTTGTCGAAGGACAAGCTGTTAAAGTAATAACTGATCGTCAGTAATGAGTTTATTAAATTGTAATTTGTAAAACAGCAATAAAGACTAAAAAAAAAAAAAAAAAAAATTAAACTTGTTATAATATTTACTTCAATCTACCCAGCCTTTTCCCAACTATCTTGTGGTTGGCTTCCAGTCTAACTGGATTCAGTTGAATACCAGTATTTTACATGAAGCTGCTGCCTATCTGACCTCAACAACCCAGTTACTGGGTAATACGAAAGTCCTTGGTAAGACTGGTTATTAGACGACCCGTAACGACTATCAAAAATCCACGATTGACAGCCGGGACCAACGGCTTAACGTGATTTCCGAGGTACGGAGGAGTTTCGTTATGTAAAGATGGTCACCCATTCATGGAGCAACCCCGCGCAACTAATGCTTAGCTTAATCTGATGAATTGACCCGTGCGGCTGTTATTACTTTAGCCACGAGGTCCTCATTCTCATTCCTCCTTGTAATTATAATTACTTATCTATTAGAATATTGCTTATTAGTATATTTTCATAAATACTTCCTACTACAGTTAAATAAATTAGTAAATAAAGGTATTTAATTATTCATTTAAATCTAGTATAGCCACAGGGTTGATATATTCCATATATTTTGGTGTATATCTACACGTCTCATCGGCACCTCTATCTCAAACCGTGTTCACTTGCCTATCATCGATGCAGTGCTAATTCTGTCAACACTCCACGCTGCATTTCACGATGAGTACCTCCTACCGCCTCATCTACCTAGCGCTCGGAGCATCGATACCTATAATTGAATCGCACCGGTGTGGGATCTACATCCGATATCTGTGCTTAATCTTCCAACATAGGTTGGTGGCCGACTAACCTACATTTGGTGGGGTTTAGTCTTAATTAAGACTAAGATATTTTTAAAACTGAACTTCAAAACCTTGTAAATAAGGTACCTTATATACAACTTGTTCATTTTGATGCCCTATAACTCTAAGGTTATATGCTATAAGTAAAAGTAATACAAAAAGTCCTAAAACAATACCGTTCCAAAAATACATAGTTTCGAAAATATCATCAATCATACTCGTAATTGAATTTATTTTTGCGTGTGAATTTTTATTTTAGGAGTAAATCATGTTCATTCAAACCATTCACTCATATTTGAAGGTAAGAAAACGCGACGTGATCATAATTATTTCACGTAAAAGCGTTTCACATACCTATTCGTGACTTTGTCGAAATATTTTGTATGAAAAATAAAAACGAAAAAAAAATCAATGGGATATCAAATGGAACGCCTTTTATAAAGAATTTAAAATAAAGTTAAATATATGTTCTATAATTATATAATATATGTTGTATCTGCTTGACGTGGTCAACGTTACCGATTTTTAAATAAACTAGATTCACTGGCCAATTCGAGGCGTACACTTTTTCGGAATAAAAGTAGCAAATAACTCCCCGCCAGTGTAACTTACAATCAGCAATCAGCGAAAGAATTATCGTAATGGGACCAACATTTTCAGAGATTGCCAACAACTTTACCTCGTTTAGAACAGATGTATCTGAAATATTAAACGGTAAATATCTATCACTAAATAAAGAAAGAAATATCTATCACTAAATGATAAATGATTTTATTTATGTAAGTACTCGTAGGTTTTAACAATACAAATAACACGTCATTTTTTTTTTGTCAGTTTTAGCCAGTTGAGGCCCACGACTAGCGACCCGCCCCGCTTCATATGGGTGCAAATTATACACCCAAACCTTCATGAATCACTCTATCTATTGGTCGAAACCACATGAAAATCCGTTCAGGAGGTTTCGAGTTTATCGCGAACAGACGTCACGGCAGGCAGACACGGCTGGGGACTTTGTTTTATAATACTTCGTAGTAATTCTGTCTTCACCTTAGCCAATTTAATTGCATCAATCCAGAATCCAGCCGTATCACATCAAATAATTATTAGCAGGAATTCATCCATGCAACCGTCCACAATAGGCTTGCGAACCACCTTCTAATTCCGACCACAATATACGTCAGGGCTATGCTCCACAGACGCAATAGCTATATAATTGAACCGTCTGGCGACGGATCGCGTTCCGTTGAATTGCTTACACTTAGGAGCCTGTATAGATGGCGTTACTGTCACTAGGCTATTATGTCTCAATTGTATCTGTTAAGAGATTGTTGGGTTTGATTTTAGGAGGAGAAGCTGCATTTGATGGTCACAGGACGGTTAATAAATGGATGGTTGGAGTCGTTTAGTATTTTGATCTTTAAAATAAAAGGAATTAGCAGAGAAGTGAGGTGATTCACCTTTATTTTTAATCTAATAGGACGTTTATTAGTTTTGATTTCCGCTTGATATTCTCTAAAAATAATTTTAGAGTAAACACAAAAAAAAAACTGTTGATTGTACAGATTGCACAATTTAATTCCACCAAGAACTTTCCATCATCGGACAGGACAACAAGAAGAATGGTGACGCTCCATCGGTACATGGTGGATATCCCACCATTAGTATACACAAAGTCAAAGTCAAAGTCAAAACGTTTATTGCGAACTAAGTGTACAACATTGGTGTTATATTCACAAAACGCACAAAACACAAAACGCCACAAAACGTGCGTGCGTGCGTGTGCGTTGCGTCACAAAACGTTTTGAGAATACTTTCATTGTCTGTACAGCTAAGGAGTGGAATTCCCTGCTGGAATCTTTTTTTTTTACTTTTGATAGGCATGCATTTGACCACTATTGTCTGTTTCCTAATAACTATACCTACCCTTCAGACCTAGTCAGGAGTGAATAGTACACTTCTAGGCAAGTGTGTGTCCATCGTCGGTCGCATCATCGCTTACTATCAGGTGACACATTGTTGTCAGACGAAAGCCATCATCTATACCTAATGAAAAGCCGGCCGGAAAAATGTGCCACATTTAGGGTTTCATACCCAATGAGAGAATTATCTAAGTAAAAATCAGATTTATCAATAATTATATTGGTATTTGTTTGTAGAATATACATAAAAATAAACATAATCACCAAATTTCAAGTTCTTAAGGTGGAAGCGCCAGGGTCATCATCATCATCATCATCATATCAGCCGAAAGACGTCCACTGCTGGACATAGGCCTCCCTCAAGTGTCGCCACAATGATCGGTCCGCAGCGTCTCGCATCAATCGGCTACCCGCGACTCTCACCAGGTCATCGGTCCACCTTGTTGGAGGCCTTCCAACGCTGCGTCTTCCAGTACGCGGTTGCCACTCTAGAACCTTTCGGCCCCATCGACCGTCTGTTCTGCGAGCAATGTGGCCTGCCCACTGCCACTTCAGTTTGGCTATTCTTTGGGCTATGTCGGTAACCTTGGTTCTCTTGCGGATGTCATCATTCCTGATTCGATCACGCAAGGAAACTCCGAGCATAGACCTCTCCATTGCTCTTTGGGTGACTTTTAGCCTTCTGATGAGGCCCATTGCGCCCAAGGCCAAGCGCCAGGAAAGCCCGCGAAATTCAAATTTTCTTACGTTTTTTGCAATTTGCAGGACAGTGTCAGATTGTATCTTAGTAAAAAATTGATTCGCGGCAGTAGCAAGTATGTATTTATAGAATTATAATCATTAAAATCACTAATACAACTTTTTCAGTTAGAATTGATGCCAAATGTAAGTATTTCATGAAATCATGACATTTGGCGAACTCTATAAAGAACGACTCGTGTATAGCTGCTCTACAGATGTTACCATCGAAAACCTATTTTTAGCAAAGTTTAACCACTACTGAACGTTGAAAGGAGCAAACACAGTTTTCCTCTTAACAAAACTATTAGAAGAGGATATCCTGTTACCTAACATCAGTAAGGCAACAGTTGCCCGACTCAGCAACTGCATAACAGCGACCGGTCAATTGAATTAAGATGCACTCCGCGTCTTCCTGCGAAGGACCAGTTCACTTTGTGCACTCTAATTCATCATGCTAATTGTAGAGAAAATTGAATTTTAATTGAAGTGCCTATAAAGTTCTGAATTAGTTTTTCTTGAATAATAATGCTGGCGTTAATGCGCTGCGTTGTTTAAATCCTGTTATTACAAACGGTCGGTAGTGAGTTTTCGATCTTTTGTAGTGTGATGTAATTCTGATTGGGGGTAAGGGACTCTTTAGGATTACCAAACAATGGGTTATTGTATTAGTATGCTTTTGTTTTGAGGAGCTCGTGACTACAGTAATAACAGCCGCATGGGTCCGATCCATCAGGTTAGGTTTAAAGAACTTTATTTTCTCATAAGAACATAGTTCACTTAAAATGAGATTCACAAAAATATCTTATTAAAATTCTAATACAGCTTTAGTTTAGGCCGACAAGTTTCCACATAGTTACAACTAAATATTTTTATTTCACAATCTGTTCAGCAGCATCTCATTATAAATAGTGACTGTAAATATGTGATTTTAGTTTTTTTTGTAAATATTTAGATTGTCACACATTTTTATGTCATTAGGCAGGGTGTTATAAAGTTGTACTCCCTCAAACAGTATGATTTTTTTTGCCGTAAGTTAGTGTACGTGGTCGAATTGTTATTTATTTGTATCTGTTTCTTAAGTAATGTTTTTGTGTTTTTTGAGTTAATGTAATGTTTGAGTGGATGTTGCCTGTGATTATTTTTTTTAACTAGGTTGCAAGTGGAATGTATATAATTGCGTGATGTTAAATAATTTAGTTTTAGTGTATATCTCCTTTGTAGGTGTTAGGTAATTGTAATGGAATAGTGTTTTAATAATTCTGTTTTGTGTGGTTTGTAGTTGCCTTAGATTAGTTTTGGTAGCCAATCCTCATATTTCTATCAAGTATTCGAGATGCGTCTTTATAAGTGAATTGTGTACCAAACCACGCACTTTCTTTGGTATGCAATTAGTTACTTTCCAGAGTGCCCCCAAGACTGAACTCAGTTTGGATCTGATATGCTCAATGTGTGCTTTCCAAGATCGTCGGTCATCCAAATACAAACCAAGATATTTTTCCTGACGTGATCTATGAATTATATTGTTATTTAAAGTTAAAGGCGCAAAATTTTGAATTTTCTTATTCTCAGTAGCAAAAATCATGTAGGAGGTTTTTGACGTGTTAATAGTTAATAAGTTGTATAAGAGCCACTCATTGAGCAAGTTTGAATCAGTCTGGGCATCAGCTATTATATCTTGAATTGAGTTACCAAAATAAAATAAGCAAGTATCGTCTGCATAAACGGTTAGGTGACCAATTAATGTTATTTGTTTAATATTATTAACATAAATTAGGTATAGTATGGTTCCCAAAACTGATCCTTGGGGAATACCACAATTAGTATTTTGCAGACCACTTTGGGATACATCTCCGATTTTAACTGTTTGAAACCTATTTCGTAGATAGGATGTGAATATTGAGAAGGCTTGGCCCTTAACACCTAAGTAATTTAGCTTTTGTAGAAGTTTAACGTGACTGACAGTGTCAAAAGCCTTCTTTATGTCAATAAAAATTCCTAGTGCTATTTGTTTCTGATCAATGGCTGTTTTTTATTTTTATTATTAGGTCTATAGTAGCCGAAAGGGTGTTGGATTTCGATCGGAAACTAGGTTAAGCTATGCTTGTCGGGGTTAGTCCATGGATGGGTGACCATAATTACACACCGAGACTCCTCCGTGCCTCGGAAAGCACGTTAAGCCACAACGTAGTCAGGAAGCCCGAAGATAAAGAAAGAAAAAAAAATATTCTGCACAGATTACAAACGCACATTGAGCAAACTGCTTTGTACATCTTCTCATCCTTTCGCGAGTAGGTGTGAAAGGCAATATCCTTGGTACGTAGACTACCTTTGGTGGCTTGATGCCTTTCAGACGAGTGGCATATAACTGCTACTCGATTATTGCATCTGTACTGCAGATGGAAGGTTTTCGAGTAAGACATGATAGTGCTTTTGATGAACTCATGCGTCCAGGTGGGTTCTACGTCCAAGACGATGGGAGGAATGCGGGTGATACTTTTCTGAAAAAGCATCACGAAGTCTTGTACTTGAATCAGCAGCGAATAATTCGTTACCCGGGAGATTGCTGTTGGTAGTCTTGATGGGGTAAGGTAGGCATTGTTCGGCTTGACGTGCATTTCTTTTAGGTATTTTCCATTCACTGGTTTTAATAAGGTCTTCTAGTGGGCGTTTGCCAACAGAACTGGAGCGTGTCAAAAAATGATCCATATCGATAAATTATTATCGAGCGTATTCCGGAGGAGCTCCTGGATAAAGTAATAACAGCCGCATGGGTTGATCTATCAGGTTAAGCTACGCTTGCCGGGGTCGGTCCGTAGATGGGTGACCATCTTTACACACCGAGACTCCTCCGTGCCTCGGAAAGCACGTTAAGCCGTTGGTCCCGGCTGTCAATCGTGGATCTTTAACAGTCGTTACAGGTCATCAGAAACCTGAAAGTCAGGCCATGAGGTCAGATAGGCAGTCGCTCTATGTAAAATACTGATATTCAGCTGCATCCGGATAGTCTGGAAGCCAACCCCAAGATAGTTGGGAAAGGCTAGGCAGCTTGATGTTCCAGATTGTGTAGCTGCAACTTTATGAGGCTCTGGACCAACTAAAATTTATTTATTTATTTATTTACAACAGCGTAAACTATCATTACTGGGTTTACCCTAATGGGACAAGTAAGATTAAATATTATTAGCGATAGCGACAGTCATAAATTCAAAAACGAAAAGACACGGGGTCAATCCCTTACATTTTGCCTTTTACTCAGTTTGTCTAATACCTCTTCTAAAACATATGATTGTATGTAGGAACTACAAGAAACATTAATGCTAACATTTCTAAATGCAATGTTCCCCGCGCATACAGTTTAACAGCTAGTCGTTTTTACTGGGCCGTAGCAATAATCTGTATTCTGTCTAGATAACATAATAAGATACCAATTACATTATAAATTTAAATAACTCCCAACGCTTGAAAGAAAAGTGGACATTTAAAAAACACAAAAGAGCTGATGATTTTGAAACGGCTCAACCGATTTCAATAAAGCGTAACTAAGAAAAATCGTTAAAAAACCTGCTTTCAAATAAAAAAACCGCATTCAAATCGGTTCACCCGTTTAAGAGACTCAAATACAGACACACACACACATAGCGTTCAAACTAATAACACTCCTCTGTTTGCGTCGGGGGTTAAAAAGTGTCACTGTACTTATTATTCACTGTTATAAGTCAATAGACTAAATACTGGACTCTGGAATTTTATATACAACCTTCTCCAACCACTAGTAAAAATCCCAACAATTTACATTCTCTTCTTCGCATGGTAATTTAGAACAAACTATTCAGAATACTATCAAGCTTGCACATTCTAGAACAACTATCGACACGTATTCTAAAGGCTCCATTACTCCTTCCGATTTCAGGGGACCCAATTTAGGAACAATCTAACTAGGAAGTAAGAAGCTAGCGATTATACTATCCTAAATTGGACTCCTAAATCGGCAGTGTCGTGAATTCTTCTCTACAAATTCAAGGCCCTAGACAGAATATCAAAAGTCGCTTGAAAGTCTCTAAAACAAAAAAAAAAAAAAAAAAAAAAACAAAAAAAAAAAAAAAAAAAACCATGAGCGGACCAAAAAAGAAAAAGAGCGGACTCAGATTTTTTTTCTAGAAAATTTAATTTAATTTTAAACACATAAAAATACTAATAGCCTGTTTGTAGCGAAAAAGTCGCTAAATCGGTAACACTTAGCTCTAAATCGTAGTGATGCGATTACACTATCCTAAATCGTACACAACCTAGGAAGTCAAATCAGGACCTTCTCTTCTCCCTGAATCGGGTCCCTTGAAATCGGAAGGTGTAATTGGGCCTTAAGCTGCGCGAACACGGATCACGGCAGAACATTGTGTAGTGCGCTGAGATGCACTAATCTCTGCTAGATACCGTCATACCGCTTTTAGATAGCGAGTGTATTGTAATGGTTTCTGGGAATGTTCCTTCGAGAATATGTGGATTGAAATTAACTCTGAAGCGTTTTGATTAACAGTGTTAAGTGTTTGTGAAGTGAAATAATTATAGCAACTGTGACAATCACTTTCGTTTTGATAAAGATTATATACAACACAAAAGATATATTATCTAAAATAAACTTTGCTGCACACCAAAGAGTCACATAACTTTATACACGAACCTTAGACTATGAAAGGTTATAGACGGAGTGTCAAAATCCAGCAATCTGAAGTACCAGAATAAGAAGCCGGCTTGTATCTGTACCCGCAAAATAAGCTCACATAAACAAAATGAGAAGCCGATACGTCATCGTTACGTTCGTCAAGGTCACTCACACATTTTAACGTTCCAGCTTCATTTAATGACAATGACGTTCCGTCTATAACCTTTCATAGTCACGAACACATATATACATGAGAGAATAGAGAGCATCAAAGCGTAACGTTTCTCCCCTGCTGACCTACGGACGACGATACGGACTTCTACCACTGTAGAATAACGTATTGCGCCGACCCCAAGTAAGTTGTTACTTACACCAAGTAACAACAAGAAAAAAAACCGGCCAAGAGCGAGTCGTACTCGCACACATACGGTTCCGAACAATTTTTTTAAATTTTTTTTTTTAGTTTTTATTGTACCCAACGGGACCCTATTACTAAGCCTCCTGTGTCCGTCAGTCCATCCGTCCGTTCGTTCGTCCCTCTGTCTGTCAGCGAGCTATAATCTCATGATCCGTAATAGGTAGACATTTGAAATTTTCACGGAATGTGTAATTCTGGTGCCGCTATAAAAACAAATAATAAAAATAAATCAAAAATAAAAGGGGTAGACGCGTATATTCTTGTACGATGGTACGGAAACCTTGATGCGCCTTGACTCCCACTTGGGCGGTTTTTTAATCTATGTAAGTACTTCTAATAGGTGTTCCTATTGTCTATAACTAAAGAAACATGTCCTGTATTTTATCAAAATTTTAGGCCCAGTGGTTTTGGAGAAAATGGTCGGACAGACAGAAAGACACACTAGTAATCCTAAAGGGTTCCGTTTTATTATTCGGACTTTCGGAACCCTAAAAATTATCAGATAGTTGGACCAGCAGTTTTAGCAGCGGAATTCTCTGCCTCGTTGGTCTAGCTAGAGCTCATTTTGGAATTTTTCATTAGCAGTCTTTTTTTTTTGTTGATGTAGGAAATCATCCAATGACTTCTCTCACTTTGGTGGGAGCAGAAGGGCGTGTCAGACTTTTACTGACTAAAGCCCACCCCTATTCCTTCAGTTGCCTGAGTGCCTAGGGGCGCGGTAACTCTGTTTCGAATTTATCCGCGACTCCACATTAGCAGTCTAGAGTCAGGACTTAAGTTCTATCTGGCGACATGTGATATGTCGGCGACTATAGGTGCACCTCTGCTTAACCCTTTGGAGAATACAGGCGTGGTGTTATATTATACGGCCGCATAATCGATTATGGGCAACGAGCTTCCACCAAATGACGGCTTCGGCCGCGTGGAAATGCTACTTCCCTCATTATAAATTACTACCGACCCGCCTACGCTTCGCAAGGGTAAAATTATACACCTAAACCTTCCTCGTGAATCAGTGTCTATTGGTAAAAATTTCATGAAAATCCGTTCAGTAGTTTTTGAGTTTATCACGTACACACACGGCGGAAGACTTTGTTTTATAATATGTAGTGATAGTGATGATAGTCATCATCATCAGCCTTTTAATATCCCCACTGCTGAGGCACAGACCTCTTCTCTGTGAGAGGGTGTGGGCCGTAATCCACCACACGGACCCAATGCAAATTGGTGGTTGTCACATATCTTCGAATTATTGGTTCTAGGACATGCCGGTTTCCTCACGATGTTTTCCTTCACCGTTTTGAGAGCAGTGGTGATGAAATAACTTACACAAAGTAAAGCGCCTGCCTTACTTGCCTGCAGGCGCTTTGTGTGGTCCTGAGATTAAACTCACGACCTACAACTTGTAAACTGCGGCTGTTACCACTGGGCTACCACTGCTCTCGATGGTAGTAAAAGTTGCTATTCCAGGCTACACATCTGTGAAAATTTCATTCAAATCCGTTCCGGCCTTCTGACGTGATTGAGTAACAAACTTCGATCCAAACTTTCGAATTTATACTATGTATTTGTAGGATAAGAGTTCTGAGCATGTGTAGTCTAATACTACTATTCATCATCATCATCATCAGCCTTTTAATGTCCCCACTGCTGGGGCGCAGGCCTCCTCTCTGTGAGAGGTGTGGAAAATCTGTGGGGGTAAGATAGGCATTCGCTCCATGTAAAATACTGCTATTCAGCTGCATCCGGATAGACTGGAAGCCGACCCCAAGATAGTTGGGAAAAGGTTAGGCAGATTTGTATAAACTATATTCTGGGTTAAGACACATTAGGCCACTAGACTGGTAGGCAACATATTCATGATATGAAACCCTCTAAACGTGAGTCCGACTCACACTTGGACGGTTTACTACAAGTTTCTATTTAACTTTCAATGTTTGTTTGTTCTATTCTACTATTAAAGTAATCAAATTAGATGTCGGTAGCCCAGTTATTAGGCGACAATGTGACGTCCCATCGCCACCAGTTGGCAAGTTGTATGTCTTCGCGCGGTCACTTGCTGACAACTCGGCCTGCAGCGAGCCTAATTAGTTTCTGGCCTGTGCTGAATATACTGTGACGTGTCGCAAAGATATATTATAGATAAGTAAGGTCTTCGTATTTCCACAATTTGTATGTTTATGAAATCTATACCAATATTATAAATACAAAAGTAACTCTGACTATCAGTACGCGTAGCATGACCACCATAGGAACGGGTTTTGTCGACGGAAGAATAGACAAAATGACAGATTGTAGAAAGATTTTTTTTGCATGGTGATGTTAAAACTGAAGAGAAGAAATGTTTCTATTCTTCAGTCGACAAAAGTCTACAACGTAAAGAATGATGCTCGGGCAGAAAAGATGTCAAGTTAGATGAAAAGAACTTTGTCTATTCTTGGTAGAATAGAGATAGAATTGGTCATGCTACGCCTGCTGTCTGTTTCTTAACTCTTCACGTCACGGATTTGGATCTATATTGGCATACGTATAGATCGGGATACTACGTATATACGTAGAGATCAGGTTAAGCTACACTTGCCGGAGTTGTTTCATGGATGGGTGACCATCTATACATACTTAAGCTGTTGATCCCGGCTGTCAATCGTGGATCTTTGACAGTCGTTACGAGTCGTCAGTAGCACGAAAGTCTGACAACCAGCCTTACCAAAAAAAGAGGGTATCGTATTGCCCAGTACCTGAATTGTGGAGGTCAGATAGGCAGTCACTCCATGTAAACTACTGGTATTCAGCTGCATCCGGTTAGGCTGGAAGCCGACCCCAAGATAGTTGGGAAAAGGTTAAGCAGATTTGTATAGACTATTTTCTGGACTAAGGCCACATATTCATGAAATAAAACCCTCTAAACGCGACTCCGACTTACACTTAGACAGTTTTTTTCAGGACAACCCCTCTACACTATTCCCAAATCACTGTAACTTCTGTAAGCCAGAATCAACAGTGGCGATCACCAGAAAAAACGCCGAGGCAATGAAGCTTGACGAGTCCCAAGAAACGATTAAACTGTCTTGGGTCTCGCAACGAAATTAATCAGAAATGACAGCGGAGGAGTAAGAAAAACATAATTTTCACTTCCCTCCTAATCAAGCGGAAGAAAGAACAAAGCTAAGCCATTAGGCACAAACGGGGTATTTACAACTGGGGTAATCCCAGTTGCCAAGCACTTGATTCCAATAATAGGTATGCCAAAAACGCTTGAACGCACGGAAATTCGTTCTAGTTACCACAAGGTCCATGTAATAGACAACTCCAGACGTAGGCTGAATACTATCCAACATAATATTGCGATTAGTATGCCAAAGAGTACACTCCCATAAGATATGATGTGCGGATTGTTCGTATTCGCAATCAAGTGCAGAACATTGACATAAAGGTGAGACAACAAGCTTGAAGGAAAAGAATTTACCCTTAAAGTTGCCATGACCTATCCAACCGTTCCCGAACCGATCTTCCTATCGCGATGGGAAGAACTGCTAGAGGTGTCTGCCTTTGATGGAACTTTCCCACCTACATTGCCATTCGGATAAAAGGTCCACTTGGACGGTTTACTACAAGTTTCTGTTTACCTTGCAATGTTTGTTTGTTCGGGTCAAATTGATCTTGCATGCTGAATTAGAACCACTTCCTCTTACCCGGAATTGAGTTTTTACATGTTGGTTCAGTTCGGATGACAATGCATTTTTATGATAAGCATGACCAGAATCAACATTGTAATTAGCTCCAGATAGAGGAAGTCTTCAAAGGTCAACAGCACAGACACGAACGGTGGAGCACACGGTGGAGATCTGCCCCGTTTGGATGGAGCACCATCCTGTCCTCGTGGAGGTGATTAGCTGCAGCGGCCTCTCGCGCCCGGCCCTGATCCAGGGCCTTGGAACGGAGCGAGAGGGAATGGGAAACAGTCTCCTCCTTCTGCGAAGCAGTAATGCTCGCGAAGGAGGACGCGGAACAAGTGAGGGAGACTCAACGAAGTTTCCTTCACATCCCCAGCCGCAACCACTGCAGAGACGCTTGCGGACGGCGAGTAATGGGTGGCTCACCGTCCGATCGGCACCAGGCCCGAGAGTCGACAGCGCGTAGTGTTCCATGCGCACCTCAAAAAGGTGTCAGCCACCACTGACGGGGCCCGAAATGGCCGATGCGTGCATGCCAGGGGTCTCTGATAAATTCGTAACAGAGTTACCGCGCCCCTGGGCACTCAAGTAAGTAACGAACAGGGGTTGCATTTAGTCAGTAAAAGACTGACACGCCCGCCCGCTCCACCTAGAGCGGGAGAAGTCATAGGATGATTTCCCGCCCCCAAAAAAAAAGCATATACATGAAAATGTTGTATATGAATTTAGAAGCTTATTTAAAAAAAAAATTTTTACAAAAAAAAATACAACTGACTTCCAATAATACTAAAAAATGCAAAATAACTTTAAATTTCGGAAGTCGGTGTTTCTAGTTTTAATTTGTCATCGTCGTTATTTGACACCGACTTCCGAAATTAAAGTAATTTTTTTGTATTATTTATGGAAGTCGGTTGTATTTTTTTTTTTTGTAAACTTTTTGATTTTTCACTTTTTAGTTGTTGTACCCCATTCTAAAACTAAATTAATAGTAAAGTTATGCCCGAATTGACAGCCCCAAAAATATGGAATTTAAACACAGTTGGTGAAATTAGGGTGCATCAGGGTGAACTGTACAAATGTTGTAAATGTTGTAATGTTGTGAAACGGTGAAAACAATATACAGACATGCGTTTGCAGCAATTCTGGAAGGTTTGCTATCATTTATTGAAGAGTTCCATTGTTTATCTCCGAAGTTCTTTATCAGATCTTCACCAACCACACGAAGATGGGACCACATGTGAAGCAACAGCTTTCAAATAAAAAAAATCTTCAAAATCGGTTCACGTAGTAAAAAGTTATGAGGTACTTAACAAACATAAAATAAAACAGTCGAATTGAGAACCTCCTCCTTTTTTTGAAGTCGGTTAAAAACCAGCCAAGTGCGTGTCGAACTTCGCACATTTAGGGTTCCGTACCAAATGTATTTTTGACTATTTGTAAGGCTTTGGGTCAACAAGATGCTTATACGGTGAAAATTTGAAGACTAGCTCAAACCATTTGGCTGTAAAACTTGTGTGACAGACGATGGACAGACAGACAGACACTTGAGGACCCTTTGAGTACGGAACCCAAAAAAAATACAATTAATTTGTTTTATACCAGCGTCCAACAAAACATTCAAAGTAACAGACAGTCAAAATGATGGAACTACTCTACCTACCCACTATACTTCTAACGTTAAGAAGTTAATATTTGTGTAGTGTTCCTCGAATATTGATTGCTGGTCACCTTGACAAGGGTTTAACGGTTTCCGAAGGTGTGAAGCTTTTAGCTATTGAGGTCGGTATTCTGGTTCCCAAGATAGATTTAATGTGATTTAGGCATTTAGAATTTATTCTAAGAATTGAGCTCTGCAAATAGGTACTCGTATTTCTAGTTATTCTGGTGTAGTTAAAGAGATTGTGGTTATGTGTGCGGTAGTGATTGTGTATTTCTCCAGCTGAGCAGACAGACTGGAAGAATATGATAAAAATGTAAATACATTTATCTCATATTTTAACCTGTCATCATCATCAGCCTTTTAATGTCCCCATTGCTGAGCCACCGGCCTCCTCTCTGTGAGAGGTTGTGTGCCGTAATCCACCACGCACAGACGGTGCGGGTTGGTGGATGTCAAATTTCTTCGAATTTTTGGTTCTAGGACATGCCGGTTTCCTCACGATGTTTTCCTTCACCATTTTGAGAGCAGTGGTAATGAAATAATTTACACAAAGTAAAGCGCCTGCCCCGGGTTTGAACTCACGACCTACAACTTATATGTCGCGGCCGTTTCAACTGGGCCACCACTGCTCACATTCTAACCTGTACCTTTCCCAACTAGGAAAAGTATTTTCCCTACTCTAGTTGTATTTTAAACATCATCATCATTTCAGACATCCACTGCTGGACATAAGCCTGCCCAAGTTTTGCCACAACGACCAGACATATTCTGCACACACATGCCACACAGGCCAAGCGATCAGGCCTGTGCGTCTCGCGTCCATCGGATTTCCGAGACCCTCACCAGGTCGTCGGTCCACCTTGTGCTACGCTGTGTCTTCCGGTACGCGGTCGCCACTCCAAAAATATTCGACTGTTAAACATACTGGTAACAAAAAAAGTCTGCTGATATTGAACCACAGTAAGCAATATATTTGACAAACAATTGAGATTTTTTTCAAATGTTTGCATGTCGTGATTATTTTTTGAAATCCCTTTCATCCATCATCTTTGCTTACCATCAGAACCGATATCACTTACGAGTATACCACAAAATAAATCTCTACATACGAGTAGTATACTCATACAACAAAGTCGCGTTCCACGTCTGTCTGTTTGTCGGCTAACACTTCCTAAACCACGCAATGAATATTAATTCGGTTTTCATTATTGGAAAGAGCAATAAACGAGGCAGATTTGTGTGTATAATTTGCGATCATGCAAAGCCGGGCGAATCACTGGTATATATAAAAGCGTTATCGCCTCGTAACTTACAGAATAGTCTCCCAATGGATGGGTCTCAGAATTTCAGTGGTTAACAAAGGTGTATTGTTTGTTCAAGGCTAAGATTAAATTTGTTGGTCCACTCTGAGTGGGGCTTGACGTGTCGCCAGCCCAAACTATTTCTTTATTGTCTCCGAGTAATTTTAACTTGGGTCTCAAGGTTTTTGACTCCAAGTCAGTTAAACTTGGGTCTATAGGTTTTTTGTCTTCGTGATAGAGTGGGGTTTGAAAGGATTTCGCTATGTCATCGTTGGACGCTGATGGAACAAACGGATTATTTGTTCTGTGAATAGAAAATGATGATACTGGTAAACAAACCGAACAACGCGTGCTGAGGTGTCTTTTGCAAATTTTTCCTTCTTCTGAGATAAACTAAGAATCATGTCACAAACAGAGGAGCCATCATGATCACCATTATAGTCGAAAGCGTCGCCACACCGGCGGGTTCTGTACTCCTCGCATCAACCACCAACTCCATCAACACACCAACTTGCTGCGCTTGACTCAGTGGAATGCAGAGCTAAGAGGCTCATTGGCGACGCAAAACTGGTGGGTGCCAATCTTCATAGCTTGGTTCATTGCCACAAGATTGCCTGCTTGACGGTCTTCTACAGAATGTACCTCGGAGAGTGTGCCCAAGAACTCCACGACCTCATCCCACCGGCCCCCTTCTACCATCGGACATCTAGACGCACTGCAAGTTACCATCCCTACCTTGTTGCTATTCCACTAATTCGCACTAAGCGTTTCCGAACGTCTTTCATTATGCGCACAGCAAAGGAGTGAAACTCTCTACCTGCTTCTGTATTTCCTAATGCATACAACCTTAATCTCTTCAAAGTTAGAATGAACAAGCTTATTCTGGGTAAGCTGGCTCCATCGTTGACTTTGTCTCTGTCACCTCTGACCTAAACTAGAGCCAAGAGCAAACCCATCTAAAATTAAAAAAGAAAAAGTAATAGTAACTAACACCGTTTTAAAGCCCACAGCACTCAGTTCAGCGCCTGATTTGACCTCCATTTTCCTCTTTCACAGTTTCATTTTACTTCCTTCATTTCAAGCATCTACAGCAATCAATTCCTGCACTGTCATGACCTACCCATTTCCCATAATTACCCACACAAAAACCTTTCGAAAAAAGAACTAATAGCCCGAACACACAAAACGTTTAGCCAGCCATTAACTACTACTAAAAAAGGCCGAGGCGTCAAAAGGCTCCATCTATCAGCGACCCTTAAACTATGCCTAGCAACGGCGTGAGTACGAACAAAGCGCTAATGGAAACCGTGCTTAATTATACACGTCATCAACATAGACAATGGAAGGTAGTTTTAGGAAAATTGTGTAGACTAGCCCTTATGTTAGTTATATTTAAATATTATTATCCTGTGTTAAGTCTGATTTTATATTTTAGGTTAAGATTTTAAATATTTAAAAAGGTATAATTTGATTATTATTATATAATTAAATATTTGTTTTTTTAATTAAATATTCAGATTAAGATTTTAAAGTTGTTTTATATTTTTAAAGTTTAAATTTTAACCACTGTTGTATTGGGGTTATCCTTTAAAGATGACTCTAATACAAATTTTTAAGTTTAATAATAAATAAAATAAATGTTGTGATGGAATAATGTTAATGGAATGAGATAGTGATTGGGTTTGACTGGGATAACCAATAAAAGACGCTACTTCTGGCTACCTACTAGCTTCTGGCAGGCTCTTCACCATCGTGGAATTAATACTGCTCCCATCTAAAATAGCCTTCGTGCTATTCCAGACTGTAATCTATCTCTGTACCAAATTTCATCTAAATGCGATCAGCCGTTCTGGCGTGATTGAGTAACACATCCATCCATCCAAAAATTAGCATTTATAATATTAGGAGGAAGTAGGATCACCTACATGACAATAATAGCAAGGTAGGTGACTTTTGCCTTGGTACGATTTTTAACCGACTTCGAAAAAGGAGGAGGTTATCAATTCGGATGTTTGTATTTTTTTTTTTTTATTTTTTTTTTATTTTTTTTTATGTATGTTCGGGCATAACTCCGTCATATATTGACGGATTTGCAAAATTCTTTTTTTATTCGAAAGGGGTTTATTCCGAAATGGTCCCATTTAAATTTCAAAAAGATCTGATGATGGGTTTCGGAGACAGACAACGGAACTCTTCAAAAATTGACAGCAAATCAACCGCGATTGCTGCTATCGTATGTCTATGAATTGTTAACACAGTTTAATGGGGAGCCAAAACTAAAAAAGTTAAAATAAAAAACTTTTTTACAAAAAAATAGAACCGACTTCCAAAAAAAGTGCAAAATAACTTTAATTTTGGAAGTCGGTGTCAAAAAACAAAGACACAAAACAGGAACACCGACTTCCGAAATTAAAGTTCTTTTGCACTTTTTTTGGAAGTCGGTTCTATTTTTTTGTAAAAAAGTTTTTTTTTATTTAACGTATGGAGCTTTGGAAATATTCTTTGTCATCAGACCCGTAGTGGGTCAGACCAGTAATCGCATAATTCAAGTAATACGTATCAAAGTGTATTTCCACTATTTTATGCCCAGCTGTGAGCAAAACCGGGCTGCGAATTTTGATGATTACGCAGCATTTTTCTCTGAATTTCATAACAATATTGTTGTGACCACATTACCCCGATAAATACAAAAGCTTCAACTTTCAACATTTCAGACCCGAAATCGTATCGACCCATTTTTAAAACTCCCCGGTCGATAGTACCGTTACCCAAATAAAATTTTACCACGAGCCTAGACGTTTCCTTTTTTTCTAATCTAATTTGAAATTCATATAAACTGGTCTATCGAGTATAATAAAAAAATCCCTAAATAAGTGCCTCACACTGAAATCCTTACTATGATCGCTGGATTAGGTAGAAAAACCCTGAGTTGGCAACACTGGGTGGAATTACATAGCTCTGTTGGGCCTTGTAGCAGATATAAACGGAATGTGAGGTAGAACGAGCGGGGTCGAATCGGCCCCATGCGTCTAAGGAAGACATTCTCTATGTCGCACTTATGTTTTGTTTTTCTTTTTTAATATTTTTACTTACTGTGCTAGTTGTACTCTTCAGTGACTAACCGTAAGCTGGAGTTTACCCACCATTACGAGAGCCCATGACCGAAATTTTTGCTTCATCGCTTTACGACCAAACCGTACAAAATCGATAGATTTGGGTATTCTGATTCCAAAAATATTAATTTCAGAAATTTTTCGCGTCACGCCTGACTTGGCTGCATTTAAAAATATGTCAAAAAAAAATACTGAAGTGTTTCATAGCAATCTGTCTGAGTTTTCAGAATGTAGTTTCGGAAGAACGATAGATTCTGGAAATCAAAAACACAATTTTCAGTAGCATCACACGTACCCAGGAGACCATTTGAGAAAATTAAAAATGAGGCAAAAAAAACCCAAAGCAGACCGTTTGAAAATCTTGTTTTCAAGTGAACATTGGTAAGTTGACAAGAATAAATAATTTTTCAGGAAAAAAGTCTGAGCATCTTAAGTGTTGAAACCATTTTGAACGTGTTGAAAAATTTTAGCGATCGGCAACACAGCATTCTGTATGAAAACTGTTGGACATTATGAAAAAAGTTACCCAAATGTAGAAAAAAGTATATCACACAAATTTAGTGTAGCACATTACTAATCAGACAACTTTTCTACAGTCAGAAACCTTTAAAAAGTCGTATTGCAGCTTATTTACGTCTATCAAGCAAATTAATAAGTTGCAACTCTCAAATTCTTAGATAGTGATTAATAAAGAGCTTACCCGAAACCATCGAACTAAAATTGAAGGACTTTTTTAATCAATTGGACAAAAAGGGTAATGTTTGAAAAATACTGTTTATTGAAAAAAAATATCGCGGCCCGCCCTATATTCAAATATATGGCGTTGTATGAGAGCGAGAGCGCCGCCACATTGCACGCGACGTGCGACGCCCCGCGTCTCCGTAAACGGGGCCTAATGTTGGCTCAACTGATAAACTTTTTTTTTACAGCCGACCTGTATGGCGCTACCTTTCTTATTACCCACTAAAAAAAGTCTGATGATGAACTAAAAATAGCATTTAAAATAAATAGTATAAATAATTAGTTGGTTAATAGGAAAGGTAGCGCCATACAACTTCCATTGAAGTAAACTTCGCCTCCAGGTAGTCTAAGAAATCCTTTAGTACCGGTAGTTCCCGCGAGTTCTTTAGCGATTCAATGTAGTCTGAGTATGTCTCAGCATCCAGTTTTTGTGTTAAGATGTGCACTAGTAACGGATCCCAGGTACTAATGTCCACTTCTAAATTCTTGATGGCGTGCAAACATTCTATTGTAACGTCATGGATTTTCTTGATTGGTGCTAATGACTGTTGTTTCATGGTAGGCAGATTAAAGAGCATGTTAATATGCGATGTAAATATAAGTTTTTGTTGTTGTAGCGATTGTTGAGAATGTCCCAACACACTAGGTAGTTATCCGAGCTTATTTGTAAGTATTGTATCAACCTTTCAGCTTCTCCTTGGACCTTGCTTTTCAAAAATTACATCTTCTGCGCATTAGACAAGGATGTATTGTTATGGATGGCTTCCGTGAAAGGTCTTTGAATGGTATCCACTGATTAAATTTTCCGTGGAATACTGGTATCTCCAACTTTGGTGTTGTTTTTTCTCGATAAGCTCCGGACCACATCTTGGTGTTTAATGCTTTCTTCAGATTGATATATTGGTTCTTTAATATTGTATAGGGCTCTTCATATACTGCGTTCTTGTCCCCGTTGAGTTAGCACTCGATTTCCCAATGGAGACTGTCAATAGCGGTTTAACGCGCTTGTAACGTTTGCAACGCATCCTGGAATTCCCATTTTTCTGTAATAAATTCCACTTGAATGTTGGCGACAGCTCTCATGAAAGCCTTGAAGTTCACCGATTGTTTGCGTATAAGGTCGTCCAATTTACTATTGGACCCCGTGTCCCTCTTGCTAGGGCTTTGTTGTTGTTGAAGAGGTGATTGATTCTCTTCTTCTTCCTCGCTGTCTTGTTGTTGTTCTTTCTTGCTGGATGTACCTGCTTGATCTTGTTCAGTGGTACTTTCGAACAGTGTTGGTTGTACCGCCGCCGCCGGTCCCCTGTGGACCGTTTGTGAATCGACATTTGCTGATTTTGTTGGAGGATTAACTCTTTGACTTCTTTATAACACTTCAGTGCTGTGTTATATAAATCGCTTGTAAAATAAGGATGACCCGCACTTACTTCTGTGGACAGACGATCATGATTGAACTGGAATTCCCTCCATAAGTTTTCCAGCATTTGCATACGCCGTTTGAATTAGTCCAAGTTCTTCCTGTCCCCGCCTCTTGATATTGATGCCGACTTTCTTGATGTTTTCGTAAAGTTCGCGCTGAATCTCGTAAGTGTTTGCCGATAACGTCATGTTGTCAAACCTTCCGACGACTTGACGAACTTTTGTTTTGAGAAGCAGGCTGTAGCAGCAGCCACACTCCTGGTTCTTGATATTGTGCAACCTTTCTCTTCTACGATATACGCCTTCTCAATTGGTTACTGGGGCGACTCGCTTGTGAGAGACCAGTCAAACCGATTCTCGACCGTAAAGATATAAATCACACAACACTCAATTGCTCGAAGGACCAAATGTTGGGGTTTAGTGCCCAACAGTGAAAATGTTATGTTATATTTGTTATGTTATGTAAATGAGTAGACCAACGATTCCCTTGATGGATTTATTGCTACTTAATATAATTACAGTATTGTTACACTTAAATACTATGTTGAAGAAATGCACAGCTAAACAATAACAGATTTGTGCATTTTTGAGCATGAAGTACAAAACTACCACAAAGGTGTAATGTACAGCGTAGCTCGTACAGTTACCTTATCCGTTGGTACCCGACGCATGTTTAAAATAGAGCCAAGAAGATCATCGGCAAAGATAAGCTCGTCCAGTTGAAGGTCCAAAGTATTGAGCATAGACGCCGGGTTGCTTATAGCCTGTCAGTATTCTATCGGTTACATTTTGGGGAGTGTGCGACGGAATTGCATAATTTGATTCCGCCAAGCCCGTTCTACCAACGGACCACAAGACATGTGACACTGGTACATGGTGGACATCCCATCCGCATGCACAAAACGCTTTAGGAACACATTCATTGTGCGTACAGCTAGGGAGTGGATTTTCCTGACGGAGTATGTGTTTCCTGATATCTACAACCTGGGAGTCCTTAAGTCAAGAGTGAATAGGTTACTTCTAGGCAAGCGTGCTCCATCTTCGACCACATCATCGCTTACCGTCAGGTGAGATAGTGGTCAATCGCGTGCCTATCAAGAATTTAAAAAAAAATGAAGAAGTAATCTTTAATCTAAGCTCTTAGATTTAAGATTTCTTATAGTAGGCACAACTTTGTTGGATTAGCCACAATGCGATTGCGGAGCTTCGTCCCAATCAATGTCTCACCTCTTGTCGTGCCGTCTGTACAACACCTTGAAAGACCTTTATGAGGCATAATATGCTAACGTTGTCCACGTGGGTGAATTTTGGTCTAAAGACTAATTTTGAAATCATTGATACGACGTAGAAGGTGAAGAGAGTCAAAACTTTATTATTTTTAACCCTCAACGCAAAACGATGTATGTTATATGTTTGACCGCTATGTCTGTGTGTCTGCCTGTGGCATTGTAGCTCTTAATCGGGTGAACCGATTTGAATGCTGTTTTTTCTATTTGAAAGCAGGTTTTCTAGCTATGGGTCTTAGATATGTTTTTTTTAGCTCTAGTGTTTTTTAAATGTTCGGCTTTCTTTGAAGTGTTGGAGGTTCTTTCATTTTTTTGGCATCTTGTAATAACAGAATGATCAAAAATTTACTTACTTTTTCACATTTTCAGATTACAGAATTAATTTTGATTACGAAATTGATAACTGCCATCTTCAATTACAATTTAATCTCCGTTATAACATTGAGCGCAATTCACTACCCCACGCAAATTGGTTTCTGATACCTTAATTGAAATAGTAGATTTTCAGAGACATGCAATATTTTTCTTTATGAAGATAAGATTGTAGAAAAATGCTGTCAGCAGATGTTATCGGTGATAAAAAAGCCTGCAATCTACTAGTGTCATCGTTTTAATGACATAGTTGTATTACATTATATAGTAGGAGAGCTGGTAGACATTTTTAGGTAGGTATTTGAGGCAAGCTGAAAACTTGTCCTATACCTTTTCTATGACACAGGACTGCAGACCTGGCTAGGGAGTAGTGGGGCTAAATCAACCCTTAAGATAAGATAAGATTAGATAAGATAATTTATTTGCGTTATATTCCCAAAGTTAGGATTTTTTTTGACCTTTAAATGGAATATTAGAGAGTAAAAAAAACCAGATTATTTAGTCGGGTCTTCAACTTGAGATGCTTGAAAAACTATTTTGCAAAATAATTGAAAAAGTATTTTTGAGGCTATTTGAAATTTGAACGGGTATAAATAATGATTAAAAAAAAAAAAAAAAAAGACATCAATTTGGTGAGACATTCTACCTACCAGGTGATCGATAAAGTTACGAATGCGTGTGAATGAATGGTTGTATAACGTGTTACATAAATATATAGTATTAAAATTCCGACTCACAACCACATAGTCACGTGGTCTTGCCCGGGCCAATAGTATTGCGGCGTTCGAAGACGCAGATAGCTGTCGATAAACGTTATCTATCAGACTACAACTTATGTATAGCACTATTCAACTCGTCACTTTCTCGATCACCTGGCAGGTAGAATTTCCCATCGAAATGTCTTAATAAAGTCTTTTATAAAATATATATATTTTTTTATTATAATTATTATCCTGTTGATAATTCAACTTGCCTCAAATATATTTTTTAGTTTTTTTAAGAAGTTATTTTGGAAACATCTGGTGAAGATGAAGACCCGACTAAATAATCTGGCTTATTAGTAAGCTAGGTTTATTGCCACTTCCCTCACTTTACATGTACGAAATCAGTAAATTTGTGTACAGTAATAAGGAATTGTTCAAAAAAGCGTGTGAAGTAATTTCTCGACCAACAAGGGATCCACATAGACTTTTATTAAACGATATTCCTAAGTCAGACAAGTATGGTAAAAGCTGCCTTGTGATGTGTGTACCTTTATACAATAAAATGCCAAAAGAACTTAAATTATTAAGTAATATTAACTCATTTAAAAACAAATTATATAAATGGCTGAATGGACATAACTTTTATGACATTGAAGATTTCTTTGACTTGAAAATATGAAATATTATGTATGTATTATAGATGAATGTTTGTGATGTATGATTTGAATGACTATTATTGTATTATCAATTAATCAGTGATATTATTTAATTCACCTTTAACTTGTGTAGTAATTATTTTGCATGCAATTGATGCAATATTTTGTATAGCTAATCATGTGGGCATTGTATCAAACCCAGACTGTTACAACATTATACCATGTTTGTGTCCTGGCTGGGTAGTAACAGCTTAACTCTAAATGTCACTAAAACTAATTTCATCACCTTTGGTTGCAAACCATCTGCTCTTACATCACATCTTTCATTACAAATGAAAGCCCACGTTTGTGATGAGAATGTCCAAAACAACCTCTGCTCATGTCAGACAGTGACGAGAGTTCCGTCTGTTAAGTATCTCGGCCTATACCTTGATTCTTGTCTCAGCTGGAAAACCCACATCGAATCCCTGTCTGCTCGCACAAGAAAACTCATTTACGTTTTTAAAAAGCTAAGAACATCTGCACACAAAGACATCCTGAAAATGGTTTATACTGCCCTATGTGAATCAATACTAAGCTATTGTGTCGTGGCGTGGGGCGGTGCAGCCAAAACAATTCTTATACAAGTGGAAAGAGCCCAGCGAGCGGTTATAAAGGTTCTCCTCAGTAAACCGTTTAGGTATCGTACTCGACAATTATATGCTGAATTTAATGTGCTAACGGTCCGGAAAATATATTTGCTTCGAATAATCTTAAGAACACATAGAATAACTCCTCTCAATAAAGATAAAAGCCCTACGATCAGAAGACGACCCAAACCAGTTTGTTCTAGAGTTTGTACTAATACGACCTTCGCACGTTGGCATAACCGCTACTTAAGTGCACAAATTTACAATGAACTCCACAATAAACTGATAATACACAATTTGAACAAGTTCCAATGCAAATCCAAGGTAAAAGAATTTCTCGTTACCCTTAACTACGACGATACGGAAGAAATACTTAAACCATAACGCACACGCAACTCAAGGCACACTCACATTCATTCATACATACACACAACACACCCGACACAAAAGTATTGCCTTGCTCCTTAATTCCAATTTAGTTTTTTTCCTTTCCCCCTCTCAATCCCAAAATTGTACTAGTCTAGTTTATTCTTACTTGTTTCTTAAAGTCCACATTACTTATTAATATGTTTAAATTTTGTCAGTGAAATAATAGAAGGATGGATGACCCCTGTAACACAGGTTCTCCTAGCATGGGGGTCATTGATCATGTATTCTGTACCCTCGTCTACTGTACTCTAAATTAAGTGTTACCTGTAATTGTGTACTTTTGCAAATAAATTTATTATTTATTTTGCAAATAAATTTATTATTTATTTATTTATTATTATTTATATGTTTAAGGCATTTATAGACTTATCTTATTTATTTTTTTAGTCTGCAAATATTCAATTTAAAGGTATACAAATCCAGTTTGCTTCAAGGATATTTTTTGCAAAAAAGAATCGTAACTTTGGAAATTTAAGGGTTGATTTAGCCCCACTACTTCCCACAGTTCTGTGTTAGGGTATTATAGAACAAATTTTCAGCTTGCCTCAAATACCTATCGAAAAATGTCGACCAGCTCTCAGACTAATACTAGTAATGGTATTTTTAATATAATTCAAATTACTTTCTACAGGTACAATAAGCCTATTTGGTTTAATTATTTAAGCCATTGATCTAATGAACCCTATTATTTAAAAAACAAAAAAAAAACATTAATTTCGACCTACAGACCTAAACGTTATTTGATCTATATTAATGTATTAATTTCTTTTGAAATTAAGTCCGAAAGAACAGATTTATAAAATTAGAGAGAAAAATTAATCGGAAATGAAAAATTAGGGATCTTTATTTGAAGAATTAATGTAAATTAGATTGTAATTGAAATGAATTAGGACATTAATGAAGTTGATGCGACTAATTAATACAATGAGAGCGGTAATTAATCGAAATTAAAAATAAAGGAACGAGATACGAAGAATGAAGAGGAAAATTTTAATCAAACTTGATTAGATATGAAATTGATGCTAAATTAATTACAACGGTATGAAAGTAAATTGATAATCAATTAAGTAGGTAAGTTAGATGGAATTTGCTCAATTTAAACTCTTACTTTTTAGTAGATAAAACATTCGGGACGTACATTCATTGGTTTGTAGGTACATAAGTACTTCTTGTTGAGTAGCATTAGGTTTTTGGTGTATAAGAAAGGAAAAACTGCACTGGACTGCAATACTTGCTATTCTTCTACTAATAACAAAAAAATTACCCGACGAAAAAGAACTCAAAAGTTAAAAATAAATAAACCTTTTAAGTCTTGAGTATTGAGCTTATTTACCTACATAAAATATCAAATTTTATATAAACTAATTTTGCGTCGGCGCCAAACAACAATCTGATCATTAAATATCTAAATTTTATAAGTGAAGAAGGCTGTAAGAAGGTAATTAATCATTTTATTAATTGGCGCCGACTCTAAATTAGTTTATATAAAATTTACCTAAATCTAAATTAGTTTATATAAATAAACCTTTTAGGTTTATTTATTTTTGTTCTTTTTCGTCGGTTAATTTTTTTGTTAAAAAGTTTTTTATTTTATGATTTTTTGTGGCTCGCATCATCTTTTAACACTCTGAGGCTAATTTCTAATCCTACATCATTCCTCTTGCCACTGAGCTGATGATGTAACCATCCTTCCATGAAGTTCCCAGGATATTGACCAGTTGAGGTTACCTCCAATATTGTAAAGACGTCTTTTCTTCAAAGCATATTAGGTGGTATTTGTCATTAAAACCAGTTAATATATCTAACTTCTATTGTTTAGGAAAGGTATGGTTTCCATCATCAGCTCAGTTTCATGATGTGATGATTCCTAAATGCAAATACGTTATAATTAATTAATTAATTAATAATTAAGTTATGAAAAGTAAACAGAAACAATATTCGTGCCCAATTTTCGAGGTTCTCTCTCAATTTTATCAGGATCCCATGATCAAATCCTGATGTCCTTGACATGGGACCACCCTTGAGGTATACCCTATCTATCAAAAACAAAAATCATCAAAATCGGTTCATAAATGACGGAGTGAGGGCAGAACATACACAAAAAAAATATATATATATCTAGGGTCGAATTGAGAACCTCCTCCTTTTTTTTCGTCGGTTAAAAAATCAAACTGTTTCGATCCACGACTCACCACTGACTGTCATAAAAACAAAATATAGGTACGCTTTTCATCCTAAATTAAGTCCTGTTCTAAAATATGCAACACTCATTAAAAGTAGGCACTTTTGACCAGCCATCAGAAAAAAAAAGCCTGCCTGCTGATAAGGTTCATTTTTCATGCGACCTTCTTAGATATCATGGTACCCAGGTAACCTATTGACCTATTGCAATATTCACGAGAGATTCTGACTATGCGTGTATGCAGTATGTGTCCTGGACAGGAATATAAGCCTCTTCACACTGAAAAAATCATAAGTCATTTATTCAAATTAGGCTGAAGGCCAGCACTGTTTAAACGTCAAAGTTCTACATAAAGACAGTCCACTAAAAACGCCGGCCGTCACCACTTCCTAGGATTTTAGCTGGGAAGAAGAAACGGCGCAACAAACTCTAACACAAAAAAAACAGCAACACATCGGTCTGTTAAGGCCGTACTACCGGCCAAGTGGCACCCTCATCGCACCTCAAAGAGTTGTCAGCATACATGACGAGGCCCGCCATGGGCGACGCCTGCCTAGGGGTTGAGGATAAATTCTAAAGAGTTACCTCGCCCCTGAGCATTCAGGGCAGGAAGGAACAGGGGTGGGTTTTAGTCAGTAAGAGTCTGACACGCCCTCCCGCTTCACCCTAGAACGGAGAAGTCATTGGATGATTTCCCACCCCCCCCCAAAAAAAAAATAACCGCCCTCATTGAATAAAAAATCGTAGAATAGCATAGGAAATAAATATTAAAGAATCCAACGTCACGTTTGTTACAAATAAAATAAAGTATTTTTACGTTGTTAACACAGGTCTCAGAATGTTTCGTATCCAAAGTAGTAGGCAAAAGTACCAAAAACGGCCGTTTCTGATACTTTTGACTACTACCACTACTAGACCCTTAAGTTTGAAGAACTTAAATCTGCATGCAGCAATTATCATAAGGTATATGAAAGAAAGCATACAATGAGTTTAGTAAAGAGAAGCAGCATAGGTACTCGTATATTCAAAGATAGACTGAGCCACGTTACCTCTATTAATTTACTATTTATATCTACTTACTCGATATGAAAGGCAGGTTTACTTTAAGATACAGACATAATCTCAATGAAAATATATATCCATTTAATCTTAACTATCTTATCTGACCAGTTCATCAACTCTTTATGCGTGCCTGGATAGATACTCGTAGCGCAAATCGTGCTGAAAACAGCTTTGCCTACCAATGGAATTTCAGATAATTTATACAGGGTTATTGGTAACTCGACGTATTCTCGGTTGGGTGTGATAGTGCGACATATTTGCATCAAATAAGCACCCCAGATTATTTATTTATTTATTATTAAAGAATGCTTACCCATTCAAACGCCCGAAACACAACGACGATCGAAATAATTGTCCTCAGGAACGCCACGATGATCAACGCGACTCGCGTGGTTTGTTCACTTTAAATCATTTTTCATTATCATTTACGGTAATCAAACAAGTAAAAATAAAGAAAGAAATTCAATTAAACGAATTAATCATCGTATTCGCAAGTATTTCTTTACTTTTTTGTAAATTTTTCCTACATACTTATCAATTTTGTTGTCTGTAGTAGGTACTTATGTAGGTATCTTACTGAAACGGCTCCTCCAATGCACCTTACAGGTAATTTAATCTTTAACTCAACAGGTATTAACTAACAAACTGCTGCCGTCTAGACTGGTCTAGCTTTGGATACTCGACGAAGCACATACTAACTACTAGTTAGCTGAACAGTCTCACATAACCGTGGAGTTATCAGTTGCGGTGCGCTGGTGTGCTCTAATTAGTTACACGTAAAGAGTCGCTCATTAAATTATTGCAATATTCGGAAGTTGCTCTCGGCGTGGCCAGACATTGTTTTTGTTTTATTTTGGTTGTATAATAAAAAACGGCCAAGTGCGTGTCGGACTTCGCACACTTAGGGTTTCGTACCAAATGTATTTTTGACTATTTGCATGGCTTTGGGTCAACATGATGCTTATACTTACTGTGAAAATTTGAAGACTGTAGCTCCTACCGTTTGTCTGAAAAACCTGTGTGACAGACAAAGGACAGACAGACGAACAGACGGACACGTGAGTGACAGCAATAGGACTCCGTTTGGACCCTTCGGGTACGGAACTCTTTTTTTTTGTGGGTTGGGAAGTCATCTAATGACATCTCCCGCTCTGGGTGGAGCGGGAGGGCGAGTCAGACTCTTACTGACTAAAATCCACGCCTGTTCCTTCCCTGCCTGAGTGCCCAGGGGAGCGGTAACTCTGTTACGAATTTATCCGCTTCCCGGGTGAGGAACCCTAAAAAAACCTTTTGTGTTCTATTAAAATTACGATAATTTCAAGCAAGCGCTACTGCTGAGTATTAGGTTTTAGGTGCATTTATCCATCTGGACTTATAGTAGCAGTCCGCTGTCTGGATTTGTGCCTGGTTCATAGGAACAAGCTGGCCCTCATTACATGGTATTTTAAAAATAAGTGATGTAGTGGTAGTTGTAGGTGCACAATAAGTGATGTAGTGGTGTTATACACTGCAAGTTCCAACATCATGACACGCGGGGTTGCGATAATCGTGGACAGGATCCGGCAACTGGGACTCGAGGTGGCATTGCACAAGTCCGAGGCCATGTGTTTTCATGGTCCTCGGAATGCGCCACCGGCGGATTCCCAGATAATGGTAGGAGGGGTTCACATCGGCGTCGAGGGGACGATGAAGTACCTGGGACTCGTCCTCGACAGCCGGTGGAACTTCGTCGAGCATTTTCGACGTTTGGCTCCCAGACTGGACAGGGCCGGGGCTGCTCTGAGGCGGCTCATGCCCAATCTGAGGGGGCCAAACGCCTCCTACCGGAGGCTCTACGCGGGTATCGTGCGGTCCATGGCCCTTTACGGAGCACCGGTGTGGGCGCGTTCGCTAAGGCAGTGATCTACTCGCCGTCTGAACGCGTCCCAAAGGGTCATGGCGATCAGAATGATCCGAGGATACCGTACGATCTCCTGCGAGGCGGCGAGCCTGTTGCCGGGATCTGGAGGCAAAAATCCTCGCGAACCTCTATGAGGAACGCGAGGAGGCGAAACGCCGGGGCGAAACTCCGCTGCCGCGACAACTCGCGGCTCGGCGGACAGAGCTCCGGCAGGATCTCATGGCGACATGGAGACAGCGATTGTCACAACCCCGCACTGGGCACGCCACCATTGCGGCGGTAGTGCCCCTCTTTGAGGCTTGGCTGGAGGGACCTCACGGCGCCCTCACCTTCCGCCTGACGCAGGTCCTCACCGGACACGGCTGTTTCGGGAGGTTCCTGTTTCGGATCAAGCGGGAGGTGACGCCCGGATGTTTCCATTGCACGGATCGCCCAGAGGACACGGTGGAGCATACGGTGGAGGTTTGCCCCGCTTGGGCAGAGCACCGCCGTGTCCTCGTGGATGCGATAGGCGGCAGCGACCTCTCGCGCCCTGCCCTGGTTCAGGCCATGGTACGGAGCGAGAGGGAATGGGAAGCCGTCTCCTTCTTCTGCGAAACAGTAATTCTCGCGAAGGCGGAGGCGGGACGCGTGAGAGAGCACCAACAACGGAGTCGCCCTCACGCCCTCAGCAGCAGCCGCCTCAGGAGACGCCGGGGACTTCCGGCGCCGCGAGACGATCTCCGGCCACCGTAGACCCGGACCTGCGGACGGCGAGTAATGGGTAGCTCGCCGTCCAATCAGCACCAGGCCCGAGAGTCGACGGCGCGTAGTGTTCCACGCGCGCCTCAAAGAGTTGTCAGCAAGAGACGGGGCCCGTCATGGCCGATGCCTGCCCGGGGGTTGAGGATAAATTCGAAACAGAGTTACCTCGCCCCTGGGCACTCAAAGGCAGGAAGGAACAGGGGTGGGTTTTAGTCAGTAAGAGTCTGACACGCCCTCCCGCTCCGCCCAGAGCGGGAGAAGTCATAGGATGATTTCCCACCCCACAAAAAAAAAAAAAATACACTGCAAGTTACCATCCCTACCTTGTTGCTATCCCACGAACTCGCACGAAGCGTTTCCGAACGTCTGTCATAATGCGCACTGCAAAGGAGTGGAACTCTCTACCTGCGTCTGTATTTCCGAAAGCATACAACCCTAATCTCTTCAAAGTTAGAGTGAACAGGCTTCTTCTGGGTAAGCTCGCTCCATCGTCGACTTTGTCTCTGTCACCTCTGACCTACTCTAGTCAGATTTAAGAGCAAACCCATCTAAAATAAAAAAAGGTATTATAAATTATACACATTTGCCTTTTTTTTCCTTTAATTAATTACTCTATTTAATCACGTTATTATAAAGGATAAATAGCTAGCTCAACTATAGCTTGCCAAACGGATGTTGGCTAGAATTATTTGCGATGGTTACAGTATCTCAATTGACTATCAACATGGATACAAATTTTTAGACACAGCTGTCAGACGTACATTCTTGTTCCAACCGTCGAGCCTGACGTCTGCTTAAATGTAGTACTGAGTGTAAGTAAAGCTCTTATTTGAGATGTATGATTGTGTTGAACTATAAACTTAAGAATATCCTTCTTTCAACAACAATAGTATTTTAGACTTCTTTATACTCATGGAATTCGCATCAAATTCGGCAGAAGCACGTTTTGTCTGGTGTCGGTGCTATGGAGTCACGCGGGGCGGGACGTGACTTTTCCCCATAGGGAAACCGACCTGGTAACTTAATATTTCTACCTGACACAAGTGAGAGATTTAGGAGGTTTGTTACAGTATATACGTCATTTAGAAAACCGTCCAAGTGTCAGTCTGACTCGCGTGCATAATAATACATTCGAGACCCCCACAATGTCTGCCCGGGGGTTGAGATAAATTCGAAAGAGTTACCTCGCCCCTGGGCATGTAGGGCAGGTGGGTTTTAATCAGTAAGAGTCTGACACGCCCTTCCGCACCGCTTTAGAGCGGAAGAAGTCATAAAGGATTATTCCCCACCCCCCAAAAAAAAAAAAAACCCACAATGTGCCCTTTCATTTGATATGTCGCAAGGCACTGTTTGTAAAACTTTATTTTTAAATTTTCCGATTTACACCCCATCATTGATTGACCCCCATATTCCGAATTAATTTTTAACGTAAGTTACACGTTCGTGTTTGGGTCACAGATATTCATGTGTGTACCCAACTCAATCCATTCAGTAGGTTCAGAGCAAACTATAAACGATAGATAAACATAAGACTTCTTATAAGGGTTCCGTTTTTTCATTCAGACGCTCGGAACCCTAAAAGTGATAATTTCATGGCTATCTTTTAGCTGCAGATATATTTCCCTACCTTATGAAAGGAGGGGAGGGGGTGAAAAGCTGTCACATACCGTTAATATTTCAGCATACTTTTTCAGTATAACTACCTTTACCTAATATTTTACTACGACACCTACAAAACTTTGATATTTTTAGGTTCAAAACACAATAATGCACAAATAAACAAAAATAATTTTAAAATAAAATGAAAGAAAGAAAGAAAAAACATTTATTTATACCTCTCACACAAGAACTTAATACTAACAATACAAAATAAAAATAGGAATAGGCTGTGAGAGGCCAGAAAGGCGCCTAACTCAGCATATGCTGCGAGATTTAAAAAATAAATAACGCTAAAATACATAATTTAATACAAACATAAATTCACAACATCATCAAGCATCTGAAACCAGTTTCATATTATAACGACTAGAAAATTATGACTGCAAGCAACACCACTACGTACTCATTAGAAAGCTTAGTCTAAGTATTAATTTATGGCAACACCACCCGGCCCCTTAGAGCTTATAAAATAGTTTCGTTATCAAATCTAGACTGCATTTAATATGCGTTTTATTATGTCTGGAGAGCGAGGGGTGGACCTGAGAGTAATTGAGACATTTAAAGGTTGCACTAGTCGATATTTTGTCTATACAAATTTCGGAAGGGTATTAATCCACTGTTTGATTGACATTGGACATCCAAAGTTAAACATGATATCGTTTTGTCTCATTATTTATTTTGTCTGTGCGGAAACAGAATACTAAAATAAAAAGCCATTATAAAGTTAAAAGCCATCAAAGATCCGCTTTTCTTGCTAATTTTAACGCAACTTTGGGCGTAAATAAGTAATAAAAGAAGTGTAAAATCTCCAAAACAAATTCGGCACCGACAAACCTCAATTTTAGAAGAGTTCAAAAACTTATATTTAATTGATTTATGCAGTGTTTTTTTTCATAAAACTCATTTTCCCAAAGGACTTTTGGTATTTATTTGCGCGGTTGTTTCAGTTCGGAACGGTGCAGCGATATTTGTGTGCGTGCGAACGAGACATTGTGCGTGAAGACTTTTTTTTTTTTTTTTTTAAAAAACGTTGCCCCACACTAGGAATTACTCCTGTATCGTGGGTGCGTTCACAAACATGTAAACTCACATACACAAGACACCCAGACCCGGAACAACTATCTGTAGGCCATACAAATATTTGTTCCGTGCGGGGATCGAACCCGCGACACGCAGCGCAGCAGCCGAACGCTCAACCACTACGCCAACCGTGTCGTCTGACTAGCGTGCTCATTACTGATATTTTCTGTGTCGGACACGATGCCAGGTGAGACAGCGTGCTTTTTGGCTTAGCCCACCAGTGAGTTCGAGCCCGCGACTAGTTCAACCTTAAGTGAATAGTTAACGCAGCTCGGCGGACGGAGGTCTGGCAGGATCTCATGGCGACATGGAGACAGCGACTGTCGCAACCCAGCGCTGGACACGCCATCATTGCGGCGGCAGTCCCCTCTTTGAGGAGTGGCTGGAGAGGCGTCACGGCATCCTCACCTTCCGCCTGATGCAGGTCCTCACCGGCCACAGTTGTTTCGGGAGGTTCTACAGGAACTCAGATAAGGCGGCAGGAAATGCCCGGTTGTTACCACTGCGCGGATCGCCCAGAGGACACGGTGCAGCATACGGTGGAGGTCTGCCCCGCTTGGGCGGAGCACTGCCGTGTCCTCGTGGATGCGATAGGTGGCGGCGACCTCTCGCACCCGGCCTTGGTTCAGGCCCTGGTACGGAGCGAGAGGGAATGGGAAGCAGTCTCCTCCTTATGCGAAGCAGTAATGCTCACGAAGGCGGAGGCGGGACGCGTGAAGGAAGCTCAACGGAGTGGCTCTCACGGCCCCGGCTGCTACCACCGCAGGAGAGGCACTGGGCGTAGGCCGTCGTGAGACTATCTCCGACCACCGAAAACCCGGGCCTGCGGACGGCGAGCAGTGGGTAGCTCGCCTTCTTATCAGCACCAGGCCCGTGATTCGACGGTGCGTAGTGTTCCACACGCGCCTCAAAGAGATGATTGTCAGCCACCACTGAAGGGGCCCATCGTGGTCGGTGCCTGCATGCCAAGGCGTAGCGGATAAATTCTTAACATGAGTTTCCGCACCCCTGGGCACTCAGGCAGGGAAGGAACAAGGGTGGGTTTTAGTCAGTAAGAGTCTGACACGCCTTCCCGCTTCACTCAGAGCGGGAGATGTCATTGGATGATTTCCCACCCCACAAAAAAAAAGTGAAAAGTTAGTGAGATTAATTTGTTATTTTTGATTTTTTGGGTAGAAAAGGTCAATTACCTCACCCTATTCCTGTGTAACGCTGGTCCTATTTTGAACCGTCTTCAAAAATTTTACCCAAACATCGGAGCCTTGTTTAATACTAGCGACCCGTCCCGGCTTCAGACGAGAGCAAAAATGATTTGAAAGGCAGAAACAGAATTTTCAAAATCGGTTCAGTAGTTCCAGAGATTACTTCCTACAAACAAACTTACAAACCTTACCTCTATTTTAGTATAGATAACTAACAACGCGACAGTTGTAAAAAAAAAATACGTAATTGTCACATTTTACAGGACGAGTGTCAAATAAAGCAGAAAATATATGAGTATTTTAGACTCTCACTTGTCGCCTGCCGGTTTTATTAAATAGAAACCGTCGCCCTCACGCCCCCAGCTGCAGCCGCTGCAGGAGACGCCCTGGGCGTCGGGGGTTGCGAGACGATCGTCGGCCACCTTAGGCACGGGCCTGCGGGCGGTGAGTAGTGGGTAGCTTGCCGTCCGAGTAGGACCAGGCCCGAGAGTCTTCTCGGCCGCAAAGAGGTGTCAGCAAAACCTGACGGGCCAAGTCATGGCCGATGAATGCCCAGGAGTCGCGAATAAATTCGAAACAGAGTTACTGCGCCCCTGGGTACTCAGGAAACGGAAGGAACAGGGGTGGATTTTAGTCAGTAAAAGTCTGACACGATGAGAGCGGGAGAAGTCATTAGATGATTTCCCATCCCATAAAAAAAAGGTTTTCACTCCTTCGGGATAGTTGGAAAGCGTGACGAGGAGCTCGTGGCTAAAGTAATAACAGCCCCACGGGTCGATCCATCAGGTTAAGCTATGTTTGCTGTGGTTGGTGACCATCTTTAGATACCGAGACTCCTCCGTGCCTCGGAAATCACGTTAAGCCGTTGGTTCCAGCTATCAATCTTGAATCTTTGACAGTCTTTACGGGTCGTCAGAAGCCCGAAAGTCTGACAACCAGTCTTACCAAGGGGACAGTAATACCCAGTTACTGGGTTGTAGAGGTCAGATAGGCAGTCGCTCCATGTAAAATAATGGTATTCAGCTGCATCCGGTAGGACTGGAAGCTGACCCCACGATAACTGAGAAAGACTAGGCAGGCAGGCAGGGTTTTAGCCAGTAAGAGTCTGGCCACACCACCCGGTCGTTTGGAGAAATCACTTGATGATTTCGCCCGCTCTGGGACTCTTTTCGCATCCAGTCTGTCCTAGCACTTTTTGAAGGTCATCTATGCATCTGATTGAGGACGTTTAGTCTACTTCTAAAGTATTAAAAGGTTAGAACACTTCTAGGTTTTCTAAATATAATGTTTAATTAAAATTTGCCTATTAGCACCTAGAAAACTCAGTCTCTAGACTTTTCTAGAAATAAAATCTATATTTACTAGGTACCTACAGCAAAATTTTTAAATTAAATGTATTAGATTCTCATTGTTTGGCGTTTCTCAGTCAAAAATAAGAAAATTTCTTCTCATTTCCTATACCGAAATAAACATAATTCCGAACTGCAAATTCCCCAAAAACAACGCACATAAATTCAAGTTTCGTAGTTAATAAGAAGGGAACAAAAAGTGTATCTACTGTTTTATTAATTTGCAAGGAGACAATAAGCCTACAAATCCCTTGTAACAGACGACTCTTGGGTAGAGTTCGGCTCTTAGAACACCTGTACCTTGTCCCTATTATAAGTTATTAATACACCCTACTTTCCCCTCTGAACTGTGGGTACTTTTGGGAACTGATTTCAGTGCAATTTTCGGAAGAAAATGGAAATGAAAATTGAACTTTCCGAAGAGATTAGTTTGTTTTTTAGGGTCTTTCCTCTACAAAATCATATTGATAAGCTGAGATATCTTCGACACGGCGGTTATGCAAAATAATACTAATCATTCACTCAGTTTCGAAGTAATTACACATTCTTGTGGACTGTACAACTGCTTGATTGCTTCTAAAAGTATTTTTATTTTATGTCTGCTTTCAAATCTGGCCGTTTCTATCAATATACCCAGTCGAAGATCGAATACGTAGTTTTTTTCTAAATCGTAACCTACCAGTATAAGTCTTATCCGTATGAACATTAGGCGTGGCATTATTTCCATGATATAAATAAAATTTTACACGTATTTATCTATATGCAGATAAATCATCTATCCGTTGATTTCTGAAGTGCATCAGACGATATCAGTGGTGATACAAGTTGATAAAAATTGGAAAACTCTTATTGAACCATTGTTATAACATTTCACAAAAGTAATACGATACCAAGGTCAAATGAATTAGCTTTAAAAACTCCGAAGGCGTGATTATTCATATATATAATACACATGGTCTAAGTGTATTCCTAATTACGTTAAAAAAAAACTAGTTCTCAGGCCTGTTTTTAGGGTTCCGAACATCCGAATGTAAAAACGAAACCCTTATTGGATCAAGACTTGTTTTTTCAAACACTTTCTGGTCTTTGATTAAGCTGAAACTTGCATTACTTATAAAATTAAGTGCCCAATAATTGTATTGGGCACATAATGGAGCTGGAAGGTGGCCATAGGATCTTTTTTTTCCCGTTTATTATCCAAGAACATTTTTTACAACCATTTGTTAATCATAAACATACCAACACAAACCATCGCGGGTTTAACAGCGGTATGTCAGTCGCATCAACTCGTTACCACAACATACTTTTAAGTAAAACAGTAGGTATCAACAATCTAGAAAGTAACTCTTCAGCACCCTTGAGCAGTTCTTTGCATTTATTGCATTACAGATTTCTGGGGGTAAATCATTCAAATAAGATGGTAGCATGCATTCCCAGGTCCTCGCTCCATAAACATTATTAGATTTAGGTACGATAAATTTGGGTAAGTATGTCAAACTATGCAACGACTTTGGCCTTTCGTATGTACGGATATTACTTAAATTATGGTAATTTTCGCTTATAACACACAAACGTACCTTATCAAAGACATTTACAATTTGACAGTGCTTAAATAAACCCGTGTCATTATCTTAGAACTCCTGTTTTATTCTTGTGGGTAGAATCGTTTTTAAAATGCGTAATTGTAACTTGTAAATGTCCTCGACGTAAGTCTTGTATGTACGTCCGTAGCTACTTAGGCCATAATTAATTACGGAATCGGCTAGTGCCAAGTACAATGTTCTATTTGTGTTCTATAGGGTAGTTTATACTTAAGTATCGATAACTTTGCCAAAATAGACCTAAGCTTATACATACACATCTCCTCAATCAAACAAGATGGCACCATCGTGTTCGGTCTCATTGCATATTATTATGTTTTGACAAGTTACGTTAGACTAGGCGATGCCTAAGGTCTTATGATGGAGCCGAAAGGTGGCCATAGGATCTCCGCAAACAGAAAAGATAGCACCATCGTATTTGGTCTCAATCGATGTGTATTGAAAACTGATCTTACACTTGGTAGTACCCAGGTCTGATGATGGAGTCGGAAGGTGGCCAAAGGATCTCTGCAACCAAATAAGATAGCACCAACGTGTTTCGGCTTATTGGATATGTGTCCAGGTTCTGATGATACAACCGGAATGTGACAACTCCTCAACTAAACAAGAGCACTATCATATTTGGGTTTATTGAATTTGTACTGACTGTTATATTACACAAAGTGATCAGGGCAGGGTCTCTTGATATAATATAGGATCTTCAACCATACAACATAACACCGTCGTGTTTAGACTCATTGGATATGTAGGTACTTTTTGACATGTGTCATTAAACTAGGTGGTGACTAATCTAATGATAGATCCAGAAAGGTACCATAGATACTAAACAAGAAAGTGCCGTATTGTTTGGTCTCGTCGATTTTGTCTTGACAAAAAACTTCACTTCCAGGTATAGTTCAGGGTCTGATGTTGGATCTGGAAGTTAACATAGGAAACCCTCCACTTAACAATGTAGCTCGATGTAGTAAGGCTAGTTAGATTTGTCTTGACAAGTAATAGCACACTGGCAACAAATTTAAAGGAATTGCCAATTAGAGTTTTTAAAAAAAAGTTAACAAAACTATTGTTGGACAAGTGTTACTATGCAATTACAGATTTTGTTGATGATAAGGCTTTTTTGTTTTGAATGGTTATGTAATAAATTACTTATGCCGCTGCTTTATGATTTAATTTATATTTAATTGTGATTCTAAATTGACATTTTATATTTTATTCAAATTATTGACATTTGTAAATGAATCTATTGACATTTTGAATGTAATATATTGACATTTGTAAATTGTTATAGCGACATTTTTAATTTAATTTAAGTATTACTATTGACACTTTTAATTTTAATTTAATGTATTGACATTTGTAAATTAATCTATTGACATTTTTAATTTAACTTATTGATTATCTTAATTTCAGTTTTGTGTCATAATGGTTTAAAGTGCGTAATTCTGAATTTATATATATTTTTGTTTTGTTTAATAGTACAGTCACAATAATAATAAGGGTAATATAATCTGTATGCAAATCCTGACAAATGATAAATCTTGGTGGATGTATTGTGTTAAATAATTTTTGCATGCCGTAAGGCAAAATGTTAAATAAATGGATGGCTATAAGAGTAGGGGAAGGCCAAAGAAACGATGGTTGGACTGTGTGAAAGAGGATATGGGTAAAAAAGGGGTGACTACAGAGATGACGACTAATAGAGGAGTATGGAAGAAAAAGACATGTTGCGCCGACCCCAAATAAATTGGGATAAGGGCAGGAGAATGATGAATGATGATGTAAGGCAAAATGTATCGGGACTATCCTTAAAATTACCATCTTATCTGTTTACCTACGTTATTGGCAAATAAATGATTTATGATTTATGGCCTGGATTCGATTTTCTTTTGACTGACAAGAAGTTACAGGGCAGCTGGCTAAAAAGAAGAACAAAACGTCAGATTGCTGCTGCCCCACGTACTGACTCTTACGGCCTTAGAGTTGATACGCTCCTAGTGTCAGGATAAGTATTTTAATAAATTCTAATGCTAAAAAGTAATAAATAAAGTATGGATTTTTTTTAAGGCATGCGTCAATTAAATAAAAACGTTAACGTAAACGTTTTATAGCTTGATGCGTAAACGTCTCACACCATTTAGGATAAGCCTAAAATATAAATTACCGTTGTACGCTGACGTATCTAAGTTTCGATTAGTATTTTTAAGTTCATGTAAAAGTTTGTAAAACATTTTTATTAGCCATTTAAAAAATATGTGATTCGTTCGACAAATCAAAATCAATCAAAAATCATTTATTCAAACTACGCTGAAAGCCAGCACTTTTTGAACGTCAAAGTTCTACATAAAGACAGTCCCCCAAAAACGCCCGCCCGTCACTACTTCCTAGTGTTTTAGCTTCGAAGAAGAAGTGGCCAACAAACTCCACAGCAACACATATGTCTGTTAAGTTTGAAGAACTTGAATCTACATATATAATTATATTCAACATTGTATGTATGTAAAAAATAAAAATAAATATATATCGTCTAAAAAACCATTTGCGAGTGAATCTGACTCGCACTAGGCCGGTTTTTTTTTATTTGTTTAGGAAGGGAAATTAACAGTGGCTACTCCCGCTCTGGGTGGAGCAGGAGCGTGTCAGACTCTTACTGACTAAAACCCACCCGTGTTTTTTTAGTTACCCTGGCGTTCCAGGACCATGGTGACCCCTCCAAACACTCCTTCGACCAAGTTCTTTGGCCTATGTATATTCCGAGTCAGTTTTAAGGACTTCCACTAGACCTTGTTGCCATTACCGAAAAAACCGGCCAAGTGCGTATCGGACTTCGCACTTTTAGGGTTCCGTAAAAATGTATTTTTAACCGACTTCGCAAAAAAGAGGAGCTTCTATGTTCGACAGTATATTTTTTTTTAATGTATGTCCACCGATTCCTCTGTCAGTTGTAAACCGATTTTCGAAATTGTGTTTTTTATCCGAAAGAGTATACTCCAGAAGTGGTCCCATATAAATTTTATCGAAAAAGCTTTAACGATTTTTGAAAAAATCAATAAAATAAAAAAAAAATGTGTTGGACGTTGAGGTTTTGGTGTCCTTCAATTACGAGTATGTTCAAATTCCATGTTCCATGTTATTGGGGTTATCAATTCGGAGGTAACTTTAATATTTAGTTCTGGGGTAAGTATAACAATTATAAAGTGAAAAATATTTTTTTTTTTTTTTAAATACAACCTACTTCCAAAAAAGAAAATACACTTAAAATTTTAAAATAACTATGTATTTTCTTTTTTGGAAGTCGGTAGTATTTTTTGGAAAAAAAAAAGTTTTTTTTTACTATTTGTATAGCTTTGGGTCAACAAGATGCTTATGGTGTGAAAATTTGAAGACTGTAGCTCCAACCGTTTGGCTGTAAAACCTGTGTGACAGACGACGTACAGACGGACACGTGAGTGACAGCAATAGGGTTCCATTTGGACCCTTCGGTTAAGGAACCCTAAAAATCCAGTCTTTGCAATTAATTATTTTCCTCGAGACTTGGACAGAAACTTGATTATAACTAATATTGATTGTACTAATAATGTTGATACTAACAATCTCGCTGAGTAGCCTGAACAATTAGGTACTGCATATTCATACCCATATTGTTTTTGCAAACATCGTTACTGCTCTGGCTAAAATGTATTAATGGTCATGTACTTAATACGGAACCCTAAAAAGGAGTGGTCAAATACATAGTTTTTATTATTGTATTTAATGAAAACTATGTGTTTGACCGCTCTTTTTTAGGGGTCCGTATTAAGTACATAACCCGAAGGATCCAAACGGAGCTGCTGCTATTAGTATCACTCACGTATTGCTGTCACTCACGTATCCGTCTGTCCGTCGTCTGTCACAAAATTTTGTTTCGAAGAATTTTTTATCTTCCCATTGACAGAACTTAAAATTTGGTGAGAACGTTTATTATTACATATATTTTACTAGCAGATACCAACATATTGATAAATCAGATATTGTCTTTGATAATTCCCTCGTTTGGTACCTTATTAAATGTGCGATGTCTGTCACGCACTTTGGCGGTTTTTTTTGAGGCTGGGAAATTATCAGTTGCCTTATCCCGCTTTGGGTGGAGCGGGAGGGAGTGTCTGACTATTTCTGACTAAAATCCACCCGTGTTCCTTCAGTCGCCTGTGCCAGGGCGAGGTGACTATTTTGAACACTCCTGCAAACCTTACACTTTAAAAGAGACTGACCTCTGAGTTTGTTTCGGTGTTTCTTCTCAGGGTATTCAGCTAGGAAACACCGGCCTCATCTAGCTTAAACTGACAAAAACCATTGACGTGTGAACGTGTTCCTTGTAACCTATTTACTGAATAAACATCATTTATCATTTAACCAACTGACTGTCCTAGAAGGACTGTAATATCTTTATATATAAAACAAAGTCGGATTAGTGACACCATTATAAACTCAAGAACGGCTGGACCGATTTTATTGATCTTTAATTTCTTGGATTTGTCTCCGCCTTGAATAGCAGAATAACTATTAAAAAAATCGGAAAAACTCACAAAAAAAAATTATTAAGAAAATTCATTTTCTCATACATTTTGTATGGAATGGATATTATGTTCATTGATTCTGAGGCGGTACAAAGTTCGCTGGGTCAGCTAGTATATGTATACAGGGTATGTAGTACGTATGTATGAAAATATGTTTGTAAATATCGGGTGTAAAAAGACAGTTTCCGAAGGCGAAAGCCACATATTCTACCCATTATTTGGATCATTTTTTTCCACTAGACCATACCTGGGAAATCACTGGTTCTAGAGATATTGATGTTCAAAGTAGCAATGTTTGTTTTTTACTTTTTTTACGAAAATAAGTGTCATTACTAAACTTTTTTCCAAACAAACATTACCTGAATCGTATTATTATTATACTCTTTGACCTGAATATTTAATTTTTTTTTCGAAATTACAAATTTGCAGTTACGAAAACGCAATGAATATCAAACGTATCCGACAAGTACCTACGTGGCTTAGAGCGAAGGGGCGGGGTTTAACTCCACTAGCCTGTGTTCGCGTTACATTGCGCGGAATAAAAAATAGTTTTATTTTTCATACCTAAAAATAAAAGCCGTTTCCCAGCAATAATTTTTGCGCAAAACTACTTTGTTAGACGTACAGTATGCGTAGTTAATGGCTCTGTGATGTGTCTTATTACATCCTATATGTTTGTGAGTATGTATATAAGTATGTATGTCTGTTTGTACGTCTACATATTTCTTTAGCACGCCCTTTCTTAGCATAGCCTAAACGGCTGGATGGATTTTAACAAATGAGGTATAATTAAATTGTTCTTGACAGCCGAAGTGGTATGGTCTAATTATATTGTAGACAGAATTTATATTATTTTAAACATACAAGAGATAACCAATAAAGCAAGAAGGCCAGGAACGAAGATTCCATCATCAAACACATCATTGGTTACCATCAGGTGAGATAATAATAATAATGATCAAGGGCTTGATCCAGAAGGCAGTACTCCTGGACACGGCGCGCATAGTTAGGAGGTTCCTCTCCCAGGAGCCCTGACCACCGGTAGCTTGGACCCTATCCCGATACCGGTGGGATACTATTTTTTATATTTTTAAATGTTTTTATATTTTGATATTTTAATATTTAAAAATGTAAATTGTATGTTTAAACTATAAAATAAATGGAATAATAATCAAATCATAAATACTAAAAACTACAGGAAATACATAATCAAAGACCCCTCAATAACGAATGATAAATGTCGCTAGTGTCACAGCCAACCAGAAACAATACAACACATTACAGGAGCATGCACAACTCTCACACAGACTGATTATACTCACAGACACAATCAGGTAGCAAACATCATTCACCAACACCTCGCAATCAAACATAAACTCATACAATATCAAGATACAAACACTCCTTACTACAAATATGTTCCACAAACTATTCTAGAAAGCCCCACACACAAACTCTACTACGACCGCGCCATTCTAACTGACAGGACCATTCACTACAATAGACCAGATATAACTCTCCAAGATAAAGTAAACAAAATCACATACCTGATAGATATTTCAGTCCCCAACACGCATAATTTACAAAAGACCACAGGAGAGAAAATAAGCAAATATGCAGAACTTAAAGAGGAAGTGATTAGAATTTGGAGGCAAGAAAAAGTACATGTCGTGCCCATAGTTGTCTCCACTATAGGGGTTATACCCAACCATCTCCACCGTAGCCTCAAATTAATAGAACTGAAAGATTCAATTTACATAACACTCCAAAAAGCTGCAATTTTGAATACTTGTAGAATAGTTAGAAAGTTCATGCAGTTAAAGGAAAATGAAATTTCTCCTCAGAACATACACTCTACAGCTTAGTGTACTCACCACACGCTACATTGACTTGGCATGGCCCGTTAATGTAGCTAAAAACTAGCCAAAGTGCTACGAAACAGTCCATGTTTTTCCCGAATAATAATAATATTCCTCAACTATCACACAACGCCATCTAGTCCCAAGCTAAGCAGAGCTTGTGTTATGGGTACTAGACAACTGATAAACATACTTATATATTTCTAAATACATACATATTATAGATAAAGATAAGATAGAGGTCAAACGCGAGAGACGGTGGAGACGGTCACGCTTTTCATTCAAGTGATACACCGATTTGCAAAACCTAAGTTCTCTCACAAAATGTAAAATGAAAAGGTCAAAATACACTACAATACAGACGAAATAATTGTCTTAAAACACAATAACCTACCTATTTAAATATGTAGAAGACAATGCTGATACAGAGAAACAAAGACATTTGAGTCCATAAGTTACTTACTCAATTTTATTGTTATACATTATACAATGTTCTTTTGAATGAAGTTCAATTGTTTTTGCAACTCAACGACTCTTGTGTCTCTGTTGTTTTCAATATCCAAGCATATTTATATGAGCAATAATGTTTTGTTCTATTCTCTTTTCACTGCTGTATTGAACATTGAAGTGTTTTGATTTAGGTAGATACAAGGACAATGGAGAAATGGAGAGCTCGGAGTTTCCTTACTCAACAGAAATGAAGATATTCGCAGGAGAACCAAGATTTTTTTTTTTTTTTTTTTGGGGGGTGGGAAATCATCTTATGACTCTTTTCGCTCTGGGGTGGAGCGGAAGGGCGTGTCAGACTCTTACTGACTAAAACCCACCCCTGTTCCTCCCTGCCCTACGCGCCCGGGGGCGAGGTAACTCTTTCGAATTTATCGTCTACCCCCGGGCAGGCACTGGCAGGCCCCGTCCTTTGCTGACAACTCTTTGAGGCGCGCGTGGAACACTACGCGCCGTCGACTCTCGGGCCTGGTGCTGATCGGACGGCGAGTTACCCGCTACTCGCCGTCCGCAGGCCCGGGTCTACGGTGGCCGGAGATCGTCTCGCAGCCCCCGGCGTCTCCTGCGACGGCTGCTGCTGGGGGCGCTAGGGCGACTCGGTCTCTGTTGAGTCTCCCTAACGTGTGCCGCCTCCCTCTTCGCGAGCATTACTGCTTCGCAGAAGTTGGAGACGGCCCCCCATTCCCTCTCACTCCGTACCATGGCCTGAACCAGGGCACGGCGCGAGAGGTCGCTGCCGCCTATCGCATCCACGAGGACACGGCGGTGTTCTGCCCAGGCGGGGCAAACCTCCACCGTATGCTCCACCGTGTCCCCGGGGCGATCCTCGCAGTGGAAACACGCAGGGGTCACCTCCGCCTTGATCCGACACAGGTACCTCCCGAAACAGCCATGTCCGGTGAGCACCTGCGTCAGGCGGAAGGTGAGGGCGCCATGGCGCCTCTCCAGCCACTCCTCAAAGAGGGGCACTATCGCCTCGATGGTGGCGTGCCCAGCGCTGGGTTGCGACAGTCGCTCTCTCCATGTCACCATGAGATCCTGCCGGAGCTCTGTCCGCCGAGCCGCGAGTTGTCGCGGCAGCGGAGTTTCGCCCCGGCGTTTAGCCTCCTCGCGCCACTCGTAAAGGTGCGCGAGGATTTTTGCCTCCAGATCCCACGGTGACAGTCCGGCAAGGAGGCTCGCCGCCTCACGGGAGACCGTGCAGTATCCGCGGATGATGCGGACTACTACGGACTACTAAATTTTATTGTTATACATTATACAATGTTCTTTTGAATGAAGTTCAATTGTTTTTGCAACTCAACGACTCTTGTGTCTCTGTTGTTTTCAATATCCAAGCATATTTATATGAGCAATAATGTTTTGTTCTATTCTCTTTTCACTGCTGTATTGAACATTGAAGTGTTTTGATTTAGGTAGATACATGGACAATGGAGAAATGGAGAGCTCGGAGTTTCCTTACTCAACAGAAATGAAGATATTCGCAGGAGAACCAAGGTTGGTAAAAAAACCAGTTATAAATATATTAGGGCTTGTGATTTAAATCTAGCCGAATCAATTGGTTTAGGACCTAATTGTTTGCAATTGAACTAATTTTCATTGAAACCCCATTTGATATAGTGGTGAAACGTGTTATTTTGTAAAACTTAAGTTTGGTTGGTTCGCGAGAGACCACGCGCTGTGTGGGGGTACACCGGCGCCTGTTGGGTTCAACTTTAGAATCTGGTATATCTACTGAACAAACACTACACTCCTCATTTAACTCTGACATACACACATATAGCCAGGTTGGTCCCCGGACGGAAAACTTCAGGAACCTTTGGTAAGTTTTGTAAAACATTTAATTTTGTAGGTTATTCAATTAGCTCTGCGCATCGCAGACAGTTTGCGACCCGGTTGGAGTCAGGGGTCCGGCTAGCGCTCTTCCACGACTCTTGTCTCCTCAAGTCGGAACCTTTGCCCTGGCTTGGTTGCAAACATTTTGGGTATACATCCTAAAGAGTTGTCAAACTTAAGTGGCTGTGGACAGAGCACATTGTCGTCAGAACAGATGTGCGATGGGGCCAAAAGGTTCTGTAATAGGTACAACGACAATGAAAAAATGGAGAGAGCTGTGCTCGCAGTTTCTTTACGCAACAGGAATGAAGATATTCGCAGGTGAACTAAGGCTGCCAACGTTGCCTAAGGAATAAATAAAATAAAATAAAAAAAAATAAAAAAGCCTTATATTTCTTGCCAATTACATGCATACAGAATTGAAAGAGTAAAAACATTTATAATTAAATATTGAGAAAATTAAAATAAATTTAGAATGAATTATTTTGTTAATTAGAAATAGCAAAATAATTTGAAAATTTGTAATTTAAAATAAATTATATAAATCAATAATAATAATAAATTAATATAATAGATTGTAAATATTATTCATTACACTTCCATTCGATTATGTCATTAATTAAAACATTTTATATGTGCAAGAACCCCTCTTAGGTGCAGGCCTCCTCCAGAGATTGCCATGCGTCCCTATTGCTTGCTACCCTTGCCCAGTCCTTGCCCGCTATGTGTGTTATATCATCTACCCATCGTGTTTGCGGTCTACCTCTCTTTCTGTAGCCTGCTGGTCCTGGCCACACCGTGGTTCGTATGGTCCATCGGTCGTCAGTCATTCTGGCTACGTGACCTGCCCATCTCCATTTTAGTTTCTGTGAGTAACTAAGGGCATCAATAATATCAGTCTTTTTACGGATTATACTATGAGGTATTTTCTGCAATTTGCTTATCTTCATCATGCTCCTCTCCATACTTCTTTGACTTGTCTTTATTTTGCTTTTTACTTTATGCGAAAATTTCCACGTTTGACATGCATATGTCAATGAGGGCAAGAGGCATGAGTTCATTATTTTTCTCTTTAGTTTTAAATGAAAATTACCTTTCAGCACTTCCTTATAACTCCAAAACTTGTTCCAGGTCTTTTGGACTCTTCTGTCTACTTCTTGTTGGTTGTTTAATGCGCTGAATGAAATTTGTTTTCCTAAATATATATAGTTACTCACATACTCTAGCTGGACATCTTCAAGTTTTATGGTTTCGGGTCTATTGTTTGTCATTGTTTTTGTTTTATTTAAATTTATTTCCAAGCCGACTTTCTTGCTAGCTCTATGCAAGGTGGATATCATATATTGTAGGTCATTATGGTTATCACTTAAAAGTACAATATCATCGGCAAACCTTAGATGTGAAAGATAATTTCCTTTGATATTAATGCCCAAATTGCTCCAGTCTAGATTGCTTATGACCGACTCTAGCACTGCTATGAAAAGTCGTGGTGAGAGGGGGTCACCCTGCCTGACCCCTCTTTCTAACTTTATTGGTGGTCCTACTTTGTCCAATTGTATTCTACTTACGCCTAAGGAATAGCCAAACTAAATTGGTAGTGGGCAGGGCACGTTGTTGACAGAACATATCATCGATGGGGCCGAAAGGTTCTAGAGAGGAGACCGCATACTGGAAGATCCGGCGTTGGAAGGCCTCCCACAAGGTGGACCGATGACCTGGTGAGGTTTGCGGGTAACCGATGAATACGCAAACACAGGACACGTCATCTTTTGGCTGAAAAGATTATGATATACAGGTATAAGGACTAACTTTTTCCAAGGATTTTACTCTCGTGTCCTATATTATATAAACTGTTTGTGAGCGTGTGGACTGTAATTAGAGGAAAGGTGGTAAGAACCGATGGTGATTATTTTAGACCAATATCACGAAACATACAGATCAGATCACAAAAAGTTGACACAAGCATGACACAAGCTAAAGAAAAACTAAAAACGTACTGAAAACAAAATATCATCAAAAATATTAAAAAAGGTATACTTACAAAATTGGAATGGAACTTCCAGCCAGTTGCCAACATAAACCGTGCATTTTTGTGGCTAATACACTCGGCGTCAGTTACCTTTCCTACTGTGAAATAATTTTGAAATCAAATCAGGACTTTCAGATCTACCTACCCTTCATAAACATACAATTTTGTCTCTTTGTTTGTTGTACAATTTTAATACCATTCTATCAGATCAAAAACACACGAACAAACAAAACAATCGAGAGATGGGACGATTATAATTAAATAATTAATTACTAATATCGGTGAATTAAGAGGAACCATCAGATCTAAGATTATTATTTCCGTCTTTATCAATAAAAAGTATATTATTATGATAAATGTAATAAATTACTTACCATTCATTGTAATCAAATAAAAAATGAATGATTACACCTAAAACAAATTAATTATGTTCTAATCACTTAAATAAGAGCTCCTTGTAAATGATTTGTCTTCGAAGCATACCACATCATAATTATTAAAAACCTACCTTTTTTAATTATTTTTGAGTTTCATACAGTTTCCTACAGGTTAGTTGACCAAATAAGAGTAACTTTATCCAAAATCGAATTGTCCCAGATAAAAGCTTGTTTTTTGAAATATTTTACTACCTTAAATTACTAAATCCATTCAAAATTAAGTAAGTTGTATGTATGTATGTATGTCGGGCTGGTTTGCGCAACTCCACGCCCATGGCGCGTATTTTGCGTACAGAATTAAGTAAGTTAGAAACCTTTCAAATCTGATGGTAGGGAAAACTGTCAAGTGACAGAAAAAGGATGCACATATTATTATTGACTCGCGTACGAAAGAGATAGTGAGATTTCCCCACCATACTCTCACTCTTCCTCATACCAATACCTATTTGAAATACGAATTGTATTATTTAATAACCAAGTTTGATGGTGTTTTAAGGAAAATATTTATTTTAGTCTTATTTGTGTTTCATACAAAACATTGTACAAAAATAAACACAAGAGAATACTCTATTCTGCGTATTTTAATTTGACATGCACCAATCATAACATCCATTAGCATTCAAGACCTAGCCTTAAACTATGCAGTATAATTTTAATTCAAGATTTTAACTAAAACAAAATTGTCCCTAGATATTTTCCTGGCCGCTCCCCACCCAGGAGACTGCAGCCTGGCCTTGTGAATAATGAAAACTAATTATTCGCCAAGACATTATGAATATGAATCACCCTCGGCCGGATATCTACTTATTTTTCTCTGACGACAGACGGTTCTCCAGCAAAATGATCTCGAACAATATCGTTCCCGGGTATAATGACAATAGATCTTCTTTTGCGACATCCTTATAATTATTTTCTTAGTATAAAAGCGATTGTAATTATCGTGTGTCAAGCTTGTTTTAAGATACGAAAATAGTTTTTAATTAATTTTTAGATAATGTCGAAATGCTTCCTTGAAAATATTTTGGTATAAAATACTTGACGGTATCAACGAACTTTGTAAGGATTTTATTAATTATTTATCTACTATAATAAGACCAAAACACTTCTTAGTGAAAACATAAAATTTTGATTCAAATCAAATAAATATGATAATTAGGTACCTAAGATTACTTCCACCAATATGTGTGCGTGTCACTAATGAACTTTATCTTTAAACTTGTTATCGTTTAGTTATTGTAGCCTATGCCAAATGACTGTTAACCCGTCACCGCTCAACGCTGCACTAGTGAGGGAGGGCGAAAAAAAAAATATTATTAAAAATAATAATTATTTTAAATATGAATTACACAAATAATAAATAACATAACAAATGAATAAACATATTATATTATATTTTTAAATATTTCAATAAAAAAAATAAAGAAACATTTAAAAATATAAAAGACACAGGGTATCCTAGTTTAGGAGGCAGAGTTTAAATTTGTATGCCTTTCACAAATTGTGTAACAAGTGCTAGATATTAAGCAAATTGTAAGGTATTTTTGTTCAATAAAGATTATTATTATTATTTCGTATATTTATTTTTACACATATTATTTACATTTTTAAATATTTTTAAAAGAAAACATTTAAAAATATAAAAATAGTAGTCCACCGGTATCGGGAGCAGGGTCCAAGCTACCGGCGGTCAGGGCTCCAGAGAGAGGAACCGCCTGACAATGCGAGCCGTGTCCAGAAGTACTGCTTTCTGAATCAAGCCCTTGATCCAGCCGCCTAACGAGAGCCTTCTGAGGTTTTGGTCGAGGCTCGTGGCTATTAAGCCATTGGCTGACATGACTATCGGTACAATGATCGCTGAGTCCACATCCCACATGTCAAACACCTCGCGAGCCAAGTCAATATACTTGATTTGTTTATCTTTCTCTGCTTTCACGAGGTTCTCGTCATGTGGGACGGTAATGTCAACAATCATTGCACGCCTCTCGATTCGGTCCACCACCACTATATCAGGCTTATTGGCTACAATAGTCCTGTCAGTGATGATGGACCAATCCCAGTACACTGAGATATTACCATTATCGAGAACTGGGTCGGGCGCATATCTGTAGTACGGCACTTCCGATTCCTGCACAAGAGAGCATTTCAGGGCAAGTTGCTGATGGATAATCCTGACTACAAGGTTGTGCCTATGCAAGTACCCACCGTTAGCTAGACGAGAACAACCAGAGATTATGTGGCGGATTGATTCGCCCGGACGATGACATGCCCGACATATGTCAACAGTGCCGTCCTTCACAATAAACCTCCGGTAGTTTTTCGTTATGATAACTTTGTCCATAATTGCACAGGCAAAACCTTCGGTTTCCCCAAAGAGGTCACCGACACGCAGCCAGGCTACGGACGCTAGTTGGTCTACATCGGGCCCATGTAGGGCCCGGAAAAAGCGTCCGTGAAGTTCCTTACTCTGCCATACTTCCCTGCCACCGTTAGTGTCAAGCACTAGAGGTTTGCGCCAGTTCTCGTTAGCCAAGGAGAGTGGGGTAAGGCCCTTGTCCACCGCCACTACATCTCGATGCATACCCACGTCAGCAGCTAGGAAATATTCCCTCAGACTGCATACCTCGCGGTTGTGGAGGGCCTTAGCATTTAAAGAGCCTCGTCCTCCCCACTTCCGCGGGATATACAGTCTCATCACTGACGAACGTGGGTGATTCATTCGAAATGCAGTCAGCAGTATACGGACACGCCTATCCAGGGCGTCAAGTTCTGTTTGAGTCCATTTGAGTACGCCAAAAGAGTACATCAATACTCTTAATAATGACCCAACCGTTGGAGGCGCGCACCTTGTTTCCGCCCGATAGAAGGCTATTAAATACCTTCTTTAGGCGGCCTAAGAAGCGCTCCTTCAACGATTGCTTCATGTCAGTAACATTGATACCTAACGCTTCCGACATACCCAAATACTTATAGGTTTCAGTTAGAGGGTGGGATCTCAGGTTTATGGAATCCGAGAGTTGAGTTCCCACGGATTCCACAATCTCCCCTCGTTTTACATGCATGACTGCACATTTGTCCACACCAAACTCCATCCTGATGGCACTACTGAAGGTTTCAGTTACCTTCAGTAGCTTCATCAGTTGCAGATTGTTAGGGACAAAAAGTTTCAAGTCATCCATGTAAAGGAGGTAAGACATAACCTGACCACCTCTCTTCAACCGATAGCCTAGTCCTGAATTCTTCAGCAGTGTGCTTAGAGGATTCAAGGCTAGGCAAAACCAAAGCGGACTCAAACTGAAACCCTGGAATATACTCTGCTCGATCCTTATCGGTTCGCTATTCCTCTGGATTTGTCGACATCCTGGATAGCGAAGGACCGTCCTCCATTGCCCCATACATGACATCAGGAAGGTGCGTAGCGTTGCATCAACTATATACAATTTTAGCACCCTCACGAGCCATGTATGAAGAACTGAGTCATAGGCCTTCTTATAGTCTATCCAACATGTCGACAGATCCTTTCGGAAACGCCGAACCTGTTGGCTAATGGTCATATCTATGAGGAAAAGCTCCTTAGTACCGCGGGACCCATTCCTACATCCATTTTTAGAGGCAGACATGATACAGTTACTATCTATATGTGTGTTAATCTTAGCTTTCAAAATGGAAATAAGAACCTTATAGATGTGGTAAGCACGTGATCGGTCTATAATTTTTAGGTTCCGCAGTACTACCTGTTTTATGGAGCAGGTAGGTTATTCCTGTTGTAAGGAACTCGGGTAGCGAACCAGACTCCAAGGCTGTCTGGTATTGAGATGCCAAGCGAGCGTGCGACCTTTGTAGCCACTTTATCCAAAAATTGTGCAGCCCGTCCGGCCCTGGAGATTTCCAATTAGGCAACGGACGGACTGCACGGGCTACATCTTGAGGGCTGATAATGATTGCGCCCATTTCTGTTATTGGATCGCACGCTCGCTCGATCTCTCGAGTCTAGTCACCTTCGGTGTGACTGACAGGCACCGACCAGATGTTGCGCCAGAATGAACTCATGGCGTCATCATCCGGCAGACGCGTGTCAGTCACACCTTGTTCCGGTCGCTCCCATGTCCTACATACCCACCTTTCATTACTCCGGAATGTGCGATTCTGGGTGTATCGCTCCACCCGCCTCTTATACCTACGGATGCGGTTTGCCCATGCATATACCTTCTGCTTCAGGAAGTCGATGCGCTCTGTGACACGGGACAAATAGTCTCGGGAGCTGATATCAGTCCCCGAAAACGCCCGTCTCACAAAGCGCATCACTCTTGGGCGAGTGTTGCCCTCCCTGAAGCAGATTAGTTTGCCGATGAGTGCTCTAGCCCCACCAATACGACACTCGATCCTGCGCTGCCAAGCCGGCACGGCTGGTTTCGGTCGTCGGTCGTGTAGCTCTGTCATTAGGGAATTTGACGTGAGCTACACGACATGCCGCTACAGCCGTGCAGTACATTATCAAGTGTGAGTCGGTGAGGTCTTTGCAGTTATCAAAATAATTTAGTAATAATATATTAATTATTATTCTTAAAAACGCAAAAAAAAAATTAAACAAAGACCGCTGATTTCGATTAATTTGATTTTGATATTTGCTACCTAATTCCCGAATTAAAAAATATTATTGTAATCAATATATTTTATTTTATTCCAGGTCTGCTGGAAGAAATTTCTTTTGAAATAAGCAGCACCTTTGTACTATTCTTTCTGTAATTGTTATTTTTTTTTGTCTCTTGTCTACATAAATAAATAATAAATTAATTAATATTTGTAACTACTTACTCCAACAATATTTTCTGATCCAGTTGAGCTAAAATTCCCAGAAAAATTATTATCTCCAGTGTCGACTACAACTTCTATCAATAAAACAAATACAATATTAAAGTAGGCAAGATCAATCAATTTGAAGACGGGTTTTTTTTAGGGTGGGAAATCATCAAATAATTTCTCCCGCTCTACGGGTCAGACTTTTGTTGACAACCCCACGCGTGTTCCTTCAGTTGCCAAAAAAAAAAAGTATCAGGGCCGAGGTGACTGTTTCAAACACTCTCGCGACCCTGACAGAATTTTTAGACCATCCACAAATTTGTAGACCATCACAAATTTGTAGACCATCCACAAATTTGTAGACCATCCACAAATTTGTAGACCATCCACAAATTTGTAGACCATTCACAAATTTGTAGACCATCCACAAATTCTGCAATATATATGTGCCAAATAGAGTAGGTAGTAGGTACATAAATCATTTACACACAACAAAGGCACTATCGATTTTTTACAGTGTATGACTCTAACAACGTACGTACTTTTGGACTGAGACATGCGACGCTACAACAACGTGGTTTTCATAGAAAAATGAAATGGGCATAATTTATCCGTAACGCGTTTTCATAGATTTTTACCTCATATACAGGGTGTAAAAAGACACATCACATAGCCGTCAACTACGCATACTGTACATCTAACAAAGTAGCGTTGCGCAAAAAATATTGCTGGGAAACGACTTTTATTTCATGGTTTCAAAAAAAACTAGTTTTTATTGCACGCAGTGTAACGCGAACCCAGGCAAGTGGAGTTAAATCCCGCCTCTTCGCTCTAAGCCACATAGGTCCTTGCCGGCTACGTTTGATTTCGAAAATTCGAAAAAGAAAATAAAATTCAGGTAATGTTTGTTCGAAAAAAGTTTAGTAATATCACCTTGAATTCATTTTCATAAAAAAGTTTAAAAAAATTTGCGACTTTGACCTTCAATATCTCCAGAACCAGTGAGTTCAGGTATGGTCTCGTGGAAAAAAATGATCCAAATAATGGGTAGAATATATGGCTTTTGACTTCGGAAACTGTCTTTTTCACACGTTATTATCCGTTGACATTTTGCTAAAATAATCATTGGATTTTTCAAAGGGTCGTTGCATTGTCGCGTGATGCGCGCGTCGCTCCTATCTGCGGGGAGTCTTAATGCGTCAATCGAATAGGTATTATGCAGTCCACAATCCTACTCTGTTATTATCTGACTTTATCTAAACACTATCTGTCGTATTATTATTATCTTTATTATAAAATGCTATGAAAAATCTGAATTTTCTGCACACATTTTTAACAGTTCACCATGTTGTTAGGCAGTGTAGTTATTTCCATTTTTTTGTTATTAAACTACGTAGCATGTTTGCCAAGAGTCGATCCTCTCGTTGACACCAATGTGGGGCTGATTCGAGGGTTGAAGGCTGACGATGGAGACTATGCAATGTTCTTGGGAATACCTTATGCTCAAGTGGACCCTGAAAATCCTTTTGGAGTAAGTGCTCAGTTATAGTTGATAAATGTTTGACCATTTAGTTAAATTTATAATAGCAACTTACATAATATATCTCATGATTGTTTTGAAAAAAAAAACCGACAAGACGAGTCGGACTCGGCTCCTGAACAAATCATATTATTTTCAGGTGTTTTTTAAACTGTATCCACCTTATAGGTTTTCCTGTAATCTATAAGTAAAGAACTGCTTCCTGTTTTTTTTTCAAAATTTTAGTCCCAGTGGTTTCAGAGATAAGGGAGGGAGGAATGGTAATTTTTCGTCTGTTTTCTTAAAAAACTTAAAAATTATATACTTAATTTAAAATTATGAAAAATATAGATTCGAGACCCTCACAATGTGCCCTTTCATTTGATATGTCGCACGACACCGTTTGAAAAACTTTGATTTTTAATTTTCCGATTTTCATCCCAAAAGTGACCCCCAAATTCCATATTAATTTATTTAGGGTACACGTCCGTGTTTGGGTCACAGATATTCATGTGTGTATCAAATTTCAACTCTATCGGTCCAGCAGATTCGGAGCAAATTGGCTGTGACAGACGGACAGACACACGAGTGATCCTATAAGGGTTCCGGTTTTTCATTCGGGCTTTCGGAACCCTAAAAATACCATTAATTCTTAGAATACACAAGGTTTTTTTAATTTTTTGTGCATTGGGTTGAATAAAAACAATGTTATCGCTTCCAGCTACGAATTTTATCTGTAGATCACACGTTATCACTTACAGATGTTATCTTTAGATCACACTGTTAAATAGATATAATACAAACTGCATTTATTACATAACCTTACTTCGTTATAACCTGGGGCTCTGATACTCAGGACCTCATGGCACTTAGATAGCACATGTCATTCTCTTTTTGTTTAGGGTTAGCATAATTATAACTATACCAACTTGCATTAATTAATAAATAAATAATATAAAAATAAAAAAGCCTTTAATTTCTTGCAAGAAATAACAAAATAGTTATACTTAATCCTAATTATTACACTACTTTTCTTTTTTTTTTTTTTTTGATGTTTGCTTAAGTTATAATTTAATTATATATTTTTTTTTTTAATAATATCTTTAATGATCTGCAAGAACCCTTCCGCAGGTGAAGGCCTCCTCTAAAGAAGCCCAATTTTCCCTATCTTGAGCTGTTTGCATCCAGTCCGTGCCAGCCGTTTTACTAATATCATCCGCCCATCTCGTAAGCGGTCTTCCTCTATAGCGTTTCCCTCTTGGGCCTCTCCACAATAACACCCTTTTGGTCCATCGCTCATCTGTCAGCCTCGCTACATGCCCCGCCCATTTCCATTTTAGTTTTTGGCAGTAGTTTAGCGCATCGATAGCTCTAGTTACACTTCTTATTTTTGTGTGTCGTATTTTGTGGATTTTCTTTATTTTCAGCATGCTTCGTTCTAGGCCTCGTTGACACGATGTTATTTTTTGCTTTATTTTTGCTGTGTACTTCCAGGTCTGACAAACATACGTTAAGCACGGTAAAAGGCAACTCGACATGACCTTAGTTTTTATGTTCACTGGCATATTACTTTTAAAAACTTCCTTTAGGCTCCAATATTTGTTCCAAGTAAGTTGGATACGCCTCTCTATTTCCGCAAGATTGCTATCCTTGTTGAAGCCGATTTGTTTGCACAAGTATAAGTAGTTATTTGTATAGTCCAGGATTTCGTTGTCTGCAGAAATTATCTTTTCCGTGCTGTTCGTCATAACCATTGTTTTTGTGAGATTCATCTCTAAGCCTACCTCTTGACTAACTACATTTAGCGATTGGATCATGACTTGTAATTGTGAGCTTGATTCCGATACAAGTACCAAGTCGTCAGCAAATCGGAGGTGGCTCAGGTATTTTCCGTCTATGTTTAGGCCGCTAGTTTTCCAATCCAGCTTTCTTATTATCGACTCTAGAATAGCAATGAACAGCTTCGGGGAGGTCGGGTCTCCTTGTCTCACTCCTCTTTCGATGGGAAAGCTTTGGCCGACTCTTTCCAATTTAACTCTGCCCGTGTTTTTATTATAAATGCTTTTTATTACCTCTATAGTCGTTCTCTACCCCTTGTTCTATTAGCGCCTTCCAGATACTTGAATGCCTGCCACCCATGATACTTCCAACTTGCATTAATGCACTTTATTTCGTCATCATCATCATGATGCACTTTATTTAAATTCAAATAAAACATTGTCTCCAGTAATTACAAATCTAACTTGATTAGTTCTGAAACATTAAACACTATTCATTTCAGACATCAACGCCACAACCCAAGTTTGAAGATACATTCGAAGCATACGATGGCTCAGCAATCTGCCCTCAAGTCTACCAACATAACGGCACCATTCTGGGCACACCAGACTGCCTATACCTCAGTGTCTACGTACCCACTACAGCCACTTCCAGCAACCGCCTCCCAGTCATGATCTGGGTCTATGGAGGTTCCTTCCACAGAGGATATTTTGGGAGAGACTTCTATGGACCATCTAATCTTGTGAAACAGGACGTCATTGTCGTGACGTTCAATTATCGTGTCGGTGCATACGGTTTCATGTGCCTTGACACTTCTGAAGTACCTGGTAATCAAGGTCTGAAAGACCAATACATAGCAATGAAATGGGTAAAAGATAATATAGAAGCATTTGGGGGTGATGCCGATAAGATAACTTTGTTTGGAGAAAGTGCTGGAGGACACTCAATAGACCTACATTTGTTATCCCCAAAAGAAAAAATATACGACAAAGTGATTATACAAAGTGGTAGCGCATTAGCCGCAACGGTTTTATATGAACCTGATAGATTAGCTCCAATAAAAATAGCAGACCGTTTAGGCTTTGAAACTACTGATATAAATGAAGCAATCGCGTATCTTGCTAATAGTGATTCAAATTCAGTAGTGGGAACTGCAGTTGATCTAGGAATAATGTTTAAACCGTGTGTAGAAAAAGAATTTGATGGAGTGGAACCTTTTATATCTAGTTCTTGGCTCAACGCTGGGATACCTAAAGTTAGAAATATGCCAATAATGATTGGTTTCAATGAACATGAAATGGTCGGTTTTCATTTCAATAAAAATGCCGAATACTTCCAAAATTTAGACATCGTATCCAATTATTTAGAAAGAATATTTAATTTTGAAGACGCGGAATTACAAGAAATGAAGGATTTCATATCGCATTTCTATTTTGGAGACGAAGCGTTGAGTGAAGATGTGAAATGGGGCATTATAAATTTTGATTCCGATTTCACATATATACATCCTGTGCAAAGATCTATTAAGAAATATTTAGAGGCTAGAGCAGAGAACATTTTCTACTACATGTTTTCATATGTTGGTGGAATGAATGACCTTGTCTTGGAAGTTGATGAGTATAGTGGCAGTAGTTCATGCTGTGCCTCGCATGCTGATGATTTGGCCTACTTGTTTAATATGAGCCACAGACCAGACCCTACATCTAAAGATGAAGTTATTATTGAACGGATGACTACAATGTGGACTAATTTTGCTAAATTCAGGTAGGTAGCATATCATGTGGTTGTGTTTCTCATTGACAATCTTAAAACTGTCAAAAATAATATTATTTAAATACATTTATATCCAAGTTTCAACATCAGCCTTTTAGGTTTATTGCAGACTTTTTCTAGCTTTGTTTTATTAATCATCATCAACATCCTTCCCTTGTTTCATGTTATTTGGGTTCGGTACAAAATAATTTCTTTTACGTATTTTTAATTTTTTGTTTTTCAGTGACCCTACTCCGCAAATAACTGAATTGCTTCCAGTCAAATGGGTGCCGATCACAAAAGACGCCTTTACGTACATGCACATTAGTGACGAGCTGTCCCTGGGTAGTCGACCAGCTAACGACAGGATGGCTTTCTGGGATCTGTTCTACAAACTGAATGAAAATATGCAGAGTGAATTATAAATATGACGGAAGATCTCAATAAGTTTAAAAAGCTATAACAATTAAAAATGAGGTTATGTTTATACTAGATGTGCCACGATAATTGTTTTATCCTAAATAATAATAGGACTGTATCAATATTATTCAAGCCCTTACAGCTGACTTGTCGTAAGCGACATCTTTTCGAGAATGCGTTTTCGATTTTAAACTATGACTGTTAAAAACGCTTTTTCAAACAAAAAAAAATCGCTTACCATAGTCAGCGGTAAGGGTTTGTTATGTTGACGTTGGTGTAGGGTACCGTAGTCCTAACAAGGACAAGGAACCCTTATAGTTTCAGTCTATCCATCCGAGACATAGCTTAGAGACTGTTATCAACAGAAAGCTGAAATTTTGTATGGATATATATATTAATCACACCAAGAAATCGAAACAAAAAAATCTTGATTTCTTTTTTATTGAAAAAAAAAATTACTCACTTCAGATGTAGGGGAGGCTCAACATGTAAAACAGGTATTTTTTTCTTGCCCACGGATAGTGCTTTTAAAGCCATTGCGATTTTGCACATAATATTTTTCGATTCAGTAATTCGTTTGCGAAATATTAAATTTTAAAATGATTTTTTTTTGTTCGAGACGAGCGTCCCCCCTTTCCTAAAAGCTAAATTGTAAACTTAAGAAACCTTAAAAAAAATGCGGTGGTAGTATAAACAACAAACTTTGAAGGATAACTATCACGGCTAAGTTAACTCTATTAGTTTAAGAGTACCTAAGTCCTACCTAAGTTTAAGTACCTGTTTTAAGTTTATTTTAAAACTTGAAAAGGGTAGTAACATTTTGGAAAATTAAAATCATTCTTTTCTTCGTTTTTAATTGAAATGTTATTGTCCGCTAAACTGTGAATTCAATTAATATGTTCATAGTAATAAACAAAAAGCCCCCTTCTAAGTCTGCATGTTATAACGGGCGACTACGAAACCCTACCACGCGCGTGTCCTTGACCAGTTTTTTATAATAAATAGAAAGAAAGAAAGGAAGAAAAAAAGATTTATTTGCCACAGATAGAGGCACACACAACAATAAATACAAACTTAATCATTCAAAAAGAAAAAAAAAATCACAAATGTAGGTAGCAAAAAAGAAAGAAAACAAAAAAGAATAGAAAAAAAGTGTGCGCCCCACGGCTGCGCCAAATAGGTCCAGTTCAGCATATAAGCCAGACAGCTAGTGCCTGACGCTGGTTTTCAACTGGACCTGAGAGTTGTATTGTAAATAATAAATAACTAATCAGTCCTCATACAACTTTTTAATTATAACAAAGCGATAGTAAATATCTTGTTTTTAAATGATGATTATGATTGAAAGGCAGATTGATTATGATGATATAAATCTTAATTGTGAAGATTAATCTGGGCATTAAATTGATATCTCCAAACAATGAATAGACCTTTGAATCACAGAATTATCGCAGAATTATAGACTCAATCAATCTCTCCCTGTATTATCAACAGAATGATCTGCCAGTTAATCAGTAGTTTGTTTCGTAAAATGTCCAATAAAGGAAATGAGCAGGTCTTAATTAACACATAAATACTCTGTCAATCAGTTGGACAGTATCGAGCGACAGTTTAATTTGTCAGACTTCAAATAAGTCAGTCAGCCGGATGAAAAGGACCGGAGGCTGTGTTTTTAATGATGGCTTCTTTTTTTAATACTGCCGTATTGTAGAGAAAATAGCTTGATCATTCAATGTTAACATATTTTGAGAGAGGTGAAGTAAACGTTTATTCAAAGCCCATATATATTCTACTAATACTATCATCTACTAGTATTAATCATAACTAATATCTAATATATAAAAATCCCGTGTCACGGTGTTTGTGGTTGCACTCTTCCGAAACGGCTCGACCGATTTTAATGTTTTTTTTTTGTATATTTGGTAGATATGAATTATTTTTCACCCTCCTACCCACTACCCAGGGGTTGAGGATAAATTCGAAACAGAGTTACCTCGCCCCTGGGCACTCAGGGCAGGGGAGGAACAGGGGTGGGTTTTAGTCAGTAAGAGTCTGACACGCCCTCCCGCTCCACCCTAGATCGGGAGATGTCATTGCATGATTTACCACCACACAAAAAAAAAAACCCTCCTTTCCAACCCCCCATTTTTTAATCGCAGAATGCGAAAGTAAGTTAGTTTGTTTGTTAGCTTTTCACGCCCAAACCACAGAACCGGTCATCATGAAATTTGCATTATACGTTGTCAGGGATACAAAAAAGACTTAGAGCCGATTTCACCAATTCTAAACGCCCAGCGATGTTTACAAGTAGCGGCACGAAAATTTAGCACTGACCGTTATTGCGCAGAAGTAAAAATTAAGGGACCTGAAGGGGCTAGCGGAATGAAGGGCGAGCGTGCGTAGCGCCGATTGGCTCTTCAGTCGCATTCTGTTCCCCGCGCGCCCCCGCGCGCCACCCGCGCCACCCACCCATGCGCAGCAATTATCTCATTTAAACTCGTTTAGCTGCTGTCATAAAGCTAAAGAGTTTGTTTGTTTGTTTGGTTGAACGCGCTAATCTTAGGAACTACTGGATCAAATTGAAAAAATATTTTTGTGTTGAATCATCCATTTATTGAGGAAGGCTAGACTATGTAACATCACGCTGCCACTAACAGGAGCGAAGCATCATGAGAAAAAAACGGAAAAAAAATCCTTTTTAGAGCTTCAGTTGCGTGCGCTGCGTAAACAGTTAAAGTTTCGCAAAAATTCTGTATGACGGAGTTGTTCTCCATTTAAAGTTCTCTACGACAGTAATCTACATGGATTTTATTTTTTACGCTAAGCTTAGTTCAGTATAACTTAGTTTATAGAGCGAATGGTGAAATCGGCCCGTAGATTACCTTTCCTCCAGAAAAAACGTACTGTTTCCAAGGGAAAGAACAATCACTTTCGATGGTCACAATAATTGCTTTCGGACAAGATGCGTGACTTTCGAATCATTTTGCTCCCGTGCGAACCGCTTAAAACACACTATACCATTGGCTTTTCAGAAATGCTTACAATCTTTTTGCTAAACTTCTAAAACGTTTAAATAGAATAATAATAAAAATATTTTGTAAACATAACACTATTATTTTATGGTCTTTTTATTACATATCTCTTTAGATAAGATAAGATGTTATATCTCTTTATAATGGAGAAGGGGCTTGTATTGAAGTAAGATTAATAAAAATCTTACTTCAATACAAGCCCCTTCGACTTGTATTCAGTGAGAGAGGGAGAGATACAGTGCTGTGCTATCTAGTATTTCCAAAACTGCAAGAGCTCTCGAATACACGTTCTTCTGCTTTGTTGCAGGCAAGATATGGGTAAGGTTGCGTTCCGAATCACGTCAAAATCGCTGTCAGTGCGTCAAAAAATCAATTATCTTCGCGTGCACTGCCAATCGGAACGACTTTCGACGCGATAACAGCGACTTTGACGTGTTTTGGAACACGGCGTAAAAAGAAAGTAGGTTTGCTGCAGGAATTGGCTAGGTGAAAGAGCAAAGCTGGAAGGTGAGACGCTGACCACGCCTGGGAAAGGACTATGTCCAGGTGTGGAAGTCTTTAGTCTGAAATGATATTGATTGCGATCAGAATCATAATTATACTTAGGATATTTCTACATGGTCTAACGGAAATACGTGGTCATAAGAATAGAAAATCACAGGTACTCATTTCAGAAACAAAAAAATTACAGGAGAATGATAGAACTATCGTGTTTGGACTCATTTGAAAGAGCTCATGGAAATCTTTGTGGCTGATGATGTGACCGACCTGATGGTGGATTTCGAAGGTAGATATAGAATCTCATTGACGGCACTACGTAGAACCCTTGTGTTTGGACTCATTTGATAGAGTTCATGAAGACTAGTGCCATCAATGAGATCCTAAACCTACCTTCGGAGTCCACCATCAGGTCGGTCACATCATCAGTCACTAAGGTCTCCATGAACTCTTTCAAATGAGTCCAAACACGATGGTTCTACGTAGTGCCGTCAATGAGATTCTACACCTACCTTTGGAGTCCACCATCAGATCGGTCACATCATCAGTCACAAAGTTCTCCATGAGCTTTTTCAAATGAGTCCAAATACGATAGTTCTACGTGGTAGCATCAATGAGATCCTATACCTGCCTTCGGAGTCCACCATCAGGTCGGTCACATCATCAGTCACTAAGGTCTCTATGAACTCTTTCAAATGAGTCCAAACACGATGAATCTACGTAGTGCCGTCAATAAGATCCTATACCTACCTTCGGAGTCCACCATCAGGTAGGTGACATCATCAGTCGCATAGGTCTCCATACTCCGTCAAACAAAATTCTCAAGAGCGAGTTCAAAACTATAACAAAATTAACAACTTAGAAAAATAATGTAGGGTAAGATACTCGTACTTAGGTACCTATAGTTTCGTTTGGAGAGCTCGGCCACGCTATAAATATAAATGTATATTTCGAATTTTCGATCGATTAGCGGGGGAACGTAGCGAGCCGGCAAAAGCGATACAGGTCCTACCTCGGTGACGCCTGGCGGGCTACTTATACTTATAGTACTCTTTGGGGCTACTGAAGCGAAGCGCACAGGCCGCTTTGTTTTATAATAAATAAACTGTTAAAATAATAAACTATTTCGAGAAAAAGTAATCGTAGAATATCATTCTAAACCTCATTGCCTATTTTTTGACATGTTTTTTGGGTGTAAAAGTTCAGTCTACTTCAAGTACCACTTGAAAAACGATTAATAATTTCGCTGTTTTCGCGATTTTTTATGATCAAGTAAAGTTGTAAATATCGTGTTTTAGATCTCAGAATAACCAAGAATGTTTATTAAACTACAACATATATTTTTATCAGATCTGAACAGAGAATATTTAATTATTTAATGTTGAACCAAAAATAGGTCGATTCTGAGAATCCTGGCCTTAATTAACTTTAATTTCAGCGTTGAAGTCGGTGTCAAATAACGAAGAAACAAAATTACAAAACTCCGACTTCCGAAATTAAAGTCAAATAATCATATTACAATTTTAGTGTTTTTTTTAATGTTGGAAGTCGATTTAATTTTTTTTTTCTGAAATGAGTACCTATGAAAAACCAGGCTCAAGAAAAAAATAGGTGGTTCGTTTAGATGTCAATGTATACGTTTCTATAATAAACTTCCTAGCCAAATTCAAGAACTAAGCATAAATAAATTTAAATCATTTATTAAACGTAAGCTATGCCAGAAAGCTTTTTACACAATTAATGACTTTCTTGAGGACAAAAAGGCGTGGGATTGAGCTGCTTCAATGATATACATGAGCCATTGTTTTCATATGTACTACTTACTGATGAAAAATTTTTTATATATATATTTTTTTTTAATATTCGTTTTTGACATGAATACTTGTATAGTATTGTATTATATTTTTTATTTTATTTTTTTATTGACATTTTATTATTATTATTATTTTTTTTGACTTGAATACTTTGTTAAGTATTATATTTATTTTTATTTTTTGATTGACATATTATGATTACTATTTTGTTTGACACAAATATTTACTTTGTAAAAGTATTATATTTTTATTTTTTTTTGATTACTTAATTATTGTAAATGTGAGGACTATGTGGGTTATTATTATTATTTTCTCCTCCTTTTTACAGTAATTTTCAACGTTGTCTGACAGTTTGAGTACTTTTGCGGCCTACCCAAATGTCTTTTCTTTGGTATTGTTCGTCATGTCATTGAGCTCCTTAGTGGTTTTTAAGTTGAGCTATTCGACTATTGACAAATGCTTGCACTGACTGGACAGGTCCACTCAAATATGTTTGGTTCTTTCTTCAAAAGACCACTACAGACACTAAGCTGCATGGTCCTCATATAGAATAATGTGAATGCGAGAACTATGTATGTCGTTATATTCATGTAGATTTTATGATTGTCTGGCAGTTTGAGTATTTTTTGCGGCCTACTCAAATGTCCTCACTTTGGTATTGTTCGTCGGTTCGTTGAGCACCTCAGAGTTCTGAGTTGAGCTTCGCGATGACTGACAAATGCTTGCACTGTCTGGACAGGTCCACTCGAATTCGTGTGTTGCTTTCTTCATAAAGCTCATCCCAGACATAAACGTACATGGTTCTCATAGGATCTAACCAGTCCACATTGTATGGATTTGAACACTAAAAGAGACTTTGACCTCTGAGTTTGTTTCGGTGTTTCTTCTCAGGGTAGTCAGCTAGGAAACACCGGCCTCATCTAGCTTAAACTGACAAAAAAACATTGACGTGTAAAAGTGTTCCTTGTAACCTATTTACTGAATAAACATCATTTATCATTTATCATTTATCATTTATGATTTTCTATTCTTATGACCACGTATTTCCGTTAGACCATGTAGAAATATCCTAAGTATAATTATGATTCTGATCGCCATCAATATCATTTCAGACTAAAGACTTCCACACCTGGACATAGTCCTTTCCCAGGCGTGGTCAGCGTCTCACCTTCCAGCTTTGCTCTTTCACCTAGCCAATTCCTGCAGCAAACCTACTTTCTTTTTACGCCGTGTTCCGAAACACGTCAAAGTCGCTGTTATCGCGTCGAAAGTCGTTCCGATTGGCAGTGCACGCGAAGATAATTGATTTTTTGACGCACTGACAGCGATTTTGACGTGATTCGGAACGCAACCTTACCCATATCTTGCCTGCAACAAAGCAGAAGAACGTGTATTCGAGAGCTCTTGCAGTTTTGGAAATACTAGGTAGCACAGCACTGTATCTCTCCCTCTCTCACTGAATACAAGTCGAAGGGCCCTATGTGCCCCTATGTGCCCCTATATGTTCATGGAGACCTTAGTGACTGATGATGTGACCGACCTGATGGTGGACTCCGAAGGTAGGTATAGGATCTCATTGACGGCACTACGTAGAACCCTTGTGTTTGGACTCATTTGATAGAGTTCATGAAGACCTTAGTGACTGATGATGTGACCGACCTGCCATCAGGTCGGTCGCCATCAATGACCTTCGAAGTACACAAACAAACAAAATACCAACAAAATAACTAAAAACAGACAACAAGAAACTAACATAAATTCCGTAAAATAAAGTTAACCTACTGTTACAATTTTATACTAGGACGCAAACTTTTTACACAGCGGGGTCAGGGAGTTCATTTGAAATACGCGTTCGCGCGACTTGCTGCGCGGGGACTGAGGTAACGCTAAATGCCTACTGCGCTCGAATATCCTAGCCTTAAAAAAAAAACACAAAAATTTGCAAAATAACCTCATACAGTCGAATCTAGAACCTCCTCCTTTTGGAAGTTGGTAAAAAAATAATTGGTCTTTCCATACTAATTTATCAGCTGATGATAATTTTGTTTGGAAAGTCCATATTTTACTGTCTACCTGCGTCTGTTTTTCCGAATGCATACAACCTTAATCTCTTAAAAGTTAGACTCAACAGGCTTCTTCTGGGTAAGCTCGCTCCATCGTCGACTCTGTCTCTGTCACCTCTGACCTAGACTAGTAAAGAGCAAACTAATACAAAATATAATTAAAAATGGGTTCTTTATATGACGTCCTTGAAGAAAGTTGATCTTTTACATGGGTATAAGCAAGGTATTTACAATAATATATTTTCACTATTTACATTATACCCTGTATATAACAGTTAATAATAATGAAATAACCGAAGCAAATACTTCGCAAACTATTCGATACACACGACGATAAATCCCACATACAGCCAATCTTTAGAAATCAGTACAACCGTCTGCTGGCATTATTAATTTTCCGTGCTAATAGAAAACTGTCAAAAACTGGAGAACGTTAATTTTACACGTCATTACCTCTAGAGGGTCGAATCGACCGTGCGATATCCCATTTCGATAGCGATTAATTAGCTTTGAAGAAAGAATTGGGTTAATTGAACTTAAGTAAGGATTGAGGGTTAATACTTGGGACGTGATTTAAAGATATGTGCGTTCATTTAGTTTTGAAGTGAATGGGTTGATTCATTTTTTCGTTGGAATTTTAAAAGACGATTTTTGGTAGCTTTTGAGTCAGTTAGAATCTGCTCTTTGTACATTGATGGGTTTTTTTTTGTAGGTATGCCACATTATTATACTGCGTATAGAGCTCACCACTTCGGAATTCCCTTTTTTTTTTGGGTTGGGAAATTATCCAATGACATCTCCCGCTCTGAGTGGAGCGGGAGGGCGTGTCAGACTCTTACTGACTAAAATCCACCCCTGTTCCTTCCCTGCCCTGAGTGCCCGAGGGCGCGGTAATTCTGTTTCGAATTTATCCTCAACCCCTTGTCAGGCATCGGCCATGACGGGCCCGTCATGAATGCTGACAACTCTTTGAGGCGCGCGTGGAACACTACGCGCCGTCGACTCTCGGGCCTGGTGCTGATCGGACGGCGAGCTACCTATCACTCACCGTCCGCAGGCCCGGGTAAGCTTGGGGTACCTAAGCCTATGTCCAGCCCTGGACGTCTTTCGGTTGAAATTGTGATTTAGTGCTTGCCACACGAAACGACTCTCTACTAGCTGGGTAGTGTAGGTAACTATACATTATATATTCCACTGCGAGAATTGCCCAGAGGACACGGTGGAGCATACGGTGGAGGTTTGCCCCGCTTGGGCAGAGCACCGCCGTGTCCTCCTGGATGCGATAGGCGGCAGCGACCTCTCGCGCCCTGCCCTGGTTCAGGCCATGGTACGGAGCGAGAGGGAATGGGAAGCCGTCTCCTTCTTCTGCGAAGCAGTAATGCTCGCGAAGGCGGAGGCGGGACGCGTGAACGACGGAGTTGCCCTCACGCTCTCAGCAGCAGCCGCCTCAGGAGACGCCTGGGACTTCCGGCGCCACGAGACGATCTCCGGCCACCGTAGACCCGGGCCTGCGGACGGCGAGTAATGTGTAGCTCGCTGTCCGATCAGCACCAGGCCCGAGAGTCGACGGCGCGTAGTGTTCCACGCGCGCCTCAAAGAGTTGTCAGCAATAGAGACGGGGCCCGTCATGGCCGATGCCTGCCTGGGGGTTGAGGATAAATTCGAAACAGAGTTACCTCGCCCCTGGGCACTCGAGGCAGGAAGGAACAGGGGTGGGTTTTAGTTAGTAAGAGTCTGACACGCCCTCCCGCTCCACCCAGAGCGGGAGAAGTCATTGGATGATTTCCCACCCCACAAAAAAAAAAATATGTGAAACATCTATTGGCGTGGCTTGGCCGTAAAATGGACTTAAATGCCGTTACGGCAAACGGCATGACGCTGTCGTGCCACGATGTCCACACTTCGCCGCCGCTCTCGACTCCCTTTACCTTAAAAACATCTATGCGAAAAAAAAAGAAAACACACAACTACAACAACAACACAACACCACCGACAACAAACACCAACAACAACACAACACAATACCACCAACAATATAACGATAACAACCAACAACAATACAACACCACCAACAACAATAACCAACAACAACAACCAACAACAACAACAACCAAAAACAACATCAACTAACAACAATTTTGAATTCTAATATTAAAATAGATGTTTCACACGCCGGGCGTCCCGTAACGGCCAACTTTTTTTTTTAAATAAACAGATACATGGTAAGTGATACATGAAAGGAGCAGCTCCGAGCAGAGTTAAAAATATCAAGCTTCGGTTCCAAACGCCCAGCGCACCCTGGACAGATAGCAATCGGTAACGCAGAGTCTAGCTGGTTAATCCTTTGCCACGAGGACTTAAACCCAAACTCGACCACAAAGGCACTTATCAGCGCCAACTCTGGTTTTCCTATAAATAAAAATAACAAAGAGGCACTAAGTCAAGAACTCCTCAACAATAACGTGCTCATACCAAAGCCGAAACACAAAGACACGTCACAGTAATTCCCAAAGATAAATAGACTGTCATAAAAGTGCTTTTTATTCAAATACGAAGCTTCGGCTTCTCTCCCGTCAAACACGAATGCTGGTAAAGATAAAATATGATGCAAAAACTGAATTAATGAACGTCTAAAGTCTGTTATATTAATTACGTTTTCCGTTCCCTAAGTTTGTTTGTTGAGTTCTGTTTTTGTTTTTAAGACTTGCGATGAGTTCGCAAAGAATAGTCTCGTGAGTTAATCAATAAATTCATTTTTAAGTGTTTCTTCTTACTGGTAATGTGGTACGTATAAGGGTTCATTGATGGGTGGAGTGCCTTCTCAGTAATCTTAAGAAATAAATATAATCTTTTGAACAGAATGAAGAGCGTTGTGAGCCAAACATAGACGGGATGTATATAAACATAAGCTTCCGCCAGTGGATTCGCCCGCGTGGAATTAGTGGGTACTTTCTAGTTATAAACTTTCAACCCCTCTTTCACACTCCCTTTTTTCTTTTTAAGGTTTCAATTACGGGAAACCCTTTCTTAGTGAATACCTACTCTTCACAAAGATCACACCAAATTTCATGTCTCTAAGAATTAACAGTTTAGGCTGTGCGTTGATATATCAGTCAGTCAGTCAGGCAGTCAGTTAGGACTTTGAATTTTATATATACAGATTATTATTTAAATATTCATTCTAACTGGTAATGTGGTACGTTTAAGGCGTTGTTAACTGCCAACGACCTTGAGTTGTTAGCTTGCGCGGTCTGTGCTGAGTTCAGGTAACGCGTCGTGGTCCACCCAGTAATAGGACTCGGCCATCAAGGAGTGCTGTCCGAAATTAGACGCATTATTAATTTGTATTATGTATAAAAGGACAGATATTTTATTAAAATACGTATAATAAAATATAAATAATTAAATGATCTAACGGTGAAAGCTTCATAAAAATACGTTTCATAGTTTTTGCGTGATTCTTAATTTTTTATCCGCGTTAGATATAACTTTACAAATTAATTACAATATGTTATGAAAATATGTATAATTTTAAATTTTCACTTTTCAAATTACGAAAGAAATTGTCTAGAGTAACATGTTTAATTACAAATCATTAGAAGTCGTATAACTGCGCCTTAAGGGAATAAATTCGACGTTGAGGATAAATTCTGAAAATGAGTTACCGTACCCCTGGGCACTCAGGCAGGGAAGGAACAGGGGTGGGTTTTAGTCAGTAAGAGTCTGACACGCCCTCCCGCTCCACCCAGAGCGGGAGAAGTCATTGGATGATTTCCCACCCCACCTTAAAAAAAAAAGGGTAATACTAGAACTAAATATAATAAAGACTGCGATAAAGGCTCTGCAAGCAACAACTTTGTACGTAGATACAGAACAGTTTCTCGCACAGATAAAGCTTAAAGTTACTAAATTTAGCGGCACCAGCCGAAAAGAATTTTGAAACCACATCCATAAAACTCTGTCTGTCTACTAGTGATTTAGTAAATGCTTTGAGTATATCTTTTGATCAGTACGATTATCCCTCGCCGACACAGTGTAACCGTGCCTTACACTCGCTGCTGTGCACGATAAATCATACTTAAGTCTGTCTGTAGCCAGAAGTCTGCCTACCCCAGGGAACTGAGAGGAAACTAGATACAAATCCATAAAGTTACATAGTCATCAAATATTCACAACCTGCTCGGATATCGTCCGGCACAGGGTCCATTTTCAATTTATTTGTACTTGGGGAGAAAACTTGGCGAGTACTTCAGATTTCGGATTAATTCTGAATTATTAAACAAGTTGCATTGATGTTATATTCATAACTGACATCGTCTTTTTGAGTTTATATGTATTGATTTGGAAGTAGCCTTGAAATAAAAAGCTCGTACGTTCAAGAGGAATTATGAATAGAGTAACTATATGACTAAAATAATACTCAATATACACTCAATATTCAATATATTTATTGCTTCCACATGTGAACTTTGGTGGTAGGTTTTACAAAATTTGATCATTGTGGACCCTGTCGGGCACAGCAAAAGTAGGAAAGAGGAAGAGGGCTGTTATTTGACTAATAATTTATTATAACTGTACTCTATACAATGTAATTATCTTATAAAAAACGTAACTAGATAGTTTAAAATTTATCATTTGAATATTCATCAATTAATTTAAATAAATTGTTATTGCTCGGAGCTAAGTAGTAACAGCCGCATAGGTCAATCCATCAGGTTAAGCTACGCTTGACGGGGTTTGTCCATGGTGTACTTGTTGAGTCCATTTTTAGCTTAGAGCTGTCGTGTTAGAGTGTTGGTAAATTCGCACGAATCTGCATATTTATAAAATGTACAGATAATATGTATAATATTAGCGTAGTCTATGCATGGGAGTGTTAGTATTTTCTGCTCTTTTTGTAATGTGAAAAGGGTCGGTGCATCCGTGCTGTTTCCCCACATTAATACGCCGTAACTGAGCCACGCATCATCATCATCATCATCAACCTTTTAATGTCCCCACTGCTGTGGTACAGGCCTCCTCTCTGTGAGAGGAAGCCACGCATGCGTAAGCATATAACTCACCTATTAGGCTAGCCGCTGTCTTGTGAGTTTTTGTCGCGTGACTTTTTGTCACTGTCACCGACGATGCGCCCACTAGAAAAGTCACTGGGCAACAAAACGCGCTCAGTCTTGAAATGGATTTCGTACAGATTGCTGTAATAAGTTCTCTTGAAAGAAAAACGCTACTGGGTGCATCCCATAAAGATTGTTTCAAGGATAATTTTGCACTCTATATTCTAAACACGTAGTTTAGAGTATCCTTCAAAATTCAGTCACCTTGGAACTATTTGTCACCGTATTGTCACGTCACCATGCTCAGCGCACTCCTATGTATCTTCATAGCACTCGACTGGGCAAAAAGTCACGGTAACAAAAATCACAAGTCAGCGGGTAGCTTTATGCCGCATAATAGGTGACAAGTTTTATTTACTTCACGATGTGCGTATGCAAATTTGGATAGATTTGATTTTATCTTTTTGATGTGTGTTTGTTGTGACTTCTATTGTGGTGCCGTTGTAGTGAAGTTTATGTCTAGTGCGGTTTTTTTACGAGGTGAAAAGGCATTATTATAGATCTAGAGAAATTTATTTCGAGGTTATGGTCATTCATCTAAGTGATTGATTCATTTAGTGTATTTGTTAGGTCAGTTAGATTACCAAAAATTATTAGACACGTATTTTTTTCTTTTGTCACAAAACCTAAAAATGAAGACGATACCAGAGCCTTGAAATTTCGCGTGACGTCACACCTGCGTATAAAATGTATATACTGTTACCTAGAAGTGACTTTACAAGTTCTCCACTCCCCAACTTTAATGCGATTTATCTTTGTCATTTATTATTGCTATAGTAAAGAAAAGTGTGTGTGTACTTATGTACGCACGTAAGAAGTTATACTTCTTTGGCGTAACAAGATAATTATTATTACATAATAATTATTAATAATTATTACTATTATTATTTCGTTTATTTATTTTTTCAACTATAATTTACATTTTTTTAAAAAAAGAAAACATAAAAAAAAACATTTAAAAATATAAAAAATAGTAGTCCACCGGTATCGGGAGCAGGGTCCAAGCTACCGGTGGTTAGGGCTCCAGAGACAGGAACCTCCTCACAATGCGAGCCGTATCAAGGACTACTGCCATCTGAACCAGGCCCTTGATCTAACCGCGCAACGACAGCTTCGACAGGTGGTCGTCGAGGCTTTTGGCCATCAGGCCATTGGCGGTAACGACTATCGGCACAATGACAGCCGAGTCCACATTCCACATGTCGACACGTTATCATCATTATCATTATCATAATCATAATCATGATCGTAATCGTAATCGTAATCATAATCATTATTATATTATTATTATAATCTTTTTTTTCGCATTCACTCTCGCTCTGTCTCTTTCTATTCCCCCACCCCAGGAGCGTTAAACGTTTAACGCTTTTTTTTTGGAAGTCGCATAAGAAGTATAACTTCAAAATACATGCCCAATATTTTTTGATCATCTAACTGGTGGACTACAAAGATTTTTATTTACCAAGGGAAAAAAAAATGGAGTCATCCCTATTAATTACAAAGTGCGTAATAAGTTCTAATTTCCGCTAGATGCGTGAAGTACAGGACCTCTCGATGTGGTGACGCCTGGAGGAGGCCAATGTCCAGCAGTCAACGTTTTTCGGCTGAAATGATGATGTGTTCCAAAATAATTGATAAAACGATTTGGAATTCTGTAAATCTGCCGCAGTTGTTGTATAAATTCCGTCTCCCAGAACCGTTTTGTTATTTGATAAGTAAATTGTTATATTCCTTTCAATCAAATATGACTCTTAACTCTTTGTTTTCCTGTAAACAATCAACACTTAAGTTAATTTCAATGTTACAATTAACTAAAACAAAACAACTTCAGAACCCAAATCTCTTCACGCCATTCATCAAAATATTCCCAAAATACAATATTTTCACGAAACAAACATGGACGACCCTCGAAAACGCTCTCAGTAATAACCTTTAAAATATCAGCGGAACTCGTAATCTTCTAGGTATAATTAATTATTTTGTATACGCCATGTCTGGATGTTTTAATGGAGAGAAATAGTCATTTAAAATGAATGGCCAACCATCTTGTTTCTCATCAAGATGTACGTTGGGTTATTGTGTAGGAATAACAGTAACTCAACGTGAATTGAGATGTTATGTGGTGTGGCTTACTTTGACATAAGATCCTATATCCCTATAAATAATAAACCATTTAATTTCAGTTTACAAAGACCCATAGAACCTAAACCTAAGCTTATAATAACGGGTGTACAAAGACAGTTTCCGAAGCCGAAAGCCACATATTTCTACCCATTATTTCGATATTTTTTTCCACTAGACCGTACCTGGGAATCCACTGGTTCTGGAGGTATTGAAGGTCAAAGTCACAATTTTTTTTTATTACTTTTTTATGAAAATGAATTCCAAGTGTTATTACTTAACTTTTTTCATAGCAATCATTATCTGAATCCTCGAATTCTTTTTTCAAAATTTCGAAATTACGCATTTGCAGTTACAAAAACGCAATGAATATCAAACATATCTAACAAATACCTACGTGGCTTAGAGCGAAGGTTTTAACTCCACTTGCCTGGGTTCGCGTTACATTGCGCGCAATATATTTTTTTTTATACCTAAAAATAAAAGTCGCTTCCCAGCAATATTTTTTGCGCAAAGCTTCTTTCTTTGTATGCGTAGTTGATGGCTATGTGATGTGTCTTTTCACACCCTGTATATTACAATAACAATTGTTTTAGTAAATAAAACTTAAAACTACGAGTATGTTATTATCACTTAGTTCCGAGCCTGCGGACGGCGAGTAGTGGGTAACTCGCCGTCCGATCAGCACCAGGCCCGTGAGTCGATGGCGCGTTGTTTTCCATGCGCACCTTAAAGAGATATTTATCATCCACCACTGACGGGGCCCATCATGGCCGGTGCCTGCATGCCAAAGGGTAGCGGATAAATTCGTAACAGAGTTACCGCTCCCCTGGGCACTCAGGCAAGGATGGAACAGGGGTGGGTTTTAGTCAGTTAGAGTCTGTCATGCCCTCCCGCTCCATCCAGAGCGGGAGATGTCATTGGATGATTTACAAAACCAAAAAAAAAATCACTTAGTTGCATTAACTCATTGAGAGTTCCGATGACGCTTGTCCACTGCGGAATACCACATCCTGTGGCCGAAAGCCTAATGCAGGTAGCATGTTGGTATGCACACCACAAACGCCTTAAAGCACACACAGTAGTCCTCCATCACGAGCAATCTTGAGCGTCACGCTTCACCTTGCTCCACCGCGTTACTCCGAAGCTTGTCATTTCTGCCAACACTATGCATCGCTGGGACGGCCCCGCTTTCTTTTCCTTTCAGAATTTCAATCCATGGTCTATTTAGGAATGTGATCTGAATGCCTCCAGAGCGTGAGTGTGTACGAGTAATAAGTATAAGAGCCGATCGACCTAGATCCTGTGCAGTTCACTTGACTTCAATTATATAAGTTGACTAATTGATTGAGTATACTGTCATCCTTAAGATAAAGTGCCGTTATCTGACATTTGCGAGTGTTCGTTTTTTAATGCCAAGATAATCAGCTAAAAACTTTCTATCCATCTGTCTAAGCAGTATTTTTCTACTAACAATAGATTCCGAGATAAATAAAATCAATGTGTAGGTAAAAATGTCATTCGGCAAAGCATTACAGAAAAGAGAACAATTAGACATTGCTTCGATTTAAATTACACAATGACGATTGAATGAATGATATACGTCTAGGGTTCAGTACCAAATGAGGGAATTTAAAAGAAAAATGTAATTTATCAATATATTATAAATTATTATTTTTTAGCGAAATATACGTAATTATACATATTATAACTGAATTTCAAGTTCATATGTCAATGGGAAGTTAAGAAATTCTTCGGAAGAATTTTTTTTGACAGACGATGGACAGACAGTCACATGAGTGATAGCTATTAACCGTTGGGACCCTTCGGTACTAAAAAGCATACTGAGAAAAAGGCTAGACAAAGAGGGTGTCCTTATATTTACCCAGGAATTTAGTAATCTTACTAAAATAAATAAATAACTGTACTTCTGCTGTCTCTACACTGTGGCCCATTATAGGCACAGCATAAACAAACGAAATTATCTTTTGAGCTTTAAACTGAAGTTCACGACGAGTAATAGATCCGTTCAGTACCTACTCACCTAGTTTCCTTACCTGACATTTTGTTCCGAATCGTTTTTAGGGTTCCGTACCTGAAGGGTCCAAACGGAGCCCTATTGCTGTCACTCACGTGTACGTCTGACGTCTGTACGTCTGTCTGTCTTACCGACGTCTGTCCCAATTTTTTTTCTGAAGTATTTTTTAATTTCCCATTGATTCTCTCATATGCGAATATAACCCTAACTCCACATTTAGGTGAAAGGAATTGGTAATTTAATTGATTATAACGGGTGTAAAAAATTCTACCCATTATTGGGTTTTTTTTTTCCAATAGACCATAACTGGGTATCCACTGGTTCTGGAGATATTGAAGGTCAAAGTCGCAATTTCTTTTTTTAAATTTTTTACTAATATGAATTCCAAGTGTTATTACTAAACTTTTTTCTCAAACATTACCTGAATTTTCGTTTTCTTTTTTCGATATTTCGAAATTACGCATTTGCAGTTACAAAAACGCAAATAATATCAAACGTATCCAACAAGTACCTACGAGGCTTAGAGCGAAGGGACAGGGTTTAACTCCACTTGCCAGGGTTCGCTTTACATTGCGCGCAATAAAAAATTGTATTTTTTTTCATACGTAAAAATAAAAATCGTTTGCCAGCAATAATTTTTGCTCAAAGCTACTTTGTTAGATGTACAGTATGCGTAGTTGACAGCTATGTGATGTGTCTTTTTACACCCTGTATGTGACCTAAGGCAAAACTACCGAGATTTTGCTGTCAATTTAACCACTGTCAAGATTGTGACTAACGTAGATGAAAAAATCTCGATAATCTCGATTCTTGCTTGCTTCTTCTTCTTGAAAATCGTGATTTTTGCACAATGCAACCATCAGTCATGACTTTTGGCATATGGTATTTACTAAAAAAATTAATTAGTCCGTCAGTTAAATAACCAAAAAATATTGGATACGTGTTTTTTCCTTTACCAAACCAATTAAAAATAACAAAGATAAAACGCATTCCAAAACAGTTGCTGTCCACATGGACAGATAGCAACTAAAATTATAACTGTATTTATTCATCAACTTCCATTTCAAAATACCTCCGATTTCCAGTATTGATAACTTCATTCTGAGTTATAGTTTCCAGACAGTTGTAGGTAGTAACAAACACCCTTCAGGTCCTAAGTTCATAATAAAAGCAATCAAACTGGCTAATTTACGTCGAATTTTGGGAAAACAATAGCGGGTGTTGGCAAGAATGTGCTACCGATGCCGATGGGAGGTAGCCAAGAGCACTCCAGCCAATAATCCACTAATCAAAGACATTGTTAGATCGCAGGCGGTGCCTACATTTGCCTAATTACCTAGTCGAGTTAGTTTCTTGTGACTTACGGGACGGCAAATCATTCAATAATTTTATTCAAAATAGCTTTGAACGGCTACAAATTACACACCTTAACCTTTCTCATGGATCACTCTGTCTAATGGTGAAATACTCATGAAAATCCATGCAGTAGTTTTTGAATTTATCACGAACGTAGCGGGAACTTTGTTTTAAAATATGTAGAGATTATTATTCAACCGTCTTCAAAAAATGAAGAGGTTATCAATTCGGCCATAACTTTACTGTTTAGTTTTAGTTAGGAGGAACAAAAACTGAAAAAAAACCTTTTTTCCAAAAAAATACAACCGACATTATAACAATAAAAATTGCAAATTAACTTTAATTTCGGAAGTCGATAACGAAGAAACAACTAGAAACATCGACTTCTGAAATTAAAGTTTGTTTGCAATTTTTAGTGTATTTTTGATGGAAGTCGGTTGTTTTTTTTTGTAATTTTTTTTAATGTTATTTTTGACTAGCTGACCCGACAGAAGTTGTTCGTCTTAGCTATGCACTGTGTGTTTAAATAATCGTTAAGTTCTCTAAAAATTTTTAATTTTTAAGAAAGTAGCTAAGACAGGACAAGGTATGCAGGGTCAGCTAGTTATAATACAGATAGATGAAAATTGATACTCTTCCTTTTAAACCAATTTCGAAAGTAATTAAAAACATTACACAACAAACACTAAATGTGTTTTTACCCCTCCAATTTTTTTGCTGCATGGCATCATAGAGCTCATGGCTGTTTAAAATAATTACTGTAATGAATAGATGTCAACAATTTTTTTTTAAAGAAGATGGGTTTCGTCGACCTCAAATAAATTGGGATATGGAAAAAGTGCATTTATCTACTGATTACTGAATCATACCAACACGCTATCAAACTTGCTACGTATCTTCCTCATCAGTGTGTATCGTATTAACTAATTTTATATTCCCGAGAGGAGGCCAGGTTTAGACTATTCTGTGAGTCTCAAATAGGAACTATCGCAATATTATATTCCAGTGTTCCAAATTGAAATGTAATCCTGATTGATGCGTCTATGATTGTGCTGACAGAATTGTTACTATATTTAATTTAGAGCCCATTTAGACTAGGGGTGCACTTAAGAGCAGTGTATAATTGGACTTCTATTCCTGAATTGAACCAAAATTGAGAAGCCCGACTGGTACTAGAATAGGTACCGAATGTTGAACGGAGGCTCGCTCATTATTGAAATATGATTACACTGACATAAAAAAATGAGGTAATATTGTAGCAACTATAATTATTTTGTGATAAATATTCATATTTAAAAGTATATTTCGAGTCTTGTATATACTTCTCAACATAGTATGTGGTGGTAAGAAATGAGTACATTAGAGGTAGTTTAAAAGTGGCGCCAACGACAGAAAAGTTGAAAGAGAGGCCAAAGAAAAGATGGATGGATTGTGTGAGGATTGAAATTAAAGAAAAGGGAGTTAGTGATCTTTCTATGTGGTCGCTGAGTGTTAAACCTTATAAATAAGGTCTTAAGTCATGTCCGAATTGTTTAGAAAGTCTTAAATAATCAACTGTGTGCAGAAAATTATGGTTACACTATACTGATGTTTCAAAAACCCTAGTTTAATAAACATACTCATCTGCCTAGCCTTTTCCCAAATATCTTGGGGTCGGCTGCCAGTCTAACCGGATGCAGCTGAATACCAGTATTTTACAAGACGCGACTGCCTATCTGACCTCCACAACCCAGTTACTGGGTAGTACGATACCCCTCGGTAAGACTGGTTGTCAGACTTTCGAGGTAATGACAACCCGTAACGACTATCAATGGCTTAACGTGCTTTCCGAGGCACGGAGGAGTCTCAATATGTAAAGATGAAGATAAAGATGGTCACCCATGGACCAACCCCGGCAAGTGTGGCTTAACCTGATGGATCGACCCTTGCGGCTGTTATTACTTAAGCCGAGAGTTTAATAAACATAGTCATGTTGTCTAATATTCAAATCTAGCCTCTCCAATATATCTTGTTGTAAGCATAAGCAACATCAGCATAATCTATACATATAATAAATCTGTAGAAAAGTCATTTTTGTACATTGAAGAAATTGAAACAAAAAATAGCCAGCGTGTGAAAAGATAAGTAACAGAACCCATTTCCATCATTTTTGAAATTTTTGTCTGTTTGTCTGTTTGTCTGTTTGTCTGTTTGTTTGTGCGCACATCACGTAAAATCTACGAATTCAATGCTGACAATGTTTATATACAAAAATTATACGCAACTTGAGGATTAACTTAGTTTTTGTTTCATCGAAATCGGTTCACTCTATCAAAAGATATGATTAATTTAGTGAGTTCAAGAAGTAAAATATTACGTTACGCAATTAAGTATAGTACTTGCAACGACATCTTAAGACTAAAAATAGAACTAATGTTGATAGTTGAAATCTAAATCCGATAGATGGCGTTGTGCAAATGACGTCATTTTCTGAATCGCGGTGTTAAGATTTTCCGCGCGAGGATGACGTCCACCGTGTTTACTAGGCAAATTGGGTTTCGTTAGGTGTCTTAAAAGTTCTTGCGTGTGTCGTAAAAGTTCTTTGGTTGCTTGGTTTATCGATTTTCTAAATTGGTCGAAAAAAAAGTATTTGCTTATCTTATTGGTTTCGTTTGGTCAACTTTGGTCATTGGTTTGAAGTACGAAGTAAAGATTGTATTTGATTTACTTCGTAGTTTGAATCCAATAGTGCCAATCGTTATACAGTAAGTTAGTGTTGCCAATTCGTTGAGTCACGACCACGAACAGACGATACGTTGTCACACTAGACTGTTCGACGCACCGATCTTTTAAGTTTGTAGGCTATTCAGTCATAAGTGTTGTTAGTTTTGTTTATTGCTTTAATTTTCCTTGAAAATGCCTCAAAGAAAAAAAACTAACCTTTCGCTGCGTAGCCGAAATGCGAAAAGGATGAGACTTTGTAGGTCTCAGGAATCGGAAGAAGATCGTGAAGCACGGTTATCTGCTAACCGAGAGCACATCGCTCTTTCACGTGAATCGGAAACGTTCACCGAAAGGGAGTCACGTTTAAGTTCACAAAGAACACGGACCGCGACTTTGCGGTCTCAAGAGAGTATCCAGGAACGCGAAGACCGGCTGTCTGCTGATCGGGAGCGCCACTCTCTCTCACGTGAGTCAGAGACATTCACAGAAAGGGAGTCGCGCTTAAGTTCGCAAAGAACTCGGACCGCGACTTTGCGTTCTCAAGAGAATATCCAGGAACGCGAAGTTCGGCTGTCTGCTGATCGGGAGCGCCAGTCTCTCTCACGCGAGTCAGAGACTTTCACAGAAAGGGAGTCGCGCTTAAGTTCGCAAAGAACTCGGACCGCGACTTTGCGTTCTCAAGAGAATATCCAGGAACGCGAAGTTCGGCTGTCTGCTGATCGGGAGCGCCAGTCTCTCTCACGCGAGTCAGAGACTTTCACAGAAAGGGAGTCGCGCTTAAGTTCGCAAAGAACTCGGACCGCGACTTTGCGTTCTCAAGAGAGTATCGAGGAACGCCAAGCACGTCTGTCATCTGACCGAGAGCGACACGCTCTCTCGCGCGAGTCTGAATCTCTCTCCCAAAGAGAAGAACGATTACAAATAGCTAGACATAACTATGTAGGTGTACAAAGAAACAATGAAAGTTATCTTGCATCTGAAAGGGAAAGAATAGATGAACTAAGACGAGCAGAAACAGCAGAACAACGTCAATCTCGCCTAGAAATAGAACGAGCTCGATACCATATGAATAGAGAAACAAATAGCGGAGCTGATGAGTCCATGGAAAATGACGATGCAAATATTTTATTACCTTGGGACAATAGGGAAAAATCAGGGTTCACATATTCGTCTAGAATTAATTATGCTGGCTTTACTTTCGTGGGTGACATGAGAGAAATTTGTAATTTTTGTCATGCTTTGAAATGGAGGAAAGAGACAGATGGAATGTGCTGCTCAAATGGAAAAATTGTTCTTCCAAATTTCCAAGATCCACCACACTTACTTAAAAGTCTCCTGAATGGCGATCATCCCCAGTCGAACCGTTTTTTGGATAATATTCGTTTATATAACAGTGCTTTCCAAATGACTTCCTTTGGGGCAAAACAAATAACGGAAGGACCGTTCATGCCAACCTTCAAAGTACAAGGTCAAGTTTATCACCTTATTGGATCTTTGCTGCCAGAAAATGAACCCAAATTTCTCCAAATTTATTTTGTATCCGATTACACGCAACAGCTCAATGTTAGAAATCACAATTTTCCCCAGCTCAATGCTGAGCTTTTGGGTCAACTTCAAGAATTGCTGCATCACGTTAACCAGTACGTTCGTGAATTCAAAGCTGCATTGGAGTCAATTCCACAAGGCAGCAATGATTTCAAAATTGTTATAAGTGCCGATAGACGTCCTGTGGGTGAACACCGTGGAAGACACAATGCACCCGTCGCAGATGAAGTTGCAGTTGTTTTAGTCGACCAGGAGTGTGAGAGACGTGATATCGTGTTGCGTACACGCGACGATCGCCTTCAACGCATTTTGGAAACCCACCGAGCTTACGACGCCCTGCAATATCCACTAATTTATTGTCATGGTGAAGATGGGTACAATTTTGGGCTGTACCAAGTGAACCCTACTACGAGAGTCACTAATTATCAAAAAAAAATATCTGCTCAACAATACTATTCCTACCTTTTACAAATAAGGCAAAACAGTTTCGTATATTTGCAACGATTTCGTGGTTTGTTCAGCCAATTTATTGTGGACATGTACGCAAAAATAGAAACTGAACGTTTAGTGTATATTCGCACTAACCAGCGACGGTTACGCGCTGAAGAATACGTGCACTTGCGGGACGCCATGCAATCAGATAATAACGTCGAAAACTTGGGTCGATTGGTTATTTTGCCATCCAGTTTCACAGGCGGTCCGCGGTATATGCACGAACGAACGCAAGATGCTTTTTGTTACGTCCGTAAATACGGCCGGCCGGACCTTTTTATAACATTTACAACAAATCCAAAGTGGACGGAGATTTGCCAGGCACTTCTCACAGGACAGGCGTCATACGACAGACATGACATTATTGCTAGGATTTTTCATTTAAAACTCAAAGTCTTGATTAATCTACTTACAAAGGAGAAAGTTTTCGGTTCAACTCTTTGTTTTATGTATAGCGTCGAGTGGCAAAAGCGTGGTTTACCCCACGCGCACATTCTTCTGTGGCTGGAAGAAAAAATTCGTCCCGATGCTATAGACAGTGTCATAAGTGCAGAATTTCCGGACTATAATGCAGATCCGATTTTGCATGACATAGTAAAAACACATATGGTTCACGGGCCATGTGGCCTCTTAAACAGGGAATCACCGTGCATGAAAGATGGTCAATGCTCAAAAAAATACCCCAGAGCACTGAAAGAACTAACTATGGCTGGGGAAAATGGGTATCCGCAATACCGGCGAAGATCACCGTCACAAGGTGGTTTCACAGCTACTGTCAGATTCCGTGGACAAGAAATAATTCTAAATAATAGTTGGGTGGTACCGTATTCTCCAGTTTTGTCAAACGCTTTTCAAGCACACATTAATGTTGAAATTTGTAATAGCGTCGAATCTATAAAATATATATGTAAATATGTTAATAAAGGTAGTGATCAAGCCATGATAGCACTAAGAAATAACAACCAATTTGATGAAGTGACAAGGTATCAATCTGGCCGATACATAAGCTCTTCGGAGGCAGTTTGGCGCATTTTGAGTTTCCCTATTCATGAAAGGTATCCGCCAGTCATCCATCTTGACGTGCACCTGGAAGGCGGGCAGCGAGTTTACTTTCAGCCAGAAAATGTGGCAGAAAGAATGAACAACCCAAGACAAACCACCTTGCTCGCATTCTTTCGCCTTTGCGAAAGAGACAATTTCGCTAAGTCTCTGTTGTACAATGAAGTGCCACATTATTATACTTATAACAAGCAGCAAGGTGTTTTTAATCGCAGGAGACGTGGAACTGCTGTAGAAGGCGAGTCCGGCATTTTTAAAGAACACGTGATTGGAAGAGTATACACGGTGCACCCAAATAATGCAGAGTGTTATTATTTACGCCTTCTTCTTCACACAGTGCGAGGACCTACTTCTTTTGCTGAGCTCCGCAAAGTGGACGATATAGAATATCCCACATTTCAAGCTGCTTGCCGCGCACGGCATTTATTAGATGGCGATCAGCATTGGGATGATGCTTTAGCCGAAGCATGCGTCAGTGATAGTCCACATCGTTTGCGCCATTTATTTGCCATTTTGTTGACATTTTGTGGCCTATCGGACGCTGGGCAGTTGTGGCAAAAATATAAAGACGCGTTTGCCGAAGATTTTTTGAGACAGCAAAATATAAATAGTGAAACTTCTGACCAAGTACGTGAAAGCTGCCATAATAGGGCTTTGCTGGCTATACAAGATATAGTTACAAGTATAGGAGGGAACCCCCTCAGTCAATACGGCTTGCCGACACCGACAGTTGGTGGGGAACGAATTAATAGGGAGTATACATCTGAAATAAATTACAACCCCGAAGAGTTAGCAGAAATATTGCGAAATGGCTGTTCAAATTTGACGACAGAACAACGTCAAATCTTTGATAGAGTATGCTGTAGTGTAGAACATTCATTAGGAGAAATGCTGTTTTTAGATGCACCTGGTGGAACAGGTAAAACTTTCCTCACTAAAGTTATCTTGGCTCAAATAAGGAGCCAAAACAAAATTGCCCTTGCCGTCGCTTCCTCAGGAATAGCTGCCACTTTATTACCAGGAGGAAAAACTGCACATACAACATTTAAAATACCAATCGACTTGGACCGCACAGAAAACCCTGTTTGCAACGTGTCTCGCAATAGTGATAAAGCAAGGGTTTTACGCGATTGCGCCCTTATCGTTTGGGACGAGTGTACGATGGCAAATCGTAAAGCTGTGGAAGCTGTAGATAGAACGTTGCGAGATATAAGACAAAATGACCGACCGATGGGAGGCTTAACGGTGCTATTCTGTGGAGACTTCAGGCAGACACTCCCTATAATACCCAGAGGAACGAGGGCCGATGAAATAGGTGCCTGTTTAAAGAGCTCTATTTTATGGCGTAGTGTCACATTAACTAATTTGAGCTTTAATATGCGAGCATATTTGGGAGGTGACGCAAACGCGCAGGTTTTCTCAAATTTACTACTTCAAATTGGTAACGGCACATAACCGACTCAAGAAGGAGGTAAAGTAACTTTAGTCGAAAGCCTGTGTTCTTCTGTTGCCTCACAGCAGGAACTCATTTCCTCTGTATACGGAGATCCATCAGAGATCTCGAACCATGACGCTGCTTGGCTATGCCAACGAGCTATTTTGGCACCTCGCAACGACCAAGCAGCAGCAATAAATTCTCAAATATTGGTACATGTTTCTGGAGAAAGTAGGGAATATTTATCTATTAACACGGTTTTAGAAGAAGGAGATGCCACCCACTATCCAGTAGAGTTTTTAGACTCTCTAAATACACCAGGTCTTCCAGCACACAAAATTTATTTAAAAGTCGGAGTACCAATCATTCTACTCAGAAATTTAAGCCCACCAAAACTATGCAATGGAACTCGGTTGAGAGTAACAAATCTCCAACGAAATGTCATCGAAGCCGAAATCTTAACAGGTTGCGGCTCCGGTGATGTTGTTTTCATTCCCAGGATACCCATTATCCCCAATAATTTTCCGTTTACTTTCAAACGTGTGCAATTTCCTGTAAGCCTCTGTTACGCTATGACTATTAATAAAGCCCAAGGCCAGACGTTATCCGTTGCGGGTGTAGACCTTACTTTTGATTGTTTTTCACACGGCCAACTCTATGTTTCTCTATCACGTGTTAGCAACCCAAACAACCTTTTTGTATATGCTCCGGGTAATTCCACCGCTAACATAGTATATAGAGAAGCATTAACGTAATCAACTATACCAAAGTCAGGACTCTTATCTAAATCATCAAAAAGGTGATATACTCTTATCTAAACGACGTTGTTTTGTTCTCGACAACCACGCGAACGAAGTCGCGGGCACAGCTAGTTAATAATATAACGCCACTCCAGGAACACAGGCTACCTCTTTGTGAGAGGAAGTGGGCTGTGCCTGTATACACCACGCAGGTCCAATGCGAAAAAAAAAAATATATAAAGCTCCAATACGGATTAGTCGATATCACATGTCTTTCATTCAAAGACATGTATAGTTTATGGCAAGATATCCCGGTTTCCTCAGGAGCAGTGGTGGCCCAGCGGTATTGGCTGCGACTTACAAGTTGTAGGTCGTGAGTTCAAACCCAGGCAGGCGCTTTACTTTGTGTAAATTATTTCATCACCACTGCTCTCAAAACGGTGAAGGAAAACATCGTGAGGAAACCGGCATGTCCTAGAACCAAAAATTCGAAGACATGTGACATCCACCAACCCGCACTGGGCCCGCGTGGCTACGGCCGTGATTACGGCCCACACTCTCTCTCAGAGAAGAGGCCTGTGCCCCAGCAGTGGGGACAATAAAAGGCTGATGATGATGCCGGTTTCCTCACAATGTTTTAAGCGTAAGATAAATTATAATTGTTCATCTAAGTGAGTCATTCATTTGAAATAATATCTTAACAATTTAGATCATAAAAACTTGATGATGAATCATCAAGTATTGAAACGATTTGTTTCAAAACTCGATACTGAATCTTGGAACGACTAGCGTACGAAATCCGACTAGTTGCCGATGCCTGTGTCAACAATAATGTGACAGGAAGACCCTTGGCGATTTCATTTAGTGCAGTCGCTCTCAAACTTTGTTCGACCTCATTCTTTTCTATATCCTATTTTCCCAGTATTATTATCCTACTACCTATATAGGGTGACTGGTAATTAGTGACCGATACTTAAACACGTGATTGTACTCATGATTATAAACAACTTTCCCAAAGAAACTTTTTTTTTAATACTTATTCACTTTTATCACAATATCAACAGTCTCAAATACGCGCGTGCGCGAGGGCAGTGACCGCCGCAGTCAGCTGTTAGACGCGGTCTCGTATCATACAGAGCACGGCTTGCAAGCCCGCTCGGCCGGGCACCACGTGCCGTTTTCGGTGTACCTAAGCAGTGTAGGTACCTACATGTTTCGGTTGTTGCTAAATTTAAAAAAAATATTTTCAAAGACAGCGTGTTTGACTAAATCTTTTAAGATGCATCGTATGTCCGCATAACTACAAAATATCTAAGAACGCGCGCGCTGTAACATTAAAAGTAGGCACGATCTATCAGCTGATAGTCTGACCTCGAGAAAACGTACTACTAGTAGCGTCACACGCTCCCCCGCCGCCCGCACCGCTCTCTTTGCCTCAGTACTAACAGCTGATTGCGGCGGTCATTGCCCTACTGCCCCAACTGTTATTATTGTGAAAAAAGTGAATACGTATAAAAAAAAAAGTTTCTTTGGGAAAGTTGTTTGTAATCATGAGTACAATCACGTGTTTAAGTATCGGTCACTAATTACCAGTCACCTTATATAAACATTATTAACATGCGTGAGTTTGGATGAATGGATAAATGTTTGTTACTCAATCACGCCAGAACGACTGAACAGATACTGGGGGAAGCACTCATTCCACTTGGGCGAAGTCACTGGTAGAAGCTATATATATGTATACATATATATTTAAAAAAAATCGAGATTTGTCAAATTTTGGAACACCAAACTTGAGGAAGTATTCCCGTTTGAGCACCAATCAATATAATAGCTTGGTACTCAATGGGAAACAATAAAAAATATTCAACTTTATTCCCATTTGAGCACCTACGGTACGGTAGCTAAAAATTGGCAATATTATTGCAGATTATTTTCATTTAATAAATAAAAAACTTAAAAACTTCTATGGGGCCAACTCAGGTTGGAGAACAAAAAAAAATTTTTTTTACAAAAAATACAACCGACTTATAGAAGTTGCAAAATAACTCGGTGTTTGTATTTTGTTTCTTCGTTATTTGACACTATTCTGCAATAATACTGCAATGAGAAACCTTTTTTACTCGATTGCGCGACGCAAGGGAGGGTAATGTGTTTATCAGCCTATGTATTTAGTATGTATGTATGAATGTTAGTTCTTTTGTGACACTGTAGAGACCAAACGCGTGGGCAGATTTTGAAAATTCTTACGTCCATTGATTCGTCTTAATCTTGCAAGTGCTACTAAAGACATGACAGTAATCAAAATACAATATGGTGACAATCAGACGCCATATTGTGTAAAAGAAAAAAATGAAAGTTGACGAACTATATTCAGTGGGTTATCAAAATAACGGGTTGGAAGAGGCGATTCCAAAAATATAACTCACTTAAATGTAGAAAATAATAAAATTCAATATTTTCAAAAAACCTGACTGTAACAAACAACTAAAAAGTTCCAAAATAGTCACTTTTCAAGCAGTCTGATGCAGTTTCGGCAGGTTCCTGTGTAGGATAATGCGGAAGGAAACGCCCGGATGTCCACACCATGAGGATCGCCCAGAGGACACGGTGGAGATCTGCCCCGCTTGGGCGGAGCCCCGCCGTGTCCTCGTGCAGGCGATTTGCGGCAGCGAGCTCTCGTGCCCCGCCCTGGTCCAGGCCATGGTACGGAGCGAGAGGGAATGGGAAGCACTCTCCTCCTTCTGCGAAGCAGTAATGCTCGCGAAGGAAGAGGCGGAACGGGTTAGGGAGAGGCTGCAACGACAGCCTCGCCCTAACGCCCTCAGCAGCAGCCGCCGTAGGAGACGCCAGGGGCTTCCGGTGCCGCGAGACGATCTCCGGCCACCGTAGACCCGGACCTGCGGACGGCGAGTAATGGGTAGCTCGCCGTCCGATCAGCACTAGGCCCGAGAGTCGACGGCGCGTAGTGTTCTACGCGCGCCTCAAAGAGTTGTCAGCAAACAGGACGGGGCCCGTCATGGCCGATGCCTGCCCGGGGGTTGAGGATAAATTCGAAAGAGTTATCTCGCCTCTGGGCATTCAGGGCAGGGAGGAACAGGGGTGGGTTTTAGTCAGAAAGAGTCTGACACGCCCTCCCGCTCGAACCAGAGCGGGAGAAAGTCATTGGATGATTTCCCACCCCACAAAAAAAAAGCAGTCTGATGTGTGCAGTTGGTGGCATGAAATCAATAATTGAACTAATATAACTGCCACCAACTGCATCAGACTGCTTGAAAAGTGACTTGTTTGGAACTTTTTAGTTGCTTTTTACACTCGGGTTTTTTGAAAATATTCATTTTTTTTTATTTACATCTGTAGAGCGTCCCGTAGGATAAATAATCAAGTAAAACTTGCAAAAATGAGTAATACTTATTTTGAGTAAAGACTCAAACACAAATTAACTTAAAACCGGTAGGGTACGTTGCCGAGTCAGAACAGGAACAAATAAATCTGGAAATATTACTCAATTATTGATGATTCAGCAGTATAAGCATATTTAAATATATAATAAAATAAATGAGGTCGATCCATCAGGTCAAGCTACGCTTGCCGGGGCTGGTCCATGGTGGTATCTTTATATACCGAGACTCCTCCGTGCCTCGGAAAGCACGTTAAGCCGTTCAATCGTGGATCATTGACAGTCGTTACGGGTCGTCAGAAACCCGAAAATCTGATATCCAGTCTTACCAAGGGGTATCGTATTACCCAGTAACTGGGTTGTGGAGGTCAGATAGGCAGTCGCTCCATATAAAATACTGGTATTCACCTGCATCCGGTTAGACTGGAAGTCGACCCCAAGATAGTTGGGAAAAGGCTAGGCAGAGGCAGAGGCAGCTATACCGGGTGGAAAGTTTAAGCGGGTTATGGAGGGACCTTAAAATATAGCTAGATCCTATCGAGTCATCTTACCAAAAGTAAACATAAAGGAAACATTAGGTTTTTATCATAAATATTTAAAACTGTATTCGTTCATTTTAGAAAAGTTGATTTTTAGATCAGGTAAGTGATCTGGGACTATATGAAAACGGGGTGACTAGTTGATGATACTATCCGTACACCAAAGTGTCAACCAAATGGTAAATAAATTTAATACTAAAATATTTTGACTTTGCGAGCAGTGATGAATGGTAATGGCCCCGACTTACGTATTGTACGTCGTGGGTTCAAACCCAGGCAAGTGTTTTACTTTGTTTAATTTATTTCATCACCGCTGCTCTGAAAACGGTGGAGGAAAAACACCACGAGGAAACCGGAATGTCTTAGAACCAAAAAAAACAGAAAACTTGTGATTTACGGCCCATTCCCTCTCCTAGAGAAGAAACCTGAGTCCCAGCAGTGGTCACAATAAAAGGCTGATAATGAAGTATTGACTTGAGCTGAAAAATCAATTCAATTCAATTTATTTATTTGTGAACATAGGTTACAATAGGTGTTACAGTCAACTACATTATGATCTCTATGTCCCACCACTTGATGGTGTACAAATAATAATATCAATAATTGATCATGATTACAATTAAAATTACAGGAAATGTCAGATAAAAGCAGTAGATTACATAATTAGAAATATCAGTCAACATATAGATAACTGTCCCATTCTTATAACAAGCAAGCAATACTTCACAACCACTTACACATAAAAAGATTATATTCGGTCATTAAGGAATTCCTCAATAAAGTAATATGTCTTCTCAATCAGAAATAGAAATAATAAAAAATAAAAAAAAAACAAAGTAGTCTTCAAGTTTCGAGGATTTTTGAAAGAGATTTGATAGGGTTTTTATGGGCGAAAGACTGTTAAACTGTGTGTCAAGTTTTGGTAAGACCATAATGGTGACCTTGCAGTGTAGATTGTGCTTTTGCTAATATTTTGCCTTGTTTATTAGAGATTGAACTCATACCACCTAACCTCCCATCTAAACGTTATAAAATGCTACAGCAACCTATTATTTCCCATTACTCTTAAAACCAACACCAGATAATTTTCTTAAAGACCAGGCAGGCAGGCACAATAAATCTTTGAGCGCCGCAGACTAACCCGATCGTGTGACGCCGTGAAGAGCTCAACAAATGTTTGTTCTCCGTTAATTAAACCCATATTGCTTACTTCGTGCCGCTCTCCTCGGAAAAATACACCCACTATTTTCATAGAACCAGTCAACTCTAAAAAATAAATAACAATATCAACGTTGTTTGGATTTGGATCTAATACCGTCAGTTCATTCTGACCGCTAGGGATGTTCTGGAGAACATCTCAGAGGAGGCAGAGGCACGGCGACGGAGGTGGTATAAATTTATAAAAATCGCCACTGCTCTTAAGAAGGTAACCGTTTGACGGACCGTAAAACATTGTGAGGACACAGATATTCTAGTACTTAAAAAACCAGCAAAGAGCGAGTCGGACTTGTACGCATAGGATTTCGAACAAATCATTTTTTTCAGGTATTTTTTAACCTATAATATACTTCTTATAGGTTTGCCTGTAATCTATAAGTAAAGAAATATCTCCTGTATTTTGTTCACAATTTTAGGCCCTGTGGTTTTGGAGATAAGGGGAGGGGGAATAGCCGTACAGACGGATAGACAGACAGACATACGAGTGAACCCATGTCTAATCGAAGACATGTGACATCCATCAACTCGCATTGGTCCCGCGTGGTGGATTACGGCCCATTCTTTATTCTAAAGAAGAGGCCTGAGTCCCAGCAGTGGGAATATTATGATAATGTTATGTTATACTTCCGTTACAACTCGTTAAAACTTTGCGGAGGTGAAGCTGGAAACGAAGGTTTGATTTCTCACGAAGTTCCGAGGTCAACCCTAGTTACTACTAATACTGACTATTGCCATGTTTAGATGAATATACGAGTGTTTATGTTACCCTTCCACCTACCACTACACTTCGTTATGCTTATTTTTTTTTCGTTTTGTTTATTCTGTGTATATATATGCTGTATTTTTCCAACGTAAATAAGAGCTATACAAAATAATTATTGTAGGCATAACCAACAGGGCCCTCTACTAAGCCTCCGCTGTCCGTCCATCTGTCTGTCAGCAGGCTGAATCTCATGATCCGTAATAGGTAGACAGTTGTCACATAATGTATATTTCTTTTGCCGCTATAACAACAAATAACCGCCCCCTCTACTTGAAACGTGTTTTTTTTTGTTTTTAACCGACTTTCGAAAAAGGAGGAGGTTCTATGTTCGACTGTATGTACATTTTTTTTTTTTTATGTATGTCCGCGCATTTCTCCGCCAGTTGTGGACCAATTTTCAAAATTCTTATTTTATCCGAAAGAATATACTAAAAAAAATACGCATATCTTGATGACGTTTTTGTGTTCTCCAAATTTTTAAATTCCTCGTTCCATGTTATTGAGGTTTTTAGTTCTGGGGTATAACAACTAAAAAGCGAAAAATTATAAACTTTTTTTTTGTCGGTGTCACCGACTTCCGAAATTAAAGCTATTTTTTAATTTTTAGTGTATTTTTTTTTTGGAAGTCGGTTGTTTTTTTTGTAAAAAAGTTTTTTTTTACTCGATCTTAATAATGGCAACAAGTAGAAGTGTATAATTTTGTACAATGGTACGGAACCCTTCATACGCGAATCCGACTCGCACTTGGCAGGTGTTTTTTCTAAGGTACCTACACTATAAGTATCTTACAGTAAACTGGCTCTTTGTTTTGGTCGCAAGTGCGAATCCTGAGCATGGGGTCCTAAGCATAGGTTCGTTGCCCGACCTTGGGCAACGAACCTATCGTTGCCCAAGGTCGGGCAAAATGTAATATTGGGATTTTCCATTAGATTGAGTCAGTAGCAGTCCGGAGTTTGGAAGTTGGTGGGGTGACACCCTCGTGCCTCGGAAAGCACGTAAAGACATTGGTCTTTCGCCTGATCTCTCCCCGGTCGTGTCGGGTTGCCGTCCGATCGGACTATGAGAGGGAAGGAACAGAGAGCGCACCTGTGTCTGCGTACACGCTTGTGCACTATAATATCTCCTGCATACTTGGCTAAGAGAGGCTGGTGGCTTAGAGAGGAGCTCGTGGCTAAAGTAATAACAGCCGCACGGGTCGATGCATCAGGTTAAGCTACGCTTGCCGGGGTTGCTCCATGGATGATTGAACATCTTTACTTACCGAAGCTCCTCCGTGCCTCGGAAAGCAAGTTAAGCCGTTGGTCCCGGCTGTCAATCGTAGATCTTTGACAGTCGTTACGGTTCGTCAGAAGCCCGAAAGTCTGACAACCAGTCTTACCAAGGGGTATCGTATTAACCAAAAACTGGGTTGTGGAGGTCAGATAGGCAGTCGCTCCATGTGAAATATTGGTATTCAGCTGCATCCTGTTAGACTGTACTATAACATCTCCTGCGTACCTACTGGGCTAATTTCCGTTGAGATTGGTCACCATGATTGAAATTCAGTCGGGAGGGTTATTGTTTATTATGATAAAATAATTCAGTTGAAAAAAACGTGGGGGTCGTATTGATACACCTCTACATAACCTACAGGGGAATGCAGGCGTGATATTAATTTAAGGCGTAGTTATACGACTTCTAATGGTTTTTAATTAAACATCACGTCTAAATGAATAGTCTTATTTTGTTGAACAAAATATATGTTACTCTAGACAATTTTCGTCGTAATAAGATATTTGAATATTTGAAATTGTATTTTTATAACATAGTGTAATTAATTTGTAAAGTTATGTCAAACGTGGATAAAAAATTGAGAATCACGCAAAAACTATAGCACGTATTTTATGAAACTATCACCGTTTTAAAGATAATTTAATTATTTATATTTAAGTATACGTTTTTTAGTATGTTATTTGTTGTTTTATGAATAATAAATTAATAAAACGTTTAATTTCGGACTGCACTCCTTGATGGGCGAGTCCTATTACTGGGTGGACGTACGACACGTTACGTGAGCTCAGCACAGAACACGCAAGCTAACCACTCAAGGTCATTGGCAGTTAATAGCGCCTTAATATGTTTTTAGTTATTTCAGTTGGTACTCGTATTTAAGGTAAACAAAGGGTAACGCTTACTGTGTATTGCAATGCGTAGGAGTGTCTAGTGTATATCGGTTTAAATGATTGTGAAAATACCCACGTTAAAAGAGTAATTCCTAGTATGGGGCAATACTAAAAAAATGTGGAGAAGGTTTTTTTTATAACCTACGAATACCGGAAATTAAAGTGACAAGAAGCTCCCAATAGGTACCTAATTTAAACAACAATTTACTCAAAAACATTAATTTAAAACAAAATTCGCTGTTATCACTTAGCGAACACATTGTTCAACAAGCATTCAATAAATTCCTCACAAACTTTTCGAATTTCTAATGAGACAAAGAACAAGTATCAAGGAATGAACGTTTGTTTAATAAAGCCACAGAGTACAGTAGCAACTAGACACGCCATGACTTATAAAGAAAGGCTGCGTGCTATAAATAAACGTTGACTGGGTTATGCTGCACACAGCTCAACACTTGTAATATTTGTTGAGCATTTGCTTTGTTTTGTTTGTTTATATTTTAAGTAGTTTCAGTGTTTTTCTAATAAAACCTTCATCATTTATTTTTCTTTCATTCTTTTCTGACAAGTTTCGGCTGTAATACCCAAATTCAGAACTAGCTTCTACCAGCTGCTTCGCCCGCTTGAAAATCAAAAATTATTCCAAGGAGACATATTCCTGGGATAAAAATTCTAATGCTATATACTATTCCAGGATATATGTTCTACCCGTGTGCCAAGTTACATCCACATCTGTCTAGGTTTTTAGACGTGAAGAGGTAACAGACAGAGTTACTTTTAGATGACAATCCATACTACCGGGCCGTCTTATCATTAAACTAACACCCCGCCCCAGATACGCCCGGGTTAAAATTAACACCTAAACCTTCCTCATTAATCACTCTGTCTATTGGTAACCACATAAAAATCAGTTCAGTAGTTTTTGAGTTTATCGCGAACAGACAGACAGACAGACGCGGTGGAGGGGTTTATAGTGACGAGTTAGCTGCCTCGTTGATATCGTGGTCGCAAGCGTGACTGCTGAGTGTGAGGTCATGGGTTCGATGGGCAAAAAGTGCTATTGGGGTTTTCCATTACGAATTACTCAGTAGTAGCCCGGGATTTGGAAGTTGGTGGTGTGACACCCCACCATGAAAAGCCTGACCCTGCCAGGTCCTGCGCCTGATCTCTCCCCGGTCGTGTCAAATGGCCGTCCCATCGGACTATGAGAGTAAAGTAACAGAGAGTGCACCTGTGATTGCGCACACGCTTGTGCACTATAATATCTCCTGCGTACTTGGCTAAGAGAGGCTGGTGGCTAAGAGAGGAGCTCGTGGCTAAAGTAATAACAGCCGCACGGGTCGATGCATCAGGTTAAGCTACGCTTGCCGGGGTTGCTCCATGGATGATTGAACATCTTTACTTACCGAAGCTCCTCCGTGCCTCGGAAAGCAAGTTAAGCCGTTGGTTCCGGCTTTCAATCGTGGATCTTTGACAGTCGTTACGGGTCGTCAGAAGCCCGAAAGTCTGACAACCAGTCTTACCAAGGGGTATCGTATTAACCAGTAACTGGGTTGTGGAGGTCAGATAGGCAGTCGCTCTATGTGAAATATTGGTATTCAGCTGCATCCTGTTAGACTGGAAGCCGACCCCAAGATACTCGTAGTTGGGAAAAGGCTAGGCAGATGATGATGACTTGGCTAATTTCCGATGTGATTCTGTCGGGAATTCGGTCGGGATGGTAATTATTATGATGATTAAACTGACGATGACACTCACTGACCAGGTAAGTTTGTAAGGAAAGCTTTAACTCTGCCATCTCTAGTTCAGTGACCACCGAGGAGCCTCTGTGCTCTGTGAATAAAGCCAAAGTTTCCAGATAATAATGTAACGAAAAGTTAAATCCAAATTCGTTGTTTCATAATTAGATTTGTTTATTGGACCTCATTTCGACCAAAGGGTCGATTCGAAACGACAATGAAGTTTCCGACATTTTGTCAAGTTTTGATTTTGATTCCGCTTGAGTGGTTATTGGCTTGCTTTGAAGCAAGAATACTTGCTAATATTATAAATACGAAAGTTACGCTCTTTGTTTGTCTTGTTTAATTTTTAGTTGGTTGTCACGGTCAATCTTAATTAAATTTTAGCAATTTTGATTGAATATAACCGAGGCTTTCTAAACAGAAGATTTAACTTTTATCGGTACACAAAGCCTTGGGCATGGTATGTTGTTTTGTAAAGTAAACAATCTGTACACTATTAATTATTTTGTGGCTTTAACGAGAGTCCAAAAAGGTAATGTAATATGGTAGTTACTTGTAATAATCTGATTGGTTCGTCAGTTAGATTTCCAAAAAATATTGGACGTTTTTCTTTTTTGTCACGTAAAAATATAATGAGTACGATACAGTGCGATGAAACTTCGCGTGACGTCACGCCATGCTACATTTTTTACCAGGTAGTGACGTAACAAGACCCCACTCCTGAACGTTGATACGTTTTATCTTAGTTATTTTTTATTGGTTTCACATAGCAAATATACGAGTCCAATAACTTCTCCCGTTCTAGGTAGAGGCGGAAGGGCGTATCAGACTCTTACTAACTAAAACCTACCCGTGTCCCTTCAGTTGCCTTTGCATTTCCGGTGACTCATTCCTACACTCTCCCGCGACCTTGACCAGTATTATAATTTATATTCAATTCACATTCTGTATGTACTAATACACCCTGTATGTACAGGGTCTAAAAAGACACATCAGAAAGCCGTCAACTACGCACAAACAAAGTAGCTTTGTGCAAAAATTATTGCTGGGAAACGACTTTTATTTTTAGGTATGAAAAAAAAATAAAATTATTGCGCGCAATGTAATGCGAATCCAGGCAACGAAAATTCGGGTAATGTTTGTTTGGAAAAAAGTTTAGTAATATCACTTGGAATTCATTTTCGTAAAAAGTAAAAAAAAAATTGCGACTTTGACCTTCAATATCTCAAGAACCAGTGGATTCCCAGGTATAGTCTAGTGGAAAAAAAATATCCAAATAATGGTTAGAATATATATGTGGCTTTCGGCATTGGAAACTGTCTTTTTATATTGTAACGCATAAATTTAATTAGACCAAATTCCTTACAGAATTAAATTTAATATTTCGTATGGTATTGTGTTTATTTTATTATATAGTTACACAATTTCCATTTTATTTTTAATTTAATGTACGCTGTGTGTCTAGTGCCATCTAGTGTCATTAAATGGTCTATTGATTTCATATTTGCAAAAGTGCATTACTAGATGTCGCTGCAACCTCTAAATTACCTTGTAATATTTTTTTTAATGTTACAAGCTTACGTGCTATTCCGGACTATAATCTATATCTGTGCCAGATTCCATCTAGATCCGTTCAGCCATTCTAGCGTGATTGAGTAACCAACATCCATCCATCCAAACTTTCGCATGGAAAAAGTAGGAAAAAACCTATATTATACTGAAAATCAACTTAAGCTCCAAACTCTATCTACAGTTTCCAAGAATCCAATACTATCTTGAATGTACTGACAACCTCACCCTAGGAATACCAGACAGTATGCAAGCGCAAGTTGACAGAATGTCTGACATTCTCTGCGGTTTTGTGGCGAAGGATAGCTAAAATTTCATGGAACATTGAAACCGCAATAATGTGCTGAGCCTATTGATGGTAGCGTGCAGAATTTATGGGATCATAATAATATTTAAGAGAAACGATTGTGAAGGTTTTGTGGCAACTGTAGTTAGTTGAGACTTATGTTTTTGATACGTGTCTGCAATAATAAGCTTAAGGCGCAGTTACACGACTTTTAATGGTTTTTAATTGAACATCACGTCTAAACGACTACTCTCATTTCTTAAAAAAAAATGTTATTCTAAACAACTTCCGTCGTAATTTGATCTGAGAATATTTGAAATTATATTTTTATAACATAGTGTTCAAAGTAGTTCAAAACGTTAAGTAAATTTAGTTAACATTCCGGTGGATAGATGGCGCTGCACCGAATTCCTTTAAATCTGAATCGCGGTGTTAAGATTCTCCGTCGTTTAATGACCCTAGTAACATTTCGGTAAATAAAGACAATTTTTCGTTAGCATATTTCCGAGTTTTATTCAACCCTTTTTAAGTAGCTAGATCAACCCTAAACATTTGGTCCGTCGAGTCGAATTATATATTCGAACTAGCCAGGAAAGTACTGTTGCGGTGAAGTTTTTGCCTTATTACACCGCAGCAGTTGTTAGGGAACACTGAAGGGGTTGTGGATCGCAACTCAGGTGTTGGAAGGATTTTCCCCGCGGAAGGAGACAACATCAGGTGGCGCCAGAAGCGTGACGTCATCAGCCAGCCCTGAGAAGAGGAAATACAAAAGCAGAGCACCGTCGTCAGCAGCGCAACGTGACGTCAGTTGTGGCGTGCAGCGTGACGTGTCCGGAGAACAGGTGGAATATAGTGTGTGTTGTGTGACGAAGAAAAACTGTTAGTACATTTTGTGTTCTATCATCAGTGAAGAAATAGTTCAAATACGTTGCAAATTTGCGCACATTCCATTAACTTAGTCGTTTTCTGCATGAATTTGGGACTTAGAAAAATAAGTGCATAGAAGTTGAGGACTTAGAATTGTAAGCGAAAAAACGAGGGAACGTGGAATCTGTGCCCGATTTCGCTCAGAGTTAAGGTTTGCCAAACACTTCTAAAATTTCAAGATTCACTGATTAGAAGATAAGTGTTGCGGGCTAAGTTCCTTTTTACATCAGAAATGGAAAAATACGGCAATTTGCAAAGAAATTTAAAGACAATTATTGAAAAGTCAAGATCTAATTTTAAGAAGACACCTAAGGATCGTTTCTCTTATCAGTACATTGATGCAAGATTAGAAAAGTTGGAACGAGATTGGCAAGCATTTTGTAAAAATCATTACGAAATATTAGAATTAGATAGTGCAACGGTAAAATCATTAGAGTATATTGTGAGCGATGTTTATGAGGCAACAGAGGAAATTTACATAGCTTATAAGTCGGAACTAAAGATCGCATTATGTAATTATCCCGCTCCAGTCAATGAAACATCAATTTGTAAGAACATCCAAGATGGTTCGGTTCCTATGTCGTCTGGTTCTTCTGTAAGATTACCTAAAATAAGTATTCCTACTTTCTCCGGGAAATATTCTGAATGGACATCTTTTCGCGATTTATTTATTTCTTTGGTGCATAGTAATCAATCTTTAGATTCAGTACAAAAATTACATTATTTGAAGGCTCATCTTGCAGGAGAGGCAGAACAATTGATAAAGTTTGTACCTATAGCGGCAGCTAATTATGATCAGTGTTGGTCACAGTTAGAATCTAGATACAATAACAAGCGATATTTGTCAAATTGTATTTTGAAAAGACTATTTAGTCAACGTAATTCGAATGTCGAGTCAGCTACAACATTAAAAGAGTTGTTGGACACTACAACGGAGTGTTTATTTATTTATTTATTTATTTATTTATTTATGCACACACAAAAACAATTACAAGAGAAAAATGAACATATACAGATAGAAGAGCACAAAGGTGCTGCTTATTTCAAAAGAAATTTCTTCCAGCAGACCTGCGACTGGAAAATTGGTTGAGAAATGTAGACACAGTGTGTATAAATAGATATAGAAATATAAAATACACTAGAATACATAAATAATTCATACATAAAATATACCTAACTTTACAATAAACCAAAGTACATAATTAAATATAAAATAAATATCAATAATAAATATAATCACGGAATGGTGGAGAGGTAATGCTCTTTGACTAGTTTCTTGAATTGGTAGACAGTTTTAGAATCACGGATATTAGGCGGAAGTGAGTTCCACAATCGTACCGCATGAACAGAAAAGGAGTGGGAATAGAAATGGGTTTTATGGGATGGGAAATTGAGATGATGCTTAAGGCGGGATCTACAAGGGGCGTCGGCAGGGCGAGTGAACGAAAAACGATCACGCAGGTAGCCAGGATATTTAGGATTACAAAGGATGTTATACAGGAGACATAATATCCGAGTGTTCCTGCGAAGACGGATAGGGAGCCACTTGAGATCCTTGCGAAACTGAGAAACATGGTCGAATTTCCGTAGACCAAAAACAAAACGAATGCACAGGTTTTGCAAACGCTCAAGCTTGTTTAAGAGCTCCTCAGTGGCATCCAGATAGCAGGCATCAGCGTAATCAATGATCGGCTGAATTAAGGTTTGAGCTAAAGTAATTTTAGTTTTAAAGGGCAAGAAACTTTGCAGGGATTTTAAAGAGTGGAAGGTAAAGTGCACTTTACGACTAACCTCGTTCACTTGAGCTCGCCAAGAAAGGTTGTTGTCAATTAAGACACCGAGATTTTTAGCTAAGTCGGTGTATGCAATGGTTGAGCTGTTAAGGGATAATGGCGTCAATGTGGAAACGTCAAGCGCAGTGCGGTAATACCGACTGCCTATGATCATAGCCTGGGACTTGGAAGGATTAATCTGTAGGCCGTAAGACTTAGCCCATTGATGAATACGCTCCAGGTCATGATTCATGGCATTAACCGCTGAGTCAACGTCAGCAAGCAGGAAATGACGATAAAGCTGCAAATCGTCTGCGTAAAGATGAAAATTAGAAGTGATAACCTTAGTGACAGTATTAATGAAAATAGAGAAAAGAAGAGGAGAGAGAACGCCACCCTGAGGAACACCAGCAGTGAGATCGCACCAATTAGAGAAAATCTCGTCAAGGCGAACACACTGAGAGCGACCCCGAAGGTAAGAGTCAAACCAGGATAAGGCAGAGGAAGACAAGTTAATAGAACGAAGGACTTCAAGCAGTATGTCGAAATCCACTGAGTTAAACGCACAACTGAAATCAAGTAGAACTAATAAAGTAAGAGATTTATTGTCCATAGCCCAGCGGATGTCGTCAGTGACTTTCAAAAGTGCAGTTACAGTGCTGTGACCAGCACGAAAGCCAGATTGTAAAGGGGAAATAAGAGCATAAAGTATATATATATATAATAAGAGCGTAAAGTTTACATGCACTGAAAAATTTAAAAATCGATGTGAGCTCATGGGACATTATTATTATTCACATTGTTACTTATAAATTAGATCCAGATACGAGGAAGCAATGGGAACTACATGTCACAAGTGATAATTCGAACGAGTTGCCAACTTTTGATCAGTTTTCAAGATTCTTAGAAAGTCGTTTTCGAGCATTAGAATTTATTGAACCTAAATCAAAATCTTCAGTACAGCCAAGTAATTCACAAACCAAAGGTCACGTCAATAAATCAAAAGTGTTTCATGTTTCAAATCAAGCTATTGCATGTGAATATTGTTCAGATGATCACAAACTATGCTTTTGTAAAAAGTTTGCAAAAATTGATTATGATAAAAGGCATGACTTTGTTCTGAAAAATCGCATTTGTTTTAACTGCTTAGGTCGTAATCATTCCGTAAAACAATGCCAAAAATCCACTAGTTGTCGTGTTTGTAATCGTCGTCATCACTCACTTCTTCACCCAAACAACAGCTCAGCAACTACTGTTGCACAAAATAATAGCAATGATCAGGTCACAAAGGACAACCCATCCCCACCAGTGGCGGGAACGTCATCAAGTGAGAGTTCACCAGTTGTCTCATGTTTTTCGTCAGGAAATAGTAGTCAAGTATTGTTAGCCACCGCGCTAATCAATGCTGAGTCGAAACTTGGAGGCAAACAGGTCATCAGAGCCTTGATTGATCAAGGCTCACAGGCTTCTTTTATAACAGAGGCCACAGTACAAACGTTAGGCCTAAAAAAGGTTCGGACAGATAGTATTATTTCAGGTGTTGGTGGAGATAGCACCATCACTTCAAAATCTGTAGTCTCTTTGAAGATTCAATCGATAGTTGATCCGTCTTTTGAAATCTTGGTCAAAGCGTATGTACTCAAATCGATAACCACTCTTCTCCCAGTTATGAAAATAAATGTGTTGCAAGAGTTGGATTTGCAGACGATTACATTAGCTGATCCCCAGTACAATAGGCCTAATAAAATTAATATTTTATTAGGTGCTGAAATTTACTGTCAGATCATACAGCAAGGACTTTTGAAAGGACCTACCGGTACTCCAGTAGCTCAATGCACCTCTCTCGGCTGGATACTGTCTGGGTTGGTATCTAATAAAAAAACGGATAATACAGAAACTAACTTTGTAGTTATGAATGCTACCGTTAATGAGGACGAAGTTCTGAAAAGGTTTTGGGAATTGGAGGCAGATCATTCTTCAATTTCACAAAAAATGCTTACTGAAGATCAACAGAAATGTGAAGAATATTTTAATTGTACAACGCGTAGAGCACCTGATGGACGTTACGTAGTTCGATTACCTTTTCGCGAAGCTGATCCCGCATGTAAATATGGTAGATTTCGAGAGATAGCTGAAAATAGATTAAAGTCGTTAGAAAGAAAGTTAAATAAAAACAAAGAAATGAAGAAAAGATATACAGATGTTATAAAAGAGTACTTACAGTTAGGTCACATGATTCCTGTTCCAGAGGATGATGATAAGCAGGCTAAATCTGTTTATCTTCCCCATCATGCGGTCATACGAGAGGACAAGACCACCACAAAGGTGAGAGTCGTCTTTGATGCGTCGTGTAAGGGTGTGAATGGCGTATCCCTGAACGACACGTTACTGATTGGTCCACCATTGCAATCTGAGTTACGGCATCTAATTATACGATGGAGAGTACATCCTATTTGCTTAGCGGCTGATATTATAAAAATGTATCGCCAAGTGCGAGTCCATGATGATGATGCGGTATTTCAGCGAATATTGTGGAGAGATAACCCTGAAGATACAGTGCAGGAATACCAGCTGGTCACTGTAACCTTCGGAACGGCTTCAGCCCCATACTTAGCAGTCAAGGCACTTCAACAGGTAGCACTTGATGAAGGAGATAAATTTCCAGAAGCTGCAAAAAAGGTTCTTGAAGACTTTTACATGGATGACCTTATGAGTGGCTGCGAAACGGTAGAAGAAGGCATTAAATTATTTGAAGAAATTAACTTGATGCTAAGCAAAGGTGGATTTAAAATGCAGAAATGGACCAGTAATGATGAAAGGATAATAAAGGAAATTAATTTAGAAAATAAAGAACAAGACATAGTAAAGGAACAATATTTAGAACAAAATTTGGAAATTAAACTTGACTCTATAATGAAGGTTTTAGGACTCACCTGGAACCGTAGAGACGATACATTCCAATACTCTGTGAAGCTTGCGAAGACCGCAGGACCTGAAACAAAAAGAACAGTTATTTCTAATATATCACGGTTGTTTGATCCATTAGGTTGGTTGGCACCGGCGTTGATTACAGCAAAGGTATTTATTCAAAAACTGTGGTTAGCGGGAATAAGCTGGGATGAAGAAATTCCACACCAATTATTAGAAGAATGGAACACTTACTGTAATGAGTTGACACAACTTACGGGATTCAAAATTCCTAGATGGCTAGGAACAAAGAGGAGTGATATCACAGTAGACTTACACGGCTTTTCCGATGCTTCCAAGGTGGCATATTCAGCTGCTGTCTATATACGTAGAGTTGATGTCACTGGTAACGTTCACGTTTCACTAGTTGCGGCCAAAACACGAGTCGCACCTATAAAACAAATCAGCATTCCGCGTCTGGAGTTGTGTGGCGCAGTATTAGTAACACGTTTGCTTGTTGAGATGGCAGAAGTTTTAAACATTCCCAAAACTAACTTGCGGGCATGGACAGATTCGACGGTCGTACTCGCGTGGTTGAACAAACATCCGAGTCATTGGAAAACCTTCGTAGCTAACAGAATTTCTGAAATTCTTACAACGTTAGACGCATCTCAATGGGCACACATACCTTCGAATCAGAACCCTGCTGATTGCGCGTCCAGAGGAATACGACCTGTAGAACTCATAGATAATATTCTGTGGCTACGAGGTCCAGAGATTTTACAAGAAACAGATATAAATTACTCGAGGCCAAAAGAATTAAAAGTCGAATTAGAACGGTCAATAGTAGCACATTCTTCATCAATTGATACTGCAATATGGGACAGATATTCTTCTCTTTCTAAGTTGTTATGTATTGTGGCATATTGTAGACGATTTTTAAATTATAAAACCGATACCAATCGGCCTAAATACTTACGTAAATGGGAGATCGATGAGGCTTTGAATTGCTGTATTCGGCAATGCCAAAGGCAAGAGTTTGAAGTAGAGTTTACAGAATTAAAACATAAAGGTGAAGTTAAGACAAAAAGAAGTAAAATAAGAACACTTAACCCGTATATAGACGAGAAAGGTATAATTAGAGTTGGTGGAAGGCTTCAAAGGGCTCAACTAGAAGAGAAAACAAAACATCCAATTGTATTACCCCATAGATCTCATCTCACACAATTAATCATCAGAGATGCTCATATTAAAACTTTGCATGGGGGACCACAACTAATGCTAACTTACGTACGGTCAGCATACTGGATCATTGGCGTTAAAAATTTAGTGAAACATCATGTCCGTCGATGTGTTCCTTGTGTAAGAAACAGCGTGACTGTGAAGACTCAAATGATGGGTTCTTTACCATCAGTTCGTGGAACTCCATCCAGAGCGTTCTTACACAGCGGAGTGGATTATGCAGGCCCTATCAATGTTAGGACGTCAAAGGGACGAGGACATCGGTCTTATAAAGGCTACATATGTTTATTTATATGTATGGCAACACGAGCTATACATTTAGAGATGGTTAGCGATTTTACTTCCGCAGGTTTTTTGGCAGCCTTTAGACGATTTGTCTCTCGTAGAGGTCATTGCACGGATTTATGGAGCGACAATGGCACCAACTTCGTTGGAGCGTCCAAAGAATTAAGAGAGTTACTGAAAGCGCAAGAGTCCAACCTGCCTGAGGAAATCGCAAAGAGCTTAGCTCTCATCGGCACAACGTGGCATTTTATTCCTGCACACGCTCCAAATTTCGGTGGATTGTGGGAGGCAGGAGTAAAATCCACCAAGTTCCATCTAAAGCGGGTCATAGGTAACTCAACGCTCACCTTTGAAGAGATGACTACTCTCCTGACCCAGATTGAGGCGTGTCTAAACTCCAGGCCGCTGTCAGTTGCATCTGGCACAGATCCAGATGAGCGCACACCGTTGACTCCTGTTCATTTTTTAATAGGAGAGCCAATCCTTACCGTGCCTGACACAAATTACCATGCAAGTCCTATTAGTAGCCTGAAAAGATGGCATTTAGTGCAAGTTATGTTGCAAAACTTTTGGCGTAGATGGGCTAATGAGTACTTGACACATTTCCTTCATAGATATAAATGGACTAATAAAACACCTGAACCCCAAGTAGGAGATGTTGTTTTGGTAAAGGAAGATGACTTACCTCCCGCGAAGTGGCTTCTTGGTAAGGTTGTAGAAAAACACCCAGGCAGTGACAACCTTACCCGAGTGGTTACATTAAAATGTAAAAATTCTTATTTAAAAAGACCCACTTCAAAATTGTGCGTTCTGCCTGTCACAGATTAGAAATTGCATTAATGTTTAGTTATTAGAGAACAGTTTTGTTAGACTTATAATCATAAGGTTATGTTACTACGTACAGTGCCAGTTCCTTTAATTGTAAACCTTAACTGCTTGCTTATTATGTATTTAGAGTTCCCACCAAGGCTAATTCTGTATTCTTGTTAATTGTACTGTTATTGCCTACGTCTACCATGGTGGGCGGTTATTTTAAGGACAAAGGTCCTTGGTGGGCGGTATGTTCAAAGTAGTTCAAAACGTTAAGTAAATTTAGTTAACATTCCGGTGGATAGATGGCGCTGCACCGAATTCCTTTAAATCTGAATCGCGGTGTTAAGATTCTCCGTCGTTTAATGACCCTAGTAACATTTCGGTAAATAAAGACAATTTTTCGTTAGCATATTTCCGAGTTTTATTCAACCCTTTTTAAGTAGCTAGATCAACCATAAACACATAGTGTAATTAATTTGTAAAGTTACATAGCGTAATTAATTTGAAAAGTTATGTCTAACGCGGACAAAAACTTGACAATCGCGCAAACTCATTAAGTGTATTTTTATGAAACTTGAATTATTTTAAAAATCATTAAATTGTCTAAAATTTAGTATACGTGTTTGAGTTTAATACCTGTTGTTTTATGTGTAATAAATTAATAATGCGTCTCATTTCGGACCGCGCTCCTTGATGGGCGAGTCCTATTACTGGGTGGACATACGACGCGTTACGTGAGCTCAGCAAAGAACATGCAAACTAACCACTCAAGGTCATTGGCAGTTAATAGCACCTTAACTAATTGTGTTTACAAAACTGTTAAAAAAATAACATCCTTTATAAAAAAAAACTCATTTCTGCTAACAGCTTCGCCTGCGTGTAATTAGTACTTCTATCAATATAAAATATTATAACCTGTGTGCTATTCAATATTATATTCTATTTTGTGCCAAATTTCGCTCAGCTCCGTTCAACCGTTCTGGCACGATTAAGTAACAAACATCCATGCAAACTTTCGCTTATATTAGAGGAAGTAGGATTTTAATAATAATTTCAATTTAATCAAAGATTTTTGAAGTGAAAACTTCTTAAGGCGCGTTGGGCAGTTTTGAGATGGGAAATAACAATTGATCTCGCGCACCATCGACACCACTACGCGATTCGCTACGAGAGTGCTACGACGCGTAGCGGATCGCGAGGCGGGTTGGGCATTTTTGTTCAAATTTTTTGTTTTCACTTCTGACGGCACTCCCGGAGTGCCAGGTTTTTTTCCGTACCTGATATTGGATTTCACGTGGTGTTAATGGAAGGACTAATTGAGGGTTCAAATAAAATCACTCTGCCAGTACAATATTTAAATATTTTTGTTTAAATGTAGGTTGGGTATGTACTCGTAGGTGTTTTCAGGAAAACATGATTTAAAAAACAGGTGTTTCTAATTTTCGTTATTTGACAACGACTTCGAAATTGAAGTTATTTTGCAATTTTTTGTGTTTTTTTTTTTTGGAAGTCGGTTGTATTTTTCAATATAAGGTTTTTCATTTTTCACTCTTTAGTTATTATACCTACCCCATAACTAAAACTAAATAGTAAAGTTATGCCTGAATTGAAAGCCCCAAAAACATGGAATTTGAACATAATATTGGTGAAATTCCAATCCGCATTGGGTCCGCGTGGTGGATTACGGCCCACACCCTCTCACAAAGAGGAGGCCTGTGCCCCAGCAGTGGGGACATTAAAAGGATGATGATAATGATTGGTGAAATTAGGGTGTATCAGAGTAAACTGTACAAATCTGTGTACCCCTTCAGAGCGTATCAGCGTGATGCTATGTAATGAAGTGGTGTAAACAATAAAGAGACATACGATTGCGGCAATTCCGAAGGTTTGTTATCATTTATTAAAGAGTTCCATTGCCTATCTACGAAGTTCTTCAACAGATCTTCACCAAATTCAAATAGGACGAACTGGGAAGTATACCCTTTCAAAAAAAAAAAGAATTTTCCAAATACGTTCAGGCCTCTTCGAGTGGTCGGGGAACATACATAAAAAATAAAAACAGATTCCGAAAAATTGAGAACCTCCTCCTTTTTTGAAATCGGTTAAAAATCCTGTAGGATAACATACAGCCTTATTTATAAAAACTGCTAACCGTCTACTTATTTTAAACGCTAATATCTAAATTCAAAATAACCTAATATGTCTCGTCCATTAAATTCAACTGTATATCTATACTTATATTATAAAGAGGTAATGTTTTTAAGGTTGTAGGGGGTAATCTCTGGATCTACTGAACACGTTTTTAACCAACTTCCAAAAGGAGGAGGTTATCAATTCGTATGTTTGATTTTTTTTTCTCCGTCATTTATAGACGGATTTCCAAAATTCTTTTTTTGTTCGAAAAGAGTTTGTTCCGAAATGGTCCCATTTAAATTTCATAAAGATCTGATGATGCGTTTCGGAGACAGACAACGAAACTCTTCAAAAAATGACAGCAAATCAACCGCGGTTGCTGCTATCGCCTAGATATCCATTGTTAACACAATTTAATGGAGAAACACAACTAAAAAGTGAAAAATAAAAACTTTTTTACAATAAAATAGAACCGCCTTCCAAAAAAACAAAAAGTGCAAAATAACTTTAATTTCGGAAGTGGGTGTCAAAAAACGAAGAAACAAAACCAGAAACACCGACTTCCGAAATTAAAGTTATTTTGCACTTTTTTTTTTTTCGGAAGTCGGTTCTATTTTTTTGTAAAAAAGTTTTTATTGTTAATTTTTTTACCAATATAAAGCCACGTTATTTGTGAGTGTCATAGGCTATAAATTTTTGACGCGGGCGAAGTGCCAGTAGAACATAAACCTTTTTTAAATGATAAGTCAGCCCTTTACCATCCACATCTACCTTCCTTCGGGGTAGAAAATATTGAAATAAGAACTTGCTAATCAGTAGTATCAAGTGTGCCAATTAATTTGGGGCTGACGCAACATGTATTTTTCTTCAATACTTCTCTATTAGTCGTCATCTCTGTAGTACCCCCTTTTTACCAATATCCTCTTTCACACAGTCCGACCATCGTTTCTTTGGCCTTCCTCTACTCTTATAGCCATCCACATCCATGCACAAGACTTTCTTCATTGCTCGGCATCACATGCCCATACTACGACAACCACTCAGTGTTTAAACTAATCACAGTTTTTTTTTTTTTGTAAATAAAGCTCGGCTCTTTTTTTATAAAGAAAAATCGGCCTAGCCTTATACCAACTATCTTGGGGTCGGCTTCCAGACTAACCGGATGCAGCGGAATACCAGTATTTGACATGGAGCGACGGCCTATCTGACCTCCACAACCCAGGAACTGGGTAATAGATACTCCTTGGTAAGACTGGTTGTCAGACTTTCGGGCTTCTGACGACCCGTAACGACTGTCAAAGATCCACGATTGACAGCCGGGACCAACGGCTTAACGTACTTTCCGAGGCACGGAGGAGTCGCGGTATGTAAAGATGGTCACCTATCCATGGATCAACCCCGGCAAGTGTACCTTAACCTGATGGATCGACTCGTGCAGCTGCTATTACTATAGCCACAAGCTTCTCAATGGCCCATAAAACTCAATAGACTATATTTTTCCTACAGCTGGTTAATCACAACTGCTCTCTGTTAGTGAGAATATGTCGTCATGGGACAACGGGGTCCTAGTACGGGTTGGGAGATGTCTCATATCTTTGCATTTTTGGTTTTACGACATGCAGGTTTCCTCACGATGTTTGCCGCCATCTTTTCAGAGTAATACTTTTTAGAGTTGTAGAATGGTTTCTGTAACATCTTATTATCTTACTTAAATAATAAACTAGCTGACCCGACAGACGTTGTCCAGTCTAAGCTAACTTTGCGCGTTCGACAGTTTATAAACTGTCGAACGCGCAAAGTTTAAATAGTCGTTAAGTTTTCTGAAATAATTTTCCTCGCAACTTTTTTATGTTTTTCTTTCAAGAACCATCTGCAGACAATAACAAATACAACAAAAAAGAATTACCGAAATCGGCCCAACCGTTCACGCGGGATGCCATGACCAACGGAAAGAAGGATTCATTTTTAACCGACTTGGCGACTTGGCTTGGCTTGGCTTGGCGACTTGGCGACTATGGGGTTGACGTATCCGTGTGGATAAAAACCCCTTAATAATAAAGATTAAAAAAAAAAAAAACCGACTTCGAAAAAGAAGGAGGTTCTACATTCGGATATTTTTTTTTTTGTCCACCGATTTCTCTGTCAGTTGTGGAACGATTTTCAATTTTTTTTCCAAAAGAATATATTCTCGAGGTGGTCTCATATAAATTTTCTCGAAATTGCTTCAGCACTTTTTGAAAAACTGAACAAAACCGAAAAATACGTATACATAGATGACGTTTTGGTTTTCTCCAATTACGAGTATGTTTAAATTCCTAAAATTCTTCTTCGTTTAAATAATGTTTTCAGTTCTGGGGTATAACAACTAAAAAGTGAAAAATAAAAAACTTTTTTATAAAAAAAAAACAACTGGCTTCCAAAAAAGGAAGTACACTAAAAATTAAAAAATAACTTTTATTTCGGAAGTCGGTGTCAAAAACTAAAAAATAATATACAAACACCGACTTCCGAAATAAAAGTTATTTTATAATCTTTAGTGTATTTCCTTTTTTGAAATCGGTTGTTTTTTCGTAAAAAAGTTTTTATATATAATATAGATAGATTTAAATATGGTGACTGGTAATTAGTGACCGATACTTAAACACGTGAATGTACTCATGATAACAAACAACTTTCCCAAAGAAACATTTTTTATACTCATTCATTTTTATCATAATAACAAAAGCCGTATGAAATTCGCGCGCGCGCCTACCTATCAGCTGTTAGCTGCGTGACGCCGTTCTGTCTCACCATATGTTTCTTTGGGAAAGTTGTATGTTATCATGAGTACAATCACGTGTTTAAGTATCGGTCAGTAATTACCAGTAACCCTATATGTATAAAGATGCGAAAGTTCAGATAGATGTTTGTTACTCAATCACGCCAGTACGACTCACAACTCTAACAGACGCCAGAACAAATTAACGGATCTGGATGAAATTTGGCACAGAGATGGATTATAGTCTGGAATAGCACATAGAATATAATTTGTAATGGGAGTACGTACTAATTCCATGCGGGCGAAGCCGCTGGCAGAAGCTAGTCATATCACAAAAGCAAGTTTAAATAATAGTACAGGCATCACATACACATAGGGTATTATTCGCCACGCGTCCGTTACTCCGGATCGAAAGGGAATTGATTCTGAATCCCCGTTCAAATCTCCACACAAACGTGTTCCGTTTCTTTAGAAGCTGCCTTTATATCGAATTAGTCTTCAGACCAAATTTTTTTAAGAGGATATTGTATTATTTTATTAAAGTGAAAACTTCTTTAGGCGCGTTGGGCAGTTTTGAGATGGGAAAAAACAATTGAACTCGCGCGCCACAGACACCGCTACGCGATTTGCTACGAGAGTCGTCGCAGCACTCGTAGCGGATCGCGAGGTACGTTGGCCATTTTTGTTCAAGTTTTTTTTAGGGTTCCGAAAGTCCGAATGAAAAACGGAACCTTTATAGCATCACTTGTATGTCTGTCTGTCCGTCTGTCACAGTACATTTGCTCCGAATCTCCTCGACTGATTAAGTTAAAATTTGGTACACACATGTAAATTGGTGACCCAAATACGGATCATCATCATCAGCCTTGTTATAATGTCCGCACTGCTGGGGCACAGGCCGCCTCTCAATGAGAGGGTGTAGGCCTGTCACATGTCTTCGAATTTTTGTTGTTTTTTTTTCCTACTATATAGTAATACTTATTAAAGAACCTGCCTTAAAGAAACAGCAAAAGAGCAGTTACAATATAAATTGTTAGTGATTTCTTTAAAAAATATAAAAAATTGCATCAAATCTGTAACTATTTTTTATACATCAACTAGTTTCTACCACCTTTGCCCACGTAGAATTAGTACTTCCCCCCATAATAAATTATAGCTTAGTATGTTATTCTAATGTTGGTATAAGCGTGCTCCATCTTCGACCACGTCATCGCTTACCACCAGGTGAGATAGCGGTTAAACGCGTGCTAATCAACAACAAATGTTACTTTATACAATAAATAAAACTTGTAACTTATCTAGTTACTTCGAAAAAAGAAAACATAACTACACATGACATGATTTAGAGAAAAAAATCTGGAACTTCAAATCATTCTTAATTATGACCACCACTGTATGTATGTTCATACCAAACTTTCAAACCTATGCAGAATCCATTTAATTTTAAGTCCGCACCGCAAAATTTTACTCATGACACGAAACGTAAAAACAATTTTAATACTGCGCAAAGCACTTAAAATTCCAGCACATAACCTGAAACACGAAACCTAAAAACTGAATACATTGAAAAACAAACAGGGCCTTCCTCTTAAAAATGTCAGGAATATCCAACTGGAAATTTTAAAGAAAACGCCTTCAGACTTCCAACACAGACATCAAAAATAAAATTCGTCCCCACCTGAGTCGGACGTTTCAAAAATTGGTTATTTTAGCTATCTAGCGGCATTTCCTAGTGGGGGAGCCTCATGTAATATTAATATGGTGCCCCTTGCCGACTCTTTGCTTCAAAGTACCAATATATATTTAAAAAAAAAACCCGCTTAGGTACAAAGTGGGAGATTCTAGGAAGGGAATAGTTGAGTACTTGGAGTACGTGTACATTTTGTATGAATGTTATTACCATGGAACGGGTTTATACTGGATTCGATGAAGAAGACGTGATGATTGGTATTTCTTTGTCGTAGAAAATACGTCAATTGTTTCTATTGTGACGTGTAATGTTAACTTATCATCATAATATCCTGCTACCCAAGTCTGTCGAGTCTCAACCTGGCTTGTCTGTTAATTTGCCGAAATTCCTTCTACAGTCTATCGGAATTTATCATAAACTATTGTTGAATGATTGATCTTAATTGCTTTTTTTTATTTTTATTTTTTTTTGATCTTATTTGCTAAAACATTAAATATTTTCAAAAAACCCAGTGGCAGTTATTTTAGTTCAATTATTGATTTCATGCCACCAACTGCATCAGACTGCTTGAAAAGTGACTTGCTTGGAACTTTTCAGTTGTTTTTTACAGTCGGGTTTTTTATTTTTTTTTATTTTCTACATTTAAGAGAGTTATATTTTTGGAATCACCTCGTCGAACCCTTTGTAGTGATACCCCACTTAATATAGTTCGTCGACTTTCATCGTTTTCTTTTTCACAATATGGCGTCTGGCTGTCGCCATATTGTATTTTGATTACTGTCATGTCTTCATTAGCACTCGCAAGATTAAGACGAATCAAAATGCCACTAATAATTGACCGATCAGTAGTAATGCCATTATTAATTGGCTGACCAGTAATGCCATTAATAATTGACTGACCAGTAATGCCATTAATAATTGACTGACCAGTAATGCCATTAATAATTGACTGACCAGTAATGCCACTAATAATTGACTGACCAGTAATGCCACTAATAATTGACTGACCAGTAATGGCATTAATAAATCGTCTCGACCGAATTTCGATCATGGTGGCTATCTCAACGGAGATTTAGCAAAGTACGCAAGAGATATTATAGTACACAAGCGTATGCACAAACGCAGGTGTACTATATGTTCCTTTGCACTCATAGTCCGATGGGACGGCAATCCGAGACGACCGGGGAGAGATCAGGGTGTACCAAAAGCTTTAAGGCGCAAAAATACGACTTCTAATGATTTTAAATTGAACATCACGTTCACGTCTAAACGAAACGACTAGTTTTATTTCTTTGAAAAAATATATGTTACTCTAGACAATTTTCTTTGTAATTTGAAATTGTATTTTTATAATATTGTGTTATTAATTTGTAAAGTTATGTGCAACGTGGATAAAGAAATGAGAATCACGCAAAAACTTTTAAGTGTTTTTTTATGAAACTCACCTTTTGAAAGATAATTTAATTAGTATTTTTTTTAGTATACTTGTTTAAGTATAAAACTTACTTGTTGTTTTAAGTATAATTAATTAATAATGCGTCTAATTTGGGGCAGCACTCCTTGATGGGCGACAGGGCGAGTCCTATTACTGGGTGGACGTACGACGCGTTGCGTGAGTTCAGCACAGAACACGCAAGCTAACCACTCAAGGCCGTTGACATTTAATAGCGCTTTAAGTGCTTTCCGAGACACGGGGGTGTCACACCACAAACATCCAAACTCTTGACTGCTATAGAGTTCTTCCTAATAGACAATCCCAATAGCAATTATTGCCAAATTTACTACACACTCCACACGAGACCAACGAGGCAGTTACGCCACTAATACAGCTCTCTAATGCCACTAACTATTATTGCGGTAGACCGGAGACTGACCGACATCTGAGCTATGAATTAGTGTTTACAAATAGAGCCTATCAATAAGCAAGTGTACCCAGCGCGGTGACAAGCTGCGGTCGCCAGATACTAAGTTCGTGGCTATATTGACGGGTCGGAGGAATGTTTGGTTTGTGTTCACAGGACTAGCTCGGGTAGTTTGTATCTTGTATTAAATTAATGTTGATTGTCCTGTCTGATTGAATCTGCCCTTCAGCAATTTTATAAGTGTTTTATCAGAAGACGGTCAGAACTCTAAAAAAACCAAGACAATCTTTGTCTTTGTTTTTTAGAGTTCTGACCTCTTAAGGTTTTGGTGTACCGCTTAACGCTTAAAATTCACTGTTCTTACATCAAATAATATAATACAGAAATGCACATCAAGGTTTTTTGAAGTGAAAACTTCTTTAAGCGTTTTGGGCATTTTTGAGATGGGGAAAAAACTATTGAACTCGCGCGTCACCGCCACCGTAGCACTTGTAGCGGATAGCGTAGCGGCTTTTGTTCAAGTTTTCACTTCTGTCGGTATATACTCCCGGAGTGCCGGTTCTTTTTCTCTTAAACTACAAAAATGTATCGTATTTATATAGTTATAATCCTGCTGCGGGGAAAAATTATCGCGTACAAAGGGTTCCGAACGAATCATATTACATTTAAATGTTTTTTCAAAACATAGACTTCATAAAGGTTTCTCCGTAATCTATAACTAAAATCTGTGCTCTAGAAGTTTTAGACTCAGTAGTTTCGGAAATATCGGTATGGTAAATTTTCAACTGTTTTCTTAAATAAACTTCTCATTTAAGATTTAGAAAGAGAAAAAAAAGAAAGAAAATACGTTTACATACGATACACGTTCGTGTTTGTGTCACAGAATTCACGTCTGTACCAAATTTCAACTAAATCAGTGCAATAAATCGGAGCAAATTTTCTGTGACAGACGGACAGATGGACAGACAGACACACGAGTAGTATCTACATATATACCCTAAGTATCCATTAGGGATCCGTTTTTTCACTCGGACGTTTCGAACCTTAAACATAACATTATTGTCAGAACATAAAATGGTATGAAATAAAGATAAAGACAATTGGCTTAATTATTTAACCCTGTCACTGCATAACATTAACCAAAAATAACCAAACCCACTTCTAAGTAATAAACTTTAAGCAGTACGACATTATTAGGTGTAAATCCTCAGGTTATGACAGCTACGTATCTAGGGCAGTTCAAATAACTGCTTCGGAATTCCTGAAGACGGTGGCTCTCCGCAGTCTCGAAATACTGAGTTAGCGGTCGCATCGGCAGTCGTCGAGCGGAATGTCTGGCCCGTGCCTTAAATGATACGACAGCGACGATCGAGCGGAATAGAAACTTACTTAGATACTTTTTGAACGAGTGTTTTCAGTGTAGAACGGTAGAAGTTTTGAAGGGAAAACTTCTTTAGGCGCGTTGGGCATGTTTGAGATGGGAAAAATCAATTGAACTCGAGACACTGTTACCGTTACCGACAGTAGTCGTAGCAGATGCCGTGACCGCTAGGAAAGCGTTAGCACCATGCTAAGGTGCTACGCTTTCGTAGCAATGATGTCGGTGTCGGTGAGGCGCTGGGCGCGTTGGGCATTTTTGTTCAAGCTTTCACTTCTGACGGCATTCCCGAAGTGCCACTGTTTTTATTTATATTTATGAACGAGGATAAAAATAGACGACTGCAAAAACCTAACATGGTATTTGAATGTTCTCAACTGCATCAGACTGCTTGAAAAGTAACTTGTTTGAAATTTTAGTTGGCTTTTTTAGTTGGTCGGGGTTTTTTTTATGCCCTGTATTTTAGTGAGATATATGTTTGATATCCCACATGACCATGTCACAAAAAAAAACGACAGACTTTCCTACCTAATGGCAGAAGCCGTTTTTTTTTGTACATAATTCATTTTGTCGATGTCAACTTCAGCTGTCAAGACCAATCATAAGATATCCCATTTGTTAAAATTCATCAAGCCGTTTAGGCTAACAGGGCGTGCCAAAGAAATAGACATACAAACATACCTACATAAGTAGGTACATAGTCCCGAAAAACGTTTCCCTCCTTATTGGACAGTCGGGTAAAAAATTATGTTGCCTATCACACACACGGGATCGCTAAAGGGGCCCGGGCATCTTACAGAACCTCGCATTTTTACTTGCCTATGGCACTCTTGGCGAGATGAGTTGGATTCCTTCTCAAAGGACTGGACCAAAATTGCAGAGGACCGAGGAAAGTGGGAGGAGGGAAGACCTCCCTTTGCCCTGCAGTGTGACAGCACAGGTTCATAATAGTAATGCTAATAATAATAATGACACAGCGATCATTGTACCGATAGTCGTGTCAGCCAATGGTTTAATAGCCACGAGCCTCGACCAACACCTCAGGAGGCTCTCGTTAGGCGGCTGGATCAAGGGCTTGATTCAGAAAGCAGTACTTCTGGACACGGCTCGCATTTTCAGGCGGTTCCGGTCTCTGGAGCCCTGACCGCTGGTAGCTTGGACCCTGTTCCCGATACCGGTGGGATACTATTTTTATATTTATAAATGTTTTTTTTAAATCTTTTTAATATTAAAAAATGTAAATAATAGGTGTAAAAAAATTAATAAACGGAATAATAATGCTAATAGCTTGGACCCTGATCCCGATACCGGTAGGATACTTTTTTTTATATATTTAAATGCTTTTTTTTTATTGAAATATTGAAAATTGTAAAACATAATATATACAAATGAATAAAAAAAATAATAATAACAATATGGCACTCTTCGATTGTGTAGCTTTACATCAGTGAGAGAATTTTAGCTATCAGATCTATACATTTTGGGCTACCTACTTACTAAATTAATTTCGAAGAAAGCTTAAATGTTAAAATTCTTATAATAACTTACCCTTATCCTTTGTATTTTTAACGATACCTACCCAATTTAATTTTTAAAATTAAACACAGGGTATTTTATACTTTTTTCCCCTTAGTAATGAACAACTTTCATCAAAAAAGCCACAATAAATTCCGAAAGGAAAAATTAGACCTTTTTTTAGGAATTGACTATGAATTTCTTGAAGAAAGTTGTTAATTTCTATTGACAGAAGCAGTATTTAAAATAAGACCACACCTTTCTGTTTCAACCTGTATTCATCATCATCAACATCAGCCTTTTAATGTCCCCACTGCTGGGACACAGGCCTCCTCTCTGTGAGAGAGTGTGGGCCGTAATTCACCATGCGGGCCCAATGCGGGTTGGTGGATGTTTCCTCACAATGTTTTCCTTCACCGTTTTGATAGCAGTGGTGATGAAATAATTTACACAAAGTAAAGCGCCTGCCTTGGTTTGAACTCAAGACCTACAACTTATAAGTCATGGCCGTTACCACTGGGCCACCACTGCTCTCGTAATTACCTATCCAAAACAAACCATAACCCACTGACACTGACAATAATATTCACCTGATGAAACACCCAGACAACACTACACCGGTACGTGTAATCGTTAGCTGGCCGCCGCCGCAGCATTTACATAAATAAATAAATATTATGTAGTTCGGTGGAAAATGCAGCCATTCGGATGCGATCGGCACTCCTCGGGACTACCGCCCTCTTTTCTACAACTGAATATTAAAACAACACGTGAGTTCCAATATTCAGTGTGTTACAATACGAGGTGCATGTAGGGTTAAGAATGTTAGGATGGGTGCATATCTGCGAGAGTTGCTACGGTATTTCGTTACTATATAATATATTTTTGTAGTGAAAACTTCTTCAGGCGCGTTGGGCATTTTTGAGATGGGAATAAACAATTGAACTCGCTACCGACACCGACACCGACACCGACGCCAACACCGCAACCGACACCGCTACGCGATCCGCTACGAGTACACCCGTACACACGTAACGGTTTGAAGTGAAACCTTTTTTAGGCGCGTTGGGTATTTTTGTTCAAGTTTTCACTTCTGTCGGTACTCCCGCAGTGCCACTCTTTTTTTATTTAAATAATTTGTTTGAATTTCAAAGATTTATGAGAGTATTATTTGTTTAATTTTATTTTTGTAAATGAATTTCCTTAGTGTTGCACGTAAATTATAAATAATATTATGGTTCAAAAAAACTTTACGTTTCTCGTATTGGAAATGCATAAAAATAACTAGTCCACCATGTTGGATGTAGAATGACGTCATATAACTAACCATGCATTGACATCCAAACGGGTGACGGGCGGGCGTTTTTTGGGGGACTGTCTTTATGTAGAACTTTGACGTTCAAAAAGTGCTGGTTCTCAGCCTAGTTTGAATAAATGACTTTTGATTTTGAAACTAAAAAAAAAAAAAAAAATACAAACTGTCAGATCAATCGGAAACCCAAAAGTGGGTCAAAAAAAAATTCTAAGCTTTTTTAACGTAGTTAATTACAGATGAAGCTATAAAACGTGTCAAAAAACAGCCAAGGTCTTGCCAAGGTCGATCTCTAGTCGGCAAGATGAAGTTAATTGCACATTCCAAAGCGTAGATCTCTATGGAGAAGAACGTGCAAGAAACTACATGGATAGTGGACACTCTTTTAAACCATGTTATGTATTACAAATCCTGCTGAGAGCCAAAGCTGAGGGACAAAGGTACTATTAATTAATATGAACAGTAAGACGCGAAAACAACTGTGTCATCAATTAAGCTAATTTTCATAAAACTAAATTATAGTTTCAAGTTAACATGATAACGTTAACAGATTACCATAACTTTAAGTTATTCCGAATGAACTTAACGACGTCGCATAAATAAGGTTTGTTTAACATAATTTTGTTTCTCAAGTTTAACTGAATTTACCTTAATTAGCCGCGTTTACAGTAATCCATTACAATTAAGTAATTAGTGTTGCGCCTAATTTAATAATTGTATTTTAGGTAACAAATATGGTTGATGAATACATAAATGGATTAGATTTAGCCTGTTATAATGTTTACTTTATCACTTTTTGGGGTCAAAAAAATCTCATAATCCTTCCGACCGAATTTCGACCACGGTGGTCAATCCCAACGGGGACCGGCCAAGTACGCAGGAGATATTATAGTGCACAAGTGTGTGCGCAGACACACAGGTGCACAGGTGCTCTCTGTTCCTTTCTCTCTCTAATAGCCCGCTGGGACGCAATCCGCCATGACCGAGAAGAGATCACATGCAGGAAGGCTTTAGGTGTTTTTCGAAGCACGAGGTTGTCACAGCACACCACCAGCTTCCAAACTCCGGACTACTACAGAGTATTTCCTAGTAGAAAAACCGCCGTGTCCTCGTGGACGCGATAGGCGGCGGTGACCTCTCGCGCCCGGCCCTGGTTCAGGCCATGGTACGGAGCGAGAGGGAATGGGAAGCAGTCTCCTCCTTCTGCGAAGCAGTAATGCTCGCGAAGGCGGAGGCGGTATGGGTGAGGGAGGCTCAACAACAGAGTCGCCCTCACGCCCTCAGCAGCAGCTGCCGCAGCAGTTGCTTGCTTAGGGTTTGTTGATAAATTCGAAACAGAGTTACCGCGCCCCTGGGCACTCAGGGCAGGGTAGGAACAGGCGTGGGTTTTAATCAGTAAGAGTCTGACATGCTCTCCCGCTCCACCCAGAGTGGGTGATGTCATTGGATGACTCCCCACCAAAAAAAAACAAAAGGATCTCACGCTCTGTAATCGAGCTATGCTTACTCTTGATCGTCGATCTCAAATGGAATTGGAAATTGGGATCGAGTTAATGTCATTTGGCACTATTGAATGCTACACTAGCTCACGATTGGAATTGAATTAGGTGGATTTTTCTGGAACTACCTAAATGAAATCGAGGTTACTCGAACGTTGCACTTTTTCGACACTATTGACAAGATTTTGACGTTGACATATCGAGTTTGAATTCGTGTTTATGATCTAGGTTGAACGATTAGAAAAAGGTTACTTTTTTGGGATCGAGTTTGTTATGGTGACTGTTTTGTGCAGTTTTTATTGTGAATAATGGCACGTTTAGAATTACTTATTTGTGATATTTTGGACAGTGCTCATAAGTTAGATTTGAAACAAAGAAGGAATTACAATATATTTAATAAAACTGTAGCTTTACCTTGATATTTTCGTCTTCCTCGGTTGAATACAGTATAACTAACTTGAACTTGTGCATATAAACGTACTTCAATACATTCCAAACTAAACACTTGAACACTTTTAGATAACATCGCTTTGAAACTTTTGTTTATCACAACACCAATAATTCACAGTTCATAATCAACTACAGAGTACTTTTTAAATAATCAACTAAGACCATATTTTGTTGACGCAACTTTTAAGTGGATGACGACATTTGTCGGGAAGTTTTTTATGTCACGTAGGCAATGACATTCACAATGAGCCAATGCTGCCTAAGTATTTAAATGATAATGATAAATGATAAATGATAAATGATGTTTATTCAGTAAATAGGTTACAAGGAACACTTTTACACGTCAATATTTTTTTGTCAGTTTAAGCTAGATGAGGCCGGTGTTTCCTAGCTGACTACCCTGAGAAGAAACACCGAAACAAACTCAGAGGTCAAAGTCTCTTTTAGTGTTCAAATCCATACAATGTGGACTGGTTAGATCCTATGAGAACCATGTACGTTTATGTCTGGGATGAGCTTTATGAAGAAAGCAACACACGAATTCGAGTGGACCTGTCCAGACAGTGCAAGCATTTGTCAGTCATCGCGAAGCTCAACTCAGAACTCTGAGGTGCTCAACGAACCGACGAACAATACCAAAGTAAGGACATTTGAGTAGGCCGCAAAAAATACTCAAACTGCCAGACAATTATAAAATCTACATGAATATAACGACATACATAGTTCTCGCATTCACATTATTCTATATGAGGACCATGCAGCTTAGTGTCTGTAGTGGTCTTTTGAAGAAAGAACCAAACATATTTGAGTGGACCTGTCCAGTCAGTGCAAGCATTTGTCAATAGTCGAATAGCTCAACTTAAAAACCACTAAGGAGCTCAATGACATGACGAACAATACCAAAGAAAAGACATTTGGGTAGGCCGCAAAAGTACTCAAACTGTCAGGCAACGTTGAAAATTACTGTAAAAAGGAGGAGAAAATAATAATAATAACCCACATAGTCCTCACATTTACAATAATTAAGTAATCAAAAAAAAATAAAAATATAATACTTTACAAAGTAAATATTTGTGTCAAACAAAATAGTAATCATAATATGTCAATCAAAAAATAAAAATAAATATAATACTTAACAAAGTATTCAAGTCAAAAAAAAATAATAATTATAAAATGTCAATAAAAAAATAAAATAAAAAATATAATACAATACTATACAAGTATTCATGTCAATAACGAATATTAAAATAAAATATATATATAAAAAATTTTTCATTAGTAAGTAGTACATATGAAAACAATGGCTCATGTATATCATTGAAGCAGCTCAATCCCACGCCTTTTTGTCCTCAAGAAAGTCACTAATTGTGTAAAAAGCTTTCTGGCATAGCTTACGTTTAATAAATGATTTAAATTTATTTATGCTTAGTTCTTGAATTTGGCTAGGAAGTTTATTATAGAAACGTATACATTGACATCTAAACGAACCACCTATTTTTTTCTTGAGCCTGGTTTTTGGTACAATAAATTTGTGTTTGTTCCTAGTATTTATGCTATGGATATCACTGTATCTTTTAAACAGATTAATATTTTTATGTGCATACATGAGATTCTCATAAATATATTGAGAGGGAACAGTCATAATATTAATCTCTTTAAATTTGTCTCTGAGGGAGTGTCTGGGACTTAATTTATAAATTGCACGAATAGCCCTTTTCTGTAAAACAAAAATTGTCTGAATATCGGCGGCATTTCCCCACAACAGAATGCCGTACGACATCACACTATGAAAATAACTAAAGTATACTAAACGAGCTGTCTCTAAATCAGTTAAACCACGAATTTTCCTTACGGCGTATGCTGCAGAGCTAAGTTTTTTGGACAGTTTATCTATATGGGGGCTCCACTGAAGCTGCGCATCCAAAGTTAAACCTAAGAACACTGTGGAATCCTCGGGTTTCAACTCTTCACCCTTTATTGACACACTAGTGTTCACTTGTATTACATTGGGTAATGTGAACTTTATGCATTTTGTTTTTTTCTCGTTAAGGAGAAGATTATTGACATTAAACCAGTTAACTACAGTTGAAAGAGCATTATTTACATTATCAACAACCAACTGCTGACGTTTGAGTTTAAATAAAAGTGAAGTGTCATCTGCAAACAGCACTATATCATGTTTATCCTTTATGAGGTAAGGCAAGTCGTCGATTTAGTGTTAAAATTCTTATCTAGATGCAAGTAAAGAACACTTAAATGATAATTTATGTTAAAATAAATATCAGAACAAATTTATTTAAAGATTTATCGAGTTACTTAATATTGTTAATTTTGGTAAGTAACGTTTTGATTGGTATGGCCACCCCATGTCAATCAGAGTACTCGAACATGCAGTCGATTCCAATCTCACTCTCGACTTCTTTCAATAGTGCCAACTTTCTGATGATTGGAATTGAAACTGGGTGGAATTGGAATATAATCGAGACTGAGATTGATTTCAATAGTAAGCCTGATCACGTCTCATCATGCTGTAGCGAGATCTGTGCGCCACAAACAAACTAAGGACACAAATCCTGTATCGCGCAAGCAGAGTGTTCCACGCAATTTGAGCATAATATACAACAGTCCGAAATCAGTTGCCCGGACCAGAAACATCACCCTTCTGGTCAGAGGATCCTCCCTTTTCGATTGAGGCTTGCGGGACTTTACTCCTTGTTCTGCCTACCTCTAAAATACTAATATTACAAATGTATTACACCTACGAAATCAAGGGGATCATTGGCAATGAAAGGCTCGTCGAGTCGAAGCTCCATAATCTTGAGCATAAACGCCGAGCTGCTAGCCTGTCGGTTTTCCATCGATTGCATTTTGGGAAGTGTGCGTCGGAATTGAATAGTCTAATTCCACCAAGTACGTTCCAGCATCGGACCACTAAACGTACGGCGATGCGCCACCGGTACATGGTGGACATCCCTCCCACACGCAAAAACGGTTTGGGAACACATTCATTGTACGTACAGCTTAGGAGTGGAATTCCCTGCCAGAATCTATGTTTCCTGATAGCTATAACCTGGTAGTCTTTAAGTCAAGATTGAATAGGTTACTAGGCAAGCGCGCTCCATCTTCGACCACATCATCGCTGACCATCAGGTAAGATAGTGGTCAAACACAAGCCTATCAATGATAAAAAAACCTTTCCTAACACTTTTCCCTTGTCCCATATAACTTGAGGTCGGCGCAAAACATTTTCTTCTCTCATTCTGACCTGGCCATGGCGGTGGAGCTAACGGAGAGCGTGCGGTGCGCGCGAGCGGGCGCCGCCACTGGCGTCTGCTGCCCAAGGACAGTCGAAGCAGTGGCGGCGCCCGCTCGCGCGCACCGCTTGCTCTCCGCAAGCTCCACCGCCTTGGCTAGGGTCAGCTTGTCGATGTCCTACGCGAACAGCTTCTCTCGTTCATGCCCTGCTACCATTCCCATCACGAACCGATCTGGTAACGCTTCCTCGACGTTACTAAACTTACAATGTGCCGTAAGTCCTCGTAACCTTGACGCCCATTGCGTACATGTCTCTCCCTGCTGCTGTACTATCGCGTAAAAATTATAACGCTCACAGAAGCTGCATATCTATGAGAGGAAATGCTCATCTAATAACTGCACTTTGTCTTCATACGGCACTTCCTGGATGTCCTTTGGCAGGGCTAGATCCGCTGCCAACTTGTAAGTACCGTCACTTAGTGCGCTGAGAAGGATCGCCCGTCTCTTGGCTCCAGCTGCATCATTCTTCGTAACTATGTCATTTGCAATAAACCATTGAGTAATTCGGCCTTTTAACGACTTCCATTCCTGTACGTTGTGATCGAATGCAGACAAAATGCCGATACTGTTTGTTCGATACTCATCGAACACATCATCATCAGCAGTTTTGACTCAAGTAGGTCGCGCGGCCGCACCAGCGGAAAGCGTGAGCTACGCGAGTCAGTGCGTGATCGACCGGCATACTTGTAGCGCTCATTACCATCATTAGCATTAATTAGCGTAAAGTTTCGGAATAAACGTACTCTGAATCTTAGCTCAGACTTATCATTTAGCACCCGAAATAGCTAGCAGCACGAACCTTACCGTTCATATTGGTCCTTCGAAACCGTCAAGGACTCCGCGACCGCGATAAATCGTAACGCGAAGTGCTTGTACCATACCAGCAACCTGTGGGTTGCCGCGAACTAGATTAGGCGTGAGTTCATAGGGATTCACAACCACCGTGGGGAGCTACCCGCGCAGCAGCAACAGCGAGCCAGCAGCATAGCAGCAATAGCCGTAGGACAAGGCGGCTTTCAAGTAAGAGCGTTCCGTATCTTCTGTCTCGCTTAAGTCTAACAGCAGCACAATGGAGACTTTATACTTCCAACAAACTGAATTAGCAGAGAGCATTGCCAAGGTCCTTATTAATTTCAATAAGGATAGCAAACAGCGTAAGACTATCGACTACTGTAAAAAGAGACTAGATCTTTTAGAGTCGTATTGGAGAGAGTATCAGCTAAACAACGGAAAACTTGTGCCGCTTGAAAATAGAGGTCATAGGTATTTCGTAAATTCGGAGTTCGAGCGGACAATGGAGTCTTATAAAGCAGCAAAAGACGCCATATCCGAATATTATGACGCGTTGTGTCACCAAGCAAAGCCGCCAGGATTCTCTGATCTAGAAGACAACCCTTCTAATCAGCAAGTAGCGGCAACAGCAGGTCCTTCCGGGGGCAAACACTTACAGCACCAGGACCACGAGCCATCCTCAGCATCCGCCAGCCCGGCGCGCGCTCGTGCCGAGGTGTCTAAAGGCATTTATAGCAAACTAGATGATATGATGCGCAAGCAACATATCAATTTCAAAGCATTCGCAAGAACCGTAGAAAGCATAGATGTCGAATCCTTGTCCGATAAATGGGAGTTTGAAGACGCCTTGCGATTATTACAAACTCGATGGACAGCCGTAGACAACAGCCATTGGGAACTAATGATGGAGTTAGAAGACGACGAGGCGTACGAATTAAGCTACATTAAACATGAACGTACGTATAACAGCTTGAGAAAAGCTATCAGCTCTAAGATGTGGGCAACATCGTACCGTGACAAGTCCACACCGAAGATGGAAATTCCTGTATTCTCAGGTAACTATCAGCAGTGGGTATCCTTCAAAGATCTTTTCGATGAAGCAATCCACAACAATCCTTCTCTATCAAAGGCACAAAAGATGCAATTCCTGAAGAGCAAGGTAAAAGGAGAAGCGGAGCGCTTGATCCAGCATCTCCCGATTAGCGCGGACAACTATAACACCTGTTGGGAAATTTTAACTCACAAGTTTAACAACAAAAAGCAGATATTTATGTCCCACGTAAATTCCTTTTACAATCTTGCCAATATACCGCAGCAGTCGTACACAGCCATCAAACGACTTCATGATGTCACCTTAGAGAGCCTCCACGCCATAAAAAATCTAGGCGTAGATATTACGACATGGGATCCTCTTCTTGTATATATACTAGCACAAAAATTGGATAGTGAGTCTTATTCCGAGTATATAGAGTCGTTGAAGAATTCGCGAGAGCTTCCGGTACTTCGGGACTTTTTGGACTACTTAGAGAACAAGTTCACCACCCTAGAGTCATCTCGGCGACGTCAAGATGGGACACCTAAGGCAGTTTCATCTCAATCATCCAATGGTTCATCCAATTTTAATCGCAAAAATAATTTTAAATTGGGCAATGAATCTAAAAATAGCAAGAAAATGGAAATGGCGAAATCAATGCATGTGTCTGAGTCAGTAAATAAATGCCCTCATTGTTCGGCAAAACATAATTTAATAAGCTGCAAAAAATTTACAGAATTACCAAATGAGCAGAAAATAAAAATAATTAGCCAATTAAATTATTGCGTAAATTGTGTTTACGATCATAATGGCGCAAAATGCTACTCGAAAAAAAGATGTCATAAGTGCAATGACGAACATCATACGACTTTGCATGACTATTTCGCAACACAATCAAAGTCTAACAGCTTGACCGAGATTGCGAAACAAAAATGCGAAAACAACAAAAGCATCTACGCTTCTCAGCAAGTAACATCGGAGATTTTGCTAGCCACAGCGCTGGTGAAAGTCACAGCAGCCGACAGGACCCAGCACGTCATGCGAGCACTGATCGATCAGGGCTCACAAATTTCCGTGATCAGCGAGAAAGCAGCACAGCAGCTAGGATTAAAGCGAAAATCTTGTAAAGGGGTTATTTTCGGAGTAGGCGAACGTGAAAACAACTGCAAAGGAAAACTAACGATCGCTTGTCAATCGACTTACACCGATTTTAAGTTTTCTACTGATGTTGTCATAGTGAACAACTTAATAAAAAATCTGCCAAACGAAACGTTCGCTAAGCCATCTTGGCAACATACAGCACATCTTTGTTTAGCAGATCCAGAGTATAACATCAGTCGTCCGGTGGATCTTCTCCTAGGAGCAGAAATCTACGCCAACATCCTTTTAGAAGGATTAATTCGCGGACAAACGTCCTCGGAACCGCTAGCACAGCAAACTCATTTAGGATGGTTGCTGTGCGGTGGTAATACAAGCACCTCATTCCAATGCAACGTGATCTTGCATAACGTTGAAGACATTCAACAATTCTGGACAATTGAAGACATTCAAGAACAGAATTCTATGTCCGTAGAAGATCAGGAATGCCTAGATTTTTATGAAACTACGACGAAACGTCTAGAAAACGGTCGTTATGTAGTTAGGTTGCCCATGAAACCAGAATTAGAAGAGAAGCTAGGATCTTCGAAAGAGATAGCGATAGCACAATTTAAAAATGTAGAACGTAAGTTTAGCAAGAATGAAGACCTAGCGAAGCAATACAAGCAATTTATCCGCGAATATGAGCAGCTGCAACACATGAAGTTAGCGACTTCTAACAGCAAACAGAAGACGGAAATAGAATGTTTCCTTCCTCATCATGCGGTACTGAGAGCAGAATCTAGCACAACAAAGTTGCGCGTAGTATTCAACACGTCGTCTAAAACTACTTTAGGCCACAGCCTAAACGATCTAATGTACAGGGGTCCAAACCTCCAGTTAGACCTGTTAGAGCTTATCCTGAAGTGGAGGCAATATCGTTTCGCATTCACAGCTGATATTGAGAAATGCTTCCGTATGATTTTAGTCGATGAGCAGGACCAAAGCCTACAACAAATCGTATGGCGACAAAGTCCGGATCAGCCTATAAGAAATTATAAATTAACAACCATAACGTATGGAACTAAAGCAGCACCATTCCTGACAATGATGACTCTGCGAAAATTAGCGTCAGATGAGCAGCAAAAATATCCCAGAGCAGCTAAATGCATCCAGGAAGAGCTCTATATGGATGATTGGGTATCGGGAGCGCATAGCGTCAAAGAAGGAAAGCGGAGGATTACGGAAGTAAACGCATGCCTAAAAAGCGGCGGATTTTCATTAAGAAAGTGGTCCTCAAACGATAAAAGATTGCTTGAAACAGTTGAGCAAACTGCCGACAAACAGCCAGCAGTCTTTACATTTAAAACAGAAAGCTCATCAAAAACTTTGGGGCTACAATGGAACTCAACCGAGGACGAATTCATCTTCAAATATGATTCAAACAGCACACAAACAGCAAAACTGACCAAAAGGATGCTTCTATCCGAAATCTCTAAGATTTTCGACCCTTTGGGATGGTTAGCGCCCCTAACCACAAAGATGAAAATTTTATTCCAGCAAGTATGGCAAGATTCTGAGGTCCAGTGGAGCGACGAAGTTTCTATTAAAACCAAAGAAGAATGGATCAATTTGAAGGGAGATTTAAATCTATTAAATCAGTTCCACATTCCTCGGTGGTTACAAAGCAAAGAGCATGACGTCATAGAATTACATGGGTTTTGTGACGCATCAATTCAAGCCTTCGCCTGTGTAGTATACGCACGAATCGTATCAAATAACTCTACATCAGTAGTGCTAGTAGCAGCAAAAACGCGGTTAGTGCCCTCTAGCAAGGCTGTATCGCTACCTAGGTTAGAATTATGTGCGGCCGAACTACTTACGAAACTCATGTCAAAAATCGTCAAAAGCATCAACAGCGTGGCCGTAAAGATATACGGCTGGAGCGATTCTAAGGTTTCCCTTAGCTGGATTCAAGGGTCCCCGGGGCGCTGGAAGCCTTTCGTAGCGAACAGGGTGAAGAAAATTGCTAGCATTATGCCACCAAACACTTGGCGTTATGTAAACACCAAAGAAAACCCAGCGGATGCAGCTAGTAGAGGCCTGACGACCTCACAATTGCTAGAACACGAATTGTGGTGGCAAGGACCGACCTTCTTATCTTCATCGCACTTCAAACCTACGGGTCAAACGAAGTATACTACTAAAGGCAGGTAAACATTGTTCAAAATCCTATCATGGATAGCAGCATAGTCGACGATCTATTACATCGCTACAGCTCGTTTACAAAAATAACACGCATCTTAGCCTGGGTACGGCGGGCATTGACACCTGTCGTTAGTAAACAGAAAACAAAGCATCTCACTTTACACGAGCTTAGATCAGCAAAACTTATAATAATAAAAAACGCACAGCGCGCTGAATTTAAAACAGACATTGAACGCTTATTACAAAACCAGGAAGTAAAATCTGATAGCAAGCTACTCAACCTTAATCCATACTTAGATCAGGACGGGATCCTTAGAGCAAAGGGAAGACTCAGGCAGGCCAACATAAGCATAGAAATGAAGCATCCAATCATCATTCCATACAACAGTCGACTGACTGAGCTTCTCATCGCGCAAGCCCATGAGCTCACATTTCACGGAGGAGCTCGACTTACTATGTCCTTTCTTAGACAAAAGTATTGGATAATTAAAGGAAATCGAGCCATCAAAACGCAACTTCATAGATGTGTTACTTGTAGGAAACAGGCACCCAGGAAGCTACAGCAGATTATGGGAGATCTACCTGATTTCCGCACCAACCCAGCTCCAGCGTTTTATCACACAGGTGTAGACTACACGGGCTTCATATCTGTGAAGGCAAATAAAGGGCGTGGAATAAAAACAACGAAAGGATACGTGGCTTTGTTCGTCTGCATGGTTACGAAAGCCGTGCACATAGAATTGGTGTCAGACTTGACCAGCACTTCCTTTATCGCAGCATTGAGGAGAATGTCAGCGCGACGAGGAGCCCCGAAACATGTGTACTCGGACAACGGCACTAACTTTGTGGGAGCTAACAAAGTAATGCAGGAGGAGTACGAGCAGCTAAAACAAGTTTTCGGTGACTCATTTTATAGTGAGATAGCGGAAATGGAGATAGAATGGCACTGGAATTGCCCTTCCTGGCCTAGTGCGGGAGGATTATGGGAACGATCAATACGAAGTCTAAAGCAACACCTCAAACGAGTTGTAGCGGACCAGGCATTGACGTATGAAGAATATAGCACCATAATAGCGCAAATAGAAGCGGGTCTCAACTCTAGACCACTATGCCCGATATCTGAAGACATAGACGATTTAGATTTCTTAACACCCGCGCACTTCCTAACCGGTAGAGCAGGTCTCACCGTTATTGAAACCGCCAGTGACGCTAGGACTAGATGGCACTTAATAAACAAGATTTTCCAAGACCTTTGGAGGAGGTGGAAAACTGAATATCTTAGCCAATTATCTGTTCGTAGCAAGTGGCTAAAGCCAAAAAGCAACATTAAGATCGGAAATATGGTGACCATCCACGATGATAATTTTCCTTCTGGAAAATGGCCAGTGGGGAGAGTCGTCGAGGTACACCAAGGGAAGGACGGGTTTGTAAGGGTTGTGACATTAAAGACGAAGAACGGTTTAATAAAGCGACCTATTATCAAATTGTCCGTCTTACCAATCGAGCAAGAGGACGCAGAAAAGGAAGCTGAAGAGCAGAGTAAAAAAGCCAAACCCAAGATCACAAAGGATGAAACAAAGGCAAGTACGAGAAAGCATCGTAATTTCGTCAACATCGTTTTATCACTATTATTTTTTATCAGCATTTGGAGCAGCAGCGAAGCATCGAACCACATTTCCCAATTTAGCGGTAATCAATCCTTATACTACGACCCAATAGGTAAATTAAATCTAATACGGGATCAATGGAAAATTGTGTCCTACTACAACATGCAACCTTATTGGCAAGGTGATAAAGCCGGGGACACCTTCATTAAATATCTAGAGCAGACATGTGAACAAATCAAAGAGCCTAGCCATTGTAACATGATTTTATTACAAGTGCAGCACGATTACAACGAGCTCCAATATCACAATCAGCTGCTGCTAAATCAGCATTTCGGCACTCGGTCAAGAACCCGACGCGGCCTTGTCAACGCGGTCGGCTCCATAGCCAATACATTATTTGGAGTACTCGACCAAAGTTTCGCTGATAAATACCAACGTGATATTGAAATTATAAATAGCAACGAAAAGCACCTATTACAGCTTTGGAAAAACCAAACATCAGTGGTAGAAGCTGAGTATAATATTCTGAAACGAACTGAGAAGACTATTGATACTCAGTATAAGCTCATAAATAGACATCTAAACCTCTTAGATCAAGCGACTAAGCAGATACAATTGCAAGGTAAAAGTACATCAATGTTACAAGAATTCACTCTCGCAGCCATGGCTACGACAAACATGATACACAACTTAAAGCGTGTCCAAGATACATTAATCGACACCTTAGCGGATATTTATCATAGTAAAATTAACATGCATCTACTTACTCCAGAGCAGCTCAGCAACGAACTTCAAATCATTTCCGGTCAAATATCAAAAGAACTTACTTTACCTATCAACAACATCCAGGCCGATTTATATGAAATCTACAAACACCTAAAGATCAAGGCGAGAATTAGTAAAGAGTACTTCATGTTTGAGATCTCCGTGCCACTCATTAGCAGAGACAGTTTCCAACTGCACCGCTTAATACCTGTTCCTCTCCAGGTGGGAAAGGACATGATCAGCATTATTCCCCTCACAGATTACATAGCAACTAATCTGATGAGGGACTCCTATATCGAAGTCAAGAACGACGATCTTCAAACCTGCACCTATCAGGATGAAAGTTATATCTGTCAGCTACGAGGTCCAGTCAAGCGACTGGGTCCAGAAGAAAAGTTCTGTCAAACCGAACAAATAGGTATCTGCCAGCCTAAGAAAGAAACCTGCAAGAATATGTGGTTACAATTACACGACCTATCGTCTTATTTGTATTTCGCATGCGATACCTATTCATTTACAATCATATGTGACAATGAAACCCGAACGCGCCGTGTCAGCAAGGCCGGGCTCATTCAACTCGATAAAGAATGCATAGCTAAGGGCCGTGACATAACACTTTATTCATATCAGCAGGAAAACAAGCTGACTTTAAAACCTGACCTATTATTAGCGAACATAGCTCCAATACAGCACCATCATTTGGTCAATATTACGCTACCGCTTCTCGAAACAACAACAGAAGATGCACAGATCAACAACACACTAACAAGTCTCGGCAATCAGATAGCCGCTATGAAGAAAGCAGCTTTAGAAGAAGGAACATTAACTACGCATGACATACATCACTATGCCATATCAAACGTATTGCTAGCAGCAGTCGTCGCCGTCGTAGCGTTCCTGGTGTTCCTGTGGTGGCGAGGCAAGCAAGCCTCACCCGCGCCCGCGCGTGACCCGCAGGCTCCAAGCGAGCCTGCCGCGCAGCGGGCGGCGCCTACCAGCAGTGTGAGTGTTAGTGCTAGTGCGCGTAAATCACCCGTGCCCGAGCAAGGGCCCAGTGTTTGTGGGACCAAACGGTGGTCCAGTTTACGGTACAAAAGAGACAAATCAACGTCACCTATCAGTAAAAGACAATCGGTCAAAACGGTAGATCTAGATAGAGATTAGCTATCACTTAGGATAAGAACATTCAGCATTGTATTAACCTTCATTTAGCATAAACAAATACTGGTTCACCTATGTGTTACTAACCCTCTTAATTGTGTAATCATCTCATCTCATCTTTCCCATTTCTTCCACTCGGGAGCATGTTCGATACTCATCGAACACATCATCATCAGCAGTTTTGACTCAAGTAGGTCGCGCGGCCGCACCAGCGGAAAGCGTGAGCTACGCGAGTCAGTGCGTGATCGACCGGCATACTTGTAGCGCTCATTACCATCATTAGCATTAATTAGCGTAAAGTTTCGGAATAAACGTACTCTGAATCTTAGCTCAGACTTATCATTTAGCACCCGAAATAGCTAGCAGCACGAACCTTACCGTTCACTGTTCATTTTCCGATTAAGATGTGGGTAAAAACTCGTCGCCACTGTTGGGTACTTAATATGGGGAGACAAGTGATACACATGACAGCTATGGAGACACTGCTTTATTGCCTGCTATACACATCGCGTAGGCGCAGCCACGCTCGCATGGATACATTAACACACATACATAACAATAAAATTCACTCTCTTTTCATTCATTTCATTCCTCAAACAAACAAACAATCATCACCAAACATCCAACTTGATTTCGCTTTTTTACGTAATCATTGAGGAGGTTATAGGTTTCGTAGAAACATGACCAACTACTGGGCAAGGAGATAACCTAAACGATCTAATTGGTGCGAGAAAAAGTGTTATGCAAAGTACTCATGATAACAAAACATACTAGCCCAAATTCAACTGTCTTACCATTTGCCATCAGGGAGTTTCAGTCCCTACATCGCGGCGCCATCATCAAATAAACTCGACAGTATCATAATATTGCATTATCACCGGACTTATGTACATTAGTACCTATGCTAAATTTCATCTCTATCAGAAACCAACAAGTGGTCGAAAAATTGTTTGCAAATTTTGCAGTGGAAAACTTACATACAAACATTGCAAGTTAAAGGAATGCTCGTATTTTTCTTTCCTCCTCCGTCTCGCTGGTGTGTCCCAACCCCAAGTACAACATAACATTTATACAGAAGTGCACGTGTGAGATGCAACACTTCAACTTGTGCTACCTGACGATGGCTGCTATAACGTTTACCGACATAATAGAACAGACATGATAATATCTTCTACATGTATGTACCTTTATTTCTTTTAATGGTACGAAACGATATATGGACCTTTTCTGGAACTGTCCTTTTTGTTGTTGTCGAATAAAGTTTTAATTTAATTCTTCTTTCTTCTGTTTTTAGGGTTCCGAAAGTCCGAATGAAAAACGGAACCCTTATGGGATCACTCGTGTGTCTGTCTGTCCGTCTGTCACAGTTAATTTGCTCCGAATGTGACTGATGACTGAACAGAGTTGAAATTTGGTACACAGACACACAGTAATATCTGTGACCTAAACACGGAGGTGTAATATAAATAAATTATAATAGCTCCATCATCGACTCTATCTCTGTCACCTCTGACCTAGACCAGAGTCAAGAGCAAACCCATCTCAAATAAAATTAAAAAATAGATTTGGAATATGGGGTATTTTTGGGGTGCAAATCGGAAAATTAAAAAAAAAACGGTTTTCCAAACTGTAGCGGGCTACATACCTAATGGAAGTGCCTATTATAAGGTTCTCATTTTTTTTTTTCTTAGTTATAAAATATCTAGTTTGTAAGATTTAAGGAAATTGATGAAAAATTACACGTACCCAAGCGCTCTACCGCCCCCACGATTTATTTGGAATCCTTTGCGTTCGAGTCCAATTCACTCTTGGCCGGTTTTTATAAAACTTTGCCCGACACTAGGAATTCCTCCTGTATCTTAGGTGTATTTACAAGCATGCAAACTCACACACACAAGACACCCAGACCTGGAACAACCATCTGCAGGGCTTACAAATATCTGTGGCTCAACCCACTGCACCAAACGTGCCATCAATTCTAGGTTTTCTTTAAAATACCCTTAAGTTTCTAAAATAGAGAAAGATCTTATTGCATAGAGAATATCGTGGGTTATTTACCGAAATCAGCTGATGACTTATTTCTTTCTTTGATGGAAAAATTAAATATTGGACTTTTGAGAACCTAATAAACAGGACGGACGCTACAACAATCGTGGCCACCTTCTGGGTCCAAGCTATGTGTTTCAAAAAAATGTTTTTTTACAAAAAATACATCCAACTTCCAGAAAATAAAATACACTAAAAATTGTAAAATAAATTTAATTTCGGTATTTGTATTTTTTTTTCTTCGTTATTTGACACCGAGTTCCGAATTTTACAATTTTTTGTGTATTTTCGTTTTTGGAAGTTGTATGTATTTTTTGTAAATAAGTTTTTGTTTACTTTTTAGTTGTTGTACCTCAGAACTAAAACTAAATATTAAAGTTATGCCTGAATTGATAAGCAGTATTGTTAGTAGGTAGAGCTTGTAATTAATGTAATAATATATTTTCTTTATTGGTGAAATTATTCTTTACCAGGACGAACTGAATAAATCTGTGTCTCTTCAGAGCGTATCAGCGTGATGTTATGTTGTGAAGTGGTGTAAACAATAAACAGACATTGATAAGCGCAATAACATGGAATTTGAACATATTTGGAGGAAACCCAAACATCACCTGTGTGTACATATTTTTGTTTTTGCTGATTTTTTTTTAAAAATCACTGAATAAATTTCGATAAAATTTATATGAGACAACCTCAGGCGTAAATTCTTTCGAATAAAAAAAGAATTTTGAAAATCGGTCCAAAATTGTCAGAGAAATCGTTGAACATATATAAAAAAAACAAAGTCTAACATAGAACCTCCTCCTTTTTTGAAGTCTGTTAAAAAGTTAACCGTGGACTCGAAAAGTAGAAGATAGCAAAACATTAAGAAAGCTTCTTAGCTTTAAAACTGACAAAACAGGAGATTTAAACACCATGCATGTGTTTAAAATAACCGTCTACATCAATTTTCATTGTTCCACGAGCTCCCGAAACCTCTGCGGCCAAGTGAACGTGTATATTGAAAATTCTTTTGTGCCAGTCCCAAAAGAATCCGATGATATACGAAGTCGGGTTATTTTACAAAAGAATCGAATGAGCTCAAGTGCGCAATGAAGTGTCGATCAAAATGTTGATTTTAGATTCGACGTAGATTCGATTTTTACTCGTATTGAACAATTCTTTGAAAACTTACGAACAGCTTCGTTTTGCATACTTATAAATATTTATAAAACGGTATTTGAGTACCAAGTCCAGAGTCGTCACAAGTTAGATACGTGTATTATTTTTCAATTAAAGATTTGTTAAGATAGATCTCAAGATTTGTCAACGGGCAATCGAGCGCAGCAATAGGTGAGACGCTTCTCAGTACATTGCTGCTTTGCTAGGTGGACAACGATTTTAATAGGCTCTACGTGGTACATTTTTGTTTTCCTATACGTCAAAGCAGCAATGTACTGCATAGTGCCTATCAAATTGATGTCAACTGAGTTAGCGAATACACCTGCTGATCGTGTTAGAAACACCACCCTGTGCTCCATACGGTCCATACCTCAAGTAGCAGCTGTTAGGGTAAAACAGAAAGGCAGTGGACTGCTTACGTTGCGAGAATGCACCCAGCATCATGTTTGCGGGGCAAACTTGGCCAGAAATGGCCCAAAACAGAAAGTTTTCGAGGGAGAACGGGGAGGCCTTTGCCCAGCAGTGGGACACAATGTAGCCTAGCAAAAAATACAATTAAAAGAAATTAACTCTGTAAGAAAAAAACATGTTGCGCTGTCCAAATATGTAATTAGGATAAGGACAAGAGAAGAAATTAATGTTGATAAACTAATAATTCAATTTAGATGTACAATTTATGTTACTTTATCACTATATTTCACTACAAACTCTTTTAATACAATATTCTGTTCATATTATGAAGCAAGAAGGTAAACAAGCAAGTATATTACTTTCGCAGTTACTCTAACTGTAATTAAATTTCAGTAAGTTAGGTAACTGTCCGTTGCATTCATTTAATAACCAAGACTCTGTGCAAAAACTTAGACAGCACAAAAATGATCTTAGTAAAAGTTTGCCAGGTAAATTATTGTTTTAATAAAAAAGAGCAGTACACCACATGACTTTGTCAAGCCCAAGGAACACCTGGCTCTCGGTCATGATTTGCAGTGGCCTATTTGGAAAGCACCGAATCGATTGCGTACCCTGGATAAATTCGTAACAGTTACCGCTACCGCTCCCCTTGGCACTCAGGCAGGGAAGGAACAGGGGTGGGTTTTAGTTAGTAAGAGTCTGACACTCCCTCCCGCTCTACCCAGAGCGGGAGATGTCATTGGATGACTTCCCACCCTGCCAAAAAAAAAAAAGCAGGCCGTTGCAATTATAATTTGGCGAAATTTGCTTGCGGTGCTCCAGTTCAGACTGTGGCCAATTTGCTGGAGTGCCCAAATGTCCGTTTATCTGCACCCTATAATAGAAGACCTAAGCAATGCCTCGGTAGAAGCAATAAACGTGCCAACTTACTGGCCTTAAACAGTATGCTTAAAAAATGTACCGTCGAAACAAAAAGAAGAAGATAAAGAAATATTTCAAGTGAGCTACAAAAAAATTACAAACATACATATTGTCAAGCAATCTGCCTGGCCTATTAGAGTCAATAGTCGACTTTCGTTCGGTTAGACTTGAAGCTGACAGATAACATACTTTACATGGAGGGACTACTTATCTAACTAACATAACCCAGTAACTGGGAAACACGATACCCCTTGGCAAGAATGGTGTCTGATGTCGTGACTGTGATGACTGTCAAAGATCTAGATACGGGACCAACAGCTTAATGTGCTTTACGAGGCACGGAGGAGTCTCGGCATGTATTTGATGGTCACCCATCTGCTGAGCAACCTTGGTGATCGTTAGGACGACTCTGTATGGTACATTTTAACTGTAGACATTTTTTCATACAAAATCGTAGATTCTAACACTACGTCTCAAGTACATCTTATCTTACAACAATACATTTAATTTGCACCCACTCAACTACCTATAAAGGAACTTAAAACAAAAAAGGAGGTCGTAATCGGATTTCAGGAGCTGTTTATACAGCCACACAACCGTCAAATACAGTAAGACTACTTGAAATATGTCGTGATTTCTTCCAAAAACTCCACAAATAACTTTTATAATAGCGCTAACGCTAACGCTTCGTGCAAAATGTATGGCAACGACATTACCTCCGTAGAGAACTGTCACGTGACTCACGCCCAGTAATGTCGTTGCCATACATTTTGCACGAAGCGTTAGCGTTAACGTTAACAGAAAAGTATTTTGTCTAACCCCTCTGGTAAGGAGCGGTGATGACAGGTGGAGTCAGGCGGTGACCAAGTGACGTCCAAGGACTGGAAGAAGGAATGTTGGTCGGGATGACATTGTAATCATCGCGGGTAATTCGTGGATGAGACTGGCACGGAAGTGTGGGGATTGGCACGAGAAAGAAAAGGTCTATGTTCAGCAGTGGGCAAAGTTAGGCTGTGGATGATGCTGTTGCAGTTCCTATTTGGTTGAATGTTAGACGGGTGCACATGTTCTTGAGTTAAGCCCACCAATCGATAAACTAATGGATGCCTTTAGGCTAGATGGAGCGACGGTCTTCGCAGGGTTGCTAGTAGCACCCAGATGAGAGTGGCCGAGAATCTAAATAAAAAGAGTACGATTGGAGAGGCATAGGTATGCCCATTACTCCAATTGTGGTCTGCTGAGGCTAACGATGACGATGATATTATAATGACTGGGGGCGTGTGGAGTGGCTCAGTGGGATGTAGCTCTGTCTTGGTACTTCCCTACATGTGGAGTATGATAACGGAAACACCGGAACGCGATACTTAAAATATTATATTGATACAGTTTACTGTATCAATATAATATTTTAAGTATCGCGTCACAACAAAAATAAATAATAAATAATAAATAATAAATAATAAATAATAAATAATAAATAATAAATAATAAATAATAAATAATAAATAATAAATAATAAATAATAAATAATAAATAATAAATAATAAATAATAAATAATAAATAATAAATAATAAATAATAAATAATAAATAATAAATAATAAATAATAAATAATAAATAATAAATAATAAATAATAAATAATAAATAATAAATAATAAATAATAAATAATAAATAATAAATAATAAATAATAAATAATAAATAATAAATAATAAATAATAAATAATAAATAATAAATAATAAATAATAAATAATAAATAATAAATAATAAATAATAAATAATAATAAATAATTAATATTTTAAGTAACACGTCGGAGTGACTACATCGGAGGTTCGATATTGAATGCTCTCCAAACAGAACAAACATGTGTTACCAAATTTAAAAGATTCTGATTTTGCAACAGCCTTTAAAAGTACCTATATTTGCTCAACCAACCTGTCTGCTAATAAGGTTAGGATCTCATGCACCCTTGTGCGTCGCATGAGCTACGCCACTGATGGAACTGCCAGTGGTACTAGCACCAATTGACGATATTAAGTCTTTGAATCAACGTAACACATGTTTAATAGTTTTCGGTCTTTACCGAAAAGTCTATTTCGAATTTATTTGCCAGTATCGTGCAAAACATTTTGGGAACACATTCATTGTGCGTACAGCTAAAGAGTGGAATTCCCTGCCGGAGTCTGTGTTTCCTGATAGCTGAAACCGGGGGTCTTTAAGTCGAGAATGAGTATACTTCTGGGCAAGCGTGCTCCATCATCGCTCACATCATTGCTTACCGGTGAGCTAGTGGTCAAACGGGAGCATAACAATAATTAAAAGAACAACTTTGTGTCCCTTCTGTAAACCATTTCTCAGTAACATAGTCTCGAGTAGCCGGCACTCATTACGCGGGTCGATTGGACCTGTTTTTACTTTGTTAGTGGCCTTTTAATTACCGTCTAACCTGTAATTACTTGGTGTAAAGCTTAGCGCTACGAGAGAAATTAGTCTCCGCTACGTTTTCTGTTACTGCATAATATTGTAGCAATAAATGCTTCTATGTTGACCTAGGTGTTGTGTAATTAAAGTGTATAATTTTTATAATTTTAATATTTAATTATAACTCTATGTATACTTAAATAAAAATTACATAAATATTAAATAACTACATATTTTCACCTAACTACACACCAACATTAATACAAAAACAGAATATACTTAGGCGTCGAAGTACCTGCCTGGGGTCGTGGATAAATTTATCTATTTAGATAAATAAAAATCGATTAGCGAATGTGTGTAAGCACATCCCTTCAGAATGGCTGCACCTATTTGGCTAATTATTTTTTAAACAAAAATTTTTAAGAATCTAAAAAAAATGTTGCATCCGTGCGAAGGCGGGGCGGGTCGCTAATTTGAAATAGAGTTACCACGGCCCTTGCCACAGGCATCTGAAGGAACAAGTGTGGGTTTTAGTCAGTAAATGTACACCCTACAACACCATCCATTTAATCTTAAATCATAAAATATCTTGTCTTAAATCACCAGTCATTTAATGATTTCCCACCCACAAAAAAGCTAGCTTTGCTAGTTATTTATTCCATTTATTCATTTTAATATACATATTCTTTACATTTTTAAATATTTAGATAAAAAGGATAAAAAAACATGTAAAAATATAAAAATAGTAGCCCACCGGTATCGGGAACAGGGTCCAAGCTACCGGCGGTCAGGGCTTCAGAGAGAGGAACCGCCTGACAATGCGAGCCGTGTCCAGATGTACTGCTTTCTGAATCAAGCCCTTGATCCAGCCGCCTAACAAGAGCCTGAGGTGTTGGTCGAGGCTCGTGGCTATTAAGCCATTGGCTGACACGACTATCGGTACAATGATCGCTGAGTTCACATCCCACATGTTGACAACCTCGCGAGCCAAGTCGATATACTTGATTTGTTTATCTTTCTCGGCTTTCACGAGGTTCTCGTCATGTGGGACGGTAATGTTAACAATCATTGCACGCCTCTCGATTCGGTCCACCACAACTATATCAGGCTTGTTAGCTATAATAGTCCTGTAATTGATGATGGACCGATCCCAGTATAATGTGATATGACCATTATCGAGAACTGGGTCGGGCACATACTCGTACCTATAGTGCGGCACTTCCGATTCTACAAGAAAGTATTTCAGAGCAAGTTGCTGATGATGAATAATCCTGGCTACAAGGTTGTGCTTATGCAAGTCTAGTTATTTATTTATTATTATTAATACTTTCCGATTTTTCGGGACTCATGGATCCCGAACTTTTGGAAGACGTACAAGGGGCCGAAGCAAACTTGGCTCGCCTTAGACTATTTTTATGAAATAATGCACTCAAGGAAAACCCCCGGTTGGTAGGAAACTTTTGCAAGATAATATAATTATGTAGAAAACACATTATTGGTCCCGACTGCCTTTTGTAGATCTTTGACAGACATTACGGTCAATCAGAAGCCAGGAAATCTGACACCAGTCTTGCCAAGAGGTATCGAGTTAAGCTGCGGCCCCACGGCCCGTGAATCGACGGGCAGCGCCGCGCCGCACTAGGCGTTGCCACTTCTGTCGCGTATGTCAGCCTGCTGGCCGCCATTCATCCATCATCGCATTCATTCATACATCGCGCCGCGCCGTACCGCGCCGGTGAGGTTCCACGGCCCGTTAATCGACAGGCCGCGCCGCGCCTTTGTACTTACCGACTTGCGATGGATCGGACGGGCGACGACAGGCCACCGCGGACTTCATCGGAAGCGATGGTTTCCACGGCCTGTCAGACCGGCACGGCGCGGTGCGGTCCGTCGATTCACGGAGCACGGGTGGGACCGCAGCTTTACCCAGATTCTGGGTTGTGAAGGTCAGATGGACAGTTTCTCCATGTAAGATGTTGGAAAAAGGCTAGGCAGATTGATTTATTGTTTCAAATAATATACAAGATTCATAAATTTAACTAAAATATAAAATCAAATCATACATCTTCAAAAAAAATTTGAATTTTGTTTCCTAAATACTACAAAAACCTCCCTCCTAGATACCTTTTTGTAGACAAAGGATTAAAAGAGCTTTCCAGTTTTATAAATACGCTACGTTTTTTAGAAAACAATAATAAAATTATTTTTTGGTAAAATAAATGTGGGTATCCAAGCAAAAAGGGTCCAGTAGTGGGGTATTGAGTAAAAAAAAAAAACAAAAAAAAAGACCGCATTCGGTATCTACTATCTAGAATAGTCAATTAATTATAAAGATTTAAAAAAAAAATTCAAAAACTGGAGCATTTTTTTTATCAGACATTTGAAGTTGAAACTCTGAAAAAGCTTGATTTGAAAAAGGTATAAAAAAATAATTAAGCGAAAAAGAAATTTCTGGTAGTTAGAAACATCATATAAAGTAATTTACTATAATTATAAACTTGTAGATAATTGAGAGCATTAATGAATAATCAATTCAATCTGCCTAGCCTTTTCCCAACTATCTTGGGGTCGGCTTCCTGTCTAACCGGATGCAGCTGAACACCGGTATTTTACATGGAGCGGCTGCCTATCTGACCTCCAGAACCCAGTTACTGGGTAATAGATACCCCATGGTAAGACTGGTTATCAGACTTTCGGGCTTCTGACGACCTGCTTAACGTGCTTTCCGAGGCATGGAGGAGTCTCGGTATGTAAAGAAGGTCATCCATCCATAGATGAACCCCGCCAAGTGTAGCTTAACCTGATAGATTGACCCGTGCGACTGTTACTATTTTAGCCACGAGCTCCTCCAATGAATAGTCAATTAAAATCGTGAACTGCAATTTTTCACTCAATTTTATAAAACTACTTATACGAGTATCTCGGAAACTAAATGCCGATAACTGCCTTTTTGCTTGGTCCATAGCTATTTATTTTCCCAATTGCCCCAGAAGAAGGGAGAAAAATTTTCGAGAGTTTGTATGTATATTTCTATTTCTTTAGCACGCCCTGTTGTCTGAAAGGCTGGATGGAGTTCAACAAACGTTATAAGTATCATTAGATTTGTCTTGAGTACAGAAGTGACACAGACTTGTCATCATCATCATCATCAGCCTTTTTTAATGTCCCTACTGCTGGGGCACAGGCCTCCTCTCTGTAAGGTGTGGGCGGTAATCCACCACGCGGGCTCAGTGCGGGTTGGTGGATGTCACATGTCTTCGAATTTTTGTTTCTAGGACATGCCGGTCTCCTCACAATGTTTTCCCTCACAGTTTTGAGAGTAGTGGTGATGAAAATAATTTACACAAAGTAAAGCGTCTGCCTGGGTTTGAACTTAAGACCTACTACTTGTAAGTCGCGGCCAATACCACTGGGCCACCACTGCTTACAAAGACTTATACATTTTGAAAAAGAAACAAAACGGCAGTTACCACTAGGTAAGTGACGTCGTATTTTTGTGTGAAATAGTCATGTTCTGGGGTCGCGGATAAATTCGACATATAGTTACCGTGGCCCTGCCTGTGTGCCAAGACAACAGAAGGAACAGGGGTGGGTTTTAGTCAATAAAAGTCTGACACGCCCTCCCGCTTCATCCAGAGCAGAAGTAATTGTCATCAAGTGGGACGATTCAAAAATTGTAACACTAAAATGTAGGAAAAAAAAGACGTGTGGCACTCGGAGACAGCCGCGGTAAAGCTATTGCATAGCATTTTTTACAGTATTTTTTTTCCTTTGTTTTTTTTTTCTTTGATATTAATTCAAGTTACACTTTTTACACGCACTTAAGAAGTTACACTTCTTTGGCGTAACAAGATAAATATCATCATCATCATCGTCGTCGTCATCGTCATCGTCATCGTCATCGTCATCGTCATTGTCATCGTCATCGTCATCGTCATCGTCATCGTCATCGTCATCGTCATCGTCATCGTCATCGTTCATCGTCATCGTCATCGTCATCGTCATCACTATTCATCGATAGATGGCAAAACTAAAACGTATCACCGCTGTGCCGGTCGGAGTGAGGGGTGTTAGGTTATTTTTTCGTTACGGAATTTCTGGATTCGGTCTCCACGCTCAAGGCCCGCGATAGAAGCTATGCAATAGCTTAAAAATACTTATGTCAAAAAACCCGATCGCACAAAACAACTAGTAAGTTTCAAACAGCAGACTTTTTGGTGCAGTTGGTGGCGTGAAATCTGTGATTGAACTAAAATAAATGCCTACATAAAAATATTGTACTGCCACTGCACTTAAACTAAGAATTAAATAATATTGACAAAAGATCTAGGTATCCCTGCTCATAACATTACTGGATAATCCTTTAATACGACACGAGTTTGTCCACAGTTACGCCATCATTCATTTTTTATCTCACTTTTAACCTTGAGAGGTCAGTCAAGAAAAAAAAAATACCAATTCTTTCTAGAGAGATTCGATCCTAATCTGTGTGAAAACATATCGGCATCACAGATGCACATGACATGTTATTTAAAATCTAATATTTTCAGTATTAATGGCGACTAATTTTAAAAGCAAGAGGTTTTAAAACATCATTTTACTAGTGATTTATATTTTTAGATAGCATGGTTTATTTAGGTGCGTTAGATTGGGGTATTTAGTCTGTGATGATATTTTTTTGGTAGTTTAGAAACTGCCACTCGAGTTTTTCGAAAAACAGAAATAGATGGTGCATCCACACTGAAGTTATTTTTTGAAGCAACATTTTGCAACAAAAAAATCCGTTGTCGTTGTCATGTTAAAAAATGTTGCTCCAAAAAAAATCACTTCATTGTGGATGCACCATAGGATCATAGTTTATTATTTTGGAAGTTGCCAGGAATATGATAAATCAATCAAGAAATAGGTTTACTCATAGTTCTAAATAAAAACTACAAAAACATTTATCAATTCTTTTTGATCTCTATAATTATAGAGAACACCGGTTATAAACCCAAAGCAAGCCGGGTCTTTAACAAAATAACCAAATACTATGTAATTCCCTTTTATCATAAGGTCAATCGATAAAATTGCTGACAGGATTGGGGCCTTCCAAGGGTAAGTTATGCAAATTAAAGAACTGACAAGGTTTTAATTCAACGGGGCAAGTCTTACAAAGGATTATCGCGATACCCAGTAACTGGATCGCGGAGGTCAGAAACTTAGTCACTCCATGTTAAATACTGGAATGTCTGGAAGTCGACTCTATCTTTGTGAGAAGGCTTGGCACAGATAATGAAGAGATTTACGCTTTGGAACGCTGAATAATGACTCCTTTTTTATAGTGGTAAATCGTCAAATGACTTCTCCCGCTCTGCAGGCATATTCGTTAACTCAGTTGACATCAATTTGATAGGCACTATGCAGTACATTGCTCGGTGGACATCGATTATAATAGATACTACGGTTTTCCTATACGTCAAAGCAGCAATGTACGGCAAAGTGCATAACAAATTGATGTCAACTGAGTTAGCGAATACGCCTGCTTTGTGTCAGACTCTGACTGACTAAAACCCACCCATGTTTCTTATCAGGGCCTGCGGACGGCGAGCAGTGGGTAGCTCACCGTCCGATCAGCACCAGGCCCGTGAGTCAACGGCGCGTAGTGTTCCACGCGCGCCTCATTAAGATGTTGTCAGCCACCACTGACGGGGCCCATCGTGGCCGGTGCCTGCATGCCTAGGGGTAGCGGATAAATTCTGAAAATGAGTAACCACACCCCTGGGCACTCAGGCAGGGAAGAAACAGGGGTGAGTCAGTAAGAGTCTGACACGCCCTCCCGCTCCACCCAGAGCGGGAGAAGTCATTGGATGATTTCCCACCCACTCCCCAAAAAAAAACCCATGTTTCTTCAGTTTCCCTTTGGGTTCCAGAGCCACGGTGACTCTTTCGAATACTCCCGTAACTACAGCCACTCCTTAGCAGTTCAGAAGTACTTATAAATGCATTGATTCACCGAGAAAATATCGTAAAATATCTTTTCCACATTTTCAACAAAACCTGACCATCATATTTCCTGGCAGTGTTAGTTAAAACAATGGAACCGCAGCAAATAAACGTCATCCAGTGATCGTTTCCAGTTTAGTTAGTTTGCGGCTTTTGTGGGCGCGGTTTGCGGTCGCAACCACGACTGTATAGTATTTAATAAAATCGTTATAAAATGCAATCAAATGAAGATCGTGTTTACGTACTAGCAGCTGCACGGGTCGATCTTCAAGCTCAAGCAACGCTTTCCGAGGTCAGTCTGTGGATGGGTGACCATCTTAACATACCGAGTTTCCTCTGTGTACGTTAAACCATTGGTCTCAGATGTCATTTATATATCTTTGACAGTAATTATGCAGAAGCTGACACCAGTCTTGCCTAGGGATAGGTATGGTGTTACCCAGTTACTGGGTTGTGGAAGTCAGATAGGCAGTCGCTCCATGTAAAATACTAGTATCCTGCTGCACCCGGTTTGACTGGAAGACAACCACAACGTTTTTGGGAAAAAGCTAGGGAAAAAAAACTTGAGAGGTGTCAAGGGACACCCGGATGGAACGAAGTTCCTTTCGATTAATTAGTGAAGGAATTGTAATATAATTTTTTTTTTTTATTAACTACGCACACACGCACGCACGTAAGAAGTTATACTTCATCATCTCATCTCATCGCAGCTCAGCTCAGCTCAGCTCAGCTAAGCTCGGCTCAGCTTAGCTCAGCTCAGCTCAGCTCAGCTCAGCTCAGCTCAGCTCAGCTCAGCTCAGCTAAGCTCAGCTTCTGCTTGCAAACTTTGTACCTACCCACCAAAAATACAAGAAGTTTTTATTAGATTGTTTTTCCAACACAATCTTTTTGGATGGACAGCCTCATTAGTGTCGTGACAACTTTTCGTAAGAATTTTTTCCGTCTTTCACAACGCGCGATAAGGAACTTCGTTCCAAAATTCTAAAATTCTAAAATCAAATCTTGACAAAAAAAAAACATTCTAACAGCAAAATCAATTGAAAGAAAGTCAATTAATCCCTTTGATATTTTGGTGCTGTATGTCAAACGCTCATAATAATAGAGTAAGATCCCAGAGCAATCAGACATAACTTATTTTCACACGGATGAAACCTGAAGTTTTCAGTAGCGTCTCGTGTGCCTTGAATACCTACGCGCTTTGTGAAACTTGCCGAGTGACTTCTCACCTGGTACCTGCCCAGGTGGGGCAGGTACCAGGTGAGAAAGGTAACTAAAAATAAGAATTATTTAACTTAAATTCACATGGCTGATTTTTATATAATATACGAGTATGTCATGTAGAATATTATTTTAAAGTAATATCATAAGTGTCAGACGCTTTTGATGGACAAGAGCTTTTTTCAGACGCTTTTAAGCTTCCCAAAAAATAAATGAACTTTACTTATTTTTACATGTCTGATTTTTTAATATGTTATTGAAGTATTTATTTAAAAGTTATATTCAATCAGTCAGACAAATTAGAGTGACCAAACATCCCGTCAAAAATTATTCAGCCAGAAGTATGAGGGCGAGAGCACTATGCATGCGCTTCAGAGTGAGTGAGACGTCCATAATAACTCGGTTCCCCTTCTTAAACTCACCATCTGTTTCAATCTGTGTGTGTGTGTGTGTGTGTATGTGCTGTTTGTGTGTAATATAACTTATAGTATACAGTATAGTTCGAGCCTGCGAGAGCACATGTTTTTGTTGTTTACATCAGGTTATTTGTGAGTGTTTTATTAAGTTGTTTGTAATAGTGATAATCATGGGAGAAGAGAAATTGAAATGTACATTTTGTAAAAAATCTCATGATAAACTTATATTATTCTCCGAAGAAATATTGAAAAAGTGCAAAAACATTTTAAAACAGCGAATAATCCATAACTCAACTGATTCTAAGTCAACACTTGACAACATTTGGTTTTTTTGTTATTTTGGCTTATTTGCTTTTTGCTTATTTGCTTTTTTGCTTTTTGGCTTATTTGCTTTTTTGCTTTTTGGCTTATTAGCTTTTTGGCTTTTTGGCTTTTTTGCTTTTTTGCTTTTTGGCTTTTTGGCTTTTTTTTGCTTTTTGCTTTTTGCTTTTTGCTTTGCTTTTTGCTTTTTGCTTTTTGCTTTTTGCTTTTTGCTTTTTGCTTTTTGCTTTTTGCTTTTTGCTTTTCTCTTTTTGCTTTTTGCTTTTTGCTTTTTGCTTTTTGCTTTTTGCTTTTTGCTTTTTGCTTTTTGCTTTTTGCTTTTTGCTTTTTGCTTTTTGCTTTTTGCTTTTTGCTTTTTGCTTTTTGCATTTTGCTTTTTGCTTTTTGCTTTTTGCTTTTTGCTTTTTGCTTTTTGCTTTTTGCTTTTTGCTTTTTGCTTTTTGCTTTTTGCTTTTTGCTTTTTGCTTTTTGCTTTTTGCTTTTTGCTTTTTGCTTTTTGCTTTTTGCTTTTTGCTTTTTGCTTTTTGCTTTTTGCTTTTTGCTTTTTGCTTTTTGCTTTTTGCTTTTTGCTTTTTGCTTTTTGCTTTCTGCTTTTTGCTTTTTGCTTTGAAGAACGACGCAAGAACCACCAAAAAAAACCATCCCAAAAAAAAACAATAGAACCATGAAGACTAGTTCCAAAAACAAAAGCAAAAAAAACAAAAATCAAAAAGCGCAAAGCAAAAATCAAAAAGCTGTGACGTAAGGGCCTACGTGGGATGGTAAATAACAACACGTAACTCGGTCAACGTTAAATAAATATATTTTAAATAGAGAAAGGGTGTGGGGAGGTTTGCAGTCACATGTGATTCTATTATTCCCCGGGAGATAGCACGCTACTGCCCTGACTCAGCCTTGGTGTCTAGGGGAAGCCACGTTGCGTTTGCCCCCCGGAGGTGTTGGCCGGCAGGCGGCAGCGCCGGCTCGCAGGGTCGACAGGAGCCAGGATGATCGGCCGGCAGGTGGTCTAGCCGGCTCGGAGACGGCCTGCTGAGGCCACGCGGGTAAATATACACCCGGCGTGGAGCGAGCCGCCGTGGTGAGTGGCCTAGTGGCCGCGCCACGAGGCACTGCGGCAGGATGGCCGCGATGGAGGACGATGCAGGTGCGTGCCCAGAGTGCAGGGCTCCAAGTCCTCTCCCTCCATTTCAAGAATTCGAGAAGCCGGGTCAGGAAATCAGGAGCCGGTAATCCGGATCTAGGACCCTGGGAACAATGTCCAGCGTGTCAAAGGTGGAAGATAAGATTTTGACACCTTGGCATGAGCAAAGCGGCTGTACGTGCGCTAACAAGTGTGGTTGTCAAAATCAGACGGAGTTTACAAAGGTGAGGTGGAAAAGCGTGATGACATTCAAGAGCAGCAGCAGCCACGCGCAAGTCAGCATGTACATAGCTAAGGCTATATGTATGTGCATAGTAAAGCTGATCACGCGGAAGGCGTGATTACAATGTGCGACAGATCTTTTGTAGGTTATGAGCCTTGATTATAAAATGCTAGGAAATGAAATTAAGGAAGACATGTTCTGGAAAGAATTTATACACAAGATTAGGAACACAGAATGCACAAAGCTACCTGTATGCTGTTCAAACACTCACCCAATTACAGGGGTTGAAATCGCGTAATAAGTTGGCAAATATTTGCCAATGCAAACGTGCAACTGCTTGGATTTGGCGATCGCTTCACGGCTCAAGGGTGTTCGACAGAACAAGGTGAGTGTGAGTCTCAGGCCCGCAGCTGGATTCAGATAAAAAAAAGGAACCACGTTGACTGTTAGGGGTTTTTATATCTACGCCGTCATTGACAGGTGTCATAGAATTCAAAGACAATAGTGTTGTCAGTCAACTAAAATTGTCTATGCCTACCAAAGCCATCACAATGGCTTTTGGTATCTGGATTTATTCCGTACGTTTATGTTTTCATTAAGATTGTAACGCCACTACGTTACAAAGCAAAAAGCAAAAGCAGTGTTCAGAAGAACAACTACTCTGTGGTCTATGGTATGGTAACTCTATGGTCTCGCTCTTTTTTTCTTTTCTTTTTTTATTTTTTGGGTAGCTTAAAAGCGTCTGGCAAAAGCTCTGGTTCATCAAAAGTGTCTGACACTTATGATATAAAATAATATTCTACATGACATATATAAAAATCAGCCATGTGAATTTAAGTTAAATAATTCTTATTTTTAGTTACCTTTCTCACCTGGTACCTGCCCAGGTGTCACTCGGCATGTTCCACAAAGCGCGTAGGTATTCAAGGCACACGAGACGCTACTGAAAACTTCAGGTTTCATCCGTGTGAAAATAAGTTATGTCTGATTGCTCTGGGATCTTGGACTATAAAGTTACCTTTTCTAAAGCCTAAGAATCACAAACACTTAACAGAGAAGGAACAGGAGCTGCGATTCTCCATACAAATGGATTCCCATTTTTTTTCCTGAATAATGCCTTTAGAGCAATTATTTTTTTTCATAAAGTCAAGGTCTGCTGTAGACCCGTCCCTGTCATTTCCTTTTTTGCAGCAATTAATATGTAAAGAAAATATGACCCTCCAAAAATTACAAAAACTGGACCATTTTTACCGCCGTGATAAGTGGACTACCAGACAAACTGGAAGAGTTTTTTACATAAAACATTTAGGAACCTAGACATACTCTTTCTTAAAAATATGTGCCAAAAATAATTGAATCGGATCAGTTTGCAAGGACAAAATAGGGGAATACGAAACGTCGATATCGTCAATAATTTTGTGATAAAATCGGTCTGAGCTGCAGCTGGTATCGCACTCTACGGCGGGCAGGCTTGAGGCAGCACGACGGCAATAGTTTCTTCAAATACATATTTTTCAATTTCCTCGCAGTCCTTGTTCCCTCTTAAAATCGCCAGACCAACAAGGCTGTCAATATTATACTTCTTCTTCTTGTCGTGTTGTGGTACATTTACACAGTAATACTGTTTGGACCACATTTATACCGGTATTGGAGGTCTTTTTCAGACCACTGACACTGTGTAGAAGTACATTCCTTGTTAGTGTGTGTTTGTATTATTGTTTACTTCTTCACGCTCAATGGCTGGACCGATTGGATGAAATTTAGTAAGTAGATAGTTTATACTCTGGAATAACACATAGGCTACTTTTTAAACCGCGGGGCGCAGCTGGTTATACTATAAATACATCAAATTCTTCAAATTTCGACCCTCATAAAATTTCTAAACTTAAGAACAAAACCAATACTTTTAACATCAACCATAATTTCCGCAAAAACTGGTCGATTACTTCACTCGTCCTTATTCCACTCTCACATAAAACAAGCGGAAAGCAAAAAATATAAAGGAAACATACGTCTAAACGCGAGAATGAGTCCAAAACTCATTTCCGCTGTTGCCTCACAGAGATGTCGCGTAAAGTTTTCAAATTTCATTTTCTGACCCACTAAATTCTTATTTCATATATAAATGAACGTTTAAGTCCTGCTGTGTTATTAAGTTTTCTGTTTCGTTGCACGAAAGAGTTATGGAAGTACCTTTTCGCTGTTATGTCTCGACACTACTTATAATATGAGTTAGTTTTTTACGGTTGGTTTTTAGGGTTCCGAAAGTCCTCTCTAAACTCATGTGTCTGTCTGTCTGTCTGTCTATCTGTCCGTCTGTCACAGCCAGTTTGCTCCGAATCTGCTGGACCGATAGACACACATAAATATCTGTGACCCAAACACGGACGTGTACCCTAAATAAATTAATTTGGAATATGGGAGTCACTTTTGGAGTGATAATCGGAAATTTAAAATTCATAGTTTTTCAAACTTTGTCGTGCGACATATAAAACTTTTTTACAAAAAAATAGTACCGACTTCCAAAATAAAAAACTTTTTTTACAAAAAAATAGAACCGACTTCCAAAAAAAGTGCAAAATAACTTTAATTTCGGAAGTCGGTGTTTCTGTTTTGTGTCTTCGTTTTTTGACACCGACTTCCGAAATTAAAGTTATTTTGCACTTTTTTTGGAAGTCGGTTCTATTTTTTTGTAAAAAAAGTTTTTTATTTTTCACTTTTTAGTTGTGGTTCCCCATTAAACTGTGTTAACAATTCTTATACATACAATAGCAGCAATCGCGGTTGATTTGCTGTCAATTTTTGAAGAGTTCCGTTGTCTGTCTCCGAAACCGATCACCAGATCTTTTTGAAAATTAAATGGGACCATTTCGGAATAAACCCCTTTCGATCAAAAAAAGAATTTTGAAAATCCGTCAATATATGACGGAGTTATGCCCGAACATACATAAAAAAAAAAAAAAAAATACAAACATCCGAATTGATAACCTCCTCCTTTTTCGAAGTCGGTTAAAAATGAAAGGGCACGGGTATGTCATTTTGAAGTTATTTAAGAAAATAGATGAAAAATTACCATTTCTCCCTCCTTATCTCCGAAACCACTGGGCCTAAAATTTTGAATAAAAAACACAAAAAGTAGTTCTTTACTTATAGATTACAGAAAAACCTATAAGCTGGAGGCAGTTTAAAAAAAAACCTGAAAATAAATATGATTTGTTCGGAACTCTTTGCGCGCGAGTCCAACTCGCTCTTTGCCGGTTTTTTTACGTACCTGCAAGATGTGAATAAGGACAATTTCTGGGTAGAAAAATAATAATTCTATTTTGTTTGTTAGATTATCAAAAAATAATATAAATAATAACTCTATTTTGTTTGTTAGTTAGATTATCAAAAAATATTGGACACGTATTTTTAGGGTTCCGTGCCCGAAGGGTCCAAACGGAGCCATCGTCCACAGGTGGCAATGAACATTTACGTGAATAACGTCATAAAACATAACGTCGAAAAATCATCAAACGTAAATCAAAGAAATTAAATATAATATATTTAATTTTAATAACAATGTAATTTTATTTAATATTTAATTTTAATAATGAAATTTTATTTAATTTTAAGTATTGCAATGTAATGATTTTGAACAACAATGCATTGTAATGTTGCTATGGGTTTAATACCTGAAAGTAAAATATAAATAAATAAATAATAAATTACTCAGACTAAAAATCCGGCCAAGTCCGAATCAAAGGGGAAAGGATTCTGAATGATTTGAATGTTCTATAAGTATAGACTTTTTTTTTTAATTCAGACAGTTGTTTCGGAGATAAGGTCGGGGGTATGATAAATTTTATAAAATAACTAAAACTATTTCTTTAACAATTCAGTAGATTCGGAGCAAAAAATGCTGTGACGGACGGACACACACGAATAATCCAATAAGGGTTCCGTTTTTCATTCGGACGTTTCAAACCTACAAAATTTTGAATTTTCTGTTGACTAAAGTAGAGAAAACTTTTATACACCAAATGAAAAGGAGTGAACGTTGCTATAGCGTAGCTCACGTGATTACGTCACAGCTACGCGGCTACGGTGACAGCTACGTCGTAGCACTCGAAGCAGATATTTCACTACGCGTGCAGTCATGTTCTCTAAAACTTCGTTAGCAAAGACGTGTCGTGTGAATAATAACGGTCACTTTATGGGTCTATTCGAGTATGCATGTATAATAGGAATATTTTATAGTTTTAAAAATATTAATTCACATCAAAGTTCAGGAATGGGAGCCTGTTACGTCACTAAATTGTGCAAAGTGTATTGAGGTTTGACGTCTCGCGAAATATCAACGCACTGTATCGTCCTCATTTTTAGAGTTCCGTACTCGAAGGGTCCAAACGGAGCCCTATTGAAAGAAAGAAATAAAAAGTATTTATTTGCCACAAATTAACGACATACACAAAAATATGATTTTGCTAACTTAACCCTTATCGATAGTGTTAATAGTTCTTATTTTTATATGTTAGTAACAAGTTTAATAAAACAAAAGGGAAAAAAAATGTAAGTAGGTAGGTATAATTAATAAAAAGCAGATTCATGTCCTGGTTGTGGCAAGAAGGCTGTATTGCTGTCACTCACGTGTCCGTTTGTCCGTCTGTCCGTCGTCTGTCACAAAATTTTGTTCCGAAGAATTTTTTAACTTCCCATTGACCTAGGAACTTGAAAGGTGATAATGTTTGATTGTTACGTATATTTGACTAACAAATACCAATATATTGATAAAACAGATTTTGTCTTTGATAATTCCCTCATTTGGTACGGAACCCAAATGTGCGAAATCCGACACGCACTTGGGCGGTTTTTTGTTTACGTGACAAAATATTTATGATAACGGACGGAGTAATTAGAATAGAATAGAATAGAATTTAACAGAATAGAATAGAATGGAATGGAATGGAATAGAATGGAATGGAATGGAATGGAATAGAATGGAATGGAATGGAATGGAATCGAATGGAATGGAATGGAATGGAATGGAATAGAATAGAATAGAACAGAATAGGATAGATTTTTAATTGGATTTTTTTAAGAAACTACACTAGTACAAGTTTTATTCGCCTATGTAATGCCTTTTGGGGACAACTTTCAAGAATCCTTCCTTAGTGATTATAAAACTAGTCTTGCGCTTCTAGATCCAATGGTTTAGGGTGTGCGTTGATTGATAGTGAATCAACCTGAGTGTGGTGGTGGCCCAGGGATGTCAGCTCCGACTTAAGAGTCGTAGGTCGTGGGTTTGAACCCAGGCAGGCATCATATCAATCAATTAATCTGCCTAGCCTTTTCCCAACTATCTTGGGGTCGGCTTCCAGTCTAACCGAATGCAGCTGAATACCAGTATTTTACATGAAGCGACTGACTATCTGACCTCCACAACCCAGTTACTGGGTAATACGATACCCCTTGATAAGAGTGGTTGTCAGACTTTCGGGCTTCTGACGACCCGTAACGATTGTCAAAGATCCACGATTGACAGCCGGGACCAATGGCTTAACGTGCTTTTCCGAGGCACAGTGGAGTCTCGGTATGTAAAGATGTCACCCATCCATGGACCAACCCCGGCAAGCGCAAGCGTAGTTTAACCTGATGGATCTACCCGTGCGGCTGTTATTACTTTAGCTACGAGCTCCTCCCAGCCAGGCATCATATATTGTGCAAATTATTATTTCATCATCACTGCTCTAAAAACGGTGCTCTAAATTCGAAGACATGTGACATCCACCAATCCGCACTAGGCCCACGTGGTGAATTTAAGTCCCATTCTCTCTCACAGAGAGAAGGCCTCTGTCCCTGTAGTGGAAACGTCGAAGGGCTGACTGTGCTATGTTATGCTTATGAACCTGTTATTTGTGTCACACTGTAAGCGAAGACCTTTTCTCAAACAGTTGAGGCTTGAGCAATGAGCGTTAATCACCAAGCTTGCTAACTAAGGGTTGGCGATGATTATTTTATTCTGATGTATTGGGTCATTACCAGAGGTCGGAATTAGGTAGAGTTATTTATTTTCTTGCATCGAAATGTTGATATTAATATGGATCTCCCCGGGATTTCTAATGGACAATCCTGTGTGGCCAACATTATTACAAATAAATAAACATTGATTGTTTTCTTTTGTTCTCACAAGCTATGTTGTTTATTTAATAAATCACGGGATTTTGCTGCTCTTTAAAATTAATCTCGGGCTTTGAGGCATTTCCACTTTATTCTTTCGCTATTTGAAATCAGTGTAAGTACATAAATAACTGTTATGTGTATGACTAACTTGTGTGTGTGTTTCCATTTGTACAAAAAAAGTAAATTATTATTATTATATTATTACTGTACCTAATTCCGACCTCTGGTCATTACCTATTGCCATTTTATGAAACTGGACACTAAACTGTGTTACAGAAGACACAAAAGCCAAAGAAACAAATGAATAACACGACGACAATGACGACGGTGGTCGTCACGTTAGGTGTAGTGGTTGAGCGATTGGCTGCTGCGCTGCGGGTCGCGGTTCAAATATTTGTTCCGTGTGGGAATCGAAATTCCCACACGGAACAAATATTTGAATGGCTTACAGATAGTTTTTCTAGGTCTAAATGCCTTGTGTTTGTGAGTTTTCATATTTTTAATGCACCCAAAATACAGAAGTAATTCCTAGTGCGGGGCAAAGTTTAAAGAAACCGGCCAAGTGCGTGTCGTACCTCGCACATTTTTGGTTCCGTAGTAAATGAGGGAATTAAAAAAAAAAACGGATTATCAATATATTTTTATTTGTTAGTAAAATATACGTAATAATAAATGTTATCTACAAATTTTAAGTTCAAAAGTCAATAAGAAATTAAAAAAATCTTCGGAACATAATTTTGTGTCAGACGACGGACAGACAGAAAGACCAATAGACGGACAGACGGTACGATAGTGACAGCAATAGGGCTCCGTTTGGACCCTTCGGGTACAGAATCTTAAGAAAAAAAGAAAAACAAGCACTTATTATAAAATTTATATACACTTATAATTCCAAGCCAATCCAAAGTTATCACAGCTCAAAGTGACCCATTTTATAAATCGGCAACTTCTTAAGTTACAACCTAAAAATAAGATAACAGGACAGCAGCAGCAGGCAGTAGCAGGGTAGGGAGGAGGAGGAGGAGGGAGGAGATAATAGGACTTTTAATATAAAGGAACCGGTAACTTGTTCAGTATTCTATGTACTAGCAGCTTGTGATAACTTATGCACACGTGTTGCACGTGGCTTCCTGCACTGCTAATGCATCTTGTAGTAAGTTTAACTTTACTCGTAAATCGGTGAGGTAACATGATATACCAGAAGGATTGAGGTTCTTTGTATTCGTTGTCTACCAAAGCTAATATTATAAAAGTGGTAAAGCTACGATAGAGCAGTGGTGGCCCAGTGGTAACGGCCGCGACTTACACGTTGTAGGTCGTGAGTTCAAACCCGGGCAGGCGCTTTTCTTTGTGTAAGTTATTTCAACACCACTGCTCTGAAAACGGTGAAGGAAAACATCGTGAGGAAACCGGCATGTCCTGGAACCAAAAATTCGAAGACATGTGACATCCACCAACCCGCATTGGGACCGCGTGGTGGATTACGGCCCACACCCTCTCACAGAGAGGAGGCCTGTGCCCCAGCAGTGGGGACATTAAAAGGTCGATGCTGATGAAAGTTCCGATAGCAAAAATCTTTCATTGACGAGAAGGCTACACCATGGTTGTACATCATCGCCGTCCGATCAGCACCAGGCCCGTGAGTCGTCGGCCCGTAGTGTTACACGCGCGCCTCAAAGAGATTAGTGTCAGCCACCACTGACGGGGCCCATCGTGGCTGGTGCCTAAATGCCTAGGGTAAGCGGATAAATTCTGAAAATGAGTTACCGCACCCCTGGGCACTCAGGCAGGGAAGGAACAGGGGTGGGTTTTAGTCAGTAAGAGTCTGACACGCCCTCCCGCTCCACCCAGAGCGGGCGATGTCATTGGATGATTTCCCAACCCCCCAAAAAAAAATGGTTTTACATAATAGACTACTTTTTATTCCAGAAAAATACCTGTTTCCAGTTGGATAAGTCACAGAGCAAAGCCGCGGGTATAAGTTAGTCTCATAATTATAATGTATTATGTAGTGTTTGCGTGTGTCAGGGTTTTATGTAGGTATGTATGTGATGAATGATGGTGTGTTGTGTGTGTGTGTGTTGTTCTGTTGTATTGTTGCGTTTTGTGCCTAATTGACTTCTTCTTCGTATCAATGATTCCAAAGTTAAATGTCTTCTGAACAAAATTCAGTTAGCGTTTGTCTCGTAAATGTCTTTCAAAATGCAGGTATGAATGGTATATGGTAATTATCCTCTTGTTATGCACAGTGAGCATAACAAGAGGTAAGGTAGCAATTATCTGGAATGTAGCTCTGCAGTCGCATTTTGGGTCATTGGAGTACCCCCATCTGACTGAGTTCTACCTGCAGCAGTCTTCATAACAGATTCCAAGGTGGGTCTGACACGCCCTCCCGCTTCACCCAGAGCGGGAGAAGTCAATGGATGATCTCACACCCCATAAAAAAAAGGTGGGCCATAGCAGTTGGTGGCCTGCAAGGAGGTTTTCGGCGGGAAACCTTCATAAGCCGCCTGGACTTTATCACCATCAGCACCATCAGCAGATGGCGCCGTTACCTCCTAAAATACCACTCCGGAATGCCCTCTGTGTAACGCCTGTTAGAACACATTCCTGAGGATACTGTTAAGAGGTCCACCCTCAGCCGGCCTGCCGCCATATTCCCTGGAATCACTCGATAAGCGCCAAAGATTTTAAGTCCCGCCTGCATTAAATGATCCAGGATGGGTTTCCCGTTGCTGCTATTTTATGAACAAAGATAGGAAAAACATTTATTTGCCACAGTGAAAGGTACACCAACAATAAATAAAAACTGTGCTTCGAGCCGGTTGTTGCTATTTTATGAAAAAAGAAAAAAAGAAAGAAAATACATTTATTTGTAACATGTACCTATTTTTTTTTGACTGTATATTATAGTTTATTTGCTAAGCATAATACGAGTATGTTACTTAAACAAGCATATTAATTTTCAAAATTCCAAAATTGTAATCTTTTATTAGACGAGAACAACAGACTGCCGACAAACTTTTATGCAATTTGGCAGACTTTATGTAAGTTAACGTTACTACAGAAATTTAAAAAAATAATTTAAAAAAAATTGCTTCAGTTAAAGGCATAAATAAAAATTTAATCATTTAAAAAGAAAAACAAAAGTAGGTAAAAAAGAATAGAAAAAAGTGTGCGCCCCACGGCTGTGCCAAATAGGTCCAGTTCAGCATGTAGCCAGACAGCTAGTGCCTGACGCTGGTTTTGAACTATACACAAGAATTTTTAACCGGCAATTTTCTGATAATTTTCGGAGTATCGTAGAGTAAAATATATGTTTATTTTAAAAAGGCCTGTGCGCCATAAATTACGTTTATATTCGATTCAGTATGCCGCTGCCATAAATGTCATCGGACGGGCAAACGACACCACTGGGGGCGGACTGTATCAGCTGTCGGTGGCAGCGTGGTACAAGGCAGGAGATGATGACGTCTTAGTTTGTCTGTAAAAAAAAGCTTTTTTGAAGTTATACTTCTTATGCGACTTCCAACAAAAAAGCGTTAAACGTTTAACGCTCCTGGGGTGGGGGAATAGAAAGAGCGAGAGCGAGAGTGAATGCGAAAAAAAAAGAATTTAATAATATTATAATAATGATAATGATTATGATTATGATTACGATTACGATTACGATTACGGTTACGATTACGATTACGATTGTGATAATAATGATAATAATAATATATAATCAAATAATAATAATACTATTTTTTATATTTTTAAATGTTTTTTTTTACTTTTTTTTAATTGAAATACTTAAAAATAAAATGTAATATGAAACAAATGAATAAACGAAATAATAATAATAATAATTATCTTGTTACGCCAAAGAAGTATATCTTCCTACGTGCGTACATAAGTACACACACACACTTTTTTTTATTGGTAGGTACTTCCTTTTTTTATATATCTTCTTTTTTTTTTATAAGTCTAGTTCTATTTACAGGTTAGTACAAACTATTTAATTATAAAATATTTACAAACGGTATAAAAATGGGAAGCGTAGTAGTGAATGGACATCGAATAATTCGTCCACATCGCTGTCAATTGGAAAAGTACCCAGAACACTGGCAGCATTGCCACGTTGAATGGCAATGCTGATTCTTTAAAGTGTAATTGAATAAACTGGAAGCTAGGTTTTCACGAAAACATAGACAAAACTTATACTTCCCTTCTTTTCATCTTCGTGTTCTCCCTTAAGGGGGCTCTTTCTTAAGGTGCAGTTATACGACTTTTAATGGTTTTTAATTGAACACCACGTTTAGAAGACTAGGTTTATTTCTTTGAAAAAAATATATGTTACTCTAGACAAGTTCCGTCGTAATTCACGTACACCAAAAATGAGGACGATAAAGTGCGTTGGCATTTCGCGTGACGTCATATCTCGTATCGTGTTCAACACACTTTGTAACGTTTAGTGACGTAACAAGCCACTCCTGTACTTTGATGCGTTTTATCTTTGTAATTTTTTATTGGTTTGGTAAAGCATAAAATACGAGTCCAATATTTTTTGATAATCTAATGACGACACGGTTGGTGCATTGGCTGCTGCGCTGCGTGTCGCGGGTTCGATCCCCGGACGGAACAAATATTTGTATGGAATTATTGTTCCGGGTCTGGGTGTCTTGTGTATGTGAGTTTATATGTTTGTGAACGCACCCGCGATACAGGTACCTAGTGGGGCATCGCCTAAAAAAAAAAAGAAATTCATACCCAGTAAACTACCCTATTGAAATTGGAGTTAACGAGAGCTTTGAATTAACCAACATTGGTCGCCGTCGCAGATGTATTGGATCTTGGACCAACATTCTAGCTTCTGCTACTTTAAATTCTGCAAAAATATTTTGAAACATCTTAGCATAGTATTTTTTTTTGGTGGGGTGGGAAATCATCCAATGACTTCTCCCGCTCTGAGTGAAGCGGGAGGGCGTGTCAGACTCTTACTGACTAAAACCCACCCCTGTTCTTTCCCTGCCTGAGTGCCCAGGGTTGCGGTAACTCATTTTCAGAATTTATCCGAAACCCCTAGGCATGCAGGCACCGGCCACGATGGGCCCCGTCAGTGGTGGCTGACACTAAACTCTTTGAGGCGCGCGTGGAACACTACGCGCCGTCGACTCACGGGCCTGGTGCTGATCGGATGGCGAGCTACCCACTGCTCACCGTCCGCAGGCCCGGGTCTACGGTGGCCGGAGCTCGTCTCGTGACGTCCTACGCCCAGTACGCCCAGTACCTCTTCTGCGGTGGTAGCGGCCGGGGCCGTGAGGGCCACTCCATTGAGCTTCCCTCATGCGTCCCTCCTCCGCCTTCGCGGAGACTGCTTCCCATTCCCTCTCGCTCCGTACCATGGCCTGCATCAGGGCCGGGCGCGAGAGGTCGCCGCCACCTATCACATCCACGAGGACACGGCGGTGCTTCGCCCAACCGGGGCAGACCTCCACCGTATGCTCCACCGTGTCCTCAGGGCGATCCGCGCAGTAATCATAACATAGTTGACTTTTAAATTACATAATTAACAGTATCTTTTTTATTAAAAGTATTTATGCCCAACTAGATTAACCTGGGCTAAACTAATACTCGTAATCTTGACACACATCGCAGTCGACTGGTAATATGCCCAAAAGACTGGCGACATTGCCACGTTGTTAAGCATTGCTTAACCTCCGTTCAAAGTAAAAACCACACTTGAGATCACGGTCTTAGATCATTAAACAATTCGTGAGCACTCGAACCCCACGTTCCGAGAGTTGCAACCCCAAACGGTTCGAAAATATAATTAGATTAAAAAAGTATTTCCGCCACTGAAAATAATTGTATGCGCTTCCGTTTACAGTTTACGCCGCACATAAAATGTGCACCAGCAAAAATCACTTTAATATTTTATCGGAAATAACGTTAAGTTTCTCAAATTACCGTAACTACATTATTATACCTACTGCGTTTCCATCGAGCCATTATTTCCTACCCAGAATTGGATGGAAAATATTTATTTTTTCAACGTAACTTTGAAGGTAGCTTGATTTAAAGTATATGTAGTGATTTGGTACAGCTCTGAACTAGTTTTTGAAGTAGTTTCAGAATTTTTTTATAGTGATAAGCCATGCTCATCTGTATATCTGTGTAGATAAAATTCAAAGCCTTAAGGGTGATGAGTGTTATTTACGTATGTTGATTAAAAAGATGATTGTAATTATTTTAAATGTTGATTGTAATAAGTATTAGAGGGTTCTATAAAAAAAATATCAGTAAGAGTCTGACACGAGCGGGACAAGTCATTACTTCTCCCGCTCGTGTCAGACTCTTACTGACTAAAACCCACCCCTGTTCCTTCCTGCCCTGAATGCCCAGAGGCGAGGTAACTCTGTTTCGAATTTATCCTCAACCCCCGGGCAGGCATCGGCCATGACGGGCCCCGTCTCTATTGCTGAGAACTCTTTGAGGCGCGCGTGGAACACTACGCGCCGTCGACTCTCGGGCCTGGTACTGATCGAACGGCGAGCTACCCATTACTCGCCGTCCGCAGGCCCAGGTCTACGGTGGCCGGAGATCGTCTCACGCCGGAAGTCCCAGGTGTCTCTTGAGGCGGCTGCTGCTGAGAGCGTGAGGGCGACTCCATTAATGAGTCTCCCTCACGCGTCCCGCCTCCGCCTTCGCGAGCATTACTGCTTCGCAGATGGAGGAGACTGCTTCCCATTCCCTCTCGCTCCGTACCATACCGCCTGAACCAGGGCAGGGCGCGAGAGGTCGCTGCCGCTTATTGCATCCACGAGGACATGGCGGGGCTCCGCCCAAGCGGGGCAGGCCTCCACCGTATACTCCACCGTGTCCTCGGAGCGATCCGTGCAGTGGAAACACCCGGGCGTTTCCTCCCGTCCTATCCGACACAGGAACCTTCCGAAACAACCGTGTCCGGTGAGAATCTGCGTCAGGCGGAAGGTGAGGGTGCCGTGGGGCCTCTCCAGCCACTCCTCAAAGAGGGGCACTACCGCCACAATGGTGGCGTGCCCAGCACTGGGTTGCGACAATCGCTGTCTCCATGTCGCCATGAGATCTTGCCGGAGCTCTGTCCTCCGAGCCGCGAGTTGTCGCGGCAGCGGAGTTTCGCCCCGGCGTTTCGGCTTCTCGCGCTCCTCATAGAGGTTCGTGAGGAATGTCGGATGAAACGAAAGTGCATTCGAAAACTTTTCCCAATGAACATGACGTGTCGAAAAATCAAGGCACATTGAGCCAAGCTAATACTCGATATTAATTTTGAATAACCCTATCACACAAAATTTAAATTAACCTGTGATTGTTGTTTGAAATGTTATATTTAAAAATGTTAAATTGTTATTATCATAGTTAAGAGCTATTATTGTCCTGCCCATGTTCCAAAAAAAATACGGATGGTGCTGTCCCTCGTCTTTAAAAAATGCTTATATTCTTTAAAAAACCAAAGTTGTATTTGTTCAATAGTTAACGACAGCGCCACCCTTGTGATTTTGTGGAACATGGCTTGAAAATAGCCACTTGTCATTTAAGCATGGTGATTAAAGTACCTATTTATAATTCGTCTAAATGGTTTTCAGTCTGACTGTACGTTTTTATCGTTTACTGTACGTTTTTTTAGAGTTGGGACTTTTGTATCGTGTAGAGCCGGGATCGGTGAAAGTTGGGACGATCCCAAAAATTCAACATAAATGGCGCTACTTTTAAACTTTCAATGGATTTTTCTCAAAATTAGTTCATTTGGACATTCTGAACCACAACAAAATTTTTAAAAAAATACACATTCCGTGATGGTACCAAACTCGGCTGAAACTCGGGAATTATTAAAATTTTCGAGATTATCGCTTCCTCGCTATTTCGACTCGACTCGACTCGACGGCACGGTTGGCGTAGTGGTTGAGCGTTCGGCTGCTGCGCTGCGTGTCGCGGATTCGATCCCCGCACGGAACAAATATTTCTATGGCTTACAGATAGTTGTTCCGGGTCTGGGTGTCTTGTGTATGTGAATTTAAATGTTTGTGAACCCACAATACAGGAGTATTAATTCCTACGATTTAAAAAAAAAATATATAAATAACTGAGACTTATCTGATCCTGGATCAGATAAGTCTCAGTTATAATCTCATCAGTGATGGACATCCAAGGTGTACTGGTAAAGTTCGGAATGGCGTGGGTTGACTGGAAATCTTGTTCTTAAGGATTGGTTACCTACTTATTACTTTATGGAATTTTAGGAAGAGATATTTTTATTTTTTTTATTGTAGATAGGCACTCGTTTGACCACTATCTCACCTGATGGTAAGCGATGATGTGGTCGAAGATGGAGCACGCTTGCCTAGAAGTTACCTATTCTCTGTTCACTTAAAGACTCCCAGGTTGTAGCTATCAGGAAACACAGACTCCGGTAGGGAATTCACTGGAATTCCCTACCCTAGCTGTACGCACAAAGAATTGTTTGAAGAGATAATAATTTCAAACGTTTTTATTTTAGTGTAGACAACTTCACAGAGTAAGACTAGGTACCTACATTATAGTCTGAGCCAAGAAAAAAATAGAATGAAAGAAACTAAATCTATCATCTAGTTTCAGTAAGACCAAACTCACCATACAGATTGTCAAATAACAAATGTTCTTATTATGGTCCCTTAACCACTAAAATAAACAAAAACATTCACATTTCAATGCTTTTATTCGTGTCTTTTCTTTGTCAAGTATAGTCATTCAGAAATAGGATAAGTATTTGATTTCAATAATATTCCCGGTACAACGCCCATTAAAAAGCCTTTAAAAGTCACTGTTAAACCATCTAAATCCCTCTCCTCCTGCAATCTCAAACCAATAATCTAAATCAATCTGTTACGAGACAGAGTTTGTACATTTACATAAACAATTCAGGACTACGGGCGTAAGAGCGCGAGTATTACCTCTTCCTCACATGTCCTCGTTTGCGAGCATTACTGCTTTGTAGAAGGAGGTGACAACTTCCCAAACCCTCTCGCTCAGTACCAGGGCCTGGACTAGGACCGGACGCGAGAGATCACCACTGCCGGTCGCCTCTACGAGGACACGGTGGTGCCCAAGCAGAGCATACCTCCACCATATGCTCCACCATGTACTCCGGGCGATCCACATAATGGTGAAACACGGGTGTTTCCTCCCGCCTTACCCAGAACAGGAACCTCTCAAAGTAACCGTGTCTGGTGAGGACCTGCGTCAGGCGGAAGGTGAGGACGCCGTGGCGTCTCTCCAGCCACTCCTCGAAGAGGGGACCTATCGCCGCAATTATAGCGTGCCCTAGCTAAGTAGATGCCTGATTTTCTAAAAACTTAAACTCTTCACACTAACTCTACGAACTCCACCCGAATGTCACCTCCCTTACTTCACATATTAAATTGATCTAACCCAAGTTTTAACTTTCGGTTTGTCTTGTCTCTAAACTGTCGTGTGCCGAAGTTTGCGTGTATTTATTTAGGCGAAGTTCATGTACATACACTAAATACTGTCTTGACAAATTGAAGATTGCGTTTGTGAAGATGAATTATATGTTTTAAGACTAGAGGCGCGCTAGTGGCAATAAATTTACCTTATAAGAATTCATTGCTGGATGTTCCCCTGCCAAGTTTGCACTTGTCGCCTTAGGGTACATGGCCTCTGCCCAGGGGTAGCGGATACATTCGAAACAGAGTAATCGCGCCCTGGGCATTCAGTTAAGGAAGGAACAGGGCTGGGTTTTAGTCAGTAAAAGTCTAACACGCCCTTCCACTCCACCCAGTGCGAGGGGAAGTCATTGGATGATTTAGCACGCCAAAAAAAAAAAAAGAAAGGGTCCATGGTCTATCTTGTTAGTATTGGAGTTTAAAATTATATACTTACACCCATAAATATATATTACATACACACACATACATTTATAAAACTTGGTAACCATATGCTTACTTTAAATACTGATTAGCATCAGTGTTTAAACTAATCAAATTTAGGTTAATTTAAACTATCTAATAAAAACAGTAATTTCTAACTCTTCGCTTACACAACCTTCACTTTTTTTTTGTTTAGGTATAGAATTAATTGAATTAATTCCACTTTTAACTTTGAATTTGATTTATAAAACATATTTCAATTAATTCAGGACTCTAATTTGTTTACAATCACCAACCCTTTAACTAATAACACCCATAAAAGTACAGCAAACAGAATACAAGGGGGTGTGTACACACGCCCACTATCGGCTCCCCTGGGCCATACCAGCGATATATTTACACTGTTGATTAAAAACTGATACCGGAATAAATGTATTCGTGGAACACAGCATTTTTATGTATTTCTTTTTTTTGCGCTGTTCTAGACTGTGATATTAGGCAATATGTGTTTGAGGTGGTATTGTGTGGTGGTAATTTTGTGATGGTAACTTTGCAAAATTATGATTTACTACTTTCTGCCCGTGGTTTCACTCGTGTGAAAGTCAAAATTTATCCCAAGGGAATATACTCGTGGGATAAAAAGTATTCTATGTCCTTTTCCAAGATATGCTCTACCCGTCTACTATGTCCACGTCCATATCTGTTCAGCCGTTAAGACGTGAAGAGGTAACAAACAGTCAGACAGTGTTCTATCTGTCTACGAGTGTCTATCTGAAAATATGATTTCCGTACTCTGTCCAAGGTGAACCATTTACGTGTTTATTTGTCTTTATATTTTTATTTTATTCCAACCAGTCCACTCTCTTCAGAAGCAGATTAGGCCTCCCATTTTATTCAGGGCGTCTATGAGTGCACTGAAGAAGCACGTGAGCGACTGTTTCTTCCGTCTCTTTAATTTAATTTTTAATTTATTTTTTAATTTAATTTTTAGTTTAATTTAATTTTCGCTTCCGTCGCTGCCGCCGATCGCCTCCACGAGGACACGGCGGAGCTGCGCCCAAGCGGGGCACAACTCCACTGTATGCTCCACCGTGTCCTCTGGGTGATCCCCACAGTTTTGGCACCCGGGCGTTTCCCTCCGCCTTATCCTACACAGGAACCTCCCGAAACTTCCGTGTCCGGTGAGGACCTGCATCAAGAGGAAGGTGAGGACGCCGTGGCACCTCTCCAGCCACTCCACAAACCTTAACCGCAATTGCGGCGTGCCCAGCGCTGGGTTGCGGCAGTCGCTTTCTCCATGTCGCCATGAGATCCTGCCGCAGCTCTGTCTGCCGAGCCGCGAGGTGTCGCGCCAGAAATCTAACACTGTGGTGCCCTTCGGGTATTCCTGTATGGCAGAAGATTTAATCTTTGTCTTCTATTATGTTTATGCGACCTTTTCTGATGCCGCTAACGTCGTATTTCAGTTTCTGTATAGATTTTTTAAAACAGTATTCTTTCTAGAAGGAGAAGAGATCGTACATTCTAAGAACTTATATGTAGTACAAGTGTCACAACCACAACCCAGCATAACTGCACCCTCAAAGATCATCCCAATTTAATTAAAAGCGACTTTAATCGGCTGATTGCTAAATTTCATTCATATTATTCAGGAACTCAGCTGAGTTTCCTGAAGTTGTTTGGAAGAATTTCAATAAACGTCATCATACTAATTGGCAAGATTGTAAGAGCAGACGGATTTTAATAGATTAAGAATTTCAGGGGCTTGTTGTTCGGTATTGTTTAGTTTTGATAGGGGCCAGGATAATAATGGTAGCCTTTAATTCTTCCCCTGAGGGATAACTGGATAAGTCTTCCTACACAAAAATAAACTCCTTTTCCCTATGTGGGTAGGCTTGATAATTAAACATTCTTCTGTAAATCTTTATTTAATACTAGCTTTTTGCCCCGGGCTTCGCTCCCGTGACCTATCCCGCGGGAACTGTTATTTTTCCCGGGACAAAAGTGGACTCTGTTACTTACTAATAATTTAGCTTTCTATTAGTGAAAAACTGGTTAAAATCGGCTCAATACTTTCGAAACTTATTTGGTACAAACAAACAAGCAAACAAAAAAATATTTCCTCTTTATAATAAAACTAGCAACCTGCCCTGCTTCGCCTGGGTAAAAATTATACACTTAAACCTTTCTCATAAATAACTCTATATATTGCTGAAAACCGCATGCAACTCCGTTCAGTAGTTTTTGAGTTTATCGTGTACAAACACTATCTGCTTTGTGTAAATTTTTTCATCACCACAGCTCTCAAAACGGTGAAGGAAAATATCGTGTGGAAACCAGCATGTCCTAGAACCAAAAATTCGCGCACGCATTGGGCCCGCGTGGTGGATTACGGCCCACACCCTCTCACAGAGAGGAGGCCTGTGGCCCAGTAGTGGGGACATTAAAAGGCTGATCATGATGATGATGATAATAACCCAATTTATTACTTCCAACAATACATATTTGCTGTACTTATAAACCCACATTTGCTTCTTATAATCCTTTAACTTTCTCTTTATCTCAACCACAGCACTTGAACAATTTTTATCTAAACATGGACAGTAAGCTTCTACATAGTATTGAGGAAATTGTTTAGCTCTAGCATGCTCAAATATGAAGATAAGCAGCCAAGAGCTACGCCTGAAACTGGGCACCACACACTTAAACCTTGCATCACTGTCAAAGGATTTCACTGATTTCAAGTCCTTTGTCTGTAAAACTCAGACGATTTTCACGATCATGAATAACGAAGATTTCAAGAAAAAAAACCGACGAAGTGCGTGTCGGACTACGCACATTTAGGGTTCAGTAACAATTTTTGACAATTTGTATGGATTTGGGTCAACAAGATGCTTACAATGTGAAAATTTGAAGACTGTAGCTCCAATCGTTGGGCTGTAAAATCTGTGTGACAGACGACGGACGCACGGACACGTGAGTGACAGCAATAGGGTTCCATTTTGACCATTTGAGTACAGAATATGAAAAAGAACTTACGTACTCCGTAAAAATAGACATCTAAAAGTAAGTCACAAAAAAAAACCGACACTTCCACAAAGAAATTACAATTTCTAAGTGCAACTTAATTAAAAGATCGCACTTTGTTCAAGAAACGCGATTTAAATTGCAAAATAAAGGCCATCGTCCACACTCACAAGTTAGCATATTACAAGGGCTCGCTATAATTGTGTTAAGGCCTGTCTTCCACCGGCAGCGGCGGATTTGCATAGCTAATGAACGCAAGAGGCAAGGAGATGTTTTTCAGTAGTTGGCTTTGGTTAGGGCTGGTGCTCATTAAGTGGACTGCTAATTTTCGGTTGCTACTGCTTATTTAACTGTAAGAACGTAAACGTAACGTGTAGTACAATAATACGTAATAATAAACATTATCACCAAATTTTAAGTTAGGTCAATGGGAAGTTAAAAAATTCTTTGGTAAAAATTTTGTGACAGACAGACGGACACATGAGTGACAGCAATAGGGCTCCGTTTGGTCCCTTCGGGTACAGAACCCTAAAAAAGATACTGCTTATTTAACTGTTGGAACTAAAACAATGGTGCCGATTCTTTTGTTCAATAACTAAACTAAAATTAGGGAATTGCTATCTTTTACTAATAGGCAGTACGAGAAAAGGACGGCTATAGCTATGAACTAATTTACAGAAGTCAAACAACACGAAAAAGCAACATCTCCGGGATTTACATGGAAATACAATCAAGACACCTGAGAACTACTGTTGTTTAATTGTCACAAGTGACAAACTATTACGTATAAACCATTTATATTTTCTTTTTTTTTTGTGGGGTGGGAAATCATCCAATGACATCTCCCGCTCTGGGTGAGCGGGAGAGCATGTCAGACTCTTACTGACTAAAACCCACCCCTGTTCCTTCCTTGCCCTGAGTACCCAGGTACCCCTGGGCAGGCATCGGCCATGATGGGCCCCGTCATGATTGCTGACAACTCTTTGAGGCGCGCGTGGAACACTACGCGCCGTCAACTCTCGGGCCTGGTGCTGATAGGACGGCAAGCTACCCATTACTCGCCGTCCGCAGACCCGGGATGTCATAACCTACGAGTCAGCCTACGAACGAGCGTTGCTTTTGTTTTAGCCTTGCGCTTTACCGTGTTTTTAATAGACATGTTTTTACGTGTACCCTTAATTCGTATGGTAATATTAGTTTAACTAAATTTGACAGCTCTAATTTACGTCCGTCTCTTTCTTGTTTTATTAGAGAGAAAAAGGACAGCAATAGCCTAAATTAAGTTTAGTTCGTGTTAACCAGAATTGGCACTAATGTCTTCTTTGCCTTGCACAACAGGAAAAGTCGGCAGGCTTCAAAATACCCGAATGATTTACAAAACAGTTTCGTGTGTACATCATCATTAGTATTTTGCCCTCATTGTCCTCATACCAATGAGGGTTTTTAGGAAAATTTACACCACGAATCGGCGCCACTTATGCGATAGGTACTTTGAAAACGTCACTTTTGACGTAACAATGACATTGACATCAATTTAACTATTATTAAAAACACAATAGTTTTGACAGATACCTGGACCTAACGCCTCAGTGCTGCCAGCTGGTGTACGTCATTTTAGAAAACCCTCATTTCTTTGGGGTTGGTACAACATACCTTCTTCCATAGTTCCCTATTAATAACCTTCTCAGAAATAGCTCCCTTTATAGCCATTCCATCTTTCACGCAGTCCATTTATCACTTCTCTCTTCCCTCTTCGGTCTTCCCCTACTCTTATTCATTCTTACTATTAAATTTTCTCACGAAATTTTCCTCACAAATAAATAAATAGTTTTATTATAAAATCTCTATGTATAAAATCGTTTATGAAAAGACAGCTTTTATAACAACTACGTATAAAAATTTCTTTACCACAATACCTACCAATATTCATGTCAGATTTGTTAGAATTAGAATTTTTCCCTATTCTTTTTATTCTTAGACCAATCAATGTTCCTGGGTACAAAAATAATAAAATTTATATTTAGTCTATGAATTTCGTTATCAAAGAATATTGGACACGTAGGTATTCTTTGCCTTACCAAACCAATAAAAAAATTACAAAAATAAAACGCATCAGGAGCGGGGGCTTTTAACGTCACTAGGTTAAAAGTGAAAAAAGTGAAAAGTGAAAGAAAAGTGGTGGGTACATTTTTTACGTAGGTGTCACGATACGCGAAATTTCAAAACACTGTAGCGTCCTCATTTTTTCTTTACGTGACAAAAGAAAAATACATGTCCAATATTTTTTGGTAATCTGTCAAACCTATAATTTTTTTAGGATTCCGTACCAGAAGGGTCTAAACGGAGCCCTATTGCTGTCACTCACGTGTCCGTTTGTCCGCCTGTTTGTCCGTCGTCTGTCACACAGGTTTTACAGCCAAACCGTTGGAGCAATAGTCTTCAAATTTTCACAGTATAAGCATCTTATTGACCCAAAGCCATACAAATAGTCAAAAATACATTTGATACGGAACCCTAAATGTGCGAAGTTCGACACGCACTTGGTCGGTTTTTTAATCATCCCCTTACTTAATATTATTTAAGTTTATTCCCACCATTTGGTATAAGATTGAAACCAGAAAACATTTTAAACTAAATGAGGTTAAGGCTATCTACACTTTTCACAAACAGTGTAAGTGCTAGTTTCAAACTGGCACAAGGTTGTTCCCGCTAGTGTGGTCGCAGCTCAAGCAAGACTTCTTGCACTCAGTACCGCTGAGTTCTTGCGTCGCAATTAAGACGGCACTACCACGGACCGTGTTTAGGTGGTACATTCATTGGGGAAACAAGGCAGATATGGTATTAGGTCTTTACCTATGAAATTACAGTTTTTTAAGATCCTAATTCTAGGTCGCTCAGCGAGCTGTGGAACGGGCTATGCTTGGAGTCTCATTGAGGGATCGAATACGGAACGAGGTGATCCGGCTGAGAACCAAGGTTGTCGACATAGCTCACAGAATAAGCAAGCTGAAGTGGCAATGGGCCGGCCGTATTAGCCGTAGAACCGGTGATAGTTGGGGTAGACGTGTTCTCGAGTGGAGACCGCGAATCGGCAAACGTAAGGTAGGACAGGCTAGGTGGAGTGATGATCTTCGCAGGGTGGCTGGTAGCAGCTGGATGAGAGTTGCCGAGAACCGAGCTGAATGGCGTGCAATTGGAGAGGCATAATGTCCAGCAGTGGACTGATATAGGCTGATGATGATGATGAATGATGATTATGTATTTCATCATCATCAACATTTCGTCGCCCATCCATCCATTCACTGCTGGGCATAGTTGTTGTTCCACTTTCACCAACTTTTTCACTTTTTTTGTTTCGGTTTGATGGTCTGTTTGTTATCATTTGCCAGTGTCAGCACAGATTACATAGTATTACGCAATGCGTATTGTCTTTGGTTGTTGGCGGATCCTGACATTAGGCAATGAACAGAAGACTTATATTGATTGAATACGAGGCTTTTTGCATTCTTGTACATATGTTTATTTTATACACCTATTTTTCTGTAACGTGCGTTATATCTGTGCAGAATAAACAATTTTTCTTTCTTTTTCTTTTTACGCTTCCCAAACGTCACCAGATGCCATCACATTTTTTTTAACCTTGTCACTCTAGGACTGTCTCATGGGTGTGTTTACCAACATATAAACACCAAATACCCAAAAAACTAGACCCGGAACAACTATCTGCAGGACATACAACTATTTATGCCATGCAGGAATCGAACCCGCGACACTCAACCACTGCGCCAACAGTTGACCTGGGCCTGCAGTCTCGACATTGATAGCGATCGCTACGTCCTAACGATTGGTCGTTATATCGGAAAAATAATTGATTTTCTCGAAATATGTATTGAGACCAGCAGATCAGTTGATCAGTTTTGATGAAATATAGTGCTTGCAAGTTAAAATTTACGCCGTCTCTGTACATATTTCGAGAAAATCAATTATTTTGCCGACGTAGCGACCGATCGTTAGGACGTAGCGATCGCTATCAATGTCGAGACTGCAGGGCCGGTCCTGTGCTTTGCCATTTATCGTAAAACTATTTCCAGTCTTTTTTACCTAATTCACATTAAAAATAAAGTTACGAGTATAATAAGTTGGAAGGTTATAAGTATGACGTTGCTAGAATTATTGAACTAAAGTAATGATTTCGACAATGCTTACTTAATTGGTACCTACGTTAACGATAGTTGATTATGTTATGAGATTCTGTCGATAAACGGTTTCATCTTTCCCAAAAATTACACATTCTCACTTTTAACTACATAAATATAACTTCATTGGTTTTTCCTAGAATAATATACGAATACCTAGGTATTACCGTTCAATATAATACGCCATTTTATCCTGTGTACTTTCATTTCATTTTTATACGAGTATAATATTGTGATGAAAATACTGCATGCACATTTTGATCATATCATGACGACCATCTACCAAAGTCCCGACTTGCCCTGTCTCTATAAAATTTTCCATCTGCAAGAAACAAACCTCTTGGGAATTAGTAATTCAAATTGTTCACTAAATACTTTTTGATTTATCAGCGGGCGGAGCTATCGTGCATTTTAGTATTGTTTTTGTGTAGCAAACGTAAAATTACAGTAATGGCTGTTTGAAAACAGCAGTTGGGAACACGTCTTAGAATAATATCTGAGTATATATTAACTTCCACTAATAGGTCCCTTTACAGGGTGTAAAAAGACACATCACAAAGCCACTAACTACGCATACTGTACGTCTAACAAAGTAGCTTTGCGCAAAATTATTGCTGGGAATCGACTTTTATTTTTGGGTACAAAAAATAAACTAATTTTATTGCGCGCAATGTAACGCGAACCCAGGCAAGTGCAAGGCAGCAGGAGTTAAGCCCCGCCCTTTCGCTCTAAGCCACGTAGGTACTTGTCGGATACGTTTGATATTCATTGAGTTGCAAATCATTGCAAATGCGTAATTTCGAAAAATGAAAATCAAAAGTTCAGGTGATGATTGATTGGAAAAAAGATTACTAATAACACTTGGAATTCATTTCCGAAAAAAAAAAAAAAATTGCGACTTTGACCTTCAATATCTCCAGAACCAGTGGATGCCCAGTATGGTCTAGTGGAAAATAATGATACAAATAATGGGTACAAAATGTGGCTTTCGGCTTCGGAAACTGTCTTTTTACACCGTGCCACTCCTGCAAATTTCTCAACACCACCATCCCTCACCACTAAATGATGATGTCTAAAACAGTAAGTCAAGTCCAATCAACAATGATAAGTCTCATGATTAGCGGCTCAGAATGCGCGCCACGTGTTGATAATCAAGAAAGTTGGGCAAGACGACGTCAGAGAACGTGACGCCCATTCTGCCAATATGGCACGTGACAGATGGCATAGAGTAGGGAGGAGTGGGTGTAGAGGTGACGGGAAAGAGTTTTATGCCTATCTTATACTTTACAAAAGAGGTAAAGTTTCTAAGTTAGTTTGTGGGAAGTAATATCTGGAACTACTGAACAGATTTTCAAAATTCTTTCACCAGTAGAAAGCTACGTTATTCCAGAGCGACATAGGTTACATTTCAGTGCGAAGTCGGGGCGAGTCGCTAGTGGAGAATAACTGATGAGGTTTGTTGTGTCAACGTCATGTTTACGTCATGATGATTCGATTTCAAATTAAAAGACCTGATGTTTAAGTGGTGCCAACTGGTGGCGTAAATTTTATAAAAACTACCTCCAGGCCATCAATCCAAACAAAAAAATAAACACATATTTCAAACAAATCATTTAGTACAGGTACTTTATCAATAAATCATCCAAACCAATAAATCAGTCGGTTTAGTATTTTGTAACAAGTATGAGGAGTTCTAGTTTTGAAAAACCTAATTATTTCATTTTTTTTTTCTTATTTAAATTAATAATAAACAAGCTAGACACTTATTTAACTACCTATTCTTGAAAAGTACCAAAAAATTGTTCCCAAAAATAATTTCAAGCATTGACCTATCTTCGTAAGTCCATAATCTGTGGCAACCCCGAATTACTCAAAGGTCTGCGTTGCATTATAACTTAGAAGTTGCCGCGTGCGTACGTAAACCGGGATTTATTCATGTAATCTTCTTCTTCGATCGTTTCGACGTCAGAAGTATGTCGAATGAGCGTCCGATCTCTCGATATTGCCTGGTTAATCCTGTCGATGTGCTTGTGTGAACGGTTACGTTGGAGACGGTTTTGATCCTCAATACGTAATGAATTATATAAATAAATAAGCTTTATCAAGTCTCCGATCAGTAAATCTGCTGATAATCTAATTAATGCTGTGGTGTTTCTATTTTATCCCAGCCTGAAATATCCGTCTGATCAGCTCAGGCTGCTTCCCGCTCCTAAAGATGTAGGTTTGCCTATATTTTAGTAAGTTACATTTTTGGAATTTTGTCGTCGATATCTACCTTTATTTTGATACGTCACATGACTATGTCGCGATAAAATACGAATTCTCTTACCTTACAGCGTCCGCCATCTTTTGTTTTTCAAAGTTCTAATAGCCTTCGTCTCGTCGATACTTAAGGCGCAGTTAAACGACTTTTAATGGTTTTTAGTTGAACACCACGCCTTAACGACTAGTCTTATTTCTTTAAAAAAAATATATGTAACTCTAGACAATTTCCATTGTAATTTGATTTGAGAATATTTAAAAATTATATTTTTAAAACATAGTATCAATAATTTGTAAAGTTATGTCTAACGCGGATATAAAATTGAGAATCACGCAAAAACTATAAAGCGTATTTTTAACCGACTTCGAAAAAGGAGGAGGTTATCAATTCGGATGTTTGTATTTTTTTTTTTTTTATGTATGTTCGGGCATAACTCTGTCATATATTGACGGATTTGCAAAATTCTTTTTTTGTTCGAAAGGGATTTATTCCGAAATGGTCCCATTTCAATTTTCAAAAGATCTGATGATGGGTTTCGGAGACAGACAACGGAACTCTTCAAAAATTGACAGCAAATCAACCGCAATTGCTGCTATCTTATGTCTATGAATTGTTAACACAGTTTAATGGGGAGCCACAACTAAAAACTGAAAAATAAAAACTTTTTTACAAAAAAATAGAACCGACTTCCAAGAAAAGTGCAAAATAACTTCAATTTCGGAAGTCGGTGTCAAAAAACGAAGACACAAAACATAAACACCGACTTCCAAAATTAAAGTTATTTTGCACTTTTTTTGGAAGTCGGTTCTATTTTTTTGTAAAAAAGTTTTTATTTATGAAACCTTCACCATTTTAAAGATCATTTAATTATTTATAATTTAGTCAGTGTTTTATTTTAATACCTGTTGTTTTATGTGTAATAAATTAATAATGCGTCTAATTTCGGACAGCGCTCCTTGATGGGCGAGTCCTTGGGTGGACGTACGACGCGTTACGTGAGCTCAGTACAGAAATGCAAGCTGACCTCTCAAGGTCATTGGCAGTTGATAGCGCCTTAACACAAATCTAATGACACCTCATTTGTTAAAATCTACCAAGCCGTTTAGGCGTACCAAAGAAACGGACATACATACATACACACTCTCAAAAAAAATTACCATCCTTCTGGGGCAGTCTGTTTAAAATTAAGGTAAGTATCACATTTAGTTTTTCACATCAATTCATTTGTACTCGTATTTGGCATTAATTTGCAGATCGATAAGCGTTTCTGTTTCTGTATTAGGTGCCAATAAAATTCAAAGCACACAAAACTTTTCAACTTGCCGCTCAGACGCCCGGGGAATCAACCGGAACCGGGTGGCCATGCCTGTCGCATACTGCATATCCTATGAACATAAGCAGCAGCGTGGAGGTAGACAGAACGAAATGATATTACCTACACCATGAAGGAGATAGCGGAACCAACTCGACGGTAGTCTACACACGATCAGAAAATAAAGAAACAAGTCGACCCCTCTTCGTATGCATGGGTAGGGTGTCAGAGTATAGAAGGAATGCCGTTTTGAATTTTACTTCCAACCTACTATATGTACCTATATACTTACATTCGTGTGTCACTCTTTGATTTCGAACTGAAGTTACGAACGGCTGGCAAATAAGGGCGCAGTTATATGACTTCTAATGATTTTTAATTGCACATCATGTCTAAACGACTACTTTAATTTCTTTGAAAAAGATATATGTTACTCTAGACAATGTTCTTCGTAATTTGATATCTGAATATTTGAAATTATATTTTTATAGCATAGTGTAATTAATTTGTGAAGATATGTCTACCGCGGACAAAAAATTGAGAATCACACAGGAAATATTAAGCGTATTACTACGAAACTTTCATCATTTTAAAGATAATTTAATTATTTGTATTTAAGTATACGTGTTTTACTATAATATGTGTTGTTTAAATTATAATAAATTAATAATGTGTCTAATTTCGGACAGCGCTCTTTGATGGGCGAGTCGTATTACTGAGTGGACTTACAACGCTTTACGTGAGCTCAGCACAGAACACGCAAGTCAACCACTCAAAGTCGTTGGCAGTTAATAGCGCCTTAAACTTTGGTCTCTTAATATGGGTGAATATTTCTATCCAGCCATGCTCTACCAAACCAAAGTAAGAAAAATAAAATTATTTGGCGACAGTCACTAGGTTCACTGAAACGAAATAAAATAAAAAACAAGAATTATTACAAAAAAATAACATAGTATACAGCATGTAACAAAAACCCTGTCCGATCCTGAAGGTTATGATTTGGTATCGTACTGCGTTCACACATACTTAGTCATTTAATGGATACGAGATTATTATTTTTCCCCAATGAAAATAATTAATTAAAAATAAATATAAAAAGTTATCAAACGCAACACTGAGCGGTCAACAAAGTTCACTTACAGTTTTGCTAGTGCAGGGCGGTATCGTTTGAAATAAAAATAGGTAAAAATGAAAAGATTTCGCCGGCCGGTGGAGTGTTATCAACTTATGAAAATTTGCCATATTTAGTGTTAAATTTCGCATATTTCATAAAAATAAAAAGTCTATAACTTTTGGTTTGTAGGAGTTACATTTTTTTACTATTTTTTCTAGTACGTATGTTAAACCAGGAAATCGCCTTTATTGGATCGGACAGGGTTTATGTTAAATGCTGTACATATGCCTCACGGCCGCGCCAAAAAGGTTCATTTCATCATGTTGCCCGGTGTCAGACAGTTCACGCTGGTCTTCTAATGAACCTTGAGTGACAAGTGACGGAGCAAATAGTTTCAAACTTATATTTATGTGGTGTATGTTTGATTCAAGAATCAAATATAAATATGTAAAAAACAAAATGAGCAATTTTAAAAGAGCAGAAAAAAAAATTGGCCTAGAAAGTGTTAGTTTTGATGCTAGTGGTAGTTAACCTATCCTTGTCCTAAATAGCTTGGGGTCAACAAAACACGATAGTTAAATATAAATACATATATACTTGTCTGTGACTATCCGAGTCTGCTAGTACGCTCATAATTTGCTCGCCCACTATTTATGCGAAGACACTGCCTCCTATACATGATCGTGCTAGTTCAGGAGTTAGGGCTCATACTTTGTATTGACTGTACCTACTTTACCCATCTCGCGCACACTATTTTTAATCGACTTCAAAAAAGAGGAGGTTCTCAATTCGTATGTATGTTTTTTTTTTGTATGTTTATTAGGCGATATCTCCGCCATTTGTGAATAGATTTTGATGTTTCTTTTTTGTATGGTAGATCATACTTCAGAGGTGGTCCCATATAAAACTTATCGAAATTGATTCAGCACTTTTTGAAAAAATCAACATAAATAAAAAATATGTATACACAGATGACGTTTTGGTTGTCTCCAAATGTTCAAATTCCATGTTATTGGTGTTGTCCATTCGGGCATAACTTTAATATTTAGTTTTACTTCTGGTGTACAGCAACAGAAAAAAAAATTAAAAAAGAAACTAAAAAGTGAAAAATAAAAAACTTTTTTCAAAAAATAAAACCGACTTCTAAAAATTGCAAAATAACTTTAATTTCGGAAGTCGGTGTCAAATAACGAAGAAACAAAAAAAAATATAGACACCGACTTCCGAAATTAAAGTTATTTTGCAATTTTTAGAAGTCGGTTGTATTTTTTGAAAAAAGTTTTTTTTGTTGTTAATTTTCTGTTCCCTAGTGACAATTATGTATATTTTAACATGTGTCAAACTTGTATCTTTTTCCAATAACAAATCTTATTATTATCTCGTTTATTCATTTTCTATACACAGAAATTATAATTTTAAATATGTCTTCCACATCATACAAAAACAAAAGAAAAAAAACGTTTAAAATTATAAAAATAGTAGTCCGCTGGTGTCGGAGGCAGGGTCCAAGCTACCGGTGGTTGGATCTTCAGAGACAGGAAACTCCTCACAATGCGAGCCGTATCGAGGACTGCCTTCTGTATCAGGATCAAGGGCTCCAACCGCACAACGACAGCTTCGACAGGTGGTCGTCGAGGCTTTTGGCCATCAAGCCGTTGGCGGTAACGACCATCGGCACAATGATAACCGAGTCCACATTCCACATATACGACAACCTCGTGTGCTAAGTCGAGATATTTAATTTGCTTCTTATTATTATTATTTATTCTCACTCCCTTTTCTTTCGTATTATTCTTCACACATCCATGACCAGCTTTTCTATAAAGTACGTGTCTGTCTCCATCCATCTACATTTAAATTAATCGCTCTTTCAGCAGCTTACCTTTCTAATTCGTTCAGTCTTTTATCTAAATTCTAAAAAAAACTTCTAATCCCTTCCAATTATACTCGCAATAGTACCCTAAAATAACAGTAAAGTATAATAATCGAAACCAATAGTTTGTAGACGATTACTTTTTACTCGTGGAAAAGTAATCGAATACCTTTTCGAAGTTGTTAAACAAGAAAGTTATTGAATTACAGACCAATACCTATTACGAGTATCAACCTGAGAGTCTTTAAGTCAAGGGTAAGGGTACCCCAGCCTGCGGACGGCGAGTAGTGGGTAGCTCGCCATCCGATCAGCACCAGACCCGTGAGTCGACGACGGACGGCGCGCAGTATTACACGCGCGCCACAAAGAGATTATTGTCAGCCACCACTGTTGGGGCCCATCATGGCCGGTGCCTGGATGCCTAGGGGTAGCGAATAGGTACATTCTTGACCGAGTTACCGCTCACCTGGGCACTCAGGCAGGGAAGGAACAGGTGTGAGTTTTCCTCAGTAAGAGTCTGACATCTCCCGCTCCACACAGAGTGGGAGATGTCATTGGATGACTTCCCAAACACCCCAAAAAAAAAAAAAGGTAAGCGTGATAAATATTACTTCTAGACAAGCGTGCTCCATCTTCGACCACATCATCGCTTACCATCAGGTGAGATAGAGGTCAAACGCGAGATTATCAATGATAAAATAAGTTAATGTATTTTTTTTTTAAGCATGCTTTTAAATTCATACACAAAACGTGTCTGTGCTGTAGACCGTGAATGTCGATCCAGGTCATGCTTACCAAAAAAAATAAAAAAACCGGCCAAGTGCGAGTCGGCTTCGCGCACGAAGGGTTCCGTACCATTATCTACAAAAACTGAAATAAAAATCACGTTTGTTGTATGTGAGCCCCCTTAAATATTTATTTTATTATGTTTTTTAGAATTTGTTGCTATAGCGGCAACAGAAATACATCATCTGTGAAAATTTCAACGGTCTAACTATCACGGTTCATGAGATACAGCCTGGTGACAGACGTACAGACAGATAGACAGACAGACGGACAGCGGAGTCTTAGTAACAGGGTCCCGTTTTACCCTTTGGGTACGGCACCCTAAAAATGCATTGTCATCGGAACTGAACCAACTTGTAAAAATTCAACTTAGTATGAAAAGAGAAAGTGGTTAAATTGGATAGTTTACTAAAAAATCGAATTAATCGGTCAGTTAAATAACCAAAAAATATTGGATACGTATTTTTTGTTTTTATCACGTAAACAAAAAATGAGGGCGATACAGTGCGTTGAAATTTCGCATATATAGGGTGACAGGTAATTAGTGACCGATACTTAAACACGTGATTGTACTCATTATTATAAACAACTTTTCCAAATAAACTTTTTTTTTAATACGTATTCACTTTTTTCACAATAAAAACAGTTCGTCGCGCGTGCGTGAGGGCAGCGTGTTGTGGGCGGCGGGGAAACGTGAGACTAGTACATTTGCCCTTTCCCGAGGTCAGACTATCAGCTGATAGATCGTGCCTACTTTTAATGTTACGGTGCGCGCGTTCCTAGATATTTTGTAGTTATGCGCATCTTAAAAGTATTAGTCAAACACGCTGTCTTTGAAAATATTTTTTAATTTAGCAACAACCGTGTTTATTAGTACCTACACTGCTTAGGTACAACGAAAACGGCACGTGGTACCGGGCCTAGCGGGCTTGCGAGCCGTGCTCAGTACAATACGAGACGGCGTCTAACAACTGATTGCAGCGGTCACTGCCCTCGCACGCGCGCGTATTTCAAACTGTTGTTATTGTGATAAAAGTGAATAAGTTTTAAAAAAAAGTTTCTTTGGGAAAGTTGTTTATAATCATGAGTACAATCACGTGTTTAAGTATCGGTCACTAATTACCAGTCACCCTATATACAGTCATTGCACGTTAAAGAAGTTTGTAAAAAAAAAAACTTTGTTTCAGATAAATAATCCTCGAGCATCTAACACAGATCACGTCAATGATAATACCTACATTTTTCTATGAGTGTCTGGTACAGCTACACTTCCCGCGCGCCGCGCTATCCGGTCGCAATAATGGCGCGAACATTGTCGCAACTGACTCTGAAGATACAGACACGGGCTTGTATTGTACAGGATGATTGCACACTGAGAGAAAATATACAATCAATCTGCTTAGCCTTTTTACAACTATCTTGGGGTCGGCTTCCAGTCTAACCGGATGTAGCTGAATACCAGTATTTTACATGGACCTTTCGGACCTCCACAACCCAGTTACTAGGTAAACGATACCCCTTGGTAAGACTGGTTGTCAGACTTTCGGGCTTCTGACGACCCGTAACGACTGTCAAAGATCCACGATTGATAGCCGGGACCAACGGCTTAACGTGCTTTCCGAGGCACAGAGGAGTCTCGGTATGTAAAGATCACCCAACCATGGACCAACCCTAGCAAGTGTAGCTTAACCTGATCAATCGACCAGAAGCTCCTCTGAGAGAAAATATACTGCTGAGAGAAAATATATTTTTCCCAAAAAAAAAGAATAGTAAGTTATCTAAAAGATCAAAACCCATCTCTTATAAGAATAAATATAACAGGAAATAAATTTTGTGACATCATAGACTCGAGTGAAATGAACTCAAAGCATTTTCCGGAACCCGGATATAAAAGACAAAAGGCTATTTGAATCTTTTGAGCGCCAAAAGTAAATATCGACTAAATACAAGTAACCAAAATGGTCTCATAAAAATATATTATTGTTGTCATTAAAAGCAAAGAATAGGGATGATTCTAGGGTCTCTTTAGTCCGTAACTTAGATTCTTAAAAAAATATTGGACACATGCTGTTTGCTATTTCAAACTAATGAAAAATGACAAAGATAAAACGCATCAAAGTTCAGGAGTGGTGGCTTGTTACGTAACTTTTGAGTAAAAGTGTTATTTATTTATTTATTAAAATCTCCCTTACAACTATTATTACAGGTGTATACCTAATGCGATAGCGCGGTCTTGAAATTAACTTATTTACAATATAAAACTATGAAAAACGTGAAAAAAACTGGTAGTACTTATATAACATCTAATAATAATAACTTCTATACTAAGTTCCTAAATATAAAATAACAATTTTTAAAATATAATAAACAACAACATAAAGCCTACTCTAATCTACACTATAACATAAAATAAACAACAATAACTTTGCGAATTCACTCAAATGGCATGTAAATACATCGATCTTGACGTGAAGATCGTTAATAACCCGAATTGTGCGGGTCAATGGTGTTTTGGCAAGAAGGTTGGTTCTGGCTGTCAGCACGGCCAGCAGCGGCGGACGGCGCCGCTTCCACACATAGCGGTCCGGTGCACCCAAACTCAGGCGCTGCAGCACTCCTGGGTTAAGCTCAATGCCACGAAGTAACCTAACCAGATACGAAACAGGCATGAATTCCCGTCGCACCCTTAGTGGGTTGTACCCGACCATACCGAGCACAAACAGAGTGGGGTACGTCAATTTATTTATTACAATTTTAACTCAAGTGTGACGTCATGCGAAATTTCCACGCACTGTATCGTCTAAATAATTTGATTAAGTGACAAAAGAAAACGTGTCCCATACAATTTCAAACTTTTCTACCCCAAGTGCAACTCCACCCTTATTCCTCAGCAAAGAAATCACTACATTTGTAGAAAGCTAGACAATAAGTGGAGAGTAGAAAAAGATGGCTCCGATAAACAGGTACCGGCCGCTGGAAATACACTCGAAGGCGGAAACTATTGGTTTTTAAGTGTGCAATGTTTTCACTGAGAGAAAATATTTTTTAATCCTGATCTCCTTTCAAACGGGACAATAGGGTCTGGGTGTATTAAGACGTTTGAGCGGGGCTCGCAGTTGTTCTGGACTTTTTCTGGAAACTCTGTGTTGTCTATGAAGTGGTTTATTTGTTTGGTTTTGTGTTTTCGTCGTGCGGAAATACGATGGGAGAATTTTACGGTTAGAATCTAGATGGGAATGCTGAGAGCAAGTGATTTTCTGGGAATGCTTTAAAAACCTTTTCATCTGCCTAGCCTTTTCCCAACTATCTTTGGGTTGGCTTCCAGTCTAACCGGATGCAGCTGAATACCAGTATTTTACATGAAGCGACTGCCTATCTGACCTCCACAACCCAGTTACTGGGTAATACGACACCCCTTGGTAAGACTGGATGTCAGACTTTCGGGCTTCTAACGACCCGTAACGACTGTCAAAGATCCGCAATTGACAGCCGGGACCAACGGCTTAACGTGCTTTCCAAGGCACGGAGGAGTCTCGGTATGTAAAGATGGTCACCCATCCACGGCCCAACCCCGGCAAGCGTAGCTGAACCAGATGGATCGACCCATGCGGCTCTTATTACTTTAGCCACGAGCTCCTCGCTTTAAAAACCTTTTATGTCACATAAAATGAGAAAAATGTTTTGTTTACAAAAACTGCTAAATACAGAGACAAAAAAACTTGAGAGGTGTCAAGGGACACCCGGATGGAACGAAGTTCCTTTCGATTAATTAGTGAAGGAATTGTAATATAATTTTATTTTTTTTTAATTTATAATATTTTTTTTATTATTAACTACGCACACACGCACGCACGTAAGAAGTTATACTTCATCATCTCATCTCATCTCATCGCAGCTCAGCTCAGCTCAGCTCAGATCAGCTCAGCTCAGCTCAGCTCAGCTCAGCTCAGCTCAGCTCAGCTCAGCTCAGCTCAGCACAGCTCAGCTCAGCTCAGCACAGCTCTGCTCAGCTCTGCTCAGCTCAGCTCAGCTCAGCTCAACTCTTTAGCAATATCTGGCTTGCTTTCTATAAGAGAGAGAGAGAGACAGACAGAGAAACATGCGACGCCAGATTAAGTTAGATTGTTCCAAGCTCCGCTAGATTTAACACACGAAATTGGTTAGATAATGCTTGATCTGCTTGCAAACTTTGTACCTACCCACCAAAAATACAAGAAGTTTTTATTAGATTGTTTTTCCAACACAATCTTTTTGGATGGACAGCCTCATTAGTGTCGTGACAACTTTTCGTAAGAATTTTTTCCGTCTAGCCCTTTCACAACGCGCGATAAGGAACTTCGTTCCAAAACGTTTTGGGAACACATTTATTGTGCATACAGCTAAGGAGTGGAATTCTCTGCCGGAGTCTGGGTTTCCTGATAGCTACAATACCTGGGGGTCTTTAAGACAAAAGTGAATAGATTACTTCCAGGTAAATGTGTTCCATCGTCAACCATGTCATTTCTTATCATGGTTAGAATGGAAGGTTAGATAGTGGTCAAGTGCAAACCTATAATTGTAAAAAAAAATAAAGTTTTCGGTCGATCGGTAAATATTAATCCACACCAAACACCGGTTTGGAAGCGACAGAATATATAACCATAGACAGAACATATCAAAGGGTTTCATAAAAAGCCCATGCCTCGTGTTGCTATAGAACAAAATTTATATTTTAGCTAATAAAAAAGTTCCAGGAATGTTTTTCATTGGACGCAAAGAGAGGTCGGAACGAAGCGACGCTGACACCACTTAACTCGGCCAACCCTTTCAGAGACCAGTTTTAGACGAATTCGAGAAGTGTCTTCTAAGCAAAGAGTTATTAAACTATGTAGACAATAGTTAAGTGATCAGTTGTGTGCTTATTAAAGGAATAATAGGTAATTTAGGGGATGGCCAACAAAACATGGCTCACCTGACAGTATCACCAAAGCTTGAACAAAACAGAAATGCGTCGTTATCGTCATCATAATTTCAGCCAAAAACATTCACAGCTAGACATAGCCCTCCTTTAAGCATCCCCACCTTGACCGTTGTGCAAATAGGAATGGTGACAGGCGGACGTTTTTGGGAGACTGTCTTTTTGTAGAACTTTGACGTTTAAAAGTGCTGGCTCTCAGCCTAATTTGATTAATGACTTTTGTTTTTTTATTTTTTTTTATTTTAGATGGTTTTGTTCTTGACTCTAGTCTAGTCTAGTATTTTGTGGGATACCTTCCAACACATCGTTCTTCCAAGTTTCTGGAGCGGCAACCGCTTTTTTTTTCTTTTTTTTGTGGGGTGGGAAATCATCCAATGACTTCTCCCGCTTTGGGTGGAGCGGGAGGGCGTGTCAGACTCTTACTGACTAAAACCCACCCCTGTTTCTTCCCTGCCTGAGTGCCCAGGGGTGCGATAACTCATTTTGAAAATTTATCCGCTACCACTTGGCATGCAGGCACCGGCCACGATGGGCGCCGTCAGTGGTGGCTGACACTAATCTCGCGTTGAAGCGCGCGTGGAAAACTACGCGCCGTCGACTCACGGGCCTGGTGCTGATCGGACGGCGAGCTATACCCACTGCTCGCCGTCCGCAGGCCCGGGTGTGGCAACCGCTTATCGGAAACGTCTCATGTGCATGTTATACACTTCAGCAGTAAAAATTAATCGAATAACTAAAGTGTTTTTTCTGACCGTTGCCAAATATAAAATAAAAGTATTTTTTTTAAACAAGCTTGTGGCCCTCGTCATCATTTGTAATAGAAAGAACTCGTGATAACAAAACATACTTGCCCAAATTCAACGTTCCTACCATTCGCTGTCAGGGAGATCTAGACCTATCTAATGCGCCGTCAACTGCGCTGGTCTGGATACCTTGCAAGGATGCCTGACGGGAGGGGGCTAAGCGCATGTTCTTTTCTGAACTCAACAATGGCAAGCGGAAACAAGGCGGCCAGTTCCTCAGATATAAGGACGTTCAGAAAAGACATATGAAGAGATGTAATATAGACCCCTCTCACTGGAGGGAGATGGCTAAGAACAGACCTGGTTGGAGAGGTTTGATAACACGAAACGTCTAAACTTTTAAAGACCAGCGGAAGACAGATCTTGACACGAGAGATCATCAAAAATAAACCGCCCTCCAACATCCAATACTATTACGACGGTGGTGTTTTAAGGTGTCCGCACTGTAGCCATATCAGAGTACATGATCGCAACCCATAGTCGCACAGAAACTCGTCACCATAGATTTGATTTTGACTTTTTGATTTTGATTTACCTCCCGACGCTACCATCAGATCAGCTCGATGGTATCATAGTATTGCATTGTCACCGAACTTACAGTCTGCTCAAAAATGAAAATATTTAAAATTTTGAAGACAACTTACGTCGAACATTACAACTCAATAAAAGCTTGTGGTAAAACTCTTCACCATCAGATCAGTTTAACCGAAGACCGAAGCGGAGCAACACTTAAACTTTAAAGTGGACCGATTCTTCAAGAGCCGGGTTCCTGTAATTAATGACATCCCAACATTATTTTCCCTCTTCCTTAATTTATTGTCGTTGTTGTGGCCATGTCTTAAAATACTTTCCAAGTCTTTAAAACTTTCTAGAGACCCGAATTACATGTTTTTTCAAAAAATAACGAATTTACTCTCGAGTTTTATTTTGGGTAGGGATCAAAATTGGTTTATGTAAAAGTTGAGTAAAAGTTTCGGGGTTTAACTGTATTTTGGACTAATGGATAAGTGTATTTAGGTACTTACGAGTACCTACTTTTTGCCTTGCTGAAGAGCGTTTACTTCTCACGGTATTTCATACAAACTGTGAAGTCCTTATAATTTTTTTTAAGCCTGTTCCTTCAGTTGCCTGAGAGCCCAGGGGCGCGATAACTCTGTTTCGAAAATAGCCACGACCCTGGGCAGGCATCGGTCATGACGGGCCCCGTCAGGTGTTGCTGACATCTGTTTGAGGCGCACGTGGAACACTACGCGCCGTCGACTCGGGCCTGGTCCTGATCCGACGGCGAGCTACCACTACTCGCCGTCCGCAGGCCCGCGCCTACGGTGGCCGGAGAACGTCTGGCGACTCCCGACGCCCAGGGCGTCTCCTGCGGCGGCTGCTTCGCAGAAGGAGGAGACTGTTTTCCATTCCCTCTCGCTCCTTACCAATGGTCTGGACCAGGGCCGGGCGCGAGAGGTCGCTGAAGCCGATCGCCTTCACGAGGACACGGCGATGCTCCGCCCAATGCTTAAAGTATTCTTAGGAACTCATTCACACCATTTCAAATTTTCTAGCATAATATAAATCACCTAATTCAATTCTCTCCAAGAAAATCCCACCCACCTATTACCTGAAATCTTTATCTAAGAAAACCTTACATAAAAGCTTATGTACCCATTTATCAAATACATCTGACGTTTCCTTTACCACGCCGGTGTAAAATAACAAAGATGGAACGACACACGCCTTTGTGGTGCAAAAACCAGCGCTACATCCAGCCATATTAGTTTAACAGAGGAACGGCTTGAAACCGAAGAGCGCTCGAGATAAGCGATCAAAGCGCTTCTTTGTAACATCGCTGTTAATATTGGTGTGAAATATTGGGTGTCCTCGGAGTTGAATCGTGTAGAGTTTTTTTTGTGTTTTACATTCAATTAGAAGGTTGATAATGTTTACATAAATAAATATGGGAGTGACGCAACTTTGCCTTAATCGTAACTTATCACACTAGTATTATAAAGGCGAAAGTTTGTGAGTGTTGGTTTGTATGTTTTTTACTTCCTCACTCTCAAACGGCTGGACTGATTGGTATAAAATTTTGTATGTAGATAGCTTATACCCTGGATTAACACATAGGTAGGCTTTATCCCGGTTTACGCGGGTGAAACCGCGGGGTACAGCTATAGTACCATGTCATCATCACAATTTCAGCCAAAAGACGTCCACTGCTGGACATAGGCCTCCCGCAAGTGTTGCCACAATCCATCGGTCCTGTGCGTCTTGGATCCATCGGCTACCCGCGACCAGGTCATCGGTCCTTGTGGAAGGCCTTCCAACGCTGCGTCTTCCGGTACACGGTCGCCATTCCAGAACTTTTCGGCTTTATCGACCATCTGTTCTGCGAGCAATGTGCCCTGCCCACTGCTACTTCAGTTAGGCGATTCTTCGGGCTATGTCGGTAACCTTAGTTCTCTTGCGGATTTCATCATTCCTGATCTATCACGCAAGGAAACGCCGAGCATTGCCCCTTCATTGCCCTTTGGGTGACTTTAAGCCTTATAATAAATGCTTTAGTATTTATACATGTATGTTTTAGTACGATATAATAAATGCGAAAGTAAGTTTGTTTATTACATACACCTAAACCACCTTACCGATTATCATATTTTTTTTTCTTATATGTTGTCAGAGGTACTTAAAAGGACATAAGGTACTGTGACGATTGCAGTCACAGCCTAATCTTAGCGGGTATGTACCGGCCTTCAACTGGCTGGTAAGGTTGTTGGAGGGTTATTGGAGAGCCGTTTGAATTAAGAAGGTGTAGGCATCACATTTGTTTTAGAGATCAGTTCTGCTTGCCCGGCCGAAGAGGGCACATGTATTAATTATATTTATTTAATATAGTTACTCTGAGTGCCTTATTCCTCTTTCTTTATAACACTGCACAATTTAATCAGTCACTGTCATACACCACACTCTCGCGGTGCCAGCGAGTGTGACATACCCTGAACTTCGAAGAACGTCCCAGGATCCCTGCGGGCCGTACTGGTGCCTTAGGGTCCTACAGTACCTTTCATCCAGAAAAAGTACTGTCCCGAGTGAAAGAACAATAACTTTCGACGGTTACAATTGCTAGATGGCGTAGCGCCATCTAGCAACACATCTAGCTGGACAGGTCCACTCAAACTTGCATGGTGCTTTCCTAAAAAGCTCATCTCAGACATTAACGTACATGGTTCTCATAATAATATGATTTGACCACTACGTATTGTATGGATTAGAACACTTTAGAAGAGACTTTGACCTCTGAGTTTGTTTCGGTGTTTCTTCTCAGGGTAATCAGCTAGGAAGCACCGGCCTTTTCTAGCTTAAACTGACAAAAAACATTGACGTGTAAAAGTGTTCCTTGTAACCTATTTCCTGAATAAACATCATTTATCATTTATCGAATCATTTTTCTCCCGTGTTAAGCCGGGGCGGTGCTAGTATCTTATACTAGGAAATAAGTACGAAAGATTACAGAATACAGTGAAATCGTTTATTCAGTTTTACTGGGAGCCATACTTACAAGAATCAAGAATGTATCTCTACCAATCTACCCTGTTTAGTCCCACTGCATCCCAAAGGTCTCCCTTTCCTTTATCCACATAATTCTGCTTTCTCTTAGTGTAGCCAAGTCTCAATCAAGAATTATTCGTTTATGAAATTTGTATTAGCCTTAACATTGACTGGCACTTTGCCCGCGGCTTTGCTTCCGTGACCTAAACAGTGGGAACTGTTATTTATCCCGGGATAAAAAGTAGCTTATCTGATATGATAATTTAGCTTTCTATTGATGAAAAATGGTTTAAATCGGTCTAGTAGTTTCGGAGGTTATTCGGTATAAACAAAAAAAAAAAAGAATGGCACTCCGGGAGTGCTGACAGAAGTGAAAACTTGAACAAAAATGCCCAACGCGCCTAAAGAAGTTTTCACTTCGATCCAAATAGCGGTGTCGGTGTCAGTGTCGGTGGCGAGTTCAATTGTTTTTTCCCATCTCAAAAATGCCCAACGCGCTAGAAGTTTTCACTTCAATCCGCTACGCGATCCCTACGCGATCTGCTAGGAGTGCTACGATGCTACGCGTCGTAACTCTCGTAGCGGTGTCGGAATGCCCAACTCGTCTAAAGAAGTTTTCACTTCATAAATATTACATCTTTATAATATTAGTATAGATTAGGAGCATTGGTGGCCCAGTGGTAACGGCCGCGACTTACAAGTTGTAGGTCGTAGGTTCTAACCCAGGCAGACGCTTTATTTTTTGACAATTATTTCATCACCACTGCTCTCAAAACGGCGCAGGAAAACATCGTGTCGAAACTGGCATGTCCTTGACCCAAAAACTTCGAAGATATGAGACATCCATCAACCTGCTTTGGGCCCGCGTGGTGGATTACGGCCTACACACTCTGACAAAGGGAGGCCTGTGTCCCAGCAGTGCGATGTTTAAAAGGCTGATTACGCTATTATTGTGCTATCATTGATTGGAATGAATAACCGAATTGCAATATTATTCTATTCTCTTCCTAACAAACTGAAAAGCCTAATTAGCACCATACAAAGAAACATCAAAAGCATATCTGTAATCCAATTATAGGCAATTAAGATCTCGATTCAGTTTCTCATTTGAAACGGCAGCGGTTTCAATCAGGCGCCGTAATTAGCGGGTCCCGTTAATTAGGACTCATTTAGACTGATTGCTTCAATTTGAAGGCGATCTTAGCGACGCATTGAAATTTCGCGTTAAGCTCTATCTCGCGTTTTGGTTGATTAGGAGAATATGTATGGTTTTTAATATTAAGTGTTAGTGTTAGGTAGATTGGGAAAGAAAGAAAGAAAGTAAAGAAAATTGCGTTGCGTTGTTTGCGTTGCGTTGGGGTATTATGTTTAATTGCCAGTGTTAAAATTTGTGTACTGAAGGGTTTACAGCCTTCAATAAACGTTTGAACTGTATTTTATAATATTAGGTCCCCACCTATGAAATCAGCTGTCTTGTATGGTTCAGAATGTTGGGCCACAAAAGGGATAAATGAAAAGCAATTGCATGTAGCTGAGTTGAGAATGCTAAGAGCGATGTGTGGTGTTACGCGTATGGATAGAATTAGGAATGAGTATATAAGAGGAAGTCTGAAAGTGGCACCGCTGACTGAAAAATTGTGTGGAAATCGGTTGTCGTGGTATGGGCACAGATGCGGAGGAATGAAGAAAATGTCGTGAGGAAAGTCTTATGTATGGATGTGGATGTCTATAAGAGTAGGGGAAGGCCAAAGAAACGATGGTTGGACTGTGTGAAAGAGGATATGGGTAAAAAGGGGGTGACTACAGAGATGACGACTAATAGAGGAGTATGGAAGAAAAAGACATGTTGCGCCGACCCCAAATAAATTGGGATAAGGGCAGGAGAATGATGATGACCTATGAAATCAGCGTTTTATGAGGAGAATGTTAAAGAAGTTGCATTTTTATACTAACATTTTCTTAATTTATTTAACAACGTTGCTGTTGCGTTGTTGTTGCGTTGTTTGCGTTGCGTTGGGGTATTATGTTTAATTATCAGTGTTAATATTTGTGTACTGAATGGTATAAACAGCCTTTAATAAACGTTCGAACTGTATTTTATAATATTAGGTCCCCACCTATGAAATCAGCATATATAATAATAATAATCAGCAATATGAAATTTTTTACGGAGAATTTTAAAGAAGTTGCATTTTTGACACTAACATTTTCTTAATTTATTTAACAACTATGGACACTAATGTTTTAAATTTTTTATCAATAATGTTTAAAAACTAAGATAACGTATGCCACTTAGATTTAGCAACAAAAATAAGTTTTGGCTAAGTTAAAAAACAAATAGTCGGAATTTTATTTATTTATTTATTTAATCATTTATGTACACACAGAGACACAGTAACAATAAACATAATTATAAATACAGTACAAAGGAACTGCTTATTTCTTAAGAAATTTCTACCAGCAGACCTGCGATAGGAGAAGTGAAAAAGAAATGTAGACAAAAGTGTGTAAGAAACAGAAAAAAGAATACGAGATGTCCTATACTAAGGTATCAAATAAACCTACACATATATTGTAAATATATATATATATATATATATACTTACATAAATATATACCTAATACTGTAAATATATATAGATACATGACATACAAATACATAAAAAATATTATAATAGAGAGGAAAGGTAGTGCTCTTTAACACGATTTTTGAAGAGAGAAATTGACTTCAAGTCTCGAATGCTAGGCGGAAGCGTGTTCCACAATCTTACTGCATGGACAGAGAAAGAGTAGGAATAGTAACTGGATTTATGAGGATGGGTTTTGAGGAGGGATCTAAGGTGAGATCTGCACGGCGCGTCACCAGGGCGAGCGTAAGAAATTCGCTCACGCAGGTAGGAGGGATAAGACGGATTGTGTAGAATGTTGAAAAGGAGACAAAGAATCCGAGTGTTCCTGCGAAGTCGGATTGGGAGCCACTTGAGCTCCTTGCGAAGGTGAGAGACATGGTCATACTTACGCAGACCAAAAATAAACCGGATACCTAAGTTTTGCAGACGCTCAAGCTTGCTTAGTAGCTCCTCAGTAGCATCCAGGTAGCAGGCATCGGCATAGTCTATAATCGGCTGAATAAGAGTTTGGGCTAAAGAGATTTTTGTTTTTAAAGGCAATAGACCCTGAAGGCATTTAAGCGAATGGAAAGAATAGTTTACCTTTCGACTGACCTCATTGACCTGCGCACGCCACGATAGATTGGAGTCAATAATAACACCCAGATCTTTGGCAGTATCGGAATATTCAATAAGAACACCATCGAGATATAAAGGTGACAGGGACGAGACAACAGCCGCAGTACGCACAAACCTGCTGCCTATGATCATGGCCTGAGATTTAGTTGGGTTGATCTGTAAGCCAAATGACTTGGCCCAGGCGCTGATACAAGCCAGGTCATGATTCACAGCGGCGATAGCAGCATCCGCATCAGCTACAGTAAAATGTCGATAAAGCTGCAAGTCATCTGCGTAAAGATGGAAACTGGAAGAGATGACTCTTGTAACAAAGTTAATAAAAATGGAAAATAGAAGAGGAGAGAGAACGCTACCCTGAGGAACACCCTCAGTGAGGCTACACCAATCAGAGAAGGATTCTTCAAGGCGGACACACTGAGAGCGTCCCCGAAGATACGAATTGAACCAGTCTAACGCAGAAGAAGAGAAATTAATAGCTTTAAGGATTCCTAGTAAGATGTCGAAATCTACTGAGTTGAAGGCACTGCTAAAGTCAAGTAACACAAGGACAGTAAGGGACTTATTCTCCATAGTCCAGCGGATATCGTCAGTCACTTTTAAAAGCGCAGTAACCGTACTGTGACCTGCGCGAAACCCGGATTGGAAGGGAGATATTATCGAGTTCGACGCCAAGAAAGAAGATAGTTGTCTATGAACTATGTGCTCAAAAACTTTAGAGAGAAATGGAAGAATAGAAATAGGTCTAAAGTGAGTTAATAATGAAGGATTGTTCGTTTTAGGCAGCGGTATAATGTGCGCCTGCTTCCAGACTGACGGAAAGGAGCAAGAGGTAAATGAGTGATTAAATATATGAGTGAGAATAGGAAGTAATGAGGGAAGGATGAGAGTTATCATTCTGGAACACAACTTATCATTACCAACTGCAGAAGAAGTAATAGCGAGAACAGATTTCTTAACGTCAACCTCAGTAACATCTTTAAGGTTAAAATGAGAACAATGAAGCAAAGGCAAACTAGCAAGACTCTCTAATGTCGCAGCTTTGACACAAGGATCAAGAGAAAAGGGAAGGTGAGAGAAATGCTTATTTAGATCGTTAAGGTTCACATCCTTACACTGGCTGGTAGATGATTTGCCTATGCCAACAGACTTAAGAAATTTCCAAATGTCGGAGGAACTGCGGTTATCAACTTGTTCGTGGAAATAGCGTCTCTTAGCATCTTGACACAGACGCCTGCAGCGACTACGTAGCGATTTGTAATAATTGAGATTCAGCTCTGAGGGTCTGCGCTTATATCTCCTCTTAGCTTTATCCCTGTAGGCCATAAGTTCTTTAATTTCCTGTGTTATCCATGGAGCAGGGTTATATTTTACCTTGACACGTCGAATAGGGGCGTGTTGGTCATACAAGTCGAGAACAGTCGAGTTAAAGGAATTCACCTTTCCATCGATGTCATTGATCTCAACCAGCCGAGACCAGTCGACATCCTCGGCATCACGCTGTAACGCCTCCAGGTTCATGCCCTTATAATTACGGAGATACAGGAACTGAGACTTGCGCTTGGGAACACGGATACGGTACGACAGGTAAATAAGGTCGTGGTAAGAAAAGTTGGCAGTGAGTTGACCATGATAAGAGACATTACTAGGAGAAGAAACAATCATAAGATCTAGTAAAGAGGGTGTACAGTTAGGGGAATAGTGAGTTGCAGAAAGTGGCAAGACTTGAAGATTAAAAGAAGATAGGAGCGAAAGGAGTTTATGAGAGCGAGTGTCATTTTTAATCAGGCAAGTGTTAAAATCGCCCATCAAAATAACGTGTTCATACAAAGGGCAAAGATTACTGAGAGTGCAGTCAAGAGAATCAAAGTAGTCAATGTGAAGGTTAGGGCTGTACAGCACTGCAAGCAAGACTTTTGTGTGATGTACAGAAATTTCAAGAAACAAGTATTCAGCCGACTCAGAGTACAGAGAAGGAGATGAGCTGACTACCTTGTAGGGTAGGTCAGCGCGTAAGTACATAGCTACACCTCCTCCACCTTTACCAGTCCTATCGTTGCGGATCAAGACGAAGCCAGGAAGCGTAAATTGCGTAGAGAGAAGAGAAGGCTTCAGATAAGATTCCGAGATCAATAGGGCATCAAGGTGGGCACTGCTAAAGGATGCCAGAAGATCAGAATAGTGACCAGGAACACTCTGGGCATTTATGTGCGCTATATGCAGATTTTTAGGATCAGTAGAGAAAAGAGATGAGAGTTTACTATGTAAAGTGAGCGGAAAGGAAGAGTCACTGTCCGCACTAGCAAAACTATCAGAAGAAGAGCAAGAGAAAAAGCTGTCGTTAAAGTCAGCTACATTGTTCATATTAAACAAATAATAATATTATAAATTAATATATAAATAATGTAATAATATACAATATTAACCTAGCTAAAATGCAAAACGCTAAAATAGATTTTCTTTCAAAAAGAAAAGAAAACCACCCCACCTCGCTGGTATATTGACAGAAATCGCACAATAATAGTTGTAGCTTTAAACAAGAAACGCAAAAGAGACATAAAAAATACGTAAAACGAAAACAAAACGAGAACAACGATTCACACATATTATAATAAAACGCAACACGATCACGGCCACCATACACATGGAGCGGTGACACCGTCATCTGACAGATGACAAGTTTGACAACGCCACCATCTGACAGATGACAACTGTCACATTCATACAGATAGTGGGACACCGGCATAAGGTTAATAAATTAAAATTAAAAGTTTTACGGGGAGACAGGTAAAAATAATATTAAGAACTACCGGCCCAACAATTGATATGGTGAAAGCAATCGTGCGAAGCGGCCAAATTTAGAAGGACTAAAGTAAATGGACCGACAATAACAACAACAATGATTGCACTACTTGCGCAGACGCGTCTTCCTTAAGTTCTTAGCAGGCGTACCCGAAGATGCGACCACAGGAGCTCCAGGTTCTTCAGATTGTGCAGAATCGCCGGCGTCGACTGAGCAGCACGGGAATTTGGCAATCAGATCGAGAAGCTCGCCTACCGTTTCTATTTTCTTTCGGGATTTGTCTGGGCAAATGACAACAATCCTGCCTTCCGTAGACCAGCAGTTTGACATGCCGAAATGCTTACGAGCTGCTGCAAACACACGGTGTCTTACTTGTGTCAGAAACTCGGAGATTGTAGTCCCGGTACCCTTGAGAGTTTTCTTGCTTTCCCAAACAAGTTGTCGGTTCTCCAATTTGAAGAAGCGTACCAGTATAGGACGGGCCTTCTGTTGTGAAAATCCGAGTCTATGACAGACATGGATGACATTCTTGTCCCTGCTCAGTTCTGTCAGTTTCATTTGGTTGGATAATATGTTGTGGACCACATCGCTTAACTTCTCATTATCCTTCTCCGGAACACCATGGAACAACAGGACCTTTCTTCGCATGATAGTTTCATGCCTGTCGAACCCAGCAGCGAGCAACTCAATCTGACTCTTTAATTTGGAGAGTGCTTGACAGACAAAATTCTTAAACTCTGAGAACTCACATGCGATTGATGAAATATCAGCTGAAGCAGAAACGGTGCCAGTAGCCTTTTGCAATTTGGCTTCGTACTCTTGCATGCGGGAGCCAAACAACTTCTCCAGGTCCTCTAGGCTGGCAGCAAGCTTCGTGTCCATGTTCAGTGTAGTGATTTGTAATAAACTGATCAGGTTGCAGGTATGTACAAGTGCTACAGTCTTGATAGTAATAGATAGCGGGTGTGGGGTGATTTAATACAAAATGAACTGGTTTAATACATTAAATATAGGTATAAAATAATATTAAGATTTAATTTAACTAAGAGCACTCAAAACGAATTGTTAATACTTTGTCTACCCACAATGATGTGAATTTCTGCTAACAAAGAGAGTAATTTCTAAGGTTTTTTTTTATATATATAAAACTATAAGTAATTAGGTTTTTTTTACTATTGGCAGTTGTCTATGACGGTTATTATTCGATAGAATATCAAGCAATTGATGAATAAAACAAAACGCTGTTTTCATAGGTGGGGACCATTTACCGACCCGCCCCGGTTTCGCACTGATAGGTTTATTTTATACACACAAACCTTCCTGGTTCATCTCTCTTTCTGTAAATGAAAACCGCATTAAAAACCATTGCGTAATTTAGGAAAAGTTTTTTAAGTGAAAATTTCTTTAGGCGCGTTGGGCATTTTTATTCAAGTTTTCACTTCTGTCGGCACTCCTAGAATGCCTCTGCTTTTTTTTTTATCACGTTCTCCACATCCTATAATTTAGGAAATTATTACTGGGCAAATAACAGTAATAACTAAGGAACAGCTCGTTTACAATCACGGCGTTTGATCTGACTCCACGGACGTGATGTGAATTCCATCCTTCAATAATATCGATCCTCTAAAATATCAACGACGGTAAGCGCCTGATAAAAAGTTAATAACAAAATTGCACTGAGGGAAAACGATTGCTCAGATTTTTTTAAAGGAAAGTAATATTATTTTTCTATTGGAGAATTGGATAAAGCTCTGTCATTTTCTTTTAATTTTTCAATCCTACTGATATATCAAAAAAAACATGTTGCCATACTTCAAAGCGATATTAATTCTAAATGAATAAACCGTTTGAAGCCACATGTGGGTCCCTGAAGTAATAAGTGGGAGCTGCTCGTTTACAATCACGGCGTTTGATCTCAGTTCAGAACGTGAGCCGAATCCCCATTCTTCAATATATCGATCCTTTATCATTTTTAAGGAACGCTTGCTGAAAAGTTTCGGGGTGAATTTATTGGCTGCCGGGCTGATGGAAAAGTATTTTAAAACTCATAGGTGTAACGATACCAACATCAATTTTTGACAAAACTTAGTAACAAAAATCTATATATTATTTCCCCACCTATGAAATCGGCGTTTTGTACGGATAATTTTAAAGAATTTGCATTTTTCATACTAACATTTTTTAATTTATTTAAAAACTATGAACACTCATGTTTTAAAACTTTTATGCAATAATGTTTAAAAACTAAGATAACGTATGCCACTTAGAATAAGCAACAGAAATAAGTAATAAGGTTTTGTACTATTGGCAGTTGTCTATGACGGTTATTATTCGATATAATTCATAGAAATGACAAGGTTCTCTATTTGTGAGAAAAAAAGCCAATTTCTTATGCAAGGACCCAATATTACACCAAAAATCTTAAAAACTCAAACAAAATGTATGAAACGATTTTTTTTTTTTTCACTTTGATTCCCACGTGTTCTTTCAAAACTGCAAACCAACGCATTCCACGAGTATTTCCAAAAAAGAAAAAAAATAACATTCCAAAAGCAAATACATCGTAACATACGAGTTTCGAACGAACGGAGGACGGAAGTGAGGAGTGGCGGTGTTTCCGTTGTGTGACGTCACCGGCCAGATGTGGCGGCCGCTTCCGGCCGGTCACGGTCGAGCCGCCATATTTGATGCAGTATGTTCGTTGATATATTTAATTGTATTTTTTATATCTTTATGTGTTATTTGGGGCCGGACTCTGGAGAGTTTTTCTTGCCGCCAAAGTTGAATCTTTGACGTAATAGTAACCTTTTTGAGTTTTATAGGTACAATAAATTACACACACAATTTGCCATAGACTATCTTCTTTAAATACAATTGATCAACTGTATTTTAGTCTACTAATGAGCTCTATTGTGAACCACCACGTTTCAGTCCCATTTGTCACCACTGTCAATGAGGCTGGTGACAATGTAAAAATGTAAATGTAATGCAACTCGTACGGCGGCGGCAGGCCCTACAATCGCAACAACCAACGCGATGAGTACGGCTCCGGTGGCGGCAGCTTCAGATCTAGTTCCAGGGATGAATACTGATCTCGGGTCATTTGATTTTTGAGAAGTAATGCAAGAACAATCCTTCAGTGATTACTTAACATTCTGCCTAAGCATCCTAATTGCTAAGTTTCTTTAAAAAAATATATGATGTTTATATAATGTGGCGACTATGTCTAAAAGTGGACGTCTTTCGGCTTTTTTTTTTGGGTGGGAAACCATCAAATAACTTCTCCTGCTCTGGGTGGAGCGGGAGGGCGTGTCAGACTCTTACTGACTAAAACCCAGCCGTGTACCTTTAGTTGTCTTTGCCAGGGGCCACACCCGCGACCCTGTCACGCATCGGCTCTAGCGGACCCCGTCAACCACTGCTAACATCTAATTGAGACGCGCGTGGAACACTACGTCCCGTCGACTCGGGTCTGGTCCTATCGGATGGCGAGCTACTCATTACTGGCCGTCCACGAGCCCGCACCAACGCCAATTAGAAAGTTTGGCGAGTAAAATTGTAAAAAGAACAAACAGTGTGTTTGAGAATAAAAAGATAACGATGGTCGGCTTGCGATTACCGACGCACAGGGTGTCTCCTGCGGCGGCTAGGAGCATGAGGGTGCGAGGATCCTTCTTTGCAAGCATTACTGCTTCGCAGAAGAAGGTGTCAGGTTCCCATGCCCTCTCGCTCCATACCATGGCCTGGACCAGGGCCGGACGCGAGAGGTCGCCACCGCCGATCGCCTACACACACGTGGACATGGATGAATGAATGCATGATGATGGGATGGTTTTACATGGAGCGACTGCCTATCTGACCTCCACAACCCAGTTACTTGGTAAAACGATACCCCTTGATAAGACGGGATGTCAGACTTTCGGGCTTCTGACGACCCGTAACGACTGTCAAAGATTCATGATTGACAGCCGGGACCAACGGCTTGATGTGCTTTCCGAGGCACGAAGCAGTCTCGGTATGTAAAGATGGCCACCCATCCATGGACCAACCCCAAAACCCCTGGATAGACCCGTGCGGCTGTTATTACTTTAGTTATGAGCTCCTCAGCACTTTCCTCATTAATATCCCCCAAAATGTAAAATCTCATTCCCATGAACGTTTTAAATATTATAATTACGAAACATTCGCAAACACGAATAACTTTAGTAGTAAAATTAATGTGACTATAAACTTTATTGTCAACACGGTAATCATTTCTGACTTGTAAATGAGTTCATTTATCTGATTAATCTGGCCGTTATGATCGTGAATTGTTTATGTAAATGTTAATCGAAATATGTTGTACTTACTTGTTTACAAACTTTATCTCGTAACAGATTGATTTAGATTATCGGTTTAAGAATGCAGGAGGAAAGGTGGAGACAGGGATTTAGATGGTTTAATAGTCATTTCTAAAGGCTTTTTAATGGCGTTGTACCGGGCATATTATTGAAATCAAATACCCTATTTCTGAATGACTATACTTCACAAAGAAAAGACACTAATAAAAGCATTAAAATATATGTCTTGTTTGTTTATTTTAGTGGTTAAGCGCCCATATTTAGAACATTTGTTTATTTTACAATCTCTATGGTGAGTTTGGTCTTTCTGAAATTTGATGTTATTTTCTTTCTTTCTATTTTTCTCTTGGCTCAGACTATAATGTAGGTACCAAGTCTTACTCTGTGAAGTTGTCTATACTAAAATAAAAACGTTTGATATTAATATCTCTTCCAAATTCCATAAAGTAATAAGTAAGTAACCAGTCTTTAAGAACAAGATTTTCCAGTCAATCCACGCCATTCCGAACTTTACCAGTACACCTTGGATGTCCATCACTGATCCAGGATCAGATAAGTCTCAGTTATAAATGGCGAGGAAGCGATAATCTCGAAAATTTAAATAATCCCCGAGTTTCAGCCGAGTTTGGGAACATCACGGAATGTGTAATTTTTTAAAGGGACACTCCTTTTGAATTTTGATTGGGGGTTAGAATGTTCTTGAACTGATCCTGATAAATTGGGAGTTTTAAAAATGTTGTTTAAAAATGTTTCTCGTCAAATATACAAATAATAAAATAAAAAATGTTTACAGATGCTTTACTTTGTGCAAATTTTTACCACCCCTGCTCTCAAAACGGTGAAGGAAAACATCGTGATGAAACCGGCATGTCCTAGAACGAAAACTTTGAAAACATTTGACATTCACCAACTCGCATTGGCCCCGCGTGGTGGAATATGGCCTACACCCTCACACAAGAGAGGAGAACTGTGTCACAACAGTGAGAACTGATTATGCCTAAAGATATCTAGCCCGGGGGTGGAGGATAAATTCGAAAGAGTTACCTCGCCCCCGGGCGCGTAGGGCAGGGAGGAACAGGGGTGGGTTTTAGTCAGTAAGAGTCTGACACGCCCTTCCGCTCCACCCTAGAGCGGAAGGAGTCATAAGATGATTTTCCACTCCCCAAAAAAAAAAAAAAAAATGCCTAAAGATACAACAGGGGTGATCTTTTCAAGCTTATACTGTTTTTTTCAAGCTCTACCTAACTCAATGATGAGTAAGCTGATGAAAGAAAAATTCTATACAAACGGAACTGATATGATGACAATCATTGTTTTGTGCACTCTGAATTTCAAAAGTCAGGCAAGCATCTCTTCTTCTGAAGAAGATACACAGCAAAACCTGGTTTTAAAAAGCAGTTGAATCAATAACGACCTTGCTTATTAGGAAGGCCCTGAAAACAGTCTCTCATTACTACACAAAAACAAACATAACACAAATATTTGCCAAAAACCTACACCTTTCCCTTGAAAATGAGGGCACAAGTTATAAAAGAAATCCTTTAATAATTCTCAAAACCTTCGTTACTGCATACCCAGCTTTCCCGGCATAACGTGGATTATTCCCAAGCACTGGACATTATAACGCAGACCGGGAATACTAAGGTAGACTAGATAATAAAAAGACAACATTGGAAGTGTGTTTTTAAATAAATTATTAAGTGTTAGGTTAGAGGTACACTGGGCTGCTTATTACAAATGCACATTAAAAAAAAGGTTTTTCAAAAATTTAAATAATTTTATTTAAAAAACTCATTCGAATCTCAAAATTTTCCTAGAATGTGTATGATATGGATTACCACGTGGAACCCCAGACAAGAGGCGGTCTGATGCTGCGAAAGCTCCACCATGATATACGATCCACACAATGTCCACGGCATTTCAAAAAGCATTATGGATATCATATAATTCTGAAGTAATTTGTGCTCCATTGGTGTGTTTCTGGCTAGGCGTTCCGATGCGAGGATAAATGAATAAGTAAATTATTTTAATGAAATGTAATTAGAACGAGTATTCACAAAGTTGTTGTCACATAATATCCTTCAGATATTTTCTGAGGTGTTATGTGATCACGTGCTGCCGTGCAACGCGAAGTGCCCAAACAGGCATTGCACATTTAGGTTCCGGGTGGTCTTTAAAAGGTCACGCCGCTTCCATATACGGATGGTGATCACCGGTGTGGTTTGGTGACGTAAGAACCCCACACTCGAAGGATTCCCCAGAAAAAAAGCAAAAAAAATGTGAGTATTAAAATTGAGACTTTCGACGTTATTTTGGTTTTGCCTATATTTCCTGTTCATCCAAAAATCTGACAATTATATATTTGTCAGAGAACGCTAATGATTTAAGGCTACCCATTTATGCATCATATTCTGTTCTTACCTATTTATTAAAAATAATAATTTAAGTAATGCGGTATTTTTTAAAAGAAATTCTATGAATAAAATAACCAAACTCTGCTCTCAGTGTGGCAACATGTTAAAGCGGCCCGCTTCGGTCCGTCTCGATATTTTTTATTTACTGTAAGAAGTTCCCCGGTTACCTTAGGATTATTCTTTATATAAGCTTAAAGAAATGTTAAAGAAATTCTTTTTATTTGTGGAAAAACTTAATTAGTTTACTCTTCTTATAATTAACTAGCTACCCACTCATGAATAATGTAGCTTTCTACTGATGAAAGAATTTTGAAAATTGGTTCAGTAGTGCCAGAGATACTTCCTACAAACAAACTTACAAACTTTACCTCTTTATAATATTATTAGTTATTAGTAACTTTTACATTTCTCAGGACCCTGGGGTCCCGGACCTTTGGAAGGCGTACGAGGGGCCGAAGCCAACTCACAGAGGCCATGAAATGAGGCACCAACCGACGATTAGCTCTGTACGCGCTATACAAGTGCACCCAAGAACAACCGGGGGTTTGGTGTGAAACTATTGCAAGATAAGGAAAACAAAGATATCGGGCTATAGTTTTGGGAATCCAAAGTGGACTGGTTACCAAGAACTATATAAAGAATGTGGCCCCTGACTGAACAATGTTACTAAAAAATCAAAATATCCATAAAGGCAGGGGGTGACTTGCACACTCAAATCTCAATAAATGGGGGTCCAGAAACGGTTGCTAGCACGTAGTGTGTGTGTTATTAGTACATATTACGTTTTGTTAGTTTTATGCTTTAGTTTTTCACATGTGCAGAGTGTTTTCAACTCTTCTTGACTCTTGACAGTATTTCACAATATGTAATGCAGTCTGCGCAATTAATTTTTATGAACCTTGATGTGTTGCACAAGACTAGGTTGCAGATTAGTTTAGCTCTGCATACAATTCCGGTGTTAATTTATGTTTAGCTTCATTAATCGGTATTGAAAGAAAACAACACCTAATTTGTTCTTTCATACTCGACGATATGGTTGGCTCAGTGACTGAGCGATTACCTGCTGCGTTGCGTGTCGCGGATTCGATTCCCGCATGGATTAAATATGATTTGTGTGGCCTACGGATAGTTGTTCTGGGTCTGGGTGTTTGTAAACGCACCCATGATACAGGCGAAATTCCTAGTGTGGGCAATAAAATTGTGGAGGTGATGACGTCATGACGAACGCTGCGCTCACGTTCATAGTCGAGGGTCACCAGTGTAGAGGTATGCGGAACAGAGTGTAAAGTCCCGCAAACCTCCATTGAAAGGGAGGATCCTCCGACCAGATGGGTGTTGTGTCTGGTCCGGGCAACTGCCCAATAGTTGATTTCGGGCTGTTGTATATGTTCAAATCGCGCGGAGAACTCTGCTTGCGCGATGTAGGAATTTTCAGTTCTAGTTCATATGTAGCGTCATAGATGTCGCTACAAAATACTGTATTCACCATAGCAGTTTCTCGGCTCCAAAAAAATGCACCTACTAAATAGGTTTTCCGTACCCGAAGGGTGAACTACCTTCGGTACTTACTGGTGTTGATTCTGTTATGCACAAACTAAACTTAATTTAGGCTATTGCTATCTTTTTCTCTCTAATAAAACAAGAAAGAGACGGACGTAAATTAGAGCTGTCAAATTTAGTTTGAACTAATATTTCCATACAAATTAAGGGTACACGTTAAACATGTCGTCTAAAAACACAGCGAAGCGCAAGGCGTAAACTAGTTTGACATCTCTAACTTAGTGCATAGCTATAGCCGTCCTTTTCTCGCACTGCCTTTTAGTAAAAGATAGCAATTCTCTAATTTTAGTTTAGATATTGAACAAGAGAATCCGTGCCACTGTATCTAAATGGAGCCCTATTGCTGTCACTCACGTATCCCGTCTGTCCGTCTGTCCTTCTGCCCTTCTGTCCGTCTGCCCGTCTATCCGTCTGTCCGTCTGTACGACTGTACGACTGTCCGACCTGTGAACTTGGTGAGAATATTTATTATTACGAATATTTTACTAGCAAATACCAATATTTGGTACGAAACCCAAAATGTGCGATATCCGACACGCACTTTTTATTGCTTATTACAATCATGCAAATATACCTATATCCTACGTATGTACCCAACAACAACACGCAACGCAAATTTTTTGCCATCATAGACAATCCGTGTATGTATAAAAAAATGATAAAACATTAGACTCGTACTCGGTATAATATCGTCTGTATCGAAACAAGTTGCGGCGGCAATTCCCTATGTAGGAATTCCATTCACGCTTCATAGTGTAGGAGTCAGCGCGCGCAATCGCTACCAATATTTAAAAGACTAGTAAGGGAGCATTACTTGTCACTGTGACCATTTTTTTAATTAAATTGTTGTCACTTAGTTTCTTGCCTATATTTTTAGTATGTATGTATTTATGTATCTATAATTGTATCGTATTCTTTATATTTGCACCAAGTGCAGCCCCATTTTGTGTCCAGGCAATCTCTGTCCATTCCAGGTTGCCTGGAAGAGATCGCGGAATAAGGATAATAAGAATAAGGCCGCCAATTGTATGTTTTTTAGTATAAGTTTTCCTTAATGTGTGTATTTTTTTTTGGTGTACAATAAAGTATATAATAAATAAATAAATAAATGAGTCAGAAGCACGGAGTATATAAGTGTTCTCGTAAAATGTGAGGAAACCAGTATTGATGGTTCGAAAATGACTAAGAACTTCATCAGTGCCAATAGGGATGACTCTTGGCTACAATTATTCTATTTACTATCAAAAATTATTTAACCCCTATTTTTTGCTTTACCAAATCAATAAAAAATGACAAAAATAAAACGTATCAAAGTCTAGGCATGGGGGCTTTTTCGTCACCTTTTAGGTCAAGAGTGGTAAATTTTTGATGTAGGTGTGAATCCAATATTTTTTGCTAATCTAACTGACAGCTTAAATAGATTTTTTCTAGTCATTTACCCTAATCTAAAATTTTCAGTGAATAAGAAGAGGTAAGTTTTCCATCGGGCTATATCTTTAAGATTGTGTTGGTGATGAAGATACGAGAAAAAATGAAAAAGTTCCATACAGGTTCCTTTTCACATTGTATAGAAATTCTAGTTCACGTAACATTATCGTGATTCAATCATTGCAGAGTCGGATATGACTTTTCATCAAAGCATCGCCTCAACATAAATTCTTCACTACCCATATACTTACAGCGCGTTTCAACTTTAGGTCGTTGAATGTTTTTTGAGTCTTCACGAAAACATCGAACTCTGTTTTTGCAAATCATTTTATAAGAACGACCTTTTTAGGGTTCTGTACCCAAAGAGTAAACAAACGGGACCCTATTACTAAGACTTCGATGTTCGTCTGTCTGTCAGCGAGCTGTATCTCACGATCCGTAATAGCTACACTACTACACCGCCGCTATAACAACAAAAAATTAAAATAAATTAAGTTAGAGTGGCTATATACGCTGTGTGAAAATTTCAACCGTCTACCTGTTACGGATTATGAGATACAGCCCAAAAAAAAACACGTTTCAAGAAACTTTTTTTTCCGTTTATGATACGGAACTCTTCGTGTGCGAGTTCGACTAGCACTTGGCCGGTTTTCAAATATACCAAGGTTCATATATTGTAGGAGTTACAAAACCTTCCAGTTGCTTCCCCTGTCTCCGGGCCTTTACATCGCAGTGCACATCGCTCCGGTATTAATATTGCAGGAACATTCGCAGGTGGCGCATGCGGCCAAATTGAAAATTGCTGGCATCGGCGCAGCGTTCGCCACAGTCGCAATTATACACGTTCAATCTGTATCCTTGCTAATGAACATATGCGTTTAGATGTTAAAAATGTCTGTTGGTGCCAAAAAGATCAATAAATTTGGATAATAACTTAGCCAGCAGGTGTATTCGCTAACTCAGTTGACATCAATTTGACAAGCACTATGCAGTACATTCCTCGGTGGACATCGATTATAATAGGCACTTCGGTTTTCCTATACGTCAAAACAGTTATGTACGGCAAAGTGCCTATCAAATTTATGTCAACTGAGTTAGCGAATACGCCTGCAGGTACCTAAAGATGAACAGCACAGCAGAGGTCGGTTTAGAAAGAGACGGCAAGACGACCTGGTTGCATACTGAAAGGGATGGTTCGAGGTGTTGCGTTAAAGTAATTCCTAGAGAGACTTGAGCAAGTCTTTGCCTAACAGTGGGACAGCATAGACCAAAATCTTTGAATGATATTTGTGATCTATCAGAATGTTTTTGAATACCATAAAATGGTATACCAAGAAAAGCAGATTGTTATCTATTATGATAAAAAATTAAATATATTACATGGAGCGACTGCCTATCTGACCCAGTTACTGGGTAATACGATACCCCTGGGTAAGACTGGTTGTCAGACTTTCGGGTTTCTGACAACCCGTAACGACGGTTAAAGATCAACAATTGACAGCCGGGACCAACGGCTTAACGTGCTTTCCGAGGCACGGAGGAGTCTCGGTATGTAAAGATGGTCACCCATCTATGGACCAACGCCGGCAAGCGTAGCTTAACCTGATGGATCGACCCGTGCGGCTTTTATTACTTTAGCCACGAGCTCCTCAACGTCGTTACAGACCGTGAGGGGCAATTTGAATCAGCCTTGTTTTGCCACTTATCGCAAATAGCTGGTTTTCAACATAAAAGGACGACGGCCGATAGACTGGATGATAATCCAGCCGCTAATGAGCTCGTGGTGAGGTTTCATCGGCAGCTTAAAGCCGCCATAACCTACCACGCTGATAGCAGCTGGGTCGCGTCCCTTTCCTTTGTACTATTAGGTGTACGTAGTACCTTCAAAGAGGACCTTGAGTCAACGCCAGCTGAACTGGTGTATGGTGAATCACTACGTTTACCAGGAGACTTTCTCAGCCCAGAGGACCAACGTCACCAGTTACATCGCGCGTCTACGGAGCTTCGCAAATAATTTGCAACCTACCTCAGTGTCTCGATCTATCGATCAACAGTATAAAACCTGCCTACATACTGCGTGATCCAGACACCACAACAAACCCAAGTTAACCCCCACTACTTCACACTACTACTCACACACACACACACCCCAATCTCAAACTCACCTCAAAATTCCACTCACACTTAGAATAAAAGTCACGATGACTTACTTGATGCCGGAGAGACGCATTCGGGCCGCTGAGTTAGATTCCCAGATTATTATCCCCCCTATGATGGTCTCTGGATGGGGGGGTGGTGTAGTGTAGCTACTTATTCATACTATTATTTATTTAAATTATAAGGTATATAAACTACTGAACTTTATTTATTTAACTTGTAATAAAACAAAAATATCTAACTTTAACTATAAACTCAAAAAAAAACCTAACTAAAATTAAAAGTAATCTAAAATATGGCGTCGAAAAATTCCACAACATCGCTGTCTGCTGGTAATGTGCCCAAAAGGCTGGCGGCATTGCCACGTTGTATGGCAATGCTTATTCTCTGCCCAAGGAAGGTAAGGTATATTAAGTAAAATAGGTCAGTATTGTATAAACAAACAAACAAAAAGTAGTATTTACACTAAAGAACATTGGGAACTTTACCATGGAAAATTTACTAAGGCGGACAACAATAAATCATACATTATATTAAAGGTTTGGATATTTTGTTATGCTAGCATGAAGCGCATTGTCGTGCCTCATGGGACTATCGCGATACATGTATAATAAGTTTAAGTTGAGTATATTTTTGTTTATAAAAGGGATTTAATTCTGTCTTTTGTTTTTTTTTTGTTCTGCATTAGTGATAAGTATCTTTTTTTATCATTTAACATTATTTTTTTGGAGGTAATGATTATTATTCCTTTTTTTTACTTTTTAAAAGTTATAGTTTTGTATATTAACGAAGCATTTTATACTTTTGTAAATGTGAGTATCATGGGACATTTCACTGCTATTATGTTACTGTTTTTTTCTTTTTTTGACATGAACGAGCATGGCAGTTAAGAGTTTGTCATAGTCACTCAAATGTCTCGCTGACGGTAAAGTCCCGAAAACTTCCATTGAAAAAGGAGGATCCTCCAACTAGACGGGTGTCGAGTCTGGTCCCGGCAACTGTCCTACGGTTGATTTTGGACTGATTTATATGTTCAGATCGCGCAGAGAACTCTGCTTGCGCGATGCAGGATTTTGTGTTTAGTTCGTTTGTGGCGACATAGATGTCGCTACATCACTCCCCTCCGGAGATCGGAGATCGATAGTTCTTGATGAGTCGTCCTTACATCTTGTGATTCTTGCCGGGCCAGCGCAAGGTTGGTTCCAGTGAGTCAGAACCAGAAGCCGCATAGTTCGGAACTGTCTGCGGTGATGCCCCAGTGAGTCGGGGTGGTTGCTATCCCAGTCAGTCGGGATGATGCCCCAGTGAGTCGGGGAGATGATGTCCCAGTGAATCGGAATGATGTCCCAGTGAATCGGAATGATGTTAAAGGCTCCAGTGGAGCGGAGTAGTTCTGCGGGCTCCAGTGGGTCGGAACGGTGTTGTGCGACGTAGTGGCTTGACTGCTGGCGTCGACCAGGAGAGATTCTTAGACCAGCCGAAAGAGCAGGTTGCTGCGCCAAGATCGCTGATGAGGTTGAGGGTGATGAAAGAGACTGAGCATGCTGACCAAGAAGTTAAGTTAAGTTTAATTAAAATATCAAAATGTAAAAACATTTAAAAACATTATTATTATTATTATGAGCCTGTGCTGTCCCACTGCAGGGCACAGGCCTCCCTTCCGTCCTACCACTTTAAAAAAAATGGGGTTGTGGAAATACTTTACGACCTATTCTCATACCTACCAAACACACAAAAAAAAATCGTTAAAATCGGTCGAGCCGTTTCGGAGGAGTGCAACCACAAACAACGTAACACGAGATTTGTATGTCTTAGACATATTTCAACCAAGGACTGCCACTAACTTGCAGTCTGCTAGTGGCATTTAACATGTTAGGTTACCTGAGTGAGGGAGGGGTGCACAGGTAGGAAGAAAAACTGGTTTCTTTGTTATTGTGTATTTTGGTTAATAAAATATTTTTAATAATAATTTGAACGTAACTTACAATATTTTCTGAATTAAAACTAAAATAAACCAAAATACAATTACCTCATTTTCTCAGCATTCCCCTAAGTGAGAAAAAAAAAACTACACAGTGTTAAAGCAGGTATAGTACGTAAACAACTTATACATATAGATTTCATTAGTGTCCGCGACTTTACGAAAAGTGGGTCAGAAAGTTCCGAATGTCCTTTATACAATTATAATTATAACTATACGCTATACACACGTAAACTTTATTATATTTAACTAAAAACTTAATTATAACTTAATAAATAACTTTCTATATAGCACAAAATAAAAATTAAGACATCAGTTCAAGCAGATGTTTTTGTTAGTAGATATTTTATATGTGGTTTTGTGGAAGTCGAACCGGTTACCTCGGCATGCGCCCACGCCGAGTCTATATAAAGTAGAAATCTTTATCATTTCTGCAAACATTTTAAGAAGAAGGTTATAAAACTTTTTACTCCTGCTACTCGGATATCGACTTAAAGTCTGAAACCAACATTCGTTTTACCAAAAACAACCCTTCATCATCATCATCATCATCATTTCACCCGAAAGACGTCCACTGCTGGACATAGGCCTCCTCCAAGTATCGTCAGAATTACCTGCGGATGAAGCTGCAGGTAAACTACCACTGCCCGAGGGTTGAGGATAAATTCGAAACAGAGTTACCGCACCCCTGGGCACTCAGGCAGGGAAGGAACAGGGGTGGATTTTAGTCAGTAAGAGTCTGACACGCCCTCCCGCTCCACCCAGAGCGGGAGAAGTCATTGGATGATTTCCCACACCCACAAAAAAAAAGAAAAGGTATAGTACGTAAACAACTTATACATTTATTTTCATTGGTGTCCGCGACTTTACGAAAAGTGGGTCAGAAAGTTTCCAATGTCCTTTATATCGCTACACACACATAAACTTTATTATATTTAACTATAAACTTAATTACAATTTATTATATAACTTTCTATATAGCACAAAATAAAAATTAAGACATCAGTACAAACAGATGTTTTTGTTAGTAGATATTTTTTATGTTGTTTGTGGAAGTCGGACCGATTCCCTCAGCAGCGCCCACGTCGTGTCTATCTAAAGTAGAAATCTGTATTGCTGGACATAGGCCTCCCCCAAGTGTAGCCACAATGACCAGTCCTGTGTGTCTCGCATCCATCGGCTACCCGCGGCTCTTACCAGGTTATTGGTCCACCTTGTTAGAGGGCTTCCAACGCTGCGTCTTTGGGACGCGGTCGCCACTCCAGATCTTTTCGGCCCCATCGACCGTCTGTTCTGCGAGCAATGTGCCCTGCCCACTCCCACTTCAGTTTGGCGATTCTTCGGGCTATGTCGGTAATCTTGGTTCTCTTGCGGATTTCATCATTCTTGATTCGATCATGCAAAGAAATTCCGAGCGTAACCTTCTCTATTGCCCTTTGGGATGATGACATATGGAACAGAAACGTGGTCGCTCACAATGGGTCTCTTCAGAAGGCTTAAGCCACTATTAACTGCCAATGACCTTGAGTGGTTAGCTTGCGTGTTCTGTGCTGAGCTCACGTAACGCGTTGTACGTCCACCCAGTAATAGGACTCGCCCATCAAGGAGCACTGTCCGAAATTAGACGCATTATAATTTATTATACATAAAACAACAGGTATTATACTAAAACACGTATACTAAATTATAAATAATTAATTAATGATCTTCACAATGTTGAAAGTTTCATAAAAATACGCTTTATAGTTTTTGCGTGATTCTCAATTTTTTTTTCCGCGTTAGACATAAATATAATTTCAAATATTCACATAACAAATTATGAAGGAAATTGTCTAGAGTAACATATTTTTTTTTCAAAGAAATAAAACTAGTCGTTCAGACATGATGTTTAGTTAAAAACCATCACAAGTCGTATAATAACACCTAATCATACATAATTTATGTATAATACTCGTAAAAACCTTTTTTGTCGGATAAATGAGTCGATACCTCAATTTTCAATTCTGTGTTCTTACGTACAAAGTTGCATTGAGCGCAATTTAACGTGTATATGGACTCACAATGTCTATCAAAATCCTTACTCAATAGTCTTTGTCCTTACTATAGCCCATAGGAGCCGGATTAAAATAGCCTGTGTACCCTTTACTCTACACAACCACCGGTTGGATTCTGTGAATTTTGTCTAGAGATACAAAACCCTTTGCTATAGCTGCATAACGCAAAGGGTTTTGTGTCTGTGCAGTGTGAAATTCAATCTTGATATTTCTTTGTTGACGTTTGTATCTGACACATCATCGTCATCATTGCCAGCCTTGTTCCACCCACTGCTGAGTACAGGCCTCCCTTATGTGCCATGCTTCCCTGGTATGTGAACTGTTTAACTGTGTTTTTTTTTTATTACTTAATTATTGTAAATGTAAGGACTATGTGGATAATTATTACTCAGGGTGGGGTGGCTCCCCTACTAAAAATGTGTATATTTTTTGGCATTTTTTGCTCGTTTTTAATAATGGTAACAAGTAGACCCGTATAAACTTGGTCAATGGTACGGAACCCTTCATGCGCGACTCCAACTCGCACCTGGCCGGTTTTTATAGATGTTTTATTGAAAAAGGGTTTTCTTAAATATTTTACATGCTAACAAACGCAGTAAAAATCTTCATTCATAAAATATATCATTTTTATTTTTAACGTTATGACTACAGTATTACTCGTAGCTACTTATTTTTTCCTCAACTAATCCTAGAAACAACAACACTACTCCTTCCAGTCAAAACTTGTATTCATGACACTATGATTTTCCTTATTTGTTTTATACTTAGGTGCTACTACTTTATCTTTATGCCCTATAGCCTCAGCTTCTTTCACCGTGTCGGGTAAGGCGTCGTTCGAAATGTCGGGAACTAGGAATGTTACAATTCCCGCTATGAGAGATGAGATCCCGAATGTTAGTGACGGTAATCCATCCCAGTATTGCGTCTGAAAATTAACAAAATAAATATCAAAATCCTCACACAGTGATACAATCGATCTGCCTAGCCTTTTTCCCAACTATCTTGGGGTCGGCTTCCAGTCTAACCGTATCCGGCCAAGTGTCAGTATTTTACATGGGAGAGCCTATTTGACCTCCACAACCCAGTTACTGGGTAATATGATACCCCTTGGTAAGACTGGTTGTCAGACTTTCGGGATTCTGGCGACCCGTAACGACTGTCAAAGAAAGATCCACAGTTGACAGCCGGGAACAACGGCTTAACGTGCTTTCCTAGGCACGGAGGAGTCTCGATATGTAAAGATGGTCACCCATCCAGGTACCAACCCCGGCAAGCGTAGCTTATCCTGATGGATCGACCCGTGTGACTTTCATTACTTTAGTCACGAGCTCCTCACACACTCTGATATACAATTATACAGCTAAATAACACAGCAGTACTATAACACAAGTTGCCGCTATTGACAGAAATAGCTTAGCTCTGGAAGATAGGGTTTCCCCAAAGCAAAGAAAGGAGCCAATGAACACTCAAGGGCAAAATAAGACTTATGTCACTCTTGATCAATACCATGAGTTTTATATGAGCCGTATTATACGACTGCGGTGCAAAGATTTATCCTAAATAGAAGAAAAACTAATGTCTTAATATCATAAACATACCAGTAGCGGAGTCTGTGGCGCTACAATAGAGCCCACTCTTCCTAAAGAGGAGCACAGTGCGTGCATGGAGTTCCTGGTGTACGTGGGGAACAACTCCGAGGTGTACATGTAGGTGATCGTAAAGTACAGCGTCGCCATCATTTTGCTGATCATGAACATTAAAATTGAGAGCCAGGCCATGTCTGGAAGGAAAAAAGTGAGTTAGTGGTTTCGTTCATGAAGTCTGTCATCATCATCATCATTCTCCTGGCCTTATCCCAATTTATTTGAGGTCGGCGCAACATGTCTTTTTCTTCCATACTTCTCTATTAATCGTCATTTCTGTCACCCCCTTTTTACCAATATCCTCTTTCACACAGTCCATTCATCATTTCTGTGGCCTTTTCTCTACTCTTATAGCGATCCACATCCATACACAAGACTTTCCTCACGATATTTTCATTATTCTTCCCCACCACATGCCCATACCATGACAACCGATTTCCACACAGCTTCTCAGTCACCGGTGACACTTTCAGACTTCCTCTTATATACTCGTACGAGTATATATATATTTTTTAAATAAAATAAGCCTTTAGTACTGTTTTACAGATTACAATTTAGTAAACTTATTACTGACAATCAGTTATTCCTACTACAGCTTGTCTTTCGACAAAGGCCTCCTCCAAAGACTTCCACCTATCTGTGTCTCTTGCTATTCTGGTCCATTCTGGACCGGCGACTCTTTTGAGGTCGTCTTCCCAGCGTTTCATTTTGTCGACATTTTCTCCTTTTGCCATCCCTGGGGTATCACTCAAATATTTTCCTAGTCCATTTCTCATTTTTCTCTCTCATTATATATCCTTTCCATCTCCATTTTAGTGTACTTATTGCATACTTTATTTACATCTTTAAATTTTGTTATATTTTTGATTTTGTTTAATCTTACTTTATCTTTTCTTCTTACTCCGATTACACTTCTTTCTATTCCATTTTGACACACTATTATCTTGTTAGTTAGTTTCTCAGTTAGAGACCATGTTTGACAGCCATATGTTACACATGGCAAAATGCATGTGTGCAAAGACTAAGTTTGTCCACTTGCATCAAAATGCACTATTCTTTGTTTTATTTTGTGAAAACAGTTTCAACTATAACAAAAAATAACGAAATTGATTCCGTATGGTTCATTACAAGCTGACCGAGAAAACAAGGTACCTTATCAGTCTCCAAATTACTTCGTCACAAACATTAGAGCTAGCTCATTGTATTATGTTAAAATGTTTGACAAACAATATTCTTGATTTTAACCGACTTTGAGGAGGAGGAGGTTTTCAATTCGGATGTTTATATATTTTTTATGTATGTTAGGGCTTATCTTCGTCATTATATATACGGATTTGCCAAATTCTTTTCTTGTTCAAAAGGTCCCATTTACATTTTTTAGATCTGATGATGAGTTTCGGAGACTGACGACAGGACTCTTAAAAAATGAGATCAAATCTACCGCGATTGCTGCGATCTTATGTATGTGTATTGTTAACACAATTTAATTGAGAACCACAACTAAAAAGTGAAAAATAAAAAACGTTTTTTTACAAAAAATAGAACCGACTTCCAAAAAAAGTGCAAAATAACTTTAATTTCGGAAGTCAGTGTCAAAAACCGAAGACAAAAAACCAGAAACACCAACACAATATTTTGGTTTTTTTTAGAAGTCGGTTCTATTTTGTGTAAAATAGTTTTTTACGTAGGTGCCGTCATAAAACAGTCTTTATGACGCTGAAGAATGATTCATATTTTCTTAAATTCTTGTGGTAAAAAAGCATCAATTCACGTAGGTAACGGAAGTCTACTGAAACCTTTGAACTATTAACACAAGCAAACGCTGCTAAAGACTGGTGAAGCTTGTGCTCAGCACAACTTATAGGATATTGATAGTAGCGGCGTCAATGCGTCTATGCGAGAGGTCGTAGTCCACTCAAATGGTAAACTCACTCTATGCTGAAAAACAAACATCATAATGGGCTCTACGATTCCAAAGATAGGAACAGGTGACGCAACATAATCAAGGAAAAGATTACAGCACGTACAGGGGATCAAGATCTTCAGTAATGAGGAAAACCATCCGAGGAGGAGACGTCTATGCCACTGCCGTTGCTGTAGCAATTCCGTACTCTGCTATACATTTAAAACCACAGCTGCTAGCGACAAAAGTAAAACGTCTCAGGTATATAATTGACTGCGAATATGTCTGTAAAAGTACATACACACTCACATTCACTCATATACAGCAGATAAAACAAATCAGAAAAATTTACGAGTATACTTACTAGTTGGCAAGAACGGCTGTCCCACACAAAACACGCCAGCTAGTAAAAAGCAAGCGATCAACGGGAACTTTCTCCTGTACTTCATCAGCACATACATCGCTATAAAACTCCCTGGAAGCTCCGTCATCGCGACAAGAGCGTAGTTTAAATATTTGTTCCCTTCCAGTGACACCGAGGTTATGGTCATTCCGTAGTTCACAAACGTTGATGTGGTCCACCAAATCACGCACACTATGAATCTCTTAAATAGAGCTGTTGATGTAAAGGTGCTTTTTAAAACTTTTCCGAATTCCACGTTCTCTTCTTTGTCAGTTTCGCAAACTAAATTGTCTAACACTCTCTGGTCGATTTTAACTTTGTTCTTTTTTGATATTTTGTCTATTATAACTACCGCTTCTTCTTTCTTTCCTTTTATTAGCAGCCATCTTGGACTCTCGTCTATCACGAAAATGTAGAAGAAGAAGAGTAAGGCTGGAGCGTATAGAGCTCTGAGGAAGTTCCTCCAGCCGGGGACCATCCAGGCGATAAAGGCTTTTAAAATGCCTCCGACGCAGTAGCCAATGCTGCATAACATGTAGTAAGGAACTCGTTTTGATGTGGATATTATTTCTACATCTGTGAAAAAACATAAGATATAGCTAATTATTATATATTACTTAGCTATAAGGATATAGGTATTCCACATAGTTATAATTATGTATTTAGTACGACAGTTGTGTGGGATTTATTTGAATACTACAAGTATTGCTTTCAATGCAAACACGAGTTGGCTGTTCAACAGTCAGTTCATGTATTTTATATAGTTTCATAGTTGTTTATTAAAGATATTCCTCGTGCTACTCCAATTTAAACAATGTCACCGAGAATTAGTTGGAGAAACTTCATAGACATACCTAATGGGCATCGAATCGATATTATATTGTTATATGAACTTAGTATGGCATTAACGAAGTAGGTATTCTTACTAAGTTTTCTATTATAACTAGAACAGGTATCATGGTGAAGGAAAACCGGCATGTCGTAGAACCAAACATTCGAAGACACATTGTGACACCCACCAACCCGCACTAGGCCCGCGTGGTTGATTACGACCCATATGCTCTCCTAGAGAGGAGGCCTGAGCCCCAGCAGTGGGAACATTAAATCTTTGATTGTGCTAAGCTTATTATAGGTATACTTGTTAGACCAAGGTGAAGACGGCGAGACGAGCTCAATTCCTTCTGGAAGGACGATCCGCACAAGCTAAGGACTTGTTAGAAGATAGCAAAATTAGGCGTTATAAAAAAAAAAGTTGACCGGCACGGTAGATGTGAAACATCTATTTTAATATTAGACTTTAAAATTGTTGTTAGCTTTTGTTGGTGTTGTTGGTGGTGTTGTTTTGTTGTTGTTGTTAGTTGTTGTTGGTTGTGGTTGTTGTTGTTGTTTGTTGCTGTTGTTGTTGGTTATTGTTTTAGTTGCTGGTAGTTGTTGGTTGTTGCTGTTGTTGTAGTTGTTGATGTTGTAGTTTTTGATGTTGTAGTTGTGTGTTGTGTTACTTTTTTGCATAGATGTTTCTAGGGAGAAGGGAGTCGAGAGCGGAGTCGTGCCGTTTGCCGTTACGGCATTCGATTTTACTACCAAGCCGCGCCAATAGATGTTTCACATCAAAAAAAGCATTACCCATACTAAGTATTTCTCCTGTATCGTGAGTGCGTTTACAAACACCCAGACCCGGAATAACTATCTGTAGGCCATCCATATTTAATGAGTCGAGCCCGCGACACGCAGCGCTGCAGCCAATCGCTCAGCCACTGTGGCAACCGTGTCATCATATTTCGTCTTTGCCCAACAGCAGCTGTATGATATAAGCTAGTTAGGTTAGAGGAGGCATACTTACTTAAAATATAAACCGGCGAGCAAATATCCCCGAAGGCTGACTCCAGAAACTCAAGCGCTATGTACAGCCAGTAAGACGTGACGAAGCTCCTGGCAATGCCTAGGACTCCACCGAGCACACCAGTCACCACTATTAATGCCTTTCTGCCTATCCTGAGGAAAATTGCGTCTTTAGTATGCTGTTGGTTATAAAGAACACAAACAATAACTTGGATACTGTAATATATTATGTGACCCCGGGGAGTAGCACCGGTTTTTTCTAGCATATATTTTGTATCATTTGTACCTTAATTGAGGCGGTGAGCGCAAGTGTGGCCTATCGTTTCCAGACACAAAGCATTTTAAATTGTGTTTGGAAATGATAGGCCACTCTACTATTAACAACCAAAGGTTGGCTCGGTAGTCATCATGCTTCGAAATCTATACCAACGAAAACTATGTAAAGGAACGCGTTTGTTGGTAAGAAAACTCATCAGCAATGTCATTCTCCGAGGATACTCAAAGGAAAGTTTAAAGTTGAAGAAATTCCCATTCCAAAAATTTAGATGATCCCAACCAATATGCCCTTCGAGTTAAAACGAATACAATTTCCGATTTGTCTTGCATTCGCCAAGACGATCAACAAATCACAAGGCCAGTTCTTGAGTGTCTGTGGCCTGTATCATAAAAAAGAATGTGTCTCTCACGGTCAGTTGTCGTAGCATGTTCACGGGTTGGAAAATCATCCGCTGTGCTCATTCTCGCACATGACAACAAAACCAAAAAATGTCGTATATCACAACGTCCTTCAATGAAGGGAAGCGACTCGAGTGCATCCCATCAAGCAAATAATTTAAATAAAAACTTTTAGACGTGACAACGTCTAATAAATCGATGAACGCCGGCTGCATGCACGAAAAAGTGTCCCGTTACGCTCATTTTACGCATGCACCGCATCTATATTTCATCAATGTTTTGTTATGATGTTGTCACGTTAAACTATCGTCCGTAAACCAACTATACAGACAACCAATTTTGTACAAAAAAAAACACCCGACTTCTAAAAAAAAGTTATTTTAAAATATTTAGTGTATTTTCTTTTTTGGAAGTCGGTTGTTTTTTTTTATGTAAAAAAGTTTTTTATTTTTCACTTTTTAGTTGTTATACCCCAGAACTCAAAACCCCAATAACATGGAACGTGTAATTTAATACTCATAATTATAGGAAACCAAAACGTCATCTATGTATACATATTTTTCGATTTTGTTCAGTTTTTCAAAAAGCTTCGAAGGAATTTCGATAAAATTTATATAGGACCACCTCGGGACTCGGGATTATATTCTTTCAGATAAAAAAAGAATTTTGAATATCTCTCCACAGCTGACAGAGAAATCGGTGGACATATATAAAAAAAACTTACATACACTCGAACCTATAACCTCCTCCATTTTCGAAGTCGGTTAAAAAGTAGTACTACAATACTACGCGAATCATTTCGATTTTGCCACGTATATTACCTACATTCATTTCAATTTAATTAACTCAACTAATATTTAACACTACATTTATCGATTCTCAGGAGGTATGAAGCTAGTTATAAAAAAAAAAAAAACAAAAAAAAATTGTTGGTTTCATTTGGCAACTCAGAGACTATTGAAAGAGTGTGAGAGAGCAACATACTCGTTTGCGATTATGCCGGTTCCAACTATGGTTGCAAACGAAAGGCCCGTCAGACCCCGGAATAGCAGACACGATTAAAAACCTATTGTCGCGTCTCCGCTCGGAGACGCGTGGGGCCTGACGGATTAAGATTCATTCCCCGTCAATAGGTTAAAACAGAAATGCGTGGTTTTATTAAAAACCACAATAACTACTGTGTCTGCTCATAGAAATAAACAATTTTTTCAAGAAAATCATAGTCAATTCAGAAAAAAATTGGACCTCCCATACTAATTTTGATCAGCTGATCTTAGACTATGAAAGATTATAGACGGAGTGTCAAAATCCAGCAATCTGAAGTATCAGAATGAGAAGCCGGCTTGTATTTGTACACGCAATATAAGCTCACATAGTCAAAATGAGAAGCCGATACGTCATCGTTACGTTCGTGAAGTTCATTCACACATTTTAACGATTCTGCTTCATTTAATGTCCAATGACGTTCCGTCTATAACCTTTCATAATCTAAGCAGCTGATAATAACTTTGCACGGAAAGTGCAATTATTTTTTCTAGGAATTTGCTATTATTTCCTTGAAAAAAATCGTTAGCAGGATTTAGCAGTATTTAAAATATGTCCAAACATTTCCGTTACACCCTGTACATTTCTTCAAACATATTTGGGTGAATATTTGAAGATAGGCATATTCAGGATTCGTAAATTAAGGTCAAATAATGCTTCCAATTAGAACTTTTATGGATTTAACCTAAAGTTTAGTGTAGCTTAACCAAATAAATCAAACGCACAGTATTTGAACTGCTCTATAGGTCTGAATTTACAGCTGAAAATTTTCGTCGAACGGTGATGAGATATGAAACGTACGGTAATTAGCTTTTAAAAAATGGTAATTATGCTTCGTGATTGGTAATTAGAAATAAAATGAACAATATACTTGAATCACATATTTATTAATGATTTAGGTGACATTATATGACATCAAAGTTAGCTATTTAGCGACGTGATTGAATAAAAAAAATAACTCAAAAATCAACCGGTTTTCCAAAAAATCAATAACATTATCTGTCTAGTGTAACGTCAATGAAAAGCGTGGTTCAACGACGGACTGGTTTATTCACGAACTTAACTAAGTACCCACCACCATACAATTATTAGTACCGACAGATGTCACACTTCTCCTCCTTAAGTCTACTAATCACCCATTAAATATATAACCTATGACCCTTAAAACTAGCAAAGTAAACAGACCGCTAGTGTGGCGATGAATTGACCGCTTGTTTAGCTCGATTGAACGCACGCAGTGCTCGAGCAGACGCACCCAGCGGTGGTGATGTAGTTGACGATAACAGTTCGGGCCGAACCCGAGGCACCGGCTCTGATAAAACCAACGGCGTATCCTTGGTATCACTGTCACCGCTGGATGCGTCTTCATACATCTCAACTTCGGCTCCGCTATCGCCCCCAGATTTGGCTGCCTCACATTTAGTCTCCGCTACCGCCCCGTCATTTACGCGTGATAATGAGTACCTATCCTTACTTTTCGAAATCATTTGATCCGCGTGTCTACGCCACTCAACCTCGTTACCTACACGTACTTTGTATGAAACAGGTCCAGTCTTTTTTACAACTGTTCCTTCGGCCCACTTGTCCCCCCTCGCAGTGTAATCGCGAGCAATAACCGCATCCCCCACTCGGAATTCCCTATTAACTCCCGACGAGCGAGCAACTTGTCGCTCTTGCTTCTCGCGTACAGCAGAGGCTACGTCCGGCCGTAGCGCGTCCAGTCGGCTGCGTAAACGCCGCCCCTGGAGCGCCACTGCCGGAGAGACCCCTGTCGTTGCGTGCTCACAGTTTCGATATTGAAATAAAAATCTGGTAAGGGCGGTGTTGACGTCCTCACCTTCGTATATCGCTCTCTTTATTGCCTTCTTTACTGTTTTCACAGCGTTTTCAGCCGCGCCATTCCCTTGGGGCCTATACGGTGCCGAAGTCGTATGTTTGACGACATTTTTTTTACAATATTCGTTAAACTCTTGTGAAGTGAACGGTGGGCCGTTATCGGTTACGAGCTGCGATGGTAAACCAAATCGTGCAAAAATACTTCTGAGTACCTTAATTGTAGCAATTGCATTCGTGCCGCGCATCGGAATGGCTTCGATCCATTTAGAATGTGCGTCGACTATGATCAGGTATCGTACGCCGCCGCAGTCAGCGAAGTCGGCGTGTACGCGCTGCCACGGGTGCAGCGGAAACTCCCAGGGATGCAGCTGTGCCCGCGGCGGCGCGTCCAGCACAGTGCGGCATGCGGCGCACGACCTACACACTTCTTCAATGTCCCGATCTAAGCTCGCCCAGTAAATATAACTTCGCGACAAACTTTTCATTTTATTCATCCCTAGATGACCCTCATGAATTTCATTTAGTATTGCCTTTTGCAGAGCCTGAGGTACCACTATCCTATATTTATAAATGACACACCCCTGTTCTACTACGAAATCATTCTTTCTTGTAAAAAACGGTCTTTCCGCGTCGCAGCTCGGACTTGACGGCCAACCGAACATCACGTAACCTTTAATTTTACACAATAACGGATCACGTTCCGTCTCTCTTGCAACATCTTTGAAACACACTGGCAACGTTTCTTCTACCAGATTTAAATAATCTACCGTGTTAGCGAAGCGACCCTCCCGAGGTAACGGTAATCGAGATAAGGCATCGGCCGGACCGTTGTCCACCGATCGTACAAATTGTATGTCGAAGTCATATGCAGCCAGGCGTGCTGCCCACCTTTGCAAACGACTGGCTGCTGTCTGCGGGATTCCCCCCTTTGACCCAAAAATATGAGTTAGTGGCTGGTGATCCGTGCGTAACGTAAAATGCCTCCCAAATAAATATTGATGATGTTTCGTGACCCCAAACAAAATAGCAAGCGCTTCTTTATCCAGCTGGCTATAATTGCGCTCGGGCGCACTGAGTGTGCGCGACACGCAACTTACCGGCCTCTCGCTACCATCCGCGTACCGGTGCGCCAGCACAGCGCCCAGCCCGTACGCGCTGCTATCCACCGACAGTACTAGGTCGCGCCCCTCCTCGTAGTGTGCTAGTACCCGTTCGCTCAGGAGAGATCGCTTTGCCTCCACGAAGGCTTTCTCACATTTGGAGTCCCATTCCCAGCCACTATCTTTTTTTAGCAAATTAAATATTGGGTGTAATAGTGCACTCAAATTAGGAATAAATCGCCCATAATAATTAACCATCCCTAGGAAACTTTTAAGTTGTGTCACGTTCTGTGGTCTGGGTGCACTGGAAATGGCCTCCAGTTTCTCGGGATCCGGTCGCAAACCTTCCTTATTTATAATAAAACCTAGGTATTTCACACTATCTTGCATAAATCTACATTTACTTAATTTGACAGTAAGTCCCATGTTACGCAATCTTTCGAGTACAGCTCTCAGATTTTTCATGTGCTCGAGCCTGTTGGACCCTGTCACACAAATATCATCTAAAAATACTACACACTTTGGCACCCCGCGCAGTGGGTCTTCCATAATTTTTTGGAACTTTTCCGGTATAACTGATAACCCGTACGGTGTACGTCTATAAGCAAAAGTACCCATATGCGTAGTTATAGCGGTGTATGGTTGCGAGTCATCTGACAAAATGCACTGTTCATAAGCATGTTTCAGATCAATTTTTGTGTATTTATCTCCCCCGCTAAGATTCGCAAATAACTCCTCGATACGCGGCAACGGATAACAATCCTTTTTTAATTTTGGATTTATTGTTATCTTACGAGTATAATCCCCACAAATGCGTATATCCCCGTTTTGCTTAACAACTGGTACTATTGGGGTTCCATATTCCGAGTAATCAACTCGATAGATGGAACCGTCGGCCTCCAGACGCTCCAACTCGCGCTCGACACGTGCGCGCAGTGCCAGCGGCATGGGTCTCGCTCGCACGTAAACCGGTTCCTTATCTAACAGCTGTAGTCGTATGGGTTGTTTACATGTACCTATATTGTCACTAAAAACCTCTGGGAATTCTTTACATAATTTGTTAACAATTTCATCATCTATGATTTCATTGATGTTTATCTGCGTTATTTTTAAAGCGCGCATCCACTCACGTCCTATTAAAGGCCGCGCCCCGTCCTTAATAATGTATAGTCTTAGTGATCTGCCAAAAAATTCGCCAAGACACACATCAACCTCGATGTAACCAAGTGATTTGATTCGTGTACCCGAGTAGCCACGTAGCACTAGGTTGTCTGGTTGGATTTTTTTATTTGAAAACCAGCTTTGATACATATTCTCACTTATTGCTGATATACGACTACCTGTGTCCACTTCACAATCTACCTTAATGTTATCTATTAACAGTTTAATAAAATATGGTTTGTTACCTCGTGCTGCCACATTCAAGTTGAATATACCATCATCCGATTCGTCACTCACATAATTATGCCTACCGCCACTACGCACTTGTTTGCACATTACTTTTAGGTGTCCTTTTTGACCGCACTCATCACAACTGTAATTTTTGAATCGACACCTTTCGGCCGGGTGTGCCTTGCCGCAGCGCCAGCAGACACGCGCGTGCCCGCCTGCAGCCTCCGTGCCTGCCGCTGCTCCACCGCCTGCTCCGCCGCTGGGCGCACGTAGTGGCCCGCGCGGACGCGGTCGCCCTGCGCGCGCGTTATGCAGGCCCTCGCCCGCCTCGCCGCCTGCCGGTCTTGCTGAGTCCGCCGTCCCCATTGTGGTGCCGCTCACTTCGGCATGCTTCTCCGCAGCCTCTAGTGCTAACGCTAACTCCACTGCCTCTTTGTAGTGTATTTTCTTTTCAGCGAAGATTCTCGAACGCATGACGTCACTTGTCAGTCCTGACACGAACTGATCACGTAAATTCTCTTCAAGCGTCGAGCATGACTTACACTTTCCGAAATTGCACGTAGATGCGAGGTGTTTCAATGCCTGCAGGTACTCTGTGAGGGACTCACCCGCCCGTTGGCGGCGCAACCTGAACACGTGGCGCTCAGCGATCTCCGACCGTTGAGGTTCCAAATGTTCCGTCACCAATTGCACTAATTCGTCGTATGTTTTATTTTCCGGGAAACTAGGTGAACACAGATCGCACATGAGTGCATACGTTTCTTCCCCCACAACTGTTATTAGCATAGGCACCTTCAATTCATTGTCAATTTCGTTCAGCCGTACGTACTGATTTACCCGACGAATATACGCTGGCCACTGTTTCGAGCACAAATTAAACGGTTCTATTTTACCGATAGGCATATTGAATAGCGATTACTCAAGATATATTGAGAGTTAAAAAAAAATCGTACAAAATCCCATCCTCGTCGCCAATGTAACGTCAATGAAAAGCGTGGTTCAACGACGGACTGGTTTATTCACGAACTTAACTAAGTACCCACCACCATACAATTATTAGTACCGACAGATGTCACATCTAGTAATTCAAATAAAATCAAACTCAGTGTAAATAGAGCTTAAACCTTATAAGTTCCATCTAAGATGTTTCTTCAACTCGATGAGATCTTATATAAAAACTTAAAAAATATTTATAAGTCTCACTTTCATGACCAGAAACTGCTCATGTACAGACGCCAGCACATCAAGCTACAGCAATCTGTCAAATTTCTTTAATAGATTTTCAACTTTATCGCTAAAGCATTAGGTTCAAAGTTGATTGAGAAAATTCGCCAAAATACGAACGGGAAAAATGGTAATTATATAAATGGTAATTAGGTATTTGTACACTTTTTCACATTATACGTTCTTTGTTGAACTTAAAAAATTGGGAACATAATCAAACCAAAGAGTGTCCTATGGCGACTATTACAATACATAAAAATGATAAATAAAAATGTTAGAATTACCAGGGGAAACTCGAACGGTAAGGAGATTTTTGTTTGCCAAACACGATTTCTGGGCGATTAAGGTAGGCTAGAGTTGACGCCAAAACACTTTTTGACGTGTGACCCGCACGAGTCGAGACGCAGAACTGAGCGTTTCTATATATTATAATGTACTCTGTGACTGAGCGTGACCGCCGAGTTACTCTTACAGATAGCAATACACTACGCAGAAAAAAGTTACCCTGCGACTGTGTGAACAAATGGTAGTGAGTATAAAGTGTTGGGACAATTTTCAAAGTCGTTACAAATTACCTAAAAGTGTTCTTTAATGTGTATATTTTTGCTAATTAGTAAAGCATGTTGTGTACTATCTAAATTACTTCTTAAAAATACGATCTTTATGGTATTTTTATAACTTTTAGAGCATGAACTGCTAACATTTGGAAATTGGGACACGAATGGTGATGAGATTTGTGAAACGTTTATGAACATAACTTAGTTGTTTAAAACCATAGGAATATATTATGTACATCTGTATATAGTGCTCGAACTATGTTTTACGTGAAATTAAAAAAAAAACATAACTTTATATCTAACTAAGTAGTTATTCGGGGAGGGCCGCGTGATATGCACATGTTCAAATAATCACCCATTTATAGCAATAAATTAAAAGTAAAAAAATGTTTTAAAAACAAGCTTTTAACTGAGACAATGAACTAAAAAGTTAAAAATAAATTCTAGTATCTATTTGGCATGTGGGTACTTACCTATATTCTTAAAAGATTTGAGTCCAATCGGACAACGGGAAGTGGGCCTTATTTAGCTAGCAAGATTTGATTACAGACAACGGGACAGGTGAAACTAAATAATAGCTTGTAAAAAATATAGAACAATCGTTTAAATGTCTTATAGTACGGTTGGTAACCTTAGATCCAGCAGTGATCTGCCCCCTTAGCCAAAATACATTTCTGTTAACGCTAACGCTTCGTGCAAAATGTATGGCAACGACGTTTTGCACGAAGCGTTAGACAGAGAACTGTCACGTGACTCACACCCAGTAATGTCGTTGCCATACATTTTGCACGAAGCGTTAGCGTTAACGTTTACAGAAATGTATTTTGGCTAAGGGGGCAGATCACCAATCCTTTAAACTTAATGGTTCGAGCAACCGTTAACTTAAACTTGTGATAGACGCCGACCCACTGAGTCACCATGTTAAAACATTATGACGTTTGGAATTTTATAGCTCATAGATTTCCATGTGTTTTGATATGAGTCATCATCATCTGCCTAGCCTTTTCCCAACTATCTGGGGTCGGATCCAGTCTAACCGGATGCAGCGGAATACCAGTATTTTACATGGAGCTACTGCCTCTCTGACCTCCACAACCCAGTTACAGGGTAATACGATACCCCTTGGTAAGACTAGTTGTCAGACTTTCGGGCTTCTGACGACCCGTAACGACTTTCAAAGATCCACGATTGACAACCGGGACCAACGGCTTAACGTGCTTTTCGAGGCACGGAGGAGTCTCGGTATGTAAAGATGGTCACCCATACATGGACCAACCCCGGCAAGCGTAGTTTAACCTGATAGATCGACCCGTGCGGCTGTTATGAGTATGTTACAAAAAAAGAACCAGCCAAGAGGGATTCAAAGTCGCGCGCGCGGTTCCGAAAGAATCATATTTTTTCGTGATGTTTTTAAAATTATACACTGTCTAAGTTTACCTGTAATCTTAAGTAAAAATAATTTAATTTTTTTTTTTTATTTTAGACTCAGTAGTTTCGGAGATAAGATGGGATCAATTTTCATCTGTTTTGTTAAATAACGTTAAAACTATTAATATTAAAATTATTTAAAAAAAATTAGAAAAAAAACTAATCACACAGTTATACTGTGTGATTAGTTCATGTGATATGTCGCAGAGTACAGATTGAAAAACTTTATTTTTAACCGACTTTCGAAAAAGGAGGAGGTTCTATGTTCGACTGTATGTATGTTTTTTTTTTTTTATATATATATGTCCGCGCATTTCTCCGTCAGTTGTGGACCGATTTTCAAAATTCTTTTTTTATCCGAAAAAATATACTCCCGTAGTCCCATATAAATTTTATCGAAATCGCTTTAGCGCTTTTTGAGAAACTGAACAAAAATGAAAAATACGCATATCTTGATGACGTTTTTGTGTTCTCCAAATGTTTAAATTCCACGTTCCATGTTATCGGGGTTTTTAGTTCTGGGGTATAAAAACTAAAAAGCGAAAAAGTGTCAAATATCGAAGAAATAAAATACAAACACCGACTTCCGAAATTAAAGTTATTTTTAATTTTTTTGTGTATTTTTTTTTTTGGAAGTCGGTTGTTTTTTTTTGTAAAAAAGTTTTTTTTAACTTTCCGATTTTCACCCCCAAAAGTGACCCATATCCATTTATTGACGTTACACATCCATGTTTGGGTCACAAAAACATTCACGTGTGTGCCAAATATCAACTTAATCAGTCCATTAGATTCAGAGCAAATTGGCTGTGACAGACGGTGACAGACCGACGGACAGACAGACACACGAGTGATTCTATAAGGGTTAGGTTTTTCATTCGGACTTTCGGCACTCTAACAATGAACGAATTTAATCGAAAAGACAATAATAAGTATGAAAAACTAAATCGAAATGACGAGTTTAATAAAAATAGACATGTTTTTCAACGCCCTGCCACACACGAAACGAATTGTAGCTTCATTATTTCTCCATTTAAAAATGTTTTCATTGCATTATCATCTTCAATGTCCATTTTGTAGTCGTACTTTGTATTGTTAAAACGGCCAATTATCATTTTTGCAGATGAAATATCATTGTAATAATAGTTTATGCACGTTTTAATGATTAACGGTCAAGTACACACATGCTTAATTAGGTGTGAAGCGTGCGCATCGAAATACTTAATTAATATACTGTATTGAATTTTAAAACACGACTATAGAATAAAAGATGACAGACAGTTTGTACAGTAAAGGAACTGAATTTTTTGAACGTCGAAGAATGAAAAACAATAACTCACACAATTCGTCATATCTTCAAATCCTGAATCGAATCGAATTGGCTTTGGATTATCATAAATTGAATCGAATTGACTCTGTACACTAATTAGCTGCAAACACATTAACCGACACGAATTCTGAAACTTGTATACTTAACACAAAGTGCTGTTACTTGTCAGTTGGGACAAAAATACTCAAAACGTGCATATTCTAAACTCATTTTTAAGTCAAGAACGGTTGGACCGATTTTATGATATTTATTCTGTTTCGATTTCTTTCCGCCCCGAATAGCAAAATAACTATTAAAACATCGAAAAAAATCACGAAAAAAAAAGAGTGGCACTCCGGGAGTGCCGACAGAAGTGAAAACTTGAACAAAAATGTAAACGTACCAAAAGAAGTTTTCACTTCAATCCAAATAACGTTACCGGTGTTGGTAGCAAGTTCAATTGTTTTTCCAATCTCAAAAATGACCAACGCGCCTAAATTTTCACTTCAATCCGCTAGGCGATCCGCATCCGCTACGAGTGCTACGTTCACGGATAGCGCTCTCTGCAGAGGATGTTTTGACGCTGAGGAATCAGCCGCCCACGTTATCCCGGAATGCGAGGCCGTGGCTTCCCAACGTGTACAAATCCTCGAAACAGTGAGGTCCCAGGAAGCTTCTGTGCTTCTGGGCGGAGTAAGGCTGGCTACGTTAGCCAGGATCTCCACGAACAACGCGCCAAATGGGAGTCTAAGTGCGGACAAAGGAGTCCCCTTACTACTACTACCCATCTCAAAAATGCCCAACGCGCCTAAGTTTTCACTTCAAAAATGTTATTAAAATTCCTTTTCCAATACTTTTTAATAGAAGAAATACCAGCCCAGCCAGGAGCACTGTCCGAGCGTAGCTCTTTAATGATACACTCAACTTCTTCCTCGTCTGTCTCCAGTAAAACAAGCGAGTTCAGAGAATTTCTTCCAAAAGGAGGAGGTTCTCAATTCGTCTGTATGTTTTTTTTTGTAAGGCACGGCTTTTTTGATGATATCTCGAGAAATTCATTTACTGATTCTGAGGCGGTACGAAGTTCAGCTAGTTTCCAATAATTTAAATGACTTACCTATCAGATAATGGTCCCACAAACATGAGACCAATCATGTAAGCGAAGCTGTGAACTGTCCCGACTAACGTTCTCTTCCAATCGTAACAGGCTAACTGGAACTGATGACAAAAAAAAACTATATTAGATATGCACACAAGGTGTAAGGAAAACGCTTCCGAAAAAGGAGACAGATGATAAGGCTAGAGATTCTCGATACGATACCATCAAAAAATCTGGAAAAAAATATACCTATTATTTTTAGCATTTTGCGTTCACTATGCTGTGAGAACAGTTAAATGGAACCGTCCACGCGACGCCGTCGTAAAGTAAAAGGTTACTGGAATACGTTCCGGCTTCGGAAGCGTTCCCCTTACACTCTGTATATAGGTAATGGTTTTGAAGTGAGCTTATAACTCCGAATCGATGCTGGCTCTTTTTGATTCACAGACCTTTGATACTAAATAGGTATGTGTACAAAATAACAGTGCCTTCAATTTTCATTTGTCTTATATACCTTCATGGTGGAAACGAGAATACAACAAAATTAAAACACTGGCAAAATCATCATTATGAGCAACTTTTACGGAACCAACTCTGAAATCGCTAGACTAGAAACACATGTCAGACTTCTACTGACTAAAACTCACACCTGTTCCTTCCTTGCCTAAGTGCCCAGGAGCACGGTAACTCTGTTTCCAATTTATACGCGACTCGTTCAGTAGGTACCTACATTTTGTCTAGTTACACGAACATAAATGTATGAGGCAGCATTTCTTCTTTCGTGATTTTAGTGTTGGTCTTATAGGTAACGTAGGTGTCACCCTCACCAACCATTGCCACAACGACACATCCTGTTTTTCTTGAAAGTGAAACAAAGCTCTATTATTTAATCCTACATTTGATATTTGCTTCCAATCGAGGCACAGGTAATTTTCTTCCCGCCTGGATCCCGGGTAAAGAAAGAGTCACCGCGGTATTGGCGCAGGCAACTGAAGGAACAAGGGTGGTTTAGTCAGTAAAAGTCTGACACGCAATCGCGCTCCACCCAAAGTGGGAAAAGTTATTTGATAATTTCCCACCCAAAAAAAAAAGGTAATTTTCTTCATTACAATTAAATATCATGAATGTACCTATACCACTACAAGGCAAGCATGCTCCATCGTCAGTCACATCATCGTTTACCATCAGATCAGAACTATCTCACCTGATGTTAGTTCAATGGTAAATAATGGTCAAGCGTGAGCCCGTCCATTATAAAAAAACTTGTAATAATTTAACTAGCACTATTATCAATAACTTATAAGAGAGTTAGTTACATACGTCTGCAACAAAGCTGTCTGTCTTATCGTAGATGAACTCTGAACACGATGTCCCATTGATGGTTCCGCATGTGTCGTGCACAAAATTTTCATCTTTGCATCTGAAAGAAATAAAAGCCATTTTAAAACAAATGAATGCACTTCTTTCACTTATCTTTCTCTAAAGGGGGTGATCCACTTGCGAACCCAGCCAACGGTTTAAATCTTTGGCTCGCCGGCTCGTTGGCTTTCGTTGGTGATCCATTGGCGAGCAAAACAGACTACTCTCATCGTTGGTGAATTCATGGCGTGCTCCCAGACGGAGTTACTTGGGTATACTGGATATATCAGGAGAAAGAACAAAAATAAAAGAAGAAAAGACGATCTCGACTCATCCACTGGCGGTTTTTTGCACCGCGGACTTAGAATTTCAAGCATGCACAAAGAGCCAGCGAGCAAATCCGCAGGTGTATAAGTCCGCTGACTTTTAAGTGCTCCATTGGCGGTTTAGACCTTCGGCTCACGAGTTCGTTGGCGTACAGGTTTTGCTCGCAAATGGATCACCGCCTTAATGCCATTACTATAATACACAATCAGATTATATTGTTCTAACTGCTGAGACATAGGCTTCCACTTTGTAAAAGGCAGTGGGCTGTTCGCAGGTTCACAGGTCCCTAAATTTTGGTTCCAGGACAGTGAATTCCTCGAGATGCCAGGAATGCGGGATTTTTCAAAAGTCACCGTGGCCCTGGTGCGCAAAGGCAACAGAATAGGAACACGGGTGGCACCCTCCCGGAGTAGTCATCTGATGACTTCCTAACCTAAAAAACCAAACAGGGGCAGTGGATTCCTCGAGATGTTTTCAAACACCATTTTGTGAGCAGCGATGATGAAATAAATTAAAATGAAGCGCCTGCATGGGATCCCATTCAAGGTATTGCTACAGCACAAATATTTACGAGATAGTTGTTTAAACCCTTGCCCTTAATAGTTCCATAGATTTTATTGGTTCTGCGTTTTAAATAGTGTAGTCATAAAGTTATCAGTTGCGTGAATGACAAGCTTTTGTCATTGACAACTTTATGTCGATTCCGTCATAAAGTTGTAAATGAGCTTGTCATTCACTGTATGGTGTGCATCTCTATAAATTAAAATGAATGTATAGGGTAGACCGTGGAATGTGGCGCTCCATGGTAAGTTTATTTTATTGAATGAAAATATGTTTCCGAGTTTACGCATACCAAAGCTCGTAGCAGAATTAAACATGAAATGTTATCCAGCTTGAGCTACCGGAACCTAGCTTGAACATTATAAACATTAATTTATATACTGAGTGTTTTATAGTTTACAAATTTACTTAATCTTAGATACACGTATAGAGTTATACAATTATCTTACGTTCATCTATTGATAGTAGGTTGATTCGGTTTAGTTTATTTAAATCAAGCTGACAATGGGAAATATAGAAATGAGTCACTGCATGAAATGAAAAGATAATCCCATTAAAAACATAAATGTAAAGAATGGCAAGTTCTCCATAACGGCTTTGTTTATAAAACGAGTACCAATACCGATATCATAATAACAAATAGTTATCGGTTATTAAGAGCAAAATCATTCAAAATAACAATACAAAGTTACTTTATTCACCAGTTCCATACATACTGTTCGATTGCATCCGCATTTATAACTTTGTCTTCTTAAAGAACCCTTAATGTGGTGATTTCTGTTTTTTCCTGTATCTACATCTAATTATCTACCTCTACACCAATTTTCAACTTCCTAAGTCACCGAAAAGTAGTCAAAATTTTTGATGAGTATAAGCAAGTTAGTGATAAAAGCAGTGTTTTTCGGATGTCATTGGTGTGGATTCTGTTTTGTACGAACTAAACTTAATTTAAGCTATTCCTATCTTTTTCTCTCTATTAAAACAAGAAAGAGACGGACGTAATTAGAGCTGTCAAATTTAGTTGAACTAATATTTCCATACAAATTAAGTGTACACGTAAAAACTTGTCGATTAAAACACGGTGATGCGCAAGGCGTAAACTAGTTTGACATCTCTAACTTAGTTCATAGCTATAGCCGTCCTTTTCTCGCACTGCCTTTTAGTGAAAGACAGCGATTCTCTAATTTTAGTTTAGTTATTATTAAGAGAATCGGCACCTTATCTCGTGAATATAAGAGGTTTATCTCGTGAATGTTTGAAGAGTTTTTATTGAAATTTGGGAATTGGTAATAAAAAGAGAAAAATAGAAAGTAGAAAATTTATTTAAATTTATTTGGCACACAATATTCACACAAAAAACTAACCAGAAATAACCTAAAATAGTATTATGTGCCTCACGGCTGCGCCGAATAGGCCCAGTTCAGCATAAATGCCAGACAACTAGTGCCTGACGCTGGTTTTCAACTGGACCCTATGTTACAAAGACGTCAGACAGATGTAAATCAGTTTTTTTGTTTATGTGAATATTTAAAAATATAAAAATTATACATATGTAAGAGATATTAATATGAAAATATACTATTATTTGTTTAAAAGTAAAAGTGGTGTATGGTAGCACATGAAACAAAGGACTGTCGTTAGTAAATAATACATAACTACACAATATACAATAAAAAAATCATATCGAAGAGGTTTTTATTATACATGCAAAATTACAAGCGTGAAGGTCAAGTAGATTTAAAGTTATGGGGGGCCGAAAAAGGCCAAAAATGGTTCGTGTAATATAATCCAGAACCGGTGTGTCGCCCTTTTGCTTTTCAAACTTGACTGCACTGGCGTGTGTCTACATTTTTAAATATTTTTGTACATCCATCACAATATTTTCTTTTTAAAAGACTCCAAAAATGATGAGTGTATCAATTTGGATGTTTGTACGAGTATTTTTTTTATGTATGTTCATACGTACCGTAGACGTATACCTCCGTCATATATTGACGGATTTGCAAAATTCTTTTTTTGTTTGTAATGGCTTTATTCCGAAATGTTTCCATTCACATTTCATATAGATCTGATTATGAGTTTCGGAGACAGACAACGGAACTCTTCAAAAAATTACAGCTAATCAACTGCGATTGTAGTGTTAACACAATATGGAGAACCAAGAAAAAGTGAAAAATAAAAAAAAATTGTCAAAAAAAATAGAATCGACTTCCAAAAAAAGTACAAAATAACTTTAATTTCAGAAGTCGGTGTAAGAAAATGAAAACACAAAACCAGAAGCACCGACTTCCGAAATTAAAATTATTTTGCACTTTTTTGGAAATCGGTTCTATTTTTTGTTAAAAAGTTTTTATTTACCCAAAAGTTGACTGGTACAGAATGCCTTACGGCATTAAGGCCGCCTCTATACAGTGGTATAGAGGCGTGTAGTTGAAATTAATAAATAAAAAAAATCAAACAGTCAAATCGTATATTGTTTTTGTACTCAAAGTGTGAGTAAGTCCCTTACGGCCTGGAACCGTCACCACAGCGCCGCCACCGTGAAACAGCACGACGTTGTACCGCGGTACGGCGCGCCGTACTGGCTCAGCAGTAACCATCGGTTACCCAGGCCTGCGGACGGCGAGTAATGGGTAGCTCGCCGTCCGATCAGCACCAGGCCCGAGAGTCGACGGCGCGTAGTGTTCCACACGCGCCTCAAAGAATTATCAGCAAACATGACGGGGCCCGTCATAGCCGATGCCTGCCCGGGGGTTGAGGATGAATTCGAAAGAGTTACCCCGCCCCTGGGCATTCAGGGCAGGGAAGGCACAGGGGTGGGTTTTAGTCAGTAAGAGTCTGACACGCCCTTCCGCTCCACCTTAGAGCGGGAGATGTCATTGGGTGAGGGAGACTCAACAGAGTCACCCTCACGCCCCCAGCAGCAGCCGCCTACAGGACACGCCCCATCAAGGGTCGTGACACGATCTCCGGCCACCCTAGATGTTGGCCTGCGACCGAGGAGTAGTGGGTAGCTCGCCGTCCAATCAGGATCAGGCCCGCGAGTCGACGGCGCGTAGTGTTCCACGCGCGTGATATATATATACAATTATTATGTAATTATTATCTGTTTATACATCGATCGTTAAGATTAATTAATGAATTTTAGTAAATGATTATTGTAACAAACTTATTTTCCTAGAAATCGTAAGACTGATATGACTCAATTGTCACTTGTGAATCATACTTGTTTGTTACCGGGTATAAAAGAGCAGGGCCTCAGTGGAGCGAGTCAGTTTCTCTTCGACTTCCAAGGCGCTAACATCTCAGGTATGATATTATTCTGACTATTGTTGATTTATTGTTGATGATGAGGTATATTTATATCATATTTATGAGCCATGTAATGTTGTTATGATGATTGGTGTATTTAAAACACAGGTCATAATAACTTGTTTATTAACGTGACGTTGTGCTATATACACTGCTACGATTGTGGTTGTTATATGCCACAAGATAGTTATCGTTGTAAATATGGCTTAGGTGATAGATCCTATAATTGGATTTATTATTATTTATGATGTGTCTTATTAACGTAACGTTGTGTTATATACACTGCTACGATAGTGGTTGTTATATACCACAAGATGGTTATCGTTGTAAATATGGCTTATGTGATAGATCCTGTAATTAGATTTATTATGATAAACGATTATTTATGATGTGTCGATACAGTAAATAAAGAGAGCTACCGTGGAGTTTCTTGCCGTTCTTCTCCACGAAGACCTAGTTTTGCGAACAGGCAATTAGATTTCGATTGATTACAAGCCTATTGGAAATAAATACATAGTCTTGTCTTTGTGCTTTTTCTTAATAAATCCCTTCCTTAAAACACCACATTCACAGTAAGTAAATAATTAAATAAAGTATATACACAAGGTATATAAGTAAATAAAGTATATACACAAGGTATATAAACTAAATAAAGTATATACGTAAAGTATATAAGTAAATAAAGTAAGTATTTAAGTAAATAAAAGAGCAATAAATAGGTAAATAGATAGATAAGTAACGAATATTAAATATTTATATACATCTGGTTACATATCTATACATACACATATAAAAATTCTAACATCAGAAGTGGGATTGTTCTCTGGCTTACATAACAGATTATTAATGAATCTCAATTTTGTTATTTTCATGGGCGATGTTGGAGCAATGGCTGTTTTCTGAATGCCGTTTGAGATGATGGGTCGCCGAGTCCACTCTCGCCAAGATGACATCGCGATGCCGCAATACAGCCCCTGACAACGGCACTACAAGGATCTAGAAGCTGTACGATGTGAAACGTTTCATTGTGAGTTGATACACAACAAATCAAGTCAAGCCAAGTCTAAGACGGGTCCCTGAATCTTTAGGATCAAACCACTATCTGCGACCTCTGAGTTTGATTTGAGTTGACAAAATGGTTGTATTCAAAGGTTTTGGTCATGGCCATGGTTTCAGTTAGTTGGTTAAATAAATTTCAGTCAAGCCAAGTCAAAGACGGGCCCCTGAATCTTTATGATCAAGCCACGATCTGCGACCTCTGAGTTTGATTTGAGTTATAATAATAATAATAATAATTTATTTCTCAATATTTCACATCAAAAAGATTTTGTACACGACCGTAAAAGGCTTAAAGATATACAATAATTAAAACCCCTGACTTCTAAACTAGGTTTATGTACCTGTATCTTAGAAGCCAGTGAACATATAAAGTTTGTGTGCAGTAATATGGCTCTTACGTTACACCTAGATAGGGCACGAGTAGGTACCAACGTATAATAATCCATCATGTCAAGTACAAGAGAAATAAAATAAAGTAAAGTTGACAGAATGGTTGTATTCAAGGGTCATTGCCATAGTTTCAGTTGGTTGGTTAAATAAAATTTCAGTCAAGCCAAGTCAAAGACGGGCCCCTGAATCTTTATGATCAAGCCACGATCTGCGACCTCTGAGTTTGACAGTTTCACCAGACTAAGCAGTGTTGCCTCTGAGTCTGGTCTGTGTAGGTTCTGTTATTTTGATTACCAGAGGGTATTTCATAAAAGTGTACGTAACTCGTAACGCGTTACAAAGGATAAACGTAAAATCGACATTAGTCTATGTAAATAGGATATATCTTACATTGCGTATTCTTACATTTACAAGAAATCTTCTGTTCTGTTTCCTTGGGTGTCATGTTTGTTAAAAATAATGGTAATTATGGCGAAAGCTATAACGAAGTAATTCATATTTTCAAGGTTAGTCCGTATTCATTAATGACATTAACAATAAATGTTCCGAATCTTTAAAAACCATAAAATAAATCAATCAATTTCATATTTTCATAAGCATGAATTTTGATTAGTCGGAAAATAAGTTCACCTATTCTTTACGTATGTTTCTCAAGGGAGAATTAATACTTTCTTAGAAAACATGAAAGTATTTAAAGTGAAATGGTAGGAGAGAGAAAGAAACGAGAGTTAAATATCCATTATTTTGGTAGAATTTTTTTATTGTAGTTAAATAATTTTCGGAGCATTTTTGCGGTTCGACGAGCTTTTGAGTTCTTAGTAATTGCTGTTATCTTGGGACCTCACCTTAAATGGCGTTACACTATATCTCTTAGTGATAATTTGAATTGTCCTAATCTGGAATCTATAGACTGGACTCTAAGACTTTTGGGTAAAAGACCAGGTACTGTGACCCCTTTACCTCTGGAAAGACCATTCCGAAAACCCCTCTCTGCAACGCCTGTTAGAACACAACCTTTAAATTAATATTGGTGCCGATTCTGTTGTACACAAGCTAGGCTTGATTTGGGCTGTTGCTATCTTTTTCTCTCCAACAAAACAAGAAAGAGACTGACGTAAATTGGAGCTGTCAAATTTAGTTGAACTAATATTTCCATACAAATTAAGGGTACACGTAAAGAAAGAAAAAAACATTTATTTGTTACAGTTTAAAGGTACACACACACAATAAAATAATTACAAAAAAAAAAAAAAAAAAAAATTAATAATGTAAAAGAAAAGAAAAAATAAGTAGGTAACAAAATAGAAAAGAAAAAAGTGTGTGCCCCACGGCTGCGCCAAATAAGTCCAGTTCAGCATAAAAGCCAGACAGATGGTGCCTGACGCTGGTTTTCCACTGGATTGTGACATGTCACATGACACGTAAAAACATGTCAACTAAAACACGGTAAAACGCAAGGCGTAAACTAGTTTGACATCTCTAACTTAGTTCCACTTCATAGATATAGACGTCCTGTTCTCTCACTGCCTTTTAGTAAAGGATAGCGATTCTCTACTTTTGGTTTGGTTGTAGACCCGGAGAATCTGCACCATTTTCATACATTTTATTTGGAACGGCTTTTTTGTTTAATACATGAGACTAAACAAAAAACAACCGGTACTCAGAGTATGTTGATACCTCAGCGCAGTGGGATACTGATTTGAATGGGTATCGAAAAACGATGACCCCTACTGAGAAGCTATGTCCACATCCTTTTACAGTATTTTGGTAGAATATTTTTTTGTAGTAAAATAATTTTTGGAGCATTTTAAAGTTGAATGGATTTGAGGTATATTTTTTTTATCTCGTATTTATTTGAAATTTTCGGTGCTTACAATTGTGATCCCTGAGTGGTTATTCACTACAATGAAAATAAAAATGAGACTTGACATCCTAGTGCTTGCCAAGGTATGACCAAGAACTGTGAATTCTAGTGCTAACGGATTTGAGGCTAAGAATAGTCGATTCTAGTGCTCTCTCGGTTGAGAATTGTATTTTGACATTGAAATGAAGGTATATGATAGAAAATTGAAGGTACAGTTACAGAATACAGACAAAGTTCACAAATCCTTTTATTACGATATCTTTTGAGGGAAACCTCAATAATTATGAAAAAAAAAAAAAACAACAGAATAAGTACTTGCTTTATTGCCATGAAATAGATTGTTTATAATAAATTCTCGGTAGTGAATATTAGTGATATTTCTTATGATCAAAAGTAATAATTGTCATTATTAGTTGATGATTAGCCATACAGATTTCGCGGATAGCAGATGAAAATTCGAGTCATTATATTAAAATATTAACAAATTGATGTTCAGCACTTTTGCAATTGGCGCGGGGCCTCATTTCGAATAATGAAAAACTAGTTCAAATTTTACGGTAATTTGACAAATTTATTGAGACTTTATGAAGTTTATGTAATATAAATATTTCGAAAAAATATGATGGTAAAAACTACTTTCTGAATAATTGGTTCCTAATACAAAATTAGAATGATTATTGGAACGAATTTTATATTACTTACACCAAAAGATGGAGCTGTTTGAAATTTTAGTTTTTCCATTTGGCTCTATAAAATTTATATATTAACACATTTTGATACAGCGAAACACTGTTATGAAGTAAAGAAAAAAAAAAAAAAATACCTGACTGCCAGCCGAAATCCTTTGTTACGGCGGGTTCAATTCTTTGTATGAGATGAGGCATCTGTAAGCTATTATTGCTTATTAAAAACTTTATGTACAAGTAAACACAATGAAGGCAGAGTATGCCTCAGGCTTTTTCTACCAGTCTACCACAAGGTGGTGCAGAGACACAATAATGGTAGGTGAAATTTATATAAATGACAAATAGAAAAAAAAAAGAAGTACAATAACAAATACTTAGTCAGTCAATTAAAGTATTATCTGTGGCAATAATATTGTCAGATTGACCGAACGAACTATGGAAAGTTGGGCAGGTCCATGAATGCTGCCAATTTGAGTCTCTTAATGCTGAGAATTTTATGTAACTGACTGTGGCTGTGCCTATGGTTCTGCCTATGGATGTGCCAATAAAAAGACTTTTGTTTCCGCTGGTCGGTCATTTGCTTGGTGCAAGTCTATCCCACTAGCAGCGGGTGGAGGGGGCTTGACACGTCTAGGCAATTGGCAAAACAAAAGTAAAATACAATTGTAGTATTTGTTTCCGCTGGTCGGTCAATTGTTTGGTGCAAGTCTATGTCACTAGCAGCGGGTGGATCGGACTTGACACGTCTATGCAATTGACAAAACAAAATTTGTTTCCGCTGGTCGGCCATTTGTTTGGTGCAAGTCTATGCCACTAGCAGCGGGTGGAGCGGACTTGACACGTCTATGCAATTGGCAAAACAAAGGTAAACTACAATTGTAGAAAAAAGGTATATAATGTACTTCGAGAACTAAGTACTTGTCAGTATGGCCGTGATATATATATACAATTATTATGTAATTATTATCTGTTTATACATCGATCGTTAAGATTAATTAATGAATTTTAGTAAATGATTATTGTAACAAACTTATTTTCCTAGAAATCGTAAGACTGATATGACTCAATTGTCACTTGTGAATCATACTTGTTTGTTACCGGGTATAAAAGAGCAGGGCCTCAGTGGAGCGAGTCAGTTTCTCTTCGACTTCCAAGGCGCTAACATCTCAGGTATGATATTATTCTGACTATTGTTGATTTATTGTTGATGATGAGGTATATTTATATCATATTTATGAGCCATGTAATGTTGTTATGATGATTGGTGTATTTAAAACACAGGTCATAATAACTTGTTTATTAACGTGACGTTGTGCTATATACACTGCTACGATTGTGGTTGTTATATGCCACAAGATAGTTATCGTTGTAAATATGGCTTAGGTGATAGATCCTATAATTGGATTTATTATTATTTATGATGTGTCTTATTAACGTAACGTTGTGTTATATACACTGCTACGATAGTGGTTGTTATATACCACAAGATGGTTATCGTTGTAAATATGGCTTATGTGATAGATCCTGTAATTAGATTTATTATGATAAACGATTATTTATGATGTGTCGATACAGTAAATAAAGAGAGCTACCGTGGAGTTTCTTGCCGTTCTTCTCCACGAAGACCTAGTTTTGCGAACAGGCAATTAGATTTCGATTGATTACAAGCCTATTGGAAATAAATACATAGTCTTGTCTTTGTGCTTTTTCTTAATAAATCCCTTCCTTAAAACACCACATTCACAATAAGTAAATAATTAAATAAAGTATATACACAAGGTATATAAGTAAATAAAGTATATACACAAGGTATATAAACTAAATAAAGTATATACGTAAAGTATATAAGTAAATAAAGTAAGTATTTAAGTAAATAAAAGAGCAATAAATAGGTAAATAGATAGATAAGTAACGAATATTAAATATTTATATACATCTGGTTACATATCTATACATACACATATAAAAATTCTAACACGCGCCTCAAAGAGATGTCAGCAATGCGTGACGGGGCCCGTCATGGCCGGTGCCTGCCCAGGGGTCCTGGATAAATTTGAAACAGAGTTACCACGCCCCTGAACACTCAGGGCAGGGAAGGAACAGGGGTCGATTTTAGTCGGTAAAAGTCTGACACGAAGAGCGGAAGAAGTCACAGGATGTTTTCCCACCCCCAAAAAAAAGGAATGTTTCCTAACAGACGTTGCACAAAGGGGGGTTCCGGGGTTGTCTTTTAAGAGGTAACAGCCCCCTTCAACGTGCTGATGGTGATCACCAGGGTGGTTTTAGCGATATAAGAATCCCACACTTCTTGGTCTTTTCCCGAAAAGTCCAGGTGCCTTTTGAAAGTTTCCCCCGAAAAGAAAAAATTTAAAAACTGGCAAAGTGGATGTTGGGCCACGCGCATGGCAAGATTCCGTAGCCGCTCGTTATAACATGCGGACTTAGAAGGGGGCTATATGTTTATTACTATACAGGATGTAACGGAAAGGTGTGGTAATATTTTAAGAATTGCATCTGCCCATCGATATTAACAACTTTATTCAGGAAAACCTGAGGAAATTCCAAAAAAAAATATTTTTCACTTTTTAGTTATACCCTAGAACTAAAATCCCCAATAATTTGGAGCGTGGAATTTAAACATACTCGTATTTGGAGAAAACGAGAACTTCATCTACGTATCAACCTATACGTATTTTTCGTTTTTGTTCAGTTTCTCAAAAAGCGCTGAACCAATTTCGATAAAATTTATATGGAACCACCTCGGGAGTATATTCTTTCGAATAAAATAATTTTGAAAATCGGTCCACAACTGACGGAGAAATCGGAGGACAGACATAAAAAAAACCCTATCCAAAGATACTCCACACAAGAGGATAGGCGAAAAAAAACAAAAGTCATGCCCACATTAGATGTATGGGAACTACTCGTAGGTACCATAAAAAAATCTTTTTAAAGATTTTATTGTTTTTTTATCGCCGTGTGATTACTATATAATATATCCATGCACAATTGCAGCTTTCTAGTACTAAAAGTTTTTTAGCAATGCCTCGGACGGACATGGGCATACCGATATTATAAGGGTTTCTTGTCCTTATTAGGACTATACGAAACCCTAAAAAGGCTGCTTGTCAGATATAACAAAGCCAATACAAGCTGGCCTCGCATTCTATTGAAAATCCTAGGCCAGCTCAAGGCCAAAGCATTACCACTGACGTGCGTACTACCGGACTATACTTTGGATAATGAGAACCCCTTAAAATTTCCTATTAAGCTACGCTATGCCTTAAAAGTGAACAAAAGAAATTGATCGCTACAGAAACCAAGCGACAATTGATTTACCGGTATTTAACAATCAATGCTGAGAAATACTGTTAAAAGACTATAATCTGTAAGACAGGTAGATAATAGACATGTCATTCTAAGCGATAAATTTAAAAAGAAAAATTTGTTCCGTCGTCACACTTAAGAATTTATTTGTAAAGAAAATAGCTTATTTTGTAATCTTCACTTACGTTAGAAGTAATACAAATAAAAGTTGATGAAAGAGGTAGAACTTTGTGTCTTTATTTCACAGACCCTTTACAATAATTGACTAAAAAAAACTTTTTACAAAAAATATTTGTATTTTTTGTATCATTTTCTCGAACAGAAGTTGACCGTTGTTATGTCGTATCTCCGAATTATATTCTTTCACAGGGGTCACCACTTTTGTAATCTTCACTTACGTTAGAAGTTATACAAACAAAAGGTTTATGTAAGAGGCAAAACTTTGTGTCTTTATTTCACAGACCCTTTACAGTCATTTACTAAAACTATATAACTATTCCCGGCACAATCTATTAGAGGCCTGCCGCTCCTCGACTCCTCAAGCGGAGTGGCAACCCGCAAAAAACCTGAAATGCTACGTCAACGATAATGCAACATTGTGGTACTACACTAACATGAAAATACCAGCATCTTTGAAAGAAATAAAATATTCTGAACTAAATAGAATCACCTATTATTGAACATGGCTTTTAAACGACTTCGCATAAAGTAGGAGGTTCTATGTTCGACTGTACGTATGTTTTTTTTTTAAATTATGACTGTCATCATCATCATTTTCATTTCAGCCGAAAGACGTCCACTGCTAGACATAAGCCTCCCCCAAGTGTCGCCACAATGATCGATCCTGTGCGTCTCGCATCCATCGGCTACCCGCGACCCTCACCAGGTCATCGGTTCACCTTGTGGGAGGCCTTCCAACGCTGCGTCTTCCGGTACGCGGTCGCCATTCCAGAACTATTCGGCCCCTTCGACCATCTGTTCTGCGAGCAATGATCCCTGCCCACTACCACTTTAGTTTGGCGATTCTTCGGGCTATATCGGTAACCTTAGTTCTCTTGCGGATATAATCATTTCTGATTCTATCACGCAAGGAAACTTCGAGCATCGCTCTCTCCACTGCCCTTTGGGTGACTGTAAGCCTTCTGATGAGGCCCATTGTGAGCGATCACGTTTCAGTTCCATAAGTCATCACTGGCAACACGCACTGGTCATAGACTTTCGTCTTGAGACGCTGGTGTGTGAGACGAGAAGATACCACACAACTTCCCGAACGCCGCCCAGCCGAGTCGGATTCGACTGTTGACCTCTTTCTCAAAGTTAGCCCTGCCTAACTGGACCGTTTGTCCCAGGTAGACGAACTCGTCTATAACTTCGAGTGTAGAGTTTCCGATCTTGATAGTTTTGTCCATGTTCATTTTAAGACCCACTCTTTCGGAAGCTCTACTAAGGTCATCGTGAATTGTACTGAGGTCCTCCATAGTCTCAGCCATGACGACTATATCGTCGGCAAATCGACATTAATGCTTAGCCCTCTCCAGTCCAGAACCTTGAAGACATCTTCCATTGCGGCGTGAACAGTTTCGGAGAAACGTTGTCTCCCTGCTTCACACCCACGCTGTAGGAGGATAGGTTCCAAGGGCTGGTCCTGAAGTCGGACTGACATGGTGGCGTTTTCGTACAAACACTTCAAAACCTCGACGTACCGATAGTCGATCTGGCACTATTGGAGAGACTGCAGCACAGCCCAAGTCTCAATCGAATCGAAGGCTTTCTCGTAGTCCACAAACGCTAAGCAGAGGGGCAGATTATACTCTTCAGTCTTCTGTATAACCTGCCGCATCTCATGTATGTGGTCTACGGTGCTGAAGCCTTTTCGGAATCCGGCTTGCTCGGGAGGCTGGAAGTCGTCAAACCTGCGCGCGAGACGGTCGTGATGACTCTGGAGAACAGCTTGTGGACATGGCTCAGAAGTGAGATGGGCCTGTAATTCTTAAGCAGGGGCATTGTCGGCCTTCTTAAAGAAAAGTACCAGCACACCTCTGCCTCAAGCCTGTGGCGTTTTCCCCTCGAGTATGACCGAATCGAAAAGTTTCTGAACGGCCGGACCAGTTTTCCACCCGCCTTCAGAAGTTCGACCGTGATTCCGTCATCACCCGACGCCTTGTTGTTTTTAAGCTGCTTCAGAGCTATCCTAATCTCATACAGGCTGACGTCCGGGATGTCTTCGGTATAGTGTCGGGTCAATCTAGCTCTTGGCTCGTTAGCTGGATTGGCAGCGGGTTTAGTCGTTGACGTGTATAACTGTCCATAAAACGACTCGATGTCTCTCAGAAGCTCCGATTTGGCGGGTATGGTTCTGCCATCGTCGGTCTTCAGTTTCGTGAGCTGGCTTTGCCCAATAGACAGATCTCTTGCAAAGACCCTGGAGCCCTTATTCCACTATCGCTATCGCGTCTTTAATGCTTACGTTTTTAAAGCGGCGGAGGTCGCTGCCGCCTCTCCTTCATGAGCTTGAGAGTAGGATCTGAGAGCTTCCTGTTCTTATTGGTACGGCGAGTCTTGAAGAACTTAGACCCGACTATATGGACAGTTTCTACGAAGACATCATTGTATTCGTCCACGGAGCCCACTAGGCACTCGAAACGATTTTGAAGTTCGAGCTGAAAGCTTTCGAGGTTTTGGATCCGGATCTGTACTGGACGGAGCGTAGATTTCATCAGTCGAGACCTTTCCAGCTTAATAATTAGGTTCAATGTGCCTCTTACTATGCGGTGATCACTTCCAGTTTTCACCGCGTTGATCAGAGACATCATTGAACATCTGCTTCTTCGTCGACATGATGAAGTCAATCTCATTTTTAGTTACACCATCGGGGCTCTGCCAGGTCCACTTCCTGTGCTCACGCTTTCTGAAGAAAGAATTCATCATATAGAGGCCCTCCTTCTTCATAAAACTGGCCAGTATGTGTCCCCGGTGGTTCCGACGTCCAAATCCAAATTGCCCCACTCGCAGCTCGTCACCGTCTCGTTTGCCTAGTTTCGCGTCCCCCCATGACCACGGTGAAGTGAGTTTGTAACCATGCATGGCTCTGGATATATCCTCATACATGGCCTCAACTTCGTCGTCGGGGTGTGTCGAGGTCGGGGCGTAAGCCTGTACGACCTTTGACGAATATGTTTACGATAGTCTGAGTATACGGTACGCCACCTTGGTCAACACACTCTCGATCTTCACCACATTGTTCACGAGGGACTTGTGGATCTGTTTTATTATGTATGTCCACCGATTTCTCTGTCAGTTGTGGACCGATTTTCAATTTTTTTTATCCGAAAGAGTATACTCCATAGGTGGTCCCAAACAATTTTATCGAAATTGCTTTAGCGATTTTTGAAAAAATCAACAAAAACAAAAAATGTGTATACTTAGATGACGTTTTGGTCTCCTCAAATTACGAGTATACAGTTCAAATTCCATGTTCCATGTTATTGGGGTTATCAATTCGGACGTAACTTTAATGTTTAGTTTTAGCTCTGGGGTATAACAACAAAAAAGTGAAAAATAAAAACTTTTTTACAAAAAATACAACCGCCTTCCAAAAAAAATACACCTAAAAAACTTTGAAAAATAACTTTCATTTTCGAAACGCAAGTTATTTTTAAATTTTAGGTGTATTTATTTTTTTGAAAGTTGGTTGTTTTTTTTTTTTGTAAAAAAGTTTTTTTTTATTGTTTTAGTCCGTCAGGCCCCTCGTGTCTCCTTAAAGAGACGCGACAATAGGTTTTTAATTGTGTCTGCTAATGAGGGGCCAATAAACGCATTTTTCTTTTTTTCTATCAGTGAATAAGTGAAAGCTTTCCGGAACGGGGACGACCTTCACCAATGAAGAACACGAATAAAAAGCAGATAAAAATTTAGCGTCACCCCTTACCTAAAAAGTAACTAAAACAGATTTGTGACAAACATTGCCACTTTCTGTTCTCAAGTCAACAAAACGTTGTTATCCTAAACAACATATCGGTAACACGAGGCAGGCTAACCGAGCGTGTTAACGACAATGTTGTTAATGTTACATTGTTGTTAAGTGCTAATAACATTGTTAGCAACAACTTGACTTCGCGACCGGTAGACAGACACCAGCTGGTTGACGTTAAAATGCACTTGACGCGATTAGACGTGAATTGGTGAATATTATTTATTCACGAATAGGGTTTGCCAGCGTGTAGCTCGCCGTCCGATCAGCACCAGGTTCGAGGACGACGGTGCGTAGTGTTCCACGCGCGCCTCAAAGAGATGTCAGCCACCATTGAACGGGGTCCATCATGGCCGGTGCCTTTTTTTTTTTTTGTGGGGTGGGAAATCATCAAATGACTTCTCTCGCTCTGGGTGGAGCGGGAGGGCGTGTCAGACTCTTACTGACTAAAATCCACCCCTGTTCCTTCCTGCCTTTGAGTGCCCAGGGGCGAGGTAACTCTGTTTCGAATTTATCCTCAACCCCCGGGCAGGCATCGCCCATGACGGGCCCCGTCTTTAATGCTGACAACACTTTGAGGCGCGCGTGGAACACTACGTGCCGTCGACTCTCGGGCCTGGTGCTGATCGGACGGCGAGCTACCCATGAGAGATCGTCTCGCGGAGCCGGAAGTCCCAGGCGCCTCCTGAGGCGGTTGCTGCTGAGAGCGTGAGGTTGACTCCGTTGTTGATGCTCCCTCACGCGTCCCGCCTCCGCCTTCGCGAGCATTACTGCTTCGCAGAAGGAGGAGACGGCTTCCCATTCCCTCTCGCCCCGTACCATGGCCTGAACCAGGGCAGGGCGCGAGAGGTCGCTGCCACCTATCGCATCCACGAGGACACGGCGGGGCTCCGCCCAAGCGGGGCAGACCTCCACCGTATGCTCCATCGTGTCCTCATGGCCGATGCTTGCATGCCAAGGGGACGCGGATAAATTCATAACAGAGTTACCACGCCCCTGGGCACTCAGGCAAGGAAGGAACAGGGATGGGTTTTAGTCAGTAAGAGTCTGACACGCCTATCCGCTCCACCCAGAGCGGCAAAAGTCATAGGATGATTTTCCACCCAAAAATAAAAATGGTTTGCCAGCGTGCAGGTCGGAAATTATGCCACATGATCCTAATACCTGGCGGTGGCAGTGGACAGGGCACAGTTCTCGCAGACCAGATGCCGAAGGCCGAACAGTGCTGGAGTGGCGACTGCGTAACGGAACACGCAGCGTTGGAAGGCCTCCCACAAGATGGACTGATGACCTGGTGAGGGTCGCAAGAATGTGATGGATTTGAAACGCACATGACCGTTCGTTGTGGCGACACGTGGAGAGTTGCATCTCATAACCACTCTATTAAATAAAACTGACAATGCGGCTTAATCGTCAACAATTTTCAAAATTGTGTAATAAACATAAGACAGACTCGCACGCGATGGTTCCAAACAAATCATATATTTTTGAAATGATTAAAATAAACTTATAATGTTGTCCTCTAAGTAAATTTTAATAAAAAGAAAAAAATTATAATTCTTGTATTTTTTTTTTTACAATTTTGACTCAGTAGTTTCGGAGATAAAGGGAAAAATGGTAAATTTTCATCTCTATCCTTAAATAGCTTAAAACTATTATTTTTTTATTATAAAAAAATACCTTTGAGATCCTCACAATGTGCTTATTGTCGTATGATACAGTTTGAATTTTTTTATTCTGATTTTCACCCCAAAAATGTCCCGCATAATATACCATATTCTTTTATTTACTTTATAAGAGGACCCTAATGGTAACCAACGGGACTCTATTACTAAGACTCCGCTGTCCGTTCGTCTTGCAGCGGGCTATTTCTCAGATGCTTAATAGGTAGACAGTTGAAATTTTCACAGGATGTGTATTTCTGTTGCCGCTATAACTACAAATAATAAAAAAAAACATTAGAAATTATAGCTCCCAGCTATAATTTCTAATGTCCAGCTAATTATAGGGGGCTCCCAGGGGAGCCCCCTATAATTTTTAATTTATTTTGTGTCTATACTGTCTACCTATGTCGGATCATGAGATACAGCCCAAAAAAAATCCCAAAACAATACGTTTCTAGAAACGTGTTTTTTTTGGTTTTTTTTTCAGTTTATGGTACGGAACCCTTCGTGTGAGAGTCCGACTCGCACTCCAATTTTTTAGGTCACAGAGGTCCAGTAAAATCGAAGCAAATTGGCTGTGACAGATGGACAAACAGATACACGAGTGATCCAGTAAGTTCCGTTTTTTCGAAAAAAAAACATACAAAATTGAAAAATTGTCGGCCATCCACTGTCGCCTGTCAGTTTATTAAATTGATCCCTGATTATCCACCTCTTACGAATAATCAGAAAACCCGAAAGTCCAGCAGCGAGTTGGTTCATAGAATATCGGTTTTCCTCAGTAATTGGGTTTTGAAATTCAGACGTCACGTCAGTTGCCTTGGGGAATATAGAGGTATTGGCTGGTTTTACCAAGAAGTCGAAAATTAACGTAGTTAGGAAAAGGCTAGGCAGATGGATTACTTAGCAAGTTAGATGTACTGACGACAGTAATTTAATTGCTGGTTGGGTTAGTGTGCCCTTCCGTGCTCAAAGTACGTAGTTACAAACCAGCATCGAGTAACTATTTCTGGTCGTTACTTGTAGGTATGTATATGATCTGTATAAACATGGATGGCTATCTACCTCTTTCATGAAATTTGTGAGGAAACCTGGACTTAGGTTCATATTCCAAGTAGTTTCCTCCACTCGAATCAATCGAATTGACAGGTATATTTTGTTATTTATTGACATTAATCGAAGGCTTTTCTTTCCGTTGTCACGGCGACGTGTCGAGTCGAGTTTCTTGGAATACATAACAGGGTTTAAAAGAGTGTCCATGGAGTTTCTTGCACGTTCTTCTCCATAGAGATCTACGCTTTGGAATGTGCTTCATCTTTCTGACTGACTTCTTGACAATTTAAAAGTGCCTGTAAATGGTTTATTTGAAATAAATGCTTTGAGTTTGAGTTTATGGGTGGACTTGGAATATGGTCCTTATTCATATGGTCCTTCTGCCTTTCGTGTCGTGGTACATTTACCTATTTATACTGTTTGGGCCCAGTAAGTGGCCTTGTTCAGATCATCGAGGGTGCAGGTGAAAACACATATAGGACACTCCAGCAGATGAGACATAGTTATTTCATTAGCTCCGCACTTGCACAGTGAATTTGATGGATCGATATCCCCCTCTTCGCCAATGGTCCTTATACAAAGTTAGTTACAACAAGTCTAAAGTCGACAAGCTATCTAGAGCTAAAATAGTAGTGATTCTCGTGCCTTCTCTGTACGAGAAGATATGCTCAGCATTGCGACAATTACCGGCTGGTATTATTTTGACTTCAAACGTCTATTTAACCCTACAATGTGTTAAATAGGTAGGTATAGCTATGATCAAGTTCACACGAGCACAATAGTGTCGCCTGGGAACGCGTCTACATCGCTTCCGCAGTGCAACACATTCTCAGGCTATTACAAATACTTAGTATTTTCAAATGACCTAGAATATTCAATTGATTCTTCGAAAAACCTTAAGAAAGAAACTCTTTCTGATTACTTTTAAGTCAACAACTGTGTAGCTGTTAATACGCGCTTTTGTAGCACATCAGGTATGTTTGCAGACGCACAAGTGGATGGCTTCCCTGATGCGCCGCTTGCGGGGCAGCCCCAACAGCTTTCTGCAACACATTGCGGGGAGAATGGACACCGACAGCTCCTTCATGGAGTACTGGACAAGACAACATGTCAGGCGCTTCTGATCCAGTGTGTCCATTAATAGCATATCTGATATATTGTGTTTGTCTCAATGTAAAGTAGTAATATTTATAATTTATTATTGTTATGTTATTTTAATCGGTTGTCGTGGTATGGGCATGTGATGCGGAGGAATGAAGAAAATGTCGTGAGGAAAGTCTTGTGTATGGATGTGGATGGCTATAAGAGTAGGGGAAGGCCAAAGAAACGATGGTTGGACTGTGTGAAAGAGGATATGGGTAAAAAGGGGGTGACTACAGAGATGACGACTAATAGAGGAGTATGGAAGAAAAAGACATGTTGCGCCGACCCCAAATAAATTGGGATAAGGGCAGGAGAATGATGATGTTATTTTAATTTAATGATATTGTATGTATAATTTTATTGTATTACATCTAATTTTATTGACTGTGTGTTGATTATTTTAGGGTGTGTTATGTCTCTTTTTTAATAATAATGTATGGACTTCGTCTGAAAATAAAATGAAATGAAATAACTCCAATAATAATAGCCAAAGCCCGGCTTTGCCTACTACTAAGTATCTCATTGCTCGTGCCAGCCCTCACGTTCCAGTACCAACCTCATCCAGGTTCCTACCCAAATGGCCATCCGTCAGTCGTAAATAAATACCTGACGGCAGGCTACTCGTATTTGGATGTTTCGACAACCCAGCACACACACGTCTGACGAAGCCTGACGCGGAGAGCCGACCCCAAATAATGGGATAGCACTAGTCAAAGAGATATAGAGAGAGAGTATACATAACAGGTTTTTCTCCCAGCTTCGCGACCATAACCTGTTCCATTTGTGTACATCATTTTCCGTTATAAAACTCAGCAAGGGTTTAGCTTTTAATCAATAAAAGAATTTTCCTTTTCGTATCAACAGGTGCTTTCAAACATGACGTCCTATAAACAAACAAAACAATTATACCTCTTTAAATTACCATATCTAAATCTATTTTATTTAGATTGCTGTGAAGCCATCACACATTAAAAATAACTCTAACAATCTACATTATTATATGATGTTTAATAACTGGAACCGCATACAAAAAAGTAAATTTGTGGGGAAATCCGCCACTATTTTTGCTCTTTGAAGCATCATCAGAACACGGTTACCATAAACATACATAGAGTAGCCCGGTGGTAAGAGCCCCGACTTACTTGTCGCTGGTCGGGGGCAATAACTATACTTTGTGTAATTTATATTTATTACATCTCTCAAAACCGTTATGAAAACATTGTATGGAAATCGGAATTTATACTGTGACCGGGAGGAGATCAGGCGCAGGATCTTTATGTGCTTTCCGAGGCTCGGGGGTGTCATACCACAAACTTCTAAACTCCACACGGAACCATAATTCTTCCGACCGAATTTCGATCACGGTGTCTAATCTCAACGTAGATTAGCCAAGTACGCAGGAGATATTATAGTGCACAAGCGTGTGCGCAAACACAGGTGCACTCTCTGTTCCTTCCCTCTCATAGTCCGATGGGACGGGAATCCGACACGACCTGGTCCCGCACAGGATGTCACACCACCAGCTTCTAAACTCCACACTGAACTATATACTCGTACAATAGGAATACGTCGCCTTAGTGCTTATTTGTCCTATCTACCAATGGAGAAAATTTTTACAGTAGAAGAGTTTTTTGTCCTATTTTTTTTAGGCTTTAATTTTTAGGTTTGAAGGTCTATCATAATACATGAGTTATCTATGCATTGATTGTTATAATTTCCATCTTTTTTTTTTCAATTAATATACCTTATTTTACAGTCCCAATGTGGACATAGGACAAACATGCACAAATAAAATTACGAATGTGGACTTAGAACAAAACCTCATTGCAGATAGGACAAAGTGACTTTAAGTGACTGTTTCATTTTTACGTGCTTATTTGTACTATTTTCCAAATGAATATGGCGTCGTGGGCTGTGATTGTTCGTTTGAGTGGACATGGAACACTCAAGCACTCAACGTTTCTTACGATGTGGGATATAAAACAAACACTGGACATAGAACAATTAAGCACAAAATTCTCATTACAGTGTCGTGTCACAAATAAGTTTTATGACTTTTTTAATTTTATAACAGAAAAAAGTTTTGAATATTCCTTGACTAACAGGATTAAAATTAGACTTAACAGTACTGCATTGGGCGCGTTCATTAAGGCAGCGATCAGCTCGCCAGATCAATGCGTTCCAAAGGGTCATGGCGATCTGCATGATCCGAGGATACCGCACGGTCTCCCGTGAGGCTGCGAGCCTCCTTGCCGGACTGTCACCGTGGGATCTGGAGGCAAAAATCCTCGCGCACCAGTATGAGTGGCGCGAGGAGGCAAAACGCCGGGGCGAAACTCCGCTGCCGCGACCACTCGCGGCTCGGCGGACAGAGCTCTGGCAGGATCTCATGGTGACATGGAGATAGCGACTGTCGCAACCCAGCGCTGGGCACGCCACCATCGCGGCGGTAGTGCCCCTCTATGAGGAGTGGCTGGAGAGGTGCCACGGCGCCCTCACCTTCTGCCTGACGCAGGTCCTCACCGGACATGGCTGTTTCGGGAGGTTCCTGTTTCGGATCAAGCGGGAGGTGATCTGATGACTTCCGGGTGTTTCCACTGCGAGGATCGCCCAGAGGAGACGATGGAGCATACGGTGGAGGTTTGCCCCGCTTGGGCAGAGCACCACCGTGTCCTCGTGGATGCGATAGACGGCAGCGACCTCTCGCGCCGTGCCCTGGTTCAGGCCATGGTACGGAGCGAGAGGGAATGGGAAGTCGTCTCCTCCTTCTGCGAAGCAGTAATGCTGGCGAAGAGGGAGGCGGCATATGTGAGGGAGGCTCAACAACAGCAGGTTCGCCCTCACGCCCTCAGCAGCAGCCGCCGCAGGAGACGCCAGGGGCTTCCGGCGCCGCGAGTCTACCTCCGGGCACCGTAGACCCGGGCCTGCGGACGGCGAGTAGTGGGTAACTCGCCGCCCGATCAGCACCAGGCCCGAGAGTCGAAGGCGCGTAGTGTTCCACGCGCGCCTCAAAGAGTTGTCAGCAAACACGACGGGGCCCGTCGTGGCCGATGCCTGCCCGGGCGTTGAGGATAAATTCGAAAGAGTTACCTCGCCCCGGGCATTCAGGGCAGGGAGGAACAGGGGTGGGTTTTAGTCAGTAAGAGTCTGGCACGCCCTTCCGCTCCACCCTAGAGCGGAAGAAGTCATTGGATGATTTCCCCCCCCCCCCCCCCTCCGAAAAATAAAAAAACAGTATTGCATTTAAAGTTCATTTTCGATAAATTTGGTCTATAGGACATACAAGCACTGAGGCGACGAATAGATAAATAGATATTACTGCGAAACTACTAATCAACCTTGCATTCTATTAGGTGTGCATACAAATCAGAGAAAGTAACTTGAACTTGACAATAGCATCCTTATCAATGTTTATTTACGAGATAATTATAAATACTGATCACGACTATCAAATACAGAAATAACATGATGTTCACATGACTACAGAACAACTCTATGATGACTTTCACTAGGTTTCACGGAAGTAAATTAACGTGCTTTAATAACACAAAAAAAGACTTTTTACAAAAAAATACAACCGACTTCTAAAAATTACAAAATAACTTTAATTTTGGAAATCGGTGTTTGTATTTTTTTATTTCTTCGTTATTTGACATCGACTTCCGAAATTAAAGTTATGTTGCATTTTTTTAGAAGTCGGTTGTATTTTTTGTGAAAAAGTTTTTTATTTTTCACTTTTTAGTTGTTGTACCCCAGAAGTAAAACTAAATATTAAAGTTATGCCCGAATGGATAACCCCATATAATTTGAACATTTGGTGACAACCAAAACGTCATCTGTGTTACTGTGTATACATATGTTTTGTTTTTGTTGATTTTTTCAAAAAGTGCAGAATCAATTTCGATAAAATTTATACGGGACCATCTCTAAAGTATGACCTACCAAACAAAAAAAAAGAATGATCAAATCTATTCCCAATGGCGGAGATATCGCGTAACAAACATAAAAAATAAAAAAAACGTACAAACGAATTGAGAACCTTCTCCTTTATGAAGTCGGTTAATTAGACGCTAGTCAAATGATAAGCCAATTCCATACGGGTCCATCTTTCCGAGGTAACCGTGCCGATAACCAGTCTTCTTGATCTTCTTTTCCACTCTCAATTTTGGGGCATAATTCGAGGCAAAGTCTCAACTGGCGGAATAAATGTTCAAACTTTATCAAGCTCAAGTTTGATCTTGCGTGGATTATTGTTCTCATCATTGGGACAGATCTGCCAGATACCAGCTATAATAATTTCCCTACCAACTATATACATTATAGTACGCAATAAAGAATTGAGAATTGATGCGCTTGAGTCTATTGAGAAATGAGCCAATAGAATCATCGGCAATGATGAACTAGGAGTGTGCGTCGGAATTGCATAGTTTAATTCCGCTAAGCCCGTTCCATCATCAGATCTCTAGACGTGCGGCAATGCACCTCTGGTACATGGTGAATATATACCAGATAGATGTTTTGGTAGTTCCCAAAACATATTGTGCATGTGGGTGGGCCCACATGCACAATATGTTTTGGGAACTACTAACAGCTAAAGAGTGGAATTCACTGCTAGAGTCTGTTTCCTGATAGCTACAACCTGGAAGTCTTTAAGTCGAGAGTGAATTGGTTACTTCTAGGCAAGCGTGTTCCATCTTCGACCACATCATCGCTTACCATCAGGTGACATAGTGCTCAAACGCGAGACTATTAATGATAAAAAAGGCAAAACTGCAAAGTCTGGAGCATCCACGCCAAGTTTTCAACCTGTCGGTTTTCTATCGGTTACATTTATGAGAGTTTACGCTGGAATCACATAGTTTAATTCTGAGAAGTCTGTTCCATCATCTGACCACTAGACGTACGGCGATGTGCCACCGGTACATGGTGGACATCCCACCCATAAGTTGCAAAACGTTTTGGGAATACATTCGTTATGGCGCTATTAGCTGCCAACGACCTTGAGTGGTTAGCTTGCGTGTTCTGCGCTGAGCTCACGTAACGCGTCGTATGTCCACTCAGTAATAGGACTCGCCTATCAAGGAGCGCTGTCCGAAATTAGATGCATTATTAATTTATTACACATAAAACAACAGGTATCAACGCGTCAAGTCCCTCATTAGCAGACACAATTAAAAACCTATTGTTATGTCGACGCGCGGGGCCTGCCTGATGCGTTAAACTAAAACTCTGAGACTAAATTTATTTTATTTTAAAATTTTAGTAAATGATCTTTTAAACAGTGAAGGTTTCATAAAAATACGCTATAGTTTTTGCGTGATTCTCAATTTTTTATACGCATTAGACATAACTATACAAATTCATTACACTATGTTATAAAAATATAGTAAAAAAAAAATATAGTAGAGTAACATTTTTTTTTCAAAGAAATAAAACAAGTCGTTTAGACGTGATCTTCAATTAAAAACCATTAAAAGTCGTATAATTGCGCCTTAACAGCTAAGAGTGATACTAGCTACCGGAGTTTATGTTTGTTGATAGCTACTACCTGGGGGTCTTTATAGTGAATAGTTTACTTCTAGGCACGTGTGCTCCATCGCGGCCAAGCGCGAGCCTATCATAGTTAAAAAAAAGATAAGATGTTGAAAATTCATAAGCCAATACACATTACACATCAATATTCATTTTGAGATCATTACAGTCATTCCGGAATCTGAGGATTTAGCACTTCCTGTACAACATGTTCTGGTTTCCCAAATAATTCCTGCTTGTGAAGACCAGAAAAATGAATCAGTACTCACGCTATATACTCTCACTCGCACTTTACCGGGGAGAAAAGAGTTTGGAAGTCAGCCTCAAAAGACCAAGGATTAGAAACTGAAAAACATTGTAGTGATCACCTTTTTATGAAGGGCCTACCTCCGCATAAGTGGCGCCCTCATTGAATAGAAAATCGTATCTTTGCAAGGAAAATAAAGATTGAAGAATCTTATGTTGCGTTTGTTACTAAGAAGATAAGGTATTTTTATGTTGTTAAAACAGGACACAGTACCAAAAACGGCCGTTTTTGGTACTTTTGCTTACTACTTTGGATACCAAACATTTTGAGGCGTCTTTCAACAACGTAAAAATACGTTATCCTATTTGTAACAAACGCAACATAGGATTGTTTAATCTTTATTTTCTACGCTTTGCTACGATTTTTTATTCAATGAGGACAACACTTGGCGGCTATATACGCTTTAAGCTAGTGATAAAACGGAGTCATCCATCATATTAATAATATTAGTAAATTTGACTTATTCAAATCTGTTCTAAAAATGGTCCTTTATTGCGAGATTAAAAAAAAACATAGCTCAGCCTCTGCGTGAAGATTTTGATTTTGGAATAACATTTTTTTTTTTGGGATCCGCTCGTGTTACATGAGCTGTGACTAATGTTTATTCTTTACGCCTTATTTATAAAAAAAATAACCAAACGATAAATTTAAACACTGATTAGCATGGTTCTCAATTCAAAACCCGGTAGAAGGATAGTAAAGTGCTGACCGACCAATTGAAGGAGGTTTTGTCCTTTTTTTTCTTTTTTTTTGTCCTAATGACAGCTGAGTGTGATGACTAAATCTAGCAACAAGATCGCCCACTGTTACACCCTATTAATTATTATACTCCTGTTGTAATTTGTTATGGTGTACCTACTATAAAGAATACAAATCAATCTATAGATATCGATGATAGAATGACACTTTTTCCAGCGAGGCACTCTTGTCTCTTCTCTATGCCTGCCTGCCTGCCTGCATGAGTGCGAGTCTAACCGGATGCAGCTGAATACTAGCATTTTACATGGAGCGACTGCCTATCTGACCTCCACAACCCAGATACTGGGTAATATGATACCTCTTGGTAAGACTGGTTAACAGACTCTCGGGCTTCTGACGACCCGTAACGACTGTCAAAGATCCACGATTGACAGCCGAGACCAACGGCTTAACATGCTTTCCGAGGCACGGAGGAGTTTCGGTATGTAAAGATGGTCACCCATCCATGGACCAACCCAGGCAAGCGTAGCTTAATCTGTAAGGATTGACCCGTGCGGCTGTTATTACTTTAGCCACGAGCTCCTAACCTTTAGTCATCAGTGTGATGGGTAAACGTTACTATCCTAAGGCGCTATTAACTACCAACGACCTTGAGTGGTTAGCTTGCGTGTTCTGTGCTGAGCTCACTTAACGCGTCGTACGTCCACCCAGTAATAGGACTCGCCCATCAAGGAGCGCTGTCGGAAATTAGACGCATTATTAATTTATTATACACAAAACAACAGGTTTTACACTAAAACACGTATACTGAAATATAAATAAATAATTTGTCTTTATAATGGTGAAAGTTTCATAAAAATATGCTTTATATTTTTTGCGTGATTCTCAATTTTATATCCGCGTTAGATTTAACTTTACAAATTAATTACAGTAAGTTATAAAAAATATAATTTCAAATATTCACATATCAAATTAAGAAAAAAATTGTTTAAAGTAACATACATTTTTTTCAAAGATTTACGACTAGTTGTACAGACGTGATGTTCAATTAAAAATCATTAGAAGTCGTGTAACTGCTGCCTTAAATTTAGAATCCAATTGTCAATATTTAAACTAAGTATAGTATGGCTAGCGAGTTTTATAAGTAAGCCTGTTAATTTTATGAATTATGAAAAGTGTACCACTGACCTATATCCAACTTCTTCGACAGCAAACACATAGTTTGAGCTATAGGCCGTGTTTGAGGCGTAGGCTAGGCCAATTAACACCATCAGCTGTGCGTGGTAAGGTCCAAACATGGCAAAATTTCCCAACACATCGTCCAAATGGGTCTTCTTGGGCTTTTCTTCAGAAGTCATGGTTAAATATGGCACAACACTTTTTTTTATTTACAAAATTAAAATGTTGGAAAAACTGCTTGAACAAAATCTGATGGAACTTTCACTATTTTTAAATTAATAGTTTACTTTACTTATATTTGCTTTCCGTTACCGCCAATTCATAGTTTGTTTACATATTAGAAAGCCGTTAAAAAATTATTGCACTTCAAATCGATAGTTTTTGTACTAAGACTGCCAGCAAAACTCTTGCGCACTACAAACTGAACCGACAACTAACTACAAAAAAACACTTGTTCTTATACATAAACGCATAATGCATTGTTTTGAATGCTACATTAACACTGCCACGTACAGTCAACAAAAAATAAACAATTAAAGTCTTGCGGCTTTCCACCAGACCATATAGCGCGACTAAGTCTCAGTCATGAATGTAAATCACAGTTTGTAGGACAACAAGGTACAGTTCGGCCAGCGAACAAATGCATTGTGAGTTGATTGTCGTAACGACTCCCATTCACGGCACGACTGTGATCGAGCATCCGCCACTACATTTAGAGTCGCGACCACCAGTATAAGTGTATAATCTATGGTCGCGACTAAATCCACGGCCGCAGAGCAAAATAAGACAACCTGTTTTGTATTTTTGTTTTTGACTTTCCTCATCTTCAAGCAAATAAAAGTAAAAAAATATACTTTGAAATAAAAACCCAAATACTAATAACACCTTAAATATCATCATAATGTGTGAATTATGCAAAAAAGCGACGCTTGTCTAATTTTATGTACCCACATATTTTATACATTAAGACATTAAAAAAGTGCATTTGCATTTGTGCAATAGCGACCGTTGGAATCTCAAATATTTGGGCCTATGACGCGTTCCGAGTACGTTGAAATCGCTATAAGCGCGACAAAAACCGTTCCGAGTCGCCGTGTACTCGACCATCATCGATTTCTTGACGTCATGCGTGAGGTCATCATCGACACCAATTTGAGGTTAAACAGTACTCACGCAGTCACGCCGCAAAACGTTATTACTGTGAACGTCAACTTGTGACATTAAATTTTATTTTTTTGTTTATTTTCTTCAAAATAAAATTGTTTTAACTGGTTAAATTCAGCATTTAAGTTTATTTCCTTATAGGAATGTTGGGTAAAAGACTAGTTTTAACCTACGTTCATCGATAACCGGTGGATATTAGGTTCGTCTTCATTTGTCGTTCTAAGAACTCATCAACTCATCACATGAAACCCGTTCCTAGTTGTCATATTACAATCAGCGACATGAACACATTTACTGAATCGGAGCACCTGCTGACGCTGTGGTCGCTAATTAATACCAATATTTTTATGACCCGAAACGCACTCCTAAAACCAGCCACCCACTAGAGCGGAGCGGAGTTGTGCCAATATATATCAAGGCCCTAATACCGGCCAAGTGGCGCCATCATTATCGTAGCATAGCATAGAAAATAAATATTAAAGAATCCTACGTCATGTTTGTTACAAAGAGGATAAAGTATTTTTACGTTGTTATAACAGGTCTCAGAATGTTTCGCATCCAAAGTAGTAAGCAAAAGTGACAGAAACGGCCGTTTTTGGTACTTTTACTTATTACTTTTACATGATAAGCTACGATTTTTTATTCAATAAGGGTGCCACTTGGCCGGTAGTAGATCCTTAACCTGATAGATCTACCCGTGCGGCTGTTATTACTTTAGTCACGACTCTATGAACGTCGAAATGGTCGTGATATTTTCGCGAACATTGTTGAGACAATTGAGATACTATTCTTAGTTTCAAATAAAGGTGACTTCTGACTTTATGATCTTTTTTATTGGGTCACAAAAGTGGACGACGATTTATAGACCGAAACCGAATATATATTGGTATTTAGGTAATATACAGGCTGTAACGGAAACCGTTAGATAGGTATTCATATTTTAAATCTGCCCATGGAAATAAACAACTTTCTTCAAGGAAGATGTAGGTAATTCTGCAAAAAAAAAAAATTAACTGTCCGTACAAAGTTATCATCAGCTGATGAGGTCTTAAATTCCATTTCGGAACTGATTATTAATTTCTTAAGAAAGTTTTCCATTTCTATAAGTAGAAGCAATATTTAAATATACACTTTACACACTGTTAATGCTTCAAAAAATTTTTTTGATTAAAATCGCATTGTAAATAGGCCTAAGTTTTTAAGAAATAGTTAACTCACGGCCTTGCTTAAAATAATGACAGGGTTTTACTTACGCGCACCGTGTTCAAGTCGATTGGAAAATGATTCGTCGCAGTGAATAAACACGTGTTAGCTGTTACTTTCTCTCTTATTAAATTATGATGCGAATTCACCTTTTAATCTATTTTCATACTTACGCATATTTTTGACTGACTTGACACATTAATTTTTTTTGGGACAAGCTCGCCACACTATTCCCAAGCCACTGTAACTTCTGTAAGCCAGAATCAACAGTGGGGACCACCCGAAAAAACGCCGAGGCAATGAAGCTCGACGAGTCGCAGAGAAATGATTAAACTGTCTTGGGTCCCACAACGAAATTAATCAGAAAAGACAGCGGAGGAGAAAGAAAAAAGAAAAAATTACTTGACACATGTAAACTAAATTACTATTTACCAAATTCGCTTTTGGGCTACAAGTGATTTTGCTATTATTTAGGTACATAGCTACTAGCGACCTGCCCGCTGGGGCACACACGAGAACAAAATAATCTGAAAGACACGTAACGCCATCTAGCGTCCTTGTGTGTTGTGTGTTCGGTAACAGTACTTTTTTTCTAGATCAAAGGTAACTATGTCCTTTTCTGTATCCCTGACAACCGATCATCATTAAATTTGACATATACGTATATGTGAAATTTAATGATGATCGGTTCAGTAATTGAGATATGAAAAGGTAACCAACAAAACATTTACTAACACATTTATAATATTAGTTAGGATTGTTAGTAGAAATAAGACATGTCAGTCAATATCATTTATAGTTGAGCCTTTACACCAATAACCTTCATTTACTTTTATAGCCATTACCTCTATAACAAAACAATAAAATTCAATGGGTTTTTTACTTGTTTTTCTTTTCAATTCAATGCCAGGCATGGCGAGATGAACGCTTACGCAACAGAGCGTATCTCACTTAAAGCATTGCTACAATATTATTCCCGATTATAACAATTAAAATATAGTGTCATTCGATTTAGTTTTTGGTCGCTACAGTAGTCAAGTAATATATACAGGGCGTAACGAAAAGGTGTGGTCATATTTTAAGAACCGGTTCTGCCCATGGAAATGAATAACTTTCTCTAAGAAAAAATAGAAAATTCAAAAAAAAGAATTGAAGTTTCCTTACAAAATTATCATCAGCTGATCAATATTTGTATGAGAGGTAAAATTTTTTTTGGGGATTACTTCAGGTTTTCTTGAATAAAGTTGTTCATATCGATGGGCAGATGCAGTTCTTAAAATATGACCACACTTTTCCGTTGCAGCCTGTATATGTATAGTATTCCAAGTTAAACATAATACTTTTTATTGCTAGGCACGCGTTTGACTACTATACTTAGAACAACACAAATAAACACACTTCAAAAACTGTAAGGTAAATAATTTAAAAAAAAAACAAAGCAAATTAACTTGTTTTTATATTAAAACAACAAAACGTTGACTGTGTACATGAAACAGTGCCTTTACTTAAAAATTCGAAAGGACTGCAGCCTTATACTTATAACCATAACTAAATAATAGAGAAGTATTATTATTTTACAAAGGTAAGTAGTTATTATTATCAATAATTAAATACCAATACGAGTAGGTATTAATGAGCGTTGCAAAAATTTCCGCAATAATATTTTACCCGTAAATAAATGTATTTGTTTTTATGTGAAGGTAATTTCAATTTTAATAGATTTAATTACATAGCTAAACGGTTTTGCCCGCGGCTTCGCTCGTGTGACAAAAATTATCCCACAGCAACGATATCCGTGTTCCAATGTTCATAATAGAATGGTACTAATGCAAGAGAACCAAGGTTATCGACATAGCCCGGGCAGTGGACAGGGCACATTACTCGCAGATCATCTGATCGAGGGGACCGAAATGTTCTGGAGTGGCGACCGCGTACCGGAAGGCGCGTGTTGGACGGCCTCCCAAAAGGTGGATCGATGACCTGCAGGTGTATTCCCTAACTCAGTTGACATCGATTTAATAGGTACTATGCAGTACATTGCTGTTTTAAAACAACAACGTACTTTGTAGTGCCTATTATAATCGATGTCCATCGAGCAAAGCAGCAATGTACTGCATAGTGCCTATCAAATTGATGTCAACTGAGTTAGCGAATACACCTGCTGGTGAGAGTCACGGGTAGCCGATGGATAGGAGACGCACAGGGCTGGTCGTTGTGGTGACACTTGGGGGAGGCCTATGTTCAGTCGTGGACGCCTTTCGGTTAAGATGATGATTATACCTAATGGTTATAGCGAATGTCGACGTCGACGTTAGGTATATAAAATCGTTTATTCAATGTATTTATTTCCTACATTATTAGTGAGTTATATTTTTGAAATCGCCTCCTCAAGCTGTTTATTTTGATATCCCACATGACCATGTCACACAAAAAACGACCACACTTGCCTAATGACAGCCACCATTTTGTTTTGTTATTTTTTTCAAAATTAATTTAGCCTAGATCTCACTTCGGCAGTCAAACCTGATCTAGTGATACCACATTTGTTAAAATCTATAAAGCCGTTTAGGTCACAGGGCGTGCTAAAAAAATAGACATACATACAAAAACTTGAAAAACATTACCCTCCTTCTTGGACAGTCGGGTAATTATCACTCATCTGTCTGTAAGCTTAAAGCAAAATCTTTGTTAACTAATCAACACAGACGTTAACAAACTCATAAGAAATGATGTTGACACCGAACACCCGTGTACCATGCACCCACGTAACCTTACAACATAATGGCCGACTGGAGAACTATTGAACTTGCCTTTCTAAACGCCCCCAGGCCGATTAACATAATATTCTTATCTACGACCGTGATAAAACCTACGATATGAACTTTTGTTTCATCACGATTCTCTTGCCCTTACCACTTATTGGCTTTTGCCAGCGGCTTAACCAGCGTGGAATTATTACATCCCATAACATAAATTATAGCCTATGTCCTATTCCAGATTATAATCTATCTGTGTGCAAAATTTCATTCAAATCCCTTCAGCCGTTTTTCCGTGATTGAAACACAAACATTCAAACATACAAACTTTTGCATTCGTAATATTAGTACGGAGTAGGATTTCAAGTCGGTGCAACATTCCGCCTTCCTCTATAAGTCGTCACGTCAGTACGCCTTGAACTGAGGTGACCTCAGTTCAAGGCGTATCATCCTTCACACAATCTATGCATCATTTATTCGATCTTCCCCTACTCATAACCACATTCAAACTCAAAACATTTATCTGTGTATTATTATAAATTTCAAAGTCTACCCACTATCAACGCACAGCCTAAACTGCTGGTCCTAGAGACATGAAATTTGAAGGGTGTGTTCTTTGTAAAGAGTAGGTATCCAATAAGAAAGGGTTTTTCGAAATTCAACCCACTAAGGGGGTGAAAAGGGGATGAAACTTTATAACGGGGGAAGTACTAATTCCACGCGGGCGAAGACGTTGGCAGAAGCTGGTTTCAAATAAAACATTTACACTTTTGAATTGTCAAGTCGGTCAGAAAGAGTCAGAAATATGAAGTTAATTGCACATTCCAAACCGTAGATCTCTAAGGAGAAGAACGTGCAAGAAACTCCATGGACACTCATTTTAACCGACTTCGAAAAAGGAGGAGCTTCTATGTTCGACCGTAATTTTTTTTTATGTATGTCCTCCGATTTCTCTGTCAGTTCATCATCTTCCTGCCCTTATCCCATGTTACTTGGGGTCGGCGCAACACGTTTATTTCTTCTATTCTGTCCTGTCAGCCGTCACGCTATCACTAACTCCCTTTTCTTTCATATCACTCCTCACACAATCCATCCATCTTTTCTTTGGCCTCCCTCTCCCTCTCCATCCATCCACATTTATATTCATAACTCTTTTGGTTACATGTGTTTCATCCCTCCTCTTCACATGACCATACCAAGATAAGCGGTTCCCTTACAACTTTTCTGTGACTGGCGCCACTTTTAAACTACCTCTAATGTACTCGGTCTGTAATCGGTCCTCAACTGACAAATCAGAAAAATGATTCTCTGATTTCTCTGTCAGTTGAGCACCGATTTTCAAAATTCCGTTTTCATCCAAAAGAATATCCTCCCGAGGTTTTGATTTTGATTTTATGTTTGAGATGGAGTATGGATGTTTGTTACTCTTTCATGCAAAAACTACTGAACAATAATTGTTTAATAAATAAATAATAACGGATTTTGACAAAAATTTACACTAATTAGCTTCTACATAAGAATAACACATAGGCTTTTTACAAACGGGCAAAGTACTAACTCCACGCGGGCAAAGCCGCTAGTAAAATCTAGTACTCATAACTTTCCTCACGACACTTTTCTTTGTTGACAGATAATCCATCGATTTAAAAAGAAACCATACACCATTTGATCTGCCTAGCCTTTCCTAATAGGGATGTTTACTGGGTATAAAAAAAATAATTCTGTTTAGTCCGTAAGTTAGATTAACAATAAACATTGGACAAGTATTTTTTGCTTTACCAAACCAATAAAAAATGACAAAGATAAAACGCATCAAAGTTCAGGAGTGGGGGCTTGTTACGTCACTAAACGGTACAAAGCGTAGCGTGGCGTGAAGTCACGCGAAATTTCAACTCACTGGATCGTCCTCATTTTTGGTTTACGTGACAAAAGTACTGACGCAGATGATTAATTAGATTTTTTTTAGGAAACTAGCCTATTAGTTTTTATTTTTTTTTGAGTTGCGTTCCACTCCAACCGGATGCAACCAAGGTATTGTGGCGATTGTAGACACAGCCTAAATTCAGCGGGTCTGCACCGCTAAAGGCCGGTGCAGACCCGCTGAATTTAGGCTGTGCTGGCAGATAAGAATAATAAGGAGTCGTTCGAGTATATATTAAAAGCGTAGGTTTGATGTCAGACTTGAGTTTTACCCTTGCAAGTGGGCACACATGTAATTCTTTAAGAATCAATATAGAGTTTATCACGCCCTCATCTCTTTTCTTATCCACCTGTAGCCAGTTACCCTTTTATATACCGCACTCTCGCGTTGCCAGCGAGTGAGACCTCTACCCTGAAACTACTAGAACGTCCCAGGATCCCTGCAGCCCATACTGGTGCCTTGGTGTCCTACAGTATCTACTCTTCAAAATGACTGTCTATCTTTTTTTTTAATTTAGTGGGTGGGAAATCATCCAATGACATCTGCCGCTCTGGGTGGAGCGGAAGGGCGTGTCAGACTCTTACTGACTAAAACCCTCCCCTGTTCCTGAGTGCCCAGGGGAGCGGTAACTCTGTTACGAATTTATCCACTACCCCTAGGCATGACCTCCAAAGTGACAAGTGACCCAGTCAAAGACTAAGACTGGTTATCAAAACTGTCGAAAAAAGCTTTAAAAATAATTTATTATGTAAAAAAAACCTGGCACTCCGGGAGTACCGTCAGAAGTGAAAACAAAAAACTTGAACAAAAATGCCCAACGCGGATCGCGATCCGCTCGTAGCGGTGTCGGTGGTGCGCGAGTTCAATTGTTTTTTCCCATCAACTGCCCAACGCGCCTAAAGAAGTTTTCACTTAAAAAAGTTGTAGTTTAAAAAACTAAAAACATATTTTTCGTGTTTTTCTCAGCAATCCCTTTAATTTGATAATGGGTATCAAATCATAGAAATAAATACAAAATAACTAGTCCACCATCTTTGGAAGTTCGCCATATTGAATTTAGAATGACGTCACTTAGCTAACCTAACCTTTGGGCTGATAGGGCCACCATTGGGCGGAACGACGTGAATTGCTCCAAAGTCAACGTTTAGCTTTGATTTTCCTATGTAAAGCGTATAGGACGGTTAGCACTGAAGCCTTACCGGTACTTGCAGGTGTACTTGCAGTCGATCTTGAGGTGCAGCGACGTGCTGCAATGTACTATTCTGCACGAAAGACTACGGAACCAGACTTTTTACCGTGATCGTGCCAAGACTTCTAGATTATTTAAATCTCAAACTGACGTTTGGGAGGAACTTTTATCCGAATGGCAATGTAGGCAGACACCTCCACCAGATCTTCCCATCGGTTCGCGAACGGCTGGATAGGACATGGCTGGAGATGGATTACTGTGTTGCCCAATTTCTCACAGGTCATGGCAACTTTAAGAGTAAATTATTTTCCTTCAAGCTTGTTGCCTCACCTTTATGTCAATGTTCTACACCTGATTGCGAATGCGAACAATCCGCACATCATATCCTGTGGGAGTGTACTCTTTGGCAAACTGAGCGCAATATTATGTTGGATAGTATTCAGCCTACGTCTGGAGTTGTCTATTACACGGACCTTGTGTAAACTAGGACGAATTTCCGTGCTTTTATGCGTTTTTGCCATACCTATTATTGGAATCAAGTGTAACAGCTCACAATTTTAGGACCCATTAATATTAGTGTTTTTAACCAGTGGTGCTTGGCAACTAGGCTTACCCCAGTTGTAAAAGCCCCCTCTGTGCCTAATGGCCTAGTTTTGTTCTTTCTCCCGCTTGATTAGGAGGGAAGTGGAAATTATTGTTTTCACTCCTCCGCTGTCTTTTCTGATTAATTTAGTTGCTGACTCGTCGAGCTTCATTGCCTCGGCGTTTTTTCTGGTGGTCGCCACTGTTGATTCTGGCCAACAGAAGTTACAGTGGTTTGGGAATAGTGTGGCGTGCTTGTCCCAAAATAACCTAACCATGTATTTAAAATTTCAGCTTAATCATAATCCACGAAGTGGGTCAAATTAAAATTCTAAGATTTGTTTACATAGTTAGTTAAAAGTGAAGTGTTAAAAACCAAGTAGTAAGTAACTACAACAGTATCAGGAAAAGAAATAAAAAGTATTTAAATCTATCACGAATGACGAGTCCAACATAAATATTAATGTTAACACGACAAAACAAATCATGTCTTTCATTTTACTGCACATAATCCAGCTGTAAAACCAACAGACAACATTTACATTGTAGAAGTAAATTAAAAACAATGTTAAACTTGTTTGACTTTCATGGTTACTTAGTTTTCTAAGAAATTTTTATTCTTTATTTTTTAATGATATATATTGAAACAGCTTAACGAGGAGCTCATGGCTAAAGTAATAACAGCCGCACGGGTGGATCGATCAGGTTAAGCTATGCTTGCTGGGGTTGGTCCATGGATGAGTGACCATCTTTACATACCGAGACTCCTCCGTGCCTCGGAAAGCACGTTAAGCCGTTGATAACGGCTGTCAATCGTGGATCTTTGACAGTCGTTACGGGTGGTCAGAAGCCCGAAAGTCTGACAACCAGTCTTACCAACTGGGTTGTGGAGGTTAGATAGGCAGTCGCTCCATGTAAAATACTGGTATTCAGCTCTATTCGGTTAAATTGGAAACCGACCCCAAGATGGGAAAAGGCTAGGCAGATTGATTGAAACAACTTAACTTAGTGAGTAAAAATAAAATAAAATTACCATGTGGCGCAGCAATAAACTTATGACTAAGAACGATAATAATTTTACAGTAACAACAATATAACTAATATCGTGACGAAAAACTACCGGAGATTTATTGTGAAGGACGGCACGGTTGACATATGTCGGGCATGTCATCGACCGGGAGAATCAATCCGCCACATAATCTCTGGTTGTTCTCGTCTAGCTAACGGTGAATAATTGCATAGGCACAACATTGTAGCCAGGATTATCCATCAGCAACTTGCTCTGAAGTACTCTCTTGTGGAATCGGAAGTGCCGTACTACAGATATGTGCCCGACCCAGTTCTCGATAATGGTCATATCTCGTTGTACTGGGATCGGTCCATCATCACTGACAGGACTATTGTAGCCAATAAGCCTGATATAGTGGTGGTGGACCGAATCGAGAGGCGTGCAATGATTGTTGACATTACCGTCCTACATGACGAGAACCTCGTGAAAGCCGACAAAGATAAACAAATGAAGTATATTGAATTACTTGGCTCACGAGGTTGTCGACATGTGGGATGTGGACTCAGCGATCATTGTACGGATAGTCGTGTCAGCCAATGGCTTAATAGCCAGGAGTCTCGACCAACACCTCAGGAGGCTCTCGTTAAGCGGCTGGATCAAGGCCTTGATTCAGAAAGCAGTACTTCTGGACACGGCTCGCATTGTCAGGCGGTTCCTCTCTCTGGAGCACTGACCGCCGGTAGCTTGCACCCTGTTCCCGATACCGTTGGGCTACTATTTTTTATATTTTTAAATGTTTTTTATATATTCTTTTTTAAGAAATATTTAAAGATGTATTTAATAAGTAAGAAAGATGAATAAACGAAATATAACTAATATCACAAAATTATTATTAATAGAAAAATTAGCTGTAATTATAATTTTAGGTACCTATATCTTTAGGTGTTTGCTCTTTATTTCTTCGTCATTTGACACCGACCTCCGAAATTAAAGATATTTTTAAATTTTTAATGTACTTTCTTTTTTGGAAGTCGGTTGTTTTTTTTGTAAAAAAGTTATTTATTTTTCACTATTTAGTTGTTATACCCCAGAACTCAAAACCCCAATAACATGGAACGTGGAATTTAAACATACTCGTAATTGAAGGCAACCAAAACGTCATCTGTGTAAACATAGTTGTCGATTTTGTTCAGTTTTTAAAAAGCGCTGAAGCAATTTCGATAAAATTTATATGGGACCACCACGGGAATATATTTTTTCAGATAAAAGAAGAATTTTTAAAATCGGTCCACAACTGACAAATCGGTGGACACACATAAAAAAAAACATACATACAGTCGAACACAGAACCTCCTTCATTTTCGAAGTCGGTTAAAAACTAAAAATGCAGTTCGGTCTTTTCACCACCACCAGAAAAAAAGAGTAGATGGACTAATCACAAAGCTTCATGTCTCTGCTAGCGAGAACTACACGTTCTAATAAGTTTTAAGTAGGGTTCCGTACCCGAAGTGTACTCGAAGTGTAAGTGTAACCAACGGGACCCTATTACTAAGCCGCCGCTATCCGTGCGTCCGTCTGTCTGTCAGCGGGCTGTGTCTCATGGTCCGTAATAGCTACACAGTTGAAATTTTCACAGAATGTGTATTTCTGTTCCCGCTTTATCAACAAATAATTAAAATTTAAAGGGGGCTCCCCTACTAGAAACATGATTTTTTTGACTTTTTTGCTCGATCTTAATAATGGCAACAAGTAAACGTATAATCTTGGATGATGGTACGGAACCCGGCAGTCCCCATGATTGCCTATTTGTTAATTAATTATTAGCGACCCTCCCCAGCGACGCACGGGTCCATATAATTATACTCTTAAACTTTCCTCATGAATCACTCTGTATATTGGTGAAAACCGCATGAAAATCCGTTCAGTAGTTTTTGCATCTTTCACGAACAGACAGACGCGGCGGGTATGTAATAATAATATGATAGCGTCCGTGAGAGGAGGGGCTCGTGGCTACATAATAACAGCCTCACGAGTCGGTCTGTAATAGGTAACCATCTACTAGGACTCCTCCATGCACAGAAAGCACGTGAAACTGTTAGGTGCAATCGTTACTGGTAGTCAGAAGAGAGAAAATCTGGCAGCAGTCTTGCCAAGGGGTTTGGTTTTCCCAGGCTCCTGAGTAGTAAGTGTAGTGTATAGACATGTATAGTTGGATATAACTGTCGCCCCGAGCAGCGTACGCGCAGGGTCGCGGGGCGGGGGGCACTGGCCTACCGACCGCCGCAGAGAGACGACGTGGATGTTTGCTGCGAGCCGATATCGGTGTAATTGGGTGTTACTTATCTTTTCCTAATATTAACCTCCGAGTTCTAGTGTACATTACAGTAAGTAATAAGTATAATAAGTTATTGGATGATTTACCACCCCCCAAAAAAAAAAAAAATAGGCTCCTGAGTAGTAAAAGTCAAATAGTCAGTCATCCTCATCAGCCTTCTGCTGAGACACAGGCCTCCTCTCTGTGAGAGGGTGTGGGCCGTAATCCACCACGCGGGCCCAAGACGGGTTGATGTCACATGTCTTCGATTTTTTGATTTTAGAACATGCCGGTTTCCTCACGATGTTTTCCTTCACCGTTTTGAGAGCAGTGGTGATGAAATAATTTACACAAAGTAAAGCGTCTGCCTGGGTTTGAACTCACGACCTACAACTTGTAAGTCGCGGCCATTACAACTTTTTTTTTTTTTTGGCTGTGGGAAATCATCCAATGACTTCTCCCGCTCTGGGTGGGGTGGGAGGGCGTGTCAGACTCTTACTGACTAATACCCACCCCTGTTCCTCCCTGCCCTGAATGCCCAGGGGCGAGGTAACTCTTTCGAATTTATCCTCAACCCAGCCCAGTGACCCAGTGGCCCAGTTTTAACGGCCGCCTGCCCGGGTCCAGGCGGCCGTTACAACTGGGCCACCACTGCTCTCAATAGTCAGTCACTTTTCTATGTAAGTTATTGGTAGCTGATTACCAATATTTTACATAGAGTGACTAACTATTCTGAATGTATCCGTTCAGACCGTTAGCAGCAAAGTAAAGACGGACTACATTTTTTCCAAAATGTTTTTTTAGAAGAAATAGCTCTTACATCAACCCTCTTTATAAGTCTGTATTAAAATTATTTCAAAATTATTACAAAAATCTGGCACGTAAATAAAGACATACACTGTTTCGTAAACATATCAAAGTAGAAACGGACTTTTGAATTTGGTCGTCTTTACTTCGGAATATTGACAGATGATGATGAAACGTAAAAAAGTCATCTGTCAATCGTGAATTTTTATTTTCTCCTAACAATAATCCTTCTATTTAACCGACTTTCGAAAAAGGAGGAGGTTCTATGTTCGACTGTATGTATGTTTTTTTTTATGTATGTCCGCGCATTTCTTCGTCAGTTGTGGACCGATTTTCAAAATTCTTTTTTTATCCGAAAGAATATACTCCCGAGGTGGTCCCATAAAAATTTTATCGAAATTGCTTTAGCACTTTTTGAGAAACTGAACAAAAACGAGAAATACGCATATCTTGATGACGTTTTTGTGTTCTCCAAATGTTTAAATTCCACGTTCCATGTTATTGGGGTTTTTAGTTCTGCGGTATAACAACTAAAAAGCGAAAAATAAAAAACTTTTTTACAAAAAAAAACAACCGACTTCCAAAAAAAAATACACTAAAAATTTAAAAATAACTTTAATTTCGGAAGTCGGTGTCAAATATCGAAGAAATAAAATACAAACACCGACTTCCGAAATTAAAGTTATTTTTAAATTTTTAATGTATTTTTTTTTTGGCAGTCGGTTGTTTTTTTTTAATTTAAATTATATATTTCGCATGGTTTGAGAACTAAATAAATGATTTAACTGACATAAATAGATGAAGTTTGGTGGTAGATAACTCATTTAGTGAAAATGTATAAATTGATCGAATTTCGAATAAATCAATAAAGAAGGTTATTTTAATGCGTCATAGAAAATTTCATGTTAGTCCACAACTCGCAAAATATTCAATTTATTACTAAATATGCTTCCCTGTAAAATTGCGATTTTGTAGATGTCTTCTTCTACTTTGCTGCCACCGAGACTGAATCCGACCTCGACATTTATGTACTCCTAGTTGGGAAAAGGCTAGGCAGATTGATAAATTTAGTGTCCGTGCGTCCGTGGGGTTATTCAATTATTAATCAAAGAACACGTTTCATGTCCTTGACATTCTATCTCTCCATTAAATGAGTTGCATGTCTATTTTTGTAAACAATTAAATTATCAGCTACATTATTCATGGACATTGCAGTTTATCATTAGAAATGCAATTATCACGTGGCAAAAATCAAGACATAATCAAGTAGGTATCTAAAGGTCAGACCTCGGGTCAATTATCTAATGTAATTTGCAAATCAATTAACTGTTAATGTAACCTACATATCCACTTATAAACATTACACAAGTCCCTAGCATTATGATAATTGTAAAGAAAAACTTTCCACCTAAGGAACTTTGTTTCGAATAGATATTTTTCTAGCCCAGCACTAGTGTTGTGCTGCCTTCTGTGCCCAAAACATGCAGCACAAGTGACCTCTACGCTGCCACCGACGACGCCGTGAAAGTGACTAAGTTTTGGGCATAAAAAATTAAAACACTGTCGTGCCAGCGACACGAGGAGAAGAGATACCCAGCACAAATTATATTATCCTGAATTTACAAAGTCTTCCAAAGTCATTTCCATCAACTGGGCAAAAAATCTCTTTCAATGCTACTACACCACCTCGGGACCACCTCGGGAGTATATTCTTTCGGATAAAAAATAATTTTGTAAATCGGTCCACAACTGACAGAGAAATCGGTGGATATACATTAAAAAAAAAAACATACGTATACAGTCGCAGTCGGTTAAATATTGAAATCATTCTCCGAATTGAACAATATTCCAAGTAAATAAAAGTTATGAACAATATACACACATACTTATATGATATCACCTAAATGATAGAAATGATTTGAGAGCAGTGGTGGCCCAGTGGTATTGGCCGCGACTTACGAGTTGTAGGTCGTGAGTTCAAACCCAGACAGGCGCTTTACTTTGTGTAAATTATTTCATCACCACTGCTCTCAAAACGGTGAAGGAAAACATCGTGAAGAAACCGGCATGTCCTAGAACCAAAAATTCGAAGACATGCGACATCCACCAACGTATTGGGCCCGCATGGTGGCTTACGGTCCACAACCTCTCACAGAGAGGAGGCCTGTGCCCCAGCAATGGGGACATTAAAAAAAGCTGATGATGATGACGACACACATACCTACTAGCTAACCTAACAAACGATGTTCAGCGATTAAAAAATGGGGGGTGAGGGTAGGAGGTTGAAAAATAATTTACGACCTATTCTCATACCTACCAAATATACAAAAAAAAAACATTAATATCAGTCGAGCCGTTTCGAAGGAGTGCAACCACAAAAACCATGACACGAGATTTTTATATATTAGAGGCAGTAAGGAGAGAGGTGGTGGTGGTGGGGAGAGGTGGTAGGTGGTCGTGAGGAAAGTCTTGTGTATGGATGTGGATGGCTATAAGAGTAGGGGAAGGCCAAAGAAACGATGGTAGGACTGTGTGAAAGAGGATATGGGTAAAAAGGGGGTGACTACAGAGATGACGACTAATAGAGGAGTATGGAAGAAAAAGACATGTTGCGCCGACCCCAAATAAATTAGGATAAGGGCAGGAGAATGATGATGAGAGGTAGTAGATAATGTATAGTCTTAGTCTAAATATCGTTATCATGAAACACATGAAAGCAACTTCAGTACTACACACGTAAGTACCAACAGCCTTTTTCTTGTCTATGTTTCTAACAAGCAATTGACACACATTTCTATCTTAACCTAAATCAACATTATAAAACACTAGTGATATACAGACAGACGGCAACCCAATAAACTAAGTTAAGATGAAATTCTCCCAGACTACGTGTTAACCAGAGGACTTACTCCATCCGTCATGCGAATAGTAATTCAATTAGGCAAGTATTCTTGTCGAGTTTTCTTAAGATACAGACAGACAGGAGAATAAATTGGGGAATAAAGTTTTGTTTGATAGTTTTTTCCGCGAATAAAACTGTATACGTAAATGGTTTTTTTTTTTTTGGGGGGTGGGAAATCATCTTATGACTTCTTCCGCTCTAGGGTGGAGCGGAAGGGCGTGTCAGACTCTTACTGACTAAAACCCACCCCTGTTCCTCCCTGCCCTACGCGCCCGGGGGCGAGGTAACTCTTTCGAATTTATCCTCAACCCCCGGGCAGGCATTGGCCGTGGCAGGCCCCGTCCTTTGCTGACAACTCTTTGAGGCGCGCGTGGAACACTACGCGCCGTCGACTCTCGGGCCTGGTGCTGATCGGACGGCGAGTTACCCACTACTCGCCATCCGCAGGCCCGGGTCTACGGTGGCCGGAGATCGTCTCGCAGCCCCTGGCGTATCCTGCGGCGGCTGCTGCTGAGGGCGCTAGGGCGACTCTGCCTCTGTTGAGTCTCCCTAACGTGTGCCGCCTCCCTCTTCGCGAGCATTACTGCTTCGCAGAAGGAGGATACGTAAATGGTAGATAGAATATTATAGTTGAAGTTATAATTCATTTTCGACAAGCGATCCGCCCCGATTTCGAAGGAGCAAAATTATTCAAAAGACACGTAGCGTCATGTAGCGTCGTAAAGCAATAGGCTCGGTCCCTGAAAAACATAATTTGTTCGTCAGTTAGATTACCAAAAAATATTAGACACGTTTTATTTTCTTTTGTCACGTAAACTAAAAACCGGCCAAGAGCGAGTCGGAATCGAGCGCAAAGGGTTCCGAACAAATCATATTTTTTTCAGGTTTTTCTTTAATCTGCCTCCACCTTTAAATAGGTTTATGGCTCAATTACACCTTCCGATTTCAAGGGACCCAATTTAGGAAACAGGAAGGTGTAATAGCAGTTAGAGCAGTTAGTGTCCGATTTAGTGAGATTGAAAGGTCCCGATTTGACTTCCTAAATTGTGTACGATTTAGGATAGTGTAATCGCATCACTTCGATTTAGAGCTAAGTGTTGCCAATTTAGCGACTTTGTCGCTACAAATGGGCTAGTAGTATTTTTGTTTGTGTTTAAAATTAAATTAAATTTCACAAAGTCCCTTTCCCAGAAAAAAAATCTGAATTCGCTCTTTTTATTTTTTAGTCCGCTCCTGGTAGAATCAGTTTTTAAGAGACTTTAGAGTGACTTTTGATATTCTGTCTAGGGACTCAAATTTGTAAGAGTTGGCAACACTGCGACTTAGGAGCCCGATTAAGGAGTTCAATTTAGGATAGTGTAATCGCTCGCTTCCTGCTTCCTAGTTAGTTTGTTCCTAAATTGGGTCCCTTGAAATCGGAAGGTGTAATTGAGCCTTTACCTGTAATCTATAAGGCAAGAACTACCTACTTTCTGATTTTTTTTTCAATATTTTAAACCCAGTGGTTTCAGAGATAAGGGGGGGGGAATGTTCATTTTTCATCTATTTTCTTAAATAACTTCAAAATTATATATTTTAAAATTATGATAAAAATATATTCGAGACCCTCACAATGTACCCTTTCATTTGATGTGTCGCACAACACAGTTCCAAAAACTTACATTTTTTATTTTCTGATTTTCATCCCTAAAGTGACTATTAGTACTAAAGTGATTATTCCAAATTTATTTATTTAGGGTACATGTCCGTGTTGGGGTCACAGATATATATGTATATGATGATGATGTATGTGTACCAAACTTCAACTCTATTGATCCAGCAGATTCGAGGCAAATTGGCTGTGACAGACGGACAGACAGACACACGAGTGATCCTATAAGGGTTCCGTTTTTTCATTCGGACGTCAAACGAAAGACGTCACACCTCGATATACTTTGTACCGTTTAGTGACGTAACAAGCCCCCACTCCTGAACTTTGATGCGTTTTATCTTTGTCGTTTTGGTAAAGCATAAAATACGTGTCCAATAATTTTTGATAATCTAAATTACGGACTAAAGAGAAATATTATTTTTCGTCGAAAGTTTTTTTTTTTTCCTAGGGAACAGTACTTTATTTCCCGATGAAAGGTCCTTTTCTCTACCCCTGAAAACGTACACGCAAAATTTCGTGATTATGGGTTCATTAATTTTGTGATTATGGGTTCATTAATTTCGTGATTATGGGTTCATTAATTTAGGCGTGAAAAGGTAACAAACAAACATATTAGGTTAGGTTTGACAGACTAAATTGTCCTTTTAAAAATAAAAGACTCTAAGGACCATTGAACTAAATTATTTTATTTATTTAGTTTTTCACAAAAACGGCAAACATTTTTCCGTGATGAAATTGAGCCAATGACCCTCAGCAACAGAAACTTAATTCTGCTAGTAAAGAATTTACTTAATCGGATGAGAACTTGGAGAGCAACCTTTTACAAAATAATATTTATTATTATCAAACAATCAATAACTTCTAAATTTATTTACTCAGGGTCATTTTAAAAACTATAACAACCATTGAACTGTATTAGAATTTTATTCTAGCTGCTACTTTTTTAGGGTTCCGTATCCGTAGGGTCCAAACGGAGCCCTATTGCTGTCACTCACGTGCCCGTCTGTCTGTCTCTCGGTCGTCTGTCACAAAATTTTGTTCCGAAGAATTTTTTAACTTCCCATTGACCTATATGTATAATATTACGTATATTTTATTAAAAAATACCAAAATATTGGTATCTCTCATATGGTAAGGTGAGGTGCTTGTGGTTTAAGTAATAACAGCCGCACGGGTCGACCCATCACGTTAAGCTACGCTTGCCGGGGTTGGTCCATGGAAGGGTGACCATGTTTACATACCGAGACTCCTCCGTGTTTCGGAAATCAAGGTTAAGCCGTTGATCACGGCTGTCAATCGTGGATCTTTGTCAGTCGTTACGGGTCGTCAAAAGCCCGAAAGTCTGACAACCAGTCTTACAGTTCAGTAACTGGGTTGTGGAAGTCAGATAGGCAGTCAGTCCATGTAAAATACTAGACTACTACTACTGTAAAATACATGTATTCAGCTGCATCCGGTTAGACTGGAAGCCGACTCCCAGATAGTTGGGAATAGGCTAGGCAGATTGATTGGTACGGAACCCTAAATGTACGAAGTCCGACACGTACTTGGCCGGTTTTTGCTTGTTGTGGTATCTTTTTCCTTTTGAATTTGAACAAGTTCGAAAATCGTAAGCAATTTTCATCTATTTTCTGAAATAACTATTAAACAATTTTTTTTAATAATGAAATAAGAAACATTAAGACCCTTACAGTATGCCTTTTCATTTGTTAAGTCGTAAGGTACAATTTGAAAAACTTCATTTATAAGTTTCCGATTTCCAACCCAAAAGTTTCATGTGCCAGATTCATTTATTTACGTTACAAATCCTTGTTCGGCTCACATATATTCAAGTGTGTGCCAAATTTTAACACAATCAGTCCAGTAGATTCGGAGCAAGTTGGTTGTGACAGACAGACATATCAACATTGATCAAATCCAGCCGCCACAATTTTGACCGGGTTACTAGTGTCACAAATACTATATTGACAGACCAACTGTTAAGTGAACCATTTCTGAACCTGAATTCAATTGTATGCCTTCGTCCTTAGTGTGAACGCTGATATATGATATATTATACGATAATATATGTATGAGTCTGTTTGTTATTCAAGTAAACGTCCCTGACCGTTCCCAGAACAAGACAAATTCGTAGTCTACGACACACTGTGCCTATCTTATTCTAGAAACGAACTTAGCCTTTTCGTTATGTAGTTTATCATTTCGTTGTCTTTAAGATAAAGTATACGTTTTTGTAACAGTTATTACAGTCAAATACATTTGTCTTTGTCTGTCAAAATCGTTAAATTTTAATTTTGATTATCCTACTTAATATTATAAATGCGAGGGTTTAGATGGATGGATATACAATATGTAACAACAACCCTGTTGTTCCTTTTAAGGCGTATATATCCGCCAAGTGGCGCCCTCATTGAATAAAAAATCTTAGCAAAGCGTAAAATATAAAGATTAAAGAATCCTATGTTGCGTTTGTTACATACAGGATAAGGTATTTTTACGTTGTTAAAACAGGACTCAAAATGTTTCGTATCCAAAGTAGTAAGCAAAAGTGTCATAAACGGCCGTTTTTGGTACTTTTGCTCCCTCTCACAGAGAGGAGTCCTGTGCCCCAGCAGTGGGGACATTAAAAAAAAAGGCTGATGATGTAAATATAAGTTACGATTTTTTAATCAATGAGGGCGCCACTTATGCGGAAGTAGGCCCTTAAGGATGTGTACATTTACCTACAAGCACAACATAGATGAAATTATAATTTAAAAAAATTAAGCATTGGCTAGTCGAGAGGTCAAAATCAAATAACTATTAAAATCGACACATTCAAAAAATGGTTTAGATAAGTACATCTTTATTTCGATAAATAGCCTACGGGTTTCGCAATCGCTTCATGCAGAATTGCAGAGGTAATAAATCAGTTAGACGTTACAAATATTAATAATTAAATATTTATTTTAATTATTTTTTAACAGTTTTTTGTAAATGACTTGCTATATTACGTTTGTATACCGATTCTTAAAACGTGGGTAGAAGGAACAACAGGGTTTTTGTTACATACTGTATAGATGTTTGTAACTCAATCACGCTAGAACGGCTGAGCGGATCTGGATAAAATTTGGTACGGAGGTAGATTATAGTCTGGAATAACACATAGGTGCTTTAATAGTAGGGGAAGTACTAATTTCACGTGGGTGAAGCCAAAAGCTAGTTTATTAATAAGTGTAGAAACACAAACCAAATCCAATGGAACCAATTTTTAGACAAACAAATTAATTAAATGATCCTAGAACGGACATAGAAATTAATAGCAATGAGCTATTGTGATCCAAATTTAGACAAACAGAATGATATATAGGCTTAGGGTTGCTAACCGTACTATTATAAATAGTATTGTAGTATATTTCGGGTCTGCGTACTATGCAGCACGTCCGATCCAATAAAGGTGTATTCCTGGTTTAATATATGTAGTAGAAAAACTAGTAAAAAAAATGTAACTCATAAAAATCAAAAGTTATAGATTTTTTATTTTTATAAAATATGAGAAATTTAACACAAAATATGGCAAATTTTCATAAATTGACAACAATCCACCGGCCGGCGAAATCTTTTCATTTTTACCTATTTTTATTTCAAACGATACCGCCCTACACTAACCGCGCTGTAGGCACTTAGACATAAAATTGTAGGTGAACTTTGTCGAGCGCTCAGTGTTGCCTTTGATAAGTTTTTCTTTTTTTTAATCATATTTTCATTGGGGAAAAATAATAATCTCGTATCCATGAAATGATAACGTATATGTGTACGCAGTACGATACCAAATAATACCCTTCAGGATCGGACAGGGTTTTTGTTACATGCTGTATAGTGTTGAACAAATATATAGTACGCTAAAATACCACCATTGACAGTCGGAACCAACGGCTTAACGTGCTTTCCGAGGCACGGAGGAGTCTCGGTATGAAAAGGTGATCACCAATCCATGGACCAACCCCAGCAAGCGTAGCTTAACCTGATGGATCGACCCCTTTAGCCACGAGCTCCTCCTATAGCCACGAGCTCTCTAATTAAGTAATTAGTGTCAAATGACTATATTTTCATTATGACCCTTGTGTTTAAACGCCTACCAGAAATGCACCTATTTTACTACCAATAAATTCGAAATACCTGGAATGGATAAATGCTCACCAAATTGTGTCACATGAAGTATTGTAGCAATTAAGTTATTTTCCTTTCAACCTAACTTAGAATCTTACTGTTCAGTAAAAGAATATTTGGTGAGCATATTGATCCATTTTGGTAAGCAAAAAGAATAGTGAGTATTTAAATTGAATCCTTTTAAAATTTCCTTCCATCAATATAGATCTACTTTTATAGCCTAACATTTTTAATGTAATATTTTACAGATGAGAGAATTTAATAAATTCTCTTAGTCTGTACCTTTTGCTAAATTAATTATTTAAATTCCAGTATAGAACTAGAGGATTAAATAATCTACAGGTGCTTACTTTCCCACGTAAATACTAAGAATTAAATAAAAACGAAGATTTTATCAGATTTTATAGATTAATCTCTACCTGTCGTAAGAACTTGTAAAGGAGTCATGTTAAAATTCTAAATATATAGGGTGTAACGGAAAGGTGTGGTCATATTTTAAGAACCAGTTTTGCTCATGGAAATTAATAATTATCTTTAAGAAGGAATAGAAAATTCCTAAAAAAAAATTGGACTTTCCATGCAAAGTTATCATCAGCTGATCAATATTTGTATACAGGGTGTAACGGAAAGGTGTGGTCATATTTTGAGAACCGGCTCAGCCCATGGGTATGAATAACATTCTCTAAGAAAAAACAGACAATTCCCAAAAAAAAGAATTGGACTTTTCATACAAAGTTATCTGGGACAAAATTTGTATGGGAGGTGAAAATTTTTTTTGAGAATTTTCGTAGGTTTTCTTGAAGAAAGTTTTTCATATCGATGGGCGGACGCAGTTTTTAAAATATGACTACACCTTGCCGTAACCGTAAAAGAACATGCAAATATTGAGATATGAAAAGTAAATATTTTTATCCTATCCTCACCTCAGGACATAGGATACTGTTACGTTGACCGTATTACACTGGAATGTTCGAGAATGTGGTCGAAGTTTCCAGAAGTTTCTACTACGTTCGAGAACATTCCATTGTGGTACTGTGTAGAAGTTCATAGATGTTTCTAGAATATTCCACTATAGGATAGTTCGACAATGTTCTGGAAACTTCCATGACTGTATAAATAGGCCGGACGGGCGGCGAGTGGGTCAGTCTGTTTTCGACTACGGATGCGAACGGAAGCGAACACAAGCGATTACGAAGAGATTAGTGATTATAAGCGATTTAGTGTTTGTGTAAATAAGTTGTTAAGTTAATGAAGAATCATTAGTTAATTAATTGTTGTAAAATAATTCATCCCATACCCAGCTCGTAACAATACCTTTTAACAGACATAACACTTCACGCGCACACAGCCGAACACAGAAACCAGTACTTCATCATCATCATCATTTCAGCCGAAAGACGTCCACTGCTGGACATAGGCCTACCCCAAGTGTCGCCACAATGATCGGTCCTGTGCGTCTCGCATCCGTCTACGACCCTCACCAGGTCATCGGTCCACCATGTTGATGGCCTTCAAACGCTGCGTGTTCCGGTACGTGGTCGCCACTCCAGAACTTTTCGGCTCCATCGACCGTCTCTACTACTACCGGTCCTTGTACCTGACCGTCTGTAACGAATACTTAATGTTTTTTTAGGGTTCCGTAACTCAAAAGGAAAAAGGAACACTTATATACTTTGTTGTCCGTCCATCCGTCTGTGAAGACTCTGAAATTAAACCCGTTGAAATCAAAATGAAATAATTAGGCCTGCAGTCCCTTGATGCTGTAGTTAATGCAATCAAAAGATACAGCTGGTAATGCCACATACTTCCCGTTGACTTACAATCATGAAATTTGGTAAGAGGCAATGTCTTCTTCTATCTATCTATACGTGGAATTCGGGTAGTGAGGTAACAGTTTCATGTGGGGTATCATATGAAAGGGCTTCAATATTACAAGCTAAAACAGATTTTTTATTATTTTTACGGCGTCTTATTTCGATTTATGACGAAAAATTCGAAAATACCAATTAAGTAGGTATCCCTTTTTATCTCCAAAGTTTACAAAGCGATAAATACGGCCGTTTATGTCACAGATTGCCTCTTAAATATAGTTTATTTACACTAGTACGGAACCCTTTGTTTGCGAGTTTGACACGCTCTTGACCGGTTTTTAGGGAACGACAGCAATAGGGTTCCGTTTGTACCCTTCGGGTATTATTTACCTATTGCTGTCGTTCACGTGTCCGTCTCTCCGTCTGGCTGTCCATCGTATGTCACAGGTTTTACAGCCAAACGGCTGGAGCCACAGTCTTCAAACTTTCACAGTATAAGCATTTTGACCCAAAGCAATAAAAATAGTCTAAAATACATATTATGGTACGGAACCCTAAATTTACGAAGTCCGACACAATCTTGGCCGGTTTTTTAATACTAGCACGAGTACAAAAGACATATAAAAATCGACTTCACTTACTTCCACGGCCCAAAATTACTATCACTTACAGATTTACCAACTCGTAAAAAGATGTGAACATCCAAATATGAGTTTTCTTCCAAAAATAACTCCCAAGGCGTATCTTTTAAACGAAATATATCTTTGATTGTGATAAAAGAAAAAAGATAAAATTCAGTATTCAAATCCTAAGCGTATCATGAAAGGCTTTCATGTCGAGAGCGTAAACAAAGGTGCTTCAAAGGGGTAGCGGCGTCAAGTTTAAAGATATCCTCGGAAATATAGCTAGTAGTGGAAGAAAGGATAAATTTCTCGGAATGAGTCTTTACAAATATACATAATATACTACTTAGGTAAGTAAGTAATTTAATGAAAGAGTACACGAGCGGAAAGGATAAGATCTAATAAAAGGAGGGTTTATCGAAATACCTTCCTACTTACGTCATTTGCTGGGGAATTTGTTGTGCCACTTCTTCTCAGCTAAAACACTAGGAAGTGGTGACGGGTGGGCGTTTTAGGAAACTGTCTTTATGTAGAACTTTGACGTTCAAAAAGTGCTGGCTCTCAGCCTAGTTTGAATAAATGACTTTTGATTTTGACTCATGAGTTTGGCGTTAGAACTTATTGAATTTTTGGTTACAGATCACAAATAACCAACAACCTGAGAAGGTGTACGAGATGTCGAGAAATAATGATGAAGTAAGTAGAAACTGAAGTGGCATTGGGCAGAGTACATTGCTCGCAGAAATGACCGCGTAAAAGATTCAGCGTTGGAAGGCCTCCTACAATGACCTAGTGAGGGTTATGGGTAGCCGATGGATTCAAACCGCACAGGACCCGTCGTTGTGGCGACACTTGGAAGAGGCCTATGTCCAGCAGTGGACGTCTTTCGGCTGAAATGGTGATGATGACCATGAAGAAATAGGAAGACGTCTATAGGATGACTAAGTTGACCCACCTCACACATGGGCTTCCTTTTATTAGGTTTCTGTTACTAGAGAATTTTATAGAATGGAGGAAAAGATCTTTTATGTTAGCAACTCCTAGCAAACGGTTGTAGCTCAAAAGGCTAAGTTGGTTGAGGATTAGCTGCAGACCACAAACTTCCAACGTTAGCTGTGTATGTATGAACAATTTGCTTATTTCTTGGTTGGTAAGTTTGAGTTAGGGTAAACATTTTATTCTTCTGTATTCTCGGTAGTAAATTAAAAAAAATTGCCAAGTGCGTGTCGGACTTCGCAAATTTAGGGTTCCGTACCAAATGAGGGAATTATCAATAAAAAAATCAGATTTAACAAAATATTGGTATTTGTTAGTAAAAACGTAATAAGAAACATTATCACATTTCAAGTTCATAGGTTCATAGGGAAGTTAAAAAATTCTTCGGAACAAAATTTTGTTGAGAAAGTTGTTCTTTTACATGGGCTGAAGCAATATTTTAAATATGTTTTTTTCCTTCCCCGCTCTCGTCTCGTCACTTGCACCCCCCGTGACATAAGTGCGTAGTAATGGAACTTTGTTTGTCTGCAGACGACATTCGCCGACTCACAACCATTATGCCGTTAAACGAGTAAGGGATGACGATTTATTTAATAACCCCTCATTGTACACCCGACTTTTACTTGTTACACGTCATAAATTGGAAGAAGGAGAGAAGTTGGGTGAAGAAGTTTAATTCGCGTATTTTGTGCGAAATATAAGGGTGGGATGTTTTACTTGATTTTAGCGATTTCTTTCGTTGCAAAGTAAACCCGTCTTGAAATGCGATTTAAGAATCATGAGATAAGAATATTTAGGGTCCAGTAAGATTGAGTTCCTCACTCGGATAGTTTTAATTTTAGCAGTTTTTTACATTGTAATGGAGTCAAATTCCCGGGCCTGTGGACGGCGAGTAGTGGGTAACTCGCCGTCCGATTAGCACCAGGCCCGAGAGTCGACGGCGCGTAGTGTTCCATGCGCGCCTCAAAGAGTTGTCAGCAAAAGGACGGGGCCTGCCACGGCCGATGCCTGCCCGGGGGTGGAGGATAAATTCGAAAGAGTTACCTCGCCCCTGGGCACTCAAGGCAGGGAGGAACAGGGGTGGGTTTTAGTCAGTAAGAGTCTGACACGCCCTTCCGCTCCACCCTAGAGCGGAAGAAGTCATAGGATGATTTCCCACCCCCCAAAAAAAATAAAAAATAATAATGGAGTCAAATTGTTATTTTTTTTTAATATTTTAACAATATTTTATCCAGATTATACAAGTATTTTATGCACCAAACCAGTAACTGGGTGAGACGCGAATAATATATTACTGTCAAAGATCTACAAATGACAGCCGGAGCCAGCATTTAACATGCTTTCCAAGGCATGGAGGAGTCCCGGTATGTTAAGATGGTCTTTTGGTCACCCATCCACTGACCAACCTCGGCAAGCGATGCTTGACCTCCAAGATCAACCCATGCGGCAGTTATTGTTTAGTCACAAGCATCTTTGTCCACTCATAGAAAGCTGAACTATCTCTCAGTTCTATAGGTTATTTTAAATCACTAAAATGTGCTTGGGTTCTGTAGGATAATCCATGGGAGCCGAATCCTCGGGAAATAACTAGTAACCCCTAAAGATATCCCTTCTCACGGTCATCACCTTAACAAAAAACTGGTCCTAACCACCGCACAAAGCTACCACAAGCAGTCAGCCACTTAATAGTTGAACGTCGAGTAATATGTAGGTTGACTAGACGTGAACTGTCAGTGTAAGTTGGCTAACTCCCATAACTAACTCCTGTGGGATCTGGGATCTTAACAGGACTATTACAATATGAATCTTGTAATGGGTCACGGAGTATTAAGTGTGGAATGTTAACTAACATAGTCATGTTTAAACCAACTTGGGGATCTTTAATTCAAGACTGAATAGGTAACTTCTAGGCAAGAGTGCTCCATCGCGTACCATCAGGTGCGAGGAAATGGTCAAACGCGAGCCTATTAATATTTTTTTTAAGTTACATTGAACTGTCCCACTCCTGGGCAAAGGCCTCCTGCCAATCCGTCTACTTCTTTCTGAGCTGTGCTTCTTCACTCTCTCTGTCTGCTGCGACTCTATCAAGCTGTGTCAGGGCTCCAGTCTTTCGATTTACGGGCCCACAGCTTTGACGGCAACCGACAGATATGACTTGCCCAGTCTCACTTCAGTCTTGCAGTTTTTTGAGGTACGTCGGTAATTTGCGTTCAAGTATTAAATTCGTGTATCAATTATTAAAAAAATATAAAAAAAAACCGGTCAAGTGTGAGTTGGACTCGCGTATGGAGACTTTCATACCATGGTACAAGATTATACGCGTCTACTTGTTCCCATTACTAAAATAGAGCAAAAAAGCCAAAAAAAAAACACGTTTCTAGTATGGGAGTCTACTTTAATTTCTAATTAATTTTTACATACACAATACACATTCTGTAAAAATTTCATCTGTCTTCCTATTAGGGATCATGAGATATAGCCCGCTGACAGACAGACGGATGGCTGGACGGACGGACAGAAGAGGATAAGTAATAGGGTCCCGTTGGTTACGCTTCGGGAACGGAACCTAAAAAGAATTTGGCCAACGAATTTCATAATAAGAATTTTTTTAAACGCCTACTGGATCGTGTTGTCATCATTGTATCGCATCAACATGATATCACCAACCAGCAGGCGTATTTGCTAACTTAGTTGACATTTGCCGTACATTGCTGCTTTGACGTATAGGAAAACCGTAGTGCCTATAATAATCGATGTCCACCAAGCAATGTATTGCACAATGCCTATCAAATTGATGTCAATTAAGTTAGCGAATACACCTGCAGATCCGTTCAGCTGTTCTGTAACATACATCTATCCATCCATCCATCCATCCATTCAAACTTTTGCATTAATAATTTAGTAGGATGATCACTTTAGGTGCTATTAGCTGCCAACGACCTTGAATGGTTAGCTTGCGTGTTCTGCGCTGAGCTCACGTAACGCGTCGTATGTCCACTCAGTAATAGGACTCGCCCATCAAGGAGCGCTGTCCTAAATTAGACGCATTATTAATTTATTACACATAAAATAACAAGTATTAAACTAAAACACTGAGACTAAATTATAAATAATTAAATGATCTTTAAAATGGTGAAGGTTTCATATAAATACGCTTTATAGTTTTTGCGTGATTCTCAATTTTTTATCCGCGTTAGACATAACTTTCAAATTAATTACACAATGTTTAAAATGGGCAGGACATGTAGCAAGATTTAACGACGAGAGATGGAAATTGGCAGTAATGGCTTGGAAAGGACCACAAGGAACTAGAAGCAGAGGTCGACCATGCACCAGGTGGCAAGACAAAATAAAGGCAATCGCAGGGAGAAATTGGACAGAGACAGCAAAAGACAGAGAAATTTGGCACTCTTTGGAGGAGGCTTTTGCCCGAGAGGGGTCCATACATAAAAACTAAAATTATTATTTTTATAAAAGACATTTAAATTTATTATCTGAATAATTTTTTTTTTAATTGAACTTAATATTATTTGTTATTGTGAAATGTTATTACCAATAGAATAATTTAATTTGTTATTTTCAATGATTATGCATGTATGGAATGGAATAAAGCTGTTATTATTATTATTATTTTATAAAAATATAATTTCAAATATTCGGAGATCAAATTACGACGGAAATAGTCTAGAGTAACATATATTTTTCTCAAAGAAATAAGACTAGTCGTTTAGACGTGATGTTCAATTAAAAATCATTAAAAGTCGTATAACTGCGCCTTATTACTCCATTGTTTATATCATCTGTTGTTCTGGTGTTGTTATGCTTCCTATAACTCCTTTGTAAGACAATTCAAAGGAGACAATGTCGTGGAAGTTGAAAACTGTTGTGACAGGAGACGACGAGCCAGTGAACTGTATAATGTGGTCATGGTTGAAATGTGAGGCACAGACAGACTGGCTGTACAGCAGTCAAAGTATAAGTTGACGCAAAATGAATATGTTTATTCTGGCGACATGTCTTTGTGTTGGATTTAGTGTTTTTTTTTTGTTTTTTTAACCGACTACAAAAATAGAAGGAGGTTCTCAATTCGACTGTATCTTTTTTATGTTTGTTATCTCATAACTTTTTACTAGGAGAACCGATTTTGATGATTTTTTTTTATTTGAAAGGTGGTTTGGTGAAGATCTGATACTAGCTAACTAACTAAACTAACTTTCCAGAATTACTGCAATCGCATGTCTGTATATTGTTTTCACCACTTCACAACATTAAATCACGCTGATACGCTCTGATTTACGGTACACAGATGTGTACAGTTCACCCTGATACACCCTAATTTAACCAACTATGTTCGATTTCCCTATTTTTGGGGCTATAAATTCGGGCATAACTTTACTATTAATTTAGTTTTAGAATGGGGTTCAACAACTAAAAAGAGAAAAATAAAAAACCTATTACAAAAAAAAATACAACCGACTTTCATAGATCAATACTAAAAAATGCAAAATAAATTTATTTCAGAAAACGGTGTCAAATAATAAAGACACCAAACTAGAAACACCGACTTTAGTATTGATTTATGGAAGTCGGTTGCATTTTTTTTTTTTGTAAAAAGTTTTTTATTTGCTACATATTATAAAACAAAGTCCCCCGCTGTGTCTGTCTGTCTGTCTGTTCACGATAAACACAAAAAATACTGAACGGATGTTTATGCGGCTTTCACTAATAGACAGAATGATTCATGAGGAAGGTTTCGTTGTATAATTGAAACAATGGGCTGAGGCCGCCTAGTTTTAAATATATATTTATACCAAAAAGAATAAAGATAACCTGTCTGTCTCCTGTTGAAAATTGGATTGAAAGTTACTTCTAAGAGATAAAGAGATAGCAGGAGTATTCTGAATATTTATTCGATAATCACTAGAAATTTAACCCTTCAGCCCCAGCGGACAAACCCCGGTTGTCAAATTGAACCCCGACGACAACCCGGGTTGACAGCCGATTTTTTTTTTTTTTTTTTTTCACTTCAATATTTTTTTTTTGTCAAACTTACCGGTGAGTTTCAGGGGCTCAGAGGTGTTAGGCGTAATAGTTTTGTCAACGATAGGCTAGACTCAGCTATAAATGTTAAAACAACCCGATATAAGGAAGACTTAGTGAGAAAAAAATCGCCTGCGTAGAATTACAACTTTTTTTTTTTGGGCGTGTTCTCCCACTCTAGGTGGAGCGGGAGGGTGTGCCAGACTCTTGCTGACTAAAACCCACCCTTGTTCCTTCAGTTGCCTTTGCTAGGGCCGCGGAAATTAGAGCCATGTGCTATTTCAGATTATCTGTGTGCCAAATTTCATCCAGATCCCTTCAGTCGTTCTGGCTTGATTGAGTAACAAATCATCCATTAAAATTCATCGAGTAACAAATCATCCATTAAAATTTTCGTATTTACAATATTATTATGAAGTAGGATGGTAGGAAGTAGAATGATGATACTTATTTACACTTCACTTCACAGGTGGTTTCACCGCTAGTTATTAAAACACTTCACGTAGTTCAATCCGGTTGGTAACGTCCTTAACCTTGCAACAAACATGCACCTGTGACTGTGACACGTTTACGCGTTCGTAAGCCATTTTAAGAGATGCGGATGTTAATGTGTGCTCTGACTATCATAACTTTTCCTCAAAAATAATAATGCTTTAATTTGTAGCAATTTAATGTAAAGTTTGCACCTAGACCTCGTTGTCCTCTCAACTAGGTCCAGTTAAAATTGCAAAATCAATACACGTACGACATGGACACGAACACAGCCTGATTCTTTAGATTTTGCCGGATATTTATATAGTATAGGGTTGCTGGTAACTCGAATTATTCCCGACAGGACGTGATAGTGTAACCTTTAACCCTTGCAGTAATTAAATAAACAGGTCACACTATCACGTTCGTAAGGGATACGTCGAGTTACCAATAACCTTTTATTTTGCGGTTTTTAAATAATTGAATGAGTAACTGAAAGCCAAAAGTGAGTTTTTTATATCGGTCATGAACTAAAATCGACCTTTACTAAATAGAAATATAATACAGTGACATGCAGTTACAGACAGCCCACTCTGCAGAGCCTGCACAGAGGAGGACGAGACAGCAGCTCATCTGCTACTAACCTGCCCAGGGTCGCTAGACACAAGGCAAAATACTTTGAAGGCCAGGTAACCTCCGTGAGATAGTAACACCAGGGCCTGCAGTCTCGACACTGATAGCGATCGCGTAACGATCGAATTCGTTCGCTAAAAAAATAATGTTGCAAGGAGGGAAACTTTTATGTCTTTTAATATTTTGACAAGTTATTTTAATTGTTACAAGCGGCAACATCTATTTATTAAAATTTAATAAACTTGAAGTTTTCACGAAAAATAGTGCTTGCAAGCGTCTTTGTACATATTTCAAGACAATCAATTATTTTTTCAGGCTACGATCTAAAATTTTTCCTCACAAAAGAGGGAGTTTTTTAACGGATAGTAATTTCGCGATCGGTACCTAACGTAAGTTACGCTATCAATGTTGAGACTGCAGGCCCAGGGCGCTGCTGACCTTCCTTGAGGAGCTAGGGTGGATCAAATGACAAGCCTGTCCCACCTATACGCAAATTACACATTTTGGGCGTGGTTTGGTATATAACAACCATATCTGCTAATTAAAATCGGAGGCTATCTATTAAAATATCTGCGCTTCTTGTATTGAAAATAAACAAACATATACGCATCCCGTCCCATACAAAAGGATTGTATTTTATTGACGCGTGGGTCGGAATAACTCGGTCAAGAGTGTGTCCTTTGAGTCGGCCGGCAGCTGCCAAATCGCACAAACTTCGTCTCTTCGCTGAACGACTTGCTTCCTGGTCTAAGTGATAGAATTCTGCTAATATTTACGTATATAAATATTTTTGGCTTAACAGCTTGTTTTCAGGACATAAAACAAATAGAAGTAGGAATCAGGCGTAGCATGATTACAGCATTGCGTATCTTTTTTTAGGGTTCCGTACCATAATGGTAAAAAGGAACCCTTTGGGTGCGACTCAGTCTGTCTGTCTGTCCGTCTTGACTGCTGGATATCTCAAGAACTATGAATGCGAATGCTATCAACACTCTTCGCCGTCCGCAGGCCCGCATTTATTACACTTGATCTTCATCATCATCATCTTCTTGCTCTTATCCCATGTTACTTGGGGTCGGCACAAACACGTTTTTTTCTTCCATTCTGTCCTGTCAGCCGTCACGCTATCACTAACTCCCTTTTTTTTAATATCACTTCTCACAAAATCCATCCATCTTTTCTTTGGGCTCCCTCTCCATCCATCCACATTTTTATATTCATAACTGTTTTAGTTACATGTGTTTCATCCCTCCTCTTCACATGACCTACCTTATGACCGACCTTATTACACTTGATCTTACTATACTTATTCTCTTAGATCTTTTTTTTTTTACTCTTTTTTTTTTTTCTTCAATTACTCTCCTCCACCCGGCCTCATCTAGATTAAACTGACAAAAAAAATTACGTGTAAAAGCGTTCCTTGTAACCTACGAGTATTTACTGAATAAACATCATTTATCATTATCATTTACTAATACAGTTAGTGCCTATGGTAGCTTACAACAGTCGCCGAAGTACTGACCTCAATGCATCATGGTTTGATATTCCCGCCTTTTGTCGTTGAAATATGGCGGCAATGTCTCCTACCAACCTAACTCAAATAAATACAACAACTAACATAACAATGCATACTAATTACTTTAAATATTTAGAATGCAAAATGTTTTAGGCAAATAATTCATAAAAATAATTATTAAGGATTTACCTGTTTCGCATCCGATGATAATATCAAATCAACACAACTAATGAATCAAAATAATTGCCACAGATAATACGCATAATTTAAAACAAATCACGATACTCTACTTCAGAATTACCGCTTGCTCTCAAAGGAAGAAACGATAAACCTTTATATTATTATACGGCTCTCATGTGTGCCGCTAGTTTTCCGCTAGTTTGCTTTGCCAAAAAAATTGCCAAAAACCCGATTCACGCGTTTTAAACCGCTATTATCACTATTAGCCAAAGTCTTTAGACCTGTGACAAGGTTCATACACCTGGAACCTGACAAAGTCTGTAGTTACACGATGGCCGCCTGTCAACGGGGACTGACAGATGCTGAACCGTGACGCATCTCTGGTTTGAGAGGTTAACCCATATCAAGTCGATTGGTTTTTCCACTCCTTCGTCTCGCCGTCTTCAACAGATTCTTCTACAGTCTCACTATCTGTTATTCGGCAAACAACTTGATATCAATTCTACCCACCGATAAACTGACATTCGACATACATGGCCTGCCTAGTCCCATTTTAGTTTGGTGACCTTTTTCCCCAAATCAAAAATGTTCACCGAGAAACCTAAACTGCTTAAAAAGTATCCTGCCGCTTATGCCTTAAACCTCCAATATTTAGGAGCACGTGTAAACAGAATTAGCGGAGTTAGTGCCGTGTGTGGGTCCTTGAGCAACAATTGAATTACGTCGAGCACCGGCACTAATTACGTCTTCGTCCTCATCGGGTTTAGATAATACGCTGGCCGGATTACCAGGAGAGAAGCATTAGACAGGAGTGTGTACGAGGATTTTTGATCAAGTGCTGTAGCTGTTGTGTGTTATCTGGCATTGTTTAGAAGAGAATAGGTTCTGTTCTTAATCGTGCTGAATGTTTGATTTGAAGCTGTTTTGTTACTTACTTGCATGTGTCAGGAGAGATGCAGCCAGAAAAGGTAAAAAAGGCTAAAAATTAATAGAATTACGTCGATTGCGTCTTCGTTCTCATCGGGTATAGATAATACGCTGCCAGAGTACCAGGAGAGAATCAGGAAGCTAGAGTAAGTACTTGTTCAAGGGTTTTAGGCCAATTGTCGATGTGTGTTGTGCCTGTGGTGGTGGCTTGCGCCTTAGTGTTGTTTGTTGGTTGGGGCCTGATGTTAACTGTGCCACAGATAATATAATACTAGCGTAACTGTGCTAATTGCTTGTTATGTTATGAAACGATTTTGTTGCATTACCTGCATGACCGTTACAAAAACAAAAAGATTGTTTTTAAAACTTACTGGATTATAATAAATACTAAATTGTTTTATAAGTCAACAAATTTTTATGAAGTAACACAGAAATTCCTCATTTTTGTCATGACCGGAAAGTCACTTTTATATAGGTACCGCAATTTTCACATACAATTCGTCATCATCGCCAACTTTACCGTCCCCGTAGTCCTTAACAAAGCTCCTACTTATTCCCCAAAAACGTTGTCATTTTCAGAAAAATGAAAATTTCCTAAAAAATCTGGCACAAATAAAACACTATGCAGGAAAAGTTACCGTCCCGCTGACGATAAAAAGAAGCGAAGTAAAAAATGAATTATGAACACCGTGCGAATTCTGAAATGCACTGAAAATTGCACCCACACGACTAATGTGTCCCAGTTAATGTGAAAACATTAAAGTTTCTACTAAATATTGTACCAACTTTAGTGGTACTGTTTAAATTAAGTTGATATAGAAGTGGACGAAATGGGGAGTATGTTCGCTGGTTATGCAGTAGGCGAAAACCGCAAAGTGTTATTAATTAGAGCAAAGAATAATTTTTATAATAATAAATTAATGGAATACCTCTAAATTCTTTTTTGTAGCAGGTTCAAGACATATTTATATGAAATTCCCTGGCTCATAAGCTAGTTTTAAACTGTATTACAGGAGCCAGTGCATTCCCCATATTATGGATACAATTCCAGAACATTCAAAATACCAAATTAAAAATTTGTAAATGATAAAAAAAATAGTAATAAATCAAAATCAACAAACAAATTAAAACCAAACAGTGCGGAAAATTTAAATCAAAAATTGAAAACTGAAATTATGTCAAAAATAAAAAATTTAAACCAAAATTATAATCAGAATTAAAACCAGTATCAGTGTCCATTATAAGGCCAAGACGGGAAAATGATGACATCAAATATATATATATATATATAAAATCATATTCATATTTATGTAATAGGTTCCAATGTGTAGATATCAATGGTGTTAAGTCTTCCGGGCTACCAGTTTATTTAGGTGTGCCTCAAGGCTCGATATTGGGACCATTCTTGTTTTTGGTGTATATTAATGATTTACCATATTTTTTAAAGGGTATCTGTGACGTAGTACTGTTTGCAGATGATACCTCTCTTATCTTTAAAGTAGATAGGAATAGAAATTATTTTGATAACGTAGATAGCGCTCTCTCAATGGTTACGGATTGGTTTACGACAAATAACTTAGTTCTTAATGCTAAGAAAACTAAATGTATAAAGTTTGCCTTACCTAATGTTATAAATCTAGGACCTAATGTCATCTTAAATAAAGAAGTGCTTGAAACTGTGGACTCGGCAGTTTTTTTGGGTATAACTGTTGATTCCAAACTTCAATGGGGCGCACATATATCAGGCTTATCAGGAAGGCTCAGCTCTGCCGCCTACGCCGTCAGAAAAGTTAGACAATATACTGACGTTGACACAGCACGGTTAGTCTATTTTAGTTATTTCCATAGTGTTATGTCTTATGGTATTCTTTTGTGGGGTAAAGCTGCGGACATACAAAATATATTTGTTTTACAAAAACGTGCTGTACGAGCAATCTATAGGTTAGGGTCAAGAGTTTCTTTACGAGAAATTTTCAAAGAGATTGGAATTCTCACGGTGGCATCTCAATTCATTTTTGCAAACATATTATACATTAGACAAAATATACATTTGTACAAAAAGACCAGTGATATCCACAATTTTAACACCAGAAATAAGTATAAACTTCATGTTCCTTCCCACCGTGTTCGTAGGGTTCATGGTTCGTTTGAGGGTCTCGGTATCGAATTTTACAATAAGCTACCCCGTTCTTTTCTTGACTTGCCTTTTAATGCATTTAAAACTAAAGTTAAATCTAGTCTCTGTTCGAAAGCATACTATTCCATCAACGACTACTTAGAAGATAATAATAGTTGGTCGCTGTGTTGAACGCAAGACAATGTTACACTTGATGTTCTTTCTCCATATTTAGCTTATGGTTATAACAGATTATATGAGTTCATATAATAATTGTCTACCAAATTTAGTGTGATGGCCCTAGTTCATCACTTCTGGCTTCGAATCACAGCCCTTTGATAGTTTCAATCTTTGTTCTTGTAAGCAGGCACACCAGTTATGTATGGAGGCTTCTTTAATTTGGTTTAGTGTTTATGCTTGAGTTTGTTTTTAATGGCATGATTGAGTGTGCTAGCTGGCAAGTGGCGGATTATTTAATTTTATGATTATACTCGTATTTTAGACGACATATATTTATTTTTCTGTTTTACATAATGTTGAGATTGTTGCTTAGAATTATATAGATTCAAGTTCTTAAAACTTAACAGACAGATGTGTTGCTGGGGAGTTTGTTGGCCACTTCTTCTTCACAGCTAAAACACTAGGAAGTGGTGACGGGCGGGCGTTTTTTGGGGGACTGTCTTTATGTAGAACTTTGACGTTCAAAAAGTGCTGGTTCTCAGCCTAGTTTGAATAAATGACTTTTGATTTTGATTTTGATTTTGATTTTAATAATTATTGGTAACTCGACGTAGTCTCGGCAGGACGTGATACTGTGACCTACATTATTTGAAACAATAAAGCACTCAAGGAAGCCTGGGCGGAAAACCATAAGTTTCGAGGAATGCAAGTTTTCTATTAGCAGTAAAGTTGATGTTTAGTAACGATTTCTGGAAGAATTAAAAAAAAAACAGGCCAAGTGCGAGTCGGACTCGCGCACCGAGGGTTCCGTACAAACTTGAAGATATATAATAGTTTGTCCATAATGGGAATCGATTTTCGAACATTGCCGTTCGAAAACTGTTGTCCCCATACATCGGCATAAGTCGCGGTTAGTTTACCAACTGCAATTAAGTTTGTAATCACATTTACACTTTAACTTTCACTGGCTTCATCGGAATAGTTTCGTGATATTCCAATGGATTGACCAGGTCTTTATTGTCCAGGTCAAAGGTTTATTTTGTGGCTCGACGGCTGCTTCCTGTAGTATTGTGAGATCACAGCGATGAGTCTTTTATTTTCTGTTAAGAATTCTCGCTTTTTCAAATTTGGGCGAGTATGTTTTCAGCTTGCTGTCCAATGTTTATATTTTATGTTTGGAGCTTTACTATCCAATGTTTTACTGTGGAAGGCTCTATCTTGAACGAGATCATTTTTGCTGGTACGTTGTTGGTGAAGAATCTCTTTGTTGGGACTCGTCCTCGTAACTTGAGAACGTCACCTCGTAGAGGTCATCGCAAGGTTGGAAAGTAAGATAATTAAGAACCTTTTACTGAGGAAAGTTAAGCATTAAGAATTGTAGTTTGGTAAAAAGTAAAAATTAATATGAAGGTGGATTATCTTGTCGTAACATTTAAAAATAAACTTTTATCTCTATATGTAAATTCTACTGTTTTGCCACGTTTGACGGCTTGTTGGTTTATGTGTTGATATGGTTTTTTTATATCCTTATTAGACTGCCTGCATTTTTGGATCACTGCCTCATTTTCATAAATCTTATCCGAGTAGAATTGCAGAGTACGTTTTAGCTCTTCTTTAATAACTTGCTTCAGTGCACTGTACGGGTCTCGTAGTACTCGTGGCATCGTGTTGTCAGCGTGGACACCAATGTGTGTATGTGGACACCAACGTTGTCAGATTTTAGGCTACCACGACTGGAGCACCTTCTGTTTAAAATCTGACACGCTCGAGTAATCCAATTTAGCGACATTTTTGCATTTTCAAAAATTCGCTACGAGCCCTTGTCACTTCTGAATCGTCAGTCTTTTGAATAGGAGTATTTTTAGGGTTTACTTAACATCCCCTCTGAATACCTGAAGCGCGCGAAAAAAAAACTTTTTTTTTTCAAATCCAATAGGTCCCCACGCCCACCAGATAGATGAAGCGACGACCTTAAGAAGGTGGCTGGGATAGACTGGATGCGAAGGTGGAGGACAGGGTGTGGTGGCGCAGCCTGGGAGAGGCCTATGTCCAGCAGCGAACTGCGATAGGCTGAGTTAATTGAGGACCCCACGACGCTCGAGTAAATCCCCGCTTAGTAGGTAGTAATAGAGCACGATTCTGGTAACCGTTAATCATTTAATCAAAAACTGCATAAAAAAAATAACAAACAATAATTATTATCGTTCACAACTCTTGAAGGTACTCACCCCAGAAAAAAGAGTGCGCCAACCCTAAGAGCAGCACTAGTAACACCAATACAGTCACACCCTTTTTTTTTTGGTGGTGGTAAATCATCCTATGACTTTTCCCGCTCTTGGTGAAGCGGGAATGTCTGACTTTTACTGACTAAACCCACCCCTACCCCTCCTTTGCCTGAGTTACGAATTTATCTGCGACCCCTTGGCATGCATGCATCGGCCATTACGGGCCCTGTCCTGAATTGCTGACATCTCTTTGAGGCGCGCGTGGAACACTACGTACCGTCGAATCTCGGCCCTGGTGCTGATCGGACGGCGAGCTACCCATAACTCGCCGTCCACCGTCCCGTGTCCACGGTGGCCGGAGATCGTCTCGCGACCCCCCACGCCCAGGGCGTCTCCTGCGGCGGCTGCGGCTGGGGGCGTAAGCTCCGCCTCCTCCTTTGCGAGCATTACTACTTCGCAGAAAGAGGAGTCTGCTTCCCAATCCCTCTCACCCCGTGCCATGGCCTGGACCAGGGCCAGGCGCGACAGGTCGCTACCGCCGATCGCCTTCATGAGGACACGGCGGTGCTCTGCCCAAGTAGTGCAGATCTCCACCGTAGCATGCCATGACCTGAGAATTGAAAAACGCGCTATTAAACCGTCTTTAAATATTGAGTTATAAATTTATAATGTAATCTAGTGAATGCAGTAATTTTTATACTTGTGCTTCCTATTAAAATCAGGCGTTTCTCTCTTAGGTTCAGAACGTCGATGCTTGCCAAACTGTGCTTACAGCAGATGCAATCTCAATGGGCCCGGGCCTGCGGACGGCGAGTAATGGGTAGCTCGCCGTCCGATCAGCACCAGGCCCGAGAGTCGACGACGCGTAGTGTTCCACGTGCACCTCAAAGATTTGTCAGCAATAATGATGGGCCCGACATGGCCGATGCCTGCCTATGGGTTGTGGATAAATTCAAAACAGAGTTACCGCGCCCCTGGGTACTCAGGGCAGAGAAGGAACAGGGGTTGGTTTTAGTCAGTAAGAGTCTGACACGCCCTTCCGCTCCACCCTAGAGCGGGCGATGTCAATGGATGATTTTCCACCCCACAAAAAAAAAATCAGTGGGGACATTAAAAGGCGATAATGATGAATTTGTTTTTACTGTTCGCATATACACGATAAAGATACGGTCACTCTGAGAGTCTATGATTGAGCGCTTGAACTTGTCCTTGAAGGCAGTGTCTGAATAGAGCGATGCCAATTTAGTCAAGTTCAATGCTGCTAAAACCCAGGCGTGTCTTTTTTCCGCTAAAAGTAGCCAATTCCACCCGGCTCCATCTTTCTGAGGTGTAACTGTGCCGCTTACCGGTCATCTTGATCTTCTTGGTGTCACGTTTACATCCATTTGCAATTTTGGGCTATACGAGTATATCGAAGCGAAGGCTCAGCTGACTGCCAAAAAATTGAGGATCCTAGCAAAGGTGAGACGGTACTTCACGCCAGAACAGCTGCTCATACTTTATGAAGCTCATGCTCGATCGTGTATGGAGTACGGCTCTAATTTTTGGCACGAATCTGCCAGTTACCAGCTTGATGCACTTGTGTCAATTGAGGAACGAGTCAAGAGGATCATCGGCAATAATAAGATCGTCGAGTCGAAGCTCCAAAGTCTTGAGCACCAATGCTGAGTTGCTAGCCTGTCGGATTTCTGTCGGTAACATTTTGGGGAGTGTGCGTCGGAGTTGCATAGTTTAATTCCGCCAAGTACGTTTCATCATCAGACCACAAGACGTACGGCGGTGCGCCTCGTTCTCTGCGTTCACTGGTACATGGTCGACGTCCCATCCACACGCACAAAACGTTTTGGGATCACATTTATTGTGCGTACAGCTACGGAGTGGAATTCCCTGCCAGAGTATGTGTTTCCTGATAGCTACAACCTGAGTCTTTAAGTCAAAAGTGAATACTTTTAGGCAAGTGTGTTCCATCTTCGACATATACACTCAGGTCTACAATCCCTTGGAGCAGTGATAAAATAAAACCCCTAAGTTTACGTCGTAAGACGGAATCCTCGGTGCGCGAGTCCAACTCGTACTTGGCTGGTTTTTGTTTCGGTTAGTAAACGACTACCTACTCTACGAATCAATACTTGACAGCAGCCATCATTATCCATCGAATCTAAAGAAAACTATATCTCTTTTCAAAACAATCGATCTATACAGATATTCTAATAAAATAACTTAATACCAAAGCTTCAACATCCAAGTTATAAAAGACAAAACTAAAGAACTCTCAACTTATGATATAATAAACTAAACGGTTTTATTTCAACGATACACACTTATCGTTTTCTTCCATTTCTATTACTTACTGTATCGGATGCCAGAAGTTCTGCAAACTACAGTTTAGTTGGAAAATATAAACAAACATGGAACAAGTAGACTATTTCAAATAAGTTTTTATTTTGCATCTTTGCTTTTTAGGGTTCCGTACCCGAAGGGTAACCAACGGGAACCTACAACTAAGCCTCCGCTGTCCGTCTGTCCGTCCGTCCTTCTGCCAGCGGGCTTTATCTCATGATCCGTAATAGGTAGATAGTTAAAATTATCACAGATTATGTATTTCTATTGCCGCTATAACAAGAAATGATAAAAATAAATTAATAATTAAAAGCTCCCCTACTAGAAACGTGTTTTTTTGGCCTGTTCTGCTCGATCTTGATAATGCCAACAAGCAGACGCGTGTAATCTTGTACGATGTCTATAAATACCCATATTAATTGGAAATCCCATGTACAGAAAATAAGAGCTAAACTATCAAAATTTTCATATGCGCTACGTGAAATTAAAAAAACTACCAACCTACAAACTGCAATTGTCACCTACTATGCATATGCCCAAGCACGGCTTAGCTATGGGGTCATGCTATGGAGAAACAGCACTGATTCACAAACTATATTTATTTTACAAAAAAAGTTAATTCGAATAAAGTATTGAGTATTGAGTATTGATGGTACGGAACCCAACATGCACGAGTCCGGCTCGCACTGGGCCGGTTTTTTTCTGTTTTTATTGGATCAATATAGTAAAGCGTTTGCAATTTATGCGAATACTCTGAGATAAGAGCATAACATATCTACACGCCTGTTTTCCCCGGAGTGTTGGACAGAGGTGAGGGGGTGGTTCCCGATAAGAAGATGCATTCCATTTTCGTAGAGGGTAGTTTCACGTTTTAGTATTTCCTGTTAACTCGCTCCTCCCAACCAAATTTCGAACACAGTGGCCAAGGCCAATCAAGTGCTCAGGAGATTTCATAGTGCACAAGTGTGTATACAAACACAGATGCACTCTCTATTCCTTTACTCTCATAGTCCGCAATCCGATACGACCGGGAAGAGATCACGCGCCGGACCATCGGATTTTCGTGCTTTACGTGGTGTCCCACCACCAACTTCCAAACTCCGGACTGCTACAGTGTAACTCTTAGTGGAAAAACCTAATGGCTCTTTTTGCCTGACCCGGGAGTCGAAACCAGGATCCTACGCTCAGCAGTCATGCTTGCAACACCACGAGATCAACGAGGCAGTTTCCAGTAACTGTAAGTATTGAAAAAAATCTTTGGAAAAAGTACCTATTCTGTTTTGGGAACATAGATGCACATGACTTGAGCATTCGTCTGTATGGTCAATAATGCATTAGAAATCTTCGATATAATTAAGATACCCATAGGAAACGACAACCGCTCTCCGCCCTGTGCAATATTGCTAACAACTACATGAAAATAATGGGAACTAAGATAAGTACCGAAGAACCATAAAATCTTTCTTTGATCGTAAGTTCATAAAGCTTAATAAAATATACTAATAATTTAAAAAACCAACACTCAACTCCCAAGAATAACTTTCACGCCATTTCCCATCCCTCATTTCAGTTTCCACCACAACAAAGGTGCTATCATCAAACGATTCCAACGCTCAAAGTTACTCAAAATATTCCCCGAAGTACAACCACCATTCAATATTAATAACAAAGCAAGTATTTAACAGACCACAGCAACTTCTCTGAACATTATATTTTCTATAATCCTACTGAAATATTTCAATAACTCCAAGTGAAAGGGGAAAATATGCGAGCCCCAAAAGTTTGTACAACTTTCTACCGAATCGTCAGAATACTTATACAGGAATAATTTAAGCGATTAATAATGTTTAATAGAATTTTTACAACCTCAGTATTTACTGGTTTTTTTTTCTTATTTATGTTCGTATTATTTGGACATTTGTAGACTGTTTTATTCGTGTTTTTATTATAACTAGACAACTAGTTGCCAGCGTATCAGCAAACGCAGGGTTAGTCATCTCCAAATACAAGGACCAACGACCTGAAAAAGGTGGCTGGAACAGAATTCAAGCGATATTCCGCTGTTAGTCTATTCCAGACACCTATTTCAACTTTTTCAGCTTTTTGACCTCTTGAACCTTTTTCACCTCTTTCTCTTCTTTCACCTCTTTCACCTTTTTGGCTTCTTTTACCTCTTTCACCTCTTTCACCTCTTTCAGCTCTTTCACCTCTTTCACATCTTTCACATCTTTCACATCTTTCACCTCTTTCAGCTCTTTTTCACCTCTTTCACATCTTTCACCTCTTTTAGCTCTTTCAGCCCTTTCACCTCTTTCACCTCTTTCCCTTCTTTCAGCTCTTTCAGCTCTTTCACCTCTTTCATCTTTCAGCTCTTTCACCTCTTTCACAACTTTCACCTCTTTCACATCTTTCAGCTCTTTCACCCCCTTCACAACTTTCACTTCTTTCACATCTTTCACTTCATTCACCACTTTCAGCTCTTTCACCTCTTTCAGCTCTTTCACCTCTTTCAGCTCTTTCACCTCTTTCAGCTCTTTCAGCTCTTTCACCTCTTTCACAACTTTCACCTCTTTCACCTCTTTCACCTCTTTCACGTCTTTCACCTCTTTCATCTCTTTCACCTCTTTCACCTCTTTCACCTCTTTCACCGCTTTCAACTCTTTCACACCTTTCACCTCTTTCAGCTATTTCACATATTTCACCTCTTTCAGCTCTTTCACGTCTTTCACCTCTTTCACCTCTTTCAGCTCTTTCACCTCTTTAAGCTCTTTCACCTCTTTCAGCTCTTTCAGCTCTTTCACCTCTTTCACAACTTTCACCTCTTTCACCTCTTTCACCTCTTTCACGTCTTTCACCTCTTTCATCTCTTTCACCTCTTTCACCTCTTTCACCTCTTTCACCGCTTTCAACTCTTTCACACCTTTCACCTCTTTCAGCTATTTCACATATTTCACCTCTTTCAGCTCTTTCACGTCTTTCACCTCTTTCACATCTTTCACCTCTTTCACCTCTTTCGGCTCTTTCAGCTCTTTCACCTCTTTCACATTTTCACCTCTTTCACCTCTTGAAAGAGCTGAAGCTCTTTCAGCTCTTTCACCTCTTTCATATCTTTCGCCTCTTTCGCGTCTTTTGCCTCTTTCAGCTCTTTTACCTCTTTCACATCTGGGCACTCAGGGAGGGAAGGAACAGGGGTGGGTTTTGGTCAGTAAGAGTCCGACACGCCCTCCCGCTCCACCCTAGAGCGGGAGAAGTCATTGGATGATTTCCCACCCCAAAAAAAACCTCTTCCACATCTTTCACCTCTTTCAGCCTTTTCACCTCTTTCACCTTTTCATTTTCTCACCTTTTCACCTTTTTCACTTAGGGGACAGTGTGTCCGTGTGTCTGTGTGTGTGTTGTCGTGCAGCTTGGGAGAATCCTATGTCCAACATTGGACCGCAATAGGCTGAATTAAAGTTGCTGGCACTTGTGGTGGTACTGCCTTTCACTAGATCACTGATATTACGAATAAGTCTACAGAGTACTGAATTTGGTATTGTTAATGTCTTTAATAGAAACTAAACAGCAGCGATTTCACAGACTATCTTCAGCAATAATGGCGACGATTCTGTTGTGCACAAACTAAACTTAATATAGGCTATTGCTATCTTTTTGTCTCTAATAAAACAAGAAAGAGACGGACGTAAATTAGAGCTGTCAAATTTAATTGAACTAATATTTCCATACAAATTAAGGGTACACGTAAAAACATGTCGACTTAAAACACGGTAAAGCGCAAGGCGTAAACTAGTTTGACATCTCTAACTTAGTTCATTGCTATAGCCGTCCTTTTCTCGCACTGCCTTTTAGTAAAAGATATTCTCTCATTTCAGTTTAATTTATAAACAAGAGAATCGGCACTAATGTCGCAGTTCCTATTCCACAAATCTACCTACCATTTAGTGAAACTCAAGCGTAACACAGTAACCTATTATCTTCATAATTGCTCAATTAATTTACTGATGCACTATGCATGTACATTACGTACACATTATGTACCTGCGTTATGTAATCAAGATTGTAATCGTGTTCATTTCCGCCTGGAGCATTGGACATTACAGTGACAAAGAGAACTCCTATGTAGAGGAGGAACTGTGGTTGGGTAACATAAATGTGATCAAGTACGGTGTTAGAAGAATTACTAAATAACATCACGCCGGTATTCTCGAGAAGGATATGCAGTACACTATGACTACACTCACTTTTCGCCACCTCTGTTTAAGTACGAGTACCTTTTTACATCGTGTAGAAATCCTCATGCATGTCCTCCATACGCAGAAGTCTGCCAGACTCTTACTGACTAAAACCATACGTTGTTCTTTTTTTATTTTTTATTTATTTAATTAATGAAATTACAATAAAGAGGTGTAACTTATTTTTAAACTCGCCAAACTTTTACGTTTGATGGCGAGAGGCGCTCTTTTACATAAAAAATGAACCACCTTATGTACTTAACTACTACTTATAATAACATATTATACTGTTATGGTTTCACAATGTGTTTAATTCTGCTTGCAATCCTATACAATGTTTTTTTTTTAATTTTGTCTTAAGTGTTTCTTTACTAGTTTTTACATTTTCTCTTAGTAAATCTATTTTGTTAAACAATTTAGGTACCAAATAATTAGATGTTCTCTTCCCATAATAATTTGTTATCTGTGGTCTGCAGCTATACCTATGGCCGGGGCGCTGGAGTACTTGCGTACTTCATCACGCCCCCAGAAAGGTATTGTCACGCAAGAATTCATGCGGACCCCATCACCCTCTGCGGCCGCGTACGCCGTAATTCCTCTAGAGAGGCGCGCGCACAACATGGCGCGCCGCCGTCTCGTACCTTTATCTGTTCATTATCTGTTCCGGCCACATCCTATGCCCTCCAGAGGTTGTTCCACTTCCCGGTGCTCGGGTGCGTCTACTATGGATAAGGAAAAGATTGTATTCTCCCTGTGATTCACCGCAGCGTCCTTCACGACCATCACTTCCTCCCAAGAGGAAGCGACAGCGTCCACAGCGGTTTCACTTCCAACCATAGAATGGATCTGCCAGGACTATATTTTAACGTTGAGTATAGTTAATATTGGTGATCATGTTCTGTGGACTGACCGTAGACAGTGTTGCTCTCACCCTCCTACCATTCTTTAATTCCTATTAGCAAAGATATCCTACGCGGATTTACAATTATTTGGGCTTGATTTATCAAGTCTGTTTTTCCTCACAGCTCTATCAGTTTTTTTATCAAAATACATATTTTCTGCCATCTCAGGCAAACACACTGAGTAGGTAAGTATTTAATTATGACAAAATAAATTGTAATTAATTTTAATAAAATATCTGAAACAGTCTTTGATGGACTCGTAACTATGTATAATCAATATGAAATATTCTATCAAAATCTGGAGATACCGAACCAAACTTCAAAGTTAAAAATATTAAAGAAATATTTGCCGAATTTATTTCTATCGAACGTATTTATTATCTTTGATGTGAACTTACCTATCTACCTTAGGCTTAAAATATTTTTGGAAAGATATTTCGAATATTCCTTTTATGTCAAAAATACATTATCTTAAGGCGTCCACTATTTATTTTGTGCTGTTCGTTGTATTTGCTCGACAGTCCCAGAAGGAGGGTAATGTTTTTCGAAAGTGTGTATGTTTGTAGAGGAGCTCGTGGCTAAACTAATAACAGCCGCACGGGTCGATCCATCAGGTTAAGCTAAACTTGCCAGGGTTGGTCCATGGATGTGTGACTATCTTTACATACCGACTCCTCCATGCCTCGGAAAGCACGTTAAGCCGTTGGTCCCGGCTGTCAATCGTGGATCTTTGACAGTCGTTATACGTGTCGTCAGAAGCCCGAAACTCTGACAACCAGTCTTACCAAGGGCTATTGTATTACCCAGTAACTGGGTTGTAGAGGTCAGATAGGCAGTCGCTCCATGTAAAATACTGATATTCAGCTGCTTTCGGTTAGACTGGAAGCCGACCCCAAGATGAGAAGAAGAGTTATCATTTGATTGGTCTTGACAACCGAAGTAACGTAGCGTATGTTAAAATAAAAACATAACAAAATGGTGGCCGCCATTGATATCTGTCTTTTTTGCGACATTTGGCATTAAATCTGCTATTGAATTAAAACATAAACCACTAAGCTTCAGATTTCTTGAAAAGTAACTTGTTTGAAACTTTTTAGATGTTTTTTCGTAGGTTAGTAATATTCAGATTTTATCAAACTTCTATACTGACATTAACACTAATAAAACACACAGATCTTTCTACGTGACAAAATAATGATGGCTAGTTCTCATACCCGACTCGCCTAGATTTTCACTATCATAAAATCTCTAACATACCAAAACTAAGCTTCTCTGCATACAAGTTACTTCGGACAGACGTTAGGCAAATTAAATTAGCTCAGAGAAGCCTCCCCAGCGTCACACAAGGCATTTTCAACGTTCGTTCCTCAGGAGTTAAAGGGATCTGACAGGTGCATTCAACAATTACTGCAGAGTGTAATTGAAAAGGAAATGTCCAACATACTGTCCTGTATGTCGTCGAATATTAAGTTAAATGACTTATGTGTATGTCGCCGAATATTAAGTTAGATGACCAAAAACCGGCCAAGAGCGAGTCGAACTCCCGAACAAATCATATCGTTTTTGTAGTGTAAGTGACCGTCACCGACCGTCATAGCACTCGTAGCGTGATAAGGGGGGGGGGGGGGATGCTGGGACAGACAAACAGACACCAGTGATCTTATAAGGGTTCTTTTTTTTATCCGGACTTTCGTAACCCTAAAAATATATTTCGTCTATCAGTTAGATTACCAAAAACTGTTGGTTCCGTATTTTTTCTTTTGTCACGCTTAAAGAAATAACGACGATACAGTGCGTTGAAATTTCCCGTGATGTCAAACCTACGTAAAAACAATTCCTCTTTTTACGTACAAGTGACATAACAAATCCCCACTCCTGAACTTTGATGTGTTTTAACTTTGTCATTTTTTATTGACTTTTTAAAGCAAAAAAACAAAAATCTTTTTGGATAATCTAACTTATTGTTATTTTTTGAAACAACTTTACGTGATTTATTATAAGCTAACGGCGTTTTAGGATTAGCCGGTGGCATATAAATAAAGAAAGGGATGCATATTTTTTTTTTTTTACCAAATACCTGTTTAACAAAATTCTTAGGTTAAGGACCACCTGCGCCTTGAATGATCTAAGGCCCTCCGTAGACGGACTGCTTAGAGCAGTCGACACCAACTGCACGAGAGCAGTCGTGTTGCGGTCGGGGCCTCCATAGACGGACTGCTTAGAGCAGTCGACACCAACTGCACGAGAGCAGTCGTGTTGCGGTCGGGGCCTCCATAGACGGACTGCTTAGAGCAGTCGACACCAACTGCACAAGAGCAGTCGTGTTGCGGTCGGGGCCTCCATAGACGGACTGCTTAGAGCAGTCGACACCAACTGCACGAGAGTAGTCGTGTTGCGGTCGGGGCCTCCATAGACGGACTGCTTAGAGCAGTCGACACCAACTGCACGAGAGCAGAGTCGTTTTGCGGTCGGGGCCTCCATAGACGGACTGCTTAGAGCAGTCGACACCAACTGCACGAGAGCAGAGTCGTTTTGCGGTCGGGGCCTCCATAGACGGACTGCATAGAGCAGTCGACCCCAACTGCACGAGAGCAGTCGTGTTGCGTCGGGGCCATGTAATGAAACTGCAGATCGCCCAACTGCGACCGCTATGGGAGTCTGTCTATGGCGGCACTAAAAAAACCTGCCTAGCCTTTTCCCAACTATCTTGAGGTCGGGTTTCAGTCTTACCGGATGCAGCTGAATACCAGTATTTTACATAGAGTGACTGCCTATCTGACCCAGTTCCTGGGTAATACGATACCCCGTGGTAAGACTGGTAGTCAGACTTTAGAGCTTCAGACGACCCGTAACGGCTGTCAAAGATCCACGATTAACAGCCGGGACCAACGGTTTAACATGCTTTCCGAGGCATGGAGGATTCTCAGTATGTAAATGTGGCCACCCATCCATGGACCAACCCTGGCAAGCGTAGCTTAACCTAATGGATCGACCCGTGCGGTTGGTATTACTTTAGCCACGGCATTAAACGAAGCTAATGACAAAGCTATACAGGTGGATATAGGTCTACATACTGGTCTGACAAAATTTGAGTCAAAATCAACACAAAAAGAACATAGAGCAGCATTTTGGTTAGAACCGAGAACAAGAACTTCAATTTACTCAAAAAAACATTTATATTGAAAACAATTCGAACCACATCCTCATAAAAACAACAATTACACAGAGCAATGAAATCCAGAGATAAGCACTCAAATATTTCTGTACGTTTGTCAAAAACAAAACGCGGGGCCACCATTTTGTGCGTGCTACGATAATGGATAAAAGTTTTAATTCAAATTTATAGTAGCAACAGCTCTGTATTATGGGCACTGAAGTAAAACAAATGGGTTATTTTATTGCAGCACGCCGTTATTTTAATGTAAAGGCCGAATTTCATCAGGGTTGTTGATGATACCTGGGACAAGAGTTGTGTGTTCACTATAGTTGTCATAGTGGATAAATTGTGGGTATTGAGTTGTTTTTATGGGTTTTGGCGATTGTTCCTGTTACTGGTAGTAAGCGTAAACAAAATACAATCAGCTTATATCGTTCCCACTGAAGATTTAACCTTGTATTTACATGAACTGTGGTATTTCCTCGGGGAGAGGTAACACGCGTGAGCGAGTGGTCAAGTAGCTTCGGTCTAAATGCTTCCTAAAGGTCCCATTTTAACGTTATCCTACTTTCTCCTAATATTATAAACTAGCGACGGAAAAACTTTAAAGTGGCCTGTTTTCAGGATTTGACTGAAAGATAGGTTGAATGTAGAAAAAGACGGCCTGTGTACAAAAAATAACTAAAATAAAAGCTGTACAAAATAAAATAAAACTTTTTTAAATTCTGAAAACGAAGAGACAAAACCAGAAACACCGACTTTCGAAATTAAAGTTATTTTACACTATTTTTGGAAGTCGGTTCTTTTTTTGTAAAAAGTTTTTAATTGTTCACTTTTTAGTTGTGGTTCCCCATTAAATTGTCTTAACAAATTCATCATCAGTCATCATAGACATACGATCGCAGCAATCACGGTTGATTTGCTGTCAATTTTTGAAGAGTTCTATTGTCTGTCTCCAAAACCCATAATCAGACTATATGAAATTTAAATTTAACCATTTCGGAACAAACCCCTTTCGAACAAAAAAGAATTTTGCAAATCCGTCAATATATGACGGAATTATGCCCGAACAGACATAAATATAAACATCCGAATTGATAATCTCCTTCTTTTTGAAGTCGATTAAAAATAAAGTAGGCGCTCTAGTATTTAGGTACTATATCTTGACAAAATATATAAAATGCATCGTTGCTGGAACTCAGGTCTCTTCAATGCGATGATATGTAGGTATGCGATATGAATATGCTGAGCGTTAGACGTTTCACGTCTGATTTCATCTTTCTCTATACCCACTTGTTTAGTTTTTAGGCTTCTGAAAAGCAACAAATTTGTGTATGTGCGGCGCTTTCGGTTGAATAAAAATATTTCTTTCTTTCATACATAACGTAACATAATTAGCCTTATAATATTCCCACTGCTGGGACTCAGGACTCTTCTCTAGGAGAGGGAATGGACCGTAATCCACCACGCGGGTCCAGTGCGGTTTGGTAGATGACACATATCTTTGAATTTTTTGTTCTAGGATATACCGGTTTCCACGCGATATTTTCCTTTATCGTTTTGAGAGCAGTAGTGATGAAATAAATTACCCATGACCTCCAACTCGTAAATAGGGCCTTTAACACTGAGCTATCACTGCTCAGCAGGTCTATTCGCTAACTCGGTTGACATCAATTTGATAGGCACTATACAGTACATTCCTGCTTTGACCTATAGGAAAACTAAAATGTACTACGTAGTGCCTATTTATAATCGATGTCCACCTGCAGGTCTGTTACATGTCGTATCTCTTCAAATATTCGGTTTTTTCTCGTGATGTTTTCCTTCACTGTTTTGTGAGCATTGCAAAAAGGTACCTAAACAAAGTTTCAACAATCACTCTGTTTTGTTGGGACAATACAACACTTCAAATTAGCAGCCGAGAAGATAATCACACAGGACCCTATGTGGGGCCCGGTTGCAGTTACAACATGTAAATGATTCTAGATCTCCATCATGTGGTTATTCGGTAAAACTCCGACGATATATTTAACACTTCAAATTCCTACACAATTTATTGAAGAAAAGGCACACAAGTTTTCAGCAACCGCCTTCTTAACCTAATTAATTTACTGTATAGTGACATCTATGACGCCACATACAAACTAAACACACAAAGCCTGCATCGCGCAATTAAGGCGCTATTAACTGCCAATGACCTTGAGTGGTTAGCTTGCGTATTCATTGCTGAGCTCACGTAACGCGTCGTACATTCACCCAGTAATAGGACTCGCCTATCAAGGAGCGCTGCTTGAAATTAGACGCATTATTAAATGAGGCGGTGAGTGCCAGAGTGGCCTATCATTTCCAGACACAATTTAAAATATTTTGTGTCTGAAAATGATAGATCACACGGGCCCACACTACCTCAATTTATAATACATAAAACAACAGGTATTGTAATAAAACACGTATACTATGTTATAAAAATATAATTTCAAATATTCACCTAACAAATTACGACAGAAATTATCTAGTAATATTTTTTTTTTCAAAGAAATAACACTAGTCGTTTATACGTGATGTTCAATTAAAAATCATTAGAAGCCATGTAACTGCACCTTAAAGTTATCTGCGCGATTTGACATACATATATACAACAGTCCCAAATCAACATCGGGTAGTTGCCCGGACCAGACACAACACCCTTCCCCAAAGGGAAGATCCTGGTCACAGGATCTTCCCTTTTCAATGGAGGTTAGCAACATTTCACACTCTGTTCCGCACATCTATATAACTGCACAATTACCATTCTACCTCTATACAGGCTGTATCGGAAATGTGTGGTCATATTTTAGATACCTATCTCTTTTTCCCATGGAATTGATCAACTTTCTTCAAGGACTCCATAGATAATTCCCAAAGAAAAAGAACGAGCGAGCCTTACAGTAGTCGCTTATGATGTGTAACATTTGTCATCTCACCTTGGTAATAAGTAACATTAACATTCTATCCTTAAAAATAAAATTAAATCGTTTAATTCCGATTTCGACCGCGCGCGCACAGCCTACTCTACCACCGCGCGCGCTCATTGGTCAAATCAAATAGCGCGCGCTTCCCCGGCTTCATGTTACACACTTCCGTCCCATTTCACGAAATCACTCCCACAGATTGCAGGCAAGCGAGAAGAAAGATGTTACACATCAAAAATTTATCTTACCGTACAAAATGATCACCAGTTGATCAAAATTAGTATTGGAGGACCAAATTATTTCTTGTAGAATGTTGTTTATTTCTATGAACAGAAGCGGTATTTAAAATATGATCACGAATTTTCGTTACATCCTATATAGGAAACTATAATAAACCTTGCTACTCATGTACAGACACGGCCGTGTTCCAGACATACTCGGGCTATGTGCTAGTTATGTCCTTAGCAATGTACCGTGCGATGTACACCGCTGTGCGATGTGTTGTAATGCTGAACGTGGCTGTACACGGCTGTACATGGCTGTACATGACTGTACAGAGTGTGTACGTGTGGTTTGGACATCTACGAGTATAGTTATGTATATGTATAAATCCATTGTTAAGTGAATTTTATAGATTTTCTGATGATTAAAAGAGCGACAGAATCATAATATAATCTGTTATTACACTCCATAATAACAGATATTATGGTGGCCCAGTGGTAACAGCCACGACTTACAAGTTGTATGTCGTGAGTTCAAACCCAGCTAGGCGCTTTATTTTGTGTAAAATTATTTCATCACCACTGCTCTCAAAACGGTGAAGGAAAACATCGTGAGGAAACCGGCATGTCCTAGAACCAATAATTCGAAGCCATGTGACATCCACCAACCCGCATTGGGCCCGCGTGGTGGATTATGGCCCACACCCTCTCACAGAGAGGAGGCCTGTGCCCCAGCAGTGGGGACATTAAAAGGCCAATTATGATGATGATGAATAACTGATTATATATAGATCAAAAACATAATATAATCTGTTATTACACTCCACAACGTAAGAATACACTAGGAGTGCCACCGCTAAGCTACACGTACCCAGTCTTAACAGTATATTACAGTAATTCACTAGGAGCAAATACAGCACTTTGGTTTTAAAACCAACAAACCTATGACGGATCACCTGCCGTCACCTGCATACAAATTCATTCTTTACTACAGCCAACTTTAAAATATTTTTAAAAAGGAACAACCTGAGGATTGTTCGGGTAAAAGTTTAAACAGCTTACTACCATTTTTATTCATTTTTTATTCTTTATAGGCACGCGTTTGACCACTATCTCTCCTGAAGGTAAGCGATAATATGGTCGAAGATGGAGCACGCTTCCCTAGAAGCAACCCATTCACTCTTGACTTAAAGACTTCCAGGTTGTCTATCAGGAAACACAGACTCCGGCAGGGAATTCCACTCCCATAGCTGTACGCACAATGAATGTGTTCTCAAAACGTTTTGTGCGTGTGCATGGGATGTTAACCATGTACCTTGTTTCTTTTGTTCTTCATAGCTTTGCAAGAAAATATTCAAATGATTGGTTTTAGTATATAATACATTAGGATCTGATGAAGATCTTCGCAGATAGACAGTGGAACTCTTCAATAACTAACAGCAAATGACTCTGCGATTACTGCGATCCTTTGTTTAGGTATTGTAAACACAATTTAATGGGAAACCACAACTAAAATTTGAAAAAGAAAAACTTTTTATAATAAAAAACTTTTTTACAAAAAATACAACTGACTTCCAAAAAGAAAATACACTTAAAATTGAAAAATACCTTTAATTTCGAAAGTTGGTGTTTGTATTTTATTGCCTCGTTAATTGACACGACTTCCGAAACTAAAGTTTTTTTTTTTCTTTTTTGGAAGTCGGTTGTATTTTTTGTAAAAATATTTTCTTTTTGTTTTAATTTTAAAAATATAGTAATAAACATAAAGCCCCGTTCTAAGTCCGCATGTTATAATGGGTGACTACGGAACCCTACACTGCGCGTGGCCCGACACGCACTTAACCGATTTTTTCCGCAAGTCTAGTATCTGATTGACATTCTATTGACAGTTGGTTGGTTTATACATTGATATATATCACACTAATATTATAAAAGTATGTGAGTGTGTGTGTTTGTATTTTTGTTACTTCTTAACGCTCAAACGGCTGGACCGATTTGGATCAAATGAATCAGAAAAGAACAGCGGAGGAGGAAATAATGTAGATAGCTTATAGAATAGCTAGGTTACTTTTTATCCCGGTCTACGCGGGTGAAAGCGTGGGCCGCAGCTAGTCATAAATATCAATCACATTCCTAAGTTCCGCTTTCAGCTTACGATCTAAACCTATAGATCTACGAAGATACGACTCTACACTTCTTAAAAAGATTCACAGTCATACAAACTTTATTCGCCATAATTGACTGTCAAATCATTGTTGTTGTGAGTCGAAATGTATGGCTTTTTAGCCGACTTTCGAAAAAGGAGGAGGTTCTATGTTCGACTGTATGTGTGTTTTTTTTTTATTTTTCTATTTTTTATGTATGTCCGCCGATTTCTCCGTCAGTTGCGGACCGATTTTCAAAATTCTTCTTTTATCCGAAAGAATATACTCCCGAGGTGGTCCCATGTAAATTTTATCGAAATTACTTCAGCGCTTTTTGAGAAACTGAACAAAAACGAAAAATACGTATACCTCGATGACGTTTGGGTGTTCTCCAAATGTTTAAATTCCACGTTCCATGTTATTGAGGATTTTAGTTCTGGGTTATAACAATTAAAAAGTAAAAAATAAAAAACTTTTTTACAAAAAAAAACAACCGACTTCCAAAAAAAATTTACACTAAAAATTAAAAAATAACTTTAATTTCGGAAGTCGGTGTCAAATAACGATGAAGTAAAATACAAACACCGACTTCCGAAATTAAAGTTATTTTTTAATTTCTAGTGTTTTTTTTTTGGAAGTGATTGTTTTTTTTTTTGTAAAAAAGACTTTTATTACACGAGATTTTAAAGCGTGAAATATTTTAATTAGCTTTTTAGGGTTCCAAAAGTCCGAATGAAAAAGGAACCGTTTTGGATCACTCGTGTGTCTGTCTGTCTATATGTCCGACCATCCCCCCCCCCCCATTATCTACGGAACCATCGGGCCTAAAATTTTGAAAAAATACGATTCTTTACTTGTAGATTACAGTAAAACCTATCAGAAGTAAATAGTCAAAAAAAACCTGAAAAAAATACGATTTGTACGGAACCGTATGCGTGCGAGTCTGACTCGCTCTTGGCTCGTTTTTAATCAACTTCAAAAAGTAGGAGTTATAAATTCGTATGTTTATATTTTTTTTTTTTTATGTATGTTCGGGCATTTCTCCGTCATAATATAGACGGATTTGCAAAATTCTTTTTTTTTTTTCGAAAGGGGGTTATTCCGAAATGGTCCCAATTAAATTTCATAGAGATCTTTAGAGATAGACAGTGCAACTCTTCAATAACTAACAGCAAATGATTTGTGATTACTGCGATCGTTTGTCTATATATTGTTAACACGACATTATGGGGAACCACAACTAAAAAATGAAAAATAAATAACTTTTTCAACACATTTGCTCAAAAAATGCATTTACGAAGCCTGTATACATTGTTCGAAAGTTAAAAATTACGCACCCTATAATGGTGCGGGCGGTAAAATATGTACTCACACCTAAGTACCTATTTTACCGTACGCTCCGTTGTATAGCGTGCGGTAAAACCGTGCGTATCCTTTATGGTTTTTTTTTAATTAAAAACATAATATAAGAATTTCTATATTTTTTTTTTTGTGTTGTTATTGGTTGTGGTGGTTGTTGTTGTTGCTTGTTGACGTTGTTTGTTGTTGGTTGTTGTTGTTGTTTGTTGATGTTGTTGGTTGTTGTTGTAAATATGGTTGTTGGTGGTGGTGGTTGTTGTTGTTGGTAGTGTTGTTGTGGTTGTTGTCGGTGGTTGTGGTTGTTGTTATTGTTGTTGGTTGTTTTTGTTTGTTGTTGTTGTTGGTGTTGTTTGTTGTTGGTTGTTGTTAAGGTTGTTGTTGGTGGTGGTGGTGGTGGTGGTGGTGGTTGTTGTTGGTAGTATTGTTGTTGCTGTTGTCGGTGGTTGTTAGTGGTTGTTGTTGTTGGTTGTTGTTGTTGGTTGTTGTTGTTGGTTGTTGTTGTTGGTTGTTGTTGTTGGTTGTTGTTGTTGGTTGTTCTTTGTTGTTGTTGTTGGTTGTTGTTGTTTGGTGTTGTTGGGTGTTGTTGGTTGTTGTTGTTGTTGGTTGTTCTTTGTTGTTGTTGTTTGCTGTTGTTGTTGGTTGTTGTTGATTGTTTTTGTTGGTTTTGTTGTTTGTTGTTGTTGTTGGTTGTTGTTGTTGGTTTTTGTTGTTTTTTGTTGATGTTGGTTGTTATTTGTTGTTGTTTGTTGTTGTTGGTTGTGGTTGTTATTAATTGTTGTCGTTGTTTGTTGATGTTGGTTGTTGTTGTTAGTTGTTGTTGTGTTACTTTTTTCGCATAGATGTTTCTAGGGAGAAGGGAGTCGAGAGCGGTAGCGTAGTGGGAGCTTCGTGGCACGACGGCGTCATGCCGTTACGACATTCGAGTCGGTTTTACTGCCAAGCCGCGCCAATAGATGTTTCAAATCAAAAACAAAAGTTTTTTTTTCATCACCTATTTATTGTAGGTACTGTTTTCTCGCAAAAGTGTTGAAAAACGTTGTATGACACACGTGCGGATTGGTATTTACAAACTCGTGACTATGGTAAGCCCTCGACTACGTCTCGGGCTTACATTCGTCTACTCGTTTGTAAAAACCAACTTACCGCACTAGTATCATAAATAACTATTTTACAACAATAAATAGAACTGACTACTAAAAAAAAAAAACAAATAAGTGCAAAATAACTTTAATATCGGAAGTCAGTGTCAAAAAACGAAGAAACAAAACAAAAACTTAGGGCACCCCGGATAGGTTAGGTTAGGTTCGGTACATTGAACGAGCGAACGCAGCCCCCGTCATCCCCTTTTGTTAGGTTCCTTTAAACCCTGTAGACAGAAATAGGAGCTCGGAGCTGCGGGGCTCCGTCAACCTACCTTACGACTGTCGTTATAAAACATTCGGCGTTGTATAGAATGCCTAGGCAAAGTTTGGGATAAATATAATATTTCTACTACTTATCTCCAGTATCAGCAACACTCCTTTTTAATTAATAGCGTTTAAATGCCATGCCTGGTCCAGTATTCGGCCACGGCAAAAACGTCGGCCGACGCTGTCATCAGATCTAAGCATGAACAGTGGGCATGTGGTGCAAGATGGAAGATGGGACATGGTCTGCGGAGAGACACCGCACAAACACTAAAGATCGGAACCGTCCAAAAACCCCCAACCGTGGAGATTGACTTTGCTGCGGCTGACCTGAGTCCGCAGCAAAGTGTGTGTGTGGGTGTGTGTGTTTGCTTAATTAATCCCTTACAGACTCCGCAGTCTGTAAGGGATTTCAGCCATCGACAGACGACCCTCTAAGAAGAAGAGTTAATACCGATGCGTCACGAACTCAAATAGTTGCTAAAATAATAATATTTTGCTGTGCAATCAGTATTTTTGATTAGGATTTTTATTTTATAAAGCGATGATTTTTGATTTACAGCATCCAATTAAAACCAAATTATTTGGTCATCATTTCTCAACTTTCAAGATCTAACCAAAGGGTCCGATGTTTTCAAAAACTCCTTTAAAAAATTTGTAGCATTATTCAGATTATTCTTCAACTTGAACGAACCACCCCGACCAATATAAGCGACCCGGTGTAACGAAACCATAGCGCAATCTAATTCAATCCCAACGCCATCTATAAAACAACTCTGCCATTTACGAGACATGTGGAAAAGTTCATACAAGTTTTTTATGTGCTAATATTTTTATGTACCAAAGGTACGAGTATTCGTAAAGAGCATAAATGATAAATGATTTGTATGTTGTAAATCTATATAAAAAAAAACAAAGTCGAGTTAGTTAAGTACACCATTTTTAACACCCGAACAGCTTCGTTATTTGACACCGACTTCCAAAATTAAGTTATTTTGCAATTTTTTTTTTTTTTGGAAGTTGGTTGTATTTTTTTTTTTTTGCTACTGTAGGTAAAAATAAGCAAGCAACCTTGTTTTACCATTAAATAGGCTCGCGTTTGACCACTATCTCTCCTGATGGTAAGCGATGATGAGTTCAACGTTGTAGCACGCTTAATTTTTTTGTTTTTTTTGGGGTGGGTGGAAAACCATCCAATGACTTCTCCCGCTCTAGAGTGGAGCGGAAGGGCGTGTCAGACTCTTACTGACTAAAACCCACCCCTGTTCCTCCCTGCCCTGAATGCCCAGGGGCGAGGTAACTCTTTCGAATTTATCCTTAAAGCACGCTTGCCTTGAAGTATTCACTCTTGACTTAAAAACCCCCCGGTTGTAGCTATCAGGAAGCACAGAACCTGGCAGGGAATTCCACTCCTTATTTGTCGTTGGGAACACATTCATTGTGACGCACAATGACGTTTTGGGAACACATTCATTGTGACGCACAATGACGTTTTGGGAACACATTCATTGTGACGCACAATGACGTTTTGGGAACACATTCATTGTGACGCACAATGACGTTTTGGGAACACATTCATTGTGACGCACAATGACGTTTTGGGAACACATTCATTGTGACGCACAATGACGTTTTGGGAACACATTCATTGTGACGCACAATGACGTTTTGGGAACACATTCATTGTGACGCACAATGACGTTTTGGGAACACATTCATTGTGACGCACAATGACGTTTTGGGAACACATTCATTGTGACGCACAATGACGTTTTGGGAACACATTCATTGTGACGCACAATGACGTTTTGGGAACACATTCATTGTGACGCACAACGTACGTACGGGTACGTACGTATGGGTAGGATGTCCAATTGTCCAACATGTACAGGTGGCCTATCGCCGTACGTCTAGTGGCCCGATGAAGGAACGGGCTTGACGGAACAGGGTCTTGTCCTGGGTATAAAAATAATAATTAAATTTAATCGATAAGTTATATTATCAAAAAAACATTGGACACGTATTTTTTGCTTTAAATAAAAAAAAATATCTTTATTTCAGACCTTACAGTCCATAAGTTGTTAGTGGTTAGTAACAGATTGTGCTTACATTCTATGTTAGTGTTGTTAGTACTTACATCAATTAAGCTATGCCTAAACTTATCCCCACCCAGTGTCTTTGGATGGGGCAGTCCACTCTGCCAGCAATCATTTTCAGGATGCTGTTCCGAGTGCTACGCAAGCGTTGCAGTAACGATGCCGCTTTCTTACGCATTATGGCGTGAAAGCCATCCGTACGAGCCTCAGCAAACATTCCCGACGCACTGCAACGTCGCGGCAATCGTAACAGCATCCTGAAAGCGTTGTTGTATTGTACGCGCAGGACGTTGTAGGCTCGGCTCGTATATGACACCCACAGACCGCTCGTGTAGAAGGACTGACAGAACGCCTTAAATAAACCCACTTTGACGTCTGCCGTGCAGCGAGCAAACCTACGGGCGAGCATATTACTCCTCACCGCCAACGCCCTGCGCTCGCGCTCTATGTCGCCATCATCACGAAGATCACTGGTGACAACATGACCCAGGTATTTAAAACTATTCACCACATTAAGTACTACGCCCCGTTGAGATATACTGGAGGTACACGACGGGGCTGTTGTATAGGTGCCGTAAACACTAACACCTCGCTTTTTTTTGAGTTGTATTTAAGGCCGTGCACCTCCGCATAGGCCTCGCAGATCGTGAGTAGCTTCCTCAGTCCGCTCATCGATGGACTGAGCAACACCATGTCGTCCGCGTAACTTATGTTATTGACACATATACCGTCTATATGACAGCCGACATGTGTGCTGCTCAGCCGCTCGATAAGCTGATTAATATATAAATTAAACAACAGGGGCGAGCTTAACCCCCCCTGTCTTACACCACATTCCATCCGATACTCATCTGACAGAGTACCGACCCACCTCACCCGGTTCGTCTGGTGAGCATACCAGTAGCGGAGAAGGGCTGTGTACTCCGACGGCACACCCGTGACCCTCAACTTGTCCCATAGCACATTATACGAAACAAGATCGAAAGCTTTCGACAAATCAAGGAAACACGCGTATACCGGCGTCCTCCTCGCGGTGTAGTACTTGACGGTGTGCTTCAGGCTGAGTATGGCACTCTCCGTGGAAACGCCCGCCTTGAATCCGAACTGTGCGTCATGCACTTTAACATATTCTGAGAGGCAGCCTTTCATCAAACCGTCAAGCACCTTGGCCATGGTGGTGGCTAGCGAGATGGGTCGATAGTTGTTCATGTCGGATGCGTCACCAGTTTTGTTTTTAACTATGGGGACCACTATCGCCCGCATAAGTGGCTCCGGTAGATAAGAATGACCAAGGCACAGAGTGAAAAATAGCGACAAAACTCTAGGCAGATGGACTCCCGCATGTTTAAAATGTGGTTGCTTTACCAAACCAATAAACAATTACAAAGATAAAACGCATCAAAGTTCAGGAGTGGGGGCTTGTTACGTCACTAAACATTACAAGTTGTATTGAACACGATACGAGATATGACGTCACGCAGAATTTTCAACGCACTGTATCATCCTCATTTTAAGTTTACGTGACCAAAAACTAAATACGTGTCCTATATTTTTTGGACAAGAGCCTATTAGACTATGCAAATCCGACGAAGTTAGATAAGAGGGCTATGGCCTCCTTCTGTGAGACCGTGATGATCCAGAAGGAAGCCAACGAGGGAGATCGTGAGGAGGTAGATCTCGCTCGGTGAAGAAGGCTTTCGGGAGGTAACCACCTCGACGCCTGAAATGCCGAAACTCCGCCTGCAGTATCTAAAGCGGGTTGGACTCCGGCGTTGCGGGCTCTCAGAGTGGGGACTCTGTCCGCCCACCAACTGACCCTAGGTAAGACAGCGGCACAGTGATCCCGTGCTGACGTGCACAGCGAGGTTCAAGAGAACCATTTACAGTCTCCTCAGGGTTGTGCTCCAACAGGAGTTGTATGTACAAACAGAGAGGGTATCGGGGAGCGGAGAATTTAAGAGGTCACGGGGCCCTCTTATGCCTAGGGGTAGCGTATAAATTCGTAAGAGAGTTACCGCTCCCCTGGGCAGTCAGGCAGGGAAGGAACAGAGGTGGGTTTTAGTCGATAAAAGTCTGACACGCCCTCCCGTTCCACCCAGAGCGGGAGATGTCATTGGATAATTTCCCAGCCCATAAAAAAAAAACGGGACCCACTTCCATGTGATGATGGTAATCACCGGAGTGGTTTTAGTGAGGTATTTTACCTCGCTAAAACCACTCCTTTGCGCTGGTCTTTTCCCCCAAAAGGCCAGATGACTTTTGAATGTTTTGCCCCCGACGACGTCAAAAAATAGGTAAATGGACTTCTTAAACGAAACTACATACTAGGTAAACCTACCTGAATAAATATGTAACTACGAGTATCTGTCCAATGTTATAATTGAAAATAATATCTACTTTAGGTACTTAGAGCCGATTTCACCAATTCTAAACGCCCAGTTTTCGACGTTTAAGCTCGCTTAAACACGTTTAGCCGCTTTCATATAGCTGAAGAGTTTGTTTGTTTGTTTGGTTGATCGCGCTAATCTCAGGAGCTACTGGATCGAATTGAAAAAATATTTTTGTATTGAATAGTTCATTTATTGAGGACGGCTATTGGCTATATAACATCACGCTGTGACTAACAGGAGCGAAGCATCAATGAAAAATGTGGCAAAAACGGGAAAATAAATACTTTTCAGAGCTTCAGTTGCGTGCGCTGCGTAAACGGTATAGTTACGCAAAAATAATGTATGACGGAATTGTTCTCCTTTTTAAGTTCTAAAAAAAGTCCGACAGCATATGTCTATCTTTTAAGGTAAACACATGAATACAATAAAGAGATTTAATTTGATTTACTTTTGGAAAACACAAGAAACTCAAAAGTACTTTGACTTCAATATAAATACGCATTGCAGCCCACGTTTTCATAATTATCTTACACCAGTTGTTTACTTTACATATGCAAAAATAAAAATCTGAATTTCAATATTGGGTTGGCCGCACCTGTACGCCTCATGTACTCGTACATCGTATCGAGATAGATAATACTTTGAAATATGCAAAATTATGAACAGCATGTGGTGAATCTGTTTAGTTTTATTTTTGAATATGAGATTTAATGATGCATAGTGGTATATTTATGAATGAGGAGCTCGTGGCTAAAGTAATAACAGCCGCACGGGTCGATCCATCAGGTTAAGCTACGCTTGCTGGGGTAGGTCCATGGATGGGTGACCATCTTTACATACAGAGACTCCTCCGTGCCTCAGAAAGCACGTTAAGCCGTTGATCCCGGCTGTCAATCGTTGATCTTTGACAGTCGTTACGGGTCGTCAAAAACCTAAAAGTCAGGCCAGGAGGTCAGATAGGCAGTCGCTCCATGTAAAATACTGGTATTCAGCTGCATCCGGTTAGACTGGAAGCCGATCCCAAAATACTCGTAGTTTGGAAAAGCTAGGCGTATAAGAATAACGCACGTTAGCACAGTTGACGCAATGATTGAAGGCTTGACTGCTGCGCTGCGTGTCGCGGGTTCGATTTCCGCACGGATCAAATATTTGGGTGACCTACAGATAGTTGTTCCGTGTCTGGGTGTCTTATGTACGTGAATTTACATGTTTGTCAACACTCACGATACAGGAAGTAATTCCCAGTGTTGGGCAAAGTTTAACAAATCTAATATATAAAAATCTCGTGTCACGGTATTTGTGGTTGCATTCCTCCAAAACGGCTCGACCGCTCGATCGGGTATAACAACTAAAAAGTGAAAAACAAAAAACTTTTTTACAAAAAATACAACCGACTTCCAAAAAAGAAAATACACTTAAAATTGAAAAATAAATTCAATTTCGGAAGTCCTTGTTTGTATTTTATTTCTTCGTTCTTATGTCTTCGACTCCGACTTCGGAAATTAAAGTTATTTTTAAATTTTAAGTGTTTTTTCTTTTTTGGAAGTCGGTTGATTTTTTTGTAAAAATTTTTTTTTTTTTTTTTTGCATATTTGGTAGGTATAACAATAGGTCGTAAAAGATTTTTCTCTCTCCTACTCACACCCCCATTTTTAAAAACTCGTGTTACTCTGTTTGTGGTTGCACTCCACCGAAACGGGTAGACCGATTTTAATGATTTATTTTTTTGTATATTTTGTAGGTATGACTTGGTCGTAAAGTATTTTTCACCCTCCTACCCCCACTCCCCATTTTTAATCACGATTTTTAATGGCAGAACAAGGTTTTCCGGGTCAACTAGTAATACCAACAAGGGTTTTAAGGTGAAAATGTTAACAGTGTGGACGAGTTTAGTTTTAGGTTAGTAAATTGCAGTCAGTTGAATCAGTCATGTTTCCAACTATAATTGAAATAGTAAATTTCAGTCAGTTGAATCAGTCATGTTTACAACTATAATTGAAATAGTTCATTGCAGTCAGTTGAATCAGTCATGTTTACAACTATAATTGAAATAGTACATTGCAGTCAGTTGAATCAGTCATGTTTACAACTATAATTGAAATAGTACATTTCAGTTAGTTGAATCAGTCATATTTACAACTAAAATTGAAATAGTAAATTGTATATTTCTTCGTCCTAATCACGGTGATCTATAAATAATTTTACTTAAAGTAATCCCTCATTCATGACCTGGTGAGGGTAGTGAAAATCCGATCACATGACCGGTCGTAGTGGCGACACTCGGGGGACGACTATAGCCAGCAGTGGATGTCTTTCGGCTGAAATGATGAAGAATCTGAGAGTAATCTGAGAATAAGAGGTAACAGGGTGTAAATTCCTGCAAACCTCCATTTGCATAAGGAGGATCCACTGACCAGACGGGTGTTGTGTCTGGCCTGGGCAACTACCAAATGGTTGATATCGAACTGTTGTATATGTTCAAATCTCGTGGAGCACTCTACTTGCGCGATGTAGCTTTTGTGTGTTTAGTTTATATGTGGATTCATGGATTTCGCTACACTTTCAACATCATTCTCAAAGTTTACAGAAGGTAGACACTCATCCAATTCAATTAGTTTACAATCAAACTGTCTCTCAAGTTAAACACAGCGCTATATTAAGGCAATGTTCGATGTAACCTCCAAATTGCGGCGTAACTTGCTACGTCAATAGAAGACTTCGCGGAATACATTAGCTGTGGTACCTACGCGTAAATTGGGTAATATTCGGTGACTACAAACATCAAACAAGGTGGCGTTTAAGGTGTGTTTCCCTTCCAAATAGTTTCGAGAATTCAGAATGTACAACAAATCTAGCTGACCGAATCAAAATAACCTTTATGTTCAAATCCCAATAAAATAACTTAGAGGCGTTTTCAGGAGTTTAGCTGGAGAAGACAACACGGTGGGCGCATTGGCTGAGAGATTGACTGCTGCGCCGCGTGTCGCGGGTTCGACTCCCGCACGGAACAAATATTTGTACGGCCTACAGACAGTTGTTCTGGGTATGGCTGTAACAGCAGAAATGAAACACTACAGATTGATAAAAAAACACTGGCTCCAGACGCAGCTCGCACTGAACAGCACAATTAACACTGTACGCACGTCCAATGGAAATAAAATAAATTGTAACATGTACAAAAACAATAATTATTAATAAAGTTCGATGAAAACATGTTAGATAAATGTATCGACGCTCAGTCACTTTATATTTCGGGCAAGAGACGAACTTACACCCGCGACTAACTAAACGACTGATCAGTCAGCTCAAGTAGAAATAACCTCAGAATAATAATATACACAATCACGGGCCATTGCCTCCGAATCAAACATCTTTTCAAACATAGGCGCCAGGACAGCCCACTCTGCAGAGGCTGCTTATACCCCGAGGAATCAGACACCCGCGTCATCCTGGAATACGAGGCCGTGGATACTCAACGTGCACAATTCCTCGGAACATTGAGGTCGCTCCGCAAAACCTGTGATGCTCTCAGGAAGCGTCTGTGCTTCTGAGCCGAACTTGGCTGGCTATGTTAGCCAGGACCAAATGGGAGTCTTAGTGCGGACAGTGGAGTCCCTATACTATATATACACTTTATATTTTATAAACTAATGATGTATGTATGTATGTCGGGCTAGCCTAGCCTAGCCTGATGTTACTGACTATCTTGCGTAGGTTACCTGGGTGTCCGAAGTCTATTGGCCTGTATGTAGCGACCACTGGGCAGCTTAGTAGCAGATGAGCTGCTGTCTCGTCCTCCTCCATGCAGGCTCTGCAGAGTGGGCTGTCTGTTATTCCTATGACAGAGAGGTGCTTATTAAAAGGCACACAAAGTAATGATAAGCTTGGACTGAAATTTTCACAACCACGTGAACGCTCGCTTTTGAATGCTCGCGGCGTGAGCACACCTTTACGAGATTCAATACTTAAGTCAAAATATTTGCACGCTTAACAGCCACTGTATTGGGGTAAATTAGAGAAATTGCGATGTCTGTAGTAAATATATAGAGTGCGGAAAAAGGGCAAAACAGCTCACGAATTAGTGGCAACTAGTAGCTATTTGTAAGTTTCAGATATCTTTTAACCAGACAAAGACGAGGGAGTTATTGTAGTAGTTGAAATAGAAATTAGTTGTTGTATTTTATGAAATACTAGCGACCCGCTCCAGCATTTCACGAGCACAAATCGTACACTTTTTTTTGTAGGAATGGGAAATCATCCTATGAGTTCTCCCGCTCTGGGTGGAGCAGGAGGCCGTGTTAGACTTTTACTGACTAAAACCCACCCCTGTTCCTTCGGTAACTCTGTTTCAAATTTATCCACGACCCCTGGGCAGGCATCGGCCATGACGGGCCCGGTCATACATTGCTGACATCTCTTTGAGGCGCGCGTGGAACACTACGCTCCGTCGCCTCTCGAGCCTGATCCTGATCGGACGGCGAGCTACCCACTACTTGCCGTCCGCAGGCCCGTGTCTACGGTGGCCGGAGATCGTCTCGCGACCCCCGACGCCCAGGGCGTCTCCTGTGGTGGCTGCATTAGATCATAATTGAAATGATCTTTCATGTTGTGCAGTAAAACTTACAGGAATGCATTATTTTAACTGTAAAATCACGTAAATCAGTGAAATAGGCCAAAATTTCGTGTACAACCTCTTAAAGGCCAAACTAATAGGCATTAGTGTGCCTTTAAAAATCCTCCATAGAAGCAAATAAAAACAGCCCCAGAAATAGCTTAACCTTTATCCCAAGATCATTTATCTAACCTAACATTTACGACTAATTCGCAACTAAACAGCCAATCGACAATAAAATACGAAATACCTTTCCTATTCCCTCTATAAAACTGTTATATTACTGCTATACGCCCTTTAGAAGAATAGAGGCGTTAAATAATACAAAAGAAACAATATAAAGTGATATAGAACCTTGTTTTCAGTTTATGTGGAGCTCGTAAAAATGTTACGGCTTCAGGTACGACTTCTCAAGGGTCGCGCCAATAAAACAGGTAAATATATGCGTTTTTATTTGATCATCGTTTCATATTTTTATTTTTTAGTGCTTTAAATAAAAGTTTACTTTCTTGTTGTTGTGTTACGTTTTTGATATTGATGGGTTCGTGTTCGTATTTCATGAGCTCGTGGCTAAAATAACATTGGTCTACAAAAAAACACCTTTTGTGTATAACATGAAAAATTTGAACTGTGTGTATGTTAAGGTGAAAGCGCCAGGGTAGGAAATGAAAATGTTCTTACGTTTTTTTGCAGTGCCAGGTTGTATCTTGATCAAAATATGATTCTCGGCCGTAGCAAGTATGTATTTATAGAATTATAATCATTAAAATCATTAATGCAACTCTTTCCTAAAGAACAAGATTCACTATCATAGAATGGTTCAGGAACGAGTTTTATTGTACTTAATATGATTTTGAAGTGGATACTGGACCTTTCAGGTGGTTCCAGTATATAGATACCTACTATCACTGTAATGGATCGGTAATACAGATGCTGTGGATCATCTTATCATTCCTAGATTTCTCCGTGCCTCGAAAGAAGTCGTTAGTAATGGTTGTGATTGTGGTAGATCTTTTATATTTGTTTATCGGAACAAAGGAGAATGGCCGGGTTCGGTTCAAATCTTGTCCAGACATGAGAGTGCTTTCAAATGTTTCTTGGCATCAATTCATACATTAAAAAAAATCGGTTCCAGGGTTAAAAAGTTATGGTCAGATTAAATGTGTGACGAATTCGAAAGGTTTTTTTAATAAAACTCCACAAGATGATGGTGTCCAAGGACAGCACTTTCGAATAGCCGTTGTTTTATTACGTTGAATGGTATGATTAGTCCAAGATCCCAGAACCTCCAGCCGTTACTTATTTGTACCTCCACATAATGTTTGGGAATGAGTATTGTAAGTACTTACTTCGAACAAACACATGCCTTCTATCCTGGATCAATGGCCGGTTACTGGTACCAGGCGCTAATGCCTTCGACACCCTGCCCTGGAGTTGCATAGTGGAGGCACTTCGGTATCACCGGGTGCCATCCTACCTCCGTCGCGTGGTCGAGGCCTATTTGACGGACAGGGCCGTCATCTACTCCGGTCACCAAGTAGAGTGGAACCGGCGAGAGATGTCATGCGGTGTCTCACAGGTATCGGTCCTGGGGCCGCCTCTGGAGCGGGTCGGGGCTGCTTTGAAGCGGCTCTTGCCTAATCTGGGAGGTCCGAACGCCTCCTGCCGTAGGCTCTACGCGGGGGTCGTACGGTCCATGGCCCTTTACGGGGCACCGGTGTGGGCGCGTTCCTTGAGGTGGCGACTAGCTCGCCGGTTGAGCACGTCCCAAAGAGTCATGGCAATCTGGCTGGTCCCGGGATACCACACGGTCTCCGGTGAGGCGGCGAGCCTACTTGCCGGACTGTCGCCATGGGATCTGGAGGCCACGGTCATCGCGCTCCTCTGGAAGTGGCACGAGGAGGCGAAACGCCGGGGTGAAACTCCGCTGCCGAAATCTCGCGGCTCGCCGGTTGGAGCTCCGGCAGGATCTCATGGTGACATAGAGAGAACGACTGTCGCAACCCAGCGCTGGGCAAGCCACCATTGCGGTGGTAGTGCCCCTTTTTGAGGAGTGATTGTAGAGGTGCCACGGCATCCTCAACTTCCGCCTGACGCATGTCCTCACCGGACACGGTTGTTTCAGGAGGTTCCTGTGTCGGATAAGGCGGGAGGAAACGCCTGATTGTCACCATTGTGCAGATCGCCCAGAGGACACGGTGGAGCATACGGTAGAGATCTACCCCGCTTGGGCGAAGCACCACCGTGTCCTCGTGGATGCGATAGGCGGCAGCGACATCTCGCGCCCGGCCCAGGTCCAGGCCATGGTACGGAGCGATAAGGAACGGCAAGCAGTCTTCTCCTTCTGCGAAGCAGTAACGCTCGCAAAGGAGGAGGTGGAACGGGTGAGGGAGACTCTATGGAGTGGCCCTCACGCCCCCAGCCACAGCCGCCGCAGGAGACGCCCTGGGCATCGGATGTCGCAGAACGATATTCGGCTACCGTAGACGCGGGCGTGCGGTTGGCGAGTAATGGGAAGCTCGTCGTCTGATCAGCACCAGGCGACAGGGCGAGAGTCGACGGCGCGTAGTGTTCCACGCACGTCTCAAAGAGAAATAGATGTCACTACTGACGGGGCCCATCATGGCCGATGCCTGCATGCTAGGGGCGTGGATGAATTCGTAACAGAGTTACCACATCCCTGGGCACTCAGGCCAGGAAGGAACAGGGGTGGGTTTTAGTCAGTAAGAATCTGACACGCCCTCTCGCTCCATCCAGAGCGGGAGAAGTCATAGGATGATTTCCCAACACTAAAAAGAAAGAAAAAAAAGGTACGAGGCGCTAAGGGTACGCAAAAACATTAACTCACTTTTCTTAAAGTGTAAGTGTGACTTTTATGTACGATTGACAGTATATTGTTTAATAACCGAATAATATTATGCGTCTTATTAGTAAAAACAACAGTCTAAGAGCTGGTCGCCATCTCGAGTGAGGTTCTATTCACAAGGCTGAAAGGACATTTGACTGGGTTTGAAAAAAAAAGACACGGGAGTACTTACAAATGTTTCTTAGCATCACTTTATAGTTAAAAAAATCTAAGAAAAAGAAATAATACTCACCAACCATGTATGATAGTTGGATCAAGTACTGTCTAAAACACAGAGTGCGGTATGTTCCTTGGGCTAGTACTATTCTGTAAACGAAAGCTCTTCAAAACCTGTCCGAGGAGTTTTGAGATAAACTATTTTTTTGTTGAGGTTTTTAATATTTATGAATACTTACAAACAATGGTGCATTTTATTAATTAATAATGGTAATTATTTTAAACAATGATAGAAGGCATGCGTATGTTCGAAGTACGTACTTACAATACGCATTCCCAAACATTATGTGCAGGGACAAGTAAGTAATGTCTGGAGGTTCTGGGATCTTGGACTAAACAAACCATTCAACGTAATCTTGGAGTTTGGAGTTTTTTTTAAAAAAACCTTTCGAATTCTTCACGTAATACACACATCTGATCTGACAATGAGGCCGATTCTGTTATGCACAAACTAAACTTAATTTAGGCTATTACTATCTTTTTCTCTCTAATAAAACAAGAAAGAGACGGACGTAAATTAGAGCTGTCAAATTTAGTTGAACCAATGTTACCATACAAATTTAGGGTACACGTAATAACATGTCGACTAAAAACACGGTAAAGTACAAGGTGTAAACTAATTTGACATCTCTAACTTAGTTCATAGCTATAGCCGTCCTTTTCTCGCACTGCCGTTTAGTAAAAGATAGCGATTCTCTAATTTTAGTTTAGATATTCAACAAGAGAATCGGCACCAATAACTTTTTAACACTGGAACAGATTTTTTTTTTTAATGGAAAGCATTTGGACCAGCATTTGGACCAGCTCCTATAAATAGTTGATCAATGTCCTTTCACTAAGTATGAGCAAATTATGTGTGAAGATTGGACCCTAATAATACGATAACATTGGCTTAGCTGTTTCAAAGTTGGCAAATATACGCGCGTGTACCTAAGTAAAAATATCGATTTGAATTAACGTAAGTATAAGTACTTTCAGATAATTATCTCAGTCCATAGATTATATCGAACTTACATTACTTACAGGATACAAGATTTTAATGACTTAGTAGAAGTTTCAAGGGCCATCTGTAATGTATACAGCTGTTGAGACGACATCGTTTCCGTTTATGCTCAGACTCAAATGGAAAATAACATAAAAATAAATAAGTAACATTTGCCATTAACTTTTTAACGATAACGAACAAACTTTGTACGAGGAAGCAACAACGAAACTAAGTTACAATGTTTCCAAAATACTCGTAACTGAAATATAAATTAAGTATCTTTCATATCCCTGAGTTGGGTCGCTATGCGACAAAGCCCTAATCAAAGTAAAAAAATATCCCTCAGTTGGCTGGTAACCACACATCGGAAGCGAATAAAGTTTTTTTTATTGAAATAACCTTAAAAACTGGCCAAGTGCGAGTCGGACTCACGTGCAAAAGGTTCTGAACGAATTATATTTCGTATTAAGCTCAAGTGGCTGCCAATCCGCCTTCGCCGGAATGCCCATGTTTTGTCATTACTCTACAGTGTTCTGTTTATTCCTACAACCCCCTCTTATCTCAAAGAACGTGTTAAGTTCCTTCATGACACACATTCTAGACACTTGAGATCATCGGAGAACTTGATACTTTTGATGCCGTCGCATTCCACCAAATTTTATGACAAATCATTTGCAGTTCAAGCTGTGCGATTGTGGAATGCGCTGCCGATGCCAGTTAGACAAGCCCAGTCAGTTGCTTCCTTTAAAAATCTAGTAAAAGACACCACCACCTTCATGACACACATTCTAGACACTTGAGATCATCGGAGAACTTGATACTTTTGATGCCGTCGCATTCCACCAAATTTTATGACAAATCATTTGCAGTTCAAGCTGTGCGATTGTGGAATGCGCTGCCGATGCCAGTTAGACAAGCCCAGTCAGTTGCTTCCTTTAAAAATCTAGTAAAGACCATTTTCTTTCTCTCTAATGCCTTTCTGTTTATGTATATTCTCATCTCTTCGATAATTAGTCTTCCTTTTATTCTTTATCCTCCTTTTTTCTCACCTCCTACGAAATTTATTTTTAAATGTTAAATTTTGACATCCTTTTTTTATCAGCAGTACACCGCAGACTACCCTCTTTTAGATTTTAAGTTCTTTCAGTCCATCCCAAGGTTGTCTTGTAGATATCGCTGTTCAGCGATAAGACCGCCGTTGTACCCATAGATTTAAGCTCGAGTAAAACAATTGTGTGACTGTTTTGGTGTACAATAAAGTTTTATTCTATTCTATTTTTTTTTTCTAACCTAAAGACTTCATATTGAAACCTAAGAATTCCTGTAAGAAGTCTAAGTAATCTAATAAGTAAAAACCTATTTCCCACATTTTTTATTTTCAAAACTCTGGGCTCACTCGTTGGCGATACTTTATTTATTTATTTGATCTCCAACAAAGGATACACAGATATAACACCTAACATAATAATACAACTGACTCTTTCTGTGTGCTTCTTCAAATATGGAAAACCACAGCATGCACATATACAGAACTAGGTGAAGCACCGAATGATAGAAGAAGAACCGATAATGGGGAGTATGGTGGGATTTTCTTAAAAAATCTTAAATTTTCATCTTCGCCATAAACTGGGCTATGGCGGGTGAATGGTCCCAGAAGGAAATATACGGACGTACTCTACATGGTGTAGCGGAAAACTTTTTATTTAAAAAATTAAGATAAAGATATATTTGAGAGCCTCACAGTATGTTTCATTTGATATGTCCCATGGTACAGTTTTAATTTTCTGATTTTCATCTCAATAGTGATCCCCTTAGCCAAAATTCATTTGTTTACGTTACGCGCCCATGTTTGGGTCACAGATATTTTCATGTGCGTGTCAAATTTAACTCAATCGGTTCAGAAGATTCGGAGCAAATTGACTGTGACAGACACACGAGTGATCCTATAAGGGTGCCGTTTTTAATTCGAACTTTCGAAGCCTTAAAAAAACTTTTTTACAAAAAAATAGAACCGACTTCCAAAAAAAGTGCAAAATAACTTTAATTTCGGAAGTCGGTGTCAAAAAACGAAGACACAAAACAAGAAACACCGTACACAGTTATTTTGCACTTTTTTTGGAAGTCGGTTCTATGTTTTTGTAAAATAGTTCTTTTATTTATCACTTTTAAGTTGTGGTTCCCCATTAAATTGTGTTAACAATACATAGACATTCGATCACAGCAATCACGGTTCATTTGCTGTCAATTTTTGAAGATTTCCGTTGTCTGTCTCCGAAACTCATCATCAGATCTATATGAAATTTTAATGGGACCATTTCGGAATAAACCCCTTTCGAAGAAAAAAAGAATTTTGCAAATCCGATGTATGACATACTCGTACATTAAAAAAATATATATATTTACAAACATCCGAATTGATAACCTGATTCTTTTTGAAGTCTGTTAGAAACGTCGACTGCTAGACATAGGCCATTTAGACCAACCAAGCGTCGCTACATCGACCGGTATTGTGCTTCTCGCACCCAGTAGACTTCCGCCGTAGCGAATTTTGAGGTAATAAATTCGTATATAGTTTCAGTGACGCATGTTTTAAAGCAAGTTTTACTTCATCAAGGATATCTTGATCACAAAACAGAATGACTTACATTCTTGTTTTAGCTTTAATCTTATCATCAGTTTGCTGAACATGCGCTTAATGATTGATCTGATCATGCGCTGTGTACCACAATTAGACTCTTTGATAAAAAAAAAATTGGCACACCAGGATACCCATTCCACGGAAGGAATAGATGAGGATTTTATAAAAATAGTTATACTCATACATAACAAAAATCTTCAAAATCAAAATATCTTCAATATCACTCTAGACTCTGAAAACCGAAGAGCTATCAACTATCATCCCATCGAGTATGCTCCAGTGAGCATTGGGTATCTCTCACTGGGAACTTGGAATAAAACATATTTTGTATGTCCAAAGGAAAAGCATACAATTTAATAGGAAAAAGAGCTCGCGAGTGCTGAAGTTTCACGCTGGAGTTACAAGTGGATGACCCAGTGCCATGAATGAGGTTTTTTTCATGTTTTTATATGTAAATGTTTGATAATTATGTGGGTTTTATGTTTGCTAGTACTTAATAGGCCCTTGTTTTTTTTCTATACAATTGGTTTTGAAACTAACGCAGTGTTTTCCCTGTTTTCTAGAGGGTATAATGCATGTATTCTCATATGTTATGTTAAATGTTATGTACTAATTGAGTGTCAATAATTTTCCTAGTGGATTTTTTGGAAGAATGGTGATGAAAACGTTTTTAGTCGTGTATTGATTGCAATTTAATTGTATCATTCTGTACTATTCCTTTCTTTTCTTTTACTATGTGTTTGTTGCTGTTGTGATGTGTTTGTGTCGAATAAATATTTTCTATTCTATTCTATTTAACCAGTTTTTTTTTGCTGTTGTTAGGCACGCGTTTTACCACTATCTCACTTGATGGTAAGCGATGATGTGGTCGAAGATGGAGCACGTTTGCCTAGAAGTAACCTATTCACTCTTGGCTTAAAAATATTTTACAGCATTTTATCCATAATGTTTGCAGTAAAACGTTATATCTACTGTACCGTTTTTTTTTTTTTTTTTTTGGGGGGTGGGAAATCATCTTATGACTCTTTCCGCTCTGGGGTGGAGCGGAAGGGCGTGTCAGACTCTTACTGACTAAAACCCACCCCTGTTCCTCCCTGCCCTACGCGCCCGGGGGCGAGGTAACTCTTTCGAATTTATCCTCCACCCCCGGGCAATCTACTGTACCGTTACGTAGGATTATGATAGGACTGACGATCTCAGAAATATAGGTAAAATTACCATTGCAATTTTAAATTATCCAGCCTTAATCTCTGTACTCAATCCAACTCAAGAGCAAAACTCTCATCATCATCATATCAGCCGAAAAACGTCCACTGCTGGACATAGGCCTTCCTCAAGTGTGGCCACAATAACCGGTCCTATGCGTCTCACATCCATCGGCTACCCGCGACTCTCACCAGTTCATCGGTCCACCTTGTTGGAGGCCTTCCAACGCTGCATCTTCCGATACGCGGTCGCCACTCTAGAACTTTTCAGCGCCATCGACCGTCTGTTCTGCGAGCAATGTGCCCTGCCCATTGCCACTTCAGTTTGACGATTCTTTGGGCTATGTCGGTAACCTTGATTCTCTTACGGATTTCGTCATTCTTGATTCGATCACGCAAGGAAACTCCGAGCATAGCCCTCTCCATTGCCCTTTGGGTGACTTTTAGCCTTCTGATGAGGCCCATTATGAGTGACCACGTTTCTGTTTCATATGTCATCACTGGCACGCACTGGTCATAGACTTTCGTCTTGAGAAACTGACGGCTGTGTTATGTGGGACGAGAAGATACCGCACAGCCTCTCGAATGCCGCCCAGCCGAGTCGGATTCGACGATTGACCTCTTTTTGAAGTGGGTGCTACATGAGTATTTTCCATGATGATTCCATGATGATTCAACAATCTTCAGTGATCTTGGCAAAACACTGGTATTTGAAAACTTCTACAGGTTTCATAAACCACTCCAACTATACCGTATCGTGGAAATAACATATCTAAACATATAAAGCATACACACCTGAAATCACAGTCCAACCATCAGAGAAAACAATCTTCCAACTCAAACAATCTTGTCTATATTTTTATCTAACACAATCTGACAACAATATTCCAAGTTCCAGTTTGTTGAAACTGGACGAGTACTGGAACAATCTCGTTGTAATCCGAGTAACGTGAGAATAACAGTCACTGTTGCGAGGAACTGGTATTTTCAACTGTACATATCGCATTTGAAGTGTTAAAGTGTTTAAAGTTTGTGTTGTTTTGTTCGTTTAACTTTTCACGCCACTTAGTAGAAGAATAAAAAGACATTTTTGTTTATTTTAAGACTGTTTAGTTGGTTTAGTGACCATGAGTGTGTGTGCTGAGCGAGTAATGTGTTAGATTCAACCCCCGGATAAAGTGTTTTTACGTATTTCTTTGAGGTTTTTTTTTTGTAGCAGACTGGAAGCTGCATATCCTACTAATATTATAAATTCGAAAGTATGGATGGATGTGAAGTTACATCTATGACGTCACATACGAACTAAACACACAAATCCTGCATCGCGTAAGCAGAGTTTTCCGCGAAAACAGCCGTCGGGTCGGAGGATCCATGCAGGACTTTACACCCTATTCCGCATGCCTCTATAGATGGATGGATGTGTGTTACTCAATCACGCCAGAATGGATGAACGGATCTGGATGAAATTTGGCACAGAGATAGATCTCTGAGAGAAATATAGGTCTGGAATATCACGGTGGAAGTACTAATTCAGAGGCAAGTATGTAAGTATGTGTACTGGGACTTAGCGTGCCTCCCATTACATTAATACTGTAACATAACTGACTAAACAGTCAGAGGGAATGGGAAGCAGTCTCCTCCTTCTGCGAAACAGTAATGTTCGCGAAGGAGGAGGCGGAACGGGTGAGGGAGGCTCAACAACAGAGTCGCCCTCCCGCCCCCAGCAGGAGCTGACGCAGGAAACGCCATGGGCGGAGGACGTCGCGAAACAATCTCCGGCCACCGTAGACCCGGGTCTGCGGACGGCGAGTAGTGGGTAGCTCGCCGTCCGATGAGCACCAGGCCCGAGAGTCGTCGGCGAAAAGTGTTCCACGCGCGCCCCAAAGAGTTGTCAGCAAACGACGGGCCATGACGGGGCCCGTTTTGGCCGATGCCTGCCCAGGGGTTGTGGATAAATTCGAAACAAAGTTACCGCGCCCCTGGGCATTCAGGGCAGGGAAGGAACAGGGGTGGGTTTTAGTCAGTAAGAGTCTGTCGGAGACGCCCTCCCGCTCCACCCAGAGCGGTAGATGTCATTGGATGATTTCCGCAACCCCCAAAAAAAAAAGGCGAGGTGTGTGTGTGTGCATGTTATTATATGTGCTAAAGTATATGCTTAAGTACTTTTGTGGCCTACCCAAATTTCCTTACTTTGTCAGAGTTTGTCAGCTCGTTGAGCTCCTTAATGTTCCGAGTTGAGCGATACACACACTGACAAATGCTTGCACTGTCTGGACAGGGCCACTCAAATCTTCATGGTGCTTTCACGTTCTATGTGTTCTATATAATTTTATCAGTACAGATGTTATGGACATTAAAAAAGATATTGACCTCTGAGTGTGTTTCGGTCAGGGTAGTCAGCTAGGAAACACCAGCCTCATCTAGCTTAATCTGACAAAATAAATATTGACGCGTAAAAGTGTTATTTCTAACCTATTTACAAAATAAATAAAATTGATCAAAGAAAACAGTATTTTTTTAACGTCTAAAACAATTTATCGAGGCGGAAGTTAAAATAGATTTTGTGTAAAAGGTTAAATTTGGAAGTCCAAATCCGTTTACAAAAATGTTTTCACTGATATTAATCTGTTTATCCGGGACTAAAGCTCGCTGCATACGTAACGTGTTTTTATCCGGATGGACCTGGACCGTAACGGGACCTGAAGTTTTGGAAATATCGTTTCATAAAAAAAGTAAACTTTAGAGCATACGTCACTATGCACGGACGGGACGGGAACTGGCACGCAAGGGGTGGAAAAAATATCGTCGGCGACGATGTTTAGCACGTCCCGCCCCGCGCGTGCTCCGTCCCGTCCGTGATTCCGCTGCATATATGCACAGTCGCTCCGTTCGCTCCGAAGCATCTCCGGAGAGCTAAGTAGTGATGCACGTGTATATTCCTTTAAGTTCCGAGTAAACTGTCACGGTGCAGGTGCATTAAAAATCCTCGTCAGTGTTTACTTACCACGTTCCGTCCCCATCCCGTCCACGTTCTAACGCCGCCCCGTACACGTTACGTATGCAGCGACCTTAACAGTGCCTCGAAGAAAGGCCACGAGAAAATCTGCAAAAAGGTAGGATATGATTTCGATCTGTGCTGTGCACAGAGTGAAGGATATCGATCTGTGCTGTGTACAGGGTGTAGAATATAGATCTGTTCTATGTACAGGGTGTAGAATATCGATCTGTTCTATGGGTGAAGGATATAATATAATAATAATATAATATATTCCACAACTATCACACAACGCCATCTAGTCCCAAGCTAAGCAGAGCTTGTGTTATGGGTACTAGACAACTGATAAACATACTTATATATTTCTAAATACATACATATTATAGATAAATTACACCCAGATATCGATCTGTGCTATGTACAGGGTGCAGAATATAGATCTGTTCTGTGTACAGGATATAGAATATTGATCTGTGCTGTGTACAGGGTGTAGAATATCGATCTGTGCTGTGTACTGGGTGTAGAATATCGATCTGTGCTGTGTACTGGGTGTAGAATATCGATCTGTGCTGTGTACTGGGTGTAGAATATCGATCTGTGCTATGTACAGGGTGTAGAATATCGATCTGTTCTATGTACAGGGTTAATATCGATCTGTTCTATGTACAGGGTGAAAAATATCAATCTGTTCTGTGTACAGGGTGTAGAATATCGATATGTTCTATGTATAAGGTGTAGAGTATCGATCTGTTCTGTGTACAGGGTATCGAATATAGATCTTTTGTATGTATAGGTTGTAGAATATCGATTGTTCTATGTACAGGGTGTAGAATATCGATCTGTTCTATGTACAGGGTGTAGAATATGGATCTATTCTGTGTACAGGGTGTAGAATATCGATCTGTTCTATGTACAGGGTGTAGAATATCGATCTTTTCTATGTTCAGGGTGTAGAATATTGATCGTAATGGAAATGCGTGGTTATATTTTAAATACTGCTTCTGCACATGGAAATGAACAACTTTCTTCAAGTAACTCATAGAAAATTCCCAAAAAATACCAGCCAAGTGGGTGTCGGACTTCGCACATTTAGGGTTCCGTACCAAATGAGGGAATTATTGAAGAAAAAATCTGATTTATCAATATATATATTGGTATTTGTTAGTTTAAACGTAGTAATAAACATTATCACCAAGATGAACGTGTCTCTTACTGACTAAAACCCAGCCGTGGTAGTTCAGTTGCCCTTTGGTTCCGAGGTCACGGTGACTCTATCGAACACTCCCGCACCTGCTGGCTAGCCTCCTGGAGTGTTCAAGTTCATAGGTCGATGGAAAGTTAAAAAATTCTTCCAAACAAATTTTGTGACAGGCGACGAATAGACAGACAGACGTGTAAGAGCTCCGTTTTTTTTTTCGAAATTTGCTGTCTTTCTTGAAGAAATTCACTATTTTTATAGGCAGACGCAGTTTATAAAATATAACCACATTTTCCATTACAGTCTTTATTTAGGTATAAAAACACGCTACTCACAACAACCTTGATTGGTTAGCTTGCGTGTTCTGTGCTGAGCTCACGCAACGCGTCGTACTTCCACCCAGTAATAGGACTCGCCCATCAAGGAGCGCTGTCCCAAATTAGACGCATTATTAATTTATTATACTTACATAAAACAACAAGTATTATACTAAAACACGTTTAGTAAAAGATAAATAATTAAATACTCTTTAAAATAGTGAAAGTTTTTTTTTTGGGGGGTTGGGCAATCATCCAATGACTTCTTCCGCTCTAGGGTGGAGCGGAAGGGCGTGTCAGACTCTTACTGACTAAAACCCTCCCCTGTTCCTCCCTGCCCTGAATGCCCAACGGCGAGGTAACTCTTTCGAATTTATCCTCAACCCCCGGGCAGAAAATAGTGAAGGTTACATAAAAATACGCTAAATAATTTTTTGCGTGATTCTCTTTTTTTATCCGTGGCAGACATAACTGTCCAAATTAATTACACTATGTTATATAAAAATATAAGTTCAAATATTCACATATCAAATTACGAAGAAAATTTTCTAGAGTAACACATATTTTTATCAATTAAATAAAACTAGTCGTTTAGACGTAATGTTCAATTTAAAATGGATTAGAAGTCGTGTATCTGCGCGAAGACCTTTTTTCCCACCACCCACACGGTCAACGTATCCTGCCAGTTCCAGACACAGACATTTAAGAGTTGCTACCCACAATAAAAGTCACACTTGAGACGAATTGATGCCAGACCAGGGAGCCGCCATAAAAGTAATGTATCATTCGAGTCAAGTGCTTGTAAAACATTAAATGCTATCCATTCCGATGGGTTATTTCACGGGCATTGAGATAAGTATCGGCTACCTGGGGATTATGTGCTGTTAGTTGTGTGTTCATTGTGCGTACAGCCACAGATGATATAATACTAGCGTAGTACAGCTAAGGAGTGGAATTGCCGGCTGGAGTCTGTGTTTTCTTGTAAAATGAAAATTATTAAGTGGCTATCAGCTCACAGACTATAGTTGCAAAACTTCTGAAAATTTCGGAATAATTCTGGAATACTTCTGGGAAAGTTTCTTTAAATCCGAATTATTCAAAATGAATTTAATTAAGATTTTTAATTTTTTTGCCCGTGGTGCCACCCGTTTTTGGTCTAATTCCCTAAGAATTAGGCGTAACCAAAACCACCGGGCGACCCGTAGAGTAGCGGGCTTTCTACTCCTTCCCATCCCTTATTCCATTCACCCCATACTCTCTCGTCTATCAACTTCCTGTCCCAAGTTTCACCGTCACCTCCTACCCCATCCTTTGAGTATCCTACCTATATCCTAATTCCTCTCCTAACCGCGACCCTTCCGTGACTGGGTGGTTGTGGGCTCGGCCGTCACTAAAACCAGCTGACGGTGAGTAGGAGAATATAGTCACCTGCGCTAGGACCTGCGCAGTTGAGCGCCGTAAGCAGGGATGAAGGAGTCCTGGGGGGTTGAGCTCATCGGCACTGGCGGTTATGTGTCCGTGAGGCAACACGCCCTCTTTGGTCTGGATTTCAGGCAAAACGGTAGCTCTGCCAATTAGCCAATGGCAGGGAAATGGCCACGTGTCCCGTCAGAGGGCCACAGGCGAGGTGCGTGGGGTCCGCTGAGGTCGTCCTCGGACGGCGGAAGCGGTGGGTAAAGGTCATGCCGACGGTGTAAGTGAGGGTTGATCAGTTCGTTGGGGGTAGGCCTTTTCGACCAACCCGATCGAGCACCCGATGTCGCACCGTAAACCAGCCTTGCGCACCTATATCTCTCTGGTAGTCCTAACGTCCGCTCTTTTCAAAAGTGCGACGCTCCCAGGTGCGGGCTCCATGGAGGGTGGGAGCCAGAGAGATGAATTTTACACACCACACAAACATGGACAAAACAAGGCCATTACAAAAAACCACAGGGGTGGAGACGGCGAAAGCTGACGAAACTCCTAGGCGAGGTGCTTGCACTTCGTCCGCCCCTGGAAGCCCTGTGGCTAACGCTGCAGGCTCCAGCGCGGGTGCCGGTCTGGCTGTGGCGAAAACCGCAGCTAAGACCAAAGCTAAGTCCCAGTCTAAACGGAGGACCCCGGCGCTGCATGGGACCAGTACCGGACCTTCCTCACACGCAAAGGCGTCAGCACCGGCGATGACTAATACCACTGCCGGTGCTCCCCTTCCTACGCACCCTCCTTCCCTTCCCGTGGCTGGCCGCGGACGTCACCGGTCAAACGGAGACGGCCTGCATCGGAGATGAGTTTGACACCGCCTGGCAGGTGATCAAAAGGAAAGGAAAGGGCAAAACTGCATCTCCACAGGCCCACTGCTCGAAGGCAGGCCCTTCTGGCCAACCAGCTCCAGCAAACCAGGGCAAAAAAAGAGAAAGGCTGACGCGCAAGGAGCGGCGTCAAGAACGCAGGAGAGGGGGCAAAAGCAAGCCTCCCCCCCAAAAAGCAGGTTGCAGCCGCTGGTAAGCTCAGCTTCTCGGCAGGTAAGCGATCGGCTGAGGCAGGCACTAGCCGACCAACGCCCGACCAATCGCAGGCTGTTGCAGAGGGTAAGTCGCAAACTGCAACCAAAACGCAGCAACCCGCTCGGAGTGGTCAAGCCATGGCCAAGCGAGCTCTCAACGAGACCTTAACACCTCGTGGGGAGCACAAGCGGCCGTGGCTTGATCAATCCAAGCGGGATTCCAACCTTAGCTACGCCCAAGCTGCCAATGCACACCTGAGCGTCGCGATAACCTGCGACCGCACAGGGGCCATCAGCCAGGCAGTATCGGACCAGGTCCTCGCAACTATCCACAAGAAGATCATCAGCGAGGCCTGCTCCGCTATGCGTGACACACCTGGACCGACGTTCAACGCCAAGCCGCGGTATGTCGGAGGAGTCCTCAAGCTGTGGTGCGGAAACGACCACACTTTAGCATGGCTAAAGAAGACGGTCTCTGGTCTGGCTCTTTCGGCTAGCATCTCGCTAGTTGTCAAGAGTCAGTCGGAGATCCTGAAGCGGGTGCGTTGCGGCATCGCCATACCTGACGACCACGGAGTGTACGAGGACTCGAGGAACATCGGCCGAGCCCTCTGTTACCAAAACCCCTGGGTCGATGTAAAGAGGTGGGTATTGATACACGCCGACAAGCAGGATGCATGCTGGTTCGTGGTGCTGGGTGTCCCTGAGGACCAGATCCCGACGCTCATGGACGCCGAGCGCAGGCTATCCATCGGTCTGGGGTCTGTGTATATCAAGTTCTAGGGTCCCAAGGGTAGGTTCATAGACGTCCCCCGGAATTGGGATCGGGCCACGAACCAGATAGTGGCAGGGGAGCAGGGGAGACCACTCCCCCTACAAACAACCCGGAGACAACGGTGGCCGACCCCGCTGCAGTGGTGGAGTCGGCTGCCCCTGACGCCGCTGTGGGTGCCGTCCCTCTGTCGGGCGGGGAGCTCGACGACTGCGTGTTGTCCCCGGCTTCCGGCCCGGGGGAGGATGGCTTCGACGAGGGCGACCTGTTTGCCGGGCTGCGACTGGAGGGTGACGAGGAGGATCCCGCCTGCGATGGCGTCCCCTTCGTTGGCCAATAAAGTTGTGCAGGCAAACCTCCACCACAGTCAGACCGCGACGGCTCAACTGCGCAAGTGGCTGGAGGTGCAACATACGGCCATTGCCCTGATCCAGGAGCCGTGGATTAGGGGTGGTCAAATACGAGGACTCTCCAATCTTGGTGGTAAGCTCCTTGTTACTATGGACCACGATCACCCTAGATCGTGTATCTATGTCACAGGTAACCTTAAAGCACAGCTCTTAAATGACTTCTGTTGCAGAGATGTCTCTGCACTTAGGTCCGTTAAATATATACATAGGTATATTTTATTAAGGTTATTCCCTTAATAGTTACTTAAGGTGCATAGCACGAAGGCTTCTTTGCCTTGTTATTTACTACTTGTTACAGCAGGTCATTAAACTTGTATCATAGCTTCTTATCATCATAGAATTTAACATCAGCGGTTGGTGACTGATTAAATAAGCCTACACTATTGAAGGGCAATCTAACGAGTTATGCCTAATAATAGGATAAACTCATTTTGACTTTGCGTTATGTTCTGCACTTACCTATATGCGAACATAACTATGAATGAACGAAGTATGGAAGGTATTATGGAAGGTAATATGGATGTGATAGATTGTTCCTTTTGTAAATACTCGTTGTTTAAAACACCCTCGCCTTCTAAATTTTCACCTCACTCATAATCATCATATTTAAGATTTTTTTTATTTTATTTTATGTATTAATATAATGCTTACGAAAAATCGCTCACCTGCTGCTCGATTTTTCTTTCCGGGGCAGCCGGGTATTGTAACAAGGCAGTGTTAAAACCTTGTTTATTTTTTTACCTCTATTCCAAAATTACGTTCTTTCCTACCTTTTTTAATTTAAAATTCAAAATTACTTGTTTTCTATGTCAATAGTGTGTTTTTATATTAAAAATCAGTTCTAATTCTGCAGCCGAGCTAGTAGAAGCTCCTCATTATCATTTTACGACTCTTCAAGTGTCAGTTACCAGTTTCCTAGAATTGTGCATTAATACAATTTAATTACGTAACTAGTCACAGTGTCTGTGTTCGTAATATTATAATAAAGCTCACTGTTGTAAATAACAAAATATACGTGTTAACTCTTCGTGTGTTATTCTTCATTCAACTCCTCATCTACGGTCCTCCTACTCTACGTCCTCCTTTGCGTGTCACTCCTACGTCCTCCTCTGCGTGTCACTCCTACGTCCTCCTCTGCGTGTCACTCCTACGTCCTTCTCAACGTGTCACACCATCACCTACTCCGGGCTGCAACGTGACACTCCTCCGTACCGTGACACAGCTTTGCTCACCTTTGCTCATCTTGCTCACCTTACTCACCTTGCTCGCCAATTCGCTCACCAGTTCGCATTCGATTACATTACATGGTTCATAAATATGACATAAATAATCATCAAAAAATAATAATCATCATCATCAAAAGCAAGGTGCTTACCTTGTTCACCTTGCTCACCTTGCTTACCTTGCTCACCAGTTCGCTCACCAGTTCGCATTCGATTACATTACATGGTTCATTAATCATGCCTTAGAATTTTAACATAATTGCATAATCATGTCATCATTCGTTCGGAAGATATGACATGAGCAATGATTTCAACCCTACTCCACACACAGTAATGAGTGCTAAAGGAGGTGATATAAATATAAAAAATGATGAAACGGGTCAAAACATAAGAAGAAACATAGTTCACCTCAAGAAAATAGAGGGACAATGGAGAATTCACAATGAAAACGGAAAATTGAAACGGTATTGTAATAAATTATTGATAGTATCAAGATTATTACCAAAAGGATATCAGATTTCAATTATTTAAATACCAGAATTATATAAAATCACGTGTAGCTTAAAATAGAGACTATTTAACCAAGATCAAATTCAGGGTAGTTAACGTGTGCCTTGATTTTAATTTGCCTTGATTTTTGGCATATGATTAAGATTTCTTAATCAGGCCCAAACTTAGTTCGGCAGCAGAGGCAAATATTGATACCCAACTCTAATAATTGTTTTCTATGTTTGCAAAAGTTTATCTCTGAAAATACTAATCAGATTACAAACATTCTTTCACTAATAGAAAGTTACACTGATAGACAATTGTACGGCGCGGGATTGGCCAAGCGAATCCGCAGACATAAGCTATTTTTCCATACAATAATAAAATCCTCGATCGATCCTCGATGGTTTTTTTTTTGCGAGGTGGGAAGTCATCTGTTCCTTTCCTGCCTGAATGCCCAGGAGTGCAGTAACTCTGTTAAGAATTTATCCGCTATCCCTAGGCATGCAGGCAGCGGCCATGATGGGCCCCGTCAGTGGTGGCTGACAATCATCTCTTTGAGGCGCGCGTGGAACACTACGCGCTGTCGACTCACGGGCCTGGTGCTGATTGGACGGAGAGCTACCCACTGCTTGCCGTCCGCAGGCCCGGGTCTACGGTGGCCGGGGATCGCCTCGCGACGTCCTACGCCCAATGCGTCCCCTGCGGCGGTAGCGGCCGGGGGCGTGAGGGCCACTCCGTACTACTTGTGTCTCCTACACTCATTCCGCCTCCGCCTTCGCGAGCATTACTGCTTTGCAGAAGGAAGAGACTGTTTCCCTTTCCCTCTCGCTCCGTACCATGGCCTGAACTAGGGCGAGGCGCGAGAGGTCGCTACCGCCTATCGCATCCACAAGGACACGGCGGTACTCCACCCAAGCGGGGCAGACCTCCACCGTATGCTCCACCGTGTCCTCTGGGCGATCCGCGCAGTGGTAACACCCGGGCGTTTCCTCCCGCCCTATCCGAAACTTCCTCGATGGTTGTCCAACCACACAGTCCTGTGTGAAAGAGGATATGAGTAAAAAGGGGGTGACTACAGAGATGACGACTAATAGAGGAGTATGGAAGAAAAAGACATGTTGCACCGACCCCAAATAAATTGGGATAAGGGCAGGAGTGTGATGATGAATAATAAAATGCTCCCGACTGAATTTCGATCATGGTGACCAATCTCAACGGAGATTAGTAAAGTACGCAGGAGCTATTATAGTGCACAAGCGTGTGCGCAGACACAGGTGCACTCTTTGTTCCTTCACTCTCATAGTCCGCTGGGACGGCAATCCGACACGACCGGGGAGAGATCAGGCGTAGGACCAACGGCCTTACGTGCTTTCCGAGGCACGGGGATGTCACACCACTAACTTCCAAACTCCGATTTTTTTATTTTTTTTTGTGGGACTTCTTGCAGGTCAGCCTCTGAGGCTGTCGTCTGCTCAACCGGGCTTGCCTGTGTAGGCTTTAATATATTAAAGCCTCCAGCCAGGACTTATTTCAACTTATAAACTAAGTGACCACGCTAAGAGCACCCCCTGCGGGGTACGGGCCTCGGCTTAGGGCGTCACTGGGGGGGCAGCAAGGGAAGGCTGGATCTGGTTTCCATTAATTGGGGAGTTTACTGGCTCAGCGGCACGTGCTGGCGAGAGACGGGGAGGACAATGACTTAAATTTCGCGACGGGCCTCGGAAAATCGGCGGTCTGTAATGTTTTTTGATGGTGCTAGTCTCCCTACGGCTCTCCTGGAGCAGGGTTGTGGCGTCATCAGGGACTAAGAGGGTATGCCGGGGGCGGCGGCTGCTACCTCTACCTCAGTATAAATATGGACAGTTCGGAAACTACGTACAAACGTTCGAAACGGCACACTCACACAGACGCGCGCATCTACGCTAGCCCTAAGCGATAATCGCGGTGCGCGCAGTTGCGGCTTCCGTGTCGAGACGAGTGTTATCTCCTGAGCCACGGACCGTTTTAAAATGCCACGAGCGTATTGCGCAGTGTACTGTTGTATGAACTCGTCTTCTTCAAATCCGGGGCTTTCGTTTTTTAAAATCCCTGCTGATCTTGAAAGGTAATAATGATTTAATTATGAAAAATAAAGACGTTTTTTAAAATGTTAATGATTTTTCGGGTTAACAAGCTATCGGCCGAACGCCGCGCATTTTGACTTTACTTTAACACCCTCGAAAACCATGAAAACTTTTACGTGACGTGAAAAAAAAAAAGGGTACGGGCCTTTGTGGGATATCTTAATGTTTTTCATATTGCGTGGCAACTTTGAAGCATCTTCCATAGAATTTTTTTCCAAACATCAACAGTGACAACCCTAGCTCTCTAATGAAGCGTAGGAATTATCTCAACAAATAGGCTTAGTTTCCATACTGTCCATATTTATACTGTGCTGCTACTGAGTAATTTCTAATGGAAAAACCCAATAGCAGTTATTGCCCGACCCGGGAACCAAACCAGGACCTCACGCAAAGCAGTCGCACTTACGATCACGAGATCAACGAGGCGGTCTTGGAATACAACTCTATCAGCATTCAACCCAGTAATCTTCATTGCTTTTAGAAGAAAAGCTACCTCCACTCTTACATTTTCCCTTAAAGTTACAATGCACTCAACTCCCAAAGCCACACAACGAAACTAGCAAAAACATAAATACAACAGTATACAATATTTGCTCATACCCCATTTTCCTAGCCACCTTATAACCAGCGAAATACAAGTGAAGCCGAACCATGACAACGAGCGGCGATAATCATAATATTTTATTATATACCGATAATATAAGGTTCCAATGAGGACTCAAAACTTAGAAGCTTGTGGCATAAAAGAATACGATCAACTTACACTATTTTCCTGCCGTATTACACATAAGGGAGAAGGTAGCTTGGATGTGGTAGTTTCAGTGAAACTTTTATTGTTTTCATGCTCCTTTACATGGTAGAATTTGCTAGGTTATGGTAGATTTAAGATCGATCTGCCTAATCTTTTACCAACTATCTTGGGGTCGACTTCCAGTCTTAACTGGATGCAGCGACTGCCTATCTGACCTCCACAACCCAGTAACTGGGTAATACGATACCACTTGGTAAGACAGGTTGTCAGACTTTCGGGGTTCTGACAACTCGTAACGACTGTCAAAGATCCACGATTGACAGCGGGGACCAACGGCTTAACGTGCTTTCCGAGGCACGGAGGAGTCTCGGTATGTAAAGATGGTCACCCATCCATGGACCAACCCCGGCAAGCGTAGCTTAACCTGATGGATCGCCCGTGCGGCTGTTATTACTTTAGCCACGGGCTCCTATTTAGCCACGAGCTCCTCTAATTTAAAAGTGAAAAAATATTTTTTTTGGGCGAGACAAAGGAATGTTAAAATAAATAGTTATGAGTATATTATGTTACTGGATAATTATAAGCTCCGTAAGTTTATGAAAAATCGCGTAAAATTGTGAACTCCTCTATTTTTACTATTACTCAGATACGTTGTTATTATCTTTGGATAAGATTTATTGATTTGAAATAATCTATTCAAAATATATCGAAAGTTAACACTCTCACAAGATTTGTTACAATCTTACGAAGTTTAAAATTATCCGGTGAATAAACATAATTATATCGTTTTGAGCATAGTCGCGTCAAGGTATCAATATTGGTTATCTTAAAATCTTTGATAGTCGTCAATAACATTATCATTGGCAATATCTATAAGACTACATCATGAGAGCAAATCAGCTTAAAACTAAAGTCATAACTTCAAATCAAATCGCTCAACGCCTCACCAGTAAGGCCGTGCGAAATAAAAATATTATTTTTAAAAATTATTAATATTGTTACGTTTATTTACTTTACAGTTACACACATATAATTAATATTATTCATCTCGTTTATTCATTTTTACACACTTTATTTATATTTGTAAATATTTTTAAATATTATTAATTATTATTATTAACAACCTATTGTCGCGTTACCGATCCGTAACGCCGCGGTACCTGAGAGGTAGTCTTTATCCCAAAAAATAACCAGGATTCACTAAAACTTGGTCCTCGTTGAACCACGCCAAACCGTACAAAATTCTCTCATATCCCTAGAAAGTGATCCGTGGTCACCCACTCGCCGTAAGCCAGGAGCCAATCAGGCCGAATGTTTTCCGAGGCAGTATAGAGGCTCGGGTGGGCCCTTATTTCCTGTACAGTTTTCGTGGCCCCTACTACGGTCGGTGGGGAAATGAAGTTATTAAATTTGATTTGAGTTCGTGAGCTCGATCAAGTGTATTGGATATTCTTTGGCCAACCATGAAGCCTAAACGGCTGGATGTACAACCGAAGTGACACAGGCTACTAGAATTTAAAAAAAATGGCGGAAGCCATTAATTTCAAAATATAGGTCTCGAGGAGGCGATTTCAAAAATACAGGATGTAACGGAAAGATGGGGTCATATTTTAAGAACTCCATCTGTCCATCGATATGAACAACTTTCTTCAAGAAAATCTGAGGAATTTCTGAAAAAAAATTTTACCTCCCATACAAATATTGATCAGCTGATGATAACTTTGTATGGAAAGTCCATTTTTTTTTTGTTGGGAATTTTCCATTTTTTTCTTAAAAAAAATTGTTCATTCAATGGGCAAAACTGGCTCTTACAATATGACCACACCTTTCCGATACAACCTGTATAACTCACTAAAATGTATGAAATAAAAACATTGAATTTTCAGTCGGGTTGTCTGCAAAAAACAATTAAAAAGTTCCAGACAAGACACTTTTCAGTTCCATTTCATCGCATTAAATCTGCGAATGAACTAAAGCAAATATCATCAGACTGCTTCTTTTTCTTTCGAAATAAAGACTGCTTGAAACTGGTTTGAAACTGTTAAGTTGTTTTTTTTTATAAGATCGTCCGGTAGTAGGGGCTAGAACATCGAGCCGTAGCATTCAGTACCCACGTCATCGCCGACATTGTGCCTCACAACGATCCCGTCTCATCTTTGGCGTTCCTATAAAGTGGTTTTGTATTGAGAATTGAATTGATCTGTTCTTTTATCAGTCCTATATGTTTTGCTTCAATGGCCGTGCAGGAAATTGCCGGGATTTTCTCTACTGCTGTAATGAGTTCTTGTTATTTTATGGAAAATAAAATGGGAAAATATTAGTTTCATTTTTTTTTGTGTATTGTGTTTCGTTTCCTGTGTTCTTTATAATAAGTTCTTTTTGGACATCTGGCCATAAGTATACGTAAAAAAACTTTTTTACAAAAAATATAACCGACTTCTAAAAATTACAAAATAACTTTATTTTCGGAAGTCGGTGTTTATATTTTGTTTCTTCGTTATTTGACACCGCCTTTCGAAAACAAAGTTATTTTGTAATTTTTAGAAGTCGGTTGTATTTTTTGTAAATAAGTTTTTTTATTTTTCACTTTTTAATTGTTGTACAGAAGTAAAACTAAATATTAAAGTTATGCCCGAAAGAATAACCCCAATAACATGGAATATGAACATTTGGAGAAAACCAAAACTTTATCTGTGTATACATATTTTTTGTTTCTTTTGATTTTTTCAAAAACTGCTAAATCGATTTCGATAAAATTTATATGGGACCACCTCTGAAGTATCACCTACCAAACAAAAAAGAATCATCAAAATCGATTCACAAATGGCGGAGATATCGCGTAACAAACATAAAAAAACATACAGACGAATTGAGAACCTACTCTTTTTTTAAGTCGGTTAAAAGAACTATTCGATAGTACGATAGTATTATCGTTTCAATTAATTACCAATTACTTTGTTACCAAAGAATATTCTTTAACCCAAAGGTTGATTGAACCAATGCCTTGTGGAATTAAGTCCGCATATGTACCACTATTAAAAAAAAAAAACTTTATTTCTCAAGAAAGTAGTGCTAATTCAAAATAACACTAATCTCCACACTAGGATTGTCGTGGAGACTAGTCTCCATCGTCTGACAATTTTATAACATACATATTATGTAGGTACTATAGGGGGGGACATACGTAACGTCGGCGTCGTCGGTCACTAAGATTTGTGAGGCAAGGTAAACAATTTTTATGAAAATACAATACATTCAAGTAAACATTGTAACAGTTGTAGGTCGTGAGTCCCACACCACCCAGGCAGGCGCTTTACTTTGTGTAAATTATTTCATCACCACTGTTCTCAAAACGGTGAAGGAAAACATCGTAAAAACCGAAACCGACATGTCCTAGAACTTAAAATTCGAAGACATGTGACATCCACCAACCCGCACTGGGCCCGCGTGGTGGTTTACGGCCCACACTCTTTCACTGAGAGGAGACCTGTGCCCCAGCAGTGGGGACATTAAAAGGCTGATGATGATGAAGTAAACATTAATAAACTTAGGTGCATTAAATTAAATTGAGACATGAGTAGGGTATTGTATACGTGTGTGGTGTGGGTGTGATGGATGAAGGTGGGTTTGGACCAAACGAAGATAGAAGGGCAAGGGTAAGAGCAACGAAAGAATACTCCCAATCCGTTTTGACAAAGGGATACCGGAAAAGTGGGACAGAATAAGCATTCACTGGTTTGGTCCAAATCGACCTTTATGTATTAGTGTGATGAGTGTGTGTGTTGGGAACTTCTCCGTGCTTTCATAGTCCATTCCTGTCAGTAAATTTGAAAGGTGGTTTTTAGATTAGAGGAGAAGCTTCGGGAAGCGGCAGTGCCTGCTGCAGTGGTGTCAACATTATCTTTCTGATATGACAATCAGAGGAACTTTGTCAAATGGTCCAATGCCTTGTCCGACCCGTATAAACTCAAATGTGGTGTTAGGCAGGGAGGTATTACGTCCCCGAGACTTTTTAATATGTATATTAACAACTTGCTTATAGAGCTCAGCAGTACACATGTCGGATGCCATATAGACGCAGTTAGTTTAAATAACCTAAGCTACGCAGACGATATGGTGCTGCTGAGCCCCACAATCGGTGGACTAAGGCAATTGCTCGCTATTTGTGAAGGATACGCCAAGCAGCATGGGCTAAAATATAATCCTATAAAGAGCAAGCTGTTGGTATTTAGAGGTAGAAATAAAAGTCCCTCAAACGTCCCCCCCGTAGAACTGGATGGTTCACTTTTGCAGAGGGTAACACAATTTAAATATTTGGGCCATATTGTTACGGAGGATCTTAAAGATGACTCAGATATGGAAAGCGAGCGCAGAGCGATGGCTGTGAGAGGAAACATGCTGGCTCGTAGGTTTGCTGGTTGTTCAGTACCGGTTAAATTAACACTTTTTAAGGCGTTTTGTCAATCATTTTACACCAGCAGCCTGTGGGCTAATCATACCCAAAAAACAGACAACACCCTGCGTATTCGATACAACAATGCCTTCAGGGTGTTGTTAAGGCTTCCTCGTTACTGTAGTGCGTCACAGATGTGTGCTGACGCGCACACTGATGATTATTTCGCGATCATGCGCAAGAAAGCGGCGTCAATAATACGCAGAGTTAGAGGGAGCAACAATAGCATTCTGAAGGTATTTTCTGAAAGGTTGGAAGGGCCTGCAATGGATAGGTTTATCAAACTACATGTCAGACAAAGGGCTTGATAAACCTTCCTGTAATTGCATACTTTGTTTTGTTTTTTGTTTTTAATATTGTATTTGTGTGCCTAATTTGTTAATACTAACATAGTTTTTAAGCATTCCTGTAATACTAACACGCTATGGGCCTACGATGCCTGCCAATAAAAGATTTTTTTTTTTTTTTTATTTTTTTTTTTTAGATTTATTTGTAGTCATAGTCAGTATATCCATTTCATTATTGAGCTTACTATAATTAAATGGTCCCATATAAAGAAAGCATCTGTTGCCGAAAATGAGTCTACCTTTAGGTTTATGCCATTTGGGCTCATTGTACCTGAAGTTTAAATAAACAAACGTGCAACATCTTTTATTTAACTGTCACCAACGCTTCGCATTCGCCTAAGATTCTAAGTGTAAACTGAGCTTTGAATCAAGCGATTCGGTCATGTGTGAGATCACAACGACATGATTTAATATTAACACACACACACACACACATTAAATTAATGCTGAACTCTAAAAGCCTTGTTTATAAAACTTGCTAACTTGATTACATAGCGGAATCTAATTTCCGGATAGCATACGTCTTATCCATCTAATTCTACCGCAGCTTGGATGGAGCACCGTCATGTCCTCGTGGAGGCGATCGGCGGCAGCGACCTCTCGTACCCAGCCCTAGTCCAGGCCATGGTACGGAGCGAGAGGGAATGGGAAGCAGTCTCCTCCTTCTGCGAAGCAGAAATGCTAGCGAAGAGGGAGGCGGCATGGGTGAGGGAGACTCAACGGAGCCGCTCTCACGCCCCTAGCGGCAGCCGCTGACTTCTTCCACTCTAGGGTGGAGCGGAAGGGCGTGTCAGACTCTTACTGACTAAAACCCACCCCTGTTCTTCCCTGCCCTGAATGCCCAGAGGCGAGGTAACTGTTTCGAATTTATCCTCAACCCCCAGGCAGGCATCGGCCGTGACAGGCCCCGTCCTTTTGCTGACAACTCTTTGAGGCGCGCGTGGAACACTACGCGCCATCGACTCTCGGGCCTGGTGCTGATCGGACGGCGAGTTACCCACTACTCGCCGTCCGCAGGCCCGGGTAGGAGACGCCCTTGGCGGGATCGGGAATCGCGAAAAGATCTCCGGCCACCGTAGAGTAATAGGTAGCTCGCCGTCCGATCAGCACCAGGCCCGAGAGTCGACGGCGCGTAGTGTTCCACACGCGCCTCAAAGAGATGTCAGCAACAGAGGACGGGCCCGTCATGGCCGATTCCTGTATGCCGGGTGTTACTACTGCACGGATCGCCCAGAGGACACGGTAGAGCATACGGTGGAGGTCTGCCCCGCTTGGGTGGAGCACCGCCGTGTCCTCTTGGATGCGATAGGCGGCTGCGACCTCTCGCGCCTGGCCCTGGTTCAGGCCATAGTACGGATCGAGAGGGAATGGGAAGCAGTCTCCTCCTTCTGCGTAGCAGAAATGCTAGCGAAGAGGGAGGCGGCATGGGTGAGGGAGTTTTAACAACAGATTACACCCTCAGCAGCAGCCGCCGCAGGAGACGCCTGGGGCTTATGGCGCCGCGAGACGCTCTCTAGCCACCGAAGACCCGGGCCTGCGGATGGCGAGTAATGGGTAGCTCGCTATCCGATCAGCACCAGACTCGAGAGTCGACGGCGCGTATTTGTTGTTGTATTTTTTTCTCCACTGTTATTTCTGTGTACCGTGCGTGTTTCGTGTACTGTTGTTGAATACATTTTATTCTATTCTATTTTTTCTATTCAATCATGACGGGGCCCGTCATGGCCGATGCCTGCCCCGGGGTTGTGGATAAATTCGAAACAGAGTTACCGTGCCCCTGGGCACTCAGGGCAGGAAAGGAACAAGGGTGGTTTTTAGTCAGTAATAGTCTGACACGCCCTCCCGCTCCACCCAGAGCGGAAGAAGTCATTGGATGATTTCCCACCCCACAAAAAACAAAAAAAAAAGGTAAGATAAACCCTTATTTAAATGATAGTAAAGTATTGTAGCGACATCTATGAAGCCGCACACGAACTAAAAATAGCAAGATTTCTACATCGCGCAAGCAGAGTTCTCCGCGCGATTTGAACATATACAACAGTCCGAAATCAACCATTGGGCAGTTGCCCGGACCAGACACAACACCCGTCTGGTCGGAGGATCCTCCCTTTTCAACGGAGGTTTGCGGGACTTTACACTCTGTTCCGCATACCTCCAAACTGGTGACCCTCGAGCATGAACGTCAGCGCAGCCTTCGTGCAGCTACTTCAGCGTGACGTCATCATCATCGCTTCCTTCAAGCTCTTGAGCAACGAGTCATACAGCCAGCCAGTACCAACGGCTTCTACGGGTATCCTGACCACCAGCATGCAGCGGATGCGCATTCCTGGTCAGCATCCTCAGCCTCTTTCATCACCATCAACCTCATCAGCGATCTTGGCGCAGCGAACAGCACCTTCGGCCGGTCGAAGAACCTCTCCTGGTCGACGCCAGCAGTCAAGCCACTACGTCGCACAGCACCGCTCCGACCCACTGGAGCCTGCAGCATCATCCCGACTCACTGGAGCCTGCAGCATCATCCCGACTCACTGGGACATCATCACCCCGACTCACTGGGGCATCATCCCGACTCACTGGGACATCATCACCCCGACTCACTGGGGCATCATCCCGACTCACTGGGACATCATCACCCCGACTCACTGGGGCATCATCCCGACTCACTGGGACATCATCACCCCGACTCACTGGGGCATCATCCCAACTCACTGGGGCATCACCGCAGACAGTTCCGACTCACCGTGAACTATGCGGCTCTTCCGGTTCCGACTCACTGGAACCAACCTTCCACTGGCCCGGCAAGCATCACAAGATGTATGGACGACTCATCAAGAACCATCGATCTCCGATCTCCGGAGGGGAGTGATGTAGCGACATCTATGAAGCCGCACACGAACTAAAAATAGCAAGAAACCTACATCGCGCAAGCAGAGTTCACCGCGCGATTTGAACATATACAACAGTCCGAAATCAACCATTGGGCAGTTGCCCGGACCAGACACAACACCCGTCTGGTCGGAGGATCCTCCCTTTTCAACGGAGGTTTGCGGGACTTTACACTCTGTTCCGCATACCTCCAAAGTATCATTTAAAGGAGGTTTTATCTAACCTTTTTTTAACCCACATTTACCCTTCTTCCTCTCTTCCTTAGAGGAGCTCATGGCTAAAGTAATCACCACTTGTGAATAGATTTGATTATTCTTTTTATGTCTGGTAGGTCTCATATAAATTATATTGAAATTGATTTAGCACTTTGGAAAATCCAACAAAAAAAAATGATACTGACGACTGGTATTGACGGCACGGTTGGCGCAGTGGTTGAGTGATCGTCTGCTGCGCTGCGTCTTGCGAGTTCGATTCCCGCACGGAACAAACATTTTTATGATCTACAGATAGTTGTCCCGGGTCTGGGTGTCTTGTGTATGTGAGTTTGCATGTTTGTAAAAGCACCCACGAACCAGAAGAGTGGGGCAACGTTTTATATAAAAAAAAAGATACACAGATGACGTTTTGGTTTTCTCCAAATATAATTATAAATTCCATGATAGAATAGAATACTCTTTATTATGTACACCATATAAATTACAATAAATATATGAGGAAAACATTACATAGGGTGACACAATGGGCGGCCTTATCGCTAAAAGCGATCTTTTCAAGACAACCTTTGGATGGATTTTAAAGAAAAAAGGAAATACAGTACTGTAGGTAGTCTTAGGTGTACTATTTATAATAATATATACAATAAATACATTATAGATAAATATATACATTAATAATTATGAAACAAAACCCTAGTAAAAACGATTAAAGAGAGAGGTAGTGACTTTTGATCATTGTTTTGAAAGTGGACAAGGATTGAGCACGCCTTACCGACACGGGCAAGGCATTCCATAACCGCACCGCCTGAACCGTAAAAGATTTGTCGTAAAAGCTGGTGGAATGCATCGGCATCTCTAGTCTCAAGTTTTCCGATGACCTCAGATATCTATTATGTGTGTCATGAAGGAACTTGAAACGTTCTTTAAGATAAGAGGGGGTTGTAGGATTGAACAGAATACTGTAGAGCAGAAATAAAATATAAGAATCCCGGCGAAGACTTATGGGAAGCCACTTGGAGCTTGGTGCGAAATTCAAAAATGTGATCATATTTGCGTAGGCCAAATATAAATCTTATGCAATGATTTTGAAGACGCTCAAGTTTATCTAGTTGTGCCTGGGTGAGATCGAGATAACTGACATCAGCATAGTCAAGGATGGGAAGCAGAAGGGACTGTGCAAGCGCAGTTTTAGTGGCAGTGGGAAGAAAGTTCCTCAATCGTCTAAGGGACCTGGCAGATGCAAAAATTTTGCGGCTTACGTCCTGTAGCTGCGGACTCCAGGACAGATATTTGTCAATCCAAACCCCAAGGTTCTTTACTTTCTCAAATATTGGAATAGTAGTTCCGTTAAATTGTACCTGGGGAAGCTGTGACCAATTTACTTTTGGAATCATCCTAGAGCTGCCAACAACAATGACCTGAGTCTTCGACGGATTTACCTGAAGCCCATTTGCCTCACTCCACTCACAGACCGTAGCCAAATCCTTGTTTATTGCAATAATTGCATTAGCCAGATCTACAAGGGCAGCTTGTTTGTAGATTTGTAAATCGTCTGCATATAGGTGGTAGGAAGATAGAAGTTTTTTGGAAATAGCGTTTATAAATATTGCGAAGAGTAGAGGAGATAACACGCCACCATGATAATGGGGTTATTAATTCGAGCATAACTTTAATATCTTGTTTTAGTTCTGGAGTACAACTAAAAAGTGAAAATAACGAAGAAACATAAAAACAAAAACCACCGACACCGACTGCCGAAATTAAAGTTATTTTGCAATTTTTATTATATTTTATTTTTTGAAAGTCAGTTGTATTTTATGTAAAAAAGATTTTTTTTGTAAATAAGATCCTTACCACAGATAATATAATACTAGCTCTGTCTGCTACACCTCGCTAGATGGTGTTAGCAGCGACGGCTTGCAACACTTGCAAGTTGAATGAATTTACTTAAAGTGTTACCAATAATTTCTCACACATTGAGAAATTATTTTATAGAATTTTTGGCACTTCAAAACAGTTTTACTGTATCATAATGTATCACTATACAAATTTTAAAGAGGCAAATGGATAAACTCTAAAACTTCAAACAGCGCCATCTATTAGTACAAGAAATATAGATGTCTTTTTTTCTATGATTCGTTCCAATAATCATCTAACTTTGAATTAGGAGCCAATTATTCCACAATTTTATGCTTAGGGCAGTTTATTAAATAAAAAAAAACAGTTTATACCATATTTTAAAAAATATATAAATATTACATAAACTTCAATAAGAAATCGATGCATATCCATCTATTGCAATTTATTTGAACTAATTTTTCTTTGTTCGAGATGAGACCCGTGTCCTTACTAAAGAAGTCATAAACCTATAAACTCACGCCTCTTTCCCATGAGAGTAGACAGAAACCACAGAACGCCACCTGCAAACGACGTCATCAGGGTAATAAATACCCAGCAATATCCTAGGACAGTAATTAGCCAAAACTTTACCAAAAAACAAGCAGAAGTGGTTTGCTACACGCCATAGCTTGCATGACAATGACGTTTAATGGCCAGAGCAATTAGAACGAGCACTGAGCCGTCCAATTAGGGCCGCATTAGTCCGATGAGCAAATGGAACCGATCTGCAGATTCAAATCAGTATGGATTTGAGATGAAAGCAATTTAGGGTAATCTACTTGGAATATATTTTATTTTCTGTTGGTTAATGGTTGCAGCAGTGGTATCCCAGTGGTAACGTAGTTAGTTGTGGGTTTAAACCCAAGCAGATAAATTCGTAACTGAGTTACCGCTCCCCTGGGCACTCAGGCAGGGAAGGAACAGGGGTGGGTTTTAGTCAGTAAAAGTCTGACACGCCCGCGGGATGTCATTGGATGATTTCCCACTCTACATAAAAAAACCACAGGGTTCACTCCGGGAGCCGGCAGAAGTGAAAACTTGAACATTAACGTTTATTTATTTATTTAACAATTTATGTACACACAGAGACAAACTATAAATAAACAACATAATAAATATGAGCACAAAGGTACTGCTTATTTCTAAAGAAATTTCTGCCAGCAGACCTGCGAAAGGAGAAGTGAAAAAGAAATGTAGACAATAGTGTGTAAAAAAACAGAAAAAAAGTGTAGAAATAGTGAGAAGTCTTAAAGTAAGGAATGAAATAAACCTACACATATAATGTTAATATAAATATATAACGTATATAACGTTGTGCATTTTTGAATATTTTGGAATCGTCTTACGAATTAACGATCAGGTCACGTGTCCTGACGCGAGTTTAATTTATACCCTTATTATACATATACCCTGAGTTCATTTTATACCCTCCCAAGAAAAGTGCTCAACGCCGTTAAAGAAGTTTTCAAAAAAAAAAAGGCAGGCGCTTTACTTTGTATAATTTATTCCATCACCACTGCTCTCAAAACGGTGAAGGAACGCAACGTGAGGAAACCGGCCTGTCCTAGACCCAAAAATTCGAAGACATGCAGTGACATGCACCAACCCGTAGCACAGGGCTCGCGTGGTGGATTACGGCACATTCCTCTCCTAGAGAGGAAGCCTGAGTCCCATCAGTGGGAACAGAATATGGTTGATTATTTTAATGGTTGCAAGCTGTGTGTTGAGATCTACAGTGCACCCCGACGCTTACGAGTAAGTGAGGCGTTTTCAAAACTTACCCGACGAACCGCGCGTCTCTAGGAGTGTCAAAACTACCTAGGGCTCCCGAGACAATCTGTGACAATCTATGACAGCCGGAACTAATGCATATAATATAATTTAGTATTTTGTAAATTATGTCAAGTAATAGTATGTACCTACAGAAAAATAGTTTTTAAGTATTTATATAATAATTGATGCTTATAATTTTTAAGTATAAAACCGAAACAATTTCAGTTACAATTGCTATTAATAATAATGTTGTGATATTATTTTTATTGTGTTACTGTAAAATTTATTATTGTTCTTAGTCGTAAGTTTATTGCTGTGTTCTTTTTTTTTTGGCGATGGGAAGACTTCTCCCGCTCTGGGTGGAGCGGGAGAGCGTGTCATACTTTTACTGACTGAAACCCACCCCTGTTTCTTCCTTACCTGAGTGCCCAGGGGCGCGGTAACTCTGTTTCGAATTTATCCACAACCCCTAGGTAAGCATCGGCCATGACGGGCCCCGTCATGATAACTGACAACTCTTTGGGGCGCACGTGGAACACCACGCGCCGTCGACTCTCGGGCCTGATGCTGATCGGACGGCGAAATACCCACTACTCGCCGTCCGCAGGCCCGGGTCTCCTGCGGCGGTTACGGGTAGGGGCGTGTGGGCCACTCCGTTGAGCCTCTCTCACCCATTTATTTATTTATTTATTCCGCCTCCTCCTTCGCGAGCATTTTATTGCTGCGCCCTAACGGGGTAATGTACTCACTAAGTTAAGCGTTGTCTGCAGCTGTGTTTCCATTGTGTGCAATATTAATAAAAATAATTTTCTATAGTTTAAAATAAAAACTAAAAACACGCTTTATTTCGCATTCTTCTCAGTAAAGCCTTTCATTTGATACCTGATACCCATATCATGGAAATGCATAAAAAATAACCCGTCCGCCATATTTGATTTAGAATGACGTCACTTAGCTAATCATGGATTGTCATTGGTCCTTGATAAGTGTGCGAAGTTTCAATTAAATCCGACGTTTTGAAGTGGGTGAGAATCACGTTTAAAGATTCCGTTACGTAGATATATACCAAGTTAATAAAAGCTTGTTAAGGTGAAAGCTCCAGGGTAGCCCACGAAATGGAATTTACAGGTCTGTATCAGGTTGTATGTTGGTCAAAATATGATTCGCGGCCATAACCAGTACGTATCATCAATTCTAATTGAAAGAAAATAAAAACAAAAAGACATACTTACTGGTTATATATATTCTATAAGTACATACTGTCCCCAGTCGCGAATCATATTCTGACCAAAATACAACCTGACACTGACCTGCAAATTGCAAAAAACGTAAGAAATTTTGAATTTCGCGGCCTTCCCTGGAGCTTCCATCTTAATAATTAAACTTGGGCTCAGCGCAGATTGCGCGAGCGCCAGTGTTATTTTTTAGAAGTGGTGCCTCTAGTCCCTACTGGCTGCGGCGCGGTAATTCCGTGCTCTATGGTGAGATCTTAGATTTTATCACATGTTTGGCAGTGTTGCATGGAATTCCTATATGAATATGAAACGAAAGCAATTGAGGGTAATCTCTTTCGCAATTATTTCATTTTACTTCAAGATGACAATTTTTTACTGCCTCTTAATTGCTGTCATTTCCCATTCACATGTGCTTAAATATTGCAAGCCACTGCCGCGTAGCAGAGCAGTGGTGGCACAGTGGTATTGGCCGCGACTTACAAGTTGTTGGTCGTGAGTTCAAACCCAGGCAGGCGCTTTATTTTGTGTAAATTATTTCATCACCACTGCTATCAAACGGTGAAGGACAACATCGTGAGGAAACCGGCATGTCTTAGAACGGCCCACACCCTCTCACAGAGAGGAGGCCTGTGCCCCAGCAGTGGGACATTAAAAAGGCTGAGATGATGACTGCCGCGTATGGGGAAAATATACTTAAGATTATACCCACAGCTTGCAACCATTACATAATCAATCTTCTTATTTTGCCACTCCTGGAACTCAGGCCAACCTCTGCCGTATCTGGCCAGCTGTGCCATCGAGGCTTATCGTGTCGATCTAGTTCAACTTTTTGTCCCATGGGAGCTGTGACGATTACGTAGCTTACCCACATTGTGTTCGCTTAACATTTCGAGCATATTCTCTTACGCCCACTTGGTGTCCGCTTCACACGCAAGGGGAAGGCTTTATCTGTTTGAAATAAATTTTACTAGTTTCTGCCAGCGTACTGCGTGAAATTAGTACTGCCCCGATTATAAATTATAGCCTATGTGCTGTTCCAGACTATACTCTATCTCTGTTGCCAAATTTCATATAAATCCGTCTAATCGTTCTGGAGTAATAAACATTCATCCAAACTTTTACATTTATAATATTAGTAGGAAAGTAATAACAGCCGCACGGGTCGATCCATCAAGTTAAGCTACGCTTGCCGGGTTTGGTCAATGGATGGGTGGGTATCTTTACTTACCGAGACTCCTCCGTAACTCGAAAAGCACGTTAAGCCTATGGTCCCGGCTGTCAATGTGTATCTTTGACAGCCGTTACGAGTCGTCAGAAGCCCGAAAGTCTGACAACCAGTCTTACCAAGGGATATTGTATTACCTAGTAACTGGATTGTGGAGGTCAGATAGTCGCTAGCTTCATGTTTAATACTGGTATTCAGCTGCATCCGGTTAGATAGGAAGTCGATCCTAAGATAGTTGGAAAAAGGCTAGGCATATTGATTTTGATTGATTTCAAGCTGACTGACTTTTTCTGCTTCCTAATTTAATGAGTACAAACTGCAAGTAGCTAAGACCTAAGGTATAATCTCCTCGTATATGTAGGGTTGGTACTGCTCGGCAGTATTGTTCGCAATATTGTTTGGAAATTCAGAGTAACAGCCTGGATTTTGGGATTAAAGCTTTGTAGCGAGAATAGGCTGATTGGTGTTCATTGTTAGTTATTTGAGATTTGTCTTTGGTTTCTAAAACCCTGATTGAAGAAAACTTCCAATTTATTGTTCAGATACATCATATTATGTAATAGGGATTTTTAGTTAAAGAAATGTACGTGGTAGTAACACACGACATACACTATATTATATGCCTCCCTCCATTCTTTGCAAAAATCGTGACTCGTTGGGATCCAGATTTTTTGCTTCCACTTTCCAATTCCTAAAGAAAACATCCAAGTAGTCCCACCATCTCCTTCGTAGTCTGCCGTGGCCTCGTGTCGCTGTATCAGGGCACCAGTCTTGTGTTTCACGGGCCTAGAGCTCGACATGCATGCGGTAGAGATAACCTGCCCAGTCCCATTTAACTTGGGCAGCCTTTTGAGACACATCAACGATTAATAAACTAAAATAACATAGCAAAAACAATTTTAAACAACACCGTCTCAAGTTGCTATTAAAACGCAATAGGCGCTTTAAATAAAACGTAACGAAATATTTAAATTCAAACGCGAAAAACTTACGCTTTAATTGCTAGATGAATTTATTTTAATTAATAAACATCTGCACAATTCCAACTTTCTTGCGAAAATATTATAACCACTTAAGGCAATAAAATCTTATAATAAATTAAGTAACGCTTTCATGTCATTTCAATTGAAGAATTTAATGGCCATTATTTTGATTCAATTTATCTTCTCAATTAAAGACCGTTACTTTGTTCGAAATGAGAAGTGGGACTAAAAATATTTTGTGCAAGATATGCATTGGAATACTTGGACACATCATGATTCAGCTGTCCCTTGAGGCCCTCCCCCAGCGACGCCCTGAGCCGAGGTCCGTACCCCAAAGGGGGTGCCCTCAGCGTAGTCGCTTGTAGTTTAAGTATAAGTCCTGGCTGGAGGCTTTAATAATAATTAAAACCACCACGGGCACGTCCGCTTAAGCAGTCGACAACCGCTATGGTTGAACTGCGAGTCTCAAACACAAAAAAATAAAAAAAATAAAAGGGAATACTTGGAAAAGAAAACAACCTACCCACTAAAACTTTCGGGATAGGCTGAAAACAAAATGTCTGCAACCAGATCACAACGAGTTTTTAGATAGGCAATTTTTTGAAGTGAAAACTTCACACGCGTTTGGCATTTTTGAGATGGCAAAAACTATTGAACTCGCGCGACACCGACACCGCTACGAGTGCTACGACGCGTAGCAGACAGTTTTCACTTCTGTCGGCTGTCCATGACTGCCAATTTATTTTTTAACTGACTTTCGAAAAATTGCTTCAGCGCTTTTTGAGAAACTCAACAAAATCGAAAAATACGTATACCTCGATGACGTTTTGGTGTTCTCCAAATGTTTAAACTACACGTTCCATGTTGTTGGGGTTTTTAGTTCTGGGGTATAACAACTGAAAATTGAAAAATAAAATACTTTTTTACAAAAAAAAAAACAACCAGCTTCCAAAAAAAAATACACTAAAAATTAAAAAATAACTTTAATTTCGGCAGTGGTGTCAAATAACGAAGAAGTAAAATACAAACACCGACTTCCGAAATTAAAACTATTTTTTAATTATTAGTGTATTTTTTTTTTGGAAGTCGTTTGTTTTTTTTTGTAAAAAAGTTTTTTATTTCCCTTTATGTGTACCTAGATAATTATAATCTGAAATAAGTGGTACCTATACCTAACCGCTAAAATCCATTAAATTCAAATAGCTCACGACTTCATATAGAATAGAATATGCCTAGGGGTAGCGGATAAATTCTGACAATAAGTTACTGCACCCCTGGGCACTCAGGCAGGGAAGGAACAGGGGTGGGTTTTAGTCAGTAAGAGTCTGACACGCCCTTCCGCTCCACCCAGAGTGGATGAAGTCATTGGATGATTTCCCACCCCACAAATATATATATATATATATATATATATATATATTAGTATAATAGAGTAGAATAGAATAGAATAGAATAGAAAACGTTTATTCGACACAGACACAACACAACAGCAACAAACAAAAGGTAAAGAAAAGAATAGTGGGTACACAGAGATACAATAAAATTGTGCTGAGCATGCTCATACCGAAAGGGTTACTTACCATCTCACCATTTTCTGGGCGTTGGACACCCAGCGCTGGTTTTCAGTTGGCACCCCACAGTGACGCACGGACGAGGGTAAATAAAATATTATATACTGAATTAGAGCAGTGGTGGCCCAGTGATATCGGCCGGGACTTACAAATTGTAGGCCGTGAGTTCAAATCCAGGCTGGCACTTTACTTTGTGTAAATTATTGCATCACCACTGCTCTCAAAACGGTAAAGGAAAACATCGTGAGGAAACCGGAATGTCCTAGAACCGAAAATTCGAAGACATGTGACATCTACCAACCCGTATTGGGCCCGCGTGGTGGATTACGGCCTACACCCTCTCATAGAGAGGAGGCCTGTAGGTACCCCAGCGGTGGGGACCTTAACCGGCTGATGATGATACTGAATTAAATATCAATGTTTATGTACTTAGGACAATACAATGCTTCGCACTCGACTTGGCGGGAGCACTGTCGTGCCCCCAGATTATATGTATGTATGTATGTGTATTATGTTACTTTTATTATTATTTATTTTATGTTTATATACTTATATTAATCTAACCACTTCGAAAGTTGAATCCACTTCAGAAACATTGCATTCAAAATATTCTCCGAAGCTCTCTATTTCTAATTCCATGAGTGAATTCTATGAAAGCTGAACTCAGAACTAATCTTAACTCAAAGCCATCTCAAAACTGACTCAATTATATCCAAGTGAAGTTTACGAGTGCAATGTAAACGTCCTTCGGGATGACCCCGTATTTGCGTTAGGCGTCAAGAACTATTCAACCACAAAAACTTTTCTCATAATAAACTCGGACCCCGTTGAATAACAGGCATTTCTAATTGCTTAATGTGGTTTTTAAAGTAGCTTTGTGAGGAATTGTTGTTTTTTTTGTGAAGATGGTGATTTCGATTGCAGTTAGGTAGTGTTCCTTTTAAGGCAAAGTGGGGTAATTGGGAACACCTAAAGGAAATGAAGAATAATAGAAGCAAAGTCATGTTAATTGTTGTCAATTTTGATTCAAAACTAAACTTTGAATTTTTGTCATAAAATTCACCATCACAAATAACATAAAAATCACATGGACTAATAATATTTTTCTGTTCCTATTTACGCCTTTTTTTGCACCTGCTAATTAAAAACAAATGGTCTAATTCCGATTAATTACATTATTACTTGGATTACTAAAATATATCTAAAATATAGCTAAAGTATATTTAAAAAAAAAACCTTTTTCAGAATAGATGTAAAATTCATAATTATGTTCTTAGTTACCCCTTATTGAATCCATATTAGTAATTTTCGGGTAATTAGTAATTAACCGAAAACATATGGGCACCAAGATTTGAGAAAAGAATCCGTTACAATAATGCTATTCCCAGGTTAAGCACACTATTTTGTCTAGCAAAATGCTTTTAATAACACACTAAAGGTCTTTAGACCCCAAGTTATTATTAAAAAAAAAAATTTTTACAAAAAAAAATACAACCGACTTCCATAAATAAAACTAAAAAATGCAAAATAACTTTAATTTCGGAAGTCGGTGTTTCTAGTTTGGTTTCTTCGTTATTTGACACCGACTTCCGAAATTAAAGTTATTTTGCATTTTTTTAGTTTTATTTATGGAAGTCGGTTGTATTTTTGTTTGTAAAAAGTTTTTTATTTTTCACTTTTTAGTTGTTGTACTCCATTCTAAAACTAAATTAATAGTAAAGTTATGCCCAAATTGATAGCCCCAAAAATAGGGAATTTGAACATACTTAGTTGGTGAAATTAGGGTGTATCAGGGTGAACTGTACAAATCTGTATACCCCTTCAGAGCGTATCAGCGTGATGTAATGTTGTGAAGTGGTGAAAACAATATACAGACATGCGATTGCAGCAATTCTGGAAGGTTTGCTATTATTTATTGAAGAGTTCCATTGTGTATCTCCGAAGTTCTTCATCAGATCTTCACCAAATTATAATTGGGACCACATGTGAAGCAACAGCTTTCAAATAAAAAAAATCTTCAAAATCGGTTCACGTAGTGAAAAGTTATGAGGTAAACACATAAAAAATAAATAAAAAAAATACAGTCGAATTGAGAACCTCCTCCTTTTTTTGAAGTCGGTTAAAAAATAGTAGTAACCGATTTAATAATATCATCGGATTATTGTAAGAATTGCCTCAAAATCATGTATTGTTAATTTGCCGAAAAGTGGGTAATTTATATTTTGTACTCGTAGCAAAGATCAGTTAAAAGGTTTTTTGAAATAATTTTGCGATATAAACCCCAAAAATTCACTGTTCCAACCCACCGTTCACATTTACCCCACTCTCCCCTATAATACCCTACTAAGGATCAGTTTTTTGATCCTTAGTTATTTCAACCAATAGAATAGTAACTCTTCTCTTCTTGACTAATAGTTATTTATTTAACCATTGGTACCTAAAGGTAACAATTGATTGAACAACGCATTATGCCTTAAATTTGTACTTCATAAAGTTTTAATAAATAAATAAATATATCAATTAATGTCGAGAAATTCAGTGATAGTTACGCAAATTTATCTACTTAGCTTATTTAATTCTATCCTTTTGGAGTAAATAAGTATAAATGGAACAAAACAGTCACACTACGACCAATGTAGGCAATGATAAAGAGTGAATTTAAATAAACAAAGCATAAAACTATTTAACGCTAGACAATTCAGAATCTTACCTTTGAAAAATAAACTGTACTAGTTTGAAGTCTGTACGACCAAGCTCAAAATTTTGGAAGAATTTACTTTAGAGAAAGGTATTCCAAAAGATGGTGGTCAAGGAAAGATTGGATATAGAGGGGTTATTGGCAAAGTTTAGTTTATTTAGTCCTTATTATACTAAGTTGTTCCTTATGTTAGTTTTTTCGGCAGTTACCAATGCGTTTAGCAGTGTTAACTATGTGTTTGCGGCTTCGGATACTAGCTACAGGTAGGTCTTATGTTGGTAATTTGAGACCTACATTGCTGTAATTGTGTAAATTAAAGGTTTTCTATAAAAAGAAATTCAAAATTTTCAAAAAATCCGACTGCAAAAAAACAATTACGTTCCAAATTAGGTAATTTATTTTCAAGCAGACTTATTTTTTGTATTTCCTACATTTAAGGGAGTTACTTATATTTTTGAAATCGCCTCCTCAGACCCTTTATTTTGATATCCCACATGACCATGTCACAAAATAAAACGACTACACTTACCTAATGGTGGCCGACATTTTGTTTTTAACCGACTTCGCAAAAAGGAGGAGGTTCTATGTTCGATTGTACGTAATTTTTTTTTCCAAAATTAATATGGCCTATGAAAGGTTATAGACGAAGTGTCTAAATCCAGCAATTTGAAGTACCGGGATGAGAAGCCGGCTTATATCTTTACACGCGAAATAAGCTCACGTAGACAAAATGAGAAGCCGATACGTCATCGTTACGTTCGTCAAGGTCACTCACACATTTTAACGATCCTGCTTCATTTAATGTCCAATGACGTTCCGTCCATTCCAATGATATCATCTTATTTGCCACTCTGAGGCAGTCAAGTAAACAGGGTTAGTATTTTATCCAGGATTTATTTTACCCGGGGTTTATTTTCTTCAAAGTTTTCTTTAAAGTCAGAAACGGCCGTTTTTGGCACTTTTGCCTACTACTTTGGATACGAAACATTTTGAGACCTGTTTTAACAACGTAAAAATTCTTTATCCTCTTTGTAACAAAAAGTTGGATTTTTTTAATATTTATTTTCTGTGCTATGCTACGATTTTTTATTCAATGAGGGCGCCACTGGACCGCGAGAAGGCCCTTAAACTAAGATGCCAGCTTGATGCGTTACTTTTGTTGAAAGGTCTGTTTTTTGTAATTAGGGATATTTTTACTACTTTTGGAAACAGGTTCCAGTAAACTGAAACTTCACTAAGGCTGAAATTACTCGAATGTAACTGTCATTCAGCCTAAAGGAGATAAATAATTATTTTCCCAAGGCGTTCAATTTGTTTTCCAAGTCCAAGTCGGTTACAAAGATACTTCAGTTATATGTATAACTGAAGTATCTTTTTAACCGACTTCGAAAAAGGAGAAGGTTCTTTGTTCAACTGTATGTACGGTTATTTTTTTGATGTAAGTATGTCCACCGATTTATCTGTCAGGTTGTGGACCGATTTGCAAAATTATTTTTTTATCCGAAAGAATATACTCCCTAGGTTAGACAATTGGGACCACCCATATAATTTTCTCGAAATTGCTTCAGCGCTTTTTGAAAAACTGAACATAAACAAAAATACGTATACATAGATGACGTTTTGGTTTTCTCCAATTACGAGTATGTTTAAATTCTACGTTCCATGTTATTGGGGTCTTTAGTTCTGGGGTATAACTAAAAAATGAAAAATAAAAAACTTTTTTACAAAAAAAAACCAACCGACTTCCAAAACAAAATACACTAAAAATTAAAAAAATAACTTTAATTTCGGAAGTCGGTGTCATATAACGAAGAAATAAAATACAAATACCGACTTCCGAAATTAAAGTTCTTTTTTAATTTTTAGTGTACTTATTTTCTTTTTTGGAAGTCGGTTGTTTTTTTTTGTAAAAAAAACATTTTTCTATGATCTGAACAGGTGCAAATACCCAAAATGCGAAGATAGACTTATGTCACTAACGCTGAACTTCACTCTGGAAGGAAACAGATGCTCAAGGTTTCCCTTCATCAATGACAATGGTACCACCTGTTCCTTGGACAACCTTGACGTGACCAGGAAAGTGGACTGCGACAAGTGGGTGTATGAAGACGTCAACACATTTGTTGGAGAAGTTAGAAATTTTATTTATTATCTAATAATTGTGCTTGTGATTGGTTTCCATCACACTTATATCACACTAATATAATAAAGGCGAAAGTTTATGAGTGTGTATGTTTGTTACTTCTTCACGCTCAAACGGCTGGACAGATTTGGATAAAATTTGGTATGTAGATAGCTTATACCCTCGATTAACACAGAGACTACTATTTATCCCGGTCTACGCGGTAAAACCGCGGGGCCGCTAGTTTACATAATAATTTTAATTAGTCTAAAACTCAATGCACTCAAAATTGGAATTACCATTGAATTTCCACTTCATTCTATTTGGAATTCCTTGCAGGTCTCATCGGCAGTGAAATATTTTTTGATGAAGTGGTCGGCGCGAGCGCTGGTACAGCATACTCTGCAAATTTTTGGTTTGCACTTAGTCAAGAGTTTCGTTATTCATTTTCACACCAAATCATTCGCATTTAGGCGTCATCACACGCTCATGCAAGCATCACTCAATTCGACTGATGGTTGCATGATGCAAAAATCAAAGTATCGAAATTTAATCATACAATCAAGTATTTAAATATAAAATATATACCTGTCATCCTAAACATACAAATATAAATAACATTAACTGACATTCACTACACACCACACATTCACCATACATCGTACACTCATCACACAATACACATACCTACCTACTCTGTCTCAATGTTCACACACTCATTCACTCTTCTACTATATTTATACTTAACGAATAGCTTAATTTATTTATTTTTAATATTTTTTGTTTTTTGATAAATACTTATTTTTGTCTATTTTTAGTTTTGAACGGGGCAATTTTATGTGTACCTATTCGGTTGTTATTATGCATACACACTCACAAACTTTTCGCCTTTATAATATTAGTGTGATATCATATCATTTCGGTGGGGACCTGGTGTCCTGAAGTATAGGTTCCAATGTGTAGATATCAATGGTGTTAAGTCTTCCGGGCTACTAGTTCATTTAGGTGTGCCTCAAGGCTCGATATTGGGACCATTCTTGTTTTTGGTGTATATTAATGATTTACCATATTTTTTAAAGGGTATCTGTGACGTAGTACTGTTTGCAGATGATACCTCTCTTATCTTTAAAGTAGATAGGAATAGAAATGATTTTGATAACGTAGATAGCGCTCTCTCAATGGTTACGGATTGGTTTACGACAAATAACTTGGTTCTTAATGCTAAGAAAACTAAATGTATAAAGTTTATAGTTTATATTTTAAGTTTATTTTTTTTTATTTATCTATAATATGTATGTATTTAGAAATATATAAGTATGTTTATCAGTTGTCTAGTACCCATAACACAAGCTCTGCTTAGCTTGGGACTAGATGGCGTTGTGTGATAGTTGTGGGATATTATTATTATTATTATTATTAAAAAAGTTTGCCTTACCTAATGTTATAAATCTAGGACCTAATGTCATCTTAAATAAAGAAGTGCTTGAAACTGTGGACTCGGCAGTTTTTTTGGGTATAACTGTTGATTCCAAACTTCAATGGGGCGCACATATATCAGGCCTATCAGGAAGGCTCAGTTCTGCCGCCTACGCCGTCAGAAAAGTTAGACAATATACTGACGTTGACACAGCACGGTTAGTCTATTTTAGTTATTTCCATAGTGTTATGTCTTATGGTATTCTTTTGTGGGGTAAAGCTGCGGACATACAAAATATATTTGTTTTACAAAAACGTGCTGTACGAGCAATCTATAGGTTAAGGTCAAGAGTTTCTTTACGAGAAATTTTCAAAGAGATTGGAATTCTCACGGTGGCATCTCAATTCATTTTTGCAAACATATTATACATTAGACAAAATATACATTTGTACAAAAAGACCAGTGATATCCACAATTTTAACACCAGAAATAAGTATAAACTTCATGTTCCTTCCCACCGTGTTCGTAGGGTTCATGGTTCGTTTGAGGGTCTCGGTATCGAATTTTACAATAAGCTACCCCGTTCTTTTCTTGACTTGCCTTTTAATGCATTTAAAACTAAAATTAAATCTAGTCTCTGTTCGAAAGCATACTATTCCATCAACGACTACTTAGAAGATAATAATAGTTGGTCGCTGTGTTGAACGCAAGACAATGTTACACTTGATGTTCTTTCTCCATATTTAGCTTATGGTTATAACAGATTATATGAGTTCATATAATAATTGTCTACCAAATTTAGTGTGATGGCCCTAGTTCATCACTTGTGGCTTCGAATCACAGCCCTTTGATAGTTTCAATCTTTGTTCTTGTAAGCAGGCACACCAGTTATGTATGGAGGCTTCTTTAATTTGGTTTAGTGTTTATGCTTGAGTTGGTTTTTAATGGCATGATTGAGTGTGCTAGCTGGCAAGTGGCGGATTATTTTATTTAATTTTATGATTATATTTTAGACGGCATATATTTATTTTTCTGTTTTACATAATGTTAAGATTGTTGCTTAGAATTATATAGATTCAAGTTCTTAAAACTTAACAGACAGATGTGTTGCTGGGGAGTTTGTTGGCCACTTCTTCTTCACAGCTAAAACACTAGGAAGTGGTGACGGGCGGGCGTTTTTTGAGCGACTGTCTTTATGTAGAACTTTGACGTTCAAAAAGTGCTGGTTCTCAGCCTAGTTTGAATAAATGACTTTTGATTTTTGATTTTGAGGCTTCGGCTTAGTTTAGGCACCAGTCTCCCACAGATAAAATATTTTTCCTATTTTTTTCCTATGTATTAAAATAGATATAAGTAACATTGTAATTAAGATGTAAGGTCTGTTTTTTGTGAGGAGAAATAAATAAACATTAAAGACTAGACTATAGGTGACTTTAAGTGGTGGTGTAGGACCTTGACTGTGCTAAAATTGACAGCAAAACCTACAGTGTAATGGACGGTAAAGAGATGCGTTGAGAGTTACCTCGTGGTACTGTGTGTTCGTCCTTCGACATTTAAGGCGTATATATCCACCAAGTGGTGCCCTCGTTGAATAAAAAATCGTAGCGAAGCGTAGAAAATAAAGATTAAAGAATTCTATGTTGCGTTTGTTACAAATAGGATAAGGTATTTTTACATTGTTAAAACAGGACTCAAAGTGTTTCGTATCCAAAGAAGTAAGCAAAAGTGTCAAAAACGGCCGTTTTTGGTACTTTTGCCTACTACTTAGATACGAATTTTTATTCAATGAGGGCGCCGCTTATGGGGAGGTAGGCCCTTAAGGGTCTACTAACGGTCCAGTGGCGCCCTCATTGAATAAAAAATCGTAGCATAGCACAGAAAATAAATATAAAAAAATCCAACTTCACGTTTGTTACAAAGAGGAGAAAGAATTTTTACGTTGTTAAAACAGGTCTCAAAATGTTTCGTATCCAAAGTAGTAGTCAATAGTACCAAAAACGGCCGTTTCTGACACTTTTGCCTACTACTTTGGATTCGAAATATTTTGAGACCTGTTTTAACAACGTAAAAATGCTTTATCCTCTTTGTAACAAACGTGAAGTTGGATTTTTTTATATTTATTTTCTGTGCTATGCTACGATTTTTTATTCAATGAGGGCGCCACGTATGCCCTTAACAAGCAGACTCGGATGAAAAACATAGCGCTATGATGATATTCCATTACCGATTGCCACATTTATAGCCGCTGAGCGTACATAGTTGAGAAAATTGTTCATTTAAACGTGCATAGTTCATATTGTTTTAGTTCAACCTGGGATGTGAAGACTGGAAGCGAACTTTTGTGGGCACTGTACACAGTTTCGGATATATGATCGGATTACTAGTAATGGGACCTCTGGCTGACAAGTAAGATATCTAGTGTCTAACTAGGTACATACAGGTATTAATAAAATATGTATAGTTTAAAAAAATCTTGAAAACGCGCTTTTATGTATTCTTCTTAGGAAACTCCTTCATTTGATACCGGTATCATGGGACAATAGAATGCATAAAAATAACTATAGTCCGCCATCTTTGGCAGTCCGCCATATTGGATTACGAATGACGTCACTTAGCTTACCATGCATTTTATTTATTTATTTATTAAAACTTCATGCAACACAAATGTACAAAGGCGGACTTAATGCCTTAGGCATTCTCTACCAGTCAACCAATGGTGGTGGAGAGATAACATGCCAGGTGCATAAACTGAAAAAAAAAATACTAAGACGAAAATAGTTACGAAAGTATATATATATATAGTTAAAATAAACATACGTATATATATTTAATATAATATACCTACATTTATAATAATAATATATAAATTCATCTTAACTAAACATGTTTGCAAAATTTCAGTTCAATCGAAAACTGGGAAGTGGGTCCAATATAACTTCTAAGATTCTTTTACATAGTTACTTACAGGTAATTCGAAACAGAGTTACCTCGCCCCCGGGCACTAAGGGCAGGAAGGAACAGGGGTCCTGCCCGGGGGTTGAGGATAAATTCGAAACAGAGTTACCTCGCCCCTGGGCACTCAAAGGCAGGAAGGAACAGGGGTGGGTTTTAGTCAGTAAGAGTCTGACACGCCCTCCCGCTCCACCCAGAGCGGGAGAAGTCATGGGATGATTTCCCACCCCACAAAAAAAAAAAAAAAAAAGGGCAGGAAGGAACAGGGGTGGGTTTTAGTCAGTAAGAGTCTGACAGTCATTGGATGATTCCCCACCCCACAAAAAAAGGTAAAGCTAACAAAAGCGTCTTTATAATAATGTTCTGTAGTTTAAAAAAATAAATTGTATCCCATAGATATCATGGGAATGCGTAAAAATAACTAGTCCACCATCTTTGGGAGTCCACCATATTGAATATAGAATGACGTCACTTAGCTAACATGATCAAAACTAGACATATATGCAAAATTTTAGCTCAATCTGAAACCGAGAAGTGGGTCAAGTAAAACTACTAAAATTTTTTCAAGTGTACCTAACAAAAACGCCGTCCGTTGGACAAAGATACGAGTATGCTATTAAAAAAGACCCAATTTTCCAGCTCCTCATGACAGTTTTGTAATTTGAATGTAAATAATAATTAAAATCAAATGTCACGTCATAACCATCGTCATTCGTCATTGACCTTCTTTTACCAAACTATGATTCATTTTCGTTTGTTCATGATAAGCATATTAATGCTTCCACGTGCACAACTGATTGCTTTAATAATACTCATCTAGTAGTAATGATGGATCGTAGTGTGGGACGCCCACCAGCTAGATGGAACGACGACCTTAAGAAGGTGGCTGGGATAGACTGGATGCGGAAGGCGGAGGACAGGGTGTTGTGGCGCAGCCTGGGAGAGGCCTATGTCCAGCAGTGGACTGCGATAGGCTGAGTTGATTGTTTGACCAGATCATGAATTTACTTGTTTTAATTAATCGATCAGCATAATTAACCTTATAATGATCCCACTGCTGGGACTCAAGCCTCCTCTCTAGGAGAGGGAATGGACCGTAATCCACCACGCGAGCCCAGTACAGGTTGGTGAATGTCACATGTCTTCGAATTTTTGATTCTAGGACATGCCGGTTTCGTTACGATGTTTTCGTTCACCGTTTTAAGAGCAGTGGTAATGAAATAAATTACTTAAAGTAAAGCGTCTGCCGGGGTTTGAACCCACGACGTACCACTCATAAGTCGGGGCCGTAACCACTGGAAAACCACTGCTCATCACTTGACTCAATATGAATTTCGTATTCCGAATCCGAAAAATATATATAAAGAATACCCGTCACAACTCTACGCCGCACCAGTGAGGCTTGGCGAAAAAAAAATATTATTATTAAAAATTATAATTATTATTCCATTTATTTATTTGTATATATACACTTATACAGGCTGTAACGGAAAGGTGTGGTCATATTTTAAGAACTGCGTATGCCCATCCATATGAACAACTTTCTTCAAGTAAATCCGATGAAATTCTAAAACAAAAATTTTACCTCCCGTACAAACGCCAATGGGCATGTTGTGTCTAACACTCTGTGCCATCCAAAGACACAGCGTTGTAAGGCCTCTCACAATGTGGACCGATGACCTGGTGAGAGTCGCGGGTAGTCGATGGATGCGAGACGCACGGGACCGGTCATTGTGGCGACACTTGGGGGAGGCCTATGTCCAGCAGTGAACGTCTTTCGGCTGAAATTATATTAATGAAGACTCTGTGTAGACCAGATACATAGATAGATGAAGTCGGTTAAAATAAAGGTGTCATTTTAACCGACTTCCAAAAGGAGGAGGTTATCAATTCGGATGTTCGTATTTTTTGTTTTTTTTTTATGTATGTTCGGGCATAACTCCGTCATATACAGGTTGTAACGGAAAGGTGTGGTCATATTTTAAGAACTGCATCTGCCCATCGATATGAACATGTTAATTCAAGAAAAAGTTAGAAAATTCTCAAAAAAAAATTTTTCCCCCCATACAAATATTGATCAGCTGATGATCACTTTGTATGCAAAGTCCAATTTTTTTTTGGGATTTTTTCTTAGAGAAAGTTGTTCATTTCCGTGGGCAGAACCGGTTCTTAAAATATGACCACACCTTTCCGTTACACCCTGTATAGACGGATTTGCAAATTTCTATTTTTGCTTGAAAGGGATTGGTTTCGAAATGGTCTCATTTAAATTTCAAATAGATCTGATGATTGGTTTTGGAGACAGACAACGGAACTCTTCAAAAATTGACAGTAAATCAACCGCGATTGCTGCGATCGTATGTCTATGAATTGTTAACACAATTTAATGGAGAACCACAACTAAAAAGTGAAAACTAAAACTCCTTTAAAAAAAAAATGGAACCGACTTCCAAAAAAAGTGTCAAAGTGTGAAAGTGTGTGTGTGTGTGTGACCTTTAACGAAAAAACAAAACCAGAAACACCGACTTCCGAAATTAAAGTTATTTACACTTCTTTTTGGAAGTTGGTTCCATTTTTTTGTAATTTTTTTTTTTAATAAAATTAATAACATTTTTACTCATTAAATCATTTTTTTTTTCTAGGATCGGCAGAAAAAAACTAATAATAATAACGGGTGTAACGTCAGCATTCACGGGTCTTGGAAGGAGTATAGCACAGTCTTACTGGGTCTACATCGCTCTAGAGCTGATCGAAGCGTTGTTTGGGGATACTTATTCTTCTACGTTTATGTTAGGTAAGTTTTAATAATAAATTAGTGTAAATGATTCATTTAAAAGAACCAAGATGCTGTCTGGCAATGAATGACCACGCAAAAAATAAACCCATTGTACGCTAGTGTTAGTATCTGTGCCTTTTTTTTTGGCGGTGTGTGAAATCATCCAATGACATCTCCCGCTCTGGGTGGAGCGGGAGGGTGTGTCAGACTCTTACTGACTAAAGCCCACCCCTGTTCCTTCCCTGCCTGAGTGCTCAGGGGTGCGGTAACTCTGTTAATAATTTATCCGCTACCCCTAGGCATTAGTATCTGTGCCTAAGATTATTGCCTAAGATTATAAACGAAGACTATAATATAACACCTATATATGTACTAATAAAATTCTAAAGAATCTGAACTTGTTTTCTTCTATCTGCATTTGTTCGTTTTTCTCTTGTAAGTGTTTTTGTGTGTGCATAAATAAATAAATAAATAAAATTCTCTTACAATCTTCAAAAATTCAATCTTAACATGAATACGTCATAAATATTAAAACATACTTCAAAAAGCGCTCGCTTTTCGCTCTCAAGATTAATGTATTCTCTTTAAAGCAAATGACAATGTCTTAAAACTACTGAAGTAAACAACTTTTCAGGTGTTGAAATGGTAACAAAAGAAAACCGCGTCTCATTCATCACGCTAATGACAGCCAGCACATCTATGGCAGGAATATTGATGGCTCTCATAGCTTGGGCACTGCCCTACTGGAGGTATTTCCTCAGAGCCATTTATGCACCGTCTTTACTATTTTTATTATTCGCCTTCCTACTAGACGAAAGTCTCAGATGGCTATTAATCACCAGACAGAAGCAAAAAGCTAATGATACAATAAGAAATGCTGCAAAATTAAACCATATAGATATAAGCCACATCGATTTAGATGATATAGAATGTGAGAAAGGAGGTCCCGAGACGAATTGGATAGCCCTTTTCAAAATGACGGTTGGTTCAAGAAAGTTGGTCCTTCGGTTCGCGGCGTGCGTCTGCATGTGGATCACAGCACTGTTCAACAAGTACACTTTGTTGATAAATTCTGTGGAGTTGGAAGGGAATAAGTATATTAACTTTGCTTTGACGACGTTCGCGGAACTTCCAGCTAGTTTCGCTATAGGATTCTTGTTGAAGAGATTCCAAAGGCGGATACCGTTGATATATTCTTTTCTGTTGACTGGAGTGTTTTGTATTGGACAGTCGTTTGTTCCCAAAGGTAATAATTCTGCATTTTTAATGTTTATAGTGTTATTTTGTAATGAAAAAATCGTCAAAGTGTTATATTTCAATTATGCGAATTTCGTGAGTGAAATATTTTATATATACCTACTTAAAGCATTTTCCTTCTAGGTCACATAATATTGTCAACGTCTCTATTTCTGGTCGGCAAGTTCATGGCCACCATATCGTATGCCATAGTGTACTTGTACACATCTGAGCTATTTCCTACTTACACAAGGAACACGATGCATGCACTATGCTCGTCATTGGGACGAACCGCCACTATGTTGGCACCGCAGACCCCTTTATTGGTAAGTTAGAAAACAGCCCAATATGAATAAATAACAGAGATTATAGACCGTCACACACGATGAAGATACGATAATATACATTTCATCCACAATCAGGTTAAAAGATGGCATATTTACCAATGCTAAGAAAGTAGGTAATATTCACATAAACCTTCGCTGACAAGTTTCGGACACATAAATAAAATATGTATTATGATGTCATCGTCGTGTGTTTTGCTTCATTCAAATGTATCTGTCGCAGCCATCTGGATGAATTCGCCGTTCATTTGGATGCCTAGGCCGTTCATTAAACGCCCGGCATTCAATTAAATGGCTAGGCCGTTAGTTCTAGGATCACGTGGCGTGTTGAAAGTCAGCCCTTTAAAGATGACCAACCAAGACTCAGCCAAGTGATTCAAAACTTCAAGTTAAATGATAAATGATGAAAGATGGGAATTATTAAGGGAGAGAGAGAGGTCATTAAAATATAAAATCATAAATATCTCGAAAACTGTAAGTTCAATCGCAAAAATAACCAAAATTTGGGCTCCCTTTATAAAATCCCGTAGAAAGATCCATAGAACAAGTGTGTGTGTACTTATGTACGCACGTAAGAAGTTATACTTCTTTGGCGTAACAAAATAAAAAACCAAACTGTCACAAAGTTTACAAAAGGAAAACAATCATTCTTCATGAACCACAGGCCATAGCTAACTTCAGGGTGTCGGTTCTAGCTAACTTCAACCTGTGAATTTTGTGTGACAGTGATACGCGCGCATCTTAAAATTTCACTCTCATCTTTTTTCATAACGCGCCTAAAGAAGTATAACCACAAAAACAATTCGCTACGAGTGCTACGACGGTCGGTGACGATGACGCGCGATTTCAATAGTTTTTTCCCATCTCAAAAATGCCCAACGCGCCTAAAGAAAAAAAATGATTTATTAGTGATACAATTTATTTAAAAGGCGTAGTTGGTTTAAAGCAAAAAAAAAATACGAAGGGGATGGCGGGGTCTGAGTTCGCTCACTAGACCCCGCCATCCCCTTCGAACCTAACTTATCCGAGTCAGGGTGCCCCAAGTCTCGAGCTTGATATGCTCGCTCTTGCATCCTAAAATTGCCTTTTGTACACACGTAATTATGATTAGTGATATCACAAACTCGTCAATATCCAATTTAACTAAATGACTAGACGATATCCAGCCATCTGGTTAAATTTAAATGATAATGATAAATGATGTTTATTCAGTAAATTGGTTACAAGGAACACTTTTACACGTCAATGTTTTTTGTAAGTTTAAGCACCCTGAGAAGAAACACCGAAACAAACTCAGAGGTCAAAGTCTTTGCGTTGCGTTCAACGACTTGGCTGGTTGTCCTTCAGTCATTTAATTGAATGCCGGCGTTTAGTGAACGCCCTAGGCGTCCAATTGAATGACGAATTCAACCAGATGGCTGCGACATACGCATTTTCTGTGGTTAACCATATAAATGTCTCAACTTAACTTTTTATTTACGCTGTGGTTTCCTAAGGATTAGCTATCATATTTTAAACACGTTTTTTTAGCTTTACCTATAACTATGACGCCATCTTACTACAAGACGATTTAAATAGCTTCCAAAGTTACTGTGGTACCAATAAATTGGATTTAAATGTCTCAAAGTGCTATGTGTTCTTTCACTCGCAAACCGAACCCGATCCGACCCCCACTCTGTTTATAAAATATCGGATACTCCAATAGCCGGAGTGAGCCTTATTAAGGACCTGGGAGTTACCTTTGACTCAAAGCTTATCTTTGACACGCACGTCGACAACATAGTTAAAAGGGCGTCTAGGGCACTCGGATTTATCATGAGAATCTCGTCACAATTCAGAAGCATTAAGACTATTAAGATACTGTATTGTTCTTTCGTTCGCAGTCACCTAGAATATTGCTCTCAAGTCTGGAACCCAAAATATAATGTTTACGTCAATCGTTTGGAAGGCATTCAACGGAAATTCTTAAGGTTCATTCAATTCCGCTCAAGAATATATTTGCCTAATTATGTTGCTCGCTGTAAAAAGTTTCATATTCTTCCTCTCTATGAGCGCAGAAATATTGCAGACTTGGCTTTTTTGTTCGGAATCATGAACGGATCGGCTGATGTACCTGAGTTGGTAAATAAGATAGGACTGCGTGTGCCATGTGCATATCTGCGCAGACCTAACCTACTGGCGACAACAGTGGTGACAACTTTTTACAGGCGAAACTCATACCTGATTAGAGCAAGTCGTGCTTTTAATTCCGCGTGCCGGGAAGTTGACATCGATCTTTATTGTACTGGGATTTGTAAATTGAAAAGAACTCTTTGTAATCGTTTCTTTACGAGCTTTTCATAACCTTGCAGTTTGGAGTTACAAATGTTATGTTTTTGTTGGCAATTTTAATTTATCATTGTAAGTTTGTATTTTGTTTTTTTTTTTTTTTAATCTTCTTTTTGTTTTTGAAGAGAACATTAACTTTGTTTTTGGCTGTATAGTTTGTTTTCTGCTTTTGTTTAATTACACTATAAGTGAAAACTCGTAATTGGCCTTCAATTTTCTAGAATATTTAAGCATGTATATGTATCAGCTGTAAGTTTTCCAAATAAAATAAAATAAAACTAACTATATAAGAAAATCGTAGAAGTAATGACGTCATTCTAAATCCAATATGGCGGACTAGTTATTTTTTATGCATTCCCATGATAATGTCTTTCAAATGAAAGGGTTTTCTGAAAAAATACGAACATTAAAATGACAAAAGCGTGTTTTTTGTAACTATAATATTTATTTTTGGTTATGTTTCACTACTTCGCAGTCAATACATAACGTTTGCTCGGTCCATCCTTCACCTACGTTTTGAAAGTTTCTGTTATACAATCAACACAAACTATATTCCAGATGCGGTATTTCTACGGTCTTCCTTCAATCCTAGTTGGAGGCTTATCTTTGATAACCGCAGTGGTCGTGGTAACGATGCCTGATACCGCTGAGGAAGTACTCCCGGACACAGTGAGAGAGGCGGAGGCTGTTGGTGATAAAGAAATAAATGAAAACAATAATACGGCCACTAGATTTTGAGATTTCGAAATATCATCAATACAATATACAATACATATAGGATGACTGGTAATTAGTGACCGATACTTAAACACGTGATTGTACTCATGATAACAAACAACTTTTACTGTAGGACTAAACCTGAAATCGCGAAAGAAATCTGCTGTTCAGTACATTTATGTTCTCCTACTGACTGGTCAAAATGTACTGTACTGCCTATTTTTTTTCGCGATTTTAGGTTTGGTCCCATAGTAAAAGTTGTTTGTTATTATGAGTACAATCACGTGTTTAAGTATCGGTCATTAATTACCAGTTACCCTATATACATATAAAAATAAATAAAATTGAAGTGTTTGTAATTCCAATTTTTTTTAAGCTAGTACAGTTATTTTCGCAATACCTATGCCTATAAACCAGTTTTTAAATTTTTTGTCTGTCTGTCTGTTTGTTCTGGCTAATCTTCGAAACAGCTGGACCGATTCTGATAAGATTTTACTAGCAGGTAGCTGACTATATAAAGAGTAACTTAGGCTAATAAAAATCCACGCGGGCGAAGACGCTGGCAGAAGCTAGTTTGACATAAAACTGTGGTTACACGACTCAGTTTTTGCGAGTCTTGCCACAATACGCCATTCCATTTGATATGTCGCACGGTACAGTTTGAAAAACTATATTTTTAAATTTTCCTAGTTTCCCCCCAAAAGTTTCAATACATTGCTACCTTCTCAAGTATGGGTATTTTAAGTTGGTTTTTAAGTGATTATTTTTATTAGAATGGCCATGTATGGCATAAAGTTTGTTGTTCCAAAATTTGACAATTACCTATTTCGAATTTTTTATTTAAATAAAGTTTGGTATAGAATCTTAATTTGTTCATATATTTGTTTTTTTAGGCTTCCGTACCTAAAGGGTAACCAACGGGACCCTATTACTAAGACTCCGCTGTCAGCGAGCTGTATCTCACGATCCGTAATAGTTACACAGTTGAAAATTTCACAGTATGTGTATTTATGTTGCCGCTTTAACAACAAATAATAAAAATAAATAAAAATTACGGGGCTCCCTAGGCACCCGAGCCCCCTTTAATTTTTTTATTATTTGTTGTTATAGCGGCTAAAATTCATTTTTAAAAACGAGTTTTTCTGAAAACACTCAACAGACACACAAACTTGTTGTGTTTAAAAAAAAAACACGTTTCACACGCACACGAAGGGTTCCGGCCTTTCGTGTGCAAGTCCGACTCGCACTTGGCCGGGTTATTTTTAAGGTAGGTGTTAGGTAAAATCCAGGATCAGATCTAGATGCCTAGGGGTAGCGGATAAATTCGTAACAGAGTTACCGCTCCCCTGAGCACTCAGGCAGGGAAGGAACAGGGGTGGGTTTTAGTCACCCCAGAGTGGGAGATGTCATTTGATGATTTCCCATACCCCAAAAAAAAAAAAGGATCAGATCCAAGCTTTACAGCTATAACCTCACAAGTACTCACAACCTTGGTTAATTTAAAATAAAATATCAGGTTAAACTTGGGAGCAATTACCTACTCAAAACATGCACATAGGGTGCAGTCATCCTTAGTCAGTAAGAGTCTGACACGCCCTCTCGCTCCACCCAGGGCGGGAGAAGTCATAGGATGATTTCGAAACCCAAAAAAAAAAAAAAATGGGTGTATTGTCCTAAATTTTACCGCTCATTTAGGCCCTCCATAGACGGATTGCTTAAAGCAGTCAACACCAACTGCACGAGAGCAATCATGTGACACGATTGCTCTCGTGCAGTCCCGAACACGATTCGTGTTGCGGTTGGAGTCGATTGCACTAAGTATTCCTTATTCAGTTGTTGTATAGTTAGTTGCGTTTGACCGCAACTGCTCCAAGCAGTCCGTCTATGGATAGACGGACTATAGACTCAATTTTCATTCAGTTGCAACATGGATTCCGACGAAGGAACACTACTTCTTGTATACCACAGATAATGTAGGTATATAAAATAACAGGGCTGGGCGGGCGCGGAGAGAGGAAGCGGTGAGCAGTCTGAGTAAAGTAAACTGCTTCAAGCGGTCCGTGTATGGCAGGTCGAGCAGCTCTTTGCTGCGGGTAGCACGGCGAAACTCGACCACACGCCGACTGTATTTTTAGCTGTGACTGCAAATGAACTGCTTGTGCGGTCCGTGTATGGCGAATGTCAATTTAACTGCAGATCGCCCAGAACATCGGCACTGACTGCTCCAAGAAGTCCGTCTATGGAGGCACTTAGAGAAATGCAGGTAGCAAAATGGTTCGCATTTGGGGGATTTTTTTTTAAATAATGTTTAATAAACTATATACTTTGTAAACAATAAACTGATAAACAAATAAAACCTATTTTTAGTGTATTATTTTTTTTAATTTATATTATTTAAGGACGACCTTGACGTCTTCCTTAAGAATTGGAAAGAAGAAACAAAAAAATCGTGACTGTTGGAAGGGATGGAGGGAGGCCTTTGCCCAGCAGTGGGACAGTACGGGCTAGTAATAATAATTATTATTATTTATGGGACATATTGCAGTTTAGCGTGTTTCTTGTAAATATAATAAGACAGCAAAAACAAAATGTGAAAGAATGCCAAGTTCTCTACAACGGCTTCATATAAAAGAAGTGAGATGTAGCTGCATAACAAGTTCTCACGAAGTTCCTTAAACCATTGCTCCTATCATGCAAACCTTCTTCATTTGTAGTTCAGAACGGGGTATCACTAGATCCACAAAATTGCAAGTATAGGTACTGGTCAAACAGAATTTATGTTATGGGGGGTCGAGAGCGCCCGGTGTGTCGCCCTTCTGCTTCGCGAATTTGGCTGACACGCTGCCGTGTGTCTAGATTAGGTAAATCAGGAACTGTACAAGCCAGTATTTTTCAACAAATTGTATTTTTTTTTTTATCTGAATATGTAATTTTGAAAAGGGCATATGTATAAATATTCAAAGTTTTCAGGAATTAAAAAAAAAACTAGATAAATGTTTACTAAAGAAGTGTACTTAATGTTTTTTTTAGTTACATTTTGCGGCCAATTAGCAATCGAAATTTAATATTTTGAGTTCTAAATATATTTAGTTATTTGAAATTAATGTGTTGTGCCTTTTTCGAAATTTACGGTATTAAGTACACTCAAAATTAAAACTCGTTGTCACATTGTACCATCGCATCTGGGCTGTCCGTGGGAGTCTTAACAATCAGGAAGTTTTTTTTATTCTTAAACGGTCTAGATTTATTATGCCCTTGAAGCATAAATGAGCACGTTCCATTACCTAAGTTAGGCTACGTCATAACAACCTAGTCAATTTATACTGTGATCATAGACACTGCTAATCAGTAATACATAATTATATGCAATGTAGCTATTATTCTTATTTATACGTTCTAGTTAAATTATGCCTTTGCAGCAAATTATCTGAGAGACAAAGTTGTATTTACAATCGCGTAAGTCGAAAGCAAATAAATTAAACTCTCTCTGGTTAAGTTACTGTCGCGTTTAGCTTGATTACATTAATTTGCATGCAAATGTAAGCTTGCAATCGTGCACTTATTTCGTATAGCGGTGAAATTGTCTTCATTGTATCGAAGACTGTTTGGTGAAACATTAAAGTTACTGTGATGGTTTTATTTAATAGTGTTTGAAAGAAATATTGGTAAGTTTTGTATTTTTTTATAGCAGCCTATTATTATCTCTCTGCTGGGTAAAGGCTTCTCTCATATATTTCCTACGGTGTCCGGATATCGGCTTGCAACCCCCGATGCCCAGGGCGTCTCCTGCGGCGGCTGCTGGGACGTGAGGACGTCTCTGTTGAGCCTCTTTTCTTGTGTCACCTCAAACCAGCATTTGTGGTGCGCGTTCAAGTTACATGGTTGGTAAATAAATCTTTACTAACAAGGTATGAAGGATTTTTCTAACAGTGTGAACAAACATACTAATACGTTTCTCTTAATATAACATTACAATGTTACTGTATTATTGTGGGCAGATGATTATAGCACACCCATATGTATTAGAGTGCGAGCCTAAGGCGTATCCTCCCCAGAGGACACGGTGGAGCATGCGGTGGAGGTCTGCCCCGCTTGGTCGGAGCACCGCCGTGTCCTCGTGGATGCGATAGGTGGCGGCAACCTCTCGCGCCCGGCCCTGGTTCAGGCCATGGTATGGATCCGAGCGAGAGAGAATGGGAGGCAGTCTCTGCCTTCTGCGAAGCAGTAATGCTCGTGAAGGCGGAGGCGGGACGCGTAAGGGAAGCTCAACGGAGTGACCCTCACGGCCCCGGCCGCTACCACCGCAGGAGAGGTACTGGGCGTATTGGGCGTAGGACGTCGCGAGACGATTTCCGGCCACCGTTGCTCCGGGCCTGCGAGCAGTAGGTAGCTCGCCGTCCCATCAGCACCAGGCCCGTGAGTCGATGGCGCGTCGTGTTCCATGCGCGCCTCAAAGAGATGTTGTCAGCCACCACTGACGGGGCCCATCGTGGCCGGTGCCTGCATGCCTAGGGGTAGCGGATAAATTCTGAAAATGAGTTACCGCACCCCTGGGCACTCAGGCAGGGAAGGAACAGGGGTGAGATTTAGTCAGTAAGAGTTTGACACGCCCTCCCGCTCCCCCAAGAGCGGGAGAAGTCATTGGATGATTTCACACACCGCCAAAAAAAAATTGCCAAGTTGTCAAGATTCAAGCTGTTTTCGGGCCGGTCCTTTGATTCGAATTTTTAATTTATTAAGTTATATTTGTGTGTAAAAACTTAACTTATCTACCTCAATTTTTCTACAGAAATGATCGAAGGCAAAGAAGTATTTTTAGAGAAGAAACCCACCACAGCAAACGAAGAAACTAAAGAAGATGTAGTCTTAGAGAAGATATTATCAAAATTTCGCCCCCTAGGGCCATATTACTTGCGATTTATGCCCTTCTTGATATTCGCCTGTATGAGTAACGCCTTATATTGCATGAACTATGTTTTTGCAGTGGTTATTGTGGATTACAGGTAATTAATTGTTATGTATCTATTATTTCATCCATTGCAGTTTGGCGATTCTTTGGGCTATGTCGGTAACCTTGGTTCTCTTGCGGATTTCATCATTCCTGATTCGATCACGTAAGGAAACTCTGAGCGCAGCCCTTTCCATTGCCCTTTAACTGACTTAAGCCTTCTGCAGGTGTATTCGCTATTATGCAGTACATTTCTCGGTGGACATCGATTATAATAGGTATTACGGTTTTCCTATATGTCAAAACAGCAATGTACGGCAAAGTGCCTATCAAATTGATGTCAACTGAGTTAGCGAATACGCCTGCTGAGGAGCCCGTTGTGAGTGATGCACAGGACCGGTCGTTGTGGTGACACTTGGGGGAGGCCTATATCCAACAGTCGCGACATCTTTCGGCTGAAATGATGATGATGATGATGATTTCGTCCATTAGTGATTAGATTTTGGTGGTAGATAGATAATCCTTCCAACCGAGTTTCGATCACGGTGCTTAATCTCAACGGAGCCTCCGCGCGTCAAACGTCAACATCTGTCAAACCCCGTTGACAGTCGGCCATCGTGTAACTACAGACTACGTCATGTTCCGAGTGTGTAAACCTTGCCACAGGTCTAAAGACCTTGTCGGAGGCGACCTCGCTGCCGGCCGTGGTTTGTTTCATGGTCGGCAGTGCACTTTTGGGATGCGGTGATCTCCTTCTGTGAGAATGTCATGTCGCAGAAGGAGGCTGCGGAAAGGGAGAGGGAGATGACTAGTGCACTCTCTTCCCGAACCAAGCGCACCGGGCGTCAAAGAAGGGCGGACAACGCCCTCTTCCAGCCCCCCTAAAAAGGGTCTACGGATCCGGGGACGTCCGTTGGCCCATCAATCGAGACCCAAGATGGCGGCGCGTAGTGTTCCACGCGCGCCTCTCTTAGACGTGAAGGGGAGTTAAGATCTCACTCCCCACCACGGCATGAGGCAAGCAGACAGTGGGCCGGTACTAGTCCAGAGCAGCGGAAGTCCCATTAGCACCCGCAGCCCCCGAGTCAAGTATATAAGGGAACACCGCCCGCCCCAGGCGAAGGACATCCATGAGGATTTTCAACCCCGAAAAAAAAAGGTCTAAAGACCTTGCGTAATAGTAATAATAGAGGTTTAAAACGCGTGAATCGGGTTTTTGGCAAGACAAACGGCATTTTCGCACTGGCGCACTGGTGTGCCCATAGAGACTAAAGTGTCTAGTACGTAGGAGATTTTTTTAGTGCATGAGTGTGTACGCAAACAACGGTGCACTCTCTGTTCCTTTACTCCCATAGTCCAGTGGGACGGAAACCTGACCTGACCTGATGGAAAAGCCCTATGGCACTTTTTTGTAGGGTGGGAAGTCATCAAATAACTGCTCCTGTTCTTGGTGGAGCGAGAGGGCGTGTCAAACTCTTACTGACTAGAACCCACCCGTGTTTTTTCAGTTGCCTGTGCCAGGGCAAGGTGACTCTTTCAAACACTCGTTATTAGATACCCTGTCTTCATAGTAACTAATAACTAGTCTATACTAATATTATAAAGAGGTAAAGTTCTTCAGTTTGTGAGGTTGTAGGGGGTAATCTCTGGCTCTACTGAACCGATATTAAAAATTCTTTTACAAATAGAAAGCCACGTTATTTGTGAGTGTCACAGGCTATAAGTGCAGGGATCTAGCAGAATATCAGCGTCAGTTATATTTGCCTGACACTCGTGATGAGCTGGACTCCCATTTGGTGCAACCTTGAGACGCACACCGCATTGTGAAGGTATATTCGTTATGAATGTTTGAAGTACCTATGTGGCTATTTTGCTGGTGTCACTTTTATTTATATTTGTAGTATGTTTTCCTTTTTTGTTGGTTTTTTGTATGTTTGCCCCTTGTTTTTATATACTTACCTACATGTAAATTGAAATATTTTAATTGTGACTTTGTGTGTTGTGTGTGCACTAAATAAATATTTTATCGATCTATAAATTTGTGAAATCCACGCGGACGAAGTAGCGGGCGAATTGCTATAATAACTAAAGAAACGACGCCCTACTTTACCACTACAATACATAATTCCCTACTACAATTCTCTTAAAACAATCAGTGTTTCTAGTATAAGCAGGTTCTTCTTTCACCTCATTCCATGATGCAATATTTACACAGCTCTGCCTCTTGAAACATAATATTTCTAGATTGAATGTCTATAATTGTTCACATTTTTAACCGACTTCGAAAATGGAGGAGGTTCTATGTTCGGGTGTATGTATGTTTTTTTTTATGTATATCCATCGATTTCTCTGTCAGTTGTTGACCGATTTTCAAAATTCTTTTTGTATCCGAAAGAATGTACTCCCAAGGTGGTCCCATATAAGTTTTATCGAAATTGCTTCAGCCCTTACTGAAAAACTGAACAAAAACGAAAAATATGTACAGTTAGATGAAGTTTTGGGTTTCTCTTATTACGATTATGTTTAAATTCCACGTTCCATTTTATTGGGGTTTTTAATTCTGGGGTATAACAACTAAAAAGTGAAAGTAAAAAACTTTTTTACAAAAAAAAACAACCGACTTCCAAAAAAAAATACACTAAAAATTAAAAAATAACTTTAATTTCGGAAGTCGGTGTTTATATTTTACTTCTTCGTTATTTAACACCGACTGCCGAAATTAAAGTTATTTTTTAATTTGTACCCTATTTTTTTTTTGGAAGTAGGTAGTTTTTTTTATAAAAAAAATTTTGTATCTTTTCGCTCCATTGACAGACGCAAATAAAAAGTGTCAAGTGCGTGTCGGACTTCGCACATTTAGGATTCCGTACCATATGAGGGAAATCAATATTTTGGTATTTGTTAGTAAAATATACGTAATAAAATATATTATCACCCAAGTTCTTATAGGCAATGGGAAGTTAAAAAATTCATCGGAACAAAATTTTGTGGGACAGACTGACAGACGAACAGTCGGACAGACTGACAGACGAACAGTCGGACAGACGAACACGTGAGTGACAGCAATAGGGTTCCGTTAGGTCCATTCGGGTACGGAATTCTAATAACAAGCTAATTTATGTACAAGTTCTTACAGTTTACCTACTTAGTTATCAGTGAATTTCCATAGTTATCAATGGTTTATTGACTGAGCAAGTATTTCTAAATTCAAACGATCCTGCCACGTGTAGGTATGCATAATAAAACAGTGTTATTATCTTTCGTCAATTTGAGAAAAAAAGATATCGATTTTTGTCCTTCTGGCGACATACCTACTCGTATTAAGAGTTTTATGATTTATCTTCTTTCAATCGGAATGCTGGGCCACGAAAGGGATGAGTGAAATACAACAGCATGCAGCTGATATGAGGATGTTAAGAGGGACGTGTGGAGTTACGTGAATAGACAAAATAAGAAATTTAAAGAGGAAATCTGAAAGAGTCACCGGTGTCTCAAATGTCGTGACGAAAGATTTGAATATGAATGTTAATGGCTGTAAGCTTAGAGGAAGACCGTGAACCTATGGATGGACTGTGCGAAAGATGATATATACGCGTATGGCTAAAGAGGATTGGCTATTGATATAATGGATAGGCTCCTAAACACAGTGCCGCCGGCTTTTCCCGGGCGTCTGTGCCGCCGGCACTTGCCGCAGAAACTTGCACTTTGCCGCTGAGCATCATTCCAATTGTGACAGTCGTGTAGGCCGCTAGTGAAGTGCAACCACAATACTACCTCGTGAATGCCGGCAGCGAATTGACGACACGCGGTGGTTTACCCGGGCGGCCATGCCGGCAGTTCCTTTGTGCGGCAAAGCCGGCGAGTTTATAAACCGCCAGACGCACCGCGGCTTGCCCGGTAGCAAGGCACTATGCAAGCATAAATTAGTCTTAGATATATAATTTTCCCGCCGCTGGGACTCAGGCCCCCTGGCTAGGAGAGCGAAAGGGTAATAATCTACCAGTGCGGCTTGGTAGATGTCACATATCTTCGATTTTTTGGTTCTAGGACATTCCAGTTTCCTCACGATATTTTCCTTCAGCGTTTTGAGAGCAGTGGTGGTGAAATAAATTACACATAATAAATCAACTCCCTGGGTTTGAACCCACAACGTACAATTCGTAAGTCGGGGCTGTGGACCACTGGGTCCCTACTGCTCCAATGTAGGTTATAGACATGTTTAGGAAAAAAGACAAGTTGCGGCGACTCCAAATAAATGGGCTAAGGGCAAGAGAATCTCTCTCTCTGCCTAGCCTTATCCCATTATTTAGGTTCAGCTCTCCTCGTCATTCTTTTCAAGACGTCTGTGCTGGATCGTCAAAACGTTCAAATTCCCTGTCTTTAGGTCATAATTTACGAGGGACGTCCAGGTTAGAGGGGGTCTTCCACGCTTTTTTGGACCGGTGTCTCAGGACTTGTCCGGCCATGTGCTGTTCTGGTCTTATCATCACATGCCCGTACCATTTCAGGCGTATTACGGAGAGCATTTATTGGATTGGGCGGACTTTAAAACTTCCACGGACATGTTCGTTTCTTACCCTGTCAAGCAGAATGACGCCTCCTGCCCACCCCGACATGTTCATCTCCGTCAGGTGCAGTTTCAAGGTGTGGACCTTTTTCATAGGCACGCACTCAGAACCGATGGGTGCAGGGCGCACCGCGTTTTGTAGACTTTACCGTATCGTACCGTATTCGTACCGTCATTTTGCTATCTCATAACATTCCCGACAGTTCTCGCCACTTCATCCACCCAGTGTCTACGCGGCACTAAGGGCAAGAGAATGACGATAATTTATTTACCTTATTTAACATTTCCAGATGCAAATACCCAGAATGTGGGAACAGCACATATTGGTCACCATCAGCGGTGAACCTGACACATGACACGTGTCATAAGTACCAGCTCGCAGATCAAAACGGAACATGTTCTGTGGATAGCTATGATGTATCTAACGTGGAGAATTGTAAAGAGTGGGTCTATGAAGAGCCGCTTAGTTTTGTTGCTGATGTAAGTAAACTCCCAACCTTTTTACCAAAGAAGGTTAAACACCAGTGTGCTGATAAGAAGTACATTCTCCTACCACATTATGGAAAGTAAAGGGTTATTTATTGGGTATGAAAATAATCATTCTATTTAATCCGTTAAATAAATTATCAAAAAATATTGGACACGTAGTTTTTGCTTTACCAAACCAATAAATAATTACAAAGATAAAACGCATCAAAGTTCAGGAGTGGGGCTCGTTACGTCACTTTGTTGGTAAAAAGTCCCGGGCAGCGTGATGTAACGCGAAATTGACAAAAGAAAAATACATGTCCTATATTTTTTGTATTTTAACTGACGGACTAATTAGATTTTTGTTACTAAACTACCCTATTCGAAGATATTTAAAAAAAAATAAAAAACTTTTTCACAAAAAAAAACAACCGACTTCCAAAAAAGAAAATACACTATTTCTTTTGTGAAAAAGTTTTTTATTTTTCAATTTTTAGTTGTTATACCCCAGAACTAAAAACTCTAATAACATGAAACGTGGAATTTAAACATACTTACTTGTAATTGGAGAAAGCAAAAACGTCAATAGGTATACTTGTTTTTCGTTTTTGTTCAGTTTCTCAAAAAGCACTGAAGCAATTACGATAAAATTTATTTGGGACCACCTTGGGAGTATGTGCTTTCGGATAAAAAAAGAATTTTGAAATTCGGTCCTTAACTGACGGAGAAATCGGTGGACATAAATAAAAAAATAAAAAAAACATACATACAGTCGAACATAGAACCTCCTACTTTTTCGAAAGTCAGTTAAATAGTGGCAAAGCCTTGGAAACTGATAACTTGGGACTGATCACTGATCGATGATTCTACAGAGTCATCATCATCAGCCTTTTTAATGTCCCCACTGCTGAGGCACAGGCCTTTTCTCTGTGAGAGAACGTGGGCCGTAATCCACCACGCGGGCCCAATGCGGGTTGGTGGATGTCACATGTCTTCACATTTTTGGTTCTAGGACATGCCGGTTTCCTCACGATGTTTTCCTTCGCTGTTTTGAGAGCAGTGGTGATGAAATAATTTACACAAAGTAAAGCGCCTGCCTGGGTTTGAACTCGCGACCTACAACTTGTAAGTCGCGGCCAATACCACTGCACTGGGCCACCACTGCTCTACAGATTATAAGAACAACAAACCTTTTCCTGTTTATATTCCTGTTGTAACTTGAAATGGATTTTAATAATTAAGTAATGCTAAAGTATTAATCGTTTTAGTTCCAGCTCGGCTGTCAGGACTGGAAGCGAGCTCTAGTTGGGACGGTCCACAGCTTCGGGTATATGCTTGGTCTTCTGCTACTGGGACCAATTTCTGATAAGTAAGTTAATTATTTATTTACCTTAACAATCAAACCTACTTAACAGTAATTAAATCGATAACAGCGACTGAGCGAAATACTCCTTCTGGCCCAATTTATAAAAGTAATATTTTTGTAAGGTCACGTAGGTGACCTTAAATTTACCGCCGTAGCCCGAAGAATCGCCTAACTGTAGTGGCAGATTGCTCGCAAAACAGAATATGGTCGATGTGGCCAAAAAAATCTGAAGTGGCGACCGTGTACCGGAGTCCGATAGACGCAGCGTTGGAAGGCCTCCCACCGACCGATGACCAGCAGGTGTATTCGCTAACTCAGTTGACATCAATTTGATAGGCATTATGCAGTACATTGCTGCTTTGACGTACTCGTATAAGAAAACAAAAATGTACTACGTAGTGCTATTATGATCGATGTCCACCGAGAAATGTACTGCAAAGTGCCTGTCAAATTTATGTTCACTGAGTTAGCGAATGTACCTGCTAGTGAGGGTCACGGGAATTTTAACGATATAAGACGCACAGGACCGGTCGTTGTGCCGACACTTGGGGGAGGCCTATGTCCAGCAGTGGACGTCTTTCGGCTGAAATGATAATGATGTACTTAAAATTAGACTTTTCCGAGTAATATAGCATCCATTAAAAGATATGCAAGGCTTAACCACATAAAGATTGAATTACATTAATCCATCAAATTCTAGAATAGGCAGAAAGAAGCTGATAGTCTTCACGGGAGTGACAGGCGCCATAATGGGGCTCTCCAGAAGTGTGGCCGAGTCCTACTGGGCCTATGTGTCGTTTGAGCTCGTGGAGGCTTTGTTAGGAGATACTTATTCACCTAATTATATGTTAGGTAAGTAATAATAGAAATAATTCTTGGGTACATAAATAATAATTATTTTTATTGCATCAGTAAAATTATCAATAAATATTGGACAAGTATTTTGTGTTGTACCAAACCAAAAAAAAAATAACAAAGTCGAAACGCATAATAGTTCAGGAGTCGGCTAATTACGTCACTTCTAGGTAAAAAGTGGTAGATTTTTGACGTAGGTGTGAAGTCACGCGAAATTTCATCGTACTATATGGGCCTCATTTTTTGTTAACGTGACAAAAGAAAAAATACTTGTCCGATATTTTTTGGTAACCCAATTGACCGACCAATTATTTGTGCCCGGTAAAGACCAATCTAATCCAGTCGAAAAAGTAGGTCTCCAATGAATAAGAAAGGAAAACTTTTTATTCACCCGAAAGCGCCGCACATACACAAATTTGTTGCTGTTCAGAAGCTTAAAAACTAAACAGATATACAGGGTGTAACGGAAAGGTGTGGTCATATTTTAAGAACTGCATCTGCCCATCGATATGAATAAGTTTCTTCAAGAAAATCCGAGGAAATTCTAAATATTTTTTGTACTTCCCATACAAATATTGATCAGCTGATGATAGCTTTGTATGGAAAGTCCAATTTTTGTTTTTGGAATTTTCTATTTTTTCTTAGAGAAAGTTGTTCATTTCCATGGACAGAACCGGCTCTTAAAATATGACCACACCTTTCCGTTACACCCTGTATATAGTACATTCTAAAGATATAGATATATAGAGTACAGTCTGAAGATGAAATCGGTCACAAATATGCGTACTACCACGCGAAACGGTTAACGCTCAGCATATTGCCGAGACCCGTGCACACAGGCACGAATCGACGGCGCTGGTTTTCAGCGTAAGCCGGCTGTCGCTGTCTCAGAACAATAAATAAAACATCATACGCAGCTGCGTCATTCCAGTTACTTTCAGGAGAAGCTGTGATCACTAATTCATCTATCAAAATTAATGTATGGAGTAAGATTATGGCCTCTTCTTCAGATAACTTGACTGGTCTTTTGAGCACTAACTAAGAAACCTATATTCATTCAAGCTGTGCATGTTTGTTATCCTGACATGGTACTGTCAAGATTGTATTAATTTAGTATGTAAGAAGCCAATAATATTAAATAGACAGTCATGGAGACTGCCGACAGACGATAAAACTTGAAACTTTGGAATAACTATCTTTTTTTTAAATTTTATAATTACGGTATTAATTATTAAAAGTTCGTAAGAATAATTAAAATTTCGTAAATTATAATCACCTCAAAATCACATCTATTGATAGTCCGAATAATAATTATTTAAGTTAAGATTCACCCCTACCAAACGAAAAATCGAAAAAAAACCTTGAAAATGTTACAGGTGTGGAAATGGTGGCAAAAGAAAACCGAGCTCTCTTCGCTCCCTTGATGATAGGATCCATGTCTATAGGAGGCATGCTCATGGCTCTGATCGCCTGGCTCATCCCCTACTGGAGACACTTCCTACGAGTCATATACGCCCCTGCCTTGATCTTTATCCTCTACGCTTTCTTCTTAGACGAAAGTGTTCGATGGCTAATAATAAAAGGAAGGAAGAAAGAAGCAAAGGATATCTTGCGAAAAGCTGCCAAGATCAGTAATGTATATATAAAAGAAACAACGCTAGATAAAATTGAATGCGAAAAGACTGACGGTAGCGTCAATTTGATATCTCTTTTAAAAATGACTATAACTTCAAAGACTTTGTTGTTAAGGTTTTTAGCCTGTGCTTGCGCATGGATTACGGCGACATTTAATAAATACGGTTTGTTGATAAACTCAGTGTCTCTAGAAGGGAACAAGTACGTGAATTATGCATTGACGTCGTTCGCTGATCTGCCTGCAAGTCTGCTGTTGGTGTTCATTTTGATTAAGTTCAAGAGGAAAAAGCCGTTGATATTTTCTTTTTTGATGACTGGATCGTTTTGTGTGGTGCAGTCTTTTGTGCCGAAAGGTGAGTTAATAAAAATATTGTGTCTTATGGTACTTTGGTGCACGGTTGGCGCAGTGGTTTAGGGATTGGCTGCTGCGCTTCGTGTCGAGGGTTTGATTCCCGCACGGAACAACTATTTGTATGACCTACAGGCAGTTGTTCCGGGTCTGGGTGTACATATTTGTGAACGCACCCACGATTCAAGAGTAATTTCTAGTGTCTGGCAGAGTTTTTCCAAAAAAAAAATGGTTTCTCGAGAAAAACACTTCCCAAATTAATGATAGATGAAATTCCACAAATTCTTGAACACCGGTCAACTTTGTTACAGACTAAACTCTGTTATGTGCTGTTACTTTAAATCTTTTAGCTCACCTAAAGTACCTTTAAAACCATTTTTTTTTGCCCGCCTTGAAGACAAAGATCAGGGGGAAATTTTATCAGCCAAGACGAATAGGCTCGAAGCAAGTGTGAGTTTCGGTTCAGAATTTCACTAACCCATCACTTTTTCTTCCAGGCTACCCTATCATATCGACATCACTATTCTTTGCGGGCAAGTTTACGTCGGCCTTAGCTTCAGGCACAGTGTACCTGTACACCACTGAGCTGTTCCCCACTTACACAAGGAACACCATGCATGCACTGTGCTCTTCTATTGGAAGGATTGGATCTATACTCGCGCCACAGACTACTTTGTTGGTAAGTTTTTAATAGACCAGCATGTTCTAAGTCATTGCCTACACTCGCTACAACCTCGATCCAGCCTCCCTCAATTTTTCCCTAAATTCGAAGTTGCATCGCATAATGTAACAGTTTTGCAGATTGAATTATGTTTATTTGTTTTATAAGTAACCTAGCTCGAGGACTCAACCGATATAACAATATGGTGACTTAATTCGGCAGCCTTCATTCGTCAACTAGTATTTATTACATCTACCGCAGTTCATCTTCAATCCTTCGCAAATTGCTCGTTTCCAGATACGCTATTGGTCTGGATTCCCATCCATGATCATCGGCGGCCTATCCCTGACGACAGCGCTCGTAGTGATGTTGATGCCAGATACAGCTGAAGACGTGCTGCCTGATACAGTGCAGCAAGCCGAAGCACTTGGTACCAGGCGTTTGAGTGCAAAGGATCGAAGTGCATCGAAGTCTTTGTTATAAGATCGTGGTGGCTTTTTTTATTGTTGGAGGAGTGTTCTGTAAGCGATCTCTATTCTTTATCTATGGTAGTTATAACCATGTAGATTTTTGTATTGATCCATGTGAGACACGTGTTTTTATTGTGTCCATAATACAGGGTCTAATGGAAATGGGTAGTCATACTTTTAATACTGCTTCTGCGCCTAGAAATGGACCACTTTCTTCAAGAATGTAAAAGTCACTTCCGAAAAAAAGTTGGTCCTCCCATATTAATTATGATCAGCTGATGATAACTTTGTACAGAAAGTTTTTTTTTTAACCGATTTCAAAAAGGAAGAGGTTATCAACTCGGATGTTTATATATATTTTTTTTATGTTTTCGGGCATAACTTCGTCATATATATTTGCAAAATTCTTGATCTGTTCGAAAGTGGACATTCCGAAATGGTCCTATTTTTTTCAAATAGATCTGATCTATCGGTTTCAGACAGCGAAACTATTCAAAAAATCACGTCAAATGAACCGCGATTGCCGCTATTGCATAACTAAAAACTTTTTACAAAAAAAATACAACCGACTTCCATAAATAATACTAAAAAATGCAAAATAACTTTAATTTCGGAAGTCGGTGTTTCTAGTTTGGTTTCTTCGTTATTTGACACCGACTTCCGAAATTTAAGTTATTTTGCATTTTTTAGTATTATTTATGGAAATCGGTTGTATTTTTTTTTTGTAAAAAGTTTTTTATTTTTCACTTTTTAGTTGTTGTACCCCATTCTCAAACTAAATTAATAGTAAAGTTATGCCCGAATTGATAGCCCCAAAAATAGGGCATTTGAAATTAGGGTGTATCAGGGTGAACTGTACAAATCTGTATACCCCTTCAGAGCGTATCAGCATGATGTAATATTGTGAAGTGGTGAAAACAATATACAGACATGCGATTGCAGCAATTTTGGAAGGTTTGCTATCATTTATTGAAGAGTTCCATTGTGTATCTCCGAAGTTCTTTAACAGATCTTCACCAAATTAAAATGGGACCACATGTGAGGCAACAGCTTTCAAATAAAAAATCTTCAAAATCGGTTCCCGTAGTAAAAAGATATGAGGTAACACACATAAAAAAAAAACAGTCGAATTGAGAACCTCCTCCTTTTTTTGAAGTCGGTTATAAAAGAGAAAAATAAAAAAAAATTACAAAAAAAAATTGAACCGAAATTAAAGTTATTTTGCACTTTTTTGCTTTTTTTTGGAAGTTGGTTCTATTTTTTTTTATGTTTTTATTTTTGGAATTTTACTATGACTTTCTTGAAGAAAGTTCTTCGTTTCCATGGCCAGAACTAATATCTAAAATATGACCATGCATTTCGGTTATAGCCTGTATAATATAATTAGAGGTCAACATAAGTACCTATTGGCTAGTATTATGCTCTCTGCGCTGATTTGTTTGACTGATGTGAAGAATTTTTTGTAATTTATATCGATAGTAATAATAAATTATGTTGTAGAATACCTTACGTCGGTTGTTTTAATAATAAATAGAACCTGATACCATCCGCAGTCAGCAAGTAAGGCGACCTTGCTGACTAGGTAATGTGTTCGCCACGAAATGATTATACTTTCAACTACGTAGTAATGTTATCTTAATCACTACAAAACCGATCACAAAGCAGTGCAGAAATGTTATTTTCAAATCTCAAAAAAAAAAAATGTTTGCACAGTTTTTTATTAATGAACTGTTCTTAGGGTTCCGTACCCAAAGGGTAAAACGGGATCCTATTACTAAGACTCCGCTGTCCGTCCACCTGTCTATCTGTCCGTCTGTCACCAGGCTATATCTCATGAACCCTGATAGTTAGATAGTTAAAATTTTCACAGATAATAAATAATAAAAAACAGAATACAATTAAATATTAAAAAAGGGGGCTCCCAAACAAAAAACGTGATTTTTTTGCCGTTTTTGTAGATAATAAAGGTACAGAACCCTTCGTGAGCGAGTTTGACTCGGAATTGGCCGGTTTTTTATTTTGTACTAGCGACCTGCCCCGGCTTTGCACTGGTGCAACATATTTTTTTTGTTTTTCCTAAATTTTCTTTCATACAAACTTTATCGCAACAATTAAAAGAACAATAAAAAAAGAATTAACCAAATAGGTGCAGTCGTTCTGAAGTGATGCGATTACATACATTCGACAATTGATTTTTATATAAATAGATTTAGATAAAAATTTACCACAGAGGTTTAATGTCTTAAAATGTATGCATTAGATCAAAAAGATACTAGCTGCAAATAAAAATCGGCTGAATAAAACCGACTTAGTGAAAAAAAAAACAAATGACACGCATTTTGTATATTGTACCATTGTAAAACTTTGATACTTCGTATTTAGAAAAGTTTAAAAAAATGGAAATAGACAGCGATATGAATGTGGAGTTGATTCAGAATAATTGTTATTCACAAATAAACCAAACAAATACTAGAATAAATGTTCCAAGTAAAAATGCAAATTTTACTTTTAATAACTGCACATTTAATAATTGTATGTTTTAAATGTTTGAGTAGAAGATGAATTAAACTTTGTTTTCATTAACTTGAGTTTTTATTTTGAGTACCTAGGTCTATTTTATCACGATTGGAATATTGGTAGTTGAAAGAAAAGTAGTTTACGCACCTTGCTAAAGTGAGTATTAATGCATCAATCTACTATTATTCGTATAACTCGTGATGACGTGGCAGAATAAAAGAAAGAGGTGGATATCCAAATTCATTTATTTAGGTACGCTTCACGTCCGTGTTTTGGTCACAGATTTGTGTACCAAATATCAACTTAATCGGTCCAGTAAATTCAGAAAAAATTGGTTATGACAGACGGGCCGCCAGATAGATAGACGCACAAGTGATCCCTTTTTTATTTTTGGATTCTGTTTGTACATTCGGATGTTTGAAACCCTAAAAAAAATATTCTTCAAAAATACGTTTTTCTCTTGAATTTTTTCACTGTTTGATTGATTGAGATGACTTGATTTTTTAAATTTCTGTGACTCAATGACGCAAAACTAAGGGGTCACTTTTGGGGTGAAAATAGTAAAAAAAAATTAGTTCGAATGTTTCCCTGCTAAATGAAATATTATAAGAGTCTCAAATTTATTGAAAGTCCAAAAATGTATGGACGCTGATTGATCTCCTTATAATATTTTTATATTTAACTCGGCTTGTACTGTCGCATGGCCCGGTTTGGATAGTATAATTAGACTGTCGTCACACAGCTGTTATTAGTTTATTCGACACACTACATTGTATCAAATAGACAATGTATTGAGTACCTATTATGATTAACTTGACAATATGGTGAGACGTCATAAAGCTAATAACGAAAAAGAATTCATGCAGCCATAATGTTTGTGGATATTGAAAATTCCTGGTGAATCAATGGTTCTTCTAAATAATACATATATTTGAAATAGTTACACTACACTTTTAACACAAATTTGGCGTCCTTATTCAGAACAACTGAAAGATTTGGACAACTTTTACTTATTGAATGATGGAGAATAGTTATTTGTAAAGTTCATCGAGGCCAGTCTTTTCACATTTATTTCTTATCTATTTATCTACTTGAGCTTATCACACCAAAGATTCTGAAGGAATTTCCGAAGAAGTGTCTCGTTTTTCTAACCAACTTGTTCAACAGCACCTACAGACTAAATTACTCTTTATGCATTTTTAAACAATTAATATATGTATACTATTTACAAACTTATAAAATACTTGACTAACTATAATTAAAACAAAAACTCCTAACTAAATAAAACTTAAAATATGTCGTGATATCTGTTGCTACATTTGCTGATGATACAGTTTTTCTCTCTTGTAGTAGCAACGCTGAGGAGACGAGCAGTCGTCTCCAGAGACAACTAAATGATACGAACGACTGGCTACAAAAGTGGAGAATAACCTACAGTGCTGATAAATCTCACCATATCACATTCACACTCAGAATTGGTTCCACGGTAAAAGATTTCAAGGGTTGGTCTCATGATAAAAGTTGTTTATATTGATGAGAACAATAACCCCACTAAGGTTTTTGTAAATCAGTTATTTCAATTACTTTGCCAATGCCCAATACTGATTTATGTCGTCATGGGTAATAAATGACTTGTTTAGCGAAACAGTATTATATTTAAATATATGAAAACATAAAATTCGAAACAATGTTGAAACAGCTGACAAAAACGTGTGTAATTGACAACAACCATTTTTCGTTCCACATGACTTGATTTCAAAAATGATGTCTTTATAAGTAGAGGTTGGCAAGTAAGATTTCTTTCGAATAACAACATACTCTTATAGCATTCACACACCAGTCTTTCTAAGGGTATCCCTTACCCAGTTACCTATTAGGTATAGGAAGTCAGGTAGGTAGTCGTTCCATGTAAAATATTGATATTCAGCTGCATCAGGTCAGACTAGAAGCTGACGTCATCAGGAAAGGACTAGATAGATTTGTCTCTTAGAAGGTAGTATTCCTGACAAGGTCACAGTGTGTTTGAAAGAGTCACCGCGTCCCCTGGCACAGGCTACTGAAGGAACACGGGTGGGCTTTAGTCATAAGAGTCTGACACGCCCTCTCGCTCCACCCAGAGCGGGAGAAGTTATTTGATGACTACCCACCCTATAAAAAAGGAAATCTTGTGTTGTTGAATACGTTTCAGCAACAATTGGAAGGGTTAGCTAGGTGGACCGACGAACAAAAAATTGGATGGGGATAGACTAGGTACGGAACACGGAGGACCGGGTGCTGTGGCGCAGCTTGAGAGAGGTCTCTGTCCAGCCTGCGATAGGTTGAGTTCATTGATTGAAATGTACCAAGTATTTATTAGAAGCTCAAACTATTATAACGCCTAAACAATTCGCGCTCATAATAGTAAAACACCAGAAAAGAACATAAGCTATTTTTAATGAAATAATGACTTAATACTTGTAGGTACCTACTCTAGTGGGAGAACACAAGACTTCCCAAAATTGTTAGTGACTAGTGTTAAATCATCGAGAATTAATTTGCATCTACAAGTGTGACCGCAAGTCAAACCTGAAGGCTGCATTCGTTTATTATTTTGCCTACGGACAGCGACAACATACCACAGCGTACTCTATTCAATACAGTACTCGACTTGAAAACAATGAAATGAATTAGTACAACATTACACGCGAGAAAAATAACATCTTTAGTTGTAACCGCAGTTATGAGTGCAGAAAAAGAAGAAGAGACAAAAACAATAGATGAGGCAAAAGAAATGACAGTTAATATCGAAGATGGGAAGATGAAGTGCAAAGAAGAAACAGAGAACAAACCAGTGGAAGAAAGAAAAATGGAATCTTTAAAAAAAGATGATTTTAAAAATGCAAACGAAGAAGTGACGGATTTAGAAAGTGTGTTGCGTGATTTAAAAATATATGGACTATATCATTTGAAATTTATGTTGTTACTGGGAATGCTAGCTTTTGGTAGTATGTGGCATAGTACTAATTATGTGTTTGCAGTCGAAAATGTTGGTTACAGGTGAGTCAAATTAATAGTTTGTTTATTTCAACCCGCAATCGTTTAAGTTTTTCATTTATCGAATTTAGAAAGTGTGTTGCGTGATTTAAAAATATATTATGGACTATGTTGTTACTGGAAATGCTAGCTTTTGGTAGTATGTGGCATAGTACTAATTATGTGTTTGCAGTCGAAAATGTTGGTTACAGGCGAGTCAAATTAATAGTTTGTTTACTTCAACCCGCTGTCGTTAAGTTATTCATTTCTTTATATGGTCTTGTTATTTCCACCAAAAAAAAAAAAAAAAGAAAATTTCAAGGGACGCTTGGTGTGGAAGTGTAGATACTGAAATTAAATGTGTTTAGTTCACATTACGCAATCATTAAAACAGCTGTTTCAAGGTAATAGAACCCCCTTATCACTAAAATTGGTTTTTAACCGACGAAAAACAATGAGGAGGTTCTCAATTTGACCGTATTTACATTTCTTATTTATTATCAAACTTAGCATTCACTGGCGACTGGAATGTCGTTAGCTGGTTTCAATTTATACGAGTAACATAACTTACGGCAGAGGTGTACCTTAGTGTATCCACATTTCACTTATGCTTAAGCCTCATGTAGGTAATAGTGGTGAGCCTATTGCCATCAACCGGCTGCAAGTTCAGACCATCCCCGATGGAAAAACGCAGTAACACTTTTCTAGATCGAAAAATTGAACCAAGAACCTCATGCTTAGAAGTAGCGCTTACGACCAGTAGACAATCGAGACCAGTTTTAATTCAAAATACTTTTTTTAAACTAATATCTTTAATCTTATAGTTTCGAAAATTTCTCTTTCAGATGTAAGTACCCAAACTTCGGTTACACAGAACTAACAAAATTAAACTTGAACTCAAGTTTTGACTACAAATGTCACAAATATAAACTGTATGATAGTAATGGTACTTGTGATGAAGCCAATTTCGATATATCAAATGCCACTGATTGTGATGAGTGGGTATACGATAGACCTGACAGTTTTATTGCTGAGGTAAGTCAAGTTTTGCATCATATTTTTTTCCTAGAATGTAACCTTTCATTGTGCGTGAGTTTGTGCGTAATAAGTGGAAGTCCCCACCGGCGTCTGAATTTCCAGATTTTTTTTTCCCGGAAAGTCCACTGGTTGCAAGAAAAACAGGACAAGGCAATTTAGCGAAGCTTCCTCCTCCTCGGGTTGGTTTTCTCATTGCTGAGGGCCGTGATCTCCTAAACGTGGAGAAATCTTTGGCATCGTAGAGTGCATCATGAAGCTTGGTGTTCAGCTTAGAGCGAGGCTTAGGAAACCAATATCCAACAATGGACATATTTCGGCTGAAACAACATCAGCCCCAGTATCATAAGCTAACACTTTAAAAATATGTTGTAAATATATATCAGCGTCGATGCCTGCCCTGGGTCGCAGATAAATTCGAAATAGAGTTCCCGCGGTTCTAGGCACTCAGGCAACTGAAGAAACAAAGCAGGGGTTTTAGTCAGTAAAAGTCTGACACCCCCTCCCACTCCACCCAAAGCGGAAGAAGTCATTGGATGATTTCCCAACCCCACAAAAAAGGCATATGCATACTAAGAATATGATAGAGGAAAATTCTTTGCATTCTACTTTGCTTTGCCTTCGCCGTGCTATAACCAATCCTTTTGCCATGCATGGTGAACAAACTATATTCGATCAAGGTCATTCTAGCGATTAATTAGTAGTGTCATGTCCATAGGACCAATGATCAATGTCTAGTTCAATGCCTGAGGAAAAACTGTTTGATATGATTAGGATCATGACTATCATCTTTAAACTTGATGAGATTTAATAGAAATAGATTTGAAGTAATCATTTACAATTAAACGATATTGATTAGTACAACCACTATTGGCATTCGCTAGGACATCTTAATAGTGAACAACGCATAGAAGCATGAATGCGCAAGAGTTTCTTATACATATTCCTAAGATGAGATATTATATATAAAATATTTTTGAAAATTCATCATTTAAAAGGGTTCACGGGGTAAGGGAGGGAATAGGAGATGAGAATGTGTATGGAAGCTCGTAATTGTCACCGATGGGAAATCCGATCAAGCACTCAATTTGTAGGTAGAAAAAGTTGCCAAGGGAAACAGTCTGTAGATAACGTTTCGTTCTAGAATCTTCACTACTACTGATTTAAAACACTCTCTTTATCTCGTTGCAGTTCAATCTTGGCTGTGAGGACTGGAAGAGGACGCTCGTTGGCACGATGCATAGCGTTGGATATATGATAGGGCTGTTTCTAGTCGGCCCTTTATCAGACAAGTGAGCACTTATATACAACCACATCACATCACCCCCATATTCCCCGAAGAGTCAAATACTGGCATTCCTATGAGGAGAGCAGTGGTGGCTTAGTGGTAATGGCCCTGACAATCAAAATCAAAATCAACAGTCATTTATTCAAACTAGACTGAGAACCAGCACTTTTTGAACGTCAAAGTTCTACATAAAGACAGTCCCCCAAAAAACGCCCGCCCGTCACCACTTCCTAGTGTTTTAGCTGTGAAGAAGAAGTGGCCAACAAACTCCCCAGCAACACATCTGTCTGTTAAGTTTTAAAAACTTGAATCTATATAATTATATGCAACAATCTTAACATTATGTAAAACAGAAAAATAAATATATGTCGTCTAAAATATAATCATAAAATTAAATAATCCGCCACTTGCCAGCTAGCACACTCAATCATGCCATTAAAAACAAACTCAAGCATAAACACTAAACCAAATTAAAGAAACCTCCATACATAACTGGTGTGCCAGCTTACAAGAACAAAGATAGAAACTATCAAAGGGCTGTGATTCGAAGCCACAAGTGATGAACTAGGGCCATCACAATTCATTCATCACATTACGAGTTGTACGTCGTGGGTTAAAACCAGGAAGGCGCTTTACTTTGTGTAATTTATTTCATCACCGTTTTCAGAGCAGCAGTGTGCTTGCTGGTTCCCACCAGCAAGCACACTGGGCCCGCGTTGTAGATAACGGCCCATTCCCTCGCCTAGACAGGATTGAGTCCCAACGGTGGGACCATCATAAGGCCAATTATGCTGTGCTATTATTCTGCTACCTATTAATACACCCTGATTTCTGCAGCTGTGTTAAATCCCATGTAATAGTGGTCGAGCCAATTGCCATCAGAGAAATTCTAACTGGAAAATCCAGTAACACTCTGCCCGATCTGGGGAACCAAATCCCGGAACCTCATTAGCATTTGCACGTCCATCAGTAGCATTTGGGATCGCTGAACCAACTAGTCAGTCAGATCATGTTTTTAGGGTTCCGTACCCGAAGGGTCCAAAAAGAGCCCTATTGCAGTCACTCACGTGTCCGTTTGTCCGTCTCTCTGTACGTCATCTGTCACAACATTTTGTTCCGAAGAATTTTTTAAGTTCCCATTGACCCATGAACTTGAAATTTGGTGATAATGTTTTTACTACTTATATTCTACTAACAAATACCGATATATTGATAATTCCCTCATTTGGTACGGAACCCTAAATGTGCGAAGTACGACATGCACTTGGCCGGTCTTTTAAACCATACTTACTAATATTATATTTTATTTAAATGCCTTGTAGAAACTTTTTACGTCAACATACAATGTAAAATTCTCCTTGTGTTTAAATTTTGAATGGACAATTTACGCACGTCTATAAATTCGTTCCATAATGTAAATGTTTTAGAAATACTAGTGTAGGTAAGTACCTAGCTATTTCAATAGGTTCCCAAGGTTGATAGAATTGAAACCGTAGAAAACTTATTTTGTGAAAAAAAAAATATAACAACACACTGTGTATAGGGTAACAGGTAATGTATTGTTATAATAATACTCAAATTACAGAATAGGTCTACAGTTTATTGAAATTCTCATGATTATCCCTTTTCAGTGAATAATAGGAAGTCTCAGTTAAGAGCGCCCAACCCGTCATACTTTTAATACAAACGCTCGTACGTGATTATGCCGTTGTAACACATATATCTTTGAATTTTTTGAACTAACAGCTTTATGAAAGAAAAAAAAGAAAAATTTTAAGAAACAAATTCAGTATAAGCCTCCAAAAATCTGCTGTTTTGCACAAATTTAACCTGAACTTAGGCCGTTCATAATGTACTCATAAATTGTAAAAGTAAAGAAAACATCATGGAACGCACATATAATGGAGATTCTAAATGACAAATATTTATTCACAAACTTCGAAGGCTTATTCAAAAACACGTATTCCTGGAACAAATTTTATGAAATTTTCGAACACTATTTTAGGAAATTTTGTTATTATGTATAAGTACCTAGATAAGTACCAACTGTCTAACAAATTATTGTTATCGCGTATTTGTGTAGAAAGATAGGTTAGTACATAATCAAGGGAAACAACAAGCTTTTCGACCATGCTCGCGTTGACGATAGACGGACCGGGAAGGGCCCTCTTAATGGAAACAGTTATCATAAAAATAACCACTTTTTTATGAAATCTTCATGGCTTAGTGATAATGGCAGTTTATTCACACCAAATAGCGTGATTAGCATTGTATTACTATGGCATTAAGTTTTTTTGAACAAATATACGTAGTCATCCCAATCTGTGGTTCAGATCCTGATTTCGACAGAATATTTGACTGTCAGCCTTTGTGCATTTGTGTAACGATCAGTTTACTCTGCTTATCTTCTACCTAACACAAACATAACAACACGCATGTGTTCCTCAAGGGATTTAGTAGGTTTGTATGTGCACCCACAGGCTGGTTTTGTACCGTTGATGGCTAAAGCCTCGACTCCTGTTACTTGAGATTCCCGCGATCCTCGCCAGGCTACGCCACCTTGTAGGAGGTTTGCCAACGCTGCGTCTTCTGGTACGCGGTCGCCACTCTAGAACTTTTCGGCCCTATCGACCATCTGTTCTGCGAACAATGTGCCCTGCCCAACTTAATTAAGTTGGCAAAAAATTGATTTGCGTCCTAGGTTGAATCTAGACTTCTAAGGAGAAATTGTATATAGAAAAACGCTGTAGCACTTTGCTTGGCGCGAAAATTGATCACAGGACCTCAACTTATCAACTATAGCTTACAACCACCAGTCCAAAAATGCAATATTTTTTCCACCTCCATTGTCGTCAACTGAGGATCCCTGTATACCGTACTAATCAACCAGGGATTTTCAGCTGTCGCCACATTAGTAATCAGTAAGACTATAAACATCATTTTTTTTGCATATAGGTGGGCTCGCGTTTAACCACTATATCACCTGCTGGTAGTCTACGATGTAGTCGACGTAGAAGCACGCATGTCCATAAGTAACCAATTCACTGTTGATTAAACTTAACTTTATACTTCCAGATTTGGCAGGAAGACTGTCGTGATATTCACGGCAGTCGCTTGCGGTATAGTTGGGTTATGCAAGAGTGTCGTCTACTCCTACTGGCTGTATGTCGCACTTGAGACTCTAGAGCCTTTAGTTGGCGACTGTTTCTCTGCTACATTCACTTTAGGTAATCAATTCACAAACATTTTAGCAAACTTGAGTCCCTAAGCCTTAAAAGCTTACAGAAAATATCCTTCTCAAATTACTGGCCCAAAATAGCAGAAATCCGGTAAAAGTTATAAGAGAGAAAGGAGGGATTTGCAATGCACCTTGTGGGAGAACTGCCATTGCTGCGACTTCATGTGCGCGTTGTGTACCCAAAATTCATATCGAACTGTTGTATATTTCAGCTATAGAAACAGTCACAAAGGAACATCGCCCCTTAATCATGTTTGTACTCAGTTTATTCACAACCTTTGGTGGAATGACAGTAGCAGTCATAGCATGGCTTGCACCAAACTGGAGGGTCTTTCTAATAGCCATATACGCACCAGCACTTCTGTACATTCTCTATATATTCTGGATGGACGAAAGCGTGAGATGGCTTTTAAACAAAGGCAATAAAGTCAAAGTTGATAACATGATCAGGCAAGCAGCTAAGACGAACAGAATAATAATAGATGAAACCAAACTATCTAACTTGAAATGTGAAGAGAATTCGTCAAATATGAGCTTGAAGACTTTAGTGAAGATGACGTTTTCATCAAAGAAGCTGTTTCTAAGACTGTTATGTTGTATTTGTATGTGGTTTACTGCATTGTTCAACGCCTATTCGTTATTAATAAACTCCGTGTCGTTAAAAGGGAACAAGTATCTGAACTATGGGTTGACAGTGTCGACGGGGTTACCAGCTAGCGTGATCATATTGTATTTATTGATGAAATGCAAGAGGAAGAGACCGTTGATATTTTCGTTTCTGCTGACTGGAACCTTTTGTATGGCGCATTCCATTATGCCTCCAGGTATATAAGAAATATGTATTATAATTGAATAGAATTAGCTTACTTTCGCTACTTAATTTTTTAAAGAAATGGTACCCTAACTTGATTAGAAAATTCCTCAAAATTATTAGCCTGTGCTTTCTTTCCAAAGGTCAAAGGGAAGGTTATTATTGAACAATAGATTGTGAATTCGTACCACACCAGTTTCTCTATTTACGCGTCACTACTATCATCAGCATCATCATCATCTAAGTTTGTCTTCTAGTAATTTAATAAATAATAATAATATTCATTCAAGACAGCTTTAGGTCCACAATAAGTGTTAGTAGCACTTATATGTATAACTACAATAATAGTTCTGTGTTGTGTTGTTGTGTGTGTGTTGTGTATTGCAATATTTCAATTTCCACAGACTACGCTTGGCTATCCATACTGCTGTACATTTCTGGCAAGCTCTGCTCGACTGTAGCCATCCGCATCGTGTACATTTACACGTCAGAATTGTTTCCAACTTACACTCGGAATACTATGCATGCATTATGCTCCGCTCTGGGAAGAGTTGCTGCGATTATTGCTCCACAGACACCTTTGTTGGTAAGTTCTTTTGGCTAAGTTATATAAGTGGGGGGTTCTTTTCAAAGTACAATGTCTTTGAAGGCATTTTAAATCGTCAGGCCCCGCGCATTCCCACGGACGCAATAATAGCTTTTTTAATATTAATAATTTTTAATAATAATATTTATTTTCGCACGTCCTTACTTGTGAGGTGTTGAGCGTTGACGGGTAGCAGGGACGATTTATATTTCATGACAATCAGCTTTGGACAGCTCCAAAGCAATTATCAGAATATACAAGAATTCAAGACAGGTTTCTGGGAAGACACTAGAATCAGTTTGTGGTTTTCCCGACTTTACTGGAGCTCCCTTTACCCTTTATTTCGAGTTTCCGTGAACAATCAGATTACCTGAACAAATTCGGTTTGACACGTTCTATAATTGGGATCGATGGAATGTTTACTGAGAATATTTCAGTATTATGAGATACGCATTTCTGTTGCCATACAAATTAAATTGAATGAGAGAATGGAGCTACATAATATATTTAAGAAAGACACATCGTGAAACCGATATTGAATAAAATCACTACATAGTATAAAACAAAGTCGCTTTCTCTGTCCCTATATCCCTATGTATGCTTAAATCTTTAAAACTACGCAACGGATTTTGATGCGGTTTTTTTTAATAGATAAAGTGATTGAAGAGGAAGGTTTATATGTGTAATTAGTACCCGAGCAAAGCTGGGGCGGGTCGCTAGTAAGGTATAAATGAGATCCTTCCACAGTTCCTTAAGGTACCTCCAGAACGAAGTAGGTACTGTGATTATAAAGTTTTTTTTAAATGTTTTTTTTTTTTTAATAAAACGTTGTCCCCCACTAGGAATTTCTCCTGTAGCGTGGATGCGTTAACATACATATAAAATAACAAACACACAAACACCCAGACCCGGAACAACTATCAGTAGGCCATAAAAATATTTGTTCCAAGGTGTGAATCGAGCAGCCAATCGCTCAGCCACTGCGACAACCGGGTCATCTTTGACTTTATTATTGATAGGCTTTTTTATATCTCACCTGACAGTAACACATGATGTGGTTAAAGATGGAGCACACTTGGCTAAAAGTCTTTATCCATATAGTGAAATGCAACACAAAAAATATTATACACTCTTGACTTAAAGTCCCCCAGGATATAGCTGTTAGGAAACACAGACTCCAGCAGGAAATTCCACTCCTTAACTGTACGCACAAAAGTATATAACTGTGTGTAAGTATATGGAGCGACGGTCTCGTCGCTCCATATAATTTACTGGTATTCAGCTGCTTCCGCTTGAACTGGAAACCCAGCTATTGATCAATTTCGCATTGTCATGAACTGGTTCATTTTTTCCATTACAGATGGACTACTGGCCAGGTCTACCATCCCTCATAATGGGCATCCTGTCCATATTGACAGCATGCGTGGTGACGTTACTACCAGATACCTCGGATGATGTTCTGCCAGACAATGTGGGGCAAGCAGAGAAGGTGGGGAAGAAGAAGAAAGATGTTGATGTGTGTCCCAAATTGGGGAAGAAGGGGAAACATGTAGATGTGTGTTCTAGATTGTAAAAAGTAGAGGTATTTTAATAGAATATATATTATCATTAAGTACATACATGTTTGCCTTTTATTTTGTCATCAATCTGTATACATAAAATTCAAAGTCCTGACTGCCTGAATAACTGACTGATATATCAACGTACAGCCTAAACTGCTGGTCCTAGAGACATGAAATTTAGAGGATGTGTTCTTTGTGAAGAGTAGGTATCCACTATGAAAGGGTTTTTCGAAATTCAACCCTTAATGGGGTGAAAAATGCCTGTGGTCGCGGATAAATTTGAAAGAGAGTTACCGCGGCTCCTGGCATAGACAACTGAAGGAACAAGAGTGAGTTTTTGTCAGTAAAAGTCTGACACGCCATTGGCAAGCAAGCAAGTCATTGGATGATTTTCCACCCTCCAAAAAAAAAATAAGGCAAGTCTATAACGGAGGAAATATTAATTCCACGCGGGCGAAGCCACTGGCAGGAGTTAGTCAAAATTATATAGGAAGAAGTACCTACTCTAGTGCCTAAGTCTTTTAATACAATTGTTGAACTAGCTTGCGAGATAGAGCTGGTTGTCAGCTAGGCACCTGTAGCTGCGTCTACCATAACTAGGAAATAGCCCATTTTGATGGAAGTGGGTAAACTTTGTCCTTTTGCCATTGCCCACGTATATCAAACGACGTTTTTCAACACACTTACTCGAAAATAATAAGTAAATTAATAAACAAAATATTTGTTTTAAGAAATAATTGTGAGAAATAGGTCACGGACATTTTTTTCAGGATATTTTTTTTATTTTTTCTAGGTTTTTGTTTTTTGCAACAAAAAAAAACTGGGCGTGTCCAGATGACGAAATAATAAGGGAAACTAATTTGGAGTTTTACCAACTGGACACACAAGTGTCCAGTCTCTCGTGTCGAGTTGGTGAATAACCCCGTTTTTCAACGCACTCACTCGAAAATAATAAGTAAAATTTAATAAACAAAATATTTGCTGTAAGAAATAATTGTGAGAAATACGTCGCGAGCTTTATTTTCAGGCGGGTTGGTGAAGGCTGACTCGCGACCAGCCTGATACAATAGTGTCAGTAACGGCCGTTTTTGGTACTTTTGCCTACTACTTTGGATACGAAACATTCTGTGATCTGTTTTAATAACGTAAAAATACTTTATCCTCTTTGTAACAGACGTAACGTTGGATTCTTTAATATTTATTTTCTGTGCTATGCTACGATTTTTTATTCAATGAGGGCGCCACTTGGCCGGTAGTAGACCCTTAATCCGTCAGGCCCCGCGCATCTCTAATCGGAGACGCGACAATAGGTTTTAATTGTGTTTGTACGGCCTTAAGGTTCGACCCAGTCACAACTATTCGATCGCATATCTAAACTGTTTATATTTATGAGTACTTTCAGCCTCTGCACGATAGCCAATGAATTAAAAGTCGCCTTATATGTATATGGATAATTGCAACCCTCGTTAGTTTAAAGGAAAGGATCTATTCATAATGTATCGAGTTTAAACTATCACAAGTTTTATTACAATATATCGGTGTTTCCAATTATTCGGTGACGTCATATACAATTATACACCCATGTTGAAAACCTACGAGAGTTCTCCTCAACACAACTCCAGAAAATAGTATCCCAGTTACAGGAATAACTTGGAAAATAAACTATAATATCTACGAAAGAAATTCCCGTCACGTTTGATTCTCGGTTGAAACGAGAAAGCGACTATATTGAATCGGTTTTCGGTGTCAGCGCTCCACCGAACTGTACGAACTACCGTTATTGTGGGTAAGACCCAGGTTGGATATTTTAACTTATTTTACACTCATTATTGAGAAATGGAAGCTGTGTAGCTGGTATTAAGACGCTATTAAATTCCAACAGCCTTGAGTGGTTAGCTTGCGTGTTCTGTGCTAAGCTCACGTAACGCGTCGAACGTCTACCCAGTAATAGGACTCGCCCATCAAGGAGCGCTGTCCGAAGACCTTACTTCATAGGATCATTTCTATAGTAAGCTCTTCGCGAGACTTTCACATCATGTGAGTCCTCACAAGTCACGTTGATGAAACGTGGCGCGGTGCCCTGAGCGTGAGATTGGTGGTGGTAGGTACCATCAGCCCTCGATGATCGTTCACTTCCTTTTACTAGGGGCCGTGGGGTGCTGTCGCTGTCTGAGTGACTTGTTTTTAAGACCTTATACCCGGGCCTGCGGACGGCGAGTAATGGGTAGCTCGCCGTCCGATCAGTACCAGGCCCGAAAGTCGACGGCGTGTAGTGTTCCACGCGCGCCTCAAAGAGTTGTCAGCATACATGACGGGGCCGTCATGGCCGATGCCTGCCTAGGGGTTGAGGATTAATTCGAAAGAGTTACCTCGCCCCTGGGCATTCAGGGCAGGGAGGAACAGGGGTGGGTTTTAGTCAGTAAGACTCTGACACGCCCTTCTGCTCCACCCTAGAGCGGGAGAAATCATTTGATTTAACTTGATGATTTCCCACACCACAAAAAAGGAGCGCTGTCCGAAATTAGACACATTATTAATTTATTATACATAAAACAACTGGTATTATACTAAAACACGTATACTAAAATATAAGCAATTAAAATATCTTTAATATGATGAAGGTTTTATAAAAATATGCTTTATAGTTTTTGCGTGATTCTCAATTTTTTATCCGCGTTAGACATAACTTTACAAACTAATTACACTATGTTATAAAAATATAATTTCAAATATTCACATATCAAATTGCGTAGGAAATTGTCTAGAGTAACATATATTTCAAAGAAATAAAACAAGTCGTTTAGACGTGATGTCCAATTAAAAATCATTAGAAGTCGTATAACTGCGCCTTAATGGTATTAGAAAGGTAAGGCCACAGCTTTGAATATAATGTTGTGAGGAAAGCGTGTGCGGTACTCCTAGTTTATGTATTCTTGATTTGTGAAAGTATAGTTACAGAAACACCGAAATGCAATACTGATTATGCTATATTTTTGATATACATGCGAGTGAATACTTCGAAGGTTCCCTCTTGAATCCTTGCAAACGAAACGAAATTTTTAAAGTAAAATCAGATATTTGTATATCTGATTTTACTTTTAAAATGTTCTAATTTTGCATTACCCTTTATAAGTATATTTCACCGGCCAGCCAGTCTCCTGACCAGATTAATATAATCTAATATGACCTTGACTTCACAATATCAAGCTACAGATAAAGCTTGTCAGTTAGTCACATACAATTAAATCAATGCTTATCACCTTTAGTTTTACGATAAACATTATGGATAGACGACACCATAGCATACAGGTTGTAACAAAATATCTGTCCGATCCTGAATGGTATTATTTGGTATTGTATTGCGTACACATATACGTAATGATTAAATGGATACGAGATTATTATTTTTCCCCAATGAAAATAATTAATTAAAAAAAAAGAAAACTTATCAAAGGCAACACTGAGCACTCGACAAAGTTCACCTACAGTTTCGTGTCAAAGAAGCCGCCTGAGCGAGACGGTCTTTTGATCCTTTGTTAAAGAGTGCCTACATCGCGGCTGGTGCAGGGAGATATCCTTTGAAATAAAAATAGGTAAAAATCAAAAGATTTCGCCGACCGGTGAAGTGTTGTCAACATATGAAAAATTGCCATATTTAGTGTTAAATTTCGCATATTTTACAAAAATAAAAAAGTTATAACTTTTGGTTTATATGAGTTACATTTTTTTACTATTTATTCTAGTATTTATTATTTATTTGATCGGACAGGGTTTTTGTTACATGTTGTATAGTCAACCCCATATCAGTTGTAACAAATTGACATTGACAGCTCCTTAAAGTTACGGCAGTAAAAGCAATTTTCGTAGAACTGTGTTGCTTAGCTACTACTTGTACAAGTATCCAATTTTAAAAATTACAGGAAAAATTGAAGGGACTAATTTGCAATTCAGATTTCATTAAAGTTGCAGCCTTTTTACATCAGTCCCAAATCCAATACGTCCATCTCGCACCACGTCAATTTTAAATTCCACACAACCAATTCGAAACTCCACTTCAACAAGCTAAGACCTAATCACGATTTCCATAACCACAGCCTTCGGCAACAGAATATTCCGTACTACGAAAAATAAAGAAAATGCATCATACGTGCTCCTAATACGGATTCTAAGCTGCAGTGAATCATGCTCACAAACACGGAGTAGATAGGGTACAGAAGGCTAGTTATAAAGAGTGGCCAATTGCATACGCACATTTTGACGATTAGCATACGGTTTATAATGTTTCCCCCATCTGGGAAACTAGGCTCCTGTCTGTGAAAGGGTTTTTGAAAGTTAATAAATAAATAGATAAATAAAATTAAAATAAACTTAATTCCTTGCAATATTAGTTTCTTATTTCTAGTAGTTTTATGACAATGAGTCAGTACAGTTAGTGTCTATATTAGTATCTATTTTTTGTAAGTTTCATGTCTACATTTTTTTTATTCTGGAGATGTTTTTTTTTTCTCCGTTTTATGACCAGCAACAAAGTAAGAGCAGCAAAAGAGTAGTGGCAATGCAAACAAGAGGCAAAGACAATGTAGCATTGTTTATTTTGAGCAGTTGCAATGAAATACTCAGAATAATTTCATACATCCCTGGGTTCAAACAAACATCCTACAATTCGTTAGTTAAAACTCCCCGATTACAGTTAAATACGAATAAAATAAAAAATATGTACTGTGAAGTCAAACTACATTATATCGAACGATTACCAGTCGTGACTGCGCTTGTACTCACTGTGCATAAACGCGTCTCTATGTATGTGTGCGATTTCACTCGAATATTATGAAGCCAGCTTTGTGTATAATTTATGGCCTTCGGTACCTTGTCTATTCCGTGTCGCTCCTGTATTCGGCCAGCAGCGTTCATTCGCGTCACGGACGAACGAAGGCGGCCGATTGAAACTAAGCTATATTGGAATGGTGAATTAGGCGTATCTTGATGTGGGATTGGGGATGGGAGCGGTGGAAGATGGGGTTTTGATTACAATTTGAGGGTAGTTAATAGTTGAGCTAGAGAAGTTGAAATGCTGCGAGATATGTAGTTACAAATATTGTAAAAGTCTTGATAAATGGCATTGTAGCGCCTTGCATTCTTTATTAAAAAAAACTTTTTCACAAAAAAACCACCGACTTCCAAAAAAAAAATACACAAAAAAAATAACTTTAATTTCGGAAGTCGGTGTTTGTACTCGTATATTATTTTACTTCTTCGTTATTTGACACCGACTTCCGAAATTAAAGTTATTTTTTTAATTTTTAGTGTACTTTTTTTTTGGAAGTCGTTTGTTTTTTTTGACGGGCGGGCGTTTTTTCATAGAAGTTCTTTTTAGCTTTTTCACCTACTGTTTTTACATGCTCAATAAATGGAAATTATTTTCTAATATTATACCGAGGTAGCATACGGACTGGTTTTTTTTTTAACAGGAACGTTATTAAACCTTATACTAGGCCAATACTTAAGGTTACCTTTCAACATCAGTTGATAGGTTTTATGCGGTGCGACGGTAAGACGGTTCCGATCACCCCACTGAGATATTAAACGAAGGGAAGTCTCAGCCAAACTCTCAAGGCCAGCCCGAGTACTTGACTGAATGATCAGCAAAAAAAGTGCAAAATAATTTTAATTTCGAAAGTCGATGTTTCTGGTTTTGTGTCTTCGTTTTTTGAAACCGACTTCTGGAATTAAAGTTATTTTGCAGTTTTTTTTGTTTTCTTTATTGAATGTCGGTTCTATTTTTTGTAAAAAAGTTTTATTTTTCACTTTTTAATGTAATTTTCTGTTAGAGATTGAAGAGTTCCACTGTCTATCTTCGTCATCATCACTACTAAAAATGAAAACCCGTGGTTGCTACAAAAATATTTATACTCTTGTTCACTCGTACTTTTTTAATGTTGCCGCGAAACTCAAACTTGGACATAATTCTGTGACGAAATCTCTAACCATGGGATGTCCTCAGGGCTCAGTGATAGCGTGCGTATGGAATTTGGGGTACGATGATTTTCTCGCGATTCCGCTTCCTTGCGGTTGCTCATTAACCGGGTATGCGGTCGATGGGCTGCTGATCATTCAGTCAAGTACTCGAGCTGGCCTTGAGAGTTTGGCTGAGACTTCCCTTCGTTTAATATCTCAGTGGGGTGATCGAAACCGTCTTACCTTCGCACCGCATAAAACCTATCAACTTATGTTGAAAGGTAACCTTAAGTATTGGCCTAGTATAAGGTTTAATAACGTTCCTGTTAAAAAAAAAACAGTCCGTATGCTACCTCGGTATAATATTAGAAAATAACTTTCCATTTATTGAGCATGTAAAAACAGTAGGTGACAAAGCTAAAAAGAACTTCTATGCGTTGACGAGGATTTCCAAGGCTACTTGGGGCCTATCATTCCTAACGTTAAAAACGATCTATGGGGGCTACTTACCTGGGTTGTATGTGCTACGGGGCACCTGTTTGGGCTGATAGGGCCACCATTGGGGCGGTCTGACGTAAATTGCTACAAAGTCAACGTTTAGCTTTGATTTTCCTATGATGTAAAGCGTATAGGACGGTTAGCACTGAAGCCTTACCGGTACTTGCAGGTGTACTTCCAGTCGATCTTGAGGTGCAGCGACGTGCTGTAATGTACTATTCTGCACGAAAGACTACGGACCCAGACTTTTTATCTCAACGTGATCGTGCCAAGATTTCTAGATTACTTAAACCTCAAACTGACGTTTGGGCGGACCTTTTATCCGAATGGCAATGTAGGTGGGAAAGTTCTATCAAAGGCAGACACCTCCACCAGTTCTTCCCATCGGTTTGCGAACGGCTGAATAGGACATGGCTGGAGGTGGATCACTGTGTTGCCCAATTTCTTACAGGTCATGGCAACTTTAAGAGTAAATTATTTTCCTTCAAGCTTGTTGTCTCACCTTTATGTCAATGTTCTAGACCTGATTGCTAATACGAACAATCCGCACATCATATCCTATGGGAGTGTACTCTTTGGCAAACTGAGCGCAATATTATGTTGGATAGTATAGCCTACGTCTTGTTGTCTATTACACGGACCTTGTGGAAACTAGAAAGAATTTCCGTGCGTTCAAGCGTTTTTGCCATACCTATTATAGGAATCAAGTGCAACAGCTCACAAGTTTAGGACCCATTAATATTAGTGTTTTTAACCAGTGGTGCTTGGCAACTGGGGTAAGCCCATGGGGGTCTTGGGCCATTAGGCACAAGACCCCCTTTGTGCCTAGTTTTGTTCTGTCTCCCGCTTGATTAGGAGGGAAGTGGAAATTATTTGTTTCACTCCTCCGCTGTCTTTTCTGATTAATTTAGTTTCAGGACCCAAGACAGTCTAATCGTTTCTCTAGGACTCGTCGAGCTTCATTACCTCGGCGTTTTTTCTGGTGGTCGCCACTGTTGATTCTGGCTTACAGAAGTTACAGTGGTTTGGGAATAGTGTGGCGGGCTTGTCACAACAAAAATAAAATGTCTATCTTCGAAAATCTTCCTTGAAAAATATGCATTTGAATAACGAAAACCCCATCCAAATCATTCGGTAGAAGATGATGCTGATGATGAAGTAGCTTAAATTATGATGAGAATATTTCTGCCAAAGGAATCATAATGCGACTAATTATGACTAAAGAGGAGTCATTTAGAAATCAAAGAGATAACTCTAATTAACGATAGTACTTTATCTCTGAATTCTTTCCAGAGTAGTCAGCTAGAAAGCACCTCATTTAGTTTCAATAGAAAAAATCAAACAGATTTATGTAAAAGTGCTATCTGTACTAATATTATTAAGGTACAGTTTGTGAGTTTGTCAGGTTGTAGAGGGTAATCTCTGGATCTACTGAACCAATTTTGAAAATTCTTTTACCAATAGAAAGCCACGTTATTTGTGAGTGTCTTAAGCTATATTTTTTTTAAATCCACGCGGATAAAGTCGCGGGCGAAGTGCTAGTTTTTAATAAATTCACAAATTAAAAATAATTCATCAAACAAAACCACCGATCCATTTTTACTCAAAGACACGTGTTGAAACGATTTCCGCACCAAAACACAGAGCATAGTACCACAGCTTCCCACTGTATCTCAGAGTGAACTGCCAAGATCTGACTTAACTGCACTAAGCTGCGAAGCTCTTACCAGACAAATCTTAGAATGTATTACGGAGGAGCGCTATCTTGTGGGAAGATAAGCTTCCTATCTCCACTAATACATTCTTATCTTAACCAGTGTAGACGATTGTTAAACTTTTTCAACTTTTTATTTATGTTCTCATATTGTTCAGTCTTGGCCCTGCTTCATATAATTATTAGGTCTTTATTTCTTTATCTATGAAGTTGCCGTTTTAAAAAAACGAGTAACTTTGAGCTGTTATAATTTCGGATTGATGATTCATTTTATTTTTAAGGCACTATTAGCCGTCTGTCAGTCTACAGAAACGCTAAACGTGTGCACAATTTTCCAGGTTTTCTCTCAATTTTATCAGGATTCCATAATCAGATCCTGATTTCCATAACATGGGACGACCCTTGAGGTATACCCTATCTAACAAAAAAATAATCATCAAGATTGGTTCATAAATGACGGAGTGAGGGCTGAACATACACAAAAAAAAATCATATATACGGTCGAATTGAGATTCCTCCTTTTTTTTCGTCGGTTAAAAATACGCTTTATAGTTTTTGCGTGATTCTCAACTTTTTATCCGATTTAGACATAACTTTACAAATTAATTACACTATGTTATAAAAATATAATTTTAAATATTCTGAGGTCAAATTACGACGGAAATGGGCTAAAGTAACATATATTTTTATTAAAGAAATTAGACAAGTCGTTTAGACGTGATGTTCAATTAAAAACCATCAAAAGTCGTTTAACTGCGCCTTAACACATGTTATTCCGTCTGTTCATTTTTAGAGTTCCGTACCGGAAGGGCCCAAACGGAGCCCTATTGTTGTCACTCACGAGTCCGTCTGTCTGTCTATCCGTCTGTCGTCTGTCACAAAATTTTAACTAAATATTTTAACTTCCCATTGACGGATGTTTATTATTACGTATACTTTACTAACAAATACCAATATTAATATGCGAAATCCGACACGCACCTGGCCAGTTTTTCTTTTTGTTTGAATTTTCTGTAGTATCGCTTTATTCATTATTTTTCTTGGTGGAATTAAGTTGTGCAATTCCGACGCATACTCCCCGAAATGATGACTGTTCACGTTATGAGCTGTGTGGACAATCCAGACAAAAAAATTCAGTGCACTCATAATAAAGATCTGATTCGCGCTAATACGGAAATACCTACCTGTACTAAGCGTGTTTTTAGGGTTCCATACCCGGAAGGTCCAAACAGAGCCGTACTGCTGTCACTCACGTGTCCGTCTACCTGTCTGTCTGTCCGTCGTATGTCACACAGGTTTTACAGCCAAACGGTTGGCTACAGCAGCTACAGTCTTCAAATTTTCACAGTATAAGCCTATTTGTATGGTTTTGACCCAAAACCACACAAATAGTCAAAAATAGATTTGGAACGGAACCCTAAATGTGTGAAGACCGACACGTACTTGGCCGGTTTTATTTTTTATAAATTAATATTTTATTAAGTTATTAAAATTCTATTATTTCTTTCACCAAAATATTAATGGTTACTAAAACAAAAATCAAATAGCTGAAAACTTCAAATATCTAACTTTATAACAGAGAAGGTACCTCTCACAGTACCTACCTCTACCTAAGTCTTGTTAGCAGACCCTCACGAGTTAAGTCTAAAGCCACGAGTAGCTAATCCGATTTCCTTCCCAAGCGGAAATTCAAATTTCAATTTCCCAAAACCTTTTACTGACACACGAGCGTATGCAGAAAATCTTAATTATTAAAATAACATACAAATATTCATGATCCATTAAAACCGCGGCCCTAAAACCTTTGATCCTCACATAAACCTTTATGCGAATAAAATGAAGTGATAATGAACTGCAATTAGCCAAATTGCCGAGAGCCCTAACGTGCGATCCCGAAAAAATCCCCCCGAATCCCTCCCGGGGTGACACCCTCTCACCCACATTGGACCACTTTGGGTGACAATTTGTGGGAACATCCTGTTAGGGCTACCTACTTTTGAGGAGGAAAATAACTGCTTTCGGGGAAAAACGTAAGCTTTTAAAAATATAAGCGACGTTGGTAATGGCGGTATTTGTAAAAAGGTTTGGCTTCTTCTCAGAAAATGCTTTTCAATTTGCTTTCATTTTTAACCGACTTCGAAAAAGGAGGAGGTTCTCAATTCGGATGTTTGTATTTTTTTTTTTTTTTTTTTTTTTTTTTTTTTTTTTTTTTTTTTTTTTTTTTTTTTTTTTATGTATGTTCGGGCATAACTCCGTCATATATTGACCGATTTGCAAAATTCTTTTTGTGATCGAAAGGGGTCTATTCCGAAATGGTCCCATTTAAATTTCAAAAAGATCTAATTATGGGTTTCGGAGACAGACAACGGAACTCTTCAAAAATTGACAGCAAATCAACCGCGATTGCTGCTATCGTATGTCTATGAATTATTAACACAGTTTAATGGGGAGCCACAACTAAAAAGTGAAAAATAAAAAACTTTTTTACAAAAAAATAGAACCGACTTCCAAAAAAAGTGCAAAATAACTTTAATTTCGGAAGTCGGTGTCAAAAAACGAAGACACAAAACAGGAACACCGACTTCCGAAATTAAAGTTATTTTGCACTTTTTTTGGAAGTCGGTTCTATTTTTTTGTAAAAAAGTTTTTTATTAATCTTACGACTGAAACTCCATACTTTTCCCATATACAGTTTATCGGAAGTGAACATTTAATATCCGAATGTAAATAAAAAGTAGGCTTTTGTATAAAAATTACGTTGCTGCGTACACCTTTGAAACATGACTTTTGTGACTTTATAAGAATTCGTGATAATGGCGTATGTTACTAAAAAAAAAAATATTCCGTCAGTTAATAACCAAAAAATATTGGACAAGTATTTTTTGCTTTACCAAACCAATAAAAAATACAAAGATAAAACGCATCAGAGTTCTGGAGTGTGGGCTCGTTGGGCACTTTGGTGGTAAAAAGTATCGCGCCGTGACGTGACGTCAACGACATTTCAACGCACTGTATCGCCCTCATTATTTGTTTACGTGACAAAAGAAAAACAACCGACTTCTAAAAATTGCAAAATAACTTTAATTTCAGAAGTCGGTGTATATATTTTTTTGTTTCTTCGTTATTTGACACTGACTTCCGAAATTAAAGTTATTTTGCAATTTTTAAAAGTCGGTTGTATTTTTTGAAAAAAGTTTTTATTTTTCACTTTTTAGTTTAATTTTATTTTTTTTTTATTGGTGTTGTACATCAGAAGTAAAACTCAATATTAAAGTTATGCCCGAATAGATATCACCAATAACATGGAATTTGAACATTAGGAGACAGCCAAAATTTCATCTGTGTACACACATTTTTTGTTTATGTTGATTTTTTCAAAAAGTGCTTAATCAATTTCGATAAAATTTGTATGGGACCACCTCTGATGTATGAACTGCCAAACAAAAAAAGGATCATCAAAATTTATTCACAAGTGGCAGAGAAATCGCGTAACATACATACAAAAAAAAAACATACAGACGAATTGAGAACCTCCTCCTTTTGGAAGTCCGTTAAAAAATACGTGTCTTTTGGTTATTTAACTGACGGACTAATTAGATGTTTTTAAGGCTGATTTTTCAATAGTAACTTAGCTCTTACCTGAGGAATAAAAATGGCGGTTTGACAGCTTTTGTCTAGCAAATAGGCATATTAAAATCTACATTCAAAAATTATCTGACTATAGAAAAATCAGTCATTAGTAAAATTCCCCATTGTCTAATTTTGGAACAATAAACTGTATGTAATAAATTACTAAGTTCAAATTCCATTGCAATCCATACTTTTTGTAGGGCCTTTTTACTACAAATGGTCATTTAAAAATGATCATAATAGGCAAAGTGACATTCTATCCTCGATAACTATAGTCGAAGGGTCAAAATATAAAGAAATGTTCACATAAGAGATGTTGACACTTCGGCAGCATTTGTCAATCCCATAAAATTTGGATTTTTGACAGTCATAAGTTAAAGTGTGCTCCGGATTTGTATAGTTTTATTCCGCCAAACCCATTCCATCATCGGACCAATAGACGTACGGCGCTGCGCCACAGGTATATGGTGGACATCCCATCTACATGCACAAAACGTTTTGGGAACACATTCATTATGCGTAAAGCCTCATCATCATTCTCCTGCCCTTATCCCAATTTATTTGGGGTCGGCGCAACATGTCTTTTTCTTCCATACTCCTCTATTAGTCGTCATCTCTATATTTACCCTCTTTTTACCCATGTCCTCTTTCACACAACCATCCATCGTTTCTTTGGCCTTCGGCCTACTCTTTTAGCCATCTACATCCATACACAAGACTTTCCTTACGACATTTTCTTCATTCCTCCGCATCACATGCCCATACCACGACAACCGATTTCCAGACAACTGTTCAGTCAGTGGTGCCACTTTCAGACTTCCTCTTATATACTCATTCCTAATTCTATTCATGCGCGTAAAACCACACATCGCTCTTAGCATTCTCATCTCAGCTGCATGCAATTGCTATTCATTCATCCCTTTTGTGGCCCAACATTCTGAAACATACAAGACATCAGGTCTGACCATTGTTATATAAATCTTTCTCTTATGTTTTTTAAGCGTACAGCAAAAAAGTGGAATTCCCTGCTGGATTCTGTTTTTCCTGATAGCTACAACCTGGGAGTCTTTAAGTCAAGAGTGAATAGGTTACTTTTAGGCAAGTGTGCTCCATCATCGACTACATCCTCGCTTACTATTAGGTGAGATAGAGGTCAAAATGAGCCTATCAATGTTAAAAAAATAACCACAGTTATCGTTGATAGAATATGACACATCGTCTAGAAACTCTTTACTTTTATCGAGAATTCAGAAAATAAGATATTTTACTGTTAAAGTAATTTGTTTTAAACATAGTTGGTAGCTTGGCAACCCTAACAGCAGTGAAAATGGACTCGTCCAGTAAAACAGTGGGTACGGTTTGAAATTATTCATGCAAATTTCAACCAATGATAGGGAGCGATGCATTTTAGTTCAAAATCTCGATTGGCGAGCAAAAATTAAATTCGCAGTTGAACGGTTTATACAATGGGGTTCCATTTATATTGACGATTAATTCTGATTGATATATGTAAATATGGTCACTTACTTGCATATTTGGTAGTTATTCAATTTGCATAACATTTGATCCGTTATCACGATTTTGGAAATGAATGTTTTTTTTTATTGTTGATAGGCACGCGTTTGACCACTATCTCACCTGATGGTAAGCGATGATGTGGTCGAAGGTGGAGCACGCTTGCCTAGAAGCAACCTACTCACTCTTGACTTAAAGACTCCCAGGTTGTAGCTATCAGGAAATACAGACTCCGGCAGGGAATTCCACTCCCTAGCTGTACGCACAATAAATGTTTTCTCAAAACGTTTTGTGCGTGTGGATGGGATTTTCACCATGTTCCGGTGGCGCATCGCCGTACGTCTTGTGGTCCGATGATGGAACGGGCTTGGCGGAATCAAATTATGCAATTCCGTCGCACACTCCCTCCAAATTGTAACCGATAGAAAACCGACAGGTGTGACACTTAGCCGCATATCAGTGGTAACATTTGCAGCACCTACGATCTGACGCATAATCGTATTCATTGATTTAAAAATTTGATGAATACCAATTTAAAACTAGTGAAGTGAAAAAAGAATAAGCCGGGAGTAGAGGAGCTCGTGGCTAAAGTAATAACCGCCGCACGGGTCGATCCATCAGGTTAAGCTACGCTTGCCGGGGTTGTTCCATGGATGGGTGACCATCTTTACGTACCGAGACTCCTCCGTGCCTCGGTAAGCACGTTAAGCCGTTGGTCCCGGCTGTCAATCGTGGATCTTAGACAGTCGTTACGGGACGTCAGAAGCCCGAAAGTCTGACAACCAGTCTTACCAAGGGGTATCGTATTACCCAGTAACTTGGTTGTGGAGGTAAGATAGGCAGTCGATTCATGTAAAATAATGGTATTCAGTTGCATCCGATTAGACTGGAAGCTGACCTCAAGATAGTTGGGGAAAGGCTTAGGAGATTGATTTTGGAAGTGAAAGAAGAATGAGCGAAATTGAATGAGCCTTACAATGTATCTACAGTAGAGTCTCACTTTAGTACTTCGGCACATTCATTAGTCACCCTCCACCAGCAGGTCTATTCGCTAACTATGCAGTACATTGCTGCTTTGACGCATAGGAAAACAAAAATGTACTACTTAGGGCCTATTATAACTGATGTCCAAATAGCAAAGCAGCAATCTACTGCAAAGTGCCTGTCAAATTGATGTCAACTGAGTTAGCGAATACACATGCAGGGCCTACCCCAACGCTTACTACATGATCCCTTATTAAATTAGGACATTCTAAAATGCTTTATTTTTATTATCTTGATTTTTATTGCTGTCACTCACGTGCCCGTCTGTCCGTCTGTCTGCCCGTCATCTGTCACTGTTTAGTTCCGAAGAATTTTTTATCTTCCCATTGACCTATGAACTTGAAATTTGGTGATAACGTTTATTAAATATTAAATATAATAAATTTTACTAATACATACCATGTTATTGATAAATCAGTTTTTTTTTTATTTTTGAAAATTTCTCTCATTTGGTACGGAACCCTAAATGTGCAAAGTCCGACACATACTTGGCCGGTTCTTTCTATACAATCCAGTAACCTGGACATTCCAATAATCCGGTACCCCCTGGTTTTTATTACTGCCGGATAAGTAAGATTCTACTTTATATTACATAGTATAGGTCTAAAATTAAATTGTGATCAGGTATGTCCCGCCCTTACGGGCATACAATAGTACCTTACATGAATATTAAATTAAATACATTATTGTTACAAATTATTAAAATTTCACATAAAATATAATCAAGGGAAAAATAAGGTACACATCAGTAGGCTACTGCATCATGACTGAGGGAGACTGTATTGGAGCAGTGATTTGTCTGATAGGAAGTCTTTTATACAGCTTGTAACAAAAACCCTATCCGACCCTAAAGGGTATTGTTTGGTATTGTAGGCCTGCAGGGATCCTGGGACGTTCTAGTAAGTTCAGGGTAGAGGTCTCACTCGCTGGCAACGCTAGAGTGTGGTGTATGAGAGTGACTGGTTTATTTGTGCAGTGTTACAAAAGAAAGAGGATGAAGCACTCCGAACTCTTATATTGTAGAAGAAATTATACATGTGCCCAGTTCGGTCAGATCCGCAGAAATGATCCCTAAAACAAATGTGATGCCTACTCATTCAATATTCAATCGGCTCTCCAATAATCTTAACAGCCAGCTGAAAGCCGGTACAGACCCGCTGAGTTTAGGCTGTGTCTACAATCGTCACAGTATCGTATTACGTACACATATACGTAACCATTTTCATGGATATGAGATTATTATTTTTCCCCAATGAAAATAATTAATTTAAAGAAAAGGTGGCCACACTCCACCTTATGTTGTCAACTTAATTTAAAGAAATGGTGGAGTGTGGAGGTGTCAACTTATGAAAATTTGCCATATTTAGTGTCAAATGTCGTATGGTTTATAAAAATTAAAAATCAATAACTGTTGGTTTTTATGAGTTACTGGGCCACCACTGCTCAGATCATGGATATTCTTTTTATTTTTTTATATTTATGAAATTATTCTAATAGGCCCCGGAATATTATTAAAGATGTGTGAAGCTGTACAAAGGATACTTTCAAACATTAAATGAGTCTTGCTAGCTACTGTACGTAATTTGTCCTTACGCCGTATACGAGTGTGGTAATAATCATTCTTCTGGACGCGTATTCGCTAACTCAGTTGATATCAATTTGATAGGCACTTTGTCGTACTGAGTTAGCGAATACACCTGCAGGCCTTATCCCAATTTATTTGAGGTCGGCGTGAAATGTCTTTTTCTTCCATACTCCTCTATTAGTCGTAATCTTTTTACCCATATCCTCTTTTACACAGCCCATCCATCGTTTCTTTGGGTTTTCCCTACTCTTATAGCCATCCACAACCATACACAAGACTTTCCTCATGACATTTTCTTCATTCCTCCGCATCACAAGCCCATCCCACGATAACCGATTTCCACACAACTTTTCAGTCAGCGGTGCCACTTTCAGACTTCCTCTTATATACTCATTCCTAATTCTATCCATGCGCGTAACACCATACATCGCTCATAGCATTCTCGTTTCAACTGCATGCAATTGCTTTTCATTCATCCTATTGTGTCCCAACATTCTGAACCATACAAGACAGCAGGTCTGACCATTTTTTTATAAATCTTCCCCTTAAGTTTAAGAGCAATGCGGGAGTCACAGATAGTCCCGGTGACCTGCCGCCATTCCATCCCTCCAGTGTTAATTCTGTGCTTAACAGTCCGATCTGTTTCGCCATCTCTTTGCATGAGTGAACCGAGATATCGAAAATCGGAGTAGACTGGGAGAAGCGCGCCATCTAGCGCTATAGCTTCAGAGACCTTCGAAATGGAAGTACATGAATCAGAATCAGAATTTTATTTGTGTCCATCTTCACTGACCAGAACAATGTCGTTGGCAAACAGCATGCACCAGGGCCCCCTCCTGTATTTCTGACGTAAGAGCGTCCATAAACAACAGGAAGAGGTAAGGACTTGAAGCCGACCATTGATGCAAGCCTACAGCCACACTGAACTCACCGGTGTTGCCAGCAGCCAACCGGACGTAGGTACTAGATTGTCTGTACATATCACGAATCAACTCAACATACTTCCCAGGCAAACCTTTCTCTTTCAAGGCCCACCACAACACATCCCGAGGTACCATATCATACGCTTTCTCAAGATCAATGAACACCATGTGCAAGTTCTTGTGCACACGTCTGTACTTCTCGCACAATTGACGGAGAGCAAAGGTGGCGTCCATTGGCCCATCGACCTGGCATAAACCCAAACTGGTTCGGGGTAATCTCACTCTCCTCTCGCCATCTTTTCTCTATCACTTTCTCCCATACTTTCATACTATGTGATATGAGCTTTATCCCTCGATAGTTATTGCAGTCCTGTGCATCCCCTTTATTCTTGAAGATGACTAGCGAACTATTGCACCATTCTTGTGGGATCACTTCTTCATACTCTAAAACATACATCCATTCTCTTTTAAACCAACCAACCAACCTGAGAGTCTTTAAGTAAAGAGTGAATAGGTTACTTCTAGGCAAGCGTGCTCCATCGTCGACCACATCATCGCTTACCATCAGGTGAGATAGTGGTCAAACGCGTGCCTATCAACAATAAAAAAAAAACACTTTCATACTTCTACTGGTAAGTCATCAGGGCCCATAGCCTTTCCAGTTTTTAAACATTGAACTGCCTTTTTTACTTCATCCATGCTTATTTCTCTCACCAAACCCATATTACTTGTCCTTCTTTGAACACACCATTCCATTCATTCTCTTCGTTCATCAACTTTTCAAAATAAACCTTCCATCGCTCTTTTATTTCGTCATCTTTCGATAAGACTTTACCGGTTTCGTCATCATGCTTCTCAATATTATTTTTCCGAAACCGAAATTGAATCTTACCTGAAATCTAGTGCATTTTTGATACATCTATTTGTCTATCTTTTTTTAACAAACTGTCAAATCAGTCTATTTCTTTTTGTGACATTTTTTACCTGAAAAGAAAACATTATTGTAAAATAAATAATATCTTCTAGATCACAAATAAATTAGAATCACTTTAATAACTAATGAGATAGGCACACGGTGTTCAGTCTAAATTATGGAAAATATATTTAGGTAAGTAAATAAATATGAACTGAATTTCAAATAGAAATAATACACGTACTAAGTACCTGTCCAAACTGGCTAGGCACCTCTCGCGGTAAGCGGGAAAGGACGAGGTGAGGTACTTCGCACGAGCTATACCTACCTACGCGTTTTCTCATGGTTAAACAATTAAAAATATAATTTATGTGTAAATAAAACCTCACAAGTTAGCCGCAAAGTTAACCGACGTACGACATTTCACGAACACTGAGTTTCGGTGCGGCCGAAGCTTTCGGCCAATTTTTGACCAAAAACCGAAACTAAAGCCGAAGCTAGGTTTTTTGGCCGAAACTGGCCTAAACTGAAACCTAACCTTCGGTCGATCACTAGTTAATTGATATCACTGATGTACGATTGACGTGTGTTCCTCTTTAGGGTTCCGTACCCGAAGGGTCCAAACTGAGCCCTATTGCTGTCAGTCACGTGTCCGTCTGTCCGCCTGTCTGTCTGTCTGTCTGTCCGTCTGTCCGTCTGCCCGTCTGTCCGTCTATCTTTCTGTTCGTCTGTCCGTCGGTCCGTCTGTCTGTCTGCCCGTCTGCCCATCTGTCCGTCTGTCAATCTGTCCGTCTGTCCGTCTGTCCGTCTTTACGTCTGTCCGTCTGTCCGTCTGTCCGTCTGTCCGTCTGTCCGTCTGTCCGTCTGCCCTTCTATCCGTCTGTCTGTCTGTCTGAAGATTTTTTTTACTTCCCATTGACCTATGAACTCGAATTTTGGTGATAATGTTTATTATTACGTATATTTTAACAACAAATACCAAAACATTGATTTCTCTCATATGGTACGGAACCCTATGTGCGAAGTCCGACATGCACTTGGCCGGTTTTTTTATCCATCCTATTATGTTAAGTCTATTAAAATACTTTAGGTAATTATAAAAGATAATCTAAAAACCATTTCATTTATTTCTCTACAGTATTATTCAAGAAACCACCACTAAAAACAAAGAGCAATGCACTCAAAAAAATAATAGTACAATTTGGTAGTGAGATGTTTAAAATTCATAAAATAATGTTGGCGGCCATGTTTTTAATTAAAAGGTAACCGTACACCTGAGCACAAACATGGCACAAACGTACAGTGAATTAATAGCGGGTATCTATGCTACGAGTATGTACCTATATCGATGTACTGTGAGAGAACGTATAACATGCAAAGTTCACGTATGTATTTTTTATTTATTACTATTAATCAATATGCCATGTTAGGGTTCCGTACCCGAAGAGTCCGAATGAAGCCCTATTGCTGTCACTCACGTGTCCGTCTGTCCGCCTATCTGTCTGTCCGTCGTCTGTCACACAGGTTTTACAGCCAAACTGTTGAAGCTACAGTCTTCGAAATTTCACAATATAAGCATCTTGTTGACCCAAAGCCATACAAAAGTCAAAATTAAATTTGGTACGGAACCCAAAATGTGCGAAAGCCGATACGCACTTGGCTGGTTTTTTTATTTATGTAACCCACTTTTAAATTAATGTAAGGTTTATGGAGAGCGAATATTTTTTTCTACGTTTTGCATTTGACATAATGACGGTGAGACCAGGGGGTGTGGGAGTCTTACCTCACAAAACCACCCCGGTGTTCACCACCAGCACATGGACGGGGCCCCGTTACCTCTTAAAGACCACTCTGGAACCCGTAATCAATCTGGCCAACCTTTATCTAACTATGTTTTTTTTTTTTTTGGGGTTGGTAAATCATCCAATGACTTCTTCCGCTCTAGGGTGGAGCGGGAGGGCGTGTCAGACTCTTACTGACTAAAACCCACCCCTGTTCCTCCCTTCCCTGAGTGCCCAGGGGCGAGGTAACTCTTTCGAATTTATCCTCAACCCTCGGGCAGGCATCGGCCATGACGGGCCCCTTCTCTTTGCTGACAACTCTTTGAGGCGCGCGTGGAACACTACACGCCGTCGACTCTTGGGCCTGGTGCTGATCGGGTGGCGAGTTACCCACTACTCGCCGTCCGCAGGCCCGAGTCTACGGTGGCCGGAGATCGTCTCGCGGCGCCCGTAGCCCCTGGCGTCTCCTGCGGCGGCTGCTGCTGAGGGCGTTAGGGCGACTCTGCTGTTGTTGAGTCTCCCTAACGTATGCCGCCTCCCTCTTCGCGAGCATTACTGCTTCGCAGAAGGAGGAGACGGCTTCCCATTCCCTCTCGCTCTGTACCATGGCCTGAACCAGGGCACGGCGCGAGAGGTCGCTGCCGCCTATCGCATCCACGAGGACACGGCGGTGCTCTGCCCAAGCGGGGCAAACCTCCACCGTATGCTCCACCGTGTCCTCTGGGCGATCCTCGCAGTGGAAACACCCGGGGGTCACCTCCGCCTTGATCCGAAACAGGAACCATGTGTTTGTGATATACATAGTTCTACACTTTCATAAACACTTTTTCCCAAAAACAATAACACTACTCGCTATACAATTTCCCTTAACTATTTATTATTATCTCATCATAACATTCATTATATAATGTCATTGCGTAATGCCTGCCAACGCTTGCATAGTGCCGCCATGAGCCATTTTTTTTATTACATAACCTATTCTAATCTAACATTGTCATTGTCAAAGATAGTTTACTGACAGCTGAGAGGCACAGATTAAAATCAAAGCCGGCGGCGCGTGCGTCATGTTGCAGGAAATGGAATGTTGCCACTTAAATATTAATATTTTTTACGCTGTATAATATTTAGAAGTTTTACTCATTGTTTTCTGCACCGGTTGACGTCATGACGTCGGCGCCGGCTGTCGCTGAAAACCAGCGCTGGGGCTCTGTCTTGCATAGGGTCATAGCACTTAAGCTGAGCGATGGCCGTTTTGCGTGGATGTGACGCATTTTTTTCCCCCAGTTTTTCTTTGTTTTTGTGTTTCTCTGTTTTTTGCGTCATGTTTACCGTAAATAAACGTATTTTCTTTCTTTCTTTCTTTCTTTCTAACCTCCCGAAACAGCCATGTCCGGTGAGGACCTGCGTCAGGCGGAAGGTGAGGGTGCCGTGACGCCTCTCCAGCCACTTCTCAAAGAGACCACAATCCAATAACTGAGCTAAGCTGCTGTCAGATTTTCTGGCTTCTGACTACCGTTACGTCTGTCAAAGATCTTCAAATTACAGCCGAGACCGGCGGCTTGATGTTCTTTTCGAGGCACGTAGGAGTCTCGGTATGTGATGTATAATCATGATCACCCATCTACGGACCAACCTCGACAAGCGTGACTGCACATAGAAGATCAACCCGTGCGGCTGTTATTACTTAGCCACGAGCCCGTCACCTAGTATTTAATATCGGGCTGATGACCGCAACTCCACGTCCAAGCGCGTAATTTCCTTACGTGTAGATAAATTTTGTAATTCCTTACTGACTATGTCATAGACGGTACGTGGGTTTCCGAAGTACCTTGAACTCTGAGCACCTTAGAAGCAGAATAGCTGGTGTTTTGTCTCCTCCATTCAGGGTCTGCTAGGTGGGCTGTATGTCTTCTATGACAAAAAGGTTAACAGATGACAATATTCTAATATAATGTCAAAGTCACTACCAAAGTTAGATTCAACAGTCCGACAACAACCATCGGGCAGTTACCTACCAGACGCAACAACCGTTTGGTCGGGCGATCCTCCTTTTCAGTGGCGGGTGTGGGACCTTACATACTGTTCCGCGAACGTCTCTAAGATGATGTTCATGACAACCTAATTCGGTATTCCAATAACTTTTGTTTCATGGTTGTTACCTAATGTGCTTCTGCGTATACAAACTCTGAAATTAAGTATAGAGTACCTACAAGACCATAAAATAACTGAAACTTCTTTCACAATTAAAAGACCGAGAACCAATTATCCAATTACATAGCTAAAAGATGTTGTTTAAAAGATACAGTTATTCATAAGCTGAAATATACGAGTACTTTATGCCTGACAAATACTACAAAAAAAAACCATTCTATTATATTTTATCCCGAGCAATACAAAGCCCAACTATCAGAGCCACATTCAAACGCTCCAAAAGCAACATTTCATGCGTGCCATAGATTAAAAATATACGAAAAAATTCCAGTGTTGCCATGTCATAGGCTTATAAAAAAAAGCTATTTGTTCGAATGTAACGTGAATATGTCACTGCGGGCCGTATTTGATGGGGTGGTCACACTGTGTTTAAAAAACAAAAAAAAAGTTTTTTTCCACTAACTGACACGCGTATTGAGCTGCGGGCAACTAAGCGGCAGCAAAATATGTTTCTGCTATTTTTTAAACCTTTTGTTCCGCTGATATGGCAATGAAAATATGCGTTTATGGTTTGGAACACGACCTAACTGGTGTAGATAAAACAGGAGGTCTGATGTACGAGTATTTGAAATATAGACCCAACTTTATTTAATATGATGGACTTGCTTTCATAGACTATAATACTCCCATTTTTTTAACGAAAGCATTAACAAAGAGCCCAATTTCTGTAAAGCAAATTATAGTAAAAGAACAATGCCCACCTTCCATACATTTAAAAACCTGATGATGAAAGTATATGTATAGTTATAAGATGTAGTAGAAATACTTCCCGTAAGTTTAGAAAGTAATGTCTAATAGTCATTTCGGCAATTTAAACGCCACGAAGTTCAAAAAATATTAATGTTTCTTTTTAGGTTAGGATTTGCCGTCACCAGAATTAATGAAACAAACGTGCATGAACTAATTAATAACGCTCGTAGTTTACTCTAAAATAGGAATATTTAGCTAACTATGGTCTAAAACATCTTTTTTACTCAGTTAATTCCTTGAAACTAACTGCCCCTGGCTAAGTCAATGCTAAGACTCCATGATTGTCACTATAAAATGAGTGTCTTGTGTTCAGCTCATGAACGAGATAACGTCGAAACGTATTTATGCAGACATTGCAGTTTATGCAAAGTATACGTTTACTTGTTGCTGATGGCGGCATTGTCAACAGAACGGATTTACAACGGTATCAGGTATGGTAAGCAAAGGTCGTCAGATGATGAAGATATCGGGGTCCAGGGGCGGTAAATAGGGTCGTAATAAGAAGAAACACATACAAAATGGCACAGTACACAACGAGACGCGAGCGCAACAACAAAGGAATGCGCCGATGCAAATCACAGAACTGTCAAATGTCAAAAAAATCCATTTCACTTGCGCACACTCAATGAAACACTGAATGATTAATTTAATTCAATTATTGTGTTATTTTTTAATTATTTACTTTATCCCATGACTAATAAAAAAATAGTTACTAGTCGAATTAAACGTAAAATAAGTACAAAACTAAGGAACAAAGTTAAAAATGGTCAACCAGCAATTTGTAAAATGGAACGTTTTAAAGAATTGATGGTTTGGATGCGTTCAAAATTCATATTTTGAACGCATCAATACGTTTAGAATTAGCTTAAATAAATGTAAAAATATCTTTTTTTCCTGCGTTTCTTTTAACATTGTGATAAGCGTAATTAATATACAATTCAATAAGCTATATTTTAAGATTTATTTCATTTCTATACACAGTCAGGTCAAATATGAACATTCTTCTTTATGTTATAATTTTAAAACGTGCATTAGGTTGAATTTTCAACAGCCTGACTCGTAGGTACTTTTTTACAGAAACCGGATGTTTGTAGATGGATCAGTGGCATTAAACTTACTCATTCCAATAACTCAGATTCTTGCGCTGTGGGATGAAGGAATGATGATGGATGAAGGTGTCAGGCAAGCCTATATTATGTTCTTATATTTGAAAAAAGAATTCAATATAACTGGCAATAAAACTGCAAACCAACCATGCAGTCCGCCGCGAAGCTCGCAGCGGAAGGGCGCAATCCCGCTTCAGTAGGGTCCCGGGTTTCCATCTCGGGATCCTCGGGCGGGGAGCCAGACGCCGTCAGCTCCAACTCGGAGCGAGTGGCCAGGCTTGCGGGGGTCGTGGAGGCCGCCATCAAGGATGTGGTCCAAAAGAGGCTTCCTTCATCCAGGAGCAGGGCCACATCCGCGGCGACAGCCTCCATTTTGGCGGCGGCAGAGGCGAGTTTCGGTGGGCCTCCGTCTGCATTGGACGAGACGTCCAAATTGCGGGCGGAGGTCGCCCGCCTGACCGCCACTACGGAGCTTCTGGTGAAGGAGAACCAGAAGCTCCGGGCAGACCTGGCTGAGCTCCGAGGAGCCGGCCCCCGAAAGGACGCGCAAGAGGAGCGCCAGCACGGGCCAAGCCAGCCCCAGCCCACCGCGGAGAATCAGGTTCTTGATCTGGTGCGGCAGGAGCTGGCAGCCTTCAACAGGCGATTCACCGTGCTGGAGGGCATCGTCCTGCGCCCTCCGCTAGCGGCAAGCCAGCCGGCCTTGGGCCGGCAGCAACCGGGCTCGTTTGCCGCCGCTGCGGCTGCTGCACCCAAACAGGGTTCGGCGGGCCGGGCCGACAGCGGGTCTGTGCTGAGACCCGCGGGGTCGGCCCCGCCGAAGGCGTCAAAGGTGCCGCCCAAAGCGGGTGGAGCGGCTGCACGGGCGGCGAAGGCCCCGAAGGCCCTGAAGGCCCCGAAGGCCCTGAAGGCCCCGAAGGCCCCGAAGGCCCCCAAGGCCCCGAAGGCCCCAGCCCAAGAGGAGAGACGGCCGTCACAGCCTGTCCCGACTTCCCAACCTCCTACGGCCGAGGCTGCCGAATGGCAAGTGGCCGGGGAGAAGAAGAAGAAGGGAAAGGCAGCAAGGGCGGCCAAACGAAGGAAGAGGCGGAAGCGGCGCAAGGAGCGGGCCGCTGCGGCTAGGCTCCGCGCCCCGAAGTCCGCGGCTGTAGTCATAACCCTACAGCCAGAAGCGGTACAGAAGGGCGTGACCTACCGCAGCGTGCTCGCCAAAACCAAGGCGGCGGTGAGCCTCGAGGAGGTGGGGTGTGCCGACGGCGTCCGGGTGAAGGTCACCAAGACCGGAGCCCGGATGCTAGAGGTCCCTGGCGCCTCCAGCGGCCCAGCTGCTGACGCCCTGGCCGCGAAGATCAGGGCGTTGCTGGTCGACGAGGCTCGAGTGTCCAGGCCCACCAAGAGCGCAGATATGCGCATCATGGGCCTGGACGACTCCGTGACGGAGGCAGAGGTTCTGGCTGCCGTCGCCAGGACTGGAAGGTGCCCTGCCGAGCAGGTGAGGGTGGGCGCTCTCCGTCCTGACCTCACGGGGCTGCAAACCGTAACGGTGAGCTGCCCCGTGTCGGCGGCGAGCCAAATAACTGGGAAGGGCCGAAGGCTCTTGGTGGGCTGGGTGTCTGCGCAGGTCAAGCTGCTGGAGCCCAGACCTCTGAGATGCTTTCGCTGCCATGTGGGCGACCACGTGGCAGCTAAGTGCACCTCGGAGGTGGACCGAGGGAGCAATTGCTTCCGCTGCGGTCAGCCCGGTCACAAGGCCGGCTCGTGCGATGCCGCGCCGCACTGCACAGCATGTGCGGCAGCTGGACCGGGAGCTACTCCTGGAAGCCTCGATCGTGCAGGCCTGGGTGTCATCACCGGACAGGCCTGCCGACATCAATGACGAGGTGGTGTGGTTCCAGGAGGCCATGTCCGAGATCTGTGACGTGGCAATGCCCCGGGTCCAGCCAGGATGTGCTCGGCGCCAGATGTACTGGTGGTCGCCGGCGCTTACGGCTTTACGCCAAGCGTGTATCGCCGCGCGACGCCGGTACACCAGGTACCGCAGGCGGCTCCGTAACCGCACGCCGGATACGGAAGCCATCGAGGCGGAGCTGTACGAGGGGTACAGAGCTGCGAGATTCGCCCTCCAAGCGGAGATCAAGCGGGCCAAAGAATTGGCCCGCGAGGAGTCGCTGGGGACTCTGAACAGAGACCCGTGGGGGCGCCCATACAAAGTGGTGCGGGATAAACTCCGCCCATGGGCGCTCCCGCTGACGCAGAGTCTCCGGCCGCAGCTCGTGGAGGGCGTGGTGAGCGCTCTGTTCCCTTCGCGAGTGGAACATACTCCCCCGCTCCGCCTCCTCCTGTGGTGCCTGACGCGGACCAACCCGACGACGACGACGATGCTCCCGAAGTGACCGAGGTAGAGCTGAGAGCGGGCGGTGCGTAGGCTGAATGCCAAAAGCACCGCCCCAGGACCAGATGGCGTGCACGGTAAAGCCTCGGGCCTCGACTCAGAGGGCTTTTAAGCGCATGCTTGGAGAGGGGCCAGTTTCCACTCCGTTGGAAGACGGGGAAGCTGGTCCTCATCAAGAAGCCGGGGCGCCCCGCGGACTCTCCGTCCGCTTACCGGCCCATCGTGCTGCTCGACGAGGTGGGCAAGCTCTTTGAAAGAGTAATTGCAGACCGCCTCGTCGGGCAGCTGACGCGGGTGGGCCGGATCTGGCGGAGAGCCAGTACGGCTTCCGCAGGGGGCGCTCTACGGTGGACGCCATCATGCGCGTACGAGCCCTCACGACGGGGGCTGCAGTAGCCCGGGGTAGGGTCGTCTTGGCGGTGTCTCTGGACATCGCCAATGCCTTCAACACCCTGCCCTGGAGTTGCATAGTGGAGGCACTCCGGTATCACCGGGTGCCGCCCTACCTCCGTCGCGTAGTCGAGGCATATTTGACGGACAGGGCCGTCATCTACCCTGGTCACCAGGGAGAATGGAACCGGCGAGAGATGTCGTGCGGTGTTCCACAGGGATCGGTCCTGGGGCCGCCTCTGTGGAACATCGGGTACGACTGGGTGCTGCGCGCCGACCTCCCTAGCGCCGTCAGCGTAGTATGCTACGCTGACGACACCCTGGTCCTGGCGCAGGGGTGGTCGCACGAGGCGGCGGCCAACATCATGACACGCGGGGTTGCGATAATCGTGGACAGGATCCGGCAACTGGGACTCGAGGTGGCATTGCACAAGTCCGAGGCCATGTGTTTTCATGGTCCTCGGAATGCGCCACCGGCCGGTTCCCAGATAACGGTAGGAGGGGTTCACATCGGCGTCGAGGGGACGATGAAGTACCTGGGACTCGTCCTCGACAGCCGGTGGAACTTCGTCGAGCATTTCCGACGTTTGGCTCCCAGACTGGACAGGGCCGGGGCTGCTTTGAGGCGGCTCCTGCCCAATCTGAGGGGGCCAAACGCCTCTTGCCGGAGGCTCTACGCGGGGATCGTGCGGTCCATGGCCCTTTACGGAGCACCGGTGTGGGCGCGTTCGCTAAGGCAGCGATCTACTCGCTGTCTGAACGCGTCCCAAAGGGTCATGGCGATCAGAATGATCCGAGGATACCGTACGATCTCCGGCGAGGCGGCGAGCCTCCTTGCCGGATTATCGCCATGGGATCTGGAGGCAAAAATCCTCGCGAACCTCTATGAGGAGCGCGAGGAGGCGAAACGCCGGGGCGAAACTCCGCTGCCGCGACAACTCGCGGCTCGGCGGACAGAGCTCCGGCAGGATCTCATGGCGACATGGAGACAGCGATTGTCACAACCCCGCGCTGGGCATGCCACCATTGCGGCGGTAGTGCCCCTCTTTGAGGCTTGGCTGGAGAGACCTCACGGCGCCCTCACCTTCCGCCTGACGCAGGTCCTCACCGGACACGGCTGTTCCGGGAGATTCCTGTTTCGGATCAAGCGGGAGGTGACGCCCGGGTGTTTCCATTGCACGGATCGCCCAGAGGACACGGTGGAGCACACGGTGGAGGTCTGCCCCGCTTGGGCGGAGCCACGCCGTGTCCTCGTGGATGCGATAGGCGGCAGCGACCTCTCGCGCCCTGCCCTGGTTCAGGCCATGGTACGGAGCGAGAGGGAATGGGAAGCCATCTCCTCCTTCTGCGAAGCAGTAATGCTCGCGAAGGCGGAGGCGAGACGCGTGAGAGAGCACCAACAACGGAGTCACCCTCACGCCCTCAGCAGCAGCCGCCTCAGGAGACGCCTGGGACTTCCGGCGCCGCGAGACGATCTCCGGCCACCGTAGATCCGGGCCTGCGGACGGTGAGTAATGGGTAGCTCGCCGTCCGATCAGCAACAGGCCCGAGAGTCGACGGCGCGTAGTGTTCCACACGCGCCTCAAAGAGTTGTCAGCAAGAGACGGGGCCAGTCATGGCCGATGCCTGCCCGGGGGTTGAGGATAAATTCGAAACAGAGTTACCTCGCCACTGGGCACTCAAAGGCAGGAAGGAACAGGGGTAGGTTTTAGTCAGTAAGAGTCTGACACGCCCTCCCGCTCCGCCCAGAGCGGGAGAAGTCATAGGATGATTTCCCACCCCACAAAAAAAAAAAAAAAAAAAACCATGCAGTCCGAATGCAGTTGGAGTGCAGTTGAATTGCAGTCCGTCTGTCTAGAGCCTAATTCATCCATGATAAAGTCCAAATTCCTTTGCAACTCATATTTTTAGGGTTTCGTACCAAAAGGGTCCAAACAGAGCCCTATTGTTGTCACTCACGTGTCCGTCTGTCCGTCTGTCTGTCTGTCCGTCCGTCGTCAGTCACAAAATTTTGTTACGAAGAATTTTTTAACTTCCCATTGACCTATCAATTTAAAATTTGATGATAATATTTATTATTACGTATACTTTACTAACAAATAGCAATATTTGGTACAGAACCCTTAATGCATGAAATCCGACATGCACTTGGCCAGTTTTTATTATATAATGTTTTTAAGTCAAATGGTCACTTAAAAAACAGCTTAAAATACACAATGCTAAAGTCGGTATCTACTTGAGTAGGTGGCGAGAGATTGAAAATATCTCGAATTTTTAACTCAAGTATATTAAACAACTGCCAGGATTGCGGGAATCTTTGAAAGAGTGACTGCGGCCCTGGCGCGGAAACTAAAGGAACTCGGGTGGGTTTTAGTCAGTAAGAGTCTGTCACGTGTAATTTGATGATTTACCACACAAATAAAATAAAAAAATATTGTATACAAAGGAAACAAAGGCAATTCAAATCAAAAAGCACCAAACAAATTAGAGCCCCGCATTTACTCTCCAAAAAACACAGAAAACCTTGATGATATCACTTGACGCCTGCGGTAAGTTTTCCGCAAACAACCAAGTAAAAACATGGCCTGATTCCATGTAGGTCTGTAGGTATGTTATTTTTTCATTCCATGCGGGGGAAAAAATAGAAATCCAGTCACAAAAATATACTCTATACCGCATAAGCTACCTTTCCTCTCGTTCGCATTGTTAAATAAAAATATAAAATCTCTCATGTACGGCTTTTTTGTTCCAACCCTATTCTTTTTGATGCTTTTCATATGACATAACGTACATGAGTTTAAATATCTGCATTACTTTAATAAAAGTAGGCAAATTTTCAGGAAATGTAAGTTTTTTTTGTTGAATGTGATTGACATGTAGGTACTGTGAATGTGATACCAATCGAGCTTAATTATCGTTTCTTTACTTTGTTGAATATTTTTATGTGTTAAAAGTTTCCACGTACGGAACGCCACGCTGCACTCCAGCAGGTGTAGTCACTAACTCAGTTGACATCAATTTGATAGGCACTATGAAGTACATTGCAGTTTTAACGTATAGGAAAACAAAAATGTAGTACGTAGTGCCTATTATAATCGATGTCCACCGAGCAAAGAAGCCACGTACTGCAAAGTGCCTATCAAATTGATGTCAACTGAGTTAGCGAATACACCTGCAGAACCGAAAGTATAGACCTGGGCAATAAGGGTGCCAGGCTCAAGTGGTGTTTGGATGGTCACGTCGGTTGCACGCATGATGACCGCTGGGCAAGTCTCCACGCAATGGGCGCCAGAGGATATACGCATCGCTGAAGCCGGCCCAGAAAGCGGTTGCGAGATCACCTGGACGAGCACCACGAAGTCTGTTTCGAGGTGGTGCAAGAAAAGAGTGCCGTAAAACATATGTAGGAGGCCTTTGCCCAGCAATGAGAAGAAAGAAAGAATAAAATTTATTCAGCAACAGTACACGAAACACGCACGGTACACAGAAATAATAATGAAGAAAAAGACATTACACACACTTAAAACAAACAAAGTCTGTGCCTCACGACTGCGCCAAAAAGGTCCATTTTAGCGATAATGTCAGACGGGCTGGAGCCGCCTGATGCTGGTTTTCAAATGAACCTTTCAAAGTGACTGTGACGGATCATTTGGAGGTAACAGCTACGATCTAGGTATAATTGTGAACCAAGTTCTATTAAATAAATATATAAACAGTAAATAGATATTTTATATAAGGATTTTATATGCGTGTAATGTAGGTTTGCATTAAAATACTAATTAATAAACAGAAGATACAAATATGAAATACTTAATACATGCTACACCAGCCGGACTTTAACTACGTACCATCTCGCCAAAAACAATCAAAACCCGATTCTCCTTATTCGTTATAGAAAAAAATCTATAAATAATTTTATGGAAGGAATATAATGCCTTAAATATAAAGTTCATTAGAACTTAGTATTCCAAGTCAATGCAAAGTTCAAAGTGACCCGCTATATAATCGGTAACGTTCATAATAACCGGATAACCGACGTTTAAAATCTGTTCGCGTTGCACCCATGTTGATAAGTTACGCTAATGAATAGTACATTAAAAAACTTTTTACAAAAAAAACAACCGACTTCAAAAAAGAAAATACACTAAAAATTAAAAAAATAACTTTAATTTGGGAAGTCGGTGTTTCTAGTTTGGTTTCTTCGTTATTTGTCACCGACTTCCGAAAATAAAGTTATTTTTTTAATTTTTAGTGTATTTTCTTTTTTGAAGTCGGTTGTTTTTTTTGTAAAAAGTTTTTTTTATTTTTCACTTTTTTTGTTGTAAAGTTATACCCGAATTGAAAGCCCCAAATATAGGGACTTTGAACATAGTTGGTGAAACTATGGTGTATCAGGGTGAACTGTACAAATCTGTATACCCCTTCAGAGCGTATTAGCGTGGTGTAATGTTGTGAAGTGGTGAAAACAATATACAGACATGCGATTGCAGCATTTCTGGAAGGTTTGCTATCATTTATTGAAGAGTTCCATTGTGTATCTCCGAAGTTATTTATCAGATCTTCACCAAATTAAAATGGGACCACATGTGAAGCAACAGCTTCCAAATAAAAAAAAATCTTCAAAATCGGTTCCCGTAGTAAAAAGTTATGAGGTAACACACATAAAAAAAAAATATACAGTCGAATTGAGAACCTCCTCCTTTTTAACCGACTTCAAAAAAAAGGAGGAGGTTCTCAATTCGACTGTATTTTTTTTTTTTTTTATGTGTGTTACCTCATAACTTTTTACTAGCTGAACCGATTTTGATGATTTTTGTTGGAAAGATGGTGCTTCACATGTGGTCCCATTTTAATTTGGTGAAGATCTGATGAAGAAGTTCGGAGATACACAATGGAACTCTTCAATAAATAATAGCAAACCTTCCAAAATTGCTGCAATCGCATGTCTGTATATTGTTTTTACCACTTCACAACATTACATCACGCTGATATGCTCTAAAGGGGTACACAGATTCGTACAGTTCACGCTGATACACCCTGATTTCACCAAATATTTTCAACTTTCCTATTTTTGGGGCTATCAATTCGGGCATAACTTTACTATTAATTAAGTTTTAGAATGGGGTACAACAACTAAAAAGTGAAAAATAAAAAACTTTTTACTAAAAAAATTCAACCGACTTCAATAAATAATACTAAAAAATGCAAAATAACTTTAATTTCGGAAGTCGGTGTCAAATAACGAAGAAACCAAACTAGAAACACCGACTTCCGAAATTAAAGTTATTTTGCATTTTTTAGTATTATTTATTGAAGTCGGTTGATTTTTTTTTGTAAAAAGTTTTTTATTTTGAAGTCGGTTAAAAAGATAGAATAAGCATGTACCTAAGTGAAAGAGATAGTTAACATTTAAACGACTGCGCTTCAATTGTTTTGTTGAAGAAACGATTATGACAAAACGTCCCAAGTAGGACGTCTTCGAGACTTCTTTTTTTTTTTTTGTTGTATGGGTAATCATCCAATGACATCTCCCGCTCTAGGGTGGAGCGGGAGGGCGTGTCAGACTCTTACTGACTAAAACCCACCCCTGTTCCTTCCTTGCCCTGAACGCCCAGAGGCGCGGTAACTCACTTTCGAATTTATCCACAACCCCTTTGGGAAGACGTTTTCGAGTCTTCACGATGTGCCTCTTTTCAGGGTTCCGTACCCGAAGGGTCCAAACGGAGCCCTATTGCTGTCACTCACGTGTCCATCTGGCCGTCATCTGCCACACAGGTAAAAAATCTGTGACAATTTCAAGACTGCAGCTCCAACCGGTTGGAGCCTGTAGCTCCAACCGGTTGGAGCTGCAGTCTTGAAATTGATCTATAACTCCCAAACCAAATTAATTCGTAAAGTAAATTTCCTACGCATTGCTAAAATAAACGTAGAATTTATCCTAAAATAAATTACTCCTACATTAATTTCTTCTCATTGGTATTAGTAAGAATTGATTTCACTTTCATGTTACCACCTGTGTTATTAAAATTAAAATTTAATCAGGCCTCTTTGATATCAAACCTTTCATTTTGATGTGCGAACAGAGGGGGTTGTGTGAAATTCGTTTTTGCTTCTATTTGTGGAAGGGGTAGTTAATAGAATGAGTGTAACATCACAGGCGTTTTGGGTAATTAGGCTCTTTCTTCCTTTTAGCTTTTCATTTGATTTCTCATTAAGCTTTGGTTCCAATAAATTGGTTCGTTTATAATAGGGATGTGTTCTGAAAACAAAAATAATAATTCTATTTAGTCCGAAGTTAAGATTATCAGAAAATATTGTACACGTAATTTTTGCTTTACCAAACCAATATAAATTACAAAGACAAAACTCATCAAAGTTCAAGATTAAGCTTGTTAAGTCACTTCGTGGTAAAAAGTGTAGCACGGCGTGACGTCACGCGAAATTTCAACGCATTGTATCATTTTTTTACTGCCTTCAAAAAGGAGGAGGTTCTATGTTCGACTGTATTTTTTTTTCTTTTATGTATGTCCACCGATTTCTCCGTCAGTTGTGGACCGATTTTCAAAATTCTTTTTTATCCGAAAGAATATACTCTCGAAGTGGTCCCATGAAAATTTTATAAAAACTGCTTCAGCAGTTTTTGAAAAACTGAACAAAAACAAAAAATATGTATACCTAGATGACGTTTTGGTTTTCTCAAATTATGAGTATGTTTAAATTCCACTGTCACGGTACGGAGATGGAGTCTTGGTGTGGGTGGTGTGGTGCCGGAGGTAAAGGTCACACGTAGAGGAGGACGAAGGTAGGAGGATCGTAGATGAGGAGTTGAATGAAGAATAACACACGACGAGATAAGACGTATATTTCATTATTAACAGTAGGCTTTATTTGTAATATGGAGCACTGTAGGAGGTTTGGTCGATGTCGTCACAGAAGTGAAGGAAACTCGAAGATAGCTTGAGACGTTTAATTTTTCAGCAAGATTACAGTGTTTTTTATAATGATGTTTTGACGTTAAAACTTTACATAAAATAGGCGCTGGTCCACACAACCGAGTCCGCTCGGACGAGGGCTGGGGACTTAGTCCTCTAATCCAAAAAAATACTATGGCTCGGCTACTCCGCCAAACTATCATGGGTGTCCCGCGTGACCTTTCCCACAAGGACTAGATCCGCCGATGCACCTCGCTGATAGCAGGAGAAATAGCTTGATTTGACTTACAATTCCCTTAGGAGGTCATTAGGCTACGGAGAGTCATAACACCGCGATTCAGGACTGTGACGTATTTGTACAACTCCATCTAGCGTCGAGGTGCCATAATTAATCTGTCGAGGGTCACTAATTCACGGAGAATCTTAACACCGCGATCTAGAATCGTGACGTAGTCGTACAGCGCCATCTCGTAGCGTCCGGCGGGACTGTTATGACATCGATGATCTAAGGTTATACCACTTGACAGGCTGTGTTAATAATTAACTCTAAGTACGTGTGTTACAATCTCCCCCTCAGTCCTCGAAGACGTCCCGGCGAGAAGGACTGGATAATGGGTCACTATTGTTTCTTAGGACATCCAAGTCCTCGTTTGGATCCAGGGAGAGGCGTGCTGACAACTCTCTCCTTTTTAAGTCGTCCTCTTCTTCGCAGGTGTTTTATGGCTTCCGTATTTTCAACCGGGGAATCATCTTCCTTCTCCCCCTGGACCAGAACTGCTCCAAGCGCGTAGCTACTGGCATCGGTCTTGAGGGTGTAGGGCTTTGTTTTATCGGCTTGCCGTAATACCGGGGCGGTTGTTAACCGAGTCTTAAGCGTGTTTCTTACATCCGATTGGACATTAACCGGGTAAAAGCTTAAGTTTTCCGATTGTATTGAACGTTGTTTATTTGTGCAGCATGTTGGGCAACTACTGCGAACTACGCCAGGTGTACCACACCCGTAACATGACACTCTGGGTGCGAACGGAGATGGATCCTGCGTAGATTTGGTAGGAGTTTCATCCCTGGATGGGACCTCAGGAACCTTATCCGATCCAGATGCTTCTAACTCCTGTTGCTTCTTTTTCAGCTTCCTACACTGTTCGGTAGCATGGCCTAAGAAATGACAAAACTCGCACTTCACTTTCATTTTTGAGTTAGTTTTGGGCTTCTCATCTCTGCGTTTGTCTCCATCATCCAACCTGTCATTCCACATTTGTTCGACGCCCCGAGCAGCTTCTAGTAATTCGTCGTAACTTTTAACGGAGTTGCGTGGAATCTTGTCACGTATTCCGTGTTTCAGCTGACCGTATACCATGTGAAGTTGATGGGATTCCGGTATTTCAGGTTCCGGAAGTTGAGCGAACAGCATTCGCTTATGTGCCACGAAACTTTCAGTGGTCGTGTGGTCGTCTTGTGTTTCATGAACGATTTCTTGATATAACACATAGGCAGGTTTCCTTGGAGCAAAAGTATGGCACAGACGTTCTTTAAAATCTGCCCATGTGGAGACATATTTTTTTACTCCCTGCCACCACACTGCAGCTTCACCTTTGAGGAGCAGTGGTAATCCAGTGAGCGCTTCTGCATCACTTATGTTTTCAACTTGTTTGAAAACAGTCGCTGCCGCCAAAAATGCCTCTGTCACTTCGGTATCCTTCGTCCCGTCGAATTCCGCTTTGCAGGTGGTGAAAGAACCGTGTCTTCCTGGTGAAAGTCTCGACAGCAGCGCCTCGAACTGAGCGTCAGTCAAGGTCACCGACATGTCTGCTTTCCCTCTTGCAATTGTTGTCGTGATTCTTCCGGATCGTGTGACGTACTTCGGTTTTTCTTCGTGCCCCACGTTGGTCGCCAGATTGTAGGAGGTTTGGTCGATGTCGTCACAGAAGTGAAGGAAACTCGAAGATAGCTTGAGACGTTTAATTTTTCAGCAAGATTACAGTGTTTTTTATAATGATGTTTTGACGTTAAAACTTCACAAACTATCATGGGTGTCCCGCGTGACCTTTCCCACAAGGACTAGATCCGCCGATGCACCTCGCTGATAGCAGGAGAAATAGCTTGATTTGACTTACAATTCCCTTAGGAGGTCATTAGGCTACGGAGAGTCATAACACCGCGATTCAGGACTGTGACGTATTTGTACAACTCCATCTAGCGTCGAGGTGCCATAATTAATCTGTCGAGGGTCACTAATTCACGGAGAATCTTAACACCGCGATCTAGAATCGTGACGTAGTCGTACAGCGCCATCTCGTAGCGTCCGGCGGGACTGTTATGACATCGATGATCTAAGGTTATACCACTTGACAGGCTGTGTTAATAATTAACTCTAAGTACGTGTGTTACAGCACTTATTAATCGTACGTACACCATACATTGTGATTAGGTACATATTGAAATTGTATTATTGTCAGGACTATGCCTGAAATCTCTTGAAAACGTAACTGTCAGTAATTGAATAGAAGAAAAATTAAAATGATAGGTAGGAGCTTAGTCTAGCTCGGCAGCAGAATTAGAACTGATTTTTAATATAAAAACAGAGACTTGACAGAGAAAACAAGTAATTTTTGAATTTTAAATTAAAAAAGGTAGGAAAGAACGTAGTTTTTGAATAGAGGTAAAAAAATAAAGGCTTTAACACTGCCTTGTTACACCACGTTCCATATTATTGGGGTTTTGAGTTCTGGGGTATAACAACTAAAAAGTAAAAAATAAAAAACATTTTTACAAAAAAAAAACAACCCACTTCCAAAAAAGAAAATACACTAAAAATTAAAAAATTACTTTCATTTCAGAAGTCGGTGTCAAATAACTAAGAAATAAAATACAAACACTGTTATTTTTTGTAAATATGTTTTTTATTTTATGTCGACGCCGGCGTGACTAAAGAAAAATACGTGTTTAGTATTTTTTTTTTGGTTATCTAACTGACGGTCTAATTAGATTTTTTTTTGGAAAGTACCCTATTAGGTGCTGGTAACCTTAAAATGGTTTGAATAGTCCTTAAATCGCTCAGAATTTAAAGGTTTATAAATATAATATTTTATCAAAACGCCTTATAGAGCGGACTATGTGTGCTTAAGAATTTTATTTTCTTTTATTTTATATTTTAATAAACGCCGTCTAGAATGACCTTACAATTGAAATTAAAATATGCGACAAGCAAAAAGGGTTCGATTATTTATTAAAACTTCATGCAACACAAATGTACCGACCAATCATGACGTACGCTGGCCCTGTCTTCGCACACGCCAAGCCCTACCTCTTACATAAAATGCAGACTCTTCAAAACCGCTTCCTCCGCAACGCGGCGGGAGCTCCCTACTTTGTCCGTAACGAAGAGCTGCATGTTGACTTCCGACTCCCTACTATCCAGCAGTTCCTGAAACGGCTCACCAAGCGTTTCATGGATACTGCTGAAAAACATCGAAACCCCCTAATTGTATCGGCCGCCCGATACGTACCCTCCCGCATCTCCAAGGTGCGCCGGCCCAGACATACCCTACTCATACCTGATGACCCCACCACTCTGCTCCAGGAGAGCCGTAGGGAAACCAGCACACTACGCAAACGCAGACCGCCGTCGTTCCGCCCTCGCCGTCGAGGTCCGTCGCGAAGACCCAGTCAATGCCCTCCCAGTCTCTTGCCAGCACGCGCCGCTGAGCCAACTGATTCCCCAATTAATGGAAACTTGATCCAGCCTTCCCTTGCTGTCCCCCCCCCCAGTGACGCCCTAAGCCGAGGCCCGTACTCCGCAGGGAGTGCCCTTAGCGTAGTCACTTAGTTTATAAGAAATAATAAGTCCTGGCTGGAGGCTTTAATAATTTAGAGCCTTCACAGGCAAGCTCGGTTAAGCAGACGACAGCCTCCTAGGCTGACCTGCAAGATGTCACTCAAAAAAAAAAAAAAAAAAACACAAATGTACCAGTCAACAAAGGGTGGTGGAGAGATAACATGGCAGATGCATAAACTGAAAAAAAAAAATACTAAGACGAAAATAGTTACGAAAGTATATATATATAGTTATTGGCATTTAGTTTCCGAGATATACGCAGTTTTGTAAAGTTGGGTAAAAATTGCATTTCGTGTTTTTAATTGATCATTAATTATTGCTCTCAATTATCTATACCTACATGTTCATATAGTAAATGAGTTTATATGATGTTTCTAAGTACCAGCTTTTTAGCTTAATTTTTTTTTCATTATTTTTTTTCGTGCTTTTTCTCAAATCGAGCTTCTACAGAATTAAAAACAACTTCAAAATGTCTAATAAAAAGAAATGTGCCAGATTTTGAATATTTTTTTAATCCTATCAATTAACTATTCTAGATACCGAATCTAGTCTACTTAACTCAATACCCCACAACTGAAACCTTTTCGCTTGGAAGCCCACAAACGGTGGGAATATAGGAAGGTCCTCAATTCGCAAATGATTTCGGAAATACGATTGTATGGTAAATTTTTACTTCACAGGCCCTTTAAGGTTCTGCCAGTTTTGCAGGAGTGTTTGAAAAAGCCACCACGGCCCTGGACAGGCAAATGAAGGTTCACGGGTGGGTTTTAGTCTGTCAGAGTCTGGCACGCCCTCTCTCTATTTTTGATGTGAAACATCTATAGCCACACGTAAAACCGATTTCTGGCGTGGCGACGCATGCCGTGGGACGCGTCGCCACGCTATACGACACGATACGACACGATACGACACGACACGACACAACACGACACGACACGATGTCGTTCGTTCGTCATCGGTCGTTGTTGTTTTTGTATTTAATGAAAATAAATGTTTATTCAATAAAGAGTCATCGTTATCTGGAAAAAAATCGTAATATTTTATTTTATCATTATGACATATTTAGTTCCTATCACAATATGTTCTTTTCTGCATATTACTTTTACAAAATAATGTCGATGTTTCACATCTGCCAGGCGTCCCGTGACGGCTCACTTTTTTTTTTGAAAAAAGTTTTTTATTTTTCACTTTTTAGTTTTTTTTTTACTGATTTTTGTTGTACACCACAAGTAAAACTAAATATTAAAGTTATGCCCAATATCGATAACACGAATAACATGGCATTTGAACATTTGGAGACAACCAAAACGTCATATATGTATACATATTTTTTGTTTATTGATTTTTTCAAAAAATGCTGAATCAATTTTGATAAAATATATATGGGATCACCTTTGAAGTGTCATGAATGTGAATGGCCTATCAAACAAAAAAAGAATCATCAAAATCTATTCACAAATGGCGGAGATATCGGGTAAGAAACACACAAAAAAAAAAGACAGACGAATTGAGAACCTCTCTTTTTTGAAGTCGGTTAAAAAGTCCCAATAACGAATTATAGCCCACACCCTCTCACAGAGAGGAGGTCTGTGCCCCAGCAGTGGGGACATCAAAAAGGCTGATGATGATTATTTAAAGGCAACAGCATGGAACAGGTAAGGGTTTAAATGACTGATCGCGGGACCCAAAAAACGGAAAAATCGTTTTTTTGCCGAATTTCATTTAACTAGCTTAATCTAAATTTATTTACAAACTTTAGAATAATAATGGCCACCTGTAATATGTATTCCATTTGTATATATACCATAGTTGCTTTTGTTTGAAGTTATCCACAGGTAAAATAGCATCTTCTTACTAAAACTTAAAAAAATATTTTCAAGCAAAAGGCCTTCTTATATTTCATATTATTTTTAAAAAAGATAAAATTTGTTCTGCAGATAACATTAACTTTTACGGTAGGTTCACGCACATTCCACATTGTCAAAACAGGTTACTTTACCTAATACTTAGTAGGTAAGTATATGCCAAGACAAAAAGTACAATTTAAAAACTGTGCCTGTGCAAAAAATAAAGAGGAACCTTATTTTTAGGGTTCCGTACCCGAAGAGTCTAAACGGTGCTCTATCGCTGTCACTCAAGTTTCCGTCTAGCCGTCTGTCCGTTTGTCTGTCTGTCCGTCGTTTGTCACAAAATTTTGTTCCGATTTTTTTTTTAATTTCCCATTAAAATAAAATTCGGAACAAACATAAAACCCAGAACTTGAAATGTGGTGAGAATATTTATTATAACGTATATTTTACTAACAAAAACCAATATTTGGTACGGAACCCTAAATGTTCGAAAGCCGACACGCACTTTGCCAATTTTTAAACGAACATGCCAGTAAAATTTTTAGATATTTACAACAGAGGAAGCGGAGCTAACCTTAATAATATTAGACACAGAATTTTAGCCAAAATACTCGCAGTGTTTGTAATTTTATCTGAAAATTAATCGGATCGTTTAGTTTTGGCCTAGATTCAAATTCCCTTCTTAAATTAATTTTAGTGTAGAGCGAGTGGCTGTGGGTTTTGCATGTTGCATGTTTTTACAATGGAATCTATATACTACATATAATAAAACTAAAGAATTTGTTTGTTTGTTTGAACGCTCTAATCTCTGGAACTACCAGTCGGATTTTAAAAATTCTTTCTTTATATGATAGCCACATTCATGAGAAAGGGGGAGACAACAAAACTAGGCCATTAGGCACAAAGGGGGTTTTTACAACTGGGGTAAGCCCAGTTGGACAGCTAGTCAGTTAAGGCGCTATTAACTGCCAATGACCTTCAGTGGTTAGCTTGTGTGTTCTGTTCTGAGTTCACGTAACGCGTCGTACGTCCACCTAGTAATAGGACTCGCCCATCAAGGAGCGCTGTCCGAAGTTAGACGCATTATTAATTTATTACACATAAAACCACAGGTATTAAACTAAAACACTTAAACTAAATTATAAATCAAATCAAATCAAATTATTTTTATTTCAGGCCTAATGACCTATATAAAAAAATAAAAATATTACAAAATTAAATTATTAGATGAGAAAGAAAGAATAAATAATTAAATGATCTTTAAAATGGTGAAGGTTTCATAAAAAATACGCTCTATAGTTTTTGCTCTATCCGTGTTAGACATCATCATTCTCCTGCCCTTATCCCAATTTATTTGGGGTCGGCGCAACATGTCTTTTTCTTGCATACTCCTCTATTAGTCGTCATCTCTGTAGTCACCCCCTTTTTGCCCATATCCTCTTTCACACAGTCCAACCATCGTTTCTTTGGCCTTCCCCTACTCTTATAGCCATCCACATCCATACACAAGACTTTCCTCACGACATTTTCATCATTCCTCCGCATCATATGCCCATACCACGACAACCGATTTCCACATAACTTTTCAGTCAGCGGTGCCACTTTCAGACTTCCTCTTATATACTCATTCCTATTTCTATCCATGCGCGTAACACACATCGCTCTTAGCATTCTCATCTCTATCCGTGTTAGACATAACTTTACAAATTACAGTATGTTATAAAAATATAATTTCAAATATTCTCAGATCAAATTTCGTAATTTCGGAAATTGTTTACAATAACATATAATTTTTTACAAAGAAAGATGTCCGGTCGTTTAGACGTGATGTTCAATTAAAAACCATTAAAAGTCGTTTAACTGCGCATTAATAAGCTTAAGCATAATCTGCCTTTATAATATTCACACTGCTGGAACTCAGGCCTCCTCTCTGGAAGAGGGAGGGAGGGCCGTACCACGCAGGCCTAGTGCGGGTTGGTTTGGTTTGGTGTCCTCATGATTTATTTATTTCACACAAATAAGTACAAAATCTTACAGTAGACCAAGACGATGTTATACACACCTATTAAACTATTTATATATTTTATTATATATTACTAACTTATGTATAAAAACTCAACAATAACATTAAACACTAATTTGCATGTCTACTTCAATGCACTTTTGTGCTCCTGATACAAATTTCGGCAGGCTATCGAACACATCTTCCGACGTCATATTATTTATAATACGTGCGGCCCTTGACAATGGGGCAAATTAAAGCTAAGTCGTCCGAGGCGTGGGCACATATCAGTCCGGGACACTCAGCCGCAGCGCTTCCAGCACATCTGGGTGGTGCACCAGCCCGTGCAGCACCCTCGCTACGTACTTTACTAAAGTGACGTCCCTTCTGACCGCCAGCCTAGTGTACCCGGCCATGCCCAACACAAACAGACTCTGATACATTAACGGGTAGAATGGGTAAACCCCATATTGCTTCAAATATAAATACCTCGTAAATTTATTTTGTATCCTTTCAACCATGAGATTATATTTGTTCTCATGCGGATTCCATATTATGGCACTAGTCTCGAGATTACTGCGAACTAAAGCATTATATAGTATTTTCCTTCACCGTTTTGAGAGCAGTGGTAATAAAATAATTTACTCAAAGTAAGGCGCGCCTGGCTTTGCACCCGCCGTTACTACTATAACTGCTCTTTACCTAAATATAATAATGCAGTAGTCTTATTATGTAAAGTCACCAATACTTGTACAAAAGCTGAAAACCAAAATATTCCAACTCAGAAACTACTCTACCTAACAATTTCCATTGTAGCACAAAATATCTGAGTATTACTTTACAAGGAATATCTCCTGTTAGAACTGTCTTCAAACAATCAAAATACCACGTCATCTGATTCAATAGAGCGCCTTACTTCACCTCAAATTGTAGCCCAAACTCAAATATTTGGACAAACATTCGCTATTGGACAATGCTAAGTAAGCGCCAAGAATCTGCGCTGTGTGTGTGGGGCCATACGACTAGCGTCGGTACAGGTAAAATTAAAAAAGCTTATGGCGGATCGGAACCCTCCGCGGGTCGTTGCGCTGTAGCAAATTCATGGACAGCGTTGTTTTTTTTTTTTTTTGTGGGGTGGGAAATCATCCAATGACTTCTCCCGCTCTAGGGTGGAGCGGGAACCCGGGCTTGCGGACGGCGAGCAGTGGGTAGCTCACCGTCCGATCAGCACCAGGCCCGTGAATCGACGGCGCGTAGTGTTCCACGCGCGCCTCAAAGAGATTAGTGTCAGCCACCACTGACGGGGCCCATCGTGGCCGGTGCCTGCATGCCCAGGGGTAGCGGATAAATTCTGAAAATGAGTTACCGCACCCCTGAGCGCTCAGACAGGGAGGGAACAGGGGTGGGTTTTGGTCAGTAAGAGTCTGGCACGCCCTCCCGCTCCATCCAGAGCGGGAGAAGTCATTAGATGATTTCCCACTAAACCAAAAAAAAAAAAAAAAGGTTACTGACTAAAACCCACCCCTGTTCCTTCCTGCCCTGAATGCCCAGGGGCGAGGTAACTCTGTTTCGAATTTATCCTCAACCCCTGGGCAGGGTGACAGCGTTGTTGAGAAGCGAAACGCGGACTTCACATTTGTCATTAACTCTGAATCGAACTACTTTTTATACATACATTCTGTCAAAAAAGTATCGGGAATTGATCTTTTGTTTGTGGTTCCAAATTCTTTTTTTTTTTTTGCTAGTTTAGCACAGTTGTTTTCCATTTTGGCGCGGAGTTTGAGTTGTATAATATGTCATTTAGATTAAATACAGTGCCGTTTTTTGTTAGATCATCTCTAGTGTGTGTTGCGAATTTCATAATGGACAAAAACATCGAACAAAAAGTTTGTCTCAAATTTTGCATCGCAAATGGAATTTCGTGTTTGGAGTCGCTGAAAATGTAACTGAAGGCTTACGGTGAATCGACTTTATCAAAAATACGTGTTTATGAGTGGTGCAAATCGTTCAAAAGCGGTCGAGATGTGATGGTAGATGTGCCTCGCTCTGGTAGGCCATCAACGTCTTCAACTGAAGTTAAAATCGCAAAAGTGAAAGAAATAGTGACTGAAAATCCTCATTCAAGTTTGAGAGAGATAGCCGCTGAACTTTCTGTGTCTCACGAGTCGATCCGAACCATTTTTAACATTTACTTGGGTATGAAACATGTTGCCGCTTGACTAGTCCCAAAATACTTGAATTTTCTCCAAAAACTCAATCGCATAAGAATCGCTGAGGACATGCTAGAACGAGTCAATTCCGAACCAACATTCATGAAACGGTTTACGAGTTTGACATGCAAACCAGTCCACAAGCTTCGGAGTGGCGCCTTCCAACTGAAGGTAGAAGACATAAAAGAGAATTCGCGGCGACAACTGAACTCAATTCCGAAAATAGCTTTTAAAAAATGTTTCGACGGTTGGATTCGTTAGCGTAAGTGTATCATTTCTAAAGGAGCATACTTCGAAGGCGATAAAACTTTGAAAGAATAACTAACATTTTGTGTATTATTGACCTTTTCCTGGTACTTGACTCTTGACAAAGTAGTATATGAGGAATGATAGTTTGCTCTTTAAAAACCTTAAAAAAGAACCTTAAAAAAAGTTGTTGTCTTAGTCGTCATTTTGTGATATAGAGATGATTTCAAGACCTTGCAAAACATTACCATAGTACCTCTTTTGTTTATGACATCGAAAAATCATTTGGTGCCGATATTCTTTAGATACCTATCGTTTTTTAGATCATGGTGGAGAGAAAGAAGAGGAAGCCTACTTATTGCAACCAGTGTGGGACAGCGCCGGCAAGATCGAACATGCTGCTACGTCCTGCTGTACCGATGACGCAGCTTTACGTATCCCGTTTGCACCACTCTACAAAGACTGAGGACATCAAAGAGTATATTCGGGTGAAGACCAACTGGACCTTGATGGTGGCGAAGTTGGAGGCGCGCCGTAACACCAATTTCAAGTCGTTCGTGGTACGCGTTCCGACGCACCATTTGATGACCTTTCTCAAGAAAGATTTTGGTCGAAAGGTGTGCTGTATGCGTTTCCGCAGCCGTCCACGCGACACCTCGCAGCGTAACACGACGCCGTCACTTCGTGTACAGTAGTTTTTATTTATTGTATAAAATATATGTACGAGTATATTAGTTTATAGTAATTATTGTTTTATATAAGCATATATGTATTGTGTTGTATGGGCCTTAGTTGCCTGAAATAAAGGATAAATAAAAAAAAAAATTAAAAAAAACTTTTTTGCCAAAGACTTGACTCATGCCCGCTACACAATCCCGTACACTGTTACTTCTGATAGCCATAATCGACAGTGGCAATCACCAGAAAAGCATTGAGGCAATGAAGCTCGACGACTCCCAGAAAATTGGATCCCGTAATGAAATTAGGATTTCTAAGAAACAACAGACTCAAAAAAATCTTTATAACAAAAAATACAACCGACTTCCAAAAAAAAATACATTTAAAATTTAAAAATAACTTTAATTTCGGAAGTCGGTGTTTGTATTTTATTTCTTCGTTAATAGACATAAAAAAAACATACGTACAGTCGAACATAGAACCTCTTTTTTGCGAAGTCGGTTAAAGTGACACCAATATTTCAAACTTTACTTAGTTTTTAGGGTTCCGTATCCGAAGGGTAACCAACGGGACCCTATTACTATGCCTCCGCTGTCCGTCCATCTGTCAGCAGGCTGTATCTCATGATCCGTAATAGGTAGAACTTTGAATTTTTTACAGAAAGTGCCGCTATAACAACGAATAACTAAAAAAACAGTGACACTCTAGGAGTGCCGACAGAAGTGAAAACTTGAACAAAAATGCCCAACGCGCATCGCGATCCGCTACGAGTGCTAGCACTATCGTAGCGAACCGCGTAGCGATCGATTCGAGATATAAATCATAAATAGCCCCAAAACGGTAAGTTCAATCGCAAAAATTACCAAAATTTGGGCTTCCCTTATAAAAACCCCGTAGAAAGATTAATAAGATCTAAATTACGAGTAAAAAAAACCATTACAATTGCTACTAAGTGCTACCCGTCGTAGCTGACCGCTACGCGATCCGACGGTCGGTGACGGTGTCGAGTTCAATTGTTTTTTCCCATCTTAAAAATGCCCAACGCTCCTAAAGAAGTTTTCACTTAAAAAATAAATTAAAAATTAAAGGGAGCCCCCTTCTATAAATATGTTTGATTTTTTTACTTTTTGCTCGATCTTAATAATGGCAACAAGTAGACGCGTATAATTTTATACGATGGTACAGAACCGTTCTAGCGCGAGTCCGACTCGCACTTGGCCGATTTTTTTCTTTATTTTTAATAGTCTGTAAATAATGATATTTACAAGTTAATAAAATATAAATTAACTAGCGACGCGCCCCATCTTCGCTCGGGTACTAATTATACATATAAACCTTCCTCTTCAATCACTCTATCTATTAAAAAAAAACCGCATCAATATCCGTTGCGTAGTTTTAAAGATTTAAGCATACATTTAGGGACAGAGAAAGCGACTTTGTTTTATACCATGTAGTGATATGTAACAACCGACTTCTAAAAATTACAAAATAACTTTATTTTCGGAAGTCGGTGTTTTTATTTTGTTTCTTCGTTATTTGACACCGACTTCCGAAAAAAAGTCATTTTGTAATTTTTAGAAGTCGGTTGTATTTTTTGTAAAAAAAAGTTTTTTTTTTCACTTTTTAGTTGTTGTACTCCAGAAGTAAAACTAAATATTAAAGTTGCCCGAATGGATAACCCCAATAACATGAAATTTGAACATTTGGAGAAAACCAAAACGTCATCTGTGTATACATATTTTTTGTTTATGTTGATTTTTTCAAAAAGTGCTGAATCGATTTCGATAAAATTTATATGGGACCATTTCTGAAGTATGACCTACCAAACAAAACAAAATCATCAAAATCTATCAACAAATAACGGAGATATTGCGTAACAAATGTACAAAAAAAACATACAGACGAATTGAGAACCTCCTCTTTTTTGAAGTCGGTTAAAAATGGCATAAAAGGTAAGGTGTAGAAGTCATTGGGTATCGAAAAATTCATCCACATCGAATCTGGGAAAGGTGCCCAGAACACTGGCAGCAGTGCAACGTTGAATGGCAATGCTGATTCTTTTAGTTGATTCTGCAACAAATACTCATGACAACGTACACTCCCATCCGCCCCGCCCGATACGAACCCTCCCGCATCTCCAAGGTGCGCCGACCCAGACATACCCTCCTCATTCCTGACGACCCTACCACCCTGCTCCAGGAGAGCCGTAGGGAAACGAGCACCACAGTCCGCAAACGCACACAGCCGTCCTTCCACCCCCGCCGAAGAGGCCCGCGAAGACCTGATCAATGCCCTCCCCGTCTCTCGCCAGCACGTGCTGCTGAGCAAGCATATCCCCCAAATAATGAAAATCAGATCCAGCCTTCCCTTGCTGTCCCTCCAGTGACGCCCTAAGCCGAGGCCCGTACCCCGCAGGGGGTGCCCTTAGCGCAGTCACTTAGTATGTAAGAAAAACTATAAGTCCTAGCTGGAGGCTTTAACAAATTAGAGCCTTCACAGGCAAGTTCAGTTAAGCAGTCGACAACCAATAGGGTTGAACTGCGAGTAGTCAACCACAAAAAAAAAAAAAAAAAACACTCCCATCCGCCATTTTAAAGTCCTCACACTAGAAGTTCAAACATAGATGCTGGCTTCGTTCTAAATCACACGGAAGCCCGTTTGAGCTGCTGCCAACCTTACTAAACTAAATCGGATTTAAGCCTTTTGGACGCTAACGAATTTTAAATATGGGTAGTTAGCTCCCTGATTTGTTAAAGAGGATTTCAACAGATCATATTGATTTACTGCACGAAGTTTTCGGTGGGTGGGAATTTCATTATGAGTTCGATCTGTGTGTAAAAGACACTTAACGGAATTGTTCAATAAACTATTGCAAAATTTTGAAAAAATCCGGCAAAGTGCGAGTTGAACGAACACGAAGGGTTCCGTACCATGAAATAAAAAAAAATACAAAATAAAAATACGTTTCCAGAAACGTGTTTTTTAAGGGTTTTTATTTTGGCCGGAGCCCTTTTATAACTTAATTTATTTTTATTTTTATTATTTGTTGTTATAGCAGCAACAGAAACACACATTCTGTGAAAATTTCAACTGTCTACCTATTACGGATCAAGATATACAGCCCGCTGACATACAGACGGACAGCGGAGTCTTAGTAATAGTGTCCCGTTGGGGCGTTGGTTACCCTTTGGGTGCGGTAGGTACGGTAACCGTAAAAATGAGTTAGACATGTATTAAGTGGCATAAAGCACCTTTGCACTTACTGCGATATCCGTGAGAGGGCGTGTCTTAGCGGTTTTGGCGCGAATCAAGTGAACACTGGGAGTAACATCGCTGCATCATCTTATTGGTCATGCATGATGCATAAAAAAGGCATTTTTGCAAAAGTGACAGTGTTGCACCGGGGCCGGGGGTGCGGTACGTAATTAATGTTTTGGCTTGTTCAAATACGAGTATCAAACCTTTAATTGCGGCAAGTTTAACAGTTTTAAAGCAAGGTAAGCATACAATATAAGTGAGCCGTGGTGGCCCAGTGGTATTGGCCGCGACTTACAAGTTGTATGTCGTGAGTTCAAACCCAGGGAGGCGCTTTACTTTGTGTGAATTATTTCATTACCACTGCTCTCAAAACGGTGAAGGAAAACATCGTGAGCAAACCGGCATGTCCTAGAAACAAAAATTCGAAGACATGTGACATCCACCAAACCGCACTGGGCTCGCGTGGTGGATTACGGCCCAGACCCTCCCATAGAGAGGCCTTTTTTTTTGCTTTTGTGGGGTGGGAAATCATCCAATGACTTCTCCCGCTCTAGGGTGGAGCGAAAGGGCGTGTCAGACTCTTACTGACTAAAACCCACCCCTGTTCCTCCCTGCCCTGAATGCCCAGGGGCAAGGTAACTCTTTCGAATTATCCTCAACCCCTAGGCAGGCATCGGCCATGACAGGCCCCGTCATGTGTATGCTTACAACTCTATGAGGCGCGCGTGGAACACTACGCGATAGAGAGGAGGCCTGTGCCCCAGCAGCGGGGACATTAGAAGGCTGATGATGAAGCATACAACCCTAATCTCTTTAAATAAGAGTGAACAGGCTTCTTCTGGGTAAGCTCGCTTCATCGTCGACTCTGTCTCTGTCACCTCTGACCTAGACTAGAGTCAAGAGCAAACCCATCTCAAATGAAAAAAAATAAATAAAAAAAGCAGGTCCGCGACAGTGTATTTTGTTCTTATATTTCTTCTATATTCTATCTATCTTTATAGGTTTTTAATTCAAAAGTCCTCAATTTTTGTTTCTGCCCCAAAGAGAACTTCGATTTTGAAAATTAGACTCGTTCCCGCTTGGCTAATTTCCGGAATGACACTTGTATCAAATCGGTAATATTATGCTGCTGCCTCAGATATGCTGATTTCCCTTCCAGCCTCTGAAAAAATCTGCCACATCTGCAGCAAAAAAAATTGGAGACCCCAAAAGATACCGAATTTAATAAAAGATAAAGACAATAAAATATTGTGGAGTAGAAAAAACAAATATCGAAGCACAATATCAGAGAGATATCGTTTAGAATAATCGAATTTGGGGAAAAAGTTTTGAGGTCTGACTGGGTTCGAAAATATATGTAAATATGGAACCCGATAACAGACAATGACCGACCCCGAAATCAAAGGATGGACATAAAAAACCAGCCAAGTGCGAGTCAGACTCGCGCAGGAAGGGTTCCGTACCAGCGTACAAGATTATACGCATCTACTTGTTGCCATTATTAAGGGTCTACTAACAGTCCAGTGGCGCCCTCACTGAATAAAAAATCGTAGCATAGCACAGAAAATAAATATTAAAAAATCCAACTTCATGTTTGTTACAAAGAGGATCAAGCATTTTTACGTTGTTAAAATAGGGCTCAAAATGTGTCGTATCCAAAGTAGTAAGCAAAAGTGTCAGAAACGGCCGTTTTTGGTACTTTTGCCTACTACTTTGGAAGTTTCACGTAAAAATGCTTTATCCTCTTTGTAACAAACGTGAAGTTGGATTTTTTAATATTTATTTTCTGTACTGTGCCACGATTTTTTATTCAGTGAGGGCGCCAATGGACCGTTAGTAGGGCCTTAAGATCGAGCAAAAAAAGCCAAAAAAAAACCACGTTTCTAGTAGAGGAGCCCCCTTAAATTTTTCATTTATTTTCATTTTTATTTTTTGTTATTCTATCGGCAACAGAAATACATTTTCTGTTAAAATTTCAACTGTCTACCTATTACTCATCATGAGATACAGCCCGCTGGCAGACAGACGGACGGACGGACGGACAGCGGAGGCTTAGTAAGACGGTCCCGTTTGTTACCCTTCAGATACGGAACCCTGAAAAGTTAGTATATGTTAGAATTTATTAAGATATGTACTCGTAGATAGCAGTGTTTTCCTTTTGTTTTGGACAAATGCCCTGACATGGATGAACAAGTTTTATTATAAAACTTTTGGAAAACTTTACATATTATGTTTTATAGTGTGACCTAGTAGATTCTTAGTATAAAATCTTTTGTTATCTTGATAACATAGAGTTCCATTCGACCTTTATCTAGATTACACAAATCTAGCACAAAAAAAAAGAATTCTCCGAAAGAATATTTTGAAAGAGATTGATCTGTGTTCAGCCGTTGTCAAAGGCGTAGCGAGGTATGGGCATGGGCAGCTGCCTTCCCCTAGAAGATGCAGGAATGCTCACAAACCGTAGAGTAATATTACGTAGGTAGCCTATTAATAAACGAAACAAAGTTGATTCTATTGACAGGTGATAAGTTTGTACTATGAAAGGTTTCGTCGTCAAAAGTGAAATTATACAGACAGCAAAGAAAGCTTATGCTTATAGAGGTCCTTTTCTACACTGCGTCGTGTATATATTATATATATGGCTGAGATCAACGTTGACTGAAAACCGTTTGAACAGACTATGTATGCTCAGTGTACACCGAACCATGGTACAAAAAACTAAGGATACAATACAATTGAATCTGAGGTGTTAAAAAACTTTTTAACAAAAAAATTAACCGACGAAAAAGAACTAAAAAGCAAAAAATATATAAACCTTTTAAGTCTTGAGTAATGAGCTTATTTACCTACATAAAATATCAAATTTTACATAAACTAATTTTGAGTCGGCGCCAAACAACAATCTGATTATTAAATATCTAAATTTTATAAGTACTCACAAATGAAGAGGGCTGTAAGTAGGTAATTAATCATTTTATTAATTGGCGCCGACTCAAAATTAGTTTATGTAAAATTTGATATTTTATGTAGGTAAATAAGCTCATTACTCAAGACTTAAAAGGTTTATTTATTTTTTGCTTTTTAGTTCTTTTTCGTCGGTTAATTTTTTTGTTAAAAAGTTTTTTATTTCATGATTTTTTGTGGCTCGCATCATCTTTTAACACTCTGAGGCTAATTTCTAATTCTTCATCATTCCTCTTGCCACTGAGCTGATGATATAACAATCCTTCCATGAAGTTCCCAGGATATTGACCAGTTGAGGTTACCTCCAATATTGTAAAGACGTCTTTTCGTCAAAGCATATTAAGTGGTATTTGTCACTAAAACCAGTTTTTATATCTGACTTCTATTGTTTAGGAAAGGTATGGTTTCCATCATCAGCTCAGTTTTATGATGTGATGGTTCCTAAATGCAAATACCTGATTCAGTTATGAAAAGTAAACAGAAACAATATTCGTGCCCAATTTTCGAGGTTCACTCTCAATTTTTTCAGGATCCCATGAGCAAATCCTGATATCCTTGACATGGGACAATCCTTGAAGTATACCCTATCTAAGAAAAAAAGAATCATCAAAATCGGTTCATAAATAACGTAGTGAGGGCCGAACATACATACAGAAACGCTAAAAACGCTAAACGTGCCCACAATTTTCGAGGTTTTCTCTCAATTTTGTCAGGATTCCATTGTCAGATCCTGATTTCCTTGGCATGGGACCACCGTTGAGGTATACCCTATCTAACAAAAAAAGAATAATCAAAATCGGTTCATAAATGACGGAGTGAGGGCTGAACACACATACAGAAACGCTAAACGTGCCCACAATTTTCGAGGTTTTCTCTCAATTTTGTCAGGATTCCACAGTCAGATCCTGATTTCCTTGACATGGGACCACTCTTGCGGTGTACCCTATCTAACAAAAAAAGAATAATCAAAATCGGTTCATAAATGACGGAGTGAGGGCTGAACATACACAAAAAAAAAAAAAAAAAAAAAAAACATATATACGGTCGAATTGAGAACCTCCTTTTTTTTCGTCGGTTAAAAACGGTTTCGTGAAGAACCTCGTCGACTACTTTGTTTTTCATTTTAACGTAACCTGTCCCATTGCTCATGTAGCATTTACCTTAGATATATTCTTGGTTTGTCTACGCCTGCCCCCCCCCCCTAAAAAAATCCTAGCTACACCCTGGGCCGTTGTTTAAAAATTGGAAAGTACTTATTAAAAGCAATGAAGGATTTTGATAAATAAGTTATATAGATAGGCAATGTTTATTTATTTACATTGTTAACAAACATGGATTGTTAGCGATGGTTAACTAAACTAACAGGTAGATACTGCATGCTAGACAAATACAGCCTTAAGAGGGAACAGGGCCTGCGAGGAATTTACAAAATATGTATTTGAAAAACTATTGCCATCGTGCTCCCTCAAGCCTGCCCCTGTAGAGTGTGATAGGGACAGCCAGCAACTCAGACCGATTTTATTACAAAATTTTTGACGAGATCGACGTTTCGTATTCCCCTTTTTTCTCCTCGAGAACTGAGCCGATTCAATCATTTTTGGCACCAAATTTTTAAGAAAGAGTATGTCTAGGTTCCTATTAAATATTTTATGTTAAAACTTTTCTATTTTGTCTGGTAGTCTTATAAGAACGGCGGTAAAAATTGGGCCATTTTTTGTCATTTTTAGAGGGTCATATTTTATTTACTTATTAGTTGCTGAAAAAAAGAAAATGACAGGGACGTGTCAACAGCAGACCTTGTCTTTATGAAAAAAAAAATATATTGCTCTAGAGGAATTACTCAGGAAGAAAAAAGTGGAATACATTTGTATGGAGAATCGCAGCCCCTGTTCCCTCTTAATTATAAAACACGCTAACCGTATTCTTAGTTTAAATACTGATTAGCAGATTATAAATACAAATTTTAGGAGTTTAGGAGAATAATTTGTAGTTTGCTGCGGCGGGGCGCTAGTTTTTACTTCATTAGGCGCGTAGGGCAGTTTTGAGATGGGAAAAAATAATTGAACTCGCGCGCCACCGACACTGCTACGCGATTCGCTACGAGAGTGCTACGATGCGACGCGTCGTTGCACTCGTAGCGGATCGGTGTTGGGCATTTTTGTTCAAGTTTTATGTTTTCACTTCTGACGGTATTCCCGGAGTGCCAGATTTTTTTTTTTTTTTAAATCCCATAGTCATTTAGTTCAGTTACTGAAAGAATTTCACTATGAAGTATGTTATTCCACCATTCCCACCCCACAAAAAAAAAAATGTATGTTATTGATGAAACGGTTAGAAATGAATGGTGTTAAGGAGTTCTTGAGCAGTGGTGGCCCAGTGGTATTGGCCGCGACTTATAAGTTGTAGGTCGTGAGTTCAAACCCAGGCAGACGCTTTACTTTGTGTAAATTATTTCATCACCACTGCTCTCAAAACGGTGAAGGAAAACATCGTGAGGAAACCGGCATGTCCTAGGACCAAAAATTCGAAGACATGTGACATCCACCAATCCGCATTGGGCTCGCGTGGTGGATTACGGCCTACACCGTCTCACAGAGAGGAGGCCTGTGCCCCAGCAGTGGGGACATTAAAAGGCTAATGATAAATGAGTTCTTGCGTATACTATTAGGTTATGGATGAATTGAGATGAGAGGTTAACCTAGGAGGGTAACCTTTAGGTTACGGAACTTGTTTTTGGAGGAGATGGTAATTTTTTCAAAAAATCTTCTGGGTCGCAAGTCCTATTTCTGTACTTTGGGTAGCTAAGTTCGATACCCGTGTGGAAAAAAGGAGTTAGGGTTTTCCTATTTGGAAATCCTTAGCGAAGTATAGATTTATGCTTGTCACATGGGAGATACGCTTGCCGACCCTTTCGGAGAGTACGAGTGTGAGTGAGTTGTTTATTTACTCTCATTTATTTCAATAAGTACGGTCCTAAAACATATCTATACCTCTACAACTTTTTTTTTGAGTTCGGGGGAAACCATCAAAAGGCGCCTGTACTTTTGGAGAAAACACCAGAGAGCGTGGGATTCTTACCTCACTAAAACCACTCCGGTGATCGACTCTCAGACACTACGGAACCCCCTCAGTGCTACGCATGTTAGAGCTTAAACCCTTTTTTTTTTTGGAGGGTTGTAAATCATCCAATGACTTCTCCCGCTCTGGGTGGAGGAAGGGCTCTTTCAGTTGTCTGTGACAAGGGCCGCGGTAACTCTATTTCAAACGAGAATGCCCAAATTTGGCCAGGCAACGCACAGCAATTTGCTTTTGTTAAAAAAACATTTGTTTTATGTTTAATAATCGCTACATTCATTTATCGAAACAAGTTTGCAACATTTTTGCACAAAAATAAAAGTACCGAAAAGATTAAATGAAATTAGGTAAATCGATTTTGTATTATGTGTTAATGCCAATATTATTCGCTTTTTTTTTCAATAATTATTGTGATTTATGATAATTAAACAAGCAAATTACTAGTTGATTTACCATGAATTACATAATCCGGACTTTTTAAAAACCAATTCCTTTACAATTTCATTCTTTAAATTGCAAATCCAGGGCCGAAGTGTCTATGGTCAGTTGGCATTCCCCTTTATCCGTGACCCTAGAGCACATCCCCGAGGATACCTATACAACCAACTAAAAATATTTTCTTCCCCACCTAAGAAATGCAAGTACCCATCTCAAGTTTCATTTTATAACATCTGAATATAAGACGATATGGCTTAAAATGTTCTCAAGAAAATGTACAGCATCATTGCTACATTATCCAGACAAATAGGCTTCTGCAACGAGATACCAGATACTCGTAGTGCGTTGGACGACAGTAAATCAACTGGAAATGGAGACTGGTGCTATTATTCTTGTGTTGGCACGAGTTATACGAGGCCTACGTCTTATGTTCTTCTACCTCCGCATAATTAATTAATAATCCTCCGCATAATTAATAAAAAAATCGTATCTTTGTAAGGAAAATAAAGATTAATTTATCCTATGTTGCGTTTGTTACTCAGAAGATAAGGTATGTTTACGTTGTTAAAACAGGACTCGAAATGTTTCGTATCCAAAGTAGTAAGCAAAAGTACCAAAAATGGCAGTTTTTGACACTACATGATTAGGCTTATGGCCTATTGTGTGGTGTCTGGTAAGTGTGCGGAGCTGAAACATTAAACTCAAACTTGACAACTATACAATTTATTTTTCCTTTTACAAGTACTCTTGTTCATTATGAACATTTAATAGGCTATATATACGTATGTATTTAATTACAACTGTTACAAGTTCTAAGTTCCGACAAAGTAGTAAGCAATACGAAACATTTGAGTCCTGTTTTAACAACGTAAAAATACCTTATCCTATTTGTAACAAACGCAACATAGGTTTTTTTAATCTTTATTTTATACGCTTTGCTACGATTTTTATTCAGTGAGGGCGCCACTTGGCGGCTATATACGCCTTAAGGCTCCATCAGACAGGCGTGAAGCGACAACGCGACAACGATACGTAGGTACTATTTTTATACAACTGCCCGAGATGGAGGGTTATGATTTTTAACCGACTTCCAAAAAGAGGAGGTTCTCAATTCGTCTGTATGTTTTTTTTTTTTTTTTGTATGTATGTTACCCGATTTCTCCGTCAGTTGTGAACCAATTTTCAAAATTCTTTTTTCATCTGAAAGAATATACTCCCGAGGTGGTCCCATATAAATTTTATCGAAATTGTTTTAGCACTTTTTGAGAAACTGAACAAAAACGGAAAATACGTGTACCTCGATGACGCACACGTCCTCAGTACAATAAAATCATTAGATTGGGTTTGACTGCTGAATATATTATACTAGCTTCTCCCAGCGGCTTCGCCCGCGTGGAATTAGTACCTACTTCCCGGCATTATAAATTATAGCCTATATGTTATTCTGATAAATAGCATAGGCATATTACTGGAAAGTTTCTTCAAAATTCGTTCAGTAGTTTTTGCGTGAAAGAGTAACAAACATTAATACATCCATCCTCACAAACTTTCACATTTTTATTATAACTAGTTGCGCCTTGCGGTTTCACCCGCGTAGACCGGAATAAAAAGTAGCTTATATAACTATCTACATATCAAATTTCATCAAAATCGGTCCAGCCGTTTGTGCGTGATGATGTAACAAACATGCAAACTTTCGCCTTTATAATATTAGTGTGATAGTGTGATTTAACATCCAACATTCAATATTCATTTCGCCTATGTGACCTATATGAATATTGGAAAAACATAATGGCGGCTGCCAAAGTAAAACAACTACAAAGTTCCAAACAAGTTACTTTTCAAGCAGTCCGATGCAGTTGGTGGCATTCAATCTGATGAACTAAAACAAATGCCAACTGCATCAGACTGCTTAAAAAGTTACTTGTTTGGAACTTTTTATTTGTTCTAAAGGTACTGTAGGGTTTTAAAAAAAAACCGGCTTAGTGCGTGTCGAAGTTCGCATATTTAGGGTTCCTATACTAATTTAGGGTCCCGTACCAATTTTTTACTATTTTTTGTGTCAATAAGATGCATACTGTGAAAATTTGAAGACTGTAGCTCCAGCCGGTTTGAGCTACAGTCTTCAAATTTTCACAGGTTTTACAGTCAGACGGTTGCAACCGTCTGTTGTAGATTAGGGTTCCGTAGATTAGGGTTCCGTACCAAATGTATTTTTGACTATTTGTGTGGCATTGGGTCAACAAGTAGTTCCAACCGTTTGGCTGTAAAACCTGTGTGACAGACGACGGACAGACAGACAGACGGACACGTGAGTGACAGCAATAGGGCTACGTTTGAACCCTTCGGGTACGGAACTCTAAACTTTTTTTTAAGTTTTCGAGTTCTAACACTTCGTTTAGAAAGTCTATGGAACTTCCCCTACTACACTATGTATTAGAAACACCCCTATAATCTTCCTTCTACCCCTGAGTATGCTCTCGGGTCCAACATTCCCGGTTATCGGTGTTCCGGACAAAGCAAACATGTATAAAGTCAAAGTTAAATTATAGTTAGCAGTTGTTTAGGACGCCATACACTCAAGGTCACGCCCTTATCTAGGCCATTCATTAGATAAGTTATTGTGTATATGGAAGTTTCGTACTACGATGACGGTTTTGGGAAAGTGTCTCTTGATTTTCATTCCCATAAAACTATGCTCGTATTTAACGAGCATATTTTTATGCATGAAGATTATCAGTTATTAAGGACCTTATTTATAAAAAAAACTTTTTTACAAAAAAATACAACCGACTTCCAAAAAAATTCATTAAATATTGCAAAATAACTTTAATTTCGGATGTTGGCGACCGGTTCAGGCGTCTTCGAGTATAATCGGGGCACACACATAAAAATTAAAAAGATTCCGACGACTTGAGAACCTCCTCCTTTTTTGTAGTCAGTTAAAAAATAAATAGCGATGTGAATGTGACTAGTTCAAACTCTGATTAGAAGGACCTTATTTTAAGGCGCTATTAGCTGCCAACGAGCAGTGGTGGCCTAGTGGTATTAGCCCCGACTTACAAGTTGCAGGTCATGAGTTCAAAGCCATGCAGGCAGGCGTTTTACTTTGTGTAAATTATTTCATCACTGCTCTCAAAACGGTGAAGGAAAACATCGTGAGGAAACCGGCATGTCCTTTTAAAAATTCGAAGACATGTGACATCCACCAATCCGTATTGGGCCCGCGTGGTGGATTACGGCCCACACCCTCTCACAGAGAGGAGGCCTGTGCCCCAGCAGTGGGGACATTAAAAGGATGATGATGATGATTAGCTGCCCACGACCTTGAGTGGTTAGCTTGCGTGTTCTGCGCTGAGCTCACGTAACGCGTCGTATGTCATGTAAAATTAGATGCATTATTAATTTATTACACATAAAACAACAAGTATTAAGCTAAAATACTGAGACTAAATTATAAATAATTAAATGACCTTTAAAATGGTGAAGGTTTCATAAAAATACGGTTTATAGTTTTTGCCTGATACTCAATTTTTTATCCGAGTTAGACATAACTTTACAAATTAATTACACTAAGTTATAAAAATATAATTTCAAATATTCTGATACCAAATTACGACGGAAATGGTCTAGAGTAACATTTATTTTTTTCAAAGAAATAAGACAAGTCGTTTAGACGTGATGTTCAATTTAAAAACATTAAATGTTGTATAACTGCGCCTTATATTTTCTACCCGGTGGGTGATAAAGCGCTGACTATTCGTTTTAAGAAAAGTCTGTCTATACACAGTTGAATTTAACGGATGAGACGGTGGATAACGTATGGTATCTTGAGTTCAGAATCCGCTAAATAGTGTTTAAACTAAGCATATGGTTAGTAAATTAAATATATATAGGCTGTAAATGTTATATTGTAGCATGATTTTCGCTTTGTAGCAAACCGTGGCATATTTGCATAGTAAGCAATTATTGTTTTAAATACCTAACTAAATACCAGCTTTTATCGAAATGAAAGATGATAGATGGTCCGCTTGTAACCAGATATGCCATACTTATAAAAATTTAAACTCAATCGTCCTAGTAGATTCAGAGCAAAAAGACTGTGACAGACAAACAGACACACGAGTGATCCTATAAGGGTTCTGCTCTTTCATTCGGACTTTCTAAAAGCTAAAAAAATCTCTAATTAGTCTAATCTATAAAAAAAACCGGCCGTGTGCGAGTCGGACTATTATCTATAAAAACGGCAAAAAAATCATGTCTGTTGTACGAGTATAGGAGCCCCATTAAATATTTATTTTATTCGGTTTTTTAGTATTTGTTGTTATAGCGGCAACAGAAATACATCATCTGTGAAAATTTCAACTGTCTAACTATCACGGTTCATGATATACAGCCTGGTGACAGACGGACAGTGGAGTCTTAGTAATAGGGTCCCGTTTTACCCTTTGGGTACGGCGCCCTAAAAATTATGGAAACTAGAAAGTAAGACTCTTTAAAACTCCTCAATCAGTAAGCTAAAATCCAAACTGCACACTGACCACAAAATACATTTTCCAATTCATTTTAGTGAACCCTCGCTCATTTCAATTACATCAGCCCCGGCTTCCATGAGCTGAAATCGATGCCTGTAATCGGACGTTAGACCGTTAAATCCCTAGATTGTACTGCCCGGGAACTGAAGCCTGGAAGGGAATCCCTTTCATCAAGCTATTGCCGTTCTACTGCTATTTATGGTGAGTTTATTTTGTACTTTGGGATTTAAATATAAGTAGATGGAGATTTTTGTGAAGTTATGGATTTTATTAGTAATGACAATAAGATAATTATCATTTCATTTAATTATAATAATTAAAATCATCAATACAACTGTCTCAGCTAGAATTGATGCCAAATGTAAGAATTTCATGAAATCATGACATTTGGCATCAATTCTAACTGAAAGAGTTGTATTGGTGATTTTAATGATTACAGTTCTGTAAATACATACTTGCTACGGCCGCGAATCAAAAAAACGTAAGAAAATTGGAATTTCGTGGGCTGCCCTGGCGCATTCACCTTTTTTTTTGCGATATGGAAATCATCCAATGACTTCTCCCGCTCTGGGTGGAGCGGGAGGGTGTGTCAGACTCTTATTGACTAAAACCCACCCCTGTTCCTTCCCTGCCTGAGTGCTCAGGGGTGCGGTAACTCATTTTCAGAATTTATCCGCTACCCCTAGGCATGCAGGCACCGGCCCCGATGGGCCCCGTCAGTGGTGACTGACACTTATCTCTTTGAGGCGCGCGTGGAACACTACGCGCCGTCGACTCACGGGCCTGGTGCCGGACGGCGAGCTGCCCACTGCTCGCCGTACGCAGGCCCGGGGGCGCATCCACCTTAAGCTTTTTCTTTAAGCGTTTTTTGTACAACGTGACAAAGTTGCTATTATTACTTCGAGTATGAACGGTAATTAAAGAAAAGTTAACGTCTCCACTTCGGATCGGGATGCTATAATTTTCGAGCTCGCGTCGTTCGCTCCAGCGTCGCCTACGCATTCCTATTTATTTAAGGTACTTTCACGCTTCCCAATATCTAGAAAACCAGTCAAAGTATCTTGAAGCTATTATTTTTTATTTCTAAGTATATTTTTTTTTATTTTTAATAATCTGTCTTTTTACGTTAACAGAGGGCCTCGCGGACCACGTGTACCTTGCCCACATTTAATTTAGATCTTGCCCCGGCACTGTAAACAAGGCTGTAAGCTATCAAATCTCGCTAGCTTTAAACAAAGTTTAACGCAAAGATAAACACACATTCATTCCCTCGCTTGTTTCTCTATAAAACACGTTACTGTGACAATGTGGAATAGAATTTCCCCCCGCGGTCCCGTAAATAAGACATTCGTTGTGAAGGTGTGAAGAAAAATAGACGTGCGCCCCCCTCCAGGGCGCCATTAATGAATTGGACTGCACGTTAGGTCTGCCCTATAAATATTGTCTTGGCGAAAACATCGTTAGTGTCCAAGTGTCTCAAATAAATGACTTTTTTACAGCTTTAAGCACTTTTTTTCTTTTTGAAGGTTGGCATAGATTGCTGCTGAGATACAGATGGATTCGGAGACTCTTGTTATCGTCGCGTACACGCGTAGATAACAACACCGCTCAAGTCATTTTGACCAACTTTACAGTAGAGCGAAAAACAGAATTATTAATTGTAAGGAATTTACTGGAGCGCTGTGACAACTATTTGAATACTGGCCTGGGCCTGCAGTCTCGACATTGATAGTGAAACTTTCGTTAGCTATCGATCGCTATATAAAAAAGACGAAAAAAAAAAAAAGTCCCTCATTTGTGGGGACAAATTTTAGATCATGACCTGATATAAATAACAGATTTTCTTGAAATATGTACAGTGACGGCGTAAATTTTAACTTGCAAGCACTATCTTTCATGAAAACTTATAATTTATTTAAATTTTAATGAATAACTTTTACCACTTTTAACAATTCTTTTTTTGTAAACTAACTGTTTCTGCAATTATTCGGCGACAGATATAACCTGCTAATACCCAACTCTATTCTACAATAACTTATATTGTTACTACACAAGAACTCCATACCACCATTAAATTCAAACTGTTTCATCAGGAACTTATTCCAAAGTGAATTTTAATGCATCGTTTCTGTTCCCAGCGAACTGCTGAAAGTTAAAAGTTGAAAGCTAATATTTTTACTTTCTTTTTGTTACTTACTCTGTTTTGCAATCAATGAGATAGGTGTAAGAATAACCCTCTTTTTTTGGGGGGGGGTTGGGAAATCATCCAATGACTTCTTCCGCTCTGGTTGGAGCGGGAGGGCGTGTCAGACTCTTACTGACTAAAACCCACCCCTGTTCCTTTCATGCCTGAGTGCCCAGGGGTGCGGTAACTCATTTTCAGAATTTATCCGCTACCCCTAGGCATGCAGGCACCGGCCACGATGGGCCCCGTCAGTGGTGGCTCATTCATTCATCTCTTTGAGGCGCGCGTGGAACACTAAGCGCCGTCGACTCACGGGCCTGGTGCTGATCGGACGGCGAGCTACCCCCTGCTCGCCGTCCGCAGGCCCAAGAATAACCCCTGATTTCTGAATTAAGATTTTGAAGTTAAGTAGGTGTCCAACTCTAGTCAGAAAACCTGCTCATCTATAAAAGTACTGCCTTCTGCCATGGAATTAGTAGGTACTTAATAATAATAATAATAATAAAGCCATTTATTCCAAATCTCACTTCCGATATAGATAACAATGTTTGCTAATAAGTTGTTGCTTAAATATATGAAGGGTTACTTAAAATTAATGTTAGTATTATTTATGAGAATTGGACCCCTGTTTGGGTAAAGGCCTCCTCCATCCTTTTCCATGACTCCCTGTCCTTGCCTGACTTTATCCAGTCGTTTCCTGCGACTTGTGTTATGTCATCAGCCCACCGTCTCAATTGTCGACCAACATTCCTTTTCCCCATTGGTCCTTTCCATCGTGTTGCTTCAATGGTCCATCTTCTGTCTGGGTATCGTAAGATGTGTCCGGCCCATCTCCACTTAAGTAAGAGTGCGTGCCTGAGAGCATCGGTGAGTTTAGTTTTTTGACGAATGTTTTCGCTCTTAATTTTATGTATTCTTCTAATTCTCAACATACTCCTTTCCATTGCTGTTTGACTGCATTTTATTTTTTGTTTTATTTTATTTGTAAATATCCAGGTTTGGCAACCATACAACAAGCAGGGTAATAGGCATGTATCAAATATTGTCCTTTTCATGTGCAAGCTGTAGTTCCCTTTTAGGATCTCTCTCAATGCCCAGAATTTCCTCCAAGTTGCGTTGATTCTTCTTGCTACTTCTTCTTCGTTGCTTGACGTTTTGAATGAGATTTGCTTTCCCAAGTAGATGTATTCGCTGACGTATTCCATATTGTTACCTTTTATCACTATTGGACGTTCGCGATTGTTGGTTAATATCTTAGTTTTATTTACATTCATTTCTAGGCCGATTTTGGAGCTTTCGCAGTCCAGTGATCTCATCATTTCCTCTAGGTCTTTGGCAGTTTCAGCAATTATAACAATATCATCAGCGAATCTCAGATGGTTTAGATAATGTCCGTTTATGTACACTCCCCTGTTTTTCCAGTCTAGTTTTTGAAAAATATTTTCAAGTACTGCTATAAATAGTTTCGGGGATAGAGGATCTCCCTGTCTTACTCCTCGTTCTATGTTTATTTCGTCTCCTCTAGTTTCTAATTTAACTCTGCTCGTACTGTTTGTATAGATATATTTAAAGATGTTGATGTATTTATAGTTAATATTAGATTGTTGTAGTGCATTCCAGATTGAACAGTGGCTGATACTGTCAAAAGCTTTGCTGTAGTCAATGAAGGCCACATACAGAGGTCTATTGTATTCTCTGTATTTTTCTATGACCTGTTCTAATGTGTGTATGTGGTCCATTGTGCTAAAGCCTGATCTGAATCCTGCTTGTTCCTTTGGTTGCTGCTTATCAATGTAGTCAGATATTCTCTTTAAAATTATGGATGAAAATAGTTTATATATACTTGCCAGCAGGCTTATGGGTCTGTAATTCCCTATATCCAAGGAGCTTCCTTTCTTGAAGAGTAGAATTATGTCTGATGTACACCATTGTTTTGGTACTTTTTCTTCGTCTAGTATCATATTGAACAATTGCGTGAAATGGTGTGTTAAAATAGGTGCTCCTATTTTAAGGGCCTCATTGCATAATCCATCTGGTCCGGGACTCTTTTCAGCCTTCAGTTTTTTTATATGTTCGTAAACTTCGGAGTCTTCAATTTGTTTGATGCAGTCAGTCGTGGTCATGTGAGTTGCTTGCGCTTTCATTTCAGTTTTATTTTGTTTCCTATATAAGTTTTTGTAGAAGTTTGTTGCATGGTTTATTACATCTTTTCTAGATTTTGTTTCTAGTGACTTATGCTCAAGTTTTTGAATCCATGACTTGTGTGTATTTAATTCTTTATAGGCTTTTTTGGCGCTTCTAAAATTTTTGATGTTTCTTGAAATAATCTCGTATCTGTGGTTGTTATAGTCCTTACGGATTGACCTATTAGTCTCTTTGTATATTCTGCTAAGGTCTTCTTTCATATCTTTTGTTTTATTCTTTGTGTGTAGTAGTTCCGTGCGCCTTTTTATAAGTTGGATTGTGTCTTTGGAGAAAATATTGTGTTGATAAGGGTGTGTACTGTTTTTGTATTTTAAACTCTCTGTAATGCCTCTTTCCAGGATATTGTAGTAAGTTTGGATATCTATACAGTCTGTTTCTATATTTTCTGTGTGTGTTCGTAGATTTTCGATGTAGTTTTTGATTTCTGTTTCTGTCCTGGGGATAAATGATGGTGTTGTGTAGGTTTTTCTGCTCTTTACTGGACGACTTAAAAGTAATGTTGCTCTCACTAATCTGTGATCGGAAGAGAATTTAAATTTGCTTAGTACCTCGATATTCGTTATAAGTTTATGGTGATCTATCATTATAAAATCTATTTCATTATTAGTTTTGTGGTCGGGTGATAACCATGTCCATCTGCGGCTCTCTTTCTTTTTGAAGAATGAGTTCATTATTGACAGTTTGTGTTGGTAAGCATAATTTAAGAGACGTTCACCTCTTTCATTACACACTCCGTAACCATGTTTTCCCATTACTGGATAATACTTTGTTTTTGGACAACCTATTTTTGCATTGAAATCTCCCATGACTATGACTTTTCCTTCCGTTTTGGTGTGAGCATATTCAATGTCTTTGTAAAATTTTTCAATTTCTTCTTCGGTTGATCTTTCCGTCGGTGAATATGCTTGGATTATTGACAAGGAGAAGCATTCAAATTTTACTTGTAAAAGTGCAACTCTTTCAGAGATTCCTATAAAGTTGGTGATGTTGTTTTTATATTTTTTCTTGACTAGAAATCCCACTCCATGTAGTCCTTTAGTTTCGCCGATGTAGCAAAATATAAGGTCACTGTATTCTTCGATCTTACACCCCATTTTTCGGATTTCTGCGAGGCCTAGAATGTCCCAATTTATATTTTTTAGAGCATAAGTTAATTCAAGGAATCGTTCTGTTGATGCAAGTGTTCTTACATTATAAGTGCAAATTTTGAGGGTTTGTTTTGTATCTTGGTCTATTCCTGTATTTGGTGGAGGGTTGCAGTCTAATTTCCCACGAGGACAAGTCGGGTTGGGAAATGTTTTGTTTCTGTTATCTTTAGATTCTATTTTATTTAAAGTTTTGTTCTGGGGGCTGATGGCAATATCCTATGCATTCTGATCAGTTGGCAAGTTGGTAGAAGGCAGAGAGTTGCTTTTATTCCTCATTACGTCGAAAGCATTTAGACGATATGTTTTTGCTGACAATTGTTGTTTGCGAGTAGGTACTTACCCCATTATAAATAATTAACCAGACTATAAACCATACTCTATCTCTGTGCTAAATTTCATCAATCAGCGCCCTGAGACAAAATACTTTTCTGTTAGCGTTCACTTTAACGCTTATTATAGTATAAAATGTACCTATGGCAATGAACCTACACCTGAAATACCGTGAACCCCCTCGTGTTACAATAATCGTCTTCTGCCATGTCCCTCTCTCCGCTCTGGGTTTGTCCATTGTTCCTTCCATGTCCAGGCGGTCTCCCTATGGAATGCGCTCCCTCCGAACATCAGGACTGCAACCAGTCGGTTCACTTTTAAGTTGAAGGCGCGTGAACACATTCGCAAGGAGTTGGTAAAATCATCACAACGCTGATTCGTTGTTTTCGTTTTTCTCAATTACATTTTTAATTTTGTTGTATTTACGTATTTATTATTGTATTTTTTTCCCGTTTATTCTTTCCCTTAAGTTGCACCTGCCACGTTCCGTCTCTGCACCACCCTAAGGTCGACTGGTAGAAAATGCCTAAGGCATTAAGTTCACCATTGTACAATAATTCTTGCTTGTGCATTAAGTTTAATAAATAAATTCTCTTTGCCTTATGTCATTGCCATACATTTTGTACTAATCATTAGCGTGAACGCTAACAAAAAAGTATTTTGTGTAAGGGGGCAGTTGCTTGAGACAAATTACTTTTCTGTTAGCGTTCACTAACGCTTAGTCCAAAATGTACCTGTGGCAATGACATAACTCTCCGCAGGTAATGTCATTCCCATTCAATTTGTACTAATCGTTAGCGTGAACGCTCGCGGCGGTAGTGCCCCTCTTTGAGGAGTGGCTGGAGAGGCGTCACGGCGTCCTCACTTTCCACCTGACGCAGGTCCTCACCGGACACTGGCGGGAGGAAACGCCCGGGTGTTACCACTGCGTGGATCGCCCAGAAGACACGGTGGAGCATACGGTGGAGGTCTGCCCCGCTTGGGCGAGGCACCACCGTATCCTCTTGGATGTGATAGGTGGCGGCGACCTCTCGCGCCCGGCCCTGGTTCAGGCCATGGTACGGAGTGAGAGGGAATGGGAAGCAGTCTCCGCCTTCTGCGAAGCAGTAATGCTTGCGAAGGCGGAGGCGGGACGCGTGAGGGAAGCTCAACGGAGTGGCCCTCACGGCCCCGGCCGCTACCACCGCAGGAGAGGTACTGGGCGTAGGACGTCGCGAGACGATCTCCGGCCACCGTAGACCCGGGCCTGCGGACGGCGAGCAGTGGGTAGCTCGCCGTCCGATCAACACCAGGCCCGTGAGTCGACGGCGCGTAGTGTTCCACGTGCGCCTCAAAGAGATGATTGTCAGCCGACGGGGCCCATCGTGGCCGATGCCTGCATGCCTAGGGATAGCGGATAAATTCTGAAAATGAGTTACCGCACCCCTGGGCACTCAGGCAGGGAAGGAACAGGGGTGATTCTAACACCCTCCCGCTCCATCCACAGCGGGAGAAGTAAACACTAATGCTTTGTACAAAATTTACCTATGGCAATGACATAACCTGGACTAGAGTTACGTCACAATTCTTTTCGCAGGTAATGTCATTGCCATATATTTTGCACAAATTGTTAGCGTGAACGCTAACAGAAAAGTATTTTGTCTTAGGGGACAGTACATCAGTTCTGGCGTTATTGAGTAAAAAACATCCATCCATCCAATAGTATCCATATACAAATATATTAGGAAGTAGGTTAGTAGGACAGTTTGACACGTTCTGATTCTGAACTCCAAATACTTATTCAGACATAGGTACAGATCTTTTTAGCGTTCCGTACCCGAAAGGTTCAAACGGAACCCTATTGCTGTCACTCACGTGTCCGTCTGTCTGTCCGTCGTCTGTCACAAAATTATGTTCCGAAGAATTTTTTAACTTCCCATTGACCTATGAACTTGAAAGGTGATAATGTTTATTATAACATATATATTTTACTAACAAATACCAATATATTGATTTCCCTCATGTGGTGCGGAAACCTAGATGTGTGAAGTCCGACACGCACTTGACAGGTTTTTTTTTTTGTAGCGTAATGGCAAGGTTTTCTAAACTTAGATCTGAAACTACCCACTGAGGTACAGGACATGTCCTAGTTTGGGTGGCAGTAGTTTACGTTTTACATGCATATACCCACTTAGCCTAATCTAGTCTCTGTTCGAAGGCATACTATTCCATCAACGACTACTTAGAAGATAATAATAGTTGGTCGCTGTGTTGAACGCAAGACAATGTTACACTTGATGTTCTTTCTCCATATTTAGCTTATGGTTATGACAGATTATATGAGTTCATATAATAATCTTCTACCAATTTTAGTGTGATGGCCCTAGTTCATCACTTGTGGCTTCGAATCACAGCCCTTTGATAGTTTCTATCTTTGTTCTTGTAAGCAGGCACACCAGTTATGTATGGAGGCTTCTTTAATTTGGTTTAGTGTTTATGCTAGAGTTTGTTTTTAATGGCATGATTGAGTGTGCTAACTGGCAAGTGGCGGATTATTTAATTTTATGATTATATTTTAGACGACATATATTTATTTTTCTGTTTTACATAATGTTAAGATTGTTGCATAAAATTATATAGATTCAAGTTCTTAAAACTTAACAGACAGATGTGTTGCTGGGGAGTTTGTTGGCCACTTCTTCTTCACAGCTAAAACACTAGGAAGTGGTGACGGGCGGGCGTTTTTTGGGGGACTGTCTTTACGTAGAACTTTGACGTTCAAAAAGTGCTGGTTCTCAGTCTAGTTTGAATAAATGACTTTTGATTTTTGATTTTGATTTTACAATTAAGGATCATAGTTTGAAGCGAATTCAGTGTAATTTACTCATGGTCATATTTTCTCTCTTTGTGGATTAGGCTTATGAATAAATTATTATTATTATTTATTATTATTACTACATTACATAAATGTGCACATTGCATTGGCTTTTTGGGATGGGATGGACTAGGATTGTCACATAGTGGTAGCTATGAGTTTTTAGGGATCCGTACCCGAAGGGTCCAACCGGAGCCTATTGTTGTCACTCACGTGTACGTCTGTCTATCTGTCAATCTGTCACAAAATTTTGTTACGAATAATTTTTTAACTTCCCATTGACCTATGAACTTGAAAGGTGATTAAGTTTATTATTACGTATACTTTACTAACAAATACCAATATTTGGTACGGAACCCTTAATCTGCGAAATACGACATGCAGTTGGCCCGTTTTTTTATATTTCTATACTGAAACAAACCCTCCCAAGTCACAAACATAATTATAACTGTGACATTCATGGTGGATCTGTTGGAAAGCCGAATAATAGTTTCTAAGTTACGCTTCACTTGCGAATTGACAGATGACAAAAACATCCATAAAGGAAAACTCCCATAAAGTAAGAAAGTTATTCGTAGTTTTTAACCCACTTACAGTTAACACCTCCATTCCCTGGGGACGTCTAACAATTTCTTCGATTCGGTTAAATGAGAAGTTGAGGCAGAACCGCGGGAACTCAGCTGTTTTAGTGGTTAAGTTGCTGTTACGGTTTTTCCGTATCCCTACAGCGGGGTTAGGTTGTGTGAGCATTGACAGCGATGCTATGGGTGATTATGTGATCGTTTCTTTGGTATTGTTCGTCAAGTCATTGAGCTCCTTAGTGGTTTTTACGAGTAAGTTGAGCTATTCGACTATCGACAAATGCTTGCACTGACTGGACAGGTCCACTCAAATATGTTTGGTTCTTTCTTCAAAAGACCACTACAGACACTAAGCTGCATGGTCCTCATATAGAATAATGTGAATGCGAGGACTATGTATGTCGTTATATTCATGTAGATTTTATGATTGTCTGGCAGTTTGAGTATTTTTGCGGCCTACTCAAATGTCCTTACTTTGGTATTGTTCGTCGGTTCGTTGAGCTCCTCAAAGTTCTGAGTTGAGCTTCGCGATGACTGACAAATGCTTGCACTGTCTGGACAGGTCCACTCGAATTCGTGTGTTGCTTTCTTCAAAAAGCTCATCCCAGACATAAACGTACATGGTTCTCATATGATTTAACCAGTACACACTTTAAAAGAGACTCTGACCTCTGAGTTTGTTTCGGTATTTCTTCTCAGGGTAGTCAGCTAGGAAACACCGGCCTCATCTAGCTTAAACTGACAAAAACCATTGACGTGTAAAAGTGTTCCTTGTAACCTACTTACTGAATAAACATCATTTATCATTTATGACGGGAAGCAAGTTGACTTTTGCCTTCGTTTTATCAGTAAGATAACGCATGTTTTCATTAGTTACCTACTGCATTACTACCCGACTCACCAAGAAAGAGAATAATGTTTTTCTTGTGTATGTAAGTATACATGTTTGTAAACGTACTCAAGATACAGTAGTAATTCCTAGTGAGGGGCAACGTTTTTTAAAAAGATAGAAAAAGAGTTTGATGTATGTATGTATGTCTATTTCTTTGGTACGCCCTGTATCCTAAAAAGCTCTAGGGATATCAACAAATGAGGTATTATTAGATTGAGTTTCACAGCCGAAGAGAAATAGGCTATGAATTTTGAAGATAAAAAATATTATGCCGGCTGCCATTCATTAGGCTAGTGAGGAGTACGTATTTTTGTGACATGATATGTGGCGTATCAAAATAAATGGCTCAAGAAGGCGATTTCAAAAATATAACTTACGTAATGTAGGAAATGAAGCAGTCTAAGCAGTGGTGGCCCAGTGATATTGGTCGCGACTTACAAGCTGTAGGTCGTGAGTTCAAACCCAGGCAAGCACTTTACTTTGTGTAAATTATTTCATCACCACTGCTCTCAAAACGGTGAAGTAAAACATCGTGAGGAAACCGACGTGTCCTGGAATTGAAAATTCGAAGACATGTGACATCCACCAATCCGCATTGGGCCCGCGTGGTGGATTACGGCCCACACCCTCTCACAGAGAGGAGGCCTGTGCCTCAGCAGTAGGGACATTAAAAGGCTGATGTTGAAGCAGTCTGATGCAGTTGGTGGCATCATTCCCCGCGCCTTTTACCAACTATCTTTGGGTCGTCTTCCAGTCTAACCGGATGCAGCTGAATACCAGTATTTTACATGGAGCGACTGCCTATCTGACCTCCACAACCCAGTTACTGGGTAATACGATACCTCTTGGTAAGAATGGTTGTCAGACTTTCGGGCTTCTGACGACCCGTAACGACTGTCAAAGATCCACGATTGACAACCAACGGCTTAACGTGCTTTCTAAGGCACGGAGGAGTCTTGGTATGTAAAGATGGTCACCCATCCATGAACCAACCCCGGCAAGCGTAGCTTAACCTGATGAATCGAACCGTGCGGGTGTATAAAACCTATTATTGATCTAAAATAGCAGCCATCAACTGCACCAGACTGCTTGAAAAGTGAGTTGTTTGGAACTATTTAGTAATTTTGTAGCAGTCGGGTTTTTTGGAACGAAGTTCCTTATCGCGCGTTGTGAAAGGGGGCTAGACGGAAAAAATTCTTACGAAAAGTTGTCACGACACTAATGAGGTTGTCCATCCAAAAAGATTGTGTTGGAAAAACAATCTAATAAAAACTTCTTGTATTTTTGCTATAGTAAGCTATTGTAAGCTGTGCGGCGTCGCATGTTTCTCTGTCTGTCTCTCTCTCTCTTATAGAAAGCAAGCCAGATATTTTCATTTCTATTTCGCATTTGATCTGAGCTGAGCTGAGCAGAGCTGAGCTGAGCTGAGCTGAGCTGAGCTGAGCTGAGCTGAGCTGAGCTGAGCTGAGCTGAGCTGAGCTGAGCTGGGCTGAGCTGAGCTGAGCTTAGCTGATCTGAGCTGAGCTGAGCTGCGATGAGATGAGATGATGAAGTATAACTTCTTACGTGCGTGCGTGTGTACGTAGTTAATAATAAAAAAAATATTATAAATTAAAAAAAAATAAAATTATATTACAATTCCTACACTAATTAATCAAAAGGAACTTCGTTCCATCCGGGTGTCCCTTGACACCTCTCAAGTTTTTTTTTTTTAATTTTCACTCTTTTTGTCTAATTCAAAATGTATTTCCTACCCTGCTTGATTTATAGCACTTGTCAGCGGTGCTGTGATGTAGGTTTGTCACGTTGCAGGACCGGAGTATTGGTGACACGTAGAGGAGGTCGTAGGAGTGACACGCAGACGAGGACGTAGGGTAGTAGGACCATGGATGATGAGTTGAATAAAGAATAAGTAAGATAAGAGTTCAGAAGTATATTTAATTTTTAACAGTAGGCTTGATTATAAATATGAAGCACTTATTAATCATACGAACACCATACACTCTGACTAGGTACGTAATTAAATTGTATTATTGCACAACTCTTGGAAACTGGTAACTGTCAGTTGAAGAGTAGAAAAATGACAATGATAGGCAGGAGCTTAGTCAGCTCAGCAGCAGAATTAGAACTCATTTTTAATATAAAACAGAGGCTAGACAGAGAACACAAGTATTATTTGAATTTGAAATTAAAAAAAAGTAACAAAGAACGTAATTTTGGAATAGAGGTCATAAAATAAACAAGGCTTTAACACTGCCTTGTTACAGGTTATTGGGATAAACGAACATTATTTATATATTCAAGAAATAATAACTCATTATAAAAAGAACACTTGTAATGTTAAACTTTAAATAGTAAACAAGATCGCTCGACATAACCGTAATTCCGTTTTTTGTTTTGTTCGCATCGCATAGTATGGTATTCACTGGATGGGATGTATTTATACCCCTAAGTGCCCGCTAACTTGCTCCTTTTACGACACGTGTAAGTAATGGTTAAGTTCGAAGATGTTTATATCGATCACGTGTTTATCACCTATGGGTAGAATGAGACCCCAACACTCACAACAACATGGCGTCCAAAAGAGTTTGTTGACATTTCTTTCTCATAAGAAACGATAAGACAGAATAGTTCTCATGAGGTGCCTTGGGCTGTACCTACCTGTGCCTAAATTGGGACTAGGCGGAACTAGAATGGGCAAGGAACGTCACACAATGGATGCCTGAAGATGATTCCTGATTCCCTAGGCCTGCCTCACCCAGGCAGGCCTAGGGAATTCTGCTATGACGTTTCTGACCGATTAGCCGGGAATGAAAAATCAGGAAGAAAATTTAAAGTGCCTTTATTTATGTTAAAGCCAAAGTTACCGATATTTGTCGCGCACCTCTGGGAGTGGTGCGAGGAGGTGAAACGCTGGGGCGAAACGCTGGGGTCAATCGCCAAATTGAAGTGTCAGTGGGCAGGACACATTGCTCACAGAACAGATAGTCGATGGGGCCAAAAAGATCTAGAGTTGCGACCGCGTACCGGAAGATGCAGCGTTGGAAGGCCTCCCACAAGGTGGACCAATGATCTGGTGAGGGTTAGGGTAGCCGATGAATGCGAGACGCACGGGACCACGGGACTTGGGGGAGGCAAATGTCCAGCAGTGGACGTCTTTTGGCTGAAATGATGATGATGATATTTATGTAACGGTCTCCGGCTTGTATAATTGGTACTTAATTTTTAATGAAGACACTATAATCGTCCGGAAAAACATTATTTATTTTGTTTCATTTAAAAATATTTATAGCACTTTTGTAGATCTAGCCAACCATTTCCACTTCCTCGGAATATAGTCGGTTTTCCCGAGAGACTAGTCGATACTAAATCGAGTGAAAAATATATTTTCTCAGAGCATGAGGGTCATATAACGGGTTAACAAGTAACTCGATGCGATGCATAGCAGTTTACAAGTGCTATCGGTTCTCTAATAGGTTATACGAGCATTTCTGTTACGTGTTGGTTTATCCTTTCGACTTAGTTTTTGAAGAGACTATTATCTTGATCATTATATAAATACAGATTCTTAGACGTTTCACTTCACAGCAAATTCTTTTACGCTGTTCTCTCCTTTTGGGTCTTGTTTAAATCTTCTCAATAAGCTTAGGATAGGTATGTGGTCAACCCATCTTTCCCTCTTTCATCTGATCGTTTGGCTTTTTTTTAACATTGATAGGCTCGAGTTTGACCACTATCTCACCTGATGGAAAACTTGCCTAAAAGTAACCTATTCACTACTATTAGTCTTAAGGTGGTAGCCCCCTGCCCAGGGGTTGTGGATAAATTCAAAACAGAGTTACCGCGCTCCTGGGAAGGAACAGGGGTGGGTTTTAGTCAGTAAGAGTCTGACGCGCCCTCCCGCTCCACCCAGAGCGGGAGATGTCATTGAATGATTGCCCACCCCTAAAAAAAAAGGTGGCAGCCAGCGAAATTCAAATTTTCTGACGTTTTTTTTTAATACGTGTAAGTATACGTACTTGCTACGGCCGCGAATCACATTTTGACTAACATACAACCTGATACTGACCGGAAAATTGCAAAAACCGTAATAAAATTTGAATTTCGCGGGCTGCCCTGGCGAGACCCCAGGTTGTAGCTATCAGGAAACAGACTCGGCAAGAAATTCCACTTGTAGCGACATCTATGACGCTACATACGAACTAGAACAGCAAAATTCCTACATCGCGCAAGCAGAGTTCTCCGCGCGATTTGAACATATACAACAGCCCGAAATCAACTATCGGGCAGTTGCCCGGACCAGACACAACACCCGTCTGGTCGGAGGATCCTCCCTTTTCAATGGAGGTTGTGGAACTTTACACCCTGTTCCGCATACCTCTATAATGGTGACACCGACGTGATCATGATCATTTATGATCATTAGCTAGCACAATGAATGTGTTCCTAAAACGTTTTGTGCGTGTGGGTGTACCGCTATGTACCGGTGGCGCATCGCCGGACGTCTAGTGGACCGATGATGAAACGGACTTGGCGGAATTAAACTACGTAATTCCGATAACCGATAAGGTAACCGATAGAAAACCGACAGGCTCGCAACTGGGTTCCAGATTTTGCAGCTTTGACTTCGACAAGTTCATCATGGCCAACGATCTTCTTGGCTTTTTTTCCTCAATTGACTCAAGGGCATCAAGCTGGTTATGTGATCTGTAATGGATTTACTCCACCACTGTCTTCATATTCGGACAAGTATGTCAATACTGCTCAGTGCTCATCCCATATCAGTACGCCAGATTCTTTTGCTATGCAATGATCTTTTAAACCTGTAAAAACCACCTTACAAGGAGTAAGTTGGTTTTTGAGGACTCCTAAACCTAAACTAGACTTCTAAATTGAAGTAATTTCTTAATTAAATGCCAAGTATATAGCACCAACGCCAGAGGCACAAACCATTAATACTTATCTCTCTTACAAGTAGGTATATAGCTCCACTAATACGCCTGTCAAACGCAGATTAATTATGAACTGAAATAAATGTTTGAAGAATGATTAAAAGCTGAATTTAAAAGTCGCTCGTTTGAAAAAGTGGAGATCAAAGGGATGCTAATAAAGATTGAATGAGCGGTATAAGATGGAATAGGTAGTTCAGGGATGAATGATTAATGGTTCTTTAGCAGGTCTATTGAGTACAGCTAGGTTAGAAGTGGAAAGATCTTTTATACTACACCTGCTTGGAAAGTACCTTGATACTTTATCAAATTTACGGTAGAAAGTACGTCATTGCATATCGAACAAATATGCGGGGAGAAAACGCATCTGAGCGGGAGAGAAAAGTGTATGAAAATCCATTTCTTTCGTGGTTTTTCTTTTTTAATTTTGGGTAAGACTATGCGCCGGTAACCTAAATATCAAAAGCCAAAAAGTTTTTACAGTGAGTTTTTATCTCCAAGTTTGCAGAATGACACTGGCCACTAGCTGTGTGTTGGATGGTGTCGGGCTAGTAGTGCGACCCTGCGGCGGCAGGATAAACAATTTGAAAAAAGAACATGTGAAAATTGCAGACGCCACTGGCGCCATTTTCAATTTGTGTGTTGTTTGAGGATTCAGTTTTCGTAGAAAGTAAAATAAAACTATCAAAATGATAAGTAGTGATAGTGATGATAAAGATTTTTTAACTCCGCCGCAGTTGAAGGAAACAGCAAAAATACTGATTGATAACCTTTTACCACAGAAATCAATTAAAAAATATAATAAAACTTATGACGATTTTTTGCAATGGAAAAGTGAAAAAAATGCGGCATCTTTTTCTGAAACTGTTTTGCTAGCTTATTTCAGTGAAAAAGCGCAAAAATACAAACCAAGTACGTTATGGTCTATGTACTCAATGTTGAAAAGTACTATAGTAAAGATTTAGTTTTTTATTTTCCTCATAGGTGTAGTATAAAGCACTATGTATCACTCGAGAGAAAGTGCGATTCCCGATCTCGGGTGTTTTAAAGCCCTCGCCTACGGCTCGGGCTTCAAACGACACCCTCGACGGTAACCGGTCACTTTCTCCTCTCGGTGAACAATGTACTATTTCTAACTAAGCATAATTAGTAGTACATTGTAGAGTTTACCTACCTCTTCAGATTACGCAAGGCGTGCCTAATAAATAGGCATAAAAAATGATCTTTATTTTTCCTTCTACAGTTTTCTATGACATAACTAATGATTACCTATATACGCTGCCTCCGATCGCCTCCACGAGGACACGGCGGGGCTCCGCCCAAGCGGGGTACAACTTCACCTTATGCTCCACCGAGGGAGGCCAACTTGGACGTACAAAAACAAGTCAAGACATCCATACAATATAAAATCAAAGTAAAGAATAGAGGCACCTGCCTATGGGCGCATCGCTAACTAAGGGCCCCGCAGCTTATGAGAACAACAAGTCAAAGAAGTTTTAATTCTTTATCATTTTACAAAGATTTAGGAGGCCCCTTGGTAGAATTTGCTACAGGCCCCACGCTGGCCTTGCCACTCTATGGTATTAAAAAAAACCTTGGAAAAAAGCAGCAACATTTATCACACATCGAATCGAATACAATATGGCGGCAAGGATGCGTATCTTCATTTTTACGTCCCAAGTTATTTCAATTTTAACAGCCACCGATAACGATATGCACAAGTTTATGGCAACATTACGCTTTAGATGATCGATGCGTGGACGCGTGGAGTACCGATGAGGAGTGTCGATGTGTGGAATATCATTGACATGGCGAAACTTTATGGGTTCCTTGTTAGCACTACGGAAGCCTAAAATGAGATTTAAAAAAAAATTGAATTTCTTGTTTTCTATCTGTATATAGGGTGTAACGGGGATGTGTGGTCATATTTTAAGAACTGCATCTACCCATCGGTGTGAACAACTTTATTCAAGAAAACCTGAGGATATTCTCAAAAAAATATTTTACCTCGGTGCTGATCGGACGGCGAGCTACCCATTACTCGCCGTCCGCAGGCCCGGGTCTACGGTGGCCGGAGATCGTCTCGCGGCGCCGGAAGGCCCAGGCGTCTCCTGAGGCGGCTGCTGCTAAGAGCGTGAGGGCGACTCCGTTGTTGAGTCTCCCTCACGCGTCCCGCCTCCGCCTTCGCAAGCATTACTGCTTCGCAGAAAGAGGAGACGGCTTCCCATTCCCTCTCGCTCCGTACCATGGCCTGGACCAGGGCAGGGCGCGAGAGGTCGCTGCCACCTATCGCTTACACGAGGACACGGCGGGGCTCCGCCCAAACGGGGCAGACCTCCACCGTATGCTCCACCGTGTCCTCGGGGGTTCATATCCATGGGCAGAACCGATTCTTAAAATATGACGACACCTTTCCGATATACCCTCTAGCTGTATATAAAATCCAAAGTCCTGACTGACTGACTGACTGATATATCAGCGCACAGCCTAAACCGCAGGTCCTAGAGACATGAAATTTGGAGGGTGTGTTATTGTAGGTGGTGTTTAATTTCTTGTTTGGCCACCAACGACAATTCGAACATCGAGAAATATGTAGGTTTTTTTTTTTTTTTGGGGTGGGAAATCATCCTATGACTTCTTCCACTCTAGGGTGAAGCGGAAGGGCGTGTCAGATTCTTACTGACTAAAACCCACCCCTGTTCCTCCCAGCCCTGAATGACAGGGGCGAGGTAACTCTTTCGAATTTATCCTCAACCCCGGGGCAGGAAATAGGATCCTTTACTTTTATTACAACTGAGAACTACGACGAAGGTTTGACTGTTCTATGATAATAATAAAAACTTGTTTTTACAAAAATAGAACCAATTTCCAAAAAAAAAAAAAAAAACTGCAAAATAACTTATTCATCGTTGTTTGACACCGACTTCCGAAATTAAGTTATTTTGCACATTTTTGTTTTTTTTTCGGAATTCGGTTCTGTTTATTGTGAAGGACGGCACGGTTGACATCTGTCGGGCATGTCATCGTCGGGGAGAATCAATCCACATAGGTAATCTCTAGTTGTTCTCGTCTAGCTAACGGTGAGTACTTGCATAGGCACAACCTTGTTTCCAGGATTATCCATCAGCAACTTGAAATACTCTCTTGTTGAATCGGAAGTTCCGTGCTACTGGTATGTGCCCGACCCAATTCTCGATAATGATCATATCTCAGTGTAGTGAGATCGGTCAATAAGCCTCATAATGTGGTGGTGAACCGAATCAAGAGGCGTGCAATGATCGTTGACATTACCGTCCCGCATGACGAGAACCTCGTGAAAGCAGAGAAAGATAAGCTTGGTTCGCGAGGTTGTCGACATGTGGGATGTGGACTCAGCGATCATTGTGCCAATAGTCGTGTCAGCCAATAGCCTTATAGCCACGACCCTCGACCAACACCTCAAGAGGCTCTCGTTAGGCGGCTGGATCAGGGTTTGATCCAAAAAGCTGTACTTCAGGACACGGCTCGTATTGTCAGGCGGTTCCTCTCTCTGGAGCCCTTACCGCCGGTAGCTTGGACCCTGTTCCCGATACCGGTAGGCATTTACTGGCTGGCTTGAGTGGAGATATGATTTTTTTTTTGAAGGATGTATAATCTAGTAAGATGCTGGATTTTGACCATGGTTCCGGGATTGTCCTGATAGCCGTGGTATACCTCTCCACTCCTTAAGCACGTCAGAATATGTTGCCTCCTTGTCAGTGGCGGCAACAGTACTCGGTGACCCGACCCCACATGACCAGGTCACAAAAAAATACGACTACACTTACCTAATGGCGTTAACCATTTTTTTTTTCCATATTCGTATAGCCTTAATCACTTCGGCGGTCAAGACCAATCTAATAATACCTAATTTAGTACTATCCATCAAGCTTGAAATCAATAATTGAACTAAAATAACTGGCAACAATTGCATCAGACTGCTTGAAAAGTGACTCGTTTGGAACTTTTTAGTTGTTTATTACAGTCGGGCTTTTTAAAAATATTCATTATTTTTATTTGTGTTCTTCTCAGCAAGCCCTTTAATTTGATAAGTGATATCATGGAAATGCATACAAAATAAGTGATATCATGGAAATGCATACAAAATAAGTGATGTCATGGAAATGCATACAAAATAAGTGATGCCATGGAAATGCATACAAAATAAGTGATATCATGGAAATGCATACAAAATAGCTAGTCCGCCATCTTTTTAACCGACTTCAAAAAAGAGGAGATTCTCAATTCATCTGTATGTTTTTTTTTTTTTTCTTGTATGTTTGTTACGCGATATCTCCGCCATTTGTAAATCGATTTGGATAATTCTTTTTTGTTAGGTACGAGTAGGTCATACTTCAGAGGTACCATACAAATTTTATCGAAATCGATTCAGCACTTTTTGAAAAAATCAACATATACAAAAAATATGTATACACAGATGACGTTTTGGTTTTCTCCAAATGTTCAAATTCCATGTTATTGGGGTTATCCATTCGGGCATGACTTTAATATTTAGTTTTACTTCTACAACAACTAAAAAGTGAAAAATAAAAAACTTTTTCACAAAAACCACAACCGATTTCTAAAAATTACAAAATAACTTTATTTTCGGAAGTCGGTGTCAAATAACGAAGAAACAAAATATAAACACCGACTTCCGAAAATAAAGTTATTTTGTAATTTTTAGAAGTCGGTTGTATTTTTTGTAAAAAAGTTTTTTTGGAGTTCGGCAGATTGAATTTAGAATGACGTCACTTAACTAATACGACGCCATTTTTTTTTGCATTGTCATCCAAACTAAGCATGGGTTACATTTTAGGTATAACCAAAAAATAAATCCTGTCACAAAATGTTTGTTTTTTTTTCATATTCGTTCATTTAAATTAGAATAGTACGAATATAATAGAACGAAATTCGATTTAAAGAACTAGATATAGAGATGTAACCGTACTTCAACCCACCCGACCTTAAACAATTCGATTTCAATAACGCATTGTAATCGATTCAAACCACGACCGAACAGTCAATTTGCATGAATGAAATCGATTGGGAATGTCTAAAGTCCTGTCCGATGGATGTCGGGGTGAAAATGGCGCGAAGAAGAAACTGCTACTTACGCTACGAACTGTTAGAACTTTAGTGTTGCTAGATTTTAAAATTTGTAAGAAAATGGGAGCTTAGACAATTGACAATTCAATATTAGGTAAGTACCTACTTGAATTGTTAGAAAAAAAAAATGTTTTTAACAGACTCGCTTTTAATATGAAACTAATTTTCTTGAGATGACCATAAATATTTAGACGAAAACTTTTGGCAAAAAATAAAGACGTAACTTCAAAAATATTTAAGAGCGAAACATGACGATACCCACGTCAAATTACAATGATTAACGTTTAGAAACGGACGTTTCGCCTATTAATTAACCATCAAAAATAACATCTCAACGCAATTCCCAATTTATTTCTACCCAAAGAAAACGCTACGTACATTTAGGGATATTTCAAAATTCGTTGCGTTAACCCTCAGCCGTCCGACGATCGGACATTTAGACAGATCCCTGATTGGGTTCTCTGTATTTTCTGCTTTGTACAGACGGACAAAAGCGGCACGAAGAAAACTGGAACTGCCAGGTATCGGCGTGAAGCGTTTCAATGGAAATTGTGTTTCTATTCTCTCGGGAGTCGCGTACTAATTTCAATGGTTCGTGCCATGTTCGTGCTTACATCGGCAACGTTTGATATACATTAGACAGGGCACTTTGTTTAGTATTCTTATTTCGTTCTGGGATGGGAGCTGTCAGTGTATGTGGAATTGCGTTCCTTTACGGAGTGTGGTTTTTGGAATTTGCAAAAAGTTACCTAGCTACTGTGTTTTGTAAAAGGTTCTACTATCCACTTACCCTGTGTGTTTTGCTAACAAGCCAAATGATGAAGTTACTAAAATTATTATAAGTGTGTTATTTATTACAATTAGTGCAATAATTACACAATCATAATAATTTTATGATAATGAATAGACCATGAATCACCATCATCATCATCAGCCTTTTATTGTACCCACTGCTGGGGCACAGGCCTCCTCTCTGTAAGAGGATCTGGGCCGTAATCTACCACGCGGGTCCAGTGCAGGTTGGTGGATGTCACATGTCTTCGAATTTTTGGTTCTAGGGCATGCCGGTTTCCTCACGATGTTTTCCTTCACCGTTTTGAGAGCAGTGTGACAGGTGATGATATAATTTACACAAAATAAATCGCCTGCCTGGGTTTGAACTCACGACCTACAACTTGTAATTTGCGGCCGTTACCACTGGGCCACCACTGCTCTTAATCATCAGTCTTACTCTTTATTCTGTAAAAGGAGAACTCTGTTACCTGTCTCCTTAAAAGTAGGTACTTAAGCTACCATTTCTTACACTCGTCGCTCAAGCAACCCATCAGAAAGCCTCCCATTTTTAAAGATTTCTCCCATTGTCTTTACAACCAAACAATAGAATTCCTCATACATAACAATGGGCCGTAACATTAAAGAAATGAAACTCGTTAATTAAAGGATAATAGAGTGGCCCTTAATTATTAATTAATTATCGGTATACGTCGTTTGCAGGGTTGGGACACAATGGCCCAGTCATTTGTGATGAGTGTCCATTGTTGTTTCTGAAAAGATTTCCGCGCCCGAAAGAGCGGGAAATGATTAATAGTGGTCGATAATCGAACTATTCGAGTGGTATCGATTAGGAGGGATCGATTAGCGATTGTTTCCCCGCACTATGGCGACAATTGCAACGAACAATGGGTTTTTTGCTTTTTTTTTGTAAATGTCGTGACTCGTGAACTTCGTGAACATTGTGGACAATAGCTTTTTTGTTTTAGTAAATGATAGAGGTTTTCCATGGGCAGTCTGTTGATTAGGGTCGGTAGTCGCATTAATCATGTGTGGTAAGGAATTTGTATAGACTTTAGCTAAACAGCGAGCATTCTCCTTGAGGATTCAAGATAGCTGGTTGAAAACATCATCGTTGACTAACTATCCGGTCAGCTACCAGAGAGATCTGGACTTGGTACATAAGTATCTTGGTAACATTGGTAAGGCTTACTTTGCTTAGCCCCAATTTTGACAATAGCTAAAGTATATATGTAAGGAGTTGCCTGGGTTTAATGTTCCTACCTATCCGTAAAAGAAACAGCCTCGTAGGGCCCAATATCCCGAGTCAAATAATTTGTCCATTTTTAGGTCACTGGGCCATAGTTTAAAGTATAATATTAGTTAGAATAAATCAAATCTATTCAATTATAACATGGGCAAAATATACCAGAAATAAAAAAAAAGTCTGTAAAAAAAATATTTTTTTAATATTTTTTTGATGGGAGATTTATATTGGATCCCGCCAATATAAATCTACCATCAAAAAATTATTAACCTTCAACGCACCTCTAATTTAAACCAAAAAAACAGACATTAAATTGGGTCGTTAAGCCTTTTTTTTACGAGTATAGATACTTAATAATAAGTTGACTTGACATTAAGGCGCTATTAGCTGCCAACGACCTTGAGTAGTTAGCTTCCATGTTCTGCGCTGATCTCACGTAACGCGTCGTAAGTCGTCCCAGTAATAGGACTCGCCCATCAAGGAGCGCTGTCCGAATTTAGATGCATTATTAATTTATTACACATAAAACAACAAGTATTAAACTAAAACACTGAGACTAAATTATAAATAATTAATTGATCTTTTAAATGGTGCGGGTTTCATAAAAATACGCTTGCGTGATTCTCAATTTATTATCCGAGTTAGACATAACTTTACAAATTAATTACACTATGTTATAAAAATATAATTTCAAACATTCTGAGATTTAATAACGACGGAAATTGTCTACATATATTTTTTCCAAAGAAATAAGACAAGTGGTTTAGACGTGATTTTCAATTAAAAACCATTAAAAGTCGTTTAACTGCGCCTTAATAATAAGTTGACTTGACATTAAGTCAACAATCACATTTATCTTTAGACTAGCTGACCCTGGCGAACGCCGTACCGCTTGAGAATTAATAAATGTAGTGTAAAATTTTATTAGTTGAGTTTTATTACATTGAAATGAATGTAATTCACGTGGCAGAATCGAAATGATTCGTGTTGTATTGTAGCACTACTTTTTGTTAAATTATTTGCTTGATGATGCACTCGGGTCGATTCCCTTCATTGAAGGACGTTGTGATATACTCGTACTTACGAAATTTTTCGTTATGTGGCATCTCAGAGTAGAGCAACGTTCGTGCAAACGGACCGCTTTGGCAAATCGAAAAATCTGGTCAGTGTGGTTGCTGAAGGTGCTTTGACCATTCTCCAGATGTACCGCCAAATGTACAACAGTCTGCCCGAGGGTTGAGGATAAATTCGAAAGAGTTACCTCGCCCCTGGGCATTAAGGGCAGGGAGGAACAGGGGTGGGTTTTAGTCAGTAAGAGTCTGACACGCCCTTCCGCTCCACCCAGAGCGGGAGAAGTCATTGGATGATTTCCCACCCCACAAAAAAACAGTGGGAGACCGTAAATAAATGGGGAATGAGAATATACGCAAAATCACCTCATTGCAGCTCACATATCGTCCAACTTGATAGTCAAAAACCGCCATAACTTTTCGTGACATATTTGCAAGTGCATTTAATGGCTAAAGTAATAACAGCCGCACGGGTACATCTATCTGGTTAAGCTACGCTTGTCGGGGCTGGTCCATGGATGGGCGACCATCTTTACATACCGAGACTCCTCCGTGCATCTGCTCGGCTGTCAATCGATGATCTTTGGAAGTCGTTACGAGTCGTCAGAAGTCCGTCTTACAACCAGTCTTACCAAGGGGTATCTATCGTATTACCCAGTAACTGGGTTGTGGAGGTCAGATAGGCAGTCGCTCTACGTAAAATACTGGTATTCAGCTGCATCCGGTCAGACTGGAAGCCGACCACAAGATAGTTGGGAAAAGGCTAAGCAGATCGATTTATTGCAAATACATTTGATGGATTTCACTGAATTGCAATATTTCACTTTGCAATGTGCTTTGAATTATTTGGAAATTAGTGGCGAATACCGAACAATCCAAGCATTGTCGACCAAGAAATCGTTTCCTTTCGGTCTTTGAAATAACTTTACGTTCCATACAAAATGTATGAAAAAATTAATTTTCTTCATAATTTTTTTTTCGTGACTTTTTCCGAGTTTATAGTTACAGTAGTTATTTTGCTATTCGGAGCGGAGACAAATCCAACAAATCAAAGATCATTAAAATTGGTCCTTCCGTTCTCGAGTTAATAATAATAATAATAATAAAGCGATCTAATAGCGCTTCTTTGGCCGCCTGAATAAAGTACTAAATAGTCTTTTATCAGGCGGGAACAAGGTGCGCGCCTTCAACGGTTGGGTCATGCCGGTATTGATGTACTCTTTCGGCATACTCAAATGGACTCAGACGGAACTTGACGCCCTGGATAGGAGGGTCCGCACACTGCTGACCGCAAATCGGATGCATCACCCACGATCATCGGTGATGAGGCTGTATATCCCGCGGAAATGTGGGGGTCGTGGTTTCTTAAATGCTAAGACCCTACACAACCGCGAGGTATGCAGCCTTAGGGAATATTTCCTAGAAACCGACGTGGGTATGCATCGAGATGTGGTCGCTATGGACAAGGGCCTCACCCCGCTCTCCTTGGCAAACGAGAACTGGCGCAAACTTAAAGTACTGGATACTAATGACCGCAGGGAAGTATGGCAGAGCAAGGAGCTTCACGGACGCTTTTACCGGGTCCTACATGGACCCGATGTAGATTTCTTAGCGTCCGTATCCTGGCTGCGCTTTGGTGACCTATTCGGGGAAACCGAAGGTTTTATCTGTGCGATTATGGACGAAGTTATGATGACGAATAACTACCGGAAATATATTGTGAAGGACGGTACGGTTGACATCTGTCGGGCATGCCACCGGCCCGGGGAATCAATCCGACACATTATTTCTGGTTGTTCTCGTCTAGCTAACGGAGACTATTTGCACAGACACAACCTTGTAGCCAGGATTATCCACCAGCAACTTGCTCTTAAATACAATCTTGTGGAATCTGAAGTACCGTACTATAGGTATGAGCCCGACCCAGTTCTCGAAAATAGCAATATCACGTTGTATTGGGATCGATCTATCATCACTGATAGGACTATTGTTGCCAATAAGCCTGACATAGTGATGATAGATCGACAAGAGCGTCGCACAATGATTGTTGATATAGCTGTTCCTCATGACGAGAACCTCGTGAAGGCTGAGAAAGATAAAAAAACAAAGTATCTTGATCTGGCTCGCGAGGTTGTCGACATGTGGGAGGTGGATACAGCAGTCATTGTGCCGATAGTCGTGACGGCCAATGGCTTAATAGCCAAGAGCCTCGACCAACATCTCAGGAGGCTCTCGTTGGGCAGTTGGATCAAGGGCTTGATCCAGAAAGCAGTACTCCTGGACACGGCGCGTATTGTTAGGAGATTCCTTTCTCAGGAGCCCTGACCACCGGTAGCTTGGACCCTATTCCCGATACCGGTGGGCAACTACTTTTTATATTTTTAAATGTTTTTGTATTTATTTATGTTTTTCTAAGTACCTAAATATTTAAAAATTTAAAATTGTATGTATATAAGATTGAATAAATGGAATAATAATAATATTCCACAACTATCACACAACGCCATCTAGTCCCAAGCTAAGCAGAGCTTGTGTTATGGGTACTAGACAACTGATAAACATACTTATATATTTCTAAATACATACATATTATAGATAAATTACACCCAGACACAGAACAAATGATCGTGCTCATTACACAAACATTTGACCTGGGTGGGAATCGAACCCACGACCTCCGGCATAGCAGTCAGGGTCACTAACCACTAGACCAACAGGCCAGTTATAAATGGTGTAACCCGACTGAGTTTTACTATAGAGACATGGACATAATAACATTTTCAAATCTACCCAGAATCTACCAAGGGTAATAAATACAATTCCAAAATTCAAAACTGCCAACATTCCAAATCGAAAACTTCCAAATTCAAATTCTATAATAAGCCAGCCGTCATTATAACGGAGTTAGTCACATACTCCCACTGAGTATTATCCTCGACCGAAACATTTCACGGGCCACCTCACACCGTAATCTAAACCCCGAAAACTTATTGAATAGGAAATCAGGGATCCAATAAAATGCTGTCAAACCCAACGTATGTGATGAGACAGGTGTACAAACGTAATCTTTACTTTTCTGTTGGTGTGACATGGGTGCGGGATTATTATGGTGATGTTGGTGCTTGATAGTGATGATTGTGTTTTTTTTTATTTATTTTTAGATCTTCGTCTTTATTTTTACATACAACGGAAGAGTAATGTTTTTTGAGAGTTTGCCTGGGAAGCACAAAGTAATTGTATATTAAAACTATTTTACAAAAAAATACAACAGACTTCCATAAAAACAACACTAAAAATTGCAAAATAACTTTAATTTCGGAAGACGGTGTTTCTATTTTTATTTCTTCGTTATTCTTATTTGACACCGACTTCCGACATTGAATTGAATCACTCCGTATAATGGTAAAACCGCATGAAAATCCATTCTGTAGTTTTTATTTAGGGTTCCGTACCCGTAGGGTAACCAACAGGACCCTATTACTGACTGGCCTGTTGGTCTAGTGGTTAGTGACCCTGACTGCTATGCCGGAGGTCGTGGGTTCGATTCCCACCCAGGACAAATGTTTGTGTGATGAGCACGATCATTTGTTCTGTGTCTGGGTGTAATTTATCTATAATATGTATGTATTTAGAAATATATAAGTATGTTTATCAGTTGTCTAGTACCCATAACACAAGCTCTGCTTAGCTTGGGACTAGATGGCGTTGTGTGATAGTTGTGGAATATTATTGTGGAATATTATTACTAAGGCCGGGACTCCACCAAAGCGGAGATGTGTGCGGTGTGCTGTGTGCTGTGCAAGAAGAGATGTTTTCCAGCACGGGGGACTCCACCAAAGCGGAGATGTGTGCGATGTGCTGTGTGCTGTGCGAGAAGAGATGTTTTTCAGCTCGGGTGCGAGGCGTTGAGTGCTCAGTACGCATTCTGACACGAAAGGTAGACGATATATAGCCGGCGAGAGGGGGGAGGGTGACATCGCTCACTGCACGCCGCCGCTCACATCTCTCGTCTCCACTGCGCGTCGTCCGCGCACAGCTCACATGTCCGCTTCCATCGCGCCATACAAATATTACACATCTCCGCACAGCGATCTTCACTGAAGCTGAGCGGAAAGGAGATGTGTCAATAACACAATTCTATTGGTTGTTTAAAAAACATCTCCTCTCCGCTCGTCTCGTCTCCGCTTTGGTGGAGTCCCGGCCTAAGCCTCCGATGTCCGTCTGTCTGTCAGCGGGCTGTAGGTTCTCATGATTCGTAATAGTTAGACAGTTGAAATTTTCACAGAATGCGTATTTCCGCTGCCGCTATACCAAATAATAAAAAAAAAATTAAATTGGGTTCCTCTACTAGAAACGTATTTTTATTTTGGTTTGTTTTGCTCGATATTAATAATGGCAACAAGTAGAGACATATATATTATTGTACGATGGTACGGAACCCTTCATGCGCGAGTCCAACAAACGCACCGGTGGACTTTGTTTTTAACCGACTTAAAAAAGAGGAGGCTCTCAATTCGTCTGTATGTTATTTTTTTTTTTGTATGTTTGTTACGCGATATCTCCGTCATTTGTGAATAGATTTTGATGATCTCTTTTTGTTTGGTAGGTCGTACATCAGAGGTATATATAAATTCCCAAAAACCCATATAAATTTTATTGAAATTGATTAAGCACTTTTTGAAAAAATCAACATAAACAAAAAATATGTATACACAGATGACGTTTTGGCTGTCTCCAAATGTTTAAATTCCATGTTATTAGGGTGACCGATTGATCCGAGGATACCGTACGATCTCCTACGAGGCGGCGAGCCTCCTTGCCGGATTGTCGCCATGGGATCTGAACCGAAAGTTCGCGACCCGACGGAAACCCCGGCGTTTCGGAGGCGAAACGCCGTGGCGAAACTCCGCTGCCGCAACTACTCACTGCTCGGCGGACAGAGCTCCGGCAAGATCTCATGGCGACATGGATACAGCGATTGTCGCAACCCAGCGCTGTGACTGCCACCATTGCGGCGGTAAAGAGAAAAGAGGGGCACTCTTTGAGGAGTGGCTGGAGAGGCGCCACGGCGCCCTCACCTTCCGCCTGACGCAGGTCTTCACCAGACACGGTTGTTTCGAGAAGTTCCTGTGTCGGATAGGATGGGAGGAAACGCCCGGGTGTTTCCACCGCGCGGATCGTCCCAAGGACACGGTGGAGCATACGGTGGAGGTCTGCCCCGCTTGGGTGGAGCCCCGCCGTGTCCTCGTGGATGCGATAGGCGGCAGCGACCTCTCGCGCCCTGCCCTGGTTAAGGCCATGGTACGGAGCGAGAGGGAATGGGAAGCTGTCTCCTCCTTCTGCGAAGCAGTAATTCTCGCGAAGGCGGAGGCGGAACGCGTGAGGGAGACTCAACAACGGAGTCGCCCTCACGCCCTCAGCAGCAGCCGCCTCAGGAGACGCCTGGGACTTCCGGCGCCGCAAGACGATCTCCGGCCACCGTAGACCCGGGCCTACGGACGACGAGTAATGGGTAGCTCGCCGATCAGCATCAGGCCCGAGAGTCGACGGCGCGTAGTGTTCCACGCGCGCCTCAAAGAGTTGTCAGCAATAAAGACGGGGCCCGTCATGGCCGATGCCTGCCCGGGGGTTGAGGATAAATTCGAAACAGAGTTACCTCGCCCCCGACTCTCAGACTCTTACTGACTAAAACCCACCCCTGTTCCTTCCCTGCCTGAGTGCCCAGTTTGGGGTATTACCTCACAACTAAAAAATGAAAAATAAAAAACTTTTTTAAAAAATACAACCGACTTCTAAAAATTGCAAAATAACTTTAATTTTGGAAGTCGGTATCAAGTAACGAAGAAAAAAAAATACAAACACATATTTTGCAATTTTTAGAAGTCGGTTGTATTTTTTGTAAAAAAGTTTTTTAGAATGTATAGTGATTTCTCTACTTCATATTACTTCAGAGGAGCTCGTGGCTAAAGTAACAACAGCCGCACAAGTCGATCCATCAGGTTAAGCTACGCTTGCCGGGGTTGGTCCATGGATGGGTGATTATCTTTACATACCGAGACTCCTCCGTGCCTCGGCAAGCACGTTAAGCCGTTCGTCCCGGCTGTCAATCGTGGATCTTTGACAGTCGTTACGGGTCGTCAGTAGCCCGAAAATCTGACAACCAGTCTTACCAAGGGGTATCGTATTACCTAGTAACTGGGTTGTGGAGGTCAGATAGGCGGTCGCTCCATGTAAAGTACTGGTATTTAGCTGCATCCGTTTAGAGTGGAAGCCGACCCCAAGATAGTTGGGAAAAGCCAGGCAGATTGATTTCTCTGCTTCATACGACCTGTGAAGTAGCTAATTAATATTTTAGTGTCTAGCGGTACACCGGTGTGACAGTGGGGAAATTCCGTTTGCCTTGCCAAAAAAATTGCCAAAAACCCGATTCACGCGTTTTAAACCGCTATTATTACTATTACAGGTATTTAGACCTGTGGCAAGGTTAAAGTCATTAATGGGTTCGTTCCGCTCGCGGTGGAAACCGCCGCGAGCGGAACGAACCCATTAATGACTTCGTTAAACTCGCAAGCGCAAACGAGTTTAACGAAGTTATTAATGGGTCCCTTCCGCTTGCTGTGGAAACCGGGCTTTACACACCCGGAACATGACAGAGTCTGTAGTTACACGATGGCCGACTGTCAACGGGGCTTGACAGATGTTAACATTTGACGCGCTCAGGGCCTGAGGGGAATGCTTTTCAAATGTCAAATATTTGCTTTGAAAGCAACTTTTGTGTGACTAAAAATGATAAAGATTGCGTTCTTGCGACATGAAGTAATAAAATTGTCAAACAAAATTAGAATTTATGAACTCAAAACATTATCACAAAATTGTCAACTTTAATAGAAACTAATTTATTAAAATATTGATATTTTTCTTCAAGTATAATTATGTTATTCATCATATACCTTCGTATATGAGGAATTACATGCGTAATTTCTTATGCAAATAAAATTTAACTGATAATGTATACTCATGTTTTATTTAAATTTTTAATAAGCTTTTAATATTACTACTAGTACTATTTTGACACAGTGGTTGAGTGATTGGCTGCTGCTGCGCTGCGTGTCGTAGGTTCGATTCCGGCAAAGAGCAAAAACTTGTATGACCTACGGATAGTTGTTCCGGGTCAGGGTGTCTTGTGTATGTGAGTATACATGTTTGTGAACGCACCCACAATATAGGAGTAATTCCTAGTGTGGAGCAACGTTTATTTAAAAAAAAAATTATAAGCTCCCACTGTAATTTGTTATGGTGTAGGACAATAAAGAATATGTACCTATATCTATCTATTTTCCTCTACGCATCATTTGAACAGCGTTATTCTCATACAATCTCGAGGTCTGTTCTGACATTCATCCACTCCTCATACATTGTGTGAGATAAATGGTTTACTTGGTCTTGCTGATGCAGACAAAGACGTTTTGGTTATCTTCATATGGGTTGCGATTGCGACCAATCAAGTAAGGTTTTTACAAGATATCAAATGAAAATGTAACTTTTACATTAATATTTTCAGACTCAGGTACCCTAGGAACCCATTAATGGCACAAGAAGACGTTCAAGGACTACCCACCACAAAGATACCACATACAATTTATTTCCTTACTTAATATGATAAAGCCCATGAAAGTCTGATTTACATGTGATAATGTCTGTTTCAGTATCATTCAACAATGTATTTTATTTCTAATATCCAAACTAAAACTGATATTTTACTGTTTGTGTCTGAAAGGCCTTTGTTTCAATGTCTAAAACGCATTGACAGCTGGCGGAGCTGTACACTCCCCATTCCGTAACATGAATGTTGCTAGAATAAAACATATTTCGACAACTTGGAAGTTTTACTCATGGAAGAAATGCCAAGTTCATCACGATACTCCTGCTTTTATCCCAATTTTTTTTATGGTACTACTAACAAAATTACAGTGGTAATATTCATGAAAGTTACATCGACTAGACTGCCTATAAATTGCAGGCAGTCTAATTTTAAATAAAATTCTACTAAATAAACGTGAAATTAGTAGACTAAAATATATAGTAGCTGGCAACTAGGGGTTTTGCTGTCAGTGTCAAAGTCAGCTGTCTTACTACTGGCACAGCCAGCTGTCAAAAGCACGCAGATTCAGAACTTATGAATGTAGAGCGACGAAAGTTAAAATGATTGGGTGTCCCGTTAGATCTTGTATTCGTGTCTTAGAAGTGTTTACAATCGCCGCACGTACAGACCTCTGCCTTTTATAACAAACATTAAACATGGACGACTATATTAACGTTATAGATTTTATATTCCTAAACCTTGCGTTTGCTGTAACATTTACCGGTGTTATTATCAATAATTTTGAGAAATATGTCCCTGCTTTTATTATAAAGGGATACAGGTATGGGAGCTTCGCCTACCAGGGCTCTGATGCCAATTACCTGCAAGTTATTGAAATACCAAAATCGTATTATAGACATTTTTATTTATTTTCAACACTATTTAGTGCTTCTATGTTATCCTACATGTTTGTAGTATATTTCTTCGGGATAACAGTTAGTTTCCCTGTTCATTTCGTGTTGAAGGTGCTGCTACAGGAAAATGAACCATCTGGTAAGTGAACCTAAGTGATATAATTCAATATATTGCTAAATAAACACTAACCTAGATTATCTGCTGCTAAGTTTACGTATTTATTTTAGAGTAACTGCTGTACAGATGTGAAAGTAAACCATGTTGAGTCCTTTCACTTGTTAATCATGTCAAGACCAAATAGGATTTATGTTTATAAGCACTAAGTGCTTATCTAGTTTTATTTTAATTTACAATGTAGTCCTCGTAACTGTTCGCATTTACAACAGAATATAACTATAATATGCTTATTCTAAACTATTAAATAACTTTATAATAATATGTCAAAACAGAAAAGATTATATATAATATATCTTTATTTCCACTCACAAAACAATACCTTATAATATAATCACACTAATATTATAAAGGCGAAAGTTTGTGAGTGTGTATGTTTGTTACTTCTTCAAGCTCAAATGGCTAGACTGATCTGGATGAATTTTGGTATGTAGATAGCTTATAACCTGGATTAACACATAGGCTACTTTTAATCCTGGTCTACGCGGGTGAAACCGCGGGGCGCAGCTAGTAAAAACATAAAACTCCATTCCAGAAGACAAATCACAGTCAAGTGTTTGTGAGGAGCTGGTGTCTATTATAGGTATACACCTGTATTACAGATCACCAGGTCCTCACCCCACGGATTCAGGTCATATACCTATGTATATAACAAAAATAACATGTACTAGTTCATGTAAGAGATTTGGTTTTGTTTCAATTTGGATCATCTGGTTGACAAGGAGACAAGACATTTGCAAGTAAAATTTACATTAACTAAAATATAAATGGTACAACAATTTGCCCCTTAGCATGTAGGAGATGTATGTATTGTGACAGTGTGTGTGTTATGATAGCATGAGTATGTGTGGTTTGCGTAGCGTGCTATGTGAGGTGTGTGTATATGAGTGCCATGAGTGTGTTTCTGTATGAATATAAAATATACCTATTATTCAGTTCATCAACCACTAGTGGAGTAGATTCTTCATGGAACTATACTCCAAGCTTTGGAGCCAGTCCCTAACTACAGCCTAACATTTAATTTTTGGAAGGGAGTAAATTGATAAAATCCTGTTTATTTTATTATAGAGGTAACAGCCTTGGTGACAGAAAAAACGGTGTGCAAAACTGGTTTTAAATAACGGCTTTGTACAGACTATCTCTTTTCGGCGGCGTTTCTCAATAAAAGTAGGGTCATATATCAGTAAGGAATGCTGCTTAGTAACCGTGTGCAGAATATAAAGCTGGTGGACTGTGAGGACTTTACTCTGCTTGTAGAGTTCCGTAGTAGGGTGAAAAAATGGTAGTGAGGGACTCACTTTTAAAACAGCTCTCTGAGCTCTTTCAATAGATGGTTTTTTGTTGTGCCACCCCAGGCCAGAATACAGTAGCTAAGTTGTGACTGGGCAAGTGCAAGGTAAACGGATTTTATTATGTCCTTATAAGCGATATGTCGAAAATTTTTAAATATATAAAATTGAGTTTGCTTCTTCTTGCAGCTAACAGATTAATATGTTCCTGGAAGCTTAATGTACTGTCGATTATATCGATAGTCTTCTACTGCAGGCATTGTTTGCTTAAAAGAAGGCTCCAATCACAAACTAATTGTTGTAAACTTGTTAAAGAAAAAATAAACAATTTGAATTTGATTACAATACCCAGGTACTTGATTGCATTTGTCCTTTCAAGTCTAGAGCAAGAACAGCTAAAAGCATTGTAGTTAGAACATATATGGGATATTAATTTATATTGGGTAATGTCCGAGTCTTGATTTCGCAGAGAAAAAGTTATATATTTTGTTTTGACCACATTAAGTATTAAAACATTGTCAAACAACCATTTTGTAACCACATCAAAGCCTCTCTGCGCGTTTGAAAAAACATCACCCCATATTTCCCCACTGAAGAGCAATGCTGTGTCATCGGCAAAAGTAATTATTTTAGCATTCTGGAGGTTTAATTGACACAGAGCGTTGATGTAGACAAGAAACATAGTAGGGCCCAAGATGCTGCCCTGCGGAACTCCGAAATAAACTGAATTATGTTCACGTTTTCGTTCAAGGTTTTCTATTTTTACACATTGCGTTCTTTCCGTTAAGTAACTTTCGAACAGTTTCAACTGGCTACAGCCTAACATTTAATTTTTGGAAGGGAGTAAATTGATAAAATCCTGTTTATTTTATTATAGAGGTAACAGCCTTGGTGACAGAAAAAACGGTGTGCAAAACTGGTTTTAAACAACGGCTTTGTACAGACTATCTCTTTTCGGTGGCGTTTCTCAATAAAAGTAGGGTCATATATCAGTAAGGAATGCTGCTTAGTAATATAAAGCTGGCTGAATATAAAGCTGGAGGATTGTGAGGACTTTACTCTGCTTTTAGAGTTCCGTAGTAGGGTGAAAAAATGGTAGTGAGAGACTCACTTTTAAAACAGCTCTCTGAGCTCTTTCAATTTTCAATAGATGGGTTGTTGTGCCACCCTAGGCCAGAATACAGTAGCTAAGTTGTGACTGGGCAAGTGCAAGGTAAACGGATTTTATTATGTCCTTATTAGCGATATGTCGTAAATTCTTAAATATATTTATAAATGAGTTTGCTTGTTCTTGCAGCTAACAGGTTGATATGTTCCTGGAAGCTTAATGTACTGTCGATTATATCGATAGTCTTCTAATACAGGCATTGTTTGCTTAAAAGAAGGCTCCAATCACAAACTAATTGTTGTAAACTTGTTAAAGAAAAAATAAACAATTTGAATTTGATTACAATACCCAGGTACTTGATTGCATTTGTCCTTTCAAGCCTAGAGCAAGAACAACTAGAAGCATTGTAGTTAGAGCATATATGGGATATTAATTTATATTGGGTAATGTCCGAGTCTTGATTTCGCAGAGAAAAAGTTATATATTTTGTTTTGACCACATTAAGTGTTAAAACATTGTCAAACAACCATTTTGTAACCACACCAAAGCCCCTCTGCGCGTTTGAAAAAACATCACCCCATATTTCCCCACTGAAGAGCAATGCTGTTTCATCGGCAAAAGTAATTATTTTAGCATTCTGGAGGTTTAATTGACACAGATCATTGATGTAGACAAGAAACATAGTAGGGTCCAAGATGCTGCCCTGCGGAACTCCGAAATAAACTTAAATATGTTCACGTTTTCGTTCAAGGTTTTCTATTTTTACACATTGCGTTCTTTCCGTTAAGTAACTTTCGAACAGTTTCAACTGGCTACAGCCTAACATTTAGTTTTTGGAAGGGAGTAAATTGATAAAATCCTGTTTATTTTATTATAGCGGTAACAGCCTTGGTGACAGAAAAAACGGTGTGCAAAAAAAAAACTTGAGAGGTGTCAAGGGACACCCGGATGGAACGAAGTTCCTTTCGATTAATTAGTGAAGGAATTGTAATATAATTTTATTTTTTTTAATTTATAATATTTTTTTTATTATTAACTACGCACACACGCACGCACGTAAGAAGTTATACTTCATCATCTCATCTCATCTCATCTCATCTCATCTCATAGCAGCTCAGCTCAGATCAGCTAAGCTCAGCTCAGCTTAGCTCAGCTCAACTCAACTCTTTAGCAATAACAACAACTATAACAAATAATGTTTGATAATGCTTGATCTGCTTGCAAACTTTGTACCTACCCACCAAAAATACAAGAAGTTTTTATTAGATTGTTTTTCCAACACAATCTTTTTGGATGGACAGCCTCATTAGTGTCGTGACAACTTTTCGTAAGAATTTTTTCCGTCTAGCCCCCTTTCACAACGCGCGATAAGGAACTTCGTTCCAACTGGTTTTAAACAACGGCTTTGTACAGACTATCTCTTTTCGGCGGCGTTTCTCAATAAAAGTAGGGTCATATATCAGTAAGCAATGCTGCTTAGTAACCGTGTGCAGAATATAAAGCTGGCGAACTGTGAGGACTTTACTCTGCTTGTAGAGTTCCGTAGTAGGGTGAAAAAATGGTAGTGAGAGACTCACTTTTAAAACAGCTCTCTGAGCCCTTTCCATTTTCAATAGATTGGTTTTTGTTGTGCCACCCCAGGCCAGAATACAGTAGCTAAGTTGTGACTGGGCAAGTGCAAGGTAAACGGATTTTATTATGTTCTTATTAGCGATATGTCGTAAATTCTTAATTATATAAATGAGTTTGTATGTTCTTGCAGCTAACAGGTTGATATGTTCCTGGAAGCTTAATGTACTGTCGATTATATCGATAGTCTTCTAATACAGGCAATGGTGTTGATTCTGTTGTGCACGAACTAAACTTAATTTAGGCTATTGCTTTCTTTTTCTCTCTAATAAAACAAGAAAGAGACGGACGTAAATTAGTGCTGTCAAATTTAGTTTGAACTAATATTTCCATACAAATTAAGGGTACACGTAAAAACATGTCGTCTAAAAACACGGCGAAGCGCAAGGCGTAAACTAGTTTGACATCTCTAACTTAGTTCATAGCTATAGCCGTCCTTTTCTCGTACTGCCTTTTAGTAAAAGATAGCAATTCTCTAATTTTAGTTTAGATATTAAACAAGAGAATCCGCACCATTGTTTGCTTAAAAGAAGGCTCCAATCACAAACTAATTGTTGTAAACTTGTTAAAGAAAAAATAAACAATTTGAATTTGATTACAATACCCAGGTACTTGATTGCATTTGTACTTTCAAGACTAGAGCAAGAACAACTAGAAGCATTGTAGTTAGAGCATATATGGGATAATAATTTATATTGGGTAATGTCCGAGTATTGATTTCGCAGAGAAAAAGTTATATATTGTTTTTGCCCACATTAAGTGTTAAAACATTGTCAAACCATTTTGTAACCACATCAATGCCCCTCTGCGCGTTTGAAAAAACATCACCCCATGTTTCCCCACTGAAGAGCAATGCTGTGTCATCGGCAAAAGTAATTATTTTAGCATTCTGGCGGTTTAATTGACACAGATCATTGATGCAGACAAGAAACATAGTAGGGCCCAAGATGCTGCCCTACGGAACTCTGAAATAAACTGAAATATGTTCACGTTTTCGTTCAAGGTTTTCTATTTTTACACATTGCGTTCTTACTGTTAAGTAACTTTCGAACAGTTTCAACTGGAGGTCCCTGATTCCCAAACATTCGAGTTTTTTTTAGTAGAATTGGAATAGACTGTGTCGAATGCTTTGGCAAGGTCAAGAAAGATGGCAATGGTTTTCTTTTTACTATCAAGATTAGTCACGATATAATTAATTAATTCTTGAACTGCATCTGATGTCGATTTCTTAGACTTAAATCCAAACTGTGATAGAAGTTTATTATCTTCAAGATATTTAATCAATCGGTTATTCATGGCACGCTCTACGATTTTAGATAATGTTACGGGTCAAATGAAATGGGGTCTATAGTTATCGACACAGTCTCTATCACCACTCTTGTGTATCGGGAAAATTCTCGATTTCTTAAGTGCTACAGGAAACACTCCAGTCGAAAATGAGAGGTTACAGATGTAGGTAATGGGCGTTATTAAAACATTTTTATTTGCCTTTAGGATGTCTGCGGAAATCATGTCCAATCCAACAGCGCAGTCGCTTTTAAGATTGGTTATTAATATTCCAATTTCATTTTCATCAGTAGGTAGTAGCGCGAAAGAATTAGTGCATGAATTCAAGATTTCAGGTTGAGCATAGATGTTTGTTTTATTTATCTTTTCGGGTAATGTTTTTTCTACGTTTGCAAAGCAATTGTTGACACTGTTAATAGCTTCTGATGGGTTTTTAGTATTTATCAGTTCATATGGGGTATCTTTTGGTTTTACGGTGTAAGTATTATCTTTTATAGCTTTCCATAGTTTCTTGTTGTTTTTATTTGCACTTTGTAGCTGCTGTTTTTCATATTCCCGTTTTAGTTTTTTTAATAAGGATGAGCAAAAGTTTCTATATCTTTTGTAAATAATTTTTAGAGTGTCGTTGTTTGGATCAATTTTTAGTTTTATATGAAGGTTATCTCGATTTTTTAACCATTTTAGAATACCCAAAGTTATCCAAGGCTTTAATAATCTTTTACGTGTAGAGGTTCGTATTTCATTAGTATTACGTTTGATTAGTGTTTGAAGTGTTTCAGTGAAGTAATTAGTAGCCGCGTTTTCATCGTCCAACGTATATAAATGACTGAAGTCCACTGCTATAATGTCTTCAGTTAAACTTGAGTGATTTATTCGATTCATTATTTTAGGTGGTATAAACCACCTAAAAACCTAACCCCAAAAACCCCCCCCCACTACCCCCCCCCCTAAACTAGACCTATACATAAGTATAGGTCTAGTTTCAATGTCCAGTGCAACACTATTGTGATCAGTGAGCGAAGTTTGAAGTACTAGGCTACGAGCTGATAACTTAGTCTTCAGCAGGACATGGTCGAGACACGTTTTACAGTGGGTGGGAAGTGTATGAGCTGGTAGGAGCCCATGGAATGCCAAAATTACCAAGTATAGGGAGGAATTTGAATCTGAACTACTTTCACAAATATCAATGTTTATGTCTCCCAACACAATAATGATCTGTGCACTTGAGTACTTTAATAATAAGTTATTCAGGGATTGGATGAAGATGTTTACATTTTTGTAACCAGGAGGCCGATAAATGGGTAACACAACTGTGTTTTTATCAATTTTTATGACTAGGTAATTTGCCTCTGATAACTGTGGTTCTTCAATAGATATAACTAGGTCACTTCTATAGTACACTACAACGCCTTCATTTTGTGTGTGATTATTAGTAGTAGCAGAATGATTATATCCATTTAAAATAGGTATATTTGAATTGGAAGGCAACCAGCACTCCGTCAAAACAATACAATCCCAGCTTATTCCACTTCTAACGATTAACGGAAGCAGCCCGGCCATGTTTTGTTTTAAACTCCTTATGTCCTGCTGAAGTAATTTTAAGCTTTTATTTGAATCAGACATAAAGGATCGACATTCCTCAGGATCACAGCAGGCAGAGTCAGCAATATTAAAAGAATCAATTTCTTTTTGTATTCGATTTAGTTCATTGAATTCTAGTAATGTATTTACTAGCAGGATTAACTAAATGAGGTAAAACAATTGGAAAAACAATGATTTTTCTTTAGTAATTTTTTTTTCCATGTATGTAATAATAATTAATGATGTTATGAAAGCTACCAGTGGCGGGCTCAAAGAAGCATAGTGGTAGGTATATTATCAATGGTGTTAAAGTTTATGTGTACGTTTTGCTTGTATAGTAAGGAAAGACGTGATGTGTGGGTGAAATATGTGTGTTGAGTTGTGTAAGGTGTACGGGGCTTTATGACTACAGCGTTAATCAGTTTTTTAAATTTTCGTATTACAAAACTGATAGTTAGGTTATTAAGATTATATGAGTAGTTACAAAAATAATCGATTATGCATGCATTAAAATTAAAAAGTAAAAACAGTATATGTATAACCGAATTTATATAGTCAGAAGCTTTTTTAAAGGTTTTCCAAGGTTTCCTCACTGTCTATACGTATACGTTGCGCCGTTTTGTTGCGTCTCAGGTATACTTTACCGTAGGAGGTCCAGCAGCTATCATAGTTGTAATCTTTTGCACACACTCTTGCTAGGTAATGTAGTCGTCTGGCTTTCTTTGTTAGCGATTCGGCAACATAAATCGGTTTAGTAGGCCCATGCATCTTTAGGATAGAAGTATTCAGCCGTTGTTCTACGAATTTTTCCTTATTGTATATTATTGTTTATTTAATTAGATTTTCTTTGGTAACCGTTGAGTTAAAATCCACAATAATGGGACCATTTGGCTTCTCTTTTATTTTTATGCGGTATAGCGTCACGGATATCAGAATCATGGATAGGAGTATTGATGATGGCGCCAATACTTTTTGTTAGATTGATTAGGCTCTGCTTCGTTTCTGATTCCATTTCGGGTATGTTTCGCAACTCAACTGAGCCAGCACGCGATTTTAAATCTAACTGATCTAATTGCGCTTCTAGTACTTTTATGCGGTTTTTGTTGTTGCCATTTTCATGCTGGGGTTTTTTCATATTTGATAGAATCTCATCGTATTTGTCGGACAGGAGAATCATTGAAGTTTTGATTTCCTCGTTTTGCTTTTTAATGGCATCCATGGCAGATTTTAGCACTTCAAATTTCCCTTCCTGCTTGCTTTGAAAATCTTCGAACATGGTCTTTAATTCTGACAACGAGACATTACTACTGTCTGTAGGGTCATCAAGCCTCCGTTTAAACCTTCTGGTAATATTAAAATCCATCTGTTCTTGTTTTTCCAGTGAATGTAAAGCTGAGTCGGACCCATAACGTACTGGGGTAGACTTTTTGGTGCCACTCTTTGGCGGTGTTCGTGCCACAGACGTCATATTGCTCGGCAGAAAATCAAAAATATGTGAAAGAATGTGTTTCGTATATTTTACTTGGCTCAACGGTTATCCGCTCAACGCTCCGCCCGATTTCATAGGATATCAAAAAATTCAGCATTAAAAAATATATCAACTTCGTTCTTATTTTTAACTCACTGAGTTTTCGCAATTATATTTTCTTTTTGTTTTTTTTTTTTTACCAAAATAGGTTGAATGATGTGAAGATAAAACACATTCATGATGAAAAAAAAAATTTTAAATCCCAATTTAATTTTGGAGCGATAGTTTAGATATGAGTGGAGCAGGTCAAGAGATGTGTAAAAAACGTTTTCCCTGTTTCAAGAAATTTTGAAACATTAGGAACATTTTATTTGAATTTATTTAGTTTGATATATCACCGGTGGTGGAACTCTCTCTAAATCTGATGGTCCGGGGCTAGGTTGGCTAGTCCGGTGGATATCTAGAATTTTAAGAACTAAAGCTATTGAGTAAAAAAATACCTTCTTTTTGTTTCTGGTAAAAGAAGGTTAGTAAGATCGATTTGTAAGTTATCTGATATTTCAAATCTTTAGTAAAAGATGTGAGATATCAGATAACATACGCAAATCAATCTTTGATGTCGAAAAATAATCCCACAGCCAGTAGGCTGTGGGTTTACACATCAAATAAAATGACAGCACTACCAGCAAACTTGAAAAACTATTGATCCCGAATTGTATGCTATCAATAAAAATCAAAATGAGTTTTCATATGCATTTGTACATATGTACGCATAGTTATTATTATCAGTTTCTATTTATATACCTACGTTATTTTGTTTAGGTGTGTCATTTAAATCAAAATCAAAAGTTATTTATTCAAACTAGGCTGAGAGCCAGCACTTTTTGAACGTCAAAGTTCTACATAAAGATAGTCCCCCAAAAACGCCCGCTTGTCACCAATGGTTTGTAAATCATCTGGCTATAACTTTTAATAACTTAGAATGTCCATAGTTTATAATTATAATGAGTAGACTAAAGCAACTAATTATGTTGCCACATGGCAATATCAGTTGGTAATGGGTCATGGGTTTATATAATTTCTTTAAAACTAAAGTACTTATTACAAACTTTAAATGTTGTTTATAAATCTAAATTGAAACCGTTAATATTTTTTACTCTTTGATCTTTATTTTAATTCATGATTTATATACTCGTAAAAATTACTTTGTGATTAGTTTAAACGCTGATAAGCAGATTCTTAATGTTAAAGCTGCAGGGTAGCCCGCGAAATTCAAATTTTCCTACGTTTTTTGGAATTTGCAGGTCAGTGTCAGGTTGTATGTTGGTCAAAACATGATTCACGGCCGTAGCAAGTACGTATTTACAGAACTGTTATCATCAATACAACTCTCTCAGTTAGAAGTCATGATTTCATGAAATACTACATTTGACATCAATTCTAACTGAAAGAGTTGTATTGATTATAATACTATAAGTAAATACATACTTGCTACGGCCGCGAATCATATTTTGACCAAGATACAACCTGACACTGGCCTACAAATTGCAAAAAACGTAAGAAATTTTTCGCGGGCTACCCTGGCGCTTCCAACTTAATTCAAAAATTTCTACCCGGAATAAGGATAAATTTGGGTAGTAAAGTGCTGACTAATCATTTTGAGGTTTTTTTGTTTTAACTATACACAGCTGAATATGCGGAGCGAGAGGGAATGGGAAGCAGTCTCCGCCTTCTGCGAAGCAGTAATGCTCGCGAAGGCGGAGGCGGGACGCGTGAGGGAAGCTCAACGGAGTGGCCCTCACGGCCCCCGGCCGCTACCACTGCAGGAGAGTCACTGGGCGTAGGACATCGCGAGACGATCTCCGGCACCGTAGACCCGGGCCTGCGGACGGCGAGCAGTGGGTAGCTCGCCGTCCGATCAGCACCAGGCCCGTGAATCGACGGCGCGTAGTGTTCCACGCGCGCCTCAAAGAGATGAGTGTCAGCCACCACTGACGGGGCTCATCGTGGCCGGTGCCTGCATGCCTAGGGGTAGCGGATAAATTCTGAAAATGAGTTACCACACCCCTGGGTACTCAGGCAGGGAAGGAACAGGGGTGGGTTTTAGTCAGTAAGAGTCTGACACGCCCTCCCGCTCCATCCAGAGCGGGAGAAGTCATTGGATGATTTCCCATCCCTCCAAAAAAAAAAAGCTGAATTTGATGGGTGAGAAGTATGCTCTCATTAATCTCATCCAATGACTTCTCCCGCTGTGGGTGGAGTGGGAGGACGTGTCAGACTCTTACTGACTAGAACCCACCCCTGCTCCTTCCCTGCCTGAGTGCCCAGGGGTGCGGTCTGAGTGCCCAGGGGAGCGGAACTAAGGATGCTAAAGTGAACATCTAGTACTGTAGGAAGTTACAAAGTTACAACAGAGCTATTAATATGCAAAGCTTGTTCTTAAGCCTGATTGCATTCAATGAGTATTGGGGCCCCTAACCATTGGCGTAATAGGAAAAACATTATGTCACAACATTCTTCATTGTTCAATATTTATTTATTTCATCATCATCAGCCTTTTAATGTCCCCACTGCTGGGGCACAGGCTTCCTCTGTGTGAGAGGGTGTGGCCCGTAATCCACCACGCGGGCCCAATGCGGGTTGGTGGATGTCACATGTCTTCGAATTTTTGGTTCTAGGACATGCTTTCCTTCACCGTTTTGAGAGCAGTGGTGATAAATAATTTACACAAATTAAAGCGCTTGCCTGGGTTTAAACTCACGATCTACAACTTGTAAGTCGCGGCCTTACCACTAGGCCACAACTGATTGCACACTGTTTCTTTTATTGTGTGCGTACGCGCAGCGGAATGTTGTTGAATTTAAAGATTTTAATTATGCAGATATTTAGTGTATGACGTCGTGTAATTGTGTATGGTAAAAAAAAATTTGTGCACGCAACCATTGTGGAGAAATTCACCAAAAACTGATTCCGCTGGGCGAACGTTGTCCTGGCGGAACTTTTTTTAATCCATAGACTTTAGAAGAAAAGAGATGTGTCCAAAAATTAGTGTGTATTTGTGTGTAATTGTGTATGTATGAATAAAACTAGTGCATGCATAAACTTCGGAGAAATTCAAGTTTCCGCTACGCGAACGTTTGGCCATTAGCTAGTTTTCATATAAAGCGCTTACATAGAGAACTGTAGATTTTTACATACGTTGTTTTGAATTTGTTTATATTTGTTTAAAAAACAGATTTAGAAAAAATCGTAGGGCTTAAAAGATAAAAATATAAACGTAAAATACGCTTATTAGGTCTTAGTTCTTAAAGTATGCACTTTGGGGTCTAGATTTTCACGTTAGTACAAACCTTGTAAGTGTCTGCAACATGTTGCCAAGTATCAATGATGTTCCGTTAGTAACTAAAGAGTTATAGGACAAATTTACCATGAACAGATCACTGTTTACAAAGCAGTCAAATATCACGACGTTCTAAAGGAATTGCATGGTAATATGTATGTCAATAATTAGTGTATTCATTCAACTATTCTTATGCAAAATTTCATGTCATTAAATTCAGTAATTAAAGAAAAACAATTATAATACTGACGAAGCATCGAAAACCTACATAACCCGACCAAGTTCGGATGGCTACAAAAAAGCGGCCGTGCAATATATTTAGGTAACATCCCAAAATTTACAGTATAATACCGGTATTTAATTGGTATAGGTGATAACACAATTGTTGTTTCGATATAATTTATAGGTCATTTATTTTTGTACACCTACTTTTTTAAATGTATTTGACTATGACAGAAAGTAGGTACTATTTACGTAGGTACTTTATTTAATTCAAATTCAAATTCAAATCATTTAATTCAGACCAGTAATAAATTTTATGTCCATATTATGTTAGTAGCAATAAACTTAAATCTATGTTAGTCACAAAAATAATAATAATAAATCAATTCACAATCATGTCATCATTTAAAATCATTCATATTAAGCTGCAAATCTCTCATAAAATATGCAGCCTAACAAATCTATCCCACACTGCCGACTCTGGTCTTTCTGCGAACGCCCTTAAGATTTAAGTATGTAAGTATTTAAGTATGCGCTTGAGACTTGAGATATAATCTAAATATATTATTTAAGACAAATAAAATTCATACAGCTAATTTCTATTGAAGATTTCACGGATCAGGATTCTAACTATAGACCCCGTAAGGAAATTAAATATTTACCACATGTAAGTATGTACTACTGTATAAGTAAATATTTATCATATTGTAGCTTATTACACTATTTAACCAGTAGACTAGGCATGCACGAGCGTTCCCCTTTGCAACTTTAGTGGATCAAACAATCTAATAACTTAAAAAAAACTACTTCTTGAATCGATTTTTTTTTCTTATGTATGTGAGCGTGTTCCCCCGCACCCCACCAAAATATGCAGAATTATTTTGTTCGAAGTTCGGTACGCTTAATCCTTTAGTTAAATAGTCTAAGTATTGTAGTTATGAATTGATCAAAAATATTCTTGTGTGAAAAAATAGACAACGCGCTGCGCGCAACGAGCGATAGGCGGCTTCCCGCTTGAAACGGTACTGTCATCCTTGAAGAAAAGAGAGGGCAATATGTTTTCGCGCGTATTCGTTTGCTGTTGAACTTGAACCTGATTTTGTTTCATCCCCAGTCACAAACAAATAAATGTGCAGTCAAGGACAATGTGCGTATGCGCTGTTGTTTTGCTATGCATCGACAATTCTCTGTAATAATAATATTGACAAAGTGTGTTATTAATGTTATAGTGTAACAGTGAAGCATAACATAATTATGTAGTAGGAATATTGAGTGAATGATAGTGAGAAGCTGATAACAGATATAAGGTAAGATTTTATAATAAATTAATAGCTATAGACTTATTCATTTACGTAGGTAGTTTATTAGGCAGATAAATTATAATAATTGTGTTATGTTAACATTGGACAGACACCATAAACCCAAGTTAATATCTACTGATTGATCTAATTCTATACCTATTTACTTAAATTTATAATAATAAATTATACTAGACATATATTATAATATAATCGTAACAAAGTAGATGTTTTTCCTGGTTAAAGACAAACTAATGAATAGATCTAAACTACTAAACGACCGACCGGATTATAACGAAATGTTGAAAAGAAATATTGTTATTAAATAATCACCTTATGTTTATTACCTACATGTAATGATATACGTATGTGGGCCTCTCACAGATCGTCAACTCCTCGGCAACCTGGAACAACTTCCAGAACAAGATCACCACCTTCCTGGGTAAGGATAAACCGAGTAACAGGAACTTGCTCATTTAGTTGCAATTTTGTTGTAAATTAGACCTTAGGTCTATTGATATAGAGTTTAATTTGTGTACCTAATCGGTTTTTGAATTGAAATTTTGTGTGTGTTAGTACAACTCGGTCACATTAACTTGACGCATGGCGTCGATATAATAATGTCTTATGGTTATTATTAAAAAAATATTTTTCATTCAAGAAATGCAATTGTTTTACTTTTTCCTAACGCTTGTGTACGCAACTGTACCATATTAATAAATACTATATTGGAAGGTTAAGAACGTTTCTTAGATATATGGCACGGCCACTTTTTGGTAGCCATCCGAACTTGGTCGGGTTATGTAGGTTTTCGATGCTTCGTCAGTATTATAATTGTTTTTCTTTAATTACTGAATTTAATGACATGAAATTTTGCATAAGAATAGTTGAATGAATACACTAATTATTGACATACATATTACCATGCAATTCCTTCAGAACGTCGTGATATTTGACTGCTTTGTAAACAGTGATCTGTTCATGGTAAATTTGTCCTATAACTCTTTAGTTACTAACGGAACATCATTGATACTTGGCAACATGTTGCAGACACTTACAAGGTTTGTATTAACGTGAAAATCTAGACCCCAAAGTGCATACTTTAAGAACTAAGACCTAATGAGCGTATTTTACGTTTATATTTTTATCTTTTAAGCCCTACGATTTTTTCTAAATCTGTTTTTTAAACAAATATAAACAAATTCAAAACAACGTATGTAAAAATCTACAGTTCTCTATGTAAGCGCTTTATATGAAAACTAGCTAATGGCCAAACGTTCGCGTAGCGGAAACTTGAATTTCTCCGAAGTTTATGCATGCACTAGTTTTATTCATACATACACAATTACACACAAATACACACTAATTTTTGGACACATCTCTTTTCTTCTAAAGTCTATGGATTAAAAAAAGTTCCGCCAGGACAACGTTCGCCCAGCGGAATCAGTTTTTGGTGAATTTCTCCACAATGGTTGCGTGCACAAATTTTTTTTTACCATACACAATTATACGACGTCATACACTAAATATCTGCATAATTAAAATCTTTAAATTCAACAACATTCCGCTGCACGTACGCACACTCTTTTATTTATTTATTAACACTTTATGCAAGAAAAGTACAAAGGCGAACTTTAATGCCTTAGGAATTCTACTCATGTTTGTTTATGTATATTCTAAGTGAGTACTTATACAAAACAAACATGAGTAAAAAAATAATTACAATATTCAAACGAGGTTGAATATTGAGGCAAAATAATCTGCTTAGAGGTCAGAATATAAACCTCTTAACATAATAAAGTTTTATGTCAACAAACATATTACTTGTACTTATTATAAGTACTACGTAATAATATGTCACCTCTGACTAGAGTCAAGAGCAAACCCACCTCTGAAAAAAAATGTCATTAATAAAAAAATATAAAAAAGGTGTCACATCATTAATCATTCTTCATTTTTGTACAAATTAGTTCCAGAATAAAGAACTTTTTCACAATTACATTTATTATTCACATTACATTTTACAAAATTATTCATAACAATTTCAATTCTGTATTGCTCATTGAAATTATTTCTCTAATAAAATATCTGCTTTTATGAAAAAATTTAGGTACATAACTATTCTGAGTCATCATTTCAGTTTTTTTTTCCTATAGAAATTCTTTTTTGTTTGCACCTTCATAGGTTATTCTTGTTCGTTTCGGAAATGAGCTAAATATAGCTTCTGCCCACAAAGAAGGTTAGGGATAGTTAAATACGAAAAAAAATAGGACGTCCCTTAATCAATTTGATCAGTGGTAATACTGATAATTTTGTACGAAAAGTACATTCTTTTTTTTTGAAAATTGAATATGCATAGAAGCGGTAGGTACACTGATAGAAAGCAACTTATGGGATAGGCCATGCGAGCGAGTCGCGGGGAAAAGCTAATGGATCTTTTCCTTTTCTCGTTTCAGATTAGCCTCTCAGAAAGCTTACTTACGATACTTATAGAACAAAATAAACAGTCAATATAAATAATTCAGGGAGTGAATAGGTTTCTTCTGGACTCGCTCATTTCGCTTTTCACCATGTGAGATCGAGCTGGCTCAACACAAAACAAAACTGGCCAAGTGCATGTCGGACTTTGCACATTTAAGGTTCCGTACTAAATGAGGGAATTCCCAAGAAAAAAATATTGCTGACTGATTTATCAATATATTGGTATTTGTTAATAAAATATACATTATCACCAAATTACAAGTTCATAGGTCAATGTGAAGTTAAAAAATTCTTCGTAACAAAATTTTGGTAAAAAAGCTGACTTTGGTGGCTTCTAATTCCTTTGTCTTCCATTTTCTTTTAAACCAAAAATATAGTATTGGTCTACTCAATGAGCTCTTAACAATGATACCCCATTTCTATTTTTTTTTCGCGCCCTCTCTGGGAGTTCCCTTCATCATCATTAAAAAAATATTGACAATTTGTATGGCTTTTGATCAACAAGATGTTTATACTGTGAAAATTTCGAGACTGTAGCTCCAACCGTTTGGCTGTAAAACCTGTGTGACAGACGACGGACGGACACGTGAGTGACAGCAATAGGGCTCCGTTTGGACCCTAAAAAACATGATAATTTTTCAACTCTACTAACTAAACTTAAAACCTCCATTTCAGTGTCCGTAACAGCCGCTCTAATAGCAATGGCCCTGCTCACAATACAATGTACCAGACGCCTGTACGAGACGTACTGCCTGCAAGTGTTCGCTAAAGCTAGCAAAATGAACCTGAGCCACTACCTCGCAGGGATCATACACTACTTCGCCTGTATCATTGCTGTGGTTGGGCAGGCTCCTCTGTTTTGTGGTGAGTAGAATGGAATTTTAATAGAACTTCATAAAATAAGGTTTTCTTTGTGGTGTTACAAACACGAGCTGTTTCTTTAACTATCTCTTTTTAGAGTAATAAATTCAGCCAGTCATAAGCGCCACCTGGCAAAGCATTACACAGGCTCTTCAGCCTACAATCAGTTGCTGGACCGGGCTGGACGTGCATAGATGTCTGCCAAAATACGCCACAACACCCGACTTTTCGCCTTCTGCATCCTGTCTGTACTGGGGGGTTAGACAAAATATTTTTCTGTTAATGTTAACACTAACGCTTCGTGCAAAATGTATGGCAACGACATTTTGCACGAAGCGTTAGACAGAGAACTGTCACGTGACTCACGCCCCGTAATGTCTTTGCTATACATTTTGCACCATGTCACCTTATTAAGGTGGAAGCTCCAGGGTAGCCCGTGAAATTCAAATTTTCTTACGTTTTTTGCAATTTGCAGGTCAGTATCAGGTTGAATCTTGGTTTGAATTTCGCGGGCTACCCTGAAGCATCCACCTTAAGTTCATCGATCCAACTAGCTAAAAGCAAATATTGCTTGCCAATGCAAGTCTGCACTATAGGTCTCATTCTCCAACGGCAAACAGTCCTCCAACAAACAGAAATGTATACAGCTTAAATTGTCCTTACCTCTAAACATTTCAGGCCACCAACACCCCGACACGATAAAATGGAACGACCTCCGAACAACTATCCTAGCTGTTCCCTGCACAGTCATATTCCTGATCACGTGGTACGAACAGTTCAGGACAAACGTCATCTTCGCGAACCTGCGCAAAGACAAGAAGTCGGGCGAAGTAGTCACTGAAGAACATAAGATACCGAATGGTAGGATGTTCGAGTATGTCTCGAGTCCGCATAGGATGTGTGAGATTGTACTGTACACGGTGTTGCTGATGCTGGTCCCGACGAAGACTTTCTTCTGTATTTATTTGTGGGTTTTGGGGAACCAGGTAAAGAATATTCCTTTTTTGGTTCTCATTTTTTTAATCTGTGAAGTTGGTTGCCTCTTTGTCTAAGGCTGTGATCACACTTAGTCACAAGCCAGTCTGCTCACCGTTAGGACCGATCCCGCTCGAAGAAGGAGGCGATGGCGTGGCAAACGAGACCCCGCCTGCGCCATATAAGGACGGCGGGACTCAGGAATCGTGGGCGATGGCTAGGACGGTGGCACAGTAATCACATGCTGCCGTATACAGAAGGCTCAGGGGAGACCCCTTTACAGTCTCCCCAGGGATGTGCCGTAACAGAAATTGTACAAAGGAGGATCCGGGGTGGTCGTGCTGGTGGTGATCACCGGGGTAGTTTTAGTGAGGTAAAAAGCCCACACTACCTGGTCTTTTTCCTAAAAAGTCCAGGCGCTTTTTGAAGGTTACCTCCCGATGACGATCTCCGGCCACCGTAGACCCGGGCCTGCCGACGGCGAGCAGTGGGTAGCTCGCCGTCCGATCAGCACCAGGCCCGTGAGACGACGGCGCGTAGTGTTCCACGCGCGTATCAAAGGGATTAGTGTCAGCCACCACTGACGGGGCCCATCGTGGCCGGTGCCTGCATGCCTAGGGGTAGCGGATAAATTCTGAAAATGAGTTACCGCACCCCTGGGCACTCAGGCATTGAAGGAACAGGGGTGGGTTTTAGTCAGTAAGAGTCTGACACGCCCTCCCGCTCCACCCAGAGCGGGAGAAGTCATTGGATGATTTCCCAACCACCCAAAAATAAAATTAAAAAAAAACACCACGACCTCCTCCGTGCAAACTGTACACCTTCCTCGTTTATCGCTCTTTATACCTATTAGTGAAGGTCGCATCAAAATCCGTTGCGTGGTTTAGAAGTTGGCGGAAAAACAGACAGACGCGGCAAGCGACTTTATTTTATAATATGTAGAGAATATGCACAATACAATATTATGGCTGGTGCGTTTACTTAAGGCGCAGTTATACGACTTTTAATGGTTTTTAATTGAACATCACGTCTAAACGACTAGTCTTATTTCTTTGAAAAAAATATGCGTTACTCTAGACTATTTCCGTCGTAATTTGATCTGAGAATATTTGAAATCATATTTTTATAACATTGTGTAATTCATTTGTAAAGTTATGTCTAACGCGGATAAAAAATTGAGAATCACGCAAAAACTATAAAGCATATTTTTATGAAATCTTCACCATTATAGAGATCATTTAATTATTTATAATTTAGTCTGTGTTTTAGTTTAATACTTGTTGTTTTATGTGTAATAAATTAATAATGCGTCTAATTTCGGACAGCGCTCCTTGATGGACGAGTCCTATTACTGGTTGGACATACGACGCGTTACGTGAGCTCAGAAGCTAACCACTCAAGGTCGTTGGCAGCTAATAGCACCTTAAGGAAAGCTTCTGGAAGAACCATTAGTAGCTCTATACCAGATACCTACTAATTAACAATGTGACCTTGTTACGGATATATTTAACATTTTTTCCTTTTATTTCAGATTCAAACCGCTATCCAAGCCCACGAATGGTACAAGAAGTCCTTTGAAAGGTACCCCACCAACAGATACGCGGTGTTCCCGCGCATTTTGTAGTTTGCCGCGCATTTTAAATTGAGAAGACTGAGCAATTATTTTTTTAAATTATTTATGGCAGTGTAGTGAGTGCCGCAAGAGGCATTCTGTCGATATCGGTTATAATGCCGTCACCTTGCGGCATCATCATTTTAAAAAGCGGTAATATACTACAATGGGTTATAGTGCCGTCAGCTTGCGGCATACTAATGTACATCATTTTAAAACGCTGCAAGGGGTGACAATACAAGTACAACAGTGCTATAAACCAGACATTTTTTTTTCTATATAATTAATCGTATAAGGCGTAGGTTGTTACAGTTTCAACCTAACCTAACCATTTTTTTAAGGTGAAAGCTCCAAGGTAGCCCGCGTAATTCAAATTACGCGGGCTACCTTGGAGCTGCTTGGGATTTGCAGGTCAGTGTCAGGTTGTATCTAGGTCAAAATTTGATTCGCGGGCGTAGCAAGTACGTATTTACAGAACTGTAATCATTAAAGTCATCAATACAACTGTCTAAACACAACTGTCTAAATGTCATGATTTCATCATGAAATACATTTAGCATCAATTCTAACTGAAAGAGTTGTATTGATGATTTTAATTTTATAAATACATACTTGCTACGCCCACGAATCAAATTTTGACCTAGATACAACCTGACACTGACCTGTAAATTGCAAAAAACGTAAGAAAATTTGAATTTCGCGAACTACACTGGCGCTTCCACCTATAATTAACTTAATCTAACTGACAGACTGTGAGACAACACAAAATGGCGTCGTTTCAAGTTTAGTTTCACGTATCGGCAATAGTCGGTAAATTATTATGTGCTAATTTAATAGCACTTATTTAAATCAGCGAAATTTATGTAATATAATGAAATATGCATAGAAACTATCAAAAGTACTAAATATCCATAAAACTAAATCTTATAACGACGTAAATTCAGTCATTGTAGTAACTTTTGCAATATACAGCGTGGAGAAGACAATACGACAATAAATGAAAACACGGACAATACTAGTTTATAAGAATAAGTTTAAGCTATCAAAAATGTCCTAACATCGAAAATAAAAAAATAAAAATTTCAAACAAACTAAATGGCATAAAACTAGAAACGAAATAGAACACCATTTATAAATATGAGTTCACTAACCTGTCGTAAGAGCGGCAACAACGCGCGGTCCTGTAGCGACTTGATTTTTTAGCTTTTAATTATGGATTAATGCTCAGTAAAATTGCACTGAATCACAGATTATTTAGCACAGCCCAAACATTGACAGCAAGTCTGTACTGGTGCGAAGTCTCCCGTCCTAGACGCGGATTCACGCGACTCCAGTAACGAAGATTCTGTCTGTTCCATAAACCGTTCCTTGTAAATGTACTTTAATCAGTCCACATCACATTGTACAAGAAATCCGGATTCTCGAAATGTTTATTTTCAATCCAGCGACAAAAGTTTTCTCTAACTGGTTTGTCTCTAGGTAACAATGCATGCAATTTCTTGTATTTATACGGCTTCCGTTTGTCGCGTTTTAAAACTTTAAGAATAGTTGTATGGTCAACACCTGACCTGCCCTTCGCGAACTAGGTACACGTTGGGTTGCGTTAAAAAAAAAAACACGAAAACAATAAAAACTAAGCGTCTAATTTCGCACAATTCACTCACTGTTTAACTAAATACCTATTAAAACGTTACGTGTCCTGTCACCAAAATAAAGCGTCCAATTTCGCACTAATACCGTCGTAAATGAATTTACAAATTTAAACACGAGCGGCGGGGAAGTACCTACACGAAAGTTAGCGGCTCCTATCCTACAAAGCGAGGACGCGTGACTCTTCACAGGACCGCGGCGACACACTAAGCTAAAGTAAAAGTAGTAGCAAATTTCTTCAAGAAAGCGAAGTAACAAACGAAACTAGATTTATCTCTTTCGTACACACTAAATTTTCTATTAATATTATGAGTGCATTGCAATTTCCGCATTCGTTACTTTCTTATCCAACTTTGATGACACGCTTTATGACTCTTATTACTCAGAATTAAGGTATAATTTTCACTAAATCAGATGAAAATACTAATTTGGCGAAAGTGTTTAAGTCGCGAGTTGGCAACGTGACTTTAATGTTTTGATGTTTATACCGATGTGGGTCGTTAACCTGACAGTGTTTCCCTATTGTCAGATACATCATGTAGCAAATGTTAAAAATGAAAAATAATTTCCTGTGACTAAACTACTGGATATATTCAAATGATTTTTGGTATGTAGACTGAGAACGTGTTGAGGTATGCGAGGTTTAATTTATTGTCGTATTGTCATCACCACTCTGTATATCACATAAGTATATACAACGTTGATGTGACAGAGGGGCATTAAATTAAACTACGTATACTATACGTGTTTAGTATTAATTCGATACGGTATAAAAATAAAAATAATAATAAATGAGGTTTTTTTTTTTTTCAAACAAACTAAATAGCTTACAATTCAGAGTAAAACGCAACCACCCTTTATACCATACTTTATACCCATTATCCTTGTTTGCATTGTCATCTTATAGCGAAAATGTACTTGTGACTTGCGTGAGAACGGCAACAACGCGTCGTATCCTAGGTTATACTCAGATTTATCGTTTTAAGGTGCATGACCTGTGCGTATAGACATAATCAGCTGTTAGGAAAGATACATCGTGTTCAAACGAGGCCAAAACTTAAAAAATCGTTTGTGACTAAACTACTGCTCCGATTTAATTGATTTTTGGTACAGAGCTTGAAAATAGTACCTAGTATAGGCAGTTTAAAGGAAAGCCCCTCTGTCGTATCAACTTTGTATAAAACAAATACAAATCAAAAGTTAGCAAACTTGCAGGCACTTTAAACGGTCGCGTTATTTTGCCGTGCATACTCTTTACGGCTGTCATAACTGGCGCCACTTTTATATTATGCCGCAAAAGCTGACTGTACTTTATCCGATAGTGATAGGCCCCGCTTGTGGCAATCTATACACTGCTATTATTGATTGCAGTAGATATTAAGAAAAACGGAATTGTTATAATAAAGAAATTAATATTTATATTATGGGCAAAAGGTCATGCAGATGTTACTGGTAAGCAAGCAAATGTTTGTTGGTTCCATCTTAAGAAAATAATATTAATGTAATGACATATTATAATATATTTTTATTATAATCGTTTTTCGGTATTTGTATTACAGTAACAAACACCCTCTTTACTTATCTTAAGGCGTATATAGCCGCCAAGTGGCCCCCTAATTAAATAAAAAATCGTAGCAAAGCGTAGAAGACAAAGATTAAAAAATCCTATGTTGCGTTTGTTACAAAGAGCTTAAGGTATTTTTACGTTGTTGAAACTGGACTCTCAGCATTTCGTATCCAAAGTAGTAAGTACCCAAAACGACCGTTTTTGACACTTTTGCCTACTACTTTAGTCCTGTTTAACAACGTAAAAATACCATAACCTATTTGTAATAAACGCAACATAGGATTATTTAATCTTTATTTTCTAGGCTAAGATACGAATTTTTATTTAATGAGGGTGCCACTTATGGGGAGGTAGGCCCTTAAAGGCTCAGGCAGAAATATCGTTATCCAGTTTTAACGGTAACAATATTAATATAATATTGTTATATATAATATTAATATAAATTATATATATATTAATATATATATATCAATATTATAATACCCGTTCTCCCAGAGGCAGTGGGACGAGCCGCTCTGTAGTTTGGTACGGAATAATCTCTTAAATACGTCAACCAATACTGCTGAGCGTGCCCGCCTGCTGGCTGTGGGTGAATGGGAGTCGGGCCTCTGGCTACAGGCACTGCCGTCACCCAACATAGGTACTATGCTGAGTGACACCACCTTCCGGATCGCTACATGTCTGCGTCTGGGTGCTCCTTGCGGAGCTCCACATCGCTGCCAATGTGGTGAAGCAGTCGACCATCTCGGACACCATGGCCTATCCTGCAGTAGGAGCGCGGGTCGTATGGCACGGCACGCCAGCATTAACGACATCATCCGTCGGGCTCTTGTCACCGCCGGTGTGTCAGCCGTTTTAGAACCTCATGGCCTGGCACGTGACGATGGAAAGAGGCCCGACGGGATGACAATAATGCCTTGGAAGATGGGTAGGCCTTTGGTGTGGGATGCAACATGTGTCGACACCCTTGCGCCATCTCATCTTCTTAGCACGGCGGGCTGTGCTGGGGCGGCTGCTACAGGTGCAGAAAACCTCAAACGGCGCAAATATAACAACCTTATTGGGAGTTATATTTTTGAGCCGTTTGGGGTTGAAACACTAGGGCCATGGGGTCCGAGTGCTCATCGAGTTTTCCATGACATCAGCAAACTTTTAGTCGACTCTTCACGTGACCAGAGGGCTGGCCTTTTTTTCGGCCAACGAATCAGCATTGCCATTCAACGTGGCAATGCTGCCAGCGTTCTGGGCACTTTTCCCATTGACAGCGAGGTGGACGAATTTTTTGATGCCCAATGAGCTTTACCACTACCGGATTTTTTATGCCTCTTGTACATATTTTATTTATTAAGTTATTTATTAGTTTAATTAGCTATTTTAATTAGATATTATAATAAATTTTATTATTATACGCGAAAAAAAAAAAAAAACGGTAACAATCAATATTTAATCCACAAGTTCCTCAAACTCACGAGATTCGACAGGTTCAGTTTTTTCGGTGGGGGTCAATCTAGAACACTTAAAGCAGAGAATATTTGATACATAATAGCTGCGCTACAGTTTACAACTTTTGCAGCTATAATATCATCGTTTTACTTGTTGTACTTAGTCTTGTGTTATTGTTCCGAATAAACTTTTCTTTTTTTTTATAATAATATGAGAAAATTTGATAAAATACACGACAAAAACTAGCACATTTGCGAAATCTGAATAACATAATTATGAAAAAATATCTGGTTATTTCCGTTGGATAAAAAAAAACCGGTCAAAAGCGTGTCGGACTTCTCACATTTAAGGGCCGTCTCCACGAGCGAGAGAATCGCGGCGATATTATCGTCGAGCCACGTATTTTTATACACTTTTTTAGAACGTGTCTACACACGGCGATGTTATCGCGGCGATGGGACGACTGGCTGACTGCGAGCGAAACGTCATCGTATCGCTGCGCGCTCGCCGCGATAAACAATTATTTTATTTATTATGGAGACATTTACTTATACATTATTATGACACTCCTTATTTCGCATTCGTCTGGCACCTAGCTGAACTCTTTCAACAAAACTTGCACAACACCTCGTCGTGGAAACGCAGCGAGTCGCGACGATACGCTCTGGCGGAATAATCGCTCATTCGTGGAGACTACCCGACGATAGAGGCGCGGATTCGTCGCGATTCTCTCGCTCGTGGAGACGGCCCCTTGTGATTGGTCGATTCCTGCACGTCTGCCAAGCTCCGCTTCAGTGAAAACGCACCCTTAAGGTTTCGTACCAAATGATATTTGGTTTGTATGGCTTTGGGTCAACAAGATGCTTATACTGTGAAAATTTGAAAACTGTAGCTCCATCCGTCTGACTGTAGAACCTGTGTGACAGACGGACACTTGAGTGTCAGCAATAGGGCTCCGTTTGGACCCTTCGGGTACGGAACCAAATCTTAATTTAAAGTTGGGTACATCCGAGTTGGCCACCCTGTACCTATATTTCAACCGTAAGTCAAAATAAGAGGTGTCATGACGGTCACCATTGTGTCCGATGCGGCTTGAATGGAACGTAAACTGGGTCAACACTGTCTATCATGGCAGCTAACGTGTTAATTTATTAAAAATAAAACAGTTAAGTATAAATAGAAATAAGTTTATTGACCAACTGAGGAACAAATACGGACACCCATATACAATTGTACACACACTTCGACTTGATGCGCCGGTCTTACTCACTAATATTCGAACTCCTCACTTGAATAGGAAGCTGTAAACAAAAATAGAAAAATTGTATTACATTTTATAGAAACGAACATACAAGCACAATGTAGATTTCATGCACATCCTCGTGCATGAAACCTACTTTGCGCCTGTATGTACGAGGATGCTGTCAAGTAGACAGATTCTTCAAATATATAGTTGAAGTTTTTGAAGTGAAAACTTCTAGGCGCGTTGGGCATTTTTAAGAAAAAACTATTCAACTCGTGCGCCACCGACCGCGTAACGGATTGAAGTGAAAACTTCTTTATTTATTTAACAATTTATGTACACACAGAACAGACAAGAATGAAACAGAAAAAGAAAATAATAATTATGTACAAAGGTAATGCTTATTTCTAATGAAATCTCTTCCAGCATACCTGCGAAAGGAGAGTTGAAAAAAAGGGAAGTAGACACTGTGTGGTAAAGTAGTAGGAAATAAAGAATTGAACTCGCCACCGACACCGGTATTTGGATTGAAGTGAAAACTTCTTTAGGCGCGTTGGGCATTTTTGTTCAAGTTTTCACTTCTGTCGGCACTCCCGGAGTGCCACTCTTTTTTTTTTCTTTTGACCTCGCACGGCTGGTGCATTTAGCTAGTGTCAAGTTTAGAAAGTATTTCGTTTTTAGATAAAGAATACTGTCTCTTTGTTTTCCATTAGCACCACACATTTCATGTTTTTGCAGTATTTAGCAGAAAATGTGTCGAGTCAGTCTTCTCTCGGTAGTCTATACCGCAATAAAATTCTCAGCTTCATTTTACCTACATCGCGGCTGTTCCAATGATTCCACATATTGTCCAGTTGCATAGACACTCGAGACACAAAACTACACCAATTTTACATCTCTGAATATCCTCCAGAAATCAATTTGCTAATAAATAAAAACAGCCAACTTAACTCGAAAAAAGCCCGCCCAAAAACCCTATAGTTGAAGTAATGAACTGTATTCTTGACTCAATTATCTGTCAGAAAACGGTTGACCGCATCTCAAGTCAACCTCAGAGACTCCAGCCCAGTAACTTCTTTGCCTTCAATAACTGACTCAACAATTTGCAGACTATTAATATATTAATAAAGGTACTCACTACCACTTAAATACATAGGTATAGGATTTTGTTTCAACAATGGTGGCTGCATAAATTAGCTCAAGAATAACAAAACTGAACAGTGTCATGCTAATCTGTGGTATGAAACATTAATGTCAAACGCCCTTGGTGTGTCTGTGTGGCCTATAAGTATTCGATCACTAAAGCCTAGATCTTTTAATGTTACACACTAAATGACTATTACAATATTGATAAAATTACTATTCACGCAATAACTTTCTCGCCTGGTTTTCACACAAAAAAAAAAAAAAATCGTGCGTGTCGGACTTCACACATTTAGGGTTCCGTCATATCAATCAACTCAACCTATCGCAGTCCACTGCTGGACATAGGCCTCTCCCAGGCTGCGCCACAATACCCTGTCCTCCGCCTTCCGCATCCAGTCTATCCTAGCCACCTTCTTAAGGTCGTCGGTCCATCTAGCTGGGGGGCGTCCCATACTACGCTTGCTGATACGCGGTCTCCACTCCAGGACTCGTCTGCTCCATCGGCCATCAGTCCTTCGACAAACATGACCAGCCCTCTGGCACTTCACTTTGCTTATTCTGCAAGCTACGTCCGTTACTCCGGTTCTTTTCCGGACAACTTCATTCCTGATTTTATCCTTCAATGAAACTCCTAACATAGCGCGCTGAGCGACCTTGAATTTGTGGACCAGCCCGACCGTCAGCGTCCACGTTTCGGCACCGTATGTCATAACGGGCAGGACGCACTGGTTGAAAACCTTAGTCTTCAAACATTGTGGGACAGGGGACGAGAAGACCTGACGAAGTTTTCCAAACGTTGCCCAACCAGGGTTCCGTACCAAATGTATTTTTGACTATTTGTATGGCTTTGGGTCAACAAGATGCTTATACTGTGAAAATTTGTAGACTGTAGCTCCAACCGTTTGGCTGTAAAACCTGTGTGACACACGACAGACAGACGGACACGTGAGTGACAGCAATAGGGCTCCGTTCGGACCCTTTGAATACGGAACCCTGAAAACCGACAAGTAATAATAATAATATTTTATTGGCATAAACAAGAACACACTACATTGGTCGTGAAACACTGTTGCCTGTGGTATGTACTCGTATTAAAAACCTGTATTACAGGTCACCAGAATTTCACCTCTCAGAAATTGTTTCACAGTGGTGCCGATTCTCTTATTCAATAACTAAACTAAAATTAGAGAATCGCTATCTACCGCTCTATCGCTGAAAGGCAGTACGAGAAAAGGACGGCTATAGCTATGAACTAAGTTAGAGATGTCAAACTAGTTTACGCCTTGCGGTTTACCGTGTTTTTAGTCGATATGTTTTTACGTGTACACTTAATTTGTATGGAAATATTAGATCAACAAAATTTGACAGCTCTAATTTACGTCTGTCTCTTTCTTGTTTTAATATGGAGAAAAAAATAGCAATAGCCTAAATTAAGTTTAGTTTGTGCATAACAGAATCGGCTCCAGTATCAAGTACATACCTATATGGATATCCCTGCGTCTTAGCCCTGAACACGGACAGCAGAAGCGAGAAGAACACGCAGACCAGGATCAGACCCACGATGGACTGGAAGCGACGACGCTTGCCTTCAGCCTGCGTGCGCACGATCTCCGTGTTCTTGACACCGCCAGCGGCTTCTATCATGAGAATCATGCCCACAACCACTGCACCATCTGACACGCTAGCTCAGGAAACATATTGCATTTACTTTGAAATTTTTATATTTATAAAACCACATAGCTTTGCAGAGGAGGAGCTCGTGGCTAAAGTAATTACAGCCGTACGACCTGTACAGCTGTTATTACTTTAGCCAGAGACTCCTCCGAGCCTCGGAAAGCAAGTTAAGCCGTTGGTCTCGGCTGTCAATCGTGGATCTTTAACAGTCGTTACGGGTCGTCAGAAGCCCGAGTCTGACAACCAGTCTTATCAAGGGGTACCGTATTACCCAGTAACTGGAATGTGGAGGTCAGATAGCCAGTCGCTCGATGTAAAATACTGGTATTCAGCTGCATCCAGTTAGACTGGAAGTCGACCCCTAGATAGTTGGGAAAGGCTAGGCAGATTTTAGACCTTTATATCAGTGGCGTAATATCTCCTAAACTAGTTATTTAATTAGGTGTTCCGCCGCAAGGATCAATACTAAGCCCCTTTCTATTCTTGATTTATTTAGTAAATATTTACGATTTTGAATAAAAATATCTTCAGGCAAATAGTCCGTGTATATTTACATTAAAATTACATTGGCATAGCGTAATTTATTTTTAACACTGCTACGTCTGTAATTCGCCACGTTCAAAGAGATCCATTATTTCGGGTTCATTATCAAAACGACTGATAATATTACTCAATCTTTTGGTTTCTTTTCTGGGCGTAAATAACCTCATTACTGGTGACCTCATTTTTTCAGCGAGATTGGTTTCTGACGACGTCATCAGCTGCTTGTTGCGAGTTTTCGTCCTGTTAAACGTGATTAACCTTTACAATTACAGCTATGGACTAAAGACTTAAGATCAGAAGGCGCCTGAGGTTTTGGGCTAAAAAAGACCAGGTAATGTGGGATTTTCCTTACTAAAGCCACCCCGCTGATCACCTTCAGCACATGGAAGGGATCCCGTGACCTCTTAAAAGACCTCCTCTGCACAACGCCAGTTAGGACACATCCCTGGGAAGACAGTAAAGGGGTCTTCACTATAGCCCAAGAGAACAGCAAAAGCTTGTGTTTTTTGGGATCAGTGTCATGTATTGTTTGTACTAAGCTCATCATCTTCCTGCCCTTATCCCATGTTACTTGGGGTCGGCGCAACACGTTTTTTTCTTCCATTCAGTCCTGTCAGCCGTCACGCTATCACTAACTCCCTTTTCTTTCCCTCACACAATCAATCCATCCTTTCTTTGGCCTCCCTCTCCCTCTCCATCAATCCACATTTATATTCATAACTCTTTTAGTTACATGCGATTCATCCCTCCTCTTTACATGACCATTGTTTGTACTAAGCTATTTAGGGTTAATCAGATATCTTGTTTTACACAAAATGCAACTAGAGCTTTTAAAAAGGATACTCAAAACAGCCACAATATAACTCTCCAGAATAAACTGGCCGTGGGAACCTCCATTAATATAGACGGGTCCGTTCTTAGTCCTATGGAAGAATGGTGGGCCTCTGATGTGGTTCCACATCTGGCCAGAGACAAGGGCGAAGCAGAAGAAGACTGCGCAAACTGCCCACATTTGTTTGTTGTAGAGGAACTCGAGGTTGTTCCTGCGAAGGTATAGGAAGCCGGCGATGAGGATGAACAGCATCGAGAATGCTACGAAGCCGGAGTAGTTTGGTGGACGGAACACTCTGATCTGGAAAGAATAGGGTATAATTAGGCAAATATGGTTCTTGGAACACCAGCAGGTCTATTCACTAACTCAGTTGACATCAATTTGATAGGCACTATGCAGTACATTGCTGCTTTAACGTATATACAAAGTTGATACGACAGAGGGGCTTTCCTTTAAACTGCCTATACTAGGTACTATTTTCAAGCTCTGTACCAAAAATCAATTAAATCGGAGCAGTAGTTTAGTCACAAACGATTTTTTAAGTTTTGGCCTCGTTTGAACACGATGTATCTTAATCCGCGTATTTCAATAACTAACATAAAAGCCAGCGCGTGCGGAGGCGTCGCGCCGCCGCCCGCGCCACCGGCGCGCCGTCGGCCGATCGCTTTGACGCGAGAGAACACACGTCGCCGCCCTCCGGCGCGTGTGCGATGTTGCCGCTTTGTTACCTAGGTATCTAAGGTCAGTTAATTTTATTTATAAAGGGTGGTTGCGTTTTACTCTGAATTGTAAGCTATTTAGTTTGTTTGAAAAAAAAAACCTCATTTATTATTATTTTTATACCGTATCGAATTAATACTAAACACGTATAGTACACGTAGTTTAATTTAATGCCCCTCTGTCACATCAACGTTGTATAGGCACGGGGTCTCATCTCGAACAAAGAAAATTTAGTTCAAATAAATCTCGATAGATGGCGTAATGTATAATATGCATCGATTTCATAATGAAGTTTAAGTAATATTAATATTTTGAAAATAATATGGTAAAAACTGTAATTTCTTATTTAATAAACTGCTTGTTATTCCATCACGCCAGAACAGCTGAACGGATCTGGATGAAATTTGGCACAGATAGATTATAGTCTGGAATAGCACATAGGATAAGTAGGTACTTTTTATCCCAAGAGCATGGTCCTTTAGGATGATTTTCGATTTTCACTAGGGTGAAGACGCAGGCACAAGCTAGTGAATTATAAAGATAACAATACGCAATAATAATAACACAGATATTCGATCGATACACGTAGGCTCAATTTACATTGCCGCGGAACGCAAGCGTCAATTTCTTTTCGTTGCGCGAGAATGCTCGAGAATTCTCTCGCGTTCGCCTTTAGGGACGTTTAGTTCAGTAGTCTACTACCGGCCGACTCGACTCCCCCTTCGCGCCACTTCCCGCGGATTCCACAGACAGCACCGACAGTAGCTACGGGAATTCTCGAGAATTTGCGAGGACTCCCCGGAAGCCGCGCGAAGTATTTTTTGGCTCGTATTTAGTTTGTACGTTACCTATGTACAGTTTCGTTGCAAAAATTCGCTTCCACTTCATTCGGCGGCAATGTAAATTGAGTCAGGTTTCAATGGATGTTTTTGTGTATTTAAATACACAAAAACATCCATTCAAACCTGAATCGAATTACCTTCATCTTCGACATTTTTATTTAAGTTATAATAGAATAAACTGCACAAATTAAATACAGTAGGTACGATACTCTATGAATACGATAATATTGTGACCATAATAACAATATAATGCATGTAACTATTATTACATGCTTTTAATGGCCTTGCAATGTTTATGCAAAAAAAAATCAATTATTTAAGTAATTATTTCTGTAGATAGATGATTGATTATGCTGATATTTTTCATTACATTATTTAATGATGTGTTAGATTCCCTATAATAAGATTATGCCTTTTTTTGTGGGGTGGGAAATCATCAAATGACATCGCCCGCTCTGGGTGGAGCGGGAGGGCGTGTCACTCTTACTGACTAAAACCCACCCCTGTTCCTTCCCTGATGTGCCCAGGGGTGCGGTAACTCATGTTGAGAATTTATCCGCTACCCCTAGGCATGCAGGCACCGACCACGATGGGCCCCGTCGGTGGTTGCTGACAATCATCTCTTTGAGGCGCGCGTGGAACACTACGCGCCATCGACTCACGGGCCTGGTGCTGATCGGACGGCGAGCTACCCACTGCTCGCCGTCCTCAGGCCCGGGAAGATTTTGCCTTAGAAATCATAAAAGAAAACTATAGGCCTACGCAGACCGGGACAGAATGCCAGAGGATTTAAATTTTTGCCAAAGGACATTCAAACTTATCTAATAGGAATACGACATAAATGCCAATGTTTTAAATTGATCCCGTGGTATCAGAAGGGATTTCTTGACACGGCATTAGAGAGCGTGCTAAGGGATCCCGCGGCGGGATGCCGCAGCGCACTGCGGTATGCACCGGCACGCCGTGACATGCCGCGGCGTGGGGCAGTGCAAGTGGGAGTACTTGCACACCACATTTGCGCTCGACGTGGCACGTCGCGGGATGTCTTGGTAGGCCGCCGGAATGCTACAGTAATTAAGCGGCTAGTGTGCGCTGACAGGTGGCAAAATCCTCTGCAATTTCGTCCAAGTGTGCGTAGGCCTTAAGAGATCCTATAAGGACTATTTTTATTGGTTTGATAAAGCATGTTTGCTTTACCAAAAATAAAAAAATTAAGTAAAACAAAAAAATATTGGTCCCTGCCCACCTGCATGTGTACATTACGGATTGCAACAAAGATTTGAGATTTGATTTGAAAGAAACCAAGCATTTTCTGGAATGAAAAGTAAGTTTTAGCACTGATAGCGTTGCTTCCTACCAGCGAAATATTTTTTGTGATTGGACCAGTTCTTCCAGAGATTAGTTATTGATGATTTTAATGATTATAATTCTATAAATACAAATACTTGCTACGGCCGGGAATCAAATTTTGACCAAGATTCAACCTGACACTGACCTGCAAATCGCAAAAAACGTAAGAAAATTTGAATTTCGAGGGCTACCCTGGCGCTTCCACCTTAAAAGAGGTTTCTATAGAACATCTAAAGTCAAAGGACATGATGCCCATACAGCTGCCATAGAAAACGGCGTCTTCGAAAGACGGAAAGATATTGTGTTTGTTTAAAAATTTGTTATATCTCGTTTGTTTTTCGATAAATTTTGATTCCATTTTTACTGTTAGTATTCCATCTTTGTAAATTTATCGGTAAACCGATTAGGCATGAAAAAAAAATCATGCATATTTCCCTATTCCGGAAGGACATACGGTCTTTTGGTGATGCCTCAGAAGGGCCAGCATACGGGTACGACCAGATGAAACAACTGGCGCTACAACTGGCCACGGGTCCTCTGATAAGCACCTCTCTGTCATAGAAGTTACAGACAGCCCACTCTGCAGAGTCTGCATGAATGAGGATGAGACAGCAGCTCATCTGTTACTAAGCTGCCCAATGGTCACTAGACACAGGCTAAAATACGTCGGTAACCCAAGTAACCTCCGTGAGATAGTAACACCAGGGCGCTGCTGGCCTTCCATGAGGCGCTGGGGTGGATTGAAAAACTGTAGGACCATTTTTTTTTTGGGGGGTAGGATATCATCCAATGACTTCTCCCGCTCTGAGCGGAGCGGGAGGGCGTGTCAGACTCTTACTGACTAAAACCCATCCCTGTTCCTTCAGTTGCTTGTGCCAGGGTCGCGGTAACTCTCTTTCTAATTTATCCGCGACCCAGACAGGCATCGGTCCTAGCGGACCCCATCAGTTTTTGCGAACATCTCTTTGAGGCGCCCGTGGAACACTACGCGCCGTCGAACCTGTCCAACCTGTACGCAAAATACGCACTTCTGACGTGGAGTTGTGTACACCAGCCCAACATAAACGAAGCAAAAAGGTGTATGTTAGGATCACAGCTGGTGGTGCTCTGTAGTTTCTACTTACCCTCACAGGTAAATTAATATTTAATTTTACCTCTTTATAATTTTAAATGACGACTAATAGAGGAGTATGGAAGAAAAAGATTGCGGCGACCCCAAATAAATTGGGATAAGGGCAGGAGAATGATGATGACCTCTTTATAATTTTCTTTTAGATTACCTGAACATCAGTTCTATCTTGAATCCATTTGGTGATAGCCTCTGCATGTATTCCTGATCTCTCAAAGTCCATGGAGTCAGCAGGTTTTGGCTTGCCTTTGGCCGGGAAATGCATGATTACAGGTGCTGTGTTGAGACGTAGCTGAAAATTGGAATTCATTCAGTGTTTTTCCAACCGCTTTTGATAAGTTTCTGTTGAGGCGTGATTACAATGTGAGGTTATAGAACAGAATACTCTTTGTTATGTACACCATATAAATTACAATAAAAATATAAAGAAAACATTACATAGGGTGACACAATGGGTGGCCTTGTGGCAAGTAGACATTCCACTAACTCTAGCAAACTTTTCGTAGCAAGAAAGAAGGATAATAGAGTAGTTTAGAAGGATAATAGAGTAGTTTAGAAGGATAATAGAGTAGTTTAGAAAGATAATAGAGTAGTTTAGAAGGATAATAGAGTAGTTTAGAAAGATAATAGAGTAGTTTAGAAGGATAATAGAGTAGTTTAGAAGGATAATAGAGTAGTTTAGAAGGATAATAGAGTAGTTTAGAAGGATAATAGAGTAGTTTAGAAGGATAATAGAGTAGTTTAGAAGGATAATAGAGTAGTTTAGAAGGATAATAGAGTAGTTTAGAAAGATAATAGAGTACTTTCCAAAAACATCTATTTAGTCCATCAGTTAGATTACCAAAAAATATTGGATGCGTATTTTTTCTTTTGCACGTCGACAAAAACAAAAACGATACAGTGCGTCGAAATTTTACATGACGTCACGCCGTGGTACACTTTTTTACCACGAAGTGACGTAACAATCCTCCACTCCTGAACTTTGATGCGTTTTATCTTTGTAATTTTTTATTGGTTTGGTAAAGCAAACAATACACATCCTATATTTATTGTTAATCTAAATAGAATTATTATTTTTGTACCCAAGAAACATCCCTATTATGTACGACATCTTTGTCTAAAAATAGTCTATTTATGGCAAAACAGGCTAACATCTAAAAGACAACCAGAAAAAGAATAAAATTAAGAACTCACCATTTGGAAGATATCAGATCCCTCATCAAAGTCAACTATACCGAAGAACAGCTTGTTATTGTAAGCCGGTGAGAACCTGAACGAGTTAGCTACAATCAGATACTCATCATACACATGTTGGCAGATAGCACATCGTCGAGACGGTGCCATCGCAGTAAACATCACGACGAAGGAGTAATCCCTTGGTGGTGACTTCACATACTCTTTGAATTTGTTTAAGTTTAGGGATACTATTGCTTTTTTGGCTGTTAAGTCTGTTAACTGCTGGACTTTGTCTTCAAGCTGAAATGGGAATTATAAAGAGTTTTAGTTTTTTGTGTGTTCCTTTTTATCTAATTAAAGTTACCAGTTTTATGTAATTCTGGCGACGACGGCCGGCTTAGGGCGACCTTATTTTTGACAGGTTTTGCATGGCAGCAAAGTACATACACATACCTTCCTTGTTCATCGCTCTTTTCATTTTAGAAAACTGTATCAAAATCTGTTGTGTTGTTTAGAAGAAATAAGCAGAGAAACAGACTGACGCCACCTGACGCAGACAGTGACTTTGTTTTATACTTATTTAGAGATAGAGATTCATTTGAATTTGTGAGTGTCTGTATGTTTGAAAGTGAATGCTGGGTGGCATAAACAACTTGAAACTAGAATAAGTAAATGTGACAGAAATGTGAGCCTTGCAATGTACCTATATGGTTGATGAATGACATTATACAACATAATTGCGGTTACATGTAAGGATTCTAGAAAGTACCATTTTTTTTTGTCCTCCCTCCCACAGTATACAAGTAATTCCTTGTGCAGGACCATGTTTATTATTTTTTAAGTAATAAAAAAGTTTCTGCACTTAAATCCATAGGAAAAAGGATGAATGGGAAAAAGATTGAGTTTATGTATGTGTGCCATTTCAATAATATACCTACTTACTTCTGACTCCTGTCGACAGAAAATATATTTACTTGTTCATCATAAACGCAATAATAAGACAAGACTAGAGGGTAAGTATGGCTAGGTTTAAGTCTTAAGCAGAAATTGTTGGTCCCAAGCTTAATATGGCCGAACATCCCAAATCTTTTCTAGCTTTGAATTAATAGATTACGAAATGACGTTATACAACAATATTGCACTATAACATAGGGATTCTAGTAGTTAGCATTTTACAGTTTCTACTTAAATCTATGGGAAAAAAACAGAGTTCATTATGTGTGCCATTTGAATACACTTACTTCTGAATCCTGTAGACAGATAGAAAATATTAAAATTTATTTTATTTATTTAAATTATTGGCCCAAGCTATGGCCAAACACTCTAAAACTTTTTTAGCTTTGAATTAATAATTTCAAGTTGCTCCTGGGCCTTTTTTTTATTTTTTTGAGTGTGCGAAATTATCCAATGACTTCTCCTGCTCTGGGGGAACGGGGAGCAGAAGGGTGTGTCAGACTTTTACTGACTGAAACCCACCCTTGTGCCTTCAGTTGCCTCTGTGCCAAGGGCCGGGGTAACTCAATTTCAAATTTATCCACGACCCCAGGCAGGCATCGGCCGTAATGGGCCCCATCAGGTACTGCTGACATCTCTTTGAGGCGAGCGTGAAACACTACGCGCCGTCGACTGTCGGGCCTGGTCCTTATCGGACGGCGAGCTACCCACTACTCGCCATCCGCAAGCCGGCCGAAGCCTCCCGAAATAGCCGCGTCCGGTGAGGACCTGCATTAGGCGGAAGGTGAGGACGCCATGGCGGCACTTCAGTAACTCCTCAAAGAGGGGCCTTACCACCCCAATTGTGGCGTGTCCATGCTCCTGGGCCATAGTTAAAAATAAGGACATGTTTCGTTCACGGCAGTGTACCATATATTCAGCTTTTATCCTTGACTAGTGATGAATTTCAAGTTGCCGGGCCTATCATGTATTTGACTAATAAAACTATGCCCACATAAGTAAGGATTTAATAAGATCTTTAATGTGTCATTAAACTTAAATTAAAAAGGATTTATTGCCTCGTTCAAGTGTAAAGATAATATAAAACGCCCGGCATGTTTTTCAGAAAGAAATACTCCAACTTACCCCTTTTCCTCGTGTTTGAGCTGATCCTTCATAGTAAGTAAGGATTGTTGTTAGAAATAAAAGAAGTTTAAACTTCATTTTTTATCTTATAATTAAAATTCACCACACAATAAATTCTAAATGGAACTAGTAAATGGTGTTTGACGCTTTGACGTTTGCCACCTCAAAACAAACGTCAATGTCATAAATGAATGACGTGTATCTAGAGCGTAACGTTCATGAAGTGTGCTTCAGAGCTTCAGTTATCTTTATGATTTGAGTAGTATTACATTTTAAAATCTATATCTTTGTCCAATGTGAGTTTGGGTGGTATTATATTTATCCTATATCTTTGTCCCATATGAGTTTGATCAAAGTAGTAGGACGACTTCGTCAAATGTGTCATCAATCAACACCGGTCCCGCCACTAAGGCGCCCATTATACTCTTTGCAACACCGATTGATCAAAGATTTTTGACATCTAAATCAAAATGGCTGCAACTTAGATTTTGTCTCTATACGGTGATCTTATATTATAAATATTGACTATTTCGTTCGATCCACGCGCCACACGATGGGTTGTCAAGGAACGTTCGCCGCATAAACACGTCACGTCACACTCTTTCTTTTTTATAAATTCATAACTCTGGCTAGTTATGAATTTATAAAAAAGAAAGAGTGTGTGCTTAAGTACGCACGTAAAGGCTCAATTACACCTTCCGATTTCAAGGGACCCAATTTAGGAAACAGGAAGGTGTAATAGCAGTTAGAGCAGTTAGTGTCCGATTTAGTGAGATTGAAAGGTCCCGATTTGACTTCCTAAATTGTGTACGATTTAGGATAGTGTAATCGCATCACTCCGATTTAGAGCTAAATGTTGCCAATTTAGAGACTTTGTCGCTACAAATGGGCTAGTAGTATTTTTGTTTGTGTTTAAAATTAAATTAAATTTCACAAAGTCCCTTTCCCAGAAAAAAAATCAGAGTCCGCTCTTTTTTTTTTTAAGTTCGCTCCTAGTAGAATTAGTTTTTAAGAGACTTTAGAGCGACTTTTGATATTCTGTTTAGGGACTCGAATTTGTAAGAGTTGGCAACACTGCCAACTTAGGAGCCCGATTTAGGAGTTCAATTTAGGATAGTGTAATCGCTCGCTTCCTGCTTATAGTTTGTTTGTTCCTAAGTTGGGTCCCTTGAAATCGGAAGGTGTAATAGAGCCTTAAGATCGCTATTAGCGACCACAGCGCTAAAAAACGTTCCTAAATATCTAAGTCGGAACCACAGGTCGGAACGGCTGTTGACCCTGTTGACGCGCTAACAGCGATGTTGGCGTGACTCGGAACGCGGGGTTTGGCGTAAGTGGCGTAACAAGATAAAAAATCAAACTGTCAAAGGCTTAGTTAAGTTAGCTTAGCTTAGGTTTTTCCTCTTGTAAACTTTCTGACAGTTTGGTTTTTTATCTTGTTACGCCAAAGAAGTATAATTTCTTACGTGCGTACATAAGCCATACACACACTTTTTTTGTTTGTTTTTGTGGGTTTGTTTCTTCAACCTCGCAGCTCTCTGAGCGCTGAACCGATTTGAATGCGATTTTTACAGTTTGAAAGGATTTTTTTGCGATGAAGCTCGTATTTATTTCGGGAGAATTAAAGTTTTCTTTTCTCAAAATTATCATTTTGGAACGAAGTTCCTTATCGCGCGTTGTGAAAGGGGGCTAGACGGAAAAAATTCTTACGAAAAGTTGTCACGACACTAATGAGACTGTCCATCCAAAAAGATTGTGTTGGAAAAACAATCTAATAAAAAAAATTCTTACGAAAAGTTGTCACGACACTAATGAGGCTGTCCATCCAAAAAGATTGTGTTGGAAAAACAATCTAATAAAAACTTCTTGTATTATTATAACTTAAAAAAATAAAATTTTATTACAATTACTTCACTAATTAATCGAATGGAACTTCGTTCCATCCGGGTGTCCCTTGACACCTCTCAAGTTTTCTCCTTTAGGACCTTAGTAGGTAGTTTTCGAGAAAATCGACTTTGAAGGTGATCCGGCGATAGTCACGCTCTGTTCAGCAGGGCCACCATGAGCACCGAAAAAGGGGGCATGCTACAGCTATTCTAAGTATACAAATAATTAGTACCCTTTTATGTGATTCATATCGTAAAAATATTAGAACTGAAACATTTGTATTTACCGAGAAATCAACGATGATTACTTACGCGCGTTCGTTCAGCAGGACCACGACTTTCAATGTTGATTCCAAGTTTGAGAAGCTTGTCGATTTCCTCAATCCTACATAGAAAAATAGTACCCTGCAAGATAAAATTAGTACCCAAAATTCAAATTAGTACTCCAGTAGTTTACGAGATATACCATGCCATTGGTGGGGTGGCGGCAGTCACGGTGTTAAATTTTCATTTCAATATTTCTCTATTAAAAACTCCGTGATTTTTCCCCAAATTTATACAAAAATTAGTACCCTAGTAGTTATAGTGACCGAAATTTCAGATTCCTAAGTGTTGTATTTTAAGAGAAATTAGATTTAATTAGGTACTTTTCCATACTAAATCTCCGCGTACAATCTGACCAAATTAAGTTGTCAATGGTATTGAACTGTTAAGTGGATGTACACTCGTGCACATAAATTTATGGATGTCGGAATAGTAACAAACAGTTCAATATCTATAGGTTTTATACAAACTGTGTCATCATCATTAGCCTTTTTAATGTCCCCACTGCTGGGGCACAGGCCTCCTCTCTATGGGATGGAGAGGGTGTGGGCCGTAATCCACCACGCGGGCCCAATGCGGGTTGGTGGATGTCACAAGTCTTCAAATTTTTGGTTCTAGGACATACCCGTTTCCTCACGATGTTTTCCTTCATCGTTTTGAGAGCAGTGGTGATGAATTTACACAAAGTATAGCGCCTGCCTGGGTTTGAACTCACGACCTACAACTTGTAAGTCGCGGCCAATACCACTGGGCCACCACTGCTCTTACACAAACTGTACCTAGGTATATAGGAAAAAAATAACCAATCGTTACCCACGTCCTGTGATACCTTTGTTAATGACGTAGGTCAATGGAATGGCATGGTATATCTCGTAAACTACTGGAGTACTAATTTTTAATTTTGGGTACTAATTTTATCTTGCAGGGTACTATTTTTCTATGTAGGTTTGAGGAAAGCGACAAGCTCATCAAACTTTTAATGAACATTGAAAGTCGTGGTCCTGCTGAGCGAGCGCGCGTAAGTATCATCGTTGATTTCTCGGTAAATACAAATGTTTCAGTTCTGATTATTTTACGATATGAATCACATAAAAGGGTACTAATTATTTGTATACTTAGAATAGCTGTAGCTTTTTCGGTGCTCATGGTGGCCCTGCTGAACGGAGCGTGACTATCGCCGGACCACCTTCAAAGTCGATTTTCTCGAAAACTACCTACTAAGGTACCAATTCTGTTGTTCGAGTACTAATTAGTACCAATTGAGTACTAATTATTTACCAAATATGGAAGCGATTGGCGCTGGTGGTCCTGCGGTAGTCACGTACATAAGTTTTCGATACGTCCATGCAGTTTCAATACCATTAGTGACGTACGAGTTCAAAGGGAATTTGTATTCCAATAATAGTTACATTAATATTATTACTTATTCAAATATTATTATTTATTATTGCTGCTCTGCGACAAAATATTTGAATTAGCAGCTGTAGTTGAATTTATTCCAAATTCTGGAGGTGTTGGTCATTATGAAACTAACTGTCTTCGGCGTAATTCTGAATGGGACTGCTACGACGATATGGCCCGTAAGGCTGTTCCAATTAAGTACGACATTGCAGTTAATTCCAATCTGCTGATATTTTAGACGCTGGAGAGCATAGTTTGGATATTTTTTTCATCACAAACTATAACTATATAATATGCTATTCGTCATTTATGTTAAACAATAACTATATTTCATTCTGACGACACGGTCATTCTCTTTCATGGCAAATTCTGGGAATGGGTGCACAACGAAGCTGAATGAAAAATCACAACAGAAAAAATGCTATTGAGTACCATTCTCCTGCCCCTATCCCAATTTATTTGGGGTCGGCGCAACATGTCTTTTTCTTCCATACTCCTCTATTAGTCGTCATCTCTGTAGTCACCCCCTTTTTACACACAGTCCAACCATCGTTTCCTTGACCTTCTCCTACTCTTATTGCCATCCACATCCATACACAAGACTTTTGTCACGACATTTTCTTCATTCCTCCCCATCACATGCCCATGCCACGACAACCGATTTCCACACAACTTTTCAGTCAGCGGTGCCACTTTCAGACTTCCTCTTATATACTCATTCCTAATTCTATCCATGCGCGTAACACCGCACATCGCTCTTAGCATTCTCATCTCAGCCGCATGCAATTGCTTTTCATTCATCCCTTTTGTGGCCCAACATTCTGAACCATACAAGACAGCAGGTCTGACCATTGTTTTATAAATCTTCCCCTTAAGTTTAAGGAGAATGCGGGAGTCGCAGATAGTCCCAGTGACCTGCCGCCATTTTATCCATCCAGTGTTAATTCTGTGCTTAACAGTCCGTTCTATTTCGCCATCGCTTTGCACGAGTGAACAGAGATACCGAAAATCGGAGCAGACTGATCGAGTCTTATTTTTATTAATATTTTGTAAGTAAAACTAGATAATAATGTAGTGTTACGTAAATGAATATTGAATACTTTATATAACTAATTTTCATCGTTCATAATATTTATAGTTGTGTGCCTAATCGCAAATGCTACAAAACATTTTGCTGACACGAAATAACCAGGCGTTTTCTATGAAAATTTTAGTTAATTCTCTTGTTCAATATCTAAACTAAAATTAGAGAATTGCTATCTTTTACTAAAAGGCAGTGCGAGAAAAGGACGGCTATAGCTATGCACTAAGTTAGAGATGTCAAACTAGTTTACGCCTTGCGCTTCGCCGTGTTTTAAGACGACATGTTTTTACGTGTACCCTTAATTTGTATGGAAATATTAGTTCAAACTAAATTTGACAGCTCTAATTTACGTCAGTCTCTTTCTTGTTTTATTAGAGAGAAAAAGATAGCAATAGTCTAAATTAAGTTTAGTTTGTGAATAACAGAATCAACACCACTGTCTAATAATGATATTTTTCAACACGTACGCAATATACACTATTCGTACAACAGTTTCCATCAAAAAACAGTGGCGTTTATCTTGCCTGAGTGCATGTTTTGTGTGGCTCTGCTAGAGAGTATGCTCTCCAGCAGAGCCACAATCAATGGTACGGATTCTCTTGTTCAAAATCTAAACTAAAATTAGAGAATTGCTATCTTTTACTAAAAGGCAGTGCGAGAAAAGGACGGCTATAGCTATGCACTAAGTTAGAGATGTCAAACTAGTTTACGTCTTGCGCTTCGCTGTGTTTTTAACCGACGAAAAAAAGGAGGAGGTTCTCAATTCGACCGTACATATATATTTTTTTTTTTGTGTATGTTCAGCTCTCACTCCGTCATTTATGAACAGATATTGATAATTCTTTTTTTGTTAGATAGGATATACTTCAAGAGTGGTCCCATGTCAAGGAAATCAGGATCTGATGATGGAATCTTGATAAAATTGAGAGAAAACCTCTAAAATGGGGTACGAATATTGTTTCTGTTTACTTTTCATAACTTAATCAGGTATTTGCATTTAGGAATCATCACATCATGAAACTGAACTGATGATGGAAACCATACCTTTCCTAAACAATAGAAGTTAGATATAAAAAACTGGTTTTAGTGACAGATACCACTTAATATGCTTTGAAGAAAAGACGTCTTTAGAATATTGGAGGTAACCTCACCTGGTCAATATCCTGGGAACCTCAAGGAATGATGGTTACATCATTAGCTCAGTGGCAAGAGGAATGATGAAGGATTAGAAATTAGCCTCAGAGTATTAAAAGATGATGCGAGTCACAAAAAATCATAAAATAAAATACTTTTTAACAAAAAATTTAACCGACGAAAAAGAACTAAAAAGCAAAAAATACATAAACCTTTTAAGTCTTGAGTATTGAGCTTATTTACCTACATACAATATCAAATTTTATATAAACTAATTTTGAGTCGGCGCCAAATAATAAAATGATTAATAACCTACATCTAGCCTTCTTCATTTCTACGTACAAATAAAATTTAGATATTTAATAATAAGACTTGTTTGGCGCCGACTCAAAATTAGTTTATATAAAATTTGATATTATATGTAGGTAAATAAGCTTAATACTCAAGACTTAAAAGGTTTATTTATTTTTTGCTTTTTAGTTCTTTTTCGTCGGTTAAATTTTTTGTTAAAAAGTTTTTTAGACGACATGTTTTTACGTGTACCCTTAATTTGTATGGAAATATTAGTTCGAACTAAATTTGACAGCTCTAATTTACGTCCGTCTCTTTCTTGTTTTATTAAAGAGAAAAAGATAGCAATAGCCTAAATTAAGTTTAGTCTGCGCACAACAGAATCAACACCATTGTCTATTTTATCATTACCTAAAGCACGTACAGCGATAAAGGGTATACGTACCTTATGTACGTTTGACGTACATCATTTTATGATATAATTGATCGGTTTCTAAAATGGTGGCTCTGCGGCAGAGCATGACACGAAAATTTGAATATCGCGGGCTAGGGTGAAGCTTTGAAATGAAAGCATTGAAATATTGCTATAACTTTCGATTGCTAAATAATAAAATTAGCCCTAGAAAGAAACTCATTAAAGAAAATATCTAATAAATTTAGGAACGTTTGTATAAAAATTTTAGACATTGAGCCGTTTGTTACTATTTCGACATCCCTAAAATGTGCACGAGTGTACAATAATCATCTACTGAACAGTTCAAAACCATTGTCAACTTAATTTGGTCGGTTTATACGCGGAGATTTAGTATTGGAGTAACGTACACCCGTGACTACCGCCACCCCACCATGGCTTATCTCGTGAACTACTGGAGTACTAATTTTATCTTGCAGGGTACTAATTTTCTATGTACGTTTGAGGAAAGTGACAAGCTCCTCAAACTTTTAATCAACATTGAAAGTCGTGGTCCTGCTGAACGAGCGCGCGTAAGTAATCAACGTTGATTTCTCGGTAAATACAAATTTTCAGTTCTGATTATTTTACGATATGAATCACATAAAAGGATACTAATTATTTGTATACTTAAAAAAGCTGTAGCATGCCCCCTTTTTCGGCGCTCATAGCGGTCCTGCTGAACGGAGCGTGACTACCGCCGGACCACCTTCAAAGTCGATTTTCTCGAAGATACCAATTCTGTTGCTAGAGTACTAATTAGTACCAATTGAGTACTAATTATTTACCTAATATGGAAGAGATTGGCGATGGTGGTCCTGCGGTAGTCACTTACATAAATTATCCTCATCACGTACTTCATCTTGAGGGGAGCGCAGTCTCGGATCTGTCTGATGTGACACTTTGTTCTAAGTTGAGACACCCGCAGGCCACACCCGTCATCATGGATGGAGATCATTTCGCAACCTCCGGCACTCAGTGCGTCGGCTAGTTAGGGACCCCCGCTTCATACATAAAAGGCACTTAACACGTCTAACACTAAGGTAACTCATCAAATGCATAACCTTCCACTTTTAGGGAGTCGGTTAAGCATTAACAACAGCTTCTACGTTACGACTTTGTCGAAACTGGCGTAATGCGGTCGTCTGGATGAAAGAGAAAACAAGAGGGAAGTTGCTCTTAAAAATACTTTTAGATAATAACTAAACGCCACTGGCTGAAGCTAGTACCTCCTAGTTAGTACAATATTTTATACAACCTCCCGAGCTAAATTAGGAACCCATCTAATACTTATCTCGTTGTTGAATACTTACGAGCCGTGACCCATTTAAAACCACCCTCGACTATTGATTTTGGTATGTTGATACTTAATTTATTGTCGTGTGAAACAGATTGGTTTAACCCATAGATGTGTGTGTAATGATGTGTTGATGTCAGTGCGTAGTTTGCTTTGAAATCGTAAGATTCATAAAACCTCTATTACTACCTATTATATTAATTATATTATTACTCTCTCTATCTCTATGTTCAGTTGGTATGCATTGAATCCAATTTGATTGTATCCATAAATTTATGAAAGTTAAATATTGATTTCAAAGCAGCATTGTATCAGCCCAAAAGGATAAATGCATTTTTAAACAAAAGAATGGGCAAGAGTGAAACAATTGATTCATAATTTACATTAATTGTTTTCAAAATATTTTATTAACACAATTCATTCAATAACACCAAAGATTATAACATTCTCTAACATGAAACCTAAAATAAAATACAATTTTACCTAAAAGTATTTTACTTACCAATATATAATCATTCAAACATCATTTCGACTATGAGGTATACAGAATAAATATATTTTGAATTTTTTTTTTCACATTATAAGTCGTCAGTAATGTAATAATACTATTTAAATATTTATATTATATAGTTATAATTTGAATGCGATAGTTGCTATATAATGTCATGAAAGCATCCGCCTTCCGAATGCTTTATTCATATTGCTCGCATGAAGACCAAAAAGGAAAATAAAACACACAGTTTAATCAAGTAGAAACAAAATAATATGGAATGTACAAACCATGTTTATTTACTGATTCCTGGCAATACAATGTTTGTGACTCGCTTTTGAATTTTCCAACAGCCACTCGAAAGAGGATAACATTTACAGGCCCATTACAGTACGATAAGGATACATACATCCACTATAACACTGAAAGCTATGCAGCATGGTACTTAAGCCAGGTTTTACCTTAACATTCTCAGCGATAGACATCGGTACACAGTACCCTGGGGGTTTAAATGTTTCATAAATTATTAAGATAACTTGTTTGGACTTAAATTTCTACTCTAACTGTACATTAGTTTCGCCTTAACGCTAAAATAATCTAAAAGTGATATCGTCGGATGGTACGAAGATACGTTCGCGAGGGGGTGTAAACGCGCAAATAAACTTCTGATATGTCGATAGGTGAAACAAAAACATCTCCTGTCACCGAAATCAAAATAAAATGCGGTAATAAATTAAGACATAAATTACGCCGTCATCGCACGGTAGCATTTAAATTGTAAAACCATGATTGGGATTCGAAAATAATGATCGTTATATTTATAAAATTGAAATAGAAAAATTATTTATACAATTCGCGTCTCTAGGCGCGGTGCGGCCGCAGCATCAAGGCTGCACCGGACCGGAGATTTGCGAAAACATATAAATGATTGAAGTAACCAACAAGTACTATACAAGATGTTTTGAGGTGCTCCGAGGCCCTATGCGGGTCGTTTAGCTACCGGCGACGACTTCCCTGTGCGCGACTGAGTGACTGAGCAGATTCTGTGGCATAGAAACTCGGAGCACGGGCGACGGGAGTAAGAGTGTGCTTAATGCGTTTACTGTTTCGTGTAAAGGTAGATGGCGACAATAAGACCGTATAGACCCAATACTTCAGCGAAAATGAGGATAAGAATCATGCCGACGAATAACCTGGGCTGTTGCGCGGTACCACGGACACCAGCGTCACCGACGATACCTATGGCGAAGCCAGCCGCGAGACCAGAGAAACCTACAGCGAGACCAGCTCCCAGGTGGATGAATCCTCTGAAAAGACACAAACAGGTTTCATTAGTACATTTGTATACCGTAATCAAGTAGGAACTGCTGTAGCTGCATTCAAGGAGAATGAAGCAATTGTTGACATTATAATCAACATTATTTTAACTATATTTATATATACTTTTGTATCTATATTCCTCCTGATAATAATATGTACTTTCTTGTTCTATGCAAATACCATATTATCTCTCCACCACCCTTGGTCGACTGGTAGAAAATGCCTACGGCATTAAGTCCGTTTGTACTTTGTACATTTGTGTTCCATAAAGTATAAATAAATAACTAACATTATACAAAGAAGGTCTATTCATAACTTGTTAATAAACCACCTATTTCGAAATACATACCAAAAATCTACAAGAAACATGTTGGTCCATTTAGAAACCGTTAAACCATTTAATTTCTACATGTGACAAGTCATTACACACAAAAAAAAACTAGTCTCGAGGTCAATAGCATGAAACATGCTCGCACGATTATTACAGCCGACGGCAATTATGAAATGAAAAATGTCCAAATAATGTCACTCGTGCGTAGCTACCATGGGTGTAATTATACTCAATCAGTACTAACATTATTGAGCCCAGGCTACTTTTGGACATGTACTAGTATATGGATTTTTAGAATCAACTAATATGAAAGATTTATATAGGTTTAAGCTGAATTCTGATGGCGTCATCCCTGCGAAGTAGGTCAGTAGGTAATGAATATGGATTGCAGTCAGGAAGATGAATACTAGTATGTATTATATGAGACTAGCTTCTGCCAGCGTCTTCGCCCGCGTGGAATTAGTACTTCCCCGGTTATAAACTTTTGAACCCCTTTTTCAAAAAACTAGGGATGGCCCGAAATTCGTTTTACATTCGGTTTAACCGAACTTCGGCATTCGGCCGAAATCGAAAATTCGATACATGACAATATTAAAATAACTGAACTGTTTAGTCTAAAATAATAAAACTAAACCAGCAAAATAAAACCATACACATTTATTTATTGTTTGTTGTTACTTATTTTAACATCACCAGAATTTGGACAATTTAAATAAATCTTCCTGGCCTTATCCCATGTTTACTGGGGGTCGGCGCAACACGTTTTGTTCTTCCATTCTGTCCTGTCAGCCGTCACACTATCACTAACGCCCTTTTCTTTCATTTCACTCCTAACACAATCTATTCATCCTTTCTTTGGCCTCCCCCTCCCTCTCCATCCATCCTTATTATACTCAACTCTTTCAGTTACATGTGTTTCATCCCTCCTCTTCACATGACCATACCAAGACAAGCGGTTCCCTTTCAAATTTTCTGTGACTGGCGCCACTTTTAAACTACCTCTAATGTACTCATTTGAATCCTATTATTATGAAATCTTATTACCCACTAGTATTAAAAATTTACCAAGGGCAGGTTATGGTGCAAAAACAAGATTCGACTAGTCACTCGAAAAAAGACTGAAAATAACCGAAATTCGGCCGAACTTTGTATTGGGTTCAAACCACACTCGGCCCATTCCTACAAAAAATCCTTTCTTTGTGGATACCTACTCTTCACAAAGAACACACCCTCCAAATTTCACGTCTCTAGGACCAGCGGTTTAGGCTGTGCGTTGATATATCAGTCAGTCAGTCAGGACTTAGAATTTTATATATTAATATAAAATTTATATGGCATGGAAAATGCCGAAAATGTTGATCTCGTCGTGAATTGAATACATAAAAATATTCGGTTAATAGATTGCGCAATCTTCATCTAAGTAATACTGATATGTTTAGGCTTATCAATTTGATCGATGGCTTCTTATCTAGTAACTTTACCGGCGAATTCCGTGATGCTGGTATGGAAATCAAAATTATAAGCTACTCTGAATGTAAAAAGTCTCTCAATGTAATTATTTTCGAAATGCATGAACATCATCATCTTCCTGCCCTTATCCCATGTTACTTGGGGTCGGCGCAACACGTTTTTTTCTTCCATTCTGTCCTGTCAGTCGTCACGCTATCACTAACTCCCTTTTCTTTCATCACTCCTCACACACAATCCATCCATCCTTTCTTTGGCCTCCCTCTCCCACTCCATCCATCTACATTTATATTCGAAATGAATGAACAAGAAAGTTAATATTTTACTACACATTATTTCATACCTGTCCCTATGGTATTTACTCAACTGTTAGTAAAATAATGCACTACTTACTACTTAAATAAACAACATTACTTGAAAAATATCTGTTGTTGCACGAAATTATATAAAGAAACTAGGGCCAGACAGTGTGACTGGCGAATACCAGACAAGGGTGCCATTTATTCCACCCGTTGAGGACAAAGACTTAAGAGCTAGAATTATATTGTCGGGAAGAACATCCTGGCTTGACGCCAAGATATGTAATACTAAAAACTAGGGTACAGATATCGACCAATAAACTCTAAACGTAATATTTTGTTATGATGATCTCTTTATGTAATGTTTCGTCATGTTTCCCTAGTGATTGACTTGTATTACAATAAGTCATTCATGATGACCAAAGTGGGAACCAACCTAATATGTATATATAAAATTCAGTCTTGACTGACTGATGGCACAGCCTAAACCGCTGGTCCTAGATACATGAAATTTGGAGGGTGTGTTCTTTGTGAAGAGTAGGTATCCACTAAGGATTTTTCCAAATTCAACCCTTATGGGGGGTGAAAAAGGGGTTGAAAGTTTAAACGGGGGAAGTACTAATTCCACACGGGCAAAACCGCTGGTAAAAGCTTGTCTTAATTATACAGAAAATAACTGCTGCAAAATCTTCCATTTTCCTGTTAGACAAAAATCTTTGTTACTATTGATAAATACAGAGACTTGCTTCGGCTGGGTTCAATAGACTTTTTTTAGTGGGTGGGAAATCATTAAATAACTAATCCCTTTCTGGGTGAAGTGGGAGTGTGTCAGACTCTTACTGACTAAAACCGACCCGTGTTCCTTCAGTTGCCTGTGCCAGTCGCGGTGACTATCATCTATCCGCTACCCTGGCATGGGTTCAATAGCCTGCTGTCAGGACTAAATGTCATTATAATACGTTTACAAAATGCGTAACAATACTTTGCAATGAATAGCCTTGCTTATGCAACCTTGTTTAAGTCTAGCTAACAGGAAACCTGCGAAACCATTGATGCGTAATTGGGACACAGACATAAAAAGCGACAGAGACAATAAAACTAAAAGAATGAATGTATTTATCCAGTCTAGGTATTGTAAAATACTTAGGACAGTTAAAACAGATTTTTATGCTGCACTATCTGCCTTCAAATCTTTGATAGCACAAGTAAACAAGATTACTGAAGTGAGTGCTACTTGAAAGGAGTCCATTTTGAAATCAATGTTTGTACTTACATGTAATTTGTAATGTTAACTAATTAAGATCATTTGAAACCCTAGGCATCTTTTTCCGTATGTGTAATATAAACGTCAGCAAGAAAAAGTACTTTCACAATGATTATTTTCACGGTGTGTGTAATTTTCAGCACATGAAATTTACAAAGTACCTATTTCTCAGTAAGGTATGAAGAAATAAATAATTAGCTCAAACTATGAAACAGGTATGACAAATTGCTATTTTTAGGTATAAATGCTTGAAAAACTAACGAAAACGTGACAGTTATATTTTTTCTTCTTACTCTGTTGAGAACAAAGAAAAGATGGTTGGACTGTGTGAAAGAGGATATGGGTAAAAAGGGGGTGACTACAGAGATGACGACTAATAGAGGAGTATGGAAGAAAAAGACATGTTGCGCCGACCCCAAATAAAATTGGGATAAGGGCAGGAGAATGATGACTCTGTTGAGAACTCAAATAACTATCATCAGCATCATCCACAGCTCGAATTTGCTTACTGCTGAATGCAGGCCTCTTTTCTTGTGCCAATCCCTTTGCTCCTGTGCCGAACTAATCCAGGTTCTACCCCCAATGACAAATATGAAAGGAATGTACTTGGCATTCAAAAGGTAAAATAATTTAAAGTTGAACTTACTTGTAAAGGGTGTAGTTGTTTGATGGGGCATCCAAGGATCCCGCAATCAGGACAGCCACTACCAGACCGTAGATGGCAATGATACCCGCCATGACGACAGGAATGATGGATTTCATGATGAGCTCAGGCCGCATCACCGACATGGCGGCGATACCGGTACCTGACTTGGCAGTTCCATATGCAGCTCCCAGCGCTGAAATCATAAGAGTTCAAATGTTTAGTACAATACTTCATGGTTTTAAGATTTGATCTTGGAATCTTTGTGTAGGTATTGTTTTTATCATATTATGTAGTTGAAGACTAGAGGTCATTGATTTGGTTTCAAGAATTACTAGAATAAAAAGATGACACAATCATTGACAGTCTGTTCACCCTTAAGTAAGCATTGACCTTTTCAGTTTCAGTACATAATAGTTGCACTATATTGATTGAATGAATTGCCACACCCCTTTTTTATTAAACGAAACGAAATAAACCCCCCCCCCCCTACCCCTTAACCCCTTTTTTATTGAAAAGAAGATTGTATCTGATTTGTCTTACATGGCTATGGTGCATAAATCATACAAGAGAATGATGAATCATAGGGAATCTAGGTTATTGAGGCAAAAGATGACAAAAGAAAATTCTATTACTCTATCACATGATATTTGAGGGTATTTTGTTAATCTTTACAAAATACCCTCTTGAGAAAGTTTATCCTAATATTGCAGGTAGTAATAAAGCATCTGGTGCTCGTTCATCTAGGTCATCCACAAAAAATCCTCCTTTTATCCATGTTCCCTAATCCTGTACCGGGATATAAGATAGATCTAATAGAATTGAGCGTCTAATATAACCTCATTAGTACCTTTAAGTTGCGAAGCACATTCACATGACATAACCTTAGTGCTAAGTACACAAGTTATCATGTGACTAAATAATTCATGATTTAATAATAAATTCTTTCCAACTATAATTATTATTCAGTTTTCCATTGTTACTACCATTGTAATTAAAATAGAGCTGATTGGATCTTTAGTACTTATCTGAGAATATCATATCCAGTACTTTCGGTAGCTACTCAAGTGGTCATGTGATAACTTAAAATCCAGTCTTTTGTTCAGTTATGTAGTAGGATCATTCTTGTGAAAAATATGATTGGATAGTACATAATGAGAATAAGAAGTAATAGTAGTAAGTTGTAGTAAAGATATAAACATGAATGAACAGCTGACTATCACATGATTGTTAAGTTGGTCATGTGATGATCAATAGCAGTTTTATATTTATTTCCTTGTAATGCTGGATTTTTCCCATACATTAGAAACTGGACTACAAAAATATGTTACACTTGAATCAAGAATGCTAATTGTGCAATGGGAAATCCCATAGTACTGATTCCATGCACCAAATTGATGGGTATTTCCCTTGAATGAAGGTTTTTCTTTAAACATGCAAAACAATCACATTGATATTTAGGGCAGCTGACACCAGTTGTCATTATGCCTACAAATTACAAACTTTGGTTGCCGATGCAGCCACTTGAACAGTGCTACCAACCGAAAGTGCCACCAATCAATCACATGACAAACGATTCATATTTTTGTTCCTTGAATGAAAACAACGCCCTGAAAACCACCCCTTTTCCCGCGAAATACCACCCGAATTACTATCAAATTGGCTCATTCCGTCATTCATATCTATATATTTATGTAGGGACAACGTAAAGCACAAGGTGCGGCTACTACTATAATTAGTGCTCCTAAAATAACCAGATTCGAACCGATTTATTAGAGCATGATGGTATAAAATGTTTACGACTATCATGCCTGATATTTTAACAATAGTTTCTGAACTCATGTAACCCATTTCGGGAGATCGATAAAATTCAAGACAGCCATATTTGTAGGATAATGAACCACAAAATACATACCGCTAAAGATGATAGCAGACGCCGCCCCCATAACTCCAAAGAAGGGTCCATAGATTGGGTTTTCGGTTGCCGACATTTTGAAGGTTTATTGAGGGAGTATTTACAGGTCCCAAAAACTGTGATGACTATCTGCACACACTCACTCCACGGAACTACTTTAGCACAGACAAATACGGCCCAAGCTTTGCAAACTCGATAGAATGGGTCATATGACGATTGATGTTCAAGGCAGTGCTCGATATGACCTGAGTTCTGATAGGTTTTCTACGTCACTTCCGAAATGCGCGGCCAATCCTGAGCTAAAGATTTGGCTGCGTTATGACGTAGATCATTGATGTGGATCGCTGGCCAGCACTTTTCTTGTGCGCAAGTACTGTTTGATTGTTTCACTACTTTTAAAATATAAAATTTGGTCTATGCAAAGCATAGTAGCAGAATATGGTATTCCAAAATTAAGTTATCAATAATCATGGTATTAAGTTCAGTTAAATAATTTAGCTTATTGGAAAATAAAAACTTGAAAACTTAAATTAATTCTGTATTGATTAAGTTCTAATGTTACCATGTTTTGCTATCTACTATTTAGTAATATTTGAACTATATTTCAAGTTTCATCATCTTTTTTAATAATACTAACTAGGTTCTGCTAGCGGCTTTGTCCGCGTGGAATTAGTACTACTCCCGCTATAAACTTTCAAACCATTTTTTTTGTTTTTTCGAAAAACCCTTTTTTAGTGGATACCTACTCTTCACAAAGAACACGCCCTCCTTCACGGCTCTATGACCAGCGGTTTAGACTGTCCGTTGATACATCAGTCAGTCAGGACTTTGAATTTGTTATACAGATATAATAAAGAGATAAAGTTTGTTTGTAGCAAGTAATCTCTGGAACTACTGAACAGATTTTGAAACTTATTTTACCAGTACAAAGCTGTATTACATTTTGATGCTATAAATATTTTCGAAATCCACGTGGACGAAGTCGAGGGCGAGGTGCTAGTTAAAAATATAAACAACAATAAAAAAGTAATACACAAATATAAAATTCAGAAAGACATACTGTCTTTGTCTGTTTATTTCTTTTCGAACTTATGATGAAAACACAGAAATGTGGATCCATAGGTACTTCCCTTCATATTGTGTACAATAATTATTTTATACGGAATCTATGCAGCTCCCAGTTCATGAATGGTGCAGATCACCGGTGCGTATCATGGCCCGCCTTCCAAATGACTGCGGTAGTGTCCTCACTACCGCATTCCTGACTCCTCCTGGATGCATACGCGAGCTGGACTCAACTCATGCACCTCTAGAATAGGTGTCGTGGCACTTCATTTCTCTCAAGGAGTTGGAGTTTCTTATCCTTATAGATCTACGCTTTATCAAAAGCCATGTAATTGAGGTCTAATTTTATGTGACATGGTCATGTGGGGTATCAAAATAAACGGCTTGAGGAAGTGATTCTAAAAATATAACTTACAAAAAAATATACAACAAAATTGTGCATTTTCAAAAAAACCTGCTGCCTAAAAGCAACTAAAAAGGTCCGAACAAGTAGCTTTTCAAGCTGCTTTAGGTTTTTGTAGGCGGATTTTTTCTGCAAATTTTCAATATTTAACCGTTTTCGAAAATGGAGGTTTTGTATTCGACCCATATGTATGTATGTATGTATGATTGTTTGTCTGCGATTTTCTCAAAAATTAGAGTTTTCATATTTTTCAAGAACAGTTTTAGTATAGTAATACATTAGAATGTGATTGAGATCGGAGATAGACAGTGGAACTCTTCAATAACTAACAGAAAATGACTTGCGTAGTGTGGTCTATGGTTATATAAAGGGGAACCACAACTAAAAAGTAAAAAAATCTTGAAATTAAAGTTATTTTGCACATTTTAGAGTTCCGAAAGTCCGAATGAAAAAACGAAACCCTTCTACGCTTTGACTTTGAGGAAGGAAGTTTATTAATTTTTGGCCTTTGTTTGGTATGGTTTCAGAATGCAAGATGTCATTCAGCTGCCCACAGTTAGAATCGTACATCATATCGTACAGTCTATGAAATATCAATGTGGTAAAAAATAAATTTAACAAACAGCAGATGTGAAATTTTTAGTCGATCTACTACTTTGAACTGTATTTCGACCTACGGCCACGCTACACACGGATATGTTGCTGGCGAAGTGATCAAAGAGAATATAATTTCGAAATGATCGGTTCATCTAATGTGGTAAGCCCCCGTGTATACATCACACGTGGTAGAACATTTTACGCTTCTAAAATTGTATTAAAACATTTTTTAACAATAAACTAGAAATCAGTAAAAAAAAATATGCGGGTTCTGATCAGCACTTCCAAAGATACTATTTTTAAATAAAATGTACTATGTGTATAGGGTAGGTGTAATAGAAGAAATAAATTTTTGTGCGTAGGGTATCATTTATCTGTCCGAAAGGTTTTTAGTCCAGTATGTTTGGATACACGAAATAATTCCACCGATAACCAAGAACTGTTAGGGATTGTATCCGAATTTGGAAATGCGGTATGTACTATCACGTGATTTCAAGTTTTTTTTTCCCTTTTTTTCTTGTGGTGAACTGTGTTACGCTTTCCTTTTTCACAGCATGAGTACGACTAAGTTTGTTGCTCTGTATCTCTGTGGTTTCTTTTCAAATATTTTTATCGTCTGTGCATGTCAAACGTCAATGTCAAAAACTTCACGTTGTGAATGAAGTTTGAATGAACATGCCCGGCTGGCTGCCCATGCCTTTACAAAGTTTTGGTTTTGTTTGCGTAAATATTATTTTGAAAACTTAAGTGAAAAATTATGTGTAACAGAAGTAATCAATTGAACTGATATATTTTAAATTAGTTTCTGGTTTCTAAAATGAAGTTTCATTACAAGGTAAATTGTAAAATATTTTTTTTGATGGTTCGCACTTGTTGTGGTATTTGTTTATATTAAATATTAGAATCTACGTTATTCAATAAATCGTGTAAAATAAATTCTTATCATTGAATGTATTTATTTCCACAGGATGGTTCTAAATGGCATGCTTTCAAAACTGTGTTTAAATACCATTTGGTATTTCTAAACATAACCTTTCTTATGTTTCAGTTCCAAAACTTACTGGGTACAGTTTATCGGAAAGGCGATATTCTGTTTACTGGTGATGGGAATTGTGTCATCAGCCCTGTAGGAAACAAAATAACAGTTTATAACTTGAAACAGTAAGTACAAAGTATGGTGTATGTCTGATCTTAGCTCCAGAGCCCAATCTGGCGAGCCAGGCAAATGCCCAGAGCGGCAAAAATGAGGGGAGGCAAAGTTAAGGGTGTTTGGCGGTTTCTAGAATAGTAATTTAATGAATTTCGTAATTATTGTTTGATAAATAAAAACAAAGAGAATAGAACATTTTCTGCCACTCGTTTCGTCAGAAAATACAACTTTTTTGAGAAAACATTTTGCTCTTAAAAGTTGTCATTGTTTATGGCTGCAAATTTTGTGTTGATAATAAAGCTAGATCAGGCCCTGCTTAGCGCACAATTATTTGATTCTTGCCTTATGTTATAAGACATTTATTCTGTAACAAAGTACTTTTAAAATAATGTGGGTGCATAGACTTGCACAACAACTTGATAAATGATGTCCATAAATAAGTTAGTGCATAATAAAAAAATTAAAAACATAGTAATATGTTTGTTAATGCAACAAATAAATCATGATTGGCATAAATAGAAAAAGATCAATTGTAAGCATTTTAAAACATATGTAAATAATAAAAACCGTGCAAAATCAATCAATTGGTAGTAACTGAGCGTATTTGACACTCTTCTATCTATCTTATTATCTAATTAAATGTATCAACATTATAAAAATTATTGTAATGTAATGATAAAATTATTGTTTCTCATACATTACAATACGTAACAAAAAAAAAAAAAATGTTTTTTTTTTGTTAGTTTCTCTATCTGTAACACTAAATGAGCCCTACCACAAATAAGTATGATTTACTAATTCATTTTTATTTTAGAAACAAAAGCAACACACTGTCCTTTGAGAGCTACTACAACTACACAGCGGTAGATGTGTCACCCAATGGATCCACTTTGTTGGCAGTCAATGAAAGTATGTATAATGTAGTTTTTCTTTAAAAAGTTTTATTTTTTATTAATAATTTTGTAAAATAAGCCAGTAAACAGTGAAAAATGTAATATAGCAATATTATCGTAATATCTTGACACCATTTTTTTTTTTACTGTTGATAGGCATGCGTTTGATCACTATCTCACCTGATGCCTTTTCTTTCTTGTTATCCTGTTGTGCTTGTTAACCTTTGCTGGCCAAAAGCCTCCCAATATCTTTCGAAGCATTTTTTTCTGCTGCTTCAAACCAGCCTTCATGGTGCATGTCTGATACATCTCGCCACCACTTTCTTCCATTTAAATTATGAAACCAGCCAAATGCGAGTCCGACTTGCGTTGAAAGGATCCAGAATGAATCATAATTTTTTAATGTATTTTTTTCAAACATGGTCATTTGTTTAGGTAAATTTTAAACTCGGTAGTTTAGAAGATAACTTTGTTTTGAATTTTATCTTTGGTCGGCTTGCGCTTAAACACTACCTCACCTGATGGATGGTAAGCGATGATGTGGTCGAGGATGAAGAATGCTTGCCTAGAAGTAAACTAATCACTATTGTTTTAAAGACCGCCAGGTTGTATTCGAAATGGAACATCATTCATCTTACACTCTGACCTTTATTTTGCAGAGGGTGAAGCCCAGATGATCAGCTTGTTGACGTGTACAGTGATACACAAGTACAAGTTCAAGCAACAGGTGAACGCCGTCAAGTTCAGTCCGGACGGCAAATACTTTGCAGCTTGCTGTGATGATATAGGTAATAGTGTGATGCTTTGCGGTATTTTTTTTTTTTAATTTCACTGTCCAAATAAAACACTTTATGTCATGCTCTTTTCGCGAAAAGTGTAAAAATACAGAGTTCAACGATATTCAGGTATTAGCTTTTTACCTGACTGCGCGAAGCAAGGGAGGGTAATGTGTTTATCAGCTTATGTGTGTATGTATGTTTGTTCCCTTTGTGGCGCTTTAGAGAACAAATGCGTGGGCGGATTTTGATAATTCTTACGTCAATTGTTTCGTCTTAATCTTGCGAGTGCTATTATAGACATGAAAGTAATAAACATAAAATATGGCGACAACCAGACGCCATATTGTGAAAAATAAAAAAATCAAAGTCGACGAACTATTAAGTAGGGTATCAAAATAAAGGTTTTTTAATTCGAAGAGGCGATTCCAAAATTATAACTCACTAAAATGTAGAAAATAAAAAATAATAATATTTTCAAAAAACCTGACTGCAAAAGAACAAGTAAAAAGTTCCAAATAAGTCACTTTTCAAGCCTGATGCAGTCGGTGGCATGAAATCATAAAATAACTGCCACCAACTACTTGTTTGGAACTTTTTAGTTGTTTTTTACAGTCGGGTTTTTAGAAAATATTATTTTTTTTCCAATGTTACGCTACAGTAGCCCGCAAGTACCAAGCAGTTTTCCGGGATAAATCGTAGCCTTTAATCCGTGAAAGTATTTTCGTAATCAGATCAGTACTAGAAGAATTACTTACACCAAACAAAGCACATAAAACAAATGTTTTGGAACGAAGTACCATAACGCGGCTTGCTGTAGGTGGGACAAAATGTAACGTCACATAAGATTCTGCGTTACACTCCCTCTCTTCGTCGTTCGTCTTTCTATGAGCAGGTATGTAGGTATGCACAGCGCGCGGTCTCTCTTTCTTGCACTATGTGAAGACCTTCGTCCCTGACGGGGGTTCCCTGCTCGCACATGTTTTTTTACCTCTGTAAAATTAGTTTATTTATTAAAGTGTTGCTTATTATGAAAATGAGTATTAAATTCATGAGGTTTCATTTTTATAATAATTTTATTTCAGTATTCATAATGACAGCACCATGCACATTCACTGGCGAATTCCGTTCGTTTGTTATGAAACGAGTCTTCAAGAAAGCCAGAGACGAAGTGACCTGCTTAGACTGGTCTCCTTGCTCCAAACTTCTAGCCGTAGGATCCAAAGACACAACCACAAAAATCTATACCATAGACTACTTAGACAACCTAAGCATGTATTCTTTAAGCGGTCATACTGATAAAATTGTGGGAGTTTTCTTTGAGAAGAAGAGTCTGGACTTGATAACTGTCAGTAGGAACGGCCAGGTTTGTCTGTGGGACGCTAACATTGATATTGATGATCTGGTGGTATCCGATGTTCAGATATCTCACCGCAAGAAACGTAAGGTGGTGAAGGACGAAGAGAGTGAGGACGAGGTTGATGAGAAGGCTGTTATTGAGAAGGACAAGGAGGATGTAAGTATAAATGTTTTTTACTATTATAAGCCTGGAGGAGCGCCACACGCGCGCCTCAAAGAGTTGTCAGCAATTAAGACGGGGCCCGTCATGGCCGATGCCTGCCCGGGGGTTGAGGATAAATTCGAAACAGAGTTACCTCACCCCTGAGCACTAAGGGCAGAAAGGAACAGGGGTGGGTTTTAGTCAGTAAGAGTCTGACAAGCCCTCCCGCTCTACCCAGAGCGGGAGAAGTCATTGGATGATTTCCCACCTCACAAAAAAAAAGAGGTTATGACCTCAGGCCCCAGGAGATTAGACTATGTAGAATTTTAGAGAATAACCTCAAATTTAACAAAATATTAAATTCCAGGAAAGTGACGATGAACCAGATCCCACTGAAAAGGAAATTAAAACAGAGGACAGTAAGCGGCTTTTATACAAGAAGTTAGGCAGACATTACATAGGCGATGACATCCGGAGGGCGCATCACAAGGTCAAGCTGACGGCCGCGCAGTATCATAGGGACACCAAGATGTTGGTCACAGGTATGTTATTGATGACAAAAAAAGGTAAACTATTGATGGGCACGACATAATCGCGGTGATAAGTCTTCTCCTCGAGGAGTGGTTAGAGAGGCGCCATGTCATTCTCACTTTCCGTCTGACGCAGGTCTTTACCGGACACAGTTGTTTCGGGAGGTACCTGTTTCGGAATAGGCGGGAGGATATGTCCTGGTGTTACCATTGTGTGGTTCGCCCGGAGGACACGGTGGAGCTCTGCGTCGCGCGGGCTGAGGACTGCCGTGTAGGAGTGGAGGCGGTCGGCGGCAGTGACCTCTCGCGCCCGGCCCTGGACCAGGCCATGGTAAGGATCGAGAGGGCGAAGGAAAGCTGTCACCTCCTTCTGTTAAGCAGTAATGCTCGAGATGGAGGAGGCGGGACGTGTGAGGTGTTTGCATTCCTTATGAAAAAAACTGATTCACCGAATTGCTGAGAATGTAATCAGATTGAGGACGTGCAGCATTTGCTGATGGATTGTGTCCGCAAAAGGCGCGAGAGGGAGTCACTTTTGAGAGAATTAGACTTAAATAGGCTTAACGTGAGATTAATACATTCGATTTTATCCCAACCAACTTCAGAAGGTGCCAAAAGGTTAGCCATTTAATAATAGTCCTTCATCGGTGACTTCTATCTTTGTCAGTGTTTTATATATTGTTTAACTTTCTAGTATAATTTATGTGTTAGCACGATGGGGTTGACATATCTGTTTAGATAAAAACCACAAAATAAATTAAGAGAGAAAAAAAAGAGGAGGCGGGACGCGTGAGGGAGAGGCAATCCTCGCACCCTCACGCCCCTAGCCGCCGCAGGAGACGCCCCGGGCGTCGGGTGTCGCAAGCCGATTCCCGGCCACCATAGGCGCGGGCTTCCGGACAGTGAGCAATGGGTAAAACTCGAGAAACAGACTCCAGCAGGGAATTCCACTCCTTAGCTGTACGCACAATGAAACTGTTTCCAAATTGTTTTGTGTAATATTAGTTTCTACACATACATAATAGATGATAATAAAGATGGTCTGTAAATTGTTTACATAAAATTAAATGCCTGTTCTCGCGCTCATTTCCAGGTTTCTCAACGGGCATATTCTTCCTACACGAGATGCCAGACGTGAATCTCATCCACACGCTGAGCATATCGGAACACAGGATCAGCAGTATTGCCATATCATCCCCCGGGGATTGGATAGCTTTCGGCTGTCCTAACATCGGGCAACTGCTGGTTTGGGAGTGGCAGAGTGAGTGAAATTAATTTAGTATGTAGTTCATAAGATAGATTTATAATAAAGTACTGTAAGTAGATATGTACTGATACCTACCTGATGACCTACTGGTAGAAGACAGGTAAATGACTGAGGATCTCAATCGCCAACGACCTATCTGGAGTGCCCGATCTAATTGAAAACAATTGTAGTTTTTGTCAATCGGATCGGCGAAAGTGAGCTCGAAAATTTTAGGACCGGAGAGCTAAGAATTTTCACATCTTAGATGCTTTCTGATGATGCAAAAAGAGTACAATAAGATACGAGGCCGAGCGAAGCGAGCGCGAACATTTGTGCACCCTGCCTCGTATAAGTTACATTTTCTGACGAAGCAAAAGGGGCTGCAGTTCTGAACGTAAAATCGATCAAAAATTCGGGCTTTATATATATATTTTTTTATTTATGCGTAGTCATTACAAAATTTATGAAATTACTTTTGTGGGAGCCGCCAACCGCCCTCAATTTTGCCGCTCTGGGCATTTGTCCGGCTCGCCCCCCCACTCCCCTCCTAGATCTGGCCCTGGGTATCTGTTTACGTGACAACTGACTTAAAAACAACACATTTACAGTTGAATTTGTCTTAGGACCGCTTGCACCGCCCATCACTAAGCACATTTAACGCTAAACGAAATTAAAACATCGTTCTGTTTCTGTTCTTAGACTCACTCAGTCATTCTAAAAGCTATTTTACAAACCTTTCGTAAAGCGGAAATTCTTTTAGCACATATGTAGTCATAAAATTACAAGCCTTACATGTATCAATATACGAATCATATTTCGCAGGTGAACAATACGTGATGAAGCAGCAAGGCCACTCCCTCGACATGACCTGCCTCGCCTACTCCCCGGACGGACTGTACATCGTCACGGGGGGCTACGACGGGAAGGTCAAGGTGTGGAACACCACCAACGGCTTCTGCTTCGTGACCTTCTCTGAACACAAGTCTACGGTCACTAGTATTACTTTTAGTGCTAATAAGAAGTTTTTCGTGTCAGCCAGTTTGGATGGGACGGTGAGGTGCTATGATTTGACAAGGTGAGTTGAGTTTTGTGTATTTTAATTATATTATTATCAGAGGTCGGAATTAGGTAGAGTTATTTATGTACTTACTTACAATGATTTCATACAGCGAAAGAATAAAGTGGATATGCCTCAAATCCCGAGATTTATTTTAAAGAGCAGAAAAATGCCGTGGTTTATTGAATAAAAAAGCTATTTACTTTTACACAATTCAAACGACTGCACGCGCGACGTTGCCAAATTTACATCAACGACATCGGATGTCCGAAGTTGCAAAATTTATTTATTTTGCCACAATTATAGTTCACACAACATAGCCGTTGAGAACAAAATAAAACAATAGAGGTTTTTTATTATTATTTATTTGTAATATTGTTGGCCACACGGGATTGTCCATTAGAAATCCCGGGCAGATCCATATTAATATCAACATTTCGATGCAAGTACATAAATAACTACCTAATTCCGACCTCTGATTATTATACTGTAATATTGGAAAAGTAAAATGTCAGAAACTAAAAACGCGGACACGGAGTTGTGAATACCAGTCCGATATTGTATTTTAGTTGATCCTAAGATTAGAGGTATGCGAAACATAGTGGCAAGCCCCGCAAACCTCCATCGAAAAGGGAGGATCTTCCGACCAGATGGGTGTTGTGTCTGGCCCGGGCAACTGTCCGATAATAGGGAATATGCATGAAAAAAATATTTGTTATCTAACCGATTTATCGATGAATATACTTAAATAGAGTACGAACAGTGAAAGCAGAATCAAAATTGATCGAAAATTAAACGAGATATAACAATTTTAAACAAATATATCTGTCCCTCTCTCGAAAACGCTGTTTTCTATGGCAGTTATATGGGCGTCATGTCCTTTGACGTCAAAGAACACGACGGACTTCTGTTTCTAATTATCAACTTTAAAGCTTTATAACTTCGTCGCTGATGATGATATTTTGAAAAGTCCTTCATATTTGTTCACTATAGTTAATAAGCCTTCAATTAATCAAATAAAAAAATATCATGCATATTTCCTATTGGCTTCGGACTGTTGACAACTCTGCTAGCACAATGCAGGATTTGCGTGTTTAGTTCGTATGTGGCGTCATAGATGTCGCTACGGATGCATTCTACCCTACAGTCAAATCCCAACCTTACCCCACTCAACATAGCGCTCACTTTCAGATACCGTAACTTCCGCACGCTGACATCTCCGAGCCTGGTGCAGTTCAGTTGCGTGGCTTTAGACTCGAGCAGTGAGTTGTGTGCGGCGGGTGGACAGGATGTCTTTGAGATATTCTTGTGGTCTATCAAGTTTGGCAAACTACTGGATGTAAGTATTTTATTCTTAACTAGAACTTTGCCCGCGGTTTCGCTCCCGTGACCTATCCCGCGGGAACTGTTATTTTACCCAGGATAAAAGTTGCCTATGTTACTCGCTGATAATTTAGCTTTCTATTGGTGAAAAAATGGTTTAAATCGGTCTAGTAGTTTCGGAGCTTATTCGGTACAAACAAACAAAAAAATCTTTGCTCTTTATAATATTGGTATACACTAGCGACCCGCTCCAGCTCCGCACTGGTACAAATCATACACTTAAACCTTCCTCATGAATCACTCTGTCTATTGGTGAAAATGAAAAGAAAACCGTTCAGTAGTTTTTGAGTTTATCGCGAACAGACAGACAGACAGACGCGGCGGGGGACTTTGTTTTTAACCGACTTCGAAAAAGGAGGAGGTTATCAATTCGGATGTTTGTATATATATTTTTTTTTTTTTTTTTTTTTTTTTTTTATGTATGTTCCGGCATAACTCCGTCATATATTGACGGATTTGCAAAATTCTTTTTTTGTTCGAAAGGGGTTTATTCCGAAATGGTCCCATTTAAATTTCAAAAAGATCTGATGATGGGTTTCGGAGACAGACAACGGAACTCTTCAAAAATTGACAGCAAATCAACCGCGATTGCTGCTATCGTATGTCTATGAATTGTTAACACAGTTTAATGGGGAACCACAACTAAAAAGTGAAAAATAAAAAACTTTTTTACAAAAAAATAGAACCGACTTCCAAAAAAAGTGCAAAATAACTTTAATTTCGGAAGTCGGTGTCAAAAAACGAAGACACAAAACAGGAACACCGACTTCCGAAATTAAAGTTTTTTTGCACTTTTTTTGGAAGTCGGTTCTATTTTTTTGTAAAAAAGTTTTTTTGGAAGTCGGTTCTATTTTTTTGTAAAAAAGTTTTTATATAATATGTAGTGAAACATTGAAAGTAGGTCTTATTTTCAAAAGGTTTGTGTAAAACTGGATTGGAACGTCTTTCATAATGCGCTACTTTTTTTAAATTTATTTTTTATATTGCGCTACCTGCGTCTGTGTTTCGGAACGCATACAACCCTAATCTCTATTAAGTTAAGAGTGAACAGGCTTCTTCTGGGCACGGGGTCTCATCTCCAACAAAGAAAATTTAGTTCAAACAAACAAACAATAGATGGCGTAATATGCGTCGATTTCGTATTGAACTGTAACATTAATATTTTGAAAAAAAAAATATAGTAAAAACTGCATTTTCTTATTTAATAAACTACCCTAAGCATAAAATTCTGGAATAATTGGCTCCTAATTCAACTTTAGATGTTTATTGGAACGAATCCTTAGGTATTTATATTTCTTGTACCAATAGATGGCGCTGTTTGAAGTTTTAGGGTTTAACCATTCGCCTCTTTAAAATTTGTTTATTGAAACATTTTGAAACAGTAAAACTGTTATGAAGTGCCAAAAATACTATATAGTAATTCCTCAATGTGTGAGAAAATATTGATAAGACTTTAAGTAAATTCATTCAACTTGCAAGCCGTCGCTGCTAACACCATCTAGCGAGGTGTAGAAGACGGGCCCGAAAGAAGAACAAAAGTTGCCATTGCAAGTCGGAAGCCCGTAGTTACGGCAGTACCGTTTCTTTGTATGGGATGAGGCATCTGTACGCTAGTATTATATTATCTGTGTTCTGGGTAAGCTCGTTTCGTACAATTTGCCAGTTAGTTAAGATTCTAGTTTCGATATCCGTTACGCAAAAATCTCAAGCAAAATTTTGCAAATGCGAACTCACACTTAAACCTTACCCCAACAGTAATAGTAAAAAAATATTATTTTTAAAGAAGCTTTTAAATTGCCAAATTGCCTTTGGTAAAAAATTAAGAAAAGAGCAGCTTATTTTATACAAAATTAAAATCGATCTTAATAGCAAATTGCTACTACACAATAGACGAATTCATGACCGATAAAACGTTAAAGATGTAGGTAGTTTGACCCGGTGAGACAAATGACATGGACCTACTTTGCTTACAGTGACATAAAATGTATTAACTTTATTTTCTGTTTATTTCATAATTAAAAACTGACATAACATTATTTACTTTGACCTAACAACAATAATTATTGTTGACATGACATAATTATTATCATTTGGTTGTGATTTTTCTTTTGTTTAATTTTCTTTTTTTTCGGTTTGTTATTATTTAGAAATATTAATGATGAATAATGATGACTCACATACTCAGCAGCGAGTCATCGTTCGCTTGTTTACAGTGCCCTAACAGGGTTTATATGCAAAACCGACAGTCATAAAATTGTAACATGTGTAATGTGCATGAGAGCAAGTAAATAAATAAATAAATTCATTAACAAAATTTCGTTCTGTTGACCGTTAAGAGGCCGTACACGAAATTTTGGCCGATTTCACTGATTTACGTGATTTTACAGTTAAAATAATGCATTTCTTTATGTTTTAATGTAAAACATGAAAGATCATTTCAATTATGATCTAATGAATGAGTTAGATTCGAAGCTTGCGTTGCGTATATAAGTCGAGATTTGGGTTGTTTTAGAAGATTTTTTTTTTGCCAAATTTTTGTATTTTTTACATTTTTTTCTCAAGAAATGGATTGACGGTGAACTAAAGTTTAGTTTTTGCTGTTTTCATTTTATAAACGAGAGTTCTAAATAGCCAAAATAAAAAGTAATTCTTTGCCCATTTTCTATAAAATTTGACAAAATTTGCAAAATTTTCAAAATGAGCAAAGAAATTTGATTAAAATTTGAACAGGGGCCCTCCCCTGTTCAAATGTGTTTTAATCAGTAAGAGTCTGACACGCCATTCAGCTCCACCCAGAGCGGGAGAAGTCGTTGGATGATTTCCCATTTCCCCCCTACAAAAAAACACAATGAATGTGTTCCCATAATGTTTTGTTTACGCAAACTACTAATCAACTCCCTCCCCAGGTACTAGGAGGTCATGAAGCGCCAGTGTCCTGCGTCACCTTCAGTCCCACTCTCGCTAGCTCGCGCCTAGTCTCCGCCAGTTGGGACAAGACCATTCGAATATGGAACGCCATTGAAAGCAGTGCGGACTGTGAGACGGTTCAACTTACGTCGGACGCCCTGCAGGTTGCGTTTAGGCCGGATGGCGAAGAGGTGAGTGGTTTTAAAAAAAATTAAATAAATAAATTTCCCATAGTTTTTCCTGGATAGACCCTATTCACACGGCTTTGATTAGAACGATATTACACTGTTGAATTTTGGGATCATATGGCATTCGACCGCATTTATTTGTTTTTAAATGTATGAACAGTGGGATGTGGTGATTTCAACTTTTTACTGGTGAATATGATACTGATAACGGGGCCATAATATTCGTAACAGTTGCTGTTTGATCCAATATCGTTATAAAACCTCCGAAACCAAGAAATATGCGCTGGCGCAGATACCATGTTAGCTAAACGTATTTTGGTAAAGAAGAATCGGATGCTTTTGCTGATCTTTTCTTACTTAGATATTTTATTTATTTATTTAAATGCTTTAAACTATCGCTACACACAAAATTAAAATGAAAGCACAAAATACATAATCAAGATCATAAAGATCATCGTTTGTAACACAGTGTAAACAATAGTATTTTTGCAAATTCACCCCATTTAAATACATCAATTTCGCCCTGGATATAATTGATGGTGCGAATTGCTAATATAGATTCTTTGAAGTAGTCACCTTCTTAAGGATAATGAGGAACTAATAGTTCAGAGATCTTTATATTGATTAAATTTTACTGGCTGATGAAAACTCAATGTAAGCTCCAATATTTGACTTTTAGATATTTCTTCGACTAATATTGTATAGGAACCAACCTTTTTGTTATAATTTTCTTTAACAGATAGCAGTGTCTTCTCTAGACGGTAACATAACATTCTTCAACACGACAACTGGAGACCAGACGGGCAGCATCGAAGGCAGGAACGACCTTGGCTCGGGGCGAGCTGAGACTGACCTTATCACGCCTGATAAGATGCTGAAGACTAAGTAAGTGTGGCTCATTAAATAGTACAAAGTATACAGTCATCAGAGATTAGTCTGGCCGGTATAAGTACTGTCCCTCTCAGGGCTGGTAAAAATCTGGCAGTCCAGCTGTTACACAAATATCAGTTTTGCGTTCCTTAATATAAATCTGATTCTAACTTGAGGAGAGTCATTCTGTCCGCTTTGATGTGCTCGCGGGCTACTGTAATTTTGTTATTTTCAATTTTATTTCATCCGGTTCAAGGTTGATAGTTATTTGGCACTATAAATGGCGCTTTACTGTTCTTCGCCAGATCCCTCTATTAGCCTTTGTTATATATGTGGTTCTGCCAATCATTTTTAAACTGCCTCCACCTTATAGGTTTTCCTGTGTGTGTGTGTGTCTGTCTGTGTTTTTCTGTATTCTTTTTCAAAATGTTAGGCTCAGTGGTTTCGGAGATAAAAAATGACACGGCGGGGGGGGGGGGGGGGACATTTATTATCTATTTTCTAAAATAACTTCAAAATTATATATTTTAAAATTATGAAAAACATTTATTCGAGACCCTCACAATGTGCCCTTTCATTTGATATGTCGCACGACACAGTTTGAAAAACTTTGATTGTTGATTTGCCGATTTTCACCCCAAAAGTGACCCTCATATTCCAAATTAATTTATTTAGGGTACACATCCGTGTTTGGGTCACAGATATACATGTGTGTACCAAAGTTCAACCCTATCGGTCCAGCAGATTCGGAGTAACTTGGCTGTGACAGACGGACAGACAGACACACGAGTGATCCTATAAGGGTTCCCATTCTAACTTTCGGAACCCTAAAAAGAATAAGTCTGTTAGGTTATGGCGATGACTAAACTATCAAACATTTTTTGTTCCAGAGCCTTCACAACTATATGCTACTCAGCCGATGGTTCCTGCATATTGGGCGGTGGTAACTCCAAACATGTCTGTCTCTACAGTGTGCAGGAATCTATTCTTATCAAGAAGTTTGTTATCACGCAGAATAGGTCTCTGGATGCTGTTAATGTGAGTAAACTAGGCATTTTTTTGTGAATTTAAAGAAAAACATAAAGGTTCTCCATTTGCACATGACTTTCGGTTTGATGATGCTGAGCTTAGCGTCCTTGGTTCTGGAACTGGGCAAAATTTGTCATTGGAACCAAGACGGACTAGACGCCCGAGCTGTAAACGAGGCTGAGATGATGAGACTGCAACGACAAATGCCCAAAAAACAATTTTTTTAATACACTTTAAAAATCACTTAATCACTTACTTACTTATTTTCTACTTGTTATTGCTTTGTTTTTTTTTTATGCACCTGCCATTATTACACATCTCTCCACCACCCTCGGTTGACTGGTAGAGAATGCCTAAGGCATTAAGTCCGCCTTTGTACTTTTGTTGCATGAAGTGTAAATAAATAAATAAATAAAATATGTAAAATACAATTATTTAGTAACAAATAATTGTGAGAAATGGCACGCAATCTGCGTTAACGGCCCGACGTCTGAATTTGTGCCCGTTTGTTCTGTGCTGGGACTTGGGACCAATAATAGCGCAACGCAGGAGTAAATATTCAAAAGGTCAAATATCATATATTTTTTGTTATTATTAGAAAAGTATGCAAGATTCAAGTATAATATCATAACATTTCTGTTACCAGGACTTCATAAACCGTCGACTGATGACAGAGTTCGGCAACATGGCGCTGGTGGAAGAGAGAGGTGACTTGGAAGGAGGGGACGTCAATGTGAGGCTGCCGGGAGTCAAGGAGGGGGATATGGCTGACAGGAGGGTCAAGCCAGAGGTGAGTTGTGCCTATTTACTAGCTTTATGTTTATTATTTTATAAGTTGTCCGACAAGTTTGCTGAATTAGAAGCACTTCCTCTTACTCTATGGAGTTGAATTTTTACATGTTGGTTAAGTTCGGATGACAATGCATTTTTATGGTAAACATGACCTGAATCGAAATCCAAGATTAACTCCAGATACAACAAAACAACCAAGGGACGGTTCAAGTATTACGTAAGCACTATAGGGGGCTGGGGGGGTCTAGATGGTGATTACGTCAGCAGTAATTATTTACTTTTTTACACATATGGCAACCCACACATTGTCTATGCTTGAAAACGAAACGCATATTCGGGGATTCCCACAAATAATGAATACGTATAGGTACCAATGTTTACGTAAGCATGGGGGGGGGGGGAGGGCTTTGCTTACTTTTGGTGACAAGGGGGAGGGGGTGGTAAATAATAGTAATAAATCTGCTTACGTAATACTTAAACGGCCCCCAACACAATACAACAACACATGCAACGCAAACAGCAATTTGGCCGATGCCTGCCCAGGGGTCGTGGATAAATTCGAAACAGAGTTACCGCGCCCCCTGGGCACTCAGGGCAGGGAAGGAACAGGGATGGGTTTTAGTCAGTAAGAGTCTGACACGCCCTCCTGCTCCACCCAGAGCGGGAGCAGTCATAGGATGACATCACAACCCAAAAAAAAAAAAATTTGCTCCACATGAAGGAACTTTTCAACGCTCAACGGACACGAAATTTGCTACTTAATTAAGTAATTGTTTAAAATTAGTTCATCCAAATTCCAGTCGTTCTCGAGTTTGCGCTTAACAATACATTTAGCCATTAATTTTTAATAATTTTCATCTGTTTCATAGGTGCGAGTCCACTGTGTGAGGTTCTCTCCAACCGGAGACAGTTTCGCAGTCGCCGCTACGGAAGGTCTACTGATATACAGCCAAAATGCTGGCATTGATGGCACATTCAGGTACTGTAAATGAAATGTTTAATTTTCTATTAGTGAGTGACAAGAGCACAGAGTGCAAGCAAAGCTTGGTGCAGAAGCACCACGAGTTGCTATAATTTTTTTTGTCAACACACTTACTGGAAAACTGGTTCAGGCCCCACCACATTTAGGCACACAATGAAGTGTGTTTTTCGTACTTTCACCGCCCTTGCCCCCGCATATTAAATTGATTAAATTATTATTGATAATATATATGAAGTAAATTGGACGCAAGGCAACCACTATCCTCCCCTCCCAAGAAGAGCGTGTCGCACGAAAAAAATCCGCGAGCCGCTTCTCACAATAATTCGTTACTAACATTGTATTTATGAAATTTTATTACCTTTTTTCGAGTAAGTGTTGAAAAACGTCGTTTGAAGATGTGGACAGTTGTCATTGTAGTCTCTCTCTCTCGTCTCCTTAACGACCAGAAATTCGGCTCGGGAGTCTATTCCGCCTTGGTGGCAATGATAGTGAGCCTACTTGCATCAAAATATACTATTTTAGTATTGAAAATTTTCACTCATGTTTCTGTATACCAGAGATCAGTAACCTGAATAAGCTTGAATTTAATTGAATACTTTCTTCACCAGGCCGTACCGTCTAGAAGCTGGTTCAACACCATACGCAGTCAAACAGTTGTTATCAGAACAATCTTGGGGCTCTGCGCTAGTCGCCGCCATACAACTGAACGAGCACAGCGTCATACAACAGTGTGTGGAGGCAGTGCCGGCCAATGACAGTAAGTAATGATGTAGCAAGCATTTAGAGCTCAGAATTGTTTTTATCCACATACATACATTTTACTTACGCACGCGTTCACACACACACACACACCCACCCACACACACACACACACACACACACACACACACACACACACACACACACACACACACACACACACACACACACACACACACACACACACATAACACATAGATCGATACACTTTCATTTTTATAAGGAAGGACAACTTAATTAATTAAAGCTAAACGGAAGAAGTCTATATTATTATTATATCAGAATAAGTAACACGAGTATTCTCAGTATAATCAGTCTTCCTATATGCCCACTATAAAAGTTGTTCACAAAAATGCGTTACTCAGTGCTTACCATGCATAATTGCATATGCTGAGTTTTAGATTTAATCAAAATCGGGCCAAGACTCCTTTGAGTATTTTTAACCCACTTCAAAAAGGGGGAGGTTCTCAATTCGTCTGAACCTTTTTTTTTATTTTTTTTTTATGTATGTTCGCCGATTACTCAAAGATAGCTGGACCGATTTGGATTTAGTTGTTTTTGCTTGGATGGGTCTGGACCCATCCAAGCAAAAATTATAGTAATATATAATTATAGTAATTATTATATTAGCAAAATTTATATGGGACCACCTGGGCCCTGGGGCCCAGGTGGTCCCATATAAATTTTATCAAAATTGATTTAGCACTTTTTGAAAAAAATCAACATAAAAAATATGTATACACAGATGACGTTTTGGTTTTCTCCAAATGTTCAAATTCCATGTTATTGGTGTTATCCATTCGGGCATAACTTTAATATTTAGTGTTACTTCTGGCCTGGGGTACAACAACTAAAAAGTCAAAAATAAAAAACTTTTTTTACAAGAAATACATTTCGGAAGTCGGTGTCAAATAACGAAGAAAAAAATACACATACAAACAGCGACTTCCGAAATTAAAGTTATTTTGGAATTTTTAGAAGTCGGTTGTAATTTTTGTAAAAAAGTTTTTTATGTTTTTTCGCTATTCCTCATAATTACGAAAAAAAAATTCCCTGTATACTGTAGAGTATCTGTAAATAGTAGTGCTCGTAAATAATCCCCAAAAAGCGCTTGATTTTTTTATTCTCAGACAGTACATACGTTACTCATACATCAGGATACACTATAGTGACTCTATTTTTGTCGATTTTCTCCCATAGTAAACCTAACAATAGCCAACCTAGACGATGACTACGCAGACCGGCTTCTCAACTCCGTAGCGCGTCTACTAGAAGACAGCAGACACTTGGAGCATCTGCTGCTGTGGGTGAAGGCCATCGTGTCCGTCAAGAGGAGGAAGTTCCCTCCCAGCGTGCTGCTGGCTCTAGAGAAAGTACTGACTGTTAAGTACTCACAGATTAGCAAGATGTAAGTATCTCTTCTCTATATTAATAACTCTAAATAGTAAAAACTTTTTTAACAAAAAAATAGAACCAACTTCCAAAAAAAATGCAAAATAAATTCAAATTCGGAAGTCGGTGTCAAATAACGAAGACACAAAACCAGGAACACCGACTTCCGAAATTTTACTATTTTTGTAAAAAAGTTTTTATTGAAGAGTTCTGTTGTGTGTCTCCGAAACCCATCATCAGATATGTATGAAATTTAAATGGGACCATTTCGGAACAAACCCCTTTCGAAAAAAAAAAAGAATTTTGGAAATCCGTCAATATATGACGGAGTTATCCCCGATTGATAACCCCTTCTTTTTGAAGTCGCTTAATAAAAAAAAGTCGCTTTTCGCGTGTGTCTGTTTCTCCGCTAACTCCTCCTAAACCACTCAATGGATTTTAATGCGATTTTCAGTAATAGAAAGAGCGATAAACGAGGAAGGTTTGTGTGTATAAATTACACCCGTGTAAAACCGGGATTAGGTTGCTAGTTGTTGATAACTGAACAGCTTTCTAGAAGATAGTAGGTTAGAAATATCTGCTGCTGTGGGTGAAGGCCATCGTATCCGTCAAGAGGAGGAAGTTCCCGCCCACTGGCTCTAGAGACAAACTCACTCTTATGTAAAGTAAGAAAGAAAAGAAAGAAAGAAAGAAAATACGTTTATTTGCGGTAAACAAAAGACCAAACAACAAAAAAAGAGAAAGCTGGAGGAAGACATGCGTCACATCCACGCAAAACGGCCATCGCTCAGCATAATGCTGCGACCCTATGCGAGATAGAGCCCCAGCCCTGGTTTTCAGCAACAGCCGGCGCTAACGTGATGATGTTGACCGGTGCAGCAAACAATGAGTAAAAAGAAAATTGAATAATTTCAAAAAACCCGACTGTAAAAAACAACTAAAAAGTGCCAAACAAATCACTTTTCAAGCAGTCTGATGCAGTTGGTGGCAGTTATTTTAGTTTAATTATTGATTTCATGCCACCAACAGTATCAGACTGCTTGAAATGTGACTTGTTTGGAACTTTTTAGTTGTTTTTTACAGTCGAGTTTTCTGAAAATATTTTTTTTTTTATTTTCTACATTTTAGTGAGTTATATTTTTGGAATCGCCTCCTCAAACCCTTTATTTTGATACCCGACAGCTCGTCGACATTATTTTTTTTTCTTTTAACAATATGGCGTCTGATTGTTGCCGTAATGTATTTTGATTACTGTCATGTCTTTAGTAGCACTCGCAAGGTTAAGACGAAACCCGGGCCTGCGGACGGCGAGTAGTGGGTAACTCGCCGTCCGATCAGCACCAGGCCCGAGAGTCGACGGCGCGTAGTGTTCCACGCGCGCCTCAAAGAGTTGTCAGCAAACACGACGGGGCCCGTCGTGGCCGATGCCTGCCCGGGGGTAGAGGATAAATTCGAAAGAGTTACCTCGCCCCTGGGCATTAAGGGAAGGGAGGAACAGGGGTGGGTTTTAGTCAGTAAGAGTCTGACACGCCCTTTCGCTCCACCCTAGAGCGGGAGATATCATTGGATGATTTCCCACCCCCCCCAAAAAAAAAAGGTTAAGACGAATCAATTGACGTAAGAATGATCAAATTCGGCCCTCGTGTTTGGTCTCTATAGTGCCACAAAGGAACAAACATAATTATATACATACATAGGCTGATAAACACATTACCATCCCTTACGTCGCGCAGTCGGTTAATAAAATACAAATACTTAGTTCTTAAATATTTAAAGTGGCAACATTTCGTTCCGACTGCAAGATACTCACAGATTAGTAAGATGTAAATGTTTTCCTCACCTGCGGAGACAAGTGTCACGTGACTTCTCCCTATGTAATGTCATTGCCATACATTTTGTACTAAGCGTTTGGCGTGAAGGCTAACAGAAAAATTATTTGTCTAGACCCGCTGTTTCAAGTTTGTATCGTTTCCATGGTCTATAATTTTTTCGTACATCAAACCTTTCAGAGTTTCCGCGTTTCAGAGGCTGTTAACGGCTTTCTAGTGTTTGATTCTAGAAGCAAACGCAATCTCAACTTCTAAACTAATTTATGGAGGTTAAATGGTTGCTTTTGTTTCTAAAAGATAATCCCTGGAAAAAGCTTTTTACTTATAAATAACTAAAACTATAATTTTACCGAGTGCGATAGGATTTATATTTTAATAAAAATATTCGCCCGCGTGGAAGTAAACTATACCATAAAACAGACGCGTGCAGATGGTAGTTTAAAACAGTTTATATTTTCGTGTGAAAAAAATACTTGGAATCGAGTTAAAATGACGTCATATACACCAGACAGCGGCAGTTGATAATACGTAACCATCACACTTCTCGTGTACCTATGTGATAATTAAATTGACCAGATGACTAGACGCCTCCAAATAAATACAATTTAATGTGAAACTTATCAGTGTGGTAACGTCGTGTATTAGGTTAGAGTATTTATTCAGGCACAAAAGAAAAACACACAAAAGTCTTAGTACTTTAGTACTACCTCCACACAAAAAAAACTGTTTTAGCATGCGAAGGGTTCCGTACAAAGTTTATTATTTGTTGTTATAGCATCAATAGAAATATATTAAACACTTTGTGAAAATTTCAATTGTCTATCTATTACGGTTCATGAGATACAGCCCGCTTACAGACTTACAGACAGACGGACGGATGGATAGCGGGGGCTTAGTAATAGGGTTCTGTGGGTTACCCTTCGGGTACGGAACCCTTAAAACTAAGGAATACAAATACCAAAATATTACCTGCACTACAAATACGGACGGTCTATGCTTTACCTTGTAATTATTTCTTTCTGCGTACTTGCCCGGTATCAATGTAAAGCATGCTAACGTATAGGAAAAAATAAAATAAAAAAATTACAAAAAAATATGACCAAAACACTTAAAAATTGTATGGTTGTATGTTTTTGTAAAATAAAAAATATTTTTCACTTTTTAGTTGTTGTACCCCATAACTGAAACTATATAGTAAAGTTATGCCCAAATTAATAACCCCAAAAATATGGAATTTGAACATAATTGGTGAAATTAGGGTGTATCAGATTGAACTGTACAAATCTGTGTACCCCTTTTTTTTTTGGGGGGGTGGGAAATCATCCTATGACTTCTTCCGCTATAGGGTGGAGCGGAAGGGCGTGTCAGACTCTTACTGACTAAACCCACCCCTGTTCCTCCCTGCCTTGAGTGCCCAGGGGCGAAGTAACTCTTTCGAATTTATCCTCAACCCCCGGGCAGATCTGTGTACCCCTTCAGAGCGTATCAGCGTGATGTTATGTTATGAAATGGTGTAAACAATAAACAGATAAGCGATTACAGCAATTCTGGAAGGTTTGCTATAATTTATTGAAGAGATCCATTGTGTATTTTCGAAGTTCTTCACCAAATTTAAATGGGACCACATGAGAAGCACCAGCTTTCAAATAAAATAAACCATCATCAAAATCGGTTCCCCTAGAAAAAAGTTCTGAGATAAAAAGAAAAAAACAGTCGAATTGAGAACCTCCGTGGTTAAAATTTGTTATTTTTCTAGCTTTGAGACAACTTTAAATTCGCGTAGTGTCCCTGAAAGGCCGTGGCTACACTGCCGTGCACATGCCATTGTATTCGGCGTCTGACTTAACACAGTTCAATGTCATATCCGCGAATTTGTATATGAATTGTCATTGTTAAATGTATTGTAAAAACTTGTTGACAGACCATCCGAAACGATGATACAAGACAAAAACTTTTTACACAAAAACCACTAGGTGATATTACTGTGTCTACCTGCCTAGCCTTTTCCCAACTCTTGGGGTCGGCTTCCAGTCTAACCGGATGCAGCTGAACACCATGGAGCGACTGCCTATCTGACCTCCACACCCCAGTTACTGCGTAATACGATACCCCTTGGTAAGGCTGGTTATCAAACTGCCGGGCTTCTGCCGACCCGTAACGACTGTCAAAAAGATCTACGATTGACAGCCGGGACCAACGGCTTAACGTGCTTTCCGAGGCACGGAGGAGTCTCGGTATGTAAAGATGGTCACCCATCCACGGACCAATCCTGGCAAGCGTAGCTTAACCCGATGGATCGACTCGTGCAGCTGTTATTACTTTAGCCACGTGCTCCTCCGTATTATTTTTTCCGTGTCGTGGTATATTTACATAAATTACGAGTATGTCATCATAATCATCAGCCTTTTAATGTCCCCACTGTTGGAGCACAGGCCTCCTCTCTGTGAGAGAGTGTGGGCCGTAATCCACCAAGCGGGCCCAATGCGGATTGGTGGATGTCACATGTCTTCGAATTTTTGGTTCTAGGACATTTGCCGGTTTCCTCACGATGTTTTCCTTCACCGTTTTGAGAGCAGTGGTGATGAAATAATTTACACAAAGTAAATCATCCGATGACGTCTCCCGCTCTAGGGTGGAGCGGGAGGGCGTGTCAGAATCTTACTGACTAAAACCCACCCCTGTACCTTCCCTGCCCTGAGTGCCCAGGGACGCGGTAACTCTGTTTCGAATTTATCTACAACCCCTGGGCAGGCATCGGCCATGATGGGCCCCGTCATTATTGCTGCCAACTCTTTGAGGCGCGCGTGAAACACTACGCGCGTCGACTCTCGGGCCTGTTGCTGATCGGACGGCAAGCTACCCATTACTCGCCGTCCGCAGGCCCGGGTGCCGTAGCCTACCTGGGAATCTCTGAACCGACGACGAAGCCAGGTGGGCTGCTGCAGGCACAACTTAGTCGGATGGCGGTTCTCCGATGGGAGAACCTCCATCCGACTAAGTTTACTCATTACTAGTTCCATCCGACTAAGTTTACTAGTTGGCTGATTGGCCACAATGCGATTGCGGAGCTACGTCCCAAACAATGCCTCACCTCTTGTCGTGCCCTCTGTGCAACAACACCAGCACTTTAATAGTCATTTACGAGGCTAATCTTAACGCAGTCGACGTGGCTGAATTATGGTCAAAAGAAATTTGATTTTGGAATCACCGATACGACGATGAAGAAGAAGTGAGTCTTAACAAACAATAAATACATATATAGACAGACTAGGATAGGATCGGAGAGATAGAGATAGATAAAGTTTTAGTTCGAAAACTGAAACTTTATCAATAAGTCATTAAATAAATAATACACAGAGAGTATACAAACTTATAATGACTCCTAAGATCACATTAGCCTTTTAATAACTTTGAAACCTAAAACATACTCCGAACGAAGCCTTCCAGTATTCAGAATATCTTCAAAACTTTGCTTCACTAATCACCTGTAGTTATATCACATGTAGCATCGATAAATCACGCACGGGACGAGTCGTGACGGTTTTAAGGTCAAGTGTACGATAGCACACGGTTTGTTTGAAGGCTGAAGCTAAAATATTTGCAGTTTGAATGATGGTTTTCGATGCTGGAGATGTGTGTTGCATTTCTAGCACGTTGTAATTTGGATAATATTACTTTACCTGTAACTATGTATTTAAAAAATCTTAGAACTTAAATTTGACCCACTAGCCCCCACCCCACCACCTACATGTTTAGTTTGCATGACAATGGTGCGGATTGTCTTGTTCAATAACTAAACTAAAATTAGAGAATTGCTATCTTTTACTAAAAGGCAGTGCGAGAAAAGGATGGCTATAGCTATGCACTAAGTTAGAGATGTCAAACTAGTTTACGCCTTGCGCTTCGCCGTGTTTTTACGTGTACCCTTAATTTGTATGGAAATATTAGTTCAAACTAAATTTGACAGCTCTAATTTACGTCCGTCTCTTTCTTGTTTTATTAGAGAGAAAAAGATAGCAATAGCCTAAATTAAGTTTAGTTTGTGCACAACAGAATCAACACCAATGCCTGTTTATCTAAGTGACGTCATTCTAAATTCAATATGGCGCACTCCTAAAGATGGCGTACTAGTTGGGTATCAATAAATGGAAGGGTTTTTGAGAAGGATACGAAGATTAAAATGAAGTTAATTTTTTTTTGAGTAGTATATTTGTTATACCTACATATAACGTTGAGAATTAAAAAAAAAAAACCTAATTAATGCTGGATGCGCTGTGCTGGGAATGCCATGGGCTGTGACTAACATGAGTTTATTCCATATTTAGATTGGATAGGTTCTTACAAGTAGCGGCACGAAACTTTAGCGCTGACCGTTATTGCGCAGAAGAAATTAAGGTACCTGAGGGGGCTAGCGGGATGAAGGGCGAGCGTGCGTAGCGCCGATTGGCTCTCCAGTCGCATTCTGTTCCCCGCGCGCCACCCGCGCCACTCACCCATGCGCAGCAATTATCGTTCAGCGCTAGACTTACGTGCCGCTACTTATAATGAGAAATAAATCAAAAAAAGTGTAGTAGGAATTCTGAAAGTGGCATCGGTGACAGAAATGAAGTGTCGCAATCGTTATTTGTGGTATGGAGGAAATAATGGTCACGAAAGTTTTAAGTACAAATATGTAGGGCTATGAGAGTTGGAGAAGACCAAAGAAAAAAGATAGACTATGTGGCAGATTATATGTGGAGATGGCGAATAAATAGTCAAGGATGGAAGAAAACATGTTCCACAAAGCCGACATTATCATCATCAGCCTTTTAATATCCCCACTGCTGGAGAACAGGCCTCCTCTCTGTGAGAGGGTGTGGGCCGTAATCCACTACGCGGGCCCAATGCGGATTGGTGGATGTATCATATCTTCGAATTTTTGGTTATATGTAGTACATGCCGTTTTCCTCACGATGTTTTCTTTCACCGTTTTGAGAGCAATGGTGATGAAATAATTTACTTACATAAAGTAAAGCACCTGCCTGGGCTTGAACTCACGATCTACAACTTGTAAGACACGGCCATTACCACTGGGCCACCACTGCTCCCAATTGCCTCAAACTAGGAATTACTCCTGTATCATGGGTGCGTTCACAAACATGTACTCATAAACTTACATACACATGACACCCAGACCCAGAACAACCATCTGTAGGCCATACAAATATTTGTTCCGTGCGGGAATTGAACCCGCGACACACAGCGTAGCAGCCGATCCTTCAACCACTGCGACAACCGTATCGTCAATAAAAATAGAAATAAGGGCAAAGAAGGATGAATTGGCTGACGATAAAATTTTAAAACGAAGAGATATCTTGCAAAAGATAAGAAGCAGACTATTGAAAATACTTACTTAATTTGCCACTAAAAGGATCGGCAAAGTGATATATTAATCATTCAGATTGCCATTTTGTACAAAAATCTGTATATCGTAAATCAAATTGATATATTACCTAGGTTCTGTTTTGTGTCCTAGTTTTTTTAGGTACCTATTTGCGTATCAGATAACGGGTGGTATTGAGTTCTGTTTGAGCTGTTGCTGCCCCCTTAGCCAAATAACTTTTATAATAGCGCTAACTAACGCTTCGTGCAAAATGGATGGCAAGGACATTACAAAAACACACATGACAAATACACATAAACGACATTACAAATGACACACACACATTACACATAAATGGACATTATAAATGGTTTATTTATTTATTTATTTATTACCTGCGAAGAGAACTGTCACGTGACTCACGCCCAGTAATGTCGCTGCCATATATTTTGCACAAAGCGTTAGCGTTAACGTTAACAGAAAAGTATTTTGTCTAAAGGCTTTGCCCCCTTAGCCAAATAACTTTTATAATGGCGTCAACGCTAACGCTTCGTGCAAAATGTATGGCAAGGACATTACCTGCGGAGAGAACTGTCAGATGACTCACACCCAGTAATGTCGCTGCCATATATTTTGCACAAAGCGTTAGCGTTAACAGAAAAGTATTTTGTCTAGCAGCAGTCTGTGTGGGGAATGTGTTTCGTTAGTAAGGAATGTTATAGCGGTATGCCTTTTTTGTCATTGATAGGCGCGCTTAAACACAGTCTCACTTGATGGTAAGCGATGACGTGGTCGACGATGGAGCACCAAGGGGTATCGTGTTACGTCGTGTTAGTCGCTCCATGTAAAATACTGGTATTCAGCTGCATCCGGTTAGACTGGAAGACGACCTTAAGATAGTTGGGAAAAGGCGCGAGCAGATTAATCACATAGAGGCTTCATATATAAAATATTATATAAGGTCATCAGCTGTGTATCTGTACGTCAAATAACTAAATCAAGGCCATGTGCTACCTAGTGATTTACTCAGGCAATCCGTCATCTTATCTGATAAAAACAGTCTGATTTCCATTTCGCAACTTTAGAATTCATGATATAACGTGCAGTTATCTTAAAGATAGAAGCCATGTGGATTTTTAAATGATACCATGCCAGCCATGTATGTATTGTATGTTTTTTAATACTTACCTAGAATCTTTGGTGCAAAGATGGAAAATATTAAGAAAACTCACTGAAACTACAAATAACTCACATACGTGTAATAGGTACTACATAGGTAAATAGGTATCTACTAAAACCCGGTTTAAGTTCGATAGATTTTCAAGCTATAGTGTAATTTTGACAAATACTCAACACAAAAAAAAAACGTTTTTACAAAAAAAGAGAACAGACTTCAAAAAAAAAAATGTGCAAAATAACATTAATTTCGGAAGTCGGTGTTTCTGGTTTTGTTTCTTCGTTTTTTGACACCTACTGCCGAAAACCTGTGAAGCCCCGCAACTCACCGGTGAGTCGGACAAAAAAAAAAAAAATTAAAGAGAAAAAAAAATTAAAAAAAATCGGCTGTCAACCCGGGTTGTCCTCGGGGTTTAATTTGACAACCCGGATTTTGCCGTGGGGCTTCACAGGTAAGTTAGTTTGCACTTTTTTTGTTTTTTTTTTTTTTTTTTTGGAAGGCGATTCTATTTTTTGTAATAAAAGATTTTAATTTTCACTTTTTAGTTGTGGATCCCCATTAAATTGTGTTAACAATACATAACCGCAGCAATCGCAATTAATTTGCTGTTAGTTAGCTCCACTGTCTATCTCCGAAGATTTCATCAGATCCTAACGTATTACCTATATACTAAAACCTTCCTTGAAAAATATGCATTTGAATAACGAACCCCATTCAAATCGTATCAGTAGTTTTCGAGAAAATCGCGGAGAAACAAGCACACGTACGGATCGAAGACAGATCCTCCTTTTTTGAAATCGGTTAAAAAGTTCTTAACACAAATGGGCGATCTTAGAACAAGATTTCTTTCCTCGAATAGTTCCAGACTTTTCCATAGTGACTAGTGACCCACCTCTATGATTCAGCCTGTAGACGAGAGAATTGATGGGGTTGTCTGGGCGGTCTGGTAGATTCCTCTCACGTGTAAATATGTGCCAGTAACTTGAATCTTGAACAGACAGATTAATGGCTTTGACCTAGAAAATGTAACACTAGCGTACTAGAACGATACTTTTTACCCGAATGACCTAGAAGGAGGCAGGTTTTTCGAGAGTATGTATGTATGTGTCTATTTCTTTGGCACTCGCTGTAGCCTAAACGGCTTGATGGATTCTGCTAAATGAAGTATTATTAGATTGGTCTTGACCGCCGAAATGACATAAGCTATATGAACTTTAAAAAAGAAAAAAAAAACAAAATGGCGACCGCCATTAGGTAAGTGTAGTCGTATTTTTTTGTGACCTGCAGGCTTACTCTTGACACTCAATCTCCAGTGGAATTGGAAATTGGGATCGAGTTTTGATTGAATGCTACATTAGCTCTCGTTTGGTATTGTATTAGGTGGATTTTTTTGGAACTAAATGAAATCGAGTTTACTCGAACGTTGCACTTTCGACACTCTTGACAAGATTTTAACATTGACATACTGGTCATATTGAGTATCAAAATTAAGAGCTCGAGGAGACTATTCCAAAAATGAATTAAATTGAATAGATTTTTTTTATTGAATTTATTTTAGTTCAACCACAGATTTCATGCCACGAACTGCATCGCATGTAGGGTTTGACTATGTTTATGGCTTTGGGTCAACAAGATGCTTATACTGTAAAAATTTGAAGACTGTAGCTCCAACCGTTTGGCTGTAAAGCCTGTGTGACAGACGACGAACAGAGAGACAGACGGACAGAGGGACAGACGGCCAGAGAGACGGACACGTGAGTGACAGCAATAGGGCTCCCTTTGGACCCTTCGGGTAGGGCACCCTAAAAATCGAAGACATGTGTATCTACCAACCCGCAATGCGTTCGCGTGGTGTATTAAAGCCCATTCTCTCTCACAGAGAGAAGGTCTATGTCCCAACAGTGAGAACATTAAAATGCTGATAATGTAATATTCTTTCAAATATAAATCAATCATCAATGACTTTTAATTTCAATAACATTCTAGAATACACATTAAACGTCTTACTAATAAAACATTTCTTAGCCTTGAATGGCCTTAACTTATAACAGTTGTTAAATAACTGTCCTAATTGAAATTCGCACAACGTGCACACACGACCAAGAACGTGATCACGAAATCACATTCCATGAGGCCAATGGCTTCTGGAGAATATGATAGTGTGGCTATCATATACTCGTTATAGCCAAAACTCAAGTTATAGCAAGTTCGAAAGTAATATTACCATATGACTAGATATCCAAAAGACATCAGCATAAATGTGTAGTAATCTACGTGACAATTCGAGTAATGTCTAAATAATATTAAAGTTAAAAAAAACAAAAAATGAACCGGCCAAGTGCGAGTCGGACTGTCATCATTCTCCTGACTCCCCCAATTTATTTGGGATCGGCGCAACATGTCTATTTCTTCCATACTCGTCTATTAGTCGTCATCTCTGTAGTCACCCCCTTTTTACCCATATCCTCTTTCACACAGTCCAACCATCGTTTCTTTGGCCTTCCCCTACTATTATAGCCATCCACATCCATACACAAGACTTTCCTCACGACATTTTCTTCATTCCTCCTCATCATATCATTCCACACAACTTTCAGTCAGCGGTGCCTCTTGTACGACCAAAGGTTACGTACCATAAACTGAAAAAAAAAAAAAAAAAAGTTTCTAGAAACGTGTTTTTTTGAGTATTTTTTTGGACTGTATCTCATGATCCGTAATAGGTAGACAGTTGAAATTTTCACATAGCCGCTATAACAAAAAATAATAAAAATAAATTAAACATTAAAGAGGGCTTTGTAGCGGCATCTATACTGCCACATACGAACTACAAAAAAACTTTTTAACAAAAAAATAAAGCCAAATAATAAAATGATTAAAATATCTACGTAGAATGACTAGAGAGCCTCAGAAATGAAAAAGGCTTTACGTAGGTAATTAATAATTTTATTATTTGGCGCAGACTCAAAATTAGATATAAAATTTTGATATTTTATGTAAATAAGACTTAAAAAAGGTTTATTTATTTTTTGCTTTTTATTTCTTTTTCGTTGGTTTAATTTTTTGTTAAAAAGTTTTTATAGACGAAAAAAGAAGGAGGGTCTCAATTCGACAGTATATGTATATTTTTTATTTTTTTTTATTTATACCTTCAAAGGTACCCTAGCCGCTCATTCTGCGGTCGTTTTCGAGTGTGTATGTGTACGCGCACTAGCTTCTTACTGCTCATCACAGCGTCTATCCCTTTCGCACGTGATGTCGGATGAGATAGCATGCATTTTAACCCCGCCCACCAACTAGTTCGTGCCGCCGACTAGGGTACCCTTAAGACTTGACGTCACACAAATCCTGCATCGCGCAATCAAAGTAATCCACGCGATTTGAACACATGCAACAGCCTGATAACAACCATCGGGCAGTTGCCCACCAGACACAACACCCGACTTGTCGCAGGATCCTCCCGCATCAATGGCGGTTGCAGGATATTAAACTCTGATTCTAATACTTGCTTGGCCTTTGTTGGATCTACTCATATGGTAAAGCGACTTTCAACCTACAATAAACTTTAATTTTGTCCACAGATGCGACTTCAATAAATACACAATTCGCTGCATCAAGACAGTGGGCGAGATGACACCGAAGATGGAGGTGGATGAGACCATGGACAGCGACAACGAGTCCAGTGGACGGGGGACGGCTTCGGATAGCGAATAAACTGTTGAATCTGTATTGAATGTTTTATTCATCATTCGCCTGCCCTTATCAAAATTTATTTGGGGTCGGCGCAAAATGTCTTTTTCTTCCATACTCCTCTATTAGTCGTCATCTTTGTAGTCACCCCCTTTTAACCTATATCTTTCACACAGTCCAACCATCCACCCAATGAATGAAAATGAATGATGATAACATGATGTTAATTCCATTGAATGTGTTTTATTTTCAAGGGCAATACCGTACTCGTGAAACCACCTATAACTGAAAGTCTGAATAGTTAATTTAATTTTTAGTCTTTGGATTTGTCCAGTAGTCAATAAAAAAACGTGGGCCCGTCACAGGATTGGAGCCCCGACACAGAGACACGGGGTAGCGGCAGACTACGAAAAAGATGACCGGGCGACCTGAATGTCTTTCTTAAAAATGGGAAAGAAAACATCGTGACTGTTGGAAGGGAGGGATGGGTGGAGGCTGCGGTGGTGTAGTACAGGCTTTAATAATAATAAATTTCTAGACATTTGATTAGGTAGGTACTTAAAGAGTCTGAGTCCTTGTTGTTTTCTAGTTGCCCGTACCAAAGAGTCGATTCCCTTAAAGAAACTCGTAAAATAAACATGTTTTCTTTCTCTTTTCGGGAATCACGGAGTAAGAAGATGGATCTGTATCCACTGTTATAATGACAACTCCATATTTCCTAGTTTAATTCTTTGGTTCTGCTTGGACGATAACTAGTTTAAAATTCACCTCGAGCCGAAATTTACGGTTAAATACAAACCTGTAGACCATAAGTAGTAATTATAGCTATGATAGCTGGAGTTAGGGTTGCCAACTTTTTTTTAAAAGAAAAAGAGTATTTCTGATTTCAGACTGGGTAAATAAAGAGTTACCTTAAAAAAAGAGTAAATTTTCTTTTCTTTTTTGTAAAGATATTATTTGTGTCTTTTGCGGCAAATAACAATTTTTCATCATTTTTAAAAGAATTTTATGACTCCAAACATTTTTAGTCTATTTTTTTAGCTTATTTCTTATTAATTTCAATGGACCTAATAACAGTAAACGTTACATTTTTAGTTTATGACAATGGGTATACATGACGGGTATTAGTATAGACACCTACATGAAATAGAGTACAATACTCTATTTTAGAGTACGGTTGGCAACCCTAGCTGGAGTAGTAGAAGTTATAAAAGGCTTGTATTTAACTGTAAATAAAAAAATCTTCCTTTTTTGTGAATAAAAAAACCCAGTCCTAATCAAAAATACTGATTGCACAGCGAAATAGTTTCCTCAAAATATTATTTTAGCAACAATTTGAGTTCGTGACGCATTGCTATTAAGTAATTGAAGAGGAGTGTTGCTGATACTGGAGATAAAGGAAATATACGATGCCGAATGTTCAGCCCGAAAAGTGCTAACGACAGTCGTAAGGTAGGTTGACGGAGGTATTTCTGTCTGCAGGATTTAAAGGAACCTAACCTGTCCGTGTCAGGGTGCCCTAAGTTCCCGAGCTCGCTTCGCTCGCTCTTGGACAATGTACCTACGTCGCAATGGTAAACTTTCTGGTTAATTTGATGAGCAATCAGTATATTTGATTTACAATAATTATTTTCATGTAAAAAATATTTAATTGATGTAAATAAATTGATGGGTGATACGTTTTAGGATATGCAGCCAAAAATAAGTCGTTATAAAATAGACAGAAATAGTCACACCCTATAGAGGTTCCTTCATTTTTTTTTAACTAGCCAGTACTGTCCCAACGCTGGGCGAAGGCCTTCATTATTTGAAATAACTTACCTATTTAAAATCTGTTGAACGGAAATCGGGAATTTCTTGGGACACGTGTCAGGTGGTGTCCTCGCAAAGTAAAAGAATAATTCAAATAAAAACGCTGCCCTTCATCAATTGCCTTTATTAACCTGTGTAGCGCTGGGTCCCAATATAAAACTAACAGAGTTGCTATTACGGGGCCACGAGAGCAGCGCGTTGGCTCTCGCTACCGCTACCGCTGACGCTATGACCGCTACTATCGCCACCGTGAGGAGGAACCATCGGGCGACCTCCACGTAGCCCAGGAGTTTGTGTGAGTCGCGCAGTTCTTGCTGTATTGATTCTGGGATTGTTGCTCCCTGAGGAAGAAAGAGAATGGTTATCATAATGTCTTTTGTTCGTACCTAAAGCTAAGGAACGGAATCCACAGAATCTGCCATGGAATTCTTGGAAGGGCTTAAAGGCCCCCTGGTTTAACACATTTGACCTGGGGGTCTTAAGTCAAGAGTGAGCAGGTTACTTTTAGGCAATTTTCATCATCGTTTGCCATCAGGTGCGATAAAAGTCAAACACGAGCTTTACAATAATTTAAAAAGATGACATTTTTTTTTGTTTTAGTAATTTAGTACCGTGTCCCGTGAGTATGTCTGTGGCATCACAACGGGCCCTAACAGAATACCAGCGCTGCGTTATTTATTGCTTTATTGCATAAATATCGTAGCATAACGCTGAGTTCGGAGCCTTTTTGGCCTCGCACAGTTTTTTTTTATTTTTAACCGACTTTCGAAAAAGGAGGAGGTTCTATGTTCGACTGTATGTATGTTTTTTATTATTATTTGTATTTAGAGTTACCATGTTCTTGTGAGGTACAAATAAATATTGTTTCTTTTCTTTCTTTCTTTTTCACATAAGTTGAACCTTTTTTTTTCAAAGATGGCCATGTAACTAGTGGACTTAAGGTTGCAGGTGTAACCGCAGTTTTTGTGGCTCCGAAGACCCAATTTTAAACGTCACGTGGTATTTTTATCTTGAGTAGGTATCATAAGTAGATTGACGCAGAAGCCTCTTTGTATACTTTAGTTACACAATTTATTTGAATAAGGTATGTAACTTATTCAAATATTGCATACCTATGTATGCAATAAGTTTACCCAAGTTGGAATTTTATAACTGACTTTGTTTTTAAATATTTTAGCCTTCTAAATTGCACTTGGTGCTCTTTTGGCCGTGGGTTATAGGCGATAATAATAATAATAATAATCTGTGGCCCGGCTGTCAATTTGACTGACGAAGAAAATTTTCTCACTGATATTTTTATTTAATTTACTTATATTTAAATCAAGAAACATGTCCAATCAACAAAAAAAAACCAGGAAAAAATAATCATAATAAATCACCACAACAATACGGAAACAAAATTGACATAACATGGAAATAAAAATGTAATGGACCGAAAATGCAGACAAGAAGCCGGGCACGTTTACAAAATGCACAACCAACATCTTCGGGTTCGTCGCTCAGCTCCGCCTCGCAGCCGCCGGGACCTGCGCCAGCCGTGAGTCAAGTGATTCCGGCCGCTGCAGTTGCGTCGAGCTCGAGCGACGAATACACCACTCCGCCGACGACACCACCACCTGCGCGTCGACGGGGAAGAGGCCGACCACCAGCCAGCTTGGAACCTCGAGGCCCGCCGGCCTCTGATAGGGTTCCCGCTGCCGGTGGAAGTGTGCAGCGCATGCGATGGACGCAAAGTATTAACGAAAACGTCATGCGCTCATACTTTGGGGCTACAGAGGGGGGAAGTAACCTGACTGCGTACCGTGGTCGGATGCTCTCTCTGTTTCAGGTGCTTGAGCCAGCTGTCAACGTTTCGGCCCAACGACTGTCGGATCAGGTGCGGGTCATCCAGCGTAACCGTATGCTGGATGACGCCGTACTTGATCGACTACGCCTCGAATCACGGAGTAGCCGTGTCTCACCTGTTTTGCCACCGGCCGCGGTGCAACTGCAACCCAATGCTTCACCGCGACCCGACTACGTTGGTGAAGATGATGATGACGCGGCTATATCCGTGAGTACTCAATGCAATGAACGATTGAGGAGCGCTTTGGAGGATGCATTCCGGGAGTACCGCTCCACACCACCTGGGCTTAGACCTCGTCTACCTCGTTTGCCCATGCATAAGAAAAATAAGGCGCTGGTGTGTGCTCTAGATTCGCAGCTATCAAATTGTTTTGATAACAGCAAAGACCTTGCCGATACCCACTCAATCTTATACTGCGCAGCTGCAGCGGCATGTCGTGTAGCTCACGTCAAGTTCACCAATTGTGACAGAGCTACACGACCTGCTGTACCAGCTTGGCAGTGTAGAATTGAGCGTCGTATCGGTGAGGCTAGAGCACTCATCGGCAAGCTTATCTGCTTCAGGGAGGGCAACACTCGCCCTAGGGTGATGCGTTTCGTGAGGCGGGCGTTCTCGGGGACTGATATTAGTTCCCGAGATTATCTGACCCGCGTCACAGAGCGTATTGACTTCCTGAAGCAGAAGGTCTATGCATGGGCAAATCGTATTCGTCGGTACAAGCGGCGAGTGGAGCGGTACACTCAGAACCGCACTTTCCAAAGCAACGAAAGGTGGGTTTATAGGGCTTGGGAGCGACCGGACCAAGGTGTATCTGATAGGCATCTACCGGATGATGACGCTATGAGTTCATTCTGGCGCAGCATCTGGTCGGTGCCTGTCAGGCACACCGAGGGTGATTGGACTCGAGAGGTCGAGCGTGCGTGCGACCTTATACCAGAAATGGGGGCAATTACCATCAGCCCCCAAGATGTAGCTCGTGCAGTCCGTCCGTTGCCTAACTGGAAATCTCCAGGGCCGGACGGGCTGCACAATTTCTGGATTAAATGGTTCCAAAGGTCGCACGCTCGCTTGGCAGCTCAGTTCCAGTCTGCCTTAGAGTCAGGGTCGCTGCCCCAGTTTCTTACGACAGGAATAACCCACCTGCTCCATAAATCAGGTAGTACTGCGGAACCTAAGAATTATAGACCGATCACGTGTTTACCGACGGTCTATAAAGTTCTTACATCCATTCTGAGAGCTAAAATTAACATCCACATTGATAAAAATCGTATCATATCAGCCTCCCAGAATGGATGTAGGAATGGGTCCCGTGGTACTAAGGAGCTGCTCCTCATCGATATTGCTATTAGCCAACAGGTTCGTCGTTCTCGAAGAGATCTGTCGACATGTTGGATAGATTACAAGAAGGCCTATGACTCGGTGCCACATACATGGCTCATGAGGGTGCTGGAGTTGTACAAAGTTGATGCAACTCTGCGCACCTTCCTGATGTCGTGTATGGGGCAGTGGAGTACAGTCCTTCACTATCCAGGATGTCGGCAGATACAGGAGAACAGCGAACCGATAAGGATCGAGCGTGGCATATTCCAGGGCGACAGTCTGAGTCCACTGTGGTTTTGTCTGGCCCTCAACCCTCTCAGTACATTACTGGAGGGTTCGGGACAAGGCTATCGGTTGAGAAGAGGTGGTCAGGTCATATCACACCTCCTTTACATGGATGATCTGAAACTCTTTGCCCCCAACAACTTGCAACTGATGAAGCTACTGAAGGTAACAGGAACCTTCAGTAGCGCCATCAGGATGGAATTTGGTGTGGACAAATGTGCAGTCATGCATGTAAAGCGAGGGGAGATTATGGAATCCGTGGGAACTCAACTCTCGGATTCCATACACCTTAGATCCCTCTGCTCAACCGAAACCTACAAGTATTTGGGTATGTCGGAAGCGTTAGGCATCAATACTGCTGACGTGAAACAGTCGCTGAAGGAGCGCTTCTTTGGCCGCCTGAATAAAGTACTAAATAGTCTTTTATCAGGCGGGAACAAGGTGCGCGCCTTCAACGGTTGGGTCATGCCGGTGTTGATGTACTCTTTCGGCATACTCAAATGGACTCAGACGGAACTTGACGCCCTGGATAGGAGGGTCCGCACACTGCTGACCGCAAATCGGATGCATCACCCACGATCATCGGTGATGAGGCTGTATATCCCGCGGAAATGTGGGGGTCGTGGCTTCTTAAATGCTAAGACCCTACACAACCGCGAGGTATGCAGCCTTAGGGAATATTTCCTAGAAACCGACGTGGGTATGCATCGAGATGTGGTCGCTGTGGACAAGGGCCTCACCCCGCTCTCCTTGGCAAACGAGAACTGGCGCAAACTTAAAGTACTGGATACTAATGACCGCAGGGAAGTATGGCAGAGCAAGGAGCTTCACGGACGCTTTTACCGGGTCCTACATGGACCTGATGTAGACCTCTTAGCGTCCGTATCCTGGCTGCGCTTTGGTGACCTATTCGGGGAAACCGAAGGTTTTGTCTGTGCGATTATGGACGAAGTTATGATGACGAATAACTACCGGAAATATATTGTGAAGGACGGTACGGTTGACATCTGTCGGGCATGCCACCGACCCGGGGAATCAATCCGACACATTATTTCTGGTTGTTCTCGTCTAGCTAACGGAGACTATTTGCATAGACACAACCTTGTAGCCAGGATTATCCATCAGCAACTTGCTCTTAAATACAATCTTGTGGAATCTGAAGTACCGTACTATAGGTATGAGCCCGACCCAGTTCTCGAAAATGGCAATATCACGTTGTATTGGGATCGATCTATCATCACTGATAGGACTATTGTTGCCAATAAGCCTGACATAGTGGTGATAGATCGACAAGAGCGTCGCACAATGATTGTTGATATAGCTGTCCCTCATGACGAGAACCTCGTGAAGGCTGAGAAAGATAAAAAAACAAAGTATCTTGATCTGGCTCGCGAGGTTGTTGAAATGTGGGAGGTGGATACAGCAGTCATTGTGCCGATAGTCGTGACGGCCAATGGCTTAATAGCCAAGAGCCTCGACGAACACCTAAGGAGGCTCTCGTTGGGCAGCTGGATCAAGGGCTTGATCCAGAAGGCAGTACTCCTGGACACGGCGCGCATAGTTAGGAGGTTCCTCTCCCAGGAGCCCTGACCACCGGTAGCTTGGACCCTATCCCGATACCGGTGGGATACTATTTTTTATATTTTTAAATGTTTTTATATTTTGATATTTTAATATTTAAAAATGTAAATTGTATGTTTAAACTATAAAATAAATGGAATAATAATAATAATAATAAATTTATTCACAAACTTTTATACAAGATTCCTATGAAAACCCTGACTTCTGAGCTAGGTAAAAAAAAAAAACCTGTATTACAGAAGTCAGTGCCCTCTCCCACTTTCTACCTGATACAAATTGTGAATAAAAAAAAAAAAAAAAACAATAATAATAATAATAAGATGAAATAAATCAAGTAAGTGATGGGTTAGGTTTACTCATGATGTGTTTATGCATGTAGATGAAACGTCTTTGTATGTACGTGTGTGTGTGAGGGTGTGTGTGTGTGAGGGTGAGTGTGTGTGAGGGTGTGTGTGTGTGTGTGAGGGTGTGTGTGTGTGATGGATGCTAGATGAAGGTGAGGTATGTGGTAGTAGGGAATATTAATCTGTGAGCAATAACGTTTCAGTTTGGTCGTAGTTTAATTGAAGTAGCCAGTTCTTAATTTTCATTTTTGTTTCTCGAACAGTAAGAGGATGAATGTTTATTATTTTATTTATCTTATTGTATAAGTAGGAAGACCTATAAGATTGCTGTCGTCTAGCCGTAGCTGTCCGACATCTGACAGGTAAGCATACGTTAGTAATAACACGTTTACTCTTATACACATTTACATCACAGGGAGTTTGCTTGTGTTTTTTTAGTATAATTTGGAATAAGTATAATTGTCTAATTGTTAACAGTTCGCAATTTTCATACAATTGTTTAGTCGGATATCTGAAGGGCTTAAAAGTCATTACTTTCAATAATGACCTCTGAGCCCTTTCTAATAGCATCATGTGGGTTTTACAGGCACCACCCCAGACCCCTACACAATATCCAAGTATGGATTGAGCTAAAGCATAATATATATTACGTAGTAGAGGAAATTCCGCGGCGTGCCTAAGTTTTTTGAAAACCCAGATTAGCTTCCTAGTGCGACCCGTAACAAGACTTATATGGGGTTCCCAACTTAGCCTCTCATCTAAGATAACACCTAAGTATTTGACCTGTGTTACTTTATTAATAGAAAGACAAGAACAGCTATTACTATTAGGATAGTTACAAGAATGAACTCTAATACTAACGTTTTTAAGGTTAGTTTTGGAAAATGAAAATTGTATGAATGAAGATTTAGAAATGTTGAGAGTAAGGAGATTTGCTTCAAGCCATTGGCCAAGACGGTGGAGGCCGTTCTCGGCAACGCGACGTACCTCCTCCCAAGTCCCTCCATGGAATATTACGGCTGTATCGTCAGCATACGCAAATATTTTACCGTTGCAGAGTGGTTGAAGACATAGGTCATTGATGTACACCAGGAAGAGGCTTGGGCCGAGTATACTACCCTGAGGAACGCCATAGACAACATTTGCATCAGAGCTAACATAGTTTCCAATCTTTACCTGCTGTCTACGGTTACACAAAAAGTCCTCAAACATTTTTAGGGCCGTTCCTCTTACGCCAATGACATCAAGCTTGCTCACAAGTGCTGAAATCGAGACCGTGTCGAATGCTTTGGCTAAATCAAGGAAAACTCCTATACACTTTTGATTTTTATCAACTTTAGATGATACAAAATCAGTAAGCTGACTAGATGGCGATAGATCAGATACCTACCTAGTTATCCTACCTACTTATGAGGCACCAGTTCGATCTTGCAAAATCCTCACTCAGTTTTAAAAGGTTCCTACCATTAATAAACTTAGTGTGAATTTTGCTGGGAACTTTATAACTTGAGGATAATTCTGAAGAAAATGGCTTGTAGGAGTTGTAGGCCAGTAATGTAAAACATCTTTGGGCGTAAAAAATGTACTGAGTTGCAGTGTTGGGAAGTTGTTCGAATAGATAGCAATAGTGTCAAACCTATTTAACCTGCGTGCTCCATCTTCGACCACATCATCGCTTACCATCAGGCAGTAGTAGTGGTCAAACGCGTGCCTATCAACAATAATAAAAAAAGAACCTACAGAGATAAAGTTTCATTGAAATTGTAGCATTGATTTTTCCATAGGATGTAGGTAAGGTTCCGTTTAGAAGTTAAAAGTCAAAACCTGAAAAGTGAGCGAAAATTTAGTGGTTTACCGAACGCCATGCAGCTAGCACAGGTCTTAGGTACGAACTGCAAACTTGGTTTTATACTATTGGGATCTATCCTAACAACATCACAAAAAAATACCGGCCAAGTGTTCCGTACCATCTTACAAGATTATACCTACGCGTCTACTTGTTGCCATTATTAAGATCGAGCAAAAAAAGAAAAAAAAAACGGCCAAGTGCGAGTCGGACTCGCGCACGAAGGGTTCCGAACCATTATCTACAAAAACGGCAAAAAAATCAGGTTTGTTGTATGGGAGCCCCCTTTTTTTTTTTTTTGGTGGGTGCGAAATAATCCAATGACCTCCCAAGTTCTCAAGGTGTCAGAATTTTACTGACTAAAACCCACCCCTGTTCCTTCCTTGCCTGAGTGCCCAGAGGTGCGGTAACTCATTTTCACAATTTATCCGCTACCCCTAGGCATATGGGAGCCCCCTTAAATATTTATTTTATTCTGTTTTTTTTTTTTGTATTTATTGTTACATGTTTCCTATAGTAGGGGCGCTCTTTAATAAATTTTTGTTATTTTTTGTTATAGCGGCAACAGAAATAAAATTTCAACTATCTACCTATTAGGGATCATGAGATACAGCCCGCTGACAGACAGGTGGACGGACGGACAGCGGAGGCTTAATAATAGGGTCCCGTTGTTTATTCTTCGGGTACGGAACCCTATAATTCAGTACAGTGCACAGGTTGGGCGAAGTGGGGGATTGTCGATCCATCAAATGTGTACACAGCGAGTGCGGTGCTCCTGAACAAACTACGTGTCATCTGCTGGAGTGTACCAAATGTACTTTCACCTGCACCCTCGATGATCTGAACAAGGCCTCCGACGCCGCTATAAACGTGGCCTTTTACGGGGCCTAAAATGTATAGTTCAATTTATAAATGTACCACGTTTACATACTTTTTTATATTTTATTATATTTTCGAGCCGTTTGGGGTTGAAACTCTCGGATAGTGGGGTCCGAGTGCTCACAAATTATTTAAAGAAATACTTATCTAAACGCCGCCCGTGTTGACACTTCGCGTGACCCAAGGGCTAGCTTTTTCCTTGGACAGAGGATAAGCGCTGCCATACAACGTGGCAATCAATCAACTCAGCCTATCGCAGTCCACTGCTGGACATAGGCCTCTCCCAGGCTGCGCCACAACACCTTGTTCTCCGCCTTCCGCATGCAGTCTATCCCAGCCACCTTCTTAAGGTCGTCGGTCCATCTAGCTGGTGGGCGTCCCACACTACGCTTGCCGATACGTGGTCTCCACTCCAGAACTCGTCTGCTCCATCGGCCATCGGTCCTTCGACAAACATGACCAGCCCACTGCCACTTCAGTTTGCTTATTCTGCAAGCTACGTCGGTTTTTTTTTTTTTTGGGGGGTTGGAAATCATCCTATGACTTCTTCCGCTCTAGGGTGGAGCGGAAGGGCGTGTCAGACTCTTACTGACTAAAACCCACCCCTGTTCCTCCCTGCCTTGAGTGCCCCGGGGCGAGGTAACTCTTTCGAATTTATCCTCCACCCCCGGGCAGCCGCCAGCCTTTAGGGCACATTACCGACGACATATTTTAGATTATTTTTGGTTTTAGTTAGTTAAAAGTTTTAATTGTTTTTGTGTTTAAATAGTTATAGTTAAATGTTTTTGTTTTATGTAGATAACTTAATTAATTAAAATATTTTTTTTTAAGAATCTTTAAATGTATCATGACACGAAAAGAAGAAGAAGCACAGTATGATTTTTAATTGAACATCACGTCTAAACGACTACTTACTATATTTCTTTAAAAAAAAATGTTACTTTAGACAATTTCTTTCGTAATTTGAGTGAATATTTGAAATTATATTTTTATAATATAGTGTAATTAATTTGTAAAGTTATGTCTAATGCGGATAAAAAATTGAGAATCACGCAAGAACTGTTAAGCATATTTTTATGAAATCTTCATCATTATAAAGATCATTTAATTATTTATAATTTAGTCTCAGTGTTTTAGTTTAATACTTGTTGTTTTATGTGTAATAAATTAATAATGCGTCTAATTTCGAACAGCGCTCCTTGATGGGCGAGTCCTATTACTGGGTGGACGTACGACGCGTTACGTGAGCTCAGCACAGAACACGCAAGCTAACCACTCAAGGTCGTTGGCATTTAATAGCGCCTTAATCCGTTTACGGTGACTGACAAATAATTGTAAACGCTGCTAAGTTCATATCTCCGCAACCCTAAGAACCGGCTAAGTTATCATGACACTTCCCCATGCATGTAAAATATTGAGGAACATTTAACTTGAAATATTCTCATAACTTTTTGCTCTGGATTTTCCCAAATGCTCAGTACTCCATCATGCCTTATGAATGAATGGCAGTAATATTTTACTTTTTAAACATCTGGTTTCCATCCGATTTTCTTTACCGACTGCATTTACTCTTGGCCGTATGCCAGAAGCTAAGATCGTAATAAATAAAAGGTAAAGATGGAAATATGGATGACACTGCCACAGGAGTGGGGTGTGGATTGGCACAGGAGCGTGGGGATTGGCACAGGAGCGTTGGGATTGGCTCAGAAGCGTGGGTATTGGCACAGGAGCGTGGGGATTGGTACAGGAGCGTGGGGATTGGCACAGGAGCGTGGGTATTGGCACAGGAGCGTTGGGATTGGCACAGGAGCGTGGGTATTGGCACAGGAGCGTGGGGATTGGCATAGGAGCGTGGGGGTTGGCACAAGAACGTGTGGATTGCCACTGGAACGTGGGGGGCTGAAAAGCGTGGGGATTGGCACATGAGCGTTGGGACTGGCACAAGAGCGTGGGGATTGGCAGAGGAGCGTGGGGATTGGCACAGGAACGTGGGGATTGGCACAGGAACGTGAGGATTGGCACAGGAACGTAGGGATTGGCACAGGAGCGTGGGGATTGGCACAGGAACGTAGGGATTGGCACAGGAGCGTGGGGATTGGTAGAGGAGCGTGGGGATTGGCACAGGAACGTGGGGATTGGCACAGGAACGTGAGGATTGGCACAGGAACGTAGGGATTGGCACAGGAGCGTGGGGATTGGTAGAGGAGCGTGGGGATTGGCACAGGAACGTGGGGATTGGCACAGGAACGTGAGGATTGGCACAGGAGCGTGGGTATTGGCACAGGAGCGTGGGGATTGGCATAGGAGCGTGGGGGTTGGCACAAGAACGTGTGGATTGCCACTGGAACGTGGGGGGCTGAAAAGCGTGGGGATTGGCACATGAGCGTTGGGACTGGCACAGGAGCGTGGGGATTGGCAGAGGAGCGTGGGGATTGGCACAGGAACGTGGGGATTGGCACAGGAACGTGAGGATTGGCACAGGAACGTGGGGATTGGCACAGGAGCGTGGGGATTGGCACAGGAACGTGGTGATTGGCACAAGAGCGTGGGGATTGGCACAGGAGTGTGGGGATTGGCATAGGAGCGTGGGGATTGGCACAGGAGCTTGGCGATTGGCACAGGACCGTGGGTATTGGCACAGGAGCGTGGGGATTGGCACAGGAACGTGGGGATTGGCACAGGAGCGTGGGGATTGGTACAGGAGTATGAGGACTGGCATAGGTGCGTGGGGATTGGCACAAGAAAGGAGAGGTATATACTCTGCAGTGGGCGAAGTCGGGCTGTGGATGATGATGATGAAAGATGGAAATATTCCTTATTATCAAGTTTCCTAGTAGGTACCCAGTGAGTAAACCCATACTAGAAACAACAATTCGAAGACATATGACATCCACCCACCGTAATGAGATCTAGAGAGGAGGCCTGATTCCCAGCAGTGAAAACATTTCCAGGCTGATTATATTATGTTATGGTAGGTATGTATGTTACTATCTTACGTGGAATAAATGTGAGATAGATAAGATGCGTTAAGAGAAAAGATTGTTATAACAGTTGATAACAACTGTCAGTGAATGTATATATCTTTCCATTCTGGTTAAAAGGAATACTTGAATATTCAACAGATTTCATTTACAAGTTCAGACTAGAGGATGTGCTGTAGGTACGTTTAATTACAGGCATTTCAGAAAAAAATATATTTATTAAGTGGCGAATGAAAGAAAAAAAAGCCAGTCAAGTGCGACTGGAACTCGAACACGAAGCGTTGCGTACTATCGATTTTTTTTATTATTTGTTGTTATAGCGGCCATGAGATACAGCCCGCTGTAAGACAGACAGATGGACGGACAATGGAGGCTTAGTAAAAGGGTCCCGTTGATTAAAAGAAACAGAAACCAAATATTAGATAGGTAGTAAGTAAGGCTACGTTTCTCTCTGAAATGTAATAAGCGGAGCCAAAAGTGCTTTCAGGGCTCAAAACACGTGGATGTTCTCAGAAATATTGAATATGGTAAACTAAGTACGAGGCTAAAGGCTTTATGTGCCCTTTAAAATCTATCAGCCTCCGATTTTTATTATTTTACACGTGCCTGTTTATTCCATAGGAAAACAGGCAGAAATAAATAATAATACTTAAATGTCACTAGCATACCAATTTGCTACATTGTTAGTCCCGGTAGACCTGGTAAAAAGACACAAATCTTGACTCCAGGCTGATTCTGAGGATAACCTGATCGTGAAACCCATATAGGTAGGTACCTACTGCCGAATCCGGGGATCGAATCTTAGTAGATTCGATCCCCGGATTCGGCAGTAGGTATTTTAGCCTAAATATCATACTCACTACATAGTATAAAACAAAGTCGCTTTCTCTGTCCCTATATCCCTATGTATGCTTAAATCTTTAAAATTACGCAACGGATTCTGATGCGGTTTTTTTTAATAGAGAGAGTGATTGAAGAGGAAGGTTTATATGTATAATTTGTACCCGAGCAAAGCTGGGGCGGGTCGCTAGTAATATTATAAATGTGAATGTAAGTTGGTTTGTTACGCTTTCACGCGAAAACTACTTAAGGTAGAAGCTTCAGGGTAGCCCGCGAATCAAATTTTGACCAAGATACAACTTGACACTGACCTGCAAATTGCAAAAAACGTAAGTAAATTTGAATTTCGCGGGCTACCCTGGAGCATTCACCTTAACCGATCATCATGAAACTTTGTACACATATTCTTGGAGGTATTAGAAAGAACACAGGATTTTTATGAGAAAAAAAAAAATTTTTTAGAAAGATACATAAACGAGGGTGAAACCGCGGGCACAGCTAGTAATATTATAAACGTGATAGTTTAGAAGATGTTTGTTACATATCACGCAAAAACTACTGAACGGATTTTGATGAAACTTTACAGTAATATTGCTTATACATAGACCTGTGAAGGTGACTTTATTTAAGACATATTGTCAGTCGTTTTACACGTGCAGCCTGTGGACCAACTTTACGCAGCGGGCGTACAGCGCACTGCGCGTGCAGTACAACAATGTCTTCAGGTTACTGTTAGGGCTTCCGCGGTTTTGTAGTGCTTCGACAATGTTTGCTGAGGCGCGGACTGATGACTTTTTCGCAATTATAAGAAAACGGAGCGCTTCGCTATTAAGTCGCCTGCGAAGTAGCCCGAACAATCTCCTGAAGGTGTTGTCCGAGCGGTGGGACCTGTCCCTGATACAGAGGTGGATGCAGCTTCATGTTAGCGCCTCTCCTCGTATTATTTGATGCGTATTTGTGTTGTGTGTGTCTAATTTTGTTAGTGATTGTATTAATGTGTAATATTTTAATTTTGATTCAAATTTTTATTTTTGTTTTTAATTTTGATTTTAATTTTGACATTGTAATTCTAATGTGTATTTTTAATTTTTGATTGTACGTGTGTGTGTTTGTTATCTGATTGTAATGTTTTTAATTATGGACTCTGGTCTGAAATAAATTTATTTATTATTTATAGAATAACATACAGGCTATAATTTATAATCGGGGAAGTACTAATACCACGTGGGCGAGGCCGCTGGCAAAAGTTAGTAATATTATAAATGCGAAGTTTTGGATGGATGTTTGTTACCTATTCAATCACGCCAGAACGGCGAACAATCGGATGTCATACAATATAGGTAGTGGTCCAGACTTAGTAAATTATGCCATTGCTCATTAATTACTGTGACAACCTTATGTTGGCAACCTTATGTTGCCGACTGGCAGGTTGGAAGTTTCTAGAAACTCTTGTTAGGCTTGACGTTTGTGTTAGAGAGTAGGTTAGGGATCCGCGAGCCCGAACGTGTGGGCTAATTTTGTGATCTGAAATATTATTATGAATATAGTTAATTGTAGTCGCCCTCAGCTCTATTAATCATCCGCCCCGTAGATAGATCCCATCCACACAGTCCTCTCGCACCGTGCCAACGAGTTGCAGTGCTACGCGACGCCCCCGTTAACGTCGACGTGCTTCTGAGGAAGGAGCCCTACAGCCACAAGAGGGCTTTTTTTTTTTTTTTGGGGGGTGGGAAATCATCTCATGACTTCTTCCGCTCTAGGGTGGAGCGGAAGGGCGTGTCAGACTCTTACTGACTAAAACCCACCCCTGTTCCTCCCTGCCCTACGTGCCCGGGGGCGAGGTAACTCTTTCGAATTTATCCTCCACCCCCGGGCAGGCATTGGCCGTGGCAGGCCCCGTCCTTTGCTGACAACTCTTTGAGGCGCGCGTGGAACACTACGCGCCGTCGACTCTCGGGCCTGGTGCTGATCGGACGGCGAGTTACCCACTACTCGCCGTCCGCAGGCCCGGGTCTACGGTGGCCGGAGATCGTCTCGCAGCCCCTGTCGTCTCCTGCGACGGCTGCTGCTGAGGGCGCTAGGGCGACTCTGACTCTGTTGAGTCTCCCTAACGTGTGCCGCCTCCCTCTTCGCGAGCATTACTGCTTCGCAGAAGGAGGAGACGTTCCCCCATTCCCTCTCGCTCCGTACCATGGCCTGAACCAGGGCACGGCGCGAGAGGTCGCTGCCGCCTATCGCATCCACGAGGACACGGCGGTGTTCTGCCCAGGCGGGGCAAACCTCCACCGTATGCTCCACCGTGTCCTCTGGGCGATCCTCGCAGTGGAAACACGCAGGGGTCACCTCCGCCTTGATCCGACACAGGTACCTCCCGAAACAGCCATGTCCGGTGAGGACCTGCGTCAGGCGGAAGGTGAGGCCGCCATGGCGCCTCTCCAGCCACTCCTCAAAAAGGGGCACTACCGCCTCGATGGTGGCGTGCCCAGCGCTGGGTTGCGACAGTCGCTCTCTCCATGTCACCATGAGATCCTGCCGGAGCTCTGTCCGCCGAGCCGCGAGTTGTCGCGGCAGCGGAGTTTCGCCCCGGCGTTTAGCCTCCTCGCGCTACTCGTACAGGTGCGCGAGGATTTTTGCCTCCAGATCCCACGGTGACAGTCCGGCAAGGAGGCTCGCTGCCTCACGGGAGACCGTGCGGTATCCGCGGATGATGCGGATCGCCATGACCCTCTGAGCCACAAGAGGGCTAGGGTTCTTACATTACTAAGAGCACGTAATTGAAACTTGGCAAGACATTGTAGACCCTTACAAGATACAAACAAACGTTATAAGTTAGGCTCTTAGACTATGAAAGGTTATAGACGGAACGTCATTGGACATTAAATGAAGCAGGATCGTTAAAATGTGTGAGTGACCTTGACGAACGTAACGATGACGTATCGGCTTCTCATTTTGTATATGTGAGTTTATTTCGCGTGTACAGATACAAGCCGGTTTCTCATGGTACTTCAGATTACTGGATTTTGACACTCCGTCTATACCCTTTCATAGTCTAAGGTTAGGCTCTAGAGTTTCTATTTTAAGTACTTGGATCTAATAACCTTATTTTACTTTTACGGGTATATCTTCTGAACAAATACTGTTTTCACAAACATTACACACAAATTCAAAGTAACGTGCGTAAAAAATTACGTCAGCGCAGCGGAAACTTGAATAACTTTGCAGTTTTTTTGACACAAAAATTTCATTTAAACATACACATTCATTCCCTCTCGTTACACACTAATTATTGAATCTATTTTTTTTCTTCTACGTCCATAGGAAAAAAAAATGTTCCGCTAGGGTGACGTAGTTCCAGCGGAAACAGTTTTTGTTGAATAGCTCCCCAATGGTTGGATGCACAAAGTACTTACCATATACAATTGCACGACGTCATACACTAAATATCTGCTACTGGCTAAGCTACTGGCAGAAGCTAGAATAAAATAAAAAGTTGTACACACCTCTTCCAGCCACAGCATAGGGAACAAGCCAGTGGGCACGCTCTGCAGCTGCGGGATGATGTCAATCTTGCGCAGCTCTATGTTGAACTGAAGCCTTTTCAGACCGCTTAGGACTACGCCAGTCGTCTGTGGAAAAAAAATCCTTGAGTATAGGTAAAAGTATACTTTACTAGCACTTTGACCGCGGCTTCGCTCCCGTGAACTATCCCGCGGGAACTATTATTTTTCCCGGGATAAAAAGTAGCCTATGTTCCTGATAATTTAGCTTTCTATTTGTGAAAAAATTGTTAAAATCGGTCCAGTAGTTTCGGAGCTTATTCGTTACATACAAAAATACAAATCTTTCCTCTCTATATTAATAGTATAGATATAGATTAGAGACGGGAGAGGGCGCCGTGTGTGTCTTGTGATCTGAGTATTCGTAACAATTCCTTCCAACAAAAACTTGCGAATTTTTACGACGAGTACGAGAATCTTTGTCGTATCGTTGGGTAAATGAGCGTTGCGCCAGCAGAACTATTTTCAGGGGCGTCGATCCACACACACACATGGCCTCATACAGATATACAGGGTGTAACGGAAAGGTGTGGTCATATTTTAGCAACCGGTTCTGCCCATGGATATGAACAACTTTCTCTAAGAAAAAACTGAAAACTCCCAAAAAAAAAAAAATTGAACTTTCCATTCAAAGTTATCATCAGCTGATCAATATTTGTATGGGAAGTAATTTTATTTTTGTGAATTTCCTCAGGTTTTCTTGAAGAAAGTTGTTCATATCGATGGACAGATGCAGTTCTTAAAATATAACCACACCTTTCCGTTACATCCTGTAGAATTAACAAGGGTCTAAAAACAAGGATGCAAGAGTAAACGTAGCGAGCTCGAAAAATTCCGCACAGCACTTCGAATAAATGCTAGAATAATTTTTAAGAGGCTTTTTACTTTTTTTTCCATTTTATCCGATTTTGTTTATGTATAATATTGAAAGCCAGTGCAAGGGTTGCAAGCGCACCCCTTTTCATCCCCCTCCCGGCGCCCCTGTTGGTGTTTGCCTGGTAGTGATGGTAACGTGGCGACAATGAAGTCGAAACTGAGGAAAGATTGCTAAGAAGAAACTTGTTCACTTTTCTGATGTCATCGACTGTCGTTGTTATTTTTTTGCAATATCTCAATATGTTGGCATAGATACTTAACGCTTTCATCCACTTTTTAAATACCGTTAACGTTAACTTACCGGATCAATATATACAAAAGAGTTATGTTTCTCCCTGACAGGCGAGATGCCAGACTGGAAGAACTCCAGCAGTTCCTCGGAGCCCAGGTAGAAGTGCGGCAGCGAGGCGATGGCGGGCGCACCCTGGCACGGCATGAGGTTCAGCAGACCCATCAGCAAGCAGCCGTCGTGGTTCGCGCTCCAGTTCCTGGGCAAGAAAATGAGTTTTGTCATTGATTATTTTGATAGAGTAGGTACAGGGCCCGATCCGACCGAACACTGTTATTATTGAACAACAGTTGTTCCTTGTGCGTCTTAAGGCACTATTAACTGCCAACGACCTTGAGTGGTTAGCTTGCGTGTTTCGTGCTGAGCTCACGTAACGCGTCGCCACCCAGTAACAGGACTCGCCCATCCAAGAGCGCTGTTCGAAATTAGACGCATTATTAATTAATTAATTTTATTTATTTTATTTTATTTTTTTATTTATATACATAAATCAACAAATATTATACTAATAAACGTATACTAAAATATAAATAATGCTGCTAGCGTTCTGGGCACTTTTTCCATTGACAGCGATGTGGATGAATTTTTTGATGCCCAGTGAGTTGTTTTTTCATACGCATTTGTACATGTTAGGTATTATTGTTAGTTTGTATATATATCTTATAAATAATTAAATGATATTTTACATGATGAAGGATTCATAAAAATACGCTTTATAGTTTTAGCGTAATTCCCAATTTTTTATCCGGGTTAGACATAACTTTACAAATTAATTACACTTTGTTATAAAAAAAAATCTAATATTCACATATCAAAAAATTACGAAGGAAATTGTCTAAAGAGTCATTTATTTTTTTCAAAGAAATAAGACTAGTCGTTTAGACGTGATGTTCAATTAAAAATTATTAGAAGTCGTATAACTGCGCCTTAATAGGAAGATGCGTGGACGTGGGGTCGGCTGCACTAGGTGATAATGGTCCGTTGGGAATGGCGGACCGATACCGGTGGGGGGTGCGCGCGAATTTACTTGTATCTGTCCCGGGTTTCATGGTAGCGGTAGGAACTGTGGGGTTAAAATCGGTAGACCGTCATAAACCTCCGTCCTGCCGTGTTTGGCAGGGTTATTACATATCCTCGTGTTTTAACGCCCATAGATACTTCATGTGGGCCCGGTAGCATAAAGGTACCTACATCCAGACTGTACTTACCTACACGCGGTTCCACAGAGTTTATTACAGCATTTAAAATTAAATGATAAGATAACACCAGTTTGGCAACTTTAACGACCGGTAGGTAAAAATAACTCGGTTAAGCACGTCTATTAAGACTAGTACTTACCTCACCATGCCTCTGGGGTAGTCTGGAAAATATTTGGACCGTGCCAATTCTATAGCGCTTATCAGTCGTATATTTGAAATACATGAGATGAGTTATTGATAGTCAATACACTTGACAAGTTTTTTTTTTTTTTTTTTTTGGGGGGTGGGAAATCATCCTATGACTTCTTCCGCTCTAGGGTGGAGCGGAAGGGTGTGTCAGACTCTTACTGACTAAAACCCACCCCTGTTCCTCCCTGCCTCGAGTGCCCGGGGGCGAGGTAACTCTTTCGAATTTATCCTCCACCCCCGGGCAGGCACCGGCCTTGGCAGGCCCCTTCACTTTGCTGACAACTCTTTGAGGCGCGCGTGGAACACTACGGGCCGTCGACTCTCGGGCCTGGTGCTGATCGGGCGGCGAGTTACCCACTACTCGTCGTCCGCAGGCCCGGGTCTACGGTGGCCGGAGATCGTCTCGCGGCCCCTGGCGTCTCCTGCGGCGGTCGCGGCTGGGGGCGCTAGGGCGACTCGGCTGTTGTTGAGCCTCCCTAACGTATGCCGCCTCCCTCTTCGCGAGCATTACTGCTTCGCAGAAGGAGGAGACGGCCTCCCATTCCCTCTCGCTCCGTACCATGGCCTGAACCAGGGCATGGCGCGAGAGGTCGCTGTCGCCTATCGCATCCACGAGGACACGGCGGTGTTCTGCCCAAGCGGGGCAAACCTCCACCGTATGCTCCACCGTGTCCTCTGGGCGATCCTCGCAGTGGAAACACTCAGGGGTCACCTCCGCCTTGACACGACACAGGTACCTCCCGAAACAGCCGTGTCCGGTGAGCACCTGCGTCAGGCGGAAGGTGAGGTTGCCATGGCGCCTCTCCAGCCAAGCCTCAAAGAGGGGCACTACCGCCTCAATGGTGGCGTGCCCAGCGCTGGGTTGCGACAGTCGCTCTCTCCATGTCACCATGAGATCCTGCCGGAGCTCCGTCCGCCGAGCCGCGAGTTGTCGCGGCAGCGGAGTTTCGCCCCGGCGTTTGGCCTCCTCGCGCCACTCGTACAGGTGCGCGAGGATTTTTGCCTCCAGATCCCATGGTGAAAGTCCGGCAAGGAGGCTCGCAGCCTCGCGGGAGATCGTGCGGTATCCTCGGATCATACGGATCGCCATGACCCTCTGGGACGCGTTCATCTGGCGAGCTGATCGCTGCCTCAACGAACGCGCCCACACCGGCGCTCCGTAGAGGGCCATGGAGCGCACGATCCCCACACTTGACAAGTAAGTTGGTGATGCAGAGCAAGATGTAGTATTTATTTATATTCATGTTTACATTTTTGCGACACAGGCATCCACTCTGCGAGAGTGTGTGGCACCACGCGGCCCGGTGCTAATCGTAGATGTCACAAATTTTTGTTCTAGGACATGTCAGTTTCCTCACGATGTTTTTCATCATCGTTTTGAGAGCAATGATGATAAAATAATAATTTACACAAAGTAAAGCAACTGGCTGGGTTCGGACCCACGACCTACAACTCGTAAGTCACGGCTATTACAGGTAAAATTAAAGCTTATGGCGGATCAGAACACTCCCCGGGTCGTTGCGCAGTAGTAAATTCATGTGACACGGTTGTGGGGTGGGGTACTGCGCAGCGAAACGCGAACTTCACACACGTCATTAACTTTGAACCGAACTGTACCACTGAGCCACCTCTGCTCTCTGCATTTTGTTTTTCGCGCCTTAAAAAAATTGAGGCAAATACGCTGTGAGAGGTTGCACCTCGCAGGTGGTAGATAGCACAGCGTGTTACTGACTCATCAATACCACTCTTGGAATCGCCGCGATAATATCGTCGGGTGCGGTTGTAATGGTATGAATTGGAAGGTTGAGCAGTAGTGGTAGTGGCCCAGTGGAAACGGCACTGACTTTAGAGTTGTACCTACGTCGTGGGTTGAAACCCAGGCAGGCGCTTTACTTTGCGTAATTTATTTGATCATCATCATCATCAGCCTTTTTAATGTCCCCACTGCTGGGGCACAGGCCTCCTCTCTGTGAGAGGATGTGGGCTGTAATCCAGGAGCTGCTCTTTAAGTCAAGGGGGAATAGGTTACTTCTAGGCAAGCGTGCTCCCATCTTCGACCACATCATCGCTTACCATCACATGAGATAGTGGTCCAACGCGTGCCAATAAAAAATAAAAAAAAGCCACCTCGCGGGCCCAATGCGGGTTGGTGGATATCAAATGTCTTCAAATTTTTGGTTCTAAGACATGCCGGTTTCCTCACGATGTTTTCCTTCACCGTTTTATCAAAACAGCAGGGGTGATGAAATATATTTACACTAAGTAAAGCGCCTGCCTGGGTTCAAACTCACAACCTACAACTTGTAAGTCGCGGCTGTTACCACTGAGCCAGCACTGCTTTCAAAACGGTGAAGGAAATCATCATGAGGAAACCGGCATTTCCTAGAACAAAAAAATCTAAGACATGTGCCATCTATCAACACGTACTGGGCCCGTGTGGTTGATTACGGTCCATTCCCTCCCTAGAGAGGACGCCTGAGTCCCAGCAGTGGGAACATTAGATATAAGGCTGTTTATGCTTATGATGTGGAAGGACGAAAATATCGCCACGAGACGCACTACGAACAATCCGCACATCATATCCTATGGGAGTGCACTCTTTGGCAAACTGAGCGCAATATTATGTTGAATAGTATTCAGCCTACGTCTGGAGTTGTCTATTACACGGACCTAGTGGAAACTAGAACGTACTTCCGTGCGTTCAAGCGTTTTTTGCCATAGCTATTATTGGAATCAAGTGTAACAGTTCACAATTTTAGGACCCATTAATATTAGTGTTTTTAACCAGTGGTACTTGGCAACTGGGCTTACCCCAGTTGTAAAAACCCCCTTTGTGCCTAATGGCCTAGTTTTGCTCTGTCTCACGCTTGATTAGGAGGGAAGTGGAAATTATGTTTTTCTTACTCCTCCGCTGTCTTTTCCGATTAATTTCGTTGCGGGACCCAAGACAGTTTAATCGTTTCTCTGGGACTCGTCGAGTTTCATTACCTCGGCGTTTTTTTCTGGTGGTTGCCACTGTTGATTCTGGCTTACAGAAGTTACAGTGGTTTGGGAATAGTGTGGCGGGCTTGTCCCAAAAAAGTTATTTCATTATAAACGATACGTACCTACTAATCAGATGGGACTACGACAGCGACCACTTCTACATGTACCTTATGCAAGCACTAATTATAGGTGTAATGCATACTTTCCGAGAGCCAGTCGCAGTTTTAACGAAATCTCTTGTTGGGTCACCTACCTGCACTTGATCTGTTTATTTTCCAAGTTAGTTTTTATATATTATTATTGTTTATTTTATATACAGGGTGTAAAAAGACACATCACATAGCCGTCAACTACGCATACTGTACATCTTACAAAGTAGCTTTACCCCCGGGTGTTTCCACTGCGAGGATCGCCCAGAGGACACGGTGGAGCATACGGTGGAGGATTGCCCCGCTTGGGCAGAGCACCGCCGTGTCCTCGTGGATGCGATAGGCGGCAGCGACCTCTCGCGCCGTGCCTTGGTTCAGGCCATGGTACGAAGCGAGAGGGAATGGGAAGCCGTCTCCTCCTTCTGCGAAGCAGTAATGCTCGCGAAGAGGGAGGCGGCATACGTTAGGGAGACTCGACAACAGCCGAGTCGCCCTAGCGCCCCCAGCTGCAGCCGTCGCAGGAGACGCCAGGGGGTTCGGACGCCGTGAGACGATCTCCGGCCACCGTAGACCCGGGCCTGCGGACGGCGAGTAGTGGGTAACTCGCCGTCCGATCAGCACCAGGCCCGAGAGTCGACGGCGCGTAGTGTTCCACGCGCGACGAACAAGAGTTGTCAGCAAAAGGACGGGGCCTGCCACGGCCGATGCCTGCCCGGGGGTGGAGGATAAATTCGAAAGAGTTACCTCGCCCCTGGGCACTCGAGGCAGGGAGGAACAGGGGTGGGTTTTAGTCAGTAAGAGTCTGACACGCCCTTCTGCTCCACCCTAGAGCGGAAGAAGTCATAGGATGATTTCCCACCCCCCAAGAAAAAAAAAAAGTGCGACTGTGAGCTTCAATATCTCCAGAACCAGTGGATTCCCAGGTATGGTCTAGTGGCAAAAAAATATCAAAATAATGGGTAGAATATGTGGCTTTCGGCTTCAGAAACTGTCTTTTACACCCGCTATAATTGTTGTCCATTGTATTTATCTGTGGGGGCTTGTTATTAGCAACTTAGTTATATATTATTGTTGTTGTAACGTTAGTCTGTAAGCTTTCCTTAAATGAAAAAAAAAATAAAAATATAAATAAATAAAATTATAAAAATAAAGACAAACAATGCTTACTTTTTACAAAAACATTTGTTGTCGTGGTTGGCGCTCTTAGCTGCCAACGCCGACTCTGAGATCTCGTAGTAATAAGAGCTGATATTGAACATCTCCTTCTTCCCGACCAGATCTACATAAAGGGACCTGTGGAACAAAGAAACAAAGTTAAACATACTTTCATTGCTTATTACCATCATAATAGGGTTAGCAATCGTCTGCAGGAAACATAAGGAAGGGAAATAATTGTTGCTTTGGGAGCAATAGAAAAGCAGGAATTAGGTAATGTGAGGTTTTTTCTGCTGACTTTATGTGTCTCTTAGGACTATAACTTTGTTGTTTGTTGGGATAGTAAGATGAATAGTAAAAGCCTTTTGAATATGGAGATAGGAACTAAAAATGAAACAGGTACCGGGTACAGGTCTATCTACAAACAGAATCATTACTTAAGTACGTCGCTTAACTACCTACATATTTCCAATCACACACAACATACCCACCCACCCACACACACCCACACACACGCACACATCCACACGCACACACGCACACACACACACACACACAGCAATATTCTACCCTAACAAACATAGTTAGTTACATAAATACATACAATGCAAGTTAAATAAAAGTTGTGAAATCAATCTGAAATATGTCGCATAGCCAACAAGCCTAGCTGCCGGTACCTTCATCTTGTCGGTGCATTATTTTCAAAAAATCCAAAGCAAAATATCTAGGTAACGAGGTCATAAGGTATATTGGGGTCAGCTTCCAGTCAAACTGGATATAGCTGTATACTAGTATTTGCATACATAGCTAACTTCCACAATCCAATAATTGGTATATGATGCAGCTTTACAAGACTGGCGTTATTAGTTGAATTTTCGGGCTTCTGACTCGTAACGAATATCAAAGAACTACAAACGACAGCCGGTGCCAACGCATTAACATACTTTTTGAGGTATGGAGGAGTCTCGGTATGTAATGGATAGTCACCCATCCACGAACCGACCTCGGCAAGCTTTGTTTAACCTCGAAGATGGACCCATTTTTAGGGTTCCGTACCCGAAGGGTCCAGACGGAGCCCTATTGCTATCACTCACGTGTCCGTCTGTCCGTCTCGTCTGTCACACAGGTTTTACAGCCAAACTGTTGGAGCTACAGGATTCAAATTTTCACAGTATAAGCAAGATGCTGTAGACTAAAAACTGTAGACCCAAAGCCATAAAAATAGTCAAACATACATTTGATACGGAACCCTAAATGCACTTGGCCGGTTTTTGTTTTGGTTGAGATATCATGAAATAACTTCTCCCGCTTTGCGTGGAGCTGGAGGACGTGTCAGACTCTTCTACTTCTTCTTCTATCCCTGGTCTCGTAATGTGGGGTCGGGTCTCCTCACCTTTCTGCGGTCAGACTCTTACTGACTAAAACTCACCCTTGTTCCTTCAGTTGCCTGCGCCAGGGCAAGGTGACGACTCTCTTTCAACTATATCCGCGACCCCAGACAGAAGATCAACCCATGCGGCTGTTTTTATTTGGCCACATGCCACGTACTCAAAAGTAGAGAGGCGATAATGTGGCGAAAATAGATGAAAACAGTTCGTAAGTAGAATAGCTGTAATTCAATCTAGAACAGCGGTAATTCAATCTATTGCTAGACACGTTTTATGGTGATCGTTACAGTAAAATGGGATGGGATTGGAATCTTCAACCAAAGCCTCGATACATATTTTATGCTTCACTCTTGTGAAGCATATTTATCGAGGCGGCCAATAAGTGCCTCTCGTTTTTGGCATACCTATTATTGGAGTCAAATGTAACAGCTCACAATTTAGGACAGATTAATATAAGTGTTTAATGATTTACACACTTTTTATTTTTCTAAGCCAGAGATAGAACATAATTGAAAATGTTGGAGGAGGCCTTTGTTCAGTTGCCAAAAGTCACACTGAACTTAGAGATATCCTCTAAATGAGGAAAAAAAAATTTCAAAACAGATGCAAGTTCAAGATAGAGGGCTTATTGATTGATTGATTGATTGAATATAAGTATTTTAATCCGTGGTGGTTGGCAACTGGGTTTTCCCCAGTTATAAATGTCCCTTTGTGCCCTAGGCCCTAATGGCCTAGCTTTGTTCTGTCTCCTGCTTGATTAGGAGGGAAGTGGAAATTATGTTTTTGTTACTTCTCCACTATGATTAATTTTGTTGCGGGACCCAAGACAGTATAATCTTTTCTCTGGGACTCGTCGAGCTTTATTGTCTCGACGTTTTTTTCTGGTGGTCGCCACTGTTGATTCTGGCTTACAGGAGTTACAGTGGTTGGGAATAGTGTGGCGCGCTTGTGCGTCTTGAATAGATTGCTATGCAAAAATATTAAGCAAGATTTTTTATATCTGGTACTACATGTTGCAATCTAGTGATGAAATCTATTATTTCTTAGTTTCCTTTTGTGTAAATTACTTCATCACCACTGCTCTCAAAACGGTGAAGGAAAACATCGTGAGGAAACCGGCATGTCCTAGAACCAAAAATTCGAAGACATGTGACACCCACCAATCCGCATTGGGCCCGCGGGGTGGATTACGGCAAACACCCTCTCACAGAGAGGAGGCCTGTGCACCAGCAGTGGGGATATTAAAAGGCTAATGATGATAATGATTTCAAAGTCCCGCTCATTCGTACCGGATCCAATTCAATATTTGCCACTGCTCAAGTCTGTTTAATAAATCATCATTCTCCTGCCCTTATCCCAATTTATTTGGGGTCGGCGCAACATGTCTCTTTCTTCTTACTCCTCTATTAGTCGTCATCTCTGTAGTCACCTCATTTTTAACCATATCCTCTTTCACACAGTCCAACTATCGTTTCTTTGGCCTTCCTCTACACTTATAGTCATCCACATCCATACACAAGACTTTCCTCACGATATTTTCTTCATTCCTCCGCATCACATGCCCATACCACGACAACCTATAATAAATATTTAAAAAATCTAAGCTTGATGGTAAGCGACGCGAAGTGAGCCCAGCCCCAATACCATGACGGGGCCCCTCGTGGCCGGTGCCTGCATGCCTAGGGGTACCGGATAAATTCTGAAAATGAGTTACCGCACCCCTGGGCACTCAGGCAGGGAAGGAACAGGGGTGGGTTTTAGTCAGTAAGAGTCTGACACGCCCTCCCGCTCTATCCACAGCGGGAGAAGTCGTAGGATGATTTCCAATCCCAAAAAAAAGAGGTGATCCATTAGTTAGATTACCAAAAAATATTGGACGTATTTTTTCTTTTGTAACATTATCCGAAAATGAGGACGATGCAGATCGTTAAAGTTTCACGTAACCACCAACGTCAAAAATGTTCCAGTTTTTACCTGGTGACGTAACAAGCCTACACTCTTGGACTTTAGCGAACGGGAGGCTCCACCCAGAGTGGGAGAAGTCATTGGATGATTTCCCACCCCACAAAAAAAAAAAAGCCCCAATACCATGACGTGTCATTGCCATCATGACTACGTTGTCAAAAAGAGATAGTGCTATTTGTTCTGTATAGCTCCGTCTCACGCTCTCAGCGTAATCATGATGGCATTGACACGACATAGTAAGGGAGCAGAAGATGCTTGATCACTCAGTTAGAAGTTTTATTTTTAATTTTTATCATTAATAGGCCCGCGTTTGACCATTATCTCACCTGATGGTAAACGATGATGTGGTCGAAAATGGAGCATGCTTGCCTAGAAGTAACCTATTCACTTTTGACTTAAATACTGCCAGGTTGTAGCTATCTGGAAACACAGACTCTGGCAGGGAATCCACTCTTTATATAGCTGTACGCACAATGAATGTGTTTCCAAAACGTTTTATGCGTGTGAGTGGGATGACTACCATGTAACAGTGGTGCATCGCCGTACGCCGTAAATTACCTGCAGATATCCGGTTCAAAAGTGTAAAGCTTCTTGGGCACCATGCCCTCTTTGATCGGGGCGAATATGGAGGAGTCGGAGCCGTTGATCTGGCCGCAGTGCTTGTCGCCCCACATGTGCATGTTCTGCTGTCCCTTGTAGCTCACGATGTTCCCGAGCTCATACACGTTGTCTCGACCGCGGTTCATCTCGTACGGACCCGTTTCTGAACGGTTCATCTGGAAATTATTAAGAAGGATAAGAATGTTTCCTGGGTACGAATATAATAATTTTATTTAGTTTGTAAGTGAGATTATCAAAAAATATTCGACACATATTTTTTGCTTTACGAAATCAATAAAAAAATTACAGTTATAACGCATCAAAGTTCAGGAGTGAGTGTCGGTTGACGCAGTGGTTGAACGCTGCTGCGCTGCGAGTCGCGAGTTCTATCCCCTCACGGAACAATTAATATTAGTATGGCCTACAGAGAGTTGTTCCGGGTCTGGATATCTTGTGTATGTAAGTTTGCATGTTTGTGAACGCACCCACGACTCAGGAGTAAATCCTAGTGTGGAGCAACATGAAAAAAAAAAACTCACTTGTAGGTAAAAAGTGGTATGTACATTTTTGTCGTAGGGTGTCGTCACACGAAATTTTAACGCACTGTATCGTCCTGATTTATTGTAAAAGTGACAACACATAAAAATACGTTTGCTATAGTTTTTAGTAGTCCAACAGACGGAACAAATATATACTTATTTTTATTCCTCCTATTTTGACTTGTCGGATAACAGCCGCACGGGTCGATCCATCAGGTTACGCTACGCTTGCCGGGGTTGGTCCATAGATGGGTGACCATCTTTACATACCGAGACTCCTCCGTGCCTCGGAAACCACGCTGGATGTAAATCGTGGATCTTTGACAGTCGTTACGGGTTGTCAGAAGCCCGAAATCCAACCAGTCTTACCAAGGGGTATCGTATTACCCAGTTACTGGGTTGTAGAGGTCAGATAGGCAGTCGCTTAATGTAAATATATAATACTGGTATTCAGCTGCATCCGGTTAGACTGGAAACCGACCCCAAGATAGTTGGGAAGAACATGAACTTGACATGCTGCAATCTAGCGATGAAATCTATTATTTCTTAGTTTCCATTTCAAAGTCAATATTCTACACTGCTCAACTCTGTTTTAATAGTTATTAAAAAAAAATCTAAGCTTGATGGTAAGCGAGCCTAGTCCCAATACCATGACGTGTCATTGCCATCATGAATACGTTTTCAAAAAGAGATAGTGCTTTTCGTTCTGTATAGCTCCATCTTTCACTTGTTTATTTCCGGTGAATATTTGCGGTGTTTATTTCCATGGGCAGAAGCAATATCTAAAAACTTTTTAACAAAAAATTCAACCGACGAAAAAGAACTAAAAAGCAAAAAAAAAAAACCTTTTAACTCTTGAGTATTGAGCTTATTTACATACATAAGATATCAAATTTTATATAAACTAATTTTGAGTCGGCGCCAAACAACAATCTGATTATTAAATATCTAAATTTTATATGTACGTAGAAATGAAGAAGGCTAGATGTAGGTAATTAATCATTTTTTTTTAAATATTTTTTTTTATGTATATACACATATGGAATTGAAAACCTCCTCCTTTTTTTTCGTCGGTTAAAAATATGACCACCCGTTTCCGTTACAGCCTGTATAAGTCTCCGTCTCGACTAGGTTTTTCAAGTCCGAGTCAAGACTTACTAAGCAGTGTCTGCATAAATAATTGGATAAAAAAACAAATTTGTCTAAAGTCAGAATGAATTTATGAAAGTGAGTTAACAAAAAAAAAAAAAAATCACAAATAGGTACATACATGAGAAAACATAGAGAAATAGAATCCATTTGATCCCTCAGCTGGCCGCATGGTAGGCGGCAGATCTCCTTTTATTTTACCGCACACAAGTCCTGAAATGAAAAGGAAGGGAAACTTTCATTATAGGTAATGAATAGAAGACCCAAACGTTTTGTAACGTACACCGACCTTAGGTCATCCATTTTGGGACCCTATTCAATTTGGTAGCCCCAAAAGGGTCAAGGAATACGTGCTCTGGTCGTTTTAACCCAGAATTTCATTCATTTCACTATTTCCTTTGGGTTTTTGAAGGAATCCTTACATGAATGTTAATATGTGGCTCAAAAAGTGTCCGTGCTTTTGGTAAATTTTTCAGGACGGGCACTGAACTCTGTTTTCTTTAATTTTCTGAAGTTGAGTATGAATAAGGTCTGTGTAGAGTATTCCTAGATAAGTCTTGTCCTAATTGTTATGATCAATGTTGCAAAAGTTTTATTGATATAAGGTGTATTGTACAGATTTAGACAACTCGAAAAATATTTTTTGACTCTAAAATATTCTATATCTACCTTCGTAAGAGTGGAGTGAAAATGGCTGAAAAATAATGGTCGGAGATATTGTAGGAGCGCATAAGTCACAAGTGGACTGTTAACGGCGAGTAATGGGGAGCTCGCCGTCCGATCAGCACCAGGCCCGAGAGTCGACGGCGCGTAGTGTTCCACGTGCGCCTCAAAGAGTTGTCAGCAATAATGACGGGGCCCGTCATGACCGATGCCTGCCCAGGGGTTGTGGATAAATTCGAAACAGAGTTACCGCGCGCCTGGGCACTCAGGGCACGGAAGGAACAGGGGTGGGTTTTAGTCAGTAAGAGTCTGACACACCCTCCCGCTCCACCCAGAGCGGGAGAATTCAGAGGATGATTTCCCACCCCCCAAAAAAAAAGTGCACTTTCATAGTCCAATTCCATGGAAATGAACAACATTCCATTCCAATAGAAAATTCCAAGAAAAAAAAATTGGACTTTCCATAAAAAGTTATCATCAGCTGATCTATATTTATAGGGGAGGTTAAATTCCTAATGGAAAAACCAACCCTCTGCCTTACCTGGGAATCTGACCAAGGATTCCCACTCAGTACTTTCACCAGTCCCACGTTTTTCGTTGTGTGTTTACAAATTTGAACACCCCTTGTATTCAAATTTGTAAACAGGAAAGTACTAAATCTGAGCGGACGAAGTCGGGAGCTAAGTGCTAGTAGGTATATTATGTATTCAAGATGCATCTCAAGTAATTTCCCGTCCCGTACGCTACAAAAGCAGCCCATTACATGAAACTCATGTTTGATATCGTAAGATTAGTTTCGCTGGAGTTTATATACTAGACGCTTTGATATCATGTCACTAGACGCTTTAAAATACGCCACAGTGGCTGGTGGCTTAAGAAAACAAGGTATAAAATATGGTTGAAATACAGCGGCGAAGGAAACTATGAAAACTATGAAAAGTGCACCTTATTCATGTAAATAATATAAATATACATATTTGTAATCGATTTAAAAAAAAAATCCGGGCAACTAAGAGTTTTTAAAATTTATTGTTATAGCGGCAATAGAAATAAATACACCTCTGTGAAAATATCAACTGTCTACCTATCATTCATGAGATAAAGTCCGCTGAGAGACAGACAGACGGACGGAAGAGGCTTAGTAATAGGGTTCCTTTGGTAACTCGAAAATACCTATATATTATTATTATTATATTATATAGTCTAAGGCTCCCATGAGCTGGATTTTATTATGGTGTTAAGCCCGAAATCGAAGTAGTAGGGGGAAAACTAGAAAGGCGGAAGGCAAGTTTCTTGTGTAAAAGGAAAAGCTAACAATGTAAGTGTCATGTAATCTTACCCAAAGCAGCATTATCACCATCACAGCTCAAGTAGATGCCGTCAAAGAACAGGTCCCTCACTTTGACTCTCAGGAAGGCGTCCTCGAGGCTCGGGAAGAACTGCTCCAGGGCTTTGTTGATCACTCCCACCAAACTTGGCATCATATCGTGGACTGTTAATAGGGCAGCCTGGAAGAAGGAGAAAGTAATTGTTACTAACAAGGTTATTATTGTCATCATACAAACGAAAGGCGTCCACTGCTGGACATAGGTATCAAGCTTTGCCACCCCAAACAACTTTTAAAATACTGTGATATCTTCATGTGATATATAAAGAAGTTGCGTTGGCGTTGATCTCGTGGTCGCAAGTACGACTGCTGAGTGTGAGGTCTTGGGGTCGATACCCGGGTCGGGAAAAAATTGTTATTGGGTTTCTCCATTAGGAATTACTCTGTAGCAGTCCGGAGTTTGGAAGTTGGTGGTGTGACACCCTCGTGCCTCGGAAAGCACGTTAAGACATTGGTCCTGCGCCTGATCTCTGCCCGGTTGTGTAGGATTGCTGTCCTATCGGACTATGAGGGTGAAGGAACAGAGAGTGCACTTTTCGAGGCACGGAGGAGTCTCGGTTTGTACAGATCACACATCCATAGACCAACCCCAGCAAGCGTAGCTTAACCTGATGGATCGACCCGTGCGGCTGTTATTACTTTAATCACGAGCTCCTTAGCTCGTCCTTCCGAGGAGGATTATTACAGAGGTTGCATGAAAAACGAAACTAGTCAGCAAACAGCCTGGTCGGTCAAATATACTTTTAAAGGGTCGTGCAAATTTAGAACAGGATTCAAATATGTTTTAATAAAAAATAATTGTTTCAAGGGAGTCAGTTGTGAGTTGTCAGATAGATTCTACAATATAAATTATCAAGTATTGCGGTCCAATGTTTCTTTACATATACAACAAATGGTGGAGGCGCAGGGGAACAACAAAACCTTTAGTTTTTCAGGGTGGGAAATCATCAAGTTACTTTTCCAGCTCTAGGTGGAGCAGGAGGGGATGTCAGACTCTTACTGACTAGAACCCATCCATGCTCCTTCATTTGCCTGTGCGAGAGCCGCGGTGACTCCTTCGCTCACTGCAGCGACCCTGGCAGGTACATCAGAGCTTAAGACTACACAACAAGAAGCACACACCCGGAGCCCACGCCCTGAGACTAAAAAGTGGTGGAGGCGCCGCGTATCAACAATACCTTATACCTACCCAATCAAAAAGTGCAGATTCTCAGTCCGAAGATAAGATTTCTCATGGGCAAAACTCAACCTCCGTTATAAAATTTCGTATACACACTCCTAGGTAATGCAGTTTTAGCTGTGTTTTGTCTATCACTAAATTAATTTAAGTACCTATTTTAGTAGGCAGAATTGTTTACAAAACCGGTTTGACAAGTATCTTTTGACGGCACGGTTGGCACAGTGGCTTGAACAAATATTGGTATGACCTACAGATAGTTGTTCCAAAACTGGGTGCCTTTGCATGTTTGTGAACGTACCCATGATACAGGAGGCCTAGTGTGGGGCAAGAAGTTTAAAAATAAATCTAACAATAACAAATAATATTTTGCTCCTACACCTATCGGAACAAAGGACATTTACTTTACAATCTAACAAACTTTAAAAGACAACTTCAAATTTATTTTAATCTTTGGAAGATCGTGGTTCCTTTAATGTCTCACCTTTGTGTCTTGTAAGATAGTTAGAGAACAACAAAGATTTGTCACTAGATTGTATCAGTAAGACGAACATTGACCCGAGGTTTCAAACCGCCCCGGGGGAAAAGCCTCGCTCGGTTATCGCCCTTCCTCAATGTCGAGTCCTTGAGGGTCGAGCTCAATCAGTTATTTGTTGCCCTTAGAATGGAAAGGAATCTTTTATACACAGAGTTTACTCCAGTTCAACTTTAGTTTTGTAAGAAAACTTTAACAAAAGCCGTTTTGACCAAGTACTGTATTAATCTTTGAACTTCAGAGCATATTGGAGAGCCTGCACGTTTTTATGTGGCAAAGTTTCGAAGTTATGGAAAGCTTGTTGTTTTTCTGAGCGATGGTGAAATTGTTTATCGACCGTAACAGGGTTTCATATTCCAAGTTTTTCAGAGCAAATCTGTTGTATGAATCTCTTGGGTGGTTAGTAAATATTTAAAACACTGCAGAAATTTAAGCTAGCGAATTAAGAATTTCTCGTGTGTTTATTTTGTACAGACATTTTGGATGGGAAACATTGCTGAGCGAAAAAATCAAACATTTACATTACATGCAAACTGAAGTTATTTCTGAAAAAGTTTTGAGTTATTTTTAATTAACCTTTTCGGAAAACCGTGTCGTTTGACGCCAGTTTTCCGGCCGCTTGTCAAATTACAGTAATCGTTCCCATATAAGTAGCTTCATCTGCCTAAAGGATGATTCACGCTACACCGTGTCGCAACCGGGCCGCTCTCCGGCCAGGACACCGTCAAACATCTTTAGTATACTTTTTTTATGAAGAAATTCAAGCTTGACCTTGGCCCAGCCGTGCCCCGGCCGTGCGCCGCCAGAATACACGCAAACAGCCCGGTGTAGCATGAATGACTGGCCCGGCCGACGCACGGTGGACGTGCCCCGGCCCGGTCGCGACACGGTGTAAACAGCCCAGTGTAGCATGAATGACTGACCCGGCCGACTCACCGTGGACGTGCCCCGGTCCGGTCGCAACACGGTGTAAACAGCCCGGTGTAGCATTAATGACTGGCCCAGCTGGCGCACGTTGGACATGCCCCAGCCCAGTCGCGACACGGTGTAATCAGCCCGGTGTAGCATGAATGACTGGCCCGGCCGGCGCACGGTGGACGTGCCCCGGCCCGGTCGCGACACCTCAGCGGACGCTGAGCTATGTTCCAATATTTTACATGAAGTGACTGCCTTTCAGACCCGGGCTACGACAACGCTAATGAATAACAGGATACTCCTTGGTAAGACTTATTGCCACTTCTGAAATCCAGAAGTTTCCCCCGACGAAATTAACATTTACGATTTGCGGTTAGAAAAACCAATTTTGGGTTCAGCTGTCCTGACAATCTAGGTCGTGGATAAATTCGGAAGAGAGTTACCGCGGCCCTTGCACGAGCATCAGAAGGAACAGGGGTGGGTTATAGTCAGTAAAAGTCTGACACGCGCTCCCACTCCATCTAGAGCGGAAGAAGTCATTGGATGATTACCCAACCCAAGAAAAAAAGCTGTCCGAGATAATTAAATAAACGTCATCGTCGTATCATCATCATCATTTCAGCCGAAAGACGTCCACAGTTGGACATAGGCCTCCCTCAAGTATCGCCACATCGATCGTGACTACTACTACAGCCAAGTCATCAGTCCACATTGTGGAAGGCTTTCCAACGAAGTAAGTATAGTTAATAGCAATTAAGTGACTATCCCTTACCAAGTAAGAGAAGTGTATGACAGTAACTTCATCGTCCTCCGTGAGTCCACCAGACGCTTCGGTATCAAACTCGAAGCGCTTGCGCAGCATGTACTTGATCGTGTCGTTGGGACCGTACCCTAGGATTGTCCGCTCTCTGTATTGTCTGGAAATAAAACAGATAGTAACTTATTATTTAATTGATTTAGTTAGGAACTCCAACTTAAAATCGCCATGAGAATTCGTAGCGAGTAAAAAGTACAAAGGATAAGTAAGATCGCAGATTTTAGCGATGTGCCATTCGCTCTCTAATAATTCTGTTGTTCTGCCCGCGCCTTTTCCCAACTATCTTGGGGTCGGCTTCCAGTCTAACCGGATGCAACTGAATACCAGTATTTTACATGGAGCGACTGTCTATCTGACCTCCACAACCCAGTAACTTGGTAATACGATACCCCTTGGTAAGACTGGTTATCAGACTTTCGGGCTTCTGACGACCCGTAACGACTGTCAAAGATCCACGATTGACAGCCGGGACCAACGGCTTAACGTGCTTTCCGAGGCACGGAGGAGTCTCGGTATGTAAAGATGGTCACCTATCCACGGACCAACCCCGGCAAGCGTAGGTTAACCTAATGGGTCGACCCGTGAGGCTGTTATTACTTTAGTCACGAGCCAAAGTCTGTCGAAGCTGCTTTAATTTATTTATGTATCTATCGTGTAAAATATAATCCTCACGACCGAATTTTGATCACAACGGCCAATCTTAACAGACATGATCCAAGTACACAGGAGACATTATTGTGCGCAAGCGTGTGCGCAAAAACAAGTTCCTCTCTATTCCTTATCTCTCATAGTCCGATGGGACGGCAACCTGACACGACCGGGGAGAGATCAGGCGCAAGACCAACGGCTTTACGTGCTATCCGAAGCACAGGGGTGACACACCCCCCGGGGGGTCGCGGATAAATTCGAACAGGAGTTACCGCGCCTCTTGGCACTCAGGCAACTGAAGGAACAGGGGTGAGTTTTAAGGCTCAATTACACCTTCCGATTTCAAGGTACCCAATTTAGGAACAAACTAACTAGGAAGCAGGAAGCGAGCGATTACACTATCCTAAATTGAACTCCTAAGTCGGCAGTGTTGCCAACTCTTACAAATTCGAGTCCCTAAACAGAATATCAAAAGTCGCTCTAAAGTCTCTTATAAACTGATTCTACCAGGAGTGGACTTAAAAATAAAAAGAGCGGACACAGATTTTTTTTTCTGGGAAAGGGACTTTGTGCAATTTAATTTAATTTTAAACACAAACAAAAATACTACTAGCCCATTTGTAGCGACAAAGTCTCTAAATTGGCAACACTTAGCTCTAAATCGGGGTGATGCGATTACACTATCCTAAATCGTACACAATTTAGGAAGTCAAATCGGGACCTTTCAATCTCACTAAATCGGACACTAACTGCTCTAACTGCTATTACACCTTCTTGTTTCCTAAATTGGGTCCCTTGAAATCGGAAGGTGTAATTGAGCCATTAGTCAGTAAAAGTCTTACACGCCCTCCCGCTCCACCCAGACCGGGAGAAGTCATACGAAGATATCCCACCCACACAAAAAAAAGGACCTCACACTCGCTTGCGATCACGAAACGAACGAGACATGAACTATGTTGTTACCTAGTTTTATATGTTTTTGTCTCTTGCTATTTGGACCTAACAATGGCGGCAGATTTATTGATCAAATCTCAAATCTTTATTGTAATTGACAATGTACAAACTGGTGTTCAATATTAATAAATGCTCGTAGAAAAGAAATGGAAGAAGACATTTAATATGGCAATTCATATTTCCATATACCTATCAGTCTTGTGATCATGCATCCCGAAAATAGTCGCATATGATCGCTATCTATATAGACTAGGCACATTCGCAATTCATATGCATTGAAGCCCATAGTATTTAAATAAATGCATGAAAGTACTAAATTCAGTGATAAAAACTAGTTTTAAACTTTTCTGGACCAGTCGTTTTAATTTTACTGTATTATTATTAACAAAATTATGACGTGTAAAAGTGTTGTTAAAACCTACTTACAAAAATGAAATCATTTATCATTATCAGTTTGCATATAATAATACTAACTGACCCAGTGCACTTTGTACCGCGTCAATATCAATAAAGAAAAAGGTCGTTCTATACAAAATATTTTTTTTTTCTTAGCCCATCGTGTCCCACTGCTGGGCAAAGGCGTCTTAGTCGTCTCACCACCTATTTCTAGGCCGGCCTCGACGCTCAGACAACCACTGTCTACGCCTGAACGCAGGCCCTTCTTCATATTCTACGAAATTACGAACGCATCCTTTTTTTCTTTTTTTATTCTTTTTTGGCGCGGTGGGAAATCATCCAATGTCATCTCCCGTTCTAGGGTGGAGCGGGAAGGCGTGTCATACTCTTACTGGCTAAAACCCACCCCTGTTCCTTCCCTGCCTGAGTGCATGGGTGCGGTAACTCTGTTAAGTATTTATCCGCTACCCCTAGGCATACGAACGCACCCTTAGAACGTCACTCGCTGCAGGCTTCACGGCGGAGGAACCGCACTAACGTCACTTCGCACGACACGGATCGACATATTTTAGCTATTATACATTGTGTGCAATAAATAAATCATAGACAGTAAAATTTTACCGGGAGTTATAATATTGAATCTTCCTGAAAACAAAACAAATAACAGAACAGAATCAACACCGAGTATTTGTTTATATTTAAGTCAAGGTTAAATAAGGGGTTCATTAATTTAATTGTTCCAGTTCTGATAACGTAAACAAGGTGTTTTTCAAACAACTTGGATTTAAAGTATCTTCCGTATTTTGGAGCGTTTTAATTTACGAGGGCTGTTTATTTATATCCATAAAAGAGAGATTCGCCTGAAAATTATTTTATTTAGGTACCTACATACTTTCATATCGTAAAGTTCCAATTATGAAATCAAAAGTTACATAATTATACTTTATTCACAGACAACTGTAATAAAATAAAATAAAAAAGTTAATACACACACCTTCTCATGCTTAAAGTAAGTTTTTTTCTACTAAAGTACAGCTCCAGTATAGAGTTTTTAAATCATAGGTTTCATTTGACGTAGACGAAATTGTTAAATTACGCAATTAAATGGTGACGTATGGCTACGGCGATAAGCCACCGGTATATGGTTCGTGCGGTCCATGGCCCTTTACGGGGCACCGGTGTAAGGCGGCGACCAGCTCGCCGGTTGAACGCGTCCCAAACGGTCACGGCCATTCGGCTCATCCGAGGATACCGCATGGTCTGCTGTGAGGCGGCGAGCCTCCTTGCCGGATTGTCGCCATGGGATCTGGAGGCCAGGGTCCTCGCGCTGCTTTGGGAGTGGCGCGAGGAGGCCAAACGCCGGGGCGAAACTCTGCTTCCGCGACACCTCGCGGCTCGGCGGACGCAGCTCCGGCAGGATCTCATGGCGACATGGAAACAACGACTGTCGCAACCCAGCGCTGGGTACGCCACCATTGCGGCGGCAGTGCCCCTCTTTGAGGAGTGGCTGGAGAGGCGTCACGGCGTCCTCACCTTCCGCCTGACGCAAGTCCGCACCGGACATGGTTGTTTCGGGAGGTTCCTGCATCAAATCAGGCGGGAGGAAACGCCCGGGTGTTACCACTGTGCGGATCGCCCAGAGAACACGGTGGAGCATACGGTGGAGGTCTGCCCCGCTTGGGCGGAGCACCGCCGTGTCCTCGTGGATGCGATAAGTGGCGGCGGCCTCTCGCGCCCAGCCCTGGTTCAGGCCATGGTACGGAGCGAGAGGGAATGGGAAGTAGTCTCCGCCTTTTGCGAAGCAGTCATGCTCGCGAAGGCGGAGGCGGGACGCGTGAGGGAAGCTCAACGGAGTGCCCCTCACGGCCCCGGACGCTACCACCGCAGGAGCGGTACTGAGCGTACTGGGCGTAGGACGTCGCGAGACGATCTCCGGCCACCGTAGACCCGGGCCTGCGGACGGCGAGCAGTGGTTAGCTCGCCGTCCGATCAGCACCAGGCCCATGAGTCGACGGCGCGTAGTGTTCCACGCGCGCCTCAAAGAGATAAGTGTCAGCCATCACTGACGGGGCCCATCGTGGCCGGTGCCTGCATGCCTAGTGGTAGCGGATAAATTCTGAAAATGAGTTACCGCACTCCTGGGCACTCAGGCAGAGAAGGAACAGGTCGAACGCATGTCACCGTTCTGGCCTTACAATAGCTATTCCGGGCACGCTATCGCCATATCCGCCAAGATTTCCAGCGGCGGTAAGCGTGCCGGGAGTGCAGTCGCCTCAAAAGATACCGTTCGGTATCCACGTGCGATACGAATAGCCATTTTCCGCTGCAGGTTGGTGATTTTAGTCCTGCAGCGTCGGACGCCTGACAGTTTGTTTGACCAAACATGTGCCAAAGGACCATCGATCGCACGACGCCTGCGTAGAGGTGGCGAACTTCTTTCCTTGGTCCCCCGAGATTAGGCAGCAGTCTGTGCAAAGCACCCACTGTCCTACCCATGCGGGAGACCAGGCGCTCGCAATGCTTTTTGAAGCCCCACCGACGGCGAGTATGTGCCTGGGACACACCCTAAGAGCGGTTGCGCACTACGTCCGACACTTATCCGTGAACGTGACGGTCCGGCGTGGCCGTGGAACAATTTGTATGGTAGGTTACGCACTACCGATCCGAGTTCGGTCCGAGTTTTCTATAGATCTGTATTTTGACGCAAAAGTATCGGACGTAGTGCGCAAACGCTCTATCACCATGAGGTTATGCCTCATGGTGATAGAGCATGGTGTTAGGGTGTGTCCAGGTCTAGCGAATGCACGGCTCGCGAGCTGCGCGCGTGCATTTCAAGTAAACTTGAGAAGTGTCAAGGGACACCCGGATGGAACGAAGTTCCTTTCGATTAATTAGTAAAGGAATTGTAATATTTTTTTTTTTTTTATGTTATAATATTTTTTTTATTATTAACAAATATATTGTAATATTAACCGCACTGCCGACTCATAGTCTTATGTAAAAATGCTATTACGCACAGACTCAAAAAAAAAAGTGTGTGTGTACTTATGTACGCACGTAAGAAGTTATACTTCATCTCATCTCATCTCATCTCATCTCACGGTTCTAAAATTTAAAGAACGCGATCTTGAGGAAATCTTAATAAACTCTAATAAACAAAGCCTTTTATTAAGATCAGGCCTATTAGAGACTGTTTAATATCTTTCAATATTAATACCTACAAATTGAATCCCTTTTGAAATATATACTGGATTTCAAGTTAGAAGATTATCAAATTAAGGCGCTTGTCCCACCGCCAACGATGAGCGAGTAGCGAGTAGAGCTTCAAACTAAAAACGAGTTGGCGAGCAGCGAGTGTGTAGTTCCGAAAGTTTTGTCTCGGGGCTTTAAGGCGCAATTAGCTGCCAATGACCTTGAGTGGTTAGCTTGCGTGTTCTGTGCTGAGCTCACGTAACGCGTCGTACTGTCACAAATGTCTGTGCATGACCACTATAAGGCTGCATTTGGTGTGCAGGATGCGACTGGGGAGTGATGCACAAAATTCAGACAACTGACTAAGATTTTAAAAGTCATAAATGTTACAAGCAGGGTCTTACAAAAAAGGGCTTTGTCTCAACAAATGGTGTTCGTGAGACAATGCCCTTTTTTGTAAAGCTATTGGACAATAACGTAATGGGCGGGGCGAAGTATGCTTCACAACTATAAAGCAAAAATTTGTCGAAACTGTTCATGCACAGACATTTTTGATGGTACGTCCACCTAATAATAATACTCGCCCAACAAGGAGCGCTGTCCGAAATTAGACGCATTATTAATTTATTACACATATAAGAACAGGTATTAAAATAAAACCCTGAGACTAATATTATTAAATGATCTTATAAATAATTAAATGATCTTTAAAATGATGAAGGTTTCATAAAAATACGCTTTATAGTTTTTGCGTGATTCTCAATTTTTTATTCGCGTTAGACGTATCTTTACAAATTAATTACACTATGTTATAAAAGTATAAGCAAAAGTGTCAAAAACGGCCATTTTTGATACTTTTGCTTACTATCTTGGATACGAAACATTATGAGTCCTGTTTTAACAACGTAAAAATACCTTATTCTCTTTGTAACAATTGCAACATAGGATCCTTTAATCTTTATTTTCTATGCTAAGATACGATGTTTTATTCAATGAGGGCTCCACTTATGCGGAGGTAGACCCTTAAGAGAGTGTGCGAGTGCGACAGGCGATTACTCGTACCATTCGCTCGGGGCGGCTAGTCCTGCTCGACATTGTTCGCGCTAGGTAGAAATGGCCGCTGGTTGGTCTCTCGGCGTGAGTTCTGACCGCCAACCGAAGCATCACTGAGCGAGTAAGGTTTAATAGATCTTGTCGCTCAGCGACAAACTTGTGGAGCAAGTCGTCGCCGGCAGTGTGAACAGTCAGCGATCAACTATTAATATAGGCATCTCTTTTGTTTACACGGAATGTTTACCTATTGTACGTTTCTTGAGTGTCCAAATATCCGATAGTTAGTCGCTTACTCGCGAAAAAATGGTGGGACAAATGCCTAAAATAGGTAATTGCTGCTTTTTTCTATATCCTTGGTTTTTTCGTGATGAGCTTAGCTTGAGATCGATCTCGCCTGATGAAAAGCGATGGATGAGGACAATAATGAAACGATTTCCTATCAGTGTATGTCAATCAATATAAGGAGAGGTAATGCCTCTTCCAAGATTGATGGACATATTAAAGGTCCTTTATAGTACGGTAGAGGAAATGATCAGTGGTAATTAACTTAAGATTTCACTGAGTTTCTAATCCGTAGAGATTGTAGAAAATAGCGTCTTTTTAACCGACTTTCGAAAAAGGAGGAGGTTCGACTGTATGTTTTTTTTTTTTTTTAATGTATGTCCGCCGATTTCTCCGTCAGTTGTGGACCGATTTTCAAAATTCTTTTTTTATCCGAAAGAATATACTCCCGAGGTGGTCCCATATAAATTTTATCGAAATTGCTTAAGCGCTTTTTGAGAAACTGAACAAAAACGAAAAATACGTTTACCTCGATGACGTTTTGGTGTACTCCAAATGTTTAAATTCCACGTTCCATGTTATTGGTGTTTTTAGTTGTGGGGTATAACAACTAAAAAGTGAAAAATAAAAAACTTTTTTACAAAAAAAACAAACGACTCAAAAAAATACACTAAAAATTAAAAAATAACTTTTATTTCGGAAGTCGATGTTTGTAATTTAATTTAATAAAAGTTATTTTTTAATTTTTAGTGTATTTTTTTGAAAGTCGGTTGTTTTTTTTTGTAAAAAAGTTTTTTATTACTTACGAGTATGTCTTTTTAAATGACTGCTGTTTAGGATTAGGGTCAGGCCGCCAGGGTCGCGGGAGAAAACAAAAGAGTCACCACGACCCTGGAACAGATAACTGAAGGAACACGGGCCCAGAGCGGGACTTCTCCCGCTCTGGGTGGAGCGCGAGTGCATGTCATGGAAATCATCTAATAACTTCTTATTTCATGATTTCCCAACCTATAAAAAAGGGGTCAGGCAGTGTCATTGGGGTTTTGGATTAGGGACTTCTAAAAATCAGTTTTAAACCCATTTTATGACAACAGACGTCATATTAAATGGATAATACAGGAGAGAATTTTTAAAAAAGCTAGTTGCTAAATAATATTAGCCGCACAGGTCAATCTTAAAGGTTAAGTAAAGCTTGCCAAGGTCGGTTCGTGGATGGGTGACCAACTTAACATATTGAGATTCTTCCTTGCCTCGGAAAGCACGTTAAACCGTTGGTGCCGGCTGTCATTTGTAGATTTTTGACAGTTGTTTCGAATAGTCGGAAGCCAGGAAATCTGACAAAAGTCATGTCAAGGGGTATCGTGTTTGCGGTGGTAAGGTTCCTCTTAGAGGAGTGCCTAGAGAGGCGCCACGGCATCCTCATCTTCCACCTGGCGCAGGTCCCCACCGGACACGGATGTTTCGGGAGGTTCCTGTGTCGGATAAGGCGGGAGGAAACGCCCGGGTGTCACCACTGTGTGGACCGCCCAGAGGTCACTGGGAGCATGCGGTGGAGTTCTGCCCCACTTGGGCGGAGCACCGCCGTGTCCTGGTGGAGGCGATCTGCGGCAGCGATCTTTCGCGCCCGGCCTTGGTCCAGGCCATGGTACGGAGTGAAAGGGAATGGGAAGCTGCCTGTTCGCAGAAGGAGTCTGCGAAAAAGTATTGCTTGCGAAGGAGGAGGTGGAACGTGTGAGGGGGACTCAACTAACTAAACTAGCAGCCGCCGCAGGAGACGCCCTGGGCGTCGGGGGTCGCAAACCGATCTCCAGCCACTGGGTGCCAATTTGAAATAGTCAAAAGCAAGATTTTAACCACCTGGCTATAGGCTTAGATAATGTAATATTAGACTTAGAAAATATTTAATCTTATTTAAACTACAAAATATAAATAACATTTAAAAATACGATAATCTTTTCTTATTGCCCTACAAAATTCCTAGGTGTAGGTTTAGTGCGTTGACACTTGAACTCATCATCATCATCGTCATCAGCCTTTTAATATCCCCACTGCTGGGGCACAGGCCTCCTCTGTGTGAGAGGGCCATAATAATAATAATATTATTTAATAATAATAATATTTTATTGGAACTAGAAAACACAAAATAACAGTAAAACTGTACGATAATGACTGCATTAGTTACAAACTGTGTCGCAGCCATTAACGCCCAAACAAAAAAGTTTATGCGACAATGCTCCAGCGTTGAGAAATAATTATTAACTTATAAAGAAAATTACAGTAGAAAATAATCATAAAAATTAATTAAAAAATAATATAAAAGCGAAAAGGTATGGTAATCAAAATAGGCAAGCGTGTGTGTGATGTGTTGTGCGTGTGTGTGAGTGTGGTGTGATGTGCATTGTGAGTGTTGTACGTGAGTGTGCGTGTGATCTATTGTGTTGTGCGTGTGTGTGTGGTGTTGTGTTGTGAGTGGGTGTTTACGTATATGTTACGTTTTAACTAAGTTTTCAAGTTCTTCATTGGTAAGAATATGAAGCCATTTATCAACGGTGACTCGACACTCCCTCAGATTAAGTGAATAAATGTTACACACTCTATTTACTCGTTTGTACAAAATAGAGCTTAGGTATCTATATTGACGTCTAACTACTTCGGTGCCGACTGGTTCGATTGAACAGACTCTAATAGACCTTCGTCTGTGTTTAATGAGGTCAGCATCGAAAGTGAGTTCGGAGTGCTTGCGTAGTACGGTGCTAAGTGCAAATGAGTGTCTCACTCTTGGTACTCCACATAGTGCGTAGAGTTCATTTGTGGGGAAGCGGATTGGTTTGTGGGCCATAACTTTTAAAACCGCCCTTTGCGCCCGTTCCACTCGCAGTAATGAGGATTTAACAGAACTGCCCCAGGCTGTTATACAATAGGTTATGATTGAGTGAGCTAGAGCATAGTATACCGTTTTTAATGTAGGGAAGTCAGCAGAAGCCCTCAGGTTTTTAAAAACGTATATTAATTTCCTAACTCTACCTGCCAGTGATTTTATATGTTCATTCCATGACAGAGTACTATCAATATAGACACCAAGATACTTCATAGAATGAGTACGGACAATTTGAGTACAATTACAGTCCTGGTTTGTGCTAGGGTTACATTTGTGAGCTGTTAGTGTGTAGGCAGAGGTCGGCTGTGATGTTCTGCATGGGGAAAAGGTCATAAATTTAGTTTTATTTAAGTTAAGGGTCAGCAAATTGTTTCCTAGCCAGGTCATAGTAGTCTGAAGAGCAGATTCAGCATGAGAGAGCGTATCAGACCAATCATTACCATGTACTACTATTGCAGTGTCGTCTGCGTATGTTATAATTTTACAGTTAAGTAAAGGTAGATTGCAGAGGTCATTTATATAGATCAAAAACAAGGTGGGTCCAAGTACGCTACCCTGTGGCACAACGTGACTGATATATTTGGGTCGACTTGAGTAATTTCCTATTCTAGTAGTCTGAGAACGACCTGTTAGGTAACTTGTGAAAATATTTAGGGGCAAACCTCTGATTCCAAGTTGTTCAAGTTTGTTAAATAAGAGTGGGATGGAGACCGTGTCAAAGGCTTTAGAGAGATCTAGGAAAATTGACAATGTTTTTAATTTTTTTTTTAAGTTTTTAGCAATGGTATTAGTTAATTCCAAAACTGCATCTTCAGTACTTTTGCCGGCTCTAAAACCATATTGGTTCTCAGCGATAATATTTTGGGCTTGTAAGTAACTGAGGAGCCTACTGTTAATAAGTTTTTCTAATATTTTGGATAAAGTAGTTAGCACAAAAATTGGCCTATAGTTATCGACACGGTCTCTAGATCCACTCTTATATATAGGATAAACCAATTCCGTCTTGAACACAGAGGGAAAAACACCTATAGAGAAAACAAGGTTGTAGATATGGCACATAATTGGGATAAGAATATGTCTTGCATTTTTGACAAGTATGGTAGATATGCCATCACACCCAACTGCACTCGTAGAGTTCAGACCGAGAATAATTTTTTCAATTTCCTCACTATCCGTTTCCAAAATAGCCATTGAATTTGAATAGGTACTTATTGCATGGGAGCTTAAGACACATGCAGAGTAATTATGATTCGAATCAATTTTGGATGCTAGATACTTGCCTACATGTACAAAGAAGTCGTTAACAACGTCAACAGCACGCGCGGGGTCATCCGTCAGAGACAGAAGCTCATTAGAACTAGATTTGTTAGTGTGAAGATTTGCAATTGTTTTTATGAGATTCCATGTTGCCTTCGAGTTTTTTTTATATTTTTAGAATTCTGCTCGCTCATAGTCACGTTTAATTTTTTTTAATAAATTGTTGCAGAAAATTTTATAACGTAGGTAAATCAGCCAAGAAGTTTCATTGTTGGATTCTTTTTTAGTTTTCTGATATAGTTTATCCCGATTTCGTATGCATTTTAGGATCCCGGGACTGATCCAGGGCTTAAGTATGCGTTTCTTACTTGAAATGCGATCATTGTGTGTATTATTACTGACAACATTAGATATTATATTTACTAGTGCATCAGCAGCTTGTGATGCATCATAACATTGTAGGACCGGTGAAAATTCTGTTTTCTCAAGTGCTTCGACGCATGCTGCAAGGTCCACCCGACGAGTTAATGTTACGGATTTTGGCGCATTAATTCGGGAGTCGTAAGATACTATCAAAGGGGCGTGGTCAGTAATAAATGAGTCTAGAACCAAGGTGATAACTCTAGTTTTAGATTTAATCATTGCATGATCCAAGCAGCTGTCGCAGCGAGTTGGAAACAAATGAGCCGGTAGCATCCCATGTGATGCAAGTGTATCTAGGTAAAGGTGAGAATGCAGGTCATTTAATTGGGAGATAAGTTGATATTAATATCACCATATAGAATAATACTTTTATGGGAGTTGAGTGAGTGCAAGATGGCATCCAAACTGGTAATAAAGTTTTGGATACTGTGCAAAGAAGGAGAACGATATATCGCGATCAACGCCAGTTTCGGAGATAATTTAACAATAAGGCAGTTTGCGTCGTCGAATATTGGTTTTTCTAAGGTGTGTTTTATATCTGACCTTATGTATACGACCACCCCATCACTCTTATTATTATGATTGGACGCATACGACTCAAAGCCCGGTATTGTAGGAAGATATGGACATTTTTGTAACCAGCATTCAGTCAAAACAATCACATGGAAGTGCAATTTAGTTCTCTCTAATAAGATTATAAGGTTATTAAAATTCCTAATGTTACCTATGCTACGAATGTTTACATGAAAAATATTTAGTCCAGTTTTTGTACTTTTTATATATGTATTACATTGTTCCGGAGAGCAGGAATAGGAATCTGTAACATTAATTTGTTCCAGATCAGTTACTATATGTAATGTATCATCCATTATGTTGGTTATACGGAGTAAAGAGATGATTTAATAAGTTAATTGCCATGGAATGGCAGCGATTGGTGTCAATGAACATGGTTTTTTTGTTTAAAACATGGCCAAATTCTAGCGCGTTATTATAGAAGAAGACAATTTTTATGAATAACCGTTTTCCCTCATAGTGTAGTGTAGAGTTGTAATAGGTGTGTACGAGTAAGGGTAAGTGTTCAGTGTTGTGTGTTATGGGGTTAAGTTTGAACGTTAATCCAACACGCAAGCCCAATGCGGGTTGGTGGATGTCACATGTCTTCGAATTTTTGGTTCTAGGACATGACGGTTTCCTCACAATATTTTCCTTCACCGTTTTGAGAGCAGTGGTGATGAAATAATTTACACAAAGTAAAGCGCCTGCCTGGGTTTGAACTCACGACCGACAACTTGTAAGTCACAGCCGTTACCACTGGGCCACCACTGCTCTTGAACTTATCAGCTATTAATTACGATTTATTGTCAAAAATTCAGTTTTTGACGTGAACGCCTCCAAAACTTTCTAGAGCAAAAATACCACTTTAGCCACCTGATCTCCCGGGCCTGCGGACGGCGAGCAGTGGGTAGCTCACCGTCCGATCAGCACCAGGCCCGTGAGTCGACGGCACGTAGTGTTCCACGCGCGTCTCAAAGAGATTAGTGTCAGCCACCACTGACGGGGCTCATCGTGGCCGGTGCCTGCGTACCTCAAAAGGAAAAAATGGAACCCTTATAGGATCACTTTGTTGTCCGTCCGTCCGTCTGTCCTTCTATCAAGACAACCCTTTATCACCCTTTAACTCGGGAACGCGTGGAACTATCGAGTTGAAATTAAAACCATATACTCAGGTCTACATTCCCTTGAAGCTGTGAAAAAATAAAACTTCTAAGTTAACGTTAAAAAAAGATACGCCCATTTATGCCGCAAAAAACGTATATTTCGACACTCTCAGGGGAATCAAAATGTATAGGGTACTTCCCGCTGTCCTACAATCATGAAATTTGTCAAGAAGCAAGGTCTTATAACACAAGTTAAGGGCCTACCTCCCCATAAGTGGCGCCCTCATTGAGTAAAAATTCGTATCTTAGCCTAGAAAATAAAGATTAAAGAATCCTATGTTGCGTTTGTTACAAATAGGATAAGGTGTTTTTACGTTATTAAAACAGGACTTAAAGTATTTCGTATTCGAAGTAGTAGGCAAAAGTGTCAAAAACGGCCGCTTTTGGTACTTTTGCATACTACTTTGGATACGAAACACTTTGAGTCCTGTTTCAACAACTTAGCTCTTTGTAACAAACGCAACAGATTTTTTTTTTTTTCTTTGCTACGATATTTTATTCAATGAGGGCGCCACTTGGCGGATATATACGCCTTAAGGGAAAAGACTGACTACCGTAACCGTACCAACGGTGACCGTATCATGTGGGGCATCGTATGAAAGGACCTTATTAGCACAAGCTCAAACAGATTTTAAATTATTTTAAGCACGTCTAATTCCCGAAAAATTAAAAAAAAAGTTATTCTGGCGAAATTTTTTGGAACTCAATTCCCGAACTATTTAGATACCCGCAAACTTGTACGGAACCCTCGGTGTGAGAGTCCGACTCGCACTTGGCCGGTTCTTTTTTACTTTTAGTTTTTTCTATTACCAACCCCTTATACGAGTACCTTAGTATGTATCCCAAGTATTTTGTTGCATATTAAAGTCCAAACTCAAAGTCTGGAGATAATGATAATTTATATATACAGGAAGGAAATTGCAGCCTTATTTAAATCTCTTGTTGGTGCAGATTTTAATATTTTAGAAGGTTCTTTATATAAAATTTTACTGTTAAAAGAGCTAGAGCGAGTGTCTATTTTGTTATAAATGACAACTTTCGCTAAAAAAATTTAGGTACTTCACTCAAATTGTGTATAGACGTTGATACGTGAAAGTTCCTGGTATAAACCTATACGAAGCACTAAGCGTATGTAAGGGTTGTAACCGGTACCCGGGCCTGCGGACTGCGAGTAGTGGGTAACTCGCCGTCCGATCAGCACCAGGCCCGAGAGTCGACGGCGCGTAGTGTTCCACGCGCGCCTCAAAGAGTTGTCAGCAAAACAGGGGGTTGAGGATAAATTCGAAAGAGTTACCTCGCCCCTGGGCATTCAGGGCAGGCAGGAACAGGGCTGGGTTTTAGTCAGTAAGAGTCTGATACGCCCTTTCGCTCCACCCTAGAGCGGGAGATGTCATTCGATGATTTCCCAACACGCAATAAAAAAAACGGGTTGTAACCGGTGGCGTTGTGTAGTTTCTGGCTACCCATATGAGAAAAAGACGTTAGTTTACTTATGTGTCCCAGTAGGGTAAATAAATGCCCCAGAGATATAGATGCCCCTCAGTAGGGTAAATATAGATGTCTCAGAGATATAGGTGCCCTCAGTAGGGTAAGCCGATGCCTCAGAGATAACGGTGCCCCTCAGTACCGTAAATAGATGCTCCAGAGATATAGGGGCCCCTCAGTAGGGTAAATAGATGCCCCAGAGATATAGGTGCTCCTCAGTAGAGTAAATAGATGTCCCAGAGATATAGGTGACCCTCAGTAGGGTAAACAGATGCCTTAGAGATATAGGTACCCCTCAATAGGGTAAATAGATGTCCCAGAGATATAGGTGCCCCTCAGTAGGGTAAATAGATGTCCCAGAGATATAGGTGCCCCTCGGTAGGCTAAATAGATGTCCCAGAGATATAGGTTCCCCTCAGTAGGGTAAATAGATGCCCCAGAGATATAGGTGCCCCTCAGTAGAGTAAATAGATGCCCCAGAGATATAGGTGACCCTCAGTAGGGTAAACAGATGCCCTAGAGATATAGGTACCCTTCAATAGGGCAAATAGATGCCCCAGAGATTATTTATCGCGAAATTCTCCAACTGTGATTATGTTAACCGTGTCTCATGTCTTTGTGTAATTGCATGTGAAGGCGAGGTGCGATTAAAGTATTTGTGAGATAGATGTTTATTTATCGACGGGTCATTTATTCAAAACGTAATTTATTTATGTATTAGGAAAATACCTTAGAGGTCGGCAAAAAATTGTAATACGCCAGAAATATCAAAGATAATTAAGTATTAAAATATTTTTTTTTTCTTGTGGAAGTGGTGAGGTGCGGGCGTTTTTGATGGATTGTCTTTTATGTATAATTTTGACGTTCAACAAGTTGCCTACTTTGTGTAAACGACTTTCTGATTTTTATGAATTTGTAAATAAAAAGCCAAAGTGGCACCAGTTTTACAAATAACATATTTTGCCATTTGCTCGGATAGATATAAAGTGATTGCAAATAGTGTAGCGTCTATCCCAGTCTAAATCGCACTGTAAAGATTTGCAAACGGTTTGGTGAAAGATGTACATTTGTTATTTTGATAAAAATCGTTTAATAAATTTATTGTAATACTTATTATAAAAACTTTTTTACAAAAAAATAGAACAGACTTGCAAAAAAAAACAAAAAGTGCAAAATAACTTTCATTTCGGAAGCCGGTGTTTCTGGTTTTCATTCTTCGTTTTTTGACACCGACTTCCGCAATTAAAGTTATTTTGCACTTTTGGTTTTTTTTGGAAGTCTGTTCTATTTTTTTGTAAAAAAGTTTTTATTTTTCACTTTTTAGATGCATATTTTATGCGAAAGCAGCAATCGCGGTTGATATGCTGGCATTTTTTGAAGAGTTCCGTTGTCTGTCTCCGAAACTCATCATTAGATCTAGATGAAATTTAAATATAATATAATATAATAAGAATTTTGGAAATCCGTCTATAAATGACGAAGTTATGTTTAGTTCTTATTGAAGTCGGTTAAAAACAAAGTGACCCACCGCGCAGTCTGTTATCGATAAATAAACTAAAAAACTCCTGAACGGATTATCATGCGGTTTTCACAATTAGACAGAGTTTTCATGAGGAAGATTTAGAAGAAAAGTTAAAGCAAGAACTGGAAGAGAGATAAAATGTTGTATACGAGTACTTCTTACTTTATAATCTTTGACAGTCGTTACGGGTCGTGAGAAGCCCGAAAGTCTGACAACCAGTCTTACCAAGGGGTATCGTATTACGCAGTTACTGGGTTATGAAGGTCAGATAGGCAGTCGCTGCATGTAAAATATTGGTATTCAGCTGCATCCGGTTAGACTGGAAGCCGACCCCAAGATAGTTGGGAAAAGGCTAGGCAGAACACACGTCTTACTTTATAGTTTCTGCGGAAACACTGTTATATGTTTGTACATAATTTTAGCGATATCAAACAATTTTATGAGTATAACATGTGCTACGCTCAAGTGTTAGGTAATACTTAGCAAAGCACCTTATCGGGGTTTAGCCGTTAATAGTATTTTGATGAACAACATAATTATGTATGAATGAAACACCATTGAACTAAACAACGATTTCACATGGTTTGATTTTAGGCTAAATATAACACAGGGTATTTGAACGCAGTGTCACCTACATTCATGAACTGTTTTGAACTCATGACGAAAGTATTAAAAATAAATAAGATCCTTCAATAAGTACCTGAAGGTATCAAATTAGCATTAACACATTAGTGACTTCCATTTTTTAACCGACGTCAAAAAGAAGGAGGTTCTCAATTCGTCTGTATGTTTTTTTTATGTTTGTTACGCGATTACTCCGCTATTTGATCTTCTTGGTGTTACTTTAACATCTACCCTCAATTTTCGTCCCTTCATAGAGGCTAAGGCTCAAGTGGCTGCCAAAAAGTTGGGGGTCCTCGCAAAGGTGAGACGATACTTCACGCCGGAACAGCTGCTCCAACTCTATCAAGCGCAAGTCCGATCGTGTATGGAGTACTGCTCTCATCTTTGGGACAGATCTGCAAGATACCAGCTTGATGCCCTTGAGTCAATTGAGAAACGAGCCAAGAGGATCATCGGAAATGATAGACTCGTTGAGTCAAAACTCCAAAGTCTTGAACATAGACGCCGAGTTGCTAGCCTGTCGGTTTTCTATCGATTACATTTTGGGGAGTGTGCGACGGAATTGCATGATTTGATTCCGCCAAGCCCGTTTCATCTAAGGACCATAAGACGTACGGCGAAGTGCCACCGGTTCATGGTGGACATCCCATCCATACGCACAAAGCGTTTTGAGAAAACATTCATTGCACGTACAGCTAGAGAGTGGAATTCTCTACCGGAGTCTGTGTTTCCTGTAAGATACAACCTGGGAGTCTTTAAGTCAAGAGTGAATAGGTTACTTCTAGGCAAGCGTGCTCCATCTTCGACCACATCATCGCTTACCATCAGGTGAGATAGTGGTCAAACGCGAGCCTATCAAACATAAAAAAAAAAAAAAAAAAAACTTGAGGATAGATTTTGATGGTTCTGTTTTTGTTTGGTAGGTCATACTTTAGAGGTGGTCCCTTACATATTTTATCAAAATTGATTCTGTGCTTTTTGTAAAAAAGTCAACATAAAAAAAAATATGTATGCACGGATGACGTTTTGGTTGTCTCCAATTATGTTCTAATTCCATGGTGTTATCCATTCGGGCTTAACTTTATTAGGTATTTAGTTTTAGTTCTGGGGTACAACCACTAAGAAGTGATAAATAAAAAACTTTTTTACATAAATTACAAAATAACTTTAGTTTCGGAAGTCGGTGTTTGTATTTTGTTTCTTCGTTATTTGACACATAGGCAGTTATTTTGTAATTTTTAGAAGTCTTTTGTATTTTAACCGACTTCAAAAAAAGGAGGAGGTTCTCAATTCGACTGTATTTTTTTTTTATGTGTCTCATAACTTTTTACTACGTGAACCGATTTTGTAGATTTTTTTTACTTGAAAGCTGTTGCTTCACATGTGGTCCCATTTTAATTTGGTGAAGATCTGATAAAGAACTTCGGAGATACACAATGGAACTCTTCAATAAATGATAGCAAACCTTCCAGAATTGCTGCAATCGCATGTTATGCACCACTTCACAATATTACGTCACGCTGATACGCTCTGAAGGGGTATACAGTTTGTGTAGTACAGTTCACCCTGATACACCATAGTTTCACCAACTATGTTCATATTCCCTAATTTTGGGGTTATCAATTCGGGAATAACTTTACTATTCATTTAGTTTTAGAATGGGGTACAACTAAAAAGTGAAAAATAAAAAACTTTTTACAAAAAAAAAACAACCGACTTCAAAAAAGAAAATACACTAAAAATTAAAAAAAAATAATTTTAATTTCGGAAGTCGGTGTCAAATAACGAAGAAACCAAACTAGAAACACTACTACTAGAAACATTTGGGCCATGAACCTAAAAAGACTCTTCGCATACTTGAAGTCGGTTCAACTTCAAGACCTCAAAGAGATCATTTCTGTCAGACACATATCGAACACAATCCATCAATATATGATGTGGGTTCTTCCACAACTCCACACTCCAATGACTTACTTGTAAACGAAAGGTCCGATCTCCTTCAGTATAGGCTTCTCCCCTTTGTTCACCTCCTCCACGTTGGTAACGTTGAAAACATACACCTTGAAGTCCAGCGGCATCGGCAGCTTCAGCCATTTGTCGAACATCATTGAGTCGTTCTCTAGTTGAACATTCTGGAACAAAAAAAACATATGGGATTAGTAAAATTCATCTTTTATTATTAACTAGGTTCTGCTAGCGGCTTTACCCACATGAAAATCATCCCAAGGGAATATGCTCCTTGGAGAAAACGTATCCTATGGACTGTTCCAAACTAATATATCTTTTTTTTTGGGGATGTGGGAAATCATCCAATGACTTCTCCCGCTCTGGGTGTAGCGGGAGGGCGTGTCAGACTCTTACTGACTAAAACCCATCCCTCTTCCATCCCTACCTGAGTGCCCAGGGGTGCGATAACTCATTTTCAGAATTTATCCGCTACCCCTGGGCCTACGGTGGCCGTAGAATGTCTCGGGACCACCGCCGCCCAGGGCGTCTCCTGCGAAACTAATCAATCTGTGTGCTAAATTTAATACAGATCCGTTCAGCCATTGTTGCGTGATTGAGACGTAACAAACATCCATTCATCCAAACTTTCTTAGTAAGAAGTGATAGGAAAAGATTTATTTGAGCACAAATGAACAGCTTATTTCTAAAGAAATTCTTCCACCAGGCTTGCGACAGAAGAGTAGGATGGGAACATCGCTCGAGTATGAGAATGATTCAGTCAGTCTAGTTTTTTTGGATGATTCGACTGAATCATCCAAAAAAACTAGACTGACCAATTTTTACGACGGGTCGGCGGATTTTTTTGACGGCGATCATATAGCGAGGATCAGCTCAACCATTTTGTATGAGACTTCTTACAAAATGGTTGAGCTGATCCTCGCAATATGATCGCCGTCAGTTGGAACTGCAGGTGTATTCCCTAGCTCAGTTGACATCAATTTGATAGGCAATATGGAGTTCATTGCTGCTTTATAACAAAAATGTATTACGTAATGCCTGTAATAATCGATGTCCACCGAGCAAAGCAGCAATGTACTGCATAGTGCCTATCAAATTGATGTCAACTGAGTTAGAAAATACACCTGCAGCTCATCTCTTAAATGCCAGGGCTTATTTTTATAATTTAAATGGTTTTATTTTAATGCATTGAGAAGAATAAAGAATAATCTATGTAACTAGTTTTTTTTTACTGAACGTTCTTCTCCAAAGTGATCTTCGTTTTGGTACTTCATAATTCAAATAGACCTAGGTTAATGGTAAGTTGAAATAAATGCTTTGAGTTTGAACCCCACTCTAAACTTCTAATGGCAATTGCCCAACGGATGAGGCGTGTATTATACTGGCAAGAGGTTGTTCTGCCCAGGGGTTGTGGATAAAATCTGAGTTACCGCGCCCTTTACTCAGGCAGGGAAGGAACAGGGGTGGGTTTTAGTCAGTAAAAGTCTGACACACCCTCCCGTTCCACCCAGAGCGGGACAAGTCATAGGACGATTTCCCAAGCCACAAAAAAAAGCAAGAGGTTGTTAGTTCGACACTTGATCAAAATACTATTAAGGCGCAGTTATACGACTTCTAATGATTTTTAATTGAACATCATGTCTAAACGACTAGACTTATTTCTTTGTAAAAAATATGTTACTCTAGACAATTTTTTCGTAATTTGATATGAGAACATTTGAAATTATATTTTTATAACATAGTGTAATTAATTTGTACAGTTATAGACAAAACTTAACGCGGATAAAAAATTGAGAATCACGCAAAAACTATACAGGGTGTAACGGAAAGGTGTGGTCATATTTTAAGAACTGCATCTGCCCATCGATATGAACAACTTTTTTCAAGAAAATCCGAGGAAATTCAAAAAAAAAATTTTTACCTCCCATACAAATATTGATCTGATGATAACTTTGTATGAAAGTCCAATTTTTTTTTTTTGGGAATTTTCTATTTTTTCTTGAAGAAACTTGATCATTTCCATGTGCAGAACCGGCTCTTAAAATATGACCACACCTTTCCGTTACACCCTGTATAAAGAGTATTTTTATGAAACCTTTGCCATTTTAAAGATCATTTAATTATTTATATTTTAGTATACGTGTTTTAGTATAATATTTGTTGTTTTATGTATAATAGACTAATAATGTGTCTAATTTCGGACAGCGCTCCTTGATGGGCGAGGCCTATTACTGGGTCTCTGGGTCCACCACTCAAGGTCGAGACGATAATACATCAATAAATGAATAAAGTGGCAATTTTCATCATAAACCAATACTATGGAATCAACCCTGAAATCGCGACGAAAACTTAACTGCCATTTATATTTGCATTACTCGACAAAATGTACTGAACAAATGATTTTATATTTAAGATTTCATGTTTTCATTTATTGCTGTATTTTATATTTAAGATTTCATGTTTTCATTTATTGCTGTATTTTCGACTCCACTTTGCATAGTGTTGCAACCCAGCGCTGGGCACGCCACCATTGCGGCGGTAGTGCCCCTCTTTGAGGAGTGGCTGGATAGGAGTCACGGCGTCCTCAACTTCCGCCTGAAGCAGGTTCCACGTGAGCCTCAAAAAGATGATTGTCAGCCAACACTGACAGGGCCCATCATGGCCGGTGCTTGCATGCCTAGGGGTAGCGGATAAATTCGTAACAGAGTTACCGCTCCACTGGGCACTCAGGCAGGGAAGGAACAGGGGTGGGTTTAAGTCAGTAAGTCTGAGATGCCCTCCCGCTCCACCTAGAGCGGGAGATGTCATTGAACGAATTCCCACCCAACAAAAAAAAAAGAAAAAAAAAATATATGCGGATTCTAAATTCAAATTATCCATGGAACATTTTTAATTAAGAACCTGCTAACCAGTTTTTAAACTAATCGTACCCTTACTCAACATAATTAATGTGTTTATTTACGATGTATATAAAAGCAGGTATAAACCCGTTGACATTGTTCAAGTTTACAATACCTAAACACAAAGGGTTGACTTTGCAAACATTCAGTTTTTTTCGAAAATATGGGTCACAATATTTACTCAAAAGTGATATTGTCATAAACCGTTATGATACAAAGATACCAAAATGAAAAAGGACGCTAATTTGTGCATATTTGTCGTAAAATACAGGGTGTAACAGAAAGGTGTGGTCATATTTTAAGAACCGGTTCTGCCCATGGATATGAACAACTGTCTCTAAGAAAAAAACAGATAATTCCCAAAAGAAGAATTGGCCTTTCCATACTAAGTTATCATCACCTGATCAATTATTCGTATGGGACGTAATTTTTTTTTTGAGAATTTCGTCAGGTTCTCTTGAAGAAAGTTGTTCATATCGAGCAGATGCGGTCCTTAAAATATGACCATACCTTTCCGTTACACTCTGTGTAATGTTGGCTGTCTATAAATGACATTGTGTGTCAGTGATTTGAACTGTCCATATTTCGCCACATTTTAAGGTCGTTGCATTAGGTTGTCAACCTTTGCCGATAAGGATAAAACGGTCCAAAGAAGATATTAATTTATTTGGAAACCATTAAGTTTTAACATTTGTTTTTGCATTTAACAGTCTATTAAGTATCTAAAGTTTATCTGATTTGACCTCTTCGGAGACCAGCAGGTGTATTCGCTAACTCAGTTGACATCAATTTGATAGGCACTATGCAGTACATTGCTCGGTGGACATCGATTATAATAGGCACTACGGGTTTACTGTACGTCAAGGCAGCAATGTACGGCAAAGTGCCTATCAAATTGATGTCAACTGAGTTAGTGAATACGCCTGCAGGTATGCTCTTTGTTAGTTTACGTAGTTTTTGGCTGGTGAATGAATCGCTGAAGCTCTGAGCTTCTCAGTGAGTTGGAAAAATCTAAAGAACATCAACAATGCAGTGAAAATGAAATGACTTTGTAGATATTCTGGCAAATCAGTCTGCCTAGCCATTTCCCAACTATCTTGGGGAAGCCTTCCAGTCTAACCGGATGCAGCTGAATACCAGTATTTTACATGGAGCGACTGCCTATCTGACCTCCACAACCCAGTTACTGGGTAATACGATACCTCTTAGTAAGACTGGTTGTACGACTTTCGGGCTTCTGACGACCCATAATGACTGTCAAAGTTTCACGATTGACAGCCGCGACTATCGGCTTAACGTGCTTTCCGAGCCACGGAGGAGTCTTGGTATGTATAGATGGACCCATCCATGGACCAACCCCGGCAAGCGATTTGAGCAGTTGAAAATCAGTGCATCAAATGGCTTATTGTAAGGATCTCAAATATATATATTTTATAATATGAAATTTTAAGTTACTCAAGAAAATAGATGAAAAATGACCATTCCCACATTCTCCGAAACCACAGGGCCTAAAATTTTGAAAAAAGTACGAAAGATGGTTCTTTACTTAAAGATTACAAGAAAACCTATATCAAGTATATAGTTTAAAAAATACCTGAAAATAAAATGATTGGTTCGGAACCCTTTGCGTGCGAGTCCAATTCGCTTTTGGCCGATTTTTTTATCCCAGAGAACTACACGGTTCTTGTAGGATAAACCATGGTACTAACCCACGGATTAAGCTAATTCATGCATAAAACCAAACCACTTTTCTTCTACCTAATGCTAGTGCCATTCAAATACTCACTTACTACAAAGAATGACACGAATTTCCTAGTAAACTGGCTTTGATTGCTCCAGTAACTGCTAATCAGACAGGCAGTGTTCTTCCCAAAAATGTCAATAAAGCTATTTCACTTTGTCCTGGTTTTAAAATGGAACAGGAGGCAATCAGCATGCCAAACTGGCTGGCAAGTTTTCAGGGATCAATATTGAAGAGTTTATTATGAAAAGTTGCCAAGTTGCTTGCGAGTACTTGGCATAAGTCCTGGCGGGAAGTTGGCCTGTTATTACTACATTATTATATTAGCAGTTTGCCCGCGGCTTCGCTCCAATGACCTATCCCGCCGGAACTGTTATTTTTCCCGGGATAAAAATAGCCTATGTTACTCGCTGATAATTTAGCTTTCTATTGGTGAATAAAAAACTTTTTTACAAAAAAATAGAACCGACTTCCAAAAAAAGTGCAAATTAACTTGTGGTGTTTCTGGTTTTGTGTCTTCGTTTTTTGACACCGACTTCCGAAATTAAAGTTATTTTGAATTTTCTTTGGAAGATTTTTTTTGTAAAAAAGTTTTTTATTTTTCACTTTTAGTTGTGGTTCCCCATTAAACAGTGTTAACAATTCATAGACATACGACTGCAGCAATCGCAGTTGATTTGCTGTAAATTTTTGATGAATTCCGTTTTCTGTCTCGGAAACCCATCATCAGATGTATATTTAAATGGCACCATTTCGGAACAAACCCCTTTCGAACAAAAAAAGAATTATGCAAAACCATCAATATATGACGGAGTTATGCCCGAACATATATATATTTTTTTCTCTCTTTATTTAATAGGGACTGGTAACCATTAATAGGTCATGTCAGCCCCATCATATCCTTAACTAGTTACTTACAAAATTTTCTTAAGACTATTATATATAAATTTATAAATAAGCTTAGCTTTAATGCTTGCAGGGTAAGCCAGAATACACTGAAATTTACCTAAATCTAATGCATTTAATTTTAAATGTTACATAAGTGTTGCCTTTCAAAATTATTGCGAATACAATCTAAAAGGAGGTGTTGAACATCTTCTGGTATTACAAACAATACAGTTAGATGAAAGAGATTTCTTCATTAAAAAGGTAAATTTTTTCAGTGGTACATGTCCAGATCGTATTCTAAAAGCTATTCTAAGTAATTGCCTACCTAGTTTAACATCGGCAAACCACGGTATCCGAGGAGGCTCACATTGCATAGTTTTGTACCATATTCACACACATATCTATAAATACAAACATCCGAATTGATAACCTCCTTCTTTTTGAAGTCGGTTGAAAAATGGTTAAAATCGGTCCAGTAGTTTCGGACCTTATTCGGTACAAACAAACAAAAAAAACTTTCCTCTTTAAAATATATTAGTATACAGCAAAGTCTTTCCACCGCGTCTGTCTGTCTGACTGTTCGCGATAAACTTAAAAACTACACAACAGTTTTTCATGCGGTTTTCACCAATAGACAGAGTGATTCATGAGGAAAGTTTAGGTGTATAATTTGTGCCCGTTCGAAACTGGGGCAGATCGCTAGTTTTAATTTGTGCCCGTTCGAAACTGGGGCAGATCGCTAGTTATAAATTGTGCCCGTTCGAAACTGGGGCAGATCGCTAGTTTTAAATTTCGCTTGTTTTACATACGTCGCAATGGTAAATTTTCGCAGTAACGTACATTAGTAAAAGAACACTAAAGGCGCAGTTATACGACTTTTAATGGTTTTTAAATGAACATCACGTCTAAACGACTAGTCTTATATCTTTGAAAAAAATATATGTTACTTTAAACAATTTCTGTCGTAATTTGATCTGAGAACATTTGAAATTATATTTTTTTAACATAGTGTAATTAATTTGTAAAGTTACGTCTAACGCGGATAAAAAATTGAGAATCACGCAAAAACTATAAAGCGTATTTTTATGAAACCTTTACCATTTTAAAGATCATTTGATTATTTATAATTTAATCTCAGTGTTTTATTTTAATGCCTGTTCTTTTATGTGTAATAAATTAATAATGCGTTTAATTTCGGACAGCGCTCCTTGATGGACGAGTCCTATTACTGGGTGGACGTACGACGCGTTACGTGAACTCAGAACAGAACACGCAAGCTAACCACTCAAGGTCATTGGCAGCTAATAGCGCCTTAAGACAAAATAAAAAAAAAACATTGTTAGGATTGCAAGCAGAATTAAATACATTGTGAAACCGTATCAGTATAATATAAGTGCTAGTTAAGTACATAAGGTGGTTCATTTTTTTTGTAAAAGAGCGCCTCTCGCCATCAAACGTAAAAGTTTGGCGAGTTTAAAAATAAGTTACACCTCTTTATTGTAATTTCATAAATTAAATAAATTCAAAAAAAATTGCGGTAATGAACTTCGCAACTATGATTTACACACAAAAGGTGTTGCTGGTGCAATAAAACCTTATTGACGTTCTTTCAGGCTGGTATAAGACTTAGACTATTATCCTCTCCACCCAGAGCGGGAGAAGACATTGGATGATTTCCAACCCTTAAAAAATGAAAATAAGGTAGCGAGCATTTTAAACAATGACGTTTTTCTAACAAAACCTGGGCTTTCTGTTTGACTATTATTAAACGATGAATTTTCAGAACGAAATATTTTGTTAGAAAAACGACAGTAATTTATAGTCTGTATTGTATGTAGTCTGGCGGTATATTCTGTAAAACCTCGTCGTAAAAAGAAACATGACTGAAAAATCACTTAAGTTTATTGTTAGTTGAAGAGCTTACAATGGGCCAAGCTAGGACATGTTTGTTATCCTAACTTGAAAAACTAGCCTTTTGTAACCCGAGCATTAGTTTGTATCCTAAAATGAGTCCAGTATTCTTGAAATTGCTGTCTCCCTTTTTACGTGGAATCAAGCAAGTTTGAAAAGAGAAAAATGTAATCTCCTGTATGGTGTCAACTTTTTTTTTTTATACGTGACACTTCACCAAAATTTTTCAAAAGTTTGCCATGCCATGCCGGAGCTGTTAACACAATGCAAGGGGGTTTCGCATTGCATTGAAATAGAGTTATGATGAGATTGGATACTTTGCCACCACACGAGGCTAGTACACAAGCCGGGATATTACAATTGGTTGCGGGGCGAGATATCGTACTTTTAACCATTGCGCTGGGCTTACAAGTCTAGAAAAACTTAAAAAAAAAAGGTTTTTTGGAAGTCGGTTCTATTTTTTGTAAAAAGTTTTTTATTTTTTTCACTTAATAGTTGTGGTTCACCATTAAATTGTGTTAAAAACACATAGACAAACGATCGCAATAATCGCGAGTCATTTGCTGTTAGCTATTGAAGAGTTCCACTGTCTATCTCTGAAGATCTTTATCAGATCCTAATGTGTTATATACTAGAACCTTCCTTGAAAAATATGCATTTGAATAACAAAAACTACATCCAAATTCGATAAGTAATTTTCGAGAAAATCGCGGACAAACAAGCTTATATACGGGTCGAATATAGAACCTCCTTTTTTGAACTTCTTCTTCACAGCTAAAACACTAGGAAGTGGTGACGGGCGGGCGTTTTTGGGGGACTGTCTTTATGTAGAACTTTGACGTTCAAAAAGTGCTGGCTCTCAGCCTAGTTTTAATAAATGACTTTTGATATTGATTTGATTTTGAAGTCGGCTAAAAATGAGAATAGTTTTAGTAATACTTAGTTAGTTGTAGTTGAAACTAATAAAAGCGTTTAAAAAAGATAAGAATCTCTTAGCTAAAACAAATATTTATGAAACGTCACACACATCTACCACTAATCGCAATATTATTGATAGCCGATAGTAATCTAATTGCCATGGTCTTTGGAAAACCATTAGTCATGTACGTAAGTCATGTTTAATTAATATGTTACAGTTAAAGTAAGAAAAGTTACGGTTAAATTGAAACTGACTGAAAGTTGGGATGCAGTTTGTGAGAATAAATGACTGAGAACAATGCTCTAACTCTAGCAGCAATCAATCACTAGCTAATTTAGTTAGATAGTTTTTTTTTGGTTGGGTGGGAAATCATCCAATGACTTCTCCCGCTCTGGGTGGAGCGGGAGGGCGTGTCAGACTCTTACTGACTAAAACCCACCCCTGTTCCTTCCCTGCCTGAGTGCCCAGGGGTGTGGTAACTCATTTTCAGAATTTATCCGCTACCCCTAGGCATGCAGGCACCGGTCACGATAAGCCCCGTCAGAGGTGGCTGACACTAATCTCTTTGAGGCGCGCGTGGAACACTACGCGCCGTCGACTCGCGGGCCTGGTGATGATCGAGCGTGGGTAGCTCGCCGTTCTTGCGGACCCGGGTCTACGGTGGCCGGAGATCGTCTCGCGACGTCCTACGCCCAGTACGCCCAGTACCTCTCCTTAGTTAAATAGTTGGAGTTTTAAAAACTTAGCTAAGTAGACAATCTATTCTACTATAGAACATCATGAACTATTAACTCTTGATGATTTGCAATAACTCGAAACATTTCTGGTTTATAATAAAAATACAGGGTGTAACGGAAAGATGTGGTCATATTTTAAGAACTGCATCTGCCCATCGATATGAGCAACTTTCTTCAAGAAAACCAGAGGAAAATCTAAAAAAAAAAATTGCCTCCCTAAATATAGATCAGCTGATGATAACTTTGTATGGATATTCCAATTTTTTTTTTGTGAGTTTTTCTTAGAGAAAGTTGTTCATATCCATGGAGACCCTATTCTGCCCATCCTTAAAATATGACCACACCTTTCCGTTACAGCCTGTATACATATATGTTAATTTTGACTATGTTTCTGAGAAATTTATTGTTTCTGAAACACGTTTTAAAATTAAATCCTTGATAGAAATGATTGTCAAACTAACTCCTAACTTTGACCTTTTAAAAAAATCCTATAAACTAGTCAACTTAAGTACAACATACTTAAGTATAACATACTTAAGTTGACTAGAACATGGGGTTTTTATATATCACTATCACTACATATTATAAAACAAACTCCCTCGCCGCGTCTGTCTGTCTGTTGGCGATAAACTCAAAAACTACTGAACGGATTTTCATGCGGTTTTCACCAATAGACAGAGTGATTCATGAGGAAGGTATTATATATATTTGTACCTGTGCAAAGCTAGGGCGGGTCGCTAGTAAATAATGAATAGAATGGCGAGATTTAATGTAATTTGGGACCCATTGATAGCGTACATAACGGAAACTTATAAATAGTTTAAGAACGGTATAAAACTAACAAAAAAACAAACGGAAAGCAAGTTGTAGAAATTGGGAGAAAAACGATATGCAACGTAGAATTTTTTAATTAGAGATTATAATCTCAAATGAATCCAAAAGGACATTATTTATTAGTAGAATGCTCTTTTTTATTTATGATTACCAAACTTGTGTGGAATTTGAATAAAAATCTTTATAGTACCTAAATATGTCGTATTAAAATGTAGAAGGTACGTTTCTAGAAAACAAAAGGTACGTGTTTCTAGCCAGAGACACCTAGGTGTATGATTATGCTCAGTGTAGTGGAAGAGCTGAGTTGCTGTGGTATTTTCTGTAAACAGGAGTCTGTATGTCGAAATCTTTACAGTCATTTATTTTTTTGCAAGTAGAATTTTACAAACATTTTTCGTTGCGGCCACAGAGTACTATTTATATTGGTTGCAGCGTAAAAAAGAATTGACACTGACAGTCATCCTACATTGACAGCAAAACGTTGCGTTTTGAGTTATCGCTTAGTTACAAAATATTATTTTTCACGGACTGTTTACATTTTATTTTAATGTTTAGTTTTTTTTAAGTTTTTGTTTTAACAAGATTTAAGTATATAAAAGGAAAATCCTCAAGTAAAAACGTACTTAAGTGTAAAAAGGTGAATCTGTTGTAATTAATAGTATAGATTGAAATGTAATTTGAAACACGATAACTTATTTTTTTAATTCCCAAGTGCTATTAATTTTTTTAGATACATATTGTTATAATCAAAATAAACTTGCACGTGACGGGGGTTCGTTAATTTTCATATGTCGTGGTTCCATAGCCATTCTCCTTTTGTTGTTTTAAATTTTAAATAGCTTATCTCAGTTTTGAGTAAATCGATAAATGCTTATTTTTGTGAATTGTTGTTTTTGTTTACTTGGCTAATATAGTTTTGTTAAAAATACACGGTGCTTGAGGGATCCACCACGGTCACGAAGCCGCGAGAAAAGCTAGTTTTAAATCATTGTTAGACTACCTACCTATATTTTCACCAAAAAGCTTGTGTTTTCTCGCTCGAAAGAACAGCCTCTCGGGATTCCCATATTTCCATAAAAAGGATTAGTAACACAATTCTAAGTTTATCCGTAACGAGAGTACTAAAGTTATCCTCAAAGGAGATTTATGATTTTAAATAATAAATTATTTAGTTAGCTTCGTTATTGTATAGATTTTATTGTATTTAATGGATTTATACTTGACGCTGTATAATAATAACTGTGTGAGGAATATAAATTAAATCACTAAGACATTTAAGCTGCAGCTTAATGGTGAACCAAAGCCATTCTTAGGTATGTACTTAGGTAGATTCAATAAATTCTTTTTTTTTATAATTTTAGCAAGGATAAAATTCGCATATGTACTCGTATAAAAGACGGGTGAGCTTGAATGAAATGAATGAAAATTGTTCATTATCTAATAGACTATCATACGACGGACATACGATTATCAGATGACGGACAGACGGATAGACGGACAGACGGACAGACGGACAGACGGACAGACGGACAGACAGACAGATGGACAGATGGACATACGGACAGACGGACAAACGGACAAACGGACAGATAGAGAGGCGGACAGACGGAGAGACGGATAGACGAAGAGTCGTACAGACGCACAGACGGACAGACGGACAGACGGACAGACGGACAGACGGACGGACGGACAGACAGACGGACACGTGAGTGACAGCAATAGGGCTCCGTTTAGACCTTTCGGGTACGGAACTCTGAAAATCGCTAATCATATGTGTACAAATTCTCCATGACATTTCATCACATAGTTAATTATTTTTACAAGTAAGGCCCTAAATAAATACAAAACATCGTTGTACTTTTATGCATTAGTTATGTAACCAAACTTGTAAGAAAGTGTTACTTAGGTTATTAATCAAGTGAAAATTGCATTTTCACGAAAAACTTTAAACATTTATCTAAATAACTCCAACTTACATTCTTTAAAATGTAATAGTAATGGACGTGAAAGTTTTTAAAGTTATTTTCATGTTAAAGTTTTTGTTTCGAAACACAATAAAACTTTGGAAAATGCTATTAAAATAAGAATAATTATCTGTTTTTGTATGAACCGCAAACTGTACGATATTCAAATATTGGAATAGTTTAATTGTTTCAACCTATCCATTGTTTCAACTGTACTTATTTGTTTTACCAATTGTTTCTTTTTGGGAAAAAAAGACATTGTATTGGAAAAACTATTTTCCAAAAACAATAGACAGTTCTCAAAGGGTCGTAGGTTCAAATCTGTCAATAGATGAGGTTGTTTCGACCAACGGTAAACAATGTATCTAACCTCTCTTTGTTTAAAAGGATAATATGTCTTTTAGTGACAAATACGCAGGTTCAGGTAAAAAATATAGTTACTTATTTATTTAATGTGTACATTTTCTTGCCTACCTACGTATTATCGATCTGAGAGTTCATTGATGTTTCATTGTTCTTATTTTGGAGTGACAGCTAATTGTTTTAAAGGAAAATCCAAAAGTACTCGTTTATTTATTTTGCAGCGATTTTCATATTCTGATTGAAGGCTCTTTTTTAGGGTTCCGTACCCGAAGGGTCCAAACGGAGCCCTATTGCTCACTTACGTGTCCGTCTGTCCGTCCGTCTGTCTGTCCGTCGTCTGTCACACAGGTTTAACAGCCAATCGGTTAGAGCTACAGTCTTCAAATTTTCACAGTATAAGCATTCAGCACCTTACGCGTCCAGTACAATAACGCATACAGGGCGCTGTTGGGGTTGCCACGACACTGTAGTGCGTCAGGGATGTTCGCAGAAGCACGTATAGACGACTTTCACGCTATCATGCGAAAGCGTGTCGCCTCCCTGAGCGTTAACAGCCTCTTCGTCACTGTGACCAATAGGGCGGCAGGTCTAATACTTGGGCACTGGACTAGGACACTAGTAATACCTTCAAATCGAGCCTTGAAGTGATGTTGTATGGTGGTACGGTCTATGGAATAGGTATGTATTTACCGCATTTGTATTGATTATAAATTATTTTTTTGTGATTATTAATAATGCAAGAATTTACCAAATTTAATCTACTAACACAATTTTTAAGATGTATACTAACAAAGTGAATTTTATTATCTGAAATAAATAAGTAAATTAAAATAATTAAATAAGCATCTTGTTGACCCAAAGCCAAACAAATAGTCAAATATATAACGGGTAATTTTTTAAGAGGTATAGGATTTGATTTTCAAAAAAAAACACAAAACATTTGAAAAATTTGATGAAATCTTTATTGGAATCGATAGAACGATCAATATAATTTAATGTTTGAAGATGATTTCATGCAAATGCTGGCCGCGGCTCCGGTTTAGATGGCCCATTCGCAAGGCCCAATTTCGGCACACTCTCTCCAACATATCAGCCGGTATATCACGAATAAATGCTTCAATATTGGCTCCCAGTGCGTCAATCGTTGCTGGTTTATCCCTGTAGACATGAGCCTTAACATGGCCCCACAAGAAATAGTCCAAAGGCATTAGATCACACGATCTAGGCGGCCAATTGACGGGCCCAAAACGTGAGATAAACTGTTCACCGAAGGCGGCTCTCAATTGGGCCATTGTTTCGCGTGCCGTGTGGCATGTGGCACCGTCTTGTTGAAACCACATGTCAGGCATGTCCAATTCTTCCATTTTGGGCAAAAAAAATCGCCATTTTGGGCAAAAAAAAACTGCCCATAAATTGGAAGAAGTGCGCGATGCACTCTCTTAACCGAGCATGCATTTTGATAGTAAAATTCAATAATTTGCAAGTGTTGTTCGTTCGTAAGTCGATTCATGGTTAAATTATAGACCAAACTGAACAAGTTTGACAATGACACAAGACACGATTCACGCGTGATCTGTCAAAAACAGTGTTGCCAAAAAGATACCAGCAAAAAAATCACCCGTTATATATTTGGTACGGAACCCTAAATGTGCGAAGTCCGACACGCACTTGGCGGGTTTTTTTTAAATTATAGATGGGATTGCTCTTGACTCTAGTCTAGGTCAGAGGTGACAGACACAGAGTCGACGGTGGAGCGAGCTTACCCAGGAGAAGTCTGTTCACTGTTCACTCTAACATTGAAGAGATTAGGGTTGCATGCGTTCGGAAACACAGACGCAAGTAGAGAGTTCCACTCCTGAAACTCTCTCCTCAAAGATAACGATGTGATGACGAGTTAGCATAGAAATTGTTTTACGGATAAGAACAATTATATATGCAAAATTGTCGCTTTGTGTCTGTCTATGGCAGCCTTGATGTGTCATGTTACAATCTAGCTGGCTAGATCTTGCAAGAGAGTTATTGCAAGCAAATGAAGGAACAGGGCATTAGTGTATTAGTCAGCAAGAGTCTGACATGCCCTCCCGCTCCACCCGGATCGGGTGCAGTCATTGGATAATTTCCCAACCCCCCAGGAGTCCAGAAGTTAGTGAAAGTTCTTTTTAGGTAAATATATTTTTTTTTAATCCATTTAATCGATATTTAGTAATTTTATAATGGGTAAGGATGGTATCTGACCCATAAAAAATATAGATCCAGATAACTTGTAGTATGAGGAAAATATCTGCAAGTAAGTGATACACATTTATGGTTATAGCACCGCATTGACTTGAAAGTAAAGAGATGTTCACAATAGGCAGATCAAATTACATATTCTACTAGACGCACGGCGAGGCCCCACCCAGACGCATAAAACGTTTTGCGAACACATTCATTGTGCGTACAGCTAAGGAGTGGAATTCCCTGCCAGAGTCTGTGTTTCTTGATAGCTACAACCTGGGAGTCTTTAAGTCAAGAGTGAATAGGTTACTTCTAGGCAAGCGTGCTCCATCTTCGATCTCATCATAGTATACCATCAGGTGAGATATAAAAAAAATGAATTTCTAAGCATTACACATACTCTTGTCTTAAAATGATGTGTGCCTTAAACGTGAGAATTATTATTATAATCCTTAATCAAAATCTGCTCAATATGGGTTTTAACTTATTTAAGGGCCTTCTCGCGGTCCAGTGGCGCCCTCATTGAATAAAAAATCGTAGCATAGCACAGAAAATAAATATTAAAAAATCCAACTTCACATTTGTTACAAAGAGGATAAAGAATTTTTACGTTGTTAAAACAGATCTCAAAATGTTTCGTATCCAAAGTAGTAGGCAAAAGTGCCAAAAACGGCCATTTCTGACACTTTTGCCTACTACTTTGGATACGAAACATTTTGAGACCTGTTTTAACAACGTAAAACTCTTTGTAACAAACGTGAAGTTGGATTTTTTAATATTTATTTTCTGTGATAAGCTACGATTTTTTATTCAATGAGGGCGCCACTGGACCGCGAGAGGGGCCTTAAATCTGTCAGACAATACACCGTCTCGTCTGATACTATCTGTACAAAGTTATCATCAGCTGATCAAAATTGGTATGGAATAGAATTGGTATGGTTGTTGATTGGTATTGGTTTGGGATATTTTTTTTTTGTGAGCCGGTTTAATCCGTCAGGCCTCGCACGTCGCCAATTGGAGACGCCACAATAGGTTTTTAATTGTGTCTGCTATTCCAGGGCCTTCAAACTACCGTACGTAAATAATTTTAATGTGTTTTTAAATTGTATTATTATGTGATCATAAAAAGAAATGTTCTTTTTATAGTTTTCTTGAAGAAAGTGGTTTATTTCTATGGTCAATCCTATATTTAAAGTATGACTATGTTTTCCCGCTATATCCTGTATAAACCTGCCCTTATAGTACCTATAATCGCTGGCTGAGTAAGGATGCCACTCGTTCAAGGATATCCAGTAACTTTGCAATAAATCAAATGGAGTAATATCTTTAATATGTATTTTAGTTCTCAACGCAGTCAATAAATTTAATGTCCGCAAAACTAGAAGATCACGGTTAAAGGTCAAATAAGTGTGGTCAGTAAAAATTTTATAAAAATTAAATCGATTATTTTATTTTTTGATGCTGAAAATTGTACAAATTGCTCATTTTAAATTTTCTACGAGTATACTACACTTACCTACTTAATATTTTATAAAAGAAAATATTACTTTTTACAAAAAAACTGCCCCTCACTAGGAACTTCTGTATCGTGGGTGCATTCATGTAAACTCATAAACACAAGACTCCCAGACCCGGAACAACTATCTGTGAGCCATACAAATATTTGTTCCGTGCGGGAATCGACTGCGAACGCAGCGATCAGCCAATCGCTCAACTACTGCGCCAACCGAGTCGACAAATAATAAACTTGGTTTTAATGACATAATGAGTCCACTTTAGTGCATCTTAACCTTTATTTATCTAAAACTTCTACAGTTGAAGTCAGTCTTCATATATATGCATGATTATTGACCTTTGCATCTCAATCTTGACCGATGAATCTGCTATAAAAACACGGGTTTTCTACACTTGAATGTAATGAAACGATTCCGCGAATTTTAACACGGTAGCGACTTTTTATTATTTTTTTTAGGTTAATTCTTACATTGTGACTTGCACATTATCTAGTATACCTGTTAAATTTTCGTGTTTCTGTTATATCTAGGAAGTTTATGACGATAGCGCAACTGTTTAGTAACTTCATTGCAACTCAAAATTTTAAAATTGAATTTTTATTTTTAAACGATTTCAACAAGAAGGTGGTCATCAATTTTTTGCCTTTTTTATATATGTCCGGCCATAACTTCGTCATTTACGAACGAATTTGTAAAATTCTTTTTTGTTCGACAGGGGTTCGTTCCGAAATGGTCCCATTTAAATTTCATATAGATCTTATGATGAGTTTCGGAGACAAACAACGGAACTCTTCAAAAAATGACAGCAAATCAACCGCGATTGCTGCTATCGCATAAATATGCATTGTTAACATAACTTAATGCGGAATCACCACTACAAAGTGAAAAATAAAAACTTTTTTACAAAAAAATAGAACCAACTTCCAAAAATAACAAAAAGTGCAAAATAACTTTAATTTCGGAAGTCGGTGTCAAAAAACGAAAAACAAAATCAGAAACACTGACTTCCAAAATTAAAATTATTTTGCACTTTTTGTTTTTTTTGGAAGTCGGTTCTATTTTTTTGTAAAAAAGTTTTAGTATATACTTCTTGTCATCATCTGCCTAGCCATTTTTCCAACTATCTTAGGGTCGGCTTCCAGTCTAACCAGATGCACATGAATACCAGTATTTTACATGGAGCGACTGCCTATCTGACCTCCACAACCCGTTACTGGGTAATACGATACGCCTTGGTAAGACTGGTTGTCAGACTTTCGGGCTTCTGACGACCCGTAACGACTGTCAAAGATCCACGATTGACAGCCGGGACCAACGGCTTAACGACTTAACTATGCTTTCCGAGGCACGGCGGAGTCCTCAGTATGTAAAGATGGTCACCCATCCATGGACCAGCCTCGGCAAGCGTAGCTTAACCTGATGGATCGACCCGTGTGGCTGTTATTACTTTAGCCACGAGCTCATCTTATTTTAGTATATACTTTTTGTATATACGTGTAAAGCTGTTGGTTATCCATGTGATAAATAAATAAGACCAACCATTTCTGTTACCCTCTGTAGGTAAGCTTAATTAAATGTTCTAGAACCCATTCGATTCATGACTTAATCCGTCAGGCCCCGGAATAACAGACACAATTAAAAACCTGTTGTAGCGTCGGACAGATTAAGCCAATTATTGGTTTTCACGGCTAGGTATGTAGTAATATAATAAGAGTTAGATATATATTCTTATCTTAGTTTAGATACTACTACTGCCTATGAATATGAATATCTTTCTACAAGGAAGTCATAGAAAATTCCCAAAATAAAAATTGAACTTGCCGTACAAAGCTGTGTTTATTGGTATATTTGATTAATCTAATAAATAACTTAATAAATAAAATATTTACAAGCGGCATAAAAGATCCGGGAGGAGTACAGCTCGTTGGGCATCGAAAACTTCGTTCACATCGCTGTCAATGGGCAAAGTGCCCAGAACGCTGGCAGCATATAAGGTAATCTTGAAATTTGGTAGTAGTGTTTATTATTACGTATATTTTACTAACTAATACCAATATATTGATTAAATCAGATTTTTTGTTTGATAATTCCCTCATTTTGTACGGAACCATAAATGTGCAAAGACACGCGCTTGGCTGGTTTTTTTGTATAGGTATGTGGTGGATCTAAAATTCAGCAGGTTCCAGCCTTTTGATGGACTAAAAAGTTAGTTCTCTTAAAGATTTGGACTTCATTACATTTTTGATCCAGCTTTGATTTTTATCAGAAACATAACGTTAAATTAAGAAATATCGAAGTGTTTTTGAATAACCAGTTTAATGGACTGACGCTCAGTTATTTTTAACCGACTTAAAAAAGGAGGCGGTTATTAGTTTGGATGTTTATATAAACATATATATATTTTTCTACGTATGTTCTAACTTCGTCAGATATAATCAGATTTCCGAAATGGTCACATTTATATTTCATATAGATCTGATTATGAGTTTCGCAGAGAGTCAACGGAACTCTTCAGATTGCTGCTATTGCATAAATAACCATGGTTAACCCAATTTAATGGGGAATCACAACTAAAAACAGTTTTTTTTTTACAAAAAATAGAACGATTTACAAAAAAATAAAAAAAAGTGCAAAATAACTTTAATTTTGTCAAAAAACGAAGAAACAAAACCAGAAACAGTTTTCACCGAAAGTCGGTTCTACTTTTAAAAAGTTTTTTTCTTAAATCTCTTTTGCTATGTTTATCTGCCTACAAAGTTAGGTCTTGATGGTCTTATAATCCGTTTTAAACAATAAAACGAATTTCATTGTTTCTCCCGTAACAAATGTAAGCAGTGCAATTGTTCTCTAATCCTGTGCAATTCTAAATTCGAGTACAGTTTGTACTTGATTGTTCTTAAAACACAAGTGTGGTAATTCAAGTACAGTACTTGAATTTACACAAGTTGTATTCTACATGTTACTGGCACACGTCAGTGGCATTGTTTTACATTTTAGTGTTTATTTTATAACTCTATTCCGACCACAACTGTTCAATTGGAACACCATTAAATATTTAACATGTGTGTGTTTTGCAATATGATAAAAGGTAAGGAAAAAATATTGTATTCTTGCTGTCAGAATTTTACCTAACATATGCACTTGTTTTATTTTTTCAATAATGGGTTTTCCTGTTTCTACAAAGCCATGTTCAAGGTTCAATTTTTAGTTAAGGTCAAAATAATTTTAAATTGATAGTTTGTATTCATTTTCAAGAACTTGCTCTTAACCTCGATCTGTTTTCTATTTGAACAACACAGGATTATGCGATTTATTCGATATACCGGGTGTTTTTTTTAGAGGTAAAAAAAAATTAAATTCACCTTTAAATTCACATAATTACAGGTAAATGTTTTTAATATCAATGAAATTATTTTTATTTGAGGGATATGTTCATGGCATTTATGTTTAAATATGATTTCAGGCAAATGACCACCGCAACTAGCGCGTATATGGCATAATTCGGAAAATCAATGCGAATGTCCGAGACATGAGTTCTAACTTTTTCGTGCGTTTTTCGTTTTTCGGCCTCCTCGTTCGTGCGATTAGACGCCATTAGATTATCTTCTTAGGGGATATGTAAGGTCGCAAGTCTACCATTGAGCAATTGGACGCCAACATTAGATGCGTTACTGCCGAAATTTAGCCTGATTCACTGCGAAGAGTGTGTGAAAATTGGACCTCCAGATTATCGCTTGTATCCGCTAGTCGCGCTGGCCATTTATCCGAAATCTTACATATACACAAATGCCATAAACTTGTCTCTCAAATAAGTCAATTTCATTGATATTAAAAACATTTTCCTGTGTTTTATTTCAATTTCAAGTTCTATACCTCTTAAAAAACACACTTTATTACAAAATGGAATTTTCTAGACAATGTTTGTTTATTCAACTGAAACATGCATATATGGAGGTAGTGGAATGTGTTATGTTCGGATAAAATTCTAGGTATTTCGAAATTCTAATAGTGCAGAAGATGGTAACGTTTATAAGGGTGTGCGACTATGAATAAATGATCGATTTTAATAAAATATTAATGTCGATCAAATCGTTTCAAACTGCAATGTCATTTAGGATATTTATTATTTTGGAGTGTGTTAGTGTGAAGGTATCTAATGTTAATTTTTTAGTCATACGGAGCAAAATGGTATTAACGAGGTGTACAGTTTTGTTTCCATTGACATCCGTTGTGTCTTCGATTATTTCATTGACATTACAATTGTTGAAACGAATTACTTAAAATTATGGTGATATTTAAATAAGTATACTCAATGATTTTCAATGAAAAGAATGTGTGCTAACATGCAACTGTATGTACATATATTAAATGTACTTGATACTACTTACACTTATCCATGCTCCATTAAATTTCCCAGTAAGTGCAAAAATTACCAACATATTAAAACCAAACAACAAAAATAATAATTCACCAACTAAATGTAAAAAGAGAAGATAAGTTGAAGTAAACTCACTTTCTGTATCTGTTTGTCAATAATTTTCTGGAAACCCCAGGACACCATTACGATGGCGATCACCAGAAATCCCAAAGACACAGCGAAAATCAGTTTGGAATGTTTTCCCAACATTTTTAACACTTTTTTCGTTTTTAGTTTATCACTTTTAAATTATTTCAGTTTTTTTTAGCGACGCGACATCAGTCCGTCTGGCTCACCACCTGAACTATAATTGTCAAAGGGTTACTATTCTGACACGGTTTTCCTCAAGACGATTCTTTTTTGTAAACATTGATTAACTGTCAAGGAACAGGTTTGAGATGCAAATGGGGCAGTATCTGTAGTGATTTAGGATTCGTGACCGGATTTTTTGGCATTTTAGTTTAAAATTTTAAGTTTTATTCTGAATAAATTTCTTATTTGTTTATTTTTACCAGGAGTAATATATCTGCATTAGATGCAGTTGGAATAGGTTTTTTGTTATTGTTATTTATGTGTTTCAATACGCAATAATTGAATGTTTTCTTGAAATAAATATTACGTGATTTTATATCTTTTTTTATTTGTAATTTTATGGTCGTTTTGAGTAGATTTTAAATTGTACACGTAGTCTTTAATCAGTTCTGAAACATGTGGTTTCTAAACAGGTAAACCACGACAACCTTCACAGAAACGCCGAGCATATCTAGCTCGCTCCATAGTGCGCTGAGCGACCCATAATTCTACCTATCCGTAATTACCATCCAATAGCGTATTATTAATTAAAAAATCATAAAATTTTCCATCAAGTATGAATCATGCGTCTATGCCAAATAATACAGAAACCGGTTAACGATGTTGAAAAATGTAGCATACATAATGTAGCTAACCTGACCAGTTTAAAATAGTCAATATATGATATTAAAAGATTAACTTATGCATCAAAATCGTAAAAAGATAAATAGAGAAGTGTTTCCTGCATGGTAATACATTTTTGCTACTTGAGAATTCAGTAGGTAACCTGACCAGTTTATAATAATAATAATTTATTTCATAAAAAGTGGTACAGTCTGTTACAAAGTAGGATGATAATTTAAAAATTGTTTACATCTGAGATAAGTAGATAACAATATAATTCTAGGATCTGATGTCCTTGCTAGGTTACTTAGTAGCCTGTATTAAGGACAATCAGCCCTCATTTCCCGAAAATCGTACAAGAGTATTCTATTCTATTCTGACCAGTTTATAATAGTCAATAAATAATATTAAAACATTAACTTATTCATCAAAATCATAAAAAGATAAATGGAGAAGTGTTTCCTGGTAACAAATTTTTTCTTCTTGATAATTCAATGGATGACGTATGCATAAAATTAAATTAAGGTTATATTACTGCATTTCTAACCAAACTTGCAGCTAGGGATCAATTAAGGTCAGAACGGGCGAAGATAATTGATGATTTTCCACCCAAAAAGTAGGGGTCAATCAAGGTATTGAGGAAATCAGTAAGGTATTAAGCACTACTTTTGGCATGGTCAGTCCACTAGGTCCTAGCAGCTAGGATGTCTTAACATTATGTTTTTAATTAATTTAATTTATTCAATAACAATTTACATAATGTTGTGTCTGATCGTTTTACAAAAAAAATAAAATGTCAAATTTCAAATTAATAATTTTCCGCTAATTTTCAACTTTGGCATTTTTTCAGCACTATTTTTGTGTTACTAAAATTTTAAAAGCGATTGTCATCAAATGAAATACTTATACTGTTTCTGTTACTAGGTTCTACCTAAATATTTGGAGTTCAGAACAAAATCAATTTGCCTGGCTCTTTCTCAACTATGATGGGGCCTGCTTCCAGTTCAGCCGGAACAGCTGCCCTACCATGACGTCTTAAAACCATCATTTTTTCGGTGAGAGAGAGACGTCGTTATACAGGATGAGTAGCACTATCCCGTTCTCTCACCGAAAAGATGATGGTTTTAAGACGTCATGGCAGGGCTACAGCTGAGTACTAGCATTTTACATGGAGTGATTGCCTCTGACCTCCACAGACCAGTTATTGAAGGTTAGAACAAGTCAATATGAGGAAGTGATAATAAGTGAAGACTAAAAGAATCTAATTTGTCTGTCAGAAGATTGCCAAAAAATATTGAACACGTATTTCTTCTTATGTCACGTAAACAAAAACTGGCTAAGGGCGTGTCGGATTTTGCACATTAAGGGTTCCGTTCCAAATATTGGTATGTGTTAGTAAAGTATACGTAATAATAAACATTATCATCCGAGTTCATAGGTCAATGGCAAGTTAAAAAATTCTTCGTAACAAAATTTTTGTAACAGACGACGCGGGCAGACGGACACGTGAGTGACAACAATAGGGCTACGTTTGGACCCTTCGCGTACGGACCGCTTAAAATCAAGACGATACAGTGCGTTGAAATTTTGCATGACGTCACACTTGAGTTAAAATTGTACAACTTTTTATTAAAAAGTGAGGTAACAAGCCCGACTCCTGAACTTTGATGCGTTTTATCTTTGTAATTTTTCATTGATTTGATAAAACAAAAAATTATTATTATCATCATCATCAGCCTTTTAATGTCCCCACTGCTGGGGCACTGGCCTCCTCTCTGTGAGAGGGTGTGGGCTGTAATCCACCATGCGGGCCCAATGCGGGTTGGTACGCGGGCCCAATGCGGATTGGTACGCGGGCCTAATGCGGATTGGTACGTGGGCCCAATGCGGATTGGTACGCGGGCCCAATGCGGATTGGTCAACAAAAAAAAAAAATACGTGTCCAATGTTTTTTGATAATCTAACTACGGACTAAATAGATTTTTTTTCCTTGAAATCATCCTTATTATTTTGAATACTGATTAGGTACCTATGTCTTAAGAATTTAATATTAAATTTATTCAAACTAAAATATACAGGAAGGCTAATTAAAAGGTTTAAAATGACAGTTTGCAAAAAGCCCTACAATGTAATTTGCATAATCTCAATAGATTCCTAGTCGTTTCTCACGCTATTGTTTGCCTACTAGTAGATAGGTACTAATTGTATGTACGTGTGTTTCTGAGACTAGAACTCTCTGTTATCATTTTAAACACTTATTTACGGTTGCAAAAGTTTCAGTTGCGTCTTCAAATTTAATTGTGCTCTGGTGTACCTAATGTATATTTTTTTCTGTGTTCAGCGAAATATCCCACCCACACGTACAAAGACTCCCATGTTGTAACTATCAGAAAACTCGTGCAGGGAATTCCACTCCTTAGCTGTACGCATAATGAATGTGTTCGCAAAACGTTTTGTACGACGTACAAAACGTTTCGAGTGGAATTCCCTGCACGAGTTTTCTGATAGTTACAACATGGGAGTCTTTAAGTCAAGAGTGAATAGATTACTTCTAGGCAAGCGTGCTCCATCTTTGACCTCATCATCGCTTACCATCAGGTGAGATAGCGGTCAAACGCGTGAAGGTTTTTTGAAATTAGCAATTTTTTTTTATCATATAGGATAAAAAAAAATTGCTAATTTCAAAAAACCTTGAACATAGTCCCAATCATTAAATAACAAAAGGACCAAAAATTAATTTGTTAAGACTTTTTTCTTGATCTTTGTTACTTTTGAGATGTTAATGTATTGCTTTTTTCTGTTTTATTTTATTAGTTAGTTAATGGTTGCTTTTATTTTAAAAATAACGTATTGGCTAAATGTTGTGTAGTTTTATTTTTTGTTGTTGTTTGAATCAACTTTGAATTTATCCCGGTAGATATTTATGACTTAAAATTAAAAGTATTTTAATTGTGACAAGTTTACGAAGCAGTCCATTGTATGTCATTATTTATTACTGTGGTTATCTCAAAAACAGCATTGTATTATAATTATTTACAATTAGAAACATAAATAATATGAAATTTATTACACTAAAACATTAATTATGTTTCAGAGATTTGAATAAAATTAAACTTCTTTTTGCATTGAGATACATGTATTCAAGTTTGATTGTATTTAAATCACATAATCCATCAAACTTTATTAAATTTTCAAACATGAATTTTAGATTAGAGTTGTTTTGTTTTTTTTTGAATTTGATATTTTATTATTTTCAACACAATCACAACACTTAGTACCATAGGACTACAATTTCTAAAGACGTTAGGACCACACACGAGATCACATGCACACTGAGCTGTAACACGCCACAGTCACGATATTGTCAGCATAATTGCGAACACACACTACCGTGTATTAAACTTTAATAGTGTTGTACTCGTAATGGATATTACACGGATAATTCGACTCATTTTAGATATTTTACAAAATAATCGTTTCGTTTATCATATTTTTATATCAGTGTCCGTCCACTGACCTTCCAAACTATTGGAATGCTTTTGACAGTCAAAAGTAGATATTGGTGCTGATTCTCTTGTTCAATAACTAAACTAAAATTAGAGAATCGCTATCTTTTACTAAAAGACAGTGAAAGAAAAGGACGGCTATAGCTATGAACTAAGTTAGAGATGTCAAACTAGTATACGCCTTGCGCTTCACCGTGTTTTTAGATTGTAGGTTGCCTTCATTTTATCAGAAATATCCTACGTCTGTTTAGGTGCAAATAATATTAACTGAGAGGTTAAAATATAAAAAAAAAACTGTGGTTTTTATTTTAGTTCAAATGCCGATTAAATGCCACCAACTTTAACAGACTGCTTGAAAAGTTTGGAATTTTTTTATTACTTGTGTTTTGCCAGTCGGGTTTTTGAAAATTTTAGAAGGTTAATACTATGAATCGTTTCCGCTCCTCACTTGATGAAATCCACCCAGGCGTTTAGGCTTCTGGCCGTGCCAAAGAAATAGACATATACATTATGACAAACCCGTTAACTAAGCATACTGTACGTCTAACAAAGAAGCTTTGCGCAAAAATTATTGCTGGAAAACGACTTTTATTTTTAGGTAAGGCGCAATATAACGCGAGCCCCGGCAAGTGGAGTTAAACACCGACCCTTCGCTCTAAGCCACGTAGGTACTTGTTGGATACGTTTGATATTTGTATTTATTGCGTTTTTGTAACTGCAAATGCGTAATTATTTCCGAAATTTCGAAAAAAGAAAACAAAAATTCAGGTAATGTGTGTTTGGAAAAAAGTCTAGTAACAATAACACTTGGAATGAGTTTTCGTAAAACAGAAAATAAAATTGCGGCTTAGACCTTCAATATCTTCAGAACCAGTGAATTCCCAGGTATGGTATAATGGAAAAAAAATATCCAAATAATGGGTTTAATATGTGGCTTTTGACTTCGGAAACTGTCTTTTTACACCCGATAAATATACTCTCGAAAAACATTAACCTCCTTCTGGGGCAGTTGGGTAACAAAACGGAAAATTAACGAAAACCATAAAGTACTTCTGGTAAGTCGATACTTTTTCAGTTTGTTTTATTTTAATTGATTTTTATTTATTTTAATGTAATTTTATTTGATTTCAATGATTTAATTTGAATGCTTAATTTGATTTATTTATTAGGTTTATGTGATTTGCAATGCTATGGGTGAAATTACCTTAAATAAAAGAATTGTTATTATTATTTATTTATTACGTAATTTTCTATGAACTTAATTATACCTTAGGTCATTCAGTATACCGTCAGGGGGGATCAAAATATACCCATGGGCATAATTTTTATCATCTAGATATGAAACTAAAATGATACAAAGTATGAGCGATCATAATTTTGATACAAAGTATGCGCTTAGCGATCATAATTTTGATACAAAGTATGCGCTTAGCGATCATAATTTTGATACAAAGTATGCGCTTAGCGATCATAATTTTGATACAAAGTATGCGCTTAGCGATCATAATTTTGATACAAAGTATGCGCTTAGCGATCATAATTTTAATATGAATAAATGATACCTACTACTATATTTCTTGATTGAATTGTGGCACTGGCCTTGATCGTCTGAGTCTTCTAATCAGTTACCTATTTTTTTTAAACTGTATTTATGCATAAGTTAGAAACACTGTACACTGGCGGAGTTAGTTCCTTTATTTTGGCACAAGCAACTGAAGGAACAGGGGTGCGTTTTAGCTAGTATTAAAAGTCAGACCCGCCCTCCCGATCCACCCAGAGCGCGAGAAGTCATTGGATGATTTTCCAACAACTAAATATAAATCCTTACTTAGTGCCTTAAGCATTTTTTACCAATACATACTTAGGTACCTACATACATACAAATACATAATGCTACTGATAAAACGAATTAAAAACGAATCCAACAAATCAACGCTGTCATGATTCTACCACGTGCATCCACCTCTGCCCAATATTTCATCGCTTAAGCCGCTATAAGTCCCAATGACCTTGAGTGGTTAGCCTGCGGGTTCTATGCTGAGCTCACGTAACGTGTCCTACGTCCACCCCGTAATAGGAATTGCCCTTCAAGGAGCGCTGTCCGAAATTAGACGCATTATTAATTTATTAAACATAAAACAACAGTTATTATTATACTAAAACACGTATACTAAATAATTAAATGATCTTTAAAATGGTGAAGGTTTCATATAAATACGCTTTATAGTTTTTCCGTGATTCTCAATTTTTTATCCGCGTTAGACATAACTTTATAAATGAATTACACTATTATAAAAATATAATTTCAAATATTCTCATATCAAATTACGACGGAAGTTGTCTAGAGTAATACATATTTTTTTCAAAGAAATAAGACTAGTCGTTTAGACGTGATGTTCAATTAAAAACCATTAGAAGTCGTCTAACTGCGTCTTAAGGGGCTCAAGATAAAGTGTCATTTTATCAGTGATAAAGAGTGTCAAAAGTCCTAGCTTTTTGTAATTTACTACGTCACCATCATTACAGCCGAAAGACGGCCTTGGCGACTTGGGGGAGGCCTATGTGGCCAGTGGCCACATAGGCCTCCCCCAAGTGTTGCCACATCGACCGGTCCTGCTGTGCGTCTCGCATCCAGTGGACTCTCGCGACGTTCACCAGGTCATCGGTCTACCTTGTGGCAGGCCTTCCAACACTGCGTCTCCCGGTACGTGGTCGTCACTCCAGAACCTTTCGGCCCCATCGACCATCTGTTCTGCGAGCAATGTGCCCTGCCCACTGCCACTTAAGTTTAGCGATTCTTCGGGTTAAGTCGGTAACTTTGATACTTATTAGTATTTTGGACAATCATTAGTGCTGATAGAAAGTGTCTTCATCTTTAACTTACGGGCATTTCACGTAGCTTCATAGAACTAATATTTTTTAGGGTTTGAAGTCATCAATTAATAACTTCTCCCGCTCTGGGTAGAGCTGGGGCGTGGTAGACTTTAACTGACTAAAACTCACCCTTGTTCCTTCAGTTGCCTGTGCCAGGGCTGCAGTGACTAGAATTAAGTAATATCTCATCATCATCATGATCATCATTTCAGCCGAAAGACGTCCACTACTGGACATAGGCCTCCCCCAAGTGTTGCCACAATGACCGACCCTCACCAGGTCATCGGTTCACCTTGTTAGAGGCCTTCCAACGCTGCGTCTTCCGGTACGCGGTCGCCACTCCAGAACTTTTCAAGCCCATCAACTGTCTGTTCTGCGAGCAATGTGCCCTGCCCACTGCCACTTCAGTTTGGTGATTCTTCGGGCTATGTTGGTAACCTTGGTTCTCTTGCGGATGTCATCATTCCTGATTCAAAGCCCTCTCTATTGCCCATTGGGTGACTTAAGCCTTTTGATAAAGTAATACCTAGGTTGATGTATGTATCTAAGTATGTATGTATTTATTATTATATATTTTCATCTGTTTGTCTTTCATATGAATTACACCTGGGGGCTTAGACAAAGTAACAATTTAAAAACGATAACGAAGTTAGAAAAGACTAAAATGTATGAGATTGACATAAACCGCGCTAAGTCACGTGGTCAGTCGACTGTCGACATCGTTATCGCAAGTTGGTAGACAATATTATAATTCGTAACGAAACATAAAGAAACGAATTGCTATCGTGTTTATCCCATACAAATGCGTAGACAAGCAGCGCTTTCAGAGTTCGCCTTCGCCTCGATCGTGATCGCCAAAAAAGATAACGAAGGAACGCTAACGCCAGGAAATGTTTATCGATATCTCAGAGACGATGACGAATTTAGATATCGTTCCGCTACGAAGCGCTGTTACTTTGTCTACAGGGCCTGTTCTGTCTCTGCACCGCCTAAGGTCGACTGGTACAAGATACCTAGGGCATTAAGTCTGCTTTTGTACAATGTGTTTTACTTATGCCTAAGTTTTTTATAGATAAATACATATAAAATAGATTATAGAGCGGGTTTTGAGATGCCGAGCACTATTCCTTTCCTTGAAACAACTCTACTACAGAGAAAAGTAACGATTAATTATTAATATTTTAAGTCAAGAAGTCTGGAGCAATTCCGCTATTACTTTTTAAAATAAAACAAGCTTAGTAATCCCAAGAGTTCACGGTCAATCCGATTTATATTAATTTTCTTCTCGGTTCTTCAGCGTTTACTCTCAATCATTAACTAATGATGTGGAGCCACTGTCAGCGAGTCGAGAAAAATAAATAATATAAACCTACATGGTTATGCTTAATAATTTTCTATAGTTAAAAAAGAGGTCCCGATGAAAGAGTAATAAATATGATAAAAGTCTTACGAATAGATCGCTTTATCGCTTTTTAGGGTTACGTACCCGAAGGGTAACCAACGGGACTCGATTGCTAAGCCTCCGCTGTCCGTCTGTCTGCCAGCGGACTGTATCTCATGATCCGACAGTTGTAGTATTTCTGTTGCCGCTATAACAACAAATAATAAAAATAAATTTAAAATTAAAGGGTCTCCCTTACTAGAAACGTGTTTTCTTTGGCTTTTTTGCTTGATCTTAATAATACATAATATGGTTTAACCTCGCCCATTTCACCCCATGCACAATTACAGATCAGTGCCCCAGAGACTAAAAAGTCGCAAAAGTTTTCTAGGATGCGTGAGTCCATCTGATGGCAATTCCACCTCAGAAAGATGCAACCTCTGGCGAGAGACGTTCGGTCCACCTAATTGTTTTATCGAGCCATCGGTGAGCCTACCACTTGGGCATGCGCTGTCGTGGCCAACCTGGAAAACTTTAAATAGACTACGTACTCAGGTTGGCCGCAGTAAAGACAACCTCCACAGGTGGGGGTTCTCGGATGGCTCCGATCTTCGGTGTTTGTGTGGCGTCCCTCCGCAGACCATGGCCCACCTATCATCTTGCTCCGCGTGCCACCTGTACATGTGAGAACCTTATGACTGCGTCAGCGAATGCAGTTGCCGTCGCTGAATACATACAAACAATAATATTTAATTAAATTTGCCATCGACACGCTAAGAAGAAGATATGGTTTAAAAGAGTGTCTATGGAGTTTCTTGCGCGTTCTTCTCCATAAAGATCTACGCTTTGGAATGTGACTTATTGACAATTCAAAAGTAAAATAAATGCTTTGGCCACAAGTAGACGCGTATAATCTTGTACGATGGTATGGAACCCTTTATGCGCGAGTCCGAATCGCACTTGGCCAGTTTTTATATCCGCTGACTCTTGAACCCTACCTCTCTGTTTGCATGAAGCCCGACTTAGGTCGTTGCTTATTAAAAAAATAATTTTTATTCAACAAAATGGCTATACCGTGGCATTTTTTCAATAAGTATTTTTTTTTAATCGCTACAAGTTGGGTTTATGATAGTTTTAGAAAAAAGGTCCTGTATAAGCATAAATTGTAATTTTTTAAATAGACTTTATTTTTCATATTTTAATGAAAATTAGTCATGGTAGCAAAACATACTAGCCGAAATTCAACAGCTAGGATAGGTTACTTCTAGGTAAGCGTGCTCCATCTTCGACCACATCATCGCTTACCATCAGGTGAGATAGTGGTAAAACGCGTGCCTATTAAAAAAAAAAGCTATCCTACCTTTTACCATCAGGAAGTTCCAGTCCCTACATCCCTCCATCATCGCTCGATGCTATTATAAGCATTATCACCGGACTTACATAAGTATGCCACAGCTCTGTTGGAAAATAACAAGTCGTCGTAAAATGGTTTGCTAATTTTGAAGCGGACAACTTACACACAACATAATAAGTCAAATAAAAGGGGAATGCCATCGCTGCCGGCGGCGGCACCCAAAAATAACGGCGGTGGGAACTGGCAGTATACTGCTGCCGGCAGCTCTGTCAGCTTACCTTATATACGACGATTGTTTGTTTGAAGTGAGTGGGCGACCACTCGACCCCGACAAGCCTTGAACTATTTAGTTCAAGAGCGAGCAAAGCAAGCTCGGGAACTTGGGACACCCCAGCACAGACAGGTTAGGTTCATTGTTAGGTTCTTTTAAACCCTGCAAACAGAAATAGAAGCCCCGCAACTGGACTCCGTTGGCTTTCCTTACTTACGACCGTCGTTAGCACATTGCCGGCTGAACATCAGCTGTTTTTTTAATTATACCTACCCAGCCTATCAAAACAGACTTTGTTTTATGAAACGAAACGCATAATACATCTCCCTATTTCACCTCTTTCATTAGGTATATGTGAACCTAGTCGAGTGTGTAAAGCATTGGGTCAAGTGATACGTATCCTTGTGATTCCAAATTCAAATCAAGCTTGGACACGGTTATTTTTTCGATTTTTTGGAACTTGTTTTTGAAGATTTTTATGCAAAGGATTTATTTTTTTATTGTTTGTGACTTTTTAGTACATTTTAACTGACTTAAGTTTTTTTTTGCAAATTCAAGAAACTTTTGATAAGCTTTTTGTTCTAAGTTTGCGCCGGCGGCCAATTCAGCAACCGGCGCTGGCAGCTAATTCGGGATAAGGCGCCGTTTTTTGTGTGCCATAAGTATTACTCACAAATATATCATTAATTTCTCTCATATTATAATGAGATTAATATGAACATTCTCGAGACAAAAACAAACGTTTTTAATATTAATGTCGTGTCCAAACATCGCATAAGTATCGTCATTAAAGTTCAGAATATTACGAAAATTACAAAATTGCCCAATCAGCCACGGATCAAATGACAACGAGATTACTTCCTGTAATATTTATTTTATGACAAAAAATATTAGCGTTATACGTTTATTTGGTAATTTTAAATGGACATGGAAATTATACGAGACCTTTGACCGACAATACAATGTCAAACAATAATATTATTCTTCGGTTTCATTCTTCGGTGTTTCAAGTATTTAGTATTTATTATTTGTAATATCTTCTGTTTATTAATTAGTTAGTATTTTTATACATACCTACATTACACGCATATAAACACCTTCAACATAATATCTATTTGCTGTTTATGCCTATATATAATATATATATATATATATATATGTATATATTTTAATAGAACTCGTTTCACTATTACACTTTGTTCGTAGCTGTTAACTTCAAATGATCCGTCACAGTCCTTTGAAAGGTTGATTTGAAAACCAGCGTCAGGTGGCTCCAGCCCGTCTGACATTATCAATATTATTATTCATTATTATTTGCTTAATGTGGTGAGAATAACAATTAAATGAAATAAACATAGCACATTATTGTTCATTATCTGTCCCTCTTTTCTATTTTATTTGCAATATTGAAATGTTAAATAAATTATATGAATTATTATTTTTAAATAAGTGACATTTATGATTGTTTCGAATTTTAATTTTTTGACTTTGCCAATTTAATTTGTATGTAATCTATCTGTATGTAATAATGAAATTGTGTGTTGTGTTTTGTCTTAATTTTATTTATTTTTCTAATAATTTTTAATTAATGTACCTAATGCTGTTATATGATCCAACAAGTTGATTGAAATAAAGGAATTGAATTGAATTATCGCTGAAATGGACTTTTTGAGCGTAGTCGTGAAGCACACACACTTCGTTTGTTAACCAACTTTCGAAAAAGGAGGAGGTTCTATGTTCGACTGTATGTTTTTTTTTTTTTTTTTATGTATGTCCGCCGATTACTGCGTCAATTGTGGACTGATTTTCAAAATTCTTTTTTTATCCGAAAGAATATACTCCCGAGGTGGTCCCATTTAAATTTTATCAGTGCTTTTTATAAATTGCTTCAGTGCTTTTTGAGAAACTGAACAAAAACGAAAAATACGTTTACCTCGATGACATTTTGGTGTTCTCCAAATGTTTAAATTCCACGTTCCATGCTATTGGGGTTTTTAGTTCCGGGGTATAACAACTAAAAAGTGAAAAATAAAAAACTTTTTTACAAAAAAAACAACCGACTTCCAAAAAAAAATACACTAAAAATTAAAAAATAACTTTAATTTCGGAAGTCGGTGTTTGTATTTTACTTCTTCGTTATTTGACACCGACTTGGAAGTCGGTTGTTTTTTTTGTAAAAAAGTTTTTTATTTTAAATATGTATGTTTTTCTTCATTGTTATTTCTGTATACCGTGCGTGTCTCGTGTACTGTTGCTGAATAAATTTTATTCTTTCTTTCTTTCTTCTCGGGACCATGGTCCCGGACGTTTAGATTTAGACGGGCCTCTACAAGTTAGCTTGTAGACACTTAATAGAATGAGGAACCTGACTACTGCCCGTTTACAACTACAACACATTCATTTCGAGATGTTGTTGCATCATGTAGGACTCAAAATCGTTGCTTAGCTAACAACACCGCTTAAGTCGTGTGACTAACTTTACAGTAGAGCGAAAAAACTGAATAATTTATTGTAATGATTGTACTGGAGCGCTGTGACAACTATTTGAATACTGGCCTGACTGGTCGTCAGTTCGATTCGCGACAAAGAGTTCTATCCAAATATTGAAAAGAAAAAAAAAAACAAAAACCCAACGGTATTTTTTTTTTGTAGATTGAGAAAAACTAAAAATCACACTTATTTTTTTATTTCGTGTTCTCAGCAAACCCTTTCATTGGGTAAACATATCATGGTAATCCATACAAAATAACTAGTCCGCCATATTGGATGCAGAATGACGTCACGTATCTGCGCATTGTCATCCAAAGTTGTCCCACTTCCCGATTTCCGATTAAAATGAAATTTTGCATACTAAACATGTGTTTAGTATTAGTGTTACAAGTGAAGCCAATATAAGTGTGTTGAAAACCGCGAGTTTTCGACTTAAAAAAGAAAGCTGTGTTGTTTGCTATGCGACGAAATGTGTCATGGCTTTTCTTCATTTCAAACGAAGCCCTATTGTTGTCACTCACGTGTCCGTCTGTTCGTCCGTCGTCTGTCACAAAATTTTGTTACAAAGAATTTTTTAACTTCCCATTGACCTAAGAACTTCAATTTCGTGATGTTTATTATTACGTATACTTTACTAATAACAAATACAAATATTTGGTACGGAACCCTTAATGTGTGAAATCCGACACGCACTTAGCCAGTTTTTTTTAAGGGTCTACCTCCCCTTAAGTGGCGCCCTCATTGAATAAAAATTCGTAATCATTCATGCATAGAAAATAAAGATGAAAGAATCCTATGGTGCGTTTGTTACACATAGGATAAGGTATTGTTACGTTGTTAAAACAGGACTCAAAGTGTTTTGTATCCAAAGTAGTAAGCAAAAGTGTCGAAAACGGCCGTTTTGGTACTTTTCCTTACTACTTTGGATACGAAACACTTTGAGTCATGCTTCCACAACGTAAAAATACCTTATCCTCTTTGTAACAAACGCAATATAGGATTCTTTAATCTTTATTTTCTACGCTTTGCTACGATTTTTTATTCAATGAGGGCGCCACTTGGCGGCTATATACGCCTTAAGTGCCACGACGCCAAAATCGCGATGTGGCTATTTGAAAGATCCACAACGAGTTGTGAGCCATTTATTCACACATGGAGTGATTTAGGTCTGTACTCGTAACACATACATTTTTCCCATATAGCGTGCCATATTCAATGCTAACTAATCGATAGTTTAACGCGCAGTGGGTAAGTAATTAAAAACGCGCGTTTAATGATTCTAACGATAGTCCTGCTGTAATTTAAATATGAAAAACTGATCATATCACCAATAAATTAGCAGTTACTGTTTTAATACAGTATGTACCTAGGTACTGTTTAAGTATAGCGGTCACGTTCCGAACAAATCATGTATTTTTTCAGGTTTTTTTTAAACTATATACTTCTTATAGGTTTTCTTGAAATCTATACGTAAAGAACTACGTTCTGTATTTTTTTCAAAATTTTAAGGCCATTGGTTTCGGATCAGATAAGGGAATGGTAACTTTTCATCTATTTTCTTAAATAACTTATAAATTATATATTTTAAGGTTATGAAAAAAAAATATTTCAGACCCTTACAATAAGACCTTTCATCAGATATGTAGCACGGTACAGTTTGGAAAGTTTTTTTTTAATTTTCCGATTTGCACCACAAAAGTGGCCCCCATATTCCAAATCCGTTTTTACGTTACACCTCCGTGTTTGGGTCACAGATAATAAATGATAAATGAATGATAAATTATTTTATTTTTGTAACTAGGTTTTAATAACACTTTCACACGTCAACATTTTTTTTTAGCTAGATGAGGCCGGTGTTCCTAGCTGATGAACAAACTCAGAGGTCAAAGTCTCTTTTGAAGTGTTCAAATCCATACAATATGTACTGGTTAAATCATATGAGAACCATGTAGGTACGTTTATGTCTAGGATGAGCTTTTTGAAGACAGCAACACACAAATTCGAGTGGACCTGTCCAGACAGTGCAAGCATTTGTCAGTCATCGTGAAGCTCAACTCAGAACTATTATATACTATATTATTCATGTGTGCACCCAGCTAAATCAGTCTTGTAGATTCGGAGCATATTGACTGTGATAGACGGACAGACAAATACACGAGTAATCCTATAAAGATTCCTTTTTTCTTTCAGACTTTCGTAACCCTAAAAAAATAAATTGTTTGTTTAATGCACTTTCCCAAACTACCAATCTTATTTATGAAACTTTCCAACCATTATGCTTAGTTAAATTACTAAGTAGCGGATTATAAATTTAAAAAAAAAACCGACCAAGGGTTTCGTACCATAAACTGAAAAAAAACCCCCAAAAAAACACGTTTCTAGAAACGTGTCTTTTAGTGCTGTATCTCATGATCCCTAGTAGGTAGACAGTTGAAATTTTCACAGAATATGTATTGCCTTTAATTTATTTTTATTATTTGTTGTTATAGCGGCAACAGAAATACACACCCTGAAAAATCTCAACTGTCTACCTATTACGGATCATGAGATACAGCCCACTGACAGACTGACGGACAACGGAGTCTTAGTAATAGCATTTATTTTTGGCATTTGGTTGGGCCAACAATAAATGCTATCATTTTATTGTTGGCCCAACACTGCGGACGGCGAGTAATGGGTTGCTCGCCGTCCGATCAGCACCAGGCCCGAGAGTCGACGGCGCGTAGTTTTGCTTGTTACACGCGCGCCTCAAAGCCCGTCATGGCCGATGCCTGCCCAGGGGTTGAGGATAAATTCGAAACAGAGTTACCTCGCCCCTGGGCAATCAGGGTAGGGAAGGAACAGGGGTGAGTTTTAGTCAGTAAGAGTCTGACACGCCCTCCCGCTCCACCCAGAGCGGGAGATTGGATTAAAAAAACACAAAAAAATAAATAATAATAAATGCTATTAGGGTTACCCTTTGGGTATGGAACCCTAAAAAGAATATAACTATATGAGACGTTATGTTGTCTCATCCATCACGTTCAGCTGTCTATAGTACAAAACCTTCTTCAAATGATTAGTCAATAGACCACCCACATCTATCTTTCTTCCCGAAAGAATCAATGTTTAAACTAATCACATGCTTATTCATTACATTTTATAAAACAAAGTACCCGCCGCGTCTGTCTGTCTGTTCGCGCTAAACTCAAAAACTGCTGTACAGATTTCCATTTGGTTTTCACCATTAGAGAGTGATTCATGAGGAAGGTTTTAGTGTATAATTTATACACGTGCAAAGCTGGGGCGGGTCGCTAGTTTTTTGTAAAAACATATTTATAAAAAAATAAAAATAAACTAGGGACCAGACTACATGTTTATCATTTCATTAATAGCGTGAGTTTAATAATTAAGGCATTCGTGAGCGACATTGTTTTCAACGGTGAACTTAACATGAAATTGCATTTCAATCGGATTACAATCCTAATTGCTTAAATGTATTGATTAGAACCTGTAATGACAGGTTATTGTTTCAAAACCATTGCTATGATACAGAATTATATGGTGGTCCTTTGGGTCACATTAGGTTGGGAAGGTTGAATCAAAAATTGTCTCAAGGTTGTTAATTAGGGTCATCGCTGCAGGAAGTTTAACCCTTCTACCCCCATCGGCCAAATCCGGGTTTCAAATTGAACCCCGACGACAACCCGGGTTGACAGCCGATTATTATTTTTTTTTTCACTTTTTTTTTTTTTTTGTGTCGCACTCACCAGTGAGTGCCAGGGCTAAACAGGTTGATTATTTCCATTACAAAACTGGCTGACCCGGGGAACTTCGTACCGCCTCAGAATCAATAAATTAATCCATTTTCGAGATATCATCCAAAAAGCCATTTCATACAAAATGTGTGAGAAAATGAATTTTCTATTTTTTTTTGTTTTCGTGAATTTTCCGATCTTGCTATTCGGGGCGGAAACAAACCCAAAAAATCAAAGGACATAAAAATCGGTCGCGGTGTTTTGAGTTATTATAAACGATATGACTAACACGATTTCGTTTTATATACAAGATATATATAGAAAAATTAGAATAAGAGACGAAAATAGATTTTGATATAGATATAAGGCTGTTCTCTCAAAAAAAGCTTGCAAATGAAGCAGATTTTCGTCGGCACTTACAGAGAAATTACATCTGACAACATACAATCTTAAAATTTTCACAGTATAAGAATCTTGTTGACCCAAAGCCATATAAATAGTCAAAAATTCATTTGGTACGGAACCCTAAATTTGCGAAGTCCGACACGCACTTGGCCGTTTATTTTTAAATATTTCTTAAACATTAATGTAAGAAACATTATAAAATATAAAAAATATTTTTTTTTTTTTCAAGCTCATTGGGCATTAAAAAATTCGTCCACCTCGCTGTCAATGCGAAAAGTGCCCAGAACGCTGGCAGCATTGCCACGTTGAATGGCAATGCTGATTCGTTGGCCGAAAAAAAGGCCAGCCCTCTGGTCACGTGAAGAGTCGACAATAATAAAAATAATAGCTCACCGGTATCGGGAACAGGGTTCAAGGTATCGGGCGGTCAGGGCTCCAAAGAGAAGAACCGCCTAACGACGCTATCCTTTATTTCGAGTAACAATGAGACGGGTTAGTAACACTAAATAAACTAATAGCTATGTCAGAGACACAACTACATACAATAACAATAACAACATGTAAATATAAAAAAAATTATTAATAATTACTTCACTTCAGTATTGCAGTGAAAATACTGGAGTAACAATTAATAATACAGTTGTCCAGCCTGTCAGCAATCATGCCCAGGATGCTGTTGGAACTGGCTCACACCCTGTGCACCAAGGATGCACATCTTTTACGCCTTCTTTTTTTTTTCGGGGTTGCAAATCATCCTATGACTTCTCCCGCTCAGGGTGGAGCGGGAGGACTGTCTGACATGTCAGACTCTTACTGACTGAAACCCACCCCTGTTCTTTCCTTGCCTGAGTGCCCAGGGGCGCGGTAACTCTGTTACGAATTTATCCGCGCCCCTTGGCATAAGGATGCACATCTTTTACGCATCCTACTAATAATATAAATTCGAAAGTTTGTATTGATAAATGTTTGTTACTCAATCACGCCAGAACACCTGAAAGGATCTGGATGAAATTTGGCACTGAGATAGATTATAGTCTGGCATACCACATAGCACATATAGCAGTGGTGGCCCAGTGGTAACGGCCGCCACTTACAAGTTGTAGGTCGTGAGTTAAAACCCAGGCAGGCGCTTTACTTTGTGTAAATTATTTCATCACCACTGCTCTCAAAACGGTGAAGGAAAACATCGTGAGGAAACCGGCATGTCCTAGAACCAAAAATTCGAAGAGATGTGACATCCACCAACCCGCATTGGGCCCGCGTGGTGGATTGCGCCCACACCCTCTCACAGAGAGGAGGCGTGTGCCCCAGCAGTGGGGACATTAAAAAGGCTGATGATGATGTTGATGGTAACACATAGACTAATTTATAGTGGGGGAAGTATTTATTCCACGAGGGCGAAGTTGCTGGCAGAAGCTGGTTAATGTATAAAAGCAGCCAATAAAAAAAAACTGCTCTATTATTTATTTCACTCATTTCAAAAATACTTTAAAAAGGATTGTAACATCCCTTTTGGTATCCTTACTTTATTTTAATCATTAATTTTAATTTGATATCAAATGCTTCAACTTTGGTTTCATTTTATTGCTCGTTTCTTTATTAAATGATTTCTCATACTTAGATCATTTATACCTTAGTTTAATTGAATACATTATTGTGACGACACAATTGTTGAGAGACGTCATTATATTACATAACGTTTAAAGGAAAATTACACGGTTTTGTGAAGGTCAGTGATGAAGAATAATGATTGTTGTGGTGGCGAAAGGAAATTGTCTACATTGTCTGACGGTGTTAGCAATTTTATGAGACTGCCATAGTTAATTAGTAGGTACTTCCACCATAATAAATATGCCTATGTGATTTTCCAGATCATAATCTGGAATCTCAATGTAAGATCAATGTGATATTCCAGATTATAATCTATCTCTGTGCAAAAATGCATCTAGATCCGTCCAGCCGTTTTGGCGTGATTGAGTAACAAACATCCAAACTTTCGCATTTAAAATATAACTAGCTGTGCCTGCGGTTTCACCCGCGTTTATGTATCTTTCGTAATTTTTTTTTTTCATAAAATGTATCCTATATTACTTCTATTACCTCCAAGAATATGTGGACAAAGTTTCATGATGTTCGGTTGAGTAGTTTTCGCGTGAAAGCGTAACAAACAAACTTACATTCACATTTATAATATTATAAGATAGTAGGAAGTGGGATTGTCTGATGGCGCAGATTTACAGAAGAACAATTACACATAATTCCATGGTATGTAATCATTAAATAAACTGCATGACTTATTATTATTTACATAATACTACAATCGTTTAGGGGATTCAAAATGCGAAAACAAGATTGAGAGTCAGTTTGAATTTTATTTATTACTAGCTACGCCCCGCGGTTTTACCCGCCTAGACCGGAATAAAACGTATCCTATATGTTAATCTAGACTATAAGCTATCTACATACCGAATTTCATTCAAATCGGTCCAGCAGTTTGAGCGTGAAGAAGTAACAAACATACACACTCACAAACTTTCACATTTATAATATTAGTAGGATATTTTGATGACCTACAACAAAAATGAACACAAAAAAAAAACAATGTAATTTTTTTGTTGTTGTGAATAATCCATTCCTTCAATCACAATAGGCCATAGCTTTTTAGTATGTTCTCAGTCATAGTATAAGTGAATCCGGGAAATCTGCAGAGATGTTAATTCACCCAACGGAGACCACACCCCCAGTAGCCGCCGCAGGAGCCGGGGTGGCGTCGGGGGTCGCAAGCCGATCGCCGGCCACCACAGGCGCGGACTTGTGGACGGCGAGTAATGGGTCGCCTGTCGTCCGATAAGGATCAGTGGGCCTAGTGTGAGTTTTTTAACGCGCTCGAACGCGTTTGCGTAAACGTTCGCTTATGTCAAATCGTATAGAAAAAAAGAGGTTACCCGCTATAATTTTATGTGGAATGGGACCTTAGGGCACCCCGACACGGACAGTTTAGGTTCGAAGGGGATGACGGGGGCTACAGTGAGCGAGCAAAGCCAGCAAACGCACCCACCGTCATCCCCTTCCTGTTAGGTTCCTTTCCTTCCTGCAGATAGAAATAGGAGCAACCCGCAGCGGGGCTTCGTCAACCTACTGACTGTCGTTAGCACATTGCCGGCTAAAAAAAGTACCGCTTTTCAATTACTAACTAGATTTTATTTTTAGTAGGCTACCTGGAACTTAACTAGTTAGCATAGGATGATTATTTCAAAAAAAAATGTTAGGTAAGGTTAAAACTGTGACCCCTACGTCAGAAACGACTAAATTATACATGTAAAAAAAAAATTATGACTGGGTTAGAAAAGGAGGACGTCGCGAGACGATCTCCGGCCACCGTAGACCCGGGCCTGCGGACGGCCAATAGTGGGTAACTCGCCGTCCGATCAGCACCAGGCCCGAGAGATGACAGCGCGTAGTTTCAGTGTTCCACGCGCGCCTCAAAGAATTGTCAGCAAAACATGGCGGGGCCCGTCATGACCGATGCCTGCTCAGGGGTTGAGGATAAATTCGAAAGAGTTACCTCGCCCCTAGGCATTCAGGGCAGGGAAGGAACAGGGGTGGGTTTTAGTCAGTAAGAGTCTGACACGCCCTCCCGCTCCACCCTAGAGCGGGAGATATTATTGAGTGATTTCCCACTCCACAAAAAAAAGAGCGAGGGTTTATAAAATAAAACATTTGCGGAATAAGTTGTTTGTGAAATAAATAGTATACACAACACACACACTCACACAAACTAGTACATTGGAACAATAATTGGTAATACGATATAGTGTCTACAACGGTTCCTTCCCTGCCCTGAGTGCCCAGGGGCGAGGTAACTCTGTTTCGAATTTATCCTCAACCCCTGGGCAGGTGTCTACTACCGTTAGCAGTTATAATTATTTTTATTCCAAAGATATGATGTGTAAATATCATTATGTTATAGAAAATTATGCTTAATTATTATTATGCCCACTGTAATTATGGCATTTAACATTATGTCAAAACATTTATGCCTAATAATATTATACGTAATGATAATTATGCCGAATTTCAATATGCCAATGTAAATTATGACAATATATTTTATGCTTGTCAATAATAACCGAGAATATTCTCACTGAAAAACTCTTATTACTCGGTTTCCGTTTAGCACAAATAAACAATTTATGTTGCATATAGAATTACAAACTGTATCTCGGAGACGTTGGCCATCAAATTGCGGTTTATAGCTTAGCGCTACTGCATGTAATAATATAACGTAAGGCTTGCCTTACGTTATATTAAGGCCATATTACCGGCCAAATGGGGTTGCCATCATTGAATAAAAAATCGTAGGCAAAGTACCAAAAACGGCCGTTTTTCACACTTTTGCTTACTACTTTGGATAAGAAATATTTTGAGACCTGTTTTAACAACGTAAAAATACTTTGTACCAAACGTGACGTTGGATTCTTTAATATTTATTTTCTACGCTATGCTAAGATTTTTTATCAAATGAGGGCGCCACTTGGCGGGTAGTAGAGCCTTAACAAGCTAGAACTGTGTATGTATGTAGCATAAAGGATCAGAAAGGTTCGTGGATATTGGGCAACGTAAGACTGGGCCAGTTAAGCAAGATCCGACTATGTTTGAGAACAGTGGTGGCCCAGTGGTAATAGCCGCGACTTACGAGTTGTACTCGTAAGTCGTGGGTTCGAACCCAGCCAGGTGGTTTACTTTGTGTAAATTATTTCATCATCATTGCCCTCAAAACAGTGAAGGGAAACGTGAGGACACCAGCAAGTCCTAGAACAAGTTTTTTTTTTTTTTTTAATTTTGCCCCACAATACAGGAGTAATTCCTAGGAATTACTCCTGTATCGTGGGTGCGTTCACAAACATGTATATTCACATACACAAGACACCCAGACCTGGAACAACTATCTGTAGGCCGTACAAATATTTGTTCCTTGCGGGGATAGAACCCGCGACACGCAGCGCAGCAGCTGAAAAATATTTGTTCCTCGCGGGTTCGATCCCCGCACGGAACAAATATTTGTATGCCCTACAGATAGCTGTTCCGGGTCTGGGTGTCTTGTGTATGTGAGTTTAAATGTTTGTGAACGCACCCACGATACAGGAATAATTCCTAGTGTGGGGCAACGTTTTTAAAAAAAAAAAAAAAAATCTGCACTGGGCCACGTGGTGGAGATATTGTGGACAAATATTGTGGAGAGAAAAATAAACATTTTGATGTGAAACATCTATTGGCGCGGCTTGGCAGTAAAATCGATAAGACTCGAATGTCGTGTCGGCAAACTGCATGACGCCGTCGTGCCACGATGCTCCTACTACGCCGCTGCTCTCGACTCCCTTCTCCCTAGAAACATCTATGCGAAAAAAAAGTAACACAACAGAACACAACAACTAACAACAACAACAAACAACAACAACAAACAACAACAACCAACCACAAATAACAACCAATCAACTACAACAACCAATAACAACAACAACCAATAACAACAACCAACAACAAACAACAACAACAAACAATAATAACCACCATCATCATCATCATCAGCCTTTTAATGCCCCCACTGCTAGGGCACAGGCCTCCTCTCTGTGAGAGAGTGTGGGCCGTAATCCACTACGCGGGCCCAATGCGGATTGGTGGATGTCACATGTCTTCGATTTTTTTTTGTTTTAGGACATGCCAGTTTCCTCTCGATGTTTTCCTTCACCGTTTTTAGAGCAGTGATAATTACATAACTTACACAAAGTAAAGCACCTGCCTGGGTTTGAACTCACGACCTACAACTTATAAGTCGTGGGCCGTGGCCGATACAACAACACAAAATAGATGTTTCACATCTGCCGGGCGTCCCGTGACGGCCAACTTTTTTTTTATTGTTATTTTTATTTAATATTCTCTCTCCTAGAGAGAGGAAGCCTGAGTCCCAGCAGTGCTAAAATTATTATTCTGATTACGTTATGTTGTGTAAATGTTTGCAATTTGTTCGACCAGGACGGTCTTTGGATACAGGGAAACGTCAGGAAGGGCCAATTAAGCAAGGACGGTGTTTATATGTGCCTTGAATGACCAGGAAGGTCTTAAAATATTGGACAACGTACCGCAGGACTAGTAAAGCAAGACCTTTGTATGCATGTGGCTCGAAGGACCTGATGGTTCTTATAAATTGGGCGATTGACTGAGATTAATGACTTGTTCTTATGCTGGTTCCTGGTATAGATGGTAACAGCTGCGTTGGTATGATTTAGGGGTTCTAACCAATGTGTTGCAAGTCGGTACGTAATTATTATTAAGAGAGGCAAATATTTATGATGAAAGTTATATGCTGAGATATAGTTATTATATTTTTTTTAATTTTTAGGGTTCCGTACCCGAAGGGTCCAAACGGAGCCCTATTGCTGTCACTCACGTGTCCGTCTGTCCGTCTGTCTACCCGTATGTCTGTCAGTTGTCTGTCCGTCTGTCTGTCCGTCTGTATGTCTGTCTGTCCGTCTGTCTGTCCGTCTGTCTGTCCGTCTGTCTGTCTGTCCGTCTGTCTGTCCGTCTGTCTGTCCGTCTGTCTGTCCGTCTGTCTGTCCATCTGTCTGCCCGTTTGTCTGTCCGTCTGCCTGTCGTCTGTCTATCCGTCTGTCTGCCCGCCTGTCTGTCCGCCTGTCTGTCCGTCTGTCTGTCCGTCAGTCTGTCCGTCGTCTGTCACGCAGGTTTTACAGCAAAACGGTTGGAGCTACAGTCTTCAAATTTTTACAGTATGTATCTTGAACAGACCCAAACCCACACAAATAGTCAAAAATACATTTAGTACGGAACCATAAATAAGCGAAGTCTTTGTCGTTTTACTTTGTCGGTTTTTATTATTAGTTAGTTTGATTTGACGACACGGTTGGCGCAGTGGTCGAGCGTTCGGCTGCTGCGCTGCGTGTCGCGGGTTCGATCCCCGCACGGAACAAATACTTGTATGACCTACAGATAGTTGTTCCGGGTCTGGGTGTCTTGTGTATGTGAGTATTCATGTTTGTGAACGCACCCACGATACAGGAGTAATTCCTAGTGTGGGGCAACGTTTTAAAAAAAAAAAAAAAAAAAAAAAAAAAAAAAAAAAAAAAAAAAAAAAAAAAAAAAAAAAAAGTTAGTGGTCATGCCTTGTCAATATTTTACATTGTTTTGTATTTTTCTGCGAGCGAATCACAAATAAACTTTTTTCAATCTTTCTAAGATGCCCGTAGCATATCATCAATATCTTTGAAGGGTCCCGGGCCTGCGGACGGCGAGCAGTGGGTAGCTCGCCGTCCGATCAGCACTAGGCCCGTGAGTCGACGGCGCGTAGTGTTCCACGCGCGCCTCAAAGAGATGATTGTCAGCCACCACTGACGGGGCACATCATGCTGCATGCCTAGGGGTAGCGGATAAATTCTCAACATGAGTTACCGCACCCCTGGACACTCAGGCAGGGAAGGAACAGGGGTGGGTTTTAGTCAGTAAGAGTCTGACACACCCTCCCGCTCCTTTTAGAGCGGGAGATGTCATTGGATGATTTCCCACCCCCAAAAAAAAAAAAAGTTTGAAGGGGCTCGTTAGGCAGCTAGATCAGAAAGCAGTATTACTGGACACTGCTCGTATTGTTAGGAGGTTCCTCTCAATGAAACCCTGACCACCCTATTGCCGATATCGGTGGTTCTTTTTAATGTATCATTTTTAAGACATAAAAATTACCCGGAAAAAGCTTTGGTTACCCTTCAGTACCCAAGGGTAACCAACGGAGCCCGTTTTCCACCTCCGTATTCTCGCAGAGTCAATCTGCCTGGCCTCTTCCCAACTCTCTTGGGGTCGGCGTCCAGTCTAACCGGATGCAGCTGAATACCAGTATTTTACATGGAGCGACTGCCTATCTGACCTCCACAATCCAGTTACTGGGTAATACGATACCCCTTGGTAAGACTGGTTTTCAGACTTTCAGGCTTCTGACGACCCGTAACGACTGTTAAAGATCCATGATTGACAGCCGAGACCAATTACGGTTTAACGTGCTTTCCGAGGCACGGAGGAGTCTCGGTATGTTAAGGCCCTGCTAACGGTCCAGTGGCGCCCTCTTTGAATAAAAAATCGTAGCATAGCACAGAAAATAAATATTAAAAAATCCAACTTCACATTTGTTACAAAGAGGATAAAGCATTTTAACGTTGTTAAAACAGGTCTTAGAATGTTTCGTATCCAAAGTAGTAGGCAATACTAGGATAGGACGGCACGGTTGGCGTAGTGGTTGAGCGTTCGACTGCTGCGCTGCGTGACGCGGGTTCGATCCCCGCACGGAACAAATATTTGTATGGCCTACAGATACTTGTTCCGGGTCTGGGTGTCTTGTGTATGTGAGTTTAAATGTTTGTGAACGCACCCACGATACAGGAGTAATTCCTAGTGTGGGGCAACGTTTTTTTTTTAAAAAAAAAAACAATAGTATCAAAACCGGCCATTTCTGACACTTTTGCCTACTACTTTGGATACGAAACATTTTGAGACCTGTTTTAACAACGTAAAAATGCTTTATCCTCTTTGTAACAAACGTGAAGTTGGATTTTTTAATATTTATTTTCTGTGCTATGCTAGGATTTTTTATTCAATGAGGACGCCACTGGACCGTTAGTAGACCCTTAAGATGGTCACCCATCCATGGACCTGGCTGTAATTACTTCAGCCACGAGCTCCTCCGTATTCTCGCAGAGTGTGGATTTCTATTGCCGCTAGAAAAACAATAATAAAAATCGTACGAAACCCTTCGTGTTCGAGTAAAACTTGCACTCAAACGGATTTTTCCAATTGAAATAACCTGATCATTTTTATTACCCGACTGGCCCTAAAAGGAGGGTAATGTTTTTCGAGAATATGTACCTATGTATTTATGTGTGTATGTCTATTCCTCTGGCACGCGCTGTAGCCTAAACCGCTTATCATTAGATTGGTTTTGACTGCCGAAGTGACAAAGGCTTTATGAATTTTGAAAAAATAAAAAACTTTTTTACAAAAAAATAGAATCGACTTCCAAAAGTGCAAAATAACTTTAATTTCGGCAGTCGGTGTTTCTGGGTTTGTGTCTTCGTTTTTTGACACCGACTTCCGAAAATAAAGTTATGTTGCACTTTTTTGGAAGTCGGTTCTATTTTTATTGTAAAAATGTTTTTTATTTTTCACTTTTTAGTTGTGGTTACCCATTAAACTGTGTTAACAATTCACAGATATACGATCGCAGCAACCGCGGCTGGTTTGCTGTCAATTTTTGAAGAGTTCCGTTGCCTGTCTCCGACACCCATCATCACATCTATATGAAATTAATTGAACTGGAACCATTTCGAAAAAAAAAAAAGAATTTTGCTAATCCGTCAATATATGACGGAGTTATACCCGAACATACATAAAAAAACCATCTATTAATTCAGATCGATTCAGGTTATCAATTCCACCTCCTTCTTTTTGAAGTCGGTTAAAAAAAACAAAATGGCGACCGCCATTAGGTAAGTGCAGTCGTGTTTTTTGTGACCTGGTCATGTAGGGTATCAAAATAAAGAGCTCGAGGAGACGATTCCAAAAATATAATTTACTAAAATGTAAGTTTTTTTCTTTAAAAACCTTACTTATAAAAAATAAATAAAAAGTTCCAAAAAGTCACTTTGCAAGCAGTCTGATGGTGTCATCAATTCTGTGATTTAACTAAAATAAATTCCACCAACTGCATCAGACTGCTTGAAAAGTGACTTGTTTGGAACATTTTTTATTTTATTTGTATAAAACATGGAGTTAGATGTTTAAAAAGAAGACATTAAAGAGCATACATGTTTTGCTTACATCGTAGCATGCAAATATTAAGTTTAGTAAAAACTTTTTTACAAAAAAATAGAACCGACTTCCTCCTTCCTTCGAAATTAAAGTTATTTTGCACTTTTTGTTTTTTTTTGGAAGTCGGTTCTATTTTTTTATAAAAAGTTTTTATTTTTCACCTTTTAGTTGTTTCTCCATTAAATTGTGTTAACAATGGATATCTAGGCGATAGCAGCAATCGCGGTTGATTTGCTGTCATTTTTTGAAGAGTTCCGTTGTCTCTCTCCGATACGCATCATCAGATCTTTATGAAATTTAAATGGTACCATCTCGGAACAAACTCCTTTCGAACAAAAAAAATATTTTGAAATCCGTCCATAAATGACGGAGTTATGCCCGAACATACATAAAAAAAAATACAAACATCCGAATTGATAACCTCCTCCTTTTGAAAGTCGGTTAAAAATGCTTTCAGTCAAAAAAATCTTTTATGCTGTAAAAATTATTAGTGCTTATCCATTGAAATAGTTTTTTTTTAAACAATCTAAGATCTAAAGTTTTTAAATCACTTGGAATTTTATTATATATCCGGACACACATGGCTAAACAGCTTTTATTATAATAAGGCATTATTGGTAAGTCATTTAGTATAAGTCTGCGAGGATCTCGCTAGTTTCGAGGATATACGTCACCTGCCCTTATTAAATAAGTCTTTATGTTTCCTAACAAACATGCATACTTCACAGATATAAAGAGAGGGAAGCGGTAATAAACCAAGTTTCTTAAATATTGGCCTGCAAGATTCATCAGGTTGAAGTCCTTAAATTTCACGAATACACTTTTTTTGTGCAACAAATTCCCTATTAGTTGTTTTTAATCAGTCGGATTTTTTGAAAATGCTTAATTGTTTAACACATGAGTGGTGCAAACCTTCTAGCTCCCTCTATCAGTATTTCTCAAAACCAACTGCTTTCAAAACGCAAAGGAAAGTAACCGCCCGATCATATGATTAGGATGACGTCATTACAAGGAAAAGTCTACAACATTGAAATTTCTCTCACCCGGACCTAGGACGCGTGGTCACGGCCGTTTGGCACTTGCAACGAATACGTCACACTATAAGTAAGGTTCGGCACACAATTGCGATTTTATCGTCAACAGGACCATGATTTTAAAATGTTTGAAAAGTCTTTCAGGAGACGACAATACAGCAAAAAACGTTTTTTACAAAAAATACAACCGACTTCCAAAAATTAAAATACACTAAAAATTAAAAAAAATAACTTTAATTTCGGAAGTCGGTGTCAAATAACGAAGAAATAGAAATACAAAGAAGTCTTCCGTATTTAAAAAAAAAAAACGCTTTTTATTTTTCTCTTTTTGGTTGTTATACACCAGAACTAAAACTAAATAATAAAGTTACGGCCGAATTAATAACCCCAATAACATGGAACATGGAATTGGAGCACACTTATACGTAATTGGAGGAGACCAAAACGTCATCTATGTATACATATTTTTGGTCTTTGTTGATTTTTACAAAAACTGCTGAAGCAATTTCGATAAAATTTATATGTGACCACCTCACACTTTCGGATAAAAAAGAAATTTGAAAAACAATTCACAACTGACATACATAAAAAAAAAACATATGTACATACAGTCAAACACAAAAAACACTGGCATTACTCATCATTATTAATAATTTTTGCTATGCAACCAACCTTGATGAACCCGGAGAGGAGGCCAGCAGTGGGGACATTAAAAGGCTGATGATGATGATGATGCACAAATCCTGAAATCGCGAAAAAAGACGGCTGTTCAGTACATTTTTTCGAGTTAAGCAAACATAAATTAATGTGTTAATTATAATACATTAATTTATGTTTGATAATAAGTATCAGCCAATGGCCTTATAGCCACGAGGCTCGACCAACACCTCAGGAGTCTCTCGTTAGGCGTCTGGATCAAGGGCTTGATTCAGAAAGCTGTACTTCTGGACACTGCTCGCAATGTCAGGCGTTCCTCTCTCTGGAGCTCAGACCGGTACTGGTAGCTTGGAGCCTGTTCCCGATACCGGTGGGATACTATTATTTATATTTTTAAATGTTTTTTTTTTATCTCTTTTATTGAAATATTTAAAAATATAAATTTATTTATTTAACAATAAACGAAATAATAATAATAATGATTTATTTCTGAAATCATTTATATTGTATTAGTATTTGGCCTTACAAACTATGTTAGTAGTACTAAAATTTAAACTTAAAAGAACTGGTATCAATGGGCGTCAAAGGGCTGGTATAAGGGCACCAGTCTTTTTAGTCTTTGATTTCAATGTTTTGGCGATACATAAACAAACAATACGGAGCAGCCATCTTTGCTACTAAGTTTGCAAAGATGCAAGCATATCTAACTGTAGTTTTATATGCTTCTAGTTTTTACTTTCTATGGTTTTGCTTGCGTGTCCTTTCTAGCAGGATCTGTAGGTTTTTTCAGGGGTAAAATTAGACCAAAGCACTCATTTTTACAAACTATTTTGTCGTTTATTCCGGACAAACATTTATAGACACCTCGTGTTACCTAGTTACAATATTAGATAGTTCAGATTTTGAGATATCAATATAATTCTTTTTAAGATAAATGAGACGATGATTGTATGATATTCAAGTACCTATACATAATATGAATGTGATCGACATAAACCATAAACGTTTTAAGTAGGTAATAGAAGTACATTTATTAAGACCCATTCCTCATTTTGTTTTTTTTTGTGGGGTGGGAAATCATCCAATGACTTCTCCCGCTCTGGGTGGAGCTAGAGGGCGTGTTAGACTCTTACTGACTAAAACCCACCCTTGTTCCTTCCCTGTTTATTGTTACTGTGTCTCTGTGTGTACATAAATGATTAAATAAATAAATAAAAAAATGTAACAGTAGATCATATGAAATTAGGCTAAATGTTTTTATAGCATATGAAAATTATATCTTAAGAAAGTTATGTCAAATGAAATTAGACTATCTGTTATTATACCAAACTTTACACACCCAATAAGTTCGATTATATACCATTTTACAGAAATAGTCCGTGTACTTACCGTAATAATAAGAAGTGCATCTGTTCTGAAAATTTACCCAAACCTATAGAATACTCACGTAATCCGTAATGAAAAAAACTTATTCCTTATTTACTGCTTGACGATTTAAAAAGTCGGTTATAAAGATATTTCGATTTTACCAAAGAAGATAAGTAAATAAGATTCAGGTTTATCCAAGTAAAATGTTAATTTCAAAGGAAAAAGATACGACACCCATTTAAATTACGTTTTTCTGTAGCTATATTGTATAGCTATTTTTGTAGGTAGATATTTATTCAATGGGAAGCTGAACATGGGACGCCTTTTAAAATAATTTTGAAAGACTTCTGACTTCGTAAAATGTTTTTGTAGTTTATATTAAGATTTTTAGGTAGGTGTGTGTGGCTAAAGTAATAAAAGCCGCATGGGTTGATCTATCAGGTTAAGCTACGCTTGCCGGGGTTGGTCCGTGGATGGGTGACCATCTTTACATACCGAGACTCCTCCGTGCCTCGGAAAGCACGTTAAGCCGTTGGTCCCGGCTGTCAAACGCGGATCTTTAGCAGTCTTTACGGGTCGTCAGAAGCCCGAAAGTCTGACAACCAGTTATACCAAGGGGTATCGTATTACCCAGTTACTGGGTTGTGGAGGTCAGATAGGCAGTTGCTCCATGTAAAATACTGGTATTCAGATGCATCCGGTTAGACTGGGAGCCGACCTCAAGATAGTTGGAAAGAGCTCGGCAGATTGATATTAAGTTTTTTTAGTTAGGTAATGTACCTTTTATTTACGTAATGGAAAGCGGAATATATTACGTCTTTTGCAGACTTCGTCAAATAAATTGTGTAACTAAGTGGTTTATATTTAATTGAGATATGTTGTCATCCCTTACCGAGTTATTTGACTTTATATGTCAAACTCTACTCTAGACTGAAAACCAGTAAAATTTTGGTAGTATGGCGCAGTTAAACTACTTTTAATGGTTTTTAATTGATCATCACGTCTAAACGACTAGTCTTATTTCTTTTAAAAAAATATATGTTACTCTAGACAATTTTCATCGTGATTTGATTTGAGAATATTTGAAATTATGTTTTTAAAACATAGTGTAATTAAATTGTAAATTTATGTCTAACGCTGATTAAAAATTGACAATCACGCAAGAACTACTCGTATAAAGCGAATTTTTATGAAACCTTCACCATTTTGAATATCATTTAATTATTTATAATTTAGTCTAAGTGTTTCAGTTTAATACCTGTTGTTTTATGTGTAATAAATTAATAATGCGCCTAATTTCGGACAGCACTCCTTGATGGGCGAGTCCTGTTACTGGGTGGACGTACGACGCGTTACGTGAGCTCAGCACAGAACATGCAAGCTAACCACTCAAGGTCGTTGGCAGTTAATTGCGCCTTAAAGTTACAGTTATGGATCCCAAAGCCGCCAGATATTACTTTTTTTGGCTGATAAAAAAAAATGTGTGGGATTGATTAGTGTTAGCGTGAACTTTGAAGGTACACATACCTGTTAGCTTGGGCCGACAAATTTTGCTAATCAGAAAATAAGTAATGTCTGGTGGCTCTAGGATTCCACTCTAAAGGGTTTGACACGTTCGTAAGTCCAAATTAACAGAAACCGACCCATATATAGAGACAGATAAATAGAAAAAAAAGTTCATCACGTTGCCGTCCAGTTTTAAATATATTTTTACTGTCTAATTATGCACACTTGCTTTTTCAATTTACTTTAGACACTGGCAGAATAGTCGACATTGGCTCTGCTTGCCATTAATAAAAATAGAACAGAATAAAATCCATGGCACCTTAAAAAATGTTCCCGATGAATAATAATTTGATTTGTCTACAATGTGCGCCCAACCTAACATTAGCTACATAAGTTATTCAAGGCACACTATTCCTCGATCGACAAATGTTTCCATTATTTATTAGTGTAACGGTGTACTTGTCTTACGTGTGTGCACACTTGCGACTAATGTGTCGCATAAACGCACCTTTTTATAGATTATAGTTTTGTTTTGTTTTGACATAAATTTTATTTGTTGGTTAACTTCTGAAGTAAGTATGTACTTAGTACTTGAAACAATAATTGTAAGAGTATTGGCACCACTTGAAGTAACTAATAAGATAGTGAATAGTGGTAGCTAAGGTTTGCTGCTCAATAACTTTCTAATACGATTATAAGTTGCCGCTAGTAACTCAATATTGAAATAGACCTTTATTCTTGCCTAAAATTTTGTGAATTGAACTAGGACTGAACATGCACGATAATTATGTAGAATTATTAAATGATTTGGGTTTGGACTTTGAAAATACTTATTACACTCTCCTTATTCCTCCATGTACGCCTATTAATAGAATATTTAAATAATTAATTAATGTAATAATTATTAATATAATATATATAGAATTATATAGGCCTACTTGATATTATAGGGACCTGGAGCGGCTTCTCTTAGTGCTGGTCCCTGGAGATCCCTTTTACGTTCCTGGGGGTTTGTCTTACTCGCTCGCGGTGCGAGAGGGTGGTGTATAAGAGTGACTGCTTATGTGTGATGTGTTATAAAAGAAAGAGAACTGGAACATTAATATGTTATATTGAATAATGAAATTAATACAAGTGCCCTCTTCGAGCGGGCTAGGAGAAGTTCACCTACAAACTAAAATCTTCTTTTTTCTAAATTCTCAATTGGCGTTTCAAGAGTTTCTAGAAAGTTTCAAACTTCCGACGTACCAGTCTCACCATAAGGTTGCCAACATAAGGTCATCACATGAGCTACGCCCCTACGAATAGAAGCGCAAACGCTAGTAAGTCTTCTATTCAATTAAATATTTGAAAAGCCGATTGAGACCTACCTAACCCTATCCAGTTTTTCCCTGCCTAGGTGAGGAGTTATGGAGATGCAGAAGTCCATCTATGGATAACCATACTGCACCCCGAGTGATGTGGTCAACTTTCCTTTTATTAATTTGAGCCATTCGGCACACCACATATCCCGGCAATGCACATGACTTCAGTGAGGTAAAACCTCACTAAAAGCCACACTGCTCTGCTAAATTTTCTGACCTAAGATGCTCTAGTTAGCATCTACCCAGAAGGGGTTTACATAAGGTCCCATAAGGTACCGGGATCGATACCCGGCGCCTCCACCACTTATAGGGACCTGGAGCGGCTTCTCTTAGTGCTGGTCCCTGGAGATCCCTTTTACGTTCCTGGGGGTTTGTCTTACTCGCTCGCGGTGCGAGAGGGTGGTGTATAAGAGTGACTGCTTATGTGTGATGTGTTATAAAAGAAAGAGAACTGGAACATTAATATGTTATATTGAATAATGAAATTAATACAAGTGCCCTCTTCGAGCGGGCTAGGAGAAGTTCACCTACAAACTAAAATCTTCTTTTTTCTAAATTCTCAATTGGCGTTTCAAGAGTTTCTAGAAAGTTCCAAACTTCCAACGTGCCAGTCTCACCATAAGGTTGCCAACATAAGGTCGTCACAATATTGACAAAATTTTAGCATCTTTAGCAATTTTAGCAAAAAACCTTGCCCCACACTGGGAATTACTCCTGAGGGCCTAATGTGAGTTTATTAACGCACTCGAACGCGTTTACGTAAACGTTTACATATGTCAAATCGTATTGAAAAAAAAAAGGTTACCCGTTATTGTCACCAGGCGGCGCTTATACAGTTTTAGTACATATTGACGTTTACTTTAACTCGATCGAGTACGTAAATTCGTACTAGGTCCTCGGTACCGTGTGTGTTCACAAACATGTAAACTCAAGACATCAAGACACAGAACAACTATCTGTAGGCCATACAAATATTTGTTCCGTGCGGTAATCGAAACCACTAGTACGACACGCACCGCATCAGCCAATCGCTCAACAACCGCACCAACCGTGCCAAAGACAGGATTTACATAAATCATCATCATGCCGATGATAATTGTGAGGAAGTTACCAAAGTTGCGCTTACATTTATTCCTATTTTTAACTGACTTCAAAAAGAGGAGGTTATCAATTCGGATGTTTGTATTTTTCAATTTTATTTTTTAGGTTTTATGTATATTCGGGCATACCCGTCATTATATTGACGGATTTGTAAAACTCTTTTTTTGTTCGAAAGGAGTTTGTTCCAAAACTTAAATGTAAAATGATTTATATGAAATTTAAATGGGGTCCCCATTTAATTTTTTTATAAATCTGATGGTTGGTTTCGGATACAGACAACGGAACTCTTCAAAAATTGACAGCAAATCAACCGCGATTGCTGCGATCGTATGTTTATGAATTGTTAACACAGTTTAATGGGGAACCACAACTGAAAAGTGAAAAATAGAAAACCTTTTTACAAAAAAATAGAACCAACTCCCAAAAAAAAGTGTTTGGTGTTTCTAGTTTTGTGTCTTCGTTTTTTGACACCGACTTCCAAAATTAAAGTTATTTTGCACTTTTTTTGGAAGCGGGTTCTATTTTTTTGTAAAAAAGTTTTTGTTAATTGCGACTAATCGTCCACGAAAAGTCGCAAGTGTATTCTACACCTATCGAACCAGTACATTAGGCCGAGCACACACGTCTGCTAAAGCCCCGAAGGTTACCTATCACTATCTGGAGTTATGACAGAAAAAATCAATTAAACTATATGTGGGTGATTTGTATACAGTTCTACTGAAGAGATAAAAGTGTCATATAAAGCCTACGTTGAACAGTGAGCCCTTATTTTGTGAAATAATAACGAAGCACTAACAATGTTAAGTTTGAAATTAGTTTTAGTTTTAGGACTCAGTTTTTTGAGTTCAGGTGAGTCGGTTTTTTTTTTTAATTTTGATCGTGTTATCTCGGTTTTATTTACATGGGTCTGAAAACTAGTAAGCTGGATTTTCGTGAACAACATTACCCTGGGAAATTTAGGATCTTCTTATAAATCCCAACATACAGCATTACAACATTATCTGATTCTCAAAATTAATATTATTTGAAAGAAAACGGGACTTCTGAATTTCAAAAGTATATAATAATTGCACCCTCATAAATGTATTCTTAATGCCACTGGAGTTTAAACTTTTTTAATAAAACTGCCGACTAAACGTGCTTATATTTCTTCGGAAAAGTTTTTCGCCCTACCTTAAACGACATGGAAACTTCACAGCTTTAGTAAAATATATCAAGGCTACAAAAAAGTTAAATCGTGTTTCTGATATTTTAGAAGTTCTATTCTTAATAGGAAGTAGGCTGTAGGAGCCTATGCCCAGTATCTACAGGAGATAACCAGAATACTAGTGGTGCATTTGGTGGATCGCATCTCAGAACCCTAGCACCCAATGCCAATCTTTTTCTTTCTGGTTCATCAACTAATTAATTTCTTCTTATTCTCTTCTTTATTATCAACACGAGTTAGGAGTTAGGGTAAAATAAAATTAAAAAAGCAAAACCATTAGTTAGCCCTTTTTGAACATCAAAGTTCTATATAAAGACAATCTTCCAATAATGCCCACCCGTCACCACTTCTCTAGTGGTTTCCTCTCACAGAGAGGAGGCCTGTATCCCAACAGTGAGAACATTATATGCTGATTATGTTATGCTTCTGCATGCAACACAAAAGATTCAATATGACATCCACCAACCCGCATTGGGCCCGCGTGGTGGATTACAGCCCACACCCTCTCACAGAGAGGAGGCCTGTAACCAAACACGGAACATTTTAAGCTGATTATGCAAGCAACACAAAATATACATGGGCGGATTGGTACTGTAATTTTCTTGTTCATATTCCAGTATCACCATACGACTTCGACTTCCCCTACGTCCCCACAGTAGAGGACCTCCTGTACGGTCCAGCGCCCTTCGACAACAGGATCGTCGGCGGCAAGAACGCCAGCATCGAGGACCACCCATACCAGGTGTCCTTCATCGTGAACAACTCATATTTCTGCGGAGGGTTCATCGTCAGCGAGAATTATATACTGACGGCGGCGCATTGTGCTCAGAAGTAAGTCAAAGCGACATCTATGTCGCCATATACGAACTAAATCACACACATCCTGCATCGCGTAAGCAGAATTGTCAGCGCGATTTGAACATATACAACAGTCCGAGTTCTAGCATATGCCATTTACATCTGCAGTAAACCCATCGAGAAACATGGGGAGTCATTTGCGGTCTCCCTTGACATCTCAAAGGCCTTCAACAGGGTCTGGCACGATAGCCTTATTGGCAAGCTTCCTTCCTCCGGTATGCCCGCCGGATTGTGTGATTGGATTGCAGATTTCTTGAGGGATCGGTTTATCCGAGTTGTTATAGATGGCTGCTCATCCGGACTGCTGGCTATTAGTGTTCCTCAGGGGTCGGTGCTCTCGGCAACATTGTTTTAGCTGCATATTAACGATCTGCTAAAACCTGGTACCTTTGGGTATGCAGACGACAGCACTGTTGCCCAGAGATACGTGCCCGACGCACGAGCTGGTGGGTTTCAGGTCCGGTCTCTCCGAGAGGCTATGGTTGGGCGCTTGAACTTGTCCTTACAGGCTGTCTCTAAATGAGGCGATGCCAATCTGGTCAAGTTCAATGCTGCTAAGACCCAGGCGTGTATTTTATCCGCCAAAAGGAGCCAATTTCACCCAGCTCCATCTTTCCGAGGTGTAGCCACCCTCAATTTGGTCCTTTCATTGTAGCAAAGTTGCAGCCAAACAGTTGGGGATCCTACCAAAGGTGAGACGGTACTTTACGCCGTAATAGCTACTCAAACTTTATCATGCGCAAGTTAGATCGTGTATGGAGTACTGCTCTCATCATTGGGACGGATCTGCCAGATACCAGCTTGATGCTCTAGAGTCCAATGAGAAACGTGCCAAGAGGATTTTCGGCAATGATTGGCTCATCGAGTGAAGCTGCAAAGTCTTGAGCATAGACGCCGAGTTGCTAGCCTGTCGGTTTTCTATCGGTGGCGTTTTGGGGAGTGTGCGACAGAATTGCATAATTTGATTCCACCAAGTTCGTTCCATCACCAGACCACAAGTCGTAAGGTGCTGCGCCACCGGTACATGGTGGACATCCCACCCACACGCACAAAACGTTTTGGGAACACATTCGTTGTGCGTACAGCTAGGGAATGGAATTCCCTGTCGGATTCTGTGTGTCCTGATAGCTACAACCTGGCAGTCTTTAAGTCAAGAGTGAATAGGTTACTTCTAAACGCGTACCAAAACAGAATCTGCTAATCAGTATTTAAACTAATCATGTAGTTAAATTTTTTTAAGGGATGTCTCTAGATAAATCAAAATCTGATCAAAACAAAGACAAAACTTGATACGATAACAGCAATTGACATTACAATGAAGGCCTTGCTAAGTGTACAAACCAATTATAATTTTATCGTTTCTTTATTACGAACTCAACAATGTCAACTCGTTTTTAATACCGACTTTGTATTCACGCATCCAATTGTGCCTTAATAGATGGTTTGTTCCAACTTTTTAGTATTTAAAACCGTATTAATAGTAATCCATAATCACTGCATATTATAAAACAAAATCGTACATCACGTCTGTCTGTTTGTTCGCGATAAACTCAAAAACTACTGAACGGATATCCATTCAGTTTTCACCAATAGACAGAATGATTCATAAGGAAGGTTTAGGTGTATAATTTGTACCCGAGCAAGGCTGTGGTGGGTGCTAGTTAATTATAAAACTGTTTGTCCTCTCCAATCCAACCACAGAGCAACAAGACGTTTACTCAGAGAAATTGACAGTCCGTTACCATTCTAACCATGGCTATGACAGCCGATACTTGTGTTCAGCGCAATAGGGAATATGCATGATATTTTTTAATTTGTTCAATTGAAGACTTATTAACTATAATGAACAAATATGAAGTAATTTTCAAAATATCATTATCAGTAACGAAGTTATAAAGCTATAAAGTTGGTAATTAGAAAGATACGAGTAAGTGACGCCCATACAACTGCCATAGAAAACAGCGTTTTCGAGAGAGGGACAGATATATTTGTTTAAAATTGTTATATCTCGTTTAATTTTCGATCAATTTTGATTCTGCTTTCACTATTCATACTCTATTTTAGCATATTCATCGATAAACAGGTTAGATAACAAATACTTTTTTCATGCATATTCCCTATTGCGTGGCAACGAATATTTTTACGAACTACTTTCTGCAAGCGGCTTCGTCTTTGTCTATTTCAGACTATAATCTATGTCTGTGCCAAATTTCATCTAGATCCATTTAGCCGTTCTGGCGTGATTGAGTAACAAACATTCATTCAAACTTTCGCATTTAAAATATTAGTCGTTCCATGCTCTGTAGTTCCAACGATCTCCTGTACTTAATTAAAATATTAGTCGTATAGTAGGATGGCGTCTCTAGTCACTGCCAGCACGGCGTTCCATGCTCTGTAGTTCCAACGATTTCCTGTACTTAATTAAAATATTAGTCGTACAGTAGGATGGCGTCTCTAGTCACTGCCAGCACGGCGTTCCATGCTCTGTAGTTCCATCGATTTCCTGTACTTAATTAAAATATTAGTCGTACAGTAGGATGGCGTCTCTAGTCACTGCCAGCACGGCGTTCCATGCTCTATGGATCCAACGATCTCCTGTACTTAATTACCTACAGCTGAACCCGAAAGGCAATTAATTGATGTGTTGTATTTTACTTTTTGCTACCCCTAAAGTATAATGTGCCAATGAGGGTAACCGTTTTTGTGCTTAGCAGTTGGCGCCTCTGGAGTAAAGTTGTTATTACGTGCACGGAAGAAAAGTTTGAATTCAAATCATTCCTTATGCCGTGATAGTGCGAATTAGTATAACATCGATAGTGTTGCAGTGTTGCGCAGTAATTTATTTTATTTTATTAGAAGGACAGGTTTCCGACAGAATACGGAAAGGACGACATAGGTAGAACCGTGTCTTAATCTTCCATAACCATTCGATTAAAGTAAAATATTCACAAGAATCATAAAAAAACCGGCCAAGTGCGTGTCGGACCTCGCACATTTAGGGTTCCGTACCAAATGTATTTTTTTATTGACATTTTGTATGGCTTTGTGTCAACAAAGATGCTTAGACTGTGAAAATTTGAAGACTGTAGTTCCAACCGTTTGGTTGTAAAACCTTTGTGACAGACGACGGACAGACAGACGGACAGACGGACACGTGAGTGACAGCAATAGGGTTCCGTTTGGACCTTTCTGGTAAGGAACCCTAAAAAGAAGGTAGATAGATAACATGAAAATAAAAAAAAACTTTTTTACAAAAAAACAACCGACTTTCAAAAAAGAAAAAACACTAAAAATTTAAAAATTAATTTGGAAGTCGGTGTTTGTATTTTTAACCGACTTTCTAAAAAGGAGGAGGTTCTTTCTATGTTCGGCTGTATGTATGTTTTTTTAAATTTTATTTTTATGTATGTCCGCCGATCTCTCCGTCAGTTGTTGACCGATTTTCAAAAATCTTTTTTTATCCGAAAGCATATAGAGCGTTTTTAGCTCTGGGGTATAACAACTAAAAATTGAAAAATAAAAAACTTTTTTACAAAAAAAAAAAACAACTGACTTCCAAAAAGAAAATACATTAAAAATTAAAAAATAACTTTAATTTCGGAAGTCGGTGTCAGTATAGCTTCGGTGGATACACCCTAGCTGAAAAACATCTCTTCTCGTCTCCGCTTCGAACATTTAACAGATTATTAATTCCATGTCTGAAAAAGTATGCCATTTAATTCTATCTTGCGACTGATGCATCTTGCACATGGTGCAAAGACGTTTTAAACCCTCGCGTCCATATCCGCCAGGATGTCCAGCAGTGGAAAGCGTGCCAGGAGTGTTGTCGCCTCAAAAGGTACCGTTTAGTATCCACGTGCGATACGAATAGCTATTGTCTGCTGTAGGCTGTTGACCTAGACCCCACACTAGGATACCCTGTGTCGTAGGATCTTGTTATTTTGCTGAAAAAAACCTGGCACTCCGGGAGTACCGTCAGAAGTGAAAACAAAAAAGTTGAACAAAAATGCCCAACGCGCCTCGCGACCCGCTACGAGTGCTACGACATGACACATTATAAGCACTAGCACTAGTGGGTAGTTCAGTAATCGTTTGGTTACTTTTTTTTTTTTTTTTGGGGGGTGGGAAATCATCCTATGACTTCTTCCGCTCTAGGGTGGAGCGGAAGGGCGTGTCAGACTCTTACTGACTAAAACCCACCCCTGTTCCTCCCTGCCTCGAGTGCCCGGGGGCGAGGTAACTCTTTCGAATTTATCCTCCACCCCCGGGCAGGCATCGGCCGTGGCAGGCCCCTTCCCTTGGCTGACAACTCTTTGAGGCGCGCGTGGAACACTACGCGCCGTCGACTCTCGGGCCTGGTGCTGATCGGACGGCGAGTTACCCACTACTCGCCGTCCGCAGGCCTGGGTATCATTTGGTTACTTAGTCTAAACTTAAGTTACTTTACTTAGTACTCTAACTACATTAATGTTGTTCTTGCTCAACTGCTGGTCTCAAATTGTATGCAATCCTTACAGTGTAGACCCATCAACAGTGGTTCTCCGAGCTGGCAGCACTTGGCGGAAGAATGGCACCATCATACCGATAGCTGAAGTGATCCCACACCCGCAGTACGACAGCCCAAGGTTTGACAAGGATGTGGCGGTGATGAAGACTGTGGAACCTATCGAGTTTACTGATGTTATCCAGCCTGTCAAGCTACCGAAGAAGGGCAGGCCGTTGAAAGATAACTCGATTATTATGGTCAGCGGATGGGGGAGGACTGAGGTAAGATTGACACTTTTAGGGTTCGAAACATCCAAATGTAATAAACAGAATCCTTAAACGATCACTCGTGCGTCTGTCTGTATATTTGTCTATCACAGCCAATTTGATGCGAATATACTGAACCGCAACAGGGTGAATTTGGTACACTTATACCGTACCACAAACATTTTTTTCATAATTTTAAAATAATTCGTAATTGAATTATTTAAGAAAATAAAAAACCTTGCCTAACTTTTACTAACATATATACAAAAACCATATACGTTCAGGCGTTGAAGTACTCCATCCACATCGCTGTCATCTGGAAACGTGCCCAGAAGACTGCATTGCCACGTTGAATGGCAATACTAATTCTTTGAGCAAAGAACGAGCCAGCCCTCTGGTCACGTAAAGTGTCGATCAGTCGGCGAGAAATATCCTTGAAAAGGAGACGCGCACTCGAACCCCATGACCCGAGCGTTTCGAACCCAAACGGCTCAATACTGTAATTCCCAATAAGGTTATTTAAGGGTATTTGCACCGCTTGAGGGCCTCAGCAGCTGCAACGGCAGTACCGGCACAGCCCGCCGTACTTGGAACATCATGTGAAATACAGAGTACAGTAAGAAAATAAGATGGAAAATTACAATTCCTCCTCCCTACCCCGGAACTACTAAGCCTATAATTTTGAAACAAATGCACAAAGTAGTAAGTACTATAAAAAAAATATGTTTCGTTAGAGACTCCTTGCTCGCGTGTCCGAGTCGCACTTGGCCAGTTTTATTTGTGAAATTTGAAAAGTAATAAACAGCCTCTTCATGTAAAATACTGATATTCAGCTACCTCCAGTTAGACCCTATTTTCCAGTTAGACAAGATAGGCAGATAATAAAAACATCACTAGGGAGCGATCAGGAAAACATTGCTGTCAAATCAAGTGTATCATGTAACTCATAATAATTACCTATTTGTTTTTGTTATTCTGTTCAAGTACCAGAATAACAAAAACAAATAGATAAACATCAGAATTGACTACTCTTAAAATAGAATAGTCTCTCAGTCGGATTTATTGGATATTGAGGAACAACAAATAAAGCAAACAATACCTCAAATGTACCTTCCTTGAAGACTCAGTATTACCTACTGCCTAGAAGATAAATATTATTTTGGCAAACTCGTCATGTCTGGAGGACTATTACTGTCGTACGTGTCTACTAAAGTTACAAGTACCTTCGTCAATATTATGTCGAAAATGCGACATAACATAAACACTACTAGAGACAGGCAAACGCTTTATTTGATAAGTTTTGTGCATGACTCAAGGTCAGATTATTCGCGTGTACAACTCGTCATAAGTCGTGCATTTCCCGCAACGTGCTGGCCTGTCTCACAGAAGCCCTGCATTTCCCGCAACGTGCTGGCCTGTCCCACAGAAGCCGTGCATTTCCCAGGATAAAAGTATCCTTAATGCTTTCAGCGTTAAAAAATTCTTCGTAACAAAATTTTGTGACAGACGACGGACGGACACGTGAGTGACAACAATAGGGCTCCGTTTGGACCCTTCGGATACGAAATAATAAAAAGTACACCTCTTTGTAATACTAGTTTGATGAATCAAGTATTTATTTGAAAGTCGTGAGTTTCTAGGGATCCGTACTCACAAGTCCAAACGGAGCCCTATTGCTGTCACTCACGTGTCCGTCTGTCCGTCGTCTGTCACAGGTTTTACAGCCAAACGGTTGGAGTAACAGTCTTCAAATGTTCACAGTATAAGCATCTTGTTGACCCAAAGCCATACAAATAGTCAAAAATACATTTGACACGGAACCCTAAATGTGCGAGGCCCGACACGCACTTAGCCGGGTTTTTATTTATGTAACCCACCTTTAAATTAATGTAAGGTTTACGGAGAGCGAATATGTTTTTCTACGTTTTGCATTTCACTTAATGACGGTTAAAATAGAGAATATATAAAAGCGATACTTTACTTTTTTAATATAAAATATGCCCAAACACGCGCCTGCCTGTTTCAGGGTCAAAACTTATTTAAATCCCTGAAGTTAATAACTATGCCAAAAAAGCATCATTGAGATATACAAGCTCGTGTATTTTTTAGGGCATACTTCGCCGAAAATATTAATAACTTCTCCGGTTTAAAAAAATTATAACTTGTTCAGAAAAAAATGTAGGAACTACTTGAACAATTTTAAAACAACTACGAAACTGCTGAAATCATCATGCGGTTTCAGTGTTGTTTTAAATTGGTTCAGTACATCAGTTATCAGTACATCGTCATCACAGATGACGGTTTCCTCCAATTATGTTCAAATTCCATGTTATTAGAGTTATCAATTCGGGCATAACAATAATATTTAGTTGGGGAGTTCTGGGGTAACAATAATGTAGTAATGTATTTAATATCCATTTAAGTAACTATTATATGCTTTCATTTTTTTTTGTTTGGTTGGTATATCATCCAATGACTTCTTCCGCTCTGGGTGGGACTTTTACTGACTAAAACTCACCCCTGTTCCTTCAGTTGCCTGAGTGTTCAGGGGCGCGGTAACTCTGTTTCGAATTTATCTGCGACCCCTGAGCAGGCATCGGCCATGACGGTCCCCGTCATGTATTGCTAACATCTCTTTGAAGCGCGTGTGGAACACTACATACTGTCGACTCTCGGGCCTGGTCCTGATCGGACGGCGAGCTACTCACTACACGCCGTCCGCAGGCCCGCAGGCAGGTCTACGGTAACTGGAGATCGTCTCGCGACCCCCGACGCCCAGGGTGTCTCCTGTGGTGGCTGCTGCTGGGGGCGTGAGGGCGACTCTGTTGAGTCTCCCTCACTCGTTCCGCTTCCTCCTTCGCGAGCATTACTGCTTCGCAGAATGAGGCGACGGCTTCCCATTCCCTCTCGGTCCGTACCATGGCCTTGACCAGGGCCGGGTGCAAGAGGTCGCTGCCGCCAATCGCCTCCACGAGGACACGACGGTAACTCCTACGTATGCTCCACCGTGTCCTCTGGGCGATCCGCACCGTGGTGACAACCGGGCGTTTCCTCCCGCCTTATCTGACACCGTAACCTCCCGAAACAACCGTGCCCAGAGAGGGCACCTCTCTAGCCACTCCTCAAAGATTATCTTACAGCCGCAATAGCGGCGTGCCCAAACTATTCTATGCCCTATGGGGGGACATAGCTGCTCACAATTTAATTATATTATGTACCTGCCTACCTACCTATGATTATTATTGATTGATTGGTTGAAAAGTGAAAAATATGTATTTTTTTACAAAAAATGTAAACCGACTTCCAAAAAAGAAAATACATACTTACCTACACTAAATATTGTAAAATATCTTTAATTTCGGAAGTCGGTGTCATCTGTCAAATAACGAAGAACCAAAATACAAACACCACACATCCAAAATTAATGTTATTTTATATTTTTTAGTGTACTGTCTTTTTTGGAAGACAGTTGTATTTTTTGTAAAAAGATTTTTACGGATTCTCTCAGCAAACCTTTTCATTCGATAGCCTGGGAATCAAAGAGTATAATAATAATACGGCTGGGAATGCATAAAAAACCGGCCAAGAGCGAGTCGGGGGTAGAGCGTTTTTTTTCACTACCTCCACCTTTTTTGTTGGTTTTCCTGTAATCTATAGGTAAAGAACTACTGAACTCTGTATTTTTTTCAAAATTTAGGCCCTGTGATTTCGTACGAAAAAAAATTATTCGAGATCATCACAATGTTGATTTTTATTTTTTTCGATTTTCACCCCAAAAGTGTCCCCCATATTCCAAATTAATTTATTTAGGGTGCACGTACGTGTTTGGGTCACAGATATTCGTGTGTGTACCAAATTTCAACTCTATCGGTCCAGCAGCTTCGGAGCAAATTGGCTGTGACTGAAGGACAGACATACAGACGGACAAACTAGTAGTCCATCTTTGGTAACAAACTCACTGAACCAACTAACTAACTATACATTGGTGCGGATTCTATTATGCACAAACTAAACATAATGTAGGCTATTGCTATCTTTTTCTGTCTAATAAAACAAGAAAGAGACGGAGGTAAATTGGAGCTGTCAAATTTAGTTGAACTAAAATTTCCATACAAATTAAGGGTACACGTAAAAACATGTCGATTAAAAACACGGTGAAGCGCAAGGCGTAAACTAGTTTGTCATTTCTAACTTAGTTCATAGCTATAGCCGTCCTTTTCTCGCACTGCCGTTTAGTAAAAGATAGCGATTCTCTAATTTTAGTTTAGTTATTGAATAAGAGAATCGGCACCATTGTCATCCTTTTTTTTTTTTTGTGGGGTGGGAAATCATCCTATGACTTCTCCCGCTCTGGGCGGAGCGGGAGGGCGTGTCAGACTCTTACTGACTAAAACCCACCCCTGTTCCTTCCTGCCTTTGAGTGCCCAGGGGCGAGGTAACTCTGTTTCGAATTTATCCTCAACCCCCGGGCAGGCATCGGCCATGACGGGCCCCGTCTCTTGCTGACAACTCTTTGAGGCGCGCGTGGAACACTACGCGCCGTCGACTCTCGGGCCTGGTGCTGATCGGACAGCAAGCTACCCATAACTCGCCGTCCGCAGGCCCGGGACCATTGTCATCCTAACTAAACAAGTATACATTTCAGCTCAATCGGAAACCGGGAAGTGGGTCAAATTCAGCTTATAAGATTATTGAAGTGATAACTTCTTTTGGCGCGTTGGGCAGTTTTGAGATGGGAAAAAGCAATTGAACTCGCACGCCACCGACATCGCTACGCAATTCGCTACTAGAGTGCTCGTAGCGGATCATGAGGCGCGTTGGGCATTTTTTTTCAAGTTTTTTGGTTTCACTTCTGACGGTACTCCCAGGATGCCAGGGTTTTTTTTATATTGTTGCAATTATTGCCAATAAAACTTGAGGTTTGGGTGTACCAGCTAACTTGTCTTTTTTATGTGATCGTAAAATTTCAACCGTCTATCTATTACAGACCATGATATAAAGCCCGTTGACAGATAGACAGACGGACGGACAGCGGAGGCTTAGTAATAGGGTCCCGTTGGTTACCCTTTGGGTACGGAACCCTAAAAAACAATCAGGAGATATATTACCTTTATTTGTATTTAAATCCGAGTGTTTATACAACATTATACTAGGCCATGATAATATAGGTAGATTCATTGTTACTGAATCAATGTAAACCAGCCTATATTTCGTGTGATCTCACTGATCTTTCGGAACCCTATTCCAGCAAGGAGCAAGCTCTATTCCAGAGCACCTGATGGATGTGGAGATCCCAGTGGTGCCCTACTGGCAGTGCTTGGCCGTTTACTTCACTGTGCTGACCAGGAACATGTGGTGTGGGGGCAACTTCGTGCTTGGAGGGAAAGGGACTTGTCAGGTTAGTGCAGATTATGATAAGTAGCTCCTTATTAATGCGCATCTAATGGATGTGGAGATCCCAGCTTTGCGGCACGGTTGGCGCAGTGGTTGATCGTTCGGCTGCTGCGCTGCGTGTCGCGGGTTCGATTCCCGCACGGAACAAATATTTGTATGGCAGATAGTTGCTCCGGGTCTGGGTGTCTTGTGTTTGTGAATTATATATGTTTGTGAACGCACCCACGATACAGGAGTAATTCCTAGTGTGAGGCAACGTTTTTTTTTTAAACATAAAAGCAAACAGTTTAAAAGTGGCGCCAGTGACAGAAAAGTTGAAAGGGAACCGCTTATCTTGGTATAGTTATGTGAAGAGGAGGGATGAAACACATAACGAGTTATGAATATATATGTGGATATATAAATAATAATAATAATATAATAATATTCCACAACTATCACACAACGCCATCTAGTCCCAAGCTAAGCAGAGCTTGTGTTATGGGTACTAGACAACTGATAAACATACTCATATATTTCTAAATACATACATATTATAGATAAATTACACCTTATTATATGAATGGATTGTGTGAGGAGTGATATGAAAAAAGGGAGTTTGTTATGGCGGGACGGCTGACAGGACAGAATGGAAGAAAAAAACGTGTTGCGCCGACCCCAAGTAACATGGGCAGGAAGATGATGATGTAGTTTTATGGGTTTTGAGCGAGTACGATCTGTGTATCTATATTTTGGGGTGTTGATGGGCATGAAAGACTAAGACCGACTTGAATGAGTATTCTGGTCCTTTTCATCGTGGATGTAGATTTTTTTTTTTTTTAATAATTGCAATTTAAGATTTAACTGCTAGAGTTGGTACTTTCTAAAATGTATTCCTAATAGCGTGTCTACAATCGCCACGACACACAAAGAGAGAATAGTGGTACAATTCTGAATATGCAGCAGCAGAACAAGACTACTCCATTCGCAATAGCATTAGGCAGAAGTTAAAAAAGGTTATTTTTAATGCACACTTTGTAACAAAAGTACAATAAACATGTTACAGTTACGATAGCCACCGAATTTATAATAATCTAATTATAGAGCAGCTGTCACACTTAATTGTAGCTTTTTTAACTAGGTATAACGCTAATAACGCTTTCAGGGCGGTTTTGGGTCTGCCCCGCTATTGTAGCGCTTCAGGTATGTTCGCATTGGCACGCACGGACTGTTTCCATGCGACCATGCGGAAGCGATGCGCGTCTCTTGTGCGCAGAGTGCGGGCCAGCACCAATACCGTTCTGAAAATGATAGCAAATAGGTTGGACTGTCCTTATGTGCGACACTGCTGTGACAGACAAGTTACATATAGTGTCGCATATAAGAGACTATTGTAATTAATTTTAATGAATTGAATGTGATGTATTTATGCTAATTAATTTTTGATAATGTATTGTATGTATGTAATCTCGTGACGACATATTGTGTAATTATTATTTTTTCTGATATGTGTTACCTGAAGTAAATAAATTTTAATTTTTAATTTTTTTTATAACTTATGAAATTATGTGGCTTTCATTACTTATACAGGATGTAACGGAAAGATGTGGTCATATATTAAGAACCGGTTCTACCCATGGAACTGAACAACTTTCTCTAAGAAAAAAATTAAAATTGCCAAAAAAAAATTTGGACTTTTCATACAAAGGTCAGCTGATCAATATTTGTATAGGAGTTAATTTTTTATATTTAGAATTTCCTCTTGTTTTCTTAAATAAAGTTGTTCATATTGATGGGCAGATGCAGTTCTTAAAATAAGACCACACCTTTCCATTACAACCTGTATTATTTCATTCCAATTTTGAACTACCGTGTCAATGCTAAAAACCTAGAAGAGGCAGGGGTGAACATACCCCAAACGTTTTTCGATTCACTATAATTCTACCAAATTTAAAATGTTATGTGATCCCTTCAAAAGTTGTGACAGTTGGGTTTGAACAATTTTACTGTTTTATGTCGTCTGTTAAATTGACGTAAACAATGTTCTGTGATTGTCATTCAATGTGAATACTTGTTAATTGTTATTGCCGAATTTTCGTGATTTAGTTGTTATTTGTTACTGTTTTGAAATTAATATTAAAGAATTAATAAATTTGTGTTAACTTTTACATAAAATGTTTTGCATCCGTGCTACGTGCCTCTTTTTTCTAATGCTATTGGGAACGGAGTATAGATTAAGTATACCTTATATTTTTTTACCCGTCAGAGCTGACCTCCTTATTCCATTCCACAGGGTGACTCCGGCGGTGCAGCAGTTTAAGACGGTCAGGCTATAGGCATCGTCTCCTTCGGCCGTGGTTGTGGACAGCAGTTCTCACCGAGCGTGTTCGCCGATATCGCCGCACCCCCTATAAGGGACTTCATTACGGAGCATACTGGGTTGTGAGAATCGAAGTTAAAGAAGCCAGAAAAAAATACGTACAATGATTTAGTTTTTAAGTTTATTTATGTTAATTTATAAGTCATAATAAGTGTACCTTAATAATATAAAACAAAAGAAATAAAAGATAAACTAACTCAAAAGCCATGTTCAATATTTAGTTTTGTTATTAATAAAATAAAGACTAAAATCTAAAAGGCACTCAAATGTACTGATTAAATCTCACTTCACCAACAAATAAATTATTAAAAGCAATTTATTTGACGAGTAATTTTTATTAAGACCACGCCAATTGGTTGTGCTTAGGTTAAAAATAAATAAAATAAATAAGCCATTTATTTCTTGCTTTTACAAAGTTTTAACAAAAATAGTAAATATAAATGTATGTATTAATAGCTGGGTTGTAAATTACAAGAAAAGTATTGTAATTAAATGAATAAATCCTGTGAAGCACTGCGACTCACTGGTGAGTTTGACAAAAAAAAAAAAAAAAAATTAAAGAGAAAAAAAAAATCGGCTGTCAACCCGGGTTGTCGTCGGGGTTCAATTTGACAACCCGGATTTGGCCGCGGGGGTTGAGGGGTAAGTGCTTAGGTTATTACACTGAAATGAACGGAATAAAAGTAGGTATGTATTACATCGTTACTCGTTTATGAAGTTACCGATTTATAAAGCGGGTCACTTAGAGCTGTGCTAACATCGGATTGACTTGAAATTATAATTTCAAATAAACTATTATAGTAGGTAGCGAAATTACAGAACATTCAAAACCCAAAGAAACAAATTAATAACTTAACTTATTTAAAAAAAAACGGTTAATTGCGAGTTTAACTCATACATGACGGGTTCCGTACGATTTTATTATTTATAGTTATAGCGGCAACAGAAATAGACATTCTGTGAACAGAGAGACGGACAGCGCAGGCTTAGTAATAGGGTCCCGTTAGTTAACCTTTGGGTACGGAACCCTAGAAAAGAAATAACATGCCTTAAATATAAAGTTTAATTTAACTTTTACCCGTCAAGCCCCTCATTAGCAGACACAATTAAAAACCTGTTGGTTTTAAGGAGACGCGAGGGGCCTGACGCAATAAATTCCACACTTTGTTACCGTAAGAACCGTTTTATGAAACGGCGACTTCATTGGTAAAGACCTAATATTATGTGCGTCGTATTACAACAATAATTTCTCAAAATTACAAAGAAACAACCTGTATTTAAAATTTATGAAGGCAGATTCAGCTTCAAGGAAATAAGTCACATGCAAAGAGCCCAATCGGATTGTCATCAAATCATTTTTAATCACACATCAAGCAGGATGTTTCGGCGCCCAAGGTTTTCCAACTGCTGGTCATCGTGACTTTAAATACACGTAATTGCTAGATCATGAGAATACTTTGAGATTGGATTAGGGATCCCTGATTCGTGTGTCAATTGTTTTTGCTGGAAAACCGTCTGATTGAGCACAAGAATACATTAAAGTTGCTGATTGTTTAAGGCATCAATTTTTGATTTCTCTTTGTTTGCTGATTTGCAATTATTTAAATTTATTGATGCGTATTTGCCTACCATTGTATGTTTATTGTGTGTATTGGAGCCGATGAGTCCTTGAATGGAAGAGCCAGTGTCATACTGGAGTCAAAGTTGAATAGTCTCCAGTATGCCTGTTAATTTGTTTAACTTCAAAAAGAAGGAGGTTATCAATTCGGATGCTTGTATTTTTTTTTTATGTATGTTCAGGCATAACTCCGTTATCTATTAACGGATTTGCAACATTCTTTTTTTGTTCGACAGGGGTTTGTTCCGAAATGGTCCCATTGAAATTTCATATAGATCTGATGATGAGTTTCGGAGACAGACGACGGAACTCTTCAAAAAATGACAGCATATCAACCGTGATTGCTGCTATCGTATGTCTATGAATTGTTAACATAGTTTAATGGGGAACCACAACTTTGATTTCGGAAGTCGGTGTTCCTGGTTTTGTGTCTTCGTTTTTTGACACCGACTTCCGAAATTAAAGTTATTATGTACTGTTTTTGGAAATCGGTTCTATTTTTTTGTAAAAAAGTTTTTTATTTTTCACTTTTTATATATTAATTACCCGAATTCGAAAAAGGAGGAGGTTATATGTTCGACTGTATGTATGTTTTGTTTTTATGTATGTCCACCGATTTCTCCGTCAGTTGTGGAGCGATTTTCAAAATTCTTTTTTTATCCGAAAGAATATACTCCCGAGGTTCAGCGCTTTTTGAAAAAAAAAAACAAAAGTACGTATACATAGATGACGTTTTGGTTTTCTCCAATTACGAGTATGTTTAAATTCCACGTTCCATGTTATTGGGGTTTTTAGTTCTGGGGTACAACTAAAGAGTTAAAAATATAAAAAAAAACTGTCTTACAAAAAAAAACCGACTTCCAAAAAAGAAAATATTAAAAAATATACATAAAATAATACGGAAGTCGGTGTCAAATAACGAAGAAATAAAATACAAACACCGACTTCCGAAATTAAAGTTATTTTTTAATTTTTAGTATATTTTCTTATTTGGAAGTCGGTTGTTTTTTTTTGTAAAAAAGTTTTTTTTTACATTAATTACATCAGCAAGCGTACTTTTTTTAAAGGGTTGGGGGGTAAACCTTCAAAAAGCGCCTGTTCTGTGACCTCTTTATAGATCACTCTTCGGGGTGGTCTTTAAAACCATCTCTGTACAACGCTTGTTAGGGCACATCTGCCAAAAAGTTGGGGATCCTCGCAAAGGTGAGACGGTACTTCACACCGGAACAGCTGCTCCAACTCTATCAAGCGCCAGTTCGATCGTGTAAGGAGTACTCCTCTCATCTTTGCGACGGATCTGCCAGATACCAGCTTGATGCCCTTCAGTCAATTGAGAAACGAGCCAAGAGGATCATCGGCAATAATAGGCTCGTTGAGTAGAAACTCCAAAGTCTTGAGCATAGACGCCGAGTTGCCAGCTTGTCGGTTTTCTATCGGTTACATTTTGGGGAGTGTGCGACGAAATTTCATAATTTGATGCCGCGAAGCCCGTTGCATCAACGGACGACAAAACGTACGGCGAAGTGTCACCGGTTCATGGTGGACATCCCATCCATACGCACAAAGCGTTTTGAGAACACATTCATTGTGCGGACAGCTAGGGAGTGGAATTCCCTACCGGAGTCTGTGTTTCCTGATACAACCTGGGAGTCTTAAGTCAAGAGTGAATAGGTTACTTCTAGGCAAGCGTGCTCCATCTTCGACCACATCATCGCTTACCATCAGGTGAGATAGTGGTCAAACGCGCCTATCAAAAAAAAAAAAAAATTCTGGGGAGTCTTTTCAAGGAGAAGTAGTAGTAGAAGTAAAGAGGTCTCCCCGAACCTCGCTGTCACGGTGGCACGTGATCACAGTTCATGACCGTCTTTACTGATGTCACTCGGTGGGCGAACAGAGTCCCCACTCTGACCAACCGCGACCCCGTAGTCCCACCTGCACCGTTTAAGGCAAGGTTTCAGTGTTTTAAGCGTCGATGCGGTCCCGCCTGCATAGCGCCACGCAGAAACGCTGCATAGCGCTTAGAATATGTAGACGTGGCCATATCTTCTTCGGTAAAAGCTCTAAGTCTCTAGGTACTGAACCTCCTTTGCATCCCTTTTGATAGTCGCAATAAAACCAACCACAATAGCACCAATTAATTCGTTTGTGGAGGTTTGATAAGCAGTAACTCTAAGTGAAATACTCAGCAAAATTATGTTAAACTGGAAGCTAACGCCAACATATTAGGGCAATGGGTAGACAGGTGATGATGAATAGACTCAATAAGATTGTTACCTTTACAAAATATTAAATTTTATGAACACACAGTGCAGTACTTTGCACTCGTGCAGTTGCAGCGGTCAGCCTCCGCCTTAATTGATTATATTTATTGTATCAGGCTGGTGCCCGCCAGCCCCCACTAAGCCACCAAGTGTATTTATTGTATCAGGCTGATGCCTGCCAGTCCCCACTAAGCCACAAAGTGTATTTATTGTGTCAGGCTGGTGCCCGCAAGGCCCCGCTAAGCCACCAAGTGTATTAATTTATTGTATCAGGCTGGTCTCCGCCAGCCCCTACTATGCCACCAAGTGTATTTATTGTATCAGGCTAGTGCCCGCCTTTCCCCACTAAGCCACCAGGTGTATTTATTGTATCAGGCTGGTGCCCACCAGCTCCCACTGAGCCACCAAGCTATTTATTGTATCAGGTTGGTGCCCGCCAGTCCCAACTAAGCCACCAAGTGTATTTATTATATCAGGCTGGTGCCCGCCAGTCCCCACTAAGCCACCAAGTGTATTTATTATGTCAGGCTGGTGCCCGCAGTTCCCCAATAAGTCACCAAGTCTATTTATTGTATCAGACTGGTGCCCGCAGTTCCCCAATAAGTCACCAAGTGTATTTATTGTATCAGACTGGTGCCCACCAGCTCCCACTGAGCCACCAAGTGTATTTATTGTATCAGGCTGGTGCCCGCCAGTCCCCACTAAGCCATCAAGTGTATTTATTATATCAGGCTGGTGCCCGCCAGTCCCCACTAAGCCACCAAGTGTATTTATTATGTCAGGCTGGTGCCCGCCAGTCCCCACTAAGCCATCAAGTGTATTTATTATATCAGGCTGGTGCCCGCCAGTCCCCACTAAGCCACCAAGTGTATTTATTATGTCAGGCTGGTGCCCGCAGTTCCCCAATAAGTCACCAAGTGTATTTATTGTATCGGGCTGGTGCTTGCCTTTCCCCACTAATTTTGAGTCACCAAGTGTATTTATTATATCAGGTTGGTGTCCGCCAGCCCCCACTAAGCCACCAAGTGTATTTATTATGTCAGGCTCGTGCCCGCAGTTCCCCAATAAGTCACCAAGTGTATTTATTGTATCGGGCTGGTGCTTGCCTTTCCCCACTAATTTTAAGTCACCAAGTGTATTTATTGTATCAGGCTGGTGTCCGCCAGCCCCCACTAAGTCACCAAGTGTATTCGACTTCGGCTGCAATGACAAAGTTTGCCTACTTACATCAAAATGAAACACATTTTTCGTATGCAGTATGTCGCTATAATCTATAGCTATGTAATTGTATAATATTACTACAATTATGTTCACGGTCCAGTGAACTTTGGTACACACGTACATACTTATATATCTAACATATTATTAGAAAAGACCTTGATTGAAACAGCAGGAGATGACACGTGAACGTGGGGTTGTTATTAAGAGGCTGTGATGAGACCGTATGTTAATACCTACATAATCTTGAGAAAAATCTAAGATTCTAAGAACAAATCTCTTTATTATTAGGTACAACAAAGACTTTTAATCATTACTAGTGAACCGACTCGGCTTCGCACGGGTACAATTTTTTTTCACAATATTTTCTTTCATACAAAGCTTTATTTTTGGGGGTGGGAAATCATTCAATGACATCTCTCTGGGTGCAGCGGGAGGGCGCGTCAGACTCTTACTGACTAAAACTCACTCCTGTTCCTTCCTTGCCTGAGTGCCCAGGAGAGCGGTAACTCTGATACGAATTTATCCAGAGTTACCTCTCCCCTGGGCACTCAGGCAGGGAAGGAACAGGGGTGGGTTTCAGTCAGTAAGACTCTGACACGCCCTCCCGCTCCATCCAGAGCGGATCAGCATTGGATGATTACCCACCCAAAAAAAAAGAAAAAAAATCAGTGAGACTCGGAAACATTGTAAATTACCTGGATTGGAGATTTATTATATTTGAAACCAGCAGGGGTTCAAATTATGTATCCGGTGAGGCGGCGAGCCTCCTTGCCGGACTGTCGCCATGGGATCTGGAGGCCATAAGCGAAACGACGGGGCGAAAGTCTGCTGCCGCGACATCTTGCGGCTCAGCGGACAGAGCTCCGGCAGGATCTCATGGCGACATGGAGAGAGCTGATGTCGCAACCCAGCGCTGGGCACGCCACAATTGCGGCGTTAGTGCCCCTCTTTGAGGAGTGGCTGGAGAGGCACCATGGCGTCCTCACCTTCCACCTGACGCAGGTCCTCGCCGAACAGGGTTGTTTCGGGAGGTTCCTGTGTCGGATAAGGCGATAGGAAACGCCTGGGTGTCACCGTTGTGCGGATCGCCCAGAGGAGACGGTGGAGCATACGGTGGAGATCTGCCCCGCTTGGACGGAGCACCGCCGTGTCCATGTGGATGCGATCGGTGGCAGCGACCTCTCGCGCCCGGCTCTGGTCCAGGCCATGGTATGGGGCGAGAGGGAATGAGAAGCAGTCTCCTTCTTCTGTTAAGCACGGGAGACTCAACGGAGGGGCCCTCACGCCCCCAGCCTCAGCCGCCACAGGAGACGCCCTGGGCGTCGGGGGTCGCAGGACGATCTCCGGCCACCGTAGATGCAGACCTGCGGACGGCGAGTAGTGGGTAGCTCGCCGTTCAATCAGCACCAGGCCTGAAGGTCGACGGCGCGTAGTGTTCCACGCGTGCCTCATTGAGATGTCAGCCACCACTGACCCATCATGGCCGATGCCTGAGTTGCGGATAAATTCGTAACAGAGTTACCGCGCCCCTGGGCACTCAGGCAAGATAGGAACACGGGTGGGTTTTAGTCAGCAATAGTCTGTCACGCCCTCCCGCTCCACCCAGAGCGGAAGAAGTCATAGGGTAATTTTCCACCCCAAAAAAAAAAGAAAAGGGGTACAAATTATACACACAAACCTTTCTCGTTTATGGCTCTTTCTATTAATGAATTCCGCATTGAAATCCGTCAGGTGGTTTTGGAGGAGTTAACGGAGAAACAGACAGACGCGGAGAGTGACTTAGATTTATAATACGTCGAGAAGATACGTAGAGATATACATATAAGTTGTAATTGTGGTAATAGGTAAGTAATTAGCAAAAAAAAACAGTTAAGGCGCTATTAGCTACCAATGACCTTGAGTAGCTTGCGTGTTCTGCGCTGAGCTCACGTGACGCGTCGTATGTCCACCCAGTAATAGGACTCACCCATCAACGAGCGCTGTCCGAAATTAGACGCATTATTAATTTATTACACGTAAAACAACAAGTATTAAACTAAAGCTCAGAGACTTAATTATAAATAATTAAATGATCTTTAAAATTGTGAACGTTTTATAAAAATACGCTTTATAGTTATTGTGTGATTCTCAATTTTATCCGCGTTAGACATAACTTTACAAATTAATTACACTATGTTATAAAAATATAATTTCAAATATTGTGAGACCAAATAACGACGGAAATTATCTAGAGTAATATATATTTTTTTCAAAGAAATAAAACTAGTTGTTTAGACGTGATGTTCAACTAAAAACCATTAAAAGTCGTATAATTGCGCCTTAAGTCATAAGTCACCCACATTTCTCAGTTTCCTAGTATTACTGTTTGCGAGTGTTTAGAAAATTCGATATAATTAACTGTAAACATGGTAAACATTGATCAAAATCTATGTGTGAAGGTACATAGGTATATAGACTATATGCATTGAATATACGGGTACTATATGAGTCAATAAATCTTAATTGCTGTCCTCGAAACGCGTTCATAATTTTCCTGGAAATTGAAGTAGTAGCTATGTATACAAAATAAATTAAAATGTGGAAGGTTTACACAGTTTCATTATTTATTGATTAACACTACAGTTTCAGGGAGGCAAACTATTACGTTCATGATACATTATACAGGTTGTGACGAAAATGGGTAATCATAATACAAAAAAATAGAAAATAATTAATTGGAACAAAAAACAGTTTACAAGTTTGTGTTCGTTAACAACCGCATTAGTATAGAATATTGTGTCGCGGTCATTAGCGCCCACCTCCAAGATGGGAGACGACACCGTTCCAGGCATATAATAGGAATAAATAAATATTTATGTTTTAGATTTTGGAAAAAATAAAAAATAAAATCAGCACTAATTAATTTATCCATGTGAATGTGTGTATCAGCTCTAATGTAAGTGTAGTGTATATTTGTGTATGAAAGTGAGTGAATGTGTGATTATGTGTAGGTATACGTATGCTTGTCTGTTTATGTGATTTGGAAGGCAGTGGGAAAGAACAAGCGACTATTTTTTATTGTTTTTTAGATTTTTACAAGAATTTCAAGCTCTTCATAAGTCAGGGAAATGAGCCACTTATGTGTGATTGATTTACACTCACGTGAAGTAAGGGGATATTATGTTCAAAAGAAAATTAATGGTCGTCTAACTATCACGATGCCAGCCGGTACTACAGGGCAGACATTAACATCCCCCCTAGCCAAAGACTATATAACCCCTAGCCATATTACATTTCTATTATCGTTTACGCTAACGCTTAGAACAAAATGTATGGCAATGACATTACCTGCGATAAGTCACGTGACACTTATCTACGCAGGTAATGTCATTGCCATACATTTTATTCTAATCGTTAGCGTAAACGATAATAGAAATGTAATATGGCTAGGGGGGCAGGTCAATCATACTATAAATACTGTTCTAGCCCATGGAAATGAACCACTTTCATTAAGGGGCTTACAAGACCTAAAGGCAACTGAACGCAAGTTTTATAATGCTCTACTGCTGTAAACAAAATAAGAAAAAATATGTGATACTAGATTCTACCAGCGGCTTCGCCCGCATAGTAAAAAGTAGCCTATGTTTTAATCCAGGTTATAACCAACCACCCGTGTGCAAAATTTCATTCAAATCCCTTCAGCCGTTTTTGCGTGATTGAAACACAAACTTACAAACTTTCGCATTTGTAATTAGAAGGATTCTTCAGGATTGCATTAGTAGGATTGGAAGGCGAGGAATTTGAAAAATAGGTATTTGAAGAAACTATTGTCGTCGCCCTGCCTCAAGCCGGCCCCCGTTGATTATGATAGGGACAGCTGCAGCTCAGACCGATTTTATCACAAAGGTTTTGACGAGATCGACGGTTCGTATTCCCCTTTATTCTCCTCGAATCCTGAGCCGATTCAATTATTTTTGAGACAAACTTTTTAAGAAAGAGTATGTCTATGTTCCTATTAAATGTTTTATGTTAAAATTTTTCGAATTTGTCTGGTAGTCATCTAATCACGGCGGTAAAAATGGGCCATTTTTTGTAATTTTTGGAGGATCATATTTTCTTTACTTATTAGTTGTTGTTGAAAAAAAGGAAATGACAGGGACATGACTACAGCAGACCTAGACTTTATGAAAAAAACTATTGCTCTAGAGGCATTATTCAGGAAGAAAAAAGGGGAATACATTTGTATGGAGAATCGCGGCTCCTGTTCCCACTTAAGCATTCCGAGAAAGATAATCGTATCAATCAGAAAAATCCACACACTCAATAAAAGTGCAACAAAAAGTCAGAGTACTTACAATAAAACTTTATTAAATTATTTACAACAAAGGACAGTAAACTTATAATCATCACATTTTAAATTAAATTATAACCTTCAGTTTCTGAATAGAAAACTTGAAGTTATGGACTTGTCAAACTCTTAATATGCAGCCTGACAAGTTCTCAACTTCGTATTCACAATTTGGAAACTGGGGGTAAGTCATCTTCATCATAAATCACAGTTCTTTTATAATCGCCATGACAGCGTAAGTCACTCCAGAAAACATGGCCACTAAAGAGAAGACTCCTATGACTACATTCTTCCATACAACGAAAGAACATGGCGTAAGATCTCTATTCCACCTGAAGACAGTTTCCGTGATGGCTGGTAGAAGGAGCCCCATGACGGACAAGCAGATGGCCCCCACGAGCTCCATGAACAGCTCCAGTCTTGGGACGGCACTGGCAATGCCGACTGTGAAATGAATAAAATAAAATGAATTTAGTTTTCCAGTTGTCAGTCGTGGCTTAATAGCAGAAGTGAAGCGGTTTGTTTGTGAGGTTAAGCTAAACTTCTCAAGGTTAGAAAGTGACGAAGTCTAGCTAGACGAGGCAATCCATTTTCTTCAATGTATTTTTCTTATATTCCGACAAACTAAACTAGACGTAGGCTGTATACCAATGCGCACAATAATCACTGAACCCGTTATCTTAATTATTAATTTAACTCGTAAATCAACTTTCTTTGAAACGCCTGATATTAGTTTTAGAGCAACGTTTAACGTCGGGCGCTTAATGCATAAGTTATTAAAGTCGTAAGCTTCAAAGTTACGCCAGAATGCAGGCGACCTCGCGTCGAGTCGTAAATAAGGCAAAGTAAAATAGTGTGCGAAGAACCAAAACTTTGTTAATGTTGCGTTTTAGTGCTTTGAAGACAAGCTGAGCTCTTAAACAATGTGAGGTTTTAACTTGAGTGGCTGTTGATTTAGAAAAAGGAAATGAAACTGAAAGAAGTCAAAATGGAATACGGACTTATACGGCGTATTTTACTGAGACAGTTCCCAGGAAAGAGCTTAAAATATTTATAACCAGAATAACTGAGACATAAAAACTAATTATAACACGTATCAGATACAGACCGCATTAATTAAGTACTACCCACGCATTGCTATGCTAATTACTGCAGGCGTCGGTACATTATTTCCGCTGTAAAATATGTACCTACTGTATCTGGTGGTATTACTACTTTTCACATCCTGTATACTACTACTCATTTGTGAGTCTTCGGGAGTAGAATATTAAGACGTACGTCTGGGGATATATACTACTAGGTGCACTTCTGACAAACTTTCGGGAAACACAGGCGTGATAATAAATTATGTAATGTGTCTGGACCAACTTGGGTTGGTCAGCCTCAGATGTCTAGCTTTTAATGTCACACTTTTCTTTCTTTAACCCATCAAGCCCCTCATTAGCAGACACAATTAAAAACCTATTGTCGCGTCTCCATAAGGAGACGCGAGGGGCCTGACGGTTAGTCTGTGGTCGCAAACGCGACAGCTGAGTTAAAGGACCTTATTTTGTTTCCCAGGTCGGGGTAATTGTCATTGGGATTTTTCTCTGTAGCAGCTCGAAGTCTAAATTTGTGCCCGGTTGATGGTCATAAGCCCGTCCTCTATAACATGGGACACGAACTTGACTTTGGAGGAGTAGAAAAACTTGAATGCTGGCGTGATGTTATAATAAGTTACTACTCCACGTGAACCATGCGAGCATCTTCCCGCAGTATCTTCCTTGGTTCAATTAAAAGTCCCTGAATCGCTCAAGAACCCAAGTAGGAAAGTGAAACTCCAACCTCACAAAGTGGGGCTACCTTGACGGAACGGCAGCAGGGTGCTACTACTAAGCTGCACTTGCTGTCTTGCTCTCTGTGCCCCAAAACATGCAGCACAAGTGAACTCTGCGCTGCCACCGATGACACCGTGAAAAATTTATAACTCGACCGTTCCAGTGACATGAAGAAGAAGACTGTCTTCAAGAGTGACTGGGGGCTTCAGTGATCTTCAATGAAACTCCCGTATCGAGGTATGGGTATAAACTGTATTTTCACAATAAAATATGCGGAGCGTACAAGTTCAAAACAATAATAAAAATTTAGACAAAAAAAAAAGTTGTGACGATATACGTAAAACAAAAGATTCATACGGGTGCCTGGCCCTTTAGATTAGCAATCGCTACATGCACTGAATGTCTTAATAATTAACACAGGCGTAAACAGTACCTATGTATGTAAGTAACTATGTACTCGGTATTTAGCTCCAATGCTGACTTCTGCCTATCAGAATAATTGATGCTGAGGCAAAAACTTTGGCATCAGTAATTCTTACGAGTAGTTGGAAAAAATTAACAACCATAGTTCTGATTCTTACCTAACAACAAGGTCCCAGCGAACCTAACTCCAGCGAGGGCCCATCGGTGTCCTCTGGCAGGTATCCTGTCCTGCAGCCGCCTCCACACCACGTCCACAGGCACGTAGTACACAAGGGTGAAGGAGAGCAGCATCACACAGGCTACTAGGAGCTTGGCGGTTTGGGCTAGACTGGAATAGAAGGAAATTGATTATTTTCGAGACTTTTTGTATGGGTTTGTAGACCACATATTTGACGCTAGTGTGACTGCTGCTCTGGGTTAGTTCCCCAGAAAGGTTACACTGGTTACATTTCAGTTACACTGGGTGTAACTGAAATGTGGTGGTAAAATTTTAGGTATTGTTTCTGATCATGGAAATGAACAACAGCTATCTTCAAGGAAGTCATAAATGTTCCTAAAAATTGAATTTCGCGTACAAAGTTATCGTCACCTGATCAAAATTAGTAAGGGAGGTCCAATTTTTGACATGCTTGAAGAATGTTGTTTATTTGCATGAGTACAAGTGGTATTTAAAATATGACGAAGCATTTCCGTTACAACCTGTGGGATAGAGTCAATATAATGGAAATTCGCAGTTGGTAACTACCGCGGAGTCTAAACTTTGTCGAGGTTTATGGCAATATATAACAAGCTCGCCTCATATTACAAGGAATTATCCACATACATGTACACCAATGATAAATGATAAATGATGTTTATTCAGTAAATAGGTTACAAGGAACACTTTTACACGTCAATGTTTTTTTGTCAGTTTAAGCTAGATGAGGCCGGTGTTTCCTAGCTGACTACCCTGAGAAGAAACACCGAAACAAACTCAGAGGTCAAAGTCTCTTTTAGTGTTCAAATCCATACAATGTGGACTGGTTAGATCCTATGAGAACCATGTACGTTTATGTCTGGGATGAGCTTTATGAAGAAAGCAACACACGAATTCGAGTGGACCTGTCCAGACAGTGCAAGCATTTGTCAGTCATCGCGAAGCTCAACTCAGAACTCTGAGGTGCTCAACGAACCGACGAACAATACCAAAGTAAGGACATTTGAGTAGGCCGCAAAAAATACTCAAACTGCCAGACAATCATAAAATCTACATGAATATAACGACATACATAGTTCTCGCATTCACATTATTCTATATGAGGACCATGCAGCTTAGTGTCTGTAGTGGTCTTTTGAAGAAAGAACCAAACATATTTGAGTGGACCTGTCCAGTCAGTGCAAGCATTTGTCAATAGTCGAACAGCTCAACTTAAAAACCACTAAGGAGCTCAATGACATGACGAACAATACCAAAGAAAAGACATTTGGGTAGGCCGCAAAAGTACTCAAACTGTCAGACAACGTTGAAAATTACTGTAAAAAGGAGGAGAAAATAATAATAATAACCCACATAGTCCTCACATTTACAATAATTAAGTAATAAAAAAAAATAATAAAAATATAATACTTTACAAAGTAAATATTTGTGTCAAACAAAATAGTAATCATAATATGTCAATCAAAAAATAAAAATAAATATAATACTTAACAAAGTATTCAAGTCAAAAAAAAAAAAAAATAATAAATATAAAATGTCAATAAAAAAATAAAATAAAAAATATAATACAATACTATACAAGTATTCATGTCAAAAACGAATATTAAAAAAAAAAATATATATATAAAAAATTTTTCATCAGTAAGTAGTACATATGAAAACAATGGCTCATGTATATCATTGAAGCAGCTCAATCCCACGCCTTTTTATCCTCAAGAAAGTCATTAATTGTGTAAAAAGCTTTCTGGCATAGCTTACGTTTAATAAATGATTTAAATTTATTTATGCTTAGTTCTTGAATTTGGCTAGGAAGTTTATTATAGAAACGTATACATTGACATCTAAACGAACCACCTATTTTTTTCTTGAGCCTGGTTTTTGGTACAATAAATTTGTGTTTGTTCCTAGTATTTATGCTATGGATATCACTGTATCTTTTAAACAGATTAATATTTTTATGTGCATACATGAGATTCTCATAAATATATTGAGAGGGAACAGTCATAATATTAATCTCTTTAAATTTGTCTCTGAGGGAGTGTCTGGGACTTAATTTATAAATTGCACGAATAGCCCTTTTCTGTAAAACAAAAATTGTCTGAATATCGGCGGCATTTCCCCACAACAGAATGCCGTACGACATCACACTATGAAAATAACTAAAGTATACTAAACGAGCTGTCTCTAAATCAGTTAAACCACGAATTTTCCTTACGGCGTATGCTGCGGAGCTAAGTTTTTTGGACAGTTTATCTATATGGGGGCTCCACTGAAGCTGCGCATCCAAAGTTAAACCTAAGAACACTGTGGAATCCTCGGGTTTCAACTCTTCACCCTTTATTGACACACTAGTGTTCACTTGTATTACATTGGGTAATGTGAACTTTATGCATTTTGTTTTTTTCTCGTTAAGGAGAAGCCTCTGTCCACTCCCTCGGGAAAATAAATGCCATATTCTGTAATGTTAACCACTCAAGATAACAGACTGTCGTCTCTTGTCATTTTCCATGAAATTGTACGTTCAAAGTATTCGCGCGGTTTGAACCCAGAGCTGTATAAAGTTGTGGCATATGTTATTTGAAAAGTCATAGTATTAAATTCATTTTATTGTACTGCACCAACAGTCAGACATGTGTCAGGCAAGAATTAGGACTTTTTTTAATTTTATTTTTTATTAATTATTGTGTATATGTGTTAGATTAATTATCTGTGATTTAAAATTGACAAGTCTATTATTGAGATTAATTCATTTAGGTGGCAACACCAAGCGATGACGGTTATCAAGGGGGAAAAGAAGGCACGTTTCGGCAATCGATTCGTTCACTGAGTTTTAGGGCGAGCTACAGGTCGGAGTAACGGTAGTTACCCGGTTGATATTTATGAATAATTATTATTTAAGAATAACTTCAATATTGTGGTAGATTGAATAGCATTGTGACAGCTAGGGGTTACGCGGGTGAAAAGGGGCGTGACCCTTTCCCCATAAGGGAAACCGATCCTTTAAGTAACTCGATATTTCTACCTGACACAACTGAGGGATTTAGGAGGTTTGTTACTTTGGGATATAGAGGTACGTTTACATATGACATTTTGTTTTTCTCTCTACCAGCAAATCGATCATCGACATGAGGTTTGATCACTACGCTCTGAAGGTATGCAGGCCTCCAAAGCCTTGCTATGCACACCTTTCACCTTTCAAAACACATTATGCCACAACTTGATACAGCTCTGGGGTACGAAGTCCATACAAAAGTGACCGTTGTCCTTGAAAGTTTTTACAAAAATTGTACCATCATTTATCAGTAGTAAGATATACAAGTTAACACTACCAAATTATGGTACAATTCGTTCGTATGGAATATGTGGATCATATAAAATTAACCGTATAATACTTACATTTCCTCCTGCGGCAGGTTAAGAGTCAAGCTTCCCCTGACTTCATCTCCATACTTCAGGTACCCAATGAACCCGACAAAGCCATACATAACGGCTATGGCGGACATGGCCGCGTTCAGCACTCCTGGACAGCCGAGGAAGTCTTGCGGCTTCTTCATCTCGTTCTCAATGGGCATCACCACGCCGATGCCTTCCATCGCGAATAGACTTGTGCTGGAAATGGAGAAGAGGTATGTTGGTGATTGTGAGAAGGTAGAACATGCCTCACATTAGGAATCACTCGTATCGTGGGTGCGTACACAAACATGAAAACTCACATACACAAGATACCCAGATCCGGAACAACAGGCCATATAAATATTTGTTCCGTGCGGGAATCGAACCCGCGACACGCAGCGCAGCAGCCAATCTCTCAACCACTGCGCAAATCGTGCCGCCAATCACGTTCTGGCTGGTGAAGCTTCCAATGGTCCGTTCTTCTGAAGTTCTTCTTCTTTATTTTTAGGGTTCCGTACACGAAGGGTGTAAACGGAGCCCTATTGCTGTCACTCACGTGTCCGTCTGTCTGTATGTCCGTCGTCTGTTACAGGGAACCAGTTTGGTTTTCGTGCTGGCAGGTCGACGGAGGATGCCGTCACACATCTAGTTGATACTATCATTAGTAAAATAGAAAATGGGCAAAGATGCGCCGGAGTCTTCCTGGACCTAGCAAAAGCCTTCGACACTGTTTCCCGGCCAATACTGCTAAGAAAACTAGAGACCTTCGGGATCAGAGGCCTAGCTCTAGACTAGTTTACGTCCTATTTATGTGAGCGTAAACAGCGCGTTCGTATTGGTGAGCACGTCAGTGATTTTGCGGATATTGATTTCGGCGTACCGCAAGGCAGTGTCCTAGGCCCCACGTTGTTCCTGATCTACATAAACGACCTATGTTCTCTTGAACTTAATAATGCCAGCATATTTACTTTCGCGGATGATACCGTAATTATCTTTCATGCGAAAACCTGGAGTAATGTCGTGCGTGTGGCTCAGGAAGGACTTGGGAAGGTTGCCAATTGGCTACAATACAACTTGCTAACCTTAAACGTCGGCAAAACTAAACTGACGTGTTTCAGCATTACTGATCGGTCTGCGCCCGACCAGAACCTGCAAATTAAACTGCATGATTGTGGTAGTGTCGACAGTGAGGGCTGTCTCTGCGCGCAAATTGAACAAGTTGCGACCATAAAATACCTAGGGTTACAAATTGATGAGCATTTAACATGGAAAGCACAAATTGATTCACTCGTGAAACGCACCAGAAAACTTTCACACATTTTCAAAAAATTAAAGACTATTGCAACACCTAAGCTGATCCGTATGGTGTACCTTACTCTATGCCAACCCATATTAAGTTACTGTGTATCAGTGTGGGGAGCAGCAAACAAAACCACTTTGCTTAGGCTGGAGCGAGCTCAACGAGCTATTCTAAAGATAGCGTACAAAAAACCATGGCGATACTCTACTGATACTCTATACTTGGAATGTAGTCTCCTCCGTGTTAGGCAATTGTTCATCCATGCGACACTACTACGATTTCATAGAGATGCTAAGAAACTGGTTCGCCATTCATCTAGAACTTTAAAATGGGATCGACCAAAAGTACACTCTGATTTTGCACAGAGATCTTTTACATTTCTTGGGCCCACAAAATTCATAAAACACACATAAGATACACAAAATTCTACTGTCACAATAAAACTATATTGATGCTTACCTACAGAAGTTTTAAGAACGCTATATTTAAATGGCTGCATCCAAAAAATTATAACTTAACCGAAGACCTTTTGCACATACAGTCCTAAAATTATTTGCAAAAAAAAAAAAAAAACTAACGTAAGCATAAACATGCATCTACCTATAAACTCTACACCCACCCCTACATACAATACACTCCACAATTACATATATTTACTCACACAGAACACCCCTTAACAATCACCTACCCTTTTAATTCCAATTTTCTTTTTTTTAATGTAAAATCACAGTTACATACTTATAAATTCTTGCTAATTTGTCTAGTTATTAATTCATCAATAAATAAATATTGTTTGCCTTACTTGGGAAGAGACTGGACCCCACGACACAGGGAATCCTAGTGTGGGATCCAGGGAATTTGAAGAAACCTAGCACTTAAGGCTCTTATGTATTGCGATATTGTTTAATTATTGTACAATGTGTTAATGAACCGAATAAAAATTTTTATTTTTATTATTATACAAAATTTTGTTCCGAAGATTGTTTTAACTTCATGTTGACCTATGAACTTGGGTCATCATCTGCCTAGCCTTTTCCCAACTATCTTGGGGTCGGCTTCCAGTCTAACCGGATGCAGCTGAATACCAGTATTTAATATGGAGCGACTGCCTATCTGACCTCCACAACCCAGTAACTGGGTAATACGATACCCCTTGGTAAGACTGGATGTCAGACTTTCGGGCTTCTGACGACCCGTAACGACTGTCAAAGATCCACGATTGACAGCCGGGACCAACGGCTTAACGTGCTTTCCGAGGCACGGAGAAGTCTCGGTATGTAAAGATGGTCACCCATCCACGGACCAACCCCGGCAAGCGTTGCTTAACCTGATAGATCGACCCGTGCGGCTGTTATTACTTTAGCCACGAGCTATGAAGTATGAACCACCTATGAACTTGGGTGATAATATTTATTATTACGTTTATTTTACTAACAAATACCAATATATTGATAAATCAGATTTTTCCTTTGAAATGTCCTCATTTGGTTCTGAACTCTAAATATGTGAAGTCCGACACGCAGTTGAACAGTTTTTTTCAAAAGAGCTATGCTTTTTGCGTTTAAGTATGAGTAAAGTAGCTTGTAATAACGGATTACAAGCTACTTTACTCATACTTAGCTTTAACTATACCTAAATTGAGAATTTGCAGAAAAAACACTTCAAAGTTTAAGGTTCTACTACTGGCCAAGTGGCGTCCTCATTAAATTCTTCTTTTGTAACAACTTAAAAAAGATTATTTTTACGTTGTTACAAAAGAAGCAAAAGTACCAAAAACGACCTATTTTGACACTTTTGCTTACTACTTTGGATACGAAACATTTTGAGTCCTGTTTTAACAACGTAAAAATACTTTGTCCTCTTTGTAACAAGCGTGACGTAGGATTCTTTAATATTTATTTTATATACTATGCTACGATTTTTTATTCGGCTCTGGGTGAACTGCGTATATGAGTTTACATGTTTGTGAACACACCGACGATACAGGAGCAGATCTTTGCCGAACCAAAATTCAGATGAAATCTACCATTTTGAAAATCCCTTTCCTAGATTGCAAAAATACTAAGAACGCATTGACATGGAAAGCTTATTCCGTGAGGGTGTCAAAAACTGGTATTGTCACCTTCAGTAGGTACGGAGACTAGTGTAGACATTGTATGCGGTAAACTCGTTTTGCAAAGTATCGAACAAGCGTCTAGACTCTGAATCCTGGTAAAGACGGGTGTAGACCGGTAAGCTTTAGTATTTTGAGTCCCGTTCCTCTTACTATTTATTCGGGTGTTTTTTTTTTAAATGTATATTCGGTTTTAACTCCGTCATATATTGACAGATTTGCAAAATTCTTTTTTTGTTCGAAAGAAGTTTGTTCCGAAATGGTCCCATTTAAATTTCATATAGATCTGATGATGGGTTTCGGAGGCAGACAACGGAACTCTTCAAAAATTGACAGCAATTCAATCGCGATTGCTGCAATCGTATGTCTATGAATTATTGTTAACATCATTTAATGTGGAACCACAACTAAAAAGTGAAAAAATAAAAAACTTTTTTACAAAAAAATAGAACCGACTTCCAAAGAAAGTGCAAAATAACTTGAATTTCGGAAGTAGGTGTCAAAAAACGAAGACAAAACCAGAAACACCGACTTCCGAAATTAAAGTTATTGTGCACTTTTTTTTTGTAAAAAAGTTTTTCTACTTGTATCGTCTACTGTATTGATTCATGTATTCTATGATTTTTTAATGAGTAAGGCCCGCCTTAGACGGACTGCTTAGAGCAGTCGTGTTGCGGTCGGGGTCTCCATAGACGGACTGCTTAGAGCAGTCGTGTTGCGGTCGGGGTCTCCTTAGACGGACTGCTTAGAGCAGTCGTGTTGCGGTCGGGGTTTCCGTAGACGGACTGCTTAGAGCAGTCGTGTTGCGGTCGGGGTCTCCATAGACGGACTGCTTAGAGCAGTCGTGTTGCGGTCGGGGTCTCCATAGACGGACTGCTTAGAGCAGTCGTGTTGCGGTCGGGGTCTCCATAGACGGACTGCTTAGAGCAGTCGTGTTGCGGTCGGGGTCTCCATAGACGGACTGCTTAGAGCAGTCGTGTTGCGGTCGTGGTCTCCATAGACGGACTGCTTAGAGCAGTCGTGTTGCGGTCGGGGTCTCCATAGACGGACTGCTTAGAGCAGTCGTGTTGCGGTCGGGGTCTCCATAGACGGACTGCTTAGAGCAGTCGTGTTGCGGTCGGGGTCTCCATAGACGGACTGCTTAGAGCAGTCGTGTTGCGGTCGGGGTCTCCATAGACGGACTGCTTAGAGCAGTCGTGTTGCGGTCGGGGTCTCCATAGACGGACTGCTTAGAGCAGTCGTGTTGCGGTCGGGGTCTCCATAGACGGACTGCTTGGAGCAGTCTGTACATTTTTAACTACGAAAACAATTAATTGCTAGAGCGGTCCGTGTATGGTGATCGTCAATTTTGTATTGGAACTGCAGATTGCCCAACAGCGACCGCCTGAATCTTTCGGCACGGTCTTAACCTTTTTATTTTGAGTCCCAGCCTCAAAATAAAGGTCAATCATCAGATGATTTCTCTTCTGAGAAAGGTGTGTCAGAGTCTTGCTGACTAAAACCCACCTGTGTTCCTTTTTTTTTTTTTTTTTTTTGTGGGGTGGGAAATCGTCCAATGACATCTCCCGCTCTAGGGTGGAGCGGGAGGGCGTGTTATACTCTTGCTGACTAAAACCCACCTCCTGTTCCTTCCCTGCCCTGAGTGCCCAGGGGCGCGGTAACTCTGTTTCGAATTTATCCACAACCCCTGGGCAGGCATCGGCCATGACGGGCCCCATCATGATTGCTTGCCGACTCTCGGGCCTGGTGCTGATCGGACGGCGAGCTACCCACTACTCGCCGTCCGCAGGCCCAGGTCTACAGTGGCCGGAGATCGTCTCGCGGCGCCGGAAGCCCCAGGCGTCTCCTGCGGCGGCTGTTGCTGAGGGCGTGAGGGCGACTCTGTTGTTGAGCCTCCCTCACCCATTCTCTCTCGCTCCGTACCATGGCCTGAACCAGGCCCGTGCGCGAGAGGTCATAGCCGCTTATCGCATTCACGAGGAAACGGCGGTGCTCCACCCAAGTGGGGCAGACCTCCACCGTATGCTCCACCGTGTCCTCTGGGCGATTCGCGCATTGGTAACACCCGGGCGTTTCCTCCCGCCTTATAGAAACAGGAACCTCCCGAAACAACCGTGTCCGGTGAGGACCTGCGTCAGGCGGCAGGTGAGGACGTCGTGGCGCCTCTCCAGCCACTCTTCAAAGAGGGGCACTACCGCCGCAATGGTGGCGTGCCCAGCGCTGGGTTGCGACAGTAGCTCCCTCCATGTCGCCATGAGATCTTGCCAAAGCTCTGTCCGCCGAGCCGGGAGGTGTTACGGCAGCGGAGTTTTGCCCCGGCGTTTCGATCCGTGTTCCTTGAGTTGCCTTTTCCAGTTCGCTCCTTCAGTTGCCGTTCCAGGACCGAGGTGACTCTTCCAAATACTTCCGAAGAAACCATAAAATAAAACAAGCACTCAAAACGCTAAAAGCTTATGAAGACTCCTAAAAGTCCTAAAACTGATGCGGGAAGTCAAAAGAAGTAGAAATGCGTAAAAAAAAACTATAGGTCCCTTTGGTAATAAAGAGAACGTGAAAATCAATAGTAATGTGTATTTGATTCCCAGTTTATAGGTGTTGAAGGAACAATAGGGTAGTTTAAGAAAAAAATCCAATTAGTCGTTCAGTTAAATAACCAAAAAATATTGCCCATGTACGAGTATTTTTTCTTTTGACACGTGAACAAAAAATCAGGGCGATACATTGCGTTGAAATTTTGCGTTACGTCACGCTGCGTGGCACTTTTTACCAATAAAGTGACGTAACGCCTCACTCCTGAGGTTTGCCCCGCTTGGGCAGAGCACCGCCGTGTCCTCGTGGATGCGATAGGCGGCAGCGACCTCTCGCGCCGTGCCCTGGTTCAGGCCATGGTACGGAGCGAGAGGGAATGGGGGGCCGTCTCCTCTTTCTGCGAAGCAGTAATGCTCGTGAAGAGGGAGGCGGCATACGTTAGGGAGACTCAACAACAGCAGAGTCGCCCTAGCGCCCTCAGTCGCAGCCGCCGCAGGAGACGCCAGGGGCCGCGAGATGATCTCCGGCCACCGTAGACCCGGGCCTGCGGACGGCGAGTAGTGGGTAACTCGCCGTCCGATCAGCACTAGGCCCGAGAGTCGACGGGGCGTAGTGTTCCACGCGCGCCTCAAAGAGTTGTCAGCAAAAGGACGGGGCCTGCCACAGCCGATGCCTGCCCGGGGGTGGAGGATAAATTCGAAAGAGTTACCTCGCCCCTGGGCACTCAAGGCAGGGAGGAACAGGGGTGGGTTTTAGTCAGTAAGAGTCTGACACGCCCTTCCGCTCCACCCTAGAGCGTAAGAAGTCATAGGATGATTTCCCAACCCCCCAAAAAAAAAAAAAACGCCTCACTCCTGAACTTTGATACGTTTTATCTTGGTCATTTTTCATTGGTTTGGTAAAGCTAAAAATACGTGTCGAATATTTTTTGATAATCTAATTTAAGGACTAAATAGAATTACTATTTTTTTCACACCCAGTAAAATACCCTATTTGTACCTATCTACTCGTACCTGTATATTTAATATCTACTTTGATTATATTATTTACAGACAACGAGTTTGACGTCCAAAGTTGTTACCTTTCAAAGCATAGTCTAACTAATAAGCACTAAGTTACGTCTCAGTTTTTGTCTAGAACTGTTCAGACTAGTGTACAGTCGGCAACAAAAGTTTACCACATCCAAACTTACAAGACACCGTTGCACTTAAGTTTGCCCATAAATAAATAGTCAAAGTTATTTCTTTAACATGTACCTGCACAGAGTATCGAAACGCCTCATCGGTCACTGCTAGTGATGGCTTTGTTGAAATTACTCGAAAACAAACGTATCGAAAGTTAAGGGTCTACTACCGGCCAAGTGGCGACCTCATTGAATAAAAAATCGTAGCATAGCGTAGAAAATAAATGTTAAAGAATCCAACGTCACGTTTGTTACAAAGAGGATAAAGTATTTTTACGTTGTTAAAACAGGTCTTAGAATGTATCCAAAGTAATAGGCAAATGTGTCAGAAACGGCCGGCGTCACTTCCACAAGTGAGTGTCTAGTAGCGATATTATCCCACTTGGTTTTTTTTTGTTATGTATGAAATCTTCAGATGACTTCTCTCGCTCTGGGTGGAGCTAAGGGCGTGTTCAGTTGCCTCTTCAGCTTCTCTTTCAGAGACTCTTTCGAAAAATCCTGCGACCCTTGTCGTCAACAAATCTTGTTTGTGATAGCGGACCCCGTCAATTATTGCTAACATCTCATTTTAGTGCACTTGGAACACAACGCGCCGTCGACCCGGGCGTCGTCCGCAAGCCTGCGCCTACGGTGGTCAGGAATCACCCTGTGACTCCCAAAATATTATACTCCTGCCACTTCATCCCATAACAACTCTATGACATGACATGTCTTCGCACGGCGATATAATTACGGCGATTCGACGAATGAAATTGAAGAACAAAACGTTGACTCGCACAGATTCACTCGCTCGTGGAGGTGGCACCTGAGTGACGTGTCTTCGTACGGCGATATAATCGCTGCGATTTGACGAGTGACATTGAAGAATAAAACGTTGACTTGCACAGATTCCCTCGCTCGTGGAGGTGGCACCTGAGTGACTTGTCTTCGTACGGCGATAGAATTGCGGCGTTTTAACGAGTGTCATGGAAGAACAAAACGTTGTCTCGCACAGATTCACTCGCTCGTGGAGGTGGCGCCTGAGTGACCTGTCTTCGTACGGCGATTTAATTGCGGCGATTCGATGAGTGACATTGAAGAACAAAATGTTGAATCGCACATGCCTAGGGGTAGCGGATAAATTCTGAAAATGAGTTACCGCTCCCCTGGGCACTCAGCCAGGGAAGGAACAGGGGTGGGTTTTAGTCAGTAAGAGTCTGACACGCCCTCCCGCTCCACCCAGAGCGGGATAAGTCATTCGATATATAAAGATAAAGGGTATCTGTGACGTAGTACTGTTTGCAGATGATACCTCTCTTATCTTTAAAGTAGATAGGAATAGAAATGATTTTGATAACGTAGATAGCGCTCTCTCAATGGTTACGGATTGGTTTACGACAAATAACTTAGTTCTTAATGCTAAGAAAACTAAATGTATAAAGTTTGCCTTACCTAATGTTATAAATCTGGGACCTAATGTCATCTTAAATAATGAAGTGCTTGAAACTGTGGACTCGGCAGTTTTTTTGGGTATAACTGTTGATTCCAAACTTCAATGGGGCTCACATATATCAGGCCTATCAGGAAGGCTCAGCTCTGCCGCCTACGCCGTCAGAAAAGTTAGACAATATACTGACGTTGACACAGCACGGTTAGTCTATTTTAGTTATTTCCATAGTGTTATGTCTTATGGTATTCTTTTGTGGGGTAAAGCTGCGGACATACAAAATATATTTGTTTTACAAAAACGTGCTGTACGAGCAATATACAGGTTAGGGTCAAGAGTTTCTTTACGAGAAATTTTCAAAGAGATTGGAATTCTCACGGTGGCATCTCAATTCATTTTTGCAAACATATTATACATTAGACAAAATATACATTTATACAAAAAGACCAGTGATATCCACAATTTTAACACCAGAAATAAGTATAAACTTCATGTTCCTGCCCACCGTGTTCGTAGGGTTCATGGTTCGTTTGAGGGTCTCGGTATCGAATTTTACAATAAGCTACCCCGTTCTTTTCTTGACTTGCCTTTTAATGCATTTAAAACTAAAGTTAAATCTAGTCTCTGTTCGAAGGCATACTATTCCATCAACGACTACTTAGAAGATAATAATAGTTGGTCGCTGTGTTGAACGCAAGACAATGTTACACTTGATGTTCTTTCTCCATATTTAGCTTATGGTTATGACAGATTATATGAGTTCATATAATAATTGTCTACCAATTTTAGTGTGATGGCCCTAGTTCATCACTTGTGGCTTCGAATCACAGCCCGTTGATAGTTTCTATCTTTGTTCTTGTAAGCAGGCACACCAGTTATGTATGGAGGCTTCTTTAATTTGGTTTAGTGTTTATGCTAGAGTTTGTTTTTAATGGCATGATTGAGTGTGCTAGCTGGCAAGTGGCGGATTATTTAATTTTATGATTATATTTTAGACGACATATATTTATTTTTCTGTTTTACATAATGTTAAGATTGTTGCATAAAATTATATAGATTCAAGTTCTTAAAACTTAACAGACAGATGTGTTGCTGGGGAGTTTGTTGGCCACTTCTTCTTCACAGCTAAAACACTAGGAAGTGGTGACGGGCGGGCGTTTTTTGGGGGACTGTCTTTATGTAGAACTTTGACGTTCAAAAAGTGCTGGTTCTCAGCCTAGTTTGAATAAATGACTTTTGATTTTGATTTTTGATTTTGATTTTGATTTTGATTTTGATAATTTCCCACGACCCAAAAAAAAAAAAAGAATCGCACAGATTCACTCGCTCGTGGAGGCGGCACCTGAGTCACGTGTCTTCGCACGGCGACATAATTGTACAGTCACTGGGAAATTCTCAACATACGACAACATTTCATCTTATAAGTAATATTGTTACAACACAGGAAAACCCAATACAAAAAAATAACAAAACGTCGAAAAGACATAATATGCACACTACCGCGAACGCGATCATCATTCTCTAAAAGATTTTTTTACTACCAAGGTCCGGCTCTCTATAATAAGATGAACAAATGCTGACCAATATATGGTTTGTCATATTACAAGTGTAAGAAAGCGATTTACTCATTCCTACAAGGTAAAAACTACGACGAAACAGAAAAAATCATAACTGATTTAAATTGATTAACTTGGTTACTTATTTATCTTTCTTTTGTGAATCTACTACACAATAAATTAAGATAACTATAAAAATGCACATCGAAATCTCACTAACAATCGCTACGGTCATACAATTTAATTCGCTACAGGTTATGACTCGTAACCTTCAGCGGAAATACTACCTATTTGCACAAGCATAACTATAATATACTCACCTCAACTAGTTTGGTAACAACAAATATTCACGTACCCACTTGTTACATGATTTAATTTTAGTTTATATAAGTTTACCCTATTATTCTGTTTTCCTTATTTGTTATTTTACTGTTTTAGCTTTAAGCCACATTAGGGAAAAGAAAAAGGGAAAGGAGAGGAAAAAGGGAAATAATCTTATTTATATTATATATATTATATGTTATACACCAAAATGTTTGTAGTAAGCGCATCATAATGTCCTATAATGTATAACTGTGTACCTGCGATTTTATTGTTTATTTCCTTGGGGACCGGCACTGTGCTCCTTAACACAGGTTTTCTATTAACCTAGCTAGGAATACAGCACCTCACCCACCATTTTATTGTAGTCTTTGTACACTATATTCCGATAAACGATTCTGTAAATGGTCATCATTTGTACTACAATGTTTTTGATGAATAAATTATTATTATTATTATAATTGCGGCGATTCGACGAGTGACATTGAAGAACAAAAGGTTGACTCGCACATATTCACTCGCTCGTGGAGGTGGCGCCTGAGTGTCACCGTTGTTTACTCATAAAAATTGACATCTAGTGATTGGGCTATGACAGCCGTAACTTGGGGTCAGTGCACTTTGCTTAGTATAACTTAAGTAGCCATATTTCCACTGCTGGGATACATGCCACCTACCTGTGAGAGGGTGTGGGCCGTAACCCACCACGTGGGCCCAATGCGGGTTCGTGGATGCCACATGTCTTCTAGTTTTGGTTCTAGGACATGCTGCTTTCCTCACAATGTTTACCTTCACCGTTTTGTGAGCAATGGTGATGAAATAATTTGCACATAGTGCTTGCTTGGGTTTGAACCCACGACCAACAACTTGTAAGTCGCGGCCGTTACCACTGAGCCATAACTGCTCTGACGCACACAAATGATGGCGTCCCTAATCGCTGCCAGTTGCGGTGATTCCTTGCTCTGTGGGTACGAACCTCGTGAACATCAAGCCAAGTGCAATAGCAGGTAAGTTAGCAAAATGATGTTCAGGAGTTAATATGAATGCATACGGCATGTTTTGTCTCAAAAATGTACAATACCTCTGAGAAAATATTTGAAATGACTATAGAAGGACACATTACACAGATCCATAATTATTACATTGATTCGAAGGCCTTGGTTAAACGATTGTTCTATACAAAAAAAAATCATATCAAATAAATAATCAAATTAGGCAGAGAATCAACACTTTCTGAACATCAAAAATAACAAAGACAGACTGCCAAAACGCCCGCTCATCACTAGCAAGTGATTTAGCTCCCCAACAACACAATAATTATGTTGAAATTGCGGTCGAGTTTTTATTAGATATTATATTTTTTTACTGGCGACTTATGTTGTCAACTGTACCAAAGCTAGCGCAAATCACTTCACTGCAACCCTTCTCCATGTTTATCTGAAGCCTGAACAGAAAAAAAACAAGAATCCGCCGTCGCATTTCTTATCCCACACAAAAATAAACGAGGGACGAGTTGCAGAATGAAAATATTATTTATTTTGATTTTCTGCAAGTCGTAAATGGCATGGCGTAGGCATGTAGGACGAGTTGATGCATTATCCACCTCTATGGTAAACACGAAACTTTACAATGTCACTTTTGAATTAACTTTTGGGATTGGAATTTTCGGATAAAGTGTCGGTCTTTGCCCCTAGCATTAGCATATCTACATACTCATGCATACTTAAGCTCACTCCTTTTCCCATGGCGAAAGGCAGATATTAGTAGTCGCTCACAATGGGCCTCATCTGAAGGCTTAAAGTCACCCAAAGGGCAATGGAGAGAACCATTCTCGGAGTTTCCTTTGAGTGATCGAATCCGGAATGATGATATCCACAGGAAAACCAAGGTTACCGACATAGCCCTAAGAATCGCTAAACTGAAATAGCAGTGGACATATTGCTAACAGAGCGGATGGTGGATGGGGCCGAAAGGTTCTGGACTGGCGACCGCGTATGGAAGTCGCATCGTTGGAAGGCCTTCCACAAAATGGACTGACGTTAGGTGACTGGTGAGGGTAACGGGGTTTCAAAGACTATTTCTCGATTCAGTGATTCGTTTGCGAAATATTAATTTTTAAAGTGATTTTTCTTATTCGAGTCGAGCGTCCCCCCTCGCCCTTAAAGCTAAACTTTTGGCTTGAAAAATCTAAAAAAATCGGTGGTGGTAGTGTATATAATAAAATTTAAGTAAAAACTATCACGGCTGAGATAGCACTGTTAGTTTTAGAGTAATAGTCGCCCAACTTATAAAATATTTCTACTTGTTAAATTATACAAAATCCATGAAACACATTATTTTGGTGAAGTACGGTCTACGGATCCCTACTTTGCGCGTGTCTCGACATGCACTTGGCCAGTTTTTCAATTGAAATTGGAATTTTCTGATCAAGTCCCTGGGGTTTCGCCCTTAACATGCTCTATTAGCATATCTCCTCAATATGCATTTTTCACTATCTTTTTATCTTAAAAATCCTTCTATATGAGGTTTACGTGAATAGGATGAATATTTATGATGGCAGACGGGTGTAATGATAAAACATTTGTTTTTGAAAAACCTCTGCAGACTTTTAATGAGTACTGTGATATCTAAAGAGATCACATGAAAAACGAACCTTGTTAACATATCTAATAAGCTGGTCGATCGAATCTACTTTTAAAGGATTGTGTAAATTTAGAATAAGAAATAGACACAATACACATACACAGAATACACACACACACACACATAGCCAGTATAGGATATATATATATATATATATATATATATATATATATGGGAGGGAATAGGATGAAACCTATTCTAAATTTGCACTCAAAACTAACTGACTCAAAGTTGTATAGATGTAAAAAATGTGACTGAAAATATAAGTAAAGTGGCTACATATGACACCACATAAATATCAAATATTACCTACTGTCCAGAGTTTCACTTTATACACACCAGAGCCTAGAATAACACACCAGAAGCACACATTTGGAACCCACGCCCCCAGTCTCTACAGTACCTATGTCTGATTCAAAAGATAAAGAGCTAATTATTTTTGTGGGAATAGTAAGAAAACCGGAACGCTTTGTCTAGAATAGAGGAGTATTTTTTGTATGTTTTCTTGAATTTGCTACCTAAGACATTTGCTATATTATTATTTAAGGTGGAAGCTCCAGGGTAGCCCGCGAAATTCAAATTTTCTTACGGTTTTGCAATTTGCGGGTCAGTGTCAGGTTGTATCTTGGTCTAAATTTGACTCGCGGCCGTAGCAAGTATATATTTATAGAATTATAATCATTAAAATCATCAATATATCTCTCTCAGTTAGAATTGATGCCAAATGTCATGATTTGAAATACTTACATTTGGAATCAATTCTAACTGAGAGAGTTGTATTGAAGATTTTAATGATTATAATTCTATAAATACATACTTGCTACGGCCGCGAATCGAATTTTGACCAAGATACTCGTACAACCTGACACTGATCTGCAAATTGCAAAAAACATAAAAAAATTGAATTTCGCGGGCTACCCTGGAGCTTCCACCTTAACAGGAAAAGTTTATTTTGGGAACGGCTAAGGCGTCATTCTTTAACTATTTTACGGTCTAGAGATCAATTGTTGTCTACATAGAAAACTGTTCTTTGAAATGGCATATAACAATTTAGTACCAGTTAATAGATAGTAGGTAGTTTAAATTAAACCTTTGTCTTTGTATTTTCGGTGATCTGTAATTGGAGTAACTACTCTACCACTGTGGATATTCTTGACAGTTGTACGGCGTACCTAGGTATGTAAGTCAGATAGGCCTTAGCTTCATGTTAACATACCTAGTTTAGATGGAAACGGTTAGACTGAAAGATGGCCTGAACACAGTTGAGAGAAAGCAAGGCAGATGTTGACAGTTATCATATTCTGCTACTAATTTTGCCGCGTCCTGAACTTATTATCTTTTTCTTTTTCTGTTTCTTTTTCTTCTTTTTTTCTCTTTTTAATTCACGGGTGATAAAGAGAGTTCGAGTGAAAAAAACTACAAAGGAAGAAGTTAAAGAATAATGGTCCACTCACCTTATAAAAGTAGGCAGTCCACTGACAGACGTCACAAGACTCTTATCAGAGAAGTCGGGTGTTTCTCTCAGACAGTAGTACAAGCAGATACATATCGAGCCCAGCCACACGAAGTTGGCCAGTGCCGAGAACGGTACCAGGTACTTGAGTGTCGTGATCTGCGTCAGTGGCAGCAGCACCACTAGTGTCAGTCCGCAGAATACCGTCACTGACCAATCGGGGCCTCCGTAGACAGTTGACACCTGGAAAAGACGGTAAGTTGTGAGCGTGACGTCCTGCGTTCGATATCCGGGTCGGTCAAAAAGTGCTATTGGGAATTACTCATTAGCAGCCCGCAGTTTGGAAATTGGTGGTGTGAAAAACCGTTGGTCTTGCGTCTGATCTCTCCTGATTGCCGTCCAATCGGACTATGAGAGTAAAGGAACAGAGAGAGGACCTGCGTTTGCGCACACGATTGTGTACTCTAATATCTCTTGCGTACTTTGCTAATTTCCGTTGAGATTGGCCTGGCCACTGTGATAGATATTCTGTTGGGAGGATTATTAGAAATAAAGATCGGGAGTTCAAACCCAGGCAGGCGCTTTACTTTGTAACCTAAGATTCGAAGACATCACGGTGGAGCATACGGTAGAGGTCTGCCCCGCTTGGGGGGAGGACCGCCGTGTCCTCGTGGATGCGATAGGCGGTAGCTACCTCTCGCGCTCGGCCCTGGTTCAGGCCATGGTACGGAGCGAGAGGGAATGGGAAGCAGTCTCCTCCTTCTGCGAAGCAGTAATGCTCGCGAAGGCGGAGGCGGGATGGGTGAGGGAGACTCAAGTAGTACGGAGTGGGACGTCGCGAGACGATCTCCGGCCACCGTAGACCCGGGCCTGCGGATGGCGAGTAGTGGGTAGTTCGCCGTCCGATCTGCACCAGGCCCGTAAGTCGACGGCGCGTAGTGTTCCACGCGCGACTCAAGGAGATGATTGTCAGCCACCACTGACGGGGCCCGTCATGACCGGTGCCTGCATGCCTAGGGGTAGCGGATAAATTCTTAACAGAGTTACCGCTCCCCTGGGCACTCAGGCAGGGAAGGAACAGGGATGGGTTTTAGTCAGTAAGAGTCTGATACGCCCTCCCGCTCCGTCCAGAGCGGGAGATGTGATTGGATGATTTCCCACCCCACAAAATAAAAAAAATCGAGGGCATGTGACATTTATCAACCTGTACTGGGTGGACGTGGTGGATTAAGGCCCATTCCTTTTCATAAAGAGGAGGCCTGTATCCCAGCAGTGGGAACGTCAAGAGGCTAATTAGGTATGCTATGCTTATGCTGGTACTCACTTGTCTAAAAGACTCTGCTATGACCACAACGTAGACGCAGCAAGCGCCCATGTGTGTTAGTGCTAACGCCCAATCTGCTAACTCCCTGAAAACCAAAGGTTTATTTTATTATTTCGTTTATTAATTTACATTACGTATTACTTTTTTAATATTTCTTACAAACAAAACTTACAAAAAAAAGAACCGGCCAACAGTGAGTCGGCCTCGCGCGTAAAGGGTTCCGAACAAATCCTATTTTTTTTCAGGTTTTTTTAAACTACCTCCTTCTTATAGGTTTTCTTGTAATCTATAAGTGTGTCTCGCAGATTCGGAGCAAATTGGCTGTGACAGACGGACAGACACACGAGTGATCCTATAAGGGTTCCGTTGTTTAGGGTTCCGCCTAAACACATTGCATGCGTTATTGGTAAGGTCTAAAAGAAAAAAATTAAATACAACGTGTCACGCATAAATAAGTAGGGGTTTCGAGGTACGCCGAATTCCGTATCAGCAATTTGCCCACGAGTATTTTGCGGGCTAAATGTGGGAAAAGTTTTATTTATTTAGGAGGTTTGGTCGGCCATTGCATAGTCAGGGTTTCCTTTAGATGTTCATTTACAGATGGACATTTGCATAAACGTGTTTCACTCTCAAATTATTTATTACGAACACAATAAATGAGTATTAGTATACAGTGTGTAACAGAAAGGTATGGTCGTAGTTTGGAAACTGTTTCTGGCCCTGACAATGGAGCTACAATTTTTTCTTTCGAGAATTGCTTAAGACTACTTTGAAGGAGTTGTTCATACCAATGGTTAGAAGCAGTTCTTTAAGGGTCTACTACCGGCCAAGTGGCGCCCTCATTGAATAAAAAACCGTAGCATAGCACAGAAAATAAATATTAAAGAATCCAACGTCACGTTCGCGTTGGTTACAAAGAGGATAAAGTATTTTTAGGTTGTTAAAACAGGTCTCAGAATGTTTCGTATTTACCGCACCCCTTTTAGTCAGTAAGAGTCTGACACACCCTCCCGCTCTACCCAGAGCAGGAGACGTCATTGGATGATTTCCCACACCCCCCAAGAAAAAAAAGAATGTTTCGTATCCAAAGTAGTAGGCAAAAGTGTCAGAAACGGCCGTTTTTGGTACTTTTGCCTACTACTTTGTATACGAAACATTCTGAGACCTGTTTTAACAACGTAAAAATACTTTATCCTCTATGTAACAAACGTGACGTTGGATTCTTTAATATTTATTTTCTATGCTGTGCTACGATTTTTTATTCAATGCGGAGGCCACTTGGCCATTAGTAGGGCCTTAAATATGCCACTTCTTTTTGTTACACCCTGCATATAATCAGCATGATGGCCCCGGGTAAATTCGAAAGAGAATTACCGCGGCCGTTGACACAGGCACAAAGGAACAAAGGGTTTTAGCCAGTAAGAGTCTGACACGGCCCTCCCGTTCCACCCAGAGCGGGAGAAGTCATTTGATGATTCCTGACCCTCCAGAAAAAAATGGTGTGTTGAACTACCCTTTTGTTAACCGTACCTAATGCAAGAATTTCGGATACATCATTCTCCTGCCCTTATCCCAATTTATTTGGGGTCGGCGCAACATGTCTTTTTCTTCCATACTCCTCTATTAGTCGTCATATCTGTAGTCACCCCCTTTTTGCCCATATCCTCTTTCACACAGTCCAACCATCGTTTCTTTGGCCTTCCCCTACTCTTATAGCCATCCACATCCATACACAAGACTTTCCTCACGACATTTTCTTCATTCCTCCGCATCACATGCCCATACCATACAAGAATTTCGGATACCTTACTGCAATATAACTCACCTGGAAAAAGGCGCAAATTTTCTGACTGGTTTGGGTCCATGTTGGAAGACGAGGTCGCATGTGTCTGCATATCCTAGGCTTGGTTTCTTAAGTTCTACGCACAGCTGTTGTGATGTTTTTACCTGAAAGTAAAAGCAATGGAATATTTAGTTTATGCATTTTGGAAAGGGTAGTTTTTGATCAGGCTGAATTCCATACCAATTACCAATAAATCTCTTTTTTTTTCAACCCTTGATACATGGGCATTTGACCACGAGAGAGTATTTCGTTATCAAACCGAATCACACTCCAGTGGATCAAGGGACACAGTGAATCTTTAGGCAATGACGCCGCAGACGAAATTTCGAAGAAGGGTTGCGAGATGGCAGTGCTGGGCCCGTGCGTCCTTCCCTGCCTTTCTCGCAATCGGGCAACAGACTGTAGGCAGTCAAGAAAGACCATGCCGAGCCTGCACCACAAACTAATCAAACGATTGCTTAGCCTCAGTAAAACTAACATCAGAATAATGATAGGGACAAGCATGGGCCATTCATTGTCTCTTAAAAAAACAACTTTTCAACCTACGCACCACGGACAGCCCTCTCTGCAGAGGCTGGTTTGATACGTCATCCTGGAATGCGAGCGGACTTTTTATTTTTTTTTTTATTTTGGGGGGTGGGAAATCATCCAATGATTTTACCCGCTCTGGGTGGAGCTGTAGGACGTGTCAGACTCTTACTGACTAAAATCCACCCCTGTTCCTTCCCTGCCTGAGTGCCCAGGGGTGCGGTAACTCATTTTCAGAATTTATCCGCTACCCCTAGGCATGCAGGCACCGGCCACGATGGGCCCCGTCAGTGGTGGCTGACAACAACTCTTTGAGGCGTGCGTGGAACACTACGCGCCGTCCACGTCACGCGTCCCGCCTCCACCTTCGCGAGCATTACTGCTTCGCACAAGGCGGAGACTACTTCCCATTCCCTCTAGCTCCGTACCATGGCCTGAACCAGGGCAGGGCGCGAGAGGTCGCCGTCACCTATGGGCGGACTTAAGCTGGCTATTCTTAGCCAGGACCCCCACGCACAAGGGACCAAATGTAATGTGTCTAAGTGCGGACAAAGGAGTCCCATACTACTACTGTTACAATTTCATCTTAATAGAAAAGAATTATCTAAAGAAATGTCCCTTCAAAGTAGGTAAGAGTCATTGATTGTCTGTCAGCCATTTCAATTAATCCATTAAATACGACACGGTTGGCGCAGTGGTTGAGCGTTCGGCTGCTGCGCTGCGTGTCACTGGTCCGATTCCCGCACAGAAAAAATATTTGTATGGCCTACAAATAGCTGTTCCGGGTCTGGGTGTATATAAATGTAATAAACTACCGTAAGTATAAAAATTGTGGAATAATTGGCTCCTAATTCAAATTTAGATGTTTATTGGAACGAATCCTGAGGCATTTAAATTTCTTGTACCAATAGATGTCGCTGTTTGAAGTTTTAGAGTTTACACATTCGCCTCTTTAAAATTGGTATAGCGAAACATTTTGAAACAGTAAAACTGCTATGAAGTGCCAAAAATACTATAAAATAATTCCTCAATGTGTGAGAAAATAATGGTATGACTTATGACTACGACAAGTAAATTCATTCAGCTTGCAAGCCGTCGGTGTTAACACCATTTAGTGAGGTGTAGAGGACGGGCCCGAACGAAAAACAAAAGTTACTTGTGCCAGAAGCAAACCCGTAGTTACGGCGGCACCGTTTCATTGTATGGGATGAGGCATCTGTACGCTAGTATTATATTATCTGTGCTATTGGATTTCACTTTCTCTGTCTCACCATACCTTAAGGACTAAATATAAAAGAAAAAAGAAAGAAAGAAAATACGTTTATTTACGGTAAACATGACGCAAAAAACAGAGAAACACAAAAAGAAAAAGAAAAACTGGGGGAAAAAATGCGTCACATCCACGCAAAACGGCCATCGCTCAGCTTAAGTGCTATGACCCTATGCAAGACAGAGCCCCAGCGCTGGTTTTAATATAATTATTATTTCTCCTAAATTGTTCAACAGTCGGCCCTTCAACTTATTACAAAACCCTGAGGTTTGTGTACACTATTTGTTATTACACAACTCCTTTCTCCATTACTTGGAAGTTGACCACAGAGCCCATAGAAATGTAATGTGGGTCATGGTGTTCTAAATCATTAGGGACTTACATAAGTTAGGCATTTATTTTGTCAACGCTTTATGGTGGCGCATTGACTTTCATTATACTAACCATTATAGCTAATTGTACTTTTAACATTTGCTTCTATTTTATACTGTAATAGTAGATTGTTGCATAAGGTGCGTAATCAACTTTTCTATCAACTACCAATCTACCTACCGTGATGAAATATACCCATACTCAAAATAAGAACTCAAGTTAATGAAAAATATTTATCCCGCGACTTTTGCGGCAAAAGGTTATTAACAATTTCGTTTGCAGCTGTTTGTATTTAGGTACTTTCTGAAGTTGAATTCATATCTCTATGTTCGACTGTTTTTTTTTTATATGTAAGTACATCCACCAATTTCTCTGTCATTTGTGGACCGATTTTCAAAATTACTTCAGCGCTTTTTAAAAAACTGAACAAAAACGATAAAATTGTATACCTAGATGACGTTTTGGTTCTGTCCAATTACGAGTATGTTTAAGTTCCACGTTCCATGTTATTAGGGTTTTTAGTTCTGGGGTATCAACAAAAAAGTTTTTTTCTTGCTAAATATGAAGTATCAAAGTATTACAATGGTACAAAACTTTTTTACAAAAAAAAAAACAGAATTCCAAAAACAAAAACAAAAAAAAAACAAAGTTTTTTATTTTACCTACCCTAGAACTAAAAACCCCAATAACATGAAACGTGGAATTTAAACATTTGGAGAACACCAAAACGTCATCGAGGTACACGTATTTTTCGTTTTTGTTCAGTTTTCCAAAAAGCGCTGAAGCAATTTCGATAAAATTTATATGGAACCACCTCGGGAGTATATTCTTTCGGATTAAAAAAAGCATTTTGAAAATCGGTCCACAACTGACGGAGAAATCGGCGGATATACATAAAAAAAAAACATACATACAGTCGAACATAGAACCTCCTCCTTTTTGGAAAGTCGGTTAAAAATGCGCGCCATTTGTTTTTCACCAAGTCTGTTTTATTCAGCCGATTTTTATTTTCAGCCAGTATCTTTTTGATCTAATGCATAGACATTAATTAAACCTGTGGTAAATATCTAAACAAAAAATAAAAAAAAACAGTGCATAGTAAAAACTGTGCCACCATGAGATTTCATATAACATTTGTGCACTGTTTTGATTCTAATAAAAAAATACGTCATCATTTGTGATCGGTTTTGTAGTAATTAATAATAACATTAAGTACTACGTAGTTGAAAGAAAAAGCATTAAAATGTGTTACATCCGCATTCTAATAAAAAACAAAGTGACTGTATTCTGAATCTAAAAACTTTATACTTTCTGAACTTGACGCTGGCAAATGCACAAACCGTTGAAATCAAAATATAAAAAAAAACACGATCCGTAAGTAGGGAAATAGACCAAAGATAGGTACCTAAAGGGACACGGGAACCATGGAGTTACGTAAGAAATTGAAAATGTCATAACTTTTCTCTATTCCATGCCATAACATCAAGTATTTAGAAAGTGTCATGGGATTCAATTACCAAAACACCGTGGATAACGGGAACCACAAAGTTGGTTAAACTTACGTAATCTAATGGTTTTATACGTAAATGCGTAAATCTGCGTTTACGTTTGTGGTTTGTTGAGATTGCTTTGTACGAAGAGAATGCTTTTGTGTGCTATAAAATAGCCTTAATAACACCACAATGAAATAACTCTATGTAACTTATGAGTTGTTTGTGTCTTTTGGGTTAAAACTTATGAATGGATAAGCTTAGACATAGTTAGGTGCATATCTTTACTTTGAAGGGTCTTGTAGTATAAAAAGTACAGTAACTACCTATGTAGAGTCAAGCATTGGCACTTTCAGAGTACCTACCTAAAGGATTTATTCATTACCAAAGTTTTAAAAATATGTTTAGGGTTCCGTACCCGAACGGAGCCCTATTGCTTCACTCACGTGACCGTCTGTCCCTCTATCAGTCTGTCTGTCTGTCCGTCGTCTGTCACTCAGGTTTTACAACCAAATGGTTGAAGCTAGAGTCATAAAATTTTCATAGTATAAGCACACACACACACACGACAGACGGACACGTGGATGACAGCAATAGGGCTCCGTTTGGACTCTTCGGGTGCGGAACCCTAAAAAAGAACATAAACATGTATTTTTGATCAAGCTATCTAATCCTAAATCGACATCTGTCGTGATTATCAATTTTTTTTCAATTGAAAAACTTTATATTATTATGTAAAAACGATAAAAAATATATTAGGGAAGAACGCAATCGCTATTATAGTTCAATTAATTAATTCGAGATAATTTCAATCCATCGTTCGTCGTCCCAGAGGACACGGTGGAGCATACGGTGGAGGTCTGCCCCGCTTGGGCGGAGCACCGCCTTGTCCTCGTGGATGCGATAGGCGGTAGCGACCTCTCGCGCACGGCCTTGGTACAGGCCATGGTACGGAGCGAGAGGGAATGGGAAGCTGTCTCCTCCTTCTGCGAAGCAGTTGCTCGCGAAGGCGGAGGCGGGATGGGTGAGGGAGACTTGAGTAGTACGGAGTGGCCCTCACGCCCGCGGCCGCTACCGCCGCAGAGGACGCACTGGGCGTAGGACGCCGCGACACGATCTCCGGTCACCGTAGACCAAGGCCTGTGGACGGCGGGCAGTGGGTAGCTCGCCGTCCGATCAGCACCAGGCTAGCGTAGTGTTCCACGCGCGCCTCAAATAGATGTTTGTCAGCCACCACTGACGGGGCCCATCGTGGCCGGTGCTTGCATGCCTAGGGGTAGCGGATAAATTCTTAACAGAGTTACCGCACCCCTGGGCACTCAGGCAGGGAAGCGACAAGGATGGGTTTTAGTCAGTAAGAGTCTGACACGCCCTCTCGCTCCACTCAGAGCGGGAGATGTCATTGGAGGACTGCCCACCCCGCCAAAAAAAAAGTATCGGCTTTAGTATATTTTAAGTTGAGTTTTAGGGTTCCGTACCCGAAGGGTAACCAATGGGACCCTATTACTAAGACTCCACTTTCCGTCCATCCATCCGTCAGTCCGTCCGCCGGTCCGTCCGTCCGTCTGTATGTCAGCGAGTTGTATCTCATGATCCGTAATAGGTAGACAGTTGATATTTTCACAGAATGTGTATTTCTGTTGGTGCTATATAAAAATAAATTAAAAATGACAGGGAACCTCCCTACTAGACACGTGTTTGACAATTATCTCGGATTCTTTATTCAAATATTAGGACTGAACTTAGAAAATGTGACTGTATGTACATATTCGGTGACAGATCTCAAGCAGTGACAAATGAATGTCCAACAAACACAACAAAAACTCAAGCCGATTGCTAAACTTACTAAAGTTAGCATTGAACTAAACACTCTTCAAAGTAGGTAAACCAATTTGTTCAACATACGTTTATGCAAATATAGACAAAGGGTTACTGAAGGTCATCTGTATGGGTGTGAAATGTAGGGTTACCAACTGGCTGAATGGGCAGCAAAATCATTTAAACAAGGAACTCCCAAATAAAAACAAATCTCGGGCATTTTTGACAAATATTACACTACCTATTGTTTTTTTTTTTGACTTCGCACGGTTTCATTTTTCCAGTGTATTTAGTTCTTAGAAACAGAATACTGGTGGTGATTCTGTTGTGCACAAACTAAACTTAATTTAGGCTATTGCAATCTTTTCCTCTCTAATAAAACGATAAAAAGACGGACGTAAATTAGAGCTGTCCAATTTAGTTGAACTAATATTTCCATACTAATTAAAAATGTCGACTAAAACACGGTAAAGCACAAGGCCTAAACTAGTTTGATATCTCTAACTTAGTTCATAGCTATAGCCGTCCTTTTCTCGCACTGCCTTTTAGTAAAAAATATCGATTCTCTAACTTTAGTTTAGTTATTGAACAAGATAATCGGCACCACTGTCTCTTTTTTCTATTAGAATGCAGATGTAATACGTCCTAATGTTTTTGCAGTATTTGGCAGCAAAATGTGTCGAGTCAGCCTTCTCGGCAAGCTTCGCCGAGGTAGTCAACACAACTGTAAAATTCTTAGTTTTTAACCGACTTTCGAAAAAGGAGGAGGTTCTATGTTCGAGTGTATGTATGTTTTTTTTTTATGTATGTCCGCGCATTTCTTCTTCAGTTGTGGACCGATTTTCGAAATTCTTATTTTATCAGAAAGAATATACTCCCGAGATGGTCCCATATATATTTTATCGAAATTGCTTTAGCGCTTTTTGAGAAACTGAACCAAAACGAAAAATACGCATATCTTGATGACGTTTTTGGGTTCTCCAAATGTTTAAGTTCCATGTTATTGGGGTTTTTAGTTCTAGGTATAACAACTTAAAGCGAAAAATAAAAAACTTTTTTACAAAAAAAACAACCGAATTCCAAAAAAAAAAATACACTAAAAATTTTAAAATAACTTTAATTTCGGAAGTCGGTGTCAAATATCGAAGAAATAAAATACAAACACCGACTTTCGAAATTAAAATTTTTAGTGTATTTTTTTTTTGGAAGACGGTTGTTTTTTTATTTCACCGAGATCGTGCCTGTTTCAATGAGTTCACATATTGTCTAGTTGCGTAGACACTTGAGACACAAAGCTTTACCAGTTTTACATTACAAAACCCACTACGAACAAATTTACGAATAATTAAAACAGCCACTGAACGTCACTTGAAAAAATCCCGCCAAAAGTTAAAAGTGTGAATTTATTCAAGCACCGAGTGCTATGTTCCTTTTTTAAATACGGAAAATTTTTCATAAAACCAGCCAGCATTTTCTATTGCCACCCTCGGAACTAATACAGATGCTACTGATACGCCAACAGATGGCAGCCCTATTCAAATTTAACATTGTCGCGGGTACCTCTTTATCTACGTATGACATACTTTTTATGTTTTCGGTGCCGAATACGTGCTGCTGTGTCGTAAAGTTTATCTTTTGCAATAAAAAGAATACTCTCATAAAGTGTCGGAAGAAAATCTACAGATTATGCCTTCCTCCGGATTTGTGATGCGATGTCATTGTGAATTTATGAATTTCCTGGACGTGGAGTAATCCACGTGCAGTTAAATTTAAACGTAAGATAGACATTTAAACTTTGTCTCAAAGGCTTACAACGTATCCGTAGCAAAAACTTTAGTCAACCAGATTGTCGATTATTAACAGGTTAACTTGACAAGCTACGCCATTAGGCTAGAAAACTTTAACAAGTTCTCTTGACAAGCTACGCTACTAGGCCAGGCAACTTTAATAGATTAACTTGAAAAATTACGTCACTAGGCTAGGCAACTTAAACAGGTTAACTTAACAAGCTACGCTACTAGGCTAGACAACTTTAACAGGTTAACTTGACTTGTCACGTCGAGTACCTATTAAAGTTGCCTAGCCTTTTTCCTAACAGGATACGCTACTGGGCTAAGCAACATTAACAGGTTAACTTGACAAGCTACGCTACTAGGCTAGGCATAAAATTGCGACTCACCAGCACATGTATAGTATGACAGCACACGAAGCCGATGAGTAGTGTCCCGAGGCTGCCTATCACCAGACCTGCAGAACTGAAGGCGAGGGGCATAGCCAGCACTCCAGAGCCGAGAGATGCCTTCAGAAGATGAGCTAGCGCGCCGAAACTCCTGAAAATTAAAAAAAAATGTGTCATTAGGCTCGGTAAAAACATTTTTAAACAACTTTTAATTTCATACACAAACATTCTTGTCTGTGCTGTTGAACGTTCAACACTTTCTCGAGTTAATCCTGAATGTCGATTTAGATATGCTTACCATAAAAATGCATTGTCATAGAATACTCTTTATTATGTACACCATACAAAATACCAGCCAGACCAGCTTGTAAAAACTTAACTGCGTAGAATATGAGCTCGTTGAATCGGGGTCCGTCATGGCCGATGCCTGCCTAGGGTTTTTTTTTTTTTTTGGGGGTTGGGAATCCATCCAATGACTTCTTCCGCTCTAGGGTGGAGCGGAAGGGCGTGTCAGACTCTTACTGACTAAAACCCACCCCTGTTCCTCCCTGCCCTGAGTGCCCAGGGGCGAGGTAACTCTTTCGAATTTATCCTCAACCCCCGGGCAGGCATCGGCCACGACGGGCCCCGTCGTGTTTGCTGATAACTCTTTGAGGCGTGTGTGGAACACTACGTGCCGTCGACTCTCGGGCCTGGGGGCTTACACAAAGTAACAATTTAAAAACGATAACGAAGTTAGAAAAGACTAAAATGTATGAGATTGACATAAACCGCGTTAAGTCACGTGGTCAGTCGACTGTCGACATCGTTATCGCAAGTTGGTAGACAATGTTATAATGCGTAACGAAACCATAAAGAAACGAATTGCTATCGTGTTTATCCCATAAAAATGCGTAGACAAGCAGCGCTTTCAGAGTTCGCCTTCGCCTCGATCGTGATCGCCAAAAAAGATAACGAAGGAACGCTAACGCTAGGAAATGTTTATCGATATCTCAGAGACGATGACGAGTTCCCCACTACTCGCCGTTCGCAGTTGCCTGCCTAAGGGTTGAGGATAAATTCGAAAGAGTTACCTCGCCCCTGGGCATTTAGGGCAGAGAGGAACAGGGGTGGGTTTCAGTCAGTAAGAGTCTGACACGCCCTTCCGCTCCACCCTAGAGAGGGAGAAGTCATTGCATGATTTCCCAGCCCAAAAAAAAAAAAATTAAAAAAAAGGTGTCGGGCGCCGTATTTTAATCGGGTGTGCCGACACCCTCCTATATAGTATCTGGGGGTGATACAAATTACGTTTCTGTTAGCGTTCACGCTAACGCTTCGTAAAAAATGTATAGAAAACACAGTACTTGCAGAAAGAACTGTGCACGTGACTCACGTCCAGTAATGTCATTGCCATACATTTTGTACTAAGCGTTAGCGTGAACGCTAACAGAAAAGTAATTTGTCGCAAGCCGCTGTTCGCACTAGTCAGTTGCTTATTAAAGCTTGTTAATAAAATAGGTGTGTATAGGCGGTACATACTCGTATGCATGAATGCACCAGTTGTGTTAATATAAGTTCCGTGTGTGTGAAGGAGGCGAACTTACTGTCAGTAATGTAGGATTTACACGGGGGACTAAAGAGACTCACTATTACCGCTGTACGGTGAAAATCGACCAATCAAATGGTAATTCAGCTAGTGACTACAGTTGAAAACCCCAAAGTAGACTATCATCTAACTTTAGGCCGCGTGTTGTGTTACCACATGCGACTGGTGACTAAAATCGATCATGAAAATAGGCATTCGCTGGCTACTGGTGTAAATGGGGTAGTGATGCGGCTTTGTGAAGCGATAACCGCACGGAGAAAATTGGTTCCATGTTTTTAGGGTTCCGTAACCGAAGGGTAACCAACGGGACCGTATTATTAATCCTCCGCTGTCCGACCGTTCGTCCGTCTGTCTGTCAGCGGGCTGTATCTCGTGATCCGTAATAGGTAGACAGTTGAAATTTATCTGTTGCCAACAACAAAACAACAAATAATAAAAATAAATTAAAAATTTAAGGGGGCTCCTTTAATTTTTAATTTATTTTTACTAGAAACGTATTTTTTTAAGTTTTTTTTTTGCACGATCTTAATAATGGCAACAAACTTAAAAAAACAACACGTATTTAATCTTGTGCGATGGCACGGTACCCTTCATGCGTTTTTTTATTATTTTTAATATCAAGCTACCACTTTCAGGAAACACTTACTCTGGCAAGGAATTCCACTCTTTAGCTGTACATATGTAGCTGTACATACCTACTTCTAAAATTTTCTAATGATAAAATTCAATTACGTAGTACCTGGAAATGGAAATAGAAAATCACGAGACAGTTAGAAATAGGTAAAATGTTTTGAACTGTTTCTTCTGTTTGTTTAGTAAAGATATTTCAGCATTATTGATACAGAAATGTAGAATTTGTAAATAATAATCTTCGGGATTGTCTCTCGGTATTCATCATTGTCATCAGCCTTTTAATGTCCCCACTGCTGGGGCACAGGCCTTCTCTCTGTGAGAGGGTGTGGGCCATAATCCACCACGCGGGTCCAGTGCGTGTGTTGGTGGATGTCACATGTCATCGAATTTTTGATTCTAGGACATGCCGGATTCCCCACGATGTTTTTGCTTTACCGTTTTGCGAGAAGTAGTGATGGAATAATTAATAAAAAGTCGCCTGCCTGGGTTTGAACTCACGACCTACAACTTGTAAGTCGCGGTCGTTACCACTGATCCACCACTGCTCTCGGTATTGTCCTTTTTAATTTTATTAACCGACTTCAAAAAGGAAGAGGTTATCAATTAGGGTGTTTGTATTTTTTTTATGTATGTTCGGGCATAACTTCGTCATTTATAGACGGATTTCCAAAATTCTTTTTTTGTTCGAAAGGGGTTTGTGCCAAAATGGTCCCAATTAAATTGCATTTAGATCTGATGATGAGTTTCGGAAACAGACAACGGAACTCTTCAAAAAACGACAGCAAATCAACCGCGATTACTGCTATCGCATAATTACTAGTATAAGCATTGTTAACAAAATTTAATGGGAACGGGATGTGGAAACACAACTAAAAAGTGAAAAATAAAAACTTTTTTACAAAAAAATAAAACCAACTTCCAAAAACAACAAAAAGTGCAAAATAACTTTCATTTCGGAAGTCGGTGTCAAAAAACAAAGAAACCAAACCAGAAACACCGACTTCCGAAATTAAAGTTTTGCACTTTTTGTTGTTTTTGGAAGTCGGTTTTATTTTTTTGTAAAAAAGTTTTTCTATTGCTCAATCTCATGTGAAGTGTTTTTAGTAAGGATGTCATGGATATGAAATTTTGGATCTGAATACGGATATAGAAATAATATTAAGTATACCGGTTTCAGATACTGTTACGGATATTAAATTATTTCGAATTCGCCGCAAGTTTCGGATAGTTTTAGTTACTTATATTGGATGTTTAAAGAATAATGAAATTAAAATATATCTAAACAATAAAAATAGTAAAAATGCAGGGGACGCGCGCGGCTTGTGTGTCGGCTCGGCCCGACAAAAACAAAATCCTGTCATACCATGTATCATTTAGACTCCGCCACTATCCGTAATTTATTCGAAATATTTTACGGTACGGATAAATTTTTATTTCGGATATCCGATAGTTTCAGTTACGGAGCTCTATAATATCTCTGGTTTTTATTGCCTGCTGATTGTTTAAATACAAAAGATTTTTCCAACTCTTTGTATTATGCATTGAATGACTAGAAAATTATAAATCGAATCTAACCGTTGAAAAAAGTCAATATTTTAAATATCTTAGTAAAATTTTAAATGAATAAATAAAAAAAAAACTTAATCTAAATCTAGACTTCAGTAAGTATTAAAAGTTTCACTTCTTAACACATCTTCATTAGCATAGAGACGCATTTAGGCAATTATATAAACTAACATCTAATAGCTTATATAACGCTATAAATCCCACGGTCTACATCTCTGTTATCAGTGTATTATCGCCAAATGTCACGAGTCATTAACGTTTGGTGGCGCTTTGCTAATGAAACAATAGTTCTGTGACCCTTGTTATCTAGCGGAACTGGTTTTGTTGAGAGGATAATGTATTCTGCTAAGATGACTCACTTCTTGCTTAATTTTCAATGGTTGTATGATTTATTCAGCTGTTGGTATTATTCAGCCTTTTAATGTCCCCAATACTGGGGCACAGACCTCCTCTCTGTGAGAGGGTGAGAGCCGTAATCCACCATGCGGATTCAATGCAGGGTAAACAGAAGGAACAGGGGTGGGTTTTAGTCAGTAAGAGTCTGACACGCCCTCCCGCTCCACGCAAAGCGGGAGAAGTCATTAAATATCTCACACACCAAAAAAAAAAATTGTCGTAGCCTGCAGATGGTATGCTGTACTCTCTGTCTGAACCCTTAAAAAGGCGTGAGTTTTGTGTCATCATCAGCCTTTTAATGTCCCCACTGCTGGGGCACAGGCCTCCTCTCTGTGAGAGGGTGTGAGCCGTAGTCCACCATGCGGGCCCAATGCGGGTTGGTGAATGTCACATGTCTTCGAATTTTTGGTTCTAAGACAGGCGTTTCCTCACGATGTTTTCCTTCACCGTTTTGAGAGCAGTGGTGATGAAAAATGGTATTATTAGTTTGATTTATTAGACACAATATGCTAATGTGGATTTTTTTGAAATGACGAACACTAGATGGCAGCTCTAAGCTGAGGCGTTAGGTGCAGGCACCTGTCAAAACTATTGTGTTTTTGACATTGGTTAGATTGACGTCAATGTCATGTTTACGTCATAAGTCACCTACGTTTTAAAAGTAAATGACCGGTCGCCTAATTGAGGCTAACTGTTGGCGTTTCCTGAAAACTTTCATTAACATTTGGTAGCGCTTTTCTGAAACAATAGTTCATTGAACCTTATTATCTAGTGGAACTGGTTTCATTGAGAGGGGTAATGTATTCTCCTAAGATGACTCACTTCTTGTTTAGTTTTCAATGGTTTTAGCTGTAGGTATTATTGGCTAATTTATTTGACAATAATTTGCTAATTCGTGGTACTCACAACCGGCTCGTGTCAATTCAATCTGCCTAGCCTTTTCCCAACTATCTTGGGGTTGGCTTCCAGTCTAACCGGATGTAACTGAATACCAGTTTTTTACATGGAGCGACTGCCTGTCTGACCTACACAACCCAGTTAATACGTAATACGATACCCCTTGGTAAGACTGGTTGTCAGACTTTCTGGCTTCTGAAGACTCGTAACGACTGTCAAAGATCCACGATTAACAGCCGGGACCAACGGCTTAACGTGCTATCCGAGCCACGGAGGAGTCTCGGTATGTAAAGATGGTCACCCATCCATGGACCAACAAAATAAAAACTTTTTGACAAAAAAAACAACCGACTTCCAAAAAAGAAAATACACTAAAAATTAAAAAAAATACTTTAATTTCGGAAGCAAGAAAAAACGAAGAAATAAAATACAAACGCCGACGTTTGTATTTTATTTCTTCGTTTTTTGACACCGACTTCCAAACATACATACAGTCGAACATAGAACCTCCTCCTTTTTCGAAGTCGGTTAAAAAACGGCCGCGGTGACTTTCGTATACACCCGCGCCCCGTGAGTTTGCAGCCATGAACTATATGTATGCCAATTTAACTTAGACACCTACGGTTAAATCGGAAAATGATTTTTTGATTTCTATTCTCTCGAATTGGTGACATCGCGGCAAACCAAGATTAAGGTTACTTACTACCGGAAGGACTGGCCCACAATGGCAGAGGACAGACGTGTGTGGATACGGGAAATAACTAATTATTTGTGAACGAGCAGTAGAAAGAAACTATTACCATCAACAATATCAACATACTAATAAAGAAAGAAGAATATTTTCTCCGGACGAGGTCCTACACTAGGAGCGCAAATACTACAAAAACTTTACCCTGGGGGTATTTTCCTTATAAACACAAAATTACGTCAACACAAGATAAGATGATATAAGTTTGGTGCAATATTCCGTGATATTAATTCTCAGACAATCATCCTATGCATGAAGTTGGAGGAGAGATGTCTACGTTGTACCACAAATTTAATCTTGACCTCTAGATTTCTCTTCTCTGATTTTTTACTTTTTACTTCACTATATTTTTATAACATAGTGTAATTAATTTGTAAAGTTATGTGTAACGCGAATAAAAAATTGAGAATCACGCAAAACCAATAAATCGTATTTTTAAGATACCCCATTTTAAAGATCATTTAATTATTTATCTTTTAGTATACGTGCTTTAGTATCATACCTGTTGTTCTATGTATAATAAATTAATACTGCATCTAATTTCGGACAGCGCTCCTTGGTGGGCGAGTCCTTTTACTGGGTGGACGTACAACGCGTTACGTGAGCTCAGCACAGAACATGCAAGCTAACCACTCAAGGTCGTTGGCAGTTAATAGCGCCTTAACTATGTAGTTCTATTTTAGGCACTATCTATGTCTGTTTACAAAGCCGCAAAATATATTTAAATTGCTTCTAGCCTATGAATGTTAACTTGTGTACATAATTTATGACGATTACGTTGGAAGTCCTATCTACAATTTCCTTTATAAGGTCTTCTACAAAGGACAACTACAAAGGGTTCAGTGAATTAATTTAGTGAAGATACAGGGTGTTCACGCATACAAAAATTAGTTGTTATCATTATTCTCTTTGAGTTTTATGTCGTGTTATAAATTGAAAGAAAATACTTTAATTCATTCTTTAATTCATCATGGGGCTGATCATAAGGATTTTTACCCCAGCTAGCTTCTGCCAGCAGCTTTGCTCGCATGGGCGCTATTCTAGACTAATTATAATTAGTGTCCGACCGAAGCTTCGGCTTCGGCTTCGGCTTCGGCCACCTTCGGCCAAAAAAGCACCTTCGGCCAAATCTTCGGCTTCGGCCAAAAATTTGCCGAAGGTTTGGCCGAAGGTGAAGGTTTGCTAGTTGTCAAAATTTGAAATTTACTGAACGATGCTAGAGCGAGACGGAGAGTGTGCAGAGCCGCGCCGCCGCACCGGCCCAAACGAATCGCAGTTAGTAAACTAAACGAGTCAAAACAAGTTTGAGACCACTTTTATTTTAGACAATATTTTATTACCTATTTGTATATGTTGGTCACTCGGCTCGTTATTGGGCTAAATCTCTAAAGCTCTCACAATATGTATCTAGTATATTCTGAGATCAAAGTAACTATCGTATTTCTCAAGGTCAATGACACCTTCGGCTTCGGCTTCGGCTTCGGCCGAAGGTTTTGGTGAATACCGATTAATCGGCTTCGGCTTCGGCCAGAATTGCACCTTCGGTCGGACACTAATTATAATCTATCTCTGTGTCAAATTTCATCGAGATCCATTGATCCAAATTTTCGCATTTAAAATATTCTAACGTAGGATTAATATTTCATCATTATCATCATCAACAGCCTTTTAATGCCCTCACTGCTGGGGCACAGGCCTCCTCTGTGTGGGAGGTTGTTGGCCATAATACACCATCGAGAGAAACACGTTTCTATATTAGTGTTTTCAGTTTTTCGGTGTTTTAACAATAGGCTAGTTGACAAAAAAACCTATATTTAACAGTAGGATAAAGTTAACTAAAAACATATATTTAACAATAGGCTAGTTGACTAAACAACATCTATTTAACAATAGGCTAGTTGACAAAAAACCTATATTTAACAGTAGGATAAAGTTAACTAAAAACATATATTTAACAATAGGCTAGTTGACTAAACAACATCTATTTAACAATAGGCTAGTTGACAAAAAAACCTATATTTAACAGTAGGATAAAGTTAACTAAAAACATATATTTAACAATAGGCTAGTTGACTAAACAACATCTATTTAACAATAGGCTAGTTGACAAAAAAACCTATATTTAACAGTAGGATAAAGTTAACTAAAAACATATATTTAACAATAGGCTAGTTGACTATAAACATCTATTTAACAATAGGCTAGTTGACTAAAAACATATATTCGGTCCGTCAGTTAGATTACCAAAAACTGTCACGTAATTTTTCTTTTGTCAGGTAAACAAAAAGCCGGCCAAGTGCGTTTCGGACTTCGCACATTTAGGGTTCCGTACCAAATGTATTTTTGACTATTTGTATGGCTTTGGGTCAACACGATGCTTATACTGTGAAAATTTTAAGACTGTAGCGCCAACCGTTTAGCTGTAAAACTTGTGTGACAGACGACGGACAGACGAACACGTGAGTGACAGCAATAGGGATCCGTTTGGACCCTTCGGGTACTTAACTCATAAAATGAGGACGATTTAGTGCGACGAAATTTCGCGTGAAGTCACACCTACGTCCAAAATGCACCACTTTTTATCTAGAAGTGACGTTACAAGCCCCTACTCATGAACTTTGATGAGTTTTATCTTTGTAATTTTTTATTAGTTTTGTAAAGCAAAAAATACGTGTCGAATATTTTTTGATAATCTAATTTACGGACTAAATAATACTTTCTGCCCCAATCTTACAAGTTGTACTTCTGAATCTGCTCTTTATAGTGCACATATCTTACTTCCGTAATCCCGGGCCATCGTTTCTTTAATTAAATCGGGTAGACTTTTTGTTAATCAAGATTGTTTCGTGAACTGAAAAATTCGGTGTGTCAAAGCGTTTTTCACATGAATGAACAATCTTGATAAACTGTTAATAGGTCTTTCGGATCAAATATAAATGTATTTTGTTACTATGGAGGCAGATTGTATCGCTCTATTATGAAACTGATTTTCCCCTCCTTAGCTCAACACAGTACATCATCACATCATCATTTGAGCTGAAAGACGTACACTGCTGGACATAGGCTTCCCTCAAGTGTCGCCACAATGACCGGTCCTGCGTCTCGCATCTATCGGCTACCCATCGGTTACCCATCGATTACCCATCGACTACCCATCGGGTTCCCATCGGCTTCCCATCGGATATCGATCGGTTACACATTGGTTACCCATCGACTACCCACCGGCTTCCCATCGGCTACCCATCGGTTACCCATCAGCTAACCATCGGTTACCCATCGGCTAACATTCAGCTACCCATCGGCTACCCATCTGCTACACTTCGGCTACCCATCGGCTACCCATCGGCAACCCATCTGTTGCCCATCGGCTTGCCATCGGCTACCCATCGGCTACCGATCGGTTACACATAGGTTAACCATCGACTACCCACCGGCTTCCCATCGGCTACCCATCTGTTGCCCATCGGCTAACCATCGGCTACCCATCGGCTACCCATCGGCTACCCATCGACTACCCATTGGCTTTCCATCGGTTACCCATCGACTACCCATCGGCTGTCCATCGACTACCCATTGTCTAGCGATCAGCTACCCACCGGCTACCCATCGGCTACCATCCGCTACCAATCGGCTACCCATCGGTTACCCATCGGCTACCCATCGGCTACCCTTTGGCTACCTACTAAGTACCCATCGGCTTCCCATCGGCTACCCATCGGCTTCCCAAGGTTACCCATCGGCTAAACAGTACACATATATAAATCCATCTCAAGTTGTTGAGTGAGTGCGCTGTTCAAAATACTTTGCAAATTAAGGTGTCAAAATACCAAACCTAAAAATACCAACTTGGATTGGGTAATGGCAAGATACTTCAGAACATCTGACGCTATCTAGCCATTCAGTCCAGTTACCAACTTTGCTGATTAGCTTAGCACTCACTAGACATGAAATTAGAAAATTCTGATAAAAGATGATACAGGCATAAGCATTGCTGCCATCTAATTATCTATTTGTTGAGTGTGATGAACTCCAAAAAATTATTCGCTTAGCAATGATACCTTAATAATATTATATAAACAAGAAGAGATACTGAGAAAACTGAAAGGAAAAAATAAAGGTCAGAGTTATCACTACATATTATAAAACAAAGTCCTTCGCTGCGTCTGCTTGTCTGTCTGTTTGTTCGCGATAAACTCAAAAACTACTGAATGGATTTTCATGCGGTTTTCACCAATACAAAGTGATTCACGAGGAGTGTTTAGGTGTCTTATTTTGTACCCGTGTAAAACTGGGGCAGGTAGATATAACGGATGTAAAAAGACAGTTTCCGAAGTCGAAAGCCACATATTCTACTCATTATTTGGATCATTTTTTTCCACTAGACCATACCTGGGAATCCACACTGGTTCTGGAGATATTGAAGGTCAAAGTCGCAACTTTTTTTTTACTTTTTTACGAAAATGAATTCAAAGTGTTATTACTAAACCTTTTTCCAAACATTACCTGAATTTTCGTTTGTTTTTCGAAATTTCGAAATTACGCATTTGCGGTTACAAAAACGCAATGAATGTCAAACGTATCGGACCAGTACCTACGTGGCTTAGAGCGAAGCGAGGTGGGGTTTAACTAAACTTGCCTGGGTTCGCGTTACATTGCGTGCAATGAAAAATAGTTTTATTTTTCATACCTAAAAATAAAAATCGTTTCCCAGCAATAATTTTTGCGCAAAACTACTTTGTTAGACGTACAGTATGCGTAGTTAACGGCTCTGTGATATGTCTTTTGACACGCTGTAATTATGGTTTTTCTATCTCACGAAGGCGGGGATAGCTTACGCATACAGCAACAATGTGCTCTACACACACATCAAAGACTAACCGGCCTTAGTGAGATATGTAGAACAACTACACATACAGAATATGCTCCAAAAATAAAGATTAAAATACTTACGATGTATTTGATGCTATAGGTCTATGTTGCGACGGAATATAGGGGTCCAAGTCCTCTCTAGACCCATTGTAAGCTAGCTCGATTCTGTAAGAAAAAAAAAACAAAATAATTATACAAATAGAAAGGTAGGACAAGGCTGTAATAAACATTCATAATCTAGCATTTAGATAATCTTTTATACGGCAATTTAAATACTATGTTAAGGTTAGGCAAAGAGAATTAAATGCGGCAGACAGAGAGTTGAGGAAAATTAAAGTAAGGGAGTGCCTCCGCAGCCAGCGCCGTGACCCGGGATTAAAAACCAGGAAAAAAATTGGAAAATGGAGTTTGCAAAAAAATCTTATACGCAGTTAAAATGTTCTAAAAAGTCAAGAACAATAAAAATATACTGTTGTGTTGTTCTTTGCATAAAAATCTTCAAAACCAAGTCCCAAAAAAAAACAAAAAGCAAACTTGTGCAAGCTAGGTTTGAACTTGCAATCACAAGCATACGTATCAGTTGCACTAGCCTCTCGTCTATGCTTACATCTATATAACATCATCATCTGCATAGCCTTTTCCCAACTATCTTGGGGTCGGCTTCCAGTCTAACCGGATGCAGCTGAATACTAGTATTTTACATGGAGCGACTGCCTATCTGACCTCCACAACCCAGTTACTGGGTAATACGATACCCCTTGGTAAGACTGGTTGTCAGACTTTCGGGCTTCTGACGACCCGTAACGACTGTCAAAGATCCACGATTGACAGCCGGGACCAACGGCTTAACGTGCTTTCCGAGGCACGGAGGAGTCTCGGTAGTAAAGATGGTCACCCATCCATGGACCAATCCCGGCAAGCGTAGCTTAACCTGATAGATCAACCCGTGCGGCTGTTATTACTTACATCTAGCAGATGGTCCAAAATCAATCTGCCTAGCCTTTTCCCAACTATCTTGGGGTCGGCTTCCAGTCTAACCGAAAAGTTGAAATAGCCACATTATTTCAACTTTTATGTTAGCTGTAAGCTGTTATGTACTAACGACGGTCGTAAGTAAGGAAAGATGATGAGAGCCCTGTGAATAAGGTGAGGTGGTCGACGGAGCCCCGCTTCGCAGGGCTCCTACTTCTGAATGGTTTAACAAAAAATAACCCTGCTAATCCAACCTGTCCGTGTCAGGGTGCCCTAAGTTCCCAAGCTCGCTTCGCTCGCTCTTGGACTAAAAACCAGCCAAGTGCGAGTCGGACTCGCGCACGAAGGGTTCCGTAACTAACTATAAAAACAGCAAATAAAATCATGTCTGTTGTATAGGAGCCCCGCTTAAATATTTTTTTTATTCTTTTTTAACCGACGAAAAAAAGGAGGAGGTTCTCAATTCGACCGTATATATGTTTTTTTTAGTATTTGTTGTTATAGCTGTAACAGAAATACATCATCTGTGAAAATTTCAACTGTCTAACTATCACGGTTCATGAGATACAGCCTGATGACTGACGGACAGCGGTGTCTTAGCAATAGGGTCCCGTTTTACCCTTTCGGTACGGAACCCTAAAAAAGAGGAAAGAAAAAAAGTACTGCCAGTTTTTTTTGGGTGCGGAGGCACTCCCTTAAAGTTCTTTTTTTATACTGTGCTGGGTTTTACCTTGGCCAGAAGTTAAGCTTTGCCCTATACCGTGGCAATGCCGCCAGTCTTTTGGGCACACTTCCAGTCGACGGTGATGCGAAGGAATTTTTTGACGCCATATTTTAAGTTTTATTTAACTAGATTTTGTTTTAATAATTAGTACGTGGTAAGTGGTCGCTCATAGGTTGAAGTTCGACCTCATTTTAAGTTTGAACGTTTGATGTAAAAGTCGATACCCATAAACCTGACATGACATGACTGTCGTGTCGTGACGTGTCAAGGCATAGTGTGTGTAATGCTTTATTTTTATTAAATTATTTTATTTGCAAAGCATATTTTCTAAAAATATTAGGTTTCTGCCTTAGACTAGGAAAGGTTATAGACGGAACGTCATTGGACATTAAATGAAGCAGGATCGTTAAAATGTGTGAGTGACCTTGACGAACCTAGAGATGACGTATCGGCTTCTCATTTTGTCTATGTGAGCTTATTTCGCGTGTACAGATACAGGCCGGCTTCTCATTCTGGTACTTCAGATTGCTGGATTTTGACACTCCGTCTATAACCTTTCATAGTCTAAGGGTGTCTGCACTCTTTCTTCATATCATCCTTGCAATTTTCGTAAAAAGGAAGGGAAAGCTTTTGCTTCACGTATTAGTAATAAAATATGTAAATAGTATAAATATATTGATTTAAATACACTAAAATTAACATTTTCTAATAAAACTATGTCAACAGAGAAGGTTTTAAGTAAAGGAAATTATATTATCAGGGCAATTTCCTCTTGTCAGGGGTCGTGAATAAATTTGAAATAGCACCTTGCCCTGGCAACTGAAGTAACACTGGTGGGTTTTAGTCAGTAAGAGTCTGACACGCCCTTCCACTCCACCCAGAGTGGGAGAAGTTATTTGATGATTTTCCACCCCACAAAAAAGGACAATTGCCTAAACTAGGACCAATTTTGGAAAAAAAACTGAAATTAATATTACTTATTTGTTGATGACAGTTTATTTTATTTTGAGGTTATAATACTGATGGGCAACCTAGTATAAAAGATAGTTTTCAAAAAACAGATTGATTGGTTTAGTTTTTCAGTAGTCAACGCTTTTCCCCTGTTTCGGAAAGTGTCTGAAAAACCAATCACAGACACCTGATTGGTCAGCTGATAGCTGTCAAATCCTACGCTTGTGATTGACTAACAACACATTACATTGACATATTATTAGACAATAGGTCAAATTGCATTAGCACCCAGAAATAAGGGGTCAATACTTTTCTGGGCAACAACAACTCAAGAAAATAAATAACAGATAATTAATAACCACTCGACGTTTGGATAAAACCCGGGTATTGGGCTGGACAACCACTCAACACCACACTGGGCAAACACTCAACCGTGCATAAAAAAAAATGGCCAAAAATATACGTACAATTTCTTACCCAAGTCCGCAAAAATTTGTTACTTGATCACAAAAATCTCCATACTCTTTCAATGCACGACTATACCACGTTGACATATCAGCTCGTTCTCGCAACCAAAGCAGTGTCTCTCGAATATAACCCACACAATATATTAGGTACTTAGCTTATTGACAGGAATCATATGTATTAACCCCAATGTCCAGGCGTCAATCGGAGTATTGATGAAATAGTTATTTACTATTGCATCATGCAATTGAAGGAGTTATTCATTGATTTTATTATTTTATTTCTACACGTGGTGTCTGCTTTCTTATTAGTAAGTTAATGGGTTAGTTAAGTCTGTGTTTGTATCGGTAATAAAGAATTAGATTTATAACTTCAAGGATTTTAGGCTTTTGTTTTTCTTTGGCTTAGGCTTTTTTTTTTGCTTTTTTAAAGGCGTCTGTGGTTTGTAGCATATACAGGGTGTAACGGAAAGGTGTGGTCATATTTTAGGAGCCGGTTCTGCCCATGGAAATGAACAACTTTCTCTAAGAAAAAATATAAAATTCCAAAAAAAAAAATCGGAATTACTATACAAAGTTATCATCAGCTGATCAATATTTGTATGGGAGGTAAAAAATTTTTTTTAGCATTTCCTCGGATTTTCTTGAAGAAAGTTGTTAATATCGATGGGCAGATGCAGATCTTAAAATATGACCACACCTTTCCGTTACACCCTGTATATGTATATTCTGATATATATATTTTGATCACTAATAAAAAAATAAAAAAAACTGATGATTAATGAAATGAAAAATGTTTGTCCAATTGATTTTAAAATAATCCTCATTAAGATCTTCTTAATTTCAATTTTCTTTTGTTTTTATAAAACGTTGGCACATGGAATGACTCCTGTATCGTGGGTGCGTTCACAAACATGTAAACTCACATACACAAGACACCCAGACCCGGAACAACTATCTGAATTTGTATTTTTAACCTTTTATAATGTAGCAGTAGTTATTTTGCCACCATGAATTTTCCTAATCTTTTTTTTTCCCGGAAGACAAAACTGATCATAGTAGCATGAATATTATACTAGGTTATTGATGAAATATTTTTTCAGGAAATTTGAAACGTAGAAAAGAATAACAAGACTTTTATGAATAATTGAAATAATGTTGCCAGTCATCCATTTGTAACCCTGTATACTCTAATATTTAAGCTCGAAAAATTGGCCTTGCAATCTCGAAGAAATTCTAGAGAAAATGTTGACCAAAATCAAATAGTATTGAAATAAATAGTAAACGTTCCAATATCGCAACACGAAATATCAATGTGGTTTATATTAAATCTGAAATGGCTTGCGGTCAAGTTTTCATTTCAATGAGCATTACTGCGATACTTTGGTCGGTGTTTTTTTTTTAAATTATTTGTTAGGGTTTTGTACCAAAATGTTAAAAAACTTTTTTACAAAAAACACCACCGACTTCTAAAAATTAAAAAATAACTTTATTTGGAATGAAATTTGAACATTTGGAGAAATCCAAAACGTCATCTGTGTATACATATTTTTTGTGTATGTTGATTTTTTTTTAAAGTACTCAATCAATTTCGATAAAATTTATACGGAACCACCTCTGAAGTATTACCTACCAAACAAAAAAGCATTATCAAAATCGATTCACAAATGGCGGAGATATCGCGTAACAAACATACAAAAAAGAAAAAAATCTTACGGACGAATTGAGAACCTCCTCTTTTTTGAAGTCGGTTAAAAACAAAAACCTTGTCGTCCTACCCCAGCTTCTTATTTCAGGAAATACCAATGCTATCGTCAAGAAATCCAAACATAAACAACCCTAGTTTTACACATGAAAAACAAAAAAGATTTACATTGGAAATTTAAAAATATGATTCCTACCACAATACCAACAACAAAACCCTCTGTTAGTAGGCGAATCCTTCTCGCTCTTTGCCGGTTTTCTCTTATTCTTGCCTCAGGGGTTATAAATAGTGAAATTGACGTTGGTAATTACTTTATGCGTAAAAAACGTACGCAGAAAATTCTCCTGCGTTTTTATATATAAAAATGTCATTGTCAGATAACCAGGTTAATTTATAATTGTTGTATAGTTGTAGATGATGAAGAGAATGTTGGGCCACAAAAGGGATGAATGAAAAGCTTTTGCATGTAACTGAGATGAGAATGCTAAGAGCGATGTGTGGTGTTACGCGCATGGATAGAATTAGCAATGAGACATAAGAGGAAGTCTGAAAGTGGCACCGCTGACTGAAAAGTTGTCTGGAAATCGGTTATCGTGGTATGGGCATGTGATGCGGAGGAATGAAGAAAAAGTCGTAAGGAAAGTCTTGTGTATGGATGTGGATGGCTATAAGAGTAGGGGAAGGCCAAAGAAACGATGGTTGGACTGTGTGAAAGAGGATATGGGTAAAAAAGGGGTGACTACAGAGATGACGACTAATAGAGGAGTATGGAAGAAAAAGACTTGTTGCGCCGACCCCAAATAAATGGGATATGGGATAAGGGCAGGAGAATGATGAGTTGTAGATGATGAAGAGAATGTTGGGCCACAAAAGGGATGAATGAAAAGCTTTTGCATGCAACTGAGATGAGAATGCTAAGAGCGATGTGTGGTGTTACGCGCATGGATAGAATTAGGAATGAGTATATAAGAGGAAGTCTGAAAGTGGCACCGCTGACTGAAAAGTTGTCTGGAAATCGGTTATGTGATGCGGAGGAATGAAGAAAAAGTCGTAAGGAAAGTCTTGTGTATGGATGTGGATGGCTATAAGAGTAGAGGAAGGCCAAAGAAACGATGGTTAGACTGTGTAAAAGTGGATATGGGTAAAAAGGGTGTGATTACAGAGATGACGACTAATAGAGGAGTATGGAAGAAAAAGACATGTTGCACCGACCCCAAATAAATTGGGATAAGGGCAGGAGAATGATGATGTTGTATAGTTGGTGATTGTGTTATTGTTTGTTTGTGTTGTTGTTATAATAATCCTTCCGACCAAATTTCGATCATGGTGGCTAATCTCAACGGAGATTAGCTAAGTACGCAGGAGATATTATAGTGCACAAGCGTGTGCGCAGACACAGGTGCACTCTCTGTTCCTTGACTCTCACAGTCCGATGGGACGGCAATCCGACACGACCGGGGAGAGATCAGGCGCAGGACAACCGGCTTTACGTGCAAACTCCGGGCTGTACAGAGTAACTTCTAATGGAAAAACCCAATAGCACTTTTTTACCCGACCCGGGAATGGAACCCAGGATCTCACGTTCAACAGTCGCGCTTGTAAACGCGAGACCAACGAGGCAGTTAAAGTTAATGTGTGTTGTTTTTTCAAGTAATATTTAAAGTTTGTAACCTATGTTTGTTGAGCAGTGGTGGACCAGTGGTAACGGCCGCGACTTACAAGTTGTAGGTCATGAGTTCAAACCCAGGCAGACGCTTTACTTTGTGTAAATTATTACATCACCACTGCTCTCAAAATGGTGAAGGAAAATATTGTGAGGAAACCGGCATGTCCTAGAATCAAAAATTCGACGACATGTGACATACACCAGCCCGCATTGGGCCCGCGTGGTGGATTGCGGCCAACACCCTCTCACAGAAAGGAGGCCTGAGCCCAGCAGTGGGGACATTTCAAGGCTGATAATGATGATGAGCTAAATTTGTTAATCGATTCCACTTCAACGGCTGAACAGATTTGGAGGTAAATCTTTAGTGTAGTCTAGTGTAGACCAGTTAAGATTAGAAGATAGGATATTTATTATACGGGTAGTATTTTCCCATAGGATAATTTTAAACTTTCACGCGGGCTAAGGTTTAATTTAAACGCAAAGTCCCAAGTAATGTTATTTTTAAACGACTTCAAAACCGATTTTGAAAATTCCTTTTAATTAAGGGTAGGTATATCCCAGGTTGTCCCGTTTAAATTTGTTGACGATCTGAAGAAGAACTTTGGAGATAGACAATGGAACTCTTCAAAAAATTATAGCAAACTTCTCAGTATTGCTAGGCTGTAAATGCCTAGTAAAAAAATAATAAAAATAACTATACAGAGTGTAACGGAAAGGTGTGGTCATATTTTAAGAACCGGTTCTGCCCAAGGAAATGAACAAGTTTCTCTATAAAATAAAAAATCCAACAAAAAAAATTGGATAACATGGGAAACATTCAATACAAAATTATCATCAGCTGATCAATAATTATACGTTAATTTAAAAAAAAAAACTCAGGTTTTCTTGAAGAAAGTTGTTCATATCGATGGGCAGATGCAGTTCTTAAAATATGTCCACACCTTTCCGTTACACCCTGTATAGGTAATTAGTTAACGAACTAAGAAAAGAATGTAAAATTAATTAATGCAATGGAAAAATTATGCCAGTGTTTTGTTATAAAATACCAATGTAATGTAATGCAATTATGCAAGACTTGGAATTATAATATCGTTGATGGCAATTTACTGTTCCAGTCTGAATTAATTTAAATGAGAAAACTTGAGAGTTTACGAGTAGGTTTAAATATCTAAGAAGCGATAAAATTGAGGCAAACTTTTAATAAGAATCCTTTTATTTTACTGTAGTTTAAATTTTTTTTTTTTTACAGGGACGGCTAGAAATAGAACTGGTACCTAATGTCAACCCTTTTCATATTAACCGAGGGTGTCACAGTTAACTCGCACTAAAAATGACGTATATATAGTGACAGCAATGAAGAGGGTTCTGACGAAATTTCCACGAATTGTAGTGTCTATGGCATAGATAAAATATTTCCTTAATTAAAAGGATTGTGAAGCTGTAAATTTTCATACAAAAAGCGATAACGTTTTTCCCCCAGTAAACATAGCCGAATTTTCATATTTTTTGGAACTATTGTAGATATATCTAATAAAAAACCGGTTAAGTGCGAGTTTAACTCGCACATGATAGGTTCCTCACGATTTTATTATTTGTTGTTATAGCGGCAACAGAAATACACTTTCTGTGAAAATTTTAACTGTCTACCTATTACCTACGGATCATTCAATGAGAAACAGCCCGCTGACAGACAAACGGACAGCGGAGGCTTAGTAATAGGGTCCCGTTAGCTACCCTTCGGGTACGGAACCTTAAAAACTAGGTACGTAAGTTTTTATTTTATAGATATATTGCGTAAGATATAAGTTATTAGCATCTAAATATCTATATTTTTGACTTAAAACTTCCTCGAGCAATTTTTATTTTTTAAAATTAAACTAAACTGAATTATTAAAAAAGATTAACGTAGAGACCTAGATTAAGGTACATAGACTGAATCTAATGAAACCAAAAAATGAGACAAAATTGTCTCATTTAGTAAACGTGTAAGCCGTGCAAACGTTATCGTCCGAAATAATATTTTCAAAAGGAAATGTAGATAATTATTGCCTTCAAGACTTGCAACTCTCTCTCGCCGTGTATCGGTGCTTCACAATCCTCGCCAACGCAATGCCGTCCGCTGTACGCTGTCCTTAAGGCGCAGTTGTACGACTTTTTAAGGTTTTTAATTGAACATTACGTCTAAACGACTAGTTTTATTTCTTAAAAAAAAAGATATGTTATTCTAGGCTATTTTCGTCGTAATTCGATCTGAGAATATTTGAAATTATATTTTTATAACATAGTGTAATTAATTTGTAAAGTTATGTCTAACGCGTATTAAAAATTGAGAATCACGCAAAAACTATAAAGCGTATTTTTATGAAACCTTCACCGTTTTGAAGATCATTTAATTATTTATAATTTAATCTCAGTGTTTTATTTTAATACCTGTTGTTTCATGTGTAATAAATTAATAATGCGTCTAATTTCGGACAGCGCTCCTTGATGGGCGAGTTCTATTACTGGGTGGACGTACGACGCGTTACGTGAGCTCAGCACGGAACACGCAAGCTAACCACTCAAGGTCATTGGCAGCTAATAGCGCCTTAACAGTGAACAGGTACAAGATGGAAGGTCTGTGGAGAGGCACCGCGCATAATAAAGGTGGGAACCTTCCGAGAACCCCCTCCTGTAGAGATTGTCTTTGCACTGTCGTTTCTACAGCCAGTGTAGCGATTCCATGCTCTGTGGTCACCCTTGTAGCCTTACACACTTCCCTGTGTTCCCAATAAATTACATACAAAGTATCTTCATACAAAGTGTTTCCTGTTTAATCAATAACCACGCATCAGCTGTCCATAATGGCGTGCAAATTGTCCAAGTCAACTGAGATCAATACGTTTCAGTCACATCTGTTGACCTTGAACTAGTGACCTCTTGTATTTTATTGCATGCCTCAGTTGAGACATAGAGGTATTACGAGTACCTAAGTAGGTGTATGTGGGACAAAAGAATTGGAGCGCGTGTTTCAAATAAAAGGCTAAAAAATAGCTAAAGATTTCCAAACAAGTCACTTTTCAAGCAGTCTGATGCAGTTGGTGGAATTTAGTTTTAGTACAATCACAGATTTGATGCCACCAACTGCATCAGGCTGCATGAAAAGTGACTTGTTTGGAAATCTTTAGCTGTTTTTTGTCAGACGGGTTTATAAAGTGAAAACTTCTTTATTTTTTTTTTTGGGCATTTTTGAGATGGGCACAATTGAATTCGAGCGACACCGTCACCGTCACCGACCGTCCGACCGCGCGTTGCGCATTTTTTTTAAATTCAGTTAGATCTTATGGATCTTTCTACGGGGTTTTATAAAGGGAGCCCAAATTTTGGTTATTTTTGCGATTGGACTTTCTGTTTGTTCCGCTACGCGATTACGACGCATAGCGGATCGCGAGGCGCGTTAGTCATTTTTTGTTCAAGTTTTCTATTCTGTCGGCACTCTTAGAGTACCACAGTTTTTTTTTGTTTTTTTTTTTTTAATTTCTTGCATTTTAAAGAGTTATGATTTTGAAATCTCTTCTCGAGCTCTTTATTTTAATACCGCACATGACCAAATAACAAAAAACTACGTCTACACTTACCTAATGGCGGTTGCCATTTAGTTTTTTTTTTTCAAATTTCATGTAGCTTATGTCACTTCGGTGGTCAAGACCAATCTAATAATACTTATATAATTTATTAAAGCCATCCAACCGTTCAGGCTACAGGGTGTGCCAACAAAATAGATATACAAACGTATGTACAGGGTGTAACACAACACAAACATTCAAAAAACGAATTCAAAAAAAAAAAAAAAAAAAGACTATAAGCGAAGGCAAATGACATTCAATTGATTTCGATTCATCCTTCAATTAAAATTTTCAAATTTTGTTCCAAATTTAACTTTAAATAATACTTTTCTGAACTGTGTAATTTAATTTTCTCACTATCCGTTCGCATTATGTTTATCCCAGATAAAAAGGGAAACCTATTATTGGCCATTAATACTTTGACACATTTATTCAGTAATTTAATATGTGTATCGCTGTTGGTTGCCTAAATATAGAAAAAAAAAAAGTAGCGGAAATGCGTGGTCATAGGTGAACGGCAGATTTAGTACAGCTTCCTTTTTTTGCTGTTCCGTTATGGAATTTGTACCACTTATCATCGTAGTATTTTTATAACTAGTACTATCAATCAAATGATTTTAATAAATATGTTGTATAAGTTTCAAATCGCACGGCGAACTCTGCTTGAGCGATGGAGGATTTTGTTGTTTTTTAGTTCGTTTGTGGCGTCATAGATGTCGCTACAAACGTAATAAAATCGTAAACTAAACGCAGTTACGTTTTTAGAAGTTGCCATAAGTAAAATTCAACCGACGAAAAAGAACTGAAAAGCAAAAAATAAATTAACCTTTTAAGTCTTGAGTATTGAGCTTATTTACCTACATAAAATATCAAATTTTATATAAACAAATTTTGAGTCGGCGCCAAACAACAATCTGATTATTAAATATCAAAATTTTATATGTACGTAGAAATGAAGAAGGCTAGATGTAGGTAATTAATCGTTTTATTATTTGGCGCCGACTCAAAATTAGTTTATATAAAATTTGATATTTTATGTAGGTAAATAAGCGCAATACTCAAGACTTAAAAGGTTAATTTATTTTTTGCTTTTCAGTTCTTTTTCGTCGGTTGAATTTTTTGTTAAAAAGCTTTTTATTTTATGATTTATTGCGACTCGCATCATCTTTAAATACTCTGAAGCTAATTTCTAATCCTTCATCATTCCTCTTGGCACTGAGCTGATGATGTAACCATCGTTTCATAAGGTTCCCAGGATATTGACCAGTTGAGGTTACCTCCAATATTCCAAAGACGTCTTTTCTTCAAAGTATATTAAGTGGTATCTGTCACTAAAACCAGTTTTTTATAACCAACATCTATTGTTAAGGAAAGGTATGGTTTCCATCATCAGCTCAGTTTCATGATGTGATGATTCCTAAATGCAAATACCTGATAAAGTTATGATAAGTAAACAGAAACAATATTCGTGCCCAATTTTCGAGGTTTTCTCTCAACTTTATCAGGATTCCATAATCAGATCCTAATATCCTTGACATGGGACCATCCTTGAGGTATACCCTATCTATGAAAAAAAGAATCGTCAAAATCGGTTAATAAACAACGGAGTGAGGGCCGAACATACGTACAGAAACGCTAAACGTGACCACAAATTTCGAGGTTTTCTCTCAATTTTATTAGGATTCCATGATCAGATACTAATGTCCTTGACATGGGACCACCCTTAAGGTATACCCTATCTATAAAATGAAGAATCATCGATATCGGTTCATAAACAACGGAGTGAAGGCCGAACATACGTACAGAAACGCTAAACGTGCCAACAATTTTCGAGGTTTTCTCTCAATTTTATCAGGATTCCATTATCAGATCTTGATTTCCTTGACATGGGACCACCCTTGAGGTATACCCTATCTAATAAAAAAATAATCATTAAGATCAGTTCATAAATGACGGAGTGAGGGCTGAACATACACAAAAAAAAAAAAAAAAACATATATACGGTCTAATTGAGAACCTCCTCCTTTTTTTCGTCGGTTAAAAATAGCACAAATATGGAAATGATAATTAATTAGAAATAACATTAAATAGGTATAATAAAACCCTTTTATATTATACCTCATCATCATCATCATTTCAGCCGAAAGACGTCCACTGCTGGACATAGGCCTCCCCCAAGTGTCACCACAACGACCGTTTTTTTTTTTTTTTGGGGGGTTGGAAATCATCCTATGACTTCTCCCGCTCTAGGGTGGAGCGGAAGGGCGTGTCAGACTCTTACTGACTAAAACCCACCCCTGTTCCTCCCTGCCTTGAGTGCCCAGGGGCGAGGTAACTCTTTCGAATTTATCCTCCACCCCCGAGCAGGCATCGGCCGTGGCAGGCCCCGTCCCTTTGCTGACAGCTCTTTGAGACGCGCGTGGAACACTACGCGCCGTCGACTCTCGGGCCTGGTGCTGATCGGACGGCGAGTTACCCACTACTCGCCGTCCGCAGGCCCGGGTCTACGGTGGCCGGAGATCGTCTCGCGGCCCCTGGCGTCTCCTGCGGCGGTCGCGGCTGAGGGCGCTAGGGCGACTCGGCTGTTGTTGAGTCTCTAACGTATGCCGCCTCCCTCTTCGCGAGCATTACTGCTTCGCAGAAGGAGGAGACGGCCTCCCATTCCCTCTCGCTCCGTACCATGGCCTGAACCAGGGCACGGCGCGAGAGGTCGCTGCCGCCTATCGCATCCACGAGGATACGGCGGTGTTCTGCCCAAGCGGGGCAAACCTCCACCGTATGCTCCACCGTGTCCTCTGGGCGATCCTCGCAGTGGAAACACTCAGGGGTCACCTCCGCCTTGACACGACACAGGTACCTCCCGAAACAGCCGTGTCCGGTGAGCACCTGCGTCAGGCGGAAGGTGAGGTTGCCATGGCGCCTCTCCAGCCAAGCCTCAAAGAGGGGCACTACCGCCTCAATGGTAGCGTGCCCAGCGCTGGGTTGCGACAGTCGCTCTCTCCATGTCACCATGAGATCCTGCCGGAGCTCCGTCCGCCGAGCCGCGAGTTGTCGCGGCAGCAGAGTTTCGCCCCGGCGTTTGGCCTCCTCGCACCACTCGTACAGGTGCGCGAGGATTTTTGCCTCCAGATCCCATGGTGAAAGTCCGGCAAGGAGGCTCGCAGCCTCGCGGGAGATCGTGCGGTATCCTCGGATCATACGGATCGCCATGACCCTCTGGGACGCGTTCATCTGGCGAGCTGATCGCTGCCTCAATGATCGCGCCCACACCGGCGCTCCGTAGAGGGCCATGGAGCGCACGATCCCCGCGTAGAGCCTACGGCAGGAGGCGTTTGGCCTCCTCAGATTGGGTAGGAGCCGCTTTAAGGCGGCCCCGGCCCTGTCCAATCTGGGAGCCAAACGTTGAAAGTGCTCGACGAAGTTCCACCGGCTGTCGAGGACGAGTCCCAGGTACCTCATCGTACCCTCGACGCCGATGCGAACCCCTCCTACCGTGATCTGGGAACCCGACGGTGGAAACTTTTCGGTCCCATCGACCATCTGTCCTGCGAGCAATGTACCCTGCCCACTGCCACTTCAGTTTGGCGATTCTTCGGGCTATGTCGGTAACCTTAGTTCTCTTGCGGATATCATCATTTCTGATTCTATCACGCAAGGAAACTGCGAGCATTGCCCTCTCCATTGCCCTTTGGGTGACTTTAACCTTCTGATGAGGCCCATTGTGAGCGACCACGTTCCGGTTCCATAAGTCATCACTGGCAACACGCACTGGTCATAGACTTTCGTCTTGAGACACTGTGGTATGTGAGACGAGAAGATACCACGCAACTTCCCGAACGCCGCCCAGCCGAGTCGGATTCGACGGTTGACCTCTTTCTCGAAGTTAGCCCTACCTAACTGGACCGTTTGTGCCAGGTAGACGTACTCGTCAACTTCGAGTGTAGAATGAACGAGTGTCTCCGATCTTGATAGGAGTGGGTGTTACATGGGTATTTACCATGACCTTGGTTTTGTCCATGTTCATTTTAAGACCCACTCTTTTGGAAGCTCTACTGAGGTCATCGAGCATTGTACTGAGGTTCTCCATAGTCTCAGCCATGACGACTATATCGTCGGCAAATAGATGATGAGTGGTGTACTCGCCATTGACATTATACCTAACAATGCATAATTGTTGTTTAACATTATTTCGCTTAATTATGGAGAAACGCACCTGCCGCACAGTACCATTGACTAATAGTGCAATAATAGTTGGTAATTATCGGGCTGAAGCAATTTAGATTGCCATCGACGCATGAAGGAAAGACAGCCGTATCTACGAGTCATTACGGTGTACCATCGTAATGCTAAAACATTACCTACACCAAATCTTAATCAGTTGCACTGCGTCTGCCATTCTTTTAATGTCATTACCAAACATGATGATGAGTTAACCTATTGTCCGGAAGAAACAATGGGTGATAAATATTTTAACAACAATACCTACATTAAAAATTATGCAATTTCTAGTGACGATCAGAATCAGTACCTCGTCATCAGAATCAGTATTAGGAGCTCGTGGCTAAAGAAATAACAGCCGCACTGGTCGATCCATCGTCCATGGAGGAACCATCTTTACATATCGAGACTTTTCCGTGCCTCGGAAAGCACGTTAAGCCGTTGGTCCCGGTTGTCAATCGTGGATCTTTGACAGTCGTTTCGGGTCGTCAGAAGCCCGAAAGTCTGACAACCAGTCTTACCAAGAGGTATCGTATTACCCAGTTACTGGGTTGTGGAGGTCAGCAGTCGCTCCATGTAAAATACTGGTATTCAGCTGCATCCGGTTAGACTGGCAGCCGACCGCAAGATAGTTAGGAAAAGGCTAGGCAGATTGATCACAATCAGTACATAAGTTTATTTGTAAACATAGGTAGACTTACACAGTGAGTGAGATGTTACATTTTCTTGGTTCACGTTGTGTACCGCTATGATTTTTGTATTGCTTTGTAAAATAACTCACAGACTACCAAAAAAAAACAAAAAAGGCTCGTGTCAATCCTTAAAATGATTTTAGAATTTTAGGAAACGCAAAAAAAAAAGTGTGAATTACGTTTAAAAATCGTCTTTTATGACTCAATACTAAAACATCTTTTGTGTGTTAGAATGCTTTTTTAGATTCTCTATGTTGTGGCCGTAAAAATAACATTAAATTTACGCCTGTATGAAACCAAGGTTCAATGTTATAGTTGTGTGTATATCGAAATAAGTAAGACAGATAATAAAATTGCTCTATCTTTGAGGGTGTAGAGATTGCACACCATAAGTGGGGTATTTTAACCGATAAAATTAAGTATAAATACCAGCCTTAAACTGTTATTACCACAAACCTGGACATATTGTATATGAAATGTATACAAGCTATGGCACAGTGGTTGCCAACTATTTTTAAAAGAAATATCTGTGTACTAAAAGTATAATAATAAAAAACTTTTTTACAAAATAAAAACAACCGACTTCCAAAAAAGAAAATACACTAAAAAATTTAAAAAAAATATTTTTTCGGAAGTCGGTTGCGATCGGTCGGTACCGACATCCGAAATTAAAGTTATTTTTTTAATTTTTAGTGTATTTTCTTTTTTGGAAGTCAGTTGTTTTTTTTTTGTAAAAAAGTTTTTTATTTTTCATTTTTTAGTTGTTACACCCCACAACTAAAAACTCCAATAACATGGAACGTGGAATATCTATTTTTTTTAGCTTATTTTTTAATAATTTCAATGGACACGTTACATTTTTGGGTTATGTCAATGGGTATACATGACTGGTATTAGTATAGTAAACATTGTGAAAAAAAGAGTATTTTAGCGTACTCTAATAGTATTACAGATTATAGAGTACACTAACATGAAATAGATTATAATACTCTATTTTGAAGTACGGTAGGCAACCCTAAGTGTAGCACATAATGGTACTTTATAACTTTAATGTCCTCCATTTTACAACACAGAAACTGTGTTGTGAAACTGTGAAAACCAGAGCTATGACCCTACTTCGTGCACATCATCATCATCAGCCTTTTAATGTCCCCACTGCTGGGGCACAGGCCTCCTCTCTGTGAGAGGGTGTGGGCCGTAATCCACCACGCGGGCTCAATGCGGGTTGGTGGTTGTCACATGTCTTCGAATTTTTGGTTCTAGGATATACCGGTTTCCTCACGACGTTTTCCTTCACCGTTTTGAGAGCAGTAGTGATGAAATAACTAACACAAAGTAAAGCACCTGCCTGGGTTGGGCCTGCGGACGGCGAGTAGTGGGTAACTCGCCGTCCGATCAGCACCAGGCCCATGAGTCGACGGCGCGTAGTGTTCCACGAGCGCCTCAAAGAGTTGTCAGCAAACACGACGGGGCCCGTCATGGCCGACGCCTGCCCGAGGGTTGAGGATAAATTCGAAAGAGTTACCTCGCCCCTGAGCCATTTAGGGCAGGAAGGAACAGGGGTGGGTTTTAGTCAGTAAGAGTCTGACACGCCCTTTCGCTCCACTCTAGAGCGGGAAATGTCAATGGATGATTTCCCACCCCACAAAAAAAAATGGCCTCCCTTTTGTGGATGTGAAGAATAATTAAATGCTACAGACGGAGACACTGTGACAAATGTGTCAACGTGTTTTCATAGAAATTGCATCAGAAGGAAAAGTCTTTCACGTTATGTAAAATTGTACACGTGTGTGATAAAGCAGGTTTTTCAGGGGATTATTGAGGAAATCTTACTCAAACTTGATAGATAAAGTATGTACATAAATAATATACATAGTCATGACAACTAAGTAATTAAGAAAGCGTGAAAGGCAGCGTTTAAGCGTTTTTTTATATAAAAAAAATGGTACGGGTTTTTGTTTTGGGTATTTTGGAGGTTAAGAAAGAACTCAGAAAATATTTTTTTTTAGATTTTTTTACTGTTCATTTCTGTCTGCTGGTTCGCCCACACGTGAAACACGTTTTTAATATCCTTTTATATGCTACCGTTATTAAAATCTATATCCTATATCCTGATCCAGGTCATGGTCTGCACGTGTGCCAAGTCTTACTCAGATCCGTCCAATCGTTGATGGGCGATTGATTAACAAACGTTTGAACATCAAAACATAATTAAAGTTTCTTAAATTCTCGATCATAAATCACCTAGTGGATTATACACTATGCCAAGAGCGTGCACTCAGCTTTTTCGAACATAACATTATGCGCTCACCATGCCATAATCTCGAAAGGCTTTTATCATACTAAGGCCTGAAGCCGAGCACGAACAAGATGGTCTGACGAAATAAAGGAGGCTGTTGGAACCAGGGGGTTTACTCCGAAGTACTTTTACGTAGTATCGGCCGAATATTTGAACATATTTGTGTAAAGTGTTAAAGTGAATGTGCCATACCTAAAATTGTAGCTCTTCTCTGAGAGCTTCTTCCACCAAAACATGCGTAATGCCATTTCGCTACAATTTTAGGTATGGCACATTCACTTTAACACTTCACACAAATATGTCCGAACATTCGGTCGATACTTCGTAAAAACACTTCGGAGACGCGTCTTAAGTGGTCGCGATCAATATTAAGAAGAAAGTAGGAATTACCACCTTCAAGCTACCGACGCTGCTGACAAAAGCTAGATAACCCCTTATATTTTCTTCCGATTTTATTTCGATACAGTTTCACAAAAATACGGAAAGGATTTGTATCTCCCCAGACAGATGAAGTGTCGATAATATTGGCACATGTCTAGACGTGTGACATGAAACATGTTTTATAATATTAGTACATCTGTGTCCGTACAATAAAGTAAAGAATTTTCATTCAGGATAACGTGATATTACGGGGGTTTTTCCTGAGGCAGAGGTGAAAGTTATTCTTAGTATTGGGTCCGCGCAAACGAGCTACCGGTGGCAGCCACAGGTAGCTAGCGACAAGCACTTTACATAACTTTTCATACGTTTTGTATGGACTTGCCGCTCACATGTAGCGAGTGGCGGCCACTCGCAACTTAGTGTCAACCACCCGCGACTGAGTGGCCGCGATACGTCACCGGTGGCTCGCCACTACGTACACTGTATGAGACTATATATTAGGTAGAGTGTTAAAAATTGTGGGCGCCACCGCTCACCTGTGCAACCAACTAGTGGCGGCCTCCTTCGTTTGGGCGGTAATAAAAGAAGTGGCGGGCGACAGCTACGGGGCCGCCACGGGTGGCTCATCTGTGTGGACTTTTACTACTAGCATTTAACAGAGGCGTTAACTGCGTGAAAATGGAATTTTATTCTACGGGAGCATACTAATGGGACAAAAATATATAAATCTGCAAATCTTCTATCTATGTCCTAACTTAAGACGTGGTCCAGGTAAGGACATATCATTTCTCGTTTGCCACGTCTAAAGCCGGTAAGCAGTTGAGTTGTGATTGAAAAACAAACATCCTAATTCTCAAACAACAAACAACAGTAGGGTAATTTCGAAAGATTTTGTAGGAGGCGAGCATATTGCCGTAAACCTGACACAAATCTGGACTCAAGGTCGGTTACTAATTCAAAACCAACCAGAATTGGTGTGACCTGCGGGATTTCTAAAATATTTATTCTTATTTCTGAGATTTTCGTGGCTTAGTTTACGATCCCCCAATTGATTCAATGTATGTTACAAACAGACTCATAAATCCTAATTTAATAAAAAACTTTTTCTGAGTCGACCTTTTCTCAAACGAACGATTGAATTCTAGAGATTTGAACTTGCAGCACCTTGATCTTTTTTGAGATAACTTTTTAAAGGTATTGCCTCGATTTCAGGTATGATCACCTGATTTCGAGGCAATACCTTTAAAAACTTAGCTTGAAGATATATCTACGTATATCTTCAACAGTTCTAGAGTTATTTTTTTTTGTGGTTTGGAAAATCATCCAATGACTTCTCCCGCTCTGGGTGGAGCGGGAGGGCGTGTCAGACTTTTACTGACTAAAATCCACCCCTGTTTCTTCAGTTACCTGTGTGCCAAGGGCCGCAGTAACTCTATTTCGAATTTATGCTGATATCTCTTTGAGGCGCGCGTGAATTTTTTTTTTTCGGGCCTTCGACTCTCGGGCCTGGTCCATATTGGACGGCGAGCTACCCACTACTGACCGTCCGCTATATTTCTTCGGGAAAAAAAAATGAAAATCGCTCCACAACTGACAGAGAAATCGGTGGACATACATAAAAAAAAATATATATATATACATACAATCGAACATAGAACCTCCTCTTTTTTCGAAGTCAATTATAAATCTCGACGCTGCTTAGTAAGATTCTTGATACAAATTCTGTATTGAGAATTTGAATTCAGAATCTGCTGATCAGTTGCTAAATAGTGCAGAGATATAAAAAAAAATATGGTCTTTTGTCTTTTTGTTTTCGAATTGTAAATAATTGATTTATGATCTCGTAAGATCTTTAGGTACCTACAGCATTGGCCTCAGCAGATGGCCTTACAAATCGATCGCCATTATCAACAAAGCCACTTACTTTGAACTATAGCTGTCCGACACCGAATGAATGGGGGGCGCTGAAGGTTTTGTTTTCTCCATTTTGCCACTCCAATTCGTGCCGTAATTCCAAACGATGAGGGTTTAAATTCGTGAGTCGTTTGCAGGTTTTGATTGCTGAATCATCAATCCATTGCCAAAGGTTATCTGTGAAAAGGAAAAAGGTAATTAATTTCGATTGAATTTCGGAATAACTGAAACAATCACATGCAGACTTGTTCTTATTTCTATCAGGACGTGACAGTGTGACCATTGAGCAAGAAAAACACTTCATAGCCTAGTTCTGTAACTTTATGGAAAGGGCAATGCCAAAAAATGCCTGAAACGGACAGAAACTATAGTCCTTAATTCTATTTACAATAAAATAGGTATAATGAAATAATTCTTAAGTTTGTTTAACTAGGGTAAAAATATAACGATCAATAAATATATTTCACTTGATATCCGCTTATATTTATATGGAGATCGTGTTTATTTGACAAGAGCAGTAATGTCAAACTGTCACTAAAGCAAAGGACATTTGGTTCATACAGCCTAGATAGGATTCTATTTAAAAAATAATTAATTTGAATTAATATTGACAAGCATATATTATTTTAATTAGACTTACGATACATATAGATCGTATAATATTAAATTAATGATAACAGTGCACTAAATGTATAAAATAGTTCCATATGGATTATTTGATGATTCCTCTTTGGCTGAATGTCACTTATTCATGTCATATAAACACGACTTCCGTTAAAATATAAGCGGATATCAAGATAAATATATTTAGTGATCGTTATATTTTTACCCTAGTTAAACAAACTCAAGAATAATTTCACTATACGTGTTTTATGCTAAATAGAATTAAGGACTATAACTAGTTTCTGTCCATTCCAGGCATTTTTTTGTATGGCAGATGGCATTCCCCATTCCAGAATCAGATTTACGTCGGATTAAAGTCACCTCGTACACGAGTCTAATCGGAGACGCGTCAATAGGTTTTTAATTTTGTCTGCTATTCCGGGGCCTGACGGATTAAGCAGACGACAACTTCATAAATTGAACTTCAAAAATTCAACAAAATTTTTCATTTTCACGATACAGATAGATTACCATTTTTCTATTCTGTTGAATGAGATCTTTAATAACTAGTGTTTACAATACGATTTGTTCGTGAATTTTCAGATAGTAAGCTAAGGGCTTTGAAATCCCTCAATGAATGTCGGTAGGTAGGTAGATATTGTCAAGAGATAACCATTAAACCCAGAAGTGCGTTCGATAAAGATAATATTCTCAATTTACAATGTATTGTGATTGTTTTATTGTCCATTGTACCTTATTATATCTCATTATTATAATAATAAGCCAACCTGTATCTCTTACCATAGTATTTTCAAGTTTGATTACAAAACCATACAGTTACATTTTTTTTGGATATAAAAACATTACTTAATTATTTATTTAACAATTTATGTACACACAAAACTGACAAGAATGAAACGGAAAAAAAAATTATGTACCTAATTATCATCTCAGCCTTTTAATGTCACCACTGCTGGGGCACAGGCCTCCTCTTCGTGAGAGGGTGTGGGCCGTAATTCACCACGCGGGCCCAATGCGGATTGGTGAATGTCACATGTCTTAGAATTTTTGGTTCTAAGACATGCCGGTTTCCTCACGATGTTTCCTTCACCGTTTTGAGAGCAGTGGTGATGAAATAATTTACACAAAGTAAAGCGCCTGCCTGGGTTTGAACTCACGACAAAAACAATAAACAATACTGACGACACGGTTGGCGCAGTGGTTGAGCGTTTCGGCTGCTGCGCTGCGTGTCGCGGGTTCGATCCCCGCACGGAACAAATATTTGTATGGCCTACAGATAGTTGTTCCGGGTCTGGGTGTCATGTGTATGTGAGTTTATGTGTTTGTAAACGCACCCACGATACAGGAGTAATTCCTAGTGTGGGGCAACGTTTTTAAAAAAAAAAAAAAAAAAATACTACTGGGCCACCACTGCTCCAGGTATCTATATAGGGTATCTAATGCTTATTTGTGAAATCTCTTACAGCATACCTGCGAAAGGAGAGTTGAAAAAAAAGGGAAGTAGACACTGTGTGGTAAAGTAATAAGAAAAAAAAAATATTAAACCAAAAAAAAAATAAAACAATGAAATAAAATAACATAGAAACTAGGCAGAATTATTGTACTGCACTGACTCCTTACATTATTGATTTTGTTAATCGATAAAAATAAAAAAACCTGGCACTCCGGGAGTACCGTCAGAACCGTCAGAAGTGAAAACAAAAGAACTTGAAAAAAAAATGCCCAACGCGCCTTGCGATCCGCTATGAATACAGTAGCAGTGTTGGTGGCGCGCAAGTTCAATTGTTTTTTATTAACCGACTTCAAAGAGAAGGAGGTTATCAATTCGGATGTTGCTATTTTTAAGCTATTGCATAGCTTCTATCGCGGGCCTTGAGCGTGGAGACCGGATCCAGAAATTCCGTAACGAAAATAACCTAACACCCCCCACTCCGACCGGCACAGCGGTGATACTTTTTAGTTTTGCCATCTATCGATGAATAGCAGAACTTTTGACTTTTTTTTTAATGTATGGTGGTTGGGGCGTAACTCCGTCATATATTGACGGATTTGCAAAATTCTTTCTTTGTTCGAAAGAGATTTGTTCCGAAAATGGTCCCATTTAAATTTCATATAGATCTGATGATGGGGACTGACAACGGAACTCTTCAAAAATTGACAGTAAATCAATCGCGATTGCTGCTATCGTATGTCAATGAATTGTTAACACAGTTTAATGGGAAACCACAATTAAAAAGCGAAAAATAAAAAACTTTTTTACAAAAAAATAGAACCAACTTCCAAAAAAAGTGCAAAGTAACATTAATTTCGGAAGTCGGTGTCAAAAAACGAAGACAAAAACCAGGAACACCGACATAAAGTTATTTTGCACTTTTTTTGGAAGTCAGTTCTTTTTGTTCGAAAAAAAGTTTTTTATTTTTGTATAAATGTTTTTTTACTAAAAAAAACCGACTTCTAACAAAAGTGCAAAGTAACTTTAATTTAGTTCTATTTTTGTAAAAAAGTTTTATTCCCATCTCAAAACTGCCCAACGCACCTAAAGAAGTTTTCACTTCAAAAATAATATTAATTCAAATGCAGATTTTGGCCAAGTTATCAACAATGATTGATTCTACAAGTTAGTTTACGGAGACACGGCACCCATCGCCTACTTATGAGAGTAAAGAAACAGAGAGGGCACATGTGTTTGCGCACACGCTTGTGCACTATGCTACATAATTGGCTAATCTTAGGAGCTCGTGGGTAAAGTAATAACAGCCACACGGGTCGATACATCAGGTTAAGCTACGCTTGCCGGGGTTGGTCCATGGATGGGTGACCATCTTTACATACCGAGACTCCTCCGTGCCTCCGAAAGCACGTTAGGCGGCGATGCCCGAAACGGTCAAAAAGGTAGTTTTGTAATGGTGTATCTCTGATACAACCATTTACACTCACACACATACACACACACACGTAGGTACACATCCACAGACCATCACTCACACTCACATAACTGGATTACCTTATTTTTAATTTTTTAATTTTCTAATTTCAAATATAATAATTTCTTTAATTATAATTAATATAATGATAAATAAAAATTATAATTAATTTATTGATCAATAATTAAATTAAAACTATATAATTAATTGTTTATTTTTAGGTTAGTTCAAAATTGTAATTGTTTAATTGATATTGCTTAACTCTACTTTTAATTTTAGGTTAAGTCTAAATATTTTGTTTATTATTATTATTACAAATGTTGGAACACCGACGACGTCTACCCTCTCGGAGGTGGGCGCTAATGGCTAACAACACAGTCATAGACTTATGTAGCTGCTAACGAACACAAACATTTTTGTAAACAATGATTGTTCTAATAAAATTATTATTATTATTATTATCTCTTGAACCGTAAATAATTTTGTCAAATAAATAAATATGATACTTTCAAGTCCTATTTGTATACAGTGATGGAACTGAAAACATAATTTAACATACTTTAATGCATCAAAAAAATCTTCTAACATACCTCTTAATTATCTGTAAAAGCAGTTTATGCCTTCATTAATAATTATAATCATAAAAAATATACCATATGCTAAACCGCATCCAGTGATGGATTATTCTTATAAATATGTAGCGACATCTATGACGCTACATACGAACTAGAACAGCAAATTCCTACATCGCGCAAGCAGAGTTCTCCGCGCGATTTGAACATATACAACAGCCCGAAATCAACTATCGGGCAGTTGCCCGGACCAGACACAACACCCGTCTGGTCGGAGGATCCTCCCTTTTCAATGGAGGTTGTGGAACTTTACACCCTGTTCCATCTACCTCCAAACTGGTGACCCTCGACTATGAACGTGAGCGCAGCCTTCGTCATGACGTCATCACCTCCAAACCGCAGCATGCAGTATGAACGTCAGCGCAGCCTTCGTGCAGCTACTCCAGCGTGATGTCATCATCATCACTTCCTCCAAGCTCTTCAGCAACGAGTCATACAGCCAGCCAGTACCAACGACTTCTACGGGTATCCTGACCACCAGCCTGCAGCGAACGCGCATTCCTGGTCAGCATCCTCAGCTTCTTTCATCACCCTCGATAACGCCGACAACGATAACGCCGATATCGATAACGCCGACAACGATAACGTCGACAACGATAACGCCGACAACGATAAACGCCGTCAACGATAACTAATGTTGGAGTACTCCGACTCATTGGAGCCTGCAACATCATCCCGACTCACTGGGATATCATCACCGCAGACAGTTCCGACTCACCGTGAACTATGCGCCTCTTTCGGTTCCGACTCACTAGAACCAACCTTCCACTGGCCCGGCAAGCATCACGTATGAACGACTCATCGAGAACAATCGATCTCCGATCTCCGGAGGGGAGTGATGTAGCGACATCTATGACGCTACATACGAACTAGAACAGCAAATTCCTACATCGCGCAAGCAGAGTTCTCCGCGCGATTTGAACATATACAACAGCCCGAAATCAACTATCGGGCAGTTGCCCGGACCAGACACAACACCCGTCTGGTCGGAGGATCCTCCCTTTTCAATGGAGGTTGTGGAACTTTACACCCTGTTCCGCATACCTCCACAAATATATTAGTAAATCCTAAATAAATTGATAAAATGTTTCGTATTTTGCAAGAAATTGCGAGCATTTGTCGTAGCGCATATCTTTCTTTTCTATGCAGTCCGAGAGTGACCGCGCTTTAGGTGATGTCTCGGCCTTAAGGGTCTACCACGACCTCCAAGAGTATAAAGTATTTTTACATTGTTAAAATAGGTCTCAGAATGTTTCGTATCCAAAGTAGTAGGCAAAAGTGTCAGAAACGGCCGTTTCTGTCTTGGCTAATCTTCGTTGAGATTGGTCACTGTGATCGAAATTCGGTCGGGAGCATTATTATTATTATTAACTAGCTGACCCGACAGACGTTGTCCTGACGCGCGAACTGTCAAACTCGCGAGGATCGTTAAGTTTTCTGAAATTTCCCAATTTTCTGCGCAACTTTCCTATTTTTAACCGACTTCGAAAAAGGAGGGTTCTTTGTTCGACTGCATGTTATTTTTTATGTATGTCCACCGATTTCTCTGTCAGTTGTGGACCGATTTTCAAAATTCTTTTATCCAAAAGAATATACTCCTGAAGTGCAGCGCTTTTTGGAAAACTGAACAAAAACGAAAAATACGTATACATAGATGACGTTTCGGTTTTCTTCAATTACGAGTATGTTTAAATTCCACGTTCCATGTTATTGGGGTTTTTAGTTCTCGGGTATAAAAACTAAAAAATGAAAAATAAAAACCATTTTTCAAAAAAAAATCGACTTCCAAAAAAGAAAATACACTAAAAATTAAAAAAAAAACTTTAATTTCGGAAGTCGGTGTCAAATAACGAAGAAATAAATACAAACACCGACTTCCGAAATTAAAGTTATTTTAAATTTTTAGTGTATTTTCTTTTGTGGAAGTCGGTTGCTTTTTATTTCATGAGAACCTTTTCCTGACAATAACAAACAACAAAAAAAGAATTAACGAAATCGGTCCAACCGTTCACACGTGATGCCGTGACCAAGGAAATAGGGATTAATTTTTATTGTATATATGTAGACTAGCTGACCCGACAGACGTTGTCCTGTTTTAGCTATGAACTGTAAAACGCGCGAAGTTTTCTGAATTTTTTTAATTTTCCGCGCAACTTTCTTACTTTTTTTCTTTCATAAGAACCTTCTGCTGATAATTACAAACACAACAAAAAAGAATTAGTGAAATCGGTCCAACCGTTCACGCGTGATGCCGTGACCAAGGGAATAGGGATTCATTTTTATATATAGATAGATTGACTGGTTAAAGCTTTCCTAGTTTAAATCTAGTGCCATCTCTGAGTAGTCATGCAATCACTTGAAACTCTTATCTGTCAGTGTTTTGGCAAACATTAGTTAACATGTCTGTTTCCACAATAGATTTTATCACAAATAGATTTTGCAATATAAATAATTGTGAATGTGTTGAGTCTGTTGGGCGGCAAAAAATATCAAAATTTGGGAGTCCTATGTAGAGTATATAGAGTTGTATGGCCTTATTGCCCTACGACTGACCAAACTTCAGTTGCGGAAAGTCACGGCCGTTACAACTGGCCATGAGTCTTTTAATAAGCATCTCTCTGTCATAGGAGTCACAGACAGTCCACTCTGCAGAGCCTGCATGGAGGAGGACGAGACAGCGGCTCATCTGCTGCTAAGCTGCCCAGTAGTCGCTGCATACAGGGCAAAACACTTCGGACATCCAGGTAACCTAAGCGACATGGTCAGTAACACCAGGGTGCTGCTGGCCTTCCGCGAGGAGCTGGGGTGGATTGAATGACAACGCAGTCCCACCTGTACGCAAAATACGCGCCTTGGGCGTGGGGTTGCGGAAACCAGCCCGACATACATACATACATACATACATGGCCTTATTCCTAATGTCACCTGTCATCAATGCGTCATAGACCTACTTTTGTCTATGGCATGTATTATCTATGGTTGTCATGCTCCGATGTAACCGTAAATGAGATCACTAGGCAATTTAGTTTAGATGTTTGAATTTTTGTAAATTTAGTTTTGTGCATTTGTGGTCTGTGCAAAATAAATTATTTTTCTTTCTTTTTCTTATTCCTAAACGCAGTCCTCTCATGTAAATTACTGGTCATCATCATCATCATTTCAGCAAAAAGACGTCCACTGCTGAACATAGGCCTCCCTCAAGTGTCGCCCACAACGACCGGTGCTGTGCGTCTCGCATCCATCGGCTACCCACGACCCGCACCAGGTCATCTGCTTTCTTCGAGTTTTTCTTCCGGTGTGACAAAAAAATATTAACAATTATAAGTATCAAATATTGGAATATCGTTCGTTGAACAATATACATACCATTTTTAGGATTCCGCACCCGCAGGGTCCAAACGAGCCCTATTGCTCACGTGTCCGTCTGTCTGTCCGTCGTCTGTCACAAATTTTTGTTCCGAAGAAACTTTACCTTCTCTAACCTATGAACTTGGGTGATAATGTTTATTACTACGTATATTTTACTAACAAATACCAATAGATTGATAAATCAGATTTTTACTTTGAAAATTCCCTCATTTGGTACGGAACCCTAAATGTGCGAAGTCCGACACTTACTTCGCTGTTTTTTTTAATTTCATGTAAATTACTGGTATTCCACTGTAACCGGTGATACTGGAAGCCAGCCTTACGTAGTCGGGGAAAGATTAGGCAGATCAATTGATACTGGCCAATTTCAAAACGAAATCACCAAGCATATGGCTTTTAAAGTCACTGTTAGATGTAGTTTAAAGATTTAAGTGTCTTTAAAAAAACTTTTTTACAAAAAAAACAAACCGACTTCCAAAAAAGAATATATACTAAAAATTAAAAAATAACTTTAATTTCGGAAGTCGGTGTCAAATAACGAAGAAATAAAATACAAACACCGACTGCCGAAATTAAAGTTATTTTTTTTGTAAAAAAGTTTTTAACGTACGAGTAGAATTTAAACATACTCGTAATTGGAGAAAACAAAAACGTTATATAGGTACACGTATTTTTCGTTTTTGTTCAGTTTCTCAAAAAGCGCTAAAGGAATTTCGATAAAATTTATATGGGACCACCTCGGAAGTATATTCTTTAGGATAAAAAAAAGAAATATGAAAATCGGTCCACAACTGACGGAGAAATCGGCGGACATACATAAAAAAAACATACATCCAGTCGAACATAGAACCTCCTCCTTTTTCGAAAGCCGGTTAAAAACCGGTCACATTTAGTATTCCCTACCAAATATTGGTATTTGTTAGTAAAATATACGTAATAATAATCATTCTCACAAGTCCATATGTCAATGGGAAGTTAAAAAATTCTACGGAACAAAATTTTGTGATAGACGATGGACAAACAGACAGACGGACAGGCGGACACATGAGTGACAGCAATAGGGCTTCGTTTAAACCCTTTGGGGACGGAACCCTAAAAATCAGGGCAATGATTGCTCACAAAATTGTTCTAAACCGTAGAAATAAAATCTATAAAACGCGTTGTCGCATTGTTGGGTCGCGCCTGTCTGCGGGAAGCCTTTATCATTTTTCATTATATAGGTACCTTTAGTTTTATGATTCTATTCAATACAAAATGAATATACATCACAAACCTACAAGATAGATATACACAATACCGAGAACAATCACGTATACAGATTATAATCTCAACCGTAAATCCATATCATCTATTGATGACGATGTCGGCATTGTATCTCACAATAGGGAACTATTTTGCTTCATAGACCTGAATTTAATGGCTGCAGTACCTACCTAACGAAGAGGTTGCATTGTAGGTGAGATTTAGTCAACGTGAATGATGGTCTGTTTACTTGGGCTAATGATTTGCTTTGATATGCTTGGCATGAGGTTAGGTAAGGTCGGTCAGACTATTTATATAAGGCGCAATTATACGACTTCTAATAATTTTTAAATTGAACATCACGTCTAAACCCATTGTTTTATTTCTTTGAAATAAATATATGTTATTCTAGACTATTTTTTTCGTAATTTGATATGTAAATATTTGAAATTACATTTGTATAACATAGAGTAATTAATTTGTAAAGTTATATCTAACGCGGATTACAAATTGAGAATCACGTAAAAACTGTTAGGCCGGGACTCCACCAAGAGAGAACAACCAATAGAATCGTGTTATTCACACATCATTTCTCCGGTCAGCTTCTTCTATTGGTTGTTCTCGCACAGCACACAGCACACCGCACACATCTCCGCTTTGGTGGAGTCCCGGCCTTAAACGTATTTTTATGAAACCTTCACCATTTAAAATATAATTTAATTATTTATCTTTCAGTGTACGTGTTTTAGTATAATACCTGTTATTTTATGTATAATAAATGAGTAATGCGTCTAATTTGCGACAGCGCTCCGTGATGGGCGAGTCCTATTACTGGGTGGACGTACGAGGCGTTACGTGAGCTCAGCGCAGAACACGCAAGCTAACTACTCAAGATCGTTAATAAATGTTAAAACTAACAAAACTGTGGAATGCGTGGTGGGGTGGCATTTAAAAAATCCAATCTCAAAGGAATTAGGCAAGAAGTCTGCTCGATAGTATTTTATTTACCGACGCAGGACTCTTGTTCTTGTTACAATTCAATTTTTCTCTATGATGTAAATCCACACGAACAGAAGAATATCAATAATTTAATTTGATCTTTGTTAATTTGCGGGTTTTTGCAGTTGTTAAATTAAACTACCTGAATGGTTTAACTAGAATTAGGGGAAGGTTTAGTTTCTCCTGTTAAGCCATATCATATGCAGCTGTTATCAGATTATCCTGCAAGTTAAATGCCACGGTTAATTATTGTGTAATTCAATATTTCAAGTTTGTCTTTTATTTTGCTATGAAATTCAAAGATCGTTTGTAATCCTTCGTAGTTAGAAACTATAGGTAAAGATAATGACCACAAATTCAAATTCCGCCGTACGTTTGGTTTTCAGTTCACGTTTTGGTACTAAGGGTTCATACAGTATAAAGTGACTTAAGTGGTATCAGAGGTATTCGTAAGTAGCTGAAATTGATTTCCATTAACGGAGCTCGGGCACATACCTAAGGTACCTACATCTTTGAATCTAGTCATAATTAATAATGACGTGAAAGATATTCAATACTAGCTTCTACCCGTGGCTTTGCCCGCATGGAATTAATACAGCCTCCACTATAAATTATATCCTATGTGCTATTCCAGATCTATATCTGTGCCAAATTTCATCTAGATACGTTCAGTCGTTCTGGCGTTATTGACTAACAAACATTCATCCATCCAAACTTTCGCATATATTAGTAGAAATTAGGATTAATAGGATGTTATTTTACAAGTTAGAGGTTTACGATGCGATTTTATCATATTGCTGTGATTCAGATCACCGGGATTGTAATAAACAGCCGGTCGATTCTGTTAACAGCTCACCGTGAAAACTTAGGTGGAGTGAGCGTGAAGTGAACTGTCATTCCACCTTGATTGAAGTTGATTGTATGGATTGACAGCCCACTTCACGTTCACTTCACCTAAGTTTTCACGGTGAGATTTTACAGAATAGCACTACAGTTATTTATTGATCAGTAGTTAAAAGCGGCGTTAATACTGAAGTCTCTTTTGTCCGTCAAGATTTTTAGGCTTATGAAAGTCCGAATGAAAAATAGAACCCTTATAGGATCACTCGTGTGTCTGTCTATCTGTCCGATCATTCCCACCCCTTTATATCTGAAACCACCAGGCCTAAAATTTAAAAAAAAATACAGAGATAATTATATAGAGAAGTATAATTATACTTAGTTTAAAAAATACCTGAAAAAAAAATGTTTGTTCGGAACCAAATGCGTGCGAGTCCGACTCGCTCTTGTCCGGTTTTTTTCATTGATTCGTTAGCAATTATTGAAATATCATCCGATGAACAATATAAATTTACGAGTAGAAAGAAAGAAAAAGAATTTATTTGCCACAAATTAACGACATACACAACAATATGATTTTGCTAACTTAAGTCTTAACCCTTATCGATAGTGTTAGTAGATCTTATATTTCTATGTTAGTAACAAGTTTAACAAAAAAAAGGAAAGAAAAAAAAACTTAAATAGGTAGGTAGAAATAAATAAAAAACAGATGCATGTCGTGGCTGTGGCAAGAAGGCTTCCACTCAGCATAATGCTATACCGTGGGGGACCCACAGCACGGCGCTGATTTTCAGTGGTTGCCTATGACGTGACGTACGGAAACCAAAACCTTTAAACAATTAAGTCAGGATAATTAAAAAAAAGAAAAGAGAAAAAAACTGAGGTAAAACAAATACAGTGAGATAATAATAAACTACTTAAAATATGATGTGTGTCAATAAAACGGAGCCTACATAAAGTCAATTGGAATTGTGATTAATTGAGAACAATACATACTTTGGAAAAGAGCACTTTTCTTATTTTTAAATGTAAACAACAGCTGACTGTTTGACGTCCGTACGTCAAGTCTCATTTTCATTAATTAAGTATGTATACGAGTACCTCCAATAAGACAATTTTACATGAAAATATTCTAAATTCTCTGATGAAAATAGTAAACAGATACAAAGATACTGTAGAGAATCTTTCATCCGGATCTCTTTAAAGGATTTAGAACTCATAATACAATTATGAATAAAAGAAATAAACACTAATTCGAGTTTTAAAATAAATAAGATTGTCAGGCAGTTTTTGGCGGGATTTTGCCGAGTGAAGTTCACAATGGTGCCGAATCTGTTATGCACAAACTAAACTTAATTTAGGCTGTTACTATCTTTTTCTCTCTAATAAAACAAGAAAGAGACGGACGTAAATTAGAGCTGTCAAATTTAGTTAAACTAATATTATCATACAAATTTAGGTTACACGTAAAAACATGTTGACTAAAAACACGGTAAAGTGCAAGGCGTAAACTAATTTAACATCTCTAACTTAGTTCATAGCTATAGCTGTCCTTTTCTCACACTGCCTTTTAGTAAAAGATAGCGATTCTCTAATTTTAGTTTAGATATTTAACAAGAGAATCGGCACCAATGACTGTTTTAATTATTCCCAAATTGGTTCCTAGTGGACAATGTAATGTAAAATTGGTGTAGCTTTTTGTGCCTCAAGTGTCTACGGAACTCTACAATATGTGGGATCTTTGAAACAGGCGCGATCTCGGTAAAATAAAGCTGAGAATTTTGTCGTAGTATTGACTACCTCAACGAAGCTTGCCGAGAAGGCTGACTCGACACAATTGCTGCCAAATACTGCAAAAACGTTAGAATGTGTTACATCTGCATTCTTATGATAAAAAGTGACAGTATTCTGTGTCTGAAAACTAAATACCATGTAAACTTGACACTGGCTAAATGCACAAACCGTGCGAAGACAAAATTAAAAAAAAAAGGTTGTCAGAGAGATCGAAGACAGCTGTCAGGTCGATAGGCGCGAGTGAATTTTATAGTTATGTAAAAGTTAATTAACAATACATGATATAAAAAAAAACTGCCCCATTTTTACACACACCAGAACCAAGATCTACACAACCTATTTTTTTTTTTCTGGGAGTGGGAAATCATCCAATGACATTTCCTGCTCTGAGCGGGAGGGCGTGTCTTACTGACTAAACAAAACCCACCCCTGTTCCTTCCCTGCCCTGAGTGCCCAGGGGCGCGGTATCTCTGTTTCGAATTTATCCACAACCACTGGGCAGGCATCGGCTATGACGGGCCCCGTCATGTTTTGCTGACAACTCTTTGAGGCGCGCGTAGAACACTACGCGCCGTCGACTCTCGGGCCTGGTGCTGATCGGACGGCGAGCTAACCACTACTCGCCGTCCGCAGGCCCGGATCTTCGGTGGCCGAAGATCGTCTCGCGACGTCCTACGCCCAGGGGGTCTCCTGCGGAGGCTGCTGCTGGGGGCGTGAGGGCGACTCTGTTGAGCCTGCCTCACCCATTCCGCCTCCTCCTTCGCAAGCATTACTGCGTCGCAGAAGGAGGAGACTGCTTCCCATTCGCTCTCGCTCCGTAACATGGCCTGAACCAGGGCCGGATGTGAGAGGACGCTGCCACCGATCGCGTCCACGAGGACACCGCGGGGCTCCGCCCAAGCGAGGCATAACTGAACTGTATGCTCCACCGTGTCCTCTGGGCGATCCTCACAGAAGAACTACACACCCTGAGCTCACGTTGAGTCTGACAACATTACAATATCTGCAACCTGTCGAGGTTGTTGACCTTAACAGTTAGTTAAAAATGTCATGGTCAGTTTCACTGAACCATTTAGTTCACAAACCAATTATTATTATTATTCAGCAGTCACATGCGCCATTGACATAAAAACAACTAATCGTCGGTTTTGCTTGTAATTCGACTAGCTAGACCTCGAAACTTTCAAGTGATTATGGTTATTAACATTCTTTATTAGTGCTATTATCTAAGTTTCTATAGGTCAAATATTATTAAACTATTATTGCAGCAACGAACGTAAGAAGTTACACGCCGAAATCATTGTTAACCGACTTTTGAAAAAGGAGGAGGTTCTATGTTCGACTGTATGTTTTTTTTTTTTTTTATCTATGTCCGACGATTTTTCCGTCAGTTGTGGACCGATTTTCAAAATTCTTTTTTTATCCGAAAGAATATACTCCCGAGGTGGTCCCATATAAATTTTATCGAAATTCAGCGCTTTTTGAGAAACTGGACTAAAACGAAAAATACGTATACCTCGATGACGTTTTGGTGTTCTCCGAATGTTTAAATTCCACGTTCCATGTTATTGGGGTGTTTAGTCCTGGGTTATAACAATTAAAAAGTGAAAAATATAAAAACTTTTTTACAAAAAAAACAACCGACTTCCAAAAAAAAAGCCACTAAAAATTAAAAAATAACTTTAATTTCGGAAGTTGGTGTCAAATAACGAAGAAGTACAAAGACCGACTTCCGAAATTAGTGTATTTATTTTTTTGGAAGTCGGTTGTTTTTTTTTAAAAGTTTTTTGGGAACTTAATATTCATTGTGTGTTTAGTCTGTGTTTTCTGACTAGTACAACCTCGGAGTCTTTAAGAGGGAAGCGCCAGGTTAACTCGTAAAATTCAATTGTTCTTACGTTTTTTGCAATTTAAATGTCAGTATCAGGTTGTATGTTGATCAAAATATGATTCGTGGCCGTAGCAAGTAGGTACGTATTTATAGAACTCATTAAAATCGTGAATACGGGTCGCTACTAGTAGGTAGATTTACACAAACTCACGCCTTTTCCTATGGGTTCAGACAGAAAGTACAGCATTTCATCTGCAGGCTACGGCCCCGACATATTCCTTTAGCTTTGTTTAAATAAAAATATTTTGTTTTTAGGGTTCCGTACCCGAAGGGTAACCAACGGGAGCCTATTACTAAGCCTCCGCTGTCCGTACGTCGGTTAATCCGTCTGTCTGTCAGCGAGCTGTATCTCATTATCCGTAGTAGCTATACAGTTGAAATTTTCACAGAATGTGTATTTCTGTTGTTGCTATATCAAAAATAAATTAAAAATTAAAGGAGGCTCCCCTACTAGAAACGTGTTTATTTTTGTGCTTTTTTGCTCGATCTCAATAATGGCAACAAGTAGACGTGTATAATCCTGTACGATGGTACGGAACTCTTCACGCGCGAGTCCAACTCGCACTTGCCAGTTTTTTTTAGTCATAATTATATTAATTGGCAACCATTATAAGAAGCTAGAATGTTATGGGCCCACATTGTGGCCGCCTCTGACAGCTAGTTTACATACAGACTAAAAGTGATTTTAATGAAAAGTTTGAAGTGCTCTTTCTGTAAAATATGGTTCTGAAATTTTTATTGATTACCTACTTGGTAGTTTTCAAATATTTTATCTTGTGAGAAATTTTCTACTGTGTTTTTCATAACTTTAAAATCAGTGTTATAACTCAAAGGAGATTTTCAATTGAAAAGGGAAAAGTTCTGATGCCAGTTGAAACTTACTAAAAACGTTTTATAATGTATTGTTTTGTGAAGAGATTATAAAAAAAACTTTTTGACAAAAGAATTAACCGACGAAAAAGAACTAAAAAGCTAAAAATAAATAAACCTTTTAAGTCTTGAGTATTGAGCTTATTTACCTACATAAAATATTAAATTTTATATGTATAAACTAATTTTGAGTCGCTTATATTAAATTATTTATTTTTTAGGATTAAAAAGAAATAATTCAAATGAATTTCAAGTGTTTACTAAACTTTTTTCCAAACAAACTTTACCTGAATTTTCGATATTTTTTCGACGTTTCGAAATTGCGCATTTGAAGTTACAAAAACGCAATTTATATCAAAAGTATCCGACAAGTACCTACGCGGCTTAGAGCGAAGGAGCGGGGCTTAACTCCGCTTGCCAGGGGGTTCGCGTTACATACGCGCAATAAAAAATAGTCTTTTTTCTTACCTTAAAACATTTTTACAAAAAAAAAACAATCGACTTCCAAAAAAGAATATACACTAAAAATTAAAAAAAAAAACTTTAGTTTCGGAAGTTTTATGACACTGACTATATAAGTATTACTAATACCTGATTTATGCTTTGATCATGATTGTGAACCAAAGCTGTCTTAAATAAATGAATAAATATTATTATTACCACCAGGTGAGATACTGGTCAAGCGCGAGAAAATAAATGTAACAAAAAATGTTACCAATTACAGAAAAAAAACTGGTTTAAGTCTGCATCCAAAGCTTCGTAGTTTAGCTATTACTATAAATTCTAAAACTAGCCTAATTTAATTTTCATTAACCCTTCAGTATCAATGAAATGGATTACCTCATTACCATGATTGATTTAATCAATCGAAAGATTAGTTGTTTTCATTAATCTCGCAGAATGAGACTATATTTTACGTTCCGGGGTTTCCGGAAATAAGCCAGATTTGTAACGTAAAGGTGTGGTCATATTTTAAGAACCGGTTCTGCCCATGAATATGAACAACTTTCTTTCAGAAAAAATCAGAAAACTCCCAAAAAATAAAAATTGGACTTTCCATACAAAGTTATCATCAGCTAATCGCTTAGTCTAGGGATGGCCTGAAACACAGGTTTTTATAGCTAGCTAGCTCAGGCACGTCGCCAAAAAATTATAATGTCAGTACCAACGCACCTTTCAGTAATTTAAAACATCTGTAAATTGAACTAGTTTATATATAAGTATTTAAGCCAATCTGTTAAGCACTTGGTACTACTAATACTAAGAATAAAAGCATCTACTTTGCGTGTTCTTTAAACCATCAGATATTAGCTTTAACTAGGTAGTAAATAATAACGCTAAAAAAAAACAATTATAGACAGTACTTGATGAACTTGAGAAGTAACGATAAAACCATTGACATATTTACATAACATGTGAATGTAGCACAGCAGGCAATTACATCTATATTATGTGTCAACTGTGTGTAAAAATGAACAATTATTCTTTTGTGAACAAATACAAAGTAAGAGACACGTGTATTAAATAAATTGTAAGTGTTCAATAAATACAAAAGTAAGAGACACGTGTATTAAATAATTGTAAGTGTTCAATAAATACAAAAGTAAGAGACACGTGTATTAAATAATTGTAAGTGTTCAATAAATACAAAAGTAAGAGAGACATGTGTATTAGATTATTATAAGTATAGTATAAGATTCGTCGAGTATAGTATAAGGTTCAGTAAATTTATGAATTTAAGAACAACAAATATAAAAACCAGCCAAGTGCGTGTCGTACTTCGCACATTTAGGGTTCAGTAGCAAATGAGGGAATCATCATAGAAAACAATGACCTGATTTATCAATATAATATTGGTATTTGTTAGTAAAATATACGTAATAAATAATAAACATTATCACCAAATATCAAGTTCATAGTAGAATGAGAAGTTAAAAAATTCATCGGAACAAAATTTTGTGACAGACGACGGACAAACAGACAGACGGACACGTGAGTGACAGCAATAGGGCTCCGTTTGGACCCTTCGGGTATGGAACCCTAAATAGGAAATCGTAAATGTCTTGGTTTAAATTAAGAATAAAAAAACAAGAGTTAACAATAGATAAATAAAAAAATATCTAATTGAAATAGTGTCTCTAATTTTAATTATTTTAAAACATCTAGCGTAAACATAGCAGTTACCGAGACCCTCCGATGACCTTGCTAGCTGCTGTTATCTTAATCTTCAACAGCATGGCACCAACTATTTTTAGATTTACATATACGAGTATAAGGAAAGTGCCGAAACGAGAAAAAAATAATTTATGATACTAATTAAATTATTACAAAAAAAAATAACTTTACCGCGACAATCAATCCAAATTCCTTAAAAAAAACTGACACTGACAACCACTGCTCACTGTAGAGATAACAAAAAAAGAAAAGAAAAAAATGCCGACTACAACTGATTCTCACCTTCATTTGTTTTAGCACTATTTACACTCTTTATCTCAAAAGATGCTCTTATCAAAACGTGTACACTTCTTGATAGCTATATGACAAGTACTATATTCGACAAGCAATCAACGCTCTATGAAAACCGCGGTTGAAAATATGTACAGCATGTTTTTTTTTAATATTAGATAATAGGTACTGGCTAAGGGTCTTATACACTCTCAAAAAAAAAAAACTATAACATAATGTCATTAAATAGAGAGTGACTTTTGGTTTTTTGTTCATAATATAGTTTATCTGTACGCCAAATTTCATCTTATTTTATCGAGCCGTTTATACGTTATTGAATAACAAACATCTTCACAAACTTACACGTTTTTTAACAAAAGTATGATTTGACAAATAACCGATTTATTATTTTTGTAAATAAGGATTACGTACTTGGTCCACCAGTTACTCGCTTGATGGTTCAACAAAGAGTGGCACCGCGGCAATTCTATGCTATCTATGAGGACATAAATTTATTTTTTACCTTTCAACTGTAAAGAAACGATTTATTAGAATCACACATAATTATTTATTTAATTAAAGTGTCATAGAAATACCAAAAACTTAAAAGGTAATGACGGTAATCATAACGCCAAGTGTTGACTTAAGAACAGAAAAAGTACAGAACAGTTTATGCGTCATCTTCGTCAGTACGATTGATTTTCTCGGGTTTTTCCAATAGGTTACGAAAAGAAAATAGAACTTGGCTCGGTGCATACCATACTGTGCGGAGATTCCTACGAATGCGTAGTAGGTACACAGTCAATCAATCTGCCTAGCCTTTTACCAACTATCTTGGGGTCGGCTTCCAGTCTAACCGGATGCAGCTGAATACCAGTATTCTACATGGAGCGACTGCCTATCTGACCTCCACAACCCAGTAACTGGGTAATACGATACCCCTTGGTAAGACTGGTTGTCAGACTTTCGGGCTTCTGACGACCCGTAACGGCAACGGCTTAACGTGTTTTCCGAGGCACGAAGGAGTCTCGATATGTAAAGATGGCACCCATCCATGGACCAACCCCGGCAAGCGCAGCTTAACCTGACGGATCGACCCGTGTGGCTGTTATTACTTTAGCCAAAAGCTCCTTAAGTACAGTAGTAGATACACAGTATAGCTACAAATTAACACCTTTTATCCTGTTACGAGTACAGTTTAAGAATTTTTTTCTGAGAGAAAAAAAATTTCAAAAACATTACATTGTTCAAAATGTAGTTGTAGGTAAAATTACAATTAAAATAAATTATTTTATCACTACTGTTCTCAAAACGGTGAAGGAAAACATCGTGAGGAAACCGGCATGTCCTAGAACCAAAAATTCGAAGACATGTGACATCCACCAAACCGCATTGGGCCCGCGTCGTGGATTACGGCCCACACCCTCTCACAGAGAGGAGGCCTGTGCCCCAGCTGTGGGGACATTAAAAGGCTGATGATGATAATTACAATTAGTTACAATCTAGGGTCACGGGATTGTTAGAAGAGTCACCGAGGGTCTGGTACTCAAAGGTTAACTGAAGAAACAGTTTTAGTCGGGTTTTAGTCTGTAAGAGACACGCCCTCCTACTCCACACAGAGAGAGTCATCTGACGATTTCCCACCCTCAAAAAAAGAAAAAAAGAAGGTACCCTTTATAATCTTGCCACTATTCTAGGTAAGTGTGACAGTTTCCACGTTTTTTTCTATGTTAATCATGGTCTGGGTTAAGACAGGATATTATTCTACCCCAATGGTACGTTTTAGTGGGACAATTTTTGACTTACACGCGGACATGTCGCTAACTAAAACGAACGATAAAACTAGTAACTTATATTTGCAATGTCAATTTGGTAGAGGTCAAAACCATTTTAAACTACCTGCGTTAAGAAATTATGTAAACTGTTAAAATGGTTTGCCTAGTTAAAATTGACTTTCACAAAGTTTATCAAAATCAAAACGATTGAGTTGAAAATTCTTTAAAAATACTATTATTAAAATATTTATTAAATTATAATGCTGACCGTATCTTACCTATTTTCAAATATTTTCCATCTTTTTAACGAAACAAGCACGAAACAAGGCACAAGGATTTCACTGAATTTAATGAATTTCACTGAATTAAATGAAAATTTCACTGAATTGAATGAGAATACAAATTTTCAGTCACTTTTTAATGGAAATGCGATTTCGCGGACTAAAATTCACAATTCACATTACTAAAATACTTTTACCCAAGAACTCAGTGTTCTACAGTCAAACGTCACTATAACAATAACTGTCGGATTAACAATGACTTTTATTATTTAGTTTAGAAGAAAAAAATACGTACTTAGTCTGAATTTTTTCCCGCAATGAACAATAGTTATTGAATTTACTTCATAAAACTGTTTTATGAAAATATTACGCATTTGGTATTGTACTAGAATGACGTATCATAACAATTAACCAGCATTATGACGTATGATAACAATTAACAAGCATTATGACGTATGATAACAATTAACGAGCTCGTTAATCTTAGGGCTAGTTAAGCGGCTGTGGATGAGGTTCAGATTCCAATCCCGGGTTGGGCCAAAAAACATAACATCATGCCTGTATTTCTTCATGGGGTTTTTTATCATTGATAGGCTTGCATTGCACCACTTTCTCACCTCACCTCATGGTAAGCGATGATGTGGTCGACGATAGAGTTCGCTTGCCTAGAAGTATCCTATTCACTCTTGACAACCTAGTAGTCTTTACCCCAGGTTGTAGTTATCTGGAAACACAGACTGGGGCAAGGAATTCCAGTCCTTAGCTGGACGCACAATAAATGTGGGTTAGGCATTGGGGTTTTTAAAGTATACTCACAAAATGGGCAGCTATGGGTATGTTCCCCGTCCGGAACATGACTCACATACTGGAATGCTCCAAGTGCCTATACTCTTGCACTATGGAGGGCCTGATGAACGTTATAGACTCTGAAATAGGGATGACGCTAGGGTAAAAAAAATCTATTTAGTTGTCCGTAACTTAGATAAGCAAAAAATATTGCACACGTATGTTTTGCTTTTTCAAATTAATGAAAAATAACAAAGATACAACGCATCAAAGTTCAGGAGTGGGGGCTTGTTACGTCACTTTTGAGTAAAAATTGGTACAATTTTAACTTAAGTGTGACGTCATCCGAAATTTCAACCCACTGTATCGTTTTCATTTTTTGTTAAAGTGACAATAGAAAAAATACGTGTGCAATATTTTTTGTTAATCTTACTGATGGACTATTTAGATTTTTTTAGTTAGCCCCATTGATGTGGTCAGTTTCTGGGCCCAAAGTATTTGAAAGTTAGGGAACCATCGATTCGAAAGAAGAAGTGGAAGAACTTATTCTTCTTCTCTTAAGAATGTTCCAAGTATGACAGGATGAGCTTATTGCCATCAACCTGGCAGAAATCCAAAAAAAAAAAAAATGTTACCGAGAAATTCCAGATGGAAAAACCCAATGACACTTTCCCGTGGGAATCAAAGCTTACAGAGCTTATATAGAATATATACAGATTTTTGTGTTTACGACGCCATCCCAGAAAATCCAAGTTATTAAAGGTCTCTTTAGAGCATTCTGTACCACCTTCTACACTTGTACACTTGTAGCCTTTTTTTTTTTTTTGGGCGGTTGGAAATCATCCAATGACTTCTCCCGCTCTGGTTGGAGCGGGAGGGCGTGTCAGACTCTTACTGACTAAAACCCATCCCTGTTCCTTCCCTGCCTGAGTGCCTCTCAGAGGTGCGGTAATTCATTTTCAGAATTTATCCGCTACCCCTAGGCATGCAGGCACCGGCCACGATTTGCGCCGTCAGTGGTGGCTGACACTAATCTCTTGGAGGCGAGCGTTGAACACTACGCGCCGTCGACTCACGGGCCTGGTGCTGATCGGACGGCGAGCTACCCACTGCTCGCCGTCCGCAGGCCCGGGTACACTTGTAGCCTGTGGGAGAAGTATTCGCGGGCGGCGTATGGAGCCCTTCGTGTCCAATATAATAACGCTTTCAGAAAACTGATAGGGTTGCCATGGCGTTGCTTTGCGTCAGATGTTTGCCGCTGCGCGTGTAGATTTTTTTTACACAATTATGCGCAAGCGCGCAGCATCGCTGGTGGCCCGTGTCAGGGACAGGCCCAATAAGGTTCTGAAAATGATTGCTGACAGAGTGGACTGTCCGTATATAGTTCGCTGCTGTCAGTTGCATATGACACCGTATCGTGTTGTTCACCAACATTTAGTTTTTAAAAACATTGTCACTAACCCTATATGAGTTTTCGCTTGAAATAAAGATTTTGAATTGAATTGAATTAATTAAATGATGACGTGACAAAAATAACAGGCAAAGTAATATTAGTCACGCCATGGAAGTATAAAGATGGCGGTTCGAGCAATGGGGGTCATTAGCAGGGCACAATTGAACCGGATGCGCCTTTCAACAAATATTTTTTGTACATTAAATTGTCACCGTTTCAAGCTTCTTTCATTAAGTAGGTACTCGTACAAGTACCTCATTTTTTATGGCAAGAGTTTTTTACGTAAAAAAACTCTTATTCTTGAAATATATTTTCTTGAATATATGTAAGACAAAATAATTTATTTACATGTCTCTGTGAAACGGGTAGTTAATGAGAATTTTTGAGAAATCCCTGAAGGTTTTCATGAAACAGAATTACAGAATTTCTTAAAGAATATCCCTGGAAATCGGTTTTTGCTCATTTGTTTGGTTTAAGTCGTGGTTTTAATATTCCTTTTTATTTCTTTGGCTTCAAAGTTGACGTTCTGACAAGATAGGTTCGCTTAGGCTACAGGAATTTCTTAATTATGCAGGAACACTACGAATGTATACAAGTTTTCGTGTAACAGTTTATAAAAAGTACGGTTTCATACAAGGAGAATCAAGCCTTCATATTTTTTAAAGGAGGCCGTGTCGGATTTCACTCATTAAAAAAAAAAAATGTTTTGGTACCATATATATTGGTATTTGTTAGTAAAGTATACGTGATAATAAACATTATCACCAAATTTCAAGTTCATAGGTCAATGGAAAGTTAAAAAATTCTTCGTTACACAATTTTGTGACAGACGACGGACGGACAGAGAGACAGACGGACAGACGGACACTTGAGTGACAACAATAGAGCTCCAGTTGGACCCTTTGGGTACGGAACCCTAAAAATGCAAAGACATGAATTGTAGCGTTGCTCGTTCCTGTCACAACGGCCAGATATCAACATACACCGCTTGCGCTGTTTACATTGGTGCAGTCTGTTTTTACCTTAAGTGCAGCATTTGTCAGTATAACAAAAAAAGTAATTACCGTACTGTGCACGAGGAAATTGTTATTGATAATACTTTCAGGTATTTCCTCAATGCGCACGATCGAGTGGTTTTATGATATCATGAATTAAAAAAACTGAGTCATGAGAAAATATGTTATTCTAACGACACACTCCGGCTCCACTCGGGTACAAATTATACACACAATATCGCTCTTTCTTTTAGTGAACCGCATTAAAATCCGTTGCGTAGTTTAGGAGAAGTTAGCAGAAAAACAGACAGACGCGTATAGCAACTTTGATTTATACTATGTAGAGACCGTGTGCCTCGCGAGGTTTTGTGGTGGGCCCTTAAGGAGAAAGGTGTGCCTGGGAAATATGTGCAGTTGATCCAAGCGATGTACAGTCGATGCAGTACCCAAGTCCGGTCTGCAGTGGGCACTACTGACAGTTTCAGTGTAGCGGTCGGTTTGCACCAGGGGTCGGCGCTCAGCCCTTACCTCTTCCTGATGATAATGGACGCTCTGACGTCGAACATCCAGGAAGAGGCTCCCTGGTGTATTCTGTTTGCTGATGACATTGTGCTGGTTGCCGAAAGCGACTTAGAGGTCCAGAACAGATTGGAGACGTGGTGGCAAAGACAAGAGAGTGTGGGCCTGAAATTGAGCAGAACTAAAACAGAATATCTGGTCTGCGATTTTGGCGGTCTTTCCAGTCCTATACCTGTAGCTCTCAATGCAACGCCTATAAACGGTCTATAACGGTCCATAACGGTCGCTTGTTCAGGGGGATGGCGATAAAGACCGAGACGTAACGCACAGGATCAACTCAGGATGGATGAAATGGCGACAGGTCATTGGAACAATTTGCGACCGACGGATGCCTCAAAAAAAAAAATCTATAAGTCCGTGATTAGACCTGTCTTAATGTTGGGCTGTGAAAAAGACGTATGAAAAAAGATTGCATATGGCGGAGATGAGAATGTTGAGATGGATGTGTGGAGTAACGAGAATGGATAAAGTGAGAAATGAGTACATTAGAGGTACTTTAAAAAAAGTTGAAAGGGAACCGCTTATCTTGGTATGGTATTGTGAAAAGGAGGGATGAAACGCTACTAAAAGAGTTATGTATATAAATGTGGATGGATGGAGAGAGAGAGGGAGGCCAAAGAAAAGATGGTTGGATTGTGTGAGGAGTGATATGAAAGAAAAGAAAAGGGAGTTAGTGATAGCGTGACGGCTGACAGGACTGAATGGAAGAAAAAAATGTGTTGCGCCGACCCCAAGTAACATGGGATGAGGGCAGGAAGATTATGATGATGGAATACTCTTTTTTAACCGAAGGGTAACCAACGGGACCCTATTACTATGCCTTCGCTGTCCGTTCGTCTGTTCGGGCTGTTTCTCACGATCCGTAATAGCTACATAGTTAAAATTTTCACAGAATGTGTATTTCTGTTGTCGCTATAACAACAAATAATAAAAATGAATTAAAAATTAAAGTAATTTTTTAATTTATTTATTGTTATAGTGGCTATAGAAATACACGTTGTGTGAAAATTTCAACTGTCTACCTATTATGGATCATGAAATACACGGCCCAAAAAAATATCCAAAAAATGCGTTTCTAGGAACGTGTTTTTTTTTTTTTTTTCAGTATGTGGTACGGAACCCTTCGTGCTTGATAACATCATTAATACTCGCGAATGCATATTTTAATGAGTTCAAATTGCATGTTTTTGCATTTATTTGATTTGTTTTCGTAAGAAGTTTTACTAGGTAATCTCCTCATTATTGCAGAAAGAGATCGTTATAAGTACCTACTTTATTTAAAGATCATTTATTAAAAAGCGTAATGTTTTTATACGAATCAAATAGGTATTTCGTTAAATTGACTACCGCGCAGTTTATAAACCTACATAAACCTATACCGACTCGTAGATTTATATATTTTATATAAGGTGTCTTTTGGCAATATTTCAAGGGACGATATTAGTCACACATAAGAACAATTCCAAAATAAAAAAAACTTGCTGTTGCCTGCAATTTGTCAAGTTACACAAACATAAATGTAATGAAAAGCTGTGTTTTTTTGCGCAACGTTAATCCCATATTAAATGTTGTGTATATTTATGAGTACCTACTTTCACCCCCAGATATATTGCCAACAAAATAAAAGTCACTTAGTATCTGCCGGGGTTGAGGATAAATTCGACACAGAGTTACCTCGCCCCTGGGCACTCAAAGGCAGGAAGGAACAGGGGTGGGTTTTAGTCAGTAAGAGTCTGACACGCCCTCCCGCTCCGCCCAGTCCCGACACCGTCCCGCCGAGCGGGAGAAGTCATAGGATGATTTCCCACCCCACAAAAAAAAAAAAAAAAAAAAAAAAAGGGTCTCGCGGGTGTGTTTGAAAGAGTCACCGCGGCCACTGGCACAGCCAACTGCAGGAACACGGGTGGGTTTTAGTCAGTAATAGTCTGACACGCTCTCTCTCTCCACCCAGAGCGGGAGCTGTTATTAGATGATTGCATACCTAAAAAAAAACCTAGTATATTTTTCATACAACCTGTAACTAAATAATACCTACCTACATATCAATTTTAAACAATATGTTAGTATGTAGACTATGGTCTTCAAATCGTTCGAGATTAGGGTCCAGATATGTTTCTACGAAACGAACATGATGCCACCGTAGCATGCCTCACTTATTTTATGAGCAGTATTTATATCCCCAGATATATTGCCAACCAAATAAAAGTCACCTGTATATTTTTCATACAACCTGTAACTAAATAGTACCTGCCTACATACCTATGTTAAACAGCATAGTCTTCAAATCATTCGAGATTAGCGTCGAGATATGTTTCTACGTAACGGAGATAATACTGCAGCATGCCTCACTTCAAATTGATGTGTATTGAAACGATGCAATTGCCTTGGGAATGTGCAAGTACATATTATATTACATGTTACAAACACAAGGTATGCAGGAGATTAGAGTGGTTTTCGATGAATCTCGTGTTTGAGAACGTCATGATAATAATAATAAATATTAATCTCGCATTAAGGACGTCACAAATTCATGATGGGAAATGATAGGTCGAAAAACAAAGGTCACAGCATAGCTGTAGATCAGTCAGTAGTGTAGGTTTTTTAAATTCTACATAATTTTTATTATTTTCTCGATCAGTGGCTCAAGTAAAAAATAATATGTGGAATTTAAAACTTAGGGCCGATTTCACCAATGAAACGAATCGCGATTAGAGCTTCATTTTGCGATTCACCGAAAACTGGGCGATTAGTATTTAAACTAAGTTAAGTTTAAACTAGTTTAGTTTGTAGTGGTCAAACGCAAAATGAAGCTCTAATCTCGATTAAACGCATAAACTGAGTTTTTTTTAAGGCCCTACTAACGGTCCAGTGGCGCCCTCATTGAAAAAGAAATCGTAGCATAGCACAGAAAATAAATATTAAAAAATCCAAGTTCACGTTTATTACAAAGAGGATAAAGCATCTTACGTTGATATAACAGTATCAAAAACGGCCGTTTCTGACACTTTTGCCTACTACTTTGGATACGAAACATTTTGAGACCTGTTTTAACAACGTAAAAATGCTTTATCCTCTTTGTAACAAACGTGACGTTGGATTTTTTAATATCATATTCTGTGCTATGCTACGATTTTTTATTTAATGAGGGTGCCACTGGACCGTTAGTAGACCCTTAACTAATCGCGATTAGTTTCACTGGTGAAATCGGTCCTTATAACTCAAAAGCGAGAAGTGATAATGGTCGCAGATGGAGCACGGTTGCCTTTTAAGTAACCTATTCACTCTTGACTTAGCTTTATTTTATTTATTTTTTTACTATTATTTATTAAACTAGCAATATTCGTATGTAAGTTCTCCGCTTCAAAATTAGCAAAAAATCGAAAAAAAATTGACCACTTTTTGGTTTTTGATAGAGCTGAAATTTGGCATAATACGTCTGTAAGGCACTGCAATATTATGATGCCATCGAGTTGATCTGATGATGGGACCGGGATATGGGGACTGGAACTCCCTAATGTCAAATAGTAGGTCGGTAGGATTTGGGCTAGTATGATTTGTTATTATGGGTACTTTCCATGACACATGATGATGAATGGTGAAGAATGAATATCGTGAGGAAAGTCTTGTGTCTGGATGTGGATGGTTATAAGAGAAGGGAAAGGCCAAACAAACGACAGTTGGACTGTGTGAACTTTCACACAGTCGAATTATCCTTTCTTTGGCTTTATTTTTTGACTTTTTTTTTTTTTGGAGGGGTGGGAAATCATCCAATGACTTCTCCCGCTCTGGGTGGAGCGGGAGAGCGTGTCAGACTCTTACTAGCTAAAACCCACCTCTGTTCCTTCTCTGACCCCTGGGCACTCAGACAGAGTGCCCAGGGGTGCGGTAACTCATTTTCAGAATTTATCCGCTACCCCTAGGTATGCAGGCACCGGCCACGATGGGCCCCGTCAGTGGTGGCTGACACTTATCTCTTTGGAACAATACGCGCCGTTGACTTACGGGCCTGGTGCTGATCGGACGGCGAGCTACCCTACTGCGCACCGTCCGCAGGCCCGGGTGACCCCTAGCCCCTAGCAAATCGTGTAAAACTGTCGCGTAGCGCTATACCGAGAAGCATGAGAAGCATATTATGATGTTGAAGGAGGTGACTTGGAAATCTTTTAAAAAGAGAATCAACCTTGCCCCATTATTAAATATATATTGATAAAGATATTGTGAAACCAATCGAGAGTGTAGATTCTGCCAATATCCCACTTGTGGCAGAAATGCATTATCAAATGAACATCCTTAGATCAACATCATCACAACGTGAGAACGATACAGAATATGCTAATCTCTTAGGTTCATAATCATAAAGATGATCCTGACGGGATTATTCTGTAATCTTGCGCTCGTATCATGATATCCATATCAGTTGGAAAGAGCATGATTGATAAGATGGTGTTGTAAAAGATTGTGATAAAATGAGATGATTGCTGCAGTTGTACCTACATATCAGTAATATCATAGTCATTTGGGGTCCTTTTTGCCTAACCCGGGAATTAAACTCAGGACTTCACGCTCAGGTGTCACGCTTACGACCATGAGAAGAACGAGGCAGTTAAAAGGGGGCTTATATTTAGATGATCTCTTATAGACGACCACTAGACGTTGGTCTAGTGGTTACTACTGCTACTGCTGATCATGAGGAGCTGAGTTCGATTCCCGTGTCGGAAAAAGAATTATTGGGTTTTTTGAATCCATTTGGAATCTCTCAGTGGCATCCCGAAGTCTAGATTCGAGACCAGGTGATGGCAATAGGCTCGCTACTTATTAAGCGAGAGATTCCAGCATATTGCGTCTATGCCTAGGGGTAGCGGATAAATTCGTAACAGAGTTACCGCTCCCCTGGGTACTCAGGCAGGGAAGGAACAGGGGTGCGTTTTAGTCAGTAAGAGTCTGACACGCGGGAGATGTCATTGGATAATTTCACACCACGCAAAAAAAAAAACATAACGCATCTGTTTGGTTTAGGGAAACAGGAATAATTTGATGCTACTTATTTCATGTTTTCTTATGTGTTTTATTAAATACAGAAAACATGTTTATAGGATTTTTTTGCAGCAGTCAGCTCTGCCTTTCAACATTACTGACCAGCTAATCTTTCAAATAAAAGTCACTATTTTCTGGATATCACGTCAATAGAGTCAACAAGGCATTTAAAAAAAAAATAATTTCGGAAGTCTGTGTTTGCATTTTATTTCTTCGTTTTTTGACATCGACTTCCGAAACTAAAGTTATTTTTTAATTTCTAGTGTATTTTCTTTTTGGAAGCCGGTTGTTTTTTTTGTAAAAAAGTTTTTTTACTTTTCACTTTTTAGTTGTTAGACGCCAGAACTAAAAACCCCAGTAAAAAGAAACGTGGAATTTAAACGTACTCGTAATTGGAGAAAACCGTCATCGAGGTATACGTATTTTTCGTTTTAGTACAGTTTTTCAAAAAGCACTGAAGCAATTTCGATAAAATTTATATGAAACTACCTCGGGAGTATATTCTTTCGGATAAAAAAATAATTATGAAAATCGGTCCACAACTGACGGAGAAATCGGTAGGCAAACATAAAAAAAAATACATAAAGTAAAGCATAGAACCTCCTCCTTTTTCGAAGTCAATTAAAAACCGGCCAAGTGCGAGTCGGACTCGCCCACGAAGGTTTCCGTACCATTGTCTATAAAAAAGGCAAAAAAAATATGTCTGTTGTACGATTTTATTCTGTTTTTTAGTATTTCTTGTTGTAGCGGCAACACACATCATACATCATCTGTGAAAATTTCAACTGTCTAATTATCACGGTTCATGAGATACAGCCTGTTGACAGACGGATAGACGGACGGACAGCGGAGTCTTAGGAATAGGGTCCCGTTTTACTCTTTGGATACGGAAACCTAAAAAGAAGTAACCAAAACCACAGATTTGATAGAATGATTTAATTGAAGTCATTGATGATGGGTTTTTCCCAAACACTCGTATTGCTTCATCAAAAATTCAAAGTCATTCTGCATTGTAGTGGTAATTTATAGAATTTCATTAGTGACCACAGACAATACGTCAATCATGAGTCATGGAGCTCTCGTCATCATTTCTTATGCTCATCGGTTAGCCCTCCAAACTATTAACAACCACTGAAACTCCGCTGTCTTTTCTGATTATTTTTGTTGCGGGATCATAGACAGTTAAACATTTCTCTGGGACTCGTCGAGCTTCATTGCCTCGGCGAACTGTCTTGGGGTCCCGCAACGAAATCAATCAGAAAAGAACAGTGGAGATATAAGAAATACATGGCGGATCGTCAGGATAGTTCGACCCACGATCAGCCATGAGGCGGGTCTTTGTAGGTATGTCGTGCAAAAAACAACAACGACTAGGCAATTATTCATTTCACTTCAAACTAAACTTGGTACTCGTATAATAAAATACTAGTGGCAAAAAAACGTAGGATAGTTCCGATGCTTTACTCCGTGACTCCCTGACTTGGCGGGTCCTCTTCAACCTCGAAGCCGAAAAGGATCATCGGCAATGATAGGCTCGTTGAGTCGAAACTCCAAAATCTTGAACATAGACGCCGAGTTGCTAGCCTGTCGGTTTTCTATCGATTACATTTTGGGGAGTGTGCGACGGTATTGCATAATTTGATTCCGCCAAACCCGTTTCATCAACGGACCACACGACGTACGGCGAAGTGCCACCGGTTCATGGTGGACATCCCATCCATACGCATCCAAGCGTTTCGAGAAAACATTCATTGTGCGTACAGCTAGGGAGTGGAATTCCCTACCGGAGTCTGTGTTTCCTAATAGCTACAACCTCGGAATCTTTAAGTCAAGAGTGAATAGTTTACTTCTAGGTAAGCGTGCTCCATCTTCGACCACATCATCGCTTACCATCAGGTGAGATAGTGGTCAAACGGGTGCCTATCAAAAAAAAAAAACAAAAAAAAGCCAAAAGGAAAGGCGCCTACTCTTCTTTCAAATGCTGGTGAGCGGGCTCCACTCCGTCGACTAGTAAAACTTTATAATAGCCACTTTTATCGTTTGGATATATTCTTTCTGTCTCAAAGCATTTAAAAAAAAATATTGATAGTTTATGCGACGGTTAACTACAAGATAAAATTTGATTAGTACCTAAGCTAAATGTTTAAGACAGTATTTAAGTGTAATTGTAATTGTCTACCTTATTAATAATGTATTTACTAAAGTAATCTGTGGAAACGTTGTGGGTTGTACATTTACCCATATGTCATACCATATTTTACTGTAACATACATTGTACAATAAAATTGTTTGTTTTTCCCAAATAAATACTCTGTCAAAGCGCGCCAACTGTAGTGTTTATAGTTGCCGCTAGGTGGCGTGCTTCGTTTTGTTGTCAATCAACTGCCGGATGTGACATACATAATCATACTCGTATCGTATTCTCTTTAACCCAAAGGTTGACTTATAGAGAATGTCTTGTTGCATTAAGTCCGCCTATGTACCAATATTGTACGTGAAGTTTAAATAAATATTTAAATAATGGTAATCGGTTACTTTCTTGCAGTTGAAGTTGGAATATTATTGAAACGTTTTTCACTAACCACGCTAGTTGGCCAAAACACTTCATTATCATCATTATTTCAGCCGAAAGACGTCCACTGCTGGACATAGGCCTCCCTTAAGGAGCTGTTATACGACTTCTAATGATTTATGATTGAACATCACGTATAAACGACTAGTTTTATATATTTGAAAAAAAAAAAATTTTTATGTTACTACGAGTATATACATTTTTCTTTAAAACTTAGTTTTATTAATTTGTAAAGTTATGTCTAACGCGGACATAAAATTGAGAATCACGCAAAAACTATAAAGCGTATTTTTATGAAACTTTCATCATTTTAAAGATTATTTTCATTATTTATATTTTAGTATACGTGTTTTAGTATAATATCAGTTGTTTTATGTGTAATAAATGAATAATGCGTCTAATTTCGGAGAGCGCTCCTTGATGGGCGAGTCTTATTACTACGACTACAGACGTACAACACGTTACGTGAGCTCAGCACAGAACACGCATGCTAACCACTCAAGATCGTTGTCAGTTAATAGCACCTTAAGGCCCTACTACCGGTCAAGTGGCGCCCTCATTGAATAAAAAAAGTATCCAAAGTAGTAAGTAAAAGTACCAAAAACGGCCGTTTATGACACTTTTGCTTACTACTTTGGATACAAAACATTTTGAGTCCTATTTAAACAACGTAAAAATACTTTATCCTCTATGTAACAAACGTGACGTAGAATTCTTTAATATTTATTTTCTATGCTATGCTACGATTTTTTATTCAATGAGGGGGCCACACAACGACCGATCCTGTGTGTCTCGCATTCATCGGCTATCCGCGACCCTCATCAGGTCATCGGACCCCAAAACCCATTTAATGGAACAATTTTCAGTACTGAATATTCAACTTCTGAAACTTTTAACAATACTTTAAATAAATGGATTTTCAATAATGCTTAATTACGAACGAATCTTCATCAACGTTCTTCTACTGAAATACATTATCGAACACTTTCATTATTAATAAGCAAACTAGATCCTCTTCTAAGAATCTAGCTTCCAGATTGTTATCGTGAATAAATTAATTTCTATTTTAATGGAACATCGGAAGATGTTACAAATTAATACGAATATCCATCTAGAATTACAAGGAATTACCGAAAATTGCTTTAGGATGCCTTTCCACCTGAGATGTGCGAGGTAGCTAGGCGGTTTACGAGGAAAACATCCATCAATGTAATCACTTCATTTTTCTTTCTTGGCTTAGCGCAGCTCTCGTGGAAAAAAGACGAGATGCGAGCGATTAATGCTTGTGATGGGACGCAATGTGTGTGTGCAGAATGTGCGCACAGTTGAAATAAAAAAGTGCGTGTCGAACTTCGTACATCCGATGAGGTTTCCGTAACAAATGTATTTTGACTATTTGTATGGCTTTGGGTCAACAAGATGCTTAACTATGAAGAAGACTGTAGCTCCAACCGTTTGGCTCTATAACCTGTGTGACAGATAACGGAGAGACAGACCGACGGACAGATGGACACGTGAGCGACAGCAATACCGTTTGGACCCTTCAGGTACGGAACCCTAGAAAATCCACTACCATCACTCAACTACACCATGGTGTTGATTCTGTTATGCACAAACTAAACTTAATTTAGGCTATTGCTATCTTTTTCTCTCTAATAAAACAAGAAAGAGACGGACGTAAATTAGAGCTGTCAAATTTAGTTTGAACTAATATTTCCATACAAATTAAGGGTACACGTAAAAACATGTCGTCTAAAAACACGGCGAAGCGCAAGGCGTAAACTAGTTTGACATCTCTAACTTAGTGCATAGCTATAGCCGTCCTTTTCTCGCACTGCCGTTTAGTAAAAGATAGCAATTCTCTAAATTTAGTACAGATATTGAACAAGAGAATCCGTACCACTGTTTCACAGCTTCGCTACACATCCTAATTAAGTGCAGGTCACTTATCTTATTTTTGCAGGACTGTGTCCACAGCTTAGATACGTCAAGTAGACTCGGGAATAAAAGATACGCTAGCCAGCTATATGACGAACGTGATGATGACGATCTACGGATCTATTGGTAGTTACTATATTAATATATATGTATGTTTATTATTAATATATATATTTTCGTTCCCCTTTTTTTTGAAGTTATACTTCTTTAGGCGCGTTATGAAAAAATGATGAGAGTGAAATTTGAAGATGCGCGCGCATCACTGTCACACAAAATTCATAGGTTGAAGTTAGCTAGAACCCATACCCTGAAGTTAGGTATGGTCTGTGTTCATGAAGAATGATTGTTTTCCTTTTGTAAACTTTGTGACAGTTTGGTTTTTTATCTTGTTACGGCTAAGAAGTATAACTTTTTACGTGCGTACACACACACTTTTTTTTTTATTTCTACTTATTATTACTTTGTTTGTTTTTTTTTATGCACCTGCCATATTATCCCTCCACCATCCTTGGTTGACTGGTAGAGAATGCCTAAGGCATTAAGTCCGCCTTTGTACTTTTGTTGCATGAAGTGTAAATAAATAAGTAAATAATCATATATTTTCAAAGCGGCGCCACACATCCTCGTACCGCCCAGCTACCTCCCACATCGTAGGTTGGAGCATCCTTATAATATATTTTAAAAGCAGTTCCACAATACGATGAGATTAAAATACTTCTGACAAATTGTTAGTCATCTCCTTTACAAATGCTTCTTTTCCGTGGTTTATAAAATGGATTATCCACATTAATAGGTACGTTGTGAAATTTATTATATTTTAGGTAATGTACATTATAATATGACGATTATGCTACACCCACCAAAAAAAGTATTATGGATCCCATTTGTTTGCTACTTGAGATGGAGTGATGATTTAATTTTAGGAAGTGGGATTTTCGTGATAATGTTTTTGGGCTTCGTGATTTACTTACACGGGTACAAATTATACACACAACCTTCCTCGTTTATTGCTCTTTCTATATGTGAAAACCGCTTTAAAATCCATTGCGTGGTTTAGGAGAAGTTAGCGGAGAAACACACAGATACGGAAAGCGAGTTTGAATTATACTCTACAGGGTGTAACGGAAAGGTGTGGTCATATTTTATGAGCCGGTTCTGCCCATTGAAATAAAATATTTTCTCTAAGAAGAAATAGCAAATTCCCAAAAAAAATTGGACTTTTCATACAAAGTTATCATCAGCTGATCAATATTTGTATGGGAGGTAAATTTTTTTTTTTAGAATTTCCTCCGATTTTCTTGAAGAAAGTTGTTCATATCGATGGGCAGAGGCAGTTCCTAAAATATGACCACACCTTTCCGTTACACCCTGTATAGAGAAGAGAAGAGATGTCACTTTAAATTTAAATTCGATTGGTTTGGGATGGCAGTATATTTTATGGATTTCATCTTTAAGTATTGGGTACAGGGTGACTTTTAAATCTTTGGCAATATTTCGGGGGGTGAAATCACTCATGATTACCTATAAATAAGTTTCACTACGTTGCCAACTCTGACATAGGAAAGAAATATGATGCTGTTCCCACATTTTGTCGAGTTAGGCAAACATAAGTCTTGAGAGCAGTGGTGGCAGTGTGTAGTGGTGGCCCAGTGCTACTAGCTACGAGTTGTAGGTCGTGGGATCAAACCCAGCCAGGCACTTTAATTTGTGTAAATTATTTGATCATCATTGCTCTCAAAGCGGTGAAGGAAAACATTGTGAGGAAATCGGTATCTTCTAGATCAAAAATTCGAATACATGTGACATCCACCAACCTGCACTGGGCCCGAGTGGTAGGTTAAGGCCTATTCCCTCCCACAGAGAGAAGGCCTGTGTCCCAGCACTGGGAACATTAAAAGATTTATTATGCTAGGTTTTTCTTAAAGACAAATAACTTATTCTTATGTATATTTCATAATATCCATGAACTGAAAATACACGAAAACACAATGGTTGACAGACAGCTTTTCACAATAACATTTTTCATTTACATTGATTTACATTAGAATAGGTACATGGCAATGACTGAAAATTGGTACTTGTTTGATAAATGATGTAGGCAGGTATGGCACGTTTCAAATATGAATGTTTCGTAATTAAAAGTTGTGTTGGGAAAATTATAAAAAAAAAAAAAAATCGTGTAAAGGATTTCATAGCTGATACTTGGAAGTTGGAATGATACATCAAATCAAAGTGGTTTCTTAAGGAAAGTCATTGACTTTCAGTAATCGTTCATTGAACTAAGTTTTGTTGAAATGTTTCTAGATAAAATAGAATGATGGGCTTGATTTAATAAACTTTATTGAACAAAAATACAAATACAAAAATAAAAAATAATTTTATCGTGCCAGAAAAATAATTACATTTAATCGTGTTTGAAGCCTCCTTTTAAGCAAACAATGCCTCAGGTATAAGAAGGCTCCGCTCTTTCAGATCATTGTACTAAACTCATGTTAATAATATTGTACTGTGACCGGAGGCTCCGCTCTTTCAGATCATTGTACTAACTCAAGTTAATAATATTGTAGCGTGACCCTAAGGGTAAATATGCAGTAATAACTATTCGGAGGCTCCGCTCTTTCAGATCATTGTACTAACTCAAGTTAATAATATTGTACTGTGACTCTAAGGGTAAATATGCAGTAGTAACTATTAGGAGGCTGCGCTCTTTCAGATTATTGTACTGACTCAAGTTAATAAAATTGTACTGTGACCCTAAGAGTAAATATGCAGTAGTAACTATTAGGAGGCTACACTCTTTCAGATCATTGTACTGACTCAAGTTAATAATATTGTACTGTGACCCTAAGGGTAAATATGCAGTAGTAACTATTAGGAGGCTCCGCTCTTTCAGATCATTGTACTGACTCACGTTAATAATATTGTACTGTGACCCTAAGGGTAAATACGCAGTAGTAACTATTTTGATGTAGGTACCTACATCAAAATATTTACACAAATAGCAAGGCATAGGCTTCAGTAAGAGACTAGTTGTGGCACACTGTCTTTCTCTTTTTCGTAACTATCTGCTCGATTCTGAAAGCCAATTCTAACATACCCTGAAAAAATCCGATTTACTTATATAGCATATATGAATAATAATCGTTCAAAAAGAAAGAAATGTTCAAAAGTCTGTTCTGTTTTTTGTAGTTCTAAATCCTGTATCTGTTCTCAAATGATTTCATTGGATATCTTCGGTATATATAGAACTCAAAGTCCTGACTGACTCATCAGTGAGTCAGTCAATGCACATCCTAAACCGCTGGTCCTAGAGACATGAAACTTGGAGGGTGTGTTCTTTGTGAAGAGTAGGTATCCACTAAGAAAGGGTATTTCAAAATTTCAATCCTGAAGGGGGTGAAAAGGGGGTTGATAGATTATAACGAGGAAAGTACAAATTCCACGCCAATTGACATGATGTATGTACTCGTACTGATCCCAGATTAGATCAGGCTTCAAGTAATCCGGTGTAAGTTAGTCTGAGTGTCGTAACTACACTTCGGTATTTATTATTTTACGATACATTATAAAGGTCTACAGAATATAACTACAATATTCTCTTATCATTTAATAGTTTACCCACGAGGCAAGTAATTGAAATTTCTAAATACAATTGAGTTTTAATCGAGATATTGAAGTTTTATTGTTGTTTTAAGTATTGGCAAACATAGTAACAGAGATTCTCTTTATATTAGGAATAAGACTTTCAGAGAGGACACTCAACACGGTCTTAGTAAATTGTTTCTGCCAATGTATGTGTTACTTATCTATACTTATCTATAACCCGTCAACTTTCAAAGATCTTTTGGGTATACTCTTTCCTTCGTATACCACATTCATGATTTTTATTAATAAATAAAAATAAATAGCACTTTAACACGTTTGAAGGAATGCGGAACGTGGGCGTAAAGTCTAGTCGGAGGATTTTCCGACCAGACGGGTGTTGTATCTGGTCCGGGCAACTGCCCGATAGTTGATTCTGGACTGTTGTATATGTTCAAATCGCGCGGAGAACTTTGACTGCGCGATGCAGGATTTGCGTGTTCGAGATGTCGCTACACACGTTAATATTTTTTGGCAATTTATGCTAAATGAGGCCGGTGTTTTGTATCTGACTACCCTGAGAAGAAACACCGATACCAACTCAGAGGTCAGTCTCTTTTGACATCCGTACAATGCGTACTGGTCAAATCACTTAATTTGTCATCAGCCAAAATTGAGGGCAAGAGCAGGTTTGATAAAAAAAAAAATACATACTAACTGTTATTGGTTTAAATCACGGCAGGCGCGTTATTAACCTTGTGATGTCTAACGAATCCTATCTATTAACAAACCAAGTTGAGTCCAGATTATGAATAACTTGCTCTGGAATGGAAATATTGTAGGCCCTATTGTGTTATTCAGCACTGTCTCACACGTGTTTGAGTTCCTTGCTTATGTTAATTCCCAGCGGATATCAAAGCATAGATATATAGATTCATATGCACCTATACAGTGCTTGACTCTTTTCTACACTTGACTCTTTTTTTAACCGACTTCAAAAAGAAGGAGGTTATCAATTCGGATGTTTGTATTTTTTTTTATGTGTGTTCGGGCATAACTCTGTCATATACTGATGGATTTGTAAAATTATTTTTTTGTTCGAAAGGGGTTTGTTCCGAAATGGCCCCATTTAAATTTAATATTGATCTGATGATGGACTCAAATCAAATCAAATCAAATCAAATCTCTTTATTGCATTCATGTGTTTTACATTTAGTTGTGAAAATATGTAAGTAAGTTCCAACATGAAACCCGGTTTGGGCACGGCAACATAATAATAAGTTTTACATCATAATAATAACATAATATAATAGTAAGATTATGTATATATATATTTATCGCAATCTTTAATTACTAATCATAATACCTTAGACTATAATATTTTGATCAATTTAAATTCACTAATTGAACTGCAATGTCTATAGTTAGAATGAATTATTAATTCTTTGAACAATTACTGTAACAATTTAATTATTTTTGTTATTATTAACTTACTACTATTGCTATTGTTATTATCGAATTATTGTTGTTATTACTGAATTATTATTGCTATTTCTGAATTGATAATTTAAATATATAATTGGAATAAATAGGGTATTTTGTAGATTTTTTATTTAGTTTTATGATTTTATAATGCATGAAATGGTTTAGATATTATGGAATGTCTTAGATTTAATTTGTTACTTTTTATACTTTGGGATTTGCTTTATTATTATTATTTAAGACTAGGTATGTACATTTATTTTACCAAATACTAGCACCCTGCCAGCGACCTCATCCGCGTGAATTTCAAAAACATTGACTTTGACACCAACAATACAACTTTCAACTGGTGAAAGAATTTTCAAAATCGGTTCAGTAGTTACAGAGATCTGCCACCACATACAAACTCACAAACTTACAACCAAAAATTTTACCTCTCTATAATTATTGCTATAGATTTTATTGTAGGTATTCTGCGACCGAGTAAAAGCATTTTTGTATTAGGTATTCTTTTAATTTTCGGTTAAATTTATTGAATATGAGTTCGTCTTTTGAAAATTTTTGCTGCCATGTAATATGGACTATGGTAAAGCATTTTGATCCGAGAGGGTGGAAGATGTAAACTATTTTTATGGCGTGTGTTTAAGCTATGAATATCTTTTGTTTTTGGAAAAATGTTGCTATTTTTAAATACAAATATGCAAAGGTCGTGTATATATATGGAAGGCAAAGTTAGGAGTTTTAATTTAACAAAATATGGTTTACAGCTTTGGGTATTGTCAATATGGGCCAGTATTCTAACACATTTTTTTTGAATTATAAATACTTCACCTGCGTTAACGCTGTTTCCCCATAACATCACTCCATATCTTAGCCACGAGTATGCGTAGGCGTAGTATGCCGATAGTGCTGTTTCTGTGTTTGTGCTGAACTTAAGTTGAAACAAGGCGTAGGTAAATGAAGATAATTTAGATTTCACTGTTTCTATGTGCTTTTTCCAATTGAGATGTGTGTCTATGTTTATTCCGAGTAAGTTAAATGTAGTTACTGATTCTATAGGGGTGTCATTAAAAATTACATTCGCACTTTGAAGGGGAGGGGTTTTATACGATCTAAATTGTATCATTTTTGTTTTATTACAGTTTATTTCTAAATTGTGATCATGTAGCCAAAGTGTTACTGTCTGGAGAGTATTTTGTAAGATTGCATTTGGATCACAATTTTTGTCACATTTCACAAGTATGGAGATATCATCGGCAAATAGTACTGGTAATGTAGTTTGTTTATTTAGAATTTTTGGGAGGTCATTTACGTATATTAAGAATAATGTGCAGCCTAGAACGCTGCCTTGAGGTATGGAGCATGTGAGATTTCTCATCTGGGATCGAACTATTATTTTCTCTCTATTTTTAATATTGTGGTCTTCAACCTGGACTATTTGTTTCCTCTCGCTCAAATATGATTTAAACCAATTGTAGGCAGGGCCACGTATACCTGAACCGTGAAGTTTTGCCAGTAATATGGTATATGATACTTTATCATAGGCTTTTGACATATCGAGTAGCAGGCCTAATGCATACTTTTTGTCATTTATTTGTTGGAGAGCTGTTTGGACATATTTGTAAACTGAACCTGTTGTGGATCTTGTCTTCCTAAAACCATTTTGACAGTCATCAAGAATATTGTATTTTTCTAAGAAAAAATTTAATCTGTTACACATAGCCTTTTCAAAAATCTTTGAAAAGGTCGGCAACAACGCTATGGGTCTATAATTACTAGGGGTGTGAATATCTTCTTTTTTGTGTATGGGTTTTACTAGGGAAATTTTTAGTAAGTCGGGAAATTCTCCTAACTCAAAGCTCTGGTTTATTAAGAATGTGAGTGGAACCGACAATTCTTCTGCACATCTTTTTAATAATATAGGGGGTATGTCGTCTATTCCGCAGCTATGCTTATTTTTTGTTACTTTAATTATATTAAGTATTTCCTTTTGGTTTACTGGGCGTAGGTACATTGATGTAGTTGGTGCGTTCATTACTGGACGTCCGGTTTTTAAGGGAATATTTGTATTTGTATCCATTTTTGTTTCACCTACTGTAGCAAAATAGTCGTTAAATATATTTGATATCTTTTTAGGGCATGAAATAGTTTTATTTTTTACTTTTAGCGATATATTTTCATATTGCCTTGTCTTACTTTTGCCAGTTTTGTCATTTATAATATTCCACATAGTTTTAGTTTTATTATCTGCCTTACTCATTTGTCTGGTATATTCTATTTTCTTTGAAAGTTTTATGCTACGTTTTAATGTTTTGCTAAATTTTCTGTAATATTTTTTTATAATATTGCTTTTAGATTCATTTAGTATAATTCTTAATACCCTTTTATGTTTGCATGATATTTTTAACCCTTTTGTCATCCATCCTTTAGCTTTTTTAAATTTTTCTTTCACTCTTTGTTTTGGTATTATTTTATCTAAGAGCTGTGTTATAGTTGTGATGAATATAAAGTAGTTTTCGTTAACGTTATGATTTTTATTTATAATTATTTCCCAATCAATTTCTCTTAATTCGTTTTTAAAGTTCATCATGTTTTTATCTGTAAATAGTCTTTTTTGAGTATACCATATTTTGTTGTTGTTTTTATATAAGCAATTGGTATTCAATTTCAAGTTGATAGATTTGTGATCGGAAAGCCCGTAATCTTCGACATATTCTTCCTTTAATAAGAATTTACAATTTGTAAAAAGCAAATCAATGCAAGTGGAAGTTTTATTTGTTATCCGTGTAGGTTCGCGAATTATTTGTTTTAGATTATAAGAGCGCATTAATGTAAGAAGGTTTTGTGACTGTTTATTATTGTCAAGTATATTAATATTAAAATCTCCACCAAATATGATATATTTATTTTTATCTCTAGTATTTAGTCTATTTAAAAGCTTTCTCATTTGTTCGTAAAATATATTTATATGGTGGTCGGGTCTATATAACCCTATGAATATACAATTTAATTCAGGAACTTCAATTGCGCAAAGTTCAATTATAAATTCTTTGGAATAATTAACTATATCTATTCTTTCTATAAATTTTACATTTTCTCTTATAATTAGGCAAACACCTCCACCTTCTCTAAGTTTTCTACAGAATTGGGATGCAAATTTATATCCTGGAAGGGATACAGAGTTACAAAACTGCTTATTTCTCCATACTTCTGACAAGGATAGTATATAAATATTTTTTTCTAGTAACAAATGTTCAATTAAATCTAACTTATTTCCTAGACTTTGCATGTTTTGAAAGGTTATTGTAATATCTCTAGCGAAATGTCTTATTTATTACATTTTTTGGATTATTTCCTTTTTGCGGTGGGATGTTGAGGTTCGGTTGTGTGAACGAATGTGGACTCGGTGCATTTTCTTTCTCTGTGACGGGTAATATATCGTCTATGATTTTATTTTTATTTTCCACAAGGTTTTGGTTTTGTGGCATTTTCGTTGTAGCATCATTGGGACTAATAAATTCGTTTCCATTTATGAATAATTTGTTGTTCTTGATAATAGCATAATCTCCATTTTTTCGTGCCTTTATTAGGTTTTGTCTTAGCTCATTTCTTTCTTCAAGTGTTTTCCTGTCCATATATTTTCCAATGGTTATTCCAGTATTCTTACAAAAAAACTTTGCATTTTCTAGTATGTAGTTGGTCATTCTCTTGCTTATCAATTCAATAGCGAGAGGCCTTCTATTTCCTCTTTTCCCTATACGTTTGATGTCTTCTATATAAGGATCTATATCTATATCCATAATTTCGTAAAACAGTCTAGACGTGCGTTCATACAGGTTTGTTTCAGTTTCACGATGTTCTTCTTTTAATCCGTAAATTACAATTTTTTTGGTATTTTCTATGTTCTGGAGATTTTCTTGAATGGTTTCAATTTTTTTATTGACTTTATCTATTTTTTCTTGATATACTTTATGAGCTAATAAAAACGTATTGTTAACACTATACTCAGGGTCGTTTTGGATTTTTCTGATGGCATTTTTAATTTCAGTTTGGATTGTTTGTTTGACATCTGCTAGTATTGACTTCGGAGACAGACAACGGAACTCTTTAAAAATTGACAGCAAATCAACCGCGATTGCTGCTATCGTATGTCTATGAATTGTTAACACAGTTTAATGGAGAACCACAACTAAAAAGTGAAAAAAAAAAACTTTTTTACAAAAAAATAGAACCGACTTCGGTCGGTGTTTCTGGTTTTGTCTTCGTTTTTGACACCGACTTCCGAAATTAAAGTAATTTTGCACTTTTTTTGGAAGTCGGTTCTATTTTTTTGTTATAAAGTTTTTTTTTTACTGTTGATAAGCACGCCTTTGACCACTATCTCACCTGATGGTAAAAAAAGATGTGATCGAAGATGGAGCACGCTTGCCTAGAAGTGACGTATTCACTCAAAGGGTTTCAGTACAAATTCGTGTCTGAAAACGACGCTTGTTTTAGATTATATTTTAATAGCGACTCACCTCAGCGTTGCATGGGTACAAATTATACTTAAACCTTCCTCGTGAATCACTCTGTCTGTTTGGTGAAAATCAAATGAAAATATGTTTTTTAATTTTTGAGTTTATCGCGAACAAACTGACTGACGCGGCGGGGGACTTCACACTATCACACCTCACACTTATACAGGGTGTAACAAAAAGGTGTGGTCATATTTTAAGAACTGAATCTGCCCACCGATATGAACAACTTTCTTTAAGGAAACATGAGGAAATTCTAAAAAAGAAATTTTGCCTCTACAAATGTTGATTAGCTGATGATAACTTTGTATGGAAAGTACAATTTTTTTTTGAGTTTATCGCGAACAGACTGACAGACGCGGCGGGGGACTTCACACTATCACACTTCACACTTATACAGGGTGTATCAAAAAGGTGTGGTCATATTTTAAGAACTGAATCTGCTCATCGATATGAACACAACCTCATCCAACCTGATCTTTAAGAAAACATGACTAAATTCTAAAAAAAAATTTTGCCTCTTTACAAATATTGATTAGCTGATGATAACTTTGTATGGCAAGTACAATTTTTTTTTTGGGATTTTTTTGGCTTTTTCTTAGAGAAAGTTGTTCGTTTCCATGGGCAGAACCGGTTATTATAATATGACCACACCTTTCTGTTACACCCTGTATAATAAAACGAAAATTTGTGTGTGTTTGTACGTTTGTTACTTATTGACGCTCTGGATTAACACATAGGCTACTTTTTATCCCGGTCTACGCGGGTGAAAAAGCGGGGCGCAGCTAGTAATATTATAAAGGCGAAAGTTTGTGTGTGCGTGTTTGTATGTTTGTTACTTCTTCACGCTCAAACGGCACGACCGATTTTGATGGAATTTAGTATGTAAGTAGCTAATACCCTGGATTAACACATAGGCTATTTTTATCCCGGTCTACACGGGTGAAACCGCGGGGGGCAGCAAGTTGTTTTATAATATGTAGTGATAGTGATAAACATAGCAAGTGATTGACGATATTCTACACTCGAATCTTTAAGAAACTTTTCAGAAGTGGATTACTCTCTGTACTATATTGTAAAAGTACGTTCTGAATCATTCCTAATATGGCTCAAGTGGGCAACACAGTATGGCATCTTTAGACGTCTAGGCACAAAGATACTTGTGTTCTAATGACGTCAAATGGCGGTTGTCAAGCCCTTTAATGACGTCACTTGGTTGTTGCTAAGCTTATCAAACGTAGTGATTATGAAATTAATTGCTGAAGGTCGGTCGTTGTACTGGTGTTAGGAAATGGCCAAGAATAAGCAGAGATTTTTTAGCTGATAAGACATGGAAATTCAAAACGCGTGTACTTGATCACAATCATCTTCATTGTGACCCAAAGCTCCCAAAGGTAGCTAATCGTTTATTTTTATTTTGCGAAGGCGGGGCCGGGACGCGTGAGGGAAACTCAACGGAGTGGCCCTCACGGCCCCGGCCGCTACCACCGCAGGAGAGGTACTGGGCGTAGGACATCGCGAGACGATTTCCGGCCACCGTAGACCCGGGCCTGCGGACGGCGAGCAGTGGGTAGCTTGCCGTACGATCAGCATCAGGCCCGTGAGTCGACGGCGCGTAGTGTTCCACGCGCACCTCAAAGAGATTAGTGTCAGCCACCACTGACGGGGCCCATCGTGGCCGGTGCCTGCATGCCTAGAGGTAGCGGATAAATTTTGACAATGAGTTACCGCACCCCTGGGCACTCAGGCAGGGAAGGAACAGGGGTGGGTTTTAGTCAGTAAGAGTCTGACACGCCCTTCCGCTCCACCCAGAGCGGGAGAAGTCATTGGATGACTTCCCACTCCACAAAAAAAAAAAAATATCGTGTGCCCAAAACATGAAATCCGAAGAATTTTAAATCTTTGGATTTACATTCTGTGATGATAATGATCATTTCCCATCATCTAAAGGTGGTGTGTTATTTATAATAAACCTGAACGCGATCAGTACATTTAAACCGAGCTCAAGAGCTGTCAGCGTCAATATTCTTGCGTGAGATCCGATTCATTATTTTTTATTAATTTTACAAACGTACGTTGGCTAGTAATACGCGTAAAAGTTTTTTAAAGGTCAAAGTAAGAGGTAAGTTTGACAATAATTTATATACTGGATTTTATTTTGGAATGTGTTCCGAAAACAACAAAATTTTCGGAAATATAGCCAAAATTAACATATTTATACGTGCGTCGTTATAATTTCTGCAGTTTCAAACTAAATAGATTTGTATGAAATATTTTTAGAAAACCAGCAATTTCTGAGTTTTTGGGATTAACACCGTCAACGTGCTAATCACGTTGTTTCCTTGGTAAAATTGACCGCAAGTATTGTATGATACGTGATAGGTTGAGTAAAGACCCGGCTATGCTTTAGCCGATAAAACCAAACAGGCACCAACCAGAACAAATCTATGGATTGGTTCTGGTAGTAGTATGCTACTCATTCATACATAACAATCAATGGTAATCAACGTGGGCTTCATGACCTTATATTTGACCTCCACACAGCAATTGACCCGGTAAGGTGGTTATTGAACTAAATCGTTGATCATAGTGATCATAGTGATCATAGTGATCATCGGTTTAATATCCAACGCTTGACTACACATTAAGATTGATTTGACGGATAAGCCGATGTGGTCTTTGATAGTTCAGATTATTGTCCTGTTCTCTTGACTCACTACCTAATCTACATTTCTGAACATAGCTATTTTTACCAACTAACAATATACAGCATTTAACAAAAACCCTGTCCGATCCAGTAATGGCGTATTCCTTTTTTTTTTTTGTAAATCATCCAATGATCTCGCGCTCTGGGTGGAGCGAGGGCATGTCAGACTCTTACTGACTAAAACCCACCCCTATTCCTTCCCTGCCTGAGTGCCCAGAGGTGCGGTAACTCATTTTCAGAATTTATCCGCTACCCCTAGGCATAATGGCGTATTCCTGGTTTAACAAACGTACTAGAAAAAAAATAGCAAAAAAATGTGACTCTTATGTCCTACTAAAAGTCATAGATTTTTTATTTTTAAAAAATATGCGAAATATAACACTAAATATCATAAGATGACAAAACTCCACCTGCCGGTGAAATTTTTTCATTTTTACCTATTTTTATTTCAAACTATTCCGCCTGCACTAGCCGCGTTGTAGACACTCTTTAAAAAAGAATCAAAAAGACCGTCTCGCTCAGGCGGCTTCTTAGACACAAAACTGTAGGTGAACTTTGTCGAGCGCTCAGTGTTGCCTTTGATAAGTTTTTCTTTTTTTTTTAAATTAATTGTTTTCATAGGGGAAAAATAATAATCTCGAATCCATTAAATTATTACGTATATGTGTACGCAGTACGGTACCAAATAATATCCTTCAGAATCGATCAGGGTTTTTGCTACATGCTGTATAACATGTAATTTAACTATTTAGTTCTCTGTTAGTGCTGTGCACTTCTGTAAGTAAGTGACGAAATCACTAGACCCAAAACTGTTTGTGAGTTTTGTTTGTGTATGTTGTAGTAAGTCGTTGAAGTGCCTTATCATTAAATAAATAAATAATATATTTTTTTAAAGACTGAAAATTATTGTATATTTACAGGAGGTAACTACTAAACTCCCACTCCCACTCCCACTCCCACTCCCACTCCCACTCCCACTCCCACTCCCACTCCCACTCCCACTCCCACTCCCACTCCCACTCCCACTCCCACTCGTACTCTGGTACCTATTAAAGTATTCAACCCATTACAAAAAATCTCTCTCACCGGTAGGTGTGTTCATGGTGGACATCCCACTCATGCAAAAAAGTTTTGGGAACACGTTCATTGTGCGTACTAAGAAATGGAACTCCTGGCCTTGATTGGATGGAATCTGTTGTTCAAATAATATTTTGCAGTTTAGATCTTTTCCGATTGTACACGTACGGAATGCTAAAACATGCATTCTAAACAAAGCTTTAAGACGACATCTAGAGTACAAATATAATTAATACTCGCCCACACATTTTTAACATAATATTCGTGTCAATAACGAACAGCCGAAAATACGATATACAAATATAAACTTCATTACCGTACTTTGACCTCTAAAAATATATTGATTCCTTCTTGGGAAGCATGAGAAAGAACTGACAAATTTAATTTAAGGCGTATATAGCCGCCAAGTGGCGCCCACTCGCGTCATTGATTAAAAAATCGTAGCAAAGCGTAGAAGATAAAGATAAAAATATCCTATGTTGCGTTTGTTACAAAGAGCGGTATTTTTAACCGACTTCAAAAAAGAAGGAGGTTTTCAATTCGGATGCTTGTATTTTTTTTTTATGTATTCGGTTCGGTCATAACTCAAGGGGTTTGTTACGAAATGGTCCCATTTAAATTTCATATAAATCTGATAATGGGTTTCGGAGACAGACAACGGAACTCTTCAAAAATTGACAGCAAATCAACCGCGTTTGCTGCTATCGTATGTCTATGAATTGTTAACACAGTTTCATGGCGTACCACAACTAAAAAGTGAAAAAATTTTATTTTTACTTTTTTAAGTCGGTGTCAAAAAACAAAGACACAAAACCAGGAACACCGACTTCCGAAATTAAAGTTATTTTGCACTTTTTTTGGAAATCGGTTCTATTTTTTTGTAAAAAAGTTTTTTTAACGTTGTTGAAACAGGACTCAAAGTGTTTCGTATCCAAAGTAGTAAGCAAAAGTACCAAAAACGGCCGTTTTTGACACTTTTGCCTACTACTTTGGATACGAAACACTTTAAGTCCTGTTTTAACAACGTAAAAATACGTTAACCTATTTGTAAAAAAACGCAACATAGGATTATTTAATCTTTATTTTCTAGGCTAAGATACGAATTTTTATTCAATGAGGGCGCCACTTATGTGTAGGTAGGCCCTTAAAAGAGTTTAAAACAAGTTTTACCAAACGCAAAACCAGAAAAGTTTGATCAAAACCATCAAGAATGCAAAACGAAACTTTAGAGTGTTGCTTTCGATCACATTAAGTTGTGATCACGTTATTATTATTACCATTTCATTCCATTTAAAGGCTCACGTTTGACCACTATCTCACCTGATGGTAAGCGATGATGTGGTCGATGATGGAGCACGCTTGCCTGAAAGTAACCTATTCACTCTCGACTTAAAAGTCCCCAGGTTGTTGCTATCAGGAAACTCAGACCCCGGCAGGGAATGCCACTCCTTAGCATACACATAATGAATGTGTGCTCAAGTGTTGAGATCAATGAGATTCAAGAAACAATAGACAAAAAATGAGTGTCATTGTAAGCATAACATAACATAATCGGCCATATATTCCCACTGCTAGGACTCAAGTCTACTCTCTAGGAGAGAAAATAGGCCCTTATCCACCACGCCCCGGGCCTGCGGACGGCGAGTAATGGGTAGCTCGCCGTCCGATCAGCACCAGGCCCGAGAGTCGACGGCGCGTAGAGTCCACGCGGCGCGCGTGGAACACTACGCCCCGCGTCAAAGAGTTATCAGCAAAAGAGACGGGGCCCGTCATGGCCGATGCCTGCCCGGGGGTTGAGGATAAATTCGAAACAGAGTTACCTCGCCCCTGGGGACTCAGGGCAGGAAAGAACAGGGGTGGGTTTTAGTCAGTAAGAGTCTGACACGCCCTGCCGCTCCACCCAGAGCGGGAAAAGTCATTGGATGATTTCCCACCCCACGAAAAAAAAAAACCACCACGCGGGCCCGGTGTGGGTTGGTGGATATAACATGTCTTCGAATTTTTGGTTCTAGGACATGCCGGTTTCATAACGAGTAGTTCCACCGTTTTGAGAGCACTGATGATGAAATTAATTACACAAATAAAAAGTAATGCGCCTGCCTGCAACACAGACTGGACCTTTAATAAAGTCAATAACCTGCAAGAAACCTTAAAAGATGACATTAAGAAAAAATGCAACATGAGTCTTAAGTTTATTTTTAAGCCGCGGATGTGAATGTTGTAACTTTAAACTGCGAAGTCAGTTAATAAACATAAATTATGTAAAGTCAGATACGGTAAAGTATTTTTATCTTGAAAGATAATTTCTTTAACTCCATTTTAACAAGCATTTACTGCTTGTTAAAATGGACTTGTTAACTAACTCGGTTACTTAACATTTTTTGATTTGTTATCTGTTCGTCCTTTTTTTTGTGGGGTGGGAAATCAGCCAATGACTTCTCCCGCTCTGAGTGGAGCGGGAGGACGTGTCAGATATTTACTTACTAAAACCCACCGCTGTTCTTTCAGTTGCCCCTGTGCCAAGGGCTGCAGTAACTGTTAGTCCTGGGTCAATATCATGTCAGAACTTTGTGAAAATAAACCCTATCAATTTAGTAAATCATAAATATTCACTGTTAAACATAACGAAATATCAATATTATACGATTTAACTGAATACGCCCTTATATCTGTCACCGTCTGCCCAGGGGGTGTGGATAAATTTGAAACAGAGTTACCGCGCCCCTGGGCATTCAGGGCAGGGAAGGAACAGGGGTGAGTTTTAGTCAGTAAGAGACTGACACTCCCTCCCGCTCCACCCAGAACGGGAGATGTCATTGGATGATTTCCGACCCCAAAAAAAAAAAAAATCTGTCACCGTATAATTGCAAGTACCTACCGTTAGTTTACTCCTAACGTCATTATGTGTAGGTATATTATAGAAAGGTGCGTCAAATCACTACTCAGCTCCTTTCCTTATGATTCACATAAGAAAAACGTATACACGGGAATTTACACAGACTGACGTCAATCCTACCTGTACTTACCTTCATTTTACTAACTAGACCATGACACTCGAAGCCAATAAAACCAATTTTATCCTCAAATCCTTACTTGGTATGCATTTAATGTCGTCTTCAAAGTCAGTGTCACCAGCCTTAAAAAAAACCTTGAGGCATCTCTTAAGGAAAATGATTTCCTTACAAAGAGTCCCCGAAATGCAAAGGTTGGAATAATATGGAGATATTGTTTTGGCAAGATTTATTCAGAAAGAATGAGGTCAAAGGTAGATCGTAAAAGGGAAGACGATTGGAAGTGTGGTAAAGGTTACGCCTAAATCTTGTCATGGGTGTAGAAGGTAATATATTGAAGACTAGCTAGAAACATTTGTTTTCACAGTTGCTTTACGAGTTAGTTTTACGATACAGGAAGAGTAGCACTTATGTACTTGGCTAACCTTCGTTGAGATTGGCCTTTGTGATCGAATTTCGGTCGAGAGGAATAAATGATCCAAAGATTCGGAAAAAATGAATACAAGATCAGCCAATCAGTAGGTCAAATTGTACCAGTAGTTACTGTCCAAATTGTAATTAAGTAACTGGAAAACAAGGTGTAAAAAAAGATACAATTTTACTGAAGTAATATCGTCATTATAGTAACAAAACATGAGCCATCAAGTTTTAAGTTGTAAATTCGTGATCAAAATCACGACGGACAATGTGGTTGGATTATAAACGGATTCATACGACCAATATAGATGCGTAATCTTCAGTTAAACAGAAACTATGACGTCAAACGTAAAGTTCTATCTTCCTTGAAAACAAAACACAAGTACTAGCTTCTGCCAGCAGCTTAGCCCGCGTGGAATCAGTACTTCACCCGTTATAAACTTTCAAGCCCTATTTTACCCCCTTAAAGGTTGCCTTACCTACTCTTCCTAAATAAAACACCCTCCAAATTTCATGTCTCTGGGACCAGGTTTAGGCTGTGCGTTGATATGTTAGTCAGTCAGGACTTTAAATTTTATATATACAGATGAGGCGGCCTTTGGAATATAGGTCAGTTGTGATATATTCTTCGACACCTTAGAAACTTTTCCTTATTCCTTCTGATGTTTCTACTTTTATTACGATCCATCTGTTTGTAATTGCGTTCACCAACAACGTCTTTTACAGGGAGCTATCATCATTATCATTTCAACCGAAGGCGTCCACTGCTGGACGCTGGCTCCCCAAGTGTCGCCACAACGACCGGTCCTGTGCGTCTCGCTTCCATCGTATTCCCACGACCATCACCAGGTTATTAGTCTACCTTGTGAGAGGCCTTCCAACGCGTTCTGCATCCTTTGGTACGTGGTCGCCATTCCGGAACTATCTCCATCGACCATCTGTTCTGCGAGCAATGTAACCTGCCCACTGCCACTTCAGTTTGGTGTTTCTTCGCCAAACTTCGCCAAATAGGAAGCTAGCTTTGCTCGTTTATTCATAGTCCACCTGGTTTTTTCTCTACATATCTGCCTTCATTATCTTTATTATAACATCGAATATTTTTCAGTGTTTACTTCCTTTGTATTCATTTCATCATATTTCACCTATCCTATACGACTATCCAATCGGACAAAGAAACACTTGTCTTTTCCATCTTTCTTTATGGGGCAGAGACTTGGACGATCAAGTCTACTGACAGACAAAGAATTAACGCCTTTGAAATGGGGTGCTGGCGCCACCTATTAAGGATACCATGGACAGCCAACCACACAAATGTCTCGATCCTTAAAGAACTCAATTTGTCGAAAGCACAACAACTGTCCTCAATCTGCCTGCAACGTGTCGTGAGATACTTCGGCCACCTTGCCCGCAGAAGTACCAACAACATGGAAAGTCTAATGGTGACTGGAAAAATAGAGGGCAAAAGACTAAGAGGCCAAAAAGGTGGTCGGATCAAATATCCGAGCATTTGGCGATACCTATCAGCGCCGCACTCCACCAGGCCACTGATCGTAACAGATGGAGAACGACCGTTGACAATTTGTAACGGAGTCACGATTCTTAGCAGTGAGAGAGCGATTGAGAAGAGAAGAATACGAGTATATATATGTATTTGTCTTTTTACTTCACCGTTAGTATAGTGCTGCTAAAAATAAAGCATTCTAAAAATTGCAAATAATACATTTTTAATGCAAAAATATACGAAGCAGTTGAACAGTTTTCTATATTTAGCATGATTTATAATCACTCAGTGATAATTTGCAATACGTTAAGAATAAAACAAATATTTGGCTAGCCACTTTTTCCTCCACATTGACATTGTATCACTGAGCCTTGTTCTACTTTAATAAGGTCAGCAGAGTGATGCATTCAACGTGTATTTAAGTATTTATTAATGTTGAAGTGTCTCTTTGAATGATCAATTTTATTTACTTTACTTTGGTGTTAAATACTAAAATGTTAAACATCATTATCAGACAGGATACCCTTCACTAAGGACAAAAAAACAGCTGTTCCCTAGGTTTTCTCAGATTATTAGAATATAAATTTAAATATATTTGAAACAGCAGATTTTTTAATATTTCCGAGTTGGTGCCATAGTAAAATTTGTATATATCTATGAATACTTCCACCCGCGGACCATACAGATTACCAATGAATTAAAAAACACCGTAAAGCGTAACTGCAAAAGAGAAAACTCAGGGTGGTGTCAAAAATACATTAATGACGTCAGCATATCCTCTTTACAAAAACACGTCCCTCATCCCTCTTATGTTTTGGCACGAAAGCAATTAATTTTGCACAGTTTTCAGAAACAGTAACACATTTTTTTAATAACATATTTCAAACTCATAGCCCGCTTTTCTCCTAATTGCTTGTTACGAAACAGACTTTCTTTCTGACTTTTATGTCTAGGGTTTACAAAAAAAATCTAATTATTAAACAAATTATTTTCTGCAAGCGGCGTCGCCCGTCTGATAACCCACCTCCTGGCTAAAAAGTATCCTATGTCCTATTCCTGGCTAAAAAGTATCCTATGTCCTATTCCTGGCTAAAAAGTATCCTATGTCCTATTCCTGCTTATGTATAGGAGCTCGTGGCTAAAGTAATAACAGCCGCACGGGTCGATCCATCAGGTTTAGCTGCACTTGCCGGGGTTGGTCCGTGGAGGAGTGACCATCTTTACATACCGAGACTCCTTCATGCCTCGGAAAGCACGATAAGCCGTTGGTCCCGGCTGTCAATCTTGGATCTTTGACAATCGTTACGGGTCGTCAAAAGCCCGAAAGTCTGACATCCAATCTTACCAAGGGGTTATTGTATTACCCAGTAACTGGGTTGTGGAGGTCAGATAGGGAATAAATACTGGTATTCAGCTGCATCAGGTTAGACTGGATGTTGATCCCAAGATAGTTGGGAAAAGATTAGGCAGATTGATTATATATCTGATATTCTAAACTATAATCTATATCTGTGCCAATTTCATCTAGATACGTTTTATCGTTACGTCCATCCATCCGAAACTTTCGCATTTAAAATAGTAGGATTAGTCGGAAGAAGATATCTCTTGACTTTGTCGCGTGTTCCTTATCAGCAGAGTAGCTTTGTCGCGTATTCCTTATCAGCAGAGTAACTTTCTGTCCATTGAAAATAATGGTATCTTGAGTGGTTTGCATGAAGATAAACTGCCTTAGGTATATCCTAAGATATACTAAGATAGATTCTGCAATGCAATCAATATCAAATTCTTTCAATTTGACAATTCCACAACATAAATTGCGTTATTTACGTTGTCGAGTAGACGAATTTATCAAAGGTAAACAGCAATCGATTATAATTTTCCTTTAAATACTATACAATATGCTTTCTTCTTTTATACTATATCTGTGAGAGCATAGTATCGGCCGCGACTTACAAGTTTGTAGGCCGTGAGTTCAAACCCCGACAGGCGCTTTACTTTGTGTAAATTATTTCATCACCACTGCTCTCAAAACGGTGAAGGAAAACATCGTGAGGAAACCGGCATGTCCTAGAACCAAAAATTCGAAGACTTGTGACAGCCACCAATCCGCACTGGGCCCGCGTGGTGGATTACGGCCCACACCTTCTCACAGAGAGGAGGCCTGTGCCCCAGCAGTGGGGACATTAAAAGGCTGATGATGATATCTGAATATATAAAATTCAAAGTGCTGACTGACTGACTGACTTATAATTATTATTTATTTATTTACACTTCACTGGTCTTAGAGACATGAAATTTGGAGGGTGTGTTCTTTGTGAAGAGCAGGTATCCAATAAGAAAGAGTTTTTCGAAATTCAACCCTTAAGGGGGTGAAAAAGGGGTTGAAAGTTAATAACAGGGGAAGTTCTAATGCAGAAGCTAGTTACACTAGATTGTGCCGATCGCATGAGCATAAAATTCAGATGCATTAATTTGTTTTACACTAATTGCGTTCATTATAAAAGCGGATGATTTGTTTTTTTGACAGTTCTTATGATAAATCTTTGCAACTACTCGTATATTATCAGTTTCTCAAAAAATAATAATTTTAGTATGTGACTTCTGTCTTACTGAAAATAGTTTATATATTATATTCTTAGGGTTGATAGGAACTGCTCTCTTCTTTTGATGTTATTCAGATTTGTCCCAGCTAAAAAATTAGGTCACCTATACTAAAATAAACAATAGCTTTCTGAGACCAATCTAGGCTCTTGCATTGTTGTGCCTACTCTTAATTTATTAGTTCACGTACCTGGTAACTTTTCATCACGTTACCTCAAATATTTGTTCATCTGTCCTTGAGAGGTGTCTCATACTCGTAACTCGAACGCAGCTCATAATTTTGATGTTATTCGACCATTTTTTTGTGTACTCGTCAAATCACAAGTAATTAGGTATCTTTGTGTTATGCAAATAACATATTTTGTTTGAATTTAATGTTTGTTTTTTCATTTGTTTAAGTAACTCAATTTTCGCAGAAATATCGTTTTGGTAATTAAAAAGCGTTATTCGTCCTCTACCAAGAATCATTGGAACCTTTTTGTCAGTAACATGATAAAACATCTCGACTGTATATCTCGAAAGGGATGGCAGATAGTTAAGTAGGTATAGTAGCTACATTTCACTATTTCCAACGTTTTGGAAACATATTCATTTTGCGGTTTGTGCGTACAGCTAAGGAGAGGAATTTCTTGCTGGATTCAGCGTTTCCTGATAGCTAGGACCTGAACATTTTTCAGTTAAGAGTGAATAGGTTACTTCTAGGCAAGCGTGCTCCAATGACGATACATCGACTCTTATCATCACCAGGTGGGATGGTGATGATAAGAGACGATGTGTCAAACACGAGCTTAATAATAGTAAAAAGAAAAAAATGTTTGAGCCCCATTTAATAGAGGGTGAGCCTAAATTCAGACTTTGGGCCGTTAGTGAGAAATCCCTGATAAATAAAGCCAATAACAATTTCAGTCTACATCCTGACTAGTATTAAAATACTCAGTAGGTAATCTATTAAGTACTTTTTTAAAGAAACTTTTTAACTTAAACGAAGACTAAATCTAAAGGTAATCAGCGTTAGCGGAGACTGGAAAACCTTGAACTATATTTCTTTTAAACAAAAAAGAAGTATTGTTCCGGCCCTGAGTTGATTTATATATCTATTTAAGTTTATACAACAGTTCACTGGAAGACTCCAACTATTATGATATTGGCGTAAAAACTTTTACACCTACGAGTATATATTTACATAATTATGTACTCTTACATGTATCGTTTGTATTGTCGCGCTACTAAAGAAAAAGCGGCCTAAGTGGCGCAAACTGTTTACTCTGAATACCCACATTAGCAAAAAATATTCAAGGAAACTGCCCCCGCTTCGAAATCTGCCAATAAAGCACTCGTCATCAGCTTGTGTCAACAAAAGGCACGGAATTTACTAAATAGTACTAAAAATATTTGTTAAACGTAACAATTTGCGTTTAACAAATATTTTTTGCTAATGTGGGTATTCAGAGTAAACAGTTTGCGCCACTTAGGCCGCTTTTTCTTTAGTAGCGCGACAGTAGCGCGGCTGAAGCACATACCTTCATATTATAAGAACAGCCGCGCGGCTGTCCTTATACATCTATGTGGCTAGCAGGACCTTGACAGTGTCCTGTCATGACTGAGTGACGGTCGCGCGTCTTTCACGCGTCTGTCGCGCTGCTAAAGTCGCCTATATGTGAAAGTGGTCTAAGGCGAGAGGTCTTCTACTTTGATAACATAACTTATGTCCTAAATATGACATTGACGTCAATTTAACATGTGTAAATAATGTAGCGTTTTGACAGATGCCTGGACCTAAAGTCTCGGTGCTGCCACCTGGGGTACGTTATTTGGGAAATTCCTCATTAGATCATTTTCAGTTGCTGCACTTAGTTTGAGTGAATATAGGTATAGCATTGGAGTGGAATACCAGAGTTCAATATTTATGTAGTAAACTGCTTTTGCTATTTTTTTTTAAGAAAAATAATAACAATAGTGTTAGTGATATTCATGAGTTAAGCACAGCAAAGACATGTTTTCTTATTTAGAAAATAATATTAAAGCATTGTTTATAACTTATGATGCACAATTCTACCACAATGATAGCAAACCGATTTCACTTACATTTTATTTATTGTATTCAATTGCCAGCTGGTCGTTTCATTAACAATAAGGATAAAGTGAATAGCCATCGATGTAAGACGATAGAATTTGGTAATTGATTTTAAATGGATTTTACGTAACGGGGACAAACTCAAGTCTCGTGTAAATGTAGCGTCAAATAAAAATTAAAGATAGTTTGGTAGGAAATTAGGGAGAGAAATCATAAAATAACTTCTCCCGCTCTGGGTGGGCGTGTCAGACTCTGACTGACGAAAACCCACCAGTGTCCCTACATTAGCCATTGCGACTTTTTTTTTTCAAAACGTTGCCCCACACTAGGAATTACTCCTGTACCGTGGGTGCTGTCACAAACATGTACACTAACATACACAAACCACCAAGACACGGAACAACTATCGCGAGCGAACCCACGACACGCAGCGCATTTGTGTGAAGTGTTAAGGCCCTACTACCGGCTAAGTGGCGCCCTCATTGAATAAAAAATCGTAGCATAGCATAGAAAAGAAACATTTAAGAATCCAATTTTTTTTTTACGTTGTTAAAACAGGTCTCAGAATGTTTCTTATACAAAGTAGTAGGCAAAAGTGTCAGAAACGGCCGTTTTTGGTACTTTTGCCTACTACTTTTTATTTTCTGTGCTATGCTATGATTTTTATTCAATGAGGGCGCCACTTGGCTGGTAGTAGGGCCTTAAAGTGAATGTGCCATTCTTAAAATTATAGCGAAATGGTGGAAGAAACTCTCGGAGAAGAGCTACGATTTTAGATATGGCACATTCACTTTAACACTTCACACAAATATGTCCGAAAATTCGGCCGATACTTCGTAAAAACACTTCGGAGTAGACACCCAGTTTCCTACCAACATACTGAATTAGGTACATTTGCATCTAACTACCAACCTATAACACTTTCTACTACTTTTTAACCGACTACAAAAAAGGAGGTACTGTATTCGAAATGTACGTGTGTATGTATGGTTCTTTATCCGCGATTTTCTCGAAAACTACAGAACCGATTTGGATGGAGTATTTACTATTCAAAATTAAATGCATATTTTTCAAGGAAGGTTTTAGTATAGAATACATTAGGATCTGATGAAGATCTTCGGCGATAGACAGTGGAACTCTTCAATAACTAACAGCAAATTACTCGCGATTACTGCGATCATTTGTCACTTGGGGAACCACAACTAAAAAGTGTTTTTTTTTACAAAAATTAGAACCGAATTCCAAAAAAAAAGTTCAAAATAACTTTAATTTCGGAAGTCGGTGTCGAAAAACGAAGAAACAGAACCTGAAACAGTTTCTACTAGTTTTAAATCTACGAATGTTTTATAATAACGGTATCAAGGTGAAACTTGTCGTTTTAACCTTCAGAATTCCTTGCATTTTGCATAAAAATTACAAGTAAGGAAACCAGATGTGCAGAACTCGTTTTATATAGGACTTTGGTGATCAGGAAGATAAGGTAATTTATAATTTTTCATGTAAGTGGCAATTTTTTGGCCACCCAATGACATCTCTCGCTCTAGGTGGAGCGGGAAGGTGTGTCTTACTGACTAAAACCCACCCCTGTTCGTTCCCTGCCTGAGTGCCCAGGGATGCAGTAACTCTGTTAATAATTTATTCGCTACCCCTAGGCATGCAGACACCGGCCACGATGGGCTCGGTCAGTGGTGGCTGACAATCATCTCTTTGAGGCGCGCGTGGAACACTACGCGCCGTCGACTCACGGGCCTGGTGCTGATCGGACGGTGAGCTACCCACTACTTGCCGTCCGCAGGCCCGGGTTTACGGTGGCCGGAGATCATCTCTCGACGTCCTACGCCCAGTGCTTCTCCTGCGGCGGTAGCGGCCGCGGGTGTGAGGACCACTCCATTGACGTCTCCACGTTCGCGAGCATTACTGCTTCGCAGAAGGAGGAGACGGCATCCCATTCCCTCTCGCCGCGTACTATGGCCTGAATCAGGGACGGGCGCGAGAGGTCGCTACCGTCTGAGTTGTCTATCTCGTTTTAAAGGAAATTTGAATTTCTCGAATGATGTCATACTATTATTTGAAAGTGTGATTGCATAGCGTCCTGGGTCTAGCAAATGTTTTTGGGTTTTTCAATTTAAATTTTCAGTATCAAGCCGAAATCTACAATAGTGCCTGGTTAATTGGAAAGGCTTTTATATCTGACAGGCAAAATGTGACGTATTTAGATTGTATATACATCATCATCATCATCATTCTCCTGCCCTTATCCCAATTCATTTGGGGTCGGCGCAACATGTCTTTTTCTTCCATACTCCTCTATTAGTCGTCATCTCTGTAGTCACCCCCTTTTTACCCATATCCTCTTTCACACAGTCCAACCATCGTTTCTTTGGCCTTCCCCTACTCTTATAGCCATCCACATCCATACACAAGACTTTCCTCACGACATTTTCTTCATTTTCTTGATTGTATATACATATATATGTAAAATTCAAAGCCTAAGCCGCTGGTCCTAGAGACATGAATTTTGGAGGGTGTGTTCTTTGTGAAGAGTAGGTATCCACTAAGAATGGGTTTTTCCCCTTAAGGGGGTGAAAAAGGGGTTGAAAGTTTATAACGGGGGAAGTACCTACTAATTACACGCGGGCGAAGCCGCTGGCAGAAGCTTGTACTTGCGTTTTGTTTTCAAGGAAGATAAAGGATGTAAGAAGTTTACGTTTGACGTCATAATCTCAGTTTAACTGAACATTATGCATCTGCTGTGGTCGTATGAATCCGTATCAAATCTGACCACATTATTTGTCGTGATTTTAATCACAAAGGTACACCGTCTGTGGTTTGATTGTAGAATCTTTTCACGTTTACTTACAACTTGATGGCTCATGTTTTGTTACTATAATAACGATATTACTTCAGTAAAAAAATGTCTGTCAAAGGGTAAAACGGGACCCTATTACTAAGACTCCGCTGTCCGTCTGTCTGTCCATCTGTCACCAGGCTGTATCTCATGAACCGTGATAGTTAGACAGTTGAAATTTTCACAGATGATGTATTTCTGTTGCCGCTATGATAACAAATACTGAAAAACAGAACAAAATAAATATTTAAGGTGGCTCCCATACAACAAACGTGATTTTTTTGCCGTTTTTATAGATAATGGTACGGAACCCTTCGTACGCGAGACCGACTCGAACTTGGCCGGTTTTTATTTGCACTTGTTTTCCTTTTTCTTTTTCCTTAAAGTTACTTATATACAATTTGGACAGTCACCACTGGTAAAATTTGACCTACTGACCTTGTTTTCATGTTTTTCCCAATTTTTGGATCATATAATCCTCCCGACCGAATTTCTATCATGGTGGCCAATTTCAAAGGATGTTAAACTAAGTACATATTATGAGATATTATGTGATGAGGAGGAATGAAGAAAATGTCGTGAGGAAAGTCTAGTGTATGGATGTCGATGGTTATAAGAGTACCTAGGGGAAGGCCAAAGAAACGATGGTTGGACTGTGTGAAAGAGGATATGGGTGACTAGGGTTGGGCTAACTACAGAGATGACGACGATGTCAAGGCAAGATAGTATTTAGTTTTAGATAAAGAATACTGTATTTTTTTCCTATTATAATGCAGATGTAACACATTCTAATATTTTTGTAGTATTTGACAGCAAATGTGTCGAGTCAGGCTTCTCGGCAAAGTTCGCTCAGAAAGTCAATACTGCGACAAAACTCTCAGCTTTATTTTACCAAGATCGTGCCTGTATCAATGACTCCACATATTATCCAGTTGCGTAGATACTTGAGACACAAAACTACACCAATTTTACATCACAGTATTTACTAGGAATCAATTAGCGAATAATTAAAACAGCCACTGGACGTAACTCGAAAAAATGCCGCTAAAAACTCTTTCGTATTCTTAAAAGTACTTAAAACTCTTTCTTATTCTTAGAAGCACTTAAAATTAGTACTTTACTAAAGTAATTTGAAGAAGTGAAGTTCAATAGTATCTTTGACATTTATTTGCCACATGTTTTGTAATTGTGTAGTGTTTCAGTACAAAACAGTAAACAATACCATAAAATAAAAGAATATATCTATTGTAATAAAAACAGACAGAGTACGTGACAAATAGTTTCACAAAAGCTAGTTAACTAGGTATTAAATTAACGTGTAATGAGACAACTATTGAAAAAAAAATCAGTTGTGACCATTTTACGAAAGATTTCGTTAGAAAATGGGGCCGATTCTGCTAGGCACAAACTAAACTTAATTTAGGCTATTGCTATCTTTTTCTCTCTAATAAAACAAGAAAGAGACGGACGTAAATTAGAGCTGTCAAATTTAATTGAACTAACATTTCAATACAAATTAAGACGACACGTAAAAACATGTTCACTAAAACCACGGTGAAGCGCAAGGCGTAAACTAGTTTGACATCTCTAACTTAGTTCATAGCTATAGCCGTCCTTTTCTCTTGATAGCGATTCTCTAATTTTAGTTTAGTTATTGAACAAGAGAATCGGCGCCAATATCGTCTGAAATATGCTGATAATCTACTGTGCAGACGGTAACAAACATAGCACAAAGTAGGAGTGTTCGTGTGTTGACAGTGCGGGAAATGAAAACTGTATTTAACCGTTTGACCCTACTATGATGTCACAGGAAATCCAAAATGGCGGACGCTTTACGTTAAACTGTCAACTTTCGTACATTTCCGACCGTTTTTCCGGAGTAATGTTATATTTCTATTTCTTTTTACTCTTGTGTTACTGTTTAATAGTCGCTCGAAATATATTCGTAAGAGCAGCGGTAGTTCTGTAGTATTAGCCGTGACTACGAGTTATTATTCTTGCGAGAATGTTCGTACCTAAATTCTCGATATAATGTAAATACATCATTTCAAATAAAATTAATCTCATCTCAATTCGATAATTTATAATGTATCCGAGTCTTATTGAAAATAAAAAGTTTAAATACCTTGAGGAATATTCGAAAACATTCGTCAGGGGTGGTGGATACCCGGGCCTGCGGACGGCGAGTAATGGGTAGCTCGCCGTCCAATCAGCACCAGGCCCGAGAGTCGACGGCGAGTAGTATTCCATGCGCGCCTCAAAGAGTTGTTAGCAATAACAACAGGGCCCGTCATGGCCGATGCCTGCCCAGGGTTTGAGGATAAATTCGAAACAGAGTTACCTCGCCCCTGGGCACTCAGGGCAGGGAAGGAACAGGGGTGGGTTTTAGTCAGTAAGAGTCTGACACGCCCTCCCGCTCCACCCAGAGCGGGAGAAGTCATTGGATGATTTCCCACCCCACAAAAAAAAGGGTGGTGGATTGAGCATTCCTCACGTCCCTGGTCGCCACAGGAGATGTCCTAGGCGTTGGGAAACGCAGGATGATTCCCGGCTACTGTAGGCGCAGCCTTGCGGACGATGAGTAATTAAAATTTAGGGTTCCGAACGTCCGAATGAAAAACGGGACCCTTAAAGGATCACTTGTGTGTCAATCTATCTGTCTGCCACAACCAATTTACTCCGAACCTACTTGACCATATTGAGTTGATGTTTGATACACATAATATATGAATATCTTGACCCAAATATGGACGTGTGATGTAAATAAATAAATTTGGAGTATAAGAGTCAATTTTGTGGTATAAATCGGAAAGTTAAAAAAAAGTTTTTCAAACTGTACCGTGCCACCCTCAATAAAAAAGTATGGTGGATTGCTGTACGGCCTTTTCACAGAAAATAGTCCTCATTGCCCGAGGAAGATATAAATGGATTATTATCGTCGTATTGCTGAACAAAACCCCATGATTAACTGGTTATTACCGTGCAGCGTGACATTTGTGTGAAACGGCCTTGACTTGCGGCGCATTGAACGTTATCGCTTCCAGTGGCACTTAGTCTTTACAGCTGTACAGTTTATTTCATGTTTTTCAGCCATGTTTTGTCAACAGTCAAGTCTTTTTATATTTGAGCTAGTGGTAGAGTGTTGATAAGCATTGCCAATGGTTTACTCCGAGTTCTATTTTATTTTTGCCAGGTTTTTAGGGTTCTGTACGCGAAGGGTCCAAACGGAGCCCTATTGCTGTCACTCACGTCTCCGTCCGCGTCCGTCCGTTTGTCCGTCGCCTATCACACAGGTTTTACAGCCAAAACGTTGGAGCTAGTCTTCAAATTTTCATAGTATTAGCATCTTGTTGACCCAAAGCCATACATCATCAGCCTTTTATTGTCCCCACTGCTGGGGCACAGGCCTCCTCTCTGTGAGAGGGTGTGGGCCGTAATCCACCACGCGGGCCCAGTGCGGGTTGGTGGATGTCACATGTCTCCGAATTTTTGGTTCTAGAACATGCCCGTTTCCTCACGATGTTTTCCTTCACCGTTTTGAGAGCAGTGGTGATGAAATAATTTACACAAAGTATAGCGCCTGCCTGGGTTTGAACTCACGACCTACAACTTGTAAGTCGCGGCCAATACCACTGGGCCACCACTAAGCCATACGAATAGCCAAAAATACATTTGGTATGCATTTGGTGGGCGATAAGGGTTAAGTTAGCAAAATCATATTGTTGTGTATGTCGTTAATTTGTGGCAAATAAATACTTTTTCTTTCGTTCTTAACCCTAAATGTGTGAAGCCCGACACGCACTTAACCGGTTTTTTTAGCCATGTTATGTCAACAATACAGTCTTCTTTTATTTGCGTTAGCGGTAGAGTGTTGATAAGCGCTGCCAGCAGTAAGTATATGCCGAGTACTATTTTATTTTTGCTAGATTTTTAGTACCTCGTTCTGAAATTGAAAGACAGTCGGGGATTTTTTAATACCAACACTGATTGATTGTTTGTTTTTGTTTTTCCTCTCACAGAGAGGAGGTATGTGACCTAGTGGCAAGAATGATAGGCTAGGTTATGCTAAATAGTTAGAGTTCCTTATGAAAATATTGAGAAAATAAACTGCCCAAGTGCGTATCGAACGTCGGACATTTAGGGTTCCGTACCAAATGAGGGAAGTATCAAAGAAAAAAATCTGATTTATCAATATATTGGTATTTATTAGTAAAATGTACGTAATTATAAACATTATCACCAAATTTCAAGTTCATAGGTCAATGGGAAGTTAAAAAATTCTTTGGCACAATATTTTGTCACAGACGACGGACAGACGAACCCGTGACTGACAGCAATGAGCTCCGTTTTGACCCTTCGGGTATGGAACCGTAAAAAAGTAGTCTCTAAAATAAAAAATAAGGTAACTGAAATAATTCAACACGAGATAACGGTATTTCTATAGCACACGCTTTATACCGGTAGGTACAGCTGTGAGTATTTTTAATTTATTTTCATCACATTTAAATTCATGTAAGAGACTCTGAATTTTAATTAGGCAGATGTTGTAGATAGAGGCGACATGTAGCATACATTGATCAGTGTCACTTACAGATCACATAATAATTAAACTTTTGTATTTATTAACTATCATTAATTAATTAAAGAGGTATCTGGGTATAATTTTGGAGAGATCCTTTCAGCGTTACAACAGCATGATTTGATCCGTTTGTAATGCCCACGAATATGCCTCAGTATGATTTTGATTCAGTCCCCAGGACCTTAAAAAAATTATTTTCCGTCAGCGATAAACATTGCCAGTCCACAATTTTTGGGGTTGATGGTACCACCAAAAGTAAGTAGGGAGCCCGTTGGCTACGTGGAGCGTTGATTTTCACAGGGTGACAGATATCAAGGAAAGGCCTTTGTCCAGCAGTGGACTGCTGTAGACTGATGATGATGTTCTGCCGAAATGTCACTCCCATCCATTTTAACGTTTCCAGAATCAATATCGCTATGCGAGACCAGTGGTGGCCCAGTAGTAAAGGCCACGATTTACAAGTTTTAAGCCGTCAGTTCGAACCCGGGCAGGCGTTTTACTTTATGTAAATTATTTAAAAAATATATTTCATCACCACTGCTCTCAAAATGGTGAAGGTAACCAGCATATCCTAGAACCAAAACTTCGAAAATATGTGACATCCACCAAGCCGCACTGGGCCTACGTGGTGGTGGTGTGTGAGAGGGTGTGGGTAATCCATTAGCCACACCCTCTCACAGAGAGGAGGCCTGTGTCCCAGCAGTGGGGACGTTAAAAGGCTGATTGTGCTAAGCTTATGCTATTGGTGGTATAGTATTCGTCAAACTTAAGGCGTAATATATCCGCAAAGTGGCACTCTCATTGAATACAAAATCGTAGCAGAGCGTAGAAAATAAGAATTAAAGAATCCTATGTTGCGTTTGTTACAAAGAGGATAAGGTATTTTTACGTTGTTAAAACACGACTCAAAATGTTTCGTATCTAAAGTAGTAGGCAAAAGTGTCATAAACGGCCGTTTTTAGTACTTTTGCTTACTACTTTGGATACAAAACATTTCGAGTCCTGTTATAACCACGTAAAAATACCTTATCCTCTTTGTAACAAACATAACATAGGATTCTTTATTCTATAATTTCTACGTCTTGCTACGATTTTTTATTCCATGAGGGCGCCACTTATGCGGCGGTAGGCCCTGTGTGCGAAGTCAGCTACGAATGCAACTGCGCGCAGGTACAGTCAAGTCGACAATAGTTTAGGCCATTTAATGATTTTTATAACTGTGTGGAAGCTGTGTGAATATTTTTAGGGGTGTATGGTACCTACTTTTGTCAGTTTGGAAGATGGTGGTATTTCCACACGCCATTCAGTTTGACAAATACTATACAAAGTCACTTCATCTAGACGTAAATGATTGTACTGAACTGCACCACAAATCTAACCTTGTCGACCAAATTGATCTGCTTAGCCATTTAGCCACAAGCCCCTCAACCTCGCTAATGCCTTCCAATTTTCACTCAGTTAAATGTTAACGGACGATTTAATGGTTGTAACCAAATGACCGCGTGGGTGGGAAGTTAGGGGTGGATTTAGTTTTAAGAGACTTTAAGATATAAGCCCTTTTAGAAGAAATTCGTCAAGGTTGGTATTAACCGTTGTGTTTGGCTTTAGAAATTTTGTAGTTTGAGTACCTGTCTACAGGATGTTGCGGAAAAGGGTAAGGTACTAGGTATATATGAGATATAGCTTCTGGCCATGGAAACCAACCACTTTCTTCAAGAAATTCATAGTAAATTCCCAATAAAAAACAATCTGCCTAGCCTTTCCCAACTATCTTTGGGGTCGGCTTCCGGTCTAACCGGATGCAGCTGCATACCAGTATTTTACGTGGAGCGACTGCCTATCTGACCTCCACAACCCAGTGAGTGGGTAATACGATACCCCTTGGAAAAACTGGTTGTAAGACTTTGGGGCTTCTGACGACCCGTAACGACTGTCAAAGATCCACGATTGACAGCCGGAGCCAACGGCTTAACATGTTTTCCGAGGCATGGAGGAGTCTCGGTATGTAAAGATGGTCATCCATCCATGGAACAACCCCGGCAAGCGTAGCTTAACTTGATGAATCGACCCGTGCGGCTGTTGTTTCTTTAGCCACGAGCTCTTAAATATAGAAACAAGTAAATTCCCAATAAAAACCTTTTTTTTTATAACTGTATACTTCCTAAAGATTTTTCTGTAATCTGCTATAAGTAAAGATCTAACTCTGTATTTTTTTTAAATTTTAGGCTCGGTGGTTTCGGAGATAAGGGGGGAATGGTTGGACGACGGACAGACAGGCAGACACACGAGTGATCCTATAAGGGTTCCGTTTGTCATTCGGAATTTCGGAACCCTAAAAATTGGATTTTCCGTACAAAGTTCTGATGTCTGCAGATAAAAATTCGTATGGGGTCCAATTTTTTTTTCAAATAAAATTCTCTATGAATTTTTTTTAAGATATACATTAATTTCTGTAAGCAAAAGCTGTATTTAAAATATGAATACCCATTCCCGTTATACCCTGTATATATGTTCTACTTTCTGAAAGTTTATGGTACCGTTATGGATTAAAGCTGATGTTAATGTAATTTTGTTTTATTTAGGTTATAAAGGCATTAATTGTTATATTTTATTTCCGTTGAACCCCTTATAGGTGTGGTACTTTCTGAAAAGTTATGGTATCGTCACGTAACTAATTAAAACTGACGTAATTGTAATTTTCTTGTAGATATCCTAACAATGTATTAATTATTATATTTCCGATTAATTAATAAACTCAAAAGGAATACAAAACGATTGAAATTCTAAATTCAAATCGTTTCTTTTTTTTTAATTTTTGCTGCACTGTCTGCACCAACCTGTTTGATTTATACCACACCAGATATGTACCAAAAACCTGTCTCGTTTATCTTTACCTTTTTTTTCCTTTTTAAAAGCTTAAAATTATAAACCCCCGACGTAAAAAGAGGGGTATTATAAGTTGGACCGCTATGTGTGTGTGTCTGTCTGTGGCACCGTAGCTCTTAAACGGTTTTTTTTTATTTGGAAGGAGGTTTTTTAGCAATGGTTTTTAAATATGTTTTATCAAAATCTCTTTTCTCTACCAGCTCTTTTGTGTTTTATAAATGTTTGGGTTTTCTGTTTTTAATTTAATTGGTATCTCGTCTTGCAATGTTTCTTTATTCGCAAAAGTCTTGCAAGCTGAACTAAAACCACTTTCTCATATCCTAAGGAGTTGAATTTTTATAGAACTGTTTTAAAATAGGGGTAAAAAATGTTTTTTTTTCTACTATTAACTTACCTTCTTTGAGTTTATCTATAATCGCCTTTCTACCAAAAGCTGGAAAGGAAAAACCAATTTTAGTTACAAAGCTGGCAATATGGTGTGGGCCTCTTACAAACCTAGAAATTGGTCGGCGAAGGAGCAAACAATGAAAACAGTTTTTCAATTATTACGAAACGTGCTCCTGGCCTTATAACCAAGATTTGTAAAAGATGTTACTCCTATTTTACCTCTGTTTTGTGAAGGATTATATGGAGCTTGCTTTAATTACTTTTATTCATAACTTTTCACCTGAAACTTGGGTTTCGAAAACCAGGATCAGGATTATGTTCAGAAAAACTGCTTTATTTATGTTACGCTAGCTTTTATGATTGGTGGACAAAAATTACAAGGTTGTCTAAGGTGAGAACATTTTAATGAGTAATGAGCGAATAGGTTCAATTCACGGGTTAGGCAAAATGTGCGTTAAAAACCGTTCGTTGTGCGCCTGATTTCTCTCCAGTCTTATCGGATTGCCGTTCCACCGGACTATGGGAGTAAAGGAATAGAGAGTGCAACCGCGTTTGCGCACGCGCAAACGCGTGATCGAAATACGGGTGGGAGGATTATTTTTAATAGCTAGGGTAAGAGCCCTCTCCTTCCCTTCCTAATAACTTATTATCAGTGCAGAGCCGCCCACACACAATAAGGTAACCCTTATCTAGTTGTACGAGGGCTACTTTGCCCAGATAATTAAATATACAGAACTAGGTAACTCTCAACGGATGTTATTGTGCTTTTTACTATTTCACAAAATTTAAGAAAAAAGAACTGAAAATTATGGATAAAATTATGCATAATGATGCATCATCGAATCAGGAATGATGATATCCGCAAGAGAACCAAGGTTACCAAAATAGCCCGAAGAATTGCCAATCTGAAGTGGCAGTGAGCTGGGCACATTGCCCGCAGAATGGACGGTCGACGGGGCCGAAAGTTTATGGAGTGGCGATCGCGTACCGGAAGACGCAGCGTTGGAAGGACTCCAACAAGGTAGACCGATGACCTGGTGAGAATTGCGGGTAGCCGATGGGTGCGAGACGCACAGGACCGGTCATTGTGACGACACTTGGGGGAGGTCTATGTCCAGCAGTGGACGTCTTGTGGCTGAAATGATGATGATGATGATGCATGATGATCAATAATTATGGAATTCAATACAATTCAGAGTGCACAAAATTGACAAAAACGGTAAAATAAACTGCAGTTTATTTTGCTGCAAGGCAATTGTACTCGTTTCGTGCTATCTGACAGTCAGGGCAACAGCTGACGTTCTACTTTGTCAATGCCACGATTCACAATTGACACCTTCATAATTGACACCATAGCAAGACCAAGAATAAAGCCTTTTATTCTTGACTACGCTACAGCAAAGGCAGAATTGTGGTTTTTACTCATGAATTTGTAACTTACGGCAGGGTTCCCTTAGTAAGATTGAGCTGAAATTTTACACAATAATCTTGATTGAGTTCATAAATAGTATCCAGGCTTAACAAAAAACCCTAAAAAAGTAGTTCATCATCATCATCATCATTTCAGCCGAAAGACGTCCACAGCTGGACAAGGACACACCCCCAAGTGTCGCGACAATGACCGGTGTCCCTCACCAGTCCACCTTTTGTAATTAATAAATATTCATATATATGTAGGCTATTATTATAACTAACTATTTAGTACCACGGAATAGAACGAAGTATGCTCAACAAAAAGATGCAAAAAATTTGTCACACAAAAATTAGAGAAACCACCAAAGTGACGGATGCTCTAACCTACGCTAAAAAATTAAAATGGAAGTGGGCAGGAAACGTAGCGAGGCTAAAGGATGAGAGATGGACCAACAGGGTAACAACGTTGAAGGGTCCAATCGGCAAACGTCTCAAAGGCAGACCCCACACGAGATGGGCAGACGAGTTGATAAAAATAGCTGGTACCAGTTGGTCGCAAATAGCTCAAGATAGAGACACATGGTATTCTTTAGAGGAGGCCTTCACCTTCACTTGAGGAGGGGTTCATGCCAACAAACTTATATATTACTATCCAGACTTAAACATTTTTTTTTCTGGAGAAGAAAAAATAAAATAAAAAATAAGTGAAATACGTGTAAATAACATCATTTTCTTTCTTTTCTCTCTTTTTATTTTAAACTATGTATGTATATACTTTTTTGCATGAAATAAAAGGCTTATTATTATTATTATTTAGTACCACCAGTAATTGCTCTTTGGGACGGATCTGCAAGATACCAGCTTGATGCCCTTGAGTCAATTGAGAAACGAGCCAAGCGGATCATCGGCAATGATAGACTCGTTGAGTCAAAACTCCAAAGTCTTGAACATAGACGCCGAGTTGCTAGCCTGTCGGTTTTCTATCGATTACATTTTGGGGAGTGTGCGACGGAATTGCATGATCTGATTCCGCCAAGCCCGTTTCATCTAAGGACCACAAGACGTACGGCGAAGTGCCATCGGTTCATGGTGGACATCCCATCCATACGCACAAAGCGTTTTGAGAAAACATTCATTGCACGTACAGCTAGAGAGTGGAATTCTCTACCGGAGTCTGTGTTTCCTGTAAGATACAACCTGGGAGTCTTTAAGTCAAGAGTGAATAGGTTACTTCTAGGCAAGCGTGCTCCATCTTCGACCACATCATCGCTTAACATCAGGTGAGATAGTGGTCAAACGCGAGCCTATCAAACATAAAAAAAAAAAAAAAAAAAAAAAAATTGCCTACTAAACATCTCGCGTGCGAATCAGTGTTAATGATAAAGTAATATTATAAAATTGGAGCAGAATATTATGTAATTTGCGCAGAAATCATTAATGAATTCAAAATACTACGAGCTTGCTAGTAGGTTCAACAATATCAATGAAGTCAATTATCATTGCTTATTCAACCTACTAAATTCGTACAACTGAACCGAGTTCGATGAACTTTCATGATAAAAACAAAATACACAAACGCATCACCTCAAAACTTAATTATGTTTTTTTAATGACATAAACCTAAGTACATCAACATCCGTAATCTTATTTGGATAAACCAAATTTATAATTATATAAGAAACTTAATAATCACGGCTTTTTATAGGTGAGTACCTACCTACGAAGTTACGAACTGCAAAATTATAGTAGGTACAAGTTTTCAACTTAGTTATATGCCTCTGTTTTATATACCGAGACTAACTGAATTTATTTGAATAGTAATTTTATAGGTTATTAAATGAAGTTATCGGAAATCGATACAGTATTTGACTCTGAATAAATGATTTCAACCATTTTAATATTTTTTCAATTCTTTTGTTGTACGTTATTTTTTGTAATGCTTATTGACATAACATTGGAGTCACTACAATAACATCATATTATTATTTAATGTACATATTTAGTTATTGTTATTTTTTTTCATTCACGGAACTGAATAACTTCGCTAAATGGACCAAAATGCCCATTCTCTTTTATTATTACGTTAATGTATGTTTATTTTTGTTGCTGGTCCTGGAATATTTTATTAATAAATTCCTCATTCCTTCAAATGTTTAATCGCACTTTCAATTATGGCTTAACTGTAAATAATTACGATCTTAATTAAAACGGTAGGTATATGAGTTTAATTAATGACATTCTTGATGAAATTTTGAATTGTACAAAGTTTTATTTTATATTGCAGAAACTGTTTTTCTCTAAATCAAAAACAATGCGAAAAAAATACATTTTAAATTCAATTAAATATTAACTGTTTAAATAAAAACAAAAAGATATTACTCACGTCTTAAAAATTTAATCTCACTCAACAAAACACTGTCAACTCACACACAGTAAAAATGTTAACTAAAAAAAAACAGAAAAATATTTTCAGAGCGCGAATTTTACACAGCGCGCGCGTGCATACACAGTGTACATAAATTAAACATTAAGCCGCTACGTCCACTATGGCAGAGGTGGTAGACTGTGGTATCTTTACCGCGCGACGTGCAATGCAAGGCTTTTTGAAAGGGAATGCCCAGGCGACGGAAGTTGTAAACAAATAATATTGAAGTAAAAGGTTATGAGATGTTTTAGGCATTTTTTTAATTTGTACCTTTTGTAAAAGTGGACTTAATGCTTTATGAGATAGATTCGTTCTCAAAGGACTAGCCCAAAATTGCAGAAGACCGGGGAAAGTGGAAAGGGGAGGGCAAAGGGAAGGCTTTCGTCTTGCAGTGGGACGGTACAGATCATAATAAATAAGAAAAATAAATAGTAATCATGTTTTATGTATTTTCTATCAATTAATCACTGTGGGCGGCAGAGATAAGCCATTGTAGGTGCAACTAACAATATTATTATAAAAGAGTGGTCACAATTTTGGTGTATTTTAATCAATAATTGTAATTATATTAGATCCTCCTACCATTTTGAAGGCAATCTTTTCTAAGATGCAAACTGCCGCTCAATGAAGTTAATTTTAACTTGCTTCTTATATTTGAAAGTTTTCATTGATTAATTTATAGTTTAAACAATAGTCCTATAGGAAAATTGAAAAGGCACATTATATTTCGAAAAATAAAAAAATTACATTGTTCATAAAGGCACACAAAAGTTGACCCAAACAGAACAAGCAGATTTATTGTTCTGTTTTCGTATAAGTCATTTCGTATTAGTACATCAAATACCAATTATTAAAATATTCTCAAGCTGTTTTTTTTAAATATTTTCAAATGATGAAGTTTCTATTTTTCTCAGAATTAAGATTATTGCACTAATCCAACTTCAAATAACTCAAAACTTTCGTTTTCGTTGGCACAACAATCGCTTGCCGTGGTATTTTCCCTTCAATTAGCGTACAGTCGTCGTGTTCATAAGTAAGAATATTTGAAGAAAATAACTATACTAGTACAAATATTATCTTTCCGAATGTAACATTTTCAAATTAAGGAAGGAAGAATGAATGAAAACCTATTTCCTCATTTTCATTCATAACTAATATCTACAATAGAATAGAATACAATACTCTTTATTATGTACACCCTTTAGATTACAGGACATATAAATGAAAGTCGGTGTTTGTTTTACTTCTTCGTTATTTGACACCGACTTCCGAAATTAAAGTTATTTTTTAATTTTTAGTGTATTTTTTTTTGGAAGTCGGTTGTGTTTTTTTGTGAAAAAGTTTTTTTATGTTTCAGTTTTTAGTGGTTATACCCCAGAACTAAAAACCCCAATAACATGGGACGTGGAATTTAAACATTTGGAGAACACCAAAACGTCATCGAGGTATACGTATTTTTCGTTTTTGTTCAGTTTCTCAAAAAGCGCTGAAGCAATTTCGATAATTTATATGGTTACCACCTCGGAAGTATATTCTTTCGGATTTCACGACTGACGGAGAAATCGGCGGACATACATAAAAAAAAAATATACATACAACATAGAACCTTCTCCTTTTTCGAAAGTCGGTTGAAAACAGAAAAACTCACGTTCGAAAAAAAACCGGCCAACTGCAGTGTATGGTTCCGTAGTCGCCCGTTAACATTTGCAGTGAACATAATTAATTGACTTCATGGTTTTACGGATGTTAAATTTACTCGTTTAGAAATTAACGTTTAAATTAAAAAAGAAAAAAAAAAAGATTTAATTTTCCAAATGGTTTTTCCAATTAAATTCATATCTGAATCATTTTTGGTGTTTATAGATTTGGTGTTTATAAATATTATATTTCATCTAGAACGGCCTTTTTAGACCCCAAATTATATTGACTTATGAAGCAATGCAATGTTCAACTCGTGCGCAGGGCCAAACCATTTCGCCATGCTATTGAATTGTGCATACAAATCTTGTCCATGAAACTAATGTTGTAACTTATTTTGTAAAGAAATCATTACGTTAAACAAAAAAGACTTGATGACAAATTATTCCTGGATAGTCAGGTATAAAACCTACGGCTGTTGCAGACGTCTCACCATCCTTGCTGGAGGCTTTAATAAATTAAAGCCTACACAGGCAAGTCCGGTTGAGCAGACGACAGCCTCAGAGGCTGACCTGCGAGACGTCCCTCAGAAAAAAAAAAAAAAAAGACCCCACCAAATAGGACCAATGTTTGAAAAGCAAAAATTTTTTAATGGATAAATTATTATAGATTAAACCTTATAACCGGTTTTAGGTTAATATAAGATTTTTATTTTGTCAACTTAATGTTGAAACGTGTTTTCGAAATTGATTTACTAATTAAATCTGACCTAGTTCGTCATAATCAGATGTCTATTAAAATTCTCTGATGACCATCAAATTACCACTTCAGCCGACTTTCTTAGGGAAAATTGTATTCGACGGCTGTTTGCTTTTGAACACTCAAAGGCGTAGGAAATCTACCCGGGCCTACGGACAGCGAGTAGTGGGTAACTCGCCGTCCGATCAGCACCAGGCCCGAGAGTGGACGGCGCGTATTGTTCCACGCGCGCCTCAAAGAGTTGTCAGCAAACACGACGGGGCCCGTCATGGCCGATGCCTGCCCAGGGGTTGAGGATAAACTCGAAAGAGTCACCTCGCCCCTAGGCATTCAGGGCAGGGAGGAACAGGGGTGGGTTTTAGTCAGTAAGAGTCTGACACGCCCTTCCGCTCCACCCTAGAGCGGGAGATATCATTAGAAGATTTCAAACCCCAAAAAAAAAAAAAAATGTGTAGCAAATCTCCTGGCTAAAATTCCCTAGTCCCTTTTTTCCACACACACACGGAGAGAAACCAGAGACAATTCAAAATCAAATCATTGCCCTTGTGAAATAATACAGGCCACAAATAATGTTGGAGTCAATTTAACGATTTTCTTTCTTTAGTACTACCGTTTACAGCTAACAGTTTTCGACTAATGCTGGTGACGTTCATAGATTCCCGTGCTTTCTCCGGTGGGTTTTCCTCCGAGGGATTACCGGTGACTTTCAATATAGGGGTATTTTATGCTGTATTCATGGTGGGTTATAGAGTGAACCTCAAATTGGGTCTTGATTCACAATTTATACTTTTGTATAGACCTATTTACAGATAAAACTCTGAATTTTAATTATAATTGCAATACAGTTAAAACAAAGATAATAATATAATCGGTTAAGAGAACTTAAAACTATGTCGCAATTAATTGGCGAAGTTTAGTCCTGTCAGTTAATCACTTAAATAAATTCAATCGATAACAAGAAGTACTAAACTAACCAGTTTTGCGAGGTATTGGATGGAAATCAATGACCTCACAAAAACCCGACAGTAAAATCTGGATTATTTTTAAAGGGTTGAGGACTATAGAAATGATCAACAAGAAGAAGTTCGAAAGGACGAAGGAGGAGTTCGGGAGGTCGAAGTTTTTATTGTTCACTTTTTAGTAGTTGTTCCCTATTAAATTGTGTTAACACTCCATAGACATACGATCGCAGCAATCGCAGTTGATTTGCTGTCATTTTTTGATGAGTTCCGTTGTCTGTCTCCGAAACTCAACATCAGGTCTATATGTAATTTAAATGGGACCGTTTCGGCCATAAAGGCCTGAATAATTTCGGAAGTCGGTGTCAAAAAACGAAGACACAAAACCAGGAACACCGACTTCCGACATTAAAGTTATTTTGCACTTTTTTTGGAAGTTAGTTCTATTTTTTTTAAATAGTTTTTTTTTAAATTATATTGCCGAATGATACGAGGATTCATTCCAGATTCCATATCAAACAAGATTGATTATCGAAGTTTTGTTTAGTATTTTTTCATCCTTTTAAGCATTTTGACAATTGACATCCTTTAACAATTGATTTCTCTAAAACTATGAAGATTTTGAGTTTATTTCGATTCAAATCAATCGACTGCTAGTTTTATTTGGTTTAATGTGTTCTACGAGTAGTTAGATTATCTAATATGTAAATAAAGCTTAGCCTAAGTCCGGATGCACTAGTTCTATTCATATCATTAGAATATCAGGTTAACATCTCTCCCACGGAAACTGACATAACTATGAGTATGTTTGTTAAGCGAATAATAATTGTTTTGAAATGCAATATTATTTCCTTAATTAGACTTTATAGTGTTGTAGTGTCTGATTTAAAGCTATACATATTGTAAGTCTACTGCAGCGACATTAAAACCAATGTATTCGTATATTAATTAGTATGTGATACTTCCTGCAGCTGAACACTGCTTCACATAAAACAAGCTCAATTTTAGCTTGGGAATCAGTAGCAGTACATGATACATTAATATGATGCATATGTTAGATTAGTATAAGATAATAATAATAATAAATAAATAATTTATTTTTCTTCAAAAGTTACAGATTATGGTAAACTATTACAGAGGCCTTAAAGTAAAAATAAAACAAGATATAATTTCAATACTTAGGTTGGGTTGGCATCGAACATTGCCAGAGATAAATAATTGTTGCAGAAATCTGTATCCAATAATTAGTAAACCCTGCCTCCCAAACTAGGGTAGCCTGTATTTTAGGAGGCAGTGTTCGATAAGAGAATGAGATAAGATGAATGTATTATTAACTGGCGACAATATTTTTTTTTTGATTGTATAAAAACCTACGTCATCTCATAACACTAAGTCTGTATTCCCGGAAGATTTAATAAAAAGCTTTACCATCCTTCTGGTAAAAACCAAACACAACAAGGCTAGCTTAAGTTAGGTTTTTCTGTAAGTACTTAATTTATATATAAAGAATAGCCATCTGTATTTCCTTCAAAATATCAGGTTCAGCAGTATCGCAGATAAGGTGGCAATGGTGATTTTTCATCTATTTTCTTAACCTCGCCCCCTTCTCCCTGAGCGAAAGAAGTTATTTGATAATTTTCCATAAAAAAAGGCGTAAGTCCAGAATGGTAGCATCAACTGCGCGGATCGCCCAGAGGACACGGTGGAGGTCTGCCCCGCTTGGGCGGAGCACCACCGTGTCCTCGTGGATGCGATAGGCGGCAGCGACCTCTCGCGCCCTGGTTCAGACCATGGTACGGGGCGAGAGGGAATGGAAAGCAGTCTCCTCCTTCTGTGAAACAGTAATGCTCGCGAAGGAGGAGGCGGAACGGGTGAGGGAGACTCTACGGAGTGGCCTTCACGCCCCCAGCCGCAGCCGCCGCAGGAGACGCCCTGAGCTTCGGAGGTCGCAGGACGTTCTCCGACCACCGTAGACGCGGGCCTGCGGACGGCGAGTAATAGGTAGCGCGCCGTCCGATCAGCACCAGGGTCGTGAGTCGACGGCGCGTAGTGTTCCACGCGCGCCTCAAAGAGAAAATGTCAGCCACCACTGACGGGGCCCATCATGGCCGGTGCCTGCATGCCAAAGGGTAGCGGATAAATTAGTAATAGAGTTACCGCTCCCCTGGGCACTCAGGCAAGGAAGGAACAGGGGTGGGTTTTAGTCAGTAAGAGTCTGACACACCCTCCCGCTCCACCCAGAGTGGGAGACGAAATTGGATGATTTTCCAACCCCAAAAAAAAAAGAAAAAAAGTGATGGGAAAATCCAGCAACAATCCAACAATGCTCGGCACTCCTGTTTACTATCACTTGACCTACGAGACAGTCAATAAACATTGTTTTTTTAAATAAAGTAATATAGATTGTGTTTCATTGTTTTTTATTTTATGAATGAAACATTATCGCAAAAAGATTCTTTTCTTTACATAAAAGAAACCACGATGTGGTTTACACAAAGTGCGTATTGTATGATTTTTCCTACCATGAGTAACTCAGGTGAATCAATATAATTGAAAAAACCCATTTCTATTAGTAACTCTTCAGTAAGTGATGGAACGTTAACCAATGAAGTAAGTTTTGTAAAGTATTATATTTTTATTTAATTTTATTACTTAATTATTGTACATGTGAGGACTATATGGGTGATTATTATTACTTTTGTCCTCCTTTTCACAGTAATTTTTAACGTTGTTTGACAGTTTGAGTACTTTTGAGGCCTACCCAAAAGTCTTTGGTATTGTTCGTCAAGTCATTGAGCTCCTTAGTGGTTTTAAGTTGAGCTATTCGAATATTGACAAATGCTTGCACTGACTGGACAGGTCCACTCAAATATGGTTGGTTCTTTCTTCAAAACACCATTACTGACACTGCATGCATGGTCCTCATATAGCATAATATGAATGCGAGAACTATGTGTGTTGTTATATTCATGTAGATTTTTTATGATTGTCTGGCAGTTTGAGAATTTTTACGGCCTACCCAAATGTCCTTACTTTGGTATTGTTCGTCGGTTGGTTGAGTTCCTCAAAGTTCTGAGTTGAGATTCACGATAACTGAAAAATGCTTGCACTGTCAAGACAGGTCCACTCGAATTTGCGTGTTGCTTTCCTTCAAAGCTCATCCCAGACATAAACCTACATGGTTCTCATATGATTAGACCAGTACATATTGTATGGATTTGAACACTTTAAAAGAGACTTTGACCTCTGAGTTTGTTTCGGTGTTTCTTCTCAGGGTAGTCAGCTAGGAAACACCGGCCTCATCTAACTAAAACGGAAAAAAACAAAAATAATGACTTGTAAAAATGTTGTTGAAACCTACTTACAAAAATAAAAACATTTATCATTTAATAGAAATCGGACTAATATTATAAATGCGACAGTTTGGATGGATATTTGTTACTCAATCACGCCAGAACCGATAAACGGATCTGGATGAAATTTGGTACAGAGATAGATTATAGTCTGGAACAACACATAACCTAAAATTAGGTAGATGACTAAAAAAAACTAATTAGTCCGTCAGTTTGATTACCAAAAAATATTTTCGGACACGGTTTTTTAGGGTTCCGTAACCGAAGGGTCTAAACGGAGCCCTATTGCTGTCACTCACGTGTCCATCTGTCTGTCCATCTTCTGTCACACAGGTTTTACAGCCAAACGGTTGGAGCTGGATTTTCACAGTATAATTAAGCATTTTGGTGACCCAAAGCCATACAAATAGTCAACCAATCTGCCTAGCTTTTTCCCAACTATCTTGGGGTCGGCTTCCAGTCTAACCGGATGCAGCTGAATACCAGTATTTTACATGGAGCGACTGCCTATCTGACCTCCACAACATAATACTTTACCCCTTGGTAAGACTGGATGTCAGACATTCGGGCTTCTGACAACCCGTAACGACTGTCAAAGATCCACAATTGACAACCATACAAATAGTCAAAAATAGGAGGAGCTCGTGGCTGAAATAATAACAGCCGCACGTGTCGATCCATCAGGTTAAGCTACGCTTGATGGGGTGGGTTCGTGGATGGGTGACCATCTTTACATATCGAGACTCCTCCGTGCCTCGGAAAGCACGTTAAGCCGTTGGTCCGGGCTGTCAATCGTAGATATTTGACAGTCGTTACGGGTTGTCAGAAGCCCGAAAGTCTGACAACCAGTTTTACCAAGGGGTATCGTATTACCCAGTCACTGGGTTGTGGAGGTCAGATAGGCAGTCGCTCCATACTGGTATTCAGCTGCATCCGGTTAGACTGGAAGCCGAGCCCAAGACAGTTGGGAAAAGGCGCGGGCAGATTGATTGACAAATAGTCAAAAATACATTTGGCACGGAACCCTAAATATGCGAAGTCCGACACGCACTTGGCCGGTTTTTACTCTAAAGTGACGTTTTATCTTTGACATTTTTTATTGATTTGATAAAGCAAAAAATATGTGTGCAATATTTTTGATAATGTAACTTACGGATTACATAGATTTTTTTTATCATGGAATCTAAGTAGTACCGTTTACCGCTAACAGTTTTCGACTGATGCACTGATCCACTGATGTGGTGACGCACACAGATTCCCGTGCTTACTCCGATGGGTTTTCCTCCGAGAGATTACCGGTGACTTTCAAAACAGGGAAATTTTATGTTGTATTAATGGTGGGTTGTAGAGTATTTCCGAATGCATACAACCCTAATCTCTTCAAAGTTAAAGTGAACAGGCTTCTTTTGGGTAAGCTCGCTTCATCATCGACTCTGTCTCTGTCACCTCTGACCTAGACTAGAGTCAACAGCAAACCCATCTAAAAAAATATAAAAAAGAGTCAAACTCACATTTTTTTTTAAAATTATTTTTTTGAGGGGGTGGGAAATCATCCAATGACTTCTCCCGCTCTGGGTGGAGCAACAGGGCGTGTCAGACTCTTACTGACTAAAACCCACCCCTGTTCCTTCCCTGCCTGAGTGCCCAGAGGTGCGGTAACTCATTTTCTGAATTTATCCGCTACCCCTAGGCAATGCAGGCACTGGCCACGATGGGCCCCGTCAGTGGTGGCTAACACTTATCTCTTTGAGGCGCGCGTGGAACATTACGCGCCGTCGACTCACGGGCCTGGTGCTGATCGGACGGCGAGCTACCCACTGCTCGCCGTCCGCAGGCCCGGGTACATTGGGGTTTTATTCACATTGTGTAGGTATGATAAGGATCTTAACTTGTCGATAGACCCATTTACTTAGATAAGGTTAAACTCTGAGTTTAAATTATAATTGCAATACCCTTAAGAGAATTGAGACTACGCCGCGTTCAATTGGCGAAGTTTAGTCCTGTCAATTAATCACTTAAATAAATTTAGTCGATATCAAGAAGTACTAAACTAACCAGTTTTGTATTGGATGTAAATTACACCGGGATGGATGACCTCACAAAACCCCGACTGTAATATCTGGATTATTTTAAAAGTTTTGGACTGTGGAAATATTTTAAAAGGGTTGAACTGTGGAAATATTTTAAAAGGGTTGGACTGTGGAAATATTTTAAAAGGGTTGGACTTTGCAAATATTTTAAAAGGCTTGAACGGTGAAAATATTTTAAAAGAGTTGCACTGTGAAAACATTTAAAAAGGTTGGACTGTAGAAATATTTTAAAGGAGCTGGACTGTGAAAATATTTTAAAAGGGTTGAACTGTGAAAATATTTTAAAAGGGTTGGACTGTGGAAATATTTTAAAAGGTTGGACTGTAGAAATATTTTAAAAGAGCTGGACTGTGAAAATATTTTAAAAGGGTTGAACTGTGGAAATCTTTTAAAAGGGTTGAACTGTGAAAATATTTTAAAAGGGTTTGACTGTGGAAATATTTTAAAAGGGTTGGACTGTAGAAATATTTAAAAAGGGTTGGACTGTAGAAATATTTAAAAGGGTTGGACTGTAGAAATATTTTAAAAGGGTTGGACTGTGGAAATATTTTAAAAGGGTTGGACTGTAGAAATATTTTAAAAGGGTTGGACTGTAGAAATATTTTAAAAGGGTTGGACTGTAGAAATATTTAAAAAGGGTTGGACTGTAGAAATATTTTAAAAGGGTTGGACTGTAGAAATATTTTAAAAGGGCTGGACTGTAGAAATATTTTAAAAGGGTTGGACTGTAGAAATATTTTAAAAGGGTTGGACTGTAGAAATATTTAAAAAGGGTTGGACTGTAGAAATATTTTAAAAGGGTTGGACTGTAGAAATATTTTAAAAGGGTTGGACTGTAGAAATATTTTAAAAGGGTTGGACTGTGGAAATATTTTAAAAGGGTTGGACTGTAGAAATATTTTAAAAGGGTTGGACTGTAGAAATATTTTAAAAGGGTTGGACTGTAGAAATATTTTAAAAGGGTTGGACTGTAGAAATATTTTAAAAGGGTTGGACTGTGGAAATATTTTAAAAGGGTTGGACTGTGGAAATATTTTAAAAGGGTTGGACTGTAGAAATATTTTAAAAGGGTTGGACTTTGAAAATATTTTAAAAGGGTTGGACTGTGGGAATATTTTAAAAGGATTGGACTGTGGAAATATTTTAAAAGGGTTGGACTTTGAAAATATTTTAAAAGGGTTGGACTGTGGAAATATTTTAAAAGGGTTGGACTTTGAAAATATTTTAAAAGGGTTGGACTGTGGGAATATTTTAAAAGGATTGGACTGTGGAAATATTTTAAAAGGGTTGGACTTTGAAAATATTTTAAAAGGGTTGGACTGTGGGAACATTTTACAAGGGTTGGACTGTGGAAATATTTTAAAAGGGTTGGACTTTGAAAATATTTTAAAAGGGTTGGACTGTGGGAATATTTTAAAAGGGTTGGACTTTGAAAATATTTTAAAAGGGTTGGACTGTGGAAACATCAATCTGGAAACATCATCCCTATTTATAATGGGGGAAGTATTAATTCCACGCGGGCAAAGCCGCTATATATCACACTGATGCTGCTGCTGATCCTTAGGTTGATTCTTAGGTCGGAAAAAGTGAAATTGGGTTTTTCCATCTCGAAATTTTTCAGTAGCCAGCACGGAGTCTTGATTTTTAGTAGCATAAGGGTCGTCCCCGGTGGTGCGACGATATTGTGGCAGTGACTGGCCCACCTGGACTGGAATAGCCCAAGATAGAGAGGAATGGCGAAAGATGGAGGAGGCCTTCGCCCTTAAATGGGCACCCAATCAATTAACTAATTGAACAAGAAATATTTTATTTTTTATTAAATCTATAAAATCAATTTATTTACTTAAAAATATTTTTTTTGTGCCTGGTTTCTGTTAAAATGCATGTTTAAATTATTATTAATAAATCAACTAGTTTGTAATTAGAAACAAATAAATATTTTATGATTTTGTGTAACGATTTTTTAATGTATGTTTTTGGGTAATAAAAGGCTTAAATAATAAATAATAATAAGGGTCGTCCCCTACTCCGTTATTTAACATTTAACTTCTGGCTAAAAATATTGCTGTACTTTCTATAATATTATTAGTATATTTAGCCAGTTACGTTTACGTATAGGTACGTACTTACCTCTGCCTATCTCCTCCTGGAATACAGGCATGATGTTTTGCTATATTATTATACTTTTAAGAAAGGATCAAACATATTTATTTGACACAGAAGAGTTCTTACACAGGATTGATCCTTTTGAATATTTTTTTTTATCAGAGGGGAATCAGAATTAGATATATTTATTTGCACAGAGTTGACAAAAAAAACGTGTTAATAGTTTTTAATAATTGATTGCGTTGGAAGATCTCCCAAAAAGTGGACTAATAATCTAATGAGGGTTGCGGGAACCCGGTGGAAGCAAGATGCATAGGACCGGTCATTGTGACGATACTTGGGCAAGATCTATGTCCAGCAGTGGACGTCTTTTCGCTGAAATGATGATGAAGATACACCTCTGCTTAACCCATTGTAGAATGCAGGCGTGATGTTATGCTATGCGATACTTCTATTTGTCACAGAGGAGTTCTTTCTTGAATATAGGACAAACTTGCTTGCTTTTGAGTAAATTCTACTACAAAGGGATATAAGAGTGTTATTTATGTACAAGAAATGCAGATGACAAAGAAAGGTACTATTGGCATTAAATATGTAATTGAATCAAGTAATTACTGCCTAAGCCCTTCAGTCATAAAAACAAGACAATGACTTTGTTACGCGTGGACCGTAAACAATCTCTACTACGCACTGTTATTTTATCATGAAAACAAAATGATGATTGCGGCATTGACACAAAACTTGTGAAGAGGATAATCACTTGACGATTCGTCATCGTAGCTCTCTGTCTACTAGAAAATTGAGCAGAACGGAAACATAATAAAGTATGAATGGAAATATTATATGGACTTTTTTACCATTGATAGACTTACGCTTGACCACAATGATGTGGTCGACGATGGAGCACGCTTGCCTAGAAGTAACCTATTCACTCTTGACTTAAAGACCTCCAGGTTGTAGCTATCAGGATATACAGACTCCGACAGGGAATTCCACTCCTTAGCTGCACGCACAATACCCGGGAGTAATGGGTAGCTCGCCGTCCGATCAGCACCAGGCCCGAGAGTCGACGGCGCGTAGTGTTCCACGCGCGCCTCAAAGAGTTGTCAGCATTTCATGATGGGGCCCGTCATGGCCGATGCCTGCCCGAAGGTTGAGGATAAATTCGAAAGAGCTACCTCGCCCCAGGGCATTCAGGGCAGGGAAGGAACAGGGGTGGGTTTTAGTCAGTAATAGTCTGACACGCCCTCCCACTCCACCCTAGAGCGGGGTGGGGGTTGGGAAATCATCCAATGACATCTATTGGATGATTTCCCAACCCCCAAAAATTGTACGCACAATGAATGTGTTCTCAAAACGTTTTATGGGTGGGATGTCCATCATGAACTTGTAATGTCATCATGTTATGACAGACAATGACGAGGTTTATATCTCGTCATTCTCTGTCTTGTTCTTCCTACTTATAAGTATAATAAGCCCACTCTTTTGCTGTGCCATGGTTCCTTGGTGGCATACCAGGAAAGCAGTATTCAATCCCACACTTTTTTTTGTAAAAAAAATTATGTCTGGCAGCTCTTGGATTTTACTCTAATTGTATGCTGTGTTAAAGGTAGAGTTTGTGGCAAAGTAATAACAGCCGCACGGGTCGATCCATCAGGTTAAGCTACGCTTGCCGGGGTTGGTCCATGGATGTCAATCGTGGATCTTTGACAGTCGTTACGGGTCGTGAGAAGCCCGAAAGTCTGACAACCAGTCTTACCAAGGAGTATCGTATTACCCAGTAACTGGGTTGTGGAGGTCAGATATTCAGTCGCGCCATGTAAAATACTGGTATTCAGCTGCATCCGGTTAGACTGGAAGCCGACCCCAAGATAATTGGGCAAAGGCTAGGCAGATTGATTGAGTATGCCATGTTAAATTAGCGACCGGTCCTGTGCGTCTCGCATCCATCGGGTACCTGAGATCCTCACCAGATCATCGGTCTACCTTGTAGGAGGCCTTCCAACACAGCGTCTTCCGGTACGCGGTCGCCTCTCCAGAACTTTTCGAGCCCATCGACCAATCTGTTCTGCGAGCAATGAAAAAAAAAAAAATAAAAAAAAAAAAAAAAAAAAACTTTTTCTTTCTTTCTTCAATGTGCCTAGTCAAAATTTATTTGATTAAAAGACACCTTACATGATTATCACATGGGCCTGTCAGTTTGCAGATCAATTTCCGTGTCTATAAATAGAGCAAAGCCAATGATTAGTTTATTATTATTATTGCAGAGTTACTGCATTGTGATTTGTATTCGTTCTCTTTCAATATTTGGCCTTCGTCGGATGACTGGCGGCCTTGCGTATGTATGCTAGTCGCGCAGCCACTGAGATAATTTACACTAACCGTTTGGGGTTATCTATTTATATTTTATAAACCAAATTAACCTTAGAAAAGACTATGAAAATGTTTAGACAATAAAAAAAAAAACATTTGTGCAATTCACATGTGGTTGAAGTGAAACTTTAAAAAAAAAAAAAAAACAAAACACTGTATAATGCTTCCTATTTCATTTTAAAACACAAAACAAAACACTGTATAATGCTTCCTATCTCATTTTGTCACAGGTTAAATCTTATGAATTTATGTGTCTGTCTCTTTTTACTGTCGCTTTTTCGTTTCATTGACTTTCAAATCACAACTATGCTAAAGAAGTTTTCACTTCAATATACGTGCCGGCCGAAGCGATGTGCTTAGTATGTTGTGCTGCATTTGACTTGCTGTCTTGTACCGAAAGACCAAAACTTTTTTTTTAAGTCCTACTGTCATGTTCTCTATCTTTCTTACTTCATCCATGCTAATTTCTCTCAACAAACCCATATTTACTTGTACCTCTTTGAGCACACCACTCCATTCATTCTCTTCGTTCATCAACTTTTCAAAATAAACCTTCCATCGCTCTTTTATTTCGTCATCTTTCGACAAGACTTTACCGAGTTCATCTTTCATACATTTTATATGCATTATATCCCTCGTTCTCCTTTCTCTTAATTTTGTAATCCGGTAGAGCTCCTTCTGGCCTCTAGGGCTGTCCAGTAAATTATATAACTTTTCCTGCGCCTTAGCCCTGGAAACTGCAACCGCCTTTTTTGCCTTCCTCTTCCATTCTTTATAAATTTTCTTTTTCTCTTCTAAACATCACGTCTAAATGACTGGTTTTATTTATTTGAAAAAAATATATCTTACTCTAGACTATTTCTGTCGTAATTTGATCTGAGAATATTTGAAATTATATTTACATAACATTGTGTAATTAATTTGTAAAGTTATATCTAACGCGAATAATAAATTGAGAATCACGCAAAAACATTACAGCGTATTTTTATGAAACCTTCACCATTTAATTATGTATAATTTAGTCTCAGTGTTTTAGTTTAATACTTTTTGTTTTATGTGTAGTTAATTAATAATGCGTCTTATTTCGGGCAGCTCTCCTTGATGGGCGAGTCCTTTTACTGGGTGAACATTCGATGCGTTACGTGAGCTCAGCACAGAACACGCAAGCTAACCACTCAAGGTCGTTGGCAGCTAATAGCGCCTAAAGGTTGTCCGACTAGTGCAGAGGATAGTGTTTAAAATATGGAGAGGGGCCCAGCAGTGGGATATAACAGGCTAATTATAAAGAAAAAATAATGTACGGTACATTATTAACTGTCACTAAAAGCATATTTCCAACAAATCTTTGTGGATGGTAAACTATAAAACAACCGTTGCATTAATTACAATTATTTACTATAGCTACATAGGTGTACGAATATATACCGAAACTGTTCGATATTATAGCGCAATCTATTATTAAATCTACCTGCTATTATTTACTACTGTTTTGAAATAGTAATCTGGGCCCTAAACGTTACTCCGGTACCTACTTAGAAATAAATCGAGGACACTTAGTTAGTGTTTAAGTATTGGTGTTTGTCATAGAGTACTGAATCTTTGTAAAGGTCCATAGGGCCGAAAAATTTTGGATTGGCGACCGCGTACCAGAAGACGCAGCGTTTTTTTTTTTTATTATTGTTGATAGGTTTTATTACCATTTCATTCCATTTAAAGGCTCACGTTTGACCACTATCTCACCTGATGGTAAGCGATGATGTGGTCGAAGATGGAGCACGCTTGCCTAGAAGTAATTCACTCTTGACTTAAAGAGGTTGTAGCTATCAGGAAACACAGACTCCGGTAGGGAATTCCACTCCCTAGCTGTACGCACAATGCATGTTTTCTCAAAACGCTGGCACCGGTGGCACTTCGCCGTACGTCGGTCCGTTGATGAAACGGGCTTGGCGGAATCAAATTATGTAATTCCGTCGCACATTCCCCAAAATGTAACCGATAGAAAATCGACAGGGTAGCAACTCGGCGTCTATGTTCAATATGGACCGATGATCTGGTGAGGGTCGCAGGCATTCAATGGATGTGAGACGTTCAGGACCGGTCGTTGTGGTGATACTTGGGGGAAGCCTATGTCCAGCAGCGGCACTTCTTTAGGCTGAAGCTATAAGGATGATGATGACAGAATCTTTGCGTTGGTAGTGTCTAGAGACGTCAAATCTTTCTGCTTAGTCTTTTCTCAACTGTGTTTGGTTCGTCTTCCAGACTGACTGGATGCAGCTGTGAGGCTCACAGTGTGATCTGAATACCAGTATTTTACATGGAGCGACTGACTAACTGTGTCGCATGACACCTCATGGTTAGGCTGATGGTCAGATTTTCGGGCTTTGATCCAAATTCTTCTAATTACATCTGAAATAAACCGCTTTGCGAGCGTGCCGAGACAAGGAGAAGTCTTGGTAGACCCTCTTGGTACGTAACTAATGCATGATTATAAACACCAGTACTTATTATAATAATTGTGCCCACATAAGAAGCTCTATCTCTTTTAATTGTCACAAGTATTACGTATGCAAGCCTTTGGGCACGCCACAATTGCGGCAGTAAGGCCCCTCAGCCTCCTCGAGCAGACGCCCAGGGCGTCGGGGGTCGCGCCCAGGCCCGAGAGTCGACGGCGCGTAGTGTTCCACGCACGCTTGAAAGAGATATCAATAACTGACGGTGCTCGTCAGGGCCGATGCCTGCCTAGGGGTCGTGGGTAAATTCGAAAGAGAGTCACCACCCCCCTTGGCAAATGCAACTAAAGAAACAGGGATGGGTTTCAGTCAGTAAAAGTGACACGCCCTCCCGCTCCACCCAGAGCGGGAGATGTCATTGAATGATTTCCCACCAACCAAAAAATAAGGTATTCAAGCCTTCAATTTGTATGGATAATCGTTGGCACTCACTAACTCGCTTGATTTGTACCTATTGAAAGTATTGATAATGCTGTCACTCTCATCATCATAATTATTTCAGCCAAAAGACGTCCACTGCTGGACATAGGCCTTTCCCTAAGTGTCGCCACAACGACCGGTCCTGTGCGTCGCATTTACCGGATTACCGCGACCCTCATCAGGTCCTCGGTCCTTGTGGGTCCCGGCCTTCCAACGCTACGTCTTTCTATCTCTGTGGTATTAGTTGTGTAATTTCTGAAGTGTTTGAATTGCAACACTTTTGTGAAAGGAGAATAATGTTACTTACAAGTAAAACTGAATTCATTGAAATTAAGATGGCTCAATGTTTGTTTTTGTCGTCCACTAGACAAGGTGAATGAGAGGAAAATAGGTGTCAATGTTACCATTAAGTAATGTTGGAAAGAAGGTCTTAGATAAATGTGGGGAAAAACCTGAGTTGTTTGTTTTGATTTGTCATTATCATTGCCATTGATAGAGTTAGAGGAGCTCGTAGCAAAAGTAATAACAGCTGTACGGGTCGATCCATCAGCTTAAGCTACGCTTGCCGTGGTTGGTCCATGGATGGGTGACCATTTTTACATACCGAGACTCCTCCGTGCATCGGAAAGCACATTAAGCCGATAGGCTGTCAATCGTGGATCTTTGACAGTCGTTACGGGTCGTCAGAATCCCGAAAGTCTGACAACCAGTCTTACCAAGGGGTATCGTATTACCCAGTAACTGGGTTGTGGAGGTCAGATAGGCAGTCGCTCCATGTAAAATACTGGTATTCTGCTGCATCCGGTTAGACTGGAAGCCGACCCCAAGATAGTTGAGAAAGGGCTATGTAGATTGATTGCCATTGATAGAGTTCCTCCCCGAGTAAATTCCTTTTCATTTCATAATCATTCTATAACGTTCCGTAATTCATCAGCAGCGCCCCGGTGCTACTGACTAACTCGCTTAGGTTACCTGGTGGGTGTCCGAAGTGTTTTGCCCTGTATGTAGCGACTACTGGGCAGCTTAGTAGCAGATGAGCTGCTGTCTCGTCGTCCTGCATGCAGGCTCTGCAAAGTGGGCTGTCTGTGACTCCTATGATAGAGACGTGCTTATTAAAAGACCCATGGTCAGTTCTAACGGTCGTGACTTTCCGCAACTGAAGTTTGGTCAGTCGTAGGGCTTGCTTGTGAAGCGGTCATTAATGAATGGAAGTGCCTCCTTGGCCTGCCTACACTCGCTATGGTCAGCCCATAGCTTGTTGTGTTGATCTCTGGTGCGTTTCCTTACCAGATTGCGTAAGTATCCAAAGGGGAGAGGCATAATACGTTCAGGTCCCATCGCTACCATGCTCGACCCCCTTCTAGCGAGTTCGTCCGCTGCAATGTTGCCATGGGAATCGCTGTGTCATAAAATTTTTTGACAGACGACGGTCGGACAGACAGGCAGACGTAAACGTGAGTGACAATAATAGGGCTCCGTTGGGACCCTTCAGGTACGAAACCCTAAAAACAATGGCTTTTCGTACAAAGTTGTCATCAGCTGATCAAAATTAGTATGCGAGGTCCAAATTTTTGTTCCGAATTGACTATTCTTTCTTGAAGAAACCTGTTCACTTTTAAGGGTATAAGAAGTATTTGAAACATGGCCACGCATTTCCGTTACACGCTGTATAATTTAAGTGTTTGAATCTATGCTTGTCGAATAGGTTGCATTTCCTACACAGGATTCAACTACAAAACCAAATTCTCCGAAAATTCCTAAAAGCACTCATATTATCTAAGGATCGGACGCAGAACAAGGCTTGGTAGCCATACACGTGCTAGATTGTTTGTAAATTGGTCTCAATCTCAATACGTTGTAAAGAATACGTACAAAATTATTTGTTAAATCGACCGACTGAATTGGGGCTAAGACCTGCAATTATTTAATTTAGACTAATGTTCGTAAATTGTTCTGCGAGTAAACCAATTATTTTATAAAATGTGCATTTATGTAGTCCTACATGGTTTTATGGATTTTCATCTTGCTTATAGAGTAATGAAAACATGTCAATTTATCTCTCTTGATTAGATCTGATACGTAATTTATTTCAGTTTCAGACGTAATTAATTTTATTTAGCGAAAAAATAACATGAATGGTCTTCATTACACGTGTCATACGCTATACGATAACAGCTTGTGCGGTGGTAAAAATTTTTGCCAGTCACCTTGTTGACGATGCTTTTCGCGATAGGCGCGAGGGTTGATGGATTTGTGTGTGACTGGCGTATTGTTGTCTCGCGACACTCACGTGTGATGAATTGAGCAAGTGGGTCATTCAATTGATACACAGATTGAAATATAAAATGGTATAATGGTACATAAAATAAAGGTAAATGGTAAAAAGTCAAATGAAGCACAGGTTTACACAGAATTACGATTGAAACACAATATGAATTACTGCCCCAATAGTGGACAGTAACAACAGTCTGTACAAGGAGTGGTACAAGACACTTTAAACCGCCGTACAAGGTGTGGTACTAGGCGATAGGAGCGAAGCCAGAGGCCTACGAGCTCACTTGAGTCACTAACGCTGAGAGACTAATTTTGACTGCCAGGGGTGCCTATATATATTACCCAAATTCTATGGGGCACGTAGTGCAGCAAATGCAGACCCGGACAGCCAATACATTTTGTTAATTCTACAAATTAACTTGAACATTAGATTTCGACCAATCACAGGCATTCTGACATTCTAACGATAACCAATCAGAGAAGTCTTACTTATCTCTTATGTAATGAACACCTGCATATTTACTTTTACATATTTACTGGTCTTACTAACAACAAAACTGACATTTATACATAATACAAAGTATGTATTCTAAAGACAAACTGAATCTACGTTATACTTTACTATTAGATTCTAAATTCACATTCTCACAAATCTACAAACTACAATAAAAACAAAGGAACTTTACATATGTATTTCAATATGTACATAAAACAACATGGTGGATTCCGAAAACTTTCCACTGTCTGTAGCCAATCATGAGAAGCAGGAATATGATCAACCAATCACTGACTAGCCGAAATTTCTTACGACGGACTTTAACACAATTGGTCAATTCATAGCGCTGTGGCATGCACTACTTGCGCTATACAAAAAAGTTACCTCATAAACCTTGACATGGAACATATTTTTACCTTTATTCTTATGATATTTAAAACATAATATTACGTAGTTAAAACATAATAAGACATACTTAGGACATAATAAGGCATACTTAGGACATAATAAGGCATACTTAGGACATAATAAGGCATACTTAGGACATAATAAAAACGAACTATGCTAGCTATATTTAGCTATGGTCAGAGTGATGGCGCCATTTTCAACACCGGGGTGATGGTGGATCCTCTACATACCACCCCCCGTGAAAGGCTTCAACCGATCACGCTACCGTCGGTAGGAAGCACAATCACCCTGACCGCAGGTCTACGTAAGACCCCCGAAGTCGTTTCCACGTCGACTACCCTAACTATAGAGTCCATCCCGGGACTTACATTTCTAATCACCCCTTTTACCCACTGATTGCGTGGCCTATTCTGATCCGTTAGCAACACGACGTCGCCGACCTTCACGTTGGGCTCGTCGCTCGTCCACTTCTGTCGTCGCTGCAGTGCCGGCAGGAACTCACGCAGCCACCGACGCCAGAAGATGTCAGCCAATGCGCTGACACGACGCCACATGCGTCGCGAATCGACGTCGCCCGGATCAGGGCGCACGTACGGTGCATCTCCCGCGGCTGTGCCCAGCAGGAGATGATTAGGCGTTAACACGACGGGATGACTCACGTCGTCAGAGACGTAACATAACGGCCGGCTGTTCACTATCAGCTCGGCCTCGGTGAGGAGGGTGTAAAGGACCTCCTCACGTGGGGCGCGCTCTCGCAGCGTCGCCTTGAGGGCGTTCTTTATGGAACGCACCAAACGCTCCCAGCAGCCACCCATGTGTGGGGCCGCGGGAGGGTTGAAGTGCCAGGCAATACCCCGGCTGACGGCTTCTTCTTGGACCCGGGTGTGGTCCAGGTCCCGCAGCGCAGCACGAAGCTCGGAGTTGGCCCCGACAAAGTTAGTACCCTTGTCGGAGTACATGTGGGCGGGCCGGCCCCGGCGCGCCACTAGGCGCCGCAGGGCGAGGATGGCTGAGTCGGCGCTCAGCGAGGCCGCCAACTCCACGTGGACAGCGCGTGTGGTGAGGCACGTGAACAGCGCCCCCCACCTCTTCTCCCGGCGCCTCCCGATGGTGACCTCCATTGGGCCGAAATAATCGACCCCGCAGTGCATGAAAACACGACGCGTCACCTCCAGCCTTGCGGCCGGCAGGTTACCCATCTTGGGTGCCGCTGTCTTAGCTCGAGACAGCCGGCACACTTGACATGTTGATATTACGGCCTTTACTGTGGACCGTATGTTAGTGACCCAAAACCTTTCCCTTATTAGGTTCACTATTGCCTCTTGATTGGCATGTAAGGCAGACACATGATATTGCAGAACTAATTTACGGGTTAGCGGATGGCGCCCGTCTAAAATAATAGGATGGCGCTCGTCAAAAGAGAGCGCTTCACAAGCCCCCAGCCTACCCCTCACTCTAATGAGACTTTCATATAACATAGGGTCAAGAGATTTTAACCTGCTTGTCTGTGGCAGCTGCTTTCCATCTGAGAGTGCTGTCACCTCGGCTGGGTAACTTTCCTTCTGCATCTGGCGCAGGAGACGTATCTCGGCGTCGTGCAGGTCTTCTATGGAGAGTGTGGCAGTCGGTCTCTGCTTGCGGCATCTACTGATAAATGCCAGCACGCGTGCTAGTACTCGCTGTGTGCGTCTCCATGTTGACGCTCTGGTGTGGTCAACTACTGGCTCCTCTACTACCACCAGGTTGTGGGTGCGCTGGATCCGATTCCGACCTCAAGTCGGAACACACCGGCCACCGCTCCTGTGAACTCAGAAGAAAAGCGGGACCCGACAGCCACGCACCACTGTTTATCGGCCACGACAACCTGGTCGCTACGTCAGCTGGGTTCTCCGCCGATGGAACCCAGCGCCAGTCACATCTCTCAGAACGCGAGTCTATTTCACCTAATCTATGAGACACAAACTTTTGAAAATCTTTGGCATCAGAGTTAATCCAATTCAAAACTGTTTTGCTGTCGGTCCACAAGTACTTTCGTGTAATATCTATACCTACTTCCTTGACGACTGTGTCTGCCACTCGACATGCAAGCACAGCCGCCTGTAACTCTAGTCGCGGTATCGATACAACCTTTTGGGGTGCCACTCTTGCCTTGCCTAGTACCATGGCAACATGTTTCTTGCCATCCTTGGTGGTACCTACTAGGTAAGCGACTGCTGCATACGCTAACTCGCTAGCGTCACCAAAAACATGCAGCTCTACTTTACCTAAACTTAGCCCATACCACCTAGGTATTTCTAGGTTACCTAGGCACTGCAAATTATTGAGCCATGTGAACCATGCGTCCACCTCATTTGCAGGCAGCGGCTCGTCCCAGTCTATCCCAGACTTCCACACACGTTGCATCAATATCCGCGACTGAATCACACACGGATACAACAGGCCTAACGGGTCGAAAATCGACATGATAAAACGTAAGAATTCCCTCTTTGTAGGGATAGACTTACCCGATTTTATCTCGTCAGGTAATCGCTTAAATGACAGATCGAACGCGAGATGATCGTTGCTAGGCGACCATATCATACCTAGCGTTCTTTCTGTCGCGGACTCACCCTTGTCCAACGATACTTTTTCGGGCATTTCCAGCTGTAGGCGCTCCCGTAAATCTGATGAATTTGTAATCCACCCCCGTATCATGAAGCCCCCCTGGGCGTGTATGTGGGTGACTTGCTCGACCAGCTGACTAGCTTGTTCCACAGACCATACACTATCTAGATAGTCGTCCATGTAATGACGACTATGTGTCGTCCATGTAATGACGACTATGTATGGCCTCCACAGCCTGGGGGTACTCTCCTGAAAACCTATCTGCATTCTTGTTAAGAATGAAGATCGCGGTTGCCGGGGAGGACACTGCACCAAATATCATCGAGTTCATGACATATGTTTGTGGTTCATTAACCTTGTCTTGGCCTCTCCACAAAAACAGCTGGGCACCCTGATCTTCCTTCCTGATACGGATCCTCATGAACATATCAGCTATGTCCCCGCTGAAGGCTACTGGTCCCAGTCTAAACCTAATTAAAATACCTAGTAGTGAATTTAACATGTCTGGGCCAGTTAACAAGTTGTCGTTAAGTGACGTGCCCCCATATGCAGCAGCAGCATCATAAACCAGTCTCAACTTACCTGGTTTATTGGGATTGACCACCCCAAAGTGAGGCAGGTACCAGATAGGGTGGCTACTTAAGCCACCCTGGACCCTGGAGGCATACCCCTCCTCTAGTAACCTGTCCACCTGATTACAGTATGCTGCTGCATACTCGACATTACGGTGTAGCTTACGCTCCACGCCACCTAACCTTTGCAACGCTTGCCTTCTGTTATCAGGAAGTTGAACATTGTCATGCTTCCATAGCAGACCTACTTCCCATTGCTTGCCATCTGCCGTCATCTTACTGGTAGATTCTAAGATGGCAGTGGCTCGCTCATCTTCCCAATGTTTGCGTGGGGCCTCCCTAACACCGATGGCCTCCAGGTCAAACTGTTGCTTGACCATGTCATGCAACATGGGTAGACTAGACATACAATTTACTTTACATGAACTGTCAGCGGAAAACAATTTTCTAATAGGCCCGTGAACTACCCACCCTAGCTTAGTGAGAGAGGCAACTGGCTTACCAGACTTTCCATGGCGTGTCTCCTCACTGGCGAGCAGCTCCCAGTTGTCCTGCCCGATCAGCAGCAGCGGCTTGGCTCCCAACATTTCCTCGCAGCCCAAGTCACGGAGGTGGCGATGCTCCTCCATGATGCCAGCAGGCACCGACTGCGCCGGCAGGTCCAGGTCCTGTAACGTGCGACACATAATATTAAACGTTTTGTTTGTAGCTCCGCGTACTGACAGTTTAATAACTTTCGAACTGGAATCATACAATTCGATACCACGTGCGCTTTGGATTCTAATTGGTTTTTGGACACCTTTAACATTTCCAATTAGACTCTTGTCCACCAAAGACACAGTGGCCCCGTCGTCCAATAGGGCGTAACATTTCTTAATGTTGTTGCCAACTTTTACCGTCACTGGTATAACTTTCAAGAGAGCACTACCTACATTACTTCGCATGTTGGTTACCGATTCGTGCTTCTTCTCCTGATGTAACATTACATGGTGTGCCGCGTTGCATTTTTCACACCTTTTACCTCGACAGTGGATACGTGGGTGATCTTTAACTAAACATTTAAAACATACCCGCGTACTTTTGACGTGTCGCCACCTCTCTTCACTATTTAATCTAGCGAATCTCTCGCGATGCAGTAAAGTGTGCGTTTTCTGACATAAGGAACATTTATACTCATTTTTAACATCAGCTGTTTGTCTTTCAGTGTCCGCTTCAGCTTGCACGAACAATTTCTGTTTATTGACATTTTGATTACTTTTGTTAGGCACAGCAGATCTCGATTTTAAATTAACAGCTGGGCCAGGGCTAGGCAAGTCTAGTTGAACATAATATGAAGTAGCCCTGGCTAGGTGCACTAGAAATTCTGACAATAATTCTAAACTAGGTGACACTCTGACATCAATGCCCTGTGACGATGCCACCCCCATCGCAAAATCCCCGTACTGTGCACGTTGAATAGGCGTAAGTTTAGACAACAATTAACTTACCAGCTGTGGGTTGTTGAGATATCCATTCGCGTTTATATTCCTCAATAACGACACACAATTACGTACCGTGGTGGAGAACGTACGCAACTCACGTCCACTTTCGGTGATCTTCGGTAATGCACGCACTTTCCTGATGGCACATTCCAATAATAGGTTCGGATGGCCGAACTCCTCGTCGAGCGCCCTCATTATGTCGGCTGGATTTAAACATGTGCGCAGCAGGTCTTCCACTGCCCGCCTTGCGTCGCCTTGTAACGACGTTCGCAGCCGAGCTAGGTTCTCGTATGACTTGAAGTTGTACTGGGCCGTCGTCTCCCAAAACATATTTTTGTATGCGAGCCAGTCTGCCGGGTTGCCACCAAACATGGGCAGCTCGTAAGCCTTCCTTGGCACCGGGCGTGGCCGAGCTATGCTTGCAATAGCGTCGGCCAACTGGTCGAAACGGTTGTCCCTCGGCTTGCGCTCCGCGTCCTCGGGCTCGTGCCCCCAATTTACTCCCTCCCTTGCTGCTGATGTCTGCGGACCAGCAACCTCACGAGTTGGCGCCGCCAACACTGGATCCGCAAACTGCACTGACACTGTGGGTGGTCGTCTTTGTTCACTGGGCACAAACCGTAGCACGGGCGCTGTCGTAGCGCAGGAACTAACTTTCGTCGCCACCGCGGCACTTGGCGTCGCGGCGCGTGTAACATACGTCGCGGGCGCACCGGTATACGTAACGGGCGCGGTCGCGGGCGCTCCGCTGTACGAAGTGGGCGCCGACGCGGTCACTTGCACGTGCGCGTCACTGTGTGTAGGTACGGCGAGTGTGGACGGTACACGATACTCCGATGACTCTTGACGTCCATCTTCTTGTGGAGTCGTGTCCATCCACTGTTCGACACGTCGGGTTGTAGTCCCCTCCTCGTCCGTACCCGATGAGTTCTCAGCGTCTATCTCTGCAAGATCGACCTCCTGCTTCTTCCTCACCAGCCCCTCTCTGAGGCGCACCAACTCCCGTTGTGCCTCGTACTCCGCCTTCCTCCTCAGGTACGTGGAGTGGCTCTGCCCGCTCCTGGATGAGGCGGCGACACTGGGCTCTTTCGACTCTCCCCTTCCACGGCCTCTTCGTGGCGTTACCTCTGGTGCTTTCACATTACGGTGATCTATTACTCGACCACCCACCAGAGGTATTGCCGGCGTGGGGAATGACGACGTCGTTGGTGCCATTGATGGTGAGGCGGGCGCCCTCTCACTGGGCACGCCCGAGTCCGACTCTAGGTGTCTTGTACTGGCCATTCTTCTTGACTTGCTTCTTGTCGTGGCCGCACTATGCTCACTCATAATACCCAGTCACAACACACAATCCGGCTCGAAGGACCAAATTGTTGACGATGCTTTTCGCGATAGGCGCGAGGGTTGATGGATTTGTGTGTGACTGGCGTATTGTTGTCTCGCGACACTCACGTGTGATGAATTGAGCAAGTGGGTCATTCAATTGATACACAGATTGAAATATAAAATGGTATAATGGTACATAAAATAAAGGTAAATGGTAAAAAGTCAAATGAAGCACAGGTTTACACAGAATTACGATTGAAACACAATATGAATTACTGCCCCAATAGTGGACAGTAACAACAGTCTGTACAAGGAGTGGTACAAGACACTTTAAACCGCCGTACAAGGTGTGGTACTAGGCGATAGGAGCGAAGCCAGAGGCCTACGAGCTCACTTGAGTCACTAACGCTGAGAGACTAATTTTGACTGCCAGGGGTGCCTATATATATTACCCAAATTCTATGGGGCACGTAGTGCAGCAAATGCAGACCCGGACAGCCAATACATTTTGTTAATTCTACAAATTAACTTGAACATTAGATTTCGACCAATCACAGGCATTCTGACATTCTAACGATAACCAATCAGAGAAGTCTTACTTATCTCTTATGTAATGAACACCTGCATATTTACTTTTACATATTTACTGGTCTTACTAACAACAAAACTGACATTTATACATAATACAAAGTATGTATTCTAAAGACAAACTGAATCTACGTTATACTTTACTATTAGATTCTAAATTCACATTCTCACAAATCTACAAACTACAATAAAAACAAAGGAACTTTACATATGTATTTCAATATGTACATAAAACAACATGGTGGATTCCGAAAACTTTCCACTGTCTGTAGCCAATCATGAGAAGCAGGAATATGATCAACCAATCACTGACTAGCCGAAATTTCTTACGACGGACTTTAACACAATTGGTCAATTCATAGCGCTGTGGCATGCACTACTTGCGCTATACAAAAAAGTTACCTCATAAACCTTGACATGGAACATATTTTTACCTTTATTCTTATGATATTTAAAACATAATATTACGTAGTTAAAACATAATAAGACATACTTAGGACATAATAAGGCATACTTAGGACATAATAAGGCATACTTAGGACATAATAAGGCATACTTAGGACATAATAAAAACGAACTATGCTAGCTATATTTAGCTATGGTCAGAGTGATGGCGCCATTTTCAACACCGGGGTGATGGTGGATCCTCTACACACCTAAATTGATAGAATGTTCAGTCTTTCTATCAATTTAGGTGACCTGCTAGATCAAGAAGAAGCACTGTAGCTTTTCTTCTGTCTTCCTCTTGTTTGATCCATATTTGCCCCTCTGCCGAGTCTAGGTCTCTTCCATTGGACGCCCTTTTGCCTTCTTGGGCATCCTGCATTTAACTCTAATCTTGCCCTGTTGTTGTCGTCCGTCTACCTAGTTCAAGACCAGTCTACGCTTCTCTATACAGTTCTAGTAACTCCTGGCTCTTCGAGGTGGCGTTAATATTATAAATGCAAAGTTTAAAGAATATAGTAATTTCGACACTGTGAAATGTTGAAACCAAAAGTCACAGACAGGTTAATGCCCTGTGAATGCAGTTAAGATGAAGTAAGTGGTTGCGGTTAGCGAAACAACAGAAACTCATAGATAATGTTTTGGTGATTCATTGATCATTAGTGTGAAATATTTAGAGAGGTAGTGAAACCTGACGACACGGTTGGCGCAGTGGTAGAGCGTTCGACTGCTGCGCTACGTGTCACGGGTTCAATCCCCGCACGGAACAAATATTTGTATGACCTGCAGATAGTTGTTCCGGGTCTTGGTGTCTTGTGTATGTGAATTTACATGTTTGTGAACGCACTTATTAAATTGCACCCACGATACAGGTTTATTATAAAAAAAAAAAATGTGAAATATAATTATAAGAGAGGTAGTGAAACCTTCTTTAAGGTTGCCGCAGACAGGCGCCATGGGAGGATGCGACAACGATACAACAACATTAATAGATTACTTGCAAATATCATAAATACCTAAGTATTCCGTTGAAAATGTTATTGGTTACACATTTGATTATATTCTTTTGTATTGTTCTTTAAAAAATGTTGTTTTTCACTGTTGGTTTCCCTAATAAATAAAATAGAATAGATTTCGCATTGTTGTCCGACCGCTGAAGCTTTTACTCTAGTACAAGATGCATTTATCCGATTGTGACGCTTTGGATAGATACTGTGGTTCGATCCATGGGTGGGGCAGTTTGTTAGGGTTTATCCATGAAAATATTCTAAGCTACGCCAGGAATATACAGGGTGTAAGGGGAACGCTTCCGAAGCAAGAACGTAGATTATATACAATCTAAATGCAAACGGATATCAGTAACCTTTCGCTTTACGTTGGCATCGCGTGGACATGGGGTCGTTTTGCCCGCGCGGTTGTCGCCGAGCGCGTGCACACTTTAAACTCGAGGTAATGCGCGAGCGTCAGCTGATATTTTACGAAAACATTGCATGCTAAAGTTGTAAAGAAAAAAAATGTATTCAATTGCAATTAAAGGTTTCATTTAACTGTTCTCACAGCATAGTGTAAAAAAAAAATTCCCCATTTTTTGATGATATCGTATCGAGAATCACTAGCTTTGTGACCTGTATCCGTTTTCGGAAGCGTTTTTCTTACACCCTGTAGATTTGTTCCTAATTTTGAACTTATTTTGTACGAGGCCAGATTCGTGGTTTATAAACTGTCTAATATAATAGTCTGTTTTCTTTTAAACTTTTTAGTTAAAAGAGCATGTTCGTAATTTTGTACCACTTAAATTCTAATTTAGACCAAGCCATCTTATGCAACTTCATTCCATCTAAGATTTCATATCCGTCACAATTCGGCACTAATTCGTAACTTACAAGTGTTACAAAACACATATGTACATCTCCATTATGTTATGTAACGGACAATTAGATTAATAATCAAATTACGTTATTCGGTGATTATTATGTATACTTGGTTTTTGTGTATGTGGCCTCCATTTGTTATGTAAGTTGTTTAGACGGGGAAATACTAAAATTCTTCTTTTTAGTATCATTGTATAGGAGCACCCGTTCGATTCACACACTATTTGGCATAGTTATTATTTTAGATCGAATAATTGCCAAACTGAAGCGACAGTTGGCAGGGCACATCGCAGAACAGATGGTCGATGGGGCCGAAAATTTCTGGAGAGCCAACTGCGTACCGAGAGAAGCAGCGTTGGAAGGCCTCCAATAAGGTGGACCGATGACCTGGTGAGGGTCATGGGAATCCGATGGATGCGAAACGTTCAGAACCGGTCGTTGTGGTGACACTTGGGGGAGGGCTATGTCCGGAGTGGACGTCTTTCGGCTGAAATAATGATGATGATGTTTGTCATCCAGCATCGGTAGGCCTCCCACAAGGTGCACCAATAACCTGGTGAAGGTCGCGGGAATCTGCTAGGTGCGAGAAACACAGGATCAGTCGATGTGTCGACGTTTTCGGGGAGGCTTACGTCTGTCTTGCGTCTGATGTCACCATTTTCAAATTATATTTTAATGGCCGGAAAATGTCTTAGACTATTGCCACAAGTTTGGCGCCATGACTATTGTATAAGCAAACGTAATATCCGACCATAATTTCTGTTAAAATAATACAGACCCACTTCCCACGACCCACTTGAAGTTCTGTAAGTCCACTCAAAACTAATTATGAAATAATAATAATTGGGTGTTAAATTAAGAGCGTTCATCGCGCGCGGGCTGGCAATGCCACATTTCTAGAGGTTTCCTTATTATTTTATTAAATTAAAATGAAAGTACTATTTGTAGGGTTGCGTACCCGAAGGGTAACTAACGGGACCCTATTACTAAGCTTCCGCTGACTGTCTGTCTGTCAGCGGGCTGTAACTATCTCATGATCCGTAATAGGTAGACAGTTGAAATTTTCAAAGAATGTGTATTTCTGTTGCCTCTATAACAACAAAATAATAAAATCGCACGGAACCCTTTATGTGCGAGTCAAACTCGTACTTAACCGGTTTTTTCTCAGTCAATTAACTAGATTGTTATATTTTATCATTATTTTTAACATTTACTATAAAATATTTAATCGTAATACGTGATAATACTGCAAAAAGTACCACAGAAACGAAAAGAAGAGGCAGACTGCAAAAAGAAAATAATTGACTGTAATGTAATTTTTCATACTTATAAATACCAACGATCTAGTTAATTTACTGAGAAAAATAGCACTTTCATTTAAAAAACACTAGAAATGCGACGTTGCCAGCCCACGCGCTATGAACGCTCATGGCCGCTTGGGAATGGGTGCCAGAGAACGGTGGCGAAAAAGAGTGCCTGGAAAGATATGGCTTTTGCCCAGCAGTGGAACATTATATCGATTTAAAAAAACCGGCCAAGTGCGTGTCGGATATCGCACATTTAGGGTTCCGTACCGAGGGAAATCAATATTTTGGTATTTGTTAGTACAATATCGGGTGTAAAAAGATAGTTTCCGAAGCCGAAAGCCATATTCTAAACATTATTTGGATTATTTTTTTCCACTAGACCATACCTGGGAATCCACTGGTTTTGGAGATATTGAAGGTCAAAGTTGCAATTTTTTTTACTTTTATATAAATTCCAAGTGTTATTACTAAACTTTTATCCAAACAAACATTACCTGAATTTTTGTTTCTTTTTTCGAAACTTTCGAAATTACTCGTTATCCGACAAGTACCTACGTGGCTTAGAGCGAAAGGGCGGAGTTTAACTCTACTAGCCTGGGTTCGTGTTACATTGCACGCGATAAAAAAATACATAGTTTTTATTTTTCATACTTACCTAAAAATAAAAGTCGTTTCCCAGCAATAATTTTTGCGCAAAGCTACTTTGTTAGACGTACAACAGGCGTAGTTAACGGCTTTGTGATGTGTCTTTTTACAACCTGTATACGCAATAATAAAAACTATCACCTTTCAAATTCATAGGTTAGTTTATTTCATCACCACTGCTCTCAAAATGGTGAAGGAACACATCGAGAGGAAACCGGCATGTCCTTGAAAAAAATTCGAAGACATGTGACATCTACCAACCCGCATTGGGCCCGCGTGGTGGATTACGGCCCACAGTCTTTCACAGAGAGAAGGCCTGTGCCCCAGCAGTGAGGACATTAAAAGGCTGATGATAATGATGATGATGATGATTAGCATCAAGGCTCAAACGGACAGCTGTGTGACGCATCAATGCGACAACATTTTTTCAGACATTTTTCTAATTCGTAGAACAGTTTCTTTGAAAAAACCTTGTTCACAAAAAAGGCGAAGTCGGTTGTTTTTTTTGTAAAAAAGTTTTTTATTTTTCACTTTTTAGTTGTTATACCCCAGAACTAAAAACCCCAATAACATGGAACGTGGAATTTAAACATTTGGAGAACACCAAAACGTCATCTAGGTATATTTTTCGTTTTCGTTCAGTTTTACAAAAAGCGTCGGGCGTATATTCTATCGGATAAAAAAAGAATTTTGAAAATTGGTTCTTAATTGACAGTTAAATCGCCGGACATACATAAAAAAAACCATACATACAGTCGAACATAGAACCTCCTCCTTTTTCGAAGTCGGTTAAAAATGAGTCGCATTGTCGCTTCGCACCTGTCTGTGGAAGCCTTTGCGCTTGTTAAAGAAAAGTGCACCAATTATATATGAGATCTTTAACCCAACCTGAAAAAGATAAGTTCGAGACGACAACTAATAAAGTTGATCAAATAAAAAGCAAAAAGAACTTTTATACTATTTTATTCACTTCACGTTTTTAAGAGTTACTTAGAAACTAGTGTTAAAAATAATTATATCACATTTCATTTTTCACATAAAAAAACTTATTTTACAGGATATTAAAATAGATGTTTATTGTAATTGTACTCAATATTTTGTTAACTTTTGAGGACGGAATGTACCTAAATAAAAAGTTTTGAAGAGAATTGAGAAGAAATAAAAAAAGTCGGTTTCATAGATACTATATATGAAGCTGTGTTGAAGACATATTTTTTCGTATTGCCAGTTATTAAATAATCAAAAACGATTTTGCTTTAAAACATTTTAACAGATGTCTTCTTATCGTGAGCATTTCGAGAGTGTGTGGTTTCTCAATGTATATTACAAAACATGGAATCTTCAAGCATTTGCAATTTGGCTTAATATACATAATATAGTTGCCAATACTCATTTATTGAGAAATTATAGTAAACTAACAAAGCTTAGATTAACTTTTAAAGGTTAATGTACTTAATTATGGTAATAGGATAATATATTAAAAACAGCTCAAAAACTTAGATGATTATTGATTCAAGTTACTCTCACCGTAAAGATAAGATACAAAATGGCATCTGAAGAAATAATATTATTGGTAACTACTCTATAATATTATGTAGCAGAGTTAAACTAGAGAATATTGTTTAAAACAAAAAAGGAGCGATATAATTATTAAGATATTACAAAAGAGCTGGTTATCGATAAACTACAAATAAAGGCCTCCACAGATACTTCAATGTGAAAAAATAAACTATTTAATAAAAAAAATACCAAAAAAAAAACACAAAAAATCGGTGACAGTTATTTGACACCGACTTCCAAAATTAAAGTTGTTTTACAATTTTTAGGGTTTTGTACCCGAAGGGTAACCAATGTGACCCTATTACTAAGCCTCCGCTGTCCATCCGTCCGTCCGTCCATCTGTCAGCGGGTTGTATCTCATAATCCGTAATAGGTAGACAGTTGAAATTTTCACAGAATGTGTATTTCTGTTGCCGCTATAATAACAAATTAACAAAATAAATTTAAAATTAAATTGGTCACATCACATCTGTTTGTGTGAGCCTAATATGTAATCACAAAATTGAGTGAGTGTTTGAACTTTTAATGCAAATCGAACTCGGTCTTTTTGAACCTAGGAGAGTGCGAAATCAATTATTTCTGCCAAAAAAATGTTGACGTGTAAGTGTTGTTAAAACCTATTTACATAAATGAAATTATTTATTATTTACCATTGTGTTTTTGAATTTGTATCTATCTGGTGATCTGGTTTCCGCATTCAGTCTGTGGTGGACCATTGTGCGTGAAAAACAGTTTAGATCTTAAAAGTAGTTAGGCTTACATTAAAGTTTACTTATTTATAACTTAAATAAAATTGGCAATTTATAACAATAGTTGTATTGACCCTAACATGTATGGTCATCTGGTACAAGATTAGAAATACAAGCTGCTCTGTCTGTTTCATTATTAATTCATTTGATTTCGTCTTACTACTCGAAAATTTTATTTCATCATCATTAAACAATTTGAATACTTCATTAATGAAGTCAGTTTTTACGAAAGTGATCAAAAATTCTAGTCGGTACTATTATTATGTCATTCTTTATAGTGTACCTATACATGTAGGTACAAACTGTTACCATGTTCCATCTTCGATAAATCATTAACAAGAGAGCCCGCCTGAGGTAATGCATAAAATATTAAAAAAAATAAACAATATGAGTAAAATATTCAGACACAACTTAGAATAAAGTTACTGAAACTAAAGAATATAATAAAACTAATGGTAAAAGTTACAGCAATAGAATATACAAAATATCAGAAAAGCATAAAGTAATAAACGACAATTTTCAGAAGACAGGCAATCAATACCTTAAGCAAAGGCCTTTTGTAATTAAAAATCACAACCTTATTAGTGAGTTTACAGTCCATCAGACTACCTTACCTAATTATAGTGGCCCTACTTAGTAGTACTATGAATATAATGAAATGTCAATATCTCTGAGTTAAAATTTTGGACGGAATTACCATTATTTCAAAGACGATCATTTAAATATAAATATCTCTACTGTTATTTGAAAATTCAATTTGGCCGTGACAGACTAGACAGCCGTCTGACATAACTAACTCAATTCACTATAAATATACCAACTACTTGTCTAAGACATTGATAGTTAGCTGTCTGTAACTTGCCTAAAGGTATTCACAAATTTCGTATTGTGACTTTCTACACTGTCAAAATGTCATGGTCCCTAAGTACAAAACTCCTAAATCAAACGCTCATTGTGTCATTCATAGAGATGCTAGTCACATTAGCCACTACTTCTAAGACAGGAGTTTCATAGAATTTATCCACCATGGCTCTAATAGAAGTGAAGGAACCAGCGAAGAGAGCGATGAGGGAAATCATGGCGATGATGATGTTCTTGTAAAGGATCCAATTGAAGGGTCCAAGTCCTTTGTCCCATTTGTGGACAGTGTCGATGATGGCTGGAGTGAGGAGGCCGAGGGTCGAGAGGAAGATGGCGCCGCTCAAATTGATGAAAAGCTCCAAGTCTGGGAAGGCCGCTGCGAGGCAAACTGTTGAAATGAAAAAAGTATGAGATTGAATTCTTCGGTTTATAAAATGTGCTCTGTATCTTCTGTGGATTTATTTCTCCTTTAAAAAACAAAGCTATAGAAAATCCGTCAAAATGACGTACTTTTGACGGATTTTCTATAGGGAACGTGCACGGCGTAGTCTGTGCCATGTAGTGGAGTAAATTCGAAACTTTTACCCTATAAAAACTTGTCATTGTCATTTCCGTGTCATATATGTATACACACACGCATGATGCACACATGCAGCACGCGTAACGTAGACTGCCATCTATTGAGTGAAATCCGCAACTTGTGCTGTAGAAATACTTGACATTGACATTTATGTGGCGACATCTATAGTTCCTGCACGCTCCCTATAGCTTCGTTTTTTAATATTTTATTATTTTTAGCCGCCCACGATGTCATCATCGAGACAGTTTCGTACTTTTTTTATATAGCGAATTTAACAAACCTAAAATTATGATATTAGTTAAATAAATTATTTGTATCTCATTAACATGATGTTATTCATAAAATATTAAGTTATTTGGCTCTCTTAATAAGTGCCCCGTAAAAAATATTACGAGCGTAGGACGGTCAGTACGGCCTAGTAAAAAAAAGATGCCAAAACATCCCTTACAATTAATTCTCAACTTTTTTAGCTCTCAAATTAGTCTTGTAAGCCCTAGGGGTATGTCATGAAACCCGAAACAATATCGGTGGGTCCTAATAATAACAACACGCTTTTTAAAGCCCTAATTTATGCGGGCCTGGCTATACGTCAATTAAAACAGATCAGATCTTAATAATGGCAACAAGTAGTCGCGTATAATCGTGTACGATGGTACAGAACCTTTCATACCCGAGTTTTTCATATCAATGTTTATTCTTGTTATAGATTTTTGAAATGGTCTTTAGGTACGGGTAACCTTAGCTTGTTCTTACCTGAGCCAACAACAGCAGTGGTCCTGATAGCGATCTGCGCGATGTTGTGGTACCTCACTGAGATCTTGTTGTGCAACTGCCTCCAGATCATCTCCATGGGTACGTAGAACTGGAGACTATAGGTGAAGAGGATCGCTAGCGCCATCAGGATTTTCGCGCTTTGGGCGAGGCTGAAAAGAAGGATAATGCAGTGTTAATGTAAATTCTAGGCTGCTTATAAAAAGGTATAAGTTTTAAACCTCCCAACTTCTTATCTTAAAGGTTTTTTTTTCGAATTCTTGACTGCTGAAATAATGAGATATAGTTTCGAGCTCCGTGTTAAACTATTTAAATGTTAAACACCTGCCTGAATAATCTCTTTGGGGAATTCATTAATGATAATACACTCAGATGTATCGGGTATAAAAAGACAGTTTCCGAAGCCGAAAGTCACATAATCTTCTCATTATGGATATTTTTTTTCCACTAGACCATACTTGGGAGTCCACTGGTTCTGGAGATATTGAAAGTCAAAGTCGCAATTTTTTTTTACTTTTTTACGGAAAAACATTACCTGCATTTTCGATTTATTTTTTTGAATTTTCGAAATTACGCATTTGCAGTAACAATAAAAATCTTTTTTACAAAAAAATAGAACCGACTTCCAAAAAAAGTGTAAAATAACTTTAATTTCGGAAGTCGGTGTTCCTGTTTTGTGTCTTCGTTTTTTGACACTGACTTCCGAAATTAAAGTTATTTTACACTTTTTTTGGAAGTCGGTTCTATTTTTTTGTAAAAAAGTTTTTTATTTTTTACTTTTTAGTTGTGATTCCCCATTAAAGTGTGTTAACAATTCATAGACATAAGATAGCAGCAATCGCGGTAGATTTGCTGTCAATTTTTGAAGAGTTCCGTTGTCTGTCTCCGAAACCCATCATCAGATCTTTTTGAAATTTAAATGGGACCATTTCGGAATAAACCCCTTTCGAACAAAAAAAGAATTTTGCAAATCCGTCAATACATGACGGAGTTATGCCCGAACATACATAAAAAAAAAAAAAAAAAAAAAAAAATAAAAACCTCCTCCTTTTTCGAAGTCGGTTAAAAACGCAATGAATGTCAAACGTATCTGACAAGTACTTACGTGGCTTAGAGCGAAGGGCTTAACTCCACTTGCCTGGGTTCGCGTTACGTTGCGCGCAACAAAAAGTTTTTTTTTTGTTTAAACTTAAAAATGAAAGTCGTTTCCCAGCAATAATTTTTGCGCAAAGCTACTTTATTAGATGTACAGTATACGTAGTTGACGGCTTTGTGATACGTCTTTTTATACCCAGTAAAGTATTGCTTTTTGCAAATTAGCCTCTTGTGTAGCAATATTGTAACAGTATAGTATTACAATATACTCGAAAAGAGTCAGATTAAAATAAAGCTTAAAATTAATACTCACACTTCATCCTGTGGCAGATTCAAAGTGACACTTCCCCTAACATCGTCTCCATACTTCATATAACCGAAGAACCCGACGATGCCATAGAGCGAGATCACGATGGACATGGCCACATTCAACACTCCGGGACAACCGAGGAACTGTTGGGGCTTAGCCATTTCATTCTCAACCGGCATCACGACGCCGATGCCTTCCATGGCGAAGATCACTGTGCTGAAAAGGGATAGATATATTTTTAAATGTATATCTTGAATGCACTATAGTACGACAGTTAAAAAGATGCACCGTTCTAGAAAAAAATGCGTGGGGCGTACTGAAAGTTTCTGGATCTGGCCACTTACAACAAAAAAATTAAAAAGACAACTCTTTGGGAACGTGTTGGTTTTTAATTTGAGAGACTGTCATTTGTTTTTTTTACTGTGGCGTTGTTTCGAAAATTGTGTGTCGCTATCAAAATAAATTTTTAACTTGTGAACATTCGTTCAATGATTTTTATAATTTTCGCTGTGCCTTAAAGCAACAAGAGAGTTGCCAGAGACTTCCATTGGCATTTGGCGATGAAGCACCATGTCGCAAATCTGTGTATTCATGGTTTTGAGAATTTAGACGTGGACGTGATCATCTCCATGACGAGGTACGTGAAGGTCGGCCGGCGACTGCGGTTACGGAATCTAATATTGATACCGTACCTACAACTTATTGAAACTGACAAAAAATTCACTTGTCAGCAAATTCGTAATTTGTTAGGCATTGGAATGAGCCAAGTGCAAAACGTTTTACATGTGCATCTGAAGGTTCGGAAGCTTTGCACTCGATGGATACCGCATGACCTATCGGAGGACCAGAAGCGACTGCGTGTCCAGTGGTGCCGTAAAATGATAAAAAAGTTTAACGGAGGACAGTCATTGGCTGTCTATAACATCGTGACAGGTGACGAAACCTGAGTGTACTGCTTTGAATCCAAAAGGAAAACCCAGTCGGCAGAGTGGATTTTTCCTTTTGAAGATTTGCCGACGAAAGTTAAGAAAAGTCGGAGCATTAGCTAAAAGGTAAAATATTCTGTTAAACCCGTGGATATTGTTCTAAAATAGCACTGGCCAACTTTAAATTAAATCATTAATCAAATTTTGTTCTAACGCGGGTTTTACGTATTTGTTAGTTCCTTAACTCAATGCTGGATTTGACCCATTAAACAACCTTTTGGAATAACTATACTTTAGTCAGTAGTAAGTCATTAAAAGTTTCAGAGCCGTAGAAAATTTAATAGTTTTATTAGTATTGAAATTGGGACGGTCGTTAGTTCTAATTGTTCTAGACTTTTTAGTTGTAATGTTGATTACATTTCACCTTTTGAATTTAAAGTATCTGTTTAATGTGTTAGAAGTAACTTCGTTTTATTAGTTGAAGTTTTATTTTGGTAAACTAGATAGTTTAGGTTTGGTGATAAAGATTTAAGTAAGCTTTGGAAACTTCTGATAAACATACAGAAAGCAAATAAAAGAAAGAAAGGAAAAATATTTATTTGCCGACAGTCACCAGATTTCTACTTCTATCGTAGTCATCTTCATTCTTTATGGTTCCCGATGAGACATATATGTAGTACAAATCAACATCAACAATAATTCTATAAATATGGTGGTTGGCGTGCGTGTGCGATGTCTCATTGTCATGGAGCATTTTAGCAGCCGAAGAGTGGTTGTTTTAAGATATAAAAAGCCAGCTAAAAACTAAAGATGGCCAAGTCCACTGTCGAAATCCGTGAATGTCATAAAAGTCATAAAACGATAGAGACTACAGTATTGCAACATGTATTATGTTAATTATGATAATTTCTCTTAAGGCGCAGTGCTAAGACCTTGAGTGGTTGCTTGCGTGTTCTCTGCTAAGCTCAGCACGTAACGCATCGTACGCCCACCCAGTAATAGGGCTCGCCCATCAAGGAGCGCTGTCCGAAATAAGACGCATTATTAATTTATTACACATAAACCAACAGGTATTAAACTAAGACACTGAGACTAAATTATAAGTAATTAAATGATCTTTAAAATGGCGAAGGTTTCATAAAAATACGCTTTATAGTTTTTGCATCATTCTCAATTTTTTATCCGCGTTAGACATAACTTCACAAATTAGTTACACTATGTTATAAAAATATAATTAAAAATATTCTTAGATCAAATTACGACGAAAATTGTTCAAAGTAACACATATTTTTTTCAAAGAAATAAGACTAGTCGTTTAGACGTGATGTTCAATTAAAAACCATTAAAAGTCGTATAACTGCGCCTTAATACGACTGTTGGAACTAAACAAATGACCACTGTTTAGATACACTTTGACAATTTTTGTCTTTAATTATCGCTGTTCTGGGATTCCGACTTGAATGAAAACATTTACGCAAGTACGTACATAACATGCTTAGAGTGACGTCATTATTCTTTTAAGCAAACGCTTTCATTTGATACTCATAGTATGGGAATACATAAAAAGTAACTAGTCCACCACCTTTGGGAGTCCGCCATATCAAATTTAGAATAACGTCACTTAGATAATCATGTATTGTCATCCAAACTAAACGTGAATGCAAAACTTCAGCTCAATCGGAAATCGGGAAGAGGGTCTAATTTAACTTCTAAGATTTTTTTACATAGTTGAAAGTCAAAGCTAGTTAAGGCGCAGTAGTACGACTTCTAATGATTTTTAATTGAACATCACGTCTAAACGACTAGTGTTATTTCTTTGAAAAAAATATATGTTACTCTAGACCATTTCCGTGGTAATTTGATCTCAGAATATTTCATATTATATTTTTATAACATAGTGTAATTAATTTGTAAATTTATGTCTAACGCGGACAAAAAATTGAGAATCACGCAAAAACTATAAAGCGTAAAAACCTTCAACATTTTAAAGATCATTTAATTATTTATAATATAGTCTCAGTGTTTTAGTATAATACCTGTTGTTTTTTGTGTAATAAAATTATAATGCGTCTAATTTTGGACAACGCTCCTTGATGGGCGTGTCCTGTTACTGGGTGGACGTACGACGCTTTACGTGAGCTCAGCACAGAACACGCAAGCTAACCACTCAAGGTCGGCAGTTAATAGCGCCTTAAAATAGAACCTTACCTGAGAAACAAAGGCCACTGCGTCACACTGGCCACCACAACCCTTCCCTCAGGCTTCGGCAGATCACTGAAGATATAATACATAGTGATCGCGAAGCAGATCACCAGGAAGACGTTAGCTATCGCCGAGAATGGAACCAGCCACTTCAAATTTCTGATTTGACAGATAAGTACCAGTGGCACTAGGGTTAGTGCGCAGTAGGCTTCAACTGATAACTTATATTCTGGAATGTACTCGTCTAGGACCTGAAACAAATGAATAATTATGGCTTTTTACAGTGGCTGCGCTTCCGTGGATTTTCTCACAGGCACTGTGCATTTCTTCGTAATAGAAGTAGCTTATGGTGGTCAGCGATGGTGTTGTTCTCTATTAGTGACAGAATTTGCGTAATCAGATCCGTAGATACTTTCTGATATTATACAGCATGTAACAGAAACCCTGTCTGATCCAATAAAGGCGTATTCCTGGTTTAACATACGTACTAGAATAAATTGTAAAAAAATGTAACTCATAAAAACAACTCAACTCATAAAAAGTTTTTATAAAATATGGCAAATTTACACTAAATATTATGGCAAATTTTCATAAGTTGACAACACTTCACCGGCCGGCGAAATCTTTTCATTTTTACCTATTTTTATTTCGATAAAACGATACCGCCCTGCACTAGCTGCGCTGTAGGCACTCTTTAACAAAGGATCAAAAAGACCGTCTCGCTCAGGCAGTTTCTTTGACACAAAACTGTAGGTGAACTTTGTCGAAAGCTCAGTGTTGCCTTTGATAAGTTTTTCTTTTTTTTAAATTAATTGTTTTCAATGGGGGAAAATATAATAATCTCGTATCCATTAAATGAGTACGTATATATGTACGCAGTACGATACCAAATAATACCTTTCAGGATCGGACAGGGTTTTTGATACAAATGCTGTATACACATAATTTTATCTCAATAATTTTAGTTTAGAAGACTAGCTGCTATCTTATTTTAATCTAGAGATACTATAGAGACTCTTTCATTAGGACCTCTGTATAGGGTTTCAAACCCATGGCAAATAAAAATAAACATTAATTGAACCCTTATAAGCCCGATGACAACCCGGGTTGTCATCGGGCTTCTTCGACAACCCAAGGTTAACGTTTGCTTGGAAAAAAATTTAACCTCTTAGGAAACTCCGAAACTCAACTGAGTTTGAAAACAAAAAAAAACAGCCTCCTACATCTTAACATCCGCGGACAAACCCGGGTTGTCGAAGAAACCCGATGACAACCCGGGTTGTCATCGGGCTTATAAGGGTGAAGTTTTAAAAAAATAAGATTCTCTGAATGATTAAGGTTAGCTCTCAGACCGATAGGCGTACGTGAACTTATTAGAATGTAAAATTTATTCTGATAGGAATAAACTCTAGATCTAAGCGCAACTAAGCCTGTAATTGTATAATATACTTAATACCTAGATGTATGTATTAGAATTAGTTGCAGTGAGTTGGGCTAAGTTGGTGTCTGATAAAAGTAGCCACTATTTTTAGTTTCTATGATAGTCTGATCGCCTAGTGAGGTGATAATAGCAATGCAACATAAAGGAGATTTTAGCAGATACAAAAAAGAAACTCTTTTACCGTTAGTGTATAAAATCACTCAACATTAGAGGCGGTTCATTTATAACCAGAGCAAATAAATCGATAGTATTAAGTGCCGATTTCACCAATTCTAAACGCCCAGTTAAACGCGTTTATGCTCGCTTAAACGCGTTTAGCAGCTATCATAAAGCTGAAGAGTTTTTTTGTTTGTTTGCTAATCTCAGGGACTACTGGATCGAATTGAAAAATTATTTTTGTGTTGAATAGTCCGTTTATCGAGGAAGGCTATAGGCTATTATAATATCACGCTGCAACCAAAAGGAGCATTAATGAAAAATGTGGCAAAAACGGGAAAAAAACCCCTTTTGAGAGCTTCAGTTGCGTGCGCTGCGAATACGGTTAAAGTTACGCAAAAATTATGTATGACGGAGTTGCACTCCTTTTAAAGTTTAAAAAAAAAGTCCGTGATAGCATATGTTCTATCTTTTAAGGTTAACTCACTACAATCTTTTTTCTGGTTTTTATTTTTTAAGCTAAGTTCAGTAAAACCTAGTTTATTAGCTCTTAAGTACATTGTTACTAACAAAATATGGACCTGGTCTGAAAATAAATGTTTATTATTATTCCATTTATTTCTATTTTTTATCTTACAATTTACATTTTTAAATATTAAAATATAAAATATAAAAACATTTAAAAATATAAAAAATAGTATCCCACCGGTATCGGGATAGGGTCCAAGCTACCGGTGGTCAGGGCTCCTGAGAGAGGAACCTCCTAACTATGCGCGCCGTGTCCAGGAGTACTGCCTTCTGGATCAAGCCCTTGATCCAGCTGCCCAACGAGAGCCTCCTTAGGTGTTCGTCGAGGCTCTTGGCTATTAAGCCATTGGCCGTCACGACTATCGGCACAATGACTGCTGTATCCACCTCCCACATGTCGACAACCTCGCGAGCCAGATCAAGATACTTTGTTTTTTTATCTTTCTCAGCCTTCACGAGGTTCTCGTCATGAGGGACAGCTATATCAACAATCATTGTGCGACGCTCTTGTCGATCTATCACCACTATGTCAGGCTTATTGGCAACAATAGTCCTATCAGTGATGATAGATCGATCCCAATACAACGTGATATTGCCATTTTCGAGAACTGGGTCGGGCTCATACCTATAGTACGGTACTTCAGATTCCACAAGATTGTATTTAAGAGCAAGTTGCTGATGGATAATCCTGGCTACAAGGTTATGTCTAAGCAAATAGTCTCCGTTAGCTAGACGAGAACAACCAGAAATAATGTGTCGGATTGATTCCCCGGGTCGGTGGCATGCCCGACAGATGTCAACCGTACCGTCCTTCACAATATATTTCCGGTAGTTATTCGTCATCATAACTTCGTCCATAATCGCACAGACAAAACTATTATTATTATTATTATAGAGCGAATGGTGAAATCAGCCCTAAATAGGTTATTGGTATTAATCACTAAACCACGTGCAAAATTAAACTAACTTTTGTCAAAGCGCCTTTCAAAATTATGACAGCAAATAATTATAATCAAAACTTTTCTATATTTAAGATATAAATAATTTTATTGTATCTTAATTAATTTGGCTTCTATTTAATTAATTTTACAGCCGTATAAGGAAAGTTTTGCAATTAATTACAAAGCTTCTTAGTTGCTTATAGAATGTTTCATGTTTTTTCGCGTACCTAAAGACCAAAATCAAAGATTTCACGAAAACATCATAATTCTAAATACATAACAAAGGTTATTTTTTTACGTCAAAAAGTAAGAAAGAAAACCAAAGAGTTTTCCGCTTAATTACGCGAACCTTTACTTCAAACTCGTTTTTTCTCACGGCTTCGTTTGTGTTTCGCGGTTCCGTGGCATATCTTAAAGAAACCATGGAATTTATCAGACTAAATAGCAGCCTATGGACTCAGTAACACTGCAGCCAAACCTCTATCAGTGAAAAAGTTTTCATAATCGGATCAGTACTTCCAGAGAATATCTCTTGCAAACATACAAAGAAAAAATGTCACCTTCTGCGGCTTCGTCCGCGTGGAATTATAATTCTAGTGGATACCTTCTCTTCACAAGGAACACATCCTCCAAATTACATGTCTCTAGGACCAGCGGCTTAGGCTGTGCCTTGATATATCAGTCAGTCAGACAGGACTTTGAATTTTATATATACAGATCAGCCCCCTTTTTCTGGGTGGGAAATCATCATTTAACTTCTCTTGCTCTAGGTGTCGTCTGAAGAGAAGTTATTCGATGATTTTTGTCTCTTACTGACTAAAACCCACCCATGTTTCTTCAGTTGCCTTTGCCAGGGCCACGGCCCATGGGCCGAATTGGGCGCCTACCATGACGTCTAAAAATCATCATAATTCCGGTATGAAAAAGGAATGGTGCTATTAGTCCGATATCTCTATTTCGCTCTCAAACCGTAACTATGAGGACTTTAAGCCGTCAAGGTTTTTTTTTTTTTTTTTTTTTGGGGGGTGGGAAATCATTTTATGACTCTTTCCGCTCTGGGGTGGAGCGGAAGGGCGTGTCAGACTCTTACTGACTAAAACCCACCCCTGTTCCTCCCTGCCCTACGCGCCCGGGGGCGAGGTAACTCTTTCGAAAATATCCTCCACCCCCGGGCAGGCACTGGCCGTGGCAGGCCCCGTCCTTTGCTGACAACTCTTTGAGGCGCGCGTGGAACACTACGCGCCGTCGACTCTCGGGCCTGGTGCTGATCGGACGGCGAGTTACCCGCTACTCGCCGTCCGCAGGCCCGGGTCTACGGTGGCCGGAGATCGTCTCGCAGCCCCTGGCGTCTCCTGCGACGGCTGCTGCTGGCGGCGCTAGGGCGGCTTTGTCTCTGTTGAGTCTCCCTAACGTGTGCCGCCTCCCTCTTCGCGAGCATTACTGCTTCGCAGAAGGTGGAGACGGCCCCCCATTCCCTCTCACTCCGTACCATGGCCTGAACCAGGGCACGGCGCGAGAGGTCGCTGCCGCCTATCGCATCCACGAGGACACGGCGGTGTTCTGCCCAGGCGGGGCAAACCTCCACCGTATGCTCCACCGTGTCCACTGGGCGATCCTCGCAGTGGAAACACGCAGGGGTCACCTCCGCCTTGATCCGACACAGGTACCTCCCGAAACAGCCATGTCCGGTGAGCACCTGCGTCAGGCGGAAGGTGAGGGCGCCATGACGCCTCTCCAGAAGCCGTCATGGTAGCGGGAAGTTAAGAAGAATATTTTTTTAGAATCAATTAATTTTGATTTTCTTACCTCTTTAAAGTTTTCAGCAATGAATACAACATAAACACACAGTGCTGCTAGATAGGTGCAGGTCATCGCATAGTCCACGAAAGTCCTGAAAAAAATGAAGTTTTTTTGAAACACTACCTTAAATTGACCTGTGAGCTGTGATAGACACTGCCAGCAGATTTACCCGCGTGGAACTCACAAATTATCCCAGGGGAAAACTGAAGGGAGAAAAAGCATTCTAGAATATGGTCTACCCTTGTGTCAGAGTCATCCAAATCCTTTCACCTGTAAAGGCGTGAAAAGATTACAGATAGACAGAGTTACCTTCGGAGTTATAACGTTAAGTATGGATTGAATATCCTCCACTCGGCTCAAAATGAACCCAGCTTCCCTCAATCAAGTTGAAAGCTATTTATGAAGAAGCAAGACACGAGCTAGACACGTGATACGTGAGACAAAGTACCGACGGTATTATTTTGTCGAAGCCTAATAAGGCTTCGTCAAGATAAATTTACGGCACGTGTAAATTAAACACATGTAACATCAAAACTTGCTGATAATAAAAACTTTTTTACAAAAAAATAGAACAGACTTCCAAAAAAAGTGCAAAATAACTTTAGTTTCGGCAGTCGCTGTTTCTGGTTATGTTTCTTCGTTTTTTGACACCGACTTCCGAAATTAAAGGTATTTTGCACTTTTTTTGGAAGTCATTTCTATTTTTTTGTAAGAAAGTTTTTATTTTTCACTTTTTAGTTGATTCCCCATTAAATTGTGTTAACAGTGCATAATATTTATGCGATAGCAGTTGCAATCGCGGTTGATTTACTGTCATTTATTGAAGAATTACGTTGTATGTCTCCGAAACTCATCATCAGATCTATATGAAAGTCCGAGATCCAGTCTTACCAAGGGGTATCGTATTACCCAGTAACTGGGTTGTGGAGGTCAGATAGGCAGTCGCTCCATGTAAAATACTGGTATTCAGCTGCATCTGGTTAGACTGGAAGCCAACCCCAAGATAGTTGGGAAAAGGCTAGGCAGATTGGTTCATCTTCGTAGAATGGCTGGTAGCAACTGGTTGACAGTTGTTGTCTCATCAACTTTCATCTAGTTGAGATGAATAACGTGCGATTGAAGAGGTCTATGTTCAGTAGAGGACTGCTGTTGGCTGATGATGTTAATCATCATCATATTGCAACAGTCATATTAATCAAGCATCTTACTTTGCAAAGTTGGCCCAGGGCCTTAATCTCTGAGGTCCAAACTCGAAGGCAGCACCACACGTTTCCGCGAAGCCCATCGATGGCTTCTTGGCGTCAACGCATACTTCTTGTGATGTTTTGACCTGGGAAAAAATAGAAGTTTTTTTTATAGTAATTTGAAAAGGTGAAAATTCGTCGTAGTTATTAATCGCCTCTCAGTTGAGAAACTATTCATTAAGAGCTATAATATCGAAAATATAGCTTTTCGATATTATAGCTCAGCAGCAATAGATATTTAGTAACAAATTATAAACGGTTTGCGGATTTTTTTCATGCGGCTTGGTGGGGGCTACCGCGCGACCAGAAGGGGCTGTCGCGCAGGTTATTGAGTGTTTTGATAAAGTGTTTTTGGGTTTCTCCCTCTAGGATTTATCAGAAGCAGCTCGAAACCTATATTTGTATCCGATGGATGGCAATAACTCGCCACTTAAATAAACAAAAAAAAATATTAAGACAAAATCCAAAAAGAAAATACTAAAGAAATTGCAAAATAACTGATTTCGGAAGTCCGTGTTTGTATTTTGTTTCTTCGTTATTTGACACTGACTTACGAAATTGAAGTTATTTTGCAATTTTTAGTGTATTTTCTGTTTTGAAAGTCGGTTGGTTGTATTTTGTGTAGAAAAGATTTTTATTTTTCACTTTTTGTTGTTGTACCCCAAAACTAAAACTAAATAGTAAAGTTATTCCCGAATTGATAACCCCAATAACATGGCATGTCAACGTAATTGGAGAAAACCAAACGTCATCTGTGTATAATATTTTATATATTTTTGATTTTATTGACTTTTACAAAAAGTGAATCAATTTCAATAAAATGTATATGTGACCACCTCTGAACTATGACCTACCAAACAAAAAAGAAATCATGACAATCAATACACAAGTGGCGGAGTAATCGTGTAAACCAACATACATTTTATAAAAAAAATACGGTCGAATTGAGAACCTCCTCCTTTAGGAAGTCGGTTAAAAATACTTAGATAGTATGGCATTTTGTATGTTTATTTTTCAATGAAAGGTAGTCAAAAAGGTAGTCATCTGGAAGCGAATCAAAATTCCCAATGGATTACTAACTCGGGTAACAAACCCATATTATTGTAGATTTCCAATTACATTTCAATAATCTTAAACCAAAATGGACTGCAGAAATGGCTCTGAACAAAGGGAAACGTGGAAGCTTAAGCCATTTATTTAGTTTAATTGTCCTCACGAATCGCCAGCCCACTTGAAACAAAGGAATATTGAAGCTAACTGTAGCGAAGCAGATTTAGCATCTTAACGATGTTGACGGCTTCTGCGAAACATTGCTAGTCAATTTTATTTTGAATACAGTAATTAAGGAAGTTTTAGGTTGATAAAACACTGGAATAAATAAGGGAACTTATATATAATAATTTGGTAGAGAGAATTTCGTTAACATTTAGCTTAAAATATTGAAGTTGTACTTATTTGGAGCTAAAGAATCAACGTGAAGATTGGATAAACTTGAATTAAGAGCACTGCCTTGTAATAAGTCTAGTTTTGTGTATCTAATAGTTATTGTTCCGTACCCGAAGCGTACAAACGGAGCCCTATTGCTGTCACTGGCGTCTGTCCGTCTGCCCGTTTGTCTGTCTGTACGTCTGTCCGTCTGTCCCTGTGTCTGTCTGTCCGTCGTCTGTCACAAAATTTTATTACGAAGAATTCTCTAACTTCCCATTGACCTATGAACTTGAAATTTGGTGATAATGTTTTTTATTACGTATATTTTACTATCATCATCATGATCAACCTTTTAATGTCCCTACTGCACAGGCTCGGTATAAATATGGACAGTACGGAAACTACGTACAAACGTTCGAAACGGCACACTCACACAGACGCGTGCATCTACGCTAGCCCTAAGCACAGTATAAATATGGACAGTATGGAAACTAAGCCTATTCGTTGAGATAATTACCTACGCTCCATTAGAGAGGGGTTTTAGGTTTGAGGGGGGATTAGGGTTGTCACTATTAATGTTTGGAAAAAAATTCTATGGACGATGCTTCAAAGTTGCCGCGCAATGGACGATGCTTCAAAGTTGCCGCGCAATGGACGATGCTTCAAAGTTGCCGCGCAATTTGAAAAACATTAAGATATCCCACAAAGGCCCGTAAAAAAGGGTTTTTAGTTTTTTCACTTCACACAAAAATTTTCATGGTTTTCGAGGGTGGGGAGGAGGACGATATCGATATCTTTTTTCAATCGAAATAAAACTTTTAAACACGGAATGAAAGAAAAGTGCCGAATTAATTCATTAATGAACCGATCTAACAATGTTGAATATTGGCATCATTCACTCCCACTCTGAATGAACGGCAATTGAACAGTTTGAACACAGAGAGAACATTCTCTCAGAATCGGTCATTTTGTCTACTGTCAACCGGCTTCGCAGCAAAATGGTATTCAAGTGGAACGACCAAATACGCTGCTGTTTTAGGAAATTCAGATCAGAGATTCAGGTTCTTCATCGGCTAGTTCTCTCAACAATTTATCTGAAGCTCGCAATATATTACTTCTAGCAATCCATGGTCGCACCCACCACCGTCGACGTTATGGGTCATCAGAAGCCCAAAAGTCTGACAACCAGTCTTACCAAGGGGTATCGTATTACCAAATAACTGGGTTCTCGAGGTCAGATAGGCAGTCGCTCCATGTAAAATACTGGTATTCAGCTGCTTCCGGTTAGACTTGAAGCCGACCCCAAGATAGTTGGGAAAAGGCGCGGGCAGATGATATTAAACTAATACTAAGACAAACAACTTCATTTGACGACATATTGAAAGAAAAGAGCAGGTGAATTTTTTTTTCTATGTCACTCCAGCTTAGTCGTGTGAATATGGAATGAAAGATAAATTAAGCATTCACTCTAGTGAACGATCATACCAGTGAACCGTCTGATTCTGCCTTTATTACAAACTTATATTTAACTTACACTATTCGAATGTATGTTTGTAAGTTATTCGTCAAAATTTGTAAACCATTTTTCGAGCATTTGTTGGTATCCGATTGAGATGAAATTTTGCATACATCATTAGTTCTGGTGACAATGCATATTATTTATGATAAGCATGACCTGAATCCACATCCAGGACTAGCTCCAGATAATGGAACTCTTTAATGTTCAACAGCACGGACACGAAATTTTGTGTACACAGCTAATTGAGATAGTCGGTATAAAAACTTGTTTTTTCTTATCTGTAGATTTATTATACTATCTAACTTTTCTGAATATATTGGTGTCGTTTTCCTACTAACTAAATGCATCTGAATACCAGTAGGTATTTTACGTGGAGCCTATCTGACCTCCACAACTCAGTTACTGGGTAACATAATACCTCTTCGCAAGACTGGTTTCCGATTTTATGACTTTTGACTACCGTTACGACTGCCGGGATCAACGACTTAACGTGATTTCCAAGGCAAGGAGGAATATCGATATGTTAATATGGTCACCCATCTACGGACCGACCTCGGCTAGCGTTGCTTAACCTTGAATATCGACACGTGCAGCTGTTATTACTTAGCCACGAGCTCCTTCAGATTCTCCTATAAGAGCATAGCCCTTACTCTTTTTCTTCTTTACTTTTTCCTACTTTGAGTGGAGTCGGCTCTCTTTATTTCACGGCGTCAAGAAGTTTTTCCTTCTTTAGAAGTTTCGTTATACTGGTCTACCATGTAAAAGGAGGTCGTCCTCGACCTCTCCTGCCTTCTGGTAGGCTCAAAGCCACTCTCACTACGTGCTGCTCTGACCTTCTCATGACATATCCGTACCACCTCAGTCTGCTTTCTGTTAGCTTGAACCTACTGTAGTCAGAAAAATTTATCGTTGATCACCTAAAAGTTGACAGTCACTTATATGTCATAAAACAGTAAGCTCTATTTATCTACCTACGTGACGGTTAGATAATTTCGTCCTTAGTGAAGTTCCTTTTAACTAGGAAATGTTGTCAAAAGTGGTACCAAAAGTACCAGAGAATTTCCTTAACTGTATTCAATGGAATAACAATAACTTTCATAGGTCTCTTGGAGAAAGTTTCATGTCTATCAAATTAACATTGTTATGGGAAGGGGGAGTGGAAGTAAACAAATAAATCTTTCAATAATAATAACGAAATCTCCGATGAATGAGTCATCAAAACGACATAAAGTTGTGTGTTTGAATGATAATACGAAAGTTTAATGGTAATGTAGCACACATAAACATCGCCACAAACCATAACTGCCTCATCGGTCTCGTGATGGCAAGCGCAACTATTACTGAGTGTGAGGTCCTTGGTTTGATTCCTGGGTCAGGCAAAGAGTGCTCGAAATAGAGTTAGCGCGGCCCTTAGTACTCAGGCAACTGAAGGAACAGGGCTGGGTTTTAGTCAGTAAGAGTCTGACACGCCCTCTCGCTCCACCCAGAGCGGGAGAAGTAATTGGATGATTTCCCACCCCACAAAAAAAAAAAAAGTCCGGCGCCTGATCTCTCCCCGATCGTATCGGATTGCCGTCCCATCGGACTATGAGAGTAAAGGAACAGACGAGTAAACCTGTGTTTGCGCACACGCTTGTGCACTATAATATCTCAAGGAAAAGAGAGAGAGTGTACCTGTGTTTGCGCACACGCTTGTGCACTATAATATCTCAAGGAAAAGAGAGAGAGTGTACCTGTATTTGCGTACACGCTTGTGCACTATAATATCTCAAGGAAAAGAGAGAGAGTGCACCTGTGTTTGCGCACACGCTTGTGCACTATAATATCTCAAGGAAAAGAGAGAGAGTGTACCTGTGTTTGCGCACACGCTTGTGCACTATAATATCTCAAGGAAAAGAGAGAGAGTGTACCTGTATTTGCGCACACGCTTGTGCACTATAATATCTCAAGGAAAAGAGAGAGAGAGCACCTGTGTTTGCGCACACGCTTGTGCACTATAATATTTCAAGAAAAAGAGAGAGAGTGTACCTGTGTTTGCGCACACGCTTGTGCACTATAATATCTCAAGGAAAAGAGAGAGAGTGCACCTGTGTTTGCGCACACGCTTGTGCACTACAATATCTCGTGCGTACTTGGCTAATGTCCGTTGAATTTGGCGACTGTGAACGGAATTCGGTATAGGATTATTATTACTATAAGCCTTGCGGTAGGAGGAGCTCGTGGCTAAAGTCACACACAGGCGCACAGGTCGATCCATCAGGTTAAGCTACGCTTGCCGGGGTTGGTCCATAGATGGGCGACCATCTTTATATACCGAGACTCCTCCGTGCCTCGGAAAGCACGTTAAGCCGTTGGTCCCGGCTGTCAATCGTGGATCTTTGACAGTCGTTACGGGTCGTCAGAAGCGCGAAAGTCTGACAACCAGTCTTACCAAGGGGTATCATATTACAAAGTTTTGGAAGTCAGATAGGCAGTCGATCCATGTAAAATACTGGTATTCAGCTGCATCCAGTTAGACTAGCAGCCAAGATAGTTGGGAAAAGGCTATACAGATTGATTGAAACCTTGCGGAATAAATTCTCTGAGTGATGGTGAAAACCACTTAATAATCCGTTCCGTAGTTTAGAAGAACGAAACCGGGTTATAATTTGTATAGAGCATCTACGGTGTGACTGGCACTCTACTACCAGTCACCCTGTATAGTAGTATTATGTTAACGTTTAGATTAAGGAAACGTTAATATGCATATTAATCTGGAAATTACCGGGTACGATCCGTTAAAGTGTAAAATATTAATTAAAGTAGCAAATATTTTTAGCTGTTCACTTAATTAATCTGCATATTAACGGATGTTACACCGTTGAATCTTGGAAAATAGTAAACGAATTTCTTTTAACTAACTTTTCACTTTTCGGTCTAGGCGGTACTGAAATATTTATTTATTCTTTTCCTAAGCATTCTATAAAATGCCTAATGTTCAGCCGGCAATGCTATAACGACGGTCGGGGCGGGTCTCCTATTTCTGTCTGCAGAATTTAAAACGACCTTACACGAAGGGGACTACGGGGGCTTCGTTTCGCTCGCTTTGCTCGCTCACTCTATTTTATTTTATTTAAAGAAAGAAAAATATTCAATGGCGACAGTAAGGTTCACGCAAATAACTAAAAAAGTGCCCATCCAAAAGAAAACTAACACACGTACACGCGCACGTATTTGGAAAACAAACACTCTAGCTCCTAGCTTCCTTCATCCCCTTCGAACTTAAGCTGTCCGTGTCGGGGTACCCTAAGTTCCCGAGCTCGCTTCGCTCGCTCTTGGACTTATAAGTTACTTAGTTAAGCTTTAACAAAACAATATTTATGTAAATGTTGCGAATGTTTTATTCAAGCAAAAACCTGTTTTACTAACTTAATGTTTCTGCATTAATTTAATCATTATGGTAATTTTTGAATCTCTGCATGTGGTGATTTTAACTGTTAGTGCGGAGAGTAATTTAATAAAAATAAATCCCCGGTTATTTACTCTGATTCATATTATTTGTTCTATAATGATTCAAAATAATAAATAACAAGTAATTACTTAAAATAGCTGAATTATTCGATTCACCATATTATAAAAAATACGAAGGGTATCGGCATTTTAACTCTTAAGGCCCTTCTCGCGGTCCAGTGGCGCCCTCATTGAATAAAAAATCGTAGCATAGCACAGAAAATAAAAACGGCCGTTTCTGACACTTTTGCCTATTACTTTGGATACGAAACATTTTGAGACCTGTTTTAACAACGTAAAAATTCTTTATCCTCTTTGTAACAAACATGAAGTTGGATTTTTTAATATTTATTTTCTGTGATATGCTACGATTTTTTATTCAATGGTGCTGGACCGCGAGAAGGCCCTTAAATCTCTATGGGCACACAAGTGCGGCAGTGTGAAAACGCCGTTTGCCTTGCCAAAAAAATTGCCAAAAACCCGATACATGCGTTTTAAACCTCTATTAATACTATTACGCAAGGTCTTTAGACCTGTGGCAAGGTTTACACACTTGAAACATGACATCGTCTGTATCGTCAACGGGGCTTGACAGATGTTGACGTTTGACGCGCGCAGAACCGGATGCAGCTGAATACCAGTATTTTAAATGAAGCGACTGCCTATCTGACCTCCGCAACCCATTTATTGGGTAAAACGATACGCCTTGGTAAGACTGGATGTCAGACTTTCGGGCTTCTGTTGACCCGTAATGACTGTCAAAGATCCACGATTGACCGCCGGGACCAAGCTTTTTAAGCATTTTATCCTTTGCTACGGCACTGCAGCTTAGCCACAGCTTTAAAAGTCGATCTTAAATTCTTTTCCATAAAATGTTACCTTGTTTACAATCCCTAAAAAAAAGTAAACAATGAAAGCAACCACAATAAAGAAAAACACCAGTCACGAAACATTGATTAATGGAAGTGACCCTGGCCTTCACAACGCTTCCTTCTGATGTCGTAAGCAGCGACGAGACTGCAAATAGACGTTGGATACATAACATTTACATAAGATTTACCAGAAACAATACTGTTCAAATTTATCTGGGAGCCACTTGTTGCAATTTTAATATTGACTTAAAATTTAAGAAACGTGTCGATATCAAGGCAAGGCATAAGCCTTCCATGGAAGAATAAAGGTCTTAAGTGACAGTGAAACAAGATCACTTTTATGCCTTTAGATACTAGGATGTTAACGCAACGGGTCATTTGGAAGTACGAAAAGGTCGTAATGTGTAAAGAATCAGACCTACCGAACTGTTTTATGGACGTACGACATTCAAATACTGATTGAAAGAGACATTAGGCTTTGATGTTCTAAATGTCTTCTTTTTTCACAAGTTGATAGGATAATTTATAAACTAAACCCCACAAAACCGTAGTAATGGTTTGAATGTGGGGTCGGTAAGTCTCTAAATATTAACTAATTCGCTAATTTGTACTTATAACTAATTACCTACACACTACATAGCACTTTAACATGTTTCTAAATATTATCTTCTTAATTTATTTTTAAAATAATTTTTATTAATTCCACTTCTTATGTTTGCCGGCAGACTGATCATTAGGTATGGTATTCGTTTTTTTTCAGAGTTCTGTCACCAAAGTAATTGGTGACTCTAGGCACACTGAAACTGCCAGCAGCCATAGATCGTGTATTATGGTTGTTGATTACTCGTACATGAGTTAAGTTATGCTCTTGGGTACCATGGTGGTTAACTGTTAGAAGATATTTATGTTTGTAACTGATCGATAGAATTTTACATATTTTAAATAGTTTCCTATAATTTCCTTTACAACTGTTTTTGGTTTTTTGAGTAACAAGTAGTTTTATGAATCTAAACTAGTTCCGTTGGGCTATACAGAGTAAAATTAAATGATAATGGCGCCGATTCTCTTTTTCAATAACTAAACTAAAATTAGAGAATCGCTATCTTTTACTAAAAAGGAGTGCGAGAAAAGGACCGCTACAGCTATGAACTAAGTTAGAGATGTCAAACTAGATTACGCCTTGCGCTTCACCGTGTTTTTAGTCGACATGTTTTTACGTGTAGTCTTGATTTGTATGGAAATGTTAGTTCAACTAAATTTGACAGCTCTAATTTACGTCAGTCTCTTTCTTGTTTTATTAGAGAGAAAAAGATAGCAATAGCCTAAATTAAGTTTAGTTTGTGCCTAACAGAATCGGCTCCATTACCTACGCACGGGATGCATAGGAATGCAGACAGTGGTGAATAGGTAGTCTTTTATAAATTAGGATTTTCGCTTCGATACCTTATTATTGGTTTCTAGCGAAGCATCGATATTTTTTTTCATAATTATGAGTTTTATAAATAAGTTTGTATGTGTTCAGACATTTATTTTTGTTTTATCGTCATAAGATATGCAGGTCTCTGGAGTTTAACCCTTATAGTCCCGATGACAACCCGGGTTGTCATCGGGCTTCTTCGACAACCCGGGTTTGTCCGCGGATCTTAAGAGGTAGGAGGCTGGTTTTTTTTTGTTTTCAAACTCAGTTGAGTTTCGGATCCTAAGAGGTTAATTTTTTTTCCAAGCAAACGTTAACCTTGGGTTGTCGAAGAAGCCCGGTGACAGCCCGGGTTATCATCGGGACTATAAAGGTTAAATAGCTAATTAACAAGTAAACTATTAGGTAACTAAACTATTAGTTGCATCTTTTGGATTTATTATTTATTTATTTGTATAACAATTGCTTGCTGCACTCGTACCCTGAGGTCCCGGACCTTTGAAAGGCGTTCGAAGGGTCGAAGCCAACTCTCAGAGGCCCCTTTAGACGCTTTTTATCAAATGAGGCACCAACTGACGATTATCCCTGTACGCGCTAAATACAAGTGCATCCAAGGACAACCCCCGATTGGTGTAAAACTATTTCAAGATAAGGAAAATAAAGATATCGGGCTATGGTTTTGGCAAGTTAAAGTAGACTGATAACCAAGAACTATGTAAAGAGTATGGCTCTTGCCTGAATAATGTTATTAAAGTACATTGATAACACACACACACACACATACAATTATTTTTACAGGTAAACCCAATGTAATAAAAGTAGTCCTATAATGATAATTGACCAGTCCCAAGCAGTGGCTCAGGGTACCGGCACAAGTTACTTAGAAGACAATACACTAATTGCACTCACTAAAAAAGGCAGGGGTAGCGGATAAATTCTTAACAGAGTTAACGCTCCCCTGGGCACTCGGGCAGGGAAGGAACAGGGGTGGGATTTAGTCAGTAAAAGTCTGACACACCCTCCCGCTCCTCCTAGAGCGGGAGATGTCATTGGATGATTTCCCACCCAAAAAAAAAGGAAGAACATGTTTGATAGCACACTATCGAATAAGGTTAATTATGACCTGCAAAGACGGTTGTTATGGGGGAGTTTAATAATAAATTATTTAATAATTTCTGAAAAATTGAATACTATCTACACTATGGCAAGAGGCGGGGTGGGAAATCATCCAATGACATCTGTCATTGGATGATTTCCCACCCCGCCAAAAACAAAAAGGAGGTGGCTAGCTTGTAGACGACAAGGAGGCAACATACTCTGAGGTGCTTAAGGAGTGGAGAGGTACACCACGGCTATCAAAATAATCCCGGCAGTACGGTCGAGATCCCTACCAGCATCTTATTGGATTATACATCCTTCTCCCGAGCACGATTGCTCTTGCGATCCACTCAAGCTATCCAATAGGCAAGAGAGAATTGGGAGCTCTGTTCTTCGTCAGTGTTCACTACGGTCAGCCAATAAAGGCAAGCCGGAGATGAGGAACAAAAATTCTCCCGGGAGATCGGGTCCGAACAGTTCGCGCCAAAACTGCCCGGTGGATTTTATCTCTCTAAGTCTGGCCTCTCATCCTAGGCATATTGCGGCAGAATTAAATCTACCTAGGGTTCACTGGACGCGCAAGCCCTACCACGACATTAACGTGGAGTTACGGCGGTGGTGGAGCCGACCTCCCCGCTGGCGTCAGCGTAGTGTGCTACGCTGACGACACGCTGGTCTTAGCGCAGGGGAGGTCGCACGAGGCGGCGGCCGAACTTATGACACGCGGGGTTGCGACAGTCATAGAGAGGATCCGGCAACTGGGACTCGAGGTGGCATTGCACAAGTCCGAGGCCATGTGTTTTCATGGTCGTCGGAACGCGCCACCTGCGGGTTCCCAGATCACGGTAGGAGGGGTTCGCATCGGCGTCGAGGGTACGATGAAGTACCTGGGACTCGTCCTCGACAGCCGGTGGAACTTTGTCGAACATTTTCGACGTTTGGCTCCCAGATTGGACAGGGCCGGGGCCGCCTTGAAGCGGCTCCTACCCAATCTGAGGGGGCCAAATGCCTCCTGCCGGAGGCTCTACGCGGGGATCGTGCGGTCCATGGCCCTCTACGGGGCACCGGTGTGGGCGCGTTCGTTGAGGCAGCGATCAGCTCCCCTGATGAACGCGTCCCAGAGGGTCATGGCGATCCGTATCATCCGCGGATACCGCACGATCTCCCGTGAGGCGGCGAGCCTCCTTGCCGGACTGTCACCGTGGGATCTGGAGGCAAAAATCCTCGCGCACCTGTACGAGTGGCGCGAGGAGGCCAAACGCCGGGGCGAAACTCCGCTGCCGCGACAACTCGCGGCTCGGCGGACCGAGCTCCGGCAGGATCTCATGGTGACATGGAGAGAGCGACTGTCGCAACCCAGCGCTGGGCACGCCACCATCGAGGCGGTAGTGCCCCTCTTTGAGGAGTGGCTGGAGAGGCGTCACGGCGCCCTCACCTTCCGCCTGACGCAGGTGCTCACCGGACACGGCTGTTTCGGGAGGTACCTGTGTCGGATCAGGGCGGAGGTGACCCCTGAGTGTTTCCACTGCGAGGATCGCCCAGAGGACACGGTGGAGCATACGGTGGAGGTTTGCCCCGCTTGGGCAGAGCACCGCCGTGTCCTCGTGGATGCGATAGGCGACAGCGACCTCTCGCGCCGTGCCCTGGTTCAGGCCATGGTACGGAGCGAGAGGGAATGGGAGGCCGTCTCCTCCTTCTGCGAAGCAGTAATGCTCGCGAAGAGGGAGGCGGCACACGTTAGGGAGGCTCAGCAACGGCCGAGTCGCCCTAGCGCCCCCAGCCGCGACCGCCGCAGGAGACGCCAGGGGCCGCGAGACGATCTCCGGCCACCGTAGACCCGGGCCTGCGGACGGCGAGTAGTGGGTAACTCGCCGTCCGATCAGCACCAGGCCCGAGAGTCGACGGCGCGTAGTGTTCCACGCGCGCCTCAAAGAGTTGTCAGCCAAGGGAAGGGGCCTGCCACGGCCGGTGCCTGCCCGGGGGTGGAGGATAAATTCGAAAGAGTTACCTCGCCCCCGGGCACTCGAGGCAGGGAGGAACAGGGGTGGGTTTTAGTCAGTAAGAGTCTGACACACCCTTCCGCTCCACCCTAGAGCGGAAGAAGTCATTGGATGATTTCCCACCCCCCAAAAAAAAAAAAAAAAAAAACGGCGGTGGTGGAACTATTAGTTAACAAATAAAACAAAATAATAATAAATGAATGCGGAAGTCAGTCAAATAACGCGTTCAAATAATTAATTGGCTGCCCAAACTAAGACTCACAACTAATTTAAATGCTTAGAACAAATGGCTACAAACCGTGACGTTCATCCAGGCTTCGAATAGTTAATGACTTGTGAGCTATGACAATAGTTAGATAGAATACAGTTTATTGTATAGCAAAACAGTTAAACAATTCTTACAAATTAACTTTAATATATGGGTACCATGGCGGTCTTATCGCTAACAGTTATTTGTTACAGATAACCTTTAAATAGACTGAAAGATCTACATTTATAACCCCGGTGGTGCTCATGTGTGCCGCTAGTTTTCCGCTAGTTTGCCTTGCCAAAAAAATTGACAAAAACCCGATTCACGCGTTTTAAACCGCTATTATCACTATTAGCCAAGGTCTTTAGACCTGTGACAAGGTTCATATACCCGGAGCCACAAAGTCTGTAGTTACACGATGGCCGCCTGTCAACGGGGACTGACAGATGCTGAAACGTGACGCGTCCAGGCTTGAGAGGTTAAAATAAAAATTAAAGGTAAAAATATTTTTAAAAACAAGCTTTTATCTGGGACAATGAACTTAAAAGTTAAAAATATATTCTAGTAAGTATTTGGCGTGTAGGTACTTACCTACATTCTTCCCCGCATTACAGGTTACAGGTTAGGTACTGACTATACTTCTGTGACTATCTAGAATCCTTTGTTTTATGTTAGGTATAATAAAAGAAATATCTTTATACGATACTAGTACTTATAGTTACATGGCGTGAAAGCGAATTTTGCGAGCACAAAACTTGAAGTTATCGGCAAATACTCGATGAAAAATCTACGAATATTTTCATCACTTTTTGCTGTTCAATGTGGCGTGAATATTGAAATCTGTATCAAGACGTTACTAAAATTATTTAGACTGAGAAATATAAGACTCTATTCTTTAATTCTAAAAACAGTGCACCTCTTGTGAAAACAAGTTTTGTACAGTTTTCTCTACAGGTATGAAAAATTGAAACTTTGAACAGCGTTTAAATTTATCTACCTATAAATATATTTTAGATTATATGATTCTGCCGGAGTTCAATTAGTATTTGGCTCATAAAAATATTATTATTTAGGGTGAATACGATAGCAAAGAGCTCGTGGCTAAAGTAATAACAGCCTCACGGGTTGATCCATCAGGTTAAGCTACGCTTGGTCTTGGTCCATGGATGGGTTTACATACCAAGACTCCTCCGTTCCTCGGAAAGCTCATTAAGCCGTTGGTCCCGGCTGTCAATCGTGGCTATTTGACAGTCGCTACGGGTTGTCAGAAGTCCGAAAGTCTGCCAACCAGTCTTACCAAGGGGTATCGTATTATCCAGTAACTGGGTTGTAGGCAGGTTGATAGGCAGCCGCTCCATGTAAAATACTGGTATTCAGCTGCATCCCGTTAGACTGTAAGCCGAGCCCAAGATTTGGGAAAAGGTGCGGGCAGATTGACGATTGATGGACTCCCTTTAAGGCGCTATTAACTGCCAATGACCTTGAGTGGTTAGCTTGCGTGTTCTGTGCCGAACTCACGTAACGCGTCGTACATCCACCCAGTAATAGGACTCGCCCATCAAGGAGCGCTGTCCGAAATTAGACGCATTATTATTTAATTACACATAAAACAACAGGTATAAAAATAAATCACTACGATTAAATTATAAATAATTAAATGATTTTTAAAATAATGAAGATTTCATAAAAATACGCGTTATAGTTTTTGCGTGCTTCTCAATTTTTTATCCGCGTTAGATATAACTTTACAAATTAATTAAACTATGTTATAAAATATAGTTGCAAATATTCTCAGATCAAATTACGACGGAAATTGTCTAGACTAACTAATATATTTTTCAAAGAAATAAGACTAGTCGTTTAGACGTGATTTTCAATTAAAAACCATTAAAAGTCGTAGAACTGCGCCTTAATAGAGAGGTAGCCTGTGTCCCAGCAGTGGAAACATAAGCTGATTAAAGATAAGCTTCTCTGATAGTGGTAAGAGTGAATGATTGAGTAAATTAAGAAGCAAGCAATGGGATAGATGAGTAAAAAATCTATTGGATCCTTCATTTAGATTACCACAAACTATTGGACACTTTTTTTTTATTTTGTCCGTTAAAATTTCGCTTAACGTCATACTACTTCAAAAATGTAGCACTTTTTACCTAGAAGTGAAAACTTTGATGCGTTTTGTCTTTGAAATTTTTAGGATTCCGTACCCGAAGGGTCCAAATGGAGCCCTATTGCTGTCACTCACGTGTCCGTTTGTCTGTCATAAATTTTTTTTCCGAATAATTTTTTACTTCCCATTGACTTACGAAGTTGTTTGTTGATAATGTTTATTATTACGTATATTTTACTAACAAATACCAAAATATTGTTTTCCCTCCTATGGTACGGAACCCAAAATGTGTGAAGTCCGACACGTACTCATTCACGTAATCATATTGTTGTGTATGTCGTTAATTTGTGTCAAATAAATACTTTTTCTTTCTTTCTTTCTTACTGGGCCGGTTTTTTATTGATTTGATAAAGCAAAAAATACGTGTTCAATATTATTTTATAATCTAAATTACGATCTAAGTAAAATTATTATGTTTTAAACCAAGGAATCATATCTATTTACACATCATTCACACATTAACTTCAGATATTACATATGTCTGAATCTGTTGCATTGATTAAAACTAATCTTACCAGCACATAAACGCAGTGTGTACAAATAAACCCGGCGACTAGTGTACCGATGGCTCCAGCTGCTAGACCAGCATTCTTGAACGCAGCAGGCATAGCCAGGATACCAGATCCCAGCGAAGACTTTAGTAAATGCACCAGGGAGCCTACAGTCCTGAAAGGTAATATATTTGCTAGTCATTTAATTGGATCTTAGTTTATAGACACTGGTGCCGAATACCTAAATTAAAATTAGAGAATCGCTATCTTTTACTAAAAGGCAGTGCGAGAAAAGGACGGCTATAGCTAGTCAAACTCATTTACGTCTTGCACTTTACCGTGTTTTTAGTCGACATGTTTTTACGTGTACCCATAATTTGTATAGAAATATTAGTTCAACTAAATTTGACAGCTCTAATTTACGTTTGTCTCTTTCTTGTTTTATTAGAGAGAAAAAGATAGCAATATCCTAAATTACGTTTAGTTTGTGCACAACAGAATCGTCACCAATAAGGGCTAATTTTAGAGTAGGCTGGTATATTGTGAATTGGAATCCAGGGCATTTTTTTTGTGGGTAGGGTATCATCAAATAACTTCTCCCGCTCTGGGTGGAGCGGGAGGGCGTGTCAGACTCTTACTAACTTAAACCCACCCCTGTTCCTTCAGTTGACTGTGCTAGAGCCGCGGTAACTTTTCCAAACACACTCGCGACCCTGGCAGTCATCGGCCCTAGCGGACCCCGTCAATTATTAATGCTGAGATCTTTTTGCGGCGCGCGTGGAGCACTACGCGCCTTTGACTCGGGCCTTGTTCTTAATTGATGGGGAGCTACCCATTACTCGCCGTCCACATGCCCGCGCCTTCGGTGGCCGGGAATCGGCTTGTGACTCCCGACGCGCAGGGCGTCTATCACGGGCACTTTTTTTTTTTTTTGGTGTGGGAAATCATCCAATGATTTCTCCCGCTCTGAGTGGAGCGGGAGGGCGTCAGACTCTTACTGACTAAAACCCACCCCTGTTCTTTCACTGCCCTGAGTGCCCAGGGGCGCGGTAACTCTGTTTCGAATTTATCCACGACCCCTGAGCAGGCATCGAACATGACGGGCCCCGTCATGTTAGGCTGACAACTCTTTAAGGCGCGCGTGGAACACTATGCTCGTCATTTCTCGGTCCTGGTGCTGATCGGATGGCGAGCTACCCACTACTCGCCGTCCGCAGGCCCGGATCTACGGTGGCCGGAGATCGTCTCGCGACGTCCTACGCCCAGGGCGTCTCCTGCGGCGGCTGCTGCTGGAGGCATGAGGGTGACTTTATTGAGCCTCCCTCACCCATTCCGCCTCATCACGGGCACTTGGAGTGGGGATTCTGTTCGTTCATCGAGTGATTCCAGGGAAGATGGTGACCCCTTTACAGTCTCCTCAGGGATGAAACCTTACAGTCGTTACACAGAGGGGGTTCTGGAGTGGTTTTTTAAGAGGTAACGGGGGTTTTATGTGCTGATGGTGATCACCAGGGTGGTTTTAACCCTAAAGCCCGGGTGCCTTTTGGAGGTTTCGGCCCAAAAACAAAAAAAAAGGTACATTGTGCAGGAGGAAAACCATGCTATTATTATGACATCAAAACGAAGTTGACTTAAAAAGTAACAGTACAGTAGGTAGGTATGCCAAAATTAAAGTGGAAGTCCTATCATTTATTGAGTGTGAAGAGCTTTTTGCTTTTCCAGCAAATTAATGAGGAAATTCGGTAGTGATAAATCGATTTCGCTGATTTAAGTAAAACATAAATTATTATCGAACTTTAAAATCGGCGTTTAACGTTTTATACAATTGATTTTCTTCTGCATATTTTTTTGCATATATTATACAATGAATGTCAGACTCCAGTGCTTTTTTCTTATAATGTTAGCCCCTTCGTAATCTGTTTACAAAATAATATTTACAATATCATGTCCACCTGACAGGTTACGCGTTTTCACGCGTTGTCGCGCCGCAGCTGTCTGCGAGACTCTTTATCCAATTTCTATACTAAGTACAGGTTCTAACACTATAGAAAAAAAAAAATAGTTTCTGAATGTTACTTACGAGTTAGGGTGCTCCACTTTTCTGTGTTCAAAGGGGTTGTAGGCTTTTTCATTGATTATTTCTTTTGAGCCTAAACTTAATGTTGATTGGAAGCCTGGATTCGCCGCGAGATTTGCTCTGGAAAATAAATTGAAATACGGATTAATTTAGGGTTCCAAACATCTGAATGTAAAAATGGAACCCTTAAAGGACTACCATGCAACATATCAAATGAGATTTTTGTTATGTTTCTGAAGATTGAGATAACTGATCTCAGCTTGTTATTATCTACAAACAGATCGGAGATGCCTTACTTAATTACGAATCATCATCATCATCAGCCTTTTAATGTCCCCACTGCTGGAGTACAGGCCTCCTCTCTGTGAGAGGGTGTGGGCCGTAATCCACCACGCGGGCCCAATGCGGGTTGGTGGATGTCACATCTCTTCGAATTTTAAGTTCTAGGACATGCCGGTTTCCTCACGATGTTTTCCTTCACCGTTTTGAGAGCAGTGGTGATTAAATAATTTACACAAAGTAAAACGCCTGCCTGGGTTTGAACTCACGTTAAGTCGCGGCCATTACCACTGGGCCACCACTGCTCTCCATTTTATTAATTACGAATGTCTGGTGTAAAAAGACAGTTTCCGAAGCCGAAAGCCTTTATTTGAAAAAATATTTTCCACTAGACCATACCTGGGAATCCACTGGGTCTGGAGATATTGAAGGTCAAAGTCGTATTTCTTTTAATACATTTTTACGAAAAATGAATTCAAAGTGTTATTTTTAAACATTTTTCCAAACAAACATTACCTGAATTTAATTTTCGATTTTTTTTTCGATTTTTCTAAATTACGCATTTCAAGTTACAAAAACGCAATGAATATCGAACGTATTCGACAAGTACCTACAAGGCTTAGAGCGAAGGGGCGGGGTTTAACTCCGCTTACCTTTTTTCGCGTTCCATTGCGCGAAATAAAAAATAGCTTTTTTTTCATACCTAAAAATAAAAGTCGCTTAGATGTACAGTATGCGTAGTTGACGGATATGTGATGTGTTTTTTTACATCCTGTATAAGATATTTTTTTTTTTTTTAAACTTTGCCCCACACTAGGAATTACTCCTGTATCGTGGGTGCGTTCACAAACATGTATACTCACATACACAAGACACCCAGACCCGGAACAACTATCTGTAGGTCATACAAATATTTATTCCGTGCGGGAATCGAACCCGCGACACGCAGCGCAGCAGCCGAACGCTCAACCATTGCGCCAACCGTGTCGTCAAATTCCAGGCCGGAACCCTTTATTTGCGAAGAACCACAAGGAAAATTCGTATTTCAGTAGTTATAAATAAACGAGATACCTAGTAACAAATTGACGCTGTGACTCAATTCTAATGAAATGATTATTTATCATTCAAACCACAACAACAATAATTATGCTAAATGGAAATCAAACCGCAAAAATAATTTTCTGTGCCAACTTTCGAACACACTTATTTGTTCTACCAATTCTATTACTTTAATAATTTTTGCGTAACAATTACTAACATAACCTAACAATTCTAATAGGTACGAGTACTTTAACAACTTTTGCAAAACAATTACATACATTGGAATTCCTAAATCAGCCTACGTAATATTTGTCTAACGTACTAAACGTAGCCCCAGAAGCACAAAGCATTTAAATTCTACTTAATATTAAAGTAAAGTCTGTAGTATGTTTGTTTATCAATCACACCTCCTAACGGCTCGACGGATATAGATGAAGTTTGGCATACGGGTCGACATCATTGACCTGAAGCAGAATATAGGGATTTCATCCTTAGTAGTGAGTTTCCATGAAATAAATTCTTAGAGCCGATTACAACCTTCGCTCTATAAAATAAGTTTTACTGAACTAAGCTTAGCGTAAAAAATGAAAACCATGAAAAAGATTATAGTGAGTTAACCTTAAAAGTACATATGCTGTGGCGGACTTTTTTTCAACCGACTTCAAAAAAAGGAGGAGGTTCTCAATTCGACTGTATTTTTTTTTTTTTTATGTGTGTTACCTCATAACTTTTTACTACGTGAACCGATTTTGAAGATTTTTTTTTATTTGAAAGCTGTTTCTTCACATGTGGCCCCATTTTAATTTGGTGAAGATCTGATGAAGAATTTTGGAGATACACAATGGAACTCTTCAATAAATGATAGCAAACCTTCCAGAATTGCTGCAATCGCATGTCTGTATATTGTTTTCACCACTTCACAACAATCCATCACGCTGATACGCTCTGAAGGGGTATACAGATTTGTACAGTTCACCCTGATACACCCTAATTTCACCAACCATGTTCAAATTCCCTATTTTTGGGGCTATCAATTCGGGCATAACTTTACTATTAATTTAGTTTTAGAATGGGGTACAACAACTAAAAAGTGAAAAATAAAAAACTTTTTACAAAAAAAAATACAACCGACTTCCATAAATAGTACAAAAAAATGCAAAATAACTTTATATACAAAATACTCTATTTTTTTTTGTAAAAAGGTTTTTTTAGAACTTTAAAAGCAGAACGATTCCGTCATAAACAATTTTTCCGTAACTTTAACCGTTTATGGATCGCACGCAACTGAAGATCTCAAAAGTATTGTTTTTTCCCCGTTTTGCCACATTTTTCATTGATGCGTCGCTCCTGTTGGTTGCAGCGTGATGTTATATAGTCTATAGCCTTCCTCGATAAATGGACTGTTCAACACAACAATATTTTTTCAATTCGATCCAGTAGTTCCTGAGATTAGCGCGTTTAACAAAAAAAAAAAAACAAACAAACTTCAGCTTTATGGCAGCGGCTAAACGCGTTTAAGCGAGCTTAAACGTCGAAAACTGGGCGTTTAGAATTGGTGAAATCGGCCTATAATTTCGCATGAGTAAAACCGCTGGCAAATACTAGTATGGATGTGTATTTTTTTCACCTTTCTTATGCTCATATGTAGCCCCTGAAGCTCAAAGGCATTTGACTTTAAGATAACACTAACTGCTTATAAGGTAACAGAATTGACACTTCAGCAAATTAATTGTTCCAAGTTTGGTCCTTATTTGCTCCTTAGGTGCGAAAATCTTTACCTATATAAGACTAATTTTTTGCTGTAGCTTTGCTCACATGGCTTATTTCACGGGAAATAGGCAAAGTAATAAGACTCAGCGAAAGTTTTAGTTTATATCTGTATATATAAAATTCAAAGTCCTGACTGACTGACTGATATATCAACGCACATCCTAAACCGCTAGTCAAAGAGACATGAAATTTGAAGGGTGCGTTCTTTGTGAAGAGTAGGTATCCACTCAGAAAGGGTTTTTCGAAATTCAACCCTTAAGAGGGTGTTGTTTTTGTTAAAAAAAAGGAGGTGATAAAGAGGTTGAAAATTTATAACAGGGGAAGTAATAATTCTTCGGGCAAAGCCGCTGGCTAAAGCGAGTCAGTGATATAGTTTCAGTTGTATAGAAATTTACCTGTTCCCAGAAAACAAAAAACAACTCTATATTAAGATAGATAAAACACATAGATCCAAGATCCCATAGATTTAAGTTCATTTATACAAGTTGATTAACTGTTTTGGTGTAGGTACAAAAAAGTGTTATTCTATTCTATTCTAATTCTTTATATGTAAGTTTCTTTTAAAATGTTTTAGTTTTTCAACAATTATAACATTGGTATCTAAACCACTATATTGTTAACTAATAGTGCTGTAAACTAAACTCTACTATTACCTTAGAGGAAGTCTGAAAGTGGCACTGCTGACTGAAAAGTTGTGTGGAAATCGTTTGTCGTGATATTGGCATGTGATGCGGATAAATGAAGAAAGAATCGTGAGGAAAGTCTTGTGTATGGATGTGGATGGCTATAAAAGTAGGGGAAGGCCAAAGAAACCATGGATAAACTGTTTTTTTTTTGTGGGGTGGGAAATCATCCATTGACTTGGCGTGTTAGCCTCTTACTGACTAAAACCCACCCCTGTTCCTTCCCTGCCTGAGTGCCCAGCGGTGGGCTACCCCTAGGCGTGCAGGCACCGGCCATTATGGGCCCCGTCAGTGGTGGCTGACAACATGATGCGCTTAAACACGCGGCCTACCTAGCATGGGTCGACGCTCGGACGCGTAAAGCGAGTGACGTGAGTCAGAAGAAGAGAGCCTGCAACAGGGCTGCCAAGTTCTGCAAGAAGGTGTTGCGGAGGGCTCGGTTTGACCACATTAGCCGAATTGGGAACAAACTTGCTTCTTACCCAGCTGGTAGTAAGGCGTTTTGGTCCCTGGCTAAGTCGGTTGAATCGAACTTCTGCCGCCCCTCACTACCTCCACTGCTGAAACCCGACGGGTCGCTGGCCCACTCCGCTGAGGAGAAAGCAGGCTTGTTTGCCTCTCTGTTTGCGGAATCTTCGCGTCTAGATCCTGGTGGCGCGAGGCCCCCTGGTACTCTTGCTGGATGCGAGTCGATTATGTCAGACATTCGCATTCATCAGAAGGATGTCCGGAGGGTGCTGCGTAACCTGGACGTGAACAAGGCTAGTGGTCCCGACGGGATACCGGCAATTGTACTGAGGACTTGTGTGCCTGAGTTGTCTCCGATCTTGACACGCCTATATCGCCTTTCGTTTGAGACTGGAAAAGTGCCGATGGCTTGGAAGCAAGCTAACGTGCAACCCGTACCCAAGAAGGGTAGTCGAGCTGACCCAGCAAATTATAGGCCCATCTCGGTAACTTCCGTTCTCTGTAAGGGTATGGAACGTATACTGAATGGTAAGCTCCTAGCATACCTAGAAGCTAACGATATCCTAAGTGACCGACAATACGGCTTCCGCCGAAATCGGTCAACAGGAGATCCATGCCATTCACATCTGGAGTGAGGCCATCGACAAACAAGGGGAAGCCCTTGCGGTCTCCCTTGATATCTCGAAGGCCTTCGACCGGGTCTGGCACGACAGCTTAATTGGCAAGCTTCCTTCCTTCGGTCTGCCCGCTGGATTGTGTGATTGGATAGCAGATTTCCTGAGGGATCGGTCTATCCGAGTAGTCATAGATGGCTGCTCGTCCGGACTGCTGGCTATTAATGCCGGTGTTCCTCAGGGGTCGGTGCTCTCGGCAACATTGTTTTTGCTGCATATTAACGATCTGCTAAAACCCGGTACCTTTGGGTATGCAGACGACAGCACTGTTGCCGAGAGATACGTGCCGGACGCACGAGTTAGTGGGTCTCAGGTCCGGTCTCTCCGAGAGGCTATGGTTGGGCGCTTGAACTTGTCCTTGCAGGCTGTCTCAGAATGGGGCGATGCCAATCTGGTTAAGTTCAATGCTGCTAAGACCCAGGCGTGTCTTTTTTCTGCTAAAAGGAGCCAATTTCACCCGGCTCCATCTTTCCGAGGTGTAACCGTGCCGATAACCGACCGACTTGATCTTCTTGGTGTTACTTTAACATCTACACTCAATTTTGGTCCCTTCATAGAGGCTAAGGCTCAAGTGGCTGCCAAAAAGTTGGGGGTCCTCGCAAAGGTGAGACGATACTTCACGCCGGAACAGCTGCTCCAACTCTATCAAGCGCAAGTCCGATCGTGTATGGAGTACTGCTCTCATCTTTGGGACGGATCTGCAAGATACCAGCTTGATGCCCTTGAGTCAATTGAGAAACGAGCCAAGAGGATCATCGGCAATGATAGACTCGTTGAGTCAAAACTCCAAAGTCTTGAACATAGACGCCGAGTTGCTAGCCTGTCGGTTTTCTATCGATTACATTTTGGGGAGTGTGCGACGGAATTGCATGATTTGATTCCGCAAAGCCCGTTTCATCTAAGGACCACAAGACGTACGGCGAAGTGCCACCGGTTCATGGTGGACATCCCATCCATACGCACAAAGCGTTTTGAGAAAACATTCATTGCACGTACAGCTAGAGAGTGGAATTCTCTACCGGAGTCTGTGTTTCCTGTAAGATACAACCTGGGAGTCTTTAAGTCAAGAGTGAATAGGTTACTTCTAGGCAAGCGTGCTACATCTTCGACCGCATCATCGCTAAACATCAGGTGAGATAGTGGTCAAACGCGAGCCTATTAAACATAAAAAAAAAAAAAAATATATCAGAAAAGTATAATTATTAGAAGGAGGATAAACCGTTTTCACAGTATTGTTTGTTGTTGTTTGTTTTGTTGTGTTGTGTGTAATTTATTTTTGAAATTATACTTCTTTTGGCGCAAAAATTATGAGAGTAAATTTTTACGATGCGCGCGCACACCGCCACAAAAAACCGACACCCTGAAGTTAGCTACAGTTCGGTTTTTTATCTTGTTACGCCAAAGAAGTATTACTTCTTACGTGCGTACTTATGTACACACACACTTTTTATTTCTAAAAACGTTGCCCCACACTAGGAATTACTCCTGTACTGTGGGTGCGTTTACAAACATGTAAACTCATATACATAAGATACCCAGACCCGGAAAAGCTATCTGTAGGCCATACAAATATTTGTTCCGTGCTGGGATCGATCCCGCGACACGCAGCGTAACAGCCGATCACTCAACCACTGCGCCGACCGAAAAATTGTTTGTATGTTCCTAGGTCCTGCGTAGTGGATTACGGCCCACTCCCTCTCACAGAGAAGAGAGGAAAAAGTTGACGGTACTTCACATAGGAACAGATGCTTCGCCTCTATCATGCGTAAGTTCGATTTTGTATGGAGTACTGCTCTCATCTCTGGGACGGATCTGCCAAATATCAGCTGGATGCACTTGAGTCTATTGAGAAACAAGTCAAGAAGGTCATCTGCAATAATACACTCGTTGAGTCGAAGCTCCAAAGTCTTGAGCCCAGCCTAGTTCATCACTTGTGGCTTCGAATCACAGCCCTTTGATAGATTCTATCTTTGCACGTGTAAGCAGGCACACCAGTTATGTATGGAGGCTTATTTAATTTGGCTTAGTATTTATGCTTGAGTTCGTTTTTAATGGCATAATTGAGTGTGCTAGCTAACAGGTAGCGGATTATATAATTTTATGATTATATTTTAGACGATATATTATCTTTACTTTTCCGTTTTACGTACGTTACATACACATATGTTAAGATTGTTTCATATAATTATATAGATTCAAGTTCTTCAAACTTAACAGACAGATGTGATGCTGGGGAGTTTGTTAGCCACTTCTTCTTCATAGCTAAAACACTAGGAAGTGGTGACGGGCGGGCGTTTTTGGGGGACTGTCTTTATGTAGAACTTTGACGTTCAAAAAGTGCTGGCTCTCAGCCTAGTTTGAATAAATGACTTTTGATTTTGATTTTGAGCATCGACACCGACTTGCTAGCCTGTCGATTTTCTATCGGTTACATTTCAGAGAGTGTGCGTCGGAATTGCCACCAAGACCTTCCCAAAATGGGACTCCCATGGATGCGCCACCAGTACATAAGGAATATCCCACCCATACGCACAAAACGTTTTACGAACGCATTCATTGTGCGTACAGCTAAGCTGTGGGACCCAAGACAGTTTAATCGTTTCTCTGGGACTCGTCGAGCTTCATTGCCTCGGCGTTTTATCTGGTGGTCGCCAATGTTGATTCTGGCTTACAGAAGTTACAGTGGTTTGGGAATAGTGTGGCGGGTTTGTCAGGTTTTTTTTTTTTTGGGGGGTTGGAAATCATCCAATGACTTCTCCCGCTCTGGGTGGAACGGGAGGGCGTGTCAGACTCTTACTGACTAAAACCCACCCCTGTTCCTTCCCTGCTGAGTGCCCAGGGGTGCGGTAAATCATTTTCAGAATTTATCCGCTACCCCTAGGCATGCAGGCACCGGTCACGATGGGCCCCGTCAGTAATGGCTGACACTTATCTCTTTGAGGCGCGCGTGGAACACTACGCGCCGTCGACTCACGAGCCTGGTGCCATACCTTCAGAAGAGATAGTGATCAAACGCAAACCTATCAATACTAAAAAAAGTCTTGGTTCTCACCACTGGGAATGTAATGGGCAGATTTATTTATGTATGATTCTAAAAGGCAGTAATTAGTTTTTAGGGTTCCGTACCCGAAGCGTCCAAATGGAGCCATATTGCAGTCACTCACGTGTCCGTCTGTCAAAAAATTTTGTTCCTTGAAATTTGGTGAAAACGTTTATTATTACGTATATTTTACTAACAAATACCAATATCCGGCCAGTTTTTTAATTGAGAACCCCAGTAAGGCACTGGTATAGTGGCTATTAGGAGAAATAGGTTATGAAATGGAAAATAAACTGGTTATGGGCCGCCATGAGTGTTTTGCTGTAATAAATTGACCGATTTTCTCCAAGTAAATCGTTCTTGTGGAATTTTTGTTGTTAGATGAGTTGCCCTACTTTGGTTAATTACCTATTAAGTAGGTAACTGAAAATTACTAGAACAAAAATTTCGTTTAAATAAATAGCGATCATCGTCATCAGGCCAGGCCTCATCTCTATGAGAGGGTGCGGGCCGTAATCTACCTAGCGAGCTCAATGCGGATTGGTGGATGTCACATGTCTTCGAATTTTTGGTTCTAGGACATGGCGGTTTCGTCGCGATGTTTTCCTTCGCCCTTTTGAGAGCAGTGGTGATGAAATAACTTACACAAAGTAAAGCGCCTGCCTGGGTTTGAACTCACGACCTACAACTTGTAAGTCGTGGCTAATACCACTGCTCTCAGTCGCGACTCCTTACTACCTACTATTTAACCGACTTCGCAAAAAGGAGGAGGTTCTATGTTCGACTGTATGTATGATTTTTTTTATGTATGTCCACCGATTTCTCTCCAGAGATGGTCTCATACACATTTTATCGAAAAAACTTTAGCGCTTTCTGAAAAAATCGACAAAAACAAAAAATGTGTATATACGAGTATAGATGACGTTTTGCTCTTCTCCAATTACGAGTATGTTCAAATTTTCTGGGGTTATCAATTCGGAAGTAACTTTAATATTTAGTATTAGTTCTGAGGTATAACAACTAAAAAATGGAAAATTAAAAACTTGTTTACAAAAAATACAACCGACTTCCAAAAAAGAAAATGCACTTAAAATTGAAAAATTACTTCGGAAGTCGGTTTCAATTAACGAAGAAATAAAATACAAACACCGACTTCCGAAATCAAAGTTATTTTGAATTTTCCCAATCATCAATCAAAATGTGAGCAGTGGTGGCCCAGTGGTATCGGCCGTGACTTACAAGTGGTAGTTCGTGAGTTGAAACCCAGGCAGATGCTTTACTTTGTGTAAATTATTTCATTAACACTGCTCTCAGAACGGTGAAGGAAAACATCGTGAGGAAACCGGCATGTCCTAGAACCAAAAATTCGAAAACATGTGATTTCCACCAACCCGCATTGAGCCCGCTAGGTAGATTACGGCCCAAACCCTCTCACAGACAGGAGGCCTGTGTCTCAGCAGTGGGGAGATTAAAAGGCTGGTGAAGATGATGATGATTAATTATCATCCTTATTTCAGCCGAAAGGCAAGGCTGAATCTTCATCTTCGACCATCAGGTAAGATAGCGATCAGACGCGTGCCTATAAATAGTAAAAAAAAGACGGTTGTCATAATGGCCATGTCATGCTTACCGGTTTATCGGAAAAATGTGATAAATTTAAATTAAATTCCGCGATCTATTTGGGCCATTACGGTCGAACGTCCTTGATAAAATTCTCTTTGAATGTCAGATCTTTTAAGAAGGCTTATCTCAAAGACATCCCTATAGACTATACCTTATTTACTATTAATGAGATGTCTAGATTTTGGAATACTTACGTTGAATTAAAATTCTCGAGCACAATACTGCTTTTTTTTTCTTCTGTCCCCATTATGCCGTGTTTCTGTAAAGAAAGATATTAAGATTAGACTTGCTTTACCAAAGTAATGTTTGTTTTTTACTACTGAACCGTGACATTAATTTTATTAAACGACAGTCTCTGGTACTTTGTAGTTAAATAAGTTTATTATCGTCCGACTTAATGATGCAGACATTTTTCGGGTAGAAAGCGGTAGAAAAGAAATTTATTAGTGTTCAAAGTATACCTGTATAAATTTGGTGATTCTTTTTGCTTGTTTTGGGAGATTTGCCAACTATGATGCTCTCAAACACATTTTAATTCGTTTCCTTAAGAGGATTAAGAAGCACCGCTATACGGCGAGAGAGAGTTGCAAGTCTTGGAGGCAATTACCTACATTTCCTTTTTGAAATATTGTTTCGGGCGATAACGTTTTCACCCTCTTAAAACGTTACGAAATGAGACAATTTCTCATTAGATTCAGTATACCTTAGTCTAAGTTTGTACGTTTTTCTTTTTTAGCAATAAAGTTTAGTTTAATTTTAAAAAAAATGCTCGAGGAAATTTTTAAGTAAAAATATAGATATTTAGATGTTAATAACTTATATTGTCCGCAATATTTCTTAAAAATAAAAACTTAAGGTCCTAGTTATTCATTATATCTACAACATTTCCAAAAATTATGAAAATTTAACTATGTTTACTGGGGGCAAAACGTTATCGCTTTCTGTATGAAAATTTACAGCTTCACAATCCTCAAGCGTCTTATGTACCAACAAGAAAGAAAAAAGTGTATGACCATTACGTTACGCAAATCTTTTACACTTTCTGATTAATCCCATTATCTTAAAACCCATAACCAGTGACTTTTATTCCTCACGTAACACAGAAATAAAACAACATTAAGCTATAAAAAAGAAGAAAAAAAACCGAACATGATTACCGTTACGTCATGGAGGTAATTTTCATTTCGTGAATAGTCTATCAGAAATACCAACCAACATAATAGGAAAGACGGCGAAACAGAGAACTAAAATGTTTGTTACTGAATTTCGCTTATTATCGGTCGGTTTCTTTGCAAGTAGCACTACCGTGAGAGGTTAAGTTAAACTGGTCGTTTTGTAAGATAATAATCGTTGATAATCGTATGAGGCGTACTTTTGACGCGTACGTAAACGGTGTCAAGTAAGCCGAAGTGGGACGCGGTGAACCACTGATGTTCAGGACTGGATGTGTTCAAATAATGTTGATTGATGGTACGTTTAATCCGTCTTTTTTATATTCTTAACCATAGTAGCAGGGTATTCTTAAACTCACTCTTCGTAGTAAGCGTAGAACTTTTTGTAATATGTTAAACACACTGTCACCGACCCTAAATATAGGGAGAAAGGACAAAAGAAGATAAAGATTAAAAAAAACACATCTCTGTCAGTCTAAAGGCGATGGGAACCATTATTCAATTTTTCATTATTTTAGTGGTTCAATTCTACATGGAGGCGATGATAATCATCTGTGAGTACTGTGATTAGGGTACCTACCGGTAGGTGTCCGGACATTAAGTACATAATGTACCTAACAGTCAAATGTGCGTGGTAAACCAGATTTCGATGACTCATTGCTCTGATTTCGTAAGCACCACAGAGTAGAGAACGAACAATTCATGATGAGTCACCGAAGACCTATTATAATAGCTACAAAATCATGCAGGCCCCATCCAGTATTCGACATCTCCAAGGATACGGTGGTATGATAAACGAGTCCAACTTTTTTCGACAGCAAACATTTGGAAACGAGCCCCCATTATGTTTTTTTGCAAAAACCGGACAGCGGGTAATTGGAAATCGGAATTTCGAACGATGAAAATTAAAATTGCGAATTTTAACTGAGCGGGTTTTTTTTGGCTTGTTGCGTAAGCATCCCGGGTATTTTGATTTCTGATGGTGAGTGCTGTCGAGTGAGCTATTTTATGTTGGTTTATTGAACTTTAGAGACTTTTAAATTGTAGGTCACAAAGGATTACAATTCCATGCTTAAAATAATGGATTTGTTTCGCAAATTCCGTTTGCCTTGCCAAATATATTGACAAAAATCCGATTCACGCGTTTTAAACCGCTATTATTACTATTACCCAAGGTCTTTAGATCTGTGGCAAGATTTACACACCCGGAACATGACAGAGTCTGTAATTACACGATGGCCGACTGTCAACGGGGCTTGACAGATGTTGACATTTGACGCGCGCAGGCCCATTATTGTGTGAATAGATCATGGGCCAATTATATACACAAACCTTTCTCGTTTATCGTTCTTTCTATTAGTGAAAACCGCATCAAAATCCGTTTAGTGGTTTAGGAGGAGTTACCGGAAAAACAAACAAACTTATAAACTTTATGAATACAGTTCATCGATATTTTAAACTTCGAAGTTTGGTATGACAGTTGGCCTTCATGTTCCTACATATTAAGGCTATCTCCACCCAGTAATAGAACTCGGCCATCAAAGGAGCGATGTCCGAAATTAGACGCATTATTAATTTATTACACATAAAACAACAGATACCTATTAAACTAAAAGACTTAGACTAAATTATCAATAATTAAATGATCTTTAAAATAGTGAAGGTTTCATAAAAATACGCTGTATAGTTTTTGCGTGATTCTCAATTTTTATCCGCGTTAGACATAAATTTACAAATTAATTACACTATGTTATAAATATATAATTTCAAATATTCTAAGATCAAAATACGACAAAAATTGTCTATAGTAACATATATTTTTTTCAAATAAATAAGAGTAGTCGTTTAGACGTGATGTTCAATTAAAACCATTAAAAGTCAACTGTACCTTCGCTCTGAATGATTTTTTTTTTTTTTTTTTTGGGGGGTGGGAAATCATCCTATGACTTCTTCCGCTCTAGGGTGGAGCGGAAGGGTGTGTCAGACTCTTACTGACTAAAACCCACCCCTGTTCCTCCCTGCCTCGAGTGCCCGGGGGCGAGGTAACTCTTTCGAATTTATCCTCCACCCCCGGGCAGGCACCGGCCGTGGCAGGCCCCTTCCCTTGGCTGACAACTCTTTGAGGCGCGCGTGGAACACTACGCGCCGTCGACTCTCGGGCCTGGTGCTGATCGGACGGCGAGTTACCCACTACTCGCCGTCCGCAGGCCCGGGTCTACGGTGGCCGGAGATCGTCTCGCGGCCCCTGGCGTCTCCTGCGGCGGTCGCGGCTGGGGGCGCTAGGGCGACTCGGCCGTTGCTGAGCCTCCCTAACGTGTGCCGCCTCCCTCTTCGCGAGCATTACTGCTTCGCAGAAGGAGGAGACGGCCTCCCATTCCCTCTCGCTCCGTACCATGGCCTGAACCAGGGCACGGCGCGAGAGGTCGCTGTCGCCTATCGCATCCACGAGGACACGGCGGTGCTCTGCCCAAGCGGGGCAAACCTCCACCGTATGCTCCACCGTGTCCTCTGGGCGATCCTCGCAGTGGAAACACTCAGGGGTCACCTCCGCCCTGATCCGACACAGGTACCTCCCGAAACAGCCGTGTCCGGTGAGCACCTGCGTCAGGCGGAAGGTGAGGGCGCCGTGACGCCTCTCCAGCCACTCCTCAAAGAGGGGCACTACCGCCTCGATGGTGGCGTGCCCAGCGCTGGGTTGCGACAGTCGCTCTCTCCATGTCACCATGAGATCCTGCCGGAGCTCGGTCCGCCGAGCCGCGAGTTGTCGCGGCAGCGGAGTTTCGCCCCGGCGTTTGGCCTCCTCGCGCCACTCGTACAGGTGCGCGAGGATTTTTGCCTCCAGATCCCACGGTGACAGTCCGGCAAGGAGGCTCGCCGCCTCACGGGAGATCGTGCGGTATCCGCGGATAATACGGATCGCCATGACCCTCTGGGACGCGTTCATCAGGCGAGCTGATCGCTGCCTCAACGAACGCGCCCACACCGGTGCCCCGTAGAGGGCCATGGACCGCACGATCCCCGCGTAGAGCCTCCGGCAGGAGGCATTTGGCCCCCTCAGATTGGGTAGGAGCCGCTTCAAGGCGGCCCCGGCCCTGTCCAATCTGGGAGCCAAACGTCGAAAATGTTCGACAAAGTTCCACCGGCTGTCGAGGACGAGTCCCAGGTACTTCATCGTACCCTCGACGCCGATGCGAACCCCTCCTACCGTGATCTGGGAACCCGCAGGTGGCGCGTTCCGACGACCATGAAAACACATGGCCTCGGACTTGTGCAATGCCACCTCGAGTCCCAGTTGCCGGATCCTCTCTATGACTGTCGCAACCCCGCGTGTCGTGCGACCTCCCCTGCGCTAAGACCAGCGTGTCGTCAGCGTAGCACACTACGCTGACGCCAGCGGGGAGGTCGGCGCGCAGCACCCAGTCGTATCCGATGTTCCACAAGGGCGGCCCCAGGACCGATCCCTGTGGAACACCGCACGACATCTCTCGCCGGTTCCATACTCCCTGATGACCGGGGTAGATGACGGCTCTGTCCGTCAGATACGCCTCGACTACGCGACGGAGGTAGGGCGGCACCCGGTGATACCGGAGTGCCTCCACTATACAACTCCAGGGCAGGGTGTTGAAGGCATTGGCGATGTCCAGAGACACCGCCAAGACGACCCTACCCCGGGCCACTGCATCCCCCGTCGTGAGGGCTCTTACGCGCATGACTGCGTCCACCGTGGAGCGCCCCCTGCTGAAGCCGTACTGGCTCTCCGCCAGGTCCGGCCCCACCCGCACCAGCTGCCCGACGAGGCGGTCTGCAATTACTCTTTCAAAGAGCTTGCCCACCTCGTCGAGCAGCACAATGGGCCGGTAAGCGGACGGAGAGTCCGCAGGGCGCCCCACCTTCTTGATCAGGACCAGCTTCCCCGTCTTCCACCGACGTGGAAACTGGCCCCTCTCTAAGCATGCGCTTAAAAGCCCTCTGAGTCGAGGCCCGAGAGCCTCTTGCAAGGCCAGGACCCAGGCTTTCCCATGAAAGCCATCGGGTCCTGGGGCGGCGTTTTTGGCATTCAGCCTACGCACCGCCGCTCTCAGCTCTACCTCGGTCACCTCGGGAGCATCGTCGTCGTCGTCGTCGTCCTGGTCCGCGTCAGATACCGCAGGAGACGGAGCCATAGGCGGAGGAGTATGTTCCCCTCGCGAGGGGAACAGAGCGCTCACCACGCCCTCCACGATCTGTGGCCGGAGACTCTGCGTCAGTGGGGGGGCCCATGGGCGGAGTTTCCCCCGCACCGCTAGATACGGGCGCCCCCATGGGTCTCTGTTCAGAGTCTCCAGCGACTCCTCGCGGGCCGATCTCTTGGCCCGCAAGATCTCCGTTCGGAGGGCGATCCTCGCAGCTCTGTACCCCTCGTATAGCTCCGCCTCGACGGCTTCCGTTTCCGGCGTGCGGTTACGGAGCCGTCTGCGGTACCTGGTGTTCGCTCTGAATGATAGTGATCGATGTATACCTCGATAAAACGTTTGAAAATCAGTAATTCCAAGCTTTCGAAGTTCCGTACATCCCGATTATGAACATTCTCAGTTAAATGATTCGTCATATCGTACTATCTAACTCACGTTATTCGTATATTTATGAACTTCATGAATACAGTTCATCGATATTTTTAACCGACTTCAAAAAGCAGGAGGTTATCAATTCGGATGTTTCGTATTTTTTTTATGTATGTTCGGGCGTAACTCCGTCATTATATAGAAGGATTTTTTTGTTCGAAAGTGCTTTATTTCGAAATGGACCCATTTAAATTTCATATAGATCTGATGATGAGTTTCGGAGACAGACAACGGAACTTTTCAAAAAATGACAGCAAAATCAACTGCGACTGCTGCGATCGTATGTAGTGTATATATTGTAGTATATATATTGTAGTGTTAATACAATTGAATGGGGAACCACAACTAAAAAGTGAAAAATAAAAAAGTTTTTACAAAAAAAATAGAACCGACTTCCAAACTTTAATTTCGGAAGTCGGTGTCAAGAAACGAAGACATAAAACCAGAAACACCGACTTTCGAAATTAAAGTTATATTGCACTTTATTTGAATGTCGGTTCTATTTTTTTGTAAAACGTTTTTTAAACTTCGAAGTTCAATATGACAGTCAAGGCAACTTTGTATTTTACTATCTAGAAGATAAATAAGTTATTGTGTTGAATCATCTACCTATAAGTCTAGTAGCGACCTCTAACCAAATGTAGGTAAAATTTGTTTTTATAAAGGGTAGGAAATCAAATAGCTTCTCCCGATCTAGCTGAAGCGGGAGAAGGTGTCAGACTCTTACTGACTAAAACCCACCCGTGTTTCCTTCAGTTGCCTGTGACAGGGGCGCGGTGACTCTTTCGCCGCGGTCTCTCCGGCGACCCATTTTTTTGTTTTCTTTTTTTGGGGGGGTGGAAAATCATACTATGACTTCTCCCGCTCTGGGTGAAGCGGGAGGGCGTGTCAGACTCTTACTGAGTAAAACCCACCTCTGTTCCTTCCCTGCCCTGAGTGCCCAGGGGCGCAGTAACTCTGTTTCGAATTTGTCATGTATTGCTGACAACTTTTTCACACAACACTACGCACCGTCGACTCACGGGCCTGGTGCTGATCGGACGGCAAGCTACCCACTACTCGCTACTCGCTGGCAGAAGGGTTTTTTGTATGGTAAATAAGGTTCTATTTATTTACCCTTCAAAAACGGTTCTCTAACACCAAACAAATGATGTGACGCATGATGGTGCCTATAGTCGTTTTGTGTTTGCGTCTGTGTGTGCGTTTACTATACCTTAAATAGTTAATTTAGGGTATTACGTAAATTTTGTTTCCATTTTACATTATTCATATCAGGAATAAACCGTGGTTTTGTAAACAGCGTTCTGATGACACAATTGCATTCGATTGTGGTTAAATTTGCATAATAAGGTGGCATTGAAGAGTCGAGCCTTCGTATACCTACATGAGGAGAATTACAACGTCAATATTATATATTGGGTTTTTCACAGTTTTTGTTATGCGAGTCATTAATTTTAGACTACACTTAAGATAATGAAGTGGATGCGGGCTGGTCATGTTAGTAGAAGGACTGAGGGTCGCAGTACGCTACGTAATGAAAATGGACCACCTTACTATGTGGATGGATGGAGTGGGAGAGGGAGGCAAAAGAAAAGATGAATGGATTGTGTAAGGAGTGATATGAAAGAAAAGGGAGTTAGTGATAGCGTGACGGCTGACAGGACAGAATGGAAGAAAAACACGTGTTGCGCCCACCCCAAGTAACATGGGATTAGGGCATAATTATGGCATTTTTTAAATTTGGGATCCAACGGAAATACTTAATCATGTTTTGTGGGATCCAACGCCAAAAATATTAAACTGGGATTTAACGAAAATAAATCTAATTATGAAGGGGGCATAACTAATAAGTGCCATTGACCACCGGGTTGGTAAACGCCACTAGTTAGTGCCAGCCACCACCCCGGTACCATGGGGCATATAAACTGCCTATTCGACATGAACGAGCATGGCAGTTGAGATTTTGTCATGCTCACTTAGATGTCTCGCTGATCGGTTCAATATGGTTGAGCTGAGTGGTGCTGATCCACGCGTCATGTTCGTGTTTGTTTATTTTTTAATTGTTTATTTAATCTCTACGAGATGCAGTAACAGGCGAGAGGTTATTATTATTTTTTGTCCATTGTTCTCATATAATAGAAGCAACAAGAAATATGTAACCAGGATTTTTGTAATACATAACATGGTTTAAAAGAGTGTCCATGGAGTTTCTTGCACGTTCTTCTTCATAGAGATCTACGTTTTGGAATGTGGAATTAGCTTCATATTTCTGACTGACCGACTTATTGACATTTTAAAACTGCCTGTAAATGGTTTATTTGAAATAAATACTTTGAATTGGAATTTAAAGCTTGAAGGGGGCAAATGAGTATAAATCATTGTAGCAAATAATCTTGTCCTAAAAATAAGCTTATAGTTAAAACACATGTTTTTAAACAAGCCCTTAAATGGCTATAAACCACTACTAATGTGCCTGTGGGTGTTTTAAGTGGCGACAAAAAATCCAACTTTGTATAATAAAAGTAAAAATAAATAATGTGAGTCATGTAGAAAAGACTAGACCCGTTTTCAGATCCAACATCAGGTTGTTAAAATATTTAGAGATTAAGTTGATACTATGTTTTTTGTTGGTGTGAATAAACATTAAGTAGAATGATTCATTTTGTTAGCGTTTTGTTATTCTCAGAATTACTATAAAGTTTGTTTTTCTCAGCTTAACTTCTACGAAGTTGAGAAAAACAAACTTCATAGTTCCATGCATTGATGTCTATTTCACACATAGAAATGTGCGAGATAAACATCAATGCATGGACAAACATGTCGTGACTCCTATCTGCAATATTAGCTTACATCAGACATGACTAATTTTTAACCGACTTCGAAAAAGGAGGTTATCAATTCGGAAGTTTGTATTTTTTTTACAAAAAAGTAGAACCGACTTTCAAAAAAAGTGCAAAATAACTTTAATTTCGAAAGTCGGTGTCAAAAAACGAAGACACAAAACAGGAACACCGACTTCCGAAATTAAAGTTATTAAGCACTTTTTTGGAAGTCGGTTCTATTTTTTTGTAAAAAAGTTTTTTTACATACCTTTTTCTTGTAATCGGGTTTGGGATTCCTTCAAAAGGCGCCTGCACTTTTGGGGGAAAAGACCAGGGAGTGTCCTGCCCGGTGATCACCATTAGCACATATGGATACCCTGGGACACCTTCTGTACATCATCCCTGAGGAGACTATGAAGGGGTCTCCCCTGAACCTCGCAAGGTACGTAAATGGCAACGGATAATTACAAAATAGATTTATTTATCAGGCTTTTGGGATAAGCCCGCCACATTATTACCAACCACTACAACTACTAAAAGCCGAAATGAACAGTGACAATCAACAGAAAAGTGCCGCGGTAATGAAATTTGATTCGTGCCGGTGTCCCGGAGAAACATTACAACTGTCTTGGAGCAACAAAATTAATCAGAAAAAAACAGCAGAGGAGTAAAAAGAACAGAGCCTTTAGACAAAATACTATTCTGTAAACGTTAAAATGTATGGCAAAGACATTACTGGGCGTGAGTCACGTGACTGTTTTCTGTCTAACGTTTCGTGCAAAACGTCGTTGCCATACATTTTGCACGAAGCGATAGCGTTAACGTTTACAGAAATGTATTTTGGCTAAGGGGGTTGTTCCATCCCAATACATACAATATACAGGGTGACCCGTAATTAATGGATAACCTCATAAGGGTCTACTACCGGCCAAGTGGCGCCCTCATTGAATAAAAAATCGTAGCAAAAAAAAAAAGCATAGAAAATAAATAAAGAATCCAACGTCACGTTTGTTACAAAGAGGATAAAGTATTTTTACGTTGTTAAAACAGAGGATACCGCACGATCTCCCGCGAGGCTGCGAGCCTCCTTGCCGGACTTTCACCATGGGATCTGGAGGCAAAAATCCTCGCGCACCTGTACGAGTGGCGCGAGGAGGCCCAACGCCGGGGCGAAACTCCGCTGCCGCGACAACTCGCGGCTCGGCGGACGGAGCTCCGGCAGGATCTCATGGTGACATGGAGAGAGCGACTGTCGCAACCCAGCGCTGGGCACGCCACCACTGAGGCGGTAGTGGCTGGAGAGGAGCCATGGCAACCTCACCTTCCGCCTGACGCAGGTGCTCACCGGACACGGCTGTTTCGGGAGGTACCTGTGTCGTGTCAAGGCGGAGGTGACCCCTGAGTGTTTCCACTGCGAGGATCGCCCAGAGGACACGGTGGAGCATACGGTGGAGGTTTGCCCCGTTTGGGCAGAACACCGCCGTCCTCGTCCTCGTGGATGCGATAGGCGACAGCGACCTCTCGCGCCGTGCCCTGGTTCAGGCCATGGTACGGAGCGAGAGGGAATGGGAGGCCGTCTCCTCGTTCTGCGAAGCAGTAATGCTCGCGAAGAGGGAGGCGGCATACGTTAGGGAGACTCAACAACAGCCGAGTCGCCCTAGCGCCCCCAGCCGCGACTGCCGCAGGAGACGCCAGGGGCCGCGAGACGATCTCCGGCCACCATAGACCCGGGCCTGCGGACGACGAGTAGTGGGTAACTCGCCGCCCGATCAGCACCAGGCCCGAGAGTCGACGGCGCGTAGTGTTCCACGCGCGCCTCAAAGAGTTGTCAGCAATAGGGACGGGGCCTGCCACGGCCGATGCCTGCCCGGGGGTGGAGGATAAATTCGAAAGAGTTACCTCGCCCCTGGGCACTCAGGGCAGGGAGGAACATGGGGGGGGGGGGGTTTAATCAGTAAGAGTCTGACACGCCCTTCCGCTCCACCCTAGAGCGGAAGAAGTCATAGGATGATTTCCCACCCCCAAAAAAAAAAAAAAAAGGGGTCATTGTGCTCATCATTATGAAAAACTTTTACAAGGGGATAACAATTATGAAATAAAATGTAACAAAAAACAGTTCCATCCCAATGGATGGTACTGTTATTTTTACTCCTCTGCTATTCTTTTCTTATTCAATTATGTAATATTCACAATTCACATTTTCTTTATTATTATAATTTTGTAATTTTAATGTGATAAGTATTTTATTGGCTGAATATAAATATTTGCACATCATAATAGGTAATGATATAGTGTAGGCACTTCACATTTTTGTGTAAATAATTTGATTTGATTTGTTCTGGTGACCAGTGAAATCACTGGTTGGTGATAAAAACTATCGCTCTTCCAATTTGCAATACTAAGATTTCAATGTCACACCTTAAAATCCATAATACCATCAGCATTCCATGGATGTGCTGATCTTAAACCGCATAAGTTTTTAACTCTATGAGGAAAGGCCACTATGGCAAACCCAACACCACATGTCAAGGTCTGTTGGTATCCAAACCTGTTGACGTTGCAAGCCACTCTGCATGATATCGCCATTTTGTTTTAAGATGTTTTACTGTACAAGATACGAGAACCTTTAAAGCCTAAAGAATACGAATTGGCTTATTGCACACTTGCATGCAATCAATAATTGACTGCTCGAAAAGTGACTTATTTGGAACTTTTTAGTTGTTTTTTACAGTCGGGTTTTTTTTTTTTTTAGTTTTAGCTTCGCACGGTTTGTGCATTTAGCCAGTGTCAAGTTAGGAAAGTATTTAGTTTTAGATACAGAATACAGTCACTTTTTCACCATTAGAATGCAGATGTAACACATTCTAATGTTTTTGCAGTATTTGGGAGCAAATGAGTTGAGTCGGCCTTCTCGGCAAGCTTCGCTGAGGTAGTCAATACTACGACAAAATTCTCAGCCCTATTTTACCGAGATCGCGCCTGTTTCAATGATTCCACATCTTGTCCAGTTGCGTAGACACTTGAGACACAGAACTACACCAATTTTACATCACAATAACCACTAGGAATCAATTTGCGAATAATTAAAACAGCCACTGAACTTCACCCAAAAAAAGACCGCCAAAAACATCCAGTCGGGTTTTATGAAAATATTCAATTTTTTTATTTGGCATCGCTCCGGTTTTTACATTTAGCCAGTGTCAAATATAAAAAGTATTGAGTTTTTTGATGAACATTTTAATTCAGTAATTTTTTTTTTACTAGAATTCCAAATTCTGTAATTCTGTCTCATGTAGCACGTTCTAATGTTTTGGTCGCTGGCTGCTTCGCAGAGGTAGTAAATAACTACATGATTTTTTTTTTAATTTTTCAATGATGTCTCATATTATACAGTTGTATAGACACTTCCGATACAAAACTATACCAATTTTACATCAAAATATCCACTCCGAATCAATTTGCCAGTTATTAAAACAGCCACTGCACTTAAATCGTAAAAATTCTGACGGAATATCCTTTTTTTTATTAGAGATGGGTTTGCTCACCTTTTTTTTTTGATTAGATAAGGAATAAGGAAGAAATAAGTTGCAAGAAGGAACGATAGGGATGCAGTAACATAATTAACTATCTGCTGAATATCGGGCAATCAAATGTCGCTAGCTCATATTAAAAATACCCTCATAAGCGCAGCTTAAGTAAGGTCCCACAGACAGCCTCTATGTGACAATGCTACAACACGTTTTCATAAAGTTTGTTCTTCAGATAGAACATTTTCTAGGATAACGGTTTGTCCAATCGTTGCCTCTTTGTCGCACGTCTGCGGTTCGTTTCCTTGGCCGGGCAATAATCCATTCTAGTTTTCGTACTATTCCAGCACCGCATTTCATAATAAATACCACATATACTCCTGTTTTTTCTTCGAAAACATAAAATAGGTATATTTCACACGCTTTCGAAAAACCGCGCATGCGCCTGCCCTTCAAAATAACGAATTGATATCAATCACCTACTTATGTATGTAAGTAAAAGAACCCTATTTGTTTGTTTAAATAGGATACAATTCTCAGAAACCCATAGGTACCTATGATGGGACGCCCCTGTTACCTTGAGTTTCTATGCGTGATCAGTGACCCTTGGCAATTGATGACTGATATGCACACCGCTGCCAACTTTCAAGGTTCAGGTACTCACTTAACCGTTTGATTGTTATAATAGTTTGAATTTATGCTAAGGTTCTCTTTGAAAATTTACAGGGTCATACGTAGATAAGGCAACCATAATAAACAAACTTCCTCCCGTGGTCTGTTTTCTTGCATACGGAAAACGCATGCGTTTCTTAGCGTTTTCCGTGTATGTTTTGACGCGAAAAAGTAGGAAGGCAGCGATAGTGTTCATCAGCAAAATTATTACTCAGAGGTTTTTTACAAACATAAACAAATAAGCCTGCCATACCTGTAAGGAATATTAGTTCAGATTATCAAGGAAAATTATAAATGTATACGCGCGTGGATAGAATTACGAATGAGTTTATAAGACGAAGTCTGAAAGTCCCACCGCTGACTGAAAAGTTGTGTGGAAATCGGTTGTCATGTGAATGCAGAGAAATGAAGAAAATGTCGTGAGGAAAGTCTTGTGTATATATGGATGGCTATAAGAGTAGAGGTAGGCCAAAGATATAATGGATGGACTGTGTGAAAGAGGATATGGGTAAAAAGTGGGTGACTACAGAGATTACGTCTAATAGAGAAGTATGGAAGAAAAAGACATGTTGCGCCGACCACAAATAAATTGCGATAAGGGCAGGAGAATGACGAAATGATTGTCAAGGAAATTCGTTAATAAAAATTCATGAACACAATATAAAAAGGTCTTGATAACTTCATTAACACTGGTGACGAGATATTACCATCAGGGTCGTTGAATGACGAATTAATCGATGACTGAATGACGACGAGATAATCGAATGTCATTACAATGATTAAACTCCGATTTTTCAGGGTTATTCAGATGACAGTTTTACTTAAATGCGGCATTACAATTGTTTTTTGTGCTTCATAATTTTAAAACAAGACGATATTTAGGTTGACCATGAATTTACTATGTACTCTATAAATTTGATGGGTTAGAGCCGGCTTAAATTTTGGAAATCTGTTTTAGTTTCTCGTTTAAATGACGGTTTGGTGAATGAACAGTAAAAAAAAAAATATCTTGCAAGTATTAAATTATACTGGCACATCATAAAATGTGTGAGTCTAAAAAAAGTATATATTTTGTTTGTCTATGCGACAGTTTGATAATTTCAACCCTAGTGAAGTTTGCTAAGATTTTTTGTCTTGTTGTGCCTAATGTATAAATACCACTTTTGTACATTAGTGTACGTAAAGTGGTAAAACAATTCATACTTTACTACATTTTATAAAAAAATATTTTAAATCTCTTTAATTTTTTTTGGATTGATATTCCTGTAATGTGTTATGTTACAAATAGGTAATGTTAATTACTTTGCATACTATTGTATACATTCAAGTTCTTCAAACTTAACAGACAGATGTGTTGCTGGGAAGTTGGTTGTGGCACTTCTTCTTCCCAGCTAAACACTCACACACACTTCACAGCGAGTGGTGACGATGCATACTCCTACATAGATCCAAAGGAACAATAAATAGTTACGTATACTTATTAGGCATCGACAGTCTAGAGGTATCTCTTGACAAATCATCTAAATTCACTCTAATGACATCGCTCAAGGGTAATGTGCGACCATCACCCCTCTATTGTTTCGACATAGGACGGTTTTCCATGTAAAGCGATAAAGATGGGAGACATACCTAGTTATGAAAACTAAGCGTAGATATTGAAAACTGGCTTGCCAGCGTAGATATTGTAAAAAGAGCAGGAGTTATTTGATGATTTGGGATACCTAAAAAAAGGACCAAAAAACTCAGTGACATGATCATGTCTTAAATATCAATTATATTAAGACAATCAGAGGCTAATATTAACCTCTCTGGTCCCGTGGGTGACCCGAGTCGCCAGTGCAAAAATGCCGTTTGCCTTGCCAAAAAAAAATGCTAAACTCCCGATTCACGCGTTTTAAACCTCTATTATTCAATGAATCAATTCATAAGCCCTCTATCCTGAACTGCCGTCTGTTTTGAAGTGTTTGTTTTCCTCATTTAGAGGATATCTCTAAGTTCAGTGTGCCTTTTGGCAAAGGCCTCCTCTAACATTTTCCACTGTGTTCTATCTCTGGCAACCCTTCTCCAGTAAGGGCCCGCTGTAAGCTTCAACTCATCTTCCCATCTCTTAAATTGTCTTCGTCGCTTCCTTTTTCCATCCCTGGGATACCAGTCTGTCACAATTTTACTCCACTTTTCCTGAGTGCTCCTTAACATGTGGCCTGTCCATCTCCATTTTAGTTGGTATATCCTCGTAAGTACATCCATAACTCTTGTCTTGGCTCTTATAAAGGTGTTTCGTTTCCTGTCTTGTTTCTTGATACCTATCATGATTCTCTCCATCGATCTTTGACAGCAATGCAAAACAAAACAAAACCTCTATTATTACTATTTCGCAAAGTTTTTAGACCTGTGGCAAGGTTCACACACTCGGAACATGATATATAGTCTGTAGTTACATGATGGCCGACTGTCAACGAGGCTTGACAGATGTTGACGTTTGACGCGCCCCGCGCGCGGGTCCTGTGAGGGACACAAACTGTAATTATTTCTGGTTAATTAAATTATAATATAACTTGTGTAAACATTTATTTGGTGTAATACTCGTAAATATGTTATCATATTATAATTCCTTAATTATTCGACTTTCACTGACACAGATATACGAGAATACCGCTCTTTGTGGAACACGGTATTTAAAGTATAGTGGCAATTTACCGCCATATTGACTACAGGTAATATCATATTGTTTGTTTGTTTTGGCGTGTAATAGTATTTTTATTACTACTTAAAGTCATCTAGGGAAACATTTGTTTTCACAGTTGCTTTACGAGTATGTTTTACGATACAGGAAGGATAACTTCCGCCAGCGGCTTCGCCCGCGTTGAATAAGTACTTCCTCCGTTATAAACTTTCAACCCCTTTCATCCCCTTAAGGGTTAAATTTCGAAAAACCCTTTCTTAGTGGATACCTATTCTTCACAAAGAACACACCCTTCAAATTTCATGTCTCTATGACCAGCGGTTTAGGCTGTGTGTTGATGTATCAGTCAGTTAGTCAGTCAGGAGTTTGAATTTTATATATACGGATGATCCTAATACGTACCGTTGACAACAAAGAGAATTTAGTGTTAAGAAGGCATACATCTTTGGTGTATCGGAGATAGCGTTGGTTATTCGAAACAAAACGTGAAAAAAATTAAGTCAGATAGGTATTGTTTTTTTGTCTGTCTGTCTGTTCGTCTGTCCGTCTATCCATCTGTACATCTGTCCGTCTGTCCATCTTCTGTTTGTCTATCCGTCGTCAGTCACACAGGTTTTACAGCCAAACGGTTGGAGCTATAGTCTTCAAATTTTCTCAGTATAAACATCTTGTTGATCCAAAGCTCTTGTCAAGCACTTGGCCGGTTTTTCTTTCTAGTATTAAATATATGGCATTTGATAATGATGTTAGAAAACATCGAGTCATAATATAATCACCACGTTCCGAATCACATCAAGAAATCGATAATGTTTGCGTTCACGGCCAGTGGAAACGGCTTTGACATGACACACATGACACGACATGCTAAAAGCGATTTGGACGTGATTCGGAACGCGGTCAACGTAAAGTCCTTACTCACTCTTACAAATAATGAGGACTGTTATAATCTGAATTTTGAGATAATAATAGACCTAAAACACGCATCTAGCAAGCATAACAATATATTTCTTTATTTTTCGCTCCGAGTTCCCGACCGACTCCACGTAGTCTTGTACGTAGAACCATCATCTCAGCCTTTTAATGTCACACTGCTGCGGCACAGGCCTCCTCTCAATGCGGATTGGTGGATGTCACATGTCTTCGAATTTTTGGTTCTAGGGCATGCCGGTTTCGTCACGATGTTTTCTTTCACCGTTTTGAGAGCAGTGGTGATGAAATAATTTACACAAAGTAAAGCGCGTCTACCTGGGTTTGAACTCGCGACCTACAAATTGTAAGTCGCGGCCAATACCACTGGGCCACCACTGCTCACTGGGCCACCACTGCTCGCTGGGCCACCACTGCTCTTGTACGTAGAACGATGCGACATATATAGAAATTATTCTATATGTGTTGCATCGTTCATGTACTTTCAACATGCAAATAGGAAGTTACTAAAAGACCAATGTACCAGTTAACAAATTATTGGCTTCACATACAAATACATTGAAATTGACTATCACAGTATTGCGCCCAACAGAATTAAATTAATTATAATTGATGTTAAAATTCTCTTTCATCTAAATGTATGATTCCCGCTAATAGCAGTATTGAAGTACAGCTTTAATTTAATTACTAAAAATACATTCACTGATAGGATTATACCAGAAATTCAGAATATAATATCGTCAGAATAATATGATATATAGTACCTGTGGTAAATAATGTGATTGACAAGGATCTACATAGCACTAAATCCCATCTGTATTTCATGAAGGGTTAGGCAGAAGTGTGTATTCTACAATACATAAATGTATATTCTACTATCATCATTCTCCTGCCCTTATCCTAACTTATTTGGGGTCGGCGCAACATGTCTTTTTCTTCCATACTCCTCTATAAGTCGTCATCTCTGTAGTTACCCACTTTTTACCCATATCCTCTTTCACAAAGTGCAACCATCGTTTCTTTGGCCTTGCTCTACTCTTATAGCCATCCACATCCATACACAAGACGTATATTCAATTTATATAATATGTATATTCTACTATATATACCACACTTAAGAAGATGGTGGCGGCTCCCAATCTCTACTGTCCGGGGGCCTTCATCATCTTCTTAAGTGTTATCTTTGGTTTCTGATGTACTAGAAAGGAAAAACTGGACCGCAAGACTTATTAGGTCACTACATATTATAAAACATAGTTCACCGCCGTGTCTGTACGCGATACCCGTGAAACTGGAGCGGGTCGCTAGTTACATTATAAAATAAATCCTAGTTCAGTGACAAGACAAAATACAACTAACTGACTTTTGACAATCCAATTATTTTCTTTCTAAATTAAAACCTATTCTGAAATTGCATTACCCTTGAAAAGTATATTTGATCGACCAGCCTGCCTGCTGACAAGGTTCGTACTTGACGCGACCTCCTTAAATGTCACAATATTTAGGTACACACATATTTCGCCAGTTACGTTTAAGTTCCATGTGGGTTTTGGTAGAATGAAATCTTATGTCGGTTCGGAACACTCCGCCAGTCGCTGCGCAGTAGCAAATTCGTGTGACAGCGGGGGTGAGGGGTGAGGTACTGCGCAGTGAAATGCGAAATTCACAGACGTCATTAACTTTTAATCGACCATAGGGCCTAGTTTCTTGATATCAGTCATACATAAATCAAGTCTCTGGACTTCTATTAATATAAATATGAAATAAATGCACTAAAGCCAAAGAAATAACCTATTTTTTCAGTTTTTCTAAAACAGGAGTCTACAATAATAACTATAGTCTATTCTAAAACCTCGTAAGTCAACTTTAGCCTCGAGCTTTAGAGTGATATCAAATCCGTAATTGACACAGGACAAAGCTTTAGGGTCTGAGATTTCTGACTCTCGTACCAAATACTGGTTAATTCCTGCTTCTAGCTTTCATAAATAACGGAATTCCCCAATTAACTGAGATTTTGACATTTTTAACTTTACGACTCTTCAGTGCTTTAGGAATTATTGTCCAATTCACAGTTACTGCACCCGCGGTAGTAATAGCTCCTGTTATAATCAGAAAACAAATGACAGATGACAACAACTGGTTACGTACTACTGCGATTTATAACGGTTGTTTGTTATACAAGTGTGACGGGACTATAAAACATTAATTTGGAGCAGTGTTCTATTTGAGGCTTGATTCAGATATAAGGAAATTGCAAATTTCTCAAAGGACTTTCCAATGAGGGTAATACGGGCTATAATGTTTATTAATAAAAATATTTCATAATCAACGGTAAGCAAATCTTTAGTTTTAAATGGTGTGTGATGAAAATCCAATTTGAATAGGAAACTCTGAGGGCTACATAATGAGACTCGAGTAAAGATAAATGGTGGGGTCCTAGTGCTCAAAAATTGTTAAAAAAATCTATCTAAATTCCTTGTTGACACTTCGCTTGACCCAACGCTTTTTGGGGCGTGTCAGACTTTTACTGGCTAAATAAAATTCACCCGTTCCTTTTTTTTTCAGTTGCCTCTCCAATGCCGCGGTAACTCTCTTTCAAATTTATCCGCGACCCGTGACCCAGGGCTGGTTTTTACCTTGGACAGAGGATAAGCATTGCCATACAACGTGTCAATGCCGCCAGTCTTTTGGGCACATTAGAATTTTTCGACGCTTTGTTTTAGATTATTATTAGTTAGTACTTAGTTAAAAATACATTTTTTGTTTAAGTGTAAAGTTAAAATAGTCATAGGTGCGGATTCTGTTGTGCATAAACTAAACTTAATTTAGGCTATTCCTATCTTTTTCTCTCTAATAAAACAAGAAAGAGACAGACGTAAATAAGAACTGTCAAATTTAGTGAATTAATATTTCCATACAAATTAAGGGTACACGTAAAAACATGTCGATTAAAAACACGGTGATGCGCAAGGCGTAAACTAGTTTAACATCTCTAACTTAGTTCATAGCTATAGCCGTCCTTTTCTTGCACTGCTTTTTAGTAAAAGATAGCGATTCTCTAATTTTAGTTTAGTTATTGAACAAGAGAATCGGCACCAATGTCAAGTATATTTTAGTTTCAAGTAGATAAATTAAAATAACTTAGTAAAACAAATCTAAGATAAATGGTTAAACTTCATTATATTTATAATGATTGCCTACTTACCGATGTAGATACCATCATAGACGGAATACCGAGAAATCAATGCGGAATCAGCACGATGGCGATGTCGACTTAATTAGAAGTTATTTATTGACGTTCATACAAGGAGATTAAATACATTTAAATTATTATAATGAAGCTTATGTTTTATTTACAACTAGCACTTCACGTGGACTTTGAAAACACCACCCACAAATACTGTAGCTTTTTACTGCTGTAAAAAAATTCAAAATCGGTTCAGCAGTTCCAGAGATTACTTCCTACAAACAAACCCTCAAACATTACCTCTTAAAAATATTAGTACTCGTATCATACTAATATTATAAATGTGAATGTAAGTTTGTTTGTTACGCTTTCACGCGATAACCACTTAACCGATCATCATGAAACTTTGTACACATATTCATGGAGGTATTTGAAGTAGCATAGGACGCTTTTTATGAAAAAAAAAAACTTTTTACGAAATATACATAAACGCGGGTGAAACCGCGGGCACAGCTAGTAGATAATAAATAGCTTTTGTTTCTGTTGGAAGTTTTTTGTTTAGTGGTCAAAAGGAGGATAAAGACAATATTCCAAAAAGCGACGCTTTGACTAAATACAAGTCAGGTTGTATCTAACCCTTGATAGCATTAGAGTTTTTGGCGGGATTTTTTCGAGTGAAGTTTCAGTCGCTGCTTAAATTATTTGCAAATTGATTCCTAGTGGATATTGTGATGTAAGATTGATGTAGTTTTGTGTCTCAAGTGTCTACGCAACTGGACATTATGTGGAATCATTGAAACAGGCGCGATCTCGGTAAAATAAAGCTGAGAGTTTTGTCGCAGTATTGACTACCTCAGCGAAGCTAGCCGAGAAGGCTGACTTGGATAATTTGCTGTCAATTATTGCAAAAACCTTAGAATGTGTTACATCTGCATTCTAATGGAAAAAAGCGATAGCAGTCTGTATCTAAAACTAAATACTTCGTAAATTTGACACTGGCTCAATGCACAAAACGCGCGAAGCCAAAAAAAAAAAAAAAAGTTTTCATAATTTGAAATTTGATAGAGATGGATAGGATTTCAATGCAATGCCATGTAATTGTCCACTTATGAATGAATCCACAATTCAACCACAAATAATGTGCGCGATAGTAAACAGAAACATACAAGGCGATCTTATTCACTTTGACTTTAAAACAATGATGTATAGTTTATCAGTATATGTCTGTTTTAAAGTGCAATTTGTTAAGATGTATTGTGACTAATTTAAAAGAGGATTCACCGAGATAAAGCAGTAACAATGAGCAGAATCTCTATGAAGACCACAGGCATGCGTTATACGACAATGTGAAAATGAAATCAGAATTCTACGAAAACGCGTTGTCGTATTGTCGCATCACGCCTTTTTTTTTTGGTGGTGGGAAATCAACCTGTGACTTCTTCCTCTCTGGGTGGAGCGGAAGGGCATGTCAATCTTTTACTGACTAAAACCCACCCCTGTTCCTTCCTTGCAGGGGCAGGCGCGATGCGACCCGCAGGAGACGCCCTAGTCGTTAGGGGTTGCGCCACGATCTCCGGCCACCGTAGACGCGGGCCTGCGGACGGTGAGTAATGGGTAGCTCGCAGTCCGATCAGCACCAGGCCCGAGAGTCGACGGCGCGTAGTGTTCCACACGCGCTTCAAAGAGATGTCAGCAACTACTGACTGGGCCCGTCATGGCCGATGCATGCATGCCAAGGAGTAGCGGATAAATTCGAAACAGAGTTACCGCGCCCCTGGGGACGCAGGCAAGGAAGGAACAGGGATGGGTTTTAGTCAGTAAGAGTCTGACACGCCCTCCCGCTACACCCAGAGCGGGAGAAGTCATTGGATGATTTCCCAACCCACAAAAAAAGGCCCCACTCCTGGTGGTGCCTTTCCGTCAATTCCTTTAAGTTTCAGCTTTGCAACCATACTCCTCCGGAGTCCAAAAACTTTGGTTTCCCGGAAGCTGCCATTGTAGTAAAATGTACACATTACTGATTTTGCTTTTAACACAACAATATAAACAACAACGAAACTCGAATCATAAATATTGTATTTGTAGGTCAATGTTATTTTTACGTTAATAAACACTTCAAATTTCTACACCTACAACATGACACGATACTGAATCTGCAATACAACCAAAAAAACAATAATATTTTATAATTATGGCGCTATTAACTGCCAATGACGTTGAGTGGTTAGCTTGCGTGTTCTGTACTGAGCTCACGTAACGCGTCGTACGTCCACCCAGTAACAGGACTCGCCCATCAAGGAGCGCTGTCCGAAATTAGACGCATTATTAATTTACTACACATAAAACAACAGGTATTAAAATAAAACACTTAGACTAAATTATAAATAATTAAATGATCTTTGGAATGGTGAAGGTTTCATAAAAATACGCTGTATATTTTTTGCGTGATTCACAATTTTTATCCGCGGTAGACATAACTTTACAAATTAATTACACTATGTCATAAAAATATAATTTCAAATATTCTCAAATCAAATTACGACGGAAATTGTCTAGAATAATATATATTTTTTTCAAAGAATTATAACTAGTCGTTTAGATGTAGTGTTCAATAAAAAACCATTAAAAGTCGTGTAACTGCGCCTTAATTAGCGATCCACCCCAGCTTTAAACGGGTACAAATAATACACATAAACCTTCCTCATGAATCACTTTGTCTATTGTTGAAAACCTTATGAAAATCCGTTCAACAGTTTTCGAGTTTATCGTGAACAGACAGACAGACGTGACGGGGGACTTGATTTATAATAATTACTATGTAGTTGCAATATAAATTGCAATAAAAATTATTCTGGCATTGCATGACGCCACTCATTCAAGTTTTTGAAGTCATTCAAACATAGAATTTAATGAGGAAGTAATACAGTAGGAAATATTAATCAATAAATAAATTGTTTTATTGGAATAATACAATAAATGCTTCATTTGCAATGTGGATACCGTAATAAAATACAAATAAAACCGTGTGAAACAAATACCGTTGAGGAAAATTCTCTGTTTTGTTCCGATAAATTGCGCGGTTGGAGTTTCAATATGCTTATTGCGTAAATAATTAAGTACCTATAACAATACTACGTTTCAATTTTTTTTTACTTGATTCAAAATCACTATTTATGCTAACTGTCGCCACAGGCAAGCCCGGTTAAGCAGACGACAACCGCATAGGTTGAACTGCGAGACGAGACGCCACTTAAAAAAAAAAACCCTTGTGCGTCGTCCTGCCTTCTGTACACCATGCAGCCAAAGTGACCTCTGCTTCGCCACAGACAACGCGGGAGAAGTGGCAAAACGGGAATGCCGGAAAATTGTCTGAAATGGACAGAAACTACTAACAGTCCTTAATCTATAAATATAAAAAAACTTTTTTACAAAAAAATAGAACCGACTTCCAAAAAAAGTGCAAAATAACTTTAATTTCGGAAGTCGGTGTTCCTGTTTTGTGTCTTCGTTTTTTGACACCGACTTCCGAAATTAAAGTTATTTTGCACTTTTTTTGGAAGTCGGTTCTATTTTTTTGTAAAAAAGTTTTTTATTTTTCACTTTTTAGTTGTGGTTCCCCATTAAACAGTGTTAACAATTCATAGACATACGATAGCAGCAATCGCGTTCGCGGTTGATTTGCTGTCAATTTTTGAAGAGTTCTGTTGTCTGTCTCCGAAACCCATTATCAGATCTTTTCGAAATTTAAATGGGACCATTTCGGAATAAACCCCTTTCGAACAAAAAAAGAATTTTGCAAATCCGTCAATATATGACGGAGTTATGCCCGAACATACATAAAAAAAAAAAAAAAAAAAAATACAAACTCCTCCTTTTTCGAAGTCGGTTAAAAACAAAATCGGGTTAGTTATACCATTTATAACTCAAGAATGGTTGGACCGATTCTTATAATATTTTATTTGTTGGATTTGCCTTTGCCCCGAGTAGCAGAATAACTAATAAAATGTTGGAAAATTTCACGATAAAAAAATATGAAGAAAAATTATTTTTAGATACATTTTGTATGGAATGGCTTTTTTAATGATATCACGACATTGAATTCATTGATTGATTCTGAGGCGGTACGAAGTTTGCCGGGTTCGCTAGTTTAGAATAAAATATGTTTAATTCAATAATTCTAAGTTTTTTTAACTAGGGTAAACATATAACGATCACTAAAATATTTTATACGACTGGACTATTAGTAGTTTCTGTACATTTAGTTCTACAACATTTTAAGGCAACAAAATTCTAAGCATACACAATTTTAAGCCGACTGAATTTTAAGCCTAATACGGTTATGCCATCACCACGAAGAAGGAAACAGTTAAAAGTATCTATTCACAGGTGCATACAGTTCGTGAAAACTAAGTGCATTATTTCCATTAACAAGGTTATAATTTATTGTATAGAATGAACTTGTTAGTAAATGTACAATACATTTTTAACCGACTTTCGAAAAAGGAGGAGGTTCTATGTTCGACTGTATGTATGTTTTTTTTTAATATTTTTATGTATGTCCGCGCATTTTTCCGTCAGTTGTGGACCGATTTCCAAATTTTTTTTTTTTCGAAAGAATATACTCCCGAGGTGGTCCCATATAAATTTTGTCGAAATTGCTTTAGCGCTTTTTGAGAAACTGAACAAAAACGAAAAATACGCATATCTTGATGACGTTTTTGTGTTCTCCAAATGTTTAAATTCCACGTTCCATGTTATTAGGGTTTTTAGTTCTGGGGTATAACAACTAAAAAGCGAAAAATAAAAAACTTTTTACAAAAAAAAAACAACCGACTTCCAAAAAAAAAATACACTAAAAATTTAAAAATAACTTTAATTTCGGAAGTCGGTGTCAAATATCGAAGAAATAAAATACAAACACCGACTTCCGAAATTAAAGTTATTTTTAAATTTTTTGTGTATTTTTTTTGTTTTTGGAAGTCGGTTGTTTTTTTTGTAAAAAAGTTTTTTTTCACGGTCTTTGTCAGTTACAATGTTTGTTTTTTTTTGTGTGTTTTCATGACTCAATTAATTAACTATCCGTTATGATTCAGACAAGTCAAACTTAGCTTAGTATCTAAAAGGACAAGAACCATTTCACCTTGAAAAATTAAAGGCCATACGGGCGTGACGCGATATTGCGACAACATTGTGATGACGTGTTTTTATAGAAACTGTTCTCATCATTGTCATCATCATCATTTCAGCCGAAAGAAGTCCTCTGTTGGACATAGACCTGCCCCAAGTGTCGCCATAACGAGCGGTCCTGCGCGCCTCGCATCCATCGGCTACCCGCGAACCTCACCAGGTCATCGGTCCACCTTGTGGTACTCGTATGCCTTCCAACGCTGCGTTTTACGTAAGCGGTCGCCATTCCAGAACTTTTCGGCCCAACGACCATCTGTTCTGCAAGCAATGTGCCCTGCCCACTGTCACTTAGATCAGTTTGGTGACTCTTCGGGCTATGTCAGTGACCTGGGTTCTCCTGAGGATATCTTCATTTCAGATGCATCACGCAAGGAAACTCCAAGCATAGCTCTCTCCATTATTATCCTTTGGATGACTTGAAACTGTTCTGCGGTAAATCTATTCGAATAAAAAACTTTTATACAAAAAATACAACCGACTTCCAAAAATGAAAATACGCCAAAAATTTAAAAATAACTTTAATTTCGGAAGTCGGTGTTTGTATTTTATTTATTTAAAAGAGTTTTTTATTTTTCACTTTTTGGTTGTTATACCCCAGAACTAAAAGTAAATATTAAAGTTACGTCCGAATTGCTAACGCCAATAACATGGAACATAGAATTTGAACATACTCGTAATTGGAGGAGACCAACATCAGATCTGTGTATACATTTTTTTTTTGTTGATTATTTCAAAAAGCACCATAGCAAATTTATATGTGAGCCACCTCTGGAGTATACTGTTTCGGATAAAAAAAATATTTTATTAAATCGGTCAACAACTGACAGAGAAATCGTTGGACTAAAAACTACATAAAAAAAAACAGTCGGACATAGTACCTCCTCCTTTTTTCGAAGTCGGTTAAAAATGTCCAAAACAACTTCCATAAATAAATTTAAAAAAAAAAAGTTGCATTGTCATCCAATTGTGTTGTCGTGCTCGTCTGCGGGGGTCTTAAAGTAAGCCGAGCACACCTCAATAAGTAAATTATTCTTAATAGGGTCGAAGGAAAGAGTGCCATCGTTATTAAGCTGCATTCTGCAACGATCACACTTTCTGCTATTAAATACCAGTTTTTCCGTGACTTTCCCAAACCTACTTTCTTGCAATTAACTGTTTATATGTCACTCGTTAATTGCCTTTAAAACTTCTTGAAAAAAATAAACTTCAATTTTTATGACTGAGGAAGACGTTTTTAACGAAAATTATTAACTTGAAACAACATTCAGTGAGAAAGATTTTTAGTAATTAAGGAATTTTCGCCTTTAGAGGTCTGTCAGTTAAGTCGTTGAACAACTCAAAAAGGAGATTCTGTATTCGACCCGTATGTTGGGATGTGTGTATGTTTGTAGGTCCGCGATTTTCTTAAAAAAACAACTGATCCGATTAGGATTAGCTTTTCGTTATTTGAAAAGTCGTTTTGTTTTGTAAACGTTTTATAATGTCGTGTGATCTACTTATGTCTTCGATCGATGCGTCATAGATCTACGTTTTGTCTATGGCGTGTATTGGCGCACACACACTAGACATACATTGTCTATGGCTGTCTTCGGTGTTATCATAAATGAGATCACTAGGCAATTTAGTTTAGTTTTATTTTTATTTTTTTATTATTGTTTGAATACTTGGCTTTTGTAAATTAATATGCGTTTGAGATCTGTGCAAAATATTTTTTTTTCTTTCTTTCATTTTACAATTTTTATGTTATATATTTTGGAAGTCGGTTCTACGTTTTGTAAAAAAAAATTATGTAAAAAAGTAAAGAGTCTGTTAGTTTTGCCAAGAGGGATCGTGATACCCAATAACTTAGTTGTGCAGCTCAGATATTAAGCAATTCCATGTAAAACACCTAGGTTCTCAACGCAGAGGTCCCCAACATATTTAGAGAGAGCTAAGAAGAGGATGATGATGAAGATGTCCTGAGTCTGACCTACTTTTCAGAAGTTACTTTTTTGAAACAACATTTTGCAACACAACGATTTATAAAACAATGGTCAGACCTGCTGTCTTGTATGGTTCAGAATGTTGGGCCACAAAAGGGATGAATGAAAAGCAATTGCATGCAGCTGAGATGAGAATGCTAAGAGCGATGTGTGGTGTTACGCGCATGGATAGAATTAGGAATGAGTATATAAGAGGAAGTCTGAAAGTGGCACCGCTGACTGAAAAGTTGTGTGGAAATCGGTTGTCGTGGTATGGGCATGTGATGCGGAGGAATGAAGAAAATGTCGTGACGAAAGTCTTGTGTATGGATGTGGATGGCTATAAGAGTAGGGGAAGGCCAAAGAAACGATGGTTTTTTTTTTTTTTTTTTTTGACTACAGAGATGACGACTAATAGTGGAGTATGGAAGAAAAAGACATTTTGCGCCGATCCCAAATAAATTGTGATAAGGGCAGGAGAATGAAGATTTTGCAACATAAAAATCTTTTGTCATGTTACAGTATTCGTCAAACTTAATGGCACGTGTGAAGTTAGCAGCGAGTGCAACTGCGCGCAGGTACAGTCAAGTCGACAATAATTTAGGCCATTCAATGATTTCTATAACTGTGTGGAAACTGTGTGAATGTTTTTTTAGGGTGTATGGTATCTACTTATTTGTCAGTTTAGAAGTTGGTGGCAGAACACGCCATTAAGGTTGACGAATAGGTACTATACAAAATGTTGCTCTACGAAAAATAACTTCTGTGTAGACGCACCATTATCATCATCATCATCATCATTTCTACCGATAGACGTCCACTACTGGACATAGGCCTCCCCCAAGTGTCGCCACAACGACCGGTCCTGTGCATCTCACATCCATCGGCTACCCGCGACCCTCACCAGGTCATCGGTCCACCTTGAAGGAGACCACCATTACACCTATTACTCAAGTACTAATATTGAAAATTGCACATTTAAAACGTCAAGTCTATTCCTTATACCGTCGTCTCGATAGGTCAGTGTTATGTAAGATATTATAGAATCGAAACAATTACAGACTCACACGTGTAAAATACAAACTTACAAAGCATGAATAAATTGCTAATAATACATAATACTTGATAATAGCTAGTTATCCCACAGTTTAATGTCACCATTGTGCATTTAACTGCCGTTTCCCATCAATTGCCTGTAATCATAACAGAGGTTATTTAGGTACTTCCCAAGGATCTTGTAGACGTTGAATTTGATGGCCTTTGTACCCGACTGTGCGACGCAAGGGTAATGTGTTTATCAGCTTATGTATGTATGTATGTTTGTTTCTTTGTGGCGCTTTAGAGGTCAAACGCTTGGGCCGATTTTGATAATTCTTACGTCAATTGATTCGTCTTAATCTTGCGAGTGCTACTAAAGACATGACAGTAATTATTATTCATAATACATTAGGGTAACAACCAGACCATGTTGTGAAAAAGAAAAAAAATTAAGTCGACGGACAAAAATATTAAGTGGAGTATCAAAAAAAAAAGGATTCGAGGAGGCGATTCAAAAAATATAACTCACTAAAATGTGTAAAATAAAAAAAATAATATTTAAAAAAACCCCGACTGTAAAAATTGGTGTTATGAAATCAATAATTGAACTAAAATAACTGCCACTAACTGCATCAGACTGCTTGAAGAGTGACTTGTTTGGAACTTTTTTGTTGTTTTTTACAGTCGGTTTTTTTGAATAAGTATATTATTTTTTTTGTTTATAGCTAAATCAAGTTGAAAAAAAAACAAAAAGTGCAAAATAACTTTAATTTCGGAAGTCGGTGTTTCTGGTTTTTTTTCTTCGTTTTTTGACACCGACTTCCGAAATTAAAGTTTTTTTGCACTTTTTGTTTTTTTTTAGAAGTCGGTTCTATTTTTTTGTAAAAAAGTTTTTATTTTTCACTTTTTAGTTGTGATTCCTCATTAAATTGTGTTAACAATGGATATCTAAGCGATAGCAGCAATCGCGGTTGATTTTCTGTCATTTTTTGAAGAGTTCCGTTGTCTGTCTCCGAAACGCATCATCAGATCTATATGAAAGTTAAATGAAACAAACCCCTTTGGAACAAAAAAATAATTTTGGAAATCGGTCTATAAATAACGAAGTTATGACAGAACATAGATAAAAAAAAATACAAACATCCGAATTGATAACCTCCTCCTTTTGGAAGTCGCTTAAAAATAACTGCCACCAACTGCATGAGACTGTTTGAAAAGTGACCTCTTTGGCACTTTTTAGGTGTTTCAGTCGAGTTTTAAAAAATATTTTTTTTCTAATGACATAGGTACATACGATTTCAAAAATCTACCACTTACGTAGAAGTGACGTAACGAGCCCCACTCCTGAACTTTGATGCGTTTTATCTTTGTAATTCTTTATTGGTTTGATGAAGCAAAAAATACGTGTCCTATATTTTTGATAATTTAACTTATAAAATAATAGAATCTTTATTTTTGTACCTAGGAATCTTTCCTGTTGTATATCTCTATCACCATCTATCCCCAGTTGCTGGAAAAGTCATCCCCACTTTCTTAGCTATCTGCTTATCTTATAAGGGTTGAACCTCATCTGGCAGCACGGAATCGCCTTTTTCCGTCGCCATTTCTCTTTCTGTCGCTTAGAACTGCCATTTGCTAGACCGAGACAGAAAGCATAATGCGATAGCACGCGGCGGAATCCTCGAGGCGATCGGCATCACGGACAAAATGCAATGGTCGGCAGGGAGACTCCGGAACGCTGAAGCGCGCGATAGCATGCTAACGCATCCTTTCACCGCCGATCTCTTGCTATCGCATGCTGTCTCACTCTATCGTACAATGGCGCACGCGGCCGCTCGTCAGCTCAGTGCAGCCTGTTCATTCATGCCGTACGGATGGAAATAACAATGACTGACGAATCTTTTTATTATTTTGATTTTGCATTTCTTGCAAAATACACGCTAGAATCACTGCTCTCTCTTCCGTGGTCCTATCCATCTCGCGCTTGAAACTAAACTGATCATGAAAGAACGCGGCAGTATGCCACCCATGCTGCAGCATGCTGACGCGTGCGATCGCCTTTTTTGTCTGCGGAATGTGACAGCGCGCGTTCGCATGCGGCAGCATACTGCAGCACGTGGTAGCACAGGCGGAACAAATGCGATTCCGTGCTGCCAGATGAGGTCCAACCCTAAGAAGCCAAAATACATTTATTTTGACAGTTAAATAACGAAAATTGCACTAGCGAATTGAAAGTTCTAGATTATTCTTAGTATAGGCAGAACGTTGTCATCTTGAACTTCAAGTATATATGAGTTCATATATATCTTTTATTTTTATTTTCAACGGATCGTGTGGGCTTTTTAATGTTCCACACACGAAGGGTCCAAACAGAGCTCTATTGCTGTCACTCACGTGTCCATCCGCCTGTCCGTCCTCTGTCACAAAATTTTGTTTAGAATTTTTTTTTAACTCCCCATTGACCTATGAACTTGAAAATTGGTGATATTTTATTATTACATATATTTTACTAACAAATAACAATATGTTGATAAATCTGATTTTTTCTTTGATAATTCCCTTATTTGGTACGGAACCCTAAATATGCGAAGTCCGACACGCATTCAGCTGGTTTTTTTTTTTGAGTGTGGAATGTCATCAGATGATTTCTCCCGCCAGAGCGAGGGAGTGTCAGACTCTTACTGAGTAAAATCCACACGTGTTCCTTAATTACTCCCGCCGGAGCGAGGGAGTGTCAGACTCTTACTGAGTAAAATCCACACGTGTTCCTTAATTACTCCCGCCGGAGCGAGGGAGTGTCAGACTCTTACTGAGTAAAATCCACACGTGTTCCTTCATTTGCCCTTTTTTTTTTTTTTTTTTTTTGGGGGGTGGGAAATCATCTTATTCCTTCTTCCGCTCTAGGGTGGAGCGGAAGGGCGTGTCAGACTCTTACTGACTAAAACCCACCCCTGTTCCTCCTTGCCCTACATGCCCAGGAGCGAGGTAACTCTTTCGAATTTATCCTCAACCCCCGGGCAGGCATTGGCCGTGGCAGGCCCCGTCCTTTGCTGACAACTCAGTGAGGCGCGCGTGGAACACTACGCGCCGTCGACTCACGGTGTGGTGCTGATCGGACGGCGAGTTACCCACTACTCGCCGTCCGCAGGCCCGGGTTTCATTTGCCCTTTGCGTTCCACTTTCGAACACTCCCTCGATCCTAGTTCGTATAGTTTTAAACCGACTTCAAAAAGAAGGAGGTTATCAATTCGTATGTTTGTATTTTTTTTCTTTTTTTTTATGTACGTTCGGGCATAACTCCGTGATCCGGATTTGTAAAATTCTTTTTTTTGTTCAAGAGGGGTTTATTCCGAAATGGTCCCATTTAAATTTCATATCGATCTGATGATGAGTTCCGTTGTATGTCACAACGGAACTTTTCAAAAATTGAAAGCAAATCAACCACGATTGCTGCGTTTCAATGTCTATGTATTGTTAACACAATTTAATGGAAAACCACAACTAAAAAGTGAAAAATAAAAAACTTTTTTACAAAAAAATAGAACCGACTTCCAAAAAAAGTGCATAATAACTTTAATTTCGGAAGTCGGCGTCAAAAAACGAAGACACAAAACCAGAAACATCGATTAAGTTATTTTGCACTTTTTTTGGAAGTCGGTTCTATTTTTTTGTAAAAAAGTTTTTTATCTATGTTTTGGTCTTGAAAAACGTAGTTCTCAATACACCCAGACACTGTCATTGAACTACCTCAAACATTATCTCAGCTACGCGATAAAATATGTTAATTGTTTACTGTGTGTTGTTTACCAATAACAAAAGACTCAACGAAGGTTAACCTTCAATTCGCGAAATAATTTCCAGGAAACATGACACTGATATTTGGTAAACATGTTTATTTCTTTATCATAATAATTAAAAGAACACAAGGTATTTAGGTATCAGTTCCGCGAAAAGTTTAAGGTCTTTTTATACCAATATAAACTAGCGCAAAACGTGAGTCATTCTGTAAGATCGCTGTTAGGAACTAGTGATCTTTTGTTGTTAAATGTCAAAGTTGAAGTCATGACTGTAGTCAGGCGTAACATCTAGTCATTACTTGTCAGTGCCATTGGGGTTGTGGTCGATCTGATAACGCATAGGACCTCTAAGAAAAGAGCATCACGTGTTGCTACGATCTACTTAAGGCGTATATAGCCGCCAAGTGGTGCTCTCATTGAATAAAAGATCGTAGCAAAGCGTAGAAAATAAAGATTAAAGAATCTTACGCTGCGTTTGTTACGAACAGGATAAGGTATTTTTACGTTGTGGAAGCATGACTCAAAGTGTTTTGTATCCAAAGTAGTAAGCAAAAGTGTCAAAAACGGCCGTTTTTGGTACTTTTGCTTACTACTTTGGATACGAAGCACTTTGAGTGCTGTTTTAACAACGTAACAATACCTTATCTTATGTGTAACAAACGCAACATGGGATTCTTTAATCTTTATTTTATATGCTAAGATACGAATTTTTATTTAATGAGGGCGCCACTTATGGGGAGTTAAGTCCTTAAGGTTATCGAGGAAAGTTATTAAGTTTTTCGAATATTCAAGGCTCAAGGCAGCCAGCGCGCGATTTTTGATAGCCCAGTCGTCAGACGGCAAGAAATCAACTGTTAAATTAATGCCTCATGAAGACCCAATGTTGGAACAAAAAACGAATGGGCAAAAATGGGCCTTTTACCGTTTGGTTGCCCAAAGATGCAACAAGTGAAGCTTTACTGTGCTTGTATTTTATTTCAATACTTCTACTCATTGTTTTCATTATATTAAATATCTATAGCTCTATCACTGAAAAAAAATCCTCTCAACCCACTTCTCTTGTTAACCGAAGTACGGTACAAAGTAATTTAAAAACGGTACTTCCGGACGTCTAGCCGTTTAAAGCCCCATTTATGAAATACCATTACTTAATGCTAGCGGCTTTGCTCCCGTGTTAGTGAGAATTATTCCAGGGGAACGTACTTCTGAGAAAAAAGTATTTTCTGTCCTTCTCCTAGGTGTTCAATTCACCTATCTCTATTAGGACAAAAATTCATCAAAATTTAGTTGAGCGTTATAGTTGTGAAAACGTGACAAACAGACAGACAGCTATTTTCTAATATACGAGTATAATTTATACATTAATACGTGAAGGAAAGATTTTCGACGTCGTTATGAAATTTGGCAAAGTTATAGTTTGATTAGGAGAAGGAGTGCAGAAAGCTAATATTTTTTTATAATATGCATCAGAAATAAATTAAATGAACAAAAATAAAATTACATGCACTACCATGCTTTTGACACATATAGCCATAGCTATACGTGTCATACCCGAAGGGTCCAAACAGAGCACTATTGCTATCACTCACCGTGTACGTCTATCCATCTGTCTGTCACAAAATTTTGTTCCAAAGATTTTTTTAACTTCCCATTGACCTATAAACTTGAAATTTGGTGATAATGTTTATTATTACGTATATTTTCTTTGATAATTCCCTCTTTTGGTACGGAACCCTCAATGTGCGAAGGCCGACATGCACTTGGCCGGTTTATTTTTATGGTTCACAGTCAGGTCAAGTCATGGTATGTTTATGGGTCACAGTCGTGTCAAGTCATGGTATGTTTATGGGTCACAGTCGTGTCAAGTCATGTAACGTTGACAATAAAACCTTATTAAATTAATTATGGTCGAATTTCGATCACCAACCACTATTATTAAATATGCGATGAATCACGAAACCAAAGGTAAAACGAAAGGGATATTTCATTCATGAAAATTAAAACCTAATAGCAGCCACATTGGATTTGTTAGATACAATAAATTTGATGATTTATAAGTTATAACATCTTTCGGTACTAAGTTTTTGTTGGATACAATTTACGTGCACTTGAATACATCAAGTTTTTGTTGGAGTTATTAAAATAGAAGTGTTTTTGCAACTAGAAAAAATAAAATGCGAGAAAACAATAACTATGTATCCTTTTAATCTTAATTTAAATACATTATGCAAATGAATGAATCGAAATATACATTTAAAAATAGACAGTAATATTTGATCATCGTATTTGAATACTTATCAGAAAACAAGATTTTGAAAGAGGTCAAATCTCATGTAAATGGAAAACTCTTCAAGTCAATCAAAAGATTATCTATTAAGACGCGGTTATATGCCAACGTCCTTCAGGTTAGCTTGCGCGTTCTGTGCTGAGCTCACGCAACGCGTCATATAATAGAATTCGACCAACAAGGAGCGCTGTCGCAAATTAGACGCATTATTCGTTTATTATACATAAAACAACAGTTATTATACTAAAACACGTACCTATACTAAAAGATGAGTATCTAAATTATCTTCAAAAATTTTCTCATAATAGTTTTTGCGTGATTCTCAATTTTTTATCCGTGTTAGACATAACTTTACAAATTAATTACACTGTTGTTAAAAAAATATAATTTTGAATATTTACATATAAAATTACAAAGAAAATAGTTTAGATTAACGTATATTTTTTTCAAGGAAATAAAACAAGTGGTTTAGACGTGATGTTTAATTTAAAATCATTAGAAGTAGTTTAATTGCGCCTTAAATCCGCAAAACAATCACAAAATCCGCAAAACAATCACAATATCTAACAAAATATTAAGTAATCAGACTGGATTAACCTTTTAGAAACTGGGTGAGGTTTGTTAAAATTTGAATCAAAACATTTTAAGCTCTAAGCTTCCATGTTAAGAGATTAGTTTCAAAAACTTTACACATTTGGAACTATTGTCATATCAAAATATTCGTATGCGTCATTTGTGAAGTAACAAAGCGTAGGAGTTAAATGCCATTTGATTTCATTAGTTTTGCTTCTAAAATGAAGATGTTTTTTTTTTTGTTTTTTTTTGTTTACTTATTATAAAAAAAATAAAACTACTTTTAAAAATAACAAGATATCACTCAGGTAACAAACGACAGTAAACTTCGTCCACGGCTTATCATGACCAACGTCAAGAGTAGGCTTCTTTTTATCACGTCCTTCACCGAAATTATGTAACACATGTATGTATATTTAACCGATTTCCAAAAGGAGGAGGTTCTCAATTCGTCTGTGTTTTTTTTTTTAATTTTGTTTGTTTGTTACGTGATTTCTCCGCCACTAGTGAATAGATTTTGATGATTATTTTTTTGTTTGGTAGGTCAAAAAAAAAATTCAAACTTCGAGTGGTCCTATATAAATTTCATCGAAATAGATTCAGCACTTTTTAAAAAAATCAACATAAACTAAAAATATGTATACACAGAAATGAAGTTTTGGCTGTCTCCAATTATGCTCAAATTCCATGAGGTCATTCATTTGGGCACAACTTTATTATTTAGTTTTAGTTCTAGGGTAGATACAACAATTTTAAAGTGAAAATTAAAAACTTTTTTACAAAAATACTACTGACTTCTAAAAATTGCAAAAAAACTTTAATTTTGGAAGTCGGTGTCAAATAACGAAGAAACAAAATACAAACACCGACTACCGAAATTAAAGTTATTTTGCAATTTTTAGAAGTTGGTTGTTAATGTAAAATTTTGATGTCCAATTAATAATATTCTCCAAAAGTTGTCTGATAGATCGCGATCAGCGATAAGACCGCCATTGTACTCATAGATTTAAGTTCGTGTATTCTTAAGAAACAGTTATCTGTTTTGGTGTTAAAAAAGTAGGTATTATTCTATTTTATTCTATTCTATTATGAATAAAAAATGCAGATGAACATAATATGTAACTTGCTCAGAAGCTGTGTTTAAAAGCTTAATGGGATAGCTACTAAATTGTTAAATAACAATTTCTTTCAAGTAGATTCTTTGTAATGGCATTGTCCTTTTAGAATAAGCCTCTCATTTACTCTGATCCGTTGTAGTACCTTTGTATACCGAGGTAAGTAGTCAAGAGACTGGATTATCGGAGAAAAACTTGACTTATCTGCCTTTTCGAACAACTTCCAGACACAAAATAACCCTATATTCTGTAACAACACAATTCAATCCTGTTCTCAGATTAGTTTCTCTGACTAGAATTAACCTACCTAGCTCCAATCACGTCTGTGGCAGATGTGATCTAAGGCAAGGTACATACACCATCAATTATCGTTACTCGGCTCAACGTTGAAGCACTGAAACATGATGTTATGTTAGTACGTGGCCATAATATAAATCTCAGTATAAACTAGAGGCATGCTAAAATAGCTAACTTCATAATAGTGCTGGAAACTATTATTGTGGCAGATCATAGTTAATCTACAATCAGATATGTAAATTAGTTAGGTAGGTACTCCTTGTAGGTACTGAGCCAAGGATGTGCCACTTTGTTGTTGTAAGCAACTTTTGTAGGGGTTATTAATTTTGCATAGGTAAATATGAACTTTTTCTTTGTTATCGGGGGGATACCTTCCCTTACAGAATCAGGAAAATTTTGAGTAAAGAATACTTTAATGGGTGAATGTTTGTTTTTTTATGGTGTTCTTTTTTTTATAACATTGTGATATAAATGTGGAAGCTTGTAATTAGCAATTGTCAGTTGATATTATTTCGTTACCATGTACTTGTATTAGTCTGTAAGCTTTCTTAAAATTGTAAAAATAAAATAATAAAATAAAAAATTACCAGGCGACTGGGTTTTTGGGGATAAGACCGGAGATTGTGGGATTCTCACGACACTAAAAACACCCCGGGGATCACCATTCGCACATGGAACTCCGTTACCTCTTAAAGGGCAACGCTGGCACCTCTCTGTGCAACGCCTTTTAGGACACATCCAGTTTGTTTTTAGGGTGGGAAATCCTCAAATACTTATACTACTTTCGGACTTTGGGTGGAGCGTTGTACTAAGCGTTAGCGTAAACGATAATAGAAAAGTAATTTGGCTATGGGGCCTGATCACAGTGCCTGATATGAAGCTAGCAAGGATTTAACGCTACTAGTACAAGTAAAATCTTTTTAACCATGACAACTTATTAGTCATTTGCGTCTCAATAAATTGAATGCTGACATAATTTTATTCCACAGGTTCTCCACCTCTGCAATACAATACAATCACGCTCACATAACATGCCATAAACTGCGCATACGGTACTATGTCCATATAGGGTCAGTCCACAACTAGACGCGACGCGATGCGACGCGACGATGCTTGAAGAGGCCGGTTGTTTTGCACTGCGCTGTCCGGCGCTGGGAGTTGCACCTGACAATTCTGATGATGATGCTACGAGGCGAATCGTGATGCTTCGAGGCGCATCGTTATGCTACGAGGCGCAAAGTTAAGCAAAGTGAAGCGACACATCGCCATGGTACACATCTCAGTGAGGAAATTAAAACAAAGAACAGCGGGACGGCGCAGGACGTGTTTTCTTTTGTTTTAAAATTGTCACTGAAATGTGCAGTGACTATCATCGGTAGCATGGTGATAGCGATAGTCAAAAAGTCTAAAATGAATTGGATTGACAAATGCTTTTGGAATATCACGTAATCAATTTATTTTTCGCCATTTCGAAAATCGCTAGCGCTGATGGAATTACATTTTTTGTAGAGTCTCTTGTCGTGTAGTAAATAAAGTTGCATACTGCCTCTTTGGTCTCGTGGTCGCAAGCACGACTGCTGAGCGTGAGTTCCCGGTTTCGATTCCCAAAGTGTTATTGGGTTTTTCCATTTGAAATTACTCTGTAACAGCTCGGAGTTTGGAAGTTGATGGTGTGACACCCTCGTGCCTCGAAACACACGTAAAGCCGTCGGTCCTGCGCCTAATCTCTCCCCGGTCGTGCAGGATTGCCGTTCCATCGGACTATGAGAGTAAAGGAACAGAGAGTGCACATGTGTCTGCGCACACGCTTGTGCACTATAATATCGCCTGCGTACTTGGTTAATCTCTGTTTTTTTTTTTGTGGGTTATTTCTCTCGCTCTGGGTGAAGCAGGAGGGCGTGTCAGACTCTTACAGACTAAAACCGTGCCTGTTCCTTCATGCCCTTAGCGCCCAGGGGCGAGGTAACTCTGTTTCGAATTTATCCTCAACCCCTGGGCAGGTATAGGCCGTGACGGGCCCCGTCTTTATTGCTGACAACTCTTTGAGGCGCGCGTGGAACACTACGCGCCGTCGACTTTCGGGCCTGGTGCTGATCGAACGGCGAGCTACTCATTACTCGCCGTCCGCAGGCTCGGGTTAGTTAATCTCTGTTGAGATTGGCTACCATGATCGAAATTCGATCGGGAGGATTATAAAGTTGCATATTGTATTGCCATCTTGAAATGACTCACGTCGCGTCGCGACTCAATGAGAGGTGACCCTAAATATACAAAGTACATAACAATCCTAGTTAATATTATAAATGCGAAAGTTTGAATGGATGGATGGATTTTTGTTAATGATGAATTTGGTACAGAGATATATCATAGTCTGGAATAGCACATAGGCAATAATTTATCACGAGAGTGTTTGAATTAGTCACCGCGACCCTGCTCGTGTATTCGCTAACTCAGTTGACATCAATTTGCAGTACATTGCTGCTTTCGTCGGTGGGCATCGATTATAATAGGCACTACGTTGTACATTTTTGTTTCCCTATACGTCAATGCAGCAATGTACTGCATAGTGCCTATCAAATTGATGTCAACTGATTTAGCGAATACTCCTGCTGGAACGCAGTTAAGAGTCTGACATGCCCTCCCACTCAGAGCGGGAGAAGCCATTTGATGATTTCAATTACTCAAAAAAAGGCTACAATTCATAAATGATAAATGATAAATGATGTTTATTCAGTAAATAGGTTACAAGGAACACTTTTACACGTCAAAAAGGAACACTTTTACACGTCAAATATCATAGTGGGGTAAGTACTAACAACACGTGGGCAAAGCCACTGACAGGACCTAGTTTTATATAAAAGTTTCTGCATTCCTCCACATACGTCATCTGCCGTGAGACAAGGTCATTTCACAGTCACGTCATACCTTGTTTTACGAGCCCTATCTTGATTGATATCGTTATATACGGAACACGGGCAGTTTACGTAATATGATCTACAAGTAACTATCTATTTGGCTTTGGATATATTAGTAGAAGATATAATATAGTACATAGTCGATTTAGATGCCAAAGTGTATTTCAATAGATACTTAATAGTCAATCATTTTATAGCATTCCTCAATGTATTCTTTGGTGGGAACTTAAAAATAAATGAGATCATAATGGAGCCTGTCAGGCATAGCAAAATAGTATTAGTAGTACCTACCTAGTCTTTATCGATTTATTACGTTTTGACGGCCGAACCGAATTAAAAGATTTCATACAAAAATTGTTATAAATACAGCCATACTACAGCATACAAAACACAAAAAAAAACAATCGAACAACGATTTTTTTGAAAGCAATTACAAGCCTTTAATAAAAAGTTAATTTGAACTTAAAACTCCAATTCGATCCAAAGTTATCACAACCAAAAATCTGCAGTTACTTATAAAGGCAATTTCATAGGTAAAGACTAATATTTAAACCCAAGGAAGAACATGTTTGATAGCACACTATCAAATAAGGTTAATTAAAACCTGCAAAGATTAATGGCAACGCCAACAACAGCGGCAATGGCCAACGGCCTGATAGCCAAAAGCCTCGACGACCACCTGTCGAAGCTGTCGTAACGCGTTTGGATCAAGGGCCTGATACAGAAGCAGGAGGAGGTTCCTAACCACCGGTAGCTTGGACTCTGGTCCCGACACCGGCGGACTAATATTTTTCATAATTTTAAATGTTTTTTTTGAGTGTGCTTTGTTAGAAATATTTGAAATTATAATTGATATTTATATAAAGTGAATTAATTATATTCTTTATTTTCAGGCAACTATGGCCCTTAGATCAAATAAACAACAAAAGTTTAATAATAAATTATTTAATAATTTTTGAAGAATCGAACACTATCTAGGGCAGGGAGGAACAGGGGTGGGTTTTAGTCAGTAAGAGTCTGATACGCCCTTCGGCTCCACCCTAGAGCGGAAGAAGTCATAAGATGATTTCCCACCCCCAAAAAAAAAAAAAAAGCACTATGCCAAGAGCGTGGCCTCAGTTTTCTCGGACATATTATGCGCTCACCTAGGCATAAAGCTCATTATAATGGGCCAATTGGAAGAAAACCGGCCAAGTGTGAGTGTCGGACTTGGCACATTTAGGGTCAATAAGATGCTTATACTGTGAAAATTTGAAGACTGTAGCTCCAACCGTTTGGCTGTAAAACCTGTATGACAGAAGACGGACAGACAGACAGACAGACAGACTGATAGATCGACACGTGAGTGACAGCAATAGGCTCCCTTCTGGTATGGAATCCTAAAAAACGCACTAAAGGCCGATCACTGACAAGATGGTCTGACGAAATAAAGAAGCTTGTTGGAGGTAGCATATACAGGGTGTAAGGTACATGAACGCACATACGTGTACTAGTGATTCAGTACATGATTCTGGGCCCCCTAGCGTTGGAATTTTTCGTCTGCCTTTTCCTAATTTATGAAAAAAAAATATTTTAATTATAATGAAAAAATAATTAATGATTTTTTTTCATTTAAAACGTCTTTGGGGTAGATAGGTATAACGATTTTATACAATTTAAAGTGTTTTTTTTTTTTAAATTATTTTTTTTAATTTAAAATGTCTTTGCGGTAGATAGGTATAACGATTTTATACAGTTTAAAGTAAAAAAAATTTTTTTTTTCAAAAATTAGGAAAAAGCCGACGAAAAATTCCAACGCTAGGGGGTCCAGAATCATGTACTGAATCACTAGTACACGTATGTGCGTTCATATACCTTACAACCTGTATATACCCAGCGGTCCAAATTGAAGAAGACTGCAAAACTTGGAGACGCGTCATAAGACGATCTCGATCCTCAGCAGTGACGGACGCTGAAGCAAAAGAAGAACTGAAATAGGGTGTTGAAGAGTTTACAAAAACTGACTCGTCTGATGCGAAGTTTATTTTTAGAGCTTCTTATTGCGTTCATAAAAAATACATGCGAAAGGAGTGCACTTAGGTACCTAAACAAATAATTCTTAAGAATAAAATGATTTGCAATACTTAATATTAGTTTAGTGACTCTTATAAAATTGTTCCAATAAAAAAGAAACATAATTGCTCTCCGGAGCTCAGAGACGTTCGAAGTGTTTTCAAGAGTTGAGGAGAAAAACGAAGAGGTTCTTACAACGAAGCAAACATTTCTTATAGGTTTGAAGATAAAATGTATTAAAGCAACATGAGTTGAGTTGTATAATTTTCAACGATATTGTCGTTATTGTAGAGAGTACTCCATTCTCTTCAATTCAGGTTATCGAACCTATTTATAGATAAAATAAATAAATATTTGTATGATCTTCAGATAGTTGTTCAGGATCTGGGTGTCTTGAGTATGTTAGTTGACATGTTTGTGAACGTACCCACGACTAGGAGTAATTCCTAGGGTGCCATGCGACGACGCTTTTTCGAAAAAAACTGTAAAGAAATTTCAGGACAATGTCCCTAAAACACGTTGGCATATTATTGTCGCATTGCACTTATCTGCGGGAGCTTTAAAGGGCTCATAGAGTAGCAGCTATTATTAAAGAGCACATGACATTGCGGATCATATCTATTCCTGCTATCTCGGCTTAGGAAATTCAATTTGAAATTGTTTAGACAGTTACTTGGTGATATTATTTAGCCAAAATCAGTTTCAAGCTAGATACTTATGAGATTGGATACATTTTTTTTAGCCATTATTGTAAGCTTCCTTTGCTAACGAACGAGTAATTGTGTTTGAAAATTTTATCAGAACTGTAACAATATTGCCTAGTATAATCAAACTGAGCAGTGGTGGCCCAGTGGTATTGGCCACGACTTACAAGTTGTAGGTCGTGAGTTCAAACCCAGGCAGGCGCTTTACTTTGTGTAAATTATTTCATCACCACTGCTCTCAAAACGGTGAAGGAAAACATCGTGAGGTAACCGGCATACCCTAGAACCAAAAAATCGAAGACTTGTGACATCCACCAACCCGCATTGGGATTACGGCCCACAACCTCTCATAGAGAGGAGGCCTGTGCTCCAGCAGTGGGGACATTAAAAGGCTGATGATGATAATCAAACTGTAATGCTCCCAGTGCTGGGACACAGGTCTCCTCTCTGTGAGAGGGTGTGGGCCTTAATACACTACGCGGGACCAATGCGGGTTGGTGGATGTCACACGTCTTTTGAAATTTTGGTTCTAGGGCATGCCGGTTTCCTCACGATGTTTTCCTTCGCTGTTTTGATAGCAGTGAAATAAATTATCCAAAGTAAAGCGCCTACCTGGGTAAAAACCTACGACCTACAACTTGTAAGTCGCGGATGTTACTACTAGACCAGTGTAACAAGAAAAAAAATCTTAGCACCGGAATGAATGCTATGATGTCATGGTTAGGGCAGCTAAAATGCCACTTACACACAAACGTGTCTGTGTAATAAAATGATTAATGAAGGTTCTTATAATTTAATAGCTTCATTTACTAGAAATCGTGAGATTTTATCGTCCATTTGTTTTTAACGGTTAACAATAATTTATAAAACTTGCCATCCATAGGCTTATTTTAAATATTGATTAGCGGATTCTAAATTCAAATTCTCCATAGAAAAGTTTGAGTTTAGAACCTGCTCATAAGTTTTGCTGTCGCGATATCTGGGCGGCCAAAAAGTGTACTTTGCGAAGTCGTAGGATGCGATATTGAGTCTTCGCAGAGAACACTTTTTGGCCGCCCGGATATCGCGACAGCGGGACGCGAGAGGTTAAACTAATCACAAGGTTTATTTTTTTATAATTAAGGCCCATTATTTCTAGATGATTAAATCAAAATGCGTTGAGCTTACAAATCTCCTCTCTTCTAACATATTCTTCGTCTGAACTGCTTGTGGTGCTGATGAGCTTCATCCGTCACAACAACATAAAACTAAGAATCGTAGCCCCAAATCTATCTTTGTAGTTGTTGTATTATTATTAATATATTTAGTGTTTTAACCATTATTATATTTATGTCATTTTTTGTTTGCTTCAGTCCAGTACTAACCCGTCAAGTTTAACTGTATCAATCGAAGATTTTTAGCGTGTGTGTATTTAAATCTAATTTGTTTGCTTTTCAAATTTACTTTTGACATTGGCAGAACAGTCGACATCGGCTGTGCTTGCCACTAATAAAAAGTAGAATAGAATAGAGCTTACAAATGCTAAGATAAACGGTAAAGACAGGAAAGTTTTTACATCTATATTTCTTAAGGAAATATCTTAAGTAAACTGTATTTAAAATAAGATTATCCTGTTTAGTAACATCTTAGGTTTTTCCCGGAGACCTCTAAGGTGTGTCATTATTTTGAATTTGGAATTCACAGGTGTCTTTTGATTATATGAACTGTTGATATTAAAATTTTAAAATATCACGATCATTCAACTTTTGCAAAAACCCAAAAAAAAAACCAGCCAAGTTCGTGTCGAACTTTGCACTTTTAGGGTTCCGTACCGAATGAGGGAATTGTCAAAGTAAAAATCTGAAAATGAATCAATATATTGGTAGTAAAATATACGTAATAATAAATTTTATCACTAAATTTCAAGTTCCTATGTCAATGGGAAGTTAAAAATGATTTGGAACAAAATTTTAAGACAGACGACGGACAGACAGAGACGTGAGTAACAGCAATAGCGCTCCGTTTGGATCCTTCGAGTACGGAACCCTAAAAAACGGAAAAGAAAGCAAAATTTAAAATTGTTACAACAATATTTTTTAAGAAAAATATCTTAAGTAAGTATATGGTTGCTAAGCAGTTTCAACGGAGTATTTTCCTGTTTAACTTCTTTAATTTTTTCCCTGTGTGTCACTTTTTGAATTTTGAATTTGGAAACATGTCATTTATCAACATCTTTTTACCGTTTGGGCGCGTTATGTCCAATTCGCAATACAATATTCCACTTTTGCAAAAATACGAAAAGATAATATTTAAAAGCAATATTTTAGCTGTCTAGAGTGCGTGTTTTCAAATCCTGTTCCTCAAAAAACAAGGTCAAACATTATGTGCCTACACGTGATAATATCAGTGTTAAGTAATCAAATGTTTGATAATATTTGCCTCATTAATAAAAGTCTGTCTGCACGGAAGCTCTTAACCTACTAATATTAGGTGTAAATTCGAAAATTTTGGATATAATAAATATAATAACCATCATCATCATCATCAGCCTTTCAATGTCCCTACTGCGGGGGCACAGACCTCCTCTCTGTGAGAGGGTGTGGGCTGTAATCTACAACGCGGGCCAAATATAATAATAATATACATTATATTATTAATAATAGCAAATTATAATTAATAGTTAATCAGCAATCAACTCAGCCTATCGCAGTCCACTGCTGGACATAGGCCTCTCCCAGGCTGCACACCACAACACCCTGTCCTCCGATTTTTGCATCCAGTCTAATTCTAAGTCAGTATAATTAATAGTAGCAAAAAGCATTCATAGATATTGTGACAAATTAGACTCAGGCATTAACATACACATAATTCAAAAACAAGCAGCCATTCATACCGTTACTATTTTGAGTAAAGTACTGGGGGACACAGTATTTGTTACTAGTTAGCAGGGGATCCGAACCTCCTTTTCCCTAAGGGTCTCAGGGCGGGAGCAAGGAAAATCACCGGGAGACGTCCCGAGTAGAAAACACTTTTCAAATACATAATATTAAATTTTTAAATGTTTTTTATACGTTGTCTTTTAAAAATATTTAAAAATGTAATTGATATGTGTAAAATAAATGAAAGAAATAATAATATTAATTTATTCTTAAGCCTAATCCAAAAGGAGAGAAAATAATGTTCACGAGTAAATTACACTGTATTGGCTTCAAACTATGATCCTTATTGTAATTAGGCTGAGCCCACATGAAGGATGGATGGATGGATGAATGTTTGTTACGCCAGACCGGCTGGACGGATGGGGATTAAATTTATATAAAGACACAAAGATAGATAGAAGGGTCTAAGCCACTATATAGTTTTTCCCGCGGTTGGTTTCGTTCCCATGGCTTATCTTACAGTAACCGTACTTTTTTCTGGGATAATGGAGTCAGCTATACCTATGATAATTTTCAGGGTTCCGAACGTCCGAATGAAAAATCGGAACTCTTGTAGTATCACTCGTGTGTCTGTCTGTCCGTCTATCACAGCCAATGTACTCCGAATCTACTGGGCTAATTCCGATTCGAGCAGTGGTCGCCCAGTGTTAACAGCCGCGACTTACAAGTTGTAGGTCGTGAGTTCAAACCCAGGCAGGCGCTTTACTTTGTGTAAATTATTTTATAACCACTGGTCTCAAAACGGTGAAGGAAAACATCGTGAGGAAACCGGCATGTCCTGGAACCAAAAATTCGAAGACATGTGACCTCCACCAATCTGCATTGGACCCGCGTTTTGGATTACGGCCCACACCCTCTCACAGAGACGTGGCCTGTGTCCCAGCAGTGGGGACATTAAAAGGCTGATGATGATGATGATGAATTCCAATTCCGAGGACGTGTCAGACTATTACTGACTAAAACCTTCACTTGTTCCTTCAATTGTTTGTATGTTCCAGGGTCGCGGTGATCTTTTCAAACACTCCCACGACTGGCCACGACCCTGGCAGACCAAAAGCTACCTATAGTGCGTATTTCCAAAACACAAAATAAAGCATTACTAAGCACCTACCTTCACGTGCAGTATTATTAGTATTAAGTAATCCTATGTTTGATAATATTTACTTAATAAGAGTCCGTCTGTACCGAAGCTCATTAACAAATCTCGCAGTTTTGAGGTTAAATACCTCACGTGATGGTATTGGTGTTATGTAATCTCAATTTTTTAACCGACTTCGAAAAAGGAGGAGGTTATCAATTCGGATGTTTGTATTTTTTTTTTTTTTTTTTTTTTTATGTATGTTCGGGCATAACTCCGTCATATATTGACGGATTTGCAAAATTCTTTTTTTGTTCGAAAGGGGTTTATTCCGAAATGGTCCCATTTAAATTTCAAAAAGATCTGATGATAGGTTTCGGAGACAGACAACGGAACTCTTCAAAAATTGACAGCAAATCAACCGCGATTGCTGCTATCGTATGTCTATGAATTGTTAACACAGTTTAATGGGGAGCCACAACTAAAAAGAAAAAATAAAAAACTTTTTTACAAAAAAATAGAACCGACTTCCAAAAAAAGTGCAAAATAACTTTAATTTCGGAAGTCGGTGTCAAAAAAAAACAAAGACACAAAACAGGAACACCGACTTCCGAAATTAAAGTTATTTTGCACTTTTTTTGGAAGTCGGTTCTATTTTTTTGTAAAAAAGTTTTTTTTTTATAATATTTACCTTATAAGTCTGTCTGTACCTACCGATATTGATAAATTATGCAAAAAAAGCAATCGAATGAGAATCGTAAAGACACTAATATGAACGGTTTTAAATCGACTTCGTAAAAGGAGGACGTTCTATGTTCAGCTGTATGTATGTTTTTTTTTTTGTTCCATCGATTACTCTGTCAGTTGTGGACCGATTTTCAAAATTCTTTTTGTATCCGAAAACATATACTCCCGAGATGGTCCCATATAAATTTGATCGAAATTGCTTTAGCGCTTTTTGAAAAACTGAACAAAAACCAAAAATATGTATAGTTAGATGATATTTTGGGTTTCTTCAATTACGAGTATGTTTAAATTCCACGTTCCATTTTATTGGGGTTTTTAGTTCTGGGGTATAACAGCTAAAAAGTGAAAAATAAAAAACTTTTTTACAAAATTAAACAACCGACTTCCAAAAAAGAACATACACTAAAAATTAAAAAATACAAGATTTTATCAGCGGCTTCGTCTTTGCGACCTACCCTATTGGAACCGTGATAAAAGTAGTCTAGATACAAGAGATGCTGATGGTGACCACCGGGGTGGTTTTAGTCAGGTAAGAATCCCACACTCTGGTCTTTACCCCAAAAGTCCAGCCCCCCTAGCCATATTACACTTCTATTATCGTTTACGCTAACGCATAGAACAAAATGTATGGCAATGACATTACCTGCGATAAGTCACGTGACACTTAACTACGCAGGTAATGTCATTGCCATACATTTTGTTCTAAGCGTTAGCGTAAACGATAATAGAAATGTAATATGGCTAGGGGGGCAGGAACCTTTTGAAGGTTTACCCCGAAATTAAAAAAAAAACGGCCAAGTGCGTGTCGGACTTCGCTCATTTAGGGTTCTGTACCAAATGAAGAAATTATCAAAGATAAATCTGATTTATCATGATTTATTGGTATTTGTTAGTAAAATATATGTAATATTAAACATTATCACAAAATTTCAAGTTCATAGGTCAATGGGAAGTTAAAAAATTCTTTGGAACAAAATTTTGTGACAGACGAAGGACAGACGGACACGTGAGTGACAGCAATAGGGCTCCGTTTATGCTCTTCGGGTACGGAATCCTAAAAAAAAGAAGGATCTCTGCAAAAGTATTATTTTCTATTAGTAGAAGAATTTTGATTGTTATTAAAACACTACTTCCATAGGTTGGAGAAATAATTTTATCTCTTGAAAATACGATGAACTAGTTGTGTTTAGGATTCCGTACCCGAAGAGTCCAAACGGCACCCTATTGCTGTCACTCACATGTCTGTCTGACTGCCTGTCCGTTTATCCATCTGTCCGTCGTCTGTCACACAGGTTTTACAGCCAAACGGTTGGAGCTACAGTCTTCAATTTTTTACAGTATAAGCATCTTGTTGACGCAAAGTCATACAAATAGCCAACAATACATTTCGGTTCGGAACCGTAAATGTATGAAGTCTGACACACACTGGGCTGGTTTTCCAAAGCAGCGAGAGAAATATTATGGTCCTTTGAACGAGGCATTTTATTGTTCCTACTTATAAAAGTTTCATAAAAGTGTGAAGTAGTTAAGTTTCGACTTAGAAGTCTGAAATAACTCCGACTTATTTATAGGAACCCAAAATAATCAAAGCAATATCGAAGTTTTACATGAAATAATTGATTGCTTTATTAACATCAATCAAATACGTTTTCAGCCCGAAATAATTACTGGAAAGTGTTGCAAAGACGTTGAAAAATAGTTTATTAATTACCTACTCTGGTTTTTTATAATAATATTGTGATACTCTTAGAGCTGGAGCTCGTGGCTAAAGTAATAACAGCCGCACGGGTCGATCCATCAGGTTAAGCTACGCTTGCCGGGGTTGGTTCATGGATGGGTGACCATCTTTACATACCGAGACTCCTCCGTGCCTCGGAAAGCATGTTAAGCGGTTGGTCTCGGCTGTCAATCGTAGATCTTTGACAGTCGTTACGAGTCGTCATAAGCCTAAAATTCTGACATCCAGTCTTACCAAGGGGTATCGTGTTACCCAGTAACTGGGTTGTGGAGGTCAGATAGGCAGTCGCTCTATGTAAAATACTGGTATTCAGCTTCATCCGGTTAGACTGGAAGCTAACCCCAAGATAGTTAGGAAAAGGCTAGGCAGATTGATTTCATTGGCCTACTCTTGCTAAAATTGAAACAGATTTAGCATGGATTACGTGAAGCTATACTCCATACGCCATAGCATTAGACAGAAGTTACAAACGGTTATTTTAAATGCACTCTTTGTAACAAAAGTACAATAAACTTGTTACAGTTACGATAGACACCGAGTTTATGACAATCTATTTATACAGCAGCTGTCACACTTAATTATAACTGTGTTAAATATTATTTATCTTATGAAATTATGTGACTTTAATTTAGTTATATTATTTCATTCCAATGTAAAATTACCGTGTGAATGCTAAAAACCTAAAAGACGCAGGAGTGAACATACAGGGAATGTTTTTCGATTCACTATAATTTTACCAAATTTTAAATGATACCTAGTCCCTTTATAAGTTGTGACAGGTTTTTCCAATTTTACTGGTTTATGTCGTGTGTTAAATTGACGTAAATAATGTTCTGTGATTGTCATTCAATGTGAATGACAATCACAAAACATGGCGACGCCATGTTTGCCAATTATTGCGAAGATTTTGCGATTTAGTTGTTATTTGCTTTTTACTGTTTTAAAATTAAAATTAAAGAGTTAATAAAATTAATTCATTCAATGTGAATGACAATCACAGAACATTGCGACGCCTTGTTTGTCAATTGCCAAATTTTCGTTATTTAGTTGTTATTTAGTTACTGTTTTAAAATTAAAGAATTAATAAAATTGTGTTAACTTAACTTAGGCATCATCCGTGCTTCTACGCGCCTCTCTTTTCTAATGCCTTTGTGAATGGAATATCGTCTTACAGGGCGTAATGAAAATGCATGATGATATTTTAAACACTGCTTTTGTCCAGCATGGAAATGAACAACTTAATTCAAGAAACTTCGAAAAAAAAAATATAATTAGACTTCCCAGTCTAATTTTGACCAGTTGATGATAAATTTGTACCAAAAGTAATTTTAGTTTTTGGGTTTTTACTAACTTCCTTGAAGAAAGATGTTATTTTCCGTGGGCAGAAGCAGTATCTAAAATATAACCTATTATGACTCTGTTCTTCTTTTGAATAAAATATAACCTATTCTGACTCTGTTCTTCTTTTGAATAAAGTATAACCTATTCTGACTCTGTTCTTCTTTTGAATAAAATATATCCTTTTCTTTCTCTGTTCTTCTTTTGAATAAAGTATAACCTATTCTGACTCTGTTCTTCTTTTGGATAGAGAGCAGTGGGGGCCCAGTAGGGCAGTGGTGGCCCAGTGGTAATGGCCCGCGACTTACAAGTTGTAGGTCGTGAGTTCAAAGCCAGGCAAGCGCTTTACTTTGTGTAAATTATTTCATCACCACTGCTCTCAAAACGGTGAAAGAAAACATCGTGTGGAGACCAGCATATCCTAGAACCTAAAATTCGAAAACATGTGACATCCACCAACCCACATTAGGCCCACGTGGTGGATTAGGGCCCACACCCTCTCACAGAGAGGAGGCCTGTGCCCCAGCAGTTAGGACATTAAAAGGCTGATGATGGGTTTTTACTATAACTTCTTTGAAGAAAGATGTTAATTTCAATAGGCAGACACAGTACCTAAAATATAACCTATTCTCACTCTGTTCTTCTTTTGAATAAAATATAACCTATTCTGACTCTGTTCTTCTTTTGAATAACAATGTCTTCATAGATTTGTTAGTATCTAAGTCCTAGTTATCGAAAACATTATTGTAGTTCTGTCCTACTTTAGCCTAGCCAAAATAGAAACGGCTTTTGATTAAATTAAGTTAAGCAACTATAACTTGTTGAAAATGGTAATTAACAATATATTAACTGCGTAAAATTACCTACGATCTCACAAAACCAGTGCATACACGTGTAAGAGTATTATCTGCGTTGTATTTATTATTATTTGCTTTGATGCGCTGACAAGATATTGCCTGATCCTTTAAAAAAAAAAACAATCTAAGGAAAGAGGATTTAGAGAAACGTTTTCATGTCCATTCATAAATATAGACTCTGAATTTATCACCAGGTAACGGCATTTATCTTTGATTGCTCATCAAAAAGCCCAAGCTACTAAAATAATGATGGGTTTAACAAGTATTTCACTTATTATATTTATAAGTAAAAACTTTTTTACAAAAAAATAAAACCGACTTCCAAAAAAACAAAAGGTACAAAATAACTTTAATTTCGGAAGTCGGTGTTTCTGGTTTTATTTCTTCGTTTTTTGACACCGACTTCCGAAATTAAAGTTATTTTGTACCTTTTGTTTTTTTGGAAGTCGGTTTTATTTTTTTGTAAAAAAGTTTTTATTTTTCACTTTTTAGTTGTGTTTCCTCATGAAATTGTGTTAACAATGCATGTTTATGCGATCAGCAATCGCGGTTGATTTGCTGTAATTTTTTGAAGAGTTCCGTTGTCTGTCTCCGAAAACCATCATCAGATCTACATGAAATTTAAATGGGACGATTTCGGAACAAAACCCTTTCGAACAAAAAAAGAATTTTGAAAATCCGTCTATAAATGACGAAGTTATGCCCGAACATACATAAAAAAAAAAAAATACAAACATGCGAATTGATAACCTCCTCCTTTTTGAAGTCGGTTAAAAACATCTTACAAGTAATAATAATACCTAACATGTACAAATGCGTATGAAAACAACTCATTGGGCATCAAAAAATTTATCCACATCGCTGTCAATGGAAAAAGTGCCCAGAACGCTAGCAGCACTGCCACGTTGAATAGCAATGCTGATTCGTTGGCCAAAGAAAAGCCCAGCCCACTGGTCACGTGAAGAGTCGACTAACAGCTTGCTGATATGCCGAAAAACTCGAAGAGAACTTGGACCCCATGGCCCCAGAGTTTCAACCCCAAACGGCTCATCATGTAACTCCCAATAAGGTAGTTATATTTGCGCCGTTTGAGGTTTTTTGCACCTGCAGCAGCCGCCCCAACACGGCCCGCCGTGCTAAGATGTTAGAAGTTAAATTTGCATTCTCATGAAATGGCTATCAAGTGTAAGGATTTGCTGAGCAGTATCCAAAAATAAAATGACGTCACTCAAAAGCGTGAATTAAAGTTTTTTTAATAACCCTAACAGCATTTATTGTTGGGCCAACAATAAAATGATAGCATTTATTGTTGCCAACACTAAATACTATTTGGGATAATATTTAGTTGGCAACTGCAAATCGAGTGGCCTGGACAAACCAATCAATGACTGACCTTGGGCTTCGAGACGGAAAGCAATAAAAATAATGGTCCTTGCTACCATAACTGGTAACTCATTATGAGTCACCTAATTAGTGATGAGGTAATATTAAACCATATTTTATGGTTTGGCAAGAGGTCAATGCACCATGAAGATTAGAAGGGCTTCACTCGTAAAATAGTACTAGGTTTAGTCTTGGGCAAGGCTGGGTACTTATATGAAGGTACTACCAGGCCCTAGAATTTCTAGATAATCATCATTAAACCAGTTTCAGCTTATGGAATAGATCTACTAATTGCTTTACTCCGTTAAATTAAAATACGAATGATAAACACATCTGGTTAGACTGGAAGCTAACACCAAGTGTTGGGAGATGACAAAACTAGCTTTTAATAATTAAAGCGGAATAGTTAGATAAACAAGTCGTTGAAGAAAATACTGTCGAAGCTAAAGCAAATATTTGTGCATTACGCATCATCATCATCCGCCTTTTAATGTCCCCACTGCTGGGGCACAGGCCTCCTCTCTGTGAGAGGGCGTGGGTCGTAATCCACCACGCGGGCCCAATGCGGATTCGTGGATGTCACATGTCTTCGAAATTTTCGTTGAGGACTCATACGCATACGAAACATTAACTCCTTTTCTTTTTTTGAGAATGGGAAATCATCGTAAATCATCAATTTTCGTGGGTTGGGAAATTATCCAATGACATCTCTCGCTTTAGGGTGGAGCGGGAGGGCGTGTCAAACTCTTACTGACTAAAACCCACCCCTGTTCCTTTCCTGCCCTGAGTGCCTAGGGGCGCGGTAACTCTGTTTCGAATTTATCCACAACCCTTGGGCAGGCATCGGCCATGACAGGCGCCGTCATTATTGCTGACAACTCTTTCAACTCTCGACTCATGGCCCTCGTGCTGATCGGACGGCGAGCTACCCATTACTCGCCGTCCGCAGGCCCGGGTCTACGGTGGCCGGAGATCGTCTCGCGGCTCTGGAAGCCCCAGGTGTCTCCTGAGGCGGCTGTTGCTGAGGGCGTGAGGGCGACTCTGTTATTGAGTCTCCCTCACCCATGTGTTACTGCTTCGCAGAAGAAGGAGACTGCTTCCCATTCCCTCTCGCTCCGTACTATGGCCTGAACTCCCACTCTGGGTGGATTTGCGTTCTAGAGCCGTAGTAACTCTTTCGCAAAATCCCGACCTTGGAGGCATTAACACCTGCATTCCTTTTTCTGTACACCGACACACAAGCGTGACGAGATAATGGTACAACGATGCGAAAACCGTCTCTAAGTGAATTGTTGTAAGGATGAGATATGCGTATATTGATAATTATGAAAAAATTTATCTAGCATTAGTATCGCATTGTAACGTCGTGTCTTTCTGTGAGAGTCTTTACTGAGGTTGGCGCAAAAGATTCTTCTCCTGACAATTTTCTTCATTTACCTTCAGCACTTCAGTCACTTCTTATACATCTATCCATCTTTTCTTTTCATTCCTCGCCATTTTATAGCAGTTATTTGCATGATAAATAGCTACATACTCTATTACATAAACGAATACAGTAGAGATTAGTATCTAATGTAAGAACGGTACATAATATGTCGATGAACTCTTACAAACGGATGACCGTACGTTGACTGTTCTATATTAATATACCTTATATATTATTATGATTTCTTGTGTAGGAGTGTTGTAATGGTAATTTGGCAGTAAAAGGATACACAGTTGAACGTACTAGTAATGTGCGTAACATAGTCAACAATACTTAAGAATGAAGACTACTTCAAAGTTAAGTCTTCATTACTGGTAGATTTCTTTCGTCTGATAAATTTTGATATTTACAGACAAGATGAAAAAATATATAATTACCTACAAGAGGCATAAAAAATGCAAGTCCGAATTGCACATGAAGGGTTCTGTACAATCGTACAAGATTATACGCGTCTACTTGTTTATTACTAAGATCGAGAAAAAAAGCCAAAAAAAAAACACGATTTTAGTAGGGTTCCCTTTAATTTACTTTTATTATTTGTTGTTATTTATAGCAGCAAGAGAAATACACATTCTGTAAAAATTTCAACTGTCTACCTATTACGGATCATGAGATAGGTACAGCCTGCTGACAACAAGCGGACGGATGGACGGACAGCGGAGGCTTAGTTATAGGGTCCCGTTGGTTACCCTTCAGATACGGAACCCTAAAAAGAAACGTAGGTAGAACTCATTAAGAAAAATCGGAAAATTTGTGCACATCAGTGCCAATGAGAAAAGTGCCACTGGCAGCTTTGCCACGTTGAATGGCAATGCCGATTCAAAAATCAAACTCAAGGTTGAAATTGTCCCTATTCTTATTTCTTACCGACAGGATTTCCAAAGTAAAGATGGATGCGTGAGGCGCTGTGAAACAAAAGGGAGTGAATGATAGCGAGACGGTTGACAAGGGAGAATAAAAGAAATAGTGTTGCGCCGACCCGGGGCACAAGCAGGAAGATTTTGAAAGGATTCTTCTTAATTACCGATCATTTTACAGTTACCGACATAGCCCGAAGAATCGCCAAACTTAAGTGGCAGTGGCAGTTTACATTGCTCGCAGAACAGATGGTCGATGGGGATGAAAGGTTCTGGAGTGGCGACCGTTTACCGAAAGAGGCAGTGTTGGAAGAATGCACAGGACCGGTCATTGTGGTGACACTTGGGGGAGGTCTATGTCCAGCAGTGGACGTCTTTCGGCTGAAATGATGATGATAGTGAGGACCGATCTTGTGTAGCCCATGTTTAGCAGTAGACTATCAAGTAATTGAATGTCTAATGGCAGTTGCCCTACATCGAAATACTGACATTCAGCCACTTAGAACGAAACCCAATCTGAATATTATCCTCTATGGAAAAAAATACTGACATTCAGCCAAGTAGAATGAAACCCAATCTGAATTTCCTCCGCTATGGAAAAAAATTGATGATGATGGTGCTCCAAGGTGGTGCAAAATTAATCACCCTATCAGAAGATGTTATAATTTTTGCAAATGGCATCGTACGTCAATCATATTTGACATTTGTGATGTAGACAGCTGCAGTATATAAACAGACAAGCAATGGAGAGCTACACAGCACGAGCCACAATGGATGTTGTGAAGGAAGTGTTTCCTGGTCACGTAATCTCCCATTTTGGCGATTTGGCATGGCCAGCAAAATCGCTAGATTTCCATCCCAGACTTCTTTCCTTGGGGCTACTTGAAGTCGCGGGCTTATGCCAACAAGCCTGAGATAATCGCAGCCTTTTTTGAATGTTCGACAGTAATTTGAATAGTTATCACCGGAAATCTTGCGGAAAGTAATGGAAAATGCGATATCATGCGGATATCATCTTATCCATCTAACACAAAAAATTGTAAAGGTCCAATTATAGATTTCCATCACTCAAAATATTTTTTATTTTATTTAGTAAAAATTATATTCAAAAACAAAATTGGATGATTAAATTTGCACCACCTTGTACAATCATTCTTCCCACCAGATCACTTTTTAAAAATAATATGATTTTTTAGGCCCTATGAGGTGCATTTCTTTGTGTAAATTTTTAATTACCACTGTTGTTGGGTAACCTGAACTGATGTTAGGTAACCCATGCAGTTATCCTCACGATGTCCTAGAAACAAAAGTTCAAACACATGTGACATCCACCAATCCGCATTGTACCCGCGTGGTGTATTACGGCCCACACCCTTTCACAGAGAGAAGGCCTGTGTCCCAGCAGTGGGGACATTATAGGCTTATTATGCATACTCGTATGCTTAGGCCTTATCAGAGAATGAAATACAAGGAACGGTTAGACTGCAAGCATCTAGCAAACTCCGCAACCACAAAGTCATAACCATAATATCAAAGCATTCATCACCTACATTTCTTAACGATCAGCTGATACAATCAATTACGAAGCGAGTTGTATAACAAAAAGCGGAACACATGCACATTGTAACTAATATAACGGACACTAGGCACGTGCCGACCCGGATATGATACGCTGTGATGATACTGCATCGGTATTCACACTGCATAAGTCTATAACGGACGACGTGTCATCGGCTTTATTAAAAGCCAAAAAGCAAGCGCCGCCGGTTGGTAAAATCCATGTGGTTTTTGTGTGTAGTGGTGATATTGTCTCTTTTTATTAGAAATTCGAGGATGTCCGAATTTACTGTCCGCCGATATTTACCGATATTTTCCTAATTCGATTAAAAATAAATAGTAGATAGATCTCATTTTTACTCAACTGCGCGACGCAAGGGAGGTTAATGTGTTTATGCTTATGGTAGCGGATAAATTTTCAACATGAGTTACCGCACCCCTGGGCACTCAGGCAGGGAAGGAACAGGGGTGGGTTTTAGTCAGCAAGAGTCTGACACGCCCTTCCGCTCGACCCAGAGCGGGTGATGTCATTGGATGATTTCCCTCCCCATTTATTGATTTTTTATTTTATTCATCAAAACAAGTTTCTTGTTACAAAACTTTACAAGGCACACTATTAGACCTCTGGGGTCTGTCTTAGCATGTCATGACCAGAGAGTTGATCATAAAAAAGGGTAATATGTTTATCAGCAGCCTATGTATGTAAGTATGTACGTATGTACACATGTATGTTCCTATGTGGCGCTCTAGAGACCAAACGCGTGGGCCGATTTTGATCATTCTTACGTCAATTGATTAGTCTTAATCTTGCGAGTCCTACTATAGACATGACAGTCATCAAAATACAGTATGGCGACAACCAGACGCCATTTTGTGAAAAAGAAAAAAAAATAAAGTCCGAACTATTAAGTGGGGTATCAAAATAAAGGGTTCGAGGAGACGATTCCAAATATAACTCACTAAAATGTGGACAAATAAAAAAAATTGAATAATTAAAAAAAAACCCGACTGTAAAAAACAACTAAAAAGTTTTCAAACTGTCTGATGCAGTTGGTGTCAGGAAATCAATAATTGAACTAAAACAACTGCCACCACTGCTTGAAAAGTTGGAACTTTTTAGTTGTTTTTTAGTCGGGTTTTTGAAAATACTCAATTTTTTATTCACTTTCTTGTTCTTTTCGTGTCGTGGTAAATTTACATAAATATGTAGTTATTTATACAGTTTGGGTCCAGTAAATGGTCAGGTTTATAGCGGCATAAGAAGCCTTATTCAGATCATCGAGGGTGCAGGTTTGAGACACTCCAGCAGACAAGATATAGTTTGATCAGGAGTTGCACATGAATAACAGACAGAGAATTTTGAATTAACTTTTTGCTAATCATTATTTAAAATAATCGTTATGGTTAGATTTTTTATTAATAAGGCTGAATATCAAACAAGGAATATTTGGTCAATTTCGTTTTTAAATAAATTTTTGGAAAGTTTTATGTTGTGGATTGTCGCTTGGCGGTCAGGTTGGAAAGTCCGACCTCATACTGTCGTGTTATTGCCTAAAATCAATTTAATAATTATTCATATTTTTTTTGGGTAAAGTTAGCTAGGAAGCTAGTGTTTCTTTATCCTAGATTTAAAATAGTCATCCTAAATATCAGCTATCTGGTTTACGTATATCTAGACAGACATATGCTAACTGAATGCATAGTAATTGCTTATCAAAAACTAGTTTTATACAGAAATGCTTGCCGAATCAAATTGATTAAATTGTTTGAAAGTAATTCGGTGTTTCTTTAAACATAAAATCTTAAGATCAAATAAAATAAATTATAACGGACATGCATTCTTAAATAAAAACTTTCTGCAGCTTTGTACTACTAACTTAGTTTTCTTTCGACAAATTACATTAACATTTTAGTATACTTTTTGGTTTTATTTCATCAATAAAGTAGGTAATGAATGTCTAGATCTAGGTTTGACCAAAGTTTGGCCAAGAAATACATTCCCAACAACAACAACATCAAGAATCACAACCTCGCCCGGGTGTTACTACTGCGTGGATCGCCCAGAGGACACGGTGGAGGTCTGCCCCGCTTGGGTGGAGCACCGCTGGTCCTCGTGGATGCGATAGGCAGCGGCGACCTCTCGCGCCCGGCCCTGATTCAGGCCATGGTACGGAGCGAGAGGGAATAGGACGCAGTCTCCTCCTTCTGCGAAGCAATAATGCTCGCAAAGAGGGAGGCGGGATGGGTAAGCCCTCAGCAGCAGCCGTCGCAGGAGACGCCTGGGGCTTAAGGGGCCGCGAGACAATCTCCGGCCACCGTAGTGGGCCTGCGGACGGCGACTAATGGGTAGCTCGCCGTCCGATCAACACCAGGCTCGAGAGTAGACGGCGCGTAGTGTTCCACGCGCGCCTCAAAGAGTTGTCAGCAGTCATGACGTGGCCTGTCATGGCCGATGCCTGCCCAGGGGTTGTGGATAAATTCGGAACAGAATTAACGCGCCCCTGGGCACTCAGGGCAGGGAAGGATCAGGGGTGGGTTTTAGTTAGTAAGATTGTGACACGCCCTCAGCTCTACCCAGAGCGGGAGATGTCATTGGATGATTTCCAACCCCACATAAAAAAAATATAAATAAAAATAACCACAACCGGAGTCATTGAGTGTTGGAGGGATTCTCATAATCGGCAGTAAATTTATAGTGATTTGTTCAAGCTGTATCCTTATATTACCTGTCTTTCCGCGGACCTACAATATGAACAGCCTCAATCAAAATAAAATCTGTGGTACCCTTGGCGTTCCAGATCGATTTAAAAATAGTTCTTTGCTGAATATAACATTTATATCCTCTTCTCTGTTGTATCACTCTTGGCAAAACGGTTGTGGTCACGTCAAGGCGTCCACGTCGTTGTTTTAACCGACTACGAAAAAGGAGGAGGTTCTTATTTCTTTGCATTGCGTTTTTATTGCATTTCATAGCATTGTAGTACAACCAAAAAATTTGCTAGACTATTTCATGAAGTGCACTGTCGATGATACCGATAACAGAAATGACATCTTCAACTTATTTTGTGCATTTGACCGATATTCTATATTGACAGATATAATCACAAAACGATTTCCAAATAAGTCGTTATCATTAATAAGATTGATGCAGTCAACACCAATAAACACTTATGATAAAAACCGGTCAAGTGCGTGTCGGACTTCACACATTTAGGGTTTCGTATCAAATGTATTTTTAACTATTTGTATGGCTTTTAGTAAACATGATGCTTACGCTTATGCATACTGTGAAAATTTGAAGACTGTAGCTCCAACCGTTTGGCTGTAAAACCTGTGTGACAGACGACGGACAGACAGACAGACGGACAGACGGACAAGTGATTGACAGTAATAGGGCTCCGTTTGGAAACTTCGGGTACGGAACCCTTAGAAACCAAAAAAATCCAAACAAGTTTCTTTTCATGAAGTCTCGTGCGTTTGGTGGTGTTTGATTTACATCTTGAACTTTTAGTCTTTTGTAGCAGACGGGTTTCTTTGATAATTTTAAATTTTCCCGCAATATACCACGGTTAAATCGTTATTAATACCTACTTTCACCACCTTTCTTCTTTTTGGAGTGTGTGAAATTATCAAATGACTTCTCTGATCTGGGTGGAGTGGGAGGGCCGTGTCACTCTTACTGACTAATAACCACCCTTGTTCCTTCAGTTGCCTAAGCCAAGTGCCGCGGTATCTCTCATTTGAATTTATCCGCGACCCCAGGCAGATACTGTCACCCCCTGAAAGATCTCCGACGTGTAATAAGTTAACCTGTATATTTCAGTAACCACTTGATGACTAATTAATCTTTAAACACTATCTATCGTGTGTAGATTATCTACCTTAACGAATTATAATGCAATGTTGCATAGTTTCATCATAGACAGATCGTTCAGAACGTTCCAATTCCTTATCGGATATTACGGATTAGTGCAGTAAACTGACACGATATTGGTCCCGATTCTCTTGTTCAATAAATAAAATAAAAAAGCCTTTTATTTCACACCTAATAACTTTTTTTTTCATATTCATTTTTTTTGTGAATTTATAGTACACAAATAATTATAAATTAATCAATATATTTATTTAAATGTGGAAATGGAAATAATCATACTTTGTATTTCATTTAACAAAACACATTTTAAAAAAAATTGTTTTATTTATAAATTATTATTATTGTATTATTATTCCGTTATTGTATTATTGTTATTGAATTACTTTGAATTGATTTGGTTTTCTTTTTTTTTATTAGTGCGAACCCCTCTATTTGAGGGTAAAGGCCTCCTCCAAAAATACCCAGTAGTCTCTATCTGTGGCGTTTTCCTTCCACAGTTCACCAACCGTTCCTTCAATGTCGTCAGCCCATCTGCTTCTAGGTCTTCCTCGTTTTCTATTTCCCCGGGAGCCTGGCCATGACGTCAGCCGAGAAGTTCATCTATCATCGTTCATTCTTGCTACGTGGCCTGCCCATCGCCATTTCAATCTAATAGCATAGTTTGTATCATAGTTTAATTTGCTTGTTCAATAACTAAACTAAAATTAAAGAATCGCTATTCTTTTACTAAAAGGCAGTGCGAAAAAAGACGGCTATAGCTATGAACTAAGTTAGAGATGTCAAACTAGTTTACGCCTTGCGCTTTACCGTGTTTTAGTCGACATGTTTTTACGTGTACCCTTAATTTGTATGGAAATATTGGTTCAACTAAATTTGATAGCTCTAATTTACGTCCGTCTCGTTCTTGTTTAATTATAAAGAAAAAGATAGCAATAGTCTAAATTAAGTTTAGTTTGTGCACAACAGAATTGGCACCATTACCTAACAAAAACTGAATCCTATCTCATTTTTTTATTACTAATAGATTTGTCCTCACTTCACAACTTATTTCAAATAAAATAAAAACTAGTATTATTTGATTATGGACCGCCCAGTAGGAGCTTATTCTACTGTAATTTGCTATACTTTGCAATAAAGAGTATATTAGTGTATCTGTGATGACTGACTACTAATATTAACTAATTAGATAGTACGAACGTTTCAAGTAATTAATCTTAATAATTATGTCAATAGGACACACTTTTGGAACAAATAATAACTAAGATGAGAGTTTTTATTATCAAGAATAGTCTAGAATGACCTCTAAAACAGACTATTGCATACTACTGTACTACCACCTAGTAATTATCCTAACAAAAACTAGTTTTTGATATTACTAAATATGCAGACCATAATATTTCTACGAGTATTAATAACTAACTAGTATCAGTAAAAATAAAAGAAAACACGGGTTTTTACGTAGACTACACTGAAGCACTTTAAATTCGTAAAATCTACTTCATATTTTTTCTATGTTATCGTCATTAAAGATTTTATTACGTTTTTGCAATTTGCAGGTCAGAATCAGGTCGTATGTTATATGACTATGCCTTTTTGACTTATCAGATGCAATTTTTAAATCTGACCACATTTTTTCGCTACACTCTGTATACTTTTTTTTTTGCCGGCTTGTAAAATTCTCATGGAATCAGACTTTTCATCATCTTCCTGCCCTTATCTCATGTTACTTGGGGTCGGCGCTACACGTTTTTTTCTTCCATTCTGTCCTGTCAGCCGTCACGCTATCACTAACTCCCTTTTCTTTCACATCACTCCTCACACAATCCATCCACCCTTACTTTGGCCTCCCTTCTCCCTCTCCATCCATCCACATTTATATTCATTACTCTTTTAGTTACATGTGTTTCATCCCTCCTCTTTAAATGACCATTCCAAGATAAGCGGTTCCCTTTCAACTTTTCTGTGACTGGCGCCACTGATGCCATGGAATCGGACTCTTACTGACTAAAATCCACCCCAGTGGTCCATTTAGAAAGAAGAAAGAAAGAAAAATTATTTATTTTGCACAGATTACAAAACGCACATTTCTATACTTGGACCGGGGATTGTGAGAACAACGCCTTCAACCATCCCCGGCTACCCTGTATAGGTACCTAGGCTATCTTAAATCTTGTAATTAATCACGTTTTATTCTTTTTTTTTGCTTTGATTAACGTGTCTAAGATGTTCTTATTAAATGGGTATTTCGGATACATAATAAGATCATAAATAAGAACGAAGGTATTGGCTTTACCAAAAACCCGACAATGGCACTCAAAAGAGTGACGTCATTTAAATGGCCATGATACTATGATATAACTATCTTCATAAACAAATAAGTACAATATTAGTACTGTGGCCTCGGTGATTCAAACACCTCTCGTGCAATGATTCATAGGACATCAATAGGTTGCCGGCAGAGTCTAGTGTTAGTCAATTTATAAAATGGTTTTTTTAGGGTTCCGTACCCAAAGGGTAAAACAGAATCCTATTACTAAGACTCCGCTGTCCGTCCGTCTGTCTGTCCGTCTGTCACCAGTCTGTATCTCACGAACCGTGACAGTTAGACAGTTGAAATTTTCACAGATGATGTATTACTGTTTCCGCTAACTACCTAAAAAACAGAAAAAAAAAATTGATAAATGGGGCTCCCATACAACAGACATTCATTCAACAGCCGTTTTTATAGATAATAAGTTCGGAACCCTTCGTGCGAAAACATAGACAGACGGACAGACGGACAGACGGACAGACGGACAGACGGACAGACGGCCAGACGGACAGACGGACAGACGGACAGACGGACCGACGGACCGACGGATAGACGGACAGACGGACAGACGGACAGACGGACAGACGGACAGACGGACAGACGGACAGACGGACAGACTGACAGACGGACAGATAGACACACGGACAGGTGGACAGAAGGACAGACGGACAGACGAACAGACGGACAGACGGGCAGATAGACAGACAGACATACGGCCAGACGGACAGACGGACACACGAACTGACGGACAAACGGACAGACGGACAGACGGACAGTCGAACAGACGGAGAGATGGACAGACGAACAGAGGGACACACATACAGACGGACAGACTGACAGACTGATAGACGGACAGACTGACAGATGGACACGTGAGTGACAGCAATACGTAGTTTGTGTAACCCAGCAAAATGTAAGGATCAGCTGATGGTTCGCGGGAGTGTTTCAAATAGTCACCGCGGTGCTGGAACCCAATAGGCAACTAAATGAACACCGGTGGGTTTTAGTCAGTAAAAGCCTGATATGCCCTCCCAAAATGGGAGAAGTCATCTGCAGGCGTATTTTTTAACTTAGTTGACATCGATTTGATGTTGATGAGGTCCCACCCTTAAACAAGGATCAGCTGATTTCTTTTCGTGATTTCACGGTAGGACCCATATTAAAAGTTGTTCATACCCATTTTTTTTTTCAACCAGTGACATCTCCCGCTCTGGGTGGACCGGGAGGGCGTGTCAGATTCTTACTGACTAAAACCCACCCCTGTTCCTTGCTTTCCCTGAGTGCCCAGTTAAGATTGCCAACAAACAAAAAGTCACACTGTAGATTAAAATATAACCTGTCTCATTACTTCACACCGTAATCTAATACATCACACTTGTTGCAGAAATGTTACGTCAAAGTAACTCGAAAGAGTCAGCAACTCGTCCTACTTTAAAACCAAATTGTCAACTTATTACAGTTGTTATGACAGTGTTTCTTTAGTATGTTGGTGTTAGCAAATAAAAATGATTTATGATAGTGGTGAAACCTGATTCAGTTCTACTTTTATCAGGTAAATACGAGCTTTATATTTACAGTAACGGCCGCGACTTACGAGTTGTAGGTCGTGAGTTGAAACCCAGGCAGGCGCTTTACTTTGTGTAAATTATTTCGTCACCACTGGCTCTCAAAACGGTGAAGGAAAACCTCGTGAGGAAACCGGCATGTCCTAAAACCAAAAATTTGAAGACATGTGACATGCACCAACCTGCATTGGGCCCACATGGTGGATTACGGCTCACACCCTCTTACAGAGAGAAGGCCTGTGCCCCAGTAGTGAGGACATTAAAAGGCTGAGTCCTGCTGAATATAAGTCTTAAAGTTAAATTAATCGTGGTTACTCTTGGTTAATTATAATGACGGTCTTGACGTCAGTTATAATAGAACGCTGCGGATCCACTAGAGATTTACGAGGTAGCTAAGCTACGAAACAATGTGTCCAGTCCTACTAGAGCTACGCTGCGCAGTTGTGCGAGTAAGATATGCTATGAAGATGCGCAACGCGCTCTGCTCCATACTTCACAAAGTTAAATACAACAACATTTGGGAGTCCTTAGCTCACATCCTTAGCATGCATCCATGGTTAAAACTCTTACCACACATCCGTCACATTAATTATATTAGGAAAAATCTTAACATTACGTAACCCATTTCCACTGGAGCTACGCTAAGCTAAGCATTAAAAATCTTCTTCAGACACATCCATAGCTACGTAGCTTAGCACATTTCTAGTGGAACCACAGCCTAACATTCTGTAAGCAAACGCAATGTTTTGGTTTAAACTGGGAGGTGCAATCAAAACATGACTGGTAACGATATTGTCCATGATTGACCTTCAATTGTCACTTGTTTAACAGATTATAAAAGTTATTGTAGCAGAAATAAAAACAATCAACTATAACCAGATCAGTGACATCAAGCAATTGATGTTATAATACCCGCATTCATCATTCTTTCATCTTTCAGCCATTTACTCTATCGAGGTCAAAATCAAAATCAAAAGTCATTTATTCAAACTAGGCTTAGAACCAGCACTTTTTGAACGTCAAAGATCTACATAAAGACATTCCCCCAAAAACGCCCGCCCGTCACCACTTCCTAGTGTTTTAGCTGTGAAGAAGAAGTGGCGAACAAACTCCCCAGCAACACATCTGTCTGTTAAGTTTTAAGAACTTGAATCTATATAATTATATGCAACAATCTTAACATATGTAAACCAGAAAAATAAATAAATGTCGTCTAAAATATAATCATAAAATTAAATAATCAGCCACTTGTTAGCTAGCACACTCAATTATGCCATTAAAAACGAACTCAAGCATAAACACTAAACCAAATTAAATAAGCCTCCATACATAACTGGTGTGCCTGCTTACAAAAACAAAGATAGAAACTATCAAAGGGCTGTGATTCGAAGCCACAAGTGATGAACTAGGGCCATCACACTAGAATTAGTAGACAATTATTATATGAACTCATATAATCTGTCATAACCATAAGCTAAATATGGGGAAAGAACATCAAGTGTAACATTGTCTTGCGTTCAACACAGCGACCAACTATTATTATCTTCTAAATAGTCGTTGATGGAATAGTATGCCTTCGAAAAGAGACAAGATTTAACTTTAGTTTTAAATGCATTAAAAGGCAGGTCAAGAAAAGAACGGGGTAGCTTATTGTAAAATTCGATACCGAGACCCTCAAACGAACCATGAATCCTACGAACACGGTGGGAAGGAACATGAAGTTTATACTTATTTCTGGTGTTAAAATTGTGGATATCACTGGTCTTTTTGTATAAATGTATATTTTGTCTAATGTATAATATGTTTGCAAAAATGAATTGAGATGCCACCGTGAGAATTCCAATCTCTTTGAAAATTTCTCGTAAAGAAACTCTTGACTCTAACCTGTGTATTGCTCGTACAGCACGTTTTTGTAAAACAAATATATTTTGTATGTCCGCAGCTTTACCCCACAAAAGGATACCATAAAACATAACACTATGGAAATAATTAAAATAGACTAACCGTGCTGTTTCAACGTCAGTATATTGTCTAACTTTTGTGACGGCGTAGGCGGCAGAGCTGAGCCTTACTGATAGGCTTGATATATGTGCGCCTCATTGAAGTCAGTTTTTAGTCTCACTGGATGAAGCTGTATCATTATCATAATTTCAGCCGAAAGACGTCCACTACAGGAAATAGGCTTCCCCCAAGTTTCGTCACAACGATAGTTCCTGTGTGTCTTGCATTCATCGGATTCCCGCAGCCCTCACCAATCATCGGTCCACCTTGTTCCAGGCCTTCTAACGCTGCGTCTACCGGTACCCGGTCGTCACTCCAGAACTTTTCGTCCCCGTTGACCATCTGTTCTGCAGCTGCAGCTGTATTCCTACCAGTATATTACATGAAGTGACTACTTGACTGACTTTCACAGCCTTGCTACTGCGTAGTGCGATACCCCTTTGTTCAGTCAGATTTCCGAGCTTCCACCCCCAAAAATAATTTTTGTTTGTAAAATAATCCGTGAGCAATGACGTGAAGTGTTTGGCGGGATTTCAAAGAGTTCAGTAGCTGTTTAAATTATTCGCAAATTCATTCCTAATGATATAAAATTGGTGTAGGTTGGTATCTCAAGAGTACGCAACTGGACAATATTTACAATAACTGAAACAGGCGTGATCTCCGTAAAATGAAGCTGAGAATTTTATTGTAGTATTGGCTATCTCAGCGAAGTTTGCCGAGAAGGCCGACTCGACACATTTGGTGCCAAATACTGTAAAAATATTAGAATGTGTTACATGCGCATTCTAATGGAAAAAGAGTGACTAGTTTTTTTCTATGAAATAATACACTTCTGGACACATCTATTGGCCCACCTTGTATTTTCAGTTTCGTTTGGTCCTAGCTAAAATTTTATATTAGGTCGAGCAAAAAGTTTTTATGCAGTTTTGAACCTGGCACATTCACAATTTCATTCAATAGTCTTTTTTTGAATTTCGAACACAGAATTTAAAGAAACAAAAGACAATTTGGAGCCTGTTTGTTGATATCAAACAATCGAATACTAAGAAAACTTGGTTTACTTGGATTTAATTCTTGAAAAAGTGATTGATATCTTTGGTTTTGCAACAAACATTACTTATTCTTAACATTAAGGTGAGGTTCTATCAATAATCTATGGATACTTCACCTGCAGTCGCCGCCCAAGCTGTGGCACTTATTCAGGCCGGACACAGCCAAAGAAACGTGAGTGCTCAACTTAATTTAAGTCGATCTGCGGTCCGAAATGTTTATCGGAGGTACCTAGAGACTGGCGGCTTTGTTCGTCGCCAAGGAAGGCCACGATCTCGGGTCACAACTGAAAGGCAGGATCGATTCATCGTGACGACCAGCTTGAGAAATCGTCACCTTACCTCCATTGAGATACAAAACCAACTTCGCGACTTCCACGGAGTATCTGTGAGCGCTCGAACTGTTCGGAGAAGGTTAAAAGAACGCGATATGGTACCACACAAGCCAGCTAATGGGCCCAAACTAACGCGAGCCCACCGAACAGCGCGCCTTCATTTCGCACGCAGTCATTTAAATTGGACACAGCAAGATTGGAGCCGTGTACTCTTTTCTGATGAGTCTAAAATTGTGTTACATGGCAATGATGGAAGGAAGAAGGTCTACCGACGTAAGGGAGAGCGTTTCGCACAATGCTGCTTTGAAGAGAGGGTTGCTTATGGCGGTGGCTCATGGACTGTCTGGGGCGGTATATCCGCGAGCGGCAAAACTCAACTTGAGGTTGTTACAGGACCACGGCTGCCAACATTAAATGCTGAAAGGTACATTCGTGAGTGCTTAGAACCTCACGTGATACCATACGCGGACTATGTGGGCCCAAATTTCCTTTTTATGCATGATAATGCAAGAGCCCATGCGGCCGGCATCGTCAGGGAATATCTTCGGGATGTGAACATCACAGTTATGGACTGGCCAGCCAGAAGCCCAGACATGAATCCCATTGAGCACATGTGGGACGAGCTAAAAAGACGTGTTCGGGCTCGTCAGCCAGTTGCCCAGACGATGCAGGAGTTGAAAACTGCCATAGAAGAGGAATGGGAGATGATCCCTCAAAATTTCATAGAGCGGTTGATAAACTCTATGCCTAATCGTATGAGAGCTGTGGTAGATGCCCATGGAGGCAACACGCTTTATTAAATTAAACCTATAATTGATAAAACATGTTTTTTATTCAAAAATCAATTGCCTTTAACAAGTCGCATATCCGACTTGTTAGCCGTTGCTCCATGTCGTATGGTATTCTGAATTCAAATCTAAAACAATACGATCGAAAAGGATGGTAAAATGTATCAGGTTTAAAACTGCATCAACAGTTTTTGTTCAATCTAGCAATCATATTTCGGTAGGAGCCATCGAAACCTAAACTCTAAGGTGGGCCAATAGATGTGTCCAGAAGTGTACTTACTAAACTTGACAGCAACATTATGCACAAACCATGCCAAGCCAAAAGTAAAAAAATAATAAAAAATGGCTAAACGTGCTTTCCGAGGCACGGAGGGATCTCAGTATGTAATGCTTGGTCAAGCATTCAAGGACTAGGGTTACACGATACTCTTTGGTAAAATAGGTTATCTCCTTTAGGTGACGTCATGCAAGTTAAGGAGCTTTTGACAATAACGTCATCAAGAACTACTGCCTTCCCCACAAGTACACTCGCGGATAGAAAGAGAAATCGTGAGATAGCGCTGTTAGGCAATACAGCACAGTAATTGTTCGTGTCGACACAGACAGCTTGTGTGCCTGACTACATGTCGTTATGATTTTATCTGGACGAGATAGTTGCACGGATATAATTGTTGCAATATCTTCATATTTTTTCAAAGCAATGTTGTTTTATTTTTGACTTCACATATCGAGGGAGAACAAATCCTAAATTGAGACAAAAGAATCTGAGCTGGTACGGCTGTTGGAAGCAGCATATACCGAGCGGTCCACATTGCAGAAGACAGCGAAACTTGGAGCCGCGTCGTATGTGGTCGCGATCCTCAGCAGTGAGGGAACGATGGAGAAGAGAAGAGAAGAAGAGACCTCGAATGAGTCTAATTGGCGATCCTATAACTTTTAATATTTTTTTTTTTATTTTTTACTTTTTAGTGTGTTGTATTTTTGCAATCGCCTCCTTGAAGCCTTTATTTTGATACCCCACTTAATTAATTTCCTTTTTCACATTATGACGTCAGGTTGTCGCCATATTGAATTTTTGTTACTGTCATGTCTGTCAAATAACGAAGAAACAAAAAAAATATATACACCGACTTCCGAAATTAAAGTTATATTTAAATTTTTTTTTTTTTAGCTTTGCATTGGTAGATCTCGTACGTCTTTCCCTATTTTTAATCGACGAAAAAAAGGAGGAGGTTCTCAATTCGACCGTATATATATATTTTTATTTTGTATGTTCAGCCCTCACTCCGTCATTAATGAACCGATTTAGATGATTCTTTTTTTGTTAGATAGGGTATATCTCAAGGGTGGTCTCATGCCAAGGAAATCAGGATCTGACGATAGAATCATTATAAAATTGAGAGAAATCCTCGAAAATTGTGGGCACGTTTAGCGTTTCTGTATGTATGTTCGGCCCTCACTCCGTTATTTGTGAACCGATTGTGATTATTTTTTTTTTTGTTAGATAGGGTATACCTCAAAGATGGTCCCATGTCAAGGACATCAGGATCTGATCATGGGATCCTGATAAAATTAAGAGAGAACCTCGAAAATTGGGCACGAATATTGTTTCTGTTTAATTTTCATAACTTAATCAGGTATTTGCATTTAGGAATCATCACATCATGAAACTGAGCCGATGATGGAAACCATATCATTCCTACACAATAGAAGTTAGATGTAAAAACTGGTTTTAGTGACAAATACCACTTAATATGCTTTGAAGAAAAGACGTCTTTAGAATATTAGAGGTAACCTCAACTGGTCAATATCCTGGGAACTTCATGGAAGAATGGTTACATCGTCAGCTCAGTGGCAAGAGGAATTATGGAGGATTAGAAATTAGCCTCATAGTGTTAAAAGATGATGCGAGCCACAAAAAATCATAAAATAAAAAAAAAATTAACAAAAAAATTGACCGACGAAAAAGAACTAAAAAGCTAAAAATAAATAAACCTTTTATGTCTTGAGTATTGAGCTTATTTACCTACATAAAATATCAAATTTTGTATAAACAAATTTTGAGTCGGCGCCAATTATTAATGAAATGATTAATTACCTACTTACAGCCTTCTGCACGTATGAAATTTAGATATTTAATAATCAGATTGTTGTTTGGCGCCGACTTTTTCGTCGGTTAATTTTTTTGTTAAAAAGTTTTTTTTCTTGTTTTAATTGACTGGCTAAATAATATTGGCTGACCAGTTTTCACAGGAAATATCGAAAAGTGTTAATTTGATGATAGTAAACGAAGTTAAAAGATTTACCAACTATGTGGGTTACCATTACATCATATCAACCTAAAAGATTGCATAACACGCATTTACTAATGCATATTGCGATAACGTCAAGAGATATCTAAACGCAGCATAAGTGAAACTGGAGCCCTGTCGTTTCGAAACAGTATTGACGTCACATTTAGGGAAAATCCTCGTCCCTGTAACCTGTAGAATATAAAAACACCTCGTTATACCTGTTATAGGAATTATGCTCGGACGAGTCAGCAGATGACGTCACTAGTCCTACCTTCGATTGATACTTAAAACTGACATTGAAGAGTTTCTTGTTAATTTATAAGTCATGGTGTGTGGGATAGTAAGGCTAACATCGTCATTCGTACAAGGAGTCTTGCTTTTAAAGTTCAACTGGCATTTGCGTGTTTATAGAGGAAAATTAGCAGTGATATTTTACGAGTTATCGCAGATCGGTAAACGTCACAAAGCTTACGTCACTTGGTCGTATAGATGTATTTGGACAAACCAATTTGATGAATAGTTTCAATCATACAAAGTTTCTTCTACCAATACTGCATAAAATGCGTCAATTCTACTTTGTGGTGGTGGTGTTAATAGCTCAGTCATGGTTTCTTGAATATTTAGGTAGGTATGTCCCTCTTCTTCTCATGCACTAAAATATCAGCTTTTTAATAGAGGTCGAATCTCCCATCTACTAGCTTATACTTTAATTGAACCATTACATGCATTTTAGACCGTTTTTTTTGTTTTCGGGGGCAAACCTTCAAACCTTGTACTTTTGGGGAATAGACCCAAGAGTTTGGGATTCTTACTTCACTAAAACCACACCAGTGATGGGCCAGCACCATCAGCTCATGGTAGCCCCTGTGTACAAGCATGTTAGGACACAGCTCTGAGGACACCCTATATGGGTCATCCCTAAGCCACGCTGCGCACGGCAGCATGTGTCCACGGTACCACCGTATTCTCTGGAATCACTTGGTGGACAATCAGAGTCCCCAGCACCCGAGATTCCAAAATTCCGCCTGCATTCAATGATACAGGTGGGGTTTCGTAAGTATTTACTGCTACCTAAAATTGAAGGGGCAACAAAAAACCTGTGAATCAGGAGTTAGCCATAAAAACATGCTTTTATGGGTTATAACTAACACGCAGTAGGTACTTAAAACCGATTAAAATTTTATCAATGAAGGTAAGTAATTTAGCGATGTTATTAGCAGAATTAGAGGTAATTGAAGGATACGCTGCCGGCAACATTGATCAATACTTACATGTTGCAAAAGTGAACTAGCCAACATTTCCCGATAGAATTGAAGTTAATTAAAAGACATTAAAAGTGAATCTCGAGAATGTCAGATCAATGATGACCTGACCGTTGGGGTAGACGTGCTCTTGAGAGGGACCAAACATTTTCAAATTTTGTATCAGGCATCCGGAGTCTATCATGGCTATGATTGGCTATATGTTTGGGTAGCTGGTAGCAGTTTGATGAGAGCAGCCTAGGGTTGAGATAAATATCGTGGATTTCAAGAAGTCTTTACCTATCAAATGGCTTTTTATTTTATTTTATTTAACCAACTTCAAAAAAGGAGTTTTTGTATTCGATCTATGTATGTATGTTATTTAAATGCATATTTTTCTGGGGAGATGTTAGTATATAATACATTAAGATCTAATGAAGATCTTTGGAGATAGACAACGGCACTTTGGAAAACCATAACAGCAAATGAGTTGCAATTGATGCGATCGTAGCTCTTTGTATTGTTAACACACTTCCATGAAAGTGTGTTGATGGTGTGAGATGAAGAACCACAACTAAAAAGAGGAAAATATTTTTTTTTACAAAAACTGGTAAGTACCGACTTACAAAAAAAAATTAAAATAACTTTATATTCGGAAGTTGGTGTCAAAAAACTTAGAAACAAAAAAGTTTTAGTAAAAAAAAATTTGATTCAATGGTTTCTTTCTCGACAATTTTAGCCCTATAAATCTATAGGTTCTATAAGCGCCCATACACCTAGAACGGGTGCTTGGCGTACTCCTGTATGTGGGTTAAGTTCTGAACAGGGGCACCGCACTCAGGTGAACTGAAATCTACTTGGGCTGACGGTGATTCCCGAAAATAATGTGAAAAACAAAATAATGTTTGAAGTTATATCAACTTGGAACACTATAGGTAACAATGACAAGGAGGAAGAGAAAGGGAAGCCCTTGTGCAAGTGGCTAAATGAGCTCACTATGAGTCAACAAGAAGTGAGATTCAGTTTCACAACAGTGTTGGAATGCAACGGAATATGTAAGGTAAAACCAATGTACGCAGATTGCACTCGAAAGTTACAAAAATTTTCATTTCTTTAATCTTACCTCTTATTAAATTACACTAATATTATAAAGGCGAAAGTTTGTGAGTGTGTGTGTTTGTTACTTCTTCACTCTCAAATGGCTGGACTGATTTAGATGAATTTTGGTATGTTAATAGCTTATACCCTGGATTAACACATAGGCTACTTTTTATCCTGATCTACGCGGGTGAAACCGCAGGGCGCAGCTAGTATAATTATAAATGTGAAAGTTTGGATGGATGGATAGCTGTTTGTTACTCAATCACGTCAGAACGGCTGAACGGATCTGGATGAAATTTGGCAAAGAGATAGATTATAGTCTGGAATAACACGTAGGATACTTTTAATCCCAGGAGCATGTTTCTTTGAGATTATGTTCGATTTTCACGCGGGCGAAGCCGCTGACAGAAGCTAGACAGATAAATAATTTCTTTGATAGTAAATATACAAATGTATTTGATAGTAAATATACATGTATTTGATAGTAAATATACATATATTTGTTTAAAACCCTTTGACCACAAAACTTTTGTATCCATTATAACATTTTACTATTTATATCATACAGGTCTTTTTCCTATAGAGGAGCTCGTGGCTAAACTAATAACAGCCGCACGGGTCGATCCATCAGGTTAAGCTACGCTTGCCGGGTTTGGTCCATGAATGGGTGACCATCTTTACATACCGAGACTCCTCCATGCCTCGGAAAGCACGTTAGCCGTTGGTCCCGGGTGTCAATCGTAGATCTTTGTCAGAAGCCCGAAAGTCTGACATCAAGTCATAGCAAGGGGTATCGTATCAGTAACTGGGTTGTGGAGGTCAGATAGGCAGTCGCTCCATGTAAAATACTGGTATTCAGCTGCATCCGGTTAGACTGAAAGCCGACCCAAAATAGTTGGGAAAAGGCGCGAGCAGATTGATTTTGTTTATAACCTTTGACCACAAAAGGTTTGTATCCATTAGAAATTTTTACTATTTACATCATACTTTTCTTTTTCCTATCCTTATAATGTCTTTAATTAGTTACGATAATTAGGTATTCCAAATTCTAGGTAAATTTCTGAAGTATTAGTAACACATAGTCCAATCATAGAGTTTTCCCTATTTGACCAAAAACCATGGAATTTCCTCCATGATAATTATGTGTGACAGTTACTATATTAAATTAATAAACAATTATAATAAACAGAGGCAATTTAAACACGTGATCTTTTGCGATTTTCTTGTGAACGAAATAATTGGCAGACGCAAAAAAGCCGGGATTTTTTATCATGCGCACTCAGCGCGCACTGTTGGGTTTTTAAAACTGGTTGTTGATGGTATCATTTTATAGCCGGATTTCGTAACATATTGTGTGTATCGTGTTCGCAGAATTTTGGGTTTTTTAGTAAACGGGGTTAATGTATGTAACTGTATTTCTATGGTAAACACATCTTAAGGGCCTACCTCCCCGTAAGTGGCGCCCTAATTGAATAAAAATTCGTATCTTAGCATAGAAAATAAAGATTAAAAAAAAATAATCTTTGTTTTCTACGCTTTGCTACGTATTTTTATTTAATGAGGGTGCCACTTGGCGGCTGTATACGCCTTAAGATAATTTTGTCAATATTTGGGTAAACTTGTCATTTATCAGAATTATCTCTGATCCATAGTAAGGCAGAGCTAAAATATTGAAATGAATTATCTGAATACTATCTCAATTTATTTTTCTGGCACCAAAATAGGCTTTTATAATATTGAAGTTTTCCCAAGTCTAGAATTTCCAAACGAAATAATAATGAGTAGGTACTACCTATTCTGCTTATAATAAGATACCTAATACGGGGACTACTCAATTGAGTCTGTAAGTACTTACTTGGGGCCTTATTTACGAAAAAAAAAAATTTTTTTTTCTTCTTGAATTTGCTTCATCTCCCTGACTGACCGACTTATTGACAATTCAAAAGTGCCTGTAAATGGTTTATTTGATATAAATGATTTGAATTTTGAATTTTTTTAAATTTTTTAACAAAAAATACCACCGACTTCCAAAAACACACAAAAAATTGTAAAATAAATTTAATTTCGAGAGTTGGTATTTGTATTTTGTTTTTTATTGGTTATTTGAAACCGACTTCCAAAATTATATTTATTTTACAATTTTTAGTGTCTGTTGGAACTCGGTTGAAGTTTGTTATTTTTCACTTTTTAGTTGTTATACCCCAGAACTAAAACTAAATATTAATGTTATGTCTGAATTGATAACCCCAATAACATGGAATTTGAACATAATTGGAGGCAACCAAAAATGCGTACGGTAGAATATAGAACCTCCTCCTTTTTTAGAAATTGGTTAAAAAGTTAACTACATGATTAGTTAAAACATGGGTTAGCAAGTTCTTAATTTAAAATTGTCCATGAAGAATTTGAGTTCAGAATCTGCTAATCAGTACTTAAATAAACTAAGCATAGGGTTAGAGAGTTTTATGAATAAAAAGGTACAAAATAAAAATAAAATAAGTGAATAAAAAAAAAACAAATGAATTTGTCGCATGCAATTCTCGTAGACGTCGTAAAAACTGAGATAGATTCAAGTAGATTATAAACAACTCGCCCAGAGAAGGTCAACAAGTTGTCAGACTTTATTTCGAAATAAAAGCCTCCGTAACATTTTAATTCAGGCGATCATTGCGTGGCAAGAAAAAAAAAACAAAAAGGTATGTTGTCGGGACAGAGACATTTAGTTATCTACAATTCTATTGGGTGTCAGTCTTATTTGATGTCAATGGCTCTTTCATAATGATATCGTAAAAGTTATATTTTATTATTTCGTCACGAAATAACGCAAAATATTTAATAAACCTGTCAGGCCCGTCCCGATTTAAGTACCGATGTTCACAGTATCATGATAATTATCTACTAATTAAACACGAACAAAAAATATCAAGCCTTCTTCGCCAATGAACCAAAGAATAGTACCTACTATGTACGTTCTTAAACGAATGCTTTTTCACACGCATCTCGCAAAAACTACCAATTTATCCCGCTCCTTAATAACCAAGACAGATTCACCTTGAATTTAAAAACTGCACCAATTATTCAACGCACGCAATTTTTACGCAAAACAAGAATACCCGCTTCACAAAAAAATAAGTAAACAAACGTACTTGAAAGCATTATACTACACGCAAATTGGCCTAAGTGAAATATCGATCAAAGATAATAATGCTAAAAACAAAAAATCTTATTAAGGCAGAACTTATTACGCATCCCACGAAAAAACCACCAAAATAATACAATATCAAAATGCAACTCAGCAAATAATAAAACAAATTGCAAAAAATACAAAACAAATAAAATGTTGCTTACCTCAGGTCAGTGACTGTCAAAAAAATCCCTTCACTCAGCCCTTTCCACATACATCACTTTCGTCACGAACGATTGTGCGAAAATGTCAACACTTAACAACTCAACAACAACTACGTACGGCCCGCACGACGTCCAAACCAACACTGCATTCGCTGCTTGCCTTGCGAAATGCGCGAACGCAGAATTACTACACCAGTTTACATTGACCTTTAATTCCAACCTACTTTTCCCTCAAACCAAAACATTTTCTACATATCCAGAGCGGCAAGGTAGCTCTAAACAAACTGGCGGTTTTTATAGGCAATGATTTGGCTCATTATAAGGACGGTCGAAAGGCTTTGGCAGGGTTCAGTGACTCTCAAAGTTGTTTGAACATGGGAAATCCGAATGCAGTTTGATTTGCCAAGTTACCAGGTCATGGCTGTATTACCTATGCGGATTTAAAGGGTAAATTTAGTTACTGAGTTCTAGGATTAAGCAAAATCGTGTTATAATAATTTAGGTACTTGATAAGTATAATATAGGATATTTGTTATTTTGTGAAAAAACTTATTTACAAAAAAAAAAACAACCGACTTCCAAAAAAGAAAATACACTAAAAAATAACTTTAATTTCGGCAGTCGGTGATTGTATTTTATTTCTTCGTTTTTTGACACCGACTTCCGAAATTAAAGTTGTTTTTTTAATTTTTAGTGTATTTTCTTTTGTGGAAGTCGGTTGTTTATTTTTTTTTTGTAAAAAAGTTTTATATTTTTTACTTTTTAGTTGTTATACCCCAGAACTAAAAACCCCGATAAAATCGAGCGTGGAATTTAAACATACTCGTATTTGAAGAAACCCAAAACGTCATCTAACTATACATATTTTTGTTTTAGTTCAGTTTTTCAAAAAGCGCTGAAGCAATTTCGATAAAATTTATATGGGACCACCTCGGGAGTATATTCTTTCGGATAAAAAATAATTTTGAAAATCGGTCCACAACTGACAGAGAATCGGTGGACATATATAAAAAAAAAATAAAAAAAACATACATACAGCCGAACATAGAACCTCCTCTTTTTTCGAAGTCGGTTAAAAATAGGCTTTATTTTTGCATATATTTTCCTAATGACATCATAAAGGGCAAGCTAGTGCAAATAACATTATGAAATTCCTAGCTTCGGTAAAAACGGGGAGATTCCTAGCAGGAAAAACCCAATAACAGTTCGTCTGAAACGGGATTCATAACCCAGATCGTCAACCACATGATCGCGGTGAGACAGTGAAAAAAAAAACTGGCACTCCGAGAGTACCAACAGAAGTGAAAAAAAAAACTGGCACTCCGGGAGTACCAACAGAAGTGAAAACAAAAACTGGCACTTCGGGAGTACCAACAGAAGTGAACAAAAAACTAACACTTTGGGAGTACTAACAGAAGTGAAAACAAAAACTGGCACTTCGGGAGTACCAACAGAAGTAAAAAAAAAACTGGCACTCCGGGAGTACCAACAAAAGTGAAAACATAAACTGGCACTTCGGGAGTACCAACAGAAGTGAAAAAAAAACTGGCACTGCGGGAGTACCAACAGAAGTGAAAAAAAAACTGGCACTTCGGGAGTACCAACAGAAGTGAAAAAAAAACTGGCACTGCGGGAGTACCAACAGAAGTGAAAACAAAAACTGCCACTTCGGGAGTACCAACAGAAGTGAAAAAAAAACTGGCACTGCGGGAGTACCAACAGAAATGAAAAAAAAACTGCCACTTCGGGAGTACCAACAGAAGTGAAAAAAAAACTGGCACTGCGGGAGTACCAACAGAAGTGAAAAAAAAAACTGGCACTTCGGGAGTACCAACAGAAGTGAAAAAAAAACTGACACTTTGGGAGTACTAACAAAAGTGAAAAAAAAACTGGCACTCTGGGAGTACCAACAGAAGTGAAAACAAAAACTGGCACTTCGGGAGTACCAACAGAAGTGAAAAAAAAACTGGCACTGCGGGAGTACCAACAGAAGTGAAAAAAAAACTGGCACTTCGGGAGTACCAACAGAAGTGAAAAAAAAAACTGGCACTGCGGGAGTACCAACAGAAGTGAAAACAAAAACTGCCACTTCGGGAGTACCAACAGAAGTGAAAAAAAAACTGGCACTGCGGGAGTACCAACAGAAATGAAAAAAAACTGCCACTTCGGGAGTACCAACAGAAGTGAAAAAAAAACTGGCACTGCGGGAGTACCAACAGAAGTGAAAAAAAAAACTGGCACTTCGGGAGTACCAACAGAAGTGAAAAAAAAACTGGCACTTTGGGAGTGCCAACAGAAGTGTAAAATTTAACAAAACCCGCTACAAGTGCTACGACGCTACGCGTTGTAGCGGATAGCGTAGTGGTGTCGGTGTCGGTTTCCACTTCAAATGAAAACAATCTGCTACGAGTGCTACGACGGTCAGTGACGATGACGCGTGAGTTCAATAGTTTTTTCCCATCTCAAAAATGCCCAACGCGCCTAAAGAAGTTTTCACTTAAAAAAAAACGCGAGCCTATCACTTAAAAACTGGCCAAGTGCGTGTCGGATTTCGCACATTAAGGGTTCCGTACCAAATGTGGATATTTGTTAGTAAAGTATACGTAATAAACATTATCACCAATATGTTGGGGTCAGCTTCCAGTCTAACCGGATGCAGCTGAATAGCAGTATCTTACATGGAGCGACTGCCTATCTGACCTCCACAACCCAGTTACTGGGTAATACGAGACCCCTTGGTAAGATTGGTTGTCAAACTTTCGGGCTTCTGACGTCCCGTAACGACTGTCAAAGAACCACGATTGACAGCCGGCAAACTCATAAGGAAGTTAAAAACTCTTCGTAACAAAATTTTTTCACAGACGACGGACGGACAGACAGACAGATGGACACGTGAGTGACAACTATAGGGCTCCGTTTGGACCCTTCGGGTACAGAACCCTAAAAAAGTATTGGTTGTTTTTTACTCGTGTGCAATTAGTCCCTTTTTTGGGTTCCGGACCCGAAGGGTAACGAACAGGACCCTATTACTAAGCCTCCGCTGTCCGTCCGTCCGTCTGTCAGCGGGCTGTATCTCATGATCCGTAATAGGTAGACAGATTTTTTTTATTTTTTTTTTTGGGGTCTGGGAAATCATCCAATGACTTCTCCCGCTCTGGGGTGGAGCGGAAGGGCGTGTCAGACTCTTTCTGACCAAAACCCACCCCTGTTCCTCCCTGCCCTAAATGCCCAGGGGCGAGTTTACTCTTTCGAATTTATCCTCAACCCCTAGGCAGGCATCGGCCATGACGGGCCCCGTCACGTATGCTGACAACTCTTTGAGCCGCGCGTGGAACACTACGCGCCGTCGACTCTCGGGCCTGGTGCTGATCGGACGGCGAGCTACCCATTACTCGCTGTCCCCAGGCCCGGGTAATAGGTAGACAGCTGAAAGTTTCACAGAATGAGTATTTCTGTTGCCACTTTATCAACAAATAATAAAAACAAATTAAATGGGCTCCCCTGCTAGAAACGTGTTTTTTTTGGCTTTTTTTGCTCGATCTTACTATTGGCAACTGGACCCTATTACTAAACCTCCGCTGTCCGTCCGTTCGTCCGTCCGTCTGTCTGTCAGAGGGCTGTATCTCATGATCCGTAATAGGTAGACAGTTGAAATTTTCACAGAATGTGTGTTTCTGTTGCCACTATCAGTGTCAGTAATTTGATTTAGTACCTGTTTAAGTACAATCAAAGGGATTGATGCGCCTACATAAATATGATACCTACATACATACAGGGCATCAAATTGCAGATCTTGTTCAAGAACTTGTTTTTCTAGTCACCTTTTAAAAACATCAGCATTTTTTACGACAAATTACGCACTGGATCGTTTTACAATTTTAGCACATTAAAGCTCAATACGTACCACGTGTTTATTAAGTTAAATGATAAATGATTATATTTTTGTAAGTAGGTTTTAACAACACTTTTACACGTCAACATATTTTTTTTTGTTTGTTTTAGCTAGATGAGACCGGTGACTGCTAGCTGACTACCCTAAGAAGAAACACCAAAACAAACTCAGAGGTCAAAGTTTCTTTTAAAGTGTTCAAATCCATACAATATGTACTGGTCAAATCATATGACGGATCGTCATTGGATATTAAGGCTCTACTACTGGCTAAGTGGCGCCCTCATTGAATTAAAAATCGTAGCATAGCCTAGAAAATAAATATTAAAAAATCCAACGTCACGTTTGTTACAAATAGGATAAAGTATTTTTACGTTGTTAAAACAGATCTCAGAATGTTTCGTACCCAAAGTAGTAGGCAAAAGTGTCAGAAACGGCCGTTTTTGGTACTTTTGCCTACTACTTCTTAAATGAAGCAGGATCGTTAAAATATGTGAGTGACCTTGACGAACGTAACATCGACGTATCGGCTTCTCATTTTGTCTATGTGAGCTTATTTCGCGTGTACAGATACAAGCCGGCTTCTCATTCTGGTACTTCAGGTTGCTGGATGTTTCAACTCCGTCTATAACCTTTCATAGTCTAAGATGAGAACCATGTACCTACGTTTATGTCTGGGATGAGCTTTTGAGGAAAGCAACACGCAAATTCGAGTGGACCTGTCCAGACAGTGCAAGCATTTGTATTGATATTCATTGTGGTCGTTGCATTTCTATCATTGCAGTCTTTAATATTTCCACTACTGGGACACAGGCTTCCTCTCTGTGAACCCTGTCACAGAGAGGAGGCAAAGAGGAGGTTCTCAATTCGTCGGAATCTTTTTTATATATGTTCCCCGATTACTCGAAGAGACCTGAACCGATTTGGAAAGTTCTTTTATTGTTTTAAAGGGTATACTTCCAAGGTGGTCCCATTTGTATGGTGAAGATCTGATGAAGAACTTCGGAGATAGTGTAACGTATTTCTTTGTAAACGTCACATGTACAATGTTTATTTTGTTTTATTGCCATTTTTTGGACATATTTGTTGGAGTTGAAGTCAAAATTCGCTTCTGGCAACATTAAAATTCAAAAATTGTGTCTTAGTACGTTAGTTTGGTTACAACACTACGTGATTTTTTAAGGTCACGTCACTTTTCGACTGGCAGGTTTTGAAGTCACATCGCTTCTTTGCAATATTTTTAAATCCATGTAAATCATGGGTTATTAGTGCCCAGTTCGCATAATCCTGGCGGCTGGAGCCCTAATTTAACATGGACATTGTGTTCCAGAAATGATTTCGGTGGAATCATAAATTTAAACCTGATTATGGAGAGACACATGGTGTGTCTAACATATTTTTTTTTTCCTTTATTAAAAGCGCTGATTATCCAGCGTTTTTTTTATGGTTAATTAAAATTAAAATTTGAAGTTTGGACGCACCCCCTAACTTGGAAAGTGGACAATTCCAGACGGATGATTCTTACAGGAAGATTTGGTTTATTTTTTCCTTATTATAATTTAGCATACAATAACAGGGTATGTAATTAAAACCTTTTTCTTTTCACCTCACAACACGTGCTACGGTGCATTATTGAACAAAATTATTGACCTAACCAATAGACCAAACTTGTACATAAGTAACCTAAATAATTGTTGAATACACAGGATAAATAATCTAAAATGTTGTAGTTTGAATTCTCTCTGTTATCACCTTCGATAAGATTAAAAGCCATTTTTGCCGCTGTCTTCTATCCAGGTAATTACTGTGTTAATTTATTTATTGACGCCTGGCGCCCGAGGTTCTTTTTTATATTATTATTTTGGCGTTCAATAACCTAATTTTGTTTAACACAGGTGAAATTTTCAATTTTGTTGCACACATAAGTGGTAAAATCATACACCCACATGACAATTGGCCCCGACGAACAGGGACTTGAAACAATTTTTATTAGGTTTTCTTGGTCATTTTATTATTGGTTAATTATTGCACTGTTTATTATTTTAGTACAGTTTTCAAACATACTTTTTGAATTGTAACCCTAACCTTTGAACTACAACTTATGTATAACTTATATATTAATTGTAAACAGTATTAACACTGTATTGTACTGTTATTTTTCTATGTGTCTGTTTCAGCATTGTTTAAATCTTCCAAAATCAACTATTACATTGTGTAAACCGTCATTGTTATCTTAGTTAACCTAAAATTTGATAATAGTTAAAGTTAAATAGTAAATAAATACTTTTAATGTTTTAATTAAGTAAATTAAAATAACTAAATAGCTGTTTTAAGTAAGTAAGATTTCTTTGTGAGTCAATATTGCACCTACTAGTGTTTCAATAAGTGAAATTAACTTTAAAAATCTTCATTAGTTCACAATAATAATTACTTAACTTTAATACTCTATAAATTTAAAATATTGCCTTTGCAATGGATAAAGCAGTTCAGTTTCCTCCACTTCCTGCGTTGAAGGACAGTCATGATCCTGTTGTTGTTACACCAGTTGTTGAAAATCCTGCGGCACCTGAGATTGTTAATTTGACAGAAGTTCAAAATCCATTTGAACATAATGATAGAATTGCTCATTCTTCCTCTGCTTTTGCGGTTAATGCTTTGCCTTCTTTTAATTCTTTGAATGCTGATGTTTATGAACATATTAAGAAGAATATACCGTCTTCAACTAAGTTACCTGACTTAAAGAGGGGTAAAATTAATTTTGATGGAAAAACATGTGTGCGTGAATTCATAACTCAAGTTGAGGAATACTTTTTGTATAAGAATTTTGATGAATTTGTACTGGTTGGTTCTTTTTCGGATTTGCTTAGTGGCATTGCGACTAAATGGTTTCGCACAGTTAGAATTCGCATTAACTCTTGGCGTGAACTTAAACTTGCATTATTAAAGCGATTTGATAAACCGGATTATGATTACTTTTTGGAATATGAGTTGCGGACTAGGAAGCAACAATCTTCTGAAACTCTTCCAGATTATATAACTGAAATTTTGTACATGGCTAGTAGACTTTCTTTACCGTTGTTCGACCCAGTTTTGATTAATATTATCAAACATAACATGCTACCACTTTACTCACCTTTCTTATTTGGAAAACATATTGATTCTGTTGAACAATTTTTGGATTTATCTAGAGAACTGGAGGTTCTTGTTGATAGGAAACCCAAGGTAAAATCAGAAAAACCTTCTGTTAAGTCTAATGCAGTTTCTACTAATTTAGTTTGTTTAAAGTGTAAAAAAGATGGTCATACTTATAAAAATTGCCCTACAATTTCTGGAGTAGTTTGCTTTAAGTGTTTAAAACCAGGTGTTATCACCAAGAATTGTGATGTCTGTTTGGCAACTCCAAAAAACTAATTAGGTCCCATCGATTCCCAGTTTCTGAGATAACTGAGCGTGAATCGATCTCAAAAGGTCTTAAACCTGATGGTGATACTCAGAAAAAAGAATTTTCAGACTGGTTAGGTTATTTAAAAACATTCTTTAAAATTTATAGTTCTGCTCCAATATTATTTGTTAAACGTAATGATAGTAGACCATATTTGGAATTCTTAGTTAACAAAATTAAACATTCGGGTTTGTTAGATACCGGTTCCAGTAGTTGTGTTTTAGGTTCTAATAAACATAAACATTTTTTGAATTTAGGTTATAAAATAAATACTGTTTCTAATGTTAGTTCAGCTTTTACAGTCGATGGGTCAGCTCAACAGATTATAGGTACTATGACATTGCCAGTCACTTGTGATAATTTAACTAAAAATATAACTTTTTTAATTATACCTTCTTTTAAACCTGATATAATTTTAGGTTTTGATTTTTGTTTAGAATTCGAACTGTGTAAGGATTTATGGAAAAATATAACTCTGGTGAAGACTCGTGATCCTAGAGTTTGTTCAGTTACATCTGTTAGTGAACTTTCCTCTTCTGAAATTAATTGATACCATTGCACTTTTTGAAGATATTTCTTATGAGAAAAAAGGCTTAGGTTTTACACATCTTGTGGAACATAAAATTAATGTTACTAGTGATCCTATTAAGCAACGGTATTGGCCTTTGAGTCCCGCTAAACAAAGAGAACTTTTTGATGAGGTAGAAGTTTTATTGAAGGAGGGTATTATTCAACCATCGAAATCTCCTTGGTGTTCCCCCGTTTTAGCCGTGGAAAAGAAAGATGGAGGAGTTAGATTATGTTTGGATTCAAGACGTTTAAATTCTGTAACTGTCAAAGATTCTTATCCATTACCTTATACTTCTAGAATATTAGATAATCTTAGAGATGCTAAATTTATTAGTGCTATAGACCTTTCTAAAGCATTTTTGCAGATTCCTTTGGAGAAGTCTTCTCGTGAAAAGACTGCTTTTGTAGTTCCTGGAAAAGGACTTTACGAATTTGTTCGAATGCCATTCGGTCTCACCAACGCACCAGCTGAGTTGCAAAGATTAGTTGATAAACTTTTTGGCCCTGAATTTGATAACGCTGTGTTCGTTTATTTAGATGATCTAATTTGCGTAACTTCCGATTATAATTCACATATTGAATGCTTAAATAAAATTTATAAAATACTGAAAGATGCTGGATTGACTGTAAATTTGAAGAAATGTCAATTTTGTAAAGATAGACTTCGGTATCTTGATTATATTGTGGACAGTAATGGTTTGCATACTGATCCTTCTAAATTAGAAATTATTGAAAATTATCCTCGCCCTGAAACCGTTAAACAACTTAGAAGTTTTCTTGGCTTGTGTTCTTATTATCGTAGATTCATTTGTAAATTTGCTGATATAGCTTCTCCTTTAACTAAATTAACAGCTGGTAGTAAGAATTCTAAAAGATCCTTAATTTGGAATGATGATGCTGAGAATGCATTCATTAGATTAAAAGAAACTTTAATTTCTGCTCCTGTTTTACAGTGCCCTAATTTTGAAAAACCTTTCTTTTTACATTGTGATGCTAGTGCTGTAGGAATAGGTAGTGTTTTGAGTCAGGAGGATGATAACAGCGATCAACATCCTATTGCATATTATTCTAGATCTTTAAATAAATGTGAACGTAACTATAGTACCACAGAACGTGAGTTATTAGCTATGTTGGATTCAATTGAACATTTCAGACCTTATATTGAGGGAATGAAGTTTACCGTGGTCACCGATCATGCTAGTTTGAAATGGCTTTTAGGTCTTAGTAATCCTAGTGGAAGTTTAGCACGTTGGGCCGCTAGAATTTCCCAATTTACTTTTGATATCATACACAAAAAGGGTTCTTTACATTTTGTTCCTGATGCTTTATCTCGCCTTGAAATAGCTGCGATTGATGTTACTCAGAATAATTTAATCTTGCCTGATGAAAATATTCATGATCCTTGGTATAGAAAAACATTTATTCATTGTCAAAAGTATCCTTGTAAATTCAGAAATTTTCGAGTTGAGAATAATACTTTGTATAAATATTGTAAAAATAAATTTGATCTTAACAGTAAACTTAACTGGAAAATTGTTATTCCTAAAGAACATATTTTAGATACTATTCGTTCAAATCATGATAATTTAAATTCTTGCCATCTTGGAATGCATAAAACCTTAAATAAATTAAAACAACACTATTTTTGGAAAGGAATTTTTGGTGATGTTCAAAAATATATTTCTTCTTGCGATATTTGTAAAGCATATAAACATAATACTTCACCACCGCTTGGTATGATGATAAATCCTAAAAAAGTTGATCATCCCATGCTTATGCTTTCGGTCGATATTATAGGAACTTTACCTAAATCTTATTCAGGTCATAATTATATTCTTTCAGTTGTAGATGTATTCACTAAATATTGTTGGATATTTCCCATGATCAATGCTACTTCCAAAATAATTTGTAAACTTTTTGAAAAGGAAATCTTTCTAAAGTTTGGTTGTCCTAAAATAATAGTATGCGATAACGGTTCTCAATTCATCTCTAAATATTTTGTAGAATTTTTGAAAGGATTTAATATTACTAATATTTTTTATAACACTTTATACACACCTCAAAATAATCCGGTAGAACGATACAACAAGACGGTTGAAACTTGTATAGCGTGTTTTGTTAAAGATGATCAAAGAACTTGGTCAAAATTTTTGCCTCATGTTCAATTAGCTTTAAATAATAGTGTAAATCTAGCTACAGATTTTACACCAAACTTTTTGATGTTCGGAAGAGAGCTCATTTTCGATGCTTCTCTACATCATTTTAGTAGTTCTATTGATAACTTAGAAAATCTCGAAGTTGGTGATAGAAATACTTTTGCTGTTTCTTTAAATTCACTTAGTGAAATTTTTGTTAGGGTTCAATCTCATTTATTAAGAGCTCATAAGCGTAATGCTCATTATTATAACCGCCGTCGGAAGGTCATTTCTTTTGATGTGATTGATATTGTGTGGAGAAGAAGTTTTGTTCAGTCTAAGGTTCCGGCTTTCTTTTCTGCTAAGTTAGCACCTAAGTTCGTTAAATGTAAAGTAGTCTCAAAAGTTTCACCTAATGTGTACGTTTTGGAGGACCTTAACAAAGGTACTTCAGGTCGTTACCACATTAAGGACATCATTAAATATTAAAAATTATTTTGTTTTGGTTTCTCAAACTTTAGTCTTGATTTTTATAACTTTGTTTGAAGGATTTGTCAATGTTTGAATGATGAATGAAAGGGAATGACAATTTGAAAGTAAGTAGTATGTTAGGTAACTTCACGACAGGTTCTAGAAATCGATTTCTAAATCTTTTTCAAACTAACTTAGGTCGTTTTTGGATTTTATAAAAATAAACTTCGGCTTCTCGCATATTTTTAATTGTTCCATATCTAAAGATCTTATTGTATATTGTTTTTATAATAATATATTGATATTATATTATTATATGTTTTAATTTTAGCTAATCTTTATTATATTAGTTAAGATTATTATTTACTTTAGTCTTTAATGTTCGAGTAAGTGTATTATAATGCTACTTAGCTTGTAAGATTCTCGGATTTGACATTTTTTTTTGCGTTTCGCTCCAGTTTTGGACGGATTGCTTTTGCTAGGTCTTTCCTACGACTTTCCTCGTGGAATTCCTATTCTTTTGATTCGGGTTTCCCCCGATATCATATTTTTGTTTGCTATTGTGCCCGGAAGATTGGTGGTGTTGAGCCGATCACAATATGCATCTTGTTTGATTATTCGGTTTTCCCCCGAAGGTCATTTTTTTTGTTTGCTATTGTGCCCGGAAGATTGGTAGAGTTGAGCCGATCACAATATGCAACTCTTTTTGATAGTGATTGTGTTCGGGAGTTCGGTGGAGTTGTGCCGATCACAATTTGCTTCATTTTTGCTTTAGGTCGTTTTCCACGTCCGTAGTTATGCCTTTTATGTTTGCGTCTGGAAACGTTGTTCTGTTGTACCAGACACGAACTTAGGATTTTTGCATACTTGCTTAGTATGAATTCTTACGCTCTGTTAGTCAGTGGCGATAGCGCCTAACTGCACTCTCTATGGGTTTTAAGTGTTCTTCTGAGTAATTAATTTTGATCAGCTAGTCAGTGGCGATGGTGCCTAACTGCACTCTAATTTGGATAGGTGTTTTGGTTTATTTTGTTAGTTAGTCAGTGGCTATGGTGCCTAACTGTACTCTAACTGAACCATTGTCTTGAGGTTTATCTCTCAAACTTTTTTTTGATTTTGATTTTTTTAGATTCCTATGGTTTCTTGACCTAAGTTGGTTTCTCTTGTATGTTTCTTCAAGTATCTTTCAAACATAAAAGAAAGTTCCTTTCTTTTATTTTTTCGGGGAGGGATGTAATGTAACGTATTTCCTTTGTAAACGTCACATGTACAATGTTTATTTTGTTTTATTGCCATTTTTTGGACATATTTGTTGGAGTTGAAGTCAAAATTCGCTTCTGGCAACATTAAAATTCAGAAATTGTGTCTTAGTACGTTAGTTTGGTTACAACACTACGTGATTTTTTATCGGTAGTGACAGGAAACGTCAAAAAGGTCACGTCACTTTTCGACTGGCAGGTTTTGAAGTCACATCGCTTCTTTGCAATATTTTTAAATCCATGTAAATCATGGGTTATTAGTGCCCAGTTCGCATAATCCTGGCGGCTGGAGCCCTAATTTAACATGGACATTGTGTTCCAGAAATGATTTCGGTGGAATCATAAATTTAAACCTGATTATGGAGAGACATATGGTGTGTCTAACATATTTTTTTTTTCCTTTGTTAAAAGCGCTGATTATCCAGCGTTTTTTTTATGGTTAATTAAAATTAAAATTTGAAGTTTGGACGCACCCCCTAACTTGGAAAGTGGACAATTCCAGACGGATGATTCTTACAGGAAGATTTGGTTTATTTTTTCCTTATTATAATTTAGCATACAATAACAGGGTATGTAATTAAAACCTTTTTCTTTTCACCTCACAACACGTGCTACGGTGCATTATTGAACAAAATTATTGACCTAACCAATAGACCAAACTTGTACATAAGTAACCTAAATAATTGTTGAATACACAGGACAAATAATCTAAAATGTTGTAGTTTGAATTCTCTCTGTTATCACCTTCGATAAGATTAAAAGCCATTTTTGCCGCTGTCTTCTATCCAGGTAATTACTGTGTTAATTTATTTATTGACGCCTGGCGCCCGAGGTTCTTTTTTATATTATTATTTTGGCGTTCAATAACCTAATTTTGAGGTGAAATTTTCAATTTTGTTGCACACATAAGTGGTAAAATCATACACCAACATGACAATAGATAATGGAACTCTTTAATAAATTACCTATGGCGAACCTTTTGGAATTGCTGTAATCACATGGCTATTTATTGTTTACACCACTTCATAACAGAACCTCACGCTGATACGTTCTGAAGGGGTACACAGATTTGTACAGTTCACTCTGATGCACCCTAATTTCACCATTATGTTCACATTCCCTGCCGAAATTGATAGTCCTAAAAACATGCATGTTTTTGGGACCATCAATTTCGGTAGGGAATCAACTTGGCCATAACTTTACTATTTAGTTTTAGTTATGAAGTACAACAACTAAAATGTGAAAAATAAAAAAAACGTGTCAAATAACGAAGAAATAAAATAAACATCGATTTCGGAAGTTATAGTTATTTTTAAATTTTTAGTGTATTTTAATTTTTGGAAGTCAGTTATAATTTTTGTAAAAAGTTTTTATTGTTTACAGTCTACGTTCCGTGTATTTACATTATTTATGAAGAATGTTAATTTTTATTGAAATAAGTTGGTAATATGAAATATTCATAAATTATTATTATGAAGTGATACATTTTTAATAGCAAAATCGGTAAACAAACAACTCTGTAGCCAAATACAATACAGTCAACTATCAATGATAGAACAGTGGTGGCCCAGTGGTAACGGCCACGACTTATAAGTTGCAGGTCATGAGTTCGAACCCAGGCAGATACTTTACTTTGTTTAAATTAGTTCATCGAGGGGAGGCCTGTGTCTCAGCATTGGGAACATTATGGGCTGATTATGCTATTATGCTATGCTACATTGTAACAGTTGTGATAAAATATACAAAGCGGTCTACAACTGACAGACTGAAATCGGTGGCCATACTTAAAAAAAAACATACATACAGTCGAACATAGAACCTCCCCCTTTTTTCGAAGTCTGTTAAAAATATATTTATACCAACCGAATAGAGAACCTCCTCATTTTTGAAGTCGGTTATAAATTACAATAAAAAACCTCATCATAATTAAAAAAAAATTGTGTCACTGTGGTTGCACTCCTCCGAAACGGCTCGACAGACTTTAATGTTTTTTTTTTGTATATTTGGTAGGTATGAGAATAGGTCGTAAAGTATTGTTCACCCTCTTACCTTCTCCACCCCTCATTTTTTAACGCAGAACAACGTTTGCTGAGTCAGCAACTAAGAAACCAGCGAACTGGACAATGCGTTAAATTTTTTTGAAGGATATACGTAATTATCTACAGTCTTTTTTGAACACTGGATAAACCACTCCTACGCATACCGATTTTAGACTCGCAATGGGGTATTTTATAGTCCGTCAGTTAAATAACCAAAAAATATTGGAAAAAAATAACAAAGATAAAACGCATCAAAGTTCAGGAGTGTGAGCTTGTTACGTCACTTTGATGGTCAAAAAGACATCGCGCTGCGTAATGTAACGCTACATTTCAACGCACTGATCGCCCTCATTTTTAACCGACTTCAAAAAAAGGAGGAGGTTCTCAATTCGACTGTAACTTTTTTTTTTTTTTTTTGTGTGTTACCTCATAACTTTTTACTAGCTGAACCGATTTTGATGATGTTTTTTTGTTGGAAAGATGGTGCTTCACATGTGGCTCCATTTTAATTTGGTGAAGATCCGATGAAGAAGTTCGGAGATACACAATGGAACTCTTCAATAAATAATAGCAATCCTTCCAAAATTGCTGCAATCGCATGTCTGTATATTGTTTTCACCACTTCACAACATTACATCACGCTGATACACCCTGATTTCACCAAATATGTTCAACTTTCCTATTTTTGGGGCTATCAATTCGGGCATAACTTTACTATTAATTAAGTTTTAGAATGGGGTACAACAACTAAAAAGTGAAAAATAAAAAAACTTATTACAAAAAAAAAAATCAACCGACTTCAATAAATAATACAAAAAAATGCAAAATAACTTTAATTTCGGAAGTCGGTGTCAAATAACGAAGAAACCAAACTAGAAACACCGACTTCCGAAATTAAAGTTATTTTGCATTTTTTAGTATTATTTATTGAAGTCGGTTGAATTTTTTTAGTAAAAAGTTTTTTTTTGTTTACGTGACAAAAGTTTTATACGTGTCCAATGTTTTTTGGTTATTAACTGCCAGACTTATTAGATTTTTTTAGTAAAATACCCTATTTAGTGTATTTTGCACTAGTGTGGCAAAGCGACCTTGTCTCCGTATCGGGCTTGTATTCCGCCTCGACTGCAATGATAGAGTTAGACCATTTGCAACAAAATGTCATATTTCTTAGATAATTAGAATAACAACTACTTTTATAAGAACAAGTTTACTAGTTTCCAGTTAAATAGGTGTGAAAGAAATGTTTTCATAAGTAAATTAACCCAAAATAACATTGAAACATCAAGTTATATTTATTCAGATGTGTTCTTGAAGTGAATACAATGTCATTGTGAAAATTAATGTATTCCGGTTGACTGATAATGAAAAACTTTTTGCCAATTTTCCTGCTGGCTTAAAAAAAGAAAAAAATTAACTTGTTTTCACTTTTCTTCTGTTTTTCCAAAACTTAAGTAATTTTTTTTTTCTAAAACAGCCTCACTACTCCGACACTTTAGTACTTCGGCACACCCATAAGCCCGACACCATATATTAAATAAGGACATTCTAAAATGCTCTAAACCAGCGCAGGCGGGCTCTGTCTCGCATAGGGTCGCAACATTATGATGAGCGAAGGTCGTATTACGTGGATGTGACGCATGTTTTACCCCAGCTTCTTATTTTTGTTGTGTTTGGTCTTTCGTTGCGTCATGTTTACCGCAAATAAACGTATTTTCTTTATTTTTTTCGTTTTTACTTATTTATTTTAACTATCTTAAATTTTTATATGCAATCCAGTAATCCGGACATTCCAATAACCCGGCAGCCCCTGGTTTTTAATACAACTGAATTAGTGAGACTACTGTGTTTACATTAGCTCCATAGATGCTAGTCCATATTAAGTTAAAGTCTGTTTCAGTTTTACTAGAAAAGAAACATTTCATAGAATGAAGAAATTATATAAGAATTTCCGGTTTTAATTTCAAAGTAGGAAACAGAAAATAACTTAAAATTCCCTCAATATTTACTATCTTTAACTTTCTAATTTATTCATCAATCTTACCGCATTTCCTAAATAAAATGAATACGCAATGATGACAGAAATAGGAATTATATTATTACTATAGTTTTTACCTACAGGTGACTTTTAATTCATTGGAAAACTAGGGGGTGAAAGTAATCATACAGATGAGCAAGTTTTACTATGGGAAAATTACTGGGACCGACGATTAAGAGAGACCGAGGTATAAAGGACAAATAGCATGGTCTCTTTCTCATACTGTGTTTATTATTGTTTTTATGTCATGGTAGGGGCAGAACATTCTGCCATGGGATCTGGAGACAAAAGTCCTCGCGTACCTCTGGCAGTGGCACGAGGAGGCAAAACGCTGAGGCGTAACTCCGCTGCCGCGACACCTCGCGGCTCGGTGGACGGCGCTCCGGCAGGATCTCATGGCGACATGGAGAGAGCGACTGTCGCAACCCAGCGCTGAGCACGCCACCATTGCGGTGGTAGTGCCCCTCTTTGAGGAGTGGCTGGAGAGGTGCCACGGCGTCCTCATCTTCCGCCTGACGCAGTACCTCACCGGACACGGCTGTTTCCGGTTTTCCGGACCCGGGTGTCATCATTGTGTGGATCGCCCAGAGGACACGGTGGAGCATATATGATGGAGTTCTGCCCTGCTTGGGCGGAGCACCGCTATGTCCTTGTGGAGGCGATTGGCGGCAGCGACCCCTCACGCCCGGCCCTCCACCGCGAGACTCAACAGAGTCGCCCTCACGCCCCCAGCAGCAGCCACAAGAGGCGCCCTGTACGGTCGGGGGTCGCGAGCTGATCTCCGGCCACCGTAATCGCGGGCTTGCGGACAGCGAGTAGTTGGTAGCTCGCCATTCGATAAGGACCAGGCCCGAGAGTCGACGGCTCGTTGTGATCCACGCGCGCCTCAAAAACATGTCAGCAATACCTGACGGGGCCGATATCTGCTTGGTGTCGCGGAAAAATTCTAAATAGAGTTCCCACGGCCCTTGGCACACAGGCATGAATGAAAAGGGGTGGGTTTTAGTCAGTAAAAGTGTGACACGCCCTCCCGCTCTACCCAGAGCGGGAGAAGTCATTGGATGATTTCCCACCCCACAAAAAAAAGGGGCTGAACATTTGTGCCTGTGCTGTAGCTTCTAAACTCGCTACGTGTCCCAATCATCCATCGGTCTTTTTGGTTATAGCTTTTAAAGCAACAATTGATCAAAACCAATTTTCAGCTTCAATCAGCTGGGGATCTAAAAGGGCCGCTCTAGATAATATTTCTTGCGCACAACTCATAAAGCGGCAAAAAAAAGAACAAATATATTTTATAACGAGATGCCAGTACACTTGAGTTCGGATATTTCTGAAAAAAAAAAACGTAAAGTAAATTAGAAGATTATCGAAACTGGTTTTGGGGTTATTGGTTTTTGCCTATATAAAAATGTTGTTGGTACAGTGAAGCATAGGCAATTTTATTACATAAGTCTTCTTTTTAGTTTGTTAGAAACTACGCCACAAATGCAACTTATAATTAAATCCACAGGAGGCAAGTGACCAACAATTTTGTGCGTTTCCTTCATACATTGGGATACTTTATTGAACAACAACTGTTACAAAAAAAAATGGAATGTTTTCAAAAAACCCGACTTAAAAAAATAACTAAAAAGTTCCAGTTTTACTTATTCTTTACAGTCGGGTTTTTTGATTTTTTTTTAAATTTTATTTTCTACATTTTAGTGAATTATATTTTTGCAATCGCCACCTTGAACTCTTTATTTTGATACCCCACTTAATATAGTTCGTCGACTTATTTTTTTTTCATTTTCATAATATGGCGTCTGGTTGTCGTATTTTGATTACTGTCATGTCTTTAGTAGCACTAGCAAGATTAAGACGAATCAATTGACATAAGAATTATCAAAATCGGCCTACGTGTTTGGTCTGTATAGTGCCACAAAGGAATAAACATATGTAGCGACATCTATGACGCCGCACGAGAACTAAAAATAGCAAGAATTCTACATCGCGCAAGCAGAGTTCTCCGCGCGATTTGAACATATACAGCGGCCCGAAGTCAACCATTGGGCAGTTGCCCGGACCAGACACAACACCCGTCTGGTCGGAGGATCCTCCCTTTTCAATGGAGGTTGTGGAACTTTACACCCTGTTCCGCATACCTCCACACTGGTGACCCTCGAGCATGAACGTCAGCGCAGCCTTCGTGCAGCTACTTCAGCGTGACGTCATCATCATCGCTTCCTTCAAGCTCTTGAGCAACGAGTCATACAGCCAGCCAGTACCAACGGCTTCTACGGGTATCCTGACCACCAGCATGCAGCGGATGCGCATTCCTGGTCAGCATCCTCAGCCTCTTTCATCACCATCAACCTCATCAGCGATCTTGGCGCGGCGAGCGGCACTTTCGGCCGGTCGAAGAACCTCTCCTGGTCGACGCCAGCAGTCAAGCCACTACGTCGCACAGCACCGCTCCGACCCACTGGAGCCTGCAGCATCATCCCGACTCACTGGGATAGCTACACCCCGACTCACTGGGGCATCACCGCAGACAGTTCCGACTCACCGTGAACTATGCGGCTCTTCCGGTTCCGACTCACTGGAACCAGCCTTCCACTGGCCCGGCAAGCATCACAAGATGTATGGACGACTCATCAAGAGCCATCGATCTCCGATCTCCGGAGGGGAGTGATGTAGCGACATCTATGACGCCGCACGAGAACTAAAAATAGCAAGAATTCTACATCGCGCAAGCAGAGTTCTCCGCGCGATTTGAACATATACAGCGGCCCGAAGTCAACCATTGGGCAGTTGCCCGGACCAGACACAACACCCGTCTGGTCGGAGGATCCTCCCTTTTCAATGGAGGTTGTGGAACTTTACACCCTGTTCCGCATACCTCCACACATACATACGTACATAGGCCGATAAACACATTACCCTCCCTTGCGTCATGCAGTTGGGTAATGATAAACACATTACCTTCCCTTGCGTCACGCAGTCGGGTAAAAAAATGAGACAGTTTTGTCATGTAACAAATATGTCGCATTTTATAAATATTAAATAGCAGTTGGGGCGCAGCTTGGCTGTGACACGTGTGACCAGACTCTCAAAGGTCTGATTGAAACTCAGTCTCTATAAATAAATATCCAATTTTGATAATTTACAAATAAAAAAGATTTCTTACTGAGAAGAAAAATGTCTACTACCTACGTTTCATATTTATTTTAGCAATATTCAATTTTCAACATCTCTTTAAAGGTGAGGGTTTTATTGAGGTTGTCTAGACGTAAATTGATTCCTGTCGGTTATTTTCGTTACACGCTCTCGATGAAACGAAAATAATTTATAAAAAAAATTGAATAATTATAAATATAATAATAAATTGAAATAAAAAAAAAGTATCCGTGGCGCTCTGGCTTAAGAATGCTGCCACCCCATTTCATCCCATGGGTGTCGTACGAGGCGACTAAGGGAGATTTTTAGACCGTGCATACTATTACTGCACCTTAGGTCACCTGCGTGGTGGCTGGTAAGCCATCAGCAATAGCATTCTCAGGGAGGGTTGGTGTCAGGCTGGCGGCCGACTGTAAAATATTTGCCGAATCTCTAGTAACATGATTGGTCTAAACGGAATGTGCGATAAGATTAGGGCGTACCCCACAAGCGACGCGCAGGAGCAGCACCCGGCCGCTGTGGGAAATGGAATAGGGTTGTTGCACCACCCCGGGCGGGGGCAACCAACCAAACGTAAGAAGCTAGCTCGGGAAGTGAGATTGAGGTATGCAAGTTGGAATGTTGGGACTATGACTGGAAGAGCTAGAGAGTTAGCAAATGTATTAAAAAGAAGACGAGTAAATTTAGCGTGTTTACAGGAAACTAAATGGAAGGGAACAAAGGCGAGGGAAATTGGTGAAGGATACAAGTTTTTTTATTGTGAAAGTGACGTCAAAAGAAATGGCGAGGGAATAGTATTAGATAGTCAAATGAAAGAAAGTGCGATGAACCTGTCAACATCCAATAGGCCGCAGAGTGCCGGTAATCGGGATTACCCGTCAACGTCCAATAGGCCCCAGTGTGCCGATCCGACTAGCGCGGTTTCAACCTCTATTACTAATTAACTAAAGGTCATATTCCTGTGGAAATTTTTACATACTCGGAGAGTGATAGTATAGTAGTTTTACAAACATTTTCATAGACAAATACTGTTTCGAAAAAAATTAAAAAAAGTTTTTAGTTGCATGTTTACGTTTGTGAATGGCGGACGAAATTTTGCTAGAATTGTGTGTTTTAAACAGTTTTGTGTTTGTTTATGTGTTATGTTGAGTATTATATTTATTGCTGTGTTATTATTACGTCGTTATAACATCGGTTTAGATAAATATTTTGAAGAAATATTACGTAATAACATTTTTATCAAGGTCAGCCGATTTTATTCGTATTGTTATTGTGAGCGTGAATGATGTGAGCTTGTATGTGTTATTCAAAGTTTGAGGGTATGTATTTATTCTAAGGTAGTTATTACATAGTATTAGAAAAAAAAACGCAACACAAAACGCAACGCAAACGCAGAAACGCAATTTGAAAAAGCAGTTACTTTGTTTTGTTTCCGTAATATGAAGTTTGAGTATGAATAATAGGAAAATATTTTATCGGACTGTACAAAAAAAAACAATGTTATTAGTTTACTTGTCTATTCATAGTGTAACATGCAAAATTTCGTGTAGATTGATACAGTGGTTTTATCAGAAACCAACTTATCACGTGAACAGACACTATTCCCGCCAAATCGTTTATAACAGCATTTGATTAGAATTCAACTCTCGTAACACAAGTATTGTTTACATTTTATTATAAGGTCTGTTTATTCAACAACCCAAAAAAAAATACTTCAAGTGCCTCGCACCAATAGAAGCGTCAGCGATCCGTTTTATGTAAACAAAGTCGTAAACATGTCAATGGCGGGAAACAGCGCGGATGTTGATGGATGTGGCGGTTTCGCGCGTAAAAATGTTCACAGGATTAATGATAGATTGATAGTTCTAAAAGTTATGATGGAAAATGTGATGCTGAATAAAGTTAGTGTGTATGCCCCACAGGTAGGATGTGATGAAAGACTGAAAGAGAAGCTTTGGGAGGATTTTGATACAACTGTAATGACCATCCCCGTGCATGAGGAATTGATAGTTGGAGGTGATTTTTATGGGCATGCAGGAAGAACGAGAATGTGTTATGAAAGAGTACATGGAGTATGGGGTTTTGGATGTCCCAATAACGAAGGAAAGACGCTTTTGCAATCCACTACCGCATTTGACCTCGCAGTAGCCAATACTTGGTTCCAGAAGAGAGATGAACACCTAATCACATACAAAAGTAGTAACCACAAGACGCAAATTGACTATTTTCTAGTTAGGCGCAACCATATTAAGTACGTCAAAGACTGCAAAGTGCTGCCAGGAGAAGATTTAGTCTCACAGCATAGGCTTCTGGTTATGGTATTAGCAATAAAAACACAGTGTACAAAAAGCAAAGAGCGTCCTCCTCCTAAAACAAAATGGCGAATGCTAGAGAAGAATGATTATGCGAAAGAATTTAGAGAGCGATTAGTAGACAAAATGATAGAATGATCGAAGTGTGAATCAAAGTTGGAATGAGATAGCTGGATATACGGGACGCAGCGAAGGATATTTTGGGAGAGACAAAAGGAAGGGGCACAATAGAGAGGGTCACATAGTGGTGCTCGATACAGGAGGTGTTGAAGGAAAAAAAGAAAAAAATCAAGGAATGGCAGAGTGTAGAACTGGAAAACGTGAGTTTGAAAGCTGAAAAAAAGAATGAGTATGATGAATTAAAGAAAAAAGCTAAGAAAGCCGTGGCAATAGCGAGAGCAAAAGCTCAGGACAAACTGTACCACACACTGGACAGTCCAGCTGGCGAAAAAGATCTGTACTGGCTTGCTAGAGCTAGAGAGAGGAAGGCGAAGGATGTTAGTCGGATAAGATGTGTAAGGGATGAAACTGGAACGCTTATATCGGAGGATGAAATGATTAAGGATAGATGGAAGGGTTATTTTAAAAGACTGATGAATGAGGAAAATATCTGGAGTGGTGTTTTAGAGAATAAACCAATGAACGAGGGATTAGTGAGAATGGTAAGTTTCGATGAAGTGAGAATAGCAGTGAATGGAATGAAGAATGGTAAGTCAATTGGTCCAGATGGAATACCAATATTGAAGTGTGAAAGTCATTACGGGTAGATGGATGGACGAGGTTAGCTTTGTTCTTCAATAAATTGTTGCTGGAAGAAGCCATACCTGATGAATGGTGCAATAGTTCGCTGGTGCCCATCTTCAAGAACAATGGTGATGTGCTGGAGTGCAACAACGATAGAGGAATAAAGCTAATGTCACATAGTATGAAAGCAGGGGAAAAAGTTAGTGAAAAGCGGCTGAGAGAAGAGAGTGAAATCTCACAATACTAGTTCGGTTTTATGCCGGGTTGAGGTACTCGTACTACGGATGCCTTTTTCGCTATCCGACAGCTGTGCGAGAAATACAGAGCTGTGCATAAAAACTTGCATATGGTGTTCTTTAACCTCGAAAAGGCATATGACCGGGTGCCACGTGAGGTTTGGTGGTGGGCCCTTAAGGAGAAAGGTGTGCCTGGGAAGTATGTGTAGTTTATCCGAGCTATGTACTGTCGATGCAGTGCCCAAGACCGGGCTGCAGGGGGCACCACTGACAGCTTCAGTGTGGCAGTTGGTTTGCACCAGGGGTCAGCCCTCAGCCCTTACCTCTTCGTGATGATAATGGACGCTCTGACGTCGGAAATCCAAGAAGGGGCTCCCTGGTGTATGCTGTTTGCTGATGATATTGTGCTGGTTTCCGAAAGCGGCTTAGAGGTCCAGAGCAGATTAGAGATGTGGTGGTAAAGACTGGGGAGTGTTGGCCTGAAATTGAGCAGAACCAAAACAGAATACCTGTTCTGCGATTTCGGCGGTCTCTCCAGTTCAATACCTATAGCTCTCACCAGAACGTCTATACCGATCCGCTCCAACTTTCGATATCTCGGGTCAAATCAAATCACATGTTGATGACACTCGCAGTAACATGTAATTGGAGCAAACCAAAACGTCATCGCTGTATACATATTTCTTTGTTTATGTCAATTTTTTTCAAAAAGCATTGAATCCGTTTCGATATTTATATGGGACCACCTCTGAATTATGGCCTATCAAACCCAAAAAGTATCATCAAAATCTATTCAGAAGTGACGGAGTAATCTCGTGACAAACATACAAAAAGAAACAAACATTTTGAAGTCGGTTAAAAAAATCTTAGTAAGTCGTTGAGAAAGGCTGATCTACTCTTTCAATACTTGTCAAATATGTCTACTGAAAATTACATTTAAATATTGTCCTGAATTTAATGGAGACAATCAAATAAATACTGTTTGAGTTGTAGTACTTAGCTTTAATAAACTTAGTTGGCAACTTCTGAAGTGTCTGTTTTGAGAAGTACGCCGTGAATGTCTTTCAATTTACGGGAGGTGATTTAAATGTATTTACTCGTAAAACTGTGGGTTTGTATCTTAATCTTAGATAATTGCATTGGTTCTGTGTACTGCTCATGTTTTCTTTATTCCTGATCTTTTGAGTTATCTTCAGTTCGTTTTTAGGGTTCCGGACATCCGAATGTAAAAACGGAACCCTTATAGGATCAATCGTGCGTCTGTCTGTCTGTCCGTCCATCTATCACAGCCAATGCACGATTTAGCTTAACAGCTATATTTCAAGTGTTGATAAGGTGTTATACAATTACGTTATTGCCTTTTCCACACTAATAATAGAACATATTTTGTATTTTTGATTCTATTTACGAGTTATGACATTTTTTCGATTGGCAGCGCTAGTGGACTGTAAGAGGCCTCTTAAGAAGTACCTATATGTAGTTTAAACTTGAAAAAATATAATTTGTTCGCGACCAATTGCGCGCGAGTCCAACTCGCTCTTGGTCGGTTTTTTTATTATTTATAGCTCGAGCTTCATCACCAACTTACCTCATGGTAAACGATGATGTGGTCGACGATGGACCACGCTTGCCTGAATTTATCCTAGTCCCTATTGTCTTAAAGACCCCAAGATTGTAGCTATCAGGAAACACTGACTCCATTAAGGTATTCCACACCTTAATTGTACGCAAAATAAATGTGTTTCCAAAACGATTTATGCGTGTGGGTGGGTGTCCTCTCATAATAAAGTTACTTATGATTGCAAGCGACAGAGGGTTTTAGTCCACTCAGATGGCCGAACCAAATATGCTCTACCCTGGACATAAAACTCCACGTTGCAACTTTCAATTCCAAGGACAGGCAGACGAGGTCAAACATTTGAAAACCAAATATGACTTCGTATCGGGATATCACGACACGACCCTCAGTAATGAGGAGTAGAGTGAGAAGGAAGGATAGAAGTTACTAAAAAAGTTTTTAGGCACTCTCTTGATTTTTAACCGACTTCGAAAAAGGAGGAGGTTATCAATTCGGATGTTTGTATTTTTTTTTTTTTTTTTTTTTATGTATGTTCGGGCATAACTCCGTCATATATAGACGGATTTGCAAAAATCTTTTTTTGTTTGAAAGGGGTTTATTCCGAAATGGTCCCATTTAAATTTCAAAAATGTCTGATGATGGGTTTCGGAGACAGACAACGGAACTCTTCAAAAATTGACAGCAAATCAACCGCGATTGCTGCTATCGTATGTTTATGAATTGTTAATACAGTTTAATGGAGAACCACAACTAAAAAGTGAAAAATAAAAAACTTTTTTACAAAAAAATAGAACCGACTTCCAAAAAAAGTGCAAAATAACTTTAATTTCGGAAGTCGGTGTCAAAAAACGAAGACACAAAACAAGAACACCGACTTCCGAAATTAAAGTTATTTTGCACTTTTTTTGGAAGTCGGTTCTATTTTTTTGTAAAAAAGTTTTTTTTTGGATGTTCTCAATGTTCAATATATTAAACACTACCACTTCGCCCGCGACTTCATCCGCGTGAATTTCAAAAATTTATAGCCTATAACACTCACAAATAACATGGCTTTTGATTGGTAAAAGTATTTTCAAAATTGGTTCTGTAGATCCCCCTACAACCTCACCCACTTTACCTCTTTATAATATTAGTACAAACTAGCTTCTGCCAGCGGCTTCGCCTGCGTGGTATTAGTACTTCGCTGCATTATAAATTATAGCCTATGTGTTATTCTGATGTATAAGCAATATTACTGTAAAGTTTCATCAAAATCTGTTCAGGAGTTTTTGCGTGAAATAGTAACAAACATACGTCCTCACAAACTTTCACATTTATAATAGTAGTAGTTGACAGACAGTGTGCATGCTGCCTGTATGAAAATACTTATTTCTTAAGGCGCAGTTATACGACTTTTAAAGTTTTATAATTGAAAATCCCGTCTAAACGACGACTAGTCTTATTTCTTTAAAAAAATGTATGTTACTCTAGAAAATAGTCTAGAGTAACATATATTTTCTTTAATCAGCTTATTATGTTTCCAATGCTGAGACACAGGCTACCTCTCTGTTAAGGTGCAGTTCTACGACTTTTAATGGTTTTTAATTGAAAATCACGTCTAAACGACTAGTCTTATTTCTTTGAAACATAGTGTAATTAATTTGTAAAGTTATGTCTAACGCGGATAAAAAATTGAGAAACACGCAAAAACTATAAAGCGTATTTTTATGAAACCTTCACCATTTGAAAGGTTATTGAATTATTTATAATTAAGTCTCAGTGTTTTAGTTTAATACTTGCTGTTTTTTGTGTAATAAATTAATAATGCGTCTAATTTCGGACAGCGCTCCTTGATGGGCGTGTCCTATTACTGGGTGGACATACGTTGCGTTACGTGATCTCAGCGAAGAACACGCAAGCTAACCACTCAAGGTCGTTGGCTAATAGCGCCTTAAGGCATCAAGGTTATAGGGCTTCTAATTAAATAGCCCTAAAAATTGCCAAACATAAGTGAAAGTGGGTAGGACACCATTGCTTTCAGAACGAATGGTCAATAAGAAAAATAAGTTCTATAGTAGCGATGCGTACCGGGCCACGTGACCAACATGCAGTGTGCCTGTGTGTTGGATTACAGCCCACACCCTATCACAGAGAGGAAGCCTGTGCCCTAGCAGTGGGACATTAAATAAGTTTTCTGTTTTCTATAGTAGCGACGCGTACCGGGCCGCGTAGCCAACACGCATTGGGCCCGCGTGTTGGATTACAGACCACACCCTATCACAGAGAGGAGGCCTGTGACCCAGCAGTGGGGACATTAAATAAGTTTTCTATAGTAGCGACGCGTACCGGGCCGCGTAACTAACACGTATTGGGCCGGCGTGTTGGATTACAGCCCACACCCTATCACAGAGAGGAGGCAAGTGACCCAGCAGTGTGGACATTAAAAGGTTGACGATGATGATGACGCGTACCGAAAGGCGTATCGTTAGAAGGCTCGACCAGGTGGTGGATTTGGTGAAGGCGGGGGAAATCCGCAGAATACAAGAAGTCTAGAACCGGAGGTATATGTTCAACAGTTTTAGACTTTCGGCTGTTGATGATTGTGATGATGAATTAAATAGATATAAGAACTACGATAGCTGGACGATATAACAAACTTTGATCTACCTTCCATCTTCTTGAAACCCCAGGAACACCTGCCACCCGAACGGAAACTGCTGTTACCTATATGGAAAGCACTCAATCGGTTGCGTACCCAGGTAGACCGCTGCAAATTCTACTTGGCAAAATAGTGTTTCATTGTCTCTTCAGATACCCAATGTGAGAGTGCGATGCCACTGTCCAGAACATGACTCACATACTATGTATCAGGGTAACAGGGTATGTGGGGGCCGAGTCACCCGCGTCCGTAGGAGTATACCCATTGAGTCCCTACACGTGGTCCCCGGGTGGTGCTAATCAGGTGACACAAACTGGTGGTAGGTTTCGACCGATGGCTTGCGACCACCCACTGGGCAAAGACGTACCGCCAAGCGGCCTGGCCGTGTTCCGGTACGATGCTCAGTGTAGCCAATCCAGAGGAGTTGGGTCGAAATAGTTGTTCCATTGCAGGCAGACCAACCGGGCTCGCGCTGATATGGATGTATCGGGAGACTAGTCGCGGAGGGTAGCGGGATCCGAGGCACGGTGCGCCGCTGGCCGACCGCAGTTAGTAGGGGGCCCAAGTAGTGTACTAGCCACACACGAAAGGCTGCCCCACCAACTGACGAAAAATCCCGGAATGCACCATCGTGCTGGTTGGCGACCAGACGAGAGGGCCCGATGGACATTCCCGGGGGGGCTCGGGCGTCCCCGCAGTCTCCAGACTAGTCCCCCAATGATACCGTCCTGTCAGTGCGTACCTGAAGGTAGCCAGCATGGAACCTCATTTCACTTCCTTCTCCTCTCCTTCCTTCACTCTTCACAATAATGAAAGGCAACAAAAAGAAAAAAGCTGTACAGCGGCAGCACTCCCTCTCACACAAAGTGCACCTATCCAACATTCGAGGTCTGCACTCAAATCTCGCCGCAGTCCACCACCACCTAGAGACTGAGAAACCAGCTCTTTTATTCCTTTCGGAGACGCAGATCGGATGTCCGTCTGACGTGGCGTACCTATCTTACCCAGGGTTTACCCTGGAGCACAATTTTAAGCCACGCGCTGGTATATGCATGTACGCCCGGGACGACATCTGCTATCGGCGTCTCCGTAACCTTGAGGACTCCAGGTTTTCAACTCTTTGGGTCCTAGTGGACACAGGCCTAGATAAAATTGTCTACGCCTGTGTCTACCGTTCGCACAGCGGTGATCTGGAGGCAACTGGGCTCACACAACACCTGAGTAAAGCGGCGGATGTGGCTCAGCAACGGTACCCTTCAGCCCAATTGGTGTTACTGGGGGACTTCAACGCCCACCATCAGGAGTGGCTTTTCCCATACCAGTACACAGACCATGCTGGACAAGAGACGTATAAGCTAGCGCTGGCGTTAAATCTTACCCAGCTGGTCCAGGGGGCAACGAGGGTGCCGGATGTTGATTCGCACACAGCCAATTGCTTGGACCTTCTGCTGACAACAGATCCAGACCGTTACTCAGTGTCGATTTCTTCACCATTAGGTACTTCCGACCACTGTCTGGTGAAATCTGTATCCGTCTACTCCCCGCCCGATCCTAGCCCTAGAGGCACCAGGCGGGTTTGGCGATACAGGTCAGCAGATTGGGATGGCATGCGATCTTTCTTCGCATGCTATCCTTGGCGGCCCACTTTCTTTTCTTCGACTGATGTTTCGTCGTGCGCGGACGCCGTGACGGATGTGTTGCGGCGGGGAATGGAGTACTACATTCCATTCTCTGACGTAACAATGTCTGACAGGGCTCGACCATGGTTTGGTGCCGAGTGCAATCGCGCTGATGCGCTTAAACACGCGGCCTACCTGGCATGGGTCGACGCTCGGACGCGTAAAGCGAGTGACGTGGGTCAGAAGAAGAGAGCCTTCAACAGGGCTGCCAAGTTCTGCAAGAAGGTGTTGCGGAGGGCTCGGTTTGACCACATTGGCCGAATTGGGAACAAACTTGCTTCTTACCCAGCTGGTAGTAAGGCGTTTTGGTCCCTGGCTAAGTCGGTTGAATCGAACTTCTGCCGCCCCTCACTACCTCCACTGCTGAAACCCGACGGGTCGCTGGCCCACTCCGCTGAGGAGAAGGCAAGCTTGTTTGCCTCTCTGTTTGCGGAATCTTCGCGTCTAGATCCTGGTGGCGCGAGGCCCCCTGGTACTCTTGGTGGATGCGAGTCGATTATGTCAGACATTCGCATTCATCAGAAGGATGTCCGGAGGGTACTGCGTAACCTGGACGTGAACAAGGCTAGTGGTCCCGACGGGATACCGGCAATTGTACTGAGGACGTGTGCACCTGAGTTGTCTCCGATCTTGACACGCCTATATCGCCTTTCGTTTGAGACTGGAAAAGTGCCGATGGCTTGGAAGCAAGCTAACGTGCAACCCGTACCCAAGAAGGGTAGTCGAGCTGACCCAGCAAATTATAGGCCCATCTCGGTAACTTCCGTTCTCTGTAAGAGTATGGAACGTATACTGAATGGTAAGCTCCTAGCATACCTAGAAGCTAACGATATCCTAAGTGACCGACAATATGGCTTCCGCCGAAATCGGTCAACGGGAGATCTTCTACCGTATGCCATTCACATCTGGAGTGAGGCCATCGACAAACAAGGGGAAGCCCTTGCGGTCTCCCTTGATATCTCGAAGGCCTTCGACCGGGTCTGGCACGACAGCTTAATTGGCAAGCTTCCTTCCTTCAGTCTGCCCGCTGGATTGTGTGATTGGATAGCAGATTTCCTGAGGGATCGGTCTATCCGAGTAGTCATAGATGGCTGCTCGTCCGGACTGCTGGCTATTAATGCCGGTGTTCCTCAGGGGTCGGTGCTCTCGGCAACATTGTTTTTGCTGCATATTAACGATCTGCTAAAACCCGGTACCTTTGGGTATGCAGACGACAGCACTGTTGCCGAGAGATACGTGCCGGACGCACGAGTTAGTGGGTCTCAGGTCCGGTCTCTCCGAGAGGCTATGGTTGGGCGCTTGAACTTGTCCTTGCAGGCTGTCTCAGAATGGGGCGATGCCAATCTGGTTAAGTTCAATGCTGCTAAGACCCAGGCGTGTCTTTTTTCTGCTAAAAGGAGCCAATTTCACCCGGCTCCATGTTTCCGAGGTGTAACCGTGCCGATAACCGATCGACTTGATCTTCTTGGTGTTACTTTAACATCTACCCTCAATTTTGGTCCCTTCATAGAGGCTAAGGCTCAAGTGGCTGCCAAAAAGTTGGGGGTCCTCGCAAGGGTGAGACGATACTTCACGCCGGAACAGCTGCTCCAACTCTATCAAGCGCAAGTCCGATCGTGTATGGAGTACTGCTCTCATCTTTGGGACGGATCTGCAAGATACCAGCTTGATGCCCTTGAGTCAATTGAGAAACGTGCCAAGAGGATCATCGGCAATGATAGACTCGTTGAGTCAAAACTCCAAAGTCTTGAACATAGACGCCGAGTTGCTAGCCTGTCGGTTTTCTATCGATTACATTTTGGGGAGTGTGCGACGGAATTGCATGATTTGATTCCGCCAAGCCCGTTTCATCTAAGGACCACAAGACGTACGGCGAAGTGCCACCGGTTCATGGTGGACATTCCACCCATACGCACAAAGCGTTTTGAGAAAACATTCATTGCACGTACAGCTAGAGAGTGGAATTCTCTACCGGAGTCTGTGTTTCCTGTAAGATACAACCTGGGAGTCTTTAAGTCAAGAGTGAATAGGTTACTTCTAGGCAAGCGTGCTCCATCTTCGACCACATCATCGCTTACCATCAGGTGAGATAGTGGTCTAGCGCGAGCCTATCAAACATAAAAAAAAAAATAGCATAGCACAGAAAATAAATATTAAAAAATCCAACTTGACGTTTGTTACAAAGAGGATAAAGAATGTTTACGTTGTTAAAACAGGTCTCAAAATGTTTCGTATCCAAAGTAGTAGGCAAAAGTGTCAGAAACGGCCGTTTTTGGCACTTTTGCCTACTACTTTGGAATATTTATTTTCTGTGCTATGCTACGATTTTTTATTCAATGAGGGCGCCACTGGACCGCGAGAGGGGCCTTAAATAAAAAGCGTGAGAGGTGACTAGGTCACTACTAATACAAATCGGTTGAAGACATCATTAGTCTTAAAGTTGTGTTTTTTTTAAACGACTACGACAAAGCCAAAAGGTTATGATTTAAGCAGTTTATGTATGTACGTATGTTCCATCGTAGCGGTTAAACTATTGAACCGATTTTGATGAATGATATGTCAATCGTTTTGTTATTATTACCCTGACACAAGCTATATTTTATTAGAACAAAATCAATATGGCTGTTACATCAAAAAAAGTTGGGCTCTCAAAAATGATTATTTGCTGTCGTATTGTGTTGTATAGTGGGATTTCAAATAAAAGAGGAGAAAATGTAAATGTAGTATAATACCAAGCCACCTTTTTAACATTTCTTGATATAACTAAGTCACTACATTGACAGTATTTTTTAGCTTACAGATTATTGAAAAATAGTTTCAAGAAAATGTCTACCGATCCCCTAAACTATCTTCCGTTATGCACATGGTCTTTACAGTGTAAATAATGAGAGCAGACATTGTAATGAAATCATCTTGCACGTGCAAATCTTGTCTTAATAGTTCCGTTGGTTCCATAATAAAAATATGTATGTACTCGTATGTTCCGAAAAATGTGTATAGATATATGACGTTTAGGTTTCCTACAATTACGAGTATGTTTAAATTCCACGTTCCATGTTATTGGGGTTTTTAGTTCTGAGGTATAACAACTAAAAAGTGAAAAATAAAAAACTTTTTTACAAAAAAAAAAAACAACCGACTTCCAAAAAAAAATTAAAATTAAAAAATAACTTTAATTTCGGAAGTCGGTGTCAAATAACGAAGAAATAAAATGCAAACAATCACTTCCGAAATTAATGTTTTAGTGTATTTTCTTTTTTGGAAGTCGGTTGTTGTTTTTTGTAAAAAAGTTTTTTGTAAGTTTGTTGCCACATATAACAGGCAGCTAGTTTTGGAAGTGAAAACCTCTTTAGGCACGTTGGGTACTTTTGAGATAGGGAAAAAGCACTAAACTCGCGTGACCGTCACGCTCAGATTTTTATATACCTAGGGTGTTAAAAAATTAACTCTAGAAACATTAAGGACTGCTTTGGACCATCGAACTGAATAACTTTTACTATGGGACCAACTTTGAAATTGCGAAAAAAAGTCAGCTGTTGCCTACATTTATGTTCGCAAAACTCGTCAAGATGTACGGAACAGCTGATTTTTTTGTGTGTATGTGTACCCCTTCAGAGCGTTCAGCGTGACGTTATGTTGTGAAGTGGTGAAAAGAATATACAGACATGCGATTGCAGCAATTCTGGAAGGTTTGCTATCATTTATTGAAGAGTTCCATTGTGTATTTCCAAAGTTCCTTATCAGATCTTCGCCAAATTAAAATGGAACCACATGTGCAGCAACAGCTTTCAAATAAAAAAAACATCAAAATCGGTTCACCTAGTAAAAAGTTATGAGGTAAGCACACATAAAAAAAATACAGTCGAATTGAGAACCTCCTCCTTTTTTTTGTTTTGAAGGCGGTTAAAAAATACGTGCTAGTAACTAACTGGTAACCTTTAATGTTTAGAAACATTACGGAACCTTTTGTGGGCCGCTGCGAGTCCTAACTGACTTCGCCCCGAGGACACGGTGGAGCATACGGTGGAGGTCTGCCCCGCTTGGGCGGAGCAACGCCGTGTCCTCGTGGATGCGATAGGCGGCAGCGACCTCTCGCGCCCTGCCCTGGTTCAGGCCATGGTACGGAGCGAGAGGGAATGGGATGCCGTCTCCTCCTTCTGCGAAGCAGTAATGCTCGCGAAGGCGGAGGCGGGACGCGTGAGAGAGCACCAACAACGGAGTCGCCCTCACGCCCTCAGCAGCAGCCGCCTCAGGAGACGCCGGGGACTTCCGGCGCCGCGAGACGATCTCCGGCCACCGTAGACCCGGGCCTGCGGACGGCGAGTAGTGGGTAACTCGCCGTCCGATCAGCACCAGGCCCGAGAGTCGACGGCGCGTAGTGTTCCACGCGCGCCTCAAAGAGTTGTCAGCAAGAGACGGGGCCCGTCATGGCCGATGCCTGCCCGGGGGTTGAGGATAAATTCGAAACAGAGTTACCTCGCCCCTGGGCACTCAAAGGCAGGAAGGAACAGGGGTGGGTTTTAGTCAGTAAGAGTCTGACACGCCCTCCGGCTCCGCCCAGAGCGGGAGAAGTCATAGGATGATTTCCCACCCCACAAAAAAAAAAAAAAAAAACTGACTGTTTTTTAATTACACTAATAAATGAATCTATACATAAAAGTACTGGCTCATTCCTCTCAAATCATAATGAAGTACATACATACTCGTACTTATGTTATAAGATTAATAATAATATGTTTATTTTAATCTTAAGTGCTCGTTCAAGTAAATAAATGATTAAATGATGTTAAAGACAAGCAGTAATTTTAAAAGCTTCGGTATTTTTAGCTTCACTTATAGTATGCTAAGTACAATTTAGGTTAGAGGATTTGATGATCAAGGAACAAATTCTGGAGGAATGGTATGCGGTGCATTGATTTTTTTTTCTATTCGTAAATAAACGAGGGATCCCTTAGTAACCGACAAAAGCTGCACCCGCACAGGCACCCAAATCAACCAACAAACCATAGGAGGAAACGCCCGGGTGTTACCACTGCGCGGATCGCCCAGAGGACACGGTGGGAGGAAACGTCCGGGTGTTACTACTGCGTAGATCGCCCAGAGGATACGGTGGGAGGAAACGCCCGGGTGTTACCACTGCGTGGATCGCTCAGAGGACACGGTGGGAGGAAACGCCCGGTTGTTACCACTGCGCGGATCGCCCAGAGGACACGGTGGAGCATACGGTGGAGGTCTGCCCCGCTTGGGCGGAGCACCGCCGTGTCCTCGTGGATGCGATAGGTGGCGGCGACGTCTCGCACCCGGCCCTGGTTCAGGCCATGGTACGGAGGGAGAGGGAATGGGAAGCAGTCTCCACCCTCTGCGAAGCAGTAATGCTCGCGAAGGCGGAGGTGGGACGCGTTAGGGAAGCTCAACGGAGTGGCCCTCACGGCCCCGGCCGCTACCACCGCAGGAAAACTACTGGGCGTACTGGGCGTAGGACGTCGCGAGACGATCTCCGGCCACCGTAGACCAGGGCCTGCGGACGGCGAGCAGTGGGTAGCTCGCCGTCCGATCAGCATCAGGGCCGTGAGTCGACGGTTCGTAGTGTTTCACGCACGCTTCAAAGAGATTAGTGTCAGCCACCACTGACGGGGCCCATCGTGGCCGGTGCCTGCATGCCTAGGCGTAGCGGTTAAATTCTGAAAATGAGTTACCGCACCCCTGGGCACTTAGGCAGGGAAGGAACAGGGGTGAATTTTAGTCAGTAAAAGTCTGACACGCCCTCCCGCTCCACCCAGAGCGGGAGAAGTCATTGAATGATTCCAACCCCCCATGAAAAAACCAACAAACCATGCAACACACCAAGCAACCGCAAACTGCCCGTGGCATAGTGGTTACGTAACGTTACTACGCCGACAGATAAAGTCTGGGTTGAGAATCGCTCGAAACCGTTTCTGTTTGTATTGCAGAAAATTTATTTTGCGTGGAATTATACTTTTATGGAATTAGATGCTATTAATTTGTATTTCTTTTCTTTTGTTTTTTGGGGTGGGAAATCATCCAATGACATCTCCCGCTCTGGGTGGAGCGGGAGGGTGTGTCAGACTCTTACTGACTAAAACCCACTCCTGTTCCTTCCCTGCCCTGAGTGCCCAGGGGCGAGGTAACTCTGTTTCGAATTTATCCTCAACACCTGGGACCCCTGGTCTGGGAGTTTGTACTTGATGTTTCAATTGTTTTATTTTTATTTATTTTTTTAAACACTAACTTATTTTTTAATTTTATACAATATCATTCAATTGTTTTTTTTTGTTGTTATTTTTGTTATTAACACAAACTTATTTATCACTGGATGCCAAATTATTATACATATATATCGTTTTCTACTTATTAACATTTATCTATTTAACTGTATTCAGTAAATATTTTTAACACCATAAAAAACTGATTCACATCCGTACACCTCAACGTAAGGTTCAGTTGAAAACCAGCGTCAGGCAACTACTAGTTGTCTGGCATTTTAAAAATTAATTAAATGTGCCAAATAAACAAGTTTTCTTTCTTTCTTTTTCATAAATACTTCTTTCAACACACAGCAACAAAACCAACTAACATACCAACCATCAAACCTACCAAAAAAACAAAAAATAAACCACGCAACATACCAAGCAACACACCAAAACCACCAACCAATCAACCAACAAACGAACCAACCAATAAACCAAGCAACAAATCAAGTAATAAACCAAACAACAAATCAAGCAGTAAACCTTGCTTGGTTTATTACCAATAAACCAACCAACAAACTAACCAATCAACAAACCAATCAACCAACATCAAACCAACCAATAAACCAACAAATCAACAAACCAATCAACCAACAAACACACCAACCAATAAACCAACCAACAAACTAACCAATCAACAAACCAATCAACCAACAAACAAACCAACCAATAAACCTACCAACAAACTAACCAATCAACAAACCAATCAACCAACCAATAAACCAACCAACAAACTAACCAATCAACAAACCATTCAACCAACAAACAAACCACCCAATAAACCAACCAACAAACTAACCAATCAACAAACCAATCAACCAACAAACAAACCAACCAATAAACCAACCAACAAACCAACTAACAAACCAACCAACAAATCAGACAGTCTTATGGTCCTATTATGGAACGGGCTTCAAAACGAATCTAATGATATCTTATTTGTTGAAATTCATCCAGCCGTTCAGGTTACAAGGCATGCCAAAGAAATAGATATGTACACAAACATTCATAAATACTCTCGAAAAGCATTACCCTACTTTTGGGGCAGTCAGGTAAATACGATTTTTTTTGAGTGTGTCTATGCTATAGATAGTTTCAACCTTAGCTTACCCAATGGTCCAACTTGCCCAGGGGTCGTGGACAAATTCAAAACAGAGTTACCGCTCCCCTGGTCACTCAGGCCGGGAAGGAACAGGGGTGGGTTTTAGCCAGTAAAAGTCTGACACGCCCTCCGTCTCCACCCAGAGCGGGAGAATTCATTGGATGATATCCCACCCCACAAAAAAAAAAAAAAGGAACTAGCTCAAAATAAACACATCGATATCTCAGCCTCCAGGAGAGCTTTTTTGACCTAGTTTCTTGCCTAGTAATTATAAGACAGGTCTAGCCTGTCCTGCTATCCAGACGCTAAAAATTGACCATCGTGGCTTTATTTTCTGAATATCGCACAATTTGTGGTTTTTACAAAATTTTTATTTTCATATTTAGTTATCTTTAATTCTACTCATTAGATTCTTTTGGTTTAAACTCTATAGGACTCTTGCAGCCCTTACCTGTATCCCGGTGCGTGTTTCGCGTATCCGAGTCCTGGTTTTGGTATAAATTTTCAAATTTTTTCCTTAAAAAACTGGTTTTTGGCCCACTGTGCAAAATTTTTGTTCCGCCGAAATTTTTATTCTAGTATATTCAGTTAGCCCGCGCGGAGACGCATCTTTTGACACCCCACACGTGAGCCTAGCTCTCACGATATGAAATCCGGACCAAAAAAAAAAAATGGTTGTCCAAGGAACAAAAATGGAATTAATACTTTCATGTGGTTTTTACCCGACCACCCCAAAAGGAGGGTAATGTATTTTCAATAATATTTACACGGTGAATTTTAAATAATTAATGTATTATGAACAGCTCCTCCCTTTTTTTTTTTTTTGACGGTGCCTCTATAGAGCCTAAAGATCATTGAAATGTACTGATAATTCTATATTAGATTCTTGATTGACAATGTGACTTCAGTTACTGTACACATGAAACGTGTTTCTTGGTGGGAACAATGGTGGGTTTCACCCAAAGCGGAAAAGGAGGAAACGATTAAAAAAAAATGAAAATAGTAAGAAAGAAAGATTAGCGTAAGAAATGATGATGAGTATGTACATTATGCTAAACTGTATGTGCTTATATCAAATTTTGTCTGAGTTTTTCAAGATAAACTTAAGGCGTATATAGCCGCCAAGTGGCGCCCTCATTGAATAAAAAATCGTAGCAAAGCGTAGAAAATAAAGATTAAAGAATCCTGTTTTGTATTTGTTACAAATACCTTATCTTCTGAGTAACAAACGCAACATAGGATTCTTACATCTTTATTTTCCTTGCAAAGATACGATTTTTTATTCAATGAGGGCGCCACTTATGCGGAGGTAGGCCCTTATATTAATTAAATAAACATAATTTCACGATAATCAGGTAACATCATCATCAGTTGGTTCCACATTTTATACACTGACATACGTAACCAAACCATTTATCGAGCTCGGTGTAGATTACATATACACTGGTCAGCAAATAAACCGAGCCACCCGCTACCTAGGAACTCTGATTCGATTTTCTCAAAAAGTATAAAACTTACAACTATCAAAGTTATACCTACAAAAAGTGCGTTTCATGGTGATCAAAATGACTACAAATTAATTCGAAAGTACCGTCAACTCACATTGTAATCAAGCAACAAACACAATGCTAACGATTTGCTCTGTTTTCACCAGAGTTTGAAATTAGCGTACTTTTCTCTACAATGAGGGTAGTCGGATATTTCTTATCATTTCTTTAGTTTTTGTCCATCGTTTGCTCAGACGCGTGTGTTTTTGCTACTTTTTTCGATTAATAATTGATACAACACCTCAGGAAGCAGCTCAAGCTGTAGCATTACTTCAAGCAGGCATTGCGCAACGTGAAGTCGCTCGAAGGCTTCGAATCAGCAGATCTTCGGTACAACGAGTTTACAGACGATACCTAGAGACTGGAGCATTCGATCGCCGTCCAGGTACGGGCAGACCTAGGGCTACATCAGCAGCAGATGATCGTTAAATCCACCTTACTGTTCTGCGAAATCGCCACCTCAACGCAGTTCAAGTCCAACAAAGTCTGGGTGACGAACGCCAAGTGTTCATAAGTTCAGATACCGTCAGAAGGAGACTTGCTGAACGGAACCTGACCCCAAAAAGAGCTGCAACAGGCCCAACATTAACAGTAGCACACCGTCGAGCACGACTTGAATTTGCTCGAGAGCATAGGGATTGGACATTAGAGCAGTGGAGTAATGTACTCTTCACTGATGAGACCAGGGTGAGTCTACATGGAAGTGATCGACGTCAGAGAGTATATCGTCGCCCTGGAGAACGTTATTCTCAGTGTTGCATCGAGGAAACTGTTGCTTATGGAGGAGGATCTGTAATGGTCTGGGGCGGCATCTCGTTAACAGCACATACAGCGTTAGTTTTCATCGAACCGACGGGCCGTACACGTGGACTGACTTCTCATCGCTACATTACTGAAATCCTCGCAGACCATGTGGTACCTTACGCAGGATATATCGGACAGGATATGCAATTGATGCATGATAATGCACGGCCTCATGTTGCTCATGTGGTGACCCAGTATCTACGCGACGTCAGCATTCGTACGATGGACTGGCCAGCTCGAAGCCCGGACTTGAATCCGATAGAACACTTATGGGATGAGCTGAAACGTCGGGTTCGAGCCCGGGTACCTGCTCCAACAAGGCTTCCAGAGCTGCGAATCGCAATTGAAGAGGAGTGGAATACAATTCCTCAAGTTTTTATCGTCAGGCTCGTAAGGTCGATGAATACAAGGATGCTGGCACTTATCCGAGCAAGGGGAGGGAATACGGAATATTAATCAAAAACTTTTTTTTGATTTTATCTTTGTTTTTGGCTTTAATTTTTTTTCACTTTATCATTACTAACGATTGTCACGACTGGAAAACGACTCTTCTTTGTAAAATCCTTAATAAACACTGAAATATAGATTAAACCCAATGAGTTTCCTTTCATTTTAATCACCATGAAACGCACTTTCTGTAGGTACAACTTTGATGATTTTAGGTTTTTTAGTTTTTGAGAAAATCGAATTAGAGTGCCTAGGTAGCGGGTGGCTCGGTTTATTTGCTGTCCAGTGTATTATAAGTGAAAAAAAATCACGCAAAATCTTACAGCCTGAATCACATTAACTATTTTTATACTGGTCCACGCAAAACAAGTCGCGGGCAAAAGCTAGTATTTTTTATAAAAAAGAATGCTAAAGCCTAGGGTTTACTTTCTTACGGCATTCAAGTGTTATGTCACAGTTTAATTTACCTGAACTCGCTAAAAAGAAAGTATTCTGCGTTGAAAATGTCAAGGAATTAGTGTTTCACTTTTTATACTGTCGTTTATAGGAGGTATGCCATTTGACAATATTGAGAAAATTGATGTTACGAGTACTTACAGTTTTTTGTTTAAGCCATATAGTTGCATACAAACAGGCCACCTATCTGTTGATATTCAAGATAGTAAAGGGTCACTGCTATATATGGGTGACCTCTGCGATTCTAGGGTTACTAAAGGTGAATTTGCCTCTCCTTTCTAAAGTGGACTCTCTTCCATTTTTGTTTGAATCTAAAAATCCATGACGTAACTTCATCGTATTATGAAAAGTTTGTCTATAAATATGTACGTCCACTGGAGAGGGAGAGGAAGGCCAAAGAAAAGAGGGATGGATTGTGTGAGGCGTTTTATGAATGAAAAGGGAGTTAATGATAGTGTGATGGCTGACGAACAGAATGGAAGAAAAAACTTTTTTACAAAAGAACAACCGACTTCTTCCGAAATAAAAGTTACTTTTTTAATTTTTAGTGCTATTTTTTGGAAGTCGGTTGTTTTTTTTTGTAAAAAAGTTTTTTATTTTTCACTTTTTTAGTTGTTATACCCCAGAACTAAAAACCCCAATAAAATGGAACGTGGAATTTAAACATACTCGTAATTGGAGAAAACCAAAACGCCATCTATGTATACGTATTTTTCGTTTTTGTTCAGTTTTTCAAAAAGCAATTTTGAGAAAATTTATATGGGACAACCTCGGGAATATATTCTTTCGGATAAAAAAAAAATTTGAAAATCGGTCCACAACTGACAGATAAATCGGCGGACACCCATAAAAAAAAAACAAAAAAAATAAATAAAAAAATACCTACAGTCGAACATTGAACCTCCTCCTTTTTCAAAGTTGTTTAAAAAGCCGTTGATGCGCCGACCCCAAGTAACATACACATCCACTGCACAACACGCATCCACTGCCCAGATGGAGGCCTCTCCAATCGCACGTGATTTTGCTCCAGCTACCATCAGGTACCGCGCAGAGGTCTGCGCTGCGCTCTTATACCTAGCTTTAGATTCGTCTTCTTCATCTTTTGAATGGATGGTTTTCTAACTTTTTAAATACTATAGAACTAAAACTGCAAAGCGTTCATCAGGTCCTCCGTAGTGCAGGCGTATGGGCACATTTTTTTGGCATTTTTATTTTGGTGTTTGGGAAATCATCTACTGACTTCTCCCGCTCTGGGTGGAGCGGAAGAGCATGTCAGACTCTTACTGACTAATACTTATCCTTGTTCCTTCAGTTGCCTGTGCCGAGGGCCACGGAGAGTCTCTTTCGAATTTATCCGCGACCCTGGCACTTGAGGCATTCATTTTGCCAAATTGTATTTGCAGCGGCCTACCTGGGTGCGCAACCGATTGAGTACTTTCGGTGATAGGTGCCGATCCGGATCGGCATCGGGTCGGATCCGGGTGATAGGCGTTCCTGGGGTTTCAAGAAGTCGGGGGCCTTCGGTTCTTCCTTACGATTGTCGATTCACAGAAATAAATTTATCTACGGCTAACTGTGCTAGCCCATTGCTATTTCAGTATGCTTCAGCATGGAAATGTTTCAGTAAACAACCAAACCAATTAGAAGTCCTAATGGAAAGTACTAAACTTTAGTTCTCTACCCCAAACGCCGTTGGTTTTCCATCTATTATGATTTGCCCATCGTTTCTTCGAACCTTCTTCAGATTATTTGATATATCAGTATTAAATGTTCTCTTAAAACATAAGTTCTTTAGGAAGATAATCCAATTTTAGACCAATCTAAATGTTTGTTAAGCGTAGCCACTAAGTCTGTGAGTTGTGCAGAGCGCGTGAAGTGTGAAGCCATTGTAAAGGGCCTCCGGTGTGACAGCCCTGACATGCTTTTAAATAATTCGTCATTTATTTTGTCAACAACAGTTCGTGTCGTGCATTATTCATGATGATGACTAATGCATGAAGCGACACGACGTAAGTCAAACTGTTGGATTGGGTGGGTTTTATAACCCACTAGCACTGCGTCCGCGCCCGCGTGAAAAGTTTAATTATACATTTTAGTGGTATTTTCAGAGCACGCTAAAAAATTACTATAGGAATCGAAATTCAAAGTTATATAACTGAGAGCAGTAGTAGTAGTTTTTATCAGAGTTATACTTGAAAGCTAGATAATACTCACTATTTCCGTTATTGAGAACTGATAAACTTATCTGGTCATCAACAGACCTTCAGAATGTATCATGTGGTAGAACCCGTGCTCAATCAGATAAATTTTGAAAGGCAGGTCAACCTGTTTCCTTTATTGAGAACCGATAAGCACTTACCCGGTCATAATCAGACCTTCATAATGAATCATGGGGTAGCACCTGTGCACAATTGGATAAATGTTGAAAGCTAGATTATCCTATTTCCGATAAGCACTTACCTGGTCGTTATCAGACCTTTTTTTTTTTTGGAGGGTGGGAAATCATCCTTTGACTTCTTCCGCTCTAGGGTGGAGCGGAAGGGCGTGTCAGACTTACTGACTAAAACCCACCCCTGTTCCTCCCTGCCCTGAATGCCCAGGCGCGAGGTAACTCTTTCGAATTTATCCTCAACCCCCGGGCAGGTTATCAGACCTTCAGAATGTATCTTGTAGTAGCACCGATGCTCAACTAAATAAATGTTGAAAGCTTGGTCAGCCTAATTCCATTATTGAGAACCGATAGGCATGCCGTACACGAAATTTTGGCCTATTTCACTTATTTACGTGACTGTACAGTTAAAATAATGCATTTCTATAAGTTTTAATGCACAACATGAAAGATCATTTCAATTAAGATCTAATGAATGAGCTAGATTCGAAGCTTGCGTTGCGTATTATAATTCGAGATTTGGGTTGTTTAAAAAGATTTTTTATTGCCAAATTTTTGTAACTTTTACATTTTTTTCTCAAGAAATGGATTGATGATGAACTGAAGTTTATTTTTTACTGTTCTAATTTTATGAACGTGAGTTCTAAATAGCCAAAATCAAAAGCAATTCTTTGTCATTTTCTCTAAAACTTTGACTAAGATGAATATTTTTTTACTCAAAATTTTAATACGTAAGTGGTAAAAAGTAATTCAGACATTATTTATACAACTTTTGCAACAATACATTCGAATTATTTCGTACTGTTTAGACGTCAATACGATTCGTAATTATGTGATATTCTAAACACCTTACAGCAAAAATTCACGAAGCCGTCGTCGGTTTGTGGTCGATTAATCGTAATTATAATAAAAATGAAAAAACTAGCACATACATTAGATCATAATTGAAACGATTTTTCATGTGTGCATTAAAACTTTTAGAAATATATTATTTTAACTGTAAAATCACGTCAGTAAAACCACGTAAATCAGCGAAATCGGCAAAATTTCGTGTACGGCCTCTTAAGTTTTGGAAGAAAGTTTTATTTTCAGAAACAGATTCGAATATTCTCGAAAATCGAGCACTGCTTTATCTGGGTAACCGACGCCTCTCAGGGGTATCGCCGCAATGGCTGAAAGTTTACCGTTTCGTAACTTATTGCTGCTTATATTTATCAGGCGCTTGAGACACTATTATGAAAATCAGACTGGAGATAAGAAGTAACATTATTGTTTTTGATGTGCTGTAAAAATGTCTCAACAATAATATAATCGAGTCAATTAATACGTTTTTAAGGTTCCGTAGTCAACAACAAGGAACCTTAACAGTTTTGCCATGTCTATTTGTACATCCACGGCTTAGCTTAGAGACTGTTATTACTAGAAAATTAAAATTTGTATGGGTATATACCTAAAAAAAAACTTGAAAAAAAAATATATTTTACTTCTCCTTCACGTAAAGTGGCGATGTTTTTTTTTTCGTCTGTCCCATAGTATGGGGTATCGTTGGATGGGTCTTTCAAAAACATTGCAGGGGTGTTCAGACTCAGTAATAGAATTGGCAAGAATTATCTTTTCGTATCATGTTTATGTACATAGATTTGTGTATTGAGTTTATTCATACATATTTATGTTTTTATTTGTAGTTTATATTTTTGTATTCGAATATTCAAGTTTAATTTTCTATATTGCACCTACAACTATTTGTCTCTGCATCACCCAAAGGTTGACTGGTAGAAAATGAGCGACAACCTGGGGGTCTTTAAGTCAAGATTATTTAGGTTAATTTTAGACAAGCGTGCTCCATCGTCGACCACATCATCGCTTACCATCAGGTGGGATAGTGATCAAACGCGAGCAATAAAATCTGCCTAGCCTTTTCCCTATCTTGGGGTCGGCTTCCAGTCTAACTGGATGCAGCTGAATACCAGTATTTTACATGGAGCGACTGCCAATCTACGAGGCTTTTAGCATTCTTGTATGTTTATATTATTAATCTATTTTTCTGTAATGTGCGTTACATCTGTGCAGAATAAATATTTTTTCTTTTTTTTTCAGTTACTGTGTAACACAATACCTATCAATAAAAAAAAAAATACATAAACCCCCTTCTAAGTCCGCATGTTGTAACGGACACATACGGAACCTGGAGTGTGTGCTCCGGCCAACTGTGTGCTGGCCGGTTTTAAACGACTTCAAAAAACTAAATGATTTTTTTTTGAGAAATGTTTTAGTTATTAAGTTGGTACCGTTTTTTTTTGTGGGGTGGGAAATCATCCAATGACATCTCCCGCTCTGGGTGGAGCGGGAGGGCGTGGTACTCTTACTGACTAAAACCCACCCCTGTCCCTTTCCTGCAAGTTGGTACCGTCAAAGTAACTTATACACTTTAGATTTTTGACATAAGCATTGAAATCTGTCAAGGGTTCATTTAAAAAAAAACAATAATGACAAAATCATTTTTTATTCACCTATCAATACGACTTATTTGTCTCAGTGTTGAACAAAATTATCCTAAATATAATTTTGCGCATAAAAACGTCAAACAGTTAAGGCATCCGTGACGTATGAGCTTGTACCCTTAGCACTAAAGCGTAAATATATATATTTTATAATTATATCATTATAATTATACTGTACAATATCACTGCAACAATGGACAGAGGAAAATTATGTTTTCCTAATATAATAAATACTATTTATATTATAATAACCCCTCACGAAATACTCTGCAAACTATGTGTTTTAATATAATTCTTGTGTTACTTAGATTATTGTTCTCTTTTTATTTAATATTAAGAGTCGTCACTTTCCAACTTAATCATATATATGTCATAAAATTAGGTATGTTAAATACCATAATAAATTAAAAGCATCCAACGCCTCCATGAGTTTGTGAAATATTGTTAAAAAATTCTTAAACAATAGAAGGAGGATCCATGTTTATTTCTATACTTTTTTTTCAGTATAATAAAAATTAAAGAAGTATCTTAACATAACAAATTATTCCATGATAACAAACAGGATTATTTAAATTATAAATGGTATGAAAATTAAAGTACCTACCTACAATTTACAATACCGTCGTTTACTTCTAGACCAACGAAGTGAATATTATTTTAAATATAAAAATCTCTTTATAATAATAAGCTATCACAATGGTTTAAAGCTGATAATGATTGCGACACTATTTCATACATGACGCTGATGACTTGTAAGCACCTTATAATAAATACAAATAATTTATTTTGTTGTTTTTAAAATCATAAGAATGTTTTATAACTTTAATTTAAAACAGTTCCAACTTCTTTTTGTTATAAAAAGATACCTTGCTGTGATATTGTTATTTTCTGTATCTAAAACAGAAGGTGATTTCTTTTTCTGAGATAATTCATCCACTTTTTTAACCCCCGACGTAAAAACACCCCTTTGTTATAAGTTTGACCGCTGTGTGTGTGTCTGTCTGTCTGTGGCACCGTAGCTCTTCGGGTGACCCGATTTGAATGTGGTTTTTTAACTTAAAAGCAGGTTTTCTAGCAATGGTTCTTAGATATGTTTTAACAAAATCGGTTCAGCCGTTGGTTATCAGCTTTTTTGTGTTTTTTTAATGTTCGCTTTTCTTTTAAGCGTTGGGGGTTTTTGTAATATTTAATTGAATTGGTGTATTGTTATTCAAGTGAAAGTACAAATATTTTTGTATGACGATATTAAAGTGTACCTACTTTTGAAAAGTAAAATCTTTAAAGCCTACAAAGTTGATTACTTCAATGAATAATAGTGTAAACATGTGTGTTTGATATTAAATTCTAAAACCTGTTGTTTGTAATCAGATTACAACTTAACTTTAAAACAACAACATGACGTGTATAACAAATGCTCCAATAAATAACTTATCTATGAGCACCTTATGTCTATAATAACAATAAAATAACTACGAGTTTTAAACTTCATTTTAAAATAAATTAATATCACTATAAATTTATCAGCAAATATATTTTAGAGTGTCGCTAAAATTGGAACTTAAGTCGAGATATTGTTTTTTCCAAAATAATTCCCACAAAAAATACATACCTACATATTATTTTTTGAAAAACGATTCCCACAAACAATACATACTCGTACATATTGTTTTTTTCAAAACTATTCCCACTAACAATACATACCTACATATTGTTTTTTGAAAAAAAAAACCCACAAGCAATAGGTACATATATAGTTTTATCAACTGGGCCCCTGAATTTAAGTGTCAAAATATCCTTGGGGCCCTGTATATTGCTTTTAAAACGAATCATGAAAAATAGAATTCAGCATCTTTTTAAATTCAAAATATTTCTACTTTAGTTAATTATTTTGTGCATTTTTGGTATCTACGATCATCTTTTATATTAAAAATCTTTTAAAGCAACTACTTATGGCTATATCTACACTCAAGATTCCACCACCCGTTTAAAATAAAACGTTTACTGTACAATCCCCTATTAAAATTCCATATTTCTTGTTTTTGTGGTACTGCAAAAATATTTCTTATTTTGCTGTCTTTTATCTTTTGTCGCAAGGACTATCTCAGTCAAGAAAATGATATTATATGCTTGTTTGTCGAAATTCCGTCTTTTTTTTAAAATTATACTTTTAAGGCAATTTTGGCATTCTTTTTTTAAATCGCTTCTCTTTCCACAGACAATTGATATTTATAAATCTTGCACCAAAACTTTTGTTTTATGAATTTGACTGAAATCAAAATGCTCTATGATTTCAAATCCTTCCAATTCGTCTTTAGAACTTAATCCAACATTCTGAGATATTTCATAATGCCTAATTTAAACCTAGTCGATTCAAATCAAACCCTTCACCATTTGTGCTAACATCGACAATACTAGGCATCGATACGGCCTTCTTATCACATTGAATTTGAACAATGCTTTTCAGGCAGCGACAGTGTTACCCAAGGAATTTAATTGTTATGAAGAGGTCTTCGTCTTGAGGAGGAGAACGGGCCAATACATTGTGACGAACAGGAGGAATAAAGCAGGGAAAACCACGCGAGAGAGTTTGTCGATCTCCCTCCAGAGCACTCGCTCTTGACCGGTGTCGGCGTCTAACCAGGCAACCTGTAAAGAAAAGAAACGATTTCTCTATTTAGTCAAGTAAAACATAAAGGCAACATAACCATGACAAATGAAATAGGCAATCATTTTTAAAGAAAACTCTGTAAGTAGCCGAAATGAAAAGAAAAATAATTTTTTTTTGGGAAAATCAGTAATCCATTCCCCAAATAAACAGCCAGCATAAATAATTGCATTTAAACATGGCCAGTAAAAAGCTCCACCCGCACCCACTCACGTTACAAATAGGCACGCTCACTCTAGGGTTAATTAGGGAAACCAGAACACCGCACATGATAAGACACCCTTCCTTATCCTGAGAAAACCATTTAATCTAATTAATTCTGTAGGATTATGATGATAATACCCAAATATTGTGCGTATTGGCGAATAAAATTCAGTACTATTTTTCTGAAGCAGAAATATTTTGTTTTTAAAAAGAAAATTGTGCTATCTTTGTCTTCGAGACATATAAATTCTAGTTACCAAAAAGCCTTTAGATTTTTATTTCAACCAAAGTTATCATGTTTTCGATATTGTCTTTATTTACAACATTTGACCAACCTTTTGATATTCATCTAATTACATCCCAATGAACTCAAAATACTGGTCATATGTTTTGTCACCGGCTAATTATTAACTCTGATAGTTTATGAAAAAGCCCGTTAAATTGATAAAAACATCTTCAAAGTTTATAAGCCTTGGATATATTGTAAAACAAAATTGGATGAGATTTATTTGAAATAACCTATACATAATACGTATATCGAGAGTTCATACTTTTCCAAGATTTATTAGGTACAATGTATGAAAAGGTACCTGTAGTATACTCTGCCGTCTCTCGACGCCAACCAGATGAGCAGTGGTATGCGTTGCGGACGGGGCTGGATGAACTGCTGGTGTGACCGCAGGAGGTGACGTAGGAGAGGTGAGGTCCACCTTCCGACACCTCACTTGAGACCCCTCCCAGGCCGCTAACGTCCCGCACGACCCCTTCTCTCCATTCAGACGCTGCCAAAGATAACGAAACATCTTTGTCTGAATAATCTTGATTCAATTTCGAACTGGTTGTTGTGATTGAGGTCATGGAGTGCAGTGAGTCTAGAGATTTTGGTCAAGGACGTATTAGTAATTTACGAGTAGTACCAGTGATGTAATCGAATGTATAATTTATGTAATCAGGCTGTCAAACTAGAAAAAAAAATGGTACTGTTATTGTTGGGAAACAGTTTTTTTTTTTACATTTTTTGGTGTTTCTCCCATTGTTTAAGTTGACATGACAAGATACTAAAAAGTATATCCAGAAAGTAACTTTCACTTTTCATTATTACATTTGATTATTTTAGTTGCACTAATATTCGATTCTTCTTTGCATTTTAGTGTCTTTGATCCAATTCTTGGTTAGTTATTGATAGTAGTGATTCAATTTCATGCAACAAGAAGATAATATTTACCACCGGAATGATTCTCGGCATGGACTCCTGGGCCTTGGTCTTGTTCATCTGGTACTGTTTATCCAAGACCTTCACGACTACGAACTCGCCTAGGGCAGCGAACACGAACATCATGCAGCCAGCCATCCATAGGTCTAATGCCTGTTTGATAAAAGAAAATAAAAAGTTCAGAAATCCTATATCTTTTTTTTTTGAATATATGAAATTACATAAAGGTTAGGTACGTAAGTCCAACATCATAATATCTCCCTTTAATAAACTTGGAGTTGTTTGTTGTTATGCCAATATCATCATCTTCCTGCCCTTATCCCATGTTACTTGGGGTCGGCGCAATAGGTACGTTTTTTCCTTTTATTCTGTCCTGTCAGCCGTCACGCTATTACTAACTCCCATTTCTTTCATATCACTCCTCACACAATCCATCCATCCTTTCTTTGGCCTCCCTCTCCCTCTCCATCCATCCATATTTATATTCATAACTCTTTTAGTTACATGTGTTTCATCCCTCCTCTTTACATGACCATACCAAGATAAACGGTTCCCTTTCAAATTTTCTGTGACCGGCGCCACTTTTAAACTACCTCTAATTTACTCATTTCTCACTTTATCCATTCTCGTTACTCCACACATCCATCTCAACATTCTCATCTCCGCCACATGCAGTCTTTTTTCATCCATCTTTCTCACAGCCCAACATTCTGACCCATACAGTACGACAGGTCTAATCAAACAATGTTGTTATGCCAATAAATTAGTAAAATATCGATAAATGTAAAAGATAAACTAAAATTAATACATGGTGTAAGTAATGTTATAGCCCGGGTTTTTTTGTTAAGGGGTTAGAGAAATATAGTAGTGCTACAAACTACCCAGCAAGCATGTACACGTCTCTGTTTTTTTCTTTTGGCTTCGCACGGTTGCAGCCCGTGTCCGGTTAAAAAAGTTTTAGTTAGCCCCCAAATAATCGTTCTAAGAACGCAAGGTAACCGTGGTTTCGTTCAAAATAAAACTTCGGCTGTTTCGTAGGCCAACTTCTTAATCGACACTATTTACCACAACACGAAATTTGGATAGCAGTTGCTCAAAGCCGCGCCGTATATCCACGAAATGGGCAGATTAAGAAAATGTGAAGTGACGATTAAAACTACTTTGCCGTGCACCAAGAACGATCGCAATGAATTCTGCTACAGACTGAATCCGTGAAGTGCTTGCGCAAGTTTTGTGTGATCTTAGTAAAGAGATAGGCGGCCCTAAGAGGGTTATTCCCATTTGCACGCGTGACCTAAAACTTGTCTTCCTCAATGGCAGTTGGACTTCGCATTACCTCTATCTTAGAGTTGTGTAAGACATTTATATAGAGCATAGGAAACGTGTTCAGTTAGAACCGCTGCAGTTTCCAAATAGTGGTCCTGTTGCAATTAGTTCTAACGGTGCATGTATGACGAGGCAGCAGTTCTATGTCACTAAATGGATTCCTAGAACATTAAACATATAAATGAACGTAACTGAAAATATTGGACTTCAAGCGCAAGCGTAACGGTCCCACGTTATATAACGCACTTTGCATCCCTCTTGTTTTAATAACTTAAAAAAAAAAAACTTTGGTGTTGTTTTGTGTATGTATTACTGACAGTGAATTCCCAATATTAACTAAAGCTAGTATTCCCTCCTTGTTCCCGAGCTTGTTATACGTCGGAACAATAGACAAGTAGTTGTGGGAATTTATTTCGAATAATCGGTGGGAGGCTGACCAGGTATAGAAACGAGGTCTATAGAACTGGGCGGATGGAGAAGCCCAGTTCCTTCCTCGAAGGGTAAGCCTATTCAAAATCTAAATCTAAGATAATTTAAATTTTAAATTTTATCAACCTAAGGTTAACCATTCAGGAACAGTCGAGTCAGCGTTTTCGGCAAGGTTCGTTGAGGTTAGTTAATACTCCAATAAAACTTTCAGCTTCATTTTACTTAGATTGCGCCTGTTTTAATGATTCCACAGTTGCGTAGATAACTTGATATACAAAACTACATCAATTTTACACCATAATATGTACTAGGGATCAAATTGGAAATAATCAAAGCACCCACTGAACTTCACTCGAAAAAAAATTCTGCCATAAACTCCCTTCTCGTCTCAATTAGTCCCAGTTGCAATGCAAGTAGGTGTACTAAAAATCTCCGCATCATCGCTTTTTTAACCGACTTCGAAAAAGGAGGAGGTTCTATGTTCGACTGTATTTTTTTTGTATGTATGGCTACCGATTTCTCTGTCAGTTGGGGACCGATATTCAAAATTCTTTTTTTTTCCGAAAGAATATACTCCCGAGGTGGTCCCATATAAATTTTATCGAAATTGCTTCAGCGCTTTTTGAAAAACTGAACAAAACGAAAAATATGTATACATAGACAACGTTTTGGTTTGTTCCAATTACGAGTATGTTTAAATGCCACGTTCCATGTTATTGGGGTTTTGAGTTCTGGGGTATAACAACTAAAAAGTGAAAAATAAAAAACTTTTTTCCAAAAAAATAACAACTGACTTTCAAAAAAGAAAATACACTAAAAATTTAAAAATAACTTTAATTTCGGAAGTCGGTGTCAAATAACGAAAAAACAAAATTTCGGTTATTTTTAAATTTTTAGTGTATTTTCTTTTTTGGAAGTCGGTTGTTTTTTTTTTTGTATAAAAGTTTTTTTATCATTGATAAGCTTACGCTTGACTAGTATCTCACCTAATAAGTAAGTAATGCCGTGGTCGATAAGGACTCACTCACATCACTCTTGACTTAGAGACCCCCAGGTGGTAGCTATCAGCAAACACTGGCAGGTAGTGTTGCCCAAATGCAAGACCAAGACGAGACTTAGGCCAGTCTTGGTCTTGGTCTTGCGTCAATACACCTGGTCTTGGTCTTGGTCTTGGTATTGCGCTCTCAGTCTTGGTCTTGGTCTTGGTCTTGCAGCAAGAGTCTCGCAAGTCTTGCATATACTTATTAGCCTATTGCTATTTATTGAACACGTTAGTTTAGATTTTAGATTATGATTCGCGCTGTAAGACATGTAGTTACAGAATTATAATCATCAAAATCATCAATACAACCCTCCAAGTTCATACAGGTCGAGGAATTATTTAAAAAAAAAATGACTTTTTCAAGGTCAAACTCATGCCTTGACCTTTGAATATCAATTTTCAATCTTGCTGCTCACATTTTAGTACCTAGGTATATCACTCACTATTTATCGTTTACCGATATTAACAATAATTATTTCGAAATCAAAATATTCGCAATTCAATAGATGCAATACCTACTTAGTTATTAATTATCATCTCGGCCGACAGTGTTCGAATTCGAGCCAGTGTGTGAATGTATTTATACATGAAACTCAGAGCATTCAATTTATACCTACTTACTGCTGAGACATCTTCAAGGTCATTTAATTTTATCCTCCTGTACCAACCCTACCAAAATAGGTAACAATTTTGTGTGCCTCTGTCCGTACTCTTTGTCGGCGAATGCGGCGCTCAAACAGTGTCAAATGCTGTGATACACTTGTTGCAAACCGTGGCGTCTTTGTCGATAAATTATCAAATAAGTAGGTATATAATACACCGACCGACCAACAGTTTATTCGCAGAACGTCACATTTCCCCAATCAACCTTGAACCTTAATTCTTTAGGGATAAAGTTGCAAATCTGTTAAAGAAATTTGACAGATTGTGGTAGCTTGATGTGCTGGCGTCTGTACCATAACATTGGCTGCCGTAGAAACTGTTACTAGACCTACTCGACTCGCTGTTTGTTTTAAATTTTGCTGAATAGAAGAATTATATAAACTTTGAAACATAAGTAGGTACCTACATAATGTTAATATAATTTTGTTAGCTATAATTTTAAGCACATACCAACCTACGAGTACTAACGTTAGATCTGCACATTACACATAAACAAGCATAATATATTATTATAGGTAGATACCTACAAGGTATGAACTTTGCTAGAAAGTTATTCTAGGTACATTTTATCACGTGGGATGATGGGAACAGATTTGTGAGTATTAACACGCTACCTACTTAATAAATAGTTGAAACATAATAAGTACTTACCTACCTAATCAATACAACCTTTTAGGGTTCTTTCAGACGAGCGGCACGTTGCCAACTGCAGATACAACTGCACTCCTTAGTTTAGTGTTATGACGATACCTACGGTTTTGATACTGGGGAACGTCTCTCAAAATCGGGTCAAAACCAAATATCTACTTAATAACGCCCAAATCTCAGTTTGTCTTAACTGCAAGACGCAAGAGTCTTGCAGGCTTAAGTCTTGTCTTGCTCAAGTCTTGCAGGGTTCAGTCTTGGTCTTGCTACAATAAGGCGGTCTTGGTCTTGGTCTTGCAAAAATGCAAGAACAAGACCAAGACTGCAAGACAAAGACCGATTTTGGGCAACACTGCTGGCAGGGAATTCCACTCTTTAGCTATACGCACGCAAACCATCACCGGCTTGAGACAAAATACTTTTCTGTTAGCGTTCCCGCTAACGCTTAGTACAAAATGAATGGGAATGACATTACCTGGACGTGAGTCACATGACAATTGACTTCGCAAGTAATGTCATTTCCATACATTTTGTACTAATCATTAGCGTGAACGCCAACAGAAAAGTATTTTGTCTTAGGGGGCTGGTGAGACAAGGGTCAAGCGCCAGTTTAACAATAATAAAAAACCTACCAGTTTCTACCAATTTGGGAAACAAGTCGAGTGAAATATTTAATGGGATGATATATTTCAAGTTCTATGATTTCCATAAATAAATATTTTGAGCTCATTTAACATTCTATTTAAAATTTTATCTTATACGGGTGAAACTTTTATATTTCTTATTCGATCCTAATTGGACTAAGCTACTGTTCCGTAGGTACCTACCTACTTAAAGAAACGTATTTGTGATCAAAGAAAATTCTGTTCTCAAATAAGTAGCAACCTTTAACAGTATTTTACAAGACATCGGCTTAATTGGAAATAAGGAAGGTGTTTCAGTCAAAAGTATCTTCTTCTTCAGGTAATTTTAAATCTTTTGCGGAATTTCAATTCCACGAAATTGGCCTAAACTGATCCTTTTGAAGCCATCAACAATTATTTTTAGGGTTCCGTACCCGAAGAGTCCAAACGGAGCCCTATTGCTGTCACTCACGTGTCCGTCTGTCTGTCTGTCCCAACATTTTGTTCCGAAGATTGGTTTACCTTCCGATTGGCCTATGAACTTGAAATTTGATGATAATGTTTATAAGTATATATATCAGATTTTTATTTGAAATTTTCTCATATGGTTACGGCACCATAAATAAAAGTTTGCCGGAGTTTTTCTGAAATTCTGACTGGTATATATATACTTACTTAAACTTTAATTATTTAGAAAGACGTCGTTTAACAACTTAGCAAATACCCCGTCTTAATTTACTGTACAGAATAGAGTAGGTATTTTATTCCAAGTAAAAGTATTAAGAACAGTTTCAGGCACTTTTGAATTGTTAAGAAGTTAGCCCTACCTCGTTCCTACGTGTTGTTTCACCTGGAGAACTGGCTAGAAACTTTCTCTCTACATTTTTACATGAAATTACTTTTTTTCACTATTTCCAGCATTTTAGATTTTAATACGTAGTAGGTCGCTAAATATAGTCGTTGCCTGTCAAGAAGATCCTTTTTTTGTAATCGACTTCAAAGAAGGAGGTTTTGAATCGAACCGTATGTATGTATGTATGTTTGTGTGTTCGTGATTTTCTCAAAAACTACTGGAGAAACTCCGATTAGGATGTGGTTTCCGTTATTAAAATGCATATTTTTCAAGGAAAGTGTTAGTTTCTAATACATTAAATTACACCATTAACACACATTAACATTAGGACCTGATGAAGATCTTCGGAGATAGACAGTAGAACTCTTCAATAACTAACAGCTAATGACTCGCGATTACTTCGGTCATTTTTCTATGTATTGTCAACACAATTTAATGAGAAAACGCAACTAAAAAATTAAAAATAAAAACTTTTTTACAAAAGATAGAACCGACTAAAAAAAAAAAAAGTGCAAAATAACTTTAATTTCGGCTTTAACTTCAGAGTTCCCATAAGTTTTATCGAAATTGCTTCAACACTTTTTAAAAAAATCAAAAATATATGTAAACATAGAAGACGTTTTGGTTTCCTCCAATCACGAGTCCAAATTCCATGTTCCATGTTATCAATTTGGGCGTAACTTTAATAGTTAGGGTATAACAACTGGAAAGTGAAAAATAAGAAATCTTTTCAACACATTTGCTCAATAAATGCATTTACAAAGCCTGTATACAGGGTGTAACGGAAAGGTGTGGTCATATTTTAAGAACTGCATCTGCCCATCGTTATGAACAACTTTCTTCAAGAAAAGTCGAGGAAATTCTAAAATAAAATTTTTACCTCCCATACAAATATTGATCAGCTGATGATAACTTTGTATGAAAAGTCCAAATTTTTTTTTGGGAATTTTCAATTTTTTCTTGGATTAAGTTGTTCATTTCCATGTACAGAACCGGCTCTTAAAATATGACCACACCTTTCCGTTACACCCTGTACATTGTTCGAAATTTAAAAATTACGCTCCATACAATGGAACGTGCAGTAAAATAAGTACTCTCACCTGAGTACCTATTTTTCCGCATACTTCATATGCGTTAATAATTAAGTAATACATAAGAATTCCACCAAGGAGTTTCATATTACGAGAAATAAGCTGAATGATCGAACCTCCTTGCAAGCGCTTTTGCTCAATACGTTTGTCTCACTTTAATACTAAAGAGAAAATGAGACTTTTGAATTGTTGCGACTTTTCGACTGATACTCGTATCTAAAAATAAAGTTTGTTTCATTACCTATAATATTGTACTGTTTTCTCGCAAATGTAATGAAAAACGTTGTGACACACGTGCGGAAATTGGTATTTACGAGTACAAACTCGTGACTATGGTAAGCCCTCGACTTCATCTCAGGCTTACAATCGTCAACTTGTTTGTAAAACCCAACTTACCAACTATCTAACTTACTAGAATCATAAATGACTATTTAAAAAAATACAACCGGAAGTCGGTGTTTGTATTTTATTTCTTCGTTAATTGACACCGACTTCCGAAATTGTGCATTTTCGTTTTTGGAAGTCGGTTGTTTTTGGAACGAAGTTCCTTATCGCGCGTTGTGAAAGGGGGCTAGACGGAAAAAATTCTTACGAAAAGTTGTCACGACACTAATGAGGCTGTCCATCCAAAAAGATTGTGTTGGAAAAACAATCTAATAAAAACTTCTTGTATTTTTGGTGGGTAGGTACAAAGTTTGCAAGCAGATCAAGCATTATTGCTATAGTAAGCTATTGTAAGCTGTGCGGCGTCGCATGTTTCTCTGTCTGTCTCTCTCTCTCTTATAGAAAGCAAGCCAGATATTGCTAAAGAGTTGAGTTGAGTTGAGTTGAGTTGAGCTGAGCTGAGCTGAGCTGAGCAGAGCTGAGCTGAGCGGAGCTGAGCTGAGCTGAGCTGGAGCTGAGCTGAGCTGAGCTGAGCAGAGCTGAGCTGAGCTGAGCTGAGCTGAGCTGAGCTGAGCTGACCTGAGCTGAGCTGAGCTGAGCTGAGCTGAGCTGAGCTGAGCTGAGCTGTGCTGAGCTGAGCTTAGCTGATCTGAGCTGAGCCGAGCTGAGCTGAGCTGCGATGAGCTGCGATGAGATGAGATGAGATGATGAAGTATTACTTCTTACGTGCGTGCGTGTGTGCGTAGTTATTAATAAAAAAAATATTATAAATTAAAAAAAATATAATTATATTACAATTCCTTCACTAATTAATCGAAAGGAACTTCGTTCCATCCGGGTGTCCCTTGACACCTCTCAAGTTTTTTTTTTTTGTAATAAGGTTTTTTACAGCCAGGATATTGCGTTTCATCGCCCTTCCCATTAATGTGACTTTTATTTAAGTTATTGAAAAAAGTTTTAATTGTATTGATCCTTCTTCTTGAGGCCTTCTAACTGGGTCAAGTATGAGACAGAATTTTTAACCTTTGATTTGAAAAGAACTACCTTACCTTAACATAAGCCACAGGTGGAATATCAGCTCTCAACCCTGTAAACATGGTGACCAGGGTCAACATGCAGGTGACCAGGAGGGTCACTCTCCCAGGAATGGCGTCCAGATCAAGCCAGAAGCTGAACCAGGACAGCATCACCACCAAAGAGGACGGAGCGAAGGTTTGAATCAAATGGTGGCCGATCTGACGCTCGAATCTGAAGTACACCACTAATCTTGAGTAGTTACCTAAAAAAAGAATACGAGTTGATCAAATCAAAAAGTTCTTGAATAGATATTGAAACTTTTTGGATTACATTCTTAATTTTATGATTTATGATTTTGAAACGAATCAAAATGTCAATATCTTGATGAATGGTCTAATTCAAGTCAGCCCGACTTGAATTAGACATGATAAAACTTTAATAACCCATTCTCTCTTAATTAAGTATATAAACGCGTAGATTAGAAAAGTTTAATAAGCGATAAAATCCCTTGAGCCATAAATTTTTTACACGCCTAGTGTGATATGGCCATTTTAATATTAAAATCTAACAATTTATCTGAGCTAAATCGTACATTAATCTTACTTTATTACGTTTCGTCACGACTTCACGAGTTACAAAAGTCTTCGACTTTTGGCGTCTGACCCACAGAAGAATTTATCCTATTATTAGTTTCTTAAGCATTTCTGTGTTACTAACAACTTTAATATGGATGTATCTCAAATCCGAATTAAATGAATTATTATTTAATTTATTTCAAAGTATATAAATATTATTATCATTTACATTTTTAAATATTAACATATATAAAAAAAAACATTTTAAAAATATAAAAAATAGGGCTCCTGCGAGAGGAATCTCCTAAATTATTATTATTATAAATGCGAAAGTTTGGATGGACGAATGTTTATTTTTCAATCATGCCAGAACGTCTGAACGGATCTGAATGAAATTTGGCACAGAAATAGATTATAGTCTGGAGTAACTATAATTTATTATGGGGAAGTACTAATTGAAGCTAGAACTTATATAAAATTTATAGGACTGCCAAAATAAGGAAAAGTTTTATGAAACTTTATTTGCACGCGATAAGACTTAAATGGTTTTGTGGAACGTTCGAAGAAAGTCTTGAGTTGATGACGTCGGCGATAAGATTAAGGAAAATTGGCTCTGAATAGAAAACGTCAGGAAGACGTAAAAGTAACTTTGGGAATAAGATGGTATTTTGAAATGATCGATGGTCAAACTAGAGAATAATCGTAATGTTTTATGAAGGAAAGAATAGCTGACCAAAAAAGTAATGAATGGATGCTATGCCCTTTTTCACACAAAATATTCGTGTAATAAATTAATTGAATTTTAAAAAAATCAATCTGCCTTGCCTTTGCCCAACTATCTTAGGGTCGGCTTCCAGTCTAACCGGATGCAGCTGAATACCAGTATTTTATATGGAGCGACTGCCTAGCTGACTTCCACAACCCAGACGATAGCCCTTGGTAAGACTGGATGTCAGACTTTCGGTTAAATGAATTGAATTGAATTAAATGGAAATAAATTAATTAGAACTGACTTTGTAAGTGTAAGTTTAAGTACCTACACTAAATAAAGCTATCACAGAAAATTCGGTAGTCTGTAAAATCTTACCAAAGTCTTTCACTTCTGTTATTCTTTTGACGACGTGAACATTGGTTTGGGTTACATGTTTGTGAGTATAGTTTTAAGAATTTTCTATATTTCTAAGGTTCCGTACCCCAAGGGTCCAAACGGAGCCCTATCGTTGTCACTCACTTGTCCGTCTGTCCGTCTATCTGTCTGTCCGTCCGTCGTCTGTCACAAAAATTTTGTTACGAAGAATTTTTTAACTTCCCATTGAGCTATGAACTTGAATTTTGGAAATGTTTACTATTAGTCCGGTCAATTTTGGAAATGTTTACTATTAGTCCGGTCAATTTAGACATAAAAATAGTGGTCAAATAACAAAAATTCCCGGCAAGCCAAGTATTGGTGGAGAGCTGGGGTTTACCATTACAAATAAAATTTTAATAATCCCCATCGATCCTATGTGTGCTACAAAAGTGTTTCGGGGTCAAAGGTCAAAATTTGAGGTTTTTTGGATTTTTTTCGAAAACGGTAAGTTTTATAAAAAAAAATCTCAAGACAAAGTTGTAGCTCTTAAAATTTTCAACAAAAATGGTCTTCGTGATTTTTTTCCTAATAGTTACCATTCCTGAGATATCGCAATTCTAAGAGTCACATTATACATGATATGCACATATAAGCACTTAAGACAAGTATAAATACCTATTTGTGTCTCTTTTATATATATTATACTATTTTGAAAACATTTATTCAAAAGATAGTCAGTCCCTAACTGAATTCCCTTTACCCACGTGGCCTTGAAAAACATCTATCTATTCTATTGTCCGTAGGTTTCGTTCGTATACCTGTTTCTTTTAGTGCTAAAGGTTCAGTTCAAGTGAATATACGTACTTATTACAAGATTTTATCGAAAAAAAAAGGTTTAACTGACTGCGCTAAAGTATTTACAGAAATTAATTCCATACCTCAAAAACTAATTACGGAAGGAATTCGCTTTCTTCTTGCGGTTTATGGAGCTCCAAAAAAAATTACTTGTATTGATAAATACCGATACTTAACTTTTGTAAAAAATACGTGAAACAAGAAACAAGTACAACTATCATGTCTTCCTCCCACATCGGCAACTGCTATTCAATACTTGTATCGAGTATACTATCAAGTTCAAACATGGCTAGGAAATCAACTGAAGAAGACTTGGGTTGGAAATTGATAGATAATACTCTGGAACCGATTAAAAATTTACTCCCACCTGCTCCCGAAAAACTCCTCAACACTATTTTTTGCAATTGCAAAAAAGGTTGTTGTGCCGAATGTGGCTGTAAAAAAGTCGGGTTGCTGTGTTCTCCAGCGTATACCAATTGCCAAGGTCAGTCTTGCTCAAATGTCCAGTTAAGTACAATAGAGGAAGATTCCTGTGAGTTTAATGAACCAAAGACTCAGCCACATTTGAACAATTTATGAACATTCTGCAAGAGGAAGAGGAAGAAGAAGAAATCGAAGAAGACATGACTGTTGAAGTAGACTTTCAAGAGTATGAATCTGATTAAAATATCTAAAGAAATCAAAACAATAGTTAACCCAATAATCAATAGCAATATCAATAATCAATATCAATAATAAGGTAATATCTAGAACTTGACCGGTATTGTTCCCTTAAATTATTCTTAAATTATCCTAAAATTGTCATGACAGTTATTGAAGTAGGCCTACAGGGGAAACCACGGTAAAAAAACGCGCCGAGTACACTACCTCACAGGTGGCGTGGAAATGTGTGCATATCATGTATAATGTGACTCTTAGAATCGCGATATCTCAGGAATGGTAACTTTTAGGTAAAAAATTGATGACGACACGGTTGGCGTAGTGGTTGAGCGTTCGGCTGCTGCGGTGCGTGTCGCGGGTTCGACCCCGCACGGAACAAATATTTGTATGGCCTACAGATAGTTGTTCCGGGTCTGGGTGTCTTGTGTATGTGAGTTTAATTGTTTGTAACTGCACCCACGATACAGGAGTAATTCCTAGTGTGGGGCAACGTTTATCTTAAACAAACAAACAAACAAAACAAACAATTGTAAAGACCATTTTTGTAGAAAATTTTAAGATCTACAACTTTGGACTGCGGTTTTTTTGATAAAACTTACCGTTTTTGAGAAAAATCCAAAAAACCTCAAATTTTGACCTTTGACTCCGAATAACTTGTGCACACAGGATCGATGGGGATTTTTAAAACTTTATTTTTAATGGTAAACCCCAGCTCTCAACCAATATTTGGCTTTCCAGGATTTTTTTTATTTTAAATGTCTATATTGACCGGACTATGTTACGTATACTTTACTAATAAATACCAATATTTGGTACGGAACCCTTAATGTGTAAAATCCGACACGCACTTGGCCAGTTTTTTTCTAGCATGTAACTGTTTAATGTCACGAATAATTAAAATAAAATAAACTATTATTATCGTTTTTATCTCCAGAAAATGGCTAGAAAGGACCCGAATATGTATTGTGATGGACCCAAATAAACGTCTTTCGAGAAGGTGTCGGGAAAATTTGCATCTGACGTGTATCGGTCTCGGTTTAAAAGTTTTAGCATGGTACAATTTGTCACGGACTTGTTTGTCGCTTCTTTGTCAACGAATCTCGACTACACACTCACATTTGATATGAATAAAACATGGGTTTACCGCATATGAGAACCATAAAGTTTAGCTTGCATCACAGATGAAAATCTAGAATCGAGGTGTATGCCATTTATGATGGGTTTATGAAAACGCTGTTCCATTTCTGGTTTTTTATTTTTGGTTTATTAGTCAGTGAGTTTTTGAGGAGTTCGTGGCTAAAGTAATTACAGTCGCATGGGTCGATCCATCAGGTTAAGCTACGCTTGCCGGGGTTGGTCCATGGATGGGTGACCATCTTTACATTGGACACGGTGGAGCATACGGTGGAGGTTTGCCCCGCTTGGGCAGAGCACCGCCGTGTCCTCGTGGATGCGATAGGCGGCAGCGACCTCACGCGCCGTGCCCTGGTTCAGGCCATGGTACGGAGCGAGAGGGAATGGGAGGCCGTCTCCTCCTTCTGCGAAGCAGTAATGCTCGCGAAGAGGGAGGCGGCATACGCTAGGGAGACTCGAACACAGCCTAGTCGCCCTAGCGCTCCCAGCCGCAACCGCCGCCTGAGACGCCAGGGGGTTCGGACGCCGCGAGACGATCTCCGGCCACCGTAGACCCGGGCCTGCGGACGGCGAGTAGTGGGTAACTCGCCGTCCGATCAGCACCAGGCCCGAGAGTCGACGGCGCGTAGTGTTCCACGCGCCTCAAAGAGTTGTCAGCCAAGGGTAGGGGCCTGCCACGGCCGATGCCTGCCCGGGGGTGGAGGATAAATTCGAAAGAGTTACCTCGCCCCCGGGCACTCGAGGCAGGGAGGAACAGGGGTGGGTTTTAGTCAGTAAGAGTCTGACACACCCTTCCGCTCCACCCTAGAGCGGAAGAAGTCATAGGATGATTTCCCACCCCCCAAAAAAAAAAAAAAAAAACCATCTTTACATATCAAGACTCCTCCGTGCCTCGGAAAGCACGTTAAGCCGTTTGTCCCAGCTGTCAATCTTACCAAGGGGTATCGTATTACCCAGTAACTGGGTTGTGGAGGTCAGATAGGCCGTCGCTCCATGTACAATACTGGTATTCAGCTGCATCCGGTTGGACAGGAAGGCGACTCCAAGATAGTTGGAAAAGGCTAGGCAGATTGATTGATGTAACTGTTTAATGTCACGAATAATTAAAATAAATTAAGCTATTGTTATCGTTTCGTATCCAGCCATTATCACCAGAAAATGGCTAGAAAGGACGCGAATATGTATTGTGATGAACCCAAATAAACGAGAATTTTATACAGACGGAAGATAAATTCAGGTCTTTCGAGAAGTTGTCAGGAAAATTTGCATCCAACGTGTATCTCCTCGGTTAAACGGTTTAAAAGTTTTAGCATGGTAGAATTTATCACGGACTTGTTTCTCGCTTGTTTGTCAACTAATCTCAACTACACATTCACATTTGATATGAATAAAACATGGGTATACCGCATATGAGAACCATAAAGTCTAGCTAGCATCACAGATGGAAATCTGGAATCGAGGTGTATGATGTCGCGGGTTATAGCTGAGTGGCACAGATTAAATAAAGCTGGCGGCGAGTGCGTCATGTTGCAGGGAACGGAATGTTGCCACTTTAAATATATTATTTATTATGCTGTGTAGTATTTAGTTTACTCATTGTTTGCTGCACCGGTCGACATCATCACGTCAGCGCCAGCTGTCGCTGAAAACCAGCTCTGGGGGCAGCATAGGGGCGCAGCATTGAGCTGAGCGGTGGCCGTTTTGCGTGGATGTAACGCATATTTTCCCCCAGCCTTTTCTTTTTTTGCTGTGTCTTTGCGTCATGTTTACCGCTAGTAAATGTATTTTCTTTCTTTCTTTCTGTCCCATTTCAGGATTTTTTTTTTTTGGTTTACTTATCAGTGAAATTTAATATTATATTATTAAAGCTTACCATCCTTATCAATCATGTATCCATTCGTTTCCTCCAGTCTTAACGGTTCTCCGATATGGTACTGCAGCAGCTTCAACTCTGGATTGATAGTTACGCCAGCTTCACTCCAACGAAACCGCACTTTTTGGTTGCTATATGAAACTAGAAAGAAAATTATAGATTAGAGACTAAATAAAAACTATTTATTCCTTGTAGAATTTGAGCGGGCGACAGAATTAAAAAATATGACGCAAAGAATAACAAAAACTGGGAAAGTTCCGTCTATGGTACCAAGACATTGTTAGTTGTGTTTGTATGCTTCTATGAAATAAAAATATAGTTAGTGCGTTGTAATTGCATGTGAATGGGTCGTCACTCAGCATTATTTTATTATGCTGTAGTGTGGCAACATTAGTGTCATTTTTAGGGTTCCGTAGTCCTAACAAGGAAACCTTATAGTTTGTGTGTCCGTCTGTCCGTACGCGGCTTAGCATCTGCCCGGGGGTGGAGGATAAATTCGAAAGAGTTACCTCGCCCCCGGGCGCGTAGGGCAGGGAGGAACAGGGGTGGGTTTTAGTCAGTAAGAGTCTGACACGCCCTTCCGCTCCACCCCAGAGCGGAAAGAGTCATAAGATGATTTCCCACCCCTCAAAAAAAAAAAAACGCGGCTTAGCATAGAAACTGCTAGTTCTAGAAAGCTGTTATTTTGCTACTTGGAAAATTTCGTACAAAATACAAAACACGTAGATATAAAAAAAATACGGGTGACTACGGAACCCTACACTGCGTGTGGCCCGACATGCACTTGGCTGGTTTTTGCAACATACTATACCAATGGCGTTCATTTTCAGCCACGATTATATTATTAACAAGAGAAAAAGATGCACTGAAATATAATTGAAATGCTTCATATATTTAGTAAAGTATATTAGAAACTTCAATGCTATGCAAGAATTTGCTGACCCTCACCAGACATGAATCTGTGAAATGAACTCAAAATCCGCACATTCATTGAATTCACAAAATGTCTGCGTTTTGCTAATACCTTGCTATTCATGTTTTAACTTATTTCAGTGGACGTATGCAGTTCGTTTTCTCGAATGTTGTTAGTATTACTTATTTATTTTATTTATTTAACAATTAATGTACACACATACAAAAAAACAGACAAGAAGAAGGAAACAGAGAAATATCTACAAAGGTTATACTTATTTCTATAGAAATCTCTTACAGCATACCTAATTACTTATTTTGTATAAAAGCGGCCAAGATCGAGTCGGACTCGCACGCAAAGGGTGCCGAACAAATCTCTCCTTATAAGTTTTCCTGTAATCTATAACTAAAAAACTACTTTCTGTATTTTTTTTCAAAATTTTAGGCCCAGTAGTTTCGGAGATACGGTGAGGGGGGGGGGAGGCGTTAATGGTAATTTTTCATCATCTTATCATCTCAGCCTTTTAATGTTCCCACTGCTGGGGCACAGGCCTCCTCTTCGTGAGAGGGTGTGGGCCGTAATCCACCACGCGGGCCCTATGCGGATTGCTGAATGTCACATGTCTTTGAATTTTTGGTTCTAGGACATGCCGGTTTCCTCATGATGTTTTCCTTCACCATTTTGAGAGGGTGATGAAATAATTTACATAAAGTAAAGCGCCTGCCTAGGTTTGAACTGACGACCTACAACTTGTAAGTCGCGGCCAATACCACTAGGCCACCACTACTCAAATTTTTCATCTATTTTCTTAAATAACTTCAAAACTATATATTTAAAAATTGTAAAAAAAATATATTCGAGACCCCCACAATGGATGAAATTCCGATTTTCACCCCAAAAGTGACCCCCATATTCCAAATTAATTTATTTAGATTACACGTCCGTGTTTGGGTCACAGATGTTCTTATGTGTGTACCAAATTTCAATTATAACGGTTCAACAGATTCGGAGCAAATTGGCTGTGTCAGATGGACAGACGGACAGACAGACAGACATACGAGTGATTCTATAAGGGTTTCGTTTTTTCATTCGTACTTTCGGAACCCGAAAAATGCGATGTAGGGAAGAATAGATGGAAGCACAGCATGTGCTTTTCTCTTCATCATCGTTCCAATCCCAGCTGAATGACACAGACAAACTCCACCTCCAAACGCTACCACAGTGATCGATTCAAACGGATTCCTGAGAATGTGTTTCTGATCTATAAACAAACTACATTTACAGTTACTGGAAAGAGTGAGTGACACCACAGCTGTTAAAACCATGTCCAAGTGGATTCCATAACACAAAAGACCCAGAGGAAGACCCAGGAAGCGTTGAATGGATTGCATCGAGGAAGATATGATTAAAATAGGCAAGAAAACATTTTGGCGAATTGAGGACAATGCCAGAGCGATATGGAAAAAAATCCTTGAGGAGGCTAAGACTCAAACCCTTGTTGTAATGCCAAAGGAAATAAGAAAGTTTCCAGTTACTATTCTTCAGCTTAAAATACTTACAGCTCTCAATATAAATAGGGCAGGACTGTATATCCATAGGATACAGCTGGAACTCCATCTGGCAGGCGATGATGGCGTGCATCCTCGCGGAGTATCTCACCGTCTGGTCCCTGTACAGCGTGACCGAGGAGAACTTATGGGTTAGCTCCGCTATTTCTGGAAATAATAAAGAAGAGGGTACTAGAAGGGTAACACTTTTCTGTATTCACAAAATTGTTCGTAGAAACATAGTCTAAGACCGTAAACACGATACGATTGGTCTAACTAAAATTGGTTTTTGTTATTTTTTCTTAGTTCTTTAGTTTATAAGTTCCTTACTTTGTCTATATTTTTCTCAAGTCTGGATTTCTGAATGTCTCATTAATTTTAATTATGTGTGTTGAACTGATAGCCCTAAATCTATCTCCTTTCTTTTTCGTCCATCCAAAGGTTGTCTGCAAGAGATTGCTTTGTGCGATAAGCCGCCTATTGTACACTTGTTTCGTAAATGTTTGTCCTGTGCTCATTATGAAGTGTACAATAACGTATACCTTTATAATTTTTGGCTCTTGTGATACAGACTCTTCTAGTACAAGAATCAGGGCAACATTGATTTTGTGTAAATGTGTTCAATAAATGATTATTTATAATTATTAAATAAATAAATGGGCGCCCGTAGAGTTTCTTGCACACTCTTCTCCATAAAGACGCTTTAGATTGTACAACTGGCTTCGTCTTTGACTGGAAGACTCCTTGAAACTCAAAACTACCTGTAAATGGTTTCATTGAAATACGTACTTTGAATTTAAGTTTAAGCTATAAATGTTCTACACAAATACTTGTCAACAATGTGCCCGAAACGGAACCCATTTGTTTTCATATTCATTAAGTAGACAGTTTTCCGTAGACATTGAGAAACTTAACTCTAACTTAAGAACTGAAAACTACTTTAAAACTTCGCTACCGTTTAGACTATGCTACTCTGTAACCCTTTACACCCGGGCTGAAACAAGCTTTAGTTTAAAATTTCATATATTCCGAAGCCCACAGTACCCTTGGTCGGTTGTACCGTCCGCGCGATTTTTTCGAGTGATGTCAGGCACCCTTCACGGTCGATCGACGTCGGTTGCGTTCGCAAAAAATTTACAGTTTGGCGCTAGAATTTATTGATAATAAAAAAACTTTTTTTACAAAAAAAATAGAACCGACTTCCAAAAAAGGTGCAAAATAACATTAATTTCGGAAGTCTGTGTTTCTGGTTTTTTGTCTTCGTTTTTTGAGGCCGACTGCCGAAATTAAAGTTATTTTGCACTTTTTCTGAAAGTCTGTTCTACTTTTTAGTCGTGGTCCCCATTAAATTGTGTTTTATTTATTTTATTTTATTTATTAGGGAAAACAAACAGTAACACATTGCAAATTATAGAAAACAATACAATAAAATGTGATCTAATGTGTAACCAACAACATTTTCCACAGAATAACAATACATAGACATACGGTCGAAGCAATCGCAGTTGATTTGCTGTCATTTTTTGAAGAGTTCCGTTGTCTGTCTCCGAAACTCATCATCTATATGAAATTTAAATGGGACCGTTTTGGAATAGAGCCCTTTCGAACAAAAAAAGAATTTTGCAAATCCGTCCATATATTAGGTGGACCTCTGAAATCAGCGTTTTGTATGGAGAATTTTAAAGAAGTTGCATTTTTCATACTAACATTTTCTTAATTTATTTAATAACTATGAACACTAATATTTTAAAACTTTTATGCAATATTGTTTAAAAATTAAGATAACGTATGCCACTTAGATTAAGCAACAAAAATATGTTTTGGCTAAGTTAAAACAAATAGTGGTAATTTCGCTAACAAAAAGAGGAGTCATTTTTAAAGTATTTTTTTTTGTTTATAGAACTATAAGTAATAAGGTTTTTTTTTACTGTTGGCGATTGTCTATAACGGTCATTATTTGATATAATATCAAGCAATTGATGAATATTTTAATTCATAGAAGTGACGAGGTTTTCTATTTGTGAGAAAAAAAACACCAATTTCATAAAGGTGGGAACCCAAAGACGGAGTTATGCCTGAACATACATAAAAAAAATACAAACATCAGAAATTATCTTTTTGAAGTCGGTTAAAAACTCATCGTTTCAACCCTGGTGTAAAGGCGTAGAAGTAAGGGTGTCAAGTGCATTTCATGGTGTTTGTTTCTAAGTTTTATTCGCTTAAATTTTATGATAACATAACCACAAAACTCACGCCTTTTAACAATGGGGGTTTAGTCTGAAAGTACAGAAAACTACAGATAATAGTCAAATCTCTTTAATAAATTTTAATGTATAATTTTGACAAGTTTTCGTGCTAGAGTTTGACTAGTTTTCAATTTCAAAATCTAAATTCAGGAACCGGTGTGGTCATTGTTTTTTGAAATTTCTTAGGTAGGTGCATTTCTAACGCATACTTCAATAATTGTAGTCCACTATATACTCTCATGTAGGTACAAAACTTGCTGTTAAACTAAGTAAAGGTGTTAAAATTCACAGTTCAGACGAACGATACTAATAACTTACAAACACCCTAACAAGGGAACTTCAACTTGAAGTGCTAAACACTAGCACACAAACTCTACCAGTTCCATGAAACAGTGCTTTGTTCATAGACTATCGTGGCAAGTTCAAGTGTATCGAGTATCGTGTGATCGGAGCTTTTACTCTCTTGATCTCGTAGCAAATTCCATGTGATACAGTAGAACTTATCACATTGCGACCCCACTCCAAATCAGCCCAAATAAATATACAGCATGTAACAAAAACCCTGTCCGGTCCAATAGAGGCTTACTCCTGGTCATACATACTAGAAAAAAAAAATGTACTCGTAACTCATAAAAACCAGAGGATTTTTAATTTTTATAAAATAAATGCTCAATTTAACACTAAATATGACAAATTTTCATAAGTTGACAACACTCCACCGGCCGGCGAAATCTTTTCATTTTTACCTATTTTTATTTCAAACGATACCGCCCTGCGCTAGCCGCACTATAGGATCTAAAAGACCATCTCACTCAGGCGGCTTCTTTGACACGAAATAGTAGGTGAACTTTGTCGAGCGCTCAGTGTTGACTTTGATGAGTTTTTCTTTTTTTTTTAAATTAATTATTTTCATTGGGGAAAAATAATAATATCGTATCCATTAAATGATTACGTATTTAAGCACGCAGTACGATTCCAAATAATACCCTTCAGGATCGGACAGGGTTGTTGTTACATGCTGTATAATTAATTATGCCATTATTGTATAAACAAAGTGACATTCCATAAAAGTTTGTATCCTTTTTTTTGGCCTATGATAAAAGGTCTTATCAACCCTAGGTTACTAAAGTATCGTAATTAGGACGTCAAAATCATGATTCCTAGAAAAATCAAAGATCGCGTTATTCCTGTGACCCACGCTTCATAGTGTTTTGGCAGAAAGGTGTACTGTATCGGCGTTTCCGCGGCCAGGTACTCGACACCTCGCAGCGTAACACGACGCCGACACTTCGTGTGCACTAGTTTTTAAGGGTCTACTACCGGCCAAGTGGCGCCCTCATTGAATAAAAAATCGTAGCATAGCATAGAAAATAAATATTAAAGGATCCAACGTCACGTTTGTTACAAAGAGGATAAAGTATTTTTACGTTGTTAAAACAGCTCTCAGAATGTATCGTATCCAAAGTAGTAGGCAAAAGTACCACCTATTTGTAACACACGCGACGTTGGATTCTTTAATATTTATTTTCTAGGCTATATATACTACGATTTTTTATTCACTGAGGGCGCTACTTGGCCGGTAGTACGGCCTTAAGTTTGTTTGATTAAATACTAGCACTTATCTCACGGCCTCGCTCCCGTGACCTATCCCGCGGGAACTGTTATTTTTTCCGAGATAAAAAGCCTATGTTACTCGCTGATAATTTAGCTTTCTATTGGTGAAAAAATGGTTAAAATCGAGCCAGTAGTTTCGGAGCTAATAAGCGGTACAAACAAACAAACAAGCAGAAAAATAGAAAAATCTTTCCGTTTTATAAATGCGAAAGTTTGTATGTTTGTTTGTTTGTATGTTTGGCTGTCCTTCACGCAAAAACGGCTGAAGGGATTTTTTAGATCATAGCCTGGATTAACATATAGGCTACTTTTTAACCCGATAAATTACAATACTCAACGAAGGCTGAGGTGGAAGTAGAAATCCAGAGAAGGGCTGAACGGGCGGTAAACGCTCACAAAGTACCTGGAGACCAGAAACATGAGAAGTATTTCCATAGCTGGAATCATGAGCGGTAAAGATTGACAAAGTACCAAGTGACCAGAATCATGAAGAGATAATTTTTGGGGCTAGAATCCTAAGCGGTATAGCTTCACAAACCACCAGGAGACCAGAATCGTGACGAAGTGTTTCTGGGGCTGGAATCCTGAGCGGTATAGATTCACAACCTACCAGGAGATCAGAATCACAAAATATATTCCGAGGCTGGTATTATGAGAGGTAGAAATTCACAAATTACCAGGAAACCAGAAACATGAGAAGTGATTCGAGGACTGAAATCATGAGCGATAAAGACTCACAAACTACCAGGAGATCAGGATTCATGAAAAAGTAGTTCCGGAGCTGGAATCACGACAGGTATAGATTCTAAAACTACTAGGAGACCAGAATCATGAAGAAGTGTTTCCGGGGCTGGTATCCGTTTGGACCCTTCGAGTACGGAACCCTAAAAATTAAAAAAACTATTAAAGTGTATGATTCTCTTAATTAATTCTACTTAATTTTCACGTCGTCATTTTTACGAATGTTTACGCTTAGGATAGTTTAGTAATCTAAGGTTATGACATAACAAAAATTCTTTCAAAAGTCAGATTGAAAGCGAAATATACCCTATTTCTAAATTCAGAAGTAATACTAAATTGAAGTAAAATAATCCATATAAATCGAGTTCATTGCCCTCAATATTGGTTGTTCAAATTCAATAATTCTATTCCAATAAGTTTGCATCCCATAAATCGTCGAGTTAGGCAGTTTTTGGCCTTAAAGAGGGAAACGTAGGAAATTGTAATTACTCTGGGATTTACTGTTTCAACTAGGGTTGTAACGGAACCTCACATCCGCCTCTGCAAATATGCATAAATGCCGCAAGAAATTGTTCCTCCGCATCTTCATCAGAAACCGCATGTACGGGCCTTTATCGGGGTTGTACAGGAGTTTAAAAAAAATACAGGTGTAACGAAGTTCTAAATATTGACGGGCCTTTATCGGGGTCGTAACGGAATTTTAAAAAATTTAAGCCTTTATCGGGGTTGTAACGGAGTTCTAAAAATTTACGAGCCTATATCGGGGTCGTAACGGAATTTAAACTCAAACAGTATGATTTTTCATACAAACTTCCATCCCCTATTTTACCCGTCTAGGTGTAGAATTTCCAAAAATCCTTCCTTAGTGGATGATTCCACTGTATAATGTATCTATGTGCAAAATTTCAAGTCTCTAGGTCCAGCGGTTTAGGCTGTGCGTTGATATATCAGTCAGTCAGTCAGTCAGGACTTTCAATTTTATATATATAGATTTATTTATTTACGTAACACGACCGCGTTTGGGTCACAGATATTCGGAGAAAATTGTCTGTGACAGACGGACAGATACACACACAAGTGATCATATTAGAGTTTAGTGTATTCATTCGGACTTAGGAACACTAGAAAGATTTAATTATACATAAGGTTCAAAGAAAAAAATCTATTCTGGTTATTAAATTTTAGAAAATATACGAGTATTTCACAAAATAACAGCCGCAGCAGTTATGTCGCCTTCTATCCTGTCTAAGTGACTCATAAAAAAAACTAACTTCACTAAAGAGTTGCTCACTTGATACTGATTCTAGTGAAAGTGACATGAGAGTAAAAACGTGAAAGTGCCAGTTATATCTTCAGAAATATCCTGATTAGAACTTCGTTACAATCCCGATATGGAACTGTAACTTTTCATTTATAACCCCGGCGGCGCTCATGTGTGCCGCTAGTTTTCCGCTAGTTTGCCTTGCCGAAAAAATTGCCAAAAACCCGATTCACGCGTTTTAAACCGCTATTATCACTATTAGCCACAAGGTTTATAAACCCAGAACCTGACAAAGTCTGTAGTTACACGATGGCCGCCTGTCAACGGCGACTGGCAGATGCTGAAACGTGACGCGTCCGGGGCTTGAGAGTTAAAAACTTGAAACGTGTCTCTAAGTAAATAAAAAGATTCGACATAAATAGTTTGCCATAACTACCCCCAAATGAGGGTGTTAAAGTTTGAATGGTAAAATCTTAACGCTTGGTCCGATAAAGTTAAAACTCGGCACGAATAATTTTTACAGTGGTGACATCCAGGTGTATCCTCCTGCCGAAGCAATGGCGTTCCTCTAGGACCTTAAGAATACGGTGAGCCGGGCACACTGCGCTCTTGTGGTCTATTTTTGAATCTATACGTCAAATTTTCTCGCCTATCCTATAGTGTGAGGTATCGTTGGATAGGTCTTTCAAAATCATTGCGGGGGTTTGAAGACTATTTTTCGATTCAGTGATTATTTTGCGAAATATTAAACTTGAACATGATATTTTTTTTTCGAGTCGAGCATCTCCACCTCACACACTAAAAGCTAAACTGTTGGCCTGAAAAATCGGAAAAAAATATCGTGATATTAGAATATGTAACGAATTTTGAAGGAACACTATCACGGCTACGTTAGCGCTGTTATTTTAAGAGTAATAGTCGAAAAACTTATAAAATGTACCTACTTGGAAAATTTCATAAAAAACTAAAAATCCTTAGAAAAAAATACCTAGGTGAAGTTGTTATTTATATAATATTTGAAACTTACACACACAACTTTTCGTTTTTAAACGTAACACCGTAAACTCGATATGTTCATAGTAATAAACATAAAGCCCCTTTCTAAGTCCGCATGTTATCGGGGGACTACGGAACCCTGAATTGCGCGTGGCCCGACACGCACTTGGCCGGTTTTTACCTTTACCTGACTTGCAACCGCGACTACAAGACTTCTGGACTCCCCTGTGATTGGCGACCCACAGTTTGAAAAACACTTGTCTACAGGAAAACATATGAGAAGTCTAATTTATTTAAAAACATTAAAAAAATATACGATTTGTCCGGAGCCTTTTGCACGCAAGTTGGACTCGTACTTTTATAATTTTCTCAACCTCACCTTGCGCAATACTTCCACAAATTAAGCTCTGTACCTCCGCAGACACAAAGCCTACGTAACATCCCTAATTTTAATTGTATTTTTATGAGTGCATTAAAGCTACGATAACAATTATACCTACCAATAAGATTTCCAGTTTTTGCAGTAAGATATTTTTGATCGCAAAACGTGCCAAGGTTGGTAGGTAGTAGATGTTTGCGATGAGAAGTTGAATATACCGTTTTTCTTTTTCCTGGAAATTACATTTCAAAAATATTGGCTACTGAAAGTCAGGTTATTACCAGTTATCGTGTGCTAAACAAAATCAATAATGCAACATATAAAAATAAAATTCCTGACTCACTCACTGTCTGACTCACGACGCCCAAAAATTTAACCGTGGAAGCTGAAATTTTGCACATAAGTTCCCTTTATGATGTAGACAAGTAATTAATTAAGCCGAATGTTTCGAATTTTCTATGGGTTAGGAAATTCCTGAGAGTACGAAGTCTCGCGCAGAGTGCTTGTTTGTGATCATAATCAAAGTGAATTTCAATTGTAGGGGTCTGATTTAATGAGTTATTCCGGTCAGAACCCCTTGGGGATTAGTTTTATTTTATATTAATTTTCTATTCCGGTCTGCTCCACCGTGCAGGGAGGGGATGACAAATAAATTTAAATGTTTTATTCCGGTCTGATACCCTGGTTATCTTTAACCAATTTTTGGGAGTTTTTTATTATAATGTAAACGTGTATGTTAGTGTTGAGGAACAACGACTCTACATTTTCGTCTTGGCCAAGTCACCACTTGGACGAAATGTAGAGTCGTTGAACCCTTTTTGAACCCTTGGCACCCGGTTTGAACCCTTTTTAATATTGTTTACCTGCAAAAATATGGGTGTGCATTGTGTGAACTACGAAAAAAGAATGTAACAGTGTTAATCTTAACTGTGCTGTGTGCAAGAAAAAAAATTCAGAGGATATTTTTTATTTTATTTGTCATGTTTTTTTTTTGTTATCTGTCCAATGACTTTACATAGTAATTTTAAGTTCTTTTTTTGTTATTTAATGGTCAAAATCTTTTTTACTACCTTGTCCCTATGCGTACATAAATAAATAAACATTTTTTACTTAAACAACTGTTTTACTCTTGACTGTACTTACCTGTCAAAAACATACAGACGAATTGAGAACCTCCTCTTTTTTGAAGTCGGTTAAAAAGAGTAAGGGGATCAGACCGGAATGTCAAAGTTTATAGTGGATCAGACAGGAATTAAAACAAGAATAACCAGAAGGGGATCAAATCAGGGGATCTGACCGGTATAACTCGATTTAATACACCCAATTCAAAAATCTGAATTGGGGATATTGAATTAAACGCCACGATTGACACACTCTGTGGAGTCAGCTCCGTTATAATTTATCACCTTATTGATAGGCTAGCATTTTTAATCAATATGAGCTTTTCTGTTTTATTTAACAGTTTCCTTTCTATATTTACAAAGAAGTGTGGAATATTCCACACTTTTTTTTCAGTTATTAACATATTTTTAAAAATATTTTTACAATAAAAAACTATACAATTAAATTTTTATTATATAAAATTTTAAATATTATTAAAAAAATATAGTTCATCCTAACATAAAACAGCATAGATAGTAAATTGTGTTAATAACATTATTAAGGCGTGAAACAAAGAAAAAAATACAATCTTCATGTCCAAACTTGCATGGTAAGCTAAAGCTCACTTCATAAAATTAGTGACTATACAGTGATAATTTGTGCTCAATCCGAGTGTCCACCAAAGCTACCCTAAGCTATTAAGTAAAAGTGACTTCATAATGGTGTGACCATCACGTTAAGTTGGCAATCTACTGCTATTCAAGATAGGACAAAAATATGCGCTAGTGTGAAATTTTATCACTTAGAACTTATAATTAGCCACTGAATCTAAGGACTAAGAAGTGTACTATATGGTGTTTTGATACTTGAGAAAAATTTAATTCTTGTGTGTTTTTTAGATAGTTGAAATAATTTAATGGTTAATACAAGATTAGTTAAGGTTTAAAAGTAGAAAAATATTTTCACTTTGTAGAAGAAAATAACTTTGCCAATAGTTTTTACTAATAGTAGTTAATTTAATTGGTTCAGTATCAAAAGTTTGAAAGAATATTTTTGTCAAGGCAATTTAATAAGAAAGTTTGTGTTGAAACTTACGACATTAGGTGAATAATAAATATAGAGATACGGAAAAAAACATGCAAGAAAGTTCAAAACTCGACAGGGAACTAATAATAGGTATTGCGAAAGTTTTGCGGTTCCAACTGTTGTGGTTTTTTCCTGTATTATAGAAATAATTTTGATTAAATTTGTATCTATTTTTAGTTAATATTGTCCTCATTCTTTCATGCATTTGTGCTGAGGACTTAATTCTGTAATAACTAAAATAGTTCGTAAGCAAACGTACTGGTTCTCAAGCTAAATTTTGCAAGTGAAAACTCAGTGAGTGAACGAAAGCATTCATTGTTTTGCAAAGTGATTTAAAAGCCCGCTGTACAGTACAAGTCACATAGTAATAACATTTAATTAATAACATATGTATAGTAAAATTAGAAACATTTTCCATGTGGTAACTCAGGCCCTTTAATCGAATATACAATAAACGTGATACGAAAATTAAGTAATAGAAATTAATATAACTAAGTAGGTAGTTGTCATCTTTTACTCTTGTATAGATTTATCATTACACTATAATAATGCAAACTATGTGACACTTATCGTTTCCTGGGTGCTCTGTTACCTGGAGGTAGCAAAAACCGATGAACGTAACTTATGACACGAAACTCGAAACTGAATTAAGTACCTTCGTCCTATAAATATGGGCCAACTATATAAAAATTCCGATTCACGATCGTACTTTCATCGAAAGTTCCAAAAACTTATTTTGGAGGCTCAGTGAATAGATCCACGGGTACACCTTTATGTTTAAAAGAATACTTTTAAAGTATCAAGATGAGTCTATAAATCCTTTCATTCATATTATACACTAATGGAAACAATTAAGGGATAATATAAAAGTTCAATTTTTTTGCGATTTTTCAAATATCCGTATGTTTATTAAAAGTTATCGCATAAGAGTCGTAAGAAAAGCAATTTAACGCTTAAAGTCTCTAGTTTTGAGGTCTTAAGACGATATTTTATTCAAATTAATATGCATCGTGCAAACTTAATGAATAATACTGTGGAAAATTTATTCAATTTCTCGAAACCCGCATTCTAAGTTTCTGTGCAATCATAACCAACGATAAAAAGTTAAGAGCTGAGATATCGATAGTCAAAGACAAAACGATTATTTGCCATTCAAAGTCCGATATCTCAGCGATACGTGGTCAGATCAAGGTTTTTGAAAAAACAAACGAAGCTGAATGCACAAGTTATCTGGTCCATATGGTGGTAAAGTCAGAAAAAAAAATCCGAGTCCATAGACCACAAAAAAAAAGAATTAAATTTTTTTTTTTTTTCCGCTGTATTCATTAAGATTGCGCGATGTACATTAATATAAAAAAAAATGTCGTCTCGAGATCTCAAAACTAGAGACTTTTTAAGCTTTAAATTGCTTTTTTAGCGACTCCGATACGATATTTTTTAACAAACTTACGGCCATTTGATACCGCAAAAAAATTGGATTTATTTTTCATCCTTTATTTTTTGCCATTAGTGTACTTACAAATGGTCCAAAAACAAATCACAACTTTTTTCGTGTCAAGTGTGAGTTCATAAAAAAAAATTACTATTCCTTACAAACCACACAACACAAAATAGATACCAGTTTCATTCATAAGAATGAAAATATTCCAGTAAAATGTGTGAATTGTGTTGTCATATTTCTGTGCAAGCAAGCGTTCGCGCGACTATTTGTACGCATTCTGTCAGTTCTCATAACTGTTTGTTAGGAATATACGAATTCGTGAAAACACGTAAACATTCCCGAGTAAATTGCGTTTGTATACTGGGGAAGTTATGAGCGAAAATATGCAAGGTCCTTATGAATGAATAGGCGTTTGATAATTTTAATGATGACTGCGTATGACTTTTAATAGGTGGGTTATTTACAAAATTTGACACTCAAGGACAGAGTACGCAATGAAGCGGGAAATATTAGGGGAAGTTTTAAAGTTGCACCTATCACTGACAAGATGTCCGAATCAAGGCTAAGATGGTATGGACACGTGATGCGAAGGCCCGATGATTATGTTGTGAAACAGTGCCTTTCCATGGCTACTAAAAAAAAGGGGTAGGGGAAGACCGCAAACCACGTGGATGACAAATGTCCAAAAGGACATGAGAAGCCTCAATGTCAACATTGAAGACACCAAACAAAGAATAACATGGCGCCGCATGATAAAGAAAGCCGACCCCGTGTAACGGGATAAGGCGAGGCTAAAGAAGAAGAGAAGGAGGTTAATTACGAAATTTCAAATTCTGTTTGTAAGATGTGGCACCAGTGACCATGAAGTTGTGTGGCAATTAGTTGTCATAGTATAGGCATTGGCGTGTGATTGGGAGGAATGAGGATCATGACGTGAAGAAATGTTTGAGTATGAATATGGAAAGATGTGCAAAGAAACAGTGGATTGATATTCTATTTGGATAGATAGGTGACTATTGAGATAATAGCAAATAAAGGTGTATGGAAGAAGGAAGAACGTACTTCGCCGACAATTAATAAATTTGTGTAAAGGTAGGAGGATGACGAATTGACGAATTTAAGTCGTAAACTGCTATAACAATCAATTTGTCTCACAGGTGGGTACTATGTAGACACCGACATAGAAACTCTAGGCTAAACCTTCTTCATACTATATTTTTATCTGTGATGCTAGAATTCGATTACAAATGAAGTACCATTAATTTATAGCACAAAGAATAAAAGATGGCAACTTCAATATCACAGAAACAACAAATATCAAACATAATGTATTTATCAGTTATTTACATGAAACAAACAAAAGAGATATATATCCTTTGTTTCTTTACAAACAACGAAAAGAGTTTTCTAAGAAGCTAATGACATTAAATAGCATGTACAACGGGCTTTTGTGACAAAAGGAGCTTTGATAAACTTTCATATTACCGGGAGACCGTGGTTTGTAATTCATTGCGCCTCCTAAAAAGCAAAAGTTTGTTAGATTTAAGTATATTTACTTAATGGATAGTTAAATTTACTTTGAACATGATTAAGAAGGTATGTCGGTGAATCAAGAAAACTTGTCAAATATTTGATGAATTTTTAGGATAGCTTAGGTGAACAAACAGTTAACACTTCAAAAGTTACAATTATTTTACTTAAAATTAAGGCCAAACACAAAATATACAGGAAGGTACAAATGTATTACCATACATGTATAATTTCTGATCGATTTTATGTCTAACAAGTTCTGTAACAAAAAATACTCATTGATTTGAAATGTTTTCCATATCTTTTTTGTTCGTTTTAAAAGCTACAACCTTAAAAAGGTCGAAAAAACACTAGGACTATCAAACGCAATTTGAGGAATTTGTGAAAATTATATCAATTTTTAAATTTAACCATTGAAAGTATCATTTTGCTTTCATGTCATTCCACAAACTGGATTATTAGTCCAGTCATTTGGTAGTTTTACCAGGAAAAATTCTGGGAGTTTTGAAAATTAGTGATTTTATAGATTTTAACGTGCTCTTTTCAACATTTCACTTTGTTAGCTCGTGTCTTTGCCTCTCGCGCCGCCATTTTGGGAAAATTGCGTCAAAATCAGTTTTTTGAAAACATCTCTTTTTTCAAACTCAATTTCCGATGAAAAAACGCGGCACTTCTTCTATCTCATGGTGGTCTGGAAATTAGTTAGGCATAACGTGATGGAGTAGACTTTGCTGCTCTCACACGCTTAAACTATTTATTACACAAAAAAGTAAGCACACAAACATAGGATTTTTTTCTGTTGGTTTAATTAGTTTCAGAACTATTTTCATCAGGAAGAGATATTGACCAAAACTTGATTTTGGGCGCAATTTTTCCAATATGGCGACACGAGCAGCAAAGGTGGCAAAGTAAAAAGTCGAAAAGAGCACGTTGAAATATATAAAGCCACGAATTTTCAAAACTCCCGGAAAACTTTCCAGGTAAAACCCTTTAACACCAAATGACTGGACTATATAATAACATGACTTTATTATATAAGTGGTACAAGAAGCAATAAAAAAAAACAAAATAACTTTTTGTTTTGAAATATCTTAGTAGTTAATAATTTTCCTGGACATATTTAATAATATTAAATATATTGATTTGAATAATTAAACACTTGCTTTTGATGTTAGTTGTATATTAAAATGAGAAAATTCTATTTAATTCTTAATATTATTCGTGGTACTTAATCACTTTGATAAGAAGAAATTCAATATAAAATTGAACCTTTTTTTAACCTATGGGAGGAATATTTTAGTTACCAGACTGGACGAACTATCAATTTTATTATATTAAATATATAAAAAAATCGCTTCTAAAAGAACCTTGAATTTTAAACAGTTTCGAAGCAAACAAACTATGTTTACCAACCAATTTTCTAGAAGCATAAAAAACTAGGCACACAGACACAATATAAACCGATGCGACCAAAGAATAAAAAGATTTTTAATTAGTTTGGCTTCATAAAATATACGTAATGCTTCAAAACATACTTTTATTAATACCAAAATTACTCAAAATTATTTTAGTCACGGAAATGAATTACCTCTATTTTTAATTGCCACAAAAATATTTAAAGCATTTACCTGTAACCTTGGAGTTCAAAAAGTACGGGTCAGGATGCCACAGGTTGTCGAAGAACTCTGGTGGCAGGGTGACATGGTCGTCGCCCTCTTCGAAGATATCCTCGGGTAACTGCAGCCGACTCTCACTCCAAGTCTGCCTTATAAACATGTCCACTCTAAAAGACAAAGAATGAGTATATTTCAGTTTAACTACACATAAAGTTCAAGTCGTTCCGTGTAAAATACTGGGTAAGACAAAGTGACAAAAATGTAAAAAAAAGTCGCCCGTCATGGGACGCCCGGCAGATGTGAAACATCTATTTTGTGTGTGTTGTGTTATTTTGTGTTGTAGTTGTTTGTTGCTGGTTGTTGTTGTTGTTTGTTGTTGTTTGTGGTTGTTGTTGTAGTTGTTGTTGTTTGTTGTTGTTGTTTTTTGTTTGCTGTTTTTTGTTTGTTGTTTGCTGTTTATTGTTTGTTGTTTGTAGTTTTTGTTGTTGTTTTACTTTTTTTCGCATAGATGTTTCTAAGGAGAAGGGAGTCGAGAGTAGCGGCGTAGTTGGAGCATAGTGGCACGACGGCGTCACGCAGTTTGCCGTCACTACATTCGAGTCAATTTTACTGCTAAGCCGCGCCAATAGATGTTTCACATCAAAAGTCCGAAATGTATAGGACTGACTGCGTTACCGGAATGTTACGTGATCAATATCAAACATTACGACAACTGATATCGCTATTAGAATTTCACTTTTAAGAGGCCCTCTAATATATACATATCTGCATACTGTTAGACTGGAAGCCATCCGACTCCAATATATTTATAAAAACCGTCCAAGTACGTGTCGACTTCGCCCATGTAGGGTTCCGTACCAAATGAGAGAATTATCAAAGAAAAAAACTGATTTATCAATAGGGTTGGTATTTGTTGGTAAAATATATGTAATAATAAACATTATCACCAAAAGGTCAGTGGAAAGTTCGAAAATTCTTCGGAACAAAATTTTGTGCCAGACGACGGACAGACGGATAGACAGACACGTGAGTGACAGCAATAGGACAAAATCAAAAGCAATTCTTTGCCGATTTGCTCTAAAATTTGACTACGTTAAATATGGTTTTACTCAAAATTTTTATATTAAAGTCGTAAAAAGTGATGCATACATTTTATAGACGAATTTCACAACAATACATTCCAATTTTGTCATGTCGTTTAGACGTCAAAATGATTCGTAATTATATGACATTTTAAACTTCTTACAGCAAAAAATCACAAAATCGTCGTCGGTTAGTGGTCGATTCATCGTAATTATAATAAAAACATAGCTCACACACTAGATCATAATTGAAATGATGTTTCAGGTTGTGCATTAAAACTTATAGAAATAAATTATTTTAAAAGTAAAATCACGTCTCTAAAATCACGTAAATCAGCGAAATCGGCAAAATTTCGTACAATAATAATAATCTATTTATTTCAGAAACAAATGCCTTAGCTTTACACAATTGTTATTATCACAACAACTTACCAACTATGTTAGTACACAAATACAAATATGTTAGTAACATTAACAGTTACAGGGGCATGTAGCTGGCTTAAGTACATGTTAGAAGGACAATCCAGCTTTTTGGCAAAGACACTCAGGTGACTGTTGGTACTGGCACGCAACCTGTGCTACAAGGATGCTGCTCGCTTGCGCCTGATTGAAGCGAAGCTGTCAGTCTGGGCGTCCGCGAACATTGCTGAGGCACTACAGAAGCGTAGCAGCCCCAACAGCATCCTGAATGCATTACTGTACTAGACGCAAAGAGCATTAACGGCTTTTTGAGTGTAGTTAGTTCAGAGGCTAGACGTGTAAAACACCTGACAGAATGCTTTAAACAGTGATATTTAAACAGCACCTGTGCAGCGTAAGAACCTTCGAATCAACATAATTATTACACCTTACTGCCAACGCTCTTTGCTCTCGGTCCACGTCTAGATTCTCCTTTAAATCCTCCGTGACAATATGCCCAAGGTATTTAAACTGACGAACACGGTTCAAGATACCATTCAAAAAGACAGTTGATTCGCTCTCAGTGGCCTTGTTAGCCGTCTTAAAGATGAGCAACTCACTCTTGACCGTGTTATATCTCAAACCGTGCCCCTCAGCGTAACACACTTTTATCAGTCTTCTCAGACTAGCCAAGTCTAAGGCCAAGGCTGTAGGGACTCGGGCATCTTCTCTAGGAGAGGAAATGGGCCGTAATCCATCACGCGGGTCTAGTGCGGGTTGGTGGATGACACATATCTTCGTTTTTTTTTTTTTTGGTTTTTGGACGTGCCGGTTTCGTCCCGATGTTTTATTCACCTTTTTGAGAGCAGTGGAAACCTACATTATAATTATTATCTTTTTAAATTCATTATGTGAACAAGTCAACTTCCTGTCTTTTAATTAGCGGCAGATGAATATTAAATGTGATTTTAATTAATTGTGTCTTCTATATTCTTGTTAAACGTTACACGTGTTTTATACTTTCGGCGACCATTTGCATTATTACATTATTCCTGAAAATTAGGCTTGTTTATTATTAATTTAGTCCTGTCTGGATGGTGTTGTTTTAAAACAATCTTCCTTGTAAAATGGAGTAATGGATAGGAAATTTCGTTACGTTGACGCCTAAAACAACGTTTTGATAGTGTAGGTTGAGGACGAAAGGCTTTTGACTGATGTTTTTTTGAACATCTACCCTATCAGAAGAGGTAAAATTAGAGTTCGTTTCGCCCACACTTTTAATTTGTTGAATAAACTTTAAAGCGTGCCTTAAATTAATGAAAAAACCGTGTCTGACTTCGCAAATTTAGGGTTCCGTACCAACGTGGGCCTGTGGACGGCGAGTAGTGGGTAGCTCGACGTCCGATCAGCTCCAGGCCCGAGAGTCGATGGCACGTAGTGTTCCACGCGCGCCTCAAAGAGTTGTCAGCAATGCATGACGGGGCCCGTCATGGACGATGCCTGCCCAGGTGTGGTGGATAAATTCGAAACAGAGTTACTGCGTCCCTGATCACTCAGGACAGGGAAGGAACAGGGGTGGGTTTTAGTCAGTAAGAGTCAGACACGTCATCCCGCTCCACCCAGAGCGGGACATGTCATAGGATGATTTACCACGCGCTAAAAAAAAAGCGGTTCCGTACCAAATGACGGAATAATCAAAAAAATAATTATTTACCAATATAATATTAGTATCTGTTAGCATATTAAACATTATCATACAGAATATTAAACATTATCACTAAATTTCAAGTTCATAGGTCAATGGGAAGTTAAAAAATTCGTCGGAACAAAATTTTGTGACAGACGACGGACAGACAGACAGACGGACACGTGAATGACAGCAACAGGGCTCCGTTTGGACCCTTCGGGTACGGAACCCTAAAAATTGTTGGAGCACTTATTCTCCCCGGGATTGAATAGTATTACATTCGTCCGGTCCTAGACATGTAAGTACTTCTCAATGGCAGCTACAATTTGCCGGTCGAATAGGAAATTGCCATAATCTTCACGCTAGACTGAACTGCCGGATCAGTGTCCGCATCACAGTCGACAAACCTTGTCTCCTGCGATCACCAAATTGCCTGGTGAAAATTTTATGTGACCTATTTAATACTTTTAAACACCGATTTTATTCTAATAACATTATAAGTGAGAAATTCTGTGTGTTCGAACATTTGTTGATCAATTGCGTTTCAAGATCTGCACGCAACTGAATATGGCACCGGATAATAGTCCTATTACCCTGGAATCCCGGGCTTGCGGACGGCGAGCAGTGGGTAGCTCGCCGTCCGATCAGCACCAGGCCCGTGAGTCGATGGCACGTAGTGTTCCACGCGCGCCTCAAAGAGATGAGTGTCAGCCACCACTGGTGGGGCCCATCGTGGCCGGTGCCTGCATGCCTAGGGATAGCGGATAAATTCTGAAAATGAGTTACTGTACCCCTGGGCACTCAGGCAGGGAAGGAACAGGGGTGGGTTTTAGTCAGTAAGAGTCTGACACGCCCTCCCGCTCCACCCAGAGCGGGAGTAGTTATTGGATGATTTCCCACCCCACCAAAAAAAAAAAAATCTGTTTAGTCCGTAAGCTAGATTAAATAAAAAATATTGGCTACCTATTTTTTGCTTTATCAAATCAGTGAAAAATGACAGAGATAAAACGCATCAAATTTCAGAAGTGGGGCCTTGTTACGTCACTTTTGAGTAAAATGTGATACAATTTTAACTCAGGTTCACATGTCATGTGAAATTTCTACGCACTGTTATACAGCCTTTTCATTTTCTGTTTACGTGACAAAAGAAAAAAACACGTGTCCAATACTTTTTGGTAATTTATCTGACGGACTAATTAGAACTAATTAATCATCAACCCAATTGTTAACATCATTACTAGTTTATGAAACATCTCGTAAAATCATAAACTCTTAATATTCATTAAAACTTTTATACATTGTAAATATGCAAATTTTGGATGAGATTTATTGTGCTTGAGATGATGGAGCGGCCCCTAGTGTAAGTAACGGGTGTGTAACGTTTGACATAATAACAAAAGTACTAACGATCATAATACCTCATTTCATTTAATATAATTTTTTTAACATAACGATCAAATAATATAATGAATTATGGATATAATTTAATTTTACCTAATTTCATATGGTTTAATGAACAGTTTATATAATGTAAATTTGAAATGATGATTTAATTAATATAATATTCAAAATCTATAAGTAACGTTTAATATGATTTGGAAATGTTTACTTTTATTTTTGCAAAAAACTGATTAGATTTTAAACGCCTGCCACTTTCGTGCTAGCAAAAACAAGTCAATTCTATGATATGGCGACAGCAAAGTTATACACCGGCTTGTAGTTAATAGGTTGAATCTGTTCAAAAACCGAATCGGGGCACCCCGACTTTACGTAGTCTTTTGGCTCCTACCCTAGAGTGTATTAAAAACCGGAGGCGCGGCGGGAGAGCAACCCCCGCCCGCTGTGGTGACCAGCCTCAGCCGCTACGGCTCGCATGGGTGCCTATGCTTTGTTACGGAAGGGCAAAGGGGTTGCACTTCCCGCAGCGCTGGACACGATGCAGAAGAAACTTTGATTTTTTGAGGTTAGGTTACAATATAATTTGCTTTTCTCAAGAACGATGCGTTACCTTAGAAAATTGGTTAATATGAAAGTTAGGTCAAATAAACATTATTAAAAAAGAGGCATTATACAATTTTAAAATTATATGAAATTAACGTTTTACTAAATGAAATTAGAGTAAATGAAATTTATATCAAATATAACATTAGATCATATGAAATTAGGCTTACTGTTTTTAAAGCATATGGAAATTATGTCATATGAAAGTTATGTCAAATGAAATTAGACTATCTGTTATTATACTAAACATTACACAGCCGTCCGTAACACAGGTTAATTCTCAGCACTGAACTGGGTCGCCATGGGATCTGGAGGCAAAGGTCCTCGTGCACCTCTATGAGTGGCGTGAGGAGGCGAAACGCGGGGGCATAAATCCGCTGCCGCGACACGTCGCACCTCAGTGGACAGAGCTCCGGCAGGATCTCATGGCGACATGGAGAGAACGACTGTCGCAACCCAGCGCAGGGCACGCCGCAATTGCGGTGGTAAGGACCCTCTTTGAGGAGTGGCTGGAGAGGCGCCACGGCGTCCTCGCCTTCTGCCTGACACAGGTCCTCACGGAAGTTTCGGGAGGTTCCTGTGTAGGACAAGGCGGAGGGAAACGCCCGGGTGTCACCACTGTGCGGATCGCCAAGAGGAGACGATGGAGCACACGGTGGAGGTTGTGCCCCGCATGGGCGGAGCACTGCTGTGTCCTCGTGGAGGCAATCGGCGGCAGCGATCTGTCTCGCCCGGCTCTGGACCAGGCCTTGGTACGGAACGAGAGGGAATGGGAAGCAGCTACCTCCTTCTGCGAAGCAGTAATGCTCGCGCAGGAGGAGGTGGAATGGGTGAGGGAGACTCAACAGAGTCGCCCTCACGCCCCCAGCAGCAGCCGCGCACGGGACGCCCTGGTCGTCGGGGTTCGCGAGACGATCTCCAGCCACCGTAGACGTAGCTCGCTGCCCGATCAGGATCAGCCCCGAGAGCTGACGGCGCGTAGTGAAACACGCACGCCTCAAAGAGATGTCAGCGATGCATGACGGAGCCCGTCATAACCGATGCCTGCAAAGGGGTCGTGGATAAATTCGAAACAGAGTTACCGCGCCCTTGGGCACTCAGGGCAAGGAAGGAACAGGGGTGGGTTTTAGTCAGAAGTCTGTAGCGGGAAAGGTCATAGGATGATTGCCCGCCCCATAAAAAAAAAAAGCTCGGAACTGGGTTTTACTCCGCTATCCACTGTGGCATTCCTGTACGTCAGTCATGATGTATCATTTAAGTTAACTCATCGTTTTTTTTAAATAAATATTATTATTACTAAATAGTTACAAAGGCCGTTGCCAGTCTGGTGCATCACGTCACTAGCATCTCGCTTTTTTTTTTTTTGGTCACTGTCCAGACTCCATAAGTTTTGCCCCTGACAAAAATCACTCAACGCGGCTAAAGAAGTTTTCACTTCAAAAATAAATCAATATTTTTACCTGAAATCCATGTCTTCAACATTGATAGAGTTGACATCTACCACATAGATGCTGAACTCCACGATAACCGGTTGGCCCTTCCGCGCCGGTGGTCGCATTTCTGAACAAAAATTAAGATTTTTAAAAGTTGTTGTTTTATAAATTAATTGGTTTAACATCATTTCAAACATACAATTATTTTAGGAACTATTGAGGTGGTCACATAAAAGAATAGTTTCTAACAAAAGTATTGTCCAGGAAATTTCTTTGATCGTAGGTTTGACTTCTGCCTATATTTCTACACAACTGCCCAAAAATTTGCCAAAAAATTCAATGCAAATTCTTCGTTATAGTTTAGAAAAACATAAAAGGGTTTGTAGTTTTTATATGTAACATTACGAAGAATTTGCATATATTTTTATCGTGAAAGGTATTCGTGGATTATTTACCGGAACTTTAAAAATATCGAAAGGAAAGTGTTTTCCGATTTCCGGTTGTTATTTTTACCCCAAAAATTGAGTAAAGAGCATGAAAATTTTGGGTAAAGTGGTTTTACCTTACTATACTATCGGTAAAAGCTGTTCTTTCCTAAATGTCAAATTCTAAAAATAAATCTTGAACGATTCTATTTTTGGTTGAAATTCATCTAAGTTTCTTCCTTCACCAAATACCAATTTGGCGGTAATGGTTCACAAACTTTCACCTTTACTTATCATGATTGAGGCAGAAATTATAGAACGCCACGAACTATAGACAATGTGTTTATTAGATCCAGTAATAAGATTGATATAGTTATCAGTAACAATTTATATTGTGTTTGATACATTACATACCGTACATCATTATTAATAATATTAGATAATAATACATTTTAAAAGTGTACATGCAGCAGTAATACAGAAAAACCGGCAAAGAGAGAGACGGACTTGCGCGCAAAAGATTCCGAACAAATCATATTTTTTTCAGGTTTTTTTTACACTGCCTCCACCTGAAAGGTCCTGTAATCTAAAGTAAAGAACTAATTTACTTATGTATTTTTTTCAAAATTTTAGGCCCAATGATTTCAGAGATAAGGGGGAAGGTGGGGAATGGTCCCCATTTTCCAAATTATTTATTTAGGGTACACGTTCGTATTTCGGTCACAGATATTCATGTGTGTACAAAATTTCAACTCCATCGGTCTAGCAGATTCGGAGGAAATTGGCTGTGACAGATGGACAGACGGACAGACAGACACACGAGTGATCCTTTAATGGTTCCGTTTTATCATTCGGACTTTCGGAACCCTAAAAAAGAGAAGAAAAGGGTAACATAACATAATCAGCTTTCATTATTCTTATTCTCTCGATCATTCTTCGACATTATTATTGATCGCTATTTTTAATTTAAATCATTATTTTAAATGAAAATAATGGTTTTTAATTTTATTAATTGCATTATAATCTCAATTTAAATGATGAAATTACTGGTAGTATTATTACGTTATTGCTAATTACTAAATTCTTGCAATGCTGAATATAATGAAACGCATATATAGTATATATCTTAAGAACTTATGTTGGCCACCTATATTCTTGAAAATAAATATTATAATATCATTCATTCATTTATAGCTTTCTATTGTTCCTACTGCTGGTACTAAGCCTTCCTCTTTGAGAGAAGGAATGGACCGTAATCCACCACGCGGACCCAGTGCGTATTCTTGGTAAAAAAAAAACAGCCAAGTGCGTGTCGGACTTCGCATATTTAGGGTTCCTTACCAAATGTATTTTTGACTATTTGTATGGCTTTGGGTCAACAAGACGCTTATACTGATTTTTTTTATTGGTTTTTAATATCGTTGCCCCACACTAGGAATTATTCATGTATCGTGGATGCGTTCACAAACATGTAAAGTCACATACACAGGACAACCAGACCCAGAACAATTATCTGTGGGCCATACAAATATTTGTTCCGTGCGGGAATCGACCCCCGTCATGCAGCGCAGCAGCCGAACGCTCAACCACTGCGCCAACCGTGCCGTCAAAATTTGCTCGACAGACAAGGAGTCTCTCGAGAGTGCCTCCGAAAGCACGGTAAGCCGTTGGTCCCGGCTGTCAATCGTATATCTTTGACAGTCGTTACGGGTCGTCGGAAGCACGAAAGTCTGACAACCAGTCTTACCAAGGGGTATCGTATTACCCTGTAACTGGGTTGTGGAGGTCAGATAGGCAGTCGCTCCATGTAAAATACTGGTATTCAGCTCCATCCGGTCAAACTGGAAGCCGATCTAGCCGGCGAGCCGCTAGTTGGTTCATAAATGTAGGTACATCTGACCTTTTGAATCAGTTTGCTCCAGTGCGAAGCCGAGGCGGGCCGCTAGTTAGTTCATAAATGTAGGTACATCTGACCTTTTGAATCAATTTGCTCCAGTGCGAAACCGAGGCGTGCCGCTACTTGGTTCATAAATGTAGGTACATCTGACCTTTTGAATCAATTTGCTCCAGTGCGAAACCGAAGCGGGCCGCTAGTTGGTTCATAAATGTAGGTACATCTGACCTTTTGAATCAGTTTGCTCCCGTGGGAAGCCGAAGCGGGCCGCTAGTTGGTTCATTAATGTAGGTACATCAGACCTTTTGAATCAATTTGCTCCCGTGCGAAGTCGAGGCGGGCCGCGCTAGTTGGTTCATTAATGTCATCTGACCTTTTTCAAGGACGTCTAAACGATACCCACCTCAATAGCAGTATTTTACACAAATTGTGTCCCATGTTATCTCTTTAATCCAATTACTAGAAAATACTCCTATCCTTAGATTACATCGGTTGACTTTCCTACCCAATTATGAGCACCCAACGGTATCAACTGTTATAAGTACGGTCTACCATGACTCAGTGTTAACAATTGAACTACGAAAACCACCCTTGCTGCTATAATATTAAGGCGATGTCAATGTCAAAAACAAACTGTTCCCACAGAAATGCGGTTAACTCTCATAATGACAATTCGGGATGGACAATTTAATGTTCAGATGAAAATCTTTTCGAAATGTTCAGCTTTCGCTTGCTATGTATTGTTCCGTGGTCCTTATGGCTCAAGTGGACACAATAAAAAGGATTTCTTATCGGTCCTTTAGGGACTGGAGATGGGAAAAGGACCTTGTCAGGTGGACATTTTTTAATGGTTGTTGTTTAGGGTCTGTTTCGGTGGTCGTTTAGTGCTTTCGATTGTCATGGGGTGCCTACAAGTACCGATTAACCGCTTTTGCAGAAAGGTGCAACGTGACATTTCGATCTTGATTCATAGAAAATGTTCTACTTAAAGAAAAATTATCTTTAAATATATTTTCACAGAAACTGTCCAACGGATAGAATAGCCATAGAACAATTGAAAAAGGATTTGTTAACTACAATGAACTCTTTGTAATCATTTTTAACGAACTTCGAAAAAGGAGGAGGTTCTATGTTCGACTGCATGTATGTTTTTTTTGTATGCCTGGGTTTGAACTCGTGACCTACAACTTGTAAGTTGCGGCCGTTACCACTGGGCTACCAACCAACTCGATGCTCAAATGTATGTGACGCATCGTGTAAAAAGTCCCTAATTATATGAAGAATAAAAAAGAAAAAATTGTTAGCATAGGTCATAAACCGTCCGCCACTGTATCACACAAGTATACACAACTTTATCGATTGACTGCAACTCAGGCGATCGAGTAAATAATAAATAGACTGGCTTATTGATGTTATGTAATACCTACCTTTGACATAGTTCTCAGGCAGAACGACCCGTGGTTTTAGTGTGTGATTCCTCTTCGATGCGACATCATTGCAAAGCCTGAAATAAAGGAAAAATCATGGTTAATACTGTTCTTAGGGTTCCAATAGTCTGAATGAAAAAATGGAACCCTTATAGGATCACTAGTGTGTCTGTTTGTCCGTCTGTTCGTCTGTCACAGCCAATTTGCTCCGCATCTGCTAGACCGATAAATGATGTTTATTCAGTAAATAGGTTACAAGGAACACTTTTACACGTCAATGTTTTTTGTCAGTTTAAGCTAGATGAGGCCGGTGTTTCCTAGCTGACTATTCTGAGAAGAAACACCGAAACAAACTCAGAGGTCAAAGTCTCTTTTAAAGTGTTGAAATCCATACAATGTGTACTGGTTAAATCATATGAGAACCATGTACGTTTATGTCTGGGATGAGCTTTTTGAAGAAAGCAACACACAAATTCGAGTGGACCTGTCCAGACAGTGCAAGCATTTGTCAGTCATCGCGAAGCTCAACTCAGGACTTTGAGGAGCTCAACGAACCGACGAACAATACCAAAGTAAGGACATTTGAGTAGGCCGCAAAAATACTCAAACTGTCAGACAATCATAAAATCTACATGAATATAACGACATACATAGTTCTCGCATTCACATTATTCTATATGAATATCTGAATATCTCTGACCCAAATACGGGCATGTACCCTAAATAAATTAGTTTATAATATGGGGATCACTATTGGGGTGAAAATCGGAAAATTAAAAATCAAAGTTTTTCAAACTGTGTCGTGCGACATATCCAATAAAAGGGCACATAATGAGGGTTTCAAATATATATTTTTTTTTCATAATTTTAAACTGTATGATTTTGAAGTAATTTAATAAAATAGACGAAAAATTACCATTACCCCCCTTATCTCCGAAACCACTGGTCCTAAAATTTTGAAAAAAATACAAAAAGTAATTCTTTACTTATAGATTACAGGAAAACCTATAAGGTGGAAGCATTTAAAAAAAAACCTGAAAAAAATACGATTTGTTCAGAATCCTTTGCGCGAAAGTCCGACTCACTCTTGGCCGGTTTTTGACAAGTTTTTATTTAACTTACAATGTTCGTATGTGAGTCGCTTCAAAATCTACCATTTGTTGGTTTCCGATAGAGCTGAAATTTGACTTAGGGCTGATTTTTCAATAGTCAGATAACTTTTAACTGAGGAATAAAAATTGCGGTTTGACATAATTTCTATACAAAAACTGTCAAAATGCCATTTTTATTCCTCAGTTAAAAGTTATCTGACTATTGAAAAATCAGCCCTTAGTCATGTAAGTCCGGTGGTAATGCAATATTATGATACCATCGAGCTGTATATTTACACTTAAGGTCACTGTACACCATATTAAGTCTAGTTAGTATAAGTGTACGACAATGATGATATTTTGTATTTTTGTATCGAGCTGATCTGATGATAGCGCTTGAATGTAAGGACTAGAACTCCCTGATGGCAAAGGAATCCCTGATAGCGAAAGGGAGAATTTAGGCTATTTTGTTATCAAGAGTAGTTTCCATTACGAATGATGACGATTATCTAAAGGTTGTAAAAAGAAATACTTTTAATTTATTTATAATAACTAATTTAAATATATATTTTTATTATAAACAATGTAGACATAATATTATTATAATGTCTACATTGCTCGGGGTCTAAAGATTTTTTGATGAGTTGGTGGAAAATATTTAAAATTTTAAAGGTTTTAGTCTAGAGTTTATTTTTAACAGACTATAACTATAATACATATTATACTAAACTAATAAAGTATCTAGAGTGAAGTGTGGTTGGTATTTAATATTTATGCAAAACTTAACACCCTTAGGGAAATTCGTTCATTGACTGCTAGTCCGGTCATTACCATCAGTTTTTAGGGTTCCGGACGATCAAATGAAAAAACGGAATCCTTATAGGATAACTCGTGCGTCTGTCAGTCGGTTCGTTCGTCATAGTTAATTTGCTCTGAATCATATTAGACCGATTAAGTTGAAATTAGGTACACACATGAATACCAGTGACCCAAACACGAACGTGTCAGAGATGAAAGGGCTTTTTTAACCGACTTCAAAAAAAGGAGGAGGTTCCCAATTCGACTGTATTTTTTTTATTTTTTATGTGTGTTACCTCATAACTTTTTACTACGTGAACCGATTTTGAAGATTTTATTTTTATTTAAAAGCTGTTGCTTCAATTTGGTGATGATATGATAAAAGACTTCGGAGTTACACAATGAAACTCTTCAATAAGTGATAGCAAACCTTCCAGAATTTCTGCAATCGCATTTCTGTACATTGTTTTCACCACTTCACAACATTACATCACACCGATACGCTCTGAAGGGGTATACAGATTTGTACAGTTCACCCTGATACACCCTAATTTCACCAACTATATTCAAATTCCCTATTTTTGGGGCTATCAATTCGGGCATAATTTTAATATTAATTTAGTTTTAGAATGGGGTACAACAACTAAAAAGTGAAAAATAAAAAACTTTTTACAAAAAAAAAATACAACGACTTCCATAAATAAATACAAAAAAATGCAAAATAACTTTAATTTCGGAAGTCGGTGTCAAATAACGAAGAAACAAAACTGGAAACACCGACTGCCGAAATTAAAGTTATTTTGCATTTTTTTGTATTATTTATGGAAGTCGGTTGTATTTTTTTTTGTAAAAAGTTTTTTTTATGTATTTTTTATAATTTTAATGTTTTTTTTTAATTTATTTCGCCCACCTTATTTCTGAAACTACTGAGTCTAAAATTTTGAAAAAATACAGAATTTAGTTTTTTACCGATAGATTACAGGAAAATCTAAACGATGATTTTTATAAAATGTAAAAAAAAAAATTCTTTCGGAACCCTCTGCGCGTGTGTTAAACTCGTTCATGGCCGGTTTTTTGGTGTATATAAGTGTTTCAGTACCAGTAAAGTTAATCATACAAAAACCATTTACTGTCTTACGTTGGATTACAAAACGAAGCGAGAAAATTATGATTAACTCAAACATATAATAGAAAACTATTATTTTAAAGTTTTTGACCGAGGGTTCACGCGTATGAAAGTCGAATTTATCTAAAAAGGTTTTAAGTCGTGTCCCAGGTCATGGTCTTACTGTGTTCTGAATTTGTTCAGCCATTGAGGTCAAAATCTATAAAAATAAAAATCAATTGCTGAATGTATTTACAACGCATCCCTTCAAAACGGTTGCACATATTTGGCATTTTTTTTCATTTTATTCATAATTGAGACCACAAGGTTTTTAAGAATAGAATAGAAGAATAGAATAGAATAAACATTTATTCGACACAGACACAACACAACAGCAACAAACAAAAGGTAAAGAAAATAACAGAAAATATTGGGAAATCCAAAAAATTCACCCATGCACATGCATGCATGGGTGGGTCACTAGTTTATAATATTAGTAGGAAGTAGAATAAGTACAGTTGCAGTAAAGTTCAATTGGTATTTTTAAAAGGAAGCTAAAAGATTTCCTTGAAGAAAAATAATTATTTAATATTGAAATGATTGCGATACTTAATATAACGTAACATAAATTATAAGAATAATATGATATAATATAAAATTAATGAATAATGATAATTCATATAATGTAATAAAACTGTAATATTGAGTGTGTAAATATATTTTTAATTATTTATAACCATTTAAAAAAATAGGCAACTAAGTTCTAAGAACCTACGTATTTTTTAACATCTTCAAAATTCTGTACGCTTAGTTCGCAATAAAGAATTTTAATTGGAAAGTTTTATTGACATAAAGGTTATGCACACATCAAATGAAAATCCCCTGCAGGTATATTCGCTAACTCAGTTGATATTAATTGGATGGGCACTTTGCAGTCCATTGTTACTTTGCTCGGATTATTATAGGCTATACGGAGTACGTTTTTGTTTTTCTATACGTCAAAGCAGCAATGGACCGCATAGGGCCTATCAAATTGATTTCAACTGACTTAGCGAATACATCTGCTGGTCCCAAAATATGGGAAAATAGATAAAACGATAATAATATACATAGTTTTGTTGTTTGTTGTTTTGTGTTTCATTTTGTTGTTTGTTTATTTTGTTAAATTAAATTTAGCATACAAAAACTTAAATTACCTAACACTTACTTAAATTATCTTTTAACAATGTCCTTCACTATATCAGCTATCGAGTTCTAACCTCTGGAGACAAACGCTTTCACGATTATTGAATTTTAAAATAGATTAAAGTGAACTTAAAGGTCACACAGTTTAGTAACGTATGCACTGGGTATTTCTAGACTGTGGTAGACAAGTCCATTTAATTTGTCCGAGTAGAAGCTCGACTATAGCTGGTTATACATGGGTAGCCCCGAGGTTATCGTCGCGCTATAAACTATTGTTTCAACATTTTGGCACGCAGTGTCCATAACAAGCGGTCATGCAAGTAAGTAATAATTTACTGTCGCAAAAAAATAAGCTCATTCGTAACATCAGTGTTGAAAATATAAAAAAAAACGTATGAGGGAATCATCGAAGAAAAAATCTGAATTATCAATATATTATTTGTTAGTTAATTTTACGTAATAATGAACATCATCACCAAATTTCAGGTTCATATGTCAATGGGAAGTTAAAAAATTCTTTGGAGCAAAATTTTGTGACAGATGACGGAGAGACAGACAGACTGACACGTGTAGCAATAGGACTCCGTTTGGACCCTTCGGGTACGGAACCCTAAAAATGAGAGCGGCTATCCTAATCCTAACTACCTAACTAATTAAATTTTAAATTCAAAAGTAAGTTTGTTTGTTACCTTTTACGCCTAAATCAATGATCATAAAATTTAGATATATCTTAAAATTTTGTATATACGATGTCAGCTTCAGCATCAGAGCTTCCGAAAGAATGGGTCTTAAAATGATCATGGACAAAACCAATATAATGGCAAATACCCATGTGACACCCACGGTGGAGGATAAATGCCCGGGGTGGAGGATAAATTCGAAAGAGTTGCCTCGCCCTTGGGCACTCAAGGCAGGGAGGAACAGGGGTGGGTTTTAGTCAGTAAGAGTCTGACACGCCCTTCCGCTCCACTCTAGAGCGGAAAAAGTCATAGGATGATTTCCCATCCCCCAAAAAAAAAAAACACCCACTCCTATCAAGATCGGAGACTCTACCCATGAAGTTGTAGACGAGTACGTCTACCTGGTACAAACGGTCCTGTAAGGTAGGGCTAACTTGGAGGAAGAGGTCAATCGTCGAACCCGACTCGGCTGGACGCCATTCGGGAGGCTGCGTGGTATCTTCTCGTCCCACATACCACAGTGTCTCAAGACGAAAGTCTATGACCGGTGCGTGGTGCCAGTGATGAAATATGGAACAGGAACGTGGTCGCTCACAATGGGCCTCATCAGAAGGCTTAAAATCACCCAAAGGGCAATGGAGAGGGCTAGGCTCGAAGTTTCCTTGCGTCATCGAATCAGGAATGATAAAATCCGCAAGAGAACCAAAGTTACCGACATAGTCCGAAGAATCGCCAAACTGAAGTGGCAGTGGGCAGGGCACATTGCTCGCAGAATAGATGGTCGATGGAGCCGAAAAGCTCTGGAGTGACGACCGCGTACCGGAAGATGGAGTGTAAGAAGGCTTCAAGGTAGACCGACCACCTGGTGAGGGTCGCGGGTAGCCGATGGATGCGAGACGTAGAGTCGGTCATTGTGCCGACACTTGGAGGAGGCCTATATCCAGCAGTGGACGTCTTTCGACTGAAAGGATGATGATGACAGTATCAGCCCTTATCTTCGTGTTCAATCAAAATCTATGTATGGGTGCAATCAACAAAATAATAAAAACGTAGTTGGCAGATTGATTGGCTTATCCTATTATTTTTGAGATTAAACATAAGTCCCTCAAGCGCTGGAAACTTACTTTTGGAACTTGAAACTTCGAGAAACAGCAAAAAGTTGAATGCTCTCCAAAATAATTTATTGGAGTGGTACTTACTCGTTTTGTTCAAGAATAAAGTTAGTTCTCGCAATAGGTAGGGTTATATTTCTGCGTTCGAATTGATATAAACAGTAAACAATGTGCTCTTTTGTCAAACTTTTTATTTGTTACTCATTACAATTAGCTCGTGGCTTAAGTAATTCAAAACTGCCACACGGGACGTTCCATCAGGTGAAGCTATGCTTACTGGGATGGGTGACCATCTTTACATAACGAGACTCCTCCGTGCCTCGGAAAGCACGTTTAGCAGTTGGTCCTCTGCTTAATGTGATTATGCTTACGGATCGTGAAAAGGTAACAAACAAACTAGCTTTCGCATTTAGAATATTAGTTGCGATTAGAACTTATAAGACACCTAATTTATGGAAAACCAATGATTTAAATAGGACAAAGTGCATTTTGTTCTAGGTACCTATATAAGAATTTATTTTCATCAGACTGTAACTACAATACATGTTATACTAAACTAATAAATAACTTAATAAATAAAATATGTACAAGCGGCATAAAAGATCCGGTAGGAGTACAGCTCATTGGGCATCAAGAAATTCGTCCACATCGCTGTCAATGGGAAAAGTGCCCAGAACGCTGGCAGCATTGCCACGTTGAATGGCAATGCTGATCCGTTGGCCGAAAAAAAGGCCAGCCCTCTGGTCACGTGAAGAGTCGACTAAATGTTTGCTGATGTCACGGAAAACTCGATGAGCACTCGGCCCCCATGGCCCTAGTGTTTCAACCCCAAACGGCTCAAACATATAATTCCCAATAAGGTTGTTACATTTGTGCCGTTAGAGGTTTTCTGTACCTGTAGCAGCCGCCCCAGCACAGCTAGGTAATATGTAGGTACGAAATTGCAAACAAGAAAGTAACCACGATAATTTATGTAAAAGCTTGCACTATTTTTAGGCTTAATAAAAGTGGAATTTAAAGTAGTTAGTAAATTCCGTTTCAGTTTTACGAGTCAACTGATATACGAACTTAAAAACTTCTCTGGAATTTAACATCAATTTTGAGTTTTATTTCCATAGCTTTAAGGGTTTTATTGTTGTGTGGTGTAAAGTAGCATGAGCCGAAATTTTTAAAGAAAGATACTGAAAAGAAACGCAAGCGTGGGATATTGAACCTTAGGCGTAAAGGAATAAGGTTTATATGGAAGTTGTTGCAGGCTATGACGTCAAAGAAAATTGTTATTATGCTAACTTAGCGTGGTATATTTAAATTTAGTGCCAGGGCTCACGTGCTGGCGTGCCTAACCTATTTTAGTATAAAATTGAAAGTTTTAGTGTACTATGAAGGCATTCGTTGTCAATTATGTACTAGATTTCCAGTGTATTATAATATTTTAATGTCTTAGAAAGTCAGAATTATTTTTAACCTTTCTATACCCGCGTCTAAGTTTGTGACACCTGGGCACGCACGGTCTGACAGACCGAAAATTTGGAACGCAATTTAGTACAATATCAAGTAAAAATATACTAAAATGATGTTTTCTAAAATTAAGAAATAACCGAATGTATCAACAATTTACAATTAATTTTCTGAGTAAATGTCTCTGAAACCTAACGAGATTTTCGTAAGACTACAAAATGCAAGCAAAAATATTTTTTTCTTCAAACAAACAAATATAAACTTTTAAATCTGAAATTTTACTACATGGTGAACAATAAAAACAGAAAAAAAACCTAATCTCAACACAGAAAAACAAATTAAGGAGTGCAAAATACAACAGTACCTCTGTAAATACAACAGTACCTCTGTAAATACAACAGTACCTCTGTAAATACAACAGTACCTCTGTAAATACAACAGTACCTCTGTAAATCTACTTCATTCATAAACATCCTTTTACATCATAATTTTTCTTTCTCCTCATAAACACGAATTTAAATCCCTCCCACCCTACAAGGAAATCCGAAGGTGTCAGCAAGAAAAAGTATTACAAAAACTGACAAAGCTGAATGTCGCAGTCATTTAACACGATTTACGCATTGCGACGGACTGAATAAAATTTACACCAACAGATAATGTATAATACCTACTGTTTAATGGCAAGGAGGTGTTAATTTATTATTCTAGACTTCTAACTTGTACTACAATGCTATTTTTACATTAAATTAATGGTTGAGTGCAAAAGTCACGACTTCACTTGTCTAAAATATTTTAATTAATTAATGATAATAGAGGAGTATGGAAGAAAAAGACATGTTGCGCCGACCCCAAATAAATTGGGATAAGGGCAGGAGAATGAATGAATGAAAAATTTTAATTAATTAATGATAAATTTTTACACTAAAATAATTACATTTGGAAAATGAAAATGTAGAAATGAGGGCTTCTGCATCCGGACTAGACGGTTGTCAGTATCTCAGATTACATTTCATCCCCTTTTTTTTGTGGGGTGGGAAATCATCCAATGACATCTCCCGTTCTAGGGTGGAGCGGGAGGGCGTGTCAGACTCTTACTGACTAAAACCCACCCCTGTTCCTTCCCTGCCCTGAATGCCTAAAAGCGAGGTAGCTCTGTTTCGAATTTATCCTCAACCCCTGGGCAGGCAACGGCCATGACGGCCCCCGTCATGTTTTGCTGACAACTCTTTGAGGCGAGCATTACTGCTTTGCAGAAGGAGGAGACTGTTTCCCATTTCCTCTCGCTCCGTACCATGGCCTGGACCAGGGCCGGGCGCGAGGGGTCGCTGCCGCCGATCGCCTCCACGAGGACACGGCGGGGCTCCGCCCAAGCGGGGCAGATGTCCACCGTGTGTTCCACCGTGTCCGCTGGGCGATCCTTACAGTGTTTCATCCCCTTACATAAGTTTTGCACCTTTAGTAGCCAATTATGAAGATTAATCATACTATACATCAATCACGCAAAAATGGCTGAACGTATTTGGATGAAATTTTGCAAACAGGTAGGTTATAACTTGGATTACTCTCTCTTTTTGCTCTTGGATTACGGATCGCTACTTTTTTTCCGGTAGCATATTTTTCTGCCTGTGTAATTTATTACCAACAGAAAAATGGTTTTTCCTGATCACCAGGTGTCCCATAAATTAGGCGTATTATTTTACTAGCATTGGAAGAATCAATTAATTATGATACATAAATAAATTATATCGGTTTTCTTTCGCGATCTTCCAATAATAATTCTTATTGATTTCGTTCATGAATTTCCTTATTGTATATTTTATTTTAATATATCTCAGCGCAAACTAAGTTGTTACAGTTTTAGCTGCGCCAGAAATAGCCTCTTTCTCTTCAATATAATAAAATGTTGCGATCAGATCAGATCAGAGATCAGATCACACACAGTTATTTGCGATCAAAAGTAAATCTGCCATACTTCTTGACAGACGAATTGTGTTCGCTTTATTTTCATAAGCATACACAGCTGCTACCCTATGTATAGACTCATTGAAGTTCGGAATACTTATTTGACTCTACGCGGATGAAGCAGGGGAATATTTCTTGTCTAATCGTAATCATCTATTTGACAGAATGACGAATATGTTGAAGGAACTTATTAGTTTTGCATATCCAAAAGAGGAAAGATTTTATTATACGATCTATCTTGCTTTGATTTTCAAAAAAGTTGGGTAGTTAGTTATTTTTACAAAACCTTTCTGCTAATTTTGTGTTAGCTTTTGGAGAAAAAAAACTAATTATAAGTCGTAAAGAGCTCGTTATACATAAATAAGTATGTATCAACCATATCGATCCGTCACAACTTCTGATGTAGGACAGTATGCCCAACGGCGCGGTAACTCTGTTTCGAATTTATCCACAAACCCTGGGCAGGTATCGGCCATGACAGGCCCCGTCATGAATGCTGACAACTCTTTAAGACGTGTGTGGAACACTACGCGCCGTCGACTCTCGGGCCTGGTGCAGATCGGACGGCGAGCTACCCAGTACTCGCCATCTGGGTTGATACATCAGTTGTTCTGTTTAAATTTTCATTCATTTGGCATTATGCAAACATTAAGCTAAATGTGTTTTGAACTCTGAATGCATCATCAGCTTAATTTAATTAATAACGTCTTTCATTTCCCAAACGTGTACCAAATGTTTACAGCAAACATCCGGTTACGTTTGCCTAGTAACCTTCTGTGAAATCTCTACAGAGTGTAACTTTAATTAGTGGTCACAGTTTAGTTATTGCTTGCTTTTTAGAAATAAACAATTTTCTGCGCGCGGTCGAAATCGGAACTGAACGTTTTAATTTTACTTTTCTCAATGTTACTTATTACCAAGGTGAGATGTCAAATGCGTAAGGCACTAGTCCCACCGCTGGCGATGATCGAGGAGCGAGTAGAGCTTCAAACTAAAAACGAGTTGGCGAGCAGCGAGTAGCGAGTGCGACGAGCGATTACTCGCACCACTCGCTCAGGTTGGTCACTCGGCGTGAGTTTTGACTGCCGAACGAGCATCGCTAAACGAGTGTCGCTGAGCGAGTAAGCTTTGATAGCTCTTGTCGCTCAGCGACAAACTTGTGGAGCGAGTCCTCGCCGGGCGGTGTGCACAGTCAGCGATCAACTATTAATATATGCGTCTCTTTTGTTTACTCGAAATATAGATCTATTGTACGTTTCTTGAGCGGTAGGACAACTGCCTAAGGCTCGGGATCTTTTTTTTCTAATTAAAATTGTTCATGTATAAGGGCCGAAGTAGTATTTAAAATATGACCATCAATTTCCTTTTCAAACTGTACAGTGCAAATCAAGGTACGTAGATCAACTGAACCTTCATGAACCGTGCGTGAATAATAATGTTTCAACCTCCTAGCCCGTAATACCTGGCGTTCTGCCTAACCCATAACCAGTCCAGTGCGACGATATAAATGCAAATTCACGAATAACATGGTAAATGTACCAATTTCGGGCCAAGGTAACAACATCGATTGCCCTGTACGTACTGTAAGGTGCACGCCATGTTCCTATATTTAGAATTAAAAAAAAAACGCTGCGTGGTTTGTATTCGTATTGATTGCACAGTTATAAGCGGTCGCAGTGCGGTTTCCTTCACTGCTCACCTCCTTTATGGTGGATTTAATGGGATTTATGTATGGAAAATGCATGGGAAGTCATTTATTTATTATGTTTATTGTGGTTCAGTGGGTAAGCCATTATTGGTTGTAAGCCACGTAACTAGAAAGTACAATCATATGAGGTTTTTCACACATCCTTGATACCATAACCTATTTATTATATGTATAAGAGCCGTGCATTTCACTGGGACAGAAAGTAGCATGGAACTCAAAGATAGTTAAATTTCTATTATTGAAAGAATTTTCGTAATTAGTTCAGTACTAACTACCAGGATTACCTTCTACAAATATATTTACTATTATTTCAATATAAAATAATATCATCATTATCGTCCCAGCCTTTTAATGTCCCCACTGCTGGAGCACAGGCCTCCTCTCTGTGAGAGGGTGTGGGCCGTAATCCACCACGCGAGCCCAATGCGGATTGGTGGATGTCATATGTCTTTGAATTTTTGGTTCTAGGACATGCCGATTTTCTCACGATGTTTTCCTTCACCGTTTTGAGAGCAGTGGTGATGAAATAATTTACACAAAGTAAAGCGCCTGCCTGGGTTTGAACTCACGACCTACAACTTGTAAGTCGCGGCCACTACCACTGGGCCACCTGCTCTCTCTCTAAAATAATATAAGGTGCCCGAATTCGATATTTCGTTGCGGCTAATTTTCGCTTTTGTTTGATAGACACCATTTAGTTAAAGATTTGCTTTTGGATAATTTTCAAGACCGTAACCACTGAATTGACTTCAGTAATTATTGTAGTCTAAACTTCCAACGTAAATTGAAATCGATCAAATTTTCTTAACATTTGTTTTTATTATGATCCTCTGACTGTATTTACTGGGTACGGTGCAATGAACTGTGTTGAACTTAGTATATAAAAGATACTAAAACAAGGAAATAAAATGGAATGGACCGTCTATTTTCAAACTCAACTAACAATTCTGTTTGGTAGATACGGAGAGAACAAACGTTTCCGAGAAATATGCAATTCAATCAAAAAACTTCAGTTTTCATAGCTTAGGTTTAACGTTTTTACGTCCGTTTGGTTATTCGGGTCACGGATGATTCCCACTATCCAGATTAAAAACAAAAAGAAGTGTTTTTAGGTTCAAAACTGCCCAAATTTTTAGATGGGGCAAGTTGGGTTAGGTTAGTTTTCAAAATAGCTTAGCCATACAATGTAAAGACAACAATAAAAAAAGTACAATTTTTTTTATAAATAACTTTAATTTTGGCAGTCGGTATCAAATAACGAAAAAAAAAACTGGAAACATCGAGTTATTCCACATTGGGCACCCGCTTTAACGGCGCGTACATCGAATACGGATTTTTTTTTGGAATAAAAAGATTTTACAAAAAATAGAGCACGCTTGCCTAGAAGTAACCTATTCACTCTTGACTTAAAGACTCCCAGGCTATAGCTATCAGAAAACACAGACTCCCCCAGGAGATATGCAAATAGAGCACGCTTGCCTAGAAGATACGGCAAATAGAGCACGCTAGCCTAGAGGAATGGTTGAAATCCTCATCGCGTCATTCGTCTCGTCTGTGATTGGACAATTCCTGAACGTCGCCGCTCCGCTACGCGCATCTGCGCTCCGCTCCGTCCATCTCCGCTCAGCTCCGCACCTTTAACGTGGGATGTATTATGACAACATTTTATTGCCATCAGCCAAATGTGGGTAGCTGCTGATCCAAAGAGTGGAGGTGTGACGTTAAAAATAGATCATAGAAAATCTATGAAAGAATAACTTGTATAGAATCAAATAGACTGAATATGACTCGTTTTCTTACAATACCCACGTAACAAAAATACTATTCAAGAAAAGGTTAGATTCTTAGAATTTCAAATCGGAGGCTAAGTATACAGTGAAGCAAGGCGGCCATTCAAACGAAGCAAATAAATTACTGTTTACTTTGTAACAGTATATAAGCGTGTGTAAACGTAATGCCCTTGAATTGAAGGCTAGTTCCTATACACCAAGTAAGTAAGTAGGTCGAAAAATTCGGTGTGAATTCCGGGCGAAAAGTCGCTTGGCCAATATTTAGTTTATTTAAAAAAACCAAGATTCTGAAAATGATTGCTGACCGAGTGAACTGTCCGTATATACGGACAGTTCTTGTTGTGTCAGATCGTATCGTGTTATTTACTGACACTTAACTAAGTCGATGTCCGCCTGTCTGTCAGCGGGCTGTATGTCATGATCCGTAATAGGTATACAGTTGAAATTTTCACAGAGTGTATATTTCTGTTGCCGCTATAGCAACAAATAATAAAATAGTACAGAACCCTTCAGTGCGAGTCAAATTTGCATTTAACCGGTTTTCATGGTCATTGTTACTAACCCTAAATGAGTCTTCGTTTGAATTAAATAATTTTAATTTTATAAGTTAAGTACTGAAAAAACATGTGAAATCCTTTTATTATTCTATCCCTTTCATTTGTACATTGCACCACAAAATTCGATCTGCCTAGCCTTTTCTACTTACTTACTTAACTATCTTGGGGTCGGCTTCCAGTCTAACCGGATGCAGCTGAATACCAGTATTTTAGATGGAGCGACAAGCGATTCATGGTCGCTCAGCGAGATATGGAACGGGCTATGTTTGGAGTCTCATTGAGGGATCGAATACGGAACGTAGTGATTCGGCTGAGAACCAAGGTTGTCGACATAGCTCACAGAATAAGCCAGCCCTATTAGCCGTGGAACCGATGATCCTTGCGGTAGACGCGTTCTCGAGTGGAGACCGCGAATCGGCAAACGTAAGGTAGGACGCCCTCAGGCTAGGTGGAGCGATGATCTTCGAAAGGTGGCTGGTAGCAGCTGGATGTGAGTTGCCAAGAACCGAGCTGAATGGCGTGCAATTGGAGAGGCCTACGTCCAGCAGTGATCTGCTATAAACTGATGATGATGATGATGATGACATGGAGCGACTACCTATCTGATCTCCACAACCCAGTTACTGGGTAATACGATACCCCTTGGTAAGACTGGTTGTCAGACTTTCGGGCTTCTGACGACCCCGTAACGACTGTCAAAGATCCATGATTGACAGTCGGGACCAACGGTTTAACATGCTTTTCGAGGCACGGAGGAGTCTCAGTATGTAAAGATGGCCACCCATCTACGGACCAACCCCGGCAAGCGTAGCTTAACCTGATGGATCGACCCGTGCAGCTTTTATTACTAAAGCCACGAGCTCCTCCTAAGTGTAGACTAACCTTTATTATATTTTAATAAGAGAAACCTCGAGCGAAATGATGACTCAGGTTTATAAAATCTAATGTTAGACTTAGTTCTTGTGTTAGAAATATTTATTTGTTTTGATGTTAGTCATAAATTGTTACTGTTAATTAGTGAGAAAATTACTCACCGTTTTGTTGGTATTCAAGCTGTAGTTAGGTAACTGAAATTATGTTATTACTTTGTTTGCCTCAGCAACCCTTTTAGAAAATGGTCTCTTTGTTTATTTCTTTCCCGTGATCAAATAACTCGAAATAGTTGTTTGTCAACTGGCCTATAATGTATGTTAGAAAGAGCCTTTTTAGAGTTCCAAAAGTCCGAATAAAAAACGGAACCCTTATAGGATCACTCGTGTGTCTGTCTCTCCGTCCATCGGTAACAGTCAATTTTCTCCGAATCTACTGGATCGATTGAGTTGAAATTTGGTACACACATGAATCCCGAACACGGACATGTAACGTAAATAAATTAATTTGGAAGAAGAAGATTTCAAAGTTTACTGTGATAAGTATATATCAAATGAAAGGGTTTATTAAAACAATTTTGAATATGTTTTTTCATAATTTTATAAAATACAGTTTTTAAGATACTTAAGAAAATGCATTAAAAATTAACACCTTTATAATTAAACCGCTAGGCCAAGGCCAATTTATAATGTAGTTCTTTGGTTATAGATTACAAGAAAACCTATAAAAAGCACTTATACATAATATATCGGGTGTAAAAAGACTGTTCCCGAAGCCGAAAGCCACATATTCTACCCATTAGTAGGATATTTTTTTTCCACTAGATCATACCTGGGAATCCACTGGTTCTGGAGATATTGAAGGTCAAAGTCGCAATTTTTTTTTTTACTTTTTTACGGAAATGAATTCCAAGTGTTAATAATATACTTTTTCCAAACAAAAATTACCTGAATTTTAGTTTTTTTTTCTAAATTTCGAAATTACGCATATTTTTTTTTATTTTACGCATATGCAGTTACGAAAACGCATTGAATATCAAACGTATCCGACAAGTACCTACGTGGCTTAGGGGCGTTTCCGAGTTTTGCGCCAAGCTATTTTATTAGACATACAGTATGCGTAGTTGACGGCTATGTGATTGTCTTTTTACACCCTGTATAGTAAAACCTAAAAAAAAATATTTGTTGGGCACCCTTTGCACGCTAGTCCGACTCTCTTTTGGCCTGTTTTTGTTTGTTTGGGTTATTTTTTTTTTGTAAGCTAACCTTTATTCAAATTAATACGCAGCAATAAAAAATCAGTTCCCAGAAATAATCACCAGCAAGCACTTCCTTTGGAAAGTTCAAAACGGCATAATTATTCAACCTTCACACTGTGACAGCTTTACTTTTCACTAACGGCTGAAGTTTCGTGAGACACGGAAATAAAAGTAATTAATTCAGCTGTCCACAGGAAAAAGAAGTCAAGGTCAAAATTGTGTACAGAAAAAATACCCAAGGTCAAAATCGAACCCAACGTTGAAATTCGCGTATTCTCGAAAAAGTGACATTTTATCAGCGATAAATATTGTTCTGTATCGCATGTGAATACACATAGTCAGTGTTGCCAAAGAGTATTGTGCTTCTCAGTTAGAGGGTTGAGGAGGTCAGATAGGCAGAAGTTCCATACATAAAAGTTGGCGAGCCCAACACACTCCTAGGTACATAGTTGGGAAAAGGCTAGGCTTATTGATTGATTCGAATCCTATAAATTTTGGACTTTTTGACACTCGTTGTCGCTGACAAAATGTCACTTAGTCTAAAGCCTCAGTTTAAACGTGAAAAAATCTTACAGCATTGCAGACTGCGGCCGAGTGTCAAGGTCAGTTGAATTCATTAATCAAGTTGATATGTTACACAAAGTTGTAGTTCATTGTCAACTGTGCGAACTATGTAAGTAAAACTTGGCCATTTTCTTGACCTTAGCATTGCAAGAAGGCCGTAGTTTCGTAATGTAGCATAAGACTAATTAATTGTTAGCCAAATGTGTAGACTGTCTGGCCAGTCTGTGTTGCCTATTGCCTCATGCCGTCAGTAATTATGTTGTAAGATAAGCTTTTATTTTTTTATTATTAATAGATGGATTTGCTCTTGACTCTAGTCTAGACCACAGGTGACAGAGACAAAGTCGACGATGGAGTGAGCTTACCCAGAAGAAGTCTGTTCACTGTTACTTTGAAGAGATTAAGGTTGTATGCATTCGGAAACACAGACGCAGGTAGAGAGTTCTACTCCTTAGCTGTGCGCATTATGAAAGACGTTTGGAAACGCTTAATTAAGTTGTCATAACTGGTTGATTAAATTGTCAAAAACCTTTTTTATACTAGATTAAATATCTTTAGCTTAACTAATATCAAGCTGAAGTCAGCTATAATACACCGGTATCACCTAGTTTAAATTGATGAAAAAGATTGACGTGTAAAAATAAATATCATTTATCATAAAGAGCTACATTGTTTTTTTTTTTTTAATGTTTGTAACAAGTATAATCTCTGGAAGTTCTGATCAGATTTATAAAAATATTTTAGGTACTCATTGACAGCTACACTACTATTAGACATGCTTTTTTTACCCGGAAAATGCACGGTTCTTATGGCGAGAGTAAGGAAACACAGAGCAAAAGTAGTATAAATCCATATTTTTCAATATAATAAATGCGAAAGAACTCTATCGGTCCGTTTGTTTGTTACCTCTTCACGTTATAACGTCTAAATGGATTTTTATTAAACTAAGATAGCGGACAAGAAATTGGTTCACGGTTGGCTTCAAATAAAATAATTCACTTTTATTTTCACTTAGGAAAATAATTACATAAAAAGAAAGTAAATCATGGGTAGGCAGACCATAGTCTGGAGTTACTAACACTATCGATAAGGGTTAAGACTTAGCAAAATCATATTGTTGTGTATGTCGTTAATTTGTGGCAAATAAATACTTTTTTCTTTCTTTCTTTTCTTTTCTTCTTTCATTCTTTTATGATAATTTTTGACTTAAGGAGGTACACGCACATACGTAACTACCGTTCTTCTGTATTGATAATTCCATCACGATCAAATAGTCTGTGTGAAAGTTAATATTTATTGATCAGCAATCTTGGGTATTCTTTAATAACAGATTGTTTAGGAACTATTCGTTTGTGTCAAGTTCAAGGTCAAATTGATGGTCAAGGACATTCCATCCTACTATACTATTAATAGTAGAAATGTCAAAGTCCATAGGTTTATTAATCAACCACGTAAGTAGTAAGTTTATGTTCAATAGTAAGACTAAGTAAATATTTCAAGGCAGCTATATTGTTGAAGTGAGCTCCATGTACGCCTTAATTGTCATGGGCATTAGACCTTTAGTTATTAATGTTACTAACATTTGTGTAATGTATGTGATGTAGCTGTTCTTAATTTAATTAAATAAGCCACTCTTCGGGCTGAAAGGATTAGGACAAAACTTGACACAATCCAAGTCAAAATATATTTTTCCTCTCGAACATACGTTGCTATAGGATACATTCGAAATTAAAGAAAACCGCAAGCCAAAACTAGTAATAAAATTAAAGTGATACCAAAATTGGCACCAGTACAGAAGCATTCTTCAAAATGCTTGATTACACTGCAGTGTTGATAATCGACGATTAGCTTATATCGTTTAAGGCCAAGGCTGTTTTCCATAAATAGAAAATGTAGTTGTGGGTGATGGGTCTTTTTAATTAACTGTTATTATAACATACAATTTCACATATTACTTGTATTCCCTGATGGGATATGAATATGTATAGTGTTTCGTATACCAAGATTTTGTAAGACATTGAAACGACGAGCTTTCTTTATAACTTTCAGTTTTTTTTAAAAGTAATTATTATTTACTGTCTAAGTTTATTTACTTTGGTACCTATTTTAATTTTAGAATGCATGGACAAAACGCACCTAACAGAATATGTGCGTTTTGTGCAAAATAAAACAATTATTTTTTTCTTTATTTACTGTCAGTAAGGTTTAAGTCCCCTTTTAAAATGGATTTAAACTGCATGGGTTTATGCTGATATTTTTTATAGAAAAAAATAATCTCACTTTTGCTGATCAGAGGGTTACACTTCTACCCAGGAGTCGTGGATAAATTCGAAACAGAGTTACCGCGCCCCTGGGCACTCAGGGCAGGGAAGGAAAAGGGGTAGGTTTTAGTCAGTAACAGTCTACGATGCCAAGCCACGATGGGCTCCGTCAGTGGTGGCTGACGAACATCTCTTTGAGGCGCGCTTGGAACATACGCGCCGTCAACTCAAGGGCCTGGTCCTGATCGGATGGCGAGCTACCCACTGCTCGCCGTCCGCAAGCCCGGGTCTACGGTGGCCGAAGATCGTCTCGCGACGTCCTACGCCCAGTACCTCTCCTGCAGTGGTAGCAGTCGGGGCCGTAAGGGCCACTCCGTTGAGTTTCCTTCACGCGTCCCGCGAAGCATTACTGCTTCGCAGAAGGGGGAAACTGCTTCCCATTCCCTCTCACTCCGTAACATGGCCTGAACCAGGGCCGGGAGTCGCCGCCATCTATCGCATCTACAAGGACACGGCAATGCTCCGCTCAAGCGGGGCAGACCTCCACCGTACGCTCCACCGTGTCCTCTGGGTGATCCGCGCAGTGGTAACACCCGGGAGTTTCCTCCCACCTGATCTGATGCAGGAACCTCCCGAAGGACCGCACACTTATCTTTCGATCTTGAAACCCCAGGACTAAAGAGACAGTCGGTTGTAATAACTACCTATATAATACTGTATCACAAACATAATAGTAATTATGAATTCAGCTTGCTAAACCACGTTTACCTATGGAGTCGTTAGTTCTGAATAGGCTCATTAGCTATCATGGTCGGCTGACATTAAATTAATTATGATGAGAGTGGTGGCTTCACTGATTAAAGTAACCCAAGAGTATTAAACTTAAAACGTCACGCGTAGGATCGTGACACTTTTACGAAGCATTCGTAAAAATTACGACGCGAAAATAAATCAGAAATAACTAAGAGATTCAGTCATTTAAATAATTTTTGAATTCGGTTATTTTCTTTGGGTTTATGAGATCATAATTTATGATATGAAAAAAAATGTGTATTTGTTTTTTCTGCAAAGTTTGATCACACAATATGTTGTTTATTTTGTTCGCTCTATCGTTCATGTAAAAGTTTGTTCTCATTTCTCTTGACTTATGTGAACACAAGGTACATATTTCGGTAATTCGGTTTACGATAATTTAGTAATTTAGGGTTAACACAACCAGTAATCTTTTTCAGCTGGGTTAGGTTAGGTTAACCTAACCGTACCCGAGGGGTCCAAACGGAGCTCTATTGCTGTCACTCACGTGTCCGTCTGTCTGTTTCTCCGTCGTTTGTCATACTGGTTTTACGGCTAAACGATTAAATGATAAATGATTTTATTTTTGTAAATAGGTTTTAACAACACTTTTTTGTCAGTTTTAGCTAGATGAGGTCGGTGTTTCCTAGCTGACTACCCTGAGAAGAAATACCGGTTGGAGCTACAGTTTTTAAATTTTCAGAGTATAAGTATCTTGTTGACCTAAAACCATACTAATAGTCAAAAATACACTTGGTACGGAAACTTAAATATGCGAAAATGAACACGCACTTGACCGGTTTTTTAATTAACTCAAAAATACACTAATAGCGACCTTATCTCTTTATTTGATGAACCATTTTCACATAGGCACACACTAATGAAATTGTTAATTACCCCAGACTTTTCTGGTACTCGATCCAATTTGTCAGCCTATTCTTCTCGGTACAAATCTTAATTAGGTACCGTACCTATTCAAAGAAAAAAATAGCACGTTTAGAAAAAGCTTCATTAACTAGTAACACCTAACGCAATATAGAACTGGTTCTGTCTTATTTATTACTAGTGACCCGCCCAGGCGCCGCACTGGTACAAATTATACACACAAATCTTCTTTATTTTATGTTTTTTTTTATAAATGGAAACCGCATTAGAATCCGTTCCGTGATTTAGAAGGAGCTAGCGGAGAAACAGACAGAGACGGAAAGTGATTTTGATTTATAATATACAGATTTTACACACACACTCACACAGAACACTCAATATTTTAGTTTTATGTATTTAACAGAACTATCTTTTAGAAAACCTGTGGCACGAAAGTTGAGAGAGGAACGTAGAAATAGTATGTAAAAAGACAATAAGGGACAAGATACCAATTAAATTAAAAAATTTAAAATCCGCTAACGCTTAAAAGAAAAGCGAACATTTAAAAGACACAAAAGGGCTGATGACCTTGAAACGGTAAAACCGATTTTAATAAACCATGTCTAAGAACCATTGCTAGGAAACTTGATTTCAAATAAAAAAAATGCATTCTGTGTCTGGGTGTAATTTATCTATAATATGTATGTATTTAGAAATATATAAGTATGTTTATCAGTTGTCTAGTACCCATAACACAAGCTCTGCTTAACTTGGGACTAGATGGCGTTGTGTGATAGTTGTGGAATATTATTATTATTATTATATTATTATTAAATCACACACACATAGCGGTCAAACTTATAACACCCTCTTTATGCGTCGGTTTTAAAAACTGAACCACTTGAAAAGGTCACCTCAGTTAAAATTGACAAGTGAACATAAATCCCCTCACAATGCCTTTCATTCGTAATCACTGCAGTGTTCAACTGTTCATAGTTCATGATAACCCAAGGTCAAGGTCGAATAACATCATAAATCAAGTTGATACGATAGCAGCGGTAGGGTTGTGTGTGTTTGTGTCATTTCCTGTTAGTGGGGGGTTAAGTGATGGTGCTAAGAATTACAGATAGGTAGGTGTTATACAAATTACGTGGTATTGTAGTTTATTATTAGGTAGTGTTTTGTTTTTTATTACATAATAATACGTTGTTTATAGCGATGGAAGGAATTTCAGAAAGTAGGTAAATAAAATTGTAGAGGCCGTGCTGAATGACATAGCAATTTCACTAGTTCGGGTGCGTGTGAAAATTACGTTTTCCCTTACGTAAAGTAAAAATAAATGTTTGATAATGACGAGCATTTTTACCCGAAATAGCAGTTTTATAATGGAAATTGTAGGTTCGGCCGACTTGATCTGATCTGATATTTTTCATTTCGAATCAGCGAACTTTAGTTTCTTACGTTGATGGTGTGAGCACTTGTGAGTATTCACCTGCGGAAACCACAATTCACATCCTTGGTTGACTGGTAGAGAATTTCTAAGGCGTTAAGTCCGCCTTTGTACTTTTGTTGCTTAGTGTTAATCTATAAATAAAAATTTTGGTTTCCAAAGTCGCAGAATCTACAACAGATTTTCCGCCGAAATCATAAAGGCTCCACAATACACGACAATGAGACAACACCAACGAATCGACAACATGTTTCCGTGGATTATGTTTCCATCTAAAAATTAAAAAAAACAGGTTTGTCATGTGGTCGCATTACGTCCGTCTGCAGGTGCCTTTAGGCAAAATCATTAGCGATAGAACTTTTATTTCATACCTTTGGAATACCAATATTTAAGAAATTATCATAAAAGTGTTTGTAAAAAATATTTCGAGACGAACCAATAATAATTTTTGTTCTGTTATTTTAGCGTTACTTTACCAATATAAATGCAAATCCATAAATCCAGTTTTAAATGTTGAATAATTTGAGTCTCCAAGGAGTAAAAATTTTGTAATAATCGGGGATACCTCGATAAACCCTAAAGCTTGTTTCGTACCACAAACACACCACATCGACGCGAAAAAACGTGGTCTTTTTTATTGTTGATAGGCACGTGACCACTATCTCACCTGATGGTAAGCGATGATGTGGTCGAAGATTTAGCACGCTTGCCTAGAAGTGCCCTATTCACTTTTGACTTAAAATACTCCCAGGTTGCTCAAGCAGTGGTTACATGTGATAAGTGTCGCTGCAGCTTCTTGCAGTTGCGTTGTGGTTGCGATGTGGTTATGTAGTGTGTAGACAGACAGTTGTCGTGTGTAGACAGGTGTCGCTGGATTTGGTTGCTACGTGGCAGCAATGTGGTCGGTTTCACCCAAGCGGTCGATAATGACGCGAAAATCTGGTTCGTGTCAATTCTCCTATTCATTTTCATACAAATCAGCGCCTGACCATATGTTGTAGTTATGGTGTGGTTGTGGTTGTGGTACTTAAGTTTGAAACAAGCCTAAGATGTAATTTAATAGTCTGTCAGAAAGTTGTAAGATTTTCAGTAAAGACGCAAACCCATGGCGGTGCACGGAGAGGCTACGCACGTGTGTTTAGCTTTGCTTTGCCAGAAAATGTATGTGGTTGGTTCCATTGCAACCCATGGATAGTCATGCATGCATGCATGGCATTCATATAACTCAACGCTGTCAACGCCATGCACGCAGCGCATGCGGTACATGCTATACACGAATATTCACCCACGACTATGCAAATGTATTAAAACCTCTATATTAAAACGTATGTAGCCTCTTCGTGCGTCGCGGTGGGCTACGTGTACTGCAGTGGAATCGTAGGACCCACGTTGTCAAACATATGAATCCACGCAGCTAAAATGCGCCGCGTGCCCGTGCCGCCCCGTGCACAGCATGCGCCGTGGTGAGTTTGCGCTTTAATTTTATAAGGGAAATGAAAACTATAAATATTATTTTTATCTGTGAATAATAATAACAATAACATTATTGTTGGTGCCTCAATTCATAAAAGCGTCTAAAAGGGCCTTTACGAGTTGGCTTCGGCCCCTCGTACTCGTACGCGTTCCAAAGGTCCGGACCTCAGTGTCCCGAGAAATATAAACAATAATATTTTATTAGAACCGCGTTACATTCGTTTAAAACTGTGTTGTAGCCATTGGCGCCCACCTCCGAAAAGGGAGACGTTGGCATTTCAATATCTAAAATAATGAAAATCCAAATATTTAGACTTAATCTAAAATTAAAATTAGAGTTGTTTAGCAGTCATTGATCATTTTAATAATTATAATTTAACACAATATTACAAATATTTATACGATTAAAAAGAATAATTTAAAAAATTATTGAAATTATTTTATTTGAAATTATCCATCGTTTATAATTAATCTGTAATAGCCACAGATGTTAATCATTTGGAATATTCTCATCGCAAATGCAGTTGATTAGAAATTGGCGACACGAAAGTACTCGTACTCTTTAATTATTCGTGACTCTTATTTTTTTACGACACTATTACTGATGAATTCTCAGTAAAATATCACCAAGAGACAAATTTAACAACTTCTCTTTAATTCCATTATAAATTATTATCATCATCACACAATGTTCTGGAAACATTACATAAATAACAGTAAATGGTGTCTAACAAGCATAGTTCTGCTAGCAGGTTACGTGTTTCCAGACAAAGCATGCTTGCATTCACAAAGCTGTTAGCTAAGAGGATCTTCACCCTGACAGTAAGATTCACAAACACGTATTTGATTTTACTTTGCTAAGGGATCCTCCATCACAGATGGAGGAGGCTTTTACCCACAAGGTATAACACATAGTAAAATAATAACTTTTCATTTTAAAATATCAATTTATATTATGTAGTTGTGTGAGAAATAAAGCTATAAATAAATAAGTAAAGTAAACGTTTCATAGGAATATGTGCCTTATTCATATACGTACGTATGTTTATCTACACTAATATAATAAAGAGGTAAATTGTGGTTGTAGGGCCATGGCCCTCTACGGAGCGCCGGTGTGGGCGCGTTCGTTGAGGCAGCGATCAGCTCGCCAGATGAACGCATCCCAGAGGGTCATGGCATGAGAAATAAAGCTATAAATAAATAAGTAAAGTAAACGTTTCATAGGAATATGTGCCTTATTCATATACGTACGTATGTTTATCTACACTAATATAATAAAGAGGTAAATTGTGGTTGTAGGGCCATGGCCCTCTACGGAGCGCCGGTGTGGGCGCGTTCGTTGAGGCAGCGATCAGCTCGCCAGATGAACGCATCCCAGAGGGTCATGGCGATCCGTATGATCCGAGGATACCGCACGATCTCCCGCGAGGCTGCGAGCCTCCTTGCCGGACTTTCACCATGGGATCTGGAGGCAAAAATCCTCGCGCACCTGTACGAGTGGCGCGAGGAGGCCAAACGCCGGGGCGAAACTCCGCTGCCGCGACAACTCGCGGCTCGGCGGACGGAGCTCCGGCAGGATCTCATGGTGACATGGAGAGAGCGACTGTCGCAACCCAGCGCTGGGCACGCCACCATTGAGGCGGTAGTGCCCCTCTTTGAGGCTTGGCTGGAGAGGCGCCATGGCAACCTCATCTTCCGCCTGACGCAGGTGCTCACCGGTCACGGCTGTTTCGGGAGGTACCTGTGTCGTGTCAAGGCAGAGGTGACCCCTGAGTGTTTCCACTGCGAGGATCGCCCAGAGGACACGGTGGAGCATACGGTGGAGGTTTGCCCCGCTTGGGCAGAATACCGCCGTGTCCTCGTGGATGTGATAGGCGACAGCGACCTCTCGCGCCGTGCCCTGGTTCAGGCCATGGTACGGAGCGAGAGGGAATGGGAAGCCGTCTCCTCCTTCTGCGAAGCAGTAATGCTCGCGAAGAGGGAGGCGGCATACGTTAGGGAGACTCAACAACAGCCGAGTCGCCCTAGCGCCCCCAGCCGCGACCGCCGCAGGAGACGCCAGGGGCCGCGAGACGATCTCCAGCCACCGTAGACTCGGGCCTGTGGACGACGAGTAGTGGGTAACTCGCCGCCCGATCAGCACCAGGCCCGAGAGTTGACGGCGCGTAGTGTTCCACACGCGCCTCAAAGAGTTGTCAGCAATAGAGACGGGGCCTGCCACGGCCGATGCCTGCCCGGGGGTGGAGGATAAATTCGATAGAGTTACCTCGCCCCTGGGCACTCAAGTCAGGGAGGAACAGGGGTGGGTTTTAGTCAGTAAGAGTCTGACACGCCCTTCTGCTCCACCCTAGAGCGGAAGAAGTCATAGGATGATTTCCCACACCCAAAAAAAAAAAAAAAAAGTGTGGTTGTAGGGAGTAACCTCTGAATCTACTAAACCGATTTTGAAATTCTTTTACTAATAGAAAGCCACGTTATTTGTGAGTGTCATGTGGAACACTACGCGCCGTCGACTCATGGGCCTGGTACTGATCGGACGGCGAGCTACCCACTACTCGCCGTCCGCATGCCTGGGTCTACGGTGGGGACTTAATGCCTTAGGCATACTCTACCAGTCAACCAACTAATCCCAGAAGCAAATATGTAATACGTTATCTAGATAGTTCGTACCCACTGCTCGTCCGCAGGCCCGGGTCTACGGTGGCCGGAGATCGTCTCGCGACGTCCTACGTCCAGTACGCCCAGCACTTCTCCTGCGGTGGTAGCGGCCAGGGCCATGAGGGGTACTCCGTTGAGCTTCCCTCACGCGTCCCGCCTCCGCCTTCGCGAGCATTACTGCTTTGCAGAAGGCGGAGACTGCTTCCCATTCCCTCTCGCTCCGTGCCATGGCCTGAATCAGGGCCGGGCGCGAGAGTTTGCCGCCACCTATCGCATCCACGAGGACACGTCGGTGCTCCGCCAAAGCGGGGCAGAACTCCACCGTGCGCTCCATTGTGTCCTCTGGGCGATCCGCACAGTGGTAACAACCGGGCGATTCCTCCCGTCTGATTTGATGCAGGAACCGGTGTCCGGTGAGGACCTGCGTCAGGCGGAGGTATTCTGATGCTTAAATATCTACATAGGGACTAGTGTTTATACTTTTAGGCATGCATGCTTTATTGTCGACTAAAACCATCGCTAACCATCAGGTGAGGTAGTGGTCAAACGCGAACCTTTCAATAAAAACTTTTTTTTTAAAAATAGAACCGACTTCCAAAAAAAGTGAAAAATAACTTTAATTTCGGAAGTCGGTGTTCCTCGTTTTGTGTCTTCGTTTTTTGATGGCGATAAAGTTATTTTACACTTTTTTTTTTGGAAGTCGATTCTATTTTCTTAATTCTTTATTGTACACCACATCTTAACATAAAATACAGTCATTACACAGTTCATGTACAAAGGCGAGTTTGAAAAACCTTGTTGCAAAAAAACTTGCTTGCTTGTTGTAAAAAAGTTGTTTATTCTTCTCTTTTTAGATGTGGTTCTCCATTACACTGTGTTAACAATTCATAGACATACTACAGCAGCAATCGCGGTTGATTTGCTGTCAATTTTTCTAGAGTTCCGTTATCTGTCTCAGAAACACATCATCAGATCTTTTTGAAATTTAAATGGGACCATTTCGGAACAACCCTTTTTCGAACAAAAAAGAACTTTGCAAATGCGTCAATATATATTATAACGTAGTTATGCCCGAACATAAATAATAAAAATAATAAATAAAAACATACGAATTGATAACCTCCTTCTTTTTGAAGTGGATTAAAAACAAAAAAAAAACGTGCAAAATATGTTCAAATTTTAGTAGATTTGGTTTATTACCGTGACGAATACGACGGCCTTTATTTTCTCAAATTTCTACTATTTAAGCATTTGAGACTTGAATTTATCTAGAGGATATTTTGTTTTGTTCATAGAAATGGTAAGTTTCTGTCTGGTGTGGCGAGTTGCCGCCACTCTGCAAGTTGGGTGGGGTTGGTATCACGTCGCGTGTGTGTCTCGCTTTAATTTGTCAGACAGACGTGAGTGGCCGGCTTTAAGCGAGCTATAGACAATTTAAAATGCAACAATCGACGTCACGTCAGTTTGACGTCAGTGTGTGTGTCTAACGCCGCGAGGCACAGCGCGCATCTCACCGCAGACTAAATTAATGTCTTAAAATAATATCGTCCCCGCAAATACGCTAAAATCCCGAGTAAATCCCGTAAACGTTGGGGATCCTCCGGGAATAATAAATAACCCATATTTACCGCGTCCGTTAACTACTGAACAAGAATAATCAGGAGTGTTGGTGTGAAGAGAACGAGTGGCCACTCGACAAGTCGACGTGCAACCATCGAGAACAGCCCGGAAAGTCAGGTACCACTTGTTTTACAAATGTGAGTAGGGCCACATTCGCCGACTGCTGCCGACCACTCCTAACTTGAAGTTATACAGACAAATATAGGCAATTTTGGGCCAGCATTCCCTCCAAGTGCTTGGTCGTACTTACTGTTCTACATCCGCAGAGACCCACGGCTATTTACACGCTTGGGCAACTCCATTAGATGGTCCTTTCGAGCCTGGATAGGCATCAGTAAAATTCAGTACAAATTAAGTACAAGTCATTACGGTAGGCACATAACTTTATTAGTGCCCCAAAATGGCGTCCCGCAAGCAAGAAGCTAAATTGGCTCAGCTTACCGCTAAAAAACAAATGATTTTCGAGCGAGTTAATCGCATATATAATGATTCCAGAAACATCTCGAACTTTGATTCACGTTCAAATGAGACATTCTTAGCGCAGTCAGAAACAATTACTGAGCAATATAACAAATTTGAGGAAATAGTAGAACAAATGAATGAATTGCAATTCGAAATTGACCAAACCGCACCAGACTATTCGAGTCTATATTCTATTGAAGACTTATATTCTAATATTAAATATAAACGTAATCTCATACTTTCGAAAAACGAAACATCGGAACACAAAGTGGGTACTCGGATAAAATTACCGCCCATAGATTTGCCAACGTTCGATGGTAAAGCGGAAAATTGGCCCATATTTTATGAAATGTTTCGAAGTAATGTTCATTTAAATACCGATCTGGTTGACTCGCAGCGTGTCCAGTACTTGATCAGTAAGTTGACTCATGATGCCTTGAAGCTGACCGCGGGCATTGTTCCTACAGGTGATATATACAACGTTATGTGGAACAGTCTCGTTAAAAGGTATCAAGATAAGCGTAGTTTAGGGATTCATTATCTCAATAATATACTGGATATTAAACAATGCGCCGGAAATGCCGCGAGCCTCAATACTTTTGTGGAACGATATTCAGCGTCCGTCGCAGCCTTGAAGCAGTTAGACATTCCAGACTTACTGGATTTTGTTTTATTACACTGTGGTTTAAGAAAGGTTGACGCGCAAACTGTCTTACAGTTTGAATCACGTGTGAGTGAAAAAGAATTACCTTCCTATGCGGAGTTTATAACATTCATGCAAGAATATGTTAAGGTACTACAACGCTCATACGGTAATAATTTACAGACGGAACCGCGCGCTAAGTCTAGTTCAGCGAATCATCAAACAAAAAATAATACCGCTAAGTCATTCGTATCGCGTAATGAACCGGTTTCGAATGGCAAATGTACGCTTTGCGATAAGGATGACGTACAACATCAGCTGTTCGATTGCCCGCAGTTTAAAAATATTAGTACACCGCTTGCACGTTTTGAATTTATTAAAGCAAAACGTGGCTGTATAAACTGTTTAAGTCTATCCCATTCTTTGGTTAAATGTAAGTCACGTAACGTTTGTAAAATTTGTAAGAAGAACCACCATTCTCTCTTACATTTCCGAGAAAAACATGAGTCATTATCGCCCGAGCCGCAAGCGCCTACTAAGGATACATCTGTTTCGCTCACTACAGCTGTTAAAACTGGTTCAACCATTTTGCTAGCGACCGCGCAGTTATATGCATACTATAGCGACATCAGAGATAAGGAGGTGGTTCGGTGCCTACTAGATAACGGATCGCAAAATAATTTAATTACTGTGGACTGTTGTAAACGTTTGAACTTACCCATAATTAAATTACGCAATTCATTTTTACAAGGTGTTGGAATGTCATCGAAACCAATACACGGTTTTATTCATCTCAACATAGAATCTCGGTTTGACCCTCATACGAAGTTTTCGATACAAGCGTTAGTTGTTGATTGTATTACAGATAGACTTCCCGCGAAATTAATTAGATTAATAACAATGATAACATGTCATACTTAAATAGCTTACCGCTCGCCGACTTGCTCTGGAATGTTCCGAGCGGAATAGATCTTGTGCTTGGAGCACAATTGTTCCCCTTTATATACCTGGGAGACAGGGTCGATTCAGGTACCCGCGCGCCCCCTGCTGTACTGACTAGCTTCGGTTATGTACTTATGGGTGATATTGATTGTTGTAGTAGTGATGTGACACACATTGCATCTTCGTACATTCCCTGTCGCGATGACAGCGGATATAAAACAAATGTTCTTACGTATCGGTGTAAGAGAGCACCACCGCAAATATTTACGAATCTTGTATCGTTTTAGCAAAGGTGAGCCTATTCGCACCTTTCATTTTAACCGCGTTCCCTTCGGACTAAAACCTAGTCCTTATTTAGCGATGCGCACATTGCGTAACTTGGCGTGTGAGCAAAGCGACCGCTTTCCTGAGGCTTCTAAATTGGTAGAAACTCAGTTTTACATGGACGACTACGTGTACTCTGTTTCGGACGAACAGACAGCTATGCGTCTATCCCGCGATTTAATTGATTTAATGAAGGTAGGTTCCTTTGACTTAGTCAAATGGGCTACCAATTCACCCGCTTTATTAGAGATTCTCCCAGAGTCTCACCGCTTACCAGTTAATTTTTCTGGCATGGATAATGATGTCCATAATTTCAAAATCCTTGGATTAACCTGGGAACCCGCTGATGATTATTTTTCTTTGACAACAATCGCCGTAGATGATAAATGCACGAAGCGCGCGATTCTATCGCTAGTTGCCCGCTTGTTCGACGTACTGGGCCTTGTAGGACCCGTTGTGCTGTACGCGAAGGTATTAATCAAGGAACTTTGGTTAGCTAAAGTAGGATGGGATGAGGTTCCACCGGAATCTATCACAAATCGGTTTGCCGCTTTTACGCGCGATTTTCCTTCACTCTCTTCTCTAAAGGTTCATCGCCACATTGGCGTCTTTAGAGAAGCTGTAGTGAACATCGTAGCCTTTTGCGACGCCAGCTTTACTGGTTATGGCTGTTGTATTTATTTACACATTACCAACCCTACTGGTGATATCACTGTCCGACTCTTATGTGCAAAGTCCAAAGTCTCCCCCGCTAAAATAACAACGCTAGCTCGATTAGAACTTGTCGCCGCTTTACTTCTATCTAAACTTGTTCGCGTAGTCAAGGAAAAACTTTCCGCTCGTGTACCTATTGAAGGTGTCCACGCTTTCTCGGACTCCACCATAGCTCTCTCGTGGATCCACTCATCTCCCCATAGATGATCTATTTTTGTCAGCAACCGCATTGCTCAAATACAAGAAAACTTACCTGCCGCTTGTTTCCGTCACGTGTCCGGGAAAGAGAATCCTAGCGATTGTCTGTCTCGCGGCATGCTGCCTTCGGATTTAATAAGACACTCGTTGTGGTGGAACGGCCCCACATGGCTCCATCAGCCCATGAGCGAGTGGCCTTTAAAATTCTCTCCTGCTCAATGTGAAACATTGCCGGAGTTTAAATCAAAGGTTTTTCTTGTAGAAACTTCGAATACTGAACCGCGTATTTTAGATACTATAGCTGACCGTGTTTGCTCATGGAATAAATTGTTACGTGTATTTATGTACATTCTTAAATTTACAAACAGACTACATAGTCATAGTTCTGTTGAAAACATTCAAACCGCCGAAAATTTCATTGTTCGATTAGTTCAAAGTTTACATTTTGCGAGCGATTTAAATTTAATTAAAGCAGGTGAACTTCCAGCTAAGAAGTTGCGCTGTTTATCTGTCTTCATTGATAGCTTCGGAATCTTACGTATTGGGGGCAGATTGTCTAAATCTGACTTACCGTATGAAGCCAAGCATCCCGCGCTTTTACCTGAACGCGACCGCGTAGTCGATCTAATTATCGATCACTATCACAATACGTACTGCCATACGGGCCCAGGGTTATTGATGTCCATTATAAGGCAGCGGTTTTGGATATTGGATGGCCGAACGGTTATACGTTCTCGTTGTCGGAAATGTAATACTTGTTTCCGTCTAAATCCTAAGCATCCAGTACCCAAAATGGCTGAACTTCCTGGATACCGCGTCCGTGATGCTAAAGCCTTTGTACACACCGGTGTAGATTTCGCCGGGCCGGTTGCTTATATACCTATTCGACGTAGAGGTCAACGTTCGCAGAAACTTTACTTATGTTTGTTCGTATGCATGGTGACTAAAGCCATACATATCGAGCTTGTTTCGGATCTCACATCTGAGGCTTTCCTATCCGCATTTAAGAGATTCATTTCTCGCCGCGGTCCAGTGTCTGTTATGTACTCAGACAATGGTACCAATTTTGTTGGCGCTAAGGCGCAATTGGATGATATTTATTCTTTTTATTAAATTCAACTGTTCAAACGGATATTAAAAATGAGCTTCTTAAATCACGCATCGAGTGGACAAGAATACCGCCGCGAGCTCCACACTTCGGAGGTATTTGGGAGTCGAATATTAAGAGTGTTAAAACTCACTTGTTTAGAGTCGTAGGTAAACAACTTCTCACTTACGAGGAACTCTCGACCGTATTGGTGCAAATTGAGTGCCTTTTGAACTCTCGACCACTTAGTGTCATTTCGTCAGACCCACATCCGGAGGTACTCACGCCCGCGCATTTTTTAATGTCCAGTCCACTTACGTATTTGCCTTCTTCTGAATTGGCAGAAGAAAGCATAAACCTAAACAACCGCAATTGGCTCTTGGATCAACTTGTGTTATCCTACTGGAATAAATGGCGAATTGAGTACTTGCACACGCTGCAAGTTCGCCAGAAGTGGTGCACTCCCGATCGCCCTATAGAGATAGGTACTGTCGTTCTCTTGGGTCAAGATAACGTACCTCCATTGACTTGGCCATTAGGTATCATAGAGGAAGTTTTTCCGGGATCGGATGGTGTAATTCGAGTCGCTTCAATAAAAACCGCGTCAGGCACGTATAAACGTCCTGTCACTAAGTTGTATCCTTTGCCAACTCAATAGATTATTATTACTACATAATTTAGTTTAATTTAGTTTAGGGTTCATATTATACGTTCCAATGGTACGCCATTACATAGTTGTAATTTAGTTTATTCGACTTACCATAGTCAAGTCGAACCGCAATTCATTCTTAGGACACTGATAATTATTTTTCCCGAGCATTATATCAATGCGATGGTGTTTCGGACTGCTGCTTGGATTTCCCTCAAAGCTCTTCAACAAGTTAATGCTTACATATCATCACCGCTTCTTGAACCTCACTCGCTCCGCATAGATTAGCAGCTTTTGAAAGCTCCTGGACCTTTCAAGGCGGGGAGCATGGTGTGGCGAGTTGCCGCCACTCTGCAAGTTGGGTGGGGTTGGTATCACGTCGCGTGTGTGTCTCGCTTTAATTTGTCAGACAGACGTGAGTGGCCGGCTTTAAGCGAGCTATAGACAATTTAAAATGCAACAATCGACGTCACGTCAGTTTGACGTCAGTGTGTGTGTCTAACGCCGCGAGGCACAGCGCGCATCTCACCGCAGACTAAATTAATGTCTTAAAATAATATCGTCCCCGCAAATACGCTAAAATCCCGAGTAAATCCCGTAAACGTTGGGGATCCTCCGGGAATAATAAATAACCCATATTTACCGCGTCCGTTAACTACTGAACAAGAATAATCAGGAGTGTTGGTGTGAAGAGAACGAGTGGCCACTCGACAAGTCGACGTGCAACCATCGAGAACAGCCCGGAAAGTCAGGTACCACTTGTTTTACAAATGTGAGTAGGGCCACATTCGCCGACTGCTGCCGACCACTCCTAACTTGAAGTTATACAGACAAATATAGGCAATTTTGGGCCAGCATTCCCTCCAAGTGCTTGGTCGTACTTACTGTTCTACATCCGCAGAGACCCACGGCTATTTACACGCTTGGGCAACTCCACTGTCTATACCCATTTAAAAGTCGTGGTGTTGTGTTTTGTGGTAATAGCTGTTATCTAAGCAAGTTAAAATAGAATTAAGATAGTGGCAAAAGCGAGAAAAACTAATTTATTTACTAGAAGATAAAACACACAAGATACCCGCAGTGGTAGGAAGAATGATAATGAAGCCTATTCTACCTTGAATTTCTAACACTTCAAGCCAAAAGAAAGTACACAATACAGAAGGTAAAGTTAGTACAAGTTAAATTGAATTTTCATTTTTCTCCACTACGTTTTTTGGTTGACAGGAAAATAAATAGGTGTAGTATTAACGAAATTGTTTTTCGATGTACTATTTAGATATCTGTTTTAATAATAATATATCAAGCTGAAAGCATTTCAAAAGTTAATACATCATGCTCACGATGGTTTAGTAATAGGTTCTAATAAAGTTGTTTTTTTATTAACCTATGCTACGGTCGCTAACCTAACCTAAGTATGTAGTTTCTTTTGAATATAAGTTCTTTAGAAAATCTATTTATAGAAGTTTTTTTTTTACTTTTGATAGTTTGACCACCATCTCACCTGATGGTAAGCGATGATGTGGTCGAAGATCACGCACGCTTGCCTATAAGTAACCTATTCACTCTTGACTTAAAGACTCTCAGGTTGTAGCTATCAGGAATCACAGACTCCGGCAGGGAATTCCACTCCCTGGCTGTACGCACAACAAATGTGTTCTAAAAGCGATTTGTGCGTGTGGTTGGGATGTCCACCATGAACCGGTGGCGCATCGCCGTACGTCTTGTGGTTCGATTATGGAACGGGCTTGGATGAATTAAATTATGCAATTCCGTCGCACACGCCCCAAAATGCTTCCGATAAAAAACTGACAGGCCAAAAACTAGGCGTCAATGCTCAAGACTTTGAAGCTTCGACTCGACGAGCCTATCATTGCCGATGATCCTCTTGGCTCGTTTCTCACTTGTCTCAAGGGTGTTAAACTGGTATCTGGTAGATCCATTCCAAAGATGAGAGCAGTGTTCCATACACGATCGAACATGCGCTTGATAAACTTTGAGCAGCTGTTCCGGCGTGAAGTACCGTCTCACCTTTGCTAGAAACCCCAACTTTTTTGTAGCCACTTGAGCCTTTACCTGTAGGAAAGACATCATCATCATTTCAACTGAAAGATGTACACTGTTGGCCTCTACACGTCATAATGGGAGGCCTCCCAACACTGCGTCTTCCGGTACGCGGTCGTCACTCCTGAACCTTTCGGCCCCATCGACCATCTGGTTTGAGAGTGATGTGCCCTGACCAAATATCCATACGTATTAAGTTACTTATGTTTTCCAGGTTTTTTAAACTTCCATACTATAATAATTTCAATGTGTTTTAGTCACGAAAAAGCATGAGCACGGCCACGTAATCCATGATTGAGCACAATTTAAAGTCGTTGAAGTAAGATAGTGATCAAACGCATTCCTTTACTGGGGATGTAAAGTTACAGTTTCCCCAGGAAAATGCTAGGATAGGCGTTGCACAGAGGGGGTGCCGAGTTGGTCTTTAAGAGGTCACGGAGGACGGTTCGATGTGTGGATGGTGGTCACTAAGGTGGATTTAGTGAGGTAAGAAGACCAGGAAGTGTGAGAACACTCCCTGGTCTTTCCCCTAGAGTTTAGGCGCTTTTAAGGTTTCCCCCAGAAAACAAGAAAAAAATTGTTTAGTCCATCACGTCATTCCATCAAAAAAAAAAAAAAACCATCACGAGCAGTGATCGAAAAACGTAAAAGCCGTACAAACAACTCTAACTGCCAACTCCATCCTAAACTTTTAAGTTGACATTACAGTTCATGCAAACACTGCATTACCTACAAACCAAAAACTATTTATCACTCACTCCGGCCACCAGTGTACTGCCGATAGGTGAGACAGGCTCGCTCTAATCTTAACGGCACTGCTGACCTTCGCCGATAAGAGGCGATAGCGGTCAGCACGCCAACAGTAGCCGGTGACTTACAGCCTAGCCTTATAGCCTTATATAGCTTAGCCTTTGGTGTTCATGGCCCATGCCGCAGACCGCAATGTTAAGTCTCGAGGACAGTCGACTAATGTATTGTGAGCTTTATCTACATGGCCTTTTGCCCTTGTAGAAGAATTTTTAATACACTTAATTAGTTTGTGGGACTATGGAGTTTTGAGTGACAGTGTTTTTGTCTAATGTGTGTGTTTTTTTTGTAGTACGTGTTTTTTTGTGAACATTGTTTTTAATCCATACTATCCAAATAATATTATACAAGGTGTAAAAATACACATCACAAAGCCGTTAACTACGCATACTGTACCTCTGGCAAAGTAGCTTTACGCAAAAATTATGGCTGGGAAACGACTTTTATTTTTAGGTATGAAAAAAAAAACCATTTTTTATTGCGTGCAATATAACGCGAACCCAGGCAAGTGGAGTTACACCCCGCCCCTATGCTTTAAGCGACGTAGGTACTTGTCAGATACGTTTGATATTCATTGCGTTTTTGTAACCGCAAATGCGTATAAAAAAAATCGAAAATTCAGGTAACGTTCGTTTGGCAAAAAGTTTAGTAATAACACTTGGAATTCATTTTCGTAAAAAAGTAAAAAAAAATATTGCGACTTTGACCTTCAGTATCTCCAGAACCAGTGGATTCCCAGGTATGGTCTAGTGGAAAAAAAAACCAAAATAATGGGTAGAATATGAGTGGCTTTCGGCTTCGGAAACTGTCTTTATACATACGATATCTGCAAAAGTTTGGATAGACGGATAAATGTTTGTAACTCAATCACGCTAGAACGGCTGAACGAATCAGGATGAAATTTGGCCCAGAGATAGATAATAGTCTCGAATAGCACATGGACCATTGTTTATAGTGAGAAGTAGGCCAATTCGACGCGGTTTCGGTGGTAATTCGGCGCGGGCGAGGCCGCTAGCAGACGCTAGTAATAATTTTAAATGCAAAAGATGCTCTGTCTGGCTGTCTGTTACCTCTTCACATTTTAAAGGCGGATCGGAGTTGGATGAAATTTAACGTGAAATGTAACATGTAGAATATGCCCTGGAATAGAATATGGAATACTTTTTATCCTAGGAGTATACTCCTTTTTTGTGGGGTGGGAAAACATCTATGGACTTCTCTCACTCGGGAGGAGCGGGAGGGCGTGTCAGACTTTTACTGACTAAAACCCACCCCTGTTCCTTCAGTTGCCTCTGTGCCAAGAGCCGTGGTAACTCTAATTCGAATTTATCCGCAACCCAGGAGTATACTTCCCTTTGGAATAATATTCTACATTTACATGGACTAAGCCCCTGCCAGATGCAATTATAAATTCATGTGATAAGAAAACGACATTGGATGAAAAACGTGAAAAATTATAAGTACTGTAATGAAAAGCGATTGAGATATATGGAAAAAGACATATTGAGCCGGCCCCTAAAAAAAATGTGACAAGGGCATGAGAACCTTTGGTTTCCATTTGCATGACAAAAGTGCCAAACGTGATTTTTCCATCTCGGAAAATTGACAAAATTGTCTCATCAGAGAATACGAAAGTTTTCCAATTCAGACTTCAGAATACGCAATTTACATTTCAATCAAACCCTCAATACTGATATTTCAATGAGTTGCGACATTTTATGGAAGAGGCTTACTCTTGCATGGGTATCTTGCTGACAGGGTGATTGGCACTGAATCCTGCCATAACCCTACACTGTCGTAAATTGAAAATCTAAATCCGATATACTGATGACAGAAATCGTTTCATAAATTACCCTGGATCTACGCACATTGTATATCGTAAAATTTTGGATAAAGCGAAACGCTTATTATGTATTCCTTCGACGATTTCATTAAATTACGAGTCGATGGATCTCTCGAATATTATAATTAAGTGGGGTTTCATTAATTTTGGAATGGCACCTGCTGTTCAAAATTCTATTTATTCACTGTTGTTGATGGTTCTTAGAAGACGGTTTTACAGGTTTGGTAGGGAAACTTTAACAAGGACTTATAAACTGCTAATTAATTCAGACTGATACTCTACTATTAACGGTCCTCTCTGGACATCTATGCAGTTATTATGAGGTTTGGCACACACGCTAGGCGTAGTTATGATAAGATAGAGAATCTGTATGAAGCTGTCTTTTTTTTAATCTTTATTTGCTAAAAATCTTTATAAGGAAATAAAATATATTTTTTCTACGTTATTTGACACCGACTGCCGAAATTAAAGTTATTTTGCAATTTTAAGCGAATTTTCTTTTCAGGAAGCCGGTTGTAATAAAAAAAAATTGCAATTTTCAGTTCTTGTATTCCAGAGCTCAAACTAAATATTAAAGTTATGCCCGAATTGATAACCACAATACATGGAATTTGAACATAATTGTAGGCAATCAAAATGTCATCCATGTTAATATTTTTGTTTATGTTGATTTTATCAAAAACCGCTGCATCAATTTCGATAAAATTTACATGAGACCACCTCAGGAGTAAACTTATTTGAATGAGCAAAGAATTTTTTAAATCAGTCCACAATTGACAGAGAAATCGGTGAACATAAATAAAATAAAAATAAACATACATACAGTCGAACATAGTCAGATCGGTGCGGTATGCGACGATGCCTCGATCATTGTTCCTCTCAATTTGTCCCGAGCTGTGACAGAACTGTGGATTCCGATTTCTAAAAGCGGGTTTTAGGATTGATTTACGAGCTTCAGTTGCTTGTAATTGTTCTGAAGTCATGGTAGTTAATTTTTGATGTTATGTAGTGACACACTGTTAGGTAATACAGATCTATGTTACCTACGAATCGTCAAATTAGATCTAATTTGATGTTATTTTAGTGACACACGGACTGTTATGTTGGGACTGTTTCCCAACGGACATAGCATTATATTTTATTTAATTCTTCATCCACACTATAAATGATGGATGGACTGTGTGAAAGAGGAAATGGGTGCAAATGGGCCCGACGACTAATACGGAAGTATGAAAGAAAAAGACATGTTGCGCCGACCCCAAATAAATTAGAATAAGGGCAGGAGAATAATGATGATAATCTACACAAGAACAGACGCGGACTTACGTAATGCCTCAGGCATTTTCCACCAGTTTTATATTTATCTAACTGGTGATCTAGTTTCCGCACTTAGTCCATGGCTGATTGTGCTGTGCGTGGACCGCATCGTCCATTACTCTAACCAGCCCACCTCTCTCCAAAAGCAGATTAGGACTCTTAGTTTGTTAAGGGTGTCTGGGAAACGCCGCTGCCGCGACACCTCGTGGCTCGGCGGACATAGCTCCGGTAGGATCTCATGGCGACATGGAGAGAGTGACTGCCCCTCTTTGAGGAGTGGCTGGAGAGGCGCCACGGCGTCCTCACCTTCCGCCTGACGCAGGTCCTCACCGGACACGGAAGTTTCAGGAGGTTCCTGTGTAGGATAAGGCGGAGGGAAACGCCCAGATGTCCCCACTGTCAGGATGCATGTGCAGGCGATCGGTGGCAGCGACCTCCCGCGCCCGGCCCTGGTCCAGGCCATGGTACTGAGTGAGATTGAATGGGAAGCAGTCTCCTCCTTCTGCGAAGCAGTAATGCTTGCGAAGGAGGAGGCGGAACGCGTTAGGGAGAGGCTGCATCGACAGCCTCGCCCTAACGCCCTCAGCAGCAGCCGCCGCAAGAGACGCCAGGGGCCTCCGGCGCCGCGAGACGATCTCCGGCCACCGTAGACCCGAGCCTGCGGACGGCGAGTAATGGGTAGCTCGCCGTCCGATCAGCACCAGGCCCGAGAGTCGATGGCGCGTAGTGTTCCACGCGCGCCTCAAAGAGTTGTCAGCAAACAGGCCGGGGCCCGTCATGGCCGATGCCTGCCCGGGGGTTGAGGATAAATTCGAAAGAATTACCTCGCCCCTGGGCATTCAGGGCAGGGAGGAACAGGGGTGGGTTTTAGTCAGTAAGAGTCCGACACGCAAAAAAAAAAGGGTGTCTGAGAGGGAATGCAGTGATTCTAAGGCTCGTATGAGTATATCGGCGACGCCCGTTACCTAAAGCGCTATTTACTGCCAACAACCTTGAGTGGTTAGCTTGCGTGTTCTGTGCTGAGCTCAAGTAACGCGTCGTATGTCCACCCAGTAATAGAACTCGCCCAACAGGAGCGCTGTCCGAAATTAGACGCATTATTCATTTATTATACATAAAACAAATTAAATGATCTTTAAAATAGTGAAAGTTTCATAAAAAATCGCTTTATAGTTTTTACGTGATTCTCAATTTTTTATCCGCGTTAGAAATAATTTTACAAATTAATTACACTATGATATAAAACTATTATTTCCACACACACCCGCTCCACTCAGAGCGGGAGAAGTCATAGGAGGGAAATCATCTTCCCACCCCACAAAAAAAAACCCAGTGCGGGAAAAGTAATTTAATGATTTCCCTCCCCTTAATTAAAAAGCATAGTAATCAAATAAAACTGGTTAAGTGCGAGTCGGACTCGCGCACGAAGGGTTCCGTACCATTATCTATAATAACGGCAAAAAAATCATGTTTGTTGTATAGGAGCCCTCTAAAATATTTATTTTATTCTGTTTTTTAGTGTTTGTTGCAAATTTTTGCTTAAAAGGTAATTCCTATCTATATAATGTTATATACATAAGTGGATGAAATAAATTATTATTATTATTATTATTGTTGTTATAGCGGCAAGAGAAATACATCATCTGTGAAAAATTCAACTATCTAACTATCACGGTTCATGAGATACAGCTTAGTGACAGACGGATGGACAGCGGAGTCTTAGTAATAGGGTCCTGTTTTACCCTTTGGGTACGGAACCCTAAAAAGCATAATAATGTACATAAACTACTCTATAAGAATTCGTGAAATAAATGGAGATAGAACCTAAGATGACTAACATAATTACCGGTATATTTAATGTAAACAGGCTAAAGGCAAAAAATATAAAAGTAATTAATAATATCTGTGGTCAGGCTTTAATATTTTAAGTACATTCACATAGAGATTATTTATCTTGGTCACTAATCCCTTACTATAAACAACCGCTAACATACCAACTTATTGCTTAAGATTACACTTCTCTATATATGGCCAAAACCTAAACGATATCATTAGACCTTATAATAACCGTTTATATTTTCAATAAGACAAGCAACAGCTTTGTCTTACTGAAAATCTTAATATGGGACGTGGTGCTTAAAGACTCCCCGTCCCCGTCCCGGCTGTCAATCGTGGATCTTGGACAGTCGTTACAGGTCATCACAAGCCCAGCAGTCTGCCAACCAGGCTTACCAAGCGGTATCGTATTACCTAGTAACTGAGTTGTGCAGGTCAGGGGCCCAATTCTGTAATTTTGAGTTAAGCAACACACCATCGATACTATATCGACACACAACAGACATTATTTTGCCACTGTTGCAAATTTGGTATTCTGCAAAAACTTCAAAATGATATTGACATAAATTATAGTAGACCAGACTACCAATTATTACAATGTCAATGACTATTCTATTAAGACACCACTGACACACTACCGACACACTGTTGACAAGTTAGTTATTTTATAGAATTGGGCCCCAGATAGGCAGTCGCTCCATGTAAAATGCTGGTATTCAGTTGCATCCGGTTAGACTGGAAGCCGACCCCAAGATAGTTCGGAAAAGGCTAGGCAGATTGATAAGAACTATTTACACCTAAGTTTTAGACACAACGCTGACATTTATTGGGAACCACATCTGTAAAAGGTCAAATTGAAATAGTGAAACGCCGCGGACGTTTTAGGTATTAATCATCATCATCTTCATCATCATCATTATCATCATCATTGTTTCAGCCGAAGACTTCCACTGCTAGACATAGGCCTCCTCCAAGTTTCACCACAACGACCGGTCCTGTGCGTCTCGCATGCATCGGCTACTCGCGACTCTCACCAGGTCATCGGTCCGCCTTGTGGGAGGCCTTCCAACGCTGCGTCTACCGGTACGCGGCCGCCACTCCAGAACTTTTCAGCCACATCGACCATCTGATCTGTGAGCAATGTGGCGATTTTTTGGGCTATATCGTTGACCTTGGTTCTCCTGCGGATTACTTCATGTTTGTTTGGATCAAGCAAAGAAACTTCGAGCATAGCCCTCTCCACTGCCTTTTGATATTACGGCTGTGTAGTTATAGTAATATAATACAATTTGATCCTGAATATTCTACTAAAGGCATTTTAGTATAATGGTACAGCAATGAGACTGCAGAATATATTTCTAGACGCTTGAACCAATCTCACCTGTTCTAGTTGAACCCGGTAAAAAACAAGGCTCTTACAACGTAATAATCATTGTTTAAAATAATAATTAATATTAACGTCACAAACATTTAAACAACCATTGCCAATTACTTAAGGGTGGCAAGAATTTCTAAGCACAAAGTATACTGAACAAACTCGTAATTCGGGTTCAATGCAAAAAAATATAAATACGTCACATCCTTAAGTATTCGCAAGAAGGTTTACTATTTCATTCAGATTAAAAGTTAGTATGGTACACTACAGGCAACAGTACCAACCTTTGGAACGGGAGAGGCCTATGTCCGGAAGTGGTCTGCGATAGGCTGGGTGGAGAAAATAGAGAGGTCACTTAGGGGTATTTAAGTACAGAGTACCAACGAATATTCGCAAAGATTTAAATTGCTAGATCTGCCTCTCTGCCATGGACATTTTAAAATTATCATAATTACGGTGCAAGAAAAGGATAACGCTATAGTCTTGTAAAGCTCCGTTTCTCTCTCACACTGAATCCATGATGATTTTAAAACATCATGGTCTTACCGCACTTAGGGCCGATTTCACCAATGTAACTAATTGCGATTAGTTAAACTAATCTCAGTTCATGCGATTAATTGAGATTAGAGCTTCATTTTGCGTTTCACAGAAAACTGGGCGTTTAGAATTTAAACTAAGTTAAGCTTAAACTAGTTTAGTTTGCAGTGGTGAAACGTAAAATGAAGCTCTAATCTCGAATAAACGCATGATCTGAGGGCCCATTTCACCAATTGTAAACGGCCATTTATCAAGGAAGGCTATAGACTATATAAAATAACGCTGCGACCAACAGGAGCGAAGCATCAGTGAAACATAGGGCAAAAACGGGAAAAAAACCTTTTAAGAGCTTTAGTTGAGTGCGCTGCGTAAACGGTTAAAGTTGCGCAAAAATGTTGTATGACGGAGTTATTTCCCTTTCAAAGTTCTAAGAAAAAGTCCGCGACAGCATATATCTATCTTTTAAGGTTAACTCACTATATTCATTTTTATGGTTTTATATTTAACGCAAAGCTTAGTTCAGTAAAACTTAGTTCATAGAACGAATGGTGAAATCGGCCCTGAGTTTATTTAAAAAAATCTACCCTTACACTGTTATTTATAAAACTCTATAACCATGCTTAGTTTAAATACTGATTTGCAGATTTTTAATTTAAATTCTTCATAGAATTTTTTTAATTAAGAACTTGCTAATCTGTTTTTAAACTAATCCAATGGTAATTTTTTTTATGAATAAGGCCCTTAGTGTCGTGAGAAAAAGTGTCAATACCGAGAAGAGTGAGCTTACATGTACCCACATCCCGTATCAGTCGTTTCCATGACAGCTAAGTCTATATAGACTCATCTGACATAAATTGTGTGTGTCAAATCAAAATGAAATAGAAATGCGACCGTCTGACGCGGTATGGCGAATCTAACGATTTAAATTTTTGTATGTTTGTATTTATGAGATACTTTACCATATCAAAAAGAACAGTGCCGTAGGCCAGGAGCATTTCATCTTCAAGGGGGGTAGGACACACTGTGAGCGCGTTGGAGGTCATTCCAATGTCAACCGTTTATCTGAAATTAAAAGGTTTAATTTAATTTCGATTGGAGTTGTGGATAAGTTCTTTATTAGGTATACATGGTGTAAGAGAAACGCTTCCGAAAACGGACACAGGTGATAAAGCTAGTGATTTCCTAGTGAAAATGTGGAAAAAAAAATACAATTTTTTTTTTTTAGCATTTTGCGTACACCAAGCTATGAGAACAGTTTTTTAACCGACGAAAAAAAAGGAGGAGGTTCTCAATTCGACCGTACATATATATATATATATTTTTTGTGTATGTTCAGCCCTCACTCCGTCATTTATGAACCGATTTTGATTATTTTATTAATTGGCGCCGACTCAAAATTAGTTTATATAAAATTTGATATTTTATGTAGGTAATATGCTCATTACTCAAGACTTAAAAGTTTTATTTATTTTTTGCTTTTTAGTTCTTTTTCGTCGGTTATTTTTTTTGTTAAAAAGTTTTTTGGTTTCACCGTTATTTGCAATTAAATACACTTTGCTTCTTTACAACTTTAACATGCAATGTTTTCGTAAAATATCAGCTGACGCTCGCGCATTACCTCGAATTTAAAGTGCACGCACGCTTGGCGACAGCCGCGCGGGCAAAGCGAATCACGTCCACGCGACGCCGATGTAAAGAAAAAAGCAAAGACTACTGGTATTCGTTTGCATTTAGGTTGCATATAATTTATGTTCTGGCTTCGGAAGCGTTCCCCTTACACCCTGTATAACTAACTTCTGCCAGTCGCTTTGCCTGCACGAAATCAGTACTTTCCCCATTACAAATTATAGGTGCTATTCCAGACAATAATCTATCTCTGTGCTAAATTTCATCCAGATCAGTTTAGCCGTTCTGGCGTGATTGAGTAAAAAACATCCTTTAACAAACATCAACCAAACTTGCACATTTTAAATATTCGTAGGAACTAGGATATTTTTGTTAATTAAACAATCATTAATGTAGTGTTGTTTTATGGTGAAATTAGTGTATACCTGTAATATACATGCATAACAGTACTCTTATGGCGTACCTTATAATAATAAATAAATAAATAGGTACGGTGTCGTAGCACTTTGCTTCGCAGCAGAACGGCTACGCAGTATTTGTGGAAAACGCATGTAGAAAAATTCGAAAACGGTAGGTCCGAGTATTAGGTATATTGGCATGTAGGTATGTTCTATATACAGGCTGTTTTTTAAGGGTTTCGTACCCGAAAGGTTACCAACGGGACCCTGTTACTATGACTCCGCTGTCCGTCTGCCTGTCAGTGGACTGTATCTCTTGATTCGTAATAGGGACAGTTGAAATTTTCATAGAATATGTACATATTTCTGTTGCCGCTATAACAACAAATAATAAAATTCGTACGGGACCCTTCGTGTGCGAGTTATATTCGCACTTAACCTGTTTTTTCAATTGGGCGTAGATGGCCACATACGAAACTACATAATGAGGAATAGTCGCGACCAACGTCAAAGAAGTCTCGGGCCCGATTTCGATAACAACTAAAACTGTATGAACGGATTTTTGAAAAATTCTATTTCCATGCTAGGAATCGAACCCGTTGATTTTGGAATGAAAAAATACAGTGTGTTCATTTTGAAAATCCCTATATGTATATGTCCACAAACATTTAGACTAACATACACAAGACACCCAGACGAGGAACAGCTATCTGAATGGCTCCCTTACTGCGCCAACGGTGTCGTTATGGGTGCCCCCCTTGTTTCGCAGACAGAAATTTCATAGAAGTTTGATTCCTAGAAAATGTTTCTAATAATATTTGGTCCTCATATTTTTAAATTGCAAGATTATTTATTATTTAATACTTAAAAGAAATATACAAATTAATAATAATACCTAACATGTACAAATGCGTATAAAAACACTCATTGGGCATCAAAAAATTCATCCACATTGCTGTCAATGGAAAAAGTGCCCAGAACGCTAGCAGCACTGCCACGTTGAATAGCAATGCTGATTCGTTTGCCAAAGAAAAGCCCAGCCCTCTGGTCACGTGAAGAGTCGACTAACAGCTTGCTGATATGCTGAAAAACTCGATGAGCACTCGGACCCCATGGCCCTAGTGTTTCAACCCCAAACGGCTCAAACATGTAACTTCCAATAAAGTTGTTATATTTGCACCGTTTGAGGTTTTCAGCACCTGCAGCAGCTGCCGTGCTAAGAAGATGGGATGGCGCAAGGGTGTGACGATAACTTATTCAAACAGTAAAAATAGATAAGTATACAATTTTCGTGTTCGTTGTAAGTCACTTGTCCGAAATCCGCTTTGACGATAAAGAGATATAGAGTATCCAATTTTATATTTGTAATAACGAATTCTGAGAAGTTTTGTGTGCTAAGGGAATATCTTAAATATTTTTCTCGTCAGTAGTATCAGTAAATTCTGTAATTCTAAACGGTCTGATAAAGTTCTTATTTTATTTTATTTTATTTTTCTCCTACTAATGTCCTAAGTCCAAAAGTGTGTTTGTTTGAATGTTTGCGAATTTGAATGATTGTTAATCAATTTATTCCTGAACGAGTGAACGGGTTTTATGTTTAGAATGATATGGTAGGCCATGGTCTAGCAGGCGTAGATATACAAAGGCGGACTTAACGTCTTTTTTTTTTGAGGGGGAGAATCGTCCAATGACATCTCCCGCTCTAGGGAGAAGCGGAAGGGCGTATCAGACTCTTACTGACTAAAACCCACCCCTGTTCCTCACTGCCCTGAATGCCCAGGGGCGAGGTAACTCTTTCGAATTTATCATCAACCCCCGGGCAGGCATCGGCTATGACGGGCCCCGTTGTGTTTGCTGACAACTCTTTGAGGCGTGCGTAGAATACTACGCGCCGTCGACTCTCGGGCCTGGTGCTGATCGGACGGCGAGTTCCCCACTACTCGCCGTCCGCAGGCCCGGGTCTACGTTGGGGACGTAATGCCTTAGGCATACTCTACTAGTCAACCAACTAATCCCAGAAACAAGTGTGAAATACTTTTATCTCGATAGTTCGTTCCCGAGGGATTATGGCTGACTTTTACGTGGGTAGAGTCACAGAAATAGGCTAGTAATTCCATAATACGAGTACTTAATTTAATTTTCCAAGAACAAAATAAATTACTTAATTCATTACGTTAGCACTTGATAAAGGCTCAACAATATTATATCACTAGGTTTACAGAGCGAGGACAATAACTTCGTCTGTTTGGCGCCTGAAACTAATCATTTAATAATAAGATATTGATTCCAACACAGATCAATGGACCGACCTACTGACCAGTGTCGTACCAAGAAACAATTTACTATGCGAAGGAAAATGAAGGAAAATACAAGGGTTTAGCCAGTAAGATTGTTTGTAGAGACAACACAGTCAAGAAATGAATGAATGTTAAGAATGCTGGCTGGTTTATTATTAGGTATATCGGGTGTAAAAAGACAGTTTCCGAAGGCGAAAGCCACATATTCTACTCATTATTTGGTTATTTTTTTTTCACTAGATCATATCTGGAAATCCACAACTTCTGGAGATATTGAAGGTCAAAGTCGCATTTTTTTTAAAACTTTTTTAGGAAAATGAATTCCAAGTGTTATTACTAAACTTTTTTCCAAACAAACATTACCAGAATTTTTGATATTTTTTTCGAAATTTCAAAATTACGCATTTGCAGTTATAAAAACAGAATGGATATGAAACGTATCCGACAAGTACTTACGTGGCTTAGAGTGAAGGGGCGGGGCTTAACTCCACTGGTCTGGGTTTGCGTTACATTGCGCGCAATAAAAAATAGGTTTTTTTTCATACCTAAAAATAAAAGTCGTTTCCCAGCAATAATTTTTGCGCAAAACTATATTAGACAGTATGCGTAGTTGATGGCTATGTGATGTGTTTTTTTACACCCTGTATTTGGGGATTTTTAAACATCTGGGTAAAATAATATAGTCCTGAAGAATAATCTGAAGGTTCTTTTGCTTCTTAATTCCTTACTAAATCTTCTTTTTGGTTAAAACAGAGATAACGATGTTTTTTTAAAGCATCAAAATGCCCCATTACTGATCAATGATGAATTTGTACCTATACAAAAAAGGTTGTGTTCAACAACTTAATGTTCATCGGGCATTTAAGAAAAAAAATCTGTTCCGTACGAATTTTTTTTTTTTTTTAAACGTTGCCCTCACTAGGAATTATTCCTGTATCGTGGGTGCGTTCACGAACATTTAAACTCACATACACAAGACACCCAGACCCGGAACAACTATCTGTAGGGCATACAAATATTTATTCCGTGCGGGGATCGAACCCGCGACACGCAGCGCAGCCGTCGAACGCTCAACCACTGCGCCAACCGTGCCGTCTAACGCTCCACCCAGAGCGGGAGAAGTCGTTGGATGATTTCCCACCCCACAAAAAAAAGTGATATGTTTGTATTGTATATAAAAAAAATTGTTTCAAGCAGCTAACTAGGCAAACAAAAATTCTATCCACCGCGTCAGCGAGTCATTTCAAAATGAGTTGTGAGAAAATATTAGCTGCAGGTCTCATAAATCCCAGAAGGCAAAAATCTAACCTCCGTAAACCTAACATATTTAATATTTAAACCTAACATATTTAATATTTAAACTTTTTTTCTATTGTTGATAGGCACGCGTGTGACCACTATCTCACCTGATGGTAAGCGATGATGTGGTCGTAGATGGAGCACGCTTGCCTAGAAGTAACCTACTCACTCTTGACTTAAAGACTCCCAGATTGTAGCTATCAGGAAACACGGAATCCGGTAGGGAATTCCACTCCCTAGCTGTACGCACAATGACTGTGTTCTCAAAACGCTTTGTGCGTATGGATGGAATGTCCACCATGAACCGGTGGCACTTCGCCGTACGTCTTGTGGTCCGTTGATGAAACGGGCTCTCAGCTCTTTTCAGACTAGCTGAGGTGTTTACAATGCATCATGTTTTTGCTGATCTACGTTAAACTGTCAGAATTATTTATGTATTCTATATAATTAGGGTTGTCTATTCAACGATCATGCGAATGACCTTTATAATTGACGCGAAGTGAGAGAGTTCAATTAGGAGGTGAGAAACCTCATCTTAAGGTTATTAAACTCCAAGCCACTCCACTTTTATAAGAATAATTATTTTTGAGTGTAGAAGTATTATTCTATTCTATTCTAGAGGAATAGAATAGAATAATACTTTATTGTACACCAAAACAGTTAGTAAACTTGTATAAATGAACTTAAATCTATGGGCGCTATAGCCAATAGTTGTGGCGTTTGAATAAAGTTGTTTGTGGAAGTTTTCGTGGAAGACTCCATAAAGCCTTTTATCCCAAAAGGTTGAAAACCTGTATAAAAACCCGGCCAAGTACGTGTCGCGTCACGCGCAGTGTAGGGTTCCGTAGTAGCCCATTACAACACGCGTACTTAAGGCGCTATTAGCTTGCGTGTTCTGCGCTGAGTTCACTTAACGCTTTGTATGTCCACCCAGTAATAGGACTCGCCCATCAAGGAGCGTTGTCCGAAATTAGACGCATTATTAATTTATTACACATAAAACAACAAGTATTAAACTAAAACACTGAGACTAAATTATAAATAATTAAATGATGTTTAAAATGGTGAAGGTTTCATAAAAATACGCTTTATAGTTTTTGCGTGATTCTCAATTTGTTATCCGAGTTAGACATAAATTTACAAATTAATTTCACTATGTTATAAAAATATAATTTCAAATATTCTGAGATCAAATCACGACGTAAATTGTCTAGAGTAACATATATTTTTTTCAAAGAAATATGACTAGTCGTTTAGACGTGATGTTCAATTAAAAACCATTAAAAGTCGTATAACTGTGCCTTAAGGGTGGGGGAGGGGTCTTTATGTTTATTACTGTGAACATATTAATTGAGTTCACGGTTTAACGGCCATTAACGTTTAAAAACGGGCCACATAGGGTTATGGTTACTGAAGACGGAGTTATAACATCTGCTTTCATTGCATTGAGGCTTTCAATGTTTGGAACATCCAGCTTCCAACAGTTTCAAGAGACACGTTTACTACCCGTACAAGTAACAATTTCATCTAAGTAATTTTGTACGATATTTTCCAAGTAGGTACATTTTGTAATAAGCACGACCAGGTGTGTACTCTTAAAGGCACTCTTAAACTAATAAACCTAACTTAGTCGTGATAGTTTTATCCTACCATTATGATTTTTTTCAGATTTCACAAGCCTTTTTTTTTCTTTTTTTGGGGGTGTGAAATCATCCAATGACATCTCCCACTCTGGGTGGAGCGGGAGGGCGTGTCAGTCTCTTACTGACTAAAACCCACCCCGGTTTCTTTCCTGCCCTGAGTGCCCAGGGGCGCGGTAACTCTGTTTTGAATTTATTCACAACCCCTGGGCAGGCATCGGCCATGACGGGGCCCGTCATGATTGCTGACAACTCTTTGAGGCACGCGTCGAACACTACGCGCCGTCGACTCTCGGACCTGGTGGACCTGGTCTCGGACCCACTACTCGCCGTCCGCAGGCCCGGGTCTACGGTGGTCGGAGAAGTCCGGCGACGTCCTACGCCCAGGGTGTCTCCTGCGGCGGCTGCTGCTGAGGGTGCAGTCATAGTAATAGTTTAAGCTAATTAGTTAGGCTTTTTAATTAATATTTAAAATCCAAAAGGGGCATAATTTGGTGTGACTTTTCTCATAATATTAGAAAAATTTTAGAGAACAGTAGCAAATAAATGATTGGTAAGTTTAAGACTACTTCAAACGTGAAAAAATCAAAAATAATTTATTTGTTATCAAATAATAATATTTGTTAACAAATAAATTATTTTTGATTTTTTTGTTTAAATATAATCATCATCTTCCTGCCCTTATTCCATGTTACTTGTCGCAACACGTCTTTTCTTCCATTCTGTCCTGTCAGCCGTCACACTATCACTAACTCCCTTTTCTTTCACATCACTCCTCACACAATCCATCCATCTTTTCTTTGGTCTCCCTCTACCACTCCAGCCATCCACATTTTATTTTATAAATATAATAATGGCGAGAGTGAACACGCGTTTAAGCTGAGTATACGGTCACCGTCACCACGCGTTGTATTGCAACTATGCATTTGGCGGAAATCAGAGATAATTATTTTTCTTTGCATTATATTCAGTATTGTATTAGCCACTAGCTCAATATCCTGTATTTTTATAATTAAATTAATATTGTAATAAATAAATATTTTTCTAACTAAATTCCCGACCGCCGAAACATAACTCGAGTGACTCGACTAAGGACCATAGGGAATGGCAAATAAACAGTATTCGACTATTCGCCATAACAACAATTCGTGGCACCTCTAATGTCCAGCAGTGGACATCTTTTGGCTGAAATGATGATGACATGATTGATTTGAAAAGTTAACAAATCACATATCACATAAAATTGAATTAAGCTTCTGTTTAATTATAATCCTCGCACAAATAAGGTAGTGAATAAAATATTGTTTCAATGAATATTTGCTTTGTGAGATGTAACAAAACAAGCAGATCCGTTGCCACGTGTAACTGAATGAAATGGATTATTTGATTGAGTTTCAACAGTTAACATTGTGTGTTTGGGACGCACGGTTGGATTTCAGCTACGAATCTACTGAAGTTAAAATTAAATTGATTCAAATATAACTTGTTTAATGAACTGCTGCGAATAAACTGGGCAATTTGGAGTATTGGATTGTAAAAGAAGGTAAAACTGAGCAATTGTGGTAATTTAGACTTATTTTTTTGAGAAGAACATATTTTACATAATTTTTGTGTTAGATATATATCGGTTAATTCTAAGTATAAAAATAAGTTATGCTGGGTGAAACTTTCCACAAGGCTCCATGTTGGGTGTCACTTTGTACTTAGACCCACGCTGGGCAGTACTGTCTTCTTATCCTTCACAAGGTGTCACTGTCTACATGATCCCGCGCTGGGCGCCACTTTCTGCTTAGTCCTATGCCGGATGCCATTACCTAAATGTCCCACACTGGGTGCCACTTTCTTCATGGTCCCGCGTTGGGCGCCACTTGCTATTTAATCCCGCAGTGGGTGCCAGTTATTTTTATTCTTTACTGTAAACAGTTAAGTTCAAATACATTGTCACAACAGGACAGTTTCACGTACCTAACGCTAAGCCTAAATAAATGCGCACTGAATTGTTACAACGATCGTCACAGCGCCAGAAGTTGAAAATAATCCAACAGTACAAAAAATACTAAGGCATGCTCTCTGAAAATAAACACTTGCATTCGAACTTGCACAACAAATACATAGTTATATTAAAAAAATTATGTAATTTTATGTTAGGTGTAATGCATGTTATGTACGTACCTACACAAAATTGTGGATATCAAAACATCTACACTATCTCTGTAAAATATGACCAAACAATATTACAATAACATACAGACATTTCTAAGGACGTCCCAAGGATTGCCTCTGAGCATTGTCACCGAGTACAATATCAACCTGTAAATGTCTCCTACAGAAACTTGCCTCCCTTATGAACGATCTGGGGTCTGCGATAAAAACCACACTTAGCTGCAGATTAGTGTTTGAATTACTATTGTTCTACCAATAAAATCTATTTAGTACATAATAATATCTGTATCATAATAGTATCTGTATCATATATATATATCATATATATACTCGTATATCTGTATCATATATATGTACATAATAGTATCTATTACGAAAATTCCCCTCAAAATTCTATTTATTAACCGATTTCAAAAAAGGAGGTTCTGTTTTCAACCCTTATGTATGTATATACGCTTGTTTGTCTGCGATTGAGTTGTCGATGATGGGGTTTTCATTATTAAAATGCATATTTTTCAAGGAAGGTTTTAGTATGTTATACATTAGGATCTGATGAAGATCTTTCAAAAAATCATTAAAATCAAAAGTCATTTATTCAAACTAGGCTGAGAGCCAGCACTTTTTGAACGTCAAAGTTCTACATAAAGACAGTCCCCCAAAAACACCCGCCCGTCACCACTTCCTAGTGTTTTAGCTGAAAAGAAGAAGTCGCCAACAAACTCCCCAGCAACACATCTGTCTGTTAAGTTTGAAGAACTTGAATCTATATAATTATATGCAACAATCTTATCATATGTAAAACAGAAAAATATATAAATATATGTCGTCTAAAATATAATCATAAAATTAAATAATCCGCCACTTATTAGCTAGCACACTCAATTATGCCATTAAAAACGAACTCAAGCATAAACACTAAACCAAATTAAATAAGCCTCCATACATATTCGTAACTACTACTACTACTTTGAAGATAGATAGTGGAACTCTTCAATAACTAACAATTTAATGGGGAACCACAACTAAAAAGTGAAAATTATAAAACTTTTTTACAAAAAATACATAGAACAATCGCAAGTTTCCATACTACATTTTACCTGACATCGATTTGAAGCGTCTTTATAGAAAAAAAAATAGAACCTTAAGGGTTTCATTACTTAAACATAAGCACTGAGATTTTTCATTCTAGGGACATTATAAAAAAAGCTATTAACATTTTTGTATTTTGAGGTTATGAAAATATGTAATTATGTAGTCTACATAAGATTGATGCATTATGTCAGAAAAACAATTAATTAGCTATCTTAATTCTTCTTTTCTATCGGCATAAACTTAAGTACTTGCATTAAAATCGCTCATGCATCATGGTATAGAAGCTTATTGCCCTAAATGCACTCTTGGAGGCTTTTTCCATATCCCCCATAACATATAGGAATCCTGGGTTTATAACAACTACAAGTCTAACAGGGATAATCGGTGCAAAAAACGAAGAAATAAAACCAGAAACACCGACTTCCGAAATTAAAGTTATTTTGGAATTTTTTGTGTTTTTTGGAAGTCGATTCTATTTTTTGTAAAAAAGTTTTTTATTTTTACAAAGATAGGCTCGCGTTTGACGACAATCTTACCTGACGACAAGTAACAACATAAAGGTGTAATAAACGTGAAATTGTTACCACTGTTGCGGTTGTTACCCAGATTTGTACACGCCCACCACCCATCACTATTTCCTTATTAACTTTTACCTATTTAGTATTCTGCGAGTGTAACCTAATAACCCTGGTTAACGCCCGGAATTTCACTGGACCGAAAAATACAAGTATCTCTTTAGTTTAACTAGATAACTTTACCGGGAAATTAAATAGGATTATCTTTACCTGATTTCATTGATGACAATTGATAAAATTTAATGTTGAATTAGGCTATAAATAATATACTTCTTCTAAGTAATTTATATAAGGTGAAGATGACAATTCAACAATAAATATGGGACAAACCCTATAATGAAAAATGAACCTTTCGAACAGTAGATTTTTTTCCTTGATTTAAAGGTTTAAAATAAAAATAATTATAAAAAAATATTTATCAATTGAGCTCCAAATCTTTATATTTTTTTGCAATGCCGATGACAGTCACTAATCTTCGAAGATCAAATCAAATCACTCTAGACGTGGTCACAGTCATCAATTTAGATGACTCAGTTTGATAACCCTTTTAGGTGTTCTTTATAATGACTACACTTAAATGGGAGTATCGTGTTCTGTAAGTCTGTATCATAGATCACAGAACCGCCTCTCCCGGCTGCCAGCGACTAGAAACCCCATTAATAATAATATTCACAACTTCCAGCGGTATAGACATAGTCAGAATAGTCACGGGCTATCAACTTCTATAAGAAAACGTTGACACTCATTGACACAATTGGTTTGTTGGATATTTTGAAATTGACATCTCTAGCTGTGGTCACGGTTGCAGAGACTTTCACGATAACTGCAAGAGATGATATTAATAGACATCAGACCGAGCACAACTCTCTGTGCTCTGGAGTCTATGTATCGTCTAAGTTCCAGATAAATGTAGTTATATTCCTGCCTACAGGCATATCGATGCGTCATTCGCAATGATCTGGTCCCTTGAGTAGGTGTCGCATTACGAGATCACGAATCAACACCGACGCTGGCCTTACTCAAATCGAAACCACGAACCAGTGAAAGAAATTCCAAACATTTAACTTTATTGACCAGCTGATGAAAGGAAAAACTATTTCAGTTTTTTTGTGAAGGCCAGCGCTACTGCTAAACGTGATGTCATGGGTTCGATTCACGGATAAGATAAAGTGGTGTTGGGTTTCTCCATTAAGAATTCCTCCGCAGCTAGGAATCTGGAGCTGTACCTGGTTGGCCCCTCCCATGGGCCAATAACTAATAATATATAGGTATATAATATATTAAAATATATCCTACATTCTTGGCCAGAGTTGCAATTTTGTTATGGACAGTTTCAAAAAACTACCACACCACCACCTCCAGCCACTGTATTACTTTTTTATTATAATATTAAATTTTTGGAGGCTATAAAAACCCATAACAATACAATTTTACATATTATATTTTGTGTGACGTGATCAATCAATCTGCCCGCGCCTTTTCCCAACTATCTCGGGGTCGACTTCAAGTCTATCCGAATGCAGCTGAATACCAGTTGTTGGGGCTTCAATGATGTTCAAATGAAACTCCCGTGTCGAGGTATCGTTATCTTAGGTATAAACTGTATTTTACAATAAAATATGCGGAGCGTACAAGTGCAGAACAATGTGAAATTTTAGACAAAAAAAAGGGTAGTGTGGGTATGCATTTAACAAAAAATCCATACGGGCGCCTGGCCCTTTAGATTAGCACTCACTACACGCACTGAATGTCTTAATAGTTGCTGTTAACACAGGCGTAAACACCAGTATTTTACATGAAGCAACTGCTTAACTGACAATTACTTTAATAGTACAATTACTTTAGTAGTAGAATCAGTACAATTAAAAAAAAAAGTGAAAGTCAAGAAATAAAAATAAATTAAAATTGCAATAAACTAAAAATAGAAATATCATAAAATTTAAATGAAAAATGACAATTACAGATACAACAGATCTTAATTTTTTCTGTTAGGTTATCTAAAGGGGCGTGCCGAATACTAAAAGCAGAATATTAGTTCTTTATGTAGCGGGACACGTAACAAAGTATGCGAAAAGTGTTTATCATCATTGCCAACCCATTTTTAGCCAGCAAACAGGTGAAAATTAGGCAGATGTTACTTTCCATAAATCAATTTCGAAGCCGGAATAATTTAATTATGAAAAAATATCTGGGAACTTTCGGTTTATATAAGAAAATCAGAAGTGGTAAACATTCGAGTTGGCCACCTTGTATCTAAATAATTTTGAAAAATTAGAAAGAAAGAAAGAAACAATATTTATTTGTACCTCACAAGAACATGTATTATAATATTATAAATACAAATAAAATTTATAAATACAAATAAAAATAAACTGTGCAAGGCCATAAAGGCTCCTAACTCAGCGTTAGGCCGTATACAGAAAGAAAGCTGGAAAAAGCTGGAAACTTATAAGCGCTTACCGGCGCTTGTCAGCGCTGGTTCGTTCCACACAAAGGAAGCAGGTTGAAGCAGACCAAGCAAAATGTCGGACTCATCAGTCACGTTTCTATTACAATGCCTTTTATCCCTTTTGTCCCACACAGGTGGTTTACTGAAGACTAAGGATATCAACACGTCTCTATCCATTTTAATATTATCGAAATAAATATGCCTGTCGTAATTGCACGTGCTGTCGCAGGTGTTTATTAATTTTAAATGGCAGCGCCCAGCGCTGACCAGCGCGTTTTGAAGCTTGTCGGTACTTGTCGGCGCCGGTCAGCGCGTATCGGCGCGCGTTCATATATTTTCCTGCGCGGGTTACCAGCGCTGTCAAGCGCCGATAAGCGCTTATAAGTTTCCAGCTTTTTCCAGCTTTCTTTCTGTATACGGCCTTATGCTGCGTTATTTATGCTATTGCATAAATAACGCACTGCGATATTTATTGATTTATTAATCAATAAATATCGCAGCGCTGGTATTCTGTTAGGGCCCGTTGTGATGCTACAGACATTCTCACGGGACACGGTACAAAATTACTAAACAAAAAAATAAATAAATGAAAAATAAGCAATAACACAAAAAACAAACAAAACGGGGTGCATTTTTGCATGTCTGCAAAAAGCAAAATAATAGAAAAATTTAAACATAAAGTTTACGAGTATATACTCGTACACTTATTATACATTAAGTTAAAGTGGCCTGTTTCAAAAAACGGTAGCTTCAAATAATTATACCTAATATTAATGAAAACAAAGTCGTCGAAGCCGCTATATCAGTTTCTCTGAATCTTCTCTCTGCATGTACTCAAAAGAGATTAAACTGAATCGTACGGTTTCAGGAAACGACTTCAGAGTGTCAAATTTGAAATATCTATACAAGCTTAATGTTCTTTGATGATTTCTAGTTCTCAGTATTTTTCCTTCAGAAAGGGACATGAAAAGTAAGGTTGGATATTTTGTATATACATTCAATTTATCTCAAAACGGTGACGAAAAACATCGTCAAGAAACTCCAAATGAAACTCCTAGAACAGAAAAAAATCGAAGACATGTGACATTCACCAACCCACTCTGGACTCGCGCGGTGGATTACGGCCCATTCCCTCTCATAAGGCTAATTATGTTAGGTTAGGTTAGTATTTACTGAGTGTATTTTTAACCGACTTCGAAAAAAAAAAATTACTAGTTAATAAATTATTTTTCTTTCTTTTTTTCTTTCTAAAAAGGAGAAGGTTCTATGTTCGACTGTATGTATTTTTTTATTTTTTATGTATGTCCACCGATTTCTCTGTCAGTTGTGGACCGATTTTCAAAATTCTTTTTCTATCCGAAAGAATATACTCCCGAGGTGGTCCCATATATTTTTTTTCGAAATTGCTTGAGCGCTTTTTGAAAAACTGAACAAAAACGAAAAACAGGTACGTTTTCCCCAATTACAAGTATGTTTAAATTCCACGTTCCATGCTATTGAGGCTTTTAGTCCTGGGGTATAACCACTAAAAAATGAATAATAAAAAACTTTTTTACAAAAAAAAAACAACCGTCTGCCAAAAAACAAAATACACTAAAACTTAAAAAATAACTTTAATTTCGGAAGTCGGTTGTTTTTTTTTTTTGTAAAAAAGTTTATTTGCTAAAATTTTCGCAATCATTGTGATATATCAAATCTCTATGAGAGTTTTGCTTGTCAAGCATAGCAACAAAATTAATCAAGACGTTAAAAAGTCATATTTCAGAAAAATTGTGGTAAAATATTGAAAACAGACAGACTAGACTAAATAAATTATAATTCCACGCAGTGAAGACCTTTCTAAGGTCGTTATCAAATTAAATAAATTAAGCTTATAGTTCACTTTATATGGCTTTTATGATACCACAAATTAAATAATTTCTATATAGCCAACAAGCTTCTGTCAGTAACTTCGTCCGCGTGGAAGTAGAAAATAAAGCCAAGATAACGCACTCCCGTGATAAAACGTCCCATTCCAGGATATGTTCTACCCGTGTACCAGGTTTCATTTAAATCTATTTGGCCGTGGCCTTAGACTATAAATGGTTATAGACGGAGTGTCAAAATCCAGCAATCTGAAGTACCAGAATAAGAATCGGGCTTGTATTTGTATACGCGAAATAAGCTCACATAGACAAAATGAGAAGCCGATACGTCATCGTTACGTTCGTCAAGGTCACTCACACATTTTAACGGTCCTGCTTCATTTAATGTCCAATGACGTTCCGTCTATAAACTTTCGTAGTCTTAGGCCGTGACAAGAAGAGGTAACAAACAGACAGAGACACATAGTTACTTTACATTAATTTTTCATTTTAATATTAATAGTAACATTAAAATTTAAAAGGAACTCTGTATTTATATTACTAACGACACCGCCCCGACTTTGCACAGGAGCAAATTGATTTGCAAGACACGTAGCGCCATCTAGCATCCTAAAGCAATTGTGACCGTCAAAAGTCATGCATTCATAGTTTTTATTAGTCATATATATTTTCTGGGCGAATATGCCTATATGCTTTTCCGAACTCCTGACAACGTATATGAATATATGAATTTCATATCGATTGGCACAGTGATTAAGGCGTGAAAAGGCAACAAACAAACTTACTTTCACGTTTATAATATTAGTTAGGATTAGGATACTATAGTATATTAGTATTCGTTACTGCCAGCGGATCAGCCAGCGTGAAATTTGAAAGTTATCCCAAGGGTCGGACGGATAGAGGTCTTGAATTAGGTCTATGACATAGTCTACCCGTTCTTTCATTAACATTTGCATGTCATTGTTCGAGGCAAACATGACAATCTATTTTTTGATGTGTAAAATATTTCCTCTCGCTTTCCTGCAAATTGTGGGAATGATTTCGTGAAATGGGACGGCAGTGTGTAACTGGAAGCCGGGGAAGCGCTATTTGACTTTCATCAAAGAGCGCGCGCGGTGATGGCGTTGGCCATCAGATGGTAGAGCGTGCGTACGATAAGTCTGCGCGCGGTCGAAATCTGAACTAAATGTTTTGATTTTATTTTTCAGGTTACGTCAGTAACGTTAATATTCTATATATTAACGTTACTTAGTACCACGGTGAGATTTCAAATGTTACACATCATAATATGCGACTACTGTAAGGCTCGCTCATTTTTTTAAAATAATATTTTGGCACTTCTGCATGCTGACATTTTATGATATAATAATGTATTATACTTATGTTTGAGCAAGTGACCGATTATCATATCGTGCGCCAAATTTCATTCAAATCCATTCAGACGGAGAGATAAAGTTATAAAGTATGAATTTGTAGGAAAGTATTATCAAAGTAAACCTAGTCACGCACTTGGACCACTCAAGTATTCATCTTTAAACCTATTAAAGAAAAAAAATATATTTTGCACAGATTACAAACCCCCCTGACCCTTTCCTGTAACAGATAAAATATATTATAATAGTTAGAAACAAAAACGATTTATTTATGTTCTTAGGCCCAGCGGCAAAACCCGGGTTGTCCAATTGAATCCCGACGACAACCCGGGTTGACAGCCGATAATTTTTTTTTTCTCTTAAATATTTTTTTTTGTCAAACTCACCGGCGAGTTTCGGGGCTCAGAGGTTAATTAAATCCAGATCTGCATATAATTTACACTTTTCAGGTCTAATTTAGAGAGATAGTTTCGAGACTAAAAGTTATAGTTTTTCCTGTGCAACTGTTTGATTAAAATTACGTCTATTAAGGATCTTCCTTCACGATTTTTATGTGCTTCGCGTTTTTATGTCTTTTTATCTAGAACTTTAGAATAAGCCCCAATAATCCTAAATATATTATAATGGCTCACTACCTTCGGCTAACGGACCAAACCCAATAACATTTTATGTGCTCGTAAAAGTAAGTCTAGGTAAAAAAGGAGGCTTACTTTGAATTATTACACAAGTAAGTTTAACAATTTTAGACTGCATAAATTCGACGATCCAGCGACCTTTTTAACCGACTTCCAAAAGGAGGAGGTTCTCAAATCGTCTGTATGTTTTTTTTTTTTTTTGTATGTATGTTACGCGATTTCTCCGTCAGTTGTGAACCAATTTTCAAAATTCTTTTTTTATCTGAAAGAATATACTCCCGAGGTGGTCCCATATAAATTTTTATTTAGAAATTGCTTCAGTGCTTTTTGAGAAACTGAACAAAAACGGAAAATACGTGTACCTCGATGACGTTTTGGTGTTCTCCAAATGTTTAAATTCCACGTTTCATGTTATTGGGGTTTTTAGTTCTGGGGTATAACAACTAAAAAGTGAAAAATAAAAAACTTTTTTACAAAAAACACAACAGACTTCCAAAAAAAAATTACACTAAAAATTAATGAATAACTTTAATTTCGGAAGTCGGTGTCAAATAACGAAGAAGTAAAATACAAACACCGACTTCTGAAATTAAAGTTATTTATTAATTTTTAGTGTAATTTTTTTTTGGAAGTCGGTTGTTTTTTTTGTAAAAAACGTTTTTAACCGACTTGAAAATAGGAGGGGGTTCTCAATTTGACTGTATATATTTTTTGTTTTTTTTTTGTATGTGTGACCTCAGAATTTTTTTCTAGGTGTACCGATTTTGATGATCCTTTTTTATTTGAAAAATTATAAATTAAAAAAATTAAATTAAATTATTTATAAGTTGGTGAAGATTTGATGAAGAACTTCGGAGATATACAATGGAACTCTTCAATAAATTATAGCAAACCTTCCGGAATTGTTGCAATTGCATGTCTGTTTGTTGTTAACACCACACTTCATAACATAACATTACGCTGAAACGCTCTGAAGGAGTACACGGATTTGTACAGTTTACACTGATACACCCTTATTTCACCAATTATTTTGATATTTTTTTTTTTGAGGCATCTATTAAGGCATAACTTTATTATTTAGTTTTAAGGTAAAACACCTAAAAGTGAAAAATAAAAAACCTTTTTTTACAAAAAAATACAACCAAAAATATATAAATGCAAAATAACTCTCGCTACCATAAGGTAACGCAACAATAGGTTTTAAATGAGGGGCTTCAGCGGACGCCGTCGGCACACCCCACCTCCTCGAGGCTCACCGCCGCCTTGGTTTTGGCGAGCACGCTGCGGTAGGTCACGCCCTTCTGTACCGCTTCCGGTTGTAGTGTTATGACTACAGCCGCGAACTTCGGGGCGCGCAGCCTAGCCGCAGCGGCCCGCTCCTTGCGCCGCTTCCGCCTCTCCCTTCGTTTGGCCGCCCTTGCTGCCTTTCCCTTACTCTCCTTCTCCCCGGCCACTTGCCATTCGGCAGCCTCGGCCGTAGGAGGTTGGGGAGTCGGGACAGGCTGTGGCGGCCGTCTCGCCACCTGGGCTGGGGCCTTCGGGGCCTATGGGGCTTTCACCGTCCGTGCTGCTGCTCCACCCGGTTTGGGCGGCGCCTTTGACGCCTTCGACGGGGCCGACCCCGCGGGTCTCAGCACAGACCCGCTGTCGGCCCGTCCCACCGAACCCTGTTTGGCGCCGAGCCCGGTTGCCGCTGGCCCTAGGCCAGCTGGCTCGCCGCTAACGGAGGGCGCAGGACGATGCCCTCCAGCACGGAGAACCGTCTGTTGAAGGCAGCCAGCTCCTGCCGCACCAGATCGAGAACCTGGTTCCCCGCGGTGGGCAGGGGCCGGCTTGGCCCGTGCTGGCGCTCCTTCTGCGCGTCGTTCCGGGGGCCAGCTCCTCGGAGCTCAGCCAGGTCTGCCCGGAGCTTTTGGTTCTCCTTGACCAGAAACTCCGTAGGTCAGGCGGGCGAACTCCGCCCGCAATTTGGACGTCTCGTCCAATGCAGACGGAGGCCCGCCGAAACTCGCCTCCGCCGCCGCCATAATGGAGGCCGTGGCCGCGAATGTGGCCCTGCTCCTGGATGAAGGAAGCCTCTTTTGGACCACATCCTTGATGGCGGCCTCCACGACCCCGGCAAGCCTGGCCACTCGCTCCGAGTTGGAGCTAACGGCGTCTGGCTCTTGCGGTAAAGTGGTATTATATATTGGCAATGAATGGTCTGGAGTGGATGCCATTGATGGTGATTGACAAACGTGGGTGGAAGGTGGTGGGTGGGTGGTGGTAGATATAGAACAATTATCTATTTACAAAAAAAAAAAAAATTATTGGACTAAAAAAATAAAACACTATTACGTTAATATGTTGCTTATAGAATAATCTGACAAAAAATCAGAATGATTGCATGATGTTTGTATGGTTTTTAATCATTATAAGAATTTTCAGAGGTATCTATGTTTTCAATACACTGGTGTCGAACATGTTGACTAAAAACACGGTAAAACGCAAGGCGTAAACTAGTTTGACATCTTTAACTTAGTTCATAGATATAGCCGTCCTTTTCTCGCACTGCCTTATAATAAAAGATAGCGATTCTCTAATTTTACTTTTAGTCATTATAAAACTTGCGTTCAGTTGTGTTTAGGTCCCGTAAGCCCCTTAAAACCATAATGCCATTGTTACTTATTACGTAAAAGGAACCTAAGACGAAAACAAATAAAAACCAATAATTACCTAACCCTATTCAAACAGTTATTGCGACCACAAATTAAATTTAAGACCCTTGAGGAAGGAACACGCAAGTATCAATGCTATTGCTATCATCAACTCCCATACAAGGTTTTATCTTCACTTAACACGCGATCCTTTTCAATGCTAATGCCCCGTCTGTATTGTTTTAGTGCTCTTTGAGCGAACAGTTATTAGTTCGATTGAACTAAGAACTAAGCTCATGTCGATAATTAAGGTTGAATCCATTTGCTTTTGTAAACGTTCGACATTTGGTGCTACTGGGTTTTCTGTTACGTTCGTGGTTCAAATAAATTATACGAAGTTGGAGATTGGAATTGTGCTTGAAATTGCGACTTGTTTTATAGAAAATAATGAATCTTTTTTTAGGATACACGTCGCTGTCGTCAGTCACGGCGAAGATGGTGTGACGATCTGATCACATTTGCGGGTTAAACTTGGCCAGGGAACGCGCAAAATAGAGAGGTTTGGAAGAAGAAAGGTCCTTTGCCCAGCAGTGGGATACAAGCTAGGCTAGAAGGTCTTCACTCCAACTCTTTCAACTTTATATTTGAAGACTGAACTTAAAGTAAAACAACTTTTATTTTTTTTTTCCAAGAATTGTCATATCAAACGTTTTCATAATTGTTTCCAGCTACTACAACGCAGTGACTCATGATTGTGACAAGTAAAGAAATGTATGTAAGAAAAAAGCTAACCTTATAGTTTGTGGGCGATGACGTACATTATAAGCCATTACTAATGCACTGTTTGGAACTTTCTCGAAAGAAGATTAGTGGCGCTCGAAGTACTCGTAATATTGTGTAAGCAAAACCATAATTATATATAATGTTATATTGTGTTATTAAAAACGCATTTAATATGTAGAATGAATGAAATGAAAAACAATAAGCTTAAAAATGATATAGCTAATAAAATTACACCATCTTTAATCTATCAAGCAAGTTTTAGGACACAAACTAGTAACGTTACGGGTACCTCCGTTTGCTTCAATAATTGGGCTACTGCAGGTTCAAATAAAAGAATACACTAAATACACTGAAAGTTGAAATTAACTTTAATTTGAGAAGTCGGTGTTTGTATTTAGGTTCTTTGTTATTTGACAACGAATTCCGTAATTAAAGTTATTTTTTTATTTTTTGTGTATTTTCTTTTTTAGAAGTCGGTTGTATTTTTTGTAAAAAAGTTTTTATTTTTCACTTTTTAGTTGTTATAGGTACCTCAAAACTATATAAACTATATAACCTCAATAACGTGGAGCATGGAATTTGAATATACTCTTAAGAGGCCGTACCCGAAATTTTGGCCGATTTCAGTAATTTGTGTGATTTTACAGATGTGGTTTTACAGTTAAAATAATGCATTTCTATAAGTTTTAATGCACAACATGAAAGACCATTTCAATTATTATTATGATCTAATGAATGAGCTAGATTCGAAGCTTGCGTTGCATATTATAAGTCCAGATTTGGGTTGTTTTAAAATATTTTTTTTATTGCCAAATTTTTGTAATTTTTAAAAAAATTATCGCCAGGAATGGATTAACGGTGAACTGAAGTTTTGTTTTTGCTGTTTTAATTTTATGAACGAGAGTTCTAAATAGCCAAAATCAAAAGCGATTCTTTGCCCGTTTTCTCTGAAATTTGACTAAGTTAAAAAATTTTTTACTCAAATTTTTTTTTATGAAAGTGGTAAAAAGTGATTCATACATTATGTAGATGACTTTTGTAACAATACATTCAAATTTTTTTATACCGTTTACACATCAAAACGATTCGTAATTATGAGATATTCTAAACCCCTTACAGCAAAAATTCACAAAACCGTCGTCGGTTTGTGGTCGATTAATCGTAATTATAGTAAAAATAAAAAAAAACTAGCTCAAACATTAGATCATAATTGAAATGATCATTCATGTTGTGCATTCAAACTTTTAGAAATACATTTAACTAAAATCACGTCTGTAAAATCACGTAAATCAGCGAATCATATTTTTTGTTTTTGTTGATTTTTTAAAAAAGCGCTGGAACAATTTCGATAAAATTTATGTGGGATCACTTCTGAAGTACTTTACTCTTTCGGATTAAAAAGAATTTTGATAATCGGTCCACAATTGATAGAAAAATTGGTGGAAAAACATAAAAAGACATACATACATTCGAACATAGAACCTCCTACTTTTTTTCGAAGTCGGTTAAAAATAAAGCAAGACTATACGAGTTCTACGGTTTAAAAAGACATGGCACAAGGTTTGATAACCCTTTTCAAGAGTATATCGAGAATTATTCTAAAAATAAAGATATTTGTTTTGTAGCTAAATCTAATTTTTAATGCGATTAAGTTTAAAATTCTAATAATAAATTAAAAGCCACTTGGAAAATAATTAACAATGACATGGGCAAGACGGTTAAACAAGTTAATCAGCTAGAGATTATAGTCGACAAAAAATTAAATAGTAATCCAGCTGACGTAGCTCAGGTATCTCAATTTATTTTTGCAAACATATTTTACATTTGGCAAAATATGCATTTGTATATCAAAGACAAGCACAAACTACTTGCTTCTTCTCACCGTCTTCGTAAGGCCTATTTGTGGGACTCGGTATCAGCTTTTTCAATAAACTACCCGCTTCTTTTTTTTGACCTGTTTTTAATGTATTTAAGCTAAAAATGTAACCGTTGTTCGACGGTATAACATTCTATCAAAGACTACTTCGATGACAAGAATAGTTAGTCGCTGTGTTGAACACAAGACAAAATTACACTTGATGTCCTTTCTCCATAATTAGCTTATGACAGGTTATATTATTATGAATTATTTTGTGGTTATGAGTTGCTACTTATCTGACCGTACAGGTCAATTCGTGTTTACTTATTTTATTTCTATTGATAGGCATAATTTGCTCTTAACAATGTTTTTATTATGAGTGGTAGACCTTTTTTCTTTGTGGTCTGGGATATCATCATATGACTTCTCCCACCTTAGGTGGAGCGGGAGGGCGTGTCAGACTCTTACTGACTAAAACCCACCCTTGTTCCTTCCCTGCCTGAGTGCCCAGGGGTGTGGTAACTCATTTTCAAAATTTATTCGCTACCCCTAGGCATGCAGGCACCGGCCACGAAGACTAGAGACCTTAACCGTTGATTAAAATCATTCTTGCCTGAGCAACTGGTAGCAAGTGCGTTATGCTGCCCTAGATAGCTTGTGATAGTATCGGGTTGCCTCCATCTCTCAAATAAGGTAAGGCAGGAATGGCTGATTTTTGCGTTATGCTCGTGAGCGGTTGTTTGTTGTGGTGGCTGATCGTCTTGCTGGTCATAGTTTTATTATAGTTATAACAATTAACTGTTTATTGCAGTTACTATGACGGCCCTAGTTTATCACTTGTGGCTTCGAGTCACAGACCTATTATTAGGTGCTCGAGTAAGCGGCACACCATTTATGCCTAGAGGCTTATTTAATCTGGTTTACTATTATGCTGGAGTTTGTCTGTTTTGGGGGACCGTCTTTACGTAGAACTTTTTCGTTAAAAAAGTGCTGGCTAGTTTGAATATATGAATTTTGACTTTCATTTGTCACTCCGGCTTTCCTGTTTCCTAATAAGTAAGATTGAGCAATCATAAAGCTTTAGTAAAAAACTGATTCATCAAAAAAAATATGAAACAATAAAGAGTGCGAATGTCTTCACCTCCTTGTTCAGATATAATATTTAAGTTACGGAGTAAGGCACACTATACCTTGGGAGACTCCACAGAATTCTAGCGAAATTATAATATTTTCTTTATAATAATTACGACTAATTTAAAAAACCTTCACGTTTTCACGTTCCTTGTAATGAAAAACGAAAGATTAATTAGTTTTAGTTGTTATGAACTAGTTTCAATGAGTTTATCACAATGTTTATTGTATCTTTAGCCTTAGAAGGTCATTAAAACGCGACATGTGTGGCTCCGTTAGCATTATAGCCTTGTTTGTTGTGAATTTAAAAGACAAACATGAAAGGTTCTTGCTCGGTTTCTATTTAATTATTTAAGTAACACAAAGCCATACTATGATACTATATAGTTAACTGGATGATGTTATGCAGACTGAATAATGCGACTCTATTATGAACGTTATTTTTACTAATATATGGGATCATTTTGGTTAATTTTACTTTTGCAAATAATACAGGTCAATTTTGCATATCTCGTTATTAATGTTAGCCAATAAAATTAAGAATCAAAAATTTTTGCTAGAATAATAAAAATCATGTAGCAATGTGTGCATGCCCTAAGAATCCGCTAGATGTGAGAAGCACAGGACTGGTATCTGCGGCAATGCTTGGTGCATCAGACGTTCGCACATAATGACAGTCAGACACATGGACGATTTTCGGCTGAAATCATGATAAAAATATGTCCATACCACAGGAAATGTAATAATTATAAAACTATTTAATGTTTTATTTGGAATTTTTAATTTAATAAATAATTTGAAAAAAAAAAACATATGAAACAAAAAGTAAGAATAGCTTATAATTTTATATTGTAGATGTCTGGTGTCAGAGGCAGAGAATGTCAAAAAATATTGGAACAAAAGCTTAAACCTACACAGGGCACCTAACTACACAAGAACGAAAGGGGTTTAACTCGTGTCACCGTACCTACTTTCGTGCACAGGTCCAAACAGAAAAGGTTTTATTGTACTGAAAAGCTACAATCTGCTCGTGCAAACACGCGATTTCAAGTTTTAAACCCAAAGTATTTTTGGTTGTTGCTTTAACGGATCGCTGGTGACATTAAGGGTTCAGTTTACCTTTTTGTTTTGTTGGAAAAACCAATTAATTTTGTTGGTATAATTAAAACTTTAGTAAATGATGTGTTTATTGGTGTGGAACTTGCAGAAGCGTTATGATTTATAATTTTTTGACTTAAAATTTAAAAAAAAAATCATGCTTTCTGACCCAACCACTCCACACGTAAACGTACTGTGCTTTATGAGAATACGCATTATCTATTTATGATTTTTAGGGTTCTGTACCCGAAGGATCCAAACGGAGCTGTCACTCACGTGTCCGTCTGTCCGTCGGTTTATCTGTCCATCGTCTGTCACAAAATTACTAAACTTGAAATTTGGTGATAATGTTTATTATTACGTAAATTTTACAAAAAATACCAAAATATTGATAAATCAGATTTTTTTTTAAATACCCTCATTTGATGTAATTTTACAGTTACAATAAATTAATGTTAAAAAATGTTTTTTAAAACAAGCTTTTATCAGGGACAATAAACTAAAAAGTTGGTAATAATTTCTAGTAAGTATTCGGTGTGTAGGTACTGTGACGATTGTAAACACAGCCTAATCTCAGCGTGTCTGTACCGCCTTTTAGCGAAGGTTGGAGAGTCGATGGAATAAATATAAAAAAGTAGATGTCAATTTTGTTTTATGGCAGACTGGAGTTTTGCCCTTGCAAGTGGGCACACATGTAATTCTATAATTACCAATATAGTTATTTAAAGCGCTCTCAGCTCTTTTCTTATCCGCCCATAGCCATGTTACCCTTTTATGCACCGCACTCTCGCGTTGCCAGCGAGTGAGACCTCTACCCTGAAGATACTACAGCGTCCCAGGATCCCTGCAGGTCGTACTGGTGCCTTGGGGTGCTACAGTACTTAACTATATTCTTAAAAGCTTGAGGCACTAACCGTTACAGATTACAGGTTAGACACTTACTATACTTCTGTTTCTCAAGCTTTTAAGAATATAAATTAATGGCCATGACCCTTTGGGACGCGTTCAACCGGCGAACTTGTCGCCGTCTCAAGGAACGCGTCCGCACCGGTGCGGTGCCCATTAAAGGGCCATGGACCTTACGATCCCCACGTAGAGCCTCCGGCAGATTCGAAGATTGCGTTGCGTATATATATAGTCGAGATTTGGGTTGTTTTAAAAGATTTTTGTTTCCAAATTTCTGTAATTGTTAATTTTTTTTTCAAGAATTGGATTGATGGTGAACTGAATTTTTTTTATACTGTTTTAATTTTGTAAACGAGAGTTATAAATAGCCAAAATCAAAAGCAATTCTATGTTATTTTTTTCAAAAATTGACTAAGTTAAATATTTTTTTACTCAAAAACTTTATCAACGAATAGGCCAACGAATCAGCATTGCCATTCAACGTGGCAATGCTGCCAGCGTTCTGGGCACTTTTCCCATTGACAGCGAGGTGGACGAATTTTTTGATGCCCAATGAGCTTTACCACTACCGGATTTTTTATGCCTCTTGTACATATTTTATTTATTAAGTTATTTATTAGTTTAATTAGCTATTTTAATTAGATATTATAATAAAAACTTTATATAAAAGTGATTCATACAATAGAGACGACTTTTGCAACAATACATTCTAATTTTTTCATACCGTTTAGATGTCGAAACGATTCGTAACTATCTGATATTATAAACCCCTTACAGCCAAAGTTCACAAAACCGTCGTCGGATTGTGGTCGATTAATCGTAATTATAATAAAATAAAATAAAACTAGTTCATATGTTAGATCATAATTGAAATGATCTTTTGTGTTGTGCATAACACTTTTAGAAATACATTATTTTAACTGTAAAATCACGTCTGAAAAATCACATCATCATCAGCCTTTTATTGTCTCTACTGCTGGGACACAGACCTCCTCTCTGTGAGAGGGTCAGAGAGAAAAATCACGTAAATCGGTGAAATCGGCAAAATTTCGTATACGGCCTCTTAAAGCGTATACGATTGTCAAAATTGTACGCACGTATGTTAACTGTTGACATTTAAATTTAATGCCTGATGTGTTATAATCAAAAAAATCCTTTTAATTTATTACCCAGAAGATTTCATAACGCCCTATTAGATCTGTGGTATAGTTTACGCTAAAAAATATGTAACCAACACCGAGCTCGATAGATGGTTTGATTACGTGTCGTGTGAACTGATGAAGAATATCCTTACCTGATTATCGTGTTTTTTTTTTTTAAATATTTAAATATCTCTTTGAGAACTCAAAAGATATTTGATATTAGTACATACACGTTTAACCTAATTTACGTAGGTAAATGGGACCTGGATCTGTATTCATCATCATTTCTTACCATACTCCGAATATATTTTGGGTCGATGGGAAATGGTTCGTTCTTTCATCACTCCCCAGTTGATGTCTAAGTAGTCACCCTCTGTCTAGCAATAAATAATCTCTTTTATATGCAAATCATGGTCGGAACTCATTAGTTGATTTTTACAATCGGGTTTTTTTTTTTTCCTTTTTTTTTTTGGTATTCTGTTATAATTATTTTATATCTGATTTTTTTGACGAATATCAAATAATAATTTGACATTGTTTAAATAACCTGATAAAACTTCATAACACAACAAAAAAATTGTGTAGATTAATCTGGAAAAAAATAAATACTTACACCGAGCTCGATAGATGGTGTTGGCGTCGAATTAGAAGTCGCTATGGTTTCGTTACGACCGGTAGTATAGATTGTGGAATAAACTAAACTAATTTTGAAGAAACGTGGCAACGTATGGAGGAGCAATTTTTGTAATCAAATTTCTCTGGGAATACTCAGATGGAATTTGATATAAGCACCTTGAAACTGAAGTCACAACATTATTGTAATTTGAAAATCTAAAACAGAAGTATCAATACTTCAATAAAAAGATTTCACTGATCTTTTGGCTCTTAAGTGGTACTGTGAGGACGGAACTGTTCATCATCATCTGCCTAGCCTTTTCCCAACTATCTTGGGGTCGGCTTCCAGTCTAACCGGATGCAGCTGAATACCAGTATTTTACATGGAGCGACTCCCTATGTGACCTCCACAACCCAGTTACTGGGTAACACGATACACTTTGGTAAGACTGGATGTCAGACTTTCGTGCTTCTGACGACTAGTAACTACTGTCAAAGATCCGCGATTGAAAGCCGGGACCAACGGCCTAACGTGCTTTTCGAGGCACGGAGGAGTCTCGATATGTAATGATAGTCACCCATCCACGGACCAACCCCGGCAAGCGTAGCTAAACCTGATGGATCGATCCATACGGCTGTTATTACTTTAGCCACGAGCTCCTCGGGACACACATACAGGACGGAACTGTTCATAATAGATTTTAAATGATCGACCGTGGAAATATTATTGAAAAAACCACTTGTTAAAACACTTCCCATAAATTATAAATTGTATAAATTATTATAGTCTATGTGCTTTTACAGAATGTAATCTGTCTCTTTATATTATATGTAGACTAGCGACCCGCCCCAGCTTCGCTCGAGTATAAATTATACACATCACTCTGTCTATTAGTGAAATCCGCAGGAAAACCCCTTACTAGTTTTTGAGTTTATCGCGTACAAACACGGCGGGAGATTTTGTTTTATAATATGTAGTGATAGTGATAGTGATTTAGTAGTACTTATGGCTCAGTCTTTAGACTGAAAATTATCGCCAAGTCACATATTGTCAAACGTGCGTTAGCTGCTGTAATTGGTTGAATTAATTTCCAAATCCAGTCAAATCAATTAACTGGTATAATTTGTGAAGTTAAAATCATGTTCGTATAGACTCCGCAACAGAAAAGAGCCAGAGAAAGCGTTGGTAGGAAGGTGTTCAGGAAGATCGAAGGAAAATAGGTAGGAAAACATCAAGATGATGCTGCATTATCAATTATCTTAATCTAATCTTCTGATTTTTGAACCGAAGTTTCTGTCAGTTCATAGGCCATTAATTAAACTGCCACCATTTATATCAACGTCTGTAGAACACAGCTATTCAAGCCAAGAGTTGTATACAACTACATATACAAGATTGGTATTAATAGTGACACATTGTTAACTCGACTCCTACGATACGACATGTAAATAATATGCACGCCCCGTCGCATCTGGTTGGAATACTTTGACTAGATTTCTCGGGACTGGATTCCTACGTTGTTACTTAAATAAGTCTAGACTGCGCTTAATTCAAAGAACTCCTGTAAACAAAGGGAAAGTTGATGTTAATAATATTTATAACGTATTTGAAACTAATCAAGTTTTGATTTAATAATTTCCGTCAGGCAGAAATTACTTTAAGAGAAAGTTTGCATTTGGAATGTTAAAATGTTGAACTTAAACCTACTAAATAGTTAAATAACAACAAAATATAGACATATAACTTCATGCCTAAATTCCAAAACGAGTTGAGTATAGAACTTAAACACAACTGATGAAATATTGGTGGCTACACCTATATTTTATAACATGACAAAGTTTACCATACAATTTAAAAATAGCTGTATTCTGAGTTCAGTTGCAGAGACTGCTCGTAAAGCTAACGAATATGTTATGTCCTCCAAGTGATTCTAGGACAATAATAAATTTTGAAAGGATTAATTTTTACTAGATTAATTTACTTAACAATAGCTGTATTTGGTCAGCATGAATCATCTTTTTTATGGAGTTTCCGTTCGGAACATGGTCCATTGGGAGATTATAACATTAAGTGGATGATGAGGCAGTTACTCCCGGAAAAAAATATTAACCTTGACCGCTATGGTAAGTGTTAGGTCAAGGATATTGAGATCGTTTAATATTTGGTTTTTGGATGATTCATCATAATGTTATAATTAAATGACATGAAAGTCCATCTAATGGTGATTTATAAATTAGACAGAGTTTTGAGTACACATGAGATTGGATATAGGAAGAAGGGAAATAAAGAAAGAATGGAAGAACTGAAAGAAGGTGGGAATGTCACCAAGGCTACAAAGCAAGTGACTACTGAGATAAAGACTAATAGAGAAATATGGAAAAAGACTTGTTACGCCAACTACAAATAAATTGGGTTATGGGCAAGCGCAGTATGAAAATATCCCAAACATACACATAGACCATACACTTTTTTTTTTTTTGGGGGTGGGAAATCATCTTATGACTTCTTCCGCTCTAGGGTGAAGCGGAAGGGCGTGTCAGACTCTTACTGACTAAAACCCACCCCTGTTCCTCCCTGCCCTACGCGCCCGGGGGCGAGGTAACTCTTTCGAATTTATCCTCAACCCCCGGGCAGAGACCATACACTTAACGAATATTTCTGTATCTAAAAATTCTTTGAAAAAACACAATTTATAACTAATATACTGTTAGCACGTATGGAGTTTAAAGAATGTACAAACCACATGAAAAGATAATGATGAAAGAAGATAATACTGAGATATTTAAAATATGACCACACCTTTCTGTTACACCCTGTTTTTATCGTTTTTCAACGCTTAATTTCCATGAATATACCGTTTACGTGAAGTGAGCAAGTAAATAAAATTAAGTAGTTACTACATTAAGTAAAACCACATAGAAGGCTTCATCAACATAAGTTTCCAAGTAACGAATACTTTGAAAGAAAATTGTGTATAGCTATGAAAATATAGACATTACAGAAAATGTTACTTAATATTCGAAGAGATATATATCCAATAATAATAATGTATTATTCTTGAAACCATATATTGGTTTACATTTTATTAGATCGCATCTACTATATACCTATTTGGCGTTCTTTGAAAAAAGGAAATATCTACACACGTGTACAAAATCTAGCTAATAGAACCACTGTGTCTGCCGTGTAACATAACTTGCACCTTTGTGTCAATGTTTTTTTTATTTGTCACTTGTTTTGTTGACGTCACTTGTTTTGTTGACGTATCTTGTTTCATTCTCGGAACTGACAATTGGTTCTTATGATCCTTAAATATTGAGACCTAAAATATTCTCTGTTTCATGGAAAAGTCTGATACATGATAAACTAATCACACAATAATATTAGAATTTCTTTGATTGATAATGTACATAAATTTGATTGGCTATAGTCATTTGTTTTTCAATGACATCCATTTCTTTCTTTTTACACACACACAATACACTTCTATGCAGACGTGTGCGATGTCATAATGCGACCTAGATACGATGACGCATTTTCATAGAATTTTTTGAGTGTGTGTTATCTATTAACTTGAACAGAATATACTAATCGTTTAGTCTTGTTCCACAATAATTCGTTTAATTAAAACAGTAGGATAATGCGACTAGTGAACCGCACCTCACGCTCCGTCAAAATATCAAAAATGCAATTCAGTATATTGCATAGCCAGGTCACTACAAATTCTTCTCTTTCTAACCCTGTCGAGAAATAAAAAAAAAATACATTTATGCGTTATTAGACTGTCATCTCACACTTGTTTACAAGAGCCGCTTCAAATTATGATTTCTTACCTACTTTTTTACCTACATCATTACTAGACCTCACACGAGCACGTGCTAAATTATAATCACAAAGACGGAACAGCGTGCTCCTGTAAATCAAGCGTCCCCTTGAAGTCATATTAGGTTGATTGTCTGCTTATCCTTCCCGGACACGGACAACAAGCTCTAACTGGAAACGTAATTGACCACCTGTTTCTTAGAGGTGGGATAGCTATTGGAATTCAAATTGTTTCAATTATTTGATGGTTTCTTTTTTCAAATTGGCACTTTCGGGAAGTTTGAGGTTTGGAAGTTTGTTTTGGGAATAGTGTAGTTTTTCTGAAAGTTTGAGTTTGTTTTGGTACAACTGGTTTGGGAATAGTGTTGTTGTGGACTTTAGAGGAAAATTAAATCTGCAGTTTGGTGAAATCTTTAGTGCGGTTTACGTGAGTGCAGCTGTTACTACGTATTTTGTTTTCAACGTTTCTCAATTCCTAGTAGAGATGAAAATGGAGTTATATATACGGAATGAAGTAGTGTGAATTCTTGTTTGGTTTACTCTCAGATTAAACTAGCCCAGCCTACTATTTAGCTAGTCTGTTTTGATAATATGTTTACTGTTTCTTAATCAGTAGATATTACAAAACAAAGTCCTCCTCCACGTCTGTCTGTCTGTTTGTTCGTTATGAACCTAAAAACTACTTAACGGATTTCCAAGCAGTTTTCACCACTAAACAGAGTGATTTATGAGGAATCCGCCCTGGGGCTGGTTTCTAGTTATGAATAAATATCTTTTCTCTCAAGTTTTGTATCTTTTCTCTCTAGTAGTACCTATAAATAATTAAATTAATTGCGGGTTCACTTTTAAGTTTAAGTTTCTAAAATTTAGAGCAGGCATTTTTTAATTAGCTACAAACGACCTTTCACTCATGATATATTAGTAGGTAGGTGAAATGTGTCACAAATGTACACTGATATTTAAGTCTAGGCTTATACTAACTTGAAAACCATTAGGTTAATTATTATCATTGAAATTAAACTGAACACCAAGTTACTCGTATTATTTTCACTCGATATCTACAAGGTCGGAACTGTCTCTTCATTTATGTGACGAAACTTATAAACTAATAAATTACGAGAATCTATTGTGGATAATACTATTGTATTTTGTATATAGCTGTAACAGCTAAACTATGTCTAGACACGATAATCTATTTCTCTATTGCTTGTATGTAATTTTCAGTTTTCAGTGTTTGAAATTCATCATACTTTCACCTGTTAGCCGCTTAGTCATCATCGCTCTAGTATTTTTTATGATATGAAAATATCCTTTCTCCCATATTTTTTTTTATCAATCATGATAATTTCTAACACAAATTGGCTATGCTTTTTATCATTTTCATTATTCTCCTGCCCTTATCCCAATTTATTTGGGGTCGGCGCCACATGTCTTTTTTTCCATACTCCTCTATTAGTCGTCATCTCTGTAGTCACACCTTGTTTACCCATATCCTCTTTGACACAGTCTAATCATCGTTTCTTTGGCCTTTCTCTACTCTTATAACCATCCACATCCATACACAAGACTTTCCTCACGACATTTTCTTCATTCCTCCGCATCACATGCCTTTGCTAAATCGGTTATGCTTTTTATATTTACAATAATCATCTAACGACTAATTGTATCATCGGTCTCTTATCCTTACCCTAATTTAATTGGGTTTGGCTCACCATTTGTCATCTTCTTCCATATTTATCTATTACTCATCACCTCAGTAGTCACTCTTTTAGTTCCTCTTTCACACAGTCTAACCATCGTTTCTTTTGCCTTCCTCTACTCTTATAACCATCCACATCCATACACAAGACTTTCCTCACGACATTTTCTTCATTCCTTCGCATCACATGCCTTTGCTAAATCGGTTATGCTTTTTATATTTACAATAATCATCTAACGACTAATTGTATCATCGGTCTCTTGTCCTTAAACCAATTTAATTGGGTTTGGCTCACCATTTGTCATCTTCTTCCATATTTCTCTATTACTCATCACCTCAATAGTCACTCTTTTAGTAGACATTGTATATCGTTTCATATGGACTATGTGAAAGATGATATAATATTCTATATATCCATCGTTTATTTGGTCTTCCCCTACATATAGTATTCGTCAAACTTAATGGCGTGTGGGAATACCACCAACTTCCAAACTGAAATATTAATAAGTAGATACCATAACACCCCTAAAAAATATTTACATAGTTTCCACACAGTTATAAAAATCAATAAATGACCTAAATTATTGTCGACTTGACTGTACCTGCGCGCGGTTGCACTCGCAGCTATCTTCGCACACGCCATTAAGTTTGACAAATACATTACCTAGCAACTAGGTTATTATGAATAATAGTTACGAAGCAGAAACAGAACTCGACAAAGATGATAAAGACCCGGCTATGCCAGCAGATCTAAACGATATTGTTGAAGCAAAATGTGAGGAAACCCACACGATTGAGATAAAATCTAACGTGTTTAATACCCAGAGTACGGAAAACGCTAGCGCCGTTTGTCATACTGGGTTTAAATTCTGAGGCGACGTTAAAATTACGATTGCTAAGATTTTGTCAGCTAGAATGTCTAGAATATTATTGTGGTGCATTTTTTGGACGGTTTAAATTCATGTGACAGCTCTGGCATGAGGTCATTTTAACTAAATCTTTTACATCATAATATAACATCTGTATGCCACAAAGAGTTGAGCAGTGATGTTCCTTAATATACCCACATTTCGGTAATGTATGTTTAAATCCTTTGTAATAATAGACTGTTGCTTCAAATTCACACAAATCTCTATTGTGATTAGAAGTGAGAAGCTTGCTACTGAAAAATGCTTGATAAAAAACCTAATTATCTATGCGGACGCTACATGCTTCGATACTTTGCGCCATCTATTCTTCCTAGTTCGTCATGCTGTGCCGGTGCTGCCGCTGCGGTTACGGAGAACGTTAAGCGGCGGACATATAACATCCTCATCGGTAGCTGCATTTTCGAGCCGTTTGTGGTTGAAACCCTTGGGCCGTGGGTTCTAAGTGCTTATTAAGTATTTAAAGATGTATCTAAACGCCTTGTTGATACTTCACGTGACCCACGGGCTGGCTTTCTCGTCGGCCAGAGATTAAGCATTGCCATACACCGTGGCAATACCGCCAGTCTTTTGAGCACACTTCCAGTAGACAGCGAAGCGGAGGAATTTTTTGACGCCAGATTTTAAGTTTTATTTAGTTAGGAGTTTTTGTTTTATTTACAGCTAGTTGAGTAGCCTATCCGCAGTATCGAACATAGACCTCATACTCAGTTGGGTCGCAAACAGGGTGTAGCGACATCTATGACGATATACATACATACGAACTAGAACAGCAAAATTCCTACATCGCGCAAGCAGAGTTTTCCGCGCGATTTGAACATATACAACAGCCTGAAATCAACTATCGGGCAGTTGCCCGGACCACACACAACACCCGTCTGGTCGGAGGATTCCCTTTCAATGGAGGCTGTGGGACTTTACACTCTGTTCCGCATACCTCTATAAGGGTTTTTATTTTTGGAAGGGGGATTCTTTCAGGCAATTTCCTACTCCTTTTACTGCTACTGGAGCGAACTGCCTTGTCTTTGACCAGTTTTAATAAAGACTCCAGGATGGAAAGCTGTTGTACACACCAGCTTCCTCAGCTTCGTCAGTAGAAAATAATGGTTTTATACGGTAATATATATATATATATACATATACATATATAGCATAAAATTTATTATTACTTAAAAGAATTGATATTTAATAAGTCTCTACACTGTGTGTGTGGGTATTTTTGTGACCATGAACAACCGTACATTCAATACATTCAAATTATTTTTAAAATTGTATAAAAAAAGGATCAAAAATTAATAAATTATAATGTTTGGAGTACGTTGAGGGCAACTAATTGGGATGGCACCCAAACTATAATGTTGCTGGATTGGAGGAGTCACTTGGTTCAATTAAACTCTTCTTAAATCTTGAAGACTATTTATTTACAGTTCAAAATATGGTTCATAAAAGAATATGTTACATAAACAATATATAGTCGGTACAAGGTGTGGTACACGACAATGCTCAGTCGGTTCAAGGTGTGGAACACAACGAGACTTAGTCTGTTCAAGGTGTGGAACAAGACAAGTGTCTGTACAAGGTGTGGTACTAGACAATAGAGCGAAAGCCAGAGGACTTTCGAGCTCACTGAGTCAACTGCCGCTGAGTGACTGAATTTGACTGTTTTTTTTTTTTTTTTTATGTTTGAACTCTCGCAGTTCAACCCTAGCGGTTGTCGACTGCTTAAGTGGACGTGCCCGTGGTGGTTTTAATTATTATTAAAGCCTCCAGCCAGGACTTATACTTAACTACTCGCGACTACGCTGAGGGCACCCCCTTTGGGGTACGGACCTCGGCTCAGGGCGTCGCGGGGGGAGGGCCTCAAGGGACAGCTGAATCATGATGTGATTATTTAAGGACGAATTTTTAAACTACAGCTCAGCGGTGCGTGCTGGCTTGAGCAAAGGGACTGGGGGGATTTCTTTGTCTTAAGTCCCCTGCTGTGTTCGGACATGCCGCGCACGACAGGGGGTGTCTGTACGTCAGGTTGCTTCACGACGAGCCTATATTAACTTAGGACACGCCGCGTCGCGGTGTGAGTCGGTGTCGTGTGAATATGTCATGCGGGCGGACTTGAAACTAACGGCACAGCGGCGCGGGCTGGCTCCGTCAAGGGACTGGTTGCATGGCTCTGCGTGGGGACTCGCGACGGTCCTCGGCGGCGAGGATGGAAGGACGGTGGTCTGCGTCTTTTCAACGTGCTAGTTTCCCTACGGCTCTCTTGGAGCAGGGTCGTAGCGTCGTCGGGTGTGATTAAAGTGTGCCGGGGTCGGCGAATTTTACTGACTTGGGAGGGAACGTATCGGCCGGCCGATACGATTAGGGGGTTCCTATGTTTAGCAGCCTTCTCGAAGAAACGCTTGGTGAGGCGTTTCATGAACTGCTGGACGGTGGGGAGTCTGAGATCCACATGCAGCTCCTCATTCCGAACAAAGTAGGGGGCTCCCACTGCTCTGCGGATAAAGCGGTTCTGCAGGGTCTGCATCTTATGGAGGAGATGTGACTTTGCGTGCGCGAAGACCGCACAGGCGTACGTCATGATGGGACGGATCACTGTGGTGAACAGCCGCAGCTTGCACTTGAGTGACAGTTTACTGCGGCTGGACACCAAATTATGGAGTCTGCCTTGCGCGAAGTAGGCCCGCGAGCGGACACTACTTATGTGCTTGGCAAATGTTAGATGTTCATCTAATATGACTCCCAAGTATTTGGCTTGCTTCTCCCAGGAGATCGGCTTGCCATACATGGTGATCGGGCGGGGTGAATTTGACTGCCAGGGACGCCTATATTTATTACCCAAATTCCATGGGACACGTAGTGTAGCAAATGCAGACCCGGACAGCCAATACAATTTGAGCATTTCACAAATTAACTTGGACATTAACATTTGACCAATCACAAACATTTCGACATTCTGACGATAACCAATCAGAAGGGTTTTACAAATCTATTAGGTAATGAACACCTGCATATTTACTATTACATATTTACTGATCTTAATAACAACAAAACTGATATATATACATACTACAAAGTATGTATTCTATGGACAAACTGATTCTACGTTATATTCTACTTTTATATTCTATTTTTACATTATCACAAATCTATAAACTACAATAAAAACAAAGCAATTTTACATATGTATCTCGACATGTACATAATTTTACATGGTGGACTTCGAAAACTTTCCACTGTCTGTATCCAATCCATGAGAAGCATGAATTGGGACAACCAATCACTGACTAGCCAAAATTCCTAACTATGAGCTTTATTACCATTGGTCAATTTTAGCGCTGTGGCATGCACTACCTGCGCTATACAAAAAGTTACCTCAGTGAGCTTGACATTAAAACATACTTTTATCCTTATTTCAAGACATTACTAAACATAATAAGATATAATGAAAACATGACAAATAAACTAAATTAACTATAGGTATGAACTAAAGCGATTACGCTTCCTACATACATTCGTTTGAGCGTCCTGCACAGCAACAATGGAATCATTTTACGCGAAATGAATGGCAAGGGCTGATGATGATAAAGCCGCCTTTCGAACTATCAGTTATTTTCGACATAGGCCCGTTGGCAGACCAAAATATGTGTATAATGTTGCTAAATATCTAAGACGTAATTGTATGTCTACCCCGGTCACCAGGGAGAATGGAACCGGCGAGAGATGACGTTCGGTGTTTCACAGGGATCGGTCCTGGGGCCGCCTCTGTGGAACATCGGGTACGACTGGGTACTGCGCGCCGACCTCCCTGTTGGTGTCAGCGTAGTCTGCTACGCTGATGACACTCTGGTTCTGGCGCAGGGGTGGTCACACGAGGCAGCAACTGGGACTCGAGATAAGATTGCACAAGTTCGAGGCCATGTGTTTTCATGGTCCTCGGAATGCGCCACCGGCGGGATCCCAGGTTACGGTAGAAGGGGTTCACATCGGCATCGAGGGGACGATGAAACTTCGACGAGCACTTTCGACGATTGGCTCCCAGACTGGAGCGGGCCAGTGCTGCTTTGAAGCGGCTCCTGCCCAATCTGGGGAGTACAAACGCCTCCTGCCGGAGGCTCTACGCGATGATCGTGCGGCCCATGGCCCTTTACGGGGCACCGGTGTGGGCGCGTTCCTTGAGATGGTGACCAGCTCACCGGTTGAACGCGTCCCAAAGGGTTATAGCCATTCGGCTGATCCGAGGATACCGGACGGTCTCCTGTGATGCGGTGAGCCTCCTTGCCGGACTGTCACCATGGAGTCCTTGCACTGCTCTGGGAGTGGCGCGAGAAGGCCAAACACCGGGGCGAAACTCCGCTGGCACGACACCTCGCTGCTCGGCGGACGAAGCTCCAGCAGGATCTCATGGCAACATGGAGATAGCGACGGTCGCAACCTAGCACTGGGCTCTCCACCATAGCGGCGGTAGTGCCCCTCTTTGAGGAGTGGCTGGAGAGGAGTCACGGCGTCCTCACCTTCCGCCTGACGCAGGTTCTCACTGGACATGGTTGTTTCGGGGGGTTTCTGTTTCAGATAAGGCGGGAGGAAAAGCCCGGGTGTTATCACTGCAAGGATCGCCCAGAGGACACGGTGGAGCATAAGGTGGAGGTCTGCCGCGCTTGGGCGGAGCACCGCCGTGTCCTCGTGGATGCGATAGGTGGCGGCGACCTCTCGCGCCCGGCCCTGGTGCAGGCCATGGTATGGAGCGAGAGGGAATGGGGAGCAGTCTCCGCCTTCTGCGAAGCAGTAATGCTCGCGAAGGCGGAGGCGGGACGCGTGAGGGAATCTCAACAGAGTGGCCCTCACGGCCCCGGCCGCTACCACCGCAGAAGAGGCACTGGGCGCAGGACGTCGCGAGACGATCTCTGGCCACCGTAGACCCGGGCCTTCAGACGGCGAGCAGTGGGTAGCTTGCCGTCCGATCAGCACCATGCCAGTGGGTCGACGGCGCGTAGTGTTCCACACGCCTCAAAGAGATGTTGTCAGCCACCACTGACGGGGCCCATCGTGGCCGGTGCCTGCATGCTTAGGGGTAGGGGATAAATTCAGTAAATGAGTTACCGCACCCCTGGGCACTCAGGCAGGGAAGGAACAGGGGTGAGTTTTAGTCAGTGGGAGAAGTCATTGAATGATTTCCCACCCCCAACAGAAAAAAAAGACGTAATCGTATGTACTTACGTATATGAAATGGCACGTTCCCTACCGAAATTGAGTGTGAGGCATTTGCAGATAAATTAGCTCACTCGGGAATTTGTATTTGATTTAAACCACTAAGGATTGCCAATTGACCCACTTTAAGTATTAAATAGTGTATTGAATTTTCTATTTATGATCACAACAATCCGTTTTGATCATAAATAGAAAATTAAACGTGACCCAAATAAAAATGAAACACGTGGCACCTGGATATGACAAGTATCCACAGGCATTTCCAATAGAAAAATTCAAAGAAAATGTCAATTAGTTCCGTCTATGTCGAGCCTCTCATTAAGGTAGTTCCACATCCTCATTTCATTGGGTTCGCTTCAGATGTTACGTTTGAGTAATTTCGAACTGCAATGGTGAAACTCATTGTTTGACGGGAAGCCTTTCCTTTCGTTCATCGTTCATCGATGATGAGTCATTATGTTTTGAGTGACTAATGGTATTTAGGGCAGGAATGGAAAATATTGGTTTTGAGGTAATAAATGAAGTAAATTAATTATACGTATGAATTTTGTTGATGTTTTCGGAGTAATCTCATATCGCACTAATATTACAAAGACAAAGACGAAAGTTTGTGAGTGTGTGTTTGTATGTTTGTTACTCTTCTTCACGCTCAACGGCTGGACCGATTTGGTACGTAGATAGCTTATACTCTTGATAACACAGAAGCTACTTTTTATCTCGGTCCACGCGGGTGAAACTGCGGCGCGCAGCTAGTTATAAAATAAATATGAATGTTTAAGTGTGGGAATATAAAAATTATATTGTTTCACCCTGCATTCTAATTACGTACAACATTTTCTACTAGGTACAATTCGAAGATTTTTGAAAGAAATTCCATAGCTATTGCTTTGCCTGCCTTCCTGCCTAGCTTTTTCCCAACTATCTTGGGGTCGGCTTCCAGTCTAACCGAATGCAGCTGAATACCAGTACTTTACACTGAGCGCCTATCTGACTTCCACAACCCAGTTACTGGGTAATACGATATCCCTTGGTAAGACTGGTTGTCAGATATTCGGGCTTATTTTTTTTTTTTTAAAAGTCCGGCTTCTGACGACCCATAGCGCCTGTCAAAGATCCACGATTGACAACCGGGACCAATGGCTTAACGTGCTTTCCGAGGCACGGAGGAGTCTCGGTATATAAAGATGGTCATACCCCGGCAAGCGTAGCTGTAGAGGATCCACCATCACCCCGGTGTTGAAAATGGCGCCATCACTCTGACCATAGCAAATTACAGCTAGCATAGTTCGTTTTTGTTATGTCCTAAAGTATGCTTTATTATGTCCTAAGTATGTCTTTTCATGTCCTAAGTATACCTTATTATGTCTAAAGTATGCCTTATTATGTCCTAAGGATGTTTTCTTATGTTTTAACTACGTATTATTATGTTTTAAGTATCATAAGAATAAAGGTAAAAATATGTTCCATGTCAAGGTTTATGAGGTAACTTTTTTGTATAGCGCAAGTAGTGCATGCCACAGCGCTATGAATTGACCAATTGTGTTAAAGTCCGTGTAAGAAATTTCGGCTAGTCAGCGATTGGTTGATCATATTCATGCTTCTCATGATTGGCTACAGACAGTGGAAAGTTTTCGGAGTCCACCATGTTGTTTTATGTACATATTGAAATACATATGTAAAGTTCCTTTGTTTTTATTGTAGTTTATAGATTTGTGAGAATGTGAATTTAGAATCTAATAGTAACGTATAACGTAGATTCAGTTTGTCCTTCGAATACATATTTTGTATTATGTATAAATGTCAGTTTTGTCGTTAGAAAGACAAGTAAATATGTAAAGTAAATATGCAGGTGTTCATTACATAAGAGATAAGTTGAGACTTCTCTGATTGGTTGTCATCAAAATGTCAGAATGCCTGTGATTGGTCGAACGTTAATGTTCAAGTTAATTTGTAAAATTAACAAAATGTATTGGCTGTCCGGGTCGGCATTAGCTTCACTACGTGCCCCATAGAATTTGGGTGATATATATAGGCGCCCCTGGCAGTCAAAATTAGTCTCTCAGCGTTAGTGACTCAAGTGAGCTCGTAGGCCTCTGGCTTCGCTCCTATCGCCTAGTACCACACCTTGTACGGCGGTTTAAAGTGTCTTGTACCACTCCTTGTACAGACATTAGTTACTGTCCACTATTGGGGCAGTAATTCATATTGTGTTTTCAACTGTAATTCTGTGTAAACCTGTGCTTCATTTGACTCTTACCATTTTACCTTTTTATTTTATGTAACAATATACCATTTTTATTTCAATCTGTGTATCAATTGATTGACCCACTTGCTCATTTCATCACACGTGAGTGTCGCGAGACAACAATACGCCAGTCACACACAAATCCTTCAACCCTCGCGCCTATCGCGAAAAGCATCGTCAACAGTAGCCTTGATAGATCAACCCGTGCGGCTGATATTACTTTAGCCATAGCCATCGCTTAATTTTTGCTTATTTTAAGCATAAGTTGTCAAATGGGGTTTCCATTTATTCTATATTTTCCTACCAGTTTTGGGTAAGTGTGGACCAGTCATGTCTCATCATCATCTTCTTGCCCTTATCCCATGTTACTTGGGGTAGCTGCAACACGTTTTTTCCTTCATTCTGTCCAGTCAGCCGTCACGCTATCACTAACTCCCTTTTCTTTCATATCATCATCATATGAGGAGTCACACAATCCATCCATCTTTTCTTTGGCCAGTCATGTCTGTTTTGTAAAAAATGTTTGAGAAACTCGTTTAACCGAACGTCAATTACGCAATGAAGGTTGTTGAATGATTATGCGTTACACAACTATCCCGCTGTACTGTTGATCAAAATCCGCATTACATCATTCAATCTCTTTATACCTTTTTAACCGACGAAAAAAAAGGAGGAGGTTCTCAATTCGACTTCGATTCTATTTATATATACTTTTTCTTCACTCCGTCATTTATGAACCGATCTTGGTGATTATTTTTATGTTAGATAGGATATACCTCAAGAGTGGTCCCATGTCAAGTAAATCAGGATGTGATAATAGAATCTTGATAAAATTGAGAGAAAACCTCGAAAATAGGGCACGAATATGGTTTCTCTTTACTTTTCATAACTTATTCAGGTATTTGCATTTAGGAATCATCACATCATGAAACTGAGCTGATGTTGGAAACCATACCATAATTAAACAATAGAAGTAAGATATAAAAAACTGGTTTTAGTGACAGATACCACTTAAACTAAATATCAAATTTTATATAAACTAATTTTGAGTCGGCGCCAAATAATAAAATATCTAGCCTTCTTCATTTCCACGTACATATAAAATTTAGATATTTAATAATCAGATTGTTGTTTGGCGCCGACTCAAAATTAGTTTATTTACAATTTGATATTTTATGTAGGTAAATAAGCTCAATACTCAAAACTTAAAAGGTTAACTTATTTTTTGCTTTTTAGTCATTTTTCGTCGGTTGAATTTTTGGTAAAAAGTTTTTTATCTAAGTATTCACCTCGTTAGCTTTTCCCAGAAAATGATGATAAATTGTTTGTCAACTTTATTGAAACAAGTTAGGGTAACTTGTTCCTATCCAGTTTTAACACATATATGGGTTTGCCTAGTTTCACTTTGTAAATTAGACAGACATTTCAAAGGTTTTAAATTAAGCGTGTTTTCCAGTAGATACAACTGCAAACTGATTTCTACCCGAATAATTCAATTTAGCTTCAAATTGTGAATTTAGACCGAGATTAATTGGTTTTCGCTTTTGAAAATGAGAGCAAAAATAACAATAACTCAAACTCAAAATAAAAGTATTTATTTCGAATAAGGGCAAATTTTTCAATGCTCAGATAACTTTATTAGGAGAATAAATAAGGCGGTCGACTTTCAAACCGCTTATCTCATTCCTCATTTAAGTTTTTAGACTAATGATAAGTAAGCCCTAAGCCATTTGCGGAGGCACTTTTGATTTAACAAGGAGTCAAGCTCGACAATCAGAAAGAAGAAAACTTTTTGCTCGTTCCAAAACGTTCAATATACCTATTACAAATGAGATTGCCTGAGGTATATGGTGCGTCCACACCGAAGTTATTTTTTGTGGAGTAACATTTTGAAACATGATTAATTGATTATGACAAAGGATTTTCATGTTGCAAAATGTTGCTCCACAAAAAAACTTCGGTGTGGACCCACCTTATGAGTAACACTTCTAACAATAAAGTTAGTCAATAGAAATCAGAGCAAACTAGTTAAAACAGTTTACTAAGAAAGATAAAGATAACGGTCTAATTCGATTGCAGTTTTCGTCTCCTCGCAGACCAACGGAAAACTTACAGAAGATAGTATTACTGGCAAAGTTTAAGAAGTTTCTCGTTGAGTTCTTAAAGACTATCATGAACCAATAGTTTAAATTGCTAGTATTTTAATTTCAGTGTGCTGGGTTCAATTCTGACAGTTTTATTATTAATTATTCGGAGAATGTGAGTTTTTTGACATTATTGTGTCGTATTGTTCGTATGGTTTTTCTTATGTTGAAAAACAGCTATGTATTTTTTATTCCGACAAGCTGTTTTCAGACAGTAAAAACCGTTAGAGTTAGTGTTTAGTGATAGTTTAATGTAACGCAAGCGCTATCTAACAAACACAAGAACAAAGTGTATTCACTTTCCTAATTCTAAGTATAAATAATTTATTGGTTCTTTTTCCTATCGGCATAGATTTATCACAGAAGTTTTATTAGTTCTGAAGCGACTTGCAAGTCCCTAAACATAGAACGAAATGATCCAGGATTTATGATAGCATTAAATAACGTATTACCCTATTCATAATAGCCTTGTATATAGATATACATTGGCACGCAAGTTATGTATAAAGGCTTATTTAATTTGGTTTTGGTTTTATGTTTATGCTTAAGTTTTTCTGTTTTTGATGGCATAATGGAGTGTGCTAGCGAACAAGTGGCGGATAATTTAATTAATGATTGTATTTTGGACGAAATGTTTTATTTTTTCTGTTGTACATAATATGTTACATACATATATGTTAAGATTGTCGCATAAAATCATAGATTCAAGTTTTTCAAACTTAACAGACAGATGTGTTGCTGGGGAGTTTGTTGGCCACTTCTTCTTCACAGTAAAACACTAGGCAGTGGTGACGGAGGGTCGTTTTAGGGGGACAATCTTGATGTAGAACTTTGACGTTTAAAAAGTGCTGGCTCTCAGCCTAGTTTGAATAAATGACTTGATTTTGACGTTGATTTTGACAAGGCTAAATGGTAATAAGATTAGGGTCCATGTTTTATATGTCCACACTACATAGAATAAGGGGAAAAAACGTCGAAATTGATTTATACAATTTTACCACATTAATAACAGCGACTGTTTTTTCATATTTACTAGCTTCTACCAGCGGCTTCGCCCAAGTGAAAGTTAATAACTATCCCTAGTGAACATATTCTTGGGATAAAAACAGCTTGAGCGCTATTCCAGACTATAATCTATCTCTGTGTAAAATTTCATCCAGATGCGTTCTGCTGTTCTGGCGAAATTGAGTAAAACTGTAGTGTATGCCGTAAACAAACCCCGGCAAATGTAATCTTAGAACATAACAGCGATTAATAAAAGGAAAAACATTAAAGAATCATAACAGAAAAAAATTACGTATGTCATATCAAATGTACAAAAATTTAACAGTTCAAAAACCTTGAAACTATCTATACAAACAAAACCGATCAACGACAGGATCAATTCGCGACACTAACGTTCGTTTCCCCCGTCATTTTGACGAATGTTAACTATCTAGAGTTAACCGTATAATACCGTACCGTAGTTTTATTAATAAGCAGAAAAAATTACGTACCACCACAAAAATACCATGGCACAACAATCCATAGCACTTCACAACACAACACTGTCACCTCGTGATCACTATTTACACACGCCGGTCGGTTCGAACCTCGCCGTAGTTTTGAACTGAAAACTGGCTGCAAAGGCGGTTCGCGTGTTGAGCCGCTAGCAACCCACAGCAAGCCAGTTGCACATAACATTTGAATATAAAATTAGGGTCTAGAGAAAAAAAAAACAACTTATTTTTATAGTTTTTTTTTTGTTGTTTTCTCTCCAAGGAATGATGTGACTAATATACGAGTATATGATACAGGATTAGTAGTGTAGTTTTATAGTGAGTTGTATTTAACTGTTTGTTGTCATACAGTTGCCATGGTTACGCGAGTTGTACTTTTTGTTTGAGACGGAAAAAAAACTTTCTGAGAAATGTGTTTCTGCGTTTTTGAGGCAGTTTAAGTCGGTTTCAATGGTTTAGTATTTTACAGTTAACTTTGATTAGGTAGCTGTAAAATTTGAGGATCTTAACGGATTCCGAAAGGTTGTCTGATTTTAGTACGATAAAAAAGAAGTGATATTAAATTGTTGAAAAAACCTAATTTAGAAGCTTAGGAATAATAAATTCAAAAGAAAAATGTAAGTTATCACAAATTATAATACCCAATAGTCATAAAAAAGGTCTAATTTTATTTTCTACCTTCTTTGAAGCTTCTCGTAAAACTGAGACGTTTCTCACATAATAACTAGTAGACTCGTAAATTAAAGATATTTTTGGGTACTATTGAATTTTACAACATCTTAGCAGACACCGACTGTTAAGGTTTTTTTTAATTTGATAATTAATTAAGACTTTATCATAATTACTAGCTTTTATTTAACTAGCAATATTAGAATGAAAGTTGTCCGCTTCAAAATTTGCAAAACATTTTCGACCACTTGTTGGTTTCTGATAGTGCTGAAATTTGGCATACTTATTTATTTTTTATTTATTTTATTTATTTATTTTAACAATCGGATAACAGAAATCCATAGTGTTAGTAACATACCTTATATCTATTGTTAGAACATAAATATATATATAAAAAAAACTTATGTAAATCCAGTAACAAATCAATATTATGTTACCATCGAGCTGATCTGATGATGGCGTCGGGATGCAGGGACTGGGATTCCCTGATGGCAAATGGTAGGACACTTATATTAGAGCAAGTATGTTTTTAACAGGAGTACCTTCTATTTACACAAAATAATTATGACGAGGGATACAACTTGTTTTTTTTTAAATATATTTTTACTTTTATTTTATTTTACTAACAATCTTAAATGCTGAAACTGTATTGTTAACTGTAATTTATTACTTATATGCCCTGTTTCTGTAAGCCGACCCAATAAATCTGTAGCCTAATCTTCATCATTCGTTGACTTTCATGGTTGATTGTTATTAATTTTGATTTACATAATAGAACAGGGAGGAGGGGGGGGGGTTCAGATGTATTGGCAGGTACATAAATCAGGTAATCAGAACTCTGATATATTTGGGCTCTCCGTGGTCAGGGGTATTAGGCACGTTGGAGTACTAGTAGGTATCAAAGTTGTTATGGTCAATTATGCACCATTCGTATAATTTATAAAAAAAAACCATAAGATTAGTTTGAACACTGATTAGCAAATTCTAAATTCAGTGTTTCTAGTTTTGTTTCTTCGTTATTTGATTCCGAAATTAAAGTAATTTTGTGGAGATGAGAAATTTATAATGCTATTTTTAGAAGTTGGTTTTTTTATAAACAGGGTGAACTGTACACATCTGTCTACACCTTTAGAGCGTATCAGCATGATGTTATGTTGTGAAGTGATGTAAACAACAAATCGCCATGCGATAATTATTAGGTTATTGTTTGCTATGATTTATTGAAGATTTCCATTGTCTATCTATGAAGTTCTTCATAAGATCTACACTAAATTTAAACAGAACTACCTCAGAACAAAACTCATTCGAATTAAATAAGAATTTTGTGAATCGGTTGTTAATTGGTGGGAAAAAAGGAGAACATACATAAAAAAAAAATAAACATAAATTCGAACATGGAACCACCTCTTTTTTTTAAAGTTGATTAAAAAGTAGTAATTAATGTTGAAGCTGTACTTTCCAACGAAAATACTAAATAACGTAGAGAAATTAGCTTAGCACGTTAAAAAGATTTCATCTGGCAAAAAACCGATGACGCGTAAAAGTCGATGTAAAAAAAAATGTTGCGCACCCCTTCACGAACGACGGTGTATCAGTAATATGACATTTGAGTGCGGCACTCGCGACGTCGCCGCCTCGGCCGCGCTTTGGCACGCGACATTGACCAGCTCGAGACCTTGGGGAATCGCTGGAATTGTCGTGAACGTAGGAAGACGAGCATGTACGCTTTGTTTATGAAAAAAGGATCCAATTAACATAGTATAAACTGTCTGTGTGTTTTTCCGCTAACTCCTACTAAATTACGCTACGGATTTTGACGCGGTTTTCACTAATAAAAAGAACAATAAATGAAGAAGATTTGTGTATATAATTTGCAACTGTGCGGTGCCGGCGCAGGTTCCTAGTCACTACATTATTTTGAAACAAAGTCCCCCGCCACGTCTGTCACGTCTGTTTGTTGGCGATAAACTCAAATACTACTGAATGGATTTTAACGCGGTTTTCACCATTAGGCAGTGATTTATGAGGAAGATTTAGGTGCATAGTTTGTTCCCATATGGAGCAAGAGCGGGTTGCTAGTGTTTTTTACATAAAAATGATTTATACATAAAAATTAATCCCTATTTCCTTGGTCACGGCATCACGCGTGAATTTCACTAATTATTTTGTTGTGTTTGGTAATACCAAACAAAACAAAACCTGATCTGAACCTTCTCCTGACAATAATTGTCAGCAGAAGGTTTTTATGAAAGGAAAAAATTAAGAAAGTTGCGCGGAAAATTAGAAAATTTCAGAAAACTTAACGACTATTTTAATTTCGCGCGTTTTACAATTCATAGCTAACACAGGACAACGGCAGCTATTATATTATAAATGTGGAAGTTTGCTTGTTCCTTAATCAATCAAGCCACATTTGCTGAGCGGAAATTGATGTACCTAACTTAAAACGTCATCATCATCATCATCATCATCTTTCTGTTCTTACCCCATGTTAATTGGGGTCGGCGCAACACGTTTTTTTTATCCATTCTGTCCTTTTTTTTCATATCACTCCTCACACCATCCATCTTTTCTATGGCCTTTCTGTCCCTCTCTATCCATTCACATTTATATTGCTAATAGCTGACCCGACAGACGTTGTCCTGACGCGTGAACTGTCAAACGCGCGAAGTTTAAATAGTGAAATTTTTCTGAAATTTTCCAATTTTCTGCGCAACTTTCTCAATTTTTTTTTTTCGTAAGAACCTGACAATAACAAACACAACAAAAAAAGAATTAGCGATATCGGTCCAACCGTTCACGCGTGATGCCGTGACCAAGGGAAATAGGTATACATTTATATATATTTATATATATATATATATATACATATATAGATAGATACTAGCTGTGCCCGCGGTTTCACACGCGTTAATGTATTTTTCGTATTTTTTTTTTTTTTATTTTTTCATAAAAATATCCTATGTTACTTCTAATACCTCCAAAAATATGTGTACAAAGTTTCATGATGATCGGTTAAGTAGTTTTCGCGTGAAAGCGTAACAAACAAACCTACATTCACATTTATAATATTAGTCTGATAACTTGGAATATAAGTAGATTATGTCTTGGATTAGCAAATTGAATACACTTTATCCTTGTTCGTTCCCTTGGGATAGTTTCTGGCTGTTAATATTTTGGATTCCACGTGATAACAAACAAACAGTGATTGCTTTTTTTGGATTGCAAAGTTAAACTTCACTTTAATTAGAAAAAAAAAAAATTAATAAGACGAAAAATATTATAACGAATGAAACAAAGCTACTTAAGTCCCTACGACTTACCCATGGAAAGATATAAAAGTACTACATAGATAAAAAGTTATTAAAAAAATGGTTTAAGAGAGAACAAATCACATTTTTTTCTGTTTTTTTTTTTTTAAACTTCCTCATCCTTATTAGTCATCAACAGCCTTTTAATGTCCGCTCTGCTGGGTCACAGGTCTCTTATCTTTGAAAGAGTGTGGGCCGTAATCTACTACGCGGACCCAATGCGGGTTCGTGGATGTCACATGTCTTCGAATTTTTGATTTTTGATTTTTGATTCTAGGAAATGCCGGTTTCCTCACGATGTATTCCTTCACCGTGTTGAGAGCAGTGGTGATGAAATAATTTACACCAAGTACCTGCCTGGGTTTGAACTTAAGACCTACAACTTGAAAATCGCGGTTGTTACCACTGGGCCACCACTGCTTATAGCTCTACCACTACCCAGTAAACTACTAGGCCTAAAATTAAAAAAAAAAAATGCAAAGTAGTTCTTCAGTTTTACTGTAATCTATAACTAAACTTTTTTTTAATTTTAGGCCCAATTGTTTAGGAGATAAAGGAGGAGGGGATTGTCATTTTTCATCTATTTTCTTAAATAATTTTAAAACTGTGTATTTTAAAATTATGAAAATATACATTTAAGTCTTGTTTTTTAATTTTCCAATTTCCACCCCAAAAGTGACCCCCAAATTCCAAATTAATTTATTAAGGGTACACGTTCGTGTTTGGGTATCAGATATTCATGTGTGTACCAAAATTAAACTCTATCGGTCAAGCAGATTCGGAGCAAATCGGCTGTGACTGACGGACAGACACACTAGTGATCCATAAGGGTTCCGTTTTTTCATTCAGACTTTCGCAACCCAAAAATAAGTGAAAATCCAATCTCGACGTTATTAAAATATTCAAGCCAGTTACATTATTCCATGCAGGTACATCTCTTATCACAAAAATTCAATAAAACAAATACCTTTTTAACAATTTTGATCACCTGAAAATTCAATCAAATTTTCTACTTTTATGTTCTAAGCATTCGCAGCATATTTCCACGCGTTGGGTCGAAGTCCTAACAACAATATTTCATAACCCTATTTTATTTATTAGAAAGAGGCATTGAACCTTTTATTTTATGTCCTCATGCTTCGTCTAAGAAGCGAAAAACTTTATTGAAACCAATAAACTGTTTCATATCTGTGTATTGCTTTTATTTTGTTGGTAGGAAAAGAAGCGTGCTGGGACGTCATAGAGACGACTATGATTTGTGTTATTACCCGACAGCCCGAGAAGGAGGGTTATGTTTTTCGAGAGTATGTATATTTGTATGTACACGCGTTGTAGCCTAAACGGCTGGATGGATTTTAATAAATGAGGCGAGTATCATTAGATTGGTCTTGACAGCCGAAGTTATCGATTACGTTGATCTTTTTTTGTGACAAGGTCTTGTTTACCCTATTATAGGACTTTCTGTTTTAACCGACTACGAAAATTTAAATTTTATCGAAATTGCTTTAGCGCTTTTTGAAAAACTGAACAAAAACGAAAAATACGTACACATAGATGACGTTTTGGTTTTCTCCAATTACGAGTATGTTTGAATTCCACGTTCCATGTTATTGTGGTTTTTAGTTCTGGGGTATAACAACTAAAAAGTGAAAACTTTAAAAAAAAATACAATCGTCTTCCCAAAAAGAAAATACACTAAAAATTATAAATAAAACATATTTTTTAATTTTTAGTGTATTTTCTTTTTTTTAAGTCGGTTGTTTTCTTTTTTAAGTTTTATTTAATAAATAAAGGGCTTGAGGAGGCAATTCTAAAATTATGACTCACTAAAATGTAGGAAATTAAATAGTGGTATTAAGGGCCTACCTCCCCATAAGTGGCGCCCTCATTGAATAAAAATTCGTATCTTATTCAATGAGGGCGCCACTTGGCCGGTAGTACGGCCTTAAATTTGCGATTGAACTAAAACAAATAGCACCAACTGCAAGCAAGCAGTAATGCTTTTTTTTTGTGGGGTTGGGAAATCATCCAATGACTTCTCCCGCTTTTTCGTGTCAGACTTTTACTGACTAAAACCCACCCCTGTTCTTTCAGTTGCCCGAGTACCCAGGGGCGCGGTAACTCTGTTTCGAAATTATCGACGACCCCTGGCCAAGTCAGTTATGCTTGAAAAGTGACTTGTTTGGATCATTTTAGTTGCTTTTCGCAGTCGGGTTTTTCAACCCGAGAAACTGACTTATTACGTCATGGGCACTAAGCATACCAAGGAGTACTCACCCTTTGAAATAAAACTTTTTTAAAGTTTTAGAAATAATTTAGCTGTCATTCTTTCATTTTCAATAACTCTGGTAGACGTATTTTTTGTAACAAAAAATGCTTCGTGTATATAAGTACGAGTACTTTTTACATGGCGCCTCGAACTTGCGATTTCTGAACATTGCTCCTTCGAAGCAAAAAAATCTTGCTTTTTTGATATTAGAGACCAGTTCATCTTTATTCCCAGGGCAGTGTTCCATGAGAAAGATATGATGATTAAAAATAAATTAGAATTAGATTAGGGATGGTTGCATCCCACCCCAGGGTGCGATTCTACGGTAAACATCATTTTCTGAAAAGGGCAGTTTTATTAGCTTTCAGTAGCTGATGTCAGCGCATTTATTTACAGATTACAAAGTTTAATATTTAACGTTGATAGACATACTAATTTCCTGACCAAGGGCGTATCAGTCGCGGGTGTATTAGTCGATTTAGAGATTTCCAGGTAGGCTACGGCAGTACGTGGCCCGCAGGGACCTTTTCTGCAGGCTCAACATAGTAGGTTGGAGAGGGATGTCTGAGGAGCCACAATTTTTTCTGCATTTTCAACATAGTCGGTTGGAGGGAGATGTCTGAGGAGCCACAATTTTTTCTGAAGGCTCAACATAGTCGGTTGGAGGAGGACGTCTGAGGAGCCACAATTTTTCTGCAGGTTCGACATAGTCGGTTAGAGGGGAATGTCTGAGGAGCCACAATTTTTCCTGCAAGCTCAACATAGTCGGTTGGAGGAGGATATCTGAGGAGCCACAATTTTTTTTGCAGGCTCAACATAGTCGGTTGGAAGGGGATGTCTGAGGAGCCACAATTTTTTCTTGGCTTCGTTAGTCCAGCTGTCATTTATTGGTTTTGTTGATGCCAAAAAGCTGTACCAACTTTTCAATCCTCCTTGGATTCTTTGTCGACGTGGTTAAATTTTGGTCAAAAGATATTTAATTTTTGATTCATTGATACGACGAAGAAGATGAAGAAGATGAAATATAGTGATACCTCTCTTCATCTAAAAAATCATGTAATTTTAAGCTGTATCGGGTTAAACTAAGAACCTTCATAGACGGACTGTTTGGAGCAGTCGAGAAGAACACGAGAGCAGTCGTGTTGCGGTCAGGGTCTCCATAGACGGAGTGCTTGGAGCAGTCAGTACATTTTAGCTACGAAAACAAATGAACTGCTTGAGCGGTCCGTGTATGGCGATCATCAATTTTGTTTTGGAACTGCAGATCGTCCAATATTGACCGCTTGAAGCTCGAAGTCGGCACCGTCTGCTCCAAGCAGTCCATTTATGGTAGCACTAACTCATCATTATCATCATCGCTAGCCTTTTAATGTTCCCACTGCTGGGGCCGTCTTCCTCTCTGTGAGTGGGTGTGGTCCGTAATCTACCACGCGGGCCCAATGCGGGTTGGTGGATGTCACATGTCTTCGAATTTTTAACCGACTTTCAAAAAAATAACTCAACTCAGCCTATCGCAGTCCACTAGGCCTCTCCCAGGCTGCACCACAACACCCTGTCCTCCGCCCTTCGCATCCAGTCTATCCCAGCCACCTTCTTAAGGTCGTCGGTCCATCTAGCTGGGGGGCGTCCCACACTACGCTTGCCGCTCCATCGGCCATCGGTCCTTATGTATAACGGTATAACAACTAAAAAGAGAATAATATTTTTTTTTTACAAAAAAAACAGCCGACTTCTAAAAAAGAAAATACACTAAAAATTAAAAAAATAATTAATTTTTGGAAATCGATGTCAAATAACGAAGAAATAAAATACAAACGCTGACTTCCAAAATTAAAGTAACTTTTTAATTTTATTGTATTTTCTTTTTTGGAAGTCGGCTGTTTTTTTTTTGTAAAAAAGTTTTTGGTTCTAGGACATGCCGGTTTCCTCACGATCTTTTCCTTCACTGTTTTGAGAGTAGTGGTGATGAAATAATTTACACAAAGTAAAGCGCCTCCTGGGTTTGAACTCACTACCTACAACTTTTAAGTCACTGCCGTTACCACTCGGCCACCACAGATGGAGGCAATAACTGAGTTCTGGTAATAAGTGTCATAAAACTTGAACTATCCTAAAACCATAAACCTTTTTAAACACTGTAAGTCATAAAATTAAACCGAATCCTTTTCAAACTTCTATTCAAATAAAATCACAATATTGTTCTCTATTCTGTAAAAGCACTTTAATAATGGAATGTTAAACCTTTCATCTCTGAAAACATAATAAACTTTTAATCCAATTAAGAGAACATTATATAGTTTCTAGAATATTTTATTTAGAGTTCCTTTACGACATTTACATTATATTGTCTACATTAATCAAAACAGTTCTTGAATTTGTTTGCATGAAATTTTAAATTAGTCTAGTCTGCTTCAGAATTGTTTCGTTGTTTTAAGCTTAAAAGTAAATAAGAAATGTAGTTATTTGATAATAACTACTGAACTGAACTTTGGATAGGAATTAACAAGTTTTTATAGCTATTCGATTCATTATTAAGTGTCATGTTTGTAGCTTACTTTTCTTACTTAAATGATATGCATCATCATTATTTCAGAAAGACGCCCACTGCTGGACATAGACCAAGTGTCGCCACAATGACCGGTCCTGTGCATCTCGCATCCATCGGCTACCCGCGACCCTCACCAGGTCATCGGTACACCTTGTTGGCGGCCTTCCAATGCTGCATCTTCCGGTACGCGGTCGCCACTCCAGAACTTTTCGGCCCCATCAACCATCTGTTCTGTAAGCATTGTGCCCTGATAATGTATTAATGATATTAGGGAATCATAATAACTATTGATATTCTTAACCTTTTTTTTATTTGGTTTCCAAATGGTAATTGATTACATGTTGTAAAATGGTCATAGAATCAGATGTTATCATGTTATACGATTATTTATGTATCGATCAAATACTCTATGAGAGGTACCATGGAGTTTCTTGCCTTTCTTCTCCATGAAGACCTAGTTTTACGAACAGACAACTTTTTTTTTATTTGGTGTGTTGGGAAATCATCTAATGACTTCTCCCGCTCTGGGTGGAGCGGGAGGGTCTGTCAGACTACACCTCACAAAAAAAAAAGGATCAGGAATATGTAAGGATCGTCCGGATCGTCGAAGTGTCGTTTTGTAGTTTTTGCATATTCCCTTTTTTTTTTTTGAGGAGTGGGAATCATCCAATGATTTTCCCGCTCTGGGTGGGGCGGGAGGGCGTGTCAGACTCTTACTGACTAAAACCCACCCCTGTTCCTTCCTGCCCTGAGTGCCCAGGGGCGAGGTAACTCTGTGTCAAATTTATCCTCAACCCCCGGGCAGGCATCGGCCATGTCGGGCCCCGTCTCTATTGCTGACAACTCTTTGAGACGCGCGTGGAATACTACACGCCGTTGACTGTCGGGTCTGGTGCTGATCGGACGGCGAGCTACCCATTACTCGCCGTCCGCAGGCCCGGGTTAGGAAGAAAGGCGTAAGTCTAGGTACTTGTGTATGTCAGTAGTAGACCATATACAGGGTGTGACGTAAAGGCGTGGTCATAAATATTTTAAACACTTCTTTTGCCCACAAAAATTAACAAATTTTTCAAGAAAGTAATTCCGAAAAAAAAACCCGAAAAAAAAAGACCTCCCATACCTTTTACCTTTTTGATCAGCTGTTGATAATTTTATACGGTAAGTCCAATTTCTTTTGTTTGGTAATTTACCTAGTTTTCATTGATGAAAATTGTTTATTTCCATGGCCTAAAACAGTATCTAAAATATGTCAAACCTTTTATTTTTTTGGGGTTGGGCAATCATCCAATGACTTCTCCTGCTCTGGGTGGAGCAGAAGGGCGTGTCAAACTTTTACTGACTAAAACCCACCCCTGTTCCTTCCTTGCCTGAGTGCCCAGGGGCGCGGTAACTCTCTGTTATGAATTTATCCTCTTCCTCTTGGCATGCATGCTTTGGCCATGACGGGCCCCGTCACTTGTTACTGACATCTCTCTGAGGCGCGCGTGGAACACTACGCACCGATGATTCATGAATAAAGTCCACTACTAGAAGAGCTCCTGGCTGAAGTAATAACAGCCGCATGGGTCGATCCATCAGGTTAAGCAACGCTTGCCGCTGTTGGTCCATAGATGCTAAGTTAAGACGGTCCATCTTTACTTAGCGAGACTCCTCCGTGCCTCGGAAAGCACGTTAAGCCGTTGGGCCCTGCTGTCAATCGTGGATCTTTGACAGTCGTTACGGGTCATCAGGAGCCCAAAAGTCTGACAACCAGTCTTACCAAGGGGTATCGTACTACTCCGTAACTGAGCTGTGGAGGTCAGATAGGCAGTCGCTCCATGTAAGATACTGGTATTCAGCTGCATACAGTTAGACTGGAAGCCGACCCCAAGATAGTTGGGAAAACGCTAGGCACATTGATTGAATAAGGTCCGCTACTAACGTATACTAAATAAAAGCCAACTTAACCCTAGGCCTAACTAAAATCCAATAAGTGCTAGCTGAGGCGTCTCTTTAATTGATCCTAGACACAAAGCAATAAAGAAGGCTTCTATTAAACCCGTTACTAAACCTTTACAGACTAAACAAAATCTCTAAATCATAAATCTAGAGATTTTTACTGAAATACTAGATTTTCCCGCATCTTCGCTTGCTTTGGAATATTCCACAGAAATCGGGCATTTTTCGGTATCAAAAATAACTTGTGGCGCTTATCGATAGTGTAATCAATCAAAATCAGTGAAAAAAATGTTTCAAACACACTTACTCGATAATCCGCTCTACTTCTACCGCTTTTAGGCTTGCAATGTGCTGTATGTAGAAAAATGTGACATCCAGCCAGTCCCTGACACAATCTATATATACAAAAATGTTAATTTGGTCTGTGTACGCTTCAAAAACTCAAAAAGTTCTGCATCGATTTAGCTCAAAATTTGACATGATATACAACCCGCTATTGTTTTTGTTCATTTTTCATACCCGTGATTGCGAGAAAACAGCTTTTTTAACGGTCAGCTGTGTACCAGCTACTGCGTATATACGTTGGAAGCGAGGGGAACACTCCTATGAAACGTATGCTTTGTTTTATTCCTCATTTCTCATCCATGTAACCATATTGAGCCACAGCGAAGCGTGGTAGAGTACAGCTAGTATATTATATTTGTATTAGGCTGATCGTCCTAATCGCCAGGCAGACCCCACCAAGCCATGAAAAAAAAAATCGCGAGCTAAATCTCGCAATTATTTGTTACGAAATATTAGGTATACTATCATTCTCGTGCCCTTATCCCAATTTATTTGGGGTCGGCGCAACATGTCTTTTTCTTCCATACTCCTCTATTAGTCGTCATCTCTGTAGTCACCCCTTTTTTATCCATATCCTCTTTCACATAGTCCAACCATCGTTTCATTGGCCTTCCCCTACTCTTATAGCCATCCACATCCATACACAAGACTTTCCTCACGACATTTTCTTCATTCCTCTGCATCACATGCCCATACCACGACAACCGATTTCCACACAACTTTTCAGTCAGCTGTGCCACTTTCAGACTTCCTCTTATATACTCATTCCTAATTCCATCCATGCGCGTAACACCACACATCGCTCTTAGCATTCTCAGCTACATGCAATTACTTTTCATCTATCCCTTTTGTGGCCCAACATTCTGAACCATACAAGACAGCAGGTCTGGTCTGGTCTGGTATACTAAGTTTTACTTATTATTTTCGAGAAGAGCAGAGATGGCCCAGTGGTAACGGCCGCGACTTACAAGTTGTCGGTCGTGAGTTCAAACCGCTTCAAGGCACTTTACTTTGTGTAAATTATTTCATTACCACTGCTCTCAAAACGGTGAAGGAAAACATCGTGAGGAAACCGGCATGGGAGATTGTGACATCCACCAACCCGCATTGGGCACGCGTGGTGGATTACGGCCCATATCCTCTCATAGAGAAGAGGTCTGTGCCAAAACAGTGGGGACATTAAAAGGCTGATGATGATTATTATTTTCGAGTCAGTGTGTTGAGAAACGTCGTCTCATAAACGTGAACCAATTTCATTGCAGTTTCTTGACTTCAGAACGACCTCGTTTTCAATTTGGGCGTGTTTACCACTTCAGATGCAATGAAAAAGTTTGCACACTTGTTTCAAAATGGACTAGGTATTGTAGTCGGTTCGGTACTGAGATAGTTCGTACAAACAAACTTTTTTATCTTTGTATATAAATTATTAATTTAGTTTAGTTCTCTTTTTATTACAATACTACACGAAAACATGATTTAATTTTATTGAAATTTAAAAGCTCTTTATAATTTCGCGTAGTTTTAATGAATGGGCCAAAGGCACGAATTATTAGTTTCAAGTTATAATAACTTTTGTTTTTAATGATTCTTTAATGACTTTAAATTCGAGGAATGTTTCTAGAACAGTCTTTTGACAGTCTGAGTGATCTCTAGTCGTTATCAACACTATAGGTTGGTTTGGCTTTTGGCATTGCGGGTATCGAGGTTCGAAGGTTCGATTCATCCGATTTCGCCACCAGTTGGCACCACTTAGGCAACAGATCTTCTACTTTGAAAACGTAACATCATGACGTAATCGTACCCGGGCCTGCGGACGGCGAGCAGTGGGTAGCTCGCCGTCCGATCAGCACCAGGCCCGTGAGTGGTCGCCGCGTAGTGTTCCACGCGCGCCTCATTGAGATGATTGTCAGCCACCACTGACGGGGCCCATCGTGGCCGGTGCCTGCATGCCTAGGGGTAGCGGATAAATTCTGAAAATCAGTTACCGCACCCGTGGGCACTCAGGCAGGGAAGGAACAGGGGTGGGTTTTAGTCAGTAAGAGTCTGACACGCCCTCACGCTCCACCCAGAGCGGGAGAAGTCATTGGTTGATTTCCCACCCAAAAAAAAAAATTACATAAACGTCACGTTAAAGTCAATTTGACTAATGTCAGTTTTTAAAAAGAGTAAAGAGTTTTGCCACCTGGGTGTATACTGTAAACGTATAGTAAGTTATTTAAAAAAATCCTCACTATCGGACGTCAGCGGACAATGTCAGTTGAATTTGTATAATATGCACTTATCTTTTTTTACATTTTTCTTACTCCACCGCTGTCTTTTCTGATTAATTTCGTTGCGTAGAGTTGATTCGTGCTATGTACAGAAAAACTAGTACCAACGTCCGGTCGGCTGCTGGCAACACCGACAAGTTCAGTGTGGCTGTAGGCTTGCATCAACCCAAGACAGTTTAATAGTTTCTCTGGGACTCGTCGAGCTTCATTGCCTCGGCGTTTTTTCTGGTGGTCGCGACTGTTGATTCTGGCTAACAGAAGTTACAGTGGTTCGGGAATAGTTTGGCGGGCTTACTTTCTTTTACATGTCTGTGTTTGTTGTCTTGTTGCCGAGGATGTACGAGCATAACTCGGCCAACGCCGGGTTGGGTCTACTGTACGCCTTGAGTAAACCTCCTTTTTTCCCTGATTTTCATCCAGGAAATCTTGGCCAGGGTCTTTCTGACATGCTTAACAATGTGTTCAAGACAACATCTAAAATGTCTCGTTTGAGCCTAAATAATAAAGTTTATCATCACCAGAGCGTGAGCCCATTGCATCTGATCCAAATCCGAATTTGAGTTCCGAGCTAAGGTTCCGAGTTAGAGTTAGGGCTAACTTCGCGAAGGAGGAAGAACAGTGTAAAGCGATACTTCACGCTAGGACAGCCGAGTGGGACAAGTCCAATCCTGCATGGAGTATTGCAGCGGCCTCTGGGATGGTTCAGCTAAATACCAACATGCTACGCTTGACTCAGTAGAACGCAGAGCTAAGAGGCTCATTGGTGACGTATAACTGGTGGATGCCAACCTTCACAGCTTGTCTCATCGCCGCAAGGTTGCCTGCTTGTCTGTCTTCTACAGAATGTACTTCAGAGTGTGCCCAAGAAGTTCACGACCTCATTCCACCGGCCCCCTACTATCATCAGATAAAAAATAAAAAAAGAGGTCAACAGTCAAATCCGACTCGGCTGGGCGGCATTTGGGAATTGAGCTGTATCTTCTCGTCCCACTAATCACAGCTTCTCAAGACGAAAGTCTGTGATTAGTGCGAGCTGCCAGTGATGACGTATGGAAATGAAACGTGGTCGCTTGCAATGGGCTGAATCAGAGAGCTAAAGATACCCAAAGGGCAATGGAGAGGATTGCCCTTTGGGTATCTTTAGCTCTCTGATTCAGCCCATTGCAAGCGACCACGTTTCATTTCCATACGTCATCACTGGCAGCTCGAAGTTTCCTTGCGTGATCGAATCGGGAATGATGATATCCGCAATCTGTTAAGAAGAGTACAGAATCAATCTCATCTAATGCTGTTGGTAGTGACTGTATTAGTCGCAAGATGATACTCCCCGCATCCTCGACGAAATCCTTCCTGTCATCTATCATATCCTTAATCATTTCGTATCCTGTGGTGTTTTCCCCTCTTCTTGGAAAGTTTCCCAAATTACTCCACTTCCAAAAAAAGTGTAATCCTGTATCCTTCTCTGAATTCCGTCCTATCTCGATATTACCGTTTCTTTCCAAAGTCCTGGAACGCCTTATCCATAGCCAACTTAGTGCTTTCCTGTGCAAAAACCGCCTCCATAATGTTTTCCAATCCGGTTTTCGTCCAGGTCTCAGCACTACAACAGCTCTCGTTAGCATTGCGGACGATATTAGACTTGGGATGGAAAATGGTAATTTGACGGTCCTATCCTTATTAGACTTCAGCAGTGCTTTTAACACCGTCGATTTTAATATCCTACTCGGCATACTCAGCTCTCTTAATGTATCTCCAACGGCAATTGATTGGTTTCACAGTTACCTGTGTAGCCGCCGGCAACGTATTTGTATCGACGGTTCATCCTCATCATGGTGTAATACCTCTGCCGGCGTACCACAGGGAGGCGTTCTATTTCCTCTTCTTTTCGCTATTTTTATTAATTCAATTTCCAATGAACTTCTGTCATCCTACCACCTTTACGCTGACGATCTGCAAATATATTCGCAAGCTCCGTTAGATAAACTGTCTGAGGCTGTTAACACGGTCAATACAGATTTAGCTCGTATCTCTGAGTGGACTTTGGCTCATAGTCTGAAGGTTAATCTTACGAAGACTCAGGTCATTGTTGTCGGTAGCCCGAGGTTGCGCTCAAGAATTGACTGGACACAGCTCCCCCGGATTGTTTTTGATGGCTCAATTATTCCATACAGCGACTCAGGGTATTTTCATAGATTTTTTATGGGGTCCTCAATTGCAAGAAGTTAGCCGCAAGTTGTTTGCGTCTGCGGAGTATTTACGAAGACTGCGAAACTTTCTTCCAACTGCCACCAAAACTGCGCTCGCTCAATCCCTCCTTCTCCCAATCCTTGATTATGCCGATGTCAGTTATTTAGATCTTACTGAAGAGCAGCTTGATAAGCTTGAGCGACTCGAAAACTTTTGCATTAGATTCATATTTGATTTACGCAAATATGACCATGTTTCTGAATTTCGTATTAAGCTCAAGTGGTTGCCAATCCGCCTTCGTCGGAATGCCCACGTTTTGTCATTACTCTACAGTGTTCTGTTTATTCCTACAACCCCCTCTTATCTCAAAGAATGTTTTAAGTTCCTTCATGACACACATTCTAGACACTTGAGATCATCGAAAAAACTTGATACTTTTGATGCCCTCGCATTCCACCAAATTTAATGACAAATCATTTGCAGTTCAAGCTGTGCGATTGTGGAATGCGTTGCCGATGCTAGTTTGACAAGCCAAGTCACTTGCTTCTTTTAAAAATCTAGTAAAAGACCATTTCCTTTCTCTCTAATACCTTTCTGTTTATATAATTATATTCTCATTTCTTCCATAATTCCCTTTTTTTCTCACCTCCTACGAAATTATGTAACATTTGATATGTATGTATTTTTAAATGTAAAATTTAGACATCCATTTTTTATTAGCAGTAGACCACAGACTACCCCCTTTTAGATTTTAAGTTCTTTCAGTCCATCCCAAGGATGTCTGGTAGATATCGCTGTTCAGCGATAAGACCGCCTTTGTACCCATAGATTTAAGCTCGTGTAAAACAATTGTGTGACTGTTTTGGTGTAAAATAAAGTTTTATTCTATCCTATTCTATTCTATTCCGCAAGAGAACCAAGGTTACCGACATGAATCGCCAAAGTGAAGTGGCAGTGGGCAGGACACATTGCTCGCAGAACAGATGTTTGATGGGGTCGAAAAGTTCTGGAGTGGCGACCGCGTACTGGAAGACGCAGCTTTGGAAGGCTTCCCACAAGGTGGACCGATGACCTGGTGAGGGTCGCGGGTAACAAATGGACGCGAGACGCACAGGACCGGTCATTGTGGTGACACTTGGGGGAAGCCTATGTCCAGCAGTGGACGTCTTTCGGCTTAAATGATGATGATGATGATAATGAAATATTGTAATGTTAAATTAGACGAAAATTATCCTTGTCTTAAATTTGAAAAAAAAAATACTTATCGGTCACGATAATTGAATAACATGCCTACGCTATTAGGGTTGAACTTACGTAGAAAATTCCTACTCACAGTTATAATTTCTCAGTATAATCGCGAAGGTCTCAACCTTGAGGAAAGATCGATATAACCATACGTTAACAGTAACACGTGGGCCTTCAGATTAATATGAGTTTAATCTACTATTTATAGCCTTTATCTGATATTAATGGCTTTGATGGACTTTTGTGTGCGTAGTTAAGCAACTAGATTATTTCGAAGGCAAGGTTCTATCTTTGTTATATTGTCCTAAATAGATTAGGTTCAATTGAAACTAGATAGATTGGTTTAATTTTAAATTCAGAGTAAATTGAACTGGAGAATCTTCCATTGAATTTGGGCATATAAATGGGAAAATCTAGATTTTCCCATCTAATTTAGGCACCAGTCTCCCACAATATCATTACTTAACTATAGTTGTTATGTATTGTTCTTGATACCATGTTAAATGTACATTGTAGTGTGGTGAGAAATAAATGTTTATTTTTATTCTTTTAGATTTCTCGGGACTCTTAGGTTTCGGACCTTTGGAAGGCTTACGGGGAGCCGAAACAAACTCGCAGAGGTCCCTTTGGACGCTTTTTATGAAATGAGGCACCAACCGACGATTATCCCTGTACGCGCAATACAAGTGCACCCAAGGACAACCCCCGGTTGGTGTGAAACTATTGCAAGATAAGGAAAACAAACATTTCGGGCTATGGTTTTGGAAGGCTAAATTGGACTGGTTACCAAGAACTATGTAGACTATGGCCTGTGTCTGTATAATGTTATTATAATACATCGATAAAAAGGCAGGGGGTGACTTGCATACTCAATAAATGGGCCCCCAAAAACGGCCGCTAGCACGTAGTGTGACGTAGCAACAAGGAGGCAACATGCTCTGAGGATTGGAAAGGTATACCACGGCTTTCAGGACAATATCGGATCAGCATTATTCTCCTGCCCTTATCCCAATTTATTTGGGGTTGGCGCAACATGTCTTTTTCTTCCATACTCCTCTATTAGTCGTCATCTCTGTAGTCACCCCCTTTTTACCCATATCCTCTTTCACACCGTCCAACCATCGTTTCTTTGGCCAATATCGGATGTACGGTCAAAATCCCTACCAGCACCTTACTGGGTTATACATCCTTCTCCCGAGCGGGATTGCTCTCGCGAAGTCAATAACGGCAAGAGAGAGGTGGGAGCTCTGTTCCTCGTCAGTGTTCACTACGGCCCGCCAAAAAAGGCAAGCCGGAGATAAGGAACAAAAATTTTCCGTGGAGATCGGGTCCGTAGGGTCGCTACTGCCCAACAGTTTGCCACAAAAGTGCCCGGGGGATTGTATCTCTCTTAGTCAGGCCCCTCACCCTAGGTATGTTGCGGAAAAATTAAGTCTACCGACACAGACCTAGGGTTCATAGGGGCGCGCAAGCCCAACCATGACGTCAACGTAGAGATACGGCGGTGGGAATATTATTATTAAAAAAAAAAATTGATGGCACGACTGGCTGGTTGAAGGTGATGAGCCTGACACTAATATGGTAGTTAAAAGAATTATGACAACTATTTAGACGGACAGTGACGGATAGCAGTGTTGTCCTGTCTACTATTACCATACAACATTATTATTAATAATGACATGAATAATAATGATGTATTACATTTTATTATTATTATTAACTGTGATGATCTGTTTGCGAAGCGTGATTATTTTGGAAACACATTCATTATTCAGTTGTTTAGTTAAGGCGTGGAATTCCCTGCCGGAGTCTGCGTTTCCTGATAGCTACAACCTGGAGGTCTATAAGTCAAGATTGAAAAGGTTACTTCTAGATAAGCGTGCTTCACCGTTGACCTCATCATCGCTTACCATCAGGAGTGAAAGTCATAAAAAAAAATGAAAAGAGAATATATATGTCAATTTCCTCAGACCGTGCCCAGAGACTCAGCCCTCAGACTCTTACTGACTAAAACCTATCCTTGTTCAATCATTTGCCTGTGCCAGGGGCCGCGGTGACTCTTTAAAACCCTGCAGGACCCTGGCAGGGAGTATGATATCTGGAGTTTGAAACTGTTCCCGATACTGGTTTCATGGGCGTTTCAACAGCTGATTTCCCCCTTAAGGGTGTCATCACAACAATCAATCAATCGTAGAACCATGATATTGATCGAAGTCAGTCGATTGGTGTTTGGTGACTCATGGTGTTGAAGAAACTGTCAATTGAGGTCTACTGATCCATTCAGTATCCATCTATTGATTAATGCGGTGTGCTTCGTTGGTCACGTGGTCGCAAGTGTTGAGCGTGAGGTCCTGGTTTCGATTCCAGTGTGGGTATAGAGTTTTTCCATTAGGAATTACTTTGTAGCTGCCCGGATTTTGGAAGTTGGTGGTGTGACGCCCCTGGTGTCTCGGAAAACACGTAAAGTCGTTTGGTCCTGCGCCTGTTCTCTCGCCAGTCGTGTCGGATTGCCGTCCCATCGGATTATGAGAGCAAAGGACAGATAGTGCAACTGTGTTTGCGCACACACTTGTTTACTACAGGATGTTAAAAGACACATCACAAAGCCATTAACTACGCGTACTGTACGTCTAACAAAGTAGCTTTGCGCAAAAATTATTGCTGGGAAATGACTTTTATTTTTAGGTATGAAATAAAAAAACTAGTTTTTATTGCGCGCAATGTAACGCGAACCCAGGCAAGTGGAGTTAAACCCCGCCCTTTCGTTCTAAGTCATGTAGGTACTTGTCGGATACGTTTGATATTCATTACGTTTTTGTAACTGCAAATGCGTAATTTTGAAAAAAAAAAAAACTAAAATTCAGGTAATGTTTGTTTGGAAAAAAGTTTAGTAATAACTAATAACACTTTTTTTTGTGGGGTGAGAAATCATCCAATGACTTTTCCCGCTCTAGGGTGGAGCGGGAGGGCGTGTCAGACTCTTACTGACTAAAACCCACCCCTGTTCCTTCCTGCCCTGAGTGCCCAGGGGCGAGGTAACTCTGTTTCGAATTTATCCTCAACCCCTGGGCAGAACTAATAACACTTCTTGGAATTTATTTTCGTAAAAAAGAGAAAAAAATGCTACTTTGACCTTCAATATCTCCAGAACCAGTGGATTCCCAGGTATGGTCTAGATGAAAAAAAATATCCAAATAATGGGTAGAATATGTGGCTTTCGGCTTCGAAAACTGTCTTTTTACACCCGATTTATTACTCGCATCTCCTGCGTATTTGGCTAAACTCCGCTGAGATTGTGGCCACCGTGATTAAAAATTGGTCAGGTGGATTATCACTATTAATGCGGTAACACCATGTTAGCAATATCAGAATGAACCTAAATGGAGCTAAAAATAAGTAAAAGAAATCATTAAACCATTACGAATACCTACATCAAGCAGTAAACACGCATAGCATGCAAAGTTTACGACATAAATAAGCGTACAATAGAAAACAAAAGAAAACTGTTCTTTTCATTGGTACTTTTACTTCTAGACCGACCTAGATAACGTTACTATTCTGCACAGATAGCCAATTGATAAAACGGCTAGCCGTTTGTATTGAAGCTAATGGCACTGCGTTATAGTGAACAGTTGCATGATTTGATTCCGCCAAGCCCGTTTCATCTAAGGACCACAAGACGTACGGCGAAGTGCCACCGGTTCATGGTGGACATCCCATCCATACGCACATAGCGTTTTGAGAAAACATTCATTGCACGTACAGCTAGAGAGTGGAATTCTCTACCGGAGTCTGTGTTTCCTGTAAGATACAACCTGGGAGTCTTTAAGTCAAGAGTGAATAAGTTACTTCTAGGCAAGTGTGCTCCATCTTCGACCGCATCATCGCTTAACATCAGGTGAGATAGTGGTCAAACGCGAGCCTATCAAACATAAAAAAAAAAACAGTTTAGAAACTGAAAAAAAAAAATTGTGTGTGTACTTACGCACGTAAGAAGTTATACTTCTTTGGCGTAACAATATAAAAAACCAAACTGTCACAAAGTTTACAAAAGGAAAACAACCATTCTTCATGAACCACAGACCATAGCTAACTTCAGGGTGTCGGTTTTAGCTAACTTCAGGCTGTAGGTTTTTTGTGACGGTGTGCGCGCGCGTCGTAAAAAGGGGAATGCCCATCTGCCATACAAAAAATGCCTGGAATGAACAGAAACTATTAATAGTCCTTAATTCTATTTGGAATAAAACACGTATAGTGAAATTATTCTTCAGTTTGTTTAACTAGGGTAAAAATATAACGATCACTAAATATATTTAACTTGACATCCGCTTATATTTTTACGGAAGTCGTGTTTATTTGACATGAGTAAGTGACATTCAGCCAAAGAGAAATCATCTAATAATCCATATGAAACTATTTTATACATTTAGTGCACAGTTATCATTAATTTAGTAGTATACGATCTATATGTGCCGTAAGTCTAATTAAAATAATATATGCTTGTCAATATTAATTCAAATTAATTATTTTTTTAACAGTAAACGTATCTGGGCTGTATGAACCACATGTTCTTTGTTTTGAACCACTGCTCATGTCAAATAAACACGACCTCCATATAAATATAAGCGGATATCAAGTGAAATATATTTAGTGATCGTTATATTTTTACCCTAGTTAAACAAACTTAAGAATTATTTCATTATTTTATTCTAAATAGAATTATATTACTAGTTTCTGTCCGTTTCAGGCATTTTTTGGGCATTCCCTTTTACTCTCATCATTTTTCCCTAACGCCCCAAAAGTATAACTTCATAAACGCATGAGCTTTCTAAGGGGAGCTAAAGCGCTAAAAGCGGTTGAATTAAATTTATAACGTGACTTTATAGTGGCTATGTGTGACGTTTTAATACCTGGAAAAAGGGATTTTTTTATTTATTTATTAAAACTACATGCAACACAAATGTACAAAGGCGGACTTAATGCCTTAGGCATTCTCTACCAGTCAACCAAGGGTGGTGGAGAGATAACATGGCAGGTGCATAAACTGAAAAAAAAAAAAAAAATCTAAGACGAAAATAATTACAAAAGTAAGTAAAGTATTACTATTATATATATAGTTAAAATAAACATACATATATATTTAATATAATATACCCACATATATAATAATAATAATATATATTAATATATATATTTGTGTGTTTTTATGTTAATATATATTTTTTTCTATTTAATTCTGGGAAGCAGTACGCAGTATTGTATTTAGAACTATGTTTTCCTGTAGATTCGCTCCAGGGGCTTATCAGAAAAGAAACGTTAATTCTTTTCAGAGAAATGTACACAGCACTAAGCGATTGCGTAGCGTTTTGCCAATAAAAGCGTAGTAGAAATTAGGTCAACACTTCCTGGGATTACCTACTGCGATCCATCATACAAAAAATTTTGACCTATCAAGAAGTCAATATTTTGACCTCGTGATAGCATTTTTTTATTTTTGATTGTGGGTTGGGACTTTATAAAACGTTTCATTGATAATATAGCGTGTCATAGAAATGTGTGATCACATTTGAAATACTGTTTGTACCCATATAAATAAACAACTTTCTTCAGAAAATCATAGACAATCCCGAGAAAGAATTCCCATACTAATTTTGATCAGGTGATGATAACTTTGTGCGGAATGACCAATTTTTTTTTGGGAATTTACTATGGCTTCCTTGAACAGTATAAATAAACTATGACCACTCATTTCTATTACAACGTCTTGTCTATACACATAATTATATCTGTCTTTATTTTTAGTGGCCTTTAGGCCGTTTTAAGGGCCTACCTCCCCATAAGTGGCGACCTCATTGAATAAAAATTCGTATCTTAGCAAAAAAAATAAAGATTAAACAATCCTATGTTGCGTTTGTTACACATAGGATTAGGTATTTTTACGTTGTTAAAACAGGACTCAAAGTGTTTCTTATCCAAAGTAGTAAGCAAAAGTGTCAAAAACTGGTACTTTTGCTTACTACTTTGTATACGAAACAATTTGAGTCATATTTTCACAACGTAAACATACCTTAAGCTCTTTGTAACAAACGCAACACAGGATTCTTTAATCTTTATTTTCTACACTTTACTATGATTTTTTATTCAATTAGGGCGCCACTTGGCGGCTATATACGCCTTTAATGGCACCTGAGTGAATAGCACCTGAGGTACTCCACATACGGCATCGATCGATATTTTTCACAGGTGTCATTAGTGGATTAATTTATTATTAAATGTTTTATTTTTTTTATCGGGTCGTCAAAATTAAAAAATCACATAACTTCTTTATGTTTCTAATCATTTTAATATCACAATCAGTTTTCCTTAACTCAAGGCTCACAGTATGGAAAAATCAGCCTTGAGTTACAATAGAATTTAAAAAAAAAACTTTTTAGGTTTATTTGATTAGGAGGTCCTCCTAGTTTAGGGTCAGGGCTTAAATCTTGTATTGACAGTACCTACTTTACCCATCTTGAGCACACTACTTTTCTTGTTTGATTTTCTGTTTACTAGTGACAATTTTGTGTACTCGAACATGTTGTGTCAAACTTGTAGTTGTGCTAATAAATTATTATGATTATTGATTAATATGTACACATTTTAAACAAAATAGTTTGGTTCGCAATGGTCACGGGTGCATTAACTCTTGATTAGATGTGACTAACGGTGTCCCAAACTTTGCGTAAAGTGGCGGATCGGACTGAGTCATTTTACATTGACCTAGCCAACACTTTTATTTGTCTCTATTGGTTGTACAGTTCGCTTCACATAAGTTTGCCGCCCTGAAACCAGGCTCTGCGATACGCATACATCGCGTTACTTTTTTAAGCAAGTTAGCTTTCATCATTACTATTCTACTTCATCTCGGCAAATTTACATGACGCGAGCTTTGTCAATCATGTGATGAATAGACTATTGAGTTAAAAACAAATGTGCTTCATGTGCGTGACCCATACTCATACAATCCTTACGATTTCCACCTCACATCCACCACCATCGCCGTACAATGGATGTTTGAAACGTTGGACAGCAGATGATTCTGAAGTCCATTGGTATTACTTAATTTATTTTAGACATAGTCCATACATTATTAATAAAAAGAGACCATAAAATCATATTATTCTAAAAATTATACAAATAATGAGTAGAATACAGTCATTTTACACCCGATATAATGCGTGTAGTTGGAAAAAAGAAATACAATAAATATAGACTCAGCTGAAAAAAAAACCTATAGTTCTATCATCACAAAATAAACCGAGAACGACCCTTTTCATGTAAAATTAAGTAAAAACTTATTCCCCATTGCACTCGCCCTTGAACTTGCGCCAGTGGCTAGTGCAATTCGTCGGAGACGCGACGGGAAGCGTTAGATTGGAGCCAGTTGTAAATTCAAAAGGCGAGCGTTCCCAATGTACCAGGCCAGTGGGCGACATAGATTAGATTATTTGTTGCAAAGTGGACAAAACTTCGCAACAAATGGAAGTGGATGAAATAGAGTAAATAACGCTGTTGCACGGTCAGCAAAGATTCACAAAAGTCACTGAATTAACAGATCTAGACAAGTTTATTTAGTACCTTACTCGTGGTCCGTAACTTAATATGTTTAGATAACTAGTTTTTGCCAGCGACTTCGTCCACGTGGAATTTATACTTTTCCCATCATAAGTTATAGCATTTATGTTATCTCTATGCCAAATTTCATCCAGATGCCATTCTGGAGTTATTGAATAAGAAAGAAAAAAAGAAAGCAAGAAAGAAAAAATATTTTTTTTGCACAGATTACAAACGTACAAGTGATAAACATCCATTCAAACTTTCGCATTTAAAATATTAGTAAGATTATTAAGATCTTTTACTTATTTCAGAGGTTCCACCCGTACCAAAGTTACCCCACGAGAACGTACTACCAGGATAAAATATACCATATGTCCTGATCCTGGCACTTAGCAGCCGAAAGAGAATAGCTGAAGATTAAGTTAAATGGTGAGTGATAGGAAACATCTGTGTTCTGCAGTGGGCTGGTATTGGTTAATTGTACTTCCATTATTTAAATAAGTAAAGGATGCGACTCTTTGCAAATATGGATACAAAAAAGCATCTGCCAAAATAATCATAAATACAGAACGGTATACAATTTGGTGTTTCCGTTTTTAACAAATATTAGACTAACGAGAATAAAAAATTATAACATAAATATATCATTACGCCAATACTCCATGGGCACACGTAAATTAAAATATATTTGAAGATTACACCTTTCTCGAAGAAATACGACTGTGGTGTACCATTAAATAAAGTAAAAAATCACCTTATTTATAAAACGTTCAACAAGACTGTTTCAGTCAGACTAATATCTAGTCTTAAACTTAAATGGATCACTTCTCACTACTTCAAGTATAAACTATTTTTTAAATTATAACCCACCGCAAGATCTATTTAAAGTGAAGTTTTAAAGAGACAATTTTTCAATCTCCGAGAGACTGCTTTCCTTAGCTTTAGTTTTTTCCATTAGGAACTTTTCTTTCAGTATATTTGTATTTTTTGTATGTTTTCGTTTCTTAGTCCAGTTTCTGAAACGAAAATCATCGTAAAATTTGTGCGATCATTTTGTCATACACGTTTTAGCGTGATATGATTGGTTGAGTGAAGATTTCAACAGCCAACAGCATCGCTTGAGGATATTCGCATCCATCAGGATACTCGTATTTTCAAAAGTAGTCCGGAGATAGATAGATATACCCTTTATTGTCTACAATAACAAATAACAGTAGGAGCTTAAGAATTCACAGGGTGTAACAATGGGCAGTCTTATCGCTAAAAGCGATCCTTCTAGTCTGTAACTGTCCCCATCTGTTGGCAATAATATCGGCCGCATTACATGGGGCTTGATATAATTGTCGAACTTTGGTACTAATCTCTATATTAGCACTCTGCCTTGACCGATATTGTATACTTGAGTGATATTATGTTAATTTTTAATGGCGCATTCAACAAAGCCGCAGATAATCCAACCAAAATGGTGTTTTGGGGCCTCTGTCCAGAACATGCTACAAGTGCGCATACACATGTTCTTTTAAAGACCTAATGACCGCCACTGACGATGCAATGAATGTGGTCACAACCGAACCCAAGTTATCTCAAAAGATAACAATTGACTCGTAAAGAAGAAGTGCCTCATCTACGTCTACAATCTTTGCCATGACGTCGACAATGGCTCGCAATTATTGTAGCGCCGCCGCGAATAAGGATATGTCGTCTGCACAGCGGCTGCTTGCCATTAACTAACCATTAGGCACTAGTTAATTGACGTCACTCTAACATGGGGAACCCACGTGGAGGCGATGGAATGTTAAAAGGAGTTTTATAGATTTGCTTGCTTTTGTGAGCGGCTGAGTAATCAGATGAAAGTAAAAAAAATCGAAGGGAATAATACAATCAGGATGAAATGTATTGTATGTCATATGATAATCTAGGTTAAGGTTTAGAAAACAAGAAAGAAAGGTAAAGAAGGAAGATAAAGGTTATGGTTAGACCACTACTACTGTATGTCAAACGTCCACATTCATGCTGCGGTTGAGGCGTGATTAATATATATAAATTATTTTTTTTCCCTTTATTTATTAGGGACTTGCAACCATTAATAGGTCATGTCAGCCCCATCATATCTAAGTATTTCATGAAATCATGACATTTGGCATCAATTCTAAGTGAGAAAGTTGTATTGATGATTTTAATGGTTATAATTCTATAAATACATACTTGCTACGGCCGCGAATCAAATTTTGACCAAGATACCACCTGACACTGACCTGAAAATTGCAAAAAAAACGTAAGAACATTTGAATTTCGCGGGCTACCCTGGAGCTTTCACCTTAAAATTGTAAAATAACTTTAATTTCGGCAGCCGGTTTTTTTATATTGTTTTTTCGTTATTTGACACCGACTTCGAAATACCACAATAACATTAAAATTAAAAATAATTGGAAGAAACCAATAAGTAATCTGTCTACACATATTTTTTGTTTAAGTTGATTTATCAATATCGATGAAATTTATATGGGACCACCTCAGGAGTATACTTCTTTCGAATAAAAAAAATGTTGTAAATCGGTCCACAATTGATGGTGGACATACATAAAAGAAAAAGAAAACATACATACAGTCGAACATAGAACCTCCTCCTTTTTTCGAGTCGGTTAAAAAATAGTCCATCATCATAATATCTTAAATTATGAGCTGCTTATGTGCATCGAGATGTTTTTAGAGATCCGTACCTTAAAACGAAAAAAGGAACCTTATATTTAGCTACCTACTCGTATTAACTTATAGGATCACTTTGTTGTCTATCCGTCCTTTTTCTCAGAAAAGCGTGGAAATTTCAAAGTGGAAAGTGGAAATTGAAATCAAATACATCTTGGGATAGAATGAAATAATCATATTTAAGACGAGGTGCAAAACACAAAAAGTGACTGAAGTCACTTTGGTGCGTTTTACGGTCAAATTAAAAAAGGGAGTTTCATCAATTATAGCGTTGGTACTCAAGTTTGCAGTCCCTTTGAATTGTGAAAAAATCAATCTTTTAGGTAAACGCAATCAAAAGATACAGCACTGGTAATGCCACATAATGCCGTATGTTTTGACAGTCACAAGGGAATCAAAACCGTGTTAACTGTGGATCAAAAAGGGTTAACTGTTGACCTACAGTCATGAAATTTGGCAAGAAGCATTGTATTACAACACAAATAAAGAAAAATCATACAGGTTTTACAGCCAAATGGTTGGAGCTACACTCTTCAAATTTTCACAGGATATGCATCTGGTTTACCCAAAGCCATACAAATAGTAAAAAAGCACTTGGCCCGTTTTTACATCTAGTTTACTATTTATGACGAAAAAAGTACTTTTTGATCTTTTATCTCCGGTCTTTCTATTGGTTTAAAAATCTAGATATTTGTTCTCCTAAGGCACCGTTGGTACAATTATTGTACCAGCGCTGGTACAGACTGTTGTCAACATTACCTGACCCACCCTAAAATCAAACGACTTTGGACCCTCTGCCTGTAACATTAAGGTTTATTTAATTTATATGAGCTTATCACACAAGTGCACGAGGACTCGATGAACAAAAATACAATAATAACACAGACACTCAAATTTGATCCTTAACACGTAAGGGGCCTTTTACAGTCCACTAGCGCCGCCAATCGAAAAAATGTCATAACTCGTAAATAGAATCAAAAATACAAAATGTGGTCTATTATTAGTGTAGAAAAGGCAATAACGTAATTTTATAACACATTGTCAACACTTGAAATATAGCTGTTTAGCTAAATCGTGCATTTGTAACAAAAACAGCCGTTTATGTTTTGAATGCACGATTTAGCTAAACAGCTATATTTCAAGTGTTGATAAGGTGTTATACAATTACGTTATTGCCTTTTCCACACTAATAATAGAACATATTTTGTATTTTTGATTCTATTTACGAGTTATGACATTTTTTCGATTGGCGGCGCTAGTGGACTGTAAGAGGCCTCTGACCCACCCAACATAGTCGGAGCCACCGGCATTATATATATTTTTGTTAAGCTATTTTAATCATTATCTCGTTAACATTAAAGTTGAAAAGCTTTTAAGTCACACTACATAATTACAACCCAATCTTTAATTTCGCGTATTCCCAACAAGTTCTTGTGGCTTAGCGGTTTGATGCTGGATTGACGACGAACAGCATGTGGGTTCGAAAACACAGTCCACCTATACATCAGTTTCTTTTTTAATTTGTTTTCATTTCTACAATATTACTTGCAATATTAAAGAACGACCAATATGATTTTCGCCTAATAACTTATCTTGTAAACGGGTGGGTAATTTAAAAAACTTTAAGTTCACAGTTCTTTATAATGAATACGAATATTTATTTTTCAACTACCCACTTATTACAAGTTATGTGAAAATATTACCATTTTAAAAAGTTTATGTATAGTCTGTAGTTCTTTACAATATTACAAGAAATAGTTTTGGAATATAAATTCTATATTGAAAGCAAAACAATATCTTTGTCGCAGGATTTGATCTCGAACCTTGTTTTTCTCAGTCTTACACACAGACCACGAGACCAGAATTACTTTAACTCAATCTTTAAAATAAGCTATTACACTTATCATATTATAACAAATAGTTATAAAATATAACCTAATGCTAACGTTTTAAAGATCAAATTTGCGTGTCTATATTATTATTGTATTTGTTCATCAAATCCTCGAGCAGTTGTCTGAAATAAGCTCATATAAATTAAATAAACCTTATTGTTACATGCAGAGGGTCCAAAGTCGTTTGATTTTAGGGTGGGTCAGGTAATGTTGACAACAGTCTGTACAATCGTTGTACCAACGGTGCCTTAGGAGTTAGAATCCATGTTGATAGCCCTCAAGTTTGTACAAAACCGTCGGTGCGACTTGCACTTTAACGGTTTTTTCATCATTTAAGAGTGCCAATCTTTAATATTTGACAACACCATTGTTTAGAGCCACAGGAAGTCATTCTCCCTACAATAATTCTTCAGTGAAGTGCCAATTAACAGGCAGACGAACAGGACGAAATTACAAACTACATTGGTTTAGTTTTTAAGAGCGATTGCATACGGCTGAGATGAGAATGCTAAGAGCGATGTGTGGTGTTACGCGCATGGATAGAATTAGGAATAAGTATATAAGAGGAAGTCTGAAAGTGGCCCCGCTGACTGAAAAGTTGTGTGGAAATCGGTTGTCGTGGTATGGGCATGTGATGCGGAGGAATGAAGAAAATATCGTTAGGAAAGTCTTGTGTATGGATGTAGATGGCTATAAGAGTAGGGGAAGGCCAAAGAAACGATGGTTGGACTGTATGAAAGAGGATATGGGTTAAAAGGGGGTGATTACAGAGATGACGACTAATATAGAGGAGTATGGAAGAAATAGACATGTTGCGCCGACCCCAAATAAATTGGGATAAGGGCAGGAGAATGATGATTGGCTTAGTTTTAAAGATTCTGTATCCGAAGGGTCCAAGCAGAGCCTTATTGCTGTCACTCACGTGTCCGTCTGTCCATCTGTCTGTCTGTCCGTCGGCTGTCACAAAATTTTGTTTCGAATATTTTTTTAACTTTCCATTGACTTACGAACTTGAAATTTGGTGATAATGTTTATTATTATGTATATTTAAGTATTTTGTTTTCGTAACAAAAGATATCTTAAATAAGATATTACCTAATAATGAAAAGCACTTAAGACAACTATTTTAAACCTCTCTTTTGTCAAATAGATTAGATTCTAAAAGTGGATCTTTTCTTAGTATTAGGCATAGGCTTGAAAATAATATGAGAGTGACGGTAAACTTTAATTAAAATTTAAAGGACTTCGTGAAATAAATTAGTGTTTAAAATTTGTTGAGTCTTGATCTTAAGACCACTTGATACTAGGTGACATTTACTTTTAAACGCCCGTTTTATGCCTAGTGAATTCAAATCCTCTTAGTATAAAAACTAAGTTCTAGGTGCAAGTGTTAAAATAGTTGTTATGTACCCAACATTTAACAGCTGGATTGTGGCGGGCTTAAAGGCAGTAGCTCCATATAAAATCCTGATATTCAAATGTATCGGACTGTAACCTTAAATCCTCCCGACTTAATTTCGGTCAGGGTGTCAGATCTCAACAGAGATATTATAGTGCACAAGTGTGTCCACTAATACAGGTGTACCCTATAATTATTCACTCTCATAGACCGACGGGACCCTGCCCGGGGGTTGAGGATAAATTCCCAGACCACAAAAAAAAAAGACCGACAGGACGGCAATCCCACAAAACTGGAGAGAGTGCGTCCGCGGCCCTTGGTACAGGCAACTGAAAGAAAAAGTATGGGTTTTAGTCATTACAAGTCCGACACGCTCTCCCGCACCACCAAGATCGGGAAAAGTCATTGGATGGCTTCCGACCCTCCAAAAAAAAAAGGTGCATGACCAACAACTTTACGTACTTCCCGCGGCACGGGGGCGTCACACCTTCAACCCCTCCCGCGTCTAACGCCCCAGCGCATGGGCCGTGAACAATTAACAGTCTATTGTATCTGCTAAATAGACGCGCGATGGGTTAATAGCGCGTTTAACACGACCTGGCAATTGAACCCTGGACTTCAAGATCAGCAGTCGCACTTGCGAACATGAGACCAACGAGGCAGCCAACCATTAATGACTAGTCAGATTAGGCTACTGGCTAGCCTTTTTTCCATCTATCTTGGGGTTGGCTTCCAGTCTAACCGAATGCAGCTGAATACCAGTACGTAATTTACATGGAGCGAATGCCTATCTGACCTCTACAACCCAGTTACTAGGTAATACGATACCCCTTGGTAAGACTGGATGTCAGACTTCTGGGCTTCTGACGACCCGTAACGACTGTCAAAGATCAACGATTAACAGCCAGGACCAACGACTTTACGTGCTTACCGAGACCCTTCCATGGACCAACCCCGGCAAGCGTAGCTTAACCTGATGGATCAACCCGTGCGTCTGTTATTACTTTAGCCACGAGCTCCACCAAAAATGCTCGGCTTGATCAAAACTAGCGTCTTTGAGCTGAAGATTGTGATAGAGACCTAGACTGTTATAATTTGTTTGTAATCATCGTTTTATTAACTTGTATAGTATCTTATGAAAGTTAGGGCTGAATTTTTATTAGTTTGATAACTTTTTAAGTAATTTTTAGGGTTTCGTTCCCGAAGGGTCCAAACGGAGCCCTTTGTTATCACTCACGTGTCCGTCTGTCTGTCTGTTCGTCCGTCGTTTTTCACAAAATTTTGTTACGAAGAATTGTTTAACTTCCCATTGAAAAATGAAAAATTTAAATTCACTCTTTAAGTCAAGAGTGAATAGGTTACTTCTAGGCAAGCGTGCTCCATCTTCGACCACATCATCGCTTACCATCAGGTGAGATAGTGGTCAAACGCGAGCTTAGCAAACATAGAAAAAAAAAAAAAAAATGAAAAATGTTTTATTCAATTACAAACAAAGTTCGTTCAACAGTATTGACGTTGACCTCTCCTTTTAAGTGTGAAAACACTTGTGCCAGGAAAGGCCGCTCTCCCTTAACTTGATAACATTTATATATATTTATAACCAAAATATTAAATCTATGTGGTATGCAAATGCATTGACCTCTGAACTTGAAATTTGATGAAAATGTTTGTTATTACGTATACTTTACTAACAAATACCAATATTTGATGCGAAATCCGACACGCACTTGTCCAGTTTTTCTGTTACCACATAGTTTCGGCTGAAACTGGAGAGGGAGCCGAACATTCGGTAACGGTTTTCGGCTTATTAGTATCCAACCGAGACACGATTTTAAGCCGAAACGTGATAACAGAAAAACTGGCCAAGTGCGTGTCGGATTCCGCACATCAAGGGTTCCGTACCAAATATTGGTTGTTAGTAAAATATACGTAAGAACGTTAAGGGTCTTCTTATTAACCTTTCTTAACCGCACAGTACCTATATCTAATCACCCTGTTAGTATTAATGATACTCATGTTAATAATAACATGAGTATCATTAATACTAACAGGGTTATAAATAAATAAGAGGTTAGTTTCAAGTCAGTGTATCATTAATGCCTCTTATAATAATAAAGTAGCGGCTTATCTCTTCAGGGCCACTTTTTATCTCAAGGTCTACCTTCGGTCAAGTTATTTGCGACCGGAACACATTAGCTCGTGTTCTATACAGGGTGGAAGAAAGATAGGCAGTGTAAGGTAATACTTCTTAATGATATGTATTTTGATTCTTATTTGTAACCTTGGTGCTATATTGATATTTTTATTTACCTTTTTAACCAACTCAACAAAAACAACTGTATGTAGTGTTTTCCAATATTTTATTACTTAAGTACTTATGTAGGTAAACATCTGGTGTGGCGAGTTGCCGCCACTCTGCAAGTTGGATGGGGTGTGGTATCATGACATGTGTGTCTTGCTTTAGCATGTGAGGCAAGTGTATAGGCAATTTTGGGCCAGCATTCAATCCAAGTGTTTGGCCGTAACACTGTCCTCCATCCTGCAGAGAGTCACAGCTATTTACACGCTTGGGCAACTCCATTAGATGGTCCTTTCGAGCCTGGATAGGCATCAGTAAAATTCAGTACAAATTAAGTACAAGTCATTACAGTAGGCACATAACTTTATTAGTGCCCCAAAATGGCGTCCCGCAAGCAAGAAGCTAAATTGGCTCAGTTTACCGCTAAAAAACAAATGATTTTCGAGCGAGTTAATCGCACATATAATGATTCCAGAAACATCTCGAACTTTGATTCACGTTCAAATGAGACATTCTTAGCGCAGTCAGAAACAATTACTGAGCAATACAACAAATTTGAGGAAATAGTAGAACAAATGAATGAATTGCAATTCGAGATTGACCAAACCGCACCAGACTATTCGAGTCTATATTCTATTAAAGACTTATATTCTAATATTAAATATAAACGTAATCTCATACTTTCGAAAAACGAAACATCGCAACACAAAGGGGGTACTCGGATAAAATTACCGCCCATAGATTTGCCATCGTTTGACGGTAAAGCGGAAAACTGGCCCATATTTTACGAAATATTTCGCAGCAATGTTCATTTAAATACCGATCTGGTTGACTCGCAGCGTGTCCAGTACTTGATCAGTAAATTGACTCATGATGCCTTAAAACTAACCGCAGGCATTGTTCCTACAGGTGATACATACAACGTTATGTGGAACAGTCTCGTTAAAAGGTATCAAGATAAGCGTAGTTTAGGGATTCATTATCTCAATAATATACTGGACATTAAACAATGCGCCAGAAATGCCGCGAGCCTCAATACTTTTGTGGAACGATATTCAGCGTCCGTCGCAGCCTTGAAGCAGTTAGACATTCCAGACTTACTGGATTTTGTTTTATTACACTGTGGTTAAAGAAAGGTTGACGCGCAAACTGTCTTACAGTTTGAATCCCGTGTGAGTGAAAAAGAATTACCTTCCTATGCGGAGTTTTAGCATTCATGCAAGCATATGTTAAAGTACTACAACGCTCATACGGTAATAATTTACAGACGGAACCGCGCGCTAAGTCTAGTTCAGCTACTCATCAAACAAAAAATAACACCGCTAAATCATTCGTATCACGTAATGAACCGGTTTCAAATAGCAAATGTACGCTATGCGATAAGGATGACGTACGACATCAGCTGTTCTATTGCCCGCAGTTTAAAAATATTAGTACACCGCTTGCACGTTTTGAATTTATTAAAGCTAAACGTGGCTGTATAAACTGTTTAAGTCTGTCCCATTCTCTGGTTAAATGTAAGTCACGTAACGTTTGTAAAATTCTCTCTTACATTTCCGAGAAAAAGATGACTTATTATCGCCCGAGCCACAAGTGCCTACTAAGGATACATCTGTTTCGCTCACTACAGCTGTTAAAACTGGGTCAACCATTTTGCTAGCAACCGCGCAGTTATTTGCATACTATAGCGACATCAGAGATAAGGAGGAGGTTCGGTGCCTACTAGATAACGGATCGCAAAATAATTTAATTACTGTGGACTGTTGTAAACGTTTGAATTTACCCATAATTAAATTACGCAATTCATCTTTACAAGGTGTTGGAATGACATCGAAACCAGTACACGGTTTTATTCATCTCAACATAGAATCTCGGTTTGATCCTCATACGAAGTTTTCGATACAAGCGTTAGTTGTTGATTGTATTACAGATAGACTTCCCGCGAAATTTATTTATTTACATAACAATGATAACATGTCATACTTAAATAACTTGCCGCTTGCTGATCCGACCTGGAATGTTCCGGGCGGAATAGACGTTGTGCTTGGAGCACAATTGTTCCCCTTTATTTACCTGGGAGACAGGGTCGACTCAGGCACCCGCGCGCCCCCTGCTATACTGACTAGCTTCGGTTATGTACTTATGGGTGATATTGATTGTTGTAGTAGTGATGTGACACACATTGCATCTTCGTTTAGCGCGCAGGCCGACATTGAAGTCGAGTCAAATTTACATAAGTTTTTTGAGCTAGAGGAAATTCCATCTCAACGTTTTATTAGTCCGGACGAATTAGAGTGTGAAAATAATTTTAATTCTTCAGTCTTATTTGAAGACGGCAGATACTTTGTCGATCTACCTTTTGCGCGCTCACCCGGCGGTTACGCCCATCGGCGCTTACTTGCGCTCGAGCGTAAGTTTACGTTAATGCCGACCCTACGCGAGAATTATAATAAAACTATCGCGGATTATATAACTCAGGGTTATTTAGCGGAAGTGCCCGACTCTGAATTGACAGAGGAGGGTTATTACATACCGCATCATGCCGTCATTAGACCGGACAAGGACAGCATTCGAGTGGTATTGGACGCTAGCGCCAAAACTCACTCGGGGTTGTCGCTCAATGACATTTTGCATGTCGGACCTAATTTGCAAGCAGACTTGTTTTAGTTATTACTTGATATTCGTACATTCCCTGTCGCGATGACAGCGGGTATAAAACAAATGTTCTTACGTATCGGTGTAAAAGAGCACCACCGCAAATATTTACGAATCTTGTATCGTTTTAGCAAAGGTGAGCCTATTCGCACCTTTCATTTTAACCGCGTTCCCTTCGGACTAAAGCCTTGTCCTTATTTAGCGATGCGCACACTGCGTAACTTGGCGTGTGAGCAAAGCGACCGCTTTCCTGAGGCTTCTAAATTGGTAGAAACTCAGTTTTACATGGACGACTACGTCTAATCTGTTTCGGACGAACAGACAGCTATGCGTCTATCCCGCGATTTAATTGATTTAATGAAGGTAGGTTCCTTTGACTTAGTCAAATGGGCTACCAATTCACCCACTTTATTAGAGATTCTCCCAGAGTCTCACCGCCTACCAGTTAATTTTTCTGGCATGGATAATGATGTCCATAATTTCAAAATCCTTGGATTAACCTGGGAACCCGCTGATGATTATTTTTCTTTGACAACAATCGCCGTGGATGATAAATGCACGAAGCGCGCGATTCTATCGCTAGTTGCCCGCTTGTTCGACGTACTGGGCCTTGTAGGACCCGTTGTGCTGTACGCGAAGGTATTAATTAAGGAACTTTGGTTAGCTAAAGTAGGATGGGATGAGGTTCCTCCGGAATCCATCACAAATCAGTTTGCCGCTTTTACGCGCGATTTTCCTTCACTCTCTTCTCTAAAGGTTCCTCGCCACATTGGCGTCTTTAGAGAAGCTGTAGTGAACATCGTAGCCTTTTGCGACGCCAGCTTTACTGGTTATGGCTGTTGTATTTATTTACACATTACCAACCCTACAGGTGATATCACTGTCCGACTCTTATGTGCAAGGTGCAAGGTCTCCCCCGCTAAAGTAGCAACGCTAGCTCGATTAGAACTTGTCGCCGCTTTACTTCTGTCTAAACTTGTTCGCGTAGTCAAGGAAAAACTTTTCGCTCGTGTACCTATTGCAGGTGTCCACGCTTTCTCGGACTCCACCATAGCTCTCTCGTGGATCCACTCATCTCCCCATAGATGGTCTATTTTTGTCAGCAACCGCATTGCTCAAATACAGGAAAACTTACCTGCCGCTTGTTTCCGTCACGTGTCCGGGAAAGAGAATCCTAGCGATTGTCTGTCTCGCGGCATGCTGCCGCCGGATTTAATAAGACACTTGTTGTGGTGGAACGGCCCCACATGGCTCCATCAGCCCATGAGCGAGTGGCCTTTAAAGTTCTCTCCTGCTCAATGTGAAACATTGCCGGAGTTTAAATCAAAGGTTTTTCTTGTAGAAACTTCGAATACTGAACCGCGTATTTTAGATACTATAGCTGACCGTGTTTGCTCATGGAATAAACTGTTACGTGTATTTATGTACATTCTTAAATTTACATAGTCATAGTTCTGTTAAAAACATTCAAACCGCCGAAAATTTCATTGTTCGAATAGTTCAATGAAATTTTCAATTGTTGTTTTTTATTTTTTATTTTGCGTGTCTGCAAAAATGCACTCCTTTGGTTTTTTGTGTTATGGCTTATTTTTCATTTGTTATTTATTCATATTTGTTATTGTTTTAGTAATTTTGTACCATGTCCCGTGAGTATGTCTGTGGGAACGGGCCCTAACAGAATACCAGCGCTGCGTTATTTATTGCATAATTATCGCAGCATAACGCTGAGTTAGGAGCCTTTTTGGCCTCGCACAGTTTTTATTTTTTTTGTTTGATTTTAGAGTTACCATGTTCTTGTTGTGAGGTTCAAATAAATATTATTTCTTTCTTTCTTCTTCTTTCTTTCTTTCTAGTTCAAAGTTTACATTTTGCGAGCGATTTAAATTTAATTAAAGCAGGTGAACTTGCAGCTAAGAAGTTGCGCTGTTTATCTGTCTTCATTGATAGCTTCGGAATCTTACGTATTGGGGGCAGATTGTCTAAATCTGACTTACCGTATGAAGCCAAGCATCCCGCGCTTTTACCTAAACGCGACCGCGTAGTCGATCTAATTATCGATCACTGTCACAATACGTACTGCCATACGGGCCCAGGGTTATTGATGTCCATTATAAGGCAGCGGTTTTGGATATTGGGTGGCCGAACGGTTATACGTTCTCGTTGTCGGAAATGTAATACTTGTTTCCGTCTAAATCCTTAGCATCCAGTACCCAAAATGGCTGAACTTCCTGGATACCGCGTCCGTGATGCTAAAGCCTTTGTACACACCGGTGTAGATTTTGCCGGGCCGCTTGCTTACATACCTATTCGACGTAGGGGTCAACGTTTGCAGAAACTTTACATATGTTTGTTCGTATGCATGGTGACTAAAGCCATACATATCGAGCTTGTATCGGATCTCACATCTGAGGCTTTCCTATTCGCATTTAAGAGATTCATTTCCCGCCGCGGTCCAGTGTCTGTAATGTATTCAGACAATGGTACCAATTTTGTTGGCGCTAAGGCGCAATTGGATGATATTTATTCTTTTTTATTAAATTCAACTGTTCAAACGGATATTAAAAATGAGCTTCTTAAATCACGCATCGAGTGGACAAGAATACTGCCGCGAGCTCCACACTTCGGAGGTATTTGGGAGTCGAATATTAAGAGTGTTAAAACTCACTTGTTTAGAGTCGTAGGTAAACAACTTCTCACTTACGAGGAACTCTCGACCGTATTGGTGCAAATTGAGTGCCTTTTGAACTCTCGACCACTTAGTGTCATTTCGTCAGACCCACATCCGGAGGTACGCCCGCGCATTTTTTAATGTCCAGTCCACTCACGTATTTGCCTTCTTCTGAATTGACAGAAGAAAACATAAACCTAAACAACCGCAAAAGGCTCTTGGATCAACTTGTGTTATCCTACTGGAATAAATGGCGAATTGAGTACTTGCACACGCTGCAAGTTCGCCAGAAGTGGTGCACTCTCGATCGCCCTATAGAGATAGGTACTGTCGTTCTCTTGGGTCAAGATAACGTACCTCCATTGACTTGGCCATTAGGTATCATAGAGGAAGTTTTTCCGGGATCGGATGGTGTAATTCGAGTCGCTTCAATAAAAACCGCGTCAGGCACGTATAAACGTCCTGTCACTAAGTTGTATCCTTTGCCAACTCAATAGATTATTATTACTACGTAATTTAGTTTAATTTAGTTTAGGGTTCATAGTATACGTTCCAATGGTACGCCATTACATAGTTGTAATTTAGTTTATTCGACTTACCATAGTCAAATCGAACCGCAATTCATTCTCAGGATACTGATAATTATTTTCCCCGAGCATTATATCAATGCGATGGTGTTTCGGACTGCTGCTTGGATTTCCCTCAAAGCTCTTCAACAAGTTAATGCTTACATATCATCACCGCTTCTTGAACCTCACTCGCGCCGCATAGATTAGCAGCTTTTGAAAGCTCCTGGACCTTTCAAGGCGGGGAGCATGGTGTGGCGAGTTGCCGCCACTCTGCAAGTTGGATGGGGTGTGGTATCACGACGTGTGTGTCTTGCTTTAGCATGTGAGGCAAGTGTGTAGCCGGCTTTACGGGAACCATAGGCAATCAGTGCGCCTTCCGCTGCGAAGCCGAGCGCATCTCACCGCAGACTAAATTAATGTCTTATTAACATCGTCCCCGCAAATACACTAAAATCCCGAGTAATATCCCGTAAACATTGGGGATTCTCCGGGAATGATAAATAACCCATATTTACCGCGTCCGTGTAACTAGTGAACAAGAATAACCAGGCTGTTGGTGTGAAGAGAATCTACTGGCCGCTCGTCGGCATTCTGCGAGGCTGCCAAAGGAAAAGTCAGGTACCGCTTGTTTTTACTAGCTTAGAGTTAGGCCACATGCGCCGTCTACTGCCAACCACTCCTAACTTGAAGTTATACAGACAAATATAGGCAATTTTGGGCCAGCATTCAATCCAAGTGTTTGGCCGTAACACTGTCCTCCATCCTGCAGAGAATCACAGCTATTTACACGCTTGGGCAACTCCAACATCATTTGAACAGAGATAATTACATAACATAATCAGCCCCATAATAAGCCCTCCCCGACCCCAAGATAGTTGTATCTTTTTCCAAGAGGAAAACCTTGCCGCTCATCATCTTCCCTTCTCCTTCGGTTCCGTCCCCACTCCTCTAGTTGTTACAGTGGATCCTTTACTGTTCATGCTGTACGCCTTTGGAACTCTCTTTCACACACTCTTAGGGCTAGCCCTTCGTTGGAGGTGTTTAGGAGAGGAATTAGGGAACACTTCCAGTCGGCATGACCCGTAATATGTTTTGTAAAAGGATTTCTTTGTTAGCCATACCCATAGTATTTAGTATTGTTATGTATCACATATTTGTTTAGTTTATTTAAGTAACAGATTGTATTTTAAGTTTTTGTTGTGCACTTAAGATGTACCTACCTACTTATGCGAATGTATTTTTCACCCTGAGGTTTGCTGTAAGAAAACCCAAATGCTGGGTTAAGCTCGCCTTTGTAAATAACTGTTAATTTGTGTTATAATTATATGTTATTTGTGTACTATAAAGAATAATACTTGGGAAAAGGCTAGGCAGATTTTACTTATTCCACCCCGTACATAGTGAATTGACATCCGTCGTTAATAATAGTAGCTAATCTGAAAACGGTGTCGGAGTCAATGGGTCAAGTTCTTATTGATTACGTTCGCTTTCACGTAATAACCTTAACCTGTTTTATTTGTTTTCTTTTATTTCTGAAGGTTGTAAGTACTATTTATTTTTTCTTATCCATCAAGTTAGTTCGATTCAATTATCAGAAAAATATTACAAAATTATATCACTACAGTTATACACAACTAAACTTATTAATAACTTAATAGGTTCATATACCTACAATAATGTAACATACGCGTATGAAAACCATTCATTGAGCATCAAAAAAAAAAATATCTTCATCGTTGTCAATGCAAAAAGTGTCCAGAACGCTTGCAGCATTGCCACGTTGAATAGCAATGCTGATTCGTTAGCAAAAACAAGCCCAGCCCAGGTTACGTGAAGAGTCAACTAGCGGTTTGCTGAAATCTCGAAAAATAAACTCCAACAAAGGGTACACAGTTATACAGAAAATTACAGTGACACAGAGGGCTCTTTTACGAGTGCTCCTTCTGTTGTAGGCGATTACAGTATGCACATATAACTAGGTAAACAAGGTAAGAACAGAACAGTATAGAAATATACAAAATAATCATCATCATTCTCCTGCCCTTATCCCAATTTATTTGGGGTCGGCGCAACATGTCTTTTTCTTCCATACTCCTCTATTAGTCTTCATCTCTGTAGTCACCCCTTTTTGCGCATGGATATGCGCAAAAAGGGGTCAAGAAACGATGGTTGGACTGTGTGAAAGAGGATTCTTTCACACAGTCCAACCATCGTTTCTTTGGCCTTCCCCTACTCTTATAGCCATCCACATCCATACACAAGACTTTCCTCACGACATTTTCTTCATTCCTCCGCATCACATGCCCATACCACGACAACCGATTTCCACACAACTTTTCAGTCAGCGGTGCCACTTTCAGACTTATATACTCATTCCTAATTCTATCCATGCGCGTAACACCACACATCGATCTTAGCATTCTCATCTCAGCTACATGCAATTGCTTTTCATTCATCCCTTTTGTGGCCCAACATTCTGAACCATACAAGACAGCAGGTCTGACCATTGTTTTGTAAATCTTTCCCTTAAGTTTTAGAAGAATGCGGGAGTCACAAATAGTCCCGGTGACCTGCCGCCATTTCATCCATCCAGTGTTAATTCTGTGCTTAACAGTCCGATCTATTTCGCCATCGCTTTGCACGAGTGAACCGAGATACCGAAAATCGGAGCAGACTGGGAGTCTTCAGAACTGGAGAGACCGCCGAAATCGCAGAACATGTATTCAGTTTTGGTTCTGCTGATTTTCAAGCCAACTTTCTCCAGCTTCTGTTGCCATTTCTCCAATCTGCTTTGGATCTCAGGTCCATCTTCACCGACCAGAACAATGTCGTCGGCAAACAGCATGCACCAGGGTGCCTCTTCCTGTATTTCCGACGTAAGAGCGTCCATAATCAACAGAAAGAGTTAAGGACTTAAAGCCGACCCTTGATGCAAGCCTACAGCCACACTGAACTTATCGGTGTTGCCAGCAGCCGACCGGACGTAGGTACTAGATTGTCTGTACATAGCACGAATCAACTCAACATACTTCCCCGGCAAACCTTTCTTTTTCAAGGTCCACCACAACACATCCCGCAGTACCCTATCATACGCTTTCTCAAGATCAATGAAAACCATGTGCAAGTTCTTGTGCACACGTCTGTACTTCTCGCACAATTGACGGAGAGCGAAGGTGGCGTCCATTGTCCCTCGACCTGGCATAAACCCAAACTGGTTCGGGGTAATTTCACTCTCCTCTCGCAATCTTTTCTTATCACTTTCTCCCATACTTTCATAGTATGTGACATGAGCTTTATCCCTCGATAGTTGTTGCAGTCCTGTACATCCCCTTTATTCTTGAAGATGGGCACTAGCGAACTATTGCACCATTCTTGTGGGATCACTTCTTCATACAACAACTTATTGAAGAATAAAGTCAGCCACATACATCCATCCTCTTTTAAACACTTCCATACTTCCACTGGTATATCATCAGGGCCCATGGCCTTTCCATTTTTCATACATTGAACTGCCTTTCTTACTTCATCCATGCTAATTTCTCTCACCAAACCCATATTTACTTGTACCTCTTTGAGCACACCACTCCATTCATTCTCTTCGTTCATCAACTTTTCAAAATAAAACTTCCAACGCTTTTTTATTTCGTCATCTTTCGACAAGACTTTACCGAGTTCATCCTTCATACATTTTATATGCATTATATCCCTCGTTCTCCTTTCTCTTAATTTTGTAATCCGGTAGAGCTCCTTCTGGTCTCTAGGGCTGTCCAGTAAATCATATAACTTTTCCTGCGCCTTAGCCCTGGAAACTGCAACCGCCTTTTTTGCCTTCTTCTTCCATTCTTTATAAATTTTCTTTTTCTCTTCTTTCAAATTATCATTTCCGGTTTCTACATTCTGCCATACTTTAAACGAAATTTTATTTTCTTTTAGCATCTTTTGCACATCTTCATTCCACCACCATGTATCCTTTTCTATCATGCCTTTACCTTGCGATTCACCAAACACATCTTTTGCTACTCGCCTTATACAATCCGCCATCTCTTTCCAACATTCATCCACAGATTTTCCTTCCATATCCTTCATTTCTATCATTTTATCTACCACTTGACTCTTAAACATACTTGCACACTCCTCATTTTCTATCATACGCCATCTGATTTTGGGTGGGGGCCGTTCTTTGTTCCTACTGGACGAGACACTGACTGTTATGTCCATCAATATGAGCCTGTGTTGAGAGACTAAGCCTTCGCCTGGCAACACTTTACAGTTTTTGACTGTTTTGAGACTGTTTCGTTTCACCAAGAAAAAGTCAATTTGGGTCGCGTGCTGGCCACTTTTGTAAGTGATCAGGTGTTCGTCTTTCTTTTTGAACCAGGTGTTAGTTATTGCCAGGTCAAAAGCCGAAGCAGCTTGCAGCAATGTCTCGCCATCAGTATTACGGTCTCCGTACCCCCAACCACCATGCACTCTCTCATAACCGTACTTCAGACTTCCTACATGCCCATTAAAATCACCCCCCACAAACACCTCTTCACTCTCCTGTACATTCATCATCACACAATCGAAGTCCTTCCAAAACTTTTCTTTTACACTATCCTCACATCCTGATTGGGGTGCATACGCACTAATAACATTTACTATCATACTCTCCACAACCACCTCGTAGCTATCACTCTATCACTTACTCTTTTAACATCCACCACACATTCTTTTAACTCACTATCCAAAACTATGTCCACACCATTCCGTTTGCTATCACTTCCACAGTAATAAAACTTATATCCTTCTCCTAATTCTCTTGCTTTTGCACCCTTCCATTTCGTTTCTTGCAAACACGCTATATTTTTATCCGTCGCCTTTTTAAAACATCTGCTAACTCTCTTCCTTTTCCAGTCATAGTACCTATATTCCAGCTCGCACACCTCAATCTTAATTCTCTCACTCTCCGAGCTTGCGTCTTACGTCGCACCCGCCCGTCCTGGTGCGACAACCCTTGTCCATTTCCCACAGGAGCCGGGTGCTGCCCCTGCGCGTCGCCTGTGGGTTACGCCCTAGCCCTATCGCATATCATATTTTTCCAGACCATGTTGCAAAAAGGTTTTGGCATTAGTTTTATAGCCGGCCGCCTGCCTGACGCCAACCCTCCTTGGGAATGCTGTTGTTGGTGGTTTACCCGCCACCGCGCGGGTGGCCCAAGGTGCTTTAGTAGTATGCACTAGGGCTCAAGCTCCCTTAGTTGCCTCTTACGACACCCACGGGAAGTGATGGGATGGTACTATTCTTTTACGTCCGACACCATACGGTACTCCGACACCATACGGTACTCCGACACCATACGGTACTTCCGACACCATAGGGTATTTCCGACACCATACGGTACCATACGTAATACACGTAATATACGTAAATATACAAAATAATATGAAGGGAAATTGGATACCCTTAAAGCTCCATGGCTCACCAGTGAGTCAGTGTGAATATGCTGTTTGCCTTGCCAAAAATCTAATTCACGCGTTTTAAACCTCTATTATTACTGTTACGCAAGGTCTTTTATCCCATAGCAAGGGTCACACACTTGGAACATGATATAGTCTGTAGTTGCACGATGGCCGACTGTCAACGGGGCTTGACAGATGTTGACGTATGACGCGCGCAGGCCTTGAGAGGTTAAATCATTCCATCGAATTATTTGATACTAGCTTTCGCCCGCGACATTGCCGGTGTGAAAAGTATATTTATGAATTCTGATAGTATTTCCAGAGAGCAAAACGTTAAAAAAAAACAGTGTAAAAATCAAAATCTAAAGTCACTATTACTTTTTTATTACACTAAAACTTTAAAGTTTTACATACAGAAAGTCCTCCAAAGCTCCCACCCGTCACCACTACTTACACTACTACTAGCTGCTGCCTTTTTCATGGGTGAGATATCATCAAATAACTTCTCCCATTCTTCATTCTTCTGCCATTTTTTTTTTGTGGGTTGGGTAATCATCCAATGACATCTCCCGCTCTGGGTGGAACGGGAGGGCGTATCGGACTCTTACTGACTAAAACCCACCCCTGTTCCTTCCCTGCCTGAGTGCCCCAGGGAGCGGTAACTCTGTTACGAATTTATCCGCTACTCGTAGGCATGCAGGCACCGGCCATGTCCGGCCCAGTCAGTGGAGGCTGACAATCACATTTTTGAGGCGCGCGTGGAACACTATGCGCGGTCGACTCACGGGACTGGTGCTGATCGGACGGTGAGCTACCCACTACTCGCCGTCCGCAGGCCCGGTTCTACGGTGGCCAGAGATCCTCACGCGACGTCCTACGCCCAGTGCGTCTTGGTAGGCAGTGGAGTTTCGCCCCGGCGTTTGGCCCAGATTGGGCAGGAGCCACTTCAAAGCAGCACTGGCCCGCTCCAGTCTGGGAGCCAAACGTCGGAAATGCTCGACGAAGTTCCACTCGCTGTCGAGGACGAGTCCCAGGTACCTCATCGTCCCCTCGACAGCGATGTGAACCCCGCCTACCATTATCTGGGAACCCTACGGTGGCGCGTTCCGAGGACCATGAAAACACATGGCCTCGGACTTGTGCAATGCCATCTCGAGTCCCAGTTGCCGGATCCTCTCCACGACTATCGCAACCCCACGTATCACTAAGTCGGCTGCCGCCTCGTGCGACCTCTAATGCGCCAGGAACAGAGTGTCGTCGGCGTAGCAAACTACGCTAACGCCGGTAGGGAGGAAGGCGCGCAGCACCCAGTCGTAACCGATGTTCCACAGAGGCGGTTCCAGGACCGATCCCTGTGGAACACCGCACGACATCTCTTGCCGCTTCCACTCTCCCTGGTGACCGGAGTAGATGACGGCCCTGTCCGTCAGGTTGTCCTCGACCACGCAACGGAGGTAGGGCGGCACCCGGTGATACCGGAGTATCTCTACTATGCAACTCCAGGCCAGGGTGTTGAAGGCATTGGCATTGTGCAGTAACACCGCCAAGACGACCTCACCCCGGGCCACTGCTTCCCCCGTCGGGAGGGCTCGTACGCGCATGTAGGCGTCCACCGTGGAGCGCCCCCTGCGGATGCCGTACTGGCTCTCCGCCATGTATGCATATGTTTCCCTCTCGAAGGGAACAGAGCGCTCGCCACGCCCTCTACAAGCTGAGGCCGGAGACTCTGCGTCAGAGTCCCGAGTGACTCCTCGCGGGCCAATGCTTTGGCCCGCTTGATCTCAACTCGGAGGGTGGTACTCGCCGCTCTGTACCCCTTGTACAGCTCCGCCTCGATGGCTTCCGTATCCGGTGGGCGGTTACGGAGCCTGCGGTGCCTGGTGTACCGGCTTCGCGCGGCTGTGCACGCTTGACGCAGGGCCGTTAGCTCCGACGACCATCAGTACACCTGGCGCCGAGCACAAGGCTTGATCCAGGGCATTGCCACATCGCAAATCTCGGATATGGTCTCCTGGAACCACTCTGCCTCGTCGTTTGTATCGGCAGGCCTGTCCGGTAATGTCACCCAGGCCTGCAAGATCGGGGCTTCCAGGAGTAGCTCTCGGTCCAGCTGCTTCAGCAACCAACGCAGACCACTCGGGGTCTGTCGGACCGGCACGCTCGAGGTCTGGGCGGATACGTCAAACCGGATATACCGGTGATCGGAATGCATCTCCACCCCCTCTATTACGCGCCAGTCGACGACACGCGGCGACAGAGCGGTTCTCGCGAACGTGATGTCCACCACCAAATCACTCCGCATCCGCACACACGTAGGGACAGAACCCCGGTTTTGGACGACCAGGCCTTTCTCCAGAGCCCAGTCCTCCACCGTCCAGCCCCGTGTGTCTATGTACCGGGAACCACAAGTTACGTTCTTGGCATTGAAGTCCCCGAGGACGAGCTCAGTTAGGGAAATTCTTCTGCCATTGCCAAACACATTTGTAGCCGAACATATTAGTATGTTTGTATCACACATATATGCCACACACCCACACATATTTGAAGCCAAGCTCTTTGCCACGAAGTCGTGTCGCTGCGGTGCCTTACAACAAAACCTTTGTACTCGTTGGTTTTGTTGTCTGCCGATAGGTGTTCCACAACGTAGATCGGTGTTGGTTTATCCGCTTGGATACCGAGGGAGATTGTATTTAGCTTGTTGTTTGTGTGTTGTATTTTTCGAGAATTTATCTGGGTCGGGCAGTCTGAGTGTCTTTTTTAGCAGTTCCGGTGTATTAGGCAATATCAGTTTCCTTAATAGGCATTTGGATATATAACTAAGTTGCAGGATAATAGTGACAATATTCTTCGAACGGTTTTCTGGAACGGTTTTTAGTTCGATGTTGTCGGACCCGTTGTGTTGTTACACTAGATGTATTCGCTTATTAAGGGCCTACCTCCCCATAAGTGGCGCCCTCATTAAATAAAAATTCGTATCTTATCATAGAAAATAAAGATTAAAGAACCCTAGCAAAAGCAATAGTACCAAAAACGGCCGTTTTTGACACTTTTGCTTACTACTGTGGATACGAAACACTTTGAGTCCTATTTCAACAACGTAAAATTACTTTATCCTCTTTGTAAGAACACAACTTAAGATTCTTTAATCTTTGTTTTCTTAGCTCTGTTACGATTTTTTATTTAATGAGGGCACCACTTGGCGGCTATATACGCCTTAAGGTCTTGTATGGATGATTGCAGCTTAATATTGTCCCGCAAATAATTCTAGCCAACATCCGTTTGGCAAGCTGTAGTTGATCTAGCTATATACACTTAATATTATAATTTGATTAAATAGAGTAATTAATAAAGTTTGGTTACATCTGCACTACTGTTTTCTCTTGAGAAGGTATCAAGTTAAAATTGTTTAGGAATTTCTCATTCACAACAGCTTCCGTTATTCTAAAAGAAACGTTGGAATTACGGACTGTAACTTGTTCAGACGAGTCGAGTAACAGCTGTGCAGTACAAATTGTTTTTGTTTTCGTTATCAGAACACGAACTTTAGCTCCGTACGTGAAATTGTAGCAAGAAAACCGAAGGTAGTTCGCTGAAACACAATGATGTACCAGTGGCAGGTACCACGGTAATATCGCTGCCCTAGTTCAACAGTAAGATATCTTAAAAAAATACCAAATTGAGATAAATTTGGTTTCATGTAAAAAAATTGCTCTTGTTTCCGATTCAAAAATCAGATATATTTAAAACGCAACCTAAGTGCCTAAATTTCAATATCTCACTGAGACATTTATGCATATTTTTACCGAACACAAGTTCAAGATTCTGACATCTTAAGATATCTAGAAAGTCAGGATTTTTTTTACTTTTCTTTTATTTATACACAGAGACTTCTTGAAATGTCTTATTATGTAAATAATAAAAACATTTCTATGTTGAGACATTTGAAATTGTCTCAGTGTTTAACTGAAATATCGTTAAATTCCATTTCTTTCTAGGATATTTTAAAATAACCTACCTACTCTTCTATTTAGATGTCCGCATGTGGCTTCTATTAAATACTATTCAAGCTTATGTGCCATCATCTGGATGTGAAAAGACAGCCAAGAAAATGGGAATGAGCTGTGGTCGAGTGTAGATAGTAATGTAGCTTAAAATTTTATGAAGATCAGAGGAAAACCATATTAGCACCGCGAAAATACAGACGCAAAGAGGCTACTAGAAAATTAAATTACGCGTATTTTTTGTATCTCGATAGTACTAAAGAGCGTGTTTGAAAACTTTTCTTTAAAAATACACTTGACATCACTAACAGCGCAATTACTACTTTTCAAAATATATAACAATTACTGAAGGGTTCACTGCAAAAGAGCGCAGAGGTACGCATTTTCAACATCATTCTCTAATGGGGCTCGCCCATTATTCCAGAGCCGACACTAGACGAGAGGATTTCGAAGGAGATCTTACAATTTCTACAATGTACAGAATGTATGTACAGTATTGTGAAGAAAATAGTTTAGAAGCAGTGAAAAATTGTATGTATGAACACATTTTTAATACAGAAATTAACATTGCTTTTTTCAAATCTAAGATAGATCAGTGTTCTTAATGTGAAGCGTAGAAAAATGCTTCACCCGAGGCAAAACTTGATTTTTAGATGGTTATGACATGCATAAGCTCGAAAAAGCTATCCAGAGTTATGAAAAAAGAGATGTCTACAGAGCGAAAAGTTCTAATGACATTAATAATAAATTAAGTTTAGATTAAGATTTGCAAGGCGTCGTTCCATTGCCACAAGGAGATATTTTTGCATTCTATTAAATATCTAAGATAAACATTATTAATTTCACTGTATTGATATAATTAATAAATATGATATTTGTAATGCTAGGCACGAAGGTATTGCCAAATGAAATAGGGTTGTGTCTTTTTCGTTATTAGAACATGTGGGTCCAAAATCAGAAATTATCTTTTACAGCAACAATTGTGGACTTGTGGTGGGCGGATTAAAAGTAAATTTATTCTGTCAATGTATAAGTACGCAGTGCATACTTAACCCATAAATATAATCAACCAGAACTTTTTAATAGCAGGGCACACTCAGAATGATGCCGATAGCATTAATTCCATAATAGAAAGAGAAAAGAGAAGATTGCTGAGAAATGGCACAATATTTACATCTGAACCTACAAAAAAACCGGTAAACCTTATACAGTCAATGAAGTAGGCTACAAACAGATTTATGACTGGAAGAAACTGTCTCAAATAGTGAAAAATTTCAACATAGACGAAAATGGTCAAAAACTTTTATGGGTAATATCAAATGAATCCAAATAAAAAATTGCGAATACCAGAAGGAAACAAAGGGCATCTCAGAAAATATAACTCTGGAACATGCTTATGATCAGTCACCAGCAATATCCAATAAAAAAGAGAGATCTGATGTATAGGTACAGCCAATTTAAAACCTAGTTTAAAAACAGTTTCTACAAAAGTCTTAAAACTACAAATAACCAGGAAAATTAATGTGGAAATAGTGATAATGAATGCCTGTACCGAGTAGGTTCAGTATGATAATAGAATGAATTAAATCAATTAATTCATTATTGTTCTTAATTAATTAATAATAGTTACATACTATTTCAATTTTATTAAAAAAACTAAATTTTGGCTGCTTTATATGACTGATATAAGCCAATAGGATACATACTTAATCCGTCAGGCCCCTATTGTCCTAAACCTATTGTCGCGTCTCCGCGTCAATAGGTTTTTAACTGTGTCTGCTAATGAGGGGCTTGACGGGTTAAATAAATTAAATATACATAATAAAGATAAATCTTAAAACAGATTCAGAATTAATGATGAATGATCATGATCATGTTTTGACCAAGATACAACCTAACAATGAGCTAATGAGGGGCTGGACGGATTAAATAACATTATAGGACTGACTGATTACAATAGCTAGACTGACTTGTGCAATAATAATAAGAACTTAATTTTAACTGATAATATGAGACTGATTTGTGCAATTATGATACAGGTAATAAATAGCACATTACAAGCAAACTAATTTTCAGTTTAAAATTAATTTTCCTATCCCTTTACCAAACATTTCCGCGGACTTAGTCGGACAACTTACATTCTCAAATATCAATGTGCTGTAATAATAGGATATCTTAAAATTATGTCGATGTCTGTTTATTTTCCATAAATTTGGTAGCTTGGTTGGATAAATCTTTAGTATTTCTTTAACAAAACCAAAAATAATAACTTAATGAGTTACAATATAGACATAATTTTTAATAAACCATTTAAAAGACAACATTAAAATCCCATAACATTTTTTATTTAATCTGAGTTCAATATGAAGTTATCTCACTATTAAAAACCTTAAAACTATTATAAAATAAATTATATTAATATTGAAATTTAAACAACTCCCAAATACATTAAACTAAGCTATCGTTTTAATAAATCAACCACATTTCAATTAACAACAAGTGAAGTAAAAACATAAAAGTATGAATAATTCAAAACTACTTTTTTAAAGATATCTTACTTTTGAACTAGGGCAGCGATATGTGGCTTTGTGTGAAATAACTGCATCTAGTGTGATTTTTTGGATTTGTGAGTTGGCAATGCAGGTACTATTTCACCCGACTGCGCGACATAAAGGATGCGTTATATGCTTATCAGCCTATATTATGTATGTATGTTCATTTATGGGGCTCTAGAGACCAAACGCGTGGGCCGATTTTGATCATTCTTACATCAATTGATTCGTTTTAATTTTGCGAGTGTCATTAAGGACATAACAGTCATCAAAATTCAATATGGCGACTACCAGATGCCATATTGTGAAATAGATAAAAATGAAATTCAACGAACTGTATTAAGTGGGATATCAAAATAAAGGGTTCAAGAAGACGATCCAAAAATATAACTCACTAAAATGTAGAAATTAAAAAAAAAAATATTTTCAAAAAACCCGACTGTAAATAGCAACTTGAAATGTTCCAAACAAGTAACTTTTTAAGCAGTCTGATGCAGTTAGTGGCATGATACGAGTATCAATAAGTGAACTAAAATAACTGCCACCAACTGCATCAGACTGCTTGAAAAGTTACTTGTTTGGAATTTTTTAGTTGTTTTCTGCAGTCAGATTTTTGAATATATTCATATTTTCTATTTTTTCAGGACACGCCCGCCATACTGGACTCTACTCCTGAAAAATAGAATCAACAGTGGTGACCAAGAGAAAGGGCCGAGGCAATGATGCTGGTCGAGTCCCGGGGTTATGGTTTAAGCCCCAGACATGACTGTTCATGCAGACAAGGCGTGAATCATAGTCCGCGCCAGGGGACGCGCGGAGGGTGCGGTGCGGTGCGGGACGAAACCGTGGCAGCACGCTGGCCGCCGCCGCCGCCGCCGCCCGCCATTGACTCCAATACTGAACACGAGCGACGACGCGCGCGCATACTTCTTGTCTAAGTTCCCAACATTTACTGTCTTTATAGAACCATATTATAAGTGTTTTACAGTCCACTTTACTTTTATTTAATAACCTTTAGTAAGGTCTTTAACATGACCTAAAACGCTCTCGGACTGCACAGAAAAGAAAGAGATGCGCTACGACAAATTCTCGCAATTTATTGCAAAACATGAAGTATTTCATCGATTTACTTAGAATTGCCTAAAAATTTTGTCGGATCCGGTAGTCAAATTCGCAACAAAACAATGCACGCCACCTGGCGGAAACTATAAACACTACAGTTGGCGAGGTTTGACAGAGTCGACGCGTTTCCGTTCGACTTCGAGGTTGGGGAAGACTCGCCTAGTCGGGCAGTCTTAGCCTGGGAGTCACGTTTGTTGCTAGTATTTTGAAGTACCAAGTTTCAAATTATTTAAGTGAATAATTGCTTTGCCGTTGTTATTTATTGCACGATATACCTACACAGACCCACCTGATGCCTGATTGTAGCTCGATACATCCTGGTGATCCGACATATTCATAAAAAGTAATCCATCACTGGATGCAGTTTATCATTTGAAATTTTATGGTATATTGTTTTATGATTCTAATTGTTAATGAAAGGATACACTGCTTTTAAAGATAATTAAGAGGTATGTCAGCAATTAAGAGGCTAATTAAGAGGTTTTGATGCATTAAAGTATGTTAAATTAAGAGATACACTGCTTTATAATAAAGACCTTTTTGAGCGTTTTTGGAAATCACAGCCTTAAAGGTTTTGTTCCTTCCACAACATTAGTCACAAGAGAACAGCGTCGGAATAATAAAACTAATGGTAGCATGTCGGTTACCTTTAACGATAGGGTATAAACTCGTGTCTCCAAGTAAAAATAGGCAAAGTTTGAAAACTTGTAACACAGCTGCAAGTAGTTCTAACATTTCCAGATATTCTCATAAATAATAACAAACTCTGTCTGGAAGGAGTATAAGTTTCCGTCAGGCCTCGTGCGTCCCCGATCGGAGACGCGACAATAGGTTTTTAATTTTGTCTGTTATTCCGGGGCCTGACGGATTAAAGAAAACATTATGGATTACATAAACCACTAAATTCCGGACGTAGGTAACTAATGATATTAGAAATAAAGAAAGAACAAAAACTGGCCAAGTGCGTGTCGGACTTCACACATTTAGGGTTCTGTACCAATTTTTGACAATTTGTATGGCTTTGGGTCAACAAGTTGCTTATAGTATGAAAATTTGAAGACTGTAGCTCCAACCATTTCGCTGTAAAACCTGTGTGACAGACGACGGACACGTGAATGACAGCAATAATAATAATAATAAAAATATTTAAATTGAATTATGTTTTAATTATTTTTTTACCTCCGGCATAGCAGTCAGGGTCACTAACCACTAGACCAACAGGCCAGTCAAGCAATAGGGCTCCTTTTGGACCCTTGGGGTACGGAACCCTAAATACGTTTATTTGCGGTAAACATAACGCAAAGAAAGACCAAACACAATTTAATATTATTAATATAAATATTTAAAATTATAATTTATATATGTATAGAAAATTAATAAACAACATAATAATAATATTCCACAACTACCACACAACGCCATCTAGTCCCAAGCTAAGCAGAGCTTGTGTTATGGGTACTAGACAACTGATAAACATACTTATACATTTCTAAATACATACATATTATAGATAAATTACACCCAGACACAGAACAAATGATCGTGCTCATTACACAAACATTTGTCCTGGGTGGGAATCGATCCCACGACCTCCGGCATAGCAGTCAGGGTCACTAACCACTAGACCAACAGGCCAGTCAAGCAATAGGGCTCCTTTTGGACCCTTGGGGTACGGAACCCTAAATACGTTTATTTGCGGTAAACATAACGCAAAGAAAGACCAAACACAACCAAAAAAGAAAAGAAAGAATTATAGGACTATAGTTGTGTGTAAATAGATTATAAGGTACAATGGGGTTGACGTATCCGTGTAGATAAAAACCCCATAATAATAATTTAAAAAAAAGCTTGTGGAAAACATACGTCACGTCCACGAAAAACGGTCATCGCTCAACTAACAATAAGCTAGCTAACTTATAAGAGAAATGAAACCCGGATATTTTGCCTAATGCTTAAGTTCACACAGAACAACTACATTGGACAAGAAGACTACAGTACCTACTACCTACAAACACCTCTGAGGTAACTACACAAGTTGCTCAGCAAACACACTTGGATAACGTGCCAGGGGAAGTAATGTGCTCTTTATTTGATGAGGTCTCAGTTCTAGAACAGGGTTGGACATTTTCAGTAAAAAGAAAATTAAGGCCAATCGTAGATAATGTTAGATGGAACAAAAGAAAAAATACCATAAGCTTAGCTTAATCAGCCATAATATGTGCCCACTGTTGGGACTCAGGCCTTTTCTATATGAGGCGGAAAGGGCGATAATCCAGAGCGGGTTCCCCCAAAGTCCTGGTGCCTTTTGAAGGTTTCCCCCCAGAAACCAAAAAAAAACTTTTTAACAAAAAAATAAGTCGCCGAAAAAACGTTTATATGTTTTTTAGTTCATATAAAATTGATAGTTCATGTGTGTATGTTAGGGCAGTGATGGCCCAGTGGTGTTGGCCGCGACTTACAAGTTGTAGGTCGTGAGTTCAAACCCAGGCAGGCGCTTTACTTTGTGTAAATTATTTCATAACCACTGCTCTCAAAACGGTGAAGGAAAACATCGTGAGGAAACCGGCAAGTCCTAGAACCAAAAATTCGAAGATATGTGACATCCACCCATCTGCACTGGGCCCGCGTGGTGGATTACGGCCCACGCCCTCTCACAGAGAGGAGGCCTGTGCCCCAGCAGTGGGGACATTATAAAAGCTGATGATGATGATCCCATGTCAAAGAAGTCAGGATCTAATGATGGGACATTAGATCCTCACTTCTTTGAGATGGGACCGCCCATAAGGTATTTTCGGTTCATAAATAACGGAGTGAGAGCTGAACATACATACAAATATAAAATACAGGTTGTAAAGGGAACACTTCCGAAGCCAGAACAAAGATTATATACAACCTAAATGCAAACGGATACCAGTAACCTTTCGCTTTACTTCGGCGCCGCGTGGACGGGGGGTCGTTGTTGGCCGCGCGGCTGTCAGAGAGCGCGCGCGCACTTCGAATCCGAGGTAATACGCGATAGTCAGCTGATATTTTACGAATACGTTGCATGCTAAAGTTGTGAAGAAAAAAGTGTCTTTAATTGCAAATAATGGTTTCATTATACTGTTCTCACAGAATAGTGTACGCAAAATGGTAAAAAAATAGACTAAATTGTAATAAACAATCCAGATTTTTTTTATGGTATCGTATCAAGAATCACTAGCCTTATAACCTGTCTCCATTTTCGTAAGCGTTTTCCTTACACCCTGTCTATACGGTTGAATTGAAACCTCCTCAGATTTTTTCGGATAAAAAAAGACGTGCCGGTTTCCTCAAGATGATTTTCTTCACCGAAGAGCTGTGGTGATGAAATAAATTAAATAAAGTAAAGCATCTGCCTGGGTTTGTAACCACGAACATACAACTCGTAAGTCGGGGCCGTTACCACTCTATCACTGCTCAAATCCAAGCAAAAATAATTGATATTAAAATCTATCTCCACACGATCCAACATGAAGCACAAGTAGAAGCAATTTAATCTAATATATGAAAATCTCGTGTCACGGTGTTTGTGCTTGCATTCCTCCGAAATGGCTTAACTAATTTTAATGTTTTTTTTTTGTATATTTGGTAGGTATGGAAATAGGTCGTAAAGTATTTTTCACCCTCCCACCCCCAACCCCATTTTTTAATTGCGATTTTCATATCGCAGAACAACGTTTGCCGGGTCAGCTAGTTAAAAATAAAATTCTGTAGATCCGAACTTTATTTTATTGACAAGGCAATGAGGCAAATATTTATGAGCAGCAGTAGCCCAGTGGCAACGGCCGTGAATTTGATTCAAACCCAGGCAGAAATTTTACTTTTCAAAATAATTATTTTGAAAAAGTAAAATCACTGCATAGTATAAAACAAAGTCGCTTTCTCTGTCCCTATATCCCTATGTATGCTTAAATCTTTAAAACTACGCAACGGATTTTGATGCGTTTTTTTTTAATAGATAGAGAACAGGAAGGTTTATATGTATAATTTGTACCCAAACAAAGCTGGGACGGGTCGCTAGTTTAAAATAATTTAAATATTTTTTTTTATTTAATTTTTTTGTTTTGTCAAAAGTAAATGTGTGAGGAACGTTGTGAGTGAGGAAACCAACTTGTCATAAATAAATCCGAAAAATGTGTGAGGAACGTTGTGAGTGAGGAAACTAGCTAGTCATAAATAAATTAAAAAAATAGAAGGCTTGTGACATTGACTTACCTGGGCCCGCGTGGTGGATAACGAAGGAAGATAGGCCTGTTTGTATTCCAGCAATGTTAACCGTATATGTCACTTTTGCTATTATGCCTATGAAACCAATAATGATAATTTTGTTTTGTTTTGGTGGCAGATTCTTCGTGCCATAGGTTCGACATCCCTGGTCTTGAGCGAAGTTAAAGTAAGCAGTTCATGTGGAATAGGTAGCAAATTCACTACTTGTGGCATAGGAAGTGCCTAATGAATTTTGTTGCAATTTTTTTTGTAGTCATATGGTTTAAGCTTTAATTAGATTTTCAGGGAAAAAAGTCATTTACTTTTTATAGCTAGAAAAAATTACTTCAAACTATGCAAACTAGTAGGTATTTACAATGATAAAATTTTTATTACATACCCAGATATAAATAGAACAACAATTATTATTTTTAAGACCCTCAGGGGAAGAGAAAATTATTAAAATAACCAGACTAATAAAATTCTAGATTAGCTAGAACAACTCAAAATAAAATTATTATGAAATAATTAGTTTTTCAGAAGTTGGATTAAAACTTGCAACGCAGTTTCATAAACAACAATTCATTAAAAAAGTTAGTCTAGTTTTGTTGAACTGCAATTAGAAACTCTACACTGAAACACTCTGTTTTGGAACAACAATGTTTGAAGTTAATTAAACCAAGCTGCCAGCTCTGCACAAATTCTGTTGATGATAAGGTTATCAAAAAACTTTTTACAAAAAAAGTACAACCGACTTCCATACATAACACATAAAAAAATGCAAAATAGAATACAATACTCTTTATTATGTACACCATTTAGATTACAGAACATATAAATGAAGAAAACTTAATATTGGGCAAAATAACTTTAATTTCGGAAGTCGGTGTTTCTAGTTTTGTTTCTTCGTTATTTGACACCGACTTCCGAAATTAAAGTCATTTTGCATTTTTATTGATATATATGGAAGTCGGTTATGTATTTCAGTTTTTTATTTACCCCATAACTACAACTAAATTAATGGTAAAGTTATGCCCCAATTGATAGCCCCAAAAATATGTAATTTGTACATAATTGGTAAAATTAGGGTGTATTAGGTTGAACTGTACAAATCTTACACAGATTCTCCTTCAGAGCGTATCAGCGTGATGCTATGTTGTGCAGCAATTCTGGACGGTTTGCTACGTTTATTGAAGAGTTCCATTGTGTACCTCCGAAGTTCTTCATTAGATCTTAATCAAATTTAAATGAGAACCTCCTCCTTTTTTTGAAGTTGGTTAGAAAGTAAATTAAAGCTGAGTAAAAAAAAAAACTACAAAAACACGTGTTTGTTGTTTGTGTTGCACTAGTTTATAAGAAGCTGTGTTAGTTATGAACTGGTGCTTACAAGTTTTAATATTAATTAACAAAAAAAAATCTGCCAAAGTCCATTGTTGTTGTTGGTTCCAGAACTTAAAAAAAAAAACAGGCGCAGTCTAAGGTTCCGATATCGTCTGTTATAACTATAAAAATATTAATTGAGTTCACGGCCTATGGTCCAACTTAGGACGATGCTAACTGAAGATCGAGTTATAAAATTAAACTTCATTGCACTGAAGCTTTCAATGATTTCAATGAAGCTTTATTTTTGGGGCATATATTATACATCATCACCTTCCTGCCCTTATCCCATGATACTTGGGGTCGGCGCAACATGTTTTTTCTTCCATTCTGTCCTGTCAACCGTCACGCTATCACTAACTCCCTTTTCTTTCATATCACTCCTCACACAATCCATTCATCTTTTCTTTGGCCTCCCTCTCCCTCTCCATCCATCCACATTTATATTTATTACTCTTTTAGTAACATGTGTTTCATCCCTCCTCTTCACATGACCATACCAAAATAAGTGGCTCCCTTTAAACTTTTCTGTCACTGGCACCACTTTTAAACTACCTCTAATGTACTCATTTCTCACTTTATCCATTCTTGTTACTCCACACATCCATCTCAACATTCTCATCTCCTTCACATGCAATCTTTCTTCATCCGTCTTTTTTACAGCCTAATATTCTGACCCATACACTACGACAGGTCTAATCACAGACTTATAGATTTTCCCCTTTAATTTGAGAGCATCCGTGGATCGCAACTTGTTCCAGTGATCTGTCGCCATTTCATCCATCCTTAGTTGTTCCTGTGCGTTACATCTCGGTCTATATCGCCATCCCCCTGGACAAGCGACCTGAGGTACCGAAAGTCTGAGCAGATCGGTATAGGCGTTCCATTGAGAGCTAACCGCCGAAATCGCAGAACAGGTATTCTGTTTTGGTTCTGCTCAATTTCAGGCCACCACTCTGCAGTCTTTGCCACCACGTCTCCAATCTGCTTTGGACCTCTAACCCCCTTTCGGCAACCAGCACAATATCATCAGCAAACAGTATACACCAGGGAGCCTCTTCCTAAATGTCCGACGTCAGAGTATCTATTATCATCAGGAAGAGATAAGGGCTGAGGGCCGACCCCTGGTGCAAAATGACTGCCACACTGAAGCTGTCAGTGGTGACCACTGCAGACCGGACTTGGGTACTATATCGACTGTACATCGCTCGGATCAACTGCACATACTTCCCAGGCACACCTTTCTCCTTAAGGCCCTACTAACGGCCAAGTGCCCTCATTGAGTAAAAAATCGTAGCATAGCCTAGAAAATAAATGTTAAAGAATCCGATGTCACGTTTGTTACAAAGAGGATAAAGTATTTTTACGTTGTTAAAACTGGTCTCAGAATGTTTTGTATTCAAAGTAGTAGGCAATAGTACCAAAAACGGTCGTTTCTGACATTTTACAATGCACGCAGGCATTTGCATGCAAATGCAAATGACTGCGTGGTGGATTACAGCCCACACCCTCTCATAGAGAAGGAGGCCTGTGCCCTAGTAGGTAGTACATTAAAATGCTGATTATGATGACCTATGGAAATTTAAAGCTTTCTAGTACTAACAGTGTCTAAGCCCAAGCCGTGGACGGAGAGATGGACGGAACGAAACTACAAGGGTTCCTTCTTAGGTCAGGTTACTACGGAACCCTAACAAGTGTAAGTGCTTTTGAATACCAGAAAAAATACAAATACTATTTATTATACGCCACAGCACAGTGGCATAAGGCATAATAATAATCTAATGTCCCAGTACGGGGATACGGGGTATGTTTGGATAATGTCTAGCTCGATGGTCCAGTGCAACTGATGAACGTGGCTTTAGTTCGATCTCCAGTGACCACTTGCTTAAGGCGTTAATAAGTGCCAACGACCTTGAATGGTTAGCTTGCCTGTTCTGTGTTGAGCTCACGTAACGCGTCTTACGTCCACGCAATAAGACGACTCGTCCATCGAGGAGCGCTGTCTGAAATTAGACGCATTATTAATTTATTATACATAAAACAACAAGTACTAAAAACACGTATACTAAAATATAAATAATAAAATGATCTTTAAAATCATGAAGGTTCGATAAAAATACGTTTTACAGTTTTTGCGTGATTCTCAATTTTTTATCCACGTTCGACATAACTTTACAAATTAATTACACTATGTTATAAAAATATCATTTCAAATATTCACATAACATATTACGAAGGAAATTGTCTAGAATAACATTTTAAGTGTATTTTTTTCAAATAAATAAAAGTAGTCGTCTAGGCGTGATGTTCAATTAAAAATCATTGGAAGTCGTATAACTGCGCCTTAAGACCTATGACCTAAGACGTGATTCCAAAGATAAGTTTGACAAGTTTTCAACTTAAAATTCTCAACTCTGAAAATAGGTGTGAGATTATTCGGCAAAAAACTTGATAGTTGGAAGTGGTCAATTCTCAACTTCTCGAGCCAAAACCAAATATTATTTCAGCTAACATCTTCAGACAACTTTCAATGAAAGTTGTAAAATCCACACCAACTATCCTATATAAATAACGTGTGGCCGTAATTTGCATGGTCGAATCATGCTAACTCCATCAAAACACAATCAAACTCGGCTAACAATGAAATTGATATTGCAGAAATATGCATCATGTTTAAACATCGATGTTGCAGGAACTTGCATCATGCTCAAACATCGATCTTGAAGGAACATGAACCTGGTTCAAACATCGGTGTTGCAGAATCATGCACCTGGTTCAAACATCAGTGTTGTAGACACGTGCATCATGTTCATACATCGATTTTGCGGGAACGTGCTGATGCACGGTGTTTGAACCTGATGGTTTAAACATCGAAGTTGCAGGAACTTGCATCATGTTCAAACATCGATGTTGCAGGAACATGCACCAGATTTAAACATCGAAGTTGCAGGAACTTGCATCATGTTCAAACATCGATGTTGCAGGAACATGCACCTGGTTCAAACATCAGTATTGCAGACACGTGCATCATGTTCAAACATCGATTTTGCGGGAACGTGCTGATGCACGGTGTTTGAATCTGATGGTTCAAACATCGAAGTTGCAGGAACTTGCATCATGTCAAACACCGCAGTTGCAGGAACTTGCATCATGCTCAAACATCGATCTTGAAGAAACATGAACCTGGTTCAAACCTCGGTGTTGCAGAAACATGCACCTGGTTCAAACATCAGTGTTGCAGACACGTGCATCATGTTCAAACATCGATTTTGCGGGAACGTGCTGATGCACGGTGTTTGAACCTGATGGTTCAAACATCGAAGTTGCAGGAACTTGCATCATGTTCAAACATCGATGTTGCAGGAACATGCACCAGGTTCAAACATCGATGTTGCAAGAACATGCATCATGTTCAAACATCAATGTTGCGAGTAAAATTTAGACTGCCGCAGTGCAACTGCTAAGCATGAAGTCCTGGGTTTGGTTTCTGGTTCGGTCAAAGTGTACCTAGTCAGGTTTTTTCATCTAATTGTATCTTAGTAAGAGCCTTGAATTGAGCCAGGCTTCGCCCCCGTAGAATTGGTACTTCCCCCAATTATAAATTATAGCCTTTTATGTTATTCTGATGTAGGTATAAGCTACACTAATATTACTGTGATGTTTTATCGAAATCCGTTCGTAGAATTTGAGTAAAATAGTAACCAACATCCATACAGCAAAACTTTCACATAAATATTAGTAGGAAGTAGGAGGCTGAATCTCCAGGAGTTATTCAGACAACAACTAAAAAGCGAAAAATAAAAAACTTTTTTACAAAAAATTAGAACCGACTTCCAAAAAACGTGCAAAATAACTTTAATCGAAATTAAAGTTATTTTGCACTTTTTTTGGAAGTCGGTTCCAATTTTTTAATTAACCGATTTTGAAGATTTTTATTTGAAAGCTGTTATTTTATATGTGGTCCTATTTTAATTTGGTGTAGATTTGATAAAGAACTTCGGAGATACACAATGGAACTCTTCAATAAATGATAGCAAACCTTCCAGAATTGCTGCAATTGCATGTCTGTGTATTGTTTTCACCACTTCACAACATTACATCACGCTGATACGCTCTGAAGGGGTATACAGATTTGTACAGTTCACCCTCATACACCCTAATTTAACCATGTGTTTATATTGCCTATTTTTGGGGCTATCAATTCGGGCATAACTTTACTATTAATTTATTTTTAGAATGAGGTACAACAACTAAAACAGTGAAAAATAAAAAAAAAACTTTTTACAAAAAAAATACAACCGATTTCCATAAATCATACTAAAAAATGCAAAATAACTTTAATTTCGGAAGTCAGTGTCAAATAACGAAGAAACCAAACTAGAAACACCGACTTCCAAAATTAAAGTTATATTGCATTTTTTAGTGTCGGTTGTTATTGAGTTATTTCACTTTGTTTCAACGGCTGAAAATGTTGATTGATTTCGACGGTAGTTGAGGCTAAACTATGTAATGTGTGTTTGATTTGAGTGCCTTAATCAATTATTGATTCCGGGATTTTTAAATTTTAATAAATACAAGAGTTTTTAAATAAAAAAACTGGACGCCTCTTTATTTGATGAAAATTGTCATGTGTACGTTTAAAAGATTAATTAAAATCAGCCATCAAAACAAGATTTATCAGGCACCCATCGTTTCCCACTGAGTGAGATAGAGGCTCAAAGTGAAAATAAAAACGAAAAGAAAATCCCTTTAGTTGATTGAAATGCATCAAAGTTCAAAACTAAACTTCATTCATTTGATTTCTGAATCTTTACAAAGTTTCAACAATATTTCTAGCTTACTTTTCGACAGTCTAAAAAATATCGAAAACTGAAACAGATATTTTATTCCACATAATATACGGCCTCTCCCGAAGGAAATAAACCAAGCTTATGTTACCGATAAAGATACTTGATCATGTAACGAGATAATTTTTTCAATTACGAAACCTATTTCAAGTAACAGTTATGGTTTTTATTATTTATCTTTTTAACTGACTTCGAAAAAGGTGGAGGTTCTATGTTCGACTGTTTGTATTTTGTGTCTGTCTGTTGTCGAAATTGCTTCAGCGCTTTTTGAAAAACTGAAAAACGAAGAATATGTATACATAGATGACGTTTTGGTTTCCTCCAATTACGAGTTTGTTTAAATTCCACGTTTTATGTTATTGGGGTTTTGAGTTCTGGGGTAAACAAATAAAAAGTGAAAAATAAAAAACTATTTAAAAAAAAAAAAAACAACCGACTTCCAAACAGAAAATACACTAAAAATTTAAAAATAACTTTAATTTTGGAATTCGGTGTTTATATTGAATATAAACACCGAATTCCAAAATCTGAGGGACAGCTATATCAACAATCATTGTGCGACGCTCTTGTCGATCTATCACCACTATGTCAGGCTTATTGGCAACAATAGTCCTGTCAGTGATGATAGATCGATCCCAATATAACGTGATATTGCCATTTTCGAGAACTGGGTCGGGCTCATACCTATATTACGGTACTTCAGATTCCACAAGATTGTATTTAAGAGCAAGTTTCTGGTGGATAATCCTGGCTACAAGGTTGTGTCTATGCAAATAGTCTCCGTTAGCTAGACGAGAACAACCAGAAATAATGTGTCGTATTGATTCTCCGGGCCGGGGGAATGCTCGACAGATGTCAACCGTACCGTCCTTCACAATATATTTCCGGTAGTTATTCGTCATAATAACTTCGTCCATAATCGCACAGATAAAACCTTCGGTTTCCCCGAAGAGGTCACCAAAGCGCAGCCAGGATACGGACGCTAAGAGATCTACATCGGGCCCATGTAGGACCCGGTAAAAGCGCCCGTGAAGCTCCTTGCTCTGCCATACTTCCCTGCGGTCATTAGTATCCAGTACTGTAGGTTTGCGCCAGTTCTCTTTTGCCAAGGAGAGCGGGGTGAGGCCCTTGTCCACAGCGACCACATCTCGATGCATACCCACGTCAGCTTTGAGAAAGTACTCCCTAAGGCTGCATACCTCGCGATTGTGTAGGGTCTTAGCATTTAAGAACCCACGACCCCCACACTTCCGCGGGATATACAGCCTCATCACCGATGATCGTGGGTGATGCATCCGATTTGCGGTCAGCAGTGTGCGGACCCTCCTATCCAGGGCGTCAAGTTCCGTCTGAGTCCATTTGAGTATGCCGAAAGAGTACATCAATACCGGCATGACCCAACCGTTGAAGGCGCGCACCTTGTTCCCGCCTGATAAAAGACTATTCAGTACTTTATTCAGGCGGCCAAAGAAGCGCTCCCTCAACGACTGTTTCACTTCAGCAGTACTGATGCCTAACGCTTCCGACATACCCAAATACTTGTAGGTTTCGGTTGAGCAGAGGGATCTAAGGTGTACGGAATCCGAGAGTTGAGTTCCCACGGATTCCATAATCTCCCCTCGCTTTACATGCATGACTGCACATTTGTCCACACCAAATTCCATCCTGATGGCGCTACTGAAGGTTTCTGTTACCTTCAGTAGCTTCATCAGTTGCAAGTTGTTGGGGGCAAAGAGTTTCAGATCATGAGGTTGTCGACATGTGGGAGGTGGATACAGCAGTCATTGTGCCGATAGTCGTGACGGCCAATGGCTTAATTGCCAAGAGCCTCGACCAACATCTCAGGAGGCTCTCGTTAGGCAGTTGGATCAAGGGCTTGATCCAGAAAGCAGTACTCCTGGACACGGCTCGTATTGTTAGGAGATTCCTTTCTCAGGAGCCCTAACCACCGGTAGCTTGGACCCTATTCCCGATGCCGGTGGGCTACTACTTTTTATATTTTTAAATGTTTTTGTATTTATTTATGTTTTATATGTAAGTACCTAAATATTTGAAAATGTAAAGTGTATGTATATAAGATTAAATAAATGGAATAATAATAATAAAATTTTTATTTCTTCGTTATTTGACACCGACTTCCGAAATTAAAGTTATTTTATTAATTTTTTGCGTATTATTTTTATTTGGTAGTCGGTTGTTTTTTAAGAAAGTTTTTTATTTGACATAGTTTTCAGTGATCAAGGACTTTCGAAGGGATGAAATATGGTACTTAATTAATATTCGATATTCCATTAATAATATTAATAAATATCCTTACTGTACTGTATGAAGTACTGTATCGCCTTTATAAAGTGCAAGTTTGATTGTGTAAGGACTGCTCTCATCTCTGGGATGGGCCTGCCAGATACCAGCTTGATGCGCTTGAGTCTGTTGGTTTTGTATCAGTTGCATTTGGGGGAGTCTGCATCGAAATTGTAGTGGTTGATTCCGCCAAGCACGTTTCATCATCGGATCTCTATCGCCCGTCTGCGTTTGCGCATATACGATCCGGAACGCTCGGGAATTGAGGATTTCGCGATGCGCGCGCGCGGGTACTCCTAAGAGCGCGCGTGTTCGTGTGTACGGTGTCTCTTATGAAACGAAGTCTGCCCGGCAGTTGTGGGTACTCAAATTCAAATTCAAAAATCATTTCTTTAGATTATTTCATTTCAAATAAAATTAAAATTATAATAATAATACATGTCATAATTATTTTAAAAGTAGTAATTAAATAATTTAAATAAAAATAAACATTACAATTTAAAATTATAAAACCAAAATTAAAATTAAAAACATAATCAAAATTAAAATCAAAAATCAAAATCACAATTAAATTAAATTATAAAATATATATATATTTTTTTTTTAAAATTAATAATACGCCTGCCTAGGGGTTGTGGATAAATTCGAAACAGAGTTACCGCGCCCGTAGGTACTCCGGGCAGGGAAGGGACAGGGGTGGGTTTTAGTCAGTTAGAGTCTGACACGCCCTCCCGCTCCACCCAGAGCGGGAGATGTCGTTGGATGGTTTCCCACCCCACAAAAAAAAGACGTACGGCGATGCGCCACCGGTACGGTGTGGACATCCCACCCACACACACAAAGCGAACTCGTTTCTAGTAGGGATGTCCCCTTAAATTTTTAATCTCGGTTTATCATTTGTTGTTGTCACTTTATCAGAAATATAAATTCTGTAGCGCGCTGACAGAAAATAGATAGACAGACGGGCGGACGTACGGGCGGACGGACGGACAGTGGTGGAATATTATTATTATTATTCTGAAATGCTGAATGTTTGTTAATCAATCACACTTCAACGACTATTTGAATTAATTAAACTTGGATCTGGATTATGGCTAAGGATTATTTGGGACCGGATTAGGAGTTAGGACTTTTAATCTTAGTTGGAAGTGCCGTGGGATAATTTTCGACAATCATGCGGGCAGAAGCCAGTTGTTTTGTTGACAAATGCAGCTTACACAAAAAACAAACAAAAGAACGAGCCAGCCTTACAGTAGTTGCATAAAATGGTGTGTAACATTTGACATCTCCCCTTGGTACTATGGAACATTAATATTCTATCCTGAAAAATAAAATGAAAACGTTTAGTTCCGATTTTGACCGCACGCAGACTTATTGTGCGCGCGCTCATTGGTCAAATCAAATTCCTGTTACACACTTCCGTCCCATTTCACGAATTCCCACAGATTGCTGAAAAGTAAGAGAAAAAATGTTACACATCAAAAAAAATAACGAAAATAATAGGTAATAATCAATCTGCCTAGCCTTTTCCCAACTATGTTGGGGTCGGCTTCCAGTCTAACCGGATGCAGCTGAATACCAGTATTTTACATGGAGCGACTGCCTATCTGACCTCTACAACCCAGTTCCTGAGAAATACGATACCCCTTGGTAAGACTGTTTGTCAGACTTTCGGGCTTCTACGACTGTCAAAGATCCACGATTGACAGCCGGGACCAACGGCTTAACGTGCTTTATGAGGCACGAAGGAGTCTCGGTATGTAAATATGGCCACCCATCCACGGAACAACCCCAGCAAGCGTAGCTTAACCTGATGGATCGACCCGTGCGGCTGTTATTACTTTAGCCACGAGCTCCTCCTTTAGCCACGAGCTCCTCTATCAAAACTAAAGATAATAATATAATTATGAAATGTTTTTAATTCCATTCTTTTTTTAATTTAAAAAATTTTAAGTAATAAAACTAAAAATCAAATAGCTAAAGCTGTTGAAATAGTCTTTAGTAGTTTTTAATTGGTTAAAAGAGAGGTTCCTGATTCAGCATAATCTTTTTTTTTGTGTTCACTTTGGAAGTGAGTCTTCTTTAGGGTTCGATACGTGCGAACAAAAAACAGAAACCTTATCACTCGAGCGTCTGTCTGTCAGACTGTCACAGCCAATTTACTTCGTATCTGTTTGGTCAATCGAGTTTTTTTTTTCATCATATTTGAACGTGTTTTCAAAACAAGTAGTTTCTGAATTATTTGCACAGTAAGACATCTTGGTCTGGTATCTTTTATGTTTGTTACCACTTAGAGGCAAGGTTGTTGGAGTTACCAAGACCCTTTTATGGCACATTATTTAGAGTAAGGGATAATGGGGGTACTTTTACGGTAGTCATTAATTAACACCACTGCCATCTATCAAAAACACTTCTGTTTGTCCTTATTTATAACAAGGATTACAGAAGCAAGTTCTAGTGTAAATCATTAATTTGATTTACTGAGTTTCGTTTACACTTCTCTAATTGTGCCACAGTTTGTGGGTCATTTAATCTGACAGTGGATTAGCTTCTGGCTGTTCTGTTACTTATCTGTGGCAGTTTGGTGAACTAGATTATTGTCATGCCCCTGGAGAGATGAGATAATGGTTTGTTTAAGGAAGAGAAGGATGAAAATAAGGAATCAGATCAGACAGAAATTATAGAGGATGACTTTACGATCTTCTTCTTCTTGGTCGTGACACTCTTGTGTGAGAGAGATCGTGATCATCATGTGTGTGCGACGTCCAGCTGCGGGGGCGCGCGTTGACCCACGCCAACGCTGCAGGACTTGCCGCCATCTAGGACTAACCTGAACAAGTTTGCCCCCTTGTCACGCGCCTTAAGATTGTTAAATATTATCTCAAATGAGGTGGATATATTTCACTGCAGCCTGATGCAATTCACAGGTGCGTTGAAAATATTGAGAACCGATTTTAACTGTATTTTAATTGTATTTTTATTCGCATTTTTAATTATATTATGAATTATATTTTTGTTGTATTTTCGATTGGTATTTTAATTGTAATTTAATTGTTTTTTCCTTTGTATTTTAAATTGTATTTTTGTGGTAGTAACATTGCTTTGGTGTTATAGCGGTTAAGGTGTTATTTACGTGACTTTAAATAAATAAATACGTAAAAAAAAAAGAAATGTAGTGACTTCTGCAGAGGCCGATGTGATTCGCCCCACGATCCTTTGCCGCTTCTCTCTGAGAAAGAGAGAGGTGGTTAAAAAGACTCTAGTCTAGTTATAACCACATTATGCCGATCAGGTATTTTAAATCAACTACGAAAAGGAAGAGGTTTTCAATTCGTCGGTTTTTTTTTTGTGTGTTTGTTTGTGAATAGATTTTGATGTTTTTTTTTGTTTAGTAGATCATACTTCAAAGGTAGTCCCGAAAAAAATTTATCAAATTTGACTCCGATAAACGGATGAACCGATAAAAGAGAAAATACACAAAAAAAAAAAAACTAATATTTGAGGTCTGGGTCAAATAACGAAGCAACAAAATACATACACCAACTTCCGAAATTAAAGTTATAGCTTTTTAGTGTATTTTCTTTTTTGGAAGTCCACCACGAGGGCCCAATGCGCATTGGTGGATGTCACATGTCTTCGAATGTTTGGTTCTAGGACATGCCGATTTCCTCACGGTGTTTTCCTTCAGCGTTTTGAGAGCAGTGATGATGAAATAATTTACACAAAGTAAAGCACCTACTTTAAAGCTTTGGATCAACAAGATGCTTATACTGTGAAAATTTGAAGACTGTAGCTGCAAAGCTGCAACACCTGTGTGACAGACGACGGATAGACAGACGGACACACGGACACGTGAGTGACAGCAATAGGGCTCTGTTTGGACCCTTCGGGTACGGTAACCTAAAAATTGTTAGGTGAATAAAATAATAGAATAGATAAAAAAAAATTAACACCCATCGTGCAAGCTAGAGGAACAGTACAAATCAGTAACCAGCAGAAATTACTCGATCTGCAGGAATTTGTTCTAACAACGCAGCGATTACTAGAACTAACTGGACGACAACTACAATTGACACTTCCTACTTTACAAAATATTAGCACTTTTGATTGGCTACAATGTCAGCTGATTTACTGTAGTAGATGAATATATATACATTTTTGTCCAATTGAGAAAATATCTTACTACAAAAAAACTTTTTTAAAAAAAAATAGAACCGACTTCCAAAAAAAACAAAAAGTGCAAAATAACTTTAATTTCGGAAGTCGGTGTTTCTGATTTTGTTTCTTCGTTTTTTGACACCGACTTCCGAAATTAAAGTTATTTTGCACTTTTTGTTTTTGTTGGAAGTCGGTTCTATTTTTTTGAAAAAAAGTTTTTATTTTTCACTTTTTAGTTGTGTTTCTCCATTAAAGTGTTTTAACAATGGATGTCTAGGCGATAGCAGCAATCGCGGTTGATTTGCTGTCATTTTTTGAAGAGTTCCGTTGTCTGTCTCCGAAACGCATCATCAGATCTTTATGAAATTTAAGTGGGACCATTTCGGAACAAACTCCTTTCGAAAAAAAAAGAAGTTTGGAAATCCGTTATGCCCGAAAATACATTAATAAAAAAAAAACCGAATTGATAACCTCCTCCTTTTGGAAGTCGGTTAAAAATAAGCATAGTCACCACATTTAATTCGGTAAATTGATGGGCATTTGAAAATTTCATTATTTACTAGGCACGTTTCCGGATGACAGCGATGTGGACGAGTACTTCGACGCCTGTTTTTGTGTTTTAACCGACTTCGAAAAAGGAGGAGGTTCTATGTTCGACTGTATGCAGGTATTTTTTCTTTTGTTTTTTTTTTATGTATGTCCACCGATTTCTCTGTCATTTGTGGACCGATTTTCAAAATTCTTTTTTTTCCGAAAGAATATACTCCCTAGGTGGTCCCATATAAATTTTATCGAATTTGCTTCAGCGCTTTTTGAAAAACTGAACAAAAACGAAAATTATGTATACCTAGATGACGTTTTGGTTTCTTCCAATTACGTGTATGTTTAAATTTCACGTTCCATGTTATTAGGGTTTTGAGTTCTAGAGTATAATAACTAAAAAGCGAAAAATAAAAAAACTTTTTTACAAAAAAAAACAACCGACTTCCAAAAAAGAAAATGCCTGCACTAAAAACTTAAAAATAACTTTAATTTTGGAAGTCGGTGTCAAATAACGAAGAAATAAAATACAAACACCGACTTCCGAAATTATAGTTTTTTTTACTTTGTTGGAAGTCGGTTGTTTTTTTTTGTATTTTGTCCTCTCAGGTACTACGGCTTTACCGATCAGTAACGCGACAATAGGTTTTTAATAATAATTATTATAATTTTTAATAATAGTAATTTTTTTCGCACGGCCTCACTGTTGAGGTTTTTTCGGTTTTAGTTTATACTGGCGACCCGCCCCCCAGCTTCTCATGGGTACAAATTGATTTCAACCTAAACCTTTCCCATAAATCACTTTGTATTGGTAAAAACTGCATGAAGATCCGTTCAGTAGTTTTTGAGTTTATTGTAAACAGACAGACATACAGACGCGGAGACGTGGTTTTATAACATGTAGTGATGATAGTGATAGAATTATAGTAAATTACTTTTTTTATAAGATGTAAATATTAAACAGCAATCTTTACTTACTATACTTAGTTATACCTTAGTTTTTATTAGATTTCACACTGTTCTGGTACTTTTTGACAGATTTCTCCTTTCATAACTTTCCTGTATCTATGATTTTCAGTTTAGCAACGCATAAACGTATCTTATTGTTCATATTCTTGACGACCCTCCAAAATATACATTCCATGAAATGTAGATTATATTTTCAAGGCCTAATTGGTAGGAAGATCACTTGTACCCGGTGGAGATAATAATAGCTACCAGTTTCAAACAAACTAGATCCATGTGCTCAGTTATGGTAGTCCGCCTATTAATTTATCCCTTCGGGGAAATATAGACGTTGTATTGTATTATAAGATCTACCATTTCTACGAAATTTCAGTTAAGCTAATAATTTTGCGGTAATCCTTAAAAAATAACTCAAAATTCAAATATTTTTTTCAAATAAGCCATTCACATTTACTTTTGAATTTACAGACAGATGAAGTTTTATTTTTGGGTGGTAAATAATCAAATAAGTTCTCCCGCTCTGGAAGGAGCGGGAGGGCGTGTCAGACTCTTACTGACTAAAACACACCCTTGTTCCTTCAGTCACCTATGCCGCGAGCCCCGCTGACTCTTTCAAACACGCCCCGGACCCTAGAGACAGATCAAGCTAATAGCACATTCCAAAGCGTAGATCTATAAATGGAGAAGAACGTGGAAGAAATTCCATGGACACTCTTTTAAATCATGTTTTTTATTACAAAAACCCAGGTCACTAATTTCTGGTTGCTTCTATTATGTGAGAACAATATATTATAATTCTTATCGTCCTTATTTAGGTGAGGTTACGTAGGTCCTATTATTTATCTTTATCTAGGTTACTGGGTATTACAGGTATAAAATGTACGATCGATTTGCCCTATCTTTGCTTATTAGATTACCGACAAAGGCCGAAGCCGTTTAAGTGTGGTTCGTGTCAGTCCAAGTGTAGTGTTTTACAATGGTAGACGGTAAGATAATTTTTATTACATTTTTTCGATGGTTTGTATTTGAAGTAGTTGAAGTTGTGAAGGAAAAGAGAAGGAGTAATTTTGTTTCTTCAAGAAAAAGTTTCTTAATAAGCATCATACTTAGTTCAGTACTGGGTGGCATAGTGGCTGTGGGTCCCATCACCAAGTGGAAAGTTAAGTGGTTGCCAGTATGTCCAACAGACTTTGAGATGTTCCTTAGGTTTAGTGTAAATTCTCATGTATGTCTTCCACCCTGGGCAGGGTGGAAGTGTCTGCCAGACTCTAACTGACTAAAATCACACAGTGTTTTGCAGCAACCTTTAGCTGGTGTGCTGGTGTGCTTGCGCATTTCGTCCTGGTCCCCCGGTTAGGTATGCGGACCCCGTCACCGTCCGCTACCGCATAAGGCCGTATTTCCCCTAGAGAAAGGCGCGCGGAAACGGCGCACTGCCCGCTCGGGCCTTTACCTGTTCAGGCAACAAACTTCCTAAGCTTTCCCAAGCCTGCAGGCCCACTACCCTTGCTTTAGCCTTATGTCCAACCGACATTGAGATGGCCCTTAGGATTCTCAGTCAGAATTTTGAATGTCTACAGTTGTAGACCCTGGGGTCGTCAAGACAGGAGCCTACAAATACGAAGATGGTACTCGTTATGTTGGAGAGTGGAATTCTAAGGGCCAGAAGCATGGCATGGGACATTTGGTGTTACCTGACGGCACCAGATACGATGGCTCGCTGATTGGTGGTCTGTGTTCTGGGTTGGGTGTCATGGCGTTCCCTGATGGTGCCAAGTGAGTACTTTACTTTTTTGTTATGTGATTTCTTGTTAAGAGGCCGTACACGAAATTTTGGCCGATTTCACTAATTTACGTGATATTACAGATGTGATTTTACAGTTAAAATAATGCATTTCTATAAGTTTTAATGCTCAACATGAAAGATCATTTCAATTATGATCTAATGAATGAATTAGATTCGAAGCTTGCATTGCGTATTATAAGTCGATATTTGGGTTGTTTTAAAAGATTTTTTAGTGACAAATTTTTGTTATTTTTGCATTTTTTCTCAAGAAATGCATTAATGGCGAACTAAAGTTTATTTTTTGCTGTTTTAATTTTATGAACAAGAGTTCTATTTAGCCAAAATCAAAAGCAATTCTTTGCCAATTTTTTTTTTTTAATTTGTCTAGGTGAAATATTTTTTGACTCATAATGTTTATATAAAAGTAGTAAAAAAAGATTCATACGTTATATAGACGACTTTTGCAACAATACATTCTAATTTTTTATACCGTTTAGACGTCAAAACGATTCGTAATTATGAGATATTCACAGCCCCTTACAGCAAAATTTCACAAAAACCGTCGTCGGTTTGTGGTTGATTAATCGTAATTATAACAAAAATAAAAAACTACCTCATACATTACATCATAATTGAAATGATCTTTCATGTTGTGCGTTAAAACTTTTAGAAATACATTATTTTAACTGTAAAGTCAAGTAAATCAGCGAAATTGGCAAAATTTCGGGTACGGCCTCTTTACCTAGCTGGCAACTTAGAAAAAAAAAACACTACCCACGAATATCTAAATACGCTCTTAGGTGGCAAAAATATCTGCCTGGGGTGGCGGTTAAATTCGAAAGAGAGTTACCGCGGCCCTTTGTACTGAAGGAACAGTGTTGCGCAAATTCAATAGTTTTTCCCTTCTCAAAAATACCTAACGCGCCTAAAGAAGTTTTCACTTCAAAAGAAATAGGTGACGGTTTAGAGGCATGCAAAACAGGCAATGGTTGATTATGGACTGTTGTACATAATAATAATAATAATGTATAAATATGCTATACACAAGATTCTTGATACTAAAGAGCAGATGTACAAAATGACATGGAATATCTACATAAATCTACACAGATCATATAACCCTGTGTCTTGAACTAGGTAGTCCTGTATCTTATGACACAGTGTTAGGCCATACAAGGCAGTTAGTCATGTGGGCATAGCTTCAGCCATGGTGTCTATCGCAAGGGAGGATACGTCATACATTTGTGTGCCGGTGTATAAATGTGTGTGACTGTGTGTGTGAGTGAACACAAGTATGTGTTAGTGTAAGAGTGGTGAGCATAGGACTGTGTGTGTACCTCTAAGGGTGCGTGTAAGAGTGAATGTGTGTGTATGCAAGGATAAGGCTGGTAGATAAATTTTAATGAGTGATCGTGTATTGAGTGTGAGTGGTAGTGTAATGATTTCAGGGATTTAATCTAGGAATGTAAGTAAAGACTCCGTGAATGAGTAGTAATTATTTAGTAGCCATTCAGTTAATTTGTTTTTCAGGTTATGGTAGTTTAGATCCATTATTTTTATTTGAATATTGATTTTTTTTTGTACACATAGGTACCAAGAAATGTTCAAATCGCGCGGAGAACTCTGCTTGCGCGATGTAGGATTTGTTGTTTTTAGTTCGTTTGTGACGTCATAGATGTCGCTACAACAGAAATATGCATGATAGTCAGTAGTATCTACTGAAAGCATCTGCTTTCATTTCCAAAAGTTATAACACTTCTAATTTAAGTAGGTTTTGCTATTTCGATATTACGAGTATGTATTATTATGACAAGCGTATGTGTTTGAAGAATCAGTTAGGCTATTGAAGTTTGGAATTTACTAGGTATCTCCCATTTTATAATAAGCAGTCGAATGAAACTGAATTAAAACTCGACAAGCGCCTAAAAATACTCTGTTAGCTCCCTCATTATGACCTCGTTACTTTATTTTGTAAAATAAAGCAAAATTCTTATCTTGGTTTCGTCGGGTCGCCAGAAAATCAACGCCATTCACGTTTCTTGAAAACATTTCTAAAGTAAACATTATCTTCACAACTTCGCAACCATTTTATTCATAAAATTTTATAGTTAAGAATGAAAATATTCTCCGAGCGGGCCACTTATACCGTGGTCGGGAGTTTGGGACCCCGTACTGAGAGATATATAAGAATGTCTGTGTATTATTGCACTACTCCAACCAAGTACCTACCTTTCAAATGCAATGGCGAAATAAAGTTGATATTTATTATCACTGTTGTACATTATTTTGAATTCTTCTTCAGAAAATCTTGTTATTCTCTTCGTTTTATTTCTCAAGTCATTACTAAGATACAATTTGCGATTCTTTGAGACGTTGTTTGCTTTATTGATTCTCATGGCTATGAGCTATGTTATTCTTCGAAAATATCTGGTAAAATGGCCGGCTGAGCCAACGAGGCCATTTTTTTATTTTTTGGGGTTGGGAAATCATACAATGACATCTTCCGCTGTGTCGTGTCAGACTCTTGCTGACTAAAACCCACCCCTGTTTCTTCCTTGCCTGAGTGCCCAGGGGAGCGGTAACTAACTCTGTTACGAATTTATCCGTTACCCCTGGGCATGAAGGCACCGGCCATAATGGGCCTGTCAGTGGTGGCTGACAAACATCTCTTTGAGGCGCGCGTGGAACACTACGCGCCGTCAACTCACGGGCCTGGTGCTGTCCGGACGGCGAGCTACCCACTGCTCGCCGTCCGCAGGCCCGGGTCTACGGTGGCCGGAGATCATCTCGCGACGTCCTACGCCCAGAGCGTCTCCTGCGGCGGCTGCAGCTGGGGGCGTGAGGGCCACTCCGTTGAGCCTCCCTCACCCGTTCCACCTATTCCTTCGCGAGCATTACTGCTTCGCAGAAGGAGGAGGCTGCTTCCCATTCCGTCTCACTCCGTACCATGACCTGAACCAAGGCCGGGTGACAGGTTGCTGCCGCCTATCGTATCCACGAGGACACGACGAAGCTTCGCCCAAGCGGGGCTGACCTCCACCGTCTCCTCTGAGCGATCCGCGCGAGCCATCGAAGCCTATCGTGTCAATCTAGTTAAGAGATTTTTTTTTTGTTTTTTTGTCTAATGGCAGTTGTGAGGATGACGTAGCTTACAGCTTATGCCCACATGGTGTCCGCTGGACACACAAAGGATTAAGTGCATATTTAGGATATGTCCTTCCATTTATTGAGAGGTCTAAGAGCAGGCCAATATTATTACAACCTCCATAGATAGGTGGCTGTGATAGAAACTGACCTGCACTAATCCTTCCTAGAATAGCCTAAACACACAAATAATATTCTGTCAGTGTGTATCTTATGTATTTCCCAATGGAATAAATGTTTCACTACGATGCCTATTGAATATGTGATACAGCCAACTCTGGAGCATCCGTGTGAAATGCATGTTCTTATTGATAAACTACACTTAGTTTGTAGCAGAGTGACGATCAATTTTTAACCACGACGTTAAAAAAAACTTTTTTACAAAAAAAAAACAACCGACTTCCAAAAAAAAACACTTAAAATTAGTCGGTGTCAAATAACGCTGACACCATGACACCGACTTCCGAAATTAAAGTTATTTTTTAATTTTAAGTGTTTTTTTTTTGGAAGTCGGTTGTTTTTTTTTGTAAAAAAGTTTTTTATTTTTCACTTTTTAGTTGTTATACCCCAGAACTAAAAACCCCAATACCATGGAACGTTGAATTTAAACATTTGGATAACACCAATACGTCATCGAGGTATACATATTTTTTGTTTTTGTTCAGTTTCGACTGGCCTGTTGTTCTAGTGGTTAGTGGCCCTGACTGCTATGCCGGAGGTCGTGGGTTCGATTCCCACCCAGGACAAATGTTTGTGTGATGAGCACGATCATTTGTTCTGTGTCTGGGTGTAATTTATCTATAATATGTAAGTATTTAGAATTATATAAGTATGTTTATCAGTTGTCTAGTACCCATAACACAAGCTCTGCTTAACTTGGGACTAGATGGCGTTGTGTGATAGTTGTGAAACATTATTATTATTATTATTAGTTTCTCAAAAAGCGCTGAATCAATTTCGATAAAATTTGTATGGGACCAATACTTGGGAGTATATTCTTTCGAATAAAAAAATAATTTTTAAAATCGGTCCATAGCTGACAGAGAAATCGGCGGACATACATAAAAAAAAAAAAAAAACATACATACAGTCGAACATAGAACCTCCTCCTTTTTCGAAAGTCGGTTAAAAAAAATCAGAACATTTCTAAAAAATGTTTATCCCCAGATCACAAACTTTATTTTTCGAAGTTTCGTAACATGACTAGTGTATTTAAAAAGGCAGATTTAGGGTTTTGTTTGATTAAAATGCGTAAAAGTACGTTTTTATTTTTAATGAAAAGTTACAAACCTTTGTCAATTCGACGAGTCATTGTTGCTGGAATGGCGCTCATGGGCCTCCTACATCCTAAGCGCTACCGTCTATTGTCGGGCAATGGATCGACTGAGATTTACCACGGTATGGAAGAAGTGCGATTGCGCGCGTAGAAGTGTGCGCGTGACGAAGGTTTGTAATCCAGGGTGAAGGGACGATGCAGAATTGAGTATTTTCTGCTATTTGCTCAGTTTCAGATGATTCCAAACGAAACCTTTAGAATAAGATACGTTAACGTACATCGTTGTATATTCTTCTTAGGATCGCATGGTACAAAGGCAATTCAAGGGTAAGTTCGATCACGCTGAGAAAATGAGAGTGTCAGATACTATGAAGACACACACATATCAAAGTTAAAAAAAAAGAAAAAGAAAGTAAGTGAGTAAGTAAGTGTGGGTACTCCCTTTCATCTCCTAAAATTGTTTGTCCGAAAATCATTATCACACGTTTGCTATAAACTTAAGTAACCATAATGTTCAACAATTCGAAATTTTGTTTTACATAATTATTTTTACTTCTAAAACTATTCTGTCATAATATCGAGTACTATAATAATTCAATTTCCAAATTTTTAATGATATAAAGTCATATTATGTCCTAAGTATTGTATTATGTAATGTGTATTATTCTGAATGTTCGTTTATAATAAAATTGTTAGTCCTAAAACATTGCTAAAAATTAGGTTTTAGCGACAGAAGCGAATCGCTGTAAATCCGACTCCACGCAGTCTTGTCTGCCCTACCCCTAGAGTATAATTTAGGATCGCGTAGGCGCGGTGGTGAGCGTTAAACCATCTGCGACGATAAGCGTAGGACCGCCGGAGTCTCTCAGCGCCGGAGCCGTGACAGAAACCATGCCTGCTGCATGTTGCATGCTCGCTTGCATGCTGCATGCTTGCTTGCATGCAACGTGTTGCATGCTTGCTTGCATTCTGGATGCATGCTTGCATGCTGCGTGTTGCTTGGTTTCTAGCACGCTGCGTGCTTGCTTGCATGCTCACTTACTTGCCTTCACTTACGCCTGAGAGAAGTTCATTGCAACAGTTTTGTTAAACAAAGTTTTAAAAATATTATTAGGATAAATTAACATTATTGTAGTATCCACGCAATGTGTATAATAATAGTATTGTACTTGGCTTGCCAATGCACCACCGCACTGGCCGACAGTCCGACCTCAACTGCCGTCCCCACCATTCGGAACGTTATTTATAACCACCGACGGCGACGTATGCGCTCATGACAAGTCATAAGTATATCTACATACACTACAATTATATAATTTGAATTTAGGTCTTATAACTTTTACTGAAAACGGCTTTAAGTCTTTTGTATATTATTGATTGTAATAATTATGACAAACGGATTTAGGGCATATTGTATTTAGGGATTTCAATTTCTTGGCATGTGATATTATGTGACATTAAGTTCGGGCAAGTTACTCGTATCATTCGGACAAATGATGATTAGGACAAAAAAAGTTATGGTACTTTAGGTTATGGATAAAAAAGTTAGGTAACACAATAGAGAACCGTAAGTGTGTAGTAAGTTAAAAGTTGTAAGTGTTTAAGTGAGTGTGGGTTTTTACATTTTTTTTATGAATTTTCAATGACTCTGCAATATTAGGCACTTTATTGTATTTTTTTGTTTGGGATTGAGGCTGGTATATTTAAGATTGAGACAATCAGGCAATTCTTCCATGTAAACTACGGAAAAACAATTTCTCGTAATAAAAGTACTTAAAAAATATTGGAAGCCGTCCCCCAATATTGTTGGAAAAAAGTTATGTAGATAATATTGATAAAAATAAGTCTTACAAAACACTAACACTGTAAGTGAGGTGGAAACGAGTAGATGGAAAGGAAATCTACAGGAATCGTCCAATAACCTGCGCAGATCGCCCAGAGGACACGGTGGAGCATACGGTAGAGGTCTGCCCCACTTGGGTGGAGCACCGCCGTGTCTAAATGGATGCGATAGGCGGCTGCGACCTCTCGCGCCCTCTCCCGCCTGGTTCAGGCCATGGTACGGAGCGAGAGGTAATGGGAAGCAGTCTCCTCGTTCTGCGAAGCAGTAATGCTCGCGAAGAGGGAGGCGGCATGTGTGAGGGAGACTCAACAACAGAGTCGCCCTTACGTCCTCAGCAGCAGCCGCCGCAGGAGACGCCAGAGGCTTCCGGCGCTGCGAGACGATCTCCGGCCACCGTAGACCCGAGTCTGCGGACGGCAAGTAACGGTTAGCTCGCCGTCCGATCAGCACCAGGCCTGAGAGTCGACGGCGCGTAGTGTTCCATGCGCGCCTCAAAGAGTTGTCAGCAATAATGACGGGGCCCGTCATGCCCAGGGGTTGAGGATAAATTCGAAATAGAGTTACCTCGTCCCTGGGCACTCAGGGCAGGGAAGGAACAGGAGTGAGTTTTAGTCAGAAAGAGTCTGACACGCCCTCCCGCTCCACCCAGAGTGGAAGATTCATTGGATGATTTCCCACCCCACAAAAAAAAAATCGTCCAATCACAACAGTTGGAGATTTTTCTCCACCTAAATTAAAACGCAACTTTACGGTCCGTGCACGTGTGTAAGCATCCAACAAGATTGTTTAATTGGGTCATATCATACCCCAATTAAACTACTAAGTTGAACCACCTCATCACTTATCCGGATTAACTGCCAATCGCTTTAGCATAGCCATCACTAAGTTACATAATTGACCACAAGGTTAGTAGCCCAGAGGTCGGATTGTGTTTGAATTTTGACTAAACTGTTTCTCAACAATGGTTTGCTAAACTAAGTTACATAGTCTAGATAACATCCCGAGAAATATTGACGGACACTTGTTTAGAGTTTAGTTAATTTGTGCCTTCAATCAATTATTTTTAGCTCGAATACATTAATGTGATATTCTATTGTAAGTTCAAATTTGTTAAGTTCAGATGGTTTGTAACAGTAGTTGTAGTTGGAAAATAAATTAAATGATTTTAAGGCCATACAGGGTGTAAGTGGAACGCTTCTGAAACCAGAACGTAGATTATATACAATCTAAATGCAAACGGATACCAGTAATATTTTACATTACTTCGGCGTCACGTGGACGGGTCGTTGGCCGCGCTGTCGGCGAGCGCGCACGCACTTTGAGCTCGAGGAATACACGAGCTTCAGCTGATATTTTACGAATATTACATTGCATGCTAAAGTTATAAAGAAAAAAAGTGTCTTTAACTGCAAATAACGATTTCATTTGACTGTTCTCACAGCATAGAGTACGCAAGATGCTAAAAAAAATAGGTAAAATTATATTTTTTTTCCCCGATTATTTGATGGTATCCTGTTGAGAATTACTAGCCTTATTTTATGTTACCTGTCTCCGTTTTCGGAAGCGTTTCCCTTACACACTGTATCACATTGGTGATCTTCCATAAAAACTTAGTAAAATAGATGTGCCAAACAGGATGAATTTTACAGAAAACTTTTTGCAAAATTTCATGCTTGGAGACCCCGCGGTTGTGGTTTTGTCTATCAGTGAATTATGAAAAGAGCAGTGGCCCAGTGATATTGGCCGCGACTTACAAGTTATAGAACGTGGGTTCAAACCCAGGCAGGCGCATAATTTTGTATAAATTAAATCATCACCACTGCTCTCAAAACGGTAAAGGATCATCATCGTGAGAAAACCAGCATGTCCTAGAACCAAAAATTTTAAGACATGTGACATCCACCATCCCGCATTGGGTCTGCGCGGTGGATTACGGCTCACACTCTCTCACTGAAAGGAGGCCTGGGCACCAGCAGTGGGGATATTAGTGATGATGATGAATGAATGAATGTTAGAATTTACAAGCTTTTTATTATTTACAATTTTTGAATATAAGTTGTCAACTTTAAAATTTGTAAACCATTTTTTTACGAAAGAGCTGAAATTTGGCTTGTTTAAGTCCGGTGACAATGCAATATTAAACTGAACTGTGAACTGAGCTGTGTGTTGTTTTGGTCTATTGAACTGATCAGACTATGGCGTCGGGGTGTAGGGACTGGAACTAACTAAAGGCAAATGGTAGGGCAGTTGAATTTGGGCTAGTAGGTTTTGTTATCATGAATACTTTTCATTACACAGGATAACGTGGGTGTAAAGCTTATTTTTAGGTTTCCGTACCCGAAGGGTCCAAACGGAGCCCTATTGTTGTCACACACATGTCCGTCTGTCTTTTCGTCCGTCGTTTGTCACAAAATTTTGTAACGCAGAATTTTTGAACTTCTCATTGACCTATGAACTTTAAATTTGGTGATAATATTCTTTATAACGTATACTTTACTACAAATCTGCCTAGCCTTTTCCCAACTATCTTGGTTTCGGCTTCCAGTCTAACCGGATGCAGCTGTATTTTACATGGAGCGACTACTATCTGAGCTCCACAACCCAGTTACTAGGTAATACGATACCCCTTGGTAAGACTGGTTGTCAGACTTTCGGGCTTCTGACGATCCGTAACGACTGTCAAAGTTCCACGATTGATAGCCGGGACCAACGGCTTAACGTGCTTTTTAGGCACGGAGGAGTCTCGGTATGTAAAGATGGTGATGTCCATAGACCAACCCCGGAGCAAGCGTAGCTTAACCTGATGGATTGACCCGTGCGGCTGTTATTACTTTAGCCACGATATACTTTACTAACAAATACCAATATTTGGTAAACATCCTTAATGTGAAAAATCCGATACGCACTTGGATTTTTTTTTTTTAAGTTTGTTATTGTAGGTTACCTACATAGTTTTACGTACCAGGCCCATATAATTAAACATGAATATGAATTGCTACAGGAATGTAAATCATTCAGTCTTCCGAGAAAACCTAAAGGTTTATTTCCATCCACTTTCCCAGATCTTACCTTTTCATAAAAGAAACGTAAAATAAGAGGGTTGAATGACATTCTGGCTTCCACGTATTTGATTAGTATCACTGGGCAAATAAGATGAAGGACCAAGTAAATAGATTCCAGGCACGTCGTCAAGAGTTTTTCAAAAGCTTTCTATTTGCAAACAGATAAGTTACGTGGCGTCTTCCTTTTTCCTTAAAAAGTAAATGAAGAGGTTCTGTTTACTTGCAAGCTTGTGATTCAGGATTTTGTATGAAACGATTGTGCAATAACAAAATTTTCTATATTTAAAAAAAAAACAATAATCCTACTAATATTATAAATGCGAAAGTTTTGTATGTTTGTTTGTTTGTTTGTATGTTTATATGTTTGGCTGAAGGTATCGCAAAAACGGCTGAAGGGATTACAATGAAATTTTGCACACACGTAGGTCATAACCTGGATTAACACATAGGCTACTTTTTATCCCGGTAAATGACAAGACTTAGCGAAGGTTGAGGTGGAAGTAGAAATCCAAAGTCAGGCTGAACGAGCGCACACGCTCAAAAAGTACTAGGACACCAGAAACATGAGAATTATTTCCAGGGCTGAAATCATGAGAGATAAAGACTCACAAAGTACCAAGAGACCAGAATCATGAATAGGTGTTTTTGGGGATACAATCCTAAGCTGTACAGCTTCACAAACCACCAGGATACCAGAATCAAGAAGAAGTGTTTCCGGGGCTATAATCCTAAACGGTGTAGATTCACAAACTACCAGGAGATCAGAATCACAAAACATATTCCGAGGCTGGTATTAGGAGAGGTAGAGATTTACAAATCACCAGGAGACCAGAAAAATGAGAAGTATTTCCAGTGCTGAAATCATGACCGGTAAAGACTCACAAAGTACCAGGAGACCAAAATCATGAATACGTATTTTCGGGGCTACAATCCTAAGCTGTATAGCTTCACACACCCTACCAGGAGCCCAGAATCCAGAAGAAGAAGTGTTTCCGGGGCTTGAATCCTGAGCGGTATAGATTCACAACCTACCAGGAGATCAGAATCACAAAATATATTCAAAAAAAAAAAAACATTCTGAGGCTTTAAGTTTTTTTTTTTTTAATTATTTGGTTATAAATAGAAGGTAGAGATTCATAAATTACCATAAGTAATTTTGGGGCTGGGATCCTAAGCGGTATAGATTCACAAAATACCAGGAGAGCAGAAATACAAAGAGTGTTCCAGGGCTGAAATCATAAACGGTATAGATTCTCAAACTACCAGTTCACAACCTACTAGGATATCAGAATCACAAAACATATTCTGAGGTTGGTATTAGGAGAGGTAACATCTTGAATAAGTATTTTCGGGGCTGGAATCCTGAGCGGTATACATTCCCAGGCGTATAGACAACCAATAAATAGAATCATGAAGAAGAGAAATTTCAGACCTGCATCACGCGGATGCAACCACAGGTAAACTCTACCAGGGTGCCAAAATCGTGAAAAAGTTAATTTAATATAAATTTCTAAGCGGACGGAGCCACGAGCAAGAAGCAAAGCACCAATTTAGGATATGTTCGGGACTCAATAAATGAAACAGTTTGGTTATGGTAAACTATTATATTTAACACGGTAAATGTCTACGCGGACGGAGCCACGGGCAAGAAGCTAAGCACCAATTTAGGGTATGTTCGGGACCCAATAAATGAAACAGTTTCGATATGGTAAACTAGGTATTATATTTAATACGGTAAGAGTAACAAGATAGGTACCCCGACACACTGAGTGAGCTACTGTCTTTATGTAGAACTTTGACGTTCAAAAAAATCTGGCTTTCAGCCTAATTTAAATTACTTTTGATTTTGGTTTCTACAGGATTTATTTAAAGTGCTACTCTCTGGGAATACCACTTAGACTTATTGGAACGAAGTTCCTTATCGCGAGTTGTGAAAGGGGGCTAGACGGAAAAAAATCTTACGAAAAGTTGTCACGACACTAATGAGGCTGTCCATCCAAAAAGATTGTGTTGGAAAAACAATCTAATAAAAACTTTTTGTATTTGTAAGCTGTGCGGCGTCGCATGTTTCTCTGTCTGTCTCTCTCTCTCTTATAGAAAGCAAGCCAGATATTGCTAAAGAGTTGAGCTGAGCTGAGCTGAGCTGAGCTGAGCTGAGCTGAGCTGATCTGTGCTGAGCTGAGCTGAGCTGAGCTGAGCTGAGCTGAGCTGAGCTGAGCTGAGCTGAGCAGAGCTGAGCTGAGCAGAGCTGAGATGAGCTGAGCTGAGCTGAGCTGAGCTGAGTTGAGCTAAGCTGAGCTGAGCTGAGCTGAGCTGTGCTGAGCTGAGCTGTGCTGAGCTGAGCTGAGCTGAGCAGAGCAGAGCTGAGCTGAGCTGAGCTGAGCTGAGCTGAGCTGAGCTGATCTGGGCTGAGCTGCGATGAGATGAGATGAGATGATGAAGTATAACTTCTTACGTGCGTGCGTGTGTGCGTAGTTATTAATAAAAAAATTATTGTAAATTAAAAAAAATAAAATTATATTACAATTCCTTCACTAATTAATCTAAAGGAACTTCGTTCCATCCGGGTGTCCCTTGACACCTCTCAAGTTTTTTTATAATTACACTTTTTACGCGGGCAGAAGCTAGCAAATAATAATTAAAAAATCGTTTTCTTATTAGAAAAACCCTCTCATTTGATACATATATCATAGAAATGCATACAAAAAAGCCAGTCCAGGATCTTTGGGGGTTCGCCATACTGGATTTAGAATGATGACTATCACTTAGCAGTTGTCATCCGTGAAACCAGAAAGTGGGTCAAATTTTACCTCTAATATTTTTTACAGTTAGTTACAGTTAAAGCTAATAAAAGTTAAAATATGATATATTTTATTTTACTATGCAACGGTTTTTTTCACAGTCCATGCGAACATGCAGCAAAACTGTTACTACTGTGTTGTAAGCAATGTGCCCAGCCTCATGCCTCTTATTGCCAAGTTTGGGAATTCTTCGGGCTATGTCGTCTATAGCCGATGACCTGGTAAGGGTCAAGAGTAGCCGATGAGTGCGAGACGTACAGGACCGGTCGTTGTGTCGACACTTGGGCAAGGCTTATGTCCAGCAGTGGACGTCTTTCGGCTGAAATGATGATGATGATGATATCATCATTACGCCACACGAACGCATGATGCTAGCCGCAGGAGAACCAAGGTAATCCTTGGTTCTTCTTCGGGTAACTTTTGTTGACGGTACTTTTATGGACACTGAATCAAAAAAGGTTTCAAAGTTTTAATATAGAGGGCTGAAAGTGTGATTGCGCTGCGAATCGCATCACATCGCTACGTTTAACTTACCAAATCATCACAAATCATACAGCCAAGCGAAGCGCTCGGAGAAAGAAAAACTGGAGATGTACAAAAGTTTTACGCTTCACCAAATCAAAATTGTTGTTATTATAAATGGCAGCCACTTAGTCTATTTTCTGTATTTTTCTTTTATTTTGTGTGTAAAGAATTTATATATGTCCATAAAACCAAAATATGCCTATTATCTAACTTAAATTATATAAACACAAAAAAAAACTAAACTAAAAATATTGTTATTATTGTAGTTTATAAAAGTAAAACTGCACAAGATGTTCTTTTCAAGTACCTTAAAAATTAATGAAAGCTAAATAAATGCCCAGCTGTTTTACATGCCACGTAAAAATTAAATAATATTATAATAGACCAGTGGTGGCCCAGGGTAACGGCCGCGACTAACAAGTTATAGGTCGTGAGTTCAAACCCAGGCAGGCGCTCTACTTTGTGTAAATTATTTCATCACCACTGCTCTCAAAACGGTGAAGGAAAACATCGTCAGGAAACCGGTATGTCCTAGAATCAAAAATTCGAAGACCTGTGACAACCACCAACCCGCACTGGGCCCGCGTGGTAGATTACGGCCCACACCCTCTCACAGAGAGGAGGCACCAGCAGTGGGGACATTAAAAGGCTGATAATGATGATGACGAAATTGTTTCAAATGTGCTGTGTTTTTTTGTTTGATTTTGTATGGAAACGCAACCCCACTTTCCCCACTTTATGTTGATGGTGCCACGTGAAACAAATGTTACATTAAATATTTCACTTTCTGAGGTTTTATTCCTACAGTGGTCAAGTGCTGTGTTTTTATCCGACTGCCTCAGAAGGATGGTAATGTTTTTCGAGAGTTTGTATAAATATCTATTTCTATGGCGTATACTTAGATGACGTTTTGGTGTTCTCCAATTACGACTATGTTTATATTCCACGTTACATATTTATTGGGGTTTTTAGTTCTGGGGTACAACAACTAAAAAGTAAAAAATAAAAAACGTTTTCACAAAATAAAAACAATCGACTTGCAAAAAAAAAAATTACACTAAAAATTATAAAAAAAACTTTACGAAGTCGGTGTCAAATAACGAAGAAATAAATAAAATTTATTTTATTCCGATATTAAAGTTATTTTTAAATTTTTTGTCTATTTTTTTTTTTGTGAAATGGTCATGTCATCATCTTCCTGCCCTTATCCCATGTTACTTGGGGTCGGTGCAACACGTTTTTTTCATCCATTCTGTCCTGTCAGCCGTCACGCTATCACTAACTCCCTTTTCTTTCATATCCTCACACAATCCATCCGTCCTTTCTTTGGCGTCCCTCTCCCTCTCCATCCATCAATATTTATATTCATAACTCTTTTAGTTACATGTATTTCATCCGTCCTCTTTACATGACCATACCAAGATAAGCGGTTCCTTTCTTTTCGAAATGGTCATGTGGAGTATCAAAATAGCTCGAGCTCGAGGAGACAATTATAAAAATATTATTCACTAAAATGCAGACCAAAATTAAATTACAAAATCCCGACTGACAAAAAACAACTACTAAAGTTCCAAACAAGTCACTTTTCTAGCAGTCTTATGTCTTCATCAGCCTATTTATGTCCTCACTGCTGGGGCACAGGCCTCCTCTCTGTGAGAGGGTGTGAGCCGTAATCCACCACGCGGGCCCAATGCGGATTGGTAGATATCAAATCTGTGATTGGAATAAAATAAATTCCAAATGGCAAAGCAATTAAACATTATTTTAACCAAAAATAACATCAAATTTATATAAATCTACCAAATAACCCTTGCGCCATCCCATCTTCTTAGCCCGGCCGGCTGTGTAGGGGCGGCTGCTGCAGGTGCAGAAAACCTCAAACTACGCAAATATAACAACCTTATTGGGAGTTACATGTTTGAGTCGTTGTGGGTTGAAACACTAGGGCCATGTGGTCCAAGTACTCATCGAGTTTTTCGGCATATCAGCAAGCTGTTAGTCGTCTCTTCACGTGACCAGAGGGCTGGGTTTTTCTTTGGCCAACGAATCAGGATTGCAATTCAACGTGGCAATGCTGCTAGCGTTCTGGGCACTATTTCCGTTGACAGCGATACGGATGAATTTTTTGATGCCCAATGAGTTGTTTTAATACGGATTTGTACATGTTAGGTACTATTATTAGTTTGTATACATATATATCTTTTAAGTAATAACTTAATTAACTTTAAATTTTTAAAGCGAAGGCCCAACGTAAAACTGATTGGTTAAGGTACCTAATGAAAAACTGAAAGCAACATTTCGACAAAAGACATCCAAAAAGCTTTTCAGTTGACTTTTTCAGGCAAAATTAAAGGTTCGGAGAACCAATCAGGATTACGTCAAAGTTAACCTGTTTTAAATATAACGGATGAATTTTCGGGAAATCTGGTGGTGACTTTATAAACGAATTGTTTATGTTTTTAATTTTGTAAATTACAATAAAACAGAGGTAAGCAGAAATACAGCACGCTACTTATTACGATTCATACTTATAGATTTAAGCTGCTACACATTATTTGTATAAGTTTAAGCTTTCACTTCCTTCTGTTTTAGATTTATGTTCTAAATAATATTTTAAAACAATTATTTTATTTAACACCAGACACATTCTTATGAACTCTGATACAATGGTGTCTACAAGAAAGAATGCTAGGACTACCTACTTCGATCAACAATAAACGTTGATCGAAGAGTACCTTTTTCTGTTTGTTGGGGTGGGAAATCATCCAATGACTTCTCCCGCTCTGGGTGAAGCGGGAGGGCGTGTCAGACTTTTGCTGACTAAAACCCACCCCTGTTCCTTCCCAATTTGAAACAGTTATAGTATAGACTATACCCTACTAGGTTTACATACAAAATGAAATTTCAGATTTATAGAAACTACCTACCTATTGTGTAGTCTTGTCGTGCTTGACATTTATTTCATGTCTTTGTTTAGTTTTCAGCCGTGTTCTAAACCGAAGTAAAAATCTCTCACTTCAGACTATAAATTCTAAATCTGGATCTTAGGAGTAAGATAGTCTAAAATTCAAAACTTTTGAGAAGATTCAAGTCTAAGTTTCGCTTACTTAATGTTTCACAAGAAATTAAACATTCTGTTTAGATCCAAAGTGCCAAAAGTTTACCAAATAAAATTAAAAAATGTACACAATTTTACAAACTCTATAAGTGCCTTGGCCATTTCATTACTACAGGAACTATGTTGTGTAACAGAAAAGTAATGAACTGTGAATAAATTTTTCACCTTACGCCCACATAATGGTAGCGAAACGGCCAAGCTACATATTTTGATTAAGGTGTAGAGTTTGAGAAGCTGGGGCTTGTAGATTTAGAAGCTTGGCTCTACATGAGATCTGATAACTTTTTAACAGTGGTCTCATCTTGGCAAAATTTTACATGAAAATGTTTTTGGTGGGATTTCACTTCTTTTTTTAAGTCGCTTATGACAATTTTTTTTTTTTTGGTATTTTTTTTTCTTTTTTTGGGGTAACCCATTATATAATAAATAATAAAAAAATACTAACAGTAAAGTTAATAAATTACACACACAGTACAGCTAATCTATCCTCATCCAGAATACAAGGAGCATATTTTTTTTTATGTGATAGAGTAAACGACAGTGTCTGTGCTAGTATTGACTGTGTGGCAGACAACTTTAAACATCATAACAAGCAGCGTAATTCATACGCAGCATAAATGATTTTAACAAATAACAGATTTTGGTACAGTTTTGGTAAATGCTGTTAATATAAGTTTAAACAAATTTTGAATTAAAATATTTATATTTATATATATTTATTTATATTTATATTTATATATATTTATTTATATTTATATTTATATAATCACTTACAACTATTATTACAGGTGAAACCCAATGCAATAGTGAAGCCAACTTAATACTAAAACAACTTATTTTCTAAAACTTATTACATACAATGTTATCCTTGTGAATTCACTCCGTGCACAATCAAAAATGTCAATTTCCTCTGCTACAAGGTTAAGAGTGCGAAGTGCCCGCGTCAGGGGCGCCTCTTTCAACAGATTAGTGCGGCCTTGAGGTACAGCCAGCAGCTGAGGCCGCCGTCGCCGCCACACATATCTGTCGGGCACACTCAAACACACTAACTCTAATATGTTGGCGTTATGTATCTTGCCTCTAATTAATTTAAATAAATATGAGACAAGTGCGAACTCACGCCTCACTCTCAGCTCGTTGTATCCAACCATGCCTAATATAAACAAGGTTGGATACATAAGCGGGTAAAAAGGGTATACTCCATAGAGCCTCAAATATAAAAATCTAACAAATTTGTTTTGTATTCGCTCCAACATGAGACTATATATTTAGTCTCATGTGGGGCCCAGATGACTGCATTGCATTCTAATTGGCTTCTCACCAAAGTGTTGTATAAAGCGATTAACGCCGCAATATTTGTGAAACTGCGAACTGTACGCATGATAAACCCTAAATTCCTGTAGGCTTTTTTACAGCACTTGACTATATGATCCCGAAACGCCAGCTCCGCGCTAAGACTAACTCCTAAGTCCCTAACCTCTGTAACCCTGGTCATCGGCATCCCATCAACGTTGTAATTATGTACAATAGGACTACGTGCACGCGAGAAACTGATGGTGACACATTTTTGGTCGTTGAATTGCAGAAGGTTTTCCTTGCTCCAAGTAACTACGCTATCTATGTCCTTCTGCAAGCGTTCACAGTCCTCATGACCCCTCACTGCAATGGATAACTTAAGATCGTCTGCAAATAATAAACAATTTGCATCCTTAACGACTTTCGGCAAATCGTTTACCATAATTATAAATTGCAAAGGTCCGAGGTTACTCCCTTGGCTTACACCAGACCACGTAAAGTACGGCTCTGACTTGTGTCCCTCGTACTCTACGTATTGCTGCCTATCCCTCATGTAACTGGCGAAGAATTGAAGTAGGTGCGGAGTGAAACCAACGGCTGCTAACTTCTTGAGCAACACGTCATTATCGACTAGGTCAAATGCTTTTTTGAAATCGAAGTAAGCAGCGTCAACTTGCCCCCCACTGTCTACAATCGGCAGCACATGAGCCATGTAACTCAGTAAGTTACTGGTTGTGCTCCTCATTGGTCGAAACCCGTGCTGTGCCTCTGAGAGTTGCGTTCTCACTTGCATAAAAATGCTGTTATGAATAGCGCACTCCAACACTTTCGCCGGTGAAGACAATACTGCAACCGGTCTGTACCCACTAACATTGCAACAATAATTAATAACATTTAAAAAAACAACAATAATTAATATACAACACAACAATAATTAATAACATTAATACATATAAAATAACAACACAACAATAATTAATAACATTAAAAAAAATTCAAATTGCATTGGTCATAGATTGAAAATTATTGGTAATAAAGTTCAATAATTTAATAATTGATAATAATTATTAAAAAAATATATATAAAAATGCCAACCAAACCCTATTTAATTCCCGTCCCCTAATTTAAAAGGGTGTAATTATTTATAACATAGAGTCCCTATAATTTTCAAACCTCTAGCATCAAAATTTGCGGAAGTCTCATACAAACATCTATCTCCTAGTTTAAGGGGTTGGTGGATAAAAATTCCAAGTTTTAGAATATTTTTGTTGTGTGTGTACTAATATTAGCTTAAATACCAAATTTAAGCTTTCTAGGACTTCAGGAAGGACCCTAAGAATTTTGATAGTAATCAGTGAGTCAATTACGAAACCGGGGATTTTTTAACCGACTTCAAAAAGAAGGAGGTTATCAATTAGGATGTTTTTAATTTTTAGATATCAATAAAATCAAAAGTATAATAGTAAAGTATAAAGCTATACAATTGAAACTGCATAAATATATTTAATAAGTCTACTATTGACATCATATTTCGAGAATTTTGTTTATCTGGTGTAATCCAAACCCAAGTTATGGGTGGTGGTTATGGGTTTAAGAAAACGACGAAGCGCCTGGAGAAAAGGTAGGTTTCTAGTAGTGCCCTTGCGCTTCGCTTGGCTCGTCTTGGTGGCGGCACTGCCGTGCCCCCTGATTTTTTCAATTCACATTTTCAGCCTGTCCTGAACTGAAGAAGGTATATTGTTCTATGTGAAATTATTCCGGCGAAGTTAATGGACTAATAACTTTCTTTGTAACTGAAAATGTCTGAAGTCAGACAGCATTTTTAATTAAAGGTATTCCCGAAAAGACGATTTGAAAATTATTCACGTCTGGCATCATTAATCGTTGCCTGTGAAATCTCCAGCGTTTTTGGGTCTAGACAAATTGAGACTGAGTTCAATGTGATGCTCATTAATTGTGTGTTGTATATTTCTGATCCAATTCAACTCTGTACCAGTCTTTTAAACTTTTGCAGCGAATAAGGAACGTGATTTGCTTGCGTCAATGTTATATCTACATACCTATCTACATACCATTTACACCTTTGTAAATATTGATATTTTCAATTGTCCATTGAGTAGATTTAAAAGCCTCATCTTCAGCACTTTGTTCAAATAATGTCTTATAAGTTTCTATAATTCTTAATTCAATGTTCTTCTTCTGTATATGCTTTCAAACCTCTTTTTTTATTGTTTTTTACTGTCCTTGTGTTATTACTAACTGCATGTACTGCTACTAACACCCCTAGCGATAACTGTTAATGTCTTCATACTCTTATGTCTACCTGTGGGCAGCGTTGTGGGTTACATTATTGCCATATTCATGTTTACTGTTTAGTTTTAAGATAATATAATGTGACTGTTTGCTGCTCCCTTTTAATAAAATAAAATAAATTAAAAATAAAAATATCTATAGCACAGATTTTCCCCAAAAACAACAACACTGTTGCTGAATGGGTAGTTCATTTGTTTATATAAACCACTGGGATAATAAAACCAAACAATTTTGATACTATACCGCCAAAGTTTAATTGGATCCGGCAAAATCCCAACAGACCAAACAGTCAGGAATTTTTGGATACAAAGTCGGTAGCCATTTTAGGTCTATGTTTGGACCAACTATTCTGGCGTGTGGAATGTTTGTGCATACTAAAAGCAAAACTATGAGACGAAAAGCCTCTTCTCTGCAGTTTAGGCAATTATAGCGTAACTATCCAGACTGCGGGCTGCGACTGATGGAAAAACCCTGGTGGAAAAAGTTAAAATTTTAATTAAATTTAACTATTTTAATATTAATCCGTTCGCATATACAATAGTTTTTAATTGTTATCAGCACACTTTTTTTTGGGATTTTGAAATCATCCTATGACTTCTCCCGCTTTGGGTGGAGCGGGAGGGCGTGTCAGACTCTTACTGACTAAAACCCACCCCTGTTTCGTCCTTGCCTGAGTGCCCAGGGAAGCAGTGCAGCCCTTGGCATGCAGACACCGGGGCCCATTATGGCCGGTGTCTGCATGCCAGTGCCATGCCAGTGTCAGTGGTGGCTGAGATCTATTCTCTTTGAGGCTTGCGTGGAACACGCTGTCGATTTTCGGGCCTGGTGCTGATCGGACAGCAAAGTACCCATTACTTGCCGTCCGCAGGCCCACGTCTACGGTGGAGATCGTCCTGCGACCTCCGACGCCCAGGGCGTCTCCGGCGGCGGCTGCGGCTGGGGCGGGGATTTTAATATTAACCCGTCGCATACCGAATTATCAGACATAATAGATTTTAATTGTTACACCTGGTGTGCAATCGACGAGTGAAGAGTTAAAACCAAAAACTTTAAAACCCGGGAATTAATTCCAGTACCTTACGTTCCCGAACCCTATACAGTGAATATTTAAAGTTGGCGTTAGCTAATAGGACTTTCTAGAATTTGATCCTTTTACGACACTATCAAATAATGGTGTAATAATACAGTGTGTGTTTTATTTTTCGAAATCAATGGGTTCGTTCGCGGTTGGTCGAGAGCAATGGTGACCCAGTGGTAACGGCCGCGAATTACAAGTTGTAGGTCGTGAGTTCAAACGGCGTGCAGGCGCTTTACTTTGTGTAAATTATTTCATCATCACTGCTCTCAAAAACAGTGAAGGAAAACATCGTGAGGAAAACTGCATGTCCTAGAACCAAAAATTCGAAGACATGTGACATCTACCAAACCGCATTGGGCCCGCGTCGCAGATTACGGCTCACACCCTCTCACAGAGAGGAGGCCTGTGCCCCAGCAGTGGGGACATTAAAAGGCTGATGATGATGATGATTGGGTTCGTTTCCTGGCTAGGAAAATAATTTTTCAGAAATCAAATAATGCAGTTTTAGTTTTCATCAAAATCGGGCCCGGGACTCCTTTGAGTATTTTTCACTATTAGTCATAGTTTCAGATATGGCTATTCATATCCACTTGAAGCCTGAAAAGTACCAACAATGCAGTCTGTTGCATTATGGTTTCCCGAAATTGTCCACAAATACCGACGAGTATGTGTGACCGTTTACTTTTGATTACAGGTATGAAGGCGAGTTCATGCAGGGTTGGTTCCATGGTCACGGCGTCTTCTGGCGAGCTGATGGCATGAAGTTTGAAGGGGAGTTCCGTGGAGGAAGAGTATGGGGACTTGGTAAGAGTATACGCTTATCAATCGCTGAGTATTATATAATTACGTATGTAGTACAGTTTCTTTTTAACCGACTTCGAAGAGGAGGTTCTATGTTCGACTGTATGTTTTTTTTTTTATGTCCAGCGATTTCTCCCGAGGTGGTCCCATATAAATTTTATCGAAATTGCTTCAGCGCTTTTTGAAAAACTGAACTAAAACGAAAAATACGTATGACCTGACCGTAATGACCTGACGTATGATATGTACCTAGATGACGTTTTGGTGGTCTCCAATTACGACTATATTTAAATACGAGGTTCCATGTTATTGGGGTTTTTAGTTCTGGGGTATATCAACTAAAAACTTTTTTACAAAAAATAACAACCGACTTCCAAAAAAGAAATTACACTAAAAAAAAATTCAAAATAACTTTAATTTCGGCAGTCGGTGTCAAATAACGAAGAAATGAAATACAAACACCGACTTCCGAAATTAAAGTTATTTTTAAATTTTTAGTGTACCTAAGTATTTTTTTTTCTAAACTTATCATCATTTTCCTGCCCTTATCCTAATTTATTTGGGGTTGGGCAACCCCTTTTTACCCATATCCTCTTTCACATAGTCCAACCATCGTTTCTTTGGCCTTCCCCTACTCTTAAAGCCATCCACATCCATACACAAGAAAAGTCTTGTGTATGGATGTGGAAAGCCTCACGACATTTTCTTCATTCCTCCGCATCATATACCACGACAACCGATTTCCACACAACTTTTCAGTCAGCGGTGCCACTTTCAGACTTCCTCTTATATACTCATTCCTAATTCTATCCATGCGCGTAACACCACACGTCGCTCTTAGCATTCTCATCTCAGCCGCATGCAATTGTTTTTCATTCATCACTTTTGTGGCCTAACATCCATACAAGACAGCAGGTCTGACCATTGTTTTATAAATCTTCCCCTTAAGTTTAAGGGGGATGTGGGAGTCACAGATAGTCCCTTTTTTATTTCAAAACATAATGCTTATTAAATCAAAAGCTTGACTTGTAAAGAAATTTTTTCTTTACATTGGCTAGCGTCAGAGATAATACATATATGTCATGAGACCCTAGTTACCAATCTTCGGGTTTTTCGCATGTTGTTTGTCTGTGGTAAATAAGAGTCCTTCGATTTGGTCTTCACATTTATCACATTTATTGCTAACACTGCATCACACTAAAGAGTATTCAGTACACAGAAAATTGTATGTTGAACTTACAATTTATGATGAATCACTTTTACCCTATCATTCGAAGACAGAAGATTAAAGGCCCAATGAGGAGAGATCCACAAGCAGTATTTAAGCCGTGGTCATCTAATCATGGTTATCTCTGGACACGTGGACGTTGGTGTTCGGAACCTTTTGCTAAGACCGCATTGTTCTTCCAAAACAATGTGAAGTTTATGATCCGACCATTTTATAAAGTTTTATTCTTATATTATTAAAGGTAAAGTAGGAACCCTGCCAACAAGAGAACATTCGGTGAGAATCATAAATGCCATGCTTAAGACTTAGCGTTGCTACAGAAAATCCCAATAATAGTACTTACATCGTCCTACATTCTTATGCTTACAGCATTTGAACTTGACTCTGGTCCCTTTTACACCTCGAGCCATCATTAGGTGCTTTTAAGAAGTTTTTTCCAATAAATAAAATTTAATAGGCAGGCTCGCTCCAGATCAAGTTGGAGAAATAAAACGTCAAACGACAATCTGTCATCTGTCAACTTGCAAAATAACGCTCCACTCCACGAATCTAAATTTACTCTATTTTTAAGTGTTACAGACTAAAAGAAAATACACCCCACCCACCCAACTTAATTCCAATAATTTGAAAAATAAAGTTCACTGTTGTCGAACAAAATCGTCGCAAACAAGATAAGGAGTTCATACTGTGTATCGAGTAATTTTACAAATTTACCGAACCAACTTCAAACCAAATATTCCAATTGCTTAACTTTTATGTACTATTCAATATTCAGTCCCTTTTAACCCCTTTAGGAATACTCAACAGCAATAATTATCTATTCACAAACAGAATTTTACTGGAGTGTGGTAACGTAACTACGAAATTGACAGACGTTCGATAATATTATAACACATTAAGAAATCACGCAAAAAATCGTTTCCTTTCTCAACTAATTCTATCATCCAAACTAACGTCGAGGCAAGTTTCGGCCCAAACTTCTGAAAAAGTGTTATTGGATTTTACCAACAGGCCCGAGGTTCAAAAGTAGGAGGTGTGATACGAGTACCTCGACTCCATGCCTCGGAAAGCTCGCAAAGCCTTTTACGGCCTTCATAGGGTCGTGAATAAATTTAAAACAGAGTTACGGCCCTTGTCACAGGCAACTAAAGCAACAAGGGTGGGTTTTAGTCAGAAAGTCTGACACACCCTCCCAGAGCGGGAGAAGTCGTTTGACGACTATCAACCCCAAAAAAAAATCTTCTGCGGTCGTGTCTCTTAGACTAATCTTCGTTGAGATTTTCCGACAGTAACCGTGACCGAAATTCTGAAAGTCTAACAACCAGTCTTTCCAAGAGGTATCGTATTACCTAGTTACTGGGTTGTGGAGGTCAGATAGGCAGTCGCTCCATGTAAAATACTGGTATTCAGCTGCATCCGGTTAGACTGGAAGCCGACCCCAAGATAGTTGGGAAAAGGCTAGGCAGAACAACAACCGTGACCGAAATTCAGTACGGAGGATTATCATTACAAGTCAAGTCTAAACAATAAAAACATTTTTTTTTTATCAATCCTAAAACCTGGTAACCGAAACCATCTTATTTACTAGTAGACAAATATGGCCATACAAAATCGGTAAAGTCACATAATATAATCTTCTGAAACCAACAAAGATTTTCAGACGGTCTGACCTTGTCACCTAAGTATAGTATTAGCACCAACTTGCGAAACAACAGGATTTTGTTTTTCGTTATCTTAGGACAAACTGCTAGACCCACCCCATTACTTGTTAAGGCGCAGATACATCCTAATGATTTTAAATTGAACATCACGTCTAAACTACTAGTCTTATTTCTTTAAAAAAAAATATGTGACTCTAGACAATTTTATTCGCAATTTGACATGTGGATATTTGTTTTATTTTTATAAATAGTGTAATTAATTTGTAAAGTTATGTCTTACGCAGATAAAAATGGAAAATGACGAAAAATCTATTAATTCCTTCAACATTTTAAAGATAATTTATTTATTTGTCGCATCCTGGGTGGCCAAGATGCGAAACATCGGGTCTTCTTCACAATCCGACATAATGTATGCAAGATGTGGGCACTGTCTCGGGTACTCGAACGAAAGATAATTTGGATTAAATCAAAATAACTTTATCAAAGTAACGGTCAGGAAACAAACACGTGCGTTGGTACTGAGCGTTCCGCTTAGACTGTCTGAGCTTGACTGTCCTCGTTGGATCCCCTCTACCGACGATCGTGTCCAAGTGGTGAGGCACGCACTTGCGTTTCCGGTCGCGTCACTACTAGTTTTCGAAACAAATTGTTAGATAGCGCTGTTTGACTTGATCATAGTGCCCTTTATCCACGACATATTAATCTTTTAGCAAACGTGTTTAATTATAATACCTGTTGTTTTATGTATAGTCTAATTTGGGACCGCGCTCTTTGATGGGCGAGTCCTATTACTGGGTGGACGTACGACGCGTTGCGTGAGCTCAGCACTGTGCAGCCCTACCATGACGTCTTAAAACCATCATCTGTTCAGTGAGAGCGAGAGACGTCCTTATACAGGACAATAGCACTATCCCTTTCTCTCACCGAAAAGATAATTATTTTAAGACGTCATGGTAGGGCTGATTAACACGCAAACTAACCACCCAAGGACGTTGGCATTTATCTACGCCTTAAGGAGTCAGTTCAATGCCTTAATATGTATGAGATCTTAAGTGGAGCAGCAGAAAGCACCAACTAATTGAAAACCACAAAACCCCTCACTAAAAGTGAGGCCATACTCAAGATACGCTTAAATAATTAATTCAAGGATAGTACCTAACAAGTTTTATTTTCATTTTATGTGATATGCTTGCGGTTTTTAGGGTTTCGTGGTCTTAGGAAGGACATGAAACCCTTAAAGTTTCGGTCTGTTCATCCGAGGGATAGTTAAGAGACTGTTAGTACCTACTAGTGCCATTTTGAATGGATATAATAAATATTAATCACGTTACGATAACGAAATAATAACATATTAAAAAAAAAAATTATGGCAGCTCCCATACACGTAAAGTGGGGACCACTTTTTTTTTCTCGCTTATCATCGTTGTGAAAACTATTTTTCGATTCAGTGACTCCCCCCACCTCTTCAAGTTAAAATATTGGCTTGAAAATCATATTTTGATTTTCAAGCCAATTTGTGATGTTAGTATATAATGAACTTTGAAGGAAAACTATCACGGCTGAGTTAGCTCTGTTAGTTTTAAAAAAATCGTCGTTTATATTATAAAATGTTTGTACGTAATAAACGTAAAAATAAAAAGAAGTACCGACGTAGGGTTATTGAAGATGTCTCACTTTGTAAGAAATTCGGGCTAGTTCTTGAACAATACTTGTTAAATAAATAAACGAAAAGTGAGTATCTTGAATCTCTTATGCAATTGCGGACCAAGATTCGTCGCTGCAAAAATGATCTGACCAAATGAGGTATCTTTGACCCATATCAAGCTCAGTGTCTGTGCGGAGCCCCTTTACTGGGCACACGTCAGCTCCTTTCTTGTCCAGCGTGCACAATCATTTGCACCATGAATGACTTAAACGAAAAATGCTATCCAGGTGGTTATATACTAGTCGGACAAAATTTGAGTCAAAACGACATGAAAAGAAGAAGTAGGTGTCTGAACACTCAAATGTACAAACGGTTAAGCAACATAAATTATAAAATAAAGGCACTATTAACTGCCAATGACCTTGAGTGGTTAGCTTGCGTGTTCTGTGCTGAGCTCACGTAACGCGTCGTACGTCCACCCAGTAATAGGACTCGCCCATCAAGGAGCGCTGTCCGAAATTAGATGCATTATTAATTTATTGTATACATAACAGGTATTATAATCAAACACGTATACTAAAATATAAATAATTAAATGACCTCAAAATAGTAAATGTTTCTTTAAAACACACTTTATAGTTTTTGCGTGATTCTCATTTTTTAATCCGCGTTAGACATAACTTTACAAATTAATTACACTATGTTAGAAAAATATAATTTCAAATATTCACATATTGGAGTTGCCCAAGCGTGTAAATAGCCGTGGGTCTCTGCGGATGTAGAACGGTAAATACGACCAAGCACTTAGAGGGAATGCTGGCCCAAAATTGCCTATATTTGTCTGTATAACTTCAAGTTAGGAGTGGTCGGCAGCAGTCGGCGAATGTGGCCCTACTCTAAGCTATCAAGAACAAGCGTTACCTGACTTTCCTGGCTGTTCACGCTGGACGACGACGAGTGGCCACTCGTTTCTTCACACCAACACTCCTGATTATGCTTGTTCAGTAGTTAACGGACGCGGTGAATATGGGTTATTTATTATTCCCCGGAGGATCCCCAACGTTTACGGGATTTACTCGGGATTTTAGCGTATTTGCGGGGACGATATTATTTTTAAGACATTAGTCTGCGGTGAGATGCGCGCTGTGCCTCGCGGCGTTAGACACACACACTGACTGACGTCAAACTGACGTGACGTCGATTGTTGCATTTTAAATTGTCTATACCTCGCGTAAAGCCGGCCACTCACGTCTGTCTGACAAATTAAAGCGAGACACACACGCGACGTGATACCAACCCCACCCAACTTGCAGAGTGGCGGCAACTCGCCACACCATGCTCCCCGCCTTGAAAGGTCCAGGAGCTTTCAAAAGCTGCTAATCTATGCGGAGCGAGTGAGGTTCAAGAAGCGGTGATGATATGTAAGCATTAACTTGTTGAAGAGCTTTGAGGGAAATCCAAGCAGCAGTCCGAAACACCATCGCATTGATATAATGCTCGGGAAAAATAATTATCAGTGTCCTAAGAATGAATTGCGGATCGATTTGACTATGGTAAGTCGAATAAACTAAATTACAACTATGTAATGGCGTACCATTGGAACGTATAATATGAACCCTAAACTAAATTAAACTAAATTATGTAGTAATAATAATCTATTGAGTTGGCAAAGGATACAACTTAGTGACAGGACGTTTATACGTGCCTGACGCGGTTTTTATTGAAGCGACTCGAATTACACCATCCGATCCCGGAAAAACTGCCTCTATGATACCTAATGGCCAAGTCAATGGAGGTACGTTATCTTGACCCAAGAGAACGACAGTACCTATCTCTATAGGGCGATCGGGAGTGCACCACTTCTGGCGAACTTGCAGCGTGTGCAAGTACTCAATTCGCCATTTATTCCAGTAGGATAACACAAGTTGATCCAAGAGCCTTTTGCGGTTGTTTAGGTTTATGTTTTCTTCTGTCAATTCAGAAGAAGGCAAATACGTGAGTGGACTGGACATTAAAAAATGCGCGGGCGTGAGTACCTCCGGATGTGGGTCTGACGAAATGACACTAAGTGGTCGAGAGTTCAAAAGGCACTCAATTTGCACCAATACGGTCGAGAGTTCCTCGTAAGTGAGAAGTTGTTTACCTACGACTCTAAACAAGTGAGTTTTAACACTCTTAATATTCGACTCCCAAATACCTCCGAAGTGTGGAGCTCGCGGCGGTATTCTTGTCCACTCGATGCGTGATTTAAGAAGCTCATGTTTAATATCCGTTTGAACAGTTGAATTTAATAAAAAAGAATAAATATCATCCAATTGCGCCTTAGCGCCAACAAAATTGGTACCATTGTCTGAGTACATAACAGACACTGGACCGCGGCGAGAAATGAATCTCTTAAATGCGGATAGGAAAGCCTCAGATGTGAGATCCGAAACAAGCTCGATATGTATGGCTTTAGTCACCATGCATACGAACAAACATAAGTAAAGTTTCTGCGAACGTTGACCTCTACGTCGAATAGGTATATAAGCAAGCGGCCCGGCGAAATCTACACCGGTGTGTACAAAGGCTTTAGCATCACGGACGCGGTATCCAGGAAGTTCAGCCATTTTGGGTACTGGATGCTTAGGATTTAGACGGAAACAAGTATTACATTTCCGACAACGAGAACGTATAACCGTTCGGCCATCCAATATCCAAAACCGCTGCCTTATAATGGACATCAATAACCCTGGGCCCGTATGGCAGTACGTATTGTGATAGTGATCGATAATTAGATCGACTACGCGGTCGCGTTTAGGTAAAAGCGCGGGATGCTTGGCTTCATACGGTAAGTCAGATTTAGACAATCTGCCCCCAATACGTAAGATTCCGAAGCTATCAATGAAGACAGATAAACAGCGCAACTTCTTAGCTGGAAGTTCACCTGCTTTAATTAAATTTAAATCGCTCGCAAAATGTAAACTTTGAACTAATCGAACAATGAAATTTTCGGCGGTTTGAATGTTTTCAACAGAACTATGACTATGTAGTCTGTTTGTAAATTTAAGAATGTACATAAATACACGTAACAATTTATTCCATGAGCAAACACGGTCAGCTATAGTATCTAAAATACGCGGTTCAGTATTCGAAGTTTCTACAAGAAAAACCTTTGATTTAAACTCCGGCAATGTTTCACATTGAGCAGGAGCGAACTTTAAAGGCCACTCGCTCATGGGCTGATGGAGCCATGTGGGGCCGTTCCACCACAACGAGTGTCTTATTAAATCCGACGGCAGCATGCCGCGAGACAGACAATCGCTAGGATTCTCTTTCCCGGACACGTGACGGAAACAAGCGGCAGGTAAGTTTTCCTGTATTTGAGCAATGCGGTTGCTGACAAAAGTAGACCATCTATGGGGAGATGAGTGGATCCACGAGAGAGCTATGGTGGAGTCCGAGAAAGCGTGGACACCTGTAATAGGTACACGAGCGGAAAGTTTTTCCTTGACTACGCGAACAAGTTTAGATAGAAGTAAAGCGGCGACAAGTGCTAATCGCGCTAGCGTTGTTATTTTAGCGGGGGAGACTTTGGACTTTGCACATAAGAGTCGGACAGTGATATCACCAGTAGGGTTGGTGATGTGTAAATAAATACAACAGCCATAACCAGTAAAGCTGGCGTCGCAAAAGGCTACGATGTTCACTACAGCTTCTCTAAAGACGCCAATGTGGCGAGGAACCTTTAGAGAAGAGAGTGAAGGAAAATCGCGCGTAAAAGCGGCAAACCGATTTGTGATAGATTCCGGTGGAACCTCATCCCATCCTACTTTAGCTAACCAAAGTTCCTTGATTAATACCTTCGCGTACAGCACAACGGGTCCTACAAGGCCCAGTACGTCGAACAAGCGGGCAACTAGCGATAGAATCGCGCGCTTCGTGCATTTATCATCCACGGCGATTGTTGTCAACGAAAAATAATCATCAGCGGGTTCCCAGGTTAATCCAAGGATTTTGAAATTATGGACATCATTATCCATGCCAGAAAAATTAACTGGTAAGCGGTGAGACTCTGGGAGAATCTCTAATAAAGCGGGTGAATTGGTAGCCCATTTGACTAAGTCAAAAGAACCTACCTTCATTAAATCAATTAAATCGCGGGATAGACGCATAGCTGTCTGTTCGTCCGAAACAGAGTAGACGTAGTCGTCCATGTAAAACTGAGTTTCTACCAATTTAGAAGCCTCAGGAAAGCGGTCGCTTTGCTCACACGCCAAGTTACGCAATGTGCGCATCGCTAAATAAGGACTAGGTTTTAGTCCGAAGGGAACGCGGTTAAAATGAAAGGTGCGAATAGGCTCACCTTTGCTAAAACGATACAAGATTCGTAAATATTTGCGGTGGTGCTCTCTTACACCGATACGTAAGAACATTTGTTTTATATCCGCTGTCATTGCGACAGGGAATGTACGAAAATCAAGCAATAACAAAAACAAGTCTGCTTGCAAATTAGGTCCGACATGCAAAATGTCATTGAGCGACAACCTCGAGTGAGTCATATAATCCGCGATAGTTTTATTATTATTCTCGCGTAGGGTCACCAACGCAAACTTACGCTCAAGCGCAAGTGAGCGCCCAGGGGCGTAGCCGTGCGAGCTACCTAGCCCGCCGGGTGAGCGCGCAAAAGGCAGATCGACAAAGTATCTGCCGTCTTCAAATAAGACTGAAGAATTAAAATTATTTTCACACTCTAATTCGTGCGGACCAATAACGGAACGCGGCGCGGCGCGGCGCGGCGCGGCGGTGGCGGCGGGTGGAATTTCCTCTAGCTCAAAAAACTTATATAAATTTGACTCGACTTCAATGTCGGCCTGCGCGGTAAACGAAGATGCAATGTGTGTCACATCACTACTACAACAATCAATATCACCCATAAGTACATAACCGAAGCTAGTCAGTACAGCAGGGGGTGCGCGGGTACCTGTTTCGACCCTGTCTCCCAGGTAAATAAAGGGGAACAATTGTGCTCCAAGCACGAGATCTACCGTGCCCGGCACGTTCCAAAGCGGATCAGCGAGCTGCAAGTTACTTAAGTATGACATGTTATCATTGTTATGTAATCTAATTAATTTCGCGGGAAGTCTATCTGTAATACAATCAACAACTAACGCTTGTATCGAAAACTTCGTATGAGGGTCAAACCGAGATTCTATGTTGAGATGAATAAAACCGTGTATTGGTTTCGATGACATTCCAACACCTTGTAAAAATGAATTGCGTAATTTAATTATGGGTAAGTTCAAACGTTTACAACAGTCCACAGTAATTAAATTATTTTGCGATCCGTTATCTAGTAGGCACCGAACCACCTCCTTATCTCTGATGTCGCTATAGTATGCATATAACTGCGCGGTCGCTAGCAAAATGGTTGACCCAGTTTTAACAGCTGTAGTGAGCGAAACAGATGTATCCTTAGTAGGCGCTTGCGGCTCGGGCGATAATGACTCATGTTTTTCTCGGAAATGTAAGAGAGTATGGTGGTTCTTCTTACAAATTTTACAAACGTTACGTGACTTACATTTAACCAAAGAATGGGATAGACTTAAACAGTTTATACAGCCACGTTTAGCTTTAATAAATTCAAAACGTGCAAGCGGTGTTCTAATATTTTTAAACTGCGGGCAATAGAACAGCTGATGTCGTACGTCATCCTTATCGCACAACGTACATTTGCCATTCGAAACCGGTTCATTACGCGATACGAATGACTTAGCGGTATTATTTTTTGTTTGATGATTCGCTGAACTAGACTTAGCGCGCGGTTCCGTCTGTAAATTATTACCGTATGAGCGTTGTAGTACCTTAACATATTCTTGCATGAATGTTATAAACTCCGCATAGGAAGGTAATTCTTTTTCACTCACACGTGACTCAAACTGTAAGACAGTTTGCGCGTCAACCTTTCTTAAACCACAGTGTAATAAAACAAAATCCAGTAAGTCTGGAATGTCTAACTGCTTCAAGGCTGCGACGGACGCTGAATATCGTTCCACAAAAGTATTGAGGCTCGCGGCATTTCCGGCGCATTGTTTAATGTCCAGTATATTATTGAGATAATGAATCCCTAAACTACGCTTATCTTGATACCTTTTTACGAGACTGTTCCACATAACGTTGTATGTATCACCTGTAGGAACAATGCCCGCGGTCAGCTTCAAGGCATCATGAGTCAACCTACTGATCAAGTACTGGACACGCTGCGAGTCAACCAGATCGGTATTTAAATGAACATTGCTTCGAAACATTTCATAAAATATGGGCCAATTTTCCGCTTTACCATCAAACGTTGGCAAATCTATGGGCGGTAATTTTATCCGAGTACCCACTTTGTGTTCCGATGTTTCGTTTTTCGAAAGTATGAGATTACGTTTATATTTAATATTAGAATATAAGTCTTCAATAGAATATAGACTCGAATAGTCTGGTGCGGTTTGGTCAATCTCGAATTGCAATTCATTCATTTGTTCTATTATTTCCTCAAATTTGTTATATTGCTCAGTAATTGTTTCTGACTGCGCTAAGAATGTCTCATTTGAACGTGAATCATAGTTCGAGATGTTTCTGGAATCATTATATATGCGATTAACTCGCTCGAAAATCATTTGTTTTTTAGCGGTAAGCTGAGCCAATTTAGCTTCTTGCTTGCGGGACGCCATTTTGGGGCACTAATAAAGTTATGTGCCTACCGTAATGACTTGTACTTAATTTGTACTGAATTTTACTGATGCCTATCCGGCTCGAAGGACCATGAAATGGAGTTGCCCAAGCGTGTAAATAGCCGTGGGTCTCTGCGGATGTAGAACGGTAAATACGACCAAGCACTTAGAGGGAATGCTGGCCCAAAATTGCCTATATTTGTCTGTATAACTTCAAGTTAGGAGTGGTCGGCAGCAGTCGGCGAATGTGGCCCTACTCTAAGCTATCAAGAACAAGCGTTACCTGACTTTCCTGGCTGTTCACGCTGGACGACGACGAGTGGCCACTCGTTTCTTCACACCAACACTCCTGATTATGCTTGTTCAGTAGTTAACGGACGCGGTGAATATGGGTTATTTATTATTCCCCGGAGGATCCCCAACGTTTACGGGATTTACTCGGGATTTTAGCGTATTTGCGGGGACGATATTATTTTTAAGACATTAGTCTGCGGTGAGATGCGCGCTGTGCCTCGCGGCGTTAGACACACACACTGACTGACGTCAAACTGACGTGACGTCGATTGTTGCATTTTAAATTGTCTATACCTCGCGTAAAGCCGGCCACTCACGTCTGTCTGACAAATTAAAGCGAGACACACACGCGACGTGATACCAACCCCACCCAACTTGCAGAGTGGCGGCAACTCGCCACACCACATATCATATTACGACAAAAATAGTTCAAAGTAAGATACATTTTTTTTCAAAAAAATAAAACTAGTCGTTTAGACGTGATGTTCAATTTAAAATCATTAGAAGTCGTATAAAGTAAGATAGGTACAAAATGATAGATTACATGCTGTAACTGTTAGCATGTGTCTTCCCGCTGTTAAGTGGAAGCCTCTCCTCTTGAGTTCCAGCTGATTTGATCAGGGGCTAATTTTGACTGGTCGTTTGCTCTGTTTAGCTCGTCCCGCCATCTTCCAAGGGGTCTGCAGAAAAGCCTTATGACTATGTCAGGGCTCCACATAATGGCTATTTTGGCTACCAGCTCATTGGGCATACGGCAAAAGTAGTTACATCAGTCCCATTTCAACTTTGCGACCGTAACTACGCTATTAATATTGCCTCTTACCCGACGCTTAATTGAATACCATTTCAAATCAGGACACTAGAACAAAACTCATTGCAACAAACAATGTCCGATGTCGAAACAATAAGTCCAATTTTCAAACATTTTCAACTAGGTGAGTAATAGTAATATCTAGAACAAAAGTTTGGGTTGCTGGGAATTCAACAATAAAAGTGGAATATATCGTAGTCTATTTTTTGTGAAAGCTCTGAGTAACTTGCGAATTGATTTGTCATTTTTTAATTTTTTAGGGTTCAGTAGTCAAGGAACCCTTATGGTTCCATGTCCGTCAGTCCGTCCGTGCGCAGCTTAGTTCAGAGACTCTCAGTAGTAGAAAGCTATGATTTGGTATTGATATATATATTAATCACGCCGACAAAGTCGTAAATCAAAATCATGATAAAAAAAAAATCTTTACCTCCTTTACACGTAAAGTGGGTATGTTTTTTTTCTCTCGTCTGTCCCATGGTGTCGGGTATCGTTGGATAGGCCATTCAATAGTGTTACGGGTCTGTGAAAACCAGTTTTCAATTCAGGGATCCGTTTGAATAAATTAATTAAATTGCTAAATTTGTGTCCTGCCAGCTAAATGGTTGCTTTTGGATATGTAACAAATTCACGGCAGTATTATATATAACGAAATTAAGAGGAAAACCGGTCGGTTTTTTTACTATGTTGGGGGCGGTTTTCAGTTTGTCTTTGTAATCAAAGGCAGCTGAATAGATACGAGTAGTGCACGTGGAGATTGTCTGTAAAACCTCATTTGAATATTGCTCTCCAGAAATCACCATCACTATATATTATAAAACAAAGTCCCCCGTTGCGATTATTTGTCTGTGTGTCTGTTTGCGATAAACGCAAAAACTACCAAACAGATTTTCATCGGTTTTCAACAATAGACAGTGATTCATGAGGTGGCTTTTGGTGTATATTGTACCCGTGCAAAACTGGGGCGGGTCGCTAGTTTATATATTTTTTATTAGAAGAAAGAATGAAAAATTATTTATTTTGCACAAACCACAAACGCACAAAACTAAATTTACAAATATGCAAACAACTAAACTAGATCTCATATAGGGTCACATCGGAGCATGACTACCATAGACAATACATGCCATAGACAAAATTAGGTCTATGACGCATCGATGACAGACGACCTAAGGAGATCACACGACAATGACAAACATAATGGAAATAAGAGATATGCATCCCAGAGACTGTGGGATGTGCCGATCTGTAGTATTTATTTATTTATATCTAGCCTGTACTGTGCCACTGTTGGGCGAAGGCCTCCCGCCATTCCTTCCGCCGTTATCGGTTCTCTGCTACCACTTTCCAATTCATTCTGCGGTATACCTCATCTGTCACGTAGGTCATATGTGTCCACGAACAATTTCAACGAACGATTTTCTTTTGTGTCTGTTGTCTGACAGATACGAATTTATACGAAATATATTATTTACCAACCATTTCACCTCTATTTAATGTTAAATAAGATATACCTAGATATATAGCAGTACAAGCAAGACACACTATTCAAATCATGTGCTACAGAATCTCGAGATCATTCTCGAAAGATATTTGCATATTGCAACGATATCATAAGATTACAGGTACCTGGCTGCCTATGCAAGTTGCATAGATAATTTCCTCTCAGCAAGTATTAAACGCCCTGGCTATTTGACTAGTAACATAGAACTTTGAGAAAAACGTAATTTTATTATTCCGTATTTACCGATATCTAAAAACAATGCATAAATTATAAGTAGTAAGTTCGATTTCCATCGACATAAAAGGCCCCTTTTTTGAAAATATTAGTTTTTGAATTCGACCCTATATTCGTCTGTACGTTCGTACCGACCCCGAAAACCACGAAAAAACACTCATGATCAAAATTTATTTTGTAATAACTACAAGAAGAAATCTGATGTCAACAGATTTCTTCTAAATAAAAACAAAAAAACCGGCCAAGTGCGACTCTGAGTCGCGCATTAAGGGTTCCGTACCATCGTACAAGATTATACGCGTCTACTTGTTAACATTATTAAGATCGCGCAAAAAAAGCAAAAAAAATACACGATTCTAGTACGGGAGCCTCCTTTAATTTTAATTTATTTTTATTATTTGAATGAATGAAAACTGAAAAGTTAGACAATTTAATTCCCAGCGAACAATAATAGATGGCGCTACATGTCTGTTATATATTTGGAATCACTTCAATGTTCAAAGTCAAAGCCCTTGATTTCTTCGCGAGACTATTGATTTTCTCATAACTTTATTCTTGTAGGTACTAATAGAAACTCAATGAGATGTAATTACTGTGAGCCCAATGTTGTTAAATCAGCTTAATTAATATCACTTTTGGCAATGGGTCGCAGACGATACAGGTTTTAGGGAAAACGTAATATTTTCTAGACTTAGTATTTTCTTGATTTTCGTTACTTTAATAAATTTTAGGACATTAGGTATAATGTTTTTCTTTTGATCAGTGGGACCACGGGGTCTCATCCCGAACAAAGAAAATTTAGTCCAAACAAACAAACAATAGATGGCGTAATATTCATCGATTTCTTAATGAAGTCTACGTAGCATTACTATTTAAAAAAAAAATATGGTAAAAACTGTATTTTCTTATTTAATAAACTACCCTAAGCATAAAATTGTGGAATCCTGGGCACCTAATTCAAATTTAGATGTTTATTGGAACGAATCCTCAGGCATTTATATTTCTTGTACCAATAGATGGCGCTGTTTGAAGTTTTAGAGTTTATCCATTCAACCTCTTTAAATTTGTATAGTAAAACATTTTGAAACTGTAAAATTGTTATGAAGTGCCAAAAATACTTAATAGTAATTCCTCAATGTGTGAGAAAATATTGGTAAGACTTTATGTAAATTAATTCAACTTGCAAGCCGTCGCTGCTAACACCATCTAGCGAGGTGTAGAGGACGGGCCCTAATGGAGAACAAAAATTGCTTTTGCAAGTCGAAAACCCGTAATTACGGCGGTGTCGTTTCTTTGTATGGGATGAGGCATCTGTACGCTAGTATTATATTATCTGTGGTGGGACCTACTAGTCTCCAAGTGCTAACTAATTACTGTTACAATAATTATGTATTCTTTTATATTCGGGACTACGTAATTTGTTAGATAGAAAATAGTTTATTTCAACCTAAGTGAGGTATCCTTTTTTTTTGCTTTTTTTTTGGGGTAGGTAATCATCCATTGACTTCTCTCGCTCTGGGTGGAGCTGGAGGGCGTGTCAGACTCTTACTGAATAAAACCCACCGCTGTTCCTTCCTTGCCTAAGTGCCCAGGGGAGCGGTAACTCTGTTACGAATTTCTCTGCTACCTCTTGACATGCAGGCACCGGCCATGATGCGCCCCGTCAGTGGTGGCTGACATTTTCTCTTTGAGGCGCGTGTGGAATACTACGCGGACACGGCGGTGCTCCGCCCAATCGGGGCAGACCTCCACCGTATGCTCCATCATGACCTCTGGGCGATCCGCGCAGTGGTGACACCCGGGCGTTTCCTCCCGCCTTACCTGACAAAGGAACCGCCTGGAACATTCGTTTCCAGTGAGGACCTGCGTCAGGTGGAAGCTGAGGACGCCGTGACGCCTCTCCTTTATGCAACTATGACGAAATGGAAAAATAGTGTTCTTTGACACTCCTCTTGAAAACTGGAAGAGTCTGGCAGTCCTTAATTTCAGAAATGTGAAATGTGTGTTCTCATACATTTTTATTTCGGCAACCTCAATTTAGAATTAAGATTATCCTTATTGAGTTAGGTCGATGACACATACGATCGTAGAAATTGTAATCACAAGACATCAGATTCTTTGAGTACATAAATCATCTCTAGATTATATTCCAAAAGTACATTATGTCTCAATCAAAGGAGGACTTTTCTGATGAAAACCGCATTACACTGCGGTTTTTTAAAACTTCATTTAATATTTTTCGGTGCAAGACATTTTGATATAAATTGTTGCCTTTGAAGGACAGATTTCAGCTCAATTTAAAGTAAATTTATATTTTTTATGTTTGACCGCTATGTGTGTGTGTCTGTCTGTGGCGCCGTAGCTCTTAAGGCGCTATTAGCTGCCAACGACCTTGAGTGGTTAGCTTGCGTGTTCTGCGCCAAGCTCACGTAAGGCGTCGTCTGTCCACCAAGTTATAGGACTCGCCCATCAAAGAGCGCTGTCCGAAATTAGACGCATTATTAATTTATTACACATGAAACAACAAGTTTTAAACTAAAACGCTGAGACTAAATTATAAATAATTAAATGATCTTTAAATTGGTGAAGGTTTCATAAAAGTACGCTTTATAGTTTTTGCGTGATTCTCAATTTTTTATCCGCGTTAGACATAACTTTACAAATTAATTACACTATAATATAAAAATATTATTTCAAATATTCTCAGATCAAATTGCGACGAATATTGTTAAGAGTAACATATATTTTTTCAAAGAACGGCGCAGTTATTTACTTCCTTGTTATTTTACTTTTTTAGCTTTTAGAGGTTTTTAATTGAACATCACGTCTAAACGACTAGTTTTATTTCTTTGCAAAAAATATATGTAAAAACCTTCACCATTTTAAAGATCATTTAATTATTTATAATTCAGTCTCAGTGTTTTATTTTGTTTTATTTTCAGTGTTAGCTGTTAATAGCGCCTTATTATTTATTTGAATTCTTTTTTTTATAAAAGAAGCAGAAAGCAGGTTTTCCAGTAATGATTCTTTGACATGTTTTAGCAAATTTGGTTCAGCCGTTTCAAGTTCATCAGCACTTTTGATTGTTGTTTTTTTTTAAATTGTTGCTTTTTTTTAAGCATTGGGTTCTAAAATTTTTAAGTTATTTGGTATGTTGTTAATGAAAATAATGGCACACAAGAATATATAACATATAAATAATTTGGTTAACCATTAAACCACAGTTAATTTATATTTGCAATTTTATTTTATTTATTTACAAGTACATGCACAACATAACAGGTTGAAAACCTAAGGCGTTATACAAGCAATGCAGCAGTGTGCAGTTTCCTCACGATGTTGTCTTTCATCATTTTGAGATTGTGGTGGTTTGAGATATGGTGGAATAATTAAATATTTTTTCACAAAGTAAAGTGCTTATCTCGGTTCGAATCCACTACCTAATACTCATATAACTCGCGGCTATCGTCACTGGGCCGCCACTGCTCTCGCACCAGCTGCTTAGCTGCAAAACACATCTCATTTTCTTCTAATTCATCCTTTTTCATTTTTAAAGGTCTGGTGACATTCAGCGATGGCAGCAACGGTTTCCCTCGCAACGAGGGCTTCTTCCAGGACTGTCGGCTGGTTCGTAAAAAGCGCTGCCCTGAAGTGGTGCAGCGCGCACAGAAAGTAGCGTATATGGCGCGTGCGCAGTGCCAGCAGATGTAGGGCTAACAATTATACGAGTTGTACTTACTATTAAAGTCGTGTTTTATTTGTTCTGTTCCAAAAATAAAACTAATTACAGAATTACCCGCACGCACAAAACGTTTTGGGTACATGTTCATTGTCGAAGTCTATGTTTCCTGATATCTACAACTTGGGAGTCTTTAAGTCAAGAGTGAATCGGTTACTTCTAGGCAAGCGTGCTCTATCGTCGACCACATCATCGCTTACCATCAGGTGAGACAGTGGCCAAGCGCGAGCCTAAAACGTTAAAAAAAAATTGAAGGGTAACCCAGAAGTGTACCGATTCACATTTCTCCATGTATGTTTAAGTCCCATGTAACAGGGAGCTTACTGTCGGCAAATGGCTTTTCCCAAGTATCTTGCGCTCGGCTTCCAGTCTAACCGGGTGCAGTTGAATAACAGTATTTCACATGGAGCAACTGCCTATCTGACTTCCACAACCCAGTAACTGGGTAACACGATACCCCTTGGTAAGACTGATTGTCAGAATTTCGGACTACTGTCGACCCGTAAAAGATCCACAATTGACAGCCGGGACCAACGGCTTAACGTGCTTTCCAAGGCATGGAGGAGTCTCAGTACGTAAAGATGGTCACCCATCCATGAAACAACGAGCGTCTTGCTTTAGTGACAAATATCACATGGAAAAACTCAATAACAACCGACTCAAGATTCGAACCCAGGACGTCCTTCCTGGGTCGCGGATAAATTCTAAATAGAGTGCCCGCAACCCTTGGCTCACAGGCAACTGTAGGAACAAGGGTGGGTTTTAGTCAGTAAAAGTCTGACACGCCATCCCGCTCCACCCAGAGTGGGAGAAGTCATTGGATGATTTCACAACCCACAAAAAACAAAACAACGTCCTTCCTATTCAGCATCTAAAATTAGTATCTAAAATTTACTATGGCTGCCATGGGCAGAAGTGGTATCTAAAATTTACTGTGGCTGCCATGGGCAGTAGTGGTATCTAAAATTTACTGTGACTGCCATGGGCAGAAATGGTATCTAAAATGTACTATGGCTGCCATGGGCAGAAGTGGTATCTAAAATTAACTATGGTTGCCATGAGCAGAAGTGGTATCAAAAATTTACTATGGCTGCCATGGGCAGAAGTGGTATCTAAAATTTACTATGGTTGCCATGGGTAGAAGTGGTATCTAAAATTTACTGTGGCTGCCATGGGCAGAAGTGGTATCTAAAATTTACTGTGGCTGCCATGGGCAGAAGTGGTATCTAAAATTTACTATGGCTGCCATGGGCAGTAGTGGTATCTAAAATTTACTGTGGCTGCCGTGGGCAGAAGTGGTATCTAAAATTTACTGTGGCTGCCATGGGCAGTAGTGGTATCTAAAATTTACTATGGCTGCCATGGGCAGAAGTGGTATCTAAAATTTACTGTGGCTGCCATGGGCAGAAGTGGTATCTAAAATTTACTGTGGCTGCCATGGGCAGAAGTGGTATCTAAAATTTACTGTGGCTGCCATGGGCAGTAGTGGTATCTAAAATTTACTATGGCTGCCATGGGCAGAAGTGGTATCTAAAATTTACTGTGGCTGCCATGGGCAGTAGTGGTATCTAAAATTTACTGTGACTGCCATGGGCAGAAATGGTATCTAAAATGTATTATGGCTGCCATGGGCAGAAGTGGTATCTAAAATTTACTATGGTTGCCATAAGCAGAAGTGGTATCAAAAATTTAGTATGGCTGCCATGGGCAGAAGTGGTATCTAAAATTTACTATGGTTGCCATGGGTAGAAGTGGTATCTAAAATTTACTATCGCTGCCATGGGCAGAAGTGGTATTTAAAATTTACTATGGCTGCTATGGGCAGAAGTGGTATCTAAAATTTACTGTGACTGCCATGGGCAGAAATGGTATCTAAAATGTACTATGGCTGCCATGGGCAGAAGTGGTATCTAAAATTAACTATGGTTGCCATGAGCAGAAGTGTTATCAAAAATTTACTATGGCTGCCATGGGCAGAAGTGGTATCTAAAATTTACTATGGTTGCCATGGGTAGAAGTGGTATCTAAAATTTACTATCGCTGCCATGGCCAGAAGTGGTATCTAAAATTTACTATGGCTGCTATGGGCAGAAGTGGTATCAAAAATGTACTGTGGCTGCCATGGGCAGAAGTGGTATCTAAAATTTACTATGGTTGCTATGCGCAGAAGTGTTATCTAGAATTTACTATGACTGCCATGGGCCGAAGTGGTATCTAAAATTTACTGTGACTGCCATGGCCAGAAGTGATATCTAAAATTTACTGTGGCTGCCATGGCCAGAAGTGGTATCTAAAATTTACTATGGCTGCTATGGGCAGAAGTGGTATCAAAAATGTACTGTGGCTGCCATGGCCAGAAGTGGTATCTAAAATTTACTGTGGTTGCCATGGCCAGAAGAGGTATCTAAAATTTACTGTGGCTGCTATGGGCAGAAGTGGTATCAAAAATTTACTATGGCTGCCAGGGCAGAAGTGGTATCAAGAATTTGACCACGCATTTTCATTACACCCTGTATATTAAACCGCCAAGAGATATATAAATGTGAGGCCATAAGCTAAACTAGTTGTTGTTTGTTGTTTTGTCTCTAGAAATAACAAAATGCCAGAAATAGCTCTTGTGAAGTTATTTGGGACTGTTGTGGTCGGGTGCGTGGATTAAATGGGATCATTAACACTTTGCGTTTCATGGAGTACCTCTGATGTAAGCTGGTTAGTCTCGTTGCTAATCCTTCGGTAGGAATGGTTTGTTTTACAGAATACTCTTATGAGTGAGGTAGGAAACGCGCGTTATGTGAAACACGTTAATACAGACCTACATATTTAACTGGGATGGTTTCCGGTTTAGGTTTTTAACTCTACAATATTAAACTATGTCACATAAACATATTGTCGGACTCAGAATAACGTTATGTTGACTTGATTAATTATTTATGCACACACAAGTTCAAAGGTGGACTTAATGCCTCAGGCATTTTCTACCAGTTAACCTTTGGGTTATGCAGAGACAAATAGTGGTAATGCGAAATAGAAATTTAAACGTATTTAAGATTTATTCAAACACAAAGATATACTCGTACATCTGTATTATAAAAATTCAATGTCCTTACTGACTGACTGATATATCAACGCACAGCCTAAACCGCTGGTCCTAGAGACATGAAATTTGGAGGGTGTGTTCTTTGTGAAGAGCAATTATCCACTAAGAAAGGGTTTTTCAAAAGTCAATCCTTCAGGGGATGAAAAAGGGGTTGAAAATTTATACCGGGGGAAGCCACTGTCAGAAGCTAGTAATAAATAAAATATAAATATACTATACACAGACATTACATCACAAACATTAACATACCTACATAAATATTAGGTACAAATAGATATTTGGATAAAAAATTAGCACTGAATCGATACTACTGCCAATTTCTTATAGTATAATTAACAAGTGCTTTTTTGGTCATCTTAATTACCTAACAATTTTTTTACTGCTTGAACATGAAAATTGAAAGTGTGATAATTGTTAAACTATAAATCTGAGATGGTTTCCTTAATCGGAGCTGTTCTTAAAAGGCTTCAGAATAGATCGCCGTTGAATAAATTAAAAAATTATATTTTTCAGTTTTTTATTAACAATTTACGTAGTTGAGTTTTTGAGATATTAGCAAAAAACCAAACCCCCTTGTTTTTTCAGTAAATTTTTGCAGTTTTTGCGAGCGGATCTAGTTACAAACGGAAACGGCTCCAACGATTTTCATGAAATTTACTATGCAAAAGGGGGTTTCGGGGGCGATAAAGTTTCATTTCCAAAAAACACGATTTACTTAAAAAAAAAAACAAAGCAAAGCTCGGTCAAGCAGGTAATGTTAATTAATATTAACAAAATATACATAAATAACAATGTGAATAAATATGAATATAATAAAACACAACTCTAAAAATATGATAAAAAAACATTTATTTAGCATTTACAAAGCCTCCACAGAGAGCTAAAAGTAACATTAAAACTAAGTTTAGAATAAATTAATGTACATAGATTAGTGATAATGTTAATTAGATTTCAATTTTCTGTTAGCTATAGTTTCTTCGTCGTCGAGGCATTGACCGTACCTTACTTCCATGCATTTGCTTCCCTGAAAGTAAAAGAAAACAGAAAATATTAGGATAATAGAAACATAGATCTTGAAAATTTCGATCGTGGGGATCGTGTAGATATAATCATGAATAATTCTTGTTTTTTTTTTTGGTTTTTGCCAACTTCAGAAGTAAAAATACTTATAAAGTTGCCATTTTTTGTTACGGATGACCAATGAGCTGAAATAACCTCGGATTGACTTGGAAATACATAATATTCAAATAAACTTTATATTTTTATTCTTATATAATAGAATACAATACTCTTTATTATGTACACCATATAAGTTACAATAAAAATATGAAGAAAACATTACATAGGGTGACACAATGGGCGGCCTTATCGCTAATAGCGATCTTTATTTACAAAATTAGTTATTTATTTGTTTCTTTGCATTTTGTAAAAAAGACCATAGATGTACATTTGGCTTTGGGTCAGTAAGATACGCCGTCGCGCGTCTGGTTAGCAGACACAATAGATTTTTAATTGTTTCCGGCCCATGCACTGGGCCGGTAGACGTGACTATATATAGTACAAAACCCATGAGACAGAGGGACCTACTGACAGATGAGCGAGAGCAATAGGGTTACTTATGCACCTTAAAAACCCAGACTGCTAACAAAATGTGACATTCTATCAGCGATTACGATTAAAAAGACCAGTAAAAAGTAAAATATTCAATCAATCTGCCTAGCCTTTTCCAACTATCTTGGGGTCGGCTTCCTTTCCTTCGAATACCAGTATTTTACATGGAAAAACTGAAAAACACATGGCTTAAAAAATAACTAGTCCACCATCTTTGAGAATGTGACATAATGAATAAAAATTACATCACTTAGCTAACCATGCATTGTCATCCAAACATAGCATGAATACAAAATTTTAGCTCAATCTGAAACCTAAAATTATCTTCATAGGTTTTTTTACATAGTAACAATTGAAGCTACTATTAAAAAGCATGTTAAAAATAAGTTCAAAAAATTTTCAAGTGCATCGAAAAAGTCACGTGGCCAAAAGGGCCTTAAGTTATGGTCGTTGACGATTATTATCCAAATGATTTACTGGCATATGTATGACTTTGTCCGCAGTAAATCATAAAAATATACTTGCCATTACAAAAGGAGTAGAAAAATAATGGTATGGCATAAAAAAAAGAGTAACATGATGAAAACACATATTTTATGAAAGATTTTAGCATTGTGTTTGATAAAGTAAAATAAAAATATCTTTCACCGCTGACAAAAACTTTTTCTTTTGTCCATTCTTTTAGACACTCGCATTTTTTTCATTTACTCGTTGAGTAATCTGTATCTTATATTTTACCGATTGGTAAAGAGTGCAGTTTTCTTTTTTTAAAGTGACTGAAGTAAACATTTCGTATTCTTCGAGGTCATCAAACCTCGAAGAATACGAAATGTTTACTTTAATTTAGCTGGGATTATTAAAAAATATATACCAAAAAATAAAAAATTAAATTAAATTCACCGTCACACAGAGAGCCATTGCTTTTTTATGATTAGAAAGGATAACAATTTTTAAGAGTTTAAAAAAACTAAAACACACATTTTATTTTTTATTGTTCGTGCTTTTCTCAGCTTTTCATTTGTTACCCATATCATAGAAATACATACAATGTAACTAGTCCGCCATATTGAATTTAAAATGACGTCACTTAGCTATCCTTGCAATGGTGCCGATTCTATTGTGCACAAACTAAACTTAATTTAGGCTATTGCTATCTTTTTCTCGCTCTAATAAAACAAGAAAGAGATGGACGTAATTTAGAGCTGTAATATTTAGTCGAACTAATATTTCCATATAAATAAAAAAATAAATAAAAAAGCGGTACAGCGCAAGGCGTAAACTAACTTGACATCTCTAACTTAGTTCATAGCTATTGCCGTCCTTTTTTCGAACTGCCTTTTAGGAAATTACAGTGATTGTCTAATTTTAGTTTAGTTATTGAACAAGAGAATCGGCACCATTGTCATCTCAACTAAACATGTAAGCAAAATTTCAGCTTAATCGGAAACCGGGAAGTGGGTCAAATTTAACTTCTAAAATTTGTTTACATTGTTACCTGACGAGTGGTCATAAAAACAAATCGTTTGTACGACCGCACTTTTTTCACTTTTAAGTGTTTTTTTTCTGTGGTCGAAAACTCTATTAAAAACTATACTTGACTAGATTACGCATCTTTTTTTTACTGGGTACCCTGCACTGTGACATAGAGACTTTTTTTTAAATTGTTGAAATTTCGTCTGTCAACAGTCAGTTTTAGTCGCGTTCACAAACATGTAAACTCACATACACAAGACACCCATTATACATTGTAAACAGTATAGTATAATATTGTGGCCACTCAGATCCTGAAATTTTACGGGCTAGAATTGGCCATTGCGTACAAGGTACAATTTTTTGTTCTAGTATCCGGCATAATATCATTATTATTATGAGTTACTATGGTTATAACTTTTTACGCTTTGACTTGACCGTTACGTGAAAGGTTACCTTTCACTGCTTACATACGTGTACTTAGTACGGATGATGGTTATTATTCATATCTGTTGTATAAGGAAAATGATTAAGTACTTTTGCACGTTTTGATCTGCTATGTATTTTAATTCAACGTTACTAGCAATGTTACATCCGTCTGTTTGGTTATAAAAAAGTGAATTATTTTAAACTAGCTTCTGTCCGCGGAGAACCTGTGATAAAAAAAATCTGCCTTCAAAAATAACCTATTATTATTTTGATACTAGCTGACCCGACAGACGTTGTCTGGTTAGCTATGAATTGTCAAACGCGCGAATTTTAAATAGTCGTTAAGTTTTCTAATTTTCCGCGCAAATTTCTTATTTTTTTCTTGCATAAGAACCTCCTCCTGACAATAACAAACACAATAAAAAAAGAATTAGCGAAATCGGCCTAACCGCTCACGCGTAATGCCGTGACCAAGAGAAATAGGGATCCATTTTTATATATACAGGGTGTAACGGAAAGGTGTGGTCATATTTTAAAAACCAGTTCTGCCCATGGAAATGAACAACTTTCTCAAAGAAAAAATAGAAAATTCCCATAATAAAAATTAAACTTTCCTTAGAAAGTTATCATCAGCTGATCAACATTTTTTTGGGGGGTAAAAAAATTGAGAATTACTTCCAGTTTTATTGAATAGAGTTGTTCATATCGATGGGCAGATGCAGTTCTTAAAAGATGACCACACCTTTCTGTTATACCCTGCATTGATAGATTTACGAGTAGATGTAAGAAGCAGCGTAAAAATACAAGAGCGTATGCTATTGTTTATATTTCTATCTATATGTCATTTCCTTCTTTGCAAAATCTACGAGTATTTTCATGCGAAACACTTCACTTGTCACACGCTAGTCCGCTACGCACTTTACTCCAAAATGTCAATCTATTTACACAAACCTAAGAGAACTATAGACCCACTAACACAAAAACAAACGTAACTTTCTTCACAGCAGTCTGTTTCCCACTTCACACCTACTATTGACACAATACTTTCATCTTCCCCTACTAAGATACTTAAGGAAAGTAAAATGATCCGTGACATAACGGAACTCGACTGCCAGTCGCGTTAACTTTCACTTGGAAGAGTTTACGTAACCTCTCTAGACGTAACCGTACCTTCTCATTAATCTTCGGTTTAAATTTATTTATTATTCGTGAAATTCGTTTTGGGCCGGTGGGTTTCGTGAGGGCCGGGTTTGGAAAAGCTTTTACGTAATTAAGATGTGTGGAAATTGATAGTGGAGAGAAACTAAACTTGATTACAGAGATGTATCAAGACTGCATCGTAAAAATCTTCATCACAATCATTTTTATTGTCTTTAATCAATTTGGAGGGGTTGATATATAGTAGGTATCTTCATAGATATCATCATTGTCTTTATGTAGAACTTTGACGTCCAAAAAGTGCTAGCTTTCAGCCTAATTTCAATTAATTTTGGATTTTACTAATTTTCTACACAGAGCAAGCAGTTCATCGTAGCTATATTTTTTATATTTTTACCCAACTTAAAGGAATATTAATGTTTTTTATAGATATGCTTGGATTCATAAAATTCATATTGGTCAACATTAAATTGGACTTGAATACACCCTAAATTTACAAAGATTTCAAGAATCAATGTTCAACTAACCTTGGCAATATAAGCTTTCATGTAGAAGTTTCCAAACAGAATGATGAAGGAAATCATGTAGATGATGAGCACGTAGTGCATCCACAGCGGAAACTCGCAGCCAGTCCTGATGCCGTTGATACCGAGGACCAAAGCGCAGGTGAACTGGATCTGAAAGGAGTATAAGGTTTGTTAATTGACGACAGTGAAGACAATCTCAGTCACAATGACGAATTCAAATGAGTAAAAAGGTGAAATGAAAAAATAAGGTTTCACTAAATATATTTAAGCGTATAAAAAAAATTATTACTATCTATCAGAAATTCGAATAAAATACAGAGTAAAACGTGCTATAAGTTTTGAATATCAAATTATCCCTTTTATTACTAAAATCACTTAAAAATTCTCAGGTTAAAGAAAACACAATAAGATCCCTGACACTCACGATACTATTAAAATAACTAAAAAATAAAGCAATTTTTAGAAAAAAATAACTTTTGAGATGGAACTTTTATCTATAGTCGATCAGCATTGATTGTTTGGAATATATTATTTATACAGAAACTGTTATTATGCACTTAAAGTTATCGTAACTGAAAACCGTCTTAGAAAAGTATTACGAAAAAGAAAATATTGTCTTGAATCTTGAACTTAACCCACAATTTATTTAGGCTCTTATTACTGTACTCTGATTTTATGAATTCTTTCAAGCATCTGTAGTAGTATTTATTTTTAGTTTGATCAGTTTCTAAAAGACCTGCTTTTACATCGTACGATTATTATCAAAGGAGAGATGACCGACTTGATGCCATCACTATTACACTGAATTATAGGTAATGTTCGAATCTCGAGTGGAGTGAATAAGTATAAAAAAAAGTTTCTTTGTGAAAGTTGTTTATAATCATGAGTACAATCACGTGTTAAAGTATCGGTCACTAATTACCAGTCACCCTATATAACTATTTAGCAATCCTTATTCTATATTTATTGTTCTCACAATTGGGAGTGACAAGACTTTTATTTAATCGACTATAATAAGGGCGTAGGTTTCATAATAAAGTCATTTTCCCAATAGAACAGATAAGCATCTAGATGGTAGAGTTTGGTCCTCTGCTTACTATTGTGATAGTTTGTAACGTTAGTGATCGTTCTCATTTTATTTTAACAAGTCCGTCTCAAAAATTTTATTTTGTTTTTAGAAACTTATCAATACTTAACAATACTTTTCAAAGTATTCAAATAAATAATTATGAAAGTTGAAGGTTAGATGGTTAGCACAATGGAATGAACGGAAGGTTGAGTTGAAAGTAGTGAAGGTGATGAGGTCAAAACCGATATATTAGCAATTCCAACATCATATTATTGGCACAGTGTATACTAAAATTCTGAATTTTGAAGCGATCGCATATTTTACCTCGATTTTAACGGAGCAGACCAGAGGAAAGTTACAGAAGGAGGATTCATAAGTCAATACATGCTAAATTTCATTTAGGTACCTACGTAGGTATAAAACGAGGAAAATTACTAAAACTACGTTGCTAAAATGTTCGACTAATATCAGCGGTATTTCCGTGATAAATTGAACAAAATGACCAAATAATTGAAAACTGATTCCCATCTAAGTTCAAATTATTTGAGTCAGGTGAAACCCAAAAACTATTTAATTGGAATAATTTGACCCACGTGTTAAAGCTTCTAAAACCGCTGTAGCACTTTTCAACCCGGATGCGAGTAGTTACACAAACTCTAATTAACATAGTAAATGTTCGTAATATTACCTAACTAAAGTGTTTCATAACATTGAAAGAAAAACAAAGGCATATCAACACGCAATGCTATGCGTGTCGCGTGTCGTCGCAAACTCCGATTATACACAAATATACTTAATTTTGTTAATAATGGCACATAAACTTTACGAATCCGGTTTCAAATTTTAGTTTTACTAGTTGTTGCCCGTGACTTTGTCCACATACAAAGTTAAACCAACGCTTCATCTGCTCAGGGGCAGAGTTCAAACCGTTGTATTTGAACCTATTAATATGCATCTTGTCACAAGTTTTCAATTTCTGTGGTGTACTTTAAAGTCTCCGTTATTTTTTAGGGTTCCGTACCCGAAGGGTCCAAATGGAGCCCAATTGCTGTCACTCACGTGTCCGTCTGTCCGTCTGTCTGTTACAATTTTTTTTTCCGATTTTTTTTTAACTTCCCATTGACCTATGAACTTGAAATTTGGTGATAACGTTTACTATTACGAATATTTTGCTAACAAATATAAACATATTGATAAATAGATTTTGTCTTTGATAATTCCATCATTTGGTACGGAACCCTAAACGTGCGAAGTCCGACACGTTCTTGGCCAGTTTTTTATACACGGAAACATATTTCAAATGTATAGATAACCAGCACTTCACTCGTGATCAGGTCCACATGGATTTAGAAAATACAGCCCATATTAAATATAATTTTTATAATCTATATCACCCACAATTTATGTTGCTTTCTACCAGTGAAAAAAAATTGAAATTGGATTTTAGTTCCGGACTAAAAAACAAAACCTCTATATAATATTAGTATAGATAAGTCATTTTGTGGGTTTATGCAAATTTTCCGTAGGCGTAGAAAGATCCTAGCAAGTAACTAGGCTAGTCATGTTAGCACTGAAAGTTGCGTTCGAAACGTCTTGTTTTAGTAACATTGGAAAATATTTAACAAGAAATTATTTACCGAGAAATCTTACTCTTGGTTTTCTAAGCAACAGAATTAATACATATTAATTCAGTTACTTTAACGGTTCACCTTTAAAAAAACATGTCTATGTAGAAAATATACATATAGGTAAGACAAGGTATGTCATGTAGATACCGACCAGATTCCAGAAAATTCTCAACACATTGTTCAGAAGTTACGCAGCTCTTTAGTTCGCAAACTTTTATGTTATGTGCCTTGAAATCTGTGCCTAAATAGTTAAAATATTTCTCTCACAACAGAGACTAGACACTATTTGTTGATATTCTTAGAATATAGAGCAAAGGATATTTTTGGGTTTATTTGCCAATTTATTGCAGGCCAATATAAAAGGACGGCCAAGAAATAAATGCTTTTGGCGTATGAAAGTTGACACAATTGACCAAATCAATTCGAATATAAAAGATGAATGAAGCGGCCGGGAATCGAGGTCAGTGACTTACAATTTAAGAGATTTATGTCCTGCTGTTAATATTGTTACAATTGAATCATCCGTAGTAGTGATTTCGAATGAAAGATAGCTGTTTTATTTTGTTATTTTGATATCATTTAAATTGATCTGTTGGTTTGCTTGTCAGTAAATGAATTATTGTACTATGGGTAAATGGAATTTCTGCTATTATGCCTATTCATTGCATATATTAAGAACAAAGTGGTGCTTAAACATGAGAAGAAAATGGTTAGTAAAAAATAAAGGAAGATAAAATTAATCATTACCTACGTAATTCTATTGTTCCAGCCTGTATGTCATTACAGCAGTTCCATATACTCGTAATTCTGTTTTCTACTATGAATATCACATACTAATGAGCCAATCCTTTCTGTGCAAGTCCAGAAGTAGAAATAACAACCATTTTATGAGAAATGGTCGTCGCAGTTGCTTCGATATCGCATTCTCTCGTTTCATCTGTCCTGCACGCGTAGCGTGAGCAATTCTATCCCTATTCGACCAAGAATAGACAAAGTTCTTTCTATCCAACTCCACAACTCTTCTGCCCGAGCATGGGGCGACCCGTAGACTCGCGAGTCGCGTTTCTATGACGTTAAAGACATTATTCATTTTTTCCATAGCAACGGGGAGGTAGTTAGTGATGTAGATAAGCTAAGCTAAGAATTCTACGATAATATTATGTTTCGTTATCGAAAAAAATGTGTCAAAGGGCAAGTTATAAAACCTTTTGAACGTAACTCAAAGCCACAACGAAATGTTTTAATTTTATTCTGTGTCGGCTGTTTGTTTGTTGTACTGTAACTGTGGCTGTCGGATAGACTGATCGAGTTGGAGTTCTGAATTAACAGCAAAGTAAATAAATAATGAAACATTAGAAAAATGTAGTTGATGTGGAAAATAACAGAATAATTATTCAATTTTGGAAAAGTTTTATTGTAGCCCCCCGGCATGTTTTGAAAATCAACTTCAACCTATAATGCTGTGTGAGTTTAACTCTTGATTAATGGCTTTTTTGGAAGATTTACCACAGTTTTAAAATATTGAATTAGTCACAAAATTTAGTTTTTAAAATCAATTTAAGTGAGTAGATCTTGTCTAGATCCAATATGATGGTAGACTATTTGACACAGAAATGTTTCTACCCCCTAGTTTCAAAAGTAGAGAAAAATTGGTCTTCATGCTTTACATTGTAGACTTTTGTCGAAGGAAGAATAGAAACATTTCTTATCTTTAGTTTTGACATTGCCATGCTTAGAACTGTAGAAATCTTTCCACAATCCGTCATTTTGTCTATTCTTCCTTCGTCAAAAACCGTTTCTATGGTGGTCATGCTACGCGTGCTGAGCCTTCGAGCGCATCCCGTCATATTTTTTTCTCTCTACATCAATGTCAACCTACCGTTGGGACTTACTTCTCGGCGCTTATTACTCCAACGTTTAGGTTATAGAACTCACCAGCTGCATAATGGTGAGGTACTTCTTCCACCACAGGTACTTGCTGACTGTGGGCCCGAAGACCGACAGGCCGTAGTAGGTGTACATGAGCACGTGGATGCCACTGTTTACCATGGCAGGGAGGAAAGCTGGAATGAAAATAGAGGGTCAATAAACTGTGATTAAAATCAATTTGAAAAGTTGAAAATTTAGTGTGCAGTGCCAGCTTAGACTATGAAAGGATATAGACGCAACGTCATTAAACATTAAATGAAGCAGGACCGTTAAAATGTGTGAGTGACCTCGACGAACATAACGATGACGTTTCGGCTTCTCATTTTATCTGTGTGAGCTTATTTTGCGTGTACAGATACAAGCCGGCTTCTCATTCTGATACTTCAGATTGCTGGCTTTTGACACTTTGTCTATAACCTTTCATAGTCTACGAGTGCCAGTCTTTTTTTTTGGGTGGGAAACCATCAAATGACTTCTCCAGCTCTGGGTGGAGTGGGATGTGAGACTCTTATGGACTAAAACCAACTCGTGTTCCTTCAGTTGCCTGTGCTTTCTACGGCCGCGGTATCTCTTTCAAAAACGCCTGCAACCCTGGCAGGCCAGCTTTTTTTTCTTAATAGCAAAAAAAAACTCAGCTATGTGGTAAATGATCCAATCAAAATTAATTGATTACTTAAAATGCTCTGTAGTTACGAGTTTTCTAAAGGCTGTTTTGTGACCGGAAATCCTTTCAGATAGATAGAGCATTAGATAAATTGAAAATTTGAAATTCAATGAATTACGAAGTCAAGAAGGAAACCGGCCAAGTGCGAATTGGATTCGCGCGCAGTGTTCCGAACGAAATATTTTTTTTAACATGGTTTTTTTTAAACTACAGATTTTTTATAGGTTTTCCTATAATCTTAAGTAGGTATAGAACAATTTATTATATTTATTTCAAAATAGTAGTTTCGGTAATGGTAATTTTTCATCTATTTTCTTAAATAATTTAATAACTATTTATTTTAATATTGTGAAAAATATATATTCGAAACATAGGGTACATAATTAAATTAATACATAACTTAACCTGTGAAGCCCTGCGACTCACTGGTGAGTCGGACAAAAAAAAAAAAAAATTAAAAAGAAAAAAAAAAAAATAGTCGGCTGTCAACCCGGGTTGTTGTCGGGGTTCAATTTGACAACCCGGATTTGGCCGCGGGGGTTGAAGGGTGGGATAAAAAAAGTAAAATAAAATATGTAAAAACGGCGTGCCGCTTGTACATATTTTTATTTAATTAAGTATATTACTACCTGAACTGTAGGATGAACTTGACCCAAGGTACTGTTAAGGTACATTATAATTTAAAAAAAAAATCGATTACCACCCTATAAGTCATTCATTTACATACGTTATATGTCCGTATTTGGGTCACACCAAATTTCAACTTAGTCGGTCCAGTAGATTTGGAGCAAATTGGCAGACGGACAGACAGATGCACGAGTGCCTGCCTGTCTCGAATCCTTTAAGGGTTCTGTTTTTACTTTCGGATGTTCGGAACCCTAAAAACATTCAATTATCAATAAAGCAGATAGTATAGAACAGGTCAAGACCGGTTTCTTTTATGTAAACCCTAGTCGTTCATCTCACTTAAAAACTCTTTTTACGACTAAAAAGATTTGAATAGCCCTTAACTTATCAATATCTGAAAATAGCAATGACTAAGCGAATTTCGTTCAGGCTCCCGAAAATTATCATGATTCAAGCAATTTCATTAAAAAAATACTCTTGGAAATCAGGTTAAATACTTGATTATATTGAGGCTCCAGATACAGAATGTATCAGCAATAATTATTTAAAAAATAAAAAAAATGTTAAGGATTGGCAAGCCTTGGGCACGCCGCAATTGCTGCGGTAAGGCCCCTCTTTAAGGAGTTGTTAGAGAGGCACCACGGCGTTCCCACCTTCCGCCTGACGCTGGTCCTCACCGGACATGGATGTTTCGGGAGGTTCCTGTGTAGGATAAGGCTTAGGGAAACGCTCGGGTGTCACCACTGTGTGGATCGCCCAGAGGACACGGTAGAGCATACCGTGGAGTTGTGCCCCACTTGGGCGAATCCCCGCCGTGTCCTCGTGGAGTCGATCGGCGGCAGCGACCTCTCGCGCCCGCCCCTGGTCCAGGCCATGGTACAGAGCGAGAGGGAATGGGAAGCAGTCTCCCTCATTCTGCGAAGAAATAATGCTCGCGAAGGAGGAGGGGGAACGGGTGAGGGAGACTCAACAGATTCACCCTCACGCCCCCAGCAGCAGCCGAAACCGGAGACGCCCTGGACGTCGGGGGTTGCGAGATGATCTCCGCGCACTGTAGACGCGGGCCTGCGGACGGCGAGCAGTGGGTTGCTCGCCGTTTGATCAGTACCAGGCCCGAGAGTCGAAAGCGCGTAATGTTCCACGCGCGCCTCAAAGTGATGTCAGCAATGCATGACGGGGTCCGTCATGGCCGATGCCTGCCCAGGGGTCGTGGATAAATTCGGAACAGAGCTACCGTGCCGCGGTGCACTCAGGCAGGGAAGGAAAAGGGGTGGGTTTTAGTCAGTGAGAGTCTGATACGCTTCTCCCGCTCCACCCAGAGCTGGAGAAGTCATAGGATGATTTCCGAACACCACAAAAAAAAAGGATTGGTAAGCCTGCTTAATCCCTCCAAAAGTAGTTTTCACTTTAATTTTCACTGATAAAATGTCATTTTAGAACCTCGTATATAATTTAGCGCAACAATTGAAAAAGTAATCTACTAGAAACATATATTTTTTTCATAGCTTTTACCACAAAGCCAAAAGAAGGATTAGACTTCGTACGAGCCATGATTTTGCAAATCTTGTCATTACTCCCTGAATCCCTCGTACTTTCTAATAAATTAGGTCCCAATCGATCTATTAAAGTCTAGACGATCTGAACAAAAGAATAATACTTTTCAAGGAAAAAAATTTAAATTTAAATATCTCATTAATTATGCTACGCATTAATTACATGACAGTTCATGTCATCAAGTAATTAATGATCGTCAAAATTTAAATTTCCTCTGCCCTTCGGTTTATTTGACATCTGTCAACACAGGTATTTGTGTAAAAATATTTATTCAGCGAATATTTTTACGAAGAAATATTTTTAAAGTCACGGCTGAACGGTTATGCTAATAGTTGTAGTCGTGAATCTTGAACGGTTGCTATGAGAACAGTAGAGAAAAAAATAGTGATAACCATCAATGGTGTTACAAATAACACTAAACAGCACTATAACTACTATGTCACAAAGATGAGATCGCAAGAGAGGAGATCACATTCGTCATGACTGCAAATAGTGATGACCCCAGGCAAATTAGGTTACGCTCTGCCGTGAGACCTCTTTACAGTTTTCCCAGGGGTGTGCCATTTACGGGGGATGCAGTGGCCCGGGGTAGAGTCGTATTGGCGGTGTCTCTGGACATCGCCAATGCCTTCAACACCCTGCCCTGGAGTTGCATAATGGAGGCACTCCGGTATCACCGGGTGCCGCCCTACCTCCGTCGCATGGTCGTGGCATATTTGACGGACAGGGCCGTCATCTACACTGGTCGCCAGGGAGAATGGAACCGGCGAGATAAATGTCGTGCGGTTTTCCGCAGGGATCGGTCCTGGGACCGCCTCTGTGGAACATCGGGTACAACTGGGTGCTTCGCGCCGACCTCCCTAGCGGCGTTAGCGTAGTTGGCTACGCTGACGACACGCTGATCCTGGCGTAGGGGAGGTCGTACCAGGCGGCGGCCGACTTGATGTCACGCGGGGTTGCGACAGTCGTTGAGAGGATCCGGCAACTGGGACTCAAGGTGGCATTGCACAAGTCCGATGCAATGTGTATTCATGGTCCTTGGAACGCGCCACCGTCGGGTTCCCGGATAACGGTACGAGAGATTCACATCGGCGTTGAGAGGACGATGAGGTACCTGGGTCTCGTCCTCGACAGCCGGTGGAACTTCGTCGAGCATTTCCGACGTTTGGCTCCCAGACTGGAATGGGCCAGTGCTGCTTTGAAGCGGCTCCTGCCCAATCTGGGGGGTCCAAACGCCTCCTGCAGGAGGCTATACATGGGGATCGTGCGGTCCATGGCCCTTTACGGGGCACCGGTGTGGGCGTGTTCTCTGAGGCGGCGACCAGCTCGCGGTCATGGCCATTCGGCTCGTCCGAGAATACCGCACGGTGTCCTGTGAGGCGGCGAGTCTCCTTGCCGGACTGTCACCATGGGATCTGGAGGCCAGGGTCCTCGTGCTGCTCTAAGAGGAGGCCAAACGCCGGGGCGAAACTCTGCTGCCGCGACACCTCGTGGCTTGGCGGATGGAGCTCCGGCAAGATCTCATGGCGACATGAAGACAGCGACTGTCACAACCCAGCGCTGGGCACGCCACCATTGCGGCGGTAGTGCCCCTCTTTGAGTGGCTGGAGAGGAGTCACGGTGTCCTCAGCTTCCGCCTGATGCAGGTCCCCACCGGACACGGTTGGGACGTCGATTCCTGCATCAAATCAGGCGGGAGGAAACGCCCGGGTGTTACGACTGTGTGGATCGCCCAGAAGACACGATGGAGCATACGGTGGAGGTCTGCCCCGCTTGGGCGGAGCACCGCCGTATCCTCGTGGATGCGATAGGTGGCGGCGACCTCTCGCGCCCGGCCCTGGTTCATCCCCGGCCCGACCCGACCATGGTACGGAGCGAGAGGGAATGGGAAGCAGTCTCCGCCTTCTGCGAAGCAGTAATGCTCGCGAAGGCGGAGGCGGGACGCGTGAGGGAAGCTCAACGGAGTGCCCCTCACGGCCCCGGCCGCTACCACCGCAGGAGAGGTACTGGGCGTACTGGACGTAGGACGTCGCGAGACGATCTCTGGCCATCGTAGAACCGGGCCTGCGGACGGCGAGCAGTGGGTAGCTCGCCGTCCGATCAGCACCAGGACCGTGAGTCGACGGTGCGTAATGTTCCACGCGCGCCTCAAAGAGATTAGTGTCAGCCACCACTGACGGGGCCTATAGTGGCCGGTGCCTGCATGCCTAGGGGTAGCGGATACATTCTGAAAATGAGTTACCGCACCCCTGGGCACTCAGGCAGGGAAGGAACAGGGGTGAGTTTTAGTCAGTAAGAGTCTGACACGCCCTCCCGCTCCATCCAGAGCAGGAGAAGTCATTAGATGATTTCCCACCCCACCAAAAAAAAAGGGGTGTGCCATAATAGGCGTTGTACAGAGGGGGTTCCAGGGTGGCCTTTAAAGAGGTCACGAGACCCCTATCATATGCTGAAGGTGTTGATGCTAAGTTGCTCACTAGGAAACACTTTTTTTTAATAGCGCTACACAAGGATTTACTCCTGTATCGTGGGTTTCCATCTAGCATTTTTGAACACTACTACACTTACATAAATTGTTGACTATAGTACTCTTGACACAATAAATTCAACCTACAAGAACGTATGCCTCGTTCACAAGATTTTAGATTAGTTGTTTTACAGTAGTTTACCCGTCGAACTAAGTACACAAAGCGACCTCAATCTGGCTTAGTAGTAGCAAGACTATCTTAAGTTAAACTACTACGTAGTTCTGTAGCTCAATTTCCTAGTTTAGAATGTATTTGGACTCAGCTTCCTTTATTCTAAGATTGATTGTCCTCGGAGGTAATTTAGTCTAACTCTTTGGAACTCTATCTTACTGGAACGTTAAGCAGAAAAACGGTAGAAATAAAAAATCGAAGGTACTTTCAATTTCTACCGTTTTTTTCTTACATATTGTATCGATAAACGAGCGTCGTGATAAATGTGTAGACTTAGATTTATGTTGGTGCCTGGATCTAATGCTCTGAGTCTGAAACGGCCATTGGCGTTTAAAATTAAATAGGAAATTACTTTTGTATATTTAAAGGAGATTTTGAAGTGAAATCTTCTTTAGGCGCGTTGGGCATTTTTGAGATGAGAAAAAACTATACAGACACCGCTACGAGTGCTATGACGATACGCGTCGTAGCACTCGTAGTGGATCGCGTAGCGGATTGAAGTGAAAACTTCTTTAGGCGCGTTGGGCATTTTCGAGATAGTAAAAAACAATTGAACTCACCACCGATACCGACACCGCTAGTTGTTAAAGTTTTCACTTCTGTCAACACTCTCGGAGTGCCACTCTTTTTTTTGTAGGTACTGATTCAATATTATTTTTCATTTTTTTTAAAACGTTGCCCCACTCTAGGAATTATTACTGTATCGTGGGTGCATTCACAAACATGTACACTCACATACACAAGACACCCAGACCCGGAACAACTATCTGTAGGTTATACAACTAATAATTTATTTATTCTATCCCACTCCTAGGCAAATATCAATGTTTAATACATTCATAAATATCTAGTTAAACTGTTTACATACTTTGGAATGACAAAAGTATTTAAGCGATGATGATTACGTAATTAAAACCGGTCTTTGGTCTTGGGGATTTCTGGCAATCAAAGTGTTAAAAAATTAACTCTCGAAAGTGCTTTGGACCACCGAACTGAATAACTTTTACTATGGGACCAACATTGAAATCGCGAAAAAAAATCAGCTGTTGTCTACATTTATGTTCGCAAAACTCGTCAAAATGTACGGAACAGCTGATTTTTTTTTATAGCTTTTGGTAGCAGTTTCAACTTTTTTTTTTAATTCTTATTTAAATTAGGGACTTTTGTAAACGCAATTCGTATGACAGTCCCATCATACCCTAAATAATTACACTAAATCAGTCAGTTACATTTGGGCCATGAACCTGAAAAGACTCCTCGCATCATCAACATTTGGTTGAGACAGAATTCTATGGAGTGTGCCTACATAGTTTCAACTTGCCAAGTTGAGTAACAAATTTTCAATTAAAATAGCTGAGGATCGTCGAAATTGCAAGCGTGTAGGTCTAATAGATTTAAAGTTATGAGAGGTGGGTCGAAAGTGACCAGAAAAAGTTCGTTTCCACTCACGGCCAATATCTCGCCCTATTGCTCTGCGAACTTGGCTGACACACTGCCGTGTTCAGATGATAAAATTTTCCGTAACACTTAACGCCTTAATGGTACCATTAATTTTTAATACAAATCCTGCACGTGTCGCTAAGAAACGCCATACTGTCGACAGCTAATAAATTACAAAGTATTAAATGTAACAGGAAAATATGAAAATCTGTTCCGATCAATTTTGACATTTGAGGGTAACGATAATTGAGACACGTTATTTGCTTTGAATCATTTCATATTCCTGAAAATTTCTTCCGCAATTGCTTTATCCTCAACTTTGTCTACAGGTTGTAACAGAAATGGTTGGTCATATTTTTAACCCCTGACGCATAAATAACGCTCGTTATGTGTGTGTCTGTCTGTCTGTTTATCAGTGCCACCGTAGTTCTTAAACTGGTGAACCGATTTGAATGTATTTTTTTTTTTTTAATTGAAAGCAGTTTTCTAGTGATAGTTTTTAAATGTGTTTTATCAATATCGTGTCTTTTAAATATCGGCTATTTTGACGCTTAAGAAACGTACAATAGATATACATTCCGTGTAAACAAAAGAGATGCATATATTAATAGTTGATCGCGGACTGCTCACACTGCCAGCGAGGACTTGCTCACGTACTTTTTACGGCCGCGGATCATAATTTGATCAACATACAACCTAATACTGACCCGCAAATTGAAAAAAAACGTAAGAAAATTTGAATTTCGCGGGTTACCCTGGCACTTCTCCCTTAAGATTAACAGCTTCTAGGAAGTGAAGGTAAATTCCCGTTAAATAACCGAGCTTTCTGTACAAAGTTATCATCAGCTGATCAAAATTAGTATGGGAGGTACATACAGAGTGTAAAAAGACTCATCACATAGCCGTTAACTACGCGTACTGTATGTCTAACGAAGAAGCTTTGCGCAAAAAATGTTGCTGGGAAACAAATTTTATTTTTAGGTCATCATCATCATTCTCCTGCCCTTATCCCAATTTATTTGTGGTCGGCGCAACATGTCTTTTTCTTCCATACTCCTCTATTAGTCGTCATCTCTGTAGTCACCCCCTTTTTACCCATATCCTCTTTCTCTTTCTTTTCTTTAACTTTTATTTTTAGGTATGAAAATAAAAACTGTTTTTTATTGCGCTCAATTAAACGCGAACCCAGACACGAAGAGTTAAACCCCGCCCTTTCGCTCTAAGCCACGTAGGTACTTGTCGGATACGTTTGATATTCATTGCGTTTGTATAACTGCAAACGCGTAATTTCAAAATTTCGAAATACAAATTGAAAATTCTGGTAATGTTTGTTTAGAAAGAAGTTGAGTAATAACTTAGAAGTCATTTTATTAAAAAAGTAAAAAAATAATGCGCTTAAATAATGACCTTTATTATCTCCAGAACCAGTGGATTCCCAGGTATAATTTAGTGGAAAAAAAAATCCAAATAATGAGTAGAAGTTTTCGCTTTGGAAACTGTCTTTTTACACCTGATATTTTCTTTTTGATATTGACTGTCTTAAAGAAATTAGCTTATTTCTATGGTCAGGTATACGGTAGGTATGGTCAGATGTACAGTAGGTACAGAGTTAAATACTGCTTTTTAAAGTTTGACCAGGCATTTCCGTTACACTCTGTATAAAGAAAGCGGTTGTTGAAAAAATGTGGCGACAAATTGATTTTTACTGCAAACTTAGGAAGCTTAAAGAGCAAGTTTGTAGGAATAGATTATATTGGTACATTAAGCAGTAAGTGCTTCCTAAGAGGAACAAAGTGGTGGCGCATAATTCAAACTAACCCCTTTCGATGGAATGGTCCATTTACTTTATAGCTGAAGGAGAGTGTGACACGTGAAAATTCTCTTTAAATACACCGCACTGTGTATATTCGTTATATGAATGTTTGAAGTATTTTGCTAGTTTGCTAGTGTCACTTTTATTTCTATTTTTAGTATGTTTTCCTTTTTTCTTTTTTTTTGAATCTTGGCACCTTGTTTCTATATACCTACTTACATGTAAATTGAAATATTTTAATTGTGACTTTGTGTGTTGTGCTGTGTCTTTTGTGTGCACTAAATAAATGTTTTATCTATCTATCTACATTGCTCCTGGGTTTTTTTATATCTATCGTCTGGGGTCAAAAACATTATAATAATTTTTAAATTGAATCATGGAGTAAGTTCACGTCGTTTTGTGGGTGGGAAGTCATACAATGACTTCTCCCGCTCTGGGTGAAGCGGGAGGGTATGTCAGACTCTTACTGAGTAAAACCCACCCCTGTTCCTTCCTGCCCTGAGTGCCCAGGGGCGAGGTAACTCTGTTTCGAATTTATCCTCAACACCCGGGCAGGCATCGGCCATGACGGGCCCCGTCTTTATTGCTGACAACTCTTTGAGGTGCGCGTGGAATACTACGCGCCGTCGACTCTCGGGCCTGGTGCTGATCGGACGGCGAGCTACCCATTACTCGCCGTCCGCACGTGACTTCTTGAGATATTTATAGGGCAATCGACCTGTCTACTTATTGAAAGATCAGTTTTGGCTATTCCTATTACAGCATGACAAGTGGTTCAATTTATATAAAATAATAATCCTATTCATCTTGATGTAAGGGCCTACAGACAGTGTAATTCTCTCAGATACAACGAAAAGTCCGGACACTGACATAATTCTTCACCGATATTTCTCGAGGTATTTCGTACAATAAACTGGTATAATTTTGTAGGTAATAAAGTGGTTACCGCTGATAAAATGTCACTTTGTTTAGAGCCGCAGGTTAAAAAAGAATCTTTCTAAATACAGTAAATAAAAGAACAAGACAATGACGAAATAACACATTCAAAGGTAATAAATAATACGGTAGAGGGAAAAATACTTACTAGATCCACTAGGAACCCATTTGATCCCGATCCACCAGAAGCTGAACATCGTGGAGTGGTGGTACACATGGAGGAAGGTCAACTGCTCATCCTTCTTCCTTAATATGAAGAAGAAAGTGTCGCAGAATTCTAGAAGCTTCGAGAAGTAGTACCACCATACTGCGTCTGCTATCTGAAAATGAAAATAAAATATTGTAGAACATTAAAAGGACCAATATGTAGGATGTATCTACGGTTGAAAATAATGCTAACTATACAAATAATGACTAGGCAAATTTAGTAAGGTAAGCAAAGTTTAATGAAAATTAGGTCAAGACCATTGCAAAACTGATATTGGAATATTTTTGGGATGGAACTGTGAACGAAAGGTATCTTTAGAAATGGGGCTTGTTACGTCGCTTTTAGGTAAAAAATGGATTTTTTTGATGTCGGTGTGAGGTTACGCAAGTGTGTCCAATAGTTTTTGGGAGTCTAACTAACGGGCCAAATACATTTTTTTTGTCTTCTACTCTATTCGTAATCAAGTGTTCATCATCATCTTTCAGCCGAAAGACGTCCACCAAGTGTCGCCATAACGACCGGTCCTGTGCGTCTCGCATCCATCGGCTACCCGCGATTTTTTGGGCTATGTCGGTAACCTTAGTTCTCTTGCGGATATAATCATTCCTGATTCTATCACGCAAGGAAACTCTGAACATTGTCCTCTCCCTCTCCCTTTTGGTGACTTTAAGCCTTCTAATGAGGCCCATTGTGAGCGACGACGTTTTTTTTTTCTATTCTTTATAGGCATGCGTTTGACCACATGTCACGTTTCGATTCCATAAGTCATCACTGGCAATACGCACTGGTCAATCAAGTGCTAATACACATATTATATAATATACTGAGTTTGATTCCAGAGGAGGCCTGCCTCACATGTCTAGAACTAGACTTACAGTAAAGGGAGATAAGTTTAGCTTTATAACCTACATAAATGTATTTCATCATGACAAAGATTTTGTCTACTGAAGGACCAAATTTTCTTCGAATGTTGTACCGGGTACCGCAGTAATGTCTCTAAGTCCATCATCTATCACTCGAACATCATTAATTCCAGGGATTAGAACTAAGTCCAAAAATTTTAATAAATTTATTATAAGGTCACTGTTACGTTTATTCTTTTGTTTTTTTTTTTATTAATAAAAATACTTACTATGATGTACTTTTTATATTTTTATTTCTTTCAACACATGTTATTTCAGCTCGCAATTAAAACATTAAAATATCTATAACTCAAAGGTCACTTTTTGGTCTTAGTGATTTCATGAATTTGGTAACCCTATTATTCTTTCCACATGCACACCACAGCCACACTGTCTAGTACGGTATATTATAGTTATCTTTGTTTCCACATATGTTCTGTGGTTTTCAAAATTCCAGTATCCACTGCATCGTGTTAACTCAATGTTAAAGATCCTGAAAATAAATGACTTCGTATTGGCAAAGTCATAAATAACATAATCAAAATATTTAACATAGCTGAGTCGTACTCTTCAAATGGTTTGATCTCAATTTGCGCTGAGACAACACAGAATAATTAAAAATGATTGTATTTACTTGACAATGTTCGCGTTTAAATATGGGTGTGTTTAATAATGTTAATGTGTGTTACGGACTGTTTTAACATGGAGGAGATATGTAACAGAGATCAAGCTTTTTACTATTTAGAACGTGGTGTGGCGAGTTGCCGCCACTCTGCAAGTTGGGTGGGGTTGGTATCACGTCGCGTGTGTGTCTCGCTTTAATTTGTCAGACAGGCGTGAGTGGCCGGCTTTACGCGAGCTATAGACAATTTAAAATGCAGCAATCGACGTCACGTCAGTGTGTGCCTACCGCCGCGAGGCAGAGCGCATCTCACCGCAGACTAAATTAATGTCTTATTAATATCGTCCCCGCAAATACACTAAAATCTCGAGTAATATCCCGTAAACGTTGGGGATCCTCCGGGCATAATAAATAACCCATATTTACCGCGTCCGTTAACTAGCGAACAAGAATAATCAAGAGTGTTGGAGTGAAGAGAACGAGTGGCCACTCGTCAAGTCGACGTGCAACCAGCGAGAAAAGCCAGGAAAGTCAGGTAACGCTTGTTCTTGATAGCTTAGAGTAAGGCCACATGCGCCGACTGCTGCCAACCACTCCTAACTTGAAGTTATACAGACAAATATAGGCAATTTTGGGCCAGCATTCCCTCCAAGTGTTTGGCCGTAATTAATGTCCTCCATCCGCAGAGTCCCACGGCTATTTACACGCTTGGGCAACTCCATTAGATGGTCCTTTCGAGCCTGGATAGGCATCAGTAAAATTCAGTACAAATTAAGTACAAGTCATTACAGTAGGTAGGCACATAACTTTATTAGTGCCCCCAAAATGGCGTCCCGCAAGCAAGAAGCTAAATTGGCTCAGCTTACCGCTAAAAAACAAATGATTTTCGAGCGAGTTAATCGCATATATAATGATTCCAGAAACATCTCGAACTTTGATTCACGATCAAATGAGACATTCTTGGCGCAGTCAGAAACAATTACTGAGCAATATAACAAATTTGAGGAAATAGTAGAACAAATGAATGAATTGCAATTCGAAATTGACCAAACCGCACCAGACTATTCGAGTCTATATTCTATTGAAGACTTATATTCTAATATTAAATATAAACGTAATCTCATACTTTCGAAAAACGAAACATCGGAACACAAAGTGGGTACTCGGATAAAATTACCGCCCATAGATTTGCCATCGTTTGATGGTAAAGCGGAAAATTGGCCCATATTTTATGAAATGTTTCGAAGCAATGTTCATTTAAATACCGATCTGGTTGACTCGCAGCGTGTCCAGTACTTGATCAGTAAGTTGACTCATGATGCCTTGAAGCTGACCGCAGGCATTGTTCCTACAGGTGATACATACAACGTTATGTGGAACAGTCTCGTAAAAAGGTATCAAGATAAGCGTAGTTTAGGGATTCATTATCTCAATAATATACTGGACATTAAACAATGCGCCGGAAATGCCGCGAGCCTCAATACTTTTGTGGAACGATATTCAGCGTCCGTCGCAGCCTTAAAGCAGTTAGACATTCCAGACTTACTGGATTTTGTTTTATTACACTGTGGTTTAAGAAAGGTTGACGCGCAAACTGTCTTACAGTTTGAATCACGTGTGAGTGAAAAAGAATTACCTTCCTATGCGGAGTTTATAACATTCATGCAAGAATATGTTAAGGTACTACAACGCTCATACGGTAATAATTTACAGACGGAACCGCGCGCTAAGTCTAGTTCAGTTAATCATCAAACAAAAAATAACACCGCTAAGTCATTCGTGTCGCGTAATGAACCGGTTTCAAATAGCAAATGTACGTTGTGCGATAAGGATGACGTACGACATCAGCTGTTCTATTGCCCGCAGTTTAAAAATATTAGTACACCGCTTGCACGTTTTGAATTTATTAAAGCTAAATGTGGCTGTATAAACTGTTTAAGTCTATCCCATTCTTTGGTTAAATGTAAGTCACGTAACGTTTGTAAAATTTGTAAAAAGTCACATCATTCTCTCTTACATTTCCGAGAAAAACATGAGTCATTATCGCCCGAGCCACAAGTGCCTACTAAGGATACATCTGTTTCGCTCACTTCAGCTGTTAAAACTGGGTCAACCATTTTGCTAGCGAGCGCGCAGTTATATGCATACTATAGCGACATCAGAGATAAGGAGGTGGTTCGGTGCCTACTAGATAACGGATCGCAAAATAATTTAATTACTGTGGACTGTTGTAAACGTTTGAACTTACCCATAATTAAATTACGCAATTCATTTTTACAAGGTGTTGGAATGTCATCGAAACCAATACACGGTTTTATTCATCTCAACATAGAATCTCGGTTTGATCCTCATACGAAGTTTTCGATACAAGCGTTAGTTGTTGATTGTATTACAGATAGACTTCTCGCGAAATTAATTAGATTACATAACAATGATAGCATGTCATACTTAAATGGCTTACCGCTCGCCGACTCGCTCTGGAATCTTCCGAGCGGAGTAGATCTTGTGCTTGGAGCACAATTGTTCCCCTTTATTTACCTGGGAGACAGGGTCGACTCAGGTACCCGCGCACCCCCTGCTATACTGACTAGCTTCGGTTATGTACTTATGGGTGATATTGATTGTTGTAGTAGTGATGTGACACACATTGCATCTTCGTTTACCGCGCAGGCCGACATTGAAGTCGAGTCAAATTTACATAAGTTTTTTGAGCTAGAAAAAATTCCACCCGCCGCCACCGCCGCGCCGCGCCGCGCTGCGCCGCGCCGCGCCGCGTTCCGTTATTGGTCCGCACGAATTAGAGTGTGAAAATAATTTTAATTCTTCAGTCTTATTTGAAGACGGCAGATACTTTGTCGATCTGCCTTTTGCGCGCTCACCCGGCGGGCTAGGTAGCTCGCACGGTTACGCCCCTAGGCGCTCACTTGCGCTCGAGCGTAAATTTACGTTAATGACCCCACGCGAGAATAATAATAAAACTATCGCGGATTATATGACTCACTCGAGGTTGTCGCTCAATGACATTTTGCATGTCGGACCTAATTTGCGAGCAGACTTGTTTTTGTTATTACTTGATTTTCGTACATTTCCTGTCGCGATGACAGCGGATATAAAACAAATGTTCTTGCGTATCGGTGTAAGAGAGCACCACCGCAAATATTTACGAATCTTGTATCGTTTTAGCAAAGGTGAGCCTATTTGCACCTTTCATTTTAACCGCGTTCCCTTCGGACTAAAACCTAGTCCTTATTTAGCGATGCGCACACTGCGTAACTTGGCGTGTGAGCAAAGCGACCGCTTTCCTGAGGCTTCTAAATTGGTAGAAACTCAGTTTTACATGGACGACTACGTCTACTCTGTTTCGGACGAACAGACAGCTATGCGTCTATCCCGCGATTTAATTGATTTAATGAAGGCAGGTTCCTTTGACTTAGTCAAATGGGCTACCAATTCACCCGCTTTATTAGAGATTCTCCCAGAGTCTCACCGCTTACCAGTTAATTTTTCTGGCATGGATAATGATGTCCATAATTTCAAAATCCTTGGATTAACCTGGGAACCCGCTGATGATTATTTTTCTTTGACAACAATCGCCGTGGATGATAAATGCACGAAGCGCGCGATTCTATCGCTAGTTGCCCGCTTGTTCGACGTACTGGGCCTTGTAGGACCCGTTGTGCTGTACGCGAAGGTATTAATCAAGGAACTTTGGTTAGCTAAAGTAGGATGGGATGAGGTTCCACCGGAATCTATCACAAATCGGTTTGCCGCTTTTACGCGCGATTTTCCTTCACTCTCTTCTCTAAAGGTTCCTCGCCACATTGGCGTCTTTAGAGAAGCTGTAGTGAACATCGTAGCCTTTTGCGACGCCAGCTTTACTGGTTATGGCTGTTGTATTTATTTACACATTACCAACCCTACTGGTGATATCACTGTCCGACTCTTATGTGCAAAGTCCAAAGTCTCCCCCGCTAAAATAACAACGCTAGCTCGATTAGAACTTGTCGCCGCTTTACTTCTATCTAAACTTGTTCGCGTAGTCAAGGAGAAACTTTCCGCTCGTGTACCTATTGCAGGTGTCCACGCTTTCTCGGACTCCACCATAGCTCTCTCGTGGATCCACTCATCTCCCCATAGATGGTCTATTTTTGTCAGCAACCGCATTGCTCAAATACAGGAAAACTTACCTGCCGCTTGTTTCCGTCACGTGTCCGGGAAAGAGAATCCTAGCGATTGTCTGTCTCGCGGCATGCTGCCGTCGGATTTAATAAGACACTCGTTGCGGTGGAACGGCCCCACATGGCTCCATCAGCCCATGAGCGAGTGGCCTTTAAAGTCCTCTCCTGTTCAATGTGAAACATTGCCGGAGTTTAAATCAAAGGTTTTTCTTGTAGAAACTTCGAATACTGAACCGCGTATTTTAGATACTATAGCTGACCGTGTTTGCTCATGGAATAAATTGTTACGTGTATTTATGTACATTCTTAAATTTACAAACAGACTACATAGTCATAGTTCTGTTGAAAACATTCAAACCGCCGAAAATTTCATTGTTCGAATAGTTCAAAGTTTACATTTTGCGAGCGATTTAAATTTAATTAAAGCAGGTGAACTTCCAGCTAAGAAGTTGCGCTGTTTATCTGTCTTCATTGATAGCTTCGGAATCTTACGTATTGGGGGCAGATTGTCTAAATCTAACTTACCGTATGAAGCCAAGCATCCCGCGCTTTTACTTAAACGCGACCGCGTAGTCGATCTAATTATCGATCACTATCACAATACGTACTGCCATACGGGCCCAGGGTTATTGATGTCCATTATAAGGCAGCGGTTTTGGATATTGGATGGCCGAACGGTTATACGTTCTCGTTGTCGGAAATGTAATACTTGTTTCCGTCTAAATCCTAAGCATCCAGTACCCAAAATGGCTGAACTTCCTGGATACCGCGTCCGTGATGCTAAAGCCTTTGTACACACCGGTGTAGATTTCGCCGGGCCGCTTGCTTACATACCTATTCGACGTAGAGGTCAACGTTCGCAGAAACTTTACATATGTTTGTTCGTATGCATGGTGACTAAAGCCATACATATCGAGCTTGTTTCGGATCTCACATCTGAGGCTTTCCTATCCGCATTTAAGAGATTCATTTCTCGCCGCGGTCCAGTGTCTGTTATGTACTCAGACAATGGTACCAATTTTGTTGGCGCTAAGGCGCAATTGGATGATATTTATTCTTTTTTATTAAATTCAACTGTTCAAACGGATATTAAAAATGAGCTTCTTAAATCACGCATCGAGTGGACAAGAATACCGCCGCGAGCTCCACACTTCGGAGGTATTTGGGAGTCGAATATTAAGAGTGTTAAAACTCACTTGTTTAGAGTCGTAGGTAAACAACTTCTCACTTACGAGGAACTCTCGACCGTATTGGTGCAAATTGAGTGCCTTTTGAACTCTCGACCACTTAGTGTCATTTCGTCAGACCCGCATCCGGAGGTACTCACGCCCGCGCATTTTTTAATGTCCAGTCCACTCACGTATTTGCCTTCTTCTGAATTGACAGAAGAAAACATAAACCTAAACAACCGCAAAAGGCTCTTGGATCAACTTGTGTTATCCTACTGGAATAAATGGCGAATTGAGTACTTGCACACGCTGCAAGTTCGCCAGAAGGGGTGCACTCCCGATCGCCCTATAGAGATAGGTACTGTCGTTCTCTTGGGTCTAGATAACGTACCTCCATTGACTTGGCCATTGGGTATCATAGAGGAAGTTTTTCCGGGATCGGATGGTGTAATTCGAGTCGCTTCAATAAAAACCGCGTCAGGCACGTATAAACTGTTAAAATGTAGGTAACAAAATAAAAAAATATATATATGTACCGCCACATGTATGGATTTACTCTCTATGTGACATTCATTGTGAATACAGTCGATTACGAAAAGCTGACGTGTTTTAATAGGTTATGGGCAAATATCCGTTTCTTCGATTTTATACAGTATAAATTCAGTGTAAAATAGTCGAAAATAGTTGACTTTTCGTGTAAATATGGCAGTGAACTATATTCAAAGCATTCCGAAGCTAAAAGGGCGCGAAAATTACGATGAGTGGAGTTTCGCAGTAGAAAATTTGTTGGTGCTTGACAACCTGGTGAACTACATAAAATCGGAACCAGATGCTGATTTTGAGGCAAAACCATCAGAGGACGCAAAAGCCAAGGCGAAGTTAGTTTTAACCATTGACCCTGGATTGTACGTGCATATCAAAGAAACGAAAACATCTTTGGAGTTGTGGGTAAAATTAAGAGCAATGTTCGATGACTCGGGATTCTCTAGAAAAGTAACCCTACTACGACATTTAATCTCGTTACGACAGGAAAATTGCGATTCCATGACATCATACGTCACGCAAGTGGTCGAAACAGCTCAGAGATTAAAAGGCACAGGATTTACAATCGCCGAAGAATGGGTCGGTTCATTGTTGCTAGCAGGTTTGCCAGAAAAATTTTCGCCCATGATTATGGCTATAGAACATTCGGGAATGAACATCACCACAGATGCAATAAAATCGAAGTTGATTGATATGGAGGTTTCAAAAAACGACACGGATTCCAGTGGCGCTGCGTTCGCTGTAAACCATAAAAACAGAAGTTTAAAAATGGTGCGACGTCAAACTCAAAAGTGACAGTGACAGGTGACAAGACCGTAAGTGTCACTTGCTGCAAATGTAAACAGACGGGTCATTATAGAAACCAGTGTCCATTAATGCAGAAAAATAATCAATCAAATGCTTTTAGTGTGGTATTTTTGAACGGAGAATATAGTACAAATGAATGGTACGTAGATAGTGGCGCAAGTGCACATATGACGGCGAACAAGGAGTGGATAAAACATGCAAATTATTCACCATGTTTACCAGAGATAAACATCGCGAACAATATGAAAGTGCCAGTTTTGTGTTCCGGAGACGTACAGATATCGACTGATTGTAATTACGACATCACGGTAAGAAATGTGCTATGTGTACCGAGCTTAACAACGAACTTGTTGTCAGTCAGCGAGCTAATCAAAAACGGAAACAAGGTTGTTTTTGAAGCTGATCAATGTTACATACGGAACAAGAAAAATGTTTTGGTAGCCACAGCTTTGTCAACAAATGGAGTGTACAAGCTAAATATTAAAATAGCAGATTGTATGCTGGCAGCACCTGCTGTAGCAAGTGCAGAGCTTTGGCACAGGCGGTTAGCACACATCAACAGCAATGACTTAAACAAAATGAAGAATGGCATTGTGGATGGATTGTTTTATCCAGATACCAGTGATATGTCGAAGCCTAAATGTATAACCTGTTGTGAAGGTAAGCAGATGAGGTTACCATTTCCACATGACAGACAAAGAAGTACAGAAACACTACAGATAATACATGCAGATGTATGTGGTCCCATGGAAACAAAGTCCATTGGTGGTGCTCAGTATTTTGTCTTGTTCATCGATGATTGCAGTCGTATGACTTTTATATACTTCCTTAAACATAAGAGTGAAGTATTCAAGACATTCATAAACTTCAAAGCAATGGCTGAAAATCAGCAGAGTAAAAAAATAAAAATTCTGCGCACAGACAACGGAGGTGAGTTTTGTAATGGTAAAATGGACAACTATTTACTCAAAGAAGGAATAATCCACCAGAAGACAAATGCATACACACCAGAACAAAATGGTGTTTGTGAACGAGCTAACAAAACTGTTGTAGAGAAAGCGAGATGCTTGCTGTTTGATGCGAAGCTGGAAAAGAAGTTTTGGGCTGAAGCAGCTAATACAGCAGTGTATTTAAAGAACCGGTCATTAACTTCAAGGTTGGGAAATAAAACACCCTATGAAGCGTGGTTTAACAAGAAACCAGATTTGAGTCATATACGTCTTTTTGGTAGTCCGGTAATGGTTCACATACCGAAAGAGAAGAGATTGAAATGGGACAAAAAGGCTGAAATGCACATCCTTGTAGGATTTTCAGAAACAGTCAAAGGATATCGAGTTTATGACCTTAAAAAAAATATTATAACAATTAAGAGAGATGTCACAGTGATGGAAGAAAAAACAAAACCAACAAAAAATAGTAAAGAAGAAACAGCAAGTTGGATTCAGGATGACGGAGAAATTGAAGCCCATGAGTCACCAGCAACAAATGAAGATGGCAGAGATTCAGTGGGGGAGTCTTCAATGAATGAATCTCTTCATAATTCAGAATCAAGTACATCTGTATATACTGATCCTTCCAGTGAAAATGATGATGACACTCTAACAAGTGCAAACACAGGGACAGATATCTCAAGCATTGAGTTAGAACCAGTTCCAGAACCTCCAGGACAGGGCAAGAGAATACGGAAACCTCCAGAGCGTTTTGGGTTTGGTAATATCTGTGTATCCAGTTCTAATCCAGAAGTCGAACAGATAGATTTCTCAGAAGCACTGAATGGACCTGAAGCTGAACAGTGGAGACAGGCTATGCGAGAGGAGCTTAAATCATTTGAGGACAATGATGCATGGGAAATTGTTGATATACCAAGTGATGGGTCAATTGTGCAGTGCAAGTGGGTCTTAAATAAAAAACTTGATGTGAATGACAAAGTGCGATATCGTGCCAGACTCGTAGCTAAAGGTTTTACACAACGACGTGGCATAGATTACGAGGACACTTTTTCTCCTGTAGTTAAACATTCCACTCTGAGAATGTTGTTTGCTCTAAGTGTACAGTGGAACATGGACATTACACATCTAGATGTGACAACAGCTTTTTTAAATGGACATTTAAAGGAAAATATTTACATGACAGTTTCGGAAGGTTTTGTAAATGAAAGCAATGGAAAGGTTTTAAAACTTAATAGAGCTATTTATGGATTAAAACAGTCTTCTTTAGTTTGGTATGAAAAGGTGAAAGACTGTTTGCTTCGTTTTGGTTTTAAAATAAGTAAGTTTGAACCATGCTTGTTTACAAAGTTTTCTGAGAATATTAAGATTATTGTAGCTGTGTATGTCGACGATTTTTTGATTTTTTCCAATTGTAATAAGGAAACAAAAAAATTAAAAACTGTCCTAAGTTCTGAATTCAAATTGAAAGATTTAGGTCCTGTTAGACGTTACTTAGGCATGCAAATTAATGTGAACAAAGAATGTAAATCCATAACAGTAGTTCAACAGGAATATATAGAGCAATTATTATTAAAGTTTGATATGTCAAATTGTAGAACTATAGATACTCCTATTGAAAGTAAATTGAACATAAAAAGGGCTGAAAATTGTGCTATTAACATTCCATACCAAAAACTAATAGGAAGTCTTATGTATTTAGCTGTTTTGACTAGGCCTGACTTATCATATTGTCTTAGCTATCTCAGCCAGTTTAATAACTGTTATGATGAAACTCATTTTAATTATGCTAAACGAGTATTGAAATACTTACAGAAAACAAAACATTATTGTTTAACATATAATATGGATAATGTTGAGCTGACAGGTTTTGTTGATGCAGACTGGGCTAGCGATAGTTTGGATCGAAAGTCTTATACCGGATTCTGTTTTGTTATGAATGGTTCTGTGATTTCCTGGCAAAGTAGGAAACAAAAGACTGTCTCCTTATCCAGCACTGAGGCAGAATATGTTGCTCTTTCAGAGGCATCTAGAGAAGCCGTTTACTTAAGAAATCTGATATATGAGATTACTGGTAGACAATGTTCAATTAAACTGAAGTGTGATAATCAAAGTGCACTGAAATTGGCAACAAGTCATCAAGCACACACTAGGTCAAAACATATTGATGTTCGTTTTCATTATGTTAAAGATGCAGTAAAAAATAAATTCATTAATATTGAATACATTTCAACTCAGGAAATGCCTGCTGACTTGTTAACCAAAGGTCTTTTGTCAACCAAGCATTATAAGTTTATGCATATGCTGGGAATTAAACCTAAATGAAAAATAAGTATTTTAATTACAAGTCGAATGTTTATTTGGTTAAGTAGAGGTGTTAAAATGTAGGTAACAAAATAAAAAAATATATATATGTACCGCCACATGTATGGATTTACTCTCTATGTGACATTCATTGTGAATACAGTCGATTACGAAAAGCTGACGTGTTTTAATATAAACGTCCTGTCACTAAGTTGTATCCTTTGCCAACTCAATAGATTATTATTACTACGTAATTTAGTTTAATTTAGTTTAGGGTTCATATTATACGTTCCAATGGTACGCCATTACATAGTTGTAATTTAGTTTATTCGACTTACCATGGTCAAGTCGAACCGCAATTCTTTCTTAGGACACTGATAATTATTTTTCCCGAGCATTATATCAATGCGATGGTGTTTCGGACTGCTGCTTGGATTTCCCTCAAAGCTCTTCAACAAGTTAATGCTTACATATCATCACCGCTTCTTGAACCTCACTCGCTCCGCATAGATTAGCAGCTTTTGAAAGCTCCTGGACCTTTCAAGGCGGGGAGCATGGTGTGGCGAGTTGCCGCCACTCTGCAAGTTGGGTGGGGTTGGTATCACGTCGCGTGTGTGTCTCGCTTTAATTTGTCAGACAGGCGTGAGTGGCCGGCTTTACGCGAGCTATAGACAATTTAAAATGCAGCAATCGACGTCACGTCAGTGTGTGCCTACCGCCGCGAGGCAGAGCGCATCTCACCGCAGACTAAATTAATGTCTTATTAATATCGTCCCCGCAAATACACTAAAATCCCGAGTAATATCCCGTAAACGTTGAGGATCCTCCGGGAATAATAAATAACCCATATTTACCGCGTCCGTTAACTAGCGAACATGAATAATCAAGAGTGTTGGAGTGAAGAGAACGAGTGGCCACTCATCAAGTCGACGTGCAACCAGCGAGAAAAGCCAGAAAAGTCAGGTAACGCTTGTTCTTGATAGCTTAGAGTAGGGCCACATGCGCCGACTGCTGCCAACCACTCCTAACTTGAAGTTATACAGACAAATATAGGCAATTTTGGGCCAGCATTCAATCCAAGTGTCTGGCAGTAACACTGTCCTTAACATCCGCAGAGTCCCACGGCTATTTACACGCTTGGGCAACTCCAGAACGTTTTAATTAAGCTGTTTTGTATCTGTTTTGAATAAAACCATCCAATGACAATCGTATCGTGTTGACAATACTAATGGATTCTAATGAGATCGATTAAAGTATAAAAATACTATGCACCTTTAAGACGAATAGCTGGGCCTAAGATGAATAGCGATCGACGTATACCTATATGCATTTTCAAATGCTAATATTTATCGGTCATCTTGAGACATCTGACCTTCGCTGTCGAAAAAGTAGTCCACAGCCGCACGAATACCCCACAGTGTACATTTCAATAAAGAATTCGATATAAATATCGAATTACGGAACAAAAGTTCTATGTTATAAATGACATAGAGTTAGTTGTTATAGTATAAATTCTATTGTATATGGGTTGCAATGGATTTTTTTTAAAACCTTTATAATACAAATGATCACTTTAAAATCGACATAGAATACACAAAGCTAAAGTCAAGACTTGAGTTAGTAGCGATGGATTGACATTATCTCGGTTTATTTTAAGTCTAATGATATGAAGTTCGGTCTCTGTTTACTATTTACTCATGACTTCAACTTATTTTCTGACTTTATTTTAATAGAAATATTCAACTGGTTTGAACAAGTTATTGAAAACATTTTACGTAACATTAATTTTCTCGTAAGAAATTTGGTGTTTTCAACATTTATAAAATATGTGTCTTCTGAAATGATTTACTTTAGGTTGTTTTTTATAACAATTATTAACCTTGACTTTATAGTATGATATATTTCTTAGTGTGATGAATTACGATTATGTAATGCAATTTTTTTTTATTTACCTACATATTCACTTAGTTTGTAGTTTGTTTGTTTGTAGTTTGTAGTGTTTGTAGTTTGTTTAATAGAAATGACGATTATCAAAACAAAAGAATAACAGTAGCAAAGATACTCTCACTCATAGCCTTTGTCTTCGATGAAAGCGGATAAGGATAAATTCTTAAAAAAAAAATCTATTTCGTCCAATAGTTTAGGTTACCATAAAATATGAAATGCTTATTTTATGTTTCGTCACGGCAAAAAAAATGAAAACGATACAATGCGTTGAAATTTCGTGTGAGCCCCTCTCCTGAACTTTGAAGCGTTTTATCTTTGGTTTTTTTTATTGATTTGATAAAGCAAAAGATACTATTTTGATATTATTTGATAAATGTATAAATACTGAAATTAAACTTTTTGGCACAATCGCGAGACATACGCAATGTTATCTAAATGTTTTTCTTTCTTTCTTTCTGACAATGTAACTGACGGACCAAAATAGAGTTTTAATTTTTTACCCAGAAAACATCCTTTAGCAGCAATATCTACTATTCTGATTCGCAGTTCACACGAATTATGAACATCTTAAAAACAAAGGCTATGGTCGTTAGAATCACAATAGTATTTATTGCCTTGAAATTATGTACATTTATTTATTGCTTTGAACAACAGAGAAAAGTGGGTAAAAAGGGCATAAAATAACGGTCGACCTCTTGTTAAATGTTCTCTTCTGAATAATGAAATTTCCATTTAGGCACTTCTGCGATTGTCAGTTGTTTGTAAGACCTTTGTACGAATTCGCATAGAATTTCATTGCTCTTTATACTGAGATTCTATTGTAATATGTAATATACGAGTATGGAAATGTTTTTGAATATATTGATGATAAGGATATATTAAGTTGTCTTCAGACAGGGCTTAAAGTTTATTTCCTGTATTGCTAACTGATTCCTTTTTAAAGTTATTTTGAGATGAGCTTTGGGAAATTGATCATTCAGGCGTATATTTTTTGTTTGTTTACTCTCCCCCTCTCTCGAATATTTAGCGTGATTTTAGGCACTTTATATTATAAATCTTCTATGACTGTTAAGATCTTAATAAATTACCTTTTTCTCATGCAGAAACACGGCAATAGTTATGTTTAACCATCTTAACAATCTCCTTCTAGGCAAGCGTGCGCCAACGTCGACCACAACATCACTTAGGTGAGATGGTGGTCAAACGCAGGCCTATGCATAGTTAAAAAAAAAACCAAATGGACTATAGTTACACTCGCCTATAACACATAAACACAACTTACTTGCAACTCATCAGGATCATATTTCTGCCGGCAAGGTTCACAGATATAGCTATATCTCAACCGGAACGAAGCTGTCAGCAACCTTAACGCTATATACGCGTTCAGCGCCGCCATAGCCAGGTTATAGGGAACCAGCAACCAAGTCAGCTGGAAGGGTCTTCTGTTCTGCATCATCTTGGGGCCTATCCATACGATGAAGAGGTATAGAAGAGTGTAGAAGACGGTTGGAGCTGGAGAGTCGACTAGAGGCCATCCTTTTGTTCGGTTATCTGTAACAATGAAGATTTTGTTAATGACGATGTATCGGAAGTAATGGTTACTGAAGATTTAGTTTTTAGGGTTCCGTACCCCAAGGATCCAAATTGAGCCCTATTGCTGTCACTCACGTGTCCGTCTGTCTGTCTGGCCGTCTGTCCGTTGGTCCGTCTGTCCGTATGTCCATCTGTCCATCTGTCCGTCTATACGTCTGTCCATCTGTACGTCTGTCCGTCTGTCCGTCTGTCCGTCTGTCCGTCTGTGCATCTGTCTGTCGGTCCGTCTGTCCGTCTGTCCGTATGTCCGTCTGTCCGTATGTCCGTCTGTCTGTCTGTCCGTCTGTACGTCTGTCCGTCTGTCCGTCTGTCCATCTGTCTCTCTGTCCGTCTGTCCGTCTGTCCGTCTGTCGTTCTGCCCGTCTGCCCGTCTGTCTATCTATCCTTCTGTCCGTCTGTCCGTCTGTCCGTCTGTCCATCTGTCCGTCTGTCCATCTGTCCGTCTGTCTGTTACTTAGTAACGCGCGTATTCACCTTTATTCAAAGGGATGTCTGAATGTGATTTAATTATTGTTTGGCTAAAACATTTTTGATATTCTTAATAATGACGCTAAAAATATTTTAATTTTTTTTCAGGGTTGCGTACCCGAAAGGTCCATACGGACGGAGCCCTATTGCTGACAGTCACATGTCCGTCATTCCGTCTGTCCGTCTGTCCATCAGTCCATCTGTCCGTCTGTCTGTGTGTCCGTCGTCTGTCACAAAATTTTGTTCCGAGAATTTTTTAACTTCCCATTGACCTATGAACTTAAAATTTGGTGAAAATGTTTATTATTACGTATAGTTTACTAACAAATACCAAAATATTAGTTTCCCTCATTTGATACGGAACCCTAAATGTGCAAATTCCGACACACACTTGGCTTGTTTTTTTTAAGAGGGCCGCGGTCCAGTGAACTTTGGGACACACTGATGTAAAATAATATTCTCTTTAGATCCGATCACAAATCAACGATAACCTTTCATTGAAAAGAAAATGAAAGTTAATACCTAACGAAAAGATACATGCAGTTATTTATGCATGCTTTCTCTAGGCCAAAGGAGCAAATCCTAAAAGCCCAACATAAAATTAATAATAACGAAGACGGTGCCTTATTTCTTAAAAAGCGTGTAAAGGGGGTGATGTGGTGCTGTAGTGGTGGTGGTGTTGATGTGGTGATTTGGAGTACGAGGGGCCGAAGCCAATTCACAGAGGGGCCTCTGTGAATTGGCTTCGGCCCCTCGTACTCCAAAGGTCCAGGACCTCAGGGTTCCGAGAAATCTTAAAGGTACGAAAACGGAACTATTCCACACACAAATGCACTTAGTACACATACAAACACATACTTATCACCTACCACCACTACACCACTCCACCACACCACATCAACACCACCACCACTACAGCACCACATCACCATACACACCACTCACACACCACCACTCACGTACCCACATCACCTATCACCTCCACTTACTCTTTCTCATCTCCACTTATTTACCTTTTCGTACGTAAGTATTACAGTATTAACGTAATAGCTTAGAATGTAAAACTGAAAATTATAAATCCTAAAATTGGAACACTAGAAAATCGTACATGAAAACGTCAATATTGAAACAGTCACGATGTATTTTTATTTGTTGCAAACAAACTCTGATTGATGATGAAACGAGAATCTATGTCCGTACACTGCAATGCAGAAAAATCCACCGATTTATCGTTCAAATCCAGAAAATACTGGGCAATAGGGCGATAGAAGAAATGTATTACAATGCTGCGATAGTCAAATCAAACTCTTTACGAAGTACTTATTGTTAGTAAAGACAATAATAAAACTAAGAAAAAAATAAAACTATCACCTACATGGGAAGATTTATTAGTTTGTTAGAGATGATGAAAACGGCATAAACTAACCTTCATAGTACTTTCAGCACCTACTACTCATAAAAATGGCGAATGACCACAAATAATAAGAATATCGACAGGCTGTGACAATCCATACTAAGATGACGAAATGCCAAAGTGATTGTGTGTCTCGTAGGTTACAAGGTGCCAGCTAAACAGTTAAACCGATTTTAATGAAAAGAATAGCTTTAATCCCGAGGAAAGGCATTAGCATACCTATTTTTTTTTTAAACGGCCAATAGCGAGTCGGATTCGTGCGCAAAGGGTTCCGAATAAATCATATTTTTTTTAGGTTTCTTTAAAGCTACTTCCTCCCTATAGGTGTTCCTGTAATCTTCTTCTAGAAATCAAATCTCTTAAGCAAAGAACGCCCTGTATTTTTTTAAATTTTAGGCCCAGTGGTTTTGGAGATATGGTAGTACATCTTGAAGAACTTTAAAACTCTAATTAAATTTAAAAATTAAAAAAAAAAAAACTATTTACACAATATCCTTGTGTGCTCTTTAATTTGATATATCGCACGCTACAGTTTCAAAATCCTTGTTTTTTAATTTTTCGATTTTCACCTCAAAACTATATTCCAAATTCATTTATTTAGGGTACACGTTCTTGTTTCGGTCACAGATATTCATGTGAGTACCAAATTTCAACTCTATCGGTTCAGCAGATTTGGAGAAAATTGGCTGAGTGAGAAAAGTGACGACTGATTCTATAAGGGTCCCGTTTTTTCATTCGGACTTTCGAAAACCTAAAAACCCTTAACCCTAGTGTTGAACTTTGTGGAGAAATCTGCAGTCCTTACAAAATCTTGTTCTTGTACCACTTTTAAACAATTTAGCAATCTTGTAACTTGTCTTCTTTTGTGGGATCTGGATCAACTAAGATGAAGGTCGAGGGAGTGTTTAAATAGTAATCGCGGCCCTGGAACTAGAACGTAAAGACCAACTAAAGAAACACGGGTAGGTTTTAGTTAGTATGAGTCTGTCACGTCCTCCCGCTACACCTACAGCAAGTTAAGTCATCTGATTGATTCTTTGATATTTTCCTAAAAATTGATGTTTTCCCACCCACAAAATGAATCATTGCTCTTAACGACCCAGCTTTATAGCACTCGTATTATAATTACTAAATAAATACTCAAAATAGCATTATATCAATCTGCCTAGCTTTTTCTGAACTATCTTGGGGTCGGCTTCCAGTCTAACCAGATGCAGCTGAATACCAGTATTTTACATGGAGCGACTGCCTATCTGACCTTCCACAACCCAGTTGCTGGGTAATACGATACCCCTTGATAAGACTGGTTGTCAGACTTTCGAGCTTCTGACGACCTCGTAACGGCTGTCAAAGATCCACGACTAACAGCCGGGACCAATAGCTTAACGTGTTTTTCGAGGCACGGAGAATTATCGGTATGTAAAGACGGTTACCCATCCATGGACCAAACCCGGCAAGCGTAGCTAAACCTGATGGATCGACCCGTGCAGCTGTTATTACTTTAACCAATTCTGCTAATAATTATTACATAAAACAATAAGAGCTACAGTAATAAATTTCATCACACGTTTTATTTTTAGCACGCTTTTAATAGTTTCACCTGAAACCATGCGAAAAAAATCTTAGAATTTAAATTTGACCCACTTCCCGGTTTCCGATTGTGCTGAAAATTTACATACATATTTAATTTGGACGGCAATACATGGTTAGCTAATTGACGTTATTCTAAATCCAAGATGGCAGACTAGTTATTTTTGCATTTTTTATTAATAATATGTATTTAATAACCTATAGTACAGGTATCAAATGAAAGAGTTTGCTGAAAAGAATACGGAAAACCTAGTTTTTTTTGTTATACCGTTATAGTATGTGATGTTGTAGTAAACCGTTATGTCCTCGAACCAAAAATTCGAAGACATCTGACATCCACCAACTCGCACACCCTCTCACAGAGAGGAGGCCTATGACCTAGCAGAGACATTAAAAAAAATCGGAAAGTTAAAAAATACATCGGAACAAAATTTTGCGACATTATAGTTTGATTATTGTATTAATATTTGCATGCCATTGTTTAAGGCAAACGTGATGATCTGTTTTTAACCGACTTTCGAAAAAGGAGGAGGTTCTATGTTCGACTGTATGTATGTTTTTTTTTTTTATGTATGTCCGCGCATTTCTCCGTCAGTTGTGCACCGATTTTCAAAATTCTTTTTTATCCGAAAGCATATACTCCCGAGGTGGTCCCATATAAATTTTATCGAAATTGTTTTAGTACTTTTTCAGAAACTGAACAATAACGAAAAATACGCATATCTTGATGACGTTTTTGTGTTCTCCAAATGTTTAAATTCCACGTTCCATGTTATTGGGGTTTTTAGTTCTGGGGTATAACAACTAAAAAGCGAAAAATAAAAAACTTTTTTACAAAAAAAACAACCGACTTCCAAAAAAAAATACACTAAAAATTTAAAAATAACTTTAATTTCGGAAGTCAGTGTCAAATATCGAAGAAATAAAATACAAACACCGACTTCCGAAATTAAAGTTATTTTTAAATTTTTAGTGTATTTTTTTTTGGAAGTCGGTTGTTTTTTTTGTAAAAAAGTTTTTTTTATATTTATACTAACATCTCTTGCATGCTGACATTTGTGTTGTATGAATTGTACTCATGTTTGTGCAAAAAAATAAATAATTAAGATTATGATTAGAGCTCCGTTAGATTACTTCGGGTACGGAACCCTAAAAAGACTGATGATGATAATAATAATATTTTATTACTTTGAAAATAATATTATTAAATATTCCATCCGAAAATTTGGTTGCTCTACTGGTCCATAATTTATGGTTGAATCGATGGAATATACAGACGTCAGCTAAATGATTATACAAGTAATACCACTTACCTGTTATAAATTACTCAACGAATTTCAGAAATCCGTAACATATTTTATTATTTAATCTATAAGGATTATGGAATCCGAAGGGATTCAACTCTCGGATTCCATACACCTTAGATCCCTCTCCTCGACCGAAACATACAAATATTTGGGTATGTCGGAAGCGTTAGGCATTAACGTTACTGACATGAAACAATCGCTGAAGGAGCGCTTCTTTGGCCGCCTGAAAAAAGTATTGAACAGCCTTTTGTCGGGCGGGAATAAGGTGCGCGCCTTCAACGGTTGGGTCATGCCGGTTTTGATGTACTCTTTCGGCATACTCAAATGGACTCAGACCGAACTCGACGCCCTGGATAGGAAGGTCCGTACGCTGCTGACCGCAAACCGGATGCATCACCCACGATCATCGGTGATGAGACTGTACATCCCGCGGAAATGTGGAGGTCGAGGTTTTTTAAATGCGAAAACTCTCCACAACCGCGAGGTGTGCAGCCTCAGAGAATATTTTCTTGAAACCGACGTGGGTATGCACCGCGATGTGGTCGCAGTGGACAAGGGACTCACCCCGTTGTCCATGGCTAAAGAGAACTGGCGCAAACCTGTAATACTCACTACTGATGACCGCAAGGAGGTATGGAAAGGCAAGGAGCTTCACGGGCGCTTTTATCGGGCTCTTCATGGGCCTGATGTAGATTTCTTGGCGTCCGTGGCCTGGCTACGTTTCAGTGACCTCTTCGGGGAAACTGAAGGCTTTGTCTGTGCGATTATGGACGAAGTTATCTTGACGAATAACTACCGGAGGCATATCATGAAGGACGGGACGGTTGACGTGTGTCGGGCATGCCACCGTCCGGGTGAGTCCATCAGACATATTATCTCTGGTTGTTCTCGTCTTGCTAACAGCGAGTATTTGCACAGGCATAACCAAGTAGCCAGGATTATTCACCAGCAACTTGCTTTAAAATACAAACTTGTGGATTCTGAGGTACCGTATTACAAGTATGCGCCCGACCCAGTTCTCGAAAATGACCATGTCACGTTGTACTGGGATCGGTCTATCATCACTGACAGGACTATTGTTGCCAATAAGCCTGATATAGTGGTGATAGACCGATTAGCGCGCCGCACAATGATAATCGATGTCACCATTCCACATGACGAGAACCTCGTGAAAGCTGAGAAAGACAAACAAATCAAATATCTTGACTTAGCACACGAGGTTGTCGATATGTGGAATGTGGACTCGGCTGTCATTGTGCCGATAGTCGTTACCGCCAACGGCCTGATGGCCAAAAGCCTCGACGACCACCTGTCGAAGCTGTCGTTGCGCGGTTGGATCAAGGGCCTTGATACAGAAGGCAGTACTCCTCGATACGGCTCGCATTGTGAGGAGGTTCCTGTCTCTGGAGCCCTAACCACCGGTAGCTTGGACCCTGCTCCCAATACCGGCGGACTACTATTTTTTATATTTTTAAATGTTTTTTTTTTATGTTTTCTTTTAAAAATATTTAAAAATGTAAATTATATGTAAGAAAATAAATAAACGAAATAATAATCTCGGCACCTTTCAACCCACTGGCAACACAAGTCATATTTTTTCTAATCCATTTATAATCGCAAAAACCCACTTTTTTTACCTTTAATCGGACCTAATATTACCGTACAGAAAGCAAACTGAAAAATTACAACAAAACCATTGATTATCATCCAAACAAATAAAGTAAACAAAAAAGAAGAAAACTAAAATCAAGAAATCACAGAATGACGTCTGTCAACGACGACAGACTATGTTTACAGGAAAACAATGAAAATGGTATGAAATAAATAAAATGTTGACCAGAGCAGCTGCCCGTCGCGCACGCCTTTCACCCCCGGACTCGCCGCTCAGCTCCGCCTCGCCGCCGCCGGACCTTGGATCACCAGTGTTACCGGCGGCTGCAGCCGCGTCGAGCTCAAGCGACGAGTATTTCTCCCCGCCGACGTCGCCAACACCTGTACGTCGGCAGGGGAGAGGCCGGCCACCGAACAGCTTGGGACTTAGGGGCCAACCGGCCCCGAGCCGGGTCCCCGCTGCCGGTGGTTGTGTGCAGCGCATGAAATGGACTCAGTCCATGAACGAGAACGTCATGCGCGCATATTATGGGTCTACAGAGGGGGGAACTAACCTCACTGCGTACCGTGTCAGGATGCTGTCTCTGTTCCAGGACCTAGAACCAACCGTCGACGTCTCGGCACAACGATTGTCGGATCAGGTGCGGGTCATCCAACGTAACCACAAGTTGGACGATGCTGCACTTGATAGGCTGCGCTCAGAGGTACTGAACAACCCTATCATCTCGACCCCGACACAGACCGCGGTACAAGCGCCCGCTAGGGGCGCAATCCCAGCGCGGGCCATTAACGTAAGTGATGAGGGGGATGATAGGGTTGTCACGGTAAGTAGCCAGTGCAACGATCGACTGAGGAGCGCACTGGAGGATGCGCTTCGCGAGTATAGATCCACTCCGACCGAACTTAGACCCCGTTTACCACGGTTACCCATGCACAAAAAAAATAGGGCGTTGGTGTGTGCTTTGGACTCGCTACTTAAAAACATCTTTGAAAGCAGCGAGGACCTCGTTGATACGCACTCAATCTTGTATTGCGGGGCTGTTGCAGCATGTCGTTTGGCCAACGTGAAGTTTCCGAATAGTGAAGGAGCTATTCGGCCAAAGCCTGCTGCACCAGCCTGGCAATGCAGGATTGAGAGGCGTATCGATGGGGCCAGGGTACTCATCGGCAAACTACTCTGCTTCAGGGAGGGCAATACACGACCACGTGTGATGCGCTTTGTGAGGCGGGCATTTTCGGGGACTGAAATTAGTCCTCGAGAATACATGTCCCGTGTCACAGAGCGCATCGACTTCCTGAAGCAGAAAGTTTGTGCATGGGCAAACCGTATTCGGCGGTATAAGCGGCGAGTTGACCGGTACTCGCAGAATCGCATGTTCCAGAGCGATGAGAGGTGGGTATATAGAGCTTGGGAGCGACCTGAACAAAATGTGACTGACGGGTGCCGTCCGGATGATGTTACCACGAGTATATTCTGGCGCAGCATTTGGTCGGTGCCCGTCTGTCACACTGAGGGTGGTTGGATGCGTGATGTCGAGCGCGCGTGTGACGCTATACCAGAAATGGATAAATTCACCATAAATCCATCAGATGTAGCCAAAGCAGTTCGTCCGTTACCGAACTGGAAATCTCCGGGACCGGACGGACTGCACAACTTTTGGCTGAAATGGTACAGCAGCTCACACGCGCTCCTGGCATCTCAATTCCAGTCATCCTTAGAGTCTGGGTCGCTGCCTCAGTTTCTAACAACCGGTGTCACCCACCTGCTCCATAAGACAGGTAGTCCCGCGGAACCCAAGAATTATAGACCGATTACATGTTTGTCAACGGTTTATAAACTTCTTACATCCATTCTGAGAGCGAAAATTAATCTGCACATTAACAGTAATTCAATTATGTCTGCCTCTCAGAATGGATGTAGGAACGGGTCTCGCGGTACTAAGGAGCTACTCCTCATAGACATGGCCATAAGCCAGCAGGTTCGTCGATCCCACAAGGATTTGTCGACATGCTGGATAGATTATAAGAAGGCCTACGACTCTGTTCCACATACATGGCTCATGAGGGTGTTGGAGTTGTACAAAATAGATGCAACTCTCCGCACCTTCCTTGGGTCATGTATGGGGCAATGGAAGACAGTCCTTCGCTATCCAGGATGTCGACCAAATCAGGGGAACGATGAGCCTATATGGATAAAACGGGGAATATTTCAGGGCGACAGTTTGAGTCCACTTTGGTTCTGCTTAGCCCTGAATCCTCTAAGCACATTGCTGGAGGATTCAGGCCTGGGCTATCGGTTGAGAAGAGGTGGTCAGGCCATATCTCACCTTCTTTACATGGATGATCTGAAACTCTTTGCCCCCAACAATTTGCGACTGATGGAGTTACTGAAGGTAACTGAAACTTTCAGTAGCGCCATCAGGATGGAATTTGGTGTGGACAAATGTGCAGTCATGCATGTAAAGCGAGGAGAGATTATGGAATCCGAAGGGATTCAACTCTCGGATTCCATAAACCTTAAATCCCTCTCCTCGACCGAAACGTACAAATATTTGGGTATGTCGGAAGCGTTAGGCATTAACGTTACTGACATGAAGCAATCGCTGAAGGAGCGCTTCTTTGGCCGCCTGAAAAAGCTATTTAATAGCCTTTTGTCAGGCGGAAATAAGGTGCGCGCCTTCAACGGTTGGGTCATGCCGGTTTTGATGTACTCTTTCGGCATACTCAAATGGACTCAGACTGAGCTAGACGCCCTGGATAGGAGGGTCCGTACGCTGATGACCGCAAACCGGATGCATCACCCACGATCATCGGTGATGAGACTGTACATCCCGCGGAAATGTGGAGGTCGAGGTTTTTTAAATGCGAAAACTCTCCACAACCGCGAGGTGTGCAGCCTCAGAGAATATTTTCTTGAAACCGACGTGGGTATGCACCGCGATGTGGTCGCAGTGGACAAGGGACTCACCCCGTTGTCCATGGCTAAAGAGAACTGGCGCAAACCTGTAATACTCACTACTGATGACCGCAAGGAGGTATGGAAAAGCAAGGAGCTTCATGGGCGCTTTTATCGGGCCCTTCATGGGCCTGATGTAGATTTCTTGGCGTCCGTGGCCTGGCTACGTTTCAGTGACCTCTTCGGGGAAACTGAAGGCTTTGTCTGTGCGATTATGGACGAAGTTATCTTGACGAATAACTACCGGAGGCATATCATGAAGGACGGGACGGTTGACGTGTGTCGGGCATGCCACCGTCCGGGTGAGTCCATCAGACATATTATCTCTGGTTGTTCTCGTCTTGCTAACAGCGAGTATTTGCACAGGCATAACCAAGTGGCCAGGATTATTCATCAGCAGCTTGCTTTAAAATACAAACTTGTGGATTCTGAGGTGCCGTATTACAAGTATGTGCCCGACCCAGTTCTCGAAAATGACCATGTCACGTTGTACTGGGATCGGTCTATCATCACTGACAGGACTATTGTTGCCAATAAGCCGGATATAGTGGTGATAGACCGATTGGCGCGCCGCACAATGATAATCGATGTCACCATCCCACATGACGAGAACCTCGTGAAAGCTGAGAAAGAGAAACAAATTAAATATCTTGACTTGGCACACGAGGTTGTCGATATGTGGAATGTGGACTCGGCTGTCATTGTGCCGATAGTCGTTACCGCCAACGGCCTGATGGCTAAAAGCTTCGACGACCACCTGTCGAAGCTGTCGTTGCGCGGTTGGATCAAGGGCCTGATTCAGAAGGCAGTACTCCTTGATACGGCTCGCATAGTGAGGAGGTTCCTGTCTCTGGAGCCCTAACCACCGGTAGCTTGGACCCTGCTCCCGATACCGGTGGACTACTATTTTTATATTTTTAAATGTTTTTTTATATGTTTTCTTTTAAAAATATTTAAAAATGTAAATAATATGTGTAAAAATAAATATACGAAATAATAATAATAATAATAAAGCCCATTTATTTCCAATCCACAATAATAATTGTTATTACATGCGTTTTAAATTACATTAACATTAATTATATGATTAAAAATCATATATATAAAGATTTCTTTTACTCGCCATCGTTACTTTCTTCAGTACCATTGATCGGAACCCCTTCTCGGGTAAAGGCCTCCTCCAGCTTCTTCCAAACCTCTCTGTCCATGGCTTTCTTTCTCCAATCGCTTCCTGCTATCGCTTTTATATCTTCTATCCACCTTTTCCTAGGGCGCCCTCTTCTTCTTTTTCCTCTGGGTCCTTTCCATATAGTTGTCTGTAATGTCCATCTTTTGTCTGTGCGTCTTGCTATATGTCCTGCCCACTGCCACTTTTGTTTTAGGGCGTATTGTAAGGCATCTATAACTTTAGTCTTTTGTCTAATTTTCTTGCTTTTTACTTTTTGTATTCTTCTTATTTTTAGTACGCTTCTTTCCATTGATCTTTGACATGTTACTAGTTTAGTTTTTATTTTTGTGTTGTATGTCCACGTTTGGCATCCGTATGTAAGAGTAGGTAAGACACAGGTGTCCAAGATAATTTTCTTTAAGTAGAGGGGGAATTCCCCTTTCAAGATTTCCTTCAGGGACCAAAACTTTTTCCAGCTCATGTTAATACGCCGCTCGACCTCTAGTTCTTCATTTTTGTCATCGAATGACAGTTGTTTCCCCAGGTATATGTAATTGCTCACATATTCAAGCGGCTTCCCGTTCAAGTATATGGCGTTAGCGTAGCTGTTAGTCACTATTTTAGTTTTATTTTCGTTCATTTTGAGGCCCACCTTTTCGCTTTCTTCATTCAAACTACTTATCATTCCTTCTAATCCTTTGCTTGTTTCAGCAAATAAGACAATGTCATCCGCGAATCTGAGGTGTGTCAGTCGATCTTTGTTAATTCTAATCCCCTCCGACTGCCAGTTAAGGTTGTCAAAGATGTGTTGTAGTACCATTATAAACAGCTTGGGTGAGAGGGGGTCTCCTTGTCTCACTCCTCTACAGATCGGTATATCAGGCCCTCGCGTCTCCAGTTTAACTTGACTTACGCTACCCTCGTAGATGTTTTTCAGTACTCTTGCATAATTTTCGTTTATGTAGCATTTATTCAACGCTTCCCAAATAGCATCATGAGAGATCGTGTCAAACGCTTTGGCGTAATCGATGAAGGCAATGTAAAGTGGCTTATTGAATTCCTTATATTTCTCCATTACTTGTTGTAGGACTTGTATATGATCCGTTGTAGAAAATCCGGAACGGAACCCTGCTTGTTCAACTGGCTGATAGTTATCTATCTTCGGGCTCAGCCGGCTTTGTAGGATTGACGTGAACAATTTGTACACGCTCGAAAGAAGACTAATCGGGCGGTAATTAGAGATGTCTTGGGGGGCTCCTTTCTTGTATATAAGGATTATATCAGATTTTTTCCACTGCATCGGTACCTGGCCTGTGTTCAGAACGTTATTGAACAAATACGTAAGTGGGCGAGTCAGCAGAATAGCTCCAGCTTTCAGTGCTTCATTTTGTATGCCGTCAGGACCAGGGCTCTTATCTGGTTTGAGTTTCCTGATGTGTTTTATGACTTCCATCTCATCCACTGGTAGCAAATCGTTCATGTTTTGAGAGTTTACTATTGCTGTATCGGCTGTAGTGATACAAGAAATCGATTTCGCGTATAATTCCCTGTAGAAGTCTGTGGCGCAGTTCATGATATCTTTTCTGGTTTTTGTTTCTTCTGATTTTGATTGTAAGTTCGGAATCCAATTTTTGTGTGTGATCAGTTTCTTATAGGCTTTTTTCGTGCTTCTGTATTTGTTTAGGTTATTTTCAATGATTCTATGTCTATATTCTTTATAGTCTTTATCTATTGCCTTACTTGTAGTTTTAAATAGTGTGCTTAGTTCTTCCTTCATTTCTTTAGTTTTTTGTTTCGTTTTCAGAAGTTCCGTTCGTCTTGTGAGAAGAGTTTTAGTAGACTCACTAAGTATTTTGTTAGTAGTATTTAGCTTTTTATTTTTTGATCTGCATGCAAGGCTGGTGTTGATGATGTTAGCTAGTTTGTTGTAAAACGGTTGAATATCTTCTTCTTGGTATCTTTCCAGTTGACGTATATTGATCTCAAGGTTTTTTAAGTATGACGATGTATCCTCATTCGTCCTTAGTAGCTTAGGTTGTACATTGAATGATATTCTACACTTCTTTCCTTGGTCTATCATGTACGTAGCTCTAACTAGGCGATGATCAGATCTAAATCCAAAGCCATGTAATACTTCTATGTTCCTAATCCTCTTGGGGTGGTTTGACAGTATGAAGTCAATTTCATTTTTTGTTTTACCACAAGGGGAGAGCCAGGTCCATTTGCGGTTCTTTCGAGCTTTAAAAAAGGAGTTCATAATTGACAGTTTATGTTCCAATGCGTACTGAATTAGTTTCTCTCCTCTTTCATTCCTATTCCCGTATCCAAATTTTCCCAAAACAAAGTTTTCACTGTTTTCTGGTTTCAGTTGGCCAACTTTTGCATTAAAATCACCGATAACAAATACGTTATCTTCAGCCTGACTTTGGGCTATCTGCAGGGTTGAATAGAATGAGTTGATTTCTTCATCTGAAGCTTTTTCAGTAGGTGCGTATACTTGTATTATTGAAAGCAGTTGGTTGTTGTATTTCATTTTTAAAAGAGCGACTCGTTCTGAGAACGCTGAAAAACTAACAATGTCATTTTTGTGTTTTTTGTTTATTAAAAATCCAACTCCATATTGGCCGAGTGTTTCACCTTTGTAACAGAATACATACTTGTCATGTTCTTCAATTGCGTAGCCCATTCTTCTAACTTCTGCCAAGCCGAGTATATCGATTTTTATTTTTTGTAACATGTATGTTAGTTCTATAAATCTTTTTGTTGTTGCTAGTGACCTTACGTTGAATGTAATAATATATATAAGGATTAACAAGAAAATAAATCAGATTATTCCATAAACAAAAATTGGATACATTTAACATTCTTCCCGAAAATGCGGTTGTTCTGTCGGTCAATAATTTATGGTAGGATCAGTAGATTGTAGTCCGCATTATTCACATCACGATCCCATGTAATATGTATGGATGAGATACGCTATTTCTCTTTCTAAAAAAAACCATGTAGCTGCAAGGATTTTTGACACTAGAATGACATTGACAGCAGTTTGCTGTTAGCAAACATTTCAGATTTTTTTTGGTAACGTTTTTTTTTAAAAGGTTTTGAAACAGGAGGTGGCAACATTAGTACCTACGGATTTTGGTGTCTCGTCGAAATATACAGTCTAGTGATTGGGTATAGTTTTTTTTTTTTTAATTTATCGTAGGTAAGAAAATAATGGATGAGCAATTTAATGTTTATTGATTGATTATTTTATCTTCTGTGATTTGTGGTCGGAAATGAATGAAAATTTAGAACTGGACTTTCAATTCAGATTCCACAAAAGAAGACTCATAGTTCAACGCCTTTTAAATGAATTTCGCTGAGGCATTTATTATTGCCATAACTCAGATCGGCATGCATTGTCTAGCCACTGAGTGCAAAACTTTCTGTTTGTATATTGAAATATTGTATATTAACAGAAAAATTTGCACACTATGAATGATGTGTGTCTTACCTGACAATGATAATGTCCATAGATAATAGTCGTATGTTTCTTTCAGCACGCTTTGTGTGGAATTCACTATAATATCCGCCATCTTGAATTATTAAAGTCTATCTGTAACAAAACAAAATTAAGATTAAAATACAAGTACAATATTCTTTAATTTAGGTTTTTTTTTTTTGCAAAAATAATAACTGATTAAGTTTTTTTGACGGACAAAGCCACTTATTATTTTAATAAGATAGTTATAATCTTAATTAAGTTACAAGTTAATGAGATTTTTCTAATATTAATAATCCAAACTAAGTATGGTTTTACGTGCTTCATAAAAGAGTCTCCGAAAAAATAAAATAATACTAACGAAATTCTGTATTAATACCGAAGATCTTGGAAATGTTTTTATCTCAAATGCATTTTATGCTAGATATTGCAAAAGATACCAACTGTTTCTAATAGCAAGTTACTAGGTTGTTATTATGAGATCTACGACCACTTATATTATCTACTTAATATAGAAATAGAATTTAGAAACCAATTTGCAAACCAAATACTGTTTAATTTCGTTTCTACGCACAATTTACACAATAATCTGTAAACTGTTTTACATCAAACAAAATTATTGTAATGTTAAGTCGAATGGTTTGGTTAACAAGTATTATAGAAAAGGGAAATTATTTTGAAAATTTTCAGTCCTTATTTGAAAAGTGTCTGAAGAACAACCTGCTCTGTCATAATAGTTATAAATACTAATGTACAAAAAGTTGGTAACTTCTTTTTGTGTTACTTTTTTTTAATTTTTGCATTTAACTCTTTGTTTTTTATGTACATGCCTAAAACAAAAATATACTAACTATATTATACACTTCATAAAAAAATAGAAACTTTTAACTAAACTGTTATCTTACGTATATGACATCCAAATCTCTACATAGTATCAAACAAAGACGTTTTCTACGTCTGTCATTTCTCTGCTAACTCCTCCTAAACTAGACAATGGATTTTGATGCGGTGTACAGTAATATAAAGAGCGATAAGCGATGAAGGTTTTTGTATGTAATTTGCACCCGTGCAAAGCCGGGGCATGTCGCTAGTAATAACATAGAAAGTGCTACAATGTATATGTATGTATATATATTACTAACAGACAAGGAAAACGCTGTTCGGCGATTAAAAAATGGGGGGGTGAGGGTAGGAGGGTGAAAAATACTTTACGACTTAATCTCATACTTACCAAATATACAAGAAAAAAGAACATTAAAATCGGTCTAGCCGTTTCGGAGGAGTGCAACCACAAACACTGTGACTCGAGATTTTTATATATTAGATACTAGCTTTTGCCTGCGGTTTCGCCTGCCTGAAATTAGTACCTACTGCATACAGATTTTCAACCCTCACTTTAACCCCTTAGGGGATGAATTTACAAAAAACCTTTCTTAATGCTCCCCTACATTATAAAAGGAAGACGTGTGCAAAATTTCACGTTCCTAGTCCCAGGAGTTTCAGCTGTGCGTTGATATGTCAGTCAGTCAGTCAGTCAGTTTCTCCTTTTATACGTATAGATTCACCAATTTCAGAACATCAATATTATCAACAATAACAAGGCAACAGTCGATTGTCTAAGCCAGTAGGTCAAACCAGGCATGAGTATGAATAACCAGGGCTTTCTTCCATAGGTCCAGCTTGATCGGAGTCGGGTCGTGTGCTTGCATGTAGGTATAGTTTAACTTCGACTTTTGAGCGCTATTTAATTAATATTTACATATTAATAAAAAACATGTGTGAAGGAGTACTTTGACGCCTGAATGTATTTTGTTTTGTATACAATTATGTACAGTCACGAGCAAACATATGTACACAAGCAAACTTTACTTGTAAGCTCGAGTAGGTATTTTAAATGAACAGTTTTAAGATACTTGAGCTTACAAGTAAAGTTTGCTTGTGTAGGTACATATTTTTGCTCGTGTACGTAGTCAGAATAGGGTTTTTTTTTTGTGTAAGTGTAAATATAAATATAATTAGTTGTTTTTTTTATTACCATTAATGCATACTTATTTTAAAGATGTAACTAAAAAACCATTTATACATTACAATGATTTTTTTTTGTGAAATATTGAAGTTATTCTTCTACTCATACCTCGTAAAACGTAGTTTTCTGTTCTGTGACGTCAGATGATAGCAGAGCAAGTATAGATTTTTAAACGCTTAAATTTTCTTGTTTTAAGACCTTGTTTTTTTTTACAGTGTAATTTTTTTTTTCTTGTCCTTTAGAAATTTAATTAAATATTGCAGTCAAATTCCCTCACAGTAGTAATGTAAGATTAAAAACACAGAAACTAGTAGCTTTAGTGATAGGGGGAAGGAGGCCTATCCCCGTCTGTTGTCGTCTTTAGTAATTTGCTACGCAATTAGTAAAATAATCAGTTTCAAGAGGAATCAATTCCTAACTTTTTTGATTTAATTTATAAAAAACCATTCGAGTTTTACATCGTAAACAAAACTCCAAGGAACGTAAATATCCTACATTGCCAATAGCCACGCGAGCCAAACAACTTCGATATGAGGAAGTTAATCTGTGCATGTTCAAGCCATCCCGTGAATGAGTTGCCATTCTTTAATCGTGACGGCCCCCATGGGCTTTGAAGAGCCCTTTAAACTGTGGATCCCAGCCGTCCAATGAATATCTATGTACAACGGAATATAACTAAAATGTAATTCTATAAAACTAAGCAGGTAAATATCTTAAAAGGTATCTATATAAAGTGATAATTGAAAATGAAAAAAAAAACAAAAATCCGCATCGTTGTCAATGGGAAAAGTGCAGAGAACGCTGGCAGCATTACCACGTTGAAAAGCCCAGCCCCCTGGGTTTATCATATATACATTATGTAATCATGAGGAGCTCGTGGCTAAAGAAACAACAGCCGCACGGGTCGGTCCATCAGGTTACGCTTGCTGGGGTTGGTCCATGGATGGGTATCTTTACATACCGAGACTTCTCCGTGCCTCGAAAAATACGTTAAGCCGTTGGGCCCGATCTTTGACAGTCGTTACGGGTCATCTGAAGCCCGAAAGTCTGACAAACAGTCTTACCAAGGGGTATCGTATTACCCAGTAACAGGTTGTGGAGGTCAGATAGCCAGTCGTCACGTAAAATGCTGGTATTATTCAGCTGCATCCGGTTAGACTGGAAGCCGACCCCAAGATAGTTGGGAAAATGCCTAGGGGTAGCGGAATATAAATTCGTAACAGAGTTTCCGCTCCCCTGGGCACTCAAGCAGGGAAGGAACAGGGGTGGGTTTTAGCCAGTAAGTCTGACACGCCCTCCAGCTCCACACAGAGCGGGAGATGTCATTGGATGAATTCCCTCAAACCAAAAAAAAAAAGATAGTTGGGGAAAAGGCTAGGGATTGATTGATCTATGGCATTACAGTGAACAACTAATTAATTAGTCTTTTGGTTTTTTTTTAAATCATGTTGCCAACTAATAAAAAGATTTTTCCCATGACTGTATTTTTTTATAAAGGCCTAATCAAATTCCTTTTAATAAAACAACATAATTTTAATAACAAAGCCTTGGCAATATTAAAATGGCAACGGTTCCTTTGAAAATTGTTACCAAAAGATAAGATATGACATTCTTCCAGCCCTTTGATATAATTTGCTAAAGCAAAAGTTTCCATCTTTGGTGTGGAAGCTATGTAAACTAATATTGTAAGGGGAGGTAATATTGTTTGCTTATTTAAAACAAACAAACAATTTTACCTCCTTGTATAAACAGATTTTTTCAAAACAGTTTCAAATGCAGTAGATAGCATAAACTATGCGATTAAACTGCCAGCAACTGCATCAGACTGCTTGAAAAGTAACTTGTTTGGAACCTTTCAGTTGTTTTCTGCAAGCCATTTTTTTGGAAGTTATAGGTAATGTCAATTCGGCTGTCAAGACTGTTGCTAGACTGCTGATTTGTTAAAAAAATATCCGGCCGTTTAGGTTACAGGGTGTACCAAAGAAATAGACATAAAATGTACAAATAATATAATTATATTATTATACGAGTATGTACATTCTTAGTTGTCAATAGTGGCCAGCTTGATAGATTGATTATCGACAAACCTACCAACCTGGCCATTTTTAAGGGTTCCGTACCCGTAGGGTCCAAACGGAGCCATATTGTCTTTTTTTTATTTTTTGTGTGGGTTGGCAAATCATCCAATGACATCTCCCGCTCTGGGTGGAGCGGGAGGGCGTGTCAGACTCTTACTGACTTTAACCCACCCCTGTTTCTTCCCTGCCTGAATGCCCAGGGGAGCGGTAACTCCTGACTCCCTTTGACTGGCCTGTTGGTCTAGTGGTTAGTGACCCTGACTGCTATGCCGGCGGTCGTGGGTTCGATTCCCACCCAGGACAAATGTTTGTGTAATGAGCACGATCATTTGTTCTGTGTCTGGGTGTAATTTATCTATAATATGTATGTATTTAGAAATATATAAGTATGTTTATCAGTTGTCTAGTACCCATAACACAAGCTCTGCTTAGCTTGGGACTAGATGGCGTTGTGTGATAGTTGTGGAATATTATTATTATTATATTAACTCTATTACGAATTTATCCGCTACTCCTAGGCATGCAGGCACCGGTCATGATGTGTCCCGTTAGTGGTGGCTGACAATCATCTCTTTGAGGCGCGCGTGGAACACTACGCGGCGTCGACTCAGGGGCCTGGTGCTGATCGGACGGCGATTTACCCTCTACTCGCCGACCGCAGACCCGGGTATTGTTGTCACTCACGTGTCCGTCTAGAAGAATTTTTTAACTTCCCATTGACCTATGAACTTGAAATTTGGTGATAATGTTTATTTTAACGTATACTTTACTAATAAATACATATATTTGGTACGGAACCCCAAGAATGTGCGAAATTCGTTACGCACTTGGCTAGTTTTTCTGTCAACTAAGCCAACTAGTCGGTAATCTAAAGTTATCTGTAATGTTAGACCACTGTTAATATATTGCGTATAGCAATTTTCCAGTAATTTTATTACAATGAAACAAGATCTATTACCAGGCACAAACGTGAGCTTAATGGTCAAATAACCAACGTTCACTTTGATTGGTGAGACGGAAAATCGTTTGAGTTCTTAACACTCTTAGGTATACATAATTTACTATTGAACATTCTGCCCAGGGGTTGTGGATAAATTTGAAACAGAGTTACAGCGCCCCTGGGCACTCAGGGCAGGGAAGGAACAGAGATGGGTTTTAGTCAGTAAGAGTTTGAGCTCGCCGTCCGATCAGCACTACGCCCGAGAGGCGACGGCGCGTAGTGTTCCAGGCGCCCCTCAAAGAGTTGTCAGCCAATCATGGCCGATGCCTGCCCAGTTTTTAAGAGACTGTGTGGCTGTGGATAAATTCTAAACAGAGTTACCGCGCCCCTGGGCACTCAGCGTAGGGAAGGAACAGGGTTGGGTTTTATTTAGCAAGTAAGAGTTTGACACGCACTCCCTCTCCACCCAGCGGGAGATATCATTGGATGATTTCCCACCCAAAAAAAAAAATATCATTCAGTACATGAAAATCTATAATGAAACACTTGTTTCTGTCAGTGGCTTTGCCCGCATGAATTATACCAAGACAACCTACTCCCGGAATATAAAGTGCACTTTGTTCTACTCCAAGTTATAATCTATTTCTATACCAAACCATCAGTTTAGCGGTTTACGAGTGAAAACGTAACGAAACAACCGACAGGCTGAGTTACTTTCGCGATGAATTGGCGCTTATAATGATAACCTTTACGTCCAATCCGACAATTTATATAATGTGACAGCAAAATTATTAAAAGAAGAAAGATGACATTTATCTTATTGCCCGATGTTGTGTAGGCGTTGGTAGGTGGATTTAATTATATAAAGCTTTTGTTTGAAATCTATTAACGACATGTCACATCTATAAAAAAATCAATATAAAATTGTTTTCACAATGACAGTTAGAAAGTTAAGTAAGACCACACCAGTGAGATAAATATCACTAGACAAATTGGAGAAATCTGTTATCAGGCCGCTTACGAACCTATAACATTATACAAAAGCTATTTCGATGGAGAGTATTTATGTCAACCAGTTTCTAAAGTAGGCTTCCGAAGCTTTCAATACATTATAACGTGACATTTTTGAGAAGAAAGTTAAATCGTCAACTTTGGTTATTATTAATTAAAATCAATAAAAATTATAATGGCTCAATTACACCTTCCGATTTCAAGGGACCCAATTTAGGAAACAAGGTGTAATTGCAGTTAGTGTCCGATTTAGTGAGATTGAAAGGTCCCGATTTGACTTCCTAAATTGTGTACGATTTAGGATAGTGTAATCGCATCACTCCGATTTAGAGCTAAGTGTTGCCAATTTAGCGACTTTGTCGCACCAAATGGGCTAGTAGTATTTTTGTTTGTGTTTAAAATTAAAATAAATTTCACAAAGTCCCTTTTCCAGAAAAAAAATCTGAGTCCGCTCTTTTTATTTTTTAGTCCGCTCCTGGTAGAATCAGTTTTTAAGAGACTTTAGAGCGACTTTTGATATTCTGTCTAGGGACTCGAATTTGTAAGAGTTGGCAACACTGCCGACTTAGGAGCCTGATTTAGGAGTTCAATTTAGGATAGTGTAATCGCTCGCTTCCTAGTTAGTTTGTTCCTAAATTGGGTCCCTTGAAATCGGAAGGTGTAATTGAGCCTTAAAACAAAGCCCTCAGCTGCGTCTGTTTGCAATAAACTCAGAAACTACTAAACGGATTTTGATGCAGTTTTCACCAACAGACAGAGCGATTCATGGGGAAGGTTTTGTGCGTAATTTGTACCTGAGCAAAGCTCGGGCGGGTCGCTAGTTAAAGATAAATTCGACAACGATTTGATAAGTAAATGGGAAATATACAAAATTGTTTAAAAAGTTAATTATTTGAAAATCCGTGGCCTACATATCTGGAGGTTTTAGTCTAAAGATTAGCTCATCATATCAATATTTAAGATATAGGTATGGTCCAGGTAATAAAAAGAACAGAAATTGTTTTTATTAACTTTAAATGGTCAGTTCCTAACTGGGTGTGTTCACAAACATGTAAACTTCGACCGACAAGACGACCCGGAACAACTACCTGTAGGCCATACATATATTTATGCCGTGCGGGAATCGAAACCGCAACACTCAGCGCAGCAGCTGAAAGCTGTAGGTCCTTTATGTATTTGACCTTACTATTCTTTATTTATTTATAATTCTTAAAGTTTCTTTTACTTTTCTTTTTTGCCTTCTATTTAATTTAAATTCTACTTGTAATCTTTTGTTTGAATTGTATTTTCTTTTTGTACACCACTTTTACTATTTAATAATTTGTCATTGAAGAGCGGGACCTCCTAGCACAGGTATATCTTTTTCTTAAAAGGAGGTAGGGGGAGGGGGGTGGGAGGAGATTATCTGTAAAAGTTGTACAAGTTTCTTCTGCAATAAACTTCTTTTTTTTTTAATTGGCCAAACAACAACAGTAACTGTAAATTAATACGGTACATGATTAAATAAAGTTTTGCTATAAACTAAGGTCAGTATTACAATTTCTTATAGGTTAGCATCGCATGCCCCATAAAAGTAGAAACTAAATTGCTGCAAGTTTACACTTTGCTTTAGAAAATAACTATTTAATAACAAAATTAAAATTGAAATTTACCTAAAATATGCTACAGAATAATTTTAAAAATAATACAAACTGTAAACATTGTTAACGGTTACTCTGTGGTACTTGCCAAATGAGTCATGCTTGCCAATGAGAAATGCACGTCACGTTTAAAACTAAAATGCAAAATTTCGTGATCATAAAAAATATTTCTACATTAATCACAAAACAGCGAGATCTTCGTGACTTCCTTAATTTCTACCTTACATATTTGGTAACGAGACACGAGTCAATACGGTAAAGAGGACACATAAAGGATAATACGTCATTCCCTTTCTCAAACGGAGCCATTGTCATGCTTTACCGTGATGTCATGTACAGTCAACAAAAGAGATATGTCTAAAGCTATATGACTATTAAGTATGTAGGAATTCCACCATGCTGTTAAATATTTATTGTGGGCATAGTTTACCTCTTAACTTATATTTAAACAGGTTAAATTGTAATTTCATTTGTTATTACGTGTTAATTATTTTCTGGTGGTATTGATCTGATAACAAAACTTTTTTATTGATAGAAAGTTACACGTGCCGTAGGCTACTCTGAATCCCGAAAAAATATAAGGTGCTTATGACCATGGAACGAAGTCACGGAAAAGCTAGCAACAAACTAAGAAGATCGATTTGCACTCAGCAAAATACAATGCATAACGTTACAAATTAAAATTAGTTGCAAGTTTAGCTTGGTTAATGACCTGGTCGGAGTCACTATAATTTACTAGATGCGAGAAGCATAGAACCGCTCAATATGGGAACACTTGGGGTAGGCCAAACGACTGGCAGTAGACGACTTCGGCTAAAATTCTGATGATATGTTGAATAATCTACCGGGACACTTATCTCTTTAGCTAACTGTACCTGTCTGGTAGATTGTCACGCACAGATGACAAAATGCTGCCTTATTTGGGAAAGATTAATTCCTCGGCATCTTTTTCTTGCTGTTTAGATGTTTGTTGAAACGCAAAATGAATGAGACTAAATGACGGATCGGCGTAATGAGGGATGTGGCTGGGGAATATTGTATGTTAGGTTGAAGTGACTAAATGTCTGTGGGTGAAAACCAGCTGGCTCTATATGTCTGTTTGTTTTTACCTTATTGTTCTGGTGCTTCTACTGAACTTGAGATATTACTGGGTCAGGTAAAATGTTATTGGTTTTTCCATCTGAAATTTTCCAGTAGCAGTCTTAAGTCTGAATTTGTGGCCGGTTGAGAACTATATGCATGTTTCTATTACCTAGGTATATTTATTTTTTGTATGGCAAATCATCAAATTACTTGTCCCGCTCTAGGCGGAGCGGTAGGGCGTCTCAGAATTTTACTGACTAATGCCCCTGTTCGTTCAGTTGCCAGGGCCGCGGTGACTTGATCTCTTTTAAATATATCCGCGACTCTATTACCTACATGTGACTGAAATATAACTTGCCCAACGTGGGATTACTATAGTTACAACCCTTTGTTTTTGGGTTTAAAATCATCAAATAACTTCTCCCGCTCTGGCCGAAGATCGTCTCGCGACGTCCGACGCCCAGGGCCTGCAGTCTCGACATTGATAGCGATCGCTAAGTCCTAAAGATCGGTAAAACGGTCGGAAAAATGATTGATTTTCTTGAAATATGTGCGGAGACGGCGTAATATTTAACTTGCAAGCACTATTTTTCATGAAAACTGATCAACTGATCTGCTGGTCTCCGCTGCAGAAGTGAAAAAAGCGACAAAAAGATGCTAAATTACCAAAACGCTAAGGTGTGTACTCTTCCGTGCCTGGGAATGGTCCCGGCTGTCAACCGTGGAACTTTGACAGTCGTTACGGGCCATCAGAAACCAGAAAGTCTGACATCCAGTCTTACTAAGGGGTATCGCATTACCCAGTACCTGGGTTGTGGAGGTCAGATAAGCAGTTGCTCCATGTAAAATACTGGTATTCAGCTGCATCAGGTTAGACTGGAAGCCGAGCCAAAGATAGTTGAGAAAAGGCTAGGCAGATTGATTGACTAAGAGTGTGTAAAATGATTTGCATTTGATTGGTAATAAATATTCCGCTGTTAATCCTCGTGGTTTCGATAAGGAAAGTGGAAGCAAAAACACTCATCCACTTTTATTTGTTCACAAGTCGAAGATACTCGCATCTACGGTTTGACTATTCAGATCGTAAGATGCCCACGTGGTTCACTCGTGTAGAAAATTAAATGAGATAAATCCAACATCTTTACCGACCCTGCTTTCAAAATAAAGATGTAAACCTTACTCGATTTAAAAATAAAATTCTGTGGAAGATCAAATTCAGTGATTTTCATTCGCATTTATAATATTAGTTAAGATTGGTTAGAAAATTAGGATGGGAAACTTAATTATTTTCCACCAATGAAATTTAAATAAAAAACTAGTGTGTAGTCGAGCTTGAATATGGCTTTAGTTCTAGAAAATTAAATTAAATTCAGGATTGAAAGGGTAATTTATTGAATAACGAATGACAATTAATGTGGGTTCAGAACTACCCTTTATTTTGCTTTTGGGGTTCGGTAGAACATTTTAACCGATCGATTTCCGTTCCGTTAAAATGCATCAGACAAAATAAACAAAAACAAAACAAAATCGTTAGAAATTTTTCTGTGTAAAATTGTTAGCTATACAAAGTGTTTCAAACTTTCAGGAAATTAGAATAACTGGAATAAATTAATGATCGAAAATCGAGGAGTTTTTCTAATACATAATATATTTTTGGATTCCGTAACCGAAGGGTCCGAACGGAGCTTTATTGCTGTAACTCACTTGTCCGTCTGTCCGTCGTCTGTCACAAAATTTGATAATTATATCATTATATTTTTTCTTTGATAATTTCCTCATTTGGTACGGATGTGCGAAGTCCGACACGCATTTGTCCGGTCTTTTTCGTAAATTATTTTCGGAACGCATCATGTTTTTCCTCATATCAGATTTGGTTATAACGAAGTCTTTTATTATTTCATAATGTTGATGAATACAATAAAAACTTGACGTGCAACTGGTGGCGGTCATTCATTGTCACTTCCTATGTCGATGGTCATTGCGGAGAAAGTGAAATCTCAGAGCGAGACACTATAATGAATCTGTATTGGAGTGACGAAGACAGATATAGTCGCTGAATCACGTACCGTTTTGAGATGTAAGTGTTCCGCGTTACAAGCGTCTTGAAGATAAGGTGTGGTTCATACTTGACGAGTTTGTGAAATCTTTGACTTATGATTTAAGCCGCTATAATTTTTTTGACATAGAAAATGGAATAATAGTAGAGTCTTAAATCTGTGACCATAATTACAAGAATGGGGGATAGATAAATTTAAAAAATGTTAATACAATATCCCCGTCGGCGCTCAAAATTTATTCATATTTATTATTATTATTATTAAAAAACTATTGTTGCGTCCCCGATCGGGGTCGCGCGGGGCCTGATGGGTAACCCGTCAAGCCCCTCATTAGCAGACACAATTAAAAACCTTTTGTCGCGTCTCCCGAGGGGCCTGACGGATTAAAATGTTCCTCAACATAGATTGCGTATGCGCATTATTATGCACTGCCCTTAAAAAAACCTCATAAACTTGAAATTCTTAATTAATTTTCATTCATATTTAGGTTCATTTAAATATGCCCATCACATAAATCGAACTTTATTATCATCGCCATAAAATGAAGAAACAAGATATTTCGATTGCACATCAGCAGTGAATATTTGCAAGCCAAAAATATAATGATGCTAAGTAAATTGCACCTACCGCAATTTATACAGGATGTAAACATTGGACCTACCACGCAAATAAAAATGTGAACAGATATTAATACAGGGTGTTACAGAAATGCGTGTTCTTATTTTACATACTGCTTCTACCCCTAAAAATGGACGGATAACTTTTTTCAACAAAGCAACAAAGCCAAAAATATTTTCTTATTAAAAACCCGGCTGTTAAAAAATAACTAAAAAGTTCCAGACAAGTCACTTTTCAAGCAGTCTGATGCAGTTGGTGGCTGTTATTTTAGTTCAATTATTGATTTGATACCACCTAATATGCAATCGAAGTATCTTGTTTCTTCATTTTATGATGATGATAATAAAGTACGTTTTATGTGATGGGAATATTTAAATGAACCAAAATATGAATGAAAATGAATTAAGATTTTTAAGTTTATGAGGTTTTTTAAGGGCAGTGCATAATAATACGCATACGCAATCTATGTTCATTTCACATATTCACATTTTAAGTATCTCACAGTTAACACTACAACCGGTCAAGTGCGTTTTTTAACCGACTTCGAAAAAGGAGGAGGTTATCAATTCGGATGTTCGTATTTTTTTTTTTTATGTATGTTCGGGCATAACTCCGTCATACATAGACGGATTTGCAAAATTCTTTTTTTGTTCGAAAGGAGTTAATTTCGAAATGGTCCCATTTAAATTTCAAAAAGATCTGATGATGGGTTTCGGAGACAGACTACCGAATTCTTCAAAAATTGACAGCAAATCAACCGCGATTGCTGCTATCGTATGTCTATGAATTGTTAACACAGTTTGATGGGGAACCACTACTAAAAAGTGAAAAATAAAAAACTTTTTTACAAAAAAATAGAACCGACTTCCAAAAAAAGTGCAAAAAACGAAGACACAAAACAGGAACACCGACTTCCGAAATTAAAGTTATTTTGCACTTTTTTTGGAAGTCGGTTCTATTTTTTTGTAAAAAAGTTTTTTTTATTTTGCACACTAAGGTTTCCGTACAAAATATTGGTATTTTTTAGTAATATATACGTAATAATAAACATTATCACCTTTAAAGTTCATAGGTCAGAGTGAAGTTAAAAAATTCTTCATAACAAATTTTTGTGACAGACGTCGAATGGACAGACAGACAGACGGACACGTGAGTGACAACAATAGGGCTCTGTTTGAACCCTTCGGGTACGGAACCCTAAAAAACACATTTCCGTTACATCCTGTACATTTTCGAAATATTTCGTTTGTGTAATACTTGTAGGACTTTCAATAATTAATCGTGTTCCACTTTCACATAGCTTTTACGAGAAAAATAATATCTTGCTGTATTAAATATAGAAAACTGATTTATGAATGGCTTTTGGGTTTTTTGTGGGACGATTTATCGGTAAAAGGTTTTCCTTTATATGGAAAATATAATTTACCGAGATGGATAGCCAAATATTGTGTATTTTCAGATTCAGGTTATAAGAACACTGAAGAGTGACGAGATGACATTCAGTAGAAATATTTGATGATTAATCACTGATTGAGGTCCACCTTGACTTAAACATAGCATAATCAGCCTTATATCTTATGTTCCCATTGCTGGGACTCAGGCCTCTACTTTTCCCGGGCCTGCGGACAGCGAGTAATAATAATAATATAATAATAATAATAAATTTATTTAATTCAGAACTAGTCCATATTATGCATACATGTGAAATTAAAAATATTAGATTGGATTACAATTACATAAACAAAAACAACACAAAAACATTTCATAGTTCATCTCACAGGTCGTCATTAGAAACATATACGAGTACATTACGATTTTACATTATTAAATTAAATACATTATTTCACCTTAGTCTAAATTTAGGTTTGGATCCGGAGTGCTCAACATGCAGCCTGGTCCAGTACCGCATTATTGGGCAATCCAGATCCAGATCCATCCTCCATGCTGTAATGGGTAGCTCACCGTCCGATCAGGACCAGGCCCGTGAGTCGATGGCGCGTAGTGTTCCACGCGCGCCTCAAACTGACAGGGCCCGTCATGGCCGGTGCCTGCATGCCTAGGGGTAGCGGATAAATTCGTAACAGAGTTACCGCTCCCCTGGGCACTCAGGCAGGGAAGGAACAGGGGTGGGTTTTAGTCAGTAAGAGTCTGACACGCCCTCCCACTCCAACCAGAGCGGGAGATTTCATTGGATGATTTCCCACCCCAAAAATAAAAAAATGGCCTCTACTTTAGGAGAGGGAATGGGCCATTGGTAGATGTTAAATGCAATCGAATATCGGTCTCTTCACAATGTTTTCCTTCACCGTTCTGAGACCATTGGTGATGAAATAAGTTACACAAAGTAAATAAGAGCCTGCCTAGGTTTGAACCCACGATGTACCTACAACTCGTAGGTCAGGATTATTACCACTGGATTACCACTGCTTATCAGTCTCCATGACAGCGGTTTAAACCCTCAATCGATGCTTTAAGTAACAATCCAAATTATTTTTTGCAAAATACATGAGGTAATTCTTTATTTATAGATATATATACAGGAAATTGCGCTTTGCCGGTTCTTCGTTTAAGTGTCTATAAAGCGTATACATTAAGTCACACCGCATTTTTACCTTTGTGTATGAAGTTCTTATAAAAAAAAAAACGTCATGAAACATATAGGTAAGTAGAACCTAACAATAAAATTATACCAAAGGTGAAAGGGCAGAATGGTGATGACAAATTAATTCAGAGAAATTGGGTTAAATACGTAATTTCGAATTCCAGCAAAAATAGCCCATGGGCATTAAAATAAACCAGTTTTCAAATGGAACTAAAATTAAAACTTGTACGGTCAGCTTTAAAAATCCAATAGTCATCAGCCAGTAATAAAACGAAAGTCGGGTTAAATAAAACATTGTAAGTGATTTGCGTTGCTGACGGTACCCAACAGCTGTTAAGCTTGTTACGACTATCGGAACAAGTTATGTAGGTGATGTAGGAAATGGTAAATTATTACAAAGATAAATACACTTTACTGGAGTTATCTCAATTTATGATCATGAGATCACTGCTCACGTGTATTCCGGGTTTGTTCGAGACTTTTCAATCAGAAACGCTGTCGTCTCCCATCTTGGAGGTGGGCGCTAATGGCCGCGACACGATATTCCATACTAATGCGGTTGTTAATGAACACAAACTTGTAAACTCTATTTTGTTTTTTGTTCCAATTTTTTTTTTGTATGTAACGGACCCAGTTAAATCAAAACTGGGCCCTTATTAATGAGTTCATGAGTCCGAAATGTTTTGAGGGCACCAATTCATTCGAAATACTTTGTAATTTGTAAATTGATTTTCTAGTTCAAGTCCTAACATGGACATATTAAGGCGCAATAATACGACTTTTAATGGTTTTTAATTGAACATCACGTCTAAACGACTGATCTTATTTCTTTGAAAAAAATGTATGTTACTCTAGACAATTTTCGTCGTTATTTGATCTAAGAATATTTGAAATTATATTTTTCTAACCTAATGTAATTAATTTGTAAAATTATGTCTAACGCGGATAAAAAATTGAGAATCACGCAAAAACCTTCACCATTTTAAAGATAATTTAATTATTTTAATTTAATCTCAAAGTTTTCTTTTAATACCTGGTGTTTTACGTGTAATTAATTAATAATGCGTCTAATTTCAAACAGCGCACCTTGATGGGCGAGTCCTATTACTGGGTGGACGTACGACGCGTTACGTGAGCTCAGCACAGAACACGCAAGCTAACCTCTCAAAGTCATTGGCAGTTAATAGTGCCTTAAATTAGCTGGCGAAACTTGACATACATGAAACAAAAACTGATTTCATAAAGTCATACTACAAATAAGGTTATATTAGTTTCACTGACTTATTATTTTTTCCCTGTTTATACTCGTAATATACTCGTATGAAATAATCGTATAATTTTGCCCTTATACTACAAATAATAAAGTATTTAGATTATGATGTACCATGCCAAGTTACATCGTAATCTGAGTATGTTTCTATGGGTAAAAATGCTCCCAAAAAGCAAAAAACCTCAGTGACATCTCGGAATTGCCAAGTTATGTCCAGTTATTGGCAATTTTCTCGACCCTTGTTACTTGGAAGTTTATTCCTTTACCAGAGAAAATGTAGGTGAATGTCCTTCGAGTAATACAGAAGTATTAGGTATGGTTTATTGGGACCGGGGCCCTACTTTGACGTCTTAAAATCATCATGAATCCGGTGTGAGAGAGAGACAGAGCTTTAGAGGACGTATAGCTCTGTCTATCTCTCAGCCCCCTCAGTCTCGAGCAACTGGAGTCTCGTAAATCTGTTTAGGAATCACATTACAATCTATGAGTGCTACTATCCCCAGATACATGTTGAAAAAGGGCTCTAGCTGATTATTAAATAATCTACAGGATGTTACGAAAATGCGTGGTGTTTATTGTACTATTTTTGTCTTTACAAATGAACTACTTTTTTCAAGACTCAAAAATAAATCCGAAAAAAAACCGGCCAAGTGCGAGTCGGATATGAAGGGTTCTGTACCTTCGTACAAATTATACGCGTCTACTTTGTTGCCGTTACCACAGATAATATAATACTAGCGTACAGATGCCTCATCCCATACAAAGAAACGGTACCGCCGTAACTACGGGTTTTCGTCTGGCACAAGTAACTTTTGTTCTTCGTTCGGGCCCATCCTCTACACCTCGCTAGATGGTGTTAGCAGCGATGGCTTGCAAGCTGAATGAATTTACTTAAAGTCTTACCAATATTTTCTGACATATTGAGGAATTATTTTATATTATTGTTGGCACTTTATATCAGTTTTACTGTATTAAAATGTGTCACTATTCAAATTTTAAAGAGGCGAATGGATAAACTCTAAAACTTCAAACAGCGCCATCTATTAGTACAAGAAATAAAGATGTCTCAGGATTCGTTCCACTTATCGTCTACATTTGTTCTTCTCCAAAGAGCTTCAAACGCTTTGAAATGTACAAACAGCTTCATCTTTCTGACTGACCGACTTATTGACAATTGAAAAGTATCTGTAAATGGTTTATTTCAAACTAGGACTTCGCCCGCGTCTAGCCTATGACACTCACAAATAACGTGACTTAACGTCTATTGGTAATATAATTTTCAAAATCGGTTCAGCAGATCTCAAACTCACAAACTTGAGTTGAATTAAATACAGGTCAACTTGCCAATAAAAGTTTTAAGCTTACCGAACACATAGATCCACACATTGACTCGTACCTACTTAGACTCGGTACATCTTATTTCTAAATGCGAAAGTTAGGATGGAGATTTGTTATTCAAATACGCCAGAATGGCAAGACGGATCTGAATAAAATTTGGCACAGATATAGATATCTGGAATAGCACAAACTATTATAATAGGAAGTACAAATAAGGCAGAAGCTAGTGTACACATAATTATGTAAGAAAGATTTTCCTGCTTGTATAGTTATCTCTTTTGCTGACTGTACATCAAATAAACATTCAACAAAGCTTTAATGACCTGACAGGGTCGACTTTCATAAATGAGTAATGATGTGTTTTATAGGTGTTTATTCTGTGATTATGCATAAATAGGCCTCTTAAGTATGAACATAAAATCTCAAGGATGGAGATGCATTGCCAACTTTTAGTCGCCCGGCAATAATCATGTCGACAATTTTATTGCTTGCACATAAAGCCGCTCTGTGTTCAATCGACGTGAAACGAACGTGTTTTTCAAGATATGGAGGTATCCAAATTCCGGACTGCCACTAATAAATTTGCAGTGATGGCCCAGTGGTAACGGCTGCAACTTACAAGTTGTAGGTAGTAGGTTTGAACCCAGGCAGACGCTTTCCTTTATTAATCATCTCATCAGCGCTGCTTTCAAATCGGAGAAGGGAAACGTCGTGAGGAAATCGGCATGACCGTGAATCAAAAACTTCGAAGACATGTGACATCCACCAACCCGCATTGGAACCGCGTGGTTGATTACAGCCCACATCCTCTTATAGAGACGAGGTCTGCATCCCAGCAGTGGGAAAGCTAAAAATGCTGATTATGCTATTACATGCTCTACTCAGAAATTTCATAAATAGGCAGGTACTATGTTAGACAGCTACTTAAAAACTTGATACATCCTAGGTATCTTTAAATATGCAATCATCATATCAGAGTGAATAGGTTACTTCTACGCAAGCGTGCTCCATCTTCGACCTCATCATCGCTTACAATCAGGTGAGATAGTGGTCAAACGCATGCCCGTAAACGATAAAATAAAAATATCATACAGTTGACCGTAAACCCAAGGAATGTAGGTTTCCAGTCCCCAATGAGCGTACCTCTACACATTAAATGTAGGTTATAATTATGGTCATCTTTCATTTATTGTGCCTCTCTATAGTTTAATTTAAAATAGTCATCATCTGTTTAAATTCTGAATATATTATGATTTTTACTAACTATATGTTCTATTTCCGGGTTGGACAAAAGTTGGTATTGGTTTTTTTACGTTAGGAACTACTCTGTTATGTAGCAGCCCGTAGTTTGAAACTTGATGGTGTTGGACTCCCGTGTCTCGGAAAACACGTAAAGCCAAGTCAAGCCAAAGCTATGAGAGTAAAGGAACAAACATACCTAGGCGCAAACATAGGTGCACGATAATGCATCTTACACACATTTGTGCACCAAAATATCTATGAGTACTTGACTAATCTTCGATAAAATTGGTAACCGTGATCGAGAATTATATCATTTTTAATCTAACTATAAAATAATGAATGTGTACAGATAGCTTGACAATAATACTTAGTGAAAGAGGTGTTTTTTTTTTGGGGGGGGGTGGTAAAATCATCCAATGACATCTCCCGCTCTAGGTATTTTCTACCGGTGAACTAAGCATTTTAGACTGAATGCCTTTGGCACCAACCTGAGGCATTAACATTTCAGTGTCTAGCGGCACACCGGTGTGCCAGTGGGGAAATTCCGTTTGCTTTGCCAAAAAAATTGCCAAAAACCCGATTCACGCGTTTTAACCCACTATTATTACTATTACCCAAGGTTTTTAGACCTGTGGCAAGGTTTACATACCCGGAACATGACAAAGTCTGTAGTTACACGATGGCCGACTGTTAACGAGGCTTGACAGATGTTGACATTTGACGCGCGCAGGGTCTCAGGGGTCTGCTTTTATGTCTTTGTTAAACAGATCATATTGGGCTAAAAAGTCTTTTGACAAGAGAATTTCTGAATAAAATGCAGCATGCATTATGAATACTAGCCTACTTCACTTACAATAAAAAAAAAATCACTTTAAACCGCCAATCTGTTAAATTCAATTTACTATTTCAAATTCGTGTCAAGTTGTCAAACTATTAATACAATTTTCATCCAACTAGTTCAAGTTTTAGTATAGTCCTTTAAGTTTGAATTTAGCTCAACTTGCTTTCAGATAAGAAACAATAGGCTGCGTTCGACATAGAGATGCTGGAAGACTAAGTTTTGTTAGTTGTTGTTTAAGTTCTCAGGATAAGCTAGGTTTAGTTAAAAAACATGTCTCAAAATGTGGTAGTAGACTGTCTTGTTGGTCTTGAGGTCGCAAGCGTGATTATCGAGCGTGAGTTTGGTTCCCAGGTCGGGCTAAAACTGATCTTGGGATTTTCATCATCTGCTTAGCCTTTTCCCAACTATCTTGGGATCGGCTTCCAATCTCACCAGATGCAGCTTTTTTTTTTGTGGGGTGGGAAATCATCCAATGACTTCTCCCGCTCTGGGTGGAGCGGGAGGGCGTGTCAGACTCTTACTGACTAAAACCCACCCCTGTTCCTTCCTGCCCTTAGTGCCCGGGGGCGAGTTAACTCTGTTTCGAATTTATCCTCAACCACCGGGCAGGCATCGGCCATGACGGGCCCCGTCTCTATTGCTGACAACTCTTCGAGGCGCGCGTGGACTACGCGCCGTCGACTCTCGGGCCTGTTGCTGATCGGACGGCGAGCTACCCATTACTCGCGGTCCGCAGGCCCAGGTCTACGGTGGCCGGAGACCGTCTCGCGACGCCGGAAGTCCCAGGCGTCTCCTGAGGCGGCTGCTGCTGAGAGCGTGAGAGCGACTCTGTTGTTGAGTCTCCCTCACGCGTCTCGCCTCCGCCTTCGCGAGCATTACTGCTTCGCAGAAGGAACCAGATGCAGCTTAATAATACTAGTATTTTACATGGAGCGGCTGCCTATCTGACCTCCACAACCCACTTACTGGGTAATACGATACCCTTTGATAAGACTGGTTGTCAGACTTTCGAGCTTCTGACGACCCGTAACGACTGTCAAAAATCCACGATATTGATATTGGGTTTTTATCAATAGGAATTTCTCAGTAGCATCCCAGCGTTTGAAAGTTAGTGATGTGACACCCCCGTGCCTTGGAAAGCTCGTATAAGTGTTCTGGAGATCCTGCGCCTGATCTCTCCCATTTTGTGTCAGATTACCGTCCCATTGGACTATGAGAGTAAAGGAACATAGAGTGCACCTGTGTTTGCGTACACGCTTGTGCACTATAATGATATATCTAGAGTACTTTGCTTATCTCCATTGTAATTCGATCGGGTTCATGTCACTGGCACGATAGTTTACTAAATTTTTTTGTCTCAAAACTCGGGAGTCTTAGGGCCAATTTCACAAATAAAACTAATCGCGATTAGTTTAAACTAAACTCACTTCATGCGTCGAGATTAGAGCTTCATTTTGCGTTTCACCGAAAACTGGGCGTTTAGAATTTAAACTAGTTTAGTTTGTAGTGGTGAAGCGCAAAATCGAGCTCTAATCTCGATTAAATGCATAAACTGAGTTTATTTTAACTAATCGCGATTAGTTTCAATGGTGAAATCGGCCCTTAGTGTAGAAGCCTGATGTAAGAAGTTTTTTGTGTGGATCGTATCTAGTATTCGGATTTTTTTTATTTACAGACTCTGGGCTGCTACCGAAAAATCTCTAATAGCAAAACTTAACATTTTTAACCTTGGAATGAATCTTAGGACCTTATGCTTACCAGTGAGAATTAAACTACTAGCGTGCGTGATGTTATGTAATACTCAGAAAGATTAACACTTTTTAATATTTTGTCATTAACAGGTTACATCCCATTCTTAGAGATCAGTAAAAAAAATGCACCTTAATATTTTGCCCGACATGGAATTTAAAATCAGAACCCTTCAAAAAAAAGAGGACCCTGTAATCACAACACACTATATGTACAACCACTAGACAAAGGAGAAATTATATTCACGTTTGTTACTCGAAATACGCAAATTTGCACCTCATTTTCAGTACTATTTTACTTACGGGTATGAAGTATGAAAGTTGGCTTAGTTCCCGACGTGTAGGCAAGCCTATAAGCCGCAGAGAGACAGACAGTTCAGTGCCTCGTCTACACTGACGGTTGTGGAAAAGCTGTTTCACGAATGTCTGCACTCTGCACTCCCAGTAATTCGTTGAATGTCATAAATACGACTGAGTTTAGTGAGTACTTCCCCGCAATGGTATATGAAATTATAGAATAGGTACCGTTTAATCAATTATGCGATAAGATTTAGCTGCTATATTAATATGTAGATTGATCGCTACTGCCAGCGGCTACGCCCTCATGGAATTAGTACTTCCCCTATAATCTATCTCTGTGCCAAATCACATTCAGATCCGTTCAGCGTTCCTGGCGTAATTGTGTAACAAACATTCATCTATCCGTTTAAAATTTTGTATTTATTATTATACTAGCTGCGCCCCATGGTTTCACCGGCATAAACCAGGATAAAAAGTATATATGTGTTAATCCAGGGTATAAGCTATCTACCTACCCGCCGGGCGGTCTGCGGACGGCGAGTAGTGGGTAGCTCGCCGATCAGCACCAGGCCCGAGTGTCGACGGCGCGTAGTGTTCCACGCGCGCCTCAAAGAGTTGTCAGCAAAACATGACGGGACCCGTCATGGCCAATGCCTGCCCAGGGGTTGTGCATAAATTAAAAAAAAACATAGTTACCGCGCCCCTGGGTACTCAGGCAAGGAAGGAACAGGGGTGGGCTATCGTCAGTAAGAGCCTGACACGTCCTCCCGCTCCACCCAGAGGAGATATATCATTGGATGACTTACCACCCCAATAAAAATGGGTATATGCTATCTACATATCAAATTTCATCCAAATTGGTCCAGCCGTTTCAGCGTGAAGAAGTAACAAATATACAAACACACACACTCACAAACATTCGCCTTTATAATATTAGTGTGAAGTAGGAACGAGGATTTGAAGTGTTTCGATGTTTTGATGTTTGTAACTTAGTCACGCTCTAAGGCTGCGTAGATATAGATGAAACTTAGCACACGGGTAGACCATGTCCTGATTTAGATAAGCCGTTGGCAGAAGCAAGTAGGTACGAGATAATTTTATCGTTTGAATGTTTTTACCCGACTGCGCGACGGAGGGAGTATAATGTGTTTATCAGCCTATGTATGTATGTATGTATATATGTATGTATGTTTGTTCCTTTGTGGCACTATAGTGACTAAACGCGTGTGCCGATTTTGATAATTCTTACGTCAATTGATTTGTCTTAACCTTGCGAGTGCTACTAAAGACATGACAGTAATCAAAATACAATATGGAGACAACCAGACGCCATATTGTGAAAAATAATAAAATAAAAGTCGACGAACTATATTAAGTGGGGTATCAAAATATAGGGTTCGAGGAGGCGATTCCAAAAATATAGCTCACTAAAATATATAAAACAAAAAAAATAATATTTACCAAAAACCCGACTGTAAAAAATAACTAAAAAGTTCCAAACAAGTCAATTTTCAAGCAGTCTGATACAGTTGGCGGCATGAAATCAATAATTGAACTAAAATAACTGCCACCAACTGCATCAGACTGTTTGAGAATTGATTTGTTTGGAACTTTTTACTTATTTTTTACAGTCGGGTTTTTTGAAAATATAAATATGTTTTTTCCTTGTATTTTTTAAGTGCAAAACTATGGCTTACACATCTTGCTATAAAGACGTTCGTGTGTAGAAACAAAGCCCCAATTAGTGATAGAGAATCGAGCAAAATCGAAATATTCAATGGTAGGAAACCCAAAATTTTCACTGAAGTTGCAGTTTTTTTTAATACAAAAAAACATCCTCTTTTTAGGGTTCCGTACCTGAAGGGTTCAAACGGAGCCCTATTGCTGTCACTCACGTGTCGGTCTGTCACAAAATTTTGTTCCAAAGATTTTTTTAAATGCCCATAGACCTATGAACTTGAAATTTGGTTATAATGTTTATTATTACGTATGTACTAACAAATACCAAAATATTAATTTCCCTCAATGGTACGGAACCCAAAATGTGCGAAGTCCGACTCTCAGTTGCCCGGTTTTTTTGAAGTCGGTTGAAAATAAACGCATGATTGCACTCCGAACTCATACAATTACAGGGCTCGCGAACATAATTAACATCCGAATACTTTCACCAGTTTACGTACAAATAAGTTCATGACAATCAAAGTCAGGTACAGTGCTGATAAAATAAGGTCTCCGTTTATAAAATCTGTACAAAACTGGGTGCTCGAGGTTATATCACTTTCTTTACTGGAAATATGAGTCAAGATTAACATACGTGCTTTCTGAGTGTACGTGTTTTAATAATCGCTCGGTTCCTTCCCGGTTGATGAAATGGCGATTTTGCATGTACTTAATAGTAACTTGATTTTACTTTGAATATTGATGATTGTGTGAATAAGCGTATGGAATAGCGCTGATTAAACGAACTCTAATCACACTAATATTATAAAGGCGAGAGTTTGTGACTGTATGTTGTGTTGTATTTCTGTTACTTCTTCACGCTCAAACGGCTAGACCGATTTGAATGAAATTCGGTATGTAGATAGCTTAAACCCCGGATTAACACTTAGCTACTTTTTATCCCGGTCTACGCTGGTGAAACCACGGGGCGCAGCTAGTTATTACACCATAAATGTAAAATTTTGGATAGATGGATGAATGTTTATTACTCAATCACGCTAAAACGGCTGAACTGATCCAGATGAAATTTGGCACAGAGATAGACTATAGTCTGGAATAGCACATAGACTAAACTCATAGTGGTACTAATTCCACGCGGGTTAAACCGCTGGCAGACGTTAGTTTGTCATAAATATTTCAAAAGACATGACGTCAGTGAAATAGTAGATCTACGAGTATACTAATATTATAAAGAGGTAAAGTATGTGAGTTTGTGAGGTTGTAGAGGGTAATCTCTGGATCTACTGAATCAATTTTGATTTTTTTTTTACCAATAGAAAGCCATGTTATTTGTAAGTGTCATAGGCAAATCCATGCGAATAAAGTCCCGGGCGAAGTGTTAGTATTACATAAATCTGTTGGTGATTAAGGCTTCCGCAGAACGGTGGGATATCGAATTTTCATACAAAATATTCTATGTTTTGAATAATTTCAGTCACTTTTGAACTGGAAAAACTTGTTATTGTATATTGTCATATATTATCTATTTGCGGAAGCTTTAGTACTTAAGGGGGAAACGCCAGGGTAGCCCGCGAAATTTAGTTTTCGTTTTTTGCAATTTGCAGGTCAGTATCAGGTTGTACGTTGATCAAAATATGTTTCGCGGCCGTAGCAAGTACGAATTGACAGAACTGTAATAATTAAAATCATAAATACAACCTTCTAAGTTCATATTAATGTTTGAAATGAAAATGAATGAAATCATGTCACATCAATTTTTACTGAGAGAGTTGTATTGATGAAATACGAAAAAATACGTGAGATAAATTGAATTTCGCGGGCTGTACATTTCACCTTTAACTATCTTTACATACAATAATAACTTTGGTCATAGTAATTCTAATCTTTAGCTGGATTTAGCATCGGGCCTGCGGATGGCGAGCAGTGGGTAGCTCGCCGTTCGATCAGCACCAGGCCCGTGAGTCGACGGCGCGTAGTGTTCCACGCGCGCCTCAAAGAGATTAGTGTCAGCCACCACTGACGGGGCCCATCGTGGCCAGTGCCTGCTTGCTTAGGAGTAGCGGATAAATTCTTAAAATGAGTTACCGCACCCCTGGGCAGTCAGGCAGGGAAGGAACAAGGGTGGGTTTTAGTCAGTAAGAGTCTGACACGCCCTCCCGCTCCACCCAGAGCGGGAAAAGTCATTGGATGATTTCCCCAAAAAAAAAAAAGCTGTATTTACCATTCTGGTTTCACTAGACAGCTGTACTCCTGTATCATGGGTGTATTCACAAACATATAAACTCGGCAACCACCCGGAAAAACTTTCTGTAGGCCATACAAATATTTGTTTGGTGCGGGAATCGAACCCGCCACGCGCAGCACAGCAGCTATTCGCTCAACCACTGCGCCAGCCGTGACGTCAAACCTATCCACTCGGAGCTCGAAAATTCCCAACGTCTTAGCTCGTTTTCTACATGATACTTTTAATGTAACTACCTACACGCACAAAATAAGTGAAAGTTGGTTCACGCATAAAAGTTGTTAGCTTATTATAATATCGATACTTAAAAAAAATCGGCCAAATACGAGTTGGACTCGCACACGAAGAGTTCCGTACCATAAACTGAACAAAAAAAAAACTTTTCTAGAAACGTGTATTTTTGTTTTTTTTTTTGCTGTTTTGGGCTGTATCTCATGATCACTAAAAGGTAGACAGTTGAAATGTTCACAGAGCGTGTATTTCTATAGCCGCTATAACAACAAATAATAAAAATAACCTAAAATACACATTCTGTGAAAATTTCAACTGTGTAGCTATTACGGATCGTGAGATAAAGCCCGCTGATGGACGAACGGTCAACGGAGGCATAGTAAGAGGGTCCCGTCGGATACCCTTAGAGTACGGAACCCTAAAAATGACCCGGCTCGTTATGTTAATATTAGTACTTTGTATTTGTAACTTTCAAAAAACTTCTTTAGTACAATCAGCAAAAGAAGTGCGAGTTCAATGGCATTTATAAAAATTAATAAGAAATGAAAAGAATGTATTTGTTTTAAATTGTTTTGGTTTTCAATAGTAATTTAAGTTGAAGTACAATAAAAGTTTCACAAATTCCAATCTAATACACTTGTTTCAAAAGTCCGAACGAAAGTGTATATAACTTGACAAAAAATACTTTGGTTTTGCAAAATGAAATAAAAAAAAATATTGAAATTATTTATTTTCCAGATTTTTTTACATCACTAGTTAGCAATAATATAATTTTCAGAATGAGCTCGTCGGCAATAAAAACAAGTTTTCTGTTACTGTTGATTATAGATACACAGCTACTTTAATAACGCTTCATTTACATAATTTACTGGAGCTATCATGGTACTTGGAAAAAAATAGTAAGTTGCGATATATCTAAATTTTTTCAGGAATTTTCATGAAGGCAAATTCTTGAAAAAATAGACCATAAATTACTTGGAAACTGTAGAGCACATAATTGACGATTTTCAAACATATACATTGTCGGGAACGAACACGAAATTGGATCTCTATGTGTGTATGTTTGTTACTCCTTCACGCTCAAGGCCGTACTACCGGCCAAGTGGCGCCCTCATTGATTAAAAAATCGTAGCATAGCATAGAAAATAAACCTTAGAGTCCAACGTCACGTTTGTTTCCAAAGTATTATGTAGTATTGTGTTGTGTGTGTAGTAGTATGGATTTGGATGAAATTTGGTTTGGTGATTAATACATAGACTATCGTTTATAAAGGTAAGAAGTAGGTTTACGCGGGCGGAGTTGCGTGTGCAGCTAGTGAGTAATAAATATGTTCTATTAATCTTATTAGATATCATTCGATTAATCGATATTTTCAACCGACTTCAAATAGGAGGAGGATCTTAATTTGTCTGTATGTTTTTTTTGTCGTTGGTTACGCGAACTCCGCGCTTGTGAATATAGATATTAATGATTATTTTTATGTTTGATAGGTTATTCTTCAGTGTTTAAAAATTCTATCGAAATTGATACATTACTTTTTGAAAAAATCAACATACACAAAAAAATGTATGCACAGATATTGTTTAAGTTTTCTCCAATTATGTTCAAATTATATGTTATTGGGGTTATTATTTCGGGCATAACTTTAATATTTAGTTTTAGTTCTGGGGAACGACTAAAATGTGAAAAAAAACTGATTTACAAAAAATATCACCGATTTCCAAATAAGAAAATACACAAAAAATTGCAAAATACAGCCACCAACTTTCGAAATTAAAGTTATTTTGCAATTCGTTGTGTATTTAATTTTTTGGAAGACGGTTGTATTTTTTGTAAAAAAGTTTTTTAACGACATTAAGACGTTTTATTGTGACAAAAATTAGTCCTGATACCTACTAATTTACTGCATAGTCAATAATTGTCTGTAAAAGTAATACTTGAAATCAGCAGTTGTGATTATAAGGCCAATTAGCCAATCATTGCTAATTTGTCTATTGTTTATAGCATATTACCTAATTAGTTGTTTTGCCTACCTTCATCTTTACTACTACTTAGTATTCTGAGAGATAACGCTATCTAGATAGAATTAATATTCTCCTCCTTTATTTCGTACTTCAAGGTACACTAACAAATCAAATAAATAATTATAGTCCAATTTCTAGTTCATAATATTTCTTTGTATAAATTGGCCACAATAACATAATTGAATTAGCTTGAAAATGATAATCATTTACAGGAGTGCAATTTAAAAAGATTTTTCCAGTAAAATCTAAAGATAACATTCTTGTTAAGAAGTATTCTTGATCCTTATAAATATTTTACTACTCTATTATTTTTTCATCTTGTTTTGTTAATTTCGTATAAATATTTAATTGATTTAAGTCAATTTAAATCAATTATCTAATTTGTCCAATTTAACGATGTGTCAATTTGCAAATTAACATTTTAATTTGCATATCAAATATCCAATTTGCAAGTTAAACCAAATTTATCACCGATTTTGTAGAAAATAAGACGTCTCTATTTAGTTCAAGTTCGCTTCCGATGCTAGTTTTGCATATTTTTCGCATAAAAATATGCGAACTAGTTTGCACGGGCGACTATTTATGCAAACGATTTATTTACTATGTGAGATACTGAAGATTTTATCTGTACAGTAGATGTTAGAAGAAAAACTAAAGTAACTGAAAATTATGAATTTAAATTACTTTTTTTTTTACTTTAAATATGTTTGCTTCATATAAATAAAAAGAAACAAAACTTACCTAAAAAAATCCTATAAAAAAGAAAATTGAAAATACGACCAAAACTGAAAAAACTTCACGGAAGTACTTTCGCAACACTATCACTCCCGACTCCCGCGCAGCCGATGCGCCGCGCTAGCCAAATGCGACTGCGCGAATGAAGACCGCCGAAAGTTTACGACAACTTCCGACTACTTACCTTCACGTGACGAAGGGTGGGTCTCTGTGTTATGCGTACAATTTCCACAGTGATTACTCTTACGTAAGATAATTAGCACGCAGAATGGTCCGATGGCGTTTTTAACGTTACGTTTATTACGTGAGTGCGTGCAGACTTTTTAGAAGAGGCTGTGAAGTGACTGTGTGATACTTTGGTATGGTTTGGCTATCGTAGCAGCTTTTTATGATCAAGTTTACTGTACATAAGAAAGATGTAAGCTTGTGGATAACTGTAATAAAAAAAATACCGGCCAAATGCGTGTCGGACCCGTAGGGTTCCGTAGTCACCCGTTATAACATGTGGACTTAGAAGGTGGATTTATGTTTATAACTATGAACATATCAATTGATTTCACGGTTTTTCGTTTAAATTCAAAACGAAACAAAAAAAGCAACCGAGTTCCAAAAAAAAAGTACACTAAAAATTAAAAAAATAACTTTAATTTCGGAAGTCGGTGTTTGTATTTTCTATGTCTTCGTTATTTGACACCGACTTCCGAAATTAAAGTTTTTTTTAATTTTTAGTGTATTTTTTTTTGGAAGTCGGTTGCTTTTTTTGTAAAAAAGGTTTTTATTTTTCACTTTTTAGTTGTTATACCCCAGAACTAAAAACACCAATAACATGGAACGTGGAATTTAAACATTTTGTGAACACCAAAACGTCATCGAGGTATTCGTATTTTTCGTTTTTGTTCAGTTTCTCAAAAAGCGCTTAAGCAATTTTGATAAAATTTATATGGGACCACCTCGAGAGTATATTCTTTCGAATAAAAAAAGAATTTTGAAAATCGGTCCACAACTGACGGAGAAATGCGCGGACATACATAAAAAAAAAAAAAAACATACATACAGTCGAACATAGAACCTCCTCCTTTTTCGAAAGTCGGTTATAAATAGGTTTTATTTTTCCAAAGTTTTACATGTTTACTATCCCTGTTTTGTACAAAATTTGGGGCCGAAGGTTCTGGAGTGGTGATCGCGTACCAGAAGACGCAGCGTTGGAAGGCCTTCCACAATATGGACCGATGACCAGGTGAGGGTTGCGGTATTCCATTGGATGCGATACAGAACCGGTCGTTGTGACGACACTTAGGGAGGCCTATGTCTAGCTGTTTACGTCTTATGGCTGAAATGATGTGCAGAGTTTCTGATCTAAAGATCCTGCTGTATTAGAATCGTCCGTCCATAAAACCGGCCAAGCGCATGTCAGACTTCGCAAATGTAGATATATGAGGGAAATTTATATTTTGGAATTTAGTAGTAAAATATACGTTCTTATTAACAGACATTTTCACCACATAATAAGTTCATGGGTCAATGGGAAGTTAAACAATTCTTCGGAACATAACTTTGTGATACGTGGGACACGTGAGTGACAGCAATAGGGCTAGGTTTGGAGCAATTTTTTTTTTTAGCGGTCTGCAATCATTCAATGACATCTCCCGCTCTGGGTGGAGCGGGAGGTCGTGTCAGACTGTTACTGACTAAAACCAACCCTGCCCTGGGCGCGGTAATTTTGTTTCGAATTTATCCACAACCCCTTGGCAGAGGTTTGGACCCTTTTTTTCACCTTGGGTATAAAGCCCTAACAAGGGTGAAAGTGCTTGCACATTTTGTGACAAGTAAAATTATGGTTGGTGTTACAGTTTTTACTTTTGTATAGTAACCAACGTTGTACATAGCATTAGCATGATCAGCCTTTCTTGCGTGTTCAGTGCTGAACTCATACGTTGTAGGTACTATCACAAATGTCTGTGCATGACCACCATAAGGCTGCATTTGGTGTGCAGGATGCAACTGAGGAGTTATGCACAAAATTCAGACAACTGACTAAGATTTTAGAAGTCATAAATGTTACAAACAGGGTTTTACAAAAAAGGGCTTTGTCTCAACAAATGGTGTTCGTGAGACAATGGTGTTGATTCTGTTATGCACAAACTAAACTTAATTTAGGCTATTGCTATCATTTTCTCTCTAATAAAACAAGAAAGAGACGGACGTAAATTAGAGCTGTCAAATTTAGTTTGAACTAATATTTCCATACAAATTAAGGGTACACGTAAAAACATGTCGTCTAAAAACACGGTGAAGTGCAAGGCGTAAACTAGTTTGACATCTCTAACTTAGTGCATAGCTATAGCCGTCCTTTTCTCGCACTGCCTTTTAGTAAAAGATAGCAATTCTCTAATTTTAGTTTAGATATTGAACAAGAGAATCCGTACCACTGTCTTTTTTTGTAAAGCTATTGGACAACAACGTAATGGGCGGGGCGAGGTATGCTTCACAACTTGTAAGCAAAAATTTTTCGAAACTGTTCATGCACAGATATTTTTGAGGTACGTCCACCCAGTAATAGGACTCACCCGTCAAGGAACGCTATCCGAAATTAGACCCATTATTAATTTAAACACGTTTACTAAAAGAAAAAAAAAATATTTATCTGTAAAATGGTGAAGGTTTCATAAAAATACGATGAATAATTTTTGCGTGATTCTCATTTATTTATCCGCGTTGATATAACTTTACAAAGTAATTACACTATGTTTTAAAAATATAATTCCAAATATTCACATATCAAATTACGAAATAAATTGTCTAGAGTGACATATATTTATTTCAAAGATAGTAAGACTAGTATAAGATGTGATATTCAATTAAAAATCATTAGAAATCGTACATTATTACCTTTTTTATTCTGCGTCTTATTGTCACAGGCCTTCTTTGCACCACACGGGCCAAGTGCAGATTAGTTGATGTCAAATGTCTTCAAATTATCTATTACTAAGCTTCCGCTGTCCGTTTGTCTGTCCATCTATCCGTCTGTCTGTCAGTGGGCTGTATCTCATGATCTGTAATATGTTGACGGTTGAAAGAATAGATAAGTATGTGTATTTGTTGCCGCTTTAAAAATACATTAAAAAAAATTAATATTAAAGGGGGCTCTCCTACTAGAAACGTGTTTTATTTGGGTTTTTTGCTCGATTATTAAAATCGAGCAAAAAAACCAAATAAAACACGGCAACAGAAGGACACGTATAATAAGAAGGCAGCGCGAGGTCGACGAGTCCGACTCACACTTGGCTGTTTTTTTTTAAAGTTTCTTATTGTTATCTTTATTAAAGGAATTCTACGTGAGTAACAGTCTTATTTCAAACTTCTTGTATACCTACCAAATTGGATTAGTTTAACTATAAATCATTACGTTATTACATCAATCACGCATGCATGTTTTGTAATTCATTTTATTTGAATAAAAAAAAGTTCTGAAAAAAAGACTGTGCTGGTTTCATTATTTATTATGAAGCTATCTAAAACTTGTTTGCAGTATTACAAGTGGGTAAAAATTGCAACTGGTCTAAAGCTTAGCTAATCTTATGTAAAGTTGTCAAATTTATTGATTGCAACCAGTTTTTCAAGGTGTTACTTAAGAGGCCGAACGCAAAATTTTGCCGATTTTGCTGATTTACGTGATTTTACAGTTAAAATAATGAATTTCTTGAAGTTTTAATGCACAACATGAAAGATCATTTCAATTATGATTTAATGTTTCAGCTAGTTTTTTTTTTAATTTTTATTATAAATTAGGGTTAATCGACCACAAACCGACGACGGTTTTCTGAATTTTTGCTGTAATAGGTTTGGAATATCACATAATTACGAATCGTTTTGACGTCTAAATGGTATAAAAAATTAGAATGTTTTGTTGCCAAAGTCGTCTATATAATTTATCAATCACTTTTTACCACTTTTATATAAAATTATGAAAATATTTAACTTTGTCAAATTTTAGAGAAAATAGGCAAAGAATTGCTTTTTATTTTGACTATTTAGAACTCTTGTTCATAAAATTAAAACAGCAAAAAATAAACTTCAGTTCACCATCAATCCACTTCTTGAGAAAAGAATGTGTAATTACAAAAATTTGTCAGTAAAAAATCTTTTGAAACAACCCAAATTTCGACTTATAATACGCAATGCAAGCTTCAAATCTGTACTTCCGTCGGCAGTACATATACTAAAGTTGAAAAGATTCAGAGACGATTTGCATGGCCCCTGCGCAACGATGACATTCACATGGCTCCTGCGCAAGGATGAAAATCGTGAATCGTTCTACATTTTATTGGCATCCAGGGGATGATGAAGTACCTGGGACTCGTCCTCAACAGCCGGTGGAACTTCGTCTAGCACTTCCGACGTTTGGCTCCCAGACTGGAGCGGGCCAGTGCTGCTTTGAAGCGGCTTCTGCCCAATCTGGGGGGTTCAAACGCCTCCTGTCGGAGGCTCTACGCCGGGATCTTGCGGTCCATGGCTCGTTACGGAGCACCGGTGAGGGCACGTTCCTTGAGACAGCGACCAGCTCGCCGGTTGAACGCGTCCCAAAGAGTCATGGCCATTCGGCTGATCCGAAGATACCGCACAGTCTCCTGTGAGGCGGCGAGCCTCCTTGCCGGACTGTTGCCATAAGATCTAGACGCCAAGGTCCTTGCGGTGCTCTGGGAGTGGCGCGAGGAGACCAAACGCCGGGGAGAAACTCCGCTGCCGCGACACCTCGCGACTCGGCGGATGGAGTTCCAGCAAGATCTCATGGCGACATGGAAACAATGACTGTCGCAACCCAGCGATGTGCACACCACCATCGCAGTGGTAGTGCCCCTCTTTGAGGAGTGGCTGGAGAGGAATCACGGCGTCCTCACCTTTCGCCTGGTGCAGGTTCTCACCGGACACGGTTGCTTCGGGGGGTTCCTGTTTCGGGTAAGGCTGAGGAAACGCCCGGGTGTTACCACTGCGCGGATCACCCTGAGGACACGATGGAGCATACGGTGAAGATCCGATCGGTGAGTTCCGTGAACTTGTCTATACTAACATATAAATATAAGAACTACTAACACTATCGATAAGGGTTAAGTTAGCAAATTGATATTGTTGTGTATGTCGTTACTTTGTGGCAAATAAGTACTTTTCTATCTTTTCTTATCTGCCCCGCTAGGGCGGAGCACCACCGTGTCATCGTGGATGCGATAGGTGGCGGCGACCTCTCGCGCCCGGCCCTGGTTCAGGCCATGGTACGGGGCGAGAGAGAATGGGATGCCGTCTCCTCCTTCTGTGAAGCAGTAATGCTCGCGAAGGCGTCGGCGGGATGGGTGAGGGAAACTCAACGGAGTGGCCCTCACACCCGCCGCCGCTACCGCCACAGGAGAAGCACTGGGCGTAAGACGTCGAGAGACGATCTCCGACCACCGTAGACCCGGGCCTGTGAACGGCGAGCAGTGGGTAGCTCACCGTCCGATCAGCACCAGGCCCGTGGGTCGACGGCACGTAGTATTCCATGCGCGCCTCAAAGAGATGTTTCTCAGCCACCACTGACGGGGCCCATCGTGGCCGGTGCCTGCATGCCTAGGGGTAGCGGATAAATTCTCAACATGAGTTACCGCACCCCTGGACACTCAGGCAGGGAAGAAACAGTGGTGGGTTTTAGTCAGTAAGAGTCTGACACACCCTCCCGCTCCACCCAGAGCGGGAGATGTCATTGGATGATTTCCCACCCGCCAAAAAAAAAAAGCTTCCAATCTAGCTTATTCATTATATCATAATTGAAATGATCTTTCATGTTGTGCATTAAAACATTGTATAGAAATGCATTATTTTAACTGTAAAATCTCATCAAAATTTCGTGTATGGCCTCTTAATGTGTATTTTATGGTAGTAGATAACAAACCATATAAGTAGGTGTAGTTCTCCATAATGAGCTAGAAATTCCGGCAGAAGAAATCTTTTACTAGCAAAGCTTCAGTTGGTTATTTATAACCCTTTCTTTATTTGATATTAGTATCCTTTACTGCCTCATTGGTCTCTCGACTGCTGAGCGTGAGTGAGAACCTGATTTCTATTCACGGGTCGGGCAAAAAGTGATATTGAGGTTTTTTCCATTGGGAATTACTTTGTAGCAACCCGGAATTTGGAACTTAGTGGTTTGACACGTGGGTGACTCGGAAAGCACGTAAAGCCTTCGGACTTGCGGCTTATTCTCCCCCGTCCTGACGGATTGCCGTCCCATCGGACTATGAGAGAGAAGGAGCAGCGAATTCACCTATGGTTGGGCACACACTTGCGCACTATAATAACTCCTGAGTACTTGGCTAATCTCCGTTAAGGTTGCCCCCCGTATTTAAAATTTTTCCGGGAGAAGTATTGATGCTTTCCATAACACATCACATGATGAGGAGGGTATAAAAGCTTGTTTGTTTGAAGTTATACTTCTTTTGGCGCGTTAGGGAAAAATGATGAGAGTATTTTTTTACGATGCGCGCGCTCACCGTCACAAAAAACCGACACCCTGAAGTTAGCTATAGTCTGTGGTTCATGAAGAATGATTGCTTTCCTTTTGTAAACTTTGTGACAGTTTTTTTTTTATCTTGTTACGCCAAAGAAGTATAACTTCTTACGTGCGTACATAAGTACACACACACTTTTTTTTAACTTTTAATTTATTATTAAGTATAAGATTGAATGCTACTACATTGGTGTTGATTCTGTTGTGCACAAACTATATTTAATTAAGGCTATTGCAATTTTTTTCTCTCTATTAAAACAACAAACAGACGGACGTGACTTTGAACTGTCAAAACGTTCAATATTCACACTTTTTTTTAACTAATATTTCCATACAAATTAAGGGTACAAATAAAAACATATCGACTAAAAACACGGTAAAGCGCAAGGCGTAAACTAGTTTGACATCTCTAACTTAGTTCATAGCTATAGCCGTCTTTTTCTCGCACTGTGTTTTAGTAAAAAATAGCGATTCTCTTATTTTAGTTTAGCTGTTTAACAAGAGAATCAGCACCAGTGTCAACTTTTTAAAGAACCCCGTTGTTTAGTTCTTTAAAAAGTCAAGAGACACACTCAACAAACCTACATTACTGTACTAGAAAAGCCAACTTCCACATCAAACAAATAACAAAAAGTGCAGGTAACTTATGCTAACTTTACTTTTCCCTGTTGGAATCTGCGGAAGGTAAACACAACATTTTGCGAAGGTCCTCGGATGTGTGTCTGTATGTATGTGTTTGGTACACAACTCTCGGCTCATAGCGTTATGCATTCGCTTCATGTTTGTTCCGGCAAGACTTCCACAATAAAATGTTGGGTTTTAAGTGTTATTTATATTTAAATACGATATTATAGGTAAAAGGTTACTATGACAAGAATAATAGAAGATTAAATACAAGTGAGGGTAGTGATTTATGTTTCCTACTATCACTATCACTACATTTATTATAAAAAAGTCCCCCATCGCGTCTGTCTGTCTGTCCGTGATAAACTCGGAAACGACTGAACGGATTTACATGCGGTTTTCACCAATGGACAGAGTGATTCATGAAGAAGGATAAGGTGTACAGTTGAGTAAGTACCCGTGCGAAGCTGGGGCGGGTCGCTAGTCTAATCTAAATCTATTTTGGTGGCCTCATTAATTGTTTATTCACTCAATAATGTTAGAGAAGATAATAACTTCATTTATATTGGTTGGAGCAGTATTAAAGATATGACTAACCATTTCCTTTACATGATGAAGTACCAAGTGAAGGAGAATAGATGAAAAAATTAAACATTTTCAAAAAACGCGACTGTAAGTGCATGAAATCCATAATCGAACCAAAATAACTGCCACCAACTGCATCAGACTGCTTGAAAAGTGACTTGTTTGGTAATTCTTTGTTGATTTTTACAGTCGGAGTCGATCCATCAGGTTAAGCTATGCTTGCTGGGGTTGGTCCATGGATGGGTGGCCATCTTAACATACCGAGACTCCTCCATGTTTTGGAGAGCACGTTAAGCCGTTGGTCGCGGCTGTCAATCGTGAATCTTTGAGAGTCATTACGAGTCGTCAGAAGCCCGAAAGTCTGACATCCAGTCTTACCAAAAAAAAGGGGGTAAAGTATTACCCAGTAACTGGGTTGTGGAGGTCAGATAGGCAGTCGCTCCATGTAAAATACTGGTATTCAGCTGCATCCAGTTAGACTGGAAGCCGACCCCAAGATAGTTGGGAACGGCTAGGCAGATTGATTATTTTTTTTAATTTATTCTTAACCACGAAACAAATTTTAATACAGTTTTCAATAATAGAAAGAAGGATAAACAAGGAAGGTTTGTGTGTATTATTTCCACCCGTGCGGATCCGGAGCAGGTCGCTAGCTTTTACCCGACTGCCCTAAACGGAGGGTAACGTTTTTCAAGAGTATGTATGTTTGTGTGTGTATGTCTATTTCTTTGGCACGCACTGTAGCCTAAACGGCTTGCCCCGCTTGGGCGGAGCACCGCCGTGTCCTCGTGGATGCGATAGATGGCGGTGACCTCTCGCGCCTGGCCCTGGTTCAGTCCATGGTACGGAGCGAGAGGGAATGGGAAGCAGTAATGCTCGCGAATGCGGAGGCGGGACGTGTGAGGGAAGCTCAACGGAGTGGCCCTCGAGGCCCCGGTCGCTACCACCGTAGGAGAGGCACTGGGCGTAGGACGTCGCGAGACGATCACCGGCCACCGTAGACCCGGCGAGCAGTGGGTAGCTCGCCGTCCGATCAGCACCAGGTCTGTGAGTCGACGGCGCGTAGTGTTCCACGCGCGCCTCAAAGTGATGTTTGTCAGCCACCACTGACGGGGCCCATCGTGGCCGGTGCCTGCATGCCTAGGGGTAGCGGATAAATTCTCAACATGAGTTACCGCACCCCTGGGCACTCAGGCAGGGAAGGAATAGGGGTGGGTTTTAGTCAGTAACAGTCTGACACACCCTCCCGCTCCACCCAGAGTGGGAGATGTCATTGGAGGATTTCCCAACCCACAAAAAAAAAAACCTACACGGCTTCACGGATTTCGTTGAAGTGGCATAAACTATTATGAATTTTGAAAAAAAAAATGGGGACTGCCATTAGGTAAGTATAGTCGTATATTTTGTGACCTGGTCATTATAATAATAAAGCCCTTAATTCCAAATTAACATTTAGCCTTTAACTCTAAGATAAACAACTACAACTATAAAAAGTCTCTTAATTCGGTATGCCTATTGGCAAAAGCCTCCTCCAATGACTTCCACTGTTGCCTGTCATGAGCTACCCTTCTCCAGTTTGGTCCCGCTGTCAGTTTAGTTTCGTCTTCCCACCTTGTGTGTTGTCTACCTTGTCTTCGTTCGCCATTCCTTGGGTACCATTCTGTGACTCGCTTTCTCCACTTCCTCACTTTATCGCACATCAACCTGGTCATATGGAGTATCAAATTAAAGAACTCGAGAAGACGATTCCAAAATTGAACTCACTAAAAAGTAGAAAATAAATAAACTTTTTAGTGGTTTTTTATCAATCGGGTTTTTTGAAATTTTCATGGATTGATCTTGCTCATAAAGCACCAACCTATTTGAATTTCATAACAACTAAGTTGTTACTTTCTACCTTTAAATGTGCATGAGCAACTGTTTGGTTAACATTAAAGGTAAACATCGTGAGGTAAGCTGGATTTACCTATGTCCAGATTACCTCACAAACTTAATGTTTTCCTCATGTCTCATAAGTGCATTAAACATTTTTATTCGAAAGTTTTCCAAACGTTTTTGCAAAAACTAACCAAAACACTTAACAAACTATAATCCTATAAATGTGAAATGTGTTTACATGTTTGTGTTTCAATCACGCAAAAACGGCTGAAGAGAATGAAATTTTGCACACAGATAGATCAAAACGTAAGCTACTTTTAACCATGCGAAGCCGCTAGCAGATGCTAGTTATGTATATATAAACAAAACAAAACCGAAAACTAAATAAAAACCCTCAACCTAACTACCTACGCACATATTTTCATATACAGAAAGAAAATACATTCGAGTATCAAAGTAGGTACTCCTCCACATCGCTGTCATCCGGAAACGTGCAATAAACTGAAATTGACAATCCACACTAACAAAGAGTGGTGAAGTTATCTGCATGGAAGAACTTGCTGACTGCATCGTCATCGTCACCATTTTTAACCGACTTCAAAATGGAGGAAGTTATCAATTCGGATGTTTGTATTTTTTTTTATGTATGTTCGGCCATAAGTCCGTCATAATATAGACAGACGGATTTGCAAAATTCTTTTTTTTGTTCGAAAGGGCTTTATTCCGAAATGGTCTTTCACGAAATGAACTCTTCAAAAAATTACAGCAAACCTAAAAACTGCGATTGCTGCGATCGTATGTCGATGTAGTGTTAACACAATTTAATGGGGAATCACAACCTAAAAAATGAAAACTTTTTTACAAAAAAACAGAACGGACTTCCAAAAAAAGAGCAAAATAACTTTAATTTCGGAAGTCGGTGTCAAAAAATGAAGACGCAAAACCAGAAACACCGACTTCCGAAATTAAAGTTATTTTGCACTTTTTTTGGAAGTCAGTTCTAATTTTTTGTAAAAAAGTTTTTATAGCCGAAGGATAGCAGGACATTGGTCTCCCCAAGCTTCGCAACCTGAACGGTCTTGTGCTTCTAGCATCCAGGGGTTCCCACCAGGTAATAGGTCTACCTTGCGAGAAACGCTGCAATTTCTGGTCTTCCTCTTTAAGATCAGCCAATAATATAGCCGAATGATAGCAGGACATTGGTCTCCCCAAACTTCGCAACCTAAACGGTCTTGTTCTTCTAGCATTCAGCAGACCCTACCAGGTAATAGGTCTACCTTGCGAGAAACGCTGATACTTCTGGCCTTCCTCTTTAAGAGCTGCCAATATTATATATTTTTTTGAATGTTTATTTTTTTAGGGATTTTTATTCTTTTAAGGCATGTCAGCCTTATCGTAACCTAACCTAAGTTTACATTTAAACATTAACAAGAATTTATACTAACGAGACATTGCCACGTCATAAACTATTTTAGCAGTATCACTTCCTGGATTTGCCAGGATTTCAAAAAACGTACCCATGTCGAGTTTACGCAATTTTGACAATCGTTCCCTACCCGTCTGGTTCTTGACACATTCCACCACAAGATGCTGGACATCATCAATAACTCCACACACATCACAATTTGGGGAATCTAGTTTTTTCATCAGCTGACCAAATCTTCTGGTGGGATAGTGTCCAGAACGAAGTCTTAGAGCCGCTACAATATACGTTCTGCTCAGTTTAGAGTCCACAAACCAAGAAATGCGAGAGGGTTGGTGTTGTATGACCTTGTACCAGATCCTATTGACAGCCAATAATATTCCCGTTGCTGGAAAACATGTTTCTTCTCTGTGACAATGTTCCATATCCAGAAGGTCCATAGTAAAATTATATTACAGGCCAGTTGGTCTTATTAATGGGAGTAATAACTTATTATTATTTAAGCATTAGGTACTTAAGTTACGTAAGTAGTCATTAAATTCATGCTCTTTGAAGAGAAATGGAAAGTGAGACACGGTAGAGTAACGCGAAATTAATAAGTAAATTAATGAATTAAACATTGCTCTGTAGGCTCCTGTATCATAATACAAGAGGTACTACTTACATAAGTAAATACAAACTAGTCTTTTTATTGCAGTGCTATTTCAAGATTTTCTTAAAGCTTTTATATAAAACTAAGTATTTATGAGCAATTATGTAAGTGTTAAGAACTCGGTGATTTTATTATAGGAATGACGCTACTACACCTCTTAAATCCGGCTAGATTAAATAAATAATAAAATATTGCGTTTTAGAAAATATTTATTAGTATTGTGTGAATGCAGTATAAACGAAACCTACTTAATATCATTTTGTTCCGAAGAAATTTTTAACTTCCCATTGACCTATGAATTTTAAATTTGGTGATAATATTTATTATTACGTGTATTTTACTAACAAATACAAATATATTGATAAATCAGATTTTTCTTTGATAATTCCTTCATTTGGTACGGAACCATAAATGTGGGAAGTCTGACATGCACTTGGCTGGTTTTTACTTTTATTATTTAAATGATAACAGGTCATGTGCAAAGAGTATTTATAATATAAGAATGTTCAAGTTAAAATTCAAGCACTTTGCCAAGAAGGTCACAAATTCTAAGACTTAAGTATCCCTGAGAAATAAAAAAAAAAACTAATTCATGATTTGGTATGCAAATTCAGCTAATTATGATTACACAGTCCCAAAGTCCCGAGCAATTTCTGAATAAGTAATCAGAATAAGTAATCAAAGAGAAAAGTGTGCGTCAGTTGGTTTTGGGATAAAATTATAATTATTGTGCGTACAGCTATGGAATGAAATTCCCTGCCAGATTCTGTGTTTCCTGATAGCTACAACCTAGGTCTTTAAGTCAAGAATGAATAGGTTACTTCTAGGCAAGCGTGCTCCATCGTCGACCACATCATCGTTTATCATCGTTTTTGACGACACGGTTGGCGCAGTGGTTGAGCGTTCGGCTGCTGCGCTGCGTGTCGCGGGTTCGATTCCCGCACGGAACAAATATTTGTATGACCTGCAGATAGTTGTTCCGGGTCTGGGTGTCTTGTGTATGTGAGTATACATGTTTGTGAACGCACCCACGATACAGGAGTAATTCCTAGTGTGGGGCAACGTTTTTTAAAAAAAAAAAAAAAATCTTTAGATTTATCTTTTAATGATTTAGATTTTAGTTAGATAGTGGTCAAACGCGAGTCTGTCAATGACCAATATTGGTATTTGTTAATAAAATATACGTAATAATAAAAAATCAAAATCAAAATCAAAAGTCATTTATTCAAACTAGGCTGAGAACCAGCACTTTTTGAACGTCAAAGTTCTACATAAAGACAGTCCCCCCAAAAAACGCCCGCCCGGCACCACTTCCTTCCCTGTTTTAGCTGAAATTTGGTAATAAACATTATCACCAAATTTCAAGTTCATAGGACAATGGGAAGTTAAAAAATTCTTCGAAACTAAATTAATGTTTTAGATTGACACACGGAACGATGTGACTGACAGCAATAGGGGCCCGTATGGACCCTTGGGGTACGGAACCCTAAATAATAATGAAAATATTTTTTAGCGTCATTAAGATTATCAATGATATTTTTAGCATCATTAAGATTATCAACTATATTTTTGCCAAACGGCAAGAAAATAAGAAACTTCAATAAAACTCGAAATTAGCACCTAAACTGAGTTAGGTAGGAACCTATCTACCATATATATTTTGGGTACGAACAAATAGTCAAATCTCAAAGGATTAGACAGCTTTAGGATTGATACCTACATGATCTGTGTGTGAAACTGGCAATCACCTTCAACAAGGGTTCAAACTAAAAGTTAACCTGTTTAGTAGTGTGTCTGTATAAACATTACCACGGTAATAATTAAATAACATTCAGACATCTTTCTGAATGTACATACATATAATTACTGAGTTACGCGCGTATTCACATACTACGAATACGCGCGTTAATAAGTAATTAGTTTAATTTAAACTAAATTAAGTGATATGTCAAAATTAATCTCTCCTATTTAATAGAAACTGTCACATAAAATATAAATTATATAAGGTGTTAAAAAAAATCAGCTGTTCCGTACATTTTGACGAGTTTTGCGAACATACTCGTAAATGTAGGCAACAGCTGTTTTTTTTTTTCGCGATTTCAAAGTATGTCCCATAGTAAAAGTTATTCAGTTCGATAATCCAAAGCACTCCTTCAAGTTTCGAATGTTAATTTTTAACACCCTATATATAGGAATAAGTTTTACAAAAAAAAGTGCAGAATTGGTGCCGATTCTTCTGTTCATTAACTAGACTAAAAATAGAGAATCGCTCTCTTTTACTAAAAAGCAGTGCGATAAAATGATCGGTTAGTCGTATGATCTAGTGCCTCTATACTCGACTCGAAAAAGACCTACTAAGAAGTTTCGCTATGCACGCAATTCTTCGATTCTACGTAAACAATGTTTGGTACAGTTGTATAGAAAAGTGTTTGAGTTCAAGATAAAATTTTTATAGCGCTAATATAATGCGTAAGCGTCTAAAATTTGTCTCGTTCTAACAATCAAAAAGTCAAAAAATAAGAGAACGAATTTGGACCCACAAGATTAGAGGAAGTGTGTAAACTTCGTAACAAATCCTATCTTACTATAAACATTAATATACATTATAAATGCGACAGTTACGACGTTTGAATGATTGTTACGCACTCATGCTTCAACGGATGGACGGATCGGGATTTTATTTGTTAGATACACAGATAGCTTAAATCCTGAATTAACTGAAATATGAAGTCGCGGGCAGAAAATAATAAAATATTAAAGACCGTAAATAAAAACATCGTTCTCAAAGTTAAATCACCTGTGTAAAGTAGATTTCTTCTCAGGGTTGGTGAATGGGCTATTTAATAAGTTTGCACGTTATGAGGTGTATTAAATGTATATTATAATGTAAAACAAAACAGTAACTGGCACAAACAGGTAAAAATGGTAAAAACAATAATAATTTACGGAATCGCGACTGTTGTTTTTGTCTTCGCGCTCTTTCGTCCACTGCTCTTGGCGGGAACGTGGCGGGTGTCGAGGAGTCGTGGGCGACAGTAGATATTCCAGATACAGCACGTTCACAGATAGCATCATAAGGCCATGCATGTTACACCTGTATTAATAATATTTCAGTTTTGTTAATAAAAAAATAAAAATTTAAAAAACATATCACAGAATGAGTTAAGAGTCTTACTATTTAAATCACAGACTTTAATACGAATCAATAATTTGTCTATATTATATAGATTATATCTTGAATAGATTTTGGTTTCATTGTTCTTTGCTTTATTTTTCCAAAACAATATAATAAAAATATTATGTGAGAGATGGCGTCCAAAAAGATTTTCAATCAGATATCTTTCTTTTCGTAGGATCTGTCAAATTTTTAATTTGGTTATCGATGGGAATGCTTGATTTTTAAAAATAAAATATTACACTGTAACAGTTTTCATCATCACTGCCGGCGAATGTGATTTCGTGCATAGCGAAACTTTTTAGTAGATATTTTACGAGTCGAGGATTGTGGGACTAGAGCTTATGGGGACTAAACGAAAATTACGGCTATAGCTATGAACTAAGTTAGATATGTCTAACTCGTTTACGCCTAGCGCTTTACCGTGTTTTTAGTCGACATGTTTTTACGTGTAGGTACCCTTAATTTGTATGGAAATATTAGTTAAAATAAATTTTCAACACATTTGCTCAAAAAATGCACTTACGAAGCCTGTATACATCGTTCGAAAGTTCAAAATTACGCACCATACAATTGAACGTGCGGTAAAATAGATACTCTCACCTAAGTACCTATTTTACCGCACGCTCCGTTGTATAGCGGCGTGCGTATCCTTTACGGTTTTTTTTTTTATTTACTTATAAAATATATAAGAATTCCACCAAGGAGTTTCGCATTACGAGAAAAAAATATTGGCCGTCACGGGATGCCCAGCAGATGTGAAACATCTATTTCGTGTGTTGTGTTTTTTTGTGTTGTAGTTGTTTGTGTTGTAGTTGTTTGTGTTGTTGATGGTTGTGGTGGTTGTTGTTGTTGGTAGTGTTGTTGTTGTTGTTAGTTGTGGTTGTTGTTGTTGTTGTTGTTATTGGTTGTGGTTGTTGTTGGTAGTGGTGTTGGTTGTTGTTGTAGTTTTTTTTTTTTATTGTGGCTGGTTGTTGTTATTTGTGGTGGATGTTGTTGCTGCTAGTGTTGTTGTTGTTGTTGTTAGTTGTGGTTGTTGTTTTTGGTTGTGGTTGTTGTTGGTGGAGTTGTTGGTTGTTGTTATTGTTGTTGGTTGTTGTTGTGGTAGTTGTTGTTGTTGTTAGTAGTGGTTGTTGTTGTTGGTCGTGGTGGTTGTTGTTGTTGTTGGTAGTTACAGTTGTTAGTTGTGGTTGTAGTTATTGGTTGTGGTTGTTGTTGGTAGTATTGTTGGTTGTTGTTTGTTGTTGCTGTTAGTTGTAGTTGTTGTGCTTGTTGTTGTTATTGGTAGTGTTGTTGTTGGTAGTTGTTGCTGGTTGTAGTTTGTTGTTGCTGGTTGTTGTTGATGTTTGTTGTTGGTTGTTGTTGTTATTGGTTGTATTGTTGTTGGTTGTTGTTGCTGGTTGTTGTTTGTTGTTGTTCTTGGTTGTTGTGTTTGTTGTTGTTGTTGGTTGTTATTGTGTTCATTTTTTCGCATAGATGTTTCTAGGGAGAAAGGGGTCGAGAGCGGTGGCGTAGTGGGGGCATCGTGGCACGACGGTGTCATGCCGTTTTTCGTCACGACATTCGAGTCGGTTTTACTGCCAAGCCGTGCCAATAGATGATTCACATCAAAAACAAAAGTTTGTCTCATTGCCTAGTAGGTACTGTTTTCTCGCAAATGTGTTGAAAAACGTTGTATGACACACGTGCGGATTGGTATTTACAAACTCGTGACTATGGTAAGCCCTCGACTACGTCTCGGGCTTACATTCGTCTACTCGTTTGTAAAAACCAACTTACCGCACTAGTATCATAAATAACTATTAACAGCTCTAATTTACGTCCGTCTCTTTACTGTTCTATTGGAGAGAAAAAGATAGCAATAGCCTAAATTAAGTTTAGTTTGTGCACAACAGAATCGTCTGTTGTGCACAAACTAAACTTAATTTAGGCATGCTGGAATTAGTGCAACACTGGTGCCGATGCACCACGTGTTACACTAAATCTAGAAAGCCATTTTTTTAACAGCGTCATCGCCCCCCCTTAAGTTGGAAATTACTTCAAGGAAACGTACCTACTACCAGAATTATTAAAATTAATAATTATATAATAATTTTTTTAATGTTTTTTTAATCCTTTTATTGAAATATTTAAAATATATTTTGTAAACAAATGAGATAATAATAATATCAACGGGTCCCAAACTAAGCGCAGCCTGTGTCTTGGTGAACCAAACAATTCCAATAAAATTCTAAGTTAGTCGTGGCTTGCCAACGCTGCGTGGCAATTTCCTACAATAAATAAACACATGAACAAAAAAAAACAGAGATCTATTAACACAGCTAATTCAAAAAATTCAAAAAACAACTCCTGTGTCCAAATCTAGGCCATGGGTTTCCCGTATTTAAAATTTTACTCATATCGGTTCAGCCGTTGAGTCAAACATCCAGACATTTTGCTTTGCGCTTGAGTTACCTACAATTTTAAATGATAAATGATGTTTATTCAGTAAATAGGTTACAAGGAACACTTTTACACGTCAACGTTTTTTGTCAGTTTAAGCTAGATGAGGCCGGTGTTTCCTAGCTGACTACCCTGAGAAGAAACACCGAAACAAACTCAGAGGTCAAAGTCTCTTTTAAAATGTTCTTCTGTTAAAGGTAAATAGGTATAAATATTATTCAAAATCTAAACATTAAAGCTCATTCTGGGAATCTTTAATAACATTCATCTTGTGAGCAACTTCATGGAGGGGGTTGGATCAGTTTTAATCTCGAAAGCATTAAAAAGACTTGTAGGAACCACGCAAACTCTGAATTGGAATTCTGAGAAACCGAAGCGGCGTGTGCACTTGAAAACTGAATGCTTCAGTGAACCTGAAAAGTGGCAAAAGCTCTGAAATGAGCTTTGAATTTAATATAAAGGTCATGTTATTTGGAAGCCGCAATAGAGTGCAGCGGCAAAGGCGAACGAACGTGGTTTGACACAGCTTTGAACTCCACTTAACTAAAGACTTTAATCCGTTGCAAATTTCGGTTCACTATTCTTTTTAACCGACTTCAAAAAAAGGAGGAGGTTCTCAATTCCAATTTAATTTTTGTTTTGTGTGGTTACCTCATAAATTTTTACTAGGTGAACCGATTTTGAAGATTTTTTTTTATTTAAAAGCTGGTGCTTCAATGTGGTCCCATTTTAATTTGGTGAACATTTGATAAAGAACTTCGGAGATACACAATGGAACTCTTCAATAAATAATAGCAAACCTTCCAGAATCGCATGTCTGTATATTGTTTTCACCACTTCACAACATCACATCACGCTGATGCGCTCTAAAGGGGAATACAGATTCGTACAGTTCACCCTGATACACCCTATTTTCACCAACAGAGTTCAAATTCCCTATTTTTGGGGCTATCAATTCGGGCATAACCTTACTATTAATTTAGTTTTCTAATGGGGTACAGCAACTAAAAAGTGAAAAATAAAAAACTTTTTACAAAAATAATACAACCGACTTCCATAGATAATACTAAAAAATGCAAAATAACTTTAATTTCGGAAGTCGGTGTTAAATAACGAAGAATCCTGAGAGAATCCTTATCTCTAACTTTGTATATTATTATTATATATGTAGGTATATTATATTAAATATATATGTATGTTTATTTTAACTATATATATATACTTTTGTAATTATTTTCATCTTAGATTTTTTTTTTCAGTTTATGCACCTGCCATGTTATCTCTCCACCACCCTTGGTTGACTGGTAGAGAATGCCTAAGGCATTAAGTCCGCCTTTGTACATTTGTGTTGCATGAAGTTTTAATAAATAAATAAATAAATAAACCAAACTAGAAACACCGACTTCCGAAATTTATTTATTTGTTGTTTTTTGGTTTATTTATTCCATTTCTTTTACGTCGGCCTCGTTATCTAGTGATCGCAAATAGCTGGTTCTTGGGTGAAATTCCAAAATCGGACAAAATGATAATCGGGTTTCTCGCAGCAGCCTGAATCGGCACCAACAATTGCTAGTTAGCACAAAACCCAAAAATGTTAATTTAAAAAAAAAAAAACAAATATATTTTGTTAGAGACTGCAGAAAAAATATAATTATGTTAGTCTTGACAATAGGTATATTTAAGAACTTGATTTAAAAAAAAAAGAGGGGCACTCCAAGATTGCCGTCAGAAGTGCGATAAAATGCATAAAATTTTGCGGAAAATTGCATGCGCTGTGTCATCGCGCATCTCTTTATTTTCTTAGCAGTCAGACAGTTAACGTGATTTTGGTAATGACACGATGTTCTGCACGTGTGATCTCGGTGAAAATTTGACACTTGACAGTAATTGAAGCTGTGTTTGATAAAAATCAAACATCGAAACCATCCACAAACGATTGTGACGCAACAATAACACAGCAAAGTGTAAATTCATGAAAAAAACCGGCTGAGTGAGTGTCGGACTTCGGACATTTAATGTTCCGTACCAAAAGTATTTTGGACTATTTGTATGGCTTTGGGTCAAACTGTCAGTAGGATGCTTATACTGTGAAATTTTGAAGACTGAAGCTCCAACCGTTTGGCTGTAAAACCTGTGTGACAGACGATGAACAGACAGACAGACGGATATACGGACAGACGGACAGACGGACAGACGGACAGACGGACAGATGGACAGACGGACAGACGGACAGACGGACAGACGGACAGACGAACAGATGGACAGACGGACAAAAGGACACGTGAGTGACTGAAATAGTGCTCCGGATGGACCTTTCGGGTACGGAACACTAAAAAATAGACTCAGAGAGAAAGTCTAATATTTCAAAGGCAACCAAAGGTCAAAAAGACAGCCAATATAGCGGACGTCAAAAAGGTCACGCTTTGATATGAGAGTGGAGCCATCACTTTATGCCACTCCCATTTTTGAAAGTTATTTTAACTTTGACACTACACTGCGCTCCAAAACGCAAATCGTAGATGTGGCTCAAAAGGCTGCCCAACTTAAATGGGACTGGATAGGACATGTCTGCCGCATGGTTGACGAGCTGTGGGCCCGTAAAACACAGGATTGGTGACCTGACACAGTGACCCGGGCCCGCGGTAGACCACGAAGGAGATGGCGGGACAACCTTTTTATTTTCATCATCTTCCGCTCAGGGTGGAGCGGGAGGGCGTGTCAGACTCTTGCTAAGTAAAACCCACCCCTGTTCCTTCCCTGTCCTTGAATGCCCAGGGGCGCGGTAACTCTGTTTCGAATTTATCCACAACCCCCTTTTTTTTGTGGCGTGTGAACAAAAAAAAAAACCCCTAGGCATGGGCAGATGGCAGCACGACCTGGATGTCTTTCTTAAGAATTGGAAAGGAGAAGCAAAATGCTGAGCCTTGGAAGGAAGGGAGGGAGGCCTTTGCCCAGCAGTGGGACAGTACGGACTAGTTATAATGATTAAAGGCCTTATTTTATTTTAAAAATAAGCATGTAATTAGTTATACATTGATTAACAGGTTTTGACTTACAACAGCCTTGTTGATATTGTGCTCGCAAGCGCAATTGCTGAGCGTGAGGGCTATTGAGAAAAGAGAAAAGTGCTATTGAGTTTCTCCATAAAAAATTACTTTGTAGCAGCCCGGAGTTTGGAAGTTGAAGGTGTGACATTTCCGTGCCTCGGAAAGCACGTAAAGCTGTTAGTCCTGCGCTTGATCTCTCCCCGGTCGTGTCGGATTGCCGTCCTATCGGACTATGAGAGTGAAGGAACAGAAAGTGCATCTGTGTCTGCGCACACGCTTGTACACTATAATAATATACTGCGTACCTGCCTAATCTCCGTTGAGATTGGTCACCGTGATCGAAATTCGGTCGGGAGGATAATTTATTTATTTTTGGTTTTGAATTTAATTTTTTCTACTTGGAAGAAGGATAGATTTGGGTGGGTACTTACTAGTCATTTAAAGGAGGTTTTGTAATTTATATAGACAGCTGAATTTGATAGATGATACGAATGTTATCTTAAATTTAGAAGCCGCTAATCAGTACTTAAACTAAGTATATATTAAGAAAGTTTTGAAAATAAGGCTGTAAGAACAAAAGAAAGAAAAAACTGTATATGTACAAATACGTCTACAAATAGTTCATTGGTTATCGAAGAATTTCATCCACGTCGCTGTCACTGGATAAAGTGCCCAGAACGCTGGTAGCATTGCCACTTTGAATAGCAATGCTGATTCGTTGGCCAAAGAAAAGCCCAGCTTTCTGGTCACGTGCAGAGTCGAATAACTGCTTGCTGATATCCCGAAAAACTCGATGAGCAGTTGGACCCCACGGCCCTAGTGTTTTAACCCCAAATGGCTCAAACGTGTAGCTCCCAATAAGTTCCTAAAAGAATAGATTTTTTACAGAAAACACGATCGACATCCAAAAAAAGTACTACAATGTACAAAAAACTGAATTCCACTGTCTACCTCCGATTGTCTTCAACAGATCTTCACCAAAATTTAAACCGGATCACCTTGGGAAAATTCTGTTTCAAACAAAAGAAAAAATCATCAATATTCGTTTATCAATAGCGATGATATCGCTGAGAAGTCATAAAAAATGCAGACGCACTTATTATAATCTTTATTCTTTAATCGAATTTATATTCTTACCCAGTCGGGAAATAGACATCATCTGGGGCAGTCGCCCCAGAAGGAGAGGGTTTTTTTTGATGTCTTTTAAAAACCTAATCACATTTTTCTCGGCCTAGAAAAGTGAGATGTATATATTAGATGTACAAATCTACAATATTGGTTGGATACCATTAAAGTAGATTTGTCCACGAACAAAAGCTTAAAAAATGTCAAAGAGAAAGTGGTTGCCTCCCATTGTTTGAACGTATAGACGAAACCTTTAAACGTTACTAATAACTAATAGTTAACAATGGACGTCGAAGAAGTGACGTTTCTACTCTTGGAATTTTAAACTAGCCTGAGGAGTCAGTAACACAAGAAAAGATAGATACAGAAGACTGGCTCCATACAACAGGCGAAGACGCACGCATGCATATACACCAGTCTTTCGTATAGTAGTTTATGACCTGCAGGTGTATTTCTAACTCAGTAGACATCAATTTGATAGGCACTATGCAGTGAATTGCTGCTTTGATGTTCAGGAAAACAAAAATGTTAATAAATTTTACTCAGTAGACATCAATTTGATGACAATAACACACTGGAGACACATGCTGGAGTGCTCAGTTGAATTAATTATTTTTATAATCAAATTTACGTAAATAACACCATAGCATAGCTGCTATAACGCCAAAACAATGTTATTAGCACAAAAATATACATACATCTAATACATATAACTTACACTGAATGCCAAAAATATAATTAAAAATACAGTAAAAAATTCAATCGGAAATACAATAAAAAATACAATTAAAATACCAAAAAAATACAATTAAAATACCAAAAAAATACAATTAAAATACCAATAAAAAACAATTAAAAATGCAATTAAAAACACTTTCCATCATTTTCAATGCTACTCCTGTGACTACATGAGGGTGCAGTCAAATATATCGACCTCGTTTGAAATAAAATTGTTTAAGTATGTTATGGCACGCGACAATGGGGCAAACTTGTTCAGGTTAGTCCTAGAGGGTGGCTCCAGTAGCATTGGCGTGGGGCAACGCGCGCCTGCGCAGCCTTAGCTTCGCTTACAGAGATCAGGGTGGTGAAGCCAGCCGCGCAGCACCTAAAACAGGAAGCTATATATACACAGAGCGATGTCCGCACCGCCAACAAGTTATACCCTACCATCCCTATTACGAAGAAACATGGGTAAATGAGCGAGAAGAAGGGAGAGACACCGTACAGTTTAAAAAAAAAAAAAGTTCGTGACTCCGTAGAGAACTAAGTCGCTTTTTAAGTTCGTCAGTTCCTGACTCGAACCAGAGAAAAGCAGGTCGTACTCTTGCTTTACTAGTTCCATAGACCAGACAACTGAAAAAACGGTGAGAAGCGCATGTACAGCAAGTGCGCGGTGCAGTGTGCGGTGGCGGTGTGTGTGCGGTAGCAGTGATGAGGTTTGCTCGGGTGGTACTGCGTTCTCGCTTACTCTCGCTAATAAAATTAGGGCGATCATAACTATTATATTAATTGACATGTTTTTACGTGTACCCTTGCTTTTTTTTGTGGGGTGGGAAATCATGCAATGACTTCTCCCGCTCTGGGTGGAGCGGGAGGGCGTGTCAGACTATTACTGACTAAAACCCACCCCTGTTCCTTCCTGCCCTGAGTGCCCAGGGGCGAGGTAACTCTGTTTCGAATTTATCCTCAACCCCCGGGCAGGCATCGGCCATGACGGGCCCCGTCTCTTTTGCTGAAAACTCTTTGAGGCGCGCGTGGAACACTACGCGCCGTCGACTCTCGGGCCTGGTGCTGATCGGACGGCGAGCTACCCATTACTCGCTGTCCGCAGGCCCGGGGTGTACCCTTAATTTGTATGGAAATATTAGTTCAACTAAATTTGACAACTCTAATTTACGTCCGTCTCTTTCTTGTTTTATTAGAGAGAAAAAGATAGGAATAGCTTAAATTAAGTGTAGTTTGTACAAAATAGAATCCGCACCACTGTCATTGTTTGAGATCACTAAACGTACAAGTATGCGAGCGCCAGTTTTCACTCGTTGTAAGGAGCTGACTTACTGTACTTATCTATTTAGTGTAATTGTAAAGCTTAAGATTTATAATTATTATAACGTTAGACTCTTTGAAAGCTGGAATTAACAGTCTAACCTTTTGACTTCGATTTGGCGATTAGTCATACCATTCCGAGACTGAAAGCCTTTTCCACTGTTAATTACATTTATTGTCAATCTTATACGTTCTATAGTTTTTAGTTTCTTTAGGTAGGTACCTATTTTGGTGACAAACTGTAAGTTTTCGCATGGTCTTCTGAGACCCAGTGCGCTAAACATCAAAAACCGGTCAAGGCCTGACCGTTTCCCGCAGTTTGTCATATATTCATGTCTATTAACAGCGTTTTTTTTTTCCAGAGTCCCGTATTATATTTTTATAATATTCATACTCAAACTTCATAATGCGAAAACTAAACAAAGTAACGGTTTTTCACGTTGCATTTCTTGCCCAAATAAGAATAATTGTGATGTTATTTTATAAAAATATTATCTTATCTATATAATAACTACAAATGAATGAATATTTATCAACATAATAATATCATTGATTACACACAAAAATAATCAAAAAACAACACTAGTCTTGAACAAACACTGTTACACTTGACCTTGACCGAATACGTATTATTATGACATTATTTTCATTACTTTCGACTGCAATTGTCAACCGGCCATCGTGCAAAAAATCGTCTATTAAAACTATTTTTTTTTTTCATTTTAATACCATGACCTGAACCTGGACCGGGCGCGAGAGTTCGCTGCCACCTATCGCATCCACGAGGACACGGCGGTGCTCCGCCCAAGCGGGGAGAGCTCCACCATGTCCTCTGGGCGTACCGCGCAGTAGTAACACCCGGGCGTTTCAGAAACCTCCCGAAACAACCGTGTCCAGTGAGGACCTGCAACAGGCGGAAGGTGAGGACGCCGTGACGCCTCTCCAGCCACTCCTTAGAGGGGCACTAACGCCGCAATGGTGGCGTGCCCAGCGCTGGGTTGCGACAGTCGCTGTCTCTTTGTCGCCATGAGATCCTGCCGGAGCTCCGTCCGCCGAGCCGCGAGGTGTCGCGGCAGCAGAGTTTGCTAAGCGTTTGGCCTCCTCGCGCCACTCCCAGAGCAGCGTAAGGAAAGTGTGTGAACCTGGCCGCAGGATATAAAACACGAAATCAGAGATACAGTCCGATACATTTTTGCTTTGTCAAAAGGAGACAATGCAGATACAGTTGGTTATGACAAGAACCAAGTGTATGGGACACACAAAAGCAGATGTCTATTGTGATTGTACCGTCAAAGGTTTGCCAAATTGACTGGTTTTTCGATAGGGATCCCTTTGAGCCATTCATACGATGATTTTGATTTGTGTTCATGTAAATTCTGTTGTCCACTGCTGAGGTTATTAGAAATTGTGTGTGCGGTAATGTTTTCGTGCCGGTTTTATGCCTTAGTCTTGTAGTAAGTAAATTACTGATTTGGACGTACTCGGGACATGCCCGCCACACTATTCCCAAACCACTGTAACTACTGTAAGCCAGAATCAACAGTGGTGACCACCAGAAAAAAAATCCGAGTCAATGAAGCTCAACGAGTTCCAGAGAAACGAAAAAACTGTCTTGGGTCCCCGCAACGAAATTAATCAGAACAGACAGCGGAGGAGTAAGAAAACCATAATTTCTACTTCCTTCCTAATCAAGCGTGAGACAGAACACAGCTAGGATACCTGGTCATTAGGCACATCATCATCATTCTCCTGCCCTTATCCCAATTTATTTGGGGTCGGCGCAACATGTCTTTTTATTCCATACTCCTCTATTAGTCGTCATCTCTGTAGTCACCCCCTTTTTACCCATATCCTCTTTCACACAGTCCAACCATCGTTTCTTGGGCCTTCCCCTACTCTTATAGCCATCCACATCCATACACAAGACTTTCCTCACGACATTTTCTTCATTCCTCCGCATCACATGCCCATACCACGACAACCGATTTCCACACAACTTTTCAGTCAGCGGTGCCATTTTCAGACTTCCTCTTATATACTCATTCCTAATTCTATCCATGCGCGTAACACCACACATCGCTCTTAGCATTCTCATCTCAGTTACATGCAATTGCTTTTCATTCATCCCTTTTGTGGCCCAACATTCTGAACCATACATAGGCACAAAGGGGGTATTTACAACTGGGGTAAGGCCAGTTGCCAAGCACCACTGGTTAAAAACACTAATATTAAAGGGTCCTAAAATTATGAGCCTACAACCTATATATAAAAAAAATAATAAGAAGTGGCAACCTGTACTTCCAATCGGTACTCATCCAATATTGAAGTAAAGCATGTAGCATAATATTGCCTAAAATGAAATAGTCCCTGTGACGATTAAATAATATAGAAGTGAAGGTAGGTCCACGCGGGTATAAGTGTCACTAGACAGCTGTCACTGATACTGAATGGACGTGCGCTCAGCTCGCTATTGCAAGACACCAAACGATTGTTTTATTTAACCATCTGTGCTTACTCCTGTGACAAGTGGACGTCACAAGTGGCGACGAGGTTTTGTGTAAGTACACCAATATACAAAAAAAAAAAAAAAAAAAAAAACAAGAAAAAGGAGTGAACCAACGGGAAATGTTATCCCATAATTTAGCAATATGCTAAGCGGTGTTTACGTGCAACTTATACGTACTTGGTTAATTATTTACGATAGGCACAAAATGGCTCAATAAGTGTTTTGCTAATATAATTTTTATTACATACTAGCTGCGTCCCGCGGTTTCACCCACGTAGACCGTAATAAAAAGTAGCCTATGTGTTAATCCGGGAATCAAGCTATCTACTTACCAAATTTCATCCAAATCGGTTCAGCCGTTTTCGCGTGAAGAAGTAACAAACAACCACACTCACTAACTTTTGCCTTTATAATATTAGTGTGATTAGTGTGATTTACCTACGGTAAAATTTGAGTACAAAACTTAGAAAAGTGTGCCTTTCTAAAATAACACCACTACCCACAATATTGTAATTTAAATTCTGGTTACAAGTTATATGCGTATCTTACAAGTACCTACTCAGTTGATACTATGAAGAATAATGTATCTATGTGTTAGCTTATTTGAGACGCATGTAGGTACTTGAACTAATATTACAAAGTAGTATTTTGACAGATCCAATTCCAGTCCCGCATGTCGGGAAACATAAAAAGAGAATAGCTCGTTGTGGTTGTGCTTGTGCTAGACTTTACATAATTACTGCAACGTAAACAAAGTATTTATAAAGTATGCTATGTTTGATTATGATCTGGGTTATTATTTTTATACCTACCTAATATTCTAGGCAAGTGGTAATTTCTCAAGGTTGTTATTTAATTTTATTAATGTGGCACGTAAACACTGCATTGAGGGATGTGAAATCACCCTTATAGATTTGAGTAGTAAGTCTATTATAGACTGGTACTAAAAAACGCCAAATTAGTAAACTGCATACTACAGTTGGTACTAACAAAAAAAAAATACAATAATATAATTATGTATTTGGATAATTGGCGAAAGTGGAAATGGTGTTTCCATCATAAGTAGTAGGAAGTCGAATTATCGACTGGTACTAAAAATGCCAAATTAGTAAACTGTATACTACAGTTGGTACTAACAAAAAAAAAAAAAATACAATAATATAATTATGTATTTAGATAATGGGCGAAAAAGGAAATGGTGTTTCCATCATAAGTAGTAGGAAGTCGAATGATCGACTGGTACTAACAAAAAAAAAAAAAAAAAAAACAAAGAAAAAAATACATGTAATTATGTACATATATAATTAGCGAAATTGGAAATGTTCCATCATAAGTAGTAAGTTGAATGATCGACTGGAACTAATAAAAAAAAATAAAAAAATTATGAGTAGTAAACTGACGTAGGTATCTGGTAGAGGTGGTCTGTAACAGGTAAAATTATTATATTAGAAACCTGTTTCACCTGTTCCACTTCCAGGGACAAAACTGTACCAAAAAAAAAAAATAATAATAATAAAAAAATAACCTGTTCCAAAATAACAGCCTGTGCCGTTGCAACCAATGAGTCTTTGATTGCAACAGATTTATAATATAGTACCTAATTTCATTCAGTGAAGTAGAAACAGATGTTATCTCTTTCTGTTAAAATAAGTTAGAAGAGAAAACAATTGATTTAAACTGTTCCAGGTCAGTTTTCTTTCTAATAACGTAAACATCCGTAAGGTAGTTTTAGAAGAGCATACAGACACCAGTTACGGCAGTGTTTTAATTTGGTTGGTCGTTTGTAGGTTGTGGAACAGGCAGGCACTGGAACAGTATTTTTGGTTTTGCGATACCTGTTAAATGTCGTTACTTTTAAAAACCTGTTTTTAAACTGTTTCGATAAATACGCCTCACTCCTAGTATCTGGTTGTCAATTGGTACTAACAATAGTAAATTGGCGTAGGTCGCTCCAAAAATGTCCCACATACCACCCCGCTTTTGATTGCGAAGGCGATCCTGCGTCCGTACGATGGGAAAAATGGAAGAGGGGGTTTGAATTGTTTTAAGTTGCATTAAATATATCAAACCCAGAGAAAAAAAAAGCCACACTACTATATGTAGGAAGTTTGACACTTCAGGAGATATACTATAATATCCCTGGTAAAGTGATAGACGAAGCAGTGGGAATCAATGTAGATGTAAACAACTGGACTCTTGACGACTACTTTTTACCTCGTCAGAGTAAAATATATGAAAGACATTTTGTTCAGACTCTAAAACAAGAACAAGGTGAAAAATTCGAAAATGTTCTAGTAAGTACGGCTTCGTCACCAAAGTAGAAAATGAACTTGCATTTCCGCTTGCGAATAAGACAACTTAATTGATTAAATTGTCGAAAACTGTCGTTTCAAGGAGAATCCTGTCAAAAATAATATTGACTATATTTTTCATTTTGATGATGACACGACGCTAAGCTGTCATGTTGGAGGTATTAAAGTATATTTGATTATTTATTCTGGCAGCAAGTGTGACATTTTGAGTGGAACAACTTAGAACTATCTTAAAAAATGCGGAATTACTATCAGTAATCAAATATTGTCAACCTAAATGAAATATTTATTGCCGGCAGCAACACAGCATTGACAGTAATTAGAACATTTGGTGTAGATATTCAAGTAGCCGACTAACAGCAGACTGCAACATTCTATAATTGTTAAATTCCGCGATAGTGGAGTACCCGTTCCCCTGCAAGGAAAGATTAACAAAAAGATTGACCAATTGATCAAATTGGATATAGAATAGAACCCATTACTAAACCTTCGGGATGGGTATCACCAATAGTGCCCATCTTTAAACCGGAAGGATATGTAAGAGTGTGCGTAGACATGCGATGCGCGAATATGGTTATCGTCAGGGAAAACCATCCATTGCCGACAGTGGATCAGCTACCTACAAAATTTAACAAGGCAGGCGTTTTTTCAAGCTCGACATTAAAGACGCATATTTCATCAAAGTCGAAATCAGCGAGGACTCAAGAGATATAACAATTTTTATTTATAACGAGTCAAGGTTTGTACCGATATAAGTGGCTCATGTTTGACATAATCGTATGCGCCAGAGCATTTTCAAAAAATTGTAGAAATAATACTTCTTTCCTTTGATGGTGTCGTCAACTTATTGATGACATTGTCATATATGGCAAGGATGACGCAGAACACAATGCGTTGGAGCCTATCAAACTTGTCCTGCATTTATTTAAAGGAAAAACATTTAAATAAATCAGAAAAAATGCGTATCTAATGTCAAGAGCATAAAATTTGGGACATGAATTATCGTTGGAAGGGATTAAAACCCGTGACAAATATGTTAAGGTTGTAGACAGTTTTAGAGAGCCAAAAAACTATAGAAGAAATACAAAGTTTTTAGCACTAATAAACTATGTCAACAAATGGATCCCAGATATGGCGACTACATCAAAACCCTTTAGGAGGCTTTTAACGCTAAAATTAGGAAAAATACCGATATTAGTCACAACAGGGTCCTAAACAAACAGAGTCATTCCTTGTGTTATAAAACTCCTTGAGTAATATCCATACACTTGGATATTCTGACCCAAAAGATAAAACCACAGTCATGACAGATGCCATGTTGTAGTCCGGTTGGATATCCTCATTCAGTCTAATAATAACGGACCACGGGTAATTGCTTTTGGCAATAAGAGCCTTACAGAAGTTGATAAACGTTATTTTCAGACTGAAACAAAAAAAAAAAAAAGAAGCTCTCGCTCTGGTTTGGACTGTAGAGCACTTTAGAATGTACTTATATGACAAACCACACCATGAGCAGTGAGCACCACATTCACCAAAGCATACAGTATGCAAAGCCTCATGCAATAGGGATGAATGTTATTGGTGCCGATTCTCTTGTTCAATAACTAAACTAAAATTAGAGAATAAATGAGAGAAAAGTAATTATGTAAAAAATCTTAGTAGTCAAATTTGACCCACTACTTGGTTTTTGAGTAAACTGATATTTCGCATAAATGTTTAGTTTGGACGACATTGGTGCCGATTGTCTTGTTCAATAACTAAACTAAGATTAGGGAATCGCTATCTTTTACTAAAAAGCAGTGCGACAAAATGACGGCTAGCTATGAAACAAGTTATAGATGTCAAACCAGTTTACGCTTTGCGCTTAACCGTGTTTTTAATCGACATGATTTTACGTGTGCCCTTGATATCAGTGCAACTAAATTTGACAGCTTCAATTTACATCCGTCTCTTTCTTGTTCTATTAGAGAGAAAAAGATAGAACACACATAGACAGGACATATACACAGGGTGTAAAAAGAAAGATCACAGAGCCGTTAACTACGCATACTGTATGTCTAACGAAGTAGTTTTGCGCTAATATGATATTGCTGGGAGACGACTTTTATTTTAGTTATGAAAAATAAAACAATGTTTTATTCCGCGCAATGTAACGCGAACACAGGCAAGTGGAGTAAAACACCGTCCCTTCGCTCGTTACATACGTTTGATATTCATTTCGTTTTCGTAACCACAAATTCGTAATTTTGAAATTTCGGAAAAAAATAATCGAAAATTCAGTAACTGTTTGCTTGGAAAAAGTTTATTAATAACACTTAGTATTCATTAATAAAAAAAAAAAAAAAAAAAAAAAAAAAGTCAAAGACAGGGAGACTAATAAAAGAAAAACCCAATAAAAGAAAGCAAATTTTACCCCACACGTTGTAAATTCTAGCGGTTCTAAATATACCATAAAGAACGATTACACCGGACAAGAGTTGAGGAGGAATATTGTCCATCTATAAAGAGTTGAAGGTAAATGGCAAGTATGTGGAGAAAACACACCTGATTCTGATGATACCAGCGATTATTCTGTTTTACATACGTTACATACACATATGTTAAGATTGTTGCATATTATTATATAGATTCAAGTTCTTCAAACTTAACAGACAGATGTGTTGCTGGGGAGTTTGTTGGCCACTTCTTCTTCACAGCTAAAACACTAGGAAGTGGTGACGGGCGGGCGTTTTGGGGGACTGTCTTTATGTAGAACTTTGACGTGCAAAAAGTGCTGGCTCTCAGCCTAGTTTGAATAAATGACATTTGATTTTGATTGCGATTCCGACAGCAAATAGTATAATTATTTGTCAATCTTGTTTGTGTAATTGTAATTAACAATATATAATTTTCTTTTGTTTGAAACCTCTGTGTAAACTATTTCTAAAATTATATTAACGTTAGGTGTAAACTACATTAAGAAGTCTAATTCCAATTGTGCTAATGAGTTTAAGTTTTCCGTTTCACATAAGTCTATTTATAAAAAATTCTGAAAAATTAATATTTGTAAAAAGGGAAGAGGTGTGACGATTAAATAATATAGAAGTGAAGGTAGGTCCACGCGGGTATAAGTGTCACTAGACAGCTGTCACTGATACTGAATGGACGTGCGCTCAGCTCGCTATTGCAAGACACCAAACGATTGTTTTATTTAACCATCTGTGCTTACTCCTGTGACAAGTGGACGTCACAGTCCCCCTATCTTGGAAAGTGGACAATTCCAGACGGATGTTTCATACAGGAAGATTTGGTTTATTTTTTCCTTATTTTAATTAGCATACATTTGCAGGGTATGTAATTAAAACCTTTTTCTTTTTACAATGAAAACGTGGTACAGTGCATTATTGAACAAAATTATCGACCTAACCAATAGACCAAACTTGTAAATAAGTAACCTAAATATTTGTTGAATACACAGGAGAAATAATCTAAAATGTTGTAGTTTGAATTCTCTGTGTTATCACCTTCCCTAAGATTAAAAGCCATTTTTGCCGCTGTCTTCTATCCAGGTAATTACTGTGTTAATTTATTTATTGACGCCTGGCGCCCGAGGTTCTTTTTTTATATTATTATTTTGGCGTTCAATAACCTAATTTTGTTTAACACAAGTGAAATTTAAATTTTGTTGCACACATAAGTGGTAAATCATACACATTCACATGACAATTGGCCTTTTCCTTTGAGGAAAATCCTATTTCATTTTAGGCAATATTGGGTTAGCGCCGGAAACACTTCAAATTATTTCTACTTTAAACCAACTTCCTAACCGACTTCAAAAAAGGGGTTCTGTACTGTGTGTTTAGTTGTGGGGAATTACCACTAAAAAGAGAAAAAATTAAAACGTTTTGTTTTTTTTTTTGCAATTCTGTTCAAAAAGTTTTGTTTCCCTTTAAAAGTTATTGACATGGAAACAGTTCACAATAGTAAAATCAAACTGTTATAGCCTCATTTGGATTAATTGCATATTATTGGTTATATCTATAACTTGTTATCATTAATCATACACAATCATTTTCAACTCTGTTTAATTAATTTGTGTATTTGATGTTTTGCGTTAAAATTATTTTTACTATGAAATAGACATCGGTACAGTATAAATAATCGTAATAGTGTTTTTGTAGTTTTTGACCAGGTTAAAAAAAAATTAACCCTATTGTTCGCCTCATTCTTTTTTAGCCTCGCACAGGTCTTTTTTGATTTGTTATTATGTTGTTTTTTTATTATTTTTAGGGTTCCCAAAGTCCGAATGAAAAAACGAAACCCTTATAGGATCAGTCGTGTGTCCGTCTGTCACAGCCAATTTGCTCCGAATCTACGGAACCGATAGAGTTGAAATTTGATATACATATGAATATTTGTAACCCAAATACGAACGTGTACCCTAAACAAATTAATTTAAAATATGGGGGTCATTTTTAGGGTGAAAATCGGAAAATAAAAAACAAAGTTTTTCAAACTGTGCCGTGCGACATATCAAGTGGAAGGGCACGTTGTAAGGTTCTTGAATGTAATTTTTTCATAATTTTACAACATATAGTTTAAAAGTTATTTAAGAAAAAGATGAAAAATGAACATTCCCACCCCATATCTCCGAAACCACTGGACATAAAAATTTGAAAAAAATAAACATAGTATTTAACCTGATAAAAATATGATTTGTTCGGAACCCTTTGCACGTGAGTCTGTCTCGCTCTTGGCCGGTTTTTTTTTAATTATAATCACTTACTACGCTACGCTTTCGTTGATAAAATGTCACTCGCCTAGAGCCTCTAGGCCTGCAGTTAGTTCACATAATGTCCATAATGGCCACAGGTGTTGGTAACCAAAGGCTTTGGACAAAGTTTCATTCTACCGGCGATAAAGTTCAAAATGTAGGGGATAGAGACATGCTCTACCGACAAATTGCGTGGTCAATCTCAAAAACTTTGTACTTTTGACATTAATTATCGCTTAGAGAATCTCAATTTGTCAAGTGTTTCAGGGGTTATTTCTTCTGCCAGAGATATGCCATGAGGTGCTGGATATGACTTAATTGATTACGTAGGTACCTAATTATTACCTTAAAATGTATTTAACAAATCTATAATGTACACACATACTCGTATATTACACAGAAAAGAAAAAGGAAGCTGAAAAATAGGTACAAAGTGATGCTTACATATTTCTAAAAAAATCTGTTTCAGCATACCTGCGAAAGGCTTGCTTGATGAAAAGAGAAGTGGACAGTGTGTTTTATAGTAGTAGGAAGTTAAATATAAAAAGTGTCGTAATATAGAGTTGGACTTGCGCACGAAGGATTGCGTACCATCTATAAAAACGGAAAAAAAATCATGTCTGTTGTATGGGAGCCCCACTTAAATATTTTTTATTCTGTTTTTTAGTATTTGTTGTTACAGCGGCAACAAAATACATCATCTGTGAAAATTTCAACTGTCTAACTAACACGGTTCACGAGATACAGCCTGGTGACAGACGGACGGACAGCGGAGTCTTAGTGATAGGGTCCCGTTTTACACTTTGGGTACGGAACCCTAAAAACGAGCGAGCCTTACAGCAGTCGCATATGACGTGTGACATTTGACATCTTGTCTTGGTAATAAATAAGCAGCATTAACATTATATCTTGAAAAATGAGACTTATCGCGCTCTACCATCTGACGACCAACTCTACCACAGCGCGCGCTCATTGGTTAAATCGAATAGCGCGCACTTCCGCGGCTTCATGTTACACACTTCCGTCCCATTTCACGAAATCACTCCCACAGATTGCAGGCAAGCGAGAGGGAAGATGTTACACATCAACAATATTAAATAATATAACATACAATGTAAAGATAAACTAGCTTATACACAAACATATTGATATAATAAACATCACTAACATGTATTATTTAAAATCTAAATAAACTCGGCAGCAATCATATTTTTTAAGTAAGTACCTACTACTGCAGCTTAGTGAAGATTTTCTACTTACTTCAAAATCAAGTAACAGCTGAAAAGAAAAAGTCATTTGTCGAAAGTGTTACGAAGTCAAAAAGGAATTATGACCATTTCTAAGTTCCACTTTCAATTCCCGTCAAACTTTTTCTTTTTTTTACTAAAAGAAATGAAGATAATCAAGAAAGGAGGAGGAGAAGAAAGGAGGATACTTCCTACGACTATTATAAAAATGTAAAAGTTTATGAGGATGAATGAACGGATTTTGATAAAACTTTTTCAGTAACACTAAACTATTATACATGCTTTAATTTATAATGGGGGTATGGTACTTTCCCCACTATAAATACGCCTGCGTGGAACTCATAATACCCACGCGGGCGAAGCCGTTGGCAGAAACAAGTAAATTAGATTTTTGAAAAAACTGACCATATGCATGTCGTACTTCGCACATATAAGGCTCCATACCAAATGAGTACCGTATGGTGTCGGACGTAAAAGAATAGTACCATCCCATCACTTCCCGTGGGTGTCGTAAGAGGCGACTAAGGGAGCTTGAGCCCTAGTGCATACTACTAAAGCACCTTGGGCCACCCGCGCGGTGGCGGGTAAACCACCAACAACAGCATTCCCAAGGAGGGTTGGCGTCAGGCAGGCGGCCGGCTATAAAACTTTTGCCAAAACCTTTTTGCATCATGGTCTGGAAAAATATGATGTGCGATAGGGCTAGGGCGTACCCCACAGGCGACGCGCAGGGGCAGCACCCGGCTCCTGTGGGAAATGGACAAGGGTTGTCGCACCAGGACGGGCGGGTGCGACGTAAGACGCAAGCTCGGAGAGTGAGAGAATTAAGATTGAGGTGTGCGAGCTGGAATTTAGGTACTATGACTGGAAAAGGAAGAGAGTTAGCAGATGTTTTAAAAAGGCGACGGATAAATATAGCGTGTTTGCAAGAAACGAAATGGAAGGGTGCAAAAGCAAGAGAATTAGGAGAAGGATATAAGTTTTATTACTGTGGAAGTGATGGCAAACGGAATGGTGTGGGCATAGTTTTGGATAGTGAGTTAAAAGAATGTGTGGTGGATGTTAAAAGAGTAAGTGATAGAGTGATAGCTATTAAAGTGGTTGTGGAGAGTATGATAGTAAATGTTATTAGTGCGTATGCACCCCAATCAGGATGTGAGGATAGTGTAAAAGAAAAGTTTTGGAAGGACTTCGATTGTGTGATGATGAATGTACAGGAGAGTGAAGAGGTGTTTGTGGGGGGTGATTTTAATGGGCATGTAGGAAGTCTGAAGTACGGTTATGAGAGAGTGCATGGTGGTTGGGGGTACGGAGACCGTAATACTGATGGCGAGACATTGCTGCAAGCTGCTTCGGCTTTTGACCTGGCAATAACTAACACCTGGTTCAAAAAGAAAGACGAACACCTGATCACTTACAAAAGTGGCCAGCACGCGACCCAAATTGACTTTTTCTTGGTGAGACGAAACAGTCTCAAAACAGTCAAAAACTGTAAAGTGTTGCCAGGCGAATGCTTAGTCTCTCAACACAGGCTCATATTGATGGACGTAACAGTCAGTGTCTCGTCCAGTAGGAACAAAGAACGGCCCCCACCCAAAATCAGATGGCGTATGATAGAAAATGAGGAGTGTGCAAGTATGTTTAAGAGTCAAGTGGTAGATAAAATGATAGAAATGAAGGATATGGAAGGAAAATCTGTGGATGAATGTTGGAAAGAGATGGCGGATTGTATAAGGCGAGTAGCAAAAGATGTGTTTGGAGAATCGCAAGGTAAAGGCATGATAGAAAAGGATACATGGTGGTGGAATGAAGATGTGCAAAAGATGCTAAAAGAAAAGAAAATTTCGTTTAAAGTATGGCAGAATGTAGAAACCGGAAATGATAATTTGAAAGAAGAGAAAAAGAAAATTTATAAAGAATGGAAGAGGAAGGCAAAAAAGGCGGTTGCAGTTTCCAGGGCTAAGGCGCAGGAAAAGTTATATAATTTACTGGACAGCCCTAGAGGCCAGAAGGAGCTCTACCGGATTACAAAATTAAGAGAAAGGAGAACGAGGGATATAATGCATATAAAATGTATGAAAGATGAACTCGGTAAAGTCTTGTCGAAAGATGACGAAATAAAAGAGCGATGGAAGGTTTATTTTGAAAAGTTGATGAACAAAGAGAATGAATGGAGTGGTGTGCTCAAAGAGGTACAAGTAAATATGGGTTTGTTGAGAGAAATTAGCATGGATGAAGTAAGACAGGCAGTTCAATGTATGAAAAATGGAAAGGCCATGGGCCCTGATGACATACCAGTGGAAGTATGGAAGTGTTTAAAAGAGGATGGATGTATGTGGCTGACTTTATTCTTCAATAAGTTGTTGTATGAAGAAGTGATCCCACAAGAATGGTGCAATAGTTCGCTAGTGCCCATCTTCAAGAATAAAGGGGATGTACAGGACTGCAACAACTATCGAGGGATAAAGCTCATGTCACATACTATGAAAGTATGGGAGAAAGTGATAGAGAAAAGATTGCGAGAGGAGAGTGAGATTACCCCGAACCAGTTTGGGTTTATGCCAGGTCGAGGGACAATGGACGCCACCTTCGCTCTCCGTCAATTGTGCGAGAAGTACAGACGTGTGCACAAGAACTTGCACATGGTGTTCATTGATCTTGAGAAAGCGTATGATAGGGTACCTCGGGATGTGTTGTGGTGGGCCTTGAAAGAGAAAGGTTTGCCTGGGAAGTATGTTGAGTTGATTCGTGCTATGTACAGACAATCTAGTACCTACGTCCGGTCGGCTGCTGGCAACACCGATAAGTTCAGTGTGGCTGTAGGCTTGCATCAAGGGTCGGCTTTAAGTCCTTACCTCTTCCTGTTGATTATGGACGTTCTTACGTCGGAAATACAGAAAGAGGCACCCTGGTGCATGCTGTTTGCCGACGACATTGTTCTGGTCGGTGAAGATGGACCTGAGATCCAGAGCAGATTGGAGAAATGGCAACAGAAGCTGGAGAAAGTTGGCTTGAAAATCAGCAGAACCAAAACTGAATACATGTTCTGCGATTTCGGCGGTCTCTCCAGTTCTGAAGCTGTAGTGCTAGATGGCGCGCTTCTCCCAGTCTGCTCCGATTTTCGGTATCTCGGTTCACTCGTGCAAAGCGATGGCGAAATAGATCGGACTGTTAAGCACAGAATTAACACTGGATGGATGAAATGGCGGCAGGTCACCGGGACTATCTGTGATTCCCGCATTCCCCTAAAACTTAAGGGGAAGATTTATAAAACAATGGTCAGACCTGCTGTCTTGTATGGTTCAGAATGTTGGGCCACAAAAGGGATGAATGAAAAGCAATTGCATGTAGCTGAGATGAGAATGCTAAGAGCGATGTGTGGTGTTACGCGCATGGATAGAATTAGGAATGAGTATATAAGAGGAAGTCTGAAAGTGGCACCGCTGACTGAAAAGTTGTGTGGAAATCGGGTGTCGTGGTATGGGCATGTGATGCGGAGGAATGAAGAAAATGTCGTGAGGAAAGTCTTGTGTATGGATGTGGATGGCTATAAGAGTAGGGGAAGGCCAAAGAAACGATGGTTGGACTGTGTGAAAGAGGATATGGGTAAAAAAGGGGTGACTACAGAGATGACGACTAATAGAGGAGTATGGAAGAAAAAGACATGTTGCGCCGACCCCAAATAAATTGGGATAAGGGCAGGAGAATGATGAATGACCAAATGAGGGATTTTAAAAGATAAAATCTGATTTATCAATCTATTAATGGTATTTGTTATTAAAATATACGTAATAATGAACATTATCACCAAATGTCAAGTTCGATGAGTCAATGGGAATCAGATTTTTCATTGATAATTCCCTCATTTGGTACGGAACCCTAAATAAGCGAAATCCGACACACACCTTGCCAGTTTTTGTGTAGTAAAGAAAGAAATAATAAAGTTTATTTGTGACTCGCACAGAAAAACACAAAATAAAGTAAAATAATATGACAAGACGTGACCATTAATTTTATTATTATTAATATAAAATAACAACATAATAACTATACAGAAAAGACCTGTGTGAGGCCAATAAGGTCAAAAAGTTAGACACATTTAGAATTCCGATCTAAATGAGGGAATTATTTAAGAAAAAATGTGATTTATCAATATATTGGTATTTGTTAGTGAAATATACGTAATAATAAACATTATCACCAAATTTCAAGTTCAGGTCAATGGGAAGTTAAAAACTTCCTCGGAACAAAATTTTGTGACAGACGATGGACAGACGGACACGTGAGCGACAGCAATTGGACTCTGTTTGAACCCTTCGGGTACGGAATCCTAATAGATAACGCAGCCCTGATATTTGCTGGTAGTAAATAAAGTTCAATATTGATCTATTGCAGACCGTTGTGTCCCGGTGTGAGTAGACCATAAATATTTGGTTGTGATGGGAAGCTAATATTAATATTATAAAAAAATAATGTATGTCAATACCAAATAAACAAGCAATGTGCGAATTCTAACTGACAGCAGTATATCGTCGTGCGGTGTTCCTCAGGGAGCGGTCCTGGGGCCGCCTCTGTGGAACATCGGGTACGACAGGGTGCTGCGCGCCGACCTCCCTAGCGCTGTCAGCGTAGTGTGCTACGCTGACGACACCCTGGTCCTGGCGCAGGGGTGGTCGCACGAGGCGGCGGCCAACACGCGGGGTTGCGATAATCGTGGACAGGATCCGGCAACTGGGACTCGAGGTGGCATTGCACAAGTCCGAGGCCATGTGTTTTCATGGTCCTCGGAATGCGCCACCGGCGGGTTCCCAGATAACGGTAGGAGGGGTTCACATCGGCGTCGAGGGGACGATGAAGTACCTGGGACTCGTCCTCGACAGCCGTTGGAACTTCGTCGAGCATTTTCGACGTTTGGCTCCCAGACTGGACAGGGCCGGGGCTGCTTTGAGGCGGCTCCTGCCCAATCTGAGCAAAAAATAGAACCTCAGCCTAAAATATCCGAAAAGGAACTGATCACAAAATATTCTGCTCCAAATATCTTATCTCTTATAAAAAGTACACCAATCCCGGTTTCGTTTCGCTCAAGCCGCGGTCAAACCGGTTTCTGACATCGAATTAAATTAATATAGCATACCTCCGAGTAAATTACTGACGAACAGTGCAGATACCATTCATGTCCAATAACGCCCATACAATTTTGAGTCCGCTCTTGACCTCGATCGCGTCTTATGGAAAGCGATGGAAAGGGCGAGCCCAGAAGATGTCTGTCCATTCTTGCTTTGAAGGCTGTGATGGATTATTTACTTCACTACATATTATATAACAAAATCCCACGCCGTGTCTGTACCCGATTAACTCAAAAACTACTAAACTGATTTTCATGCGGTGTTCACCAATAGACATAGTGATTCATGAGGAAGCTTTAGTTGTATAATTTTTACCCGTGCTGGGGCGGGTTGCTAGTAAATAATTTTTGTAGATAATTTGTTTAATTAGTAGATAATTGCAGACGCTGGCAAGTTTAAATACATTTTTTAATGAAAATAGATAAAGAGCATTAGCAGTTTTACGTACCATCAAGAGAGATAATGGTATAACGCGAGCTTAACAACGATAAGAAGGGTATCCAAATCTTTTTACTTAATTAAAAAAAAATTAGGAAAAAATACTACTCCAAGAAGCAAAAATAGAAAACTTTGAAAACAAAGAGGATCGGTAAAGAAATAGGAAGTTTTTAATAGAATTCCTGAAAAGGCATATAATATTTGCCTGCATTTCGAGAAAGTATAGAACTACAATTTAGGGCAAATTCCACCAATGAAACTGAACGTGATATCAAAACTGGGTTTAAGAGTTGTAAGTATTGTGACGTCTCAATGAGGTCGTGTGAGAATACCAACCTTGTCTACAGACAGACAGGTTAAGTATACATTTAAATGGTGATGCAAATTGGAATGTTTGAATATAAGAAACAGAAAAGAATTGATTGTCATAAGTCTAGAAGGTTCCGTATGGTGTCGGACGTAAAAGAATAGTACCATCCCATCACTTCCCGTGGGTGTCGTAAGAGGCGACTAAGGGAGCTTGAGCCCTAGTGCATACTACTAAAGCACCTTGGGCCACCAGCGCGGTGGCGGGTAAACCACCAACAATAGCATTCCCAAGGAAGGATGCCGTCAGGCAGGCGGCCGGCTATAAAACTTCTGCCAAAACCTTTTGCAACATGGTCTGGAAAAATGTGATGTGCGATATGGCTAGGGCGTACCCCACAGGCGACGCGCAGGGGCAGCACCCGGCTTCTGTGGGAAATGGACAAGGGTTGTCGCACCAGGACGGGCGGGTGCGACGTAAGACGCAAGCTCGGAGAGTGAGAGAATTAAGATTGAGGTGTGCGAGCTGGAAAGCTGGAATATAGGTACTATGACTGGAAAAGGAAGAGAGTTAGCAGATGTTTTAAAAAGGCGACGGATAAATATAGCGTGTTTGCATGAAACGAAATGGAAGGGTGCAAAAGCAAGAGAATTAGGAGGAGGATATAAGTTTTATTACTGTGGAAGTGATGGCAAACGGAATGGTGTGGGCATAGTTTTGGATAGTGAGTTAAAAGAATGTGTGGTGGATGTTAAAAGAGTAAGTGATAGAGTGATAGCTATTAAAGTGGTTGTGGAGAGTATGATAGTAAATGTTATTAGTGCGTGTGCACCCCATTTAGGATGTGAGGATAGTGTAAAAGAGAAGTTTTGGAAGGAATTCGATTGTGTGATGATGAATGTACAGGAGAGTGAAGAGAGCGAGACAGTGCTGCAAGCTGCTTCGGCTTTTGACCTGGCAATAACTAACACCTGGTTCAAAAAGAAAGACGAACACCTGATCACTTACAAAAGTGGCCAGCACGCGACCCAAATTGACTTTTTCTTGGTGAGACGAAACAGTCTCAAAACAGTCAAAAACTGTAAAGTGTTGCCAGGTGAAGGCTTAGTCTCTCAACACAGGCTCATATTGATGGACGTAACAGTCAGTGTCTCGTCCAGTAGGAACAAAGAACGGCCCCCACCCAAAATCAGATGTATCGTATGATAGAAAATGAGGAGTGTGCAAGTATGTTTAAGAGTCAAGTGGTAGATAAAATGATAGAAATGAAGGATATGGAAGGAAAATCTGTGGATGAATGTTGGAAAGAGATGGCGGATTGTATAAGGCTAGTAGCAAAAGATGTGTTTGGAGAATCGCAAGGTAAAGGCGTGATAGAAAAGGATACATGGTGGTGGAATGAAGATGTGCAAAAGATGCTAAAAGAAAAGAAAATTTCGTTTAAATTATGGTAGAATGTAGAAACCGGAAATGATAATTTGAAAGAAGAGAAAAAGAAAATTTATAAATAATGGAAGAGAAATGCAAAAAAGGCGGTTGCAGTTTCCAGGGCTGAGGCGCAGGAAAAGTTATATGATTTACTGGACAGCCCTAGAGGCCAGAAGGAGCTCTACCGGATTACAAAAGTAAGAGAAAAGAGAACGAGGGATATAATGCATTTAAAATGTATGAAAGATGAACTCGGTAAAGTCTTATCGAAAGATGACGAAATAAAAGAGCGACGGAAGGTTTATTTTGAAAAATTGATGAACGAAGAGAATGAATGGAATGGTGTGCTTAAAGAGGTACAAGTAAATATGGGTTTGGTGAGAGAAATTAGCATGGATGAAGTAAGAAAGGCAGTTCAATGTATGCAAAATGGAAAGGCCATGGGCCCTGATGACATACCAGTAGAAGTATGGAAGTGTTTAAAAGAGGATGGATGTATGTGGCTGACATTATTCTTCAATAAGTTGTTGTATGAAGAAGTGATCCCACAAGAATGGTGCAATAGTTCGCTAGTGCCCATCTTGAAGAATAAAGGGGATGTACAGGACTGCAATAACTATCGAGGGATAAAGCTCATGTCACATATTATGAAAGTATGGGAGAAAGTGATAGAGAAAAGATTGCGAGAGGAGAGTGAGATTACCCCGAACCAGTTTGGGTGTATGCCAGGTCAAGGGACAATGGACGCCACCTTCGCGCTCCGTCAATTGTGCGAGAAGTACAGACGTGTGCACAAGAACTTGCACATGGTGTTCATTGATCTTGAGAAAGCGTATGATAGGGTACCTCGGGATGTGTTGTGGTGGGCCTTGAAAGAGAAAGGTTTGCCTGGGAAGTATGTTGAGTTGATTCGTGCTATGTACAGACAATCTAGTACCTACTTCCGGTCGGCTGCTGGCAACACCGATGAGTTCAGTGTGGCTGTTAGCTTACATCAAGGGTTGGCTTTACGTCCTTACCTATTCCTGCTGATTATGGACGCTCTTACGTCGGAAATACAGGAGGAGGTACCCTGGTGCATGTTGTTTGCCGACGACATTGTTCTGGTCGGTGAAGATGGACCTGAGATCCAGAGCAGATTGGAGAAATAGCAACAGAAGCTGGAGAAAGTTGGCTTGAAAATCAGCAAAACCAAAACTAAATACATGTTCTGTGATTTCGGCGGTCTCTCCAGTTCTGAAGCTGTAGTGCTAGATGGCGCGCTTCTCCTAGTCTGCTTCAATTTTCGGTATCTAGGTTCACTCGTGCAAAGGGATGGCGACATAGATCTGTTAAGCACAGAATTAACACTGGATGGATGAAATGGCGGCAGGTCACCGGGACTATCTGTGACTCCCGCATTCCCCTAAAACTTAAGGGGTAGATTTATTAAACAATGGTCAGACCTGCTGTCTTGTATGGTTCAGAATGTTGGGCCACAAAAGGGATGAATGAAAAGCAATTGCATGTAGCTGAGATGAGAATGCTAAGAGCGATGTATGGTGTTACGCGCATGGATAGAATTAGGAATGAGTATATAAGAGGAAGTCTGAAAGTGGCACGGATGACTGAAAAGTTGTGTGGAAATCGGTTGTCGTGGTATGGACATGTGATGCGGAGGAATGAAGAAAATGTGAGGAAAGTCTTGTGTATGGATGTGGATGGCTATAAGAGTAGAGGAACGCCAAAGAAACGATGGTTGGACTGTGTGAAAAAGGATATGGGTAAAAAGGGGGAGACTACAGAGATGACGACTAATAGAGGAGTATGAAAGAAAAAGACATGTTGCGCCGACCTCAAATAAATTGGGATAAGGGCAGGAGAATGATGATGTCATAAGTCTAGAAGGTGTGTGCGTGTGTGTGCAGTATTGCGTTCCTGTGTTTCTATTATTATACTTCACAACGTAAGAAAACTCTTGGAAGATATAACTACACTCTACAGAAACCCCAGTTCCTACAGTAACAACATTCCACAACAATGACAACTAAAACTGACAGTTCTTTAACTCTGTTTAGATATATGCTGATCACGTTTAGTCTGATTGGTGAAATTTGCCTTCAATCAGTTTGTCCCTCAGAAGAATAAAGAAAATTGCAGAATTGTGTTATTTTCAGATTCATCTTTAAACATTAATTTTATTTTAATGCCCACCATTATGTGTTACTTCATGTGAATCATAAATGTTACGTATAATAACGTTGAATTGAAAAAATAAAACTCTCCAAGCCGAAATTATGTAACAACACGGAAATCATACTTTTGCTTGATCATCATTAAGCTTTGATGACTTAGAAATTATTGTGTATTTCGGAAGTAGGTCTTCAAATGGTCTGATGCTTTGAGATTCTGAAGACACCTTTTAAGGTTTTTAACTTTCTAACATTTGGTATCATCATGTGTCTCAGTGATTTGTCATCGTGGTCAGCATTGAGTTCTGAACTAATTTGAAAAAATCGAAAAGAGACCTACATTTTTTTTAGGGTACTGTATGGAGTTAAGGAGACGTCTGAATAAGAACGTATCTTTATTAGCTGATGCCTAGATATAGGTAGAAATGTATTTAAAAAAATTAACTTCCTTTACACCCCTGTGCGAGAATTCTAAGAACATTTCCGTTTGACTTAGCGGAAAATAAACTAGACAGATTGCTCAGTTCATTGAAGCGTATTTCATTGAGATAATATCATAATATAATTTGATGATATTTGTGAGGATACAACAAAGGAAGACTTATGTAAAAATTGTAAGGAGTATTTGAAGAAAAATAATATTGTCTTTCAGGTACCAAAACAAAGTACGAAAAGGTAATTTATAAGTGTATTGAAAGCTAGTAAAATAACCTTAACGACCAAAGCCAAAAGAAACGTTCTTTTATACCTCTCAAGTACCGCGGCCTTTAATTGTTTTTTTTGCGTTTTTAATACTAATAATAACGATAATTTTTAATAATAATATAATTTTTCGCCCAGCCACACTGGCGCGGCGATGAGCGGTGACGTGTTAATGAAATCAATAATTATAACAACATCTTAATAGAGCAATGGTGGCCCCAACTCACCACTTGTACGTCGTTGGTTCAAACCAAGGCAGGCGCTTTATTTAATGACATTTATTTCGTCACCACTGCTCTCAAAACGGTGAAAGAATCATCGCGAGGAAACCGACATGTCCTAGAACCAAAAATAACAAAGACATGTGACATCCACCAACGCCAACTGGACCCGCGTGGTGGATTACGCCTGCGTCCACGGTGGGACGATGGGTGGTGGAATTATTTATTTATTTATTTAAGCACACACAAAAACACTTATAAGAGAAAAAAGAACAAATACAGATAGAAGAGCACAAAGGTGCTGCTTATTTCAAAAGAAATTTCTTCCAGCAGACCTGACAGGATATTAATTTTAAGATAAGAAAGACTAGACATGCAGACGAACAGATATAAATTCGCCTTAGGCAACCTATGGTCTAAGAAACTTTCATATTAATTGCTTGTTTGCTTAAATTTCTAAAGTTATATAATACGACAAACAACAAAAACCAAAATTACTACGTACTATATAATATACTTTGTTACAGAAACTTCCTTTTAGTGTCTGTTTGTGTGACTGCTCAGTTCTTTTGTTTTAGAATGGATTTTGAAGGAGTTTTGACCACCAATATAGTTATTTATGATACTAGTGTGGTAATTTCCGCACGTGTGTCATGCAACATTTTTCAATACATTTGCGAGAAAACAGTGCATTATGTTATGAAACAAACTTTTGTTTTTAGATATCAGTCGGAAAGTCGCAACAGTATTTGACGTTTCTAATATGAAAATGGAGCAAATTTGCAAATGGCGCCACGTGCACGTGGTGGAAATTACAATGACATCTTTCGTCTCATTTTCTCTTTAGTATTAAAGTGAGACAAACGTATTGAGCAAAAGCGCTTCCAAGGAGGTTCGACCATTCAGGTTATTCTCGTTATGTGAAACTCCTTGGTGGAATTGTTGTATATTTTTTAGAGTAATTAAAAAAAAACCGTAAAGGATACGCAACGCGCTATAAAACGGAGTATGCAGTAAAATAGGTACTTAGGTCAGAGTACATATTTTACTACACATTTCATTGTATGATGCGTAATTTTTAACTTTCGAACAATGTACAGGCTTCATAAATGCATTTTTGAGCACATGTGTTGATAAGGTTTTTTTTTAATAAGTATCTATTGTTAAAGCATAACATTGTATAAATTCAATCAATTCCTCAAACCTATAATAACACTCAGATATGTTGGTCTAGTGGTACCAGACGGCCGTTTTGGAGTACTGTCTTTACGTAGAACTTTGATATTCAAAAAGAGCTGGGACTCGGCCTAGTTTAACATAATAACTTTTTCTGTTAGGCTAGGATAGGCTCACGTAAGTTCGGTGATAGAGTACGGTTGCCTAGAAATGACATCATTCACACTTAACTTAAATACAGCAAAGCTAGGTTTGTTGTATTGATAACACATTAGTACGGAAATCATTTACATGCAATAATTATTATGTCTTCAGCAAAACTCAATATAGTTTGTACACGTGCGAGATAGGGCCACTAGTATTTCGTGGAACACTTTGAATACAGAGATTTGTCAGAGATTTGTGGTCGTGATGTAATACTCGTATTTCCCGGAACAAACCAATATTCTAACTCCCTAAATCAATAACATTGGGAAGACGCTGGCTGTTTCAATTTTCGTAAGGCTCAAACATGCCAACTATTGAGTACACCTTAGGTTTTTATGAATGGAGAAGTATTTACGAATAAAGCAGGCTTTATCGGGATAACCCAACTTATTTCAAACTTGACTGGAACCATCCTTGAGAATATTGTAGGAAAAACTCACGTGAATTATCCTTAGCTTATGTGATAAAGGCTTAAACCAATTTTTCGAGGAGATGTGATTTGAAAACTTTCGTCATTCGGATTTTCAAATTGCGATTTCGACGTAACACGATGATAGCTTGCACTGGAATATAATTTGAGAAATGATTCTGAAAACAGAGGTCTTGGTGAAGGAGTTATTCATTTATAAATACGTATAGAGCCAATAGCGGGATAGAGATACGACAGAAACGATCATAGATAACGGCAGTTGACGGCGCGTAGTATTCCACGCACGCCTCAAAGAGATATCAGCAACACATGACGGGGCCCGTCAAAGCCGATGCCTGCCCAGGGGTTGTGGATAAATTTCAAACAGAGTTACCGCGCCCCTGGGCACTCAGGCAACTGAAGGAGGCATGGGTGGGTTTAGTCAGTAAAAGTCTGACATGCACAAGTGTGAGAAGTGAAGACGTCATTGGATGATATCCCAAACCCACAACAAATAAAAAAAATTGTGCTAAGAAAGAAACCGAACAATTCATTTGTTATTGTAATTGACCCAACACAATCGTAACAAAAACATTTCATGGATCCCTTCATTGACTGCAGACGACAAATAGACAAAATAAACGTAAATTTTAAATTAGTACACCAACGCAAACTATGAGAATTGCAAATAAAACAAAACAAGGTGAAGTCAAGCGAATAATGATTCTAATAATTTTCTGTGGTTTAAAAGACTTTTTTACAAAAAAATAGAACCGACTTCCAAAAAAAGTGCAAAATAACTTTAATTTCGGAAGTCGGTGTCAAAAAACGAAGATACAAAACAGGAACACCGACTTCCGAAATTAAAGTTATTTTTCACTTATTTTGGAAGTCGGTTCTATTTTTTTGTAAAAAAGTTTTTTATTTTTCACTTTTTAGTTGTGGCCACCCATTAAAGTGTGTTAACAATTCATAGACATACGATAGCAGCAATCGCGGTTGATTTGCTGTCAATTTTTGAAGAGTTCCGTTGTCTGTCTACGAAATCCATCATCAGATCTTTTTGAAATTTAAATGGGACCATTTTGGAATAAACCCCTTTCGAATAAAAAAAGAATTTTGTAAATCCGTCAATATATGACGGAGTTATGCCCGAACATACATAAAAAAAAAAAAAAATACAAACATCCGAATTAATAGCCTCCTCCTTTTTCGAAGTCGGTTAAAAAACTAAAAATAACACACTTTATTAATTATGTTTCGTGTTTTTCTCAGTAAACTGTTTTATTTGATTACCATATCATGGGAATACATACAAAATAACTAGTCCGCCATCTTTGGCAGTCCGCCATATTGAATTTATAATGACGTCACTTATCTAACCATGCATTGTCATCCAAATTAAACATGTATGCAACATTTTTAATTTGGATGACATTTTATTTTGTCATTGATCGAGGCGTCATAGACTACGTTTCGTCTATGGCGCGTAGTGGTGCACCGCACCAGAAACGAGATCACTAGGCATTAGTTGGTTAGTTTAGTTTTATTTTATTTTTGCTTGGATACTAGGCTTTTGTAAATTAATGTGCGTTTGTAATCTGTGAAAAATATTTTTTGACGTGACAACGTCTTATAAATTGGTTTGCCGGGTGACACTTCAAGAAACTGCGTTACGCTCCGCTCACGTTATGCGCTCACAATGAGAGCGAGTGAGAGGCACGCGTCCCTTCCACTCGGGCAACATTAAAATTATTTTACCACTCAAAGTCGTTGTCACGTAAAACTTTCGCCCGTATACCGACTTTACAGGCAACCAATTTTTTTTTCTTTCTTTCATTTCAACTTAATCGGAAATCAGAAAGGGGGTCAAATTTAACTTCTAAGATCTGTTTACGTAATTAGTCAAAAGTAAAGCTAGTACTCGTATGTGTTAAAAAATCGTTATAAATATTACATAATAAATTGGAAAACGGATACTTCTATGTTTGATCACAAACGTTTGTGAATAACGTAATAATTTGCATGCTTTTAACAGTTAAGTGACAATTGAAAATAAACCCGTTGCGATTGCATATTTGCATATTTTTATTAGAACGTCTGGTTTTATAGATAAATAAATATTTAAATTTAGTTTACATGCTTGTAAAAGGATCACTTAAAATAAAGATTTGATAACGAAAATTCAGATAAAAATTGAATATTTTCAAAAACCTCGACTGTAGAAAACAAATAAAAAAGTACAAACAAGTCACTTTTCAAGCAGTCTGATGCAGTTGGTGGTTGTTATTTTAGTTCAATTATTGATTTCATGCCACCAACTGCATCAGACTTCTTGAAAAGTGACTTCTTTAGAAATGTTTAGTTGTTAGACGGGTTTTTTTGAAATTATTCAATTTTTTATTTTTTGAGTTATATTTTTGGAATCGCCTTCACGGACCCTTTAATCTGATACCCCATTTAATATAGTTCGTCGACTTTCTTCTTTTTCTTTTTCACAATATGGCGTCTAGTTGTCGTCATATTGTATTTTGATTACTGTCATGTCTTTAGTAGCACTCGTAAAGTTAAAACGAATCAAATTGACGTAAGAATTATGAAAATTGGCCCCGCGTTTGGTATCTATAGTGCCACAAAGGAACAAAAATACATACATACATATATACATACATACATACATAGGCTGATAAACACATTATCCTCCCTTGCGTCACGCAGTCAGGTAAAAACCAAACTGATAGAAAGCTAAACTATGACTGATTGTAGGCCGGGCTGTTAACAAAACATAATCCCACCACCCATCGTGCCACCGTGGTCCAGTGCGCGTTGGTGGATGTCACATGTCTTTGTTATTTTTGGTTCTAGGACATGCCGGTTTCCTCACGATGATTCCTTTATCGTTTTGAGAACATTGGTGACGAAATAAATTACACAAGATAAAGCGCCTGCCTGGGTTTGAACCCACGACGTACAACTAGTGAGTCGGTGCCACCATTGCTCTTTGAAGATGTTTTGATTTCATTTGGAACAAAACTACATCATCGCTTACCATCAGTTGAGATGGTTGTCAAACCTATCAAAAGTAAAACAAAAAAAAAACGTTTCTTTTGGCTTTGGATTTTAAGTTATTTTATTACTTTTCTTTATGTACTCGTATTAAGGCGTATGTAGCCGCCAAGTGGCGCCCTCATTGAATAAAAAATCGTAGCAAAGCGTAGAAAATAAAGATTAAAGAATCCTATGTTCCGTTTGTTACAAAGAGGATAAGGTATTTTTACGTGGTTAAAACAATACCCAAAATGTTTCGTATCGAAAGTAGTACGCAAAAGTACCAAAAATGGCCGTTTTTGACACTTTTGCTTACTACTTTGGATACGAAATACTTTGAGTCCTGTTTTAACAAGGTAAAAGTACCTTATCCTATTTGTGACAAACGCAACATAGGATTCTTTAATCTTTATTTTCTATGCTAAGATACGAATTTTTATTCAATGAGGGCGCCACTTACGGGGAGGTAGGCCCTTAATTACTTTTTCGTACTTTGTTTTGGTACCTGCAAGACAATATTATTTTTCTTCAAATACTTCTTATAATTTCTTCATAAGTCCTCCTTTGTTGTATCCTCACAAACATCAAATGATATTTACTCAATGAAATACGCTTAAGGCGCAGTTATAATACGACTTTTAATGGTTTTTAATTGAACATTACGTCTAAACCACTAGTCTTATTTATTTGAAAAAAATATATGTCACTCTAGACAATTTTTGTCATAATTTGATCTGAGAATAACTGATGTTATATTTTTATAACATAGTGTAATTAATTTGTAAAGTTATGTCTAATGCGGATAAAAAATTGAGAATCGCGCAAAAACTACAAAGCGTATTATTTGAAACCATCACCGTTTCAAAGATCATTTAATTATTTATAATATAATCTCAATGTTTTATTTTAATATCTGTTGTTTTATGTGTAATAAATTAATAAGGCGTCTAATTTCGGACAGCGCTCCTTGATGGGCGAGTCCTATTACTGGGTGGACGTACGACGCGTTACGTGAGCTCAGGACAGAACACGGAAGCTAACCACTCAAGGTCATTGGCAGTTAATAGCGCCTTAATCAATGAACTGAGCAATCAGTCCAGTTTATTTTCCGCTAAGTCAAACGGAAATGTTCTTGGAATTCTCGCACAGAGGTGTAAAGGAAGCCAGTTAGTTGATTTATATTTTGTAGAAAGTCAAAGAACTTTATTGTTCTTACTATTGAAAGGAGCCACGTGGAATGAAGTGTAAGGTCAAGATACATTGACAGATCCTTAGAGAACAAAATGTGGTGCAGATTATTTTATTTTTAGGGTTCCGTACCCAAAGGGTCCATACGGAGCCCTATTGCTGTCACTCACGTGTCCGTCTCTCTGTCACAAAATTTTGTTCGAAGAATTTTTTTAACTTCCCATTGGCCTATGAACTTGAAATTTGGTGATCATGTTTACTATAACGTATATTTTACAAACAAATACCAAAATATTGATTTCCCTCATATGGTACGGAACCCTAAATCTACGAAGTCCGACACGCACTTGGCCGATTTTATATTGCTAGGCCCCGGTCCCGGTTGCCAACTGTCTCAACGGTTGTAGCTATCTGGAAACACAGTTTGGGAATTCCACTCCTTAGCTGCAAATTTTAATATTATTAAAGTTACTTAAGTTAATAATGTATGGTTAACTTTAATCTTAAAAACACTAGGGTACACAAGATTGTTCCACTCATACCAACCTTGGCAATGTCCGTTAGCCCAGCTTCAAACTACTTGTCAACATCTTACGTACCTTTAGGGCGTTCCTACACTGCTCGACTTGGAAAAGTTCGCAACCATCCATTGCTGGCAACTTTTTGTCGAAATCCAACAACATCGCAGCATGTGTACCTATTAACACAAATTATTTGAATCCAAAACATTATTTAATAGAGACTAGAAAAATTAACAGCTAAGCACTTTTGCCTGTATAAACGCATCAGTCAAAAGTGCAACCAGTTAGTAGGTACGTATTCCGCAATCAGTTGCGTTACTCCAACCAATAATACTAATACCAATGTATCATTAATCATCTATTTATTATAAACTTAGTATTAATCATTAATCCATATAAACCATTTTAGTATTTAGATTCTAAAACCATATACCTTTTTATAATTTGACCAATAACTACCAAACCATAAGCAATGGTGTGGATTCTGTTTTGTACGAACTAAACTTAATTTAAGCTATTCCTATCTTTTTCTCACTAATAAAACAAGAAAGAGACGGACGTAAATTAGAGCTGTCAAATTTAGTTGAACTAATATTTCCATACAAATTAAGTTTACACGTAAAAACTTGTCGATTAAAAACACGGGGATGTGCAAGGCGTAAACTAGTTTGACATCTCTAACTTAGTTCATAGCTATAGCCGTCCTTTTCTCGCACTGCCTTTTAGTAAAAGACAGCGATTCTCTAATTTTAGTTTAGTTATTATTAAGAGAATCGGCACCAATATTAACCTTGATACAACAAGATAGCACACCGAGCACAAACTTCTACAGGAGGCTGTTTGTTCAGGTAAATCTCGGTTAAAAACCTTAACTAGCATTCTTTAAAGTAACTTTTCCTCTAAACTTCTAAGTTGAAATAGTCTTGAGTTCCTGACTTAGTAGTAGAATTATGTCACTAAATATCTACCATTTAGATATATATCAACCATTAAATGTTGGTTAAAATCCGTCGCAAACGACGCTTGTTGCAAATAATTCACCGATTTGATGCCAGTTTAAGCCGATTTCAAGTCGGTCAGTTTGCGAAGACCTTTGTGCATCTAATTGGAGGCCCCACTAAATACAAGTTCTGGTGTTGCAATAACGAGAGTCGAAAGCAAGTGGCATTCCGCTGCCTTTCACTGCTTATTATAAGAGCCTCTTGTGCGGTGACCGGTACCGATGCCTTGATATTCGACGTCTTGCGGAGTTCTGATACCCTGGTACTTTTGATTTTGAATAGTTTAGGTGGTAGTTTGGTGTTTCACATGTTCTGATTTTGTGGAAAAGTTCTAAAATATGAAAGAAACTTATTATTATATGCCTAAATCAAAATATTTTTAAATAAAAAAAAAAGATGATTTCACATCTAATTTTGCTTGTGATTTTCTTAGGAAAATTCTACTAACCCTACTAATATTGTAACTAAGAAAGGAGGATGGCACGCGTATTTTCATTCTATACAAGGCCAGAACGCAGCCATAGGAAATTGTTCGCGTATACAATGTATTGCTATTGTAAAATCTGTGATTAGGTACAATGTATACACGAATTTTGCGTACTGCTCGTATATAGTTTGTAACGTGTCACAGAGAGTTACAGAGTTATAGTTTAATAAAATCATTGATTAATAAATGGAGTGTAATTTAAAATTTATTAGTGTATGATTAAATAAAGGCAGTGTAGAGTGCCGCAAGCGACATTCTATCACTATCGGTTATAATGGCGTCAGCTTGCGGCATACTAGTACATCATTTTACAAAGATGCAAGCGGTAATATAGTACGATTGACTATAGTGCCGTCAGCTTGCGGCGATGTACAATGTACATCATTTTAAAAAGCCGCAAGGGGTGAGGTGTCATAGGTAATATAGTACTGTTGTACTTGTATAACAGTGCGATAAACCAAACAATTTTTTTCTTTCAGTTCCTGTCCCTTTTTTATTGATTATTATTATATAAACAACAAAAATCGCTTATGGCTAATTAGCCATAGGCGTTTGCTCGTGCCAAAAGATGATGCAATTTTAAAAAACGACACGCAGATACTCGTAAGAATTACCATTGAATAGAAAGAGAGGTCAACAAATCATAATGGCGATCATGCAACTGCTTGCGTATAGATTGGAATCTGGAGTTTGACGCGTTTATTCCGATCTATACACGATTAGTCCGTATGCGTACTGGCACTGTATACTATGGGATAAGGTTAGGTCACTACGAAGTATACGCGAGTATTTGTATTGAATAGATTGAAAGACCTTAAAAAAAAGTGATTTCCAATCCATACGCGATTAGTTTCACACCCTTGTGTTCTGGCCTTGTATAGAACTAGACACGGATGGCACAGAGATAGATTGTAGTCTCGAACAGCACATTGGTACGCCGGCAAAACAGCTGGCAGAAGCTAGTACCTATTATTAATTTGAAAGTGTGTATGGATGTATGTTACTCAATCACGCCAGAACGGGTGAAGTGTGATCTGAATGAAATTTGACACAGAGATAAATGATAGTCTGGAAATGGAGGAATTTGTAATTCCACGTGGGCGTAGACCACTATACCATGCCAAATTCTGTCTAATGCAAACTCATCATCTTCCTGCCTAAGGGCACCAACCCCAAGTACGCCGACCCCAAGTAACATGGAATAAGTCCCATGTTACTTGGGGTCGGCTCAACACGTTTTTTTTCTATTCTGTCCTATCAGCCGTCACGCTATCACTAACTCCCATTTCTTTCATATCATTCCTCACACAATCTCTCTCCCCCTCTCCATCCATCCACATGTTATGATTATGATGGATAGATGTTTGTTCAATCACGCCAGAACGGTTGAGCGGATCTGGTGGAAATTTGGCACAAAGATAGATGGTCTGGAATATTATGATGGAGGAATTTGTAATTCCACGTGGGCGTAGACCACTATACCATACCAGATTCTGTCCAATGCAAACTATTACCTATAATTCGTAACGATCCACTGAAGCCTAGAATTTAGTTGGCTATTCCAGCAACATTTTGACTGCGAAGTACTACCATAAATCCATTGCCAAGTGGATGTCACTTACTTGACAAGCGGCTATTCTGAACTAGCCGACCGAGAAACCTAAAGTTGTATTTGGCTGGATTATTTTAGATATTAAAAGTTTATTTGGAAAACTATTTAAGATGATTATGACTCGTTGACTTGGATATCATCATTCATCTTGCTTTTTAACCTACTTCGAAAAAGGTTCTATGTTCGACTGAATGTATTTTTTTATTCATGTCCACAGATTTCTCTGTCATTTGTGGACCGATTTTCAAAATTATTTTTTGATCCGAAAGAATATACTCCCGAGGTGGTCTCATATAAATTTTATCGAAATTGCTTCAGCGCTTTTTGAAAAACTGAACAAAAACGAAAAATACGTTTACCTAGATGACGTTTGGTTTCCAATTATGAGTATGTTTAAATTAGAGGTTCCTTGTTATTGGGGTTTTTAGTTCTGGGGTATAACAACTAAAAAGTGAAAAATATAAAAACGTTTTTATAAAAAATACAACTGACTTCCAAAAAAGAAAATACACTTAAAATTGAAAAATAACTTTAATTTCGGAAGTCGGTGTCAAATTACGAAGAAATAAAATACAAACACCAACTTCCAAAATTAAAGTTATTTTTTTTATTTTTAGTGTATTTTCTTTTTTAGAAGTCGGTTGTTTCTTTTGTAGAAAGTTTTGTCTAATTATGTTTATTAAGGTGGATTACCCACACCCTCTCACAGAGAGGAGGTCTGTGCCACAGCAGTCGGAATATTAAAAGGCTGGTGATGATGATGATGATTCAAAATATATCAAGAGTTTACACTCTCGTAAAGTTTATTGCTCTTACGATGTTTGCTGCAACATATACCAGGCTGTAAGAAATAAGAAGGTGTAACCTTTTCGGAAAATTTGCGAAAAGGTTAGATAGCCACTAATAAAATTATGATAATCATTAATCTCGGTAATGATCGGCTACAGAAATTGTCATTTTTAACCGACTTCGCAAAAAGGAGGAGGTTCCATGTTCGCCTGATTTTTTTATGTATGTCCACCGATTTTTCTGTCAGTTGTGACCGATTTTCAAAATTCTTTTTTTTTTATACGAAAGAGACAATAGTTCAGAGGTGGTCCCATATAAATGTTATCAAAATACCTTCAGCGCTTTTTGAAAAAATCAACAAAAACGAAAAATTACGGATATGTTTAAATTCCATGTTCCATGTTAAAGGGGTTATCAATTCGGACGTAACTTTAATATTAAGTTTTAGTTCTAAGGTATAACAACTAAAAAGTGAAAAATACAAAAACTTTATTACAAAAAATACAACTGACTTCCAAAAAAGAAAATACACCTAAAATTGAAAAATAACTTTAATTTCGGAACCGGTGTCAATTACCGAAGATATAAAATGCAAACACCGACTTCCGAAATTAAAGTTATTTTTAAATTTTAAGTGTATTTTCTTTTTTGGAAGTCGGTTGTATTTTTGTAAGAAAGTTTTATTTTGAGCGTGCAATGTATTGTAAATGTATTGTAATGCGATCTCAGTGCTCCGCACTACTACATGCCTACACTCGCGGCGGCCGAGCGCGCCGCGCCCCGTAATTATGTAGGTATTAGGCCAGCGACGTGAATTAACTCTGGCGAAACAGACGTATTTTATTTACATTGCTGTTTAGTTAGCGATTTAATTACTTTTCAATTAAAATTCTCATTGGGTTAGATAGGAATAACAATTTTGAACAGTTTAAAGTTAAAAAAAACCTGCAGAAAAAAAATAAAAATTGAGGAATAACCCAACGAAAAATCCCAACGCTAGGGGCTCCAGAATCATATACTGAATCACTGGTACACGGTTTCACGGTGTATATTACATAATTTTATATATTTTTCTTTTCTCTGACTCTTTGTAATACAGCCATTTCATTCACAGTTATCAGTTTTTTCATCACAACTGCTCTCAAAACGGTGAAGGAAAACATCGTGAAGAAACCGGCATGTCCTAGATCGAAAATACAAAGATGACGCTTGATGATGCTTGATGTTGGTGTTGTTGGTGTCACAACACCAACCAGCCCGCACTGAGCCCACGTGGTGGACTTATAATGATTTTTAAGGCCCAGATGTCTATAAAGCGCGGTCACTCTCGGTTTGCATAGAAAAGAAAGAGATGCGCTACGACAAAAGGTCGCAATTTATTGCAAAATGTGAAATATTTTATCGATTTACTTAGGATTTACTAATAAATTTATAAAAAATAATCCATCACTGGATGCAACTTAGCATTTGAAATTTTATGGTATATTTTTTATTATGATTATAATTGTTAATGAAGAGATAAACTGCTTTTAAAGATAATTTAGAGGTATGTTAGAAGATTTTTTTGATGCATTAAAGCAGGTTAAATTATGTTTCTAGCTCCATCACTGTATGCAAGTAGGACTTGAAAATATCATATTTTTTTTATTTCTCAAAACTATTTAGGGTTTATGAGATATACTGCTTTAAAAAACCACCATATTGACCATTTTTGGGAACCTCCGCCTTAAATGAACGTCACGTATAGATAACTAGTTTTATTTCTTTAAAAAAATATGAGTTACTCTAGACAATTTTCTTCGTAATTTAATATGTGAATATTTGAAATTTTATTTTTATAACAGTGTAATTAATTTGTAAAGTTATGTCTAACGCGGATAAAAATTGAGAATCACGCAATAACTATAAAGCATATTTTTATGAAACCCTCATCATTTTAAAGATAACTTTATCGTTTATATTTTAGTATACGTGTTTTAGTATAATATCAGTAGTTCTAAGTATAATAATTTAATAATGCGTCTAATTTCGGACAGCGCTCCTTGATGGGCGAGTCCTATTGGGTGGACGTATGACGCGTTACGTGAGCTCAGCACAGAACAGGCAAGTTAAGAACCGGTTCTGCCCATGGAAATAAACCACTTTCTCTAAGAAAACATTTTTTCCCGAAAAAATATTGGATTTAACATACAAAGTTATAATCAGCTGATCAATATTTGTATGGGAGGTAAGGTTTGTTTTTTGAGAATTTCCTCATGTTTGCTCGAAGAAACTTGATCATATCGATGAGCAGATGCAGTTCTTAAAATATGATCACGCCTTTCCGTTACAACCTGTATCGGAGATTTTTTTTTAAATTAAAAAATGAAATATTCAAATTTTTTTGAAGCCCAAGAATTCTTTTCGCTGGGGTCAGTAATGTTGTTCCCATATCGAAAGTTATTAATAGCTCCTCTAAATATTTCGTATCATTTGAATCACATAGTATGCCCACTAAACCGATGTTGTTCTAGCAAATTATTACATAGATAAGTTCGACAGCTGGAACTGATCAAAATTAAATTATGTATATTAATATTAACTCTAGAGACTTGGGGTTCGGTAGCTAACCAAATCATTTCCTATTCACACTCAAAAATCAACCTTATTACTAATGCAATAAAATTTAGAACTCCAATAGAGTTTAAACTCATCAAAATTCATGTGTGCATAGGTTATAATTTACACGCAGTTATGAAGCCTACGTAAGTACCTATGTATCTACTTATGTTTCAACAGAGAATTAACTTTTACTTTTAAATTAATGATGTGATCTATCTTTACTGGCCGACATGTTTATGAGTGAAATTACTACTAATGTTTATATTTTATTGAATGATCTAACGAGCAATATCTTTATAAGAGGTTTATGACATAACTAGCTGCGCCCCGCGGTTTCTCCAGAAAGTGGTATAAGTTATCTACTTACCAAAATTCATTCAAATCGGTCCAGCCGTTTGAGCGTGAAGAAGTAATAAACACACAAACTTTCGTTTTTATAATAATAGTGTGATTATTTCGGTTTTTAATGTGGTTTGACGTAACATGATACGTAAACATAAACAAAAGAATAATCAACCTTTTAGCGTTCTCACTGCTGGAACATAAGGCTCCTCTCTGTGAGAGGGAATGGACCATATGGCGCTATTAAGGCGCTATTAGCTGCCAATGACCTTGAGTGGTTAGCTTGCGTGTTCCGCGCTGAGCTCACGTAACGCGTCGTATACCCAGTAATAGGACTCGCCATCAAGGAGCGCTGTCCGAAATTAGACGCATTATTAATTTATTACACATAAACCAACAGGTATTAAAATAAAACACTGATACTAAATTATAAGTAATTAAATGATCTTTAAAATGGTGAAGGTTTCATAAAAATACGCTTAATAGTTTTTAAGTGATTCTCATTTTTTTATTCGCGTTAGACATAACATAACTTTACAAATTAATTACACTATGTTATAAAAATATAATTTCAAATATTCTGAGATCAAATTATGACGGAAATTGTCTAGAGTAACATATATTTTTTTCAAAGAAATAAAAGTAGTCGTTTAGACGTGATGTTCAATTAAAAACCATTAAATGTCGTATAATTGCGCCTTAAATGCGTTGGCATTTGAGTGGTTAAAATATGAACACACCTTTCCGTTACACCCTGCATTAGACTTTGGCCAGTTAAAAAAGTTATAGAGCAAGATCCCAGAGCCCCTAGACATTCCTTACGTTTATCCGGGGAGTTTGTTCCCTTAGGAAATTTTTATGTGCTACACGCTGGCCGCAGGCCGAAGCTATTTTAACAATATTATATTTTAACAATTAGGCATAAAAAAACAGCACTCATATTATAGGAAAATAGAATAATATATATTAATGTTTATTAATAGGAGGAGCTCGTGGCTAAAGTAATAACAGCCGCTCGGGTCGATCCATCTGGTTATGATACGCTTGCCGGGGTTGGTCCATGTATTGGTGACCATCTTTACAGACTCCTCCCCGGTCCCGGCTTTCAATCGTGGGTCTTTGACAGTCGTTACGGTTCGTCAGAAACCCGAAAGTCTGACAACCAGTCTTACCAAGGGGTATCGTCTTACCCAGTAACTGGGTTGTGGAGGTCAGATAGGCAGACGCTCCATGTAAAATACTGGTATTCAGATGCATTCGGTTAAACTGGAAGCTGACCCCAAGATTGTTGGAAAAAGGCTAGGCAGAATAATGTCTATTACGTAACATTAGCACCACCACCATTTCTGTTTTACATACGTTACATAAAAATATGTTAAGATTGTTGCATATAATTATATAGATTCAAGTTCTTCAAACTTAAGGCGCAGTTATACGACTTTTAATGGTTTTTAATTGAACATCACGTCTAAACGACTAGTCTTATTTCTTTGAAAAAAATATATGTTACTCTAAATTATTTCCGTCGTAATTTGATCTCAGAATATTTTAAATTATTTTTTTATAACATTGTGTAATTAATTTGTAAAGTTATGTCTAACGCGGATAAAAAATTGAGAATCACGCAAAAACTATAAAGCGTATTTTTATGAAACTTTCACCATTTTAAAGATCATTTAATTATGTATAATTTTAGTCTCAGTATTTTCGTTTAATACTTATTGTTTTATGTGTAATAAATTAATAATGCGTCTAACTTCGGACAGCGCTCCGTGATGGGCGAATCCTATTACTGGGTGGACACACGACGCGTTACGTGAGCTCAGCGCAGAACACGCAAGCTTACCACTCAAGGTCGTTGGCAGCTAATAGCGCCGTAATAGACAGATGTATTGCTAGGGAGTTTGTTGGTCACTTTTCTTCACAGCTAAAACACTAGGAATTGGTGACGGGCGGGCGTTTTTGGGGGACTATCTTTATGTAGAACTTTGACTCTCAGCCTAGTTTGAATAAACGACTTTTGATTTTGATTTTGACTTGGTACCGGTAAATAAGCCGCTGACCCAAGCTCCACATTTCGTTAATCAAAAAATAAATATATCTGGCGGCTCTGGGATCTTGGACTTACCCTTTGAGGTGATGTCAAATCATCATCACATCATCATCATAAACAACAAAACAAAAACAGCCTTTTAATGTCCCCACTGCTGGGGCACAGGCCTCCTGTCTACGAGAGGGTGTGGGCCGTATACCACCACGACGGTCCAGTGGAGGGTTGATGGATATCACATGTCTTGGAGTTTTTTGTTCTAGGACATCACGTTCCCACACGATGTTTTCCTTCACCATTCTGAGAGCAGTGGTGATGAAATAATTTACACAAAGTAAAGCGCCTGCCTTTTCTTGTGCTCTGGTGCCCAGGGGTGCGGTAACTCATTTTCAGAATTTATCCGCTACCCCTAGGCATGCAGGCACCGGCTACGATGGGCCCCGTCAGTGGTGGCTGACACTAATCCCCTTGAGGCACGCGTGGAACACTACGCGCCGTCGACTCACGGGCCTGGTGCTCGGACGGCGAGCTACCCGCTGCTCACCGTCCGCAGGCCCGGGTCTACGGTGGCCGGAGACAGTCTCGCGACGTCCTACGCTCAGTGCCTCTCCCCTAAAACGCCTAACCTACCTAACACAACACCTAACCTAAAACTTGAAAGACGCGGCCGTTACCACTGGGCTACCACTGTTCATGTCAAATACTTAACACTAATTTTTTATTAATTGTAAGAATAGGGTAGTTAACTAGAAAATCTACTTAGTCCGTCAGTTAAATAACCAAAACTTTGAACATGTATTTTTCTTTTGTCACGTAAACGAAAAAAAACTTTTCTACAAAAAAAAATAACCGACTTCCAAAAAAAAAATACACTAAAAATTTAAAAATAACTTTAATTTCGGAAGTCGATGTTTGTATTTTATTTCTTCGATATTTGACACCGACTTCCGAAATTAAAGTTATTTTTAAATGTTTAGTGTATTTTTTTTTTCGAAAGTCGGTTAAAAACAAACCTGGCAAAGTGCGTGTCGAATATTAGTAAAGTACGTAGTAATAAACATTATCACCAAACTAGTTCATAGGTCAATGGGAAGTTAAAAAATTGTTTGTTACAAAACTTTTTTACAAAAAATACAACCGACTTCTAAAAATTGCAAAATAACTTTAATTTCGGCAGTTGGTGATTGTATTTTTTTGTTTCTTCGTTATTGGACACCGACTTCCAAAGTTAAAGTTATTTTGCAATTTTTAGAAGTCGGTTGTTTTTTTTGGATTTATTTTTTTATTTTTCACTTTTCAATACCCCAGAAGTAGAACTAAATATTAAAGTTATGCCCGAACGGATAAGTCTAATAACATGGAATTTGAACACAACCAAAACGTCATCTGTGTATACATAATTTTTGTTTATGTTGATTTTTTCGAAAAGTGCTGAATCAATTTCGATAAAATTTATATGGGACCACCTCTGAAGTACGATCTACGAAAAAAAAAAGAATCATCAAAAGCTATTCACAAATGGCGGAGATATCGCGTAACAAACATACAAAAAAAAAACATACAGACGAATTGAGAACCTCCTCTTTTTTGAAGTCAGTTAAAAATTTGGTGGCAGACGACGGACGGACAGATAGATGGTTACGTGAGTGACAACAATAGGGCTCCGTTTTGACCCTTCGGGTACCTAACCCTAAAAATAAGGGTGATACAGTTCGTTGAAATGTCGCGTGACGTCACGCTGCGCGATACTTTTTGCCACCAAAGTGACGTTGCCCGGGGGTGGAGGATGCCCGGGGGTGGAGGATAAATTCGAAAGAGTTACCTCGCCCCCGGGCGCGCAGGGCAGGGAGGAACAGGGGTGGGTTTTAGTCAGTAAGAGTCTGACACGCCCTTCCGCTCCACCCCAGAGCGGAAAGAGTCATAAGATGATTTCCCACCCCCCAAAAAAAAAAAAAAAACCAAAGTGACGTAACGAGCCCCCACACCTGAAATTTAATGTGTTTTATCTTTGTAATTTTTTATTGGTTTGGTAAAGCAAAAAATACGTATTCAACATTTTTTTAGTTATTTATCTGACGGAGTAATTAGATTTTTTAATAAACTACCTTATTAAACATGCATAATGAATATTAGAAACTGTGTTTTTCGATTGAATTTGAGTGATGTGCACCCCTACCATCAATAATACCTACGAGTATAATTTTCTTTTTTTCAGACACGAACAATTTCAGGGATGCAATAAATTCCACTGAATCCAAAACATAATTCAGGTTGGCTTCCCTATAGCGACATGCCACCGATCTTCGAAAAGTATAAGAAAACATATTGAGGTCAATGTAAGCAGTAAAATATGGGGTTGGCATTATTGGGGCGACACTAGGGAAGACAGAAGAAAGGGCGGAATCAATAGATGCAGATGTTGTTTCGGAATGAGAATTATATTACAAAACTACGAGTATGTAGCTCATCTGGCGAACTTCGTATCACCTCATAATCAATGTTGAATCGTAGCAGTCAATCCGTTGACGAGATATCATCAAGAAGCCGTTTCATACAAAATGGTTGTTTTTTTTTCGTGAATTTGCCCGTCTTTAGGGTTCCGTACCTCAAAAGGAAAAAAAGGAACCCTTATAGGATCACTTTGTTGTCCATCTGTCAAGACCATTTTTCGCAGGTCCGCGTGCAGGTATTAAGCTGAAAATAATATTCAAATACTCAAATCTGCAATCCCTTGGAGCAGTGAAAAAATCAAACTTCTATATCAGTGCAATCAAACGATACGGCCATTATTCTGCATATTTTGACACTCTCAAAGGAATCCAAACCTACGGTACCTCCAATTGACCTAAAATCATGAATTTTGGCAAGAATTATTGGCATAGAGCACACACAAAATTGTGATTACAAACTCTTTGCTTTGTTGACAACTGCAGTTTTCCAACGGCAAATTTAAGTTTGTTTGAAATTCAATTCTCATGATGGACGAACTTGTAACAAGGCAGTGTTAAAGCCTTGTTTATTTTTTGACCTCTATTCCAAAATTACGTTCTTTCCTACCTTTTTTAATTTAAAATTCAAACATTACTTGTTTTCTCTGTCAATAGTCTCTGTTTTTAACCGATTTCCAAAAAGAGGAGGTTCTCAATTCGTCTGTATGTTTTTTTTTTTTTTTGTATGTATGTTACCCGATTTCTCCGTCAGTTGTGAACCAATTTTCAAAATTCTTTTTTTATTTCAAAAAAATTTATATGGGACCACCTGGTGTGGCGAGTTGCCGCCACTCTGCAAGTTGGATGGGGTTGGTATCACGTCGCGTGTGTGTCTCGCTTTAATTTGTAAGACAGGTGTGTGTAGCCGGCTTGACGGGAACCATAGATAATTCAGTGTGCCTATCGCCGCGAGGCAGAGCGCATCTCACCGCAGACTAAATTAATGTCTTATTAATATCGTCCCCGCAAATACACTAAAATCCCGAGTAATATCCCGTAAATGTTGGGGATTCTCCGGGAATAATAAATAACCCATATTTACCGCGTCCGTTAACTAGTGAACAAGAATAATCAAGAGTGTTGGTGTGAAGAAACGAGTGGCCACTCGTCGTCGTCCAGCGCGAACAGCCAGGAAAGTCAGGTAACGCTTGTTCTTGATAGCTTAGAGTAAGGCCACATGCGCCGACTACTGCCAACCACTCCTAACTTGAAGTTATACAGACAAATATAGGCAATTTTGGGCCAGCATTCAATCCAAGTGTTTGGCCGTAATTAATGTCCTGCATCCTGCAGAGAACCACGGCTATTTATACGCCTGGGCATCTCCATAAGATGGTCCTTTCGAGCCTGGATAGGCATCAGTAAAATTCAGTACAAATTAAGTACAAGTCATTACAGTAGGTAGGCACATAACTTTATTAGTGCCCCAAAATGGCGTCCCGCAAGCAAGAAGCTAAATTGGCTCAGCTTACCGCTAAAAAACAAATGATTTTCGAGCGAGTTAATCGCATATATAATGATTCCAGAAACATCTCGAACTTTGATTCACGATCAAATGAGACATTCTTGGCGCAGTCAGAAACAATTACTGAGCAATATAACAAATTTGAGGAAATAGTAGAACAAATGAATGAATTGCAATTCGAAATTGACCAAACCGCACCAGACTATTCGAGTCTATATTCTATTGAAGACTTATATTCTAATATTAAATATAAACGTAATCTCATACTTTCGAAAAACGAAACATCGGAACACAAAGTGGGTACTCGGATAAAATTACCGCCCATAGATTTGCCATCGTTTGATGGTAAAGCGGAAAACTGGCCCATATTTTATGAAATGTTTCGAAGCAATGTTCATTTAAATACCGATCTGGTTGACTCGCAGCGTGTACAGCAGCAGTACTTTATCAGTAAATTGACTCATGATGCCTTAAAACTAACCGCAGGCATTGTTCCTACAGGTGATACATACAACGTTATGTGGAACAGTCTCGTTAAAAGGTATCAAGATAAGCGTAGTTTAGGGATTCATTATCTCAATAATATACTGGATATTAAACAATGCGCCGGAAATGCCGCGAGCCTCAATACTTTTGTGGAACGATATTCAGCGTCCGTCGCAGCCTTGAAGCAGTTAGACATTCCAGACTTACTGGATTTTGTTTTATTACACTGTGGTTTAAGAAAGGTTGACGCGCAAACTGTCTTACAGTTTGAATCACGTGTGAGTGAACAAGAATTACCTTCCTATGCGGAGTTTATAACATTCATGCAAGCATATGTTAAAGTGCTGCAGCGCTCATACGGTAATAATTTACAGACGGAACCGCGCGCTAAGTCTAGTTCAGTTAATCATCAAACAAAAAATAACACCGCTAAGTCATTCGTGTCGCGTAATGAACCGGTTTCAAATAGCAAATGTACTCTATGCGATAAGGATGACGTACGACATCAGCTGTTCTATTGCCCGCAGTTTAAAAATATTAGAACACCGCTTGCACGTTTTGAATTTATTAAAGCTAAACGTGGCTGTATAAACTGTTTAAGTCTATCCCATTCTTTGGTTAAATGTAAGTCACGTAACGTTTGTAAAATTTGTAAAAAGACCCACCATTCTCTCTTACATTTCCGAGAAAAGGATGAGTCATCATCGCCCGAGCCACAAGTGCCTACTAAGGATACATCTGTTTCGCTCACTACAGCTGTTAAAACTGGGTCAACCATTTTGCTAGCGACCGCGCAGTTATATGCATACTATAGCGACATCAGAGATAAGGAGGTGGTTCGGTGCCTACTAGATAACGGATCGCAAAATAATTTAATTACTGTGGACTGTTGTAAACGTTTGAACTTACCCATAATTAAATTACGCAATTCATTTTTGCAAGGTGTTGGAATGTCATCGAAACCAATACACGGTTTTATTCATCTAAACATAGAATCTCGGTTTGATCCTCATACGAAGTTTTCGATACAAGCGTTAGTTGTTGATTGTATTACAGATAGACTTCCCGCGAAATTAATTAGATTACATAACAATGATAACATGTCATACTTAAATAGCTTACCGCTCGCCGACTCGCTCTGGAATGTTCCGAGCGGAGTAGATCTTGTGCTTGGAGCACAATTGTTCCCCTTTATTTACCTGGGAGACAGGGTCGACTCAGGCACCCGCGCGCCCCCTGCTATACTGACTAGCTTCGGTTATGTGCTTATGGGTGATATTGATTGTTGTAGTAGTGATGTGACACACATTGCATCTTCGTTTACCGCGCAGGCCGACATTGAAGTCGAGTCAAATTTACATAAGTTTTTTGAGCTAGAGGAAATTCCATCTCAACGTTTTATTAGTCCGGACGAATTAGAGTGTGAAAATAATTTTAATTCTTCAGTCTTATTTGAAGACGGCAGATATTTTGTCGATCTACCTTTTGCGCGCTCACCCAGCGAGCTAGGTAGCTCGCGCGGTTACGCCCATCGGCGCTTACTTGCGCTCGAGCGTAAGTTTACGTTAATGCCGACCCTACGCGAGAATTATAATAAAACTATCGCGGATTATATAACTCAGGGGTATTTAGCGGAAGTGCCCGACTCTGAATTGACAGAGGAGGGTTATTATATACCGCATCATGCCGTCATTAGACCGGACAAGGACAGCATTCGAGTGGTTTTGGACGCTAGCGCCAAAACTCACTCAGGGTTGTCGCTCAATGACATTTTGCATGTCGGACCTAATTTGCAAGCAGACTTGTTTTTGTTATTACTTGATTTTCGTACATTCCCTGTCGCGATGACAGCGGATATAAAACAAATGTTCTTACGTATCGGTGTAAAAGAGCACCACCGCAAATATTTACGAATCTTGTATCGTTTTAGCAAAGGTGAGCCTATTCGCACCTTTCATTTTAACCGCGTTCCCTTCGGACTAAAACCTAGTCCTTATTTAGCGATGCGCACACTGCGTAACTTGGCGTGTGAGCAAAGCGACCGCTTTCCTGAGGCTTCTAAATTGGTAGAAACTCAGTTTTACATGGACGACTACGTCTACTCTGTTTCGGACGAACAGACAGCTATGCGTCTATCCCGCGATTTAATTGATTTAATGAAGGTAGGTTCCTTTGACTTAGTCAAATGGGCTACCAATTCACCCGCTTTATTAGAGATTCTCCCAGAGTCTCACCGCTTACCAGTTAATTTTTCTGGCATGGATAATGATGTCCATAATTTCAAAATCCTTGGATTAACCTGGGAACCCGCTGATGATTATTTTTCTTTGACAACAATCGCCGTGGATGATAAATGCACGAAGCGCGCGATTCTATCGCTAGTTGCCCGCTTGTTCGACGTACTGGGCCTTGTAGGACCCGTTGTGCTGTACGCGAAGGTATTAATTAAGTAACTTTGGTTAGCTAAAGTAGGATGGGATGAGGTTCCTCCGGAATCCATCACAAATCGGTTTGCCGCTATTTTTGTCAGCAACCGCATTGCTCAAATACAGGAAAACTTACCTGCCGCTTGTTTCCGTCACGTGTCCGGGAAAGAGAATCCTAGCGATTGTCTGTCTCGCGGCATGCTGCCGTCGGATTTAATAAGACACTCGTTGTGGTGGAACGGCCCCACATGGCTCCATCAGCCCATGAGCGAGTGGCCTTTAAAGTTCTCTCCTGCTCAATGTGAAACATTGCCGGAGTTTAAATCAAAGGTTTTTCTTGTAGAAACTTCGAATACTGAACCGCGTATTTTAGATACTATAGCTGACCGTGTTTGCTCATGGAATAAACTGTTACGTGTATTTATGTACATTCTTAAATTTACAAACAGACTACATAGTCATAGTTCTGTTGAAAACATTCAAACCGCCGAAAATTTCATTGTTCGAATAGTTCAAAGTTTACATTTTGCGAGCGATTTAAATTTAATTAAAGCAGGTGAACTTCCAGCTAAGAAGTTGCGCTGTTTATCTGTCTTCATTGATAGCTTCGGAATCTTACGTATTGGGGGCAGATTGTCTAAATCTGACTTACCGTATGAAGCCAAGCATCCCGCGCTTTTACCTAAACGCGACCGCGTAGTCGATCTAATTATCGATCACTATCACAATACGTACTGCCTTACGGGCCCAGGGTTATTGATGTCCATTATAAGGCAGCGGTTTTGGATATTGGGTGGCCGAACGGTTATACGTTCTCGTTGTCGGATATGTAATACTTGTTTCCGTCTAAATCCTTAGCATCCAGTACCCAAAATGGCTGAACTTCCTGGATACCGCGTCCGTGATGCTAAAGCCTTTGTACACACCGGTGTAGATTTCGCCGGGCCGCTTGCTTACATACCTATTCGACGTAGAGGTCAACGTTCGCAGAAACTTTACATATGTTTGTTCGTATGCATGGTGACTAAAGCCATACATATCGAGCTTGTTTCGGATCTCACATCTGAGGCTTTCCTATCCGCATTTAAGAGATTCATTTCTCGCCGCGGTCCAGTGTCTGTTATGTACTCAGACAATGGTACCAATTTTGTTGGCGCTAAGGCGCAATTGGATGATATTTATTCTTTTTTATTAAATTCAACTGTTCAAACGGATATTAAAAATGAGCTTCTTAAATCACGCATCGAGTGGACAAGAATACCGCCGCGAGCTCCACACTTCGGAGGTATTTGGGAGTCGAATATTAAGAGTGTTAAAATTCACTTGTTTAGAGTCGTAGGTAAACAACTTCTCACTTACGAGGAATTCTCGACCGTATTGGTGCAAATTGAGTGCCTTTTGAACTCTCGACCACTTAGTGTCATTTCGTCAGACCCACATCCGGAGGTACTCACGCCCGCGCATTTTTTAATGTCCAGTCCACTCACGTATTTGCCTTCTTCTGAATTGACAGAAGAAAACATAAACCTAAACAACCGCAAAAGGCTCTTGGATCAACTTGTGTTATCCTACTGGAATAACTGGCGAATTGAGTACTTGCACACGCTGCAAGTTCGCCAGAAGTGGTGCACTCCCGATCGCCCTATAGAGATAGGTACTGTCGTTCTCTTGGGTCAAGATAACGTACCTCCATTGACTTGGCCATTGGGTATCATAGAGGAAGTTTTTCCGGGATCGGATGGTGTAATTCGAGTCGCTTCAATAAAAACCGCGTCAGGCACGTATAAACGTCCTGTCACTAAGTTGTATCCTTTGCCAACTCAGTAGATTATTATTACTACGTAATTTAGTTTAATTTAGTTTAGGGTTCATATTATACGTTCCAATGGTACGCCATTACATAGTTGTAATTTAGTTTATTCGACTTACCATAGTCAAGTCGAACCGCAATTCATTCTCAGGACACTGTTATTTATTTTTCCCGAGCATTATATCAATGCGATGGTGTTTCGGACTGCTGCTTGGATTTCCCTCAAAGCTCTTCAACAAGTAAATGCTTACATATCATCACCGCTTCTTGAACCTCACTCGCTCCGCATAGATTAGCAGCTTTTGAAAGCTCCTGGACCTTTCAAGGCGGGGAGCATGGTGTGGCGAGTTGCCGCCACTCTGCAAGTTGGATGGGGTTGGTATCACGTCGCGTGTGTGTCTCGCTTTAATTTGTAAGACAGGTGTGTGTAGCCGGCTTGACGGGAACCATAGATAATTCAGTGTGCCTATCGCCGCGAGGCAGAGCGCATCTCACCGCAGACTAAATTAATGTCTTTTTAATATCGTCCCCGCAAATACACTAAAATCCCGAGTAATATCCCGTAAACGTTGGGGATTCTCCGGGAATAATAAATAACCCATATTTACCGCGTCCGTTAACTAGTGAACAAGAATAATCAAGAGTGTTGGTGTGAAGAAACGAGTGGCCACTCGTCGTCATCCAGCGTGAACAGCCAGGAAAGTCAGGTAACGCTTGTTCTTGATAGCTTAGAGTAAGGCCACATGCGCCGACTACTGCCAACCACTCCTAACTTGAAGTTATACAGACAAATATAGGCAATTTTGGGCCAGCATTCAATCCAAGTGTTTGGCCGTAATAAATGTCCTGCATCCTGCAGAGAACCACGGCTATTTATACGCCTGGGCATCTCCACCACCATATAAATTTTTTCGAAATTGCTTCGGCGCTTTTTGAGAAACTGAACAAAAACGGAAAATACGTGTACCACGATGACATTTTGGTGTTCTCCAAATGTTTAAATTGCACGTTCCATTATATTGGGGTTTTTAGTTCTGGGGTATAACAACTAAAAAGTGAAAAATAAAAAACTTTTTTACAAAAAAAACAACTGACTGCCAAAAAAAAAATACACTAAAAATCGGTGTCAAATAACGAAGAAGTAAAAATACAAACACCGACTTTCGAAATTAAAGTTATTTATAAATTTTTAGTGTATTTTTTTTTTGGAAGTCGGTTGTTTTTTTTGTTATATTAAAAATCAGTTCTAATTCTGATAATTCTGCTCCGGAGCTAGACTAAGCTCCTGCCTATCATTGTCATTTTCCTACTCTACAATAACTGACAGAAAGTTACCAGTTTTCAAGAGTTTCCAGGCATGGTCCTGACAATAATACAATTTGTGTACCCTTTACCTAGTCTCAGCGTGTGGTGCGTACGATTAGTGCGTGCTTCATAATTATAATCAAGCCTACTGTTAATAATAAAATATACGTGGACTCAGCGATCATTGTACCGATAGTCATGTCAGCCAACGGCTTAATAGCCAGGAGCCTCGACCAACACCTCAGGAGGCTCTCGTTAGGCGGCTGGATCAAGGGCTTGATTCAGAAAGCAGTACTTCTGGACACGGCTCGTATTGTCAGGCGGTTCCTCTCTCTGGAGCCCTGACCGCCGGAAGCTTAGACCCTTTTCCCGATACCGGTGGGCAGTATTTTTTATATTTTTAAATGTTTTTTATATGTTATTTTTTAAGAAATATTTAAAAATGTATTTAATAAGTAACAAAGATGAATAAACGAAATATACGTCTCAACTTGTCGTGTGTGTTTATCTTCATCCAAATCCTCATCTACGGTCCTCCTAATCTACGGTCGTCCTCTACGGACGTTACTCTACGTGTCACCATTACTCCGGCTCCGCACAACAAACTTCTTATTTACATACCTACAAGTTGGTACGGAACCATCGGTGCGCGAGTCTGACTCGCATTTGACCGTTTTTTTTTCATAGTTCTTTAATTCCGCCTTATTCGGGGCGGAGACAAATCTAACAAATCAGAGATCATTAAAATCGGATCAGCCGTTCTTGAATATATATTAGTGGCGAACTAACCCGGCTTTGTTTATGTATATAGATAGATAAATATCTATATATTTATATAGATGTTTTTTTTTTTGTGGGGTGGGAAATCATCCTATGACTTCTCCCGGTGGCTCTGGGTGGAGCGGGAGAGACTCTTACTGACTAAAACCCACCCCTGTGCCTTCCTGCCTTTGAGTGCCCAGGGGCGAGGTAACTCTGTTTCGAATTTATCCTCACCCCCGGGCAGGCATCGGCCATGACGGGCCCCGTCTCTTGCTGACAACTCTCTAAGGCGCGCGTGGAACACTAACACTCGGCCTGGTGCTGATCGGACGGCGAGCTACCCATTACTCGCCGTCCGCAGGCCCGGGTCTACGGTGGCCGGAGATCGTCTCGCGGCGCCGGAAGTCCGCGGCATCTCCTGAAGCGGCTGCTGCTGAGGGCGTGAGGGCGACTCCGTTGTTGGTGCTCTCTCACGCGTCCCGCCTCCGCCTTCGCGAGCATTACTGCTTCGCAGAAGGAGGAGACGGCTTCCCATTCCCTCTCGCTCCGTACCATGGCCATATAGATGGGTTAAGGTTACTGCTGGGTGGGTAATTCTTTGTAGAAAAGAATATAAGTGAGAAATGACAAAGCGTTACATGACCCCTGTATATCGCCAAAGTCTAAGTAGATGTAAACCGATTTCGCCCTTGTTACAGCGGGTGAGCTCTTCAGCCATCAACTAGTTACAAGTTCAGACATCAGGCACTTCTGAAAAATTCCAGATGAAAAAACCCATTGGCACTTTGCCCGACCCACGGAACTTAGAGGTCCTTTGTCTTGTAATGCTGCATTTTGCAAACGACCATCGTTTTGCTATCACGTTTTTTGCAGGCACTTAAGTCAATTTCTCTTTTAGGGTTCTGTACCAGAAGGCTCCAAACGGAGCCTTATTGCTGTCACTCACGTGTTTGTCTGTCTGTCTGTCCGTCTGTTCGCCTTTCTATCCGTCGTCTCACAAAATTTTGCTCCGAAGAATTTTTTAACCTCCCATTGACTCTTTTATTTTTTTGAACTTGATATTTGGTGATAATGTTTATCGTAACGAAAATTTTACTAACAAATACCAATATATTGATAAATCAGATTTTCTTTGATAATTTCCTTATTTTGTACGGAACCCTAAATGTGCGAAGTCCTACACGCACTTAGCTGTTTTTTTTTTCATTAAGGGCCTACCTCCGCATAAGTGGCGCCCTCATTAAATAAAAAATCGTATCTTAGCATAGAAAATATAGATTAAAGAATCCTAAGTTTGATTAAAGTGTCATAGACGGCCGTTTTTGGTACTTTTGCTTACTACTTTGGATACGATACATTTTGAGTCCTGTTTTAACAATGTAAAAATACCTTATGCTCTTTGTAAGAAATGCAACATAGGATTCTTTAATCTTTATTTCCTATGCTTTGCTACGATTTTTTATTGAATAAGGGCGCCACTTGGCGGATATATACACCTTAAGGTTTGTCACTCACTCAGGTAACAATATAATTGACGATAGCACTTCTATCATTGTCACAACAACCTTGCAATATACTGTTTCGTGGTGGTCATTTGTCAACCCAGCTTAGATGGCATTAGGTGACTTTTTAACCGACTTTCGAAAAAGGAGGAGATTCTATGTTCGACTGTATGTATGTTTTTTTTTTTTATGTATGTCCGCGCATTTCTCCGTGAATTGTGGACCGATTTTCAAAATTCTTCTTTTATCCGAAAGAATATTCTCCCGAGGTGGTACCACATAAATTTTATCGAAATTGCTTCAGCGCTTTTTGAGAAACTGAACAAAAACGAAAAATAGGCATATGTTGATGACGTTTTTGTGTTCTCAAAATGTTTAAATTCCACGTCCCATGTTATTGGGGATTTTAGTTCTGGGGTATAACAACTAAAAAGCGAAAAATTATTTTTTTTTTTGCAAAAAAAACAACCGACTTCCAAAAAAAAATACACTAAAAATTTAAAAATAACTTTAATTTCGAAAGTCGGTATCAAATATCGAAGAAATAAAATACAAAACGTTACGTAAAAGTTATTCTTAAATTTTTAGTGTATTTTTTTTTTGGAAGTCGGTTGTTTTTTTTGTAAAAAAAAATTTAATTGCTAGCATGTTTGTCATAGACGCTCATACCACACAATTTCTCATTTTACTAAAATTTACTGCAAGTAAGGTACTTGCAGTAAATTACAGTAAAATCCAAAGGTAACGAAAAAGTTCTTCATATAAGGAGCTAATATATTTATGTAAAATATAAATTTTACATTGAAAAGATGTGATATTTAGATTATGATAAATATCCGAACTTGTTTAAATGTGGTACCGTAAATATACAAAATTTTCATACAAACTGCTGACTAGCTTTGACCATATCCATCCACTGTGGAGCCAAATTTATAACACTTTAAATAACGCGTTGCGGTAATTAAACATTTATTACAATCATAGTTGGCAAGTACTTACCAGTTTTTTCTTAAAATCTAATATCATCCCAAAGCAGTTCACTACCGGGCAATAATATTCTTTTCTAATCTAGGTCATGGTTATTCCGTAAGACAAACATCCAAATCCGCTTAGCCGTTGAGGTGTGAATGATTTACAAATTCCAAACACAACTTTGAAATGATCATTTCCCAGGGGTGGAAGTTTATACTGGAAACTTATAGCTTTAGCTTGATCTGTAGCCGTGTCTTCCTAGGGGTTGTGGATAAATTCGAAACAGAATTACCACGCCCCTGGGCACTCAGGGCAGGGAAGGAACAGGGGTGGGTTTTATTCAGTATGAGTCTGACACGCCCTCCGCTCCACCCAGAGCGGAAGATGTAATTGGATGATTTCCCAGCCCACAAAAAAAAAACCACAATGACATGATCATTATGCATGATTTGACCATCAGACAGGCAACATTTTATACACATAAAAAACTGAAGTAACGGAAATTATCACCCTGCTGAAGCAAAGAATAATGTGTTATTGTAATATTTTAAAAACAATGTGTAATATTTGGAACCCATTCTTGATACCGGTGGGATAATATTTTTTTATATTTTAAATGTTTTGCCGTTAAGCTCTGTATGTGATTACATTAAAATGTAAAAACATATTATTATGCTTCATTTATTTGTATCAAAGGAAAATACAGAATAACATACAAGAGTATCTACTCGAAAAAAGCCCTGTTTTGGTTAAAGGTGCTTGTAGGAAAGCCTTGTGCCTTTTAGTCTAACAGACACTTTCCTACACCTGCCCTGGGGCGAAGCACACGTAAAGGCCTTTATTATGTTTTCCTTTCATGTTCTGTAAAAAAAACATATTTCGAGAGAATTTTCACTGAACAGGACAACGAACTCTTTATTATTATTATTTTTTTAATTACTATTCCAAAATGTGGTATTGGAGAAGAATTTTACGTATATTATAGACAGCATAATAAGTTATATTCTAGACCAGCTACGCATCAAGATTCTCCACGATCTGCTACCAACGGATCCCAAGTTACTTTGGTCATACCGCTTGGAAATAACCTGATAACTTGGAAAACTTGTTTCCGTTAGAAAAGTGGATGGAAAAAGACCGCCCGGGCGTTCACAGACCAGATTAAGGAGATAACTGGAGTCACTGTGACCACTGCCCTGAGAAGAGCAGAAGACAGAGTGGCCTGGAAGCAGCTCGTCAGTGAAACCGTCAAAGCTTTCCAGGACAGGCACGGCCTTCAGCAATGAGCAAGAAACGAATTAAAAGAAGACTCTCAAATGAGCACCTTTCAAAACTAATGTTCTCATTTAGCAACCTAATTCAAATAAAGGATAAAATTTTAGTTAAGGAAATATTGTACCTACTTAAAATTAATTAATTTACTTCTGACTTACATTTGCTATTACTTTTTTATCAGGCGCAATCACTTTTCAAGTACCAAATTGCTTTTGAAAAATAAAAACTATGTAGATAAATAGTATTAAACTTATCATTAGCTATTTGAAACTAGCCTTTAAAATAATTGTTTTTTTTTTTAATTCGAAGGATTTTCAAAAAAAATTGTACTTACCAAATGCTTTGGTACGGTACCTACGGCAAATCCATTTGGCTGAAAGCATTTTGCGAAAAACAAAACGAAAAAACTAAACACTCGTAAGAGAATAGTAGCATAGCAATGTTGCACACAAAACAGCGACTTTTTTTGCAGAGAAATGGCCATTAAGAGATCACTAATTACCCTAAAATAGAATGGCTTATGTTTAACTAACCACCAGATATAGTAAAATGTAACGGCAAAAAAACACTTTAGATAGCCAAAAATAGTAAATGATCACCAAAATTAAATCCCCATTTTAGTATGAAATTAGAACCAAAAATTTTACAACTTGTGATCCAACTTAAAGCAACCAACTAAAAATTATGTTTGTTTAATCCAAAAATAGTTAATGACCATCAAAATTTTATCAGTATTTTAATACAAAATGAGATATAAATATTATTATGTAACATCTTCATAACCTATAAAAGTAGATTGTTCCAGATAAATCATTATATACCTAAAAATAGTAAATAAACCCCTAAAGTTTGACTCTATGACATTGTAAAATCATTACTAAACTCTGAGCTTTTTATGACTCTAATTATTAACCACTACCTAACTAAATAACTATTTTCTATTTCGCGTTTATTCAATAAGAACTCGTTTAGTTAAAATAACCCTTTTAATAATATTTATTAACATTTTTACTACTTTTAAAAACAATATATGGATTTGATTGATCTGAAATAAATAAATAATAATAATGAAAACAAACTAAAAAAACTAAACATTTATGTTAATCATTTAAAAATCTTTCTATTATAATTCTCTAACAATCAGTTTTATAATTTTACTAAGAATCAATTTTTAATCTTATGAAGAACAAAAATCAGTCAAAAATCAATATTCTGGTACTAAAAATAGTCATTTTGAAATTAACTGCACAAGTAATGCTTTCTTAGCTTTGGCTGGTCGTACTCTTTTACGTTTCACGCCAATTGAAATGGTTCTTGCCTCTAAAGGCGGCTGGACGTGTTTATGCCAATCCAACCAGATGCTTGCAGATATAATCTTTAAGGAATTTTGGGCAACTGCACCTTCCATGGAGCCAATTTTCTTTTACTTGAGACCCTATGATTTCCCACTCACTAAAATGTTGCTGTTTTTACATTCTAAATCGGAACCAGCTGGAATTCTGTAGGAACAAATCAGCCCAGTGTTATTTTTGAACGGCACTTGCGTTGATAGTTCTACCATTGGTGACTTTATCTTTAGAACACTGTTGGCTGAAGAGCAAAAGGTCTCTCAGTGTTATAAATGATAAATGATAAATGATGTTTATTCAGTAAATAGGTTACAAGGAACACTTTTACACGTCAATGTTTTTTTGTCAGTTTAAGCTAGATGAGGCCGGTGTTTCCTAGCTGACTACCCTGAGAAGAAACACCGAAACAAACTCAGAGGTCAAAGTCTCTTTTAGTGTTCAAATCCATACAATGTGGACTGGTTAGATCCTATGAGAACCATGTACGTTTATGTCTGGGATGAGCTTTATGAAGAAAGCAACACACGAATTCGAGTGGACCTGTCCAGACAGTGCAAGCATTTGTCAGTCATCGCGAAGCTCAACTCAGAACTCTGAGGTGCTCAACGAACCGACGAACAATACCAAAGTAAGGACATTTGAGTAGGCCGCAAAAAATACTCAAACTGCCAGACAATCATAAAATCTACATGAATATAACGACATACATAGTTCTCGCATTCACATTATTCTATATGAGGACCATGCAGCTTAGTGTCTGTAGTGGTCTTTTGAAGAAAGAACCAAACATATTTGAGTGGACCTGTCCAGTCAGTGCAAGCATTTGTCAATAGTCGAATAGCTCAACTTAAAAACCACTAAGGAGCTCAATGACATGACGAACAATACCAAAGAAAAGACATTTGGGTAGGCCGCAAAAGTACTCAAACTGTCAGACAACGTTGAAAATTACTGTAAAAAGGAGGAGAAAATAATAATAATAACCCACATAGTCCTCACATTTACAATAATTAAGTAATCAAAAAAAAATAAAAATATAATACTTTACAAAGTAAATATTTGTGTCAAACAAAATAGTAATCATAATATGTCAATCAAAAAATAAAAATAAATATAATACTTAACAAAGTATTCAAGTCAAAAAAAATAATAATAATAATAAAATGTCAGTAAAAAAATAAAATAAAAAATATAATGCAATACTATACAAGTATTCATGTCAAAAACGAATATTAAAAAAAATATATATATAAAAAATTTTTCATCAGTAAGTAGTACATATGAAAACAATGGCTCATGTATATCATTGAAGCAGCTCAATCCCACGCCTTTTTGTCCTCAAGAAAGTCATTAATTGTGTAAAAAGCTTTCTGGCATAGCTTACGTTTAATAAATGATTTAAATTTATTTATGCTTAGTTCTTGAATTTGGCTAGGAAGTTTATTATAGAAACGTATACATTGACATCTAAACGAACCACCTATTTTTTTCTTGAGCCTGGTTTTTGGTACAATAAATTTGTGTTTGTTCCTAGTATTTATACTATGGATATCACTGTATCTTTTAAACAGATTAATATTTTTATGTGCATACATGAGATTCTCATAAATATATTGAGAGGGAACAGTCATAATATTAATCTCTTTAAATTTGTCTCTGAGGGAGTGTCTGGGACTTAATTTATAAATTGCACGAATAGCCCTTTTCTGTAAAACAAAAATTGTCTGAATATCGGCGGTATTTCCCCACAACAGAATGCCGTACGACATCACACTATGAAAATAACTAAAGTATACTAAACGAGCTGTCTCTAAATCAGTTAAACCACGAATTTTCCTTACGGCGTATGCTGCAGAGCTAAGTTTTTTGGACAGTTTATCTATATGGGGGCTCCACTGAAGCTGCGCATCCAAAGTTAAACCTAAGAACACTGTGGAATCCTCGGGTTTCAACTCTTCACCCTTTATTGACACACTAGTGTTCACCTGTATTACATTGGGTAATGTGAACTTTATGCATTTTGTTTTTTTCTCGTTAAGGAGAAGATTATTGACATTAAACCAGTTAACTACAGTTGAAAGAGCATTATTTACATTATCAACAACCACCTGCTGACGTTTGAGTTTAAATAAAAGTGAAGTGTCATCTGCAAACAGCACTATATCATGTTTATCCTTTATGAGGTAAGGCAAGTCGTTGATATAGATTAGAAACAAAAAAGGACCCAGAATTGAGCCTTGAGGAACCCCCATTCTGACTACAGACCCGGAAGACCTTTTGCCGTTCACATCAACTCTCTGAATCCTATTACCCAAGTATGAAGTAAGAAGATCCAGAGAGGCGCCCCGGACTCCGTAGTAGTGCAGCTTCCTGATCAATGTATCATGGAGAACGCAATCGAAAGCCTTAGACAAATCGCAAAAAATGCCCAACGCATCGCATTTATCTTCCCATGCATTATAAATGTGTCCCAAAAGTTCAACACCAGCATCAGTTGTTGAACGACCCTTTGTGAAACCAAACTGTTTGTTGTGTAATAATTTGTGTTTATTAAAATATCTTTGAATTAGATCTAAAATAATTTTCTCAAAAATTTTACTAAAAGTAGGTAGCACTGATATAGGTCTATAATTAGTAGGGTCTGATGTACTACCCGATTTAAACAATGGTATAATTTTACTATATTTCATTAGATCAGGAAACTCACCACAATCTATACAATTATTAAAGATTACTGCTAAAGTAGGTGCTACAATGTCTATAATAGACCTAGCAACGTCAACAGAATTACCCCATAGATCTGCAGTCTTTTTAACATTTAAAGTATTAAAAGTTTTGATTACATCATTACAAGTGACATATTGGAAATAAAATTGGGATTCACAAACTGGAACGTTTTCTTTAAGTAAAATTTCTGCAGCAGTTGGTGATGAATTTAGAGATTTTGTAGTCGATACGGGAATCTCTGCAAAGAAATTTTCAAATGCCGCGGCGACTCGCGAATCTGATTTAATGATACTGTCATCAATAGCAAGGCTGTAATCACTACTTCGGTTGCAAGACCTTCCCGTTTCGCTATTAATAATATCCCAAGTCATTTTAATTACATTACTACTATTTTTAATTTTTGAACTTAAGTAGCGAGATTTCGCCAAATAACATACTTTTTTAAATACTTTAGAATAATTCTTAACATATAAATTAAATTCTACAGTGTTAATATAAGTCCGTTCTTCATACAGCTCATACAGCCGTTTTCTACTTTTATTAATACCAATGGTGGCCCAGTCACTGAAGGAAGTATTGCCATTTACCGAAATCGTCTTAGGAATAAAAGTAGTATCAAATTGCGTGCAATACATTTTGAAAAAATCATTATAATGTTGATTAGGGTCATCATTAGTTGACAAAAGTGGGATTTTATTTGAGAGTTTAGTTTTAAATGTTTCCAAGCGACCTTTAGATTTTGGGTTAACAGTGATATCTTTTTTTCGTTTATATTTGTTTATATTTGGTATAGTGATCAATAGTCCACTATGATCAGAGTCTAATAAATTAATAATTTTTTTGTGGGTAGGTAAAATATCTGCATAAATATTATCTAGGCAAGATGCAGTAGTGGGGGTTAATTACTTAGGTACTCATTAGACCAATCCTTGTCCATTTCAGTGGCATTCACTAAGAACCGCGCGAAAGAGTGACGCTCACGAAGTGTGTCACCATCTTTTATTGTTTTATTAAAAGCTTCTAAAGCATTATTTGTAGCAGCAGTCCCGGGAGATGCGCCCAAATATCTACCAGAATCGGTTTAGCATAAGCCATTCGCTTCCAAAGTATACCAAAAACACCTTTTCGGCTTTCTACTTGTTCATGAATTTTTCGCAGGCTCCATCAAATATTGCCTGGGTTGAGTCACACTGTAAGGCATCAATATGCTGTAATATTTCTTTCTGTGATTTTATTTTGGACACGCTTTGCACATTCATAAATTTTCTTTCAAAAACCCTAATTTTATCTTACCTTCAGCGTTTTTCGAACGTTCTGTGATTTTATCACCTCGGCCTCCTTCTTCCGAATCTGATAAATCACTCAACAGTGGTACACAAGAACTCGGTCCCGCTAAGTATTCGTCTAGAATCCAACGTCACGTTTGTTACAAAGAGGATAAAGTATTTTTTTTTACGTTGTTATAACAGGTCTCAGAATGTTTCGTATCCAAATTAGTAGTCAAAAGTACCAAAAACGGCTGTTTCTGACACTTTCGGGTAATCGGCGGTGGGAGGCGCGGGCGCGGGCGCGAGAGAATTTTGCAGTTGATTATGTATGTACCATATTTAGTAGTATAGCAAAATTTGATGGCAATCAAACGGTGTATTTAGGTAGAAATAGCGCAATCATTTGCTCATTAAAATTTGGTGATCAATTTACTAAACTTGGATTCATAATATAATTTAAAGTGCAGTCATGACTAAAATAACTAGATCCATTGTAATTTTAGGTTTTCATTTTTTGGTTTAGGTTTTAATTTTTTTGTTGATTGGTATATATTTTAGGTAATAGAGGTTATGGTCATAAAGTGTTTTTTGGTGGTCATTATATTTATCCCCAAATAGAATTATAGCTTTGTCTTGCACCTGCAATGCCGAATTACGCGTAAATTACAATCATTACTACTTATATCCAGGTAATGTATTTTACATCAGTTTCATGAAATAACAAAATATATAAGGTATTTCATCATGAAAACCTATGCTTCTATGTACAAAGATATAGGTAAAACACTACAAATAACATTTATTTTAGAGTAAGATTGTTATTGCAATGAAACAAATGACCTCTTTTGATGTGTAACATCTTTCCTCTCGCTTGACTGTAATCTGTGGGAGTGATTTCGTGAAATGGGACGGAAGTGTGTAACAGGAAGCCGGGGAACTGCACGCTATTTGATTTGACCAATGAGCGCGCGTGTTGGTAGAGTTGGCACGTGCACGATAAGTCTGCGCGCGTTCAAAATCGGAACTAAACGTTTTTATTTTATTTTTCAGGATAGAATGTTAATGTAGCTTATTACCAAGGTAAGATTGTACATAAATCTAACACAGCATATGCGACTACTATAAGGCTCGCTCGTTTTTTATTATTATTGAGACATGTCCCAGCAGTGGGACTGTAAAAAGTATAATTATGCCTATGTTATTTTATTATTATTTATATTCGTTTCAAAACAATGCACGTCCTGAAGAAAATGGATTTAGATAATTTTTATTCAAGCTACTGTGCATACTTACAGTTCAGTATTAGAAGAATTTGATAACATGTTTAACTTTCATAAAATTACTAAATTACTACAATACTTACCATAAAATACCAGCCAAGTGCGTGACTTCGCACATTTAGGGTTCCGTACCAAATGAGGGAATTTTCAAATATATTGGTATTTTTTTGTGAATTATACAAAATCATAAACATTATCACCAAATTTCAAATTCATAATTATGTCAATGGGAATTCAAAAACTTCTTCGGAACAAAATATTGTGACAAACGACGGATAGACAGACGGATAGAAGGACAGACGGACACGTGAGTGACAGCAACAGGGTTCCGTTTGGATGCTGTTTGGGTATGGAACCCTAAAATGCCCTCCAAAAACATGGACCGATGACCGAGATGACAGAGTGGGAACCGCGGGAAACCGTTGGATGCGAGAAGTATAGGACCGGTCGAAATGGCGACGCTTGGAGGAGGCTTAAGGGCCTTCTCGCTGTCCAGTGGTGCCCTCGTATCCAAAGTAGTAGGCAAAAGTGCCAAAAATGGAAGTTTCTGACACTTTTGCCTACTACTTTGGATACGAAACATTTTGAGACCAGTGGGCCTAGTGTGAGTTTTTTAACGCGCTCGAACTCGTTTGCGTAAACGTTCGCTTATGTCAAATCGTATAGAAAAAAGAGGTTACCCGCTGTTGTCACCAGGCGGCGCTTATACAGTTTTAGTACAAATTGAAGTTTACGCAAACGCTTTCGAGTGCGTTAAAAAACTCACACTAGGCCCTCTGTTTTAACAACATAAAAATTCTTTATCCTCTTTGTAACAAACGTGAAGTTGGATTTTTTAATATTTATTTTCTGTGCTATGCTACGATTTTTTATTCAATGAGGGCGCCACTGGACCGCGAGAAGGGCCTTAAGGTGGTGGTTACCAAAAACGGTCAAAAAGGTGGTTTTTTTAAGTCGTGTATCTCTTTCAATATACCTAATACAGACATACTCGTAGATACTCATGAGGTCATTATTTACACTACGTAATAGCCCCATAACAATCTGAGAATAATTTTGACAAAAAAAAAAAAATTTAAGTCCTGTTTGCATACAGGGATGGAACTCAAAACATAATTTAACATACTTTAATGCATCAAAAAAATCTTCTAACGTATCTCATGTATCTTTAAAAGCAGTTTATTTATTTATTAATGTCGGACTTAATGTCTAGTTGGTTGGTTGGTTTTTGGCTGGTTGGTTGTTTGGTGTTTGGTTGGTTGGATGGCTGATTTTTGGTTGGTTTTTGGTGGGTTGGTTGGTTTTTGGTTGGTTGGTTAGTTGGTTGGTTTATCCCTTCATTAATAATTATAATCATAATAAAAAATATACCACCAATTTTCAAAAGCTAAACTGCATCCAGTGATAGATTATTTTTTTTATAAATTTTTTACTAAATCCTAAGTAAATCGATGAAATACTTCATATTTTGCAATAAATAGAGAGCGCTACGAAAAATTCGTAGCGCATCTCTTTCTTTTCTCGACATTAAGGCGCAGATATACCACATCTAAACGACTAGTTTTATTTCTTTGAAAAAAATCTAATTACCTATGTTGCTTTAGACAATTTTTTCGTAATTTATATGTGAATATTTGAAATTATATTTTTATGACATAGTGAAATTAATTTGAAACTTTATGTCTAATGCGGATAAAAAATTGAGAATCACGCAAAACCTATAATAAATTGAAATATAATAATATAAAAAATTGAGAATTACACGTAATCATATTTTTGTGAAACTTTAATTATTTTATAAATGCGTCTAATTTGGGACAGTGCTCCTTGATAGGCGAGTCCTATTAAGGCGCAGTTATACGACTTTTAATGGTTTTTAATTGAACATCACGTCTAAGCGACTAGTCTTATTTCTTTGAAAAAAAAAAAATATGTTACTTTAGACTATTTCCGTCGTAATTTGATCTCAAAATATTTCGACATAGACCTGCTAGCAGTAATCAACGCTGTGGGGGTTATATAATTATTTTATTAACATTATCGTCCTAACAATAACACGCACACAATTTGAGAATGTTTTATTTTACGTAGGTACAGAAAGTCGAATTCCCAAAACACCGGCAGGTGTTTCAGTTTCCAAATTTATTCTATTAAATAAATAACAGTGACATGACGTTGACATTAAGTCAAGAAGAGAAAATTGTTTACATCTAGGCAAGCGTGCTTCATCGTCACTTAACATCAGGTATGATTGATTCGGCGCGTAGTATTCCACGTGCGCCTCAAAGAGATGTTAGCAGTATCTGACGAGACACGTCAGGGCCGATGCCTACCTGGAGTCGCGGATAAATTCGAAAAAGAGTTACCGCGGCCCTTGGCACAGGCAACTGAAGGAACAAGGGTGGGTTTTAGTTAGTAAAAGTCTGACACGCCCTCCCGCTCCACCAAGAGTGCAAGAAGTCATTGGATGATGAAAGAAACTTCAAAAAAATAAATAAAGCTATGATTGATTGGTTGTTGTTGAATTTATTGTTCTTCATCGGTTTAATTCAGCTGTAAGCCTTCTTTAATACTTAAATAAATAAATAAAAAAGAGAAACCTTGTTAATTTTGTAATCGGTATGAAGTGTCAGTATTGCCTCTTGAATAAAAATGCACCTGCGAATAATGGATTGTCCACTTTCCATCAATTCAGCTGGGAATAAAAAGTTATTGAGATACAATTCTTCTTAAATTACTTTAGTAAGCCCGGTCTAAGTGCCTATTGTGGCCCTTATTCCAAATCATGATCTCTTGACTCCATCTCAGTAAAAATTAACAGTATGTTATTTATTAGTGGCTTACAATGGGCCTCATCAAAAGGCTTACAGTCACCCAAAGGGCAATGGAGAGGGCAACGCTCTGAGTTTTCTTGCGTGAGAGAATCAGAAATGATGATATCCGCAAGAGAACTAAGGTTACTGACATAGCCCGAAGAATCGCCAAACTGAAGTGTCAGTGGCAGGGCATTGCTCGCAGAACAGATGGTCGATGGGACCGAAAAGTTCTGGAATGGCGACCGCGTACTGGAAGACGCAGCGTTGGAAGGCCTCCCACAAGGTGGACCGATGACATGGTGAGGGTCGCGGGTAGCCGATGGATGCGAGACGCACAGGACTGATCATTGTGGCGACACTTGGGGGAGGCCTATGTCCAGCAGTGGACGTCTTTCGGCTGAAATGATGATGATGATTAACTAGTGATCCGCCCTGGCTCTGCACGGGTACAAATCATACACCAAAACCTAGTGAATCACTAATCTATCATCACTATTCCTCGTGAATCATATTTTATGTTTATTGTTGAAAATTTCAAATTTGGATTTCTTTAAGCAGGCACTACACTACTCGCGAAGTTACTGCACGAAGTACTCTTCGAAGTTGACCAAAGTATGCTAGCCGAGGTTGCACGAAGCGAACCGATGTGCCCTTCTACACTATCGTATTCGCTCAACTTCGCGAGTAGTGTAGTCCAGGTTTTAGAAGAATGTTTGTCAGACATTACATTGACAGGTGCCACTGGAGATATTTTTAATACTTCAAAATCCTTTGGAAAAAAATTGTTTGAAAAATTAAAAAACTAAAGTTATTTGGTTGGTGATGGCATGAAGTGATATTGCGATGAAATAATAGTGCCGCCTCGCGCACAGCACATTCACAAAACGAAATTCAAGGAGATTACAGGTACGTGTTTTCCTGATTCCTTATTAATTATTGGATGAAATTCAGGCTGCTCTGATATCACCGACGCCTTTTCATAACGTCATCCTGATTATGCGTTTCATTGTCTGTAAATATTCAGATTTTTGCAAGCCGTTTTCCGGCTCCAAGTTCTGAGCCAGAGGCCAGGAGCTCTTGCCAGGCTGCCGTGCTCAAAGAACGCTATACTATATGTATTGTGGCGATTGTATACACAGCCTATAGTCGGCGTGTGGGCACCTGCCTTAAGCTAGCTGTTGAAATATTGAACAGAGGTGCGAATGTTAACTTTGAAAGAATAGGTTCTAGCGTTTGTTTTATAAGTTAGTTCAGTTTAGACCTTGGAAGTGGACACACATGTATTTTTATTCCATAATATAAGTATTCTGAGTGCCCTGTCCCTCTTTCTTTACGCACACTCCACATACAGTTCAGGATAACTTCTGAATACACGACACTCTTGCAGCCAGCGAGTGAGACAGCTCCCAAACTATAGCAGCGCCCCTGGAGCCCTGCGGGTTCTACAGTATCGTACGAGCTGATGGGTGAGCCTATGTGACCCTGCTAATTTTGGCGTTTTTGGAGATCTACGTGCTGCGTACACCTCGAGGGATTGTCGTACCAATTATTCTCACGGACTGGCTTAAAACTGTGATTATTATCACGTGTAGTGTCGTTGATATTACGTAACTAAATTTGCATTATGTTTTTGAATTATAAGTTAATCTATTTCTTTGTTATTGTTCGGATATAAAACTCAACTGTAGCTGAAACCTAAATCTGACGATTGCAATCGGGTAGGTTATCGGAGAGCCGTAACTAAGTTTCATTTCCTCGTACCAATTAAATTTTAAATTACCAATGAAAGTAGTGGCAGACTTTTAATTTCCACTTTCTACACAAAATGTAATACCTCATCTAGTCTTTGTTAATCTCTGTTTTACCCGACCTGTGGAAAAAAGGGTAATGTTTTTTTCGTGAACTACGAGTATTTTTAATTATTTTTGGTATTTCTTTAATAATCAAATTAAACATAATATTTAAGTGGTCGTGTAAGTGCTTTCTTATATTACGCTACACTAGGTAAAAAGTAGTGCCACTTAAAAATCTGTTTTCTACTTCGGAATATTCCTAAGTAAGATAAACATTATTGGCAAATAAATTATTACAAATAGCTCCGTAAGGAGAACTAGTTTTAATTGAATGGTATTACTAGTAGGTAAGTAGCATTATTATAAAATCTCGTTAGACGACCGTGCCAAGGTGAGGTTTTTGGGCTAAGGATTTGTCACCGATACTTGCTCTTTAATGAATGCTATACATGAAAATTATGCAAAATTTTAAAAAAAAACCTACCTTAATTTAGAGTGACCGAGACACAAAGAAAGGCCCTCGCTAGTCACAATGAACATAGTGAGACACGTGCAAAGATGTGATTCTTAAATATTTTTCTGTGTTTCAGGTTTTAGGTTATGGGTTGATTACCCATAAAGGGATGTGGTACCAAAATATTTTGTATGTTCCAGGTTAGGCCACATTAAGCAATGATGTTATAAATATTTTGTATCAGGATTGATGAAATGGCGACATGTCACTGGAACAACTTGCGACCGATGGATGCCCCTCAAGTTAAAAGGTAAAATCAATAAGTCTGTCGTACTGTATGAATCAGAATGTTGGGTTATGTAAAAGACGGATGAAAAAAGATTACATGTGGCGGAGATGAAAATGTTGAGATGAATGTTTGGAGTAACGAGAATGGAGGAAGTGAGAAATGAGTACATTGGAGGTAGTTTAAAAGTGGCGCCAGTCCATAGAAAAGTTGAAAGGGAACTGCTTATCTTGGTATGGTCATGTGAAGAAGAGGGATGAAACACATGTAACTAAAAGAGTTATGAATATAAATGTGGATGGAGGGAGCGGGAGGCCAAAGAAAATATGGATGGATTGTGTGAGGAGTAATAAGAAAGAAAAGGGAGTTAGTGATAGCGTGACGGCTGACAGGACAGAATGGAAGAAAAAACGTGTTGAGCCGACCTCATGTGACATGGGATAAGGGCAGGAAGATGATGATGTTATAAATATTTTGTATGTTCCAGGATAAGCCAATGGCGGAGAGGAATCTCCAGGAAATTCTGTGTTCATGTTGTTCGTTCATGTTCTGTGTGTGTGTGTGTTGTGTTGTGTGTTCTAAACAGTGTACATAATAAAGAGTATTCTATTCTATTATATTCTGTGTTTATGTATAATTTGTGTATTGAGTTTATTCATAATAGTATATATTTATATTTAATCTTTGTATTTAAATAAATATTAATCGCATTGTTTTTTATATTGCACCTACTCACTATTTGTCTCTGCGTCACCCAAAGGTTGACCGGTAGAAAATGCCTGAAGCATTATTATTCCGCCTCTGTATTGTGTATGAAGTGTTAAATAAATACATAAACTTAGATTGTACATAGTTTTAGCTAATAGGAATCTAACAAAGTTAATCATTGTACCCGTTTTCATCCTCAAATAAACCGTAATGGAATCTAGGATATTTTCACCAGTATCCTTCATAATTAATGAGATTAACTTTTACTTAAAACGCTCTTAGCTCCACACACAAAGTGAATTAATTATGAAGGCTAATTAATAGAGTACTTTACCAGTTTATGTAGTAGTTGGGTTAAATTTCACTGAACTGAATAACCTCTTTGGGTAAGTAGTAATTTAAGTTTTACCAACTTTAGGGCGCTTTTGAGACGAATACTTTAGATTTTAAGACTTAAGGCGCAGTTATACGACTTTTAATGGTTTTTAATTGAACATCACTTCTAAACGACTAGTCATATTTAGACAATTTCCGTCGTAATTTGATCTGAGAATATTTGAACTTATATTTTTAAAACATAGTGTAATTAATTTGTAAAATTATGTCTAACGCGGATAAAATATTAAGAATCACGCAAAAACTATAAAGCGATTTTTTATGAAACCTTCACCATTTTAAGGATCACTTAATTACTTATAATTTAGTCTCAGTGTTTTAGTTTAATACCTGTTTTTTTATGTGTAATAAATTAATAATGCGTCTAATTTTGGACAGCGCTCCTTGATGGGCGAGTTCTATTACTGGGTGGACGTACGACGCGTTACGTGAGCTCAGCACAGAACACGCAAGCTAACCACTCAAGGTCATTGGCAGGTAATAGTGCCTTAACGAATGCTGGGGAGGACTGCTGTCTAGACGCATTCGTTTGATACACTAGTGTCTCCTGCATTTTTTAAATGCATATTTTTGAATGTTGATAAGGTCTACTATAATTAATTTTACTACATTTAGTAAAAATTGTTAAGAAAACTGAATATATTACAAGCTTTTATTTTAACTAAAACACATTTTTTTACTTTAAAATAAATTGTAAAGTTCATTAATTATAATTTATTTTTGACTGACCCGTCAAAGGTTTTGTATAAAACATGATAAATCGATGTTATTTATGATAGCTTTCTTGAAATTAATTTAGAAATTGGTCGTGACATGCAGAGATATATCACGTTAGTATTGATCCCGAAATATTCTACGTTTAAGCTTCTGAGTCGTCAAGAACGTCGTCAATAATGTGAAAAAATTGCGTTCTTTCGTACATTCGAAGTTCCAACGGCCGATACATCACGTAATGTATAATTTTTTAGTTCTAATTAAAAAAAATGTTAATTATGTAATTAATTTTATTAAAAAAAAGTTAAAAAAAATTATTTCTTACTTATGTTTATTCAGTTATTATTTTATATAATAAAATGAACGTAATAAAAAAAAATTGAGCGATTTTGATAGTTTTATGGTTTAATAAGTTTTTTTGTTTCTAGATATTCCACACTTACCTATGTCAAAATTCCAAGGAAACTTTCAAGTAAATGACTATTTAGGAGATATACTACTATACATACATCATATACTATGTGTATATTATGTGTATATATAATGATATCTCTTAATATATCTCTTTATCTCTCTCTCTCTTTTATCTCTAAAGTCTGACAACCAGTCTTACCAAATGGTATCGTATTACCCAGTAACTGGGTTGTGGAGGTCAGATAGGCAGTCGCTCCATGTAAAATACTGGTATTCAGCTGCATCCGGTTAGACTGGAAGCCGACCCCAAGTTAGTTGGGAAAAGGCTCTGCAGATGATGATGATGACATAATAATATCTGTTAAAATTTCGTTTGCTTAGTTCAGTAATTCAATCTACGAGCTCAGAAAGTGCCTTCGTGCGTTTTATGAAAAAAACCTTTCAGTATCTCTGAAGAACGCCAAAGTTGGCGATTTATTGCTGAAATCACGGTAACAAAATGCCCTCAAAATTCCATTGCATGCAAGTACTTAAATCCAACTAAATATATGCAACACACTCCGCTAAATCTAAACAGTATTTGTTTTTTGGATCACGTAATCTCTGGATATCATGTCTGCCGCATGCCAGATAGAAATGGGTAAAAACTACCACCGAATGGGCCCAGCCCGCTTAAACGACAGACGAGATCTTGGCAGACAAAGGCGAAAATGGCGGAACAAGTTCGACTTATACCGAACGGACTGGTCTACACTAGAAAAGGGAGAGGCAGGACCAATTAGGCTAGATAGATAGATACCGTGCCTACCAGCCTATGGAAATCAACACTGATCAGATTACGAAATGTTTTTCCCAGATCGAGAGTCTATCACATCAATTTATTCGAAAAAAAAAACCATTCGTGTGGGATAATACACTGGACAAGCCTCGGAAAAAAGGTAGTAGATAATAATTCGCTGTGTACATCTTAACACAAGTCGAACTAAGCAAAGCAGTTATTTTAGTTATAATCATGGTTGAAGTTTGATTGCATGGTAGTTTTCAAATATTTGAAATTAGCATTGTTCATAATTATAACTAATTTATGTATATTTCTCTTATAACTAATTTATGTATGCTCGAAGAACATAATCACTAATCAAAAGTTACCTCGTAAATGTGGTGGCATAATAACACTTTAATGATCTACATGTGATTCTAAAATAACTATTAAGCTTCCACCATAAAGTAATATAACTCAGTGGACACTGAACAGTAAAAGATATTATAAATACATGGGGAAATTAAACATAATTTTCTCTTTTTTTTGCAGTAATCCTGTCTATTTTATTTATTTATTTTATTTATTTATTTAAATTTATCTCAGGTACATACCCATATGTGTTAGTATTACTTAAAAACTATGTTAGTACAATTATAATTAAATTAATATTAATTTATATTGTTGTTCCACCTCCTGGAGACACCTGGTAACAATACATGCACTGCACACAGGTGCCCCATGAGGTGGCCTTCAACCTTACTTGCAACAACGCTCAGGAGACCGCTGTCGCTGTCCCGCACCCGACGCAGCAGTGATGCAGCTCTCCTACGCATGATCGCAAAGAAATCGTCAGTACGCGCTGCCGCGAACATCCCCGACGCGCTACAGAAACGTGGCAGCGACAACAGTATCCTAAACGCGTTGTTATATTGCACACGCAAGGCATTATACGTTTTTTGCGTATATCTGGTCCACAGACTACAAGTATAAAAAGCCTGACAATATGCTTTAAACAGAGTTACCTTGACATTATTGTCGCACTTTGCAAATCTGCGGGCCAGCATGTTGCATCTTACGGCCAACGCCCTGCGCTCTCTCTCCATATCACAATTATCAGTGCCATCCTCTGTGACCCAGTGACCAAGGTATTTAAACTGCTTGACTCTGTTTAGAGTTGCACCACATATCGAGACTGGTGGTACCACTTCATACGTCTTACCCTGTGCCTTGAAAACCAACAGCTCGCTTTTACTAGCATTATACCTTAGTCCATGGGCCCGAGCATAGTTCTCACAGACATTTAGTAGCTTTCTGAGCGCACTGATCGACGGACTCAGCAGCACCATGTCGTCAGCATAACTAATGTTGTTAAAAGACACACCATCTATCATGCATCCAACGCCAGTGCTGCTGAGTTCCTTGATCAGCCTATTCACGTAAACATTGAACAACTTGGGCGAGGTCAGTCCCCCCTGCCTCACCCCACACTCTAACCTGTATACATCTGAGTACGACCCTGCCCACCTCACAGTGTTACTTTGGTTACCGTACCAGAACTTAAACATATCAATTATTTCTGGCAGCAGGTTCGCTTCACACGACAACTTGTTCCATAGGATGTCATATGAGACAAGGTCGAACGCCCTGGATAAGTCAAGGAAGCATGCATACACAGGTGTCTTCCTCCCAGTATAATATTGCACTGTGCTCTTCAGAGTCATAATTGCAGTCTCGGTCGATAACCCATTTCTAAAACCAAACTGTCTGTCATCAATACTTATTTGTTTACTCAGATACCGATTTACAGAGACCTATTGAAACATGGACGAGTCTTGAAGTAAGTACAGTATTTCAAGACTTATCCACGTTTCAATGTCTTGCAAGCCGTATGCAGTAAACACAGGTCAATCTGTCTAGCTTTTTCCAACTATCTTGGGGTGGGCTCCCAGTCTAACTGGATGCAGCTGAATACCAGTATTTTACATGAAGTGACTGCCTATCTGAACTCCACAACCCAGTTACTGGTTAATACGATACCCCTAGGTAAGACTGGTTGTCAGACTTTCGGGCTTCTGACTAAAGTCAAAGATCCACGATTAACAGCTTTTCGAGGCACGGAGGAGTCTCGGTAAGCGTAGCTTAATCTGACGGATCGACCCGTGTGGTTTTTATTACTTAAGCTATAATTGATATTAATATGCGGTATTGATGTACCTATGTATAAATTTGTTGTGTAAATTTGCCATGTTATGAGTAACTTCTAATATAGAGGCAGGTTTATCTCCCTTAAGTTTCCTACAGATAGGATTGACGCGACAATGCAATGGCGCGTTTTCATGGAATTTTTTCTAAAATTACTACACAGATAGAAGAGTTTCTTGGAAACATCGTCATTGCATAGTCACGTGGCACCTGTCTGCGGGAAACTTTAACCGAGCACGAAGTTAAACACCGGGTTGTAACTGAAAAGGACGCAAATAAACTTTGCCTGACCCAATCTTTATGATAACTCTCTGAACTGGCTCTTGCAATCATTGAACCAAAACGGAGGCAATCTTGTAGAGACATTAAGTAAAATTGATCATAAAATACATAGCTACATGTTATTGATGTGTAACATCTTTTCTCTCGCTTTCCTGCAATCTCACTCAAATCACTAATCAAAATCACTTCCGTCCCATTTCAGGAAATCACTCCCACAGAGTGATTTCCTGAAATGGGACGGAAGTGTGTAACAGGAAGCCGGGAAAGCGTGCGCTATTTTATTTGACCAATGAGCGCGCGCGGTGGTAGAGTTAACCGTCAGACGCTAGAGCGCGGGCATGGTCGAAATCGGAACTAAACGTTTTAATTTTATTTTTCAGGATAGAATGTTAATGTTGCTTATTACCAAGGTGAGATGTCAAATACTACACATCATATACGACTACTGTAAGGCTTACTCGTTTTTTTTTTACCTTGACAACAAGTGTTTTGATCTACGACTTTAATAGATAAAATCAGTATTTTGATGTACATGTTTTGACACCTCTAACAATATGTGAGGTACTCAACCGAGTACATGGTAAGTAACAACAAGATAAACTTGGCCCACTTGACTAGTAAAATAAATCTCAGATGCAATCTGTCCATGACGCATACATTCTTTATTTCATATATTGACGACACGGTTGGCGCAGTGGTTGAGCGTTCGGCTGCTGCGCTGCGTGTCGCGGGTTCGATCCCCGCACGGAACAAATATATGTATGACCTGCAGATAGTTGTTCCGGGTCTGGGTGTCTTGTGTATGTGAATTTACATGTTTGTGAACGCACCCACGATACAGGAATAATTCCTAGTGTGGGGCAACGTTTTTAAAAGAAAAAAATGAAAAAAATGATATATATTTTTTATTTTTTTTTATTCTTTATTTTTGCATGGGTAGAAGCCGAAAGTCTTACAACCATTTCACTAAGAGGTTATTACAGTTATTAGGTAGCAAGAAGCGCTTGCTACCGGGTTTCTTGGTTGTAGAGGTCTGTTAAGCAGTTAAGCATAATAATGCATAAGCAAAATCAGCCTAAACCAATTTGGATTTTTTTTTTATGTTTGAAAGGGTATACTTCCTAGGTAGTCTCAGTTAAAGTTGGTGAAGATCTGATGAAGAACTTTGGAGTTAGACAATAGAACTCTTCATTAAATGACAGCGAAACTTCTAGAATTGCTGCAATCGCATGTCGCATGTATTGTTTACACAACTTTATAACATAACATCACGCTAATACACTCTGCAGGGGTACACAGATTTGTACAGTTTACCCTGATACACCCTAACTTCACCAATTATGTTCAAATTCCATATTTTTTGGTGCTATCAATTCAGGCATACCTTTACTATTTAATTATAGTTAAGGGGTACCACAACTAAAATATGAAATTAAAAAAACTTTTTTACAACAAAACACAACCAGCGACGTCCAAGAAAAAACACAAAAAATAATTGCAAACTACTACTAACTTAAATATCGGAAGTTGGTGTCAAATAACGAAGAAACACCGACTTCCGAAATTAAAGTTAACTGTTATTTTTCCGTCGCAAATGTCTTTGAATTGCTTCTAAGATTGCCGGTTTCTTCACGATTTTTTCCTTCGCTGTTATGAGAGCAGTGGTGATGAAATAATTTACATACACTGCCTTTTTTTTTTTGGAGGGTGCGAAATCATCCGATAACTTCTTCCGCTCTAGAAGGAGGAGCGGGAGGGCGTGTAAGACTTTTACTAACTAAAACGCACCCTCGTTCCTTCAGTGCGCATCCAATACTGTAAAGAAAATATTTCTTCCACCGGCTAGCGTCAGAGATACTTTTGGCCTGAGACCCTGTTACCTATCTTCGGGTTTTGTGCATGAGGTATGTATGTAGTAAATAAGAGTCCTTAGATTTGGTCTTCACATATATCACGTTTATTTATAACACTGCATCACACAAGAGAGCACTCCGTTCACAGAAAATTGTATGTTTAACCTACAATTCATGTTGAAACACTTTTACCCATATCGTTCGAAGATTATAGGTCCAGTTCAGAGACCCTCAAACGGCATCTACGCCGTGGTCATCCAATCTTGGGCATCTCTCGACACGTGTCTGCTTGTGTACGGAACCATCCTATGATCCGACCATTTTATTAGGTTTTTTGCATAGTTATTAAATAAATCTAACGTAGGAACCCTGCCAACAAATAGAAAGATTTGATGAGACTCCTGAATGCCACGCGCTTAAGACTTAGCATCAGCACAAAAAAAAACCCAAAAAAGATACTCACAGCGTCCAACATCCGAATGCTTAATGCATTTGAACTTAACTCTGGTTCCAGCTACCTTTCGAGACATCATAGGTGCTTTTTAAGAACTTATCCAATAAATAAAGTTTAACGTGGCAGACTCGCTCCAGATCAACTTGGAAAAAGCTACGTCAAACGACAATCTGTCATCTGTCAACTCGCAAAACAACGCTTCATTCCACGAAACTAAATTTATTCTATTTTTAGGTGTTACAATACACCTTACCCCGGTTAAAAAAATTTTTTTTACTCAAAAAAAAAATTTTTTTTTTAAAGACTACAATGCCATGTACATTTAGAATCTCACCAAAACCCTCGGCAGAAGCTGAGGCATCTCGAACCAAATCCGAATCAAGATTCCCCTCAGACACAAAGATTAAATTACTACTATATAAGTAAGTACCAATTCAATTTAAGTTTTCAATTAAGTATTAAGTACCAAATAAAAATCAAGAAACAGGATGAGAAGGTATGCATAACCCCCAATACTCCTTAACAAAAGTCTGTATGTAGGTATGCACACATTTAAATAAAGTTTTAAGTTTAATGTATCACACAATTACTTATTTTAAATCTAAGTATTTGTGATATACAATTACTAATAAGTTTAGTATAATTAAATAATCAATACTCCTTAACACAGAGTATTGTTATTCCAAAGGATCTATAAATTTTATATCTAAATAACTATGATACTAGATGTATCAAGTATTCACAAGTAATTATTTCAAAACTAATAAAAAATAAATATTTAGTTTTGACAACATTAATCTCTTATTCAAGTAATTGAGATTCAATGAGTAAGTATTAAGTTTTATTTTATTACCCTCAATCTCCTATCCTAGTAAGTAACAGTAATACCATAACAACAAGTTCCTAAAGAAAGTAATATCACATCACAAATCTAAGTGATTGTGATTTATCAATGTATTGAGTTTAACTTTGTAGTTAAGTAATTTACAAAAGTCATATTCTATATATTTGAAATTCAAAAGCATTAAGGATAATTTAATTAAACAGGATTATCAGAAACTGCTCAATCAAATTTCATAAGTATTGGCTTGGGAGCAATTCAAGCATGAACCCCAAGCCAAAAACTAAAAGTGAATCGAGGACTATTTGCCCATCTAAACGAATTTGGGTATGCAATACCAGACACACTTATCGTGTATCTTTTAATGGACAGACTTACGAGCATCCTAGCCAACCGTTAACAAAATAAACGAATTGGGGTTCAACTATCCATCTAAACAAATTCGGATATTCAATATACCAGACACATTTATCATGTATCTTTTAGTGAACAAATCTTAAGATGTCCTATAATCAATTCCAAAAGTTAATTATAAATATAATAAATAAAAGTTAAATTTAGTTATCTAAGAGTGAATTGAGGACTATTTGCCCACCCGAACAAATTTGGGTATTCAATATACCAGACACACTTATCGTGTATCTTTTAATGGACAGACTTACGAGCATCCTAGCCAATTGTTAATAAAATAAACGAATTGGGGTTCAACTGTCCATCTAAACAAATTTGGATATTCAATATACCAGATACATTTATCATGTATCTTTCAGTGAACAAACCATAAGATGTCCTATAACCAATTCAATATGTGAATTAAACATAAAATTCCATAAGTGAATCCAATTAAAAGGATTAAATAAGTAAAAGTTAAATTGAGTTTTATTTAATTAAGTTGGGCGCCTGTGGGATCATCAATAAATAAATTTGAGTAAATATCCCACATTTATAAAAGTTGGTATCACTAGTTACTAAGAGATTTGAGAAGTTTATTTATACTAATAAAGTAATTAAGTAAAGTGAGTTTAAATTTTAAAGTTTTAATAACTCCGGTGAAGTATTATAGTCATCCGAGAAATTCTCATTAAATATTGAGACCAAGTTAAAATTCGTTTGACTATTTCACTATCAATCCACAGTCAACTATCCAAGTAAACGGTACAAGTCAGAAATTGGTCAGCAATTGGTTCCGAACACAAGCGTACCTGATTGGCCACCGTAGGTGCCAGATAGTCCTCTTACTTAAAACTGCCACACAGACCCAGATACCGCTTGCAGATCTCATCCCAGGATACATTTGGATTGACTGAAACATTAAAATAATTCAATTCATGTACAAATTCCTACCTAAGAAGGTAATCAATCCACAATTTATACATACTGAACAAAAGAAATCTTAAGTTTCTATACTTAAGTTAAATTAACAAGTTAATATTATACAAGTTAATAAACAAGTTAATATTATATAATATTAAGTGTAAAAAAAATTACCATGAGTACAATAGTGATTAATACAAATTATAGTTTAAGTTTCACTAAGTGAACATAAGAAGCTAATATTAGACACTCATAGGTGAATCTAATATAAATGAGTTGTTACAATCATAAAATTCAAGAATACATTACAAAGGATGAGGCTAAACAGACCATGTGCTGATAACCTCAAATTAAGTACCTTCACAATAATATCAGGTATTGAACAACTCCAATAATTAAGTTAATCACTATTTTAAGTTTAACCCTTAATTAATAAGGCATAAGACAGGCAACCTAAAATTTTGCCATGTGCTTATAAAGTCAGTGAAAAAATTGTCACAGCAATATAAATTAATATTTAACATGTTTACAAAGTAAGTTAAACACTATTTTTAAGTTTTAACTAATAAACAAAGGCTTAAAATTGGAAACTATAATATATATTTTCAACAATGTGCCTTTTAACCAGAATTGTGTCAAAATACTTGACCTAAAAGAATTAACTAAAGATTATTAATCAATCTTAATCATATTACTACAAACAAACCTCATGCATCACGTTGGGCGTACATTGTAAAGAAAATATTTCTTCCACCGGCTAGCGTCAGAGATACTTTTGGCCTGAGACCCTGTTACCTATCTTCGGGTTTTGTGCATGAGGTATGTATGTAGTAAATAAGAGTCCTTAGATTTGGTCTTCACATATATCACGTTTATTTATAACACTGCATCACACAAGAGAGCACTCCGTTCACAGAAAATTGTATGTTTAACCTACAATTCATGTTGAAACACTTTTACCCATATCGTTCGAAGATTATAGGTCCAGTTCAGAGACCCTCAAACGGCATCTACGCCGTGGTCATCCAATCTTGGGCATCTCTCGACACGTGTCTGCTTGTGTACGGAACCATCCTATGATCCGACCATTTTATTAGGTTTTTTGCATAGTTATTAAATAAATCTAACGTAGGAACCCTGCCAACAAATAGAAAGATTTGATGAGACTCCTGAATGCCACGCGCTTAAGACTTAGCATCAGCACAAAAAAAAACCCAAAAAAGATACTCACAGCGTCCAACATCCGAATGCTTAATGCATTTGAACTTAACTCTGGTTCCAGCTACCTTTCGAGACATCATAGGTGCTTTTTAAGAACTTATCCAATAAATAAAGTTTAACGTGGCAGACTCGCTCCAGATCAACTTGGAAAAAGCTACGTCAAACGACAATCTGTCATCTGTCAACTCGCAAAACAACGCTTCATTCCACGAAACTAAATTTATTCTATTTTTAGGTGTTACAATACAACAACGCTTTCCGGGTGTTGTTGGGGCTGCCGCGTTTTTGCAGCGCGTCCGGTATGTTTGCCGACGCAAATGTTGGCAGCTTTTCAACCGTCATGCGCAAGAGATGCGCATCGCTTTTATATCGTTTTCGCGCCAGCCCCAACACTATCCTGAGGACGTTGGCAGACCGCTGGGACTCTCCGATTCTAGGACGCTGGATACGACTCCATGCGGTGAAGTAGATTGGGATGGGAGAGTCTCTAGCGGGTGTACTTAGTTTAAAATGTATATGATTACCCGTTAGTTTAGTTTATTTACTAACACTAGATATAAGGCATGTTATACTGGTACTAACAAACTATGGAACTTGATTCTGAAATAAATGTTTATTATTATTATTATTATTCAGTTGCATGTGCCAAGGGCCGCGGTAACTCTCTTTCAAATTTATGGGCGACCTCAGGCCTATCAGACATAAGGGGCTCCGTCAGGTACTGCTGACATCTCTTTGAGGCGCACGTGGCACACTACGCGCCGTCGACTGTCTGGTCTGCCCCCTTAGCCAAAATACATTTCTGTAAACGTTAACGCTATCGCTTCGTGCAAAATGTATGGCAACGACGTTTTGCACGAAGCGTTAGACAGACAACTGTCACGTGACTCACGCCCGGTAATGTCTTTGCCATACATTTTGCACGAAGCGTCAGCGTTAACGTTTACAGAAAATTATCTTGTCTAAAGGCTCTGGTCCTTATCGGAATTTGAGCTACTCCTAGCTATTACTGGCGATCTGCAAGCCCGCGCCTACGGTAACCGGAGTTTGGCTTGCGACCTCCGACGCCTAGGGCGTCTCCTGCGGGGTTCGTACTCACGACCTACAACACATTAGTTCGAGCCGTTAACACTGGGCCACCACTGCAGGCACATAGATAGTTACTTCATGTCGAATACTGGTATTCATTTATAATCCGGTCAGATTAGAAGCCAGTGGGCAGTCCATTAAAAATAATTTATCAAATACAAATAAAATGCAATAATATAATACATAAAAGTTAAAATAACAATTTATTATTAACGTGAAATGATATACTTGGAATAAAATGGCTGTTACTATTATTGTACTAACATATTTTTAAGTAATATTAACACTTACGGATATGTACCTGAACTAAACATAAATTAATAAATTTTATTATTTCATTTATTAAACATATATCTTATTTGTTACATAAAAATAACTTAATTACAATATTACTTTGTAAAACAAATAAAAAAACATTTAAAAATAAAAAAAAATATATTTTAATATAGATAGATTGGAAGCCTATCCCTACATAGTTGGAATAACGCTGCGTGCTGCTGAAATGATCCTGAGCACCTGCGTGGTTTTTTGTTGTGGGGTGGGAAATCATCCAATGACATCTCCCGCTCTAGGGTGGAACGGGAGGGCGTGTCAGACTCTTACTGACTAAAACCTACCCTGTTCCTTCCCTGCACTGACTGCCCAGGGGCGAGGTAACTCTGTTTCGAATTTATCCTCAACCCCTGGCGGTTTTGTTGTAAACCGACTAAAACTCGTTTAGTTCTAAGAAACAGAAAACTAATAAAAATTAAAACTAATGGAACCTAATGCTTAGCTAATTTCCTATGTAGGTAATGGAAACATTGTTCTTAAAGTAGGTAAGTAAGTACGAGTAGGTACCTCGTCTGTTTGAGAGGTTATTTTCATTTAGTGATTTATCGTCGAATTACTTGACGGGGGAATTGGGGGTCAACTGTATCCCTCCACTGGCTGCCCTACCATGACGTCTTAAAACCATCATCTTTTCGGTGAGAGAGAGAGACGTCGTTATACAGGACGAATAGCACTATCCCTTTCTCTCACCGAAAAGATGATGGTTTTAAGATGTCATTGTAAGGCTGCAGATCTCGTGGTCGCAAGTACGACAGCCGAACGTGGGCTCTTACCTTGAACCTTGATTCCCAGATCGGGCAAAAAGTGATATTGGGTTTTTGTATTAGGGATTTCTCAGTAGCTGCCCAGTGTTTGGAAGTTGGTGGTGTGACATTCCCGTGCCTCGGAAAGCAGTAAAACTGTCAGTATTTACATATATTCATATTATGTATTTACACCGATTACTCGAAGACACCTGGATGGTTTCTGAAAGGGTATATCTTCCCAAGTGGTCCCGTTTAAATTTGGTGAAGATCTGATGAAGAACTTCGGAGATAGAAAATATAACTCTTCACTAAATGATAGCAAACCTTCCGGAATTGCTGCAATCGCATGTACTCGTATGTTTATTGTTTACACAATTTCATAACATAACATCACGCTGATCACAAATCTGTGTACCCTTTCAGAGCGTATGCTCTGAAGGGGTACACAGATTTGTACAGCTGTTCACCCTTATAGACCCTAATTTCACCAATTATGTGAAAATTCTATGTTTAGGGGCTATCAATTCGAACTTTACTATTTTGTTTTAGTTATCTGCATATTTTTTCTGTCATCATAATGCTAGGTAAGCAAATTGGTGGATTACAAGTAATGTCTTTACATGTCATTTAAGTTCCTCGGATTTGTTACTACCTACACAAACTCAATAAAATAGATGATCTCACTGGAAACCCCAAAATCATATTAAATCGTATGTTGACGATAAAAGAATTCATGTTATCTATCGAGATGAAGACCTATTTCGTTATCGCACGTCCGAATTGACAGACAACATTGAAATCTGTAAATATATAATGTCATTACCATCGTGTGTTACGTCATTAAAAGATATCGATTGACAGTGGAAATGTCCTTTTAAAAACTTACTTTAGATGGCTTCTTTGCTTGCGTATTATGATGTTTTTTCGGATGGTTTATAAACAAGATTAAAATATATCATGACCTCACGCCTGTATTTCGTTGGTGTTGTTTACCTATACTAATATTATCAATCTGCCTAGCCTTTTCACAACTATCATGGGGTCGGCTTCCAGTCCAACCGGATGCAGCTGAATACCAGTGTTTTACATGGAGTGCTTGCCTAACTGACCTCTACAACCCAGTTACTGGGTAATACGATACCCCTTGGTAAGACTGGTGGCAGACTTTCGGGCTTCTGACAACCCGTAACGACTGTCAAAGATCCACGATTTACATCCGGGACCAATGGCTAATCGTGCTTTCCAAGGCAGGTATGTAAATATGGTCACCCATTTATGGACCAAACCCGGCAAGCGTAGCTTAACCTGATGGATCGACCCATGCGGCTGTACTTTAGCCACGAGCTCCTCTCAGTGTAGGTTTCTATTAGTGAAATAATTTTCGTTTTTGAATCACAACTCCGAGAGTTTTTTTGATTTTTTTTTATTTTATTTGGGTTTGCTCTTGACTCTAGCCTAGGTCAGAGGTAACAGAGACAATGTCGACGATGGAGTGAGCTTACCCAGAAGAAGCTTGTTCATGGCAATCTAACTTTGAAGAGATTAGGGTTGTATGCTTTCGGAAATTACCACCTACAAGCAAATACTTTTACCTCTTATTAATAAAATATTAAGTTTGATAAGTTCAATGTCATCCCGGTCAAACAACCTACTGCAGAAGCTATCTGTTGTACTCTTAAAGATAACAAGACACACCTCAGATCAGCCGACCGAAACGTGACAATGGAAGGATTGCAATCAAACATGTTTTTCTTACAGCTCAGTAATTTGCTGTTGCACAGTAAAACATAGCAATCGAATGCAAAAACATTGTAATCACATTCTACTAATGAATACCAGTCACGTGGAACACAGAATCGGGTCCAACGTGGTTATATTAGCCAAGAATAAATTAATTATCCACAAGGATCCTCATTATACGTTGGTCCAGATTAGAATCAAAAGATAAATCAATGGGCACCCGCAATTATAAGAATCTTCACGAATGATGATACCTTAATATGTTTTTTGATAAAGCATGGCAATTAATCTTCTCATACCGACCACGCTGATTAACTTTGGTTTTATATTCTGATATATTCCAGTTTCATAAATAGCCCAGTTTTCCAGTTTCTGATAAAGAGGTGTTAGGTCCCAAAAAAAAAAGGTCCCCCATTGGCTCAAGAAACTGTTCCGCGTCAGTGACCACTTTTTTAGTGACCCTTCCCGCTCTAGGGTGGAGCGGGAGGGCGTGTTAGACTCTTACTGACTAAAACCCTGTGCCCAGGGGCAAGGTAACTCTATTTCAAATTTATCCTGAACCCCTGGGGAGAAAAAAAAATGTGGAACACTTCACGATTTTGCGTGTCATCCTTGCGCAGGGGCCATGCTAATCTTCTCTGCATGATTGCAATTTTAATTTATGTACTGGCCAGACATTAACCATTACCATAGTTTGAAATTATCTGTATCTTCTTCTCTACTTAATATTATATATCAAAGTCGTTTCTGTTTCTTCGCTGACTCCTCCTAAACAACGTAATGGATTTTAATGCGTTTTTCACTAACAGGAACAGCGATAAGCGAGGAAGGTTTGTATGCATAATTTGTTACCGTGTGGAGCCGGAGCGGGTCGTGAAATAAAAAAGAGGCAGTAGTGGAAGGCACTATGCTGAGGGCTTTTTTATTTTTATTTTTTTATTTTTTGGGGGGTTGGAAATCATCTTATGACTTCTTCCGCTCTAGGGTGGAGCGGAAGGGCGTGTCAGACTGTTACTGACTAAAACCCACCCCTGTTCCTCCCTGCCCTACGCACCCGGGGGCGAGGTAACTCTTTCGAATTTATCCTCAACCCTCGGGCAGACTATGCTGAAGGCTAGGGCTCCACCATCTTTTTAGGGTACCGTACCCAAAGGGTAACCAACGGGTCCCTATTCTAAGACTCCTCTATCCGTTCGTCTGTCAGCGGGCTGTATCTCATGATCTGTTATAGGTAGACAGTTGAAATTTTCAAAGAAAGTATATTTCTGTAGCCGTTTCAACAACAAATAATTAAAATAAATTAAAAAATAATAGGGTCATGAGATACAGCCCAAAACAAAACTGGCCAGGTGCGTGTCAAATTTCGCACATTATATGTTAGTACAGTATACGTAATAATAAACATTATCACCAAATTTCAAGTTTATAGGTCAATAGGAAGTTAAAAAATTCTCTGTATCAAAAGTTTGTGACAGACGACGGACGGACACACTGACACGTGAGTGACAACAATAAGGGCTGCGTTTAGACCCTTTGGATACAAAACCCTAAAAATCCATGAAAAAACACGTTTCTAGAAACGTGTTTTTTCGGTTTATTATCAGTTTATAGTACGAAACCCTTCGTGTGTGAAAAATAATTTACAACTTAAATCAGAAGCTGTCCCGCTTAATATGATGTCGGAAAATTATTATACTGACTGTATTTTCTAGACTTTGTGTAGTCCGTGCCATCAAAGAAGTCTCGCAGACGTGATGCGATGAATATAATGTGAGTAAGTGTATCAGAAACTATAACTAACTCAAAATGACGTACATGGAATCTGACCTACTTGGAATGTGACGTCCATTACCGCTTTCGTCTCTACCTCAACCGAATCCAGATAAGACTTACACAATTTCCGTGTAAAAAGGCGTGGCAGATAGGTGTTGATGATTCACAGACTCACAGAACCACACGTTTTAACACTCTAAGTACTAAACAGCCATTATATACTCCGAGCACACGTACCAACATCTTAATTAGCTATAAACATGACAGAAGCGGTGCGAAGATAGAAATCAGAGCCATAAATGGGTCGTCGCCGTCGGAGAGAATAACGAAGAGGTTTTTTTCAATTTGTAGCCTTATATTCATTTTGCGACAGTCCCAGGGCAGTGTCCCTTATATTTATACCTATCAAACTAATCATATGATCTGCCTAGCCTTTTCCCAACTATCTTGGGTTGAGCTTCCAGTCTAACCGAATGCAGCTAAATACCAGTATTTTACATGAAGCGACTGCCTATCTGACCTCCACAACCCAGTTACTGGGTAATACGATACCCCGAGGCCGGTTGTCAGACTTTCAGGCTTCTGACGACCCGTAACGACTGTCAAAGATCCACAATTGACAGCCGGGACCAACGGCTTAACGTGCTTTCCGAGGCACGGAGGAGTCTCGGTATGTAAAGACGGTCACCCATCCATAGACCAACCCTGGCAAGCGTATGCGGTTGTTACTTTAGCTACGAGCTCCTCTGAAAAAAGTACTCTGAAAGTGAAAAGAACACGATCTACATGAAAGATGATAATCGGATCTTCATTAAAGTCATCTACCAGTCCTTATTTCAATTACATAAACATATTTGGGTCGTCTACCAGTGATATACCATGAGCAGTAGTGGCCCACTGGTTACGACCCTGACTTACGAGTTGTACGTCTTGGGTTCAAACCCAGACAGGCGCTTTACCTTGGTTAATTCATAAATCAACACTGCTCTCAAAACAGTAAAGGAAAACATTGTGAGGTAACCAGCATGTCCTAGAACCAAAAGTTCGAAGTGATGTGACATCAATCAACCAGCACTGTGCACATGTGGTGGATTACAGGCGATTTTCTCTCCTAGAGAGGAGGCCTGGGTCCCAGCAGTGGGAATATTATAAGGCAGATTGTGTTTATGTTATACCCGTGATATTGAATTCAGCTGAATACCAGTATTTGACATGGAGCAACTGCCAGTCTGACCTCTGTAATCTAATTTGAATATCTTCAAGAGGAAAATTAAAGAGCACGTCCTTTCAAATTGGCATAATACAAGTATATATGTATCATTTTTTGATTCCGCCACGCCCGTTCCATCATCCAACCACAAGACGTACGGCGATGTGCAACCGGTGTATGGTGAACATTCCATCCAGACGCACAAAACGATTTGAGAACACATTCATTGTGCGTACAGCTAGGGAGTGGAATTCCCTGCCGGAGTCTGTGTTTCCTGATAGCTACAATCTGGGAGTCTTTAAGTCTCGAGTGAATAGGTTACTTCTAGGCAAGCGTGCTCCATCTTCGACCACATCATCGCTTACCATCAGGTGAGATAGTGGTCAAACGCGTGCCTTAGAACAATAAAAAAAACTGTGTACGCAGTTTTGTTTCTTTTTAAAAATTAAGGAATGTTTCCTTTAAGTAAAATAATCTATCTTAAGGATTTAACCTTTATAGTCCCGATGACAACCCGGGCTGTCACCGGGTTTCTTCGACAACCCAAGGTTAACGTTTGCTTGGAAAAGAATTAACCTCTTAGGATCCGAAACTCAACTGAGTTTGAAAACAAAAAAAAATTCAGCCGCCTAACGAGAGCCTCCTAAGGCGTCGGTCGAGGTTCGTGGCTATTAAGCCATTGGCTGACACGACTGTCGGTACAATGATCGCTGTGTCCACATCCCAAATTTCGACAACCTCGCGAGCCAAGTCAATATACTGGATTTGTTTATCTTTCACGGCTTTCACGAGGTTCTCGTCATGTGGGACGGTAATGTCAACAATCATTGCACGACTCTCGATTCGGTCCACCACCACTATATCAGGCTTATTAGCTATTAATAGTCCTGTCAGTGATGATGGACCGATCCCAGTACAATGTGATATGACCATTATCGAGAACTGGGTCGGGCACATACCTATAGTACGGCACTTCCGATTCTACAAGTGAGTATTTCAGAGCAAGTTGCTGATGAATAATTGGTATTTATTATTATGTAAAATATGTATTAGGAAGGAATTATATAAATATGTAGATTTAAATTGTACACTGGACCCTATCCTCGAATGTGATATGTCTCTATAACTCAAAGGTTAAACTCAATGTTGAGTTAAGCTGGCCTTTGTACAGTGAGTTGTGTGATAACTGCACTATGTTTAGTTTTTTTTTGTGTTCAATACGCACTGGTCCGTCAAGTACCTCAATTCGTGCACTTTTAACATGTCTCTAAAGCGTCTAAATACGTAGGAATTAAAGAATAACCTGAGTAAAAAAATACCCCTTGGTAAGGCATGGTACCTATATCCCACTTCCAAAGATTTATCAATAGATCAGCATCAGCCAGCGGCTTCGCCTGCGTGGAACTCCACCAATACAAATTATAGCCTACGTACTATTCCAGACTATAATTTATCGCTGTGCCAAATTTCATCCAGATTCATTCAGCCGTTTTGGCGTGATTGAGTAACAAACATTCAAAAATTTCGCATTTATAAATAATATCAGAATGATTACATTAGATTGTTGTCTGAAGAAAGGTTGCATTATTAACATAATAGGGCTTGGTTTCCTCACCATTAGTAGAAAGGTCAACATAATATCTGCTGACTGCTTTAAGGATAAACGCCTTAGTTAAATATACATTTACGGCATATTGTCAAACAAGCTGCACGCGTATTCTTGTTAACAAATGCATGACCAGTTCCACAGGACAGCAGCTCCTGACCTTCGCGACCTAGTTAGATCAGGTTTTGTTAATAATATGATGTCATCAGAATACTCGCCATATATTATGGCAACTTTGAAGAGATCTCGTGGCTAAATAATCACAGCTACACGGATTCATCTTCAAGGTTAAGCAACGCCTGCTGAGGTCGGTCCGTGGACAGGTAACTATCCATTACAAGTTGAGACCCTTCTGTTCCTCCGGAAGCATAGGAAGCTGTTGGTCCCGGGCGCAATTATATGCCAACGGCCTTGAGTGGTTAGCTTGCGTATTCTGTGCTGAGTTCACACAACGTGTCGCGTCGTACGTCCACCTAGTATAGGACTCGCCCATCAAGGAGCGCTGTCCCAAATTTGACGCATTATTAATTTATTATAGGTACTTAAAACAACAGGTAACTAAAAAATATTTTATCAATTTATTAAATTATCTTTTAAATTGTGAAGGTTTTATAAAAATACGCTTAATAGCTTTTGCGTGATTCTCATTTTTTTATCCGCGTTAGACATAATTTTACAAACTATATACACATAACATTTTCAAATATTCACATATCAAATTACGAAAAAAAAATGTCTAGAGTAACATATTTTATTTTTAAAGAAATAAGATTAGTCGTATAAACGTGATGTTTAATTTAAAATCAATAGAAGTCGTATTTCTGCACCTTAAAGATAAATGTCGTTACGCGCAGTCAAGAACCAAAAAATTTGATCGACTCTTGTCAACCGGTATCGTCTTACCCAGTTATCGATTTGGTGGTCAACACAGTAGATAGGACAAACAGTAAAAAACAGTAGCTCCATGTAAATTACTGGTCTTAAGCTGCATCTAGTCAGACTGGGAAGCGACCCCAACGTAGTTGGGGTAAGATTTGGCAGATTTGTGCGTACAGCTAAGGAGTGGAATTGCCTGCCGGAGTCTTTGTTTCCTGATAGCTACAACCTCGAGGTCTTTAGGTCAAGAGTGAATAGGTTAGTTATAAGTAAGCGTGCTTCTTGGTCGACCACATCATCGCTTACCATCATGTGAGATAGGGATCAAGAGGGAGCCTTTAGTTTAAGGTTGACCTTTTGCCATCAGTTACTGTTTTGAAAACTTTCCTGTTTCCTCCATGTGAGTCAGTTTATGTGTCTTGATTTAATAATTCGATGATTAATGATCTTCATTCCTGTTAAAACATAGGTCAGGTACGTAAGTCCATAACAATTCTTGTGAATGAATTATTTTTACGTGCATCAAATTGCAAAGGACATGCGGTCATTGCATGGAGAATCAAAGTTTTGAGTTCGATTCCTCAAACTATCAACGTAACCTCTAAAATAAGGTTTTTGGATAAAATTCGGAGAAAGTAAAGCATCGGGAAGATTGGAAGACTAGGAGAAAAGACCTTTACCTAGGAGTGTTACAAAATGCATAGATGGAAGAAGAGAACTATTGGTTAGGAGCTCCTTGTCAAGGCGCAGTTACATGCCAACGGCCTTGGTTAGTTTGCGTGTTCTGTACTGAACTCACGCAATGCTTCGTACGTCCACCCAGTAATAGGACTCGCCCATCAGGAGCACTGTCCTAAATAAGACAAATTATTTATTTAAATTTTATACTAAAACATATACTAGAAGATACATAATTAGATTATATTTAAAATAGTGAAGGTTTGTTTTTACAATTGTTTATCCGCGTTAGACACAAATTTACATTAATTTATTACACTATTTTATAAAAATAAAATTTCAACTTTTTTTATTTTTTTTTTAAACGTTGTCCCACTCTAAGAATAATGCCAGTATCGTGGTTGCGTTCACAAACATGTAAACTCACATACAAAACACACCCAGACCCGGAACCACTATCTGTAGGCCATACAAATATTTGTTCCGTCCGGGGATCGAACCTGCGACACGTAGGGCAGCAGTCGAACGCTCAACCACTGCGCCAACCGTGTCGTCAAAAAAAAATCACCTAACAAATTCTATTAAAAGTAACATAATTGAATTAAGTAACAATATTTTTTTTTTTTTAAATAAGACTAGTCGTTTAGACGTGATGTTCAATAAAAATTAAAATCATTAGAAATCGTATATCTGCGCCTTAAAGACATCATCATTATTTCAGCCAAAAAACGTACACTATAGGCCATTGCCCATCCATGCCCATGCCCATGCCCATGGGCATAGGCCTTCCTAAAGTGTCGCCAGAACGCGCGGTCCTGTGCATCCTATGTGGCTTTGCATTAGAATCAACTGGAATATTAGGCAATCAATCACGTCCCCACTAAACGCCGCACCGGCTGAGACAGGGCGAAAAAAAAAATTATTATTACAAATTATAATTACTATTATTTTTTTGGTTATGTTTATATTTCTCGGGACCCTGAGTTCCCGGATATTATTATTAAAAAAACGCATAAAAATAATTAAATATTAAACGCCGCGGTGCATGACAGGTTAAATCTCTAAGAAAAACACCAAAGCAAACTGAGAATAAAGTACCGGTTAAATGTACCAACAGTGGTTTAAAATAAAGTGAATGGAGCAATGTGGAACAACGACTTAGTAGCCTTTTAAGAAAGGAAAGCCAAAGTTTAATCTTGTCTCAACAGCTAGCAGCAGCTACCTACAGATGGTGTTACTTAGCCCTATATAAAAGAGTTCAGTGACCACAAAAGAAGTTTTTTTGGCATCATTTCGATTTGAGGCCAATTTTTACTGGTGATAAGTAGGTATCTATTTTTTAGTTAAAGAGTTGCAATTTTGTTTTGTATACTTTTCAAGGCCGTAAAGACAGTATTGACTTCAGTAATAATTGTATTCAAAAGTTTCAACGTGAATTTTATTGAGGTATTTAGATATTTTTTTAATTAAAGTTTTTTTAGTAATGAACCAACTAAAACGTCAGTTGATTCATTACTAACATTGCAAAGACTGAATATTAAAATTATTATAAAAAAATATCTGGTAATTTTCGTTAGATAAAAATTATTTCAATTTATAGTTGTTTAATATATCATCCGAGTTATACATATAAGTCAAAGTTAAGATATTTAGAAAACAACTAAATTTGTGTAAGTAGGTACGTAACTTAAACTCTTTAATATTTGTTCAACTATCGTCAAATTATTCACTAATAAAAAGAAACTTTTATTTTAGACGAGTAAGAGATCTTAGCTGGACATAAATTAAATTAGAAATATTATATTTTTTTATAACACAATTAAATAAATTATTCGAAGACATACATTTATTATTTTGTTTTAATTCAGAAATAAATGCTAATTTAATCTTTAGTCTTAACTAAAAACTCCCAGACGTGGCATGTGCTATATCGATTAGCAAAAGAACAAAAACGAAGTTAATTTATTTTCAATGATTATTTCAATCATGCATCCTATTCGGTAATAATCGATTAGCAAATTAGTCCCAATCACGGTGGGATGAGATTGTAAATAACTTAATTTTGACACTATTGTGTACGTATATAGGTTTTTATTGATGATCACCCAATTATAAGCTCTTCAACTGGTTCATTTACAATAGTTGCAGGTAACGCCATTACAATTTAATCAAATGAAACTAGGACTGGTAAATTCTTAAAGATAGCCCATATATTACCAGCTTCTGTACTGCATTTATTGCAAACCAGCGACCCGCCCCAGCTTTGCACGGGTATAAATTATACACTTAAGGTGCTATTAGCTGCCAACGACCTCGAGTGGTTAGCTTACGTGTTCTGCGCTGTGCTCACGTAACGCGTCATATGTCCACCCAGTAATAGAACTCGCCCATCAAGGAGCGCTGTCCGAAATTAGACGCATTATTAGTTTATTACACATAAAACATGAAGTATTAAACTAAAACACTGAGACTAAATTATAAATAATTAAATGATCTTTAAAATGGCGAAGATTTCATAAAAATACGCTTTATAGTTTTTCCGTGATTCACAATTTTTTTATTCGCGTTAGACACAACTTTACAAATTAATTACACTATTATAAAATATTATTTCAAATATTCTCAGATCAAATTACGACGGAAATAATCTAGAGTAACATTTTTTTTTTGTCAAAGAAATGAGACTAATCGTTTAGACGTGATGTTCAATTAAAAACCTTTAAAAGCCGTATAACTGCGCCTTAAATATTCCTCATGAATCACTCTGTCTATTGGTAAAAACCGCATGAAAATTCTTTCTGTAGTTTTTGAGTGTATTACGTACAAACGTGGCGGGGATTTTGTTTTATAATATTAGACATGAATTTTAGAAAAAAAAAGAACAAATAAGTGGCTGCCATTATGTTTGTAATAGATGGATGGATGAGAGTTGCCGAGAACCGAGCTGAATGGCGTGCAATTGGATAGGCCTATGTCTAGCAGTGGCCTGCTATATACAGGCTGATGATGATGATGATGATAATTAGGTTAGTAATGTCATTTTTTTTGCGATACGATCATGTGGGGTAACAAACTAAAGGCCTCAAAGTGGCGATTCCAAAAATATAAGTCACTAAACTGTATAAAATAAAAAGAATGAATATTTAAAAAAAAACAGACTATATTTTTTTTCAGAATAATTACTTATTGCACCAACACTATAATGTATAACACCGGGTCATGGAATAGGATCGGAAAATGATGGTATGTCTTTTTTTCAGAGGTATTTTGTTATTTCACTAACTGGTACCTAAATATAATAAGTTCATAGAATAAAAAAAAAATACTTTTTTTTAAAACAAGCTTTATACCGGCTATCATAATTAACCGGGTGCAAAAAATTCCGTGTCCGTGTTTTGAGCATTGAAGAGTTCCATTATCTGGAGTTACTCCTGAATATCAATTCAGGTTACGCTTGAAATAAAAATGCATTGTCGCCAGAACTAAAATGTATGCAAATTTTCAGCTCAATCAGACACCAACAAATTAATGGTCGAAAAATGGTTTACAAATTAGACAACTTACAAACATCATCATCTTCCTGCCCTTATCCCATGTTACTTGGGATCGGCGCAACACGTTTTTTTTCTTCCATTCTGTCCTGTCAGCCGTTACGCTATCACTAACTCCCTTTTCTTTCATATCACTCCTCACACAATCCATCCATTTTTTCTTTGGCCTCACTCTCCCTCCATATCCATCCACAGTTATATTCATAACTCTTTTGGTTACATGTGTTTCATCCCTCCTCTTCACATGAACATACAAAGATAAGCGGTTCCCTTTCAACTTTTCTGTGACTGGCACCACTTTTAAACCACCTCTAATGTACTCATTTCTGACTTTATCCATTCTCGTTACTCCACACATCCATCTCAACATTCTCATCTCCGCCACATGCAATCTTTTTTCATCCGTCTTTTTCACAGCCCAACATTCTGATCCATACAGTACCACCAGTTTAATCACGGACTTATAGACAACTTACAAACATAGTTAATTATAATAATTGAAATAATTACTTATTCAATATTACCCTAAACCATATTCTTATAGCCATAAAAATACTGAGGCGAGGTTAATCTGATGCTCAGGATACGCTAGTATTATATTATCTGTGCTCAGTATAACTACTAAAACAACCTTGAACAATATAGGAGTAGCAGCCTTGTAGTGAGGTGTGGTTACATCATATTTTTGCTTACTTGAGAAGCAAAGAAAGTTACGACATGAGACGCGCCTATTATGTTTCTTAATTGCACTAAGTTACGAATTGGGAGTTGAGATTTCGCTAAAGAAACAATACGTTAAAATTTTTTCAAAAGAAGCTGGTAGAGGCGAGCGGTAGTTGCACTTACATTTTTAACCAACTTCAAAAAAAGAGGTTCTGTATTCGACCCGTATGTATTTATGTATGTATGTATGCTTGTTTGTCTGCAATTTTCTCGAAAACTACTGATTTAATTTGAATGAGGTTCTCGTAATCGAAATGCATATTTTTCAAGGAAGGTTTAAGTATATAATACATTAGGATCTGATGGAGATCTTCGAAAATAAACAGTGGAACTCTACAATAACCAACAGCAAATGATTCGCGTTTGTCTATCTATTGTTAACACAATATAATGGGGAACCACAGCCAAAAAGTGAGCAAAATAACTTTAATTTCGGAAGTCGGTGTCAAAAAAAGATGAATAAATAAAATCACAAACACCGGCTTCCGAAATTAAAGTTATTTTGCAATTTTTTTGGTTTTTTTTGGAAGTCGGCTCCATTTTTTGTAAAAAAGTTTTGTAATTTATGTTTTAGTCCCAGGGCAATTCCGGGCTCCGGTTTGCTGCAGTAAAATTCTTAAAATTATTGTAACTTGTCTCAACTGATATTTTTGAGATACTAGTCTCCAGAGTCATCGTGTTCTTTGCCTGATTTAATATATTTTTTTTAAATTGCAGTAATGATTCTTGTGCAAAATGTTCGTCTAGGGAAATCATCCACTCCTAGAGTTACTGGCATATATTTCTAGGGGTCTTTAAGACAAGAGTTAACACGTTACTTCTAGGTTCACTTGCTCCATCGTCGACCACACCATCGCTTACCATCAGGGCCTGCAGTCTCGACATTGATAGCGATCGGTGTCCTAACGATGGGTCACTAAATATAATGTTGCAAGAAAAACAAACTTTTATGTCCTTTTACATTTTGACAAGTTTATTTAATCCATTTAGGCTGCAAGGCGGGCCAAAAAATAGACATAATACATACTGTCGAAAAATCATGAACCCGTTTTAACCAATTTCAAAAAAGGAAATTCTGTATTCGACCCGTAAGTATGTAAGTATGTATGTATGTTTGTCCGCGATTTTCTCAAAAACTACTGATACAATTTCGATGGGGTTTTCGTTATTCAAATTCATATTTTTAATTTATATTACATTAGGATTTGATGAAGAACTTCGGAGATAGACAGTGGAAGTATTTAACAGCAAATAACTCGCGATTACTGCGATCGTTTGTCTATGTATTTTTTTCACAATTTAATGGGGAACCACAACTTAAAAGTGAAAAATATTTTATTTTTACAAAAAATAGAACCGACTTCCAAAAAAAAAATACACTAAAAATTTATAAATAACTTTAATTTCGGAAGTCGGTGTTTGTATTTTTACTTCTTCGTTATTTGACACCGACTGCCGAAATTAAAGTTATTTATAAATTTTTAGTGTATTTTTTTTTTGAAGTCGGTTGTTTTTTTTTGCAAAAAAGTTTTTTATTTTTCACTTTTCAGTTGTTATACCCCAGAACTAAAAACCCCAATATAATGGAACGTGGAATTTAAACATTTGGAGAACACCAAAACGTCATCGAGGTACACGTATTTTCCGTTTTTGTTCAGTTTCTCAAAAAGCGCTGAAGCAATTTCGATAAAATTTATATGGGACCTCGGGAGTATATTCTTTCAGATGAAAAAAGAATTTTGAAAATTGGTTCACAACTGACGGAGAAATCGGGTAACAAACATACAAAAAAAAAACATACAGACGAATTGAGAACCTCCTCTTTTTGGAAGTGGGTTAAAAAAACGTCGAAGTCGGTTTTACTTTAGCGTCACACATGTTATTATTATTTTATTCTTATTTTGGCTTCGCACGATTCGTGCATATAACCAGTGTCAAGTTAAGAAAGTATTTAATTTAAGATGCAGAATATTGTCACTTTTTTACCATTAGAATGCAGATGTAACACATTCTAATGTTTGTGCAGTATTTGGTAGCAAATGAGTCGACACAGCCTTCTCAACAAGCTTCGCTGAGGCAGTCAATTTGATACTACGACAAAATTCTCAGCTTTATTTTACCAAGATCACGCCTGTTTCAATGATTCCACATATTATCCATGCGTAGACACTTGAGACACAAAACTACACCAATTTTACATCACAATATCCACTAGGAATCAATTTGCGAATAACAAAAACAGCCACTGAACTTCATTGGAAAAAGTCCCGCCAAAAACCAACACTCGTTATTACAATCACTTTTATTTTGGCAAACAACAAAATCTATCAAAGCAATTATGGCGTTGCTCTTAATATACTTTAAAAATATTTGAGCTAGGTACTACCAACATAATTATCAAAACCTACATGGACTCTTACTGCTACGAAACGTTATAATCTAGATGCACGGTTCAAATTGGTTGTTTTCATCAATTAACATCGTGATCTAGATCCACTGCATTGTTGTAAACTCAAGGTCGTGTCAACGGCACTTCGATAGTCATGGCCTCTATATCTGTTAGAAATACAAATTACATGAAAACTATATCATTCGCTGGTTATGGTTGCTGGACGTAAATATTTGCGTTGAGTGTTTACACGTGTGTCAAATGGAGGTGATGTTGCATAATTATATGTAATATTGGCATAATCACTATTCAACAGATATTGTTATGTTTATTTTTATTTAAACACGGTTTTATACGTTTTGGTAACACATTCAATGTGCAGTTAAGGCGCTATTAGCTGCCAATGAAATGAAATGAAAATGAAAATGAAAAATGTTTTATTCAATTACAAACAAAGTTCGTTCAACAGTATTGAGGTTGACCTCTCCTTTTAAGTGTGAATACACTTGTGCCAGGAAAGGCCGCTCCCCCTTAACTTGATAACATTTGTATATATTTATAACTAAAATATTAAATCTATGTGGTATGCAAGAAAACTAAGTAAATCTATGTGAGCACGCATGCAATGTGCGCACATGTGTGTAGAAGCGTGAGTTATGGTGCTTGTGCTTGTGTATGCGACTGTGTCTGTGGGTGAGTTTGTCTGTGCGTGTGACTGTGACTGTGTAGTGTGTGTGAGTGTGAGTGTGTGAAAAAATATGGGTAGGTAACGGGATATTTATTTATTGATGTTTCATACATATACATACATATATTCGTATTTATTTATTTAGTTATTTATGCAGGTTCTTTTTATTTATATATAAATACATACATACAGGTGTATACAAGACCTAACATGACATAAATATAATACATTATTACTTAATAATACGGATAATCATATTCTCAGTTTCTTCGTAAGCTAGAGTTTTAGCCACTCAGTCACCATCCGTTTACATCCCAAAGTAGTTTTTGTATATATTTTAAGAATTTTATTAATGGTGTTATATAGATGCGAAGATTGATTTAAATATTGGTGTCTAGCAAAGTAAGTTCTACATGCGCTTGTTTTAGTTACTATATCATTTCGTCTTTTTGTTAATAAAGTTGGATCAACTCAATGACCTTGAGTGGTTAGCTTGCGTGTTCTGCGCTGAGCTCACGTAACGCGTATGTCCACCCAGTAATAGGACTCGCCCATCAAGGAGCGCTGTCCGAAATTAGACGCATTATTAATTTATTACACATAAAACAGCAGGTATTAAACTAAAACACTGAGAGTAAATGATCTTTAAAATGGTGAAGATTTCATAAAAAAAAATACGCTTTATAGTTTTTGCGTGATTCTCAATTTTATATCCGCGTTAGACATAACTTTACAAATTAATTGCACTATGTTATAAAAATATAATTTCAAAAATTCTGAAATAAAATTATAACGGAAACTGTCTAGAGTAACATATATTTTTTTCAAAGAAATAAAACTAGTCGTTTAGACGTGATGTTCAATTAAAAACCATGTAAAGTCGTATAATTACGCCTTAAGGAGTACAATTCCCTGCCAGAATCTGTGTTTCCTGATTTCTACCAAGAGTGAAAAAATTACTTTCTAAGCAAGCGTGCTCAGGTGAGTAAGTGGCCAAGTGCGGCCTATCCATGAAAAAAAAAATACAGCAAAGGTAAACCAACGTTTAAGTGAAATGTTTTAAAGTTTTTAAGACCCTGAAAACTTTACCGTTTGGACACTTTCAAGAAAAAATAGTTTAAGGATCTACTACCGGCCAAGTGGCGCCCTCATTGAATAAAAAATCGTAGCATAGCACAGAAAATAAATATTAAAGAATCCAACGTCTCGTTTGTTACAAAGAGGATAATGTATTTTCACGTTGTTAAAACAGGTCTCAGAATGTTTCGTGTCCAAAGTAGTAGGCAAAAGTGTCAGAAACGGCCGTTTTTCCATCCGTTGGTCCATCCATGGACCAACCCCGGCAAGCGTAGCTTAACCTGATGGATCGACCCACACTGCTGTTATAACTTTAGCCACGAGCTCCTCTTTTAGCCTGCTCTACTCAATCACCAGAATTCCTTCATCCCCCCGCACGGGTCCCCGCGCACGGCACAAACCCGCGGTAGGTCATTACTATCCACCCTCTGCTTTTGTTAGATGGTGGTCACCTAGGGGCCTGACCTCGCCACCCCTGCGTTTAATCGCCCGGTGATTTTAATTACGTCTAATTCTTAGGAAATTAGACCAAGAACGGGGTGGCAACCACGGGAAGGTAAACCAACCAGGCTTGCCTTGAGGATCTACACGACTGTAGCGCTCTCCCTAAAAACCACGCCATCCTACCCTCTCTGAAGGAGAAGGTAAGCTAGGTCTGTATTTACACTACCAAGCAAGCAGAGCAAGCATGTCGTTATGCAACCGCAAAATTATTTGGGCAATGACGCCGCGGACGAACTTGCGAAGAGAGGTTCCGAGATGACAGTGCTGGGCCCGTACCCACTTCATCCTCTGCCTTACTCGCAATTTCGTACATGGATACGCCAAAGATCAACTGATCTCCACAACAAAAGTAACCTCAAAATAATGATAGGGACAATCACGGGCCACTCTCCTTAACTTAACAAAAAGAAGGTGATCTTTGATAGTCGTTTTGGGTAGTCAGACACCTAAAAATCTGATAACCAAGGTAACGTGTTAACCAGTAACTGGGTTGTGCTAGTCAGATAGACAGTCGCTCCTTGTAAAATAGTGATATTCAGCTGCATTTGGTTGGACGGGTTGACGTGGTTCAAGACGAACTTGGTCGGTATTTAAACCTTATTTGCAAGTAGATTTTGCGAATTCTTAAATCTCTGAATAATTTCGGAGATTTAAGAATTGATATCAAAAATTCAAGATTTCGATCGACTACTCCAACGTTGTTTGATATTTGGTCCAGGTGCCATTAAACGCGTGTAACGAAACCATAGCGCGATTCAGAAAAAGGTACGTCATCTATCGAACAAGGAGGTTAACTTTACATTTTAGTATTTTTCAGTTTTTTTTTTTTTGTGAGTTTTAGTATAAAGCCAAAACAAACTCAACAAAGTTGAGAAACATCTAGGCCGTTGATGACAATGTTATGGTTTTGTACATAATATGTGCAGTTAGCTGTTCAGGCCCTGTAGACAAAGTAACATCGCTTCGTAGCGAAACGATATCTAAATTCGTCATCGTCTCTGAGATATCGATAAACATTTCCTAGCGTTAGCGTTCCTTCGTTATCTTTTTTGGCGATCACGATCGAGGCGAAGGCGAACTCTGAAAGCGCTGCTTGTCTACGCATTTGTATGGGATAAACACGATAGCAATTCGTTTCTCTAAGGTTTCGTTACGAATTATAACATTGTCTACCAACTTGCGATAACGATGTCGACAGTCGACTGATCACGTGACTTAGCGCGGTTTATGTCAATCTCATACATTTTAGTCTTTTCTAACTTCGTTATCGTTTTTAAATTGTTACTTTGTCTAAGCCCCCAGTATATTTTGTCGAGTTATGCAAACATAAATATGTGGAGCAGTTCAATTATTTTTCGTGATTTCACGGTTGGTCTCTTAGTGAAAGATGTTTATTACGACGAGGATTACTCGTGTTTTTATATGATGTTGCACTAACGACTACTAATATCTCTATTCTTCATTTTTTACCTAACTGCGCGACGCAAGGGAGAGTAATGTGTTTATCAGCCTATGTATGTATGGTATGCATGTATGTTTGTGCCTTTGTGGTACTATAGAGACCAAACGCGTGGGTTGATTTTGATAGTTCTTACGTCAATTGATTCGTTTTAATCTTGCGAGTGCTACTAAAGACATTACAGTAATCATAATACAATATGTCGAGAAACAGACGCCACGAAAAAGAAAAACAATTGAAGTCAACGAACTATATTAAGTGGAGTATCAAAATAAAGGATTCGAGGAGGCGATTCCACAAATATAACTCACTAAAATGTAGAAAAAAAATATAATACATCTTTTCAAAAAACCCGACTGCAAAAAACAATTAAAAAGTTCCAAACAAGTCTCTTTTCAAGCAGTCTGATGCAGTTGGTGGTATGAATCAATAATTGAATTAAAATAACTGCCATCTGCATCAGACTACTTGAAAAGAGACTTTTTTGGAACTTTTTAGTTAAAAAAAAAAAAAAAAAATCCTGTTGATTTCTGTTGGGTGATTGAGAGCAGTGGTGGCACATCGGTATTGGCCGCGACTTACAAGTTGTAGGTCGTGAGTTCAAACTCAGGCAGGCGCTTTACTTTGTGTAAATTATTTCATCACCAATGCTCTCAAAACGGTGAAGGAAAACATCGTGAGGAAACCGGCATGTCCTAGAACCAAAAATTCGAAGACATGTGACATCCACCAATCCGCATTGGGCCCGCGTGGTGGATTACGGCCCACACCCTCTCACAGAGAGGAGGCCTGTGCCCCAGCCGTGGGGACATTAAAAGGCTAATGATGAATGATGATTGAGAGAGCCGGCAATGTGAGGCAATTTTAGCATCTTTAATGTTACTTTCGCGAGAGCGCTAGGCACCAAGTGCGCAGTGTGGCCAGCTACGAATATGTAAGCGAGCTGCTCTCCATCTCCTCATCATACTCAAGCGAGCTTCGCTCCTTCAAAATGAACACCTTTCTTTAAGGAAAAGAATAGAAATAGAGAATGAATAAAATTTATTCAGCAACAGCACCTACCCGATACACGCACGGTACACAGAAATAACAACAATGAAGAAAAAAAGACATACTTAAAACAAACAAACAGGTGAATTTCAGCGATAGTGCCGACGGGCTGGAGCCGCCTGACGCTGGTTTTCAAATGAACCTTTCTAAGACATAGTCAATTCTCAAATAAAAATCGGTTAAGTGCAAATTTAACTCGCACACGAAGGATTTCGTAGGAATTTTATTATTTGTTGTTATAACGGCAACAGAAATACATATTCTGTGAAAATTTCAACTGTCTACCTATTACGGATCATAAGATACAGCCTGCTGACAGACGGACGGACCACCATTACCATTTGGATACGGAACTCTAAAAAATGAACTTTCCGTAGAAAGTTGATCAAAATTGGTATGGTAGGATATTTTTTTTTGTTTAATTGCGCTAATTCTTCTTTTCACTAAACCCTTATACAACAAGTGCAACAGGTGCAACGGAATTATAATTCAATCAATATTTGAAACACTCAAAGCATTTATTTCAAATAAACCATTTACAGGCATTTTTGAATTATCTAGAAGTCAGTCAGTCAGAAAAAGGAAGATAATTGCACTTTTTAAAGCGTAGATCACAACAGAGTCATCTTCACGCCCTCAGCAGCAGCCGCCGCAAGAGACACCCTGGGTGCAGGACGTCGCGAGACGATCTCCAGCCACCGTAGACCCGGGCTTGCGGTCAGCGAGTAGTGGGTAGCTCGCCGTCCGATCAGCACCAAGCCCGAGAGTCGACGGCGCGTAGTGTCCCACGCGCGCCTCAAAGAGTTGTCAGCAAATCATGACGTGGCCCGCCATGGCCGATGCCTGCCCAGGGGTTGCGGATAAATTCGAAACAGAGTTACCGCGCCCCTGGGCACTCAGGGCAGGGAAAGAACAGGGATGGGTTTTAGTCAGTTAGAGTCTGACACGCCCTCCCGCTTCACCCAGAGCGGGAGATGTCATTGGATGATTTCCCACCCAAAAAAAATAAAAGTGAGACATTTGAGTTAGCATGGCAAACTCTCGAATGCCATGATCGTTCATGACAAACAAGGAGTTATCTAATAACATAATTTATTCCATGGTACTCACGCAGGAGATATTATAGTGCACAAGCGTGTGCGCAGACACAGGTACACTCTCTGTTCCTTCACTCTCATAGTCCGATGGGACGGCAATCCGACACGACCTGGCAGAGATCAGGCGCAGGACTAACGGCTTTACTTGCTTTCCGAGGCATGGGGGTGTCACACCACCAACTTACAAACTCCGGCCAGCTACAGAGTAATTCCTAATGGTAAAAACCCAGTAACAATTTTTGGCCGACCCGGGAATCGAACCCGATACCTCACGCTCAGCAGTCGTGCTTATGACCACGAGACCAACGAGGCAGTTAAAAAAAATTACACAATACCGCCATCTAGCCTCAAAAATAACTTATGACCATCGAAACTTTTTATATCTTTCCCTCGGGAACTGTACTTTATTGTGGATGAAATGTACTATGTCCTTTTTTGTATCTCTGACAACGTACATGTTACTACTTTGTTACTACCCATCGAGAGAGCGCAAAGAGCGATCCTCAAGGTGTCTGCTTGTCGCCCTTTCCTATTTCCCACTAACCTTCTCAATAAATCTTGTGAAGTACTAACAGTTCGACAGTTATTCATAATGAGCACCGTACTTAAACAACATACAGCCCTTCCATATTGCACAGAATTTACTAAAAAAAGACGGAAAGATTTAGTTTGCGTTAATAATAGCACAAAACATGCTTTCACGACCAAATTTTATATGTTCCTTGGACCACTATTATATAACAGACTAAACGCACTAACAAACATTTATCCCCTAAATTATTGTAATTGCAAGAAGACTCTCAAGGAAACTCTTCAAAGTATGTCCTATGAAGACACAGAGAAGTTATTAATTGTATTAGGATAGAGATTGTTCGTATTTTATTTAAATCTAAGATTATTATTATATTATTATTTTTCATTTACGCCTTGACTAGTATATAACGTTTATTTTAGATGCGATTATTTAACAAGAAAAAAGAATTGTACCTACCTCTTATCGCCTGAAACACAGGATTACCTAGTTCAGGCACATAACATGTGTGAACTTTACGTAAATTTAAGCCAAAATTGTATTTATTATTTACCTTATGATTGATGAATAAACATTATTATTATTATATTATTATTATGTATGCAAAATTTTATGGTAATCGGTTTAGTAGTTTAGGAAAGGAGAGGTTACAAAAAAACTTACTTTCGCATTTAATAATATTAAAGTTAGGATGTTAGGTTATAAACACTAAACTAGGTTGTAGTTCCAAGCAGAGCCGCACCAATAACGTGCATTTAATTGGAGGTCACGAAGTAGGTTGTGCTGTGATAATGATTTGTGACAAATAGTGTGATTGCGCGGGCGCAGGCGGTCAGTCAGATTTCGAGTGCCGAGTGCGGATAGTGCCTTGTTTGCTTACTGTTATGTTTTCCATCGTTCCGTCAATGTGTCAAATTCAGTGATTTTTTTTATTTTTTTGCCACAAGTAATAAGGTTCGTACTTTTTATTATTTTAGATAATAATTGTACCTATCTACTGGTTTTTTTGAGTACATTTTTGTAAGCGTTGATTTTTCTTTATTGTATTTGTGTTATTGTTTCGATAAGGAGTTTGAAATAACAACAAACGTAATTGGGTATCATAATTGATTTGATTCGGAAATTATTCATGCGCATTGCGATGGTTTAAATGTGGCATTTTTTCTCTTTATCTTCCTTTATTTAGGTAGACTAGAGCTACAAACAAATATTAAAAATACCACCAAAATATCGGTGGTATTTAATTATTTATTTGTAGTGTTGCTTCTAACTAAATAATTTGTAATCAATGCTTCAAAATAAATAATTTGAAAAGGGCCATCGACTTAAAATTAAGTTAGACTTTTACTTATCCTTGTTTGGTTTAAAACTAATTAAAATGATTTAAAAAATTAGGATTATAAAATTAAATTACGTCTAAGTAATCAAAGTTATCCATTAACTAACGAAAGTACGTTCTATGTGGTCCTTTAATTTTTAACCGACTGGAGGAGGTTCTCAATTCGACTGTATATTTTTTTTTTTTTATGTGTGTTATATAAATTGATGTCAACTGGGTTAGCGAACACAGGTGCAGGTAGAGATCAGGCGTAGGAGGAGGGTGCCACATGGCATTGAACCCAGGATCCCAAGCTCAGCAGTAAAACGAGCAATTAACATCTGAAACAAGACTTACAAGAGATGGAAGCCCAGTGGTAACGGCCGTGTCGTGTGAGTTATAGATTGTGGGTTTTCGCACTTGGAGCCACTTAACTACGTCACTTTTCATCACCACTTCTCTCAAAATAGTGAAAGAAAACATCATGACTAACACGATATAGAACCAATCTGCCTAGCCTTTTCCCAACTATCTTTGGGTCGGCTGCCAGTCTAACCGGATGCAGATGGATACCGATATTTTACAAGGAGTGACTGCCTATCTGACCTTCACAACCCAGTTACTGGAAATACGATACCCCCTTTTTTGTGGGGGTGGGAAATCATCCAAAGACTTCTCCCGCTCTAAGGTGGAGCGGAAGGGCATGCCAGACTCTTACTGACTAAAACCCACCCCTGGTCCTCCCTACCCTGAATGCCCAGGAGCAATACTCTTTCGAATTTATCCTCAATCCCCAGGTAGGCATCGGCCATGACGGGCCCCGTCATGTATGCTGACCACTCTTTGAGGCGCGCGTGGAACACTACGCGCCGTCGACTCTCGGGCTTGGTGCTGATCGGACGGCGAGCTACCCATTACTCGCCGTCCGCAGGCCCGGGTAAAGACGATACCCCTTGGTAAGACTGGTTGTCAGACTTTCGGGCTTCTGACGACCCGTAACGACTGTCAAAGATCCACGATTTACAGCCGAGACCAACGGCATAACGTGCTTTACGAGGCACGGAGGAGTATCTGTATGTAAAGATGGTCACCCATCAATGGATCAACCCCGGCAAGCGTAGCTTAACCAGATGGATTGACCCGTGCAGCTGTTATTACTTTAGCCACGAGCTCCTCAAACACGGTATATATATAACACGATATAGAACCATACATTGCAAAACATGTTACACCCACCAACTAATTGGACCCGCGTGGGTAGATCGACCACTTCCTCTCACTGATGACCTGTGTCCCAGCAATGAGAACATTATAGACTAATTATGACTATACAAACACCTCAATAGTGCTTCGTCATAGAAAATGTATTGATTCGGCTTATCCCTTGAATAAGTTCTTTCCACAACTAATAGAAAACAAGTACAACTTTATTTGAAGATAATTAGTAAATGTTAAGTTATATTATGTACGACAACTATTTATTTTAGCCTTGAATGTCACAATTTCACATATAGCAGCCCTTGTCAATAAGTAACAAGACACACGTGTATAGCTGCCTTCAGCAGCTACTTAGGGCCTCAGCAGACATGCTACTTTTAGCAACTTCGATTGTATGACTCTCTTCATACAGTTTAGTACTATTAGATATTCAGTGGTACAGTCTCGATTTTTGCATCGCGTTTTGGTGACTCTGCGTTTTAAAAATTGCGTCTTTTCTATGTTGCCTCATGGGTATTTAAAAAGATCGGTTTACGAAACTCTTCAGATGAGATGGGTATCGAAATGATATGTGTCCAGTCGGTTCTCTTTTAAATTGAAGACACGTGAACATATTCGCAAAGAGTTGGAAAAATCATCACGGCACTGATTCGTTGTTTTCGTTATTCTCAATGACATTGTTAATTTTTTTGTATGTATCTAAGTATGTATTTATTATTGTATTTTTTTCCGTTTATTCCTTTCCTTAAGTTGCACCTGCCACGTTTTATCTCTGCACCACCCTAAGGTTGACTGGTAGAAAATGCTAAAGGCATTAAGTCTGCCTTAAAAAATAACTCTCTTCTCTTCTTCTTCTCTTAAAATAAGTCTGTTCTAAATAAATATATAAAACTCCATCAACGGCCATTGATCTCATAGTTAGCTGCAGTTATTCAAGTTTTCTCTTTCTTTCATAACATAGGTATCTGTACCTACCCATCACGTCTGTAAACTTTATTTATTTATTAAAACTTCATCCACAAAGGTGGGCACATAATGCGAGCTAATTTATTTTAACCATAAAACTTACTAGTTTATGCCAGCGGCTTTGCCCGCGTTGAATTTGTACAAAATCAAAATCAAAAGTCATTTATTCAAACTAGGCTGAGAACCAGCACTTTTTGAACGTCAAAGTTCTACATAAAGACAGTCCCCCAAAAAACGCCCGCCCGTCACCACTTCCTAGTGTTTTAGCTGTGAAGAAGAAGTGGCCAACAAACTCCCCAGCAACACATCTGTCTGTTAAGTTTTAAGAACTTGAATCTATATAATTCTAAGCAACAATCTTAACATTATGTAAAACAGAAAAATAAATATATGCCGTCTAAAATATAATCATAAAATTAAATAAAATAATCCGCCACTTGCCAGCTAGCACACTCAAACATGCCATTAAAAACCAACTCAAGCATAAACACTAAACCAAATTAAAGAAGCCTCCATACATAACTGGTGTGCCTGCTTACAAGAACAAAGATTGAAACTATCAAAGGGCTGTGATTCGAAGCCACAAGTGATGAACTAGGGCCATCACACTAAATTTGGTAGACAATTATTATATGAACTCATATAATCTGTTATAACCATAAGCTAAATATGGAGAAAGAACATCAAGTGTAACATTGTCTTGCGTTCAACACAGCGACCAACTATTATTATCTTCTAAGTAGTCGTTGATGGAATAGTATGCTTTCGAACAGAGACTAGATTTAATTTTAGTTTTAAATGCATTAAAAGGCAAGTCAAGAAAAGAACGGGGTAGCTTATTGTAAAATTCGATACCGAGACCCTCAAACGAACCATGAACCCTACGAACACGGTGGGAAGGAACATGAAGTTTATACTTATTTCTGGTGTTAAAATTGTGGATATCACTGGTCTTTTTGTACAAATGTATATTTTGTCTAATGTATAATATGTTTGCAAAAATGAATTGAGATGCCACCGTGAGAATTCCAATCTCTTTGAAAATTTCTCGTAAAGAAACTCTTGACCTTAACCTATAGATTGCTCGTACAGCACGTTTTTGTAAAACAAATATATTTTGTATGTCCGCAGCTTTACCCCACAAAAGAATACCATAAGACATAACACTATGGAAATAACTAAAATAGACTAACCGTGCTGTGTCAACGTCAGTATATTGTCTAACTTTTCTGACGGCGTAGGCGGCAGAACTGAGCCTTCCTGATAGGCCTGATATATGTGCGCCCCATTGAAGTTTGGAATCAATACCCAAAAAAACTGCCGAGTCCACAGTTTCAAGCACTTCTTTATTTAAGATGACATTAGGTCCTAGATTTATAACATTAGGTAAGGCAAACTTTATACATTTAGTTTTCTTAGCATTAAGAACCAAGTTATTTGTCGTAAACCAATCCGTAACCATTGAGAGAGCGCTATCTACGTTATCAAAATCATTTCTATTCCTATCTACTTTAAAGATAAGAGAGGTATCATCTGCAAACAGTACTACGTCACAGATACCCTTTAAAAAATATGGTACTTCCCGCACTATAAATTATAGCCTGTGTGCTATTCCAGAATTAAATCTATCTTTTTGTCAAATTTCATCTAGATCCGTTCAGCCGTTGTGGCGTGATTGGGTAACAAACATCCATGCATCCGTTCAAACTATCGCAATTTTAATAAATATTTGTAGAAGTAAAAGAAGCATGTCTGCTAAAGCCCTTCCATTCACATTTAGATTGCATTCCGAGAAATGTAGACGCAAGCAACTAATTTATTGGAGTAACGTCTTACAAGGTCTGGAGACTTGGACGTGAATGCAACGATCCAGGGTATAAACGGCTTCAGTGAAATTACCTTTCAGAGAAATCGATTCAGTTCTTGTCAACTGTCTTCACCAGTTTCAAGGCGATTATCCTTTAAATTTTTTAGCTGAGATTCACTGGTAAAAGCGTGTATGACGTTGAGACGTCGCTCTGTATGAGCTAGTGTAGACTATTTTAGCTACAATCTGTTGCTAGTTACCTTTTTGTAAGTTTACAAGTTTAAATCAAGAACTGTAAGAACTTTGAGAGTGCAGCTGATTTTGTATTCTGAAATCGGGTTGTCTTTAAGACCCTATTTTTTTTTTTGGGGGGTTGGAAATCATCCAATGACTTCTCCCGCTCTACGGTGGAGCGGAAGGGCGTGTCAGACTCTTACTGTGTAAAACCCACCCCAGTTCCTCCCTGCCCTGAATGCCCAGGGGCGAGGTAACTCTTTCAAATTTATCCTCAATCCCCGGGCAGGCATCGGCCATGATGAGCCCCGTCCTGTTTGCTGACAACTCTTTGAGGCGCGCTTGGAATACTACGCAATGCTGATCGGACGGCGAGTTACCCACTACTCGCCGTCTGCAGGCCCGGGTGTCTTTAAGACCCTTTACAGATCATGTGATTAGTTCATTAGTTTCCTATATGGGCTTCTTTTTGGGATAGTTTTGCTGTTTTATCGATTGCTGTAAAGAGCATTTTTGACCTTGATCCTAACTAATATTATAAATGTGAAGTAAGTTTGTTTGTTTGTTATTATTTCACGCCTAAACCACTGAACCAATCATTATGAAATTTTGCATATACGTTGTCAGGGGTACAGAAAAGGACAAAGGGTACCTTTCGACCAGAATAAAATAGTGTTCCCGGGGGAAAGAACAATATCTTTCCACGGTAACTATTGATTTAGGATTCTAGACGCTAGCTTTGCTTCCGTGCGACACAGTAGTACACACACACAGCAGCGGCGGCGGGGCGGGTAGCTTGTCCAGGGGGACTAGCTACCCGCCCCAGCTTCGACCCACTACTGTACTCCACTACTGCACTCTCAGTAGTGGAGTATTGAGTTAAAACTAAATTCGGTATACAGAATAGTCAACCTGTGAAGCCCCAAATCCAAATCCGGGTTGTCAAATTGAACCCCGACGACAACCCGGGTTGACAGCCGATGTTTTTTAATATTTTTTTCTCTTTAATTTTTTTTTTTTTTTTTGTCCGACTCACCAGTGAGTTGCGGGGCTTCACAATAAAAAGGGCTAAAAAAATGTCCAAGAACTGGCAATTTTTTTTCAGCAGACATTTGAAGTTGAAACTCTGAGAAAGCATTATTTGAGAAAAAGCATAAAAAAAAGAATTAAGTTAAAAAGATGTTTCTAATACTACCTAGAAACATCATATTTTATAAATTCATTTACTGTATGAACTTGTAGATAATTGAGCATTTAACAAATAATCAATTATAATCGCGAAATACAATTTTTTCATTCAACTTCACAAAACTGCGTACCTACCTATATCTAAGAAACTAAATGCCGAGACTGGACCCTTATTGCTTGGATAAAAACTAAAAAGCACTTGAAATAGCGGCAGTACCAAAATCAGTACCTAACGTTTGCAATGTGGATTTTATTTTACAATAAAATCTATACCTATACTTATTTAAATATTATAATACAATGAATCTCTGTTTCCCTTGGTCACGGCTTGACGCGTGAACGGCTATACCGATTTCGCCAATTCTTTTTGTTGTGTTTGTTATTGTCAAAAAAAGGTTCTTAAGAAAGAAGAAATTAAGAAAATTGCGCAGAAAGTTGGAAAATTACAGAAAACTTAATGACTATTTAAACTTCGCGCGTTTGATAGTTTGCACGTCAGGACAACGTCTGTCGGGTCAGCTAGTAATAGTTATTTGTGATACTAGTGCGGTAAATTGGATTTTACCAACGAGAAAACGAATGTATGCCCGAGACGAAATCGAGGGCTTACCAAAGTCACGAATTTGTAAATACCAATTTCCGCACGTGTGTCATACAACGAGTTTCAACACATTTGCGAGAAAACAGTACAATAGGTAATGAGACAAACTTTTGTTTTAGATATCAGTCGGAAAGTAGCAATTGTTGCTACTTTGACGTTTCTAATATAAAAATGGCGAATTTGTTAATGGCGCCACGTGAGCGTGGTGAAAATTAGAACTACATCTTTAGTCTCATTCAAGTGAGACAAACGTATTGAATAAAAGAACTTCCAAGGAGGTTCGATCATTCAGCTTATTTATTCTCGTAATGTGAAACTCCTTGGGGGAATTCTTATATATTTTTAAAGGAAATAAAAAACAAAACCTTTCACTGCACGTTCCATTGTATGGTGCGTATTGAATTGAATTTGTTAACATTCGAACAATGTATACAGGCTTTGTAAATGCATTTTTTGAGCAAATGTGTTGAAAAATATATTTTCTAGTGTTGTGTCATCATCTCTTTTGTTTTAGTGTCACATGTATAAATCTTAATTTTTTTCGAAAAGCCCGCAAAAAAAATGTCCTATTTGTAATCTTCTCTTTTGTAACCAAATTGTGATATTCTTCGTTGACTGTTGAAGTTTATTTCTCGATCAACTTTATATCGTTGACCTTCACAGCAACTGCATCGAAGTGAATGTGTCTCGTAAAACAACGGACGTCATAAAAAAACAGCTATTCTGTATCAGTCCTTAATAAATCTATATCCTGCAGGATATCATGGCAAATTGTAAGGGCTATAAGGAAGGATTTCAGGGCTATATTGCGCAATGAGGAAATAGTATGTTGTTTTTCGGAAATGAATCAATTGATAGACGCTGTGTCGTTAGGGATTCGATTTATGTATTCTGGAAGTCATTCTAACATTGCTGCGAATTTTATTAGAGCAGATTACTTTTATACATACACATGGGGCTTTACGTCTATGGTAATATGGTGGCGTGGTGGTCTGTGTTAGCCTTTTTTTTGTGTTGGGATATCATCCTATGACTTCTCCTGCTCTGGGTGGAGCGGGAGGGCATGTCAGACTTTTATTGACTAAAACCCACCCCTGTTCCTTCCTCGCCTGAGTGCCCAGGGGCGCGGTAACTCTGTTACGAATTTATTCGCGACCCATCTGTTATTTTTTTTATGGTTGGGAAATCATCCTATGACTACTCCCGCTCTGGGTGGAGCTGGCGGGCGTGTCAGACTTTAACTGACTAAAAACCACCCCTGTTCCTACCTTGCCTGAGTGCCCAGGAGCGCGGTAGCTCTGTTACGAATTTATCCGGGTCCCTTGGCATGCATGCACCGGCCATGACGGGCTCCCTCAGTGGTGGCTGACATCTCTTTGGAGCGCGCGGAACGTCGACTTAATAATTAAATGATCTTTAAAATGATGGAGGTTTCATAAAAATAAGCTTTATAATTTTTGTGTGATTTCCAATTTTTTATCCGCGTTGGACATAACTTTACAAATTAATTACACAATGTTACAAAAATATAATTTTAAATATTCACATATCAAATTATGATGAAAATTGTCTAAAATAACAATTTTTTTTTTTCAAATATGTTCAATTAAAAACCATTTAAAGTCGCATTTAAAGTATAACTGCGCCATAGGTCAAGAGTGAATAGGTTGCTTCTAGGCAAGCGTGCTCCATCATCGACCACATCATCGCTTACCATCAGGTGAGGTAGTGGTCAAACGTGAGCCTATTAATGATAAAAAAAAGATTAGGTGGTTTGGCATAATTAGGGATAAACATACTCGTACATCGAGGCACTTTATTTGAATTGATAGGCCTTCACGGTAGCCATGATTATGTACACAAATTAAGATAGATGTGAAAAAATGTTTTTACAAAAAAAAACAACCGAATTCCAAAAAAGAAAATTATAAGTACACTACAAATTAAAAAAATAACTTTAATTTCGGAAGTCGGTGTTTGTATTTTATTTCTTCGGTTTTTAACACCAACTTCCGGAATTAAAGTTATGTTTAGTGTATTTTCTGTTTTGGAAGTCGTTTGTTTTTTTTTTTGTAAAAAGTTTTTTATTTTTCACTTTTTAGTTGTTATATATAACTAAAACCCCAATAAAAACGAACGAGGAATTTAAACATACTCGTAATTCAAAATGTCATCTATGTATACGTATTTTTCGTTTTTGTTCAGTTTTCCAGAAAGCGCTGAATCAATATAGATAAAATTTATATGGGACCACCTTGGGAGTGTATTCTTCCCGATTAAAAAATATTTTTTGAAATCGGTCCATAACTGACAGAAAAATCGGTGGCATTACATAAAAAAAAATAAAAAACATACATACTGTCGAACACAGAACCTCCTCCTTCTCTTTTGTTTACCTAATCATTTCTGGCACTAAGTAGATTATAATACCTAGTCTGCTGATTCAAAGTAAACTAACACCCTTTGTAGTGAATGTTCGACATTGTTAAGTTACCACAGTACAGAAACTTTATAGACACCGGTGTACCGGCTGGAGCAATATACATAATAATGTAGTTAGGTACCTACTTTATGCCTTGAACCAAGGTATTTACTTGTAGTTAGTGTTGCGATCTCGACAGATACACTATCGAATCGAAACTGATTTATTTGAGAGTGAATTTATTTTCTTAGAGATCGAAATAATATTGTTTCGTCTATTTCGACTGGAAGCCAACCCCAAAATAGTTGGCAAATTTTTGACAGATTATACGAGACCGAAGAATATAAAGTAAACTCAAAATTCCTAAGTTCTGATCCCGGATACTCAGGTAGGTATTTATAATAACTAAACAAATAAAATACTTGGCTTCGTACTTTTGAGTGCTACAATTCATATAATGTAAATTTAATCGTGGGAATAAACATAACCACGAGACTAACAATAACGTATGTAGATTTAAAATAATGCAAATTAAAGCAGTTTTACATAGCTTTGCCATAGGTTTTATTAAATGTATTTGTATAGTGTTGTGTTATTCCGCAGCCTTTGTCTTGTGATTGCAAGCGCTGGTACAAGAGCATGAAGTTCGATTCTCGCGCTGGACAGCGTGATTTCCACAGGAATGAGAAAGTTATATATTTAATTACAATATACATTATACATCAGGTTAAAAGTAAATAGTGACATAAAAAAGGGAAGCGTCTATCTTATTGGACATCTAAAAATTCGTCCACATCGCTGTCAACAGAAAAAGTGCCCAGAACTAGAACTAGAAAAACTGGCAGCATTGCCACGTTGAATGCCAATGCTGATTCTTTGGCCGAAAAAAGGCCAGCTGTGTGATTAGGGGTTTTGCTCTGCAATTTTTAGATTAAAATATGTGTTCCTATTACTAACTGCAATCTGCCTAGCCTTTTCCCTATCTTGGGGTCGGCTTCCAGTTTAACCGGATGCAGCTGAATACCAGTATTTTATATGGAGCGACTGCCTGTCTGACCTCCACAACCCAGTTACTGGGTAATACGATACCCCTTTGTAAGACTGGTTATCAGACTTTCGGGCTTCTGACAACCCGTAACGACTGTCAACGATCCACGATTGACAGCCAGGACCAAGACCAGGCTTTTTTTTTGTGGGGTGGGTTATCATCCAATGACATCTCCCGCTCTGAGTGGAGCGGGAGGGCGTGTCAGACTCTTACTGACTAAAACCCACCTCTGTTCCTTTCCTGCCCTGAGTGCCCAGGGGCGCGGTAACTCTTTCTCGAATTTATCCACAACCCCTGGGCAGGCATCGGCCATGACGGGCCCAGTCATGATTGCTGACAACTCTTTGAAGCGTGCGTGGAACACTATGCGCCGTCGACTCTCGGGCCTGGTGCTGATAGGACGGTGAGCTACCCATTACTCGCCGTCCGCAGGCCCGGCTTAGCGTGCTTGCCGAAGCACGTAGGAGTCTCGGCATGTAAAGATGGTCACCAATCTATATACCAAGCCCGGCAAGCGTAGCTTAACCTAATGGATCGACCCGTGTGGCTGTTAAATGTGGGTCACCTCTGCTAAATCCTCCAGGGAAAACAGTCAAGATTTTTATTTTATATTTTATGTTTTTACTAAACAAAGGTTTGCTTTCACGATAAATTTTTGTATCTACCGACACAAGTGGATCTGCGACGTAATATCCGTTTGTTGATCCATGCGCATATTCAATATAAACACATACATTTTAAATTTGCCATCTCAGAATATTTGATGCTTGCAATTTTGCGTGTAGTTTGGCAAAGATGCAGGCAGTCATGAGATATTATATTATTTTTAAAAGGGTCATATGTGCGTAATTGATTAGTTATGTTCTCCAATATTTGCAAAGAGCTTTAGTTTGCCATCGTATTAAAGATAATTGACCGGCAAATTATATGTTTTCACTTTAATAAGAAGGTAGGTAGGTAGGTACTCTGAGAAACAAAAAACAAAATAAAGAATGTTGGCTGTTCATCTGAGACTGAGGTAAATACCCAATGAGTTTTTTTGGATGCAAGTTCTTTTTTGCCGTAAAAGGCAAGTGACGGTAAACTGGTTGCACTTTGGCCATTTTTTCGACATCGCGTTGCAATAAAACAGCTATCAGAATCATCCAATCAACATAATAAATCCTATGTCCACACTCATATTACAAAGAGGAAAGATTTGTATTTTTGTATGTAACGAATAAACTTAAAAACTACAGGACCGATTTTAATCGGTTTTTCACCAATAGAAAGCTAGATTATCAGCGAATAACATAGGCCACTTTTATCCCGGGAAAAGTAACAGTTCCCACGGGATAGGTCACGGGAGCGAAGCCGCGAACAAAGTGCTAGTCACTACATAGTATAAAACAAAGTCGCTTTCTCTGTCCCTATATCCCTATGTATGCTTAAATCTTTAAAACTACGCAACGGATTTTGATGCAGTTTTTTTTTAATAGATAGAGTGATTGAAGAGGAAGGTTTATATGTATAATTTGTACCCGAGCGAAGCTGGGGCGGGTCGCTAGTTAGTTATAATTTGGTTTTATTTTTTATTTTAGAACCGATAATATTTATCTGTGAGCCTTATTTTCTAATAGAGTGTGAGTGTTGTTATAATTATACTAATTTTAAAGTTCAATAGAATGTTACCGATTATTTTTATTGTAACACATTCAAATGGTTTTTAAAGATTTTATATTACTGGTAATTAAATACGCAAACTAATGGTAACAATCATCACTTATTTCTGAGCCAATAGGGTACCGTACACAAAGGTTAACCAACGGAAACCTTATTACTAAGCTTCTCCTGGCCAAGGGTTGTAGATAAATTCGAAAGAGAGTTACCGCGCCAGTGGGCACTCAGGGCAGGGAAGGAACAGGTGTAGGTTTTAGTCAGTAAGAGACTGACACGCCCTCCCGCTCTGGGTGGAGCGGGAGGGCGATTTCCCACGCACGAAAAAAAAAACACTACCAATCTTCTGCTGTCCGTCTGTCAGTCAGCGGACTGTATCTCATGAACTGGGTGACCTGTCAGTTTACCAAAAAAGTTCAAAAAAAATTAAAAAGATTATTTGTCATTTCATCATTGCTACAGTGTGTGACTGATTGTGAAGTGAAGTATAGTGTTGTGTTGTACATCTGCATCTGATGCATTTGTTAAAAGAAGTGTTTGCCAAATAAATGTTTGTAAAACAAGTGTTTTTTAAATAAAACATTTGCGAATAAGTTGTTTGTGGAATAAATAGTATACGGAACGTTGGTTGTAAAATGATAATTTGTCAATGGAGTTTTAGTGAAACTTTAGTGAACCCATGGTTATAGGTAGAAATTTTCACAGAGTGTGTTTTATATTGCGATACGAAACCCTTCGTACACGAGGAAAACTCGCTCTAAACTGGTTTTACTCGCTTCTTCCTCAACTCAGTCTCTTTCAGTCAAATTGAAAGATTTTACTTGTTATTATTTATTGATATTAATCGAAAGTTTTTTTTGTTGCCATGGCGACTAAGTCAAGTGGAGTGGAGAATATTACCTTCAAAAGGCCTTGCCAACCTAACCATTAACAAAACTGTTAAAGCCTCCATTATTAGAAAAATCAGAGTTTAACATGATGAACTAAATACTTAATAACCCGCAGTTAAATGACAAAAATGACCTTGCATGCAGCCTAAGTGGATCAAAACATCAAACTACACATAAGTGAGAGTTGTTTTTTACAGAAAGAATCATTTAAAAAATACGGGAATATTAAAAAAAAAATTTAAAGCACTGAGACACACACCCAATGCGGGTTGGTGGATGTGACATGTCTTCGAATTTTTGGTTTTAAGACATGCCAGTTTCCTCACGATGTTTTCCTTCACCATTTTTAGAGCAGTGGTGATGAAATAATTTACACAAAGTAAAGCACCTGCCTGGGTTTGAACTCACGACCTACAACTTGTAAGTCGCGGCCATTACCACTGGGCTACCAGTGGCCACATACATTTTATGTTTAACACTATTTAAGTCATATAACCTAATTTCACGCCTCTTCACCACATGACCATGTCACCAGATAGTTGCAAATACTGTAAGGTTGTTATATACGCTATGAGAGTCCAACTCTCGATATATTTTAACAGCTATTTCAAATACAATAAATCTCATCCAAATTTAGACAATAAGAATGTATGGGAGTCTTTTTTAATTAAATAAAAAGTTTACTATTTGACGTGTATTTTCATAAATTAACGGCACCCATATCAAACGATTCATTTCCAATTTTTCTGTCACTAGTTTTCAAACAAATATAAAAAAAAACTTTTTATTTTTCACATTTTATTTGTTGTAAATCATAACCACAAATGCACGAGTCACTATAAAAAAAATACCCAAATCGCTTCGTGTGCCTTTAAAATTTGTAGAGTTCCCTCGATTTCTCCAGGATTCTATCATCAGATCCTGACCTAAAGACTACCTGAAAAGTATGCCCTTTCAAACAAAAAAAGAATTTTCCAAAACGATCTAGGCATCTTCGAAGAATCGGGAAACATACATAAAAAATAAAAGATTAAAAACCTCCTCCTTTTTTGAATTCGATTGAAAACTGTTTTGCAACAAACGTCTCGCTCAAAACTCCTCTTGGTTATTATTAATTTGTTTTCGTTTTATTTTGATGAAACTCTCCAGAGATGTCATTATCATAACTGCTTTTGCGAAAGACGGACAAGGTGAACCTATCACGAAGGTATCAACCTTCTGTTATCCGGGAAACTTCCTCCCATTATTATAATATTACCTTGACATTGAAATGTCGCTATGCCAGTAACTGTGAGGAAACTGTATCAGAGACCTTGAGATCATTGAGACAGGTTGCGAATTTCTCATGGTGTTTGTTTAAAAATATTCCAATTTCATGCTAAATCTTCAACACGATCGATTAGGCAAACTTTTACTTAGTCGAAGGTCTTACTGTGCGTGGAAAATATATTATCTAGTAGCTGGTAATTACAATAAAAAACCTATTACACCAATTGATCGATCTTCGATCGATGGTAGAGTGCATTAGTCGACGTCGATCGATAGTTTCTATTACAGCAATTGATCGACCGTAGATAGATGCCATCGATCGATGGTAGAATGAATTAGTCGACGTCGATCGATAGTTTCTATTACAGCAATCGATCGACCGTGGATAGATGCCATCGATCGATGGTAGAATGAATTAGTCAACGTCGATCGATAGTTTCTACTACAGCAATCGATCGACCGTGGATAGATGCCATCGATCGATGGTAGAATTAATTAGTCGACGTCGATCGATAGTTTCTACTAGGTACACCAATTGATCGAGCGTCGATCGATGGTAGAATGATCAATAATTAGTCGACATCGACCGGTCGATTGTTTATCTACCGGTATCAGTCGATCAGCCAAAGCAATTACACCAATCAATCAGCGTCGATCAATCGATTGGTGTAATAACACCCTAATATCAGTCTGCAACTTTCCCACTGCTGGGCAAAAGTTACTTTTTATACAGAAAAGGCGTGAGCAGTATTGCCCAAAACATGGGTTACGACCCACTGGTAAGTCGTGAGCGAATATTACATAGACCCTGAAATACCGAAAAAAAAAAAAAAACAAATCTTTTTCATTATTTTCTCAATAATACCGACAAGAAGTACTTGTAAGATAATCGATTGTAACTTTATCTTTATTTATAAGTTTTCTTCATGATGGTCAATATATGTTTTTATTAGGTGGGTCCTGCAGGTGTATTCGCTAACTCAGTTGACATCAATTTGATGGGCACTATGCAGTACATTGCTGCTTTGACGTATAGGACAACAAAAATGTACTACGTAGTGCCTATTATAATCGATGTCCACCAAGCAATATACTATAAAGTGCCTATCAAATTGATGTCAACTTAGTTAACGGATATATCTCCTAGTCCACTAAACTTTGGGAACTAGTGGGCTAGAGCATTAATCACCACGCCTGCTCAAAGCGGGTTAACTAAAGGTCCAAGATTTCTCAGAATTATCATGCTTTTCTGTCCCACGCTTAGTGAAGTTCGCTGTCGTTATCCCTTACCCTTGTTATGGTTTGTCCTCGTAACAAATCAAGCTTGTTAAAATCGTTATGGAATGTCCGAAATTCCTCTTATATTATAATTATTCCATCTACCATCGTCCTCTTCCGACATTGTGAATCAGTACTGTCAAACGGGGCGAATAGGGACGCAGGGATAAATAGAAACGAACCTTTGAAAAGGTTTTTCATATTATTTAGATTTTTTCAGCATTTGAGTATTTCAATTTGCTCGGAGCAATATCCGGAGCGAGAGAAGTTACTTAATGATTTCCCAATCCAAAAAAAGAAACATTATCGAGTTATCAAAGTGAAATTCTTAATCAAAGTTTTGTTTCTATTTACCCCCTTTTTACCTTCTTTTTTGGGGTTGGGAAATCATCCTACGACTTCTACTGACTAAAACCCACCCCTGTGCCTTCCCTGCCCTGAGTACCCAGGGGCGCGGCAACTCTGTTTCGAATTTATCCACGACCCCTGGGCAGGCATCCGCCATGACGTTTATTTTATTTTTATTTTTGTTTTTGCTTCTTTTTTATATTTTACGTGTGTTTATCTTTGTTCAATATTTTTATTTTTTTATTTTTTCACCTGTTATGTTGTTACTCACACAAGTTATATAATTAACTAACTCTTTGCTATGGGGGAGCCCTAGTGACCTGTAACACAGGTTTTGTTTATAAACCTACTTCAGGCACCAGTCTCTTACAATGGAAAAATATTATTTGCATTAGTTACAAACAATGTAATTTTTAAGTTAACCAATTGTGAAGAGAGAACAAATGACATTTGAATTTTAATTTTGAATTTGAATTTGACGGGCCCCGTCATGCGTTGCTGAAAACTCTTTAAGGCGCGCGTGGAACACTACTCGCCGTCGACACTCGGGCCTGGTTCTGATCGGCCCTTTTTTACCCCTGTGTTTCTTTTTACCCCGTTTGTAGGTATTCACTGTTCTGCGACATTACCATCCATCAAAGACCATTATATCAAAACGAAAATGTTTGTTATCTCTTTACCTTCTTTAATCTTTATCTCCCTCATCCTACCCTTTCCTGATACCTACAACCTGAGGTCTTTATGTCAAGAGTGAATAGGTTACTTTTAGACAAGCGTGCACTATCGTCGACCATAATCATCGCTTACCATCAGGTGAGATAGTGCTCAAACACGAGTCTGTCTATATAATAATCTTATTTCCTATTAATATTATAAATGCGAAAGTTTGTATGGATATTTTGTTACTCAATCACGCCAGAGCGGCTAAACGGATCTGGATGAAATTTGGCACAGAGATAGAATATAGTCTGGAAGTACTAATCCCTTGCGGGAAAAGTCGCTAGTACAAGCTAGTAATATAGTAAATCTCTCTCAAATTACGGTAATTCTTTTACTGATAAACATCTACATATACTATCATTGAGTGACATAAGTTTTTAATCTCGGAAATACTCGTAGCACTGTTTCTGTAGGATAGGTTAAGGAAGCGAACAAGCGTGCAGAAAGTATTAGTAAAATATATTGAATTTGGTAAGGGTGCCACATAATAATAAGGGTCTTAGAAAGCCGTCTCTCTTCATAACGATTGCTTTCATGAAGCCTTTCCCTTTGCTGAGTAAACCGTCTGTCGGGATTACGTTTCCGCCTCTGTTATAAACACATCAGTGTTTGAATATTGAGGAAGGGAACAGAAACCATGAGAATTGAATTGTCAACAGAATTTGCATTTAAATTATGAGGAATTAATAGCTTTTCAAAATTAGGTATTTGAATTTTCTACTTTCTAGTCCTGGAGTTGATGATTTATTAATCTTCAAAAACCCATTAGTTATATGTTTCTTGATGCCAAAGATCAGCAGCATTTTTTCACGTATACGAATAGATGAAGGGGTATAAGGGTATCCCTTTATGAGCTATCTATTTGACCCGTGCTAAAATTCCTCTAACAGACTGTTTCGTAGTTTTTTATGGTTCCGTACTCGAAGAGTCCAAACGGAGCCCTTTTGCTGTCACTCACGTGTCCATCTGTCCGTCATTCTGTTTGTCCGTCGTCCACAAAATTTTGTTCCGAAGGTTTTTGTAACTTCCGATTGACCTATGAACTAGAAAGGTGATAATTTTTATTATTACGTATATGTTACTAACAAGTACCAAGTCCAATATATTGATAAATCAGATTTTTTCTTAGATCTGTAATAATTGAAATAATAATCTTCCTTGATTTCCTTGCTTCCGTATCATAAGCTGTAGGTACCTAGCATTTGCCCTAAGGTTAACCGGAGGAAAAATAATGAATGATATTAATAGCATACTAATAGTAGGTACCTATGTGTGTGCAGGACAGTTTGATCGATTGTTTTCTATATTGGTTTCCAACAATAATATCATTAATCTTGAAGTCATTACAATACAAAACATAACATCACATTATGACTACTACCCATGGGGATAAGCAGACATGCCTTTCTTTTTTTCTTTTTTTATCCGAAAGAATATACTCCCGAGGTAGTCCCATATAAATGTTATCGAAAAATCTTCAGCGCTTTTTGAGAAACTGAACAAAAACGAAAAATACGTTAACCTCGATGACGTTTTGGTGTTCTCCAAATGTTTAAATTACACGTTCCATGTTTTGTGGGTTTTTAGTTCTGGGGTATAACAACTAAAATGTGAAAAATATAAAAAAAAAAATTACAAAAAAAAACAACCGACTTCCAAAATAAAAATACACTAAAAATTAAAAAATAACTTTAATTTCGGCAGTCGGTGTCAAATAACGAAGACGTAAAATACAAACACCGACTTCCGAAATTAGTTATTTTTTAATTTTTAGTGTATTTTTTTTTTGGAAGTCGATTGTTTTTTTTTTGTAAAAAAGTTTTTTTGACTTAAGATTTCCTCTCTGTGAGAGACAATGAGCCACCATCCACCTCGCGAGCCCGGTGCTGGTTGGTCGATGTCACATTTCGAATTTTTAGTCCTAGAATTTTGTTTCTTCACGATGTTTTCCTTCACCGTTTTGATAGCAGTAGTTCGATGCGTAGATGCAGTTTTTAAAATATGACCACACCTTTCCGTTACACCCTGTATACAGATGACTTATAATACTTATTCTTTACCCTATTTCTGTTAAATTAGAAACAAATACACGAAGCTTATTTACATTTGGAACCGAAGGTATTATTATAGTATCACTACGTGGTTTTGTAGAAAAATAAATTACTTTGTAATAATTAGAACGACAGCTGATTAATATTATAAGTGAAAGTCACGTATTAGTAATGTGTCGTCACTACATTTTTTTTTTGATGTTATGTTTTGTTTTTGATTTTGTGGTAGCCAAAATTGTTATTAATCTCATTAATCTCTACACAACAATAATAATAATAAAACTCTTTATTTTCAGACTACTTTGGCCCATAGATAATATATACCTGACAGAATAACATTTATATTATGATACAGTTTGTGTTAAAATATAGAAAATTAAGCCTATGTTAGTAATCTTCCATGACGAGGTGCAGAAAACATGTTGGTACACTTACCACGAACGCTTTTTTTAATTTTTTCTCTCTTTTGGATGGTGGGAAATGATCCTATGACTTCTTCCGCTCTAGGGTGGAGCGGAAGGGCGCTGTCAGGCCACGAATGCCTTGACGTTGACGTTGCGGCGCGATTACAGCAGCTGCACTCTTGGCTTGTAACTTATCTTCAAATCTTCTCCTTATGTAAATCAAAGTTGGGTTAGTTACACTATTTATAACTAAAGAACGGCTGGACCGATTTCAATCTTTGATTTGTAGAACCCCGAAAAAAAATCCAAAAAAAATTAATGAAGGAAATTAATTTTCTCATAGATTTTGTATGGAACGGATATTATGTTCATTGATTCTGAGGCGGTACGACGCTTTTTTTTATTTTTTTTTTATTCTTGATAGACACGCGTTTGACCACTATCTCACCTGATGGTAAGCGATGATGTGGTCGAAGATGGAGCAGGCTTGCCTAGAAGTAACCTATCATTCTTGACTTAAAGACTCGTTAAGTTCGCCGGGACAGCTAGTCTGTCTATAGTCCTGACTGACTGATATATCAACGCACAGCCGAAACCGCTGGTCCTAGAGACATGAAATTTGGAGGGTGTGTTCTTTGTGAAGAGTAGGTATCCACTAAGAAAGGGTTTTTTTGAAATTTAACCCTTAAGGAGGGTGAAAATGGGGTTAAAAGTTTATAACGGGGGAAGTACAGACTGTTGTCAACATTACCTGACCCACCCTAAAATCAAACGACTTTGGACCCTCTGCCTGTAACATTAATGTTTATTTAATTTATATGAGCTTATCACACCAGTGCACGAGGACTCGATGAACAAAAATACAATAATAACACAGACACTAAAATTTGATCTTTAACACGTAACGTTAAGGTAAACCCACCCAACATAGTCGGAGCCACCGGCATTATATATGTTTTTGTTAAGCTATTTCAATCATTATCTCGTTAACATTAAAGTTGAAAAGCTTTTAAGTCACACTACATAATTACAACCCAATCTTTAATTTCGCGTATTCCCAACAAGTTCTTGTGGCTTAGCGGTTTGATGCTGGGTTGAAAAGTTTATGTATAGTCTGTAGTTCTTTACAATAATACAAGAAATAGTTTTGGAATATAAATTGAAAGCAAAACAATATATTTGTCGCAGGATTTGATCTCGAACCTTGTTTTTCTCAGTCTTACACACAGACCACGAAACCAGAATTACTTGAACTCAATCATTAAAATAAGCTATTACACTTATCATATTATAACAAATAGTTATAAAATATAACCTAATGCTAACGTTTTAAAGATCAAATTTGCGTGTCTGTATTATTATTGTATTTGTTCATCAAATCCTCGAGCAGTTGTCTGATAAGCTCATATAAATTAAATAAACCTTAATGTTACACGCAGAGGGTCCAAAGTCGTTTGATTTTAGGTTGGGTCAGGTAATGTTGACAACAGTCTGTACTAGTTCCACGCGGGCGAAGCCGCTGTCAGAGGCTAGTTACTCTATATATAAAACCATGCTTTGTTTCTTTTTTTTTGTTTTTTTGGGGGGTGGGAAATCATCTTATGACTCTTTCCGCTCTGGGGTGGAGCGGAAGGGCGTGTCAGACTCTTACTGACTAAAACCCACCCCTGTTCCTTCCTGCCCTACGCGCCCGGGGGCGAGGTAACTCTTTCGAATTTATCCTCCACCCCCGGGCAGATGCTTTGTTTCTTACAAAAAAAAATGAACAAATATACCGGGTTCAAGGTAACAATGTACCGGACGGTCGGGGTTCCCGAGTGAAAACCTCCTAAGTCCTAATAATTATTATTATTTATCAGTGTTATTATTGCAAAAGGTGTAAGTTAACGAAAAGCATTTTTGAATTATTCAATTTGATATTTAACTACCTGCTAAGTTATAAAAATAACGTGAAGTTATCCCACATTAATTCGAATCACTCCGAATTTAAGCTCATTGGTTTTGACTAGAAGTCCCATCTTAGTTAAGTTTAAGGACTTACTTAGATCTTAGGTAAAGTAATAACTTAGTATACATAGTAACTTGCTCGTCGCCTCAAACTTTGTGGTTTAAGTTGCAGTAGGTCAGAGAGCTCAAAGTTTGCGACTTAAATAACCTTTTAAACGATTTTTAAGTAGCTGGTCTAAACTTTCAACTTTCAAGTTATCGGAACTTTTCATCAATAGCGATTAATTAATATTTTCTTTGATCATCACAGAACTTATAAAATGTAACTGAATTTCTCGTGGCTTCAAATTTAATGGAAAAGGCGATTATGAACTTTTTCTTTATTAATCTCAGTTGAGAGGAAGTAGGAGGACTAACAAGTGGGCCTGTGTAGTTTATGCTAAACTCATGAGATAACTCGACTGCGCAGTTACTTTAGTTCAATTATTGATTTCATGTCACCAACTTCTACAGACTACTTGAAAAGTGACTTATTTGGAACTTTGTAGTTATTTTTAAAATCGGGTTTTTTTGTTTTTTACATTTTATTGAGTTATAATTTACTTTTTTATTTTTCTTTCTCAAAAATGGCGTCTGTTTGTCGGCATATTGTATTTGATTACTGTCATGTCTTTAGTAGCACTCGCAAGATCACAAATCAATTGACGTAAGTTTTAACAAAACCGGCCCACGCGTTTGGTCTCTCAAGCGCCACAAGGGGTTGATGATAAATTCTAAAGAGTTATCTCGCCCCTGGGCATTCAGGGCAGGGAAGGAACAGGGGTGAGTTTTAGTCAGTAATAGTCTGACACGCCCTCCCGCTCCACCCTAGAGCGGGAGATGTCATTGGATGATTTCCCACCCCACAAAAAAAAAGGAACAAACATACATACATATAGGCTGATAAACATATAACCCTCCTTTGCATCACGCAGTCAGGTAAGACGGCGAGAGTGTATTAATATTTCTATTGCTAGCGTGTTGCTGCTATTATTTGTTGTTAAAATAATAAAAATCAAATAAATTGAAAATTAAAGGGAAAGAATTAAAGGGCCTCTACTAGAAACGTGTATTTTGGCTTTTTTTAAATGTACGGTACGGAACCTTCGTGTGCGAGTCCAGCTCGCACTTGGCCGGTATTTTTGGACACGCACAGTTTATTTTTTATTTGTTTTGCTAGTTTCAAAAACATTCTTTCGTTTGTTTCGGTGTTTCTTCTCAGAGGTCAGCTAGGAATCATCGGCCTCATCTAGCTAAAACAGACAAAAAAAAAATCATTTGTCATTCATTTATTATTTATCATTCTTGTGTGAGGTACAAATAAATAGTTTTTCTTTCTTTTTTGTTTGTACAGTTCAAAAAATTATAATGCAATCCTCATACGCGCTTGCATCGAATCTCGAATCAAATTTGACCTTGGTTTCATAATCGAACATCAATTATTAAAGATAAACAATACATTAATTATACCCATACTTGATCATACTTAATTTATTGCTTCCATACAAATTGGTGTCCATCACCATAAAAGCAAAGAAACTACGGGGCCAAGGCGAAATTATAAATGTCATTACCTTTTAAAGAAAAAAGTTTCACATAAATTAGCGGCTGTTTCATAACAGCTTCTAAAACAGTATTTTAATACAAAGTCATTTTACTATGAGAGCACTTTCTGTTACAAGGACTTCGGCTTAGATTTCGTAATGTGAACTAATTTTTGTTTGACAAATTTGTTTTTGTTGTAACAACTCTCGGGTAACTGAAACAAAGTTATTTTTTGCATCACCAGTTCGTAAACGTCAAATTGTATTATCATGCAAACCTAATCTGAAGCAAGTCATTCTACCCGGTGCTGGGCCGGCGGTGTATCTCTGCTGCTGCCGGCTGTAACTAGCCAATTAATATACTTAGTACGAGTACTTAATTTGGTCAATTATGTGATTTGAATCAGCATCATCATCATCATCAGCCTATAGCAGTCCACTGCTGGACATAGGCCTCTCCAATTGCACACCATTTGGCTCGGTTCTCGGCAACTCTCATTCTAGCTGCTACCAGCCACTCAGCGAAGATCATCGCTCCATCTAGCCTGAGGGCGTCCTACCTTACGATTGCGCATTCGCGGTCTCCACTCGAAAACACGTCTACCCCAACGATCATCGGTTCTACGGCTAAAATGGCCGGCCCATTGCCACTTCAGCTTGATTATTCTGTGAGCTATGTCGACAACAAACCTTTGAATACGGAACCACAACTTAATAATCGTCTGAAAAATTTTACAGTGCGTTCTGCAACTAACAGCGGGGGCCAACCAACTACCACTCCTCATGGCTTGCTTTGTTTATCTTTCAGTAGGTGTGAAAAGCAAAGTATGCTTCTTGGGGATAAAGATGTTTTTGCCTTGGGCCAGCATGAATCCCTCACTGCATCAATTTTAGTCCTTTTTTCGCTTCGTCCTTTCGCTCGTGAGTTATTATAATCTAAACTACCTCGCTCCGCTCGGATGTTAACTCTGGCTTCCTTCATTGCGGTCGGGCGTCGATAAGACACCCTTGACATAAAACGCTGCTTTATCCCATTGCTGTATAATCTTCTATTTACCATTAAAAACTAGTGGTATGAATACAACCAACTTCTAAAAATTGCAAATAACTTTAATTTTGGTAGTCGGGGTTTGTATTTTGTTTCTTTGTTATTTGATACCGAATTCTGAAATTAAAGTTATTTTGCAATTTTTAGAAGTCTGTTGTAGTTTTTGTAAAATAGTTTTTTTTTTAAATTTTTTAGTCGTTGTACCCCAAAACTAAATCTAAATATTAAAGTTATATCCGAATAGATAACCCCAATAACATGGAATTTGAACATTTGGAGACAACCAAAACGTCATCGTCCCGCGTCGTCGTCGTCGTCGTCGTCGTCGTCGTCGTAGTCATTGTTGTGTATGTCGTTAATTTGTGGCAAATAAATTCTTTTTCTTTCTTTCATCTGTGTATACATATTTTTTGTTTATGTTGATTTTTTCAAAAAGTGCATAATCAATTTCGATAACATTTTTAAGGGACCACCACCACAGTATGTCCTACCAAACAAAAAAAGAATCATTATAATCTATTTACAAGTGGCGAAGAAATCGCGTAATAAACAAAGAAAAAAAACATACATACGAATTGAGAACCTCCTCCTTTTGGAAATCGGTTAAAACGTAAGATAATTTCACTCCTAAATACCCAGAAGGGTTTGGCAGACGTAATAAATTTTAATAACAGGCATTGATAAGTTTATGTCCCATTAATCATCCACCGAGCATAAATCCAGTTATTACTGAGATACGATAAAACAGCCACACAGGTCTTTTTTGTTTATTTTTTAAAACGTTGCCCCCGTACATGGAATTATTCCTGTATTGTTTGTGCATTCAGAAACATATAAACTCACACACACAAGAAACCAAGACCCGGAACATCTATTTGTAGGCCATACAAATATTTGTTCCGTGCAAGGATCGAACCCGCGACACGCAGCGCAGCAGTCGAACGCTCAACCACTGCACCAACCATGCCGCCGAAGTAGGTCGATCTCTAAGGTTAAAAAACGCTTGCCAATCCTGGTCAAACCATAGCCATCCATAACAAATAAGACCGCTTCGTGGTTCATAAAGCACGATGACATTGGAAGATCTTTGACTATGGTTAAGGGTAGTCAGAAGACCGAAGAAGTTTCAATCATTTTTACCAAAGGGACTAGAGACGATAGTCTTGCCCAGGATCTGGAACTTCTACAACCTCCCTTCTCTACCTTCTTTCTTGCCTAATGAAAATACTAACTGTTAGCTAACCTCAATCACAAAATTTTGTTGTTAAAAGGTTGGGCAGATGGTGATGCGTTATTTAACATTCGATAAGTAATGCAATCAATCTACACCTTTTGATAACAAAGATCTTTGCAGATTCACGTCGGTCAATAGCCGAAGTCAATCTATCAAATAAGGATATAAAGGCCAACTTCTAAACCAACTTTCTATTAATATTCATAATCCAGTAGATCATGTCATGTATACGTGTGGTGTACAAATTATTGACATTTATGACATATAAATAAAATGGAAACTGGATTGTTGAACTCAAGAACCGGTTTTCTGAAGTGGATTTTGGAGGATTTCATAAAAATGATGATGATTGTCTTAATCCATACGTCAGTTGTCAATCACAGACAGGCAGCAGAATAACAATCTCTCAGATAAAATCACTAGAAAGATATGAGTAACTGAATATTTCCAAAGATTTTAGATAATCTTAAATATGATATCTGGATTTACCTTCAAATGAAAACATCAGCAATAACTACGTCGATAAAAGGTCATCTTATCGATAGTCCATTTTCTGGTCCAGATAAATTAGATAAACGCATGCAGAGGTATGTATTTGTTTGAGAGATGCATTTGGTTAGAGATTTGGTTAGAGGCATGCATTGTATTTTATTTGTATTTAATAAAATTTTACTTTTAATTAAATTTGATTTATTTTGTTTTTTATTTGTTTTATTTTTTTCTTGACTTTATTGTACTTACTGATATTATATTTTGATGAATATTTTAGTTTGGTTATATTTAATTTTAATGTACTTACAAAATATGTTTTCATGTAAATTATAATTGAAAAATGTTAAAAATTCAAAAATAATGTTATGTTTTGGAATTCAGTGAGTTAATTCATTAAGTTTGTGTAATATTCTTAATTAGAATAAGTAAAACAGTTACAAAATATGTTTCTTGTCTTATAAGAATTGAATTGAAATAATTATGTTGTATGCATGCAATTAATGACAAATAAAGGCTTTATTATTACTATTATTTAGCAAAGGCATATTTTTTTTATGTCTCTTCTTTTTATTAAACTTCACATTCATATGACACCTCCATTCTTTGAAAGGTTATTTAAAGATGTACTTCGAACTATAAGTAAGCCGCATTTCAATAGCAATGTTATTGTTGTTTTGGTATTGACGTAGTGTATATCTCATTATCACTCTCCTTCTTTTACTTTACCTATATTTTTCACACTATTCCTCCATCGTTTCTTTGTTTCATCTACTCTTGTAACTTTCCAACTTCATAACAGAAACTTGCCTTCCACTGTGTATTATCTAGAACTAGTTTCTGCCATCGGATTCGCCCGCGTGGAATTAGTACTGCCACCATTATTAATTATGGCCTATATGCTATTTCAGAATAAAATATATATCTGTGTCAAATTTCATCAAGATCCATCCATTCACCCATCCAAACTTTCGAATTCATAATATTAAGTAGGAAGTAGGAGAGAGTAAATAAACATGCTACAGTTTATGTAATGCGCCTCTTCAAATACAGCAAATAATTTCACTTTTTGAAGGAAAATTTTGAATACAAAATGTGAAGGAATTTGAGAGAGATTTCCCAAATACCCGGAAGGGATCAGCTTCTCGAACCTAGGTTAGATTTTATCAACCGGGTTTACTCACCCTTTAGTAAAGGTCCCAGGAACTGGATTATGAGCCTTCACGTATCAAATAGGTACTTAGGTTTCGGGTCAATGACACGATCAAGTTTTATCTTGACTGTCCTTTTGTGGAGCGTTAAACTTACCCGGTTTCTGTATGCAATTACGAGTAGTGACTATACAATCGTAGCATAGGCAGTTCTGTTCTGTGGGAGGAATATAAAATAACAAAAAAAAAAAAAAACATACTATTTATTTCCACATGTATTCATAAAATTATTACATACGAGTAACTATACAAAAATAGCGCTTAATCTTTTTGAGGCATGATTATGTGCACTATCGATTTAGCTTGGTTACTCGCTCACAGTCCTTTATCTGGCAATGAACCCACACGTAGGCCCCTCTCCTATTCTATACTTTTCAACGGTAAAGTAGTGTAAGTAAAACAGGTGTAGTAAGTAAAACAGGGAGTGTGCGTGACGGTTAACAGGACCGAATAGAACAAAAAAAGAAAACGTCTTGCGCTGGCCCCAATTCATCATCATGTAACCTACCTTTCTCGAAAAACCTAGAAATACTTAACAATAAATTAACAATACCAAATAGGAACTTTCTGTACCAATACTTTTTATTTTTAACTGACTTCGAAAAAAGAAGGAGGAGGTTCTATGCTCGACTGTATATATGTTTTTTTTTATGTATGTCCACCGATTTCTCTGTCAATAGAGGACCGATTTTCAAAATTCTTTTTTTATCCGATAGAATATACTCCCGAGGTGATCTAATATATTTTTTTTTCGAAATTGCTTTAGCGCTTTTTGAAAAACTGAACAAAAACAAAAAATACGTATACCTAGACGACGTTTTGGTGTTCTCCAATTACGACTGTTTAAATTCTACGTTCCATGTTATTGGGGTTTTTAGTTCTGGGGTATAACAACTAAAAAGTGATAAATAAAAAACCTTTTTACAAAAAAAAAACAAAAGACTTAAAAAAAAAATACACTAAAAATTAAAAAATAACTTTACTTTCGGAAGTCGGTGTCAAATAACGAAGAAATAAAATACAAACACCGACTTCCGAAAATAAAGTTATTTTTTAATTTTTAGTGTATTTTTTTTCTTGGATGTCGTTTGTTTTTTTGTAAAAAAGTTTTGTTATATCTGAACTTATGAAAGTACACATTTACTCATTCTAATACAAGTATATGTGTAATATGTGTTTATTGTATACTACATTATATTGAAACGATTTGCTCCGTCACTCGTTGCAAAGGGTTCATTGGAAGACCAGCGTTCAACAGCAGCTGTCTGGCAATATTGCTGAAATTAACCTTTTTGGCGCAGCCGTGAGGCACACACTATATTACTTTTTATGATTGTCACTTTTTTAGTTTTAGCTCATTTGCGTGAACCTTACTATAAGTAAGTAGCTAAATAAATATTTTTCTTCTTTCTTTTTTTGTTCTGTCTTTATTTCAGCCGATAGACATCCACTGCTGGATATAGGCTTCCCCAAAGTGTCGCCAACGTCTCGCATTCATCGGATTCCCGGGACCCTCACTAAGTCATTGGTACACCTTGTGGTAGTGGGAGTGTGTCAGTAAGAGTCTGACACGCCCTTCCGCTCCACCCCAGAGCGGAAAGAGTCATAAGATGATTTCCCACCCCCCAAAAAAAAAAAAAAAGTCATTGGTACACCTTGTGGGAGACCTTTCAACACTGCGTCTTCCGGAACGTGTTCGCCACTCCGATTAACATCAAACAAATTTTCAGCAGGAAGATGATGTTTTGGTAGTCCTTCTTTTTAACATTGATAAGCTCGCACTTGACCACTATCTCACCTGATGGTAAGCGACGATGTGGTCGACGATGGGACATGCTTGCCTAGAAGTATTAATTCTTGACTTAAAGACCTCCAGGTTGTAGCTACCAGGAACACACTGTCGGAGTTTCAAATCAATAGTCTCACAACTAGCGTAGATTAAGTTTCCATATTAGGCGAGTTTATATGCTAGTAACCTATAAAGGTTAGAGACTGAAAGTAAGTTACCGACATTGATTACAGTTACACACATTTATTTCGCCTCCAAATATCAGGTAGAATTTACGATGAAACACAGCTCATAGGTACTTAATGTCTATTCCTTGAAAGCGTCAGGTTAAACCTTGACACATTCACTTTCCCTGCACTCAGAGTTCCAAGGTTTTATCAGGTAACAAGAAGTTAACTGCACAACAGGTAAATTAATTTCTACAAAATAATTAATGAAGAATTAGGAGGTCGCTTGTTGTGGTCTAGTTTCAAACTTGAAAATTTAATACAGAGGTGTAACGTGTGTTTTACATGTTTGCGAGAATGTGTATAATTATTGCAAAGATATTATTGTTTCATACTATTCAGTCTTGTCATGAACATCCCAGAATATACATAGATGTCTTGATATCTAATATGCAATTTTTTTTTTTGGGGGATGGGAAATCATCCAATGACATCGCCCGCTCTGGGTCGAGTGGGAGGGCGTGTCAGACTCATACTGACTAAAACCCACCCCTGTTCCTTCCCTGCCTGAGTGCCCAGGGGAGCGGTAAATCTGTTCCGAATTTATCCGCTACCCCTGTAATATTTTCTGCATTTTCTGTATTGAGTAATGTTTTTTGCCTTGTCTGTATTAACAGACAAGGCAGAAAACATTACTCCTTCGCTGTATAATTAATTATTAGCAAATCGCCTATCATGTTTGCATTGCTGGGATACAGACCTCCTGTGACAGAGAGTACGCCATAATGCACAACGACACAGTGCAAGTTGGTAGATGTGATGTCATCAGATCTTGATTTTTTTGTTCTAGAACATATTGTCTTTCTTAATTTCCTCATATTATTTTCATTTGCCGATTAGAGAGTAATTATTGTGATCAAATAAATGCCACTGCTAATACTGGATGTTATTAATATTTTTAGGGTTCCGTACCCGTAGGGTAACCAACGGGACCCTGTTACTATGCCTCTGCTGTCCGTCCGTCTGTCAGCGGCTGTATCTCACGATCCGTAATAGCTACACAGTTGAAATTTTCACAGAATGTATACACATTCTGTGAAAATTTCAACTGTGTGTTTCAGAAATACTTCTGTTGCCGCTATAGAAATACACGCTGTGTGAAAATTTACACTGTCTGCCTATTAGGTACGGATCATGAGATACAGCCCAAAAAAAAACTTTTCTAGAAATATGTTTTTTTTTCAGTTTTTGGTACGGAACCTTCGTGTGCCAGTCCGACTCGCACTTGGCCGGTTTTTTTTAGTTCATGGTGATAATCAGGACAATCAGTTCAATGCATTGCGCCGTTTTGTTTATGTGTATCTGATTTTTAATGAGTCATCTGATAAAAACACATAATATAATATTTTAATAACTTGTAATATCAACACGGATGTAACATTATTATTAACTTAATGTCATTAGAATTCATTAGTGTGTCCTATTAATTTTCTAGTTATTTTATCTTTGTAGGTTTATTGATGATGTATACAGGGTGTAACGGAATGGTGTGGTCATATTTTAAGAACCGGTTCTGCCCATGGAAATGAATAACTTTCTCTAGGAAAAACTAGAAACTGCACAAAAAAAAAACTTTGGACTTTCCATACAAAGTCAGTTGATCAATAAATTGTATAGGAGGTAAATTTTTTTTTGATATCTTCCTTAGGGTTTCTTGATTAAAGTTGTTCATATCGATGGGCAGATGAAGTCCTTAAAATATGACCACACCGTTCCGTTACACCGAGTATAAAGTCAAAGTCAATTCTCAAGAGCAAAATTGTACCTCCCATACTAATTATGATCAGCTGAAGATATCTTTGTAATAAAAGGCCATTTGTTTAGAGTACGGAAGTACCCAAAGGGTAACCAACGACAACCTATTGCTAAATCTGCGCTGTCCGTCTGTCCGTCTCTCCATCTGTCCGTCTGCCCGTTAGCCGGTTTTTTCTTCGTAGGGAAATATTCAAAAGGCACCTTTTGGGGAAAGAACCAGGGAATGAGTTCTTACCTCCCTAAAACCAATCTTTATGAAGTGAAACTTCTTTAGAATCGTTGTGATTTCAAACCGGATGCAACGGAAAAAACGACAGGTAAGAGACACAAATACAAAAATGTGTAGGATGAAGCCAGGAAAGAGTGAGACAGAAATATATCTCCAAATGGAAACTAAAACATTTGTATCGTATTTTAGTTATCATAAGCCTCTTGTATCAATTGTTGAAACTGAAAATATGGAACTTGAGCAATAGATTATGTTAAATAAAATATAAAATATGTTTTAAAATTTATCAAAATACTTTCATTTTTAAACAATTAAACTTTGTAATTATCCTACCCTTGTTATATATATTCATCTCATTCTTTTGTCGATTTACTGAAGTTTCACTTCTATCGTGTGTGAATCGCACACACACCTTTTTTTTTTTTTGTTGGGGGGGGTGGGAAATCATCCAATGTCTTCTTCCGCTCTGGGTGGGAAAACCAACCTTGGATCACCATCAGCACAGGGAAGGAGCCTCGTTACCTCTTAACAGACCACGTCAGAACCCTTCAGCAACGCCTGTTAGGGCACACTCCTAAGGAGACTGTAAAAAAGATCTCTCCTGAACCTCGGCACAACTGACATACGATTTCGTATAGAGGAATGGTCTACAGACAGATAGACAGAAGGACACGTGAGTGATAGCAATAGGGCTCCGTTGGGACCCTTAGGGTACGGAACCCTAAAAAGAAGGCTGTTCTTGTATAAACTTAAAATTCACGAAGACAGGAGCAACACACCAATGCGACGACCACTTTTATACATATTATTTTACGGGTAGTGTACCTACTTCTTTAATGTCAAAATGTCGTTCTTAATTCTGAATCGGGTAGTGAGAACTGCAATAAATTTAAGTTGTTACTGACATACTATACAGAGCAAAGACCTAAGGGAGTGTTCAGATCTGACGAATACGCCGAGAGCCGCTCGCGAGCTGCACGCGTGCAGTTACTGCAATTGTTTGTTGCGCCTATAATTAGCGCAACTCACGAAAGGCTTGCGCATTCAGTTGCATGAAGTGCATGCGGCCCGCGAGCGTTGCGTAATCGTCGCATTCGCCAGATCTGGACACACCCAAAGGTCATGCTTGTCCTATTCAATATAATATGTTCACAAAATCATCATTTAAAGTACCTACGTAAGAGGTGACGTCATAGTTTATAACGACCGATTGTTTATTACATGTACAGAGTCTTAATTGTTTATTAGGTGTATAACATTTGATTCAGCGTTTGATAGGAATATAACAATAGCTCAGATATGCAGTCGCTCCTTGTCAAATACTGGTGCATCCGGTCAAACTGGAAGCCGACCCCAAAATGTTTGGGTTATGGGAAAGGCTAGGCAAATGAAAGACTATTATCAATTAATTGTTTAGATGTATAACTTAAGATAAACAAATAATTGTCTGTAGTTTAAAAAACTAAAAAACACACTTAATATTTTTAATTTTCATGTTCTTTGTTGTTCTTGTGTTATTTCTATTGTCCTTTTTCGTGTTCTCGGAAAGCACGTTAAGCCGTTTGGCCTGGCTGTCAATCGTGGATCTTTGACCAGTCTTACCAATCGGGTATCGTATTACCCAGTAAATTTGTTGTGAAGGTCAGATAGGCAGTCGCTCCATGTAAAATACTGGTATTCAGCTGCATCCGGTTAGACTGGAAGCCGGACCCAAGACAGTTGGGAAAAGGCTAAGCAGATGATGATGTTCTTCTCAGCAAACCCTTTCATTTGATACCCTTAACATGGGGATGCATATAAAATAACTAGTTTGCCTTCACGGGGAGTCCGCCATATTAGATTTAAAATGACGTCACGTATGTACGCAAAATTTCAGCTTAATGGAAAACGGGGAAATGGGTCAAATTTAACTTCTAAGATTTGTTTACATAGTGAGCTGAAGTGAAGCTTATATAAGTGTGTTAAAAATTTCACTGATGTCAAAACTGTGCTGATGTCGTCTGGTTAACTCACAAAACATAGTACCTGTTTCTTTGGTTGTCGCACTACGTCAAAGTTGTACTCTTCAATTTAGTAAGCAAAAAGACAATCAACAAGTGAAAAAAACGAGCGAGCCTTACATTTGACATCTGACCTTTATGATAAGCAACATTAACATTATATCCTGAAAAGTAAAATTAAAACGTTTAGTTCCGATTTCAACCGCGTGTAGACTTATCGCGCGCGCGCTTTGCAATCAGACAGCCTACTCTACCACCGCGCGCGCTCATTGGTCAAATCAAATAGCCGCGGCGTCCTGTTACACACTTCCGTTACATTTCACGAAATCACTCCCACAGATTGCAGGCAAGCGAGAGGAAAAATGTTATACCTCAAAAATGTCACTAATGTCAAAACAATCAATGTCCCAGTGATCAGTGTATCAGTGGCCCAGTTATTCGACTTTTAATGGTTTTTAATTTAACATCACGTCTAAAGGAAAAGTTTTATTTCTTTGGAAAAAATATATGTTACTCTAAACAATTTTCGTCATAATTTGATCTGTGAATATTTTAAATTATATTTTTATAACTTAGTGTAATTAATTTGTAAAATTATGTCTAACGCGAATAATAAAATGAGAATCACGCAAAAACTATAAAGCTTATTTTTATGAAACCTTCACCATTTTAAAGATCATTTAATTATTTATAATTTAGTTTAAGTGCTTTTGTTTAATGTTTATTAAATTAATAATGCGTCTAATTTCTGACAGCGCTCCTTGATGGGCGAGTCCTATTACTCGGTGGACGTACGTCACGTTACATGAGCTCAGCACAGAACACGCAAGCTAACCACTCAAGGTCATTGGCAGTTAATAGCGCCTTAAACCGACTAAACGTAATACCTGTTCCTTCTGATGCTTGTGCTAGCGCCGCGGTAACTCTCTTTCAAATTTATCCGCGACCCAATACACTTTCAGTGAAAATTGATCACTGAAAGTCACTTGTCACTTGTCGCACTATGTCAAAGTTGTACTCCTATTTATTTATTTATTAAAATTTTATGCAACACAAATGTACAAAGGTGGACTAAATGCCTTAGGCATTCTCTACCAGTCAACCAAGGGTGGTGGAGAGATAACATGGCAGGTGCATAAACTGAAAAAAAATATTACTAAGAAGGAAATGGTTACGAAAAAAAAAAAAATATATATATATATATAGTTAAAATAAACATACACATATATATAATATAAAATACCTACATATATAAAAATAATATATATAAAGTTAGAGATAAGGATTTTGAGATGACGACACTTCAATTTCGCAAGTCAAAAAGACAAGCAACAAGTTAAATAACGTTGACGTAGTACGACATTTGAAGTAACTAAACGTAATACCAGTTGGTATTACGTTTAGTCTGTTAAACAGACGACATTGATTTTCTTGACGTCACTGACATATTTTTTTTGTTTACTTTTAGTTAAATACTTAAACGAAAGGAATCTAGTAACTTTGCAAGCGAAGTCGAGTCCCAATAAACGCCTAGCACGCTCTAGCAGTACATACAAAACATTTTGATTTATGTCTAACCAAAACGATATAAGCAGAGAACCCTTCGGAGAGAGTCCATGTCCGCCCGTGCCCCAGTCTCTACATAAATCTCATTATATAAGATGGTCGGTACAGAAATGTCGAATTTATCAATTCAGTTTGTTGCTGAATTAGAAACAGAGTTACCGCGCCCCTGGGCACTCAGGCAACTGAAGGAACAGGGGTGGGTTTTAGTCAGCAAAAGTTTGACACGCCCTCCCGCTCCACCCAGAGTGGGAGAAGTCATAGGATAATTTCATACACCCGCAAAAATTAATTTCCTACACCCGCAAAAAAAAAAAATAGGGTTTCGTAGTCCTAACAAGAAAGCCTTATAGTTTCGGTCTGTCCGTCTGTACGTCCGAGGCATAGCTAAGAAACTGTTAGTACTAGAAAGCTGCAATTTTGCATGTATCTACCTATCTCTTAATCACTCGACGTTATCGAAATAATTATTTATTGTAGCTCAAATTATGTAAAGTGGGCATAAGTTTTTTTTCTCGTCTATCCCATTATGTGAAGTGTCGTTAGATACTTCACACAATAGGATAGACGAGAAAAAAAAAGTTAGCATAACTTTTTTTTTCTCGTCTAGAGTGTCGTTGGATGGCCTGCAGACGGCGAGTAGTGTCGAGAACTGGACCTTTTTTGCTTGGACGCCCACAAATGGACTTTCAGTGATTTATCATCTGCAATATTAAAAGAAAAAAAAAGAAGCATTCCCATGAGCAAAAGCAGTGTCTAAAATAAATGACCACGCATTTCCCTTACACCTTGTACACCTATAGTATAAAACAAAGCTGTAATTCCTAGTCTGCAATTCGAGTCTGCTGTAACAACCTTTGATTGCAAAGCTTTTAAAACTGAAATTAAACAAACAAAAACGTGGGTAGCGACGTTTTTCAACTGAAAAATCACATTTCTTTTTTGTTTTTTTGGTTGGGTAATCATCCAATGACTTTTCCCGCCCTGGGTAGAGCGGGAGGGCGTGTCAGACTATTACTAAAACCCACCCCTGTTCTTTCAGTTGCTTGTGCCAGGGCCGCGGAAACTCTTTTTCAAATTTATCCGCGACATAGACAGACAACCGAAGCAACCCTAAAATATAATTCCGATTAAAACAAAAAAAACAGTTATCCAGTGATAGGCCGGTAATGTTTCTATTCTGCCCCCCTAGCCACATTACATTTCTATTACCGTTTACGCTAACGCTTAGAATAAAATGTATGGCGATGACATTACCTGTGATAAGTCACGTGACACTTATCTACGCAGGTAATGTCACTGCCATACATTTTGTTCTAAGCGTTAGCGTAAACGATAATAGAAATGTAATATGGCTAGGGGGGCTGAAGCCGCTTTCAATTTTTCTCGCAACTCAAGTGAGATTGAAAATAAATTTATTTAATATTTAGGATTTTTGTCAGGCCGATGTCTCTCGTGATTAATTGAGCGCAGCGTTGTATTGCCAATGTTTTACGGGATTTTCGGGGAAACACGTTCTTACGAGTACACTGACTTTTTTTATCAATCCCCGTGGGTACTGGATCATTATTATTGCGTAGACAGTAGCGAGGTAAAAGCAAATACTCGAAGGAGGTAAAATCGTATCCTACTAGTCTTTCGAGGTACTCGTACAATATTTTATAATACAAATGTGTCGGTTTATTAAGAGGATTGTGAAGCTGTAAATCTTACAAAAAGCGATAACGTTTTGCCCCCCGTAAACATAGTGCAATTTTCATAATTTTTGGAAAATGAATAACTGGGTTCGGAAGTTTTATTTTATAGAAATATTGCGTACCTACAATATAAGTTATTAGCATCTAAATATTTACATTTTTGACTTAAAAACTTCCGTGAAATATTTTTTTAAATTAAACTGAACTGAATTACTAAAAAAGAAAACGGAACGTACAGACCTAGATTAAGGTAAACTGAATCTAAAAATAAAAAAATTGTCTCATTTCGTTAAGGTTTTGGGGGGGCGAAAACGTTATCGTCCGGTACCATATTTCAAAAAGGAAATGTAGATAGCCTCCAAGACTTGCAACTCTCTCTCGCCGCTTAACGATCCTCTGATGTCTGTTATACAACCACGTAGGTATTATTGGGATGTTGTGTTATTAAAACAACTGTCCTCAAGCGATTACCTTTAATTACTGACTAAAGAGTACAAGTATGTTATACAGGGTGTAACGGAAAGGTGTGGTCATATTTTAAGGACTGCATCTGCCCATCGATTTGAACAACTTTCTTCAAGAAAACCCGAGGAAATTTTTAAAAAAAATTTTTACCTCCTATACAAATATTGATCAGCTGATGATAACTTTGTATGGAATGTCCAATTTTTTTTTTGGGATTTTTTTATTTTTTCTTAGAGAACGTTGTGCATTTCCATGGGCTGAACCGGTCCTTAAAATATGACCACACCTTTCCGTTACACCCTGTATATTAATAGAAGACACGTTACATGTATGGATAGGGTCATAAGACTTTATACTTACTATAGGTAGTACTTACTTACTTTATCTCACCTTGGGGTTGAAACAGAAAAAAAATTGTTTTTCTTTTACACTAAACACTCAAATGTTTTGTTTTTATGTGGAGGAACCCTCGTACTTCTACTTCATTGGAAGATTGACTTACTGTTCTCCGCGGAAAACTCTGGAACGGTTGGACATCGAAGAATTGAAGGCACACATTTCGACGATCAGTATAATCCCCACAATAGGTATATACGGCCAAACGGATTAAGATGAACTATAATAATAACAATTATTATTATTTATTTGCAAAAGTACACAATTATTTAAAATATGAAATACGTCTTCGCTCTTTTAGTCGAGCGTGAATAAGTTATTTCTAGGCGAGCCTGCTCCATCGTCGACATCATTGCTTACCTTCAGGTGAGATAATGATAAAACATAAGCCTTGAAATAATAAAAAAATAAAATACTTTTTATCCGGGTAGTATTATAGGTACTTTATACTAGTAAGAGATTAGTATTATACGCCTAAAATGAAAGATTATTTCAAATCCAAACAGAAGAAACTTCAGAATTAAGCGCAAATATCTAAATGCGAAGTTTTCATGCTACCTTTAACTTATAAACATTAAGACTAATAATTTACGGTAAGAATAATACAAGCATTTAAGAGCCAGTGTAAATAGTTAAACTAAAATAATATTCACTTAAGTTTCAGTTTACACCTCTGTCCATAAAGTTCCGCTTGCATAGTCAGAAACAGAATATTTAGGTTCATTACGCAGAGCCCGACTCGGGTGTAAAGTCCCTGTAAGACTTAATTCCAGCTTAATATGGGCTTTACGCTCGGCTTAGGGCCAAAAGCAACGACATACCGTTGCAGTTAGCCCAGTTTACACCACCCAAGTTTCTGGGATACAAAGGGATTGACACTATCTTTACTTTGAAGGCGAATCTGTTCATTCAAAATATCCTGATAAATGACAATGAAGCAATTTGGCTATAGTCTTTCTCAGATATGTTGGGGGTCGACTTCCAGTCGAACCAGGTGCATCTGATGACCAGTTCCTAACATAGAGCGACTATCTACATATCTGGCCTCCACAACCTAGTAATAGGGTATTTTACTAAAAAAATCTAATTAGGCCATCAGTTAAATAACCAAAAAATATTGGAAACGTATTTTTCATTTGTAAACAAAAAACTGGCCAAGTGCGTGTTGGGTTTCACACATTAAAGGTTCCGTACCAAATATTGGTATGTGTTAGTAAAGTATACGTAATAGTAAACATTTTCACCACAAGTTCATAGGTCAATGGGAAGTTAAAAAAATCTTCGTAACCAAATGTTGTGATAGACGACGGACGGACAGACAGACGGACACGTGAGTGACAACAATAGGGCTCCGTTTGGACCCTTCGAGTACGGAACCCTAAAAATGAGGATGATACGGTGCATTGAAATTTCGCGTGACGACACGCTGCGCGATACTTTTTTACCAACAAAGTGACGTAACGAGCTCCTGAACTTTGATGCGTTTTATCTTTGTCAAATTTTATTGGTTTGGTAAAGCAAAAAATACGAGTCCAGTATCTTTTGAAAATCTAATTTAAGGACAAAACAGAGTTATTATTTTTGTACCCAGTGAAATACCCTATAAGGTACCACGATAGCAATACAGTTGACAACAACCGGTGTCTGATTTTAGGGCTTCTTCGACCCGTAACGACCATCAAAGATCTTTAAATCACGGCTACAATCAACTGTTTAACTTGATTTTTCAAGTTTCGAAGGGGTTTCGGTATGTAATGGATGGTCACCAATCCATGGACCACCCTCACTCAAGCGGCAAATCACTAGCTTCTGCCATCAACTTTGCCCGCGTGGAATCAGTACTTCCAAAATTTTAAATTATAGTCATCAAGCTATTTCAGACTATCATCAAAAAAGAATGCCCATTTTTCACCTGACTATGTATAAAAATGAAATAAATCTTAAAAATTCAGCTAGTTCAATTGCATATTAATTACGCATATCACAATGTTAAAAGAAATGCAGCATATTTAATCAGTGGGTATTTCTTTATTAGTCTTTGTATAGTACAGATTAATTAAAAATAAAATAATAGTTAAATAAATTAATCATTTAGTATGAAATTGAGTTGGCACGACTGAAACGGATATGTTTGACAAATGAAATTTCTTCACTCAATTTATAGTGACAATCATCGAGAGTCTAAGCCGTGACGTAAAGTTGGTTTCAAATAATTCACAAAGTAAAAAAGATGTTTTAGACCATGGCTAGGTAAGTATTCCTTTTTAAGACTAAACTTCAATCATTAATAATTAGTTTTAGGACATTTATTTCTATATTACATTTGACATCGGAAAATCCTAACATGAAAAGTAACAATATTTTTTGGTCTTCGTATCGTTTAGATCGTAAAAATAAATATTTGACACTATTTTCTAAACTTACAGGTAGTCTTTCTACTACAGTTTATAACTATACATAAACTTTCATTATCAGGTTTCTAAATGTATGGGAAGTGGGTATTGTTCTTTCATACAGACCCGTTCAGCAGTTTTGGCGTTATTTTGTAACAAACGTTCAACTATCCAAACTTTCACGTTTCTAATATTAGTAGGATTTAATGAAATGAAAGTATGATACCTTCACAAAATGAAGAAAAAAATTCTGAAACATTCTCTGTACCCTAGCCCTCATCATTCACCCAGGCCTGCGGATGGCGAGTTGTGGGTAGCTCGCCGTTCGATCAGCGCTAGGCCCGAGAGTCGACGGCGCGTAGTGTTCCACGCGCGCCTCAAAGAGTTGTCAGCAAAACATGACGGGGCCCGTCATGGCCGATGCCTGCCTAGGGGTCTGGATAAATTCAAAACAGAGTTACCTATATATTCAAACGGGGGTGGGTTTTAGTCAGTAAGAGTCTGACACGCCCTCCCGCTCCACCCAGAGCGGGATATGTCATTGGATGATTTCCCAACCCCAAAATAAAAATAAATAAAAAAAGCCCTCAACATTCGGGTTCTATCGTAGGATAACTTGATTATATTCCCTCAGTATCGGTAGCTGTCCCATCTCACTTTCCTGTCATTTCTTGAACAATTTTTAAACGAAATGAAATTCGTTTAGTGACCCACCTAGCACGACGCTTCGTACATAAAAGCTTCTGGTAGGTTGATTCAGGACAATTTTTTCCTTAATCTAAGTTAAACCACATTTCAATTAAGATATATAATCTGATCCTTGGTCTGATCTACGGTAGAATGAACACATAGCGTTGACTCGTTGGATTTATCTCAATGGCCTTATTTTGATGTTTGCTTTTAGTATTATATTTTATTTATTTTTATTTATTCCCCGATCATGTTCCGTCTCTGCACCACCCTAAGGTCAACTGGTAGAAAATGCCTAAGGCAAGTTAACCTTTGTACAGTGCTTTTTACTTGTGCATAAAGTTTTAATAAATAAATGAAAGAAGTTCTTATTAAGGTCAATACAGACAGGCACAACGCGACAACGATGTCTTACCATCGAAAATGCCCCCTATAAAATAAATAAAATGAAACTGGCGTTTCTTTTGTCCCAATGTTAAACCTTATTATTATAGCACATTGAAAATGTATGAGCTCATCCAGTCAATATTTTATTCGGCCAAAAGCATAAGTCCAGAACCAGTATTATTTCCATAACAATCTCTTGCTGTACCGAGAAACGTAAAAAAAATACAGGCATTTATTCATCACATTTCATATTTTCCTTAAAAGAGATAGGAACACGTTTAATTCGAAGAAAGATTTATAACAATTCACTTGATTTGACAGAATTGACTGTTATCTTTTGTTTTTTATTGGTAATCTGACAGTAGCGTTGAGTGTTTTGTCAAATCTATGAGGTGTGCTGTGTTGTCAGAAGATATGCATGCATATGAAGAGAATTGTGATGACATCACTGTGACGAGACACGCGAGTATCGACATAAAACTACGATTTATCTTATATTTAGGCATTCAGTTGCAAATAAATAAAAGTAGTGAAAGAGTTGTAAGAGTGTGCGTGGTGAAGTGTCGGTTAATTTTTAAGTTATTATTGTGAAAAACGTATTTATTCGTAGATTATTTTTTATGTAAACTCGTTGTCGTAGCGTTGCACCTGTCTGTGGGAGCCTTACTTCAGGTTTGATTTTATTTTTATGAAATATTTATTTAAAATAAAATTATTCAAATTAAGCATTAACGAAATACCATAAATTCTTTGCATTTTGAATAAAATATTTTTTTAGATTGAGATTTTTTCTATCAAAATTTTGTATGATTTGCTGTACGTAAATTATTATATGTTTAAAATTCAAAGTCCTGACTGACTGATATATCAACGCACAGCCTAAACTGCTGGTCCACGAGACATGAAATTTGGAGGGTGTGTTCTTTGTGAAGAGTAGGTATTCACTATGAAAGGGTTTTTAGAAATTCAACCCTCAAGGAGGTGAAAAAGGGGTTGTTGAAACCGCTGGCAGAAGCTAGTTCTATAATAATGAAGCAGTTACTTTAAACTTGAATGTAGCCTTTTCTGAGTTTAAAACACTATTTCACAGTTTTCAATCTCATGAATCCACAAAAAATACCTTTAATGCAACCAGAACCGCATAATTATGTTATGTGTAACATTCTTCAAAAAAAATAATATCTCGACAAAATTAGATTTTTTTTTTCTCTACGAACCATCATCATCATCTGCCTAGCCTTGTCCCAACTATCTTGGGGTCGGCTTCCAGTCTAACCGAATGCAGCTGAATACCAGTATTTTACATGGAGTGACTGCCTATCTGACCTCCACAACCCAGTCACTGGGTAATACGATACCCCTTGGTAAGACTAGATGTCAGACTTTCGGGCTTCTGACGACCCGTAACGACTGTCAAAGGTCCGCGATTGACAGCCGGGACCAACGGCTTAACGTGCTTTCCGAGGCACGGAGGAGTCTCGGTATGTAAAGATGGTCACCCATCCACGGACAAACCGCAAGCGTAGCTTAACCTGATGGATCGACCAATGCGACTGTTATTACTTTAGCCACGAACTTCTCCTCCTTTTCTCTACGAACCAACCGTAGGATATAGTGAAAACCTGGCTATATCGCTTTGCGTTACATTTTACCTGATTTTTAACCGACGAAAAAAAAGGAGGAGGTTCTCAATTCGACCGTATATATATATATATTTTTAATGATTCCAAAATATGATCAGGGGGGCTGAAAAGGCCAGAAGATTCACACAAACTGTGATTTTATTAGCGTATAGTCAAAATGTAAGTGATTAGATATAGATCGTTTCGATAGATAGATTGTCTAGTTTTTAAGGAGAGAAAGATGTTGTATTTTCTGAAAACATACTTAGGCTACCTTATACAAAAATACCGGTAAAGTGCAAGTCGGACTCACGTATGAAGTGTTCCGTACCATCATACAAGATTATATGCGTCTACTTGTTGCCATTGTTAAAATCGAGCAAAAAAAAAACACGTTTCTGTGGGAGCTCTTCAGAAATACACATTGTGTGAAAATTTCAACTGCCTACCTCTTACGGATCATGAGATAGAACTCTAAAAACTGCTTGCAAAAAATAACTAAAAAGTTGTAAGAAGTCACTTTTGAAACAGTCGGATGCCGTTGGTGAGAGACATTTCAGTTCAATCATCGATTTCATACCATCAACTGCATCAGACTGCTTGAAAAGTGACTTGTTTGTAACTTTTAAGTTGTTTTTTGCTGTTGAACTCTTCGAAAATATAATACTCTATTAGAAAAAGAGTTATAATTTTGGAATTGGCTCCTCGAGCCCTTCATTTATATACCCCACATGATTGTCACAACAAAAACTTTTTTACCATAAAAACAACCGACTTCCAAAAAAGAACATACGCTAAAAATTTAAAAATAACTTTAATTTTGGAAGTCGGTTGTTTTTTTTTGTAAAAAAGTTTTTTTGTTTTTTACTTTTTAGTTATTATACCCCAGAACTAAAAACCCCAATAACATGGAACGTGGAATTTAAACATACTCGTAATTGGAGGAAACCTAAAGGTCAACTATGTATACATATTTTTCGTTTTTGTTCAGTTTTTCAAAAAGCGTTGAAGCAATTTCGATAAAATGGATATGGGACCACCTGGGTAGTATACAGGGTGGAAAAAGACACATCATATAGCCGTCAACTATGCATACTGTACATCTAACAAAGTACTCATACCTTTGCGCAAAAAATATTGCTCGGAAACGACTTTTATTTTTAGGTATGAAATTAAAAAAAAAAATTGCACGCAATATAACGCGGACCCAGGCAAGTTGAGTTAAACCCCGCCCCTTCGTTCTAAGCCACGTAGGTACTTGTCAGATACGTTTGATATTCATTGCGTTTTTGTAACTACAAATGCGTAATTTCGAAAAAAAAAACGAAAATTCAGGTAATGTTTGTTGGAAAAAAGTTTATTAACCACACTTTGAATTCAATTTCGTAAAAAAATTGCAACTTTGACCTTCAATATCTCCAGAGCCAGTGGATTCCCAGGTATGGTCTAGTGAAAAAAAATGATCCAAATAATGGGTAGAATATGTGGCTTTCGGCTTCGGAAACTGTCTTTTTACACCCGATATTCTTTCGGATAAAAAAAGAATTTTGAAAATCGGTCCACAACTCCCAGAAAAATCGGTGGACATACATAAAAAAAGATACAGTCGAACATAGAACCTCCTCCTTTTTCGGAGTCTGTTAAAAATACGACCTCACTAACCTATGGGCGGCTGCCATTTTGTTTTGTTTTTCAAAACTCATAATATAGTGTATGTCACTTTGGCAGCCAAACCAAATCTAATAACACATGTTAAAAATCCATCCAGCCGTTTAGGCTACAGAGCGTGCCAAAGAATTAGACCTACCTAAAACATACATACAAACTCTCCGTAAACATCCTCCTTCTGAGGCAATCGGGTAAAAAGGTGGTTAGATATTGCATTTTCGTTTAGTGTCTACTTCAGCGATAAATTGGAAGCTTGTAGTCCCTGAGCGATAAACCTGTCTCAAAGGCAGCAGCTTCACACTGTAACCTTCTTGAAACGTTTCATATTCAACCATACATAACATGTACGTAAATCATTTTACGGTTTCATTACGGAGTACGTTTGTGAATTGCTTTGTTATGGTATATGGACTTGCTCGAAACCCACAAGGATAATATTAATCTGTGGGATAATTTGTATAACACCTGTCAATCAATGGCAATGTTATCACTGGCAATACCTGTCGTTTTGAAAACTTTGCAATATAAATTGCGTTTTATTTTTTTTATTTTCTTTAATAATAATTTATTATACAAACGGAAAACACACACACAAGTTAGTCATACACATAAAGAAACTGTACAAAAGGTGGTAAAAAAAACAAGTTGAACAGCTGGTTCCTGAACTAAGTAAAAAGATACTTGTATCTCAGGAGCCAAAATTCCTCATATAGTTACTAACGATACGAGCTTGTCCGCTTCAAAATATGCAAACCATTTCTCGACCACTTGTTGATTTCCGACAGAACTGCATACCTATGTAAGTCTGGTGACAATCCAATATTATAATTACCACGAGCTGATTAGGACAGTTGGAATAAACTTTTTATTTATGGCATGTTATTCTTTTTTGGAAATCTGTTTATCGCGGCGTTTAATATTTAATATTTTTTTTGCGTTTTTAAAATTAATAATTAATATTTTAATAATTACATTTTTTTCACCTCACTGGTGCGGCGTTGAGCGGTGACGTGTTAATGTTTCTTTGGATTTTGTATTTTCTGTTATAATATATATAGAAACAAATCAATAACTAATTTTGAAAAAGGGCTAACGTGTCTTAAATATAAATTTTATTTCAACTTAGGACTCCAAGTCAATCCGAAGATATCATAGTTCAAAGTGTGCAGCTTCTTAAAACGGCAATTTTATAGGTTTAGGTATGTTTTTAGGCTGCTAGCTATAACTATATAAAATAACAAACTCCTTAACAATTCAAAAGAATTTTGACTTTAAGTGATTCTACTAAAACTGTGTCATTTCGCTATCTCAATCCCCGGAAACATCGTACCTACGAGGTACCGACTGTAATAGGATTTTCCTGGCTGGACAAATTGTGTGTAATATTCGGATATCTCTATCTTAAGAGGGAAAACGCTCGGTTACCTTAATGTGATATACTCTCCGCAAATATGATTTACGTGCCTGATTGTAAAGCTTATTTATTTCCTTGCTGTGTTTATTTGTGGCTGGCTGAATAAAGTGAATTCTATGTCACAAATTTGTTAATCCCGCACGAAATATCTGCACTGAGTCAAATAAACTAATCAGAGAAACTCTGCAGATGATCCATAAACTAAAAACAATCACCCGGGAGACTCAGTGGGCGTACAGAATCCCCACTCTGGGAGCCTGCGACCCCGGAGTCCCACCTGCCTCGAGCAAGAGGCCGATTGCATAGTTTTTCTCTGTTATTTTAGTAAATATGACTTGTATCTTTTATGTAGTTGTAAACTCCCAGGGTTGTCAAACTGTTTGTTTGACAACCCAAGAACCCCTCAACGAAACCCAAATTGATTGATATTGTCGAACATGTTATTATATTTTTCAAAATATTTGCAATTATGGTTTATTACTGTTTTTTCGAGAATGCTGGAAGAAGGCCCTATTTTTAATAGGGACGGGAATAAAATATATATTCTGTATGCGATTATGTTTAAAATGTATGTCAGTGGTGGCGTTAGTTCTAAGATCTATGCTTCTACCATTACAACCTTTTGGGCTGTAGCTGTCGCTAGTAAATTGAATTAAACCTTGCATAATTGTTCCGGGGTTGGTATGAAAAAATAAATCTCAAGGATGTCAAAAATGTGGTATGGCAAATGTTATTTGAATTGTTTGGTTGTCTGTAATATTCATGACGTTTTATTTTTTTACAGATTTTTAAAATGGCGAAAACCAAGGAGTCGATGGAGATAGTCAATTTCAAGTCCACGTAAGTTTTTGATAACTACTTATTGTTTAATTATTATCTTGTAAAATAATTCTTCTAAATTCACTATTATTACAATAAACTGGCATAAAACTAGGTTGTAATAAAATCATTTGAACATTGTTAATTAAAATTCCAAAGACACTTTTATCGAAAAAATATTCTCAAGACAAATTTAACAATAGATACTATAAGAAAACCGTGTGAAAATACTTATTTTACAGCGTCATCGTTCAACATTTTTTATAAAATTACCCTTAAAGACTATTGCTCATTCTGGTTTCATTTTGTGTAAAAAAATATTTTTAGTATTTTTAGTTATAGTAGTTAAGTATTTTACAAGTATTTAAAAATATTATGTACTAACCTTATATTAGAATTGTTTTGATCTTGAAAAAAAACAATCATGTCGTTCCTAGAACGAATAAAGTTGTAGAAGAATTTTTTTTAACAGTAAAAATAGCAATAATTCCCGGAACTGTGTTCCCGGTTTTATCACTTTTCCAACCATAAATGATAAATATCGAATATGATTAACAGACTAGGAATCTCTCAATCTTAGGAATATTTTGTAGAAAATGGCGGATTTACTTAGATATTCTCTTTTCAGATATTACAATTGAAATTTGTATGAATAGTGACGATTTTCTCAATAAATAACCGGTCACCACCAGTCATTGGGAAGTCCATTCTTACAAAGTAATTTAACGGCCTCTTGAACCAAGACATTTCAGCATATCACAATTTTTTGCCCCAAAACCACGAAAACCCATCGGACATAAATAAAACCTTCGATTTGTAAGTGTGCAAACAAATCAATGATGCATAAATACAATAGAAATTTAAGTTCACTGCGATTATCATTGACTGTTTGATGACAAAAACTCGTTCCGTACCATTGATCTTCACATCGACAAGGTCGCTGCTAAAAAGAGATTTATTTGTGGATCGCTTGCGTAATTTGTAACGCGTTTGAGTGAATCTCCTGGCATTTTGCAGAAAATAATGACGGAGTGGTGTCAACTGTCAAGTGACGAATCGTGAGAAATTCAACTTTAATACACTATAGGGAGCGTGCCACATAAACGTCAATAACAAATATTTCTACAGTACAAGTTGCGGAATTCATTCAATAGATGGCAGTCTACGTTACGCATGCTGCATGTGTGCATGATGCGTGTGTGTATACCATATATGACACGGAAATGTCAATGGTGCCGATTCTCTTGTTCAATAACTAAACTAAAATTAGAAAATTGCTATCTTTTACTAAAAAGCAGCGCGAGAAAAGGATGGCTATAGCTATGAACTAAGTTAGAGATGTCAAACTAGTTTACGCCTTGCGCTTCACTGTGTTTTTAGTCGACATGATTTTACGTGTCGTCTTAATTTGTATGGAAATGTTAGTTCAACTAAATTTGACAGCTCTAATTTACGTCCGTCTCTTTCTTGTTTTATAAGAGAGAAAAAGATAGCAATAGCCTAAATTAAGTTTGGTTTGTGCCTAACAGAATCGGCCCCAATGACAAGTTTTTAACGGGTAAAAGTTTCGAATATACTCCTCTAGATGGCACAGACTACGCCGTGCACGTTCCCTATTGATATGATCGATCTCGATAGAAAAGCGACACTATGAACATCAAATCTTCCGTTAGTAACTGTAGTTAATCCTGTAACGTTTTATTTTTTTTTCAGAGCGGATCTAACCAGTAATCCAGGATTCCAGTCTTCACTCAGCATAGCATCAAAGAACGTCGATGAAAAGCCATATAACCCCTTTGAGCATCGAACTGTAGAGCATCCTAATTCGTAAGTAAATTTAAAGATATAGAAACTTATTATTTATCCAGAATTAGGTAGGTACTTATTTATAAGTACGACGAATGTAATTGTCCGTAAATGCGTGAACAATTTCTGAAATAAAGGTACAAGTCGGCGCAAAATGAATCATCCAATTTTGTTTTTGAATAACTTTTTTAGTAAATAAAAAAAAATGAGCGATGAAACTCTTTATTTGGACCTTTATGATTTTTTCTGTTAAGTGGAAAAGATGATATCCGTCAAGTGGCTGCTGCCAGTGTAAATATAGATTTGTTCCCGTTTTATCGCATTTTCCATGACTTTCCGCAAGATTTCCGATGAAAACTGCTCGCATTACTGTCGAATATTCTCCTTAAGGGCTACGATTTTCAGAGGTTTGTTGGCATAAACCGGCGATTTCAAGTAGCCGCAACGAAAGAAGTCTGGGTTTAAAAAAAACTTTTGGAACCGACTAGCAGAAAAAGTGCCAAATAATTATAATTGCCGAAGTTGGTGTTTCTGGTTTTGTGTCTTCGTTTTTTAACACCAACTTCCGAAATTAAAGTTATTTTGCAATTTTTTTGGAAGTTGCTTCTATTTTTTTGTAAAAAAGTTTTTAATTTTTTAGTGGTGGTTCTCCATTAAACTGTGTTAACAATTCATAGACATACGATCGCAGCAATCGCTGTTGATTTGCTTTTAATTTTTGAAGAGTTCCGTTTTCTGTCTCCGAAACCCATCATCAGATCTATCATCATTCTCCTGCCCTTATCAATTTATTTGGGGTCGGCTCAACATTTCTTTTCTCTTTCACACAGTCTAACCATCGTCAGATCGTGAACCATCATCAGATCTATATTAAATTTAAATTGTACTATTTCGTAACCCCTTTCGAACAAAAAAAGCGAGAGTATAGCGCTCCATTGCTTGTCTGTTTGTATTCTGCAGCTGTCTAGTTTACAAATGTCAAATATGATTGACGTACGACGCTATTTGCACAAATTATAGCATCTTCTGATAGGGTGATTAATTTCGCACCACCTTGTATTTGTTCAAAGCAAATGTACTGGAAGACGTTGCGTTAGATGGCCTCCCGTAGAGTGGTACGATGACCTGTTGAGGACTCCAAGAGTCTGCTAAATGCGAACGAAACCTAGAAACGGTCAATAGAGTGACGCCTGGGGATGCGTATGTCTAGCAGTGACATTTTTTTGGCCGGCATGGTGATGATGAGAACAAAAAGCAAATAAAAAGTTTTAAAAGTTTCAAATTCTAAATTTTTTTCTTCGTATATAGCTTTGATTATTTGCTAAGTCATGTTCAGCTGAAAGACATCCACTGCTAGACACAGGCCTCTTTAAGTGCCAACACAACGACCGGTCCTGTGCGTCTCTCATCCATCGAATTCCCGCGACCCTCACCAGGTCATCGATACACTTTGTGGGAGGCCTCCCAACGCTGCATCTTCTGGTATCCACACGCTCGGCCACTACAGAACTTTTCACCCTATCGACCATCTGTTCTGCGAGTATTCTCCGGGCTAGGTCGGTAACCTTAGTTCTCCTTCAGATATTTTTTGCGACAACGATTCAATTCCATATATCATCACTGTACTACACATCACTACTATATAACAAACGAACAAAATAATGAAGATAAATGAACACCATAATAACCAAAAATCCCAACAAACGCGACCGCTAATGTCGCACATTATTCAAACGATGTCATAACATTCTTTATTCTTCCTGGGAATTTTAAAAGGGGATGAGAAATATGACATCCTTGATAGTCCCGGGAATACATCAGGTAATTTAAATCATTTATCTTAAGAATTGCTGAATGAAGAATGTTGGCATTCTTCTGGTTCATCTTGAAAATGTTAAATTTATTTCTGTGACAATTTCGTTTGAAATATTTGTGAAAAAATCTTTGAATATATTGGCACAACAAAATTTTCACATTTTTAAATGGTAGATAACAGTAAGGACTCGTCATTATTTATCTTTGGGACAAATTCTCAGAATACCGTAACGCCAAAATATTCAATAAAAGCATAAAAGATGTTTATACCGTGCTAAATTAGCATATAATTATTAATTTTAAAGAAACGTGAGGCAGAGAAGACGTAAATTGGTTCAACAAAGAAAATAAGCCGATACGCAAATTACTGAAATTCAGTATTCGAAATAATTCCAATGTAATACCAATAATAAGTACGTAGGTATATAATATTGTAAATATTATTCACGCATTTTATGCTTAACACGTTTCATACGAATAAAAATTTCAACTGACCTCGGTTGCTAAGAATCTAGTGCCTTTAAAAAAATATCTTCAGTAATGTTTGAACCCAAAAACAAGTTGTAACATTATCACTCTTTTGTTACAAACAATGTAAATGCTAAAACTAATTTAAAGTGTTGTCTCAGTAATGACACACACATTTAAAATAAAAGGTACTGTCATAAAATCATACAAAGAAAGATCAAAATAATGGCAGCCCATTGGTCGAACGTAAGCCGTACGGTAAAAAAATAATTAAAAATCGGGTTTTCAGATTTTTTCATTTCCATCACGTGTTTGTAATGAATCTTTATGCCTGCTGGAAAGATCTTCGTTTTGCGCATTAATGATGTGGATGTATTGAGCAATAGGGTATGCATGATATTTTTTTGTTCTATTGAAGACTTATTCTGTAGTGAACAAATTAATATGAAGGAATTTTCAAAATATCATCATCAGCGTCGAAGTTATAAAACTTTAAAGTTGATAATTAGAAAGAGAAGTCCGACGTGTTCTTTGACGTCAAAGGGAAGACGCCCATACAATTGCCATAGAAAACAACGTTTTCGAGAGAGGGACTAATTAGTGAAATTAGTTAGGGAGGGGAAAATTGTTATATCTCGTTTCATTTTCAATCAATTTTGATTCTGCTTTCAGTGTTCGTACTCTATTTTAGTATAAATAAAATAAATAAATAAAAATAAAATAAATAAATAAATAAAATAAAATAAAATAGCCTTTATTGCTGTTTCTTTCTTACAATTAATAATAAATAAATGCCTACTTACTAAAAACTTAATTGATTAAATTATAATCTAACTTGAATTTACTAATCGGCAACTGGTTGTTTGTGTGGAACAGCTTGTCTGTCGACATAGGCCTCCTCTAAAGATTTCCACTATTTTAGTATACTCATCGATAAACCGGTTAGATAACAAATATTTTTTTCATGCATATTCCCTATTGGCTTTTGAGCTTACGGGTTTCGTTTCAGCACCAACAATAATCCTGCACGTGTATTTGCTAACTCAGTTGACATCAATTTGATAGGCACTATACAGTACATTGCTGCTTTGAAGTATAGGAAAACAAAAATGTACTACGTATTGCCTATTATAGTCAATGTCCACTGAGCAAAGCAGCAATGTACTGCAAAGTGCTTATCAAATTAATGTCAACTGAGTTAGCGAATACACATGCTAACCGATTGATGATACCCGGGCCTGCGGACGGCGAGTAGTGGGTAACTCGCCGTCCGATCAGCACCAGGCCCGAGAGTCGACGGCGCGTAGTGTTCCACGCGCGCCTCAAAGAGTTGTCAGCAAAGGACGGGGCCTGCCACGGCCGATGACTGCCAGGGGGTCGAGGACAAATTCGAAAGAGTTACCTCGCCCCTGGGCACGTAGGGCAGGGAGGAACAGGGGTGGGTTTTAGTCAGTAAGAGCACGCCCTTCCACTCCACCCTAGAGCGGAAGAAGTCATAAGATGATTTCCCACCCCCAAAAAAAAAAAAAAGACCGATTGATGATCACGGTGGCAAATCTCAACTTTTTGAGAGATAAGCCAAGTACGCAGGAGACATTAGCATAAGTGTGTGCGCAAACACACGTGCACAGTCTGTTCCTTCAGTCTCATAGTCACACATCGGGGAGATATCAGGCGTGGGACCAACGGCTTTACGTGCTCTTCGAGGCATGGAGGTACCAAACTCCGGGCTACTACTTCCTGGAAATGCCCAATAGCACTATTTGCCCGACTCGGGTTATGAACCCAAGACCTCACGCTCAGCGGTCGCGTTTGTCACCGCGAGACCAAATTACAAGGCAGTTCAAAATCAACCAACCAACAATATAGTTTTATTGTTTTGGGGTTATACTGCACCGACGTTCTGAAAGATCTGACAGTAAAAAAAGTGTGTGTGTACATAAATACGCACGTAGGAAGTTATACTTCTTTGGCGTAACAATATAAAAAACTAAACTGTCACAAGTTTACAAAAGGAAAACAATCATTTTTCATGAACCACAGACCGTAGCTAACTTCAGGGTGGATCGGTTCTAGCTAACTTCAACGTGTGAATTTCGTGTGATAGTGATGCACGCGCATCTTAAAATTTCACTCTCATCATTTTTTTATAACGCGCCTAAAATAGTATAACTTCAAAAATCTTCAAATTAGAACAAGATGTATGAATGTCAATAAAACAATAATTTTCTGTAGTATTAAAAAACGGGGGAAAGAAACGGATTTTTAGAACATTTTTCAAAGTCAGCACCGGCTGCAATTCCGGGTCTCGGCGCTGGCTGCGGAGGCACTCCCAAAAAAAAAGCTGCGCCTAATGTACAATTTGCAAAAGTGTTTGGAACTTACCTAACCTTTGAAAATACTTAAATCATCATGACAATGGGCTATTGTCCAGCTCATGTTCCACAAAAATTACAGATGTCTGGATGGATTCTTTGAAAAAAAACTGTTTCTATTCTTCAAAAAACAAAAGTTTTATTTTGTTCAATGGTGAAGGACAGCGCCACCTGTGTGATTTTTGTGGAACATGGCTTGGAAAATATAGTGATTAAAGTATTTTTAATTGGTTATGTTTTTCATTCTGACTGTACATTTTCATCGTTTCGTGTAGAGTTGGGCAGTTTTTGTTAGGTTATTCTATATCGTGTAGAGTCGGGATCGGTGAGAGTTGGGATGTAGCCAAAAAAACTAGAGAAACACACTTAATTTTTAATTTTTCTGTTATTCTCAGCAAATCGCTTCATTTGATTCCTATATTATGGGTATGCATACATAATTACTAGTCCGCCATCTTTGGGAGTCCGCCATATTGGATGTAGAATGACGTCACATAGCAAACCATGCATTGTCATCCAAAGTAAACATGTACGCAAAATATAAGCTTAATCAGAAACCGGAAAGTGGTTCAAATTTAAAAATAAGAGAAACTAGTATAACTGTGTGAAGAGTATTTATTTATTTATTTAACAATTAATGTACACACATACAAAAAAAAACAGATAAAAACTTTTTTACAAAAAAAATAGAACTGACTTCCAAAAAAACAAAAAGTGCAAAATAACTTTAATTTCGAAAGTCGGTGTTTCTGGTTTTGTTTCTTCGTTTTTTGACACCGACTTCTGATATTAAAGTTATTTTGCACTTTTTGTTTTTTGGAAGTCAGTTCTATTTTTTTGTAAAAAAGTTTTTATTTTTCACTTTTTAGTTGTGATTCTCCATTAAATTTTGTTAAGGCCATACTAACGGTTCAGTGGCGCGCTCATTGAATAAAAAATCGTAGCATAGCACAGAAAATAAATATTAAAAAATCCAACTTCACGTTTGTTACAAAGAGGATAAAGCATTTTTACGTTGTTAAAACAGGTCTCAAAATGTTTCGTATCCAAAGTAGTAGGCAAAAGTGTCAGAAACGGCCGTTTTTGGTACTTTTGCCTACTACTTTGGATAAGAAACATTTTGAGACCTGTTTTACACACTATTTGTTCTTGAGTACGAATCACACAGACGTCATAATATGGGCTTATTATTAATTCCCGGTAAATCCCTAATGTTTACGGGATAATACGCAGGATTTTAATATCTTTGCGGGGGGTGATGTCTGGGAATTAAGACACACAGGTTGAGATGTATGCGAACTGCGCGAGCGCACTTCTCAAGAACATGGCCGCCGATTTCTCCAATGGCGGTCCCACATGCTAGCCTTACATTCATGACTCGGACACACACAGGCACAAGGAAACTTGAAACTGAGGGGAGGTCTTCGCCACACCAGATTTGTAGTTTCAAAATGTGATACATTACAAATTTTTGTGAGGGTAATGTCAAAGCGTGCTTTAATGTACCTTTGTTTGTAAACAGGGTGTAACGGAAAGGTGTGGTCATACTTTAAGAACTGCATCTGCCCATCGACATAAACAACATATCTACATCAAAAAAATCTGTTAAAAAAAAAAAAATACCTCCCATACAAATATTGATCAGCTGATGATAACCTTATATGAAAAGTCTAATTATTTTTTTTGGGAATTTTCTATTTTTTCTTAGAGAAAGTTGTTCATTTCCATGGGCAGAACCGGCTCTTAAATACACCTTTCCGTTACACCCTGTATAAGTCGAAAGAAAATATTTTCTGCTAGCTTTCCCACATTTTGGTTCAAAAACTAAGAGTAAAGTCGTATATAAAGTTAAAATTTCACATTTTCGACAGTAATTTTTCAAGCAAAGAAGTAAGAATACTTAATTACTCATGAATTAATGAAGACTGCTTACACCGCGTACATAATCATTTTACTCATAAAATTTTCGTATAGTAGTGGCAAGGAAAACTTTTCGACTTACCTACTTAACTTACTTACTTACTTACTTAAAGCCAACATTTTTGGCTAACCAAATTTTTAGAAATATGAAAATTTTTGATAAGCTTACCTGTGGGGCACGTGTAATGGCCGTAAGCTTACAGAATAAAGGGGAATTAATACACTTGAAAATTCCAATTTCAAGTGTCAAACTTCTGAAAACAGAAAATTTTGCCACAAAAATGTAAACGTGACTTTTTTATTATTTTTAGGGTCCCGTACCCGAAGGGTCCAAACGGAGTCCTATTGCTGTCACTGACATGTCCATCTATCCGTATGTCTGTCCGTCATCTGTCACAAAATTTTGTTCCGAAGAATTTTTTAACTTCCAATTGACATAAGAACTGGAAATTTGGTGATTATGTTTACTATTACGTATATTTTACTATCAAATAACAAAATATTAATTTCCCTCATATGGTACGGAACCCTAAATGTGCGAAGTCCAACACGCACTTGGTTGGTTTTATATCTCTATGAAATACAAACTTGCCTTAAGGCGCTATTAGCTGCCAACGACCTTGAGTGGTTAGCTTGCGTGTTCTGCGCCGAGCTCACGTAACGCGTCGTATGTCCACCCAGTAATAGGACTCGCCCATCAAGGACCGCTGTCCGAAATTAGACGCTTTACTACACATAAAACAACAAGTTTTAAACTAAAACGCTGAGACTAAATTATAAATAATTAAATGATCTTTAAAATGGTGAAGGTTTCATAAAAGTACGCTTTATGGTTTTTGCGTGATTCTCAAATTTTTATCCGCGTTAGACATAACTTTTCAAATTTATTACACTATGTTATAAAAATATTATTTCAAATACTCTCAGATCAAATTACGATGACAATAGTTTAGAGTAACATATTTTTTTCAAAGAAATAAGACTAGTCGTGTAGACGTGATGTTCATTTAAAAACCTTTAAAAGTCGTATAACTGCGCCTTTAGTTTTATCCCACCTGATCGAAAGAAAATTGAATATTATAATAAAATTTAAACTTGAAGTTTTAAATAAATAAATAGATGTGGTCTACGATAGAACGAGTAAATCTAATATATCGTATCCCAGAGCCGCCAGACATAATAATTAGCACCCAGACTTTAAGAAAAATGAAATATCAGTCTTATACTCAAACGTTTGCTGGGAGAAAACTCAACTTCGAATTAAGCTCCCCTTTTTTTTTTTTTTTTTTGGGGGGTGGGAAATCATCCTATGACTTCTTCCGCTCTAGGGTGGAGCGGAAGGGTGTGTCAGACTCTTACTGACTAAAACCCACCCCTGTTCCTCCCTGCCTCGAGTGCCCGGGGGCGAGGTAACTCTTTCGAATTTATCCTCCACCCCCGGGCAGGCATCGGCCGTGGCAGGCCCCTTCCCTTGGCTGACAACTCTGAGGCGCGCGTGGAACACTACGCGCCGTCGACTCTCGGGCCTGGTGCTGATCGGACGGCGAGTTAATTAAGCTCCCCTTTGTACATGAAATGTGTTATGACTGTGTTCTATGTTAAGATGTGGTGTACAGTAAATAATTAATAATGAATGTTTATTAAGTAACTTTAGCTCTCTACACACTTAAGTCTCTGGGGCACACCAGTGTGCCAGTACGAAAATGCCGTTTGCCTTGCCAAAAAACCGATTCACGCGTTTTAAACCTCTATTATTACTATTACGCAGGGTCTTTAGACCTGTTGCAAAGTGTACACTCGGAACATGGCATAGTCTGTAGTTACACGATGGCCGACTGTCAACGGGGCTTGACAGATATTGACGTTTGATGCGCGCAGGGCCTGAAGGGACACAAATGTTGGTGTAAAACTGTTAGTGTAGAGACTAATGCATGTAAATAAATAAATCTGTATATTTAAAGTTCAAAGTCCTAACTGACTGACTGATATATCAACGCACAGACTAAACCGCTGGTCCTAGAGACATGGAATTTGGAGTGTGTGTTCTTTGTGAAGAATAGGTATCCACTAAGAAGTTATTCGAAGTTAAACAGTTAAGAAGGGGTTGAAAGTTTATAACGGAGGAAATAATAATTCCACGCTGGCGAAGCCGCTGGCAGAAGTTAGTAAAATATATGAAAAACCCAGACAGCAGTCTGGTAGTTCTGGGATTTTGGACTATAAAAGATGCCTATTCCCTCTTGCTTTGACGGTTGACGTGCTATAGGTGTGGAATACAGACACTAGCAGATAGTTCCATGTGACAGTGGGTTTATAATGTTAATTTCTAGAGGCTTAAAAGCATTTTTTTTCCTGTTTACAGAACAATCGGATCAATAGTACATCTCCTGAAATGTTGCTTGGGCTCCGGTATACTGGCGATGCCAGCTGCTTTCAAGAACTCAGGACTTATAGTGGGCGCCATAGGGACGTTAATAGCTGGATTCGTTTGCACTCATACTGTACATATTTTGGTAAGTGGCTTTCATTTAATAGCTTAATTAGAAACACAAGATGGGTACGCCTATATTTTTTTTTGTGGGTTGGAAATTCATCCAATGACTTCTCCCGTTCTGGGCGGGGGGAGGGGAGGGGGTCAGAATTTTACTGAATTGCCTCTGTGCCAAGCCGCGATAACACTATTTCGAATTTATCCGTGACCAACGGACGAATAGTGTCACGGTACGGAGGGCGTGTCTCGTTGCGGGACCGGAGTGGTGGTGTGACACGTAGAGGAGGACGTAGAGTGGGAGGACCGTAGATGAGGAGTTCAATGAATAATAACACACGACGAGTTAACACATTATATCTGTTATTTACAACAGTGGGCTTTAGTATAATATTACGAACACATACACTGTGATTACTTACGTAATTTAATTGTATTAATGCACAATTCTAGGAAACTGGTAACTGACACTTGAAGAGTCGAAAAATGACAATGAGGAGCTTCTACTAGCTCGGCTCCAGAATTTGAACTGATTTTTAATATCAAAACCGAGACTTGACAGAGAAAATTATGTAATTTTTGAATTTGAAATTAAAAAAGGTAGCAAAGAACGTAATTTTGGAATAGAGGTCAAAAAAATAAGCAAGGCTTTAACACTGCCTTGTTACAATACCCCTTAAGGGCAAATTTCAATTCATTAGAGTAACTTGTGAGGTGGCGAAATTACTAATGAATATAGAGAGCTTTTGTTATGGACCAACCCTTGTTTTTTGTGTGGGCAAATACTCGTAGATACCATCTGTCTGGGAAGACCGGGGGATTATGATGGACTCCTCTCTGAAACCTCACATTCACTACCGCTATGCGCCTTGTCGGGGGCTCAGGATACAAACTTTGAGAAAGAACCCTAAAATCGCGATAAAAAGCAGACGTTTCCTAAATTTTATCGAGTTATCTGAACATCATATTATTTTTAGAATTGTATAAATTATTCCATTATTATTTTTCTGCAAAATCATGAGGTTTTTACGCAATGAAACATTGGAAGCGCTCTAAAAATCAGCCTGCATTACGTAACCGGTCGGTGAAATATAGGAACTGGGGTCCAGAAATTTAATTACTCCGTGCTCTTCCCTCAATCCAACGTTATTAACATAAACGAATTATCGTCTAGACTGCAGACGCTTTGACAACAAGTTATGAGAAGCATAAATTGTCGGCCTTTACTCATTAAGTTATTAAAATAAGAAAATTGCAATCTTTTTTCAAATGAGGACAGGTTTTTCCGATTTTATGTTTCATCTTTCTTCGAACAACCTATAAAAATTAATAGGAGGATTAGCGGAGAGTATGAATACCAAAAAAGACTTGATTGTGCTCAGAATAAAATAGAATAGAATAGAATGGAATGGATTGGAATGGAATGGAATAGAATGGAATGGAATGGAATGGAATAGAATAGCATAATATTCTTTTCTACACTAATCATAAAAAAAAAACAGTTACAAAACTCTTTTACACGAGCTTAAATCTATGGTTACAATAGCGGTTTTATAACGCTGACAGTGATATCTACCAGACAACCTTTGGATGAACTGAAAGAACTTAATATAGAAAGGGGGTAGTATGCAATGTACTGCTAATAAATTATTAGGCTACCTTCCTAAAATCTACTTACTTCGTCAGTTAGATTACCAAAAAATATTGGACCCGTATTTTTTATTTTGAGACGTAAACCGTATGGTTATACACGAGTACATACAGAGGCTGATAAACACATTACCCTTCCTTGCGTCGCGCAGTCGGATAAAAATCACTACTGTACAGTGCGTTGAAATTTAGCGTCACGTCACACCTCGATACACTTTGTACCGTTTAGTGACGTAACAAGCCCCCACTCCTAAACTTTGATGTGTTTTATCTCTGTAATTTTTTATTGATTTGATAAAGCAAAAAAAACTTGTCCAATATTTTTTGTAAATCTAACTTACGGACTAAATATAATTATATCCAGGAAACATCCCTATTGGACATCAAAATTTTACATTTAAATTATGTATATATATTTGGGTAGAAAAAATAGAAAAAAAAAAGAATATAAGGTGGGGTAATGATGGAAGAGCCATAGCAGATAGCTACTAGAATTTTATTGTTTGGAAGAAGAAGGTCCATGCTGCTACCCCAGTCAAAATGGGATAACTACAGATGAATGAAGATGATGATAAGTCTGTAACGTATTGCCTGAGGTTGCGGATAAATTCGAAAGAGAGTTACCGCGGCCCTCGGCACAGGCAAATGAAGGAACAAGGGTGGGTTTTAGTCAGTAAAAGTCTGACACCCTCTCCCGCGCCCCACCCAAAGCGGGATAAGTCATTGGATGATTTCCCAACATCCAAAAAAAAATGTCCTTATCGTATAGATAAACCTAGATCGGTCAATGCACTAAATTACCTTAAAAATTCTATTTACTTGCAACTGTAATATTATTTATTTGTCATACCATAGTTTTTATCCAGATTATTATAACACTATAATAAGCCTATATTAACATATACTTACTACTGAACCATATGTACACTTTTGGAAAACTTATTTTTTCAAACATGGTTGCTCACAATGGGCCTCATCAGAAGGCTCACAGTCACCCAAAGGGCAATGGAGAGGGCAATGCTTGGAGTTTCTTTGCGTGATAGAATCAGAAATGATGATATCCGCAAGAGAACTAAGGTTACCGACATAGCCCGAAGAATCGCCAAACTGAAGTGGCAGTGGGCAGGGCACATTGCTCGCAGAACAGATGGTCGATGGGACCGAAAAGTTCTGGAGTGGCGACCGCGTACCGGAAGACGCAGCGTTGGAAGGCCTCCCACAAGGTGGACCGATGACCTGGTGAGGGTCGCGGGTAGCCGATGGATGCGAGACGCACATCATTGTGGCGACACTTGGGGGAAGCCTATGTCCAGCAGTGAACGTCTTTTGGCTGAAAAGATGATGATGATGATGATTATTTCAATATTATTTATTTATTTAGAAACCTTTTTTGATCACTAATTCATTAGATTACTTAAGGGGGATCTAAAAATCTAACATCATCGACCCTATTCTAATTTCTACCTATAGAAGCAGCTAAGTGATCAGTATCTGATCCCTATTTAGAAAAAAAAACTGCAAAAAACCGAAACATAAAAAAAAACTGCTATAAAAGTTCAACGAATCATAGTGGTAATATTTTCATGGCTGAAAACAAATTTTCATAATTTACAATTGCATACCTAAACTAATTTAAGCGCATCTGTAACAAATTGTACAGTTCTGAAAGACAATAGTCAAAATAAGACGTTGAACTGTTGGAGTGAGCTTAGACTAAGTACAATAAACTTGTTTCTAATGACGATAGTATTTTCAGAAACATAATTGCAATGAGGAATGTTTGAGATTGGCGTCAAGAGCTTTTAAAGACTGAATACAGCAATGTAATGGTCTTAGTAGTATTAAATACTTCAAAATGATTAGAGAGGGTTTGGGTAAAGCCTATGCCTAAAAATGGACGTGTTTTGTGTCAGATCTAAAGATGGCCCAATGTCTAACATGAAATTGAGACGACAAAAATGTAATTAGTTCGTCAGTTAGATTACCAAAAAATATTGGACAGTATGTTTTCTTCGGTCACGTAAAAAAAAATGAAGACGATACTGTCAGTGGCGTATTCAAAGATTTGGCGCCCCGGACAAATATTTATGCTGCCCCATAGTTAACAAAAAAGGGAATATTATTTTTTGCTATTGCTTATTTAGAATAATTTGAGCTACACGATTCGGATAGATAAGATTTCCTTGCGATAGACAAGAAGTTAAGAGGTGGCAAGAAAAGTAGAAATAGTACTGCTTATCCAACTTGAAAACCGGTCGCGGGTAGCATTCGCCCCGCCCCTGGCAGTCTGCCGCTCCGGGCCATGGCCCTCTTGGCCTAAGGGTAAATACGCCACTGGATACAGTGCGTTAAAATTTCGCATGACGTCAGACCTGAGTTAAAATTGTACCACTTTTTACTCAAAAGGGATGTAACAAGCCTGTTCCTGAACTTTGATGCGCTTTATCTCTGTCATTTTTTATTGGGTTGATAAAGCGAAAATACGTGTCTAATCTTTTTTGATAATCTATCGAACGTACTAAACAGAATTATAATTTTAAAACTTTTTTTTTAACCCTGGAGTCCTACCTATTGTTATAGTCTGTTCAAATCGATTCCGTAGTCTTATCTTCTTCAATTATTGAATTGACAAAACCATTAAGGCGCAGTATACGACTTTTAATGGTTTTTAATTGAACATCACGTCTTAACGACTAGTCTTATTTCTTTGAAAAAAAATATATGTTACTATAAACTATTTCCGTCGTAATTTGATTTGAGAATATTTGAAATTATATTTTTATAATATTGTGTAATTAATTTGTAAAGTTGTGTCTAACGCGGATAAAAAAGTGAAAATCACGCAAAAACTATAAAGTGTATTTTTGTGAAACCTTCATCATTTTAAAGATCATTTAATTATTTATAATTTAGTCTCAGTGTTTTAGTTCAATACTTGTTGTTCTATGTGTTATAAATCAATAATGCGTTTAATTTCGGACAGCGCTCCTTGATGGGCGAGTTCAATTACTGGGTGGACATACGACGCGTTACGTGAGCTGACCACTCAAGGTCGTTGGCAGCTAATAGCGCCTTAAGTAACAACAGTACTAGTAAAGCAAAGAAAAAATTGTGGCTCCTAAGACATACCTTCTAACCAACCATGTTGAGCCTGCAGAAAAGCTCCCTACGGGCCACCAACTTTCGTGGACTCGTGGCCCACCTGGAAATCTCTAAACAGACTCCGAAGCTAGGTGGGCCTCTGCAGGTACCTACAACTTAGTTAAATGAGGGTACTCCAATCCAATGAGCCAAAATGCGATTGCGGAGCTATGTCCCAGATAATGCCTTTTTTTTTTTTTTTTTTGGGGGGTGGGAAATCATCCTATGACTTCTTCCGCTCTAGGGTGGAGCGGAAGGGCGAGTCAGACTCTTACTGACTAACACCCACCCCTGTTCCTCCCTGCCTCGAGTGCCCAGGGGCGAGGTAACTCTTTCGAATTTATCCTCCACCCCCGGGCAGACCCAGATAATGCCTCACCTCTTGTCATGTTCTTTGTGAAAAACACTTGCACTTTTAAAAACCTTTATCAGGGAATGCTAATGCGGTTGACATTGCTAAATTTTGCTCAAAAGACATTGGAATAATCGATAGGATGAATAAGTTGACGAATATAAATCCTTTTAGTAATTTAGCTTTTACAGCAATACTACCAACTAAATACTTTATTTCATTTTTCAGGTAAAGGTATCTCAAGAAGTTTGTGTCGACGCTAAGAAACCATCTCTTAGTTTTGCAGAAACTTGTGGAGCTGCGTTTACACACGGACCAAAGAAATTGCAATCATGGGGTAATTCTATAAAGTAAGTTCCATTATTTAGATCCACTTGCATGGTTACCTACTCACTTGATTTTATGTTAATAGTGAAAATATGAAATATACGTATATATACTCGTATACGTAATAATAGACAATATGGTGGCCCAGTGGTAACGACCCGCGACATACAAGTTGTAGGTCGTGAGTTCAAACCCAGGCAGGCGCTTTACTTTGTGTAAATTGTTTCATCACCACTGCTCTCATAACGGTGAAGGAAAACATCGTGAGGAAACCGGCATGTCCTAGAACCAAAAACTCGAAGACTTGTGACATCCACCAACCCGCATTAGGCCCGCGTGGTGGATTACGGCCCACACCCTCTCACAGAGAGAGGGGCTGTGCCCCAGCAGTGGGGACATTAAAAAAGGCTGATGATGAGTCTGACAGGTTTTCAATCAAATTAAAATGCTTTAAAATATTGTACTTATTTACTATTTATTTTTTTATTAATTTTCAGAGTTCTAGTGGATTACTCCATGGTTGTGACATATTTCAGCGTGTTATGCGTGTACGTTGTTTTCATAGGATCTTCGATGAAAGAAGTAAGTAACCAAATTAAAAATACAATAAGGCCTACTACGATAGTTTTTTTAGGGTTCCGTAGTCAACAGTTCCTTGTTGACTATGGAACCCTTATAGTTTCGCCATGTTTGTCTGTCCGTCCGTCTGTCCGCAGCTTAGTTTAGCGCCTCTTAGTACTAGAAAGATATAATTTGGCATGGATATACATATTATTAATCACGCCTACAAAATGGTAAAATAAAACCATGAAAAATATGTTTATAGAGTCCTGTACATGTAAAGTGAGGATGTTTTTTTTTCTCGTCTATCCCATGGTGTGGGGTGTCATTGGATAGGCTATTCAAAAATATTACGGATCGGTGAAAACCATTTTTCGATTTAGGGATCCGTTTGCGTAATATGAAGCTTTAAATTGGTAAATTTTGTTAGAGTTAAGTTTCCCTCCCCGCTGCCAGCTAAAGCTGCTTTTGGATATGTGAAAAAATTCACGACACTATTATACAGGGTGTAAGATACACGATCGCACATACGTGTACCTACTAGTGATTCAGTACATGATTCTGGACCCCCTAGCGTTGGAATTTTTCGTCGGCTTTTTCCTAATCATGTACTGATTCACTAGTACACGTATGTGCGTTCATGTACCTCACACCCTGTATAATATCCAAATTTAAAGGAAAACTATCACGACTAAGTTAGTTCTGTTAGTTTTAGAGTAATAGTCGCCAAACTTATAAAATGTTTGTACTTGTTAAATTTCGTACAAAATACAAAATCCTTGGAAAAAAATTACACGGTCTACGAAACCCTACCTTGCACGTGGCCCGACATGCACTTGGCTGGATTTTTATATATCGAGGTAACTGTACTTATTAGAATATAATTATTTGAGTTTGACAGTTTTTGTATGGGAAATATGTCAAACTGTCATAAGATTTCTCTCGATAAAAATTACAAGTTACTGAAAAATTATCTACCATTCTCGTATTAAAATAAAATTTAAAAACGTAGAAAGGTAAGTCTGTAGGTATAGGAATTTTCCTAACAAGATCCAACCAAACATTTTTCCATGATATTTGTAATAAAAATATTCCATTTGGTAATTAGATCTTGTAAAACATGGAATATGTTATATAAAATCTAATTACCAATGGAATATTTAGACCACAAATAAGTAGCTCAGAAAGTTATGGATGAAATAGATTTTTTTTTCTTTGATAGGCTCATGTTTGATAACTCCCTCACCTGATGGTAAGCGGATTCTAAATTCAAATTCTCCATCAAAAGCGAGTAATGGGTAGCTCGCCGTCCGATCAGCACCAGGCCCGAGAGTCGACGGCGCGTAGTGTTCCACGCGCGCCTCAAAGAGTTATCAGCAAAAGAGACGGGGCCCGTCATGGCCGATGCCTGCCCGGGGGTTGAGGATAAATTCGAAACAGAGTTACCTCGCCCCTGGGCACTCATGGCAGGAAGGAACAGGGGTGGGTTTTAGTCAGGAAGAGTTTGACACGCCCTCCCGCTCCACCCAGAGCGGGAGAAGTCATTGAATGATTTCCCACCACACAAAAAAAAAAGCTTACCTCTAAGGCTGCTGACACGAAGTCACGTGTGAAGTGTCGCGTTTCAATGCACAGATTTATACGGAACTGGCCTCGAAGGCAGCAGCGCTCTATGTATTGAAACGCGCTGCTCCCCGCGCCGCCGCGGCCCCGCCCACGCCGCCCGCTGACTTCGTGTCCGCGGCCTAACTTTGACCTTTTAATTTTTACCCGTGTCACTAGCCCACGTACGATGGTAAAATTTATATCAAATAATAAATGGAATCTTGTCGAGCATCTCTTTCTTTTATATGCAGTTCGAGAGTGACCGCTCTTTAGGTCATGTCACTCCCTTAATCTGTACCCCAAGTGCGAGTGTTATAACGTACTCAATCGCGTTAAAATAAACGTCAATTTGTACTATATCTGTATAAGCGCCGCCTGGTGACAATAACAGGTAACCTCTTTTATTCTATACGATTTCACATAAGCGAACGTTTACGAAAATGCTTTCGAGTGCGTTAAAAAATTCACACTAAGCCCTCAGCTAATCACATAGTTATTTTTAATAAATAAGGCCCATTATTAATACTAGCTGTGACACACGGATTCGGTCGCCCGCGCTATCGTTAACGTTCTTTCTCCCTTTTTTAGGGTTCCACACCCAAATGTAAATCGGGGCCCTATTACTAAGACTCCGCTGTCCGTCCGTCTGTCTCTCTGTCTCTCATGCAATAAACCTTTGTCCACAAACCAAATTCAATTTGCAATCTTTTCCTGCAATGAAGGATTAAACTTTTGTAGTTTCCACAATCCTTTGTAATACCTACCTACCTACTTAGTTAATAACGAATATTCTGAATATGAAAGTGCTCTAAACCACAAGAATGTGGTAACTTAAATTAGGATAACGCAATTTTGAACTTTATCTGGAGGTGGAAAGTAAGGTTTTAGGTTAGCAATAATAAGACAGAAGAGTATTAAATATTAAGGCTTAGTATGTGTGTGGTAACACTTGGTTTTATCTAATACTTACATACATCGAATAATTAACGAGGTAAAAGTTAAATGATATAGATGTTAAGCAAAAATATGTAAAAAAATTAGTAGCATTGTTTAAAAGAGTGTTAACATGTGAGTGAGGCTTTTACCCGAGAGGGGTCCATACATAACTAAAATTGTTATTGTTATATTTTTTTATAAAAGACATTTAAATTTATTATCTGAATAATTTATTATTTGAACTTAATTAAATATTTATATAATTTACATCGGCAATTGAAATGCATCAAAAATTAAATTCTGTTATTATTTTTACTGTCAACAATTTTCTTAATTGATTTATCTAATACATAAACCAAAAATCTGTAAGCATGTAAAAGTAAACTTTATTTTTAATATTATTTGTTATTGTGAAATGTTTTTTTACCAATAGAATAATTTAATTTCTTATTTTCAATGATTATGCATGTATGGAATGGAATAAAGCTATTATTATTATTATTTTTTATTATTTTTAACATGTGAGATTTACGGAAAAAATTAAAAATCCGATGCAGATATTGAATTTAACTCATGCAGATAGATCTACGAGTAAAACTCTGGCCAAGTGCTTGGCGGACCTCGCACATTTAGAGTTCCGTACCAAATGATTTTCAAAGAAAAAATGTGATTGATCAATATATTGCTATTATTTAGTCAAATAAACGTAATAATAAACATTATTACTTTTCAAGTTTGTAGGTTAAAGGGAAGTTAAAAAATTCCTTGAAACAAAATTTTGTGACAGACGACGGACAGACAGATAGACGGACACTTGAGTGACAGGACTAGTGTAGTGACTAGGCTCCGTTTAGACCTTTCAGGTACGGAACCCTAAAAAGCATAGTCAAAAAGCATAGTCTAAGGTATATTAAGATTTATTAACCGTACATTTATGTATTACAATAACATGACATTCCGGGTTTGATTTTCGAGTCGGGTAAAGTGTTATTAGGTTTTTGCACGGAGCCTGATTTGTGCCCGATTGAAGGCTATAAGTCTCCCCTGTTTAGGCGCGCCTGCTGATTATCTATTAGCAGCGTGTGCTAGATACAGATATTACCGCATCATTTCGGTTAAGGCGTTACCAACACGGCGACGTGTAATAGAAACTTTATAGTGACACTTCGCAACTTACCCACCGCACGAGCGGTCGAAATATTTTTTTTGTGCTCTTGTTAAACTAAATTAAACTAATTTAAAAAAGTTCATGGTTATTATTGAAGAAACCAAACTTTCCACAATAATTCATCCTTTATGTCATAATAGACATCACTACATTGAAATATAACTATTCTTTAGGAACGTCACCGGAATATTGCAAATACCGTAAGATTGTAATAAATCTTGCTTGAATATAAATTCTCGACATATTATAAATAGATCATGCAAATTCGGTAGTTTACAATTCATCGGATTCTTTTTGAAAGAAAGTTTACAATTTGGCGCGATTTTTCATAAACTAACCTTGTTTGCGACTATACGGCGACCGGTACACCTCTCCCTAACTCTTCGGAGATTATTGCGTGATGATATTTCATGATATGACAAGCTCTGCCACTGGCTTCGCCTGCATGGTAATTCCATGCAGGCGAAGCCAGTGGCAGAGCGTACTTCTCCCCATCACAAATTTTAAGCCATGTGTTATTTTGTTGCTATATAAGCTATATTACCTACTACAAAGCTTCATCAAAATTCATTCAGTAGTTTTTTGTGTGAAAGAGTAACAAACATTCACAATTCCCTGCCGGAGTCTGTGTTGCCTGATAGCTACCAACAGGCAGTCTTTAAGACGTATATAGCCGCCAAGTGGCGCCCTCATTGAATAAAAAATCGTAGCAAAGCGTAGAAAATAAAGATTAAAAAATCAAATGTTGCGTCTGTTACAAAGAGCTTATGGTATTTTTACATTGTTGAAACAGGACTCAAAGTATATCGTATTGGTGTCAAAAACAGCCGTTTTTGGTACTTTTGCTTACTACTTTGAATACGAAACACTTTGAGTCTTGTTTTAACAACGTAAACATACCTTATCCTATTTGTAACAAACGCAACATAGGATTCTTTAATATTTATTTTCTGTGCTAAGATACGAATTTTTATTCAATGAGGGCGCCACTTACGGGGAGGTAGGCCCTTAAGTCGAGAGTATATTTGTTACTTCTAGGCAAGCGTGTTTCGTCTACGTCCTCATCATCGCTTACCAGGTGAGATAGTGGTCAAAAGCGAGACTATTAATAATAAAAAAAAACATCCATCCTCACATGCTTTCATATTTATAATATTAGGATTAACACTTTTTTTTTGTTCCCAGGTTCTAGACGTCTACATGCCAGATAACCCCTTATCAATCCAGGCTGCATGTGCTCTAACTTTAGTTCCTCTAGTCCTAATCTGTCAGATAAGGAATTTGAAGTACCTGGTACCATTCTCAGCGCTGGCCAACATTCTGATCCTCGTGGTCTTCGTGATTACCCTGTACTATGTGTTCTTGGACCTTCCACCTATCAAAGAGAGGGAGCTGGTTGCTGGGATTACGCAGTGGCCTCTGTTTTTGAGGTGAGGTTCACATTATGACATTAGAGAATATGCATTAATTTTTAATTGAATTTGGAAAAACCTTTCTTTAGTGGATACCTACACTTCACAAAGAACACACTCTCCAAATTTCAAGCCTCCAAGATTGATATATTAGTCAGTCAGTCAGGACTTTGAATTTAATATAAACAGATAAATATTATATTAAAGTAAATAAAAAAACTTGCCAAGTGCGTGTCGGACTTCGAACATTTAAGGTTCCGTACTATAAGCGCAGTGGTGGCCCAGTTGTATTGGCCGTGACTTACAAGTTGTAAGTCGTGAGTTCAAACCCAAGTTGGCGATTTACTTAGTGTAAATTATTTCACCACCACTGCTCTGAAAACGGTAAAGGAAAACATCGTGAGGAAACCGGCATGTCCTAGAACCAAAAATTCGAAGACATGTGACATCCACCAATCCGCATTGGGCCCGCGTGGTGGTTAACGGCCCACACCCTCTCACAGAAAGAAAGAAAGAAAGAAAACGAGTTTATTTGGACATTAAAAGGCTGAGATGATGACTAAATGAGGGAATTTCCAAGAAAAAATGTGATTTATCAATATATTGGTATTTGTTAGTAAAATATACGTAATAATAAAAATTATCACCAATTTCAAAATCATAGGTCAATGGGAAGTTAAAAAAAAATCCGTAACAAAATTTTGTTAAAATAGCTGACTTCGGAGGCTTCTAATTCCTTTGTCTTCCAATACTTTTTAAAACCAAAAGTTTATTTGTCTACTCAACGAGCTTTAAACAACGTAACCATTGGGATATGTCTAATTTTATTTTTCGCGCCCCCCTTTATTTTTATGGGAGCAACATTATTTTTGTGTGGCTTTTGGTCAACAAGATGCTTATACTGTGAAAATTTGGAGACTGTAGCTCCAACCGTTTGGCTGTAAAACCTGTGTGACAGACGACGAACGGACAGACAGACGGACACGTGAGTGACAGCAATAGGGCTCCGTTTGGACCCTTCGGGTACGGAACCCTAAAAAGGCATCCATATTCCCTTTTTTTTCGGATTCTAAATTCAAAATAACAAAGTCTTATCCATCACATTCAGCTGTCTTTGGAGCAAAACCTTCTTCAAATGGTTTAGTCCACGTTCAACCACCACAGTCTTTACCTCCGACCATGTTGAACCCCTAAATGTTTCCCAACCCTCCAAGGGTTGAACATGGATTGCAATACATTGGTCATCTTTACTTTGTCCATATTCAACCCATTCTTGTTTGCCCGGGGGTGGAGGATAAATTCGAAAGAGTTACCTCGCCCCCGGGCACTCGAGGCAGGGAGGAACAGGGGTGGGTTTTAGTCAGTAAGAGTCTGACACACCCTTCCGCTCCACCCTAGAGCGGAAGAAGTCATAGGATGATTTCCCACCCCCCCAAAAAAAAAAAATAAAAAATAAAAAAAAAACCCATTCTTGTTAGGTAACTAATAATGACTTTAAAGTAATACTGAGAGCAGAAGTGTATTTATTTTTTTACAATATTATTAGTCAGTACTAAACCCCCCTCATTTATCTCTCTCCCTCGTTAATCAGTATACAGGGTGTAAAAAGACACACCACATAGCTGTCAACTACGCATACTGTACATCTAACAAAGTAGCTTTGCGCAAAAAAGTTTGCTGGGAAACGAATTTTATTTTTAAGTATAAAAAAAAACTATTTTTATTGCGCGCAGGCAAGTGGAGTTAAGCCCCGCCCCTTTGCTCTAAGCTGCGTAGATACTTGTCGGATAGGTACGTTTGATGAGTGTGTAACGTTTGATATAATAACAAAAGTTCTAATGATCATAAGACCTAATTTCATTTAATATATTTTTTTTAATATAATGATCAAATGATGTAATGAATTATTGATATGATTTCATTTTACCTTATTTCATATGGTATAATGAACAGTTTATATAATGCACGTTTGAAATAATATTCAATTCATATAATATTTAGTTGCTATAATATTCAAAATCTTTAGGTAACTTTTAATATAATTTGAAAATGTCTACTTTTATTTTTGCAAAAACTTATTAGATTTTAAACGCCTGCTACTTTCGTGCTAGCAAAAACAAGTCAATTCTACGATATGGCGACAACAATATTATACAAGTTAATAGGTTGAATCTGTGCCAAAATCGAATCGGGGTACCCGGACTTTACGTTGTCTTTTGGCTCCTACCCTAGAGTGTTTATAAAAACCGGAGGCGCGGAGGGAGAGCAATCCCTGCCCGCTGTAAAAAAACATGGGTACTTTTGGGTGGGTATCCTTTGCTACGTATGGGCGAAGGGGTTGCACTGCCCGCAGCGCAGGAGGCGATGCGGAAGCAACTTTAATGTTTTGAGGTTTAGGTAACAATATAATTGAATCTATTCCAAAACCGAATTGGGGCACCCCGACTTTACGTAGTCTTTTGGCTCCTACGTAACCCTAGAGTGTATATAAAAACCGGAGGCGCGGAGAGAAAGCAACCCTCGCCCGCTGTAACAAAACTCAAAACTCATCGTTCTCAAGAACGATGCGTTACCTTAAAAAATTGGTTAGTATGAAAGTTAGGTCAAATGAACATTAAAAAGAGAAATATACAATTTGAAAATTATATGAAATGAACGTTATACTAAATGAAATAAAGGAGAATGAAAATTATATCAAATATAACATTAGATCGTATGAAATAAGGCGAAATGTTTTTATAGCATATGAAAAACATTTCATATGACAGTTACGTCAAATGAAATTAGACTATCAGTCTGTTAACTTATTATACCAAACATTACACACCCACGTTTGATATTCATTGCGTTTTTGTACATTCAAATAGGTACGTAATTTGTTAAGAAAAATCGAAAATTCAGGTTATGTTTGTTCGGAAAAAAAGTTTAGTAATAACACTTGGAATTCATTTTCTTAAAAAGTAAAAAAAGAAATTTGTGACTTTTACCTTCAATATCTCCAGAACCAGTGGATTCCCAGGAATGGTTTAGTGAAAAAAAAATCCAAATAATGGGTAGAATATGTGGCTTTCGGCTTCGGAAACTGTTACACCCGATATGATTAGCACCAACGATGTGCGGTTAACTATGCATATGTAACCTGCAAAAGTTGTTGATCCCTCTTTTACACGGCAACGAACCAAAAAATCGACTTGTTTTTATATACAATGTTAGTTTACGGGCCGGAGTTACACAGGCGTAATTTTACTGCGGAAAAGGCTTGCTGCATTTAAGATGCACTACGAGACTAAAGCTACAGATAGAAGCTATGCTTATCAATTGAGTTATAAAGAACAGGCCCCTAAGCTCTTAAAGAAATAAATGTTTTCACTATTTCGTTTTGTTTAGACAGCCCTCCTGCAGTGCAATATTAATATTTCGTCGCTAAAGTTCTAACGCCACGTATGTCAAAATCATGCACTTTTCGGGAGACCAAATATGGTGACAAACTAAGTTAAAAAAAATGAGTTACGCGTTGTTGATAAAAAAAATCAAAATATATAAAATATTAAATATAGATAAGCCAATACAACTAAGTTACGTGGATTTGCTGTGACTTTTCTGTACAAAACTGACAAACATGTAGTTTTGGTGTCAAATTACGCGTCATCATTGGTTTTAACCCTCGTGTCTGATTGTTGCGTCCTTCGATTCACTATCTGATGGTATTTGTAACGTATTTTGTCAAAATAATGACTTAGGTATGTGCTGTTAGAATTGAAACGACAATTTGATGAATAAGAGTGTTTCTGCTGACTTAAAAGTGGTTGCTAAAATAAAGACTTAAGGCGCTACTTGCCCCAGATTGCGAATTTTTACTCCATTTATCTCTTACCTGTAGGTACGTGCGGTTACGAATAGGTACAAAATGTTGAGTTTAAGGATAATCTCTGTTTCTGATAACTTTATATGTTTTGTTTTTAGTCTAAAATCAATCAAAGGAGATCATTATCCAATATTCAAGTGGTTTTTTTATCTATAAAAAATCTTTTTAACTTAAAAAAATATATACTTAATACTTAGATTTTTCGAGAAAAAAAGAAAGCCCTTTACGAAAATAGGTATACCCAGCTCTTTAAAGCTGGATAAGCTTTTAAATCTTCGATATTATCTGTGATTGGTTAGCCAAAATACAAGGGCCAATCAATCACTCACAAACAGACTTAACAGCAGATTAAATTGAATAAATGAATAGGTTTTCAGAAACTAACGTCTCACGTAACAGTGAAATATTTAACTATACGCAAACATATATATGTTTGCTTATAGTTAACATGTAACCATATGGTTGAGGATAAATTCGAAAGAGTTACCTCGCCCCTGGGCATGTAGGGCAGGGAGGAACAGGGGTGGGTTTTAGTTAGTAAGAGTCTGACACACCCTTCCGCTCCACCCTAGAGCGGAAGAAGTCATAAGATGATTTCCCACCGCCCAAAAAAAAAAAAACCATATGGTTTACGTGAAACTTTGGATTAAATTTTGGATTTGATGATATTCAAAGGTAGGTATTAAATTTTACACTTGATTTTAACATGAACATAACATTATCTTAAAAGTATAAATTCGCGTAGGTAGTTCATCGAAGATAGACGTATATTCTACGCATGGTCCCTGAGTAACATAGTAGAATAATACAAAGTTTTCTCAGGCTACAACTGAATTAACCATTTGATGAAAAGGGGAATATCTTTATGTCTGTGATTAGACCTGTCGTACTGTATGAATCAGAATGTTGGACTGTGAAAAAGACGGATGAAAAAAAATTGCATGTGGCGGAGACGAGAATGTTGAGATGGACGTGTGGAGTAACGAGAATGGATAAAGTGAGAAAGAGTGTGAGGTAGTTTAAAGTAGCCTCAGTGACAGAAAAGTTGAAAGGAAGCCGTTTGTCTTGGTATGGTCATGTGAAGGAGGAATGAAACACATGTAACTAAAAGAGCAATGAATATAAATGTGGATGGATGGAGTGGGAGAGAAAGGCTAAAAAAATATGGATAGATTGTTTGAGGATTGATATGAAAGAAAAGGGAGTTAGTGATAGCGTGACGGCTGAAAGGCCAAAGTAACATGGGATAAGGGCAGGAAGATGATGATCATAAAACCGAAATACAAATATCCTGCGAATTGCATACAAAAAGCCTTATTTATGAAACTAGCCAACCAATTAGGTTTAGTTTAATTAAATACTGAGTAAGGAATCCTAAATTCTAATTTGGCTTAGTTAAATTTAAATCAAAAAGCTGATAATCTTTTTTAAACTTATTAGTTTAAAAAAAGATTATTAGCTTCTTGATTCAAAGTTATCTATGCAAAATGTAATAAGTCTATAAATATTTTTCTAGTTGACTGTTAATACAAATAAATAGTATGTTTTATTATCTGGGGTTTTCACAAAACTCAAATGTTTGGTTATGGGTGTTCTTGTTATTTCAGGACAAGTAAATATGCCTTTGGCTTGTATTATACACCACCATTTAAAATCAAACATTCGCCGTTTTTGCATACCTATAAACCGTACAATGTTTCCTGTTTCTCGGAAAACGAAAACAATGGAAGACTCCATTAAAGGCTGTAAATACAAATTTTCTTTTTCTGTTATAAGAGCGTGCATGTTGTGGATGGTTTTTCGTGAATTTCTCGAAAACATCTGAACTATGTTTGCTAAACAAACATTTACGATGCACTTAAGTATAGCCGCACCCTTGTCAACTGACAGCAACACAATGTGGGTTTTTTATGGGGTTGAGTTGACAAATGAGATTAGTTTTAAAAGTTTTTGGATGACAAGTCGTATTACAAATAAAGATTATTTTATTCCTACCGATTCTTGAACCGGTCGATGTGCCGCCGCTTAGAGGAATCCTTTATCTAGCAGTGGACGTCAGTGAATGACTGATGAAGATGATTAATATTTTAGTAGTTCGGAAACATTCCCTAAATTAATTACTTAAAAAATAAACTCACGTCCACTGAAACTTATATCGCGTCGTGTTTTTGTGATTTACTATTCAACTCACAATCATTGATTAATCGGCGTAAAGTCAAAAAAATAGATACATCAAATTAAAATTCATTTATTGTTTGTCACTGGTGGAAAAACAGTTCTTATCAAAATAATTTAGAGATCGTTGTAACGTAAACCCATAGGGCATATAATATTTATAATCAATATTATAAGATATATTTTATCAATAATATTATGATTAAATTATTTGTAATTAATTAATATGATGATTTTAATTATTACAGTTATTTATATACCTATTTGTTACGGCCGCGAATCATATTTTGACCTACACACAACCTGACATTGACCTGCAAATTGCAAAAAAACGCAAAAAATTTGAGTTTCACGGGCTACCGCTCTTCTACCTTCACCGAAAAAAACATAACTTTTTCTTTGATAATACGTCAGGTACAGATGACAGACAAAATTAAAAACCTATTATTGGGACCCCGATGTGGGACACGCGAGTGCTGACGGGTCGGTTTCAAACAATTGACATAAATAGAACTATGCTTTATATTCACTAAGTTTTTAAGTGGATATTAAAACAAATATGAAAGATGGTGCTTTCAATGCAAGCGTTTTACTAAAAGCTAAATAGAAACGCAAATGCATCCATCCGTAGAAATGTACCAGGCAAAATACATTTAACCGTTGGAAGCTTCTCTATCATACATTTAGCCACACGTTATACTCGTACTTTATAACCGAGGCTGCGCTCCCTACATCCCCGTATATTCTCATCGGAACGACGGGGGATGCATCAGGCGCAATTTTAAAGAGAGTGCTTCCTATTTGCTTAACATTAGGTTATAAATATTGTTTTTCTTACATAGGTATGAAATGGTAGGTACTTTGAGTTGATGTGGTTAAATGTTTGGTTGTGATAAAAAAGTTCTAGTGCATTATGTTTCAAATGTTCACAATATTTGAAATTAAAGCATGAACATAAAAAAAATGGCCTGCGCTCTATCGTATTTGGTCACAAATTCAGTTTCTTTCTTTCTTTATTTGTTTATTTGTTTCTTTTCTTTCTATCTTTATTAATAGGGGGTAAACAAAAGTTACATGCTAAAAAATACAAGAAATCCTTAAAACTAAAATCACTATAGCAGTGAAAAACTTTGGTGTGGTTTTATTTCAAATGTTCACACAATATTTTAAATTAAAGCATGGACATGAAAAAATCGCCTGCGCTTTATCGTATTTAGTCACAAATTCAGTTTTTCTTTCTTTTGTTTTTTTGTTTCTTTCTTTCTTTTGTTTCTTTTCTTTCTTTTCCTTCTTTTATTTCTTCTTTCGTTCTTTCTTTATTCATTGGGGGCAAAGAACAGCTAAAGAAAATAAAAGAAATCCTTAAAACTAAAATCACTATAGAAGTGAAGAACTAGGCATAGTTTTTTCCGATAAGATTAACTTTTAACTGCATGCCTGTGTTTCCCGAAAGGTTAAAGGGAAGCGACCTATAGAACCTACAACCATGTTTCTCCTGTTATGTTTTATTAATTACAAGAGGGCGACCGAGCATACTGCAAAATATCAGGCACATTTATATAGACCACGGTCTGATGCTAAGAAATCAGCGAAGTAAAACCTTAATATCACTTTGCCCGCCCGGGAAACGAGCTCAGGAATAGCTCAGCAGTACCTTGCCTTGCGAACACTGGACTAACAAGGCAAGATATAATTAAAATGGACTTCAAATGACCCAAGACAACTTTTAGACACACTATAAAGTCGAAGAACTTATCAATGCAGAATTACATTGAATGGTAATGCTTTCCATTTCAGTTCCCACAGTTTGTTACATATTGATGATACAGAATTTGAAATGAGTCAAAATACTACGACTTGTTATTGTTTTTAATCTAACCTGCGAAAATTCCACTTCAATGATTTTGATAAAGCCAGCCTTTTTGCTAGACAGTGAAATCTGATTTTAATAAAAAGTGAAATATTATACCTACTTTATTACTTACTTCAGTTAGATTGCTAACCGAAAAACGGCTTATATATTTATATTCGAACTAGTTTTTGCTAGCGGTTTCGCTCTTGTTAAATTAGTACTTGCCCCATTATCCATTCACGCGCCATGGACCAGTTTGCGCCTAATTTGCAAAGCTCTCAAGCGCCATTTGCACATTTGAAGCATAAACGGATCGTACACTTAAAATCGATATTTTTCGTTTTTGGTCGTCTCTGGTCCCCTTTACTAAAGTAGTGACGAGACTCGACTAAATTCCGCGTCTAAAAAGACTGGGTGCACGGTTTTGCAACCAAAGAGAGCAATTTAAAAAAATGTTCGAAGTTGTTACTTTGTGATCTTTTTGATGTCAGCGCACAACCGTAAGCAGGTCGCTAATTAAAATGAAAGTACAGTTTTATTTAAAACCATGTGTATTAGTGTATTATATCAAAAGAATCCTCAAGATTCAAGCTTTACGAAAAACTAAATATGTAGTAGGTTCAAAGTGTGTTGAAAACGAAAATATCTGAAATACAAAACCTGGTCATGTTGGAAGCATGGTGGCACCCACAGCGTGGAGAGTTTTGTATTATTTCTGTATGATTTAGTAGATAATCTATACCAATAGTGCTTGTAATATGGAAATTAGTTCATTGTTAGTAATTACACACACTTGGACAGTAAAAATACAACGAAATCAGTTAAGATTCCATGTTTTACTATTTGCGTTCCACAGGTCATCAGTCTTGGTAACAGAAGAGCCCTGACGTTGCGTTTTAGGCATCAGTCCAAGGGTTTGTACAACCACGAAATTGGGAGTGTGTGGTGGCTAGATTTTTAAAACTAATGATTATACTTTGCTGGTTTTTTCACTGGTTTACCTGACTGCACCAAAAGGAAGGCTTACGATTTGGGCATGCTCATGAGCAATATGACTTATTTATGCTTAATACTAAAATAAAAAAAAAATCTACTTGATGCAGTCGGGTAAACCGTTGAAAACAGAGAAAAACATGAAATCATACCCGATCAGTATGATATTGTATCAGAATGAACAAAGGGGTGCCTTAGGAGTTAACCATCATTAATAAGCATAAAAAGAACATTCTGTTCATGTTTAAAATCATAACCCTTCATTTTCATGTAGTCGGGAAACCGTTCAAAACAGGAAAAACATTAAATCATACCCACTCAGTATGATATTGTACCAGAATGAACAAAGGGGTGCCTTAGGAGTTAACCATCATTAGTAAGCATTAAAAGAACATTCTGCTCATGTTTAAAATCATAACCCTTCATTTTCATGTAGTCGGGCAAGCGTTCAAAATAGAAAAAACATTAAATCATACCCGCTCAGTATGATATTGTACCAGAATAAACAAAGGTGTGCCTTAGGAGTTAACCATCATTAGTAAGCATAAAAAGAACATTCTGCTCATGTTTAAAATCATAACCCTTCATTTTCATGTAGTCGGGCAAGCGTTCAAAACAGAAAAAAACATTAAATCATTCCCGTTCAGTATGATATTGTACCAGAATGAACAAAGGTGTGCCTTAGGAGTTAACCATCATTAGTAAGCATGAAAAGAACATTCTGCTCATGTTTAAAATCATAACCCTTCATTTTCATGTAGTCGGGCAAGCGTTCAAAACAGAAAAAACATGAAATCATACCCGCTCAGTATGATATTGTACCAGAATGAACAAAGCAGTACTGGAGTTAATGTTTTTCATCTTTTCAATGGTTTACCCGACTACATCTAAAAGAAGGGTTATGCGTTGCTCATGACCAAAATGTTTTTTTTTATGCTTATTATAAAATTATAGTTTTTGTGCTATATAGATATTGATTATAATCAATATCTGTGCCAAATTTCATCCAGATTCGTACAGTCGTTCTGGCGTGATTGACTTTCAAACATTCATCCATCTATCTATCCATCCATTTTTTTATATGTAGTTAGGTTATAACTAGTTAGTTATTACATAATATTTACTGTAAATTAACTATGTACCTACTTAAATATTTTTTTTCCATCCATCCAAAATTTTGCATTTATTATTAATTGGAACGATTATTCATCGATAAAAAATGTACTATTTACAGAGATGGTAATTCAAAACCAAGTTCACATTCACAATCTTCCATAATACATCAGCCACGTCAGAGTCTCGTATGAAATAAATGTGACTATAAATAGTGATAGTCAAAACATATTATTAAAAACATTGATGTGTTTTCACAGGTGCACTTTTTAATTTAATATTTAAGTAGGTGTATTTATATTTCCTTAATTAATTTTCTAGAAATATATTTTATTTATAGATCATGGTGAAGTCATAGTCAGTCTGAAAGAATATTTTTCCTTGCTACTCATGAATAAAGCCAAGTTCAGAATTGATGTACCTAGTTATCTAAAAAAAACACGAAAATAAATAACTTTTATTGACATAGACTGTTATTATCTCTATCGATAATTTAATGTCACTTTGAAAGATTTTGATAAAAATTAATGGTATTAATTTTCTGACAGTTTAAAGTTATTAGTCATTTCGAGCAACAGATTAATAAATTAACGGATAAAGTTTCAGCCGAATATGAAGCTACAGAGATACTTATCTAATTCTGCACTCAAAATGGAAAGTTATCTATCACTTTTAAACGCCTGAAATCACCCAAAGGGTGAACTGTAAACTCGAAACACACCTTTTGCACGGTCTAGCTTCAATCTGCTGTTTGCCAAGAGGGAACGTTTATTCAAACTTTAATATAACTTTAACAAAGAAGCATTCTGTTCCAAAACAAAACCGATTAGGTGGCATCCAACGTTTAAATGTGCTGGACTTGTAAACTCTCGTTCGTTGCCCTGTTAACGTAAACAAGTACAAGTTTAGTAATTTTAACGTAAACAAGTACAAGTTTAATAATATGATTGATGATATTTTATTAGACAGGTACACTTCTTCTTTGTCATGACACGCTTCTCAGAGTTGTTGTGATCATCACGTAGTGTCATCTGCAGAAGCCGATGTGTTTCGCCCCACGATCCTTCGCCACTTTTTTTTGCTGCCCAACACCCTAGTGCACTCGTGAAAGGGACCACCTACAGTATAGACATTATTTGGTGGGTCCATCGTAAGGGTGACCTTAATCGCCTTCTAGTGCCCTCCATCTTTTCATGCACGATAAGGCACTCGATGAAGCAGCTCTTGCGATTTTTTCGATTAGCACATTCTATTAATAGGAAAAAATCTTGATAGCAAAGATGACCACATAGACCTCTCAGTATTCACATAATATAAATATCACCGCTACATGCTCTTCAAAAACCTCTCAGACTATATTTTATTGATCTTGACTGAAGAAACCACAAACTTATATACTTCCTTTATTCCAGTACGGTGATCTTCGCAATGGAAGGCATTGGCGTCGTGATGCCGGTTGAGAACGAAATGGCCAAGCCCCAGCAGTTCCTGGGCTGTCCCGGAGTGCTGAATATTGCTATGGTCATCGTGATTTCGCTGTATGGCATCGTCGGTTTCTTCGGTTATCTGCAATATGGAGACTTCGTGAAGGGCTCTATTACTCTGAATCTTCCTGAAGAGGATGTGTGAGTAGACTTTGGGCTAATAGAATTTTTATTTTTAAGAATACAAATTTTTCTTTGTCGCTGTGAACAAATTTTAGAAGGTAAGTAAGATCTTCTTGAATGAGATGAGGGAATGATTTGGACGCGTACGGTTCTCTAGTCTAGTTCTTCGAGACATTCGTGTCTGGAAGAACTTGGGAGTGGGGGGCGGGGGGGCTAGCAGTGGGACAGAAATGACTACCCAAAAAAAAGATTTTCTCTCATATAGACTATAAAGAAAATCTAGCCAGTCAGGTTGCTAGCAGAGCAGACTGAAAAAGGGTACCTACGGCAAAAAACTTGAAGTAACGGTATCGGCAGTTACGGAATTTCATTTAATGCACCTCTTATTTTAATGTACGAAAATAGCTCATTTTCTGAAACGAAATTATCAAAATGGTACCAATTATAGCGATATTAGGTGATGCGGTTAACGTTGCGTTAGCGCTCATTTGGCAAGTTATCACATTAATTTTGTCTCGATAAGTCTAAACTAATACCTGCCAGGATAGCGGGTGTATTTCAAAGAGTCATCGCTGCCCCTGGCACAGACAACTGAAGGAACACGTGTGCGTTTTAGTCAATATGAGTCTGACACGTCCTCCCGCTCCATTTGATGATTTTGCTATGTGTTTAACATTTGATGATTTTAAACCGATAGGAGTCTATCAAAATTTACCTACTATTAACTTGAAACTTAACGCGTCAGGCCCCTCGCGTTACCATAAGGTAACGCAACAATAGGTTTTTAATTGTGTCTGCTAATGAGGGGCTTGACGCGAATGCCAACGCGTTCCACTACTTTCCTAGATAATTCCTTTACTGTCCAAGCTGTCACGTGGACAAGTGTCGACAAATGGTTTGTATTTCCAATGTCTATAAAACGCGCGCAATCACTGAACCTCAACCCGTATTTAAAACATTTGTGAAGGAACATTTTTCAGTTTTGAGTTCCAGTTGTAGGTACATTATTCATTCAATCATCGCCACTTATTTGCTGGCCTATATATTTAGTATTTATGTATCTATTTCATTATGTTGCATTGAGTACCTACTCCATTTTGTATTCAATTAAGGCGCTATTAAAGCGTAGGTATATAGCCGCCAAATGGCGCCTTCATTGAATCAAAAATCGTAGCATAGGTTTCTGTAATATTTACTTTCTACGCTTTGTAGAAAGTAAAGATTAAAGAATCCTATGTTGCGTTTGTTACAAAGAGGATAAGATATTTTTACGTTGTTAAAACAGGACTTAAAATATTTCGTATCCAAAGTAGGTAGTAAGCAAAAGTACTAAAAACGGCCGCTTTTGACACTTTCGTCGGAAGAACGCGGAGGTAGGCCCTTAAGGCCAGGACTCTCAGAGTCGACCTATTTTTGGTTCAACATTAAACAATCAAACATTCTCTGTTCAGATCTGATAAAAATATATGTTGTAGTTTAATAAATATTCTTGGTTATTCTACGGTTCAAAACACAATATTTACAACTTCACTCGATCATAAAAAATCGCAAAAACCGGGCAATTATTGATTGTTTTTCAAGTCGTACTTGAAGTAGACTCAACTTTTACTCCCAAAAAACATGTAAAAATAGGCAATGAGGTTTAAAATGATTTTCTACGGTTACTTTTTCTCAAAATAGTGTATTATTTTAACAAAATATTATTATATTTATTATAAAACAAAGCGGCCTGCGCGCTTTGCTTCAGTAGCCCGCCAGGCATCACAATGGAATATCCTAGCCTTAACTGCCAACGACCTTGAGTGGTTAGGTTGCGTGTTCAGTGCTGAGCTCACGGAACCCGTCGTACGTCCACCCAGTACTATGAGTCGCCCATCAAGGAGCGCTGTCCGAAATTAGAGGCGTTATTAATTTATTATACATAAAACAACAGATATATTATAATGAAACACGTATATAATTAAAATATAAATATTTAAATGATCTTTAGAATGGTGAAGGTTTTATAAAAATACGTTTTATAGTAGGGTGATTCTCAATTTTGTATCTGCGTTAGACATAACTTTAGAAATTAATTACACTATGTTATTAAAATATAATTTCACAGATTCACATATCAAATTACGAAGTAAATTGTCTAGAATAACATATATTTTTTCCAAAAAAATAAAACTAGTCGGTTAGACGTGATTTTCAATTTAAAAACATCACAAGTCTTATAACTGCGGCTTAAACCCTTAATGTTTACAAAATAAAAAAAACAGTACTTTTAGTTTTAGCAACAACATGTCATCATTCTCCTGCCCTTATCCCAATTTATTTGGGGTCGGCGCAACATGTCTTTTTCTTCCATACTCCTCTATTAGTCGTCATCTCTGTAGTCACCCCCTTTTTACCTATATCCTCTTTCACACAGTCCAACCATCGTTTCTTTGGCATTCCCCTACTCTTATAGCCATCCACATTCATTCACTAGACTTTCCTCACGACATTTTCTTCATTCCTCCGCATCACATGCCCATACCACGACAACCGATTTCCACACAACTTTTCAGTCAGCGGTGCGACTTCCTCTTATATACTCATTCCTAATTCTATCCATGAGCGTAACACCAAACATCGCTCTTAGCATTCTCATCTCAGCTACATGCAATTGCTTTTCTTTCATCCCTTTTGTGGGCCAACATTCTGAACCATACAAGACAGCAGGTCTGACCATTGTTTTATAAATCTTTCCCTTAAGTTTTAGGGGAATGCGGGAGTCACAGATAGTCCCGGTGACCTGCCGCCATTTCATCCATTCAGTGTTAATTCTGTGCTTAACAGTCCAATCTATTTCGCCATCGCTTTGCACGAGTGAACCGAGATACCGAAAATCGGAGCAGACTGGGAGAAGCGCGCCATCTAGCACTACAGCTTCAGAACTGGAGAGACCGCCGAAATCGCAGAACATGTATTCAGTTTTGGTTCTGCTGATTATCAAGCCAACTTTCTCCAGCTTCTGCTGCCATTTCTCCAATCTGCTCTGGATGTCAGGTCCATCTTCACCGACCAGAACAATGTCGTCGGCAAATAGCATGCACCAGGGGCAACATGTAAAACGATAATATTTAAAGATCACACGATTTTTAACAGTTTGTGGACACGAACCAGCTATTTAAAAGAATAAGGCCGCAATTTGTATGTCTTTAGTTTAAGTTTTCCTTTATACATGTAATTTATTTTCTTCGTGTACAAAAAGTACATAATAACTATTTAATGGCCAATTTAACCAATTCTAAACGCCCAGTTAAACGCGTGTAAGTGAGCTTAAACGTGTTTAGCTGCTGTCATAAAGCTGAAGAGTTTGTTTGTTTGTTTGGTTGGATCTTAGGAAGATTAGCGGACTTTCACCACTGGTTCCAATTGAATAAAAATTTTTGAATTAAATAGTCCATTTATCGAGAAAGGCTATAGGTTATTTAACATCCCGCTGACTAACAGGAGCGGAGCATCAATGAAAAATATGGCAAAAACGGGGAAAAAAAACCTTTTGAGAACTTCAGTTGCGTGCGCTGCGTAAACGGTTAAAGTTACGCAAAAATTATGTATGACGAAATTGTTCTCCTTGTAAAGTTCTAAAAAAAATCCCTGTCTGAGTGCCAAGGGGTGCGGTAACTCATGTTGAGAATTTAGCCGCTACCCCTTACGCTTTTTCTTTTTTTTTGGGGTGGGTTCATCCAATGAAAGGTGGGTATTCTCCCTCTCTGGGTGGAGCGGGAGGGCGTGTCAGACTCTTACTGACTAAAACCCACCCCTGTTCCTTCCTGCCTTGAGTGCCCAGGGATGAGGTAACTCTGTTTCGAATTTATCCTCAACCCCCGGGCAGTACCCCTTAACTAAGCTTAGTTCAGTAAAATTTAGTTTATAGAGCGATTGGTGAAATCGGCCCTAAGATAGGTACAGCAATATTTCAATTTGTTTTGAACCTCGCCTGAAATATTTCATTTTGAAATGAATGAAAAGTAGCACGACAGCAAAGATCCGAAATGTAAATGAAATTACTTTTTTATTTTATTTTACTTTTTTCATTATATTCGTTGTTAGAATTATACATGTTCGTTTAAATTCGAATCAACTGTCAAGTCCCTAATATTAAGAGGACCCTGAAGAGCGATCGCATTACAGTTGCGATATATATAATAATCTTTATCTTTATTGTTCAGAAAAATACATAATTCAAACAGTGGTCTCCACACTAGGATTCCCTGTGTCGTGGAGGCCAGTCTCTTTCATCGTAGTTCAATAAGTACAATGTGACATTTATACATATTTCTATCAAAGAAAAAGTTAAACGAAAACAACAAAAACAAAAAAAATATAAGGGGATACATAGCATCTTGCAGTAAGTGTGTACAAAAGTGTGAGTTGTGTGGTGTTAATTGTTGCGTGTGTATGTGTATGTTATTGTGTGAGTGTATGAACATAAATATATAGCATATAGCTTTTTTTATAAGAATTTAGATTTACACATTAATGTCTGGTTTTATTATTTTTTAGGGTTCCGAAAGTAAGTTGTTAAGTAAGTAAGTTTGCCACTTAGATGCAATGAAAAAACTGGCCAAGTGCGTCTCGGACTTCGCACTTTTACCGTTCCGTACCAAATGAGGAAATTTTAAAGAATGATTAATCAATGTATTGGTATTTTTTTGTAAAATCTACGTAATAATAAACATTATCACCAAATTTCAAGTTGAGTCAATGAGAAGTAAAAAAAAATGAGACACACGACGAACAGATGGGCGCGTGAGTGACAACAATAAGGCTCCGTTTGAACCCTTTGAGTACGGAATCCTAAAAAAGTAGTACGTGTAGGTGCTGTGTGTTTTAAGTGGACTAAAGTGGAATAAGACGCTCATAAAAATGGTGGTAACAAATATCCAAAAAAAGATCCTCTAAAATATTGATATTACTTTTCCAGTAGGTTTACCAACAATAAAAGGTCTTCGTATTAGGGTGTGTCCAGATCTGGCGAATGCACCGCTCACGAGCCGCTCGCGAGATGCACGCGTGCATTTAAGTTCACGCGCCGTTCGCGCGCCTTCTACGCGCCTGCTACGCGTATTGGGCGAAAGGCGCGCGCCTCACGCGCTGTACGTGTTGCATGCAACTGCAGTGTGAGTTGCACTATAGAGGCGCACCAAACAATTGCAGTAACTGCAAGCGTGCAGCGCACGAGCAGCTCGCGAGCGGCGGATTCAGCAGGTCTGGACACACCCTTAGATTTAGGTTAGAGATTAGGGTGGTACAACCTTATCGTTTTTGATGTCAAATACGACTCGATTACGGTCCTTAATATTTATTGAATTCTCATAAGTTCAATCGTTCGAACGTTTAAATATTTATTTGGGCGTAGGTTAACGTATAAGGGTTCTAGGTATGACAGATGATGTTTTATTACAATAATATTTATTCAATGGTATTTATCTTTACTCTGGGTTTTTGTCGCATGAGATGTGTAATCCTATTTTTTCTGAGATATCAATCTGCCTAGCCTTTTCCCAACTATCTTGGGATCGGCTTCCAGTCTAACCGGATGCAGCTGAATACCAGTTCTTTACATGGAGTTAATGCCTATCAGACCTCCACAACTCAGTTACTGGGTAATACGATACAGGCTTCACTGTCAACAATATTAGGTAATGGTTGAACTTAAGTTTATAACAACTGAGAATATTGTACACCATCATCAACATTCTGGATCTTATTCATTTATCGGAATCAATGATTTATTACGTTGGTGGATCAACAAAACAAACTTTGACAGCTTAAAATGCATTTAAAAATCGGCAAAGTGCGAGCCGGACTCGCTCATGAAGCCTTGTTGCCACTATTATGATCGAGCAAAAAAAAAAAACAAAAAAAACACGTTTCTAGTAGGCGAGAAACGTGGTTTTTTTGTTTCCGTTTAGACCCTAAGGCTACGAAACCCTAAAAATGTGGTTTTTACGATTTTCCGTGCAAATATTCCAATTTTTATCTTCATATGCACTTTCGTTAGACTTCAACTAATACTTTAAAAAAGTGCATTTAATTTGGTCAAGGCGTTCACGAGTTCTATGTTTAGCAACACATTGAGCCATTCGATAAATCTGCGTAAAGACGCAGTTTTTTCCCGGGACTTTTGTATACTTTAAATATTATTATTTAGGCAAGAAATTAACATTCCAGAATTATTTAATAGTCAGTTAGCGTCTTAAATAACGTACCCTTCTTGTGTATTCCTAACGAATACTGAAGATTTATACGAAAAGTCTTTGCCAGCACCAAAGTTTGTAATTAGTTCCAAGAAGATCCACTTACTTCCCGTAAGTGAAAACTACTTCTAACAAGATTAAGGGGTGAATTTTTGCCTATTTCAGCACTTTTTATTTTGATGAATGAGTGAGCGCATTAATGGTGGAAAAAATAAGAAAATTAATTAATTATTTTATAAAAAAATATAACTTTGAAATATAAAAAAAAATCAGAGTTAAAAGTGTGTATTGTATAATTATTTTTATTTAAAATCATGAAAAACTGTATAGTAAAAAGTCAGTATTTGTAAACTTAAGTACCTAATTATTTTTATTTAAAATCATGAAAAACTGACGTGGTACAAAAAATGTGTGACTTATGAGGTTGAATTTTACTGATGATCCTTGAGAAAATAATTATTCCGTGAGAGTACTTCTACTGGAGTGTTCCTGTAACAAAAGTCGAAAAAGTAAGGGAACAAATTCCTTTGAATAAGCACAAAGAAAAATGTTTTTGACGGGTACTGAAATAAATCTAGAGTGCCTGACAAAATAAAAGCGAAGAAAAATATTGTTTTATGGTAGGTTGACAAGGCTTAACTAGGTACTTGATTAAAGGTAGTTTCGTACTAGAAATATTAGCCATTTTGGTCAAAATTATTTTAAATTACCACTCAAGTACCGCGATGTACCGACCGGTAACGCAACAATAGGGTTTTGATAATAATAATAAAATCGTCGTCTAGCTAACGGTGAGTTCTTGCATAGGCACAACCTTGTAGCGAGGATTATCCATCAGCAACTTGCTCTCAAATACTCTCTTGTGGAATCGGGAGTGCCCTACTACAGGTACGTGCCCGACCCAGTTCTCGATAATGATCATATCTCATTGTACTGGGATCGGTCCATCATCACTGACAGGATTATTGTAGCCAATAAGCCTGATATAGTGGTGGTGGACCGAATCGAGAGGCGTGCGATGATTGTTGACATAGCCGTCCCGCATGACGAGAACCTCGTGAAAGCTGAGAAAGATAAACAAATCAAGTATCTTGACTTGGCTCGCGAGGTTGTCGACATGTCGGATGTGGACTCAATAGCCAGTTAGCCGCGAGCCTCGACCAACACCTAAGGAGGCTCTCGTTAGGCGGCTGGATCATGGGCTTAATTCAGAAAGCTGTACTTCTGGACACGGCTCGCATTGTCGAGCGGTTCCTCTCTCTGGAGCCCTGACCGCCAGTAGCTTGGACCCTGTTCCCGATACCGGTGGGATACTATTTTTTTATATTTTTAAATGTTTTATTTTATTGAAATATTTAAAAATATAATATAAAATGTTTAACAAATGAATAAACGAAATATTAATAATAATATATTTTTTTTGCACGGTCTCACTGGTGAGGCGTAGAGCTATGACATGAGCACATCGCTGACTCCCGCCTTTTTATTTTTAGTTCTTTCAGTCCATCCCAAGGTTGTCTGGTAGATTTCACTGTCAGCGGTAAAACCGCCATTGTAACTATTGATTCAAGGTCATATTTTACTAAATTGTTAACTTACGAGTACTACCTACTTTAAAAATAGTGTACCTACTACATATTACCGATTGTATCATAATAATATCAAAGACTACAAATTGTAAGTATTTCTTGTGTGGTTGTCTGTTTTTTATGCAATAAAAAATATTATTATTATTATTATTATTATTATTATTTTACCCGTTTATTAGTTTATTAGATAGATAACTTCTTAGGTTTACAATAATATAAGTTTATGATACTGTTGCATAAGGTTATTAAAACATGATTGTGAGTTTATAAACTAAACCGAAGGCGAAGTTTGTAATACACACACACAACAAACACAAACAACAAAATAATTTGAAATATCTTAAGTATGGTGCAAAATCTAACATTCCTCCGTGACGTGATGATGTGCTGCCAATTTACATATATTTATAATATATAGAATTGTGGCTATACCACTGGCTAATTGGACACAACACCTTTAAGCCAAGTCTTAACATTGTCACTTTTTTTCCATTAGAATGCAGATGTCATGTAACACATTCTAATGTTTCTGGAATGTTAGGCAAAAAGTGTGTCGAGGCAGCTTTCTCGGTAAACTTTGCTCAGGTATTCAATATTAAAATTCTCAGCTTCATTTTACCGAGATCGCTCCGGTTTCAATGATTCTATATATTGTCCAGAACTTAATTAGACACTTGAGACACAAAATACACCAATTTTATATCACAATATCTGTGGATATTGTCTGTGGATATAGGAATCAATTTTCAATTAATTAAAACAGCTACTGAACTTCACTTGAAAAACTCCTTTGAGTCTACTTTTAAATAAAAATAAAAACATTATTTGGAGTGATTTTATAAAAAGCATAACATGAGATTTTAAGAAAACTGTGTGTAGTCTTTTAAACAATCTTATAAAATAAATAGTCATAATCAGTTTTAAGGCTTCCGGAGACATGTGTGATGCGACAATGCAAAAAAAAAAATAAATAAATAAATAGTTTAAACGAATACACTATTAATAAACAAAATTAATATTATTATTTAGATGTTAGCACTTTGTACCTCATCTTATGTGAACTGTTATTTATTTAAGTTCTTAGGGTTTTAGGTTCTTTTAAGTGGTTAGGAAGAAGTTGTGTGGAAATCGGTTGTCGTGGTATGGGCATGTGATGCGGAGGAATGAAGAAAATGTCGTGAGGAAAGTCTTGTGTATGGATGTGGATGGCTATAAGAGTAGGGGAAGGCCAATGAAACGATGGTTAGACTGTGTGAAAGAGGATATGGGTAAAAAAGGGGTGACTACAGAGATGACGACTAATAGAGGAGTATGGAAGAAAAAGACATGTTGCGCCGACCCCAAATAAATTGGGATAAGGGTAGGAGAATGATGGTGAGGAGGAATAAATTCTTTAAACCTATGAACGTGTTCGTAGAATAATTTCTATGAAAATGCACCGTCGCATTCCGCGTAGAACTTGTCTCCTACTCAAAGCATTTATTTCAAATAAACCATTTACAGCCACTTTTGAATTGTCAAGAAGTTGGTCAGTCAGAAAGATGAAGTTAATTGCACATTCCAAAGCGTAGATGTCTATGGAGAAGAACGTGCAAGAAACTTCATGGATACTCTTTTAAACCATGTTATGTACCCATTACACATCCTGGTTACATAATATATCTTGTTGCTTTTATTATGTGAGAACAATGTTAATTAAAAATATTCAATTCAAAAAATATAGATTAAAATAAGCTAGTGGCAGTTAAGAGATGACCAGTCACATCTGATGGCGCCCATTCACGAACATGACGCGTGGAAAACCACCACTCAGCTCAAACATTTTGAAGGAAACCGAATGACCCAACACAAGGAGTTAGTGTACCACAGGCCAGTTTCCTTGCTTGTCAGTTTCACTAATTCACCAGTTTACTTATTAGACAGTTTCTGAATTCGCCAATTTCCTTATTTGCCAGTTTCACTAAGTGGTCAATTTCCCTATTAAGTTGGTTTCCTGGTTCGCAAGTTTCCTTGTTCGTCAGTTAGTTTAGATTGTCAGTTTTGCTATTTCGTCATGTTCCTAACCCGTTACTTTCCTTGTTCGCAAGTTTTTTTGTTTGTCAGTTACTTTATATTGTATTTTACTACTCCGTCGTGTCGTGTCATGTCATTCCTTGTTAAGTTATTACCCGATTACATAAGTACCTGCAGAAAACTATTTTCTAAGAGGAAAGGAGGAGAAGTATCTTTTCTGGTGACTTGAAACTTCGTACAAAAACACTTTGTTAGTTTATTCGCGTTATAATTTCGTTTGACGGAAAAATATTTATTTATTTAACATTTAACATTATACAGGGTGTAACGGAAAGGTGTGGTCATATTTTAAGAGCCAGTTTTGCCCATGGAATTAAACAACATTCTCTATGAAAAATTGTAAATTCCGAAAAAAAAATTGGACTTTCCGTACAAAGTTATCATCAGCTGATAAATATTTGTATGGGAAGTAAAATGTTTTTTTTTTTAAATTTCTTCGGATTTTCTTGAAGAAAGTTGTTCATACCGATGGGCAGATGTCTTTCTTAAAATATGACCACACCTTTCCGTTACACCCTGTATATGTCATAGTTAACTCACCTGATGGTAAGCGACGATGTGGAGAAGGCTTGAAAAAAAAATTTAAAAATATATACATTTGATTTATTGCTTTACGTTGTACATGTGGTCCTAAGAAAACAGTAGGTATCTTGTGTGTCATCGTGCTGAAATGAATGAAAAAAAATATCAGCACACCACCCAAGCTGTCATTTCATATACCTACTTGTGGAAAGTTGACTTATTCCCTATCTGATATGATAACTGTTTGAGAATAATCTCAGTTGAACACCTAATTTTTAACAATAATACGTTTGATATTATAACTACTTTGGCCGTTCTAATTGTTTTTGTCACTGACTGTACCAATAACACTAAATATTATATATATACGAGTATATATGTATATGGCAAAATTGTCTACCTAGCGTGATTGACAAATAGGTAAACCGTTCGATTAGCGAAATTGACAAATAACGAAAGTGGCAGATTGCAATACTGGCAATTTCATGAAACTGACATCCTAAAAAAACTAGCAAAGGAAAAACTGAAGAATCAGGAAAATACCTAAGTAGTGAAATTGTCAACCTACCGAAACTGTCTAATAAGTAAACTGGTGAATTAGTGAAACTGACGGGCAAGGAAACTGGCCTGTGGTACACTAACTCAACACAAGCGCCAACATCAGCACACATTTGAGTGAGCATGAAAAACTCTCAACTGCCATGCTAGTTCATGTCAAAAAAGCCCTAAGGCCGCACACACACGGCACCGGCCATGTGGCGCCCTCATTGAATAAAAAATCGTAACATAGCATAGAAAATAAATATTAAAGAATCCAACGTCACGTTTGTTACAAAGAAGATAAAGTATTTTTACGTTGTTATAACAGGTCTCAGAATGTTTCGTATCCAAAGTAGTACGCAAAAGGTCAGAAACGGCCGTTTCTGACACTTTTGCCTAATACTTTTACTTTTTACAATGAGGGCGCCACTTTTTTATTATTTTTTTATTATTGATAGGCACGCGTTTGACCACCATCTCACCTGATGGTAAGCGATGATGTGGTCGAAGATGGAACACGCTTGCCTAGAAGTAACCTATTCACTCTTCACTTAAAGACTCCCAGGTTGTAGCTATCAGGAAACACAGACTCCGGTAGGGAATTCCACTCCCTAGCTATACGCACAATGAATGTTTTCTCAAAACGCTTTGTGGGATGGGATGTCCACCAAGAACCGGTGGCACTTCGCCGTACGTCTTGTGGTCCGTTAATGAAACGGGCTTGGTCGGTAGTAGACCCTTAATAACATATAATGCTCATGCAAAGAGATTTAAAACATTTAATGTCTTTGGCCCCATGGTACTCAAAATTAGAAAATGTTTCGAAATTACACAAAACTGATATAGTTTTAAAAAGTTAAAATAAGTAATAATAATCATTAAAAAAAAATCAAAATTTAAATTAAAAAAAACTATGTCTAGAAAAATAAAAGTGTGAGCATCATAAAGAACTAACTAGTGAATCTATGTGGCTGCGGCTGTGGAGTAGGACCAGCACGTCTGTGGGAACCTTTCATCATTACAATTTGAAAACACTAAAAACACCACATGCGTCGTCACATTGACCGACCACCTTATTCAAATTTTATGCCGCTTAATATGAGTGTAATCTTTTTTCACCTCAAATGTTTATTTTATTACTTCTACCGACCGAGGATTTCACGAAAAAAATATTACGAACATGTTTTTCGTAATAACAGTCTATCGTATTATTTCCATCATACACAATATTTATAAGAGCATTTTCTTTTTATTTGGTTGCCAGAAAAATATTCGTATTGGTTAAATATTATGAGGCTTTTACGAGTATCATCGTAAAAATTATGAAGAGATTTTTCTCTTTGGTAGGATGCTGTTTATTTGTTATGTTCTTGTTACTTGTGGTTTAGGTATGAATGTTATGCCCAGGGCTAGCGGATATGCCCAGGGGTAGCGGATACTTTCGTAACAGAGTTACTGCTCCCCTGGGCACTCAGGCAAGGAAAGAACAGGGGTGGGTTTTAGTCAGTAAGAGTCTGACACGCCCCGCTTCACCCAGAGCGGGAGATGTCATTGGTTGATTTCCGTCCCCCAAAAAAAGAAAAACGTATTGCACTCCGGGAGTGCCGGCAGAAGTGAAAACTTGAACATTAACGTTGTGCATTTTTAAATATTTTGGAATCGTCTTACGAATTTTCGAAGAAAAGTGCTCAACGCCGCTAAATAAGTTTTCACTTAAAAAAAAAGGTATGAATGTTGCTAAACTGGGGTTAGGGTGGACCCATCTACCACAAGCCACGTCCATTGATTCATTGGTCGTCACCAATGGATCCCTCTTAATGGCATGTGACATTACGGCAGGTCCAGACGAAGTAGCGAGCTAAGCTAGACTGCTACAACAAGAACTTTTATTTAATTCATTGATTTAATTAAATTAAGTTCGTAGTATCGAACATCAAAAATAACACAATAGACTGTCCACAAAAACGGCGCCCGTCAAAATTACGTAGAGATTTAGCTGTTAAGGCGCAGATAATACGACTTAAATTGAATATCATGTCTAAACGACTAGTGCTATTTCTTTGAAAAAAATGTATGTTACTTTAGATAATTTTCTTCGTAGTTTATATGTGTATATATTTGAAATTATATTTTTATACCTTATTGTAATTAATTTGTAAAGTTATGTCTAACGCGGATAAAAAATTGAGAATCACGCAAAACTGTTAAGCGTATTTTTTTTGAAACCATCAAAAAAATACGCTTACGTGTTTTAGTATAATACCTGTTGTTTTATGTATAATAAATGAAAAATGCGTCTAATTAAGGACAACGCTCCTTGGTGGGCGAGTTTTGTTACTGGGTGGACGTACGACGCGTTGCGTGAGCTCAGCACAGAACACGAAAGCTAACCACTCAAGGCCGTTGGGATTTCATCTGGAACTTAACAAGAAATACTGCTACAAACCACCCAGCTACACATTTTTTTTAGCAGCGTTTGACCACTATCTCACCTCAAGATACTTGCTATGGAACAGTTTACTTAACAGAGAGTTATTGAAATTTTATTTTTAATATTAATGTCCCACTGCTGAAAAAACCTCATCATATCATTCTAGACACTCTTTTCTTATGCCACATCAAACCAGCCTCATGGGCATAAAGAAGTGAAATCTTCGCTCTGCAGTGACTTTTACCAGAAAAATATGTAGGTGGGAAAATAGTCCTTAAACACAGTGCCCACGGGCAAGCTGCGGTGCATCCGGCGGCTTAAAATCCTGCTTTGCCGCACAAAAGAACCACCGATATGGCCGCCGGGTGCCGCCGCGTGACGCGCGCTTTGTGCAAGTTTCTGCGGCCAAGTGCCGAAAGCCGCACAGACGCTCGGGAAAAGCCAGCGGCACGTGCCTTTAACTGTGTTTCTCTATGTGGTGCATTGGGGATTGTAGACTGTATTGAATGTTTCTTGTGTTTGTGAAGTCTTTTCTTGTGGTTTTTTGGATATTCCTGGTTTAGAGCCAAAAATTATTTTCGTGCGCTGACTTTCAAGCTACTTGAGTGAAAATGAGACTGTGGAGGAAATCGGTTAAATTTTCTTTCCAAGAGTTGAAGTTACGTAATGACATCTGGGTCATACATAGCCAAGGACAAACTGTAGTTTTTTTCAAACTTGTTGTCACTTATTATTATAGATCATTAAATAGATATACAACTTACTGTACACCATATTATTAAAATAGAGTAAGATCCCAGAGCCGTCGGAAATTACTTATTTTCTGATTAACAAAATGTGTGGGTTTGAGTGGAGTTAGCATGTACAGACACCAGCAAAAGTCGATGAGAATTCTCACAACGTATTAGTTTGACGTTTAGTTTGACTTACGACCTTCTATTTTCAAGTTTTTGCCAACAAATGATTGAAATTCACAATTTCATCAACTTAGCATAATTCAAGATGGCCCAGTGGTATAGAGCACACAGATTGAAGCGCAAATCAGTGTGCCGCAAATTCAAATCCCACGCAATTGTTGACTTTTTGTAAGTTCTTACTCGATTGGAAGTTATGGATTAGCTTTTCATATATTAAATTATTCTTTAACTTGTTCACACATTTCTTAGAGTTAGAAAGGTAGATCACAAAAAAACTAAATAAAGAATTAGATTTCTGCGAGGTAGACATGAGTTTTAACTTGACCGAAATGAACTGTGTACCCGCACTGTTCTAACATAATAGTTCAATTTATTTTTCTCATCTAATTGATGATTATCTTGTGAGAACTAAAGTTCTTATAACATAAATTGAGGTTTAGTTTCAATCTTCTTTTCGTCAAGAAAATGAACAATTAAGCTATGACCTCAATACATTAATTGTGATGTTACATAAAAATAAAATGTTTACAAAGTCTAAATCATATATCACTTTTCAATAAATAACTGGATATAAACAATTATATTTTATTTTATTAAAATTTTAATATCCTGTCATTGTTACGTTATTGATATTATGAATGGTCTAAGTGGGTATACTTCCAACGAACAATCTTACACGTTACACAGATAACGGTTACAAGACAACCTTTTTGTCTAGGTAACAATTATTCGTCGTCACAATTCTCATAAATGTTTAATTTGTAAATATAAAGAATAAACATTTTTATTAAACACGTCTTTTTATTTCCACCTTACAACATCGAAAAGAACTGGGTTGTGGAGGTCAGATAGGCAGTTGCTCCATACAAAATATTGATATTCAGCTGCATCCGCTTAGACTGGAAGCCGACTCCAAGATAGTTGGGAAAAGTCTAGGCAGATGATGATATTAGATCACAATCCGGGTGTAACGAAAAGGTGGAGCCATGTTTTAAGAACCGGTTCTGCTCATGGAAATGAACAACTTACTCTAGGAAGAAATTTAAAATTCCCAAAAACAAATTGGACTTTCCATAAAAAGTTATTTTTGAGGTTTTCTTGATGAAAGTTGTTCATATTGATGGGCAGATGCCGTTCTTAAAATATGAGCACACCTTTCCGTTACATCTTGTAGAACCGTGAGACATTACTGTCTAGCTCTGGAATCTTAGACTATAAGGCTTTATTAAAGTCTAGGCAATCTGCCCATATTTAGTCTGAAATCAAAGAAGCAGAACTTTTGTTTGAGGTACTATTATTAATCGGTATTAGATACTTTTCTGAATACACACACACACGCCACGGCCACACGGTCAGGCTGCTTCACAGTTAGGCCGATAAGCAGAAGGAACATTAAGTTCTTCGTTATGTCTCGCTATAACTGCAGCAATTATAAGTATCGGAGATCATAATAATTTAACAAAACCGACAAATTTCCAATCTGAAGTGGCAGTGGGTTTTTTTTTTGGGGTGTGGGAAATCATCCAATGACTTCTCCCGCTCTGGATGGAGCGGGAGGGCGTATCAGACGCTTACTGACTAAAACCCACCCCTGTTCCTTCCCAGCCTGAGTGCCCAGGGGTGCGATAACCCATTTTCAGAATTTATCCTACCCCTAGGCATAAGTGGCAGTGGGTGGAGCACATTACTTCCGGAACAGATGGTCGATGTGGTTGAAAAGTTCTGGAGTAGCGACCGCGTACTGAAAGACACAGCGTGTATCCATCTCATGGTAACACCACTTTGGAGAGATGCGACCTTTGACGGGAAACGCTCAAAACATCCTGATGATTTCATCGAGCCGCCGGAGGGCCTCCCACCTGGACACGCGTTGCCTTGGCTAACCTGGAAAACTTTAAACAGACTCTGCACTCAGGCCGGCCGCAGCAAAGACAATCTCCACAGGTGGGGGTTCCAATCTTCAGTGTTTGTGTGGTGTCTCTCCGCAGACCATGTTCCACCTTCCATCTAGCACCTCATGCCCTGTTACCTGTTCACGCATGGGTCTGATGACAGTATTAGTTGCTGTGGCTGGATACTGGACCAAGCAAGTAATCTAATAATAATTTTTTTTTTAAAAAAAATGTGTTGTTGTGTTTTGTTGTTGTTGTTTGTGTTGCGTTGTTGTTTGTTTGTGTGTCGTTGTGTTGTGTTGTATTGTTGTAATAATTGTTATTGTGTGTTGTAATTGTTGTATTGTTGTGTTGTTGTTAAATAATTGTATGTGTACTAAATAAATAAATAAATAAATAAATAAATAAATAAATAAATAAATAAATAAATAAATAAATAAATAAATAAATAAATAAATAAATAAATAAATAAATAAATAAATAAATAAATAAATAAATAAATAAATAAATAAATAAATAAATAAATAAATAAATAAATAAATAAATAAATAAATAAATAAATAAATAAATAAATAAATAAATAAATAAATAAATAAATAAATAAATAAATAAATAAATAAATAAATAAATAAATAAATAAATAAATAAATAAATAAATAAATAAATAAATAAATAAATAAATAAATAATTAAGCAAATACTCTATTTACTAGTATGCTATCATTAAGCTAAGAAGATGAAGGTGGACAGATTACCGAATGAGGGTTGCAGGTATCCAATGAATGCGAGAAGCATAAGACCAGTCGTTTTGGCGACATTTGGGGGAGGCCTATGTTCTGCAGTTGACATCTTACGCCTTTTTTTTTTTGGTGTGGGAAATCATCATATGGCTTCTCCCGGAGCGGGAGGGCGTGTCAGACTCTTACTGCTTAAAACCCACCCCTGTTCGAAGTCTTTTACGAATTTATCCGTGACTCCTTGGCATGCATGCATCGGTCATGATGGACCCTGTCAGTGGTGGCTGACATCTCTTTGAGGCGTGCGTGGAACACTACGTGCCGTCGATTCTTGGGCCTACTGCTGATCGAACGGCGAGCTACTCATTACTCGCCGTCCGCACGCCCGCGGCGTCTCCTGTGTTGGCTGCGGCTGGGGGCGTGAGGGCAACTCTGTTGAGTCTTCCCCACCTGTTCCGCCTCCTCCTTCGCGCCTGAAATTATGATGATGATAAATTTAACAAAAATCATTTTTTTTTTGCAGTATCGCACAAGTAGCAAAGGCGCTGATGGCGTTCGTGATATATCTTTCCTTCGCCCTACAATTCTACGTACCCATGGAAATGATCACAAGGAAGAGAAAAGGCAAGGAGTCGCAATACGAGAACCTGGTTCAGATTGTCATCAGAACAGTCATGGTTACTATGGCAGGTAAGAACCTTGCATATTATTTAAATATACGAGTAATATTATTTAAACTATGTTTCTCCTGTATTGGCGGTTCTTGAGTGGCGATCGTGTACCCAAAGACGCAGCGTTGGAAGGTCTACGATGATAAGGCCGACCGATGACCTGGTCAAGACCGCGAGCGACAGCTGGATGATGGAAATGATATTAATGTTAAGGCCTGTATGAACTTAGAAAAGAGGTAAGCAGTTCCGTATAGTTCTCTTTCGCCAGTGTTGTGGTCGTATCAGGAACATTGAATCTGTAGTCAGTCAATTGCCATCCAGACTTGGGGCTGCTACTGTGAACTATCGAATAAAAGAAACCCAACAGCACTAATTAATTTCAGTCAAGAGAATTTGGAATTAACCACTTGACATTTTGAATCATCGCGGCCCTGGCCCAGGAAACTGATGGAATATGGGTGGGTTTTAGTCAGTAATAGTCTGACACTCCGCGTGAATATTTCCCACCCCGAAAAAAAACTGAGCCTTCTTGTGAAAGCTTTTCGATCTTCTAAGAAACCTGATGAATTGAAAAATGCATTAACTATTTTAAAACATACAGTTGATGCGGAGACAGCAGTTTGGAAGCTACTCGTAATTACGTTTCCTGACATTAATTGCTTTTTGTACAAAAAGCGGTAGGAACATTCCAGGAATGCTTAAAATAATAACAATCTCACTGTGAGATGCTTCGTTAAATGAAATTATGTAACTTAGTCTAGAAGGTTACGTAAATCTCCCTTAATATCTCAACTTGTTGCTCCTCTGAGATAGAGTTTGATACTGGAAACTCCTTGAGAAAGTTTGGAAATTCAATTACATCCATTGTAACAGAAATACCATTAATTTCTCTCTTCAAACAAGCTGGATCTACAGTTTGTCGACGTTAATGATATTCAGTATGAGACGGTACGTGAGAAAGTATAGCCTTTAATATCTCAGCATAATTATGCTGACAACTCTTTTTTCGCTGGTGCATATGCAAGTTGAGTATGGAGCCGCTCTGGCCACTCTAATTTAGTGGATGCAACTCTAAATGAGATGTGCAGGTTTACCACTGGTTGCCTTAAACCTACTTCTGTACAAATTCTGTATGCACTAATCAAATTATATAGCACCCCCAGAAATTCACAGGACTATAAGCCACATAGGAAATGCGAAACTACGTCACACAATTCATAATTATTACAGCTCGGTGTATAAAAAGCCGAAAAAGTCTCTTGGATGCGTGAGTCTATCTCAAATACCAGTACCACCTCGGAAATATGCAACCTTTGGCGAGAGTAACATAATCCACCTGACTATTTTATAGAGCAATCGGAGAGCCTTCTACCTGGGCAAGCGTTACCGTGGCCGACCCGGACTACTCTAATAGTCTCCGTGTCAGCCGCTATGAAGACAACTTCCACAAGTGGGCTCACATGGCTCCAATCTACGGTGTTTTCATCATCTGTTCCGTTGTGAATTACCCTCTCACCTTTGCTCGCCCACCGCACCGCACCGCTCCGCACTACCTTACTCCGCGTCAATAGACTGGCAACCTAAACCTCCTTTTACACGGACAATTTACAAACCAATTAGCTGTCCAGTAACAATCGCTGAACAATATGGGGCAATTAGCTCTCAGCTTGAAGTTCAATACGATTACTGAACGAGCGTTGAAATTACCCGATTTTTCCATTTTGCCTTTTTGATTGTGGTACTGTGGGAGCACCTTAATGATCGTTGATGTCGTGTTTAAAATTAGTTCATTATTTTAGAGAAATTGGCTTTAACTATTGATCCATTCCTTAAAACCATTGCTAAAAATAAATGCGTGCACTGACTGGACAGATCCACTCAAATCTTCTTCAAAACTGTCTTCAGACGACCCTTTCAAACACTAACTGATTGTTTCTTTTTAGTCTCTATATATAGTTTAGTTGAAAAAATGTTTTTTTTTAATAAATTTCAATGTTTGAAATCGTTTGAAAACTCCTATAATCTTTCATAAATAGTAAAGTGTTCACTTTCGCACATACAATGGAAAATTTAAACAATGTTTGCAGTAGGTACTGAATCCAGACGATTTCATTAAAAACTAATTTCAATTAAACCTGAAATTTCTCTAACTTCAGAAACCAGATGTTTATCTATAAATCAGTTATCCAGAGGTCTTTGTACAAGTAAATCGTTTTACCTTAAAATTAAAATTTGATATACATATTTTAGAAGCAATCCTTTATTTATCTAATCTTAATAAAAAATCTGCTTTTCTTTAATGCACGGTGGTTGTAAAGAAAAATAGTGCAGATGTCAGAAAATCTATATATGACCTTGACCTTGAGCTTTGAAAGTAAATAAAATTATACATCAAGAGAGTAACAAATACATAGTCTAATACGTCTTTATGTCTGTGAAACTGTATTTAAACACAGTTTTGTTATTAAAGATGCTCAGAGCATTGTAACCAAGACAAATAATATCTATAATTATTAAACATTAGAGTGTATTGCTATGAATTGCTTAGATTTAGTAAACAATGACGACAGTAAGAGTTTCTTTAAAACTCTCAAATAATTAATAGTTAATCTTCAAGAAGCTGCATTTTTGGTGTTATCCAGGTTATATATTGTGGTTATGGTGAACTGACCTCGAAAATGGAGGGTGTATTTGACTAATTTAATTTAATTATTTGTATCAAAAACTAACTTTATTCAAAATCATTAATAAAAATATTTTTTCAAATCCATTCGAAAATAAGTAAGTTAGAAACCTTCCAAATCTGGTGGAAGGGAAGGGGAAACTCAAGTAATAGTAAAAAGCTGTTCCGTACGATTCTTATTATTTGTTGTTATAGCGGCAACAGAAATACACATTCTGTAAAAATTTCAGCTGTCTATCTATAACAGATCATGAGATACAGCCCGCTGACAGACAGACGTACAGCGGAGGCTTAATAATAGGGTCCCGTTGGGTCCCGGGTACGGAACCCTAAAAAGGGTGCAGACACTGACGTATAAAGTCACCCCCATTAGATTGCGCATGTACAAAAACGATAGTTTGATGATTACACCACGCCTTCACTATTAGAATAGCTTTGCTGCTTCATTATTTGAACCATTTTTGATGCTGCTTTCAGAAAAACATTTATTTAAAGTGTTCCATGTAAAATATTATACAAAAATAAACACAGGAGAATACTCAATTATATTGTAGCACTGCCCAAAAACATTTAGCAATTACCGAGAAAAAAAACAGTATTCCAAAAAGCTCAAAATGTAATGATTCTGACCTACCCATATTTGTGAAAAATATAAGCCGAATCATCAATAAAGGAGCTCATGGGTAAAGTAATAACAGCCGCACAGGTCGATCCATCAGATTAAGCTATGCTTGCCGGGGTTGGTCCATGGATGTGTGCCCATCTTTACATACCGAGACTTCTCCGTGCCTCGGAAAGCACGTTAAGCCGTTGTTAATCGTGGATCTTTGACAGTCGTTACGGGTCGTCAGAAGCCCGAAAGTCTGACATCCAGTCTTACCAAGGGGTATGGTATTACCCAGTAACTGAGTTGTGGAGGTCAGATAGGTAGTCGCTCTGTAAAATACTGGTACTCAGCTGCATCCTGTAAGACTGGAAGCCGACCCCAAGATAGTTAGGAAAAGGCTAGGCAGATTGATAAGCCGAATCATCGAATTACGCACAAAGACATCACTTTTGATATCGAAGACTAAAATATTAATTCTTAATTTCCCTTGTCCACAGTCGCCATTGCCGCAGCATTCCCCAACTTGGAATTGGTCATTAGCTTCGTCGGTGCCGTCTTCTTCTCGACCCTTGGCCTCTTGATCCCAGCCGTGGTGGACACCGTGTACAACTGGGACAAAGGCCTTGGCCCTTTCAAATATGTCCTCTGGAAAAACCTCCTCATCGGAATCGTTTCACTTATAGCTCTATTCTCAGGAGCCTATGTCTCCATTCAAGGCATGATTGAAGACTTTGGTGGTCACAGTCTTGAAACCCATGATATTCATGATAATGCGACCTTGACGTGAATTTGACGTTATAAAATTATGTGTGCCTTTATAAATACGTATGGAATGTGCTTGGTTGGTTCCATCGTTTAGATTTTAAGAGTGTATTATTAAAGTATATTGTTGTGTGAGACAATGTAAGTCATGTTACCATTTGTTACTAAATGTTCGTAGATGTTTATATACTAAACTTCCAATAATAAATAATAGTGATTCTAAAGACTTAATTTGTAATTCCGATATTAAGATGTTTCACGAATATCACCAGACTTAAGGCCCTACTACCGGCCGAGTGGCGCCCTCATTGAATAAAAAATCGTAGCATAGCATAGAAAATAAATATTAAATAATTCAACGTCACGTTTGTTACAAAGAGGATAAAGTATTTTTACGGTGTTAAAACAGGTCTCAGAATGTTTCGTGTCCAAAGTAGTAGGCAAAAGTGTCAGAAACGGCCGTTTTTGTTCATTCATAATGACAGTAAACTTGAGCTTTGAATAGCTACAGTTTGTGAAATAAGAATTTATTGCGAATGTATGGTGATTATAGTCATAATTTAACTAAATAGGTATGTATATACTATGTTCATACAAACAGTGAAGTACAAACCGCAAATAATTTGTTAGGTGTGAATTTTATTAGCGAAGCAAGTATTGTTCCAGTTTTCCTTTTTATATAGAGTTTACCTTTAAACATAATTTGTATAAGAAAAATTTATCTTTTCTTATGAACCACGAGAGAGACATAAGAAAAATAATCGGTTTTAAAGACGTACATAAACTCAAAGCATTTATTTTATGAAACCATTTATAAACACTTATGAATTGTCAAGGTCAGTATATTCAAAAACAAAATACATTTTTATTGTGAAAATTAAACAAAAATTCAAGAGAACCAAGAATATCGCAAATACAGACTGTTGGAACAGTTGCATCCAGAGGAATAATTATTATGCAAATTGGCACTTCGCCAAACCAGTCAAAAAGTCGAAAATAATAATTTATTTCTAAGAAAATGCGCAAATAAGTAGCTATACCTACGTAAACTGAAAAAAAAACATTTTTTAAATAAATTAATCAGTTCTTATTCCAAGTTATTTGATTGTTTTATAATATATTATATGATAGCTAATTTCAGTAGTCTACATAGGTTTTTAAGTGTTTTCAAGGTACTGGTTTTACCACCTAAGATTAAGCCCTAACCTGAGAGGAAGTCTGTGCCCCAGCAGTGGAGACCTTTTTAATATTTAAGATTAGTTGCTTACTTGACAGATAAATTCATACAAAATGCTGTTCCAATTTTAAATTTATTCTGCATAGGTGGAATCCGGGACCGCGGTCCCAGTCCCAAGAGCCCCATGACCCGCACTAGCGACATGCTCCGTCTCCGCACGGGTGCAAATTATATTTACAAACCTTCCTCGTTTATCGTTGTTTTTATTAGTTAAAACCACATCAAAATCTGTTCTGTGGTTTAGAAGGAGTAAGCGAAGAAACAGACAAATACGGAAAGTGACTTTGTTTTATAATAATTATAATGTAGAGATAGAGAAGTAGGCTATTCGAACATTGTAAAAAGATCTTATGGTGGCACTTCACATCCCTATTCGATGTTCGCGTTTTTTTTTGTCTTTGTTCGCTATATTCGTGTTGAATTAGAATAGAATAGAAATAGAATAGAAATCATTTATTCGACACAGACACAACACAACAGCAACAAACAAAAGGAAAAAAGAAGTACACAAAGAAACAATAAAATTGTGATTGTGAATTCCTAATAACACGAATACACCGACTACACATCGTTCAAGAAATGCAAATATACCGAACATTTACAAATATACCGAACATTTACAAATATACCGAACATTTACAAATATACCGAACATTTACAAATATACCGAACATTTACAAATATACCGAACATTTACAAATATACCGAACATTTACGAATATTTTTGCTATAGTTTACGATTGACGTGTAAACTGCAGCAGCGGCTTATTATTTCCATTGTTGTAATTACCAGTACATGTTATGCGTACGTAAAAACAAAGTCGTTAAAAAATGGAACATGGAGAAGAAGCCGCTGGTGGGTGTTAAAAATTCACAAAAATTGTACTAAGTTGCTATATATATATTGCTATTAAGCTGACGCGCACCACACACTACTTACTGAACGAGCGATGTGTGGCCGGTAAACGAACATATTCGCCATATTTGCAATCCTTTGTTATGTTGCAAAAAACCGACAGCCGGGCGGATACGGGTGTTCGGATATTTAGCGTATTTGTCTTGTTCGTGAAAATAGGCAAATAAAGACGAATAGAGCTACTTCACATCGTCCTATTTGGGCAAATAAGACAAATACGCGAACACGAATAGCGATGTGAAGTGCCATCATTAAACCTTTTAAAAAAAGCCCTAGCTATTCCTTAAGGCCGCGGACACGAAGTCAGCGGGCGGCAGCGGCGGTGCAGGGAGCGGCGCATTTCAATAGAGAGTTTTATATGCAACTGGCCTCGAAGGCAGCGGCGCGAGGAGCGGCGTACGAGCGATTTTCACCAAGCGTTGCCGCGCCGCCACCGCTGCTGCCCCGCGTCCGCTGACTTCGTGTCCGCGGCCTAAGATTTATTAATTGCTAAGAATTACCTAACTAATGTTTGACGATAAGTCACATGTCAGAAAACTTACTTGTACAATTAATATTCTCACAAATGCAGTACGATATTATTTTAATTGAAATATAACGCCAGTCATACGAAAACCATTAATATCAAACATTGGTTAATTAGCTTTAACTTTAGTTGTAATTTTGTACATCACATACATGTAATTGGAGATCCTTAAATTAATATTGATTTAAAGTTGTTAAAAATCGAAGATGTTTGGAAGAGTTGTGGAAATCATCCTCTCGTAAATATACAGGGCACGAACAACTTTCTACAAGAAAACATGAGAAAATTCTCAAAAAAAAATTTTGCCTTCTATACAAATATTGATCAGCTGATGTCAAACTTTTTTTGGGAATTTTCTATTTTTTCTTAAAAAAAAATCTTACAAAAAGTTGTTAATTTCCATGAGCAGAACCGGTTCTTAAAATATAACCACACCTTTTCGCTACATATACGTGTATAATACTCCTGACCAGAATTTTGATTACGTTGTCCAATCACAACTGAGAGTAACCAAAAACGCAGGAGATATTATAGTGCACAAGTGAGTGCCCAAACACATATTCACTCTCTGTTACTTTTCTCTCATAGTCTAATGGGACGGCAATCCGACACGACGGAGAGAGATCAGCAGGTGTATTTGCTAACTCAGTTGCCATCAATTTGATAGGCACTTTGCAGTACATTGCTGCTTTGACATATAGGAAAACAAAAATGTACCACGTAGTGCCTATTATAATCGATGTCCACCGAGCAATGTACTGCAAAGTGCCTATCAGATTGATGTCAACTGAGTTAGCGAATACAACTGCTGGTGCAGGACCAATGGCCTCCAGACTGCTATTGAGTAATTCCTAATGGAAAAACTTAATAGCACTTTTTGCCGACCCGGGCATCGAACCCTGGACCTCACGCTCATTGTAGACAGTAAAAGTCTGACACGAAGAGCGGGAGAAGTCATAGGATGATTTCCCATCTCCAAAAAAAGAAATGAAAAACAAAAAAAAGGACTTTACGCTTAGCAATAGGGAATATGCATGAAAAAAATATTTGTTACCTAACCGGTTTATCGATCAAAATATTAACATAGAATACGGACAGTGAAAGCAGATTCAAAATTGACCGAAAATTAAGCGACATATAACAATTTTAAATAAGAGAGGAACATATTTATTCCTCTCTCGAAAACGCTGTTTTCTATCGCAGTTGTATGGGCGTCATGTCCCTTGACGTCAAAAAACATTTCGAACTTTTCTTTCTAATTATCACATTAATGCTTTATAACTTCGTCGCTGTTGATGATATTTTGAAAATGCCTTCATATTTGTTTACTATAGTTAATAAGTCTTCAATTGAACAAATAAAAAAATATCCTGCATATCGCTGCAACAGTTCCAGATTAACTTTCATATTGCTTCTTGATCTTATTATCGTTACTGATGAGCATGAGATTCTAGGTCCGATTCCCAGGTCGAGTAATGTGTTATTCAGTGGTTCCTTCTAGATTTTCTCAGTAGCAACTAGGAGTATGTCTGAAGTCTTAAAGTATTACAAACGTGATTTAATATTATATAAGTTATTAACTTTTTCATATTTTTGACTGTATCTTTCGTTTTCTTTTTTATCTAAAAGGATATTATCTATAAAGATAATCAAAGATCGGAATCCTGTGCATCATTCCAGGGCCGCACCTAGAAAATTTATTGATCAATTGAATAGATTTTTCAATATAAATTTGGATCCTACTACATTTTTTTAAATAGGTAGTCTTAATCTTGTGGTGTCATAGATTTCGTACATATACTAGACTATTTATTTAAAAATTTGGTAGGATTAATTGGAATTGAATTTAGACACGGCCCTGGAGTGACAATCGGGATTCCGATTTCTGGTGATAATCAACGTGGGGATGTTATGAAAAACCGTGTAAATAGTTAAAAAAATTTAGACAAATGGATTTATAAATTATGTATGTCGTAGTAATAGATGAATGCTTGTACATAGCTTAATGCTTAAGAGAAATAGTTTAAATAAAAACTGCTTTTAGTCTAACTTACTTTGTTTTTTACTCATAATATGACTTGAGCAAGAGCAAACATGATTTAATAAAAAAAAAAAATAACAACCCCTAGACTTCCGTCATTAAGTGTAATGGAAAATACTAAAATATATGATAACATAACATACTGGTCTAAATTCAACTGTTGTACCATTTGCAATCAGGGAGTTCTAGTACCTACATTCCGGCGCCATTTGGGAGGACCTTTTATCCGAATGGCAATGTAGGTGGGAAAGTTCCATCAAAGGCAGATACCTCTACCAGTTCTTCTTCATCGGTTCGCGAACGGCTGGATAGGACATGGCTGGAGGTGGATCACTGTGTTGCCCAATTTCTTACAGGTCATGGCAACTTTAAGGGTACATTATTTTCCTTCAAGCTTGTTGCCTCACCTTTATGTCAATGTTCTACACCTGATTGCGAATACGAACAATCCGCACATCATATACTATGGGAGTGTACTCTTTGGCAAACTGAACGCAATATTATGTTGGATAGTAGTCAGCCTACGTCTGGAGTTGTCTATTACACGGACCTTGTGGAAACTAGAACGAATTCCCGTGCGTTCAAGCGTTTTTGCCACACCTATTATTATTAGAATCAAGTATAACAGCTCACAATTTTAGGACCCATTAATATTAGTGTTTTTAACCAGTGGTGCTTGGCAACTGGGCTTACCCCAGTTGTAAATAACCCCCTTTGTGCCTAATGGCCTAACTTTGTTCTGTCTCTCGCTTGATTAGGAGGCTCCTCCGCTGTCTTTTCTGATAAATTTCGTTGCGGGACCCAAGACAGTTTAATCGTTTCTCTGGGACTCGTCGAGCTTCATTGCCTCGGCGTGTTTTCTGGTGCGCCATTGTTGATTCTGGTATACAGAAGTTACAGTGGTTTGGGAATAGTGTGGCGGGCTTGTCCCAAAAAAAAATCCCGGCGCCATCATCAGATCAGCTCGAAACTATAATAATATTGTGTTGTCACCGGACTTACCTAAGTACCTTTTATTGTGGTGTGGGAAATTATCCAATGACATCGCTCGCTCTAGGGTGAAGCACACACTTCTGTCACTACCACAGACTGCAGGAAAGCGAGAAAAAAGATGTTACACATCAAAAACTTTTCATCCTGAGAGATAAAATGTTCGGAGGTATCATAACCATACTTGACAAGTGTATACAAGCCAAGTTTGTTAATAAAACGAGAACGAGAAGAAAAATGGGAACGTAAACCAAATTAAAACGTTTATTAAAAAAAAATTACACGATCCTAGTTTTCCTCTATGTGGGCGTTAAACTCTACCTCTGTACCAAATTTCAGCGTTTTAAGGTCAATGGGAAGTACCAGTTCTATTTTGATGATCAGTGAGTCAGTGTGTCATAGTCGAAAATGCGAAACTTTGCTTTCGCTTAGCTTCAGAACTTAATGATCTACCAACTTGAAATTTTGGATTCCAAGTGTGTGATTATAGCTTACGAGATGACGAAAATTTTAGGGTTCTGGGCCCATCCAGAGGTTCTCAAATAGGGGCCTGAAAATGCGGCGAAATGGTTCCAGAAAAGGATGGTACGGCAGGGTTTGCTTCGCGCTCGACTTGGCAGGGGCACTTCCGTGCCCCCAGATAACCATGTGATTAGTTTTAACGCTAATTATCAGGTTCTTAATTAAAAATTTTCTATGGAGAATTTAGTCCTAATTTATAAAAAAAAATAACCGTGTGTTTAGTTTTAACGCTGATTATCAGGTTCTTAATTTAAAATTTTCTATGGATAATGTAGTCCATAATTAATTTTATTTAAAAAAATAACCATGTGATGAGTTTTTACGCTGATTACCAGGTTTTTAATTTATTTATTTTTATGGAGAATTTGGTCCTTGATTAATTTTATGAAAAAAAAACCATGTGATTAATTTAAACACTTAAAAGGTTCCCATTGCAACATTTTCTACACGGTAGACGGGAAGATGTGGATGGTAAAGTGCTGATCAATCATTAAAACCCTACTAATGGCCAAGTGGCGCCCACATTGAATAAAAAATTATAGCATATCATAGAAAATAAATATTAAAGAATCCATCGTCGCGTTTGTTACAAAGAGGATAAAGTATTTTTATGTATCTAAAACAGGTCTCAGAATGTTTCGTATCCAAAGTAGTAGACAAAAGTATCAAAAACGGCCGTTTCTGACACTTTTGCCTACTACTTTGGATGAGGGCACCACTTGGCCAGTAGTAGACCCTTAAAGGAGGTTTTGGTCATAAGGACAGTTGAATTTGCTAGATCAGACGTATGTTATCTGGAATTAAGAATTCGCTGATCAATATCACACACATAAAAATCGCTAACCATATTATAGCGACCCAAGCTACCAGGTATGCGTAAGTTCAAAGTACATACTCACACTACTCAATCAATAATTTTGTTTATCAGAATATAAGTAATGTCTAACGGCACTGGGATCTTGCTCTAAAGACGTTTTGCGCCGACTAAAATAAACTGGGATAAAGGCAAAGGAATGATAATAATTTAGGGGTCTACCTTTTGTATAACAGCTGATAGCTTAATCTTCATTTCTTAGATAATCGTTTGGCAAACACTCATTAATCATACAATCAAAAATCATAATTTAAGAGTCTGAATCATCTTTTAGCCTAACTTTCGTATCCATAATAATTAAAAAATACGAGTAGAACCATCATATTGCAGAAAGTTCACAGTCAGAATCGTCTTTTGGCATACATATCACATCGATAGTCATTAAAAGGCAGAACTATCATGTCTCAGAAAGTTTACAGTTAGAATCATCTTTTGGCATACATTTCATATCCATAATAATTGAAAGACTCATCTATCACATTATAGAAAATTCATAGTTAGAATAATTTTGAACTTCTTACCATAATTATAAGAAGAATGCAAACATGCAAACAAGCATACACCATTCATACAACAAGCATGCAGCATGCAAGCAGGCATGCAGCATGTAAGCGAGTATGCACCAAGCATGGATTCTGTCACGGTCCTGGCGCTGCGGGGCTCCGGCGAGCTTATCATCACAGATGGTTTTAACGCTCACCACCACAGCTTCGGCTTGCTGGCCAGCTTTACCAGCCAGCCTCAGCCGCAGCGCCGGGAGTTAAAAAACACCTGCTTCTCAGCTCAAGGCTTGTACCAAATGATCGTTGCTCTTATTAAACGTCATGCTAAACGAAAACAGCCACCGCCGAGTCCGCCTCTGTACTTGTATGTGCATAAAGTGTTAAATAAATAAATCAAAACGAAACAATAAATTTATTAAATATTTTTTTATGCTATAAAAATATTCGTAAACAAGATTATGCCAAATTGCCGAGCATCGAGATTCTGCCAGATAGAGGGAACCCTTAGTTTAGTTTTATTTTATCTACATCAATCTAAGCCATATTTAGAGAATGACACTGCAGAATAAGAGTAATTAACTAAGATGAGAAGAGAGAAATTACAAGTTCTTTTATTAAAAGAGAAGAGTAATTTCAAAGTTTTCTGAGATGACAAGGAGCAAGATGATGATGGCAAGGAGTGCTTCTTTGTAACTTTGAGCCGACAATTATTTTCGACTAAAACTTTGTGTATGATTAAATTTCACGTTATTATGATTAATAAGAGACTGGTTATTTGTTTGAAAAGATATCTCGATATCATTTTAATTAAAACTCAGTCGAAGCTGGTACCTTACCTTTATTAGATGAACAGCGTTTTGTTATTCTTACATAACATCATACATTTACATTTCGAAGGGGCAAGCAGACCTCTGCGAACCGTGTGTTGGTGCTTTATAGGTACGTACCTATGAAGCACCAACACACGGTTGGCGATAGACGACATGGTTGGCGCAGTAGCTGAGCGTTCGGCCACAGCGCTGCGTGTCGCGAGTTCGATTCCCTCACGGAACAAATATTTTTATGGCCTTCAAATAGTTGTTCCAGCTGACACCCAGTAGTTAGTTTATGAGATTTTATGTTTGTAAACGCACCCACGATACAGGAATTTATAGAAATTCCTAGTATAGGGCAACGTTTTTCTTTTTTTAAAGAAAAACGTTGCCCCGTACTAAGTTTTTGTTGATTTGTTGGGTTCGTTTTTTTTTTAAAAAAAAACTCTGTCAATTGGGGGGACGGCTGGCGTAACATTGTGATATTTTCATAAAACTGATCTGGAAAAGTACGCGTGAAAAACATTACCCTAAACAGTACAGGCGTATTTCGGTTAAAAGAGTTTGTCACATTTATCTGGCTAAAGCATTTGACTGGACACAATGCCAGACTCCCAGGAGAAATGAACAATGAAATGAGACATCTTTTAACATTAGGACGGCAACCAGTCGGTTCTCCTTTAAGGGAAGGTACGTGAACACATTTACAAGAAGTTGTTAGGATCATAACAGGGTTGATTTGTTGGGTTCGATTTTCGCAATAGCAATGTTTATTTGTATGTATGTATCTAAGCATATATTTATTATTGTATTACTTTTCTGTTTGTCTTTTCGTTGCACCTGCCACGTTTTGTTTTTGCAAAGGTGGACTGGTAGAAAATGCCCAAGGCATTAAGTCCGCCTTCAGTGTTTCTTACCAATGAATAAAATTTTAGTAAATACATAAATAAACATCTCAATGATCCTGCAAACTGCAGCCGCATATTATTTTTCCTCCAAGTCCATTATTATTTTTTTATTATTTATATCCATAATTTGTGCTGATACCCCAGTTTCACGCGCTTTTTGTTGAATTTAAATATCTTGTACTATTATTACTCTCAATGTTCGTCGCTTTGTTCAAAACTTGTGTATGTTAATGCGTGTTCCACAATCGAAACTTTTGTATAGATAAGAGGTGATAACATCATCTATTTAGCATGAAAATTAAACAGACTTTACTAACCTAAAACACTTTTAAGTAGGCTTTTAGTAAGAGCTTTAGTTTCTGCCCACAAAAGCTGCTTAAGACTTTTCTCGAAAGTATTACTTATTTTTCGATTACCTAAAACAGGGAAAATAATTTATCTGCTAAAACTAGCTTCTTCATATTAATCTATCAACAGATAAATATTGTCTACAATCTATCGAAAGTAAGTTAGGTTTATAAACATAAACCTAACTAGCTTTTGGAAGCGGATTCGCCTGCGAAAATTAGTCCCTTTAATCAAAAGATTGACTGATAAAGAATGCCTTGTAAGTCTGCATATGTATACACAAAATACTAGAATTATCTATATACTAGGTACGAAAACTATCTCATGTCCCAATACGGAATATGCATGATAAAATATTTCTTATATAATCGGTTAATTGATAAATATTCAAAAAAAGCATACTAAAAGTAAAAACAGAACCAGAATTGATGAAAAACAAACAAGATATAACAATTTTACTAACATATATATGAACATTTTTTACTGTGGGGCCAACCTAGAAGTCTTGAAAATAAAATTCAGATGCCCCATACATTTATGTTTGCATAAATTGACAAAATGTACTAAACGGGTCTAACCTATAAAGCAGAACTTTTTATGTCATAATATTATTATGCATAACAGCGGATAGTATAAACTTCATTTTGCAGAAAATCTTTCTGTATTTGACCCGTATAGTATGTATCTTGTTTGTCCGCGATTTTCTCGAAAACTACTGATCCGATTTGGATGGAGTTTTTGTTATTATATTTCAATAGAAACATGCAAACAAGCATACACCATGCAAACTAGCATACAACATGCATGCATCAAGCACGTAGCATGCATCATGCAAACAAGCATGCAGCATGCAAGCGAGCACGCAACAAGCAGCAAGCATGGTTTCTACCACAGCTCCGGCACTGCGCGGCTCCGGCGGTCCTACGTGAGCTTATTTCTTCTGTTTCGGCTCAGCCTCAGCCACGGTGGCGGGCGTTACAGCCACCTGCTCCTCAGCTCGCGGCCCGCCTAGCCCCTTCACGCCTACTCGGGCTTAAATTACACTCTAGGGATAGGGCAGACAAGACTACGTGCAGTTGGTTTTGCAGCAATTCGTTTCTGTCACTAACTGTTCTAGCACAACTTATTGACAGGTTAAAAATACTATTTTAAAGAAATGGTAATATGCCAAAAAAATATTCCAAATGAAATTCTGCCATCGTTAAAATATATATGACAAGTGAAATTGTACCAAATAATCATCGCTCTAAATAAACGTTACGCTAAACGAAATTATGCGGAATTTTAACTTTGCCAAAGATAATTATGCCAAATAAAATTCTGTCATCTTAAAAGTATGCCATTGTAAATTTGGACTCGTAAACAATAATTATATTAAATAATTTTTATGCCTTAAAATATTCGTTTAAAGAAGATTATGCCAAGTGTGTTATGCCAAATAAATTTCGGAGCATCAAGATCTGCCAGATAGAGGGAACCCGTACTAAACAGCTAGTAGCAATGGTAGTAGCTGAGTATTGCCAGTGTTTTTATATTTTGTCACATTGTTGTCTCCACTTTGTACATTTACAATAAAGAGGATCAATTTAACAAAAGTGAAAATTACGTTAATAAATACCTGACCGTAAACAATACGCTACCTACGGTTGTAAAATTTAATTCAATTAAATTTTGCTAACCTGATAGATATTTCAATAGACAGTTTGCCCGCAGTTTTTGTTCATAAAACTTTGGCGCCAACATTAATATTATTATAAAAGTTTCGGGAGCAGCTGGCGGTGCAAAGTGCAAAGTGATGACTGTTCGATTCAATATCAAACATAAATATATTTTGTAATTATTTAATAATCGATTATATTTTAGTCGATTTGAATTGCTTGTGGTAAAATATTTAATTTGTAATTTTATACTGGCAACATCGCCATTCACTTCCTTTTTTCTCTCTCGACTATGCATCATTGTAAGGGCTACACAAAGATCCCAGTAAATTGCTAATAAATTCGGTTTTGCATCATTCAAAACAGCATTTTTATTCTACATGCTGTTAGTGGTCCTTCGAACAATCAGTGAGTGTTTTTTTTTGTGAAATTTGCACTGATTCGGCAAGTTTGGCCGGCGTGGTTGTGCGCCGACAGTGTCGGTGCGCGGCGGAATTTCACCCAAATTGGGTGATAACAGTCTATTTCAGCGAAGGAAAGCGCACAGTTCGCGTTTGTTGAGCGTCATCAGCATTCCAAAGAAGAAAAAACGAAGAAATTCGGCGGATTTGCTCAATTTAGTGTGTGGATGCAAAAGTACCCACTTTAGGAAATTGTGAAAACATCGACGAGTTATTGCACTGGCTGGTGTTGGCAGCGTCGTCTCCTATTTCCGGCGACATTACCGGATCATACGTCACTCGACTTTGACATTACTAATGTCAATTGAGTTTGGCACTTAGACGTTGACAGCTGACGGTTTACCTGTTCCCGCTGTTTTTGTGAACCCATGAAGGTAAACAAAGAATAAAAAGTGCTAAAAGGTTTGTGTTTTAGTTATAAAGCGATATTTCGGCTAAAAAGTGAAGTGATAGTGCGATTGTTCAGGGTTTTCAGCTATCCAAATGGCGGATTTAAAGAAGCTTAAATTAATACGCACACAGTGTAAGGCTACGCTAACTCGGATCGAGAACTATGTGAACGACCCCATAACTTTGGCATCTGCTACGGTAGATCTTCTTGCGGCACGCAAGGAGAAGCTAATGTCGGCGTTAACGCAGTACGAGAGTGTCCAACTGGACATTCTAAGTGGGGATGACAAAGATACAGAAGATGTGGGACAATTTGAGGACAGATATTTCACAGTGTTGGCGAAGATCAATGAGACTCTAAAGGTAATTTCCAAAACTGAATCGTTTCAGACAACATGTGTTTCTAGTTCTAAATTACCTACTGTTGAAATCCCCACGTTTGATGGCAAAGACTTTACCAAATTTAAACCATTTCATGACCTTTTTATAGCGGTGATTGACAACAATAATTCGTTGACGGATGTCCAAAAGCTATTCTATTTAAGAAAATACCTTCTAGATGAAGCGTTGGCAATTATAATAAACTTGCCACTTATCAATAAATCATATAAAGAAGCTTTACAATTATTAGAGAAACGATATCATGATCCAACTCGGTTGATTTTTGGTCATTTAGATATAGTGTTGGACATGCCGTCAATGCAGAAATGTACTGCATCTGGTCTACGGGCCTTAATTTCTAATTTAAATCAGCAATTACATGCATTAAAGAATTTAGAGGAACCTGTTGAACACTGGGATCATATAATAATTTGTGTACTTTATAAGAAAATAGACCCTTATACTAAAAGGGCATTTAACTTGGAGCGGGATGTTAGTAAGATTCCGACTCTTAAAGAATTTATTAACTTCCTCGAGAAGCGTGCTATGGCGCTGGAGGATACAGTTTCATTTAAAATTAATTATAAATCTGCAATGCAGGTTGCAAATGTTTCTTCACAGGCACAAAGTCTGTGCAAGTTTTGTGATAAAAATGATCATGTTATTTTTAAATGTCCCAAATTTAAGATGGTCCCTATAGAGACTCGTCTGTCTTTTGTAAAGGATAATAAATTATGCTCCACTTGTTTGCGAGCACATGGAGACAAAGTCTGCAAATATAAATTTAAATGTAAAGTTTGTAAAAGCTCACATAATTCATTATTGCATAGTGAAGATAAAAAGGAGGAGGCTCCTGTATCATTATTTTTCAATAATAATAATAATACTTCACCATGCAATGTTCTATTACCTACTGTTATGGTAAAAGTCTCAGACAAGTATGGTCGAGACATTCTAGTTAGGGCATTGCTCGATAGTGGCAGCCAAGCCTCACTTGTGACTAACTCATTAGTAAATAAATTAGGGTTGACACCCACCTTGCAGGATACCAATATTATTGGGGTAGGAAACAGGGCCACCAAATTAAACAAAGTTGTCAGTTTTTCTATTAATTCATGTCAACATGAAAATATTAAATTTAAGATTAACTGTCACATTGTTGAAAAAATAACTACACCTCTGCCGCAGCAATTTATTGATATTTCTAAACTGAATATTCCCACGGAAATTCAGCTATCAGATAATAACTTCAACATTCCATTGGAAATATCAATATTGTTGGGTGCGGATATTTATTTTAATTCATTGTTGAACAGTTGTTTTAAAATTTTAGATGGTCCTACATTGCAAAATACAGTATTTGGTTATGTTGTCGCCGGCAGGGTGAGTGTTTGTAATCAGACTTTGTGCTACAATATTGTATCCAATACAGCTATCTGTAATGAAACCAAGTTAGAAAATGTGATGGAAAAGTTTTGGCTGTCTGAGAGTTTTCCTGAGCCTGTAGCCATGGTATCAGATGAGTTTCAAAGGGCACAAGCTAGTTTTAAACAGTCTGTACAGTTGAAGGATAAAACATTTTATGTTGATTTACCTCTAGTCACCCCTAAAAATGAGTTACAACTTGGAGATTCATTCTCAGTTGCTTGGCAGCGTTTTTTGTCTTTAGAAAGGAAACTTCAAAAAAATCCTGCATTATTTGTACAGTACAAGGAGTTCATTGACCTATATGTCGCAATGGGACATGCTAAGGAAGTAGATATCAATTCATATGATATTAATTGTGGCTCTGTTTACTTTCTAGCCCATCATGCTGTATTCAATGAGGAGAGCAAGACCACGAAGTTGCGGACGGTTTTCGATGGTGGTATGCAAAGTAAAAGTAAGATCTCATTGAACGATGTTATGCTGAATGGGCCGGTAGTGCAGGGTGAGCTCTTTGATATCCTTCTTTTATTTCGGTCATACTTGTACATTTTAATATGTGACATTGAAAAAATGTTTCGATGTGTTTTTATAAATCCAGATCATAGAAGTCTTCAGAACATTTTGTGGAGAGATGACCCAGGTAAGCCTATGGCTTGCTTGCAGTTACAAACCGTAACTTATGGTATGAAAGCCTCTACCTTTTTGGCCACCCGATGTTTGATAGAGTTAGCAAATAGGTATGGAGATAGGTATCCTCTAGCTGCTAATGCTATGTTTAAAAATACATATGTCGATGATGTACTAACTGGGTGCGATGATGTAGAGCAGCTCTCCTTTTTGAGAGACCAATTGGTAGAGCTACTTAAGTTAGGTAATTTTACGTTGCATAAGTGGTGCTCAAACTTACCTTCTGTTCTGGACAGTATTCCAGTAGAGTGTAGATTCTTTGATGATGTAGATCTCAATAATGATAATGTTGTCAAAACGCTAGGACTTAAATATAATGTCGATTTAGATAATTTCCACTTTCAAACCTCACATTGTGAGGACAATTTAAATACCAAAAGAAAGGTACTTAGTTATATTGGTAAAATTTTTGACCCCTTGGGTCTAATAGGTCCAATTATTGTAGGGGCCAAATTAATAATGCAGAAAATATGGTCTGCAAAAATTGAGTGGGATACTATTCTACCACACACCTATTTACAGCTGTGGATGAAGTTTATTGCTGATTTAAAATTAATGGACAAAATTTCTGTTCCTAGATCCATACAGTGCCATTATGATTCTTCCATAATAGAATTAGTAGGCTATGCTGACGCCTCATTGAAGGCATTTGGTTGCTGTCTCTACCTTCGAGTTGTTAAAAAAGATGGTACCGTACATAGTAATCTTGTATGCTCGAAATCCCGTGTAGCTCCTCTATCGCGAAAGCTGACAATACCTCAGCTAGAGCTGAACAGCGCTTTATTGCTGGCACAGCTGGTACATAGAGTGAGCAAGGTAAGTACCTTGCTCACCTCTAGATTCTCACACGCGGTTTTCTTGTACACTGATTCACAGATTGTGTTGGCCTGGATAGCATCTCAAAAAATAAAGGCTAATACCTATGTCAATAATAGAGTTAAACAAATTTTGTCATTAACTGATAAATCCTCTTGGTTTCATGTGAAGTCAGCTGATAATCCCGCTGACTTGCTCTCGCGTGGTGTAGAGCCGCAAGGCTTGCAGAGTAGAGCTCTATGGTGGCATGGTGCGCCAGGGTTAGCGGATCCAGCCTACCAGCATGGAATCCATGTCCTCAAAAATTTTAAGGAACCAGAAATTCTGGACCAAGAGGTAATCCCTTGCTTTGCACATAGTGTAGAGCCAGTAGATTTTGAATTATTTAATAAATTTTCTAATTTAAATAAACTTCAAGCTGTCATTGCGTACATCTATAGATTTTACAATAATATTTCCAAAAAACATATAATTAACGACTCTGCATTGAGTGCTAATGAATTGCACCATGCGTTATTGATAATAATTCGTTGTGTTCAAAGGTATTATTTTGCGGAAGAAATTAATCTATTATTATCTGATAAAAGAGTAAAGTCAAACATAGCTAGTTTGTCTCCCTTTATTGATGCCTTCGGTATTCTTCGGGTTGGCGGTAGGTTGCAGAATGCAGGCATTCCACAAGATAAGATGCACCCTGCTATTCTCCCTAAGAGTTGTCATATCACTTCCTTGATAATTGAAAGAGAGCACCTCAGATTGTTGCATGCTGGCTCTAGATTGGTACTCAGTTCGCTCTCACAGAGGTTTTGGATAATAAGTGGTATTAGGGAGGTCAAAAAGGTAGTACACCGTTGCTTAAAGTGCATTCGTTTGAAGGCAGAAACTGCAAAGCAACTTATGGGCTCTTTACCTACAGCTAGAGTCACCGTCACCAGGCCTTTTCAGTATGTCGGCATTGATTTTTGCGGTCCATTTAGTATGAAAATTGCTAGGATTCGAAAACCGCTCGTAACTAAAGGGTATATTGCACTCTACGTTTGTTTTGCCACTAAGGCAATACATTTAGAAGTAGTATCAGACTTAACTACTGAAAATTTCTTAGCATGTTTTAATCGCTTTATTTCAAGGCGAGGCATGCCCACAAAGGTTTTTTGCGATAATGCGAAAACATTTAAAGGAGCACAAAATCAATTAAATGAGCTTTATAACTTGCATAATTCAAAGACTCATAAGGAGTCTGTCTATAAATTTTGTAAAAATAATTATATTCAGTTTATGTTTATACCTAGCTATTCACCACAATTTGGAGGGCTATGGGAAGCAGGTGTTAAGAGCGTCAAGCAACACCTTAAAAGAGTTGTTGGTAACTTGTGCTTAACTTATGAAGAATTCAATACGGTTGCAGTTCAGATAGAAGGTGTGTTGAACTCCCGACCTCTGCTTTCCCTAGACCCTAGGGAAGGAACATATTTAACGCCTGGACACTTCCTTATTGGGACTGCTTTGACTAGTTACCCCGAAGTCGATCTGACGGAAATTCCGTCACATCGCTTAAAATTTTGGAAGGTGGTTACGAAATTAAAGCAAGACTTTTGGAAAACTTGGGTATCAGATTACCTAACACAATTGCAAAACCGTCCCAAGTGGAAATATAATGTTCCCAATTTGAAAGAAGGTGATCTTGTTTTGATAAAAAATGTAAAGTCATCTCCTCTAGAGTGGCCACTGGCTCGCATTGTAAAGGTATTTCCTGGGAATGATAAAAATGTAAGAGTTGCTGAAGTTAAATGTAGGAACAAAACTTTTGTAAGGTCTATTTCAAAATTGTGTCCTCTTCCTATTGTTTAAAATTATTCTCAAAAACTAACGGTATTGTTTTTTCACATTGATGTAAGATGTGCCTTTCCATAATTTATCTAGGCTATGTACCCACCTACTTCATGGGTCCTTTATAGACTTAAGTTAGCTATTAAGCATTATTATATATACGTAATATACTTGGTATATTGGTTTGATCTCTACCGTTCTTTGATTAATAGAGTAAGGCGTAAACATTTTCAGTCAGTTTGCTTATGTTTTGATTTTATAGAGCTACTCCAGACTATAGATTTTTCTAAGCTTGTATACTTAATTAATTTAAAGTAAAATTCATTTGTTTAAGTTTATAACTCCATATACTTGTGTTTAAGTTTATTTGCTGGGTTATAATGACTCTTTCTTTGTATAACTAATCGCCCGCGCAACTATGTTCGATTCAATATCAAACATAAATATATTTTGTAATTATTTAATAATCGATTATATTTTAGTCGATTTGAATTGCTTGTGGTAAAATATTTAATTTGTAATTTTATACTGGCAACATCGCCATTCACTTCCTTTTTTCTCTCTCGACTATGCATCATTGTAAGGGCTACACAAAGATCCCAGTAAATTGCTAATAAATTCGGTTTTGCATCATTCAAAACAGCATTTTTATTCTACAATGACAATTTCCCGGATTTATCGCTGCATTAGTTCGTATGTTTGACGTTATCATAGTTCTTAGGGGTTTCCTCTTGAAAAGTTATGAGTGCTAGTGAGTATGAATTTGTATGGATGAAGAGGAAGAGCAAGGCCATAAAAATAATACAAGTACATTATATCTACCTATGAATTGTGTGACGCATGATATGTGAATTATATTAAACATAGCCACTGGACGTCCCGGACACTCAATTCTCAATTCTTTATTGCGTACCATAATGTTTATAGTTGGTATGGAAATTATTATATTAGTCACAATTATGGACCCTGTCGGGCACAGCATAGATCAAGTAGGAGAGAGGAGGAAGACAACTACTGTTTTATTAATACAATTAATAGAATTCAATTAATCAATTATATAGTTTTTTATTAATTTTTTTTTTAATTATGTACTGATAAGTTAGTACCTAACATTGTGTAAAACCATTATTATATTATAGTTTTATTCACTTTGATTATTCGTACGTATATACATATCAATTAATTATTTTAACTTATTGTTATTTTTATTTATTACTAAAGGTGAGTTATTTATTGGACGCTCCATATTTATTAAAATATACTTAAATATATATGTGTAAAATTTTCGTATTATGAGTAGGTAGGCGTATCTTTTAGTGAGTATTTGTACATAGAAATAGATAGATAAGAAGTTACTTATAATTTATCATTTAAGTATTCACTTATACTATAGTAGCATTTGCTTACAAGGAAAAGCTTTAATTTATTTATAAAAATGTTGTATTTATTTAAATTCTTTATTATTTCGGGTAACTTATTATAAATTTTTATGGACATGACAAAGGTACTATTGGAGTGCATTGTTAGCCGCGATGTTGGTAAGTTTAGTCTATTTTTATGTCTTAAAATAATGTTCGTACACCTTATGGTGATCGAAAAAGAAGTCCTTAGGAACGCCACGATGACCTACGTGGGCCACGCCTACTTTTAAAAAAAATACGCTCTGAGTGAGGCCATTTTATTTTTTGTCTTCTTCTTAGCTTCCCTTCCCTTCTCCCCTTTATTTTTGTATACACCCTTTCATTTCAATTAATTGTAACAATGGATCAATAAATTTATTATTCATTGATACCCATATCATGGGAACGCATAAAAATAACTAGTCCGCCATATTAATAATAATAATAATAATAATAAAAGAATAATAAGCTTTGTGAGGCGGGCATTTTCGGGGACTGAAATTAGTCCTCGAGAATACATGTCCCGTGTCACAGAGCGCATCGACTTCCTGAAGCAGAAAGTTTGTGCATGGGCAAACCGTATTCGGCGGTATAAGCGGCGAGTTGACCGGTACTCGCAGAATCGCATGTTCCAGAGCGATGAAAGGTGGGTATATAGAGCTTGGGAGCGACCTGAACAAAATGTGACTGACGGGTGCCGTCCGGATGATGTTACCACGAGTACATTCTGGCGCAGCATTTGGTCGGTGCCCGTCTGTCACACTGAGGGTGGTTGGATGCGTGATGTCGAGCGCGCGTGTGACGCTATACCAGAAATGGATAAATTCACCATAAATCCATCAGATGTAGCCAAAGCAGTTCGTCCGTTACCGAACTGGAAATCTCCGGGACCGGACGGACTGCACAACTTTTGGCTGAAATGGTACAGCAGCTCACACGCGCTCCTGGCATCTCAATTCCAGTCATCCTTAGAGTCTGGGTCGCTGCCTCAGTTTCTAACAACCGGTGTCACCCACCTGCTCCATAAGACAGGTAGTCCCGCGGAACCCAAGAATTATAGACCGATTACATGTTTGTCAACGGTTTATAAACTTCTTACATCCATTCTGAGAGCGAAAATTAATCTGCACATTAACAGTAATTCAATTATGTCTGCCTCTCAGAATGGATGTAGGAACGGGTCTCGCGGTACTAAGGAGCTACTCCTCATAGACATGGCCATAAGCCAGCAGGTTCGTCGATCCCACAAGGATTTGTCGACATGCTGGATAGATTATAAGAAGGCCTACGACTCTGTTCCACATACATGGCTCATGAGGGTGTTGGAGTTGTACAAAATAGATGCAACTCTCCGCACCTTCCTTGGGTCATGTATGGGGCAATGGAAGACAGTCCTTCGCTATCCAGGATGTCGACCAAATCAGGGGAACGATGAGCCTATATGGATAAAACGGGGAATATTTCAGGGCGACAGTTTGAGTCCACTTTGGTTCTGCTTAGCCCTGAATCCTCTAAGCACATTGCTGGAGGATTCAGGCCTGGGCTATCGGTTGAGAAGAGGTGGTCAGGCCATATCTCACCTTCTTTACATGGATGATCTGAAACTCTTTGCCCCCAACAATTTGCGACTGATGGAGTTACTGAAGGTAACTGAAACTTTCAGTAGCGCCATCAGGATGGAATTTGGTGTGGACAAATGTGCAGTCATGCATGTAAAGCGAGGAGAGATTATGGAATCCGAAGGGATTCAACTCTCGGATTCCATAAACCTTAAATCCCTCTCCTCGACCGAAACGTACAAATATTTGGGTATGTCGGAAGCGTTAGGCATTAACGTTACTGACATGAAGCAATCGCTGAAGGAGCGCTTCTTTGGCCGCCTGAAAAAGCTATTTAATAGCCTTTTGTCAGGCGGAAATAAGGTGCGCGCCTTCAACGGTTGGGTCATGCCGGTTTTGATGTACTCTTTCGGCATACTCAAATGGACTCAGACTGAGCTAGACGCCCTGGATAGGAGGGTCCGTACGCTGATGACCGCAAACCGGATGCATCACCCACGATCATCGGTGATGAGACTGTACATCCCGCGGAAATGTGGAGGTCGAGGTTTTTTAAATGCGAAAACTCTCCACAACCGCGAGGTGTGCAGCCTCAGAGAATATTTTCTTGAAACCGACGTGGGTATGCACCGCGATGTGGTCGCAGTGGACAAGGGACTCACCCCGTTGTCCATGGCTAAAGAGAACTGGCGCAAACCTGTAATACTCACTACTGATGACCGCAAGGAGGTATGGAAAAGCAAGGAGCTTCATGGGCGCTTTTATCGGGCCCTTCATGGGCCTGATGTAGATTTCTTGGCGTCCGTGGCCTGGCTACGTTTCAGTGACCTCTTCGGGGAAACTGAAGGCTTTGTCTGTGCGATTATGGACGAAGTTATCTTGACGAATAACTACCGGAGGCATATCATGAAGGACGGGACGGTTGACGTGTGTCGGGCATGCCACCGTCCGGGTGAGTCCATCAGACATATTATCTCTGGTTGTTCTCGTCTTGCTAACAGCGAGTATTTGCACAGGCATAACCAAGTGGCCAGGATTATTCATCAGCAGCTTGCTTTAAAATACAAACTTGTGGATTCTGAGGTGCCGTATTACAAGTATGTGCCCGACCCAGTTCTCGAAAATGACCATGTCACGTTGTACTGGGATCGGTCTATCATCACTGACAGGACTATTGTTGCCAATAAGCCGGATATAGTGGTGATAGACCGATTGGCGCGCCGCACAATGATAATCGATGTCACCATCCCACATGACGAGAACCTCGTGAAAGCTGAGAAAGAGAAACAAATTAAATATCTTGACTTGGCACACGAGGTTGTCGATATGTGGAATGTGGACTCGGCTGTCATTGTGCCGATAGTCGTTACCGCCAATGGCCTGATGGCTAAAAGCTTCGACGACCACCTGTCGAAGCTGTCGTTGCGCGGTTGGATCAAGGGCCTGATTCAGAAGGCAGTACTCCTTGATACGGCTCGCATAGTGAGGAGGTTCCTGTCTCTGGAGCCCTAACCACCGGTAGCTTGGACCCTGCTCCCGATACCGGTGGACTACTATTTTTATATTTTTAAATGTTTTTTTATATGTTTTCTTTTAAAAATATTTAAAAATGTAAATAATATGTGTAAAAATAAATATACGAAATAATAATATTCCACAACTATCACACAACGCCATCTAGTCCCAAGTTAAGCAGAGCTTGTGTTATGGGTACTAGACAACTGATAAACATACTTATATAATTCTAAATATATACATATTATAGATAAATTACACCCAGACACAGAACAAATGATCGTGCTCATCACACAAACATTTGTCCTGGGTGGGAATCGAACCCACGACCTCCGGCATAGCAGTCAGGGCCACTAACCACTAGACCAACAGGCCAGTCAATATTGGATTTAGTATGATGTCACTTAGCTAACCATGCATTGTCCTCCAAACTAAAGGTATATGCAAAATTTCAATTCACTCGGAAACCGGGAAAAGGGTCTAATACAGGCTGTAGCCGTTAACTACGCATACTGTACGTCCAACAAAGTAGCTTTGCGCAAATGTTACTGATGGGAAACGACTTTTATTTTTATGTATGAAAAAAAAACTATTTTTTTTTTGCGCGCAATGTAACGTGAACTCGGCAAGTGAACAGTTAACAAGGCTGTTACATTGCCTAGTTATAACGCATGACAGGAAAAGGGCGTTTACTTACTTAGAAGCTTGAAATAAATACAGTATCAATCGAAGTTTCTATTTATGTTTGAACGTAGTCTGTAGTTGTATATTCACTCATCTTCATGCCAACTGACCTTCTAAACAAAACCAGCTAAGGCTAACGAACTTCGGTTTGACAAACCTCAGATCAATACGAATGTTAGGTTCAGAGAACAATTTAATCTCGAGGTCTTGATAGACAAATCACTAGAAATGCCACAATTTTGAGGACCGCATGGTTTAGGTCGAACCCTCATTTCTACGTAGCAGTTGTGAAGTCACAGCATTGCCATGAACAGCAACAACAACAACACAACAACAGACAACAACAACACACTTCAACAACAACAACTACAACAGCAACAGTCTAGCTAAAAGTTTGATAATCAAGATTAGGAATTTAAGACATTTCCTTAAATCACGTCTGCTTCTGGCAAAAAATACAGAAAGAATTTCTATGATTGAATTAATAAACAAAATTTTATTAATTGAGATCAATTTTAAAATTACACATTTTTTCAGTACCTACAGTAAAAATCACTAAAGTTTTATTTAAACATAATACAATATTTTTACCATGACAATAGCCTACCCAACATTTTAATTGACTTTTTTATTTCAAAACGGAATTTGAAACATTCTATTCAGGCAGAATCGACATTCTTCTCAAAATTGTTCACGAATGAAAAACGATACATACATTGCTCAAGGTACTACTAAGAAATTTTATATTAGGGAAAGGGATCAACTTCTCGTTCTGGCTCGATCACTGCACGACGTAACTCATCATCATCATCATCAGCCTTTTAATGTCCCCACTGCCGGGGCACGGGCCTCCCCTCTGTGAGAGGGTGTGGGCCGCAGTCCACCACGCGGGCCCAATGCGGGTGGGGCCCGCGTAAACGCGTACTGCGTTGAGTACGACGTACGAGTAACTATAGTTTAAGAATCTGTCAACTACATTGACTAGTTTTAAATCAATTTCCACTTTTAATAGTTTTTATTTTAGTAAGATAAAAGTTTGTATTTTTTGTTTAAAGTTTCCCGCGTCTAATAAGCAGACACAATAGATTTTAACTGTCTTACCCACTATGTGTCCGCTAGACGCAGGAAAGGTTAAATGTATATTATACATTTAACCTTTGTAACGTAACCATTTAACGTATTCTGCACATTAACTATGGACTCACTGGACATAGTGGATAAACACACCTACATCGGCCTAATAGTTGATGGCCGATGTAACTGGGGTCCGAATATAGATCACGTGTGCAACAAACTAAAGTCTATTCTAGGAAAACTTAGCTTGTTAAAATATAAAGTGCCCTTTAAAACTCTCAGAATGCTATACATGGCCCTAGCGGACTCAGTCATCTCCTACGGCCTCAGTAGTTACGGAAGAACTTACCATACATATTTGACAGAAATATATAAGTTACAATTAAGAATATTAAAAGTAATTGCTCCTAAACATATAAAAAAGAAATTTAAAAACAACGTTGTGAATGTGTTTAATAAGGTGGAATTTTCCACCCTAGTGGAAATAAATAGGCCTGAGCTGCTTACAGAGACAACAAGACTTCTTGAGAACTATGGCATTTAAAGAGAAATACATTCTGCCTAAATTTAACAATGTGTATGGGACGAGGGTTGCTGCATATTTAGTACCCTACCTCCTTCACAAGCTTCCAGATGATTTGCAAAATTTATATAAAACAGGTTCGAAAAGTTGCAAGTTCAAATTCAAGCGTTTTTATAGTCATAAGGTGTTTTACTTTTTGTCGAACCATATTCATTGAAAGTAACTCAACTAAAGTAGTATGTATTTAAAGATATAGGACTGACTCGCCAGCACACGAATAAGCCCTGAGAGGTTTGCGTGTATGGCAATACCATTGTAAATTAGAATTAAGTGTTTTGGAAATAAAATAAAAAAATGTAATCTACACATTACCAGGTACGATCCGATAAAGTGCGAAATTTTAATGAAAGTAGAAAATTTCTGCACATTACCTAGTTAATCTGCATGTCAACGGATGCTAAACCGTTTTAAAGTGCGGAAAACAGTAAACATATTTCTTTTAACTTAATTTGTACTTCTTTTTTAGCGGCGCTGAAATATTGTTTATTCTTTAATTTTCCTACATTCTATACAATGCCTGATGTTCCGCCGGCGATGTGCTAACGACGGAATTGGCTCCGGGGCTTCTATTTCTATCCGCAGAGTTTAAAGGAATGACGAAGGGGATGACGGAGGCTTCATTTGCTCGATTTTTTCGCTCAATTTAGACCCCTTCATCCCCTTCAAACCTAACCTGTTCGTGTCCGGATGCCCTAATTTACCGTGCTCGCTTCGCCCGCTCTTGGACTTTTTAGTTGCTTAATTCAACTTTAACAAATTATATAACTTAAATACAGGTGTAAAAAGACACATCACAGAGCCATTAACTACACATACTGTATATCTAACAGAATAGTTTTGTGCAAAAATTATTGCTGGGAAACGACTTTTATTTTTAGGTACGAAAAAAAAAACATTTTTTATTGCACGCAATGTAACGCGAACCCAGGTAAGTACCACTGACGGGGCCCATCGTAGCCGGTGCCTGTATGCCTAGAGGTAGCGGATAAATTCTGAAAATGAGTTACCGCACCCCTGGACACTCAGGCAGGGAAGGAACAGGGGTGGGTTTTAGTCAGTAAGAGTCTGACACGCCCACCCGCTCCACCCAGAGCGGGAGAAGTCATTGGATGATTTCACACACCCCCACAAAAAAAAAACCAGGCAAGTGGAGTTAAAACGTAGGTACTTGTTGGATACGTTTTTGTAACTGCAAATGCGTAATTTCGAATTTTCGTAAAAAAAATCGAAAATTCGGGAAATGTTTGTTCGTAAAAAGTTAAGATATAACACTTGGAATTTATTTTCGTAAACGAGTAGAAAAAAAATTGCAACTTTGACCTTCACCATCTCCAGAACCAGTGGATTCCCAGGTATGGTCTAGTGGAAAAAAAATATCTTAATAATGGGTAAAATGTGTTGCTTTCGGCTTCGGAAATTGTCTTTTTACACCCGATATACAATGAATTCAAATATTTTATTCCAGCAAAGAACCTATGATAACTTTACCGTATGCTATGTCGTTAGTTTACAGATTACCTAGGTGATCTGCAGATTAACTAGTTATTGTGAGAACTAAAACAATTTTTTGCACTTTAACAGACTCAGCCAGTTAATCTGCACTCTAACTGATTTACGCCCATGAACAGTAACATAATATAATGTAATTTTGATATAAAGTATACTTAAATAATTATAACTATTACTAAATTATTTTAACAGTTATAATTATTAAAGTATAGGTACTTTTGTTTCATGTAGATAAATGTAAATAATTTAATTGATTTAATAGCAATTGATTATTACAAGATTAGCCAAATAGGCATGATGAACTGGTGAAAAAAACGTTTCACAGAATTGTTCGTGGAATTTATACAGTTTATTCTCTCATATTTTGACAAGACTATTTTTGGCTCACTTTATATCTGCTGCTTTCTTTTTTATGCTGTTATACCGTTGCTTGTTCATGCACAAAAATAGAAAAATGGCAATCCTAAGCAAGACTGAAGTTTAATTTATTAGTTTCATAATGCAAAATAAAGTGGTTCACTAGAATAAAAAACTCAGATTCTGATTAAAAAACTGACCAAGTGCGAGTCGCGCGCAAAGGGTTCCAAACGAATCATGCTTTTGAACATGTTTTTCAAAATTATAGACTTCTTAGGATTGCCGCGACACTTCGCGGCTCGGCGGTCAGAGCTCAGGCGCCTTAATAGGTCGCCGGTTCCGCACGGTCTCCTGTAAGGCGGCGAACCTCCTTGCCGGACTGTCGCCATGGGATCTGGAGGCAAAGGAGGCGAAACGCCGAGGCGAAACTGCGGACAGAGCTCCGGCAGGATCTCATGGCGACATGGAGACGACGACTGTCGCAACCCAGCGATGTGCACGCCACCATTGCGGCGGTAGTGCCCCTCTTTCAGGAGTGGCTGGCGAGGCGTCACGGCGTCCTCACGTTCCGCCAGACGCAGGTCCTCACCGGACACGGAAGTTTCGGGAGGTTTCTGTGTAAGATAAAGCGGAGGGAAACGCCCGGGGGTCACCACTGTGAGGATCGCCCAGAGGACTAGGTGGAGCATAGCATAAACCCGTTTTTCATGTAGGGGCACCTTACAAGAATTCTTTTTAAAAATTTTATTGTTTCCTTTATTTGGCGTGATTAATATATACACCCATATAAAATTGCGGTTGTCTAGTACAAACAGTCTCTTGGGGTGTTACTGTACGGTGGAGATCTGCCCCGCTTGGGCGGAGCCCCACCATGTCCTCGTGGAGGCGATCGGCGGCAGCGACCTCTCGCGCCCAGCCCTGGTCCAGGCCATGGTACGGAGCGAGAGGGAATGGGAAGCCTCTTTCTGCGAAGCAGGAATGCTTGCAAAGGAGGAGGCGGAACAGGTGAGTGAGGCTCAACAACAGACGATCGATCGATCGATTATCAATCGATTGATGTAATAGAACCTATCGATCGACGTCGAATAATCCATTCTACCACCGAACGATGGCATCGATCGACTATCGATCGATGTCGACTAATCCAATCTACCATCGATCGACGATCGAACAATTGGTGTAAAAAGACCCATTAGCTATGCCTCAGACGGACGACGGACTGAAACTACGAGTATAAGGCTTCCTTTTCTTGTTACAACTACGAAACCCTGCAAATAAAGATAAAATGTCTTCGTGATTTCCACCAATTATAATGAGTTAATTCAGAAACCAATAAAACTCTACAATTAAATTTTAATCATGGGATTGTTACTTCTCTTTGCTGGTTCTCAAATTGGTCTTTCGTGTTGAAAGTATTTTACTCTGATCGAACTATTAATTGCAAGACGTACTTGGCTTAGCGGGCCATCAAAGCTAATTAAGTACATACCTGTCCTACCAGGTTCGGGGAAATGATAGCTTGCCGTCCGATCAGCACCAAGCCCGAGAGTCGACGGCGCGTAGTGTTCCATGCGCGCCTCAAAGAGAAAGTGTCAACTGACGGGGCCCATCATGGCCGGTGCCTGCATCCCAAGGAGCGGATAAATTCGTAACTAAGTTACCGCTCCCCTGGGCACTCAGGCAAGGAAGGAACAGGGGTGGCTTTTAGTCAGTAAGAGTCTGACACGCCCTCCCGCTCCAGCCAGAGCGGGAGAAGTCATTGTATGATTTCCCAACCAAAAAAAAAAAGGAGCGGGGAGATGATCAAAGGAGTCACGGCGGCTCTGGCTACTGAAGGAATACGTTTGGGTTTTAGTCAGTAATGTCTAGTTTACACAGTGCGAGCTGCTGACTAGAGAGTAGACAGCTACTCGGATTGTTTACTCGTTGCCAGTAGCTCGGCTCAACTTAGCTGACTTCACGACGATAGTAACTGGCCAGTCTCTTGCGAGTTGTTGCGATGCCGAGTCAACGTTTTTTGATTAAAAAAATGGTAATAAGAACTATAATATTATGTCAAGCATATGCCAAAAATACAGGTTCCAAATGCCTATTTGTGAGTGGATCCTGTATTTTTTGTGAGCTGTGCTTCGTTGCGCTTACGTGGCGCCAGTGTCAACCGCCTGGCTACTGCCGCACGCGTCCGAACGATGCGAATGATGTCCAAGCTGCTGCCATGTGCGAGTTACTGTCTGACGAACAGGTGAGTGAAAACAAAAATGTTGAAGCAACTAGGATGCGAGCCAACATCCAACACGCACGTGCGAGTAACTCGTAAGATACGTTCTTAGGATGCGAGTTACTGCACTGCAGCTACTCGGTAGCGTTACTCGAATGCTAACTCACACTGTGAAAACTAGCCATAGAGGCAGATAAGCCCTCCAGCTTCACCCAGAGCGAAATAAGTTATTTAATGCAATCCGAACCTATAAAAAAATTACATACCTGTCTAGGCACTTGACTCCAGCAGCTCAAGCAGACCTTTTTTTCATGAAAATTGTATAATGGATCGAGTTTTCTGTCGCATCGCGGCTGTCTGATGGAGCCATTGAGCATGCAGCGTAATTGTTGCAACATGAAAGTTCATGACAAAAGACAAATGAGTTTAGCTCTAGCTAATTCTGTTACATAAATAAAAAATAAAAAAAAATTCAAAAAACATGACTGATAAAAAACAACTAAAAGTTCTTTTCAAACAAGTCACTTTTCTTTCTCATCACATTTCAGTGATTGGAATTGTCTCCTCGAACCAAAAAATACGAATGAACTTACATAATAGCGGTCGCCATTTTTAACCGACTTCAAAAAAAGGAGGAGGTTCTCAATTCGACTGTATTTTTTTTTTACGTGTGTTACCTCATAACTTTTTACTACGTGAACCGATTTTGAAGATTTTTTTAAATTTTGTTTTCTCATTTGTTACTGGCTACAAAGAAATAAACATACACACGTTTATGATTTAACTATAAGTCCGTGATTAGACCTGTCGTACTGTACCTATGGGTCAGAATGTTGGGCTGTGGAAAAGACGGATGAAAAAGATTGCATGTGGCGGAGATGAGAATGTTGAGATGGATGTGTGGAGTAACGAGAATGGATAAAAAGAGAAATTAGAACATTTTAGGTAGTTTAAAAATGGCGCCAGTCGCCGAAAAGTTGAAACGGAACCGCTTATCTTGGTATGGTCATGTGAAGAGGAGGGATAAATAATATAATAATAAAATCTTTTATTTCTCCATAAATGCATTCACATAATTTTGAGAATTTTAATGTTGTGAATATAAATGTAGTAAAGGAAAAGGTAATGTGGTGAAGGAAAAGGGAGTTAGTGATAGCGTGACGGCTGACAGGACAGAATGGAAGACAAAAACGTGTTGCGCTGACCCCAAGTAACATAGGATAAGGGCAGGAAGATGATGACGTTTATGATTTAGGGTTATACTATAATAATAATAATAATACTAATAATCTGGGGCTTTCTAGTAAAAAATAGCTGTATTCGTCAGCCAACCTCAAACATCTGTTTGTCTCATAAAATGCTTTCAAAATCATATTTTCAGAGCTACTAGCCTAGCTGCCACTAATCACTATCTCAATGTCTAAAGTCTTTCCTATGTCAATATTCCCAAACACATTTAGTATAAGGAAAAAAATACCATACTTCATGTAACAATATGATTTAAACGTATTTTCTTATTTACAGTAATTTAATACGCCATTGACTAATTAAGGAAAATGTGGGGATCAAGAACCTAGTAAGCACTAGTGTGATGGTACGTGCAAGTTTTCTTTCAAAGTGTGAGTTATTTGCCCTGAAATAAGTTAACTTTAGCCAGAAATCATAGGGAAATGTTTTGAGGCTGCAAGTTGAATTTGTGAATATGCCAAGTTTAAATGAGTATTAGTTTTCATAGGTGCTAAGCGTATGTGCAGGAGAGCATCGAAAGGAAATTTGTTCTTTATAGTCAAGTTAATGAAACTGCCTAGGTTTTTCCCAATTGCGTTAGGATTGGCTGCAATCTATTTGAATGCAGCTGAGTATTCATATTTTACACTAGCTGTGCCCGCGACTTCGTTCGCGTGGTTGTCGAGAACAAAACAACGTCGTTTAGATAAGAGTATATCACCTTTTTGATGATTTAGATAAGAGTCCTGACTTTGGTATAGTTGATTACGTTAATGCTTCTCTATATACTATGTTAGCGGTGGAATTACCCGGAGCATATACAAAAAGGTTGTTTGGGTTGCTAACACGTGATAGAGAAACATAGAGTTGGCCGTGTGAAAAACAATCAAAAGTAAGGTCTACACCCGCAACGGATAACGTCTGGCCTTGGGCTTTATTAATAGTCATAGCGTAACAGAGGCTTACAGGAAATTGCACACGTTTGAAAGTAAACGGAAAATTATTGGGGATAATGGGTATCCTGGGAATGAAAACAACATCACCGGAGCCGCAACCTGTTAAGATTTCGGCTTCGATGACATTTCGTTGGAGATTTGTTACTCTCAACCGAGTTCCATTGCATAGTTTTGGTGGGCTTAAATTTCTGAGTAGAATGATTGGTACTCCGACTTTTAAATAAATTTTGTGTGCTGGAAGACCTGGTGTATTTAGAGAGTCTAAAAACTCTACTGGATAGTGGGTGGCATCTCCTTCTTCTAAAACCGTGTTAATAGATAAATATTCCCTACTTTCTCCAGAAACATGTACCAATATTTGAGAATTTATTGCTGCTGCTTGGTCGTTGCGAGGTGCCAAAATAGCTCGTTGGCATAGCCAAGCAGCGTCATGGTTCGAGATCTCTGATGGATCTCCGTATACAGAGGAAATGAGTTCCTGCTGTGAGGCAACAGAAGAACACAGGCTTTCGACTAAAGTTACTTTACCTCCTTCTTGAGTCGGGTATGTGCCGTTACCAATTTGAAGTAGTAAATTTGAGAAAACCTGCGCGTTTGCGTCACCTCCCAAATATGCTCGCATATTAAAGCTCAAATTAGTTAATATGACACTACGCCATAAAATAGAGCTCTTTAAACAGGCACCTATTTCATCGGCCCTCGTTCCTCTGGGTATTATAGGGAGTGTCTGCCTGAAGTCTCCACAGAATAGCACCGTTAAGCCTCCCATCGGTCGGTCATTTTGTCTTATATCTCGCAACGTTCTATCTACAGCTTCCACAGCTTTACGATTTGCCATCGTACACTCGTCCCAAACGATAAGGGCGCAATCGCGTAAAACCCTTGCTTTATCACTATTGCGAGACACGTTGCAAACAGGGTTTTCTGTGCGGTCCAAGTCGATTGGTATTTTAAATGTTGTATGTGCAGTTTTTCCTCCTGGTAATAAAGTGGCAGCTATTCCTGAGGAAGCGACGGCAAGGGCAATTTTGTTTTGGCTCCTTATTTGAGCCAAGATAACTTTAGTGAGGAAAGTTTTACCTGTTCCACCAGGTGCATCTAAAAACAGCATTTCTCCTAATGAATGTTCTACACTACAGCATACTCTATCAAAGATTTGACGTTGTTCTGTCGTCAAATTTGAACAGCCATTTCGCAATATTTCTGCTAACTCTTCGGGGTTGTAATTTATTTCAGATGTATACTCCCTATTAATTCGTTCCCCACCAACTGTCGGTGTCGGCAAGCCGTATTGACTGAGGGGGTTCCCTCCTATACTTGTAACTATATCTTGTATAGCCAGCAAAGCCCTATTATGGCAGCTTTCACGTACTTGGTCAGAAGTTTCACTATTTATATTTTGCTGTCTCAAAAAATCTTCGGCAAACGCGTCTTTATATTTTTGCCACAACTGCCCAGCGTCCGATAGGCCACAAAATGTCAACAAAATGGCAAATAAATGGCGCAAACGATGTGGACTATCACTGACGCATGCTTCGGCTAAAGCATCATCCCAATGCTGATCGCCATCTAATAAATGCCGTGCGCGGCAAGCAGCTTGAAATGTGGGATATTCTATATCGTCCACTTTGCGGAGCTCAGCAAAAGAAGTAGGTCCTCGCACTGTGTGAAGAAGAAGGCGTAAATAATAACACTCTGCATTATTTGGGTGCACCGTGTATACTCTTCCAATCACGTGTTCTTTAAAAATGCCGGACTCGCCTTCTACAGCAGTTCCACGTCTCCTGCGATTAAAAACACCTTGCTGCTTGTTATAAGTATAATAATGTGGCACTTCATTGTACAACAGAGACTTAGCGAAATTGTCTCTTTCGCAAAGGCGAAAGAATGCGAGCAAGGTGGTTTGTCTTGGGTTGTTCATTCTTTCTGCCACATTTTCTGGCTGAAAGTAAACTCGCTGCCCGCCTTCCAGGTGCACGTCAAGATGGATGACTGGCGGATACCTTTCATGAATAGGGAAACTCAAAATGCGCCAAACTGCCTCCGAAGAGCTTATGTATCGGCCAGATTGATACCTTGTCACTTCATCAAATTGGTTGTTATTTCTTAGTGCTATCATGGCTTGATCACTACCTTTATTAACATATTTACATATATATTTTATAGATTCGACGCTATTACAAATTTCAACATTAATGTGTGCTTGAAAAGCGTTTGACAAAACTGGAGAATACGGTACCACCCAACTATTATTTAGAATTATTTCTTGTCCACGGAATCTGACAGTAGCTGTGAAACCACCTTGTGACGGTGATCTTCGCCGGTATTGCGGATACCCATTTTCCCCAGCCATAGTTAGTTCTTTCAGTGCTCTGGGGTATTTTTTTGAGCATTGACCATCTTTCATGCACGGTGATTCCCTGTTTAAGAGGCCACATGGCCCGTGAACCATATGTGTTTTTACTATGTCATGCAAAATCGGATCTGCATTATAGTCCGGAAATTCTGCACTTATGACACTGTCTATAGCATCGGGACGAATTTTTTCTTCCAGCCACAGAAGAATGTGCGCGTGGGGTAAACCACGCTTTTGCCACTCGACGCTATACATAAAACAAAGAGTTGAACCGAAAACTTTCTCCTTTGTAAGTAGATTAATCAAGACTTTGAGTTTTAAATGAAAAATCCTAGCAATAATGTCATGTCTGTCGTATGACGCCTGTCCTGTGAGAAGTGCCTGGCAAATCTCCGTCCACTTTGGATTTGTTGTAAATGTTATAAAAAGGTCCGGCCGGCCGTATTTACGGACGTAACAAAAAGCATCTTGCGTTCGTTCGTGCATATACCGCGGACCGCCTGTGAAACTGGATGGCAAAATAACCAATCGACCCAAGTTTTCGACGTTATTATCTGATTGCATGGCGTCCCGCAAGTGCACGTATTCTTCAGCGCGTAACCGTCGCTGGTTAGTGCGAATATACACTAAACGTTCAGTTTCTATTTTTGCGTACATGTCCACAATAAATTGGCTGAACAAACCACGAAATCGTTGCAAATATACGAAACTGTTTTGCCTTATTTGTAAAAGGTAGGAATAGTATTGTTGAGCAGATATTTTTTTTTGATAATTAGTGACTCTCGTAGTAGGGTTCACTTGGTACAGCCCAAAATTGTACCCATCTTCACCATGACAATAAATTAGTGGATATTGCAGGGCGTCGTAAGCTCGGTGGGTTTCCAAAATGCGTTGAAGGCGATCGTCGCGTGTACGCAACACGATATCACGTCTCTCACACTCCTGGTCGACTAAAACAACTGCAACTTCATCTGCGACGGGTGCATTGTGTCTTCCACGGTGTTCACCCACAGGACGTCTATCGGCACTTATAACAATTTTGAAATCATTGCTGCCTTGTGGAATTGACTCCAATGCAGCTTTGAATTCACGAACGTACTGGTTAACGTGATGCAGCAATTCTTGAAGTTGACCCAAAAGCTCAGCATTGAGCTGGGGAAAATTGTGATTTCTAACATTGAGCTGTTGCGTGTAATCGGATACAAAATAAATTTGGAGAAATTTGGGTTCATTTTCTGGCAGCAAAGATCCAATAAGGTGATAAACTTGACCTTGTACTTTGAAGGTTGGCATGAACGGTCCTTCCGTTATTTGTTTTGCCCCAAAGGAAGTCATTTGGAAAGCACTGTTATATAAACGAATATTATCCAAAAAACGGTTCGACTGGGGATGATCGCCATTCAGGAGACTTTTAAGTAAGTGTGGTGGATCTTGGAAATTTGGAAGAACAATTTTTCCATTTGAGCAGCACATTCCATCTGTCTCTTTCCTCCATTTCAAAGCATGACAAAAATTACAAATTTCTCTCATGTCACCCACGAAAGTAAAGCCAGCATAATTAATTCTAGACGAATATGTGAACCCTGATTTTTCCCTATTGTCCCAAGGTAATAAAATATTTGCATCGTCATTTTCCATGGACTCATCAGCTCCGCTATTTGTTTCTCTATTCATATGGTATCGAGCTCGTTCTATTTCTAGGCGAGATTGACGTTGTTCTGCTGTTTCTGCTCGTCTTAGTTCATCTATTCTTTCCCTTTCAGATGCAAGATAACTTTCATTGTTTCTTTGTACACCTACATAGTTATGTCTAGCTATTTGTAATCGTTCTTCTCTTTGGGAGAGAGATTCAGACTCGCGCGAGAGAGCGTGTCGCTCTCGGTCAGATGACAGACGTGCTTGGCGTTCCTCGATACTCTCTTGAGAACGCAAAGTCGCGGTCCGAGTTCTTTGCGAACTTAAGCGCGACTCCCTTTCTGTGAAAGTCTCTGACTCGCGTGAGAGAGACTGGCGCTCCCGATCAGCAGACAGCCGAACTTCGCGTTCCTGGATATTCTCTTGAGAACGCAAAGTCGCGGTCCGAGTTCTTTGCGAACTTAAGCGCGACTCCCTTTCTGTGAATGTCTCTGACTCACGTGAGAGAGAGTGGCGCTCCCGATCAGCAGACAGCCGGTCTTCGCGTTCCTGGATACTCTCTTGAGACCGCAAAGTCGCGGTCCGTGTTCTTTGTGAACTTAAACGTGACTCCCTTTCGGTGAACGTTTCCGATTCACGTGAAAGAGCGATGTGCTCTCGGTTAGCAGATAACCGTGCTTCACGATCTTCTTCCGATTCCTGAGACCTACAAAGTCTCATCCTTTTCGCATTTCGGCTACGCAGCGAAAGGTTAGTTTTTTTTCTTTGAGGCATTTTCAAGGAAAATTAAAGCAATAAACAAAACTAACAACACTTATGACTGAATAGCCTACAAACTTAAAAGATCGGTGCGTCGAACAGTCTAGTGTGACAACGTATCGTCTGTTCGTGGTCGTGACTCAACGAATTGGCAACACTAACTTACTGTATAACGATTGGCACTATTGGATTCAAACTACGAAGTAAATCAAATACAATCTTTACTTCGTACTTCAAACCAATGACCAAAGTTGACCAAACGAAACCAATAAGATAAGCAAATACTTTTTTTTCGACCAATTTAGAAAATCGATAAACCAAGCAACCAAAGAACTTTTACGACACACGCAAGAACTTTTAAGACACCTAACGAAACCCAATTTGCCTAGTAAACACGGTGGACGTCATCCTCGCGCGGAAAATCTTAACACCGCGATTCAGAAAATGACGTCATTTGCACAACGCCATCTATCGGATTTAGATTTCAACTATCAACATTAGTTCTATTTTTAGTCTTAAGATGTCGTTGCAAGTACTATACTTAATTGCGTAACGTAATATTTTACTTCTTGAACTCACTAAATTAATCATATCTTTTGATAGAGTGAACCGATTTCGATGAAACAAAAACTAAGTTAATCCTCAAGTTGCGTATAATTTTTGTATATAAACATTGTCAGCATTGAATTCGTAGATTTTACGTGATGTGCGCACAAACAAACAGACAAACAGACAAACAGACAAAAATTTCAAAAATGATGGAAATGGGTTCTGTTACTTATCTTTTCACACGCTGGCTATTTTTTGTTTCAATTTCTTCAATGTACAAAAATGACTTTTCTACAGATTTATTATATGTATAGATGGAGTGCCTGCTTATTTTACACAACACCCTATGACGAACAATGGGCTTGCTTACGCATATTCAGCCTTATAATGTTCCCAATGCTGTGATTGAAGTCTCCTCTCTAGGATAGAGAATGTGCGGGTTGTTGAATGTCACATGTCTTCGAATTTTTGGTTTAAGGTCATGCTGGTTTCCTGCCGATGTTTTCCTTCACCGTTTTGAGAGCAGTGGTGATGAAATAAATTACATAAAGTAAAGCTCCTCGCTGGGTATGAACCCACGATTTACTTGTACCCACGGTCTACGACTACTTGTAATTCGCGACCGTTACCACTGGGCCACCACCTCACTTTGTGTTAAAAACAACGACTTCCAAAAAGAGGAGGTTCTCAATTCGTCTGTATGTTTTTTTTTGTATGTATGTTACGCGATTTATCTGCCACTTGTGAATAGATTTTGATGATTCTTTTTTTGTCATACATCAGAGGTGGTCCCATAGAAATTTTATCGAAATTGATAAAGCGCTTTTTGAGAAATTGAACAAAAACGAAAAATATGTATACCTCGATGATGTTTTGGTGTTCTCCAAATGTTTAAATTCCACGTTCCATGTTATTGGGGTTTTTAGTTCTGGGGTATAACAACTAAAAAGTGAAAAATAAAAAAAAACTTTTGTACTAAAAAACAAGCGACTTCCAAAAAAAAAATACACTAAGAATTAAAAAATAACTTTAATTTCGGAAGTCGGTGTCAAATAACGAAGAAGTAAAATACCAACACCGACTTCCGAAATTAAAGTTATTTTTTAATTCTTAGTGTATTTTTTTTTTTTAGAAGTCGGTTGTTTTTTAGTACAAAAGTTTTTTTTCTTATGTGATATTTTAGCTAATTATTACTCTTTTTCTGCAATGTCATTTTCGAAATGCGGCTTAGTTTGATGTAGATAAAATAAAACTAAACTATCATTCCTTTGCTCTTATCTCAATTTATTTTGGTCGGCGCAACACGTCTTTAGAGCTAGATCTAGGAGCCGTCAGACATTACTTATATTCTGAAAAACAAAATTATTGATCAGACGTGCTAGCTTGTGTCGCTATATGGTTAGTGATATTTATCAGTGTGATACTGATCAGCGAATTCATAATTCCAGTTATCATACGTCTAATCCATGTCTGTGGCATCACAACGGGCCCTAACAGAATACCAGCGCTGCGTTATTTATTGCTTTATTGCATAAATATCGTAGCATAACGCTGAGTTCGGAACCTTTTTGGTTTTTTTTATTTGTGTGTAGAGTTAACATGTTCTTGTTGTGAGGTACAAATAAATATTGTTTCTTTCTTTCTTTCAAATTCAACTGTACATAAGACCAAAACCTCCTTTAATGATTGATCAGCACTTTACCACCCACCAACTACCACTGGGCCAACTGTGACCCTGCAAAGTATTGGACTGGTCCTTTTATTTCTATTTTCACCATTTTCTTACTAAACACGCGATCTTGTTGTTTGTATGACGCAAGCCATTGCACGTTTTTTGCACTCATTATTCTGTTGAACTGATGGCCTCGGCTAGGTGATTGTCAACTTAATGTTTATATAATGAATAGGTAGAACATGGCAAAGAGGTACACTGAATTGAAACATGAACATTGATGTATTTTCAACACGGTTGTTCGTGAAAAACCAATTTTCAATTACAGCTCGGATGTACACAACCTTTTTTCGCCACCATCTTACTAATGACGGTAAATGTCTGTTATATTGGATCTCGATGAAATTTGGTAAAGAGATAGATTTATAGTCTGGAATGGTATATAAGCTATAATTTATAGTGGAAGAAGTACTAATTTCACGCGATCAAAGTACCTGGCAGAAGCAATATTGCCATATTTTGCAGATATTTAGTCAATCTATCCAGACTTTCCTCACCCGAATAAGCTTGCAGCTTAAGGCGCAGTTAGACTGAGACTTTTAATGGTTTTTAATTGAACATCACGTCTAAACGACTTGTTTTATTTCTTTGAAAAAAATATATGTTACTCTAGACAATTTCCGTCGTAATTTGATCTCAGAATATTTGAAATTATATTTTTGTAACATAGTGAAATTAATTTGTAAAGTTATGTCTAACTCGGATAAAAAATTGTGAATCACGCAAAAACTATAAAGCGTATTTTTATGAAACCTTCACCATTTTAATGATCATTTAATTATTAATAATTTAATCTTAGTGTTTTAGTTTAATACTTGTTGTTTTATGTGTAATAAATTAATAATGCGTCTAATTTCAGACAGCGCTCCTTGATGGGCGAGTCCTATTACTGGGTGGACATACGACGCGTTACGTGAGATCAGCACAGAACATGCAAGCTAACCACTCAAGGTCGTTGGCAGCTAATAGCGCCTTAATGTGCGAAATATGACACGCACTTGGCTAGTTTTTTTTTTTCTAAGGGACTTAGGAGCTGGTTCTGTATTCCCAGGAGGGTTAGGCGTACGTGCATCTGTGTAGTACACTCACATTTGGCCACAATTATATTTATGTAGCCATTATATTTAACCAGCCCAGCGAAGAATTGCCAAACTGAAGCGGCAGCGGGCAAGGCATTGCTCGCAGAACAGACGATCGATGGAGCCGAGAAGTTCTGGATTTTCAGCCACGTACCGGAAGACGCAGCGTTGGTAGGCCTCCAACAAGGTGGACCGATGATCTGGTGGGGGTTGCGGGTAGCCGATGGATGCGAGACACACAGCATCGGTCATTGTGGCGACACTTTGAGACCTATGTCTAGCAGTGGACGTCTTTCGGCTGAAATGATGATGATGAGCAGCCCATTGCCATAAACAGGGGACAAATCCAGATTTTGACCTGCTACTGAAAACTTCCCAGGTCGAAACACCCAAGCCAACAATACTATGCCTGACCCGGGATCAAATCAAGGACCTCATACTCAGTAATGCGACTACTAGCCACTTTCGACCACTAGTTCATCGAGACAGACTTCAGTTATTTGATACTTAGGCAGGTAGAAACTTATGTTGAAAATAAGTAGGTGCAACATTTTATATAGGATGACTTTGAATTTCGTCTGTATTTATACAACTGTAATAAAATACATAAAATGTTATAACGTGTCCTGTTTGTTTTAGCAAAAGTGTATTGTACCAACTGCAAATTAAGCTGCGAGGAGGTGACTTGTTGTGCTATCTCTCTCATTTCATCGCATGTGTTGTAGACTGGGTTTTCCTTTGACTGATTTTCATCGAATGAAGATAACCATGTACGGTCCACGCGTACAATTCATATCTTTTTACGTTGAATTAGCAGTTTTGTACCGCGTGCGCGATTTACTTCAGTTCGCGTTCGGTCTTCGCCGCGTGTACTCACTATCATAATATCGAAACATATCGATATCCTAAAATCAAGTGATCACTGTATCAATCAGCTATAGCATCAATAAACTTATCATTATAAACTATCACTTCTTATCATTTATAGTTGTCCCGTACAACTTTATGGTCCTTCGAGCCACCGTATTGGCGGGACCTACCTCGTGCTTTACAAAGTGCGTGTGAACATTCCGCCGAATCAGTGAGTGGATATACCTATCACTATCAGTAGCAACCACCAGGTAACAAAACAGCAGATACCGGTGAGTGAGCTTTCATTATCATCGCAACAGCGAAGCGGCTGATCTAATTTCTACGAGTGGACTCGCCCGGGAGGTTAGCAGCACGTGTACGTGGTTGTTGCGTCATACGACCACACCAGCGTACAGCATCATCAGCATTTCAAATAGACTACTATCAGCTATCATCAAGCGTTTTATGAAAAGGGTGTCTATTTCCGTGCAAGTCTTGCATAAAACCAATATATCATTTTATCAACATAAGGTACCTATACAACTTTCCAAGCTTAGTCGACGAAGCAAGGAATACATAATCGAGTAGGATTCATAGAAATATCAAAGAATTCTATTATCATTATATCAAGCTTTTTGACACTGAAGCTATATCACCATCTCCAAGATGGAGGACCTACTCGAAAATCAGAATCAGGTTATGCAGGGCATGGAGCAGCTTATACGCAACTTTAAAAAGGATGGAGCAGAGAGAAAAACCTCAATTTACGTCAAGAAACGTTTAGAGCTTCTCGATAAATATTGGGAAGAGTTCCAGTCCAATCATATTCAGTTATCAGAATCTAAAGAACGTGGCTACAGCTATTTTACAGAAAATATTTATCAAAAAACGAGGAAATTTTACAACGAGTCGCGTGCATTTATTCAGCAGTACAAGGTCACCATGACCGATCCCAAGATTGTTGATGAACCGACTACTCCGCAGCCACCATTGCAAGCAGCTGAAGCGGAGAAGAGTCAAGGGCACGGCAGTGGATCAACAGATCAAGAGGCAGGAGAAAATCAACAGCAATCAACCAGCAAGGTTAGACCAAAGTCTCCGGCTTTTTACACTTCGCAAGGTAACAGCAGTAAGCTGGAAGAGATGCTGCGTAAACAGAAAAGCAATTTTAAAGCATTCTCGCGTACCATTGCTATCATAGATTTAGATAAAATATCTGAGAAATGGGAGTTCGAAGATATCTTGCAGAGTGTTCAATCAAGATGGTCAACAATAGACTCATTACATTGGGAGATTGATAGCGAGTTGTTTAAAGCAAATGAAGAATACGAAGAGTCGTTCAGCAAATACGAACAACTCTATCTTGACATCAAGATATCTATCAACCGTAAGATGTGGTCTGTCTCTCACCGTGAGAAGAGTACCCCAACGATGGACATCCCAACATTTAACGGGAACTATCATCAATGGATAGCATTTAAAGACTTATTCACGGAATCGATACACAGCAATCGTTCTATCTCCTGCGCACAAAAAATGCAGTTTTTGAAAGCTAAACTTTGGGGGGAACCGGAGAGACTTATTCAGCACTTGCATATTTCCACCGAGAACTATAGGTCTGTTGGGACATATTAAACCACAGATACAATAACACTAAGTTAATATTCAGTTCTCATCTCAATATTCTTTTATCATTACCAACTATGCAACAACAGTCAGCTTCACAAATCAAGAAACTGTATGACACCACTAACGAGTGTCTGAATGCGGTCAAAAACCTTGGAATTGACATAGTCACGTGGGATCCATTTATAGTACATATACTAGCATTAAAACTGGATCAGCAGACCCACTCTGACTATACGGATTCTCTGAAAAACCCACGAGATTTGCCAGTATTGAGTGAATTCTTGGGATTTCTAGAAAACAAGTTTACATCATTGGAAGCATCACGCCGCAAGCAAGATGGACAAAAATCGGATAACAAGTCTCAGCAAGAGTCCAACAGCAAGAAGCATTTCCATAAATCCAATAGATACTTTTCTAACAATTCTGCGACTAAAAAGCAATGGAAACGTCCGGTTTGCGGTGAAAATCATCGTTTATTCAGTTGCAAAACTTTCTTAGAATCAACATCGGATTCTAAACGCAAGACAGTCAATAAACTGAATTTATGCAGAAACTGTCTTTATGATCATAAAGGTAAAGCATGTATTTCCGACAAAAGATGTCGCGAATGTCAAGGCGATCATAACACCTTGTTACATGATACCTTCTCGGGTTACAGTAACTCGAAGTCTGACGCTAGCGCTTCAACTTTAAAGGAACGCAAAAACGTCACACACGTGTCGAATCCAGAAATATCAGAAACCCTGTTGGCAACAGCTCAAATCAAGGTTATGGGGGTTAATGGGGTATATTACCCTATGCGTGCCTTAATAGATCAGGGATCCCAAGTATCACTGATCAAAGAAGATGCTGCACAGAGATTGGGACTTCCTCGACGAGCATGCAAGGGAGTTGTAATGGGAGTTGGTGCCAAGGAAAGTAACTGCAAGGGTGTTATACAAATAGAAGCATCAGCAGTGTATACAGACTTTACTTTTTCCACCGAGGTACTTATCATGAAAACTCTGCTTTACAATCTGCCCAATCGTTCATTTCAAAAGCCGTCATGGACTTGTCTAGAGCATGTGAATTTAGCGGATCCTGAATATAACCTTAGTCGTCCAGTCGACATACTACTCGGAGCTGATGTTTACTCATCGATTATCATGAATGGCCTCATCAAGGAGGGCGATTTACAGGTAGTAGCGCAACAAACACGCCTTGGCTGGATTATAAGTGGCAACGTAATATCATACCAATGTAGTGTTGTCCTAACCAACATAGATGATATTCAGAGGTTCTGGGCAATCGAAGATGTTGCTGACGACAATCAAAACAAGTTATCAGAAGAAGATCATCAGTGCGTACAGCGTTACAAGGCAGATACATCAAGAAGAGAAGATGGTCGTTACGTCGTCAGATTACCTCTGAAGGCAAACATTGAGGAAAAATTAGGGGAGTCCAAACACAAGGCCATTGGACAATTCTATCAACTTGAGAAAAAGTTTTCGAACAACATCAATATTCAAACATCCTATAGATCATTCATACACGAATACATCGAATTAGGCCACATGCAGGAAAGTACATACAACAAAAATCAAGTCAGTTGCTATTTACCACATCATTGTGTGATGAAATCGGACTCCACGACAACAGCGTTGCGGGTCGTTTTCAACGCTTCGGCGAAAACATCATCGGGACTGAGTTTAAACGATTTAATGCAAAGTGGACCTAATTTACAAAGAGATTTGTTTCCATTGATATTAAAATGGAAGCAATACGAATTTGCATACACTGCCGACCTGGAGAAAATGTTTCGGCAGATTTTTTGCCACAAGGATGATTTGAAGTATCAAAAAATTGTATGGCGCAATTCTCCAGATCAAGTTCTTCGTGAATACGAACTCATGACCGTCACATGCGGTACAAAAGCAGCGCCATTTTTAGCAATAATGACGCTTAAGCAGTTAGCAAATGATGAACGCCACAAGTACCCAGCAGCAGCAAAGGTCTTAGAAGAAGACTTCTATATGGACGATCTTCTGAGTGGTCATCATTCCCTGCAAGAAGCAAAACAGTTGCAAAAAGATTTAATAGATCTCCTGAAATCAGGAGGTTTCAACCTCCGCAAATGGTCATCGAATAAGGTAGAGTTACTCGATGACGTCAGCAAAACGGATGAGGTATTTGATTTTCGTCACCAAGAGTCGACCAAGACTCTTGGGTTGCGCTGGCACCCTACTGCAGATCAATTCACATTCCAAAGCAAGATTAACGTGTCATCATCAAAAACTGTGACGAAAAGATCTCTCCTGTCAGACATCTCAAAAATCTTCGATCCGTTGGGGTGGCTGTCTCCAATTACCACCAAACTCAAGCTACTATTCCAAGCAGTCTGGCAGTTACAACTCCAATGGGATGATCAAGTTCCCGAAGATATTGTTAAGCAATGGTCACTAATGACACAAGATTTACAACATATCAATGAATTTAAGCTACCGAGATGGCTGCAGTGTCACAAGAACGGAACTATTAAGCTGCACGGATTCTGTGACGCATCAACAAAAGCATTCGCTTGTGTGATTTATTGCATATACGAAAATGAAGATGCCGACCAAATCTCATCAGTATCATTAGTAACTGGGAAGGCGCGGCTTGTTCCTACAAACAAAAGTATCACATTACCCAGATTGGAATTGAGTGCAGCCGTACTATTATCAAAGTTAATGCACACAGTTACACAATGTCTGATTGGGCACGATATCAAAATCTTCGCTTGGTCGGACTCAACAGCCGTACTGGGATGGCTTCAAGGTGACCCAAGTCGCTGGAAGCGTTTCGTTGCCAATAGAGTCAAACAAGTGACCGATAGCATACCATCAAACAGCTGGCGGTATGTTAAGTCCGCAGATAACCCAGCTGATTGCGCCAGTAGAGGCATGTCAGTAGAACAACTTAAAAATCATACTCTATGGTGGCATGGACCCACATGGTTATCTTCATTCGATGAAAATCAGTCAAAGGAAAACCCAGTCTACAACACATGCGATGAAATGAGAGAGATAGCACAACAAGTCACCTCCTCGCAGAAAAAATTATATGAAGTCATCGACTCAATACTGAGCAAGTATAGCCGCTTCGAAAAATCGACTCGTATACTTGCGTGGATTTTACGTACTATACCATCAAAATCGCAACCAAGACCGTCTTTTCTTACAATCACTGAGCTAAGAAGAGCGAAGCACATTATGATCAAGCATGTACAGCAACATGAGTTTACGAAGGAGATCAAAAACCTTCAGAGGCATTGCAACATAGACTCTAAAAGCAAGCTACTTAACCTAAATCCGTATCTAGACGAAAACGGTTTGCTAAGGGTTGGTGGCAGGATAAGCAATGCAAGGATAAGCAAAAACATGCAATATCCTATTATCATTCCTCACAGCGGATTACTTACCGATCGATTGATTGATCAAGGCCATCAGATGACCTTTCACGGTGGAGCTCGCCTGACACTGGCGTGGTTAAGACAGGAGTTCTGGATTATTGGCGGCAATCGTGCTGTCAAAAAACGCATACATAATTGCGTCACATGCAGAAGGCATAATCCTGTAAAAAATACACAGATAATGGGAGACTTACCTGAGTCACGAAGTAATCCGTCGCGACCTTTCAATCATACTGGGGTCGACTTCACCGGCTATGTGGACGTCAAGGCAAATAAAGGTCGTGGCATCAAGACGACCAAAGGCTATATAGCGGTATTTGTGTGCATGGCGACCAGAGCCGTGCACCTAGAACTCGTTTCCGACATGAGCTCAGCAGCCTTCCTAGCAGCATTAAGGAGAATGGCAGCCCGCAGAGGAGCTCCAACCCATATCTATAGTGACAATGGGACCAATTTTGTCGGAGCCAACAAAGCGTTGCGTGAAGAGTACATCAACTTACGAAACACTATTGACGACGAGTTCTACAGAGCAATCACAGATATGCAAATACAATGGCACTTTAACGCGCCTTCCTGGCCGAGTGCGGGAGGGCTCTGGGAAGCGGCTGTCAAAAGTCTCAAACACCACATCAAGAGAGTAGTGGGCGAGCAGAAACTGACGTTTGAAGAGTATTCCACATTACTAGCACAGTTAGAAGCCTGCCTTAATACGAGACCTCTTTGCGCCATTAGCGAAGATCCGGAGGACATAGATTACCTTACTCCGTCGCACTTTTTATCGAGTGGTCCCACACTTACCATAATTGAGACTGAAAGAGACGCAAGAACACGATGGCAGCTTACCCAAAAGATTTTTGACGACATCTGGAAACGGTGGAAAACCGAGTACCTGTGTCAGTTATCAGCACGTAGTAAGTGGCGGCAGCAGCGATCGAACCTAAAGATCGACGACATAGTTATCATTCAAGACGCTAACTTACCACCTGGAAAGTGGGCCATCGGCAGAATCATAGAGCTGCACCCCGGCAAGGACGGCTATGTTCGTGTGGTCTCAGTAAAAACTAAAAATGGGGTAATGAAGAGGCCAATCACAAAACTTGCCTTGCTGCCAGTCCACGAAGATCAACAACCTGAAAACAATGCAGATCAAAATAAAATTACAACAAAGCAGCCCAATCAACCTTCTGGATCCAATGAAAATGAGCCATCGAAAAATAGATCAAAACGTCGGAGAGGAAAAATCGGCAATTTCATTTACATAGCTCTCATGTTTTTGATGTTAATCATAACACCATCTAGTTGTGATTACAAAACAGCGCCTTTAAATAGCAATCAGAGCATTTATTTCGACAAGATGTCCAACATGCGTCTCGAACGAGACGAGTGGAAGTTGATTGTGTATTATGATATGAAGCCCTATTGGCAAGGTTTAGATCTGCTTAAGAAATACGTCGATCATATGGGCAACATATGTTCTAATACTACAAAGATAACACAATGTGACGCAATCCTCATGCAATTACGTCACGGTAGCAATGAACTTGACCATTACAATAGCATGTTGCTTGGTCAGCAGTTCACGGAGAACGCCCGACATAAGCGCGGTCTTATCAATCCTATAGGAAGCATAGCACGAAGCTTGTTTGGTGTCTTAGACGACGAGTTTGCTCAGCAATATGCCAGAGATATTCATCAAATCAGACGTAATCAACAGCATTTGGCTTCTTTATGGAAAAACAACACATCTATTGTTGAAGCAGAGAACAATATTATCAAAAGAGTCGAAAATGCGATGGATAGACATCACAAGGTGTTTAATCAACACCTGATCAGTTTAGAGAAAGGATTTAACACAATTCAGGTAGGAGTTCAAGAATCACTGATGTCTAACAGCTTTAGTATATCATCTATCATGGCCAACAGTGTCCTGATGAACTTGAAAACCATCCAAGAAACCATCGTGGACACTATTATGAACCTACACCATACAGGGTTCAATATTCACCTTTTAACACCTAAACAGCTGACGGATGAACTTAACGTCATAATAGGACAGTTAGCAAAAGAATTGACTCTTCCAATAGATAATATTCAATCGGATTTATCTAAATTGTATCATTTACTGAAGACTAAAGCCAGAGTTATGCAGCAGTTTATTATCTTCGAAGTTAGAATACCATTAGTGAGCAGAGACAACTACGACATCTACAGAATCATAACAGTTCCGCAGCAGGTTGGAAGTAATATGATCAGCATAATCCCCATCGCAGATCTTCTCGCAATGAACTTACAAAAGGACGCTTATATTCCAATGACAGAAAATGATATCCAAACTTGTATGTTTTACGACACAGAAACATACATCTGCCCTTTGAAGGGTCCGATTTATCATATGAGATCGGATGAAAACCTCTGTATCACAGATCAACAGTCCAATCGTTGCAGAACAGCATCTACTATCTGCACAAACCGTTGGACTAAACTTTATAAATTAAACACATATTTATATTTTTGTTGCGGACCGTGCTCCATACGAATCATATGCGAGTATCAAGTTACGGCCGAACAATTAACCAAGGCCGGCGTTATCGTGCTTGGCGATGGATGCGTCATCAAAGGCGATACTTATACAGTTTATTCACATAAAAAGCTGTCCAACACTCTGAAGACTACGGCAGACGTTCTGAGGATAGACATCCCACCCATCAACAATATAATCAACTTATCGATACCTATTGGTGCAATCGATGAACAGTCTGACCATATTACTCACGTCGAGACTCAAGGCCTAGTAAAGGAAGTCCATGATAAGTTGATTCAGATGAAAGATGTAACGAGCATTGATGAAGATTATGACAACGGGTTCTCATATCACGACTTGCACCACTACACGGTGATATACTTGGTGGTGTTCGCCCTGTGCGCGGCAGGGGCCGTGCACGTGTGGCGGCGCCTTCGGCGTGTGCGCAGCGTGGCTCTGCCCGCGCACTCGACTCATCAGCAGCTTCAGAGTGCTAGTGTAAATAGTGTAATCAGTGTAAATGAGCAATCGGGACCTAGTGAAATTGAGCTCAAAACAATTTCGGGTCTAATCAGTGCGCGTAAACAAAACAAGGCAACGTCGCCTGTGTTCCGCGAATCTATTTTCAGTGAAAGTGAATAACACTTTTAGAGACTTATTAAGTTTGCGCGTATCTACCTAGATTGTGCTTTCGATTATCATTGCTTTGTTTAAGTACTTAGACTTTTTGTTTGTTTTTGACTTCTATATTTGTTTGTACTTTTCATTTTTATCTTAGTCTCTCGTGCCTGGGAGCATGTACGGTCCACCCGTACAATTCATATCTTTTTACGTTGAATTAGCAGTTTTGTACCGCGTGCGCGATTTACTTCAGTTCGCGTTCGGTCTTCGCCGCGTGTACTCACTATCATAATATCGAAACATATCGATATCCTAAAATCAAGTGATCACTGTATCAATCAGCTATAGCATCAATAAACTTATCATTATAAACTATCACTTCTTATCATTATTTTATAGTTGTCCCGTACAAAATATTTTTTTATACATACTCTAGCGACCCGCCCCAGCTTCGCTCGGGTACAAATAATACACCTAAACCTTCCTCATGAATCACTTTATATATTGATGAAAAGCGCATGAATATCTGTTTAGTAGTTTTTGAGTTTATCGCAAACAGTCACGGCGGGAGACTTTGTTTTATAATTATGTCGCTTTTAGCGATAAGGCCGCACCCGGGCCTGCGGACGGCGAGTAATGGGTAGCTCGCCGTCCGATCAGCACCAGGCCCGAGAGTCGACGGCGCGTAGTGCTCCACGCGCGCCTCAAAGAGTTTTCAGCAATAAAGACGGGGCCCGTCATGGCCGATGCCTGCCCGGGGGTTGAGGATAAATTCGAAACAGCAGGAAGGAACCGGGGTGGGTTTTAGTCAGTAAGAGTCTGACACGCCCTCTCGATCCACCCAGAGTGGGAGAAGTCATTGGATGATTTCCCATCCCACAAAAAAAGCGATAAGACCGCTCATTGTGTCACCCTATGTTAAGTTTTCTTAATTTATATGTTTCTGTAATCTAAATGGTGTACATAATATAGAGTATTCTATTCCATTCTATTTTATTCTATGTAGTGATTATATACCACCATTTTATTTTGGCAATTATAACAGAGAATTGTTTGGAATTTTTTGGAAATAAAATAAGGCAATACATTTAATAGTCTGAATAAGATATTTAATAACAATTTTATAGTTTAATTTTAACAAATTTTTAATAGAAATAGCCTCATATGTATGATTACACTATCGAAATACCTAAACATGAATATTAAAACAATTAGCTACGTAACAATAAATTTTAAATTAAAAGTTTTATAGTTTTTTTTACTGCAATTTCAGTCTACATTGATAAAATAATGAGTTTACTTATACGACACGATAAACAAGGGAAAAATCATCAGTGTGTTCAGCATCAGTTGTTTCAAGTCAAGTTTTATGTAGGACAATAATAAGACAACCACCACAAGGAATAGTTTAACTGTCTGTAGGCATCTCTACAGTGCGTGTCATTGAAGTAACCGAGAAGTTATCAGCTTGCACATAGTCCCCTAACCTTACATAAACATCACCTTTAGGGAAAAAGCGACTTGTGAAAGTAATTTCACCATCTCCACCGAATGCCTCGATAGAACTCGCGTCCACAAGGATATACCATTTAAGTTTGCGTGCAGGCGTCCAGTCCGTTCTACGAATACCATCTTCACCTCCGCGATCCAGTGTCACTTTATGGTTTAGCACATCATAACTAATCGAAACACTTGCGTTTGTAGATTCTATGAATAGAATAAAGTTCTGATCCCTTGATGCCGTTATTTTTATCTCAGCGGCCTTATCTTCCAATTTGACGGTGTGACCACCTTGTGCCTTGCCCGAGTACAATGTGCTTCCACGGGCAGCACAAATCCCTTTGACAGGCTCCTGCTTTAGTTTTAAATTTTTCGTGAGGGATAAATATCTCGGAAATGTCATTTGGCCAGTCCAACCATCATTACGTTCAGGATAAGTTAGCCCCCACGTATCAGACCATGCCACAAAAGTTCGTTTACCTTTACGGTCCAAAGTTGTTTGGGAAGCATAGAAATCATGTCCATGATCCAATTCTGAGAATTCGGTTATTTGTTTAAAATTATATGTTTCGTAATCAAAATTGCCAACTATATATCCAGTCTGATAGAGGTTATTGTATCTATCAGCCTCAGGTTTAACCCCTTGTGGAGAAAATAACAGTACATAATATCCGTCCAACTCAAAGAAATCAGGACACTCCCACATATAACCTAGAGAACCATCGGACTCAGCTAAAATTGCCTTTTCATTCCAAGAAATTAAATCCTTCGATGAATAAAGTATAACTCGCCCGAGAGTATCATTTTTGAAAGAATTTCCTAACACCATGTAAAATAGTCCATCGTGTTCCCATACTTTCGGGTCTCTGATATTCGATTGATATTCCTTCGCTTTGATGACAGGATTGCCTTCATATTTTATGAAATTAACTCCATCAGTACTTGAGGCTAAGGCTTGAACCTGCTGGTGTTCTGGAGTATTTACATTTCCTGTATATAGAAGATACATTGTATTGTTTACACAAACAGCACTTCCTGAGAACACTCCATCTTTGTCATACGGTTTGTCTGGAATCAATGCGATCTCTTGATTTTTCCAATATATCAGATCTGAGCTCGTCGCGTGTCCCCAGTGTGCTATTCCAGCTTCTAGGCTGCTTTCAGGGTTGTATTGATAGAATAGGTGGTACACATCATCACATATGCAGAAACCATTGGGATCGTTCATCCATCCGAATGGCGGGGCAAGGTGGAAGCGTGGATAGTACCGTGCTTTAACTTGGATAGCTGAGCATCTGTAAAAAAACAGTGCTATAAACAAAAACTTTGTCCCAACTGATAACATAGTGCGCGGCACTTGAATGGACGCGATGACTGAGCTCTTCTGTCGGAATAGTTCATTTCCGCCGTCGTGGGTTCTTATATACCGTCGTTGTGCCTTGTCGCATCCAGTTGTGTCAACTCCATGTAAATTTATTTACAAATTATTTTAGTCATAAAAATTAGCGATGGTTCAGTTGAATTGTCTGCTAGGTGGTCCTGTAGTATTTTCTTCAGATTACAATTATGAAACGTGTTTGTTTGAGATTATAATCGGTGTATGGTTCGTAAGGTACAAACTAGGTGGGCACTAGAAATAGGTACAAAAAAGAATATAACACTATATTGATGTTCTAAGCACGGCGGACTATGCTGGGGCGGCTGCTACAGGCGCAGAAAACCTCAATCGGCGCAAATATAACAACCTTATTGGGAGTTATATGTTTGAGCCGTTTGGGGTTGAAACACTAGGGCTATGGGGTCCGAGTGCTCCTCGAGTTTTCCGTGACAGCAGCAAACATTTAGTCGACTTCTTCACGTGACCAGAGGGATGGTATTCTTTTCGGCCAGCGAATCAGCATTGCCATTCAACGTGGCAATGCTGCCAGCGTTCTGGGCACTTTTCCCATTGACAGCGATGTGGACGAATTTTTTGATGCCCAATGAGCTGTACTCCTACCGGATCTTTTATGCCACTTTTACATGTTTAATTTATTAAGTTATTTATTAGTTTAGTATAATATGTATTGTAGTTATAGTCTGTTGAAGATAAATTAATCCACACTATATTTATTTATTAATACTACACACAGTGTATCTATTCACAGTTACAGATGCACTTATGCGCTGCACTTAGTGAGGTATATTACCCTGTTAGGGCGCAACTAAAAACTGATGACTAAGGACAATAACAATTTTACAGTAACATCAATAAAACTAATTTCAAATTATGCTGATTGGCGTTTTACGTTACTGATGAACTGATTAATCTTGACTGGAAAGTTACATTCATTCGACCTTAAGCTAAGTATTTTAATTCCAATATTCCAATCTCTGAAGGAATAAAAAGTTTAATGAGATCAAATATTTCACAGTTTAGTTTTATGGGGGTCTTTTTTTGGGGCGTTGGGAATCATCCAATGACTTCTCCCGCTCTGGGTGGAGCGGGAGGGCATGTCAAACTCTTACTGACTAAAACCCACACCTGTTCCTTCCCTGTCTGAGTGCCCAGGGCTGCGGTAACTCATTTTCAGAATTTATCCGCTACGCCTAGGCAAGCAGGCACCAGCCACAATGGGCCCCGTTAGTGGTAGCTGACAACATCTCTTTGAGGCACGCGTGGAATACTACGCGCCGTCGACTCACGGGCCTAGTGCTGATCGGACGGCGAACTACCCACTGCTTGCCGTCCGCAGGCCCGGGTCTACGGTGGCCGGAGATAGTCTCGCGACGTTCTACGCCCAGTACGCCCAGTACCTCTCCTGCGGTGGTAGCGGCCGGGGCCGCGACGGCCACTCCGTTGAGCTTCCCTCACGCGTCCCGCCTCCGCCTTCACGAGCATTACTGCTTCGCAGAAGGCGGAGACTGCCTCCCATTCCCTCTCGCTCCGTACCATGACCTGAACCAGGGCCGGCCACCTATCGCATCCACGAGGACACGGCGGTGCTCCGCCCAAGCGGGGTAGATAGTTTTATTAGGTGACCTTATAAACACAGCACTAAGTACTTATTTAACTTTACGAAACAATAACACTTTGAATAGGTAATTACTAAATAACCAAAATAAGTTAACCTTAGTAAAGTTTCTCAACCAAGTATTTACACATTCATGTCGATAACAAGCCTAGTTATAACTAGATTTTAATACTACCCTTATTATCAACATGGATGTTTAAATGGTTATATTGTTTTTTTGTGGGGTGGGAAATCATCCAATGACATCTCCCGCTCTAGGGTAGAGCGAGAGAGCGTGTCAGACTCTTACTGACTAAAACCCACCCCTATTCCTTCCCTGCCCTGAGTGCCCAGGGGCGAGGTAACTCTGTTTCGAATTTATCCGCAACCCCTGGGCAAAATGGTTATATTTAATTTACCCTTATTGTGGATCTCAATTGTAAATGTATGTTAACTGAATGAGTTATCGTTTGTTATAACCTAAAGTTTCCCTTTCTTATGAATTGGCAGCCATCATTTAGCAAGGTGGACATCCTGGCTGGACAAAACTGAGAAATTTACAATGTGCGTACAGCTAAGGAATAGAATTTCCTCCCGGAGTGTGTGTGTGTTTTTTTTTAAACGTTATCCCACATTAGGAGTTATTCCTGTGTCGTGAGTGCATTAACAAATATTTAAACTTACATACACAAGGCACCCAGACCCGGAACAACGATTTGTAGGACATACAAATATTTGTTCCGTGCGGGGATCGAAACCGCGACACGCAGCGCAGCAGCCGAACGCTCCACCACTGCGCCAACCGTGTCGCCTCATGTTTGAATAGGTTACTTGTAGACAAGCGTGCTTCATCTATAATATACTATGATAATACTACGAAAGGTGGCTGATGATGGCTTACCATCAGATGTAATAGTGGATCGTAGTCAAACTCGATCGTATCAATTACAAAAAACCGGCCAGATGCGTGTCGGACATGCGCAGTTAGGGTTCCGTAGTCGCCCGTAAATAACATGCGGACTTAGAAGGGGCCCTCAGGCGCCGAAGTGACGCCGGTGTCACGGTAACTATAGATTTTCTATTGTGTCTGTTTCTCCGCTATTTGACAAATTATTACAATAAACATATTAATTGAGTTCACGGTTTAACAGACAATAACGTTTGACTTAAAAAAGAAAAAAATATTTTATTTTTCATGTTAACTACCCATCTTAATTATTAAATAAGTGGCAACTTCACCTAAATAATTATTTATTTTCTAAAGATTTTGTGTTTGGACGAAATTTTACACATTGGTCCAATTTATAAGTTTGGGCGACTATTATTCTTAAACTAATCGTGCTAACTTAGTTATGATAGTTTTTCTTCAAAGTGCGTTACGATACTACCATCAGGATTTACGTAACACTTTTTTTTTATTTACGGAACCCTAAAAATATGTTTAACACGATCGTCTTCGCTCTTAGGAAGGCGAATAGCAGGTTAAAAAAAGAAGCAATAGATTTTATTATCTTTTTACGTACGCAGTTTTTTATTTTTTATTTTAAACACATTTTTTTGATACATATTTGAACTTGTTTAACATTAAAATACCTACGGGTGAAATGTCAGCGTTCAAAACATTGAAAATATAAATATCGATTGTATCATAATAATGCAAATTGTTATACCTAAGCTTAAAATGTCTAACATTGAAATGCTGAGTGATATAAATATCTAATAATTAAAAATATCGATAGTCATTATACTCGTACCTAAGTTCAAAATGTCAACATTTAACCTTTAGCTACTAAGGAGGATTTAATTTTACGTAAATACTGACGTGGGGCCTCAGAGTCCCGTTTATATATCTGCTTATATTTAAAAATGTTTAAGTTTTTTAGGGTTGAGATTTTAATAATTGGCTTTAGTATATATATTTAAATAAATAAAAATGTTTTTATATTTTTTTTTATTTATGGTTAACTATTATTTCAAAGTTTAGAAAACACTTAGCATTTATTGGCAAAAATCACATGAGGTCATAAATCACCGAGTTTTAATTATAATTATTTAAAAAAATCAACTAATTAAGTTACAATCTTAATTTTAAATAGTTTTTCTAGTAAATGGCACATCAGTAATTATAATACTATAATGGGACCAAAAATTACAGACATTAATTATTGCGCATTACACACAGTCTGGGCAAACTTGCTTTGCACATTGAAGGCTGGTGAATGTTTTTTGCATGCATAACATGTGTGTGCAGATTTCCTTTGAAGCTTCAAGAGACATGTGTGGCACACCTTCTTCTTCTTCGTCAACTTCCTGACGGTCAGGTACCTACAGACATATTATCCTTTCCCAGCAGACGTGCCAAACTCAAACGAAACGTGGCTCACATGGCAGCTTTTTGTTCTTTCGTTTTGGTCTTATCATATTGTGTTGAGAAACTCGAACGGCTCTAGATGATGGTTGGAGCACCCATTTGTAGCGATTTTTCCCATAAAAGGATCGAATTGATGACAGAGGAACATCGTCATCGGAGGACGTCTGTACTTCGGGAACATGATTGTCAACATTGTCAACCTGTTCTTCGAGAGTCGTACAATAGTATTTATTGTAAGAGGTGTGAACGGATTTAGACAATCAATCAATGCGATAAACGATGAGAAAATGACTGGCGAATTGCTGTAAGGAGGTTGAATAAATTACATATTTAATTTAACACTGTGTTATCAATAAATTAGTCTTCTCTTTAAATCACATGGAACACGTTCGTCACTCGTAGAGAAGGAGAGTAGACTGTCGTGTTGTCCGGACCGGGTCGCGGGCGCACGCCGCGCCCAGCTCTGCGTGACGTCACGGGGCTGCCTGCCCAGGCGAGGCAAATCGCCTCCATCAGCTCGCGCTTATGAGACTGTTAGTACTAGAAAGCTGCAAGTTTGAACGGGTATAATTATATATTAATCACGCCAAGAAAACGAAACAATAAAAAAACAAGACATCTGCAAAAAGTTACGAGCGATACGGTTTACTGAATGGTGGTTGGAGAGTTTCTCGGTAGATACATAAATAATATAGCATGCAATTCATCTGCGAAACTAGATATTACAATCGGGGTACCCCATGCTAATTTATTTATTAAAACTTTATGCACCAGTAAAAGTCACTGTAAAAAGGCAGATTAAATACCTCAAGCATTTTCTATCAGTCGACCTTTGGGTGTTGCAGAGATAGAACTCGGCAGGTGCAACTTAAGGCGCTGTGAACTGCCAATGGCCTTGAGTGGTTAGCTTGCGTGTCCTCTGCTGAGCTCACGTAACGCGTCGTACGTCCACCCAGTAATAAGACTCACCCATCAAGGAGCGCTGTCCGAAATTAGACACATTATTAATTTATTACACATAAAACAAAAGGTATTAAACTAAACCACTCAGACTAAATTATAAATAATTAAATGGTCTTTAAAATGATGAAAGTTTCATAAAAATACGCTTCATAATTTTTGCGTGATTCTTAATTTTTTATCCGCGTTAGACATAAGTTTACAAATTAATTACACTATGTTAAAAAAACATAATTTTAAATATTCTCAGATCAAAAAACGACAAAAATTATTTAAAGTAACATATATTTTTTTCAAAGAAATAAGACTAGTCGTTTAGACGTGATGTTCAATTAAAAACCATTAAAAGTCGTATAACTGCGTCTTAAAAGAAAGAGAGTCAGAAAAACTCAAAGTCAGTCAGTTGCCGCGTCTGTCTCTTTCTGCGTTACCTCCTCCTTCGTAACGGATTTTAATGCGATTATCACTAATAGAAAGATTGACAAGCAAAGAAGATTTGTGTGAATAATTTTTGTACTCGTAAAGAGCTGAGGCGGGTCGCTAGTAGGTGCTAGGTTTATAATGTTCTAGTTTCTGCCAGCGGCTTCACCCGCGTGGTATTATTACTTCTCCCATTATAAATTGTAGCCTATTGTGAGTCTTTACCGCTCATGATTCCAGCCCTTTTATTTTATTTTTCTTCAAAAAGTAGCCTATGTAATCCAGGCTATGATGACCTGCCCCTAGGCATGCAGGCACCGACCACGATGGGCCCCGTCAGTGGTGGCTGACAACATCTCTTTGAGGCGCGCGTGGAACACTACGCGCCGTCAACTCACGTGCCTGGTGATGATCGGTCGGCGAGCTACCCACTGCTCGCCGTCCGCAGGCCCGGGTCTACGGTGGCCGGAAATCGTCTCGCGACGTCCTACGCCCAGTACGTCCAGTACCTCTCCTGCGATGGTAGCGGCCGGGGCCGTGAGGCCACTCCGTTGAGCTTCCCTCACGCGTCCCACCTCCGCCTTCACGAGCATTACTGCTTCGCAGAAGGCAGAGACTGCCTCCAATTCCTTCTCGCTCCTTGCCATGGCCAGAACCAGGGCCGGGCGCGAGAGGTTGCCGCCACCTATCGCATCCACGAGGACACGGCAGTGCTCCGCCCAAGCGGGGCAGACCTCCACTGTATGCTCCACCGTGTCCTCTGGGCGATCCGCGCAGTGGTAACACCCGGGCGTTTCCTCCCGCCCGATTTGATGCAGGAACCTCCCGAAACAACCGTGTCCGGTGAGGACCTGCGTCAGGCGGAAGGTGATGATGACCTGCCTGTGTGCAAAATTTCATTTAAATCCCTTACACCGTTTTTGCGTGATTGACAGCCAAACATACAAACTTTCGCATTTATAATATTAGTAGGATTATCAATATATATTCCTAGACGTTAAAAAAACTGATGACGCTTAAATACTAGCAATTGAACTCCAAACTTGTTTACTTCTATTTATATTATTAGTTCTAACCGTCTTATCGATAGCTGGCTCTATTACATTTGCGTCAATCCTCTACAAAACCGGATTTTTAATGGTTTTCCAAGTCACTCGAAATTATAAACTTAACTCTATCATTTTGAAAATAGGTATAACTTAATCTTCAATGATTAAAAACAAACTGGTTTGTTTCACATTTAGATCAACACGATGTTTATTGCTGGTTAATCAAAATAAAAACTAGTGCATTATCGAACCTCTAGTCGTTATTATCTACAGTCTGACTTTGCTCACTTCTGGACTCCTACCCTTCTCGTGCCAATCTCCACGCCAAACTCATTCAGGTCCACCCTCAGTGGCAACCATGGAATAGATAAAAAACAATGTTGCCACCGAGGATGGAAACTGGATGAGCTTGGCACTGGAGCGTGAAGATTGGCACAAGAAAAGAAAGAAAATGCAAGAGGAAGTGCCAACGCAGCTATCCGGCGTATCAAAATATGTAAAATAATAACAACCTTCGTTAGTTGTAATAACCACCTTATCTTGGTATGGTCATGTGAAGAAGAGGGATGAAACACATGTAACTAAAAGAGCTATGAATGTTAATGTTGATGGATGGAGAGGGAGAGGGAGGCCAAAGAAAAGATGGATGGATATGGAATAGAGGAGTGATATGGAAGAAAAGGGAGTTAGTGATAGCGTGACATCTGACAAGACAGAATGGAAGAAAAAAACGTGTTGCGCCGACTCCAAGTAACACAGGATAAGGGCAGGAAGATGATTTAATGATGATAAATTCAATTTTGACGAAAAGCTTAGGTATTTGTGGTTCATACAAAATTAAGACCAAGGTTAGTATTATTGTACATTTTTTCCGCATAATTGTGACTTCCAATCCAACACTTTCAATTCCGTGGTGGCAACAATGTCGTCTCCTCACCTCACCGCCGCTGGACGACCAATACTTGCTCTAATTGTTCGACGCTCGATCAATATCTCACTCAAACGAATATCGTAATTAAACCACACATGTTTTCGTAGAATAACATGAAATTATGAAGACTTGCAAATTAAGGCTTTTATAATTTTCTTAGAACTATCTGCTGGCAGTAAGTACGCTCTTGAAGGTTAACCTTGTAGTGTACGCTGTTATTGATCAGATAATTATGTATTTCATATTAATATTATATAGCTACACTATATTATAATCTTCTATTTAAATAAAAAACAATTTCTGAATGTATGTCAGCGTATTACGTCATAACGGCTCAATTTGGCGAATTGATTTTTATGTTGTATTCGTAATAGAGATGATTCCAGGGTTAAAGAAAATATTAAAATTCTATTAACTCCGTAAGTTACATTATCAAAAAATATTGAACACGTATTTTTTCCGTAGGTATCAAATCAATGAAAAATGACACAGATAAAATGCATCAAAGTTCATGAGTAGGGGCTTGTTACGTCACTTTTGAGTAAAAAGTAGTACAATTTTAACTAAAGTGTGACGTCATATGAAATTTCAACGCACTGTATCGTCTTCATGTTTAGGATTCCTTACCCGAAGGGTAACCTACGGGACCCTATTACTAAGCCTTCGCTGTCCGTCCATCCGTCTGTCTGTCAGCGGGCTGTATCTCATAATCCGTAATAGGTAGACAGTTGGAATGTTCACAGAATGTGTATTTCTGTTGCCGCTGTAACAAAAAAAAAAAAAAAAATTAAAGGGGGGCTCCCAATAGAAACGTGTTTTTTTTTTGGCTTTTTTTGTTCGATCTTAATACTGAAAACATGCAGATGCTCTTAATCATGCATGCAGATAATCTTTTATGATGGTATGGAACACTTCATGCGCGAGCTTTACGACGTTTTTTTGATGATTTTCCCACCCCCAAAAAAAAGGTCTTATGAAAGAGTACTCCACAAAATATTGCACTCGTGCGAAGCCAGTCTTTAGTAAAATTGTAAACGAGAAAGTAGCTCTGTCTATTACCTTTTCATATCGTAAGGGCTGAACAGACTTGCATGAAACTTGGTACTGGGGTAGACAATGTTCTGGATTAAGACATAGGATTTTTTTTTATTATTTCAGACTTTCACGCTGGCAGAAGCTTTAAATGAAAAAAAAAAACAACCGGCTTCCAAAATAGAAACTAAGTACACTAAAAATTAAAAAATGGTGTTTGTATTTTATTTTTTCGTTATTTGACACCGACTTCCGAAATTATTGTTATTATTTAATTTTTAGTGTACTTAGTTTCTGTTTTGGAAGTCGGTTGTTTTTTTTTTTTTTGTAAAAAAGTTTTTTATTTTTCACTTATTTAATTTAAGTTGTTATATCCAGAACTAAAAACCCCAATAACATAGAACGTGGAATTTAAACATACTCGTAATTGGAGTATGTTTAAATTCCACATTCCATTTCACACTCCCTTGTATAGCGCCGTGCGTATTCTTTAAGGTTTATTTTTAATTTCCATAAAAAAAAAAAAATAAGAATACCACCAAGGAGTTACACATTATGAGAATAAAAAGCGAAATGATCGAACCTTTTCGTCTTCGGAAACTGTGCTTTTACACCCGTTATAGGTCTTTATTTTTGATAGTTGCTACACATACTATGTCTTTATTTTTTCTGTGTTACATAATTATTGTTACATCCTTAGATTTAAAGATTGTAGCATACAATTACTTAGATTCAAGTTTTAAAACTTAACAAACAGATGTGTTGCTGGGGAGTTTGTTACGCCACTTTTTCTTCACAGCTAAAATACTAGGAAGTGGTGACGGGTAGGTGTTTTTGGGGACTGTCTTTTTGTAGAACTTTGACGTTCAAAAAGTGCTGGCTCTCAGCTAATTTGAATAAATGTATTTTGATATTGATTTTTGATACGAGAATAAATTAAAAATACATTTAATGTGTATTTATTGCGTGTCGGCTATAATGGGTCCGTGTTAGCAACTAACTCAGAGCTAACAAGATAACCTTGGCTGGTGCAAGCGGGCCTAAGCAAATACGATAGTCTCGGAATGTGATTTCAGGCCTAAAAATCAAATTGTTTGCCCATTCGGCAAAGCAAAAACAAACTATTTTCGGTGCCCTCAAACACTGGAATTTCTGTCACTGCACTTCTTTTTTTTTGGTTAATAAAGATATGATAACTTCTCCTGTCCTGGGTAGAACGGGAAGGCGTGTTAGACTCTTACTGACTAAACCCACCCGTGATTCCCCAGTTGCCCTTCCAGGGACTCTTTTGAACACTTCCGTGACCAAAAACCGTGTCCTGTGCCTTTTTGGGTTTGGGAAATCACCCAATGACTTCTTTCGCTCTGGGTGAAGCGGAAGGGCGTGTCAGACTCTTACTGACTAAAACCCACCCCTGCTCCTTCCCTGCCTGTGTGCCCAGGGGAGCGGTAACTCGGTTACGAATTTATCCGCTACCCCTAGGCATGCAGGCACCGGCCACGATGGCCACAGTCAGTGGTGGCTGACACTAATCTCTTTGAGGCGCGCGTGGAACACTACATGCCGTCGACTCACGGGCCTGGTGCTGATCGGACGGCGAGCTACCCACTGCTCGCCGTCCGCAGGCCCAGGTCTACGGTGGCTGGAGATCGTCTCACGATGGCCTACGCCCAGTACGCTCAGTACCTACCTCTCCTGCGGTGGTAGCAGCCGGGGCCGTGAAGGGCACTCCGTTGAGCTTCCCCCACGCGTCCCGCTTCCCATTCCCTCTCGCTCCGTACCCTGGCCTGAACTAGGGCCGGGCGCGAGAGGTCGCCGCCACCTATCGCATCCACGAGGACATGGCGGTGTTCCGCCCAAGCGGGGCAGACCTCCACCGTATGCCGTGTCCTCTGGGCGATCCGCGCAGTTCCCTCCTGTGCCTGCGGTAGAAGGGTTCCACACTTTTCTGTGCATACAGCGCTAGACACCGCGGTTGCTAGAGTACTGACCGCTTGGGCACACCTTGTCGACAACTTTTTTTAGTGAAAGGAAATCCCAATTAAACGTCATTGATCGGTCACTCCTTTACGAAAAAAACCGGCCAAGTGTGAGTCGAACTCATGCGGTAAGGGTTCTGAGTTTATCATATTTTTTTTTACGATGTTGTTTGTTTAAAAAAACAACCGACTTCCAAAAAAAAAATTCACTAAAAATTTATAAATAACTTTAATTTCGGCAGTCGGTGTTTGTATTTTTACTTCTTCGTTATTTGCCACCGACTTCCGAAATTAAAGTTATTTATAAATTTTTAGTGTATTTTTTTTTGGAAGTCGGTTGTTTTTTTTTTTGTAAAAAAGTTTTTTATTTTTTACTTTTTAGTTGTTATACCCCAGAACTAAAAACCCCAATATAATGGAACGTGGAATTTAAACATTTGGAGAACACCACAACGTCATCGAGGTACACGTATTTTCCGTTTTTGTTCAGTTTCTCAAAAAGCGCTGAAGCAATTTCGATAAAATTTATATGGGACCACTTCGGGAGTATATTCTTTCAGATGAAAAACGAATTTTGAAAATTGGTTCACAACTGACGGAGAAATCGGGTAAAATACATACAAAAAAAACATACAGACGAATTGAGAACCTCCTCTTTTTGGAAGTCGGTTAAAAAATGGACTTTTCTGTAATCTATAAGTAAAGAACTACTTTCTGTATTTTTTTTTCAAAATTTTAGGCCCAGTGGTATCGGAGATAAGAGGGGGGCAATGGTAATTTTAAATGTCTTTTCTTAAATAACTTCAAAATTATGTATTTTAAAATTATGAAAAAATATATTCAAGATCCTCATAATGTGCCCTTTCATTTAATATGTCACACGATACATTGTGAAAAACTTTGATTTTTTTATTTTTCCGATTTTGTCCCCAACAGTAAATTAATTAATTTGGGATATGGGGGTCCCCATATCCCAAATAAATTTATTTAGGGTACACGTCCGTGTTTCGGTCACAGATATTCATGTGTGTACTAAATTTCAACTCTACCACTCCGTCAGATGCGGAGCAAATTGGCTGTGACCGACGGACAGACAGACAGACACACGAGTGATCCTATAAGGGTCCGATTATTCATTCGGACTTTTGGAACCCTGAAAAACATTTCTATCAACATTTTAGACTCAGTACTTTTGGAAATAAGGGAATGGTCAGTTTTCATTTATTTACTTAAAACTGTTTATTATAAAATAATGAAAGGAATAAATTTAAGATTCTCGCAGTAAACTATTTTATCTGATTTGGCACGTTTAATTTTCAATATTGCATTTACTACTGTTTGTCTCTGCATCACCCAAAGGTTGACTGTTGAAAAATAAAATAAACAAATGTCGCATGGTACAGTTTACGTGGTAAGTATAACCATTTACCAAAAACTCTATCTATTCTGTTAAACAGCGAAACACTTAGATCTATCTACGTGATTCTTGACATCTCTTTGTTTACATAGTATCAAAACAAAGAAAAACAAAAACAATTCGCTTGCCGCGTCTGTCTGCTTCTCTGCTAACTCCTCCTAAACCATGCAATTGATTTTGATACGGTCTTTACTAATATAAAGAGCGATAAACGAGGCAAGTTTTTGTATATAATTTGGACCCGTGCAAAGCCGTGGCGGGTAGCTAGTCATCTGTATATATAAAATCTAAAGTCCTGACTGACTGACTGACTGATATATCAACGCACAGTGCTGATCCTAGAGACATGAAATTTGGAGGATGTGTCCTTTGTGAAAAGTAGGTATATATATAAAAGGGGGTGAAAAAGGGGTTGAAAGTTCATTACGGGGGAAATACTAATTCCACGCGGGCAAAGCCGCTGACAGAAAATAGTATGTTATATACCAGAAATCCTAATCACTTTAACGTTACTAGCAAAACCTTTGTCAGTTGGAATCAAAATACCAAACTTCACATAACATATTCCCACTCCTTCTCTGTTCATGCGGTACGATTGTGGAACTCACTTCCACCTAATATCCGCGATTCTAAAACTGTCTACCAATTCAAGAAGCAAGTCAAAGAGTATTACCTCTCCACCATTCCGTGATTATGTTTATTTTTGATATTTATTTTATATTTAATTATGTACTTTGTTTTTTTGTAAAGTTAGGTATATTTTATGTATGAATTATTTATGTATTTTAGTCTATTTTATGTTTTTATATCTATTTATACACACTGTGTCTACATTTCTCAACCAACTTTCCAGTCGCAGGTCTGCTGGAAGAAATTTCTTTTGAAGTAAGCAGCACCTTTGTACTCTTCTATCTGTATTTGTTCGTTTTTCTCTGTAAGTGTTTTTGTGTGTGCATAAATAAATAAATAAATAAAATAACATAATAATATAACGAGCACGTGGTTAAGATTCGAACCGCCATCATTATTTCGTTAGTATTGAATCATTTAACTTGATGAAATTGTTTTCATAAACGTTTTCAGCTTGTTGCCCAGTGGAAGATAATAGCTAAAAACGTATACTCAACGGAAAGTTCAAACGGTTAGTGGTATTTTTGTGTTACACGACTTTTAATGATTTGTAATTTAAATCACGTCTTACCGACTAGTCTTATTTCTTTGAAAATAAATTATTATGTTACTCTAGACAATTTCCGTCGTAATTTGATCTGAGAATATTTGAAATTATATATTTATAACACAGTGTAATTAATTTGTAAAGTTACGTCTAACGCGAATAAAAAAATAAGAATCACGCAAAAACTATAAAGCTCATTTTTATGCAACCTTCACCATTTTAAAGATCATTTAATTATTTATAATTTAGTTGTCAGTGTTTTACTTTAAAACCTGTTCTTTTATGTGTAGTAAATTAATAATGCATCTAACTTCGTACAGCGCTCCTTGATGGGCGAGTCCTATTACTGGGTGGACGTACTACGCGTTACGTGAGCTCAGCACAAAACACGCAAGCTAACCCCTCAAGGTCATTGGCAGCTAATAGTGCCTTAATAAACAAGTTTTGCGTGAGGCGAGGGCTAGCGCGTCCTGTTGTCAAATAATTACCACTTATTTTGGTAATGTCGCCAGTTTTCTGGGCTCCTTTTTAGATAAAAGCGATGTGGAGGAATACCTACTTAAACGTCCAAGTATATCTGGGGTTTACTAAGTTTTCTTCCTTTTCTGTTTTTAGGGTACCGCACCCAAATGGTAAAACGGGACCCTATTACTAAGACTCCGCTGTCCGTCCATCTGTCTGTCTGTCCGTCTGTCACCAGGCTGTATCTCATGAACCGTGAAAGTTAAACAGTTGAAATTATCACAGATGATGTGTTTCTGTTGCCGCTACAACAAAAAATACTAAAAAACAGAATAAAATAAATATTTAAGGGGGCTCCCATACAACGAACGTGATTTTTTTCCGTTTTTATAGATAATGGTACGGAACCCTTCGTGCGCGAGTCCGACACGGTTATGGCCGGTTTTATTTTTTGTATACAAGGTGGATTTTTAAGAAGGAGCAGTAAGGGCCTTAACCGCTGCAGCTACAGGAAACTGTCCTTAACATTTTGAGTGGACTAGAAAATGGGCAATATAGATAGGTTTACTCTAAAAGATCAGTAATATATTCATGTTATTTATGTAAATGATTATCTAAGCTAACCAATAAATAAAATATCAAAAACATTATAAATTATGTAAAACAAGTTTATCTACGCCTTAAAACTTTCAATTTCGATGCAGTACAATGCTGTCATTTAATTATTATATCACAGAGAAGTCATTATAATATTTTTTTCAAAATGCATGTCATTTGCATTTTGATTTATCATTTTATTTAGTAAAAATTATGTCAAAATAATATATTTTTTTATAAATCTGGTTTATTTTGTTTTTTACTTTCTAACCAGCCACTTTACTACATATCACCAGACGCAACCCAATATCGTCACAAACTTCGCTACGGTCCATCAGTAAGCATCATGTGGATATTCACAACAGTCAGCTCAGTGATTTTTAGTTCTATTTGTTTAGTTTTATTTCTTAAAAACATCACAGTCATACATTTTTTTCACAAAATTTCAAACATCTTAGCAGTCTATCCTTCTTCCACAAACAAATAAAAAATCAAACTAGTTAGTTATAGATGACCTGCAGATGTATTCGCTAGGTCCTCACCGGACACGGAAGTTTCGGGAGGTTCCTGTGTAGGATAAGGCGGAGGGAAACGCCCGGATGTCCCCACTGTGAGGATCGCCCAGAGGACACGGTGGAGCACACGGTGGAGATCTGTCCCGCTTGGGCGGAGCCCCGCCGTGTCCTCGTCCGGTAATAATAATATTTTTATAACATAGTATAATTAATTTGTAAATGTATGTCTAACGCGAATAAAAAATCGAGAATCACGTAAAAACTACGAAGCGTATTTTTATGAAACTTTCACCATTTTAAAGATTATTTAGTTATTTATAATTGAGTCTCAGTGTTTTAGTTAAATACTCACTTTTTTATGTGTAATAAATTAATAATGCGTCTAATTTCGGACAGCGCTCCTTGATGGGCGAGTCCTGTTACTGGGTGGACGTACGATGCGTTACGTGAACTCAGCTCAGAATACGCAAGCTAACCACTCAAGGTCGTTGGCAGCTAATAGCGCTTTAAGGGGCAGCGCACTTACATTAGGTATCTGACGGGTCCATAAAACCAATTTAACTGATCCGATGGGTGACTGTAAGGACGAGTTCCACAGCTACAGTACTCCTCGGCAGAATATTTATTCTTATGTTAATTTTAGTTTTAGTCTTGTTCATAAAAATCTTCGAACTGATTAGTAAAATTCTCTATAGAAAATTTTAATAGGTGGTAGGCTTAACAGGTGCTAAATGGTTTAGGGGTTTTTTATCATCATGTTCCAGCCCTCATCCCATGTTACTTGGGGTCGGCGCAACACGTTTTTTCCTCCATTCAGTCCTGTCACTCCTCACACAATCCATCCATCTTTTCTTTGGCTTCCCTCTCCCTCTTCATCCATCCACATTTATATTCATAACTCTTTTAGTTACATGTATTTCATCCCTCCTCTTCACATGACCATACCATGTTAAGCGGTTACCTTTCAACTTTTCTGTGACTAGCGCCACTTTTAAACTACCTCTAATGTACTCATTTATGGGTGAGGTGGGTTGGTACTCTATCGGACGAGTACAGGGTGGAATGCGGAGTTAGACAAGGGGGGTTAAGCTCGCCTCTGCTATATAACCTCTATATCAACCGGCTTATCGAGGGGCTGAGCGGTGCACATATTGGCTGCCACATTGACGGAACGTGTCAACAATATTAGCTATGCAGACGATATGGTACTTCTCAGTCCGTCGATGGGTGGGTTGAAGAGGTTGCTATGGACCTGCGAGGCCTATGCGGGGGAGCATGGCTTAATATACAACACGAAGAAGAGTGAGCTTCTTACATTTAAAGCGCCTAGGCAGCAGCCGCGCAGTGTTCCCCCTATGTGTCTCAACGGTGTAGCACTAAAGGTTGTCGATAGTTTTAGGTACCTTGGCCACATTGTCACGAGCGACCTAAGGGATGACGCAGATATAGAGAGGGAACGCAGGGCGTTGTCTGTGAGGAGCAATATGCTTACCCGCAGGTTCGCTCGCTGTACGGCGGGTGTCAAGATAACCCTTTTTAGGGCATTCTGTCAGTCGTTTTACACGAGTGGCCTGTGGGTGTCATACACGCGCCGAGCATACAGCGTCCTGCGTGTTCAATTTAATAATGCTTTTAGGATGTTGTTGGGACTGCCATGGCGCTGTAGCGCTTCGGGAATGTTCGCGGAGGCTCGCACAGATGGTTTCCACGCCATCATGCAAAAAAAAGCAGCTTCCTTACTGCATGGTAGTGACAACAGCATTCTAAAAATGATCGCTGGCAGAGCGGATTGACCCTTTCAGACACACTGGGTGGGGACAGTCTTAGCTCTGCATCAATAAATAATAAAGTAAATTGTGAAAACTAATAGTACTAACATATTTGATAAGCACTATTGTTACTAACACCAAAATACTAACCAAATTATGGACATTCGTCTGAAATAAAGTTTTATTTAATTTAATTTCTCACTTTATCTATTCTTATTGTGTCTCCACACATCCATCTCAACATTCTCATCTCCGCCACATACAATCTTTTTTCATCCGTCTTTCAGAGGTTTATTTATACTAAGGAATAATTTGTTAACTCGTTTTATTTGTAAGTTGTTGTTGTTTACTGTTCGATAGATAAATAAAAGGAAAAAATAAAGTTTTTTTCACCGTAACACAACTATTTTTTTTTTATTAAAGTAAATACGTTAATGTTTTATTTATTGGTAGCTTAGCGAGTAATATTGGTTAACAGTAGATAGATTAAATAAATTCTCTATTCTCTCTTTTTTTCTCTTTATTTAGGGACTTATAAACAGATCTACATGCCAGTCCCAACGGACCCCCGGATCCCGGGTTGGATCGGATCGGGTATCTCTTGTGTAGTTTTGCAATTACAATTTTTTTACGTCACTACTAATAATTGGAATGTTCTAATTGGTTCTGTGATGGTACGTATTTTTAAAAAGAACTAGTGTTTTTTTTCACAAGGTATAAAGCAAGTTACAAAAGATGACATAGAAATAGAAATATGCAAGTAACACAAACCAAGTACGTGTCGGACTGCACACATTTAGGGTTCCGTACCAAATGAGGGAATTATCAAAGATAAAATCAGTATATTGGTTGTTAGTAAAATTTATAAATGATATTTAATTTTAAGATTAATTTAATTTAATTATTACGTATAATAAATACGTAGTAATTAAATTACGTAATAAGTAAACATGTAATAATTTAATTAATCTTAAAATTAAATATCATTTATTTCAGGCAATAATTAAACCCATACCATACATACACATACTCTTAACTATCTTAGACAAGAATAACACAGATAGAATATTAAAATAGGTAGGTACACAAATATGTACAATAACTAAAAATATATATTATAAGTCACCAAATTTCAGGTTCATAGGTCAACGGAAAATCAAAAAAATCTTCAGAATAAAATTTTGTGCCAGACGACGGACAGACAGACAGACACTGAGAGACAGCAATAGATCACCATGTGAACCCTTCGGGAACGGAACCCTAAAAATAAAGAAATTATGCGTCACATCCACGCATAACAGTCGTGGCTCAGCATAATGCTATTAACAGTTTTGTCATTTTCCAATATTTGGGATTATACCAAGTTGTCAGATGACTCGACCAATGGACATTTACACAGAGTGGATTCTATCGGGAGCCTTAAAGATAAACACTATGCCACTAGCTCCTGTCAAGGTCACGGGAATCATCGAAAGAGTCACCGCAGCTCTTTCTCAAGCAACTGAAAGAAAATGGTAGTTATTTTATGATTTCCGACCCTAAAAAAAATCCTGCTAGCTCAGCTTAAAGTATAGCTGCGTCTTATATGCCTTGGGTAAGTTGTACTCATATAATAAATTATACGTTGACTGTGTGTCTGACGTCACCCATTATCTCTTCATCAACATGACATTCAACACATCGTTAAACATAGTAAACTACAGTAGAACTGTGTGATTCAAATTGCAGAATTAGTTTTCAAATTCATTTAAACGCATTTTTTTAACGAATTTTTTCATTTTAAAAGTTTAAACTGTTAACCTTGGTAGATACTCAGGTGCAGTCGACTCTTTTATACCTTTGTCAGTTTTCTTAACAAGTATTTTTTGCTTAATACGTCAGGAAATAAGATAACTCCGAAAGCTGAAGCGACAAGCAGCCTACTCATTTTAAAACTTTATGTTAACTTGAAAACAGATGTCAAATTAGCATAATCCCTTCAACAATTTCTAGTCGACATCAGTCTAGAACCTTTTGTTGTATTGTTGACATGAGCTCTCAAGTTTTGCACTTTTATTTTTATTTTTCGAGTTAAAGGTTCAACTGGCTTGCAAAAAGTTGGGTATCCCAGCAAAGGAACATACACACGGTACGTCACATCCCGCCATAACAGCTGCTCAACCTTTATCAAGCGCATATTCGATAGTGTATAGAGTACTTACTGCTCTCATCTTTGGACGGATCTGCCAGATATAAGCTTGATGCGCCTGAGTCTTTTGAGAAACGAGCCAAAAAGATCATTGCAATGATGCACTAATCGAGACGAAGCTCCAAAGTCATGAAAATCAACGCCGAGTTGCTAGCCCGTCGGTTTTCCATTGGTTAAATATCAGGGCGTGAGCGTCGGAATTACATAGTTTAATTCCGCCAAGCCCGTTCCATTTATCGTACCACTTTACGTACGGCAATGCAACAATGGTGGACAGTGGACATCCCACCCATACACACAAAACGTTTTGGGTACACTTAGTGCGTTTAGCTAAGGAATGGAATTCCCTGCCGGAGTCAGTCATCGCTTACTATCAAGTAAATAAGATATTAGTCAAACGCTAGGATATCAAAAATAACAAAAAATAGTTTAGTTTCTAAACAAAAACTTTTAACAAAAAAAAACTTTAACTTACTTTTTTTTACTTTGTAAACCTAATTAACACTAAAAAGTAAAGCTATCCCCGAATAAATAGCCCCAAAAACATGGAATCTGAACATAATTGGTGAAATTAAGGCGTATCAGGGTGAACTGTAGAAATCTGTGTACTTCTTCAGAGCGTATCAGCGTGATGTTGTTATGAAGTGGTGTAAACAATAAACAGAAAAGCGATTACAGCAATTCCGGAAGGACTATCATTTATTGAAGAGTTCCATTGATTATCTCCGAAGTTGTTTATCAGATCTTTACCAAATTTAAATGGGATCACTTAGGACCTTTCAACCAAAATAAGAATTTTTCAAATCAGTTCAGGCGTCTTCGATTAATCGGGGAACATACATAAAAAATAAAATCTTCCGTCGAATAATTGTTAACCTCCTCCTTTTCAAAGTTCAGTTAAAAACGACCTTCTCCTATTAGCGATAATGATTATCATAAAATCAAAAAGGTACAGAATTGACATGCGTTAACGAAATGACTATTACTTGGTCAATCCCAAACATTTTGGCTTTTACAAATTTGTGTTCGCTGGTAAAATGTCACTTTGTCTGGACTCTAGAGCTGGGTCTATCAATCTGTGTGACAGCCACATCATGAAACAAAAAACAAGAATGTACAGAACAGAACCAAACACATACACAACAAAAATTTACAGAATTGATATGCTTTATCGAAATGACTATAACTTGGTCAATCCCAAACATTTGGGAATTTCGAAATTCGCTTTCGCTGGTAAAATGTAACTTTGTCTGGCCTCTAGAGCTTGAGGTCTTCGTGACAGCCACATCATCATCATAATCATTTTAGTTGAAAGACGTCCACTGCTGGACATCAGCTTCCCCCACGTGTCACCGTAACGACCAGTCCTGTTCGTCTCGCATCCGTCGGATACACGCAGCCAAAACAACCAATTTGTTTGCAACTTGATCAGATTTTTTAGTTTTCTGAGATTTATTGTCTGTGTTTAATTGATAATTAATTTCCATGACTTTAAAAAAAATATTCCAATCAAGAGACTGGATGCCGTTTTGTCAGATGTTTTCGGTTGGAACTAATTCGTATCTAGTTTGTTTTATGCCTCTATCACCAAAATAAATGCCCAATCATTGTTTCTCTGTTAGATTTTTAACTATAGACGCTAAAACGAAGGTTCAAAATTTTAAAGTGCGCTTTAATTTAGGTACTCACTTTTGTGTCGCCTAGTGTGAGTAAAAATGGGTGTAACTAATCTACTAAACGGGAATGTAATGAACATCAAGAAAAAGAAATAAGCAAGTATCCATAATTATATTATACCAATTTATTACAAAAATAATGCCCTTACAAAGTACAATAAATAAAGGCGCTTATCTATCTAAACTTCGCTATAATTTCGCTAACCGCCGCATAACACCCAGAGACTAAGACAATGAAATAGAATATCAACAGTAATACGTTTTTCCAAAGAATATAGGAGAATCTGCCCAGTCCTCCTTCCCACTGGTGAACCGTTTGGACCACTACTGGGATTAGCAGGCCCAAAGTTGAGAAGAAGATGGCTCCGACGAGGCCGATTAGGAGTTCTAAGTCCGGTACTGCCACTGCAAGGATAACTGAAACAAATGAGAAAACATAAATTTATAAAGGTCAAAAATCAGTAGGTACATACCTACATCCATGGAGATGTCCTATCCATGGGCCTAACTAAGGGGATAGGGCCATTTTTGTTTGCCACAAAGCAATGCTGCACTCGTTTTCTGTTCAGTTGTTAGGTGTTTGTAAGCCGATGAATTAAGTGACATGTTGAGCAGTTTCCTCTAGGTCAAGAACTGCAGTGGGTTATATGGAAAGCTGTGAATCAGTTGCTTATCCAGGCTTATGTAGGCCGTTGCAAATACAATTTGGCGAAGTGGGAGATCACCGATCCATTAAATACACAATGCGAGTGCGGTGCTCCGGATCAAACTATGTCCCATCATCTGGAGTGTCCCGAATGTGCTTTCACCTGCAGCCTCGATGATCTGAACAAGGCCTCCAACCGCCGTTACAAACGTGGTCAATTACTGGGCCCAAACAGTAAAACTATTATTATTATTTATTTATCCTTTATTTCAGGCAACTAAGGCCCATAAAACACAATACATAAGTATAAAACAATAACTACTATAAACTAATACATATTTAAAACAACAAACTTAAAAAACTACTGTACACGAAATGACGACGTCGTGTTACGCAGCGAGGTGTCGCGTAGCCGACCGCGGAAACGCCGATACAGCACACCTTTCGGCCAAAACTCTTCCTTGAGGAAGGTCATCAAATGGTGAGTCGGAACGCGCACCACGGACGACATTGAAATTTGAAATTGGTGTTACGGCGCGCCTCTAACTTCTCCACTCTCAAGGTCAAGTTGGTCTTCACCCGAATGTAGTCTACGATGTCCTCAGTCTTCGTAGAGTGGTGCAAACGGGACACGTACAGCTGCGTCGTTGGTATAGCAGCATGTTGGATCCTGCCAGCCCTGTCCCACACTGGTAGCGATAAGTAGGCTTCCTCTTCTTTCTCTTCACCTTGATGAAGCCGTCCGTTCTTCGGTGGACCCTTCTGTATGTGGTCTATCACAGCGCCTTTAATCGTGCTCGATTCTGAGCGACTCTGCTTTCCCCCTTTAGGTTTTTCTGCTTGTCGCTTCGTTTGCTACATAGCAGAATTTGTCTTGGCGACAATTGCAGAATAGGCACGTTCGGGGGTCGATGTACCTATTATACGCGTCGCTTCCCCGGCAGGTTCGACACGATCAGCGGAACACGATACAACGCTTGCATTCTTGACAGCCGATGACGTAGATGCACTCGCCGACTGAAAACTGCAGACTGAAACATTTTGTGCCCCGCGACGTGTGTTTACATTGGAGCCTTCTGGTGACCCACTTGCCGGAATAGCGTTGCGCAACAATGCTACTTCGGCTCGCTATTCACCAATGGTGACATCTGATGACTCCAACTTGGACTTCATCTCAGCCAGGCTCACCTTCAGAGACGTGATGTCCTTCAGCAGCCTGGTGACGTCAACGTGGTCGAAAGTGACGGAAGGCAGTTTGTGCAGCTCCTTCGCTACAAAATCTGGCACGTCATCCGGATCGGTCCTCTTCAGCAGGTCAATGATGTCCTGCAGACTCTTCTCGCCACCATCCCTCCGGCGTGATGGCATCTTTCCGACTTGGTCAAGTGATTGAAATACCAGCAACTTGGCACTGCACACCACTTCCTCTTTGAAGGAGGACTTGCAGATCTGCAAGATACTGACCTCGTTCATGTAGTCGATGGCATCTCTGACGAATGCCAAAAGCTCGTTGGCAATGAGCTGCTTTGTAGCCATTGCGACAAAATCGGGCAGCGATTACCACTGCGTAAAACGCGAAAAAAATATTCGTGCTGTGTAGCGCACACGCGTCCGTTTCCGAGCGCGCATCGCACACATATGAAAAATGAAACACACATATGACACACACACACACACACACACACACACACACGCACATTGATTGAATATGAGGCTTTTAGCATTCATGTATGTTTACGTTATTTAATCCATTTTTTCTGTAATGTGCGTTAAATCTGTGCAGAATAAATTATTTTTCTTTCTTTCTTTATATGAAACTATGATAGTGTACCACGACACGAAAAGAAGAATAAGTGATATTTGTTATCTGAATCTGTATATAGAAAAGCTAATTCACTTAAAATTGAAAAATAACTTTAATTTCGGCAGTTGGTGTTTGTATTTTATTTTTTCGTTAATTGATAAAGTTACGTCTGAATTGATAATCCCAATAACATGGAAAATGGAATTTGAACATACTCGTATTTGGAGGAGACCGAAACCTCATCTACTTACACTCATTTTTTGTTTTTGTTGATTTTTTCAAAAAGCGCTAAAATAATTCCGATAAAATTTAAATGGAGCACCTCTGGAGTATACTCTTTCGGATAAAAAAGAATTTTGAAAATCGGTCCACTACTGACAGATAAATCGGGATACATAAAAAAAACAGACATACAGTCGAACATAGAAACTCCTCTTTTTTGCGAAGTCGGTTTAAAATACAAAGTCCTGACTGATATATCAACGCACAGCCTAAACCACTGGCCCTAGAGATATGAAATTTGGAGGGTGTGTTCTTTGTGAAAACTCCACTAAGAAAGGGTTTTTCTAAATTCAACCCTTAAAGGGGTGAAAAATTGGTTGAAAGTTTATAATGGGTGATACTAATTCCACGCGGGCGAAGCCGGCAGAAGCTAGTAAGATATAAACTTCACCGTCCTCCACCTACAGCAACCCAAAAAATATCCGGAATTTCTACGTAGCAGACCGGTGTTAGGACTTGGGCCCAGTTGATGGCAATAGGCTCATCCTATTACATGGAGCTTAAACAAACACAAGTTAAATGTCAGTGTACTATACAGTGTGAGTCTTTATAATGTGCACATATCGAACTTTTGAACTAAATGGTCTATCGCGATGAAAGAAACTCCATAATGATTGCAAGTTAAATGAAGTACTCGTATTATCATAAAATGAAAATTGTGAAAAAAAACCCCCAATTGAAAATAAACATGTTTTTTTTTGCAAAAATCTGTTTTTTTTCCGTCAATTTTAAAAAATATATAATTATTTAGATTTTTTCTATATTTTTTCCGTCTATAAAATTAAGCATAGATCCCTCATTTCGATATGTGCACATTATAAAGACTCACACTGTATACAGGGTGTAACGGAAAGGTGTGGTCATATTTTAAGAGCCGGTTCTGCCCATGGAAATGAACAACTTTCTCTAAGAAAAATAGAAAATTCCCAAAAAAAAAATTGGACTTTCCATACAAAGTTATCATCAGCTGATCAATATTTGTATGGGAGGTAAAAAAAATTTTTAGAATTTCCTCAGATTTTCTTGACGAAAGTTGTTCTTAGCGATGGGCAGATGCTGTTCTTAAAATATGACCACACCTTTCCGTTACACCCTGTATAGGTGCACCACTGCATAACCGTTCGGTGAATACAGCGTCAGATCACTATTACACACACACACACACACGCACATCGCACGCACACTATTACATAAAACAGATTTACGTCCGTGACATACAACTCTCAGGTCCAGTTGAAAAGCAGCATCAGGCACTAGCTGTCTGGCTTATATGCTGAACTGGACCTATTTGGCGCAGCCGTGGAGCGCACACTTTTTTCTATTCTTTTGTTTGTTTTTTTGCTACCTACTTTTGTATTATTTTCTTTTTAAACGATTAAGTTTTTATTTATTGTTGTGTGTGCCTCTATCTGTGGCAAATAAATGTTTTTCGTTCTTTCTATCTTTCTTTCAAATATATGTTACAGGAGTATTACATTGTTGACATATGAACGACGTTTTCAATTACTATCATATTTGATTTCAGTCTGTTATCCATTCTACAAATCCATGACAATCAAGTAAATCAAGATACTCACCAGTCAATGTCACACTGAGAGTCCTGAGTGTGATCTGGCTGATGTTATAGTAGTTCTTGCTGAATCGGGGCTTGATCCTCGTCCATATGATGTCCATGGGAGCGTACATTTGAAGACAGTAAGTGAAGAACACTGCCACAGCCACAAGGATCTTCGCTGACAATGCTAAACTGAGAAAGAATAATAATTTTATAAATAAATCAAGTGATAGGTAGGTTTTTATCTGTCTCGTATTTTTGATGTTATGTTGTACCAAACCTGACTTCAGTTAGAAAATACAAGTAAGGTTTTTTTAACCAGAATTTCGCTTGCTAGAAAGCAATGGATAAGATAAACCCGATGAACCCATCGTTCCCAGAAGATGTCTGATCAAATTTTAACTTTTTATAATAAGGTTAAATTTATATAATTCGAAGTATTATCTCTCGTTAATATATCTCATTTCAATTCTGACATTTTGATTAACCAAGAGTGTAGTGTAGTGTTTGAGTTTCTTGCCAGATTCCCCGATAATTACAGATTGTGATAATGGGTTAGCATAAGGTATAGGATACCTACCAAATTATGTCTGTGAGAGTACCTAACTTCAGCCGTTGTTTAAACAGTCGCTTCCTTAATCAGGGTTTAAGCCTAGACCTTATTAGATGGCGAGAATGTTTTCAGATAAAATAATGTTTGCTTATAATGTTACTTGTGTTTTTTGCAGTTCACTGGCTTTTCAGAGAGACTAAAATCAAATGAACGTAAATCACCAAATGAATGTTGACAGGATTTTGAACTAAAAGGGAGTTAGATTAGGAATGTTGCGGATGCCATTTAGTGGAGGCAGATGGATGCAGAGCCGCAAGTACAGAGCTTGACCTCGACCGCGGATACGAAGGTTACCGGAGGAGAAGGTGGAAATTGTAAGCAAAATAGTTTATCTACAAAAAAAAAATCATAGGGTAAAAGATCAAGCGGCGGCATTCAAGTATATTTCACTAAAATATAAAAACATTTTTACAAAAAAATACAACCGCCTTCCAAAAACAACACTGAAAATTACAAAATAACTTTAATTTCTGAAGTTGACGTTTATAGTTCCGACTTTCAACTTCAAACATTAAAGTTATTTTGCATTTTTTAGTGTTTGTTTTTGGAAGTCTATTGTATTTTTTGTAAAAAGTTTTTAACTAAAACTAAATAGTAAAGTTATGCCCGAATTAATAGCCCTGAAAACATGGAATTAGAACACAGTTGGTGGAATAAGGGTGTATCAGGGTGAAATGTACATATGTGTATCCCTTCAGAGCGTATCAGCGTGATGTTATGTTATAATAATAATAATCTGTGGCTCGACTGTCAACTGAAGTGTAAAATTTTTGAAACAAATTAAATATTTAAACTAATATAAATGAATCCAAACCAAGCAGAAAATCCAAATAGACAACAACAATGAACCATACAATAACAAAAACAATAAATAATCTCGTGAATAGTTACAGCAATACTAAGGCAATAAATAAATTGACAAGTTGACGTCGAAGGAAAATAATGTTGACGAGAGCCGCAGCTCGCAAAGCATGCCCACCATCTCCGGCCTCGTCGCTCAGCTCCACCTCGCCGCCGCCGGAACCCAGCCCCACCGTGAGTGCTGTGACACCGGCCGTGGCAGTTGCGTCGAGCTCCAGCGACGAGTTCTTCTCGCCGCCGACGTCACCACCACCTGCGCGTCGACGGGGAGGACGCCGGCTGCCGAGCGGCTTAGGACCTCGAGGCCCACCGGCCTCTGATAGGGTCCCAGCTCCCGGCGGAAGTGTGCAGCGCATGAGATGGACTCAATCCATCAATGAAAATGTCATGCGCTTAATATATATATAATTATTACATAATTATTATCTATTTATATTGAATTGTTAAGATTAATTAATGAATTTACTAAATGAATTTTTTGAAACAAACTTATTTTCCTATAAGTCAAAGACTGATATTACTCAACTGTCACTTGTGAATCATACTTGTTTGTTAACGGGTATAAAAGAGCGGAACCTCAGTGGAGCGGCTCCCTAATCGTATCGGCCGCCCGATACGTACCCTCCCGCATCTCCAAGGTGCGCCGTCCCAGACATACCCTACTCATACCTGATGACCCCACCACTCTGCTCCAGGAGAGCCGTAGGGAAACCAGTACACTACGCAAACGCAGACCGCCGTCGTTCCGCCCTCGCCGTCGAGGTCCGTCGCGAAGACCCAGTCAATGCCCTCCCAGTCTCTTGCCAGCACGCGCCGCTGAGCCAACTGATTCCCCAAATAATGGAAACTTGATCCAGCCTTCCCTTGCTGTCCCTCCCCCAGTGACGCCCTAAGCCGAGGCCCGTACTCCGCAGGGAGTGCCCTTAGCGTAGTCACTTAGTATGTAAGAAATTATAAGTCCAGGCTGGAGGCTTTAATAAATTAGAGCCTTCACAGGCAAGTTCGGTTAAGCAGACGACAGCCTCCTAGGCTGACCTGCAAGATGTCCATCAAAAAAAAAAAAATCGAGCGGCTCAGTTGCTGTTCAGCTTTCAAGGCGTTAACATCTAAGGTATGATATTATTCTGACTTTTGTTGATTTATTAATGATGTTGATGTATATTTATATCATATTTATGAGCCATGTAATGTACAGTTATGTATATTGTTACTTAACGTTGTGTTATATACACTACTACGCTATTGGTTGTTATATACCACAAGATATTTATCGTTGTAAATATGGCTTAGGTGATACATCCTTTAATGAGATTTATTGCGATGTGTCGATATAATAATAAAAGAGAGCTACCGTGGAGTTTCTTGCCGTTCTTCTCAACGAAGACCTAGTTTTGCGAACAGGCAATATTTCGATTGATGACAAGCCTATTGGAAATAAATACATACTCTTGTCTTTGTGCTTTTCATAATAAATTCCTTCCTTAAAACACCACATTCACAGTAAGTAAATAAGCAAATAAATAAGTAAATAAATAAGTAAATAAATTGGTAAATAAATTGGTAAATAAATGGGTTAATAAATGGGTTAATAAATGGATAGATAGATAGATAAAAAAAAAGGTTCCAAAAGGTTTCAATAGATTTTCAATAGACTTTCAATAGACTTTCAATAGATTTTCAATAAACTTTCAATAGATTTTCAATAGACTTTCAATAGACGTTCAATAGACTTTCAATAGACTTTCAATAGACTTTCAATAGACGTTCAATAGACTTTCAATAGACTTTCAATAGACGTTCAATAGACGTTCAATAGACTATCAATAGACTATCAATAGACTATCAATAGACGTTCAATAGACGTTCAATAGACGTTTAACAGACGTTCAATAGACGTTCAATAGACGTTCAATAGACTCTCAATAGACGTTCAATAGACGTTCAATAGACGTTCAATAGACGTTCAAAAGACTTTCAATAGACTTTCAATAGACTTTCAATAGACTTTCAATAGACTTTCAATAAACTTTCAATAGATTTTCAATAGACTCAATAGATTTTCAATAGACTTTCAATAGACTTTCAATAGACTTTCAATAGACGTTCAATAGACGTTTAATAGACGTTCAATAGACGTTCAATAGACGTTCAATAGACGTTCAATAGACGTTCAATAGACATTCAATAGACGTTCAATAGACATTCAATAGACGTTCAATAGACGTTCAATAGACTTTCAATAGACTTTCAATAGACTTTTAATAGACGTTCAATAGACGTTCAATAGACGTTCAATAGACTTTCAATGGACTTTCAATAGACGTTCAATGGACTTTCAATAGACGTTCAATAGACGTTCAATAGACTTTCAATAGACTTTCAATAGACTTTCAATAGACTTTCAATAGACGTTCAATAGACGTTCAATAGACGTTCAATAGACGTTCAATAGACGTTCAATAGACGTTCAATAGACGTTCAATAGACTTTCAATAGACATTCAATAGACGTTCAATAGACGTTCAATAGACTTTCAATAGACTTTCAATAGACTTTCAATAGACTTTCAATAGACGTTCAATAGACGTTCAATAGACATTCAATAGACGTTCAATAGACGTTCAATAGACTTTCAATAGACTTTCAATAGACTTTTAATAGACGTTCAATAGACGTTCAATAGACGTTCAATAGACTTTCAATGGACTTTCAATAGACGTTCAATGGACTTTCAATAGACGTTCAATAGACGTTCAATAGACTTTCAATAGACTTTCAATAGACGTTCAATAGACGTTCAATAGACGTTCAATAGACGTTCAATAGACGTTCAATAGATGGTCAATAGACTCTCAATAGACGTTCAATAGACGTTCAATAGACGTTCAATAGACGTTCAAAAGACTTTCAATAGACTTTCAATAGACTTTCAATAGACTTTCAATAGACTTTCAATAAACTTTCAATAGATTTTCAATAGACTCAATAGATTTTCAATAGACTTTCAATAGACTTTCAATAGACTTTCAATAGACGTTCAATAGACGTTTAATAGACGTTCAATAGACGTTCAATAGACGTTGAATAGACGTTCAATAGACGTTCAATAGACGTTCAATAGACATTCAATAGACGTTCAATAAACATTCAATAGACGTTCAATAGACGTTCAATAGACTTTCAATAGACTTTCAATAGACTTTTAATAGACGTTCAATAGACGTTCAATAGACGTTCAATAGACTTTCAATGGACTTTCAATAGACGTTCAATGGACTTTCAATAGACGTTCAATAGACGTTCAATAGACTTTCAATAGACTTTCAATAGACTTTCAATAGACTTTCAATAGACGTTCAATAGACGTTCAATAGACGTTCAATAGACGTTCAATAGACGTTCAATAGACGTTCAATAGACGTTCAATAGACGTTCAATAGACGTTCAATAGACTTTCAATAGACATTCAATAGACGTTCAATAGACGTTCAATAGACGTTCAATAGACTTTCAATAGATTTTCAATGGACTTTTAATAGACGTTCAATAGACATTCAATAGACGTGTAATAGACGTTCAATAGACGTTCAATAGACTTTCAATAGACGTTCAATAGACGTTTAATAGACGTTCAATAGACGTTCAATAGACGTTCAATAGACGTTCAATAGACGTTCAATAGACATTCAATAGACGTTCAATAGACATTCAATAGACGTTCAATAGACGTTCAATAGACTTTCAATAGACTTTCAATAGACTTTTAATAGACTTTTAATAGACGTTCAATAGACGTTCAATAGACGTTCAATAGACTTTCAATAGACTTTCAATAGACTTTCAATAGACTTTCAATAGACGTTCAATAGACTTTCAATAGACTTTCAATAGACGTTCAATAGACTTTCAATAGACGTTCAATAGACGTTCAATAGACGTTCAATAGACGTTCAATAGACTCTCAATAGACGTTCAATAGACGTTCAATAGACGTTCAATAGACGTTCAAAAGACTTTCAATAGACATTCAATAGACTTTCAATAGACTTTCAATAGACTTTCAATAGACGTTCAATAGACTTTCAATAGACTTTCAATAGACGTTCAATAGACGTTCAATAGACTATCAATAGACTTTCAATAGACTTTCAATAGACGTTCAATAGACGTTCAATAGATGAACAATAGATGAACAATAGATAAATAAATGAGTAACGAATATTAAATATTTACATATTATCTGGTAACATAACTACACATACATATTCAGAAAAATTTTAACACGCTCATATTAAGGGGTTACAGAGGGAGGTAACAACCTGAACGCGTACCGTGTTCGGATGCTCTCTTTGTATTAGGTGCTTGAGCCAGCCGTCAACGTTTCGGACCAACGACCGTCGGATCAGGTGCGGGTCATCCAGCGTAATCATAATTATGTTGGATGATACTGTACTTGATCGCCTCCGAACTGAAATGGGTAGCCATGTCATTACCTCTCCGTCGCAGGCCGTGGTACCAGTGGTGGCACCACCGTCTAACCATGCCTCCAGCCACGCTGACGACGAGTGTAATGACATGGTTACAAACGTAAGTACCCAGTGCAATGACGAATTGAGGAATGCTTTGGAGTGTGCTATTCGAGAATATCGCAACCTACCACCCGAACTTAGGCCTCGCTTGCCTTGTTTGCCCATGCATAATAGGAATAAGGCGCTAGTGGCTGCACTGGATTGAAGACCTCACCGACACACTCGATAATGTACTGCGCGGCTGTAGCGGCATGTCGTGTATCTCACGTGAAATGCCCTAACGACAGAGCTACACGACCGAAAACCAGCCGTACCGGCTTGGCAGCGCAGGATCGAGTGTCGTATTGGTGGGGGCCAGAGCACTCATCGGCAAACTAGTCTGCTTCAGGGAGGGCAACACTCGCCCAAGAGTGATGCGCTTTGTGAGACGGGCGTTTTCGGGGACTGATCTCCCGAGACTATATGTCCCGTGTCACAGAGCGCATCGACTTCCCGAAGCAGCGTGCTTACCGACGGTCTATAAGGTTCTTTTATCCATTTTGAGAGCTAAAATTAACACACATATAGATAGTAATTGTATCATGTCTGCCTCTCAAAATGGATGTAGGAATGGGTCTCGCGTTACTAAGGAGCTCCTCCTCATTGATATGGCCATTAGCCAACAGGTAAGGCGTTCCCGAAAGGATCTGTCGACATGTTAGATAGACTATAAGAAGGCCTATGACTCAGTTCCTCATACATGGCTCATGAGGGTGCTAGAATTGTATAAAGTTGATGCAACACTACGCACCTTCCTGATGTCGAGTATGAGGTAATGGAGGACGGTCCCCCGCTATCCAGGATGTCGAAATCATCATCACCATCTGCCTAGCTTTTTCCCAACTATCTTGGGGTCAGCTTCCAGTCTAACCGGATGCAGCTAAATACCAGTATTTTATATGGAGCGACTGCCTATCTGACCTCCACAACCCAGTAACTGGGTAATACGATACCCATTGGTAAGACTGGATGTCAGACTTTCGGGCTTCTGACGACCCGTAACGATGTAACATCCAGGATGTCGAAATATCCAGAGGAATAGTGAACCGGTAAGGATCGAGCGGGGTATATTCCAGGGTGACAGTTTGAGACCGCTTTGGTTTTGCCTAGCCTTGAATCCTCTAAGCACACTGCTGGAGAATCCAGGACTAGGCTATCGGTTGAAGAGAGGTGGTCAGGTAGTATCTCATCTCCATTACATGGATGACTTGAAACTTTTTGCCCCCAACAATCTGCAACTGATGGAGCTACTGAAGGTAACTAAAACCTTCAGTAGTGTCATTAGGATGGAGTTTGGTGTGGACAAATGTGCAGTCATGCATGTAAAGCGAGAGGAGATTGTGGAATCCGTTGGAACTCTCTCGGATTCCATAAACCTGAGACCCTCCAACCGAAACCTATAAGTATTTGGGTATGTCGGAAGCGTTAGGTATCAATGCGACTGACATGAAGCAATCGTTGAGGGAGCGCTTCTTTGGCCGCCTGAAGAAGGTATTCAATAGCCTTCTTTCAGGCGGAAACAAGGTGCGCGCCTTCAACGGTTGGGTCATGCCTGCATTGATGTACTCTTTCGGCGTACTCAAATGGACTCAAACAGAACTTGACGCCCTGGATAGGCGGGTCCGTACACTACTAACTGCATACCGAATGCATCACCCACGTTCGTCATTGATGAGTCTGTATATCCCGCGGAAGTGTGGAGGCCGAGGCTTTTTAAATGCTAAGACCCTCCCAAACCGCGAGGTATGCAGTCTGAGGGAATATTTCCTAGCTGCTGACGTGGGTATGCATCGAGATGTTGTCACGCTGGACAAGGGCCTTACCCCAATCTCTTTAGCTAACGAGAACTGGCGCAAACCTCTAGTGCTTGACACTAACGATCGCAGAGAAGTATGGCAGAGTAAGGAACTTCACGGACGCTTTTTCCGGGTCCTACATGGGCCCGATGTAGATCAACTAGCGTCCGTAGCCTGGCTGCGTGTCGGTGACCTCTTTGGGGAAACCGAAGGTTTTGTCTGTGCAATTATGGACGAAGTTATCATGACGAAAAACTACCGGAGATTTATTGTGAAGGACGGCACGGTTGACATATGTCGGGCATGTCATCGTCCAGGAGAATCAATCCGCCACATAATCTCTGGTTGTTCTCGTCTAGCTAACGGTGAGTACTTGCATAGGCACAACCTTGTATCCAGGAATATCCATCAGCAAATTGCTCTGAAGTACTCTCTTGTGGAATCGGAAGTGCCGTACTACAGATATGCGTCCGACCTAGTTTTCGATAATGGTCATATCTCATTGTACTGGGATCGGTCCATCATCACTGACAGGACTTTGTAGCTAATAAGCCTGATATAGTGGTGGCGGACCAAATCGAGAGGCGTGCAATGATTGTTGAGATTACCCTCCCACATGACGAGAACCTCGTAAAGGCCGAGAAAGATAAACAAATCAAGTATATTGACTTGGCTCGCGAGGTTGTCGACATGTGGAATGTGGACTCAGCGATCATTGTACCGATAGTGTGTGGCTTAATAGCCACGAGCCTCGACCAACACCTCAGGAGGCTCTCGTTTGGCGGCAGGATCAAGGGCTTGATTCAGAAAGCAGTAATTCTGGACACGGTTCGCATTGTCAGGTGGTTCCTCTCTCTGGAGCCCTGACCGCCGGTAGCTTGGACCCTATTCCCGATACCGGTAGACTACTATTTTTTATATTTTTAAATGTTTTTTACATACTCTTTATTAGGCGATATTTAAAAATGTATTTAATAAGTAAGCAAGATGAATAAACGAAATAATAATAAATAATACCTTTGTTTCAGACTCTTGGTTCATATTTAAAAAAAATACAATTTTGCTTACACACACATACAGACGCCAGCCAAAGTCGATAAGAATTCTCACAACGTATTAGTTTGACGTTTAGTTTGACTTACGACCTTCTATTCTCAATTTTTCGCCAACAAATGATTGAAATTCACAATTTCATCAACTTAGCATAAGTCAAGATGGCCCAGTAGTATAGAGCACACAGATTGAAGCGCAAATCAGTGTGCCGCAAGTTCAAATCCCACGCAATTATTGACTTTTTGTAAGTTCTTACCCGATTGGAAGTTAGTAGCATTACTTATATTAAATTATTCTTTAACTTGTTCACATATTTCTTAGAGTTAGAAATAAGGTAGATCACGAAAAAACTAAATAAAGAATTAGATTTCTGCGAGGTAGACATGAGTTTTAACTTGGCCGAAATGAACTGTCGTTTGGTTGTAGTTGTTGGTTAGTGACGTGTGGTTAACAGTATTGTAATATTTGCAAAATGCAGGCTAATATTAGTATTGAAGTGAAGGCGACTATCATTTATGCAACCCATAAAAGTGGTCTTAGTAAAACATAAATATCTGAAGAAACCGGACTGAATGTGGGTATAATAGCTATTAATGAATTGTAACTTTATTATAAATTAATCTTCTAATTAAAATGTATGCCATTTATGAATCCATCCATCGTATCTGAGTGATTATGAGGCTTAAAAGAGAAATACATAAATCTTTGGGTTTATTAGATTGGTTATTGGATTTATAAATGCAGTTTTATTTTAAAATTATATTCAATAATTATGAATATTTTATATAATTAAAATGAAGTCAAGTAGGTATAGCTGCCTAATATATTTTTTTTTGTTTTAGAAAAATACTGTAAGTCTTTGGATAAAAAGATATGAGAAAGAAGGTAGCCTTGCTAGTCGAAAGAGAAGTGGTAGACCGAAGCTTATTAGCGAGGCGCAGCGACGACATATGGTGGACGTATACGAAACGAATGGAAAACGAAACGAATGGTTGGTGGAAAAGCACCAACGAGACATTTTGCGGAATTATATGACACCTCGATGGATACTGTTCGCCGTGCAGTTCACGCTGAAGGCGTGCATCACAGAAAACCTGCTAAAAAGCCGTACTTGACAGAGAGGCACAAACAAGAACGATTACGTTTCGCACGTGATTATTTAGATTTTGACTGGAATACTGCGGTATTTTCAGATGAAAAAACATTTAAATCCAGTCAAAAGGGCAGGCTTCACTTATGGCGCAAGAATAACACTCGCTGGTGTGATAACAAAGTTATTCCTAACACTGAATCAGGTCGACCATGGAATCAGCAGGACCAGGAGAACTGGCTTTCATTCCTCCACGCGCAAACAGTTCAACTTATGTGGAAGTGTTAGACTCAATTATGCTACCTACTGTGCGCAACATTTACCCAGCTGATGAGTTAGCAGAATTTCCGTTTGTCCAGGACAATTGTCCTATTCACCGAGCGAGTACTGTGCGTGAGTGGTTTCATAATCACCCGGAAGTAATTGTTATTCCATGGCCAGCGCGATCACCCGACCTCAACCCCATAAAAAATCTATGGGGTTTGATGGTGCGAAGGTGGGACTCGCGGAATGAGAGGTCTACGGAACAATTAAAAACCCATTGCATGGAGGTGTGGGAAAGTTTTAGAGGGAGCGAAATATGCGGGAATATTGGTGGGTCCATGCGCAAACGTCTACTTGACTGTATCGAAAATAATGGGGGTTATACAAAATATTAAGTTTTAGTAAAATCAGTCGGTGTAACTAAATGTTTAGTAGGCCATTTTATTTTAACATATCCGTGATTATTCGTTAACAAACACTGTATTATATTGTGTTTACTTTCGTTTAAAACAGCTATATCTTTTAACGTGTGCCATCTCCTTATCAATGCATTGAACTCGGTATCAATTTTGTTGACAATAATCATGATTCTATTTAGTTTTTTATTCTTCTACCCGCACTGTTCTAACATAATAGTTCAATTTATTTTTCTCATCTAATTGACGATTATCTTGTGAGAACTAAAGTTCTTTTAACAGAAATTGTGGTTTAGTTTCAATCTTCTTTTCGTCAAGAAAATGAACAATTAAGCTATGACCGCAATACATTCATTGTGACGTTACATAAAAATAAAATGTTTACAAAGTCTAAATCATATATCACTTTTCAATAAATAACTAGATATAAACAATTATATTTTATTTTATTAAAAATTTAATATCCTTTCATTGTTACGTAATTCATATTATGAATGGTCTAAGTGGGTATACTTCCAACGAACAATCTTACACGTAACATAGATAACGGTTACAAGATAACTTTTTTGTGTAGGTGACAATTCGACGTCACAATTCTCATAAATCTTTAATTTGTAAATATAAAGAATAAACATTTTTATTAAACACGTCTTTTTATTTCCACCTTACAACATCGAAAAGATGTAACAACTAAATAATTGCAAATTGCGAATGTGATTCTTCTTGTGGTTAATAGATCATATTCGTAATTTGCAACTATTTAGTGCAAAAAATGCAATAGTGTTTTTCATAGAAAAACCGCAACGGACCGACCATGATTTGAACTCGGGCTACGTTATTTGCGAATCCAACACTTAGTTCATACGGCTACCAGCACATGACATATTTGCGCGAATTTTATCAATGCAATGGTAAGAACAAGTCGTCTCTGTGACTGTGTGTTGCGTATTCAATGGCACAGAAAAATAATAGTGATGTTTTTAAGCTCAGTGCGACGACAGTTCCTTAGTGTGTGTTATCTGTGGAATGTGGATACTCATACACGCACACACATACGCACGGAAGTATCGTGCTCGCTCGGTTCGTAACAATGTAATCTTTAGCGTTCTTATGGACTTTTGAAGCCTCACTGTACATACACAACAAAAAGATAGTATTGTATTGGACTCGCAGAGCATTGTACGAGCTTTTTGCACAGCCGACCCATAGGGCACACGTGTACATCGATTGGGAATACGCTCTAAAGAGTGTAATTTTTACCTCACTTGTACAGCGTGCAAATCTACGGGCCAGCATGTTTCATCGAACTGCCAATGCTCTGCGTTCCCTCTCCACCTACACATCGTCGGACAAACCATCGGTGACCCAATGCCCCCGGTACTTTAACTTCCGTCACCCCGGAAAGCCGAGCGCCCCCCAGGGTGACTGGTGGGACATGATTTCCCAACCCCAAAAAAAAGAAGGGTGACTGGTGGGACAGTGGCGTAACATTTGTTACCCGCTTTAAAAACCAGAAGTTCACTCTTTGTCGCGTTGTACATGAGGCCGTGAGTCACCGCATAATCCTCACAGATTCGGAGAAGCACCCTAAGTGCACTGATCGATGAAGTTATGAAGTGGAGTAAACAATAAACAGACATGCGATTGCAGCAATTCCGGAAGGTTTTCTATCATTCACTTAAGAGTTCCATTGTCTATCTCCAAAGTTCTTCACCAGATTTAAACGGGACTACCTAGAAAGTATACCCATTCTAACAAAAATCAAGAATTTTTCAAATCAGTCCAGGCGTCTTCGAGTAATCGGGAAACATACATAAAAAATAAAATCTGTTGATGAATTTGTTAAATTCCTCCTTTTGAAGTTCAGTTAAAAGTAGTTTCGACTTTGTTATCATGTAAGCAATTTCTTGGCTCCATTAAACAGTTGCCCACTTGTTACAGGAATAAACTTGAATTTTCGAGTTATTTAAACGGTTTTCACTTAGATATGTAAGTGTTTAGCGGTGTTACAGAACTAGGGTGTACCTAGTTCTGTAACACCGCTAAGAACTTACGAAAGTTCTGGACTTGCAGGGGCGTAGGTGCAGTTCGTTGCTACCATAAGCGAGATACCAAACTAAAAGACTAAATGAAATGCTAATCCAGTGGCTTATTGTCATAATGGCATGCCTTATATCGAGGCTTGGAATTCGGAACAAACACAAAAACCCTGCGTAATCTGGGCAAGATACCAGAAATACGTAATATGTTTTATAAAAACTTGTTCTTTAACACAGTTTACAAATCGATATCTGTTTTTACTCGTAACAAAACAGACTCCAATAATACTTATCACACATCCGACATTAATTCATTCATTTTATTCATCGAGAGCTTAGAAATCAATACAAGCGTAAGTAATGGAAATCGTTCATTTTCCGAGCAACAATTTTTTTAGCGCAAATGCAAGAGCGTTTTACCGTTAAATATATTTTTGCTTCACTTCCGAGGGCTGTTAAGTAATTACAGAACAGCTATTAATTGGCTTTTAAAAAAAAAAGGTAGGTAGGTAGTTGATGTACCTAATGCAATGTTTAAAAGACAATTGAACATGGTTCCTGCTGCGGGAGTATGTTACATCTTCGATTTTCATGTCACTGTAGCTACCAAGATATATAACGCTTTTTAAATGTTTTAGTGTTTTTTTAATAGAGCAATGCTACAGACACTAGTATTTTTTTTAGTTTATCAATGAAATACATGCAGACAAAAAATGAATGTCTAATAACAATGTCAAAAAAACGACGCCAGCCAGAGGTTAAAAAAATCAAGAATTTGCATATTCCATTCATCAACATAAATAATCAACACAATGATTATAACGAAGAACCTAATTATTATGAAAACATAATTAAATCACACAGATTACGAAAATCGATAGAATGTGATCGTATCGTATTTAGTTAATCTTTCCATCGAGCACATTGTTGAGTTGTCTTGTGTTGAACTTGAGCGATACGTTATAATTTGCGTTTATCGACCCCCTTCTGGTGATTTTGGCCTTTTCGAATCGGTAATGGAGGATTTAATTAATAAAATAAAATCAAGTAATAAAAGTATAGTGATATGTGGAGATTTTAATGTTAATATTTTAGATGATACTTCATTAAGTGTCAGGTTAATCAATCTGTTTAGGTCTTATAATTTAAACAACTTGTTTTATGAACCTACTAGGATTACGGCATCCTCATCGACTTGCCTTGATAACTTTTTTAGTAATTGTAATTCAGAAAAAAATTTAGTGTTAAGTGACTTAACGTCTGACCACTGTGGACTATTAGTTAGCTTTCCTATGCCACAAAATAAAAAGCCGCTTAAAATAGAATGCAGGCCTTATACGGTAAGCCGTTGTAATAAGTTTAAAAATAATATAGCAAATAAACTTACACCATCTTTAGTAGACAACGATAATCCTAATGAAATCTATAGAGCCCTTTTTGATGTTGTGCAAAAAGAGTACCAAGCCATTTTTAAGTCTAAAACTATAGACGTTACGGGTACCTCCATTGGCTTCAACCAATGGGCCACTGCTGGTATATATAAAAGTAGAGCGAGACTATACGAGTTATACGGTTTAAAAAAATATAGGTTCGATACTCCTTTTCTAGAGTATGTTAAAAAATATTCTAAATTGTTTAAGAAGATTTGTGTTGCTGCTAAATCAAAATTCTTAAGCGAGACAATTAAAAATTCTGATAATAAAGTAAAAGCCACTTGGAAAATAATAAATAATGAAACGGGAAAGTCTGTTAAAAAAGTAAATCAGCTAGAGATTCTATTCGAAAACAAATTAGTTAGTAAACCAGCTGACGTAGCTCAGGCATTTAATGAGTTTTTTGCCCACATACCTATAACTACAACTCGCTTCTTAAATTCATCCCCGTCTAAAGCTGAAAGTCTTTTGAACGGTAGTGTACCTAAGTGCAATCAATCATTTAGTTTTGAGCATGTAACACCACTTGACGTAGTTAACGTTTTTAACTCTCTAAAATCAAAAAACACAGGGGATTACTGGGGCATCTCAATTAAACTTTTGAGTGATATAATAGGCATCGTAGCGCCTTATCTTGCTGTAACTTTTAATAAATGCGTGGACTCAGGAACTTTTCCTGATCTCATGAAGTGTAGTAAAGTCATACCTCTATTTAAATCAGGCAATAAAAATGATATAGGCAACTTCAGGCCTATTTCCATCCTGCCTGCATTTAGCAAAATTTTTGAAAAGCTAATACTGAAGCAGTTGCTAACATATTTTAATGTAAATAGCCTCCTTCATAATGATCAATATGGCTTTACAAAAGGTCGATCGACTACAGATGCGGGTGTTGCTCTCCTAAAACACATATTCAACGCATGGGAGAACTCGCAAAATGCAATCGGAGTTTTCTGTGACCTCTCCAAAGCTTTTGATTGCGTACACCATGACACGCTTTTGCGTAAGCTGCGTCATTATGGTCTCCAAAACGAAGCTCTAAAATAATGTAATTGATTCATATTTATGTAATAGGTTCCAATGTGTAGATATCAATGGTGTTAAGTCTTCCGGGCTACCAGTTTATTTAGGTGTGCCTCAAGGCTCGATATTGGGACCATTCTTGTTTTTGGTGTATATTAATGATTTACCATATTTTTTAAAGGGTATCGGTGACGTAGTACTGTTTGCAGATGATACCTCTCTTATCTTTAAAGTAGATAGGAATAGAAATGATTTTGATAACGTAGATAGCGCTCTCTCAATGGTTACGGATTGGTTTACGACAAATAACTTAGTTCTTAATGCTAAGAAAACTAAATGTATAAAGTTTGCCTTACCTAATGTTATAAATCTAGGACCTAATGTCATCTTAAATAAAGAAGTGCTTGAAACTGTGGACTCGGCAGTTTTTTTGGGTATAACTGTTGATTCCAAACTTCAATGGGGCGCACATATATCAGGCCTATCAGGAAGGCTCAGCTCTGCCGCCTACGCCGTCAGAAAAGTTAGACAATATACTGACGTTGACACAGCACGGTTAGTCTATTTTAGTTATTTCCATAGTGTTATGTCTTATGGTATTCTTTTGTGGGGTAAAGCTGCGGACATACAAAATATATTTGTTTTACAAAAACGTGCTGTACGAGCAATCTATAGGTTAGGGTCAAGAGTTTCTTTACGAGAAATTTTCAAAGAGATTGGAATTCTCATGGTGGCATCTCAATTCATTTTTGCAAACATATTATTTATTTATTTATTTTTCTACAGTCGGATAACAGAAATCCATAGTGTTAGTAATATACCTTATATATAGTGTTAGTACATAAATTAGAGTTTAAGAAGCATTCCACACAGAAGATTAACGTACGCTCATCCTCTCCATAAAATGCCTCATAAACGGGGAAAACACACTCTCGGCCACTGTTTTCAGAATGCTGTTGCCACTAGCCCGGATTCTAGCTGCCAGAGACGCTATTTTCTTACGCACAATTGCGTGGAAGCCGTCAGTACGACTCTGTGTAAACATCTCTGACGCACTACAAAACCGGGGCAGTCCCAAGAGCACTCTAAAAATATTGTTGTACTGGATGCGCAGGACATCTAGCGACCTTTTGGTGTAGCTGATCCACAGACCCCCCGAGCACAGACCCTGACAATACGCCTTGAAAAGTGTTATTTTGACTTGGTCCGTACAGCGAGAAAATCTACGAACCAACATATTACCGCGGACCGCCAATGCCCTGCGCTCCCTCTCAATATCCGCATTATCCTTCAGGTCGTCGGCAAGTATATGTCCCAGATATTTGCATTGATTTACTCTTTTTATGTTCAAGCCATTTAGGGTGAGGGTAGGTGAATAATTTGCACACTTACCGGCGACCCGAAAGATCATGTACTCACATTTCTTCACGTTATACACGAGCCCATGTGCAGCCGCGTAGTCCTCGCACACTTTCAACATGTCCCTAATAGATCCCGCAGTCGGGCCCAGCAGCACCATGTCGTCCGCATAGCTGATACTGTTAATATTAACACCACCTACCCGACAGCCGACACGCATGCTGCCGAGCTCGACCATGAGGTCATTCACATATAGGTTGAAGAGCCTGGGAGACGTCAACCCTCCCTGTCTCACCCCGCACTCCAACCCATAAGCCTCGGAGAGAATGTTGGACCACTTCACGTGATTAGTTTGGTTCGCATACCAGTACTTCAGAACTTTAAGAACTTCCGCCGGTACATTCCTATCCCCCAACTTCCTCCAGAGCACATCATATGACACAAGGTCAAACGCCCTGGAAAGGTCCAGGAAACAGGCATATACCGGCGTTTTACGATCTGTATAATATTGTACAGTATTCTTGAGACTTAGGATTGCACTTTCAGTAGACAGTCCGGGTTGAAACCCAAACTGTGAATCGTGCAAGTTCAAATGTTTTTCCAAGCACGAATCAAGCATACTGTCCAACATTTTAGCAATGGTAGTTGCAAGAGAGATCGGTCGGTAATTTGCTCTGTCCGAGATATCTCCTGTCCTGTTTTTGACTATCGGTACCACAATAGTTTTCATTAGTTCTGCTGGTAGGTACGAGTGACTAATGCACATTGAATAAAACAAGGACAGGACCCTCGGCAGGTGAACACCAGCATACTTAAAATGCTCGATGCTGAGTCCATCATGTCCGGGCGATTTACCTCTACTCATGTGTTTAACTACAGCTCTGACCTGCTTAGTCGAAAAATACATTACCGGTTCTACTCCCTCACGGAAGGACTCAGCATCGGTCATCGTACCTGAGGGGCCGAGAGGTGATCGCACTTTGAAGTGCTCCATGAACATATTTGCAATATGCTCTGGAGCATTCACTCCACCGACGCTCACCGGCAGTCCAGGCTTGGTATCCAGCTTACCCGTAGCTTTCCAGAATTTACGAAAATTGTTCTTCGCTCTTTGCTCGGCTAAAAAATCAAATTTTAGTTGCTCACTATGTTTTTGGCACCATTTATGACGAGCCTTAAATATTTTTCGGGTCTCACACATTTCTTCATATGTTACTCCATAAGTCGGTCTATTATACAATACCCACGCTTTGAACTTAAGCCTGGCCTCTCGGTAAGCGTCTCGAACATACTTGTTCCAGCCACACAACACTATGCCCCTCCTTGGCCGGGTCCTAACTTTCTCACTCGTCATTACAGCCGCATCACTTAGGATATCTACAATAGTTTTATATAAATTATCCAAGATATATTTATGTTCGACCAATTTGCAGGACCCATAACTACACTTTTGAAATTCGTGAGGAAACCCGATGTTCCGTAGCCTGTCATTGCATAAATTACGATATTTTGTAATTTGCGAGTCATCCCTCTCACCCCAAGTTACGCCACAATGCCGAAAGTTTTGCATCGTTATCTTTGGCCTCACTAAATTTAGATCACACTCAATATATAATGGTAGGTGGTCTGATAAAAATACATCCTCTTCTATGCCTACCCTAACAATAGTTTGCCACGCTGATAATGACACAACACAGTGGTCCAACCATCTTTTGCACCCGTGAGCTTCGCTAACAAAAGTGTAGTTATTGGCCGCATAGCCCAGCTTCTCTATATCGGCACAAATCCAGGATTGATCAGTGCAGAAACTTGTCAGTTCTCTAAAAAACAGCTCATGAGGATGCGCATTGAAGTCACCCAGAATAAAAACACTCTCAGCACCTCCACCCTCAATAATTGCACTGATCTCACCTAGGACTTGTGTGAAAATAGGCAAGTTGTCGTATGAGTCAGTTGGCATGTAGACTGTAATTATAATAATGGAGCGACCGCCAACAATAGCCTTGATAGCAGCCAGACGGGAGCTTGTGCATTCTATTATGGACACCGCTTCAAAAATTCCCTTCCGCCAGAGAATGGCCACTCCCCCATACGGCCTCCCCACGAGTAAACCCGCTGACGTATCAACAGCCGATTTACCGGTATATTCAAATTTATCACAGATGGTTCCCAACCCAGGAATGTCATGAGGGAGAAGCCACGTCTCTTGGAGGGCTACTATATCCGACCTCTCACAAATATTCCTTACACAGTCAATTGAGCGTTTAACAGACTTACAATTAAAGCTGACTAATTTACAACAATCATTTTGATTATTTTTCATAATGTACCTCATTAAACGACTATAACCTATCTTCTTCCTCATTCTTTCGATACGTAAAACGCACGAAACGCCTAAAAGTTATGCCATCTGGCCACAGTTCATTATTTAAAAATAAGTTAAGTTTTGTTTTACAGACATACAACTTATAAGCATTATATTTTTTTGTTGCTTTTATATTTATCGTTCTAAGGGAAACACTTTCATTCGTTTTTTCACGTATATAGCTAATTATGTCCTGCTCACTTGTTTCCTTGCTAACATTCGAGATAAACAAAGGCACTTTGACGTCAGCCGCTTTAAACTTACTATTCGGTGCAGTAGCAGCACACCCTTTCTGTCCAATTAGTTTGTACCGTTTGGATGTTTTGCTCCGCACTACCGTCCATTCCGTATTACACTCGTTTACCGCTTGTTCACATTTTGCGCTCGACTCCCTCATACACATACTCGCTTTAGATGCCTGTGGCTCATTCGTACTGTTTCCAGGTAAAACTGCAGCTGCGTGCAACGACCGTTCTCCACTAGTCGCTGGCTCGACTGAGGCGTGCGCTCGCGCAACGGCAACCGGTGTGCTAACTGGTTTGTGCGAAACCGTGGTACTCGTCGCGGCCTCAACACGTTCCATTTGTTGCGCTGTCCCGCTCGAACCCTCACAGCCGCCGCGTCCTTGACTATGTTCGTCTGTCCTCCCGCTCGCTCGATTCGAAACCGCAGTCAAAGATTGCGCCTCCACGTGTCCTTGAGTCTCTGTTGTGGCCTCTTGTGCACGTAAAAAAGAGACAAAATCATCGTCACCTTTAGATGTTAACGTTGATGAGTGACTTACGTAGGCAGGGCGGTCACTGACCTCGGTCTCAGCTGATAATTGTGATGCCGTTATGGGCACGTATTGAAGACCTATGGGACCACTATCATATTGACTGTTCTGTAAACAGGCCCCTCTTCTCCTATTTACATTGACATGAGAAGAAATGTGATCTAATATGGATGCATGTTTCATATTATCTACCTCCAGTTTGAGTAGATCAAATTTTTCCGTTGTTACGGTTTTTTCCTCCAGCGCACTGAGTTGATTTTGCAGCTTTATTATGTCCTTTAGTAGCCGAGTCACATCGACGTGGTCAAAGGTAACCGGTGGAACTTTGTGTAATTCCTTCGCTACGAATATTGGGAATAAATCTTGATCTGTGCTTTTCATAAGGCAGACTATATCTTCCAGGTCACGTAGCACTTTTTTCTTTCCGTCCTTTCGTCGAATTGGCATCTTTTTTGACTTAGGTACCGACTCAAACAGCAAGGTTTTAGCCTTCAGAATATCATCAGCTGAAAAAGACGTAGTACACAACTGGTGTATACTCTGTTCGTCCATGAAGCCCAGGACATTTCGCAGAAATGCCAGAACTTCATTAATCACTATATTGCAATTTACGCACTTCACAGTATTCGAGGTCATTGTCCTCCGCGATGAGTCACCTGTAGGTACACGCAATGACACAGCCGCACCGTGTCACGTACGCACAAGGAATGATGAATGATGAATTATACATTAGACAAAATATACATTTGTACAAAAAGACCAGTGATATCCACAATTTTAACACCAGAAATAAGTATAAACTTCATGTTCCTTCCCACCGTGTTCGTAGGGTTCATGGTTCGTTTGAGGGTCTCGGTATCGAATTTTACAATAAGCTACCCCGTTCTTTTCTTGACTTGCCTTTTAATTCATTTAAAACTAAAGTTAAATCTAGTCTCTGTTCGAAAGCATACTATTCCATCAACGACTACTTAGAAGATAATAATAGTTGGTCGCTGTGTTGAACGCAAGACAATGTTACACTTGATGTTCTTTCTCCATATTTAGCTTATGATTATAACAGATTATATGAGTTCATATAATAATTGTCTACCAAATTTAGTGTGATGGCCCTAGTTCATCACTTGTGGCTTCGAATCACAGCCCTTTGATAGTTTCAATCTTTGTTCTTGTAAGCAGGCACACCAGTTATGTATGGAGGCTTCTTTAATTTGGTTTAGTGTTTATGCTTGAGTTGGTTTTTAATGGCATGATTGAGTGTGCTAGCTGGCAAGTGGCGGATTATTTAATTTTATGATTATATTTTAGACGACATATATTTATTTTTCTGTTTTACATAATGTTAAGATTGTTGCTTAGAATTATATAGATTCAAGTTCTTAAAACTTAACAGACAGATGTGTTGCTGGGGAGTTTGTTGGCCACTTCTTCTTCACAGCTAAAACACTAGGAAGTGGTGACGGGCGGGCGTTTTTTGGGGGACTGTCTTTATGTAGAACTTTGACGTTCAAAAAGTGCTGGTTCTCAGCCTAGTTTGAATAAATGACTTTTGATTTTGATTTTGATTTTGTATAAGATCAGAAGTCATGAATGTAATCGATTTTATGCTCACTAAAATCGAACCCATTTTCCCTGATGAACCCAATTATAGAAATAAAGTTCTTTATTAAAAGAAAGTTTAGATTGAATATGTAAACAATTACGTCTTACTGAAAAGCTGAAGGTTAACTGCAATTAAATAAAAAAGAACCCTTTACCTAGAAAATTAATTTCAAGTCTTTTCCAGGGACCGTGCAACCGCAGGTAAGAGTTAATTCTTTCGAAATCCTTAACATGATGTAACCCCTTGAATGGGTTTAGCCTTAAAACCCAGTATAAGGGTTATTCCTTCAATATGGTTACCCCATTGAATGGTTTCTATACTTTAAACCCAATGAAAGGGTTACATCATTATTGTGATAATCCATTGAACGGGTTCTACACTTGAAACCCAGAGAAAGGGTTACACCATCACTACGATAATCCATTGAATGGGTTCTACACTTGAAACCCAGTGAATGGGTTATACCATCATTATAATAACCTATACATATAATAGATATAAGGGTTTTGTTTGGGTTACGCAAAAGTTACAATAGGTAGTAAACAAGTACAGACATGAAAAAAACATAATAATATGTTATTTCGATATTCGGCCGGCAAAGCTAAAAATAACTCTATAATACATGCAATAATGATCATAGATCCCTGTTTGCAAGCCTCTCGCGGCTATAAAAATCGTAGCATAGCACAGAAAATAAATATTAAAAAATCCAACTTGACGTTTGTTACAAAGAGGATAAAGAATTTTTACGTTGTTAAAACAGGTCTCAAAATGTTTCGTATCCAAAGTAGTAGGCAATAGTGCCAAAAACGGCCGTTTCTGACACTTTTGCCTACTACTTTGGATACGAAACATTTTGAGACCTGTTTTAACAACGTAAAAATTCTTTATCCTCTTTGTAACAAACGTCAAGTTGGATTTTTTAATATTTATTTTCTGTGCTATGCTACGATTTTTTATTCAATGAGGGCGCCACTGGACCGCGAGAGGGGCCTTAACGCGTGCTATGCCATTTTGCAACGTATGCCCATCATCGAGATGTCATGTTACGTCGCTCCGAGTTGGAATGTTACGTTGTTATAGTTTGTGAGAGAGTTGAAGGTTTTTTAAGTTTACCCACATCGTATGGGTTTTTGTTTAATTGCTTAGAAAAACCCTATCGAAAAACCATGCAATGGATAACCAAAATGATTCGTTAAGCCATTTAAAAGAGTCACCTAAATCATATGGGTTTTTGTTTAACTGCTTAAAAAAAATCAATCGAAAACCTTTCAATGGGTAACCAGAATTGTCCTTTAAACCATTCAAAGGGTTTACCTACATCGTATGGGTTTTTGAATAACTGCTTAAAAAACCGTATCGAAAAACCTTTCAATAGAAAGCCATACTGGTCCTTTAAGCCATTTAAAAGGGTTACCCACATCATAGGAGATTTTTTTTAAACTGCTTATAAAAACCCTTAGAAAAGCCTTTGAATGGGTAACCAAAATGGTTTCTGGTCTTGGCCCATAGTTGAAGGATATATGCCCGGATGAAGATAAACTCGGATTTAGAGAAATAAAATCTTATAATCAATAACAACAATACAAATTAGTGTAGAGTCACCCTCCCTACAGTATTAAATACTGTAAAGCTGGTCGAAATCGTATAAGCTTTAGTGAAGGAATAAAAGTGAAACAAACACAAATGGTGCTGCATGACAAAAAACAAAGTCTGACTATACGTTCGTTTATTCCCTCGAGTAACATTAAGCCGCCATGTGTCAATTTCCCATACGGAGATGGAATAAAGCTTGTAAAAAGGAATGACTGGAGCCGCAGTGTTCGTGGAAATGAACGTCTGATGTATTATTTTTTCATGCATGTTCGGAAAAAACGGAATATTAATGAGATGATATTTGTGAGAACTGAAAACAACTGGTTCTAACGGACTCAATGATTCGAGAAGAGTTGAGCTGTTATGAATAAAGTTAGATATCATTATAATTACTCTTGCGAGTCGAAAATCACAAAATCAAAAGAATTAACACTATTTAAAAATGGTAATTTAATCGTAATTGAGACCAAACCTTTCATGGCGTTATGATTTTAGAACATCTCAATTGGAGGGTACAATTGTAATCTCGTCTGCGAAAGGGAGGACAAAAAGGCGTGGGATTGAGCTGCTTCAATGATATACATGAGCCATGGTTTTCATATGTACTACTTACTGATGAAATTTTTTTATATATATTTTTTTAATATTCGTTTTGACATGAATACTTGTATAGTATTATACGCGTATATTTTTTTTTTTGACTTGAATACTTTGTTAAGTATTATATTTATTTTTTATTTTTTGATTGACATATTGTTATTACTATTTTGTTTGACACGAATATTTACTTTGTAAAGTATTATATTTTGTGAAAAAAATGTCCTTACTTTGGTATTGTGCGTCGGTTCGTTGAGCTCCTCAAAGTTCTGAGTTGAGCTTCGCGATGACTGACAAATGCTTGCACTGTCTGTACAGGTCCACTCGAATTCGTGTGTTGCTTTCTTCAAAAAGCTCATCCCAGACATAAACGTACATGGTTCTCATATGATTTAACCAGTACACATTGTATCGATTTGAACACTTTAAAAGAGGCTTTGACCTCTGAGTTTGTTTCGGTGTTTCTTCTTAGGGTAGTCAGCTAGACACCGGCCTCATCTAGCTTAAACTGACAAAAACCATTGACGTGTAAAAGTGTTCCTTGTAACCTATTTACTGAACAAACCTCATTTATCATTATCATTTGAAATTTTTGACTAAATTGATGTCACGAGGCGTTTCGTAAAGTGTAGACCTGGTTGCTATTTTTTTAATGTTTTTTTTATTGTTGATAGGCACGCGTTTGACCACTATCACACCTAATGGGAAGCGATGATGTGTTCGGAGATGGTGCACGCTTGCCTAGAAGTAACCTATTCACTCTTGATTTAAAGACATTCATAGTTACAAAATATGTTAGGGACTGATACTGGAGGTCTGGTCTAATAAATACCTACAAAATTCGAAGTTATGCGTACCTTCTAAGTTCGTGTTGTGTTTATTTCTGTAACTGTCCTATACCAACAACTTCTGATGTAAAAATTACTTACACCGTTACGCCATTTCACCATTTCGGCACGCAAAATCTATTTAACACCACCTGCTATAATCCTTACATAGTCCATGATTGTCCTATATAAACTTATAGATATGAGATTCTAAAGCTATATTTTTAAACAAATCGAAGAGGACATTTTCGTCAAAACTGTTTCGGTATTACCGTGAAAGAGTTGTTTTTTTTTTGTGGTGTGGGAAATCATCCAATGACTTCTCCCGCTGTAGGGTGGAGCGGGAGGGCGTGTCAGACTCTTACTGACTAAAACCCACCCCTGTTCCTTCCTGCCCGGAGTGCCCAGGGGCGAGGTAACTCGGTTCGAATTTATCCTCAACCCCCGGGCAGGCATCGGCCATGACGGGCCCCGTCCTTATTGCTGACAACTCTTTGAGGTGCGCGTGGAACACTACGCGCCGTCGACTCTCGGGCCTGGTGCTGATCGGACGGCGAGCTACCCATTACTCGCCGTCCGCAGGCCCGGATGCCGTGAAAGGTTACCAAACACTCAAAGACATCCTTTTTAAATTTGTTGAAATAAGCATAGCTCTCTGTACCTTATACTCACATTTCACCCTCAGGCAAATTCAGCGTGATACTTCCAAGGACTCCCTCTCCGTATTTCATGTAGCCAAAGATCCCGACGACTCCATACAATATGGCAACAAAAATCATGGTCACATTAAGAACACTGGGACAGCCGAGGAAGTCTTGAGGCTTAGCCATCTCGTTTTCCACAGGCATGACTACATTGATGCCTTCCATTGCGAATATTGCAGTACTGGAAAAACAGAATAAAGAAAAAGTAAAAAAAAAAAAAAAATTATAAAAAATACAACCGACTTCCAAAAAAGAAAATACACAAAAAATTGCGAAATAACTTTAATTTCCGAAGTTTTTTTTTTTGAAGTTGATGTTTGTATTTTGTTTCTTCGTTATTTGATACCGACACTTTTTAGTTGTTGTACCCCAGTACTAAAACTAAATAATAAAATTTTGCCCGAATATAATAACTTCAAACTTTACCATGAAATGAAATCGAGTTTTTCGGCATATCAGCAAGCTGTTAGTCGACTCTTCACGTGACCAGAGGCTGGGCTTTTCTTTGGCCAACGAATCAGCATTGCTATTCAACGTGGCAATGCTGCTAGCGTTCTGGGCACTTTTTGATGCCTTTTTGATGAATTTTTTGATGCCCAGTGAGTTGTTTTCATACGCATTTGTACATGTTAAGTATTATTGTTAGTTTGTGTACTTATATATCTTTTAAGTTGAACATGAAATTTGAACATAATTGGAGACAACCAAAACGTCATCTGTGTGTACACAATTATTTTTTTGTTTATATTGATTTTTCAAAAAGTGCTGAATCAATTTCGAGATTATATTAAAATTTGAGACGTCTAAGAGAAGAAACAAAGTAATTAACTTTGCCTAGCTCGTGCCGCCATCTTATTAAAATTTGTGGTCTGTTCCAATTTCCCAGTGTATTAATAGCTTTGTTTTCGTTTACCAGTTAGATTCTACATATGAAATGTATCATTAACAAAATGGATTTGACAAAAATAGTTTCTAAGCCACAATAGTAGTACCCACCCACAATAGAACAAATATATTATCTTTAGCATTCATCACAACAGAGGAAAGGTTTTTGTACTTAATACTATTAAGAATTTCTGTGAAACGACCATTTCTAAAAATATATTTCTTGCTCACGAATTGCTCTAGGCAATATGTGACATAATAATATGTCCGTCCCGTCATGTTTGTGTACGAATACTGACAAACGAAGTATTACAAATAAACCAAAGTAAACCAAAATGTATGTTTGCCACTTAATGTTTTTCGAGAGTATGTAGGTGTATATCTACAGTATTGATAGCTCCTATGTATACTGAGTTAGTTGTTACAGTACTTCTAATAATTTTACAGAAACGCGATAAGAAGAATGAATGGTTATATACAATCAAGAAAAAATAAGTAATCACAGTGAATTAAATATAATAAGGGCTATAGCAGTGCTAAATAAATTTCACATTATTTTATTAATTTATGAGATAATGTAGATTTTACACTGGTATACATCGATTTTTTGTATGTTAAAAATGAATCAACTACCACTTATATTTTTATACGTCGTATTATTGAATCTACGTTTTGGGGAAATATTATTTAGTGAGTGTCTACATAATATTATTATATTCTTAATATATTTCTTATGTATTATAATAATTGCTATCATGAATTTATATATTGTTAAAATACAATAAGTTGACTCACTATTATACATGGACATACTATTAAAAGTGAACTATCCATAGTAAGTCAAATGTGTTACAAAACTTACAAAATAGGTAAAATAATCAAAAACTTATTGTCGCGTCTCCTTAAGGAGACGTGACGGATCTGACGGATTAATTGTTTAAAATTTTAATTCTAATTAAAGAGATCTCAAAAAGGTATTTGTATCAGTCAATTTGAATCAAAAAAAAAAAAACTAGTGATATTCATTAAGTATTACCAGTTTGTGGCACATGTCTAATAAAATCTTCGTGTTTATTTCTATCTATTGGAATTGGACTATCGTAAGCTGGGCGAAGATCACTAAAATCCATATTTACCCGTCACCGCTCAACGCCGCACCAGTGAGGCAGGGCGAAAAAAAAATATTATTATTAAAAATTATACTTAATTATTATTAAAAACGCAAAAAAATATTAAATATTATACGCCGCGGTACCTAGGACAGTTTTTGTCTCAGTTTTTAATTCCATCTTTTTAGATCCATTACAGGCAAAAGTCCAGTTGATCAACTGTACACTTGACTCAGTGTACTTTGTGCAACATAAATAAATTTTATACTTGATCTAGTATACGCCATTTTTTAGTTATTTATTGGGATATAATTTTTATTCTACACAGGCAAATACGAAATAATTTAATATATTTTTCTTTTTTTCGTGGGGGTGGGAAATCATCCGCTCGTTGTGTCAGACTTTTACTGACTAAAACCCACCCCTGTTCCTTCAGTTGCCTAAGTGCCCAGGGGGTGCGGTAACTCTGTTTCGAATTTATCTGCGACCCCTGGGCAGTATTTGTTAATATCTATACTTAAAAGTGCCGATTTTTTTTTTATGTTTGATAGGCTCGCGTTTGACCACTATCTCACCTGATGGTAAGCGATGATGTGGTCGAAGATGGAGCACGCTTGCCTAGAAGTAACCTATTCACTCTTGACTTAAAGACTCCCAGGTTGTATCTTACAGGAAAGTAGTTGTTAGTTGACTCAGTATACTTAGGAGCCATGGCTATATTTGTATGTCTATTTCTTTGGCACGCAGTGTTACCTAATCGGCTGGATGGATTTTAACAAATGAGGTATCCTTTTATTGGTCTTGACTGCCAAAGTGACGCGGACTATAAATATAAATTTAAAAAAAAACAGACTGCGTAAGCGCAGATGAAGTTGGTGGCATTAAATCTGCGATTGAAATAAAACAAAAACCACCAACTGCATCATACTGCGTTTTTAACCGACTTCGAAAAAGGAGGAGGTTATCAATTCGGATGTTTGTATTTTTTTTTTTATGTATGTTCGGGCATAACTCCGTCATATGTTGACGGATTTGCAAAATTCTTTTTTTGTTTGAAAGGAGTTTGTTCCGAAATGGTCCCATTTAAATTTCAAAAAGATCTGATGATGGGTTTCGGAGACAGACAACGGAACTCTTCAAAAATTGACAGCAAATCAACCGCGATTGCTGATATCGTATGTCTATGAATTGTTAACACAGTTTAATGGGGAACCACAACTAAAAAGTGAAAAAAAAAAAACTTTTTTACAAAAAAATAGAACCGACTTCCAAAAAAAGTGCAAAATAACTTTAATTTCGGAAGTCGGTGTCAAAAAACAAAGACACAAAACAGGAACACCGACTTCCGAAATTAAAGTTATTTTGCACTTTTTTTGTAAGTCGGTTCTATTTTTTTGTAAAAAAGTTTTTTTTTGCAGACAGTTTAAAAAAATAAATCATAAATGCCCAGCTACCGATAGCACAACATTGACATTTGCAGATTCGTCCAACAGCAAAAATATATCATACAAAGATAGTAACAGCGATTCCCGAATTCAAAATGTAATATCGCTTAACCAACGCAATAATGAATAGATAAACGTACACACAAGGAATTTAATATAAAGTTCAACAATGACAGGGAACCGAAACTGAAGATAAAGTTAATTTTGGACAGTGGAAGTTAAACTCGCTATACGGTATCCCATGTGTAAATTTATTATGGCATTATTTTGGCTGCCGTTTATCTACTAAACGGTTTTGAAATGATTTTACATCAACTTATTAACTCAGCACAAATTACAATAATTGCCTTTCCATCTCCGTCTTTATTTCAAGAACATTAATGCGTTGTGAGTGTCCCGCCGGGACGGTTGTTATAACCGCCCCTGGTGCACTGTAATAACCTAATTCTTGATTAGTAGTGTTGGTGTCCACTCACTATGGAAGTCCATTAAAATTCACGATATAGCTGTTTTCAAAGACGGAACCTCCCATGTCGATAAGAAGATATAATGATACACTATCACTAACACACACTTCAAAATGAACATCTTTATCCAAAACATTAAAAAATTAAGAGTATTAAACAAGCTTTTTAATTCATACACAAAATTTCGTGTCTGCAGAGACACAAAATTTTGAGTCTGCAGAGATACAAAATTTTTTGTTGACCGTTGAATAGTTCCTCTATCTGGAGCTTATCCTGAATGTTGATTCAGATCATGCTTACCATAAAAATGCATTGTCATCGGAACTAAACCAACATGTAAGACTATAACTGCGTTCCTACGCAGTTATATGATTACGAGGAAGTGGTTCTAATGCAGTTTGCAAGATTTTAGCCGAACACGCAAACAATCAGTCTGCCCGCACCTTTTACCAACTATCTTGGGGTCGGTTTCCAGTCTAACCGGATGCAGCTGAATACCAATATTTTACATGGAGCGACTGCCTATCTGACCTCCACAACCCAGTTACTGAGTAATACGATACCCCTTAGTAAGACTGGATGTCAGACTTTCGGACTTCTGACGACCTGTAACGACTGTCAAAGATCTATAATAATAATAAAAATGTTTATTTTAATAATAATAATAATAACGACGACTGTCGGATCAGGTGCGGGTCATCCAGCGTAACCGTATGCTGGATGATACCACACTTGATAGACTACGCCTCGAATCACGGAGTAGCCGTGTCTCACCTGCTTCGCCACCGGCCGCGGTGCAACTGCAACCTAATGCACCACCGCGACCTGACCACGTTGGTGAAGATGATGATGACGTGGCTATATCCGTGAGTACCCAGTGTAACGAACGATTGAGGAGCGCTTTGGAGGATGCATTCCGAGAGCACCGCTCCACACCGCCTGGGCTTAGACCTCGTCTACCTCGTTTGCCCATGCATAAGAAAAATAAGGCGCTGGTGTGTGCTCTAGATTCGCAGCTATCAAATTTTTTTGATAGCAGCAAAGACCTTGCTGATACCCACTCAATCTTGTACTGCGCGGCTGCAGCGGCATGTCGTGTAGCTCACGTCAAGTTCCCCAACAGTGACAGAGCTACACGACCAGCTGTACCAGCTTGGCAGTGCAGGATCGAGCGTCGTATCGGTGAGGCTAGAGCACTCATTGGCAAGCTTATCTGCTTCAGGGGGGGCAACACTCGCCCTAGGGTGATGCGCTTTGTGAGGCGGGCATTCTCGGGGACTGATATAAGTTCCCGAGATTATCTGACCCGCGTCACAGAGCGTGTCGACTTCCTGAAGCAGAAGATCTATGCATGGGCAAACCGTATTCGTCGGTACAAACGGCGAGTGGAGCGGTACACTCAGAATCGCACATTCGAAAGCAACGAAAGGTGGGTTTATAGGGCTTGGGAGCGACCGGACCAAGGTGTGTCCGATACGCACCTACCTGATGACGACGCCATGAGCTCATTCTGGCGCGGCATCTGGTCGGTGCCGGTCAGGCACACCGAGGGTGATTGGATTCGAGAGGTCGAGCGCGCGTGCGATCTTATACCAGAAATGGGGGCTATTACCATCAGCCCCCAAGATGTAGCTCGTGCAGTCCGTCCGTTGCCTAACTGGAAATCTCCAGGGCCGGACGGTCTGCACAATTTTTGGATAAAATGGTTTCAAAGATCGCACGCTCGCTTGGCAGCTCAATTCCAGTCTGCCCTAGAGTCAGGGTCGCTGCCACAGTTCCTTACGACAGGAGTAACCCACCTGCTCCATAAATCAGGTAGTACTGCGGAACCCAAAAATTACAGGCCGATCACGTGTTTACCGACGGTCTATAAAGTTTTTACATCCATCCTGAGAGCCAAAATTAACAATCATATTGACACAAAATTTATCATGTCTGCCTCTCAGAATGGATGTAGAAACGGGTCCCGTGGTACTAAGGAGCTGCTCCTCATTGATGTTGCCATTAGCCAACAGGTTCGTCGTTCTCGAAAAGATCTGTCGACATGTTGGATAGATTATAAGAAGGCCTATGACTCGGTGCCACATACATGGCTCATGAGGGTGCTGGAGCTGTACAAAGTGGATGCAACTTTACGCACCTTCCTGATGTCGTGTATGGGGCAGTGGAGGACGGTTCTTCACTATCCAGGATGTCGACAAATCCGGGAGAACAGCGAACCGATAAGGATCGAGCGTGGCATATTTCAGGGCGACAGTCTGAGTCCACTGTGGTTTTGTCTGGCCCTAAACCCTCTCAGTACTCTACTGGAGGGTTCGGGCCAAGGCTACCGGTTGAGAAGAGGTGGTCAGGTCATATCACACCTCCTTTACATGGATGATCTGAAACTCTTTGCCCCCAACAACTTCCAACTGATGAAGCTACTGAAGGTAACAGAAACCTTCAGTAGCGCCATCAGGATGGAATTTGGTGTGGACAAATGTGCAGTCATGCATGTAAAGCGAGGGGAGATTATGGAATCCGTGGGAACTCAACTCTCGGATTCCGTACACCTTAGATCCCTCTGCTCAACCGAAACCTACAAGTATTTGGGTATGTCGGAAGCGTTAGGCATCAGTACTGCTGAAGTGAAACAGTCGTTGAGGGAGCGCTTCTTTGGCCGCCTGAATAAAGTACTGAATAGTCTTTTATCAGGCGGGAACAAGGTGCGCGCCTTCAACGGTTGGGTCATGCCGGTATTGATGTACTCTTTCGGCATACTCAAATGGACTCAGACGGAACTTGACGCCCTGGATAGGAGGGTCCGCACACTGCTGACCGCAAATCGGATGCATCACCCACGATCATCGGTGATGAGGCTGTATATCCCGCGGAAGTGTGGGGGTCGTGGGTTCTTAAATGCTAGGACCCTACACAACCGCGAGGTATGCAGCCTTAGGGAGTACTTCCTCAAAGCTGACGTGGGTATGCATCGAGATGTGGTCGCTGTGGACAAGGGCCTCACCCCGCTCTCCTTGGCAAAAGAGAACTGGCGCAAACCTACAGTACTGGATACTAATGACCGCAGGGAAGTATGGCAGAGCAAGGAGCTTCACGGGCGCTTTTACCGGGTCCTACATGGGCCCGATGTAGATCTCTTAGCGTCCGTATCCTGGCTGCGCTTTGGTGACCTCTTCGGAGAAACCGAAGGTTTTGTCTGTGCGATTATGGACGAAGTTATTATGACGAATAACTACCGGAAATATATTGTGAAGGACGGTACGGTTGACATCTGTCGGGCATGCCACCGGCCCGGAGAATCAATACGACACATTATTTCTGGTTGTTCTCGTCTAGCTAACGGAGACTATTTGCATAGACACAACCTTGTAGCCAGGATTATCCACCAGCAACTTGCTCTTAAATACAATCTTGTGGAATCTGAAGTACCGTACTATAGGTATGAGCCCGACCCAGTTCTCGAAAATGGCAATATCACGTTATATTGGGATCGATCTATCATCACTGACAGGACTATTGTTGCCAATAAGCCTGACATAGTGGTGATAGATCGACAAGAGCGTCGCACAATGATTGTTGATATAGCTGTCCCTCATGACGAGAACCTCGTGAAGGCTGAGAGAGATAAAAAAACAAAGTATCTTGATCTGGCTCGCGAGGTTGTCGACATGTGGGAGGTGGATACAGCAGTCATTGTGCCGATAGTCGTGACGGCCAATGGCTTAATTGCCAAGAGCCTCGACCAACATCTCAGGAGGCTCTCGTTAGGCAGTTGGATCAAGGGCTTGATCCAGAAAGCAGTACTCCTGGACACGGCTCGTATTGTTAGGAGATTCCTTTCTCAGGAGCCCTGACCACCGGTAGCTTGGACCCTATTCCCGATACCGGTGGGCTACTACTTTTTATATTTTTAAATGTTTTTGTATTTATTTATGTTTTTATATGTAAGTACCTAAATATTTGAAAATGTAAATTGTATGTATATAAGATTAAATAAATGGAATAATAATAATAATAATCTTTATTGAACAAAAATACCTTACAATTTGCTTAATATCTAGCACTTGTTACACAATTTGTGAAAGGCATACAAATTTAAACTCTGCCTCCTAAACTAGGATACCCTGTGTCTTAGGAGTCAGTGTTCTACTGTCGCTTGGACTTATATCATGACCCTTATATAAATAGAACTAACGCTAAATCAGCAGACTATACACGGTAAATACACATACAAATTATATAAGCAAGAATAGAAAAAACAAAGTAGAATAAATGAAGATAAGGTATAAACTGTGAGTGAGTGTGAGTGCGTGTGTGTATTTGTGTGTGTGTATGCGCGTGTGTGTGTGTGTGTGTACAGTTGTTGTAAATGTCATAAATATATTACACGTGAAGGAAGTTAGTGTAGTTATGCAGTGACGTTACAGATAAATTATGACATAGGGAGCAGCAGTTCTTCGGTCTGTGTATAGTCAAGAAGATACAGCAGATTCAGTAATTTATTTTTAGCGTCGTGTTTGCTGAGTCTAGTTATAGGTGAGGATCTATTTATGTTTCTATAGATTATTGAGCTCAACACGTACAAATGTCTTCTAGCAAAGGCGGTTTTATGCGACTCACTCGGGCAATTTGTACTGTTTCCCCGTTTACTTGGGTCTGGTGGTGGTATTTGCTGATGCTTCCACAGTGTGGCTCTGAGCACAAAGAGCTGTCTTACCGTTAGAATTTTATGTACGGCGTATAGCTGATGTGTAGGATACCGGAAAGGTTTATTTAACATTACTTTGAGGACAGCCCTTTGTGCCCGTTCCACCTCTATGAACTTTGTTTTGGCGGTGCCACCCCATACTAGAATGCAATAGTTGGCGGTGGACTGGCAGAGGGCAGTGTATACCATTTTAAGAATCTCAGGGTCTGCAGAGTGCCTTAACGATTTGACAAGGTGAATGGTTTTCCTAATTTTGCAGGCGGTATTTTCTATCTGACTATACCATTTCAGTCCATCATCAACCATCACACCCAGGTACCTGACAGATGTAGCTTGGGGCAGTGAAGAGCAAGTGCAGGTCATGGGATCCAGACAAGTATGGGCTATGATAGAATATGTGTTGGGGGGTTTCGTTTTCGCATTAATCGAGAAAGGAATATAGTGACTCTTTTGGAGGTTTAATGTTAGAAGATTCCTGTGTAACCACTCTTTTATTATTTGTAGGGATGTTTCTGCGTTTATTTTTATTTCGGACCAGTTCTTACCATGTACCACAATGGCAGTGTCATCGGCATATGTAAATATATTAGCAGTTGGTAATATTAAGGTGCACAGATCATTGATATAGATTAAAAATAGTGTTGGGCCAAGGACACTACCTTGTGGCACTCCGTAAGTCATCGTCTCCTCAGCGCTAATGTGTGATCCTATCCTAACACAAATAAATATTTATCTCCACAAAAATTACTATGATTGACAGCAGGGACCAACGGCTTAATGTGCTTTCCGAGGCACGGAGGAGAACACACAAACATTGCAAGTTAAATAAAAGCTTGTAAAAATAAAATTTACCTCAAAAACAACGGCCACTTTTCAACACTGGAAACCATCTCAATATTACTCAACGGTGGCAGATCAGTAAATGTATAATAACACGTAATACCAAAAGTAACCACCAGGCATACGTTAGCCAACACTGAGAATGGTACGAGGAACTTCAAGTGACGTATCTGAGTGATCAGAATTAGTGGGAGGAGGAGAATCCCGCAGTAGACTTCAACTTCGTACTTCGTCGATGGTGCAAAGTGGTCGAAAATCTGGAAAAAAGAGTTTATTGTAAAGGCGCGGACTGACTACGATTTGAGATAGCTTCAAATAAGGTTTAGAATTGAACATAATAGATGTGTTGACGATGCGAATAAGCATTTATTTTAGTGGTTTTCTTTAGATTAGCCAGAATATACACAATCAGTTAAATAATTGTCCGGTCAAAATTTTAATAAAATGCTAATTCTATTCAATTCTTAAAAAAATATATGTTGTTATCGCTGAAAATACAGAGATGTTCGACGCCAAAGTTTATTTTTGTGGAGCAATTTCCAAATTTTTGTATTGGGAATATCGAACGCCAAAACGCATTATTTCAAAGTTTTTATTTCTTCTTTTCTTTCAAAGAAAACAAAAAAGTTAATTAAAAATATGTATGTCATATAGTACACGTATTCTATTAAGATCAGTTTATTATACAACGATTCATTCGAATATTTGAAGTATTCATTGAATAAAACACTTTATTTTAGTTTTTGCGAGGTAGGTTTGAGCTTTTTTAGCCTACTTTGAAAAAGGATGAGGTTCTATGTTCAACGTATTTCCTATTTCTCAGTCACTTGTGGACCGATTTTCAAAATTCTTTTTATCCGAAAGAATATACTCCTGAGGCCCTAAAATTTATATGGGACCATGGGTATATAAATTTTATCAAAATTGCTTCAGCGCTTTTTGAAAAACAGAACAAAAACGAAAAATATGTATACATAGATGACGTTTTGGTTTCTAAGGAATTGTGTTTTGACATCATATTATAGTACTTAATAGTTATTTTCAGTTTCACTATATATTATTTTCAAAGAGATTGATTTTATACTTTCATTGTTAAGCAGTATCAAACAAAGTCATTTAAGATAGTATCGACTCTTAATGTTAAGGTGCTTTTCTGTAAAATAAAACTGACAGTTTAACATAAAGGCTTCTTATAATTTCCAGATGTGTTCGGAGGTGAAGATAAAATATGTATATATAATATTATACATCGCCCCACCACTCTGTTATAATCTGCCTAGCCTTTTTCCAACTATCTTGGGGTCGGTTTCCAGTTTAACCGGTTGCGGCTGAATATCAGTATTTTACATGGAGCTCCACAACCCAGTTACTGGGTAATAACCCCGTGGCTGGTTGTCATATGTCAGTCCTTCAGGCTTCTGACGCCCCGTAACATCTGTCAAAGATCCACGATTGACAGCCGGGACCAATGGTTTAAAGTGCTTTCCGAGGCACGGAGGAGTCTCGGTATGTAAATATGGTCACCCATCCATGGACCAACCTCGGCAAGCGTAGCTTTACCTGGTGGACTGACCTGTGCGGCTGTTATTACTTTAACCACGAGCCACGCCCCGCCACTCTATACTGTTTGTAATTTCTATGGAAACACGTCGTTACATTGTGCTATCATACATATTTCAAGATTTTAAGAATGCAACTGCAGAAATTTTGCGATGTTGAAATTATTTCTGAATAATTTGCTTTCGAATCTCAAGAATTAAGTTGTAACGTATATTTCAGTACAGTATTTCATTTAAATGTAAATCAATGAGAACTGAAATGAGAGCACTGGTGTCCTGGTGGTCCAGTGGTAATGGCCGGGACTTACAAGTAGTAGGTCTTGAGTTCAAACCCAGGCAGGCGCTTTACTTTATGTAAATTATTTCATCACCACTGCTCTCAAAAACCGGCCAAGAGCGAGTTGGACTCGCACACGAAGGGTTCCGTACCATATATTGATAAAAACCCAAAAAATCACGTTTCTAGAAACGCGTTTTCGTTTTGGGTTTTGTGTTTTGGGCCGTATCTCATGATTCGTAATAGGTAGACAGTTGAAATTTTCACAGAATGTCTATTTCTGTTGCCGCTATAACAACAAACAAAATATTAACATTAGTTTTATGTACAGCCCGCTGACAGACGGCCGGACAGCGAAGTCTTAGTAATAGGGTCCAGTTGGTTACGGAACTCTAAAAACGGTGAAGAAAAACATCGTGAGAAAACGCCGGTTTTCTCACGATGTTTTTCTTCACCGTGCCGACGCCGATGTCCAAGAACCAAAAATTCGAAGACATGTGACATCCACCAACCCGCATTAGGCCGCCGTGGTGGATTATGGCCCATACCCTCTCACATAGAGGAGACCTGTGCCCCAGCAGTGGGGACATTAAAAAGGCTGATGGTGATGTAGACTAAAGTAAAACCATTGGTCCCGGCAGTCATTTATAAATCTTTGACAGTCGTTACGGATAGTCAGAAGCCAGGAAATCTGACACCAGTCTTACCAAGGGGTATCGTGTTACCCAGTAACTGGGTTGTGAAGTTTAGATAGGCACTCGCTCCATGTATTTAGCTACATTCAGTTAGATTGGAGTCGACCCCAACGTAGTTAGAAAGAAACCCGGCCAAGTGCGTGTCGGACCTAGTACATTTAGGGTTCCGTACCAAATAAAGATATTTCAAAGAAAGAATCTAGTATTTGTTAGTCAAATAAACTTAACCAGTTACTGGGTTGTGGAGGTCAGATAGGCAGTCGCTCCATGTAAAATATTGGTATTCAGCTGTATTCGGTTAAACTGGAAGCCGACCCCAAGATAATTGTTAGTCAAATATACGTAATAATTAACATTATAACCAAATTTGAAGTTCGTAGGTCAATGGGAAGTTAAAAAAATCTTCGGAACAAAATTTTGTCACAGACAACGGACAGACGGACACGTGAATGACAGCAATAAGGCACAGTTTGGCCCCTTTGGGTACGGAACCCTAAAAAGGACAGGCAGATTAATTGATTCCATTTCAGCGTAACTTAACGTGCACGGATAATTTATTTAATGAAAGGCGCACAACCCTCGTTCATAGACCCACGTTTATTGTTTATTGAATTGATTTACATAACTGTTTATAAATTATGGGCTTAAATTAGAGGTAAAATAAAAATAATTGGCTTCTACCTGTAGTAGCTTTAGACCTGTATCTCAGGCACCTTACACACTTATAATATGATTATAGTAAATATCCTTAACAACTAAAAATCTTCTATTTAATTTTGTAAAAATGAATAGTTGTTCGTTAATCTAGCCAAAACCCAAAAACGGCTTGACCGATTTCAATATAATATATTTTGTTCTTTGGTCTGGAAAATCCTATAGAAAAGCTAAAAAATAATTACAAAATAATACTGTTAGTTCTATATATCAAAGGAGAATACCTGAGTCATTTAAGGGCCTACCTCCTCGTAAGTGGCGCCCTCATTGAATAAAAATTCGTATCTTAGCATAGAAAATAAAAATTAAAGAATCCTATGTTGCGTTTGTTACAAAGAGGATTACTACTGGTCTGTTTTTTTTGTATGTGTGTGTACATTAATTGTTAAATAAATAAATAAATAAATTTTCATATTATTATGCTTTTTTTACATCACTGTCAAGTCTCTTAACAACTCAATTATTGGTCCTATTGACTTGCTTCTTTTTTAATGGTTAGCTAAGTTTTATGTACATGCACGAGAAGTATCACATTTTCCATAACAGCACGCAAGTACTTGTAAAATTATTTTGATTCGGGCGATCAGGGCGGATCCCACGGCGGCGTCCTGAAAGATTTTTTTTTGGACCCGCTGGCGGCTCCCGCGGCCTCTTGTAATAATTTTAACTTTTGACTCACGGCGTTCACAATCAGCAAATTTGGGACCCGCCGGCGACCTCCATGGCCTCCTGAACTTAAAAAGCGTTAGAGTTAGAGTGTTAATAAAATTATACTGACTTACCGCTTTATTATTTTTCAAGAAGATTTAGTCAAGTAAAAATTAAATAGCAAATAAAATCATTTCAATATTTGGATAAATCCTTTTCACACAAAGATTAATCGTGCGTTCATATGAATAAAATATTTATCGATGAATGGAAACGTACGTATTTACTTAAATGGGCAAATATTTTAAACTCTCTCTCTCACTCTACTGCTAATAAAATATGTTCAAATTATTTTGATATCTGCATTTTATAATTTCATTCAAAGTGTTATTAGTAAACTCAATAAGCAGATTATTCCGCTGTTTTATGTTCATTATTTTTTTCTGTCCATGTTTCTAAAGCCAGCCCAAATGGGCTATAAAATAATTTCAGGCCACAACGTGTCTGTCTGTCGGTAACGTTTAATTTGACGTCTAAACCGCCGAAGAGATTTTAATGTAACTTGGCACATGCTCCGATAGACCTGGACAAAGACATAAAACACATTCATTGCGTAAGTTGGACGAGCGGCGGCGAGGTGTAGTTATAAATCATTATGTTGTGTTTTTAGGAATTGAGCATTCTAGGAATTTTACATTTTGATCCCAACGACGCAACTCAAAATGTCAGTCTCTTGTTGTAACAACGTAACTAATTTATTTATTTAAAAGACTTATTTTGAGCTATACCATACCTACTAAATTTTATACAAAACTGTCGCTGAATTAACACGCCGTAGTTTCATTTTTTTCAAAATATTACATTTCCATGCTGTTTCAATATACAGTTGGTTTAATATCAGGTCGAAGTGTCGATTACCAAAATTCGCAATACAAAAGGTATTAAAATTCGATTACCGAGTTTGTTTGGGCGTGAATTGGTTTATAATTATTTTGTTGACCTCATTTGGTGTGCCAATATTGTTAAGAGTTTAAAATGAAATGGTTAAGGGATAAAGTGGGCGTTCAAAAACCTTTTTCAACACACTTAGGGGAAACACAGGATAGTTGCTCCGATTGTAATTAGGTACTCTAGTTTCGCGGATGAATCGCATGTTATTTAATTAATCTATCGTAAGACTCTCCAACTACCACTAAGTAGACCGTGTAGCAATGCATGTCTCTGTGCGATTACACAGGAACGCGAAATGCGATCAAAGATTTTGCGGGATAGATGCATGGCCTGTTTCTCAGCGGGGCATCTATCCTAAACGTTATTTTAATTGGATAAGGCATCCCCTATGTAAGATAAATGTCCTAAAATATAGAGGTCTGCAAAAATCGCTAATACTCTGGACATATGAAAGATAATAATTATTTTTTACTCTTGGAAAATTTGTAAATTATTTATTCTTCGTTTTTGAAATCGTTTTTCCTAACTTTGTATATAATTTGGGTCCAGAAGCTGGCATGGGACATTAATAATTGCAGCGTTCATCAGGAGCTCCATAGTGCTAGTGTACGGGCACTTGAGGCAATCCGGTATATGAGTCATGTTCTTACAATATTTTAAGAGACATTATATCTGGGACATCGACATCATTTCATTTTGAATCCAAATTCAATTGGTTAACCCCGATGATTTATTATTATTATTTATTTATTTATTTCACACAAATAAGTACAACGTCTTACAGTCGAGACCAAGACGATGTTATACACACCTATTAAACTATTTAAATATTTTATTATATATTACTAACTTATGTATAAAAACTTAACAATAAACAACAACACACAATACACACAACAATAACTAAATTTGAAATTTATCTGAAATAAATGAATTGAATTGAATTAAACACTAACTTGCATGCCTACTTCAATGTAATTTTGTGCTCCTGATACAAATTTCGGCAGGCTATCGAACACATCTTCCGACGTCATATTATTTATAATCTTGACAATGGGGGAAACTTAAGCAAATTCGTCCAAGGCGTGGGTACGTCTAACAACGCGGGGCGGCTATGATGATCAATCTGCCTAGCCTTTTCCCAACTATCTTAGGGTCGGCTTCCAGTCTAACCGGATGCACCTGAATACTAGTATTTTACATGGAACGACTGCCTATCTGACATCCACAACCTAGTAACTGGGTAATACGATACCCCTTGGTAAGACTGGTTGTCAGACTTTCGGGCTTCTGACGACCCGTAACGACTGCCAAAGATCCACGATTGACAGCCGCTTCCAACGGCTTAATAAGCTTTCCGAGGCACGGAGGAGTCTCGGTAAGTAAAGATAGTCACCCATCCATGGACCAACCCCAGCAAGCGTAGCTTAACCTGATGGAACGACCCGTGCGGCTGTTATTACTTTTTTTTTAAACTTTTGACCAACACTAGGAATTACTCATGTATCGTGGGTGCGTTCACAAACATGTATAATTCACATACACAAGACACCCAGACCCGGAACAACTAGGTATCTGTAGGCCATACAAATATTTGTTCCGTGCGGGAATCGAACCCGCGACACGCAGCGCAGCAGGAGAACGCTGAATCACTGCGCCAACCGTGCCGTCAAACTTTAGCCACGAGCTTCACCGAAAATGGCTGAATAATCGGCTTGACCAAAACTAGCGTCTTTTTGAGCTGCAGATTGCGATAGACACCTAAAACTAACTGTTATTATTCGCTCGATCGCGATTCGGTTCGTTCGATTTGTTCTGTGTTTATTTACTGTGTTTTGTTGGTACTCTATTCTATTCTATTCTGTTATAATTTGTGTGTAATCATCGTTTTATTAATTTGTATATTATTTAATGAAAGTTAGGGCTGAATTTTTAATAGTCTGATATCTTTTTTAGGTAATTTTTAGGGTTTCAAACCCGAAGGGTACCCCTGATGACCGATAGTTCGAAATAAGAATATGAATAATTCAGCTAGAAATTTGAGCTAAGAACCGTGGTTGATAAATGGTATTAGGCTCGCTGCCTCTCGGGAGAACCCTATGCCGTTGGTTTATTTATTTATTGATCTTATTTTTGTACTTACATCTTTGAGAGAAGACGCGATAAATATCACGTACACGCTCGTCCCACCGAGACACACGCCGGCCATTGCTGCGTCGACAAAGTGCCTGAAAGTTTTAGTACATTTTATATTTTATTTCGTGTGAGACGTAGAAAATGGTAAAAAAGCGACTTTATCTTGTAGCAATGTTTTTTCTAGAAATATTTACAAAATATCGTCTTCAATATCTATTTTAGAAGCTTAACACACTAAACGCGATCCGTAATTAATTTTGACTTATATGGCATTTTATAGTTTATCAAGGAAAGGTCATCACCATTCATCATTCTCCTGCCCTAATTCCAATTTATTTGGGGTCAGCGCAACATGTCTTTTTCTTCCATACCCCTCTATTAGTCGTCATCTCTGTAGTCACCCCATTTTTACCCATATCCTCTTTCATATAGTCCAACCATCGCTTCTTTGGCCTTCCCCCACTCGTAGAGCCATCCACATCCATACATAAGACTTTCCTCACGACATTTTCTTCATTCCTCCGCATCACATGCCCATACCACGACAACCGATTTCCACACAACTTTTTAGTCAGCGATGCCAATTTCAGACTTCCTCTTATATACTTATTCCTAATTCTATCCATGCGCATAACACCACACATCGTTCTTAGCATTCTCAAAAAAAGAAAAAAAACTTTTTTCTTTTTATGTATTTTACTTCTTCGTTATTGGACACCGACTTCCGAAATTAAAGTTATTTTTTAATTTTTAGTGTATTTTTTTTGGAAGTCGGTTGTTTTTTTTGTAAACAAGTTTTTTATTTTTCACTTTTTAGTTGCTATACCCCAGAACTAAAAACCCCAATAACATAGAACGTGGAATTTAAACATTTGGAGAACACCAAAACGTCATCGAGGTACGCGTAGTTTTCGTTTTTGTTTAGTTTCTCAAAAAGCGCTGAAGCAATTTCGATAAAATTTATATGGGACCACCTCAGGAGTCTATTCTTTCGGATAAAAAGAATTTTGAAAATCGGTCCAGAACTGACGGAGAAATCGGCGGACATATATAAAAAAAAAACATACATGCAGTCGAACATAGAACCTCCTCCTTTTTCGAAAGTCGGTTAAAAAGATAAGGTAATGCTAAGGTTTTGTATTTTGTTTGTATGGCTTGCAACTCTGATTTCAAGCTTCAAAATCGCCGTTTTCGTCGTTGTATACTTTTCCGGTGTTAAATAAGAAAGTGATTTTGATAGACAAGCCGACTTGTTCATATCAACGCTATGAATGAAATATTTTGTTAAATAGCTGTTGTCCACGTTCTGAGTTTGGTGACTTTTTTTTTCAATTTTCCCAGTTTTTGGGTAGAATTTCAATCTTGTACGAGTTTCGTCAGTTTATAATACGCACAAACTGTTTAGTTTTTAGGGTCCGTACCCGAAGGACTCAAACGGAGCCTTATTATTGTCACTAACGTGTCCGTCTGTCCGTCTGTCCGTCTGTCCGTCTGTTAGTCTGTCCGTCTGTCTGTCTATCCGTCTTTCCTGTATCTGTTTGTCCATCTGTCTGTCTGTCTGTCCGTTTTCCGTCTGTCCGTCATCAGTTATCTGTTTATCCATCTGTCCGTCTGTCGGTCTGTCTGTCTGTCCGTCTTTCCGTCTGTCCGTCTGTCCGTCGTCTGACACACAGGTTTTACAGCCAAACGGTTGGAGCAACAATCTTCAAATTTTTACGGTATAAGCATCATGTTGACCCAAAAGCATACAAATACTCAAAAATACATTTGATACGGAACCCTAAATGTGCAAAGTCCGTCACGCACTTTGCCGGTTTTTTATATTATCCTTCATACAAACTTCTACAAACACTTAATGTGTTTTTTTTGGATATTTTTTTGTTAGAAAGATACCTACTATTTTAAGTTATTAATACTCTGAATAAATATTTAATTTAACTTAGTTATAACGCGAACGTTGTTCACGGGTAAATTTGTCGACCATACACAGGAATACTAAGAAAGATACCCTTATTTGAAATTCGCAGAACACAGATTTGAACTGTGTGAACTAGTCAAAGCAAGCCGGCATAACACCGCATTTGGTGTGTTAAGCTTCCTTTTGCATTTTATGTCGCAAACTTTCGCGTAACTCTTAAGCTTCCATGCACTTTGTGCCAATGCAAACGTGGTGACTAAATTCAAACCGAATTTAGCAGTTTACTGCATCGATTTTTGGAGGAGCTCATGGCTTATATAATTATACCAGCTTCTGCCTGCGGTGGCTTATATAATTATACCAGTTCTTCCCCCACTATACAGGGTGTAAGGGAAACGCTTCCGAAGCCAGAACCTAGATTATATACAACCTAAATGCAAACGGATACCAGTAATCTTTCGCTTTACTTCAGTGTCGTGTAGACGTGGGATCGTTGGCCGCGCGGCTGTCAGCGACCGCGCACGCAATTTTAACTCGAGGAATACGCGAGCGTCAGCTGGTATTTTACGAATATTACATTGCATACTAAAATTATTATAAAGAAAAAAAATGTCTTTAACTGCAAATAAATGTTTTATTTAAGTGTTCTCACAGTATAGTGTACGCAAAATGCTAAGGAAATTATTATTATTTTTTCCTCATTTTTTGATGATATCGTAGCGGAAACGGAGACAGATGATAAGTCTAGTGATTCTGTCACTAGACTTATCACCTGTCTCCGTTTTTGTAACCGTTTGCCTTACACCGTATATAAACAGGGTGTAAGGAAAACGCTACGCGGATTATAGTCTGGAATATCACATAAGCGCTATATACTCGTAAAGCTATATAGCTTATGTGATATTCCAGACTATAATCTATCTCTCGTGCCAAATACACAGATCTATTCAGCCGTTCAGGCGTGATTGAGTAACAAACATGTATCCATCCATCAAAACAGTCACAGTTATAATCATCATCATCATCAGCCTTTTAATGTCCTCACTGCTGGGGCACAGGCCTCATCTCTGCGAGAGGGTGTGGGCTGTAATCCACCATGCGGGCCCAGAGTGGGTTGGTTGATGACACATGTCTCCGAATCTTTGGTTCTAGGACATGCCGGTTCCCTCACGATAATTTCCTTCACCGTTTTGAGAGCAGTGTTGATGAAATAATTTTACACAAAATAAAGCGCCTGCCTGGGTTTGAACTCATCACGACCTACAATTTGTAAGTCGCGGCCGCCGGCCGTTACCACTGGGCCACCACTGCTCTGCTCATTTATAATATATTAAGTAAGAATTAGAATTATTTTTATCGTGGCTAAGCAAATGTTGTGGACTGTATAATATTATTATATTGTTGATTGTCGCTCTTGTTTATAAAAGCGACGCTCGTTCGTAGGTAGTGATGTAATATACCGTATACCACCGTACATATACTGTATATAAACCGGTTTGTCGCTTGTGACAATAAAACAACTAGTTCTCGGGTGTCTTGATTGTATTTCCCTGTTAATCCCGGAGATGTTGCTTGTAGGAGAGCTGGAGGCCGAAAGGACTGAAACCGGCCACCCAGCCCTCTTTTATTGAATGCGAGCGCGCCCCTCTACGGTCCGCGGCGTCGCGCTCGCACCCGGCCGCTGATTGGTCAACGGCCGGCTTATGTTAGAAAGTTTCACATCTGGCTGCCAGATGTGAAACAGCGTGGCATTTTTATAAACTAACAAAACTTGAATATCAAATGAATCTATACAATATTCTATTAGCTTATTCTACTTACATATAACATGCATTTAACTAGTATTGACATAGATCGGTCCATACTTGTGGTCTATGTCCTTAACCTAGACTAGAATAGCACAAAAATGCTATTCTAGCTGCTGTATAAATTAGATTTATAATTCTACCTATGATGCTATACAATTCGTTATCCTAGCTAATGTACACAAAGCTAATGTAATTTTCTAATCTACGTCAAATTAACATGCAGCTATGTGGGAAATCTACTTCTATCTGTTTCCTAGTACATACAGCTTATGTCGTACGAATAATACCACGGGCTCGTTACTTGCGCGATCGGCGGTTTGTCTCTTAATTCTTGTTGTATGATTCGTACGACATATCTGATAACAAACTGTTCTATAGGTGAGCCAACATAGAGTTTAGTCCTAATTATAACTACTATGAGACCTAACTAGCATACAGGTTATGAATTACAATACAGAGTACCTGACCTAACTAACATGCAAGTTATGATACAACGTTCCTGACCTAACTAACATGCAAGTCGTCCTATAGTATTCCTAGCGTCTGTCTTACATCTAAGTCAACATAGGGCTTAGTCCCGATTCAAGCCACTATGTGACCTATTCAAACATACAAATAGTAGGACATACATTTTGTAAAATACTATAGGTGAATACATAGCCGATTGTCCATTAAATACCATGATACATAGTTCGCCTTGTACGATTGGCGTCTGTTTCTTTGTTCTTTGCCTTACTTGCGCGGACGGCGCCCTAACTATTCTTAATTCACCACGTGGGGAGATTCACAACGAATATCGTTCATACATCATTATGAATCTATTTACTGTTTATCTTTATACAATTCGTGAGACATTCATTCATGAAATTCTAACATAGTCTAGCCTACACGAATTATCCTTTGTCTATTTTAATAGTCGCCGCGTCCCGCCAGGGCGCGCCGTGTGCGGCGGCCCGGAGCACGCGGCATTACTTCCTATGCACTATAAACTTACATATTTCTGATAGTGCAACTAAAAATCTATCCTCTACAATGATAACCATTAAAAGTCCGTACTTATCATATTCATAACCCTAATCACATTACCACGTAATCACTTGTTCATTGTCATTGTTCACACGTTTCACACACACATACACACATATTCCAGGCGGGCTCGGCGTCGCCTACAGTAATATCAGCCAAAAGGGTCGGTCTCCAAGTACCAGCAATGCTGGCTGAGGTCGGTCCGTAGATGGGTGGTGATGGGATATTGAGACTCTATCGTGCCTTGGATAGCACGTAAAGCCAGTCATCATTTTAATAAGCTGTTATTCACCAGTAACTAACCAGCTAACTATGTAAAAATATCTTAGAAGTTAAATTTGACCTACTGTCCGGTTTTCGATTGAGTTGAAATTTTGCATAAATGTTTAGTTTGAATGACAATCTTGCGTGATCAAATCAGGAATGATTATACCCGCAAGAGAACCAAGGTTACCGACATAGCCCGGCGAATCACCAAACTGAAGTTGCTGTGTGTCCACTGCAGCTTCAGGACGGTTGATGGGGCTGAAAAGTTCTGGAGTGGCGATCGCGAGTGGTATCGGAAGACGCAACGTTGGAAGGCCAACAAGGTGGACCGATGACCTGGTAAGGGTCTCGGGTATCAACACGCCGATGGATGCAAAACACACAGGACCAGTCATTGTGGCGACACTTGGGGGAGACCTATGTCTAGCAGTGGACGTCTTTCGCCTAAAATGATGATGATGATGTAGAGATAGAGAAGATATCTACGTACCTGATATGTTTAGAATACTGTTTCAATTTTTTTGGACCTTGTTTGAATACTTCTTCGCATGTATCTGTATAGCTAAGTAAAGGTACTCTGGATTTCTTGCAGACTTCCCGCGAGGTTGTTACCTGTAACAATTCAATCCTCATTAAATCAAATAAGGCTAAATTTGGCTTGTTCTTATCAAATCTTCACCTAAGCTAAATGTTCATTTGACACCCATATCGAGGGAGAATTATAAGTTGAAGTGTAAAATTAGGTTAGGTTACGATGGGGCTGACATGCCTTAAAAGGATAAAAGTCCCTAAAAAATAAAGATTTAAAAACAAAAAACCTAAGCTAAATATTCATTTGACGCCCATATCGAGGGAGTTGTAAAAAATGTAATTTGCTATTTTGTGGAGGCGGCCATCTTGGATTGGAAATGTATCATAGTATTCTACTAGTCAATCCCTTTCACTTGATACCCATATTAGGGAGTTGTGAAAAAATATGTAATGCGCCATTTTGTGGCGGCGGCCATCTTGTACCGATTTTCATCAAAAATATCTAATTAGCTTTCAAACAAAAAAAAACAAAATCAAAATCGGTTCATCGGTTCGGGAGATACGATGCCACAGACAGACCCAAACACTAACAGACACGTCAAACTTATAGCACCCCGTCGTTTTTGCGTCGGGGGATAAAAAGTAATGGTTTCTAAAATAATACTTTTGGGCTTGAACTTTTGGGACACATTTATAATGCATGGGAAGATAAATGCAATGCGTTGGGCATTTTTTGCGATTTGTCTAAGGCTTTCGATTGCGTTCTCCATGATACATTGATCAGGAAGCTGCACTACTACGGAGTCCGGGGCGCCTCTCTGGATCTTCTTACTTCATACTTGGGTAATAGGATTCAGAGAGTTGATGTGAACGGCAAAAGGTCTTCCGGGTCTGTAGTCAGAATGGGGGTTCCTCAAGGCTCAATTCTGGGTCCTTTTTTGTTTCTAATCTATATCAACGACTTGCCTTACCTCATAAAGGATAAACATGATATAGTGCTGTTTGCAGATGACACTTCACTTTTATTTAAACTCAAACGTCAGCAGGTGGTTGTTGATAATGTAAATAATGCTCTTTCAACTGTAGTTAACTGGTTTAATGTCAATAATCTTCTCCTTAACGAGAAAAAAACAAAATGCATAAAGTTCACATTACCCAATGTAATACAAGTGAACACTAGTGTGTCAATAAAGGGTGAAGAGTTGAAACCCGAGGATTCCACAGTGTTCTTAGGTTTAACTTTGGATGCGCAGCTTCAGTGGAGCCCCCATATAGATAAACTGTCCAAAAAACTTAGCTCTGCAGCATACGCCGTAAGGAAAATTCGTGGTTTAACTGATTTAGAGACAGCTCGTTTAGTATACTTTAGTTATTTTCATAGTGTGATGTCGTACGGCATTCTGTTGTGGGGAAATGCCGCCGATATTCAGACAATTTTTGTTTTACAGAAAAGGGCTATTCGTGCAATTTATAAATTAAGTCCCAGACACTCCCTCAGAGACAAATTTAAAGAGATTAATATTATGACTGTTCCCTCTCAATATATTTATGAGAATCTCATGTATGCACATAAAAATATTAATCTGTTTAAAAGATACAGTGATATCCATAGCATAAATACTAGGAACAAACACAAATTTATTGTACCAAAAACCAGGCTCAAGAAAAAAATAGGTGGTTCGTTTAGATGTCAATGTATACGTTTCTATAATAAACTTCCTAGCCAAATTCAAGAACTAAGCATAAATAAATTTAAATCATTTATTAAACGTAAGCTATGCCAGAAAGCTTTTTACACAATTAATGACTTTCTTGAGGACAAAAAGGCGTGGGATTGAGCTGCTTCAATGATATACATGAGCCATTGTTTTCATATGTACTACTTACTGATGAAAAATTTTTTATATATATATTTTTTTTAATATTCGTTTTTGACATGAATACTTGTATAGTATTGCATTATATTTTTTATTTTATTTTTTTATTGACATTTTATTATTATTATTATTTTTTTTGACTTGAATACTTTGTTAAGTATTATATTTATTTTTATTTTTTGATTGACATATTATGATTACTATTTTGTTTGACACAAATATTTACTTTGTAAAGTATTATATTTTTATTTTTTTTTGATTACTTAATTATTGTAAATGTGAGGACTATGTGGGTTATTATTATTATTTTCTCCTCCTTTTTACAGTAATTTTCAACGTTGTCTGACAGTTTGAGTACTTTTGCGGCCTACCCAAATGTCTTTTCTTTGGTATTGTTCGTCATGTCATTGAGCTCCTTAGTGGTTTTTAAGTTGAGCTATTCGACTATTGACAAATGCTTGCACTGACTGGACAGGTCCACTCAAATATGTTTGGTTCTTTCTTCAAAAGACCACTACAGACACTAAGCTGCATGGTCCTCATATAGAATAATGTGAATGCGAGAACTATGTATGTCGTTATATTCATGTAGATTTTATGATTGTCTGGCAGTTTGAGTATTTTTTGCAGCCTACTCAAATGTCCTTACTTTGGTATTGTTCGTCGGTTCGTTGAGCACCTCAGAGTTCTGAGTTGAGCTTCGCGATGACTGACAAATGCTTGCACTGTCTGGACAGGTCCACTCGAATTCGTGTGTTGTTTTCTTCATAAAGCTCATCCCAGACATAAACGTACATGGTTCTCATAGGATCTAACCAGTCCACATTGTATGGATTTGAACACTAAAAGAGACTTTGACCTCTGAGTTTGTTTCGGTGTTTCTTCTCAGGGTAGTCAGCTAGGAAACACCGGCCTCATCTAGCTTAAACTGACAAAAAAACATTGACGTGTAAAAGTGTTCCTTGTAACCTATTTACTGAATAAACATCATTTATCATTTATCATTTATCAGTATTTACTAGCGAACCGCTTCAGATCCACACGAGTACAAATTATACACATAGACCTTCCTCATGAATCATTATGTTATTGGTGAAAACCGCATGAAAATCTGTTCAGTAGTTTTTGAGTATTTCGCGAACAGACAGACACAGTGGCGTACTTTGTTTCATAATATGTAGTGATTCCCAGATCTCTCTTTATAATGGATATCTAACCGTTAATTTGGACATATCTTTGTATACAAGCTGTAAGGAAACGCTTCCGAAAACGGAGACAGATGATAAGTCAGAAACTGTTTTTTTTTTACTACTTTTAGGATTTTGCGTTCACTATGCTGTGAGAACAGTTAAATGAAACCGTTTTTTGCGATTAAAGACACTTTCTTTCTTTACAAGTTTATCATACAATAATTTGTAAAATATCAACTGACGCTCGCGCATTAACACGAGTCTAAAGAGCGCGCGCGCTCGCCCACAGCCGCGTGTGCTACGACCCCACGTTTACACGACGCTGACGTAAAACGAAAGTTTACTGGAATCCGTTTGCATTTAGGTTGTAAATAATCTATGTTCTGGCTTCGGAAGCGTTCCCCTTACACCCTGTATACATTGTGAGTCTTTAGAATGTGCACATATTGAAATGAGGGTATCTATGTTACCCTTCAACCCCCGCGGCCAAATCCGGGTTGTCAAATTGAACCGCGACGACAACCCGGGTTGACAGCCGATTATTTTTTTTTTCTTTTCTCTTTAATATTTTTTTTTGTCCGACTCACCAGTGAGTCGCAGGGCTTAACAGGTTTTACCGACGGAAGAAATATAAAAAAAATCTAAATAATTTTATAATTTTTAAAGTTCATGAAAAAAAAATTGGTTAAGTTAAAGATCAGGGAGGAGTACAGCTCATTGGCCATCGAAATTTTCTTCAAAAAAAAAAGCAACAGATTTTTGCTAAAAAACATGTTTATTTACAATTGAGCGTAGGTTTTTTTTCACAATTTTTAGTTTTTGAGGCCGCCTAATTACTTCCAATCATTATGGAGTAGTTGTTTCATCGCAATAGATCATTTACTTTAAAAATTAGGTACCTACACCGTATTGTTTTCGTTTGTTTTGTAATAAAAAAACAAAATTTAGATATTTTTTTTTTTGTATTTTTTGCGTCCGTAAAATTAAGCACAGATTCCCTCATTTCAATATGTGCATATTATAAAGACACACTGTATATCGGTTAAAATTTTGAATTACTGGAATTACTTTTGTAATTTTATTGTATTTAGGCCACATTCAAGGTTAGAATACATTCATTTACAAAAAGCACATAGTACGGACATATTAAATTTTCTGTGACCTAGCTTCTGCCAGCGACTTAGCCTGCGTGGTATTTGTACCTCCCCATTTATAATTTATAGCCTATAATATGTTATTCTGATGTATAAGCTATACCTGTTACTATATAGTTTCATCAAAATTCGTCCAGTCGTTTTTGCGTGAAAGAGTAACAAACATCCAAACATCTATGGATGTATAGATGCTTGGATGTTTGTTACATCCAAACATCTATACATCCTCACAAACTTTCACATTTATAATATTAGTAGGAAAATTCCCTTTCTAAAGAGATCCTTCAAACTAGATTCATTTTTACCAGTCAAAGGAATTTTGTTGTTTAGTCTGTTTTTTGTGTACTACTTCAAACACTTTTGTAAATAAACAAATAATATTTGTTATTATTTGTTTATTTACAAAAATATATTGCCTCTTGCCGTTTGCTGTGCCATAAACATTTTGTCCCTTTTCTATAAAGATGATTTTGGGTACGATAGTGTTTATGCTGCCGTGCTGGTAACAGAATCATCAGCAAATATTTTGTTTAAGAAAATTTTACCATAAATTCTGTTTCGGTTATTATTAATAACCGAAATAGAATTTATGATAAAATTTTCTTCGAATATGGGTTCATATTTTTGTACAAAATATACAAACTTGTTATTTTTCATATTTCATGATATTCCTCACTGTAACCTTTCATATATTAAATTCATTCTTAAATGGTTTAGGATACATTTCAATATATAAAAACTTGGTGTACCTACTTATTCCAAGATTTCTCGTGTTTCTGTAATCGACTTTTTTATGAAAAAAAACAGTGCACGTCCTTTGTAAATCACTTAAAGATAAATTACAAAACACAGAAATATGCTGTATAAAAATCCAACATGTTCATAACTTCATTGATGCTTATACACTTAGACTATGAAAGGTTATAGGCAGAGTGTCAAAACCAGCAATCTGAAGTACCAGAATGAGAAGCCGGCTTGTATGTAGTATGTAGTACACACGAAATAAGCTCACATGGACAAAATGAGAAGCCTATACGTCATCGTTACGTTCAGTGTCACTCAGACCGCCAGAAGTGTTAGTGTGTTATCACTGAAAAAAAAAAAATTAAAATGCCGTCTTGTGTCGTTAAACAGTGCAAAAATAACACCACAACTCACAAGAAGGGTAATGGAGTCACTTTCCACAAATATGTAAACAATTTAATCGTATTTGCATGATTTTAAAACATTTTAACGGAACTTTATCGGGTGACGATATGCATTCTGTGTTGCATGGTAATAAATAATAAGTTTCCTAAGAAAAGTGGTAATTTTCCAAATTGACGTGAATAGTGGTGGCTGCTATGATTTTTTGCTTTTTAGGTTTCCAAGAGACTTACGACTATAAAATTGGTTGATTACAATTTTAAGCAAAAAATAGAAACGACATACATTGGTCCCCATGATTGTGTTCGATCTATTGTAGCAATAATTTCGAAGAAAATGATTATATATTATCAAAATTTGGACATGGATAATAAGAAGTGCGATTCTTAAAAAGGTATTTTTGATCTCATCAAGTCATAAATTGCTAATATCATTATTTTTATAAATATTTTATTAATCTGGTACACCATTGTTAGGGTCTATAAAAAAATATGTAACGGAACTTTTAGATACTCTTTTCAGTCCACACGTAATTCATAGAGATCCGTTCAAAGTTTTTGTTTGCAAAGGCAGAAGCCAGAAAATAAATTAATTAATCAATTAATTTGAGGGGGCTCCCCTATTAGTAGGCGAGTCCCCTTTATTTTATTTTTTTTATTATTTGATGTTATAGCGGAAACAGAAATACACATTCTGTGAAAATTTCAACTGTCTACCTATTACGGATCATGAGATACAGCCCGCTGACAGACAGACGGGCAGCGGAGGCTTAGTAATAGGGTCCCGTTGATTACCCTATGGGTACGGAACCCTAAAAAGCGTGTTTTTTTGGTTTTTCTTTTTAAACTATACTAGTGTAATAATTAAATTATAGTTTGCAGACAAAAACTGCACTATGTGTTGTACGATGCAGACAGTATTGACGCCATTTTTTTTTATATTTATCTTTTAAATAGGTACGCAATGTGGAACCAGTTCCCTCTGTTGTTCGTTTGTTGTGGCTTTATTACATTTTTCTTATGATTTTTACCAACGGCTTACTCATAGGTATCAATTTATTTATTAGTGTGTTTTGAACCTATTATTAGAAGGACCAACTATACATTTAAAATGTTTTAAATTTAGCTAAAGTAATTCAAATAATCTTGATCTAAGTATTTTGAAAGAATAAATTGACGTAGTTGGTAAAGAAATACAAGAAATTCAACGTTTAGTTTCTTAATTATTGTGTATCAAATTTTGTTTGTATTATCTTTAGTAAAAAATGTGTAGAATCAATAAAGCTCTATTTGTTTTGATATTATTAGATGGCAAAACTAATTTTAGAAGACATTTTATCATATTTTTAACCGACTTTCGAAAAAGGAGGAGGTTCTATGTTCGACTGTATGTATGTTTTTTTTTATGTATGTCCGCCTGTTTCTCCGTCAGTTGTGGACCGATTTTCGAAATTTCTGTTTTATCCGAAAGAATATACTCCCGAGGTGGTCCCATATAAATTTTATTGAAATTGCTTTTGCACTTTTTGAGAAACTGAACAAAAACGAAAAATACGTATACCTCGATGACATTTTGGTGTTCTCCTAATGTTTAAATGCCACGTTTCATGTTATTGGGGTTTTTAATTCTGGGGTATAACAACTAAAAAGTGAAAAATAAAAAACTTTTTTACTAAAAGAAACAACCGACTTCCAAAAAAAGGAAGACGGTTGTTTTTTTTGTAAAAAAGTTTTTTGTAACATTACGCTATGATAACGACAAAAGATAGTAAAACCAATAGGTAATGAAGTATTGCCATGAATTGCATTTTTCCATTAGCTCTTTTCAAAATCAACTTGACTAACGCTACTAACAACCACTTCTATTTCTAGGATACCTTTATTACCTACTATATAATAAAATGATCTGTTGATAAGGTAAATATATAAAAGGAAACATCAATAGAGCGAACAACGGACTTATTGTATACTTCGTATGTCACGTTCATTGTTATTTCAAGTGTTCAAAATATTGTACATCACAACGACACCTACCTGGTTGTGTCATACCTATACAAGATATACGTTTAGGATAATCAGTTCGATTGAATCTTGTATAATGCCAACTCTATTAGGAATTATAGTAAAACTTGAGTCATTTTTCACAATCTATGGAGTATTATGGTTCAGACTATTATTTGGCTATTACTTCAAATTTACTAATTCTGTTGTCATCTGTTTCTTTACAAAACTCTACTGCATCATCACTTGTGGCATAACCATAGTTCATTTCTTTTTCCTTATGTGGGAAGACATGATCTATACTTCTTTTGCTGCATATTTATACGATGCTACTATGATCATAGAAACAGTTTCTCAGATTATAATATCATTGATCACTGAAGAAGAATACATCAAAAAGTTTTCTTCAAACCTGACATCTAACTCTTTGCTCACATCCAAAACAAAACCGACATGTTTACTAACATACTTCATGATATTCATGGTCATAGTTGGACATATTATTTCTTTCTTCATTATAGGAACGGGTGGAATGCCATTTATAACTGTTAACATCTACCTATACGGATACATTTCAAATTACTGTAGTCAACTTAATATAGTTTACACAACGGATAACTATAGAAATGTTACAGGAGTTTTAAAAAACTTACTTAAAGCTAAATTAAATAATAACAATACTAATGACGAGAAAACCAAGCTGGTTCAAAAATTTAATGAAGAGTTTACAAAACTATCAAACAGCATGGATGAAACAACTAAGATTATGAGAATAAAGGTAAAAGGAAATATGGGTACATTTATAAAATTTCCTTTTGTATTTTTCTGTTTGTTCTCTTGTTTAGCAGTTAACATAGAATGTATCGTCATTACCCCAATTTTAATATTCTAAGATTACAGAGTCTTGCTATGCTATTATGGCTATACATCAAATCCATTCTATTATTTCAGATGATCATAGCTTTTGTGTGGCATTTTTCAAGAATGATATTCACACTTTCTTTCATAGATTTGATTAATCAGGTTAGTGTATTTTTTAAATAGTCCTCAATTATATTTAGAATAAAATAGGTATAATGAAATAATTCTTAAATATTATGTTTAACTAGGGGAAAAATATAATGATCACAAAGTGAAAAATATAATTCACTTAACTTGATATCCGCCATATATTTTTATGGGCGTCGTGTTTATTTGACATGAGTAAGTGACATTGCCAAAAAGTGCCAAAAAGGAATGGTCAAATAATCCTTATCGAACTATTTTATACAACTAGTGCACAGTTATCATTAATTAAGTTTAGTTTGATCTATAATTATGTACCATAAATCGAATTAAAATATTATATTTATGCATGTAACTCAAGTCGCAAACGCAAAACCATATACAATAAAAAACAAGAAATGCAGTAATGTCAAACTGTCAATAAAGTAAAGGACATATGATTCATAGAGCCTAGATACGTTTTCTATTTAAAAAATAATTGATTTGAATTAATATTGACAAGCATATATTATTTTAATTAGACTTGCGGTACATATAAGTCGAATAATACTAAATTAATGATGACTGTGCACTTAATGCTCTAAAACAGTTCGATATTATTGATGATTCCTCTTTGGCTGAATATTACTCATGTCAAATAAACACGACCCCATAAAAATACTCGTATAAGCGGATATCAAGTTTAATAAATTTCGTGATTGTTATTTTTTTACCCTAGTTAAACAAACTCAAAAACAATTTCACTATAAGTACATATTTTAAAATGTACTTATAGTGAAATTAAGGATTATTATTAGTTTCTGTCCATTTCAGACATCTTTTTGTATGGCAGGTGTTTCCTTTACCTCTTTATAATATTAGGTGAGGTTAGAGACTTACTCACTTTTTTTGAAGTCGGTTTATTATGTGACAATGAGATGGTAGCCAATAAAACACATAGTACTTTGTATAGTTCTACAAAGACCCCATTCTGATACTAGTACTCTTACAAGGACGGGAACATATTCAACTTTTTGCAATTTATGCTTGACAAAAGTAGGTATACTTTTTAGCCTCTTACTAGTAATACATTTTGTTTCAGGGATTTCTAGGACTAAATATATTTTGGAGTTTACAAGTGATTCTTTTGTTAGTAATTTTGTGTCTTCCTTTGTTTTTATTGGAATTAGCAGAAAACAATCTAAATGAGATACAGGGTTTATTTGCAGAACAACTTTTGATGTTCACAGGTATTTTTACACATAATATTGTATTTTTTACAAATTAGGGCGAACTGATATGGAACATTGGCACTGACAGCTCTTGAACTCGGTTTAGTTGTACTGATCGCATTTAGTTTCATTAGTGAACGCCTATTACTGAGAAGATTACAGAGTCCAGGTTATGGTGGTACGGACATGCAATGCATAGACCCGATGACCATGTCGTGAAAAAGTGCCTTATCAAGGCTACAATAAAGAGAGGGAAAGGTAGACCGCAAACTACTTTGGTGACAAATGTCCAGAAGGACATGCAATAGCTTGGCCTTACAGATTCCGATGCTTACCCGCAAAGTGAATGGCGCCGAAAAGACTAAAAAAGCCGACCCCGCATAATGGGAAAAGGCGAGGGCAAAGAAGAAAAAGACAATAAAGGTGGTTTTACATCCATCGCCTCGCCGGTGTAAAACCACTTTTAAGGGCGAAATACCATAGAACATTAGCACTGACAGCTCTTGAACTCGGTTTAGATGTACTGATCACGTTCAGTTTTATTGGTGATCGCTGCGCTAAAATGTTTATTAATCTCAGGAAATGGGTTCCGTAACCACCGCTTCATGTTATTCTATTAAATTGATTTCGTCCATGATTTGCATGACTACATCTATTTTCACTCTGTCCTCTGTTCTGCCTTGTGATTTTTGTTTGTCCTGTGCTCATTATGAGGTGAACAATAAAGTATATATAGTGATAAATTATATTATGAAAAGAAAATGTTTGGGGCCTAACCTACTATAACGTGTCAACTCCTACATGATTCCGTTCTGAAAAAGAAACAATGATATGCGTCTTGTTATTACGTATACTTTAATCAAATACTAATATAGTGATAAAATGGATTTTTCATTGATAATTCCCTCATACTTCTTTATTAATCTTAATATTTTTGTTCGCTTGCAGATAATAAGCTACGGAATGCCCTATATGATGCAATGGACTACATTGACGTTAGTTTCTTAAAATACTCAATGTGGAACGAGTTTCCAATGAACGTGAAATTTGTTTTGGGTTTCTTTAGTTTGTACATTTCTTATAATATCGCTTTATTACAATTCTTATATTAATTTTATATTAAAGAGTATTATTTTTGTAATTATTTATATTATATATATTATTCCAAGATTTTGGTTTCAACATACCATAATCTCTAGCTGTGTGATCTTATTTACCTACATTAAAAAATAAATCGTCCATACCTACTTACCTTAGGTAGGTTTATACAAATAATATAATAGGTTTGTCTTCTCGTTTCTGATTTCTATCATGAGAATCACATGACAATGGCTTTTTTTATGACGTGACAACTTTATTTAAACGTATATAATGTTTTTTTTAAATCTATTATCAGTCAGTTGTCTTTTATCTATCGTGCATTAATAAGTTCCAATAAATATACTATCTTCAACCATCGATTTAATTTATCGTAAATGCTTAGAAATAACCCAGCCATAAACTGGGTAGCTATAGTCCTATTGATTCTTCTAATATGTCAAAGTCAAACCACGACAAATATTTTCCGTGAAAGTTATGTCCTCGTAGTATGATAGCAATTCATTTTAAGTGTGCTAAAAGTAAACTTTCATGCTTGAAATAATACTTCGCTTTAAGCACTTTATCAAGCGCTCGAGAAACGACAATAGGACTTAGCTAATGAAAAAAGTCGCTGTGTGTTTAGCAACATTGTAAATATATCGCACTGGGTCAAATGCCTTTTTCGCCAAGGCAAGCAGAGAAAAGGGATCAACTCGTTAAAAATAAATAAAAGTACCTCTTTGGTACTATACTTACTAAAAGTGACAATAAGTACTACTATTGAGCATAAAATCCCCTGCTCAAACAAAGTGCTATTGGCTTTTTCCATTTGCGATTTCACAGTCAAGTAACAGTCCGGCGTCTGAATTTTTATTTAAACACAACCGGTGAGTATGGGAAGTATGGCTGCAATTAAAGTGGCCAGAAACTGGCCACTTTAATTGCAGCATCAGTAGCTTTCAACAGGTTCTTCACAGTGCAGGTGTATGGGCACTTGGGGCATTTCAGTATGTGAGTTATTTTCTGGACAGGAGCATTGCACTCACACTTGTTATCAGACTAATCTCTAAGACCCCATTTATCCAAGTTGTATTTCAGTATGTGAGTCATGTTCTGGACAGGAGCACCGCACTCACATTACGTATCAGGACTAATGTCTAGAATCCCATTTTGCCAAGTTGTATTTCAGTATGTGAGTTATGTTCTGGACACAAGCACCGCACTCACACTAGGTATCAGATTAATCTCTAAACCCCATTTATCCTAGTGTATTTCAGTATGTGAGTCATGTTCTGGACAGGGGCACCTCACTCACGCTAGGTATCAGACTAATCTCTAAAACCCCATTTTGCCAAGTTGTATTTGCAATGCGGCCTACCTGTCTAGCCGACTAATCCTTTCACCATGACGGTAAAACCCAAACGACATTCATCAGTTTTTTTATGTTTTAAGTACCTACCACGTAACAGGGGGTGTACCTTCCTGTTACCATTATCAGGCACTAACAATTCCTGTTTATTAATATCAGTCTTGAACTGAGCATTGTTTTAACTCTTCAGTTCGTATTGATATGCTCATGCTTGTATATTAGTACTCGTGTATAATAAAGCAAATATTATCCTATACAGTGCTCTGGTTCTCTTCGTTATAACACTTTTTACGATTTCTGAGATGAAGTGTGTAATATAATTTGCATTGGTAATGCATCCATAAAATTGGATTTTTTTTATAAATTTGAGAAGAATGTGATATGTGTTAAAATAAGTCGCATTAAAGTTACAAATGCCACTACATTTAAAACGTGTGGATATCTAAAAATTTCTATAGTCACCCTCGGAATGAGTTTACCACGTCCAGGTTTTATGACCCTTGTTCAATATAAAACATTGAGCAGTTCTTGATAGTTTCAGGCTACAATGACTCTGAAAGTTGTATTAGGTATAGACGAGATAATAATATAATTATGGTGGTAAAAAAATAACTTACCAAAATATGCACGCAATGTGTAGCTATAACTCCAACGAGAACTGTGCCTATACAACCAGGGACCAGGCCGGTGTTTTTAAAGGCAGCTGGCATCGCAAGCAATCCTGACCCTAATGAAGATTTGAGTAGGTGGAAGAATGCACCTAAAGTCCTGTGAACAAAAAACACAACATGATTTTTATTTTTTATGTGTTCGTATTAAAACTAGTTATGTGTCAAGGGTATATTGATCAATATCATTACATTGTATTAATCAAAGTCATTTTCCACGTCTGTCTTTTTCCCTGTAAAATCCTAAACCACCATTTAGTTTAAGTTATTAAACTTTTTTCCAAAAAAAATACAATAGACTTCCAAAAAAAATTGCAAAGTAACTTTAATTTCGGAAGTCGGTTGTATTTTTTTTAAAAGTTTTTTTTTTTACTTTTTAGTTGTTGTTCACTTCGGGGTACCCCCGAAACTAAAACTAAATAGTAAAGTTATGCCTGAATTGATAGCCCACACAAAAAATTAGGGTGTATCAGGGTGAACTGTATAAATCTGTGTACCCCTTCAGAACGTGTCAGCGTGATGTTATGAAGGGGTGTAAACAATAAACAGAATTGCAGAAATTCCAGAAGGTTTGCTACCATTTACTGAAGAGTTCCATTATTTATCGCCGAAGTTCTTCATCAGAGCTTCACCCAACAGAAGAAGAATTTTCCAAATTGGTTCAGGAGTGTTCGAGTAATCGGGGAACATACATAAAAGTATAAAAAAAAATATTCCGACGAATTGAAAACCTCCTCCTTTTTTTTAAGTCTGTTGAAAAGAGCATTAAACGAGGAAGGTTTGTGTGTACCTATAATTTGTAGTCGTGTGGAGCCGGGGCTTGTCGTTAGTAAATGATGAAAGATTTTCTTTAACAGTGTCATATTTTATGAACTGCATCTGCCCATTGATTATGAACAACTTTCTTCGAGAAAACTGAGGCAATTCTCAAAAAAATGTTTACCCCCATACAAATAATGATCAGCTCTCAGATCAGTGTATAGAAAGTCTAATTTATTTTTGGGATTTTCTATTTTTCTTAGAGAAAGTTGTTCAATTCCATGGGTAGAACCGGTTCTTAATATATGACCACAGCTTTCCGTTACATCTGTATATATAGTTTACTAACTTCTGCCAGCGGATTTGCCCGCATAGTAATAAGTAGCCTATATTTTAATCAGGATAAAATCTTGTAAAATTTCATTCAAATTCCTTCAGCCGTTTTTGCGTGATTGAAACACAAACATACAAAATTGCAAATTCTTTTTGCCATCGCCAGGCTGGCTATGATACAATCCTGAAAGCCATCGCGTTACCTATAACGTGTGGAGTTCACCAGGGATCAGCTTCGGGTACCCTTCTTTTTTCAATGAATATAAATAATATTCAGGAAATTAAACTACATGGCCACCTTTTCTATACGCAGATGACACTAGCTTATTTTATTTCGAATCTTCCATTCATGATTTAGTTTCTCAGGCTCAAGATGATTTAAACACCTTTTTTCATGGTTTCAATTTAATTTATTAACGATAAATAATTCTAAATAATTTAATTTATGTCTTGGTTAAAGCTAAGAATACAGTAATACCTCCACATACGAGTACACGCATACCACACACACACACACACTCCACATAATGTATTAGTTATCAACAGTGTGCCCTTTCAGCAAAATCACTTGAAAAATACTTGTATCTTTGATTAAGAATGGATAGTTCTCTATCGTGGAATGTTCACTTTTTTAGGCGGTGGGAAATCATCCAATGACATCTCCCGCTCTTGGGCTCCATCCTAGAGATGTCATAGGATGACGAGAGGGCATGTCAGACTCTTACTGACTAAAACCCAGCCCTGTTGCTTCCTTGCCCTGAATGCCGAGGGGCACGGTAACTCTGTTTTGAATTTATCCACAACCCCTGGGCAGGTGGAATGTTCACTTGGATCATTGGTCACTACTTGTATCCGAAACATTGTTCGATGTGTTCCACATAAACTGCGTCATACCATCTTAAACGCCTTATTAAAGCCACAACTACTTTATCTAGTTGAAATTTGGGGCAGTGCGGCCAAGACGAAGCTAGCAAGTCTCAAGTTGCACAAAAGTCTTGTTGATTATAAAAATGATTTTTTACTACCCTGAATGTTAACATCAACATGCAAGATTTATGAAGAAACTAAACAAAGACTGTTATATATTTACAATAAACATGTTTTTCATTAGGCACTCAACAAAAGTATACTGACTAATTTATCGTTTACAAGTAACCTAACGTAGCAGTCGCCGAGCTAGTTTTTAACCGACTTTCGAAAAAGGAGGAGGTTCTATGTTCGACTGTATGTATGTTTTTTTTTTTATGTATGTCCGTCTATTTCTCCGTCAGTTGTGGACCGATTTTCAAAATTCTTTTTTCATCCGAAAGAATATACTGCCAAGTTGGTTCCATATAAATTTTATCGAAATTGCTTCAGCGCTTTTGAGAAACTGAACAAAACAGAAAAATATGTATACCTCGATGACGTATTGGTGTTCTCCAAATGCTTAAATTCCACGTTCCATGGTATTGGGGTTTTTAGTTCTGGGGTATAACAACTAAAAAGTGAAAAATAAAAAACTTTTTTACAAAAAAAAAACAACCGACTTCCAAAAAAAATACACTAAAAATTATAAAATAACTTTAATTTCGGAAGTCGGTGTCAAATAACGAAGAAGTAAAATAAAAACACCGACTTCCGAAATTAAAGTTATTTTTTTTTTCTAATTTAGCGAAGATACGAGCTAAGTTTGGCAATAAAAAAAATCTCTTTTGAAGGAGCACAATCTTACAACAAAATACACTCAGGTATGAAAAAATTACGCCTATGTCAAAGTACAAAATTGGGTCTGTCTAATTTCCGCATCTGTCAATAACCAAAATCGGGTCTATTATCACTGTCATAAGTTTTGACGTAAATTTGCTTATAAAAACTGTGCTGCATATTTAATGACAAATAACACCCTTCCTACAAGCTGAATACATTGAATGGGTGTATCATAATTGCTACCGTTACGTCCGTGACGAATTTTATATATTTATATAATTTACTAGCGACCCGCCCCAGCTTCGCTCGGGTATAAATTATACATAATTATAAACCTTCCTCTTCAATCACTCTATCTTTTAAAAAAACCGCATCAAAATCCGTTGCGTAGTTTTAAAGATTTAAGCATACATAGGGATATAGGGACAGAGAAAGCGACTTTGTTTTATACTATGTAGTGATTTTAAGCATTGTTCTCATGTGACTTAGTGACTTTTTAGGGTTCCGTACCCAAAGGGTAACCAACGGGACCCTATTACTAAGACTCCGCTGTCCGTAAAAAAAAACGATTCTAGTAGGGAGCTTCCTTTCATTTTTTAACCGACGAAAAAAAGGAGGAGGTTCTCAATTCGACCGTATATATGTTTTTTTTTTATTTGTGTATGTTCAGCCCTCACTCCGTCATTTATGAACCGATTTTGATTATTCTTCTTTTGTTAGATAGGCTACACCTCATGGGTGGTCCCATGTCAAGGAAGTCAGGATCTGACAGTGGAATCCTGATAAAAATGAGAGAAAACCTCGAAAATTGTGGGCACGTTTAGCGTTTCTGTATGTATGTTCAGCCCTCACTTCGTCATTTATGAACCGATTTTGATTATTCTTTTTTTGTTAGATAGGATATACCTCAAGGGTGGTCCCATGTCAAGGAAATCAGGATCTGACAATGGACTCTTGATAAAATTGAGAGAAAACCTCGAAAATTGTGGGCACGTTTAGCGTTTCTGTATGTATGTTCGGCCCTCACTCCGTTATTTATGAACCGATTTTGATGTTTCTTTTTTTCTTAGATAGGGTATGTATACCTCAAGGATGGTCCCATGTGAAGGACATCAGGATCTGATCATGGGATCCTGAAAAAATTGAGAGAGAACCTCGAAAATTGGGCACGAATATTGTTTCTGTTTACTTTTCATAACTGAATCAGGTATTTGCATTTAGGAACCATCACATCATGAAACTGAGCTGATGATGGAAACCATACCTTTCCTAAACAATAGAAGTCACATATAAAAACTGGTTTTAGTGACAAATACCACTTAATATGCTTTGACGAAAAGACGTCTTTACAATATTGGAGGTACGAGTAACCTCAACTGGTCAATATCCTGGGAACTTCATGGAAGGATTGTTATATCATCAGCTCAGTGGCAAGAGGAATGATGAAGAATTAGAAATTAGCCTGAGAGTATTAAAAGATGATGCGAGCCACAAAAAATCATAAAATAAAAAACTTTTTAACAAAAAAATTAACCGACGAAAAAGAACTAAAAAGCAAAAAATAAATAAACCTTTTAAGTCTTGAGTAATGAGCTTATTTACCTACATAAAATATCAAATTTGATATAAACTAATTTTGAGTCGGCGCCAATTAATAAAATGATTAATTACCTACTTACAGCCTTCTTCATTTGTAAGTACAGACTGTTGTCAGCATTACCTGGCCCACCCTAAAATCAAACGACTTTGGACCCTCTGCATGTAACATTAAGGTTTATTTAATTTATATGAGCTTATCAGAAAACTGCTCGAGGATTTGATGAACAAATACAATAATAATATAGACACGCAAATTTGATCTTTAAAACGTTAGCATTAGGTTATATTTTATAACCATTTGTTATAATATGATAAGTGTAATAGCTTATTTTAATGATTGAGTTCAAGTAATTCTGGTCTCGTGGTCTGTGTGTTAGATTGAGAAAACCGAGGTTCGAGATCAAATCCTGCGACAAAGATATTGTTTTGCTTTCAATATAAAATTTGTATTCCAAAACTATTTCTTGTATTATTGTAAAGAACTACAGACTAGGTATACATAAACTTTTTAAAATGGTAATATTTTCACATAACTTGTAATAAGTGGGTAGTTGAAAAATAAATATTCGTATTCATTATAAAGCTGGTATTCAAATGCTACTATGGAGTGATTATTTAAAATACAAAATAATTTGCACGAGGAGAAGATGGTTGCTCGTGCTGTGCAAGAATAAACTTTATGATAGTATACTATATGGTTCAAATTTTTTTGAATATTGCGTCTAGCATTACAACTAAGATCAAATTTCAATGCGGCTTGTAAGAGTTGTGTTGGTCTTGTGGTCACTAAGGTAGTGCGATTTTCATCGTTATCTACGTTCGAAACCAAGTATAACCTATATTTAGATATTTTATTACACTTTTTTACATTTCTTTAATAGACCACGTTGGGTATTGTCTTTTTAATCGGGCAGTTTGTATAGAAATAAAACTAAAAAATTGCAAGTTTAAAATGTTTATTATTTCATTAAAACACTTAAGTAAGATAAAGTAAGTAAATGCTCATATATTTCCAAATTAATATACTTTTTATATTAGTATGCCATATAAACATTAAAAAAGGCATGCCTAGGCTTAAAAGTTTGTTATCGAGAAAATTCATTCATCTGTGAAATGCTTTACTTTATAGCTGCCTATATGTAGTGAATAAACATGTTATTTAAACAGAAAAAATCTGTTTATAACAATAACATCACCACATAATCTGCATAACATTTTAATGGTTGAACAATCAATCCATTGAGCATTTACTTACATGGTGTGTTTAAATATACCTACTAGATGAACTAGTAGCGGAATGGCACACCGTCCCCTGCTATAACTTGTTATAAGCGGCTACGCATACCGCGTCCCGGGCCTGCGCACGGCGAGTAGCGGGTAACTCGCCGTCCGATCAGCACCAGGCCCGAGAGTCGACGGCGCGTAGTGTTCCACGCGCGCCTCAAAGAGTTGTCAGCAAAGGACGGGGCCTGCCACGGCCAGTGCCTGCCCGGGGGTGGAGGATAAATTCGAAAGAGTTACCTCGCCCCCGGGCGCGTAGGGCAGGGAGGAACAGGGGTGGGTTTTAGTCAGTAAGAGTCTGACACGCCCTTCCGCTCCACCCCAGAGCGGAAAGAGTCATTGGATGATTTCCCACCCCCCAAAAAAAAAAAAAAAAAAAACGCATACCGCGCACCATGTTCCAACACAAATCTTTGCCTCTCATGTGCTCCCAAGTCGATGTCACGACCTCAGCCAAGTTGTGTTTGTTTCGCACTTCCGTTGTGTCCCAATTTAAAACCATTTGACCCCATAGATTTTCTATAGGGTTCAAATCAGGACTTTTAGATGGCCAATTAATAACTGTCACACCTTCTTGAGCAGCTAACCATTCCCGCACAATGCCTGCACGATGGATGGAGCAGTTATCGTGCATGAAATAAATATGTGACGTTGGATAGGCAATTCGCACAGTCGGCAGCATGACGTCACGCAGAATCTCCAAATAAAAACTGCTATTAAACCTACCACCAACTTCCACCAATTCACCAGGTCCCATGGACGACATCCAGCCCCAGTAACCCCGGGTTATTCTACCGCTGGTTCTACAAGGTAGCAAGCACTTCTCGTTGTAACGTTCTCCTTTCCTCCGCCATAAGATTTTACGTCCATCTTTGTCCGATTTAAATGATTTTTCATCAGTGAAGATCACAACATTTTCTTCCCAATTAAAATTTAAATATTCCTGGGCAAAACGGACCCTTTCTGCACAATGAGCAGGTGTCGATGCAATTTTCTGTGCCGGTTTATAATTCTTTATCCCAGCAACGTGTAAATGCCTTCTCACTGTTTCCACTAAAATATTGTGGTTTATTGCGGTTGCACGAATGGGCAAAAATGGATTTTCAACGTGGCTTGAAACAATAGCCCGGTGGCGTTCAAATTCGGGACTATACTTAATGGCTTTTGCTCCTGGACGAATCCGCTGAATATTTTCATTGTCTCCATAACGTCTTAGCCATAGCCTGACCGTATTTCTCTAAAACAAAAATAAACATTTTTGGAACCGTGTATGTAACCTGTAAGGAGTGAATGTAATGGTAAAATAGCCAACTACGCGTTCATTCATCACAATCAATAAAATAAAATAGGTATAAAAAAACACTTACTTATATTAAATCGGCGACCAATCTCTCTAATTCCAACATTCTGCTCATGTAAAAATATTATTTTATGTTTGGTATAGTCGTCAAGTTGCGACATGATGCTATATTACAGCAAATTGCTTAAAAATACTTAACGAGTTAAACAATTTACAAATGTGTGTGCGCAGTCACTGCTATTAGGCGTAGTGTAAATTTTGTTACTTAGATGAATTTATGATCTACCTTACGAAGTAAATATGTTTTACTTCGTATTCAACCATTCTTGATAAATATAAATTCTGTGAACAAATATTTAAATTACCCACCCGTTTACAAGATAAGTTATTAGGCGAAAATCATATTGGTCGTTCTTTAATATTGCAAGCAATATTGTAGAAATGAAAACAAATTAAAAAAGAAACTGATGTATATGTGGACTGTGTTTTCGAACCCACATGCTGTTCGTCGTCAATCCAGCATCAAACCGCTAAGCCACAAGAACTTGTTGGGAATACGCGAAATCAAAGATTGGGTTGTAATTATGTAGTGTGACTTAAAAGCTTTTCAACTTTAATATTAACGAGATAATGATCAAAATAGCTTAACAAAAACATATATAATGCCGGTGGCTCCGACTTTGTTGGGTGGGTTTACCTTAACGTTACGTGTTAAAGATCAAATTTGCGTGTCTGTGTTATTATTGTATTTTTGTTCATCGAGTGCTCTAGCACTTGTCTGATAAGCTCATATAAATTAAATAAACCTTAATGTTACATGCAAAGGGTCCAAAGTCGTTTGATTTTAGGGTGGGTCAGGTAATGCTGACAACAGTCTGTACTTATAAAATTTAGATATTTAATAATCAGATTGTTGTTTGGCGCCGACTCAAAACTAGTTTATATAAAATTTGATATTTTATGTAGGTAAATAAGCTCATTAGTCTTAATTTTTAGTTCTTTTTCGTCGGTTAATGTTTTTGTTAAAAAGTTTTTTTTAATTTATTTATATTTTAATTATTTGTTGAAAATTTTAACTGTCTACCTATTACGGATCATGAGATACAGCCCAAAAAAAGACCCAAAAAAACGTGCCTTATTTGTTTTTTTTTTCAGTTCATGGTACGGAACCCTTCGTGTGCGATTCTGACTCGCAATGGGCCGGTTTTTTGAGAATTAAATATCTTTAAACCTAAAAACATTATTTTCCATGAAGACTATTTTTAATGTCCATCGTTCCTTTCTAAGAAAGATCTTTTCAGAAGATAAAGTATAAAGTAACTTGTAATTGTTATTTCTTAAAATTTCAATAATAGCTGGTTTTCTAATAATATTTTTATTTTAAAGATTCATGAACATCTTTTCCATAAAAGTTTAAATATTTTGCTATCGGAAAGTATTCGAATTCTTAGAAAAATATAAATGGTTTGTTGTGTTATCTACAACAGACTGACGTCGGCGTCGCTTTTTTTCTTTTAAATTGAATTAAACTTGGTTTGAAAGATTCCATTTTATTAGCATTGCCGGGTTTATTTTGTTATAACATAATAAATAATAATGTTGCTCATTTGCTCCATGGTTGGTTACGTAGAGTTCTAAGGAAATTGCGCAAGAAAGCACTACCACTTTTTTTTTTTTGGATGGTGGGAAATCCTCCAATGACTTCTCCCGCTCTAGGGTGGAGTGGAAGGGCGTGTCAGACTCTTACTGACTAAAACCCACCCCTGTTCCTTCCTGCCCTGATTGCCCAGGGGCGAGGTAACTCTTTCGAATTTATCCTCAACCCCCGGGCAGGCATCGGCCATGATCGGCCCCGTCCCTATAGCTGACAACTCTTTGAGGCGCGCGTGGAACACTACGCGCCGTCGACTCTCGGGCCTGGTGCTGATCGGGCGGCGAGTTACCCACTACTCGCCGTCCGTAGGCCCGGGTCTACGGTGGCCGGAGATCGTCTCACGGCGCCCGAAGCCCCTGGTGTCTCCTGCGGCGGCTGCTGCTGAGGGCGTTAGGGCGACTCTGCTGTTGTTGAGTCTCCCTAACGTATGCCGCCTCCCTCTTCGCGAGCATTACTGCTTCGCAGAAGGAGGAGACGGCTCCCCATTCCCTCTCGCTCCGTACCATGGCCTGAACCAGGACATGGCGCGAGAGGTCGCTGCCGCCTATCGCATCCACGAGGACACGGCGGTGCTCTGCCCAAGCGGGGCAAACCTCCACCGTATGCTCCACCGTGTCCTCTGGGCGATCCTCGCAGTGGAAACACCCGGGGGTCACCTTCGCCTTGATCCGAAACAGGAACCTCCCGAAACAGCCATGTCCGGTGAGAACCTGCGTCAGGCGGAAGGTGAGGTTGCCGTGACGCCTCTCCAGCCACTCCTCAAAGAACGTACGACACGTTACGTGTGCTCAGCACAGAACACTCAATGTCGTTGGCAGTTAATAGCGCCTTAACGTCCTACTACCGCCCAAGTGGCGCCCTCTTTGAATAAAAAATCGTAGCTTAGCATAGAAAAATTAAAAAAAAAGAATCCTACGTCACGTTTGTTACAAAGAGGATAAAGTATTTTTACGTTATTAAAACATTCAAAGTAGTAAGCAAAAGTACCAAAATCGGCCGTTTTTGACACTTTTGCTTACTACTAACAAAGTAAAAATACTTTATCCTCTTTGTAACAAACGTGACGTAGGTTTCTTTAAGATTTAGTTTTTTATGATATGCTACGATTTTTTATTCAACGATGGCGGCACTTGGCGGGTAGTGGACCCTTTTTTCTTTTTTGGGGCGGTGGGAAATCATCCAATGACTTCTCCCGCTCTGGGTGGAACGGGAGTGCGTGTCAGACTCTTACTGACTAAAACCCACCCCTGTTCCTTCCCTGCCTGAGTGCCCAGGGGTGCGGTAACTCATTTTCAGAATTTATCCGCTACCCCTAGGCATGCAGGTACCGGCCACGATGGGCCCCGTCAGTGGTGGCTGACACACATCTCTTGTTCGGCGCGCGTGGAACACTACGCGCCGTCGACTCACGGGCCTGGTGCTGATCGGACGGCGAGCTGCTCGCCGTCCGCAGGCCCGGGTCCTCCTTATGGGATACGGGTGCCGCAGTAACGACAGGTAGGTACCTACATTCTACTAATATTATAAATACGAAAGTTTGGATCACTCAATCACGCCAGAACGGCTGAACGGTCCTGGATGAAAGGCACAGAGATAGATTTTAGTCTGAAATAGTAAATAGGCTATAATTTATAGTGAAGGAAGTATTAATTCCACGTTTGAAGGTAGTGAGACATAAATAGCTAATTGCTGGGAAACAGGTCTCCTCTCTATGAGAGGTATGGGTTATTCACAACGCAGCCAAATGCGGGTTGGTGGACGTTACATGTTTTCAAATTTTTGGTTCAAGGATATGCCGATTTTCTCACGATATATATGAGAAATTGCAGCATTCTCTCTGTAATGGTAGTGCAAACGATACCACTGGAATTGCGGATATCTATAGGTTACATCCAAAAAGCAAACGCAGACAATAAAGACCTTGCCCAAGGGTCGTGGATAAAAACGAAACAGAGTTACCGCGCCTCTGGGCACTCAGGTAGAGAAGGAACAGGGTTGGGTTTTAGTCAGGAAAAGTCTGACACGCCCTTCCGCTCCACCCACCTCCACCTAATTCATGGCAGTCACGAGACATTCAACAAACCTCCGCTTTGCTGACGATATTGTGTTATTCTCAACATCATCTACAGAACTTAAAAAAATGCTCCAAGATCTGAGCGCGGCAAGTCTTGAAGTTGGGCATGTGTTGCAATATGTCGATGAGTATACGTATTTGGGCCAGTTAGTGTCTTTTAAAAATAGGCAAGACAAAGAAGTTGAAAGAGAGTCCAAAATGCTTGGAAGACCTTCTGGGCCTATAGAACACTTGACAGGAAGTCTTCCTTTGACACCTAAAAGAAAACTCATTGACATGTGCATCCTGCCCGTTCTAACCTACGGTGCACAAAGTTGGTCACTTACCGAACAACAGAAGTCCAAACTCAAGATTTTTCAACGGGCAATGGAGCGCAGCTTAATAGGTGTGAAGCGATCAGATCGCGTCAGAAACACCACCCTGAGCTCCATAACTCAAGTAGCAATCGTGGGGAAAAAACAGCTAGGTTGAAGTGGAACTGGGCTGGCCACGTTGCAAGAATGCACCCAGACAGGTGGGCAATGATCGTCACTCATTGGGCGCCAGAGGGAGGACATCGCCGTCGAGGTCGACCGCGGCGAAGATGGTCTGTCGATCTGATTAAGTTTGAGGAGCAAACTTGTTCAGAAATCGTCACTTAAAACTATAATACCAACTTAAATTATAAAAATTACTTACGAAGTAGGATGAACAACATTCCTGTGTTCAAAAGGATTGTATTCATCTTCCTTATCATCCTCTTTTCTGTCAAGCGTGATCGTTGATTGAGTTGTAGACGGAACATTTTCTGTGCTGCTACGTACACTGAAATTGACAAAATACGCATTAAATAAATTATACAAACTATAAGTGGTCGCACGTAACTTGACCATAGTAAAGGTTTTCTGAACTTTTATATAAACTTTAACATTGCTAAATTGCACACTTTTCCGTGCGCGTAATATGCTTTGGGGTATAACGTCTTTTCTTCACATATAATAATGTGGAAAAGGCTTTCGGGCTTTGGCGCGATAAGTCAGGGGAGTGTGTGATTATTACCTCACTAAAACCACCCCCATCAACATATGGAAGATTAAATATAAGATTCTCCGTTAAATATAAGATTTTTATTAAAGTTATTTCAGCTTTGTTATTCATCAAACCATATTACACAAATCACGCGTCAAAAAAAAATACACTTTACTTATTTTCTGTCCATCTTTCAGAACTTATTTTAATATATTAAGTGATGACGCAGTTTATCTTCTTTCTTAGGCTCGAAGTAAGTATAGAGTGAGCGAGCAAAACGAGCGAACGAAGCCCCCGTCATCCCCATCATATTAGGTTCTTTCAAACCCTGTAGACAGGAACAGAAGCCTCACGTAGCGGGGCTCCGCAAGCTTATTCTAATTACGACTGTTGTCAGCACATTACTGACTGAATAACCGACATTGACTAGAATGCTTAGGTACCAAAATAAAATAAAAAATTATTAGCAAATCAAATTTAAATATAAATAACAATTTTAACTCCTAAGGCCTAAGTCAAAAGTTTATAAACCCGTGTCACGATGTGCTGCTCTCTTCATTCATACTATTAGTGCTGCAGACATATTTAATTTCCTATGACATTTTTGAAGTAAAACTTGGGGAGTAAGCTGATGAATGCGTGCGCGATGCACGCTCGATCACACTTTTCGTAACGCTCTCGGCGTTATGAAAAGTGTGATCGAGCGAGGCGAATGGAAGATGAAGAGTAAAGAAGTTTGACTTCAGTCGTGTGGTCTAAAGCACACTCGTTTTTTTTTAAAGGCTGAGGCTGTTTGTGAACAAACTTCGCTTTCAAGTGAGGAAGTGAGTACATACTAGGAAATACATGATTGAGTCTGACATCAGTAATATAAATATTGTTTAGCTAAAGCGTTTCAGTGAATAGTTTTCAGCGAATTTAGAGTTATATTTATGTTACACGTGTAACCTTTTAGGACCAATTAAGGCAATAGCGTGGTTCAGATAAATTCCTAAATGCTTTAAGTGTCGCAATATTATTTCCTGGAATTGAAACATGAAAATTGTCATGTAACCTTTTGTAGGTAGAAATGACATGGGTGAATATTACCATTTTCTGTATCGTTGTCCCGTCATAATATTAAAGAAACCCTACTAATATTATAAATGTGAAAGTTTGGATGCTTAAATGGATAGATGTTTTTTACTCAATCACGCCAGAACAGCTAAATGGAACTCGATGTTTGGCACAGAGATAGATTCTGAAACAGCACATAAGCTAACTTATAATGGGGAAAGTAATTAATAAGTCATATAGCATAACGTGAATGCGAGAACTATGTATGGCGTTATATTCATGTAGATTTTATGATTGTCTGACAGTTTGAGGATTTTTGCGGCCTACCCAAATGTCCTTACTTTGGTATTTATCGTCGGTTCGTTGAGCTCCTAAAAGTTCTGAGTTGAGCTTCACGATAACTTTTTTTTTTTTTTTTTTTTTTTTTTTTTTTTTTTTTTTTTTTTTTTTTTTTTTTTTAAAAAAAACGTTGCCCCACACTAGGAATTACTCCTGTATCGTGGGTGCGTTCACAAACATTTAAACTCACATACACAAGACACCCAGACCCGGAACAACTATCTGTAGGCCATACAAATATTTGTTCCGTGCGGGGATCGAACCCGCGACACGCAGCGCAGCAGTCGAACGCTCAACCACTACGCCAATCGTGCCGTCACTGACAAATGCTTGCACTGTCTGGACAGGTCTACTCGAATTTGCGTGTAGCTTTCCTCAAAAGCTCATCCCAGACATAAACGTACATGGTTCTCATATGATTAGACCAGTACATATTGTATGGGATTTAACACTTTAAAAAAGACTTTGGCTCTGAGTTTGTTTCGGTGTTTCTTCTCAGGGTGGTCAGCTACTGACGGTGCCCATCGTGGCCGGTGCCTGCATGCCTAGGGGTAGCGGATAAATTCTCAACATTAGTTAAAGAAGGAACAGGGGTGGGTTTTAGTCAGTAAGAGTCTGACACGCCCTCCCGCTCAACTGAGAGCGGGAGAAGTCATTGGATGATTTACCACCCCTCCAAAAAAAAGGTAGTCAGCTAGGAAACACCGGCCTCATCTCGCTAAAACTGACAAAAAAAAATGTTTACGTGTAAAAGTGTGGTTTTAACAACATACTTACAAAAAATAAAATCTTTAATTATTTATCATTAAATAATTCCACGCGGGAGAAGCCGCTGGTAGAAACCAGTGATAACTTTTCTATGGCAAGTTACTTAAATCTCGGGAGTTACTAAACTTTTTTTTTTTACAAAACGTTGCCCTTCATTAGGAATTATTCCTGTATCGTGGGTGCATTCACAAACATGTAAACTCACATACATAAGACACCCAAACCCGGAACAACTATCTGTAGGCCATAAAAATATTTGATCCGTGCGGGGATCGAACCACTCAACCACTGCGCCAACCGTGCCGTCATTGACGACATTTAGGGTTAGCCTTGTTAATGTTGTCAAATTTAGATCAGAGAATAAATGAGGCGGTGGGCGCAAGAGTGGCGGGGGGCGCAGAGACAAAGCGTTTTAAATTGTGTCTGGAAATGATACACCACTCTTGTGCTCACCGCCTCAAGTATAAAAAAGCATGTTTTAAGTAGCAAAGGTCCAAGCGTTCAAGCTAAAAATAGTGGGCCAGCCATGTTTGTCGAAGGAGCGATAGTCAGTGAAGCATTCAGGTCCTAGACCGCAGTCCTTGAGTTAAAATTATCTCTGCTGTATTCTGACCTTTTGCTGGTTTTTTGATGCAAAGATAATCTGTCAAAAATTCCCTATCGATCAGTAGAAACAGTATTTTCCTGCGATCCCAAGATAAGTTAGTAAAATCGCCGTTAAATTCCCTTGATTTTATGTAGGTAATTCAACGGTGTTTTTTGTGCGTAATTCAAAATTTGAATTTGTCAGATAACGACATTATAATAGTAGTTTGTGGACCGCAGTAGAGTGGAGACTGCGTATAACTACGTTAATCGATGACCATGGTAGCTGGGAGAAACTCGATTCGGGAAGTGGCGGTGCTTTGTGGCACATTTCGAGAGGAATAAATTTTATAAAGGAAGAAATTGGTAAGAAAGTATCTTCATTTGTATTCATTAAAAAAGACCAAATTTAAAAAAAAACAATATGGTCGCTTTTAGGGTTCCGTACCCGAAGGATCCAAGCGGAGCCCTATTGTTGTCACTCACGTGTCCGTCTGTCGGTCTGCCCGTCCGTCGTCAGTCACAAAATTTTGTTACGAAGAATTTTTAATGTTCATTATAACGTATACTTTACTGATAGCAAATACCAATATTTTGTACAGAACCCTTAATGTGTGAAATCCGATACACACTTGGCCAGTTTTTTTCAATTCACATGTGCCCCAACCGTAACCGTAGATCGAGACATGAGACAGAGTCAAGAGACTGCACGCGCTACTTGTCTTAAGGCTTTGTATGATCACCAGTTCGTACATGTGACCGAGACACGAGACAGAGACGCAAGACCGAAGACAAGCAGACTGTCGCCGACCATGACATGTAGCAGCTTGTGTCGCTCTGGAAAAGCCAGTTTTTTTACTGTAAAACATGACTGCTTATTCTGGCAAAGACTGTGAATAGCTGATTGATCTGTTCACAGACAACACCCTTCGAAATACAATGCAGAATCCCACAGAGAAGGATTTTAAGAAAATTTTAAAAAAATCTTCGTCTCTTTCCTCTAATAGTAACTCTACTTGGCGTTCCATTACAGTGTAAATTTATAACACACTACGACACAATTGATTCCATCGACAGATCCTACGACACTGAATGAATAGGTAGTAGTTTTGATTGTGGTCGCGGTCTCGGTCTCGACCCGTAGTACATGCAGAAGAGACCGAAACACTTGTCGCGGTCCCTATCACCTGATGGTAAGCGATGATGTGGTCAAAGATGGAGCACGCTTGACTAGAAGTAATCTATTCACTCTTGACTTAAAGACTCCCAGGTTGTAGCTATCAGGAAACACAGACTCCGGCAGGGAATTCCACTCCCTAGCTGTACGCACGATGAATGTGTTCCTAAAACGTGTTGTGCGTGTGGACAGGATCTTCACCATGTACCGGTGGCACATCGCAGTACGTCTTGTGGTCCGTTGATGGAACGGGCTTGTCGGAATCAAATTATGCAATTCCGTCGCACACTCCCCAAAATGTAACCGATAGAAAACCGACAGGCTAGCAACTCGGGTCTTTGCTGCTATGCTCAAGACTGGAGCGGAGCTTCAACTCGATGAGCCTATCATTTCCGATGATCCTCTTGGCTCGTTTATCAATAATTGTCTCAAGGGCATCAAGGTGCATAAATAAATAAATAATTAGTACAGACAAAGTTATCTGTTTCTTTGTACTTATTATCTTTCAGAGTTGTAATTGGATAACAATGTGTCATTAACACCTACTTTTTAATAGTCTGCAGTTGTTACAGATTGTAATTAAAATAATGACGGCACTAAACTCGTTTACTGGGACATGTTTATTGTAGTTTACTATTTAAAGTGGAACATGTCAATTTAATCGCTGTATGATTATATTCTCAATGTTATCTATTTTTTATAACTTTCTCCAAATAAACCCAACTCAAGGTCAATTTAATTTTGCACACCGAGTTTTTAGGCCGCGGACACGAAGTCAGCGGGAGCGGGGCGATGCGGCAACGCATCGCGTGCTAAACCGGTGCACATCTTCCCCGCGCCGCTGCCTTCGAGGCCAATTCTTTATAAATCTATGCATTGAAACGCACCGCTCCCCGCACCTCCATCCGCTGACTTCGTGTCCGCGGCCTTATGGATATTTTGGTTTCATTTTAAATGTAAAATTATTGTGCAAGGATGCCATATAAATTGATTTAATGTTAGGTAAATTGCCGCCATTTATAGACAATAAGACATTAATACTAATATCATAATTTCGAAAGTAACTCTGATTGGTCTGTTTGTCTATTTGTTACCTCTTCAAGTCATAACGGCTGAATGGATTTGGATGAAACTTGTCACACGGGGAGACCATGTCCTGGAATTGGACGTAGGATGAGAGTAAGTTCCCTTGGGATATTGTTACTTTCATAGGAGCTAAACCACTGGCACAAGTTAATTAATTACTAGTACACATACATTATTAAACATTTTTTTTTGAGCAAAAATCATACCGAATGTAAACGTGAGTCTGAAATTTCGCACGTGCCATAATAGTTAAACAAATAAATACTTGTAGGTATATATAATTGTTAATTTTTCTTTGTCCACTTGATGGCACGTTTGTTTATTTTTACATGTAATTTTGTTTTACGGGCAATTTTATTCTTATGTAGGTACATAATTTAACCTGTGAAGCCCCGCGGCCAAATCCGGGTTGTCAAATTGAACCCCGACGACAACCCGGGTTGACAGCCGATATTTTTTTTTTTTTCTCTTTTTTTTTTTTTTTGTCCGACTCACCGGTGAGTTGCGGGGGTTCACTTTACCTTTTGTTAATTGACATAACTTAATAATTACTTAGCTAGGTACTTAGCTTATGTTACACTTGTAAAAAAAATATAATACCTACTGTAGTATTTTATACTAAGTTTTAAATGTTTTCAGTATTACTCTTTCAGTCTAGTGCAATATGCAAACTTGTTGGTTAGATTTTTTTCCTCTTCTTTTTCGAAAGCTCATAATTTTAAAGACAATTCAGTTCGTTCTGTCAGATTTCTTTTAAGGATATCAAGATTTGCTTCCGAACCGTATGGTTGAATTTTTTTGCTGAAATATAAAGCTGTTAGTATAAAGAAAAAAATGACGTCTAAATTCCCTCAAGTGTTTTGTTGCTCCTGCCATACAATATATATGCTTTCACAAATGGATTGTTAAAGGAGAGTTGCTCTCCCTCCGAATAAAGGTGGATTTACTATTTTTAAAACGGTATGTTAACTTCCACAACTGCATTGATGAAAGAACGCTGAACATTATTCAAAAGTGAGGAATAACAAGCCAGTTCTCTGGCTCCACCCGCCAACCCATCATACTCCATCCTGCAGGTTTAGGACGGCCACGATTTGGCGCTACCCTATTTTATATAAAAATATTGATTTGAAACGTGTGCAAAATTGTGGTAGAAAGAACTAATTATCATTATATGGTTATGCGATATGTATAATTGATAATTTATTACGAGTATGTATGTGAACTAAAAAATGGTGGGAAACACTCGATACATTATCTTAACGTAAACCGCAATTAATAAAATATCACAAATTAATAAGACACACATTCACAAGCAAAAAGACAAATTGATAAGCAAGAAGTCAAATAGCATCACCTACGTATTTGTAGGATTTTTTACTGTTTTATGCTATTTTGTGCAACGAAATTGCAACTTTTTTTTTTCTTTTATTATAATATTAAATTTCCTATCAATTAATATAATTTACAGACCTTCGGCAAATTTCGGCAACTGTCAAAACTCTAATTGAAAGTTTCAGGTACGCAAGAATGATATGTCACGAGATAAATATTTCTAGTAAATATATTTACAAATATATAGCCTTTTTATGCATACCAGTCAAAAGTAAATAGTATAAGCTTTCTGTGATGGTATAATACTTGTTTAGTTTTCATTGCTAGCTGGCTAGAAAATAATCATGAAAAAAATACGAATTCAGATTGTTTTGTGATAGTTTAGGAATGATCGTGTTTAGATGATCCTTTTTATAAACCAGTACCGACCACATACAAAATTTATGTATAATATAGTAGATTAACTTCTTAGCTACAGTTTGAGGTATAATACGAGTAACTGCGCCTATTTTTACTAAATGTATTTATGGCCAGGCTCTCTTAGGCACCTCCACATAGTGCGGCGGTGTGTGGCCGTTTATTTGAATACCCCGAGAACCGCTGCTAGACGGGTGTTCGTCGGAGAACAGATATGAATTCTACTCCAGGATCAGGACGTATTTTTTATTTACTATAAGTTCCCTAAATTATTTTAACCTTGTCTTCGCGCGATAGTTTTGAATTTAACCGTTTTTAGCTTTAAAGTGGTCAGCTTGACCTTTTGAGCACCTAATTTAAATTTAAATTTCTGCTAGTTAGGTAGATTTAATTTTACTTCAGTTTAAAGGATGTTTTGCGGCTATATCAGGTTGAGTTTTAATTAATAAGGATACATTAAAACATATCTTTAAATATTACTAGCTGAGGTTTTTGAAAAAATCAAAAAATTGGAAATTGGAGAAGACCAAAACGATGACGTTTTGGTCTTCTCCAACTACGAGTATGTTCAAATTCCATGTTCCATGTTATTGGGATTATCAATTCGAACGTAACTTTAGTATTTAGTTTTAATTCTGGGTTCTAAAAACTGAAAAATAAAAAACTTTTTTACATAAAATACAACCGACTTCCAAAAAAGAAATATACTTAAAATTTAAAAATTATTTTAATTTCGGAAATCGGTGTCAATTAACGAAGAAATAAAATACAAACACCGACTTCCGAACTGCCGTCAAATTTGTTCGCTCTATCATGGCCTCTCTCAAGGAACAAACTTCATCCCCGCCGGTTTTTGTTCCTATTTATAGCTTGGTCTGTAACATATACACATAAATAAAAAAATATGTCTCTCTAACCGTAACACAATAACGCAATTAGTGTTTCCCCGGACGAGGTTTTTCAAAAAGAATTATCTAAGTGCAGATTGTTTACTTAGGCTTAGACAATAAATACTATGTTTCACGTTAGGCCGGCAGTCATTGACCGATTACGTGCGATCTCTTCACGCTCCTCGAGTTAGTTCTAAGTGATTCATTAGACGGAGTTCCGCTTTACTGTTGATTTTATTAAGACGTGTTTCAGCAAAACAATTATCTTCTTTAATTATTGTACGTTATTTATCGTCGAATAGTTAAATTATGTGTGTATACTAGCGACCCGCCCCAGCTTCGCTTGGGTACAAATTTTACACTTAAACCTTCATTATGAATCACTCTTGGTAAAAACCGCATGAAAATCCGTTGAGTAGTTTTTGAGTTTATCGCATACAGACGCGTGGTGATAGGTAGATCAAACAATACAATATACACGTACATATATATATATGTAATCAAAATAATGTACGTAAAATAGGTAGTTACGTCTTAGGCTAGCCACTGACGTGTGATTTTTTGTCGCGTGACTTTTTTGTCACTGTCACCACCCACGATGCGCCTGTCAATCTTAAAATGGATTTCGTACAGATTGCTATAATAAGTGCTTTTGAAATAAGAAGAAGAAAAATGAAACGAAAAAAACGCTACTGGGTGCATGCCATATACACTGAAAGATTGTTTCAAGGAAAATTTTACACTCTATGTTCTAAACTACGTCAGTATTCTTAAACTATTTGTCACCGTATTGTCACGTCACTATGATCAGTGGACTCCCATGTTTCTTCATAGCACTCGACTGGGTAACAAAAGTCACGGTGACAAAAATTACAAGTCAGCGGCTAGCTTTATTACTAGTATCCGACCGAAACTTCCATATCTGGTCATTTTTAAAATAAAGAAAACATTATTATAATCCGTCATTACTAATGTTACTAAGCAAGCCATGACACGAGTCACGTCTGTGAGCTAGGACGCAGCAAAATAACACTTCGTAGCTCGCAGCTCAGTGCACCGAACTTATCCGATCGCAGCGCGGAACTTTCCGAATGTAGTTTCTAGTTCCGGCCGGAAGGCAGCCGAAACCGAAAGGTGTGTAAAGACTATACTTATTACCCATTAGCTCTGCCAGCGACCTCGCCCGCGTCGAATTCGTACTTCGCCATTATAAAAAAAAAAACAGCTCATCGAGTCGCAGCTCCATTGCAGAGTCTCGAGCATCGACGCCGAATTGCTAACATGTCGATTTTCTATCGGTTGCATTCTGGAGAGTGTGCGACGGAATTGCATAGTTTAATTCCACCAAGCCCGTTCCATCATCGGACCACAAGACGTACGATAATGTGCCATCGGTACATGGTGAACATTCCATCCACACGCACAAAACGTTTTGAGAAAACATTCGTTGTGCGTACAGCTAGGGAGTGGAATTCCCTGCCGGAGTCTGTGTTTCCTGATAGCTACAACCTGGGAGTCTTTAAGTCAAGAGTGAATAGGTTACTTCTAGGCAAGCGTGCTCCATCTTCGACCACATCATCAGGACTTACCATCAGGTGAGATAGCGGTCAAACGTGTGCCTATAGATGATAAAAACAAATATGTGCCAGCCATTATGCTATTCCAGACTATAATCCCTTTGTGTGCCAAATTTCATCCAGATCCGTCCAGCCGTTCAGGCTTGATTGAGTAACAAACATCATCCATCCCAACTTTCACATTTATAATATTACTAGCTACGCCCCGTGGTTTTGCCCGCGTAGACCGGGATAAAAAAGTAGTATAAGTCCTTTCCCAAAGTCTAGTTTAAATCTGTAACAAATTTATTTAAAATTGGTTCAGTGGTTTAGGCGTGACAGCGTAACAGACAGACAGAGTTACTTTTGCATTTATAATATTAGTAGAGATCCGATAGTAGGATAAGGTAGGTATTACAGTAGGAAGTAGGATGAAACCCGATGCAGCTTTTTACCAGTACCTGTTTTACGAGTGCATTGAGTGACTACATATCTGGCCTCCACAGACCAGTTCTTGGGTAGCTATGATACTCTTCAGTGAGACTAGTTGTCAGCTTTCGGCTGGCTTCAGTTTCTGACTACCCATAATGACTGTCTTAAATCTACAAAAGGTAGTCGGGAACTCGGAACCAATGGCATAATATTTTTTCCGGGGCACAGATGTGTCTCTACATATATAGACCCATCTACAGATCACCCATTCTAGCAAGCAAAATTTCATCTTAAATAGTTCCGTGCGGCAGTTTTTATTTAGCCATGAGCCAAACATGTCAGACTTATATTGAATTCTAATCTTAACCATATCGTACACTTACTTCTCACAATGTGATTACAATATGTGACAAGCTTAGCTGAGACGAAACGCAGGTACGGTGCAAATAAAATACAACAGTTTCCCATTTCGTTTAGCATAACAAAACACGATCATTTTCCTCTATCCACTACATTATGTATTATTACATCATACATTGGACTGATCGATCACCTTAAACTCAGATCATTCATCTTGCACGCAATACTGTCTTCAATGGGTGTTAGGGAATCCCCTTCTTCGGGGGAGTTCCCAGTACAAGCTTGGCAGTTATGTTAGGTAGGTCTATGTATATGGGCGCTCAAGCAAAACGGTTCCAGTAGTGGAGTATTGAGTTAATACTAGATTCGGTATCTAGACTAATCAATTGTTAGCAAAGATTTAAAAAAAAATCAAAAACTGACACATTTTTCTTATCGGAAATAGTATGTTGACACTCTGAAAAAGCTCAATTTGAGAAAAAGCCTAAAAAAGCCGGCCAAGAGCGAATCGGACTCGTGCGCCAAGGGTTCAGAACAAATCATATTTTTTCAGGTTTTTTTTAACTACCTTCTCCTTAGAGGATTTCCTGTAATCCTTATGTAAAGAACTACTTCCTGTATTTTTTTCTTAATTCAAGACCCAGTGGTTTCAATGGTCATTTGTCATTAATTTATTTTCTTACATAACTTTAAAACTATATACATAAAAATTATGAAAAAAATAAGTTCCAGACCCTCACAATATTCTTTTGATATGTCACACGGTGCAGTTTGAATAACTTTGTTTTTTCTTTCAAAAGTGACCTCCGTATTCCAAAACACCTTATTTAGGGTACACGTTCGTGTTTGGGTCAAGATATTCATATGTGTGCCAAACTTCAACTCTATCGGTCCAGCAGATTCGGAGCATTGGCTGTGACAGACTGACAGGCAGACAGACAAACAAGAGATCCTATAAGGGTTCAGTTTTTTCATTTGGACTTTTGGAAACCTAAAAAAGAATTTTAAGTAAAATAAAATTTTCTGGTACTTCAAAACATCATATACTTTATGACCTTGTAGATAGTTGAGAGCATTAATTAGTAATCAATTAAAATCGCGAATACAATTTTTTCACCCAACTTTATAAAACTGCGTATTTCTTGGAAACAAAATGCTGAGAACTGGACCCTATTTTAACCGACTTCAAAAAAAGGAGGAGGTCCTCAATTCAACTGTATTTTTTTTTTTTATGTGTGTTACCTCATAACTTTTCACTACGTGAACCGATTTTAAAGATTTTTATTTGAAAGCTGTTGCTTCACATGTGGTCCCATTTTAATTTGGTGAAGATCTGATGAAGAACTTCGGAGATACACAATGGAGCTCTTCAATAAATGATAGCAAACCTTCCAGAATTGCTGCAATCGCATGTCTGTATATTGTTTTCACCACTTCACAACGTTACATCACGCTGATACGCTCTGTAGGGGTATACAGATTTGTACAGTTCACCCTGATACACCCTAATTTCACCAACTATGTTCAAAATCCCTATTTTTGGGGCTATCAATTTGGGCATAACTTTACTATTAATTTAGTTTTAGAATGGGGTACAACAACTAAAAAGTGAAAAATAGAAAACTTTTTACAAAAAAAATACAACCGACTTCCATAAATAAAACTAAAAAATGCAAAATAACTTTAATTTTGGAAGTCGGTGTCAAATAACGAAGAAACCAAACTAGAAACACCGACTTCCGAAATTAAAGTTATTTTGCATTTTTTAGTTTTATTTATGGAAGTCGGTTGTATTTTTTTTGTAAAAATTTTTTTATGCTTGGACGCACACATATCAATATTGTGGTTCAATCGTGAATATGACAGTTGCATTCATTGATTGCCTCGTTGGTCTCGTGGTTCTTAAGTATGACTGCTGAACGTAAGGTCTTGAGTTCGATTCCCAGACCGGGCAAAAAGTGTAATTGGGTTTTCCATTAGGAATTACTCCGTTTATCGACTTCTAAATCCGGGCTGGATTCAGAAGTCAATGGTGTGACACCCCTTTTTCTTCTTTTTTTTTGGGCTGTGGGAAATTATCTAATAACTTCTCCCGCTCTGGGTGGAGTGGGAGCGTGTTAGACTTTTACTGCCTAAAACCCACCCCTGTTCCATCAGTTGCCTGTGGCAAGGGCCGAACTCTATTTTAAATTTACCCGCAGCGCTAGGCCGGTATAGGCCCTAGCGGACCCTGTCAGTTGCTGCTGACGTCTCTTGGAACACTACGCGCCGTCGATTTGGGCCTGGCTTTTATCGGATCACGAGCTACCCATTACTCGCCGTCCGCAAGCCCGCGCCTACGGTGGCCGGAGATCGGCTTGCGGCCCTTGGTAAGACTGGTTGTCTGACTTTCGGGCTTCTGATGATACGTAACGACTGTCAAAGATCCACGATTGACAGCCTTGACCAACGGCTTAACGTACTTTCCGGGGCACGAAGGAGTCTCAGTATGTAAAGGTCACCCATCCACGGACCAACCTCGGCAAGCGTAGTTTAACCTGATGGATTGACCCGTGCGGCTGTTATTGCTTTAGCCATGAGCTCCTCGAGGTACAAAATACACAATCATGTAGGTACACGATTAAAGGATTAAATCAAGCAGTATTTTATCTCGCAAAGACGAGTGCATTCCACTCATTGAGATTATAAGCAAAGGTGTACAATGTTGATAATAATTCATCAGAGTATTTAAATAACATGATATTTACTATGATTATAATAACAAAAGACAATTATGCTGTTATTGTAAGTTCTCCTTCTGATATAACATCATCTGTCAGAATTTTCTGAAACTGCTTATAACCGATTTAAAAAAAGGAGGTTCTATATCCGACCTTGTATGTATGTATGCTTGTTTTTCCGCGATTTTCTCGAAAACTCCTGATTCGATTTGGTTGAGGTTTTCGATAGTCAAATGCGTATTTTTCATGGAAGGTTTTAGTGTATAAACCATTAGGATATGATGAAGATCTTCGGAGATAGACAATGGAACTCTTCAACATCTAACAACAAACTCGCGATTACTGCGATCGTATGTCTATGAATTGTTATCACAATTTGATGGGGAACCACAACTAAAAGTGAAAAATAAAGAACTATTTTACAAAAACTAGAAGACTTCCTAAAAAAAAACAAATAAAGTGCAAAATAACTTTAATTTCGGAAGTCGGTATCAAAAAACGAAGAAACAAAACCAGACCCACCGACTTGCGAAGTTAAATAATTTTTGTTTTTTTTTGGAAGTCGGTTCTATTTTTTCTAAAAGAGTTTTTAACCTCATGCTTGTTTCTGCCGAAGTTGTACCTACCACAAGCGTGGAGTTTAGAAGTTGGTGCAGTAAAACCGATGGTTCTGCGCCTGATCTCTCCCTTGTCGTATCCAGACTATGAGAGAAAAAGAACAGAGAGAGCACCTATGTTTGCGCACACGCTTGTACTCGTTATATCTCCTGCATAATTGACTAATCTCCGTTGATGCCCTAATAGCATTTAGTGTTGGCATTTGGTTGGGCCAACAATAGACGCTATCATTTTATTGTTGGCCCAAGTTATTAACCACTGTAATTTAAATTCGGTCAGGAGAATTATTATTATTACTTATTGTACGAGCATCGCCACATGATATGTATTGTTTTAGTTTTTACCTGAACAAGAATTTGCTTACTCGCCGATCACTTGTGTATTCGCTGACTTAGCTGTCGCGCCCACCACAAATAACCTACTTTTTGCATAATATTGTTTATTGTTTTTACTAATAAACTGTCAATCAGTTACGGAAACAAAACAGTTATTTTACTTCCTGTACACATCCCGTGTGATGCGTCCATCTACTACATACTACAGCTCACTGTACGGAGCAACTGCCCGTACACCTATAATATTATATATATTGTGATCTATACCCTGTATTAATATTGTGAAATCCTGCAGGCTTAATTTGCATGTATAGTTATGCATTTTTAGGAGGAGCTCGTGGCTTAAGTAATAACAGCCACACGGGTCAATCCATCAGGTTAAGCTAGGCTTGCCGGGGTTGGTCCATAGATGGGTGACCACTCCGTGCCTCGGAAAGCACGTTAAGCCGTTGGTCCTGGTAGTCAATCGTGGATCTTTGACAGTCGTTACGGGTGGAAATTATGTTTTTCTTACTCCTCCGCTGTCTTTTCTGATTAATTTCGTTGCGGGACCCAAGACAGTTTAATCGTTTCTCTGGGACTCGTCGAGCTTCATTACCTCGGCGTTTTTTTCTGGTGGTCGCCACTGTTGATTCTGGCTTACAGAAGTTACAGTGGTTTGGGAATAGTGTGGCGGGCTTATCCCAAAAAAAAAAGTCGTTACGGGTCGTCAGAAGCCCGAAAGTGTGACAACTAGTCTTACCAAGGGGTGTCGTATTACCCAGTTACTGGGTTGTGGAGGTCCGATAGGCAGTCGCTTCATGTAAAATACGTATTCAGTTGCATCCGATTAAACTGGAAGCCTACCCCAAGACAGTTGGGAAAAGGCTAGGCAGAGAGGTTTCAGCATTTTTAGACAAATAAAATTACTTATATCTTAGTTTACTTATAGGTTTTTTTTTTAAAAAAAAAAAAAAACCTATAAGTAAACTAAGATAAATTACTTATATCTTAGTTTACTTATAGTTTACTTATAGGTAGATGGTGCACTAAAGGAAAAGTGCTGTAATAGGGGAAACTAAAGGGCTACAGGCATTTGTGACAAGACTATCGAGATTCGAAAATCTAGGTTCCCATAACGGTTCATGCCAGGCCCGGATGGTATCCCTGGTCGAGTATGGGTTCTGTCTCTGTCTTCCATGGGGGACACCTTAAGACGGCTGTTCAACAGCTGCCTCCGTGTCGTGTTCCCCATTAACTGGAAGGAGGCTGGCTTGGTCTTGTTGAGGAAAAAGAGACTTGTCATCTCCCTCGTCATACCGTTCCATTTGCCTGCTCGACGAGGTTTTCAAGCTATTTGAATGAATTATTGCTTAAAAACTCGCTAAGCACCCGTCGCGAGTTCCCATAATGACGTTTGAATTTTTCGTAAGTCGGTCATATCTGGTCATAAGAGATTAAGCTTCGTTTCACAGTAAAGCAATATAGCTTAATTTCTCGAAAGAATTGACCACGTAATAATTATATTGCATACTGTTCTGCAAGGTAAAAAGTATAACGTAATAGTCGCTTTGCCTACAAGGTGAACTGCTTTGGTGTCGCAACTCTACTAAAATATAATTTAAATAGATGTTTGTGTTCTATAACTGTGAATGAACCACTGCAAGAAAGATAAATGAAGATTTTATAATATTTAGGTACCTACAAATTTAAAGATTTACTGCCTAAAAAGATTATATATATTACAATGGTGTATATACTAAGCAGCTCATGACTTGTATCAAAGAAAACATATTTTGTCAAAATAAATAATATATCACGTTTCCAACGCACGAGACGAGACAAGAAAACACATGAGAATGTTATGCGTAACCATCCGTCAAGTTACTGGAATGGTCGAGACGCCCTTACTTTTCTTGTTATATGTTTTGTAGTGAGACTTAGCTACTTTATACAGGATGTAACAGAGTTGGGTGTTCATTTTAAACTGCTTCTGTCCATGGAAAGAAAATCGTTTAGTCTTTATTCAAGGAAGTCCCAAAAATAATTACAGGTATTTTGACTAACAAAATTATCATCAGCTGATCAGAATAAGTATGGGAGGTTCAATATTTTTTTTAGATCTGTGACTTTCTTGAAGGAAGATGTTTATTTCAATGGCCTCCCCATTGAAATAAACCTCTTCCTTCAAGAAAGTCACAGATCACACCAGTATTTAAAACGTGACCACCCCTTTCCGTTACAGCCTGTATAAGCCACATGGTTTTTTTGGACTCATTAATTGCAAGTCCTTAATAATATTACTACTAATACTGTATCAAACGGGTTTTTTATAAGCAGGTAGGTAAGTAAAGAATAAAGATACAAACACTTTTTTTAATCTGATTAAAATATCTCGTGAGAAAATCCAACTTGTTCTTGTGGTTTGTCTGCAGTAATAATGTATTTGTGTTCATGTTTTGTAGTTTTTTTTGTGTCTGACTACATTAACAAGTAAATTGTTGTGCAACAGAGCTTATTTTTAACCGACTTTAATAAAGGAGGTTCTGTATTCGACCCGTACGTATGTATGAATCTTGTTTGTCCGCAATTTTCTTGAAAATTACTGATCCAACTTGGATGGGGTAGCCCAACCAAACCAACCAGGTTTGGTTGATTTTTTTTTTGTGGGGTGGGAAATCATCCAATGACATCTCCCGCTCTGGGTGGAGCGGGAGGGCGTGTCAAACTCTTACTGACTAAAACCCACCTCTGTTCGTTCCCTGCCCTGAGTGCCCAGGGGCGAGGTAACTCTGTTTCGAATTTATCCTCAACCCCTGGGCAGTTTTTTCTTTCTTTTTTTTTTTTTTTGTTTGTTGGGTTATTGTTGGCTGATGTAGATCTTCAGAGATAGACAGTGGAATTCTTCAATAACTAACAGCAAATTTACTTGCGACTGCTGCGATTGTATGTCTATTTATTGTTAACACAATTTAATGGGGTACCACAACTAAAAAGTGGAAAATAAAATGACAAAAAATACAACCGACTTCCAAAAAGTTTGTGCATAGTCTACAGCTTACATTCATTAATTATTTGTACCTATATCTTTGTAGTATTGATAGTAAGATACGTCACAGATAGTCTGATTGTGGGTATATCTGTTTATATATTTACAGTGGATACAACGGCAGAGAGTTACAAAACGAATCGGTGGCTTCTGCTATACAGCACCGAAAAAACTCTCTGGCATAGACAAAACTATCTAGCACTAACAAAACTCTCTGGCAGTGACAAAACTCTCTAGCACGGACAAAATTCTCTAGGAATGACAAAACTCTATAGCATTGACAAAATTCTCTAGCACTGACAAAATTCTTTAGCACTGACAAAAGTCTCTGGCATTAACAAAACTCTCTAGCACTGACAAAATTCTCTAGCACTGACAAAACTCTCTGGCATTGATAAAACTCTCTAGCACTGACAAAACTCTCTGGCATTGACAAAACTCTCTAGCACTGACAAAACTCTCTGGCATTGACAAAACTCTATAGCATTGACCAAATTCTCTAGCACTGACAAAACTCTATAGCATTGACCAAATTCTCTAGCACTGACAAAATTCTTTAGCACTGACAAAAGTCTCTGGCATTAACAAAACTCTCTAGCACTGACAAAATTCTCTAGCCCTGACTAAACTCTATAGCATTGACAAAATTCTCTAGCACTGACAAAAGTCTCTGGCATTAACAAAACTCTCTAGCACTGACAAAACTCTAGCACTGACAAAACTCTATAGCATTGACAAAATTCTCTAGCACTGACAAACGTCTCTGGCATTAACAAAAATCTCTAGCACTGAAAAAATTCTCTAGCACTGACAAAACTCTCTGGCATTGATAAAACTCTCTAGCACTGACAAAACTCTCTGGCATTGACAAAACTCTATAGCATTGACAAAATTCTCTAGCACTGACAAAATTCTCTAGCACTGACAAAAGTCTCTAGCATTAACAAAACTCTCTAGCACTGACAAAATTCTCTAGCACTGACAAAACTCTCTGGCATTGATAAAACTCTCTAGCACTGACAAAACTCTCTGGCATTGACAAAACTCTATAGCATTGACAAAATTCTCTAGCACTGACAAAAGTCTCTGGCATTAACAAAACTCTCTAGCACTGACAAAATTCTATAGCATTGACAAAATTCTCTAGCAATGAAAAAAACTCTAGCACTGACAAAACTCTCTAGCATTGACAAAACTCTTTAGCACTGACAAAACTCTCTAGCATTGACAAAACTTTGTAGCACTGACAAAACTCTCTGGCATTGACAAAACTTTCCATACAAACAAGTGAGTGTCACTGTTTACTCATAGATGACAATTCCCCTGACTATAGCTCAATCTGTCTATTTCCCATTTATATTTTTTTTTTTTTTTGGGACAAGCCCGCCTCACTATTACTAAACTGTAACTTCTGTAAGCCAGAATCAACAGTGGCGACCACCAGAAAAAACGCCGAGGCAATGAAGCTCGACGAGTCCCAGAGAAACGATTAAACTGTAACCCATTTATGCATGTTGAAGTCGGCTTCCAGTCTCACCAGATACAGATGAGTACCAGTATTTTGCCTGGAGCTGAGTTCAACTGGGTAACACGATACCCCTTATCAAGTCTGCTGCTAGATTTTCTGGCTTCTAACTACAAGTGGCGATTATCAAATATGTGCAAATGATAGCCGGGACACACAGAGGAGGCCTGTGCCCCAGTAGTGTGGACATTAAGAGGCTGATGATGATGATGATCGCCGTGACTAACGGCTGAATTTGACTTTGCTGAATGTAGCTATGACAGCCAATTATTGTGTTCGGTACACATTGCTCGGGCACAAATATTATTAGAAACTAACATCTCCCAACGGCTTCGCTCGCGTGAAATTAATACTACGAGTACCTCCATTATAAATTATAGCATACGTGCTATTCCAGACTATAAATGACTGAAAAGACTAGAAAGGACTATAGAGGAGCTCGTGGCTAAAGTAATAACAGCCGCATGGGTTGATCTATCAGGTTAAGCTACGTTTGCCGGGGTCGGTCCGTGGATGGTGACCATCTTTACATACCGAGACTCCTCCGTGCCTCGGAAAGTACGTTAAGCCGTTGGTCCCGGCTGTCAAACGCGGATCTTTGACAGTCGTTACGGGTCATCAGAAGCCCGAAAGTCTGACATCCAGTCTTACCAAGGGGTATCGTATTACCCAGTAACTGGGTTGTGGAGGTCCGATAGGCAGTCGCTCCATGTAAAATACTGGTATTCAGCTGCATCCTGTTAGACTGGAAGCCGACCCCAAGATGGTTGGGAAAAGGCTAGGCAGATGCAGATGATGTGCTATTCCAGACTATAATAATTATCTCTGTCCTTTTTATAGATCCGTTCAGCTGTTTTGACGTAATTGAGTGACAAACATACATTCATCCATATACACAAACTTTCGCATTTATAATTATATATATGGTTGGATAGGATAACAGCCGGGACTAACGGCTGAATATGACTCTGCTGAATCTATGACTACCAATAATTGCGTTCAGCGCACATTGCGCGAACACGAATATTATTATTAGCAACTAGCTTCTACCAGTGGCTTCGCCCGCGCAGTATTAGTACTTCTTCCATTATAAATAATACATACAACAACTTATGTGGCTATTCTAGACTATAACTATCTCTGTGCCAAATTTCATCTTGACTAGTTCAGCCGTTCTGGCGTGATTTAGGGCCGATTTCAACATTCGCTATAAAAACTAAGTTTTGCTGAACTAAGCTTAGCGTAATCTTATTTTACCATACAATTACCATAAAAATGATTATAGTGAGTTAACCTTAAAAGATAGACATAATGCTGTCACGGACTTTTTTTTAGAACATTAAAAGGAGAACAATTCCGTTATACATATATTTTGCGTAACTTTAACCGTTTACGCAGCGCACGCAACTGAAGCACTCAAAAGGACCTTTTTTCTCTATTGGTCTTTTTTGTATTGGTCACAGCGTGATGTTATATAACCTACAGCGTTCCTCGATAAATGAACTATTCAACACAAAAATAATTTTTCAATTCGATCTAGTAGTTCCTGAGATAAGCGCGTTCAACCAAACAAATAAACAAACTCTTCAGCTTTATGACAGCGGCTAAACGCGTTTAAGCCTAAACGTCGGAAACTGGGCGTTTAGAATTGGTGAAATCGGTCCTGAGTAACAAACATCCATCCTCCAAACTTTCGCATTTATAAAAAATATTAGTAGGTTGACTGTCTAGTGACTCGGGCGCGGTAATTCCATGTTCTGTACGACAGACGATCATTCTAGACAATTGCAGATGAGAATAATTTGAAACAATCTATTCTCAATCGACAATCAGTATTAATATAGAAGTCAAATGGTTCAAGCGGAGTTTTTTTTCCCACTTTGAATACAAAGTCATAAGAGTACCTAAACAGTTTTTACAAACTTATGACTCTTTAAATAACTATTACGTACATTCATATTTATGTAGTTTTTCTCATGGAAGTTTTGGCTTAGGAATACTAAAATCGCTCCTTCCTAGAATGTGCACTTCGATTATAAATTAAATCGATTTTAGATGACGATGACGATGGGAAGAGACCAGATGGCATGACGTTGGTGTCGTGGAAGGCGGGTGGGCCTTTGGTGTGGGACGCAACCTGTATCGACACCCTTGCGCCATCTCAAGTTCCAAGTACGATGCACTGTGTCGGCGCTGCCGTTGCGGCTGCTGAGGCCTTCAAGCAGCGCAAATACTGTAACCTTATTGGGAATTACAGTTTTGAGCCGTTTGGGGTCGAAAAGCACGGGTCAAGGGGTCCGAGTGCGCGTCTCCTTTTTAAGGATATTTCACGCTGACTGATCGACACTTTACGTGACCATAGGGCTGACTCGTTCTTTTCCCAAATAATTAGCATTGCCATTCAACGTGGCAATGCTGCCAGTCTTCTGGGCACGTGTTCAAATGACAGCGATGTGGAGGACTACTTCGACGCCTGAATGTATTTTATATTTGTACCTATATAATTTATGTACGTAGTTAGGTTAAGATTTTTGGTTTTAGTGTAGATATATTAGTTAAGTATTTTATAAATATGTAAATTTATGTTTAAATAAAACAAACAACATATTGATTATTAATTACAGATCATTCATCATCATTATATTAGTCGAAAATCATCCTATTAATATTACAAAACACGGGTACAAATTATACACACAAACCTTACTCGCTATTAGTTCTTTCTGCGTGGTTTAGGAGGAGTTAAACAGAGGGACACGGAAAGAGACTTTGATTTTTAGGGTTCCATACCCGAAGGGTCCGTTGCTGTCACTCACGTGTCCGTCAGTCCATTTGTCTGTCTGTCCGTCGTCTGTCACAAAATTTAGTTCCGAAGAATTTTGTAACTTCCTATTGACAAATTAACTTGAAATTTGGTGATAATGTTTATTATTTACGTATGTTTTACTAACAAATACCAATATATTAATAAATCAGTTTTTTTCTTTGATAATTTAAACAAGAAAAAATTGTATGCTCAAGATGGGGAAAGTAGGTACCGTCAATACAAAATTTGAGCCCCGACTTCTAAACTAGGAAGGTCTAGATCTTAGAAGGAAGAGTCATCTGTCACCAATTGGGTCAGTGTGTTAGTCTTGCATGACTAGCAAGATTTTAACTATCTCAAACACGTTTGTTCATTTCTTAAGAACTGCAATAAACGTAACGTATACAAAACTAGATAAAGGCGTGATCTTTGTTCGTCCTTGTATACTGACATTGGTGACTTGAATTTTATGGAAAAATCCAACGATTCATTTTGTTTAATTATAGTGAATCATTTGGGTTCCGAAAGTCCGAATGAAAAACGGAAACCTTAATGGATCACACGTGTGGTTGTCTGTAAGTCCGTTTGTCACAGCCATTACCTCCAAAACTATAGGACTTATGGAGTTGAAATTTGAAACACATTTAATATCTCTGACTCAAACACCGACTTGTAAGGTAAATAAATTAATTTGGAATATGGAGGTTAGGGTGTAAATGGGAATTAAAAAAACATATATACGGTCGAATTGAGAACCTCCTCCTTTTTTTTCGTCGGTTAAAAAATGAAATTTTTACAAACTGTACCGTGCGGCATATCAAATAAATGGGCATATTATGAGGGTCTCAAAAGTATTTCTTTTTTTTCATAATTTCAAAATTAATAGTTTTTAAATTACATAAGAAAACAGATGAAAATTGATCATTCTAACCCCGAAACTACAGTCTAAATTTTAAAAAATATACTGAATATAGTCTTATCCTAACCTAGAAGCATATTGTTTTAAAAAGAAAAACATATTATAAATATGATTCGATAGAATTGCTGTACACATTAGCAGAATAACGTTAAACTAGGAAACTAAGTGAAATTCTAAACGGCAAATTGATTTCATTGTTCCTTCACTAATCTGTTTTACCTACTTGCCAAGTGGGAGAAATACATAATATTATACGCATGCCAGATATTTTTTTTTAATAATACATAATAATATACAATGATTGCCTATGACGTGCGTTTTCGGTATATCAAAAGGCTTACTTAACACACTACCAGTGTTTACAAAAAGGCTATAAAACGCAATAATGATTAATTATTGAAACCGTAATTATTGTGTTCTCTCAACTCTATCGCCTAGTCAGTTATGTACTCTATATCAAACTGTAAATAAATACATACTTGTATTAAGATAGTACCGTCTATGTATATCAATCAATAATTTCACTGCAATCCTTTTAAAGACACAAGATTTCTATCAAACACTAGATTTTACCTTCCATTTTCCATGTTCATATTCATCACAACACGATTATCAACTTTGACACTGATTAAATAAAGTTTGTTTTAGCGTATCACTTGTTCACAATATTTTCGAACTGCGAGTCAAGACGTTCATCGCGTGGTGTAGCTGTTATCTTACGAGCAAACGTAGTAAGGTTTTCATAACTGTAGGTTTGGAGTTAGAGTGGGGAGAGACGGATGGACAGGTGAACACTTAATAGACTATGTTGAACGACACTGTCCATGTTTAATTGAGTATCGGCCACCCATTTACTGTAATTTCCATCAGTATGCTAAAATGGCGTTTCAGATTTGTTTTATTTTAAAATAGGAGGAGGAGGAAGTCAAAATATTAAAAATAGTTTTTTCTGATATTTGAAATTGTTATACAGTTGTTTGGAATTATTTAAAAATTATGTTTTGTGCCAATTATAATATATTAATGTAATCACTATAAGTTAATAATTGATTTGATATGTCTAATGACGCCTGGGCTGTGGCATAACTTTGTTTAATTCTTACCTATTCCTACCGGCAGTAAATTAGTTTAACCTGGTTTTTATCGTCGGTTGTTTTGACAGTTTTACGTAATTTGTATTTGTTATAAGTTTAAAGTAGCATATAGCATGAGCATAATCAGGTTTTAAACGTTTCCACTGCAGATTTATATAGACATCTGCACATCCCAGCGCTGGGCACGCCACTATAGCGGCGGTAGTGCCCTTCTTTGAGGAGTGGCTGGAGAGGAGTCACGACAGGTTCAGGTTCTCACCGAACATGGTTGTTTCAGGGGGTTCCTGTTTCGGATAAGGCGAGAGGAAACGCCCGGATGTTATCACTGCGCGGATCGCCCAGATGACACGGTGGAGCATACGGTAGAGGTCTGCCGCGCTTGGGTGAAGCACCGCCGTGTCCTCGTGGATGCGATAGGTGGCGGCGACCTCTCGCGCCCAGCCCTGGGTCAGCCCATGGTACGGAGCGAGAGGGAATGGGAAGCAGTCTCCGCCTACTGCAAAGCAGTAATGCTCGCGAAGGCGGAGGCGGGACGCGTGACGGAATATCAGCGGAGTGGCCCTCACAGCCCCGGCCGCTACCACCGCTGGAGAGGCACTGGGCGTAGGACGTCGCGAGACAATCTCCGGCCACCGTAGACCTGGGTCTGCGGACGGCGAGCAGTGGGTAGCTCGCCGTCCGATCAGCACCAGGCCCGTGAGTCGACGGCGCGTTGTGTGCACGAGCGCCTCAAAGAGGTGTTGTCAGCCACCACTGCCGGGGCCCATCGTGGCCGGTGCTGGGCACTCAGACAAGGAATGAACAGGTATGGGTTTTAGTCAGTAAGAGTTTGACACGCCCTCCCGCTCCACCCAGAGCGGGAGAAGTCATTGGATGAATTCCCAACCCACAAAAAAAAAAAGATCTATACAGACATGTGAGAGAGAATGGTCTTTAATCCACCATGCAGGCCAGTGCGGGTTGGTGGATGTCACAAAACTCAAAATTTTTGGTTCTAGGACATGCTGGTTTTCTCCCTATGTTTTATCTCACCGTTTTGAGAGCAGTGATGATGAAATAGTTAACAGATATAGTCTATACATTTTTGGATAACAATAAAATACCTTTTTGAACACTATATACCCAATCTTCCTAAATACTTCATAACATCCATAGTAACCTATCACTCAATGCAATTGACAGAGCAGACATACCAGCTCACACGATCAGATGGAACGCTAACTGGTCAAAGCCAGTCGTAATGAGGTCAAGCTAAGTCTAATCTGATTGGTAATTCCCAGGTTGGTTTACCCAATTGGTAAGTCGCATGAGCGGACAGTACTTCACAAAATCATCCTGGATTTTGCTGAAGCAGGTCACGTTTTGGAACTAAGGACCGGAAATTTATGCTCAGGGTTTACAGGAGGCTCATCTTGTACTTAAAAAGGTTCGAATTCAAAGCGTAATATGAGATCAGCGATGTCAAAAGGTTTTTAGGCGACTACCCCAGAAGGATGGTGACGTTTTATGAGAGTATGTATCTATGTAAGTATGTATGTATATTTCGTTGGCATGCCCTCTAGTCTAAATAGCTGGATGGATTTCAACAAATAAGGTATCATTAAATTGGGTTTGACTACTGAAGTGACATAGGCTATAATGAATTTAGAAAAAAAAACAACAAAATGGCAGTCAGCATTAGGTAAGTGAGGTCGTATTATTTTGTGAAACTCATTATGATGCGGGGTACCAAAATAAAGGACTCGAGAAGGCGATTGCAAAAATATAACTCACTAAAATGTAGAAAAACAAAAACAATATTTTCCAAAAACCCGACTGCAAAAAAGTTGGCAGTGTTATTGTGATTTAGTCATAGATTTTATGCCACTAGATTACTTGAAAAGTTAGCTCACTTCTAGGGGTAAATTTAAAAATAAAGTTTTTCAAACTGTACTGTGTGACACATTAAATGGAACGATACATTATGATTGTGAGTAGGTATCGCAAAAATATTTTTTCGTAATTTTAAAATTAATCGTTATAAAGTTATTTAAGAAAGTAAACGAAATATTTACCAAAAATCTACCCTTATCTCCGAAACTACTAAGTCTACAATTTTGAAAAAAAAAATACAGAAAATAGTTATTTCCAAAATACAGGAAAACCAATAAGAAGTCTATATTTTTTATAAGCGAACGGCAAAAAAAGAAAAGGCTTGTATGGGAATTTCGTACAGCTAACAAAATTTCGCGTTTTGGGATATTTTTTGTTTTAATTGGTTGTAAACATGATAGACAAGCCCTTTTTAAATTCTTAGATTTTTAAAACTTTGGACGTAAAAACCAGCCAAAGCCAGTTTTATTTTTGAAGGTTATGTACGATTTGAGATCGGATGGATTCTCGATTCTCTATATTATCAACAATACACACGTATTTTTATTTGCATATAGCTCCAATAGTTTACGAGATATTAAGCGTTAATTTGGCAATGGGACGGGCACTTATGCATCGAGGGCGAGCGGGCGCTCCTGCGGAGTGAGCGGCCTTCGGCCGGGCGGTCCAGTGGCTAGTGTACCAATGTATATTGTTACATATAAGTATATAAACATTGTGTTGGTAAGTAAATGTTCTAGATTGCTTGTAGCTATCTTTGTAGTCTTTCGCTTACCATTAAGTAGGTAGATTGAGATGAGGATCGTACCTGGTGGTCTGATGATGAAGTCGAAAGGTATTCATAGGATCTCCGCAACCAAAAAAGATAGCACCATCGTATTTGTACTCATTCGATGAGTATTGAAAAGTGATTTTACACTTGGTAGTACCTAGGGTCTCATTATGGAGTCGGAAGGTAGCCGCAGGATCTCTTTAACCAAACAAGATAGCACCATCGCGTTCGGGCTCATTCGATATGTATTGAAAACTTCACCAGGAGCTGCCTGGGGTCTGATGGTGGTGACATATATATATATTAGGCCACATTTTGCCATTGGAATGCCGTAACCAAGCAAGATAGCACTATCGTGTTTCAGCTTATTGGATATGTATTGACAAGCCATATTACATTTAGTGGTGGTGGTGCCCAGGGTCTGATGATAAAACCGGAAGGTGACCATAACAATTCCTCAACTAAACAAGACAGCACTATCGTGTTTGGGTTTATTGAATTTGTACTGACTAGTGTTATTACACTAGAAGGTAATCAGGGTCTGATTATATTACTATAGGATCTTCAACCATACAACATAGCATCGTCGTGTTTAGACTCATTGGATATTACTTTCTGACAAGTGTCATTAAACTAGGTGGTGACTAGTGTCTGAGACACTAGCCGTTAAGGTTCTATTTTCTTTTGACTGCCAATAAGTTACAGGGCAGCTGGCTAGAAGAATAATGTCAGATTGCTGCTGCCCCAGGTACCGACTCTTTTGGTCTTAGATTTGATACGCTACTTTTGTCAGGATAAGTATTTAAATAGATTCTAATCTTAAAAAGTATAGATAAATTAAAATCTTTGCAAGCAAGCTTTAATCAAATAAAAACGTTAACTAGAAAATGTTATAGTTATAACATTTTCTTTAAAGCTTGAGTCGTGAACGTCTCTTACACTGTTTTAAGGATAAGCCTAAAATATTAAAGTTGTATGCTTATGTACCTTTTTTTTTAGTGGGAAATCATCCAATGACTTCTCCCGCTCTTCGTGTCAGGCTTTTACTAAATAAAACCCACCCCCGTTCCTTCAGTTGCCTGAGTGCCAAGGGCTGCGGTAACTCTATTTCGAATTTATCCACGACCTCAGGCAAGCATCGGCCCTGACAGACCCCGTCAGGTGTTGCTGACATCTTTTTGAGACGCGCGTGGAACACTACGCGCTGTCGCTTCTCGTGTCTGGTCCTTACATAATAATAATAATAATTTATTTGTATTATTTGTTAGTAACAATATTCTTAATATCTTATGTTAGTAGGTAGGTAAAACATTCACAGGCAAGGCGAGGAGTTTCATACAGGCTCCAGTCAAATAGCAGCGCTATCTAACTAAAACCCGAACGAAAGCCCTCATTATTGAGGAGTCAAGCTTCATAATAATAAGGGCTTTCGTACCTTATGCAAGCTACCCACTACGCACCGTCCGCAGGCCCGCGCCTACAGTGGCCGGCCTATCGACTTGCGACGCCCAGGGCGTCTCCAGCGGTGGCTGGTTCTAGGGGCGACTTTGTTGAGTCTCGCTTACCCGTGCCGCCTCCATCTTTGCGAGCATTACTGCTTCACAGAAGGAGGCGTATGCTTCCCGTTCTCTCTCGCTCTGTACCATGGCCTGGACCAGGGCCGAGTGCGAGAGGTCGCTGCCGTTCGCCTCCACGAGGACACGGCGGTGCTCCGCCCAAGCGGGGCAGACCTCCACCGTATGCTCCACCGTGTCCTCACACTTTTGTATCTAACTTTTAGTCTTTGTAAGTTCTTGTAAAAGCTTGTTTTATAAAGATTTTTACTTTTTTTATAAGCCGTTAAAAAAATATGTGATTCGTTCGGAACCCTTTTTACGCGAGTCCGTCTCGCACTTGGCCGGTTTTTTTCCCTAGAAAAGGTTGAAAATGTAAATGAGGTGTTTGTAACAGATAATATTATATACCTTGTATGTTACATTGTTTTAAACTATCTCTCAGAAACAACACAAAATGGAATAATACGAGTATTTTAGAGCTCCTAAGGTAAAAAATGATAATAATCATTGTATTAATTTTCGGGATTTGTAAGAAATTTTTTGTTTTGTTATAATAATGTCACACAGATACTCTCAAAAGCATTAATCATCATCAGCATTTTATTGTCCCCACTGCTGGGGCACAGGCCTCCTCTCTATGAGAGGGTGTCGGCCATAATCCACCACGCGGGCCCAATGCGGATTGGTGGATGTCACATGTCTTCGAATTTTTGGTTCTAGGACATGCCGGTTTCCTCACGATGTTTTCCTTCACCGTTTTGAGAGCAGTGGTGATGAAATAACTTACACAAAGTAAAGCGCCTGCCTGGGTTTGAACTCACGACCTACAACTTGTAATTCGCGACCGATACCACTGGGCCACCACTGCTCCTAAAAGCATTAATATAATTATGATATTTTAGCTTTGCGACCATTGATATTGCGAGCTTGATTGTGAAAATGTTTAATTTATTATGAACATTAATAGAGTATCAGGGATTATTTCCAGTTTCCACAAAGAGCAAAGGCCATAGAAATTGCAAATTTGAAATTCATGACTAAATAAAATTAATTTTCCTTTATAACATTTTGGTATTTCGTTAATGCTGGCTGCATTAACGAGTTTTAATAAGGTTCGTCTCATATTTCTGTGTATTCATTTTAATGGAGAACTTTTTAATTATTTGCTCAAAACATTCAATGTGGTATTTTTTGATACTATGTTTCTTTCAGTCACCAGTGACAACATCAACAACAACAACGAAATAACAACGTGTCACTGGTGACTGACAAGCTGTGACAGTAATAAAATTGTATTCGTGAACAGAGGTAATTTAATTCGTTCTGTTTTGAAAAAAATTCAAATTCATTTTAACAAAGTTTATTGTATCATTTTATGGTGAATAAGGAAGTTGTCTAAAAAAATATGCCAGCGGCTTTGCCGAATTAGTACTTCTCCCATTATAAATTACAGTTTATGTGCTATATCAGACTTCTGGTGACTTCTTCTTGGTGTCTGGTTGAAAGGCATAGATAAATCGCTATGCCTTTCACCCAGACACATTCAAGCAGTTCTGGTATAATTAAGAAAGAAAGAAAAATTGTTGCGTTGTATATAGACCGTACAAAACATTAAACGAAGATATCATTTACTTTATAGTCACACCGGAGACAATACCATACTAGGGTGCGGTGCACCACTACACGCCATAGACAAAAGTAGGTCTATGACGCATCGATAACATTAGGAGATCACACGATTCACACGACAATAACAAACAACAACAAAATAGAACGTTTACATAAACAACTTAAAAGACAAGAAATATGACATAAATGAAACTGTGCGTCGTTTCTGTACAAAAATGGTCATTGCACAGCGAAATGTTAGTTGAGTAACAGACATTCATTTATCCATCCATCTAAACTTTCGCAGTTAAAATATTAAGTACCTGCTTGGTTTTTTTTTTGGTAAATCGTGTATGTTCAGCCCTCACCACCACCATGAACCAATTTCGATGATTATTTTTTTTGTTAAATAGGGTATACCTCAAGGGTGGTCCCATGCTAAGGAAATCAGGATCTGATAATGGAATTCTGATAAAATTGAGAGAAAACCTCGAAAATTGTGGGCACGTTTATCGTTTCTGTATGTATGTTCAGCCCTCACTCCGTTATTTATGAACCGATTTTGATGATTCTTTTTTTGTTAGATAACGTATACCTCAAGGGTGATCCCATGTCTATAATATAAGGATCTGATCATGGGATCCTGATAAAATTGAGAGAGAACCTCGAAAATTGGGCACGAATATTGTTTCTGTTTACTTTTCATAACTTAACTTTAGATCACACCAAACCACACTCACATTTTGTTAGTGCAGTACAGTTATGATAAAGCCCTAGTCCGGGCCTGGTACAAATCCATACTTTGAGTTGCTACTAGGAAATTCCTAATCGAAAACCCATTGTCACTTTGCCCGACTTCATTACTACTTTGATTTTCAGATCAAATCCAATACCTAGTGGTGTATAGGTAGCCCATTGGGTTGACTATTCTGCCTTGCTTAGCATATAGCTTAACATAAGTGAAAGGAAAACCAGACAAACGAGGCAGGCAATTTGAAATACTATGTATTCCATTGACTGTATTAGCCTGCGGGCCGGTTGAGAAGCTGCCTATAAATTGCACTAGTAATTTAATATTGTGCATTCATGTGGTATATGTAGTCAACCATTTTTAGGGTTCCGTATCAAAAGGATAAAACGTGACCTTATTACTAAGACTCCGTTGTCTGTCTGTCGGTCACCAGGCTGTATCTCATGAACTGTGATAGTTAGACAGTTGAAATTTTCACAGATGATGTATTTCTGTTGCCGCTATAGAAACAGAACAAAATATATATTTAAGGGGGCTCCCATACAAATGACAGGATTTTTTTGCCGTTTTATAGATAATGGTACGGAACCCTTTGTGTGCGAGTCTGACTCGCACTTGGCTGGTGTTTTTTTTGGGTGGGAAATTATTAAATAACTTCTCACGCTCTGAGTGGCAGACTCTTACTGACTAAAACCCACCCTTGTTCCTTCAGTTGCCTATGCCAGGGGCGCGGTGACTCTTTCACATTTATCCGCGACTCAGGCAGGATATAGTCAACCCTAGGTCAGTAAACAGCACGTAAAACAAGACTAAGTAAGGTATCTTTTTTTTATCGGAGTGAAACCTTCAAATGGCGCTTGAACTTTTGGGGAAGAAAGACCAGTGAGTGTGGCATATTTACCTCACTAGTGTGTCACAAACCACCTGGGTGATTGCCATCAGCACATAGAAGGGATCCCGTGACTTCTTAAAAGATCAACATGGACGGATCCCCACCAAAAAAAAAGTTAGTGTCCTAGCAGGCGGATTACCTACAGTAAACCATCTGTTAGACACAATTTTTTTTTTGGATTGTGGGTAATCATGCAATGACTTCTGCCACTCTGAGTAGAGCGGGAGGGCGTTTCAGACTTAAAAAAAAAAAAACCGACTTCCAAAAAAGAAAATATATACTAAAAACTTAAAAATAACTTTAATTTTGGAAGTCAGTGTCAAGTAACGAAGAAATAAAATACAAACACCGACTTCCGAAATAAAAGTTATTTTTTAATTTTTTGTATTTTCTTTTTTGGAAGTGTTGTTTTTTTTTTTTGTAAAAAAGTAGTTCTGAAGAAAGATGTTTATTTCCAAGGGCTAAGGCAAGGCAAGTATTTATATTATGACTACCCATTCCCTTACACCCTGTATAAAATAAGATGCCAGTTTATTTTGGTTTTGTTACCAAAACAATTCATTGTTTTACAAAATATGACTATCAAATTGCTTATTATATTAAACAAACAATACTTTGTTATGATAATATGAAATACTGATTTTCATTGGTGAAATGGTGACATATTCGTTGCAAGCGTAGGTTATACAACAACCTAAGGATGTGGCAGGCGTTGTACAGAGGGAGTTTCGGAGTGTTTTTTAAGGCGCTTTTATCTGCCAACGACTTTGAGTGGTTAGTGTGCGTGTTCTGTGCTGAGCTCACGTAACGCGTTGTACGTCCACGCAGTAATAGGACTCGTCCATCTAGGAGCGCTGTCCGAAATTAGACGCACTATTAATTTATTATACATAAAACAACAAGTTTTATATATAATTAAATGATCTTTAAAATAGTGAAGGTTTCATAAAAAAACGCTCTATAGTTTTTGCGTGATTCTCATTTTTAACCGACGAAAAAAAAGAAGGAGGTTCTCAATTCGACCGTATACATATATATACAGAGTGGTGATGACAATACGACATTAAATTAAACCTCGCATACCTCAAGACGTTCTCAGTCTACATACAAAAAATCATTTGAATATATCCAGTAGTTTAGTAACAGGAAATTATTTTCGATTTTTAACATTTGCTACATGATGTATCTGATAATAGGGAAACACTGTCAGGTTAACGACCCACATCGGTATAAACATCAAAACATTAAAGCCACGTTGCCAACTCGCTACTTTAACACTTTCGCCAAATTAGTATTTTCATCTGATTTAGTGAAAATTATACCTTAACTCTGAGTAATAAGAGTCATAAAGCGTGTCATCAGAGTTGGATAAGAAAGTAACGAATGCGGAAATTGCAATGCACTCATAATATTAATAAAAAATTTAGTGTGTGCGAAAGAGATAAATCTAGTTTCGTTTGTTACTTCGCTTTCTTGAAGAAATTTGCTACAACAAATTTATGTTAGTGTGTCGCCGGCCGCCGCGATCCTGTGACGAGTCACGCGTCCTCAGATGCCGCTAACTTTCGTTCGCGCCGCGCGCCCGCCTTGTTGAGGGACTTCCCCGCCGCTCGTGTTTTTTGTAAATTCATTTACGACGGTATTAGTGCGAAATTGGACGCTTTATTTTGGTGACAGGACACGTAACGTTTTAATAGGTATTTAGTTAAACAGTGAGTGAATTGTGCGAAATTAGACGCTTAGTTTTTATTGTTTTCGTGTTTTTTTTTAACGCAACCCAACGTGTAGTTCAGGTGTTGACCATACAACTATTCTTAAATTTTAAAACGCGACAAACGGAAGCCGTATAAATACAAGAAATTGCATGCATTGTTACCTAGAGACAAACCAGTTAGGTAAAACTTCTGTCGCTGGATTGAAAATAAACATTTCGAGAATCAAACAAGGAACGGTTTATGGAACAGACAGAATATTCGTTACTGGAGCCGCGTGAATCCGCGTCTAGGACGGCAGACTTCGCACCAGTACAGATTTGCTGCCAATGTTTGGGCTGGCATTGGTTTGCAGCTGTGATTCTGTGCTAAATAATCTGTGATTTAGTGTAATTTTACTGAGCATTAATCCATAATTAAAAGCCAAAAAATCAAGTCACTACAGGACCGCGCGTTGTTGCCGCTCTTACGACAGGTTAGTGAACTCATATTTATAAGTGGTGTTCTATTTCGTTTCTAGTTTTATGCCATTTAGTTTGTTTGAAATTTTTATTTTTTTATTTTCGATGTTAGGATATTTTTGATAGCTTAAACTTATTCTTATAAACTAGTATTGTCCGTGTTTTCATTTATTGTCGTATTGTCTTCTCCACCCTGTATATATATTTTTTGTGTATGTTCAGCCCTCACTCCGTCATTTATGAACCGATCTTGATATTTCTTTTTTTTTATATAGGGTATACCTCAATGGTGGTCCCATTTCAAGCAAATCAGGATCTGATAATGGAATCCTTATAAAATTGAGAGTAAACCTCGAAAATTGTGGGCACGTTTAGCGTTTCTGTATGTATGTTCGGCCCTCACTCCGTTATTTATGAACCGATTTTGATGATTCTTTTTTTGTTAGATAGGGTGTCCCAGAGTGGTCCCATGTCAAGTTCATCAGGATTTGATCATGGAAACCTGATAAAATAGAAAGAAAACCTCGAAAATTGGGCACGAATATTGTTTCTGTTTACTTTTCATAACTTAATCAGGTATTTGCATTTAGGAATCATCAAGTCATGAAACTGAGCTGATGATGGAAACCATACTTTTCCTAAATAATAGAATTTAGATATAAAAACTGGTTTTAGTAACAAATACCACTTTTTTTTTTTTTTTTTTTCTTTAATTTTTTTTTTTTTTTTTTGGTGGGTGGGAAATCATCCTATGACTTCTTCCGCTCTAGGGTGGAGCGAAAGGGTGTGTCAGACTCTTACTGACTAAAACCCACCCCTGTTCCTCCCTGCCTCGAGTGCCCGGGGGCGAGGTAACTCTTTCGAATTTATCCTCCACCCCCGGGCAGGCACCGGCCGTGGCAGGCCCCTTCCCTTGGCTGACAACTCTTTGAGGCGCGCGTGGAACACTACGCGCCGTCGACTCTCGGGCCTGGTGCTGATCGGACGGCGAGTTACCCACTACTCGCCGTCCGCAGGCCCGGGTCTACGGTGGCCGGAGATCGTCTCGCGGCCCCTGGCGTCTCCTGCGGCGGTCGCGGCTGGGGGCGCTAGGGCGACTCGGCTGTTGCTGAGCCTCCCTCACGCGTCCCGCCTCCGCCTTCGCGAGCATTACTGCTTCGCAGAAGGAGGAGACGGCTTCCCATTCCCTCTCGCTCCGTACCATGGCCTGAACCAGGGCGCGGCGCGAGAGGTTGCTGCCGCCTATCGCATCCACGAGGACACGGCGGTGCTCTGCCCAAGCGGGGCAAACCTCCACCGTATGCTCCACCGTGTCCTCTGGGCGATCCTCGCAATGGAAACACCCGGGGGTCACCTCCGCCTTGATCCGACACAGGTACTTACCGAAACAGCCGTGTCCGGTGAGCACCTGCGTCAGGCGGAAGGTGAGGGCGCCGTGACGCCTCTCCAGCCACTCCTCAAAGAGGGGCACTACCGCCTCGATGGTGGCGTGCCCAGCGCTGGGTTGCGACAGTCGCTCTCTCCATGTCACCATGAGATCCTGCCGGAGCTCGGTCCGCCGAGCCGCGAGTTGTCGCGGCAGCGGAGTTTCGCCCCGGCGTTTGGCCTCCTCGCGCCACTCGTACAGGTGCGCGAGGATTTTTGCCTCCAGATCCCACGGTGACAGTCCGGCAAGGAGGCTCGCCGCCTCACGGGAGATCGTGCGGTATCCGCGGATGATACGGATCGCCATGACCCTCTGGGACGCGTTCATCAGGCGAGCTGATCGCTGCCTCAACGAACGCGCCCACACCGGTGCCCCGTAGAGGGCCATGGACCGCACGATCCCCGCGTAGAGCCTCCGGCAGGAGGCGTTTGGCCCCCTCAGATTGGGTAGGAGCCGCTTCAAGGCGGCCCCGGCCCTGTCCAATCTGGGAGCCAAACGTCGAAAATGTTCGACGAAGTTCCACCGGCTGTCAAGGACGAGTCCCAGGTACTTCATCGTACCCTCGACGCCGATGCGAACCCCTCCTACCGTGATCTGGGAACCCGCAGGTGGCGCGTTCCGACGACCATGAAAACACATGGCCTCGGACTTGTGCAATGCCACCTCGAGTCCCAGTTGCCGGATCCTCTCTATGACTGTCGCAACCCCGCGTGTCATAAGTTCGGCCGCCGCCTCGTGCGACCTCCCCTGCGCTAAGACCAGCGTGTCGTCAGCGTAGCACACTACGCTGACGCCAGCGGGGAGGTCGGCGCGCAGCACCCAGTCGTATCCGATGTTCCACAAGGGCGGCCCCAGGACCGATCCCTGTGGAACACCGCACGACATCTCTCGCCGGTTCCATACTCCCTGATGACCGGGGTAGATGACGGCTCTGTCCGTCAGGTACGCCTCGACTACGCGACGGAGGTAGGGCGGCACCCGGTGATACCGGAGTGCCTCCACTATACAACTCCAGGGCAGGGTGTTGAAGGCATTGGCGATGTCCAGAGACACCGCCAAGACGACCCTACCCCGGGCCACTGCATCCCCCGTCGTGAGGGCTCTTACGCGCATGACTGCGTCCACCGTGGAGCGCCCCCTGCGGAAGCCGTACTGGCTCTCCGCCAGGTCCGGCCCCACCCGCATCAACTGCCCGACGAGGCGGTCTGCAATTACTCTTTCAAAGAGCTTGCCCACCTCGTCGAGCAGCACAATGGGCCGGTAAGTGGACGGAGAGTCCGCAGGGCGCCCCGCCTTCTTGATCAGGACCAGCTTCCCCGTCTTCCACCGACGTGGAAACTGGCCCCTCTCTAAGCATGCGCTTAAAAGCCCTCTGAGTCGAGGCCCGAGAGCCTCTTGCAAGGCCAGGACCCAGGCTTTCCCATGAAAGCCATCGGGTCCTGGGGCGGTGTTTTTGGCATTCAGCCTACGCACCGCCGCTCTCAGCTCTACCTCGGTCACCTCGGGAGCATCGTCGTCGTCGTCGTCCTGGTCCGCGTCAGGTACCGCAGGAGACGGAGCCATAGGCGGAGGAGTATGTTCCCCTCGCGAGGGGAACAGAGCGCTCACCACGCCCTCCACGATCTGTGGCCGGAGACTCTGCGTCAGTGGGGGGGCCCATGGGCGGAGTTTCCCCCGCACTGCTAGATACGGGCGCCCCCACGGGTCTCTGTTCAGAGTCTCCAGCGACTCTTGGCCCGCAAGATCTCCGTTCGGAGGGCGATCCTCGCAGCTCTGTACCCCTCGTATAGCTCCGCCTCGACGGCTTCCGTTTCCGGCATGCGGTTACGGAGCCGTCTGCGGTACCTGGTGTACCGGCGTCGCGCGGCAATACACCCTTGGCGTAAAGCCGTAAGCGCCGGCGACCACCAGTACACCTGTCGCCGAGCAGAAGGCTGGACCCGGGGCATTGCCACGTCACATATCTCGGACATGGCCTCCTGGAACCACTCTGCCTCGTCGTCTATGTCGGCAGGCCTGTTCGGTGATGTCACCCAGGCCTGCACGATCGAGGCCTCCAGGAGTAGCTCCCGGTCCAGCTGCTTCAGCGACCAACGCGGACCGCTCGGGGTCTGTCGGACCGGCGGCACGCTGGAGGTCTGGGCGGAAACGTCAAACCGGATGTACCGATGATCGGAAGACGTCTCCACCTCCTCCAGAACGCGCCAGTCAAGTACGCGCGGTGACAGAGCGGGGCTGGCGAACGAGAGGTCCACCACCGATTCGCCCCGCCACCGCACGCACGTGGGGACAGAACCCCGGTTCAGGACGACCAGGCCTGTCTCCAGAGCCCAGTCCTCCACCATCCTGCCCCTTGCGTCCGTGTACCGGGAACCCCAAGCCAAGTTCTTGGCATTGAAGTCCCCGAGAACGAGCGCAGGGAGGGAACGGTATCCGACAACGACGTCTCTCAACTCCGCGAGGGAGTTGTGGAACTCGGCGAGAGTTCGGTTCGGGGAGAAGTACACCCCTACCACTACTATCTCCCCGAACCGTGCTGCCACGCAACCCCGACCCCTCTTGACCTCCTCGAGGGTCGGGGTACCGGCGGCGGCCGACGAAATGATGGTCACCGAGCCGTCCAGGTCCTCCACCCAGTCATCCCTGGGCGGGACATAGTACGGCTCGGGGACCACGGCGATGTTAATCGACCACTGCGCCATGCTCTGGAACAACAGGTCCTGAGCATCGGCGCAGTGGTTGATGTTCGCCTGGAGGAGGCGTAATGGGGCCGTTATTGGCATTCCATTACAGCCTCCTCCTCCCCAGCCCTCTGCGAGGGTCCAGCCACCGCGATGTTTGCGGTGGCGACGACGGCTGTGGGGGCAGCGTCGGCGGAAGCGGCGGAAGCGGCGACGGCGGCGGTTGCGACGGTGGCGGTGGTGGTGGTGGTGGTGGAGGGCCTGCCCCTGGCCCTGGTCTTGGCGAGTGGGGCGCAGGTCCTGCTCCCAGCCCGGTGATCGGCCGGCTTGCCAGCTGCCGCACATGCTGCGCAGTGCGGCGCGGCCTCGCAGGAGCCGGCCTTGTGACCGGGCCGACCACAGCGGAAGCAGTGGTTGCCTCTGTCCACCTCTGAGGTGCACCTCGCTGCCACGTGGTCGCCCACATGGCAGCGGAAGCACCTCAGATGTCTGGGTTCCAGCAGCTTGACCTGCGCAGACACCCAGCCCACCAAGAGCCTTCGGCTCTTCCCAGTTATCTGGCTCGCCGCCGACACGGGGCAGCTCACCGTTACGGTGAGAAGCCCCGCGCGATCAGGACGGAGAGTGCCTACCCTCACCTGCTCGGCAGGGCACCCTCCAGTCCTGGCGACGGCGGCCTTCACCTCCGCCTCCGTCACAGAGTCGTCCAGGCCCATAATGCGCATGTCTGCGCTCTTGGTGGGCCTGGACACTCGAGCCTCGTCGACCAGCAACGCCCTGATCTTCTCGGCCAGGGCGTCAGCAGCTGGGCCGCTGGAGGCGCCGGGGACCTCCAGCATCCGGGCTCCGGTCTTGGTGACCTTCACCCGAACGCCGTCGGCACACCCCACCTCCTCGAGGCTCACCGCCGCCTTGGTTTTGGCGAGCACGCTGCGGTAGGTCACGCCCTTCTGGACCGCTTCCGGCTGCAGCGTTATAACCACAGCCGCGGACCTTGGGGCGCGGAGCCTGGCCGCAGCGGCCCGCTCCTTGCGCCGCTTCCGCCTCTCTCGGCGTTTGGCCGCCCTTTTGGTCTTTCCCGCCTTCTCTTTCTCCCCGGCCACTTGCCATTCGGCAGCCTCGGCCGGAGGAGGTTGGGAAGTCGGGGCAGGCTGTGACGGCCGTCTCGCCACCTGGGCTGGGGCCTTCGGGGCTTTCGCCGCCCGTGCAGCCGCCCCACCCGGTTTGGGCGGCGCCTTTGGCGCCTTCGGCGGGGCCGACCCCGCGGGTCTTAGCACAGACCCGCTGTCGGCCCGTCCCACCGAACCCTGCTTGGGCGCAGCAGCCGCAGCGGCGGCAAATGAGCCCACTAGCCGCTGGCCCAACGCCGGCTGACTCGCCGCCAGCGGGGGCCGCAGCACGATGCCCTCCAGCACGGAGAATCGCCTGTTGAAGCCAGCCAGCTCCTGCCGCACCAGATCGAGAACCTGGTTCTCCGCGGCGGGCAGGGGCTGACTCGGCCCGTGCTGGAGCTCATCCCGCGCGTCCCTCCGGGGGCCAGCTCCTCGTCGGAGCTCGGCCAGGTCTGCCCGGAGCCTCTGGTTCTCCTTCACCAGGTGCTCCGTAGTGGTGGTCAGGCGGGCGACCTCCGTCCGCAATTTGGACGTCTCGTCCGCAGACGGAGGCCCGCCGTAGCTCGCCTCCGCCGCCGCCACAATGGAGGCCGTGGCCGCGGATGTGGCCCTGCTCCTGGAAGAGGCAAGCCTCTTGTGGACCACATCCTTGATCGCGTTCGCCACGACCTCCGCAAGCCTGTTCGCTCGCTCCGACTTGGAGATGACAGAGATCGCCGATCGTCCGCTTGAGGACCCCGAGACCGATACCCGGGGACCCCCAGCGGCGGAGCGGCGCTCCTCCTCCGCGGCGAGCCTCAGGGCTCGCCTGCCAACCTTGGAGCCTTTTGATGGCCTCCCCGCCCCCCTACCCCTCGTGCTGGTGGGAACCTTGGGAGGCGGCGCCATCACCTCAGCGTCAGAGGACGACTCACGGCCGTCCCCTGCCTTGGAACGCTTCTGGTTCCGGAAGAACCGCGAGCCCTGACTCACGGCGCTTCCGGAAGCGCTCCCTTCCTCACGCTCCAGGCTCCTAAAAGAGCTCAGAGCGGTGAGAAGTGGTGCTGCGTCGGTCACCGACGCCGCACCACTCTCCACCTCTTTGCCGACTTCACATTGGCTTGTATCACCCGACCGCGGCTTGTCGGGCGTCTTGAAGCTGAAATTGATCATCTTCTCAAAGGTAGGAGATGATCTGGAGCCTCCTCGGCTCTTGTTGTCGGGATTGACCCCGACAAACGGATCCAGGTCGTCGTTTTTAGGTGTAAGATCAAGCCCGCCCCCCCCCAGTATACGAATGGGGGCGTGTCTCTGTGTGGGGGGGAGTCTATTACTTTAATCTTTTTATTCATTTTGTTTTCCTTTTAAGGGTGTGGTCCCTATCTCCTACCCTCTACCTCCCTATCCCTCCTCTATCATATCGCATAAACCGCATTCACTCTCTCTCATTCACTCACTCACCCACACACTCTGCCCCCCCTGTTTCGGCGCCACTCTCACAGTCGCATCTGATGAACAGATGCGTACCAGAGAGCAGCGACGAGGTTCCCCCGGGTTCCATGCCATTAGGAGGCTCGAACAGCTTGCTCAAACCTCCCAACGGCGCAGCCCTCTTGTGAGGCGCTAGCATCCGGAACAAATACCACTTAACCCATTTATTACGACCGATCGTTATAAAGATCAAAAAAAAGTATTGGGAATACCCTCAGTTTAAAAATAATAACGAGCGGATAACTTTTGATTATTGTTTACCAATCGTCGCAGTGATCGTTTGGCAATGTTCCGGTGGATAGATAATTATCCTATATTCATAATTTTGAAGTACTTTTGTATTTTAATTCGTATTAGCGTAATTAACTTTCACTATGTCTTCAGAACGGTAAGTATTTACAAATGAGCTTGTAATTTAAATTTATTTTATGCAATTTTTTTATAAATTTATAACCTGTCTAACAAAACTGTAAAATAAAATTTGATCTTTTCGTATATTTTATAAGAAACAAATGATATTATATTTGATGATCGTTTTAACGATCGGTAGTAATTTGGGGATGTATTTTTGACTTTCAGACCCAGGAATAAACCACCGTCTCTCAATCAAATCATTGTCGAATTGGAACAATTAGATAAAGATTCTGGTGCTATGGAGTCTGTTACTCTGATCAATCTTCCAGCAGGTGTATTCGCTAACTCAGTTGACATCAATTTGATAGGCACTTTGCAGTACATTGCTCGGTGGACATCGAATATATACGTGTTCCGACAGTGATGAGGACAGTGTACCCTTGTCTTCTTTAGCAAAAAGAAGTCGAACCATCGAAGAACCCCTAATTGTGGAAGGTCGTCATCCTGAGCCATCTACATATTATTCAGCTCTAGTTATTAGCAGCACGTCAGCCGTTCCTTTCGTTGATCCAACCGTACCAAAAACTCAAAATTGTACTGGGAGAAATCACCATAATCCTCACGACCGACCACAATGGCAAGAAAACCATGGGCCAAGACACCTTCAACCGCCCATGTATTACTTTGAATGTACGTTTGATGACTGTGTTATCGAATTATTGGTCAAATATACAAATATTTACGCGATTGAAAAGCAAAAAGTGGGCAATGCGACAACAACTGAAATGAAGTGTTTCCTTGCTTTACTTCTTTACAGTGGATATCGTAGTTCCCCGAAGATACATGTACTGGGAGAAATCATCAGACGCTGATTTCAGTATTATATATTACGCCATTTCGAGGGATAGATTTACATTTATCATGACTCATCTCCACTGTTATAACAATGCTCAGATAACCACTGAAAGTGACAAATTTGCATTTTCGTCACCCAGGTGTACCTTTTTTTTGTTGGGTGGGATATCATCCAATGACATCTCCCGCTCTCGGTGGAGCGAGCAGGCGTGTCAGACTCTTACTGACTAAAACCCACCCCTTGTTCCTTCCCTTCCTGAGTGCCCAGGGGAGCGGTAACTCTGTTACGAATTTATCCGCTACCCCTTGGCCATGCAGGCACCGGCCACGATAGGCCCCATCAGTGGTACCCAGGTGTACCTTGTCACTTATTCTTTGACAATTTCTTTGACAATTTTTTTTCGAGAGTTGATCATCTAGTAGACTACATTGACTCTCAGCTTCGATGTTTGCTTTGCTAAAAAAATACAAACTTCACTTGTCAAAAATGTATAATCCATTTGCACCCTAAAACATATTTTCATGTTTATCATACTCCTACATAGACTTATTTGTTAATTAAAGTTTTTAAATTAAATAATAAAGCCTTTTTCATAGTAATAAGATAACTGTGTTTCTTTAATATAAAATAGGACATAATCGATAAAGTGGTAGTTATATGAGCGTTAACCTACCTGCCTATTACTACTAATCGTTAAAACGATCCGCGTTTTCCGAGCTTTCCTGGAAACATGGATTTTTTTTGGTATTTTTCCTTGTTTACTATATGCATCAAGGTAACAATACTAAAAAATTACTGTGATACGAGATAAAAAAAAGTTTCAGTAACAACTGGGTTGAAGAAAAGATGTCTTTACAATATTGGAGGGAACCTCAACTCGTCAATAACCTGGGAACTTCATATAAGGATGGTTACATCATTAGCTCAGTGGCAAGAGGAATAAAGAAGGATTAAAAATTACCCTCAAAGTGTTAAAAGATGATGTGAGTCACAAAAAATCATAAAATAAAAAACTTTTTAACAAAAAAAATAACCGACAAAAAAGAGCTAAAAAGCAAAAAATTAATTAATCTATTAAGTCTTGAGTATTGAGCTTATTAACCTACATAAAATATCAAATTTTATATAAATTAATTTTGAGTCGGCGCAAATTAATAAAATGATTAATTACCTTTATATAGCCTTCTCCATTTGTAAGTAGGTACATATAAAATTTAGATATTTAATAATCAGATTGTTGTTGTGAAAGGGGTTAGCCCCTTTCCAAGTGTTGATGGTGACCACTGGGGTGGTTTAAGTGAGTGAGTAAAAATCGCACTCTTTTTGGTAATTTCCTCGACAGTCCAGGCGTCTTTTCAAAAGACTTGGCCTTACCTCTAACATTGAACTTTATTTTTTTGTTTCCGTATTACTAGCCAACGTACGTCGATTAAATTAACAACAAATCGAGTTTTAATGAAAAACTTGGTTAATTTATAGTTTTAGGTTTCCGAAAGTCCAAATAAAAAAACGGCAACGAACGTGATGATGAAGCTGCATTCGCAATACGTGGAGACAGTGACCTTAATAAGATTAAAACTAAAACAGCTGATTAGCTGCTTCCGCCTTTTTGTGCGCGATAGAAAGACAGAAAGAAAGAAAAACGTTTATTTTGTGCTTCGCACAGAAAAACACAATTAAGTTACAACATGTTGTTTGTTTGCGATTGAGTTCCTGTATATTTTGTATTTTAATTTGTTGGTCGAACAGCTATTGCATGATTTTCTGGTTACAATATTTTTTTAGCAACATTAAAGTTCATATTTGCAAAATTAATTGTCATAAAGTGGCACTCATCTTTCAACTATGTATTTTTTTATTGTATTTATTTGCAATATTTTTTAATTTCTATTATTTTCTTGTTTAAGTGCAACTCCTTATATTATGGTGTTTCATGCCTAGTTCGGCTGCTGGGCATTCTTTGTACTCATTTGTAGTTTCATAACTTGTTATTGTTTTAAAATATGGTTGAGCATTACGTCAACAACATTACCCATATTATACGGATCTATACCAGGATGTTTTGATAATGGATAAGAATCACTTGAGTATCTATTACCAAAATTGTAGGGGTATTAGAACCAAACTGCATGCTCTATTTTGGAGTATTTTATCGTCTTCCTATGGCATAATAATTCTATCTGAGACGTGGCTTATAGCCGATATTGCCAGCGGTGAGTTTGTTGATCTTCGATACGTTGTGTACCGATGCGACCGAGATCGCAATTTAACTAAGAGGGAGGATGGTGGCGGGGTCCTCAACGCGGTGTTACGCGGACTTCAATCATGTATAGTTTATGATCATAGTTGCCAAGAAGGTGGCCCCACGACTTACATCGAACATCTTATGGTCGATATCCCATATAAAAATAATGGTTCCAAAATGCATGTAGTAAGTGCTGTCTACATACCGCCCTGGGCCACCTAAGACATGTACTATTCTCACCTTGATGCATTGCAGAAGTTTTTAAATAAAGAAAGAAAGAAAAACGTTTATTTTGTGCTTCGCACAGAGAAACACAATTAATTTACAACATACCATCAAAACAATATTAATACATAAAAAACCACATAATCAAAAAATATAAAGAAAAAACATAGGTAAGACCTGTGCGAGGCCAAAAAAGCACCTATAAAAAAACCTCATGTTGAGAGAATTTTTATTGTAGGTGATTAAAACCTACCCGAAATCACGTGGACAGCTTCCCGAGTCGATGGTGGTCCACATCAAGCTTTTGGTATGACTTGCACAGGAACCTCACTTATCTGTTTGCAACTACTTCAACTTATGGGATTGAGCTGCTTCAATGATATACATGAGCCATTGTTTTCATATGTACTACTTACTGATGAAAAATTTTTTATATATATATTTTTTTTTTAATATTCGTTTTTGACATGAATACTTGTATAGTATTGTATTATATTTTTTATTTTATTTTTTTATTGACATTTTATATTTATTATTTTTTTTTTTTTTGACTTGAATACTTTGTTAAGTATTATATTTATTTTTATTTTTTGATTGACATATTATGATTAGGTACTATTTTGTTTGACACAAATATTTACTTTGTAAAGTATTATATTTTTTTTATTTTTTTTTATTACTTAATTATTGTAAATGTGAGGACTATGTGGGTTATTATTATTATTTTCTCCTCCTTTTTACAGTAATTTTCAACGTTGTCTGACAGTTTGAGTACTTTTGCGGCCTACCCAAATGTCTTTTCTTTGGTATTGTTCGTCATGTCATTGAGCTCCTTAGTGGTTTTTAAGTTGAGCTATTCGACTATTGACAAATGCTTGCACTGACTGGACAGGTCCACTCAAATATGTTTGGTTCTTTCTTCAAAAGACCACTACAGACACTAAGCTGCATGGTCCTCATATAGAATAATGTGAATGCGAGAACTATGTATGTCGTTATATTCATGTAGATTCTATGATTGTCTGGCAGTTTGAGTATTTTTTGCGGCCTACTCAAATGTCCTTACTTTGGTATTGTTCGTCGGTTCGTTGAGCACCTCAGAGTTCTGAGTTGAGCTTCGCGATGACTGACAAATGCTTGCACTGTCTGGACAGGTCCACTCGAATTCGTGTGTTGCTTTCTTCATAAAGCTCATCCCAGACATAAACGTACATGGTTCTCATAGGATCTAACCAGTCCACATTGTATGGATTTGAACACTAAAAGAGACTTTGACCTCTGAGTTTGTTTCGGTGTTTCTTCTCAGGGTAGTCAGCTAGGAAACACCGGCCTCATCTAGCTTAAACTGACAAAAAAACATTGACGTGTAAAAGTGTTCCTTGTAACCTATTTACTGAATAAACATCATTTATCATTTATCATTTATCATTTATGTCAGCTCTAAATGTGTACCAATACAATAATATACCCAACAGAAATGGGAAGATTCTGGATTTGTTTGTTTCTAACATCGTTAGTACCTTAGACCCCCCATTAGACCCGTTATTACCTGTGGACCCATACCACCCTCCATTTGTTGCAACGGCACCCACCACTTTATCAATACAAGTTTTAAAAAGAAAAACATTATTTAAATATGATTTTCGCAAGGCAGACTATGATGTTATTAACAGGCATATTGATGAGGTTGAATGGTCGAACCTGCTGGGCCACCTTACATCAGAAGAAGCCGTAGATATCTTCTACGATAAATTGGACGGTATCATCAATCCCAACATCCCACGTGTTAAGTCCCGGGCACTTGATTTTCTGATCTGGTTCTCCTCCCATTTAATTAAAATTTCAAGAAAAAACAACGCCTCTGGAGTAAGTGGAAGAAATTTAGGAATATTAAAGGCTACAATGAGTTTTCTGAATATCGAACAACCTTCAAAGAGGCCTGTCAGACTTGCTATTCAACTTATATCAGGTCCGTCGAAGATAATCTCACTTCTAATACTAAATACTTCTGGAAATATATATCAAATCGCATAGATAAATCTGGTATCCCATTCACGATGCAGTACCAGAAAGTTAAGAGGCCGTACCCGAAATTTTGCGGATTTCGCTGATTTACGTGATTTTACAGACGTGATTTTACAGTTAAAATAATGTATTTCTAAAAGTTTTAATGCACAACATGAATGATCATTTCAATTGTGATCTAATGTATGAGCTAGTTTTTTATTTTTATTATAATTACGATTAATCGACCATAAACCGACGACGGTTTTGTGAATTTATGCTGTAAGGGGTTTAGAATATCTCATAATTACGAATCGTTTTGAGGTGTACACGGTATAAAAAATTTGGAATGTATTGTTACAAAAGTCATCTACATAATGTATGAATCACTTTTTACCACATTCATATAAAAATTTTGAGTAAAAAATTTTTAAACTCAGTCAAATTTCAGAGAAAACGGGCAAAGAATTGCTTTTGATTTTGGCTATTTAGAACTCTCGTTCATAAAATTAAAACAGCAAAAACAAAACTTCAGTTCACTGTCAACCCATTCCTGGGGAAAAAAATTTAAAAATTACAAAAATTTGGCAATAAAAAATCTTTTAAAACAACCCAAATCTGGACTTATAATATGCAACGCAAGCTTCGAATCTAGCTCATTCATTAGATTATAATTGAAATGATCTTTCGTGTTATGCATTATAACTTAAAGAAATGCATTATTTTTTAACTGTAAAATCACATTTGTAAAATCACGTAAATTAGTGAAATCGGCCAAAATTTCGGGTACGGCCTCTTAAGTCAAGTGCCCCAGACGTGATCTGCAACATGTTTTCAGATTTTTATCTGTATTCGAGCCTAAATCACCGTCATTGTCGACGTGGCGTGATTTTATGACGCCTGAAGAGGAAGAACTACTATGTATACCAAACTACAGCCTAGCAACGAGTTTCTCTAGAGGATGTAGAAGAGGTGGCTCATGCATTTTAACTAGGATTGGCCATAAATATAAAGTGATAAATATTTGTAATTTTTCTCTGAATAACGTAATTGAATGTTGCGCGATAGAATTGACAGAACACAACATTATTATTGTTTGCATATATAGGGTGCCCCAATCTAATTTAGATAATTTCCACGATAACTTGAACAAGATACTACATTTAGTGTGTTTAAAACTTAGTAAAAAGGTTATTTTATGTGGTGACTTTAATATCAATATTTTGAAAAGAAATTTACAAACCTTGAATTTTGAGTATACACTGTTAAGCTATAACTTGAAATTACAATTTTCTCATCCCACTAGGCTATGCAGTGGGACATGCTTAGACAATATTGCGCATAATGTTAAGGGCTGTAAAGGGGAAATTATAGAATTCGGTCTGTCGGATCATACTGCACAACTTTTGAAATGTCCAGTTAAAAAGACATGTGCTTTAAAGCGTTGGCGAGTAAAACGACGAAACGATTGCCAGGAAAATATAGAAAAATTTAGAAACAGCATAAAATGTCTCACCTTTTCAGACATTTATAGCACCAGTGATGTTTTTTTTTTTTTTTTTTTTTTTTTTTTTTTTTTTTTTTTTTTTTTTTGGGGGTGGGAAATCATCTAATGACTCTTTCCGCTCTGGGGTGGAGCGGAAGGGCGTGTCAGACTCTTACTGACTAAAACCCACCCCTGTTCCTCCCTGCCCTACGCGCCCGGGGGCGAGGTAACTCTTTCGAATTTATCCTCCACCCCCGGGCAGAGCACCAGTGATGTTAACGAGGCCTACAACCATTTTCTAGACCTATTTCGATGTTTTTACAATCTTTGTTTTCCTTATGAAATGAGAACAATGTCGATTACCAAAAAAGCAAAATGGATCTCAAACGGAATAAGAAAATGCAGTAAAAAGAAAAGGCAACTGCTATGGCAATAAAGAAAAACCCTACCTCAAAAAATAAAAACATGTACAAAATGTACTCTGCTAGATTTAAAAAAATTATTTCACTGACACAGAAATCACAAAATAACTATTACATCAAGACCTCCCAAAATAAATCGAAAGCGGCATGGACAGTAATTAACAATAATAAAACCTTCTTTCCTAAAGAGCCTATAACGGAAATTAGAATAGGCTCAAAGCAAACAACAAACCCGTTAGAAATAGTCGAGTCTTTTAACAATTTTTATGTCGACCAAGTTATGGAACCTAAAAATAAGGCAATACCAGAAATTCCGATACTCTCAAACACCTCTAGTTCTTTATTTGTGGAACCAACTACACCGCAGGACATAGTTTACCATATTAACTCACTTAGGAATACAAATAGTGTTGGCTATGACGAAATTTGCACTAAAGTTGTAAAAGAAACGGCTCAATACATAGCTCCACATCTAAGTCACATTATTAACATGACTATATCTAATGGAATTTTTCCTGAAGGACTAAAAACTTCCATAATTGTACCATTGCACAAAAAACAAGATAGGCATGACAAACTACAGACCTATTGCCTTAATACCTGTCTTCTCAAAAATATTCGAGAAAGTAATTTACAAATCCCTTTATACATACCTTGAGAAGTTTAACATATTAGTCAAGGAGCAAAAGGGATTTCGTAAACAGAAGACAATTAACATGGCCATACATGATCTTCTGCTCCCTATTCTATCAAATGTAGATAAAAGAAATCCTGTTTGTGCTATCTATATGGATCTAACCAAGGCTTTCGATTACGTAGATTACGCAACTCTGTTAAGTAAACTTGAAAAAAATGGTATCAGGGGAAATATACTTAAATTGTTAGAATCCTATTTGACAAATAGAAAACAATATGTAGAAATTACACAAATTTGCACAAATAATGGTTACGAGAAGAAATATCGATCCAAATGTAGGACCATAAAATACGGTGTACCTCAGGGCAGCGTGTTGGGAGCACCCCTCTTCTTGCTGTACATTAATGACCTTCCCGGACACATAAACCATCCTATGGTACTATTTGCTGACGACAGCACAGTAGTAGTTAAATGCGACGATCCTATGACTTATGAAAAAGAAATAAAAATGACATTAAATTCAATTATATCGTGGTTTAACAACAATAATCTTATTATAAACTTGGAAAAGACTAAAATTATGCATTTTTACCAAAGAATTCCGAGTAAGATCCCTGACATTTATTATTTAGGCACTCAAATAGAGTCAACTACTGTCACCAAATTCCTTGGTATCATAATAGATAACAATTTGACCTGGAGATCCCAGACAAACGAAATTTGTAAAAAAATTAATAAATTTGCATATGTTCTTTACAAATTATTGAAGACTATAAGCCTAGAATCAGTACTAACGGCTTATCATGGTTATGTTGCATCAACACTCAGGTATGGCATAATGTATTGGGGCAACTCAGTCAATAGAGAACTAGTATTTAGAGCTCAAAAAAAATGTATCGGAGCTATGTGTGGCCTAAATAGCACCGACAGTTGTCAACCGTTTTTTAAAAGTCTAAAAATCCTAACCTCACCATCATTATATATTTATGAAACTCGTATATTTGTTAAAACACATATCTCGCAATACAAATTAGCGTTCAAAAGTTACTATAGAAAGCTACGTGACAAAAATAAATTAGAACTCGAAATTACACGTGGCAAAACAGCCATAATGAATAAAAGCACTTTCTGTATAGCCACAAAAATATATAACAAGCTGCCTGAGGCATTAAAATTACTAAATCTAGACAAATTCAAAAGTGTACTCATGAAAATTCTAACCAATAAATGCTATTACTCGCTGAGGAAATATTTTGATGACAGATACCTGTTTTGACATTCTTGTATTTTTTATTTTTTGATATTTACATAATTGACTTCACATTTTAAGTTGTTACTGTTGACATTCTAGAAATAATTTGTTGACTTTTTAGGTACTTGTTTTGTTATTTTTGTATTAATTTGAAAAACTACTTGACATAATCCTATATTTTTTTAATTTTGACAGCTATGTACTTTTTAAATTTTATTGTAAACATTTTGAAATTATTTTATTGATTATTTGCTTTGAAATTCTTGTATTAATTTGAAATTTAATTAATTGAAATTTTCATATTTTAATTTTGACATCATCTGTTATATCACAAATTGAATTGTTTACATTTGGGTTGTCTAGTACCTATTTTTATTTGAAATTGAACTAATCGACATGGAAATATTTTGTTTATTATAATCTAGTTCTTCCTATGATTTTAACTGATAATATGTAATGAATAATTAAATTAATGATAATATTTGTACGCCTAATGGCGAAACCTAGAGAGCCTGTAAAAATTTAACATCTCACACAACGTGTAAATGTACCTATGTTCACAAATAAATGATTCTGATTCTGATTCTGTGGACTCCGCCAACACACTGTAATCCTAACGCTGTTTTGGTTGATAATCTGCATATTGAGGAATCTAAAATTCTAAAAGAGCTGAAATCACTTGACCTGTCCAAAGGAGCAGGCCCCGATGGTTACCCGGCTTTTTTCCTTAAGTGCACCGCAGGTAGTATCTACAAGCCACTCTTTATTATTTATAACAAGTGTTTAAGTGTGGCGGTTTTTCCTGATGTATGGAAACGGGATAATATCACACCCGTACATAAAAAAGGTTCAAAGCACGATATAGAGCAATATTGACCTATTTCGACAATAACAAATATGTATTTACATAATTATAACCATAAGAATCATATACTCATCATCATGAACTTAGATTTGATGTGTATATTAACTAGATTGCCGAAATCTAGCTAAACGAAAAAAGAAAATATAATTAGGGTTATAATTATGTACTTGTATACTCTTTTTCCTATCGTGAATCATATTATGATCAAGATACAACCTAACACTGTCCTAAAAATTGCAAAAAAAAAACACAAGGAAATTTGAACTACACGGGCTTCCTCTACGCATTCCATTCATTTATTTATTTCCGTAGCCGTCGACTCCGTAGGTACATTTTGGTACATTTTGTGCGCTGCCTCATTCTGTACACTACACTGTTGCCGCACCGCGGCGGCGCGCGCGCGCATCTCGGTCGTGTGTAATACCTATAGTGAGACGGTTTGTTTGTTGATTTGAATACGCGCTTACAAGATGGGACGTAAAAAACAAATTAAGGTTTACAGATATTTTCAACTAAACGATGATAAAACATCTCGTTGCTTAGTTCTAGAATGTGGAAAAATATTAATAAGGTGTTACATGAGTACCTTTATTATGATATAGCTTACCATAATTAAGTAGGTATCTTATAACGAGGATAAAAATTCCCAGTCTAGGTACCAATCAACAATGTTTTTATTAGTTGAATGATGTTTTTGGAAGCTACCTTGATCCAAAAATAATTAGACCATCTACATGGTGGTTTTTTTCTAAAACAAACTTAATTAGGTAGGTACTTACGTCGAAATCGTTGTTTCTGGTTTTGTGTCTTCGTTTTTTGAAACCGAGTGCCGAAGTTAAAGTTATTTTGCACTTTTTTTGGAAGTCGGTTCTTTTTTTTTGTAAAAAGGTTTTATGTTTCATTTTTTAGTTGTGTTCCCCATTAATTTGTGTTAAGGTGCAGTTATACGACTTTAATGGTTTTTAATTGAACCTCACGTCTAAACGACTAGTCTTATTTCTTTGAAAAAAATACATGTTACTCTAGACAATTTCCGTCGTAATTTGATTTGAGAATATTTCAAATTATAAAAAAAAACTTAGTTTTATTTAAATAAAATATTTGTTACCATTCTATATTATTATAACATGTTGCGCCGACCCCAAATAAATTGGGATAAGGGCAGGAGAATGATGATTCTATATTATTATGAAAAAAAAGATAATTTTTAAAACGGAACCTATCCATCATAGTTCATATCCGTCATAGTTACGTCTTGTTATTTTTGTTTAATGAACATCAATATGTCGCTCATTTTATTTGGAAAAACTTAAATGAAACCAGAAAGACGGAAATAACCTGGTATGTTCCTAAAAATATGACTCATCTCTTACCTGCGTAAAACGTTGTGTCGTCCGCGAGGCATTTTTAACAAATAATTAACCAAACAAAACATTCAATAAAAATAAAACAACGAAACAATAGGGGGTGTAAGGGGGAGCACACAACAGGCGGACTCCCCAAATGTCAACCACACCTGCGCGCGGTACACCCTGCCACTGACGGACGAGGCGCTGGTGACCGACCGATGGCGGTATGACCATCCGACAAGCCAACCTAAATTCTCCAAAGCGATGACGAGCAGCAGCTTCATCGTTAAGAAAGGATTGGCTCTGCGGTCACCAATCCCCTTGCCCAGCGTGGTGACTACGTGCATTAAACCTCTCATGATTAAAGTGTCAAAACAACGGCCGCCAGTTTCCGGTGGTCCCGCTATTCCTGGTCAAGGTAGCGGGTAGCGGTCACGTTAACGGCAAGACAAGGGGTGCGAAGAATTCCTCCGGGTGACGGTTATCAACGATGACGACGACTACATCTGGCTACGTACAATGGACGTTCGATGAGGCTGGACCATCACTTTGCTGAACTTGAGGTGGGGCTAGGTCGCATTAACTGGCATATACTGGGGCTATCTGAAGTCCGAAGACAGGGGGAGGAGATATAACCCGGGATAGTCAGGTCACCTAATCTAATTCCTTCTGATCTTCTGGTCAACGAAGGTGATCAGCTCTCCCAAGGTGGTGTTGGCTTCCTGGTCAACAAGGAACTCACTAGCAGTGTTGTAGAAATCAGTAGTGTGTCGGTACGGGTAGCGTACCTTGTACTAAAACTCACTGTAAGGTACTACCTGAAATTAGCGGTAATGCGTAAGGTATATGCGCCGACTTCGACAAGCTCTGACGAGACAGTTGAGACAATGTACGAGGATATTGCCAAGGCAATGCACAGTACAACAAAGGCCCACTACAGCGTTTTTATGGGGGACCTCAATGCCAAAGTGGGAGTACAAGAACACGGCGAATCGAAAGTCGGACCGTTCGGGTTGGGGCGCAGGAATTGCAAGGAGCAAATGCTAGTCAACTTTTTAGAGTAAGAGGGGCTCTTTTTAATGAATTTTTTCTTCGAAAAGAAATACCAAAGGAATTGGACCTTGCAGAGCCCTAATACCGTGACTAAAAACGAGATAGACTTCATCATAATGGATAAGAGGCACATATTTAGAGATGTCACCGTGATCAGGAGGTTTAGCACCGGAAGCGATCACAGGCTAGTTCGAGGCACTCTAAATATCAATTTTCGAGCTGAGAGCAGCTGCAGGCCGCTGGATTCGAAAAGTTCTAACTGGAACTTCAAAATCGATACTTAAACTTATAAGGAAAAGACGAGAGTTGCCATCCATGCAACCTAAAAATTAGAATGCTGACGCGACGCGACCTTCGGTGCTCCAACACCCTCGACACTTACGTCGCTATTGAGTAGAACCGAGGGTTGAAAGTGTTCGCTCAACAATTAGGGAGGTCTAACAAAACTAAGAAATGCGGATGGCAGAATCGTGACTTCAAAATCCGAGATACTCGAGGAGGTCGAGGACCTGCGAGCTTTCTACGGGCCCCTATACTCAACGCGGACGGCGAAACTAGCGGAACATAATGCAGATGACCATCGAGCCGAATTAACGCGTCACTACACGGAGGACATCCCGGATGTCGACCAGTGCGAGATTAGGGCGGCTCTCGAGCAGCTAAAGAACAACAATGGTGATGACGGAATAACGACAAAGCTCCTATAAGCGGGTGGGGCTCTGGAGCCCCCACCAAACTCAAACTCGCTAGCTCTCTCAGGACTGGTCCTGAGAGAGTTAGCGAGTTTCTTCAATTTAGTCATTACGTTTGAGGCGTGGAGCGGAGATGCGATGGTTCTGTTCTTCAAAAAAGGTGAAAAAATCTTGCTAAAGAACTATAGACCATCTCACTTCTGAGCCACGTCTACAAGCTGTTCTCGAGGGTCGTCAAGAACCGTCTCGCCAGGAGCCTTGACGAGTTCTAACCACCAGAACAAGCTGGTTTTCGAAAACGCTTCAGTACCGTGGACCACATCCATACTGTTCGGCAAATTATACAGAATACCGAGGAGTACAACCAGCCACTGTGTCATGGCATTTGTGGACTACGAGAAAGCCTTTGACTCCATCGCAATATGGGAAGTTCTGGCCTCTCTGCAATGATGTCGAATTGACTGGCCTTAAACGATGACTGTCCAGATCCAAGATCCGAAAACCAGCCCCAACCAACTGCTCAGAGGGGTGAGACAGGGGATGGGATATCCCCGAAACTATTCACCAACGCGCTGGAGGACGTCTTAAAGACGCTGGACTGGACTGGACAGGGTATCAACGTGAACGACGAGTACATCTCACACCTTCGCTATGCCGATGACATCGTCATAATGGCAGAAACGGCTGAAGAGTTAAGCCGGATGCTGCACAGCCTAAATGGAGCCTCTTCGCGGGTTGGCCTCGGGATGAATTTGGACAAGACGAAAGTCATGTACAATTCACAAGTCTTGCCGAGTCCAATACACATCAAAGGGTCGCTTCTCGAAGCTGTGAAGGAGTATGTCTACCTAGTGCAAGTCATCCAGCTCGGTAGACACAACTTTGAGAAAGACGCAGACAGAAGGATCCGGTTGGATTGGGCAGCGTTTGGAAAACTTAGTCAGGTCTTCTCGTCCCCTATTCCGCAATGTTTGAAGACTAAGATTTTCAACCAGTGCGTCCTGCCCGTTATGACATACGGTGCCGAAACATGGACACTGACGGTCGGGCTGGTCTACAAATTCAAGTTCGTTTAGCGCGCTATGGAGAGGGCTATGTTAAGAGTTTCTTTGTAGGATAAAATCAGGAATGAAGTTGTCTAGAAAAGTACCGGAGTAACCGACATAGCTTGTAGAATAAGCAAACTGAAGTGGCAGTGGGCTGTTCATGTTTGTCGTAGGACAGATGGCCGATGGAGCAGACGAGTCCTGGAGTGGTGACCAAGTATCGGCAAGCGTAGTGTGGAACGCCTCCCAGCTCTGGTGACCGACGACCTTAAGAAGGTGGCTGGGATAGACTGCGGACGGAAGGCGGAAGACAGGGTGTTATGGCGCAGCCTGGGAGAGGCTTATGTCCAGCAAAGGACTGCAATAGGCTGAGTTGATTGATTGATTGAACGAAACAATAAGAATCAAATAAAACTTAACAGATCAATTATAACAACAACAAAGTAATAAGAGCTCGTCTGTACGAAAACACGAATCTGCGCGCGTGTGCAGTATACAGACGTAACTTACACATCGGTGCGGCCTCGCGTGTGATGAGTGCGGGTGATCAACAGAGCGCGCGGAGGTGTACGCCGCCGCCACGTCTCTGTTCCGCCTATAAACTGCGTTTTGCGCAACGATAATGAATAAAGTTTGAGGATACCTAAATTATTGTTTTCTAGCTTCTGCTAGCGGCTTTACCCGCGTCAAATTAGTACTTCCGCCGTTATAAACTTTCAACACCCATTTCACCCTCTCAGGGATGCAATTTCGAAAAACCCTTTCTTAATGGATACCTACTCTTCACAAAAAACACACCCTCCAAATTCCATGTCTCTAGGACTAGCGGTTTAGGTGTGCGTTAATATATCAGTCAGTCGGTGCTTTGAATTTTATATAATCAAAATCAAATTATATTTACTTAACTTTAATTCTTAACAACATTACTAATTATTACATATTTTCTCATTAATGTGGCGGCACATAGCCTCTTAAAAAAACGTTATTAGTGTGATGTATACGTTAGGCAGTACGCATGGTTCCGAATCGTTTAATTGCGACTCGACAATTTTAGCGAAATGGTAATTTTTGCTGTTGGTGTCACTTTTATTTAAAGCACAAGCTTCACAAATATTGCTTGTCCCCGTCATCATCGCCGGTGTCTGACTGGGTTTTACCGCCACAGCACTTCCACCGGCTCTTTTTTTTATTGACGGCTTTGCTAAAATGGATTGGGACAAACCGTCCCAATCATCTTCGTCGTGGTCAGATAGAAGACTCGGGGAGTCAGTGCGTAACCGTTTACCATTTGGTAAGAAGAAATACAATATTTATTATAGTATGTTTTATTTACCTTTACTTACTAATGTTCCAATTACACATAAAACAAAATAATCTAAAAATTTCGACTTCAGCGCCATCTAGCGGGAAAATGCTCGGGAGCAGACCGTATGTTTCACCTTAACTAAGTACATAATATAGAAAAAAAAACAAAGAATTGAAACTTTATTAATGAGATTTAACACTTTGTTTAATTAGACAAAGGAAACAATTTAATACTTACCATTTCCTGCCATTTTATTGCTTTACGATTTCAAATAAGTTTTATTGGTTTATAGGCCCATTTAGTTAAATATCGGCAAGCCACGGCATCACACCGACGCGAAAGCGCGGGCGGGCGGCCCGGCTCCACCACCTCACAAGGATTACCGTTAAAAAATAACGATAAAATTAACGTTAAACTGCAAGTAACGTTAATAAAGAATAACGTTAAAATGAAGCATAAATAACGTTAGACCTGTTACCGTTATTTTAATAATAACGTTAACTCCTGTCAAGGATGGGTAACGTTAAAAAATTTAAACGGTATTTAAAGCCCTGCAGTGGGCTGCAATATTGTTAACACTAATGTTTTTACTATTAAGTAAAATTGTATGTTGTGGCTGTTATTTGTCCCTAAATAAATAAATAAACTTGAAATTTGGTGGTAACGTCTACTTTAGTAACAAATACCAATACTTGGTATGGAATCTTTAATGGGCGAAATCCGATACGCACTTGGCCAGTTTTTAGGGTTCCGTACCCGAAGGGTCCAAACAGAGTCCTATTGTTGTCACTCACGTGTCCGTCTGTCTGTCCGATCGTCGTCTGTCACAAAATTTTGTTACGAAGAATTTTTTAACTTCTCACGTACCTATGAACTTGAAATTTGGTGATAATGTTTATTATAACGTATACTTTACTAACAAATACCAATATTTGGTACGGAACCCTTAATGTGCGACATCCGACACGCACTTGGCCAGTTATTCAATACTTCAACTTAGTTTTGAGTAAATCGATAGAATGCTTCATATTTTGCAATAAATTGAAAGCATCGTATCGTCGCGCAGTCGCGCATCTCTTTCTTTCTTATGCAGTCCGAAAGTGACCGCTCTTTACGTCATGTCATGGCCTTAATCTATTACATAGTAGGAAATGGTTACGTAGAACCACAATGACGTCATCCGAAACCATATGTGAATTATTTATTTGACTGAGTAACGTAACAATTACAATTAATCGATGATATAATAATCACAAAGTAATAAGCAATCAAAATGAGAAAATGTTTCGCCCATTGTCACGCTTTAACTACAAAACTAATTTCGCATGAGTCGCATTAGGGCCGCCATTCAATGGGCGTTATCACTAAAAAAATTCAACCGACGAAAAAGAACTAAAAAGCAAAAAAATAAATAAACCTTTTAAGTCTTGAGTATTGAGCTTATTTACCTACATAAAATATCAAATTTTATGTAAGCTAATTTTGAGTCGGCGCCAACAACAATCTGATTATTAATTAAATATCTAAATTTTATATGTACGTAGAAATGAAGAAGGCTAGATGTAGGTAATTAATCATTTTATTATGGCGCCGACTCAAAATTAGTTTACATAAAATTTGATATTTTATGTAGGTAAATAAGCTCAATACTCAAGACTTAAAAGGTTTATTTATTTTTTGCTTTTTAGTTCTTTTTCGTCGGTTGAATTTTTTGTTAATAAGTTTTTTATTTTATGATTTTTGTGACTCGCATCATCTTTTAATACTCTGTGGCTAATTTCTAATCCTTCATCATTCCTCTTGGCACTGAGGTTTCCAGGATATTGACCAGTTGAGGTTACCTCCAATATTCTAAAGACGTCTTTTCTCAAAGCATATTAAGTGATATCTGTCACTAAAACTAGTTTTTTATATCTAACTACTATTGTTTACGAAAGGTATGGTTTCCATCATCAGCTCAGTTTCATGATGTGATGATTCCTTAATGCAAATACCTGATTACGTTATGCAAAGTAAACAGAAACAATATTTGTGCCCAATTTTCAAGGTTTTCTGTCAAATTTATCAGGATTCCATAATCAGATCTTATTGTCCTTGACCTGAGACCATCCTTGAGGTATACCCTATGTAAGAAAAAAAGAATCATCAAAATCGGTTCATAAACAACGGAGTGAGGGCCGAACATACGTAGAGACATGCTAAACGTGCCCACAATTTTCGAGGTTTTCTCTCAATTTTATGAGGATTCCATTATCAGATCCTGATTTCCTTGACATGGTACCACCCTATCTAACAAAAAAATAATAATTAATTTATACAAAAAAAAAAAAAAAAATATATATATATACGGTCGAATTGAGAACCTCCTCCTTTTTTTTCGTCGGTTAAAAATATCATAAAATAAAGTTCACCGCCGCGTCCGTCTATCTGTTCTTGATAAACTCAAAAACTCACATGATCATTTCAGCCGAAAGACGTCCACTGCTGGACATAGGCCTCCCACAAGTGTCACCACAATGACCGATCCTGGGCGTCTCTCATACATCGGCTAACCACGACTCTCACCAGGTCATCGGTCCACCTTGTTGGTGGCCTTCCAACGCTACGAACGAACACTACAACTCAAAAACTACTGATCGAATTTTCATGCTGTTTTCAAGAATAGACAGAGTGATTCATGAGGAAAGTTTAGGTGTATAATTTTTATAACCATGTGATTAATTTAGAAACTGATAAGTAGGTTATTAATATTTAGAATCAGCTAATCAGTATTGAAACTTACGCATTTGTTAGCGAGTTTTATAAATAAGGCTGTTTGTGTTATAATCGCGATAATTAAATAAGTAACTCGAGTTTCCGTCAAGACCAGTATTTTAATTGTGCTGTCACGAAATGTGGAGGAGTTCTTAGAAATTGGATGCTCAAGAACACGATCTGAGAAATTTAGTTTTACCTTCAAATAAAGTCTTGGCTAATCGTTGATGAAAGCGTAAGGGAGGACTCTTGAGGGAGACTCAACGGAGTCGCCCTCACGCCCCCAGCAGCAGCCGCTGCTGGAGACGCCCTGGGCGTTGTGGGTCGCGGGATTATCTCCGGCCACCGTAGGCGTGAGCCTGCGGACGGCGAGTAATGGGTAGCTCGCCGTCCGATCAGCGCCAGGCCCGAAGGTCGACGGCGCGTAGTGTTCCACGCACGCCTCAAAGAGATATCAGCAACGAATGACAACACAATGAAACAGAGTTACCGCACCCCTGGGAACTCAGGCAAGGAAGGAACAGGGGTGGGTTTTAGTCAGTAAAAGTCTGACACGCCCTCAGTCATTTAATGACTTCCAAAGCCAAAAAAAAAATAGGGAGGACTGTTAGGGTGAAAGAGTGTACCCCAGAGGAATCGCTGTTGTAAAGACACACAATAGTGTGTCAGCTAAGTTCGCAAAGCAAAAGGGCGATATAATGGTAGTGGGTTATGTTACACGAACCATTTCGGACCACTTTCGAACCCCCCATAACTTTAATCTATTTGACTTCGTATAGTAATACCCTCATTGAAAACCCTCCTACCATTCATGAGATGATGACATCCGAAAAATTACTATGATTATCCCTGACTCACTCACTTAGTCATCAAAAGTTAAGACTACTTCCAGGTGACTTAGGAAATTGAAAATTGAAATGGAGGTAGGTTATTTGACGTAGATACAGGAAATTACCATTTTAATGGTTGCTATCTAAACCAACCATTAAAGTGGTAATTTCAGTCTTCTAAGACAAAGCAATTAATGCTACTTTCAAACATTATGGAACTGGTGAATAAAGTAACTTTTTATTGTTAATTTGAACAATTTTTAACCGACGAAAAAAAGGAGGAGGTTCTCAATTCGACCGTATACAGCGTGGAGAAGACAATACGACAATAAATGAAAACACGGACAATACCAGTTTATAAGAATAAGTTTAAGCTATCAAAAATATCCTAACATCGAAAATAAAAAAATAAAAATTTCAAACAAACTAAATGGCATAAAACTAGAAACGACATAGAACACCACTTATAAATATGAGTTCACTAACCTGTCGTAAGAGCGGCAACAACGCGCGGTCCTGTAGCGACTTGATTTTTTGGCTTTTAATTATGGATTAATGCTCAGTAAAATTACACTAAATCACAGATTATTTAGCACAGAATCACAGCTATGAATGCCAGCCCAAACATTGGCACCAAATCTGTACTGGTGCGAAGTCTCCCGTCCTAGACGCGGATTCACGCGGCTCCAGTAACGAATATTCTGTCTGTTCCATAAACCGTTCCTTGTAAATGTACTTTCATCAGTCCACATCACATTGTACAAGAAATCCGGATTCTCGAAATGTTTATTTTCAATCCAGCGACAGAAGTTTTACCTAACTGGTTTGTCTCTAGGTAACAATGCATGCAATTTCTTGTATTTATACGGCTTCCGTTTGTCGCGTTTTAAAATTTAAGAATAGTTGTATGGTCAACACCTGAACTACACGTTGGGTTGCGTTAAAAAAAACACGAAAACAATAAAAACTAAGCGTCTAATTTCGCACAATTCACTCACTGTTTAACTAAATACCTATTAAAACGTTACGTGTCCTGTCACCAAAATAAAGCGTCCAATTTCGCACTAATACCGTCGTAAATGAATTTACAAAAAACACGAGCGGCGGGGAAGTACCTAGACGCGTGACTCGTCACAGGACCGCGGCGACACACTAACATAAATTTGTTGTAGCAAATTTCTTCAAGAAAGCGAACTAACAAACGAAACTAGATTTATCTCTTTCGCACACACTAAATTTTCTATTAACATTATGAGTGCATTGCAATTTCCGCATTCGTTACTTTCTTATCCAACTCTGATGACACGCTTTATGACTCTTATTACTCAGAGTTAAGGTATAATTTTCACTAAATCAGATGAAAATACTAATTTGGCGAAAGTGCGTAGTAGCGAGTTGGCAACGTGACTTTAATGTTTTGATGTTTATACCGATGTGGGTCGTTAACCTGACAGTGTTTCCCTATTATCAGATACATCATGTAGCAAATGTTAAAAATGACAAATAATTTCCTGTGACTAAACTACTGGATATATTCAAATGATTTTTTGTATGTAGACTGAGAACGTCTTGAGGTATGCGAGGTTTAATTTAATGTCGTATTGTCATCACCACTCTGTATATGTTTTTTTTTTTTTTTTTTTTTTAATCTAAATTACCGAGAACGTGGTTGTGAATGTGATATCGGAATCGCGTTGGCTTGAATCCGGACCTGAAGCCAAATTTGGACCCGCGAAACAAGAATTATTATGCTTGGCCATAAGTATCACAGCAACAACAAACAAACATTTACTAAAAATCCAACCGGCTTCCAAACAAGAAAATACACAAAAAATTGCAAAATAACTTTAATTTCGGAAGTCGGTATTTGTATTTTGTTTCTTCGTTATTTGACACTGACTTCCGATATTAAAGTTATTTTGCAATTTTTAATGTATTTTCTTTTTTGGAAAACGGTTGTATTTTTGGTAAAAGTTTTTTATTTTTATTTGTACCTCAGATATTAAAGTTATGCTCGAATGGATTTATAACCCCAATAACATGGAATTTTAACATAATTGGAGACAACCAAAACGTCAACATTTTCGTTTATGTTATTTTGTCCAAAAAGATCTTAATCAATTTCGATTAAATTTATGAGACCACCTCTGAAATATGACCTACCAAACAAAATTCATCACAATCTATTCATAAGTGGCGGAGAAATCGCGTAACAAACATAAAAAAAACAAACTAAAAATAGACGAATTGAGGACCTCGTCCTTTTTGAAGTTGGTTTAAAATGGGAGAGATTGCTAAGTTCTCTAAAAGGGCTTCGCTTATAAATTAAATGAAATCTAACTGTATACCAAAGTTCTCTCTAAGTTCCTTAATCAAAGCTCCTTTCATGCCCAAACTTTTTCAGTTGCTTTAGAATAAAGATTTTCTTTGCTTCTTAAAAGTGTAACTTGGCACGTTGACAAGAGCTTAAACTTATACCTAATGGAAGAATTTGTTTTATTAATATTACGTGAGACTAATGGAATACAATCACTGTGACAAACTAGAGATTTCAGTCAAATGGTGTACAGGGGTTCATTTCATTACAAAAGAGAAAAATAGTGTTGAAGTTGCATGATTTGTGTTCACCAACAAGGAAAACATGATCCATCATGTGCCTATACAGCCTTTAGCCATATTTATTACGGTCGGCTTAAAAAAAAAACTGGCCAAGAGCGAGTCGGACTCGTACACAGAGGGTTCCGTACCACCATAATAGATAAATATTTTGCATGTGTTACTTTACGTACAGTTGCAGGTTTGGGTCAGCGACAGGTCTTGACCTATAGTGGAACTAATGTCATTTTTGTTGATTGTTTCTGAAAAAGTGTGTTATCAAGAGACATCTTTTCGTTTTTCCTGTAATTTTTACATAAACTTCTATCACATAGAATAATTTCAGATTTTTCTGTACGCAAACTTCGGACATAATAACGGTATTCTAAATAATGAATAAATAAATAAAATTCTTCTTTACATTTTTATTCAAAACTCGAAAACGCGGCAACGGTAAAATGCGTCCTAAAAAAAAAGAAAAAATGTTTGAGAATGTACAAACAGCGCTCTTTCATATGATACTCCACATGCCCTAGTAGCTCCACTTCGATTTTATGAGACCCCCTTTCAGTCTTTGTGGCAAAAAATAAATAACGGGTGGGCCAGAAAGAATTGCGAATTTGAAAAAATTATTAAAAAAAAACTTAGTACAATTCACATACAAATTTTTATTTCTATAAAAATTTACATCTGGGAAATTCATTTCTTAAAAATAACGTCATCCAGGTGTGCACCATCCCGCTGCAAACATTCTTCGAATCTGAACCTCAAATTGGTAAAAACTCGCTGGGACATTGCACAGCTCTAACTTGTTCAATTGTGTCTTCCGTTCTTGTTGACCTTGGGCGTCCCGCAGGCTTCTGTTTGAGAGTCGAACCAGTATCTTCGAACTTTCTGACCCACGATCGAATCACACTTTCTTTCGGACACTGATTTAGGTCATGTAATCCAAACTCACGCCGAACAATAGCGCACGAATCGCGATTTTTGTAATAATGTTTAACGCAGAATGCACGTTGCGCTCCGGTGAAGTGATCCATCGCGACTAAATTTCCGAGAACCGAGCTACTTAACCCCACCACCCGCGCAGTCCCCTCTCTAAAGCTTCAAACGCAAGAGTGTTTTTAAAATCGTACGCCTTTCTGGCCCAGCCGTTATAACAATTCAAAGTAGTTGGGCAAACTTCTAAAACTATTCCAAATTTCAATTTGATAGCATCAGTAAGTAGTATGACAGACAGACTGAGTCACACCATAAAGGAACCCTTATGGTGCGACTCACTCTGTGCGTCTGTCTAGCATGTACGGAACCCTAAAGAGCATAACCGGATGCAGCTGAATACCAATTATTGGGCAGGCATCATTACGCTTTTTGCGTCTTGCAGTGAAAGTATATCTGTCTGTAGATCAACTTTCTCGTTTCTCATTCCAAAATTGACTGGCAATGCTAAGCGATGACACACATGTGTTTTTGTGCAGGATAATTTTAAATCTAATAAGGTTTTTTATCATTGATATCCTCGCGCCTCACCACTATCTCACCTGATGGTAAGCGATGATGTGGTCGACGATGGAGCACGCTTGCCTAGATGTAACCTATTCACTCTTGTCTTAAATTATATTCGCCCCAGGTTGTGTGTTGATTCTATCCCAATGCCAGTTGCGTTGATGTTGCATAAAACCACCTACTGTTTGGGAGAAAACACTGATTCCGGTAATACTGGTGTTTCCACCTAGCATAGGAGTCTGGGCCTCAGCTTTGTTGGAATCAAAGTTTTTATCTTTATTAAATTATCTTTATCGATGTGACCCATGGTGCCCATCGATCGTGTGTATGTGTGCTTGAAGGTGTTTATTGTATGTTCTCACTATAGGATAGCGCGGCGCACGACACTATTCGTGTACCGAGTGCAATGGTGTATGTGTGTGTGTGCTTATGGGCAAGACTATCGTTCGTGTTGTATATTATATCGTTGTGTGATAGTTGTGGAATATTCGACTGAATGCCGACTCCTTAACTATGGAAAAGTTAACTAGGTAGCTTATAAATTAAATAAATGTTTATACGAAAATTCCGAGATTTGGAGTCATAAATCAGTTACTTAATCATCAGTTACTTAATCAGTTACTTAGATCCGCAGTATAAAAAGCAGTCTGAGTTTCCTCTGAAATAGGCAGTATTGATGACTATTTGTCAAAGTCTTTGTTTTATCCATGATAGCTACCTAGATTACGGGTTTTATAACAGATGAAACCAATACAAAATTATACTAACAAATAATCTTTGTCACTAAACTATGTATAATTTGCTTAAAATGTTAGACAATTTGCAACAGCCGGTTCTTGCTCAAATATCTATGAATGAGACTGTCAATTCATTTTAAATTCTGTTGCCCGGTTTCCATAGTATAATGTGAAGCTCACAAATTTTTTTTGGTATAACGTCATCATCATCTTCTTGCCCTTATCCTATGTTACTTGGGGTCGGCGCAACACATTTTATTCTTCCTTTCTATCCTGTCAGCCGTCACGATCACTAACTCCCTTTTCTTTCATATCACTCCTCACACAATCCATACATCTTTTCTTTGGTCTCCCTCTCCATCCATCCAAATTTATATTCATAACTATCTTAGTTAAATGATTTTCATCCCTCCTCTTCACATGGCCATACCAAGATAAGCGGTTCCCTTTCAACTTTTCTGTCACTAGCGCCACTTATAAACTACCACTAATGTACTCATTTCTCACTTTATCCATTCTCGTTAATCCACACATCCATCTCAACATTCTCATAGCTGCCACATGCAATCTTTTTTCATCTGTCTTTTTAACAGCCCAACATTCTGATTCATACAGTACGACAGGTCTAATCACGGACATATAGATTTTCCCCATTAGCTTGCATCCGTGGGTCGCAAGTTATTCCGGTGACCTGTCGCCATTTCATCCATCCTGAGTTGATCCAGTGCGTTACGTCTCAGTAACAGTAACAAGATAACAATTAAATAAAAAAACACCCAACGCATAAAAGAAAAGCCAACATTTAAAAAAAAAACCGGCCAAGTGTGTGTTGAATTCGCACACGAAGGGTTCCGTACCAAAACGAAAAAAAAACAAAAAAAAACACGTTTCTAGAAACGTGTATTTGAGTTTTTTTTTGGGTGTATCTCATGATCTATAATAGGTAGACAGTAGGAACGGTGTTCCTGTTCTGTGTCTTCGTTTTTCGACACCGACTTCCGAAATTAAAGTTATTTTGCACTTTTTTTGGAAGTCGGTTCTATTTTTTTGTAAAAAAGTTTTTTATTTTTCACTTTTTAGTTGTGGTTCCCCATTAAACTATGTTAACAATTCATAGACATACGATAGCAGCAATCGCTGTTGATTTGCTGTCAATTTTTGAAGAGTTCCGTTGTCTGTCTGCGAAACCCATCATCAGATCTTTTTGAAATTTAAATGGGACCATTTCGAAATAAACCCCTTTCGTATAAAAAAAGAATTTTGCAAATCCGTCAATATATGACGGAGTTATGCCCGAATATACATAAAAAAAAATACAAACATCAGATTTGATAACCTCCTCCTTTTTAGAAGTCGGTTAAAAATGAATGGGAAAAGATTTTTACAATTTCTGACTTTTTTAGTAATCAAATAAAAAAAAACCTGGGTTGGCCCATACAAGATTTTGATCAGTGTTAGAAACAGGGTCGATTGGCACAAAAACAAAATTCGCGTAAAATGGCCATTTTCTTACTTACTGTACATTTTTTGGATAATGAGGATCAAAATTTCACCAAAAATTATGGTTAGTTTTCTTAGACCTTTTTCGTGTAATTTCCACCCTGTCCACCAAAATGTGCTAGTAATAACAATTTGTCAATGTAAACAATTCAAGTTCAGTTTATGATTAACTAGCTGCGTCCCGCGGTTTTACCCGCCTAGACCGGAATAAAAGATAGCCTATATGTGAATCTAGACTATAAGCTATCTACATGCCGAATTTCATCCAAATCGGTCCAGCCGTTTGAGCGTGAAGAAGTAACAAACATACACACTCACAAACTTTCACATTTATAATATTAGTAGGATTAAAATGTTGATAAAACGAACAGATACAAAAATCTATTCAAGATTAATTTGGCGTATTTTGCATAATTTACTTCAGAAATCGGTCCAATTAAGGCCATTAACCAATTATATGACTTACAATGAACAGAATTCAGTTATACCTCAGTTGAAATGCCAAAACTTTATTACTTTTCTAGAGGTATTTTAATGTTTATTCGCAGAACTATTTACTGTGTATGTTTTGATGAGCGAAAAGTAGTGTGTAACTGATGTTTATGGCTAAGAAATTGTATCGGGTTTTAGCAACCAGTTTCAAACGTATTTCTTTTTAGTATTGTCCATCTAGGTCGAGTCTTAAGATGGAATTACGAGAAACGTTAGTAATATTGTGAAACCTCGTTTGCTAGTTAATTATCTATGGTCGTCGGTATAAAGTGTCGTTAACATTCTTCGAATTAAATTTTTTTTGAATAGTAATCCTTTGCTTCGCATGGGTCCAATGTACTAATGTAATGACATCAAAAGGTTAAAATTCTGTAAATCGTAACTATCAATCTTGTATAACATCATTAAAAACGATTTATTCCAGAAATCCCCAAGGACGAAAAATCCACATTCAATTTCAATTTTTAAAATATCCATAAATAACATAAAAAGATCAACAAAATGCACTTACCTATGATACATTAACACTTAAAACTAGAAACACTTAATGATGCTGCCGATTCGCCTTTTAAAGTCTACAAGGGATTGTTTTCATTGATCTGATTACCATAAAACTCGCAATAACTTAAAAACAATGAAATTAACGCAAATTATTTAGTTATTTGTAATTTTGCTTTTTACGTGTGGGTATGTCAAAAAATAACTGATCGCACGGTGTACTGTACCAGAAGCTGGGCGACCAGCCAAAGATCAGCGGACGGAGCCTCCTTGTCGCCCGCGCTCCCGTGCTACTATGGCCGAAGCCAGGGGGGCAGCGAGCCTCTCGCGGGTCAAGCCTCTGGTCGCTCGTACTCGTCAGTTGATGGGAATAAGACATAGTGATGCGGTAGGCGGTAAGTGCCGTATCTATCGATATATGATAATTTGTCTAACGTTGATGAACATAGATTTGAAATTAAGGGGTTAGTTGTATTAATTTCGTTCTCATTCTAAAATCTTGATGATATTTTTATTATTTAATTGAAGAATAAGGGATGTTTAATTCATTCATGTAATTTTTTAAGATTAGTTTTAAAATTTAATTTTAGAAGATATTTTTGAAGCTTTATTTTGTATAGCTTGCAGCAGTTGATGATTAGAGAGACACGTGCTACTCCAAACAGGACAGGCGTATGTTATAGTTAAATAAACTCAGCCTAGTGGAGATTTCCTTCACAGGCAAGTTCGGTTAAGCAGTCGACAACCAATAGGGTTGAACTGCGAGTAGTCATTCATAAAAAAAAAAAAAAACCTAGTGGAGATTTTTGAATAACTAAGTTTCAATCGCCACTAGGTGTTGTTGTTTCTAAATTATTAAACAAAAAATGCATTAATCAATACATTTAATTAGTTAAGTAATTATGCCAATATTATAATCAACTTTTATTATAAATTGTTTACATTGAAACGAACATCAAAAATATTTAAGTACAAAGAACAACGGGCAGAAAGGGCTCAGCGTTGTAGCACTTTCTTACCTATCTTAAAATGAAAATACAAATGATCTCAACATTTTATTCTACAGCAGCATTACTCTAATGAATCAAATAAAAAAATTACAGGGGTTAAAAGTCCAATAATTACCGTTACAAATGCTAATATTATGACCTAATGATGGCCGTACATGATTTTTATACATTTACGTTGCTTTATTAAATTATGAATAGCATAAATGAACTATTAGAAGGACATAAAAAAGGACAACTTAGGATTGAGCAGGACAGAATACGCACTCGTATTGTAGAAAACCGGTCAGTAGTTGAGCAAAACGTAAACCGACAGCAAGCGTCGTTTGTGACATTGACGAATGAGTCAATAAATGTGTTTTCAATACTCAGTAACAGATGAAGACATTGTTTTATTTAGCTTGGGAACATACCATTTAAGGCGTATATATCCGCCAAGTGCCGCCCTTATTGAATAAAAAGTCGTAGCAAAGCGTAGAAAATAAAGATTATAAAAAATCCTATGTTGCGTTTGTTACAAAGAGCTTAAGGTATTTTTACGTTGTTGAAACAGGACTCAAAGTGTTTCGTATCCAAAGTAATAAGCAAAAGTGGCAAGTGGCAGTGGGGTCCAAAGTAGTAAAAAAACGGTCGTTTTTAACACTTCTGCTTACTACTTTGGATACGAAACACTTTGAGTCCTGTTTTAACAACGTAAAAATACCTTACCCTATTTGTAATATCGCAACATAGGATTCTTTAATCTTTATTTTCTATGCTAAGATACGAATTTTTATTCATATGAGAGCGTCACTTGCGGGGAGGTAGGGCCTTAAGTGTGGCACGTTCATACGACAGCGAACACGCGTTTACAACATACAGGTGTCTAACTCTTAGGAGGTTTTTGATCAGGATAAGGTGGGAGGAAACACCCGGGTGTCACCATTATGTGGATCACCCGGAGGACACAGTGCAGGTCTGCCCCGCTTCGGCGGATCACCGTCGTATCCTCGTGGAGGCAATCGGTGGTAGCGACCTCTCGCGTCCGGCCCTGGTCCAGGCCATGGTACGGAGCGCTGCGAAGGAGTAATGCTCGTGAAGGAGGAGGCAGAACACGTGAGGGAGATGCAACGCCCCTAGTAGTCGACGCAGTAAACGCCCTGGGCGTCGAGAGTCGCAGGCCGATTCCTCGTAATCATTTATTTGACAAAACAACGTAACAATTACAATTAATCGATGATATAATAATCACAAAGTAATATGCAATCATAATGAGAAAATGTTTAGCCCATTGTCACGTTTTAACTGCAAAACTAATTTCTCATGAGTCGCATTATAAAATAAAGTCGTCCGACGCGTCTGTCTGTCTGTATGTTTTGATAAACTCAAAAACTCACAGCATAATTTCAGCCAAAAGACGTCCACTGCTAGACATAGGCCTCCTCCAAGTGTCGCCACCATGACCGGTATTCTGCGGCTCGCATCATCGGCTACCTGCAACCCTCAGTAGGTCATCGGTTCACCTTGTTGGAGGCCTTCCAATGCTGCGTCTTTCAGTACACGGTCGCCACTCCAGAACTTTTCAGCCCCATAGACCGTCTGTATGGTCGGTTCCTGATTCGATCACGCAAGGAAACTCCGAGCATAGCCCTCTCCATTGCCTTCTGATGAGGCTCATTGTGAGCGACTTAATAGAAGCTTCTTATTTTAGCTTATTAACGTACTTAATTGTAGCTTCATATCTCTAAAACAACACCAAACATCAAAAAAAAAATAGTTACAATATCGTCATCATCTGCCTAGCCTTTTCCCAACTATCTTGGGGTTGGCTACCAGTCTAACCGGATGCAGCTGAATACCAGTATTTCACATGGAGCGACTGCCTATCTGACCTCCACAACCCAGTAACTGGGAAATACGATACCTCTTGGTAAGACTGAATGTCAGACTTTCGGGCTTCTGACGACCCGTAACGACTGTCAAAGATCCACGATTGACAGCCGGGACCAACGGCTTAACGTGCTTTCCGAGGCACGGAGGAGTCTCGGAATGTAAAGATGGTCACCCATCCATGGACCAACCCCGGCAAGCGTAGCTTAACCTGATGGATCGACCCGTGCGGCTGTTATTACTTTAGCCACGAGCTCCTCACACAGCACTAAAATATTTATTCTTGTTCATATTTAACGATTTCAATAAAAGACGCCGTTAAAAAAAGGTTGGGAAAGGCTGCTCAAACTGATGATGAAAGCCGCTTCAAGATCTTAGCTTAAAACAAATAATAAAAACTCAAATAATTATTTACTTATTTGAGGCTTAGTGACGCATCAGTTTTCACAGACGGTTAAATATTTCAGTTACTCAAAACTTTATATTAAATTTATCTCTGAGTCGTCGTACTTTTGGTGTCTAGATCTATATTAAAATATAGTACTACTGCATTTAAATACGAATGTTTTTAGACATCTTGACTTTTGATTCTCCCTCACTATTTTGTAAAACAAAGTTGAAAGATAACACTTTTAAGTTTAAGACTTATTTGTAAACAAGTTATTTGAGAGTTTAGATTTAAAGTTTTGCTTAAAAGTAATCATAAATAAAGTATTTTTAGTTTTGATCTACATTGTCAGAGAGGTTGTTTTTCTAGGGGTCATTGTTCTCAATATTATGAAAACCCTTACTTTAGTCCCAAATTAACAACGCGAAAAAAAAAATAACAGCAGTTTTTGAGTTATTTATAAATTAATTTTAAGTTGAATTAAAGCTGCGAAGTCTGGACTCTCTGGAGCATTGACGCCGAGTTGCTAGCCGCACTGGGCCAGCGCGGTTTTTTGCGGCCCATTCCCTCTCCTAGGCCTGGGTCCCAGCAATGGGACCATTTTAAGGCTGATGATGTTATGTAAGTCAATTTGGGACAATCCCGCCACACTATTCCCAAACCACTGTAACTTCTGTAAGCCAGAATCATCAGTGGCGACCACCAGAAAAAGACGCCAAGGCAATAAAGCTCGACGAGTCCCAGAGAAACGATTAAACTGTCTTGGGTCCCGCAACAAAATTAATCAGAAAAGACAGCGGAGGAGTAAGAAAAACATAATTTCCACTTCCCTCCTAATCAAGCGGGAGACAGAACAAAACTAGGCCATTAGGCACAAAAGGGGGTTTTTACAACTGGGGTAAGCCCAGTTGCCAAGCACCACTGGTTAAAAACACTAATATTAATGGGTCCTAAAATTGTGAGCTGTTACACTTGATTCCAATAATAGGTATGGCAAAAACGCTTGAACGCACGGAAATTCGTTCTAGTTTCCACAAGGTCCGTGTAATAGACAACTCCAGACGTAGGCTGAATACTATCCAACATAATATTGCGCTCAGCCTGCCAAAGAGTACACTCCCACAGGATATGATGTGCGGATTGTTCGTATTCGCAATCAGGAGTAGAACATTGACATAAAGGTGAGGCAACAAGCTTGAAGGAAAATAATTTACTCTTAAAGTTGCCATGACCTGTGAGAAATTTGGCAACACAGTGATCCACCTCCAGCCATGTCCTATCCAGCCGTTCGCGAACCGATGGGAAGAACTGGTGGAGGTGTCTGCCTTTGATGGAACTTTCCCACCTACATTGCCATTCGGATAAAAGGTCCTCCCAAACTTCAGTTTGAGGTTTAAGTAATCTAGAAATCTTGGCCCGATCACGTTGAGGTAAAAAGTCTGGGTCCGTAGTCTTTCGTGCAGAATAGTACATTGCAGCACGTCGCTGCACCTCAAGATCGACTGGAAGTACACCTGCAAGTACCGGTAAGGCTTCAGTGCTAACCGTCGCTTTACATAGGAAAATCAAAGCAAACAGTTATGTAAGTTAGTTCAATAATTAAATAATCACAGTGTAGTAGAGTATTGTTTCCAGATAATACTTACCTATTAGCAGTGACAGTAGCACTTGTTTCCCAAGTAAATACGTTAGAATAATTACACGGTCTAATTAAAAAAGAAACAATGTCTAGAAGCAGGTATGGTTCCACTGGAAGCGGTTGATAATAATACAAATAGTATTGCTACTTCTTTCTTATTTAAATTAAGGCCCTACTACCGGCCAAGTGGCGCCCTCATTAAATACTACTTACTCCTTTGGTTACGAAACATTTTGAATCCTGTTTTAACAACGTATACTTTATCCTCTTTGTGACAATAAAATAATTAATAATAATAAATAAAAATCTTTATTGTCGCTAATTAATACATTATCTTATCATAGAGTAATCTAACATATGCATCGTAATAATGTTTTGCACAAAAGGTACTGCTACTGATTCCCAAGCGAAGCATGAGCTTGTACGAGTATTATGGGAAACAGTGTTCAGCCGCAGGAAGTATCACTTAATAAAATACGAATACATTGGTTTGAATTGAATGTCGCTGATCTAATCTAATTTTTAATTTTATTTCAGTTTAGCAGATGTGTGTGATCTTTGTGATGGTGTGTGTGTGTGTGTGTGTGTGTGTGTGTGTGTGTGTGTGTGTATGTATGTGTGTGTGTGTGGATGGTGTGAGTGTGTGTATGTGAGAGTTTGTTTCGAAGCATTGTATGATATATGATATACTCAATGTATGCCAGTAGGTCTTCCGTCTTCTGATAATCTAATGTATGAAGCCATTCAGAAACTTTACCTTTAAGTTCGTGTCTGCTGAGAGAAGTAATGTTGAGGTGTTTGTTTAAGGTGTTGTATAGCTTACAACTTTCATAAGTTGTAATATCAAAGCGTACCATTACCCAACCCCAATAGACGCAGCAACGCTTTGATGTTTCCTGAGAATAGCTCTGAGCACAAAGAGTTGGCGATCTGTTAGGACCTTCAATTCTGAGTAGAGCTGAGATGTTGGATGTCTGTAGGGCTTTCTTGCCATCACTTTCAGCACCGCTCTTTGTGCTCTTTCTAAGCTCAGTAGAAGCGTCTTTGCGGCCCCTCTCCATACAGAGATGCAATATTGTACAATAGATTGACATAGGGCCAAATACACAAGTCTAAGTTGTTTCGTAGTCGCAGTGTCTCTAAGCGTTTTAAATACATGAATGAGTCGTCTTACTCTGGAATTGACTGTACTTATGTGTTTATCCCACCTCAAGCCACTATCCATGTGTACTCCTAAATATTTCACACATTCCACGCGAGTGATTTCTTGGCAGTTGCAGTTAGCCTGTGAGATACAAGTGTGTGCTTGTAAGGAAAATTCTCGCGGTGGAGTCTTAGTTTTGTTGATGGAGAAGGGAACGTATTGCGTTTTGGTTAGGTTTAGGGTTAGTAGGTTGTGAGTCAGCCAATTTTTCACCTTGGATAGTGCAACTTCTGTCTTGGGTATGGATGTGGATGGCTATAAGAGTAGGGGAAGGCCAAAGAAACGATAGTTGGACTGTGTGAAAGAGGATATGGGTAAAAAGGGAGTGAATACAGAGATGACGACTAATAGAGAAGTATGGAAGAAAAAGACATGTTGCGCTGACCCCAAATAAATTGGGATAAGGGCAGGAGAATGATGATAGTGCAACTTCTGCTCTCTCTTTAACTGTTCGCCAGTTTGGACCCCAGACAAATATGGCGGTGTCGTCTGCATACGTGAAAATGCGAGTGTAATGGAGGGACATTGTGCAGAGGTCATTGATATAAAGCTGGAAGAGGGTGGGACCCAAGACACTCCCTTGTGGGACGCCGTAGGAGACGGTCTCCTGATCACTCATGCAGTCCCCATTTATAACACGTTGCTTTCTGTTCGTGAGGTAGTCTTTAAAGATTTCGTAGCTTATGCCACGCACCCCCATCGTCTCTAGCTTGGATAGAAGTATGGGGACAGAGACTGTGTCAAACGCTTTAGATAGGTCAAGGTAGATACATAAGCAATTATTTTTAGCGTCTAATGTTTTTACAACGAGATTGCTCAAATCCATTACTGCGTCCTCGGTGGAAAGGCCTGATCGAAAACCGTACTGATTATCGGCTACAATATGAAATTTGTCCAGAAACTTTTTGAGAGAGTAATTAAGTATTTTTTTTAATATTTTTGATAGGGTAGAAAGCACTGCTATGGGGCGATAATTGTTGACACATTCTCGGTCCCCGTTCTTGAAGATCGGGTGTATGACTGCATTTTTGAAGGCTTCAGGGAAGACTCCTGTAGCTATAGCTCGGTTACATACATGAGTGGTGGATGGGACCAGCTCCTTCCGACATTGCCTTACTATTTGGGATGAGTTCCCATCCGAACCTGTGGCACAGTCTGGGCGGAGCTGTAAAATAATGGATTCTACATCCAATTCAGTCACCTCAGCAATTACCAGGGAGTTTGGCGGACTTCTAATATGCGTGTAAGAGTTTGGTCTTATATAGGGGACATTTCCATCAACAGTACTTGAAGCAAGAATTTTATCAGCAAGAAACGTGACGTAGGATTCTTTAATATTTATTTTCTATGATATTATTATGCTACGATTTTTTATTCAATGAGGGCGCCACTTGGCGAGTAGCAGACCCTTAACTGGGAATAGTAGAGGGGAATGAAAAAAAAAGGTGATACTTCCTTTTTTTTTTTTTTTTGGATCGATTGAATCAGAACAACCAAAAAATGTGACATGTAAAGTTTAAATATCTTACTTTTTGCTATATATATTTTAATGATTTATGGTTCTGTAAGAATAATACCATCCCATCACTTCCCGTGGGTGTGATATGAGGCGACTAAGGAACTCACCAGAGAATGGGCAGCAGCATTTTTTGTCCACTGTGCAACAACTACACTGCGATCACCAACCCGCCTGCCAACCGTGGCGATTATGGAAAACCCCTCAAAATGACACTCACAATAAAGAAATGGCCTCTAGTGCACGGCAGCCTGCCTACCCTTGACTCCGATAGCGGACCAGGTCACGGCGAGGCAGTGGGTGCTAAGAATCGTGGATCGGGCTACCCCAAAAGTAACCGATGACTGGACCTGCCAATACTCAATACAAGAATACTCTGAACCAACGGGAGGATCGCTGAACTTCAGAAGGAATTAAGCAGGTTGCGATGGAGTATAATGGGATCAACGGGAGGATCGCTGAACTTCAGAAGGAATTAAGCAGGTTGCGATGGAGTATAATGGGATTATCGGAAGTCCAAGTAAAGGAGGAGGACTCGATAATTCTCAGATCCGGTAATCTGCTCTATTTCCGGGAGGGTGACCAGCAGTTCCAGGGAGATGTCGGGTTTATTGTCCACAAGTCCCTTGTGAACAATGTGGTGACGATCGGGAGTTTGTCGACCAGGGTGGCGTACCTTATACTTAGATTATCGGCAAGATATTCGTTGAAAGCCGCACAGGTTTACGCCAACACACGCCGATGACGAGCTGGAGGACATGTATGAGAATATAACCAGAATCATGCATGGTCATAAAACTCACTTCACCGTGGTCATGGGGGACGTCAACGCAAAATTGAGCAAGCGAGACGGTGACGAGCTGCGAGTGGGGCAATTTGGATTTGGACGTTGGAACCACCGGAAACAGCTACTTGCCAGTTTTATGGAGAAGGAGGACCTATGTATGATAAACTCCTTCTTTAGAAACCGTGAGCACAGGAAGTGCAACTAAAAATGTGATTGACTTCGTCATGTCGACGATAAAGCAAATATTTAATGATGTCTCTGTGATCAACGCGGTGAAAACCGGAAGTGATCACCGCATTGTAATAGGCACATTGATTCTAAATATCCAGCTGGAAAACGCTACGTACAGCACAGATTCAGATCCAAAACCCCGAAAGTTTTCAACTCGAACTGCAAAATCGTTTTGAATGCTCAGGGAGCTACGATGGGTTCGTGGAAACTGTTCATACAGTTGGGTCTAAGTTCTTTAAGACTCGCCGTACAGATTAGAACAAGAGGCTCTCTGATCCCACTCTCAAGCTCATGAAGGAGAGACGGGAGATAATTCTGCAGTCTTCAGACAATGCGTACAAATACACGGCAGCTCAATAGACAGATCTCTAAGTCCTTGAAAAGTGACCTGAAAGGATTAAAGACGCTATAGAGCGGAATAAGGGCTCCAAGGTATTTGCAAGAGATCTGTCTATTGGGCAGAGCCAGCTAACGAAACTGAAGACTGTGCGCCAAATCGGAGCTTCGGAGACAGATTGAAATGTTCTGTGAACACAGTGGGTTTAGTCATTGAAGTATACACGTCAATGACTAAACCCACTGTGAATCTATCTAACAACCCTAGAGCTTTTGACCCGACACTATACCGAAAAAATCCCGGACGTCAGCCTGTATGAGACTAGGATGGCTCTGAAGCAGCTTAAAAACAACTAGGTGTCAGGTGATGACGGAATTATGGCTGAACTCCTGTAGGCAGGTGGAAAACCGGTCTTACAGAAACTGTTCGATTCCGTCATACTCAAGTGGACCACGCCACGGTGCAGAAGTGTGGTGGTACTCTTCTTTAAGAAAAGGCGACAATACCCTGCTAAAGAATTACAGGCCCATCTCACTCCTGAGCCATGTCTACAATGTGTTTTCCAGAGTCATTACGAACCGTCTCGCGCGCAGGTTTGACGACTTCCAGCCTCCCGAGCAAGCCAAATTCCGAAAAGGCACCGTAGACCACATACATACGCTGCGGCAGGCTATTCAGAAGAGTGAAGAGTATAATCTGCCTCTCTGCTTAGCGTTTGTGGACTACGAGAAAGCATTCGATTCTATAGAGACTGGGGCTGTGCTGCAGTCTATCCAACGGTGCCAGATCGACTATCTGAAGTGTTTGTACGAAAACGCCACCATGTCAGTCCGACTTCAGAACCAGACATCAAACCCTATCCTCCTGCAGCGGGGTGTGAGGCAGGAAGACGACATTTCCGAAACTGTTCACAGCTGCAATGGAGGATGTCTTCAAGGTTCTGGACTAGAAAGGGCTAAGCATTAACATCATTGGCGAGTACATCACTCACCTTCAATTTGTTGACGATATAATCGTCATGGCTGAGACTATGGACGACCTCAGTACAATGCTCGACAACCTCAGTAGAACTTCCGAAAGAGTGGGTCTTAAAAAAAACATGGACAAAACTAAGATCATGGCAAATATCCATGTAGCACCCAGTCGTATCAAGATTGGAGACTCCACACTCGAAGTTGTAGACGAGTACGTCTACCTGGAACGAACGGTCCAGTTAGGTAGGGCTAACTTTGAAAAAGAGGCAATCATCGAATCCGACTCGGTTGGGCGTCATTCGGGAGGCTGCGCGGTATCTTCTCGTCCCACATACCACAGTGTCTCAAGACAAAAGTCTGTGATCAGTACGTATTACCAGTGATGGCAGTGGCATATGGAACAGAAACGCGGTCGCTCACAATGGGCCTAATCAGAAGATTTAAAGTTACCCAAAGGGCAATGGAGAGGGCTATGCTCGGATTTTCCTTGCGTAATCGAATGATGAAATATGCAAGAAAGCCAAGGCTACCAACATAGCCCGAAGAATCGCCAAACTGAAGTGGCGGTGGGCAGGGCACACCGGCACATTGCCTTTTTTTTTGTAGGGTGGGCAATCATCCAATGACTTCTCCCGCTCTGGGTGGAGCGGGAGGGCGTGTGTGTGGGTTTTAACCCACCCCTGTTCCTTCCTGCCCTTAGTGCCCGTGGGCGAGGTAATTCTGTTTCGAATTTATCCCCAACCCCCGGGCAGGCATCGGCCATGACGGACCCCGTCCTAATTGCTGACAACTCTTTGAGGCGCGCGTGGAACACTACGCGCCATCCACTCTCTGGCCTGATGGTGATCGGACGGCGAGCTACCCATTACTCGCCGTCCGCAGGCCCGGTAGGGCACATTGCTTGCAGTACAGACGGTCGATGGGACCGAAAAGTTCTGGAATGGTGACCGCGTACCGGAAGACGCAGCGTTGGTAGGCCTCCTACAAGGTGGACCTATGACCTGGTGAGAGTCGCGGGTAGCCGACGGATGCGAGACGCACAGGACCGTTCGTTGTGTATTCCATGTTTTTGGGAGGCTTATGCCCAGCAGTGGACGTCTTTCGGCTGAAATGATAATGAAATGATGATTTTATTGATGTCAGTAGGTCTAACTGGCAGTGCACAGAACACGTTAATTTAAGTATCGACGCTCTTGATGACTGTTTTAATGCTTTGATGCTATTACAATACAATTACAATGCACTTACAATACTTTTACGTAACTTTTACAATACTCTCACTACTACTTTTCAATCGGCTTGGCATCATCAAATTTTTTTTTAACAGCTTCAACAGTCACCCAGATTGCAGTCTAGTAGTTAGTGTTATTCTCATTTACACTCATCGGTCCTCAGCCGTATTCGGCTTTGCAAACATCCGTGTCACTCGATGTCGAATTTGGCCGTCTTTGACAGACGACTAGGCGTTTTTACTGGATTGTTGGAAGAATTCAACTCCCCGCACACAAGCAAATAGGAATCGCTCTCAGTAAAACCACGCATGTAGTGATTTTTAAGCCGACATCTCATTTCCACTTGAGTTGTTCACATTATAGTAGATTACCGAATTAATTAAGCTGTTTGCAGCTCGCCCGTTCAAGTGTGACAAATCATCGTTAATTGCATTTAGATGGATGTTTAGTGGTAATTAGGTATCTATAAAAAACTTTTCTAACAAAAAAAATACAACCAACTTCGAAAAAAAAAACACAAATGAAATGCAAAATAACTTCATTTTCGGAAGTTGGTGTTTCTAGTTTTATTTCTTTGTTGGTTTTCTTTGTTGTACCCATACCTAAAACTAAATTGTACTTAAGTTATGCTCGGATTGATAGCCCCAAAAACATGGAATTTTAACATAATTGGTGAAAATAGGGTGTATCAGGGTAAACTGTACAAATCTGTGTACCCCTTCAGAGCATAATTATCAGCGTGACATTATGTTATTGTTACGTCGACTGTATTACACTGGAACGTTCGAGAATATTGTCGAAGTTTCCAGAAGTTTCCACTACGTTTGAGAATATTCCATAAAGAAGTTCATAGATGTTTCTAGAATATTCCACTATAGATTTTTTTTTTTTTAAAACGTTGCCCCACACAAGGAATTACTCCTGTATCGTGGGTGCGTTCACAAACATGTATACTCACATACACAAGACACCCAGACCCGGAACAACTATCTGCAGGTCATACAAATATTTGTTCCGTGCGGGAATCGAACCCGGGACAAGCAGCGCAGCAGCCGAACACTCAACCACTGCGCCAACCGTGTCGTCTAAGAATAGTTCGACAATATTCTGGAAACTTCTATGACTGTATAAATAGGCCGGACGGGCGGCGACTGAGTCAGTTGATTAAGGCCATCAGGAGGGGCCAGAACCCGCTTATTTTTTTTTTTTTTTTTTTTTTTATGTTTGATAGGCTCGCGTTTGACCACTATCTCACCTGATGTTAAGCGATGATGCGGTCGAAGATGGAGCACGCTTGCCTAGAAGTAACCTATTCACTCTTGACTTAAAGACTCCCAGGTTGTATCTTACAGGAAACACAGACTCCGGTAGAGAATTCCACTCTCTAGCTGTACGTGCAATGAATGTTTTCTCAAAACGCTTTGTGCGTATGGATGGGATGTCCACCATGAACCGGTGGCACTTCGCCGTACGTCTTGTGGTCCTTAGATGAAACGGGCTTGGCGGAATCAAATCATGCAATTCCGTCGCACACTCCCCAAAATGTAATCGATAGAAAACCGACAGGCTAGCAACTCGGCGTCTATGTTCAAGACTTTGGAGTTTTGACTCAACGAGTCTATCATTGCCGATGATCCTCTTGGCTCGTTTCTCAATTGACTCAAGGGCATCAAGCTGGTATCTTGCAGATCCGTCCCAAAGATGAGAGCAGTACTCCATGCACGATCGGACCTGCGCTTGATAGAGTTGGAGCAGCTGTTCCGGCGTGAAGTATCGTCTCACCTTTGCGAGGACCCCCAACTTTTTGGCAGCCACTTGAGCCTTAGCCTCTATGAAGGGACCAAAATTGAGGGTAGATGTTAAAGTTGTTATGTTGGGAGACAGGGATACAGCATTCAAACACGATAGTTGAGTAAAGACTGATTTAATGTACTTCGTTCACATCCCACTCTCCTGCCTACCTTCACATGCATCATTATAATATTGAACTATCATTCATGATTATGTACATATACCCACAACCCCCTTATAAATAAATTAAATCTAGTTTTACATTCCATTCTTTTTATAAGTTATTTACATTCTTTGTTTTATTTTTAGATTCTATAGCACTATAGAAAGGAAATAAAAACAAATTAATAATTTCATTTAAAACTAATTCATGATATAGGTACACAACTACACACCACTATATTTGTTTGAAATGGGAGTACTGATTTATGATAATTTAATATAATAATAATATTTATCATAATAATAATTTTATATTCACTAATAATGTTACACCATATAATTTTTTTTTTTTTTTTTTTTTTTTTTTACATTTAGGTATACTTTAAAATTAGACACATTCACTATTATATATAGATACGATGATTCCAACACAAAACATGCATTTATGACTAATTAAATAAATTGGTTTCATAGAAATCTTACAAAAATTTCATACATATTACGCTGCAGATAGTTAATTTTCATATACTTATGTTTTAAATCAGCAGCTTGACATTTGAGTGCTTCAGGTCGTCTGTCCCCAGCGATCAGGAGGTTTCACTGTCCTGCCAGAACGAGTTTTATAGTAATTAGTGGTTTGGCTGTTGTGGTCTACGTGTGTCTTTGTTGGAGCACTGGAGCCACTGTGTGACTCATCTACAGGTATGGCGTGACTTTGCGGTCTGTCTATATTTATGTCATCATATGAATGTCTACGGTGTTCGTAAGGTTGTCCGTTATCACGCCTATCTGAATCTACGATTATGTGTTTTCTATTTCGTCTTAAGATCTGTCCTGTATTCATTTGAATTATATATGATCGGTTTGATAACAAACGTTGAATGACTCCATTAGCCCAATGGTTATGCTTTTTAATTTTGACTTTTTGGTTTATGACTAGTGGTTTTAACTTTTTTGATCCTTTATCAAAGTATGTTTTCTGCTTTAATTGTCGATTTTCTAATTTATTTGTCGCATTCCCCTGCATTTTCGGTTTAAGAAGACGTGGAGAACACGGTATTATGCTTCGTAATTTTCTGTTGTATAACAGCTCGGCAGGTGAACTTAACTCATTACTTATCGGCGTATTCAAATATTCTAACAATCCCAAACTAAAGTCGGTATTTTGAAAGGTGGTCTTTTTCATCATATTTTTTATTGTCTGGACCGCTCTTTCGACCTGTCCATTTGACTGTGGGTATGTAGGAGAAGACGTTATGTGTTGAAAAGTCCAGTTTAACGTAAACTCTTTAAACAAATTAGAAGAAAATTCCGGGCCGTTATCTGACATAACTATTTGTGGTATTCCATGACGTCTAAATAAATTTTTTATTTGCTTGATTACCTCTGAGGATGTAGTTGAACACAATTCAACAACTTCTATGAACTTACTATAATAATCTACTGCTATCAAATAAGATTTAGAGCCGTAGTGGAAAATATCCGTGCCTATCTTGTACCAAGCTCTGTCGGGTATTTCATGTGGAATTAACGGTTCTTTTGTGTTGTCTTTTCTGTAAGTTAAACATGCCTGACAGTGTGATAAGTAATCCTGTAATTGTGAGTTCATATTTGGCCAATACATGATTTCTCTAGCCCTGAGCTTGCACTTTTCTATACCTAAGTGCCCTATATGTATTTTTTGTAACATTGTTTTACGCATACAGTTTGGTATAACGATTCTATTGCCTTTCCATATTAGTCCATAATTCACTGTTAACTCATCCCTGCTATCCCAATAAGGTTTTAGTTGATTGCTAATTTCACTTTTATGCATGGGCCATCCCTTTTTGATTGATTTTTTTAATGCCTGCATTTCGTTATCTTCCCTAGTCCATTTTTGTATTTCTAAAAAATGTGAGTCTGTTAGAGGGTTCATCGTTGTTATGGCACATACTTGTGCTTGCGCTTCGAGGTGATCGCGCGTTGTGATATTATCGGTATGTGGCAACGCCGCTCGTGATAATGCGTCCGCTATGTATAGATATTTACCTGGTTTATATATTAGTGTAAACGAATATGGTTGAAGTCGCATTAGCATTCTCTGTAGGCGTGCTGGCGCATTTACTAATGGCTTGTTTATAATACTCACTAATGGTTTGTGATCTGTTTCTATCGTCACATCGTTACGGCCATATATATATGTATAGAATCGCTCGCATGCAAATACACAGGCATATAATTCCTTTTCAATCTGAGCATAGTTCTGTTCAGTTTTTGTTAACGATTTCGAAGCGTAACACACGGGGAAGTTGTCTTGCATTAAACAGGCACCTAAACCATTTTTACTCGCGTCTACTGAGATAACTATGGGTTTCTCAAGAGTGTAATATCTTAACACGGGTGGACTTATTAACTGTTTTTTTAACATTTCAAAGCATTTTTCATGTGTTTGATCCCAATGCCAAGCTACTTCTTTTCTTAATAACTCGCGAAGAATGGTTGTCTTTTCAGAAAAATTTGCAATGAAATTACTGACATAGGTTAACATACCTAAGAATCTTTCGACATCTTTTGCATTTTGTGGCCTTGACATATTTTTTATAGCCAATACCTGTGACTCATCGGGGCTGATACCGTCTTTTGTTATTTTATGGCCTAAGTACGTTAGTTCACTTAAACCTATTTTACATTTGCTTTTGTTTAATTTTATGTTTATTTCCTTACACCGTTTCAAAACTGCTCGCAATCTCTGATCGTGTATTTCCTTTGTTTCTGCGTAAATAAGGAGATCATCAATAAACAAAATAACTCCCTCTATATCATCAAAATGTTCATATAAACGTTTATGGAAAATTTCTGAAGCCGATGATATACCGTATGGCATTCTCAAAAATTTAAACCTTCCAAAAATTGTGTTAAATGTACAGAGGTCTGTACTGGTTGGGTGTAAATTTACATGCCAAAATCCCTGTTTGGCATCTAATGTACTAAAATATTTAGCACCGGATAGGTTGGCGGTTATTTCTTCTAGAGTAGGCAACTTAAAATGTTCCCGCTTTATTGCTTTGTTTAAGTCACGCGGGTCTAAACAAATGCGGAGATCTCCATTAGGCTTTTTTACTACCGTCATACTATTTACCCAATCGGTGGGTCCCTCAACTTTTGCAATAATACCCTGATTTTGCATCTCCATTAGTTTTTGTTTTACTTGCTCTTTTAACGCAATAGGTAACTTTCGTGGTGCATGAACTACAGGTTTGTACCCATCTTTTAATTGTATTTTATATGTGCCTGGTAAACAACCCATTCCTGTAAATATGTCCGGAAACTCATCCAATATATTTGCGCATCTTTTTCCCGGCTGTTTTATACTCATTACCCTTTTTAATAATTTTAATTCATCACATGAACTTCTACCCAAAATGGGAGGTGAATTGGTATCTACAACTATGAATTGTAAAATGTATGTTTTGTTTTTATATTGTACTTTGAGATAACATTTACCAGTGACTTTAATCTGACTACCTGAATAACCCTGTAACTTCATTGTTGTATGGACTAATTGATCTTTCGATAATTTAATTTTTTTAAGATATTGGTTTGGCAAGATATTGACGTCGGCTCCAGTGTCCAGTTTAAAATTGATATGTTTATTCCCGATTGATAATGCTACCATCCACTCATTACTAGAATAACTATCAATAGCGTGAATTACCTGATCGCTGGAGTCTTCTCGTACCTCATACACACGACACATTCTTGAGTAATGGTTCATTTTTCTACACTGATTACATCGCTGACCATACGCTGGGCATTTATATTTGTCATGGCTTCTGCCGCACTTTCCACATACTGCACGAGATCTTCGACGAGCCTCTCCTCGTTGTTCGCGTGCGTTTCCTTCTAATCTCTGTCCATCTCTCTGGTCACGATCCTGACGGGAGGTCCTGGCATCACCACCACTGGAAGCGGATGAACGCCATTTTCTCTGACGCCACGCAGAACTTCTTGCGTAGTGAACATTTTTTTCTTCCTTATCTTTGTTGGTAACAGCATGTACATTATGAGTTTGTTCCTGATTCTCGTTTTTTATATTTTTCGCTTGAGCTCGAGATACTTCCGCTATTCTACAGATATCTATTGCTTTAGATAAGGACAAATCTGGTTCTCTTAATAGTCTTTCTCTGAGTCCACTGTCTTTAATTCCACAAATCATCTTATCACGCACCAACTCACTGCATAACTCTTTGAACTCGCACTTTGCTGCTATTTTATTTAGTTCAAATACATATTGTTCTATTGACTCTAATTCTCGTTGGTCACGGGTAAAAAATGTATGTCTTTCTATCGTTATATTCTTTCGTGGCAAAAAAAATGCGTCGAAGTCATCTAACAAGTCATCTATAGTTTTGTACTCGCGGGTGAATTGTTCATGTACCTCACGACATTTTTCTCCAATTATATGTAGCAAGATGTTGATTTGCACTGTTGTTTCTTTCAGATGTAGTTCACAAGCTTTATAATATATCTTGAACGCTTTTTTCCATTTTTCCCATTCTTTGCTTAAGTTTCCAGATGTTACATTTGTTATGTCATTTTCAAAAATGAACGGCTGCGGCGGTTGCAAAATGGATTCCATTGTGTGCTTTGTTTGTATTATTACTTCTGCTTTTTCGATTTATCAACTACGTTTTACCTCTATTTCACTTTTATCTACTTGGTTTAACTTTCTTAAAACGGCTTATTAACTTATTTAGCTACCGGCTGCGCCATGTTATGTTGGGAGACAGGGATACAGCATTCAAACACGATAGTTGAGTAAAGACTGATTTAATGTACTTCGTTCACATCCCACTCTCCTGCCTACCTTCACATGCATCATTATAATATTGAACTATCATTCATGATTATGTACATATACCCACAAAAGTAACACCAAGAAGATCAAGTCGGTCGGTTATCGGCACGGTTACACCTCGGAAAGATGGAGCCGGGTGAAATTGACTCTTTTTAGCAGAAAAAAGACACGCCTGGGTCTTAGCAGCATTGAACTTAACCAGATTGGCATCGCCCCATTCTGAGACAGCCTGCAAGGACAAGTTCAAGCTCCCAACCATAGCCTCTCGGAGAGACCGGACCTGAGACCCACTAACTCGTGCGTCCGGCACGTATCTCTCGGCAACAGTGCTGTCGTCTGCATACCCAAAGGTACCGGGTTTTAGCAGATCGTTAATATGCAGCAAAAACAATGTTGCCGAGAGCACCGACCCCTGAGGAACACCGGCATTAATAGCCAGCAGTCCGGACGAGCAGCCATCTATGACTACTCGGATAGACCGATCCCTCAGGAAATCAGCTATCCAATCACACAATCCAGCGGGCAGACCGAAGGAAGGAAGCTTGCCAATTAAGCTGTCGTGCCAGACCCGGTCGAAGGCCTTCGAGATATCAAGGGAGACCGCAAGGGCTTCCCCTTGTTTGTCGATGGCCTCACTCCAAATGTGAATGGCATACGCTAGAAGATCTCCTGTTGACCGATTTCGGCGGAAGCCGTATTGTCGGTCACTTAGGATATCGTTAGCTTCTAGGTATGCTAGGAGCTTACCATTCAGTATACGTTCCATACTCTTACAGAGAACGGAAGTTACCGAGATGGGCCTGTAATTTGCTGGGTCAGCTCGACTACCCTTCTTGGGTACGGGTTGCACGTTAGCTTGCTTCCAAGCCATCGGCACTTCAATTCAATTCAATTTATTTATTGCATCAAATATGGTGGGTACATCAAGTTCTTATATAAAATATATAGTAACACACATTTGGCCAATAATTAGCATGCAATAGTACAAGTTTTTACACTAGTTATGATATTTATACTAGATACACCTACATTTTGTCAATTTATTTATTTAGAAAACAGTCAAATATATCTGTGCTTTAATGTATAGAATTTACAGGGACACTTTAGAAAAAAATCATCTATCGAATAAAAACATTCTTGTAACAACCACTTCCGCAACGTAACACAAAACTTATTGAAGGGTAGCTGAGTAATTGATCTTGGCAAAGAATTGTAAATTAGGGGAGCCATGTAAACGCAGCTCCGCCGAAAAAGTTCTAGCTTTGGAACGGGCATTTTAAAATCTATATGACTTTTCCAGTCTCAAACGAAAGGCGATATAGGCGTGTCAAGATCGGAGACAACTCAGGCGCACAAGTCCTCAGTACAATTGCCGGTATCCCGTCGGGACCACTAGCCTTGTTCACGTCCAGGTTACGCAGTACCCTCCGGACATCCTTCTGATGAATGCGAATGTCTGACATAATCGACTCGCATCCACCAAGAGTGCCAGGGGGCCTTGCGCCACCAGGATCTAGACGCGAAGATTCCGCAAACATAGAGGCAAACAAGGTTGCTTTCTCCTCAGCGGAGTGGGCCAGCGACCCGTCGGGTTTCAGCAGTGGAGGTAGTGAGGGGCGGCAGAAGTTCGATTCAACCGACTTAGCCAGGGACCAAAACGCCTTACTACCAGCTGGGTAAGAAGCAAGTTTGTTCCCAATTCGGCCAATGTGGTCAAACCGAGCCTTCCGAAACACCTTCTTGCAGAACTTGGCAGCCCTGTTGAAGGCTCTCTTCTTCTGACTCACGCCACTCGCTTTACGCGTCCGAGCATCGACCCATGCTAGGTAGGCCGCGTGTTTAAGCGCATCAGCGCGATTGCACTCGGCACCAAACCATGGTCGAGCCCCGCCAGACATTGTTACGTCAGAGAATGGAATGTAGTACTCCATTCCCCGCCGCAACACATCCGTCACGGCGTCCGCGCACGACAAAACATCAGTCGAAGAAAAGCAAGTGGGCCCCCAAGGATAACATGCGAAGAAAGATCGCATGCCATCCCAATCTGCTGACCTGTATCGCCAAACCCGCCTGGTGCCTCTAGGGCTAGGATCGGGCGGGGAGTAGACGGATACAGATTTCACCAGACAGTGGTTGGAAGTACCTAATGGTGAAGAAATCGACACTGAGTATCGGTCTGGATCTGTTGTCAGCAGAAGGTCCAAGCAATTGGCTGTGTGCGAATCAACATCCGGCACCCTCGTTGCCCCCTGGACCAGCTGGGTAAGATTTAACGCCAGCGCTAGCTTATACGTCTCTTGTCCAGCATGGTCTGTGCACTGGTATGGGAAGAGCCACTCCTGATGGTGGGCGTTGAAGTCCCCCAGTAACACTAATTGGGCAGAAGGGTACCGTTGCTGAGCCACATCCGCCGCTTTACTCAGATGTTGTGTGAGCCCAGTTGTCCCCAGATCACCGCTGTGCGAACGGTAGACACAGGCGTAGACAATTTTATCTAGGCCTGTGTCCACTAGGACCCAAAGAGTTGAAAACCTGGAGTCCTCAAGGTTATGGAGACGCCGATAGCAGATGTCGTCCCGGGCGTACATGCATATACCAGCGCGTGGCTTAAAATTGTGCTCCAGGGTAAACCCTGGGTAAGATAGGTACGCCACGTCAGACGGACATCCGATCTGCGTCTCCGAAAGGAATAAGAGAGCTGGTTTCTCAGTCTCTAGGTGGTGGTGGACTGCGGCGAGATTTGAGTGCAGACCTCGAATGTTAGAAAGGTGCACTTTGTGTGAGAGGGAGTGCTGCCGCTGTACAGCTTTTTTCTTTTTAGTTCCTTTTTTCATGAATAAAAGAGTGAAGGAAGGAGAGGAGAAGGAAGTGAAATGAGGTTCCATGCTGGCTACCTTCAGGCACGCACTGACAGGACGGTATCTTTGGGGGACTAGTCTGGAGACTGCGGGGACGCCCGAGCCCCCCCGGGAATGTCCATCGGGCCCTCTCGTCTGGTCGCCAACCAGCACGATGGTGCATTCCGGGATTTTTCGTCAGTTGGCGGGGCAGCCTTTCGTGTGTGGCTAGTACACTACTTGGGCCCCCAACTAACTGCGGTCGGCCAGCGGCGCACCGTGCCTCGGATCCCGCTACCCTCCGCGACTAGTCTCCCGATACATTCCCATCAGCGCGAGCCCGGTTGGTCTGCCTGCAATGGAACAACTATTTCGACCCAACTCCTCTGGATTGGCTACACTGAGCATCGTACCGGAACACGGCCAGGCCGCTTGGCGGTACGTCTTTGCCCAATGGGTGGTCGCAAGCCATCGGTCGAAACCTACCACCAGTTTGTCACCTGATTAGCACCACCCGGGGACCACGTGTAGGGACTCAATGGGTATACTCCTACGGACGCGGGTGACTCGGCCCCCAAAAAATTACCACCGTGCTGGAGGCTTATCACCGTGCTGGAGGGCATGGTGGCCATCCTGGCCCTATATCAGGGCTGGACCGCCGCCAGCAGCCAGCCAGTAGCAACTGACGCCGAGTAAGTCGCTTACACCTACACGCGGCCTACTCAAACAGGAATACTTGACACACAGTACATACACTGTGCGCGACGTGTTCTAAGTTAATATAGGCACGTCGCGTATCGCAAGCCAGACATACATGACTCCACACACATTGTGTACTCACGCATTGTACGTGCGGCCAGCTCGCACATACAACGCATACATGGGCGGCTTTACACACACAATGCCGCCCACACATACACCTTCGGCCCTGCGGTCCGGACGGTAACCGGCTAGCTCTGGAAACCGGGTGGACGGGGCCCACTCACTAAATACTGTAGGCTCACTGTAAGCCGGCGGCCGTGAGCTGGTCGCCATTCGCTGGGCCTCCCACAGGGAACTTGTGGTGGCTGACCGCCTAGCTGCCGTGAACACACGTTTAGAGCCTGCAGTATCACACATGGGCGATTGCCGTAAGAGCATCGGCAGGTTTAGTTCCATCGCCTGCCTAGTAGGCTCTTATGGCAGTCACCCAAGGCATCCACACCAATAATAGGTACCCCCAAGAAGCACCCGGTTTTCCGGGTGGCAACAGCCACCGCGTTTTAGAGGGCCAAGCCCTGGTAACGCCCTCCACACCCCCCCGCACGGGGGGGTGTAGAGAACGTCCGAGTCCGAATGAGTCTGTCTGTTTTCGGCTACGGATGTGAACGGATGCGAATACAAGCGATTACGAAGAGAATAGTGATTATCAGCGAATTCGTTTCGTTCGTTTATTCGTTTTATAAAAACGTTGCCCCACACTAAGAATTACTCCTCTATCGTGGGTGCGTTCACAAACATTGAAACTCACATACACAAGACACTCAGACCCGCAACAACTATCTGTAGGCCATAGAAATATTTGTTCCGTACGGGGATCGAACCCGCGACACGCAGCGTAGCAGCCGAACGCTCAACTACTACGCCAACCGTGCCGTGTCAATGAAACAACTCATTGAGTTAATAAAGAATATTTGGTTAAATAATCTCGACCGATAGTCGCGGGGGTGCGAAGATGGGACGCGTCACCCGGCGCTCCACCATCCACCTCAAGATCGGTCTCCACCAGCCCGCCGACGTCACCTGCGACTGCGCGCGTTTCGCCGGCGCCGTTGTCGAGCCGGCAGCCGGCCGTTCCGGTTCGTCCTCCGGCCTTCAACCCCGTACCTACGCAGGCACCGGTACCTGCCGCGCCGATGAGTCGGCAGCGCGCCCCGCGCGCGACACGCTCCCCCACCGCCGCGTGGACTGTGCGCACCACTGTGTTGCCTGCTAGGCCCGCTCGCACGGAGCCCCGAGCAGCCACATCTTGTCCTGACATAGGGCCGCGGGACCCGTGCATCGCTACCGCATCAGTGCAGTGCGTCTCTGCCCCCGCGCCGAGCGCGTCTGCACCTGTGCCGCACCCGCGCACCATTACGCCCCTGTTCACAGAGGCCGAGTCGCCGCATTCCTCGCCGGCGCCATCACCGTCGCCGCCACGAGCTCCGCCGCCACCGCTGACGCCGCATGTCATTGCGGTGAGCAGCGGCGCCCTATCACCATCGCCACCAAGGGTCGCCGCCCAGGATTCCCCAGCGGTGTCGGCGTGTTTTTCCCCTCGCGAGAGCGAGTGGTCAGACATGTCGGCATCGTCGGGCGAGTCAGACGCGGAAGAGGCCCATACCTGGTCCTCACGGCTGCTGGAGCTGGAACGCGAGAAGTTCACGAGGCTCGCGGCACCACCCTTATGGCGGTAGCCAACGAGCCCACCAGCCGAGATGGCGTCCCACCGAAGAGGAGGAGAAAGAGGAGGAGAGGCGGGAGGAAGCCCCAACGGAGCCACCACCCAGCAACCCAAGAAACCACTTGGAGAGGCCGCCACAACTGAGGCTGCCCCCAATATTCTGATTACAGGCCGCAAGCAACAACGAGTGCCAGAGGGCGCCACCGCTGCTAATATTCGCCAACAAGCGCCAGAGGGGGCCACCGCTGCCGCTATCCCAAAAACGGATCTCAACAGGCGAGCCACTGGCCTCCTGCTGGACCTAATTAAGGCTATCAGGTGGGGCCAAGACCCACTCATCACTGTGCTGGAAGGCATAGTGGCCATCCTGGCCCTACACCAGGGCGAGGCCGCCGTCAGCTACCAACCGACGCCGTAGAAGGGGTTCGCATCGGCGTCGAGGGTACGGGTCGAAGTACTTGGGACTCGTAATCGACAGCCGGTGGAACTTCGTCGACCACTTTCGACGTTTGGCTCCCAGATTGGACAGGGCCGGGGCCACCTTGAAGCGGCTCCTGTCGCAACCTAGCGCTGGGCACGCCACCATCGCGGTGGTAGTGCCTCTCTTTGAGGAGTGGCTGGAGACGAGCCACGGCGCCCTCACCTTCCGCCTGACGCAGGTGCTCACCGGACATGGCTGTTTCGGGAGGTACCTGTGTCGGATCAAGGCGGAGGTGACCCCTAGGTGTTTCCACTGCGAGGATCGCCCAGAGGACACGGTGGAGCATACGGTGGAGGTTTGCCCCGCTTGGGCAGAGCACCGCTGTGTCCTCGTGGATGTGATAGGCGGCAGCGACCTCTCGCGCCGTGCCCTGGTTCAGGCCATGGTACGGAGCGAGAGGGAATGGGGAGCCGTCTCCTCCTTCTGCGAAGCAGTAATGCTCGCGAAGAGGGAGGCGGCACACGTTAGGGAGACTCAACAACGGCAGAGTTGCCCTAGCGCCCTCAGCCGCAGAAACGCCAGGGGCTGTGAGACGATCTCCGGCCACCGTAGACCCGGGCTTGCGGACGGCGAGTAGTGGGTAACTCGCCGTCCGATCAGCATCAGGCCCGAGAGTCGACGGCGCGTAGTGTTCCACGCGCGCCTCAAAGAGTTGTCAGCCAAAGGACGGGGCTTGCCACGGCCAAAGCCTGCCCGGGGGTTGAGGATAAATTCGAAAGAGTTACCTCGCCCCCGGGCATGTAGGGCAGGGAGAAACAGGGGTGGGATTTAGTAAGTAAGAGTCTGACACGCCCATCCGCTCCACCCTAGAGCGGAAGAAGTCATAAGATGATTTCCCACCCCCCAAAAAAGCCAGCTGACGCCTGGATAAGTCGCTTTCACTTACACGCGACCTACCCATACATGACGACTATACAACAGTACATACACTGTGCGCGGCGTGTTCTAAGTTAATATAGACACGCCGCGTAACACAAGGCAGACACTCATGACTCCACACACATGTGTACTCACGCATTATGTGCGCGTCTTGGTACGCGCGCATAATGCATGCATGGGCGGTGTTACACACTCAATACCGCCCACACATACACCTACGGCTCCGCGGTCCGGACGGCAGCCGGCTAGACCTGGAAACCGGGCGGATGGGGGCCACTCACTGAATACTCTCACTCGGCTCACTATTAATGTTGCCCAAAATCGGTCTTGGTCTTGCAGTCATGGTCTTGTTCTTGCATTTTCGTAAGACCAAGAGCAAGACTGAACCCTGCAAGACTTGAGCAAGACAAGACTTAAGCCTCTTGCAGTTAAGACAAACTGAGATTTGGGCGTTATTAAGTAGGTATTTCCCGATATATCCCGATTTTGAGAGACGTTCCCCAGTATCAAAACCGTAGGTATCGTCATAACACTAAACAAAGGGCTGCAGTTGTATCTGCAGTTGGCAACGTGCCGCTCGTCTGATAGAACCCTAAAAGGTTGTATTGATTAGGTAGGTAAGTACTTATAATGTTTCAACTATTTATTAAGTTGGTAGCTTGTTAATAATCACAAATCTGTTCCCATCATCCCATGTGATAAAATGTACCTAGAATAACTTTCTAGCAAAGTTCATACCTTGTAGGTATAATATACCTATTATTATATATATTATGCTTGTTTATGTCTAATGTGCAGATCTAACTTTAGTACTCGTAGGTTGGTATGTGCTTAAAATTATAGCCAACAAAATTATATAAACATTATGTAGGTACCTATTTATGTTTCAAAGTTTATATTAATCTTCTATTCAGCAAAATTTAAAACTTACAGCGAGTCGAGTAGGTCTAGTAACAGTTTCTACAGCAGCCAATGTTATGGCACAGACGCCAGCACATCAAGCTACTACAATCTGTCAAATTTCTTTAACAGATTTTCAACTTTATCACTAAAGAATTAAGGTTCAAAGTTGATTGGGAAACTGTGACGTTCTGCGAATAAACTGTTGGTCGGTCGGTGTATTATATACCTACTTATTTGATAATTTACCGACAAAGACGCCGCGGTTTGCAACAAGTGTATCACAGCATTTGACACTGTTTGAGCGCCGCATTCGCCGACAAAGAGTACGGACAGAGGCACACAAAATTGTTACCTATTTTGGTAGGGTTGGTACAGGAGGATAAAATTAAATGACCTTGAAGATGTCTCAGCAGTAAGTAGGTATAAATTGAATGCTCTGAGTTTCTTGTATAAATACATTCACACACTGGTTCAAATTCGAACACTACAGCGTTTAAAGCTGTCGGGCGAGATGATAATTAATAACTAAGTAGGTATTGCATCTATTGAATTGCGAATATTTTGATTTCGAAATAATCATTGTTAATATCAGTAAATGATAGATAGTGAGTGATATACCTAGGTACTAAAATGTGAGCAGCAAGATTGAAAATTGATATTCAAAGGTCGAGGAATGAGTTTGACCTTGAAAAAGTCTTTTTTTTTAAATAATTCCTCGACCTTTATGAACTTGGAGGGTTGTATTGATGATTTTGATGACTATAACTCTGTAACTACATACGTCTTACAGCGCGAATCATAATCTAAAATCTAAACTAACGTGTTCAATAAATAGCAATAGGCTAATAGGTATTTGCAAGACTTGCAAGACTTGCGAGACTTTTGCTACAAGACCAAGACCAAGACCAAGACCAAGACTGAGAGCGCAATACCAAGACCAAGACCAAGACCAGGTGTATTGACGCAAGACCAAGACCAAGACTGGCCTAAGTCTCGTCTTGGTCTTGCATTTGGGCAACACTGCTCACTATAAGCCGGCGGCCTTGTGCTGGTCGTCATCCGCTGGGCCTCCCTCAGGGAACTGGGGGTCTCACCTGGCGGTGATTGACCGCCTAGCTGCCGTGAACATAAGTTAGAGCCTACAGTATTACACACAACAATACACATGGGTGATTGCTATGAGAGCCTCGGCAGGGGTAGTTCCATCGCCTGCCTGGTATGTTCTTATTGGCTGTCACCCAACTTCTCCATACCTATATCGGGAACCCAATGGAGCACCCGTTTTGACGTGTGGCAGCAGACACCGCAGTTAGAGAGCCAAGCCCAGGTTCTGCTGGCCACGCCCCCTAGCGGGGGCGTAGCGATTTTCCGAACGAGTGAGTCAGTCTGTTTTCGGCTACGGATGTGAACGGATGCGAATACAAGCGATTACGAAGAGAATAGTGATTATCAGCGAATTAGCTTGAGTAAATAAATTGTTGTGTTAATAAAGGATATTTGGTTAATTAATCGGTGTAAAATAATTTATCCTATACCCAGCTCGTAACAAATGGTGTCAGAAGTGAGGGATAAATTATGCTAATTCTACCATAGGATGAAACGGACGGTATTCCTACCAGGAGTCAACGGCACCAAGACATATATCACAGGCGATTTGGAGATTCCCCGATACAGACGCCGGGTGGTGTTCAGCCTGCGACAGAGCCAGTCGCTGGCTCATGTGGTGTTCCTTCAGAACCAGCGATGCTAGACTTGTCTCCGCTAATGGCACTGTTGCAGAAACAAGCTCGCCATCAAGAGGAGCAGGCCCGCCGTCAAAAGGAGCAGGCCCGCCGTCAAGAAGAGCAGGCTCGATGCCAAGAAGAGCAGGCCCTTCGGTTGGAAAAGAAGCTTCAACAAGATAAAGAGCAGCAGGCCCGCCGTCAAGAAAAGCAGGCCTGTTGGATGGAAGGGGAGCTTCAACAAGATAAAGAGGATCAGGCTCACCGCCAAGAAGAGCAGATGCTCCTCATAAAAGACCTTCACTCAAGATCTATGATTCAATGCAAGAAATAAAATTACAAAATGCTAAGATACAGGAAACTGTTTACTCTTTGTCAGAATATTACGATAATTTAAAGTCCAAGATTGACGATCTGGAAATTAAACTCGACACGGAACGCAAAAATAACGCAGCATATACAGGGTCCTTGGAGGAGACACTTGAGAAAATTGAAAAAAGTGCAAGATCGACTTGTGTGGAAATTCGAAATAACCCTGTTGTTAAGTCTGAGACCAAGGAATGCCTACTAAACAGTGTTGTTTAGGTGGGTGCTATTTTAAATGCTCCTATAATAATAATAATAAAATTTTTATTCAGACAACCATTGATCCATTTCGTATACATTTAAATTTATATTGTTAGTATGAGTTTAAAAACTATGTTAGTACCTTATAACTAAGAGAGACTTAGTCCTCTGGGTGAGGCTCCACACCAGTGGGCTGTCTAACTTATTGCCTATTACCTTCAAGATGCTGTTACTGCTCCCACGCAATCTGCTTAGTAGTGAGGCTGTCTTTATGCGCCAGGTGACCTCAAAGCCGTCTGTCCTAGACTCAGCGAACATTGTTGACGCACTGCAGAAGCGCGGCAGACGTAACAGCGCCCTGTAGGCATTGTTAAACTGGATGCGCAGAGAATTGTAAGCACTTTGGGTATATCTGAACCACAGGCTCGCTGAGTACAGAGATGTGCAATACGCTTTGAATAAAGTTACTTTAACCGCGTCCGTACATCGAGCGAACCTGCGTGCCAGCATGTTCGCCCGGACTGACAATGCCCTGCGCTCCCTCTCCATGTCTACATCATCTCCAAGGTTTTCGGTAAGCAAATGCCCAAGATACCTAAATTGGTATACTCGATTAAGAGGAATCAAGTAACACTGGTGGAACAATAATTGGGCACTTTGTACCCGCCTTGAAGACCATGCACTCTGATTTTTTAACATTATACGGCAGACCGTGTGTGGCCGCATACTTTTCACATACGGCAAGCAACTTCCGCAATGCACAAATCGAGGGAGCCAGCAGAACCATATCATCGGCATAGCTAAGGTTGTTAACACTGACACCATTCACGTAGCACCTTACTGGCATCTGACTGAGTTCCTCGATCAGCGCATTTACGTATAGGTTAAAAAGCAAGGGCGAGCTCAACCCCCCCTGCCTCACTCCGCACTCCAGTTTGTATTCACTCGACAAGTCACCCGCCCACTTTACATTATTATTTTGGTTAAGGTACCAATACCTAAAAAGTGATGTCAACTCTGTCGCTAGGCCCGTGTCCTTTAGCTTCTGCCATAACATATCATAAGACACTCGGTTAAACGCTTTCGAGAGGTCTAGAAAGCAAGCATAAACCGGGGTCTGTCTGCCAGTGTAATATTTCACAGTGTGCTTAAGGCTAAGAATAGCTGTCTCAGTCGACAAGCCAGGGCGAAAGCCGAACTGCGCGTCATGTAACTTAACATACTTGTTCAAATATAAGTTAAGCACACTGTCAAATACCTTCGCTACAATCGTGGCTAGCGAAATGGGTCTATAGTTAGATTTTTCAGACACATCCCCCGTTTTACTCTTGGCAATCGGTACCACCAGAGTCTTCATCAGGCCAGGGGGTAGGTGTGAGTGATTTATGCACAATTTACATAACATTGCAAGTACTCTAGGAAGGTGGAAACCAGCATGCCTTAGATGTTCCACGCTGAGTGCGTCATACCCCGGTGATTTTCCTCCCTTCATACTCCCGATAGCACGTTCAATATCCTTAGCAAATATTGAAACTGAAATATTCATCCCCTGACTCTCAGCATCGAACCGTCCGCATGCCGGTCCTAAGGGTGACTTTACTACAAATTGTTTCTTAAAAACATTAGCAATGCCTTCAGGGTTAGAAACACCGCCGACACTCACTGGGATGCCAGGCCTAGGCATTTAATTTATTTGTACACTTCCAAAAATGACTAAAGTCCCTATTCGTGTAGTGTGTCGCCATCAAGTCCATTTTTATCTGTTCTTGATAGTTTTGACACCACTTAAGCTTACCTTTAAAAATTTTACGCGCCTCAATCATGTCTCTGAACAATGGCCCGCTAGCTGGCTTACCGTAGCTTATACAACCGCACGAAATAAACGATATATACCGAGTGGGACTGATTCTAATAATAGGACGATTATTGTTTATTTTACTACCAATCTAAAAAAAAGAAAATTATCTACGAAAATATAAGATCTACAATAAAGGGAAGGAAAACAATAAAAAAATATCTACTGAGCACCTGAAAATAAACGGAACACCAAAACCTGTCTTTGTCTCAGAAAACCTTACGCCGAAATTGAAAAGACTCTTATTTCTTGCTAAGGACTTGGCAATAATTATCGTTTCTGCTGGGTAACTAATGGTAAAATTTTCCTGCGTGAAAAAGAGGGAACCCCTCATATCTTAATTAAAACAGAATCCGACATACCTAAAGCGAATTACACGAAGTGACTATCTAACTATGCGATTTCTTGTCCATATTTCTGCAATCTTAATTTAGCTTCTAATTATATTAACTTGTTGCTACCGCTTAGAAACTTAACTACTGTTCATTTTACTCTGTGCCACATACACAGACATACACTCACACAAATAAATACGCAAAAACACCATATTGGAAGGAATAACAATACCGCAATGTTTGACGGCGGCACGGTTGGCGTAGTGGCGATCCCCGCACGGAACAAATATTTGTATGGCCTACAGATACTCGTACTTGTTCCGGGTCTGGGTGTCTTGTGCATGTGAGTTTAAATGTTTGTGAACGCACCCACGATACAGGAGTAATTCCTAGTGTGGGGCAACGTTTTAAAAAAAAAAAAAATAATAATAATTAATAATAATTTTCTATGCCACTTAATGACGAACATCCTGGTAACTCTTTTTAACCATGGATAGTGGAAAATTTTATATTACAGTGTAACGCGCTCATCCCTGTTCTAATATAGCGTAGGGCATGCGCGGGTGAGAAGCCTGCGGGAGGGGCGGGAACGCACCCCCGAGGCGGTATTGTGATGCGTTGGCGCCAGTCAGTCGGTCACCGAAAGGGCTCGGGAGTTTTTGCATGCGCACTTGTGTGTCGCTCGCGTCTTCGTTAACTCTAGTATTTGGACGTAGTACTTACTTACGTTAAAGGTACAACGTGTTTTCTTCCAACACCGAACGTTATAAGTGGCGCCCAACGTGGGGCCGTGAATCCAGTCTAAACCGGTTTGTAACCGACAGCGCGCCCGTTGAAGTCGTGTGCTCGTGCTTCGTGATCCCGCGTGTACGTACAGAAAATACAGTGAAGATGCCACGCAAAGCACGTACGGCTACGGACGCCAACGTGAGTGAGGCACAATCCAGCTCGGAAGATGAAGCCGCGAGACCTTTGCCGGTACTCATGTCTGGGGACCAGTTGACTTCATTCCTTACTGCCTTCGCGAAGACTCAGGCGGAAGTGAATCGGCAGCTTGTTGAATCCCTCATGACATCGTATGCGAGAGGTGAGCCATCAGCACCCCTAGCAGGCTCAGGCGCTACGATCGCTTCAGCCTCACCGACACCGTCGCTGTCAACAAGTAAGTCTGGAAATATGTCTAAGTGTACGTCACGCTTCGATGGTCAGAGCCGAGACCCTGAAGTCGTAGAAGCATTTATCGACTCTGTGGAGATATTTAAAGAGTGTTCGTCGGTCAGCGATGACCTTGCACTACGTGGTCTACCCATGCTGCTCCACGGCGAGGCTGCAGTATGGTGGAGAGGGGTCCGGACCGAGGTGTCCTCGTGGCCCGAAGCTGTCAAAAGACTTCGATACATGTATGGTGTTCCACGTCCTGGCTACAAGATCTTCCGTAACATATTCGCTGACGAGCAAAACGGAGAGCTCGCTGATACATTTATTGTTAAAATACGTGGTATGATATCTAAATTACCATATGTGTTGCCCGAAGAAGCGAAGTTGGACATGATATACGGCTTATTACATAAACGTATTCGCAAACGTTTAACACGGGATGCCGTAGACAGTATCGAATCCCTGATCGATAAGGCGCGATCAATAGAAGAATCGCTCATGGAAAATTCTAGTACGCAGTCGACGCATTCGCGAGGGACGCGTACTATGCTGCCGCACGCGCCCGGTTCGCGAGCTTCTCGCGTTGCATCGGAGAGCGCGAATTCGGCGGGAAACACAACGTCCGAGCGTCTTCCGAGAAATACCGCGGTAGCTCAGCGGTCGCAGGTTCTTTCTCCGCATCGTTCGTCATCGCCTTCGATTCCAACCAGTGCAGATAATAATCAGTGCGCGAATAGAGTGAAAAGTGACAAGAGTGATAAAAAGCAATTTTGTGTGTATTGTAAGTCCCGTGGTCATACTCGTGATTCATGCCCGAAAAAAGACTCTAAAGCCTCGGTTAATAGTAATAAATCTAATGTGTATTGCTATGGTTGTGGCGAAAAGGGTTATATTAGAGCTAATTGTCCTAAATGTAAAAATAATAACATTTCGACTTGCGATGTTGCAGATTTAAATACGCAGTCACAAAATAATGTATTTTACTCGCTTAATACGATATGTAATGTTAAGTGTAACGACACCAACATTATTGTAACTCAAGGCCGACCTATTTTAAATATTGAGATTTGTGGGCATAGTGGTACAGCGCTTATAGATACCGCTGCCCGGCGCAGTATCGCAGGTTCAACGCTGTACTCACTTTTGTTGCGTTTAGGCATTCAATTTAATTCGCAAACTATGTCGGTTAAGCTTGCTGATGGTAGCATACGTACCAATCATGTTTTGCTAGCTTGTGTAAATGTAAATTGTATGTCTGTGTGTGTACCTATAGAATTCGTTATATTCCCTGACGCCTTAAATAACGAGACTCTTTAAAGGATAGATTTCATTACGAAGTTTAAGTTAGTCTTGAACTTTTCGTCTATGACATGGTTTACAGCTGATCGGCCTCAGGTCATTCACCCCCTGCTAACAGAGAGTTCACGCGACGTGGTGGAGTGTGCCTCTGTCAACCTATTGAGGGAAGATGAAGGCACTTTGTTGACTCATGAGGAACGTTCCAGTTTAGAAGAACTACTCGGTGAGTATTCTGATATTTTTGACTTAGTTGGGGATCCGACACCATTTGCCGAACATCACATAGACACGGGAGACCATCCCCCTATTGCTGTTCCACCATATCGAGTCACGCCGGCGAAGAAGGAAATTATTCGTGTGGAACTCGATCAAATGTTAAAAGAGGGAATCATTGAGGAATGCGAGTCTGCCTGGTCTGCACCAACGGTTCTGGTACCGAAGTCTAATGGTGGGTATAGATTTTGTGTGGACTACAGGAGGCTCAATGCAGTGACAAAAAGTGATGCGTATCCTATGCCACGCATCGACGAGTTGCTGCAATCAACAAAGAAGGGTTGCGTAATGAGCTCCTGTGACCTTCGAAGTGGTTACTGGCAGTGTAGTATCAAGGATCAGGATAAAACAGCCTTTGTCACACCGTTCGGTACGTATCGCTTCAAGCGTATGCCGTTTGGCCTTAAAAATGCGCCGGCTACGTTCCAGAGGCTTATAGACAGGTTTCGTTCGGGATCCTCGCTTAAGGATGTTACCGTACTAACGTATCTCGATGATATACTGGTGATATCGGAGTCGTACACCCGTCACCTTTCCGATCTCCGTGCGGTATTCGACCGTCTCCGCTTATTTAAGCTCCGTGCGAATCGAGAAAAGTGTGTGTTCGCCAGGGAAAAGGTCAAGTACTTGGGTCACGTAATCTCTCAGGAAGGTATATCACCGGATGAGGACAAGGTACGGGCTGTTCTGAATATGAAGGAGCCTACGTGTCTTCAGCAGTTGCGCACTTTTCTTCAAACATGCTCTTGGTTCCGCAAATTTATACCAGACTTTGCGAAAGTAGCTGAACCACTCACGCGCTTAACCAAGAAATCGCACGTGTGGGAATGGAGTTTGGAGCAAGGTAAGGCTTTTGAAACTCTTAAGAAGCTGCTGACCACGTCTCCTATTCTGGTCCAAGCGGATTACACGAAACCATTTCTTCTGAGGACGGACTCAAGTAATTATGCTTTGGGTGCAGCTTTACTCCAGGGGGAGTCACCTCATGATGAACATCCGATAGAATACGCTAGCCGTCTGCTCACTCAAGCCGAGCAAAACTACTCGACTACTGAAAGAGAGGCTCTCGCGGTAGTCTGGGCTGTCGAGCGATTCCGCGGCTATATTGATGGTCATCAAGTCCGTGTGATGACTGACCACCAACCCTTGAAGTGGCTGTTTTCCCTCAAGTCACCAAGTGGCAGGTTGGTTCGCTGGGCCATGAAACTGCAATCTTTTGACTTACGCATTGATTATACACCAGGTAAGGCCAATGTACTAGCCGATACTCTTAGTCGACCTGTGACTGAGGATGGTGTGTCACCGGGATGTGATATCTGTCCGGTTGTCGTGGACGTACCACACTGGGATGCAACTTCGACCCGGGAGGCTCAGTTGGCTGATCCAGAAGTTGCCAAGATTATCCAGGACTTAGAAGGTAAAGATGAACTTGCTGTTACACGCTGGACTGAGAGGGGCTATCTCTTGAATCAAGCTGTTCTGTATAGGTATGTGCCGGATACTGACTCCGAGGAGCCTCAACTCGTCATACCAGAAAGCCTGCGAAGCAAAGTCATGTTAGAGTGCCATGACTCACCCACGGCCGCTCATGGTGGTATCGATAGAACATTGCATCGTATCTCGCAACGGTTCAACTTCCCTGGTATGCGACGGTTTGTAACTCAATATCTTAAAACCTGTGTAGAATGTCAGCGGTACAAGCCGTCTAACATTAAGCCAGCTGGACTGCTGCAAACTCCAGTCCCAGCTCAGCGATTTGAAACCATCGCAACTGACCTCTTTGGTCCGTTGCCCAGAGGACCGCAGGGCGAGAGATGGATCCTTATTGTGGAGGATACTGCCAGTAAGTGGGTAGAAGTCTTTGCTCTCACGGAAGCTACGGCAGAGATGTGTGCTAAGACTCTGGTCAATGAGGTATTTATGAGATTTGGTATCCCTCGGCGCTTGATCTCGGATAACGGGGTGCAATTTGTAGCAGACGTCATGCAGAAGGCCATGTTTGTTTTAGGTGTAAAGCAGAGCTTGGTACCTCTATATCACCCGGAGTCAAATCCGGTTGAGCGAAAGAATCGGGACCTCAAGGCTCAACTAGCCATCTTGGTTGAAGGTCGTCACCAAAACTGGCCAGAGGTATTGCCGTTTGTGCGGTTTGCTTTTAATAGTTCTCTCACCAGGTCTACAGAGTACACGCCTGCTTACCTGACTTTCGGTCGTGAGCTACGGTCCCCTCTGACTGTCCAGGCGGATCTAAGAGCGGTCGTAGAGTCGGAAAATTTCGTACCTCAGATTACACCATACTTACTCAAGCTCGCAGATACCATCTCGACAGCCAAAGAGAACCTTGAACGTCATCAGGATGCTCGCAAGGTTTATGCTGATCAGGGCCGGTCGTCTCCTGAAGAGTATGTTGAAGGTGACTTGGTGTTAATGAAGAGCCATGTGCTCAGTAACGCCACAAAGGGTGTAACTGCCAAGTTCAACCCGAAACGTGATCGACCGTACGTAATCTCTAAAAAGGTGAGTCCAACTACGTACCTATTAGCCCATAAATCTGGCGGAGTTTTTGGTAAGTACCATGTCTCAGACTTAAGGCGCTATCATGCCAGAGAGGGTGAATGTCCTGAGCCGGTCGTTCCGAAGCGTGGCAGAGGTCGTCCGCGCAAGGCTATTGTCTAAGTGTTAGATAGCGTTATTCGTAGGGTTTTTTTGACCAGGTGGGAGACCCTCACCTGATCAAAAGGGGGAGTGTGTAACGCGCTCATCCCTGTTCTAATATAGCGTAGGGCATGCGCGGGTGAGAAGCCTGCGGGAGGGGCGGGAACGCACCCCCGAGGCGGTATTGTGATGCGTTGGCGCCAGTCAGTCGGTCACCGAAAGGGCTCGGGAGTTTTTGCATGCGCACTTGTGTGTCGCTCGCGTCTTCGTTAACTCTAGTATTTGGACGTAGTACTTACTTACGTTAAAGGTACAACGTGTTTTCTTCCAACACCGAACGTTATAACAGAAGATATCGCGCGCTTATCAGTTTCACAATCATATTTTTGCTCCCGTAAAGAATGTTGCGGTTACATTAATGATGCCACTAGTGATCTAAAAATCTTTCATCTTAATATAAGAAGTTTAGGCAATTCGATTAATTTTAATAATTTGCTTATACTGTTGCACAGAACTAAACTGCAGTACGACATTATTGTGTTGTCAGAGTGTTGGTAAATGTCCATCACTCCCTGTAATAACTGGCTTTAAATCCTTCATGTCTGACTATACTAATCAAAACGACGGTATAGTAGTATATGTTAAGCAAAACATGCACTTTACTGTAAAATTGCAAGTCCTGGTGGATGCTAATTGTATGATTATAAAATTTCAAAAAGAGGTTGCAATAATGGCAATCTACCGTTCTCCCTCACACCGTAATGCTCAAAACTTTCTTGACAGTTCCTTTGCATAGGAAAAACTCTCGCTTCTGAAATTACTCCACGATAAAATCAGATTTACAGTTCTAATGACCCTGATGTAACTACTTCTGACCCTAGCTCAATGGTCATTTTTAGCACGGACATTGCCGAAATAGAGAAAACTATACTCTCTCTTAAACTAAATAGTGCCGTGGGCTGGGACGGTATATCTGCCACCCTGATTAAGGCTGCCAGACACGTCCTTGTTCCAATTATCTGCCACGTATTTAATCTCTCTTTGTTGACAGGAGTTTTCCCCACGGTCTTTAAAAGAGCAGTTGTGCACCCTATACACAAGAGTAGGGACAGAAGCAGTGTCAACAATTATAGACCAATCTCCGTGTTAACAACCTTATCTAAAATTTTGGGAAAAATCATTAATCTCAGGCTCCTTAACTATCTTAACTCAAAAAATATTCTGGCGGATAATCAATTTGGATTTCAATCGGGTAAAAACACAGAAGATGGTGTTCTCAAATTGACTGGTACTGTGGCTAAAAAAACAAACATAAAACAAAACTCAAACACAAACAAAACAAACATAAACATAAACAAACTTAAACATTACTGTTTAAGTTTTTAGCCACAATACCTATGCATCCATCTATCCAAAACAATTGCTATTTTCTTAAACCTCTCAAAAGCTTTTGAAACTATTTCAGTTCCCCTCTTGCTTAGTAAACTCGAAAATATCGGTATTAGAGGATTATCACAAGACATCTTTAGAAGTTACCTTTGTGATCGTTCTCAGAGTGTAAAAATAGGAAACGAAATGAGCAACGAAGAAAGCATGAGCTATGGCGTCCCACAAGGTAGTGTTCTTGGACCCACCTTATTTTTGATTTACATCAACGAGCTCGACTCAATATACCAAATTCCAATCTTATAGTCTACGCAGACGATACAGCAATAATTGTTCAAGGAATAGACTGGCTTAAAACCCGCTCCCATGCAGAATCCGCGTTGCGAATAGTTTCTGACTGGCTATCAAATAATTTGCTTACCCTTAACATGGAAAAAACTAAATTTATCACATTTGCTCCACGTATAAGTTCTCAAACGGCTTCACCCATCGCTTTGACTACCACAATTGCCTATCCGCTATCAATAATAATTGCTGTTGTAAACCTATCTCGCGAGCAAATAGTATAAAATACTTAGGCGTAACAATTGTAGCACCATGTCCTGGAACGATCACATTGAGTCATTGGTTGCACGAGTTAGAAAATTAATATTTGTGTTTAAAAAATTAAGATCATCAGCGGATCTTCCTACGCTTAAAACAGTCTACTATGCTCTGGCCAACTCCATCCTAAATTATTGCATAACCGTATGGGGTAGTTCTGGAAAGTGCTTAATGCTTCGTTTAGAAAGAGCGCAGCGAGCGGTTCTGAAAGTTATGTCACACAAACCAGTCCGTTTTCCTACCGATGAACTGTATGCTCTGTTGCAAATACCTAGGGTAAGATACAGTTTTCTTCTGAACACAATCTTACGAAAACATACAGAACTTAGTTTCGATCAGTGTTGTAGCAGCCAGAGTAGGCAGAAACGTAGACCTGTTAATGTCTGCATCTCTTGTATAAAAAAATAACTAATATTTTGAACATATATCCCCTTACTTCGCATGAGTGTAAATCAATTACACATAAGTGGCTCAGTTCCTTGACTTATGAAGAGCTTGAAAATCTTATAAATACGAGTATCTAAAAAAAAAAAAAGTCGCTTGTTCTTTCCTTCCCACTTCCTTCCAAATTACAAAAACAGACAAACGTACGTATACCTACACATATTCAGACATTCACTCACCTTCATAGGTACACATACATACACTACACTTACATTCACATGCATACATAATAATTAGTGCTTAAGATTTCATTATTTTTAAGTTTTTTTTTTTTATCCAAAATCTAAATCACATGAATGTTTGTTTTTTTTTTTTCTTTTTCTATTTTCTTGTCTATATGCCTGGAACGCTGTCGTCTCCCATCTTGGAGGTGGGTGCTAATGGCCGCGACACAGTATTCCATACTAATGCGGTTGTTAACGAACACAAATTTGTAAACTGTTTTTTGTTCCAATAAATATTTTTGTATTTTTTTTTTGTACTCCAAACTTGGTAAGGAGCTCCAGGTGATGAAAGAGCAGTTTCATCAGCATGAGAACCGTATCTCAGAAGCTGAAGTTCAGATTGCTGGGGTGAAGAAGGCTTTAGGTGAACTTAGGGCTGGAGACGGGGTTGTGACTTCAGTGTTTGCTGCACCTTCGGCACGTGGATTAAAGGTTGTTCAATTTGAGGCGTTTTTGAAGGCGAATGGGTTGACCAAAGAACAAACTATGACCGCGCTCACCTTAGGCCTCCGAGACCAGGCCCTGACCATACTTGAGGCTCGATGTGTGGATGTGACATACGAGTAGCTGCTGGAAGTCTTAGAGTCCAGATATGGTGACGCGCACTTGAAGCACGTATTTCGCGCTAAGTTAAGGGATCGTGTTCAACGTAGTACCGAGAACCTACAGGAGTGGGCCTTGGAAGTTGAAAAGTTGGTTCGGAAAGCATACCAGTCTGCCCCTACACTCATCAATGGCAATCTGGTACAGGCCTTCGTCGACGGAATTCGTGACTTGGAGGTTAGAGCCACTGTAAGACTCGGACATCATGAGACACTGAAGGACGCCTTGGCCCATGCCTTGGAAGTAGAGGCAGTGAAGCAAGACCATCAAATACACCGTATCAGGGATGTTGTGGCATCACCTGTACGCGATCGTCCGCAAGGGTATAGCCCTAGGTGCTACACTTGTGGTGATAGGGGTCATCTTCGGTCAAGCTGTCCACAGCGAGGCACTCTGAGAGAAGATCAATCCCAGCAAGGAAGGGCGACTGATATGAGTATACTCGTATATATGAGACTGACTCCCAAACCCAAGTGGAGTGATGTTGTGGCGTTTAGTTTTATCACGAGGAGTTATTGGGCACAAAGGAACAGCTTGTTTCCATCCAGGATGAAGTCTTGTGCCGTAAATGGGAAACCACTCCAGGAGACAACTGTCATATACAAATTGTTGTCCCCAAAGCTAAAGTACCGGATGTTTTACGGCTCTACAATGATGGATGTTTAGGAGGACATAGAAGGGTATAAAAGAACTCTACCGAAGATACGAGAGCGATTTTACTGGATCCACTGTCGAGAGGATGTTGAGGACTGGTGTCGCAAATGTACCAGTTGTGCGGTTATGAAAGGACTCAGACACGCAGCAAAGGTGCTTTAAAAGTTTACAACGGACGGAGCCCCCTGAGCACGGATAGCACTAGACATTGCAGTATCATTTCCGGAAAGTGAAAACGGAAACAAGTACTTCATGGTCGTTATGGATTACTTCAAAAAGTAGCCAGAAGTCTTCGCCATTCCCAACCAAGAAGCAACAACTGTCACAGATAAATTGGTTCAGGAAGTCTTCTGTCGTTTTAGAGTACCCTTGGAAATTCACAGCGACCAAGGGAGGAATTTTAAATCACAAGTATTCCAGGACACTCGTCGACTGATGGGTACTCACAAGACCAGAACCACTTCTTACCATCCACAATCTGAAGGAATGGTAGAACGTTTCAACCAAACGTTGGAGAGATATCTGGCAAAAGTTGTGGAAAGCAGGCAAAGGGATTAAGACAAGCACATACAGCCATTTCTTCTGTCCTACCGTAGAGCAGTTCACGAAAGTATGACTGTGACACCAGCCTTCGTGAACTTTGGAAGGGAATTACGGTTGCCTGCAGATTTAACCACCGGAACCCCTCCCTGATGCTCCACGCAGTGTAACCGATTATGACAGGAATCGTGACCAGGATCAACGATATTACCTACTGAATACAGAACGGTACACGAGGTGCGCCTAAAATGGTTCATGTAGACCGGCTGGCGCGATACTACGGGACTAATGATGCTCGGGACGAGCATGTCTAAAGAGGGGGCAGTGTTACGTCGACCGTATTACACTGCAACGTTCGAGAATATGGTCGAAGTTTCCAGAAGTTTCCACTACGTTTGAGAACATTCCATTGTGATACTGTGTAGAAGTTCATAGATGTTTCTAGAATATTCCACTATGGAATAGTTCGACAATGTTCTGCAAAGTTCTATGACTATGTAGCGACAACTATGACGCCACAAACGAACTTAAAAACCACCAAGCCTACATCGCGCAAGCAGAGTTCTCCGCGCGATTTGTACATACACAACAGTCCGAAAACAACCATCGGACAGTTGCCCGGACCAGACACAACACCCGTCTGGTCGGAGGATCCTCCCTTTTCAATGGAGGTTTGCGGGACTTTACACCCTGTTCCGCATGCCTCCAAACTGATGACCGTCGACTATGAACGTCAGCGCAGCCTTCATGCAGCTACTTCAGCGTGACGTCATCATCATCGCTTCCTTCAAGCTCTTGAGCAACGAGTCATACAGCCAGCCAGTACCAACGGCTTCTACGGGTATCCTGACCACCAGCATGCAGTGGACGCGCATTCCTGGTCAGCATCCTCAGCCTCTTGCATCACCTTCAACCTCACCAACGATCTTGGCGCAGCGAACAGCACCTTCGGCCGGTCGAAAAACCTCTCCTGGTCGACGCCAGCAGTCAAGCCACTATGTCGCACAGCACCGCTCCGACCCACTGGAGCCCACAGCATTACTCAGACTCATTGGAGCCTGCAGCATCACCCCGACTCACTGGGGCATCATCCTGACTTACTGGGGCATCATCCCGACTCACTGGGACAGCACCACCCGACTCACTGGGGCATCACCGCAGACAGTTCCGACTCACCGTGAACTATGCGGCTCTTCTGGTTCCGACTCACTGGAGCCAACCTTCCACTGGCCCGGCAAGCATCACAAGATGTATGGACGACTCATCAAAGAACCATCGTTCTCCGATCTCCGGAGGGGAGTGATGTACCGACATCTATGACGCCACAAACAAACTAAAAACCAACAAGCCTACATCGCGCAACCAGAGTTCTCCGCGCGATTTGAACATATACAACAGTCCGAAATCAACCATCGGGCAGTTGCCCTTACCAGACACAACACCCTTCTGATCGGCGGATCCTCCCTTTTCAATGGAGGTTTGCGGGACTTTACACCCTGTTCCGCATGCCTCCAAAACTGTTTAAATAGGCCGGATGTGCGGCAAGTGAGCCAGTCTGTTTTCGGCTACGGATGTGAACGGATGCGAATACAAGCGATTACGAAGAGAATAGTGATTATAAGCGAATTAGTGTTTGTGTAAATAAGTTGTTGAGTTAATAAAGGATATTTGGTTAATTAATCGGTGTAAAATAATTTATCATATACCCAGCTCGTAACATTATGAAGTTGTGTAAACAACAAACAGAAATGCGATTGCAGCTATTTCGGCAGGTTTTCTATTATTTATAAGTTCCATAATCTATCTCCGAATTTCTTTATCAGATCCTTACAAAAAAAAAGGACTACCCGGGAATTATAACCTTTCAAACAAAAAAAGAATTTGCAAAGGGTCCAGGCGTCTTCGAGTAATCGGGAAACATACATAAAAATAAAAGATTTCGACGAATTGAAACTTCCTCCTATTTTAAAGTCGGTTATAATTAATAATGATCAACACAAATAAACATTATCATTTCAAAATGATACAAAACTTCGAACAAAATCTTCGATTAAAATAATATGCTAGTAAAATATTAGCTAGTAGACTTCAAACGACGTGATAAGGATAGAAAGGATAAATCTATCCTTAAGGGCGATAAAAGAAATGCAAGCTGTAGTTACCAATTCAGAAGAAGTAATTTATAAACTTTACCAATTCTCAGCTGACTATGGGGTCAGTGGCAAGTAGTGTAGTTCTTTGAAATGACTAGTTAATGATTATTAGCCATGACATGTGTTCGAGTTTTTTTTTTTAGTTTCATTTTTCATAATGGATTGATAGGTAACTCATTGGCTAGCTTATTTATCTGACACTCTAAGCTCTTAATTGGATTGCGTGTAACTTCTCCATTACGCCAAGAGGTGTCCCGTATGACGCACGTGATGTTGTGCAGTAGCATGCAGTCAAACAGCGTTACTCATCCTCAAAGTTCAATTACGTTATACGAGTTTAAAGGGTGTATTCACTGACACCTTTCGATGATTTAAATCCGCAAGGCACAACGAACCCCTTGCGTGTCAAGCGGAAACTTAGTGGGCGTAAGAGAAAGTGCTTGAAATGTCAAACCGGAGTGCCGACACAAGAGAAAACTTTAACAAAAATGCCCGTTGTGGCGCGCGAGTTCAATCGTTTTTTCCCATCTCAAACTGCCCAATGCGCATAGGGATTTCACTTCAAAAAAAATCTCTGAACTAGATCGACACGATAGACCTCGATAGCTCAGCCGGCTAGACAAGGGAGGGGTTAAATCCTTTAGTCAGGAATCAAAGTCTTATGTAAAATCTTTAATGAAAAATAATAAAAAACAAAACGTTTCTGAAGAGTATGTAACTATTTATTTATGTAAGTATATTTCTTTAGTACGCGCTGTAGCCTACGTATTTAAATTATACGTGAAGCAAAAAATTTTATACCCTTTTTATGAAAATTACGTGGACGGGGAGGAGTATCAAATTTAGCACAGTTAAAGTTTATATGGAGAAGGAGTGCAGAAAGCTAATATTTTTATGTAGCATTAAAAATAAAATAAATGAATAAAAAATACAATACACACACTACGTTTTTTTTTTTTGGGGGGTGGGAAATCATGCAATGACTTCTTCCGCTCTAGGGTGGAGCGGAAGGGCGTGTCAGACTCCTACTGAATAAAACCCACCCCTGTTCCTCCCTGCCCTACATGCCCAGGGGCGAGGTAACTCTTTCGAATTTATCCTCAACCCCCGGGCAGGCATCGGCCATGACGGTCCCCGTCCTTTTTGCTGACAACTGTGTGAGGCACGCGTGGAACACTACGCGCCGTCGACTCTCGGGCCTGGTGCTGATCGGGCGGCGAGTTACCCACTTCTCGCCGTCCGCAGGCTCGTGTCTACGGTGGCCGGAGATCGTCTCGCGGCGCCGGAAGCCCCTGGCGTCTCCTGCGGTGGCTGATGCTGAGGGCGTGAGGGCGACTCTGCTGTTGAGTCTCCCTCACCCATGCCGCCTCCCTTTTCGCGAGCAACACTGCTTCGCAGAAGGAGGAGACGGCTTCCATTCTCTCTCGCTCCGTATCATGGCCTGAACCAGGGCACGGCGCGAGAGGTCGCTGCCGCCTATCGCATCCACGAGGACACGGCGGTGCTCTGCCCAAGCGGGGCAAACCTCCACCGTATGCTCCACCGTGTCCTCTGGGCGATTCTCGCAGTGGAAACACCGGGGGGTTACCTTCCGCCTGATCCAAAACAGGAACCTCCCGAAACAGCCGTGTCCGGTGAGGACCTGCGTCAGGCGAAAGGTTAGGACGCCGTGGCGCCTCTCAGCCACTCCTCAAAGAGGGGCACTACTGTACATTTGACACTATACGTGTCAAACGTACAGTAGTGCCCCTTTTTGAGGACTGTCTTTGTTTATTTTTCACAGTCATGTCATGTCAGGTTTATGAGTACAGTCTTTGACAATAGAATCATAATAACGTTTTTTTTTTTTTTTTTTGGGGGGTGGGAAATCATCCTATGACTTCTTCCGCTCTAGGGTGGAGCGGAAGGGTGTGTCAGACTCTTACTGACTAAAACCCACCCCTGTTCCTCCCTGCCTCGAGTGCCCGGGGGCGAGGTAACTCTTTCGAATTTATCCTCCACCCCCGGGCATCATAATAACGTTCAAACTTAAATGAGATCGAATTTCAACCTATGGGTGACCACTTGTTTCACTCATTAGATTCATCTTATGTGTCGAAGTGAATATCCATACGAATTTTGAAAATAAAATTAGATGGCGGCCACCGTTAGGTAAGTGAAGTCGTATTTTTATGTGTCATAGTCATGAGATAGTATAAAAATAAAAAGGGCTCAACGAAGTGATTCGAAATAAAAAAATTACTTAACATTTCAAAAAACCCGAGTCACTTTGCAGGCAGATGCAGTTGGTGGTATCAAATCTTAGATTGAACTATAATAAATGCCACCACCTCCATCAGACTGGTTGAAAAGTGATTTGTTTGTAACTTTTTAGTAAAATTTTGCGATCGGGTTTTGTGAAATATAAGTTAAAAAAAAAATCTTAACCACTGTGGTAAAGCTCTTCGTAACTCGTGTTAAGGTGCAGTGACATGACTTTTAATGGTTTTTAATTGAACATCACGTCTAAACAACTAGTTTTATTTCCTTGAAAAAATATATGTTACTCTAGACAATTTTCGTCGTAATTTGATCTGAGAATATTTGAAATTATATTTATGTAACATGTAATTAATTTTTAAAGTTACGTCTAACGCGGATAAAAATTGAGAATCATGCAAAAACTATGAAGCGTATTTTTATAAAACCTTCACCATTTTAAAGATCATTTAATTGTTTATAATTTAGTCTCAGTGTTTTATTTTAATACCTGTTCTTTTACGTGTAATAAATAAATAATGCGTCTAATTTCGGACAGCGCTCCTTGATGGGCGAGTCCTATTACTGGGTTGACGTACGACGCTTTACGTGAGCTCAGCACAGAACACGCAAGCTAACCACTCAAGGTCATTGGCACCTAATAGCGCCTTAAAAACATGGAAACATGAGCATAGTTATTTTCTCCCACAGATGTTTATGGGTGGTAGGAACTGAGAAAAAAACACTCGACAAAATAATCATAATTTTATTATGAAAATCAAATAAGAACGACAACATTGAAATCGTCTGATAATCCTGCTATAGTAGACAATAGTGAGTAAACCATGTCATATTATCATGCATTTATTATTACTATGAAACACAGATACATATAGAACATTTAGATTCATGAACAACTTCCCAGAAATAAATATAGTTTCCAAATGTGATTATTTCACTTGGACGACTGTATAATTATACCACGTTTCTGTAAGTTTTTCTTCACAATTACTATAGCTAATAAGTAATCTTAGTATACAGCTGATTTACTTATTCGTTGCCAATGAAAAATTACTCGAAGGAACTTCGGTTTATGAATACGTAGAAGAATCATTTTACAGATTTAAAGAGTGTTAGGGAACATCAACTCACATTCTCACAACCTTGCTCCCATAAATTCAGTCCTTGGAATTTTTGAAAAATTACTCGGAGGAACTTCGGTTTATGAATACGTAGAAGATTCATTTCTCAGATTTAAAGAGTGTTAGGGACATCAACTAACATTCTCACACCTTGCTCCCTTAAATTCAATCCTTGGAATTTTTCTTCGGTGTTTCTTATCTTATTGTTTTATTCTGCAGATTTTTGTTATTTTACATATTGTTAAATCAATACTAGTATGTAATCCAGTTAGATTGAACAGGATAACAAGTTGTGTGGCAATGTCCCTTACACCCTGTATACTGTATACAAAATACAGTGTTTTTATAAGTTGGTATGATACATATTACCAATTTTATAAAATATTATAGTAGGAATATCTACAGCGTTATCAAAACTCGTTGATATGATTTTAATGTCAGGGTAAGTAGGAATTTATTTAGCGTAAATTGTATGTTACAGTGTTATAAAAACTATTCAAACATTTAATAATACAACGGAGTATTTAGATTTATCACAAATTCTTAATAACTTACTCTATATTTACATAGCTTTGATTATATTTATAATTATAATTAAAGATAATCAGTTTATCGTTTCAAACCCTATTTTCTCACGCGATAAATATCCGTTTTAATGATAACCCCTGCTTCATTAAAAATAAATAATATTTTTCATATACGTACATATAATACATTTTTGTAACGTTAAAGTGACTTGGAGGTTGTTGGACCCGCATTTCAAGCACCAAATCGCGGGTTAAAAACCTGACAATATTATTTATATCAATAAAAAATAATCTTTAAGATATTGTGAAAAAACGATGCAAAATTTTAACACATACCGTATTCATATATTCAATTCAATTCAAATTCAAAACATTTATTTCAGACATTATTAGTCCATAAGGTGTAATAAAAACAAACACAATCAAAATCAAATCACAATTAAATCACAAGAAAATTAAAATTAAATCAAAAATAAATTAACATTAAATCAAAAATAAATTAAAATTAAATCAAAAAATTAATTAAAATTAAATAAATTAAAGTTAAATCAAATTAAAAACTAATCAAAAACAAATCAAAGTCAAATTAAAGACATAGTAAAATTAATTAGCTAACAGCCCCTACCAACCGCCAGACCCCGAAAACACAGGTGCGTGTGCATCCAGTGCCCAACGATTGGACTGTCAACTTTGTCCCCAAATACCCTCAGGATGACGTTGGTACTCCCCCTTACCCTACTCATTACTGACGCGGTTCTCTTGCGCATAATAGCAAAAAAGACATCTATTTGCGTATACGCAAACATTTCAGACGCACTACAGTATCTATATATTATAAGAACCATACGCCAGATGCTGTGGGTAAGACTAGCCGAACATCTATTTTAGTAATATTCTTAAAACGTAGGTACAACCAGAACCAAAGTCGCTAGTTACTTTACTAACTTAAATTAGATTAGTGCTAAATTATTTGATACTAAATCTATTACAAAATTATTACACATTTAAGCTTTTCAATGAACATAATGAGCTGATGAGTTGAAACGACGCTAACCGTAACTAATAAACTTAGTCTAAACTATTAATTTATTTCACATGTTTTTTTTTTTATAAGGAGCTTTGTGTAAATAAGGCTGAATAATAAAATATTATAGTAAATAAAAAATAAATAAAAAAAAACGCAATTAAATTTAGAACGACGTCGTTGTATTTCCCATATTTTTCTCGGCAAACTCTTTCATTTCATTTGAATGCATAAAAAATAACTAGTACGCCATCTTTGGAATTCCACCATTTTGGGTTTAAAATGACGTCTTTTACCATCAAAATTAAACAAACTGCAAAATCAATCTGCCTAGCCTTTTCTCAACTATCTTGGACCACAGTTTGCGATTCAACAATGAGAAGCTGACTGACTGAATGACCGACTGACATAGCAACGCATAGCCGAAACTACTAGGACTAGGAACGTGACATTTTGCACACGGCTTCTTTTTATAATGTAGGGGAGCACTAAGAAAGGGTTTTTGGAAATTCGACCTTTAAGGGGGTGAAAAGGGGGGATTTTGTTTGTATGAAACTTCGTCATTCCACGCGGGCCGCGACAGAAGCCAGTTGTGCATATCTTAAGATAATTTTTAGGGTTCCGTACCCCAAGGGTCCAAACGGATACCTATTGCTGTCACTCACGTATGCTCGTCTGTTAGTCTGTCCGTCGTCTGTCACAAAATTTTGTTTCGAAGAATTTTTTAACTTCCCATTGACCTTTAACAACCTAATGTTTATTATTACATAATTATATTTTACCAACAAATTCCAAAATATTGATTTTTCTCTTATGGTACGGAACCCTATATGTGCGAAATCCAACACGCACTTGGCCGGTTTTTATTCCTCTACTAACAAAAACCACACTGCAAAGCGTTGTGTCAATTAGTAGCTTCAAGCACCTTAATTAAATAATTTACTTTTTATTAAAAACGCTGCAATTATAACAATGAAATAATAATAATGCCTAATTGAGCATAATCATTCTATTGCATATAGATAATGAAGGATTTTATACAATACTAGCAACCCGCTCCGACTTCCCGCGGGTGCAAATTATTTTATATAATGTACACACACAGTTTCTCGTTGCAAGAAATTACAATTACACGTTCATATTACAATAACTACAACATTATTTACATGTGGTTTAAAGCACAAATTCGAATGTCTCATCTTAAGTGTTACATTAATCACAACACACTTTCGGTAAAGCTTGCCTAACTCTTTTGATGTATTGTCAGCTATTGGGTGACGGTAGTGCACAGTCTGTGCAATAGTAATAAATATTGTTGAAGTATGAACGACGGTAGTAGGTACAGCGTTGTCCTAGCGCGAGATAGGTAGATGTGCTATACTGGTTATGAAGTCCTAGAACAATATAGGTTTATATAACATAAGTAACTTGTTTTTCTTGCTAGCCATTTCAGTGAAGATGTTTAAACACCGAAACCTGGATTTAATTTATGTGCTGGTTCTGCCAAACGCCAAGTTGTCCTCAAAATGACGGTGACGCCAAGAAAATACTCGTGCGTAATATACCTTAAACGCCAGTCTAAAACACGATAACAACTGTTCAAAAAGTGCAAACCAAGCTTAAAATCTTCACCACTACACTTTATCAGTCACTAATAGAAAAAGTGAATCCTTAAAAGTTCAGCACTGCAGTCTAAAAGGTCATCACTACACTGTTCCTGACAATCCAAAAAGAACCTTGTGCAGAGAGTCTACTGTGCACAATCGTATATCACTGATAAGCTGACACGGTCCTTTACTCATAAAGTGGCTGAGTTGGTCCACTGGATTTTGACAGACCCGTTCTCGCCCACGTGATGCGGTACAGGAACTGGCTTCCTTCTTCTCCTGTTTCGATGACCTGAGGAGGGAAAGTCTTTTAAATCTTTCATCGAAAATTATAACTAGTAAAATTAGGATAATAGCTGTCATATTTTTTTATCCACGGCAACTTCCATAATCCAATATCTGCAATGGCGGCCAACCAGAAAAAATACTTGGACAATCAAATTTGACAATATTAAAAATTTGTCTGTCCAAGTAACCATCGATATATTATGGCCCAATAACAGACCGATTGCTCTAAGTAACATGCCTTAAATATAAAGTATATTTGAACTTATAATTCCAAGTCAATCCGAAGGTATCATGGCTCAAAGTGACCCGTTTTATAGAACGGTAACTTCACAGGTCGACCTAATTGTAACCAAACAACAAATTAAGAATTCGATTGCAAAAAAACTTTCATGGTAAACCCACACAACCTGCACCTGCATGGTTAGCGAAGTATTTATACCTAGGTGTTAATTACACCCACATCTCGAAACTTTACATATTCCAAGTTCGACTTTAGAAGTGGTGTAGGCGTGGTGTACATGGTGTAGGCGTAATGGCTCAATAACCCCTTCCGATTTCACGGGACCCAATCTAGGAAACATGAAGGTGTAATAGCAGTTACAGCAGTTAGTGTCCGATTTAGTGAGATTAAAAGGTCCCGATTTGACTTCCTAAATTGTGTACGAATTACGATAGTGTAATCGCATCACTCCGATTTAGAGCTAAGTGTTGCCAATTTAGCGACTTTGTCGCTACAAATTGGCTATTAGTATTTTTGTATGTGTTTAAAATTAAATTAAGTTTCTCAAAGTCCCTTTCCCAGAAAAAAATCTGAGTCCGCTCTTTTAATTTTTAGACCTCTAATGGTAGAATCAGTTTTTAAGAGACTTTATAGCGGCTTTTGATATTCTATCTAGGGACTCGAATTTGTAAGAGTTGGCAACACTGCCGATTTAGGAACCCGATTTAGGAGTTCAATTTAGGATAGTGTAATCGCTCGCTTCCTACTTCCTAGTTAGTTTGTTTCTAAATTGGGTCCCTTGAAATCGGAAGGTGTAATTGAGCTTTAAGTTCGGACAGCAGCCCATACAATTCAATACAATAGGAATCCTATCCTAACTGCGAATGTGAGTTTTCTTTGATTTTTTGTTACGTATTTACGCCTTAACGGCTAAACAGATTTGGATTAAACTTAGCACACGGGTAGATCATGATTCGAAATAGGACGTAGAATACTTTTTTCCCGGTAGTAAGTTCTCTAGGTATAATTTGCGACTTCCGCGCGGGCGAAGTCGTTGGCAGGAGCTAGTAGGCTAATAATTCTTGTATTTATATAGACAGGTTGAGCAACATACATTAAGTTATTTTAGGAGCTGCCTTATTATTTCGGCTCGTACCTTTCTACGCCTATGTTCAAAGGATAGCATGTGATACATGTAATCACTAAAGGCGTTATTTAAACCATTTAACACAGTACTGAGTTAATAGAATTAAATTACTACGCATGAAGCTTGTAATCACAGCCTCTCAGGATTGACTAATGATGAACATGATTTTATTCGTGTTAAAATACTCCACTCTTGAGTTACTTCGTGTTGATAACATGAAAACCAACTTCATGATTTTTTTTTTTTGTAGGTTTTATTAGAAATAACAAAATACACGTATATATCATCTTCCTGCCCTTATCCCATGTTACTTGGGGTCGGTGCAACACGTTTTTTTCTTCCATTCTGTCCTATCAGCCGTCACGCTATCACTAACTCCCTATTCGTTCATATCACTCCTCACACAATCCATCCATCTTTTCTTTGGCCTCCCTCTCCCTCTACATCCATCCACATTCATAACTTTTTTGGTTACATGTGTTGCATCCCATATAAGTATGTTTATCAGTTGTCTAGTACCCATAACACAAGCTCTGCTTAGCTTGGGACTAGATGGCGTTGTGTGATAGTTGTGGAATATTATTATTATTTCGTTTATTCATCTTTTTAACATTTTAAATACATTTTTAAATATTTCTTAAAAAAGAATATATAAAAAACATTTAAAAATATAAAAAATAGTAGCCCACCGGTATCGGGAACAGGGTCCAAGCTACCGGCGGTCAGGGCTCCAGAGAGAGGAACCGCCTGACAATGCGAGCCGTGTCCAGAAGTAGGTACTGCTTTCTGAATAAAGCCCTTGATCCAGCCGCCTAACGAGAGCCTCCTGAGGTGTTGATCGAGGCTCGTGGCTATTAAGCCATTGGCTTATTAGCTTATTCTGGCATTATTATTATGTCGTTTATTAATTTTCTATACATATATAAATTATAATTTTAAATATTTCTTACAAATCATATAAAAAAGAAAAAAAAAAACATTTAAAATTATAAAAAATAGTAGTCCGCCGGTGTCGGGAGCAGGGTCAAAGCTACCGGTGGTTAGGGCTCCAGAGACAGGAACCTCCTCACAATGCGAGCCGTATCGAGGAGTACTGCCTTCTGTATCAGGCCCTTGATCCAACCGTGCAACGACAGCTTCGACAGGTGGTCGTCGAGGCTTTTGGCTATCAGGCCGTTGGCGGTAACGACTATCGGCACAATGACAGCCGAGTCCACATTCCACATATCGGCAACCTCGTGTGCTAAATCAAGATATTTGATTTGTTTCTCTTTCTCAGCTTTCACGAGGTTCTCGTCATGTGGGATGGTGACATCGATTATCATTGTGCGGCGCGCTAATCGGTCTATCACCACTATATCAGGCTTATTTGCAGCAATAGTCCTGTCAGTGATGATAGACCGATCCCAGTACAACGTGACATGGTCATTTTCGAGAACTGGGTCGGGCACATATTTGTAATACGGCACTTCAGAATCCACAAGTTTGTATTTCAAAGCAAGTTGCTGGTGAATAATCCTGGCCACTTGGTTATGCCTGTGCAAATACTCGCTGTTAGCAAGACGAGAACAACCAGAGATAATATGTCTGATGGACTCACCCGGACGATGGCATGCCCGACACACGTCAACCGTCCCATCCTTCATAATATGTCTCCGGTAGTTATTCGTCAAGATAACTTCGTCCATAATCGCACAGACAAAACCTTCAGTTTCCCCGAAGAGGTCGCTGAAACGTAGCCAGGCCACGGACGCCAAGAAATCTACATCAGGCCCATGAAGAGCCCGATAAAAGCGCCCGTGAAGCTCCTTGCTTTTCCATATCTCCTTGCGGTCATCAGTAGTGAGTACTACAGGTTTGCGCCAGTTCTCTTTTGCCATGGACAACGGGGTGAGTCCCTTGTCCTCTGAGACCACATCTCGGTGCATACCCACGTCGGTTTCTAGAAAATATTCTCTTAGACTGCACACCTCGCGGTTAGGGAGAGTCTTAGCGTTTAAAAAGCCTCGACCTCCACACTTCCGCGGGATGTACAGTCTCATCACCGATGAACGTGGGTGATGCATCCGGTTTGCGGTCAGCAGTGTACGGACCCTCCTATCCAGGGCGTCGAGTTCGGTCTGAGTCCATTTGAGTATGCCGAAAGAGTACATCAAAACCGGCATGACCCAACCGTTGAAGGCGCGCACCTTATTCCCGCCCGACAAAAGGCTGTTCAATACCTTTTTCAGGCGGCCAAAGAAGCGCTCCTTCAGCGATTGTTTCATGTCAGTAACATTAATGCCTAACGCTTCCGACATACCCAAATATTTGTATGTTTCGGTCGAGGAGAGGGATCTAAGGTGTATGAAATCCGAAAGTTGGATCCCTTCGGATTCCATAATTTCCCCTCGCTTTACATGCATGACTGCACATTTGTCCACACCAAATTCCATCCTGATCGCGCTACTGAAAGTTTCAGTTACCTTCAGTAACTCCATCAGTCGCAAATTGTTGGGGGCAAAGAGTTTCAGGTCATCCATGTAAAGAAGGTGAGATATGGCTTGACCACCTCTTCTCAACCGATAGCCCAGCCCCGAGTCCTCCAGCAATGTGCTTAGAGGATTCAGGGCCAAGCAGAACCAAAGAGGACTCAAACGGTCGCCCTGAAATATTCCCCGTTTAATCCATGTAGGTTCATCACTCCCCTGCATTGGTCGACATCCTGGATAGCGAAGGACTGTCTTCCATTGCCCCATACATGACCCAAGGAAGGTGCGCAGAGTTGCATCTATTTTGTACAACTCCAACACCCTCATGAGCCATGTATGTGGAACAGAGTCGTAGGCCTTCTTATAATCTATCCAGCATGTCGACAATCCTTGTGGGATCGACGAACCTGCTGGCTTATGGCCATGTCTATGAGGAGTAGCTCCTTAGTACCGCGGGACCTGTTCCTACATCCATTCTGAGAGGCAGACATAATTGAATTACTGTCAATGTGCAGATTAATTTTCGCTCTCAGGATGGATGTAAGAAGTTTATAGACCGTCGACAAACACGTTATCGGTCTATAATTCTTAGGTTCCGCGGGACTACCTGTTTTATGGAGCAGGTGGGTAACACCAGTTGTTAGGAACTCAGGCAGCGACCCAGACTCTAAGGATGACTGGAACTGAGATGCTAGAAGCGCGTGTGAGCTGCTATACCACTTTAGCCAGAAGTTATGCAGCCCGTCCGGTCCTGGAGACTTCCAATTCGGTAACGGACGGACTGCTCTGGCTACATCTAATGGGCTGATGTCTATTTTCTCCATTTCTGGTATAGCTTCGCACACACGCTCGAGATCACGCATCCAGCCACCCTCAGAGTGACAGACGGGCACCGACCAAATGCTGCGCCAGAATGTACTCGTGGCAACATCATCCGGGCGGTACCCATCCGTCACATTTTGTTCAGGTCGCTCCCAAGCTCTATATACCCACCTCTCATCGCTCTGGAACATGCGATTCTGCGAGTACCGGTCAACTCGCCGCTTATACCGCCGAATACGGTTTGCCCATGCACAAACTTTCTGCTTCAGGAAGTCGATGCGCTCTGTGACTCGGGACATGTATTCTCGAGGGTTGATTTCAGTCCCCGAGAACGCCCGCCTCACAAAGCACATCACACGTGGACGTGTATTGCCCTCCCTGAAGCAGATTAGTTTGCCGATGAGTACCCTGGCCCCATCGATACGCCTCTCGATCCTGCATTGCCAGGCTGGTACAGCAGGCTTTGGCCGAATATCTCCGTCGCTAATCGGAAACTTCACGTTGGCCAAATGACATGCCGCAACAGCCCCGCAATACAAGATTGAGTGCGTATCAACGAGGTTCTCGCTGCTTTCAAAGATGTTTTTAAGCAGCGAGTCCAAAGTTCATAACATATATCAATCGATTTACCAGGTTACGATAACTTCCACGATTTATTCAACCACATAAATGGCCGTATATCCACCTAATGTGTTAGTATTCTGATAGATTACTCAGGTAAAAGTCGTGGCTGACCATTGGATGTCAACGACCCAGATACTATAGTTGTGGGAATTTACAAAAATGCGAGTCATGATATTGAGCGTCTAGAGTTTGGAAGCAATCACGAAGAACATTACATAAGATCATGTCTGTATTCCTCGACGGGATAGGCAGAAGTGAACCTCTAGTATGTTTAAATTCCAGTTTATAGGGGCAAAAGAATGGGACGCAACTTCATGCTCTGGGCTAGAGAAATCCCTGATGAAAAAACCTACCAGGATAATCATAAAGAGAATTTTGACAAAACAGCAAAAGTTAGGCTATTAAAAAGAGGCAGATAGCAGAGAAAATATGAATCTTTTAGATGACAGACTTTATTATGACCAAGAAGAAAGTGAAAAGTCAGACGAGGTGATTGCTGAAGAAAAATAGAAACCAAAATACATTGTGACAAGGACTGGTTGTTTATGCTATGATATTGTGAATCATAGTATTTTAATTCCCCACATAACAGCTTACAGTTTACTTATTCAATATCAACAACCATAATGACTGGAAATCGAGGATTAATTGTGTATCCAATGTTATAGGGAAACAAAATATATATAAGTAATGAAGTGATTGGTTACCTGTGTGATGGGTCGTGCGATTACCGGCGCGGGCAGCGCGGGGTGCACGCCGCTTCCCAAAACAGTGCTGTGTGAACCGCTGCTAAACACAATCCTCACCTTCCAGTCCATCCAGCTCTAGAACAAAATAACGTAGTTACTGAAGAGACAGAGACGTGGGTATGGGATATGGGTATTGAATGAAAAAGAGGCAGAGGTAGAAAATGATCTTGGCATAGCAGATAAACTAATTATTATTAGTGCTCATATGCACTTTCTAAATTAGTTGGGCTATGTGGAAGGAAATTAAATTGACGAATCTGGTTATGTGGAAGGTAGCTAAATCTGTCATATCGATAGCAGGCATTGGAGCCGATTCTCTTGTTCAATAACTAAACTAAAATTAGAGAATCGCTATCTTTTATTATAAGGCAGTGCAAGAAAAGGACGGCTATAGCTATGAACTAAGTTAGAGATATCAAACTAGTTTACGCCAAGCGCTTTACCGTGTTTTTAGTCAACATGTTTTTACGTGTACCCTTAATTTGTAAAAAAAAACAGTTCAACTAAATTTGAAAGCTCTTATTTACGTCCGTGTTTTTTTTTGTTTTATTATAGAGAAAGAGATAGCAACAGCCTAAATGAAAGTTTGTGCAGAACAGAATCGGCACCATTATCAACTGTGACACAGAGCTAAAGTCTCATTTCCCTAATTACATCGGCCCTTATATTATTGTAGCTGAAAACGTATTTCTCGGCTCTTTTACAAAGAACTCTATAAGTAGAACTATGAACAGAAAACTCAAAAACTACGTCAAAAGCAGAACTTGAAATAAAGGGTTTAGTAAAAATATCAATTCGTGAAAACAGGAACTAGAGTGAAACTTGTCAGTAGCCACAGATTGCGAACAAGCTCGAGAGACAGAAATGATGCAATCTGCATTGTTAGGAAGTTCAGTACTGGATTTTATTGTGTACAGTGAAATAGATTTTGTATCAAACTGTCCTACAAACTCTCATAGTACACTTTTTGTTGAACACGAGTTATATGAAAAGAAAACAGACATATTTTCATGTAACTCGTGTTCAACAAAAAGCATTCGTATATTCCAGACTTTAAATGCCATAAAATAGGCGATATATTTCTGACAATGTATCTACATAGAAAATTAGATAGGTATTATAACTAAGAGAATTCGCGTCCCATCTTTAATCTTCATTTTACTTACATTTACAGCTGCAATTTCAATTTTATAATTTTTAGGGTTCCGAACATCCAAATGTAAAAACGAAACCCTTATAGGATCACTCGTGCGTCTGTCTGTCCAACACCCCATTTGCTCTGAGTTCACTGGACTGATTAAGTTAAAATTTGGTACCTATAAGAACTTCTGTGACCCAAACACGAACGTGTAACATGAATAAATAAATTTAGGTCACTTTTGGAGAACAACTAGAAAATAAAAAAAAAGTTACTACAAACTACTAGTAAACTGTAGTTACCGTACAAGTAAAAGACCTTATTATGATCCCAAATATATTGTTTTCCTAATTTTAAGAATATAATTTTTTTTTAAAGTAATTTATGAAAATAGATGAATAATGACCAAAATTACCATCATTTTTTTTTGGGGGTGGGTAATAATCCAATGACATCTCACACTCTGGGTGGAGCGAGAAGGTGTGTCAGACTCTTACTGACTAAAATCCACCCCTGTTCCTTCCCTGCCCTGAGTGCCCAGGGGCGCGGTAACTCTGTTTCGAATTTATCCACAACCCCTGGGCAGAAAATGACCATCTGACAATTGATCTACTACCGGCCAAGTGGCGCCCTCATTGAAAACAGGTCTCAGAATGTTTCGTATCCAAAGTAGTAGGCAAAAGTACCAAAAACGGCCGTTTCTGACACTTTTGCCTACTACTTTGGATTCGAAACATTCTGAGACCTGTTTTAACAACGTAAAAATACTTTATTCTCTTTGTAACAAACGTGACGTTGGACTTTTTAATATTTATTTTCTATGCTATGTTACGATTTTATATTCAATGAGGGCGCCACTTGGCCGGTAGTAGGGCCTTAAATCAAAAACCTACAACTTTTTTCCACTTCCTTATTCCACAGTTAGTTGACAGAATTTTGAATGTTAATAATCTAAAATTAGGTTTAGCTAAAAACTAAATTCCCGTTGTGCAAAAACTCATTCAAACCACGACGACATGACTATCCGTTTAGGAAGACTAACATATAACTAAATGAACTAAATAAAACATGTCATATTGGGCAGTTCCAATATGTACCAACTTCTAACATCACAATTTTCTAACTATAGACCTAAATCACAACCGAAATTGTTGGCAGACATACTGACATGTTGATGACATACACAGATTATTTGTCGTTTCTGCGTTAAAAAACATGTATCTATCGAAGTCTGGATGTGACTTTAAATAATTGGTGGTTGGAACGGGATATACTGGCACTCGTCCAACATTGAATTTATGGATTTATACGTAACCACTGCTGTTGTAACTGCTCGTGTAACAAACTTTGCGAGTTGTTCTATTCGTTCAATTAAAACATTTGTGCTAGGTGTGAAATAATTAACAGTTTAACATGACCCAATTATAGAGTAGTTTGGATTATAGCGATTTGTTTTATTATCATCATCATCTTCCTACCCTTATCCCATGTTACTTGGGGTCGGCGCAACACGTTTTTTTCTTCCATTCTGTCCTGTCAGCCGTTATGCTATCACTAACTCCCTTTTCTTTCATATCACTCCTCACACAATCCATCCATTCTTTCTTTGGCCTCCCTCTCCCTCTCCATCCATCCACATTTATATCATGACTCTTTTAGTTACATGTATTTTATCCCTCCTCTTTTCATGACCATACCAAGATGACGACACGGTTGGCGCAGTAGTTGAGCGTTCGGCTGCTGCGCTGCGTGTCGCGGGTTCGATTCCCGCACGGAACAAATATTTGTATGATCTGCAGATAGTTGTTCCGGGTCTGGGTGTCTTGTGTATGTGAGTATACATGTTTGTAAACGCACCCACGATACAGGAGTAATTTCTAGTCTGGGGCAACGTTTTTTAAAAAAAAAGAAAAAAAAAGGGGTTCCCTTTACTAAACTACCTCTAATGTACTCATTCCTCACTTTATCCATTCTCGTTACTCCACACATCCATCTCAACCTTTTCATCTCCGCCACATGCAATCTTTTTTCATCCGTCTTTTTCACAGCCCAACATTCTGACTCATACAGTATGACAGGTCTAATCACGGACTTATAGAATTTCCCCTTTAACTTAAGGGGCATCCGTCGGTCGCAAGATGTTCCAGTGACCTGTCGCCATTTCATCCATCCTGAGTTGATCCTGTGCGTTACGTCTCGGTCTATATCGCCATCCCCTTGAACAAGCGACCCGAGGTATCGAAAGTCGGAGTAGATCGGTATAGGCGTTCCGTTGAGAGCTACAGGCATAGGACTGGAGAGACCGCCGAAATCGCAGAACAAATATTCCGTTTTGGTTCTGCTCAATTTCAGGCCCACACCCTACAGTCTTTGCCACCACGCCTCCAATCTGCTCTGAACCTCTAAGCCACTTTCGGCAACCAGCATAATGTCATCAGCAAACAGCATACACCAAGGAGCCTCTTCCTGGATGTCCGACGTCAGAGCGTACATTATCATCAGGAAGAGGTAAGGGCTGAGAGCCGACCCCTGGTGCAAACCGACCGCTACACTGAAACTGTCAGTAGTGCCCACTGCAGACCGGACTTGGGTACTGCATCTACTGTACATCGCTCGGATCAACTGCACATACTCCCCAGGCACACCTTTCTCCTTAAGGGCCCACCACAAAACCTCTCGAGGCACCCGGTCATATGCCTTTTCGAAGTCAGTGAACACCATGTGCAAGTTTTTATGCACAGCTCTGTATTTTTCGCACAGTTGGCGGATAGCGAAAATGGCATCCGTTGTACCCCGACCAGTCATAAAACCGAACTGGTTTTGTGAGATTTCACTCTCTTGGATTTGTTTTATTATAATGATATCAATTATGTTCGTTCTGATGATAAGTGTGAATAAATGTATGAAGTATGTGCGTGTGATGAGTGTGGAGTTAGTAATAAAAAACTTTTTTACAAAAAAATAGAACCGACTTCCAAAAAAAGTGCAAAATAACTTTAATTTCGGAAGTCGGTGTTCCTGTTTTGTGTCTTCGTGTTTTGACACCGACTTCCGAAATTAAAGTTATTTTGCACTTTTTCTGGAAGTCGGTTCTATTTTTTTGTAAAAAAGTTTTTTATTTTTACTTTTTAGTTGTGGTTCCCCATTGAACAGTGTTAACAATTCATAGACATACGATAGCCGCAATCGCAGTTGATTTGCTGTCAATTTTTGAAGAGTTCCGTTGTCTGTATCCGAAACCCATCATCAGATCTTTTTGAAATTTAAATGGGACCATTTCGGAATAAACCCCTTTCGAACAAAAAAAGAATTTTGCAAATCCGTCAATATATGACGGAGTTATGCCCGAACATACATAAAAAAAAAAAAAAAAAAATACAAACATCCGAATTGATAACCTCCTCCTTTTTCGAAGTCGGTTAAAAAATAGGAAAAGGTAATTTTGTCAACAGCATACCAAACTTTACAAGATTTGATACAACTCGTAGTTTTTATTTAATTTCTTAGGGTTTACTTGAAACTGATTGTTTGCAAGCCTAAGTTTAGTATTGTTCTTTTATGTCCAGATGCAAATGATACACACAATAAAAAACAGTGTTAGAGAGATGGAAAAAGATTTTAAGATAACAAAAAGGGCATTTCAAAAACATTTTGCCTGACACGCAACGGTACCCAGACATGAGATAAAATTTTATACTGAGCTTCTGTGTATAGTTTTTACTAACGATTGGTCTGGAATTTAAAGTTCACTGGCTTATAATCTCTGATGACATGCAAAAAGCTAACGACCGTCTATATCGACTTTTTGACTTTCATGTAGGTATCAGAAATCAATGTATTGGTAGTTTCCAATAAGTTACTCTTATTTCTTTTGTCACTTTTGGTAATTTTGTCCTTATTCTAGTTGCAAATAACATCGCACATCAAAATTATTTAATTTTGAATATTGTGCTAATCATTGGAGAACATTATGTAACGAAACTCGAAAAAATCGAATTGAATATTCTTCGGCATACAATAGATATATTTTGCTTACATGGAATTAATTCAATTTACAGACAGAATTATTAAGAACCCAGTATAAGATTTGATTCAGCCACCGTAACTAATTCTTGGAATTTCCAAATTAAAGTAATACTTCTCCAAATAATATATTTTTATCAACAAAGATAAATGGCTACTATTAACATGAGATTGATCGTGTTCTAGCAGGAGGAGCTCGTAGCTAAAGTAATAACAGCCGCACGGGTCGATCCATCAGGTTAAGCTACGCTTGCCGGGGTTGGTCCATGGATGGGCGACCATCTTTATTTATTTATTTATTTATTTATTAAACTTAATGCACAAGTAAAAATTACTGTACAATGGCGGACTTAATGCCACAGGCATTTTCTACCAGTCGACCTTAGGGTGGTGCAGAGACGGAACGTGGCAGGTGCAACTTAAGGGAAAGAATAAACGGAAAATAAAAATACAATAATAAATATATACTTAAATACATACATACAACAAAATTAAAAATGTAATTGAGAAAAATGAAAACAACAAATCAGCGTTGTGACGATTTTTCGAACTCCTTGCGAATGTGTTCACGCGCCTTCAACTTAAAAGAGAACCGACTGGTTGCCGGCCTTTATGTACCAAGACTCCTTCGTGCCTCGGAAAGCACGTTAAGCCGTTGGTCCCGGCTGTCAATCGTGGATCTTTGAGAGTCATTAAGGGTCGTCAGAAGCCCGACAAGTCTAACAACCAGTCTTACCAAGTTAGGGTGGGTATTACCCAGTTACTGGGTTGTGGAGGTCAGATAGGCAGTCGCTCCATGTTAAATAGTGGTATTCAGCTGCATCCGGATAGACTGAAAGCCAAGATAGTTGGGAAAAGGCTAGGCAAATTGACAGTGTTTCTAGCAAAATCTGTGAGAATAATCAAATTATTACTATCCGTTTATCAACTCTAGTTGGTAGGTATATACTGGTATACACGGTACCTACACAAAATGATGTTGATATCAGAGGACCTCGCAACCTACGAGTAGGTTCAAACATTTTGCCTAATGTTAGATTTCAGTTTATACTTGTAAATTTAGACTGGTCTAACGAACTGAATGGTCCTTATTTAAACTACTACGTCTGCTCATAGAAATGAATGAACAACTTTCTTCATTCAAGGAAGTAAATAGTTCCTTGAACTAGTAAATTCCAAAGAAGAAAATTGAACATTCTGCACAGAGTTGTATGTATGAATTAGTTATGTATTATAATCTATTTACCCGACTGCGTGACGCAATGAAGGGTAATGTTGCTAATCAGCCTTATGTTTGTTCCTTTGTGGCACTATAGAAACCAAACGCGTGGGCCGATTTTGATAATTCTTACTTCAAATGATTCGTCTCTTTTTTTTATTCGTCTTAACCTTGCGAGTACTACTAAAGACATGACAGTCATAAAACACAATATGGCGACAACCAGACGCCATATTATGAAAAAGAAAAAAATTAAAATCGACGAACCTTCCGACGAACATATTAAGTGTGGTATTAAAATAAAGGGTTCGAGGTGGTGATTCTAAAAATATTACTCACTAAAATATAGAAAATAAAAAAATTTTATGTTTTCAAAAAACCCAACTGTAAAAAACAAAACCACTATAAAGTTCCAAACAAGTCACTTTTCAAGCAGTCTGATGCAGTTGATGGCATGAAATCAATAATTGAACTAAAATAACAGCTAACAACTTTTTTTTTAAGTTTCTATATCCATTTATAAACACTGTGTCTACATTTTTTATCCAACTTTCCTGTCGCAGGTCTGCTGGAAGAAATTTATTTTGAAATAAGCAGCACCTTAATGCTACTCTATCTGTATTTGTTCCTTTCTCTACTAAGTGTTTTGTGTGTACATACTTATAAAAAATTATCATCAGCAGGTCAAAATTGACTTCAACTTTCTTGAAGAAAGTTGTTCGTTTCTATATCTATCTGTAGGTATAGCTTGATTTTTCTTCGTTCCTACACTTATTTTTTGAATTTTGTTTTGTTTAATCAACTAGTATTTTTGTATTAGGTAAGTTTTAATGAATTTCTTTTAACAAAGAAACATAACAAAAGTACCTAGATTGAGTCATTTATAATTCCAATTAACAAATCCTTTTCGTAGAATCAGGCCTATTAGAGAGCATCTAATATCTTCGGAACGTATATTCCGCAAACATTTCACTAATTGGATCATCATGCTCGGTTGAATGTATTGAAAGATTACGTTGAACAGAATATTCATACAAATTAAATCCTTTCTCAATACCTACCGTTCTGAAATTTTACTTGAACCAGTTTGAAGATTTGAAAATTATGTCTGCTGAAATGTTATGTATGCTAAATGTTTACTGTTGGTATTGGCCTGTTTTCTACTAAAACGTTTTATTCTGTTATATGAGCATTACCTAAACATAACAACATTTTGACGAGTTAAGCAAACATAATTGTACATTACAGCAGATTTCTCTTTCGCGATTTCAGTGTTGGTCCTATAGTTAAAGTTATTCATAATGTTGAATACAATGACCTCTTAAGAGATTTCGTGTATGAATAGATAGACCTGACAGAGATTATAAAAAGTGTGGCATCTATCCAGGTTTTATCCTAAATGGTTTATTTCAATTAAATGCTCTCAAATTTACCTATATGGCGATATCGTGGTAAACATAATATTAAGTTGGGAACGAGGCTGTCTCCATGTGATTTTATATTCAAGACACGATACTAACCGTTACGTGAAATTACTTTCAGGTATTCGTGGCAACAAAATCGAACTCCAACTGTTAACTTGATATATGATACCTATACCCAGCATATACGGTTTAAAATTGATCAAACTTGTACCCAGACGAAGTTAAAAGCACTTACCAGTTTCGTTACTGACATAGTTTACATCAAAGTTTCACTCTATCCTCGGTAGCCTACCCGATAATGCAATTAATTTTTATGTGGCTTTATGGTACGTGAATTTTCTAGGAAATTACAGATATCTCCGCATCCGTTTGGGAAGATAATGTGAAGGATTTTCTTATCTGCTTACCTATGTACATAGTATTACCGTCACGCTTGTATTCTCTGATGGGATAGGTAGAGATCTACAACACCCACATTTCGCCAATCATGTATAAATTCCTAGTAATAGGAGGGCTATTGGCAGGGCAGAAACCCAAAATCTTGTCTACTGTGACACGCTGCTGTCGTGTCTCAAACGATAGTAATTATATAAATTAGTCTAGCTTATTTAATATATATTTTTATAAAAGAAATAAAGTAAATTCATAAATATTTTTATCATTGATTTGTATAGTATGATTTTTAGGGTTCCGTACCCGAAGGGTCTAAACGGAGCCCTATTGCTGTAACTCACGTGTCCGTCTGTCACAAAATTTTGTTCCGAAGAATTTTTTAATTTCCCATTAACCTATGAACTTGAAATTTTGTGAGAATGTTTATATAATAGGTATAGTCTTTACTAACAAATACCAACATTTTATTTTATTTTTGTTTGTTATTGTACACATACCACAGATTAGTGAGTTTAACCCAAAGGTTGAATGGTAGATATTGCCTTGTTGTATTAAGTCCGCCTATGTACCTCTATTGTACATGAAGTTTAAATAATTAGATAAATAAATAATTATGCCAATAAATATTCTATAGCCATTACATTCACAGCATTGATCGTTTTAAGTATAAGATGTGCATTGGAGTGCACTAATAGCCTCCCAATTAGTGCTCGGTAGGTTCATTTTAACTACAGCGCGCCCTGGTTACCCAACCACCACCTTCCAGAATATTTATTTTATTGATGTGTAACATGTTTCTTCTCGCTTTCCTGCAATCTGTGGGAATGATTTCGTGAAATGGAACGGAAGTGTGTAACAGTTAGAGCTATTCTGTAAAATCTCACCGTGAAAACTTAGGTGAAGTGAGCTGTCAATCCATACAATCAAGGTGGAATGACAGTTCACTTCACGCTCACTCCACCTAAGTTTTCACGGTGAGCTGTGAACAGAATCGACCGGCTGGAAGCAGGGGAAGCGCGTGCTATTCGATTTGACCAATGAACGAGCGCGGTGGTAGATTTGGCTGTCAGGTGGTAAAGCACGCGCACGATAAGTCTGCGCGCGGTTGAAATCGGAACTAAACGTTTTATTTTTATTTTTCAGGTTAATGTTGCTCTGGTGAGATGTCAAATGCTTAGGTCATAACATGGTGACTTTTTTTTTTTTGGGACAAGCCCGCCACACTATTCCCAAACCACTGTAACTTCTGTAAGCCAGAATCAACAGTGGCGACCACCAGAAAAAACGCCGAGGCAATGAAGCTCGACGAGTCCCAGAGAAACGATTAAACTGTCTTGGGTCCCGTTTTTTTTTTTTTTTTTTTGGGGGGTGGGAAATCATCCTATGACTTCTTCCGCTCTCGGGTGGAGCGGAAGGGTGTGTCAGACTCTTACTGACTAAAACCCACCCCTGTTCCTCCCTGCCTCGAGTGCCCGGGGGCGAGGTAACTCTTTCGAATTTATCCTCCACCCCCGGGCAGGCACCGGCCTTGGCAGGCCCCTACACTTTGCTGACAACTCTTTGAGGCGCGCGTGGAACACTACGCGCCGTCGACTCTCGGGCCTGGTGCTGATCGGGCGGCGAGTTACCCACTACTCGCCGTCCGCAGGCCCGGGTCTACGGTGGCCGGAGATCGTCTCGCGGCCCCTGGCGTCTCCTGCGGCGGTCGCGGCTGGGGGCGCTAGGGCGACTCGGCTGTTGCTGAGCCTCCCTAACGTGGTCTTGGGTCCCGTAACGAAATTAATCAGAAAAGACAGCGGAGGAGTAAGAAAAATGTAATTTCCACTTCCCTTCTAATCAAGCGGGAGACAGAACAAAACTAGGCCATTAGGCACAAAAGGGGGTTTTTACAACTGGGGTAAGCCCAGTTGCCAAGCACCACTGGTTAAAAACACTAATATTAATGGGTCCTAAAATTGTGAGCTGTTACACTTGATTCCAATAATAGGTATGGCAAAAACGCTTGAACGCACGGAAATTCGTTCTAGTTTCCACAAGGTCCGTGTAATGGACAATTACTCCAGACGTAGGCTGAATACTATCCAACATAATATTGCGCTCAGTTTGCCAAAGAGTACACTCCCACAGGATAAGATGTGCGGATTGTTCGTATTCGCAATCAGGAGTAGAACATTGACATAATGGTGAGGCAACAAGCTTGAAGGAAAATAATTTACTCTTAAAGTTGCCATGACCTGTGAGAAATTGGGCAACACAGTGATCCACCTCCAGCCATGTCCTATCCAGCCGTTCGCGAACCGATGGTTGAACTGGTGGAGGTGTCTGCCTTTGATGGAACTTTCCCACCTACATTGCCATTCGGATAAAAGGTCCTCCCAAACTTCAGTTTGAGGTTTAAGTAATCTAGAAATCTTGGCCCAATCACGTTGAGGTAAAAAGTCTGGGTCCGTAGTCTTACGTGCAGAATAGTACATTGCAGCACGTCGCTGCACCTCAAGATCGACTGGAAGTACACCTGCAAGTACCGGTAAGGCTTCAGTGCTAACCGTCCTATACGCTTTACATAGGAAAATCAAAGCTAAACGTTGACTTTGTAGCAATTTACGTCGTACCGCCCCAATGGTGGCCCTATCAGCCCAAACAGGTGCCCCATAGCACATACAACCCAGGTAAGTAGCCCCATAGATTGTAACATAAGGTGACTATGTGAATACCTTTTAAGACATGAATAGCTTTTTACAAAGTAATTTCTATCTTATTGAATAACATATTTTTGAAATCCCGGGATTCCTGGAATGTCCATATTAATACAACGTGTCACAAGTACAAAACATAGCTCTACCAATTCCGATCATTAGTTATCAGGCCAGGCTTTTAACTGAATGGCGAGTTAAGATACATAGTTGGCTTCGACATTAACAGCAATAAGAGAAGGCAGAGTTAAGATGGTTTTGCCGTTGTCAAAACACCGATGTCATGAACTTTCGGCGCGGCAATAATAGTGTTTCTGTGTGGCATGTACTAATAATATGTAGTCTTTGCAACAAATGGAGCCTCAATCCAACGTGTTCACATTGACTTTATGATAAAGGGCCGGCCTTTTCATTACGTTGCAGTATTTGTCAAGGTCTTTTTTTTCAGGTGATAAATAAAGATGAACCCTTTGGTCCCTCTATAATGTAAGTGAAAATATTAATTTTAGAAGTTATACGAGTAGCGCTACAAATAATTTCAGAACTAGGCTGTTGGTAAAATGATTTTTTATTTTTCAACGTAAGGTTTTTCTTATAATTCTGAAAGCTATTTTTAACCAAAATACAAAAAGAAGAAGGTAAAAAATTCGTCGAAATATTTTATTTTTTATGTATGTTGCTCGATTACTCGTAGACGCCAGGACTGATTTGAAAAAACATTTTTTTGTTTGAAATGTTATACTTTTCAAGTCCCATTTAAATTTGGTGAAGATCTGATGAGCAACTTCGGAGACAGTCAATGAAACTCTTCAATAAATGATAGTAAACCTTCCGGAATTGTTGCAATATGATACATCCTAATTTAACTAATTTTGTTTAAATTCCATATTTTTAGGGCTATCAATTTTAAAAAGAAAAAAAAAACCTTTTTACAAAAAATACCGTTTTAGGAATAGCTTATTGCAATGTTCAATGACTGATGAATTAGATTCAATATGTTTTAGTACTAAAATTAGGTCGCAATAATATTTTTTGTAAACATTGCATTCTTAATTGTTCATTGTTCATTTTAGAATGCAATGAAACAATAATGAAGTTAGATTGTTCCTCATGTGGATGCCATTCAACACGAATTATTGTGGTAATAATGTTTGCTCATTTTAATTACTGGAATTCACAAATCAAATTAATGGAACCACAATCACATAACTCGTCGTAAGTATGGTTTTAATTATGGCGAGAGTTCTGTACATGCTACTATATAACAAGCGTAACTTCAGAAACGGCCACACACGTTAACTTTTTATTGCTTTTGAAATTGGCTTTTAACTTCTCTTCATATTTTTGGTCCGAACCAAAATAGTAAACAGATTTCTTGATAGTTTAACTTTGTCTGTCAAAGACATTTTAGAATACAGACAGTAAAGGATGATTCACGTTACACCGTGCGGCCACCGAGCCTCGGCCGTGCACGTCCACCGGGCTAGTCATTCATGCTACACCGAGCTGTCACCGTGCCGCCACCGGGCCCCGGCCGGGGCGCGGCCGAGGCACGGCCGGGGCACGTCCGGGGCACGGCCAAGCATAGATCAGTTCATACAAAAAGTATACTATACATATTTGACCATGCAATTGTTTGACCGGCAATTGTTTCCCGGCCGGGGCACGGCCGGGGCACGTCCGAGCCCGGTGCACACGTTCATGTTACACCGTGTCGCCACCGGGCCGAGCCCTGGCCGTGCCCCGTCCGTGCCTCGTCCGTGCCTCGGCCGGGGCACGGCCGCGGCCCGGTCTAGCATGAATCACTTCATATAAAATGTATGCAACAATCTTTGACCGTGCCCCGTCCGTGCCACGGCCGGGGCACGGCCCGGTGGCGACACGGTGTAACGTGAATCATCCTTTAATATTTTTAACCGACTTCGAAAAAGGAGGAGGTTATCAATTCGGATGTTTGTATATTTTTTTTTTTTTTTTTTTATGTATGTTCGGGCATAACTCCGTCATATATTGACGGATTTGCAAAATTCTTTTTTTGTTCGAAAGGGGTTTATTCCGAAATGGTCCCACTTAAATTTCAAAAAGATCTGATGATGGGTTTCGGAGACAGACAACGGAACTCTTCAAAAATTGACAGCAAATCAACCGCAATTGCCGCTATCGTATGTCTATGAATTGTTAACACAGTTTAATGGGGAACCACAACTAAAAAGTGAAAAATAAAAAACTTTTTTACAAAAAAATACAACCGACTTCCAAAAAAAGTGCAAAATAACTTTAATTTCGGAAGTCGGTGTCAAAAAACGAAGACACGAAACAGGAACACCGACTTCCGAAATTAAAGTTATTTTGCACTTTTTTTGGAAGTCGGTTGTATTTTTTTGTAAAAAAGTTTTCAATCTACATTTTTTTAATTCCAGAAATCCAAATGTTAAATCTCATTTGCAATAAAATATTTTACAAAGCTAAGTAAGCTGTAACCAATACTATTCGTTCTACTACTTATACTGAAAAATCACACTTGGTTACATCCTTAAGAAAACTACTAGTAGTAAACCCTTGAAACTGAAAAATCAAAAAAAATAAATAAATGATCAATGAGCGACATATTGAGCAGCTATGCGGCCTTAGTAAAATAATAATAGTTATACACTGAAAAAACTAATTAACAAAAACAGTTGAGCTATTGTGAAAATAACTAAACTTTGATAACTCACAAGCAAAGTTGGTTTAAATGCAAGACAACTGCTTCAGTTACACCGTGTAAAACGAGTTTTGTTATTTGAGTCATGCTATTGTTTACAAAACTTTAAGTTATTGCTTATCAATTACTATTTAGGTTGGTATTACCTCAACTGGAGCAAGTTAATATTAAACAAACTCTTGTTAATTATTTACACGACAGTTTGTTTTACGGGCAACCAATTTTATAAACCAATGTTTATGTTAATAGCAGTCTTTTACGATTTTAATTATAGCAATACAGCTTTGTAGTTAAGAGCTGTACTTGAAGTTATTACATATCTAAAATATTTTGTTATTACAAACAAATTCTACAATGCTGAATTTAACAAATATCGTACAGTCATTTATTCAAAATTTTGTTGCGTGCAACGAAACGTTTTTGTGTTCTGTGACTCTTCCTCCGCGTTCCGCACTTCCTGTCACTGGCCACACTGAGCAACACTGAGTATTACATGTCCTGCCGATTTTGTTTAAAAATTAATCTAATTCAATCTTGCTACTTTGTTTTATATTTTTTATTTCTTGGCTTGGATCTTGCATGGGGGCATACATTTTGTTTTACCCCCAATTCGATTTATGTATTTGTTAGGCGATACTGTAAAAAAATACGCAAAAGTTATGGAGCCACAGGAGGAGACAGCTGCGAAGTTAACTATCGCCGACTATCTTAAGTCATGGGGCCTTGAGATATATATTGAGAAGTTTATAGGTGAGTACGTTTTGAAATAATAATACCAACAGCAATCGGTAAGAAACCTGATAGGATTAGGTTATATACCTACTTAAATTTGAATCCGTTAGAAGTAGGTGTATGTACGCATCAAAATCCCAAATTCTATTTTATTAGACGTACTCTCCCAATGTAAAAATATGTACGTAAGTATATTGTATAATTCGCAACCAGCGTTCGTGTATGACCGGATGTATGAACGTAAACTGTAGGTAATGTCTGCCTATCCACATGGCCATGTGAAGGCGTAAGTTTATGTATGTATTTGATCAGTGGGTCGTCTTAGGGACGGATTTTAGGTTATTATTATAATTAAGTATACCTAATCTATTATTTTCAGAACACTTCATTGATCTGGAAACACTTCAGATGTTATCAGATGCTGACCTCAGAGACTTAGTGCCTGTAATAGGACACCGTGCAAGACTCTCCACACAAATTAAATTATTAAATAAAATAATGTCAAATGCCTTTACAACAACACCATTAAATCAAGTAAGTCTGATTTTGATTCCCTACCTAAGAGTCAAAGACCCTTCATGGTCTCAGCCCATAAGTTAGCTACAGTGACTAAATTATCGGTAGTTTCCATTACTTCAATAGCTTTTTATTTAAAATATTTCTTTGATATAATTGTTACATTCTTAGTAATTACCTAGTCAAATAACTATTCATGAAAGTACTTTACTTTATCTTTTGTATGGTGATCAACAGATTTATTTATTAATTAAAAATTAAATAAATCTTAGTTAAGGTTAAGGTACCTGCCTTTTGCCTATTTATTTTACTGCTTTTATTATGCCAACTTCCGAAAGAAAAGTTATTATACACTTTTTTTGTGTTTGTTTAGAAGTTGATTACATTTTTTTCAAAAGAGTTTTTTAATCAGTGTGAAATGGGTTGCTGGTGAGATAATAGAAGTGATGAAGATTATTTCCACATAATGGGCATAATGGGCAGATATTTAATAATCTAAAATAACTTAACCAAATATATTTTAATAATACTTTTAATTGGTAGACCAAAATTTATAAGCTTAATGTTTTCTTTGCAGGAATTGTATAAAATCCTAAATTCAAGTAATGAAGGCAAAGGACTTTTGCTGCAATATGAAAAACAAGGACTGTTGAATAATGCAGCTCGAAGAAGGCTGTGCCACATAATAATAGACAATGAGTTAAAGAATGACCCTGAAAAAAAAATTTTAAGCTCCAGGTTTTACCAACTGGCCTATGAAATTAGTAAAATATTTAAGCAAGAGAGTTCTTCAGTGTATTTTATACCATTTGCCAGCTTCAGTCCATTACAAAAAGTTTCTGCTAAAGTTAAAGTTGGTGCACGCGTCATGTACATGTATGTAGAGGTAGCGTCGCGCACTCGCTACGCTACCTCAGCGTACTCATGTACCCCAGCAGACGTTCATCGAACGCCTACGTTGGAAAAACGCTAGTGTGAAGGGGCTCTTATTGTCAAAATGGGTTATGATTCAAATTTGTCGATTGTACCTACATTGTTGACCACAGTTGATTTTGGTTATCATTTCAATTGTTTTCAAGTAGAATATCCAGAAGTCAAAGAAACAAAGTAATGTGTTTCATGATCATATATTATCACATGTACCTAATCACATTATTGCTCGTAATGGTCAACTATACATATGTATCACAGAGATTTCAATTGTAATTTAATAAACACAACTTTTTCTTCAATATTTCTAATAGTTTTAATTATTACTCTTCTAGTTTGTAAACTTAATTAATTGTATAGACAGTTTTATCAGAATTTATTCATGTCACCAATCTTTTAGATCGAGTATGAATATCATCGGTGTCACCAGTAAATAAACAAAACTGTTTATATAATTATTTTGATTACTACTAGTGACCCCTGAACGTCCTCTATTAAGGTGGAAGCGCCAGGGTAGCCCGCGAAATTCAAATATTTTTGTTTTTTTTTTTTTGCAATTTGCCTGTCAGTGTGAAGCTGTATGTTGAACAAAATACGATTCGCGACCGTAGGTATCGTATTTTGTTCAACATACAGCATCACACTGACAGGCAAATTGCAAAAAAAAACATAACAATATTTGAATTTCGCGGGCTACCTTGCCGCTTCCACCTTCACATAACAGTAAGGTTACAAGTAACAAAGTAAAAAAAAAAACAACAAAATACTTCATGTTATTAATAACATAAACATCATGTTGCCAATAACAAAATAAATCATGTTAATAATAACAAATTACATCGTGTTATTAATAACAAAATACATCATGTTACAAATAACAAAATAAATCATGTTATAAATAACATCTCAGTGATGTTGCGCTTTTATAAATAATTGGTTAGTAATTACTGAAGAAGTTAAGTTAACAATAAGTAAATAGTGTCTGATGGCAACAAAACCATTCAATCAAATAGCTACAAAACCTTCTGACAAAATTATCAAAATGTTTTACAGTTAATAACAAAAGATTTAACCTATCGGGTACAAAATCATTTTACTGATAACAACATTCAAGAAACTTAAATGTTACGAAACGGTTTTGTAAAATGCTACATAATGTGGTAAGTTAATGTTTAATAAAATAGTTTTGTTATACTGTAACATAACCGGGTTTGACTACCAATAGCAGTAGTTATGTTGTCACTATTTTTAGGTAACTAGTAATCTAACTTTTTGTTATAAATTACTTAAAAGTTTTTTCAGTGTAGTAATTAAAAGATAGACAGACATACCAACGTCGCTGCAAGTATCTACAGGGATGTAACGGAAAGGTGTAATCATATTTTAGGAGCCGGTTCTACCCATGGAAATTAACAACTTTCTCTAAGAAAAAGTTGAAAATTCAAAAAAAAAAAATTGGACTTTTCATGTAAAGTTATTATCAGCTGATCAATATTTGTATGGGAGGCAAAAAAAAAAATTTAAGAAATTCCTCGGATTTTCTTGAAGAAAGTTGTTCATATCGATGGGCAGATGCTGTTTTTAAAATATGACCACCCCTTTCCGTTACACCCTGTATATAAAAGGAGAAACTAACTGACTGACTCACATATAGTGTTGCCCAAATGCAAGACCAAGACGAGACTTAGGCCAGTCTTGGTCTTGGTCTTGCGTCAATACACCTGGTCTTGGTCTTGGTCTTGGTATTGCGCTCTCAGTCTTGGTCTTGGTCTTGGTCTTGCAGCAAGAGTCTCGCAAGTCTTGCAAGTCTTGCAAATACCTATTAGCCTATTGCTATTTATTGAACACGTTAGTTTAGATTTTAGATTATGATTCGCGCTGTAAGACGTATGTAGTTACAGAATTATAATCATCAAAATCATCAATACAACCCTCCAAGTTCATAAAGGTCGAGGAATTATTTAAAAAAAAAATACTTTTTCAAGGTCAAACTCATTCCTCGACCTTTGAATATCAATTTTCAATCTTCCTGCTCACATTTTAGTATCTAGATATATCACTCACTATCTATCATTTACCGATATTAACAATGATTATTTCGAAATCAAAATATTCGCAATTCAATAGATGCAATACCTACTTAGTTATTAATTATAATCTCGCCCGACGGTTTTAAACGCTGTAGTGTTCGAATTCGAGTCAGTGTGTGAATGTATTTATACAAGAAACTCAGAGCATTCAATTTATACCTACTTACTGCTGAGACATCTTCAAGGTCATTTAATTTTATCCTCCTGTACCAACCCTACCAAAATAGGTAACAATTTTGTGTGCCTCTGTCCGTACTCTTTGTCGGCGAATGCGGCGCTCAAACAGTGTCAAATCCTGTGATACACTTGTTGCAAACCGCGGCGTCTTTGTCGGTAAATTATCAAATAAGTAGGTATATAATACACCGACCGACCGACAGTTTATTCGCAGAACGTCACATTTTCCCAATCTACCTTGAACCTTAATTCTTTAGCGATAAAGTTGAAAATCTGTTAAAGAAATTTGACAGATTGTAGTAGCCTGATGTGCTGGCGTCTGTACCATAACATTGGCTGCCGTAGAAACTATTACTAGACCTACTCGACTCGCTGTTAGTTTTATATTTTGCTGAATAGAAGAATAATATAAACTTTGAAACATAAGTAGGTACCTACATAATGTTTATATAATTTTGTTGGCTATAATTTTAAGCACATACCAACCTACGAGTACTAACGTTAGATCTGCACATTAGACATAAACAAGTATAATATATTATTATAGGTAAATACCTACAGGGTATGAACTTTGCTAGAAAGTTATTCTAGGTACATTTTATCACATGGGATGATGGGAACAGATTTGTGAGTATTAACACGCTACCTACTTAATAAATAGTTGAAACATAATAAGTACTTACCTACCTAATCAATACAACCTTTTAGGGTTCTTTCAGACGAGCGGCACGTTGCCAACTGCAGATACAACTGCAGCCCTTAGTTTAGTGTTATGACGATACCTACAGTTTTGATTCTGGGGAACGTCTCTCAAAATCGGGGTTGAAACCAAATACCTACTTAATAACGCCCAAATCTCAGTTTGTCTTAACTGCAAGACGCAAGAGTCTTGCAGGCTTAAGTCTTGTCTTGCTCAAGTCTTGCAGGGTCCAGTCTTGGTCTTGGTATTGCTACAATAAGGCGGTCTTGGTCTTGGTCTTGGTCTTGCGAAAATGCAAGAACAAGACCAAGACTGCAAGACCAAGACCGATTTTGGGCAACACTACTCACATATCAATGCACAGCCGAAACTACTGGGATTATAATGAAGGGGAGCACCAAGAAAGGGTTATTGGAAATTATACCTAAGGAGGTGAAAAGGAGGGGATTTTGTTTGTATGAAACTTCGTCATTCTACGCGGGCGAAGCCGCTGGCAGGAGCTAATTAAGGTGAAAGCTCCAGGGTAGCCCGCGAAATTCAAACTTTCTCACATTTTTAGCTATTTGCAGGTCAGATTAGGTCAAGAAGAAAGATGTTATTGACATTGTACTCGTCTATACCTCTTCAATCAACTGTTGAAGTGCGATCTTTAGGTATTTTTTTTGCTTCTTCAAACAGTTAACTAGACCCTATTTGATGTAGAACTATCTAGTCTGAATTATCTTAGGATGATTTAAAAAAACATTTAAGAGATTTTCGTTCTAATCACGTTTCAAGATCTAATCTGAAAAATTCATCTATTAGTTTAATTCCGATTCAACACAACACATTTTTAGCCGACTACGCGAGGCAAGGGAGGGTAATGTGTTTATCAGCCTATATATGTATGTACGTATGTGTGTTTGTTCCTTTGTGACGCTTTACAGACCAAACGTGTGGGCCGATTTTGATACCACTTAAGGTGGAAGCGCCAGAGTAGCCCGCGAAATTCAATTTTTTTTACGTTTTTTGCAATTTGCAGGTCAGTATCAAGTTGTATTTAAGTCAAAATTTGATTCGCGGGCGTAGTAAGTACGTATTTATAGAATTGTAATCATTAAAAACATCAATACAACTCGCTCAGTTAGAATTGATGCCAAATGTCATGATTTCATGAAATACTTACATTTGGTATCAATTCTAACTGCAAGAGTTGTATTGATAGTTTCAATGACTGTAATTCTATAAATACATACTTGCTACGGCCGTAACAGGGGTGGGTTTTAGTCAGTATGAGTTTGACACGCCCACCCGCTCCACCCGGAGCGGCAGATGTCATTGGATGATTTCCCACCCCGCCAAAAAAAACCCTTCGGGTACGGAACCCTAAAAAGACTAACCAACTAAGTAGTTGTTGGCTAAGTACTGACAAGAACATTAAAAAACAAATGGTTAATACTGCCACAGTGAGTCACTTGTATTGTTACTTACATTCGCTTCATTGAATTCAGAAATAAATGTACCTTACTGAAGAAAAATTTACTTCTAAATAATAAGGTATCGTGTTCGTCGAACCGGTGAGCATAGATTCGAGTTAGGAAGTGCACTTTCAACTCAGTAGCTACGTGACTTTAAAATAGTTGCAACTTCCTTGAAGTGCAAGTGCCAATTGCATTTTGTTAGAAAAGAAATATTAGCTGATTCCTTTGACTTTGTTTGTTTAATTTTTTTTTTTCTAGACGTGTCTATTCGTAGGTAGGTTGAACAAGAGAAACTAAATCGATTTTTTCTCGGAGTAGTATTACTATCAAAAAACCGGCCTTGTGTGTATCAGGCCACGCGCAGTGTAATGTCGCCTGTTCTATCATGCGGACTTCAAAGGGAGCTTTATGATTATTACTATGAACATATTAATTGAGTTCACGGTTTAACGGTCAATAACGTTTAAAAACGAGCCCACATAGGAAAATGGTACCTAACTGAAGGAGTTATATAATTGAACTTCATTGCACTGATGCTTTCAATGTTTGGAACACCCAATCGCTTATTTTTGGAGCATCTCTGACTACCAAGTTTGGGATATAGGTTGTGACTTTCTGTATATTAGTGGTCGCCCACAGGTCGAAATTCAACCTCATTTAAATTTTTAATTTGAGGTTCTATTGTCAAAAACTATACTCATAAACATATAATAATAATAATAAGAAGAAGAATTAGAAGTCAAGAATCAATCCGCCACATAATCTCTGGTTGTTCTCGTCTAGCTAACGGTGAATACTTGCATAGGCACAACGTTGTAGCCAGGATTATCCATCAGCAACTTGCTCTGAAGTACTCTCTTGTGGAATCGGAAGTGCCGTACTACAGATATGCGCCCGACCCAGTTCTCGATAATGGTCATATCTCATTGTACTGGAATCGGTCCATCGTCACTGACAGGACTATTGTAGCCAATAAGCCTGATATAGTGGTGGTGGACCGAATCGAGAGGCGTGCAATGATTGTTGACATTACCGTCCCACATGACGAGAACCTCGTGAAAGCCGAGAGAGATAAACAAATCAAGTATATTGACTTGGCTCGCGAGGTTGTCGACATGTGGGATGTGGACTCAGCGATCATTGTACCGATAGTCGTGTCAGCCAATGGCTTAATAGCCACGAGATTCGATCAACACCTCAGGAGGCTCTCGTTAGGCGGCTGGATCAAGGGCTTGATTCAGAAAGCAGTACTTCTGGACACGGCTCGCATTGTCAGGCGGTTCTTCTCTCTGGAACCCTGACCGCCGGTAGCTTGGACCCTGTTCCCGATGCCGGTGGACTACTATTTTTTATATTTTTAAATGTTTTTTATATATTCTTTTTTAAGAAATATTTAAAAATGTATTTAATTAATATGATAAAAAGATGAATAAACGAAATAATAATAATAATATTCCACAACTATCACACAACATATGACATAACTGTGAACCATAAACAAAAGAGTATAATTAAGTTAACCTGTCAAAGGCATGGTAGTGTGTGTAATGTTTTTTATTAGTAATTTATTTTATTTCTAATGCATATTTCATAAAAAATATTAACTTTCTGCACTTCTTCTCCAATATAACTGCGAGAAATTTAATTTTCCTCCGTCCGCGTAATTTTCATAAAAAGAGGTTGAAAGTTTTTCCTTCACGCATCAATTATATAGATATGTTATAATTTTATTTTATTCATATTTTTACGTTTCCATTTTAATTAAGTTACAACTTCATCTTATGTTTTTTTTTTCTAAGGGTTATGTAGTTTGTATGGCATTTTCCAAGAAGGTACAGCCCCCTAGCCATATTCCTTTTCTATTATCGTTTACGCTAACGCTTAGTACAAAATATATGGCAGTGACATTTATTTATTTATTTATTAAACTTAATGCACAAGTTAAAATTACTGTATAATGGCGGACTTAATGCCTTAGGCATTTTCTACCAGTCGACCTTAGGGTGGTGCAGAGACGGAACGTGGCAGGTGCAACTTAAGGGAAAGAATAAACGGAAAATAAAAATACAGCAGTATAGTTGTTGTCTGCGATAAGTCACGTGACACTTCTCTACGCAGGTAATGTCATCGCCATACATTTTGTACTAAGCGTTAGCGTAAACGATAATAGAAAAGTAATATGGCTAGAGGGGCAGTTTATTCTCTGGGCGACAATTACTCTTGAACTGACAGAGCTAACTTAGCCGTGATAGTTTTCCTTTAAAATTCCGTTATCCGAATTGTTACAGATTTTTCTAAACCAACAGTTTAGCTTTTAGGGGGGAAGGACACACACTTGATTCGAACAAAAATTAGCACTTTAAACTTTAATAATAATTCGCAAATGAATCACTGTTTTTGAAAGACTTATCCATCGATACACCACACAGTGGGATAAACTAGAAAAAAAATAATCTCCACTTTACGATAAGGACAGATACCTTAATTTTTTTTGCCAGGATTTTATTTTACCTCTTTGTCGGTATGATTAATATCTATCACACCCATGCAAAATTAAAATTTTCTAGTACTAACAGCTACTAAGCTAAACCGCGAACGGACAGACAGACAGAGCGAAACTATAAGGGTTTCTTGTTAGGACTACGGAACCCTAAAGTAAGGAAATGTTGAGCTGGCTCCGAATAAATTGGGATAAGGGCTGTAACATAAATCTGAAAATGATGGTGAGTTAGGAATAAGACAAACCACTTGGTACCTACACCTACCTACTTAGTTCCTAAGTTAAGTATTGGGACTCTAGATAACACTATATTCTACTTTGACATAAGAACTATAATATAGTACAGTCATTTAGTGTTAATTAAACTAAGTAGTTTAGTGAACACCAAATGACTGGACTATATTCCATCATTTTCCCGAAATACTTTTCAGGTAAGGACCTGAAAAGTATTTCGGGAGAATGGTTATGGATTTCGACGTGCTCTATTAGAATGTTCACTTTGCCACCTCGTAGCTTTGCAGCTCGCGTGGCCATATTATAAAAATTGCGCCTAAAATCAAGATTTATTTTCTGATGAAAATAGACTAATATTAGTTGAGTAGATTATGCGTAGGAGTCAAAATTACGATCCAAACCACACTGAATATTATAATTTAGTCAAGTTGAAATTAATATGAGTCAGTCAACTAGAAATAATTATTTAGTATATTCTGCATGACTTACCGTCATGCAGAATATTATAGAACATCATATTTTCGCAAAATATGTCTAAAACATACAATTTAAAACTAAGTGGTATTGCGTTTAGTTCATAAAAAACTTTTTTACAAAAAATACAACCGACTTTCAAAAAAGAAAATACACTAAAAATTGCAAAATAATTTTAATTTCGGAAGTCGGTATTTGTATTCTGTTTCATCGTTATTTGACACTGAATTCCGAAATTAAAGTTATTTTGCAATTTTTAGTGTTTTCTTTTTTGGAAGTGGGTTATATTTTTAAAAAAAAAGTTTTATAATTTTGACGTTTTAGTTATTGTACCCCAAAACTAAAACTAAATATTAAAGTTATGCACAAATGGATAACCGCAATGACATGGATTTTGAACATAATTGGAGACAGCCACAACGTCATGTGTGTATACCTACATATTTTTTGTTTATGTTGATTTTTTCAAAAAGTGCTGAATCAATTTCGATAAAATTTATATGAGACCTCCTCTGAACTATGGTCTACCAAACAAAAAAAATCATCAAAATCTTTTCACAAGTGGAGGATAAATAGCGTGACAAACAAAAAAAAAACATACAGACGAATTGAGAACCTCCTCCTTTTTGATCTCGTTTAAAAAGTGATCGGTAGGTGATCTTCTAACGTCTACTCTCAAAAACCCAGAGCATGTTTGACTATGAAACCGTAAGAGTTCTGTTTGATAGCAAATAACTAAAATTACTTATAAATGTATGCTCGGTTTACTTTAATGTGTCTTTCAATTACATTGTGGGTAGGCAATTACACTCCAGAGAAAAGTATATATTTAGATTGTTTCCTATTTAACTGAACAAACAAGAGAAGGAGAGAATCCTAAACGATATTTGCTCAAAAGACACACAGCAACATTAAGCGAACGTACCTACTCTTAATTGAATTTTCTAACTGCCCAGTTTCCGGGTACCCAAGCCCAAATGTTCACATGTAAAAAGCGGAAAGCAAATAATCACTGTTGTGAAAGCTTCCTGCTGAGTAAACTTTATTGACGGAAGCTGGGAAAATACAAAGCCAGGTCTGTGAAAACTCACAAATGATGACAATGGGCTGGCCTTAAATAGAAATGAAAGTGTCAAATCGTGAAGGTGACAGAGGTACTATAATTTGTAGGTCGAAACCCAGTTCCTACTACTGCAAAAATTAAATACGATCAAACCTCAGAGTAATGCTGTTTGGCTACTTTTCACGATTTTTCAGGAGTCCAAGTTGAGTGACAATGTTTACTTTCACATTTATTTTTATCATTGATAGTCACGGGTTTGACCACTATCGCAGTTGTGCTGTTCACTCAAAAGCTAGTGAAACTGATGTGCATATTATAGATTGAATTTTAAATTCCTTCGTCCTTCATCATCGCTTACCATCAGGTAAGATCCTGTCTTGCCCTCATCCCATATTTGGCTTAGCATCTGAAATCTAAATAATAACTAACTTTGTTATATTTTCTTATTCTTCTGCTTCTTAGCGTGTCGATGGCAAATTTAATTAAATATTATGTTTGGTCCAGTATTCAGCGACGGCAATTGCATTCGCTGACGCAGCTATAAGGTCCTCACTTGTACAGGTGACAGGGCATGCGGAGCAAGATGAGAGGTGGGCCATGGTCTGCGGAGAAACGCCGCACAAACACCGAAGATGATCGGAGCCATCCGAGAACCCCCACCTGTGAAGATTGTCTTTACTGCGGCCAACCTGAGTACAGAGTCTATTTAAAGTTTTCCAGGTTGGCCACGACAGCGCGTGCCCAGGCGGACCGAACGTGTCTCGCCAGAGGTCAATTTAAAATTTTCTTGTTAATGTGCTCACGGTTTGACTACTATCTCAAATGATGATAAGCGATTATATGGTCGACGATGGAGCATGCTTGCCTAGAAGTAACCTATTCACACTTGCCTTAACGACCCTCAGGCTGTAGTTTTCAGGAAACACAGACTCTAGCAAGAAATTCCATTCCTTAGCTGTGCACATAATTAATGTGTCCTTAAAACGTTTTGTGCGTATGGGTGGGATGTTCACCATGTACCGGTGAGTTATCGTCATTTTTCTACTAGTCTGATAGTGGAACGAGCTTGGCGGAATTAAGCTATGCTATTCCGACGCACACTTTCCGAACTGTAGCCGACAGGCTGGCAACTCTGTGTCGTGTTTGAAGTTTTTCTATATTGTTAAAAACATTGCCCATACCTACGCGGCATTTCTACTGTATCGTGGGTACGTTTACAAACACTCAGACCCGGAATTACTATCTGTAGGCCATACAAATATTTGTTCCGTGCAGGAATCAAACCCGCGACTCGCAGCGCACCAGCCAATGGCCACTTTGCAATCGTCTCGCCACTCGACGAATACATCATTGCCGATGACCCTCTTCGCTCGTTGGTTTGGCTTGGAATAGTACTTAAGTAACTTTAAATTATAATCACAATATTTCTTTTAAATTCTATTCGCAGCCCGCCTCCTACTAATGATAAGTAAACACAGTAATACGGTTAATAATTAAACAAAGATCCAACACCAAAATTACAAGACGGGCTTGTCAATCAGCCATCACGAAAAATACCAAGAATAAGGTTTCCTGACATTTCCCTTATATAAACTCATGTACAGGTGCCGTCAGCAATATAAACACAACGCGTAACATAATAGTAACATACTAATAGCTTCTGAACACGAAAACCAATTATTTTTGGAAATTATTAATGCTTGAACTGTTTAAACTAAAGATGTTGATGAGATGTTTACGTATAATTACAGAACTTACGCGTATAAGCTCACATAGCTCTCTATACACGGAATCTTGTTTTTAGGTTTCCGTACCCGAAGTATCGAAACGAGCTATTGTTGTCACTCACGTGTCCGTCTGTCTGTCCGTCCGTCGTCTGTCACAAAATTTAGTTATGATGAATTTCTTAACTTCCCATTGACTTATGAACTTGAAATTTGGTGATAATGTGTATTATTACGTATACTTTACTAACAAATACCAATATTTGGTACGGAACCCTTAATGTGCGATATCCGACACGCAAGTGGCCAGTTTTTTTCTATTCCATGGCTCTTTAAAGGGTTGGTTTTGAAATGTTCAAACGTGCCTAAACTAAGTGATTTAAATAAGTTTTTTTAAAAATCTTTTAAGAAATAAAAACATATTTATTATAGGTGTAAATAGAATTAATGGAAAATATTATAAACGGATCATTAGTTGACTATATTGTGTTTGTTTGTAATATCGAATACTCAACAATTTTCGATATTTTGATTTCGCCTTGGAACAGTGGTGGCCCAGCGGTATTAGCCGCGACTTACAAGTTGTAGGTCGTGAGTTCAAACCCAGGCAGGCGCTTTACTTTGTGTAAATTATTTCATCACCACTGCTCTCAAAACGGTGAAGGAAAACATCGTGACGAAACCGGCATGTCCTAGGACCAAAAATTCGAAGACATGTGACATCCAACAATTCGCATTGGGCTCGCGTGGTGGATTACGGCCTACACCCTCTCACAGAGAGGAGGCCTGTGTTCCAGCAGTGGGGACATTAAAAGGCTAATGATGATGATGATTTCGCCTTGATATACGTCGTTTTCTAAACACCACAGGTAGGTGTACTCTTGACAATATTACTAGCGAGATACAAGCTTCCATGGAGCCATAGAACAATTTCGAATTGCATGATGTGAGACATCTTCGTTAGTCGCTATCAAATACAAGCAGTCTTATTTATAAAACTTGGTAACCATATTATGCTTAGTTTAAAGATAACTTAATTAACATAATTACCTTATTAACATAATAACTTCTCAATTCACAAAAATTGAAAAACATGTGATACCAAGTTTAATTCCTCATCTGTCAAATTAGGAAAAACCTCCTTCAAATAATTAGTTGTTTTTTTTAGTACTTTAAAAGTGATCAATTCTTCAAACATCAGAATTGAAAACCTCCGTCTTTTTGAAGTCGGTTAAAAATCAAACACAGCTTAGCGTAGCTGTCGGTATCAAAGATAGCTAAGTAGTTTGATTTTTTAAATTTTGTTGGCTAATTATTTAATACTAGTAGATAAAGGTAGCCAAAACCAATAATAAATCACACACTCTAAAATTAAAACTCAGAAAATTAGAAGACGTTTTTTTCACTTCCTGAAAATTTGATATGGAGGCACTTAGCTACCTTTGATTCTATATGCGTCCTATCCTTCTTCCCGTAAGAAAATTTTGATATGAAAATTTGCTAATCAGTCTTTGAATAGTTATTTTTTTATAAATGAGACCCTAAGAGTGACCCTTCCTATAACGACATCAGTCTTGAGTCCTATAACCATAATCCACGTTAAGAAACTTTCCTGATGTTCTCTGTTTAAAAAGCTCCCTGAAGCCTAAAATACTCGTATACTACAAAGTTTACATTGACAACTGAGGGCCGAGTATAAGTTTTTTTAATTACTCGATCGTGTTAATTTTTATTTATTAAAGCTTAATGTACAAGTAAAACACACTGTACACAAGGCTGACCATTAAGTCCAGGTATTTTCTACCAGCTGACCTTACGCCTCAAAGAGATGTCAGCAACAAATGACGGGGCCCGTCATGGCCGATGCATGCATGCCAAGGGGTCGCGGATAAATTCGTAACAGAGTTACTGCGCCCCTGGGCACTCAGGCAAGGGAGGAACAGGGGTGGGTTTTAGTCAGTAAGAGTCTGACACGCTCTTCTGCTCCCTTACTCAGAGCGGGAGAACTCATAGGGTGACTATCCACCCCAAAAAAAAGAAAGGGTTGGTGTAGAGACAGAACATGACAGATGCAATTTATTTGAACGACAAACAGAGATAAAACATACAGTAATAAAAATACATACTTAGTTAGACATAACGTCGTTGACATACGTCAATTTGTATAAAATAATTGTTTCCCTTTATTGTCACCGAACAAGTTTACATACACCTGATTAAGTTAGTATGAAAACTCGCACCAGGGCCATATATAACTTTCAGTTATGACCAAACTAAACTAAACTAAGAGACAGAACCCACAGAAGGCCAATATCATTTAATATCTCAGATAAATACCTGTACGTCCAGTGTGGCTTCCTCTAATCACGCAAGCTGTGGCATCCTGACTGGAGCTGACCGGGGGAGGAGTAGCCTGCTTGCACTCCGATTTCTCAGAAAAACAGGCCCTGAAACAAACAGGAACGGTAATATATGGGCGGCGATAAAATAAAACGACTCGTTGAGACGGTTCGATAACCTCTCGTGAATAGGGAATGATTTGTAAAGTACTTGGTTGGGATTGAAAAAGTTTGGAGGTTGTCTGAAATATGGTGTCTTACAGCTAGATAATAAAAATCTGTTATCGAAACGTCATCAATGTAAGCCAACCGCACAGCAGCCCGCAGCAGCAGGCCCGAGGTAACACTTGCTTAAAGGGAAGCTCCAAGCACTAAACTTTTATGTAAACTTATGAAGCAATAAACTATTTTTTATTATTTGTATTTGTAATTATGAAAGATTAGCCGATCCCTTTCACTAAGTTTGTTTTACTTTCAATTATGAAAGATTAGCCGATCCCCTTCACTAAGCTTGTTTTTCTTTCAATTATGAAAGATTACCCGATCCCTTTCACTAAGTTTAATGTTGTGCACGCCTATAATTGACTTTTGACTTTTTACACAGGATCCCTCTTAATTGTTTTAAAATATTGTTGATATTATTTGTAAATAAGTCGTTGGTGTGCCTATATAAATAAATAAAGTTTGTTTTTCTTTCAATTATGAAAGATTAGCCGATCCCTTTCACTAAGTTTGTTTTTCTTTTTAATTCATTATTTTATTAATTTATTTGAAATTTTGACGCTGGCCCCTAGTTACTAAAAGTGTTTTTTTACCTAAAATATTTGATTTCTAGAGGAATTAAAATCAAATAAGGTACAATAAATCAAATATTAATAATCCTCCAATCGAATTTCGATCCTCCAATCTCAACTGAGATTAACCAAGTACGCAGGAGATATTATAGTGCACAAGCGTGTGCGCAGACACAGGTGCACTCTTTGTTCCTTTTACTCTCATATTCCGATGGGACGGCAACCCGACACGACCGGGGAGAGATCAGGCGCAGGACCAACGGCGACACGTGCTTTCCGAGGCATGGGGGTGTCACACCACCAACTTTCTAACTCCGGGCTGCTACTGAGTCATTCCTAATGTAGAAACCCAATAGCACTTTTGACCCAACCCGGGAATCGAACCCCGGACCCCACGCTCAGCAGTCGCGCTTGCGATCACGAGACCAACGGGTTATTCCCTGAGTACCCCGATCCCCAAGGCCGCTGTCCCGGAAGACCTCGATTTATGTTTATCTTGATAAACTCAATTAAAAGTCAGTTTACTTTAAAAGTACCGTCAGCAGTGTTAATTTTTTTTTTTAATTACTAAAATTAAAATACTTTATGGATCCGGGAAAATTTATAAAGTCTGGCTTGGTTATAGTAAATATTATAAATAGAGAATACAATATAGTCTCCTTGAGCAATCACAGGTTTTAACTATTGACACAATAGTTCTTTTTAACCGACTTCGAAAAAGGAGGAGGTTATCAATTCGGATGTTTGTATTTTTTTTTTTTTTTATGTATGTTCGGGCATAACTCCGTCATATATACGGATTTGCAAAATTCTTTTTTTGTTCGAAGGGGGTTTATTCTGAAATGGTCCCATTTAAATTTCAAAAAGATCTGATGATGGGTTTCGGAGACAGACAAATCAACCGCGATTGCTGCTATCGTATGTTGAATTGTTAACACAGTTTAATGGGGAACCACAACTAAAAAGGGAAAAATAAAAAACTTTTTTTACAAAAAAATGGAAATTAAAGTTATTTTGTACTTTTTTTGGTAGTCGGTTCTATTTTTTTGTAAAAAAGTTTTTTCAATACAGAAAATCATAATACCTACTCTACCTATATGAAACATGAACATAATTAAAAAAATACGCAAAAACAGTCTCACTATCAGGAATTATTTTTTTATAATGTAGCATAGCCTTGGTGTCGCTCAGGTAAAATGTTTGCAACCCTTCTCGCCCGGCTCTGCTTCGAATTTGAAATAATTACTGTTGTAATAAATTGTAAAACATATTTGTTAAAGTATGATTTGATAATGTAACATTTATTTTACATTTTTGATACATTTTATTTAAGCTTTAATTACCTCTACTATAACTATGATTCTAAATTACACAAAATTTCAAATAAACTACTTTCCTCTTACGTATCACACACACACATATATTTAAGCACTTTTTATGTCAACCGTACAAGTTGAAAACAAATAGTGAAAAGAAAAACATGAAATGTAATCATATTTATCGTATTCGGGATTCTCCGGGACAGGGGCCTCAGAGATCGGGGTCCTCAGAGAATAACTCAGACCAACGAACGCACTTGAACTACAAGATTCACCTATACAGCTACGCCGTAAAGGCACGATGTCAACATCAATAGTCAATATGAACTTGCGGCCGACTAAATAGTTGTTAAATTCAGTAAAGCCTTGTTCAAATATTCCAAGAGTGACTTCGAGATTCTTGAGCTCGAAGATGTAGTTTCATTTATTATCTGAATAAATAAATCCACATCAAATAAACCGCAGTCTGTCTGGGTCCTTTAAGCGCAGGGCGCACGAGTAATCAGTGAAATTAAACGTACTAAAAAGAAAATAAAGAATAATGTTTATTAACAGAGAAAAACATATCAAATAAAAATACTAACAGCTAAGTATTAGATTGTATGATACCTATTAAAAATATTAACTGTTGTAAAATGTAGGTATGTATTTCCCACAGTACTTAGAGATATTACAATCATCAATACAACTCTCTAAGCTTCCGATTGAATGACTATTTCTTGAGATCTAGAATTTAGAGAGAACACTTAGAGAGAATTTGAATTTCGTTAATAATGCTAGCGCTCGCCTTAATCTAATATTGTCATTCTGCAAATGTTTCCAAATTGTATGCACACCTAATGTGGATACTGATTAAAATTCTCGTCACTAACAAAACGCACTGAAAGCTTTACGTGACGATGAGATTGAAAATAAAAATCATAAATTGCTTCATGGAAATCGCGGGAAAATCCCATTGCGATCACAAACAGCTCGTCTTTGCATTCAAAGTGATAACAATTCTGCAGACGCAGAAATGAAATCGACTGTCTCAGCGAACATAACTGAATCGACTCATTTCAACAGATATTACTCTAAGTTAATGTTAAGGTTTATCGCATAAGTTCAAATTGAATCAATCGAACGTGTTTTGGGAGTTTTAAGTGAACTTTAGACACGTTGGGCATTTTTGGGATGGGGAAAAATCACTGCACCTGCGTGACAGTCACACTCAGTTGAAGTGAAAACTTCCTTAGGCACGTTGGTCATGCTCAGATAGAATTTTCACTTCTGACGTGTAGACAGATATTTTATCCTTCTTTTGATTAGGGACTTTTATAAACACTGCTAAGACCCAGGCGTGTCTTTTTTCCGCTAAGAGAAGCTAATTTCACCCGGCTCCATTTCCGAGGTGTGACCGTGCCGATAACCGACCAACTTGATCTTCTTGGTGTTACTTTAACATCAACCCTCAATTTTGGTCCCTTCATAGAGGCAAAGGCTCAAGTGGCTGCCAAGAAGTTGGGGATCCTCGCAAAGGTGGGACGGTACTTCACGCCGGAACAGCTGCTCCAACTTTATCAAGCACAAGTTCGATCGTGTATGGAGTACTGATCTCGTCTTTGGGACGGATCTGCCAGATACCAGCATGATGCCCATGAGCCAATTGAGAAACGAGCCAAGAGGATCATCGGCAATGATAGGCTCGTTGAGTCGAAACTCCAAAGTCTTGAACATAGACGCCGAGTTGCTAGCCTGTCGGTTTTCTATCGGTTACATTTTGGGGAGTGTGCGACGGAATTGCATACTTTGATTCCGCTAAGCCCATTTCATCAACGGACCACAAGACGTACGGCGAAGTGCCACCGGTTCATGGTGGACAGCCCATCCATACACACAAAGCGTTTTGAGGAAACATTCATTGTGCGTACAGCTAGGGAGTGGAATTCCCTACCGGAGTCTGTGTTTCCTGATAGCTACAACCTGGGAGTCTTTAAGTCAAGAGTGAATCGGTTACTTCTAGGCAAGCGTGCTCCATCTTCGACCACATCATCGCTTACCATCAGGTGAGATAGTGGTCAAACGCATGCCTATCAACAATAAAAAAAAAAATACAATAAATCAGTCGATTACATTTGGGCCATAAACCTGAAAAGACTTCTCGCATGACCATTCGGTTTTGGAAATTGAAATCAACTTGTTTAACAAACCAAATAATAAATATGATAGGACTGGATCTTCTTATATTGATTCAACATGGGTTGTATGAAAATACATGACTCTAGCCGTAGGTAAAAGATTAGTCACGTAGGAAATTGTGGTTGCTATATTGACAGGTGTCTCTAGTGAGAGCCAGAATTGTTATTCGTGAGCCCAGTCGTGATGGTTCAGTGGTTAAGGCTTCGCCTCTGATGCAAGAGGTTGTAGGGTTCAAAAATGAGCAGTAGGGATGATTCCTGGGTACATAAATAATAATTCTACAAAATACACAACACGGACACCTACGGACGCATGGACGGGTAACTTACGGATTGTATACATATATACAATCCGTAAGTTAGATTATCAAAAAATATTGGACACGAATTTCTTGCTATACCGTTTTGCTTTTTTATAATAAATAAAAAACTTTTTACAAAAAATAAAAAAAAACAAAAATTTGTCAATAAACGATGACACAAAACCAGAAACACCGACTTCCGAAATTAAAGTTATTTTGCACTTTTTTTGGAAGTCGGTTCTATTTTTGAAAAACAGTTTTTTAGTTTCACTTTTTAGATGTGATTCAGTGTCCACGTTTCGGCACCGTATGTCATAACGGGCAGGACGCACTGGTTGAAAACCTTAGTCGACGGACGGATAGGGGACGAGAAGACCTAACGAATTTTTCCAAACGCTGCCCAACCCAGCCGGATCTTTCTATCAACTTCTTTCTCAAAATTGTGTCTACCGAGCTGGATGACTTGCCCTAGGTAGACATACTCCTTCACAACTTCGAGAAGCGACCCTTCGATGCGGATTGGACTCGGTACGACATGTGAATTGTATATGACTTTCATCTTGTCCAAACTCATCCCGAGGCCAACCCGCCGCGAGGCTCCATTTAGGCTTTGCAGTATCAGGCTCAACTGTTCCGCCGTCTCTGCCATTACGACGATATCATCGGCAAAGCGAAGCTGACGCTCGGGCTGGTCCACAAATTCAAGGTCACTGAGCGCGCTATGGAGCGGGCTATGTTTGGAGTTTCTTTGAAGGATAAAATCAGGAATAAAGTTGTCCGGAAAAGAACCGGAGTAACCGACGTAGCTTGCAGAATAAGCAAACTGAAGTGGCAGTGGGCTGGTCATGTTTGTCAAAGGACCGATGGCCGATAGAGCAGACGAGTCCTGGAATGGAGACCGCGTATCGGCAAGCGTAGTGTGGGACGCCCCCCAGCTAGATGGACCGACGACCTTAAGAAGGTGGCTGGGATAGACTGGATGCGAAAGGCGGAGGACAGGGTGTTGTGGCGCAGCCTGGGAGATGCCTATGTCCAGGAGTGGACTGCGATAGGCTAAGTTGATGAGATGTGATTCGCCCTTATGTTAACACTACATAGACACACGATCGCAACAATCGCAGTTGATTTGTTGTCACTTTTTTAAAAGTTCCCTTGTCACCGAAACTCATCATCAGATCTACATGAAATTTAAAGGGCTTTGAGACCATTTCGGATAAAAAAAAAACAATTTGCAAATCCGTCTATATTTGACAGAGTTATGCCCGAGTATACATACAAAAAAAAAATTAAACATCCGAATTGATGACCTCCTCCTTTTTGAAGTCACTTAAAAATTACAAAAATAAAACTCATTAAAGTTCAGGAGTCGGCTTGTTACAGCACTTGTAGGCAAAAGTGGTACATTTTTTACGAAGGTAAGTGTGATGTCTCGCGAAATTTGAACGCTCTTCATCGTACTCATATTTTGTTTACGTGACAAAAGAAAAAATACGTGCCTAATATTATTATTACGTCGAACGTATTTCACTGGAACGTTCGAGAATGTAGTCGAAGTTTCCAGAAGTTTCCACTTGGTTCGAGAACATTCCATTGTGGCACTGTGTAGAAGTTCATAGATGTTTCTAGAATATTCCAGTATAGGATAGGTCGACAATGGTGTGGATTCTCTTGTTCAATAACTAAACTAAAATTAGAGAATTGCTATCTTTTACTAAAAGGCAGTGCGAGAAAAGGACGGCTATAGCTATGCACTAAGTTAGAGATGTCAAACTAGTTTACGCCTTGCGCTTCGCTGTGTTTTTAGACGACATGTTTTTACGTGTACCCTTAATTTGTATGGAAATATTAGTTCAAGCTCTATTTTACGTCCGTCTCTTTCTTGTTTTATTAGAGAGAAAAAGATAGCAAAAGCCTAAATTAAGTTCAGTTTGTGCACAACAGAATCAACACCAATGTTCTAGAAACTTCCATGACTGTATAAATAGGCCGGACAGCGGCCGAGTGAGTCTGTTTTCGACTACGGATGCGAACGGAAGCGAATACAAGCGATTACGAAGAGAATAGTGATTATTAGCGATTTAGTGTTTGTGTAAATAAGTTGTTGAGTTAATAAAGAATATTTGGTTAGTTAATTGGTGTAAAATAATTTATCCCATACCCAGCTCGTAACATTATTTTATAATCTAACTGCCATGACAGACCAAACAGATGAGAAAAAAGCTACCCTATTATGTGCCTTCTTGAATTTCTAAGTACTCGTACTTTCTAAGTTTATCTTGGGAATACCTTGAGCAAGCGTGAGGATTAATGCTCGTGCCTTATCTGGATGAGAAGAGCCCTGCAGTGGCATATGAAGGCTGAATGTCCAGCGGAGCGGAGAGGAGCGGAGCGGAGCTGTGCCAATATTAACCAATGGAATTGCAAAAAGTCTCCGATCCGCTTCAGTAGACAGGGATTTGCGAACTAGTTTAAAAATTAATACTAAACCGGGAAGAGGAGCGAAGAAACGGAACAGGGAAGCGGAGCGGGGAGCACAGCGGGGTGCGGCAACCGGCCATGGCGAGTATAACTGAACTGCCCCCTTAGCCAAAATACATTTCTATAAACGTTAACGCTAACGCTTCGTGCAAAATGTATGGCAACGACGTTTTGCATGAAGCGTTAGACAGAGAACTGTCAGGTGACTCACGCCCAGTAACGTCTTTGCCATACATTTTGCACGAAGCGTTAGCGTTAAAGTTTAGAGAAATGTATTTTGTCTAAAGGCTCTGATAACGCCACCGCCACCCGCTCAAATTACTCGTCGTGAGAATTTGGCCTAGCTCCACACAGTCTGCCACTCCGCTTCACTCTACCTCGCTCCGCATCAATAAAATTGACAGACGCAGTCCGCAACACCTCTTCACTTTACTCCCTCGCTCCGCTCCGCTGCCTCGCTCCACGTCAGTGGACAGGCATGTTGGTATTATTATGTTTGTCGTGAAGCCGTATATAGGCGTATACAAACTTGTTTCAATGATAGATTTTATCCTCGAGCAAATCTGTTGAAACCACGTCAACATTGGACACTAAAACAATGCGGATTTGAGCTTGATTGCCGTGAAAACATTCTCTTTGTAATTTTGTTTGTTCCGTTCTAATCGATAAACCACAAAATCGATTCTAATGCAAAAGAGTTTCGCGATTATAGGAAATCAAAAGAATGCCTAAAATAAAAGAGCATTTAAACAGCCTCAAAAAGTGATGAAACTTCCTTAAATACTTTCGTTTTTGTAATCGGTTGAAAAGTAATGGCTTTTAGCTTGTTGAAAAAATCGTTTTATACAAATGGACGACAAAAGCAAACAAAATAAACTTCTGTGTTCAGTGAGCAAGAATAAAGTGAATTTATAAGTAAGTTAACGTTACACAAAAATTTTAATTTTATCTTGCTCCATTATTTACGGTCAACGAATCATGACTTCATTTGATGAATATTTTGAAAACATTATGAACGAGGTGACACTCGTACCTGGCCGAGAAAATATTTTTCCTGCTTTATGAATATTTTTTCTCCACGATAAAGTGAACGGTGACAAAAGTATTTTTTTTTAATAACGAACATTTGAATAGGTAATTGTATTTAGCATAAGGTACCTTTTTTAGCATTAGGTTCCTAGCGTTATAGTTTATTTATCCTAATGTATATAAATCAACGACCTTAAGAAGGTGGCTGGGATAGACTGGATGCGGAAGGCGGAGGACAAGGTGTTGTGGCGCAGACTGGGAGAGGCCTATGTCCAGCAGTGGACTGCGATAGGCTGAGTTGTTGATTGATATAAATCATAATTTTCGTAATAAACAGGTTGTAAAAAGATACATCACAGAGCCAATAACGCATACTGTACGTCTAACAAAGTAGTTTGGTGCTAAATTTATTGCTGGGAAACGACTTTTATTTTTAGGTATAAAAAAATATACTATTTTTTATTGCGCGCAATGTAACGCAAACCCAGGCAAGTGGAGTTAAACCCTGCCCCTTCGCTCTAAGCCACGTAGGTACTTGTCAGATAAATTTGATATTCATTGCGTTTTTGTAACTGCCAATGCGTAATTACGAAATTTCGAGAAAAAAAATCGAAAATCAGGTAATGTTTGTTAGGAAAAGAGTAATAACACCGTGGAATTCATTTTCATAAAAAGTTTTTAAAAAAATTGCAAATTTGACTTTCAATATCTCCAGAACCAGTGGATTCCCATGGTCTAGTGGAAAAAAAAGATCCCAATAATGGGTAGAATATGACAAGTGGATTTCGGCTTCAGAAACTGTCTTTTTACACCCGATATAAATAAGTTTGTTTCTTACCTTTTCACGGTTAAACTGAATTGATCATCATGAAATTTTGTATAGATACCCTAGATACGTTGTCATCGCATAATTTTCAGATAACAATTTTTACTGAGTTTAACAAGGACTTTATTTTGATTGTTGTACTGCCTACCATTTTTTTTTTTGTGGTACTGGTTGGTGGAACAAAAGAAAAGAAACGAAAATAAAAACACAAAAATGGCGTTCGGATGGCTGTCTAGTTTATAATATTATTTACATTGAGCTTCGAATTCGAAAAATTGTTATTAAGACTTATTATAAATAGAGAACATTGTACTGAAAAGGTGTACTCGATCCATTTTTATAAATACAGAATATTGTACTGAAAAGGCGTTTTCATTACACGATGTAAACAAAAAAAATAACAATAACAATTATATTATATATAAGTAACAATTTTATTGCTATAAGACGCTTGATGGGGCTACGTGTCTTTCAAATCAGAATCAGAGTTTATATTATTTATAAACACACACATACACAGCGTACGTAGCTATTATTATACTACTTTTTAACCAATACGAGTACCTACCAACGTAACCAAACAAACTAGAGGATATCTAAAAATCTGAGATGCTATTCTAAATGCCTAAACCCAGATGTGAAAGTCGAGATGGCCGTCATTCCATGTAAAATATGGATATTCAGTAACATCTGCTGGCTGGAACCCGACCCTAACCTAGTTAGGGAAACTTTCAGCAGATAATAACCGTGGCCACTAAATTATTCTGATGTGTGAATTCTGCTGAATTTCATTTGAGGTTTCGAAAAAGTTCTAAAAATAATATAATTATATTTTTATCTTTTTTAACAAAATAATATATTTTTGCCGTGCTATTATATAAAAAAAAACGAGTGTGCTTTAGACCACACGCCTGAAGTAGAACTTATTTAGCGTCAGGGCAGCATCGGGCGAGGCGAATGGAAGAAATGGACCTTCCGTTCGCCTCGCTCGATCACAATTTTCGTAACGCTCCATCACACTTTTCGTAACGCTCCGATCACACTTTTCGTAACGCTCCGACCACACTTTTAGTAACGCTCAGATCACACTTTTCATAACGCTCTCGTCACGCATTCACCAGCTTACTCCCCAAGTCAAGCGTGCGTAAATAAGTTTCACTTCAAAAATTCGACCTTTAAAAGAAACTGTGCAGTAATGTGATATTCTTTTGTAACAAAACTACTTAGATACTTCGTGTTTCGTAAAATAATAGCCATGAAAAAATATTTCCAGAATAAGAATCTTGAAACAAACTTTTTTTGTGTGAGTATCATTATATTTCGTCAGCTTTTCAATGAGATTAAACGTACAAACTTGGTATTTAGCGACTTCTCTTGTTTCCACGTCCTCCGCCTGCAAAGTAAGTTATTTCCGTAAACTGAATTATTTCAACGCAAATAAGGAGGGATAATAATAAACGTTGCTACTTGAATACTGAAACGTGATGTGTATACTCTAGAATTTAGTCTTCTATAGAATGCCGTTCATTAAAATCTTAAACGAGGAGCCTCTGTTTTAAGAGATGAAATGAGATTGATGTCAGAACATAAATAAAGGTACTCAAATATGACGTGTATATTAAGGTACTCAACAATTTAGTTTCCTGTAGAAAGTCGTTCATTGAACTCTTAAAACAAGGGATCTCTGTTTTAAGAGCTTATTTTGACTACCAAAGGAATGATGTTAGGGTAAACGAGTCAGGTACCTCGCGTTACCATAAGGTAACGCAACAATAGGTTTTTAATTGTGTCTGCTAATGAGGAGCTTGACGCGTTAAGGTAGTTAAATACTACCTCCATGTACGGCGACGGTACTCAAATTGAATTACTCCAACTTTTCTACCATCTGAATTGGATATATTTTTACCGACTTCTAAAAATTGCAAAATAACTTTAATTTCGGAAGTCAGTGTATATATTTTTTTTTGTTTCTTCGTTATTAGAAACACCGACTGCCGAAATTAAAGTTATTTTGCAATTTTTGGAAGTCAGTTGTATTTTTTGAGAATAGTTTTTATTTTCACTTTTTAGTTTTTTTTTGTTTTTTATTGTTGTTGTACACCAGAAGTAAAACTAAATATTAAAGTTATGCCCGAATGGATAACACCAATAACATGGAATTTGAACATTTGGAGACAACCAAAACGTCATCTGTGTATACATATTTTTTATTTATGTTGATTAATTTATATGAGGCCACCTCTGAAGTATTTCGTACCATACAAAAAAATAATCATCAAAATCCATTCACAAATGGCGGAGATATCGCATAACAAACATACTAAAAAAAGAAAAAACATAGAGACACATTGAGAACCTCCTCTTTTTTGAAGTCCGTTAAAAAAAAACAAACGAGCTAAACTGGTAAGCTAAACGAGCATAAGGTTTAATACCCAGGTCTGAAATAGTGTCATTGGGTTTTTCCCTTTGTAATTTTTCAGCAGTAATCATATTTTTTACCCGGTACCGACCGTTTGTATTCGAAATACTAGCTCACCTCCCGCCGTGTTAATAATATAGTGGACTAGTAAAATAATATTCAGGTCAAACCTGTTTGATATTTTACTGAAAAAAGATCACACAGGCTTCACTTTTATTTGGAATTCAGGTTTACTGGTATAGTTTGAAAAGTTTTTCAAGCCTAGTTGTAATGAAAATATATTTCTCACCACTCAATTTTATTCTTCAGAAAGAACCCCAAACTGTAGTACGTCTTGTTGCCAATAAAATCGAAATTGGCTTGCCAGATTTCTTATTATAAGCAATAAGTAGCACCTGTGCCTGTGAAAAGGAACCTTAGTAACTCTCGTCAATTTTCATATATTTCGCAATCGGTAAAAAAACTGGAAATAATTACACCTGTGACAGCTTTCAGTGCTGAAAGTGATTTTATGTGAGAGTTATATTTCTATATATACAAAAGAATATTATAGAATTATTGTAAAGAATTTAAATCATAGTATAAAATTGCCGACACTCAGAAACCAAGATTGTCAGTTTAAACAAAAATAAAGAACTTTATCATGAAGTTGTTAGTTGTTGTTGTTGTTACTTAGTTGATTTTTATGTTTTCTTGTTGTTTTTTTTCTGAGTGACTAATGTATTTTCATGAGAATATCTTAAACCCCAAGATAGTTAGCATTCACGATACAAAATGCCGAAAAACAACTTTCGATTTGAAAATTGATCAGTTTCTTCAAAAAAAATAAGGCTGAGGCCTAATTTACTTGTAACTTTAGGTTTCTCCCTGTTTACGAAGAAAACTTAAAGATTTTCCTCGTATCTAAGCCCCACGACTTAATCAAATTACGGTATTAGCGACAAACAACACAAGTTATCTAGAACGCTAATTACTTTGGGTAGATCGAAACTTAAATTAATGTAATATAAATGAAAACAGCGGAACTGGTCGATCGAAGTACCCGAAGTCGGCCAGTGCATGGATAACCTTTTATTACATATTGGTTTAACTTGCTTCTCGAGGTACGGTTATCGACAGTTGCAGTGGCTAAAACCCAAGAGTATGACAACCAGTTTCACTAACAGGCATCGTGTGACCCAATAACTAGGTTTTAATACGAATACAATATATAGCTTGACCCATATAACGTGTATGCTCATCATTATGCCCTTTTGATATTCTAGAGTTGACGGCACAACGTCTATACGACTCTGAGCCTTTTAAATTCGACTTGTCACGTTGGAGGAGCCGGAGCCTTAACGTGCCACACCATCACGGTGTGGTTGAGGAGGGCGTAGGAGTGACACGCAGAGGAGGACGTAGAATAGGAGGACCGTAGATGAGAGTTGGATGAAGATAAACACGACGAGTTAAGACGTATATTTTATTATATACAGTAGGCTTGATTATATGGAGCACTTATTAATCGTACGTACACCATACACTGTGACTAGGTAAAGATATAAATAATATTATTGCTAGGAACAGCCTGGTTATAAAAGCTGCACTTCACTGTTCTAGTAACTCTTACAAACTGGTAACTGTTATTTATTGAATAGAAGGAAAATCACAATGATGGACAGGAGCTAAGCTAGACTTAGCTCCTAAGCTCCTAATAACTCGGCAGCAGAATTAGAACTCATTTTTAATATAAAAACAGAGACTTGACAGAGGAAACAAGTAATTTTTTGAATTTTAAATTAAAAAAGGTAGGAAAGAACGTAGTTCTGGAATAGAGGTCAAAAAATAAACAAGGCTTTAACACTGCCTTGTTAGACTAATACGACTAATTATAGGGATATAAAGTCATGGGAGATTTCAACGCCAAAATTGGTCAACCAGAATCAGAAGAAAATCTGATTATGATGTGGTATACAAAACAATAATAGAGGCGAACTATTAATAGAACTCATGTACAAAAACAAACAAAACATTTCCAAAAAGAAAAACAAACACAGATGGACCTGGAGATCTCCTGAACGCACCACCATAAACGAACTAGACAATATTTTGACAAATTTTTCAGCCAACGTGCAAAATATGCTTGTATTTTACTACGGACCACAGACTCATAAGAGCTACATTTCTCATATAAAAGCCAGTGAGAATTAATTATACGAACAACTCAAGAAGAATAAATTTCAAAACATCAACAATCACTCGAACTTGCGACCACGAGATCAACAAGGCATATAGCCGACCTTGGAAAAAGGCTAAGCAGAGGTTGTAATTTTTAACCGACTTTAAAAAGGAGGAGGTTATCAATTTGAATGTTTATATATTTTTTATGTATGTTCGGGCATAACTCTGTCATATATAAAATGATTTGCAAAAATCTTTTTTTGTTCGAAAAAGGTTTATTTCGTTAAGGTCCCATTAAAATTTCATATCGTGGAACTCTTCAATAACTAACAGCAAATGACTCGAGATTACTGCGATAGCTTAACTATGTATTGTTAACACTATTTAATGGGGAACCACAACTAAAACGTAAATAATAAAAACTTTTTTACAAAAAATCTTTTTTTTTTAAATAGAACCGACTTCCAAAAAACACTTTTTGTTTTTTTTTTTGTAAGTCGGTTCTATTTTTTTTTTTAAAGTTTTTTTTAAACCACATTAGATTGTGTTAACAATGCATATTTATGCGATAGCAGCAATTGCGGTTGATTTACTGTCATTATCTGAAGAGTTCCGTTGTCTGTCTCCGAAACTCATCATCAGCTCTATATGAAATTTAAATGGGACCATTTCGGTACAAACCCCTTCCGAACAAAAAAAAAGAATTTTGGAAATCCGTCATTAAAAAACGAAGTTTATTTATTTATTTATTTAGTACACATACAGTTATATTTACAGGTAAACCCAATGTAATAAAAGTAGTCCTATAATGATAATTGACCAGTCCCAAGCAGTAGCTCAGGATACCGGCACAAGTTACTTAGAAGACAATACACTAATTGTCACCCTCTGGAATTCCGCCAAAGAGCAGGAAAAAATATCCAAACGCTGAGAGATACTATTTATAATAGTAACCGACCGACACACAGGTGCAAACTTTAATACGTTTGTACGGGCTACCGGGCTAGGTTATGCCCGAACATAAAAAAAATAAAAAATACAAACATCCGAATTGAGCCTCCTTTTTGAAGTCGGTTAAAAAATAGAACCGACTTAAAAAAAAAAAACAAAAAAAAACGAAACAAAACCAGAAACACCGACTTCCGAAATTTATTTTGCTCTCTTAGAGTTCCGTACCCGAAGGGTCCGAACGGAGCCTTATTGTTGTCACTCACGTGACCATCCGTCGTCTGTCACAAAATTTTGTTACGAAGAATTATTTAATTTAAAATTTGGTGATAATCTACCTTTAAACGAGCAATTCATGTATAAATATTATATAACTCGAATCTCGGAAACGGCTGCAACGATTTTAGTGAAATTTAGTATGCAGGGGGTTTTGGAGGCGATAAATCGATCCAGCTAGGTTTCATTTTAAGAAAATGTAAAACTGAGCAAAGCTCAGTCATCCAGGTACTGTTTATTATTACGTATACTTTACTAACAAATAACAATATATGCGAAATCCGACACGCACTTGGCAAGTTTTTTTTTATGTTTTGAAAAAAATTCAATTTTTCGGTAAAAATATTTTTATAACTTAATGATATATAAAGAAAGAAAAGAAAGAAAGAAAAAGTTTAAAAAACAAAAACAAAATTATTTTACAACATACCATCAAAACAATAATACACAAAAAAACCACTTAATCAAAAAATATTATAAAAGCATAGCTTAGACCTGTGCGAGGCCAAAAAAGCACGTATCGCATTTATTTTATAAACATCACAGCGCTGTTATTCTGTTAGGGTCTGTGAAGCCACGGATACACTCACGGAATACACACATAAAAAATAAATAAATAAAATAAAAGTGATAGTGAAACATATAATTTTAATAAAAAGATTTGTGAATGTAAATAAATATAAAATAAACCATAGGCCGACGCCTAACGCTCCGACAACATTTGTCAATGTCATAGACAAACCATGGAGCGCGTGAGTGTCTATGGACAGTTATAGTCGGCTATATAAGTGCTCTGTGGTTCGGTTCATCGGCTGCCAAAAAGAACCGAAAAATATGCCGAAAAATATACCGGGGTATTTTATGAAAACTAGAATTAGTTATACAAAAAAAGTCTAGGTGTAAACTCGTTCGAGCAGTTTATATCCCCGTTGAGATCAAACGTACGTGTAGCTTACGTAGACGTCGTGTGACTATTTGAACTTCTCTCCTGAGGGCTTTCTTCGCATATCTTTCTTCTATTTTTCTTTCTAGTTTATTAATGTAGGAAAAAGCAAGTACATTTTTTTATATGGTTATCTTACTAGACTAGACTCATAGAAAAAAACTGGACAAGAGCGTGTCAGGCCACGTGCGATGTAGGATTCCGTACTTCACCTAAGTAATTTTTTTCCAAGGATTTTTTATTTTGTACGAAATTTAACAAGTAGAAACATTTTATAAGTTGGGCGACTAATACTCTAAAACTAACAGAGCTAACTTAGCCTTGATAGTTTTCCTTTTAATTTCGTTATATCTAAACTACTATCATGAATTTTTTCACATATCTTAAAGCAACCATTTAGCTGGCAGGGGTCCGGACACTTGACTCTAACATAAATTAGCAGTTTAAAGCTTAATTTTGAAAAATGGTTTTCACAAACCTATCACATTTTTGAATGGCATATCGAACGACACTCCACACCATGGGATAGACGAGAAAAAAAACATCCTCACTTTACTTGTACAGGAGGTACCTGTTATTTATATTTCTACGGGAGGTACCCTATTATTTTTTTTTCATGATTTTATTTTACCACTTTGTTGGCGTGATTAATACGGAACCCTAAAAAAATAGGTTGCTGAATAATACTTTATTTTCTAATTAATGAATCACCAATCTTAAGCTTTATAATATTAAAGAAAAGAAAGAAAGAAATAATATTTATTTGAACCTCACAACAAGAACATGGTAACTCTAAAATCAAACAAAAAAAATAAAAACTGTGCGAGGCCAAAAAGGCTCCTAACTCAGCGTTATGCTGCGATAATTATGCAATAATTAACGCAGCGCTGGTATTCTGTTAGGGCCCGTTCCCACAGACATACTCACGGGACATGGTACACAATTACTAAAACAATAACAAATATGAATAAATAACAAATGAAAAATAAGCCATAACACAAAAAACCAAAGGAGTGCATTTTTGCAGACACGCAAAATAAAAAATAAAAAACAAAATTTAATTAACATCAGATAAATCTACTCTGTGGTATTTATAACTAGGATGCATTTGTGCAACGCGCAGCTAAACGTTTTATATTCTATGGTCGCATATTAGTAAATAGTAATCTGTGCATGGTCGATCGGCAATTCGGCATTCGGCTGTCAAAAACCATAAATAGAAAGTGTCATATTTGGTGTTATATATAAATGAAATAAATAATTTGTGTCTTGGTTAGATTGTGTAATTGACTAAAAATTATGTATCTAAAACAGTACTATGTTTGTTTGTGAAGTGTAAGTGTTGTGTGGTCACAAGAAAAAGATGTTACAGGTTGGCAAAATGATAATGTCACCAATACTGACTGCGTGCAGATCCCAGGTAAATTATGTGGTATATAAACGTACATGGTTCTCATAGGATCTAACCAGTCCACATTGTATGGATTTGAACACTAAAAGAGATTTTGACCTCTGAGTTTGTTTCGGTGTTTCTTCTCAGGGTAGTCAGCTAGGAAACACCGGCCTCATCTAGCTTAAACTGACAAAAAAACATTGACGTGTAAAAGTGTTCCTTGTAACCTATTTACTGAATAAACATCATTTATCATTTATCATGCTGCTCGAGGTATGCCCGAAACTGATTGGAGACAACCTTCTCAAGAATCTTGGAGAGACATGGCAAGAGGCTAATAGGGCGAAGATCTTTCACACTGGTAGGATTGGGAACCTTAGGGATGGGTCCAACAATTGCTAACTTCCACAGATCCGGAAAAGAGGAGGTAGTGATGGAACGATTGATGATGGCCGTTATAGTTGCAAGAGTACGAGGAAGAGTCATCATGAGCATCTCAAGCGAAATATGATCCGACCCCTGAGCATTGGACTTCAGACCATGTAAAAGCCTCAGCACCAAGTCCTCCTGGACCGGCTCTAGCTGGAAATGACAATTGCCAAATCTGTGGTGCTCATAGTATGACAAGTCGGCGGAAGCAACCTTACCACTACCAGGTACATCCAAAAAATGATCATTTATTTTATTTGGATCATTACAAAAGTGCGGTAGGCTGTGCTCGGGTTTTTTTGAGATAGCTATAGAAGATTTGATATGACTCCACAGCTTCTTAGGCTTATTAATATTTTTATTTATATAATTTTTAAAATAAGCACTTTTCTCACTTTCGAGGGCAGCCCTAACAAGGTATTTAAGTTCTTTATAGGAATCGTAATGTTGTGAGGCTTTAGTAGCTTTGGCCTTATTATGGCATTTGTCACGCAGCTTCATCATATCCTTGACAGTATCTGTTATCCAAGGGTGGGATTTCTCCTTGATTAAAACTTTTTTAATGGGTGCATGTAAATCAAAAAGTTGCATCATGTAATTATTAAAAGTTTCTACCATGGAATTAACATCCTTAAGACTTTGAATGTATTCCCAATCCATCCCATTCAAGTCCTTGTTAAAATGGTCCAGTAAAATGTCTCTGAGGGGCCTGTAGGTGACCCAGTGCGGTGACGGCTTCTCTAGCTTAAAATTAAATTCCACTGATATGACTGCATGGTGACCAAGCTCTGGTATGTGTGAAACAGAGACCTCACGCACACGGGCGTCAGTGCATACAACGTCAATTAGTGTCTCACTATGGCCAGTGAAATGGGTTGGCTCACAAACAATTTGATTCAGTTTGCAGCAAAGTAAAAAATTGTTAAGCAGTTTGGTTTTGTTTTCAGAATGGTCTAACATGTTAATGTTAAAATCACCTAACAAGATAATCTTATCCGCGCCATGAAAAGAGGAAAGAGAGTCAGTAATTGCATCCAGGAAGACATTTACATTAAGCCACTGCGGTCTATACGCAGTGCCAACGATAACTGAAGGAGCCACATCTGCTCGACCTGCGGCGCAACCGGGTGTGGCACGGCGAGTGCGCGCACTCCGCGGCGCACGTAGAAGCCCACGCCACCACCGTGACCGCGGCGCACGGCACGCGGGCGCGGCACGTGACGCAGCCGGTAGCCGGGCACGCAGGGCGCGCGACCCTCCTCGCCCTGCCTGAGCCAGGTCTCATTTATCGCCATGATGTCCACCGCAATGTCCTCCATAGCCACAAGAAACTCGTCATGGCCCGTCCCCAGCGACCCCGCGTTAAACAAACCAACTTTTAATTTTTTTGTCTTAATCATTGAAAAGTGTACATAATATAATAGATGTAGATAAATGTGTGATGATAGGTGATGTAGAGTGTAGTAATGATTTTGATAATATATAAGATTCTATTAACATTATGTAAAAATAAGCAGTAAGCTGAAATTTCTTATATAAGTAATATATATATATATAGTTAATGCACGGATTGCCGGACCAATAGTGTATGTATGTAAATTGGTTAAAGAGTAACGCTAAATGCACGATGTTTACGTATGTAAATAATTTAATTTTATGATTAAGTTCAAACCAGTTCACGCGTCCACTGAGTTGCACCACCATGATACAATTATAGACTACAACTAAATAATACATCAGAAACCTATACAAGCATGACACCTTATAAATAAACACGTTAATATAATAACCCGTTCGTTTGCAGTACAAACCGGCTATTACCCAAAAATCCTGCCGATGTCGCCCTCACTTCTAACGAGTTCGATCGTCTGGCCATCCCCCTTGCGCGCCAAGATTCTCCCATCCCTCGTCCACACGTACTTCCATTGGTGCCGAATCCCCGCCTGCCGAGCACGATAAAATAACTGGCGGTTTGTCCGTGTGAGACGTTCATTAACGTAAACACGGTGCGTCGGCACAGTCATATCTAGGTCGTCAGTACTTAGACCCCGTCGCACTCGGGCCGCGCGCAGTACAGCGTCGCGCGTAGCTCGCCTAGCGAATCGCACGGAAATACTACGCGGCCGCTGCGACGCAGGGTCGGCAGAGATGGAGCTGCTGGGAAGAACTCGGTTACGGTGCGTGGATCCGACTCGCTCAACATTTACAATGTCCCTCTCGTCAATAACGACGCCAAGCTTAATGGAGAGAACATTCACCAGGTGTTGCAGGCTCTCGTCCCTAGTTTCAGGAATTCCAGTCACCTCGATGTCGTTGAGCAGCAGTTCCTGATCGCGCTCATTCAGCTGGCACCTCAGCTCACCAAGGGTATCCTCTAGTGGATCTCTATCCGGCTGAACCTTCTGCTCCAGCTTTTGCTCAAGGGTGCCCACTCGTGCTTCTAAGCTCTCCATTCGCTCGTCAGAGGTTTTCAAAGATTCCCTGAGTTGTGCCATTTCCGTGCGTAGTTGCTGGAACTCCCGATGCATCAGGCCAAACTCTTTACGCAGCTCCTCCTTAAACAGCCGCAACTCGTCCGCCAAGCCAAGAGGGAGATTTGTGGTGGCGTCCGGGGCCGCGCAGTCCAACGCCTTGCTTTCCAAGAGCTCTTCAGAGCTCATGTGTTCCTCCACCTGGACAGCCCTTGTACGAACTGGTGTGTCTGCCTTGTTGTCCCTCACCTGATTTTTGTCACACTCGGGGCAGCGCCAGGTTGGTTTAATAAAACCAGTGCTCGGAAGACAGACACAAGCACGATGATAAAAACCATTACACCGGTTGCATTTAGCTGCATCTATCGACGACAAAAATTTGGCGCAACCACCACACTTTGCTGCAGGCATGTTTTGTTACTGCCTAATCGCTCACCCAAAACAATAAAATTCCTGATAATGACTAGTTCAGTAGTTCCGTGCAGTACCAATAGATGGCGCTGTTTTAAAGTATGTGTTTAATGGTTTTATGGGGTTCTACACTATATCAACACCATACATCTGCCACTGGGCTAAGCAGAGTTAGACGCACACTCTCCGGCGACACTTCAGGGTTAGGTAAATTGTAAGTTTACTTGAAAGTTCTAATATTTTTAATGTTTAAGGTAGATTAATGTCACTTTGGTTTAGTTTTAAGTTTACACATAAATTACTTTAAGCACACTGCACTTGCACAATAGATAACGCTTTATGTAATAATAAACTGTTTGTTGTAACTTTCTGACGTATAATTGTTCTTTAACTTGGCTAATCTTAATTGAAATCTTGACTCAACAGTAAAGAGTACCGTCCCCGGTAAAGAGTACCGACATCCTGAGAAATAATGGCTTCACCCGCGTGATATATATTTGTACATACATAATCAGCCAGTCAGCCTATAATGTTCCCACTGTTGGGACACAGGCGTCCTCTCTGTGAGAGGGTTTGGGCTGTAATCCACTCCGCGGGCCCAATGCGTATTGGTGGATGTAACATGTCTTCGAAGTTTTGGTTCGAGAACATTCCGGTTTCCTCACGATGTTTTCTTTCACCGTTTTGAGAGCAGTGCTGATGAAATAATTTACACAAAGTAAAGCGCCTGCACTCTGAATATACAATATGTTGTTAGGCACTTTTAGCTAGAATTATAGATTTATCAAATTATTTGTTGAATAAGTATTTCTGCTTTATTGAAAATGTTTCATTATTCAACGGAAAAGAAATATCTATTAACAACATCTATCTCATCTCTCATATCCACTGGACGTGTTTTTTTTTTGTTTTTTTTTTAGCCCTTCGCGTGCGAGTTCGACTCTCACTTGACCGGTTTATTATAATTACATTAGTGATGGTTTACGTTTTATGTATTTTTAATCGTAAATAATAATAATAATTTATTTAATATAGAACAGTATTACATATATTTTTTTTACATTGGAAACTACTTATTGCTGTTCCTTAACAGGGGTCCATAATTATTTTTTAGCCATACGCTTTTCTTACACTTTTCTTACACTAACCACTAGACCTGTTGGTCTAGTGGTTAGCGACCCTGACTGCTATGCCGGAGGTCGTGGGTTCGATTCCCACCCAGGACAATTGTTTGTGTAATGAGCACGATCATTTTGTTCTGTGTCTGGGTGTAATTTAGCTATAATATTTATGTATTTAGAAATATATAAGTATGTTTATCAGTTGTCTAGTACCCATAACACAAGCTCTGCTTAGCTTGGGACTAGATGGCGTTGTGTGATAGTTGTGGAATATTATTATTATTATTCCGTTTATTTATTTATATAGATATATTATTTACATTTTTAAATATTTAAATATAAAGGATAAAAAAAACATTTAAAAATATAAAAAATAGTATCCCACTGGTATCGGGAACAGGGTCCAATCTACCGGCGGTCAGGGCTTATTATTATTATTGCACTTTTTTTTTGAGAACGTTGTTGGCCCAGTGGTATTAGCCGCGACACAAGTTGTAGGTCGTGAGTTCAAACCCAGGCAGGCGCTTTAATTTGTGTAAATTCTTTCATCACCACTGCTCTCAAAACAGTGAAGATAAACATCGTGAAGAAACTGGCACGTACTAGAACCAAAAAATCGAAGACATGTGACATCCGCCAATCCGCTTGGGCCCGCGTGGAGGATTACGGTCTACACCCTCTCACAGAGAGGAGGCCTGTGTCCCAACAGTGGGAACATTATAGGCTGACTGGCTGATTATGTACTCGTATGTATCACGTGGGTGAAGCCATTAATATTATAAAGCTTAAGATTGGTGATGCATTAATTAGAAAATAAAGTATTATTCAGTAACCTATTTTTTTTGGGTTCCGTATTAATCACGCCAACAAAGTAGTAAAATAAAATCATGAAAAAAAAATAATAGGGTACCTCCCGTAGAAATATAAATAACAGGTACCTCCTGTACAAGTAAAGTGAGGATGTTTTTTTTTTCTCGTCTATCCCATGGTGTGGAGTGCCGTTCGATAGGCCATTCAAAAATATGATAGGTATGTGAAAATCATTTTTCAAAATTAAGCTTTAAACTGCATTGGGACATTAAAAGGCTGATAGTGATGATGAAAGACGACATGAAACTTTTTCGCAAGCTTTTTATTTGAAACGTTTATTTTATTCATCTTATAAAGTATTGTGCAAGATGGTTCACTACGTACCGTCAAAGGCGGTGAATAGGAAGGCAGAGGTGAATGGAAACAAGATTGGATCATTGCTTTCAGAGATTACCATAAAGGTACAATTTTGCTCTTTTTAACCGACTTCGAAAAAGGAGGAGGTTATTAACCGACTTCGAAAAAGGAGGAGGTTATTAACCGACTTCGAAAAAGGAGGAGGTTAACAATTCGGATGTTTGTATTTTTTTTTTTTTTTTTTTTATGTATGTTCGGGCATAACTCCGTCATATGTTGACGGATTTGCAAAATTCTTTTTTTGTTCGAAAGGGGTTTATTCCGAAATGGTCCCATTTAAATTTCAAAAACATCTGATGATGGGTTTCGGAGACAGACAACGGAACTCTTCAAAAATTGACAGCAAATCAACCGCGATTGCTGCTATCGTATGTCTATGAATTGTTAACACAGTTTAATGGGGAACTACAACTAAAAAACTTTTTAACAAAAAAATTAACCGACGAAAAAGAACTAAAAAGCAAAAAATAAATAAACCTTTTAAGTCTTGAGTAATGAGCTTATTTACCTACATAAAATATCAAATTTTATATAAACTAATTTTGAGTCGGCGCCAAACAACAATCTGATTATTAAATATCTAAATTTTATAAGTACTTACAAATGAAGAAGGCTGTAAGTAGGTAATTAATCATTTTATTAATTGGCGCCGACTCAAAATTAGTTTATATAAAATTTGATATTTTATGTAGGTAAATAAGCTCATTACTCAAGACTTAAAAGGTTTATTTATTTTTTGCTTTTTAGTTCTTTTTCGTCGGTTAATTTTTTTGTTAAAAAGTTTTTTATTTTATGATTTTTTGTGGCTCGCATCATCTTTTAACATTCTGAGGCTAATTTCTAATTCTTCATCATTCCTCTTGCCACTGAGCTGATGATATAACAATCCTTCCATGAAGTTCCCAGGATATTGAACAGTTGAAGTTACCTCCAATATTGTAAAGACGTCTTTTCGTCAAAGCATATTAAGTGGTATTTGTCACTAAAACCAGTTTTTATATCTGCCTTCTATTGTTTAGGAAAGTTATGGTTTCCATCATCAGCTCAGTTTCATGATGTGATGGTTCCTAAATGCAAATACCTGATTCAGTTATGAAAAGTAAACAGAAACAATATTCGTGCCCAATTTTCGAGGTTCTCTCTCAATTTTCTCAGGATCCCATTATCAGATCCTGATGTCCTTGACATGGGACCATCCTTGACGTATACCCTATCTAAGAAAAAAGAATCATCAAAATCGGTTCATAAATAACGGAGTGAGAGCCGAACATACATACAGAAACGCTAAACGTGCCCACAATTTTCGAGGTTTTCTCTCAATTTTATCAGGATTTCACTGTCAGATCCTGATTTCCTTGACATGGGACCACCCTTGAGGTATACCCTATCTAACAAAAAAAGAATAATCAAAATCGGTTCATAAATGACGGAGTGAGGGCACACAAAAAAAAAAAAACATATATACGGTCGAATTGAGAACCTCCTCCTTTTTTTCGTCGGTTAAAAAAGTGAAAAATAAAAAAAAAAAATACAAAAAAATAGAACCGACTTCCAAAAAAAGTGCAAAATAACTTTAATTTCGGAAGTCGGTGTCAAAAAACAAAGACACAAAACAGGAACACCGACTTCCGAAATTAAAGTTATTTTGCACTTTTTTTGGAAGTCGGTTCTATTTTTTTGTAAAAAAGTTTTTTTAATATTACTTTAGGTTGCCTCATAGTCTAACTGAACTTCCTCCTCTATAAGGTCGAGTTCCACAGAGATTTATTATTTCATCCGAGTGACATCAGCAAGCTTCTTACTTCGACTACCAGATACTAGCTTAAAGTTTCAAGCTGCCCTTATTAATCAATGTCTCCGTAGATTCTGCAACTACTGTAAAACCTAAGTAGCTTGAGTTGTAGTATAAAGCTGGCACACTAACCGTTTTAGGGTCCCGTACCCAAAGAGTAAAACGGGATCCTATTATTAAGACTCCGCTGTCCGTCCGTTTGTCTGTCAGTCCGTCTGTCACCAGGCTGTATCTCATGAACCGTGATAGTTAGACAGTTGAAATTTTCACAGATGATGTATCTCTGTTGCCGCTATAACAAGAAATACAAAAAAAAAACAGAATAAAATAATTAAAAAAAAAGAAAAAAACAGGGGTACAACAGATATGCCGTTCTTTTTTTGCCGTTCTTTTAGATAATGGTGCAGAAACACATGTAACTAAAAGAGTTATGAATATAAATGTGGCTGGATGGAGAGGGAGAGGGAGGCCAAAGAAAGGATGGAAGGGAGTTAGTGATAGCGTGACGGCTGATAGGACAGAATGGAAGAAAAAACGTGTTGCGCCGACCTCAACTAACATGGAATAAGGGCAGGAAGATGATGATAGATAATGGTGCAGAACCCTTTGTGCGCGAGTCCGACTCACACTTGGACGGTTTTTTTTTACTTGCCAGTGTCAAGTTCAAAAAGTATTTAGTTTTTTTTTACTTGCCAGTGTCAAGTTCAAAAAGTATTTAGTTTTTTTTACTTGCCAGTGTCAAGTTCAAAAAGTATTTAGTTTTTTTTACTTGCCGGTGTCAAGTTCAAAAAGTATTTAGTTTTTTTTACTTGCCAGTGTCAAGTTCAAAAAGTATTTAGTTTTTTTTACTTGCCAGTGTCAAGTTCAGAAAGTATTTAGTTTTTTTTTACTTGCCAGTGTCAAGTTCAAAAAGTATTTAGTTTTTAGATACAGAATACCGTCATTTTATTTTCCAATAGAATGCGGATGCAACACATGCTAATGTTTTGCGTTATTTGGCAGCAAATGTATAGAGTAGGCTTTCTTGGGAAGCTTCGCAGAGGTATTTTGAGTTTGAATTTGAATTTGAGTTACCGAGCTCGCACCTGTTTTAATAATTCCACATATTCTCCAGTTGCGTAGATACTACTATCGTTTTTTAGGTGGGAAATCATCCTGTGACTTCTCTTGCTCTGTGGAGCGGGAGGGCGTGTCAGACTCTTACTGACTAAAGCCCACCCTGGGGCTGAGTGCCCAGGGGCGCGGTAACTCAGTTTCGAATTTATCCACGACCCCTGGGCAAGCATCGGCGTTGACGGGCCCCGTCATGCATTGTTGACAACTCTTTGAGGCGCACGCGGTACACTATGCGCCGTCGACTCTTTGACCTGGTCCTGGTCGGACGGCGAGCTACCAATAGTCACCGTCCGCAGGCCCGCATCTATGGTGGCCGGAGATCGTCTCGTGACCTCCGACGCCCGGAGCGTCTCCTGCGGCGGCTGCTGATGGGGGCGTGAGGGCGACTCTGTTGAGCCTCCCTCACCCGTTCTGCCTCAGCCTCTCCAGCCACTCCTCAAAGAGGGGCCTTACCGCCGCAGTTGCGGCGTGCCCAAATTGTGTGGATACTAGAGACATAAAACTACACCAATTTTTTGTGTTTCATTCCTAGTGGATATTGTGACTTAAAACAACCACTGAACTTCAGTCGAAAATCACGCCACGAACTCCCACAATTACCTTATATATTGCTTCTTTTTCGTTCAATTGGCAATTGAAAAATAATACCATATTCAAATAATCACTGATTAAATTATACTTCAGCAGAAATATTCCATTCAATTATCTGCGGGTTCTTCACAAAGATCAAATAGTACCTATAAATAAACGGTGCTGCAAAAACTTCTCTATTTAATTTGAAATACCAGTGTCACCCCGGGAGACAGTGGAAATGTTTCAGGAGATTTAATTAACTGAATGTTCCCGCATTTTACCATTTGTGAAGTGTCTTTGGAGAGTTGATCATAAGTAGGTGAGGAAGACCGTATGAAAACGATGTGGTTGAGCATACTTTTATCGCTAGGATAATTAATGGGAACAACGATTATAAACCATGATGGTTTGTTATGTCCATAGTTTCATTATATGACTTAACTAATAATGGATTAATTTGAACTCAGTTGATGTTGTAAAACTTGATAATTATGAAAGGTTATATGACTCAAAAATATATAAGGTCCGTCAGTTAGACTACCTAAAACCATTGGACAGGTGCTTTTTCATATGCAATCAATACTGATATATGAAAAATACAACTATTGATTTTCCTTTTTCACGATTTCAGGGCTGGTTTCACAAAAAAAGTTGTTCATAATTATGAATACTTTCAGCTCCTGAAATGTTAAGAATGAATTAAAAATAAACCTCAATGGTAATTACAGTTTTGAGCCATTTGGAGATGAAACGCAAGGGTCATGGGGTCCAAGTGCACGTCATCTTTTTTAACCGAATTCAAACAGGACGAGGTTCTCGATTCAGTTGGTATATTTCTTTTAAGATATTTCTTGACGACTGACAGCCTCAATCTTCGCCCAAAGAATTTGCATTGCCATTCAACGTGCCAATGCTAGAAGTCTTCTGGTCACGTTTCCGTTTTGCCCATACCCATGTGACAGCGGTGTGGAGGAGTACTTTGTCACCTAAGTGTATTCTATTTCATGGATCCCACCAAAAATATTTTCATGTAAAATGTTGCCAAGACGAGACCATATGGTTCGCACTGTCAAAAAGTTATAAGATCTCATGTAGAGCCAAGCTTTTAACTCTACATGCCCTAACTTCACAAACTCTACATCATCATCATCAGCCTTTTAATGTCCCCACTACTGGGGCACAGGCCTCTTCACTCAACCACGCGGGCCCAATGCGGATTGGTGGATGTCACATATCTTCGAATTTTTGGTTCTAGGATATGCCGGTTTCCTCACTATGTTTTCCTTTACCGTTTCACAAAATCTACACCTTAGTCAAAATATGTTGGCTTGGCTTGTTCGTTACTAAAAGAACTATTGTAACAGAAAAGTAATGAACAGTGAATATACGAGTATGTTTCACCTTACGCCCTATGTGACGGTAGCGTAACGGCCTAGCCACATAATTTGACTAAGGGCTATGTCATTGAAACTTTATATGTTTAATAAATCCACTAATGACATCATATCCCAAAATATTGTTTATCTGGTATAATCTAAACCCAAGTTACGAGGGGTTAAAAAAAAGGTAGGTAGTGCCCTTGCGTTTCGCTTGGCTAATCTTGGCGGGATTACTACCGTGCTTCCAGACATATCTACGAGTATGTAAGTAGTTAGGTTATAAATTTACAGATAGATAATATTTAGGTCATTATGTACATGTATTTTATTATCCTACTGATATCATAAACAGTTTATCGGTTTATAAGTTTGTATGTTTGTGTTTCAATCACGCAAAAATTTACACACAGGTAGATTATTAGACCTGAATTAAAACATAGACTACTTTTTACCATGCGGACGAAGCCGCTGGCCGAAGCTAGTTTCCTAATAAGATACATATTTCTAACAACATTGTGCATTTAGTGTTAGTAATTATCATTCTGCAAAACAACGCAAACACGCCTCCTCACAGAATAGGGTATTTTACAAAAAAAAAAAAATATTAGTCCCATAGTGAAATAACCAAAAAATAATGGACACGTAGTTTTCTTTAGTCACGTAAACAAAAATGAGGGCGATACAGCGCGTTTGAAATGTCCCGTGATATCACGCGGCGCAACACTTTTTACCACCAAAGTGACGTAACAAGCCTTGTTGGCAACATTGCATCTGAAGCGTCATCTGTGAATGACAGCGAAGAAACTGACAGCAACGAAGGTAATTTCATACGACTGAGGTTCCTGGAGTGGGGCACCAGAGGCTATATAATATCGAAGCACAAGCAGAGCGGCCTCTTGGGTTTTCGGATTTTGGATAGTTCACTATCAGAATAATCTGTGTGTCTTGTGCCAATCATTATTGTAAATTGTAAAATATATAATAAACCAGTTGATTATTACTCGTCTCGAATTTATTTAAAGAAAAGTAGATTACACACTCCTGAACTTTGATGCGTTTAATCTTTGTCATTTTTTATTGGTTTGGTAAAGCAAAAAATACGTGTAAACTATTTTTTGGTTATTTAACTGATGGACTAATTAGATTTTTTTTAGTAAAATACCCCATTAGGTAATAATTATGTAGTGAGTTAAAAAGCGATATACTTTTTTTTTTTATTGTTGATAGGCACGCGTTTGACCACTATCTCACCTGATGGTAAGTGATGATGTGGTCGAAGATGGAGCACGCTTACCTAGAAGAAACCTATTCAGTCTTGACTTGAAGACTCCCAGGTTGTAGCTATCAGGAAACACAGACTCTTGTAGGAAATGCCACTTTCTAGCTGTACGCACAATAAATGTGTTATCAAAACGCTTTGTGCGTATGGATGGAATGTCCACCATGTACCGGTGGCACTTCGCCGTACGTCTTGTGGTCCGTTGATGGAACGGGAACACTCCCCAAAATGTAACCGATAGAAAACCGACAGGCTAACAACTCGGCGTCTATGCTCAAGACTTTGGAGCTTCAACTCAACGAGCCTTTCATTGCCGATGATCCCCTTGGCTCGTTTCTCAATTGACTCAAGGGCATCAAGCTGGTATCTGGCAGATCCATCCAAAGATGAGAGCAGTACTCCATACAGGATCGAACTTGCGCTTGATAAAGTTTGAGCAGCTGTTCCGGCGTGAAGTACCGTCTCACCTTTGCGAGGATCCACAACTTTTGGCAGCTACTTGATCCTTTGCCTTTATGAAGGGACTAAAATTGTCGGTAGATGTTAAAGTAACACCAAGAAGAACAAGTTGGGCGGTTATCGGCACGGTTACACCTCGGAAAGATGGAGCCGGGTGAAATTGGCTAATTTTAGCAGAAAAAAGATACACCAGGGTCTTAGCTGCATTGAACTTGACCAGATTGGCGTTGTTCCATTCTGAGACAGCCTGTAAGGACAATTTCAAGCGCCCAACCATAGCCTCTTGGAGAGACCGGACCTGACACCCACTAGCTCGTGCGTCTGGCCCGTATCTCTCGGCAACAGTGTTGTCGTGTGCGTCTAATTATCCCAATTTACGTGTATGAAGCCTTTTAAATTGGAGTACTACTTCTAGTTTCATTAAATTCGTGGAAACCTAATTTGCCTGAAATTACGTGCGAGTTGGAGTTAAATTAATGTTCAGTAAGATCTAATAAAACAGAGTCTCAAGTTTTAGGTTCATTTATTTTAAATACTGACCTGAAAAAATGCCTTTCATAACGCCAGACAGATTTATAACTACTGAAATGATAAAAAAGGTATAATATTATCTACTTTTATTAAGACCTTAGATTTTACAAGGTCAAAGTATAGTCCTATTTCATTTCAAACTGAAGTTTTATTTACATCCTAAAATATAGATAAGGGGCTAGGTACTCAAAATGTCTGTTAATTACAGGTGTAAACGAAAATGTATAAAACTGGACATCTTCAGATTCCAGCCTAACGTATTTTTTCATCGCTAGTCTATACTAGCAGCAGGATTTTTTTTTGGTAAATCGTGTTTTTTGGAAATCAAACCTAGCTAGATCGATTTATCGCCCCCGAAACCCCATGCATACTAAATTTCATGAAAATCGTTGGAGCCGTTTCCGAGATTCAGATTATATATATTTATACTTATATACAAGAATTGCTCGTATGAAGGTATTAGATTAGATCAATGGATACTTTATAGATGAAATTGTTGCTGTGTCTATTTGCAAACAAGTGCAGCAACATTTGTATGAAAATAAGGTTATTGTTTCATTTATTTCAGCTGAAAGACGTCCTCCTACCTATGTCATGACATAGGTCCAGCAGCGGACGTCCTTCACGTAGCATGCTGCGGTACCCGTCCCGTGCGTCTCATCTTACATCAATCGAACTGCCTTGTGTGAGGCCTTTCAACGCTGCACCTATCCATACGTGATCGCCACTATAGAATTTTTCGGCCCCATCGACCATCTTTTCTGCGAGTAATATGCCTTTCCCACTGTCACTTAAGGTGGTAGTGGAAGTTGCATGACAATAATCTACGTACTTTTTAAGGTTCCATACCCGAAGGGTAACCAACGGGACCCTATTACTATGCCTCCGCTGTCCGTTCGTCTGTCAGCGGGCTGTATCTCACGATCCGTAATAGCTACACAGTTGAAATTTTCACAGATTGTGTATTTCTGTTGCTGGTATAACAACAAATAATAAGAATTAATTAAAAATGACCCTTAATTTGCGGGGTGTAGAAATACACGCTGTGTGAAAATTTCTACTATCTACCTATTACGGATAAGATATTGGGTTTTTTTTTTTTTTTTTTTTTGGGGGGTGGGAAATCATCCTATGACTTCTTCCGCTCTAGGGTGGAGCGGAAGGGTGTGTCAGACTCTTACTGACTAAAACCCACCCCTGTTCCTCCCTGCCTCGAGTGCCCGGGGGCGAGGTAACTCTTTCGAATTTATCCTCCACCCCCGGGCAGGCACTGGCCGTGGCAGGCCCCGTCCTTTGCTGACAACTCTTTGAGGCGCGCGTGGAACACTACGCGCCGTCGACTCTCGGGCCTGGTGCTGATCGGACGGCGAGTTACCCGCTACTCGCCGTCCGCAGGCCCGGGTCTACGGTGGCCGGAGATCGTCTCGCAGCCCCTGGCGTCTCCTGCGACAGCTGCTGCTGGGGGCGCTAGGGCGACTCGGTCTCTGTTGAGTCTCCCTAATGAGATATTGGGTATCTCAAGGGTTATTGGGTTTTTCGTTTATGGTACGGAATACTTCGTGTGCGAGTTCGACTAGCACTTGGCCATGGACACCTTTTCTTTATTTTTATTCATAAATTGAAAACTTTAAAATATGAATATCTTTCATCACTTACCCAAATATCCTAAAAGATTTGATCAAGCTGATGAAGGCCTGCTTGAATTTCCTGTTCATGAAGCAGTAGGTGATAGGGTTGCAGCAGGAGGAGCAGTAGGCCAGCAGCTGTAGCAGGACCACACCTTTGGAGCCTATATACTGGTACAGCTCGTCCGGGTAGAAAAGGTAGATCTGGAAAGAAAAGCAAAATAAAGAAGAATGCTCTGAAAATGTACGAAATTTATCAACTAACTAGCTTTTCGCCCAACTTCGTCTGAGTGAATTTCAAAAAACAAATATAATGTGTAGCGTAAGCACTCATAAATAATGTAGATTTCTACCAGTAACAAAATGTTTAGAATTGCTACATTAGGTCCAGAGATTAACCCCTACACGCAAACGTACAAACAAATTTTACCTCCTTATCATATTATTAGTACATAATTATAAGTGTTCATACGAGTATTTTAAGAACTCTGACTCTCTGATGGGCAGATGCTCATCGATATGAACAATTATATTAAAGAAAACCTGAGGAAAATCCCAAAAAAAAAAATTGATCACGACCAACCCCGACTGACAGTCCACCACAATCCACGATTGACAGTCGCGACCAACGGCTTAACGTGTTTTCCGAAACACGGAGAAGTCTCGGTATGTAAAGATGGTCACCCATCCATGGACCAAAAGCGGCAAGCGTAGCTTAACCTGATGGATCGACCAGTGCTGCTGTTATTACTTTAGCCACGAGCTAATTTTTTTCTTACGACATTAGACTAACAATAATCCAATAATTACGATACCCAATGGAAATTCAGTGCCCCTGTCCAGAACAAGACCCACACGATACTAGGTTTGGATATATTTCAATGCACAGTTTGCTCTATTTCCGGCAAATTACGTCGGATTGCTTGACAAATAAATTTGTATAGTCACAAATAATAATCACACACGTTTCAAAGATCGCATAGTTAACTAGTATAAACTGAACCAAATAATGTTAGTTGTTTTGGTTTTAAGAATCGACTGGATCTGTGTCAGGCTGAGTACTTTCCAAACCACCTAAGTAGAGTGCCACTAGTGCCCATAGACTTGCTTTTGAAGATCATCGATTGAACGCTACGGCTACCTACTGGCCAAGGTCCAAAATGTCTAAAAAGTTAACTATCAGCTCGAACTCAGCCCTATTCTATTCATGTAACAGAATACACGTCTGGATTTATTTGTGCTTCTGTATTCAGCAAAAAAATTAAAAATACACCCAAAATCTGTGTGTATTCGGTCTGTTGAAAAATAAAATAAACCTTACCTAATCTTTTTATTAAGTGCTAATATTTACGCTTCCTTTATGTACCTTAATATTACGTTATTAAATGAAAAGTGTACTTTATCCTCTTGATGGCAGCCTCTAGGAAGGTCGTCGGACACTCATCGGTCGGCAAAGATAAGGGATAATCCACAAAATTTTCAGGATCCCAGGAACCAGGGTCGACATTTTGTAGGATTTATTAAGTGGCAAAATTTTTCTCGTTCATGAGTTGAAAAAGTCTAAATATTACCATTACAATTTGGTACTTTAAGATAACAAAATCTTTCTGATAGTGTTATTTTTATTAAACGACTCAAATTTTGAACCAAATGTTCAAAAGTTTATATAGACAATTATTGACCTTTAAAACAAAACGCGAACAAAAACTGTTAGTCGTAGGACTACACGCTAGAAGCGAAAACTTCTTAGCTTCACGACACCCACGGTGCGACATCGCGTGGCGGTTACGCGAGTTCCCCATCCCAAAAGTAAACGTGCCAATATTTAATCATTGGCTACACACACACATCTGTTTAAACATAAGGTGGTAATTAGTGACCGATACTTAAGGCGCTATTAGCTGCCAATGACCTTGAGTGGTTAGCTTGCGTGTTTTGTGCTGAGCTCACGTAACGCGTCGTACGTCCACACAGTAATAGGACTCGCCCATCAAGGAGCGCGCGAAATTAGACGCATTATTAATTTATTACACATAAAAGAACAGGTATTAAAATAAAACACTGAGACTAAATTATAAATAATTAAATGATCTTTAAAATGGTGAACATTTTATAAAAATACTTTATAGTTTTTGCGTGATTCTCAATTTTTTAACCGCGTTAAACGTAATTTTACAAATTAAATTACACTATGACATAAAAATATAATTTCAAATATTCTCAGATCAAATTCTGACGGAAATTGTCTAGAGTAACATATATTTTTTTCAAAGAAATAAGACTAGTCATTTAGACGAGATGTTCAATTAAAAACCATTAAAAGTCGTATAACTTCCCCTTAAACACGTGATTGTACTCATAATAACAAACAAACTTTCACAAAGAAAAATTTTTTATACTCATTCAATTTTATCACAATAACACAACAGCCGTATGAAATTCACGCGCGCTCGCCGGTGTCCTATGTAACGCCGTTCAGTCTCAATATAAATATGTTTCTTTGGTATCGTTGTTTGTTATCATGAGTACAATCACGTGTTTATGTATCGGTTACTAATTACCAGTCAACCTATATATATCTGAATGTGACGGTAACGCGAGTTCAGTCCATTTTCTCCATCCCAAAAGTGCCCAACGTTTTTACACTTCAAAAATTTTAGGGTTATCATTAGCTAACATTTGAAATGGGACCTGAAAACAAATGTGTATGTTTGTATAATAGTCTATAATATATCTTCGGGGAAAATGGGATTATTCTGTAAGTAGATATCTATTTTTGTACAATATTTTCTATGAAACATCAAATAACACTAAAATTAAATCTTTTTCAGAAAACAGCTTAAATAATGTTTATTAAATGAAGCAGAAATTAGTATTTCAAATATTGGTATGAGGAAAAGTAGGGGTGTGGTGGGGACATCTAGCTATCAATTATTCACACGCGTAACCTAATGTTGGTGACATCATAAGGAAGGGTGTACATCCTTTTTCTGTTACTTGAAAGTTTCCCCTTCCACCAGGTTTAAAAGGTGTCTAACTTAAGAGGCCGTACACGAAATTATGGCCAATTTCACTGATTTACGTGATTTTACAGATGTGATTGTACAAATAAAATAATGCATTTCTATAAGTTTTAATGCACAACATGCAAGATCATTTGTGATCGAATGAATGAGCTAGACTCGAAGCTTGCGTTGCGTTTTATAAGTCGAGATTTGGGTTGTTTTAAAGATTTTTGATTGCCAAATGTTTGTATTATTTTAATTTTTTTCTCAAGTGGATTGATGGCGAACTGAAGTTTATTATTTGCTGTTTTAATTTTACAAACGAGAGTTCTAAAGAGCCAAAATCAAAAGGAATTCTTTGTCCATTTTCTCAATAATTTGACTATGTTAAATATTTTTTTACTCAATTTTTTTTTATATAAAAGTGGTATAAAGTGATTCATACATTATATAGACGACGTTTGCAACAATATATTCAAATTTTTACATACCGAGACGTCAATACGATTCGTAATTATTATTTATCTAAACCCCTTACAGAAAAATTCACAATACCGTCGTCTGTTTGGGGTCGATTTAAACGTTATTATAATAAAAATAAAAAAAAACTAGCTCATACATTAGACAATAATTGAAATGATATTTCATGTTGTGCATTAAAACTTTTAGAAGTACATTATTATAACTGTAAAATCACGTAAATCAGCGAAATCGGCAAAATTTCGTGCACGGCCTCTTAATATTGCACGGATTTGAAAAATTCTTTCTTTTTTCAATTTAGTGTTACCTACTTTTTGTTACCTACAAGTACATAGTAAAAAAGTTTTTTACATTAAAATAGAACCGACTTCCAAAAAAAGTGCAAAACAACTTTAATTTTGAAAGTCGGTTTTTTTTAATAAGGTTTTATTTTTCACTTTTTAGTTGTGATTCTCCATTACATTGTGTTAACAATACATATTTATGCGATAGCAGCAATCGCGGTTGATTTGCCGTCATTTTTTAAGAGTTCCGTTGTCTGTCTCCGAAACTCTTCATCAGATCTATATGAAATTTAATTGGGACCATTTCGGAGTAAACCCCTTTCGAACAAAAAAAGAATTTTGCAAATTCGTCTTATGACGAAGTTATAAAAAAACATACATAAAACAAAATACAAATTCCGAATTGAAAACTTTCTTCTTTTTGAAGTCGGTTAAAAAATGGAGTCAACTACCCTATTCGAGCGACATCATTTATCTTTATAATAACAAAGAAAACACTCCACACAAAAACTCACTAATTATTCTAAAAATACTACTTCAAAACTTTTTCAGAACTAAGTGAGGTCACCAAGACCTCACTAAATATATCAGAAAAAGTTTATATCAAAGTTTAAATCCACCCGCCGATTGAGAACAAAAAGTTTTAATTCATTCCTATTCTAACAGGGCTTTTTAATAGGGGGTACTTGAGATCTGAATGATACAGGCAAACTTATAAAGTAGTTAGGAGTAGGAATTTCTGATTTCACTGAAGTTTACAATGGAAAATATTTTCTACGCTATTTTAGAATGGTGCACTTTAGGTAGTTCAATGACACTCCTTTGACTCGTAAACAATGGAAAAAGTCGTCAAATGTAAGTGTAATCTGTTTCGTTTTTATGCAAAGGGAAAACTTAATTTGTTGTTTGCGTGATTGTCAAACTAGTAGAATAGTTAAGCCACTACTAACTGCCAATGACCTTGAGTGGTTAGCTTGCGTGTTCTGTGCTGAGCTCACGTAACGCGTCGTACGTCCACCCAGTAATAGGACTCGTCTATCAAGGAGCGCTGTCCGAAAATAAGAGGCATTATTAATTAAATTATAAATAATTAAATGATCTTTAAAATGGCAGAAGTTTAATAAAAATAAGCTTTATAGTTTTTGCGTGATTCTCAATTTTTTATCCGCGTTAGACATAAATTTACAAATTAATTACACTATGATATAAAATATAATTACATATATTCTCAGATCAAATTACGACGGAATTTGTCTAGAGTAACATATATTTTTTTTCAAAGAAATAAGACTGGTCGCTTAGACGTGATGTTCAATTAAAAACCATTAAAAGTCGTATAACTGCGCCTTAACGCTAGCCCAGACGACCGAAACCACAACTATTTGCTTTGTTAACGATGAGCAATGAGTGCGCTTGTTTAGCGCATGAGGATTTAGACCGAAGCCTTTAAATTGTTTTGAGCGCTAAAACTACATCAACACGATGTAGTTTTAGCGCTTTTAAGGTTTTAAGGCTTCCACAGACGGGTGCGATGCGATAGTGTAATAAAGATGCGATTACCCTTTTCCTGTTGATAAATGGTTGTGGTATCGTTGTCGCATTGTCGCGTCCCGTTGAGAGCTTTCACTTGGGCCCCGGCCAGGATAAGATAAGCACCTTACCCTTTTCTTTTTATAGGGTTCCGTACCCGAAGGGTCCAAACAGGTCTGTATGCCTGTCAGTCCGTCATCTGTCACAAAATTTTGTTACGAAAAATTTCTTAACTTCCCATTGGCCAGTTTTTTTTTTCTGGATGGTGGGAAATCATCCAACGACTTTTCCCGCTCTGGGTGGAGCGGGCGGTGTCAGACTTTTAGTGCCAAGGGCCGCGGTAACTCTCTTTCGAATTTATCCCTAACATGCACCTTAACCTGGCCTTACACTAGCGTGCGGGTGCTATTATGAGCGCTTTTTTTTTTTGGGGGATGGGAAATCATCCAATGACTTCTCCCGCTCTGGGTGGAGCGGAAGGGCGTGTCAGACTCTTACTGACTAAAACCCACCCCTGTTCCTTCCCTGCCTGAGTGTCCAGGGGTGCAGTAACTCATTTTCAGAATTTATCCGCTACCCCTAGGCATGGGACCAGCCACGATGGGCCCCGTTAGTGGTGGCTGACAACATCTCTTTGAGGCGCGCGTAGAACACTACGCGCCGTTAACTCACGGGCCTAGTGCTGATCGGACGGCGAGCTATCCACTGCTTGCCGTCCGCAGGCCCGGGTATGATGAGCGCTGAGTTACAAATATATCGCAACCCCGTTGCAACACTGTCACTTTTTCAAAAATGCCTTTTTCAGAAGAATTTTGATGTTTTATAATTATGTGACCGTTCTTGATAGACAAGATGAATAGGTTATATATATCCTTACGATTATTTTAACTTTATGAGCAAAAAAATATTATGTGACCGTTCTTGATAGACAAGATGAATAGGTTATATATATCATTACGATTATTTTTAACTTTATGAGCAAAAAAATATTACAGTATATATTATTATTATTTTCTCTTTATTTGTTTTGGTTTTTATCTTAACAGATATGTCAACACCATCGCGCCTTTTACCATTGCTACATTAACCTTTATAATTATTACATAGACTATACAAACACAAACAATTTGTGATAAAGATAAAAGTCACCGATGAAGGACTGTTATAAAATGGCATAACTTTTTGGCACCTTCTGAAGTTGGTTGGGATAAAGTTGATTGTATCAATCCCACGTTAAATCTATTTAAGTCTAATTCTCTCAAAAGTGATTCCCTCTCGCGCCTGTTGCGGACACAATCCATCAGCAAATGTTGCACTTCCGCAATCTGATATCAGAGAATGTATTTCTGCAGAATATTATTATAAAAATACTATTTTATTGTTCTATCTCAATTCTCAAAATTTTGCATAATGACAGTCTTTGTACCGGAAGTGCGATATGTAACTCCCGCTTGATTCCATACCGAAGTAACATTGGAGAGTGCCTAGTGCGAAAAAGCGGAGCGACTTCGCGAACGAGCGAGCTACACTTTCAACCCGACTTCCACAGAAGGTGGGTTATGTTTTTCGAGAGTTTGTATGCATGTATGTAGGTACTCGTATGTATGTTTGCATGCATTTGTATGACAATTTTTTTGGCACGCTGTGTAGCCTAAACGGCTGGATAGATTTTACCAAAATGAGCTATGATTAGCTTCGTCTAAGTATCGAAGTAACATAGGCTATAAAAACTTTAAAAAATAACAAGGAAGCGGATGCTGTTAGGTAAGTGAAGTCGTACTTTTTCGTGACATAGTCATGTGAGGTATCAAAATGAAGGGATTGACGAGAAGATTCCAAAAAATTAACTCAATAAAATGAAGAAGATAAAAAAAAAATTAAATCTGCGAACGAACTAAAAAAATTTATTATCTACTGCTTGACTGTCAAAAGTAAATTTTTCGGAACTTTTTAGTTACTTTTTGCAGTCAAGTGTTTTTGAACATTTTAATTTTGCCCTTAGGAATCACGGCTAGTCTCTACTGTCCGCTACAAAACTCGTATAGCACTGTGTCTACCTAAGTGCGCCCGCATTCGCTATAGTCCCCGCTAGTTCACTCTACACAAAGCCTTAAGGTTGACGTGCGTTTAATGACATCGCAACTCAACAGCTATAAAATAATGGAATTGAAAGGCTTCCGTCGAAATCGATTAAATGCAGTAATGTCTTAAGGTCATGACACACTATACCGGCACCGCAACGACACCGCTCCAACCCAGCAATTTACTTGTCATTCAAATTATAGCATAAATCGTATGACGTATAATATAAATTATAAAGTCAATATGAAAAAGCCAACGGTGGGCAGTCAGCGCGCTTGCCACTGTCATACAACTTGACTCGTAGCCCGCGCGCTGTAAGCGAGCGGACCGCATGCTTACTGCGCGCCGGCTTTGAGCAATAGCGATTATTGCTAGTTCGCGCAATGTAATCCGAGACATTATTAAAACGTGCAAGTCCTAGGCGTGTTCAATCACAATTGCCATATAACTATTGTGTTCGCGGTGACAGCAAGCTTGCACCTCGCGACTAGCGCGCGGACTGCGAGCTTGCACCTCCGTACGACGCGTAGTTAGCGCGCTGGCGGCTAGCCGTAGCCTAAATTCGAGGTGACGCCGTGCTGCAGCTGTGCAGTTGCGGTGCCGGTATAATGTGCCATGTCCTTCAAACTGTAACCTTTAACGCCGCGCTGTGGCTAGCCTGGGCAATAAACTGTTGGTTCAAACACTCAAGGGGAATAGCCGCTAAAACATCAACGATCATTGACATTTTCATTTCAGGTGTCAAAAGTTATTAGTCAATTTTTGAAAATGGTCATTTGTATGCATAAAAGTAACTAGTCCGCCATCATTGGGAGTCCACCATATTAGATTCAGAATTACGTTACTTAGATAACAATGCATTGTCATCCATACTGAACAAGTGTGCAAAATTTCAGTTCAATCGGAAGCGGGTCAAAGGAGACAGGGATTTCAGGGCCTGATTGTAATAACGTATAATTTAAAAAAAGTTTATATTTTTGTCTTTCAAAATATGAAAAATGAGCCCAATTTACAATCTGGAAAAAGAGAAATCCAAAAATTAAGTGGTGATGAATACAACAAAATATCGATGAAATTATAATCGATTAACGTGACAAAGTTCTTAATCAGAGATATTAAAAAAAATGCTTTTACCAAATGATTAATTCAATAAGAATCTATTACAATTAACGTATTATATTGTTTAAATAAATTAAATATCTTCTTAATAAAATACTCGTATAGATGAATCTTAAAATAAATTCATGTGTGTTGATCGACTATTGTATTTTTAATCTATGCTGACATGACATCCAAGACACTGACAGATACTGACACTCACTCACTCGTTTTTGAGTGTGTTTCCTCCCAAGTTTTATTGATATTTTGCTACGTAACCTAACTTTTACTAAATCTCTTTTAACTCAGCTCTCAGATTGGCAAAATCCGCAAAATTATAAATTTCAAAATCCGCAAAAATCAGTGATGGTTTGATAATGTAGTCGCTATAAATTGACACCAATTTCATCTTTTTACATCTAGGCCCAAGATTGTATGAAAGCGTATCCGTCTCCTTAAACTACAAAGATTTCTTTACATAGTTAATTACAGGTGAAACTTACAAAAACGTGTTAAAAAATCATGGCTAGTTTCACTGAGAAATCAAAATGACTAGATACATGCAAGTGATTAACTAATTAGAGAACACCAAAAATATAAACATTGCGATCGACATAAAGCACTTATTGATGTATGTGCTTTGAGAAGTAAAATAAAATATACTCGTGGTAACAGAAAGGTACGCTTGGGGAATTTCAAATGTTTCATTTATGTCTACGTGAGTACTTACACTAACTGAGGCATCATAAAAATGTTGTAATCTTCATGATAACAAATATAGTTTTAGGCAGATATTAGATTCAGCGTTTAGTGTTTATTAATCTGAACATAAGCAACCTTATTTATAAAAATCGCTAACTTATTGGCTTTTTTTTTTGGGGTGGAAAATCATCCAATGACTTCTCCCGCTCTGGGTGGAGCGGGAGGGCGTGTCAGACTTGCTGACTATTAACCAACCCCTGTTCCTTCCCTGCCTGAGAACCCAGGGGTGCGGTAACTCATGTATACCCCTTTAGTGGCTGAATTTAAATACTAACTAGTGGATTCTAAATTCAAGACCAGTATGGACAATAAAAGAGACTTTGACCTCTGAGTTTGTTTTAGTGTTTCTTCTTAGGGTAGTCAGCTAGGAAACGCCGGCCTCATCTAGCTTAAACTGACAAAAAAAACAGTGACACTCTGGGTGTGCCGACAGAAGTGAAAACTTGAACAAAATGCTTGATGTGCCTCGCGATCCGCTATGAGTGCTACGACGCGTTACACGTCGTAGCACTATATAAAATTCATAAAAAAATGTCCAACGCACTTCGCGGTGGGACGGTCGGTGACGGTGTCGCTCGAGTTCAGTTGATTTTTCCCATCTCAAAAATTGCTCAACGCGCCTAGAGAAGTTTTCACTTCAAAAATGTTGACGTGTAAAAGTGTTCTTAATTTAGACACGCAGTAGCGTGTCAAGCCAAGTTCAAGCTAACAGAACTGGCGAGCAGCACCGTGTGTTATATTATAGCCTTTGCAAGTTCTAAAGCTGTAAGTTCTTATTTTAATCTTCCGAAAATTTGGCTTGCTAGTAGAAACTAGCCATCTTCCGTCTTTGAAACATTGACGGTCCGACAACTTTACATCTACCGCACAGTCATAAGAAAACATGCAACCCTTTCATATACCATAAATATTAAACCAACAGCCAGAAGAAGATCTAAACCGCCATGCCTCACACCACATACCAACACCACATTTGCTAGGCGACATTTCACTTACCTAAGTGCACGCATCTACAATAAAGTACACCAAAAGCTAGATATCCACTCCCAAAATAAGTTTAAATGTAAAAAAATACTCAAACCTTTTCTACTTACCCTAGATTACGACGAGACAGAAACACTGGTAAAACCCCCATCCACATAGAAATCTAATATAATCACCATACAAACTAGACACACGCCCAGACACTATCACACATACACCATCATTCACACACACACCATAACGCACCTTCCCTCTCAAAAACTCACTCACTTTCTCCCACATATACACACTACTCACTCATGCGTGCTCACATGTATATAAATTATTCTTAGTGTTACACATTTGGTTTACCGAATTATTGGAAATTGTAACAACGGACGAAGAGATGTCTCCTATAATACAGGACTATCCTAGCATTTTTATTTGTTATAAAATATTTTATGTTGTTATAAATAAGCAGGACTGACCATTGAACTTGGCGTCCACTTCTTTTGTCGTTGAAGTCAATAACCTAGGCATATAATATTATAATACTGAACTTGGCTCTCATTTTACATTTATGTTTTTGATGGGATAACTTATTTACAAAAAAACAAAAATATTTATCATTTAAAGATAGCATACGTTTCGTCCATTAAATTGAACTGTTTAGTGGACCAAACCTCCTTTAAATTGAACTGTTTAGTGGACAAAACCTCTTTTAAATTGAACTGTTTAGTGGACAAAACCTCCTTTAAATCAGCATTTTACCATCCCATTTTACATCTACAATTTATCCGGGTAGAAAATGTTGAAATAAGAACCTGATGAGCAATATTTAAATTAATCATAAGGTTATTTTTTTAATTATTCCCGTTATAGTGAAAATTATGTCGTAAATTGGGTACGGAACCCTAAAAAAAGGCCTGTGTACAGCAGTGGACGCATTTTGGCTAAAATAATTATAAAGACGATTTTTTTTTGCATTGCCCTCATTAGGAATAGTCGATGACATTTCTCATTTGCATTTTTACAGCTTCTCTGACATTTACTGAGCGCTAAATCAACTGTTACTTGCTTCTGAAACCCTAAACAAACATTTTACGGGTCTTTCAAACACATTTTATAGAAGACAGTTATGATTTTGTAAAGTAATGATATTTTTTACAGACTTTTGTACTAATATTCATTTTACATTTACAGGGCACACCAGCGATAATTTTACAAAATAAAAAGCAACAGTTAAGAGGGGATGGAAAAGGGGGAAAAGTCACTTAAAGGTAGGTATGCATAACATCTGCTTGGGGTCACGGATAAATTTGAAAGAGAGTTACCGCGGCACTTGGCACAGACAACTGAAGGAACAAGAGTGGGTTTTAGTCAGTAAAAGTCTGACACGCCCTCCCGATCCACCCAGAGCGGGAGAAGTCATTGGATGATATCCCACCCTCCAAAAAAAAAAGGTATGCACAACGTTCACAAAGTAGATCTAATTTTATCATAGTACGAATTTTGAACATAGACAATATACATACCTGTAGAGCCCGGAAACTCACTGGTGAGTTTCATGGACCGAAAACCGTTGAGCACTGAAACTCACCAGTGAGTTTTGCGGTTCACTCGTTTATTACCTCCATTTTCCAAAACGCAATGTATTTTATGCTGTGGCAACATTTACACGCTTGGCCATAGACATTATTGGTCGTCTCAGGTGCCCTCCGACAAAAATATATGTTGTCATAACTGAGAAAAAATGTCAAACTGACACTTGAAATCCGGTTTGTCGTATGCGGGCGGGGCTTGACGGATGTTTACGTTTGACGAATGGCGAGCTTCGGAGGTTAATAAAATAAATAAATTCAAAACCAGCCAGTCGGACTCGCGCCCAAAGGGTTCCGAACAAATCATATTTTTTTCAGGTTTTTATTATACTGTCTCCACCTTATATGTTGTCCTGTAATCTACAAGTAAAGAACTACTTTCTAGATTTTTTTTAAATTTTTAGGCCCAGTGGTTTCGGAGATAAAGTGGGGCGAGAATGGTAATTTTTCATTTATTTTCTTAAATAACTTCAAAATTATATATTTCAAAATTATAAAAAAAATATCTTCGAGACCCTTACAATCTGCCCTTTCATTTAATATGTCGCACGACTCAGTTTGAAAAACTTTGATTTTCAATTTTCCGATTTTCACCCCAAAAGTGACCTCCATAATCCAAATTAATGTATTTAGAGTACACGCCCGTGTTTGGGTCATAGATATTCATGTGGTTCCCAATTTTTAACTCTGTCGGTCCAGCAGATTCGGATCAAATAAGCTGTGATAGACGGACAGACAGACAGACACACGAGTGATCTCATACGGGTTCCGTTTTTTCATTCGGACTTTCGAAACTCTAAAAACAGCATAATGACATAATTATTAACATAGAAATTAAAATCGTAATAAATATAAAATGCAACTGAAATGAACTCTTCTGAAAATTAATTTTGAATTTAAGTGCAACAAGACAAGGCGACCTATTAGTACGTGTAGCAAAGCTATAAAAGTGAAACCAAAACTGATAAGTTGCTTTCAATATTTTAGTTGTTTTCCGTTTGTATTTCCAGTAGGTGTATTCGATAACTCAGTTGACATCAATTTGATAGACACTATGCAGTACATTACTGCTTTGACGTACCGGAAAACAAAAATGTACTACGTGTGCCTAATATAATCGATGTCCTCCGAGCAAAGCAGCAGTGTACTGCAAATAGGCTATCAAATTAATGTCAACTGAGTTATCGAATACAGCTTTCTTTCTTGTAATAATTAAAATAGTTAAAATCTCAATACAAACCAATAGATAAGAAATAAAACAATTTTAGTAACATAAATTAAAAAAGCTACTTGCATAATTACACACGTTTCTTTATCAAAACACATTTTTGATTGCAGATTTATCTTTCTCTGATATTTATTTATAATTACGGAACTCCAACGAATAGTTCTCAGAAACATTAACACCAAATTTATAATTGTTTATAATCCCTACTCCAAAAATTTCACTCAAAAGTGTGCACAGTATTTAGCTACTATGGTACCAAAAACCTTTCCTTAACTATTATGATATTGTGAACTATCAAAATATGGAAAAACGGAAAAGCCTGAAAGGCAGTCTCGTACGGAATTTTGGTACTCGTATCATTATTCAAAACGAATAGTGCCTACAAAGGCAAGGCTTTTATTACAATGCTCCTACTTCTTGGATTGGGCTTTTAAGACAATATCTCCAATAGATTACATGCTGGAATTCGTTTAGTGAAGTAAGTAATACTGAAAATGGTTTAGCCTCAATTGAGTATGATAACAATGGTTGGGAGAGGAGCTCGTGGCTAAAGTAATAACAACCGCATGGATCGATTCATCAGGTTTAAGCTACGCTTGCCCATGGATGGGTTACCAATTTTACATACTGAGACTCCTCCGTGCTTCGTAAAGCACGTTAAGCCGTTGGCCCCGGCTGTCAATCTTGGATCTTTGACAGTCGTTATGGGTCGTCAGAAGCCTGAAAACCAGTCTTACCAAGGGGTATCGTATTATGCAGTAACCGGGTTGGGGAGGTTAGATAGGCAGTCGCTCCATGTAAAATACTGGAATTCTGCTGCATCCGGATAGACTGAAAGTTGACCCCAAGATAGTTGGAAAAAGGCAAGGCACATTGTATTTAGAACGGATAGAAGATACTTGTAATAACGACTAACGAATACAAAATTGATCAATCACGAATATAAATTATACTGTAGCGGAAAATGCGGCAATTGACTTGGAAGACACAGCGTTGGAAGGCCTCCAACAAGGTAGACCGATGAACTGGTGAGAGTCGCGGGTAACCGATGTATGCGAGACGCACAGGACCAGTTGTTGTAACAATACTTGGGGTAGATCCTGGTGGCGCGAGGCCCACAGGTACTCTTGGTGGATACGAGTCAATCATATCAGACATTCGCATTCATCAGAAGGACGTCCGAAGGGTACTGCGTAACCTAGACGTCAACAAGGCTAGTGGCCCCGACGGGATACCGGCAATCGTACTAAGGACTTGAGCGCCTGAGTTGTCTCCGATCTTGACAAGCCTATTTCGCCTTTCGTTTGAGACTGGGAAAGTGCCGATAGCTTGGAAGCAAGCTAACGTGCAACATGTGCCCAAGAAGGGTAGTCGAGCTGACCCAGCTAATTATAGGCCCATCTCGGTAACTTCCATATTCTGTAAGAGTATGGAACGTAGATTGAATGGTAAGCTCCTGGCATACCTAGAAACTAACGATATCCTCAGTGACCGACAATACGGCTTCCGCCAAAATCGGTCAACTGGGGATCTTCTAGCGTATGCCATTCACATTTGGAGTGAGGCATCGAGAAGCAAGGGGAAGCCCTTGCGGTCTCCCTTGACATATCCAAGGCCTTCGACAGGATATCGGCACGATAGCCTAATTGGCAAGCTTCCTTCCTACGGTCTGCCCGCCGGTTTGTGTGATTGGATTGCTGATTTCCTGAGGGATCAGTCTATCCGAGTGTTCATAGATGGCTGCTCGTCCGGACTGATGGCTATTAATGCCGGTGTCCCTCAGGGGCCGGTGCTCTCAGCAACATTGTTTCTGCTGCATATTAACGATCTGCTAAAACCCGGTACCTTTGGGTATTCTGACGACAGGACTGTTGTCGAGAGATACGTGCCCGACGCACGAGCTAGTGGTTCTCAGGTCCGGTCTCTCCGAGAGGCTATGGTTGGGCGCTTGAACTTGTCCTTACAGGCTGTCTCAGAATGGGGTGATGCCAATCTGGTCAAGTTCAATGCTGCTAAGACCATGGCGTGTCTTTTTCCCGCTAAAAGGAGCCAATTTCACCCGGCTCAATATTTCCGAGGTGTGACCGTGCCGTAACCGACCAACTTGATCTTTTTGGTGTTACGTTAACATCTACCCTCAATTTTGGTCCCTTCATAGAGGCAAAGGCTCAAGTGGCTGCCAAAAGGTTGGGGATCCTCGCTAAGGTGAAATGGTACTTCACGCCAGAACAACTACTCAAACTTTATCAAGCCCAAGTTTGATCGTGTATAGAGTACTTCTCTCATCTTTGGGACGTATCTGCCAGATACCAACTTGATGCCCTTGAGACAATTGAGAAACGAGCCAAGAGGATCATCGGCAATGATAGGCTCGTCAAGTCGAAGCTCCAAAGTCTTGAACATATACGCCGAGTTGCTAGCCTGTCGGTTTTCTATCGGTTACATTTTGGGGAGTGTGCGACGGAATTGCATAATTTCATTCCGCCAAGCCCGTTTCATCAACGGACCACAAGACGTACGGCGAAGTGCCACCGGTTCATAGTGAACATCCCATTAACACGCACAAAACGTTTTGAGAACACATTCATTGTGCGTGCAGCTAGGAAGTGGAAGTGGAAGGAGTCTGTGTTTCCTGATAGCTACAACCTAGGAGTTTTAATTGAAGAGTGAATAGGTTACTTCTAGGCAAGCGTGCTCCATCTTCGACCACATCATCGCTTACCATCAGGTGAGATAGTGGTTAAACGCGTGTCTATTAAGAATAAAAATAAAAAATAAATAAAAACGGGCTATGTCCAGCAGACGCCAAAAGACTTTCAGTCTTTTGGCTGAAATTATGATAATGATATAATTATGACCACATAAGACTAACAAATAAAGAGTTTTTTTAATCATTTCCACTTTGGGTTGCCTGTAATAGAAACTAATTCTCATCATCAGATAGCCTTGAATGTCTTGCTGAAACGGTCAATTTCAAGTGAAACAGAGAGTAATTAAATAGCTTTTAAAGCGATTACGATCTATAACCCTGACTGGTATGAAGTAACCACAAAGGCACACAAGCCGTTTCTGGTATAGCATTAACTAGTTGCATTTCAATTATGGTGATTGGCTACTCAAATTCGTAGAAAACACTGCGGTGCATTGAATTTTAGACCTGCGTTGCGATACCTTACGTTAGCCAATCGTATCCAGAGACTGCAGACAAAGTAACATGCTACCAGCGAAAACAGTTTATAAAAAAAAATAGGTATAAGATACAGGTGCGGATTCTGTTGTGCACAAACTAAACTTAATTTTCATTTTCTCTCTAATAAAACAAGAAAGCGCTAAAGCAATTTCGATAAAATTTATATGGCACCTCTGGAGTAGGTACTGTGACGATTGTTGTCACAGCCTAATCTTAGCAGGTCTGTACCCGGCCTTCAACTGGCTGGTAAGATTATTGGAGAGACGTTTGAATTTAGAAGGTGTAGGCATCACATTTGTTTTAGAGATCAGTTCTGCTTGCCTGGCCGAAGTGAGCACACATGTTATTCTTATGCCTAATTAATATAGTCATTTAAAGTGCCCTCAGCTCTTTTCCTTATCCGCCCGTAGCGAGTTACCCTGTTGTACAGCACTCTCGCAATAAGCCAGCGAGTCGCCAAGCTACGAGACATCCCCCGGACTTCGAAAAACGTCCCAGGATCCCTGCAGGCCTTACTGGTGCCTTGGGGTCCTACATATTAGTAGAGGCGCCGGGTACGAGTGCCGCATGTAACGACATGTGAGGATAAAAGGAGAGTATAATCAAAGCTGAGTGGTTTTATTTTTTTTATTATTATATAAGTGTCAATCACATAAGAGAAGTTTTGAATATCAGTCCACAACTGACAGAGAAATACAGTCGAGTGTGGTGTGTGTGGTGGTGGGATATGGGAGTCACAAGCATAAGCAACGGCGGCGCATGGACGATTGGCGCGCGACCACTGCGAGCGCGCCGCGCCACCTAATCCCTACACATACATCGCGGCTCAGGCGGCCTGCGCATATTTTCCAGTTGTGGGTGGATTGTATAGAATATCGGTCAAATGTTGTAGGTCGATCGTTTGCAATTGTTGCAGTAGATATCGAAACTTCTGGTCGTCTGACGTCTTCAACGGGTCAATCACAGCTTCAAATTGTATGAACCAGGCCCTGGGTATTTCTCTCCAAAAAGGTAAAAGCCGTGACTGCACGGACACTGCGCCCACGTCGTAATTGCATTCGGTCTGAGTTTTCACTTGATGTTCTTCCGCCATGCTAGCTTGCTCCACACAGAAATATCTTGCACGCGTTCGTTTTTTTTACAACTCGGGGTCACCAATTGTGGAGGTATATACCCAAGGGATGTTTAAAGGAAACAGCTGTAGAGATTTTGAATCAATGTTCTTTATTTTTCTGGACGGTCGTTATTTATACAAGAGTTAAACAAGGATGAAGATAACCCTCCGTCTCGCTCACGCATCTACGTCATCCTGCCGCGTCTCGATTTCTCGAAGAATCGTCCGTCGTAGGTGGGGCTTCAGTGGTGCGCTGGAGTCGGTGAGGGTCGGCCGCACGCAGCGATGAATTAAAAAAATATGCGCAGGCCGCCTGAGCCGCGATGTATGTGTAGGGATTAGGTGGCGCGGCGCGCTCGCAGTGGTCGCGCGCCAATCGTCCATGCGCCGCCGTTGCTTATGCTTGTGACTCCCATATCACTCCCCCTCAAGAGAAGCGCACATTCTTCTTGACCAATCTTCCGCTTCTCGTGATATAGGGTTGACTTGCAGGTGCAGTAGTAGTGGTTGAGTCATGGTGAGTTGCCGATGTATGGGAGTGTGCCGTCGCCGCTGACGTCTGGCTGCTCGAGAAACTTACGTTTGTCTCGTCCACGATGTAAGCTGGTTTCAATCGATCCAGTGATACAATTGTGGTGCGTAATGGTAACTGAATTTTGTAGTACTTGTCAAAGCGCTCCAGTACTTCGTAGGGGCCATCGTACGGTGGTGTGAGTGGCGGTCTGGTGGCATCGTTGCGAATAAAGACATGTGTACAAGTTAATAAGTCCTTGTAAACAAAAGGCTTATCAGCTGATTGTGAGCGGTGCGGAGCCGGCGTGAGTGTTGTCATTGTGCGAGCGAGACGGCGTACTAGCTCGGCGTCGTTAATCGTTGTTTTTTGTGGCTCAAAGAAATCAGATGGTATACGGAGCGTGGTACCATACGTCATTAGAGCTGGGCTGAGGTTGTTATCTTGTCGCAGGGCAGTTCGTAATCCCAATAATACGGTTGGTAGTTCCTCTGTCCAAGTTGTTGTTGCCCCGCGAGCCATAAGCGCCGCTTTCATTGTTCGATGCCATCGCTCAACTTGACCATTTGACTGGGGATGGTACGCCGTAGTACGAATTCTGTTGATTCCCATTTTCTTCATGAGCGCGTTGAACAATGAAGACTCGAACTGACGTCCTTGGTCTGTCGTTATGCGTAGTGGGCAGCCGAATCTCACTATCCATGTTTCGTATAGTACTTGTGCGACGACCTCCGCTGTGACGTCACGGACTGGAATTGCTTCAGGCCATTTCGTGCATCGGTCAATTATGGTGACGCAGTAACGACATTCATTAGATAATCGTAGTGGGCCAATTATATCAATATGAATATGTTCAAACCGTTGCGACGGCGGGAACTGTACTAACGGCGTGTTTACGTGCCGATGTACCTTCGCTCGCTGGCAGCTTATGCAGGCACGTGTCCACTGTGCTATTTCTTTATTCATAGATGGCCAAAATAATTTTCTCGTCATGAGTTCTCTTGTACTACGTATGCCCGGGTGACATAACTCGTGTAGCGCTTTGAAGGCTGCGTAACGGTGTCTTGCGGGTAAGTACGGTCGAGGTACCGATGTTGAGAGCTCGCATGTAATAGTTCGGTTACAACCGGGTATCGTTATCTCTCGGAATAATAAGTTTTCTTGTTGTTTAAGTTTCTTGAGTTCTTGATCTTGTTGTTGATCGATGCTTAATTGATTATAATCGATAGTTGATGGACAGATAATCTCTTCGAGTCTTGATAAGGCGTCGGCGACTGTATTTTGTTCTCCCTTTATGTATTTAATGTTCGTACAAAACTGACTTATGAAATGCAGTTGTCTCTCGCGTCTCGGTGTGTCTGAGGTACTCGCTGTTCGTGTGAGAGCGTAAATAAGCGGTTTGTGGTCTGTGTATATATCAACGTCACATCCCTCTATTAATCGACGAAAATGTTTAACAGCTGTATACATAGCTAGTAGTTCGCGATCGTATACACTGTATCTTCGTTGTGTTTCGCTCATTGCTTTTGAATAAAATGCCAGTGGTTTCCATACTTTGTCTACTTTTTGTTGGAGAACCGCACCAAGGCTGTGATCTGAGGCATCTGTCATGATGGCGAGGGGACTTCCTTGAACTGGATGTGTGAGTATGGTTGCCTTTGTGATGCTTTGGCGGCACTCCTCAAAAGCTTGCTCTGCGTCCGTTGTCCACTCGATCGGCGTACTGTCATTGCGTTTTCTGTTATGTAGGTATTTGTTAAGTGCGTTCTGTAGTTCAGCTTGTCGAGGGAGACAGTCCCGGTAAAAGTTGATCATACCCAGGAAACGTCGAAGTTCGAGAATAGTTTTTGGTTTCGGGTAGGTAGATATAACTTTAACTCGTTCCATTGTAGGTTTTATGCCGGTCGCCGATACTTCATAACCAAGAAAGTCTATTGTTTGTTTACCAAACTCACATTTTTCTATGTTGAGTGTCACACCGTATTTGTCCAATCGCTGTAGAACCTGATGAAGAAGCTGCTTGTGTTCTTCTTCGTTTTCAGCGCAGAGAAGAATATCGTCGATAAAGCAGAAACAGCCGTTTATGCCTCTTAGTACCTCGTGCATGAACCTTTGGAAAGTTTGACTGGCGTTGCGTAGTCCAAAGGTCATGCAATTAAATTCGAACATTCCAAAGGGTGTTGTTATCGCCGTTTTTTGTGCGTCTTCCTTGGCGATTGGTATCCAATAGTACGCCATTTTTAAATCAAGTTTCGAGAATATTTTCTTATTATGTAGCTCGTACGTGAAGTCTTGAATGCGAGGTACGGGATAGCGGTCTGGTTGCGTGACCGCATTTAGGCGTCTATAGTCGCCACACACGCGCAGCCTACCGTCTTTCTTTTTGACTATGTGAAGAGGGCTGGCCCATGGACTTTTTGATGGCTTGCAGATTCCCATTTCTAACATGCGGTCAAACTCTTCCTTGGCTGCCTTGAACTTGTCCGGGGGCAGCGGGCGAGGGCGAGCGTACAGTGGGGGGCCGGTTGTTTCAATGTGGTGGGTAACCTCATGTTTCGGTGGCTGTTTGAGTGACATGGGACGTAGGACATCAGGATATTGCTTCAGAATTTCGTAGTAAACTTGTTTGTTGCTTATGATGTATACTGACTCAGTTTTTGTTGATACTTCTATTGTGTCGATGGATAATTCGGTAGTCTTATCTATTAGTTTCCTTTTGTCCAGGTCCACCAGCAGTTTAAAATGGCGGAGAAAATCTGCTCCCAGTATTGAAGTCTTGACCTCGGCAACGACAAATGACCAAACATAGTCTCTTCGTAATCCGATATTTAGTTTAATGGTTTTCTGTCCGAAGGTCTTTATTCGGGTGTTCCACATCACGTCGGGGTCACCAATTGTGGAGGTATATACCCAAGGGATGTTTAAAGGAAACAGCTGTAGAGATTTTGAATCAATGTTCTTTATTTTTCTGGACGGTCGTTATTTATACAAGAGTTAAACAAGGATGAAGATAACCCTCCGTCTCGCTCACGCATCTACGTCATCCTGCCGCGTCTCGATTTCTCGAAGAATCGTCCGTCGTAGGTGGGGCTTCAGTGGTGCGCTGGAGTCGGTGAGGGTCGGCCGCACGCAGCGATGAATTAAAAAAATATGCGCAGGCCGCCTGAGCCGCGATGTATGTGTAGGGATTAGGTGGCGCGGCGCGCTCGCAGTGGTCGCGCGCCAATCGTCCATGCGCCGCCGTTGCTTATGCTTGTGACTCCCATACGAGCATAGAACGTCCTCCTTTTTGCGAAGTCGGTTAAAAATGTGCATTTTCCCGTGCTATACTGGGTCTAAAATTTTAAAATAAATGTGGAATATAATTCTATAAAGATTGCAGGCAAACCAAATTGTTTAAAAAACACATTAAAAAAATATGTTTACCGACTAGCACTTGGTCAATTTTTTTTATGGTTCTTTAAACGTGTCAAGGTAACATCAGCTAGATACTATCCAAAATTATTAGTCCAGGCTTGATAGCACTTTATATCAAAGTTTATTCGTTCTTCTCAAATGCTGGTGTGATATTTAATAATGCGACTTAGACTAAATCAATGCTCACATTTTCAGAACTTTACATTAACAATACTTCATTGTTTACAAAGTTTGTCAGTTTTATTGCACAAACTTTACACAGCAGGAGACTAAAAGACAATTTGGCTCATTGCGATGCACATAACTTTTGAAACAACAATTTTACTAAAATAAATCATTTTGGTTTAAGATTTATTTATTTTAATTAAAAGTTTTTCAAGTAAATGTAGAGTTTTTTAAGTGATGTATCATCGTGTAGAGCATAGTAAAGAGTCTCAGTAATAAGTTTGAAGTCATAAAAAAGTTATGTAGTCGTAGGATTGTTCTAAGGTTAGTAATCTCGAGAGGATGTCAGACATTAACGGTTTGTGATGTTGTATTTTTAAGGTTCCGTAGTCCTAACAAAGAACCCCTGTACACTAATGAAACAATTAAAGGATAAAAAATGCAATTATTAAATAGCCGTAAGTTTGTCAAAATTATCGTATTGGAGTCGCAAAACTAGTATTTTTTAGCTTAGAGTCTCTTGTTTTGAGATCTTTTTTTTTATTTATTTATTTATAAAAGGTATGGTTATGGGGGGATTTTTATCAAAGTTATAAAAGGCCTCGCACAATACTAACGAATAAAGTGAAAACATTTTTTTTTTATTAATTCTTCTTTTTTGGTCTACGGTCTGGACCCTATGTAATGTTTTCCTCATATTTTTATTGTAATTTATATGGTGTACATAATAAAGAGTATTCTATTCTATTCTATTTCTGGATTTTTTTCCGACTTAACTACATGGATCGAATAACTTGTATTTTCAGCTTCAATTTGTTTTTTTTTTGTAAAAAAAAAATCAAACTATTTATTTCCACATGCATTCATAAAAGATGGTGAGAGGCAAGTCCCCAGGTCACGATAGTCTTAGTATCGAGCATTTGAAGTACGCGGGCGTACACCTTCCAAGAGTCCTTGCACTATTATTTAACTTATGTGTTAGTCATAATTATTTACCCGATGATTTAATGCGGACAGTCGTGGTGCCAATTGTTAAAGACAGGACGGGTGACTCATCGGATCTATCTAATTACAGACCGATCTCGCTTGCGACTGTCATAGCTAAGGTGCTGGATAGTTTGCTTGACCAACAGTTGGAGAAGCACCTCCACTTGCATGACGCTCAGTTTGGGTTCAGACCCGGTTTGTCAACTGAGAGTGCTATCCTCTGTCTCAAGCAGACTGTTCAGTACTATACGGACAGAAACACACCAGTTTATGCATGCTTCTTAGATCTTTCAAAAGCTTTTGAGCTGGTGTGTTATGACAAGCTGTGGCAGAAGCTACAGTGTGAAACAGATGTGCCGCATGAGATAGTGTCTTTGTTCCGGTACTGGTATAGTGGGCAGCAGAATACCGTAAGATGGGGGGATGCGCGGTCGGATGTGTATAGGTTGGAATGCGGAGTGAGACAAGGTGGTTTATCCTCGCCTCGCCTCTTTAACCTGTACATGAACCGGCTGATCGGTGAGCTCAGCAGCACTAATATTGGATGTTCCATAGACGGAATGTGTATTAACAACATTAGTTACGCGGATGATATGGTGTTGCTGAGTCCATCGATCGGTGCGTTACGAAGACTTTTGCGTATTTGTGAGTCATATACGGAGGCCCATGGGCTCAGTTACAATGCTAAAAAGAGTGAATTTATAATCTTTAAAGCCGGTATCAAATGTTACTCTGTACCTCCTGTCACTCTTTGCGGCATTCCTTTAAAAAGGGTGCAGCATTTCAAGTACCTGGGCCACTGGGTCTCTGACGACTTGTGTGACAATCTGGATATTGAGAGGGAGCGCAGGGCGCTGTCTGTCCGGTGTAATATGTTGGCTCGTAGGTTTGCCCGATGTACTAGACCTGTGAAGGTGACTTTATTTAAGGCATATTGTCAGTCGTTTTACACGTGCAGCCTGTGGACCAACTTTACGCAGCGGGCGTACAGTGCACTGCGCGTGCAGTACAACAATGCCTTCAGGATACTGTTAGGGCTTCCGCGGTTTTGTAGTGCTTCGACAATGTTTGCTGAGGCGCGGACTGATGACTTTTTCGCAATCATAAGAAAACGGAGCGCTTCGCTATTAAGTCGCCTGCGAAGTAGCCCGAACAGTCTCCTGAAGGTGTTGTCCGAGCGGTGGGACCTGTCCCTGATACAGAGGTGGATGCAGCTTCATGTTGGCGCCTCTCCTCGTATTATTTGATGCGTATTTGTATTGTGTGTGTCTAATTTTGTTATTGATTGTATTAATGTGTAATATTTTAATTTTGATTCTGATTTTTATTTTTGTTTTTAATTTTGATTTTAATTTTAATTTTGACATTGTAATTCTAATGTGTATTTTTAATTTTTGATTGTACCTACGTGTGTGTGTATGTTATCTGATTGTAATGTTTTTAATTATGGACTCTGGTCTGAAATAAATTTATTTATTATTATAAAATTATTACTATACAAAAATAGCGCTTAATCTTTTTGAGGCAAGATTATGTGCGCTATCGATTTAGCTTAGTTACTCGCTCACAGTCCTTTGTCTGGCAATGGATACACGTAGGCCCTCTCCTATACTTTTCAACGGTAAAGTAGTTTTTTAAGGTGGAGGAAAAGGATTGTTTTGTTTTTGATCATCGATGTCTCAACAACCAGTGACCGCACAGTTAAAGGTGGGATTTTTGAATTCGAATAAATTCTCTACACGGATTAGCCATAAATTCTAAGTTTTTTTTTCTTTAAATGAATTTGAAAAAGCAAGAAAAAAGGGCTTTTGGTGGATTTTTTAAAAATCAAACGCTAAATCAAAAATATCGAGAAAACCACTTATGTTAACTGAACTTTTACAGTTCAATATATCCATAAAAACCTTACAGACTTTCAATTTAGTCAAACCAGCCGTTTTTTTTTTTGTTTTATTCGATGGAATTGAAATAACGAAAAAAATAAAGGATCACGTTTTTTGCTCTTAAAAGTACATCATTAAAAAAAAATGAAAACCATCACGACTCAGTTAGTTTTAGAGTAATAATCGCCTAACTTATAAAATTTCGTACAAAATACAAAATTCTTATAAAATTATTAATAAGCTGAAGTTGTTACTTATTTATTATTTAAAACTTGTAGTAACTAAGAAATTTTTTTGAAAAATAAACCTTCTTTTTCGTTTTCAATTTAAACGTAAAACAGCAAACTCAATTTATATGTTCATAGTAATAAACATAAAGCCCCCCATCTAAGTCTGTATGTTGTAACAGGTGGCTACGGAACCCTACCATGCGCGTGGCACGACACGTACTTGACCGGTTTTTATAAGCTTTTATTTAACTTGCTCTGTTCGTGTAAGTTTGTAAGTTGTCTATCTTTGCACACCATTTTTCGACTATTTATTGGTATCCGATTGAGATGAAATTTTGCATGTGGGTTCAGTTCCGGCGACAATGCATTTTTTTGGTAAGCATGACCTGAATCAGCATCAAGGATTAGCTCCAGATAAAGGAACTCTTCAATGCTCAACAGGACGGACACGAAATTTTGTGTGAACATTTAATTATGATAGCCGGTATAAAAACTTGTTTACATTTTTTTTATTTTTTTGTACTTAATTATTTTTATGTAAAGCCATGAAATAACTAACAGGGTAACTATAAATAAATGGTTTTTGAAGAAAGATTAAATTTTGTACCGTTTATAACTGATTGACAGATACAGTGAACTGTATTAATATTTATTTTGATATTTCTAGACCAAAAATAAATTCAATCATCATCACCAGCCACCCAGAATTCAGTAAAAAAAAAAACCTTTTTTAAAATTGGAATTCTCTCTTTATAGATTAACAAACGTAAATTCGTAGACTTGAATTCACATGTATTTTCTGTTTTTATTGTATGCCAAATTCTGTTTAAGTTTTTCCAAAACAATCACATTGGTTTGTTATTGTCACAAATATACTACATTAATATGTGGGGCAAATTCCTGGATCTGGCCACTCACAATAAAATAATGGATAAAAACAATTATGGAATTCGAAAATGGAACTCTGGGAACATGTTACTTTTGATTTGCGAGACTATCATTTGTTTTTTAATTGAGGCATCCTTTTGAAAATTGTGTATCACTATCAAAATGAATTTAACTCGTGAACATTTTCGTTCAATGATTTTTATGATTTTCGCTGTGGATTAAGTTAGTTGGCAGAGACTTCAGTTGGCATTTAGAGATGATTGATGAAGCACGATGTCGCAGCTCTGTGTATTCGTGGTTTCGAGAATTTAGACGAGGACGTGATTATCTCCATGACGAGGTACGTAAAAGTGGGGTGACTGTGATTACAGAATCTAATATTGAGAACGTAATTATGACAACTTATTGAAACTGATAAAAAAATTACTTGTCAGCAAATTCGCTCTTAATTAGGCATTGTATTGAGCCAAGTACAAAACATTTTACATGGGCATCTGAAGGTTTGGAAGCTTTGCACTCGAGGATACCCCTTGAAATAGTGGAGGACCAGAAACGACTGCGTGTCCAGTGGTGCCATAAAATGATAAAAAGTTTAACGAAGGAGAGTCATTGGATGTCTATAATATTGTGGCAGGTGACGAACCTGGGTGTACTGCTTTGAACCCAAAAGAAAAAGCCATTCGGCAGAGTGCGTCTTTCCTTTTGAAGATTTGCCGATGAAAGTTAAGAAAATTCAAAGCGTTGGTATAAAATGGTTGCTTCTCTTTTCGGCAAATCAGTACATTACACTACAGTATCCCTTGAAGATCAAGGACAGTGACTGCAGATCGGTACGTCAACACTTGCTTGCCCAGTCTTAGAAAAAGTTAATGAAAAGCGTCCTTGAAGCAATGTACTCCTTCACCAGGATAACGCATTATCACATTCCACTAAGGTGACGGGAGCGTATTTGAAGGCTTCAAATGTCGAACTGATGACGCATCTGCCTTACAGCCGGGATCTCGCACCCTGCGACTTACGACCTTTTAAGGCACACGTTTTACGAGCCCTGATCGGCGGTGAATGCGTTCCATGAAACCATTGAAGAGGTTCCTAAAGAAGACTGGTCCAACTACATTGTACAATGGTTTCAGCAAAAATACATTAATTGCGAGAGAATCATCTGCCTAGCCTTTTCCCAACTACCTTGGGGTCGGCTTCCAGTCTAACCGAATGCAGCTGAATACCAGTATTTTATTTTTATTACGGAGATTTAGCACGGAGGTCTCGGTATGGAAAGAATGTACTTTGAAAAACAATAAATAAGTAAGTCGTACGTAAGTCTTATTAGTCTTATTTATCAGAATCCAGAAACTTTCAGTATGCCCTAAGTATACCGAAAAATACTTAAATAAATTTAGTCGTTATTACACTTTTTGTGAAGTGAACCTTTAACTATTTGAAGGGCATAGACAGATTTGTTTTGCAATGTCTTATAAAAAAGTTTGAACATGACCCACGGGAAAATGTCTGGCTCTGTAACGTGAGATTTAGATCAGTTTTACATACGGTCGGCACCAACTAAATACAAAGTTCTTTTGCAAAAAGTCCTCAATCCATTCTAAAAATAAAATTGCTCCATCAGGTTTCAAAAGAGATTAGTTGCGACTGTGAAAATTCTAACCGGCGCTTTGCGTTACAATTGAACATTCCACCCCAATTGAAATCAAATGGAATGTTTTGTGCGCTTTTTTGGGTTGCTTTACAGAATCCTATATCGGAATTTATTCCATAAAAATATCTCTATTGGCGATGTTGCTTTTCACTGGGGAAAAGGACATAAGAATTAAAAAAAAAACATCCACTCGCTAGATACACCAAACTATATATTTTACCCGACTGCATGATGCAAGGGAGGGTAATGTGTTTATCAGCCAATGTATGTTTGTTCCTATGTGGCACTATACAGGGTGTAACGGAAAGGTGTGGTCATATTTTAAGAGACGATTCTGCCCGTGGAAATTAACAACTTTCTCTAAGAAAAAAATAGAAAATTCCCAAAAAAAAAAATTGGACTTTTCATACAAAGTCATCATCGCTGATCAATATTTGTAAGGGAGGGGAAAATTTTTTTTTAGAAGTTCCTCGGATTTTCTTGAAGAAAGTTGTTGATATCGATGGGCAGATGGAGTTCTTAAAATATGACCACACCTTTCTGTTACACCCTGTAGAGACCAAACGCGTGGGCAGATTTTGATCATTCTTACGTCAATTGATTTGTCTTAATCTTACGAGTGCTACACCTGAGACATGACAGTAATCAAAACACAATATGGCAACGACCAGACGACATATTGTGAAAAAACAAAGTCGAAAAACTGTATTCAAAGGGTTCGAGGAATGCCCAGGGGTTGAGGATAAATTCGAAAGAGTTATGGGCATTCAGGGCAGGGAAGGAACAGGGGTTGGTTTTAGTCAGTAAGAGTCTGACACGCCCTCCCACTCCACTCAGAGCGAGAGAAGTCATAGGATGATTGCCAACCCCTACTAATCTGTAAGTTCCGATTATGGAAATTTCCCCTTTGATTATCCATTGAACCTATGTATGTACAAATGCTCATGTTCAATGAGCTATTATTATGATAAATAGTGTAGCTTGTAACTAGCCAACATCTTACTTAATTTTATTCGTAATGAATATTAAAAAAGGCCATTTTCACTTTAGACTCCGTAGTTGAGTTTGTAGTGCAGAGGAGCTCGTGGCTAAAGTAATAACAGCCGCATGGGTCGATCCATCAGGTTAAGCTACGCTTGCCGGGGTTAGTCCGTGGATGGGTGACCATCTTTACATATCGAGACTCCTCCGTGCCTCGGAGAGCACGTTAAGCCGTTGGTCCCGGCTGTCAATCGCGGATCTTTGACAGTCGTTACGGGTCGTCAGAAGCACGAAAGTCTGACATTCAGTCTTACCAAGGGGTATCGTAGTACCCAGTAACTGGGTTATGGAGGTCAGATAGGCAGTCGCTCCATGTAAAATACTGGTATTCAGCTGCATCCGGTTAGACTGGAAGCCGACCGCAAGATAGTTGGGAAAAGGCTAGGCAGATGAGTTGAATTTATAGTGCAGCCAGCTCATCTTGGTAGATGACCAAAAAAATCTATTTGGTTCGTCAATTAGACTACCAAAACCTATTTGACATGTGTTTTTTTTCTTTTGCCACGTAATCCAAAAAACCGGCAAATAGCGAGTTCGAGTCAAACTTGCGCGCAAAGGGTTCCGAACGAATCATATTATTTCCAGGTTTAAACTACATATAGGTACTTCTTATAGGTTTTCCTGTATATAGATTACAGGAAAACCTATAAGAAGTACCTATATGTAGTTTAAAGTTAGTAAAGAAAAAAACAAGTAACAAACTACATTTTGTATTTTTTTTCTAAATTTTTGGCTTACTGGTTTCGGAGATATGAGCAGGAGAATGGTCATTATTTTTCATCTACATATTTTCTCAAATAACTTAAAATCTGGAATTATGAAAAAAATATATGTGAAATTCTTACAATAAGCCCTTTCACTTGATATGTAGCACATTACAGTTTAAAAAACTTTTTTTTTTAATTTTCTGATTTGCACCCACCCACAATATTCGAAATTCATTTATTTACGTTACACGTTCGTATTTGGGTTACAGATATTCATGTGTGCATTAATTAAATTTCAATTAAATCGGTCGAGTAGATTCGGAGTAAATTGCCTGTGACAGTCGGATAAACAGACAGACGCACGAGTGATCCTTTAAAGGTTCTGCTTTTACATTTGGATGTTCGGAACCATAAAAATAAATAGATAAAGATACTGCAATAAGTATGTTCACCTTTCCCAATAATAAACTAGTTTTATTACTTTCACTTGAACACTCACGTCTTCACGTGTGTTATTTTTATTACTTTATATATATGTTCTTAATTTAATTATTATAACGCAGATAACCTTTCAGTGATGGCATTTAAAACTATTACTTTAGTAAAATTTGCATATAGCTTTAAACACATGGCCACATGTGAGACTACTTGGATGATACGTGCAATCGATCATAGGGATTAGTTTAGAAGCGGTTTATTATAAACGTATGTGCTGAGTGGTTGTGTTTATTACCTACATCATTCAATCTCACAATTCTGTCCAAAGTGTCAAATTTTGTTAAGCACATAATCAAAACAAATATTTGCTGAGTATTGTCAAGTCGACCGAATTACACTGGAACGTTAGAGAATGTGGTCGAAGTTTCCAGAAGTTTCCACTACGTTCGTTGTAGAAGAAGTACTGAGTAGAAGTTCATAGATGTTTCTAGAATATTCCACTATAGGATAGTTCGACAATGTTTTGGAAACTTCTATGGCTGTATAAATAGGCCGGACGGGCGCCGAGTGGGTCAGTCTGTTATCGACTACGGATGCGAACGGATTCGAATACAAGCGATTACGAAGAGAATAGCGATTATTAGTGAATTAGTGGTTGTGTAAATAAGTTGTTGAGTTAATAAGAGATATTTGGTTAATTAAATCAGTGTAAATACTTTATCCCATACCCAGCTCGTAACCGTAACAGTATATGAATACATTAGGAAGTTTTTATATATTACTTTTCTATACTATTAGATATTAGATACTATTATAGACTGGCAGGATCAATTTCAGTCAATAATATTATAAAGGAAAAATGCGTGCGTTAGTTTATACACTCTTAACACACAACTTGGCATCATAGATATATTATTGTTACACCACAGACACGCTTTTCTTAGCTCGGTGCTGTTAGTCAACTAAATCAAATTGCAACAATAGGGTATTTTACTCTTTAAGAGAAAAAAAACTAAAAAAATAATAATGAAATAGCATAGGCAAAAAGCAGTCGGAAAATGTTAGTTTTAGTTCATAAAATAACAAAATAAATTTTAAAATTCAATTCAAAGTTTTCAGTTTTTTTTAAATTTGATTTTTCACTATGGAATAGTAGCCGCCATACGTCATACGGCTATGTAAACTATAAAGTGTCAACTGTCAACTGATCAGCGTATCTATGTTTTGTACTTTTATTTATATAGCTAACTGACGTCATGACCTAGAGCAATATGGCGTCCACTGCGTCCAGCGTTTTGTAAAGTTACGCGCGAAATTTGAAAATGTAAAATTTAAATGCATTTTTATGGCACCTATTGATTGAATAAAAATTGTGTGTTTTTTATTGGTTTATTAGCACTGTAGAATCTAATTGAGACACTTTTCAAAAATGGGTGGAATACCCTATTGTCTAAATTTGCCTGCAACAATTTGCGCGCGCTAGTGCGATACCTACCTCTTTTTTTTAAATAATATCATTGTCACCAGTTGTAATTTATTGCAAATGTAATGGAAAAACCCTATACTATTCTGCCCGAGCCGCGAATGTCCCAGGAAAGAAGAAAAAGTGCCATAATACCAAACTCTGTTCAATGAAACGTCTTCTGTTTGATAATGTTATAACAATGTGTACGAGTTTTAGTAGAACACTCAACGAAAATGCATAATTGCGTCGAACCTGAGATGCACTTTCGCTCGTTCACCAAAGTGTGGGGCAGTTCGCGTTTATATCTCATCAGAGATACCACGTTCTCAATACCATTACATAATGGGGTATTTTACATAAAAATCGAATTAGTGCGTCAGTTATATAAGAAAACAATATTGGATTTTTTTTTCCTTTTGTTAAGGTTAAGGTTTAAGAACAACTTTATTTCTTATAAAGAATTGCACACATTATTCACTTACTGAGAAACAATATCTAAAACTAAGATTAATAATTAGAGCGCACAGGTGTACGTAAAAATGTGGGTAAACATAAACTCGATCGTTAGTTAAGTAAGCACAACATGAATGTATGAATTTGATTTTTACTAGATGTGGCATTGATGGCATAGTCTGTTATTAACAAGTTTAGGTACTATTAGAAAACTATATATATTTTTTTATTTTATTGCTTTAATTTTATATTTTGGGTACATACGTGTTACGTACACAAAGTGCGGTGAAAAGTCGCATGACGTCACGAGGCGCGACATTTTTTACCACTAAAGTGACGTAACGAGCCCACACTCCTGCAGGCGTATTCGCTAACTCAGTTGTCATCAATTTGATAGGCACTTTGCCGTACATTGCTGTTTTGACGCATAGGAAAACCGTAGTGCCTATTATAATCGATGTCCACCGAGCAATGTACTGCAAAGTGCCTACCCACCTGCTGAACTTTGATGCGTTTTATCTTTGTAATTTTTTATTGGTTTAGGGACTAATTTGATTTATTTAGTAATATACCCCATTACCATTTTACCATACATTTTACCAATAACTTAGTGATATAGTTTATCATTTTTTTACCATTTCTTGTAACTAAGTGTTCTATTGATTTTAAAAAGAGATTTAAAAAAGTTAGAGACTAACTTTTACCACGTAGCATACCCTATCAATACGAGAAATGTGTGTTAGGTCACCATGGCGCCGAGCACTACTTTCTACACAATGGATAATAAATATATATTTATCACTACATATTATATATAAACTTTTTTACAAAAAAATAGGTAGAACTGACTTCCAAAAAAAGTGCAAAATAACTGTAATTTATAGTCATAAAAATATGGTTTTGTGTCTTCGTTTTTTGACACTGACTTCCGAAATTAAAGTTATTTTGCACTTTATTTGGAAGTCGGTTCTATTTTTTTTTTTAAAGTTTTAGTTTTCACTTTTTAGTTGTGGTTCCCCATTACATTGTGTTAACACTACATAGACATACGATCGCAGTAATCGCAGTTGATTTGCTGTCATTTTTTGAAGAGTTCCGTTGTCTGTCTCCAAAATTCATCATCAGATCTATATGAAATTTAAATGAGACCATTTCGAAATAAAGCCCTTTCGAACAAAAAAAAATTTTTCAAATCCGTCTATATACGACGCAGTTATGCCTGAACATACATTAAACGCGTGCTTTTCTACAATAAAAAAAATACATACATCTGAATTGATAAATTCCTTCTTTTATGAAGTCGGTTAAAAACAAAGTCTCCCTGCGGCTGTTAGCGATAAACTACAAAACTACTGAACGGATATAAGGCGGTTTTCACCAATAGACAGAGTTTTTCATGAGGTAGGTTAAAGTGTATAATTTTGTATCCGATCGAAGCTGGGGCGGGTCGCTAGTAATATTATAATACATAGTTTACAACCCACTGCATCATTAATCAGTCTGATCACCATGTGAGCAGCGAAATGCAATTAATCCAATATTGCTTAAATATTAACATGACTTAACTGATCGTTGTTAGTTTAAATAACGGCTCGTTACCTATCAAAACTTCGTTAATCACATCATTCACTCAGGTGCGTTGTGTGGATCGCCCGGAGGATACGGTGGAGCATAGCGTACGGAGACTTGCACGCTATGCTCCACCCTCAAGTGGGGCAGACGCCCCGCTTAAGCGGAGCACCGCCGTGTCCCTGTGGAGGTGATCAGCGTTGGCGACCGCTCCTGTTCAGCCCTGGTCCAGTCCATTGTTTAGAGCGAGAGGGTATGGGAAGCTGTCAGTTCCTTCTGCGAAGCAGTCAGGGTGAGGCATTCCTCTCGCCCTCATGCCCCTGGCCGGCGCAAGAGACATCCTGGGTGTCGGGAGTCACAAGGACGTGACTTGCTTGTGGACGGCGAGCAATAGGTAGCCCACCATAAGATAAAGACCAGGCCCCGGTAGACGGCACGTTGTGTTCCACGCGCGCCTCAATGAGATGTGTGTGATGTTCAGTATATGATTGACGGGGCCCGCTAGGTCAGTGTCTGCCAAGGTCACGGGATGGTTCGAAAGTGTAACGCGTGCCTGAAACGCAAAGGGTAACTGAAGGAATATGGGTGGATTATAGTCAGTGAGAGCCTGATACTCCCTCCTGTTCCACCCAGAGTGGGAGGAGTCATCTGATGATTTCCAACCTTCAAAAAAAAGGTGCGTTAAGATTAAAGCACGAGATGAAAAGAAACATGGAACTATGTTGGTGTTGGTGTTGTTGGTTGTATGTTGTATGTGTGTGTGTGTGTTGTGTGTGTGTTGTTTTTGTTGTGTGTTTTGTGTGTTGTTGTTGTGTGTGTTGTTTGTGTGTGTTTGTGTTGTGTTGTGTGTGTGTAATTATGTTTATTGTTACTGTGTCTCTGGGTGTACATAAATGATTAAATAAATAAATATGGAATTTAAAGAATAATGTAGGTAAGTACACATGACTCACACCCTTATTCCTTAACTTCTTTTGAAACTTCATTCACTCCAATCAACTTATTCGCCTCGGCAATCTAAAAAATACTTTAAATTCGTGGACGTTAATGTAAATAATCAACTGTCAATTTAATTAAGCAAGGTTGAATTGTCTGAAGGAAATTACCAAGGATATCGGTGTTAGTATTCACATAAATAACTTAGTAGCTTTTCTGAATCATAAAAAAAACATGCTTATTTTTGGTATTCTCTCAGCAAACCCTTTCATTTGATATCCATATCATGGGAATACATGCAAAATAACTAGTCCGCCATTTTTGTAAGTACGCCATTTTGAATTTAGAATGACGTCACTTAGCTCATCCAAACTAAACATGTTGGTACGCAAAATTTTAGCTTAGTCGGAAACCGGAAAGTGGGTCAAAGTTAACTTCTAAGATTAGTTTACAAATAATTAATTAGAAGTAAAGTATAAATAATATAAATGTGTTAAAAAAACAAGTGAAGTTATTGCAAGAAAGAAATGCCAAGCGATCCATTTTATTATGACAAACAAGACTGAATATGCAAATAGAGGTACTTTGATCTACGCGTTGGTATCAAATCTAGGTCACATAAAATACTAACTGGGGCGCAGCGAGCTACATTTTTATTCCCAGAGTATTCTAAAGGCTAATCAAAAGACAGACAGGATACGGACATCCGAAAAAACTACCGGATATAAACTGTCACTGGTTCCACAGAATATGGAAAAAGTGAAGGCCGAGTGTAACTATTTATAGTATTACTTTTCTGTGGGTGTGTAATTATCAAATACTTTCTCCCGCTCATGGTGGAGCGGGAGGGCATGTCAGACTATTACTGACTACAACCCACCCGTATTTCTTCAGTTGCCTGACCCAGGGCCCGCGGTTACTCTTTAACACACACACTATCCTGGCAGGCATCGGCCCTAGCGAACAGTGGTTTAACGGAAGCGATTTTACAGTGCAATCGTGCATAGGGTCGAAATATGTCATCATTATCATTTCAGCCGAAAGACGTTCACTTCTGGACATAGGCCTCCCCCAAGTGTCGCCACAACGACCATTTCTGTGCATCTCGCATCCCGTTTACCCCCGTTTACCCGTTTACCCGTGATCCTCTCCAGGTCATCGGTCTACCTTGTGGGAGTCCACAGCTGGGACGTTGACCTCCTCTCTGTGGGAGGGTGTGTGCTGTAATCTACCACGCGGGCCCACTGCAGGTTGGTGGATGTCACATGTCTTCGAAATTGTGGTTCTAGGACTTGCCGGTTCCCTCACGATGTTTCCTTCTATCATTTTGAGAGTAGTACATAGGTAGGTAGGTACATAGGTAGGTGTTTGCCTATCATATTCGCATGATTTAACAGCGGATTCACATAGAATGATCACGAAGCATCCAAAATAAAGAATTCCCTTTTCCGTGTTGGCAAACTAAATGCTAAATACTTTATGATGCTAGTGCGGTAAGTTGATTTTTTTTCGTGCGTTTCATATTTCGAGGATCAGGAAAAACGAATATTACGTGTCAGGCTTTTCAGAAATGGTTATTTGATCGTCAATAACATTTTTTTTTCGATAGTTCTGAATTGAATTCCACGGATATTGCATAAATCAATTACCTTATTTGAATGAAACGGCTGAAGCCCTAGTACCTATATATAGTTTCAAATTCAGGTTGAGTTAAATGTCGAGAAACGGAAATAAATGGTTACGTAAAGGTTAGGTAACGACGGCACTTTTTACGGCAATTCGAGGACTTTGTTAACGGCCGGATGGGGCTATTTTTGTCTTCTCTCGTCGTCCGCTTTTCTGTCGATGAATTTGACACCAATCATGGACCCACTCCTTTTTTGTCTGGGCTACTTCAAACGGGTGAATCCTTTATAAAAATGAAATATTCGATACATTCACACAGTGTATCATTTTTCAAATTACAGGCCAGAAAGGTTAACGCGGACGTCATACATAATTTCGTTATATCTGTCGCTGTTTTTACCCGACCGGCCCAGGAGAAGGGTAATGTTTTTCGAGAGTACCTATGTACGTATGTATGTAGTATAGAATCTATACTGCATATATTATACGTACATAGCCAAAGAAATAAACATATAAACATACACGTGCATCTGACGCACGAGTATGTTTATATGTTGATTTCTTTGGCTCTGTAGCCTAAATGGCTGGACAGACTATAAGGCGCTATTAACTGCCAATGACCTTGAGTGGTTAGCTTGCGTGTTGATGTTCTGTGCTGAGCTCACGTAACGCGTCGTACGTCCACCCAGTAATAGGACTCGCCCATCAAGGAGCGCTGTCCGAAATTAGACGCATTATTAATTTATAACACATAAAACAACAAGTCCTAAACTAAAACACTTAGACTGAATTATAAATAATTAAATTTTCTTTAAAATGGTGAAGATTTCATAAAAATACGCTTTATAGTTTTTGCGTGATTCTCAATTTTTTATCCGCGTTAGACATAACTTTACAAATTATTACACTATGTTATAAAAATATAATTTCAAATATTCTCAGATCAAATTACGACGGAAATTGTCTTAGGTAACATTTTTTTTTTCAAAGAAATAAGACTAGTCGTTTAGACGTGACGTTAGAGTGGTATTTCCAGAGAGTAGCACGTTAAAAAACACTGTAGAAATCAAAATACATAGTCAGTTATTCAAATTAGGTTGCGAGCCAAAACTTTTTGAACGTCGTTCTACATAAAAACAGACCCTTCACCACTTCTTAGCTTCTTGCCCATGACTCTATCTGCGTAGACATCCGGATTAAGTCCAGAGAAAAATCAAACATTTGTGAAAGATTAGAAGTTAGTACGGGCTAGGCTCATGATTAATTAGAATTTCTTACATTAGTAGGGCTTACTAAAGTTAGACGGCGATTTTTTGCGCTATGCCAAACATCTCTTTTTTAAGGGCTACCTATTTTTTTTTTGCGAATGTACTCGTATCTACGTTTGACGTCGAAGTTTTGTTATTTATGTTAAATTAACTTTTTATTAAATATTAAATAATAATAATAATATTTATAGTGTTCAATTAAAAACCATTAAAAGTCGTATAACAAACCTCGCAAACCTCAAATGGTAACTGTGCACTAATTGTATAAAATAGTTCGATAAGGATTATTTGACGATTCTTTTTTGACTGAATGTTACTTACTCACGTCGAATAAACACGACCTCCATATAAATGTAAGCGGATATCCAGTTAAATATATTAAGTGGTCGTTACATGTTTACCCTAGCTATACAAACTTAAAAATTATTTCATTATACCTATTTTATTCTAAATAGAATTAAGGACTATTAGTAGTTTCTGTCCATCTCAGGCATTTTTCTGCATTCCACTTTGTGGGAATATCTCAAAAATGCTTTCTAGCGTGGAATATAAAATGTATCTATAAACAGGTACCCATTTACTTCTTCTTTTACGACCTATATCTCAAGCACTTACGCCAGTTTGATGGACGTCTCAAGATATCTGATGTAACCCTTTTGGCCACGCTAAGCGCAATTTTATTGTATCTTTGTATACCATTCTTATCACCTTTTGTTTGTTGTATTGAATCTGTGTAAAATTAATGTTTTCTGTTATATTCTGATGTACACCTTTGTTTTCAGGGCTCTACCCGACGGTGAAATGAAGACAAAAGTAGTAGATTTACAATAAAAAATACTCTTCTCTTATCAATATTGCAATTTCAATTCAAAAGTTATTAATATCCATCTCGAATATCGAGGTATTTCTTAGTAGAGTGAGACTGAAGAGGCGCCAGATACAGGTAAATTGGCCATTTGCCCAAGTTAGCAGGTATGCGTAGGTTTAAGGTACATACTAACACTGGTACTCAATTCCACACATTATTTTAATCAGAAAATAAGTGTTGTCTGGTGGCTTTGGGATCTTAACACAATCCGGCGTGGAGGCCGAAGGAAGGAAGCTTGCCAATAAGGCTATCATGCCAGACCCTGTCGAAGGCCTTCGAGATGTCAAGGGAGATCCCAAACGCCTCCCCATGTTTCTCGATGGCCTCACTCCAGTTGTGAATGGCATACACTAGAAGAGCCCCAGTTGACCGATTTCGGCTGCAGCTGTAGTGTCGGTCACTGAGGATATCGTTAGCTTCTAGGTATGCCAGGAGCTTACCATCTGCCCGGGGGTTGAGGATAAATTCGAAACAGAGTTACCTCGCCCCTGGGCACTCAAAGGCAGGAAGGAACAGGGGTGGGTTTTAGTCAGTAAGAGTCTGACACGCCCTCCCGCTCCGCCCAGAGCGGGAGAAGTCATAGGATGATTTCCCACCCCACAAAAAAAAAAAAAAAAAAGAAATGGAGCTTACCATTCAGTACACGTTTCGTACTCTCAACCAAATAAGATGGCACCATCGTGTTTGGTCTCATTCCATATGTTTTGACAAGTTATGATAGAAGTTATAGTCGGTGCGGACGTTAACGCATTTTCTTCCCTGTGGAAGGCAAGGTTCGGTTTACGGACTCCGAACGACGTTGCGCTGTTGAAGACTTCATTGCTGAAATGAACATAACAATTCATAATACCCCTGACGCACGACCTACTTTTTGCAGCCAAATGGGCGAATCTTTTATTGACGTCACACTTTCTAGTGCAGACGTACGCTTAGATAAGTGGCGTGTCCTACCTGACGCGTCTTGTAGTGATCATCGCCTGATTGTGTACGAATTCGTTTCTATGTTTCACGGTCCAACACACATAGACGGTAATTTTAGATATAAATGTAAAGGCGCGAATTGGGAATTCTTTAGTTAACTTTTTGCGTGTCATGCCAAAGACTTCACACGCGAACTGAATAAAGTGCTGAGATTATGTCAGAAACCTTCACTTACTGTGCTGACATTTCCATTGGTCGCACATCTATGACCAATATTCGTAGGTGTGATTGGTGGAGTGACTACCTAGTTGAACAACGCAAAAGTTATCACAAAGCGCGTAGACATCTTAATAAGCTGAAAAAACGTAATGTCACCGGGGACCAGCTTACTCATGCTTTAAATACGTTTAAAGTAGCCAAGTCACGCTACAGAGCATCGGTGGAAAAATGTAAGGGTAACCTATTGCAGAAAATTGTCGAAAAACTAGAAAAAGAGGGTCCGTGGTCTCTTTTATATCATGAGTTCAAGGCCAATAGATCAGTTGACCTTTCGTATGTCCAAAACATCAAAGTAAACAATGAACACACTACCGGTATCGAAGAAACAACGGAAGTTCTGCTTAATTCTCTTATACCTGATGAATCATTAGTAAATGACACTGAATACCACCGACAGATTAGAGCGTGAGCAGCTGTGCCACCTGAGTCACCAGCGTCAGACCTTCCATCCACTGACGAATTCATGAATGTTGTCAGGAGACTACCTCTTAACAAATGCAGGCTGGTGTAGATAAAATATCTAACAGAATGATTATAGAAGCGTGTAAAACAGCGGATGATGCTATTTTAACTGTCTATAACCAATGCATAGCGGATGGTATTTTTCCTCGGAAATGGCGACAAGGCTATATACGCATAATTCCGAAGAATGGTGACAAGCCTCCTGGGAACCCTAAGTCGTACCGGCCCATAACACTACTTCCATCTTTGGGTAAGCTCTTAGAGCTACTAATCATTCCGCGCTTGCTACCGAACGGACCTAAATTTCAGAATAACCAATTCGGTTTTACTGTTGGAAAATCTTACGTTGATACAACACTCTCTGCCCGTAAAATTGTTAATCTTTCCTAACATAAATACGTTATCGGGATTTTTCTGGATATTTCTGGGGCTTTTGATAATGCATGGTGGCCAATGCTACTACTAAAAATGAAAACCCGCGGTTGCTACAAAAATATTTATTCTCTGGTTCACTCATACTTTTTTAATGGTTCCGCGAAACTCAAACTTGGACATCATTCGGTGACTAAATCTCTAACCATGGGATGTCCTCAGAGCTCAGTGATAGGCCCGTACGAATGGAATTTGTGGTACGATGATTTTCTCGCGATTCCGCTTCCTTGCGATTGCTCATTAACCGGGTATGCGGACGATGGGCTGCTGATCATTCAGTCAAGTACTCGGACTGGCCTTGAGAGTTTGGCTGAGACTTCCCTTCGTTTAATATCTCAGTGAGGTGATCGGAACCGTCTTACCTTCGCACCGCATAAAACCTATCAACTTATGTTGAAAGGTAACCTTAAGTCTTGGCCTAGTATAAGGTTTAATAACGTTCCCGTAAAAAAAAACAGTCTGTATGCTACCTCGGTATGGTATTAGAAAATAACTTTCTATTTATTGAGCATGTAAAAACAGTAGGTGAAAAATCTGAAAAGAACTTATAAGCGTTGACGAGGATTTCCAAGGCTACTGGGGGTCTATCATTCCTAACGTTAGAAGCAATCTATGGCGCTACTTACCTGGGTTGTATGTGTTACGGGGCACCTGTTTGGGCCGATAGGGCCACCATTAGGGAGGTACGACGTAAATTGCTACAAAGTCAACGTTTAGGGTTGATTTTCCTATGTAAAGCGTATAGGACGGTTAGCACTGAAGCCTTACCGGTATTTGCAGGTCTACTTCCAGTCGATATTGAGGTGCAGCGACGTGCTGCAATGTACTATTCTGCACGAAAGACTACGGACCCAGACTTTTTACCTCAACGTGATCGTGTCAAAATTTCTAGATTATTTAAACCTCAAACTGAAGTTTGGGAGGACCTTTAATCCGAATGGCAATGTACTCGTAGGTGGGAAAGTTCCATCAAAGGCAGACACCTCCACCAGTTCTTCCCATCGGTTCGCGAACGGCTGAATAGGATATGGCTGGAGGTGGATCACTGTGTTGCCCAATTTCTCACAGGTCATGGCAACTTTAAGAGTAAATTATTTTCCTTCAAGCTTGTTGCCTCACCATTATGTCAATGTTCTACTCCTGATTGCGAATACGAAAAATCCGCACATCATATCCTGTGGGAGTGTACTCTTTGGCAAACTGAGCGCAATATTGTGTTGGATAGTATTCAGCCTACGTCTGGAGTTGTCTATTACACGGACCTTGTGGAAACTAGAACGAATTTCCGTGCGTTCAAGCGTTTTTGCCAAACCTATTATTGGAATCAAGTGTAACAGCTCACAATATTAGGACCCATTAATATTAGTGTTTTTAACCAGTGGTGCTTGGCAACTAGGCTTACCCCAGTTGTAAAAACCCCCTTTGTGCCTAATGGCCTAGTTTTGTTCTGTCTCCCGCTTGATTAGGAGGGAAGTGGAAATTATGTTTTTCTTACTCCTCCGCAGTCTTTTCTGATTAGTTTTGTTGCGGGACCCAAGACAGTTTAATCATTTCTCTGGGACTCATCGCGCTTCATTGCCTCGGCGTTTTTTTCTGGTGGTCGCCACTGTTGATTCTGGCTTACAGAAGTTACAGTGGTTTGGGAATAGTGTGGCGGGCTTCTCCCAAAAAAAAAAAGTTATGATAGTCTAGGTGATGCTCAACCATAGTCTCTCGGAGAGACAGGTTTTGTGACCCACTAGCTCGTGAGTGAAATAACACGTGGTATAAAAATATTATTCAATATCTTCTCTGACCTTGAGACAGAATTCTAAACATGTCTGGGGTAAAAAATGGGTATCGAATGAATATTGTTAGACTGGACTGAAACCTAACCGCGTCTGATTTGTTTTATCAAAAGCTGACTGCAATATATGTATATATTTTTCTCTTCGTTCTAAAAGGCCTTAGTGACTACTGTTTGTTTTTATTTCATTCCCAGAATTTTGAAACAGACTCATTTTAAAGATCAAAAAAACAGGCTGAGAGCCTATACCGCCATGTGGTCCGCCGGCCGCCCACATAAATTTCGGTGCAGCAAGCCACAACAGATTCTTTAATTTTTACAGGCAGGCCATGTGGGCTGCCTGCGTACCACAACTAGCGCGCCAAAATCTATGACAATAGTACTTGTTGCAACCTGCACATATTTGTAAGGGCAGGCCATACGTGTAATTAGGTCAGTTGCTCGCGCGCCGCCCACATGGCCTGCTGTAAAAGTTTTCGCGCCAATTTCACACAAACTTCGCGCGCGTGTTTAGAAAATGTCGAGTTCTAGTGACTCTGATTATCAACCACCACCATGTTATGATCGATTAAACTTTAATTTTCTATGATTATGTTTTCATATAATTTCTCTTTTTTATTTTATATCAAAACAATTTCTTTTCTTTGATCTCATTTTTTTGTGACAACATAATCAATAAAAATGACTTAATAAACTAGCTTTACTTACTTGACTTTGAACCTTATAAATCTATAAATATAGTCCGATTTACATCGATTTTTTTTTCATTAGTAGCTCTTTCACTCACCAATTTAAAGCAGACGACACCGAATCCTTATCTGGCAAGCCAAGCTCTATAAAAATAAATGAATTTGTGGGATCACAGCGGACCACACGGCCTGCTGGTAAACTTAACTACGTGTCCCGCCGGCCGCCCACATGGCGTGCTGCAAAAGTTACACAAAATCTAGCGTGGCGTGGTATAAAAGACATTGCATGGCCCGCGCGCCGCCCACGTGGCCTGTTGTTCTAGAAAAACCTTAAATATGAATGGCGGTGAGAGTGTTAAATGTATTTTTTGTTGTATCTGTTTTTGCATAAAAAAAAATGGCCAAGTGCGAGTCCAACTCGCGCGCAAAGGGTTCCGAATGAATCACATATTTTGTAAATGGCTTATAAAAAAATTAAAAATCTTTTTAAGACATTAACTTGAAAATACCAATTAAAACTTATACATACGCGTCTGCCTGGGTTCGCGGATAATTTCAAAAGAGTTACCGCGGCCCTTGATAGGCAACTGAAGGAACAAGGGTGCAAACACGATTGTGCCATCTTATTTGGTTGAGAGTATGGAACGCGTAGGTACTGAATGGTAAGCTCTTGGCATACCTAAAAGCTAACGATATCCTTAGTGACCGACAATACGGCTTCCGCCGAAATCGGTCAACTGGGGATCTTCTAGCGTATGCCATTCATTTCTGGAGTGAGGCCATCGAGAAACACGGGGAGGCACTTGCGGTCTCCCTTGACATATCGAAGGCCTTCGACAGGGTCTGGCACGATAGCCTTATTGGCAAGATTCCTTTCTTCGGCCTGCCCACCGGATTGTGTAATTGGATTGCAGATTTGAGACCAAGACATATTCATTATTTCCATAGTAACGGGAAGGTAGTTAGTTACGCTATCGAAAAAAAATGTATCAAACGGCAAGTTATAAAACTTTTTGAAAAAACCTTTCAAAGCAACCTTTCGGACTGTGTTGGTTGTTTCTTTGTTGTACTCTATCTGTGGCCATAAGATCGACTGGGACGGTTCTCAATTCATCGAAATCTGGTTCTCAATTCACCGGAATCTTTTTTTTTTATGTATGTTTCCCGATTACTCGAAGATGCATGAACCGATTTGGAATAATAGATTGTTTTACAAGGGTCGAAATTAACCAGTTCCCATAAGTGGGATTTAGACTAGTACTCAATAACAACTATTCGTATTATCTGTTATTTCTATTTTGTATTTATTAATCTGTCTCGTTCTTATATATATATATTATATATATATATATATATAATCTGTCTCGTTCACACCCGCTTGATTGAATCTTGCTAAATCAAGAAGCACCTAACCTAATATCCGAAAATCCAAATTATAGTCTTACAAGAAGATAATCATCCTTGAAAAGTGACAACTATTTCTAGTCGTATATTATATTCTGTTCCTAACTTTCAGTTCGGAAGACACTAATTGATTGATTTTGATTTTTAAAGGTCTTTATTAACGATCGATGTTGTTTACAAACGATCTTATTCTATTTGTATACAAGTCCTGATTTATTCTATTACATTTACACAATTGATAATTCTCACCGTATTTATGACGTGCAGTGGCGTCCAACACACGAAGAACTCCATAATGATGACAAACAGCATTCGTATTACCTGAAAGAATAATAAAATTAATATTTGTCACTAGCGAGCCGGTTTCGCACAAGTGCAATGTTATTATTTTCGATTTCCCAAAATTTTCTTATAGACAAACCTTGTCTAGATAGTTATGAACACAACAAAATAAATTTTCTGTAATTTACACACTTATTTTTTGTGATCTCAACAAACCCTCTCATTTGATACCCTTTTTATATAATTACATATTATGTTATGTTATTATTCTTTATTGTACACATATAACATATAAATAAAACACAAATTAACAATTATTTACAAAGGCGAGCTTAACCCAGCATTTGGGTTTTCTTACAGCAAACCTCAGGGTGAAAAATACATTTGCATAAGTAGGTAGGTACATCTTAAGTGCACAACAAAAACTTAAAAAAAATCTGTTACTTAAAAATAAACTAAACAAATATGTGATACATAAACATACTAAATACTATGGGTATGGCTAATAAAGAAATCCTTTTACATAACATATTACGAGTCATACCGACAGGAAGTGCTCCCTAATTCCTCTCCTAAACACCTCCAACGAAGGGCTAGCCCTAAGAGTGTCCCGGGCCTGCGGACGGCGAGTAGTGGGTAACTCGCCGTCCGATCAGCACCAGGCCCGAGAGTCGAGGGCGCGTAGTGTTCCACGCGCGCCTCAAAGAGTTGTCAGCAAAGGACGGGGCCTGCCACGGCCAATGCCTGCCCGGGGGTGGAGGATAAATTCGAAAGAGTTACCTCGTCCCCGGGCACGTAGGGCAGGGAGGAACAGGGGTGGGTTTCGCTTCCGTGAACAATCCCACGGGAACTGCTATTTTTTCCGGGATAAAACGTAGCATATGTTACTCGCTGATAATTCAACTTTCTATTGGTGAAAAAATGATTAAAATTGATCCAGTAGTTTTTATATTTATTCATTACATACAAAAATATAAATCTTTCCTTTTTATAATATTAGTGTAGATTATTAGCTCCACCTGAAAGTATGTAAAAAATCTTAGAAGTTAAATTTGACCCACTACCCGGTTTCCGATTGAGCTGAAATTTTGAAAGAAAGAAAGAAAACGTTGCAAAAAAAAAGAGAGAGAGAGAGAGAGTTGTTAAAAGTTTCTTACATGTTTAGTTTGGATATTGTCATCCAAACTAAACATGTAAGAAACTTTTGGCTTGGTCAGTTAAGTGACGTCATTTATATACAAAATGGCGTACTCCCAAAGATGGCGGAGTAGTTATATTTTCATCCATTCCCATGTTATAGGTATCTAAAAATATGCGTGTTTCTATAGTTTTCTTAAACAATAATATTTTGGAAAAAAATAAAAGGTATATAAAATTGTTCACAGCGATATTGGAAACATAGACAGACGCACGTGACTACCCCTTCGGGGATTAGGTACATGCGTGAAAGATTGTTATATTAATATTGTAGTCAAAGTTATTAGTACATAAAATATTATACAATAGTTTATAATGTTAATGTTAATGTTTTGAAATCTGATGTTTACCAAAATTACACCAAGTAACAATCCAGTTGGCAGAATATTGTTTGGATTGACAGCATATTAAATGGATTTGGTTTTCGAGACTCAAATACTCAACTACAATCTGTTTACTTGATGTTTATTGAAGTGTAACCTAAAGGTTTAACAAGAGTTTATTTTCTAGTCGATTGCTGGCTGCACAATGAAATTCGACCATGAGAGTATCAAGTAGAATATGCTATTGGTGACTGACATATGTAGCGTCTAAAAATACTATGAAAAGTGATATTCTTTTGGCAATAACTATTTTCAAAAAATCCGAAATGTATGGAACTGACTTGCAAACTTTACCGATATAGCCTGAAGAATCGCCAAGTTTAAGTAACAGTAGTTACCTATATTGCTCGCAGAACAAATTAATGACTGATGAGGCCGAAGAGTTCTCTAGTTGCGACCGCATACCGGAACACATAGCGTTGGAAGGCCTCCCACGTGGTGGAACGATGAACTTGTGAGGCACACGAATCCGGAAATCTGAGAACCGCGCGTTGTGGTGACACTTGGGGGTGGCCTATGTCCAGTGGACGTTTTTTGGCTGAAATGATGATGATGATGATGATGATGACAAGCGCTACCAAAACGTCACGTAATCAATCCCTTACATTTTTAGCATTTTGACAATCGCATTCGCAGATATAATGCCACTATGTTAAGAGCTGGCTTGCACCTTAAAGGTTATAAAGCATCATTGAATCCTGTTAAAAAGATATTCTATATTATTGGGTGTAAATAAAAAGACGGTTTCCACAGACGAAAGCCACATAATTCTACCTATTACTTGGATATTTTTTATGCACTACACCCTACCTGAGAATCCACTGGTTCTGGAACTATTGAAGGTCAAAGTCGCAATAATTTTTCTACTTTTAACGAAAATTAATTCCAAGTGTTATGTACTAAACTTTTTTCCAAATAAAACAAACATTACCTGAATTTTCGATGTTTCTTAACAAATTACGCATTTGAAGTTACAAAAACGCAATGAATATCAAACGTATCCCACAAGTTCCTACGTGGCTTAGAGCAAAGAGCTTAACTCCGCTTGCCTGGGTTCGCGTTACATGCACGCAATAAAAAATAATAGCTTTTTTTACATATCTAAATATAAAAGTCGCTTCCCAGCAATGATTTTTGCTCAAAGCTACTTTGTTAGACGTACAATATGTTGACGGCTTTCTGATGTGTTATTTAAAATATTTTCATCAATCAATGGTTTCCTTTTATCTACTGTGAGTGGGGTGGTAGGCAACTCGCGTGAAAATCGACCCGTGAAAAGCTGTCAGAACCAATTACTGTTACATCATTGTGATGTGAACCGAATAATACTCAGCTTGGCTCGAGATTGCATATCTATTGAATTTCGTGTGATTTTACTTTTTCGTATTGCATAGATGTTGGCATGAATGACTATTGAGTGGCGTTTTTATGAACTGCTCTCAAAATATAATTATCTGAATGTTTACTCAAATTGTATCTCAATCATCATCTTTCTCAAAATAAGTTCAATCAATCTGCCTAGCCTTTTCCCAACTATCTTGGGGTCGGCTTGCAGTCTAACCGGATGCAGCTGAATGCCAGTACTTTACATGGAACGACTGCCTATCTGACCTTACAATCCAGTTACTGAGTAATACGATACCCCTTGGTAAGACTGGTTGTCAGACTTTCGGGCTTCTGACGACCCGTAACGACTGTCAAAGATCCACGATTGACAGTCGCGACCAGCGGCTTAACGTGCTTTCCGAGGCACGGAGAAGTCTCCGTATGTTAAGATCACCCATCCATGGACCAAAACCGGCAAGCGTAGCTTAACCTGATGGATCGACCCGTGCGGCTGTTATTACTGTAGCCACGAGCTCCTCCTTAAAAAATCGACCCGTGAAAAGCTGTCAAAACAAATTACTGTTACGTCATTGTGATGTGAACCGAATAATACTCAGTTTGCCAGTTCAATAGGTTTACACGGCTTGAGATTGCATATCTATTGAGTTTCATGTGATTTAACTTTTTCGTATTGCATAGATGTTGGCATGAATGATTATTGAATGGGGTTTTTATGAACTGCTCTCAAAATATAATTATCAGAATGTTTACTTAAATTGTATCTCAATAATCAGCTCTCTCAAAATAAGTTAATTAAAAAAAAGAAAAAAACATTTTATTATAAAAGTTTTTAAATTCATATATAAAATTTCGTGTCTGTGCTAGCGTGACGGCTGACAGGACTGAATGGAAGAAAAAAACGTGTTGCGCCGACCCCAAGTAACATGGGATAAGGGCAGGAAGATGATGATGATGATGCTGAATATCGATTCACGTCATGCTAATCATAAAAATGCATTATTATCGAAACTGAATGAGAACGTAAAAATTCAACTCCGTAGGATAAGAGGAAGTGATTCTAATTCATTCATTCTTGCAAGATTTGACCCAAACAAACATACAAACATTGCTAGTTAAATAAAAACTTGTAAAAAAAACTGGCCAAGTGCGTATCGGATTTCGCACATTAAGGGTTCCGTACTAAATATTGGTATTTGTTAGTAAAGGTTCGTAATAATGAACATTATCACCAAATTTCAAGTTAATAGGTCAAAATTATTCGTAACAAAATTTTGTGACAGACGACGTATGGACACGTGAGTGACAAACATAGGGCTCCGTTTGGACCCTTCGGGTACACAACCCTAAAAAAGGTTAAGTATCGAAATGGACCTATGTCATGTCGATTTTCCTTAATTTGCTTTGATTTCTAGTGGTTAAATAAGGCACTATAGGTATATTGTAAGGAACCAATTGTCTTAAGAATTTTAATGTTTGTTAATGACTGTTTGATGACAAAATAAAAATAAAAAATCTTTTTACAATTTAGCTCAAAAAAAGATGATCTTAAGGCGCTATTAGCTGCCAACGACCTTGAGTGGTTAGGTTGCGTGTTCTGCGCTGAGCTCACGTAACGCGTCGTATGTCCACCCAGTAATAGGACTCGCCCATCAAGGAGCGCTGTCCGAAATTAGACGCATTATTAATTTATAACACATAAAACAGCAAGTATTAGACTAAAACACTGAGACTAAATTATAAATAGTGAAATGATCTTTAAAATGGTGAAGGTTTCATAAAAATACGCTTTATAGTTTTTGCGTGATTCTCAATTTTTTAACCGAGTTAGACATAACTTTACAAATTAATTACACTATGTTTTAAAAACATAATTTTAAATATTCTGAGATCAAATTACGACGGATATTGTCTAGAGTAACATATATTTTTTTAAAGAAATAAGACAAGTCATTTAGACGTGATGTTCAATTAAAAACCATTAAAAGTCGTATAACTGCGCCTTAAATTTTAACTTTATCTCGCTTTTTAGACACTGGACAGTGGACACTTCCCACATAGTAAAACATTGATTTCACAATAGGGTGGAGCGTCAACGATTTTTATTAATTTTCAATATTGAATAGCACTAGAACGTTGCATTGCACTCTGAATTACATTTAAAAAAAAAAACATTGAACCTATTTTTAGCCCTCGACTGCCGGTTGAAGATTATGAAACATCATTAAATTGAGCTATTTACAAAACATCATTTAATAATAAAAAAAAAATTTTTTTATTGCCATAATACCCTAAATATCACTAATTTTATTTATGAAAGGTCAATATAGAGATAAACGTAACACAAAGTTATATTAATACGACGTCAAAGTGAAGAAAATATACAACAATCGCGGGTATCTTTGTAAGTTGAGTGATTTACTTGATCTATTATTTTAATTTCTAACTTAACATTTCGTTTGTTTACTGTTACTTTTAACTTTATAAGACCTAAATTAGATGGAGCAACCAGCGTTCATCAACTTTATTCCGGGCCAATAGGAAAAGCAATGGAAAACTGTACTGGGGGGTTAGACAAAATATTTTTCTGTTATCGTCCATGCTAACGCTTAGTGCAAAATGTATAGCAAGGACATTACATGCGGAGAGAACTGTCACGTGACTCACGCCCAGTATTGTCGTTGCCATACATTTTGCATGAAGCGTTAGCGTTAGCGCTATTATAAAAGTTATTTGGCTAGGGGGGCTGATATCAGTATATGTCACTGCGTTTTCTGCAATCCCGTCAAACATGCCTGCTTAACTGAAGAAAAATGAAAATAGTCTGAGTACAAATCAGAAATATTTATACCAATTGTATCTAGTAATAAGCAACGGGTAATGTTCTCAAGATTTTTCTAACAAAAATCCAGGAAAAATGGCTCATTCACGATGTTTAACAACAGCTAACAGAATAGTGAGACTATAATGTAGCCACACCTAAACTTTCAACTCATTTATAAAAAAAAAAAATGCCTACAAATTAATTGATTTCTCACGATATTTGAGCTCTGACGTTAAAATGATTATTAATCCAGTTATACAAAGAATTTTTTTTTTTTCACATCCTGAAAACCTATTATTGGCCCTGTTAAACGATAACCGGCTACATTTAATAAATTCGGATTAAGGCGAATAATTACGACAACAAATAATCCGAAACTTAGGATATAAATATTTAAAGTTCCGAACTAAAACTTTGAGGCCGATGACAATACTGATATGATTGTATGGAGTGAGTCACAAGTTGCGTCTCCTCCAATGCTAAGGATATCAGTGACAACGAATTGGAAGACCTGGTTGCATGAAACTCTTACATTATGATGAAGTTGCCGGATTATCCTTGTCACACACAAGCAGTAGAGCAATGTGTGTGAAATATGGTCGAAGCATCGATTACTGTAGCTGGTGAAAAAACCAGAGATGGATTTATTCGTTCTAAAATAAATCTCGCGCAAGTATGCCATATTTTGAAACGAAAATGAATTTTAAAATACAAAAAGAAATCTCAAGAATTTGTCATTTGGCTTTTAATTTCATGTCTCCATTTTCATGTTTTTCCTAAATAATGATTTTAGTCTATAAAATGAGTGTTTTAAAGCTACCTGTACGCTGAAATGTAATAAAATTTTGATTTTGTATCATTCTGTATATGTTTAAAAATATGCCTAATTTAATAAAATTAAAGCAACTTTGAGCTAAAGTAGAGGGCTAATATATGTGTCAAAAAAATAAACAAAAATAGATTTAGAAATAATTTTGTCAAATGCATCTTTGTGCAAGTATTCAAAATCGATTCGATGACTTTTTTTTTCTCCATACATTAACGCTCCGGGTGGAGCGTTATTGTAATATTCTACAAGCGGGCCTACGGACGGCGAGTAATGGGTAGCTCGCCGCCCGATCAACACCAGGCCCGAGAGTCGACGGCGCGAAGTGTTCCACGCGCGCCTCAAAGAGCTTTCAGCAATAACGATGGGGCCCGTCATGGCCGATGCCTGCCTGGGTTGTTTTTTTTATTAATAAAAACGGGTTAGGGTTAAATTCGAAACACAGTTACCTCGCCCCTGGGCACTCAGGGCAGGGAAGGAACAGGGGTGGGTTTTAGTTAGTAAGAGTCTGACACGCCCTCCCGCTCCACTCTAGAGCAGAAGATGTCATTGGATGATTTTCCACCCCACAATAAAAAAAAAACCCTATTCCACAATCATGTTATAAGCAATTCATTTCAATTCAATTTTGTATACAGTGTTTTTTACTAACATTAGGTTAAGACTTTTGCTAACAATAATTATATGGATTTGATTGATCTGAAAAAAATAAAATAATTATATGTATTTTGTTTCTTTATTTGGTGTCGGTACCGTATGGTGTCGGACGTAAAAGAATAGTACCATCCCATCACTTCCCGTGGGTGTCGTAAGAGGCGACTAAGGCAGCTTGAGCCCTAGTGCATACTACTAAAGCACCTTGGGCCACCCGCGCGGTGGCGGGTAAACCACCAACAACAGCATTCCCAAGGAGGGTTGGCGTCAGGCAGGCGGCCGGCTATAAAACTTTTGCCAAAACCTTTTTGCATCATGGTCTGGAAAAATATGATGTGCGATAGGGCTAGGGCGTACCCCACAGGCGACGCGCAGGGGCAGCACCCGGCTCCTGTGGGAAATGGACAAGGGTTGTCGCACCAGGACGGGCGGATGCGACGTAAGACGCAAGCTCGGAGAGTGAGAGAATTAAGATTGAGGTGTGCGAGCTGGAATTTAGGTACTATGACTGGAAAAGGAAGAGAGTTAGCAGATGTTTTAAAAAGGCGACGGATAAATATAGCGTGTTTGCAAGAAACGAAATGGAAGGGTGCAAAAGCAAGAGAATTAGGAGAAGGATATAAGTTTTATTACTGTGGAAGTGATGGCAAACGGAATGGTGTGGGCATAGTTTTGGATAGTGAGTTAAAAGAATGTGTGGTGGATGTTAAAAGAGTAAGTGATAGAGTGATAGCTATTAAAGTGGTTGTGGAGAGTATGATAGTAAATGTTATTAGTGCGTATGCACCCCAATCAGGATGTGAGGATAGTGTAAAAGAAAAGTTTTGGAAGGACTTCGATTGTGTGATGATGAATGTACAGGAGAGTGAAGAGGTGTTTGTGGGGGGTGATTTTAATGGGCATGTAGGAAGTCTGAAGTACGGTTATGAGAGAGTGCATGGTGGTTGGGGGTACGGAGACCGTAATACTGATGGCGAGACATTGCTGCAAGCTGCTTCGGCTTTTGACCTGGCAATAACTAACACCTGGTTCAAAAAGAAAGACGAACACCTGATCACTTACAAAAGTGGCCAGCACGCGACCCAAATTGACTTTTTCTTGGTGAGACGAAACAGTCTCAAAACAGTCAAAAACTGTAAAGTGTTGCCAGGCGAATGCTTAGTCTCTCAACACAGGCTCATATTGATGGACGTAACAGTCAGTGTCTCGTCCAGTAGGAACAAAGAACGGCCCCCACCCAAAATCAGATGGCGTATGATAGAAAATAAGGAGTGTGCAAGTATGTTTAAGAGTCAAGTGGTAGATAAAATGATAGAAATGAAGGATATGGAAGGAAAATCTCTGGATGAATGTTGGAAAGAGATGGCGGATTGTATAAGGCGAGTAGCAAAAGATGTGTTTGGAGAATCGCAAGGTAGAGGCATGATAGAAAAGGATACATGGTGGTGGAATGAAGATGTGCAAAAGATGCTAAAAGAAAAGAAAATTTCGTTTAAAGTATGGCAGAATGTAGAAACCGGAAATGATAATTTGAAAGAAGAGAAAAAGAAAATTTATAAAGAATGGAAGAGGAAGGCAAAAAAGGCGGTTGCAGTTTCCAGGGCTAAGGCGCAGGAAAAGTTATATAATTTACTGGACAGCCCTAGAGGCCAGAAGGAGCTCTACCGGATTACAAAATTAAGAGAAAGGAGAACGAGGGATATAATGCATATAAAATGTATGAAAGATGAACTCGGTAAAGTCTTGTCGAAAGATGACGAAATAAAAGAGCGATGGAAGGTTTATTTTGAAAAGTTGATGAACGAAGAGAATGAATGGAGTGGTGTGCTCAAAGAGGTACAAGTAAATATGGGTTTGTTGAGAGAAATTAGCATGGATGAAGTAAGAAAGGCAGTTCAATGTATGAAAAATGGAAAGGCCATGGGCCCTGATGACATACCAGTGGAAGTATGGAAGTGTTTAAAAGAGGATGGATGTATGTGGCTGACTTTATTCTTCAATAAGTTGTTGTATGAAGAAGTGATCCCACAAGAATGGTGCAATAGTTCGCTAGTGCCCATCTTCAAGAATAAAGGGGATGTACAGGACTGCAACAACTATCGAGGGATAAAGCTCATGTCACATACTATGAAAGTATGGGAGAAAGTGATAGAGAAAAGATTGCGAGAGGAGAGTGAGATTACCCCGAACCAGTTTGGGTTTATGCCAGGTCGAGGGACAATGGACGCCACCTTCGCTCTCCGTCAATTGTGCGAGAAGTACAGACGTGTGTACAAGAACTTGCACATGGTGTTCATTGATCTTGAGAAAGCGTATGATAGGGTACCTCGGGATGTGTTGTGGTGGGCCTTGAAAGAGAAAGGTTTGCCTGGGAAGTATGTTGAGTTGATTCGTGCTATGTACAGACAATCTAGTACCTACGTCCGGTCGGCTGCTGGCAACACCGATAAGTTCAGTGTGGCTGTAGGCTTGCATCAAGGGTCGGCTTTAAGTCCTTACCTCTTCCTGTTGATTATGGACGCTCTTACGTCGGAAATACAGGAAGAGGCACCCTGGTGCATGCTGTTTGCCGACGACATTGTTCTGGTCGGTGAAGATGGACCTGAGATCCAGAGCAGATTGGAGAAATGGCAACAGAAGCTGGAGAAAGTTGGCTTGAAAATCAGCAGAACCAAAACTGAATACATGTTCTGCGATTTCGGCGGTCTCTCCAGTTCTGAAGCTGTAGTGCTAGATGGCGCGCTTCTCCCAGTCTGCTCCGATTTTCGGTATCTCGGTTCACTCGTGCAAAGCGATGGCGAAATAGATCGGACTGTTAAGCACAGAATTAACACTGGATGGATGAAATGGCGGCAGGTCACCGGGACTATCTGTGATTCCCGCATTCCCCTAAAACTTAAGGGGAAAATTTATAAAACAATGGTCAGACCTGCTGTCTTGTATGGTTCAGAATGTTGGGCCACAAAAGGGATGAATGAAAAGCAATTGCATGTAGCTGAGATGAGAATGCTAAGAGCGATGTGTGGTGTTACGCGCATGGATAGAATTAGGAATGAGTATATAAGAGGAAGTCTGAAAGTGGCACCGCTGACTGAAAAGTTGTGTGGAAATCGGTTGTCGTGGTATGGGCATGTGATGCGGAGGAATGAAGAAAATGTCGTGAGGAAAGTCTTGTGTATGGATGTGGATGGCTAGAAGAGTAGGGGAAGGCCAAAGAAACGATGGTTGGACTGTGTGAAAGAGGATATGGGTAAAAAAGGGGTGACTACAGAGATGACGACTAATAGAGGAGTATGGAAGAAAAAGACATGTTGCGCCGACCCCAAATAAATTGGGATAAGGGCAGGAGAATGATGATGATGTATTTTGTTTCTTTGTTTTTTGACACCGACTTCCGTAATTTATTTTGCAATTATAGTGTAAGCATATTCTTTTTTGTAAATCGGTTGTATTTTTTGTAAAAAAATTATTTTTTACTTTTAGTTATTGTACGCCAGAACTAAAACTAAATAATACAGATATGCCAGAACGGATACCCCCAATAACACGGAATTTGAACATAATTGGAGACAACCAAAATGTCTGTGTAAACATGTTTTTTGTTTGATTGTTTAAAAAAATGCTAAAACAATTTCGATTGAATTTATATGGAACACCTCTTAAATATTACCTAACAAACAAAAAAGAAAAATATAGAGATGAAAAGAGCACCTCCTCCTTTTGCAAGTAAGTTAAAAAGGAACCGAGAAAATTACTAGTCACATTATTAATTACGAAAGAAATACAGGCAAAGTAAAACAAAGCATAATGAAAATAAATGCCCATGCAAAATTACAGCTTTCTAGTACTAACAGTCTCTAAGCTAATCCAAGGACGGACAGAGCGAAACTATGAGGGATCCTTGTTAGTACTAAATTAGTATTTTATATTGCAAAATAGATCTAACATGATAAAAAGTTTTCAGAATGAAATTGTTTACAATCACACTAGACTTTCAATATTAACAAATCTAGTCGAACAACAAAAATATCTCATAACTATTAATTTCTTTGTTATTCATTAGGTCGTCAATTGAAACTTTTTCGTTCATAAAGTTAAAGAAGAATAAATTATGACTTTATTTTCCTCTTCGCTCAGTTTTCTTTCAAAAGAATTAATCGCATTGAAAGTCTCCTTAGTATTACGGAGGATTTTTGTCCACAGCTTATTATGAAACGGAGAGGTATTGCCTTCACGGTGCCTCCATTGAGAATCATTTGAATGCAAAAAGTCAATCACATTCCTATTCAAAACAGTAAAAGGATTTCCGTGTTTTCAGGCCATTAATCACAGTCAACGAGGTCTTGTAATTTTTAAAATTAATTGATTGATCTGAAAAAGTATTTTGTACTGCGACGAACTTATTTGCAAACATTTGTTAAAAAAACTAAAAGCACGCTATCATTGAAATGTATGGATAAATAACAAACTTTTTTACAAAAAAAAAACAACAACCGACTTCCAAAAAAGAAAATACACTAAAAATTTAAAAATAACTTTAATTTCGGAAGTCGGTGTTTGTATTTTATTTCTTCGTTATTTGAGACCGACATCCGAAATTAAAGTTTATTTTATAATTTTTAGTGTATTTTTTTTTTAGTCGGTTATTTTCTTTAATGTTTTTTATTTTTCACGTTTTAGTTATTATACCCGAGTAATCGGGAACAGACATAAAAAAAAACAAAAAAAAAGGTTCTGACGAATTGAGACCCTCCTCCTTTTTAAAGTCGGTTAAAAATAATTAGTCCGCCATATTTAATTTAGAATGACGTCACTTAGCTAACCATGCATTGTCGTCAGTCCTTGATAAGTGTGCGAAGTTTCAATTCAATCCGAATTAAAGTGCCGACGTTTTAAAGTGTGTGGGAATCATGTTCAAAGATTACATAGATACTGTATACTAAGCTAATAAACGCGTAGAAACGTACTTAGCGCTTTTGTGAGTCGCCGAGTGCTTACTGCGGCCGGTTAGGAATATTATTTTATTAGCTCCAACTGTTACTGTGTAAAATAAACTTAGAAATTTAATTTGACCCACTTCCCGATTTCCGATTGAGCTGAAATTTTGCACACATGTTTATTTTGAATTATAATGCGTGGCTAGCTAAGTGATGTCATACTAAATCTGATATGGCGGGCTCCCAAAGATGCTGGACTACTTATTTTCTATACATTCCCTTAATATCGGTACCTATCAAATGCAAGGGAGGCGGCACACGTTAGGGAGACTCAACAGAGACAGAGTCGCCCTAGCGCCCCCAGCAGCAGCCGTCGCAGGAGACGCCAGGGGCTGCGAGACGATCTCCGGCCACCGTAGACCCGGGCCTGCGGACGGCAAGTAGCGGGTAACTCGCCGTCCGATCAGCACCAGGCCCGAGAGTCGACGGCGCGTAGTGTTCCACGCGCGCCTCAAAGAGTTGTCAGCAAAGGATGGGGCCTGCCACGGCCAGTGCCTGCCCGGGGGTGGAGGATAAATTCGAAAGAGTTACCTCGCCCCCGGGCGCGTAGGGCAGGGAGGAACAGGGGTGGGTTTTAGTCAGTAAGAGTCTGACACGCCCTTCCGCTCCACCCTTGAGCGGAAGGAATCATAAGATGATTTCCCACCCCCCAAAAAAAAAAAAAAAAAACCTATCAAATGCAAGGATTTGCTAAAAAAAAGTGTTATTTTTTTGGCTCTTTTTTTAGTCGATTATATTTTAGGGTTCTGAAAGTCCGAATGAAAAAACGGAACCCTTATAGGATCAATCGTGTGTCTGTCTGTCTGTCACAGCCAATTTGCTCCGAATCTGCTCGACCGATAGAGTTGAAATCATACACACATGAATATCTGTGACCCAAACAAGGACGTGTACCCTAAATAAATTAATTTGGAATATGGGGGTATTTATTGGGGTGAAAATTGGAAAGTAAAAAGTCTAAGTTTTTCAAACTGTGTTGTGCGAGTGTGCGACATGTCAAATGAAAGGGCACATTGTGAAAGTCTCAAATATATTTTTTTCATAATTTTGAAAATAGGTGAAAAATTTGCATTCTCCCCGCTCCTTATCTCCGAAACCACTGGGCCTAAAATTTTGAAAAAAAGAAAGTAGTTCTTTACTCATAGATTACAGGAAAACCTATAAAGTGGAGGCTGTTTAAAAAAAACCTTAAAAAAAATATTATTTGTTCGGAACCTCATTCGGGCGAGTCCGACTCGCTCTTGGCCGGATTTTTATAATATAACTTCTATTTTACTACGCGAGAGGTGATTCGTTAGGCTCTAGGGACTAAGCAATTTCGACTTCAGTACGTGAATCCAACACTCATCACTCATCTGCCTAGCCTGTTCCCAACTATCTTGGGGTCGGTTTCCAGTCTAACCGGATGCAGCTGAATACCAGTGTTTTACATGGAGCGACTGCCTATCTGACCTCCACAACCCACTGGGTAATACGATATCCCTTGGTATGACTACGACTGACTGACGACTGTCAAAGATCCATGATACGAACGATATCACTAGGAATTAGTTTAGTTTTATTTTATTTTTGCTTGGATACTAGGCTTTTGAAAATTAATGTGCGTTTTTAATCTGTGCAAAATAAATATTTTTTCTTTCTTTTCATTCTTTTTCTTTCTTTCCATGATTGACAGCCGGGACCAACGACTTAACGTGAATCCAAACATGGAAAACAAATTCTAAATGCTGTGCTTGCGCAGTGAACACGAATGATTCTTTCCGTGAATTAATGTTTTATGCTTTTCTGCAAAAGCTAAAAGCTAGCGAATATTAGCCTACCAAATTCGAGAAGTGACATGCTCACGCTAAAAACTTTGAAATGGTTTTAAATACTACATCATTACATTTTCAGTCCATTCCAAACCTGAAACGTAATTCTCTGGCCCGAAATGTTAATGGCATTTCATTCTGATCATACGGCGCAATTAAAAACATCACTGACCCCGTCGGCGTCGCACGAATTAAAACAAGATGGTATGCAATTTTGTTCGAAGCGTGGTAGTTATTAGTATTTGAGTTAAATTACCTAGCGTGAGATTAATCTGTCTGTCTGTTTCTTTGACACGTAGTTTTATTCCAAAATTGTTAGTCGATCGTTATTTTGAGTTGACAAAGTTTGCTGTCTCTTCTTCTTATTTATCCTCGCCATAATCCGTTACACGGAGCTGGCTTTCCTTATCATGAGGCGCCATATGGAACGTTGACTGGTATACTCAGAGTTGAGAATGAGGCTTTTCATCTCCTTTTGTACATTTGTCAATTAGGTGGTTTGAGACCTTCCACTAACCCACTTTTGAGTAGCCATGGAAAGGCAATTTTACAGAACATAATCATCGGGCCGTCGCATTACGCGTCCGTATCATCACCCCGAGTGTGTTTTAAACGTACTCGATCGTGTTAAAGTAAACATCAATTTGTACTAAATCTGTATAAGCTCCGCCTGGTGATAATAACGGGTAACCTCTTTTTTCTAAAGATTTCACATACGTGAACGTTTACGCAAACGCGTTCGTGTTCGTTAAAAAAACTCACACTAAGCCCTCTGAGGCTTGATCCGGATATTTGGATAGTGATGGGTGCAACTTTAAAACTGTCTCTAAGTTCTTCATTGCGAACCCGGTCTATGAGTGTTACTACAACCGCCCATCTTAGCATACGCATTTCAGAGTGGTGTGGAGCTTTTGTTTGCACTATTAAAAAAAAAAAAATTCTAAAAAACCCTACTGTAAAAAACAACTAAAAAGATCCAGACAAGGCACTTTTCACTTAGTCTGATGCACTTGGTGGCAGTTATTGGCATAAAATTTGTTATTAAACTAAAATAAGTTCCACCAACTGCATCAAACTGCTTGAAAAGTGACTTGTTTGGAACTTTTTCGTTGTTTTTTACCGTCGGGTTTTTTGATAATATTTTTTTTTCTACATTTTAGTGATTTTTGGAATCCACCTTGAACCCATTATTTTGATACCCCACTTAATGTAGTTCGTCAACTTTAATGTTTTTCTTTTTCACAATATAGCGTCTGGTTGTCGCCGTATTGTATTTTGATTACCGTCATGCCTTTATTAGCACTTGCAAGATTAAGACGAATCAATTGACTTAAGTGGTATCAAAATCGGCCCATGCGTTTAGTCTTTAAAGCGCCACAAAGGAACAAACACACATACGTACATACATACATAGACTGATAAACACATTACCCTCCCTTGCCTCGCGGAGTCGAGTAAAAATGTGTTGTGTTGAATCGGAATTAAACTAATAGATGAATTTGTTTTCAGATTACATCTTGAAATGTAATTAGAAAGAAAACCTCTTAAATGTTTTTTTTTATCATCCTTAGATAATTCAGACTAGATAGTACTACAACAACCAGTTAACTGTTTGAAGAAGCAAAAAAATATCATTTTTTTTTTTGTGGTGTGGGAAATCATCCAATGACTTCGCCCGCTCTGGGTGGAGCGGGAGGGCGTGTCAGACTCTTAGTGACTAAAACCCGGGGTGGGTTTTAGTCACGTTCCTTCCCTGCCTGAGTGCCCAGGGGTGCGGTAACTCATTTTCAGAATTTATCCGCTACCCCTAGGCATAAAGATCGCACTTCAACAGTTGATTGAAGAGGTATAGACGAGTACAATGTCAATAAAATCGTTCGTCTCGAGACAATAATTGTTCTTACAGTATAACTGAAAAAGTGCTAACAAGTATATTTTAGTGAGGTTTTTTTTTTATTGTTGATAGGCACGCGTTTGACCACTATCTCACCTGATGGTAAGCGATGATGTGGTCGAAGATGGAGCACGCCTGCCTAGAAGTAACCTATTCAATCTTGACTTAAAGACTCCCAGGTTGTAGCTATCAGGAAACACAGACTCCGGTGGGGAATTCCACTCCCTAGCTGTACGCACAATGAATGTTTTCTCAAAACGCTTTGTGCGTAGAGATGGGATGTCCACCATGAACCGATGACACTTCGTCGTACGTCTTGTGGTCCGTTGATGAAACGGGATTGGCGGAATCAAATTATGCAATTCTGTCGCACACTCCCCAAAATGTAACCAATAGAAAAACGACAGGCTAGCAACTCGGCGTCTATGTTCAAGACTTAGTTCACTGACTTATTTTTTTGAAACCAACAATAATTACTGGATTGTCTTATGTGACAGTTCCTACGTTCCAATTCACGTAATGTTGATTTTTAGGTCTATCTTTCATTCGTATAAAATGGGAACATAATAATACGAGTATCTGTGCGTATTCAAAGATTTTCTCCATATTTTTAGCTGGATATTACTGCAGAGGTTCTACTTAAGCTGACGTGTTTATCAATCTGTGAATAGATAATTTAATAGCATGTCCAAACTAAATATGTATAATATATAAATTTCAGTTCAATCTGAAACCGCGAAGTTGGTCAAATTTAACTTCTAAGACTTGTTTTCACAGTTAATTAGTTACTGGTAGTGCACATATGGGATTGAAACGTGGTCGCTCAGAATGGGCCAGCATCAGAAGGCTTAAAGTCACCCAAGGGGCAATGGAGAGAGCAATGCTCGGAGATTCCTTGCGTGATCGGATCAGGAATGATGATATCCGCAAGAGAACCAAGTTTACCGACATAGCCTTAAGAATCACCAAATTGAAGTGGCAGTGGGCAGGGCACACCGCTCGCAAAACAGATGGTCGATGGGGCCGAAAAGTTCTGGAGGAACAAGGTGGACCGATGACCTGGTGAGGGTCGCGGGTAGCCGATGGATGCGAGATGCACAGGATCGGTCGTTGTGGCAACATTTGGGGGAGGCCTATGTCCAGCTGTGGACGTCTTTCGGCTGAAATGGTGATGATGATGAGGAGAAGCGTGTTAAAAAAAGAAGAAAAGTTGGCTAACAAATTGTTTTCGCACAATGAAAAAGTGGTTTCTTTTAGGATTAAATCATATTGTTTCTAATATATAAATAGGTAGGCTTATTTATTCAATTCCGGTATCTCAAGAGCATCAGGTTTTCCCCTCAGGGCGTGCGCGCGTCAAACGTCAACATCTGTCAAGCCCCATTGACAGTCGGCCATCGTGCAACTACAGACTATATCATGTTCCAACTGTGTGAACCTTGCCACAGGGTAAAATACCTTGCGTAATAGTAATAATAGAGGTTTAAAACACGTGAATCGGGTTTTTGGCAAGTTTTTTGGCATGGCAAACAGCATTTTAGCACTGACTCACTGGTGAGTCATGAAGGAAGCAATACGGCGTATACATGTAGGTACTTTCTGATAACCTTGGAGCTTAAGGTAAACAATGGAAAAACAAAAACCATAAAATACGACCCGTCTAATTTAAATTACCATAAAACATTTTAGTAAAGCGTGCGATTATCTTTTTATTTCCTCAAGAAATACATTTGTTTTGTTTTTACTGTCTTCCTTTTGATAATGGATGTGTCTGTATGTTTGTGTTAAGCTTCTGAAATCCTCTAAGGTGCTGTTACGAGGTAAGTGAGTTCTAACGTGATCTGGTACTAGAAAAAACAGTGATTTCGTGCCCGTAGAAAATTTTATTATTTTACTTGGAAATTGTGAAAATGTTATGTAAAAAATGAGGATTTATCACTTAAAAAAAAAAATACTAGCGACCCGCCCGGCTTCGCAAGGAAGCAAATTAAGTATATAACTACACAAACCCTTCTATTTAATCACTCTGTCTATAAATGAAGAAATTATCAAAATCCGTTGAGTTTTTAGAAAGAGTTAGCTGATAAACAGAAAGACAGACGCGAAAAGTGAATGTTTTTCTTATATTTTTTTATACTCTACCTACGCAGGGAAGAAGGATCAGCATGAGAGCTGAAATCATGTAACAATCTGTGCCTAAACGTGACGCGTCCTTGATATTACAGTCTTAATTCTTGACCAATTCGAAAATCAAATCGCCGTTTAAGGAGTTTCACTTCTGAAGCAAGATGGAACCTTTTGCTTCGATTTTGATAACGCGTCAAACCTTGTAGTTTTATATTTGAAAAACCGGTTACGTGCGTGTCAGACATCGCACGTAACCGGTTTAGGTCAACAAGATGATTAATCTGTGAAAATTTGAAGACTGTAGTTCCAACCGTTTGGCTGTAAAACCTGTGTGACAGACGCCGGACAGACAGACAAACGGACGGACGGACACGTGAGTGACAGCAATAGAGCTCCGTTTGGCCTTTCGGGCACGGAACCCTAAAAAGAATGCAAGTTCGCCTTCTATTTTCTTTTTTTCAAATACGAACACTATTATATAAATCAGTTTACTTACTTTCCTCTTAGCCTCTATGCTCTTATCGATGTGTGTGGACCTGACGACGTGTCTGAACTCCAAGTCCACAGTGTGCATACAGTACGACTGTGTGCTGCTGTTGTCCACATCGAGCCGTTGCTCCGAGTCATCCTGTGAACAAAGAGATACATGACAGATTAATATGTCAAAAGGATTATGGTTAATGGGTTGTTGTGTACAAAGTAAAAATCATTGATTGTGCCTAAAGGTTCTGGAGTAGCGACCGCGTACCAGAAGACGCAGCGATGAAAGACCTCCCGAAAGGTGGAAGTATGAAGGAAATGTTCCTTCATACTTTTCACGGGCTTAAAATTAGCAGTTATTTTTAGCAACTTACTGTTAAATTTATGCACAGACAGATTTTTAACATAATTAACTCTCATTTCCTTCATACTTTACACAGGCTTACGACTGTCAACTTTTTCTGTTGGTGTATTTAAAATGAGAATCAATTTATTTACAACGATTTCTTTTTATAACTGTTTTTTTGTATTGTGTGTGTGTTGTTTACTGTTCATCTTCCTTTCTTTTGCGGCCTGGACTAGTGGAATAAAGTGAGACAAATATATATCCTTCCATATGTGCTGTGTGTGGTGCTGGGTACGGTAGCACCGCGCAAAGTACCTGAGCCTTTAGACAAAATACATTTCTGTTAACGTTAACGCTAACGCTTCGTGCAAAATGTATGGCAAGGACATTACCTGCGGAGAGAACTGTCACGTGACTCAGGCCCAGTAATGTCGTTGCCATACATTTTGAACGAATCGTTAGCGTCAACGTTAACAGAAATGTATTTTGGCTAAGGGGGCTGACACCTGACACCGCCGGCGGCCGCAGCCACTATCTATTATTTATTAGTGTTTGTGACTGTGAAATGTGACTGTTAAATATAACAGCTAACTCAGAATTTATTTAACAAGTGTTTGACACTAAAAACGCCACTACCTATTATTTTTGTGACTGTGAGTTTTGACTGTTAAATTTAACAGTTAACTCAGAAATTATTTAACAGGTGTTGACACTAAAAAAATTAACAGTGTTAATTTAGCAGCTAATCAATTTTAGACCCATCTCTAGTCGTCAGACGCTTCGCTGTTCGCACCGCGCGACAGCGAATGTTCCGTGGCCAGGCTGTTAGGATGCCAAACGAACACGTCTGGTCGTTGTGATTCCCCAACTGTTTCATTAACAACCAGAACATTTTATGACACCGATTTTGTGATCACATTAAAACTAAACCAATAATAATCAACAACAACTTCGCCACTTAAAATAATAATTAACGAACTTTTTAATACGCTTTCCGTGACTTAAAGTTAATATTGAACTTCTGCCGTTTACGAAGTTTATTTATAGTCTTGTCGAGGGTGGTAACCATTACGTTTATGATTTTTACTCTATTGCACTAATTGTCGCAAGAGAGCAGTGGTGGCCCACCACACCCCACCACTACACCACCGCCCCCAGAAACGGAGAAGGAAAACATCGTGAGGAAACCGGCATGTCCTAGAACCAAAAATTCGAAGACATGTGACATCTACCAAAAATTAATTTTAATAAAAATAAAATTAAAATTAAAACAAAATTTGTCTTCGCACTAACCAAAATAACCTAAGATTACGCCCATTATTACAAGTACCGTCTACAAATACAAATTATAGGTGTCACGATTAACCTGTTAAGCCCTGAGACTCACTGGTGAGTCGGACAAAAAAAAAACATATTTAAGAGAAAAAAAAAAAAAATCGGTTGTCAACCCGGGTTGTCGTCGGGGTTCAATTTGACAACCCGGATTTGGCCGCGGGGGCAGAAGGGTGCTTTTTGTATACGCAGTGCAATTTGATTTATTTTGCACGAGTGCGCAAATTTTGAGTAAAGAATACTTTAATGGGTGAATGTTTCTTTTTATGGTATTCTTTTTATAAAATAGTTATAAAAATGTGGATGCTTGTAATTAGCAATTGTCAGTTGTTATTATTTCGTTACCATTTACGTGTATTAGTCTGTAAGCTTTCTTAAAATTGTAAAAGTAAAATAATAAATAAAATAAATAAATAATTAAAAAAGTGATTAGTTTTAGCGTCATATGATCTAAACACAATTTACACGAACACTTGAAAAATAACTTATCAAAGCAAACCATTTCATTTTTACGGTATCGAAGGGTCAGTCATATTTTATGTCACTGACCATCATAAAATTTTATGGACCATATCGCAAATCGTAAATATTACGGCATGCAATGGTGTTAAAGCCTTATGTCATAATTAGGTCAAGTATTTCATTGCCTGTTAAATGCACGGAAATAAATAAAAATGAAATTTATTAAAAGCATTGTTTTGTCCCCAAACTAGGCAGCACATGTATCTTGGGGGCCGGAGTTGCGATGACATTATAAAAAGTCATGTTGTAAATAAAAGAGTCAATAACTAGGATGAAGTATTTTAAGTTAAATAATATTTTGGTTATTAGGTTACCTTTTAAAATTAAGCCTAGTAGTAAATAATACATACATTACGTTATCACTTAGCGGAATATAGTTTTGAAATCCAGCCTGGGCGTACATGAGGATTTCCCACTGCCGTCGAAACAAAAAAAAAACCTAACCTAACCTAGCCTATCATCTTCCAACCTTAGGCCATAATTAATACTTCCTGTTGGAACAACAACTTTTTACCCGACTGCGAGAGAAGGAGGGTAATGTTTTTCGAGAGTATGTATGTATGTATGTATGTCTATTTCTTTACTAAATAAGGTATTATTAGATTGGTCTTGACTACCGAAGTGACATAGGCTATATGAATTTAAAAAAAAAACAAAATGGCGACCGCCATTAGATAAAAGTAGTCGTATTTTTTTGTGACATGGTCATGTGGGGGTATCAAAATAAAGAACTTGAAAAGACGATTCCAAAGATATAATTCACAAAAATTTAGGAAATAAAATAATTGAAAATATCAAAAAACCCGACGAGATGCAGATGGTGGTATAAAATCTGTGATTGAACTTAAATAAATTCCACAAACTGCATCAAAATGCTTGAAAAGTGACTTGTTTAGTTGTTTTTTATCAGTTGGGCTTTTTGATATTTTCACATTTTTATTACTTTAAAAAGATTTCTTTCATTTGTGTGTAACTCTCTGCCATCATCTATGTTCCCTACCACCGGTAACCAGCTCTTACCGTACCCTTTGGGCTCGCTTGCTCCATTCACAGACCTTATTCATCGCTTACTATCATGTAAGTTCGAAATCGAGATCGAGCTCAACTCAAATAAAAAAAAAACAATAAAGAATGTTATTTCTTACACAAACCAACCATTCATATTATAACAACTTAAGGCGCAGTTATACGACTTTTAATGGTTTTTTAATTAAACATCACGTCTAAACGACTAGTCTTATTTCTTTGAAAAAAATATGTTAGTCTAGACAATTTCCGTCGTACTTTGATTTTCGAATATTTGAAATTAGTTTTTTATAACATAGTGTTATTAATTTGTAAAGTTATGTCTAAAGGATGATTCACGTTACACGTGGCGACACGGTGTAACATGAACGTGTACACCGGGCTCGGACGTGCCCCGGCCGTGCCCCAGCCAGGAAACAATTGCCGGTCAAACAATTGCACGGTCAAATATCTATAGTATACTTTTTGTATGAACTGATCCATGCTTGGCCGTGCCCCGGTAATCTGTGTGACAGGATTTCCTAGTGAAAATATCAGTCTTCCACAAAGGAATATTTGTGTCCATTGTGTAATGTTACTTTGTTTCACCCCTGTAGAAGAGAAAATAAATATTTATTATTATATTTTCTTTGGCCTTCTTAATCCTTTCGATCTACCCATGAAGCAATTCTCATTTCAGTGCTTATTTTGAAGCAAAAGGAGAAAAAAATTTATACAAAAAAAAACCGACTTACAAAAAAGAAAATACACTAAAAATTAACTTTAATTTCGGAAGTCAGTGTTTGCATTTCATTTCTTCGTTTTATGGCACCGACTTCTGAAATTAAAGTTATTTTTTAATATTTAGTGTATTTTCTTTTTTGGAAGTCTGTTGTTTTTTTGTAAAAATGTTTTTTATTTTTCACTTGTTAGTTGTTCCCCCAGAACTAAAAACCCAAATAAAATGGAACGTGGAATTTAAACTTGCTCGTATTATTGGAGAAACCCAAAACCTCATCGAGGTATACGTATTTTTCGTTTTTATTTAATTTTTCAAAAAGCCCTGAAGCAATTTCGATAAAATTTATGTGGGACCACCTCGGGAGTATATTCTTTCGGATAAAAAAAAAAATTGAAAATCGGTCCACAACTGATGGAGAAACCGGTGGACATACATAAAAAAAAAATACATACAGTAGAACATAGAACCTCCTCATTTTTCGAAGTCGGTTAAAATGAACAAACAATCGCTTTGGATCTCTGGATAGAATATTATTTATTTCATTGCCATACGCGCGAGACCGCTCGATCTTGACCATTACCTGAGCTGGTTTGTCCATTTGCGGCGCGTACGTGAACGGGCTTCAAATGGACAAAATGGCTTACGTGATGCGTTATACCTACACTCATACATAACCAAGCCATTCAATTTTGCACTGGGTAAAAATGAAGCAAAAATGTAAAGGTAAAAACAACAAAAGACTTGATTACATTATACACAAAAGAGTTAAACGGTAGTTTGTTTGTGTATCTTTAGAAAATGTAAAAACAAATATTTGTCGTGCTTACCATGCCTTTCTAAATGTGTCTTAGTAAAAAAACGGTGCTTGTTTTTAAGTGACTCCAAAAAAGGAGGTACCCGTATGTATGTGTGTTTGTTTGTTCGCGATTTTCTCGAAAACTACTGATCCGATTTAGATGAGGTTTTCGTTATTCAATTGCATATTTTTCAAGGAAGGTAAGTTAAGTATATGTATAATACATTAGGCTCTGATGAAGGTCTTTAGAGTTAGACAGTGGAACTCTTCAATCTTGACGTGCAGCGACGTACTGCAATGTACAAACATTCATTGTGCGTACAGCTAGGGAGTGGAATTCCCTACCGGAGTCTGTGTTTCCTGATAGCTACAACCTGGGAGTCTTTAAGTCAAGAGTGAATAGGTTACTTCTAGGCAAGCGTGTTCCATCTTCGACCACATCATCGCTTACCATCAGGTTAGATGGTGGTCAAACGCGTGCCTATCAATAATAAAAAAAAAAAGTACTATTTTGCACGAAAGACTACAGACCCAGACTTTTTACCTCAACGCGACCGTGTTAAGATTTAAATCTAGATTTGGGAGGACCTTTTATCCGAATGACAATGTAGGTGGGAAAGTTCCATCAAAGGCAGACACCTCCACCAGTTCTTCCCATCGGTTCGCAAACGGCTGGATAGGACATGGCTGGAGGTGGATTACTGTGTTGCCCAATTTCTCACAAGTCATGGCAACTTTAAGAGTAAATTATTTTCCTGCAAGCTTGTGGCCTCGCCTTTATGTCAATGTTCTACACCTGTATTCACAATCCGCACATTATATTCTGTGGGAGTGTACTCTTTGGCAAACTGAACGCAATATTATGTTGGATAGTAGCCTACGTGAGGAGTTCTTTATTTCACGGACCTTGTGGAAACTAGAACGAATTTCCGTGCGTTCAAGCGTTTTCGCCTTACCTACCTATTCCTGGAATCAAGCTCACAATTTTAAGACCCATTGAAATTAATTAGTGTTTTTAAACAGTGGTGCTTGGCAACTGGGCTTACCCTAGTTGTAAATACCTCCTTGGTGCCTAATGACCTAGCATTGTTGTCTCCCGTTTCTCTGGGACTCGTCGAGCTTTATTGCCTCGGAGTTTTTTCTGGTGGTCGCCACTGTTGATTCTGGCTTACAGAAGTTACAGTAGTTTAGAAGTAGTGTGGCGGGCTTGTCCCAAATAATAAAAAAAGTGGAACTCTTCAATAGCTTACAGCAAATGACCGCGATTACTGCGATCGTTTTTCTATGTATTGTTACCACAATTTAATGGAAAACCACAACTAAAAAGTGTAAAATAAAAAACTCTGTACAAAAATAGAACAGACTGCCAAAAGAAAATAAAATAATAATAATAAAAGGCATCCAATTAACTGGCTTATTATAACAGATGGCTGCGACATATGTACGAGTATGTAGATGTACGTTTTGAGAGCATAGGTGATGAAAAAAGTTACGCTTTGTAAAATACACACACATGAGTCCAAAGTAAAGTTCCCAAACATACTGTTAAAAACAGTATTATACTTTTTTCTATTAAAAAAAGTACTGTTTTCATGACCGCTGGTATTCGGAGCTACGAGTATTATGAAATCTAAAAAAGTGAAATAATAGCACTTCGCCCGCTACTTCATTCGCGTGTATTTCGAAAATATCTATAGCCTTAGTATAGCACCCACGTGGCAGCGACCTCTCGCGCCCGGCCCTGGTCCAGGCCATGGTACGGAGCGAGAGGGAATAGGAAGCAGTCTCCTCCTTCTGCGAAGCAGTAACGCTCGCGAAGGAGGAGGCGGAACGGGTGAGGGAGACTCAACGGAGTGGTCCTCACGCTCCCAGCCGCAGCCGCCGCAGGAGAAGCCCTGGGCGTCGGAGGTCGCAGGATGATCTCCGGCTACCGTAGACGCGGGCGGACGGCGAGTAATGGGTAGCTTGCCGTCCAATCAGCACCAGGCCCGAGAGTCGACGCCGACGGTGCGTAGTGTTCCACGCGCGCCTCAAAGAGATGTCAGCCACCACTGACGGGACCCCTCATGGCCGATGCCTGCATGCCAAGGGGCGTGGATAAATTCGTAACAGAGTTACCGCGCCCCGGGCACTCAGGCAAGGAAGGAACAGGGGCGGGTTTTAGTCAGTAAAAGTCTGACAAGCCCTCCCGCTCCACCCAGAGCGGGAGCAGTCATAGGATGGTTTATAAACCCAAAAATAATGTAGCTTTCTTCTGGTGAAATAATTTTCAAATAAGGTTCAGTAGTTCCAGAGATTACTTCCTACAAACAAACTCACAAACTTGCAAACTTTACCTCTCTATAAAAATAATTATTAATGTAAATAAATTGTTAAATTGGGCAAGAAGCTCAAAAAAATATGTTTTTATAACGTCAAAAATATTAAATACTGTTTACTTTTCTAAAATACTGTTCACTTTATTTTTCCCACCTTAATTATTATCGGTTGTAAAAAACAGTTTCCGAAGCCAAAATCCACTCATATTCTACCCATTTTTGGGATCATTTTTTTCCACTAGACCATACCTGGGAATCTACTGGTTCTGGAGATACGAGTATTGAAGGTCAAATTCGCATTTTTTTAAATTTTTTTATGAATCTGAATTTCAAGTGTTGTTATTACTAAACTTTTTTCCAAACAAACATGTCCTGAATTTTCGATTTTTCCTAACAAATTACGCATTTGAGGTTACAAAAAGGCAATGAATATTAAATGTTTCCGACAAGTACCTACGTGACTTAGAGCGAAGGGGCGGGTTTAATTAACTCCGTTTGCCTGGGTTCGCATTGCGCGCAATAAAAAATAGCTTTTTATACAAAAAAATTAACAACTGACATACGAGTAGGTTCACCAAACCCAAAATACACAAAGCTATCAACTCCACAAAAGAAGTCAATACAACAACTAAAACAGAAAGGGGTCGTCGAAGATAAATTCTTGCTACATGTTATGAAAGGGAATCAACATACTATTCACGAATCACGAATCACTTACAGCATCTTTAGATAAATCTAAAACTATCCAAGGCGCAAGTAAAAATATAAAAACTTAAGAAGATAACAAATCAAATCCATCCTTTGCATCATAAATTGGTTACTTATAAATAAATTAAAAATAAACATAGATAAGACAAAGCTTAAGACATTTTATCAAAGAACAGAAAAACTTAACTGAAATATAGCTAATGCAGATCAAATAGTAGCTGAAACAAATAGTGCTAGGTTTCTGGGACTTCACTTGGATATTCATTTAAACTGGAAATGTTATGTAGAAACTGTTTGTAAAAAACTATACCAGTACTCATATGTGCTCTACAATCTTGCAAAAATAGTGAACGAGTCCGTTGTTCTAATTTCTTACAAGCCCTGTCTCACATCTGCATTACGTTTTGGAATAATATATTGGGGAAATTCCACTAACCACACAGAAATTGCGTTTAGGGCCCAAAAAAAATGTGTGCGTGCTGTGTTTAAACTGAAACCAACTGAAAGCTGTATTCCATATTTCAAAAATTTTAAACTCTTAACATTGCCCTGTATGTACATTTTTGGGACAGCAGTATTTGTCAAATCAGATGGAAGTTGTTCCATCTGTTTGAAACATTCAAATCTAAAAGACGCAACAGAGAGATATGCGCTAAGCCAAGCTACTGCTTTTTATACAAAAGTTTTCTAGGAATGGCACCCAGGATCTATAAATGATAAATGATAAATGATGTTTATTCAGTAAATAGGTTACAAGGAACACTTTTACACGTCAATGTTTTTTTGTCAGTTTAAGCTAGATGAGGCCGGTGTTTCCTAGCTGACTACCCTGAGAAGAAACACCGAAACAAACTCAGAGGTCAAAGTCTCTTTTAGTGTTCAAATCCATACAATGTGGACTGGTTAGATCCTATGAGAACCATGTACGTTTATGTCTGGGATGAGCTTTATGAAGAAAGCAACACACGAATTCGAGTGGACCTGTCCAGACAGTGCAAGCATTTGTCAGTCATCGCGAAGCTCAACTCAGAACTCTGAGGTGCTCAACGAACCGACGAACAATACCAAAGTAAGGACATTTGAGTAGGCCGCAAAAAATACTCAAACTGCCAGACAATCATAAAATCTACATGAATATAACGACATACATAGTTCTCGCATTCACATTATTCTATATGAGGACCATGCAGCTTAGTGTCTGTAGTGGTCTTTTGAAGAAAGAACCAAACATATTTGAGTGGACCTGTCCAGTCAGTGCAAGCATTTGTCAATAGTCGAATAGCTCAACTTAAAAACCACTAAGGAGCTCAATGACATGACGAACAATACCAAAGAAAAGACGTTTGGGTAGGCCGCAAAAGTACTCAAACTGTCAGACAACGTTGAAAATTACTGTAAAAAGGAGGAGAAAATAATAATAATAACCCACATAGTCCTCACATTTACAATAATTAAGTAATCAAAAAAAAATAAAAATATAATACTTTACAAAGTAAATATTTGTGTCAAACAAAATAGTAATCATAATATGTCAATCAAAAACTAAAAATAAATATAATACTTAACAAAGTATTCAAGTCAAAAAAAATAATAATAATAATAAAATGTCAATAAAAAAAATAAAATAAAAAATATAATGCAATACTATACAAGTATTCATGTCAAAAACGAATATTAAAAAAAAAAATATATATAAAAAATTTTTCATCAGTAAGTAGTACATATGAAAACAATGGCTCATGTATATCATTGAAGCAGCTCAATCCCACGCCTTTTTGTCCTCAAGAAAGTCATTAATTGTGTAAAAAGCTTTCTGGCATAGCTTACGTTTAATAAGGGAGGGAGTGTCTGGGACTTAATTTATAAATTGCACGAATAGCCCTTTTCTGTAAAACAAAAATTGTCTGAATATCGGCGGCATTTCCCCACAACAGAATGCCGTACGACATCACACTATGAAAATAACTAAAGTATACTAAACGAGCTGTCTCTAAATCAGTTAAACCACGAATTTTCCTTACGGCGTATGCTGCAGAGCTAAGTTTTTTGGACAGTTTATCTATATGGGGGCTCCACTGAAGCTGCGCATCCAAAGTTAAACCTAAGAACACTGTGGAATCCTCGGGTTTCAACTCTTCACCCTTTATTGACACACTAGTGTTCACTTGTATTACATTGGGTAATGTGAACTTTATGCATTTTGTTTTTTTCTCGTTAAGGAGAAGATTATTGACATTAAACCAGTTAACTACAGTTGAAAGAGCATTATTTACATTATCAACAACCACCTGCTGACGTTTGAGTTTAAATAAAAGTGAAGTGTCATCTGCAAACAGCACTATATCATGTTTATCCTTTATGAGGTAAGGCAAGTCGTTGATATAGATTAGAAACAAAAAAGGACCCAGAATTGAGCCTTGAGGAACCCCCATTCTGACTACAGACCCGGAAGACCTTTTGCCGTTCACATCAACTCTCTGAATCCTATTACCCAAGTATGAAGTAAGAAGATCCAGAGAGGCGCCCCGGACTCCGTAGTAGTGCAGCTTCCTGATCAATGTATCATGGAGAACGCAATCGAAAGCCTTAGACAAATCGCAAAAAATGCCCAACGCATCGCATTTATCTTCCCATGCATTATAAATGTGTCCCAAAAGTTCAACACCAGCATCAGTTGTTGAACGACCCTTTGTGAAACCAAACTGTTTGTTGTGTAATAATTTGTGTTTATTAAAATATCTTTGAATTTGATCTAAAATAATTTTCTCAAAAATTTTACTAAAAGTAGGTAGCACTGATATAGGTCTATAATTAGTAGGGTCTGATGTACTACCCGATTTAAACAATGGTATAATTTTACTATATTTCATTAGATCAGGAAACTCACCACAATCTATACAATTATTAAAGATTACTGCTAAAGTAGGTGCTACAATGTCTATAATAGACCTAGCAACGTCAACAGAATTACCCCATAGATCTGCAGTCTTTTTAACATTTAAAGTATTAAAAGTTTTGATTACATCATTACAAGTGACATATTGGAAATAAAATTGGGATTCACAAACTGGAACGTTTTCTTTAAGTAAAATTTCTGCAGCAGTTGGTGATGAATTTAGAGATTTTGTAGTCGATACGGGAATCTCTGCAAAGAAATTTTCAAATGCCGCGGCGACTTGCGAATCTGATTTAATGATACTGTCATCAATAGCAAGGCTGTAATCACTACTTCGGTTGCAAGACCTTCCCGTTTCGCTATTAATAATATCCCAAGTCATTTTAATTACATTACTACTATTTTTAATTTTTGAACTTAAGTAGCGAGATTTCGCCAAATAACATACTTTTTTAAATAATTTAGAATAATTCTTAACATATAAATTAAATTCTACAGTGTTAATATAAGTCCGTTCTTCATACAGCTCATACAGCCGTTTTCTACTTTTATTAATACCAATGGTGGCCCAGTCACTGAAGGAAGTATTGCCATTTACCGAAATCGTCTTAGGAATAAAAGTAGTATCAAATTGCGTGCAATACATTTTGAAAAAATCATTATAATGTTGATTAGGGTCATCATTAGTTGACAAAAGTGGGATTTTATTTGAGAGTTTAGTTTTAAATGTTTCCAAGCGACCTTTAGATTTTGGGTTAACAGTGATATCTTTTTTTCGTTTATATTTGTTTATATTTGGTATAGTGATCAATAGTCCACTATGATCAGAGTCTAATAAATTAATAATTTTTTTGTGGGTAGGTAAAATATCTGCATAAATATTATCTAGGCAAGATGCAGTAGTGGGGGTTATTCTAGTAGGCTCCATAAATAGATTTACAAGATTGTATGACTGAAACAAACTTATAATTTTAGTGCTTAGGCTAGAAGTTTCTAACAAATTAACGTTGAAGTCGCCACAAACGATGACAGACTTACTAGAGTTACAAATTTTTTGCAACACTTCATCCATTACTTTTTCAAAACAATCATACAATCCTTTAGGTGGTCTGTACACACTTAATATAACAAACTGCTCCAATTCAATACAGGCAATTTCAACTGTCTGTTCAACAGAGAGGCTCACAATATCCTTGCGGTCTTTAAACTTAAGTATATTATTTATGAAAATTAATGAGCCACCATGTATAGCGTTTACTCTGCTGAACGAACTACCAACCTGGTGATTACTATAATTAAACATAATCTGATGGCTTTTAAGCCAATGTTCAGTTATACAAAGAATATCTACATTGTTAAATTTAAGGAATAATTCTATTTCTAAATCCTTGCCCATACAACCATAAATATTTTGGTGCACCAGGTTGATACTATTTGTTGATTTTAAAACATTGTTTTCACCATTCTTTAAATAATTGCTAGAGATTGTCTCTGTTGTCTTAATTTCTAATTTAAATTATTACTAATGTCAAAATTTGATGCCAAGACATTGGCAGAATTATGAAAAATGTCATTGCATTGCTCAATAGAAGCAATTTGTTTAGCCAAATTCTTGGCTGTTATACAAAATAAATATGATAGCGACACAGCTATCTGTCTCCTACAATAATTTGAAAGATAGTATCTATCTCTAAGATTCCTATCTTTTGTCAAATAAAAACGATTACCAATATAATTGTTAAGGTCAATTAGATGGAATAAGTTATTATTAAATAACAAATTGTGCAATTTTATATTCATATGATATCTAATTTGATTTTCTTCCTGTGGCAAACTTTGGCTATAAGGGAAAGTGAACATCACAATTTTTCTTAAATTAAGGTCAGACAAGGTTCTATAATATTGGAGCAATTCTCCTTTGTTCACGGTACCCCTATCACCAACTAAAATTATGAGTATAGTATCCTGGTTAAAATTACATTTTATAATCTCTTTCATTATTTCCAACAAAGTACAACCAGGCATGCAGTTATTCATTATACAGTGTCCCGGATATTCATTTATCAAAAAGTGGCCTAAATCCTTTCCAATCTCATCACAATAGATAACTATTTCTTTATTTACACTTTGTTGCGATAAACAATTAGTCATTTCTACTGGCAAACTGGCACAAGACTGCGGTAAGGTGGTATTATATATTGGCAATGAATGGTCCGGAGTAGATGCCATTGATGGTGATTGGCAATGTTCACAGTTTGATTTTTGTAAGCTAACCAGCTCATTCATTGCCAACACATATTCCTTCATTTGTTTCTCTGAGGCTCTATATTTAGTGGTCATTGAGCTTAGTTGCTGTTGTAACCGGTCAAGTTCACACTGCAAGTCTTCCGTGTCAGTTTGGTATTTCCTAGTACTTTTCTCTAAGTTCAAAGCATACATATCTAATTGTTTTAATAAATTTAACCTTTCCCTATTAAGTTTTACATTTTTAATGAAGAACTTTTGTTTTTTAACCATTTTTTTAGTTTTAACAATGTATTTGTTTATTTTAATATATTTTTTAAGTTTATTTTTACTAGAGATTATCCTGACTTTTTTACTTGACTTAGAATCATCATCACTTGTCAAATCTATAATGCAAGAGTGTCCTACTAGATCAACCATTGATGGGGCAATAGGAACCAACTCATTGAATAAACTTTGATTCAGAGAGGCTGTGATGTTCAGGTTAGTTGTCTCAAGATGTGAAATTTGACTTTGAGCCTCTTGTAGCTGTTGTTGCAATAAAAATTTGTGATTAAGAGCTTGTTCATACTCTGTGCTACACTGGCTGAATCCGTCCACAACAAGTTGGAGCCTATCCCGGGCTTCTATGGCCTCAGTGTATTGAATGTATAACTGAGCCATTTCATTCTTTAACTTCCTATTCTTATCATGGGCTTCAAGGAGCACCCTTTCACTATCATCCATTTCCTTAATCAGTTGATCACAGCACTTCTTAGACGCCTTTAATTCGCTCAAAGCCAGATTGAGTTTAGACTCTTCTTAGCGAGCATAGGCGCTTCGAGTGATAGGCATGATTATAAGGAATAAAAGTGAATATTAGAATAGACTAGGTAGATTGCAACAGAAGTGGAAAAGATAATTAGTTAAAAGAAAATGAACTAAGGAAAGGTAAGAAGTTCTGTCACCAACTAACCAAGGTTATGTTTACGTTTCAAAGTTCATTGGCATCAATATTTAGCGCTATAGAAAATGATCACTGTATTAATTAGTAAAATAATAGAACGTAAACAATATAATATCAAGTAAGATAAGTATTGTACCTGATAATATCAAGATGACAATGCAAAGTTCACTCAAGCCGGTAACCTCCTAACTGTCACCAAATTTCGTTGAACTTTTTACACTTATTTACACTGTTTTGCATGAATTTAACACTAGAAACAAATTAAATGTCCCATTAACTTGATGAATAGTAGGAAATAGGCCTTAAAAACAAAGAAATTTAATATTTAAAAGTAAAATTACAAGGGACTAATTTAAATCAGCTGTTAGCTGTAGTGTTGCCACAGGAAAAAAAAAAAAAATAATAAGTTCCCTTGAAGAATTAAAGAATTAAACAACATACACGATTTTAAAAAGGCTTTACTAAAAATCTTATTTGAAAAAACATATAATACGGTGATCGAATACGTAACGGACACATTTTTATTATATTTTATTATTTATTGATTTGACAATTTATGCTAGAATTTATTATTATTATATTATAATGGAATGTTTTTATTTTTTAATTATGTTGACTGTTTAAATTAGAATAATTGAATGATGTGTGTTAAAGCATGTTTAACCACGACAATATTTGTACACCGCTGATGGCTAAACATAGCGTTCTTTAATTATTACAACATCTGTATCTAACCTACCTATATTCAATAAATAAAATATTTGTACTTGTATTTGTAAAATAAAAGTCGTTTCCCAGCAAAAATTTTTGCGCAAAGTCACTTTGTTAGATGTACAGTATGCGTAGTTGTCGGCTTTGTGATGTGCCTTTTTACTCCCTGTATAAGTTGGGAACCCTAGTTCAAAGTCACAGGTTGTTAGTTGCGGCAGTTACCAAATTCATTACGATTGTTTTTTTTTAACATTGTTAGGTTAACGCTCGCACTTGACCACTAAATCACATGATAGTTAGCAATGATGTGTTCAACGATGGAGCACGTTTGCCTAGAAGTAACCTATTCACTCTTGTTACAAAGAACCCCAGGTTAGACTCCGGCAGAGAATTACATTTCTTAGCTTTACGCACAATGAATGTGTTTCCAAAACATCTTGTGTGGGTCTACTACCCCCGCCTAGTAGCGCCCTCATTGAATAAAAAATCGTAGCGTATCATAGAAAATAAATGTTAAACAATCCAACGTCACGTTTTTACAAAGAGGATAAAGTATTTTTACGTTGTTAAAACAGGTCTCAAAATGTTTCGTATCAAAAGTAGTAAGCAAAAGTATCAAAAACGGCAGTTTTTGGTACTTTTGCCTACTACTAACGTAAAAATACTTTATTAGTAGGTATATCTAAACATGTTTAGATATATAACTGAACTTAAGAGTTAATTAACGGATATTATAGCCAACATTAACCATTATGTTCACGTATCAGACGTAGTGGTTTCAAGTAGACAGCCGTAATGTCGGCTACTAGTCTAATATCAAGGCAATTTCATTCGGGAGGCTGGAGATTGCAATATGATACAATTAGTTGGCAACCGTACGTTGTATCTACGTTAAAGCCTCAGTTTAATTTACATTATAATTTCGGGAAGATATAAGAATATAGAGTCGTACTACAATTTGCTCAATTCAGAACAAGTAATGTTCAAGAATTAACATATTGCATACACTTACTAGACGCTCTGGGATGGATTCTAAATGAAACACAAAAGTTGTTGAAGTTAATGTAAATTACCTTAGACTATGAAAGGTTATAGACGCAACGTCATTGGACATAGGTATCAAAAAATTGGTTAGAAACTTTTTTACAAAAAAATGGAACCGACTTCCAAAAAAGTGCAAATAACTTTAATTTCGGATGTCGGTGTTTCTGGTTTTGTGTCTTCGTTTTTTGACACCAACTTCCGAAATTAAAGTTATTTGCACTTATTTTGGAAGTCGGTTCTATTTTTTTGTAAAAAAGTTTTATTTTTCACTTTTTTGTTGTGGTTCTCCATTAAATTGTGTTAACAATTTTATTCATAGAAATACGATCGCAGCAATCGCGGTTGATTTGCTGTCAATTCCGTTGTCTGTCTCCGAAACCAATCACCATCATTCATCATTCTCCTGCCCTTATCCCAATTTATTTGGGGTCGGCGCAACATGTCTTTTTCTTCCATATTCCTCTATTAGTCGTCATCTCTGTAGTCACCCCCTTTTTGCCCATATCCTCTTTCACACAGTCCAACCATCGTTTCTTTGGCCTTCCCCTACTCTTATAGCCATCCACAACCATACACAAGACTTTCCTCACGACATTTTCTTCATTCCTCCGCATCACATGCCCATACCACGACAACCGATTTCCACACAACTTTTCAGTCAGCGGTGCCACTTTCAGACTTCCTCTTATATACTCATTCCTAATTCTATCCATGCGCGTAACACCACACATCGCTCTTAGCATTCTCATCTCAGCTACATGCAATTGCTTATCATTCATCCCTTTTGTGGCCCAACATTCTGAACCATACAAGACAGCTGGTCTGACCATTGTTTTATAAATCTTTCCCTTAAGTTTTAGAGGAATGCGGGAGTCACAGATAGTCCCGGGGACCTGCCGCCATTTCATCCATCCAGTGTTAATTCTGTGCTTAACAGTCCGATCTATTTCGCCATCGCTTTGCACGAGTGAACCGAGATACCGAAAATCGGAGCAGACTGGGAGAAGCGCGCCATCTAGCACTACAGCTTCAGAACTGGAGAGACCGCCGAAATCGCAGAACATGTATTCAGTTTTGGTTCTGGTGATTTTCAAGCCAACTTTCTCCAGCTTCTGTTGCCATTTCTCCAATCTGCTCTGGATCTCAGGTCCATCTTCACCGACCAGAACAATGTCGTCGGCAAACAGCATGCACCAGGGTGCCTCTTCCTGTATTTCCTGTGTCTCCGAAACCAATCATCAGATAAATATAATATATGAAATTTAAATGGGACCATTTCGGAACAAACCCCTTTCGAACAAAAAAAAAATTTGCAAATTCGTCAATATTATGACGGAGTTGTACCCGAACATTATATAAAAAAAAATACAAACATCCGAATTGATAACCTCCTCCTTTTGGAAGTCGGTTAAAAATGCAAACACCGACTTCCGAAACTAAAGTTATTTTACAATTTTAAGTGTATTTTGTTTTTTTGAAGTCGGTGTTTGCATTTTGTTTCTTCGTTATTTGACACCGGCTTCCGAAATTGATCATGTTCCGTATTATGATGGTGTCGACCTTTTCTAAAAGGCACGTATTACTGGCCGTAATCACAAATTTTGTTAAGGACTTCCACTCTTCTTTTGATATGTGTCCGTAGAGTTTCTTGCACGTTCTTCTCCATAGAGATCTACGCCTAGGAACGTGAAAATAGGTTCATCTTTTGTAATGGCTTACTGACCTTGACAATTTAAAAGTTCCTGTAAATGGTTTGAGTTTGAGTTTTGAGTGTTTTTAACGTTCTGCTTTACCAGTAGCAGCATACGTCCGCGTCGTTTGTGATATAAAATATTATCTGTCATTATTACGTACCTTCTGAAGTTTTTTGGTGTACCATTTCTTGCAACATATTTCCGCTGAATTACTTTTAATGATCGGCGTCGTCGGTATCATGTGGTTGCTCTTGCAGCTCGTTACTGTGGACAAAGAAATCAAATTAATTTTAATATATGTGTCAATCAATCTGCCTGGTCCTTTTTAGGTCGGCTTCCAGTCTAACTTGGAGTGACTGCCTATCTGTCCTCAACCATCAATATCTAACGGCGATGCGCCAACAATTTATGTTGGACATTCCACTCACACGCACAAAACATGTTGGGAACACATTCCTATGCGTACAGATAAAGAGTGGAATTCCCTGCTAGAGTCTGTGTTTCCTGATAGCTACAACCTGGGAGTCTTAAAGCAAGTGTGAATATGTCACTTCTAGGAAAGCGTGCTCCGTCGTCAATAACATCATCGCATACCAACAGATAAGACAGTGGTCAAACGCGAGCCTATGTAGAAAAAAAAAAAACTTAGACAAGCCGGACTACCCATAACAACTCTCAAGGACCTATAATTTATCAGCTGGAACCAAAAAGTTAACGTGCCTTCCGTGGCACATCGGGGTTTAGGTACGTAATGGATACCCACAGAGTACCGACCTTGGCAAACGATGCAAAGTGCTGGAGAGACATTTGGCTAGTTAAGTACGCATTGATGTGGACACAACAACCCATAACTCCGAGTAGGGACCTCAAATTAGCGAACGACTCTTTAAAGCTCGTGGTTGTGAAATGTGAAAGTAATAGGCACTGCAGGGTATTATAATGAATTCATCACTAGGATTTATCAAACATTTGACACATAATAAATTGTTTTACAAAAAAAGGTCAAGGTTTATTTCTAATTTTTATTCATCAAAATTCCTAATCAGCGATTCTAAAATAGTTCCAATGATTCCGAAAACGGATCGTCATCTTTTTTTTTTTTGGTGGGTAGGAAATCATCCAATGACTTCTCCCGCTCTAGGCTGGAGCGGAAGGGCGTGTCAGACTCTTGCTGACTAAAACCCACCCCTGTTCCTACCTGCCCTGAATGCCCAGGGGCGAGGTAAACACAGAGTTTAATTAAAAATACTTAACAGAAATAAACACTTCCTCATCTTCCACAATTAATTACTCCTTTATTAGCATTTTGCCACTTACGCACGAGTAGGTTAAACGAAACAATAGATCGAAATATTTCTCAAGATCTCTTTGAGGTAAATATAAATTAACTGTTATATATTAATTTATTGTTCCACCAGCTATACCAGCTGCTGGCGGCATTGCTCGGGTGGAGTTAGTACTTCTCCCATTATAAATTATGACAGACCAGACTATAATCTTTATGACAAACATCCAGAACCGTTCAACCGTTCTGGTTGTTCCGTGATTGAGTAATAAACATCCATCGAAACTTTCGCAATTATAATATAGGTAGGATTATTCAGAAACTTTATACTTTTACAACAACAATAATTCCGATTTATTTGGCGTCAGTCCAGCATATTTTCTTCTTCGAATCGAGAGTCTCTAGCCATAATTCACACAATCCATCCATTGTAACTTTTATCTAACATACTATCTCTTACGTTATCATCATCATTTCAACCGATAGACGTCTACTGCTGGACATTGGTCTTCCCCAAGTGTCACCGCAACGACCGGTTCTATGCGACTCGCATCTGTCGGTTTATTCGTGACCCTCACCAGGCCATCGGGCCACCTTATGAGAGGCCTGCCAACGGTGCAACTTTTTGGATCATCGACCTCTTTTCTGAGTGCAATATGCTGCCCACTGCCATTTCAGTTACATACTCATTACTCCTTTAACATGTTCATTTCTTATTCTCTTGTTTAGGCAAATGGTGTACACAGAGTATTTTATCTATCAATCTACTTTCGTAACACCACATTTCCTTCTTAGCAATCTTATCTCAGCTGCATGCAAATGCCTTTCATCCATCCGTTTTGTTGCCTAACATTTTGATCCAAGCTACTGTTATCCACAGTATTCTGTCGTCTTTAAGCTAAAGTGCCGTTATTTCACATTTTGCGGGTTTTCGTTTTTTGAAGCCATGGTAATCAGCCAAAAATTCTCTACCGATTTGTCAAAGCAGTATTTTTCAACTAACAATAGATCCCGAGATAAATAAATAAAATCACCGATAAGTTCCCTTGATTTCAATGTAATTTAACGCTGCATTTTTGTCCGTAACTGAAAATACGTGTACGCCTAAGGCATCAAGTCCGCCTTTGCACAGTGTTTCTTACTAGTGTCTAATTTTAATTTTAATGTCCAAGTGCACATTAAGTATTTAAAGATCTTTCTAAACGCCTTGTTGACATTTCGCGTGACCCAAGGGCTAGCTTTTTCCTCGGCCAGAGGTTAAGCATTGCCATACAACGTGGCTATGCCGCCAGTCTTTTGGGCACACTTCCAGTAGACAGCGATGCGGAAGATTTTTTTGACGCCAGATTGTAAGTTTCATTTAGTTAGGAGTTGTTGTTTTTATTACAGTTAGTTAAGTATTTTATAAGTTTGTATATATTTATAATAAATAAATAAACAAAATATGTTTTTTTCAGATAACGGCATTATAGCTTGTTGACGGCAGTCATCATCTGTCTAGTCTTTTCCCAACTATCTTGGGGTCGACTTCTAGTCTAACCGGATGCAGCTGAATACCTGTATTTTACATGTATCTGACCTCCACAACCCAGTTACTGGGGACGGCAGTATTTCATAAAAATCCTTTCTTCCGCCTAAATGAATTCACAATATGACATGAAAGTGAATCATATTCTTTCTTTGATAGCGTAGGATTTCCCATTTATATTTATAAGCATACCAACGATGACGTCCATCTCCTACCTTCCCCACAAAAATTTATCACTATGGATGAAAACACACCGAAAATTAAGTACATAGACTTCTATTAAAGGTCTACCCACACAGTGTCTGCAGGCGTATTCGCTAACTCAGTTGACATCAATTTGATAGACACTTTGCCGCACATTGCTGCTTTGACGAATAGGAAAACCGTAGTGCCTATTATAATCGATGTTCACCGAGCAATGTACTGCATAGTGCCTATCAAATTGATGTCAACTGAGTTAGCGAATACACCTGCTGGTGACATCATAATGGAAATTTCCCGCAAAATTGTGACGGGTGAGATTCAATAGGCGTGGAGCGCTTTTCTGTAGATGGTAGTAAACACGCGTTTTGTCGATAATGGCTCAAGAGTTGCACGAAATTCGTATGTCCTTGGGCTATAAAAATAATGAAATTCTATTTGAAATAACGATTGTCAAAAGATTAAAATATTTGAAATTGACCACGTGATATTTCGGCATTATTATTATTATTATGAGCCTGTGCTGTCCCACTGGAGGTCAAAGGCCTCCCTTCCCTCCTTCCACTTTGCCCGGTCTTCTGCAATTTTGGGCCAGTCCTTTGAGAAGGAATCCAAATCATCTCGCTATCTCTTTCTGGGCCTGCCGCGTTGCCGTTTCTGTGCGTTCGGGATCCACTGTGTGGTAATCTTTGCCCACTGCTCCTCCGACATGCGGCAGATGTGACTAGCTCAGTTCCACTTTAATCTCGCCGCTGTATGGCTAACGTCCACTATTTGTGTTTTAAAACGAAGTATAGAGTTTTTATACGGTCTGTGAGTTTGACACCCAGTATACTTCGTTCTATAGCGCGTTGGCAGACTCCAAGTGCAGACTTTTGGCGATTGGTAAGAGACCACGTTTGCGCTCCATAGGTGAGGGTGGGAAGAATGTACATGTCCATTAGCTTTCTGTTTCGGTAGCGCATGTCAATTCCATACAGTTTGGACTTTTGCTAATATGTCACTATTTATCATGATAAAAAAAGTGTCTCACCTAATGGTAAACGATGTTGAGGTCAACGTTGGAGCACGCTTGCATAAAAGTAACCTATTCACTCTTGACTTATAGACTCCCAGGTTGTGGTTATCAGGAAACAGAAACCTACACTCCCACAATGAATGTGTAAAAATGTGACTTTTACTAAATTATGTATTTGCCAATATGTCTTTTAATTATTGGTTACTGTCCTGTTCTCATGACTTAAATCTTTGGTTTTTACTATATTTTGCAAGACAACTAATAAAATTTAAAATATTAACCTCCTTCTGGGGCATTTGGGTGAAAAATCTACAAAAATCGGGCCAAATTAAATTGTTCAGCTGACGTGATTGTTAACGATATTAAACAGCGATTAAACAAAAAATTAATAAAATTACAATCTTTTCATTTCTAGTAACAGTTCACGACACGTTCTACTATGCCCACTAGAACGTATCAGCAGCTTATTATACCCGTGCAAAACGTTCATTGTACGCTGTTATAACCCATATGATCTCCGTTTCGCCACCGGCGCCCACCGGTTTGGCATGCATGCATATTTTGCCGATGCTAATACGCTCCGTGCATGGCACGCAATGGTGTTGGCCAGTGACAGAATGTCTGTCTCGTGGTTATAGTCTCATAGTCAATTCGGCACAAAGAATATTTTCACGGTCATAGCATAATCAAAGTAAGATAACGACGGTGTAGTGAGCAGATTCCTTAAGAAGAGTCGCATAATATACATTATTACTTTGAGACTTACATATAAAAGGATAATCCATCAAGTGAGATATTTGCGTCTGAAGCAATACGGAATAGATACGACCAAGTCAGTCTTAGTCGCAAAGGGATACGACCTTCAACGAAATCGTGTGATCAGAATGAAGCTCCTCCATCTCAATTATTGTCAAGTTAGACTGTATCTGAGTGTATAGAAATAGAATTTGTTCGTTTGTGTGTTTTGTTGTTGTTTGTTTGTTGTTTTAGTGTGTTTGATGTTTGTTTGTTTGATATTTTTTATTAATAGGTACGTAGTATGTAAAGGCTATATGGCTTTTTAGTACAACGAACATTTTAAAATAAGCAAGAAATCGTAACCGTTGGAAGAAATGGGCGGAAGACCAGCAGTAGGCTGTCCCACTTCTGGGCCGGTCAGCTACGGCCTAGTAATGATAATAATGCAATCTACAAAGTCATGCTTATAATGACACTTTTGATTCAAATTAAAATTTTACATCGTTATCATAACACTGTTTTGGTTGAGACCCTTGTTAATTTTCTGCAAAATTTCAAGTCATCTTAAATAAAGGATTGTCCGAAAAATAAAACCGAAAAACTTATCATTTCCTGTTACTTTTTCGATCAAAAATAGAACTTTCAATATATAAGTCTCTGGAATATCGTAACGCGAAACATTGAGAAAGAAACCTATCAAGTATAAGTTACTTTTACGCACCGAATCTTTCTGAATATTGGAAGAAAGATCGTAACTTTTAGGGCTTAATCGAAACAATAAATACCTTTTGTTAAAAGAATCTATTTGCCAATTAATTAAACGACGGTTGATTTGGTACACGCGCCATATTGTATCCAGCTCAGACTAAAAATAGAGTATGGTCCGATAAAAATGCTATGTTAACAGTGAATATATATAGAGTTTGTTTTTAAGCGTGACAACTCGCGGGCACCATGAGTGTTTTGTGAAAACCAAACATGAAACGATAAAGTGACTCAAAAAGTAAATTTTTGGATGGACTACAACACTACAGAAAACCGTAAAATACCGGTCAAATGCGTGTCGGGCCACGCGCTGTGTAGAGTTCCGTAGACGCCCGTTATAACATGCGGACTTGGAAGGGGGCTTTTTGTTTATTACTATGAACATAGTTTGACGGACTATTATTCTATCTTACTGTTTATTATATAGGTATATACAGCATGTAACAAAAACCCTGTCCGATCCTGAAGGGTATTACTTGGTATCGTACTGCGTACACATATACGTAATCATTTAATGGATAAGATATAATTATTTTTCCCCAATAAAAACAATTAAAAAAAAAAAGAAAAACTTATCAAAGGCAACACTGAGCGCTCGACAAAGTTCACCTACTGTTTCATTTGAAAGATGCCGCCAGAGCGAGACAGAGTGCCCACAGCGCGGCTAGTACAGGGCGGTATAGTTTGAAATAAAAATAGGTAAAAATGAAAAGATTTCGCAGGTTGGTGGAGTGTTGTCAACTTATGAAAATTTGCTATATTTAGTGTTAAATTTCGCATATTTTATAAAAATAAAAAATCTATAACTTTTGGTTTTTACATTTTTTTTACAACTTTTTCTAGTACGTATGTTAAACCGTCGGACAGGGTTTTTGTTACATGCTGTATAATATTATAAATGTGAAAGTTTGTATAGACAGATGTTTGTTACTCAATCACTCCAGAACGGCTCAACGGATCTGGATGAAATTTGGCATAGAGATAGATTATAGTCTGAAATAGCACATAGCACTTTTTATCCTAGAAGCATGTTCTAATGGAATGATTTTCGATTTTTACGCGGGCAAGGCCGCTGCCGCTGTCAGAAGCTAGTTTGTTTAGATATACTTTACAAAGCATGTAATAAAATTGAAATGTGCAACATTTGCTGATGGAATGTGCTAAGAACAAAGATGAAAGGGAATCTTTGGCTAAGGAGTTTAAATTAAATATTTGGGATGTTAGACGTAGCCAAAACATTTTGGCATACCCTAAATCAGAAAGGACTAAACGCATAGTTTGTGGCTTAATTCAGAAGTCTAGGCAATGATGCTCTCTTCTATTTTCCTATCATATACCTATAGTGGTGGTGTATAGTAAATTATGGCATAATTATAGGTGTATAGTTGTGTGTAAATAGATTTTATGGTACAGTAGACTCATAAAAGACAAGTTTGTGAACAAACTTTCGTCCGTCATTAACGCGTCCGTAGTCTAAAAAATCTTCTGCCATAACATTTTTTTTATTACCATCACTGCCAAAATGTGGTAGAAACTTTGTGAGACTGACGAGAATGTCATCCCCGAGTATGTGAACCTTTCTACAGGCTATAAAACCTTTTCTTTTTTAGTAATAATAGAGGTTTAAAGCGCGTCAGTCTGCCATCTCCTTAAGGAGACGGCGGTGCCTGACGACAATATTAATTACCGTCTCCTTAAGAAGACGTAGGGTACCGTAGTTTAAGGAGTACCGTATTTCATGTCAATGCACCAACCTCATTTTTAGAATAATCGTACTGGCCAGCATGATGACTGCATGAAAAAGAAAATCGTTTTCATTCGCCTGCTAGTCCGTCCTGTATCTCCGACATTCACATTGGAATTCAATGAAATTGAGCAATTTTCGGTTGGCAAAATAATTTACCTAGTAATACTATACAAGTGACAAAAAACAAACTCACCAGTCCAAAAAAAATAAAACTTTCAATATTACCAATTGTATCAATTTTACTTTTAATTAATAATAGTTATTTGTTATGCAAGGCTGCAAGGTACAAGACGCAAAATAACTTTGCTGTCGAGCACAACACACAATTTTTCACCTCACTTCAGCGAGGAAAATGCTACAAAATTTTGAGACAGACGATGAATAGACAGACAGACGGACAGACGGACAGATGGACAGATGGACAGACGGATAAACAGATACGTGAGTGACAGCAATGGGCTCCGATTAGACCCTTCGGATAAGGACCCCTAAAAATGAGGTTGGCGCACTGGCATGAAATAAGTACTCATGCATTTTCAGTGGACAAGCCGTATACAAAATTATTGAATAGAAACGAATTTTAAAAACTTTTTCCACACTAGCGGATAAAATGCGCTTTTGCACTCGGATTTCAAATGAAAAACAGAACCTTTCCGAAGTTGTGAGGTGAATAATAAATGAACACTAATTTGTTTGCACTTAGCATTTTCCTCGCTGTAGTGAGGCGAAAAGTTATATGATGCGCTCGGCAGCAAAGTCATTCTGCGTCTCGTACCTTTGAAACACTCGCTACGTTCAGGTTTCAATACAAGTACTCGCGCCAAAAATTTTGCAGCCTTGCATAACAAATGAATAATGTTATAGGTCAAAGAAGACAAGTCAATAGTTCAGTAGCTGTATTCTCTACAGCATAATTAGTAAGTATGACTGAGACACCCAAATCCTCTGTAATGCCAGCTATACACATTACGGCTTCCCGGAGTGAGAGATAGAACGCAGGTATACCTGCCTGTGCAGGTGTACCTGCGTTGTTAGACCGTAACGTGTATGGCTTAATATAAGACAAGAGTGGGCCATAACCCACCACGCGGGCCCAATGTTTATACTTTTTCATATTGTTTATAAATGATTTGATTAATTACATGCAAAAGCATGTCGATGCTGGGCTTGTTCTTTTTGCTGACGATACTATTGCAATAATATCCGCTAATGATATGAAAACTCTAACTGATAAAGTAAACATGGTTTTGGCTCACTTCTATTCTTGGTTTACCATCAACACTCTTAACTTAAACACCAGTAAAACAAATGCTATGTTGTTTAGAACTACGTCAAGAAATAAGGATACAACTGAAATGACTTTGAATAATGAAAATATAATCTTGGTAGATAACGTAAAATTTTTAGGTATTTACATTGACGATAGGTTAAATTGGAAAAAGGAATTGTCAGCAATAAAAAATTAAATTAGTTCGGCTTGCTATGCTCTAAGAAGTCTTCGAGAGGAGATCACTATCGATCAATTAAAAGTAGTGTACTATTCGCTTGTGGAGTCTAGGCTCAGGTACAGTATTTCTCTATGGGGAGGTAGTTACGCGTACAATGTGTAAACAGCTTTTGTCGTTCAAAAGAGAGCCTTGAGAACTATTGTGAGAATTCCACACTGGGTATCGTGTAAGGAGTATTTTAAAGATCTACAGATATTGACTGTGCCCTGCTTGTATATTCTAGTAGTACTCACTGACCTCATGAAAAAACTGAATAAGTTCGAAACAGCAGAAGAAAGAAAAAAACGAGAAGCTACAAGGCGTAAGGACTTGCGGTATGACATACAGCCACTTATGAAAGTAGTTAGTCATGTGGCAAGTTTTCAATCGGTCAAGTTGTATAATAAACTACCTATGGAATTAAAGTCCTTATACAACATAAACCAGTTTAAGCAGCAAGTTAAATCTTTTCTGGTAGAAAAATGCTATTATTCTGTTGATGAGTTTTTCACTGACGTGTTTTAACAAGACCATTATTATAATTGTGTGATAATAAAGGCATGTGTGAAGTTTAATGTGACTCGTTTAGATTAATCTTGAATTGTAGATAAAATATTTTTATTATTGATGGGAATGTTAAGGAGTTAAACAGATTATTTATTTTCAAATTTAAATGTATGCCTTGTTTGGACATTGAAAATTAATTTTATAATTATTCCGTTTATTCATTTTTTAAACATATTAATTACATTTTCAAATATTTAAATATAAAGGATAAAAAAAAAACATTTAAAAATATAAAAAACAGTATCCCACCGGTATCGGGAATAGAGTCCAAGCTACCGGCGGTCAGGGCTCCAGAGAGAGGAACCGCCTGACAATGCGAGCCGTGTCCAGAAGTACTGCTTTCTGAATCAAGCCCTTGATCCAGCCGCCTAACGAGAGCCTCCTGAGGTGTTGGTCGAGGCTCGTGGCTATTAGGCCATTGGCTGACACGACTATCGGTACAATGATCGCTGAGTCCACATCCCACATGTCGACAACCTCGCGAGCCAAGTCAATATACTTGATTTGTTTATCTTTCTCGGCTTTCACGAGGTTCTCGTCATGTGGGACGGTAATATCAACAATCATTGCACGCCTCTCGATTCGGTCCACCACCACTATATCAGGCTTATTGGCTACAATAGTCCTGTCAGTGATGATGGACCGATCCCAGTACAATGAGATATGACCATTATCGAGAACTGGGTCCGGCGCATATCTGTAGTACGGCACTTCCGATTCCACAAGAGAGTACTTCAGAGCAAGTTGCTGATGGATAATCCTGGCTACAAGGTTGTGCCTGTGCAAGTACTCACCGTTAGCTAGACGAGAACAACCAGAGATTATGTGGCGGATTGATTCTCCCGGACGATGACATGCCCGACATATGTCAACCGTGCCGTCCTTCACAATAAATCTACAGTAGTTTTTCGTCATGATAACTTCGTCCATAATTGCACAGACAAAACCTTCGGTTTCCCCAAAGAGGTCACCGACACGCAACCAGGTTACGGACGCTAGTTGGTCTACATCGGACCCATGTAGGGCCCGGAAAAAGCGTCCGTGAAGTTCCTTACTCTGCCATACTTCCCTGCGACCGTTAGTGTCAAGCACTAGAGGTTTGCGCCAGTTCTCGTTAGCCAAGGAGAGTGGGGTAAGGCCCTTGTCCACCGCCACTACATCTCGATGCATACCCACGTCAGCAGCTAGGAAATATTCCCTCAGACTGCATACCTCGCGGTTGTGTAGGGTCTTAGCATTTGAAAAGCCTCGGCCTCCACACTTCCGCGGAATATACAGTCTCATCACTGACGAACGTGGGTGATGCATTCGGTATGCAGTTAGTAGTGTACGGACCCGCCTATCCAGGGTGTCAAGTTCTGTTTGAGTCCATTTGAGTACGCCGAAAGAGTACATCAATACTGGCATGACCCAACCGTTGAAGGCGCGCACCTTGTTTCCGCCCGATAGAAGGCTATTAAATACCTTCTTCAGGCGGCCAAAGAAGCGCTCCCTCAACGATTGTTTCATGTCAGCAACATTGATACCTAACGCTTCCGACATACCCAAATACTTATAGGTTTCGGTTGGAGAGAGGGATCTCAGGTTTATGGAATCCGAGAGTTGTGTTCCCACGGATTCCACAATCTCCCCTCGCTTTACATGCATGACTGCACATTTGTCCACACCAAACTCCATCCTGATGGCACTACTGAAGGTTTCAGTTACCTTCAGTAGCTCCATCAGTTGCAGATTGTTGGGGGCAAAAAGTTTCAGGTCATCCATGTAAAGAAGGTGAGATATTACCTGACCACCTCTCTTCAACCGATAGCCTAGCCCTGAAGCCTCCAGCAGTGTGCTTAGAGGGTTCAAGGCTAGGCAAAACCAAAGCGGACTCAAACTGTCCCCCTGGAATATACCCCGCTCGATCCTTACCGGTTCGCTATTCCTCTGGATATTTCGACATCCTGGATAGCGAAGGACCGTCCTCCATTGCCTCATACACGACATCAAGAAGGTGCGTAGCATTGCATCAACTTTATACAATTCTAGCACCCTCATGAGCCATGTATGAGGAACTGAGTCATAGGCCTTCTTATAGTCTATCCAACATGTCGACAGATCCTTTCGGGAACGCCGAACCTGCTGGCTAATGGTCATATCTATGAGGAGAAGCTCCTTAGTACCGCGGGATCCATTCCTACATCCATTTTGAGAGGCAGACATGATACAGTTACTATCAATATGTGTGTTAATCTTAGCTCTCAAAATGGATGTAAGAACCTTATAGACCGTCGGTAAGCACGTGATCGGTCTATAATTTTTAGGTTCCGCAGTACTACCTGTTTTATGGAGCAGGTGGGTTATTCCAGTTGTAAGGAACTCGGGTAGCGAACCAGACTCCAAGGCTGCCTGGTATTGAGATGCCAAGCGAGCGTGCGACCTTTGTAGCCACTTTATCCAAAAATTGTGCAGCCCGTCCGGCCCTGGAGATTTCCAATTAGGCAACGGACGGACTGCACGGGCTACATCTTGGGGGCTGATAGTGATTGCCCCCATTTCTGTTATTGGATCGCACGCTCGCTCGATCTCCCGAGTCCAGTCGCCTTCGGTGTGACTGACAGGCACCGACCAGATGTTGCGCCAGAATGAACTCATGGCGTCATCATCCGGCAGACACGTGTCAGTCACACCTTGTTCCGGTCGCTCCCAAGTCCTATATACCCACCTTTCATTACTCCGGAATGTGCGATTCTGGGTGTATCGCTCCACCCGCCGCTTATACCTACGGATGCGGTTTGCCCATGCATACACCTTCTGCTTCAGGAAGTCGATGCGCTCTGTGACACGGGACATATAGTCTCGGGAGCTGACTTCAGTCCCCGAAAAAGCCAGTCTCACAAAGCGCATCACTCTTGGGCGAGTGTTGCCCTCCCTGAAGCAGATTAGTTTGCCGATGAGTGCTCTGGCCCCACCAATACGACACTCGATCCTGCGCTGCCAAGCCGGCACGGCTGGTTTTGGTCGTGTAGCTCTGTCATTAGGGAATTTGACGTGAGCTACACGACATGCCGCTACAGCCGCGCAGTACATTATCGAGTGTGTGTCGGTGAGGTCTTCGCAGTTATCAAAATAATTTAATAACTGCGAATCCAGAGCAGCCACCAGCGCCTTATTCCTATTATGCATGGGCAAACGAGGCAAGCGTGGCCTAAGTTCGGGTGGCATGTTGCGATATTCCCGAATAGCACACTCCAAAGCACTCCTCAATTCGTCATTGCAATGGGTACTTACGTTTGTAACCATGTCACAACACTCCTCGTCAGCGTGGTTAGGAGCATGGTTAGACGGTGGTACCAACACTGGTACCACAGTCTGCGACGGAGGGGCAATGACATGGCTACCCATTTCAGTTCGGAGGCGATCAAGTACAGTATCATCCAACATATGATTACGCTGGATGACCCGCACCTGATCCGACAGTCGTTGGGCCGAAACGTTGACGGCTGGCTCAAGCACGTGAAACAAAGAGAGCATCCGAACACGGTACGCGGTCAGGTTGTTACCTCCCTCTGTAGCCCCATAGTATGAGCGCATGACATTCTCGTTGATGGCTTGTGTCCATCGCATGCGCTTCACACTTCCGCCGGGAGCTGGGACCCTATCAGAGGCCGGTGGGCCTCGAGGTCCGAAGCTGCTCGGCGGCCGGCGTCCTCCCCGTCGACGCGCTGGTGGTGGTGTCGTCGGCGGCGAGAAGAACTCGTCGCTGGAGCTCGACGCAACTGCCGCGGCCGGTGTCACAGCGCTCACGGAGAGGCTGGATTCCGGCGGCAGCGAGGCGGAGCTGAGCGACGAGGCCGGAGGTGGTGGCGTGCTTTTTGTGCTGCGACTCTCGTCAACATTTTTCTTTTCTCACTGGTCTATTCGTCGTCATTATTAACTTTTACTTCTCATTTTCACTATTGTTTTTTATTATTTATATGTTGTAGGTACTATAGTAGTTTTTGTACGGTCTTGCATGCATTTTTGTATGTTTAAAATATGATAATTTGTTGATGAAATTAATAAAATTTGCAGAGAAAATTTTTTCTGTCAGTGCAGTTGACAGTCGAGCCACAGATAATAATAATTAATAATAATTAATTAATTTTATAATTATTATTATTATTATTGGACATTAAATTAAATTATTAGGTAGGTATTAGTGACATGGGCTAACTTTCCTTTTCTGTTTGACATTGTTTTAAATTTTGAACTTTTATGCATGTAAACAATATTAATGTATGTAGGTAGTGAGACTGTGTTAATTTAATTTATGTGTTTATTAACTTGATAGTATTCTAATTATTTGCGTAGGTATAGTTGTAAAACATTCAGACACGATGTACATTGTTAATGAATAAATGAAAAAAAAAATTAAAAAAAAATGCGGGTAGGTGAATATCACATTTCCTCCAATTTTTGGTTTCTGGACATGCCAGTTTCCTTTCATGTTAACAACTAACGCATTTGTTTTTAGATCTTCACCATTTACGAGTAGTAGTGTCAGTTAAATATTTCCTTAAAAATTTCTACAAATATAATTAATAAACCTACCAGGAATTTTCCTTATCAAGCCTTGAGTGCTTCTACGCACTGCGGGCCACACAAAACGCAAACAAATTCAGTATTCAAACAGTTACACCATGTGGACAGAATTACTGGCTCACCAACTTTACTGAGTAATGTATTTACCGCGTATTACGTGTGATATTCGTCACAATTCCCAATATTCAACCAAAGCACGTACCGACAACATCGAATCCTTTCCTACACGTATTTGTTGAATTAATTATTATTAATCTACTATATAAAAATAAGTCGGGTTTTCCTTCCTGACGCTATAACTCCAGAACGCACAAACCGATTTCCACGGTTTTGCATTCGTTGGAAAGGTCTCGGGCTCCGTAAGGTTTATAGCAAAGAAAAAAATTTGGGAAATCAAATAAACAAAATTGCACCCGTGCGAAGCCGGGGCGCGTCGCTAGTTTATTTATTCAAATAAACATAAGCTCAGAGGTGTAAATTGAGATTTGTTTGTTTGTTTACGTGTTGGTACCTACATAATTAAATATTAGGTCAACCTATGAAGTACCTAGCCATTTTACAATACAGTTTTATCTAGAGTATATAAACAATACCTAGACACACTATTAGACCACTGAAATTCATCGCTAAAAATTTATTTCCTAGGATATTTCAAATTCCAATTTCGGTAAGACCATCTGTAACAAATATCTACTGAAGAACAATGTTATTAGGTAGGTATTCTACAGACTTTGGTAAAGTTTTACTTGGTATTCAAAATTGATAGCGTCCACCAACACTAAGTAAACACTGGTTATTGAACCCTATTCATCATGATCATCATCCCATTTTTGCCAGCATCATTTCCAGCCTTTTAATGTTCCCACTGCTGGGGCACAGGCCAACACGCGGACCTAATGCGGATTGGTGGATGTCACATGTCTTCGAATTTTTGGTTCTAGGACATAACGGTTTCCTCATGATGTTTTCTTTCACTGTTTTGAGAGCAGTGGTGATGAAATAATTCACACAAAGTAAAGCGCAAACCTAAAACCGGAAACCTTATAAGATTTATAATTGTAAATTATGTTTTGTAACTAAAATCTTCGTTTCCCCGACTTCAACATAATACCAATGCCAAAATCGGATAGAAACCATTAAAGAAGCTTCCATTTTCGTAGGTATAGCACGCAACAACCCATCATTATTCAGATCAAATACGTGAGAGAGATTGAGTTGGTTCTAGGAACCGCTTACACGTGTTCTGCGTCAAATTCATTACCAAGGCTCCGGGACATGAAAGACAAAAGCTATGGTACAAGCTGGGCGCAGTATGCAATCTGTAGGAGCTTTGAAGCTTTAATTGGAATTTGTGGGCTTGATGCAGGCAGAAATAAATACAAACGCTAGAATACTGCACCCTTTTTTTGTGGGGTTGGGAAATCATCCAATGACTTCTACTGCTCTCTCCACCCAGAGCGGGAGAACGTGTCAGACTCTTACTGACTAAAACCCACCCCTGTTCCTTCCTTGCCTAAGTGCCCAGGAGAGCGGTAACTCTGTTACGGATTTATCCGCTACCCCTGGGCATATCCGCGACCCCTGGGTAGAAAATACTGCACCCTTGTATTTCAAGTCATGTCTGCCAACTCCAAGCAACCCCAAATGATCAAAATAGACAGTTACAGCTTTTTTTACTTTGATAAGCTCACGCTTGACGACTATCTTACTTGATGGTAAGTGACGATGTAGTTAACGATGGAACACGCTTGCCTTTAAGGATCTACTACCTGCCAGGTGGCGCCCTCATTAAATAGTTGGATATGAAACATTTTAAGTCCTATTTTAACAACGTAAAAATACTTTATCCTCTTTGTAACAAACGCAACGTAGGATTCTTTCATATTTATTTTCTATGCTATGCTACGATTTTTTATCCAATGAGGGCGCCACTTCGTAAGCTATTCACACTTGACAATCTCCCAGGTTGTAGCTACACAAACACAAACTACGGCAGGGTATTCCACTCCTTAGATGTACGCACATTGAATGTGTTCCTTAAACGTTGTGTGTGGATGGACTGTCCACAATTAACCAGTGATTTGTTAATTATTGAAATGAATGGAGGTCTTTTACTCGGCTTCTCGACGCAAGGGAGGGTAATGTGTTTATCAGCCTATGTATGTATGTATGTTTGTTCCTTTGTGGCTCTTCAGAGACCAAACGCGTGGGCTGATTTTGATAATTCTTACGTCAATTGATTCGTCTTTTACCGCACCCCTGGGCACTCAGGCAGCGAAAGAACAGGGGTGGGTTTTAGCCAGATAGTGTTTGCTACACCCGCCCGCTCCATCAAGAGCGGGCGATGTCATTGGATGATTTCTCAACCCGACAAAAAAATAAAAATGATGCGTCTTAATCATACAAGTGCTACTAAAGACAAGACATGACAGTAATCAAGATACAATATGGCGACAACCAGTCGAGACCTCTCCGAGACGAGAAGAGACTTTGACCTCTGAGTTGGTTTCGGGGTTTCTTCCAGGGTCACAAAAAAATGTTGACGTGTAATAAAAGTGTTGTTAAAACCTATTTAAAAAAATAAAATTATTTAATCATCTACATCGGCCTACGCGTTTGGTCTCTTTAGTGCCATAAAGGAACAAATATACATACATAAACTGATAAATACATTACCCTCCCTTGCGTCGCGCAGTCGAGTAAAAAGGCTTGTTTGACTACTATATCATCGGATGGTAAGCAATAATGTAGTCGACGTTCGATGGAGCACACATGCCTAGAAATAACCTAATTCACTCTTGATAAGTTCTAACAAAACTTTTCAATTCAAGGTGCAAGAAATTAATATCTTTTTGTTCCTTTTAAAATATACTAAAACGCACCACAAACAATTCTCGACAGTTTTGATGAATTAACGACACATACTTCTTATTTTTTAAGAAGGAGCTTGTGTAATAACTAACTAACTCCATGTAAAATACTGGTATTCAGTTGCATCCGGTTAGACTGGAAGCAAGCCCCAAGATAGTTGGGAAAAGGCTAAGCAGATTGACCTCGAATTATTTAAAATATTGAAAAGTAAGCAACGTTCTTTGAGTTACCTAGTATTCGCTTTGCATTATCGTATAAAACGTTCATCCTACGCTTAGATCGGTTTTTAGAACGGATTTAGGTAGGTACCCTGCGAGGCGTTTGATTGAACAAGAAATAGGTACAAGGGAAATCTTTTCCCTTTTTTTCACGTATCATTTGGGCATATTTTGACGAAGGTTTGCTTGTGAGCAAGGATAAAATAATATTATTTCATCATAAGCCTGAATAGTATTTTCTGTCTGTAACTGCCAATCTGACAAGCAACAGCTTTTCCCAGATGGTTTTTGGCGGCAACCTCGCTCGAGTGAAATTCAAGATAGATCCCACCGGAACCATACTACCGGGATAAAAATTATCCGAAGTCCTTATAACATAACGTCATAAAATCATCATAATTCCGATTCGACGGTGCTTTATAGGACGAATAAAATTATCCTTTTGTCTCATTGGAATTATGATAATTATTTTAATACGGTTACGATCTAAGCCATGCAAATAACTCTACCATGACCTGCTGGGAATACGTTGAGTTACTAATAACTCTGTATAAAACAGGCCAAAACAGAAAAAAACGCATTTATTTTCTTTTGGTACATTACATACATTTCTATTGTACCCATGCAAAACCTGCCTGGCAAGAAATTGTATGGTATTGCGGTAAATATTGAAATTTTTATAAGTGTGATACATATAAACCAGCCTTAGTAAAGTAAACATCCACACCACAGAAATCACACATTATTAAGAAAATTATGGAGCGAAATAAAATGTTGTAGAGTACAATTTCTGTTCTTCATTAATAACCACTGGAACGCCCGGCTGGACGCCGCAAAGTACTCTCAGGTGCCCGCCGCCCGCTCGCTCGCTCGCATTGCGTAACCGCCCGTCCCGTTGCCAAATCAAAGCTTAATATCTCGTAAACTGCTGGAGCTATAGGTAATTAATACATACGTGTGTGATGCTGATAATGTAACAAGTTTGGCTGCTTTTATTTATTTCTTGCACACCATCTTCTGTGTTCAACACCTCCCATATCAGGGTCAGACTATCTAATAAAATAAGACACTGGCCTCTCGATTAATACGAAGGCAGAAACTGTGATTCAATCAATATCAAAGCTATGAAACTGTTCCTAAATAATTGATCCTTTTTTTTTGTGGGTGTGGGATATCATCTAATGACTTCTCCCGCTCTGGGTGGAGCGGGAGGGCGTGTCAGACTTTTACTGACTAAAACCCACCCCTTTTCCTTCAGTTCCCACAGAGCACAGGGGCGCCCTCAATTAATCTGCCTAGCCTTTTCCCAACTATCTTGGGGTCGGCTTCCAGTCTAACCGGATGCAGCTGAATACCAGTATTATACATATAGCGACTGTCTATCTGACCTCCACAACTCAGTTATTCGGTAATACAAACCAGAGTCCGAAAATACAAATTTTATCAAACCAGGGACTGATAAAGATACTTACGGTTGATACTAGGCAGTCAACAAGTAAAGTGAACCTTACGATAGAAACATGGAACACATAATTAAGAAAGCAGTTTAGAAGCTTCTCAGTGAAGTCAACTAGCCTTGAAGTTTTATGGAAACGTATCCATTTCAATAAAATTTGTCTAGACTAAACGATTCTACATACTATTTATAATAATAATATTCCACAACTATCACACAACGCCATCTAGTCCCAAGCTAAGCAGAGCTTGTGTTATGGGTACTAGACAACTGATAAACATACTTATATATTTCTAAATACATAAATATTATAGATAAATTACATACTATTTATGTAACGCTCTCGATACTATTAAGTCTTTCAGAAACGAGTGAAGCCATCTAGGGTAGCAAAATTTTCAAGAACCAAGCTTTGGTTTTTTTCCTGCCCTGAAATCGCTCTCTCTTGGTATCTCTACAAAAAGATTTCTCATTATAATATTATTTTGTGAAGCAAATAATAAGTAAAAAAGTTGATGGATGTACTTCTTTATGAATTGTTTACGAAGCTGCCAATCTTTAACTTATGAACCATCAATAATTCTCGAAAAGGGCAGAAACAAAATTTTTGTAAAATCTTTTAGCGATAAGGATTCTATTGACAGCCTTTTCAAAAGTTTTGAACTTATAATCAGTTCGAAACTTATTTATGCAGAAGTTGTTATGCTAGTTGGACTCAAAGTTCTGACGCACTTATGTTTTATGTCAGAACGTTTACCTTTTTAATGAAGTGAAAACATCTTTAGGCGCATTGGACTTTTTTGAGATGGGAAAAATCAATTACACTAGAGACACTGTTACCGTTACCGACAGCAGTCGTAGCAGATGTTGTGACCGCTACGAAAGCGCAGCACCGTGTTACAGTGCTACGCTTTCGTAGCAATTACGGTGAGGCGCGTTGGGCAAGTTTTGATCAAGTTTTCACTTCTGAAGGCACTCCCGGTTTTCTTTTTTTTTTGTGGGGGTAGGAAATCATCATCAATGACTTGTGTGGAGCGGAAGGGCATGTAAGACTTTGACTGACTAAATCCCACCCCTGTTCCTTCCCTGCCTGAGTGCCCAGGGGAGCGGTAACTCTGTTACGAATTTATCCGCTAGCCCCAGGCGTCTCCTGCGGCGGCTGCTGCTGAGGTCGTCAGGGCGACTCTGTTGTTGAGATGTGTTCATGCTTACAAACCCTTTTTCCTAGTAAAAACCTAGTCCTTCGCAAAATGATTAACCTATATTAAAACACTATACGGCCTTTTTTTTCTACCAGGAAGAGTAGAATTTCCTACCTAAGTTTTACTACGACACTTGTCACAGTCACTATAAAATTAGGTAGATAATTATAATTTTATCGTTCAGTATTTTTTCATGTGGTGACTATCTAAATAGGGATTTTGGTACTTACTAATTTGTAATTCATAGTATCGAGGAAGAGTGTTTGAATATTCATATTTTGGTTTTTACTATGGCTTAAAATACCTATAGCGGTAGGGATATACAAGGTGTTAAAAAAATAACCCTCGAAACTTTAAGGAGTGCTTTGGACAATTGAACTGAATAACTTTTACTATGGGACCAACTTTGAAATTGCGAAAAAAAAACAGCTGTTCCGTACATTTTGACGAGTTTTGCGAACATAAATGTTGGCAACAGCTGATTTTTTTTCCATCTTTACATACCGAGACTCCTCCGTGCCTCGGAAAGCACGTTAAGCCGTTGGTCCCGGCTGTCAATCGTGGATTTTTGACAGTCGTCACGGGTCGTCAGAAGCCCGAAAGTCTGACAACCAGTCTTACCAAGAGGTATCGTATTACCTAGTAACTGGTTTGTGGAGGTCAGATAGGCAGTCGCTCCATGTAAAATACTGGTATTTAGCTGCATCCGGTTAGACTGGAAGCCGACCCCATGATAGTTGGGATAAGGCTGGGCAGATGATGTTATATACAAATATTAGCCTTTTACACTTTAACTGTGCCATACTCTTCATTCCGCGTAATTTTCGTAAAAAGGCGTATAAAGTGTTTGCTTCACGTATTAATTACATTTCTAGTCGCTGTCGATGGGTACGTGTTCTGAGGTTCTGGCATTTCGATAGGATGGTCTTCGCTGACAATTTAGTGCAAGTTGCGGAGAGGAGGGAACTGCTGCCTCGACAAGAGCTTAGCTCTTAAGTTAATTATACTGTAGACTGGGAGCTGCGGAAGCAGCTGAAGCCTCTGGCTCTAGTATAAAAATAAAAACGCTTTTAAAGAGGATAGTTACAGTTCTTCTGACATGATATTTTGGCTTGTCATGAGACACATAAATTCTCTATTCATTTTTGTTTTTAGTCAATGCTGGAAAGACCAACCTTCCAACATTGACCCAAAATCATATTTTATATATGAAAGGTATTGACTGATTTTCCTTTACGCGACGTGATGATGCTACACCTCGTTTTCATAGAAATTGTTCGATGGCTAAATATATCCGTAGAATAATGTTTATAAATATGGGTTGTCGCATTGTAGCATCGCGCTTGTCTTTTATGGTCCGTTAATACCCTTATTTTTTGGACCGTGAAATTGATTAATAAATGGAACCATAATATCGGTAAACGCTTGTCTATTGCAGACTTATGTGTTTGGCATGCTATATATTCCAGCAATGTTTGCTATAATAATGGGAAAATGGAGTCCCAACACACCACAGATTTGTCTACACTGGTAGGTTTTACACCTGTAGCGACATCTATCATCTCCGCCACAAAACGAACTAAAACTCTATACGTTGTGCAAACAGAGTTCTCCGCGGGTTTTGAAAATATTTATACAACAGTCCGAAATCAACCATAGGGCAGTTGCCCGGATCAGACACAACACCCATCTGGTCGGATAATCCTCCCTGTTCAATGGAAATTTACTGTTCCGCATTCCTCCAAACACCTATTAGTGTAGGACAGCATACAACAAAATGATGTCTAGAGCACACGTAGAAAGGTACTACTGGCCCTCTACTATGACGTGTCATCATAAATCCCCTGTGAAAAAGAGATAGTTATGAGATTTCCTATAAAATTGACATTGATTCTAAAAGCTTGCTCTCACCAGCTGCGGCCACAAGCTTGTCGTTGTCGTGTGCGGACGGCGAATAATGGGTAGCACGCCGTCCAATCAGCACCAGGCCCGAGAGTCGACGGCGCGTAGTGTTCCACGCGCGCCTCAAAGAGTGGTCAGCATACATGATGGGGCCCGTCATGGCCGATGCCTGCCCAGGGGTTGAGGATAAGTTCGAAAGAGTTACCTCGCCCCTGGGAATTCAGGGCAGGGAGGAACAGGGGTGGGTTTTAATCAGTAAGAGTCTGACACGCCCTTTCGCTCCAACCTAGAGCGGGAGAAGTCATTGAATGATTTCCGACGCCCAAAAAAAAAAAGTGTCGCCACAAAGGCCGGTTCTGTGCGTCCCATATCCATCGGCTACCCGCGACCCTTACCAGGTCATCATCGGTCCACCTTGTACCGAAAGACGCAGCTTTGGAAGGACACCCCTTCCAAAGCTGCGTCTTTCGGTAGGCGGTTGCCACCCCAAAAATTTTTGGCCCCATCGACTATCTGTTCTGCGAGGAACGTGCCACCACCACACCAAATAAATGGCCAAACCCCGAATTAAAAAAACTTTTTAACAAAAAATTCAACCGACGAAAAAGGATTAAAAAGCAAAAAATAAATAAACCTTTTAAGTCTTGAGTATTGAGCTTATTTACCTACATAAAATATCAAATTTTATATAACCTAATTTTGAGTCGGCGCCAAACAACAATCTGATTATTAAATATCTAAATTTTATATGTACGTAGAAATGAAGAAGGCTAGATGTAGGTAATTAATCATTTTATTATTTGGTGCCGACTCAAAATTAGTTTATATAAAATTTGATATTTTATGTAGGTAAATAAGCTCAATACTCAAGACTTGCTTTTTAGTTCATTTTCGTCGGTTGAATTTTTTGTTATAAAGTTTTTTATTTTATGATTTGTTGTGACTCGCATCATCTTTTAATACTCTGTGGCTAATTTCTAATCCTGCATCATGCCGCTTGGCACTTTTGCTTTTTAGTTCTTTTTCGTCGGTTGAATTTTTTGTTATAAAGTTTTTTATTTTATGATTTTTTGTGACTCGCATCATCTTTTAATACTCTGTGGCTAATTTCTAATCCTGCATCATTCCGCTTGGCACTGAGCTGATGATGTAACCATCTTTCCATGAGGTTCCCAGGATATTGACCAGTGGAGGTTACCTCTAATATTCTAAAGACGTCTTTTCTTCAAAGCATTCTAAGTGGTATCTGTCACTAAAACCAGTTTTTTATATCTAACTTCTATGGTTTAGGAAAAGTATGATTTCCATTATCAGCTCAGTTTCATGATGTGATGATTCCTAAATGCAAATACTTTATTAAGTTATGAAAAGTAAACAGAAACAACATTCATGCCCAATTTTAGAAGTTTTCTCTCAATTTTATCAGGATTCCATGATCAGATCCTGATGTTTTTGACTAGGGACCACCCTTGAGATATACCCTATCTAATAAAAGAAGAATCATCAAAATCGGTTCATAAACAACGGAGTGAGGGCGTAATATACGTACAGAAACGCTAAACGTGCCCACAATTTTCGAGGTTTTCTGTCAATATTATCAGGATTGCATTTTCAGATCCTGATTTCCTTGATATGGGACCACCCTTGAGGTATATTTTATGTAACAAAAAAATAATCATCACGATCGGTTCATAAATGGCGGAGTGAGGGCTGAACATACACAAAAAAAAAAAACATACATACGGTCGAATTGAGAACCTCCTCCTTTTTTTTTGTCGGCTAAAAATGTTCAAAATCTATTATAAGACTAAATACGATCGATTTATCTCAATAACTATCGATAAAAGTCAAAAAAGTGACTAAATTTCAGATGTTTTTGACAAATTCAGACTGAGGTAGAAAGCGAATCGTTGTTATTTTAATTTGGTTAAATTTACTTTTTGATTGAAGACCGTGCTACAATATTCAGTTATAGATCACAATTATTTTTTGTTATCCTATTTTATATTCGTGTTGATTTTAGAACCAAACAAGGACCTTGGCTTACAAAGCCAAGACTTTTAGTCTATTGTGGAGGTAGTATCACTAAATATTATAAAACAAAGTCCCCCGCCGCGTCTGTAAGCGATAAACTCTAAAACTACTAAACGGATTTTCACATGGTTTGCACTTATAGACAGAGTGATTCATGAGGAAGATTTAGGTATATAATTTGTACCTATACAAAGCTGGGACGGATCGTTAGTTCATTATAAATTAAAATTATCTTTGTATGAGATTTATTGTATTTCAAACGATATTTTTATAATGAGTTTACTCTCTCAGAAAGTCACAAGGTTTATTACACTCACAAGGTGTTTGTAATTACCCAAGACATATCCAATACAGCGTAAGTACGCAATCGACACACCGAGTAATTATATTGGCCGGGCTCATGTCGGGCTGGACTAAGCCAATTTACAAATGCTGGCGCAAACGCAGAGAGTACGACATGTTTGCTACCGAGTAACGGGACTAAGCTCTGTGTGTAAAGAAAATATTTCTTCCACCGGCTAGCGTCAGAGATACTTTTGGCCTGAGACCCTGTTACCTATCTACGGGTTTTGTACATGAGGTATGTATGTAGCAAATAAGAGTCCTTAGATTTGGTCTTCACATATATCACGTTTATTTATATCACTTCAACACACTATATAGCATTCCGTTCTCAGAAAATTGTATGTTCAACTTACAATTTATGTCGAAACACTTTTACCACATCTTTCGAAGATTAGGGGTCCAGTTCAGAGGTCCTCAAACGGCATCCACGCCGCGGTCATCTAATCGTGGGCATCTCTCGACACGTGGGTGCTTGTGTACGGAACCATCCTATGATCCGACCATTTATATTGTTTTTGCCTAGTAATTAATTAAATCTAACGTAGGAACCCTGCCAACAAATAGAAAGATTTGATGAGACTCCTGAATGCCACGCGCTTAAGACTTAGCATCAGCACAGAAAAAAACCCAAAAAAGATACTCACAGCGTCCAACATCCGAATGCTTAATGCATTTGAACTTAACTCTGGTTCCAGCTACCTTTCGAGACATCATAGGTGCTTTTTAAGAACTTATCCAATAAATAAAGTTTAACGTGGCAGACTCGCTCCAGATCAACTTGGAAAAAGCTACGTCAGACGACAATCTGTCATCTGTCAACTCGCAAAACAACGCTTCATTCCACGAAACTAAATTTATTCTATTTTTAGGTGTTACAATACACCTTACCCCGGTTAAAAAAATTTTTTTTACTCAAAAAAATTTTTTTTTTTTTTTAAAGACTACCTACAATGCCATGTACATTTAGAATCTCACCAAAACCCTCGGCAGAAGCTGAGGCATCTCGAACCAAATCCAAATCAAGATTCCCCTCAGACACAAAGATTAAATTACTACTATATAAGTAAGTACCAATTCAATTTAAGTTTTCAATTAAGTATTAAGTACCAAATAAAAATCAAGAAACAGGATGAGAAGGTATACATAACCCCCAATACTCCTTAACAAAAGTCTGTATGTAGGTATGCACACATTTAAATGAAGTTTTAAGTTTAATGTATCACACAATTACTTATTTTAAGTCTAAGTATTTGTGATATACAATTACTAATAAGTTTAGTATAATTAAATAATCAATACTCCTTAACACAGAGTATTGTTATTCCAAAGGATCTATAAATTTTATATCTAAATAACTATGATACTAGATGTATCAAGTATTCACAAGTAATTATTTCAAAACTAATAAAAAATAAGTATTTAGTTTTGACAACATTAATCTCTTATTCTAGTAATTGAGATTCAATGTGTAAGTATTAAGTTTTATTTTATTACCCTCAATCTCCAATCCTAGCAAGTAACAGTAATACCATAACAACAAGTTCCTAAAGAAAGTAATATCACATCACAAATCTAAGTGATTGTGATTTATCAATGTACTGAGTTTAACTTTGTAGTTGAGTAATTTACAAAAGTCATATTCTATATATTTGAAATTCAAAAGCATTAAGGATAATTTAATTAAACAGGATTATCAGAAACTGTTTAATCAAATTTCATAAGTATTGGCTTGGGAGCAATTCAAGCATGAACCCCAAGCCAAAAACTAAAAGTGAATTGAGGACTATTTGCCCATCTAAACGAATTTGGGTATGCAATACCAGACACACTTACCGTGTATCTTTTAATGGACAGACTTACGAGCATCCTAGCCAATTGTTAATAAAATAAACGAATTGGGGTTCAACTATCCATCTAAACAAATTCGGATATTCAATATACCAGATACATTTATCATGTATCTTTTAGTGAACAAATCTTAAGATGTCCTATAATCAATTCCAAAAGTTAATTATAAATATAATAAATAAAAGTTAAATTTAGTTATCTAAGAGTGAATTGAGGACTATTTGCCCACCTGAACAAATTTGGGTATTCTATATACCAGACACACTTATCGTGTATCTTTTAATGGACAGACTTACGAGCATCCTAGCCAATTGTTAATAAAATAAACAAATTGGGGTTCAACTGTCCATCTAAACAAATTTGGATATTCAATATACCAGATACATTTATCATGTATCTTTCGGTGAACAAACCATGAGATGTCCTATAACCAATTCAATATGTGAATTAAACATAAAATTCCATAAGTGAATCCAATTAAAAGGATTAAATAAGTAAAAGTTAAATTGAGTTTTATTTAATTAAGTTGGGCGCCTGTGGGATCATCAATAAATAAATTTGAGTAAATATCCCACATTTATAAAAGTTGGTATCACTAGTGACTAAGAGAATTGAGAGGTTTTTTATACTAATAAAGTAATTAAGTAAAGTGAGTTTAAATTTTAAAGTTTGAATAACTCCGGTGAAGTATTATAGTCATCCGAGAAATTCTCATTAAATATTGAGACCAAGTTAAAATTCGTTTGACTATTTCACTATCAATCCACAGTCAACTATCCAAGTAAACGGTACAAGTCAGCAATTGGTCAGCAATTGGTTAGCAATTGGTTCCGAACACAAGCGTACCTCATCGGCCACCATAGGTGCCAGATAGTCCTCTTACTTAAAACTGCCACACAGACCCAGATACCGCTTGCAGATCTCATCCCAGGATACATTTGGATTGACTGAAACATTAAAATAATTCAATTCATGTACTAATTCCTACCTAAGAAGGTAATCAATCCACAATTTATACACCCTGAACAAAAGAAATCTATCTTAAGTTTCTATTCTTAAGTTAAATTAACAAGTTAATATTATATAAGTTAATAAACAAGTTAATATTATATAATATTAAGTGTAAAAAAAATTTACCATGAGTTATAACAATAGTGATCAATACAAATTTTAGTTTAAGTTTCACTAAGTGAACATAAGAGGCTAATATTAGACACTCATAGGTGCATCTAATATAAATGAGTTGTTACAATCATAAATTCAAGAATACATATCAAGGGATGAGGCTCAACAGACCATGTGCTGATAACCTCAAATTAAGTACCTTCACAATAATACTAGGTATTGAACAACTCCAATAATTAAGTTAATCACTATTTTAAGTTTAACCCTTAATTAATAAGGCATAAGACAGGCAACCTAAAATTTTGCCATGTGCTTATCAAATCAGTGAAAAAATTGTCACAGCAATTTAGTTAATATTTAAGATGTTTACAAATTAAGTTAAACACTATTTCAGTTTTAACTAATAAACAAAGGCTTAAAATTGGAAACTATAATATAAATTTTCAACAATGTGCCTTTTAACCAGAATTGTGTCAAAATACTTGACCTAAAAGAATTAACTAAAGATTATTAATCAATCTTAATCATATTACTACTAACAAACCTCATGCATCACGTTGGGCGTACATTGTAAAGTAAATATTTCTTCCACCGGCTAGCGTCAGAGATACTTTTGGCCTGAGACCCTGTTACCTATCTACGGGTTTTGTACATGAGGTATGTATGTAGCAAATAAGAGTCCTTAGATTTGGTCTTCACATATATCACGTTTATTTATATCACTTCAACACACTATATAGCATTCCGTTCTCAGAAAATTGTATGTTCAACTTACAATTTATGTCGAAACACTTTTACCACATCTTTCGAAGATTAGGGGTCCAGTTCAGAGGTCCTCAAACGGCATCCACGCCGCGGTCATCTAATCGTGGGCATCTCTCGACACGTGGGTGCTTGTGTACGGAACCATCCTATGATCCGACCATTTATATTGTTTTTGCCTAGTAATTAATTAAATCTAACGTAGGAACCCTGCCAACAAATAGAAAGATTTGATGAGACTCCTGAATGCCACGTGCTTAAGACTTAGCATCAGCACAGAAAAAAACCCAAAAAAGATACTCACAGCGTCCAACATCCGAATGCTTAATGCATTTGAACTTAACTCTGGTTCCAGCTACCTTTCGAGACATCATAGGTGCTTTTTAAGAACTTATCCAATAAATAAAGTTTAACGTGGCAGACTCGCTCCAGATCAACTTGGAAAAAGCTACGTCAGACGACAATCTGTCATCTGTCAACTCGCAAAACAACGCTTCATTCCACGAAACTAAATTTATTCTATTTTTAGGTGTTACATGTGTACTAAATGAAGCTGACAGGTGGCGGCTGACCTTGGTCTGGGTGGCCTGGGTCGAGGATAAGATGATTTGAAAGCCACCGCGCTCTATGGGCTATGCCTGAAATAAATGTTTTTTTTTTTTTTTTTTTAATGGTTGCAGCTTTACGTTCATGAAATTGAGCTACATCCTTTTAGCTGGAACTTGCAGGACTAGTCTGGTTCCGAAAATATTAATTCCCGGTACTGACTCAGCTAGGTACTCCCGGAGGCTTATCATACTGTCTTAACTAATATTATAAAATCGAAGGTTTGTATGGATGGATTTATGTATGGATGGATGGATTTTTGCTACGCAATAACGCCAGAACGGCTAAACAGATCTATACGAAATTTGGCACAGAGTATATTATAATTAGTTCGTTCATTCGTATATTATAATTAGTCTGGAACCAGCGTTGTCGACATAGCTCACAGAATAAGTAAACTGAAGTGTCAATGGGCCGGTCATATTAGCCGTAGAACCGATGATCGTTGGGGTAGACGTGTTCTCGAGTGGAGACCGCGAATCGACAAACGTAAGGTAGAACGCCCTCAGGCTAGGTGCAGCGATGATCTTCGCAGGGTGGCTGGTAGCAGCTGGATGAGACTTGCCAAGAAACGAGCTGAATAGCGTGCAACTGGAGAGGCCTATATCCAGCAGTGGACTGCTATAGGCTGATGATGATGATGATGATGATGAATTAGTCTGGAATATAATGTAAAGTGGGGGAAGAACTACTTCCACGAGGGCGAAGCCGCTGGCAAAAGCTAGTAAAAGTAAACTACATACTGAACACAGTTTCCATTAAACTAAATCAGCACAAGACAGAGAGTATGGAGGAAGAAAGGGGAGGCCTTTGCCCAGCAGTGGGACACTATGTAGGCTATAAAAAAAAATTACACTTCATGTAACAAAAGTACAAAAACATACAAAAAGTGATAATGTTTTTCCATGAGTAAACATACTCCAATTTTCATAGTTTTTGGAAAAGTTGTAGGTAATTATAATGAAAAACTAAGTTTTCATTTTAAAGAAGTATTGCGTACGATATAAGTTATACCAGCATCTAAATATCTATATTTTTTATTTTTGACTGAGAAAATTCGTGTTCCGTTTTATTTTATTTAATTAAACTAAACTGAAATACTAAAAACAATAAACGTACAGACCTAGATTAAGTTATGCTGAAACTAATGATACCATAATTGTCTCATTCATAAAGGTTTAGGAGGTGATAACGTTATTGCCCGAAACAACATTTCAAAAAGGAAATGTATGTAATTGCTTCCTAGACTTGCGATTCTCTCTCGCCGCGTATCGGCACTTCACAATCGTCGAAGTTGTTTTATTTACGAGCAGTGGAACCTATTGCTTCATTGCTCGCAAAAAAAACCGTCCTAATTTAAAAATTGTTTGTGGCTTGTTTTAAAAATATGTGACTGGGTTTTTGTCAAAAGGTATTTATGATAAATTAAGACCGACAACCACCTTGTGAACTTAGAATCTGAAGTTAAGTAAAGAGTTTAACTCAATTTTAACGCTAAAAAAAGACTATGTCTCGCCCCGTCTCCGCCTCCGCATGTGTGCAAATTATATGCACAAAACTTCATCGTTTATCTATTAATGTAAACCGCATCAAAATCAGTTGCGTGGTTTAGAAATGTACGTGGTAAGTCAACAACAAAGAAAATAAAGTTCTTTTTATAGACAAGTTTAACAGGTTTTCGTGCTAAAGTAGCAGGAACCGGGAATGCGATTAGAATACGAATGTTTTATAAAATTATGATGATGTTTATTATTAGTACATATATATATATTTTTTCGTGCACGTTCTTTATTTTTTTTGTTTGTTTTTTGACGTGACAACGTCTAATAAATCGATGAACGCCGGCTGCATGCACGAAAAAGTGTCTCGTTACGCTCATTGTACGCATGCGCCGCATCTATATTTCATCAATGTTTTGTTATGACGTTGTCACGTTAAACTATCGTCCGTAAACCAACTTTACAGACAACCAATTTTTTTTATACGCCTGCCATATTATCTCTCCACCACCCTTGGTTGACTGGTAGAGAATGCCTAAGGCATTAAGTCCGCCTTTGTACTTTTGTTGCATGAAGTGTAAATAAATAATAAATAAATAAATTTCCTCTCAAGTAGGTAAATATGGTTGAAAGCACGTGGCTCATAACTTTTTATTCGAGAAAAACCTAGGAATATATAGTTTTTCCGAAGTCAACTTAAACTAAAAGCACTTATTTCATAAAAACTATTTACAGCCATTTTTGAACTGTCAAGAATTCTGTCAGTCAGAAATATGATTTTATTTGCACAATTGAAATTCCATGGATACTCTTTCAAACAATGTTAAGAATTACAAATCCTGGTTCCATATTTTTTGTTGCTTCTATTGTGAGAACAATGGCAGCAAAAAAAATCTAATAAATTAAGCCTTAATAAAAATATGCCAGTGGCAGCTTAGAGATGACCAGTCTCAACTGACAGTGCCCGTTCACAACATGACGCAACAATTTTCAGGGTAACCGAATGACCAGACTTACGCGCTACTGCCACTGCCATGCTCGTTCATGTCAAAAAAGTAGTTTAGGTAACTACTTTTAATGACATTAATAATGCCGCATTGTACTCACATTTACAAAATTAGAAAAAGCTTCAAAATTTGAAAAGTAAAAAAAAAACCATAATAATCAAAAACAATAAATGATAAATAACCATGTCTCGAAAAATAAAAGGGTGCATCTCTTCCTAATATTTATGTTACGGCTAATACCCGAAGTGCGGCTACACCTAAAATTCATCGAAAACCGTGTTTTTGACGAATTTTAGTTTAGAACTGTTCAGCCCCATCGACCATCTGTTTTGCGAGCAATATGCACTGCCCACTACCACTTCAGTTTTGCAATTCTTCGGGCTATGTCGGTAACCTTAGTTCTATTGCGGATATCATTATTTGTTCAATACTATGTCACAACTATTACTTTTAACATTTATTAGTAGTGAACCAGTTTTGAACCTGCTGTAGGGCGTTATTTACGTCCTAAAGATTTGTGGAACGTCTGGAAGTATCGTCAGCAAACACTACCTATTTGTGGTTGACTTTTTAATAAATGACGGAGATTTACATTAACATACACTAAATAGAGGAAAGGACCCAATATTGAGCCTTGTGGTAGTGCATTTTGACTTTTAACCCCCGTGAATCGACACCATTTATTTGAACTTGCTACTATCTGTCATTTAAATAAGACTTCACTAAACTGAGTGCAAGTTTACCTAATCCGTAATGTTCTAGTTTAAAGAGTAAGCATAATTAACGCAATCAAATGCCTTTGAGAGGTCGCAAAAGTTTCCCCTATCGCATCTTGGGCCTTCTTCCACGCTGTAAATATATTTTAATGAAGTGACACTAGCGTCAGTAGTACAACGTTCGATTGTGGTCAAACGCGGAGCTATCATTGATAAAAAAAAGAAATAAAAAAAAAACGTGTGGCACTCGGAGACTGCCGCAATAAAGCTATTGCATAGCATTTTTTATCAACTTATGCAATTATAATTATTTTATTTATGCAGTATTTTTTTTCCTTTGTTTTTTTTTTTCTTTGATATTAATTCAAGTTACACTTTTTACACGCACGTAAGAAGTTACACTTTTTTGGCGTAACAAGATAAATATCATCATCGTCATCGTCATCGTCATCGTCATCGTCATCGGAGTGGGGGGTGTTAGGTTATTTTTCATTACGGAATTTCTGGATTCAGTCTCCACGCTCAAGGCCCGCGATAGAAGCTATGCAATAGCTTAAAAAAAGTAGATAGGTAAGGTCCATCGATTCGGAGGTCTACGTTCAGCAGTTTCAAGTGAAATAATGTTGACGATAAGTGAGAACCGAATGATATTAGGTATGTAATCGTAAATCAATTAAGTATAAAGTCTACATTTCAATTATCACCTTTGTAACCGATAAAACCAAAAATAACTCGATAAACGTTCGTTGAAATCAATGTACTCGTATTGATCTTGTTAGATTTTATTGATGTTAAAATGATTGATTGAAAAGAAGTCTAAAGTTAGTAAAGAAGTAGTAAAGGTATGTTGTAATCTTACGAAACTTACAATAGCAAAATAGTGAAAGACTCAGCTGATGTACTTAATGAGCAAGTTCTCTAACTGAATACATAAGAAGTCCAAAGAAATCAACAAATTTGCAATATGGTAGCTAATAAGTTGTTGCCAAGTCTGTAGTATCTATCAAGGCATAATACACGCAATAGACGGCACGGTTGGCGTAGTGGTTGAGCGTTCGACTGCTGCGCTGCGTGTCGCGGGTTCGATCCCCGCACGGAACAAATATTTGTATGGCCTACAGATAGTTGTTCCGGGTCTGGGTGTCTTGTGTATGTGAGTTAAAATGTTTGTGAACGCACCCACGATACAGGAGTAATTCCTAGTATGGGGCAACGTTTATTTTAAATAAAAAAAAATAAAAAAATATAATTAAGATTATATGTAGAGAAGCGAACGAAGACTCAATAACGTGTTTATATCTATTAACATGTTATTGAATAACTGGAAAGCGCCGAGAAATCTGAGATAATGTGGGAGCGAGAACAAGATCAATAATAGCTTTGCTTGCTAGTTTGTTAACAAAGTCTAGATTGTGGTTGAATATGGAAAATTACTAGCTATCTGGAATAAACGGTCTGATGAAGCAGAACATTTTCCACCTCAATCAAATACATCATTTAAACCCTTTACATTAAAAATAATTCAATCATAATCATGTAGAATTAAGACAAACAGAGGATAGGCAGACTTTGAAAATGTAGCTAAAAGCATTAATTTTGGGTAGATGAGAAACATCATTGAGGGTTGAACGTGGACTAAACCGAATCAGGTTTAGTCATAAAAGCTTTTTAAATTCGTCTAGCAACTTTTAAGTAACATTCATTCGGTTAACATGAATCTGAAAACATTATTCGTTTCACTCATTTTTTTATAAGACGCCAGTTCAAAAAATATGAAAAGACCTACAAACAGGGGTGATTTTCCAAAACATGAAAAAAAGTGTCTATCAATAAATGAAGTCACTTAAACCCCAGACAGCGGTGAGGTTGAGCTCAAGGTAATCAATGAAGAAAAGAAGGCAGGTTCCGTCAGCCAGACTGTGCCAACTGCTATTTCTCCGATTCCTGAAACTCAGCAGGAGGAGTGGCAAACTGTAGGGGCAAAAGCATCAATTAAAAAGGCTCACAAGAAGGCCACGAAAAAGGCCAAACTACGAAAAGAGGTCAGCCGCCAGACTTCAATCTCCACGATTAACGACTGTAATATTTGCTAGTTAGATAAGTTTAGATGGAAAACAATAAAAGTACTACTCACAATGCCTCTGCCACTTGAAGTTATGCTGTATCTCATGTCGCATTCCCCTCCAGAGCTTGGTGACGATCAGAGAGTAAGCGAATGACATGATGAAGATGGGTATCAGCAGTAGTCCAGCGTCTATGCCAAGGTTGAAAGCGCGCTCTAACTCCAGGCTCGTCCATACTTCTCTGCATTTGAAGGCTGTGAAAGAAAAATGAATGTGAGAATTTTGGTAGGAAAAAGTCCTTTCTTCTTTTCTTCTATAATTCCAAGTATTGTATTTGAGGTACAGTAACATGGCAGCTTTCCAATTTCGAACTAAATTCATAAAAAAGTATCAAAATTAAAGCAAAATAAAGTTTATTTTGTCTAGTCTAGATAATTAAATGGGAATTAGTGGCTTATTATTTTTTATGGGGGGGTTCAGAAATCATCCAATGTTTTCTCTCGCTCTGGGTGGAGCGGAAGGGTGTGTCTCTTACTGACTAAAACCCACCCCTGTTCCTTGCCTGCCTGAGTGCCCAGGGGTGCGGTAACTCATGTTCAGAATTTATCCGCTATCACTAGGCATGCAGGCACCGGCCACGATGGGCCCCGTCAGTGGTGGCTGACACTAATCTCTTTGAGGCGCGCGTGGAACACTACGCGCCGTCGACTCACGCGCCTGGTGCTGATCGGACGGCGAGCTACCCTGGCTCGCCATCCGCAGGCCCGGGTGGGAATTAGTGGCTTGAATTTTTATTCTAGCACTAAACGAGTTTAACTAAAGATACCACATCGTCCGAGATCACAGAATAGCGCGCATACGATACGATTCAAGAATTTGTGAGAATTCAGTGCAACACAAATAAAGCATGTCCAACATTTTGAGTTCCAAAATAAACGAATATTTTTTTCCAACCAATATACAGTTTATATTTAATTTAAAATTAGTTTCTGCCAGTGGTTTCACCCACGTGGAATTTGTTCTTCCCTCACTATTAATTATAGTCTATGTACTTTTTCAGACTATAACCTATATCTGTGCCAAATATAATCTACCATTTATAATACGAGTAGCATAGTTGAATGCATTTTTGACTCTTATTGAGTCATTTTCACTTGCATCAAAATGGCAAAAATTTCTACTTCTGAGCAAAAATATTGGCTGTTGGATTCATAAATGGACCCTTTTCCAATACCTTCATAGGTCACTTGGCCACTAGACAATAGAGAAAGCTGTCGATTGTTAATTGGATATCTTGTTGACCTACCTATAGAAATCGCTGGCAGGGTAGGGCTTGAAGTATTGAGATAGAAAATTAGACATCTGTTTACGCATTCTTTGAGAGCGCTATAGACAAAGATCATGAAGTAAAAGGTTTTTGATAGAGTGTGTGTATTTATTGTAAGATGGATCTAATTATTGGAAGATAAAGACATTTTTTTTTTCAAATTAGTTTGGTGTAATAAAATATTTTAGCTTAAAAACAGGTTATTTTTGCTAAAAAAATGTTTCCGTCATATCTCAATAAGTATAGCTGCTGATGAGAACAGGATATCAAAGAAATCAGGGAGCCAAATTGATTTAGAATCAAGTATAAAACTTCTTGCAAAATAACCTTTGTTGACCTGTGTTTATTAGTCGAATGAAATGGTTACTTCTAGAGAAACTTCTAGAGGAGCTCGTGGCTAAATTAGTAACAGACACACGGGTCGATCCATCAGCTAAGCTTGCCGGGGTTGGTCCATGGATGGGTGACTATATTTACATACCAAGGCTCCTTCGTGCCTAGGAAAGCACGTTAAGCCGTTGGTCCCGGCTATCAGTCGTGGATCTTTGACAGTCGTTATGGTGCTTCAGCAGCCCAAAAGTCTGACAACCAGTCTTACCAATGGGTATCGTATTACCCAGTAACTGGGTTGTGGAGGTCAGATAGGCAGTCCCTCCATGTAAAATATTGGTATTCAGGTGCATCCGGTTGGACTGGAAGCCGACCCTAAGATAGTTGGTAAAGGCTAGGCAGATTGAAATGGTTACTTCTAGATCTAAGTGAAATGTTTTTTTTCTAGCCTACACTGTTCCACTGCCGAGCAAAGTCTTTTCAGGAACTGCTCTCCCATGCTTCCACAAACCAGCCGCCGCGGTACGCGTTACATGTTTTATTTCTGTATGTCATTGCATCTCCAAATGCATCTCAAAATATAATTGTTAGAAAGAGGCAAGAAAACAAAGAATAAAAAACGACCGACTTCCAAGAAGTCGGTGTTTGTATTTCCTTTTTTGAAAGTCGTAATTTTCGTTTCATCTTTAATAACTAAAGGATTTTTTTACGGACTGAATTGCACAGCTAGTTTTTAACCGACTTCCAAAAAAGAGGAGGTACTATGTTCAATTGTATGTTTTTTAGGGTGCCGTACCTCAAAAAGAAAAAATGGAACTCTTATGGGATCACTTTGTTGTCCGTCCGTCTTTCCGTCTGTCAAAACCCTTTATCTCGGGAACGCATGGAAGTATCGAGTTGAAATTAAAACCATTGTTATTATAATCAGGTTTACAGTCTCTGAAGCTAAGAAAAACTCAAACTTCTAAATTAACGTAAAAGAAAGATACGGCCGTTTATGCCGCAAAAAACGTATATGTCGACACTCTCAAGGGAATCATTTATAGAGTACTTCCCGCTGTCCTAAATTCATGAAATTTAGCAAGAAGCTAGATCTTATAACACAATTTAAGGAAAAACAAAAAATAGGGTCCCCAATTCCCCATACAAGATATCCAGGTAAGTGAGGCGACCATGTGGCGTATCATGTGGGGCATCATATGAAAGGACCTCATTAGCACAAGCTTAAAAAGAATTTAAATTATTTTATATTCGAAGCTCGTTACCTGTGGTAACAAGTCAAGGACAGGCCGATGAAGAAGGCTTCATTCGAGTGGTGAAGAAGAAGAAGAAGAAGCCTGCTTCTCGCAATCAGTGCGGTACCGCATTGACAGGCCCGAACTTTATACTGCGTCCTGCTATTCCATCGACGCAGCTGTACGTGTCACGTCTGCATCACTCCACGAAGGTAGAGGAGGTCGTGGAGTATATCAAGATGAAGACCAAGTTCACCCTGAGAGTCGAAAGGTTGGAGTCGCGCCACAAGATTAACTTCAAATCTTTTGTGGTGCGGGTACCGACTCACCATCTAGAGACTTTCTTGAAGGAGGAATTTTGGCCGACGGGTGTCGTGTTTCGGCGTTTTCGCGGACGGGTACATGACACCACGACTCAGCGCAATACGTCGCCGACCTAACGTAGTTGTATAGATTAGATTTTATGATTTTATCAATATTATGTATTAGTTTATTATTTTTTAAGGTTACTTATGTTGTGTATTTTATCTATGGGCCTTAGATGCCTGAAAATAAAGAATTATTATTATTATTATTATTATTTATCCACGGTAATCAACGAAAACTAAAAAAAAATAAAAGTTGTTCTGGCAAAAATTTTCGGAACTCAATTCCCGAACTATTTAGATACCCGTAAGCTTGTACGGAACCCTCTGTGTGCGAGTCCAACTCGCACTTGGCCGGTTTCCCGTATGCTCACCGGTTTCTTTGTCAACTGTAGACCGATTTTCAAAATACTTCTTAAAATCAACAAAAACAAATAATAATGTATGATGTCACATGACGGTTTGGTTTCCTCCAATATGTTCAAATTCCATGTTATTGGGGTTATCAATTCGGGCATAACTTTAATATTTAGTATTGTAATATAACTTTAATTTTGGAAGTCGTTGTCAAATAACGAAGAAACGAAATGTAAACACCGACTTTCAAAATTAAAATTATTTTACAATTTTTAGTATAACTTTTTTTTTTGGAAGTCGGTTGTATATGTTGTAAATAAAAATTACAGATCCGTACAATGTGCTTGAGTAAGATGACCGTCTCACAGAGCGAAGGCCTGTGCCCCAGCAGACAGACATGGACATTAAAAGGGTGATGATGATGATGATGACGATGAAGATGACCGTATCTAAGGTGTCCATTACACGCTCATGCAAGCGTCACTCAATTCCAAAAGTCAATAATTAAGGTTGCATGATGCAAAAAATCTAATAATTCTGATTTTTGCATGCAACTGTCAGTCACTGTATTAGACGATCAGCCACCTTGAGTGTGGTTAAAATGCCAGCAAAACCTACCGTGTAATGAACGCCTAAAACATAAAATGTAACAGTAGTGTGCTTGCCAAGGTTGGAGAAAAATGGGCAGTCATGCACAATGCCCGTGAATCATATCTACACCATTTCAGGCAGTATTTTACCGAGCGCGGCAGAAAAATATCGAATCAAAATACTATGAAAACTTGCAAAGCGGGGTTTTATTTGCATTCTCTCGTTCGACTATATAAAATGCATTTTCTGTTGTAAGTTGAATTTGTTTCGTTTAAATACTAACATTTGCTGTTAGTTAGTGCAAACGTGATTCTGATTTTAATGGTATTAATTAATCTGTCAGTTCATGTAAAACATTGGTTTCGCTGCATCTGGTTAGACTGAAAACTGACTAGGTTGAGCAGATAAAGATGATAATGAATTAATCTTTCCAACTTATTTAAGTCTGGGTTTAATCAGTAGGTATATAAGTGATCAGAGCTATTAACCTTAGAAGGCAATCCACGTGGTTTTGACGTAGGTACACTTTGACGAAAATTCTGTCTTTCGTGCGTGTAAGCTCAAAAATATGTTTGTATTAACACTTTCGTTGACGACACGGCCAGAGGCGTATTTTTTTTCCTGTTTGATATGACACTACGCCCACAGGCGGTTAATTTTACCAAGTCAAAACAGACAGACCGCCTATTCCCGTGTAAATTTGCGAACATTACTATGAAGCCACGCATTCCAGTGTCATATTGCACTCAATTAAATTTGTCTAGTGTCAAGGCAAAAACGACAATCCGCCTGTAGACGGTACCGGCTACGGGCGGATCGCCATATACCAACTAGACTAACTCCTTTGATACGACAATCCGCCTGTAGACGGTACCGGCTACGGGCGGATCGCCATATACCAAGTAAACTAACTCCTTTGATACGACAGTCCGCCTGTAGACGGTACCGGCTACGGGCGGATAGCCATATACCAAGTAAACTAACTCCTTTGATACGACAGTCCGCCTGTAGACGGTACCGGCTACGGGCGGATCGCCATATACCAAGTAAACTAACTCCTTTAATACGACAGTCCGCCTGTAGACGGTACCGGCTACGGGCGGATCGCCATATACCAAGTAAACTAACTCCTTTGATACGACAGTCCGCCTGTAGACGGTACCGGCTACGGGCGGATCGCCATATACCAAGTAAACTAACTCCTTTGATACGACAGTCCGCCTGTAGACGGTACCGGCTACGGGCGGATCGCCATATACCAAGTAAACTAACTTCTTTGATACGACAGTCCGCCTGTCGACGGTACCGGTTATCGACGTACCGTCATACTAAAGGTACCTAGGCTTTTTTATTACGGCAGTCCGGCTATACGCGTGGTATTATTTTATATGAAAAATTTTAGTGTCATTTTCGGAATGTCAACTTCATCTGAGTGTCCGTGATCGTGTGTATTAAAGTACTAAAAAAAATAAAAACTCAAAGAATCCTTCAAACAATTCTGAATCAATTTCGACTAAATTTATATGGGACCACCTCTGAAGTAATATAGTAAGTATAACCTATTAAACATAAAATAATCATCAAAATTTATTCACAAGTGGCGGAGTAATCACGTAACAAATATTAAAAAAAAAACATACAGACGAATTTGCGAATCTCCTTCTTTTTAAAGTCGGTTAAAATGTGACGATTTCACAGCTTTGGCCCAATTAGCCCAAAATATGTATTTTATATATCAACAGATAAAAATGCATAAAACCCTTTTGCAAACGCTGCGTATATGCACATTTAACTTTGTTTATACCCGACTAGGGAATGGTGGCTGCGCTGAGCCGGCCGAGTTTAAGAAAATATGGCCGGCCGCTCTGGGCTTCATAATACACCCACATTTTTAACAATTTACCGGCGCTTTAACGAGAACGCACGGTAGAAACACACGGTCTGACTTGGTTAATATAGGATACTTTGCAGAAACTTGCATGCAAAATAATCGTTAATGAACACTTTGAACTTTGACTTTAAAATGTTATGCAAGTTTTTCTTAGCAAAGTGTTCCAGGGTAGTAGAACTTTGATGATATTTATAACTAACATAAGTACTCGTAGGTTGTTCTTTAAAATTATGTAATGGTCTCACTTTTGTGCAGAAATATATGTAGTCCCGTTGGTAACTTCATCATAGAAGTAAAGACTTAGTGGTTATTTATGTATAAAAATTTCCTCTAAAAACACAAAATAGAATAAAAAAATCTTTTCTATTTTTTATTCAAGACAAGGAGAGCCGATGGTTATTAGAAATGCAAGTACGCATATAATTAATTTAAAATATATTTAAAACTGGACAGCAACTGTACCTAAACACATTAAGAATCTTCGATTGATACAGTTGCACTTGTTGGGTTTTTTTTTTTTGGGGGGTGGGAAATCATCCTATGACTTCTTCCGCTCTAGGATGGAGCGGAAGGGCGTGTCAGACTCTTACTGACTAAAACCCACCCCTGTTCCTCCCTGCCTCGAGTGCCCAGGGGCGAGGTAACTCTTTCGAATTTATCCTCCACCCCCGGGCAGCCATCGGCCGTGGCAGGCCCCGTCCCTTTGCTGACAACTCTTAGAGGCGCGCGTGGAACACTACGCGCCGTCGACTCTCGGGCCTGGTGCTGATCGGACGGCGAGTTACCCACTACTCGCCGTCCGCAGGCCCGGGGCACTTGTTGGGTTATGGGTTAGTATTGAACAGAAACTAATAAAAATACATAAATATAATAGTCTTAACAAAAAAATAACATAAATTCAACTGATGAATTTTTAACTATGTAAACAAGTCTTAGAAGTTAAATTTAACCCACTGCCCGGTTTCCAATTAAGCTGAAATTTTTCATATACGTTTAATTCGGATAAAAATACATGGTTAGTTAAGTGACGTCATTCTAAATTCAATGTGGCGGACTCCCAAAAATGGCGGTCTAGTTATTTGTAAATTTAATGGTAGCTGAGAAAAATACGAATCTAAAAAAATAAAATGTGTTTTTTTAGTTTTTATAAACTACAGATTTTTTAAATTTTCCACTTCGCCTTTTGTTTTTGAATCGAAGCCAATTAATCAAGTCGAAAAGTCAATAGCGTCACGTAAGAACCAACGAGAAGTTTTTAATGTAATGCGACAGCAGAATTTCGCATCATGATTTATTCATGGATTCCTGCCCAAGTTAAGAGCTAGTGACATCGAATGATATCTATGAAATTCGCGTTTCAACGATCGATTACGAGGTAGAGAATTTTGCTCAAGAGAATTATAGGATAAGTTACCGCGTACCCACTTTGCTTTCTGTGAAAACTACGAAACGCCCTTTTGGACTTGATAGGTAAGTCATAGGTTTAGATTTTATTATCCTGAATATACTTTGCCTTGTATATACATATATATATATATATATATATATACTTGGAATATTTAAATTCGCAAACACCAAGACTTTTACACAAAAAGTGACAACATACAAACAAGATACACACTCCGACACAAAACACGACTAAACTTACCAACATCACGCTTAAAAATGCATTCAACAGGCCCTCTGGTAATGTCAATAAAAATATATATCTAATAAGTTACCCGAATCGCTAAAAAAGAAAAAAAACACTTATTCACGAATAAACTAAAAAAGCTATTGATAAGCAAATGTTATTACAGTTTTAATGAATATTTTAATGATAATTCCCTAAAAGTTATGAAATAAATAATAAATAAAATAATTTTTAATACTTTTTCGAATAAGCTAGTTTAAAAAGATAAACGATAAGTCCCCATCTCTACCTAGTATTATATTATTTTCTTTGCTGTGCCCGACAGGGTCCATGATTGTTCTGTAAGTTAATGTTGACCACCTAAGCATATACTTTGTGTAATGCAATAAAGAATTGAGTATTGAGTAGGTATTAGATAATTTAAGAGCATTGACGGGAATAGACTTTGTCCAAATTTTATGCAGATTTATATGAGACAAGCTTCTACCGGCGGCTTTGCCCGCGTGGAATTATTACTTCCCCCAATATAAATTATAGCTTATGTGCTATCCCAGACTAAAATCTACCTCTGTGCCAAATTTCATCCAGGTCCGTACAACAGTTCTGGCGTGATGGAGTAACCAATATCCAAACTTTCGCAATAGAATATTAGTAGGATAGTAGAATTTATTGACCGTACATAGAACAACGTCATCAGTAGTCGACGTCTCTCAACTTTGTGTTTCATCTTATAAGTCTCTAGGCTACTTGGAGAGTAAAACGTAAATCAACGTATGTCCATTTGTTTAAAAAGTCACATCACAAAGCCGTTAATTACGCATACTATTCCTACGTCAAAGGCCTCGAAAGTAGCTTTGCGTCAAAATTATTGCTGGGAAATGACTTTTATTTTTAGGTATCAAAAAAACTATTTTTAATTGCGCGCAATGTAACACGAAACCAGGCAAGTGGAGTTAAAGCGTATATAGCCGCCAAGTGGCGCCCTCATTGAATAAAAAGTCGTCGTATGTTGCGACGTAAAAATACCTTATCCTATTTGTAACAAACGCGACATAGGATTCTTTAATCTTTAATTTCCTTGTAAAGATACGATTTTTTATTCAATGAGGGCGCCACTTAAGTGGAGGTAGGCTCTACCCCGCCCCTTCGCTCTAAGCCACGTAGGTACTTGTCAGATACGTTTGATATTAATTGCGTTTTTGTAACGGGAAATGCGTAATATCGAAAAAAAAATCGAAAATTGAGGTAATGTTTGTTTGGATTTTTTTTTAGTATCACTTGGATTTCATTTTCATAAAAAAGTAAAAGTAAGGTATGGTCCAGTGGAAAAATAATATTCAAATAATGAGTAGAATATGTGGCTTTCGGTTTCGCAAACTGTCTTTTTACACCCAATATAAGAAACGCTGCTGGGCCGAACGTGCTAAAACGTAATGCAGGCGAAATTTCATCAGATGTGTGTTGGAGGACTCTCATCATTAATAAGTCGCATATTGCGACATATTTTATTTTGAATTATAAACTTATTTGCTGTTGGTAAACTGACCGCGACTTATGTCGATGTATGAGAACAACAGTTTTCCAACGCCAAAGTTAAGTTTGTCTGTAAATCAATTCCCTTGATAAACTATTAACATACCTACAAGTTCGTACGGAACCCTAGTACGCGAGTTCAACTCGGTCGGTTTTTTATTTATCGTCACTTGAATTTATATCTTTGAAAATATATTTTTTGGGACAAACCCGCACACTATTCCCAACATCCCAACCACTATAACTCCTGAAAGCCAGAATCAAGTGGCTACCATCAGAAAAACGCCAAGGCAATGAAGCCCGACGAGTCCCGAAGAAACGATTTAACTATTTTGGGGTTGTTGCTACATCAAAATTAATCACAAATAAAAGAACAGCGGACGAGTAAAAATAAAACATAATTTTCAAAACAACTGTAGAGCTCTGCTCGTTATTTCAATTTGTCCCAGTTATTTAACTCAAGCCCGGTTATTTCCGTGCTCTTATACCTAGTCCCTATATGCCCATTATTCTCCACCGTCAGTTGAATAGCTTGATCCATTTCGATGTTTATTGTTAATTTTTTGGCAGCGCGCGTGCGGTCTACTTGACATCAGAATCAACACTGACCAGGGTCACGCGGAAAAGGCGTGCTATGACTTATCTTCCTTTGGGGAAACCGACCTTAAGGCGCTATTAGCTGCCAATGACTTTGAGTGGTTAGCTTGCGTGTTCTACGCTGAGCTCACGTAACGCGTCGTATGCACCCAGTAATAGGACTCGCCCATCAAGGAGCGCCGTCCGAAATTAAACGCATTATTAATTTATTACACATAAAACAACAGGTATTAAACTAAAAAACTGAGACTAAATTATAAATAATTAAATGATCTTTAAAATGGTGAAGGTTTTATAAAAATACGCTTTATAGTTTTTGAGTGATTCTCAATTTTTTATCCGCGTTAGACATAACTTTATAAATTAATTACACAATGTTATAAAAATATAATTTTAAATATTCTGAGATCAAATTACGACGGAAGTAGTCAAGAGTAACATGTATTTTTTTCAAAGAAATAAAACTAATCGTTTAGACGTGATATTCAATTAAAAACCATTAAAAGTCGTATAACTGCACCTTAACGCTAAATCTAGGATAAAAATAGGAGAATGGTAGGAAAACGAAAATTTTATCAGCCTGGTCAATTAGGAACCGTCACTGATCTTTCTTTTTTTTTGTTTTTCATTCTTGATAGACACGTGTTTGACCACTATAACTTGATCGCAGTGGAGAAGGCCGTTGGGATCGAGATAACCGTCTATTCTAGTTCAATATTGTTTTAGGTGGTTCAACTGTATGATTTAATTATACGGAATGTGAAATGCTTTGATTGCTGCCTTTTCGCCGACTTTTATTTTACTATTATTACTATACCCTATTTTCATCGGTGTGATTGTTGGTCACCGACATAAAGTGTTCGAGAAAGGTCTTCTTTTTCTCCTTTTAAAATTACCTCCAAAGGAGGAGGTTCTCAATTCGTCTGTATGTTTTTTTTTTTTGTATGCATGTAATGCGATTTCTCTGCCATTTGTGAATAGATTTTGATGATACGTTTTTTGTTCGATAGGTCATACTACAGAAGTGGTCCCATATAAATTTTATCGGATTTGATTCATCACTTTTTGAAAAAATTAATATAAACCAAATAAATGTATACACGGATGACGTTTTCGTTGTCTCCAATTATTCCATGTTGTTGGCAATCCATTCGGGCATAACTTTATTATTTAGTTTTAGTTCTGACCCCCTACAACAACTGAAAAGTGAAAATATAAAACTTTTTTACAAACAATATAACCGACTTCTAAAAATCGCAAAATAACTTTAATTTCGAAATTCGGTGTCAATAACGAAGACAAACAAAATACAAACACCAACTTACGAAATTAAAGTTATTTTGCTATTTTTAGAAGTCGGTTGTATTTTTTGTAAAAAAGTTTTCTTAGGTTTTCGCTTGTTCAACCTTTTTTTTTTGGTGGGGTGAGAAATCATCTAATGACTTCTCCTGCTCCGGGTGGAGCGGGAGGGCGTGTCAGACTCTTACTGACTAAAACCCACCCCTGTTCCTTCCCTCCCTGAGTGCCCAGGGGTCTGGTAACTCATTTTCAGAATTTATCCGCTACCCCAAGGCATTACGCTTGTTCAACCTGCTTCTACATAATTAGTTTCTATTCTTGTTTTCATAAATTTATGTTTTCAATAGTATTTTTGTATAAATTGAAATAAATATTAATTGAATCATTTAAAGGCACTCTTAAGAATTCGTAAGTAATTTATTTAATGAATCTAAACTAATAAATAACTATACCTACAAACCGATAGTAATAATATTTACAAACGCGTATGAAAACAACTCATTGGGTATCAACAAATTCATCCACATCGCTATCAATGGGAAAAGTGCCCGTTCTGGGCACTTTTCCCATTGATAGCGGCCCAGCTGGCAACATTACCACGTTGAATATCAATGCGGAGTTTTTGGCGAGATTTTCCGAGAAGGCTAACTCGACACATCTGTTGCCAAATACGGCAAAATACATTAGAATGTGTTGCATCTGCATTCTAATGGAAAAAGAAATGTTTTTGCACCTAATTACTATGTATCCGACTGAAAGACTTGAATCTATGGTCATGAATAAAAATTAATAAAAAAAGAATAGCAATGCTGACTCATTGGCTAAAGAAAACCTAGCCCTCTGGACCGAACTGAATTATTTTGCTTAAACCTATGGAGGGCCATTATTTTAAACAAATAGACCTAAGACTTCCGAAAACCTCCAATGTTAAAATTTTACGAAATCCTGTTCCTTCCACATAAGCTACGCTATTTTCCCGGTAGTGAAAAGATTACCTACTGCTTTTCCAACCGATATTGCTAGCAGTATAAAAACAATCAGTTTAGGTGTCTAGAATTCTAACCTTTTAAGTCGGGAACGGAAGTGATAATGAAATTCTTTCCCGGGCGGCGATAAAACGCTTCCCACCGCTATTGTGAGGCAGGTTTCAGAAAACCAAGGGCAACATTGTGGAGGTATTGTTTAATTTATTTATTTATTTACTAACACATGAATGTTATGGGTAAAAAGGGGGTGACTACAGAGATGACGACTAATAGAGGAGTATGGAAGAAAAAACATGTTGCGCCGACCACAAATAAATTGGGATCAGGGCAGGAGAATGATGATTTACAAACACATGAAGAACATCACAGATTTCAAATCATTGCACAGTGCAATCTTACAAACTAAAAATGTACATTTAATAATATAACCTAAAACATTTATCACCCTAACCTAACCTAACCTAAACAGTAAAGATAAACGTAAAAATTGCACGGCCGGTGACCGATATCAAGTGAGAGACTCGTCCTCCTCCAAATTCAATAGGGTCGTAAAAGACGTGATAGACAGAAACCGGTGGAGGCAAATCGTCCGCTCCTGATGCAACCCTGATGCTGACCACGATTCTCAGACATGAGGGACTGACCACAGTGAGAGAAAACAGTTACATACCCACTAACATAAGTAGGTATGTGTTTAAGGAATCTACTGGCTTGTAGGCAATCCTGTAGCGACATCTATGATGCCACAAACGAACTAAAAACAACAAATCCTACATCGCGCAAGCAGAGTTCTCCGCGCGATTTGAACATATACAACAGTCCGACATCAACCATTGGGCAGTTGCCACAACACCCGTCTGGTCGGAGGATCCTCCCTTTTCAATGGAGGTTTGCGGGGCTTTTCGTATACCTCCAAAATCCCACACCGAAGTGTTTTACTAAACTATGTAGGTGACAAGAGTGGGTCTGGTATGTAGGCGACTAGGCATGGTGTGGTATATAATATCTTCAACAGGACCTTGTTTTTTTACTGCCAACAACTCATTCAGAAATCACAGATCCACCGTTTATCCATAAAAAATAAAAGTTAATGTAATAAAACATTTTTTAAACAAGCTTAAGATACAAACACAAAGTTTTATGTCTGTGTGGTTGACCGTTGAAGAGTTCCTTAATCTGGACTTAATCCTGGATGTCGATGCTGGTCATCCTTACCATAAAAATGCATTGTCATCGGAACTGAAACAACTTGTAAAAATTCAACACCATAGGGTTACTCCGCTGGTCGCATAGCACGGCACGCCCGCATTAAGGCAACATCACGTCTAAACGACTACTTTTATTTCTTTGAAAAAAATATATGTGACTTTAAATTATTTTCGTCGTAATTTTATCTGAGAGTATTTGAAATTATATTTTTATAACATTGTGTTATTAATTTTTAAAGTTGCGTCTAAAGCGGATAAAAAATTGAGAATCACGCAAAAACTATAAAGCATATTTTCATGAAATCTTCACCATTTTAAAGGTCATTTAATTATTTATAATTTAGTCTCAGAGTTTTAGTTTAATACTTGTTGTTTTATGTGTAATAAATTAATAATGCGACTAATTTCGGACAGCGCTCCTTGATGGGCGAATCCTAACGACGCGTTACGCAAGCTAACCACTCAAGGTCGCTGGCAGCTAATAGCGCCTTAATGACATTATTCGTCGGGCTCTTGTCATTGGCCGGGGTGCCAGCTGTTTTAGAACCCAATGGCTTGGCACGTGACGATGGGAAGAGGCCAGACGGATGACCATAATGGCATGGAAGTTGGGTAGCCCTTTGGTATGGGATGCAACATGTGTCGACACCCTTGCGCCATACCATCTTCTTAGCACGGTGGGCTGTGCTGGGGCGGCTGCTGCAGGTGCAGAAAACCTCAAACGGCGCAAATATAGCAACATTATTGGGAGTTACATGTGTGAATCGTTTGGGGTTGAAACACTAGGGTCATTGTGTCCGAGTGCTCATCGAGTTTTTTGGCATATCAGCAAGCTGTTAGTCAACTCTTCACGTGACCAAAGGGCTGGGCTTTTCTTTGGCCAACGAATCAGCATTGCTATAAAACGTTATTTCTATTAAAACAATAAATACTCGATAGGGTAAGAGAAAGTAGTTGTAATTCAAATTGCAAGATTTGACCATAATAATGAACATGGCACTTGCAAAAATCTTAAATATCGAAAACTCAAAACAAACAAGACACCGTATTTGTCATTTAATTTTGAAAACGGTCTCTTTAGATTGCGGGTAAACCTAATTATAATATGAATGTCTTTTGACACACCTGCTATTAATTAGACCCAGCTTAGGCGTACATTATTATTGTTTTGTCTATGTAAAACAATGCCCGAGATTTGGGCTCAAGTAGTGACATTTCTGGGTCGTATGACTCGTATCACATTAGACACAATAACAGTCCTTTGGTCTTTCGTCGTAATATCATCTTAACGTTTTCTGGCTTTTATTTTTAGACCTTCGAAATCTGATTACTGAAGATCTTTCCTTCATAGATGTTGTACTTCAGGATTGTACCTAGTGTCACAATCAGCGCGAAAAATGGATTATTCCTAGGTATAAAATATAATTTTATTTAGTCCGTAAATTATTAAAAAAGATTGGACACGTATTTTATGCTTTATCAAATCAATTAAAAGGGACAGAGATAAAACGAATCAAAATTTAGAAGTTAAGGTCTACGCAGACCGGGTCGGAGTCGCGGAGGATTTAAATTGATTCCTTGGTATCGAAAGGGACTTCTTGACATAGCACTGGATCGCGCTAAGGGATCCCACGGCGGGATGCCGCAGCGCACTGCGGTATGCAACGGCACGCCGAAGGACGCCATGACGCCAGCCTCACCCCGCGGCATCGCGGGGTGAGGCTGGGGTGAGGGTTTTCTTAGCGCGCTCTCCATGCAGTGTCAAGAAATCCCTTTCAATGCCAAGCAATCAATTTAAAACATTGGCATTTATGTCGTATCCCTATTATACAAGTTTGAATGTCCTTTGGTAAAAATTTAAATTCTCTGCCATTCTATCCCGGTGTGCTTAAGCTAAACACATGTCATGCGGGTCTAGGAAGATATCACACAGTAAACTTAGTTTCTTAACGTCATTAATTACCAAAGACTTATAGGAGATTAATTAGCACCTTAAAGCTAGTTCCAACTTACTTAGGAATAACATAGAGTTATGAAGATACATTAGTCTTACTCACCTATGTAAGTTATGGCATTAGTGCCTTCTAGACATGAGTTAGATGTCTATCCGCCAGTGTGACATGTGAGGCAGAAATTAATCTAATTAGGAGACTTAATGTACTGGGGTGTGTAACGGTTGATATAATAACAAAAAATCTAACGTTCACTTGACCTAATTTCAGTTAATATACTTTTGTTTAATATAACGATTAGTTGAGATAATGAATTGTTGATATAATTTCATTTTATCTAATTTCTTATGATATAATAAACATTTCCTATAATGCACATTTGACATAATATTCATGTAGTATATTATTAATTTACTATAATATTCATAATCTCTAATAACTTTTAATATAATTTAGAAAATCTGATACAATTTTAAACGCCTGCTAGTATGGTGATAGCAAAAATGCATCGCATAAGCATTAATTGCCAATAACCGTGCACCGTGCACGTTTCGTTGAACGATGCTATGTTATGATTAAAAAAATATTGTACTGTTTTTTTTTCTTCGCTTTATACCCTATACACCTACCACCCTCAACTATTGTAACCAGTAGTAATTGGATGCAATCTGGACTTTAGGGCACCCCGACTCGGACAGGTTAGGTTAGAAGGGGATGGCGGGGTCGTGTGAGCGAGAGAAGCGAGCGAATAGACCCCGCCATCCCCTTCGTGGTTATTTTTTTATAAACCATCCAGAAGTAGGAGCCCCGCTTCGCGGGGCTCCTACTTCTGGATGGTACTTCTCCTCTTTCTGCTTGCTTTGTCTTGGGAAGAAAGCAAATTCTATGTCATATTTTGTTTTGTTCACCTTCGTGGTAAAATCACTTTGGAACAAAAGTAATCCGACGCCTAGGTGTTAATAACTCTTAAACGACGCCTAGGTGTTCGGTGTTAGGTGTAACTGTTAAAGATTTCATCCCTACCTTTAAAATCTTTACCTTTGTAGGAAAGTTAAGTATTTGTAGGGATTTAATCAATACCACCAACCAATGATATTATAAAAGAAAGATACGCTATGTTCATATAAAGCGGCGTTCAGATATCGTTGAGTTGTTATTAAAAAGTTCTTATTTAAGTGTATGAAATTGCTTCACTCTTAAATTTATCTTGTAACCATAGTTTTTACACTCATAACACACAACATGGCACCATAGATTTATTATTGTCACGCCACGGACACGCTTTTCTTCACTTGCTGCTGTTAGCCGACTAAATCAAATTGCTACAATTGGCTGAATTTGTCTGCAACAATTGACGCGCGCTAGTGCCATATCTACCTCTTTTTTATGTTATTATAATATCATTGATCACCAACCAAGACTTATTTTTAATCGACTTCAAAAAGGAGGTTCTCAATTCGTCGGAACCTTTTTTATATTTTTATTTTTTTTTATACATTCTCCGATTACTCGAAGATTGCTGGACCGATTAGGATTTTTTTTGTTTGAAAGGATATACTTCCCAGGTGGTCCCATATAAATTTTATCGAAATTGCTTCAGAGCTTTTTGAAGTACTGAACAAAAACGAAAAATAAGTATATTTACATTGATGACGTTTTGGTTTCCTCCAATTACGAGTATGTTTAAATTCCACGTTCCATGTTATTGGGGTTTTCAGTACTAGGGTATAACTACTAAAAAGTGAAAAATAAAAAACTTTAAAAAAAAAAAAACAACCGACTACCAAAAAAGAAAATACATTAAAATTTAAAAAATAACTTTAATTTCGGAAGTCGGTGTCAAATAACGAAGAAATAAAATACAAACATCGACTTCGGAACTGAAAGTTATTTTTTAATTTTTAGTGTATTTTCTTTCTTCTTGCCAAACACCACTGGTTAAAACCATGAAACAGAATTAATTTATTGTGACCATCTTGCGACGTTCCAAGTTAGGTATTAAGTGGTTTTCGAAAAAGCAAATCCACAAATGATGCAATACACAAATTGATGGATCATATAGTGAAGAATTTAGATAACAATATAAAGGTATTGACCATTTTCTTAGACCTCACAAAAGCCTTTGACACTGTGCGAATTCCGACCCTTTTACTCAAGCTAGAACGTATAGGTGTAAGGGGCCCACCACTAAAATTATTCAAAAGTTACCTAACAAACCGTTCACAATTTGTGACTATGGACAATTACAATAGCGATATAGTTGCTATCGAATACGGTGTGCCGCAGGGAAGTACTTTAGGGCCCACTTTGTTCCTCATATTCATCAACGACCTCTGCAACCTAAATATACCAAATGCCCAATTAATTTCATACGCTGATGACACTGCAATAACTTTTACCGCTAAATCATGGTTGAAACTACAATCAATGGCACTAAATGAATTTAACTCCACGTTAAGATGGCTTCACACACACTCCTTGACCCTGAATACCACTAAAACTAATTTTATTACCTTCTCAATAAACTCAAATTTCCAACCAAATCCCTCAATTTTCCTAAAAGCTCACTCGTGTAGTTTATTGTCGCAGTTGGCCTGCCAGTGCCCATCACTTACTCCAGTGGATCAAATAAAATATCTTGGTGTTTTCATTGACCAACACTTAAATTTCAAATCACATATTAATACCCTATCTGGCTGCGTACTACTTATTTACATTTTTAAAACCCTGCGACATGTAGCACATGCCTCAGTTATCAGGAATGTATACTTCGCTCTTTGCCAATCACTAGTGACCTACTGTATTTTCTGCTGGGGAGGGGCTGCAAAGACAGTGATGAAGCCTATAGAGATCGCTTAAAGAGCTATACTTAAAGTTGCCTCCTTTCGCCCTATCTTATTTCTAACGACCGAACTTTATAAATCGTGGAACCTTTTAAATATCCGACAACAGTACATTTTACATATAGTTTTACTCCAACATTCCAGAACACCATATAGACCTATCTCTAAACGTCGGAAAGACATAATCTGCACAATTCCACCTCCACGTACCCACTGGCCCGTCTAGAGCCAGAATCTCAGCATTTTTAAAATGGCCCAGAACCGTCGCTACCGCAATTATGGCAACCGCGGTGTGTTCCCATTAAAATCGGTTTTTGTCTATGGTCCTCAGCTTTTAGTCGGTTTTTCTCTATTAGAGACGTTACTCAACTAAATTTTGCGTCAAATAATACCGGGCGCACTGTTATGCAAGCTATGAGAATACCAGAAAAAAAAGTTAAAAGTTGATTTTCTGTGGTCATTTTATGTTGTTGCCAAACTGACAGGAGCTCTGCATTTACAATGTAAATGCAATTGTATCTAAAACCCTGTGTATTAGTGTAATATATCAAAAGAATCTTCAAGATTAACGAAAAACTAAACATGCAGTAGGTTTAAAGTGTGTTGAAAACGACAATATTGAAATAAAAAAACAAGGGGAGAGCGCCGCGTCCGGCGTCCGTATTTTGTTGATAATTTTGTATGATTTACTAACTAATCTGTTAGAATATTGCTCGTAATATGGAAATTAGTTCATTATTAGTATTTACACATACTTCGACAGTAAAAATAGGACGAAAATATATAGGATTCCATGTTTTAATGATTTAATTCCACAGGTCGTCAGTACTTGCCATAATTCTGGTATAAACGCTTTTATTAAATGTCCACAGTAAATGTTTGTATAAACATGGAAATTACGAGAGTAATGGCTTTTTTTTTTCAACGGTTTACCCGACTACGGGGATCACAAAGAAGGGTTATTATTTGAGCTTTAGCACGATGTTTTTAATAAAGCTTACTAACCTTAATGTGATGGTATGGATTGAATGATTTTGTATTTTTTTCCAACGGTTTACTGACCACAATTTGAGTTTAACCACAATATTAATGCTTACTAATATGATGGTTCAGATTTAATGATTTAGTATATAAATCTTTTTCAACGGTTTAGCCGACTGCAGCAGAAAGAAGTGTTTTGATATTTTCGTTGCACTTTTTTTTCTTTCTTGTCTTTCAATGGTTTTGGGCATGAGAATAATTTTTTTTTAATGCCTAATTGCTGTCATAAATTAAAAATAAATTGGAATCAAAGACAAGTTTCGATTTCAGGTCTCAGGATAATTACAATAATTACGGTCTGGAAGAAGAGGAGGAGGATGTGTCTATATATCTGAGTTTCGCTAGCTACTTTATTAAAAAGGGTCCTCTTCCTCGTAATCTGTGTAAACCTCGTAATACACCTTCCTTTTAATGTGTGTGTAATGTATTTCGTTAAAGTAAATATGTAAATTAAAAAAGATATCACATAAAAAAAGTTTATTTTTAAATAGGTAATACATTTTTTACAATATTAAACAACTATGTACATGTCTCATTTCAACAAAAATCACAAAATAAACTAAATGTCGAAATTAAAATATAGGACGGGCCGTATGCAGCCATTACGTATGAGCCCTACGGGCGGCCATCTTGCCGTATTTTGCCTTATTTTTGCTAGCGCAGGCGGCATGAAATTAATGCGGGAAGGGGTGTTTTGTTTTCATCTAGTGTGCTACTTAAAACCGTCCAAGTAATGACTTATGGGTATCAAAAGAAAGCTTATATAGTCTAGTTTTATGATACATAGGTTTAAAAGACATAAACTACAAAATTATTAGTAAAAACTTAGTAAGAACAAAAATTTTACTGTTTTTCAACCCAAAATCTCAAGTTTAACTTTTTTTTTAAGTACTTAGAACTAATTTTTGTGACTTAGTTATCACACATCACAGTTCTATATAGTATCAGCTATACACACGTATTTTTTACTTGTGTGTAGAAGCAGGAGATTACGAGATATTAAGCTTTAAATTGGCAACGGGACCCGGCGCTTGCGCGGAAAAATACCAGAGCGACCGAGCGGACGCAGGTTGTCACTTTTTGGCGTCTGGACTGACGTTTTAGTGGACGAACGAACGATTCTCTTTTTTATCTTGCTCCATCTCTCTATAATAAAATTAATGCTAAATGTCAAATCTATAAACTCTCACTCTACAATTGTAAAAAAAAGTTGTTTTAAACGCGTCGCGCCTGTCTGTGGCAGCTGCTATGTTTTAAAAACTTTTATTTTTATTTTTTTTAATAATAATAATCTTTATTTATCCAAAAAACATACAGAGTTTGAAATACAGTTTGATATTTGGATTATGGTGTGTTGTGTGTGTGAGTGGTGTGTGTGTGTGTGGTGTGTGTGTGTGTGTGGATGTATTACACAAGATAGGTAAGTAAAGACTCCGTGAAAGAGTAATCCTTTAGAAGCAGCCACTCTGTTAGTTTAGTGCATGTGAGTTTAGATTGGTGTTTGTTAATGTTTTTATATTGATGTTTAGCGAAGGAAGTCTTGTGTTGGATACTTGGGGGAAAGTACGTACGTTTATTTGGAATAGGAGGTGGAAGGCCTGCGTGCTTTCTAAGGGTGGATTTGAGCACATAAATCTGACGAACCGTAAGTACTTTACAGTCAGAGAACAGTTTAGTTGTTGGATACTTATAGGGCTTTTTCATTATAACTTTAAGTATAGCTCTCTGTGCTCTCTCCACCCTCAGAAAACTAGTTTTTGTGGCACCGCCCCATGCAACTATGCAATAACCAATCACTAATTGGCACAGTGCGTGGTACACCATCTTAAGAATGTTTAGATTGGCGGATACTCTGAGAGACTTAAATATATGTATAAGACATAATGTTCTGGTGATGACGGCGTCAATTTGTAGGTCCCATCTCAGTCCGTGGTCTATCTGTAGTACTCCGAGGTATTTAACACTTTCGGATCTTGCAAGCGGAGGACAAGTGCAATGGGTGGCCAGGTTTGTGCAGGAATGAACAGTTATACTAAAAGAAGGAGATGGTTTAGCGTTACGTCGTATAGCAAAGGGAATGTAAGTCGTTTTTGTAGGTAAGAAGGTTCGAGTTTAACCACATCATAACTTTCGCCATGGCCATCTCCGCGTTTGTTTTCGCAATGTCCCAAGTGATTCCGTCTACAAGAATTGCGGTGTCGTCTGCGTAAGCATAAACTTTACCGTTTGGGAGACTCAGTCTGCAGAGGTCGTTTACGTAGATCTGGAATAGTGTCGGGGAAAGGATCCCTCCCTGGGGAACACCATAGAATACGAGAAACTCATCACTTAAGTAAGTATCAAATTTAATACATTGCTTACGATTTTTTAGGTAATCTTTAAATATTTGTAGAGGCATTCCACGAACACCGATATTTTCCAGCTTCCTGATGAGCTTGGGAACAGAGACTGTGTCAAAAGCCTTCGAAAGGTCCAAGAATATACCTAGGCATTTCGATTTGTTATCTAAGTTTGAGGCAACTTGTTGCGTGAAATCCAGAACTGCATCTTCTGTGGATAGACGTGCCCGAAAACCGTATTGGTTATTAGCAATGAGTTGGTGTTTGTCAAAAAATTTTCGTAGAGAGTTATTGAGAATTTTTTCAAGAACTTTAGAGAGTGCAGGTAGGACAGATATCGGTCTGTATAGTTATTAACACAGTCTCTGCTCTCCCCCTTGTATATCGGATGGACCACAGCTTTTTCAAAAGCCTCCGGAAAGACACCCTCCTGTAGGCAACGATTAAAAGGTGAGTAATTGCATTAGGTGCTTTTAAGTAGTTTTTTTCCAATATATAAAATTTAATAGACTCACTGCAGATCAAGTTGGAGAAAAAAAACGTCAAACGACAATCTGTCAACTCGCAACTAAATTAAAAAAAAATCAATCAATTCAATCTAAATTTATTCAATTTTTAATTGTTACATGCTCACTTTTGGCTTTTGGTGGGAAGAGCGACATAGGGTGGGAAGAGTGACATAGGGTGGGAAGAGTGACATAGGGTGGGAAGCGTGACAGGGTGGGAAGCGTGACAGGGTGGGAAGCGTGACATAGGGTGGGAAGCGTGACATAGGGTAAGAAGCGTGACAGGGTGGGAAGCGTGACAGGGTGGGAAGCGTGACAGGGTGGGAAGCGTGACAGGGTGGGAAGCGTGACAGGGTGGGAAGCGTGACATAGGGTGGGAAGAGTGACATAGGGTGGGAAGAGTGACATAGGGTGGGAAGCGTGACATAGGGTGGGAAGAGTGACATAGGGTGGGAAGCGTGACATAGGGTGGGAAGCGTGACATAGGCTGGGAAGAGTGACATAGGGTGGGAAGCGTGACATAAGGTGGGAAGCGTGACAGGGTGGGAAGCGTGACAGGGTGGGAAGCGTGACAGGGTGGGAAGCGTGACGTAGGTAGGGAAGAGTGACACAGGGTGGGAAGGATGATCAAGGGTCGGAAGGATGAGATAGGGTGGGATGGGTGGCCAAAGGCGAGCGAAGATGATCCCACCTCACCTTCACCTCATCTTTGTCCACCTTTGCTCACTTTTGGCCTCACTTTGACAACATTTGCCCACCTAGGACCACCTTTTCTCACCTTTGCTCACCTTTGGCCACCTTACAAAGGTGAGCAAGGCTGGGAAGGATGAGCACAGGTGGGAAGGTTGGGAATGATGAGCAAGTGTGGGAAGGAAGAGCAAGGGCGGGAAGGATGAGCAAGGGCGGGAAGGATGAGATACGGTGGGAAGGGTGGCCAAAGGTGAGCAAAGATGATCCCACCTCACCTTCACCTCACCTTTGGCCACCTTTTCTCGATTTTGGCCACCTTGCTCACCTATGCCCACCATTCGCCACCTATGTTATCTGGTGGCCAAAAGTGAGCAGTTGGCCAAAGTGAGCAAAGGTGGCCAAAAGTGAGCAAAGCTGAACAAGGGTGGGAAGGATGATATAGGGTGGGAAGGATGATATATGGTGGGAAGGATGAGATAGGGTGGGAAGGATGAGATAGGGTGGGAAGGATAACTCAACCTGCAGCGGTAAGCCAGAGTGCTGTGACTATGAAAACCTCCCCTTGGATATAGAAATAACACTCAGGTTTCACTTTTTCATAGTTCATTTATTGTTTACTGCCCAACCATCGAACTAACGAATGGAGGGGACTCCCTCCATTCGTCAACCGCGTTTAAAACAATAACGGGTTCAAATAATTTCCATGAAAAAGCATTGTTGCATTGTTGTTACATTGTCTGAGCTAAGTAACTTCTTTATAGGTTTTCATGTAACCTATTAGTAATCAAAGAATATCTGTTTTTTTTTTGAAGCTATACTTCTTTTGGCCCGTTAGGGAAAAATAATGAGAGTAAATTTTAACGATGCGCGCGCACACCATCACAAAAAACCTACAGCCTGAAGTTAGCTAGAATCGACACCCTGAAGTTAGCAATGGTCTGTGGTTCATGAAGAATGATTGTTGTAGAGGAAGCGCCATCACCCCAGTGTTAAGAAAGCGCCATCACTCTGGGCCATAGTAAACTATAGTTAGCTTAGTATGTTTTGTCATGTTTTATTATGTTTTATTATCTTTAGTAATGTCCTAAAAATAAGGGTAAAGTCATGTTTAATGTTAAATGTTTACTGAGGTAACTTTTCTCTACAGCGCAAGTAGCGTATGTCACAGCGTTAAAGCTGTCCAATTGAAATAAAGCCCATAGTTGGGAATTCTGGCTAGTCAGCGATTGGCTGCTCAATTTCATGCTTCTCATGGATTGGCTACAGACAGTGGAAAGTTTTTGAGGTCCACCATGTAAAATTATGTACATATCGTAATACATATGTGAAGTTGGTTTGTTTTTATTGTAGATTACAGATTAATGAAAATGTAAAATTAGAATCTAAATGTCGAGTATAACGTAGATTCAGTTTGTCCATGTGATACATACTTTTTAGTATGTATATATGTATACATACTAAATGTATATAATGTATATAGTTTTGTTGTTGTAAAAACAAGTAAATATGTCTAAGTAAATATGCAGGTGTTCATTACCTAAGCGATTAGTGAAACCATTCTGATTGGGTAACAACAGAAATTTGTAATGCCTGTGATTGGTCGACTGTTAAAAGTCGAAATGTCCAAGTTAATTTGTAAAATAAGCAAATTGTATTGGCTGTCCGGGTTTGCATTTGCCGCACTACGTGCCCCATAGAGTTTGAGTAATATATATAGGCACCCCTGGCAGTCAAAATTAGTTACTCAGCGTCAGTGACTCAGTGAGCTCTAAAGTCCTCTGGCTTCGCTCTATTGTCTTGTACCCTTGTACAGACTGTGTCTTGTCTTGTACAGACTGTTCTTGTTGTCCACTATTGGGCCAGTAATTCTGCTTATTTAACTGTTTTAATTCTGTGTGCATCTACTGACTTTTAAATCTGTGCCTTTTGTGACTTTTACCATTTACATTTTAATAATATACAACTTTTATGAAGAACTGTGTCATCAATTATTAACCCACTTGCTCGTCCTCATCTCACGAACGTGTCGCAAGACTCCAATACTGCCGACCGACACACAAATCCTCAACCCTCGCACCTATCGCGAAAAGCATCGACAACAATTATTGTTTTCCTTTTGTAAACTTTGTGACAGTTTGGTTTTTATCTTGTTACGCCAAAGAAGTATAACTTCTTACGTGCGTACATAAGTCCACACACACTTTTTTAATATTCAGACCTAGCAGTTTTAATGGGTCACTTACGTTCCATATCCAACACGGATATATAACGTAATCGATTCTAGGGTAAAAAAAAACAATAATTCTATTTAGTCCGTAATCGTATCAAAAAATATCGGACAAGTATTTTTTGATTTATTAAATCAATGTAAAATGACGAAGATTAAACGTATCAAAGTTCAGGAGTAGGGGCTTGTAAAAAGTGGTACAATTTTAACTCAAGTGTGACGTCATGCGAAATTTCAACGCACTGTATCGTCTTAATTTTTTGTTTACGTGACAAAAGACAAAATACGTGTCCATTATTTTTTGGTAATCTAACTGACGGACTAATCAGAATTTTGTAGTCGTCAACCCTATTGTAACACTTCCGTCGTCATCATCATTATCATCATCATCAATATCCTTTTAATGTCCCCATTGCTGGGGCACAGACCTCTCTGATAGAGGGACACTTCCGTGTTTGGTTGGATCTAAACCAAATTCAACCAAATTTCAATTCAATCGTTCCTATAGATTCGGAGTAAACTGGCAGTAACAGACGGACAAACAGACACACGAGTGATCCTATAAGAGTTTCGTTTTATATTCGGACGCACAGATTGCTTTTTTTTTTGTGGTGTGGGAAATCGTCCAATGACATCTCCCGCTCTAGGGTGGAGCAGGAGGGCGTGTCAGACTCCTACTGACTAAAACCCACCCCTGTTCCTTCCCTGCCCTGAGTGCCCTGGGGCGAGGTAACTCTGTTTCGAATTTATCCTCAACCCCTGGGCAGGCATCGGCCATGACGGGGCCCGTCATTATTGCTGACAACTCTTAGAGGCGCCCGTGGAACACTACGCGCCGTCGACTCACGGGCCTGGTGCTGATCGGACGGCAAGCTACCCACTACTCGCCATCCGCAGGCCCGGGATTGCTTAAAATACATAATTCGAACGGCTAACGAAACATTTCATTCCCTTCTCCTTCTCCTCCCGGGATCCTTCTCCCTTTTCCAACCCCGTCTGTTCTCTTCCATTACGGGCCAGTCTTTCCGATACGAGTTTATTTCGTTTTCACCTTTGTCTTGGTCTACCACGAGCCCCTAATATTTTATGGTCATTTTACTCACAATTATACTAATACGAGTAAGTGGTTATTTGGATTACACCACTCTTCTGGATGGAAATAAAAAAATCTTCAAGGTCTAGTTTTCTCAGTAGTAAGTTATAGCAACTTCAAAGCAGATAACTTTGAAGCAAACTCCCACTGGAAAATATTTAAATTATATCTTTTCTTGGAAAGCCAATACGTGAGAGCCTTCAAATTCTACATGAATGAGGAATGATAGATGGAGCGAGTGAATGATAGAATGAACTATTTTCTAGGGTCGTACGCATGGATTGGAAAGTCACGGAGCACAATTTTGTTTATTGTCTGGCTTAACCCGAAAAATTTCCAGATTTTTTTTCACGCATTTTTAGAACCTAAAAGGATTATTCTCAAGAATTTGTATTCAGAAAGCGTGTGATTCGAAAGCATATTAAATGCCCCAGTTTTGGAATTGTATTTCGTATTGCGGGCTAGGCCTAGCAGTCGATGCTGCGATTTTGCTGATTCTGAAGTATTTTGTTGATGAACTGATTTTGGGTTCGGTAGTTATATTTTCGATGATTTTGCTGCTTTGTTCATTTGTATGTTTGTATGAATGGAGGAGCTCGTGGCTAAAGTAATAACAGCCGCACGAGTGATCTATCAGGTTAAGCTACGCTTGCCGGGGTTGGTCCATGGATGGGTGACCATCTTTACATATCGAGACTCCTCCATGCCTCGGAAAGCATGTTAAGCAAGTTAATCGTGGATCTTTGACATTCGTTACGGGTCGTCAGAAGCTAGAAAGTCTGACAACTAGATGTCAAGATGTGATGTGTGTGTAGATTGATAAGTCTAGACTTACCAAGGGGTATGGTATTACCCAGTAACTGGGTTGTGGAGGTCAAATAGGCAGTCGCTCTTTGTAAAATACTGGTATTCAGTTCCATCCGGTTAGACTGGAAGCCGACCCCAAGATAGTTGACGACACGGTTGGCGCAGTGGTTGAGCGTTTGGCTGCTGCGCTGCGTGTCGCGGGTTTGATTCCTGCACGGAACAAATATTTGTATGACCTACAGATAGTTGTCGGGTGGTCTGGTGGTCTGGGGGTCTTGTTTATGTGAGTATACATGTTTGTGAACGCCCCCACGATACAAGAGTAATTCCTAGAGTGGGGCAACGTTTAAAAAAAAATAGTTGGGGAAAGGGTAGACGGATAGATTTTGTTCATTTGTATGTATATCTCAACTCACTAAAAAAGATTTTATAATATAGTTCAGTCACTATTGTCAAAGGGTATCGTGGAACCCGACTATTGGGTTGTATATGTCAGATAGGCAGTTCTTTCATGAAAGATAAACCGGCATTCAACTGCATCCAGTTAGACTGAAAGTCGACCACGGCGAAGTCAATCATCTTAAAATGAAGAAGAGGTTAATAGGGGTCAATAATGCACTGACGTTTAAGGACTATTAACTGCCAATGGCCTTGAGTAGTTAGCTTGCGTGTTCTGTGCTGAGCTCACGTAACGCGTCGTACGTCTACCCAGTAATAGGACTTGTCCATCAAGGAGCGCTGTCTGAAATTTGACGCATTATTAATTTATTACACATAAAACAATAGGTATTAAACTAAAACACTTAGACTAAATTATAAATAACTAAAAGGTCTTTAAAATGGTGAAGGTTTCATAAAAATACGCTTTATAGTGTTTGCGTGATTTTCAATTTTTATCCGCGTTAGACATAACTTTACACATTAATTTTATTACACTATGCTATAAAAATATAATTTCAACTATTCTCAGATCAAATTACGACGGTAATTGTCTAGAGTAACATTTTTTTTTAAAGAAATTAAACTAGTCGTTTAGAGGTGATGTTCAATTAAAAACCATTAAAAGTCGTATAACTGTGCCTTAAGGTACAACAGTCAGTGCCCTGCATTACTTAAATTAATTATAAGCTGTCGCTGTTTTAACAAGCTTTTATTAAACTTTTAACAAACTTGCAATATTCGTATGTACGAGTACCTACTTGTGAGTTGTTCGCTTCTAAATTTGCAAACAATTTTTCGTTCTCTTTTTGTTTGCGTTAGTGTTAATATTTGATAAACTTATGTAAATCGGGTGACAATGCAAATTATTATGATACCATCGAGGTAGGGTTACGACCATGCTGTTAAAAACAGTTTTATAATTTTTGTCGCTTGATACTTTTTAATGTTCTATCAAAAAAAAATACTGTTTTCATGACCGCTGGTCGATGGGAGCTACGAGTATAATGAAACCTAAAAACGTAAAATAAAGATAACTAGCACTTCAGCCGCGAATTCGTCCGCGTGGATTTCGAAAATATTTATAGCACTCACAAATAATGTAGCTTCTAACTGGTGAAGAAATTTTCAAAACCGGTTCAGTAGTTCCAGAGATTACTTCCTACAAACAAACTCACAAACCCACAAACTTTACCTCTTTATATTAATTAGTGTAGATTAATTGTTAAACTGGGCAAGAAGCTCCATAACTATGTTTTTAAAACGTCAAAAAAATTAAAAAACCTACTGTTTCATTTTCCAAAATATTGTTCATTTAATTTTTCCAATCTTATCCTTTCCCGCGTCCAATTAGCAGACACAACAGTGTCTCGCCCACCATGTGTCCGCTCGACGCGGGAAAGGTTAATATACTTTATTTCTAGTAGGTACATAAAGCTGGAAATCCTACAACGAAGAGATCTGATGATGGCGCCGGGATGTAGAGATTGGAACTCCCTGATGGCAAATGGTAGCACAGTTGAATTTGGGATCACACAATGATAACGAGGGATGAAAGCTTGTTTAAAACTTTTAATTTAAAATTATATTCTTCCCTCGCTATGACTATATTATAACTAAAGACTATATTATAATTTTTACCCATATCATCTTTCACACAGTCCAACCATCGTTTTTTTGGCCTTCCTTTACTCTTATAGCCTCTTATAGCCGCGGCTGCCCAAAAATAGCAGCCTGAAAGCAAATTAGTTAGCAGAACAGACAGCCCAGGAACCGTTTGACGTTGGCATCCATATTTAAATACACGTGGAGAGTCTGAAGAAGGAAAGCCTTGACCCCTAATCGCGTGTTCATAAACATCAATAATTCATAATAATCTTAACCCAGAGGAAATTACATTAAATCTAAATGACTGATGTTCATCATGATGGATTTAATTATTCATACCGACTTTCTGAATAATTCCCCGATCGCTTGTTTTGTTAAAGTTGAAAGCGCCAGAGAAGCATTTTTACTTATTTTACGATTTTAGGGTTTAGAACCCTAAAAACTTAAAATGGTCAATGGAAAAGGACATGTGCTTCATACAGCCTACGATACGTTTTCTAGATATTATACCATCAAAAATCTGAAAAAAAAATACCTTATTTTTTTAGCATTTTGCGTATACTATGCTGTGAGAATAGTTAAATGAAATCTTTATTTTCAGTTAAAGATCCTTTTTTCCTTACAACTTTAGCATGCATTGTAATATTCGTAAAATATCAGCTGACGCTCGCGCATTCCTTGACTTCAAAGTGCGTGCGCTCACCGACAGCCGCGCTGATGGCGACCCCACGTCCACGCAACGCCAACTTAAAGCGAAAGATTACTGGTATTCGTTTTGCATTCAGGTTGTATATAATCTACGTTCTGGCTTCGGAAGCGTTCCCCTTACACCTTGTATCTATATAAAATATTTCAACTTATTAAATGGTTAGTACCTGATAGGTACTGATGATTATTTTTTGGGAAATTAATATTATTAACGTTGGCTCATAACTGTTTTAAAATCATGCAATCTTCGTGTAATCCTGAGCTGTAAAGAGATAAAAAATATTTCAACTTATAAAATGGTAGGTACCTATAGATGATTATTTTTCGGAAAAGGAATATTATTAACGTTGGCTTATATCTGTTATAATATCATAAAACCTTCGCGTAATCCTGAGCTGTAAATTTCAAAATAACACGTAATAAAAATTCTCTTTTTTATCCTCAAATTCTGGGCTTAGCCTTGCTTTGTACATAAAATGCCCCAACATAACAAATGTAATAACTTTTTTTGTTTACAATAAAGAATAAGAATATTTAAATTTCACCTTAGCTCCCCAAATCTTTAAGGCTAGGCTTTTAAAGATAAGGCCTAGTTCTAAAAGTCACGTAATATTTTATTACGACATGTATTTTATAGCAGGTTCACCGCTTTGGTGTTTCTTAATAAGTAGGTATACTGTATCGCACGGCATTGTGATATAATCTGAACTAAGCCTTTAAGTCATTCAAGTTTTTTAGGTTATTTATAGGATAGAATTATGTTAAAATTCTACTAATAAATGGAGGATAATAAGGTGGGTTATTAATTTAATAGCAGGTAAGTACGGGACTTTTTGCTGTTTAAAAGTTAGTTTATAGGTATTATAAACTAAATTTTGAAAGTGGCCTCGCCCGCATTGAATGAGTAATTTCACCACTATGAATGTTTTTCACCCGCGTTTATGTATCTTTTTTTTTTCATAAAAAGTATCCTATGTTACTTCTAATACCTCCAAGAATATGTGTACAAAGTTTTCTGATGATCGGTTTAGTCGTTTTTGCGTGAAAGTGTAACAAACAAACTTACATTCACATTTATAATATTAAGTAGGGATGTGCTATTCCTATAATTTATGTCTGTGTAAAATTTCATCCAGATCCGTACAGCCGTTCTGTCGTAATTAAGTAACATCCATCCATCCAAACTTTCACATTTATAATATTTCTAGCTTCTGCAAGATGTGCGATTCCAGACCATAATCTACCTCTGTGCCAAATTTCGTCCATATTTCTTTAGCTGTTAATTGATTAACAAACATCCATCCATCCAAACTCTCTAGTTTAAAATATTATAGTAGAATTTAAATCTGTAAAAGTTTCATTCAATTAGCAGGTCATAAATAATTATTTTCCCTAAGTTAAAAACCTACCTGCATTTGTGCGTACAAACTGTAATAGTACCTATAGTCAATATTTTGATTATAATTATACTTACTAGTTTCTGCTAGCGGCTTCAACCGCGTGGAATCAGTACTTCCCCCATTGTAATTTATAGCCTATAATGTTATTTTGATGTAAAATAAGCCATATTACTATAAAGTTTCATCAACATCCGCTCAGTAGTTTTTACGTGAAAGAATAACAATTATTCATACATCCATCCCACAATTACTCCTCAGCCGGCGCCGTGTCCCAAAATTGCAGCCGGCGGCGTTGACTTTAAAAAAAAGCTGTAAATGAGGTTTGCAAAAAAACATTAGCAGTTAAATTATTCCAAAAAGACACAAACAATATAAAAATACCTGTTTTTTGCTTAAAAATCTTCAAAAAAATCGAAAAAGTAAACGTGTGCATGCAAGATTTGAACTTGCAATCACAAGCATACGTATCATATTATGTAATTTACTAGCGACGGTCATACGTAAGGAAAGTTGAACGGGAATAAAGCAGGGTTTGAAGGAACCTAACACGAAGGTTATAAAGAAGTTCCCGAGCTCGCTTCGCTCGCTTTTGGCCTAAATAATATAAAAAGAAGTACTGCCGGATCTCAACGGCGTAATTTTTGGTTGCTGCCGCCGGCTGCGGAAGCACTCTTTAAAACAAATAACCTAGATTTTACCACATGAGACAGGTCAATTCGGCGACTTTGTGTCCAGCTTCCATCAATTTTCAAGGCAGACTTATGAGGACTTTATATGGAACGTTGTGTATACGGATTGTCGTTTATACGGAACGCCAGAATCTCCAGAATATATTATCATGACCGTACTTTAGCTCAATCCTATTTGACTTGAACTAAATTTATTCCTATTTGTCTTCCTTATAGGAATTCTTTAAGAGCATGACCAAGTGGCTTTGACTTTCGAGTTCTAGATCTTGGCTTCAATTCCTTTGCATACTGTATTTTACGTTTTTTTTTAGGCTGGCGCTTTACCACATTCTCATCTGATGGTAAGTGATGATGTGGCCGACGATGGAGAAAGCCTTTTGGGGATATGATCCCAATCCCAAGTGGGTGGTTCAGTCCCTCGGATGCTACGCAAACACCATTGAAGGCTACAATGTCCAGTATTTTTTTTAGTTTCAACTGCCACCGCGTCAGACTCTTTTTTAACCGACGAAAAAAAAGGAGGACGTTCTCAATTCGACCGTATATATATATTGTTTTCTTTTTTTTTTTGTGTATGTTCAGCTCTCACTCCGTCTTTTATAAATCGATCTTAATAATTCTTCTTGTTAGATAGGGTATACCTCAAGAGGGACCACCCATGTCAAGGAAATCAGGATCTGATGATGGAATCCTGATAAAATTGAGAGAAAACCTCGAAAATTGTGGGCACGTTTAGCGTTTCTGTACGTATGTTCAGTTCTCACTCCGTCATTTATGAACCGATCTTGATAATTCTTCTTTTATTAGATAGGGTATGCCTCAAAAGTGGTTTCATGTCAAGGAAATCTGGATCTGATGATGCAATCCTGATGAAATTGAGAGAACACCTCGAAAATTGTGGGCATGTTTAGCGTTTCTGTACGTATGTTCGGCCCTCACTCCGTTGTTTATGAACCGATTTTGATGATTCTTATTTTTTTAGATAGGGTATACCTCAAAGGTGATTCCATGTCACCCTGGAAAATCCTGATAAAATTGAGAGAAAACCTCTAAAATTGGGCACGAATATTGTTTCTGTTTACTTTTCATAACTTAATCAGGTATTTGCATTTAGGACTCATCACATCATGAAACTGAGCTGATGATGGAAACCATACCACCTTTCCTAAACAATAGAAGTTAGATATAAAAAAAAACTGGTTTTAGTGACATATACCACTTAATATGCTTTGAAGAAAAAACGTCTTTAAAATACCTATTGGAGGTCACCTCAACTGGTCAATATCCTGGGAACCTCATGGAAGAATAGTTACATCATCAGCTCAGTGGCAAGAGGAATGATGAAGGATTAGAAATTAGCCTCAGAGTATTAAAAGATGATGCGAGTCACAAAAAATCATAAAATAAAAAACTTTTTAACAAAAAATTTAACCGACGATAAAGAACTAAAAAACAAAAAAAAATAAACCTTTTAAGTCTTGAGTCGGCGCGGCGCCAAACAACAGTCTAATTATTAAATATCTAAATATCTTGGAAACACCCCGTAAAATGATTTTATTCTTGATCCAACTTAAAAAAAAAAAAAAGAAAAAAAAAAAAAACCATCATCTTCCTGCCCTTATCCCATGTTACTTGGGGTCGGCGCAACACGTTTTTTCTTCCATTCTGTCCTGTCAGCCGTCACGCTATCACAGTTACCCCTTTTACTCGCCGCCAGTACACGCCGCCAGTACTCGCCACCAGTACTCGCCGCCAGTGCTCTCCGCCTGTACGCTCCGCCAGTACACGGCGCCAGTACACGCCGCCAGTACATGCCGCCAGTACACGCCGCCAGTACATGCCGCCAGTACTCGCCGCCAGTACTCGCCGCCAGTACTCGCCGCCAGTACTCGCCGCCAGTACTCGCCGCCAGTACTCGCCGCCAGTACTCGCCGCCAGTACTCGCCGCCAGTACTCGCCGCCAGTACTCGCCGCCAGTACACGCCGACAGTACACGCCGCCAGTACTCGCCGCCAGTACTGGCCGCCAGTACTCGCCGCCAGTACTCGCCGCCAGTACTCGCCGCCAGTACTCGCCGCCAGTACTCGCCGCCAGTACTCGCCGCCAGTACTCGCCGCCAGTACTCGCCGCCAGTACTCGCCGCCAGTACTCGCCGCCAGTACTCGCCGCCAGTACTCGCCGCCAGTACTCGCCGCCAGTAGTCGCCGCCAGTACTCGCCGCCAGTACTCGCCGCCAGTACTCGCCGCCAGTACTCGCCGCCAGTACTCGCCGCCAGTACACGCCGACAGTACACGCCGCCAGTACTCGCCGCCAGTACTGGCCGCCAGTACTCGCCGCCAGTACTCGCCGCCAGTACTGGCCGCCAGTACTCGCCGCCAGTACTCGCCGCCAGTACTCGCCGCCAGTACTCGCCGCCAGTACTCGCCGCCAGTAGTCGCCGCCAGTACTCGCCGCCAGTACTCGCCGCCAGTACTCGCCGCCAGTACTCGCCGCCAGTACTCGCCGCCAGTACACGCCGACAGTACACGCCGCCAGTACTCGCCGCCAGTACTCGCCGCCAGTACTGGCCGCCAGTACTCGCCGCCAGTACTCGCCGCCAGTACTCGCCGCCAGTACTCGCCGCCAGTACTCGCCGCCAGTACTCGCCGCCAGTACTCGCCGCCAGTACTCGCCGCCAGTACTCGCCGCCAGTACTCGCCGCCAGTACTCGCCGCCAGTACTCGCCGCCAGTAGTCGCCGCCAGTACTCGCCGCCAGTACTCGCCGCCAGTAGTCGCCGCCAGTACTCGCCGCCAGTAGTCGCCGCCAGTACTCGCCGCCAGTAGTCGCCGCCAGTACTCGCCGCCAGTACTCTCCGCCGGTCACCCCACCTGTACTCCCAGCCAGTACCCTTTACCTGTACCCTCTGTCAGTACCCTCTGCCAGTAACGAAAGATAATAAACAACACGTTTCTTTTTCCGTAATTATAAGGTACGCGAGCATTGTTGAGTATGATTTCAAACTATGGTACTAAATGAATGCACCTTTTCAATGTCATTTTTGTAGGTTACTAGGTACTGTCTATTTAATTATGTAAATTCGTTAGTGAAGAAAACAATTAGTATGAAATCAACTTTGAAGTGAGCGAGCATGTTTTTTTTTTTTTGTGGGTTCGGTGATCCAATGACATCTCCCGCTCTGGGTGGAGCGGGAGGGCGTGTCAGACTCTTACTGACTAAAACCCGCCCCTGTTCCTTCCTTGCCTGAGTGCCCAGGAGAGCGGTAACTCTGTTACGAATTTATCCGCTACGCCTTAGCATGACGGCCCAGTCAGTGGTGGCTGACATCTCTTTGAGGCGCGCATGGAACACTACGCGCCGTCGACTCACGGGCCTGGTGCTGATCGGACGGCGAGCTACCCATTACTCGCCGTCCGCAGGCCCGCGTAGGGGGGCTTTTACCTTGGAGTGGGATTAGGACAGAATTCATTATCATCATTTAAACCAAAAGACGACTACTGCAGGACATAGGCTACCCCCAAGAGTCGCCACAACGGCTGCGGCGTGATTTGTGAAAATTTCCGTCGCCCGTTGGAAACATAATGACGCAAACATGACATTGACATCAACTTGACATAATAATTATGTTAGATATTAGGAAAAAAAATTTAAGAAAGAAGTGTCCCGTACCCGAAGAGTAACCAACGGAATCCTATTACTAAGCCTCCGCTGTCCGTCCGTCCGTCCATCCATCAGCGGGCTGCATCTCATGATTCGTAATTTTCACAGAAACAGTTGAAATTTTCACAGAATGTGTATTTCTGTTGCCGCTATCAACTTCATGCGCGACTCCAACTCGCGCTTGGCCGGCTTTTTACATTATCTGAACGTTTTGACAGGTGTCTGAATCTGACTTCAGTGATGCCATCTGGTGTAGATACGTCATGTCATTCAAGCCCTCAATTGTGGACTTTTAATCTCTCGTTAGCGCATTTATACAATAACATTATAAATCAAGGGTTTCTAGAAGACAGTAGGTACCTAATATGAGCCAAAACTATCATAATTTTTGTTTTTTTTTTCTTCCATTAAAAGTGCAAAATAACTTCAATTTCGGAAGTCGGTGTTCCTGGTTTTGTGTCTTCATTATTTTGACACCGACTTCCGAAATTGAATTTATTTTGCACTTTTTTTGGAAGTCGGTTCTATTTTTTTGTAAAAAAGTTTTTATGAAACCTTCACCATTTTTAAGATCATTTAATTATTTATAATTTAGTCTCAGTGTTTTAGTTTAATACTTTTTGTTTTATGTGTAATAAATTAATAATGCGTCTAATTTCGGACAGCGCTCCTTAATGGGCGAGTCCTATTACTGGTTTTTTTTTTTGGGGTGGGAAATCATCCAATGACTTCTCCCGCTCTGGGTGGAGCGGGAAGGCGTGTCAGACTCTTACTGACTAAAACCCACCCCTGTTCCTCCCTGCCCTGAATGCCCAGGGGCGAGTTAACTCTTTCGAATTTATCCTCAACCCCCGGGCAGGCATCGGCCATGACGGGCCCCGTCCTGTTTGCTGACAACTCTTTGAGGCGCGCGTGGAACACTACGCACCGTCGACTCTCGGGCCTGGTGCTGATCGGACGGCGAGCTACCCATTACTCGCCGTCCGCAGGCCCGGGTGTCCTATTACTGGGTTCGGGGGATATCTGGGACGTACGACGCGTTACGTGAGCACAGAACACGCAAGCTAACCACTCAAGGTCATTGGCAGTTAATTGCGCCTTAAGTATTAAGTTCCAAGTTTCCAAAATATGTTATCTACTGTTTAGTCCTCTTTTTGCGGGCGGTTTTTTTGCCAAGCTGTACGCATAGTGGTCTGATGATGGAACGGGCTTGGCAGGAATTAAACTATACAATTCCGACGAACACTCTACGAAATGTAATTTATTTTATCACTTCTCTAAAAGCGGAAGGAAAAATCCATGACAATACCGAACAAATGTCCAATCAAGTGATGAATCAAGAATTTGAACATATTGTGACTTCCACCAATTTGCACTGGGCCCGTGTGCTATAATACAGCCAATTAGCTGATATAGAGATGTCTCATCCACCAATTTGCACTGGGCACTCGTAGTATATCATCATCAGCTTTTTAATGTCCCGACTGCTGGGGCATCGGGCTCCTCTCAGTGAGAGGGTGTGGGCCATAATACACCACGCGGACCTAATGCAGGTTGGTGGATGTCAAATGTCTTCGAATTTTTGATTCTAGGTTATGCCGGTTTCCTCACGATGTTTTTCTTCACCGTTTTGAAAGCAGTGGTGATGAAATAATTTACACAAAGTAAAGCGTCTGCTTGGGTTAGAATTAACGACCTACAACTTATAAGTTACGGCCATTACCACTGAGCCACCACTGCTCCTAGTATAATATTACAGCCGCATTAGCTTTCATAGAGAGGTGACATCTACCAATTTGCATTGGGCCCGTGTGGTATATTGCGGCACGTTAACTGTCATAGAGAGGAGGCCTGTTGTCTAGTATTGGGAACGTCATATGCAGATATTATATATGTCACGCTAACTCTCTCAGACCGTCCAGCCGTTTGTCCACTCACAACTCGAAAATCAATTCCGATGGAGATTTTCCATTATTCCATACATACCGATACCGTGACTTTGTGTATTATGCTTTGTTGTGTAGATAATACATAGTACTGACGATGTAATAAAATACATATCGACTGGCCTGTTGGTCTAGTGGTTAGTGACCCTGACTGCTATGCCGGAGGTCGTGGGTTCGATTCCCACCCAGGACAAATTTTTGTGTAATGAGCACGATCATTTGTTCTGTGTCTGGGTGTAATTTATCTATAATATGTATGTATTTAGAAATATATAAGTATGTTTATCAGTTGTCTAGTACCCATAACACAAGCTCTGCTTAGCTTGGGACTAGATGGCGTTGTGTGATAGTTGTGGAATATTATTATATATATTTAAATTGGTTACAACTATTTTTTCAATAAAGCCGATTCCCAATTAAGCAATTTAATTGCTCTTCCTAATTAGCAGACCTTGAAAGAGGATTTTAATTCTGCCTCAGTGGAATAAGCGATCAGGAAAAAGCTTTTAGGAAAATATTATGAAGTTAAAGCTCCAAAGGAAAATGGAATAAATAATCCTCACAGTAGCAAACGCGGACTTATTTTTGAATTCAATATTTCAATTTTGAATTAGCGAAAAACATTTTTGGAATTATCGACATCTTAAATTGATTAAATTGTTATGACAGTAATTGTTTTTTTTTTATTGAATCGAAGAAGAAATAATTTAGCAATCTTTAGACTGGTGGGTTTGAAATAATTCGTTGGGTACTCTCCGTTTCTAATTTTAAATAGGGTAAGTCAGGGAGAGACGCCTATATGGTACCCATAGATGCCTACTAAATTTAAAAAATATTTAATATTTTTTATTTATCCTTAAAATAAGGTAAGCGTAGTTAATTTAAACGTTAGAATATTATAGTCTTTGAGATAGTTTGGCGTATTTTTTTCCCTAAATTCTTCACGTAAATAGTATTAAATTATTTCATAACCTAACATTGTGATCTTGTTTGGTCTTTTATCTTTTTAGATGCCGAATGAATACAGAAGAAAGCTTTCTGGCTCTACGTATATAGACTAATGGACTAATGGACTCTCTCTACTAATAGAGCTACATGGAGTAAAGAAGACTTGGAAAAAGCCACTACTAAGGAAAGGACCAAAGAAAAGACCACTTTTTTTTGAGAGTGGTAAATCATTCAATGACTTTTCCCGCTCTGGGTGGAGTGGGAGGGCGTGTCAGACTCTTACTGACTAAAACACACCCCTCTTTCCTTCCCTGCCCTGAGTGCCCAGGACGCGGTAACTCTATTTCGAATTTATCCACGATCCCTAGGCATAAAGAAAAAACCACTATCGAATAGAAGTTATGCAAAGAGGTCTAAAAAAGATATATATAAGCCAAAAATCGTAAAGAAAACTCAAATGATTCGAGTATTGAGAACGATCAGAATTTTCTCCATGATAGCTCACCAGAAAGAGACATAGAATACGAAATTCTTGGAGATATTTGCATAGTGTGTTGAGTATTATAACGCCACTAAGAAGAAATGCAACTGGTTGTTAAAGTGTGTTCAATGCGAAATGTGGTTTCATGAAGACTGCAGTGAAAATTCAGCGTAATGCCTAACGTGTAACGTCTGATTATGTGTTAGTTATTTGTAGGTATCTATCCCTGATATCAATAGGCAACTCACTCATATGCCTGGGTGAAATGGCTATTTTACATATTTTTTTTAAATATTCTTGAATCAAAATATGTTGCAAAAATCTAAACAGAAAAATTAAAAAATACATGCATTCCACATACGATGCTAGTATTCAATATTTTTAATACCTACAAGTACAATTCAGAGGTAACACAGAACCAACCGAGAACAGTGGCAGGAATGGAGGTAGGCCTTTGCCCAGCCGTGGGACAATACAGGCTAGATATAATAAAAAAAAACGAGCAAGCCTTACAGTGGTAGCATATGATGTGTAACATTTGATATCTCACCTTCGTAATAAGCAACATTAACATTCTATCCTGTAAAATAAAATTAAAACGTTAAGTTCCAATTTTGACCGCGCGCAGACTTATCGTACGCGCGCTCTACCATCTGACGGCCATCACTGCCACCACGTGTGGCTTCCTGTTACACCCTTCTGTTCAAAACAATATCACTCCCACAGATTGCAGGAAACCGAGAGAAAAGATGTTACACATCAACAATAACAACTAAACTGTAATACTTATGTTTTCATGGCGTACTTCAATTACAACCGTTCCAATCGTCTCGTTAGAATCACACCATTTACGATACGATTTATTTTAAAACGTTTTATGCTTTTCCGCAGTTGAATAAAATCTGTTTTTGATTTAATTTTTTTTTTCATTAAATAATCAAAACATTCAATGAGAGATAGAGAATTATTAATGATTAACTTGTAAATGTTATGTAACAAAAACGAAAAAATATAATGCAATAATTAAAATCCTACTTAAAAATGGTTTAAAGCGAACAAACCGCGCAGGCCGCGTAGGTCATCTTGGCGTTCCTGAGGCCTTTTTTTGGGCCACGTTTGTCACCCAGACGGTGGAGTAGAATTTATACTGGGGTAGCACCAATTCCACGCGGGCGTAGTCACTGGCAGATGTTAGTGACATCATTATTATCTTATTCAGCAGTAACTTGAGAACCCGTTAAACATCGCCGAGCGTCTTAAGTTATAACCAGTGATCAGAGTAGGTAGATTGATTTGGGGTTATGACACGTATATATTAATATGAATATGTCTCCGGGATTCTGGAATTTTGTAATCATTAAGATTTAATTTAATATAAAAAAAAAACAATAAAGATGTTGATTTTGGTATAAAATGCTTTTTATTTCATTTTTACCTGTTTTCATATTCATAAAAAGTTATTGCACTGAATGCGAAAAAATATTAAGGAGTGTAAAAAGTTATTTTTATTTATTTATTCAAGAATGTAATATATAATAATTACAAGCAGCAGATAATAAAGTTGCAAGAAATAACTACTAAATTAGTCATTTGTAAGTTTCGAATGGACGCACAAAAGTAAGATTCACTTTATTACTTGATAAACAAGAAAAAACAATTTTAAAAGTTTAACTATCGCATTCTATAAATTTCAAATGTAGTAGTGTAAAGCCCCTGTAAAGCCCCGAAACTCACCGGTGAGTCGGACCAAAAAAAAAAAAAATTACTGAGAATAACAAAAAAAAAAAAATCGGCTGTCAACCCGGGTTGTCCTCGGGGTTTAATTTGACAACCCGGATTTTGCCATGGGGCTTCACAGGTTAAAAATCTCTACATTCACAATATTTGATTCAATCCCGTGAGTACCAAAATAAAATCCCGGAAAAAAGGCTTATCCATGTTATGATTTATTATATTTCTTATCCATGTTGCAAGTACGTAAAATCAATCTACCTACTCCGATCACTGGTTATAACACATTTCACATGCGATAAATTAACTAAGGCTTGGTTAAGTTACAACTTGATATGCCTTAATTAGGTATCTCAAGACGAAATGAGATCTTGCTATTAACTTCACGTGGCTGTGATGTGATTTGTATTTATACTAAATTAGATCTTGCTATTAACTTTAGTGGCTGTGATTTGATTTGTATTTAGTATAGTCGTGTGAAAACATCTGAGCAAACCAGCATGTCCTAAAATCAAAAATTCGAAGAAATGTTACATCCACGAAATGTTGATTAAGGCGTTATTACGAGTAACTGCCAACGACCTTGAGTGGTTAGCTTGCGTGTTCTGTGCTGAGGACTCGCCCATTAAGGAGCGCTGTCCGAAATTAAACGCATTATTAATTTATTATACATAAAACAACAGGTATTATACTAAAACACGTATACCAAAATATAAATAATTAAATTATCTTTGAGATGGTGAAGGTTTCAAAAAATACGAATAAAAAATGAAATTAAGCTCCTCAAGACAAATCAATTGAGCCCAGACTCGTTAGGCTTATCATTTTTAGTTCAGAAGTTCCTATGGCCGTCTTCCCTCTCCATTATCAGACCAGCTGCATGGTACTATATTATGGTATGGTCACTGAAGATACATAAGTACAATAAATTTGATTCCAATCGGACATCAGGAAGTTTGTATAATTATAGTTGCAAGATTCCACCCGAACAAACACATACATATTGGGTTCCCATCTATGAAATTGGCGTTTTTTTCTCATAAATAGAGAACCTCGTCACTTCTATGAATTAAAATATTCATCAATTGCTTGATATTCTATCGAATAATGACCATCATATACAACTGCCAATAATAAAATAAAAAAATTATTCCTTTTAGTTTTTTATATAAAAAAACCGTTAAAAATGACTTCTCTATTTGCTATCAGAAATGAAAACACTATTTGTTTTAACTTAGCCAAAACTTATTTTTGATGCTTATTCTAAGTGTCATACGTTATCTTAGTTTTTATACATTATTGCATAAAAGTTTTAAAACAATATTGTTCATAGTTGTTAAATAAATTAGGAAAATGTTAGTATAAAAAATGCAACATAAAATTCTCCATACAAAACGCTGATTTCATAGGTGGGGACCTAATACATTGCAAGTTAAAAACTAAAAGCTTGTAATAAACGTATCGTTACCTAATAGGTATAGGTTGCTCCAAATAAACGTGCAATAACGGTCATTGACCCACCTACATTTATTGACATTTTTAATTTGAAAAAACGGAATTAATCACTCAAAACTGTCCCGAATCAACATCTCTCGTGATCTTTAACATTGTCTAATAATGAAAAACGATTTATATTTAATTGTTCAGGTACCTACGAAGAGTTATTAGGGAAAGGTCAATGTACTTTATTGCAAATTTATCTGAAACATACTCGTAGTATAGTGTAGTCTAATGAGTTTAAAACTAGAGTAAATAGGTTACTTCTGGGCAAGCGAGCTCCAACGTCGACCACATCATTGCTCATCATCAGGTGAGAAAGTGGTCAAGAGTCAGCTTAACAAAGTAAAAAAAAAGTGATTAACAACGTGTCTACCAGATATTTACCTCTAACAGAGGATTCTCATTAATTCTGCGTGGACTTGATACTTAATTTGATAGTTTTTCATGAACATAGTATTTCACGAATTAGTATTAAAGTCCACTTTGAGTAGTGTAAAAGTTAAAATGGTCGGTTTAGTTAAGCTTATTTTTGTTTAGGACGAATTGCTTACCGCTTTGAATGAAAATCCTAGGTCTAAACAGATCTTCTGAATGGATTATACCCAGATTTGCGTCCTGGAGAAATTGATGATTAGGTCCATTTGAAGCCTTTGAGACCCAATTTTATTTTCTTTGAGATTTAAAGATTTTTCTGTAGGATTCAATTTTAATTTATTAAAGTCGGATCAACAAACAGAAGGGCGGTACCCTTCTTAGCCAATTATATAGCTATTATGTTATTTCCTTCAGGCCCCACGCTTGATCAGGGACGCAACAATAGCTTTTTCATAATAATAATTAATATTCATTATTATTATTATTGGCTTGGACCCTGTTCCCGATACCGGTGGGATACTATTTTTTATATTTTTAAATGTTTTTTTATCATGTTTTTGTAAAATTTAAAAATATATAAATTATTTATATAGCTCCAAATGAATAAACAGAATAATTATAATATGATGTTTTTTAGCACGGCCTCACATGTCAGGCGTTGAGAACTGACGGGTTAAGAGTACCTACTAAAGCCCAAATACAGGCAGACGCGATGCGAAAATATGACAACGCAATTTCATATAAACTGGTGTGTCAGACTCTTAATGACTAAAACCCACCCGTATTCCTTCAGTTGCCTGTGTCAGGGCCGCGTTGGGTTTTCTTTTTTGGGGTGGGAAACTTCAATCAATTGATCGAAGGTGGGAAATCATCCAATGACATCTCCCGCTCTGGGTGGAGCGGGAAGGCGTGTCAGACTCTTACTGACTGAAACCCACCCCTATACCTGCCCTGCCCTGAGTGCCCAGGGGCGCGGTAACTCTGTTTAGAATTTATCCATAACCCCTGGGCAGGCATCGGCCATGACGGGCCCCGTCATGATATGCTGACAACTCTTTGAGGCGTGTGTGGAACACTACGCGCCGTCGATTCTCGGGCCTGGTGCTGATCGGACGGCGAGCTACCCACTACTCTCCGTCCGCAGGCCCGGAACTCCCGCTACCCCAGCAGCTCATTGTAGAGGTAGCTAAGGTTTAGAAATTCGTAACAGACGCTCTCCTGGACACTCAGGCAGGGAAGGAACAGGGGTGTGTTCTAGTCAGTAAGAGTCTGACACGCCCTGAGATGTCATTGGATGATTTTCCACCCAAAAAAAAAGGGTGTCCATTCTTACATAATGACAGATATTCTCAAAAAGCTGATTCAATGAAAGTACAATAATTTCAAATTCATTAATTCGCCTGCCCTTATACCAATTTATTTGGGGTCGGCGCAAAATGTCTTTTTCTTCCATACTTATCGACTAATAGTCGTCATCTCTGTAGTCACTCCCTTTTTAACCGACTTTCGAAAAAGGAGGAGGTTCTATATTCGACTATATGTATATATTTTTTTTATATATATGTCCGCCGATTTCTCCGTCAGTTGTGGAGAAACTGAACAAAAACGAAAAATATGTATACCTAGATGACGTTTTTATTTTCTCCAATTACGAGTATGAAAACACGCAAACGATACCAGGATACATCGTATATTGAAATTTGCGTCAAAAACATAATTATTGGAATATTAATAATTTTGCATGTTTCACAACAATTCATTGTAAATTGGCTTCATCATAGAAAATCATTCCAAGACTATAATCTATTTCTGTGCCAAATATCTGTAATACATGGTTTACAATAAAGAATATAATAAATAAATATAGACCTTACACCGGGGCATATGTACATAACTGAGGAACAGCTACTAGATACTGTAAAAACTTTTATCTATTGAGAAAACACCGCCAATAAAATTAACAATATTTACCTACTAAGTATTCAGTTCAACGAATCCTTAGTATTTGAATATATTTTCTGAACATGAGCCTTTGACATACTTCCTTATTCAGTATATGCGATGGTTAGAATATTATTCTCACGCATCTTATGAAAACCGTAAAAAGTAATAGCTTCTTTATTAGGGACAATGAGTGAAGGCGCGTGGAATATTAAGTCTGTTATTACAAGCTTAATATTCAACTTTATTAAGTATGAATGTGTTTATTAAGTAGGCACTAGGTATATTTAATGTATGACGTCACACACACATCCACCAATCTTTTCTTCAGCCTTCCGACACGTCTTTCTAAAGTGTCACATTTTTCATGTTGTCACATTTTTTGTGTGCACATTTTTTCTAAAGTGTCCCTGTAAATTCTATACATTAAAGCACAGATATATTTGACTGTTTTCTAAATAAATAAATTGACAAAATGTAGGTGTATCTAGTATAAATATCATAACCAGTGTAAAAACTTGTACTATTGCATGCTAATTATTGGCCAAATGTGTGTTACTATATATTTTATATAAGAACTTGATGTACCCACCATATTTGATGCAATAAATAAATTGAATTGAATTCCGACACGTCTTTTGCCTGTCAGGCCCAGCCATTTAGTGGTGAAGTAGGTCCATCTTCTGTCTTGGTGTCTTGCTAAGTGTCCTGCCCATTTCCACTTCTGCCCGAGGTTGAACTGGAGGGCGTCTACTACCCACCGGAGTAGTAGACCCGTCTTTTGCGGATATCTATGTTTTTAGTTTTTTGTATTCTTCTAAGTTTCAAGATACTTCTCTCCATTGCATGTTGGCACGAAAATATTTTGTTTTTTACCTTTTCGATGTAAACCCATGTCTGGCTGGCATAGGTAAGGCATGGCAGGATGCAGGAATCTATTATTAACTTTTTCGTTTTTAGGCTATAATTACCTTTTAGAATTTCTTTCTGTGCCCAAAATGTCTTCCACATTATGCCCCTTCTCCCATCAACATCGTTTTCGTTACTTTTCCACGTAGTCAATCAACTTTTCTTCTATTCTGATACCCTTCTTGTAGCTGTTTGACATTATTTTTGTTTTGGATGCGTTCATGTATAGTCCTACTTTTTGACTTTCTACATCCAGGCTTTGTAACATTTTTTTCCAGTTGCAAGGCGGATTCACTAAAACAACTATATCATCTGCAAACCTTAAATGTGATAACTTGTTATTATGTATCCATATGCCTTTATTTTTCCATTCTATATTTTTGGAGAGAGCGGGTCCCCCTGCATCACACCTCTTTCTATTGGAAACTCCTTTCCTTGTTTCTCCAGTCTTAATCTGCTTACACTTTTTCAGTACATGTTTTTTATGATATTTATGTATTTTATGTTTATGTTATTACTTTTTAATGCTTTCCAAATAGATTAATGTGTAAGACTGTCGAACGCTTTGGAGTAGTCCACAAATGCCAGGTATAGGGGCTTCGAGAATGTCTTATATTTTTCAATTACTTGTTCCACAATATGTCTGTGGTCGGTAGTTGAGTAGTGTGGTCGGAAACCTGCTTGTTCTATAGGTTTTTTTTTTCAATATCAGATGTTATTCTGGTCAGGATGATAGAAGAGAATAGTTTGTAAATTGTAGAAATCAGACTGATAGGTCTGTAGTTGTTAATGTCTAATTGATTTCCTTATTTGTAAAGCAGTATTATGTCAGATTGGCACCACTGTGTTGGTGTCTCTTCTTTCTCCATTACTAGGTTCAAGAGTTTGGTTAAATATTTAGTTAGCATTGGTGACCCGATTTTTAAAGCTTCGTTCGTAATAAGGTCAGGACCCGGGCTCTTTTCAGACTTTAATTTCTCTGTGTCTCATTATCTCATCTTCACTTACTGCAGCCGGTATTTTTTGTTCACACTCACGCCCACCTTCATTCTGGTATTCTTCCTGTTGTGATGTTTTCTGTGGTATTTGCTTGTACAGACTAGAGTAGAAAGCTGTTGCATATTTTATGATGTCTTCCCTGCCTCTCATTACGCTGTCTACATTTTTTAAGGTTTGTATCCAATTTTTATAAGTTATCAGAGAAAGAAGATTTTTTTTACAGTTGAAGCTTATAAAAGTATGGTCAAAAACGCCAAAGCTCCCCCGAATACAATAACAATGCTTTATCATAGAAATTGTTCTAACCTAACGACAATGTCTTTTAAAAAGCCTTGTCGCATTGTCGCAGCGCTTGTCTACGGGAATGCCTTTTCATAGCACTACTGATATAACAAGGCATCCAAGTATAATCATCGTCATCTGCCTAGCCTTTTCCCAACTATCTTGGGGTCGGCTTCCAATCTGACTGGATGCAGCTGAATACCAGTATTTTACATGGAGCGACTACCTATCTGACCTCCACAACCCAGTTACTGGGTAATACAATACCAATTGGTAAGACTGGTTGTGAGACTTTAGGGCTTCTGACGACCCGTAACGAATATCAAAGATTCACGATTGACTGCCGGGACTAACGGCTAACGTGCTTTCCGAGGCACGGAGGAGTCTCGGTTTGTAAAGATGGTCACCCATCCATGCACCAACCCCGGCAAGCGTAGCTTAACCTGATGGATCGACCCGTGCGGCTGTTATTACTTTAGCCACGAGCTCCTCATCTAAGTATAATCATACTTCTGAATAAATATGCGCTTACGCTCTATTTACGACTTAAATATTTTTCTTCTTTACCGAAGCCGTATAAACGACTTCCAACAAGATCAAACGATCTTACCAACATACCTGAATGGTGAAACCATAAACGATCATTAAAACAAAATACTGTGGCTTCGCCTCGTTTAATTAATTCACCTACGCCACACAATGCTTTTATTCTTTTTTAAAAAAATCGATCGAGCAAAAAAAGCAAAAACAAAACTTTTCTAGTAGGCTCCCCTTTAATCTTTAATTTATTTGTATTTTTATTATGTGTTGTTAAAGCGGCAACAGAAATACGCATTCTGTGAAAATTTCAACTGTCTACTTTTTACGGATCATGAGATACAGCCCGCTGATAGACAGACGGACGGACGGACATAATAGGCTTAGTAATAGGGTCCTGTTGGTTACCCTTCGGCTACGGAACCTTAATAAAGGTCAATCCGTTATGACTAGACAAACAAATCTTGGGCAAGCTTTTGAATTAGCAGTCATTTGAAAGAGATATTAACTTTACTGAAAAATAAATGTAGGTTACCTTTTTAGCCTACTTTGCCTTAAAGGCAAAGTAGGTCAATGAACATACACAGTCGACAATCTATCAAAATTCGTGAAGGTTTCAAAACATTGGCCTACAAATAAAATTATAGACTATTTATAGGCAGGTTTCTTATCAAGCATGCGAATCTTAAGTGCAGGTTCGAAATTGTACACGACAAGCTTATCGAAATACCAATAAAGGTTGCACGCATCCTGGGGTCGCGAATAAATTCCAAAGGGCCAAGGGCCGCGTTAAATCCGCGGCCCTTGGCACAGGCAACTGAAAGAACAAGAGTGGGTTTTAGTCAACAAAGGTCTGACACACTCTCCCGCTCCACCCAAAGCGGGAGCAGTCATTGGATGATTTCCCAACCTTAATAAAAAAAAAGTTTAAGCGGATGCAGTTAAATTCTAGTATGTAGGTAAAATAAAAAGGTTGCACGCATACAGATTATTGCCGAAAACTGTAACCCATCTTAGTCGTCATCATCATCATCAGCCTTTTATTGTCCCCACTGCTGAGGCACAGGCCTCCTCTCTGTGAAAGGGTGTGGGCCGTAATCCACCACGCGGGCCCAGTTCGGGTTGGTGGATGTTACATGTTTTTGAATTTTTGGTTCTAGGACATGCTGGTTTCCTTACGATGTTTTCCTTCACCGTTTTTGAGAGCAGTGGTGATGGGTTATTATTATATTATTGGTTAACCCATCTTATTATGACACGGTGGAGCATACGGTGGAGGTTTGCCCCGCTTGGGCAGAGCACCGCCGTGTCCTCGTGGATGCGATAGGCGGCAGCGACCTCTCGCACCGTGCCCTGGTTCAGGCCATGGTACGGAGCGAGAGGGATTGGGAAGCCGTCTCCTCCTTCTGCGAAGCAGTAATGCTCGCGAAGAGGGAGGCGGCATACGTTAGGGAGACTCGACAACAGCCGAGTCGCCCTAGCGCCCCCAGCCGCAGCCGCCGCATCAGACGCCAGGGGGTTCGGGCGCCGCGAGACGATCTCTGGCCACCGTAGACCCGGGCCTGCGGACAGCGAGTAGTGGGTAACTCGCCGTCCGATCAGCACCAGGCCCGAGAGTCGACGGCGCGTAGTGTTCCACGCGCACCTCAAAGAGTTGTCAGCAAAAGGACGGGGCCTGCCACGGCCGATGCCTGCCCGGGGGTGGAGGATAAATTCGAAAGAGTTACCTCGCCCCTGGGCACTCGAGGCAGGGAGGAACAGGGGTGGGTTTTAGTCAGTAAGAGTCTGACACGCCCTTCCGCTCCACCCTAGAGCGGAAGAAGTCATAGGATGATTTCCCACCCCCCAAAAAAAAAAAAAAAAACCCATCTTATTATTGTATGCAAAATATCCTTAAATCTGAGATACGACTCGACAATGCAACAGAGCGTTCTTATAAAAATTGTTTTATCTAAAAAACAGTTTCAGAACACTTTTTTGTGAACTTGCGCTGTCGCATTCTTGTCGTTTAGTCGTGTCGTGCCTGTCTGCGGTGTCCTTAATTGCTAATGCTGCGTAACGAAAGAAAATAATATTTTTAATGCGCCTAATTTAACACATATAAATATGTTCAATTTCATGTTTAATTGCCTTACAATTTTCATGTTTAATTGCCTTACAATTTTCATGTTTAATTGCCTTAATAACACAAATGAGCCTTATAGCTCATTTGTGTTTTTTAAAAACTCAAACCACTATTTCATTCCTCATTTGATTAAAACCTAAAACAACAAGCGCATTTATAATAATTTTGACGTGATTAATATCATATTGCTAATACCTCAGACAATATGTTACAAGTACAAAGCCGGTTCTCAATAAAGATTTATAGTCAAATGCCGTGACACTTCGATTGTTAACATTGAATAACGGCACTAAATTGTTTATGTCTTGTTTTATAAATGTTTGTAGATAATATCAAACCAAGTCACGAATAGCTTACCTAAAACACTGCCGTTACAAAATGTTAGTCTTATCTATCTTAAGATATCTAGCCCACAAGAAGATAACACCCTCTGTTAAATATCTAACACACGCACCTTTTTGCACGCATAATCATAAAGAGGAATAACTAAACAATGTAGTACTTGAAGATTGAATCATGAATCGTTTGTTATAAGATTCAATCTCGTGTTCCCATGACCCGTGTATTTTTTTAAGTTAAAAGTAATCTAAATTACTTACCCGAAGATATTGTAAGTTTCTTTGTGTGAAATAATTTTTATTGCATGAATTATTGTTTCATGAATAGCATCACTGAGAATATGCAGACTATCCTATTTTCAATAGTCTGACCTGTCCACTTGGATTTTTATCAAGTTTATTGTTCTTGTACATAATCCCACAGACAGTCGCAACGTGCCAGTGCGACAACGATGCGACAACCCTTTTTAACCCGTCAGGCCTTTCCAAAGGTTTTTATTTGCGTCTGCTAATGAGGGGCTTGACGGGTTAATTAAATATAGTAAGAACGCCAAAGTTGACTTGTTGTTTTTTCTATATTCAGTCGGCTCGCGCTAAACCACTATCTCAATTCTCAATTCTTTATTGCGTACCATAACGTTTATAGTTGGTAGGGAAATTATTATATTAGTCACAATTATGGACCCTGTCGGGCACAGCATAGATCAAGTAGGAGAGAGATCTAATGGTAACGGATGACATGTGGTCGACAATGGAGCACGCTTGCCTAGAAGTAAACTATTCCCGCATGTCTTAAAGATCCCCAGGTTGCAGCTATCAGAAAACAGACTCCGGCAGGGTATTCCACTGAGCTGAACGCACAATGAATGTATGCCCAAGGTATTCCCAAAACATTTTGTGTGTGTGAGTGGGATATCCAAGTGTGGCGCATCACGGTCGAAATGTCATAAGGCTCTTAATTCGCCTCAAATATTTTGATAAGACCTAACCGTCGTCATTCTCACACTAAACAATTTTCGAATTAGCTCCTTATTCGCTTAGTGCCGTCGAAAAACAAGACCTTTTCATATTTATCTTTGATCCTTTCGTCCGAATTTATTTGAACAAGCACTAAAGCTTCGTTTCATATCAAAGTCAAAGGCTTTTGACGTGAATTATTGACTTAAACGGTGTATTAATTTCGTCTAGTTTGCCTTACTAAGTTTTGACCCTTCAAGAAAGGTAATTATTGACTAAATAAATACTATACGGACCCGATATTTGACTTTTATAAGTGGCTTGGATTTAATATTACCTATCTACTCTTGTCGTTTAGGTAAAATAAGTAATGAGAAAAAAAGAAATAGCAATTTCATTTTAGGTGAAGAATTTGCGTTGTTTGAGACAACAATTTATAGGCTGGTGACAATTTGTATGGGACGGGAAATTAATTCGTGCATTGCCATACCATTATACTGGGATAGTTTGCAGTAGATTTGTACTTTAAAGTTTACCTGCTGAAAATAACCTAACAACAGGAGCTCGTGGCTAAAGTAATAACAGCCGCACGGGTCTATCCATCAGGTTAAGCTACGCTTGCCGGGGTTGGTCCTGAATGGGTAACCATTTTCTTTTTTGGGGGATAGGGTAATCATCCAATGAATTCTCCTGCTCTGGGTGGAACGGGAGGGCATGTCAGACTCTTACTGACTAAATCCCAACCCTGTTCCTTAACTGCCCTGAATGCCCAGGGGCGAGGTAACTCCTTCGAATTTATCCTCAACCCCTGGGCAGGCATTGGCCATGACGGGCCCCGTCATGTTTGCTGACAACTCTTTGAGGCGTGTGTGGAACACTACGCGCCGTCGACTCTCGGGCCTGGTGCTGATCGGACGGCGAGTTACCCACTACTCGCCGTCCGCAGGCCCGGGTATGGGTAGCCATCTTTACATACCGACACTCCTCCGTGCCTCGGAAAGCACGTTAAGACGTTGGTCCCGGCTGTCAATCGTGGATCTTTGACATTCGTTACGGGTCGTCAGATATCCGAAAGTCTGACATTCAGTCTTACCAGTATTACCCAGTAACTGGATTGTGGAGGTCAGATAGGCATTCACTCCATGTAAAATACTGGTATTCAGCTGCATCCGGTTAGACTGGAAGCTGACCCCGAGATAGTAAGGAAAAGGCTAGAAAGCATGCTAACTGACAGGAAAATAGTTCTGGCTGAATTTGATTTTAGAATCAATTTTAATTTGTAGAACCATTATGACATCATAAAATCATCTTTATCAGTGAGAACAAGACGGAGCTGTACAGGACGAATAGCACTATCTCTTTTTCACAGCGGATTCATGATGGTAATATACGTCATGGTAGGGGCCGGCAGAATTGATTTCGATATGCTGCGTTTTGCGCTTATGAAAAGACGTAAACACAGGTGTACTCTCACTTCTCTCACTATAGTAGTCTGATGGGAAGACTATTCGACACGTCCAGAGAGAGATTAAGCGCTGGATTTCTTGATTTTTCAGAACTCCGAGCTGCTACTTCGAAATACGTAATGGAAAAATCCAATGACACTGGCTTTTCTTCCATACTCCTCTATTAGTCGTCATCTCTGTAGTCACCCCTTTTTACCCGTATCCTCTTTCACACAGTCCAACCATCGTTTCTTTGGCCTTCCCCTACTCTTATAGCCATCCACATCCATACACAAGACTCCTCACGACATTTTCTTCATTCCCCGGCATCACATGACCATACTACGACAACCGATTTGCACACAACTTTTCAGTCAGCGGTGCCACTTTCAGACTTCCTCTTATACACTCATTTCTAATTCTCGCGAAATCGACGGGTCAGTTGAATGGATTACTCTAATATTTGCCCAAATAGATAGACTAACGGTAGATCCATTATCAATAGTCATTGCGGGGAGAATGAGAAACTGACAGCTCCTTCATGGAATACTGGACAAGACAACATGTCAGGCGTTCTTGATTCAGTGTGTCCATTAATAGCATACCTGATATATTGTGTTTGTCTTAATGTAATGTAATGTGTAATTTAATAATGATAAGTTATTTTAATTTATGTATAATTTTATTCCATTACGTATAATTTTATTGATAGTGTGTTGATTATTTGGGTGTGTTATTGTCTCTTTTTTAATAATAATGTATGGACTATGTCTGAAAATAAATGAAATTAATGAATGAATAAAAGGGATAAACTATTTCAAAAGAACATCATGTACGTCCTGTCATATTATATTATTTGAAAGGGACTACAAGGGTTTTCGTCTACCCTCACAGTAAATTTATTGCCGACCTCTATGAGGTGTAGTTTAATACGGATGGCCTAGTCTCTCTATTTTGTGGTTACTAAATTATTTATTATTGTCAGGTCTCAATTTAAAACGTATCGAGTTCCAAAATTAATGTGGTAGAATAAATACCTACCTAATTAATAGTTTCTAATACCCAGTATCTGGATTGAAAATTAATTTGACAAACTATCAGAAAGAAGAAAAATAAACGGCCAAGTGCGTGTCGGACTTCACGCATTTAGGGTTCCGTATCAAATGAGAGAATTATATTTTTTTTTGTTAGTAAAATATACGTAATAATAAACATTAACACCAAATTTCAAGTCCTGTGAATTTGAAATTTGGTGATATCTGTCTGTGCGTGTGTTTGTCTGTCACAGGCAATTGGTTCCGGATCTGCTGGACCGATAAAGTTGAAATTTGGTACACACATGAATATTTGTGACCCAAACACGAATGTGTACCCTAAATAAATTAATTAGGAATATGGGAGTTACTTTTGGGGTGAGAATAGGAAAATTAAATAACAAAGTTTTTGAAACATCAAATGAAAGGCCACATTGTGAGGGTCTCGAATGCCCCTTCCCCCTTATCTCCGAAACCTCTGGGCCTAAAATTTTGAAAATTATACAGAAAGTAGTTATTTACTTAAACATTACAGGAAAACTTATAAGGAGTAGGTAGTTTAAAAAAAAAAACTGAAAAAAATATGATTTGTTCGGAACCATTTTTTTTTTCTTTAAAAAACGTTGCCCTACACTATGAATTATTCCTGTATCGTGGGTGCGTTCACAAACATGTAAACTCACATACACAAGACACCCAGACCCGGAACAACTATCTGTAGGCCATACAAATATTTGTTACGTGCAGGGGATCGAACCCACGACACGCAGCGCAGCAGCCAAACGCTCAACCACTGTGCCAATCGTGCCGTCGTTTGCACGCGAGTAGTTTCGCTCTTTACTGGTTTTTATTGTTTTGGAAGGTTTTTTTATGCTCTATTCTATTATATCCTTATGTGTCGTGGTTTTAAAGCTAAAAAGGGCAATTGGGACAAAATATTATTTAGATTAGGTAAATAGGTACTTACTAGGTACGCATACCTAATAATGTTTTACTAGCGACCCGTCTCGACTTCGCACAGGAACAAAATTATTAGAAAAACACGTTTTTTCGTCGGTTAAAAATATGAGGTTTAAACGGCACCTGAGTGAATGACGCCTAAGGTTTTCCACATACGGAACCTATCAATAACTACAAACTGGTTTTAGTAGGAAAAGTTTTGGCTGGTGGACGTTTCATCTAATCACTGGTCAAATTAGACCAAGACACTACCCTTAGTCGAAATGAAGATAGAGTGGCCTGAAAGCAGCTCATTAGTGACTCCGTTAAAGCCTCCTAGAATGAGGCGCACGATCTTCAATAATAAAATAAAGGAATAACCAGAGTTTAAATTTAAACACAGAGTAATGAGAATCCACTATTTCTTTTCATGAATCACGAGAGGTAAGGAAAATACAAAAAAGCTTTTTTAGAAAAAAAAACAACCGACTTCGAAAAAAAAGTACATTAAAAATTTAAAAATAACTTTAATTTCGGAAGTCGGTGTTTGTATTTTATTTCTTCGTTATTTGACACCGACTTCCGAAATTAAAGTTATTTTTTTAATTTTTAGTGTATTTTGTTTTTGCGAAGTCAGTTGTTTTTTTTGTAAAAAAGTTTTTTTTATTTTTCAATTTTTAGTTGTTATGCCCCAGAACTAAAAACCCCAATAACATGGAACGTGGAATTTAAACATACTCGTAATTGGAGAAAACAAAAACGTCATCTAGGTATTCGTATTTTTTCGTTTTTGTTCAGTTTCTCAAAAAGCGCTAAAGCAATTTCGATAAAATTTATATACATACAGCCGAACAAAGAAACTCCTCCTTTTTTGAAAGTTGGTTAAAAATGGTTAAATAGTAAACGAAATAATGATGAGATAAAATTATTTTCGCCACCATTTATGTTTTATGCAAAACTTGATTAAAAATGAAGCCTAAAATTATCAAAAGAACAAAATGTACCTAGCATAAAAAAATATGTGCCTACAAAAAGATTTAGATGACCTAATAACACTGATAAGTATCTCCAGTATTCGAAGTAGAAAAACATATTCGAATAATTTTTTTTTTGTATGAAGATATCACATAAACTACTACACAGGTACAAAAACCCACTTGAAACTGGATTTTACGAATAAACAAAGTTAGGAAAATTACCTATTGCTTGTTTTTAAACGTGTCTAGACTGTAAAATAGTTTGCAGATGTGACCCTAACCATTCTAATCTTATAGACTAAATTTTGAATAACAACCAGCTTAGAACCGCTAGAGCATAAAGTTTTAATGTTTAAAAAAAAAAAAACCGGCCAAGTGCGAGTCGGACTCGCGCACCAATGGTTCCGTACCAATATCTATAAAATCCGGCAAAAAAATCACGTTTGTTGTATGAGATCATTAATTTTTTTTTTTATTCTTTTCTTTTTGTATTTGTTGTTATAGCGCCAACAGAAATACATCATGGCGCCGCTCACGAGCGCGCTCCGCACTCTCAACCTCATTGCTGATGGACATATTCTGTTGCGTACCTAAAGAATTTGCTATGGTGTACACAGTGAAACTATTTATATTTTAAGTGTGCAACAATATCGCATTAGGTCTACACTTTTTTTTTAAGGATATTTGTATGTTCAGTGAATAAAATAAATAAATAAATAAAAATCATTTGTGAAAACTTTCAACTATCTAACTAGCGAGGCTCGGGCCTGCGGACGGCGAGTAGTGGGTAACTCGCCGTCCGATCAGCACCAGGCCCGAGAGTCTATGGCGCGTAGTGTTCCACGAGCGCCTCAAAGAGTTGTCAGCAAACAGGACGAGGCCCGTCATGGCAGATGCCTGCCCGGAGGTTGAGGATAAATTGGAAAGATTTACCTCGCCCCTGGGCATTCAGGGCAGGGAGGAAAAGGGGTGGGTTTTAGTCAGTAAGAGTCTGACACGCCCTCCCGCTCCACCCTAGAGCGGGAGAAGTCATTGCATGATTTGCTAACAACCAAAAAAAAAAAAAAGGTCAAAGTCTCTTTTAATGGGATCAAAATTTCACCAAAAATTATGGTCAGTTTCCTTAGACCTTATTCGTCTGCCCGGGGGTTGAGGATAAATTCGAAACAGAGTTACCTCGCCCCCGGGCGCTAAGGACAGGAAGGAACAGGGGTGGGTTTTAGTCAGTAAGAGTCTGACACGCCCTCCCGCTCCACCCAGAGCGAGAGAAGTTCTCTTGCTCTGGGTGGAGCTTTGTATGATTTCCCACCCCACAAAAAAAAAAACTATCACGGTTCATGAGATACAGCCTGGTGACAGATAGACAGACAGACGAACGAACAGCGGAATCTTAGTAATAGGGTCCCGTTTTACCCTTTGGGTACGGAACCCTAAAAACAATGCCCCCATCAGGAATTATTCCTGTATTATGGTTGCGTTCTCAAACATGTAAACTCACATACGCAAGACATCCAGACCCGGAACAACTATCATTCTGTAGGCCATACAAATATTTGTTCCGTGCGGTAACGGAACCCGCGACACGGGGCATCCAATCGCTCACCCACTGATCCAACCCTGCGATCAAACACGTCTTTACTGAAATATGACGTAGTCACTCTCAAACATATTTGACTATTGACAATTCCTACTGGAATGTCTTTGTCTTTGAGCCCCTGGATAATCTGTTAGGTAAATTTTATGTATTAATAATCTATACTAATATTTTAAAGAGGAAAGAGTTATTTCTTTGTCTATTTGTACCACATAAACTCCGAAACTACTGGTGTGTTGTGTTTGATGCTCTTTGTAATATATAGGTACTTAATGACTTCTGTTTTTATTTTACTTTTCTTTTCTTCAAACCTGACATGTAATTTTTGATAATTATTAATAAATAAGCTAAACTAAACTAAACAAACCCTTTCATAAGATACCCATATCATGGGAATGCAGAAAAAATAACTGGTCTGCCATCTTTGGGAATCCGCCATTATTAGATTTAGAATGACGATATTTTGCCAAGTTAGTTACAAATGAAGCCAATAAAAACGGTTTAAAATTATAACTTTTGATTACATCAGGAATTGGTCAAACCCGAGACTATCAATAATAAAAAATAAAATATATTGAAGAAATAATGTAAAACGGTACTTATAGGAGCAAAATTTCGTCAGTGTCAGACACAAGCAGAGTGGCGCAGTGGAAGCGTGCTGGGCCCATAACCCAGAGGTCCGTGGATCGAAACCACGCTCTGCTATAAATACTTTTTGTTCATCTTTTCAACAAGTTTTCTTTAAGCACTTTACATTTTCTTAAAAATACCTTTTGATGGATGAATTGAAGAAGAATAAACGTGTATAATGGTTGCCACAGCCAGGCACTACATGACATTGCGCATTGCGACACCCGGGCCTGCGGACGGCGAGTAGTGGGTAACTCGCCGCCCGATCAGCACCAGGCCCGAGAGTCGACGGCGCGTAGTGTTCCACGCGCGCCTCAAAGAGTTGTCAGCAAAGTGTAGGGGCCTGCCAAGGCCGGTGCCTGCCCGGGGGTGGAGGATAAATTCGAAAGAGTTACCTCGCCCCCGGGCACTCGAGGCAGGGAGGAACAGGGGTGGGTTTTAGTCAGTAAGAGTCTGACACACCCTTCCGCTCCACCCTAGAGCGGAAGAAGTCATAGGATGATTTCCCACCCCCCAAAAAAAAAAAAAAAAAAAAAAAACATAACATTGCGACAACGACACGACATCTTTCATATAAATTGCCCAAATAGGTTCGACAATGGAGCACGCTTGCCTAGAAGTAACCTATTCACTCATGACTTAAAGACCAGGATGTAGCTATCAGTAAACACAAACTCCGGCAGGGAATTCCGCTCCTCATTGTCGCATTGTCATATCGGACCCGTCTGCAGATGGCTCATGAACACATCTTTTAATTTATCACCATTGTTTAGACATAAGCAGAATCACTCATTCCAACGTAATCATACATATATCATACATTCATTTCGCTGCCTCATAACAACATAAATTACCTTAATTCAGTATGAATAAACATGGAGCTTTATCTAATACGAATATGAATACATGCTCCACACGGGAATCTACTATTTGTTCACATTTCGCGAATTACGTGGGTACTTCTTATCAGGGAAAATTGACAAACACACGTTGTTGATGATTCTGAGAGCCATTTAAGATTTACGTAATTAACTAGAAGTACCAAGTAAGTAAGAAACGGTCGAGGGGGCCGAAAAAATCCGGAGTGGCGACCGCGTACCGACAGGCGCGTTGGAAGGCCTCCAACAAGGTGGACCGATGACCTGGGGGGTTAGACAAAATACTTTTCTGTTAACGTTAACGCTAACGCTTCGTGCAAAATGTATGGTAAAGACGTTTTGCACGAAGCGTTAGACAGAGAACAGTCACATGACTCACGCCCAGTAATGTCTTTGCCATACATTTTGCATGAAGCGTTAGCGTTAACGTTAACAGTAATGTATTTTGGCTAAGGGGGCTGGTGAGGGTCGCAGACCGATGGATGTGAGACGCACAGGACAGGTCATTGTAGCAACACTTGGGGGAGAGTCCTATGTCCAGCAGTGGATGTCTTTCGGCTGAAATGATGATGGTGATGATGACCAGTACTTTTTAGGATTCTGAAAGTCCGAATGAAAAAACGAAAAACACGAGTGATCCTATAAGATTACTCGTGTTTCTGTCTGTCTGTCTGTCGGTCTGTCCGTCTGTCCGTCTGTCTCTGCCAATTTGCTCCAAATCTGTTAGACCGAAAGAGTTGAAATTTGGTACACACATGAATATTTGTAACCTAAACACGGACGTGTACCCTAAATACTCGTAAATTAATTGATAAAATGATTGTTTAAGTGATAAAATTCCTATAGCTAAATATTCAAAAGAAACCTAAACCTGCAAGATGGAGTGTTAGCATTTTAGAACACGTATCGCTCGCTCTTGCATCGCATTATCACCTATTATTATATTTATATAAATATATAAAAATGAATGTTTGTTTGTTTCTTATATGGGTTCCGAAACCATAGATCAGATTGTGATGAAATTTTTGTAGCGTGCTCTGGCGACGCCCGCGAGGATTCCTGTCCCAAAAATCTACACAAATTAAAAAAAAAAACGGCCAAGTGCGAGTCGGACTCGCACACGAAGGGTTCCGTATCATAAACTGAAAAAACAAAACAAAAAAACACGTTTTTTTTTAACGTGTTTTTTTTTTACTTTATCTCATGATCAGTAATAGCAACACACATTCTATGCAACAGAAATACACATTCTGTGAAAATTTCAACTGTGTAGCTATTACAGATCGTGAGATACAGCCCGCTGACAGACAGACGGATAGGGGAGTACTCTTAGTTATAGGGTTCCGTTGGAACCCTTTTTTTTTTGTGTGGTGGGAAATCATGCAATGACTTCTCCCGCTCTGGGTGGAGCGGGAGGGCGTGTCAGACTCGTACTGACTAAAACCCACCCCTGTTCCTTCCCTGCCTGAGTGCCCAGGGGTGCGGTGCGGTAACTCATTTTCAGAATTAATGCGCTACCCCTAGGCATGCAGGCACCGGCCACGATGGGCCCCGTCATCCGTTGGAACCCTAAAAAGTGACACTGCAACGCATGGCCGGGTGTAGCTAGTTATATAAATATTAAAAAGAAACTCAATCCGAGGACGGAAAACCAAGGTGGATGTTAAAATTTTGCATATTATATTCTTCCAATACTCAGAGAGTTAATAGAGAAGTATGGAAGAAAAAGACATGTTGCACCGACCCCAAATAAATGGGTATAAGGACAGGAGAATGATAACTCAGATAGTTCTACCTATAAAGGGGGCAAAGTAACTCGTTTTTCTGCCTGAAGCCCGGTCATAAACTAGCTTATCTTTATACATTACTTTACTTGTATATTTTTGGACCCTCGGACCCCCATTTTTTTGTTTGTTTTTGTTTTTCTAAAGTTAAGTAGTAGTAAGCTACGCTCAGGATAAGTGTCAAAGTATGAAGTAGGTACAGTTGCAAGGTTTTAAATAGGTACACTTGCATGAAACTTTCTACTGTGTGTGTGTGTGTTCGTCATAAAATTCTTCAACCATGAAGCGAGTAACCCTACATGATGTACTGTATTAAAGAACTTAAGTCTTTTAGCTATTTGATATCCGTGAAGGCAATTAATTTGAAAACGAGGACATAAAAATGATTTAATTTAAGTGGTTGTTATTGTCGTTTGATATAAAGGAGCTTTGAAGTATGATATTATACAGAGTACTTTTCTTAGAATACGAAAAATTCTTTGACTCGAGTCGAATGCGAAAGCATTCAGCCAATTCCTTTTATAGGGACAAAACCTTTCATAGAATTATTCTTTTTTGATAATCCTATACTGTACCACTCTTCGCAGGGTGGCTGGTAGCAGCTGGATGAGAGTTACCGAGAACCGAGCTGAACGGCATGCAATTGGAGAGGCCTATGTCCAGCAGTGAACTGCTATAGGCTGATGATGATGATGATGATGATGGTGATACTGTACTAATACTTGGCAAAAGCCGCTTTCAAGTATCTCCAGGAACTGTTTTCCGCACCACCTCGTGCCTACTAACCCTCACTGTACTCATACAGGGCCGTCTTATAACGTGACAATGTCATTATGATTCCGTTGTGAAAAAAAGGGATAGCGCTATGTGTCGTGTATCCTATATAACTCCGTCTCTCTTTCACAGTGGAACCAACTGCAGTGACCAATCTGGAAATCTCTTAACTGATTGTGGACCCAGGTTGGTCACTGTAGAAACTCAGTGCCAGTGTGAAGTCCCGCACAGGACATGTGTCACCTACTTGCCTGCCCAGCATGCATAACCACCAGCACCTTGAATGACTTATACGAAGCCAATGATAAAGCTATCCAGGTGGCTAACATACTGGTCAGACAAAATTTGAAAAAGTAGGCTGTCATTTTGAAAAAGTAATATAATTTTAAATCGTAATGTCTCGAGCAAATGATACATAAAACTGTTTCTTTAAAAATCTCATATTTTTGTGTGGTATGACTGTACCATTTCGGTTCTTTTGTATATAGGACCATTTGCTCATAGGACGATTTGATACGGAAGGAAAATCGACACGAAAATCTTCTTCTTTTGTGTGGAACCATGGTAATTTTGACGCCCCCTTTTTTCAGGGCCAGCCTGTTTTTTGGTGGCGCCGCCCATCTTCTGGCACCCATTGTGTGAAAACACCACACCTTGAATATGTTATTAAAATAAGTTGATAATGTTCTGACATTTGATTTTGTTTTCAAGGTGAAATGGTCAATAGACATTAGACTAGGGCAAATAAGCCTAGCCTTTTACCTGTGTCACTTTAGTATGTCCTCCAAAACTTAGGCAATTTGAAATCGATCAACATTAATAAATTATTGATCCCTTTTACAACTCATTATTGTTTCTTCTTACCAAAAAAGTAATTTGACATCAATTTTATAGACTTTTAAAACAAAACTTTTGAATAATTGGTATATATCATAATATGATCATGAACTGATTAGAATATTAATGAAAGTATTAATGTTTACATGGCTTCGAACTTTTGACCTATAATCACTCCTCTTTATGCTAAGTGTAGGTATAGTACCTACTCGTGGATACCAAACCACAGAATAGATTTGAAACACGTTTCTTGATGTGTAACATCTTTCCTCTCGCTTTTATGCAATCTGCGGAAGTGATTTCGTGAAATGGGACGGAAGTGTGTACGACGGGAAAGTGCGCGCTATTTGATTTGACTAATGAGCGCGTGCAGTGGAAAACTTTTTTTTGTGGGTTGGGGAATCATGCAATGCAATCTCCCGCTCTAGGGTGGAGCGGATGGGCGTATCTGACTAAAACCCACCCCTTTTCCTTCCCTGCCCTGAGTGCCCAGGGGCGAGGTAACTCTGTTTCGAATTTATCCTCAACCCCTAGGCAGGCATCGGCCATGACGGGCCCCGTCATGAGTGCTGACAACTCTTTGAGGCGCGCGTTGAACTCTACGTGTCGTCAATACTCGGGCCTAGTGCTGATCGGACGGCGAGCTACCCATTACTCGCCGTCCACAGGCCCGGGTCTACGGTGGCCGGAGATCGTCTCGCGGCGCCGGAAGCCACTGGCGTCTCCTGCGGCGGCTGCTGCTGAAGGCGTGAGGGCGGCTCTGTTGTTGAGTTTCCCTCACCCATGCCGCCTCCCTCAAGCATCCCGAAGCATTACTGCTTCGCAGAAGAAGGAGACGGCTTCCCATTCCCTCTCACTCCGTACCATGGCCTGAATCAGAGCAGGGCGCGTCTCCAACGTATGCTCCACCGTGTCCTCTGGGCGACCCTCGCGCAGTGGAAGAGTTGGCCGTAAGATGGTAGAAAGCACGCACAATTAGTCTGCGCGCGGTCGAAATCGGAACTAAACGTTTTAATTTTATTTTTAGGATTGATTGTTAATGCTACTTGCATTGCATTACCAAGGTGAGATGTCAAATGTTACACATCATACGCGACTACTTTATGGCTCGCTCGTTTTGGTTGTAGAAAAATCCCCTTGGATACACTCCATCTAGGGAGAACGGATTGTTATGATGGATGGACTCTTACTGACGAAAACCCTACAGTTCATCACTACAATGAGTCAGGGGTACGAGATAAGAGCACCACTTTTTTTCTTTGTGGTTCGAAATCACCCAATGACTTTGCCCGCTCTGGGTGGAGCGGGACAGCGTGTCAGACTTTTACTGACTAAAACCCACCCCTGTTCCTTCAGTTTCCTCTGTGCTAAGAACCGCGGTAACTCTATTTTGAGTTTATCCGCGACCTTTCGAAATTATACGCGACCGACTGGTATCGGCCCGCCATTGCTAGCGGACCATCACCTAGTTAGCGATCCAACGACCGCACGTACTCCCATAAGATAGTACACTAACCTATGTACTTAACCTTTGTCACGAACTTACCATGCTCTCACATAACCATCATTATTCACTTCGTTGTTAACATCCTAGTATATAAGTACTAACTTATGTTATAAGGCACGGTTGGCGCAGTGGTTGAGCGTTCGGCTGCTGCGCTGCGTGTCGCGGGTTCGATCCCCGCACGGAACAAATATTTAAATGACCTGCAGATAGTTGATACAGGTCAGTGTGTCTTGTGTATGTGAATTTACATGTTTGTGAACGCACCCACGATACGATTATATTCCTAGTGTGGGGCAACGATTTTTTAAAAAAAAGAAAAAATCAAGAAAGAAAAGAATATTTTTACTAGTTTCCTTCCTCCTTTAAGTATTTTATGTTTTTTTTTTGTCTTTTTTACCTTTTAGTATTTGAGAATAAATAAATTATATTATAATATTATTACGAGTCAGGGAAAATGTTCACGTGATTTCGGTAACCATTGTTTATTTGCGAGGAAACCGGCGTTTCTTAAGATGGCCCTTTCCGGTCCATCTATTGTCAATGCGAGCATGGTCGAAAAGCTTGGTTGTTTCCCTTGATATAGCTTACCTACCTATCTACACAAATACGCAATAACAAAAATTTGTTATGTAGTTGGTAGGTACATATACAGGGTGTAACGGAAAGGTGTGGTCATATTTTAAGAACTGCATCTGCCCATCGATATGAACAACTTTCCTCAAGAAAATCCGAGGAAATTCTAAAAAAAATTTTTTACTTCCCATACAAATATTGATCAGCTGATGATAACTTTGTACTGAAAGTCCAATTTTTTTTTTGGGAATTTTCATTTTTTTTCTCGATAAAGTTGTTCATTTCCATGGTCAGAACCGGCTCTTAAAATATGACCACACCTTTCCGTTACACCCTGTATCTACCTATTTACAAAATAACAAAATTTCATAACAAGATTTCAAAAATTTCATAAATCTTGTTCCAGGAAATACCTACGTGTTTCTGAATAAACCTTACAAGTTTGTGAAATAAATATCTGTCATTTATAATCTCCATTACATATGCAAGGTTTCTATAACGACGTTTTCTTTACTTTTACATTTTATAAGCACAATAGGAACGACCAATGTTCAGGTAAAATTTGTGCAAAACAGAGTAGACTTTTGGAGGCTTATGAATTAGTGTTTCCAAATTTTTATTGTTTTCTTTCTTAAAAACCTAGATGTTGCATACGATACCTATTAGTTCATAATCACGTACGAGCGTTTGTATGAAAAGTACGTAAGTAAGACGCCTCTCCACTCCTCACAGAGGGGCACTACCGCCGCGATGGTGGCGTGCCCAGCACTGGGTTGCGACAGTCGCTCTCTCCATGTCACCATGAGATCCTGCCGGAGCTCCATCCGCCGAGCCGCGAGTTGTCGCGGCAGCGGAGTTTCGCCCCGGCGTTGGCCTCCTCGCGCCACTCATACAGGTGCGCGAGGATTTTTGCCTCCAGATCCCACGGTGACAGTCCGGCAAGGAGGCTCGCAGCCTCACGGGAGATCGTGCGGTATCCTCGGATGATGCAGATCGCCATGACCCTCTGGGACGCGTTCATCTGGCGAGCTGATCGCTGCCTCAATGAACGCGCCCACACCGGTGCACCGTAGAGGGCCATGGACCGCACGATCCCCGCGTAGAGCCTCCGGCAGGAGGCGTTTGGCCCCCTCAGATTGGGTAGGAGCCGCTTCAAGGCGGCCCCGGCCCTGTCCAATCTGGGAGCCAAACGAAGTACGACGGGTTGGCCGCTCTTAAGACCAAAAATTCGAACTCGTAAAGTCGTCTACCCGCCGCGATGGGCCCACGTGCTGTATTGAGCCCGAAGAAGAATAACGTATGATATCGTTCGTTAAACTCATTATCGTACACCATAACGAAATTTATGCCATCAATGCCCACATTTAATGATTTCAAGCAAGCTAGACAAAACATTTTCTTTTCTAATTCCAAATTCAAGTAGGTACGAGTACAATTCGACGACGAGTTCTTATTAGTATAAAGTAAAAATCCACTTACCATTCCCCCTCATTGGCTGCAGATCAGACACGATCAGGATAGGCGAGTTCAGAATGATGGAGAGGATCCAAACCATAGCTATCATCTTGTAGGCGTGGCATTGTGTCTGCCATTTTCTGGACTTGAGGGGTCGACAGATCGCGAAGTACCTCTCCAAGGAGATCGCGACTAGGGTCCACACGTCTACTGAGACGGACACCGCTGTGGGAGAAACGGAAAAGTTAGTTATTTTATCCTCAATGATTTTTGTGGTGTGAAAGTTAAAACAAGCCGCCTGACATTAGGGACTGCCAAACTCTTGCAGTTTTTAAAAGGAGAGTAAAGGAACACTATCTTTTCATTTCATGATAGTTGCATATAAGTATGTATTATTATTAGGTTTATATGTATTAGTACCTATCTATATATGTATATACATATATATATATATATATATATTATTTAGTTAGTTTTATATCTTTACACTGTATGTGTCCTAGCACTATTACACACGGTGTCTACTTCTCTTTTTTTCCATCTCTCCTTTCGCAGGTATGCTGTAAGAGATTTCTATAGAAATAAGCATAACCTTTGTATATATTTCTCTGTTTCCTTCTTCTTGTCTGTTTTTTTTTGTATGTGTGTATATTAACTGTTAAATAAAATAAATAAATAAATAAACAAGTGGCAAAAAAAGTTATGTACGTAGGTAAGATCCATTCTTATATATTGGGTCCCCACCTATGAAATTGGCGTTTTTTTTCTCACAAATAGAGAACCTCGTCGATTCTATTAATTAAAATATTCACCAATTGCTTGATATTCTATCGAATAATGACCGTCATAGACAACTGCCAATAGTAAAAAAAACCTTATTACTTATAGTTTTGTACAAAAAAAAAAACCTTAAAAATGACTCCTCTTCTTGTTAGCAGAAAATCAGTTATTATTTTATTTACCCTCGTCCGTGCGTCACTGCGGGGTGCCAACTGAAAACCAGCGCTGGGTGTCCAACGCCCAGCAAATGCTGAGATGGTAACCCTTTCGGTATGGGCACGCTCAGCACAATTTTATTGTATCTTTGTTATTATACCTACTGTTATTTTCTTTACCTTTTGTTTGTTGCTGTTTTGTTGTGTCTGTGTCGAATAAATGTTTATTCTATTCTATTCTATTCTAAATGAAACCACTATTAAATTTATTTTAACTGACACAAAACTTATTTTTGTTGCTTAATCTTAGTGGCATACGTTATCTTAGCATAAAAGTTTTAAAACATTAGTGTTCATAGTTGTTAAATAAATTTAAAAAATGTTAGTATGAAAAATGCAACTTCTTTTAAATTCTCCATACAAAACGCTTATTTCATAGGTGGGGACCTAACATACCTACACAAATCTGTGTAGGTATAATAGTCAGTTAAAACAAAAGAAGTAATTCAGACTCACAGATAATCTACCGTAATCTTTGTTTTGTCTGAATTATCATACTTTCGTAATATAAGTTCATTGTTTTTGTCCCTTAGGATAAAGACCTAAAAAGCAGTCCAATTAGGTAAGCCTACAACTTCTGACTTTTAAACAAGGTAGGACAAAGCCGCAAGATAGCTCCGAATAAAACAGGCTAAAACGCAGAAAAACTACAAACAAACTCGTTTTCTGGGCGTAGTTTTTTAGGGTGCCGTTCTAAGGGTCCAAACGGAGCCCTATTGCTGTCACTCACGTGTCCGTCTGTCTGTCCGTCGTCTGTCATACAGGTTTTACAGCCAAACGGTTGTAGCTACAGTCTTCAAATTTTCACAGTATAAGTATCTGGTTGTGGACCCAAAGCCATACAAATAGTCAAAAATAAAGTTGGTACATAACCCTAAATGTGCGGAGTCCGAGACGTACTTGGTCGGTTTTTTATTATTGTTATGGTTTACTGTTGTTGCTAAAAGAAACTGCTAGCTTTTGTATGCGTACGTTCAAAGTACATACTAAGACTAGGTACTCAACACCACACATTTTGTTAAAATAAAAAATAGTAATGCCTGGCAGCTATAGGACCTTACTCTGCCTGCCAGGGTTGCTGCACTATTCCCAAACCACTGTAATTCCTGTAAACCAGAATCAACAGTGGCGACCACCAGAAAAAAAGCCGAGGCAATAAAACTCGACGAGTTGCAGAGAAACGATTAAACTGTCTTGGGTCCCGCAACGAAATTAATCATAAAAGAACAGCGGAGGAGTCGAAAACCATCATTTAAACTTTCGTACTAATCAAGCAGGAGACAGAACAAAGCTAGGTCATTAGGCTCCAAGAGATATTTACAACTGGGGTAAGCCTAGTCGTTAAGCACCACGGATTAAAACATTAATATGGGTTCTTTTTTTTTTTTTTTTTGGCGGTGTGAAATCATCCAATGACTTCTCCGCTCTGGGTGGAGCGGGAGGGCATGTCAGACTCTTACTGACTAAAACCCACCCCTGTTCCTTACTTGCTTGAGTGCAAGAATGCGAATTTATCCGCCACCCCTTGGCATGCAGGCACCTCCACACCTGCAGCACCACATGACACGAAGAAAGGGAAAATTGATTAGTATGTGTGTGATTTGATGATTTTCCAAAAAGGTTCATACTCAATAACGAAAGGTCTCTAATATTTCTGCCTATTCCTTCTGGCAATGCATGCGCCATGTTATGTTTGATTTGATTTAACAACGAATATCGAGGGATATGGCTTGGAGGCGTGGCACATGTCGCCTCCAAGCCATATCGGGGAGGCGCGACGTCAGTGAGCACTGTTTAGTCATATGTTTCAATCAGAAGATGTAGTGTCATTTCGTAGTTTTACAAAATGCTGAATTTTTCCGTCTTTATTTGCAAAAATAGGACAATTACAACATACCTTAGGACAAGTGGCGTGTCCTACCACCGGTAAGTAAAAATCACTGCATTAATTATAATATTTTACAAAAATCTAGTTGTGAAATATTTTGACATGCGTCAGCCGATGCAGTAGTGATGCGCAGCGCTGAGATATGGATATCGATAATTGTTAGTTGTTCTAAATAAGAAATTATATTAAGAACCTGTGTTACGAGACTTAATACATTTTTACAATTCAGAACCTGCGAATGCTTCTGTACCTACTTCATAGCTTAGCTATGTGTGTGTCTGCCTGGGTCGCGGGTGTTTTTGAAACAGTTGCCGCGGCCCTGGCGTAGGCACCTGAAGGAACATGGGTGGGATTTAGTCAGTAAGAGCCACCCACTCCACCCAGAGCGGGAGAAGTTATTTGCTGATTTCCCAATCGAAAAAAACTGGACAAGTGCGTGTCCGATTTCGGACATTAAGTGGTCCGTACCATATATTGGTAATTTGTTAGTAAAGTATACGTAATAATAAATATTATCCCCAAATTTCAAATTCATAGGTCAATGGGAAGTTAAAAAATTCTTCGTAACAAAATTTTGTGACAGACGACAGACGGACAAACAGACAAACGGACAGACGGGCACGTGAGTGACAACAATAGGGCTCCGTTTGGACCTTTCGGGTACGGAACCCTAAACAAGCTATGTGTGTGTATGTCTCACACCCAAAATAATGCGCAAGAGAGAGTGTATATTATGAACTGCATACTTCCCTTTCCACATCCAAGAAAGTTAATCTGTGATCATTGCCTTCGGTTGAGCCGCTGGTGTAAATCTGATCAAATGAAATCCCCCTTCCGACGAAACTTGTAATTCAAGCAGGATGTTTTTCTCGAAAACTTATTTACTGAAGGTGAATTCAATATACAGTTCGCTAAATTTGTTTCACTACTAACGAGATATATGTCGTAGAGAAAAGAGGAAACCAGGGATTTCACGAAATCCCTAGGGATACCACTAAATCACGGTAGATGACGAATACTCTTGTTTATTACGTATTCTAACTAAAAATGTTTAGTGATATAACAAAATAATCATTTCTCTGCGACATACACATAATAGTAAAATCTGTGTGACTCGCATACGAAAGGTTCCGTACAATTTTTATTATTTGTTGTTAGGTATAGCGGCAAAAGAAATACACATTCTGTAAACATTTTAACTGTCTACCTATTACGGATCATGAGAGACAGCCAGCTGATATACAGACTAATTGACGGACGGACGAACGGACAGACGGACCGATGGACAGTGGAGGCTAAGTAATAGGGTCACGTTGGTGACCCTTCGGGTACGGAACCCTAAAAAGTATTGGGAGTTTTAACATTTTATAGACGCTGATAGCACTAATTTTATAGATGCTGATAGCATTAATTTTATAAACGCTGATAGCATTAACTTTATAGACGCTAATAGCATTAATTTTATAAACGCTGATGATAGCATTAATTTTATAGACTCTGATAGCATAAATTTTACAGACGCTAATAGCATTAATTTTATAGACGCCGATAGCATTAATTTGCAGACACACAATCAAAACAAATACCTGAAAAAGACGTACCTAAGGCACATCCTGCGTGACTAAAAAGCAGATGTTGATGATGTTGTTGTTGTTGTTGTTGTTGTGGTGGTGGTGTGGTATTTGTTGTTGCGTGGTATCAGACTTTTTACCAGATTCATATCTATGAAAAAACTAGCTTTTCCCCGTGACTAGCTTTTTTGTTAGTGAATGATTTTTGTGATGGTAACCTTCCTACCTATCAAATGCCTAGGGCTAGAGGATAAATTCTGAAAATGAGTTACCGCACCCCAACGCATTCATTTATCATTTATCATTTATCAAAAAAAAAACCCCTGGGTACTCAGGCAGGGATGGAACAGGGGCGGGTTTGAGTCAGTAAGAGTCTAACACCCCGTCCACCCAGAGCGGGCGAAGTCATTGGATGATTTCCCATCCCACAAAAAAAAAACTAGTATATCAAGTCATACCCAAGGTCTGCCAATAGTAGATTTAGTGCAGCATACTCAATGCAATAAGAATGCGGATAAGGCCGCCAATTGTATGTTTTTAGTATAAATTTTCCTTAATGTGTGTATTTTTTTTTGTATAATAAAATATATATAAATAAATAAATACCACGCTGCGCTCCAGGCCGTCAATTGCTAAGGTAGCTCAAAAACATGCAAGACTGAAGAAGCACTGGGCAGATCATGTCTGTCAGATGCCTTTAAAGCTGTGTACCCGTATATCGCTAGACTGGAACCTGACACACCTGGACGAGGTTGCGGCAGGCAGAGGAAAAGATGGCAGGACGCGTTGGATGGCTTCCTGGCGAATTGGCATGAAGTAACACAACTCAGAGAGAAGTGGAAAGAATGAGGGCAGGCTTTTGCCCAGGAGTGGGACAGCTTAGGTTGAGTAAAAAAAAATGTACTTACTACCAAAGATTTAACCCCTACAAACAAACCAACAAACAAGTTTACCTGCTTGTGAGTTTGTGTGCTGTTTGTGTGAGTGTGCAACTCAAAAGTGAATAGGTTACTTCTAGGCAAGCGTGCTCTATCTCCACCAGGTGAGATAGTGGTCAAACACGTGCATAGCAACAGCAAAATAAATATACTTAATAATCTAACTCACCCTGTAGAAAAGGAATGAGTTTACACAGAAGTGCTCCAAACAGGAACCGCCTGTAGATCTGCCCGACCAACGTGAATGGTAAACAGAAGACGCCCAGCAAGAAGTCCGATATCGCCTGAAACAAAAAACATTATTAACAATTGGAACATTCCCGTGGTATGGGTATTAAATTGTTTTAGTTCAGATGCACGCTAGAGCAGTTGGCAGTCTAGTGGAGAGTATTGGCAGCCCAGTGGTAACGGCCGCGATTTACAAGTTATAGACCCAGGCAGAGACTTTACTTTGTGCAAATTATTTCATCACCACTGCTCTAAAAACGGTGAAGGAAAACATCGTGAGTTGAGCCATCGTGCCGGTTTCCGGCATGTCGTAGTAAAGACTACCTCAGCAAAGTTTGCCGAGAAGGCTGACTCGACACATTTGTTGCCAAATACTGTAAAATACATTACAATGTGTTACATCTGCTTTCTAATGAGTAAAAAGTAAAAGTGATAGTGATCAAATTAAGACTTGACTTAAAGGTCTTGTAACCAAGCCAGTGGCATAGCCAAAAAATTAAAAAAAAAAATTGGCAGCACATCTTCACATCGCGGAGGAATTTTAGATTTTGGCGCCTTAGAACCAAAAATTGAAAGACTTGTGACATCCACCAACCCGCATTGGGGCCGCGTGGTGGATTACAGCCCACACCCTCTCACAGAGAGGAGGCCTGTTCCCCAGCAGTGGGGATATTAAAAGGCTGATGATGTGATGTGATATATCAATCGCAGATTTAAAAAAAAAAACACTTTATTTTTATTTTTCATGTCCATTTCAGCAAACCCTTTCATTTGATACCAAAATCATGGGAACACATACAAAATAACTAGTCCGCCATCTTTGGCAGTCTGCCATATTGCATTTAGAACGACGTCACTTAGCTAACCATGCATTGTCATCCAAACTAAACACGTTCGCAAAATTTAAGCTTAATCGGAAACCAGGCAGCGGGTCAAATTTAACTTCTTAGATTTGTTTACAAAGTTTTTATAATAATTTTCGTTTTTTTTTAGTTTTTCAAAAAACGCTGAAGCAATTTCGATAAAATTTATATGGTATATAAATTTTATCGAAAGTCGAAGTCGAATCGAAAGTATACATCTTCGAGTAATCGGGGAACATACATAAAAATAACACATAAAAAAACGGTTCCGACGAATTGAGAACCTCCTCATTTATGAAGTCGGTTAAAAAATCGAGCTCTGTAAAATAATAGCTAAACTAAATAGTAATTTGAATTTTTAGTTTCGTTTCATAAACAATATGCATAACAACGGATAGCAGCCGCAACTTCACAAAAAGATTATTCTATAGAATAGAATACTCGTACTTTTTATTATGCTATTATACACAACACAACTCACACACTACAACACACAACTTCAAAAGAGACAAAATCATAAAAGTTACTGTAGCTCTAGTTAAAGATCATTATTTTTTTCTGTAGTTGCAAACGCCGAGAGCCAATATACAAGCAAAGTATACTAGGTTTTCACTGAGGTAAAATGATTGAGAGAAAATTGTTCGCGGAATCTTATAAATAGTAATAACGGAATTCTCGGAATCTTAGTTGCAATCAGTTTATCGAAGGAGCCTTTTATGTTATTTTATAACAAGACTAAGGGCCGATTTCACCAATGTTAAACGTCCAGTTTTTGACGTTCAAGCTCGCTTAAACGCGTTTAGCCGCTGTCATAAAGCCGATGAGCTTGTTTGTTTGTTTGGTTGAACGCGCTAATCTCAGGCTCGAATTGAAAAAAAATATTTTTGAGTTGAATATTCCATTTATCGAAGAAGGCTATATAACATCACGCTGCGACCAACAGGAGCGAAGCATCAATGAAAAATGTGACAAAAACGGGGAAAAAATCCTTTTGAGAGCTTCTGTTGCGTGCGCTGCGTAAACAGTTATAGTTTCGTAAAAATTATGTATGACGGAATAGTTTTCCTTTTAAAGTTCTAAAAAAAGTCCACGACAGCATATGTCTATCTTTTTAGGTTAACTCACTATAATCTTATTTATGGTTTTTAATTTTACGCTAAGTTTAGTTCAATAAAACTTAGTTTATAGAGCGAATGGTGAAATCGGCCCTTATACAGCATTGAAAGCCGAGCGGTAGTGACGTCTTAAAGTGGAAAGGATAAAAAACTGCCACAGTGTTTTGAATAGGAATAGAAAATTTTATTATTATTATTCTTTATTGTACACATAAAACATATACAGAAAAACACAATGGGACAGTTAATTACAAAGGCGAGCTTAACCCAGCGTTTGGGTTTTCTTACAGCAAACCACAAGGTGAAAAATACAAAATTGCTTAGGATTATCATAAGTGCACAACAAAACTCAAAATCTTACATTGTTGCTTAAATAAACTAAACAAATATGTGATACACAAACATAATATATACCTATAATATAAACAAAGAAATTCTATAAAAAACATATTATTATGGGTCATGTTGACAGGAAATGCTCCCTTATTCCTCTCCTGAACACCTCCAACGAAGGGCTATCCCTTAGAGTGTGTGGAAGAGAGTTCCAAAGGCGTACAGCACGAACAGTAAAGGATCCACCGTAACGACTAGAAGAGTGGGCAGGAAACCGAAGGAGAAGAGAGGACGATGAGCGGCAAGGTTTTCCTCTTGGAACAAGATACTCAAAGCGTTCCCGGAGATACAAGGGGGAGTTGGGATTGTGAAGAACTGAAAAGAGTAAGGAAAGAATGTGGGTATCCCGACGTTGCCGAATAGGCAGCCACCTCAACCGCTTTCGAAATTCCGACACATGATCGTAATAGAAAATTTTAATATAGATTATTCAAAATTCTCTTTTCTTTGTATAAAAATCATAATTATTCTTTTGTATCATTTATTCGGTGATGTTATTTGGTATTTGGTCAGTATTATTCGGTGCAGGTCGTGGGATTGAACCCAGGCAGGCAGGCAGGTGTAGATTATTTCATCACCACTGCTCTCAAAAAGAAGTGAAGTTGTGTGAGTGAGAAAAAGAGTGACATTGTGAGGAAACCGGCAATTCCTAAAACCAAACACTTTGAACCACCAAACTGTATTGGGCTGGTGTGTTGGATAACGGTCTACACTCTCACAGAGAGGAAGGCTGTGTCCCAGCAGTGGGAATATGAAAAGACTTATTATCCTATGCTATATAATATATCGGGTGTTTCTGAAGCCGAAAGTCACATATTTTATTCCACTAGACCATACCTGGGAATCCACTGGTTCTGGAGATGTTGAAGTTCAAAGTCGCAATTTTATTTTTCCTTTTTACGAAAATGAATTTCAAGTGTTATTTTTTTACTTTTTCCCAAACAAACATTACTTGAATTTTAGATTTTTCTGAACAAATTACGCATTTAAAGTTCTAAAAACGCAATGAATATCAAACGTATCTGACAAGTGCCTACGCTGCTTAGAGTGAAGGGGCGGAGCTTGTCTGAGTTCGCGTTACAATGCGCGCAATATAAAAAGCTTTTTTTTCATACCTAAAAATAAAAGTCCTTTCCCAGGAATAATTTTTGCGCAACGCTACTATGTTAGATGTGATCTGGCCCCTAAAGTGGTAAGTCAGCGTTTGAAATGGCAACGCCCGTAACGAAGGAAGACGAGAAGACTACGCCTGAAGACGTCGAACGACTATCGCAGTTGCTACACCGATTGGGAAACCTTGCTAGGAAAAAGACACCTGCTTCTACCCGCACAGTGTTGGCAGTGAGTGAAGAATCCAAGCTGGACTCGTTGGCTGCCATGGCAGACAGGATGCAAGAACAGCTGAAAGAGGTAAACGCCATGCGTTGCTACCTGTGTCAACCTTCTACGTCAAAAGCCCCAGTGACAAAGGCGACATCTGAACCTGCAGACCAGAAACTCTTCAGCATGATTGAAGCCCTGACCAAGGAAGTTGCAGCGCTGAAAACGAATCCATTCCGCAAATTTCAACCGTTCCCGCTCGAAATCTCGGGACAGAAGAAATGACGTGTGCTATTTCCATAAGAAATTCGGCAAGGCGGCATATCGATGTAGAAGTCCCTGTAGTTTTATTCTATTCTATTCTAACTAAAGAATACTCAGGCCGTGGCGGTGGACGAAGTCGACGATTTATACACATACCGCCTATTTATACACGAAAAATTTACCGGGAAAGAATTCCTTGTCGACACGGGCGCAAATGTTTCTGTTTTACCCGCCACTGTACGCAATAAACAACGGACTCCAACCAACTACTTGTATGCAGCAAATAGTTCACAAATACCCACATGCGGCGAGCGAACAATTGTTCTACAACATCGGAATTCGGTGTGCCTACGGTTGGCGATTCATGGTTGCAACAGTCAGCCAGCCGATACTAGGCGCTGATTTTTTGCACCACCACGCACTTATGGTGGATCTCCATGGACGACGATTGGTGGAGAAAAAAAAACAATTTATCGGCACGAGGTTACTTGTCACCAGCAGCAGAAAGAAGCATCCGAACCATCGACGACAAGCTTCCCTACCATGACCTGTTGGCCAAGTACCCAGACATCACGAGGCCAAAGCTAAAGTAACTTTGAAATAGTGAAGTCGAACACTACATTTAAACTATATATCGGATATTTACAAAAGTGAGACCACTACCGCCGCCTATAAATACAACGCTGCAAAACAAGATTTCCAACTCATGATGAGCCAAGGAATTTTTTCGACCGTCTAATAGCCCATGGGCTAGTCCATCACACATGGTTTTGAAAAAAGACGGTACCTACAGATCCTGTGGTGATTATCGTAGACTCAATGCAGTAATCACACCCGATGAATACCCGATACCACGACTTCATGACTTCACACCTCCAAGGCAAGAAGATTTTTTCAAAAACTGATCTGCAAAAGGCCTACTACCAGATCCAAAACAGAAAAAGAAGTAAAGAAGACAGCCGTGATTACTCCTTTTGGCTTGTACGAATTTACTTGGACGTGTTCTGGTTTGAAGAATGTAGGCCAGACAATCCAACGTCACATTGACAACGTGCTTTGCGGCCTACCCGTTTTTCCATTCGTCGACGACATTTTTGTAGCTTCTGAGAACCAAAAAGTACACAGAAGAGAGCTTCAAGGAGTGTTTAAGCGACTCAACGATAGTGGTTTAAAAATAAACATCACTAAATGTATCTTAGGCCAGTCAAAACTCGATTTCCTGGGATACACAATAAGCCCTGAAGCCATATCACCGACGGAAGAAAAGGTGCAAGCAATCCAGTCCTACCCACTGCCAAATAATATCAAAGATCTTCGTCGTTTCGTCGGAACGCTGAACTTTTATTGTTATATTGTTTGAAGGACGAGATTTAATTGTTTACACGGACCACCAATCGCTGTAGCAAGTCAGAGACGCACCGCTGAACAAGACACCTTGAATATATCAGACAGTTCACGTCAAATATTCAACACGTAACCGGCCAGAATAACAAAGTCGCAGACGGACTATCACGAGTTGAAACAATAATATGCCCGACACCACTGAATTACACCGAGTTAGCAAGGAAACGAGACCAAGACGAAGAAATGAAAACGCTAGCAAACAAAGAGAAATACCATTTCAAGAAAATTGCCATTCCCAACTCAACCTCCAAAGTTACCTGCGAGATGTCACACACACACACAAGCACTGAACGTTCATATCTGCCACCTGATTTTCGAAAAGCTGTATTTCAAGCGATTCATGACCTTAGTCACCATAAGGGCGAATAAGAAGCTATTTACTGCCCGCTACTGGTGGCCCTCTATGAATAGTGACGTAAATTAGTGGACTCGAACGTGCAACACGTGCCAGCGTGCTAAGGTGCAACAACACACGAAGACACCAATTGCGAGTTTCCAAAAAGCATCCAAAGTCAAAAAAGCAGAGATGCCAAAAAGCATCTCAAGCAGCCGTCTAGAGCACGTGCATATAGATATTGTTGGCCCGTTACCTATTTCTGACGGCTATCGATATCCACTGACCATGACAGATCCCATCTATATTTGGTAGCCCTCTACCAAATGGCTTGAAGCCCGCCCATTGAGAAATAATCGCAGAATAGGTTGATAATGCATTCTACGATAGTTAGATCGCGACATTCGGTTGCCTAGTAATTATAACCACCGACGAAGGGAAGCAATTTGAGTCTGACCTATTTAATAAATTGATGCAACGCATGGAAATCTACCGCACCCGCACCATCCACTGCCTGCCTACTACCCGTAGTGTAGCGGCGTGATAGAACGATGGCACCGCTCACTCAAGACGTCACTCATCGCAAGACTCAAATAGACAACATGGTCACATGAGCTACCTACAGTGCTGCTGAGACTGCGCGCTTCGACTTATCCGGAGAATTCCATAAAGAATCTACAAAACATCGCGATACAAATTCAAACTTCACGAATAAGTTGAAGCGAGCGTTAAAGAAGGCCCAGGCGCAACGAAAGTCGAACCAGTCCCGAGCGACATTTATTCACGATGACCTGCATAAATGTTCGCATGTTTACCTACGCAATGACGCATTAAGCAAGCCACTGACGCCGGACCTACAATGGCCCGTACGAAGTGACCAGTCGTAATGACAAGTATTACACTATCCAGTTACGCAAAAGACACACCAAACAAACATCACTGTTTTTAACAGCCTGCTTTCCGGATTAACACTGAGTCAGAAACACCTCAGTCACAGATACGTACGCATACGTCACAAGAGCGGGAAGGACATCGAAGCCCTGCGTACGTTTCACTAGCGGGGGAATGATGTAGCAGTTCATACTTACGTATAGACGTATGTCTGTATACGAGTAGACAGATTGTTATTCGCCTTTTTATTGGCAGCTTCTAAAAAAATATGCGTAGTTGACGGCTTTGCGAATTGTCTTTTTACATCCTATATGTATACACAGATGACAATTTGGTTTCCTCCAATTATGCCCAATTCCATGTTATAGGGGTTATCAATTCGGGCATAACTTTAGTATTTAGTTTTAGTTCTGGGGTACAACAACCAAAAAGTGAAATATAAAAAGTTTTTTACAAAAATAGGCATTCCAAAAAAAAAAAAATCATATGTTTAGTTTCAAAAGTCAGTGGTTCAGATTCTCTTGTTCAATAACTAAACTAAAATTAGAGAATCGCTATCTTCTACAATAAGGCAGTGCGAGAAAAGGACGGCTATAGTTATGAATTAAGTTAGAGATGTCAAACTAGTTTACGCCTTGCGCTTCACCGTGGTTTTAAAATTAAATTAAAATTAAAATTTATTTACTTCAGGTAACCTATATCAGAAAAAAAATAATTACACAATATATCGTCACGAGATTACATACATACAATACAATAACAAAAATTAATTATTATAAATACATCACATTATTAGAACGGTATTGGTGCTGGCCCGCACTCTGCGCACAAGAGACGCGCATCGCTTCCGCATGGTCGCATGTAAACAGTCCGTGCGTGCCAATGCGAACATACTTGAAGCGCTACAGTAGCGGGGCAGACCCAAAACCGCCCTGAAAGCGTTATTAAATTGGACACGAAGGGTGCTGTAGTTTTTCTGCGTGTAACTAACCCACAGGCTGCAAGTGCACATAGACGTGCAATATGCTCGGAAAAGAGTTGTTTTTACGTCATCCGAACACCGCACGAACCTGCGAGCCAGCATATTAGCTCTCTTAGATACAGCCCTTCGTTCCCGTTCCAAATCAGCATGATCCCTGAGGTCAGCCGTGACTATGTGCCCTAGATATTTAAAATGATATACTCTGTCTAAGGGTACATTATTCAGACATACATGTGGCACACTGTCTGGGCATCTAGCACCACCGGCCTCAAAGGCCATGTACTGACTTTTCTTAATATTATAAACAAGTCTATGTTTAACCGCATAATCCTCACATGTCGCCATCAATCTCCTCAGGCTACAGATCGACGCGCTCAGCAGTACCATGTCATCCGCATAGCTTAAATTATTTACACAGACGTCATCTATATGACAGCCGACATGCTGACTGCTCAGCGCGACGATCAGCGCGTACATGTAGAGGTTACATAGCGTGGGTGAGGTCAGTCCGCCCTGTCTCACACCGCATTCCATACGATATGGCTCCGACACTGCCCCCGCCCATCTGACGCTGTTGACTTGGTTCGTATACCAATATTTGAGGATGGTAACAAGTTCCCGTGGTAGGTCGGTACGCTCAAGTTTTTTCAAGTGAAAAGTCGAGAAAGCATGCATATACCGGGGTTTTACGATCATTGTAGTATCTGACGGTATGCTTAAGACACAGTATGGCACTTTCTGTTGATAATTGCGGTCTAAATCCAAACTAGTTATCGTGCAGAGCTATATATTTACTTAACTGTGTATTAAGCAAACCGTCAAACACTTTCGCTGTAACTGTAGCCAGAGAAATGGGCCTGTAGTTGCTTTTATCAACAATATCCCCGGTTTTATCTATATCTACTGGCACAACCACCGTTTTCATAAGATCCGGTGGCAGATAAGAGTGGCTCACGCACAGCGAGTAGAACATTGCTAATAAATAAATAAATAAATATTCCACAACTATCACACAACGCCATCTAGTCCCAAGCTAAGCAGAGCTTGTGTTATGGGTACTAGACAACTGATAAACATACTTATATATTTCTAAATACATACATATTATAGATAAATTACACCCAGACACAGAACAAATGATCGTGCTCATCACACAAACATTTGTCCTGGGTGGGAATCGAACCCACGACCTCCGGCATAGCAGTCAGGGTCACTAACCACTAGACCAACAGGCCAGTTAATACTCTGTTTATATGTGGGCCAGCGTGAACAGGTGCTCAACGGATAAAGAATCATGACCTGGACTCTTGCCTTTCGTCATATTTCTAATGGTTACGGCCACATCTTTGGCCGTAAACCTCAACCCTACTTTCCCTTCAGGTATCTCTCCATTGAACACCTCGCACGACGGACCCAAAAGTGACGGTACACAAAACTAACGCTTAAATAGTTCAGCAATGCCCTCACAGTCACTCACCCCCTCGACGCTCACCGGGAGACCAGGTCTTGCATTAACTTTGTTAGTGTTAGTTTTAGTCGACATGTTTTTACGTGTACCCTTAATTTGTATGGAAATATTAGTTCAACTAAATTTGATAGCTCTATTTTACGTCCGTCTCTTTCTTGTTTAATTAGAGAGAAAAAGATAGCAATAGCCTAAATTAACAAAATACAAACAACGACTTCCTAAATTAAAGTTATTCTAAAATTTTTACTGTAGGCGTTTTCTTTTTTGGATTTCGGTTGTATTTTTTGTAAAAAAAAGTATTTGTTGTCGTACACCTACCATAGAGCATGCTTTGTTGCATTAGATCCGCCTATGTACCACCATTGAGCATGAAGAAAAATGCCAAAAAATCTGATAAAAACTGATTATAAGTTTCTACTCTTTAGCGAAATCAAGTGAATTCCATCAGACACTCTGCAATAAATGAGATTGATACGAGTAATAGGCAGTATAAAGTTCATAGGCTATGAATCATAAACAACACACTGTTGTCTGTCATAATATCATACATTATGAGTGCTTTTTGTAACCTTGTAACGACATTATGTAATTTTAAGTGTTCAATAACGCACAGTGGTATGAGATGCTAGATATCTCACAAATTATTTAGGTATCCTACAACTAATGTCATTGTTCTTTCATGCACATTTTTTTTTGGAGGATTGGAAATCATCAATTGATTTTCCCACTCTGAGTGAAGTGAGAGGGCGTGTCAGACATTCGAGCCAAATCTCTTGTTCAATAACTAAACTGAAATCAGAGAATCACTATCTTTCAATAAAAGGCAGTGCGAGAAAAAGACGGCTATAGCTATGAACTAAATTAGAAATGTCAAACTAGTTTACGCTTTTCGCTTCACCGTGTTTTTAGTCGACATGTTTTTAAGTGTACCCTTATTTTGTATGAAAACATTAGTTCAACTTAATTTGACAGCTCTAATTTATGTCGGTCTCCTTCTTGTTTTATTAGAGAGAAAAAGATAGCAACAGCCTAAATTAAGTTTTGTTTTTGCACAACAAAATCGGCTCCATTGTCATCCAAACTAAACATGAACGCTAAATTTCAGCTTAATCGGAAACAAATAAGGAACAAGGGTGGGTTTTACCCACACTTGTTCCTTCAGTTGCCTGTGCCAAGAGCCGCGGTAACTCTCTTTCGAATTTATCCTCGACCTCAGGCAGTCTACGAGTACTTTAGCTATTTTTAACCGACTTCGAAAAAGGAGGAGGTTATCAATTCAGATGTTTGTATTTTTTTTTTATTTTTTTTTTATGTATGTTCGGGCATAACTCCGTCATATGTTGACGGATTTGCAAAATTCTTTTTTTGATCGAAAGGGGTTTATTCCGAAATGGTCCCATTTAAATTTCAAAAAGATCTGATGATGGGTTTCGGAGACAGACAACGGAACTCTTCAAAAATTGACAGCAAATCAACCGCGATTGCTGCTATCGTATGTCTATGAATTGTTAACACAGTTTAATGGGAAACCACAACTAAAAAGTGAAAAATAAAAAAACTTTTTTACAAAAAAATAGAACCGACTTCCAAAAAAAGTGCAAAATAACTTTAATTTCGGAAGTCGGTGTCAAAAAACAAAGACACAAAACAGGAACACCGACTTCCGAAATTAAAGTTATTTTGCACTTTTTTTGGAAGTCGGTTCTATTTTTTTGTAAAAAAGTTTTTTTTTCTTTGGTCTTTTATGTAATTATAAAAGACCTTATTTATGAAAAAGATGCGACTACTACCATCCCGAATTCAAATAAACATTTATTTATTAATATTATATAGGTAATTAATGTTAAGTTTTTTTATGTTCTTTGTAAGTTAAATTGTATGTAGTAGAAATAAAGGCTATTTTTATTTTTATTTATTCTATTTTTGAAAAAAGTAATATGTGATTAGTTCAAACACTAATTAGCAGGTTTTTAATTCAAAATATTCTATCCGGATTATAGATAGATGTGAGTGATCAAGTACTAACTAATCATTAGAAGGAGGTTTTTGTCCTTAAGGCAGTTGTCCCACCGCCGGCGAAGAAGCGACTAACTATCGGTTATTTTGACGCTCAAGAAACGTACAATAGATGTACATTCCGTGTAAACAAAAGAGATGCACATATAAATAGTTGATCGCTAACTGTTCACACTGCCAGCGAGGACTCGCTCCACAAGTTTGTCGCTAAGCGACAAGATCTATCAAAGCTTACTCGCGACACTCGCTTAGCGATGCTCGCTTGTAGGTCAGAACTCACGCCGAGAGACCAACCCGAGCGAGTGGTGTGAGTAATCGCCCGTCGCACTGGAACACTCGCTTAAAGCCCAGTGACAAAACTATCGGCACTACACACTCGCTACTAGCTGTTCGCCAACTCATTTTTAGTTTGAAGCTATACTCGCTACTCGCTCATTGTTGGCTGTGGGACAAGTGCCATAGACAGCTAAATTTTACGGATGAGACGTTAGCTAACGTCTCAGACTGAGTATTTAAACTAAGCATATGCTTAGAGATTTACAAATAAGAGCGACAGTGTAACCTGTATTCTAAAAAAAAATGATAGGCAGGTCCAAAAATAAACGCAAGTCAATTGATGAGCAATGGCTGTTAAAAAAATAATTAAATCAACTACAGCAGCTAACGCGCTTTTGACAATTAATTATCACATTAATTTTGCGATAATTTTCATTCCCGAAAATGAGCTTTAATCTCTCAGTATTTCAAACAGCTTTATTGCTCACATTTCCTTTAAAAAGTTTTTGTTTTGTGTCGAGTTCATTAAATTTTCAATTTCGAATTGCTCGACCCTTTTAATGGCTTACACTTAAATTAAATGGCGTTCATTCTTTAACCATAGGTAGGTTCGTTTGAACTCATTGAAGTGTTAAACAAATTGATTTCATTAGAGCTTAATTCAAGCGAAAACAAATTAACTACTTACGGTCACTATAAAATGACAAAATGAATGACTGAATAGCTGAATGTATTTAGAATACTGAGGCAAATATGCCAAAATTACTTTATTATCTTAGTACACTAAATTAATTAATTAAAAAATCTTTTTTACAAAAAAATAGAACCGACTTCCAAAAAAAGTGCAAAATAACTTTAATTTCGGAAGTCGGTGTTCCTGTTTTGTGTCTTCGTTTTTTGACACCGACTTCCGAAATTAAAGTTATTTTGCACTTTTTTTGGAAGTCGGTTCTATTTTTTTGTAAAAAAGTTTTTTATTTTTCACTTTTTAGTTGTGGCTCCCCATTAAACTGTGTTAACAATTCATAGACATACGATAGCAGCAATTGCGGTTGATTTGCTGTCAATTTTTGAAGAGTTCCGTTGTCTGTCTCCGAAACCCATCATCAGATCTTTTTGAAATTTAAATGGGACCATTTCGGAATAAACCCCTTTCGAACAAAAAAAGAATTTTGCAAATCCGTCAATATATGACAGAGTTATGCCCGAACATACATAAAAAAAAAAAAAATACAAACATCCGAATTGATAACCTCCTCCTTTTTCGAAGTCGGTTAAAAAATGGCATTGGTCGAAAAGCAGTAACAAAAATCGAATTTTTGTATAATATGATTTCATTATAGAGCAGTGGTGGCCCAGTGGTAATGGCCGCGACTTACGTGTTGTAGGTCGTTGGTTATTCCGAACCAGGCCTTAGATTGTGCGACTAATATTATTATGATCACCGCTGCTCTCAAGACGGTGAAATAAACATCGTAAGAAATCCATCTTTGAAACCAAAAATTCGGAGACCCGTGACATTCACCAATCTGCACTGCACTCGCGTGGTAGACTACAGCCAACTCCCTCTCACAGAGAGGAGGCCTAGGTCTCAGCAGCGAGAGCAATATAGGCTGATTATGCTATGATTTCATTAGCTCCGTGTAACTTCGTTCTTACGTTCTTACTCCTCCGCTGTTATTTTCTGATTAATTTCTTTGCGGGACCCAAGACAGTTTAATCGTTTTTCTGGGACTCGTTGAGCTTCATTGCCTCGGTGTTTTTTTCTGGTGGTCGCCACTGTTGATTCTGGCTTACAGGAGTTACAGTGGTTTGAGAATAGAGTCCCAAAAAAAAATAGTTTCGTGCAAATAAATAATACCTACCTATAACTTAATACAAAATTAACAAGATGTTGCCATATTTAATTTATACATTTTCATTACCATTTTGTGAAACACCAATAAATCTTAAGGCACTAATGCATTTTTCACGAAAGGTTAATCCCATGCACAGTTTAAAATTTATGATAAATTGGATTTACGTGATGGAATGTAGTTATTTTCTCATTCTTTTTTGCGAAGGTGAGAGAGGTGATTTAAAAACAAAAGGTTGACGAACTAATTAGGTACCTACCTGTAATGACAAAACATTTGTTTCGGAGTAAAATAGGGCTTTTATTTTTCACTGAGTGATTTAAGATCATGCTACTGCACTACAAACGGCTCATTTACGATATTAAGCTATTTAATAGGTAACATAAATCGTGGGTAGTCGATAATAGATTATTTTGGAACTTTTTTATCGATAGCTCAATGTATTTAGTGATAGGCGCACCCTGTGCAATCACCCTGCTTTCACCTTTGCCGACTAGTATTAATTTAATAAGTAATTTTTCATGGCTTAACTTATTCCGAAGTAAAGGTTCAGAGATTAGCTCGTGGAACATACCTAAAATATTACTTAATTTATCTTCAAGTAGCCTATGTCGCTCTTAAAGTTCCAATCTATTTTTATGGATAATGTAGAAGATAGTGCACGGCGCTATGGTGACCTAACACTTTCTCGTATCGATAGGGTGTATGTGGTAAAAGTTAAAGTCTCGAATTATAAGGGAAATAGCTGTATTGAATCACTATAACACTTAGTTACAAGAAATGGTAAAAACTGGTAAACTATATCACTAACTTATTGGTAAAATGTATAGTAAAATGGTATTGAGAACGTGGTATCTCTGATGAGATCTAAACGCGAACTGCCCTACATTTCGGTCAACGAGCTAATGTGCGTTCGATGGAATTATGCAAAAATGTATTCAGCGGGTTAGAAGTGAAGACGTAACAGTTACCTTCGGTATTTTATATTAGTATGGATGCTGAAATACACCTTCACAATTCGCTAGAAGTAAAATACACAAATGTTTTTATTTTTTTTTTCTTGTCGACTCCCGTGCAAACTAAGTTTCAATAAAAACACTAAAACATCGTTTCTTCATAATAATATGTATTTTGACACACTTTTAATAGCTTCACTTGTAACTAACTGACTATGTAAACTAATCTTATGTTAGCATTCACAATAATCGACTATTTAATTTTATTAGGTTGCAACACTTATTTTTGTGTGGCAACCTATAGATCATTTTTGAAAATAAAAGAGCGCGAGCCGGCTAGTTTTGGGCTTTTTCCATGCTGAGCTACAGACGACAAAGGAGAACTCGAGTCACATTTCAAAGTTATGATATATCTATAAATTGATTTAAAGAAGTATGTCCAGGTGTTTTCTTTCACTTAGAAGTTAAAATTGACTCACTTCCTGATTTCCGATTAAGCTAATATTTTACGTATATCTTTAGTTTGGATGACAATGCATGGTCACCTAAGTGGCGTCATTCTAAATCCAATATGGCGAACTCCCTAAGATGGCGGAGTAGTTATTTTATGTGCATACTTAAAAACAAATTTGCTGAGTGGAACACAAAAAAAAGAAAGTGTGCTTTTTAGTTCTTTTTTTAAACTACAGAAAATTATTTACGATGAAATGATAAATGATAAATGATGTTTATTCAGTAAATAGGTTACAAGGAACACTTTTACACGTCAATGGTTTTTGTCAGTTTAAGCTAGATGAGGCCGGTGTTTCCTAGCTGACTACCCCGAGAAGAAACACCGAAACAAACTCAGGGGTCAAAGTCTCTTTTAAAGTGTGTACTGGTTGTTTTTTTTTTTTTTTTTTTTTTTTTTTTCCATCCTATGACTTCTTCCGCTCTAGGGTGGAGCGGAAGGGTGTGTCAGACTCTTACTGACTAAAACCCACCCCTGTTCCTCCCTGCCTCGAGTGCCCGGGGGCGAGGTAACTCTTTCGAATTTATCCTCCACCCCCGGGCAGGCACCGGCCTTGGCAGGCCCCTACACTTTGCTGACAACTCTTTGAGGCGCGCGTGGAACACTACGCGCCGTCGACTCTCGGGCCTGGTGCTGATCGGGCGGCGAGTTACCCACTACTCGCCGTCCGCAGACCCGGGTCTACGGTGGCCGGAGATCGTCTCGCGGCGTCCGAACCCCCTGGCGTCTCAGGCGGCGGTCGCGGCTGGGAGCGCTAGGGCGACTCGGCTGTGTTCGAGCCTCCCTAGCGTATGCCGCCTCCGGTGTGTACTGGTTAAATCATATGAGAACCATGTACGTTTATGTCTGGGATGAGCTTTTTGAAGAAAGCAACACACGAATTCGAGTGGACCTGTCCAGACAGTGTAAGCATTTGTCAGTCATCGCGAAGCTCAACTCAGAACTTTGAGGAGCTCAACGAACCGACGAACAATACCAAAGTAAGGACATTTGAGTAGGCCGCAAAAATACTCAAACTGCCAGACAATCATAAAATCTACATGAATATAACGACATACATAGTTCTCGCATTCACATTATTCTATATGATATTCTATATGATAAAAACGCACGTGAGCAAAAAAAAAAAGGTGAAGACTAGAGCCATAAAAATGAACATTTTATTATTAAAAGATAAAAACTAAGAAAAACAATAAGGAACCTCAAGTAACTGTTATGTTGGCAAGTTTTATTAGACACCTGAGGTAGACTTTTATTGTACCCACCCACACGTAAAGCAGATTCAAAGGTATAGGAAGCATTCTACAAACACACCTGTTAGGAATCCTAACTAGGTAGTACCTTACTCAGACCTAAATAGAGCAGAACGAACGAGCATTTTAAAATAATTAATATTTTCTACATGTTAAAATTATTTACTTTCTTCATTTCATTGAGTCATAATTTTGAAATTGCCATTTCGAGCTCTTGATTTTAATAATCCACATGATCATTCAAAAAATCCGCCACAACGGCCGCCATTTATAAAGCTTGTGTCACTTTGTAGAAATCCATCTAGCCGTTAGGGACGTACCAAAGAAATAGACATACACATTTCTGCATACCTACATACAAACTCACGAAAAACATTATACTCCTTTTGGGGCAATCAGGTGAAATTTCCGCTTCAAATCGAAATATATAATCAAGATATACATTTAGATCTGACCTTTTAACGCTTGGCTTTCAAATAGAAATAGCAAATTAATGGAAACACAAATAATTTCCTCGGAGACGACTGAATTAGAATCGATTTAAATTTAATACGTGTTGGCAAAAGCTGTGGAGGTTTAAAGCTGGCCACTCAAACCAATTACTTTGTACTGTGGAAATAATAGTTTTACTGTGCATTTTCATTGTGAATTTATTTCAAAAACGATTGGTAAAACAGAAAAATACAAGTACATAAATGTAAATTAATATTAAATTTCAAGATATGAAAAATCATACCTATTAAAAATAAGATTACATAACAATTTAAGCGTTACACAGCAAACCATTAACTTTATACTTATTTACGTACCCACATTAAAATAATGAAGTTAAATTGTGGTTTCTTTCCTTTATTTATTTTAAAGAAATTGCGTTCAGCCAGTTTAGAACGAAAATATAAAGCCTTCCAATGGCTTTGGTTTTTATGGTTCCGTAGCCGAAGTGACCAAACGGAACCCTATAGCTGTATATACGTGTCCGTCTATCCGTCTGTCCGTCTGTCCGTTTGTCCGTCTGTGCATCTGTCCGTCTGTCCGACTGTCCGTCTATCCGTCTGTCCGTCAGTCCGCCTGTCCGTCTGTCCCTCTTTCCATCTCTCCGTCTGTCCGTCTATCCATCTGTCTGTCTGTTCATCTGTCCGTCTGTCCGTCTATTTGTCTTTTCGTCAAAAGTCACAAAAAATTTTGTTCCGAAGAATTTTGTAACTTCTCATTGACCGATTGAGATTGATGGATCTTTGTTTCTCAAGCAAGCAATAATGGCTTAACAATTTAGCAAAAATAAAGATATAAATATAGTCTGGAATAGCACATAGGCTATAATGTATACTGGGAGAAGTACTAATTCAACGCAGGTAAAGCCACTGACAGAAGCTCTAGTCATTTAATAAAATTGAGTGAGTGATAGAGCACGTAAAGCCTTATTAATTACTCAAGATATAAGCCCGCTCGGCTTAAGAAAGGATTTTTTTTACTCCAAGGGCGGGTTAAACAGTCTAGGTGTTGACATTAGTGGTCACACTCCTTTTGGACAAAATTTATAACATACCGAGATATACACTCACAGGAAAAAGTTATTATAAAATTATAATCAACTGTGTATTACAGGGCTAACTCGTTTTTTTGGCCAAAAAATTAGCATTGAGATCCACGTGGCAATGCTGCCAGTCTCCTGGGTACACTTCCGGATTTCAGTGATAATGGAGTACTTCGACACCAAAGTGTCCAAGGTTCAATTAACTTTCTTCATATTCAATTTTATTCTTGTATATTTAAGTTAGGTTTGTAATATTTTATAAACCTGACTTTATTTATTCAATCTGATATTGGTACTTATATATGAATTAAAATTTCACTCAATTAAGGATGTATTTGTCACATAAGTATATTTCTTTCTGGACTGGTCACATTAGTGAATTTATCACTTGTTTGACCATTCAAAGTTAGGATAGGATATAAAATTCGGGTAACACCCCGTTAATGTATTGCTATCAACGGACCGACCGCCATAAAACACGTCTTTTACCTTGCGCAAACCACTGTTATCATAATAATTTGCATCGGTTTCCAATACTACGAGTATTAAACTTTACACTCAAGCGACCAATTTCAACAAGAAACCTCTTGAGTTATGATTCATTTTTCCCATTTACGACCTTATCAATCCAGTTAAAAGGAAGAAGGAAGGAAAGGGGTTCTTAGGAAGTAATATAAAACTTATGATCTTTTCTCAGCTTTAGCTATAATATCCGCATTGCCTGGCCATGCTATTCAGGCTGGTTTGTTAACCGATTTCGCAAAAGGAGGAGGTTCTATGTTCGACTGTATGTATTTTTTTTTATGTATGCCCACCGATTTCTCTGTCAGTTGTTAACAGATTTTCAAAATTATTTTTTTATCCGAAAGAACTCCCGAATATGGGATCACCATATAAATTTTCCCTGCCCTACATGCCCAGGGGCGAGGTAACTCTTTCGAATTTATCCTCAACCCCCGGGCAGGCATTGGCCGTGGCAGGCCCCGTCCTTTGATGACAACTCTTTGAGGCGCGCGTGGAACACTACGCGCCGTTGACTCTCGGGCCTGGTGCTGATCGGACGGCGAGTTACCCACTACTCGCCGTCCGCAGGCCTGGGTCTACGGTGGCCGGAGATCGTTCGCGGCCCCTGGCGTCTCCTGCGGCGGCTGCGGCTGAGGGCGCTAGGGCGACTCTGCTGTTGTTGAGTCTCCCTAACGTATGCCGCCTCCCTCTTCGCGAGCATTACTGCTTCGCAGAAGGAGGAGTCGGCCTCCCATTCCCTCTCGCTCCGCACCATGGCCTGAACCAGGGCAACACCATACCCTTTGACAAAACTTTTTCTTTTTTGTTGGGTAAAAACATCATATAAATTCTCCCGATCTGGGTGGAGCGGGAGAGTGTGTCACACTTTTACTGACAAAAATCCAGCCTTGTTCCTTCAGTTGTCTGTGCCAGTACCGCGGTGAGAACACAACGCGCCGTCGACCCGGATCTGGTCCTTATCGGACAGCGAGCCAATGCTCACCGTCCGCAAGCCAGCGCCTACGGTGGCCGGGACACGACTTTCGACTCCCGACGCCCAGGATGTCTCCTGCGGCTACTACGTGCGTGAAGGCGTGTTGTCTCTCGCTCACGCGTCCCGCCTCCTCCTTTATGAGCATTTCTACTTCGCACAAGGAGGTGACAGCTATCTATGCCGTTTCGCTCTGTACAATGGCCTGGATCAGGGCCGGACGCGAGAGATCGTCAACACCGATCGCCTCCACGAGGACACGACGGTGCTCAGCCCAAGCCAGGTAGACCTCCTCCGTATGTTCCACCGTGTCTTCCGGGCGATCCACACGGTGGTGACACCCGAGCGTTTCCTCCCGCCATATCTGGAACAGGTACCTTCCGAAGCAACCGTGTCCGGTGAGGACGTCAGGCGGAAGGTGAGGACGTCGTGGTGCCTCTCCAGCCACTCCTCAGAGAGGGATGGACTTGTCACCGAATTTCAGGCTTCTAAGTACCCATGTCAAAGATATACAAATACCAGTGACCAACGAGTCGCGGATAAATTTGAAATAGAGTTACCACGGCCGTTGGCACAGGCAACTGAAGGAACAGGGGTGGGTTTTAGACAGTAAATGTATGACTCGCCCTTCCGCTCTACCCAGAGCCTCCCGGTCTGGGTGGAGCGGGAGGGGCATTGGATGATTTCCCACCTCCAAAAAAAAAGCGGCGGCCACGGTGGTACATACATATTTGAAAAAAAGTACTTTATTGCCTCTGTAATCTAATCCAAAAGCAATGTGTTTTATTGCTTTATTTATGATATTGATTCTAGGGATTTAAGTTGCGATTTGAGATGGGCACCGTGATCGAAATTTGGTCTGGAAAATCATTATAATTATTAATATAGGTAGCATTACATTTTCCAGTACTGAACCAACTTAAAAGGTATATTGTACTATGTAGTATACTGCGTTCCCATTTTCTAAAGCGTTATTACACTATAGTTTTTTACAGCAACCGCATTATGAGTCTCGCTGGTGCTTTAAATTTTCTCACAGTGCTATTCCATTTTTAATTTTAATGCTCGCCTTTGTAAGTATAGATGTAAAAAATATCCAATCTGTTTCTTAATGTTGCCTTTATTACAGCAATTTTACAGTTTTTTTTTAATCTCCAAAAAAATTGAAAGTTTCTTTAAGTTTTCGCTACTAATTTTGACAGATAGAAGTGTAAGAAAGTATTTTTTTTATGTAACTTAACGCTATCTTTTTTTAGGGTTCCAAGAGTTCAAACGGAGCTTTATTGTTGTCACTCACGTGTCCGTCTGTCTGTCTGTCCGTCCGTCGTCTGTCAGTCATTTAGGTCAGTTTTTAACCGACTTTAAAAAGGAGGAGGTTATCAATTCGGATGTTTATATATATTTATTTTTAATGTTTATATATATTTATTTATGTATATTCGGGCAAAACTTCGTCAAATATAGACGGATTTGCAAAATTCTTTTTTTGTTCGAAAGGAGTTTATTCCGAAATGGTCCCATTTAAATTCATATAGATCTGATGATGAGTTTCGGAGACAGACAACGGAACTCTTCAAAAAATGACAGCAAATCAACCGCGATAGCTGCTGTCCCATAAATATGCATTGTTAACACAATTTATAATGAGGAGTCAGAACTAAAAAGTGAAAAATAAAAACATTTTTGCAAAAAATAGAACCACCTTCCAAAAAAAAAAAAAAGTGCAAAATAATTTTAATTTCGAAAGTCGGTGTTTTTGTAAAAAAAAAAATTCTAGTCTTTATATTACATAACACGCTTTGTTTTTAGTGGCCGATCTAAGACTGTCTGTTGCGCAATAAATCTTTTTAGACACGGTTATTGCTGCTTCTATATTTCGCAGATTCTCTAGCAAGAGCATAGCACATTCGTAGTAATCGTGGTAATAACTTATTCGCATACTTCTTCTTCTTCTAATTGCCCTCATTATAAATTATAGCCTATGTGTTATTCTAATGTATAAAAAATATAACTGTGAAGTTTCATCAAAATCCGTTCAGTAGTTTTTGTGTGAAAGAGTAACTTAGACCCTCACAAACTTTCACATTTGTAATATTATCAAGGGCCTACCTCCCCATAAGTGGCGCACTCATTGAATAAAAATTCGTATCTTACCATAGAAAATTAAGATTAACGAATCCTATGTTGCGTTTGTTACAAATAGTATAAGATATTTTTACGTTGTTAAAACAGGACTCAAAGTGTTTCGTATCAAAAGAAGTAAGCAAAAGTGTCAAAAACGGCCGTTTTGGTACTTTTGCTTACTACTTTGGATATTAAATATTTTGAACATTGTTCTAACCACGTAAAAATACCTTATCCTCTTTGTAATAAAAGCAACACAGGATTCTTTAATCTTTATGTTCTACGCTTTGCTACGATTTTTTATTCAATGAGGGCGCCACTTGGCGGATATAAATATACGCCTTAAGCAGGATGTGCTGTTCCAGACTATAATCAATATCTATGGATAATTTAACCCAGATCCATTCAGCCATTCTGGTGTGATTGAGAAACAAACATTCATTTAGCCATTCAAATTTCCGCATTTATAATATACTGGCTTCTGTCAACGGCTTCGCCCGCGTGGTATTAGTACTTTCCCCCATTACAAATTATAGCCTATGTGTTATTCTGATGTATAAGCAATATTAATGTGAAATTTCATCAAAATCCGTTGACTAGTTTTTGCGTGAAAGAGTAACAAACATACATCCTCACAAACTTTCACATTTATAATATTAGTAGGATAGGAAGTAATATTAATGAATTCATAATAATTATGAATTGTTAGTGCTTCTTCTGGGAAAGCTTGCTTCATCGTCGACTTTGTCTCTGTCACCTCTGACCTAGACTAGAGTCAAGAGCAACCCATCGTAAATAAAAAATAAAAAAGGAACAATTTATAAGAAATAAATTGTTCGTAGGAACAATTCATAATAATTATAAATTGTTATAGGAATTTAAAGACCATGTTTATTTTCAATATCTAAGACACACACCAGCTGTCTAGGGCACAAACAGGCTATCATAGTCAAGACTCTAGACACCCATTTTCTTCCCTTAACTCAAAGTTTCAAGGTAGTTTTCTGAGTCACAGATATTATTGTTCTGAAACTCTCCAGTCAAGTTTGAAAGTAATTCTGTACTAACTTCTGAAACCAGCTCTCACAACTTAATAAAGATAGTGTTCGAAGTATCGATGATACCTACCCGTGTTAAGTCTCCCACAGACAAGCGCAACGCGAAAATGCGATTTTTTTTATTGATGTAAAATCGTACGACTGGTAATTCAACTTGATTTTTTTAATAGAGATACTATTTATATTATTTCCCAGCATTTGGTACATCATCATCAAATACAATATTGTACAGGCAAAAATAAACTAGTATGAAAAAAAAAATGCTGTATATTACATTAATTTTCTCACATCACTTATTAAAAATTAGGTATGTAAAATAGTTTTTTCTAAGTTAAGATGTGTTCCATAAAATGATCCGTTAAAATAAAAAGGTTTGCCACATTGTTGCGTTGTTTTATTGGTATTTTAATGTAAATTGGTAAATATTCATCTTTGCGTGTAAGTTACATCGTTGTCGCATTGTCATGTTGCGCCTGTATGCAGGAGCCTTTACAAACTATGGTGTACTTCAAATTTAGTGTATATCTTGTTCTAAACTAGCTCATGCAGTGGTCGAAAGTTTTTACAGCGCCTCAACGACAGCGAAGTTGAAGGTGGAGGAACAATAAACAATGTTTTCAGCGCCCACACTGGCGCTACTACTACAAGTTGGCCGTCTGAGAACATGAAGTCCAGAAATCCCTACCAGATTTAAAAAAAAACGGACGGACGGTCGGTGACGGTGACGGTGACACTCGAGTTCAATTGTTTTTTCTCATCTCAAAAATGCCCAACGCGCCTAAAGAAGTTTTCACTTCAAAAATTATCATATACGAAAAGATTATTACACGATATTGTAACCCCTAATAAAATAAAGTTATTTACCCTGGCTGCTTTCCAAATTCATGTATATAGTTCCATTCTTACATTAAACAAGTCATGATTATCATAAAATTTGTGCGATAAAGGTGAAAAGAAATGAGAAATATGAAACATAATTAAATTTTCACGTTGATTTGTTGAAAGTTTCACGCACGATACGAGTCTTTTAGGATTTCCCGGCTCAACGAACGACATAGTATCAAATTGCACTAGCGGTAAACACCAGTTTTGTTTAATTATTCGTTTAACCTCATATTACTGTTTGGTCCTGGGGTATAGGGCTCCGGGTTTGTGCCTCTTGTTGTGTAGTGTTAGGTCTTCAGTGTGTAAGAAAATAACCACTGGACCGCAATACCTACTTGATATTCTTCACTACATAAATTATGAAACAAAATCCCCCAATGCGTCTGTACCTACGCCATAAACACAAAATCCCCCAATGCGTCTGTACCTACGCCATAAACACAAAAAACCGGCCAAGGGTGTGTTAGACTTCGCACATTTAGGGTTCCGTACCAAATGAGGGAATTATCAAAGAAAAAATCTGATTTATCAATATATTGGTATTTGTTAGTAAAATATACGTAAGTAATAATAAACATTATCACCAAATTTCAAGTTCATAGGTCAATGGGAAGTTAAAAAATTTTGTGACAGATGGCGGACAGACGGACATGTGAGTGGCAGCACTAGGGCTCCGTTTGGACCCTTCGGGTACGGAACCCTTAAAACTACTGAACGGATTTTCATGCAGTTTTCACCAATAGACAGAATGATTAATGAGGAAGGTTTAATTGTAGAATTTGTACCCGAGCAAAGCAGGAACGGGACACTAGCCACGCGGTCTCATCTCGAACAAAAAAAATTTTGTTTAAATAAATTTCAATAGATGGCCTAGTATGCATCGATTTCTTATTGAAGTTTATGTAACATTAATATTTTGAAAAAAAATATATTAAAAACTGTATTTTCTTATTTAATAAACTACCCTAAGCATAAAATTGTGGAATAATTGACTCTTAGTTCAAATTTAGATGTTTATTGGAACGAATCTTTAGGCATTTATATTCCTTGTACCTACAGATGGCGCTGTTTGAAGTTTTAGTGTTTGTCCATTCACCTCTTTAAAATTTGTATAGTGACACATTTTGAAACAGTAAAACTGTTATGAATTGCTAAAAATACTATAAAGTAATTCCTCAATGTGTGAGGAAATATTGGTAAGACTATTATATAAAATGGTAAATTCATTCAACTTGCAAGCCGTCGCTGCTAACACCATCTAGCGAGGTATAGAGGACAGGCCCGAACGAAGATCAAAATTTGCTTGCGCGTGTCGAAAACCGGTAGTTACGGCGGTACCGTTTCTTTGTATGGGATGAGGCATCTTGTCGGTAGTATTATATTGTGTGTCTATACTAATATTATAAAGAGGTAAAGTGAGTTTGTGAGGTTGTCGGGGGTCATCTCTGGATCTATTATCAGTCACTATGTCAGATCTTATTATCAGTTTGTATATTTACCTATCAAGTTATTTAGTATAGGGAACGTGCATGGCGTAGTGTGTGCCATCTAGTGGAGTAAATTCGAAACTTTTACCTTTTAAAAACTTGTCATTGGCATTGCCGTGTCATATATGTATAAACACACGCATCATGCACACATGCAACACGCATTACGTAGACTGCCATCTATTGAGTGAAATTCGCAACTTGTACCGTAGAAATACTTGACATTGACATTTATGAGGCGCCATCTATAGTTCCTGCACGCTCCCTATAGTTGGTTTATGTTGTATTTTAGTTGTATTCTGTTGTAAATAAAAGATATCGAATTGACATAGACAATGACATATTGTCAAACAAGTAGACGCGTTCCGCTTTAAGTATTCTTTTCTGTGTGAAATATAAATAAAACTTTCTACACATCAACATAGTAAAAACAAAACAAAATTGTTCCCACCCTTAAAAGTAGTAGTAATATTATTGACCGTACAGCCTATCTTCTGACAAAGTTCGTTTTTCATGCAATCTCCTTATTGCCGTATAACAACAAGTAATCTCTTTTTCCAAGGGTTTGCGAAAACATAAAGCAAAATAAACAAGCAGATATGAATGTAGATACCGTAGTATTATATTATCTGTGGTAACCTACTCTTTGGTATTAGAAGCTCTTTGCACAAAGTCATTTAAAAACATGAATGAATCTCGGATCACTGTCCTGTATAATATGATGCGCGACGATCTCCATAACTAGATTATACCAAAAAAACAGGATGTTTTTACAAAAGCCGGCGTTTCATAAAACACGACCCAAATTAATAGGGTTACTATAGGTATAATCCGTTTATGCTTCCGTTTCAAACTGACCTCAAGCCGCAATCACCAGCGGTTTTGATCGCACAGCAGCTTTTTGTTGCTATCATTTGGTACCAATTGATCAACACAACTGAAAAGTGACAGTCGCAAATTATCCCAAGAGAGCATGCTATCTGGATAAAAAATATCTTGTGTCCTATTCCAGGATATTGTCTTCCAGTATGCTAAGTTTTATACAATTCCGTTCAACCGTTAAGACATGAAGTGGTAGCAAATGGACAGTAAAGCAGACAGACAGAGTGTTATTTTCACATTCACACATTTGTCCCATCCAAAGAATTCGAGAGTTCTTCACTAAAGACGCACACTTTCTGTATTTTTTTCATAATCACTGTTTTTAACATAAGGCGCTGATTTACGATTTCTAATGATTTTAAATTAAACTCCACGACGCTAAACGACTTGTTTAATTTCTTTGAAAAAAAAAATGTTACTCTAAACAATTTTCTTCGTAATTTGATTTGAGAATATTTGAAATTATATTTTTGTAACATAGTGTAATTAATTTGTAAAATGATGTCTAACGCGCATAAAAATTGAGAATCACGCAATAACTATTAAGCGTATTTTTATGAAACCTTCACCATTTTAAAGATATAATTTAATTATTTATCTTTTAGTACACGTGTTTTAGTATAACACCTGTTTTATCATCACTACATAGTATAAAACAAAGTCGCTTTCTCTGTCCCTATATCCCTATGTATGCTTAAATCTTTAAAACTACGCAACGGATTTTGATGCGGTTTTTTTTAATAGATAGAGTGATTAAAGAGGAAGGTTTATATGTATAATTTGTACCCGAGCGAAGCTGGGGCGGGTCGCTAGTGTATAATAAATTAATTTCTAATTTGGGACAGCGCTCCTTGATGGGCGAGTCCTATTACTAGGTGGAACGTTGGCATAAAACTGCGCCTTAAACTAAAGCCAGAAGTTTCAAGACATGTGACTTCCAGCGGCGGCCTACTTTTGCTCATAGTGACGGGGCCACCGTCAAAGCAGTACGAAAATGCTCTGCTTTATCCTGTTGATGGCATGACTCCGAGGGTAGTTAATTTTTTTTTGCGACTTCCACTGCATAGTCGGCGGTGCCATACTGGTCACGCATATTCGCACGCTGAGAAGCAGACTGCTAGACCAGAAAACCAGAGTATGGATGATGTTAGGTGCCTGAGTAATTGGTTCTGGGCCCGATTCTTATTTTGTTTTGTTTTAGTTTTGTGAGTTTAACTTCACGTCAACTCTGTACTTACACAACCAATGAGGTTCACACTCATACCCATTACATTACCGGGTGGATGAACCGCTTGGCTATGGCCGCCCTATAATTAATTATTTAGTAGAGCTGAATACGTTAAATGATTAATGATTCAAGCCTTAGATTGAAAGGCTTCAAATTGAAAAGGCTATTATTGTGGGTATAGGGCCTTATATTGAAGAAGAATTTGAAAAGAATGTCACTCTTTTATTTACTCAATGCTGCTATTTTCCGGGCTCTGATTTTTCGAGGTAGGTATATAAAAAAAAAATTTACAAAAAAATAGAACCGACTTCCAAAAAAAGTGCAAAATAACTTTAATTTCGGAAGTCGGTGTCAAAAAACGAAGACACATAAAACAGGAACACCGACTTCCGAAATTAAAGTTATTTTGCACTTTTTTTATTTTTCACTTTTTAGTTGTGGCTCCCCATTAAACTGTGTTAACAATTCATAGACATACGATAGCATTTCGGAATAAAGCCCTTTCGAACAAAAAAAGAAATTTGCAAATCCGTCAATATATGACAGAGTTATGCCCAAACATACATAAAAAAAAATAATAATACAAACATCCGAATTGATAACCTCCTCCTTTTTCGAAGTCGGTTAAAAATGATTGTGATTTGATTGAAAAATATATCAAATATCAATATGTTTCTGATATAGGCATCTGGCCAATTAAAAAATATCAAAATAACAGATTTGTGCTGTCAAACATAAACACAACTTATTAAATTTTATTTTTCACTTTTAAGTGGATTCTCCATTAAATTGAGTTTAGATGACTAAAACGAATACGTAATAAAAAATGTAGACACTCGAATTGATAACCTCCTGCTTTTTGAAGTCGGTTAAAATCAGTGCTTCGTCTGCCCAAGTTAACGGTGCTTAGAGATCCAGGCTAAGGATTATTCTCATTGTGCCAAGGTGCCTTCATAATAATTATATACCTAAAATGAATAATAAAAAAAATATATACGTTCAAATTGAGAACCTAACCTCTTCCTTTTTAGAGTTCCGTACCCGATGGGTCCAAAGGGAGCCTTATTGTAGTCATTCACGTATCCCTCCCTCCGTCGTCTGTCACAAAATTTTGTTACGACGAATTTTTTAACTTCCCATTAATGTATGAACTTGAAATTTGGTGATATTGTTTATTATTACGTAAACTTTACTAAAAAATACCAATATTTTGATACGGAACCCATAATGTGCGAAATTCGACACGCACTTGGCCAGCTTTTTTTTCTTCGTCGGTTAAAACGCTCAACAGACCGCGCGGTCGTAGCACCCAGAGTGCTACGCCGTAGGGGTGCGTAGGACATCGCCTACGAGCTACAGCTCTTTACGGATTTACAGCCTACGGTCGGTTACCAGATTCAGCAACCGCTTTCAGTTTAACCTTGTTTGTTAACCGAATTTAGTGGTTTACATAGGTTGTTTCACCGAATTTGGCGATCGCTCTCGCTCTTCAAACTGAGCGCTAGGTGTCTAAACACCGTATACACGGTACGACTGAATACAGTCAGCAGCAAACCTATTTATACTGGTCGGTGATCAAGTACGGGCTGCAAAATAATGATAATGCGCCGTAAGGCTCGATTCACAACGCCGCCGCGGAATGGTACAGAATGGAAGATATGTTGAATAAAGTTTTGTTAGAGTAGCGTTAAGACGTCTTGTGAGGGTAAATACCAGAGAATCCGTGATAATTCGTTGGGAGACGAGCGATCAGTTTTGTGAGCACAATGTACATTACATAAAGTTCATAATACAATGAGCACAATATTCCATGCCGACGAATTCCTAGTGTCCTAGTGTAGTGTGTGTGTGTGTGTTCCTAGTGTGGAGCAACGTTTTTTAAAAAAAGAAAAAGAAAGAAGAAGAAGAAGAAGAAGAATGCCGCGGCGTTATATTTTGAGCCTAATGTTACTAATTATAATTTTTATTTTTTTTCGTACCCGAAAGGTGACTAAGCCTCCGCTGTACGTCCGTCCGTCCGTCTGTCCGTCCGTCTGTCTGTCAGCGGGCTGTATCTCTTGATCCGTAATAGGTAGACAGTGGAAATTTTCACTAAATGTGAATTTCTGTTGCCGCTTTACCAACAAATCATAAAAAATAAACATAAATTAAAAATTAAATGGGGCTCCCCTACTAGAAACGTGTTTTTTTTTGGCTTTTTTTGCTCGATCTTAACAATAGCAATAAGTAGACGCGTATAATCTTGTACGATGGTTACGGAACCATTCATGCGCGAGCCCAACTCACACTTTGCCGGTTTTTTTTCACCTAAAATGATAAAAACCTTGAAGATAGACTAATTGAATTTTTGATGTTGCTTACTGTATCGGTTTATTCCTGGGAAAAATAGATTATAAGAACATAAATTATAATTCTGTATTGGAAGTTCTGCCTACTATTCTCAGAAGTCCGTGTTTAGAAATCGGTTCTAGGGTTTCATTCAAAGATCGTGGTAAAAAGAAACCTTCTGAGAAAAATATAAAAGTCTTTTGTGCCTGACGGGCGTCAGGAGCGGACTATAGGTGGGGTAGGTTTTCCCGGAAATATATCCAATGACTGAAAATACACCACCCTCCTATGTACAGGGCTGGCGTGCTGACACCCTACACAGATAAGTTCGTGTTTAGCGTGAAACGGAAAGAAACAAAAATAAAAATATTTATTTAGCGACAGTCACCAGGTACGCATATGAAAAATAAAATAAAAAAATCGGCCTAGGGCGTGATGGGCCACGCGCAGTTTAGGGTTCCGTAGTCACCCGTCATAAAATGTGGACTTAGAAGGGGGCTTTATGTTTATTATGTACTAGCACTTCGCCTAGGACTTTGTCCAAAAGGATTTCAAAAATTTATAGCCATGACACTCACATTTAACGTGGCTTTCTATTGGTAAAATAATTTTTAAAATCGGTTTAGTAGAACCAGAGATTACCCCCTACTACCTCACAAACTTCACCTCGTTATAGTGTTAGTATAGACCATGAACATTGAGTTCAGGGTTTAACGGACAGTAGGCAAAAGCACCAAAAACGGCCGTTTCTGACACTTTTGCCTACTACTTTGGATACGAAACATTTTGAGACCTGTTTTAACAACGTAAAAATGCTTTATCCTCTTTGTAACAAACGTGAAGTTACTCGAGGTGGCATTGCACAAGTCCGAGGCCATGTGTTTTCATGGTCGTCGGAACGCGCCACCGTCGGGTTCCCAGATCACGGTAGGAGGGGTTCGCATCGGCGTCGAGGGTACGATGAGGTACCTGGGACTCGTCCTCGACAGCCGGTGGAACTTCGTCGAACATTTTCGACGTTTGGCTCCCAGATTGGACAGGGCCGGGGCCGCCTTGAAGCGGCTCGTACCCGATCTGAGGGGGCCAAACGCCTCCTGCCGGAGGCTCTACGCGGGGATCGTGCGGTCCATGGCCCTCTACGGGGCACCGGTGTGGGCGCGTTCGTGGCAGCGATCATCCTCGCAAAAATCCTCGCGCACCCGTACGAGTGGCGCGAGGAGGCCAAACGCCGGGGCGAAACTCCGCTGCCGCGACAACTCGCGGCTCGGCGGACCGAGCTCCGGCAGGATCTCATGGTGACATGGAGAGAGCGACTGTCGCAACCCAGCGCTGGGCACGCCACCATCGAGGCGGTAGTGCCCCTCTTTGAGGAGTGTCTGGAGAGGCGTCACGGCGCCCTCACCTTCCGCGTGACGCAGGTGCTCACCGGACATGGCTGTTTCGGGAAGTACCTGTGTCGGATCAAGGCGGAGGTGACCCCTGCGTGTTTCCACTGCGAGGATCGCCCAGTGGACACGGTGGAGCATACGGTGGAGGTTTGCCCCGCCTGGGCAGAACACCGCCGTGTCCTCGTGGATGCGATAGGCGGCAGCGACCTCTCGCGCCGTGCCCTGGTTCAGGCCATGGTACGGAGCGAGAGGGAATGGGGGGCCGTCTCCTCCTTCTGCGAAGCAGTAATGCTCGCGAAGGGGGAGGCGGCACACGTTAGGGAGACTCAACAGAGACCGAGTCGCCCTAGCGCCCCCAGCAGCAGCCGTCGCAGGAGACGCCAGGGGCTGCGAGACGATCTCCGGCCACCGTAGACCCGGGCCTGCGGACGGCGAGTAGCGGGTAACTCGCCGTCCGATCATCACCAGGCCCGAGAGTCGACGGCGCGTAGTGTTCCACGCGCGCCTCAAAGAGTTGTCAGCAAAGGACGGGGCCTGCCACGGCCAGTGCCTGCCCGGGGGTGGAGGATAAATTCGAAAGAGTTACCTCGCCCCCGGGCACTCGAGGCAGGGAGGAACAGGGGTGGGTTTTAGTCAGTAAGAGTCTGACACACCCTTCCGCTCCACCCTAGAGCGGAAGAAGTCATAGGATGATTTCCCACCCCCCAAAAAAAAAAAAAAAAAACAAACGTGAAGTTGGATTTTTTAATATTTATTTTCTGTGCTATGCTACGATTTTCTATTCAATGATGGCGCCACTGGACCGTTAGTAGGGCCTTAATCGAAAATTTAACTTATGTTTCATAGTTTCTTAGTTTCCTAGTTTTTTAGTCGACTTCCAGTCTAAACATATTACAGAATGCCAGTATTTTATTTGTAGCAACTCCCTTTCTGAACTTCAGAATCCCCTTACTGGATAAGACGATACCCACCGCATAGCAAGACGGTCACGACTGTCTTTCTTCAGACGGAAAGACGGACGGAAGATTATGCCTGTAATTGTCAAGGATCTACCAATGACAGCCAGGACCAACGGATGACCGTGTTTCCGATACACGGACGGTCATCCATCCACGAACCGACTTCAGTAGGCGCAGCTTCGCCTTAATAGATGCGTGCAGCTATTTTATTTTTTCTACATGCTCCTCCTTTTTTAGGGTTCCGTATCCGAAGGTTACCAACGGGACCCTATTAATAAGCCTCTGCTGTCTCTCCATCAGTCTGTCAGCGGTCTGTATCTCATGATCTGGAATAGGTAGATGTTTAATTTTTCATAGAATGTGAATTTCTGCTGCCACTTTAACAACAAATAATAAAAAAAACTTTTTTCAAAAAGAAGTTGTGTACATATTTTTATTGTTTCTTCGTTATTTGACTCGACTCAACTTCCGAAATTAAAGTTATTTTGCAATTTTTAGAAGTCGGTTGTACTTTTTGAAAAGAGTTTTTTATTTTTCAATTTTTAGTTTTTTTTTTTTTTATTGTTGTTGTACACCAGAAGTAAAACTAAATATTAAAGTTATGCTCGACTAGATAACACTAATAACATGGAATTTGAACATTTGGAGTCAACCAAAACGTCATCTGTGTATACATATTTTTTGTTTATGTTGATTTTTTCAAAAAGTGTTAAACCAATTTGGATAAAATTTATTTGAGACCACCTCTGAAGAATGACCTATCATACAAAAAAAGAATTATCAAAATCTATTCACAAATGGCGGAGATATCGCGTAACAAACATACAAAAAAAAAAACATACAGACGAATTGAGAACCTCCTCTTTATTGAAGTCGGTTAAAAAAAATAAAATAAAGGGGGTTCCACTACTAGAAACGAGTTTTTTTTTGTTTGGATTTTTTTGCTCGATCTGAATAATGGCAACAAGTAGACGCGTATAATCTTGTACGATGGCACGGAACCCTTCATACACAAGTCCGACTCACACTTAGCCAGTTTTTTACATTACACACTTATAGTAGCGCTAGGCAATCTTCTCACTTATATAACTTTATAAACAAGGAATTAAATATTTATCCACTTTCGTATCGAGACTGCAAAAACGCTCTGACTGAATGGCTAAAGACAAAAACTTACGACGAGATTGAGAATATAGTCCAAACTATATGTTCTTAGATGCATATTCATAATAATTGGTTTTTATTAATGGAGACTACTCTTTCTTCACTACCACATATCTAATGCTATTTACGTACCATATACTATCATTAAACATACATACACTCACTCACACACAAACACACCATTACACACCCTCACACTGAAGTGCGCCTTTGATTAATCATTATAATGTTTAACTTATACTTTATATTTTTGATTTATGTCACTTTTTTATTTTATTTTTTTATTTCTAATACCTACTGTAATGGAATGTCTATTCAATAGCTTATACAAGTTGTAACTACTGGCAGAGCGGAACTTCCTAACACAAGTAAACTTCTTACTTAAATGGAAATTCCCTGAAGACCAAATGTAAACGTATTCTTAAGTTATTGAAATAATCATTTATTATTATTATTATTATAGTAGCTTCACTTGATGTTAACAAATCTTAAAAGTTATATTTGACCCACTTCCCGGTTTCCGATTAAGCTGAAATTTTTCGTACCTACATGTATAGTTTATTAGATGATAATGCGTGGTCAACTAAGTGACGCCATTGTAAATTCAATATGTCGGACTCCCAAAGATGGCAGACTCGATATTCATCATCATCTTCCTGCCCTTATCCCATGTTACGAGTACTTGGGGTCGATGCAACACGTTTTTTTCTTCCATTCTGTCCTGTCAGCTGTCACGCTATCACTAACTCCCATTTCTTTCATATTACTCCTCACACAATCCATCCATCCTTTCTTTGGCCTCCCTCTCCCTCTCCATCCATCCACATTTATATTCATGACTCGTTTTTCCATCTATCCTTAATCATTTCATCCGCTGATAGAAACATTCCAGCTCCATCCCGTACACATCTTATCCGACTAACCAAATCAAATCAAATCAAATTACTCTTTATTGCATTCATGTGTTTTACATTTAGTTGTAACAATATATAAGTAAGTTCCAACATGAAACCCGGTTAGGGCACGGCAAAATAATAATAATTTTTACATCATAATAATAACATAATATAATAGTAAGACTATATATATATATATATCTATCCCAATATTTAATTACTAATCATAATACGAGTACCTTAAAGATAATATTATGATCAACTAGCTTTTGCCCGCGACTTCGTTCACGTGGAATAGTGACTTCCGGCAGATTTTTGGTTTTACCCACATAGTTCCCGATCTCGCGGGATCTCTTCAAAAATGAAATGTGGAAGATATTCTAGGGAACTCTTCAAAAATCAACATAATTGATGCCGACTCTTGACCAATAGATGGCGCTGTATGTCCGGAATAAATTTTATTTTTTATTTTATTTTTAGTAATAAAAACTATCCTATGTCCTTTCTCAAGTTCCAAACTATGTCTGTACCAAATTTCACACAAATCGGTTCAGTAGTTTAGGCGTGAAGCAAAAACAGACAGACAGACATACAGACAGAAAGACAGACAGACAGACAGACAGAGTTACTTTCGCATTTATAATATTAAGTTTGGAAGTTTGGATTTAATTTCACTAATTGAACTGCAATGTCTATAGTTAGAATGATTTATTGATCTACGAACAATTACTGTAACAATTTAATAATTTTGTTATTATTAACTTACTACTATTGTTATTATCGAATTATTGTTGTTATTACTGAATTATTATAGCTATTTCTAAATTGATAATTTAAATATAAAATTGGAATAAATAGGGTATTTTGTAGATTTTTTATTTAGTTTTATGATTTTATAATGCATGAAATGGTTTACATATTATGGAATGTTCTAGATTTAATTTGTTACTTTTTATACTTTGGGATTGGCTTTATTATTATTATTTAAGACTAGGTATGTGTGCATTTATTTTACCAAATACTAGCACTCTGCCAGCGACCTCATCCGCGTGTATTTCAAAAACACTGACATTTAAAACCAACAATACAACATCCTTCGCCTTCCTCTCACTGGCTCTAGCAAGCCGGTACAGATCTTGTTGGCCAGCTGGACTGTCCAGTGTATCGTACAGTTTGTCCTGAGCTTTTGCTCTCGCTATTGCCACGGCTTTCTTAGCTTTTTTCTTTAACGCATCATACTCGCCCTTTTTTTCAGCTTTCAAACTAACGCTTTCCAGTTCTACACTCTGCCATTCCTTGAATTTCTTCTTTTATGTCTTCAACACTTCCTGTATTTCTGTAGACCACCACCATGTATCCCTCTCTATTGTGCCCCTTCCTTTTGTCTCTCCCAAGATATCCAGCTTTGATTTACACTTCGATCATTCATGTCTCCCATTTCTATCATTTTGTCTACTACTCGCTCTCTAAATTCCTTCGCACAATCATTCTTCTCTAGCATATGCCATTTTATTTTAGGAGGGGGACGCTCTTTGCTTTTTGTACACTGTGTTTTTATCGCTAATACCATAACCAGGAGCCTGTGTTGTGAGACCAAGTCTTCTCCTGGCAGCACTTAGCAGTCTTTGACGTGCCTAATATGGTTGCGCCTAACCAGAAAATAGTCAATTTGGGTCTTGTGGTTACTACTTTTGTATGTGACTAGGTGTTCATCTCTCTTCAGGAACCAAGTGTCGGCTACTGCCAGATCAAATGCGGTAGCAGCTTGCAACAGCGTCTCCCCCTCGCTATTGGGACTTCCAAAACCCCATCCTCCGTGTACTTTTTCATAACAATTTCTCGTTCTTCCTACATGCCCATTAAAATCACCACGAACTATCAATTCTTCATGCACGGGGATGGTCATTACCGTTGTATCAAAATCTTCCCAAAACTTCTCTTTCACCCTTTCATCACATCCTACCTGCGGGGCATATACACTAACTATATTCATCATCACATTGTCCATCATAACTTTCACAACTATCAATCTATCATTAATCCTTTTAACCTCCATCACGCTTTCTTTTAATTTACTATCTAATACTATTCCCACACCGTTTCTTTTACCGTCACTTTCACAATAGAAAAACTTGTATCCTTCACCAATTTCCCTCGCCTTTGTTATTCCACTTGGTTTCCTGCAAACACGCTATATTTATTCGTCTTCTTTTTAATACGTCCGCTAACTCTCTGGCCCTTCCAGTCATAGTCCCAACATTCCAACTTGCATACCTCAATCTCACTTCCCGAGCTGGCTTCTTACGTTGCCCCCGCCCGGGGTGGTGCAACAACCCTATTCCATTTCCCACAGCGGCCGGGTGCTGCCCCTGCGCGTCGCCTGTGGGGTACGCCCTAGCTCTATCGCACATTTCATTTATACCTAACATATTGCTAATGATTTGGCAAATATTTTACAGCCGGCCGCCTGCCTGACACCAACCCTTCTTGGGAATGCGGTTGCTGATGGTTTACCCGCCACCATGCGGGCGACCTATGGTGCTGAAATAATGCACGGTCTAAAAATTTCCCTTAGTCGCCACTTACGACACCCATGGGATGAAATGGGGTGGCAGCATTCTTAAGCCGGAGCCACACGGACACACCACAGCCACACATGGCAGACTCGATATTATTGAACAATACAAAAACAAAAGTGCCTATTTTCATTCATGTATGTTCTGCTCAAGGGATATCAATCAACCGTACTTATATACCATTCATTTTGGTTTCATTATACGCCCTAATAATAATAATAATAATAATAATAATATTCCACAACTATCACACAACGCCATCTAGTCCCAAGTTAAGCAGAGCTTGTGTTATGGGTACTAGACAACTGATAAACATACTTATATAATTCTAAATACATACATATTATAGATAAATTACACCCAGACACAGAACAAATGATCGTGCTCATCACACAAACATTTGTCCTGGGTGGGAATCGAACCCACGACCTCCGGCATAGCAGTCAGGGTCACTAACCACTAGACCAACAGGCCAGTCAAATAATGCTTCAATAAACCCAAGAGCGCAATGCAAAAGTAATTACAAAGTAATATGTTGCTAATGTTTTAACCATATGAGGGGATTTGAGGATTCCGAGGAGCGTAATATGTTACAGTCTATGCCATCGTAATGGTTGCGTGGATACATCATACAACCCGATTTAAAACCATTATATTTCTCAAGTATTTATTGCTACTAAACCATGTAGAGGCAATTTAGAATACCCAGTCAGATAATTAATGCTATTTTTAACACGTCACCGCTCAACGCTGCACCAGTGAGGCAGGGCGAAAAACAATATTATTATTAAAATTATTACTATTAAAATATAAAAAAATATTAAATAATAAACGCCTCGGATATTAGCTTCATTTGTAACTAATATGTAAACAAATCTTAGAAGTTACATTTGAAACACTTCCCGGTTTCACATGTTTAGTTTGGAAAACCATGCACGGTTAACTAAGTGAAGTCATTCTTAGTCTAATATGGCGGACTCCTGAAGATGGCGGACTAATTATTTTGTATGCATTCAAATGAAAGGGTTTCAAATAATATACCTACACAAAGTAAAGCGCCTGCCTGGGTTTGAACTTACGACTTACAAGTTGTAGACTTGTAAGTCGCGGCTGTTACCACTCGACCACCACTGCTCAAGTTTTTCAGAGGCACGGAGGAGTCTCGGAATGTGATGATGGTCACCCATCCATGGACCAACCCCGGCAAGCGTAGCTTAACCTGATGGATCGACCCGTGCGGCTGTTATTGCTTTAGCCACGTGCTCTTCTTCCTATTCTACTAATATAATAAAATAATATTATAATACATAATATTACAAATGCGTAAGAATAGATGTTTTAACTCAATCTTGCCAGAACGGCTGAATGGATCTGAATGAAATATGACACAGAGAATGACTATAGTCTGAAAAAGCACATGCCATAATTTGTAATGCGGAATACTAATTCCACACGGGCGAAGCCGCTGGCAGAAGCTTGTATATTATAAGATTCAATTTGCGAATACGTACTTCATTTTTGAGTTATTTCTCTTTATGATGAAACGGACGTTATAATGCAAGCGGGCATAATAATACAGATGGTTTTGAATAAACTAGAAGTTGAAACCAACGTAGTTGGAAGCGGATAACACTAACAACCTTAAGTGACCCTCTTCACGAACGAACGTGGTTTCAAGCTATAGGGAACGTGCACGAATAGGTGGCAGCACAAATCGACACGAGTGCCACAGTGTGGTGAGAAAATTAACTATTCAGAGCTGTTATCGTGTTGCCGTCTATTTGTTTACATTATAGTAAAGCGTTTTTGTTAGGATTAAAATGATAATATGGGTACCAGCCGATCTTTCGCATGGTCAGAATATGTCAAAAGGCCAAAAAGAGTTCGAATTCGGGAATGTCTTAGAAGTAGAAGTTTATGTTTACTTACAGATTTATTTGTATTGAATAGTACCACTATGTACAAAACTTAGCTATTTTTACAAACAACATTATTAGTACCGAATTCCTAAATGTTTTTGAAACTCAAAATTACATGGTTTTAATTGCATTTATCCACTTTTGTCGTTTATCACATAACCATGGAAAGTGAGTACTATTCGTAGGAAAGTAATAGAATTTTACACCATTTGACTTTTTTTAATTTTTCTTTGAAGTGTCCAAGCATTTCGAAATGCAACAATACATTTTCACTTAGTTAAATGTTATTTTTCATATCTAGAACGTGATTATTTTCTAATTTTTGCCATAAATGATTCAGATTTGCGCCAACACGTAGCAGAGTCTTCGTCGTGCACGTTCCCCATTTGAAATAACTTGGCACGTGCAAGGTTCTTGAGCTCGGTCCACCTGACTCAATTTATTAACAAACTTGGTCGATTTTCTTGGTTTCTAATCGATGGATTTACTAATGGGGATGATTCCTTTTGGAACGTCAAACTTATAGAAGTATGTTCTTTTGATGTCATGCATATATTATTTATTTCTACGTATTTTTCAGTTTTCAGCGTAGGTTGCAAACAGAATGTAATAAATTCCGTTCCGATGCTTCCATCGGATTTATTTTTCAAATGTACGTCGGCCTCGTTTCTTATTTTCACATAAATTCAATCGGTTCAAGGGAATAAGTCCTTTGATTTGATTGAAAACATTTGCACGCACGGCAGTAGGGAATATGCATGAAAAAAATATTTGTTATCTAACCGGTTTATCGACGAATATACAAAAATAGAGTACGAACAGTGAAAGCAGAATCAAAATTGATCGAAAATTAAACGAGATATAACAATTTTAAACAAATATATCTGTCCCTCTCTCGAAAACGCTGTTTTCTATGACAGTTGTATGGGCGTCATGTCCTTTGACGTCAAAGAACTCGTCGGACTTCTTTTTGTAATGATCAACTTTAGAGCTTTATAACTTCGTCGCTGATGATGATATTTTGAAAATTCCTTCATATTTGTTCACTATAGTTAATAAGTCTACAATTGAACAAATAAAAAAATATTGTGCATATATTCCCTATTGCATGGATTCTGTGTAAATCTTGATTATTATTCCACTGCTGAGCACGAAATTCTTGGTTCGATTTCCGGGTCGGGAATTTTTTATTTGATTTTTCCACCAGGTAATTTATCAGTAGTAGCTTAGGGTCAGGATTTGTTAATAGATTTTGGCAGTATGCATGCTCTCTTATCCCTGGCATTGGCATAACTGTTAAAGTCTGGATGGACGAAACCAACACCTTTGCCTATCTCTTCTGGCTACGCTGTTTACCAAAAAAAAATTAACCGACGAAAAAAACTTTTTAACAAAAAAATTCATTCCTCTTGGCACTGAGGTTCCCAGGATATTGACCAGTTGAGGTTACCCCCAATGTTCTAAAGACGTCTTTTCTCAAAGTATATTAACCACTCACACGTCCGGAATGCCATGGTCATCCAAAAAAAAGTCCGCAGGAACGCCACGATGACCAGAGCGATCCACCCCGTTTTTTTGCTTTAAACCTATTTTTTGCTGTGGGGGCGAGTGTGTTCTTACTTTATTGTTTATGGTACTCGACTAAATTCCGCGTCTTTTTGTTCTTGGGCACCCCGCACTATGACATAGAGATTTTTTTTTAAAAATTTTTGAAATGTCGTTCGTCAACAGTCAGTGTCAACAGTCAACTTATGTCAACTTTGTGATTTAATTGGAATTTTCGTAAAATCCAACCTACCTATGTTATCTATCCATAAAATCGGCAAAATTTCAAGGATTACGAATACATAAACTTCTCAGAGGTCCCGTCTGTGTTGAAAATAAATACCTGATTAAGTTATGAAAAGTAAACAGAAAAGAAACAATATTTGTGCCCAATTTTCGAGGTTTTCTCTCAATTTTATCAGAATTCCATGATCAGATCCTGATGTCCTTGACATAAAACCACTCTTAAGGTATACCCTATCTAATAAAAAAAGAATCATCAAAATCGGTTCATAAACAACGGAGTTAGGGCTGAACATACGTACAGAAACGCTAAACTTGCCCACAATTTTCGAGGTTTTCTCTCAATTTTATCAGGATTCCATTATAAGATCCTGATTTCCTTGACATGGGACCACCCTTGAGGTATACCCTATCTAACAAAAAAAAAATAATTAAGATCGGTTCATAAATGACGGAGTGAGGGCTGAACATACACAAAAAAAAAAATATATATATATATACGGTCGAATTGAGAACCACCTCCTTTTTTTTTCGTCGGTTAAAAAGCGATGTAGTTTAGAAATGGCAAGTAAAATAATGTTCATTAAACTGTTTCAAACTACCTATTTATTAAATTCCACGTTAGAATCCTACAGATACGATAGAGTTCAGACTAAAGCGATATCAAGCATGAATCAAGTATGAGGATTCCATTCAGCCTGATCAATCAATGACGTAACATACAAAGCCCGGTCCGATGCGGTCCGGTTCAAGCTCAAGCAAGAACCGGATACCGGACATTTGCGGACACCTCGCTCTAATATAAAATTGGCAAGTACGGATATTGCAATATTATATTTACAACCAAGCTTGTACCTATAGTCTTATTTTCAAGAAGGATAAGTAAATAGCATGTAACTAACTCTTCATCTCATTGATCACTATCATTTGGAAGCAATTCACTGTTAAAAAGTTTACTGTTATCACTCGAAAAAATGCAATAACTGTAACTAATATAACGTAATAAAATGGTGATATCGACCTAATAGATTCATCATCATAAGTCAGTAGGCAGACCATTGCTCTCCGGAGTGCTCAGAATGGGGACTCTGGCCACCTATCGAGTGCCCCAAGATGATGGCACAGTGATCACATGCTGCCATGCACAGTGAGGCTCAGAGGAGACCCCTTAACAGTCACCCTGGACCCGGACCTTGTGGAAACTAGAACGAATTTCTGTGTGTTCAAGCGTTTTTGCCATACCTATTATTGGTATCAAGTGTAACAGCTCACAATTTTAGGACCCATTAATATTAGTGTTTTTAACCAGTGGTGTTTTGCAACTAGGCTTACCCTAGTTGTAAAAACCCCCTTTGTGCAATGGCCTAGTTTTGTTCTGTCTCCCGCTTGATTAGGAGGGAAGTGGAAAATATGTTTTTCTTACTCCTCCGCTGTCTTTTCTTTCTATTAATTTCGTTGCGGGACCCAAGACAGTTTAATCGTTTCTCTGGGACTCGTCGAGCTTCATTGCCTCGGCGTATTTTCTGGTGGTCGCCACTGTTGATTCTGGCTTACAGAAGTTACAGTGGTTTGGGAATAGTGTGGCGGGCTTGTCCCAAACAAGAAAAAAAATAACAGTCACCCTAGGGATGTGCCCTAACAGGCGTTGTACGGAGGGGATGCCGAGGTTACCTTTTAAGAGGTCACGCGACCCCTTTCATCTGCTAGTGATTATCACCGAGGTGGTTTTGGTGAGGTGAAAATCCACAGCCCGTGTTCTTTTCCCGAAAATCCAGGCGCGTTTTGAAGGTTTCCCCTCAATAACAAAAGAAAGGATAGTCCACTGCTGGACGTATGTACCACCGCACTTCATAATTCAATTTTGATTCTTGACAACTCTCATCCAGTTGCTACAAGCCACCCTGCAACGATCTTCGCGCCACCTAGCTACTTGTCATTGGCAAACTCAATGTATGTTGGTACAATATTTGGCCTTCAGCGCAATTTGACTACAGCACCTTTGAGATTTATCAATTTTTTAGAACATAAAGTGCTTCCGAACGTAAAGATTTTTAAATAAATTTGATTGCTACATTGCATGTTACATTGCGTAACGTGTTCGTAGTACTTACCAAGTTCAAAAGATAAACATTTGTGATCGTCCTCATTCTTCTGTTGCTAGCTAACGTTGCTATCACAAGACAGTTTCCTGATATAGACAGCATGAAGATCAAGATGTATGGGGGAAGTATGAACCGCCATTCGTACGCGTTGCTAGCAGCCTTGCCTGCAACGACGCTTGTGTTGCGGACAGCAACGAACGTTGAGATGGTGGATGTTTCTCTCATTCGTAGGAGAGAAGAGTTGAGTATTGTGCTTATTTCCTCCATCTTGAGTACCTGGAAATAAAAACAAATTCGTGAGAAAACGGCTAGGAAATAAAGAAATTTCCTGTATGCACAAGGGCTTTTGAAATTTTCAGTTTGCTACATTTAGGAATTTATTTTAATTTACTGCCGCGGTTAACTAGTTTCCGGTTAACGTCATGACAAAAATGTATGGCTTTATGCTACGAACTAAGCCTTTAGCAACATTATTCTATGCTAGTATTGACGTGTTCACCTCCTGCCAAGCAGTAATGCTCGCGAAGGAGGAGGCGGAACGCGTGAGACGGAGACGCCCTCACGACCCTAGCAGCCGCTGCAGGAGACGTCCTAGGCGTCGGGAGTCGCAAGCCGATTCCCAGCCAACGCAGAAGCGGCCCTGTGAATGGCGAGTACTCGCCGTCGGATAAGGACCAGGCCAGAGTCAACGGCGCGTAATGTTCCAAGCGCGCCTCAATGAGAAGTTAGCAGCAAGTGACGGGGTCCGCTAGGGCTGATGCCTGCCTGGGGTCGCAGATAAATTTGAAAGAGAGTTACCGTGGGCAACTGAAGGAACAAGGGTGGGTTTTAGTCAGTAAGAGTCTGACACCCCCTCCCGCACCACCCAGAGCGGGAGAAGTCATTTGATGATTTTCTACCCTCCAAAAACAAAAAAGGTACTTCAATACTTCAGTTCTAATGGTTCCAATTCTAACATCCCATTTGCTCTGAGTCTACTGGACCAATTCAGTTGAAATTTGGTACACACGTGTTAATCGAACCTATTATTTATCACACACACACAATTGTTTATAGCATAGCATAATAGCTAATCAGCCTTGTAATGTACCCACTGCTGGGACTCAGCGAGGGGTATAATGCAAAAACGCTTCTATCCCATTTCAAAGACTGAATGTTTTCTTTGATTGTTGGCAACCCTCTTCTTCTCGTCGTTGGTTTTGTTAAATAAAATACGATCAATAACGCCTCTATCCTATAGAAAATGACATGAGAAACATGAAGTTAGGTACAAAACCGCCTCTGTTAAAATTTAAATAGCAAAAGCGCCACTATTGCGGCTCGACCAATCACAGCACAGTATTTTGTGAGGTGTGTAATGGCGTCCGGCTGTTGTTTTGGTTCACTTTGGTTTTCTTTTTCGGTTTTTAAATAGAAAATCATCAAAAAATGGCAATTAATATTGCTCCAGTGCAAGGGAATAAGGATTCGTAATTAAAAATATGTGGAAGCGCAACGTAGAAAAGCGTGATAGGGAAGTTTAGTTTTTTTTACTGTTGGTCGTGTTTATACAATACGTGGGACATTGCATGAGTAATGTCAATTATGAATTTAATAATAGTTAATAAACGGATTGGATCTGCCAATCCGTTTATTAACTATTATTAAATTCTACTTTTAAACAAAAGGCTATTCTTTTTACTCTTAAAGTTATAATATAATTATTGTGTTATTATTTATTTTCTTAGTATTATATTCATATTTATTTATTATGTTCTTAAAATAATATTTAAAAAATCCGTTACCAAATGGTACCAATGAAACTTTATTTATTACTAAGCACTCAGTCCGTCACAGTCACAGCACTGTATCTTTTGAACAAGCAAGATAGTTTTATTGCGATTTCTTGGGGTTTTTAAATAGGATTGATAACTTGTTGGTAACTTAAGTAAATAATTGTTTTAGGTACTCGGCTAAGAGGCCACCAAATTTAACGGATGTTAGAAGTTGCACGCATAAGAAGAGTGCAAATTAAAATGCAAGTCTCAATCCTCAAGATATCAGACAATTTCATCAATCATTTTATGCCAAACCGAATAAAACCTTTCAAGACAATTTTCTATTAAAATTCATGAAAGTTCACACACCGAAGCGTCGAAGACGTAAAATAGGATGCCGAGCAGAATCGCAAACATATAAAAAGTTTTATGTACGTACATACACGAAACCATACAAAATGATAAGAGTTTGTCAACGACCCTTTTCGAAGATTCTTGGCGTTGGTATACATAGACTTTGTAATATTTCTAAAAAAATCTTGCTACATGGCACTATCCCTCAAGAAAATCGAGGCGGTGATAGATTTTCAAATAAAAATTCAGCAAAAAAAGAAAATGTAAAGCGATTCATTGAGTCCTTTACGTGTATTGAGTCGCATTATTGACGATCAGCCACATCAGAAAGAAAATATGTATCATCTGATTTGAACATTCGTAAAATGTGGAGACTGTATCAAGATGAACAAGTGGATGAAAGCCTCAAGGTGCGACAATGTTATTTTAGATACATTTTTAATACAAATTATAACATCGGATTTAAAACACCACGAGTAGGCGTTTGCTCCAAATGTACGAAGCTGTCAGAAAAAATAAAAAATGCAAAAAATGATGAAAAAGTTCAAATAATGGCTACATTACGGATTCACAAATTGAAAACCAAATGGTTTCATGCCTTTTTGCGAGATCATGACGTTAACACGGTTTCAATATCATTTGATTGCCAGAAAAACCAAGTTTTGCCAAAGGTTGCAGACAAAGCTGCCTATTATTCACGTCAGCTTTACAGGGAGTAACGGAAAGGTGTGGTCATAATTTAAGAGCCGGTTCTGCCCGTGGAAATGAACAACTTTCTCTAAAAAAAATAGAAAATTCTCAAAAAAAGTTGGACTTTCCATACAAAGTTATCATCAGCTGACCAATATGCATGGGAGATAAAAAAAAAAAATTACTTTTTCCTCCAGTTTTCTTGAAGAAATTTGTACATATGGATGGGCAGATGCAGTTCTTAAAATATAACCACACCTTTCCGTTACACTCTGTATATACGTGGACAGAAAATATCTCTCAATCTTGAATTGATGGGCAGATGCAGTGCTTAAAATATGACCACACCTTTCCGTTACACTCTGTATATACGTGGACAGAAAATATCTATGTGAAATCTGCGAACGTGATTGCATCAGCAGTTTTCAATTTACTTTCGCAGACCCATTTTACGGGCAAAAAAAAGCTGCGAATGATGGCAGACAAATGCTTCTCCCAAGACAAAAATACTGTCATGATTACTATATTTGCGTACTGGCTAACAAGTTGTGCTCCAATACATGTTAAGACATTAATTATTAATTCTTTACTGTATGGAGTTGCCCAGGCGTGTACATAGCCGTGGTTCTCTGCAGGATGAAGGACAGTGTTACTGCCAGTCACTTGGATTTAATGCTGGCCCAAAATTGCCTATATTTGTCCGTATAACTTCAAGTTAGGAGTGGTTGGCAGTAGACGGCGCATGTGGCCCTACTCACAATTTGCGAAAACAAGTGGTACCTGACTTTCCGGGCTGTTCTCGATGGTTGCACGTCGACTTGACGACGACGAGTGGCCACTCGTTCTCTTCACACCAACCCTCCTGGCTGTTCACTGGTTAACGGACGCGGTAAATATGGGTTATTTATTATTCCCGGAGGATCCCCAACGTTTACGGGATATTACTCGGGATTTTAGTGTATTTGCGGGGACGATATTAATTTAAGTAAAGACATTAATTTAGTCTGCGGTGAGATGCGCGCTGTGCCTCGCGGCGTTAGACACACACACTGAATTATCTATGGTTGCTGCTTTCTCAGATTGCCTATGGCCCCGTAAAAAGCCGGTTACACACTCGACTCGCAAGTCAGAGCAAGGCACACACGCCGCGATACCACCCCCATCCAACTTGCAGAGTGGCGGCAACTCGCCACACCATGCTCCCCGCCTTGAAAGGTCCAGGAGCTTTCAAAGCTGCTAATCTATGCGGAGCGAGTGAGGTTCAAGAAGCGGTGATGATATGTAAGCATTAACTTGTTGAAGAGCTTTGAGGGAAATCCAAGCAGCAGTCCGAAATACCATCGCATTGATATAATGCTCGGGAAAAATAAATAACAGTGTCCTGAGAATGAATTGCGGTTCGACTTGACTATGGTAAGTCGAATAAACTAAATTACAACTATGTAATGGCGTACCATTAGAACGTATACTACGAGTATGAACCCTAAACTAAATTAAACTAAATTACGTAGTAATAATAATCTATTGAGTTGACAAAGGATACAACTCAGTGACAGGACGCTTATACGTGCCTGACGCGGTTTGTATGTTTTTAACAGAACTATGACTATGTAGTCTGTTTGTAAATTTAAGAATGTACATAAATACACGTAACAGTTTATTCCATGAGCAAACACGGTCAGCTATAGTATCTAAAATACGCGGTTCAGTATTTGAAGTTTCTACAAGAAAAACCTTTGATTTAAACTCCGGCAATGTTTCACATTGAGCAGGAGAGAACTTTAAAGGCCACTCGCTCATGGGCTGATAGAGCCATGTGGGGCCGTTCCACCACAACGAGTGTCTTATTAAATCCGACGGCAGCATGCCGCGAGACAGACAATCGCTAGGATTCTCTTTCCCGGACACGTGACGGAAACAAACGGCAGGTAAGTTTTCCTGTATTTGAGCAATGCGGTTGCTGACAAAAATAGACCATCTATGGGGAGATGAGTGGATCCACGAGAGAGCTATGGTGGAGTCCGAGAAAGCGTGGACACCTGTAATAGGTACACGAGCGGAAAGTTTCTCCTTGACTACGCGAACAAGTTTAGATATAAGTAAAGCGGCGACAAGTTCTAATCGCGCTAGCGTTGTTATTTTAGCGGGGGAGACTTTGGACTTTGCACATAAGAGTCGGACAGTGATATCACCAGTAGGGTTGGTAATGTGTAAATAAATACAACAGCCATAACCAGTAAAGCTGGCGTCGCAAAAGGCTACGATGTTCACTACAGCTGCTCTAAAGACGCCAATGTGGCGAGGAACCTTTAGAGAAGAGAGTGAAGGAAAATCGCGCGTAAAAGCGGCAAACCGATTTGTGATAGATTCCGGTGGAACCTCATCCCATTCTACTCTAGCTAACCAAAGTTCCTTGATTAATACCTTCGCGTACAGCACAATGGGTCCTACAAGGCCCAGTACGTCGAACAAGCGGGCAACTAGCGATAGAATCGCGCGCTTCGTGCATTTATCATCCACGGCGATTGTTGTCAAAGAAAAATAATCATCAGCGGGTTCCCAGGTTAATCCAAGGATTTTGAAATTATGGACATCATTATCCGTGCCAGAAAAATTAACTGGTAAGCGGTGAGACTCTGGGAGAATCTCTAATAAAGCGGGTGAATCGGTAGCCCATTTGACTAAGTCAAAGGAACCTACGAGTACCTTCATTAAATCAATTAAATCGCGGGATAGACGCATAGCTGTCTGTTCGTCCGAAACAGAGTAGACGTAGTCGTCCATGTAAAACTGAGTTTCTACCAATTTAGAAGCCTCAGGAAAGCGGTCGCTTTGCTCACACGCCAAGTTACGCAGCGTGCGCATCGCTAAATAAGGACTAGGTTTTAGTCCGAAGGGAACGCGGTTAAAATGAAAGGTGCGAATAGGCTCACCTTTGCTAAAACGATACAAGATTCGTAAATGTTTGCGGTGGTGCTCTCTTACACCGATACGCAAGAACATTTGTTTTATATCCGCTGTCATCGCGACAGGGAATGTACGAAAATCAAGCAATAACAAAAACAAGTCTGCTTGCAAATTAGGTCCGACATGCAAAATGTCATTGAGCGACAACCCTGAGTGAGTTTTGGCGCTAGCGTCCAAAACCACTCGAATGCTGTCCTTGTCCGGTCTAATGACGGCATGATGCGGTATATAATAACCCTCCTCTGTCAATTCAGAGTCGGGCACTTCCGCTAAATACCCCTGAGTTATATAATCCGCGATAGTTTTATTATAATTCTCGCGTAGGGTCATTAACGCAAACTTACGCTCAAGCGCAAGTGAGCGCCCAGGGGCGTAGCCGTGCGAGCTACCTAGCCCGCCGGGTGAGCGCGCAAAAGGCAGATCGACAAAGTATCTGCCGTCTTCAAATAAGACTGAAGAATTAAAATTATTTTCACACTCTAATTCGTGCGGACCAATAACGGAACGCGGCGCGGCGCGGCGCGGCGCGGCGGTGGTGGCGGGTGGAATTTCCTCTAGCTCAAAAAACTTATATAAATTTGACTCGACTTCAATGTCGGCCTGCGCGGTAAACGAAGATGCAATGTGTGTCACATCACTACTACAACAATCAATATCACCCATAAGTACATAACCGAAGCTAGTCAGTACAGCAGGGGGTGCGCGGGTACCTGTTTCGACCCTGTCTCCCAGGTAAATAAAGGGGAACAATTGTGCTCCAAGCACGACGTCTACCGTGCCCGGCACGTTCCAAAGCGGATCAGCGAGCTGCAAGTTACTTAAGTATGACATGTTTGATGTTATCATTGTTATGTAACCTAATTAATTTCGCGGGAAGTCTATCTGTAATACAATCAACAACTAACGCTTGTATCGAAAACTTCGTATGAGGGTCAAACCGAGATTCTATGTTGAGATGAATAAAACCGTGTATTGGTTTCGATGACATTCCAACACCTTGTAAAAATGAATTGCGTAATTTAATTATGGGTAAGTTCAAACGTTTACAACAGTCCACAGTAATTAAATTATTTTGCGATCCGTTATCTAGTAGGCACCGAACCACCTCCTTATCTCTGATGTCGCTATAGTATGCATATAACTGCGCGGTCGCTAGCAAAATGGTTGACCCAGTTTTAACAGCTGTAGTGAGCGAAACAGATGTATCCTTAGTAGGCGCTTGCGGCTCGGGCGATAATGACTCATGTTTTTCTCGGAAATGTAAGAGAGAATGGTGGTTCTTCTTACAAATTTTACAAACGCTACGTGACTTACATTTAACCAAAGAATGGGATAGACTTAAACAGTTTATACAGCCACGTTTAGCTTTAATAAATTCAAAACGTGCAAGCGGTGTTCTAATATTTTTAAACTGCGGGCAATAGAACAGCTGATGTCGTACGTCATCCTTATCGCAAAGCGTACATTTGCCATTCGAAACCGGTTCATTACGCGATACGAATGACTTAGCGGTATTATTTTTTGTTTGATGATTAACTGAACTAGACTTAGCGCGCGGTTCCGTCTGTAAATTATTACCGTATGAGCGTTGTAGTACCTTAACATATTCTTGCATGAATGTTATAAACTCCGCATAGGAAGGTAATTCTTTTTCACTCACACGTGATTCAAACTGTAAGACAGTTTGCGCGTCAACCTTTCTTAAACCACAGTGTAATAAAACAAAATCCAGTAAGTCTGGAATGTCTAACTGCTTCAAGGCTGCGACGGACGCTGAATATCGTTCCACAAAAGTATTGAGGCTCGCGGCATTTCCGGCGCATTGTTTAATGTCCAGTATATTATTGAGATAATGAATCCCTAAACTACGCTTATCTTGATACCTTTTTACGAGACTGTTCCACATAACGTTGTATGTATCACCTGTAGGAACAATGCCCGCGGTCAGCTTCAAGGCATCATGAGTCAACCTACTGATCAAGTACTGGATACGCTGCGAGTCAACCAGATCGGTATTTAAATGAACATTGCTTCGAAACATTTCATAAAATATGGGCCAATTTTCCGCTTTACCATCAAACGTTGGCAAATCTATGGGCGGTAATTTTATCCGAGTACCCACTTTGTGTTCCGATGTTTAGTTTTTCGAAAGTATGAGATTACGTTTATATTTAATATTAGAATATAAGTCTTCAATAGAATATAGACTCGAATAGTCTGGTGCGGTTTGGTCAATCTCGAATTGCAATTCATTCATTTGTTCTACTATTTCCTCAAATTTGTTATATTGCTCAGTAATTTTTTCTGACTGCGCTAAGAATGTCTCATTTGAACGTGAATCAAAGTTCGAGATGTTTCTGGAATCATTATATATGCGATTAACTCGCTCGAAAATCATTTGTTTTTTAGCGGTAAGCTGAGCCAATTTAGCTTCTTGCTTGCGGGACGCCATTTTGGGGCACTAATAAAGTTATGTGCCTACCGTAATGACTTGTACTTAATTTGTACTGAATTTTACTTATGCCTATCCAGGCTCGAAAGGACCATCTAATGGAGATGGTCAGGCGTGATTACGGCCAAACACTTGGACTTTGCACATAAGAGTCGGACAGTGATATCACCAGTAGGGTTGGTAATGTGTAAATAAATACAACAGCCATAACCAGTAAAGCTGGCGTCGCAAAAGGCTACGATGTTCACTACAGCTGCTCTAAAGACGCCAATGTGGCGAGGAACCTTTAGAGAAGAGAGTGAAGGAAAATCGCGCGTAAAAGCGGCAAACCGATTTGTGATAGATTCCGGTGGAACCTCATCCCATCCTACTCTAGCTAACCAAAGTTCCTTGATTAATACCTTTGCGTACAGCACAACGGGTCCTACAAGGCCCAGTACGTCGAACAAGCGGGCAACTAGCGATAGAATCGCGCGCTTCGTGCATTTATCATCCACGGCGATTGTTGTCAAAGAAAAATAATCATCAGCGGGTTCCCAGGTTAATCCAAGGATTTTGAAATTATGGACATCATTATCCGTGCCAGAAAAATTAACTGGTAAGCGGTGAGACTCTGGGAGAATTTCTAATAAAGCGGGTGAATCGGTAGCCCATTTGACTAAGTCAAAGGAACCTACCTTCATTAAATCAATTAAAGCAGGTGAACTTCCAGCTAAGAAGTTGCGCTGTTTATCTGACTTCATTGATAGCTTCGGAATCTTACGTATTAGGGGCAGATTGTCTAAATCTGACTTGCCGTATGAAGCCAAGCATCCCGCGCTTTTACCTAAACGCGACCGCGTAGTCGATCTAATTATCGATCACTATCACAATATACGTTTGATGGCAAATCTATGGGCGGTAATTTTATCCGAGTACCCACTTTGTGTTCCGATGTTTCGTTTTTCGAAAGTATGAGATTACGTTTATATTTAAAACCTGTCAAGCCCCATGGCAAAATCCGGGTTGTCAAATTAAACCCCGAGGACAACCCGGGTTGACAGCCGATTATTTTTTTTTTTTTTATTCTCTTTAATTTTTTTTTTTTTTTGGTCCGACTCACCGGTGAGTTGGCGGGGCTTCACAGGTATTAGAATATAAGTCTTCAATAGAATATAGACTCGAATAGTCTGGTGCGGTTTGGTCAATCTCGAATTGCAATTCATTCATTTGTTCTACTATTTCCTCAAATTTGTTATATTGCTCAGTAATTGTTTCTGACTGCGCTAAGAATGTCTCATTTGAACGTGAATCATAGTTCGAGATGTTTCTGGAATCATTATATATGCGATTAACTCGCTCGAAAATCATTTGTTTTTTAGCGGTAAGCTGAGCCAATTTAGCTTCTTGCTTGCGGGACGCCATTTTGGGGCACTAATAAAGTTATGTGCCTACCGTAATGACTTGTACTTAATTTGTACTGAATTTTACTGATGCCTATCCGGCTCGAAGGACCATCTAATGGAGTTGCCCAGGCGTGTAAATAGCCGTGGTTCTCTGCAGGATGAAGGACAGTGTTACTGCCAGTCACTTGGATTTAATGCTGGCCCAAAATTGCCTATATTTGTCCGTATAACTTCAAGTTAGGAGTGGTTGGCAGTAGACGGCGCATGTGGCCCTACTCACAATTTGCGAAAACAAGTGGTACCTGACTTTCCGGGCTGTTCTCGATGGTTGCACGTCGACTTGACGACGACGAGTGGCCACTCGTTCTCTTCACACCAACCCTCCTGGCTGTTCACTGGTTAACGGACGCGGTAAATATGGGTTATTTATTATTCCCGGAGGATCCCCAACGTTTACGGGATATTACTCGGGATTTTAGTGTATTTGCGGGGACGATATTAATTTAAGTAAAGACATTAATTTAGTCTGCGGTGAGATGCGCGCTGTGCCTCGCGGCGTTAGACACACACACTGAATTATCTATGGTTGCTGCTTTCTCAGATTGCCTATGGCCCCGTAAAAAGCCGGTTACACACTCGACTCGCAAGTCAGAGCAAGGCACACACGCCGCGATACCACCCCCATCCAACTTGCAGAGTGGCGGCAACTCGCCACACCACTGTACACCAAAAATTTCACATAGTACTTAGTGGTTACACAATGCATGTACAAAGGCGAGCTTAACTCAATGTTGAGTTTTCTCCCAGCAAACCTTTGAGTGATAGAGAGAGATCACATTTGAGGGTAGGATCCAGTGCACAAAACAAATAAACCTACATAAATAATTCTAAATATATATTATATCTACATACTAATAAATACCAATATATACTAATATTATGTCAATTTGAAAGGAAGTGCTCTTTGATTTTCTTCTTGAAGACATCTAGAGAAGGACTGTCGCGTAGTGAGTGTGGGAGAGTTCCAGAGACGCACTGCAGTAACAGAAAAGGAGCCATTATAGCGGCTGGAAGTGTGACGCGGAGTACGAAGGAGAAGAGAATTGATAGTGCGACAGGGTTTACCCTTCGGGATGAAGTACTCAAACCGTTCACGAAGGTATTGAGGAGAAAAAGGATTGTGCAGGATAGTATAGAGAAGAGACGTAGAACTCATATTTCCGGTTCCCGGACATTCATTCATGCCAGCGGATCGTACTTTTGGACATATTGAAAAAGGGGTAACAAATAAAGAGGTAATTATAAATCTATCGTATATATATAATCGTTACAGTAGCGTCCACAAACAGGGTAAGGATTGTGCTGTGAAAGATTGCAGCACTACCAATTTGCTGCTTGTAAAAGGTATTACTTGACGAGAGTGAAGAACAAGCCGGGCCGGTTTCTTTTGAGAGGAGAAATCCATTATAAAAATGTAACAGGAGTTGCGAAAAGCGTAATTAAACGAGGTGTATCTTCGACATCTGAGTTTGGTATCAGAGATATACCACCACTTCAAACAAACGTATCTGGTTTGAAACTTACTGATGTAGACAAACTATTGGTAAAACATTTCTGTACAAACTGGAAATCTGAATTAGAGTCTGATCAGCTGTTGTTTTTACAAATATCGGTGAACCTGAAAAAATTTTCTCACTTTTTCTTGAATAAAGTTGTTCATATCGATGGGCAGATGCAGTTCTTAAAATATGACCACACCTTTCGGTTACACTCTTTAACTGATAGAGGTACTAGGATGCAAGTTATCCCCCCTATGTTCATCTTTCGCGCTTGAGTAAATCCCGAATCCCTTATTACTTGTAAAATATAATAAAAAGAAGGCGCGTTTATCAAAGACATAATATTTCAACTGAAAAGATTTTATAACATTTATAAGATGGGTTACAGTCATAAATCCCTCTTCCAGAAAGACGACAATCAATTTGCCAGTTGAAAAATAGACACTATTTTAAAACAGACGGTAAACCAAAGAAATCTGCGTAAAAGTTATAGTCATTTATAACATGAGGATCAGAATAAATAAGCCGGTTTTACATGGAACTGATGAGAAGATCTTAAAGACTTATAGAAGGATTGCTTTTACAAATCGTTTCAATTTAGGAACATCTTTCAATCGCAGGAAAATCCCCAAAAAAGTTAGCAATGTTTATTCAAGAGGTTCGCACAACGTTTATTCAATTGTAGCACTTTAATTGTAGCACTTTAACTGTAGCTCTTTAATTGTTACACCTTAATTGTAGCACTGTAATTGTGGCACTTTAATTTTTAACCGACTTCAAATAGGTCCTCCTATTTGAAGTTCCCAATTCATCTGTATGTTTTTTTTTATATGTTTGTTACGCGATTACTCCGCCACTTTAGAATAGATTTTGATCATTCTTTTTATTTGTTTGGTAGGTCATACTTAATTTACTACAGAGACGGTCCCATAGAATTGTTATCGTATATTCATTTTTTTTGAAAAAAAAACAACAAAATTAAATAAAATTTATTCAGAGATGACGTTTTGGTTTGCTCCAATTATGTTGTGATTACATGTTATTGCAATTGTGAATTCGGGCATAAATATATTAATGTATTTAGTTTTAGTTCTGGGGTACAACTAAAACATAAAAATAAAAAAACTTTTTACAAAAATTCCAACGTTGTATATTTTGTAAAAAGTTTCTGGGGTCACTAGTAATAAATAGTTGGGGAAGTACTAATACCACGCAGGCAAAGCCGCTGACTGAAGCCAGTAAAATTATACAGACTAACCAAAGAGTATGAGTTTCGTAATTACAATTTACACCTTAAAAGCTGAAAAGTTTGCTAACGCCAGTACTAAATGCGTTAATGAGTATCTAAGGCCTAGTACACACCGTGATTATACTTTTCGCGACGCGATTTTAAAATCGTGCTGCAAAATATTGCAAAAACAACAGCGCGCTGTTAAAAAATCAGTGGGTAATTAGTCTCAGCATAGATTTCATACAAATTGTTTGTCTCTACCGTACTACTTCAGAGGAGAAGGAAAAGGGAAAATAAAATTGTCAATACTAAAATCATCCTTTAACAGCGGAGAGATTTATCAATGGTTTCTTTTATCTGAAACACAATAATCTTTCTTCAACTGCGATTGCGATGAAGCGTGGAGAAGCAGGTGTCGACATGTTCACTCTTGTGTTGTCGTTACAAAGAATCAGTAGCTTTGTAAACTACAAACTGAATGGGATATATATTGAACTACAAGAGGTGCCTTGTGTTACCATGTAATTTAGCTTATGTGTGCAAAATCATGTATGAGGGGGTTGGGATTGGAAGGAAGTAAAATAGGATTGCAGGAGAAGTCAGTCTCGCCCAGAGGACACGGTGGAGTATATGGTGGAGAACTGCCCCGATTAGGCGGAGCACTGCTGTGTCCTCGTGGATGCGATAGGTGGCGGCGACCTCTCGCGCCCGGCCCTGGTTCGGGCCATGGTATGGAGCAAGAGGGAATGGGAAGCAGTCTCCGCCTTCTGCGAAGCAGTAATGCTTCCGAAGGCGGAGGCGGAACGCGTATGGGAAGCTTAACGGAGTGGCCCTCACGGCCCCGGCCGCTACCACCACAGGAGGGCGTACTGGTTGTAGGACGTCGCGAGATGATCTCCGGCCACCATAGACCCGGGCCTGTGGACGGCGAGCAGTGGGTAGCTCGCCGCCCGATCAGCACCAGGTCCGTGAGTCGACGGCGCGTAATGGTCCACGCGCGCCTCGTGTCAGCCACAATTGACGGGGCCCACCGTGGCCGGTGCCTGCATGCCTAGGGGTAGCGGATAAATTCTGAAAATGAGTTACCGCACCCGTAGGCACTCAGGCAGGGAAGGAACAGGGGTTTTAGTCAGTAAGAGTCTGACTCGCCCTCCTAGTCATTGGATAATTTCCCACGCCCCAAAAAAAAAGAACTCAGTCGCGCCCCAACCTCTGTTACCTTCGGGATATAGACTTATTATTGCGAACCACGGAATGTTGCTAACCTATCTAAGACATTCTGCATGTGCATGAGAAAGTGTAAAGTTCTGTAATAATAAATACTTTTATTGGTCACAACTTAAACTGCAGTTTACTTTCGCGACAATCACTGCGATTTTTTACTCACATGTAGCGCACTGCCTATATACTTCCCATACGTTGCATTTCTGCGACAAAAAATAGCTCGGCAATAAATCGTGGTGCGCGCTAGGCCTAATGCTACACACACGGTTAAAAAAATAAATGAAATCCCACACTAAGGTAGCCTATCCTCTACCTTTTCGCTTAGTACCCATAAAAACCTATCGACTGGAATAAGACCTATTTACAAGTTTAATAACGGTTCGTTTATAGCTCTAACGCCTGTTCAAAGTTAGGCAGTTTTATTATCCAGATTTGTTCGGAAAACCTAGTGTGCTAATTTTCTTTCGAGTTATTTGAAATGTCTTTTCTATATTGGTTAAAGTTTCAGTGTAAGCAGGCTTAAATTATTTTTATGGTAGTGGAATAACGTGTAATGTTCAGTGCTCGACAGAAGTTGGTTGAAGTCTAACCACTACGGTTTTAATGGCACATGTTGAAATCTTAGGCTGGCTTCACAGCTGTCCGGGAGACCCGTACGGGTCGCCTGTACCGGCTCCCGGAACGGAGCCATACGTGAGGCGCTAGCACAATTGTTTCACAGCAACGCGGATTGGTTCGTACGCGACCCACTCCGCGTCGCTGTGAAACAATTTTCTAGCGCCTCACGTATGTCTCCGTTCCACGCGTAGCATGACCACCGTAGAAACGGGTTTTGTCGACGGAAGAATAGACAAAATTACAGATTGTAGAAAGATTTCTACCGTCCTAAGCATGGCGATGTTAAAACTGACGAGAAGAAATGTTTCTATTCTTCAGTCGACAAAAGTCTACAATGCAAAGCATGACCACCAATTTTTCTCTACTTTTAACACTTTTTTTTTTAAGTGTTAGAATCATTTCTTCTCAACAAGTGTCAAATAGTCTACATCACATTGGACCTAGATAAGATATATAATGAGTACTTGTATTGAAGCCTGAGCAAGTAAAGGATTCTAGGATTGAACCGATGACCGAAGCGAGTGGTTCAAATGTAGCATCCTGAGTGTAGCGAGGGTTTCAAAGGTACGAGACGCAGACTTTCAACTTTGACGGACAGACGGACAGGTGAACAGACGGACAGACAGACAGACGGACAGACTTACAGACGTACCTACAGACGGACATACCGACAGACGGACAGACGGCCAGATGGACAGACAGACAGATGGACAGACGGACAGACGTACAGATATACAGACGGACATACTGACAGACGGATAGACAGACAGACAGATGGACAGACGGACAGACGGACGACCGACATACAGACAGACGAGCAGACGGACAGACGCACAGACAAACAGAAAGAAAGACAGACAGACGGGCAGACGGACAGACGCACAGACAAACAGAAAGACAAACAGACAGACGGACAAATGGACAGACGGACAGACTTGCAGACGTACCTACAGACGGACATACCTACAGACGGACAGATTGTCAGACAGACAGATGGACAGACGGACAGACGTACAGATATACAGACGGACATACTGACAGACGGATAGACAGACAGACAGTTGGACAGACGGACAGACGGACGACCGACATACAGACAGACGGGCAGACGCACAGACAAACAGAAAGACAGACAGACAGACGGACAGACTTACAGACGTACCTACAGACGGACATACCGACAGACGGACAGATGGACAGACAGACAGATGGACAGACGGACAGACGTACAGATATACAGACGGACATACTGACAGACGGATAGACAGACAGACGGACAGACGGACGACCGACATACAGACAGACGGGCAGACGGACAGACGCACAGACAAATGGACGACGGACAGACGCACAAACGGATAGACAGATACGTAAGTGACAGCAATTGGGCTCCGATTAGTCGCTCAAAATTTTGTGACAGACGATGGACAGACGAAATTGAAAGAATGAATATGTCTTTGTCTTCATAGAAACGCGAGTCTACGGGTCGCCCCGTGCTCGGGCAGAAGAAAACTCGAAGTCGACATAGTTGGATAGAAAGAACTTGTATCCAACTATCTAGTCTATCCTTACTCACGGCGTAGCATGACCATTTCTATCTCTATTCTACATAGAGATAGAAATGTTCATGCTACGCCGTGTTGGGGGTAGAAACATTTCTTCTCAACAGGGACAAATAGTCTACATCACATTAGACGTAGACAAGTTCTCTACTGATTTAAAAAAAACTCAATTTTGTGACTCATTACATACTTGAAAATTCAAAAATTTCAATTGAAAATTCGAAGGACAAACAGACAGACGGACAGCTGGACAGATAACAGACGGACAGATGGGCGACGGACAGACGGACAGTCTCACAGACTGACAGACGGACAGTCTCACAGACTGACAGACGGACAGTCTCACAGACTGACAGACGGACAGACGGACCATGGACAGACAGACAGACGGACGACGGACAGACGGACGGCGGACAGACAGACTGACAGACGGACAGACGGAAGACGGACCGATCAGACTGACAGACGGACAGTCTCACAGACTGATAGATGGACAGTCTCACAGACTGACAGACGGACAGTCTCATAGACTGATAGACGGACAGTCTCATAGACTGATAGACGGACAGTCTCACAGACTGACAGACGGACAGTCTCACAGACTGACAGACGGACAGACGGACGATGGACAGATGGACAGACAACAGATGGACACACGGACGATGGACAGACGGACGCCGGACAAACAGACAGACGGACAGATGGACCGACGGACAGACGGACAGATGGACGGCGGACAGACAGACAGACTGACAGACGGACAGACGGAAGACGGACAGATCAGACTGACAGACGGACAGATGGACGACGGACAGATGGACAGACAGACAGACGGACAGCCAAAAAGATGTACAGATGGACAGACGGACGACAGACAAACGGCCAGACATACAGACAGGCTCCGATAAGACGCAATAATTTTTTTGTCAGACGACGGACAGACAGACAGATGGACAGACGGACAGACGATAAATAGTAATATATTTTAATAATTATTGAAAGAATGAATACATGTCTTTGTCTTCATAGAAACACCAGTCTACGGGTCGCCCGGCGCCCCATGCTCGGGCAGAAGACAACTCGAACTCGACAAAATTGGATAGAAAGAACTTTGTCTTTTCTTGGTAGAATAGAGATAGAAATGGTCATGCTACGGGGGCTGGGAGCCCGTACGGATTTCCCGGACAGCTGTGAAGCCAGCCTTAGTTTTTAACTTACCTACAGTTGTAACTTTAACTTCAAAAGTAAACCTAAGTATCATGTTATTTAAGTAAAATGTAAAGTTAAGTATAATGTTAATGATCATTACCGTAGTGTTTAGAAATCTGCCCAGGGGTTGCGGATAAATTCGAAATTGAGTTACCGCGCCTGGGTACTCCGAGCACGGAAGGAACAGGGGTGGGTTTTAGTCAGTAAGAGTCAGACACGCCCTCCCGCTCCACCCAGAGCGGGAGATGTCATTGGATGATTTCCCACCCACAAACAAAAGACATTAGAAATGAATCAAAAATTAAAGGCATTAAAAAAAGAAAAACACATTTTTCTTTGATCTGTCATCGAGCTCTCCTGTCGCAGGTCTACTGGAAGAAATATCTTTTGAAATAAGCTGCACGTTTTTGCCCTTATATCTTTTTTTCTCTAATAAGTGTTTTGTGTCTTTAAATTAACACCTGAATATATAAACTTTACAATACAAATATTTATGTTTTAATGTTAATTTCAGCCTCTGTCTATATGTGTCTTTTCCCTACCTACGTATGTATAACTGACGGAAATGTATGAATTTCGAGCCGACAGACAACATACGTAGGTACATTTTTAGCATTCCGTACCCAAAGGGTCCAAACGGAGCCCTATTGTTGGCACTCACGTGTCCGTCTATCTGTCCGTCCGTCCGTCGTCTGTCACAAAATTTTGTTACGAAGAATTTCTTAACTTCCAATTTACCTATGAACTTGAAATTTGGTGATAATGTTTAATATTATGTATACTTTACAAAAAAATACCAATATTTTTTACGGAACCCTTACTGAGCGAAATCCGACACGCACTTGGCCAGTTTTTATATGACAGCAAATATTAACACGTGTGAAACGTGCCACACTTCGAGAGTGCTACACTACCGTGATATCGTGTCACTTTCTTTCTTTCATCACAAGTTTGGCAGGGCGTGCGTGAAAAGAGAATAAAACGCCGTGAGAATAATACGATGAGACAAATTCTCACGAATGTTATTGGTAGGTACTAAAATTGGGAATGATTTTCCGGATTCTACTACATGGAACACATCTGGCGAAGTATGGGTGTGCTATTCAGGAAATAATGGAAATATGTGACACCAACTTTCGAAATTAATTAAAGTAATTTTTAAATTTTTAGTGTATTTTCTTATTTGGAAGTCGGTTGTTTTATTTGTAAAAGAGTTTTTTGGTACATCAAAAGGAACACCTTGTATATGTTATCGTTATTTTCTCTCTCAATGCGTTTTTCAAAAAGTGTTCTCTATACAATATTTCAGATACTGTTTTTGTCAATAGAATATAACTCGTAGAAATATGTTCATATTTCTTCGAGGAAGTAATAGTCAATTCCCAAACAAAAATGAACTTTCCGTAGTTTACTTCTAGGCAAGCGTGCTCCATCTTCAACCACATTATCGCTTACCATACGGTGAGACAGTGGTCAAACGCGGGCCAATAAACAATAAAAAATAAATAAAAAGAGTTACCATCATCTGATCAAAATTAGTATGGGAGGTCCAATCTTTTTTTTTACGGAATAGGTATATGCCTGCCACTTTTTTTTTTTTTACTTAATGCAATACTAATTAACTATAGTAAACAACTATGAGATGTTTTTTTAAATATCTGCATCAGAACCGAAGTTTTAAAGTTGATAATTAGAAAGAGAAGTCCGATGTAACAGCTAACGTCAAAGGACATATGCCTACGGGTAGCGGATATCCGGGCCTGCGGACGGCGAGTAATGGGTAGCTCGCCGTCCGATCACCAGGCCCGAGAGTCGACGGCGCGTAGTGTTCCACGCGCGCCTCAAAGAGTTGTCAGCAAATAGGACGGGGCCCGTCATGGCCAATGCCTGCCCGGAGGTTGAGGATAAATTCGAAAGAGTTACCTCGCCCCTGGGCATTCAGGGCAGGGAGGAACAGTGGTGGGTTTTAGTCAGTAAGAGTCTGACACGCCCTTCCGCTCCACCCAGAGCGGGAGAAGTCATTGGATGATTTTCCACCCCACAAAAAAAAGGGGTAGCGGATAAATTCTGAAAATGAGTTACCGCACCCCTGGGCACTCAGGCAGGGAAGGAACAGGGGTGGGTTTTAGTCAGTAAGAGTCTGACACGCCCTCCCCCTCCACCCAGAGCGGGAGAAGTCATTGGATGATTTCCCACCTCTACAAAAAAAAAAAATGTCTAAGGACATGACGCCTATACAGCTGCCATAGAAAATAGCGTTTTCGAGAGAGGGACAGATATATTTGTTTAAAATTGTTATATCTCGTTTGTTTTTCGATCAATTTTAATTCTGTTTTTACAGTTAGTAATTATCTTTGTATATTTATCGATAAACCGGTTAGATAAGAAAATTAATATTATTTTATTTTAATTCTAAATTTTAATTTTAATTAATTAATAATTTTTTTGATGGGCATCAATAATATTGGATTTGTAAATATGCTACTTGCGATCAGAGCAGTTTAAAGTTAAAAGCATGATAAAAATGTTATCTTACGGATTTTGAATTTTAGAATAAGAGTCGATTCATTACATTAATTGACAATAGGATATAATGTTCATTAAAGTAATGCAATAGTTTCATTAAATTTATTGAACAAGTGGTAACATTGGCACGAAGCCATTTTACGCAGACTCATTTCATTAGCATACGTCGGATGTGGTATTTCCTACATTTTTGATTGGATAAAAATATATCACAGCAACATTTCTGAGCCTTTAGACAAAATACATTTCTGTTAACGTATAAACACACACAAAAAAAATGTATGGCAAGGACATTACCTGCAGAGAGAACTGTCACGTGACTCACGCCCAGTAATGTCGTTGCCATACATTTTGCACGAAGCGTTAGATTTTGCCTAAAGGCTCAGAGCCTTTACACAAAATACTTTAATACCTTATCCTATTTGTAACAAACGCAAAATAGGATTCTTTGATCTTTATTTTTTATGGTAAGATACGAATTTTTATTCAATGAGGGTGCCACTTGGCGGCTGTATACGCCTTAAACAGACAAGAATAACAAGGATGATTTTCTTCCGAAATTGCCCTCAACAGTAGTAATATGCATTGGTACCTAATAATGCCTCTTAATACTGTTTAAAAAAAAATCTAGGGCAAAATTTATAGAAAATATCATCATAAATGTTACAAACAATTGTTGTAATTTTATTTTTGTTAAAGAATCCGATTTTCTAAACAATAAGGACTAATATCATTTGAATCCTCTAGAATAAAGAGGCGGTAGGTATGTCTTACCAAGGGGTATCGTATTACCCAGTAACTGGGTTGTAGAGGTCAGATAGGCAGACGCTCCATGTAAAAAACTGGTATTCAGCTGCATCCGGTTAGACTGGAAGCCAACCCCAAGATAGTTGGGATAAGGCTAGGCAGATTGAGGTATGTACTTATTGTTGCGGGAGTGTACGAAAGATAACTCTTTCGGCAACACTGAAGGAACACGGGTGAATATAATAATAATAAGTCTTTATTTTTCAGATAACTAAGATCCAATGTGTTAGTAATTACAATAGTGACACAGCTATTGTTAGTAAAGTGCCACGATATTCACCAATATAATTTAATAGTCACAATAAACCACCATTTATTGTGACTATCAAATTATCATGTTCCTCACCATCTTTTTTAAAATTGGAGATGTAACATCCTCCCCTAGTACTTTGAGGATGCTGTTGCTACTTTCTCGTACTCTGCTTAGTAGAGAAGCAGTTTTTTTGCGAATCACCTCATTAAAGCCATAGGTTCGATTCTGTACAAACATTTCCGAAGCACTACAAAAACGAGGCCTTCGCAACATCATCCTAAAAATATATAAAATATATGTTACATATTTCTAACGAAACTGATTCAGCGCTTTTTGAAAAACAACAAAAACAAAAAATATGTCATACACAGCTGACGTTTTGATTTCCTCCAATTAGGTTCAAATTCCATTTTCCATGATATTGAGTTTATCAATTCTGCGTAACTTTATTGTTTAGTTTTATATCTGGGCTAGTTTTTTTCAAAAAAAAAACAGCAGACTTCCAAAAAATAAAAGAGGTACTTACACAAAACATCGAAAAATAACATTAATATCGGAAGTGGGTGTCAAATAACAAAGAAATAAAATAAACACATTTTTAATTTTTTGGGGTATTTTTTTTTTTGGAAGTCGGTTGTATGTTTTGTACAAAAGTTTTAGTCAGTTAGGGTCTGACACGCCCTCCCGCCCCATCCAGAGTGGGTGAAGTTATCTGACGATTTCCCAACCTCAAAAAGAAGCAAGGAATGTACTTGTTAGTAAGCCCACAAGAAGTCTTACAAAACATTTCTTTTCAATTTATCTCATCGTGATTACAAAGAAAGTGACTAAGTTTTGCCTTTGGATACTCTCTAGACTTCTGTTCTCAACAAATAAGTAGTTTTGTATCATCTCAGAACTTTGAGCATAATAAGTGAAAGCAGCTTTATACTTGCCTTGAGAACCTTTTTTTCGGGTCGAAATGTTCAAAAGAGATTGTGAGAATGAGACAAAAGATTATCGGATTCTTATCGCACTAAAACCACACGGTGGTTATCACCAGCACAAACAAAGGGTACCGTACGTATCCTCTTTGTTTCGCGCCATAGAGTATATAAACTTTTCTACACTAATGATTTAGCATCTCAAGTATACACACCTACCCGGGCCTGCGGAGGGCGAGTAATGGGTAGCTCGCTGTCCGATTAGCACCAGGCCCGAGAGTCGACGGCGCGTAGTGTTCCACGCGCGCCTCAAAGAGTTGTCAGCATTCATGACGGGGCCACGATGGGCCCCGTCAGTGGTGGCTGACAATCATCTCCTGGTGCTGATCGGACGGCGACCTACCCACTGCTCGCCGTCCGCAGGCCCGGGTATGCGGTGGCCGGAGATCATCTCGCGACGTCCTACGCCCAGTACGCCCAGTACCTCTCCTGCAGTGGTAGCGGCCGGGGCCGAGAGGGGCTCTCCGTTGAGCTTCCCTCACGCGTCCCGCCTCCGCCTTCGCGAGCATTACTGCTTCGCAGAAGGCGGAGACTGCTTCCCATTCCCTCTCGCTCCGTACCATGGCCTGAACCAGAGCCGGGCGCGAGAGGTGGCCGCCACCTATCGCATCCACGAGGACACGGCGGTGCTCCGCCCAAGCGGGGCAGACCTCCACCGTATACTCCACCGTGTCCTCTGGGCGATCCGCACAGTGGTAACACCCGGGCGTTTCCTCCCGCCTGATTTGATCCAGGAACCTCCCGAAAAAGTGCGAGCGCTTGGGCTGACGGACCTACATTTCGAATATCTAAATTTCACTGTTAATAGAGGCGTACCCTCTATTAGCAGTGAAATTTTGTCAAGATTATTTGGGATACCTAATATTATAAACACCAACAGACCACCAACATTTTTTTAAAGTTTGGATGGATGGATGTTTTGATGAACAACTGAACGGAGCTGAATGTTTGGCACAGAGATAGATATAGTCTAGAATAGCTTACAGGCTATTATTTATAATGGGGGAGTATTAATTTCACGCTGGTTAGTACTAGTTATAGATAATAAAAAATAGGACTAGCACGTCCTTTTTACTCATTATCTGCTGTAATTCTATCCTTTTATTTCTGATTAATAACTATTAAAAGTAAACGTGGCAAGTCTTCTGATTCCCCAGTAGACAATAATACATTAAATAGATTTTTTCTGTAGCTTTTCTAGGGTCATGTTACTGGGACGGGTGAGCACCGCTAAAATAGTCAGATGCAATTAAGAGGGCTGTTAGCGGCCACATAAACTAAGCACTTCACACTAAAGAAGACCGCAAAGTCTTGGGACGCTTCGTAAGCCGTCCCGATACTCAGCTGTAAGGGATTACACCTATTTGGACATTTAATATGTCACTCCCCAGTTACCTTCATTTTGAGGTCGAGGGGAAATCTTCAAAAGGCGCCTGGTCTTTTGGGGAAAAGACCAAAGAGTGTGGGGTTCTTACCTCACTAAAACCACCCCGGTAATCACCATCAGTATATGGAAGACGTCCTGTTACCTCTTAAGGGGCAGTTATACGACTTTTATTGGTTTTTAATTGAACATCACGTCTAAACGACTTGTCTTATTTATTTGAAAAAAATATATGTTACTCTAGACAATTATCGTCGTAATTTGATCTCAGAATATTTGTAATTATATTTTTATAACATAGTGTAATTAATTTGTAAAGTTATGTCTAACTCGGATAAAAAAGTGAGAATCACGCAAAAACTATATAGTGTATTTTTATGTAACCTTCACCATTTTAAAGAACATTTAATTATTTATAATTTAGTCTCAATGTTTTAGTTTAATACTTGTTGTTTTATGTGTAATAAATTAAAAATGCGTCTAATTTCGGACAGCGCTCCTTGATGGGCGAGTCCTATTATTGGCTGGACATACTATGCGTTACGTGAGCTCAGCGCAGAACACGCAAGCTAACCACTCAAGGTCGTTGGCAGCTAATAGCGCCTTAAGGCGCGGTGATACGACTTCTAATGGTTCTAAATTGAACATCACGTCTAAACGACTAGTCTTATTACTTTGAAAAAATTCTATGTTACTTTAGACAATTTGCGTCTTGTTTTGTGAATATTTGAAATCATATTTTTATAACATAGTGTAATTAATTTTTAAGTTATGTCTAACGCGGATAAAAAATTGAGAATCACGCAAAAACTATAAAGCGTATTTTTATGAAACCTTCACCATTTTAAATCATTTAATTATTGATATTACGAGGCTTTTAGCATTCATGTATGTTTACGTTATTTAATCCATTTTTTCTGTAATGTGCGTTAAATCTGTGCAGAATAAATTATTTTTCTTTCTTTTTTTCTTTTTATATTTTAGTATACTTGTTTTGGTAAAATACAGTTGTTTTAAGTATAATAAATTAATAATGCGTCTTATTTCGAACAGCGCTCCTTGATGGGCGAGTCCTATTACTGTGTGGACGTACGACGCGTTACGTGAGCTCAGCACAGAACACGAAAGCAAGCTCAAGGTCGTTGGCAGTTAATAGTGCCTTAAAAGACCACTCCGAAATCCCCTCTGTACAATGCCTTTTTTTTTTTGTTATGGCACATCCCTGGGGAGACTATGACAACACGACACAAAACACAACATAATATCTGTAGATATACTTTCTTTTTGTATAGGAACTTCTGAATACCCGTCAGAAAATTAGGAACGCAACCACACAGTGTAGTAGTGTTTGCCGCTTGCTGTGCCTACAAACAACACGCAAGGAGAGTCAATAATGTATCGTCTACCACATAATTAATGGCTGCTTCTAGTTCGAACCAAGACTCATGAAACATTGCAAACAGTAGAGTGTGTACCTACTATCAATGAAACATAGAGTAAGAACTCAGAGCCGCCAGACATTAGTAATTTTTCAACACATTTGCTGAAAAAATGCATTTACTATACATATAGATTGTTCGAAAGTTAAAAATGACCTTCTCACAGCACCAGGCCCGAGAGACGACGGCGCGTAGGACTACTCATAGTGCTTATAGTCCAAAATCTAGACTACATACTCGTATTTTCTTAGAAGTTTTCATATTTTTCCGTTCTCTGTCAGAATATACCTACACAGGTTATCTAAACTTATAATAAAACCATATTGGTAAGTGGTTAAGTTGATGGTCTATTTGTAAAAGGTAATTTCTAGAAGTACCTATTGAATCATTGCATCACGCAATTGACAAGTGTCTTAAGCTAGTATTTATCCTGGCTAAATGCACTTTTTTTTTGTGACCACGGAACAAAGTCACTTAGAAATCTAGTCAGACACTATCATTGTATTACTTGTGTATTTAATACATACCTACGGTCTAACATCAAGAAAAAAAAATAACAGAAATGGAATAAAAAACAACTTTGCAGCCTCAGCACAACAATTTTGAGAGAACAATTTTGCTTGCTCAGGCTTCAATAAGCCTGAGCAAGCAAAAGATTTTAGTATTGAACCATGCATTGCACTCAGATGTTGAATGATAAACAGAATCTTTTCCGAGGTTGTGAGGTGAAAACGATGATTCTAGTACCATTTTTATCTTAGCGCTACGCGCGCGTGCGTGCGTTTCGTTGTTCGTTGTACGTGTGCGTTGCGGTGGAGTGGGAGGGCGTGTCAGACTCATAGTGACTAAAGCCCACCTGTGTTCCGTCAGTTGCCTTGCTATCCAGAAGGGCCGCGGTGACTCTTTTAAACACAACTTAAGATTGACAAAGAATATGCACCTACTACCAAACGACAGCCTCATCAATGTTTCATACATAAAAAAACATACGAGCGATGCTTCAGCATCACATTGGCTTCCCCCAAACATTGTAAACAACCATTAAGGGCCCTTTATAACCATATAATGATTAATGAAAATCCAAAGCTTGTGACCGTGCGGGCTTGATATAAACCTTTTATAACCGTGTAGCTATGATACTCGTATATGTCTCCACCCAAAAATAGGAATGAGTCTGATTCATGAAGGCCAACAGTCGACAAAGGTCACCGTATACCCTAGACAAGTTTATATCCACCTCACGAAATACTAAAATAGTTGATTGGAGCTAAAAATAACTAGGTTTCGGCATTGTTTTAAAATTTAAAGAAGGCTAGCGTTTTTAATTGTTTAGTATTTAAAGAATAGAACACACCAAAATAGAAAACACCCAGTCTTTGTCTTCTATTTGTTTACACCGTGTTGTGAGTTATTTTGGGAATATCGAACGATGATGAACTTGAAAAAACTGGTAGTGACGGGAAAGGTCGAAGGTAAAAGACCCAGAGGGCGAAGCTTGAAGAAATGATTGGACCAGATCTCCGAACAGCTGGAGTTAACTACCAGCGCCGCCCTCCAACAGGGGACCGATCGGATCAGTAAGAGATAGACAATAGATAGTCAAAAAAGGAGTCACAACCCTCGGCAATGGCGGAACGATTGAGATAAAAAGAGAGAAGCGATATTTAAATATGTTCTTACTCTGTTCTCATCGAAGAGTCACAGATTTCGCCAGTTATGTAAAAGTTGCATTTAATAGAGGACGATTCTATTGGCATTCAACGGGACAAGTCCAGACTCCAGGATGCTGGGCACGCCACAACTGCGGCGGTAAGGCCCCTCTTTGAGGAGTGGATGGAGAGGCGCCACGGCGTCCTCACTTTCCGCCTGACGTAGGTCCTCAACGGACACGGCTGTTTCGAGAGGTTCCTGTGTCGGATAAGGCGGGTGGAAACGCCCGAGTGTCACCACTGTGCGGATCGCCCAGAGGACATGGTAGAGCATGCGGTGGAGTCCTGCAACAAACACTGAACACTGCCGTGTCCTCGTGGAGGCGATAGGCGCCAGCGACCTCTCGCGCTCTACCCAAGCCATGGTACGGAGCGAGAGGGAATGAGAAGCACTCTGCTCCTTCTGCGGAGCAGTAATGCTCGCGGAAGAGGAGGCGGAACGGGTGAGGGAGATTCAACAGAGTCGCCCTAACGCCCCCAGCAGCAGCCGCCCCAGGAGACGCCCTAGGCGTCGGGGGTCGCGGGACGATTTCCGGCCACCATTGGCGCGGGCTTGCGGACGGCGAGTAATGGATAGTTCGCCGTCCGATCAGGACCAGGTCCGAGGGTTGACGCCGCGTAGTGGTCCACGCGCGCCTCTAAAAGATGTCAGCAACACAGACGGGGCCCGTCATGGCCGATGCCTTCCCAAGGGTCGCGCCATAAATTCGAAACAGAGTTACCGCGCCTCCTGAGCACTCAGGCAACTGAAGGATCAGGAGTTGGTTTTAATCAGTAAAAGTCTGACATACCCTCCCGCTCCACCCAGAGCGGGAGAAGTCACAGGATGCGATTTCCCACCCCCACAAAAAAAAGACTCCAGCATGCTACTGAAAAAGTCTGATAGGTAAACCAGATTACACTTTAAACCTCGTATTCAAACCCAGGTCCTCATACTTAAAAGTTACGCTTACGACCACTACACAAATGAGGCTGCCAGGCTCAGTTATAAAGTAAAAAATACATATTTTCGATTAGAATTTGTTACAGTCCTAAGAGTATAATTACTTAGGACTAAACCAATAGACGGTTGGAATAGCCAGCAAGCAACACGTTAATACAAACTTGCATATGTGGTTTTTATTTAATCTGTCCTCGCTAGGGATACAAAATAAATATTTAGGTCCAAAATTCGACCATCATCATCAAAACGTAACATGCTTGCTATAAAAACAAGCGACTTTTAAAATAACACAAAAAAATGCAAAAGGTCTTTAATTTTGGAAGTCGGTGTTTCTAGTTTCTTAACCGAATGCGTGACGCAAAGGAGGGTAATGTGTTTATTTTGTTTCTACTATTTGACACCGATTTCCGAAATTAAAGTCATTTTGCATTTTTTTTAAATCGCCTGTTTTTTTATATTTTTTTTTATTATTCACTTTTCAGTTGTGTGGTGAAAATATGGCAAGTAACTCATTTGGCAAATGAAAAAAGTTCAAAAGAGGCTTCGGCCAATAGCAAATTATTTTGTAAATCGGCGAAATATAGTTCGGTAAAATAATACCATAGAGACATGATACTTCAATGATCTAAAAAAGTCGATTAAAAAAAATGTCAAATAATGCTTATAGCAAATAAAAAACTTTAATTTCGGAAGTCGGTGTTTGTATTTTACTTCTTCGTAATTTGACACCGACTTCCGAAATTAAATTAAATTTTTAGTGTATTTTTTTTTTTGGAAGTCGGTTGTTTTTTTTGTAATTGTTTTTTTATTTTTCACTTTTTAGTTGTTATACCCCAGAACTAAAAACCCCAATAACATGGAACGTTGAATTTAAACATTTGGAGAACACCAAAACGTCATCGAGGTATAATGAAACACACGTGTCGGTGGTTTTGCATAGACTAACTTTTTATTCCTTCAAAGACTACAATAGTGATGTTCTATACATAGAACCGGGTAGTGTTGTTCCATACTAACTAAATAACAGTATACTAACTTTAACATTGCAGATGGCACTAGTAGTGTGTATTTTGATAACAATTCTAACACCTCCACTTATCAAAATAATGTAAACTTTACACGCTGTAATTAGACTAAATTAAAAAAATAACCAATAGTATACAGCCATCAAACAATATGTTGTATACCTAACCTTTTAACAAAATAGGTATGTTTGACACTACTAAGTCCTTTTGTCAATATGTCAGCGGGCATCTCAGACGTTTGCAGATAAACTATTTTAACAAGATTATTAGATACAGCTTCTCTGACAAAATGGTGACGTACGTCAATGTGCTTTGTCCTTTTGTGGAACAAAGGGCTCTTTTTTTACATTTTTTAATATACAGACATGGTTCCAGTTTTGACTTTACAAAGTTGTACTTCAATAAACAATCATTTACTCTTTCATTCCAAGCCCTAGCTGATTGTTTTAAACCATAAATTGCACGTTTCAATTTAAGAACATAGTTATCTTTACAATCTAAATTAGGTGGAACATGCATGTATACATTTTCGTTTAGGTAGCCATTTAGGAATGCTGTAGTGACATCTAAATGAGTAATTTCAAAGTTAAGTTTAACACTTAAAGCAAATAAAAGTCTTAAGGTTGAATATCGAAGCACTGGTGAGTATGTTTCAGTGTAGTCTACACCTTCTTTTTGAGTAAACCCTTTCGCAACCAGTCTTGCCCTATACCGCACCTTATTATCACTTTCGTACTTTTTCTTAAACACCCATTTGCATTGAACTACCCTATCAGCTTCTTTCCTGTCTACGAATTCCCATGCTTGATTGTCATCGAACGCCTTCAGTTCATCTGTCATCGCCTGTCCCCACTGTTCCTTCTCCGGTCCATTCATTGCCGCTTCATAACTGAGTTCTTCACCGCAGGATTCAAGCCCGTCCAAAATACAGAGATTAGTTACGCCGTACCTTTCTACTGGTTTTCTCTTACGCTTACTAACCTCCTCTATTGGAACTTCTTCCTCTGTGATAGACTCATTGTCTGCTTCGGATACTGTTTGGTATGAATCATCTTGGGATTGCGATGAGTCACAGATATACGTAGGGTCATTTGGATCTAAAACTGTATTATCTGTTGTACTATCTTCTCCTTCTGAATTTTCGTCTTTCTCTGACTTATCTTCTTTATTCTTTTCATTTACTACTATCTGAGCTGTGTCCGAGTCTTCTTTCTCCATAATGATGACGTCTCTGCTCGTAGTAATTTTTCTAGTTTTAGGGTTATACAACCTGTATCCTTTCAGATTTTCTGGATACCCAACTAGAATCAACTTGTCAGCCTTCTTATCCTATTTTTTTCTTTGTGTTTTGGGAACATGCACCATTACCTTACTTCCAAAGATTCTGACATGGCTCAGGTCTGGTTTCTTACCTGTCCACCTCTCGAATGGTGTCATTATGCCTAAACTGGCGGCTGGCGTTCTATTTTTCAAATACACTGCAGTATTAACTGCTTCAGCCCAAAAACTTTTGTTGACATCTGATTCAAACAGTAAACACCTTGCTCGTTCAACGACAGTTCTGTTGAACCGCTCTGAGAGACCATTCTGCTCGGGAGTGTGAGGATTGGTCTTCTGATGGACGATACCAGCTTGTCTCAAGAAGCTCTCCATCTCTCGTGAACAAAACTCCCCTCCGTTGTCAGTCCTCAATATTTTTATCTTGTTTCCTGTTTGATTCTCGACCATACCTCGAAAATCTCTGAAATGCTGGAATACTTGGTTCTTCTCTTTCAAGAAGTAGACAAAAGTCATTCTGCTTGCATCATCCACGAATAGAAGAAAGTACTTCGACTGACCAATCGACTTGGTTTCCATCGGCCCGCATAAATCTGAGTGAACTACTTCCAGTAGTTTTTCACTTCTATGGTTAGCTAATGGGAAAGGAAAACGTGCCTGTTTTCCCTCACAGCACACTTCACAATTCTGGATCTGTATATTAGCTTTCTTGTCAAAAGAGACTCCATCTACAGCACCTTCTTTCATTTTCTGCAAAGCCTTACTATTTATATGGCCTAGCCTTCTATGCCACATCGACATGGCCTATCCTTCTATGCCACATCGACATGGCCGATAACATATTCTCTGATTTTATTGTGTTCAATTTGTGCACACCATTGGTCAAATTTGCAGTACCAATAAGTTCATTCACTTGATTATATATCAAACAGATATCCTTTTTGAACGCTATTCTGTTGCCATTAGCTATAAGCTGACTTACTGATAGTAAGTTGGTCGTGAGCTTCGGTATATACAAAACATTCTTCACAATCACATCGTACTGAGAACCGTTTACGCATGTCGTAATCTGTGTTTCACCGACACATACTACAGGTACTGTCGTTTGGTTTGCAACTACGATTTCTTTGTTTTCGTGCACTTGTCGAGTCCGCAGTAAACATTTTTGGTTAGGCGTCATGTGTGCACTTGCGCCCGAATCGACGTACCAGTCTTCTGTGCTATAATTTCCGTTGAAAAACGCTGCACTAAAAGCATTAGCAGGTTTACTTGCTTTTATTTCGGGGCACTTGTTCTTAAAATGGCCAATTTTCTTACAATTATAACATTTTATTTGTTTACTGCCGGTTGACGTGTGATTTGACGTTGACGTTTGTGATTTTCCGCCGCGGTTAGTGTTGCCACTTTTCGACCGTTGCTGTTTCGACAATAATGCAAAGTCTGTTGCAGTAGTGCCAACCTCATCACACATATCGAGTAACTTTGTCTTAATGACGTCAGCGCTAATGGCGACGCCTGAATGTTCAATCGCCATTATCATTGGTGAAAACTTATCTGGGAGTCCGGCCAAAAGTAATGACCCTATCCACTCGTCAGTTATCTCAAATCCTGTCCCCTTCAATTTCTGCGCCGTTTCGACCACTTGAGATACGTATGTTGTCATGGAATCGCAGCTTTCGAGGCGTATTGAAATCAACGATCGAAGCAAACTGATTTTTCGTTGATACCCCGTGTCATCGAACAACTGTTTCAATTTATTCCACACACCAATCACTGTAGTCTCACACTTGATATGCGCGTATAACGAGGAGTCAATAGTCATCACGAGCTTGGCTTTGGCTTTCTTCATCTCAGTTTCACTGATCGACGCTGGCAGGTTTTCAATGTCGATACCCTCGAGTAGCAAAAAGTTACTTGTCGCAAACGCCCAATCGTCGTAGTTTTCGCGACCTTTGAGCTTCGGCACATTTACAAGGTAGCCCGACGTCGACATTTTTACTTTTGCACGAAAAAAATAACCGAAAAACTTATAAAATATGAGACTGGGCCCATAACCTAATGAAACACACGTGTCGGTGGTTTTGCATAGACTAACTTTTTATTCCTTCAAAGACTACAATAGTGATGTTCTATACATAGAACCGGGTAGTGTTGTTCCATACTAACTAAATAACAGTATACTAACTTTAACATTGCAGATGGCACTAGTAGTGTGTATTTTGATAACAATTCTAACAAGGTATACGTATTTTTCGTTTTTGTTCTGTTTCTAAGAAAGCCCTGACGCAATTTCGATAAAATTTATATGGGAGCACCTCGAGAGTATATTCTTTCGAATACAAAAAGAATTTTGAAAATCGGTCCACAAATTACTGAGAAACCGGCGAACATAAAAAAACATACATACAGTCGAACATAGAACCTCCTCCTTTTTCAAAAGTCGGTTAAAAAGACAACGGTCAATAGTGTTTGGTAAAATGAAATTCGAAAAAAAAGAATTCGGAAAAAGTGATCGGTTCCTCGTTTAAAAATATACCCGATATAAAGCGTGTTTCCCGTAATAAATGGTCGGGGAGAGTGATTTATAAAGTGCTTCCCTCCGACAATGGCACACAATAGGGTATCAACGATCCTTTCAAAGTCTGTAGCCTGTATTCAAACCATATAGGTTATGGGTAATGTCTTCTGTTGTTCTGCTTGAGTTATATACCTTACTAACTTTTACTGTTGGCAACGAAAATGCCAATGATTCAATGAAAATTAATATGACTAACTTAGACTAGCTTTAGCTTAGTTTCCGATCTTGTCGCATTAAATCAGCTTAATGTCACTACTGCCCCTAAATGAATGGAGAAAAAAATAAATGGAGGGTAATGTTTTTCGAGAGTTTATATGCTTATGTAAGTCTGTATGTATGTTTATATGCTTATGTAAGTCTGTATGTATGTTTATATGCTTATGTAAGCCTGTATGTATGTTTGTAAGTGTATCGAATTCTTTGGAATTATTTGGCATACCCTGAACCCTAAACTGCTGGATGTATTTCAACAAATGAGATATCATTAAATTGGGTTTGACTGCCAGTGATAAATGTTGAAAAAGCACAAAATGGCGGCCGTCATTAAGTTAGTGAGTTCGTAGTTTTTTGTAACATTATCATGAGGCGTCTCAAAATAAAGGGCATGAAGACGCGATTTCAAAAATATAACTCACTACATGAAAAAGTAATTGGATACCATTAAAAAAAAGTATCACCAACTGCATCAAACTGCTTTAAAAGTGACTTGTTTGGAACTTTTTAGCTGTGTTTTTGCTATCGGTTTTTGATTTTCATTAGTAAGTACCTATCAGAAATTACACATCACCAGCAGCAGAATCTACGTATGTAGGTATGTATATATATCTTTAACTAGCATTTGTCTCACGGCGTGGCTCACGTGGCCTATCCCCTTCGAGAGCCGCGCATTTTTTTGGGATAAATAGTATGGCTTTTAGCGATAGTGGGTTTTCTATCAATACAATAATTTTCATAATTGGATCAGTATTTCCATAGACAAAGTCAAAGTTTATAGTCACCTGAGCGTCATTGCCAAACAACAATATTTTTGGAATTTCATTCTTTTTTTATATACATATAATTTGTGGTAACCCAACATGACTTGGCCTAACATAGCTCCCCACACATGGTTGACTCACGAAAGTCACTTTTTCCTACCTACAATTAGCTTCGGCGGCGGCAGCGCTGGCAAGTGGCACTCCGCTAAATATGATTAAAAGGCAGCTGTCACTGGCCACGAGTGGGAGTCGAGTGGTCTGTGTGGTAGACACTATTAAGCACCGCATACCATAGTAGGGTTACCTCGTAATCTGGCTAACCTTTTCACCATTATTGTATTGGGGTCGGCTTAAAATGCATGGTTCTTGTCCGGCCACGAGAAAATGCAATTTAAACGTATGCATAGATATTGCATATTGTTAACGTTATTTCTACAGCCCGCACAGTGCTAAGTGGTGTTCCACAAGGATCGGTGCTTGGTCCTCTAATATTCATTTTATACCTGACAGACATCAAAAATACGCTTTGTCTTCCTTTTCCGCTATTTGCAGACGCTGCAAAGTTTTTTGGACTTATCACTCTAGAACAACGTAGACAAAAGGGTACGTTCATTAAAATTTACAAAATACTCACAGTTGCAGTCTAGTGGTCTGTGTGTGGATACACTAAGCTTCACGTACCAAAGCCAAACAAAAGCCAAAACCATAGCAAAACCTCATCATCTGCCTAAGTTTTTCACCGGTATGTTGGGGTCGGCTTCCAGTCCAACTGGACGCAGCTACACAGATATTGCTAAGTGCTAAGTGGTGTTCCACAAGGAACGGTGCTTGGTCCTCTTATATTCATTTTATACCTGACAGTCCTTAAGGCATTTTTGAAAATTCGCTTCGCCTGCGTTTATCGGTATTTGCGGATGGTGCAAAGTGAATTGGCCTTATCACTATAGAACAATGTAGACAAAGGGGTAGGCTCAATAATTCTTACAAAATACTCACAGTAACAGTCGAGTAGTCGGCTTCCAGTCTAACCGGACGCAGTTGACTACCAGTATTTTACATCGGATGACGGCTTATGAAACCTCCACAACCACGTTACACATTCGCAAGGCGACGACATTCAGCTAATACGACAGCTCTTATCAAAACTGGTTACTGGTTGGTTGGTTGGTTGGTGGTGTTTGGTGGTGTTACCTTAGTGTAATGTGCAAACTTAGATCTACTAAGAAATCTAATGAGTATCACTATAATTGACTATAAGGCTCTTCGTCCTCGTGTGTTTTCATTAAATATTGCTGCATTTATATTGATACATTCGTAACCGCTTGTTCTCTTAAGAGAATTAGGTCGTTAAGAATCCTATCCTTCCTTCCTACTAATATTATAAATTCGAGTTTGGATGGATGTTTGTTACTCAATCACGCCAGAACGGCTGAATGGATTTGGATGGAATTTGACACAGAGACAGATAATAGTGTAAAATAGCACATAATATGCTGTAATTAATAATGGGGAAAGTGTTAATTCCTCGTGGGCGTAGCCGCTGGCAGAAGCTAGTTTGTTTATAAACCCTAACTTCCTAGCTAATATTATAAATTTGAAAGTAAGTTTATTTGTTATCTTTTTACGCCTAAAGCACGAAACCATTCTCCTGCCCTTATCCCAATTTATTTGGGGTCGGCGCAACATGTCTTTTTCTTCCATACTCCTCTATTAGTCGTCATCTCTGTAGTCACCCCCTTTTTACCTATATCCTCTTTCACACAGCATCCTCTTTCGCCTAAAGCACTAAACCGATCATCATATAATATTTTGCATAGACATTGTCAGGGGTACAGAAAGGACTTATGGTACCTTTCATCTAGAAAAAAACCCGACTGTAAAAAAGCACTAAAAAGTTTCAAAAAAGTCACTTTTTAAGCAGTCTGATGCAGTTGGTGGCTGTTATTTTAGTCCAATTATTGATTTCATGACACCAACTGCATCAGACTGCTTAAAAAGTGACTTACTTTGTAGATTTTAGTGAGTTATATTTTTGGAATCGCCTCCTCGAACCCTTTATTTTGATACCCCACTTAATATAGTTCGAAGACTTTCCTTTTTTCTTTTTCATAATATGGCGTCTGGTTGTCGCCATATTGTGTTTTGAATACTGTCCTAACTTTAGTAGCAATCGCAGGATTAAGATGAATGAATCAATTGACGTAAGAATTATCAAAATCGGCTCACGCGTTTGGCCAATCAACCAATCAATCAATATCTTTATTGTGGATCATAGGTAGGTACATAATACAGGTCTTAAATAATTGAATTAGGATCAACTATGTCCCGCCCATTGGGCATACAATATTTACATACATCGTTATTAAATTAAATTAAATACATTATTACATTATTGTTACAAATTATTATAATTTCATATAAAATATAATAGAGATCATAATTTAGGTAGGTACACATCAGTGGGCCACCGAACGCATCATGACTGAGGGAGGCTGTATTGGAGCAGTGATTTGTCTAACAGGAAATCTTTTATAGAGTAGTAGCATTTGTTTACTAACAGGTCATGGAGATTATTTCTAAATTTTGTTATTTCTGGAATTATTCTAATAGGCCCCGGAATATTATTAAAAATGCGTGAAGCTGTACAAAAGATACTTTCATACATGAAATGAGTATTGCTAGCTACTGTACGCAATTTGTCCTTACGCCGTACACGAGTGTAGTAATCATATAATCCAGTATTATTTTTGACAAATACTGCGGTTTCAAATATGTAGATACATGGTAGTGTTAATAGGTTCATTTTTTTAAAAAATGGCTCACAGGAATCAGTTTCATGTAAGTTACATATGGCTCTGATGCAACGTTTTTGAGCAATGAAAGCACGTTTCTTGTCTGTACTGTTGCCCCAAAATATTGGCCTTTAAAGCGAACCCCTTCCTCCCGTCACCCTTCCCCCACCCTTGCGTCACGCAGTCGGGTAAAAAGAACTGCCCCCGAGCTAAAGAAAAATAACTTTCGACGGTCACAATATGCAATATGCATGAAAAAAAAATTGTTACCTGACCTGTTTATCGATGAACATCCTAAAATAGAGCACGAACAGTGAAATCAGAATCAAAATTGATCGAAAATTAAACGAGATATAACAATTTTAAACAAATATATCTGTCCCTCTCTCGAAAACGCTGTTTTCTATGGCAGTTGTATCGGCGTCATGTCCTTTGACGTCGAGAAACACGTCGGAATTCTTTGTCTAATTATCAACTTTAAAGCTTTATTACTTCGTCGCTGATGATGATATTTTGAAAATTCCTTCATATTTGTTCACTATAGTTAATAAGTCTTCAATTGATCAAATAAAAAAATATCATGCATATTCCCTATTATTTTAGGACGCTAGATGGCGTTACGTGTCTTCTGAACCATTTTGCTCCCGTGTGAAGCCGGGGCTATAGGTGTGTTCAGAGCAGATAATAAACTGTATATAGGTACAATTTTCTGCTCACGCCATTTCAAAGTGATGGATCATTGTAATTGCCTTCAACATGATAGAGGTGAATAATATGCTAATACTGCGTCAAATAAGCAAGCACAGAATATTTGGGTCGGTCATCGCTAAACTCTCCCTTGGCAATGTTTGCGCTGTCGGCTGTTAGACCCTTTTGTACAGATATCAGCGAATAATAATGTCACATATTTTCTTTAGGACGGAAAATTATGGCACCTAATCAAAGTGTAGTATCTTGTTCATAATGCCATAATTTTTTGGCAAATTCTTTATAAGAAATCCACATTTTGCACTTTGAAACTAAAGATCTTTGAATTTTGCTAAACTGTATATTTGTTAATTGCGCTCCAAAACAGAGACGTGGTCAAAAATGTTACCAGGCTGGAATAGTCCTGCCTGGGGTCACGGATAGATTAGAAAGAAATAGAGTTACCGCGGCCCTTGGCACAGAAGCAACTACAGGAACAGGGGTTGGTTAAAAAAAAAAAAGAAAAGGCTGAAATAGTCACATCAGTAGCATGCATGATGACTGTTGGGCAAAAGTTTTCACGCAATGAGTACCCGAAGACGGACATCGTCACCGAGACCGGCACAGAAAGCGTTTGCAGGATGACCGGGATACGTACTACGAAGGCTGCTCGGGCAAAGAGTGCTTGGAAAGATATGGAGAACTTTGCCCAGTATTAGGATATTCTAGGGCAAGAAAAGAAAAATGTTAATTTGGGCCGACGCGCGATATGCTACAACGATTATGACATCATAATGAATATGACATACGAGTCTCTTGAGTGACTTTCGAAGTAAACTTTTTCAGAGCAGCACATGTAACCTACTTAAATATTGTTCTAAGATCTATACATATAATTGCTAACTTTCACACTGGCTGAAACTCCCATTTTTCATAAGTTACATAATTTAGCGCCAGGTAATCTAACTTTTTTCATTTTAATTTCAGCTTTAATACCCAGTTACCTACTTCGGTTTTAAAACCCACTTCATCAAACAATTGTCTTAAACCAGCTTTACTTTATTATGCTAAAACGGAGCTTTTTATATGCTCTAATAGGCTTTTATTTCAGCAGTTTCACAAGTTTATTTTTTCATGTAAATAACGTTACCTAAATTATTTACATGAACAATAAAGGAGAGAAATATTATTTTATACGCTCTGTAATACGACAGAACCTCCTTTTTAGGGTTCCGTACCCGAAGGGTTCAAACGGAGCCCTATTGCTGTCACTCACGTGTCCGTCTGTCTGTCTGTCTGTCCGTAATCTGTCACAAATATTGTTTCAAAGAATTTTTTAACTTTCTATTGACCTATGAACTTGATATTTGGTGATAATACTAAGGTTATGCTTTTAAAAAAACGTAGCTCCACACTAGAAATTAATCCTGTATCGTGCGTGTGTTCACAAACATGTATACTCACATACACAAGATACACAGACCCGGAACAACTATCTGTAGGTCATACAAATCTTTGTTCCGTGCGGGATACGAACACGCGACACGCAGCGCAGCAGCCGAACGCTCAACCACTGCACCAACCGTGTCGTCATCGTGTCGTGTGTCGTTATTTCGTATATTTTACTAACAAATACCAAAACATTGATTGCCCTCATATGGTGCGGAACCCTAAATGTACGAAGTCCGACACGCACTTGGCCAGTTTTATGAAGTCGGTTAAAACTTGCTTTCATATATAAAACTGAAAGAACAGCGCTTTTAAGTTTCTGCGATATACCTAACTAACGCATGAAACACAGGTTTTAATAAAGCTTTTTACGCAGGGCTTACCTACGTATCCCGAATAATTAATTCTTACACCTGTAATCAACATACTTTACCTATTTATATTTTATGTTCACGCAGTAACAAGCCATTGCCTAGGAGGTGGGTATATTACCTACGTTGCTAATTAACACATTTAAACATGACACGTTAACTTGAGAACCGCACGGATCGATCCATCAGGTTAAGTTACGCTTGCCGGGGTTGGTCCATGGATGGTTCACCATCTTTACATACCGAGACTCCTCCGTGCCTCGGAAAGCACGTTAACCCGTTGGTCCCGGCTGTCAAACGTGGATCTTTGACAGTCGTAACGGGTCCTCAGAAACCCGAAAGTCTGACAACCAGTCTTACCAAGGGCACAGATAATATAATACTAGGGGTATCGTATTACCCAGTAACTGGGTTGTGGAGGTCAGATAGGCAGTCGCGTCTTGTAAAATACTGGTATTCAGCTGCATCCGATTAAACTGGAAGCTTCTCTAGGTTCCGTTGCAACCTGTATTGTAGTCATACAACGGAACGTCGTGTCGTGTAACGGAAAGGTGTGGTCATATTTTAATATCTGCATCTGCCTATCGACATGAATAACGTTATTCAAAAAAACCTTAGGAAATTCTCATTTTTTTTTACCTCCCATTCAAATATTGATCAGCTGATGATAACTTTGTCTGGAAAGTACAATTTTTTTTGGGAATTTTCTTTTATTTTTTAGAGAAAGTTGTTAATTTCCATGGGCACAACCGGTTCTTAAAATATGGCCACACCTTTCCGTTACACCCTGTATAGATGGGAACAGGCTAGGCAGGTTGACATTAACTTGAGAGACACCTAATAGCCCAAGAACTTACGCTCCATTGACCATTTACATTTCACAGGCGGAACAAGGAAAACATTAACCAACAGAAATGCCACTGAATTCTCACCATTCACTCTTCAGTAGGCAGAGACACTCCGCTATACCGCCGTCCTTAAGTCCTTAAGCTAAAGTGCCGTTATCTGATATTTAGCGGTTTTTCGTTTTTTGACGGGTCGTCGGAATTGCCTAGTTTAATTCCGCCAAGCCCATTCCATCATCGGACCACTAGATGAACGGCCATCCCACCTACAAAACGTTTTGAGAACATTTTAATTGTAAGTACAGCTAAGGAGTGAAATTCCTTGCTGGATTCGGTGTTTCCTTTTAGTTACAGCCTGGGGTCTTTAAGACCAGAGTTAATAGGTTACTTCGAGGCAAGCGTGCTCCATCGTCGACCTCATCATCGCTTACCATCAGATGAGATAGTGGCCAAGCGCGAGCCTATCAGAGTTAAAAAATAATTGATGCCACGATAATCAGCCAAAAATTTTCTCAAATTTTTGTTTGTGTATCGATTTGTCTAAGCAGTATTCTTCTACTATCAATAGATCCTAAAATAAATAAATAAATTCGCCGTATAGTAGTTTTTTAGGGTTCCGTACCCGAAGGGTCCAAAAAAAGCTCTATTGCTGTCACTCACTTGTACGTCTGTCCGTCGTCATCGTACAGCCAAACGGCTGGGGATACAGTCTTCAAATTTTCACAGTACAAGCATCTTGTTGACCCAAAGCCATACAATTAGTCAAAAATACATTTGGTACGGAACCCTAAATGTGCGAAGTCCAACACGCACTTGGCCGGTTATACGTAATTCAACGCTGCTTTTTGTGCGTATCTCAAAATGTGATTTTGTCAGATAATGGCATTATAGCTTGAGGACGGCAGTGTTTTCCACTCTACTAACACAAAATGTATAGATATATAGACCTTTTGTAGTTCTACCTACTACAAAAGGTCGGCTTCTTATAACGAGTGAAAACGCACACACACATAAACACGTTTGCTCTTCTCTCCTCAAATGGTCAGTGATGTAGCCTACATATTGCGAATTGACGGCCAAGAGAATATTAATTTAAACCTTACACGACAGTGTACACAGTTAGACACACTGGCACAAGCAAAATAAACTATTATTAAGTTTAGATGGATCAAGTAGGTAGTGTCATACTGTTTGTGTGCACAGAAATCCCATTCCTAACTAAACACAAATAAAAAAATAAACAAAAAAAAAATTGTTACTTTTTCACATCTAAACCACTAAACCGATCATCATGAAATTTTGAAAGAAAAAGAAAGAAAATACGTTTACTTGTGGGAAACGACAAAAAGAACACAAACACACAGAATAAAAACGTTCTATCAAAAAATTAAACAGACGATAAAGAACTTAAAAACAAAAAATAAATAAACCTTTTAAGTCTTGAGTATTGAGCTTATTGGTATTTGTTTATATACAAACTTATAAATTATCTAGCTAACTGTAATCAAAACTAAAAACTCCTAACTAAATAAAACTTAAAATCTGGCGTGAAAAAATTCCTTCGCTTCGCTGTCTACTGGAAGTGTGCCCAAAAGACTGGCAGCATTGCCACGTTGTATGGCAATGCTTAACCTCTTCCTTGAGTTTATTTACATAAAATATGAAATTTTATATACACTAATTATTATTTTGAGTTGGCGCCAAACAACAATCTGATTAATTAATTGGTGCTCATTCTGGTTTGCACAAACTAAACTTAATTTAAGCTATTGCTATTTTTTTCTCTCTAATAAAACAATAAAGAGAAATTAGATCTTACAAATTTAGTTGAACTAATATTTCAATACAAATTAAGGGTACACGTAAAAACATGTCTAGTAAAAACACTGTAAAGCGCAAGGTGTAAACTAGTTTGACATCTCTAAATAAGTTCATAGCTATAGCCGTCTTTTTCTCGCCAAAAATATAGCGATTCTCTAATTTTAGTTTAGTGAACAAGAGAATCGGCACCATTATCAGTAGGTAATTAATCATTTTATTATTTGGCGCCGACTTAAAATTAGTTTAGGGACCATTTTGGAATAAACCTCTTTCGAACAAAAAAAATATCTTCCTAATCCGTATACATGGCGGTGGCGGTTTAGGGTGCGTTTCCACTGACGCGGAGCTGGACAGAGCGGAGTGGAAACTTGCAGGAGTCGACCAATCATAATGGTTGGAATCCTCATCGCATCACTCGTCTCGTCAGTTAGTGGACGACACCCAGCTCCGCTTCAGTCGTAACGCACCCTTATGCCCAAACATATATAAAAAAATATATATTTAAACATCTGAATTGAGAATCTCCTCCTTCTTTGAAGTCGGTTAAAAACGATCCACCCACACAACCATAATTATCCTCAACATTCAAGGCACTTTCACTCCACGACCTGTTTTGTTTTTCACCCTGTAATAGCCCAAGACTAAGTGCTAGGACACGCCCCAAGCCGGTCACAGACCACTATTTATATTCATTTACCTTGTCCTTTACTTAGGCTTTCGTTTTTTGCCAATAACTATCTAAGTAACCTTTTTTATAAACCAAACACGCCTTACGTCACTTCTTATAAAGATATTTTCATATTTTTTATTATTTATGATGTTTTGAGGTAGCCAGCAAGACTTGAAGAATAAAAAAAGGCAAATTGTCTCAAATAAGAGCATTCCCAAGAATTGGATACATAAATGCAGTATTTGCTTTTTATTAACCGACTTTCGAAAAAGGAGGAGGTTCTATGTTCGACTGTATGTATGTTTTTTTTTTTTTTATGTATGTCCGCCGAGGTCTCCGTCAGTTGTGGACCGATTTTCATAATTATTTTTTTATCCGAAAGAATATACTCCCGAGGTGGTCCCATATAAATTTTATGGAAATTGCTACAGTGCTTTTTGAGAAACTGAACAAAAATGAAAAATACGTGTACCTCGATGACGTTTTGGTTTTTAGTTCTGGGGTATAACAACTAAAAAGTGAAAAATAAAAAACTTTTTTACAAAGAAAAACAACCGACTTCCAAATTAATTAAATTTTTAGTGTATATTTTTTTTTTGGAAGTCGGTTGTTTTTTTTGTAAAAAAATTTTTTTTCTGTAGTGTATGTACGGTATTCAAACTTGTATTTTGGTAGTCGGAATCTTCAGAGGAGGAACATTAATCAAAAATCGTGTCAACTTGAATGTTGTGACGCAGTTTGAGGGTAGTAGGTCGGTATTACAATAACACACACACACACACAACAGCTATCACAATAATATTATAACGTCGATTTGTACCTATGTTCGTGTGTGTGTATGTCAAACGGCGATGGGCGGATTTGGATGAAATTTGGTACCAGAATAGCTTATATCGGCGGAGGAATGAAGAAAATGTCGTGAGGAAAGTCTTGTGTTTGGATGTAGATGGCTATAAGAGTAGGGGAAGGCCAAAGTAACGATGGTTGGACTCTGTGAAAGAGGATATGGGTAAAAAGGGGGTGACTACAGAGATGACGATTAATAGAGGAGTATGGAAGAAAACGACATGTTGCGCCGACCCCAAATAAATTGGGATAAGGGCAGGAGAATGATGAATAGCTTATATCATGTACCGCCTCAGAATCAATAAATAAAAAAAAGCTGGTAAAAACAGTTTCAAACAAAACGCATGACTAAATGAATTTACTTTGAACATTTTGTTTTTTCTGAGTTTTTTTATGTTTAATTAATTATTCTGCTATTCGGGGTGGAGACAAATCCAACAGATCAAAGATCATTAAGGTACAAGCGCCAGGGTAGCCCACGAAATTCAAATTTTCTTACGTATTTTGCAATGTGCAGGTCAGTGTCAGATTGGATCTTGGTCAAAATTTGATTGGCGGCCGTAGCAAGTATGTATTTATATAATAATATTATAAATGCGAAAGTTTGTATGTTTGTTTATTTGTATGTTTGGCTGAAGGTATCGCAAAAACGGCTGAAGGGATTACAATGAAATTTTGCACACACGTAGGTCATAACCTGGATTAACACATAGGCTACTTTTTATCCCGGTAAATGACAAGACTTAGCGAAGGCTGAGATGGAAGTAGAAATCCAAAGTCAGGCTGAACGAGCGCACACGCTCAAAAAGTACTAGGACACCAGAAACATGAGAATTATTTCCAGGGCTGAAATCATGAGAGATAAAGACTCACAAAGTACCAGGAGAACAGAATCATGAAGAGGTATTTTTGGGGCTACAATCCTAAGCTGTATAGCTTCACAAACCAACTGGAGACCAAAATCAATAACAAAAGTTTCCGGGGCTTAAATCCTGAGCGGTATAGATTAACAACCTACGAGGAAATCAGAATCACAAAATATATTCCGAGGCTGGCATTATGAGAGGTAGAGATTCACAAATTACCAGGAGACCAGAAACGTGAAGAAGTAAAATTTCCGAGCGGTATAGATTCACGCACTACCAGGAAATCAGAATCACAAAAAATATTACAAAAAAAAAGGGTGGGATCAAGAGGTAAAAAAAAAGCATCTTGAATAAGTATTTTCGGGGCTGGAATCCTGAGCGGTATAGATTCTTAAACTATCAGGAAAACAGAATCATGCAGAAGAGAAATTTCAGACCTACATGCGAATGAAGCCGCAGGTACAGGTACCTGGGTGCCAAAATCATGAAAAAGTTAATTTAACATAAACAACAAAACTTCGACGTCAAACAAACGCAAAAACAAAATATATATAGATAGCCCATAGAAAAGAGATGTTCTGCGTAGCGCAAAAAATCGCCGTCCAACTTTGGCAAGCCCTGCTAATGTCCCGGGCCTGCGGACGGCGAGTAATGGGTAGCTCGCCGTCCGATCAGCACCAAAGAGTTGTCAGCATACATGACGGGGCCCGTCATGGCCGATGCCTGCCTAGGAGTTGAGGATAAATTCGAAAGAGTTACCTCGCCCCTGGGCACTCAGGCAGGGAAGGAACAGGGGTGGGCAGAGTGGGAGAAGTCATTGGATGATTTCCCACATCCCCAAAAAAAAACAAAACCCTGCTAATGTAGGAAATTCTAATTTATCAGGATCCTAGCACGTACTAACTATTAATTTTTCACAAATGTTTTATTTTTCTCTGGACTCAATCCGGAAGTCTACGCAGATGGAGTCACGGGCAAGAAGCTAAGAAGTGGTGAAGGGTCTGTCTTTATGTAGAACGACGTTCAAAAAGTTCTGGCTCACAACCTAATTTGAATAACTGACTTTGGATTTTAATTTAACCTCAGGATATAGCAATCAAATTTATAATCATACTTTTGACGCGGGCGAAGCCGCGGGCGGAAGCTAGTAGAATTATAATCATAAAAATCATCAATACAACTCCTTTTTTCTTTTTTTTTTTTTGGGGGGTGGGAAATCATCTTAAGACTTCTTCCGCTCTAGGGTGGAGCGGAAGGGCGTGTCAGACTCTTACTGACTAAAACCCACCCCTGTTCCTCCCTGCCTTGAGTGCCCAGGGGCGAGGTAACTCTTTCGAATTTATCCTCCACCCCCGGGCAGACAACTCCTTCAGTTAGTAATGTATTTGGTACGGAATCCTTAATGTCCGAAATCCGATACGTACTTGGCCAGTTTCTTTGTTTACGAGACAAAAGAAAAAATACGCGTCCAATATTTTTTGGTAGATAATCTAACTAACGGAGCATTTACATTTTTTTTAGGAAACTACCCTATTCCTCGTTAGTAAGAATACTTAGTTACTTGCATAACATGTAGATTATCCCAACCATTAAAATTGAAGTTAAGAAAGAAAAGAAAGAAAGAATTTTTTTTTATTTTGCACAGATTACAAACGCAAATTAATTTACAAAAGCCTAGTATCCAAGCAAAAATAAATAATAATAGTTTATACAAATATATGACTTTAAAAAGACAAAACCAGAAGAAAACGAAATTTTAAATACCAAAGAATATTACAAAACCTAAAAGTGTTTTTTTTAGGGGATTTCCAAATAAATATGGTGATTTTAGGGGTTGTTGACTTTAACATTAGGGGTAAATATTTTTAGGTCTTTCTAGGTCTTCGTACGTACAATAGTATTGTCAGAAGTTGACGTCGATTGAAAGGACTCATGTTCAAAGACGTGAACGCTCTGCTGTGGCTCTGCGTATAATGACGTCTGAATCACGGATTGGGATCGGAGGTAGTGCGTAAAGCAATATCCGAATTCGGTCCGAGTTTTCTAGATCTGTATTTTCACGGATAAGTATCGGATTCGGATCAGACGTAGTGCGCAACCGCTATTACAGGTTCGGTTTTTTTTTTGCTTGTATGTGTAGCTAACAATTAACATATAAATTTTATTCAATTGGTGTTTACCTCTAAGTGATTTTTACACTGTGTGAAAGATTTCTTGTAAAAGTTTTAGTGTTAAAAATTGTTAGTGAACCTAATAATTCTACATAAAAATAAAATAAATACTTCAAGTAAGTTTTCTAATGTATGTAGCGACATCTATACCCAATACACGCAAACTAAACATACGAATAAGTATCCTAGATGGCGTTATCAGAGTTATCTACGCGTTTTACATAAAGAACAATGGCAAAATTTCTGCAGGACATGGACCACAGAGTACATTATAATATATAGAAAACATGGACTTCACTTTTATTTTTCATGTCCCAAAATAAAGTATAGTTAGATTGGTTTATTAACAAATGAATAACTTTTTCTTGTGGCTACTTATTGAGATATTTCTTGGTTTTTTAAGACCTTGAAAAATAAGGGTATTTTTCATATATATGGCATAATTGTGACGCCATCGTTTCGTAGTCTGGTACGATTTGACCATCCTTCTTTACAGAAACCCTGCAGCAATTGTGGGGCAGTAGCAGATTACACCCATCTGGTGAAAAGAGCTTTCCATATCTAAGAATGATGAGGTCGATGAGCTTTGCAACCTGTTTCCATGCCTCACATAATTACTACTGTCCAGAAACACTCTTCTGAGCATTGCACAGATATTTTCACACCATAGTCGTTTCATTTTCTAATCTTGTAGATAGTGAAAGAAGCCTTGACCTACTTCAGCACTTTGTACGTTAAGGAGCTTGAGATAAAATACAAGCTTTATAGGTGATTGGGTTACCGCAAGGCTGCGGTTTAACATATGTACTTACATGCCCCATCTGGTAATTGAAAACTGCGTGAATATTCTATAACTGAATTAGATTGGGTATTCTAGAAAAAATCTAAAAATATACCTACTATTGAGATAGCTTAGGCAAAAAGCAGTCGGAAAATGTTAGTTTTAGTTCATAAAATAATTAAATTAATTTTAAAATTCAATTCAAAGTTCGATTCGGTTTTTTTTATTTGTTTTTTAATACCGTGAAAAAGTTGCCGCAATGTTATACGTCATACGGCCGTTTTTGGTACTTTTGCTTACTACTTTGAATACAAAACATTTTAAGTCCTGTTTTTAAAAAAAATACTTTATCCTCTTTGTAACAAACGTGACGTTGGATTCTTTAATATTTATTTTATATGCGATGCTACGATTTTTTATTCAATGAGGGCGCCACTTGGCGGGTAGTAGAGCCTTAAGTCTGGCGATTCGTCGGGTGGTACCCTTGGTTCTCCGCAAGGAAACTGCTAGCATAGCACACCTCTCCATTGCCCTTTGGGTGACTTGTAGCCTTCTGATGAGTCCCATTCTGAGCGACCACCTTTCAGTTCTATAAGCTATCACTGATGAGAAGATACAACGCAGCTTCCCTAATGCTGCCCAGCCTAGTCGGATTCGAATTTACCTCTTACTCAAAGTTAGACCTAACAAACTAGACCGCTTGTATATATACGAGTGATAGGGAATAAGCGTGATTGTTTTTCTTATCTAACCGGTTTATTGATAATAATACAAAGATGGAACACAATTGATCGAAAAACAAACGAGATATAACAATTTAAACAAATGTATCTGTCCTTCTCTCGAAAACGTCGTTTTCTATGGCAGCGGCATGGGCGTCATGTCCTTCCTTTAACGTCAGATTTTACGTTGGACTTCTCTTTCTATTTATCACCCTTAAATGAACTTCAGTTCTGATGTAGACATTAAAAAAAAATCTTTCATGGTTGTTTATTTATTTATTTACACTTCATGCAACAAAAGTACAAAGGCAGACTTAATGGCTCAGGCATTCTCTACCAGTCAACCAAGGGTGGTGGAGAGATAATAAGGCAGGTGCATAGAAAAACACAACAAACAAAGTAATTCTATTAAGTAAAAATAATAAAAACCGAGAACGAATATATACATATATATATAAACTAAAACATAAATATATATTTAATATAATAAATACCTATATATCTTTATTAATATAAAGTAATAGTAAAGGGTTTTTGAGACGACTCTATTCTTTGTGTTTAAAATAATTCCGCAACTTCCGCTTAAATGCATAATGACTGGTGGCTGTCCTAAAATCGAGAGGAAGCGCATTCCACAGAAGGAAAGACTTAATATGAAAGGAAGAATGAACAAAATCAGAAGTATGAGAAGGGCAAAGCAGAGATTATTAGAAGAACGCTGATTCCTAATTCCATCGAGTGTAAAGTCTCGATCTTGATTAGAGTAAGTGTGACATAGTAGTCCGAGGCATAGCTAAGATACTTTTAGTATTAGAAAGCTGCAGTTCCGCATGAGTATATTATCACGCCAAGAATACAAAACATTCATGGTATTATCTCATGTAAAGTGGGTATAATTTAATTTTTCTCGCCTGTCATAGTTCTTTTAAAATCACTGCGTGATTGTGAAGACTATTTTGCGATTCAGTGATTCGTTTTGCGAAATATTAAACTTTAAAGTTATATTTTTTGTTCGAGTGGAGCCTTCCCCCTACTAAAAGCTAAACTATTAGGCTTGATAAAACTGAAAAAAAAATGTGATGGTAGTGTATCTTCTTTAGCCTCGCCTTATCCCGTTACACGGGGTCGGCTTTCTTTATCATGCGGCGCCATGTTGTTCTTTGTTTGGTGTCTTCAATGCTGACATTGAGGCTTCTCATGTCCTTTTGGACATTTGTCATCCACGTGGTTTGCGGTCTTCCCCTACCCCTTTTTTTAGTAGCCATGGAAAGGCACTTCTTCACAACATAATCATCAGGCCTTCGCATCACGTGCCCATACCATCTTAGCCTTGATTCGGACATCTTGTCAGTGATAGGTGCAACTTTAAAACTTCCCCTAATGTGTTCATTGCGTACTCTGTCCTTGAGTGTCACTCCACCCGCCCATCTCAGCATACGCATTTCAGTGGTGTGAAGCTTTTGTTCATGAGTTTTTTTGACTGCCCAAACTTCACTACCGTACAACAGTGCTGGTCTTACTGCTGTTTTGTACACCTTGCCTTTTGTTCTTACTGGCATCTTCGAGTCGCATAGCACCCCCGTTAGAGTACGCCACTTCATCCATCCAGACGTCGTTCTCTGTATTATGTCTGCTTCTATAGAGCCATCCTCGGAGAGAACTGATCCCAGGTACTTAAAGGTCTTAACCCTAGGGAGAGCCGTGCCATTGAGCGTGATGACAGGATTTAATGGAGCATGGGAATTGAAGTTGCAGAACATGAATTCCGTTTTTGTCCTGCTAATACGTAGGCCATTTTGTTCCAGCGACTCTCTCCATCTTTCCAGGTCTTTCTGCAGCTCTTGCATATTATCGGATATAAGGACTACGTCGTCCGCATACAAAAGATTCCATGGAGTTGGTTTTTGGATTTTTCGCGTTAGGTAATTCATGACCACGTTAAATAACAAAGGACTCAGTGCACTACCTTGATGGACGCCAACTTTTATGTTAAAGCTGTCAGATAGACCGGCTGGCCGGATGGTAGTGTATAATAACGAAATTTCAAGGAAAACTATTATACCTAAGTTAGCTTTGTTGGCATAAGAGTAATATTCGCCCAACTTATAAAATGTACAAACTTGGAAAATTTCTTACAAAACACAAAAACTCCTTTCTTTTTCTTTTCCCTAAAAAAAATATTAAGGTGAAGTTGTTACTTGTTTAAATTTTAAAACAAGTAACATTTTGGAAAAATAAAAACTTTTTTCGTTTTAAATTTAAAGTTTATTGCCCGTTAAAACGTGAACTCAATTAATATGTTCATAGTAATAAACATAAAACCTCCTTCTAAGTCCGCATGTTATAACGGGCGACTACGGAACCCTACATTGCGCATCGCCCGACATGCACTTGGCCGGTTTTCCATATTTATTTTAACTAAGACCTACTATTTAGGAAGCTCTACTGAGGTCATCGAGCATTATAATGAGGTATACCACTATAAAACCAACGTAATCCATTACAAAGGAGAAAAAAGGAACAAAAAGCACGATGAGGAAAACGAGGCAACAAGAACAAGGAAGATTTGATTAAGGAAAAGGAAGCATCTTCATCATAGGAAGAGGAAAAAGTCCCAATTTCTTTAATTAATAGAACCTCTAATAAAACTGTAAAGTAAAGCCATTAAAAATAATCTAAGCCATTCGCAAGTATTAATTTTAGGAAATATTTCCATAATTAACTTTTCATAGATTTAAATTAGAAATTCTCACTTAATTGTGAGTTACACGTGCCGACGTAGGTGTTCTGTTGACTGTTTTTCTAAGTTAAATATCCCTATTTAGGTGGTTTTCCAATGCTGAGTCAGAGCAAATTTATGAATATTCAATAAATAAATAACAGAACCCTAATAAACAATACCTTTTGTGCAAAGAAATTTGTATTTGTTTATTCTTCATTTGTCAGACAGCATGAAACATAGAATATTGTATTTTATAAAAAAACAGTCGAGTGCGTGTCGGGCCACGCGCAAGGTAGGGTTCCGTAGATCGTACTTCACCTAAGTAATTTTTGAAGTTATACATCTTTTGGCGCGTTAGGAAAAATTGATGAGAGTAATTTTTTACGATGCGCGCGCACACCGTCACAAAAAATCTACAGCCTGAAGTTAGCTAGAACCGACACCCTGAAGTTAGCTATAGTCTGTGGTTCATGAAGAATGATTGTTTTCCTTTTGTAAACTTTGTGACAGTTTGGTTTTTTATCTTGTTACGCCAAAGAAGTATAACTTCTTACGTGCGTACACACTTTTTTTTCCAAGGATTTTTTATTTTGTACGAAAAACAAAAAACCATTTTATAAGTTGGGCGACTATTACTCTTAACAGAGCTAACTTAGCCGTGATAGTTTTCTTTTTAATTTCGTTAAATATACTACTGCCGTGAATTTTTTCACATATCAAAAGCAACCATTTAACTAGCAAAAAAAAGGAGGGGGGGACACGATTCTAACAAAAATCAGCAATTTAAAGCTTACTACGCAAACGGATCCCTGAAACGAGAAATGGTTTTCACAGACCCGAAATATTAAATTAATTAATTTTTGAATGGCCCTATCCCACGACACCCCCCACCATGGGATAGACAAGAAAAAAAAGGATACCCACTTTACCTATACAGAAGGTACTCTAAATTAAAAAAAAAAAAAAAACATTTTATTTTATCACTTTGTCGGCATGATTAAAGGTACATGCCAAATTAAAGATTTCTAGTACTAAGAGTCTCTGAGCTAAGCCGAGGACGGACGGACAGACGGACATGGCGAAACTATAAGAGTTCCTTGTTGACTTCCTAGTTTATTCTACGGAACCCTAAAAACAGTACTAACTTGTTCGTATGAACATATTATGCTATATGCCTAGGGGTAGCGGATAAATTCGTAACAGATTTACCGCTCCCCTGGGGACTCAGGCAGGGAAGGAACAGGGATGGGTTTTAGTCAGTAAGAGTCTGACACGCCCTCCTGCTCTACCCAGAGCGGGAGATGTCATTGAAAGATTTCACAACCAACAAAAAAAAGAAAATGTGTTGTAGCATACGGCGTTTTGTTGTTTCTGCCTACCATCAAGGGATTAAAGGCGTGAGTATAATATATGTATGAATGTGTCTCACTTTACCTCTTAAACGGCAGCCCATTTACATAAGCAAAAGGATTTTAATAGCTGAAGAGTAACTAAGCGAAAAGCTAAAGTATGTATGCCAACGCTTCACAAAACTCTAGACTTTGCTGCATCTCGCCCAAATTGCCACTTGAAATTATGGCATTATTTAATTTTAATCTCACGTTCCTCGTTACTCTAGTTTTAACAGACGCATTTTCAAGTTTTGTCTATTTTTATATCATCATCATCATCATCATTTCAGCCGAAACACATCTATATGTTTTTTTTTTTACTATTTTTATATGTCCTACACTAACTGAGCATATTTTGTTGGAAAAAACCGAACCCATACGTATTAAATATTTTTGAAATAGTTTCATTGTACACGGATTCTGTGATTCCTCATAGCAACAATCTGGGGGCTTGTGAGTCAAGAGTGAATAGGTTGCTTCTAGGCAAGCATAATCAAAGCTTGCCATCAGTTGAGATACTGCTCAAACGTTAGCTCGTCAATCAGCATCATTTGAGAGCAGTGGTGATGAAATAATTTACACAAAGTAAAAAGCCTGTCTGGGTTTGAACCTGAAGCTCGTCAATGGTAAAAGAAAAAACTTTTTCTAGACAGACAGAAATAACAGTGGCGACACCCAGAAAGTCCCGAGGCAATGAAGCTTGACTAGCCCCGGAGAGACTATACAACTGCCTTGGATCACACAACGAATATAATTAGAAAAGAGCGAAGGAGTAAGAAATTACTGGGGCATATCTTAAAATTTTATGGAGCCTTAGATGACGTCAGTGTATACGAAGAGCTTTCTCGAATTCTGATACTTGAGATCGTTCGCCACTCCCTAGGTTTCTCCTAACTTTGCTAACTATTTTATATTCATAGCACTACAACTGAAACTTGAACATCGTATTTTACACCCCAGCAAAACGTTAATCCTCAACATCAGTTATTTTAACGCGTCAGGCCCCTCGTGTCGCCATAACAATAGGTTTTTAATTGAGTCTGCTAATGAGGGACTTGTCGCGTTAATTTTATTCTGATTTTAAAATGCAATAAAAAACTTTTTTACAAAAAATACAACCGACTTCTAAAAATTGCAAAATAACTTTAATTTTGGCAGTCGGTGGCAAACGAAGAAACAAAATACAAACAGTAATTTGTATTCAAAAAAAAAAGTTTTTTTTTAGCTTTTTAGTTGTTGTAGGTACCCCAGAACTAAAACTAAATAATAAAGTTATGCCCGAATGGATAACTCCAATAACATGGAAATTGAACATAATTGGAGACAACCATTGGAGACAACCAAAACGTCATCTGAATAAACATATTTTTTATTTATGTTGATTTTTTCAAAAAGTGCTGAATCAATTTCGATAAAATGTATATGGGACTACCTCTGAAGTATTACTTACCAAACAAAACATGAATCATCAAAATCTATTCACAAAAGGCCGAGAAATCGCGTAAAAAAAAAAAACAAAAGACAGATGACGAGAAAGAAATTGAGAACTTCCTCCTTTGGGAAGTTGGTTAAAAAATATACATTAATAATTCTTCAAACGAAAACCATATCACATAACACCCTAAATCGAAACATGGAAAAACTACCACTACTAGATATAAAGCTACTACCGCTAAATATATATGTATACGTCTCGCAAAATTCATGACGCCTAAAATATTTATCTCTAGAAACACTCGATGTTGCAATTTCATTAAACTAGGTCGTTTTAATAGAAGCTTGTCTTACCCTATAGGGAATAAAAGCGTAATGTTACGTTATGATAACGTAATTGGGTGTACCTACTTAATTTAGTATAGCCTAAGATGACGTCTGTGCAAACGAAGAGCCTCCTCAAATTACGACACTTCAGAACATCCGGGGCTCCCAGGGTACTACTCCAGTACCCTATTAACTAACCTTGCTGACTACCTCTTAAACGTAGTGTAAATAAAATGAGAAACACCTATTAACGCCCGATATTTTGATTTATTTTCGTTGGACCCCAGTTTTAGATCCCATTTTTTAGAGTTCCGTACTCAAAGGGTGAAACGAGAGCCTTTTACTAAGACTCCGCTATCCGTCCGTCAGTCTGTCTGTCTGTCCGTCTATCACCAGGCTGTGTCTCATGAACCGTTATAGTTAGACAGTTGAAATTTTCACAGATGATGTATTTCTGTTGCTGCTATAACAACAAATACTAAAAAAACTATTTTACAAAAAAATAGAACCGACTTCCAAAAAAAGTGCAAAATAACTTTAATTTCGGAAGTCGGTGTTCCTGTTTTATGTCTTCGTTTTTTGACACTGGCTTCCGAAACTAAAGTTATTTTGCACTTTTTTTGGAAGTCGGTTCTATTTTTTTGTAAAAAAGTTTTTTAATTTTCACTTTTTAGTTGTGGTTCCCCATTAAACTGTGTTAACAATTCATAGACATACGATAGCAGCAATCGCGGTTGATTTGCTGTCAATTTTTGAAGAGTTCCGTTGTCTGTCTCCAGAACCCATCATCAGATCTTTTTGAAATTTAAATGGGACCATTTCGGAATAAACCCCTTTCGAATAAAAAAAGAATTTTGCAAATCCGTCAATACAATGAAGGAAAAAAAAATACAAACATCCGAATTGATAACCTCCTCCTTTTTCGAAGTCGGTTAAAAAACAGAATCAAATAAATTTTTAAAGGAGCTCCCATACAACAAACGTGATTTTTTTGCCATTTTTATAGATAATGGTACGGAACCCTTCGTGCGCGAGTCCGACTCGCACTTGGCCGGTTTTAAAGTAGTATAGATGGGCCCATTTGCTATTTCCATTGAATCCCATGATATAACAACATATGTACTTTTCAGAAGAAAAGTGATTTACTTTTATGAAACATATATTTTAAAAACAAGCGTGTGATCGGCCCACCGACTATTAAATGATGAATGAATAATAATAATAATAATATATCTTTATTTCTCCTCACAAAACAAGACCTTAGAATATAATACAAACATAAAACTCAATTCCAGAAGACAAATCACAGTCAAGTTTTTGTGAGGAGCTGGTGTCTATTATAGGTATACACCTGTATTACAGATCACCAGAATGAAAGATAGAAGAAAAAATCATATAGCTATAAAGAATTTCTAACACGAGAAATGAGTGCAAACAAACGTTATCAACCAAGTTTGTCATATTTGTGATGGATGTCTAAAACTATCTCAATTAGTTTATATTACATTCTAGTACCACATTACATTAGCACCAATTTTCTTTTTTATTAGAAAACATTCGTTAGTAAACGAATGTTTTCTAATAAATTTTCCTTCATAGTAATGCAGGAAAATATCGCAATGAGACATGACAGTCTGAAACAGAACGAACAGGGTGTGCTGGTTAATTTCCGTTCCTTTTCTGTGTGAAAGGAGGTATTTCCTTTACAATGGGACAACTACTCTATAGGTAGATATTCAAACGCCTGTATAAATCAAAGAGTTTGATTTATACAGGATTATATTGTAACTCAACTGTTTGTAACTCAGTACAAACCGACCAAGTACGTGTCGGACTTTGCACATGTATCTATTTGGGTCAACAAGATGCTTATTCTGTAAAAATTTGAAAATTGTACCTCCAACTATTTGGCTGTAAAACCTGTGTGACAGACGAAGGAGAGATAGACGGACAGACGGACACGTGAGTGACAGCAATAGGGTTCCGTTTGGACCCTAAAAAATGTAATTCGACATATTCCTGGCAGGAGTGCAATTAAGCACTCGTATATTTTTTTTGTTTTTAAATATATGTTCTTAGAGTTCGTTACTATTAACATTTTTTTTTAAACTGTTAATTAAAACTTGGATTTTCTCGAAACCCATGGGTTATCGCCTTTTTTTTGTAGGGGTGGGATATCATCTAATGACCTCTCCCGCTCTGGGTGGAGCGGGAGGGCGTGTCAGACTTTTACTGACTAAAACCCCCCTCTGTTCATTTTTTTTTTTTTTTTTTTTTTATGTTTGATAGGCTCGCGTTTGACCACTATCTCACCTGATGTTAAGCGATGATGCGGTCGAAGATGGAGTTTTTGGTTTAAGTTTAAGTTTAAGTTTTAAGTTCATTCCCTGCCTGAGTTCCCAGGGGCGCGGTAACTCTGTTTCGAATTTATCCGAGACACCTGGGCAGATGGGTTGCCGCCAAGGCTTACGCGGGTGCTTAATTGTTGCAAAAATGTCACACTATCCCGTTGTGCTGGGAATACTTCGAGTTACCAGTAACCCTATTTAGCGACCCTCTAAACCGTAGTACAAGAGATGAAAACTTTTATTCTTTGATCGTGACCATTGTTGTAAGTTGAGTTTTTTTATTTATTAATCAATAAAGTTGCGATTTTTTTTTAATTATTATTGATAGGCACGCGTTTGATCACCATCTCACCTGATGGTAAGCGATGATGTGGTCGAAGATGGAACACGCTTGCCTAGAAGTAACCTATTGCGTGCCAGGAGCAGTTTTTGACGAATCTTTAATGTTTTTTTAGTTTAGTGCTTTGGAGAGATAATGTTTTTCTTTTTTAATTTTGTTGCTACCTTTTATTTGAAAAGTGCAAATGGCATTAATCTTAGTTTTAACATAATCTATCAAGTGACATATTAAGTTACAGTTAAATTGTGTCTTATGTGCTATAGATCGTAATTAATTATTAAGAATTTTGTTCTTACTAATATACTTCTACAAAAACCTTGTGCGTTTTGATTTTTGGGACGTTTCTACTTTTAGGCACGAATTAATTTATACTTGTAGGCTATTTTATGTATTTTAGTTTTGGTGTGCTTACTACTTGGTACGTCTTTTTAAATAAGTTTTGATTACATTAGACATTTTTTTTGAGTATCGAGTCGAAAATATTTCCTTTTACAAAATGATTTCCTTGATGGTAACTTAATAAGTTCGTTAATTAAATTACTTGATGTGTTCGTAGCATAAAAAAAGTTACACAAGTTCAGATATGTTTTGATTTCATTACCAAAAAAAAAAACATTGCTTTTTGTATACCATCAAGCCTGATGTGAAAATATTTTCCTTAACCGCACTTCCTGTTTTTAACCCTTTTTCCTGCAGTATTTAAAAAAAATCAAATATCATAATAAATACCTATACAGTGTAACATTAAAAAAAACACTCATAAACTTACTTTCAAAACTCAATCCGAAGTTAAACACAAACTCGCAAATAGTTTAAACGTTTTCAAATCCATAATTCACTTTAACACAAACATTTTAACACTATATGTATAACATTACAACACACACACAGTTTACTTAGCACTAAACTTAATTTATACTAAACACCGCGAGAGATTAAATTTTCACTTCTTCAAGGAAAAGTTGTAAACTTTCGTGAACTTTTGCAACAGAGGGGCGGGTGGTTGCCGCGAAGGGTTCCGAAAGACTGAAAGCTTGAATGAAAGCACTGGAAATTGTTGTACGCATGCGCAGGGAAATGCAATGTTTTCATGTTTTGTCAGCGTTCCTTGATGTGTTTGGCGGTGGTTTAGTGCCTAGCTTTAATGCTTTAGGATATGATTGTTTTTATTGTATAAAACGCTTTTTTATTGTTTTGTTTTGTTATGGTCTTTAAATATAAAGTTTCAAGTGCATTGACTCAATATTTTAGTAAATGGTACATTTTATATGTAAATAAATTTTGTAAAAAGATTAAAACTCTTGTTTGTTAGTTTGTAGAACGCCTTTATGTGTTTGGCGGTGGTTTAGTGCCTGGCTTTAATATTTTGGGATATTTGTTTGACAACACTTTATTATGGTTTTGTTGTGATAAGGTCTTTGAATGTAAAGTTTCAAGTGTATTGCCACAGTATTTTAGTAAATGGTACATTTTTTTATGTAAAAATATGTTGTAAAGAAATAAAACTTCTTGTATGTTGGTTTGTAAAAGGAAATCTCGAGATTCTATCAGTCATAGAAAACTACACAATTGTCTAAGCTACTTTTGATTCCGAAAATTCAAACTGCCCACACGAAGTTTGAATTTTCGGCAAAAATAGTTTGCAGAGGTGAAATCGCGGGCAAATCTAGTTTTAAGTAGGCATAGCTTTAGGTGCGTTGATCCAGTTCTTTTATAAAACGTGTTGCTTTTTTTGTATAATGTTTAATATATGAGACATGTTTGTGGAGCTTGTCATTTCACGTGATCAGTTTGTTTGATTTAAATATTACAAAATTACTCTGAATAAGCTTTCTATGTTAACTTATTTTAAAAGCTTTGTAATACAATCAGTTACCGTTAAGAATAATTTATTTCTCAAAAGAATTACAATGAACTTCACTTACATTATTTAACAATAAACTAGCACAACTGATTGTATTAATGAGCTTAATACAATCAGTTATGATCAATGGTATTATAAAATGAATTACAAAAAAGAAAGATACGCTATGTTCATACTGCAAATCGGCGCGGCGTTCAGATTTCGTGGAGTTGTTATTACAAATTTTACTTAAGTGTATAGTAGTTATGGTATGAAATTCCTTCATATTTTGGAACCATAGTTTTACACTCTTAAAACATAACTTGGCATCATAGATATATCGGGTGTAAAAAGACAGTTTCCGAAGCTGAAAGCCACATATTCTAACCAGTATTTGAAGCATTTTTTTCCACTAGACCATACCAGGGAATCCACTGGTTCTGGAGATATTGAAGGCCAGTCGCAATTTTTTTTTTTTTACTTTTTTACGAAAATGAATTCCAAGTGTTATTACTAACCCGGGCCTGCGGACGGCGAGTAATGGGTAGCTCGCCGTCCGATCAGCCCCAGGCCCGAGAGTCGACGGCGCGTAGTGTTCCACGCGCGCCTCAAAGAGTTGTCAGCAATAAGGACGGGGCCCGTCATGACCGATGCCTGCCCGGGGGTTGAGGATAAATTCGAAACAGAGTTACCTCGCCCCTGGGCACTCAGAGCAGCAAGGAACAGGGGTGGGTTTTAGTCAGTAAGAGTCTGACACGCCCTCCCGTTCCACCTTAGAGCGGGCGAAGTCATTGGATGATTGCCCCACCCCACAAAAAAAAGAAAAAAAGTGTTACTACTAAACTTTTTTCCAAACAAGTACTACCTGATTTTTTGATTTTTTTTTTCGAAATTACGCATTTGCAGTTACAAAAACGCAATGAATACGAGTATCAAATGTATCCGACAAGTACCTACGTGGCTTAGAGCGATGGGGTGGGGTTTAACTCCACTTGCCTGGGTTCGCATTACATTGAGCGCAGTAAAAATTTGTTTTTTTTTTCATAACTAAAAATAAAAGTTGTTTCCCAGCAATAATTTTGGCGCAAAACTACTTTGTTAGATGTACAGTATGCGTAGTTGACGGCTATGTGATGTGTCTTTTTACACCCTGTATTATTGTCACGCCTCGGACACGCTTTTCTTCGCTTGCTGCTGTTAGCCGACTAAATGAAATTGCTTCAATTGGCTTAATTTGTCTGCAACAATTTGCGCACGCTAGTGGCATATCTACCTCTTTTTTTATTTAAAATGTCATTGGTTATGAAATGATTGATTGAGATGACTGATTTCGTATAACTTATTTCTACAAATACAGACATTAAATTCTAGGGCGTGCTTTATTTATACGTGGTATTTAGTATGCTCATCACGAACGGTTTTTCCTTTTATTTTGATCACAATTTGATGGTTAGTTGTACTTACGTTGTCTAATGATTGATGTTATAAGATTTTAGATTGTTACATTTAAAATAATGATACGACTCGCGTTGGTACTAATTGCTGAGTAGAAATAATAAGTGTGTAAGTAATTAATGATTGTAAGCGGGAAAATTATAGGAGCAGCATACGGGGCGTACTCAAATAAAACATATGTTTTTAATGGTTCAGTAGTTCTAACAAGGACAAGGTACCCTTACAGTTTTGGTTTGTCCGTCTGTCTGTCCGAGGCATTGCTGAGAGACTTTTAGTATTACAAATCTGCAATTTTGCTTAGGTATATTATTATTAATCACGCCAAGAGAACTAAACAATAAAATTTTAAAAAGATTTTTATGGTACCTCCCCTGCAATGTAAAAAGGGTATTTTTTTTGAAGTGAAAACTTCTTTAGTCGCGTTGGGCATTTTTGAGATGGGAAACACGTTGTAGCACTCGTAGCGGCTCGCGTAGCGGATTGAAGTGAAAACTTCTTTAGGCGCATTGTACATTTTTGTTCTAGTTTTCACTTCTGTCGGCACTCCTGGAATGCCACTCTTTTTTATATCTAGCTTATTCTTTATTGTGGTGTATCGTTTTAATGGTTTTTAAAATTCATAGCGGGGTTGTAAAGATTTTTTTTTCGATCTAGAGGTTTGTTTTCGAAATATTAAAATTTAAAGTGATATGTTTTGTTCCAGTTGAGCGTCCCCCACCCTCTAAAAGCTGAACTGTTGGCTTGAAAAATCTGAAAAAAACACCTGCAGTAAGTAGTATATATAATAACGAATTTTGAAGGAAAACTATCACGGCTAAGTTAGCTTTGTTAGATTAAGAGTAATAATAAATGTACCTACTTGGAAAATTTCGTACAAAACACAAAATCCTAAGTAAAAAATGTTGTCACTTATTAATATTTAAAACGATAGTAAACATAAAATATTGTTTTTTTTTTTTAAATTCAATCTAAACGTTATTGTTCATAGTAATAAAGATAAAGCCCCTTGTTAGTCCGCATATTACTCGTATAAAGGGCGACTACGGAACCCTACACTGACGTGGCTCGACACACACTTGGCCAGTTTTATTTATATTATTATTATGTAACTTGCAAGGTTCGTATATAAGTTGTCGGATTTAAAATTTAAAAACCACTTTTCGACTACTTGTTGGTTTCCGCTGTTTGGCATAAGTAGGTACTTATGTAAGTACGGTGACAATGAAATATTATGATACCATTGAGCTGATTTGATGATGGCGCCGGGATGTGCAGACTGGAACTCCCTGATGGCAAATGATAGGACAGTTGAATTTGAAAACCTTCCATTACATAATTATGATGACGAGGTCATAAGTGCATGTCAGGCCACGTGCAGTGTAGGGTTCCGTAGTCACCCGTATAACATACAGACTTAGAAGGGGGCTTTATGTGTATTATTACTATGAACATTTTCACGATTTAACGATTTCACGGAACAAAAAAAAATTATGTTTTTCCAATATTAAATAAGTAACAACTTCACCTAATTTTTTTTCTAAGGTTTTTATATTTTGGACGAAATTTTCCAAGAAGTACCATTTGATAAGTTGGCCGATTAAATTATTACTATAGAACTAATAAAGTTTACTTGTCCGTGATAGTTTTCCTTCTAAGTTCGTTATATTCTCGTATCAGATTTTCAAGCTAACAGTTTAGCTTTTGGTTGCGGGGGGCGCTAGACTCGAACAAAAAATATAATTTTAAAGTTTATTTATTTCTCAAACGAATCACTGAATTGAAAAGTAGTCTTTCTATACAACCCCGTAATTATTTAAAGATTCTATTATTTTGTTATCTTGACGTGATTAATTATACAAAACAGGGTAAAAAAACAGTTTCCGAAACCGCTAGCCACATAATTTTACCCATTATGGATAATTTTTTTGCACTAGACCATATCTGGGAAACCATTGGTTCTGGAGACATTGAAGGTCAAAGTCACAATTTCCTTTTTTTTTTTACTTTTTACAAAAATTAATTCTAAGTGTTATTACTAAACTTTTTTCCAATCAAACATTACCTGAATTTTCGATTTTTTTTCAAAATTTCGAAATTACGAATTTGCAATTACGAAAACGCAATGAATATCAAACGTATCCGACAATTACCCACGTGGCTTAGAGCGAAGGGGCGGGGTTTAACTCCACTTGCCTGTGTTCGCGTTACATTGCGCGGCATAATAAATTGTTTTATTTTTCATACCTAAAAATAAAAGTCGTTTCCTAGCAATAACTTTTTCGCTAAACTACTTTGTTAGACGTACAGTATGCGTAGTTAACGGCTCTGTGATGTGTCTTTTTACACCCTGTATACCCATGCAATATTGCAGCTACCAACAATCTCTACGCTATGCCTCGGACGGACATACTGAAACTACAGGGTTCCTTGTGCTTGGTAGAACTAAGAAACCCTAAAAAACCACCACCTTTCAATTTATTTAGAAACTAATTCCGAATCTTTTCTTTTCAGCAGAAAAAAAATGGAATTAGTAAAAATTACTCGTGTTAGATCTAAGTATTTAGCCATAATAACTGTAGGTAGTTATTTAAAATAAAATTAACTATTTTGCTTAAGGCAAGAAATAAATAAAGGAAACGACGCCCGACGCACGTGTGGCACGAATACGCTGCACTTTATGAATGATGATAATGCGTAGATCATTCTTATAGCGCAAGTGGTGAACATCCCATCCACACGCACAAAACGTTTTGAGAACACATTTATTGTGCGTACAGCTTTCCTGATAGCTACAACCTGGGAGTCTTTAAGTCAAGAGTGAATAGGTTACTTCTAGGCAAGCGTGCTCCATCTTCAACCACATCATCGCTTACCATCAGGTGAGTTAGTGGTCAAACGCGTGCCTATGAACAATTAAAAATAAATCTTTTTCTTATTTCGAGTCGATGGTTTTGATATTATTAAATGCGTTGGGCCAAGAAGCTGGCCATATTCATTGCAGCTTCAGAAGCTTTCATCAGGTCCTCCATAGTGCAGGTGTAAGGGCACTTTTTTTCTTTTCCAAAGAATTAACATTTTGAATAATAACAAATTTAAAAAAGTTGTATATGTATGGCTAGTACACACTACAACACTACATGCACACAAAAACACACCCACACGTACACACACACGCACACACACACACACACACACACACACACACATGGCAACACGTTTGTTAACTCTTTTTATTTTTAATAGCTTAAACTCTTTCAATTTTATTTTATAATTTATTCTGTACGGACATAAGATAATTGTCACACTAATAAGGGGAAGACACTAACACCTGCAACACAGTTTTTACTAGTGCAGATGTTAGAGAACCCTATTTTGTAATTGTTCAGTTATGTCAATAAAGAATATTATTATTATACTTGGTGCATTCTAGTATGTGAGTCATGTTCTGGTACTCACACTGGGTATCAGAGAGTTTATAAAACCCCACTTTGCCAATTTGTATTTGCAGCAACTTTTTTTTTTGCTGAGAAACGATCTATGATATGTTTTTTAGAGAATCTGTTGGTAAACCTTCACTTAATTTTATAAAATAAAGTCCCCCGCCGCGTCTGTATGTCTGTTCGCGATAAACTCAAGAACTCCTAAACGCATTTTCATGCGGTTTTCACCAATAGACAGAGTTATTCATGAGGAAGGTTAAGGTGTATAATTTATACCCTTGCGAAGCGGGGGCGAGTCGCCAGTAATGTCTAAATTAAATTTAAATCTTCTGTGTCATGAAAAACTTAACATTTATGGGTATTACTCATACACTTGCAACCCACAGACCATGTAATTGCTTCCACACCCTTCAGAAATTCCATAAGTGTCCATTACTCTACCATGACATCCGAAACCCCGCCGTAAGACAAGAATACATCCAGACTGTAGCGGGCAAAATAGTCGTTAACATACCCACTACAAAAAAAGTATCTAAAGAAGATCGACCTCATCCATACCCCATATCCAAACCAAAACGTTCGGTCGCACGAATACGCTGCACTTTATGAATGATGATAATGCGTAGATCATTCTTATAGCGCAAGTTCAATCGTGTATGGAGTACTGCTCTCATCTCTGGGACCTATCTGCCGAATACCAGCTGAAAGCGCTTGAATCTATTGAGAAACGAACCAAGAAGGTAATCGGCAATAATAATAAAAATAAATTTATTGTCAAACCAGAGTCTATAGAAAAATAAAAAAAACATTGAAATCAAGACATACAAAACAATTAGACATATAAAATACAAATTACACACCTAAAATTAAAAACTTAATATACTGACATACCTATGTGATGCACCATGAGTCGTCAATGATGCACGCGCCGAGTCGTAGTTTTAGTCTTGAGCATCGACGCTTTTTTTTAATGAGGGGTGGGAAATCATCCAATGACATCTCCCGCTCTGGGTGGAGCGGGAGGGCATGTCAGACTCTTACTGACTAAAATCCACCCCTGTTCCTTCCCTGCCTGAGCGCCAAAGAGTGCGGTAACTCATGTTGAGAATTTATCCGCTACCCCTAGGCATGCAGGCACCGGCCACGATGGGCCCCGTCAGTGCAGGTGGCTGACAAGCTCTTTGAGGCGCGCGTGGAACACTACGCGCCGTCGTCTCACAGGCCTGGTGCTGATCGGACGCAGGCCCGGGTCTAAGGTGGCCGGCGATCGTCTCGCAACGTCCTACGCCCAGTGCCTCTCCTGCAATGGTAGCGGCCGGGGCGGTGAGGGCTACTCCGTTGAGCTTCCTTCACGCGTCCCGCCTCCGCCTTCGCGAGCATTACTGCTTCGCAGAGAGAGGAGACTGCTTCCCATTCCCTCTCTCTCCGTACCATAGCCTGAACCAGGGCCGGGCGCGAGAGGTCACCGCCACCTATCGCATCCACGAGTGCTTCGCCCAAGCGGGGCAGACCTCCACCGTATGCTCCACCGTGTCCTCTGGACGATCCACGCAGTGGTAACACCCGGGTGTTTCCTCCCGCCTGATTCAGGAACCTCCCAAAACAACCATGTCCGGTGAGGACCTGCGTCAGGCGGAAGGGAGCATCGACGCTGAGTTGCTAGCCTTTCAGTTTTTGGTCCGATACATTTCGGGGAGTGTGTGTCGGAATGGCATATTTTAATTCCACTAAGCCCATTCTATCATCGGACCACTGGACGAACAGCGATGCGCCACCGGTACTTTGGTGGATATCCCACTTATACGCATTTTGCACGAACCGTTAGCGTGAACGATAACAGAAAAGTATTTTGGCTAAGGGGGCTGATGTTTTGGGGGACACATTCCATCAATTGTTTTTGGTCTTTCACTGGGTACTTGATATCCACATTCATAAGTAAAACTTTTCTCACGAAATGTTTCTCATAGGGTCCAAATGTTATTCGTTTCTTTGGAATAGAATAGAGTAATACTGTATTGTACTCGTACATAATAACAGTTACACATCTTCCGTATATATAAAAAGTCTTGTCTTATGTATATTTAAAAATTCAAAGGCCTGACTGAGTGATATATCACACGCAAAGGCTAAAACGCTGGTCCTAGAAACATGAAATTAGGAGGCTGTGTTCTTTGTGAAGCGTAGAGTATCCACTAAGAAAGGGGTTTTCGTAATTCAACCCTTAAGGGGGTGTAAAAGGGGTTGAAAGTTCATAACGGGGAAAGTACTTATTTCACGCGAGCGAAGCCGCTGGCAGAAGCTAGTTAGTTATATAATAGTTTATTTATTTATAGTAGACACACCGCAAACGGTCCCAGTCTGTAATGAAGCTACAGCTATAATAATAAATGAATTGGACATCTCAAAATTTTAAACTAAAAAAATGTTCATTCATATTATATGTTACACTTTCGCGATAGAATTACAGGCAAAAAATAAATAAATAAAAGGTGTGGTTGGAAAACCTGCAGGCACTCTCAGCCGGCGAGAAAATGCGTCAAGGTTCACCAATCAAAATGAACGTGAAGGTCGCGTGAACCCGCAACTAGCGTAGTTAGGTCACAATCGAAAAAATAAGCTTTGCGAATACGGGTGAATTGCCGAGACAAATTGGCTGAAGGAATCCTACATACTTTAAAACGACTAAAATATGGGTGTTCGTTACCTACGAGGCGTTCATTCAGTGTCCGTTTTGGACAGTTTGAAATCTATTATTTTTAACCCCATAAACAACGTGGCACTACAATGGTGACATTATTATAACACATGGGTAGGGCTAGTACCCATTAATCACATAAATTTTGATAGGATAGAATAATAATTCGAAAATAAAAAAATATATAAAAAATTCAAACGAACAGTTAAATAGACAGCGATGTGGACGAATTTTTTGATGCCCAATGAGCTTTACTCCTACCGGATCTTTTATGCCTCTTGTACATATTTTATTTATTAAGTTATTTATTAGTTTAGTGGTGTGGCGAGTTGCCGCCACTCTGCAAGTTGGATGGGGGTGGTATCACGTCGTGTGTGTGTCTCGCTTTAATTTGTAAGACAGGTGTGTGTAGCCGGCTTTACGGGAACCATAGATAATTCAGTGTGCCTATCGCCGCGAGGCAGAGCGCATCTCACCGCAGACTAAATTAATGTCTTATTAATATCGTCCCCGCAAATACACTAAAATCCCGAGTAATATCCCGTAAACGTTGGGGATTCTCCGGGAATAATAAATAACCCATATTTACTGCGTCCGTGTAACTATTGAACGAGAATAATCAAGAGTGTTGGTGTGAAGAAACGAGTGGCCACTCGTCGTCGTCCAGCGTGGCAGCCAAAAAAGTCAGGTACCACTTGTTCTTATTAACCTAGAGTAGGGCCGCATGCGCCGTCTACTGCCAACCACTCCTAACTTGAAGTTATACAGACAAATATAGGCAATTTTGGGCCAGCATTCAGTCCAAGTGTTTGGCCGTAATTAATGTCCTTCATCCGCAGAGTCCCACGGCTATTTACACGCTTGGGCAACTCCAGTTTAGTATAATATGTATTGTAGTTATAGTCTGTTGAAAATTTTACCTATAATTTTATACTAAATAGTAGTGCACTTTTTAAAAAAAAAATATTACCGACTTACAAAAAAAGTGCAAAATAACTTTAATTTTGGAATATGGTGTTTCAGTTTTTGTTTCTTCGTTTTTTGTCATTTTTTTCGAAAAAATGTTTTTATTACTATTTAGTTAGTTTTATTTTTTTTTCAATGTTTCGAATTATTTTGACCAATCATTATTTTATATGATTAATTAATAAAATACTAAATATATATAATAATTATGTTAAATTAATGTCACTATTGTAGCGCCACGTTGTATATGCGTCGGCTTGTATTCACTCGTTGTACGGAGCTGGCCTTCTGTGCTTTTTAGTTTTGTGAGCCTACCCGATACCGCCCTTGAACTTCGTCTCTCCGCCTTTTGTCTGTTGTCGCTTTTATATCATTGTTTGGAAGCACGCACCGTGATTTATAGCTTCAGGTATAATAAGATTGTGTATTGTGTGTTCTAAGTTTTATAGCTGTAACCTTAAGAAAGTGGATATTGTAAACTGTGTTTTACTAGGTCCTGAATTATCTGCTTGGAGAAGCAAAGAAAACAACAAAATGTTTAGGTAAATACACAGGCCGGCCAACTCGGATGTACACAATGACATATGTCACCGAAAAGATGCAAACTGTAAGATTATTAAATATACTGAAAGATTATAAACTCTCGATAAATTGTGAACTGAACTCTACTGTAATAAAATTCGATAGTCTATAATCTCTCTGTGTCATTCCGAGAGATTCTGAACTGAAATAAACTCGCAATCAATTAGTGAAAAGATCCACAATTTATCTGTTTTGGTGTAATATTAAGTCTGCAAACCAGGCCTCATTGGTGATTTAAAATAAGCTTCTAAGAAAACAGGTCTGTGGTTATGAAACTAGCTCTACTGTGCCTTACATTCATTTTTGATTGAGTAGTCAATTTAAATAACCTTGACAATCGAGTGTCTGGCCATTAGTAATAATTAACATCATTGCAGCAACAAAGAAGGAACCGAAAACTACATGTCAACAATTAAATTTAAAAAATAAAACGGAAAAAAGATATAAATCTGCTTCAGCTTCCATGTTCCTATTTTTTGCTTAGTAAAGCTTATTTCATCAAGTGAAGTTGTTATCACAATAATCTTTACTTCATAATGTGCCGCCTCAGCATCAATAATAAAGCCGTTCCATACAAAATGTTTGTGAAAATTAATTTTCTTCATATTTTTTTTTGTGAATTTTCCTTATGTTTTAATAGTTATTCTGCTATTTGAGGAGTAGACAAATCCAACAAATCAATGATCATTAAAATCGGTCGAACGATTCTTGTGTTATAAATGGTGTAACTAACTCGACTTTGTTTTATAATTGTATAAAACAAAGTCGGGTTAGTTATTTATTGACGACCATAACTGGAAGTGAATAACAAAAAAAAATCAAAACATCACTTTTTATTAACATTTCGTCATTCCTTTTATAAAACAAATCTACCATTAAAAAAAACGGCCCAGTGCGTCACGAACTTCGCATATTTAGGGTTCCGTACCAAATGAGAGAATTATCAAAGAAAAAATCTGATTTATCAAAATATTAGTATTTATGTAATAATAAACATTATAAACAAATTTCAAGTTCATAGGTCAATGGGAAGATAAAAAATTCTTCCGAACAAAATTTTGTGACAGACGGACTGACGGACTCGTGAGTGACAGCAATAGGGCTCCGTTTGGACCGTTTGGGTACGGAACCCTGAAAACCGTCGTTTTTTTGGGAATAATTTTAAAAATATCCTTTTCCAAACAGCGGGCCTGAATTCTATGATCTCCTTTCATTCTCAAACTGTCAAAAAATATCGCGGTGGCTAAGTGTGAGTCAGACTCGCGCATGAAGGGTTCCGTACCATCGTACAAGAACGCGTATAAACGCGTCTACTGGTTGCAAAAAAAAACACGTTTCTAGTAGCGGAGTCCCCTTTAATTTTTGAAGTGAAACTTCTTTAGAATCGTTGTGATTTCAAACCGGATGCAACGGAAAAAACGACAGGTAAGAGACACAAATACAAAAACGTGCAGGAAAGAATGAGACAGAAATATACATACTATTTGTATCGTATTTTAGTTATCATAAGCCTCTTGTATCATTTGTTGAAACTGAAAATATGGAACTTGAGCAATAGATTATGTAACATAAATGGTAAATAAAATATCTTTTAAAATTAATCAAAATACTTTCATTTTTAAACAATTAAACTTTGTAATTATCCTACCCTTGTTATATATATTCATCTCATTCTTTTGTCGATTTACTGAAGTTTCACTTCTATCGTGTGTGAATCGCATACACACCTTTTTTTTTATTTATTTTTATTATTTGTTGTTAGCGGCAACAAATTTACACATTCTGTAAAAATATCAACTGTCTACCTATAACGGATCTTGAGATACAGCCCGCTGACAGACAGACGGACGGACGGACGTATGTAAGGAAGGACTGACGGACAGCGGAGGCTTAGTAATAGGGTCCCGTTGGTTACCCTTCGGGTACGGAACACTAAAAATGAAACAACGTATCCGAGAACCGTATATTTGAATTAAGAATTCGAAGCAATTTTCAAGTTTTGGAACATCAAACTATCATGTATACGACAACTGCATGGCTTACTTTAGGTGAGATGGTAGGCGAGAGCCTATAAACGTAACACAAAATAAGTTCAAATTCCGTAACACCCCATACTATGTATTTTAGGGTCGGGTCTTACTTATCTTATCTTATCTTATAAAATTCAAGTTAAACTACATAAAGCTGAAGTTGATACTTGAGTTGGTGGCGTTGGATACGGATTATCTCAAAAAAAATCAAGTATGGTTCGAATGATTGAATTACAGTTATATAAAACAGCCGCGACTTACAAGTTGTAGGTCGTGAGTTCAAACCCAGGCAGGCGCTTTACTTTGTGTAAGTTATTTCATCACCACTGCTCTCAAAACGGTGAAGGAAAACATCGTGAGGAAACCGGTATGTCCTAGAACAAAACATTCGAAGACATGTGACGTCCAACAACCTGCATTGGGCCCGCGTGGTGGATCACGGCACACACCCTCTCACAGATAGTAGGCCTGTGCCTCAGCAGAGGAAACATTAAAAAAAAGGCTGATGATAATGATTGACAAGATAACCAAGAATCTGTCTCCGTGTAAAGGGCCATTGGCTATACAGGGTCTAACGGAAAGGTGTGGACATATTTTAAGAACTGCATCTGCCCATCGATATGAACTTCAAGAAAACCTGAAGAAACACTCAACAATTTTTTTTACCTCTCATAAAAATATTGATCAGCTGATGATATCTTTGTATAGAAAGTCCAATTTTTTTTTTCTTATAGAATGTTGTTCATTTCCATGGGCAGAGCCGGTTCTTAAAATATGACCACACCTTTCTGTTACACTCTGTATAGCCATTGCATACGCAAAGGACCGTTTCTCGGAACCTCATTTAATAACGCGGCCCTGCTTTTGCTCAATAATTTTCATGACTTAACCACATAACAATTTTTATGAAAATTCTCAGTAATGTTCTTTAATGGCGCCTAGATTGGACTGCAACTACTTTTCTGCCAACAAAGTAATTAAGTAAGCAAGATTTTAAATTCTTGTGTCAACAATATGGTCTGTTGTAGTATTCAGTTTTTTAAGGCATTTTAGTTTATATTTAGTAATGACCCGTCAAGCCCCTCATTAGCAGACACAATTAAAAACCTATTGTCGGGGCCTGACGGATAAAGCACATAAATAAGACAGGTAATTACCTGGGATACAGGTTTATACCTAGTTCAGGTTGAATCCCATTATTTTAACGTTAACTCTAGTAAAAAAAAATGCCAACGGCCTTAGGTGTTTTTTTTTTGGGGGGGGTGGGAAATCATCCAATGACTTCTCCCGCTCTGGGTGGAGCTCCCAGGACGTGTCAGACTCTTACTGACTAAAACCCACCCCTGTTCCAACCCTGCCTGAGCGCCCAGAGGTGCGGTAACTCATTTTCAGAATTTATCCGCTACCCCTTTGCATGGCCTTTTTTTTGGGGGGGGGGGGGGTGAGAAATCACCCAATGACTTCTTCCGCTCTAGGGTGGAGCGGAAGGGCGTGTCAGACTCTTACTGACTAAAACCCACCCCTGTTCCTCCCTGCCTTGAGTGCCCAGGGGCACGGTAACTCTTTCGAATTTATCCTCAACCCGGGCAGGCATCGGCCCCATCGTGTTTGCTGACAACTCTTTGAGGCGCGCGTGGAACACTACGCGCCGTCGACTCTCGGGCCTGGTGCTGACCGGGCGGCGAGTTACCCACTACTCGCCGTCCGCAGGGCCGGGTACGCATGGCCTTGAGTGGTTAGCTTGCGTGTTTTGTGCTGAGCTCACGCAACGCGTCGTACGTCCACCCAGTAATAGGACTAGCCCGTCAAGGAACGCTGTCCCAAATTAGACGCATATTACGCATCATCCTATACATACAAAAACATTTAATACTAAAATACGTATACTAAAAGATAAATAATTAAATAATCTTTAAAATGGTGAAGGTTTCATAAAAATATATTTAACATTTAATAGTTTTTGCGTGAATCTCAATTTTTTATCCGCGTTAGACATAAATTACCAAATTTTTTTTTAAAAAACACTGTGTTATAAAAAATAGTATCAAATATTCACATATTGAATTACGAACAAATATGTCTAGAGTAAAATATATTTTTCTGTAATTGTTCTATTTCTCTTGTAAGTGTTTTGTGTGTACATAAATTAATCATTAAAAATTTTGTTTAACGAAATAAGACTAGTCGTTTAAACGTGATGTTTAATTTAAAATCATTAGTAGTCGTATATCTGCGCCTTAAGCTATGAATATTTATGTAAATTAAATAATTCATTAAACAAAGGAGATCCGACTAATCCCATACAAAAAACCAAGGCCCAGCGTAAAAGAAATGTATCTCATTCTTCAGAGTAATAATAGTAGAAATATTGTAAAGTAACGCTATTGCCAAATTCGGTGGCTATCATAGTATTTTTACCCGCTGAAGTTTCGTAAGCCCTAGATGTAATAATGACACTTTTAAAGAAAAACTGCACCTTTCTGTGTTCTGTGCTCAACTGATATTGACAACCATTAAAAAAAAAAAATATTGACAACTCAGGCTGTCACGTATGTACTTTTATATGTGGCATATTTCTATTTGTTTATAAGTACATTATTTATATAAAAACGCAATACTTACATTATAATTTTTGCTTATGTATGTATGTATATTTAGAATAGCTAGAGGTGTGTACGGACATCTGGGTTTTAAAATATAAGACCCGAATTATAGGTAGTACAATACTACATCCCTACATACGGCTGTGAATTGAGGACAAATAGGCTTGGGATTGACCTGCTTCAATGATATACATGAGCTAGTGTTTTCGTTTATACTTTGTGCGGTTCTATATACAGATGACATTTTTTTGTACACTTGTAAAGTATTATATTTTTTTTTAAGTTTTTTTTTTTACCTGAATATTATAATAGTATTATATTATATTATTATTTCGATTGACATCTTATTATTTTGTTTGACATGAATATTACTTTGTAAAGTATTAGATATATTTTTTTAATTACTTAATCATTGTAAATGTAAGGACTATGTGAGTTATTATTATTTTTCTCCTCCTCGTTCCAGTAATTTTTAACGTTGTCTGACAGTTGGAGTACTTTTTACCGGCCTTCCCAAATGTCCCTTCTTTAGTATTGTTCGTCGAGTCATTGAGCTCCTTAGTATATCTGAGTTGAACTATTCGACTATTGACAAGTGCTTGCACTGACTGGACAGGTCCACTCAAATATGTGTGGTTCTTTCTTCAAAAGACCATTACAGACAATAAGCTGCATTGTCATCTTCCTCGTATAGCATAATGTGAATGCGAAAATTATTTAAGTCGTTACATTCGCGTAGATTTTATGATTGTCTGGCAGTTTGATCTACTTTTGCGGCCTATCCAGTGTCCTTACTTTGGGATTGTTCGTCGTTTCGTTGAGCTCCTCAAAGTTCTGAGTTGAGCTTCACGATAACTGACAAATGCTTGCACTGTCTGGACAGGTCTACTTAAATCTGCGTGTTGCTTTCCTCAAAAGCTCATTTCAGACATTAACGTACATGGTTCTCATATGATTAGACCAGTATATATGTATGGAATTGAACACTTTAAAAGAGGCTTTGACCTCTGAGTTCGTTTCGGTGTTTCTTTTTACGGTAGTCAGCTATGATACACCGGCCTCATATAGCTTAAACTGACAAAAAAATGTTGAGGAGGGAAGTGTTGTTAAAACCTACTTACAAAAAATACAAACATCCGAATTGATAACCTCCTCCTTTTTGAAGTCGGTTAAAAATAAAATCATTTATTCTTATCATTCATTTATCATTTACACATAAGTATTCCACATATAAAAAAACATACTCACATCGTTAATATTAGTGAAGCACAGAACAATGAAAGATGCAGTTTTTTCTTAAGTGTCATTTTACATCTAGCGCAAAAGAAACTTCACCGGCCATAAAAACTATGATAGCCACCGAATTTGGCAATAGCGATACTTTACATTATTTCTACTATTATTGCTCTAAAATCTGAGACACATTTCTTTTGTGCCGGGCCTGGGTCAATTTTGGCGGATCTCCTTTAATCAAATCAATCAGCATCGCCAAATCCAGAACAAAAGTGAAAGTGTAACAGACCATAATGAGCCCATATATCGTTTCCACTGCTGGAACACAGGCCTCCTCTTTGTGAGAGGGTGTGGGCCGTATTCCACCACGCGGGCCCAATACGGTTTGGTGGGTGTCACATGTTTTCGAATTTCCAGGTCTAGGACGTGCCGGTTTCCTCACGATATTTTCCTTCACCGTTTTGAGAGCAGAGTAGTGATGAAAATTTTTCTTACAAAATAAAAGGCCTGCCTGGGTTCGAACCTACGACCTACAACTCGTAAGTTGTTGTCCGCTAACAACAATCCATAGATTGTGTGAAAGATGAGATGGCTATAAAGGGTGTGACTACGAAAATGACGACTAATATAGAAGTGTGAAAGACATGTTGCGACTCCAAAATGATGATAAATGATATTTTATTTTGCAAACAGGTTACAAATAACATTTCTACGCGTGAGGGCCACTCCGTTCAGCCTCCCTCACCCATTCCGCCTCCTCCTTCGCGAGCATTACTGCTTCCCATTCCCTCTCGCTCCGTACCATGGCCTGGACCAGGGCCGGGCACGAGGGGTCGCTGCCACCTGAGAAGTAACATAGAATAACCTGAAACAAACTCAGAGGTCAAAGTCTCTTATAATGCGTTTTAATACATACAATATGTACTGGTCAAATCATATGAGAACCATGTACGTTAATATTTGCATTGAGGTTTTGAGGAAAGCACAACACAGACGCAGACAGTGCAAAGTGCAAGCATTTGAAATTAATTTTGATAAGCGTCAGAGAAAGATGATGTAAAATACTGGTATTCAGCTACATCCCGATAGACTGGAAGCCGACCCCAAGATAGTTGGGAAAAGGCTAGGCAGATGATGAAGCGTCAGAGAAAGATGATGATGGTGATGTACATTAATACCTGGGTTTGGTACCCGGTTCAGGCAAAAAGTACTATTGGGTGTTTCCATTAGGAGTTATTACAGAGTAACTCCTAATAGAAACACCCAATAGTACTTTACTGCTCCAGAGCAGCCTGGAGTGTTTGAAGTTGGTGATGTGACACCCTCATCGGACTATGAGAGTGGAGGATTGTTATTTATGCCATAAGAAGTTACACGAGGCAAATAAAACGTCAGGTTCCATTCTGCCCAGGGGTCATGGATATATTCGAAACAGAGTTACCGTGCCCCTGGGAACTCAGGCAGGGAAGGAACAGGGGTGAGTTTTAGTCAGTAGAAGTCTGACACGCCCTCCCGCTCCATCCAAAGCGGGAGAGGTCATTGGATGATTTCCTACCCCCACAAAAAAAGGGTTCCATTGGTTTTGGCCATAAATGCACCTTATTATAATAGTTTTGCCCTCATGACACAAGAATGAATTAAAGTTGAGTACCAATTAAATTACAGTTGGAATGCAGTTTATTCGCTGTGCATGACATTTGTTTCAGCTAGCTTACAATCCAGAGGTAGACTGTCTACAGTGTCTGCACAAACGGTTATTCGTATGAAATTCTCAACACTGAGTAATCAAACGTGGAGAATGCTTTCTTCTTTTCTTTACAAGAAGAGACTTTCATATTCAAATAATCCAGTGAGTGTCACCATTTGGCTATTGAAAATGACGGCCTCATATTAGTGCTCAGTGCACATATGGCGGCCACGATTATTATTGGTAATGACGTCTTACAAGGATGCCTGAAAATGGACGGTGCCGCCAAAGTCAGCCACAAACGAAGGTGGCGAGACGACTTGGACGCGTACCGCGAGGGCTGGTTTGAGAAAGCACTGGAGAAAGGTTCCTAAAAAGACTTGGGAAGGCCTTTGTCCAGCAGCCCTTTGCAAAAAAGGACGGCGCCGCCAAGGTCAGCCACAAACGAAGGTAGCGAGACGACTTGGACGCGTATCGCAAGGGCTGGTTTGAGGAAGCACTGGAGAAGGGTTCCTAAAAAGACTTGGGGAGGCCTTTGCCTAGCAGCCCTTTGCAAAAAAATTACAGAGGTAAACATGATTTGAGATATAATACACATATAATGCGTTTATCCTGTTTGTAAAAGAACACCACTCAGAAAGCAAAAACGTAATTACGATAAGAGGATTACTAAGGAAAGAACTTGGTAAAAGGTAAATGTACTGGAAAACTAATGTCACTCCACACGGCTGGTTTCGGACAGCTACCCTTTTTCAGAAGTAGGTGTGTTGAAAGTGTGTGTGTACTGGGGGAAATAATAGAGGTGTGCTCAAACGATACCTTTGTTATGCTTTTAATGGTAACTACAATGACCTTCTGCACACATTCTCTTTGTCCTTCTTATATCACAAATGTGGAAGTATATAGGGTGTAAAAAGTCACAAAGCCGTCATCTACGCATACTGTACATTTAACAAAGTAGCTTTGCGCAAAATTTATTGCTGGGAAACGACTTTTATTCTTAGGTATGAAAAAAAAAGTTATTTTTTATTGAACGCACTGTAAAGCGAACCACAGAACAAAAAAGAAAAGGCAAGTGGAATTAAGGCCCGCCCCTTCGCTCTAAGCCACATAGGTACTTGTCGGGTACGTTTGATATTAATTTTGTATTTGTAACTTCACATGCGTAATTTCGAAAATTCGGAAGAAAAAAAAAACGAAATTCAGGTAATATTTGTTTGGAAAAAAGTTTAGTAACAACACTTGGAATTCATTTTCGAAAAAAAGTTTTAAAAAAATTGCGAATTTGACTTTCAGTATCTCCAGAACCAGTGGATTCCCAGGTATTTATTTATTTATTTATTTATTTATTTATTTATTTATTTATTTATTTATTTATTTATTTATTTATTTATTTATTTATAATAATAAGCACACCAACAGCACTGTCACTTACAATTCAAATAAAAATAACATCTAAAATCGGCATTTCAGTAACCATGCAAATAACAGGTATGCATGACATTGACAAAATGAAATTAGAGTAGTATGGTCTAGTGAAAAAAAAATATCCAAATAATGGGTAGAATATGTGGCTTTCGGCTTCGGAAATTGTCTTTTTAGACCCGATATTATACAAAAGGTGGAAACGACAACACAGCAATAAATAAAAACAGTGGCAATACTCATCATAATGAATCATTTTAACTATGCGATCAACCCTGCTGCTCTCAACTGCCCTACATTTATGTTTGCGTAACTCGACAAAATGTACTGAACAGCATTTTCTTTTCGCAATTTCAGCGTTAGTCCCTTTATATAAGTGGTTCATAACTAAGAGTATTGCCAGTATATACGGAGCCCCCTAAAGGACACACACACACACACGACGACAGACACACGACACACACAAGACACACAAAACAACACAATAAATAAACACAACACAAAATACACAATAAATACTGAATACTGTCGTCTCATCGTTGTATATGTTTGGATGTTTTTGAATCCATCACCTCAAAGGCTGAAAAATTCTAACCATAATTTGGTACAAGGTAGGCTGGATTAAAAGAGAAAAAAAGCCATTTTTACAAGCTATTTATTAACTTCATTTTCCAAGCACAGCCCGACGTTCAATTAATCTGGAACTTGGCGTATTCGTGTATCTTTGAAAACAGTGCAATAGATTGGTACTATTGAGCTAATCCAATGATGGAGCCGGAAGGTGGCCATAGCAACTCCTTAAGCAAACAAGACCAGTACCATTGTGTTTAGGCATATTGGATATTAGTACTTTTCAATTCTGTAAAGCTTTTTTTAAAGGTTTTAACTTTTATTGTATTATTCTCATGGAATTATTTTCAACATTGACGTATCGCGAAATCTTATCTATTTTTGGTACCGAATTTTGCCTACAAAAGCAACAAATCTTTAGAACTATTAACTAAATCCTTGTTATCATTGTGTAGATTGTTATTGTTTTGACTCGCGATTATTGCGATCGTTTGTCAATGTAACCGTAACCCATTTTTACGGGGTACCTACCACTGGTGAAAGTGAAAAATAAAAAACTTTTTTGGAAGTAATTATACTGTGTTATTTATTAATTTCTTAGTACTGAGGAGGTTCTGGATGCAAGAAGCGCAAGACCAGTTCATGGGTTAACTCATGGTGGAAAAAAAATTATGGTATAGTTTTCCTAACATTTTCGTAATTAAAATAATGCTGTTCCTGATAAGTCCTGATCAACTTAGATTAGAAAAAAAAAACAAATTCTATTATATTTCTGAATTAACTTGGATAGTAGGTATTCATCCAGGCGCACTGGAAAGTCAGAAGGTAGATTAGTTACCCAAACTTATCGTTAAACTCAGAGCACAGCCTCCCCATTGTCGAAAGAGATCTCGAAAATAATTACTTTGTTTGTCGCAAGAAACAAAGGGATAAATCAAATTTCCATACATTTCTCCCCCATTCGGGCTTTTAATCATTACATTGAGGTAAATTCTATGTCGTGAGGAAGTTCGTGACTGAGCCCATTCGTTTTGTTCCCAGAATTCATTTAACACAATGTGGCTCATTAAATGAAGGAAAACAGATTAGATGTTTGTTTTGCGGTTTCTGCTTTATTTTCGATGAATTAAATTAATTACGAATGAAATAGCTCTAATCTCACATACAATTTCCATAGATATGTTAGACTAAACACCCTTTTTCCCCACTGGTCAACTACTCAACTGACTGCTCAACTGAGTTGTGCAGGTTATATTCCGCACTGCCCAACTACAAAAACTGCCCTACTTATATTTGACAAGTTCCCAAAACGGTGAAGGAAAACATCATGAGGAAACAGAAATGTCCAAGAACCAAAATATAGAAGACATAATTATGACATCCACCAACCCGTGTGTTCGAGCCTATTACTTCTCGCAGGGAGAAGGCCCACAATATGTTTTTACACCAAAACTAGGAAATAGACGAACAAGCTGTTAGTCGTAGTAGATAGTTGTGGTAGTAGATACGAGTGACAGAAGCACAAAAGATTGTAGGTACCTGTCACTTTTCATCCAATCTGACCAGAGCCCTATTTATCTGACAATAGTACATTGTTACCTTAGGGGTGAAAGTAACTTAGTCCTAAGACGGGGTTTTCCAATAGTTCGAGGGACTTAATAAATCTTTAACCTCAGGTAAACACTGTCTTTTCATTACGAATACAAGGAATAACTAAATCAGATGATATCATTGTGTTAATACAAATCTCTGCTATACGGAAGTATTTAAATCAAAACTAGAAAAAAATAAATGAAGATCGGATTGCCGATTTCCCGCCTATTTTTTTTTCTGTGACGGGCTAATAAAGTGATTTATAAAAATATATTCTTTAATTAATACTTAACCTTATTTATTTCAATTTTACATCGCGCTGTAATTGAGTGGCTGTATAGGAAGTTGGTACATGATTCAATAGAAATGTGAAAATAGAACTAGTTTTTTTAATAATTTGACAGCTGTCAGTTGAAATCGATTCTCCCTAGGGCTGAAAAGTTTTACTTTCAACCCGCTCCTCAGGCAACTTCAGACCTACTTTCTGAGTTTGAATGAAAAGCGACATATTTGTCAAATAATTGAGAGGTTACCAAGTTACTTCATTTTTTCTCGGGTTCGATACGCTCAGCGTAATTTTATTGTATTTTTGTGTACCAGGTACTCTTTTTTAGGGATCCATAATCCTAACAAGGACAAGGAACCCTTATAGTTTTGGTCTGTCTTTTTTTTTCGAGTCACACACTAAAAGATGAACGGTTTGCTTGAAAAATCTGAAAAAAATCGTGATTGCGACTCTTAAGCACGGAAACTCACCGGTGAGTTCGACAAAAAAAAAATACTTAAATAAAAAAAAAATCGGCTGTCAACCCGGGTTGTCGTCGGGATTCAATTTGACAACCCGGATTTGTCCGGTGGGGCTGAAGGGTTAAGCGATGTGTTGCCTTTTTTAACCGACTTCGAAAAAGGAGGAGGTTATCAATTCGGATGTTTGTATTTTTTTTTTTATGTATGTTCGGGCATAACTCCGTCATATATTGACGGATTTGCAAAATTCTTTTTTTGTTCGAAAGGGGTTTATTCCGAAATGGTCCCATTTAAATTTCAAAAAGATCTGATGATGGGTTTCGGAGACAGACAACAGAACTCTTCCAAAATTGACAGCAAATCAACCGCGATTGCTGCTATCGTATGTCTATGAATTGTTAACACTGTTTAATGGGGAACCACAACTAAAAAGTGAAAAATAAAAAACTTTTTTACAAAAAAATAGAACCGACTTCCAAAAAAAGTGCAAAATAACTTTAATTTCGGAAGTCGGTGTCAAAAAACGAAGACACAAAACAGGAACACCGACTTCCGACATTAAAGTTATTTTGCACTTTTTTTGGAAGTCGGTTCTATTTTTTTGTAAAAAAGTTTTATTTAATAAATTTTCATTGGGGAAAAATAATAATCCCATATCTATTAAATGGTTACGTTTATGTGTACGCAGTACGATGCCAAATAATACAATGACGGTTTGACAGCCTTTATATAGAAAATATGTCAAACATCCTTATTCCCTTCCTCTGATAAAACTTATCTGACTATGGAAAATTCGTCCCTAAGAGTAATAGTCACCCAAGATGTTATTTGTAACTATTTGGTAAATTTCGTACAAAACATAATATCCTTACCTACTTAACACAATTCGTGTTGTAACGGGCGTCTACGGAATCCTACACAGTGCCTGGTCCAACAAGGACTTGACCTGTTTTTACCTTGTGTTTGTTGCTGTTCTATTTGTTCTATTCTATATTATCGCATTTTCACATGTTAGCTGTGAACTTTATTTGAAAAGTCTTTGGTTAACTCATAGCCCCATCATGCCTGTTAGAGACAAAAAATGTTTTTGCAATCTCGAACAATCAAGTAAGCCTTTGTCTTGGAGTGAAACAACTGTCTGTATTTCAATATTCAATCTATCCTTCACACGCTCCTCTATTTACCTCCCACAGGATGCTATATTCATAGTCACGCCACCATCTTGAACGTGGCATATATTTATCATAATGACTAAAACAATACATCTAGCGACTCTGTTTACTGAAGCTATTCGCCTGCAAACAAAGTCATTAATCATCTAAAATCTATCGCAGTCTGCAATTGATAAGAAGAACAATTAACTGCTATAATTGCGAAATTTAACTCCCTCAAACAACTGGCAGACAGACGACTTTAGCATTTAACACGATAGCACCAAATATTCAATTAACTAATAAAAATTCTGTTGCCCTCTTGGACTGACTATTTTTTAACCGACTTCAAAAAAGAGGAGGTTGTCAATTCATCTGTATGTTTTTTTTTTGTATGTTTGTTACGCGATATTTCCTCCATTTGTGAATCGATTTTGATGATTCTTTTTTGTTTGGTAGGTCATACTTCAGAGGTGGTCCCACATAAATTTTATCAAATGGCGTTTTGGTTTTCTCCAAATGTTCAAATTCCATGTTATTGAGGTTATCCATTCGGGCATAACTTTAATATTTAGTTATACTCGTACTTCTGGGGTACAACAACTAAAAAGTGAAAAATCAAAAACTTTTATACAAAAATACATCGGACTTCTAAAAATTGCAAAATAACTTTATTTTAACTGAGAAACAAAATATTAAATTAAACACCGGCTTCCGAAAATAAAGTTATTTTGCAATTTTTATAAGTCGGATGTATTTTTTGTAAAAAAGTTTTTTTTTAAAGAATCCTTTCCAATATTCATTGAACAGAAAATACAAAATTATAATGATATCTCAAAATTAAAATTTACATATAGCCTTCGCTCCTCCCATTTGTGGAAATACCCACAGTTTTTGTAAAAAGCTGATCAAAATGAGAACGAACACACTTTCTTCAATCGTGAATGTGGCTTTGGATGACCGAGCATGAGAACAAGCCACGCTTCCCATTCGCCTGGGGTGGCCTCGGCGTTCGCAAAATTTCAAATTTAAGTTTACCGGCCTTTCTTTCTTCGGTCCACTGTACTGAAACATTTACCAGGAACATTAAATTTTCCTCACGGTTTGATTTTGAAGTACCGTGTTTGACCGAAGCGTTTAACGCTTGGAAAATGGCTTGGCCCAATACGGATTTGCCCACAAACCTGTTTTCCCAGAGACGGTGCGATGTGCTGCTCTGCAGTATTATACGGAACAACTTGGTTAACACTGTCATTGGCTTCGAATACTGTTAAGCATTCGCGTGTCCTGACTGTGGAAAAATAGAAGTCGAATTTGTGGGTTCAGGCACTTCTTTCATCCACCATAGGTATTTTGATAGATGGTGCATCTTATCGGCTCGCCACCTGTCTACGCTTAGGCGCACCTTGAACGATTTCATACGTATTAAGTTTCAGCACTATAGGTACCCTCGACATAATATAGTTTGATTTATTCAACAATTTAACCAGACTAACATAGCTTGCAGGGTCTTGTCCTATTCTACTTCAGAATGCAGGGCAGAAATTACAACGAAATACTCTCTTCTCTTAAATTCTCTTAAATTCTTTTCAAAGAAATTACGACGCAAACCGGTAAACTCCCGAATTTTGCATAAAATTACAAAGTTTTGCTAAGTTTTGACATGTTAGCGGGTCTTTTGCCTATCTAACATAATAATTATAAATTAAAACATTTCCCTTATTGTTAAGTAACAGATTAGGTACATTATGTATTTTCCTTTCGATTCTGTAACAAATTAAAACGAGGCAACCAAACGAAAATTAATGAAGCGACGTTGCCAATCTTAATCTTGGCAAGACGCGGCGTAATTTTGGCGAAATGGGTTGTCAGTCATATAAAACATAATTATCTCCATATGAGTTATATTCCTGCCATATTGTTTCACATAAAGTAAGTGTTATTTCGCGCTCGCGCTGTTACTGGCACTTTATTACTTTCTGTGAGTTTTTGTTAAATTTCATCCTTAATTAGGGTAAATTCGTTTTGGCTGAAGGGTTTAATTGATTAGTCTTGCCCGGGGTTCATTCATACTCGTAAGTGGCTAGGCTCAAATTTACACAAAAGGGCCAAATGTGTGTCGGACTTCACATATTTAGGGTTCCGCACCAATTTTTGACAATTTGTATGGCTTTTTCAACAAGATGCTGTAAAACCTGTGTGACAGAAGACGGACAGACGGACACGTGAGTAACAGCAATACGTACCCGTACGTACCTACCCGAAGGGTTCAGACGGAGCCCGTTTGAACCCTTCGGGTACGGAACCCTAAAAATCACCAGGAATCATATTTTTAAGGCATATTACTACTGTGTAGTTGTAGGGGAACCTCGGGCTCTATATAAAGTATCAATCCATCAACGAAAATGATGTACTCATCTAAAAATGTTTAAGTACTTGACTTCCTTGTAATCTGGACTTATTGAATTTAACTTATGCCTAGGGGTAGCGGATAAATTCATAACAGAGTTACCGCTCCCCTGGGCACTCAGGCAGGGAAGGAACAGGTGTGGGTTTTAGTCAGTAAGAGTCTGACACGCCCTCCCGCTCCACCCAGAGCGGGATGTATAATAGGATGATTTCCCACCCACAAAAAAAAAGAAAAAAAGGGGTACAAGAAGTCCAAATGCCCCCTCCCGGAGGCTCTACGCGGGGGTCGTGTGGTCCAGTCCGCCCGGATGAACGCGTCCCAAAGGGTCATAGCTGCCCGGGGGTGGAGGATAAATTCGAAAGAGTTACCTCGCCCCTGGGCACTCAAGGCAGGGAGGAACAGGGGTGGGTTTTAGTCAGTAAGAGTCTGACACGCCCTTCCGCTCCACCCTAGATCGTAGTAAAATTTTGTGACAGACGACAGGCGGACAGACAGACAGACGGACACGTGAGTGACAACAATAGGGCTCCGTTTGGACGCTTCGGGTACGGAACCCTAAAACATGCAATCGTCCCTGGTATGGAATGGTTCAAAATTTCAACAAAATTTCGTTGTCAGTTGGAAGGATAAAAAGCTTAGCTTTGGCTCTTAGCCCAATTTTATAGCAGCGAAGCCTTAAAGTATCTAACTAATATCTATACGATGACCAAGTCTCATGATTAATAAAGAATGAAACCTATTTCTCGAATTATAGGAAAATCTGTGAAGAATATCGAGCACTTACCTTACTTCAACTGAAATACTAATGAATAAAATTTTGCGACCGTAAAATTTCCTGAATCCCTAATGACTCACTAATCGATGTTAAATCTTCTTTTGTAACGTAACAATCCTAGGAGATTTTCATATTTTAGAAGAATTTACAGATATTTGAAAAGCTTTCTTTAAAGTTTTCCCAAGGGACAAATTAGCTAAGTAAATTACAATAATCGTTTATTTCTGGTCAGAAATAATACCAAAACGTATATGATGATAAAGATAACTGAAATAAAATGGTCGCAATGGGCACATATCTATTAATTTGTTTAATGCCTTCCTCATACACCTGGCGTTATTACAGCGCATGCGTTTAATGAACGTTCACGTCGCGTTGACGCTATGAAAACGCAACATTGTTTTCATACCTACCCTCATATATTATGTATTCAGTATAGAATAGAATAGAACAGAATACTCTTTATTATGTACACCTTATAAATTACACAAAATTCTGAAGTAAACAGAACACAACAGAACACTCAGAACATTCAGATTTTTGTATTCAAATAAAATTTATATAAATTTAAAAAAAAAACCGGCCAAGTGCGTTTCGAATTTCGCACATAAGGGTTCCGTACCATATATTGGTAATCGTTAATAAAGTATACGTAATAATAAACATTATCACCAAATTTAAAGTTCTTAGGTCAAATGGGAAGTTAAAAAATTCTTCGGAGCAAAACTTAGTGACAGACAACGGACAGACAGACAGATGGACAGACGGACACGTGAGTGACAGCAATAGGGTCCGTTTGGCCCCTTCGGGTACGGAACCCTAACAACCAAGTTAAAACACTAATTAGCAGGTTCTGAATTTAAAATGTTCTGCCATTTACCCTGCCATTTTAATGTAGGTACTTGCCATTTCGGTGGCGCTTATCAATCTCCTTCATTTTGACTTTACAACAAAAAATGTTACTTAATCTAGTCTTGCTCATAAACGGATTAAGGGTGCATAGATTCTTTTAACAATGGGTGGTGAATTTGAATATTCAAATTCATATAGTACAAGTACGCATAACATCGATAATATCGAAGTACTAAAACAATATTTATTTTAGTATGTAAATTTAAGATCATTTTATTCAAGTTAGAGGGGTACCGGCAATGGTCCTGAGAACTTGTGCGCCTGAGTTGTCTCCAATCTTGACATGCCTATATCGCCTTTCGTTTGAGACTGGAAAAGTGCCGACGGATTGGAAGCAAGCTTACGTGCAGCCTGGGCCCAAGAAGTAGTCGAGCAGACCCAGCAAATTACAGACTCATTTAGGTTACTTCCATACTCTGTAAGAATATGGAACGTGTAACTGAATGGTAAGCTCCTGGTATACCTAGAATCTAACGGTATTCTTAGTGACCGACAATACGGTTACCGCCGAAATCGGTCAACTGAGGATCTTCAAGCGTATGCCATTCACAACTGGAGTGAGGCCATCGAGAAACACGGGGAAGCACTTGTGGTTTCCCTTGACATCTCGAAGGCCTTCGACAGGATCTGGCACGATAGTCTTATTGGTAAGCTTCCTTCCTTCGGTCTACTCGCCGGATTGTGTGATTGGATTGTAGATTTCCTGAGGGATCTGTCTATTTGAGTGGTCATAGATGGCTGCTCGTCCGGACTACTGGGTATTAATGCCGGGTTTCCTCAAAAGTCAGTGCTCTCGGCAACATTGTTCTTGCTGCATATAAATGATCTGCTTAAACCCAGTACCTTTTTGTATGCAGACGACAGCACGTTGATGAGAGATACATGTCCAATGCACAAGCTGGTCAGTCGCAGATCCGGTCTCTCCGAAAGGCTATGGTTGAGCTTTTGAAATTGTCTTTAAAGGTTTTCTCTGAATGGGGTGATGCCAATCTGGTCAAGTTCAATGCTGCTAAAACCCAGGCGTGACATTTTCTCTACTAAAAGGAGCCAATTCCACCCGGCTCCATCTTTCAAAGATGTAACCGAGCCGATAAGCGATCATCTTGATTTCTTGGTGGCACGTTAACATCCACTCTCAATTTGGGCCATATATCGAGGCAAAGACTCAACTGGCTGCCTAAAAATTGGGGATCCTCGCAGAGGTGAGACGGTACTTAACGCTGGAACAGCTGCTCATACTTTATCAAGCGCAAGTTAAATCGTGTATGGAACTATGGAGTACTGCTCTCACCTTTGGGTGGATCTCCCAGATACCAGGTTGATGCGCTTGAGTCAATTGAGAACCGAGCCAAGAGGATCATCGCCAATGACAGGCTCATCGAATCCAGGCTCCAGAGTATTGAGTATCGACGCCGAGTTGCTAGCCTGTCGGTTTTCTATCGGTTGCATTTTGGAGAGTGTGCGATGGAATTGCATAGTTTAATTCCACCAAGCCCGTTACATCATCGGACTACTAGACTTACGGCGATGCGCCACCGGTACATGGTGGATATACCAGTCACACGCATAAAATGTTTTGCGAACATATTCATTGTGCGTTCAGCTAAGGAGTGGCATTTCCTGTCAGAGTCTGTGTTTCCTGATAGCTGCAACCTGGGATTCCTTAAGTCAACAATGAATAGGTTACTACTAGGCAAGCATGCTCCATCTTCAACCTCATCATCGCTTACCATCTGGTGAGATAGCGGTCAAACGCGTGCCTAAAAAAGAAAAGAAAAAACGCTTAAGATGACAAATTGTTAATTTATGTTCTTTTCGTATTGTTTAAGGGTCTTTACCTGAAATAAATGAATTTTATTTATTTATTTTATAAAACGAAAAAAAAAAGTTACATTGCGTGAGCTGAGAGTTCAATATGGCGGTAATTTACTGAAAAACTTACGACACACTTCATAATCCAATATTAATTGTTTTCAAAGTTTATTTTCTATGGCTTTTTATTGAGTATAAACTTTTTATTACTATCATAGACAGATGGATGTTTGTGACTCAATCACGCCAGAACGGCTGAACGGATCAAATTGCTAATTTGATCTTCAATATATCCAGAACCTGTGGTTTCCCAGGTATAGTCTAGTGGAAAAAAAATATCCAAACAGTGGGTAGAATATGTGGCTTTCGGCTTCGGAAACTATCTTTTTACACCCTAATTATACTGCTTCGTGAAGCAGTCCAGTTCTACGAAACCGCGTGTAGTCGTGGGTCTACGCGAGAGCTACGACCTACGACGTAGCAAACTTCTATTGTTATGAATAAATTTCAAAAAGATTTTATTTTTATTTCAACAATACCAAATACGAGGAAGAAAACCTTTGTGTAAAATGTAATAAATGTTGAAAATTTTATGCTAGACTATTACTATTTTTTAAGACAGTTCAGAATACTTACATAAAACGATGTCTGTTGTCTAACGAGCTTAATCCGTTGCACGAGGCAAACATTCAATGCGTAGGTAAATAGATTTTTTTAGGGTTCTGAACATCCGAATGTAAAAACGGAACCCGTAGAGGATCACTCGTTCGTCTGTCTGTCTGTGATTGACGTGACCGACGAATGGACTGACTAGTCTGTTCGTCTGTCACAGTCAATTAACTCCGAATCTACTCACCCGATTAAGTTGAAATTTGCTGCACAGGTGTATTTCTATGATCCAAATACGAGGAAGTAACGTTAATAAATTCATTTTGAGTATGGGGGTCACTTTTGGGTGGAAAATCGGCAAATTTAAAAATAAAGTTTTCAAACTGTACCGTCCGACATATCAAATGAAAAGGCGCACTGTGAGGGTCTCAAATATATTTTTATCACAATTTTAAAATGAATCGTTTTAAAGTTATCTAAGAAAATAAACTAAAAATGACCTTATCTCCGAAACTACTGGTTCTAAAAATAAAAAAAATACAGGACAAACTATGGAAAGTCTATGTTTTTTGCAAACCTAATATTGAGGCGTATATAGCTGCCAAGTGGCGCCCTCATTGAATAAAAAATCGTAGCAAAGCGTAGAAAATAAAGATTAAAGAATCCTATGTTGCGTTTGTTACAAAGAGGGTAAGGTATTTTTACGTTGTGGAAGCATAACTCAAAGTGTTTCGTATCCAAAGTAGTAAGCAAAAGTACCAAAAACGCCCATTTTTGACACTTTTGCTTACTACTTTGGATACGAAACACTTTGAGTCCTGTTTTAACAACGTAAAAATACCTTATCCTATGTGTAACAAACGCAACATAGGATTCTTTAATCTTCATTTTCTATGCTTAGATACGAATTTTTATTTAATGAGGGCGCCACTTATGGGGAGGTAGGCCCTTAACTTGCTTTGGTTTTGTGTGTATTCGGTTACAAATTAGTAACCCATTTTTCTTTCTGGTCTTTGATTTAGTTGATACTTGCATAACTTATAAAATTTAGTGACCAATGCATTAATATAGTACACTGAAGCTGGTCTGATGATGGAGCTGGAAGGTGGCCATATAATCTCCTCAACCAAACAAGATGGCATCATCGTGTTTGGTCTCATTGCATATGTTTTGACAAGTTACGCTAGACTCGGTGGTGCCTAAGGTCTGATGATGGAGCCGAAAGGTGTCTATAGGGTCTCCGCAACCAGAAAATATCGCACCATCGTGTTTGGACTCATTCGATGTGTTTTGAAAAGTGATTTTACACTTGGTAGTACCCAGGGTCTGATGATGGCGTAGGAAGGTGGCCAAAGGATCTCCGCAACCAAACAAGATAGCACCATCGCGTTTGGGCTCATTCGATATGTATTGAAAAGTGATTTTTCACTAGCCACTGGTCCGTCTGTACGGGGACCGTGCACCCGCTCGCTCGGAAAGTTCACCGCGCAAGCGCTCCGTGCCGTTTATAACTTAAATCTTAATATCTTGTAAACTGCTGCAGCTACACGCAAATAAAAAATACGTGTATATAGCTGATACTACAGAGAATCGACATGTGTGAAAACTAAAGTACGATAACTTGATGTAAGTACTTAAAAAAATGTTAAAGTTAACGTTAACGTTAATGTTTGTTTCGCCTAAGTTTTTACCAATAATTTTGTAATTATTTTTAACCGACTTCAAAAAAAGGAGCAGGTTCTCAATTCGACTGGTTTTTTTTATGTGTGGTTACCTCATAACTTTTTACTACGTGAACCGATTTTAAAGATTTTTTTTATTTGAAAGCTGTTGCTTCGCATGTAGTCCCATTTTAATTTGGTGAAGATTTGATAAAGAACTTCGGAGATACACAATGGAACTCTTCAATAAATGATAGCAAACCTACCAGAATTGCTACAATCACATGTCTGTATATTGTTTTCACCACTTCACAACATTACATCACGCTGATACGCTCTGAAGGGGTATACAGATTTGTACAGTTCACCCTGATACACCCTAATTTCACCAACTATGTTCAAATTCCCTATTTTTGGGGCTATCAATTCGGGCATAACTTTACTATTAATTTAGTTTTAGTATGGGGTACAACAACTATAAAGTGAAAAATAAAAAACAGTTTTACATAAAAAATATAACCGACTTCCATAAATAATACAAAAAAATGCAAAATAACTTTAATTTCGGCAGTCGGTGTCAAATAACGAAGAAACCAAGTTAATTAATTAATTTACATTTTTTAGTATTATTTATGGAAATCGGTTGTATTTTTTTAACCGACTTCGAAAAAGGAGGAGGTTATCAATTCGGATGTTTGTATTTTTTTTTTTTTTTTTATGTATGTTCGGGCATAACTCCGTCATTTATTGACGGATTTGCAAAATTCTTTTTTTGTTCGAAAGGAGTTTATTCCGAAATGGTCCCATTTAAATTTCAAAAAGATCTGATGATGGGTTTCGGAGACAGACAACGGAACTCTTCAAAAATTGACAGCAAATCAACCGTGATTGCTGCTATCGTATGTCTATGAATTGTTAACACACTTTAATGGGGAGCCACAACTAAAAAGTGAAAAATAAAAAACTTTTTTACAAAAAAATAGAACCGACTTCCAAAAAAAGTGCAAAATAACTTTAATTTCGGAAGTCGGTGTCAAAAAACAAAGACACAAAACAGGAACACCGACTTCCGAAATTAAAGTTATTTTGCACTTTTTTTGGAAGTCGGTTCTATTTTTTTGTAAAAAAGTTTTTTATTTGTAAAAAGTATTGTACATGTTTAATTTGGATGACAATGCATAAATAGCTAAGTGACGTCATTCTAAATCAAATATGGCGATCTCCCAAAGATGGCGGACTAGTTATTTTTTATGCATTGCCATGATACGGGTATCAAATAAAACGCTTTACTGACAAAAATACGTAAAATTAAAGTTAAAGCTAGTTTTTAGTTTTTTTCTTTAAACTATAGAGAATTATTTATAAATAAGACTGTTTATCTAGTGGTCGCAACACTGCCCAGGGCCTGCAGTCTCGACATTGATAGCGATCGCTACGCCCTAACGATCGGTCGCTACGTTGGAAAAATAATTGATTTTCTAGAAATATGTACAGAGACCAGCAGATCAGGTGATCAGTTTTCATGAAAAATAGTGATTGCAAGTTAAAAATTACGCCGTCTCTGTACATATTTCAAGAAAATCAATTATTTTTCCGACGTAGCGACCGATCGTTAGGACGTAGCGATCGCTATCAATGTCGAGACTGCAGGCCCTGGGTGAAGTGCTCAGTTCATTTGTCATGTCGGTAAAAGTTTCACCGGGATTTTTGGTGTTCCAGCCGGAATTTGCGAGGTAATTATAGACTAGCGTCGATTTGTTTTCGGTTGGTGGCAATTGACTCTTATTACATGCAATCAATCTGCAATCTGCCCGCGCCTTTTCTCAACTATCTTGAAGTCGGTTTCCAGTCTAACTGGATGCAGCTGAATACCAGTATTTTACATGGAGCGACTGCCTATCTGACCTCCGAAATCCAGTTACTGAGTAATACGATACCCCTTCCCAGAAGGGTTAGGAAGTGCTGGCGGTACACCCATCACTTCCTAACACTTCTGGGAATGTATGAGTGATATAATGTTAGCAGGTATGTAATTTTATTTGTAACTAGCTTCTGTCCACAACTTCGTTTGCTTGGACTTCAGACAGGAATGAAAAGTTTTTATAATGTAATTCCAGGTTACAAGCTGTCTGTTTTGGATTCGACGAGAGGATACGCCCGGGTGTTACTACTGTAGGAATCTGCCCGTGGAGGTCTCCCTGCGGAGTGAATTGACACGGGACATAACGCAGGTAATGTCATTGTCATACATTTTGTACTAAGTTTTAGCAAAAAAAAAAAGTTGTTTGGCTAGGGGGGCTGGTCCCAGGCTACGGTACAGAGCGAGAGGATGTTGGAAGCTCTCACCTACTTCTGCGAAGCAGTAATACACACGAAAGAGGAGGTGGAAGGCGCGAGGGAGAGGTAATCGTCGCGCCCTCACGCCCCCAGCCGCCGCAGGAGATGCCCTGGGCGTCGGGAGTTGCAAACTGAGTCTTAGCCACCGTATACGCGGGCGGTGGAAGGCGAGCAGTGGGCAGCTAGTCGTCCGATACGAACCAGGCCTGGGTCGAAGGCGCGCTGTGTTCCACACGCCCCACAAAGAGATGTCAGCATTAATTGACGGGGCACGGTAGGGTCGATGCCTGTCAGGAAGTGGAAATGTTTGAATGAGTTACCGCGGCCCTGGTACCGGTAACTGAAGGAGCACGGGTGACTTTTAGTCAGTAAGAGTCTGGTTATAAGCTGTGAGCTAAATCTCATCTAAATCCATACAGCCTGTTTGCGTGCTTGAGATGTAACAAACACACAACCTTTTACTTTTATAATATTAGTATGAGAAGGATTACAACAGCTCCATTTACCGAATACTTCAATTTTCTCTCTATGTTAACATTTTCACATTCAGTCAATAAAGATTTAATAAAATATTATCTAGTATTGGAAAAGTTTGATAGGCAATCAAGAGTTTCAACATCTTTTAGTATGTTTTCAATTGGATATGTTTATTGACTTTTACTATTGTATGCAGACATCGTCAAATGTTCATTGAACTGCAGAAGTTGATCAAGATCGTTAGACCTAATAAAATACAGGCAAATATGTTTGTAGACGTTTATATTTGTACCAATTGCATTGCACAAATAACATGATTGAGGCGGACCAAAATGGTTTGGAATACGTCATGAAAATAAAAATTGCGAGAAGTAGCTATTCCCAACCACTGCAAGTCCTGATCCAGTGCTGACACTGGTATCAGGACTGGCACTGAGCTCAGTCAACAGTGGTAACCACCAGAAAAACGCCAAGGCAATTAAGCTCGACGACTCCCGGAGAAACGGTCCTGTAGCGAAGTTAATCAGAAAAGAACAGCGGAGAGGTAGCAAAAAACGTATAGTAGCTTTCTTTCTTTCTTTCTTTCAGCAAAGGTCGGGTCAATCTGCCTGGCTATGCAACGCTTATTAAGATTGATCCACCCAAGGGTGTCAACCGTCCATTACATACCGTGGTTACTCCGTGTTTTAAAAACCACATTAACCCGGTGGTCCCGGCTGTCACTTAAAGATCTTGGATGTCGTTACGGCACTCAGACGCCATAAAGTTTCACACTAGGCTTGGCAAGGAATATCGTGATATGTTAACCAATTAAGTACTGGGTTGGGTAGATCAGATAGGCAGGCGCTTCATGTAAAGTACTGGTACTCAGCTGCATCTGATTAGTCTGGATGCCAACCCTATATCAAAATTGTAAAATGCCTGGCAGATTGATTGAACCTCCTTATATTGGAAGTTAGTTCAAACCGTAGTGTATCGAGCACCACAAATGAACCTGTACGGTCCTGTTGATTTGACAAAATAGTTTTCAAGCCTATGCGTGTACAGCCAATGTATATATATAATTGTAATTCCTCTGCACTGCCAGCGACGCGCAGTCAAAGAGGCGAAGTTTTTTGCCAATAAAAAATATCGAGCCAGGCAGTGACACGAAAAAGAGGAGAAGACGTAACGTAACACACTTTATTGAGCTATATATATCTTGTGAACTTTGGCTTGGGGATTGCGTGGGCTGTTTTTATCCCAGATACCTGATATAGGATCTTAGTAATGATGTTACTCGAGGAAAACGAGGGTTAAAGGTTTATGAAGACACCGTGAGGAAGTCTTAAATTTGCCAACACACAGTATAATAGCGTGCTTCTCTTACTCTGTAGAGGAGGTCTAGATTGCAGCATGAATAAACAATTTCTCATTTGTTTAGCCATAAAGGGGTCTATGGAGGAATGCGGAACAGAGAGTAAAGTCCCACAACCTCCATTGATAAGGGAGGATCCTCCGACCAGACGGGTGTTGTGTCTGGTCCGGGCAACTGCCCCAATAGTTGATTTCGGGCTGTTGTATATGTTCAAATCGCGCGGAGAACTCTGCTTGCGCGATGTAGGGATTTGCTGTTCTAGTTCGTAAGTAGCGTCATAGATGTCGCTACATCACTCCCCTCCGGAGATCGGAGATCGATTGTTCTCGATGAGTCGTTCATACGTGATGCTTGCCGGGCCAGTGGAAGGTTGGTTCCAGTGAGTCGGAACCGGAAGAGGCGCATAGTTCACGGTGAGTCGGAACTGTCTGCGGTGATGATATCCCAGTGAGTCGGGATGATGTTGCAGGCTCCAGTGATTCGGAGTACTGCTGCGGGCTCCAGTGAGTCAGAGCGGTGCGTCGTTTCGTTGTCAGCGTTATCGTTGTCGGCGTATCGTTGTCGGCGTTATCGTTGTCGGCGTATCGTTGCCGGAGTATCGTTGTCGGCGTTATCGTTGTCGGCGTATCGTTGTCAGCGTATCGTTGTCGGCGTTATCGTTGTCGGCGTACCGTTGTCGGCGTATCGTTGTCGGCGTTATCGTCGTCGGCGTTATCGTTGTACTGGCTGGCTGTATGACTCGTTGCTGAAGAGCTTGAAGGAAGTGATGATGATGACGTCACGCTGGAGTAGCTGCACGAAGGCTGCGCTGACGAGGTGATGACGTCATGACGAAGGCTGCGCTCACGTTCATAGTCCAGGGTCACCATTATGGAGGAATGCGGAACAGAGAGTAAAGTCCCACAACCTCCATTGATAAGGGAGGATCCTCCGACCAGACGGGTGTTGTGTCTGGTCCGGGCAACTGCCCCAATAGTTGATTTCGGGCTGTTGTATATGTTCAAATCGCGCGGAGAACTCTGCTTGCGCGATGTAGGGATTTGCTGTTCTAGTTCGTAAGTAGCGTCATAGATGTCGCTACAGGTCTAACCACTTTATACCTACGGACGAAGCGTAGTATTGTAATGTAGTTTACATAAAAATCGACTTACTTTTTCTACTTAGATTCACTCCAAGCAAAAAACCAGCCAAGTGCGTGTCGAACTTCGCACATTTCGGGTGCCGTACCAAATGAGGGAATTATCAAAGAAAAAATCTGATTTTTAATGTATTGGTATTTGTTAGTAAAATATACGTAATAATAAACATAATCACCAAACTTCAAGTTCATAGGTAAAGGGGACGTTAAAAAATTCTTCCGAACAGAAATGTGTGACAGACGATGGACAGACAGACAGACAGACGGACAATTGGACCTTTCGTACAGAACCCTTAAAAGCAAGCTGTGAGCAAAATATCACCTACCACCACACGATTTCCTGAAACCCCGGAAACACCTTCCATTTTTTTTTTTGTGGGGTGGGAATTCATCCAATGACATCTCCCGCTCCAGGGTGGAGCGGAAGAGCGTGTCAGACTCTTACTGACTAAACCCCACCCCTGTTCCTTCCCTGCCCTGAATGCCCAGGGGTGAGGTAACTCTTTCGAATTTATCCTCAACCCCTGGGCAGAACACCTTCCGCTCCCCGTCTCTCGCCAGCACGTGCCGCTGAGCCAGTAAACTCCCCAATTAATGGTAACCAGATCCAGCCTTCCCTTGCTGCCCCCCCAATGACGCCCTAAGCCGAGGCCCGTACCCCGCAGAGGGTGCCCTTAGCGTGGTCACTTAGTTTGTAAGTTTTAATAAGTCCTGGCTGGAGGCTTTAATATATTAAAGCCTACACAGGCAAGCCCGGTTAAGCAGACGACAGCCTCAGAGGCTGACCTGCAAGACGTCCCACAAAAAAAAAAAAAAAAAAAACACCTTCCACATGGACGTCAACAGACTACAGAGCTAAAGTTTCATTTATATTTTTGCAAGTCTACTTTGAAAGTAAATGTTATGAATTTTTCCGCAGGATGCACAATTAAAAAGTTATAAGCCAAAACTTGAAAAGTGAGCAAAAATATTGTGGTTCCTCGAATGCCACGCAGCTAGCACAGGTCTTCCGAAGCCGCAAACTTGGATATACAGTATTTGTATCTATCTGAACAACATCCCAAAAATAAAGCTCACTGCAGTTTCTAATCAATCTCAAATCAACGGAAATGGCACTGTCTGAAGTTGTGAAAAATGTCCTCGTAATTATACTATTAAATAAAGTCCCGTAAAGTCTTCATACTTCAAAATTCTGAACCATCACACATAAAATCTTTCAATCTTATTTATTTGTGTGGCCAATAAGCTTTTGTTTTGCTGGCGTCGAAACTTTTACGCTTCCACATGTCATCGTAAAACTAATACAATTTTGGAAAGCAACCGCTGGCATGATACCACAAAGTGACCCTAAAGTAATTTGTATTCTTCTGATGGAATAACAATTTCTGTCCAAAACATTCAACAAAGTAAACAAACGTTTACTTTTTAGGATTCCGACAATGATGCGACTAAGATTTGTCAAAGAAACAATTTTTTTCATTCAGGTAGACAAGGCATTAATGTTCCGTAAAGCATCAAAGCGATCAAAGAATCTTAGTTGCAATGTAACGATAATTGGGTTCTTTCAGGGTAGCATAATCGGGCCCACGCGGCTGAGGGTTTGATTCTCAGCCAATCAATGATGAATCCATAATTCAAAAGCCTCGGTAATCCAAGCTTTATTTTCTATACATTTTGAATTGATACTGAGAATTTTGTAATGGAAAAACCCACTCGTAGATTGTCTACATTTTCTCGGAAAACGACCGATCGTGGCCTTTAAAAATTAACCATGGTAAACTAAATATACAGGGTGTATAAAGACACGTCACAAAGCCGTCAACTACGTATACTGTACATCTAACAAAGTAGCTTTGCGCAAAAATGATTACTGGAAAACGACTTTTATTTTTAGGTATGAAAAAAAAGACATTTTTAATTGCGCGTAATATAACACGAACCCAGGCATGTGGAGTTAAGCCCTGCCCCTTTGCTCTAAGCCGCGTCGGTACTTGTCGCATACGTTTGATATTCATTTCGTTTTTGTAACTTTAAACGCGTAATTTCGAAAATTCAAAAAAAAAATACGAAAATTCAGGTGGTTGAAAAAAAAAAATTGTATTAAGAATAACACTTAACATTTACATTGCGCATTTTTTGTGTTTATTTACTAACATTTTCGTAAAAAAGTTAAAAAAAATTGCGACTTTGATCTTCAATATCTCCAGAAACAGTTGTTTTCCAGGTATGGTCTAGTTGCCTAGGGGTTGAGGATAAAAATAGTTGATTCGAAAGAGTTACCTCGCTCCTGGGCATGCAGGGCAGGGAGGAACAGGGGTGGGTTTTAGTCAGTAAGAGTCTGACACGCCCTCCTGCTCCACCCAAGAGCGGGCGAAGTCATTGAATGATTTTTCACCACCAAAAAAAAAATGGTCTAGTGGAAAAAAATAATGAGTTGAATACTTGGCTTTTGGCTTCACAAACTGTCTTTTGAATTTGGATTTACTTAAAACCAGCCTTTGTGTCGGTAATATTATCATGACGCTGGTATTCCCTGAATTGGTAAGTAGAGAATAAATCATTAAATAAATAAAATAATTAAACTCTTTATTTTTAGGCTACTTTGCTCCAGTATTTCAACTGGATACTGTCCAGTCGAAATACTGGAGCATCGATTAGTAATACAGCAGTCAATCCTGTCCACTATCATGGCCAAGATGCTTTTGGAACTGGCTCGCACCCTCAGCACCAAGGATGCACATCTTTTACGCATTATTACATAAAAGCAATCAATACGCATTTTCGCAAACATACCTGATGCAATACAGAAGCGAGGCAGCTACATCCATACCCTGAAAATATTACTATTATATATACTACTACACATACATGCCCAGGGGTAGAGATTAAATTCGAAACAGAGTTATCGCGCCCCTGGGCACTCAGGCAACTGAAGGAACAGGGGTGGGTTTTAGTCAGAAAAAGTCTGACACACCCTCACGCTCCAGCCGGAGCGAGAGAAGTCATTGGATGATTTTCCAACCCAAAAAAAAGGCTACAGTAATTGTAGTGACAAATAAAAAATTATAAAAATGTGTGTTCTTAACACAATAGTACCCTCTGCTCTCTCTCTCAATACACCTACATTTAGCCAGTATGTATTCCCTGAAATAAAAACTGTCGTCTGAATTGAAAATCCAATTTGTACGAATTTTATTTTACTTTTTCAATTGATTGCCATAGCAGCTGTCACTGTCAGTCGCATGAAAATTGAAAAACAGAATTTTATTAAATGGCAGTTTTTTTTTTTAAAGAAACTATAAATATACTTTCTTGGAAATGTAACACCTCCGATATTACATTTGAAACTTAGTACCTACCAGCACCTTATCCATAATCTCTTCTTTAATTTATAATATTTCGTTGTTATTATTATACGTATAGCAGCCTCTTTCCACGATTTCAGGATCAGCTGGCTTATATTAAAATTTGGTAACTTTGTCCCAAGGTGATAGAAGATTAGTCTAAAATCTGCCTACTACCTACTCAACGAACTAAATCCCTGAAAATGTTTAGTGATACTCACTACCTTTAGTTACTCAGTACTCTTTTTTTTGCGTTTTTTTTTTGTTTTCGCTACAGTGTCCAAATGGATTTTTTTTTTCAATTTTTCAATTCTTTTTCTTTTTTTTTTCTTTTTATACATTAAAGAAATAAACTAACGGAACCCTTATAGAATCACTCGTGTGTCTGTCATAGCCACTTTGCTCCAAATCTTCGGGAATGATTTAGTTGAAATTTGGTACAAACGAATATCTGTGACCCAAACACGGACGTTGTACGTAAATAAATGGATTAAAATTTGAAAATATGGTTTTTTATGCTAGGTACATATCAAATACAAAAAAAAAAAAAATACAAAATATTTATTTCTGTACCAACTAGTGTATACATTAGTTTATGATTGGAGCCTCCTTTTAAGCATGATGATGCCTGTGTTAGGAGACTCCGCTCCTCCATAGCTTTGGCTGTTTGTACAACTTACAAAATTGTTATTATTTATTTTTAGTTTCTTAAGTTACACTTTTTCGTTAAGCTAGACTACTTTAAATATATATATATATTTAGATTTTGTTTTTATTTTTTTCTTGAACGGGTTGATGCGTGCTTTATTGCCATTTACATAAAGTATAATAAATTCAAACACGCTTGCTCGCTCGTGAATTGAACAGAATGAATACATTAATGTGGGTGTTAGTTAGTGTAGGTATTTTCTTTTTTGGAAGTCAGTTGTTTTTTTTTTTTGTAAAAAAGTTTTTTATTTTTCACTTTTTAGTCGTTATACCCCAGAACTAAAACCTCAGTAACATGGAACGTGGAATTTAAACATACTCGTAATTGGAAAAAACCAATACGTCATCTATCTATAGGTACGTATTTTTCTTGATCGCCACGCTTGGGTTGGCGATCGCAGTGTGGCTGTTACAATGCACAGAGAATGCTGCTGGCCATTCTCTGGTGAGTGCCTTAGTCGAGTGCCTTAGTCGCCTCTTGCGACACCCACGGGAAGTGATGGGATGGAGGTACTATTCTTTACACCCGAAACCATACGGGACGAAACATAGTCTAAAATAATACAAAAATACAGAAAAATGTTCTTTACTATAAATTACAGGAAAACCAATAAGAAAGTCTATGGTTTCAAAAAAAAACATAAGTAATAAAAAAATATATAATTCGATCTTTTTATGTTTTTAAGGTATTAAAAATTTCAAGAAATTAAGGTCTCTTAATGGTACCGAAACCCTTCGTATGCGAGCCTTACTCGCACTTGACCGGTTTTTTTTACTTTTTCGTAGCATTTCGATTTAAACTACGAAACCTTTTGCAATTGACTATGTAGCCATCATTGTTATGTCACAATTATCTCAATATTCTGTAGTTCAAAACTTATTACGTTGACGCTTCATTGATTCTGCGTACCCCGATCTATCAAGTTTGTATATGGCTGTAGTACCTAATATGACACATATTCCATTAACATTAAGGCTAAATTAGGCCCTAAAAAGTTGCGTTAGTCATGCAACACTGTTGCCAGACGTTTAACGTGATCAACATTTTATCCGAAGTTAACGACACGTTTTCTCTTCAAAATATTATGTCACTACCATAAAGTAAATTGTGAATTTAACTTCAGTCCACGTCTATTTCAGGTAAACAAAATTTAAAAGAAAGTTTTTAATTAATTTTTCATGTTTACCTTGTGAGTTTCAGCTGAAGGTGTGCCGGAAATTACCTACTTGCGCGTTCTTTGGAGTATAAATTAGGGACAAAATGTGACTATGTTCGAAAAGTTGCAGTAAACATTTTTAAAGGAAGGTTTTAGTTTATAAAAATTAGAATTTGATGATGATCTTCGGAGATAGGCAGACAAAAATAAACAAAAAAGTGGAAAATAACTTATTTTGCACTTTTTTGAACTTCGTAAAAAAACACAAAAAAGTGCAAAATAAGTTATTTTCCAATATATTTGGTTCTTTTTTTGGAAGTCGGTTCTATTTTTTGTAAAAAAAAAAATTTTCGTTTTCTAGTTGTATATCCCATTAAATTGTGTTAATAAGACATAAATAAACGATCGCAGTAATCGCGAGTCATTTGCTGTTAGTTCTTGAAGAGTTCCACTGCCTATTTCCGAAGATCTTCATCAAATCCTAATTTATTATAAAACTTTGCTTGAAAAATATACATTTAAAAAACGAAAACCCTATCCAAATGCATTCTGTAGTTTTCGAGAAAATCGTGGACAAACATACACACATACGGGTCAAATACAGAACCTCCATTTTTGAAGTCGGCTAAAATGCTGGTGCGTTTTACTTTGTTGATTGTGAAAATAATATACCTTTAATAAAAACTTAGTAATTGGGCCCCGTTTTACCCTTTGGGTACGGAACCCTAAAAGTGTCAAACTCTTATTAACACGCTTTTAAAAAAACAACTAAAAAGTTCCAAACAAGTCACTTTTCAAGCAGTCTGATGCAGTTGATGGGAGTCATTTTATTTCAATTATTGATTTCATGACACCAACTGCATCAGACTGCTTAAAAAGTGACTTGTTTGGAACTTTTCAGTTGTTTTTCAGTAGGGTGTTTGAAAATATTAAATTTTTCACATTTTGTGTGTGAAACTAAAATTAATTGAATATTGAATGAAAATTTTGATACCCCACTTAGTATAGTTCATCGACTTAATTTTTCTTTTCTTTTTCACAATTTAAGGCGTCTGGTTGTGGCCATATTGTATTTTGATTACTGTCATGTCTTTAGTAGCACTCGCAAGATTAAGACGAATTAATTGACGTAAAAATTATCAAAATAGGCCCACGCGTTTCGTCTCTAAAGCGCCACAAAGGAACAAACATACTAACATAGGCTGATAAACACATTACCCTCTCTTGCGTCGCGCAGTCGGGTAAAAATAAAATGACGTCACTAAGCGTAGTGATTGACGCGTTCATTGGTTTTGTTTCAGGTAGTTTAAAACCCTTCGTTTTCACCAAGAAACTAGTTATATACTAGTTTGATACAAAACTTGTAAAATACTTTTCAAAACACAATTATTTGTTTTATTCATGTATTGAGGACTGTCTCAAACATTATTTTGTTCACACTGTGTTAGCCAACAAGTATTAGGCCGGGACTCCACCAAAGCGGAGATGTGTGCGGTGTGCTGTGTGCTGTGCGAGAAGAGATGTTTTTCAGCTCGGGGGACTCACCAAAGCGGAGATGTGTGCGGTGTGCTGTGTGCTGTGCGAGAAGAAATGTTTTTCAGCTCGGGTGCGAAGCGTTGAGTGCTCAGTACGCATTCTCATACGAAAGGTAGACGATATATAGCGGGCGAGAGGGGGAAGGGTGACATCGCTCACTGCACGCTGCTTACATCTCTCGTCTCCACTGCGCGTCGTCCGCGTACAGCTCACATCTCCGCTTCCATCGCGCCATACAAATATTACACATCTCCGCACAGCGATCTCTACTGAAGCTGAGCGGAAAGGAGATGTGTCAATAACACAATTCTATTGGTTGTTTAAAAAACATCTCCTCTCCGCTCGTCTCGTCTCCGCTTTGGTGGAGTCCCGGCCTTACGCCACAAGTTACAATTGATGACAAAGACACCACGTTGATAACAATTAATTTCGAAATAATTCACCGTATGTCGATGAGTCAAGCCGTGCGTCCCATTTTATGTAAACTGTTGACCCAGATGGGTGTATACTAGTGTGACATAGCTCACCATAGATCACAATGCCACAATTAACTGACCTTGGCTGTGGTCAGAGGCTGTAACTGGCTTATCTACACATCGGAGTCCATTATTGTCCAAAACTATTTGTTTTGTTTGGTAAGGTTAATATTGGAGGTCTTTAAATACTTTGCAGTTCCTTACCATAGAACGTTGGACCAATGGACCTACTTATTTAGGCATGTTGCAGTGCAGCAAGCATATAAATTCTATCCATAAGTTGGCAAGGACAAGGACGTCAGAATTTTTATATAAACAGTAGCTGACCCGGCAAACGTTCTGCGATAAAAAAAAATAGCCAAGAGCGTGTCGGATTTCGCACATTAAGGCGCTGTTAGCTGCTAATGACATTTTATCATTCATTTTGAATGGTTAGCTTGCGTGTCCTGCGCCGAGCTCACGTAACGCGTCCTATGTCCACCCAGTAATAGGACTCGCCCATCAAGGAGCGCTGTCCGAAATTAGACCCATTTTAATTAATTACACATAAAACAACAGGTATTAAACTAAAAACACTGACACTAAATTATAAAAAAACACATTTGCGTTTACACTGAAGTCATGACATGATAAAACTTGCCTCATTCATTGATAGCGTTCTCACCTACAAAATACAGTCGTGGTTTAGACAAGTATTGTTTATTATAATGCAATTTCTGTATAATATTAGTTACAAACAAGTTTTAAACTTTATCCATGCTTGTTGGACAAAGTTATCAACATACCGGACGGACCGCGTTTTTAACAAGCTTTTATTTTTTCTTTAAAGAAAACGAAAGATGAAGAAGAAAAACAATGGAGTGGTCAAAGAAACAAACTTTCTCTCTTTTTTTTTCTTTTGTTTTCTCTCCTTTTCTCCTTATTTTTTTTTTTTTTTTTTGATCGCGACCAGTACTTGGGTTTTTTCCTTGAATTTGCTTCAGTTTGCAAGTACAAGTATACTGCACACATGAAGTAAAGTTCTTCAGAATCTTCTCTTTCCATTGTCATAAAAGTTTTTTTTTATTACTAAGAAATATAAAAGTACGGACTGAATTTTGTTTCGAATTCTATTAGTTTAGCTTTAACAAAAACATGAGATCCTATACATGTAGGCAACAAAGTTTCATATAAGTTTTGTACAACTAGTTTTATACTTGTATAGAGTTTCTTCAAGTTGTGTAGACAACATGAGTTTTATACTTGTATAGAGTTTCTACAAGCTTTGTAGACATGTTTTATACATGTATATATGGAAACGATAACAGTGCATAAAACTTGTAAAATACATACCTTGGTGAAAACGAGGGGAGAAGGAACAAGACACGAGTTCAGTTTTTATCACTGCTAATTTTTTATCACTGCTATTTTTTATCACTGCTATTTTTTTATCACTGCTAATTTTTTATCACTGCTATTTTTTGATCACTGCTAATTTTTTATCACTGCTAATTTTTTATCACTGCTAATTTTTTATCACTGCTAATTTTTTATCACTGCTAATTTTTTATCACTGCTATTTTTTATCACTGCTATTTTTTTATCACTGCTAATTTTTTATCACTGCTATTTTTTGATCACTGCTAATTTTTTCCCCCCAATCTGAGAACCCATCATGTTACTAGAGATTCGGCAAATATTTTACAGTCGGCCGCCAGCCTGACACCAACCCTCCTTGGGAATGCTATTGCTGATGGTTTACCAGCCACCACGCGGGTGACCTTAGGTGTTGTAATAGTATGCACGGTCTCAAAATTTTCCTTAGTCGCCTCTTACGACACCCATGGGATGAAATGGGGTGGAAGCATTCTTAATCCGGAGCCACACGGAACCTAGAGTTACTGTTAACTTAATCTGAGAGCTTAGAAATGATCATATAATTGCTACGCTCTTCACACTCATCGGATTCCTGCGTCATTCACAGAGGAGGCCACAAGGCCTTGCCACATGCGGTCGCCGTGACTCGCTCACCTTTGAGTCCTCTTGGCCATCCGTTCTGTGAGTATTGTGTTCGGTTCCAACTATAACTTATCGTTTTGACGTGAATACTTCTTTAAAATTGCTTTCATAGTGGGAGGTTATACAAAAAAGGAAAGATAACAAAATCGGGGGATACAATTTAGTATTGCAGCTACGAGTACATATCTATCATCTCCATCCAAAATTTAATTACTAAAAGATCAAAGAATTTGTTACGACAAATGAGGACTATGACAAGCAAAAACAATTGAATAAATTATGTAATGTTACTATACTCGTCAAAAAGACAAATCAAAACAAAACGAAAGTATACGATTTGAAAGGGCTTTTCAAGGGCAATCTAATGATACCCATCCCCATATAAAAGAGTGAAACGGTCGACAGAACGCAAAAAGACGGTATCGGTATATCTGAACCCGACAAATATAAAATGTTGGCATCGAAAAATATTACCCATTACGTAGACGTATTCAACTAAAACACACACGGCTGTGTCGACACAGCCACACCCCGATTTTTTTGGTTCTGATGTTTGAAAACCATCATATGACTCAGAGCGGGAGGGTGTGTCAGACACTTACTGACTACCCCACCCGTGTTCCTTCAGGCGCAGTTTTACGAATTTTAATGGTTTTTATTTGAACATCACGTCTAAGCGACTAGTCTTATTTCTTTAAAAAAAAATATGTGTTACTCTAGACAATTTTCGTCCTAATTTGATCTGAGAATATTTGAAATTACATTTTTGTAACATAGTGTAATTAATTTGTAAAGTTATGTCTAACGCGGATAAAAAATTGAGAATCACGCAAAACTATAAAGCGTTTTTTTTATGAAACCTTCACCATTATAAAGATCATTAATTATTTATAATTTAGTCTCAGTGTTTTATTTATATACCTGTTGTTTTATGTGTAATAAATTAATAATGCGTCTAATTTCGGACAGCGCTCCTTGATGGGCGAGTCCTATTACTGGGTGGACGTACGACGCGTTACGTGAGCTCAGAACAGAACACGCAAGCTAACCACTCAAAGTCATTGGCAGTTAATAGCGCCATAACTCGCCGCGGTCACTCTTTCGAACACTCCTGTGTCCCAACTACCACTTACATACGTTAATAATAATAATTTATCTCTATTTCAGACAATACAGTCCATAAAAAAAAAACAACACAGTATAGTTAAGCAATTATATTCTACGTTAAAATAAATACAAGTGTATTTGCAAATGGTCAATAACAATAAATTATATAGGTCAGTATTTATTTTTCAGATAGCATTGCTTTCAATAAACGCTGCAATAATATTTTGTTCAACAAGAGAAAGTAAAATAATTATTTTTCCACGATATTGGAGACTATAGGTACTTGTCGGAACGGTTCTGCGAACATTATTGGTACTGGAGTTTCAGGTCTTCACTTTTCGCATGAAATGGAGCAGAAACCTTAATTTAATTGGAGCAATGCAGCACCTGGTAGTTAAATCATAATTGTTTCTGTAAATGAGCGTTAAATATAAGCAACAAATTAATATTCGAAACAAAATTTTGAGGCGCATTTATCACGCTTTTATTAGGTTCTAAGCCTTCTACTAGCTTCTATGAGCTCTTGGCTAAAGTACAGCTTGGCAAAAAAGAGTCTAACGCGGTGACAGTTGAAACTATAAATTAAACTGGACATTGAAGCCTTCCATGGTGTTTGCGTAGCATCCGAGGGACTGAACCACCCACTTGGGATTGAAATCATATCCCCAAAAATAACAAGTATCAACAACTGTTGAGTCGTAGGGTTCCGGGTTACCACATATGCGATACTAGCGACCTCATTTATTCCAAACTCTTTTTTGCCAAGCTGTAATAACAGCCGCACGGGTCAATCCATCAGGATAAGCTACGCTTGCCGGGGTTAGTCCATGGATGGGTGACCATCTTTACATACCGAGACTCCTCCGTGCCTCGTAAAGCACGTTAAGCGTTCCGCTGTCAATTGTAGATCTCTGATAGTCGTTACGGGTCTTCAGAAGCCCGAAAGTCTGACAACCTGTCTTACCAAGAGGTATCGTATTACCCGGTTACTGAGTTGTGGAGGTCAGATAGGCAGTCGCTCCATGTAAAATATACCAGTATTTTAGCTGCATCCGGTTAGACTGGAAGCCGACCCCAAGATAATTGGGAAAAGACTAGGTAGATTGATTGAATATTATTAAATTTATTCTTAAAGAACAATGTAATGAAATTACAAGCTTGAAGAGCTTCAGGTTGAGTTTGAATAATAATTTCCGTATAAACCTAATTTACAACACAAATTGGTAGCTAACCATAAAATAACCAAATAAAAAATTGGTTGTTAACCTAACCTAACCTAACCTAACCTAACAGTTAATTATAATTTGGACACAGTTGTGGCAAAAGCTAATGTAATAAATTAATTATTCGTTCACAATTACGTTTGGAAAGTAGGTAAGTACCTACTTATACATTAAATAGTTTTAGTCAGTCTGCCAACCTCCTTAGGAAAAAATTTGCGTATTTAAAAAATAAGCAAAAACACACTTTGTCTTAAGCTGAGCGATGGCCGTTTTGCGTGGATGTGACGCATATTTTCCCCCAGCTTTTCTTTTTTTTTTTTGTTGTGTTTCTCTGTTTTTTGCGTCATGTTTACCGTAAATAGACGTATTTTCTTTCTTTTCTTTCTTTTCTTTCTTTTCTTTCTTTTCTTTCTTTTCTTTCTTTTTTTTCTTTTCTTTCTTTTCTTTCTTTTCTTTCTTTTCTTTCTTTTCTTTCTTTTCTTTCTTTTCTTTCTTTTCTTTCTTTTCTTTCTTTTCTTTCTTTTCTTTCTTTTCTTTCTTTTCTTTCTTTTCTTTCTTTTCTTTCTTTTCTTTCTTTTCTTTCTTTTTTATTTTTCGTTTTCCTCTCAGCAAACCTTTTCATTTGATACCCATCAAGAGAATGCATAATAAAATAACTAGACCGCCATCTTTGGGAGTCCGCCATATTGGATACAGAATAACGTCACTAAGCTAACCGTGAAGGCATCCAAACTAAACATGTATGCATAATTTCAACTTAAGCGGAAACTGGAAAGTAGATCCTCCTTAGATTTTTTTACATAATAAGTCTTAGTTACAGGTGCAGCTAATATCATCATCATCTTCCTGCCCTTACCCCATGTTACTTGGGGTCGGCGCAACACGTTTTTTCTTCCATTCTGTCTTGTCAGCCGTCACGCTATCACTAACTCCCTTTTCTTTCATATCACTCCTCACACAATCCATTCATCTTTTCTTTGGCCTCCCTCTCCCACTCCATCCATCTACATTTATATTCATTATTCTTTTAGTTACACGTGTTTCGTCCCTCTTCTTCACATGACCATACCAAGATAAACGGTTCCCTTTCAACTTTTCTGTCACTGGCGCCACTTTTAAACTACCTCTAATGTACTCATTTCTTACTTTATCCATTCTCGTTACTCCTCACATCTATTTCAACATTCTCATCTACGCCTCATGCAATCTTTTTTCATCCGTATTTTTCACAGTCCAACATTCTGATCCATACAGTACGACAGGTCTAATCATGGACTTATAGATTTTCCCCTTTCGCTTGAGGGGCATCCCCGTCGGTCGCAAGTTGTTCCAGTGACCTGTCGCCATTTCATCCATCCTGAGTTGATCCTGTGCGTCACGTCTCGGTCTATATCGCCATCCCCCTGGACAAGCGGGGCGAGGTACCGAAAGTCGGAGCAGATCGGTATAGGCATTCCGGTGAGAGCTAAAGTTATTGGACTGGAGAGACCGCCGAAATCGCAGAACAGGTATTCTGTTTTGGTTCTGCTCAATTTCAGGCCAACACTCTCTAGTCTTTGCCACCACGTCTTCAATCTGCTCTGAACCTCTAAGCCGCTTTCGGCAACCAGCACAATATCATTAGCAAACAGCATACACCAGAGAGCCTCTTCTTGGATTTCCGACGTCAGAGCGTCCATTATCATCACAAAAAAATAAGGGCTGAGGGCTGACCCCTGGTGCAAACCAGCTGCTACACTGAAGCTGTCAGTGGTGCCTACTGCAGACTGGACTTGGGTGCTGCATCGACTGTACATCGATCGGATCAACTGCACATACTTCCCAGGCACCTTTCTCCTTAAGGGCCCACCACAAAACCTTACGCGGCACCCAGTCATATGCCTTTTCGAGGTCAACGAACACCATGTGCAAGTTTTTATGCACAGCTCTGTTTTTCTCGCACAGCTGTCGGATAGCGAAAATGGCATTCGTTGTACCTCGACCCGGCATAAAACCGAACTGGTTCTGTGAGATTTCACTCTCTCCTCTCAGCCGGCTTTCGATAACTTTTTCCCAGCTAATATAAGTTACAAATGAACGTTAATAGGAATGAAATACTAATGAAAGGACTAAAACCCACCCGTATTTCTTCCGATAACTGTTCCGTGGTGACTCCTTTAATCATTCCTTGGCAGGATACGGATATCTGACCTTGGCAGGCTACGGCCCCGTCTTTGCTGACATCTCTTTGAGGTACGCGTCGAACATAATGCCCCGGCGACTCGGGCTTGGTCCTTATCGGATGGCAAGCTACCCATTACTAGCCTTCAGCAAGCCCGTGGCTACGTTGGCCGTGAATCATCTTGCGAATCCCGACGCCCAGGGCGTCTCCTGCAGCGGCTATCCCTCACGCCCGGGCGTGACGATTGCTAGTATCTGCTCTTGATCCTTGGTTATGGTCATTGCGAAGCATACCCTCACAGGGAACGGTATGCGCTTGAATTGGAAGGGGTAATTATGGGGAAATAGAGCCATTTTGGTTATTGGGACAAGCCCGCTACACTATTCCCAAACCACTGTAACTTCTGTAAGCCAAAATCAAATCAGTGACGTCCACCAGAAAAAATGCCGAGGCAATGAAGTCCCAGAGAAGCGATTAAACTGTCTTGGGTCCTGCAGTGAAATGGATCAGAAAAGACAGCGGAGGAGTAAGAAAAACATAATTTTCACTTCCCATCAAGCGGGAGACAGAACAAACCTCGGCCATTACGCACAAAGGGGGTATTTACAACTGGGGTCAGCCCAGTTGCCAAGCACCACTGGTTAAAAATGGGTCCTAAAATTGTGAGCTGTTGCATTTGATTCCAATAATAGATATGTATGGCAAAAACGCTTGAACGCACGGAAATTCGTTCTAGTCTCCACAAGGTCCGTGTAATATACAACTCGAGACGTAGGCTGAATACTATACAACATAATATTGCGTTCAGTTTTCCAAAGAGTGCACTTCTATAGGATATGATGTGCGCATTGTTCGTATTCGCAATCAGGTGTAGAACATTGACATAAAGGCGAGGCAACAAGCTTGAAAGAAAATAATATACCCTTAAAGTTGCCATGACCTGTGAGAAATTGGGCAACACAGTAATCCTCCTCCAGCTATGTCCTAGCTAGCCGCTCGCGAACTAGAGGCATAACGTGGTATACATAATTTTTCCAACGCACCAACCCGTAAGAATTTACGCCTCGATGATATTTCTCTGCGGAGTTTGAGCCGGGTCCCGTTACACAGCTTCGGCAGTATTAAATACTGAAGGAGCATAATCGGGTCACCGACTAACAGCTGGATGACGTGCGCTGCTAGTCCACTTGCCGTTAGCGAATTCAAAAACTCTACAGGGTAATGTGTGGCGTAATCTTGCTCCACAACAGTATTTATGGAGGTGTATACCACTTCGTTCTCTTCAGTTTGCGAGAGAACGCTCGCGTTGTTTGCTGCAGCATAATCATTTTTACGTTCCAAGAATTTTCTCGGTGTGGTAGTCGTTTGAATATATTGTCTATATTGGTGTTATTTCATTCACCGACTTGAATCCTGCACTAATTCTTATCAATTATATTATTGTTGACACAAACAAATAGTTTTTTACCTGGTTTAACCGTTGAAAACCCAAATAAAACTGTTATTTTTTAAAAACAACGATACAAGCACCAATATCGTGCCTACTTAGAAGCAATCTACAGTTTCTTACCACGTTACAACCACGTCACACACCACCACCACGCCACGCCACCACGCCACGCCACGCCACGCCACGTTATACTTAATCAATAACAATTTTCCAAGAAAACTGCGTCGTTAGGCATGGCCCTATTTCCCACATTCGAATAGGCTAGTTTTATAGGGTATTGCTGTCACTCACATGTCCGTCTGTCTGTCTGTCTGCTCGTCGTCTGTCACATAGGTTTTACAGCCAAACGGTTGGACCAGTCTTCAAATCTTCACAGTATAAGCATCTTGTTGACCCAAAGCCATAGAAATAGTCAAAAATACATTTGGTACGAAACCCTAAAAGTGCGAAGTCCGACACGCACTTGGCCGGTATTTTTTAATACTTACTCGTAGGTCTTAAATTGATATTCAATGTCCTGTTAGATCATTAAAAATTCAATTATAGTTTTTGCGACTTGGAAAACCACAAACTTTAAATTTAATAAATAAACTTTTCATGGACTGTCAAAAATTACCATGATTATTTAAAGATTATCGGTGTCATGACGTCAATTTTATTATAATCAAAAACGTTCCTAAGAGAATCCCGGTTGATTGTTTAATATGATGTCGACTTAATCATGGCAGATATTGATGTTTGATTCTCTTGTTCAATAACTAAACTAAATTGAGAGAATCGCTATCTTTTACTAAAAGGCAATCAATCAATCAATCAATCAATCATTTATTTTGTAGGCAGCGCGTGAAAAGGACGGGTATAGCTATGAAATAAGTTAAGGATGTCAAACTAGTTCACACCTTGCGCTTCACCATGTTTTAAGTGTGCCCTTTTGTATGGAAATATTAGTTCAACTAAATTTGACAGCCCTAATTTACGTCTGTCTCTTTCTTGTTTTATTAGAGAGAAAAAGATAGAAATAGCCTAAATTAAGTTTAGTTTGTGCGCAACAGAATCAGCACCATTGTTTTTTGCATCATATTAATTACGAAAACTCCAATTACAGAATAAAAAATGGATTTGTACGGCCATCTTCTACTTTTATAAATTTAACAACTTCCCTGTCCAATGAGTCATACATGACTCACGAGAGTATAGTGAAATAAGTTCATGAGTCGCATGTAGCTCTTTTCTCTAGACGATTTTGGTAAAAAACATGTTTCGTCATACGTCCATGAGTCACATATGAGTCATAAAATAAAATAAACAAAATAGAATAAATCTACATCTAATAATTTATGAAAATTACATTTTATGATTTAGATGAATGTAATATAACTCGTCAGAACAAAAAACCAGCGTGGGGTATTCGCAAAATGCGTTGCATGGGGACAGGGAAGCTGGCAAATGCTACTTGATATAATCATTTTCTAAATGACTTATAAACGAGTCAACTACTCTATTAATATAGTACAATATAAATGGCCTAGTTCTTCTACAGAATATAGGTAATTAAGGCCAATGGGTTAGTGGTAACCCGATCTTCTAAATAATGCCCCAGACATGGACCGTTGTAGTCTGAACTAGGTCGGGACAAATAAACTTCTGTGTTTCCTGTAAGATACAACCTGGGAGTCTTTAAGTCAAGAGTGAATAGGTTACTTCTAGGCAAGCGTGCTCCATCTTCGACCACATCATCGCTTACCATCAGGTGAGATAGTGGTCAAACGCGAGCCTATCAAACATAAAAAAAGGGGAGACTATTTCTGACTTACCAGAAATACAAAATTAAACTACGTTTTAAAGCTCTCTTAGGGCCGATTTCACCAATAAAACTAATCGCGTTTAGTTAAACTAAACTCAGTTTATACGTTTAATCGAGATTAGAGTTCATTTTGGGTTTCACTACTACAAACTAAACTAGTTTAAGCTTAACTTAGTTTAAATTCTAAACAAACAGTTTTCGGTGAATCGCAAAATGAACTTCTAATATCAATTAAACGCATGAATTGAGTTTAGTTTAAACTAATCGCAATTAGTTTCATTGGTGAAATCGGCCCTTAAACAGTTTGAATGGCCCTCAAACTATTCTTGAACTCAATAGTAAATTATTTTGGTTTTTTTTTTTTATCTCTCCTTTTTTTTGAGGCTGGGAAATCATCCAGTGACTTCTCCCGCTCTGGGGGGAGCGGGAGGGCGCTGACTCGCCCTCACCTTTACTGACTGAAACCCACCCTTGTTCCTTCAGTTGTCTGTGCCAAGGGCCACGGTAACTCTTCTTTCATATCAGTCCTCGCACAATCAATCCGTCTTTTCTTTGGCCTCCCTCTCCCTTTCCATCCATCCATATTTATATTCATTGCTCTTTTAGTTGCTGCATAATAACAAAGCCTAAAACTTAGCCAAATACACAGAAAACTAATGTTGTATTGTAGGTTTACGATTTGAATATTTGTCGAGAGGCTTAACTTCTACTGTTCAAAACTACTCGTATATAGGGTGACTGGTAATTAGTGACCGATACACCAGTGATTGTTCTTATGATAACAAACCACTTTCCCAAAGAAAGAATGGCGTCACGCGGCTAACAGCTGATAAATTTAAGTATCGGTCATTAATTACCAGTCACCCTATATAGTAATTCTATCTCGAGGACATCCAAAAATTCTTGAATTTCCCTTTATCTACTCAAGACTCAAGTCAATAACCTTCGGTTCATTTTGACTGTTGATATAATCATAAAGGCAGCCAAACAGTTCAACAGCCTAAATATCAACTGAATACTTTTTATGGACTGTGCTAACATTAAGTGACAAATAAGCGTTTTTATTCAGCATTCTAAGGGAACTGCCAGCCTAGAAGTACTATCATGTCCTCTGTCCTTCATCACCATCACCATTTCAGTTAAAAGACGTCCACAGTATGTAGTACATTGCTGCTTTGACGTATAACAAAACAAAAATGTACTACGTAGTGCTATTATAATCGATGTCCACCGAGCAATGTACTGCAAAGTGCCTATCAAATTGATGTCCACTGAGTTAGCGAATACACCTGCAAGTCATCGGTCTACCTATGAGAACTTTTCGGCCCCATCGATCATCTGTTCTGCGAGGAATGGCACCAAGGAAACTCCTCTGGCCTTAACTCCTACCATGTAATAACAATAAAAAGTAAAAATAATATGACGACAGGTGTGATGAGACAACGCGACAACACGTTTTCATAGAAGTTGTTCTAAAATTGTTTTATAAATAGAACATTTTTTTTTTTTTTGCATAAATAAATAAATATTTTCTTTGAAAAAGCGTCGTCTAATCACTATCGCATTGTCGCGTCACATCTGTCTGCAGGAGCCTTTTTTTTTGAGGCTTGAAATTCATCAAATAACTTCTGCCGCTCTGGATGGAGCGGGAGGGCGTGTCAGACTCTTACTGACTAAAACCTACCCCTGTTCCTTCAGTTGCCTTTTGTTTTTCAGGGCCGCAAACTTTAAGATACTTTCAACACAGTCAGGATTGTATCGTAAACAGGAAATGCCAACATGTTGGCCAAGCCTTAGCAAATGCGAGCTTATGCAAACTGATACAATGTCAATATTGTCTTAGTGTCGATACGTTGTCCTTAGCTCGGCGTGCTTTTGCCAATTGGAGCCGGTTTTACTTGCTCCTTGCTCGATCCCCGACAACATTGAACACTAACTTATCGACTAAATTCTGCGGGTTTCTGGGAAACGATATTTACTTACTATGAGTAAGTATAGTAAGTCTAATTCTATGAGTATAGAATTAGGGAGTGCCTCCGCAGCCGGCACAGTGACGCGAAAAAAAAGCGGAATATGGGCACTTAGAATGTTCTAAAAAGCCACAAACAATAAAAAACATACTGTTCTTTGCACAAAATCTTCAAAAAAAAATGCCTTAAAAATCCAAAAAGTAAACGTGTGCAAGCTAGATTAAAACTTGAAATCTCAAGCATTCTCATCACTGGATCCGACCACTCGGCTAAGCTCACACCTAACGAAACAGTTGAAAAAGGAAGGTGGAATGTGCTAACATTCGTAAGTAAGGAAAGCCGATGGAGCCCCGCGATCTGTTCCTATTCCTGTCTGCAGGGTTTTAAGGAACTTAAATCGATGGTGATGAAGGGGGCTTCGTTCGCTTGCTTTGCTCGTTCACTCTAGCCCCTTCATCCCCTTCGAACCTAACCTGACTGGGGTGACTTGGACTAAATACAAGAAAAAAAGTACTGCTGATTCTCAAAGGCATTATTTTTGTGAGCCGCCACCGGCTGCGGAGGCACTCACATAGAATTAGAATAACATACTTTCAGAGATTACCACATAAAGGAAAACAAACAATTATACCTATATATACCATGGGCTGTCACCGGGCTTCTTCGACAACCCAAGGTTAACGTTTGCTTGGAAAAAAAATTTAACCTCTTAGGATCCGAAACTCAACTGAGTTTGAAAACAAAAAAAACCAGCCTCCTACCTCTTAAGATCCGCGGACAAACCCGGGTTGTCGAAGAAGCCCGATGACAACCCGGGTTGTCATCGGGACTATAAGGGTATTTTTGGCTTCTACAACCACGGGTCGTAGCAGGATAACGGGGAAAGGTAGATAGGTGATCTACACATCACAGACACAGCACATGGTTGAGGAATGCCCTGCTTGGGTAGTGCAGTGCCATATTCCGCGCACGCCTCTCTAGAAGAATTGTGGCTATACGCGACCGCAGGGGTCCGCAAGCTCTGCCTGACGCAGGTCCTCACCGGAGACGGCTGTTTAATTCGGGCGATTACTGTGTCGTATAAGGCGGGCGAAAACGCCCGGGTGTCACCCAGAGGACACGGTGGAGGTCTTCCCCGCTTGGGCCGAGCACCACCGTGTCCTCGTGGAGGCGATCGGCGGCCTTGCGACCTCTAGCGCCTGGCCTTGGTCCAAGCCATGGTACGGAGCGAGAGGGAATGGGAAGTAGTCACCTCCTTCTGCAAAACCAACGGAGACGCCCTTATGCCCTTAGCAGCCGCCGCAGGAGGCGCCCCAGGCGTCGGGAGACGCAAGTCGACTCCCGGCCAACGTAGGCGCGGGTTGACGGACGGCGAGTAATGGGTAGCTCACCGTCCGATAAGGACCAGGCCCAAGTCGACGACGCGTAGTATTCCACGTGCGCCTCAAAGAGATGTAAGCAAAAAAAACTTTTTACAAAAAAAATACGACTTCCATAAATATGAGAGCTAATATGCTGGCTCGCAGGTTTGCGCGGTGTTCGGATGACGTAAAAATAACTCTTTTCCGAGCATATTGCACGTCTATGTACACTTGCAGCCTGTGGGTTAATTACACGCAGAAAAACTACAGCACCCTTCGTGTCCAATTTAATAACGCTTTCAGGGCGGTTTTGGGTCTGCCCCGCTACTGTAGCACTTCAGGTATGTTCGCATTGGCACGCACGGACTGTTTCCATGCGACCATGCGGAAGCGATGCGCGTCTCTTGTGCGCAGAGTGCGGGCCAGCACCAATACCGTTCTGAAAATGATAGCAAATATTTAGGTTGGACTGTCCTTATGTGCGACACTGCTGTGACAGACAAGTTACATATAGTGTCGCATATAAGAGACTACTGTAATTAATTTTAATGAATTGAATGTGATGTATTTATGCTAATTAAATTTTGATAATGTATTGTATGTATGTAATCTCGTGACGACATATTGTGTAATTATTATTTTTTCTGATATGGGTTACCTGAAGTAAATAAATTTTAATTTTTTAATTTTTTTTTTTTTATAAATAATACCAAAAAAAATTCAAAATAACTTTAATTTCGGAAGTCGGTGTTTCTAGTTTGGTTTCTTCGTTATTTGACACCGACTTCCGAAGTTAAAGTTATTTTGCATTTTTTAGTATTATTTATGGAAATCGGTTGTATTTTTTTTTTGTAAAAAGTTTTTTATTTTTCACTTTTTAGTTGTTGTACCCCATTCTAAAATGGGACCACCATGTAAAGCAACAGCTTTCACATAAAAAAAAAATCTTCAAAATCGGTTCAAGCAGTAAAAAGTTAGGTAACACACATAAAATAAAAAATTAAAAAAATGTAGTCGAATTGAGAACCTCCTCCTTTTTTTGAAGTCGGTTAAAAATGACGGGGGTCGCCAGGACCGATGCCTGTCTGGGTCGCGGATAAATTCGAAAAAGAGTTACCGCGTCCTTGACACAATCAACTGAAGGGACATGAGTGCGTTTTAGTCAGTAAGAGTTTGACACGCCCTTGATACTCGACAAGAAAAGGGGTTCGCATGCAGTCATGCGTGTCACCTGGCCGTGGGAGAGTGATGAAATGCGCAAGCAGTCAAGCGCCCCAGCCAAAGGTAGCAAAACACCGTGTGAATTCGAAAGAGAGTTACCGCGACCATGGCACAAGCAACTGAAGAAACAGGAGTGGGTTGTAACGTAGTGGCGTTACAATCTTAATTAAAACATAAACATACGGAAAAATCCAGAGACCAAAAGCCACAAAGCAAGCATAGACAATTTTAGTTAACTGACAACACTATTGTCTTTGGAATCCATGACATCTGTCAATGACGGCGTAGATATAAAAACGCTTTCCAGTACAACGTGGAGCCCTTTTTTTAATCTTTATCCAGCTGGTGGCGGGAGAGTCACACTCACCTTGTTCTGTCGAACACCCTTGAGCCGTGAAGCGATCGCCAAATCCTAGCAGTTGTACTTTGCATTGGCAAATATTTGCAAACTTAATTACGCGATTCCAACCCCTGTAATTGGGTGAGTGTTTGAACAGCATACGGGTAGCTTTGTGCATTCTGTGTTCCTAATCTTGTGTATAAATTCTTTCCAGAACATGTCTTTCTTAATTTCTTTTCTTAGCATTGTATAATCAAGGCTCATAACTTACAAAAGATCTGTCGCACATTGTAATCACGCCTTCCGCGTGGCTAGCTTTACGAGGCCTTAGCTATGCACATACTGACTTGCGCGTGGCTGCTGCTGCTCTCGAATGTGCATGTCATCATGCTTTTCCACCTCACTTTTGTAAACTCAGTCTGATTTTGACAACCACACTTGTTAGCGCACGTACAGCCGCTTTGCTCATGCCTAGGTGTCAAAATCAGCGGAGAAGCTTATTATCCATCTTTGACACGCTGGACATTGTTCCCAGGGTCCCAGATCCGGATTACCAGCTCCGGATTCCCAGATACAGTTTTCCAGACCCGGGTTCATCAAATTCGGAATATGGAGGAGGAGGACTTGTAGCCCTACACTCTGAGCACGCACATACGTCGTCCTCCATCGCGGCCTTCCTGCCGCAGTGCCTCGTGGCGCGGCCGCTAGGCCACTCATCACGGCGGCTCGCTCCACGCCGGGTGCATATTTACCCGCGTCGCCTCAGCAGGCCATCTCCGAGTCGGCTAGACCACCTGCCGGCCGACCCATCCTGGCTCCTGTCGACCCTGCGAGCCGGCGCTGCCGCCTGCCGGCCTACACCTCCGGGGGCAAACGCAACGTGGCTTCCCCGAGACACCAAGGCTGAGTCAGGGCAGTAGCGTGCTATCTCCCGGGGAATATTAAAAATTGTGACTGCAAACCTACCCACACCCTATCTCTATTTTAAATTATATATTTTTAACGTTGACCGACTTACGTGTTGTTATTTTTCATCCCACGTAGGCTCCTTACGTCACAGGGTTTTAGTCAGAGTCTGACGGAACCCCGCACCCGCCCCGAACGAAGGTAGCAGTTATTTTACTTCAATTATTGATTTCATGCCACCAACTGCATCAGACTGCTTGGAAAGTGACTTGTTTGGATTTTTTTAGTTGTTTTTTAGTCGGGTTTTTTGAAAATATTTTTTTATTTTTATTTTGTACATTTTAGTGAGTTACATTTTTGGAATCACATCCTCGAACCCTTTTATTTGATACCCCACTTAAATAGTTCGTCGACTTTCATGTTTTTCTTTTTCACAATGTGGCGTCTGGTTGTCGCCAAATTGTATTTTGATTACTGTCATGTCTTTAGTAGCACTAGCTAGATTAAAACGAATCAATTGACGTAATAATTATCAAAATCTGCCCACGCGTTTGTTCTCTATAGTGCCACAAAGGAACAAACATACATACACACTTACTTACATAAATAAAAAAAATAAAATAAAAAAAGGCTGATAAACACATTATACCCTCCCTCGTTGCGCAGTCGGGTAATTAAATGTAGGTAACGTTTTCCGTAAAAGCACTAAAGCAAATTCGCGACTTATTCTTATTCCTTTAAATGTAACAAGTCTAATATCTCAGATGGAACAAAACAATAATGGATGTGTTACGTCTACTTATTTCAAGTGTTTTTATTCTATCGTGTAATGTATAGAGTATATTTATCTAGATAAAAGAAAATGGCACTCCACTCAAACGATTGAATGGGATATGAAATAAAAAAGACAAAATAATGTCGAAGGAAAATAAAAGAGTGGGCACAATATCACATTATTTCGTTTTGTATTATGAAGCTCTATACAATGATATTATAAAAGAAACATACACTATGTTCATATAAAGTGGCGTTCAGATATCATTGAGTTGTTATTACAAATGTCCTTACTTAAGTGTATAATAAATACGCAATGAAATTCCTTCACTCTTAAATTTATCTTCGAACCATAGTTTTACACTCTTAACACACAACTTGGCATCATAGATATAAATTATAGCCACGCCACGCATACGCTTTTCTTCGCTCGCTGCTGATAACCGACTAAATCAAATTGCTACAATTGGCTGAATTTGTCTGCAACAATTTGCGCGCGCTAATGCCATATCTACCTGTTTTTTTTATACATAATATCATTGAGGTATACGTATATTTCGTGGGACATAAACATGACTCGCAATGTAAATATGTATTTAGGTTTTCTCGACTATAATAGTCTCGAACTCGAACGAAACTCTTAGTCAAAGTGGCGACTCGATGACGCTATACCGCTGGACGGCCATACTGTACAATATTCTCTCTACTTTCTTGACCAAGGCATTTAAAAAAATTAGGGAAACCATCGATTCGAAAAAGAAGAAGAATTTAAGTAAGTAACAACATTTGCTCAACGGCTGCTAGTACTTTAGTAACGTTAAAATGATATTTTTTACAAACTTTTATATTCGTATGTAAGTTGTCCGCTTCAAAGTAAACCACATTTTTCGACCTCTGTCAGGTTTAAGATAGAGCTGCTGGGGAATGCCCATCTGCTGTACAAAAAAATGCCTGAAATGGACAGAAACTACTACTAGTCCTTAATTCTATTCAGAATAAAATATGTATAGTGAAATTATTCTTGAGTTTGTTTAAGTAGGGTAAAAATATAATGATCACTAAATATATTTAACTAGATATCTGCTTACATTTTTACGGAGGTCGTCTTTATTTGACATTAGTAAGTGATATTCAGCCAAAGAGGAATCATCAAATAATCTGAAAACTATTTTATAAACGACCTATATGTAGCGTAAGTCTATTTAAAATAATATATGCTTGTCAATATTAATTCAAATCAATTCTTTTTTAAACAGAAAACGTATCTGGGCTGTATGAATCACATGTCCTTTGCTTTAGTGACAGTTTGACATTACTGCATTTCCTGTTTTTTATTGTTTATGGTTTTGGGTTTGTGACTTGAGTCACATACATATATTATTTTAATTAGATTTATGGTACTTATGATCGAATTATACGTAATTAATGATAACTTTGCACTAGTTGTATAAAATAGTTCGATAAGGATTATTTGACGATTCTTTTTTGGCTGAATGTCACTTACTCACGTCAAATAAACACGACCTCCATATAAATATAAGCGGATATCATGTTAAATATATTTATTGATCGTTATATTTTTACCCTAGTTAAACAAACTTAAGAATTATTTCATTATACCTATTTTATTCTAAATAGAATTAAGGACTATTAGTAGTTTCTGTCCATTTCAGGCATTTTTGTGCATTCCCCTTTGGCATACTTATGTAAGTCCGGTGACAAAGCAATAATTATTACTGGAACTTCCTGATGGAAAATGGCAGGACAGATTAATTTGGGCTAGTATGTCTGGTTATCATGAATACCTCATGTGTCTCATGTTGTGTTATCTACACAAGAAACTCTTACAAGCCCCCAATGAACTCAATTTAAAAACGCATTCTATTCAAGCCCATTTAACAAATGCTACTACTTGTAATTGTCCTTGTCTAATCAGAAGAACTGAAGTTAAATATTTGGGAGTTATTCTAGACTCATCTCTGAACTTCAGAGCACACATATCTCTTCTTCAATCCCGACTTAGAAAACTGATATATGTTTTTAAAAACTTACGACATGTAGCAGATATTCTAATATTAAGAAAGGTTTATATGGCACTTTGTCAATCGCTACTTACGTATTGCATTACATGCTGGGGTGGAGCTTGCAAAACCATTCTGCTTCCTCTCGAAATAGCACAACGGGCAATTCTAAAGGTTAGCTCTTTTCGACCCATTGATTACCCTACACATCTCCTGTATCGGTCCTGGAACTTACGAACCGTTCGCCAACTTTACATCATGAACACAACTCTCAAACAACACTCTCTTACCCCCCTAGAAAGGCATATTCTGCTAAAACGTCGTCGCAATGCTGTAGTCCCCCGATCCCTTCAATTTAAACATTCATTTACACATCGGTTTTTATGTTTCAGCGGTCCTTTCCTCTACAATAGACTAAATAGTACTCTAAATATTTACACACTAACTATACAGGAATGCAAAACCAAATAGTTAGATTTTCTACTCACATGTAATTACAAAACTACAGAAGAACTCCTTAGAATCTTAAGTTAAGACAAAATTACACTCACAACACACACAACATAAACACTCAACAGCACACACTCTAAAATTATTTTGTAACGATACTTTGTTGTAAGGTGATATCTGTAAACGCAAGACTAATTAATGGTAATGATATTATTATTGTTCACTGTCTTTCTGGGAGGTGAACTGCGTCCTGAAATACAAGCTCGGCCTAGCTCAGGCGCAGTTGCTCAACTTTTTACTCTTTTACAGGAACATTCGATTTTTTTTTAAATTTTATTTTGTTCTTAATATATAATCTTTAGAGAGAAAATAAGATAATTTATTATTTGTAATTTAATTTATTGACATTTTTAATTTTTATTTTTATATTATGACATCTATTTTTAATTTATTGCAATTTTAATTTATTTTTATTTCTTGACTTTCATTATTTTTAAATTGTATTGATTCACATTTAGTAATTGAATTTAATGACATTTTTAAATATCATCACATCATACAAAATGTAATATGTAAAATTGTATTGTTTTGGGTTTTTAAAGCCTCAAATAAATCTATTTATTTATTTAAACTTCATGTACAATAGAGGTACATAGGCGGACTTAATGCAACAAGGCATTCTCTACCAGTCAACCATTGGGTTAAAAACGCAACTCTGTGGTAGGTGTACAACCACAAGTAGAACAAAATTTAAAAACCGATAATAAAATACATATATGTGCTAAAAAAATATACTAATAAATATTATAACAAATACCAAATAATACAGTATATAAACTAAAAAAAAAAGAAAAATACACAAAAAACAATGACTAAGACGAGGACCAAACTACGTTTGAGAGGACTTTAAGAAGTAGTTCCGTAATTTACGCTTAAACGAAAATTTACTCTCAGCTTTTTTGATGTCAAGGGGAAGCACGTTCCAGAGTCTAATCGTTGAAATAACAAAAGAGTTAGACATGTACCTGGTGCGGTGAGAAGGAATGTGTAGAAGTAAGTTTTTGGATGCTCGAAGGCTCAGACTGTGAGAACTGCCCAGTACTTTAAAATGTTGTTTTAAATAATCAGGGGCACAAAGATCGTTCATAATAGTGAAGAGCATGCAGAGGGATCTGAGGGATCTCCTGTGTCGGATACGCAGCCATTTAAGCTGAGAACGGTAGGAATAAATGTGGTCATATTTCCGAAGGCCAAAAATAAAACGAATACAGTTGCTGAGAAGACGATCCAATTTGTTTAGAAGTTCTTGGGATAGATCAGAGTAACAAACATCAGCACAGTCAATTATAGGCAGCACTAGCGATTGGACCAAAGTGGTTTTAGTGCCTGATGGAAGGAAGTGCTTGAATCTATAGAGAGATCGCAGTGTGAATGTGACTCTCTGGCTTACCTGAGCAATCTGCTTTTTCAAATTTATCCTGTCGTCAATGTACAGGCCTAAGTCCTTGACGTGTGGCGAGAGAGGGATGACAATATTGCCGAAAACAAGCGGCTGCAGTTTACTGTAGTCCAATTGACGTAAAAAATATGAACTACCAATAAGTATAGCCTGACATTTACTGACATTGGCAGTAACTCCAAATCTGCTTGACCAATCTTCGATAGCCAAGACATCAGCATTCAGCAACGAGATGCAGTTATCCAGGTTGTCAATGTCAGATTGAGCGTAGAGCTGCAGATCATCAGCATACAGATGATAAGAGCACTTGAGGATAATAGTAATAGAGTTAATGAATAAAGAAAATAAGAGTGGAGAGAGTATACCGCCTTGTGGAACGCCAGATCCCAGAGCGCACCAGTCAGAAGATTTCTGTTCAGCACGTACCGCCTGCTGGCGACCACGAAGATATGATGCAAACCAGTCCCGTGCCAACGAAGAAACCCCAATTTGAGACAGGATAGCCAGGAAAACGTCGTGATCAACGGTATTGAAAGCATTGGGGAAATCTATTAAAACTAACACCGTTAACCTCGAACTCTCCGGGCCGTCGTTCCTAACATCTTCAGTAACTTTAAGCAAAGCTGTGGCTGTACTGTGGCCAGGCCGAAAACCTGATTGGAAGGGGGATAACAGATTGTTCCCAGACACAAAGTTAGATATTTGTTTAAGAGCAACTGCTTCCAGGATTTTAGACAGGAAAGGGAGAATAGAGATTGGTCTATAGTGATTAGATAAAGTGGGGCTGTAAATTTTAGGAAGAGGAATAATGAAAGCTTTACGCCAGGTTTTAGGAAACACCCCAGTCTGCAAGGAGGAATTTATGATGTGTGTGACAATAGGAAGGATGCTTTTGGTGATGAGAAACACCACAGTTCTGCTGACTCCATCACAGCCGGCAGCCTTTGACTTAATTGCAGCAAAAGTTTTGAGTATCTCAGGGTCGGTCACAGGAGAAAAGGTGAAAGAATCAGGAGCTAAAATTGGCATGGAAGTAATGACAGAGATGGTTTTCATTTTAACAGCAACGTCAAGCATAGGTGATGATGAAAAATGTACGAGTATATTTAAACGATTCAAACGTCATAGTAGAGGGAAAAATATGAGAGGGGGATTTTGTTATACCGAGTGATTTTAGAAACTTCCATATATCAGCCGCAGAAGAGTTGAGGACATTTTCACAAATGTATCGGCGTTTAGAAGCTCTTAACATCTGGTTACAGCGGTTTCTAGCCAACTTGTACAGGCTCCAGTTCTGCTCACTGCGATCTCTTCTATATTTTTGAAAAGCTCTGTCCCGCCGTCTCATCGCCAAACGAACTCCAGGGTAAATCCACGGAGACGGGGGGCGCTTAACACGGACGGCCCTCACCGGTGCATGCGTATCAATGAGCTGAAGTACTGACCTATTCAAAACCTCCACTTGCTCATCCACAGTCGATGCCTGTTCAACATCGACCCAATCAAAATCTCGTGCATCTATATCGAGCAGCTCTTTATTTATCCTCGCAAAATTCTGGAGAAACACCATGGCTGGCCGATGTTTAGGTGGCTTAATTTTGTATAATAGATAGATTAAATCATGCCTAAATAATCCAGGGGCTGCAATCTGGCCATGGTTAGCAACTAGACTCACCGAAGACATGAGCATGAGATCAAGCCAAGAATCGCTTGTGTCAAGATTGTGGTGGGTCGGATTGAGCGTAAGAAGTGACATACTCGACGACTCCAGGATTGCCTTCAGCCCGCGTGATCGAGAGTTGTCCTTCATAAGATCGGTGTTGAAATCACCCATGACTATGAGATGTTTGTACTCTGAGGAAAAAGATTCAAAGAGAGATTGGAGAAATAATCAATAGTAGGTGGACAGTAAACTACTCCAATAATGGCTTTACCCCTTTGACAACAAATTCAAGAACTAAGTATTCAGGATTGCCGCTATAAATTGACGGAGAAGAAGTTAGGATTTTGTAGGGGATGTTGCTACGTAAATAAATGGCAACACCCCCGGATCCTCTTGCCGAACGATCATTGCGAATTAAGACAAAACCGGGTAGGCTATAAAATGAAGAGGGAAGTTCGAGCTTGAGCCAACTTTCTGAGACTAGTACAGCGTGTGTAGGTACATCACAAAATAAATCCAGCAACTCAGAATGGTGTTGAGGGATACTCTGAGCGTTTACATGACAAACATTGAAACACATGTTGAATCGCTGGCAATCACTTCTTAAAACACTATTGACCGAGAAAGAATCGTCTAAAGAAGAATATGACTCAGAAGAGCCGGAATAAAACAAGGCGTCGCGTCGTCATCATACATAACCATTGTAAATTGTAAATAAATAGATTTATAAATGTAATAGATATAATGAAATTAATACTTTTATGAATGTGATGAATATTAAAATTTATTATTATTATAGAATTTAAATATTTTATTGTTTTATTCTTTGAGCAGTGGTGACCTAGTGGTAACGACCGTGACTTAAAAGTTGTAGGTCGTGAGTTCAAACTCAGGCAGGTGCTATACTATGTGTGACGTAAGATGGTTACGTGGGAAGAAAATGACAACACGTACCTCGGTCAACATAAAAAAAATATTTAGTAGAAAAAGGGCGTGGCAAAGTTTGCAGTCACACAATTTTTAAGTCTCTCCGGGAGATGGCACGGTACTGTCCTGACTCAGCCTGGTGACGGAAGACTCGGGGGTGCCACGTTGCGTACGCCCCGAAGATGTCGGTCGGTAGGCGGTCGCGCCGGCTTGGGGACGGCTTGTAGAGGCCACGCGGGTAAGTAAAAAAAAAAAAGCACCCGGCGTGGAGCGAGCCGCCGACTCGCAGATCGTCAGCAGTCAGGAAGCGCCGGCCGGCAGGTGGTCGTGCCGGCTCGGGGACGGCTTGCAGAGGCCACGCGGGTAGATGGATACCCAGCGTGGAGCAAGCCGCCGACTCGCAGATCGTCAGCAGTCAGGAAGCGCCGGCAGGCAGGTGGTCGTGCCAGCTCGGGGACGGCTTGCAGAGGCCACGCGGGTAGATGGATACCCCAGCGTGGAGCGAGCCGCCGACTCGTAGATCGACTGGGGCCAGAAGGCGACGGCCGGCAGGTGGTCGTGCCTGCTCGGAGACGGCTAGCAGAAGCCACGCAGGTACCTAAGTAAATTACCCGGCATAGTGCGTGCCGATGCGCTGATCGAATTGCAGGACCGCCGCGATGGGGAACGATGTAGATGCATCCTCGGAACTTAGGGCTCCAACTTTCCCTCCGAATTCGGGATTCCGAATCTGGGATTCCGGAACTGGGACCCCAAGGTTGGGGTCAGTTCTCTACAAGTACAAATTCTATAAAACTTGCTCACAACGCGTTGTGGATTCTTTAAAAAAGCCACGTCACGAATTTCATTTAAAAAACAACAGAAATAGAAACAAATAAAAATCTGTCTGTAGGGTTTAAAGGAACCTGACACGAAAGGGGGGATGAGGGCTTCGTCTCACTCTTTCATAGTGTAATGTAAAGTACCTAAGTACTCATAATAACAAAACATAGCTAGGTGCCAGCCTAAATAATAATTAATAATCCATACACACGCGAAACACACGATACGATCACATCAGTTAGGGCTCAGAACGCGTCACGGCGTTTCTTTATTGCCACGACGCGTAATGACCGTTTGACCGCACACATATCAACTCTGAAAGCGATCGTCACCGTATCGCATTTCATCTCGTCGTTAAACAGGCGTCAACCTAACGTAAGCACGTAACCAAAGCGGATCAGCAGCTCCGGTACGACGCTAGGCGACGCCGCGCTTACGGCTCACCGACCGCTGGTTGATCTGGCTGGCACACAGTTTGAACCTGTTTCGTTAGTTTGTTTGTTTGTTTGAAATCAGACCAACAAATTCAATAAAACACGCGCGCAATATGACTGGAAGTTGCCTTGTGAATGACATGAGTTGACATGACACCACGTTTGGCAACAGTAGTGAGCTGGCAGGCAAGCCGCGGGAGGGGTGAGACTGAGAGGGCACAAAGAGACGTAGTGTGGGTTGCAGTAGGGAATTTCATACAACAAATACTGCACGGCTTGAGTTGATTCGGCGACGATCCCTTTCCGAGTTGATATGTGTGATGTGACCTTAAACGCGTTGTGAGAATGTTTTTCGCTCATTTAGCAATTTCGGTCTTTGAGCGTAACATGTCGACAATATCGATACACAACACGTTTCTGGAATTTCGATTATTCATTTAATTTGACCCTGTGTTAAAACACAGGGTAAAATTAAATTGATTAGCCAACCCCAACGGGTCAGTCTGTCCAACCGGATTCAGCTGAATAGGCACCATTAACGGTTATACGCCTAATAAGTATTTAATATGATGTAATGAGCTTTCACTAAAAGTTTTGCCTTTCATTATGATTGAAACAAAGACGGTCGGAAATACGATGTCGTTGACACCAAATTTTTGGTCTAGGGTATGGGTACACGAGCGTAATCCAGCGTTATTTATATCCAAACATTTATACCAACGTGAGATGTTCACCAGCTCACTTTGGTGACACACTAGGACATTCTTGAATTTAAGGTTTCCAGTTTCCACTAAACAACAAGGAACATGAGCTGTCGTAAAATGAGCAAATTGTGTCGAACGTAAATTCTTAGAATAGCCTTGTCAGTTAATTTCATCTACACAAAGTAAGGTTTCGCTTTTCGCAACTGTCTGTGATATGCAGTCTGTCTCGAGTCTGTCTTACTGTGATTTGTATGCAGTAGCAGTATTTGTTTTCTTGATAGGCCTTTGATAAATATCTCACCTGATGGTAAGCGAGGTTGTTTTCGACGATGGAGCACGTTTGTCTAGAAGTAACCTATTCACTATTAACTTAAATACCCCAAGATCGGCAGGATTTCGTGCCACTTGGAGAGACAGCACGATAGCAGCACTGCCTGTTACAACTCCCTTCTTCTTCTTGCGGGTCCCTCACTGCTGAGAGTTGGGATCAAAAAGGACGTATCTTCATGTTATGTAATCCTCTGCAGTGTAAACCGTTCAGTACATGCTGCTGCCAACAGACGTTAGTTTGGCCCAAAAATACCTAACAAGATAAAAGTAAAAAATGCCAACTTAAGATCACTTAGACGTCATACCGCTTATCACCAAAAAAAAAATTGGTTGTCTATAAAGTTGGTTTACGGACGATAGTTTAACGTGACAACGTCATAACAAAACATTGATGAAATATAGATACGGCGCATTCGTACAATGAGCGTAACGGGACACTTTTTCGTGCATGCAGCCGGCGTTCATCGATTAATTAGACGTCGTCACGTCAAAAAATGAGTATGACGTATCATATGTTGACATCAGCTTATCGTATTATCAGTGACAGGGACTTCATCCATCTCCGAAGTTTTCATCAGATCTTCACCAAATTTATACGTATAATAACCTCAGGACAATAACCTTCCAAACATATAAAATTATTCAAATCAACTAACAATTTTCGACGATATCGCTTAACATATTTAAAAATACATTCAGTGGATAACCTTTTTTTGTGGGGGTGGGAAATCATCCAATGACTTTGCCCGCTCTGGGTGGAGGGGGAGGGCCTGTCAGTCTTTTACTGACTAAAACCCACCCCTGTTCCTTCAGTTGCCGGAGTGCCCAAAAAAAAAATAGGCGCTCGGTCATTTATCCATTCGATATATTATACAACTATTTATATATCTGCTTCGAATTTATCCGCTACCCGTGGGCAGGCATCGGCTATGACGACCCCCGTCATGTGTTGCTGACATCTATTTGAGGCGCGCGTAGAACACTACGCAACAAAAACTGTATTGATGATACATTCAATAAAGGAAAGTGATGCTCTTATTATATCCAACGTACGAGTACACGAGAAGTTGGTTGATCTGCTTGAGTCGTGGCTATAGTTCTGTGACATCTATTTGAGGTTGCATGAGATCCAAACCTTATTAGATTGGATGTGACGTCCAAGGAGGCTGCATTTTTTTTTGTTGGGATATCATCAAATAACTTCTCCCGCTCTGGGTGGAGCGGGATGACGTGTCAAGGTGGTTTTACACCAGCGAGACGAGGCGTGGATGGGACAAAGAAAAGACTCATTCAAAGGTGGTTGCATGAGATTCAAACCTTATTAGCAGACAGGCTGCTTGAGAAAATACACTTTTAAAGAGTGATGCAAAATTAAAATAATCATTTGAATTTAGAAATACTTATTTGTTTTCTTTGGAGAGCATTCAATAAACCTCCTCCCAAAGAGTAATAATCCTCCGCCCGCCTCCAATTTAGTCACTCACTTGTATAATATAATATTTTAAGTATTGCTTTCTGGTGTTTCTCAAGTAAGAACACTCTTAGGGAAGTATCAAAACAGTACTACATGCCGCTGAGCCACTCTACACGCTCCCAAGCTTTACAGTACTGACAAGCTAGTGTGATATTGCCTTTAGATAAAAGTAAAGAAGCAATTTAACTTGATAGGTGGTAGTTTTATACAATGTAATTTGATGACAGTGGAGTCTAGAATACTCTTGAGATTTTAACTAATCCAATTCAATGTAAGATGACATTATTTTTCAACTGTTATTATCATCTTTTAAATTAGGTACCTATTTTACATATTCGTTGGTACAGCTTTATTAGGTACCAAAAATAATTGTATGAATAGAAATGCTTTTGTGTTTTGTTGGTTGGTAGGTAATTTGCAAATTACAGTCTCCTCAGGTTTGTGCCCTTTTTTTTTTGTGGGGCATGGGAAGTCATCCAATGACATCTCCCGCTCTGGGTGAAGCTGGAGGGTATGTCAGATTCCTTCCCTGCCCTGAGTGCCCAGGGACGCGGTAACTCGTCATGTTTTGCTGATAACTTGTGAGGCGCGCGTGGAACACTACGCGCCATCGACTCTCGGGCCTGGTGCAGATCAGACGGCGAGCTACCCACTACTCGCCGTCTGCAGGGTAGGTTTGTGCAGAACAGTTTTTTTTTTTTTTTGTTTCCGGGTTGGCACCCTTCCATGTGCTGATAGTGATCACGGGCGTTGTTTTAGTGAGGTAAAAATCCTACGCTCCCTGATCTTTACCCCAAAAGTCCAAGCCCTTTTGAAAGTTTCCCTCCGATAGCAAAAAAACCTGCCAAGAGCGAGTCGGACTCAATCGCAAAGGGTTCCGAACAAATCATATTTTTTCAGGTTTAAACTACATAATACGTACTTCTTATGTTTTCCTGTAATCTATGAGTAAAGAACTACATTCTGTATTTTATAGTTTTCAATATTTTGGGCTTAGCGGTTTCGGAGATAATAGTTGAAAAATGACCATTCCCATTCCCTGCCCTTCAACACCGGAAGGGATGGGAATGGAAATGGTCATTTTTCACCCTTTCATTTGTTAGGTTAAACAGTACTATTTGAAAAACTTGTTTTTTTTATTTTTCTGATTTGCACCCAAAGTTACCCCCTAATTCCAAATTCATTGATTTACGTTATATTTCCGTATTAGGGTCACAGATATTCATGTGTGTACTACAACTCAATCGGTCGAGTAGATTCGGAACAAATTGGCTGTGTCAGATGGACAGACACACGAGTTATCCTATAAGGATTCCGTTTTTCATTCGGCCTTGCGGAACCCTATAAAAAAGAATAGGTAATTCTGATTTGGCAATAACCTTAATTTTGAGCAGTGGTGGCCCAGTGGTATTGGCTGTGACTTACAAGTTGTAGGTCGTGAGTTCAAACCCAGGCAGGCGCTTTACTTTGTGTAATTATTTCATCACCACTGCTCTCAAAACGGTGAAGGAAAACATCGTGAGGAAACCGGCATGTCCTAGAACCAAAAATTCGAAGACATGTGACATCCACCAACCCGCATTGGGCCCGCGTAGTGGATTACGACCCACACCCTCTCACAGAGAGGAGGCCTGTGCCCCAGCAGTGGGGACTATAAAAAGGCTGATGGGGGAATAACCTTAATTACATCTGGGTTGAAATGCGAAACTTATGTAGATACCGGCAACAGAGAAGTAACTCCTTTAACCCTTTTTTTTTGTGGGGTGGGAAATCATCCAATGACATCTCCCGCTCTGGGTGGAGCGGGAGGGCGTGTCAGACTCTTACTGACTAAAACCCACCCCTGTTCCTTCCCACTGACCGTATGACTGGCCTGTTGGTCTAGTGGTTAGTGACCCTGACTGCTATGCCGGAGGTCGTGGGTTCGATTCCCACCGAGGACAAATGTTTGTGTATGAGCACGATCATTTGTTCTGTGTCTGGGTGTAATTTATCTATAATATGTATGTATTTAGAAATATATAAGTATGTTTATCAGTTGTCTAGTACCCATAACACAAGCTCTGCTTAGCTTGGGACTAGATGGCGTTGTGTGATAGTTGTGGAATATTATTATTATTATTGATTCGAGGTAATTCTGTTTCGAATTTATTCTCAACCCCTGGGCAGGCATCGGCCATGACGGGCCCCGTCATTTTTGCTGACAACTCTTTGAGGCGCGCGTGGAACACTACGCACCATCGACTCTCGGGCCTGGCGAGCTACCCACTTCTCGCCGTCCGCAGGCCCGGGTCTACGGTGGCCAACCTTTAACCTTAAAAGACTCACCTACGCCTCGTAGGCGTACATGAAATCGAGAACTGTATAATATATAATAATATCTTTGTAATCGTAAAAGATATCGCAGAATCCTGTTTAGTCAACTCATCGGATGATACTCGTAAGAACTTGCCAATAATACCATTGTCAATAATAGAAGTCCCACCATTTTTGAGTTTTTTTTTTTTTTTTTTTTTTGGGGGGTGGGAAATCATCTTATGACTCTTTCCGCTCTGGGGTGGAGCGGAAGGGCGTGTCAGACTCTTACTGACTAAAACCCACCCCTGTTCCTCCCTGCCCTACGCGCCCGGGGGCGAGGTAACTCTTTCGAATTTATCCTCCACCCCCGGGCAGGACCATTTTTGAGTTACTGGGGTACAGCACGCCTGCGTGACGTATGTTTGGACTTTGTGTAACTTTCAACTCTATTAAAATTTACTTTTTTTTGTTAATATAACTAATGTTAAAAAACGTTACAATGATTCAAAAAATTTTTTTTTTTTAATTGGTTATAAAACAAATGTTCCAGTTGAATAAAAAAAAGTTGATTCTACAGGGTGAATATTAGTACAATGGTATTTTTTGGTGTCATAAATAACAGTGAGGGTAGTTTTAATTGATAAAACTGTGTTTTATTATTTATTACCCCAACCTTCAATTTTCTATATGTCTCATAAGTTGGCAAATTTTAGAATGCAGGCTATCCTTTATTTGAGTACGCCTCTGAGACGTATGCTAAGGTTTTATGTAACACTCGAATAGATTAGGCTTCTTGGGTTAAAGAAAGTGATTTACACAAACACAAACAACCATCCAGACTTACATTGATTAAATACGAGGCTTTTAGCATTCTTGTATGTTTATGTTATTTAATCGAATTTTCTGTAATGTGCGTTATATCTGTGCAGAATATTTTTTTTTCTTTCTTCTTTTTCTTTCATCCATTCCGATCCGGGAATAGAACACACGGCAGTACGGCACGGCGCAGCTGCTAATTTCACAGCCACTGCCGTAAATGCCGTCACAAACAATCGTTCACCACTCAGGATCAACAAGTTTACTGTGACATTTCAGTAGCGTTTCTCAATCCATTTTGGACTTTTCTAGACCATTCTATAAATGACCAATTTTTCTATGCATTCCTGGCCCGAAAATCCTACCCATAATAGAGTAATTACAGCCGTACTGGTTTGACGGTACGCTTGCCGGGGCTGGTCCATGGATGGATGACCATCTTTACATACCGAGACTCCTCCATGCCAAGCCGTAGGTCTGCTCTGTCAATCGTGGATCTCTGACAGTCTGACAACCTGTCTTACCAAGAGGTATCGTATTACCCAGTTACTGGGTTGTGGAGGTCAGATAGGCAGTCGCTCTATGTGAAATACTGGAATTCAGCTGCATCCGGATAGACTGGAAGCTGACCCCAAGATAGTTGGGAAAAGGCTAGGCAGATTGGAAGCCGTCCCCAAGATAGTTGGGAAACGGCTAGGCAGATTGGAAGCCGACCCCAAGATAGTTGGGAAAAGGCTAGGCAGATTGGAAGCCGACCCCAAGATAGTTGGGAAAAGGCTAGGCAGATTGGAAGCCGACCCCAAGATAGTTGGGAAAAGGCTAGGCAGATTGGAAGCCGACCCCAAGATAGTTGGGAAAAGGCTAGGCAGATTGGAAGCCGACCCCAAGATAGTTGGGAAAAGGCTAGCTAGGCAGATTGAATATCAGAACTTTTCCCATTCTCTGTTAAAATTGAAAACATTTATCTAAAAACCACATGTTGCGATATATTTTCTGCAAAACAAAGAACCAAGCTGCTTCGCCACTTATTATGTAGGTACATTTATTTTCTCAGCAGGTGGTGTTAATGTCTTCTTTCAGAGAACGTTAAACCCGTTTCGGTTTATTGTGATCGTATCGTTTATCTAAGACCACGTTCACACCGTGTACGATATTACGGAATAAAGTAGGGATTACACGGCCGTATTCCACTGTTCGTAAGGTTAAATCAAGTATGATAAGACCCGCCATTGTTAGTTACCCATGGAATTATGATATTGTGAAAGAGCTGTTTTATCTTGGTGTAGGTATTATAAAGTATATTCTATCTGTATAAAGGCTACCACAGGCAGACGCGATGCGACAATTCGCAATGCGTAATGCTCATTGTTCAATAGAAGAACGTTTTTTTGTAAACGCTATAGCGCAATGCTGTCGCATTGTCGTAACGCTATCGCGTTGCTTGCCCAGTCCTTTAAGGCGTATATAGCCGCCAAGTGGCGCCCTCATTGAAAAAAAAATCGTGCCAAAGGATAGAAAATAAAGATTAAAGAATCCTATGTTGCGTTTGTTACAAAGAGGATAAGGTTAAAACAAGACTCAAAATGTTTCGTATCCAAATTAGTAAGCAAAAGTACCAAAAACAGCCATTTTTGACACTAATGAGGGCGCCACTAAAGCGGAGGTAGGCCCTAAAATGTCCCGTGACATGTGCCTTATTTAGGCTTTATTTTGTAAAATAATGCAAGTACTGCATAGAACCATGTGAACGACAGCTAAAGGCTGTTTAACCATTTTATACTTTGTGTGCCTCGTTGGTCTCGTAGGTTCGATTCCCGGGTCAAGCAAAAAGCGCTGTTGGATTTTTCCAATAGTAATTACTCTGTATCAGCCCGGCCGTTTTGAAGTTGATGGTGTGACACCCTCGTGCCTCGGAAAACACGTAAAGCTGTGGGTCCTGCGCCTGATCTCTCCCCGGTCGTGTCGTACTGCCGTCACATCTGACCATTACGGTACGCGTACACTAAAACCGATTTTGTCGGCCGATGGCGGACAGAACTACTCGGACGAGTAACTCGGACGTTCAACTGAATACACTGCAGACGATAACGGCCGTTGTCGGTGGAACTTATGAAGTCTGAACTGTGCAACTGCAGAGTACAGACGTGTTTTTAAAAATGGAGGATTTCGAAGAAATGTATTTTTTAGAAAATGTATACCTACCGTAAAAAATGTAAAAATAATAAAAAATTTAAATGTAAAAAAAAAAAATAAAAAAAAAAATAAAAAAAAAAAATGTGAATGTGATAATAATAAATGTGTAATGTAAATGTGTGTGTCCCACAGTGACGGTCTGTTATAAATGCAAGTAATTAATTTTTCAATATCCATTCTTGATCCAAATAACGACTCGATCGCAGAAAGAAGCCGGTAAAACTGACAAAAAATCCAAACACGTTCGGACTCGTCAGTTGATCGTCCATTTTCGGGCGTCATCGGACTACGTCAGTAGTAGCAGTGTATGCGCTCTCTTCCATTTACTTACGTTTGATTTGATCGGCCGAGTTCGGCCGATGACGCCCGAGCATACTTCGGCCGATGACGGATTCGGTGTACGCGTACCGTTAGAGTGAAGAAACAGAGAGTGCACCTGCGTTTGCGCACACACTTTTTTTATCTCTTTATTTTTTTATCTAAACAGATATGTCAACCCCATCGTGCCTTTCACCATTGTTACATTAACAACACTTTTTAAATCCTACTGTCAGACTTTTTACACTGGCAGATTAAGGGTTAACTATACGCGGAAGACGCTAGACGTGCTGCGGGTGCAATATAATGCTTTCAGGGTGCTGTTGGGGTTGCCGCGTTACTGTAGTGCATCTACAATGTTCGCGGAAGCGAGAGTGGATGACTTTTACGCGATAAGAAGGAAAAAAACCGCTTCACTTCTGACAAGAGTGCGTGGCAGTTTCAATAGCATTCTGAAAGCCCTATGTGAACAGCTGGATTCCTCAATGCTGAGAAGTTTTGTGAGTGTACTGGTGCGACAAGGGCAACCTTGTCGCTCATAATCTGTTTGTCTTGTTCATGTCAGGTGTTTTGCTGTGTAGGTTAAGTTACTAACCCGTAGATTAAGTTTTTTACTAACAATTGGGCCTGTCTTGTCAAATTTTCATAAATAAATTATTATATTAACCCTTATAATTAACACATAAACTATATTAAACAGGAACAATCTGTGATAAAGACAGAAGTCACCGATGAAGGACTGTTATTAAATGGCATAACTTTTTGCCACCTTCTGAAGTTGGTTGGGATAAAATCCCGCGGACAAACCCGGGTTGTAAAATTGAACCCCGACGACAACCCGGGTTGACAGCCGATTATTATTTTTTTTTTCACTTAAATATTTTTTTTTTGTCTATCTCACCGGTGAGTTTTCGGGGCTCAGAGGTTTATCCCACGTTAAGTCTATCACACCTCAAGGCCCTGCGTCGTCGAGAGGCGACAGTGATCAGCACTGTCGTCGGGCCCCGCCGTCCCCTTATGGCGACGGCGGCGGGGCCGGAGTAAAACCGTTCCTTATTAGTAATAATAGAGTTTTAAAGCGCGCGAAACTGCCGCCGCTTATGGCGACGGCGGGGCCTGACGACGGTGTTGATTGCTGTCGCCTCTCGTCGACGCAGGGCCTTGAGGTGTTAAGTCCAATTTTCTCAAAAGTGACTCCATCTCGCGCCTGTTGCGGACACAATCCATCAGCAAATTCTACACGTCCTCAGCGCGCACACACTTGTACACTATAATATATCCTGCGTACTTGCTGCTGCTGTTGTTGTTGCTGTTGTTGCGGTTTGTTGTGTGCTTGCTGCTGTGCGTGCTTGCTGTTGACATTGGCCACCGTAATTGAAATTCATTCGGGAGGATAACTTACATTGTGTGATTCTGGTTTAATGTCTATAAGCCCATCGTCCTCGGAAATAAAAGACTAATCGATATTGTGGCTTAACTTTGTAAATCTACAAATCTAGTACCTACTAAAGTAAGGTAGGTACAGAGTAGAAAACCTTTGTGAAGAACTTTTCCGGGAAAGTTTTGCCTTGGCAAGCAGACCCTGCAGTCTAGATATTTATAGTGAATCTGATGTTAACAATCAATCGCTAAATTACTCCTTGATTATGAGGAAAATTTTGAGAACAAAACTTGAAAAAATAATTGCTCTTCATGAATACAACACAATTTTTAATGAGAACATTAATTTATTTAAATTTTAATGAATCCCGTTTGTAAAAAAACACATATATAGGGTTCCGTTCCAAATGATATTTGATCAGTATGGCTTTGGGTGAACAAGATGCTTAAAATACTGTGAAATTTTGAAGACTGTAGCTCCAACCGTTTGGGTGAAAAACCTGTATGACAGACGACGGACAGACGGACACGTGAATGACAGCAATAGGGCTTCGTTTGGATCTTTCGTGTACGGAACCCTAAAATTAATGAATAACATAAGAGTTTGCCTCCTTGAAACATTGATACAACTGTTAAATGTTGAAGAGTTCCTGTAGCTAGAGCTGATCCTGAATGTCAATTCAGGTTATACTCACCTTAAAAATGCGTTGGCATTGGAATTGACCCAATATGTAAAAATACAACTCCAAGCATAAGAGGAAGTCATTAAAAGGCTGATGATGATGATGATGACTGAATTCGGTCGTTACGCGATCGTTATCTTAGTCGAGACTGCCAGCCCAGGCACTGTAAGGTACGGGAGACTATTATTAAGGATATAGTCACCCAGTCAACGGAACCCGACAGATATAAAGAAGAATTGAGAAATATGAAATACCCACAAATGGGGCGAACGCAGGTTAATGGAAGGCCCCTGAGTCGACGGCGCGTAGTGTTCCACGCGCGCCTCAAATAGATGAGTGTCAGCCACCACTGACGGGGCCCATCGTGGCCGGTGCCTGCATGCCTAGGGGTAGCGGATAAATTCTTAACATGAGTTACCGTACCCCTGGGCACTCAGGGCAGGGAAGGAAGAGGGGTGACTTTTAGTCAGTAAGAGTAAGTCTCCCGCTTCACCCAGAGCGGGAGATGTCATTGGATGATTTCCCACCCCACAAAAAAAGGGTTTAACCTTTTAGGATCTGCGGACAATCCCGGGTTGTCGAATTGAAGCTCGACGATAATCCGGGTTGTCAGCCGATTCACGCTATTTTTAACCGACTTCCAAAAAAGGAGGAGTTTTTTATGTGTGTTACCTCATAACTTTTTACTACGCGAACCGATTTTGATGATTTTCTTTCATTTGAAAGCTGGCGCTTCACGTGTGGTCCCATTTAAATTTGGTGAAGATCTGATGAAGAACTTCAGAGATACACAATAGAACTCTTCAATAAATTACAGCAAACTTTCCAAAATTGCTGCAATCGCATTTCTGTATATTGTTTTCACCACTTCACAACATTACATCACGCTTATACGCTCTGAAGGGGTATACAGATTCGTACAGTTCACCCTAATACACCCTAATTTCACCAACTATTTTCAAATTGCCTATTTTTGGAACTATCAATTCGGGCATAACTTTACTATTAATTTAGTTTTAGAATGGGGTACAATACTAGAAAGAGAAAAATAAAAAACTTTTTACAAGAAAAATACAACCGACTTCGAATAGATCAATATTAAAAAATGAAAAATAACTTTAATTTCGGATGCGATGTCAAATAATGAAGAAACCAAACAAGAAACAGCGACTTCCGAAATTAAAGTTATTTTTCATTTTTTAGTATTGATCTATGGAAGTCGGTTGTATTTTTTTTTGTAAAACGTTTTTTTATTGACTTATTTAAATATGTTTTTTTTCAAACTCACAGGTGAGTTTCGGATCCTATAGAAACATATATTTGATTAGGATTTTCACTTTGATACCTTAATATAGGTTTGTAGCAAAGCATTGATTTATTTTATAATTACAATAATTCGTGAATAAATTGCTGTAAATAATTTCTAAATAACTTTAAAAACCCCTTCAAAGTTTTGTGTCTGTTTCTCCGCTAATTTCTTTTAAAGGACGCAATGGATTTTGATGCAATTTTCACTAATAGAAAGAGCGATAAATGAAGACCGTTTCTGTACATAATTTGCACCCGTGCGAAGCCGGGCGGGTTGCTAGTTAACTAATAAACAGCAGTGAAGATCGAAAGGTTCTACTATTCATGGAGGTTCTATTATTAATCGTTAGTAGTAGTAGTACTAAAGTACTTTCATATTTCTGCCAAATATTGATCTGATCTGAGATTGCATTTGGCCGTGCCATAGCTGGCCGCTGGCCAACCAGTTGTTTCCTAACCAGATTTTTTTAACTAGCTGTTGTTGACCCACAGTGAGGCAAAGGTGCCCACGGCCTCTCAAGTCAGCATCTGTCTGTGCTGCTCTTTAATAATAATAATAATTGGTGCCTCATTTCATAAAAAGCGTCCAAAGGGACCTCTGCTAATTGGTTTCGGCTCGTCGTACGCTCCAAAGGTCCCGACCTCATGATCCCGAGAAATCTAAACAAATAATAATAAAAATAAGACAAAATCATTGTTAGGCAACTTTGGCCCATAGATAAAATACACAACATAATCTTAAAAAATAATAAATTAATACATATTGAGAAACATAAACTTAAAAACTACTGCACACAAAGTTACGGCGTCGTGTTACGCTGCGACGTGTCGCGGCCAGAAACAGCAACCTTTCGGCCAAAACTCTTCCTTGAGGAAGGTCATCAAATGGTAATTCGGAACGCTCACCACGAACGACTTGAAATTGGTGTTAGGCGCGCCTCCAAATTTTCCACCCTCAAAATCCAGTTGGTCTTCAATTCTTCATCTGCATGTACTTTACGATGTCCTCAGGCTTCGTAGAGTGGTGCAAACGGGACTCGTAGGTACAGTTGCGTCGTCGGTACTGCAGGTTGTAGCAGCATGTTAGATCCTGCCGGCGCCGTCCCACACTGGTTGCTATAAGGGTTCCTCTTCTTTCTCTCCATCTTGATGACGCCGTCCCCATCGTATGTGTTCTGCGGTGGAACCTGCTGTTCATGGTCAATCACAGTTCACACACAGCGCTTCTTTTCTTTCTCAGCAGTCATTGTGCACGCGGGCATGACACATTTAATCTCATTTGAGCCTGGCAGCCTTTTTGCCCATGACTATTATAAGTAGACCGTTTAGGAGCGCAGCATGTATTCCAAAAATTTAATTTGAAAGTATAACAACAAAAGAAATCTGGCTAGGTGCGTGCCGGAATTCGCACATTAAGGGTTCCGTACCAAATATTGGTATTTGTTAGTAAAGTATACGTAATAATAAACATTATCACCAAACTAGTTCTTCAGTCAGTGGGAAGTTAAAAATTCTTCGTAATTAAAGTTTGTGACAGGCAACGGACGGACAGATAGACGGACACGTGATTGACAACAATAGGCTCCGTTTGGACCCTTCGGGTACGGAACCCTAAAACTGAAGAAAAATAAATGCTCTCCGGCTCCGCGATTTCAGGAATATTGTTAACGCGTCGCGCGTCTAGTTAGCAGACAAAATAGATTTTTAATTGTTTACGGCCCATGCGCTGTCCGCCAGACACGCAAGAGGAACCCAGAATATTACCTTCGCCAGAGGTCATGAGTATGTTGATTCAAAAATTAAGCAAATCAGAGTACCTAACTACCTGTAAACCACTAAAGTGTTTGATAAAATTCGAAGAAATCAACGTATTGCCATAAGAAAAACAAAAAAAAAATCGTTACACGTGGCGACACTGTACCAATCAAGAAATGGTCGACGAAATAAAATTATGAAACCATAGGGCAACGCCAAATTAATATTTTTAATTAACCTACATATTGAGTTTTCTTCTAACGTTTCTTTAGAAAATTATATCAAATTAAAATTAAGTAGGTATGTACTGTGACGACCTTATGTTGGCGGCCTTATGTTGCCGACTGGCAGGTTAGAACTTTCTAGAAACTCTTGAAAAGCCGTTTGATATAAAATATTAGAAGAAAGGTTAGGCTTGACGTTAACGTCGTAGGGCTACTAAGAGGCTCTGCAGCCCACAAGAGGGCTAGGGTCTCTACATGTGGTGGAGGCGCCGAGTATTTCTCGTGGGCTGCAGAGCCTCTTAGCAGCCCTACGACGTTATCGTCAAGCCTAACCTTAGTACCTACATATTGGGTTTTCTTTCTAACGTTTCCTTATAAAAATATTTTTTCCTACAACTCTATCAAATTACATGGAACGAAAAAAACCGGCCAAGTGCGAGTCGGACTCGCGCACGATTTGGATGAAATTTAGTATGTAGATAGCTTATAGCCTGGATTAACATATAGGCTACCTTTTATTCTGGTCTAGGCGGGTAAAACCGCGGGGCGCAGCTAGTTATTTATAAAAACGGCAAAAAAAGCATGTCTGTTGTATGGGAGCCCCCTTAAATATTTATTTTATTCTGTTTTTTAGGATTTGATGATAAAGCGGTAGCAGAAGTACATCATCTGTGAAAATTTCAACTGTCTAAACGTGATACGGTTCATGAGATACATTAGCTGACAAACGGACGGACAGCGGAGTCTTAGTAACAGGGTCCCATTTTACCCTTTGGGTACGGAACCCTAAAAAGTAAGTTACTGCTGTGATAAATAATCAGCCCGTAAACTCATGTTTTTCTTTGCCTTCTAAATGAAAGTCGGCAAATTATAGGTAAATTTCCGCTTTCCAATTAGTGTTCCATCAGAAAATAGAACGAAAGTGAATGCAACTAGTTAATCAAATTAGATGGAGCAGACATCAACAATGCTCCATTTATACCTGTTGACCTGAATTCAGAGTCCATGAAGGTATTGTCTGGGAGACCTTTTTTTTATTTTGGGCCAAACCCACCACACTATTCCCAAACCACTGTAACTCCTGTAAGTCAAAATCAACAGTTGCCACCACTAGAAAAAAACACCGAGACAATGAAGCTCGACGAGTCCCAGAAAAACGATTAAACTGTCTTGGCTCCCGCAACGAAATCAATCAGAAAAGAACAGCGGAGTAGAGAGAGTAGTCGGAGATCTTTTATTAAAGTCTGTAAATAAGAACGAACTGGGACTAATTACCTCACGTTAGAGCTTTCGTGATGACTTAACTTTTAGGGTTCAGTATTCGAAGGGTAGCCAACGGGATCCTATTGTAATAAGGCAGTTTAAGCCTTGTTGGTTTTCTAATCTCAATTCCAAATTACGTTCTTTCGTACTTAGTTTTTAAATTACTTGCCTTCTCTGTCTAGCCTCTGATTCTATTTTTAAATTTAGTTCTAATTCAGCTGCCGAGCTAGTAATAAGCTCCTTCTTATCATTGTAATTTTCCGACTCATCAGCAAATGACAGTTACCAGTTTCCAAGAGTTACTAGAACAGTGAAGTGCAGCATTTCTTACTAAATATTCAGGCATGTATCCTGACAATAATACAATTTGTGTACTTTACCTACTCAGTTTATGGTGTACGTACGATTTATGAGTGCTTCATATAAAATGTAGCCTTCTGTGAATATTAAAATATATGTCTTAACTCGTCGTGTGTTTATCTACATTCAACTCCTCATCTACGTGTCACTCCCGTCCCTCCCCTACTTGTCAGCACACCTCCGACATCCGCAACGTGACACTATTACTAAACCTCCACTGTATGCCTGTCAGTGGGCGTCTGTATCTCATGATCTGTAATAGGTAGAAAGTTAAAATTTTCACAAAATGTGTAAGTATTTTTGCTGCCGGTATAATAAGAGAAAAATAAAATAAATTAAAACGGGGCTCCCCTACTAAAAACTGCTCGTTCTTAATAATAGCAACAAGTAGACGCTTGAAATACTCACAGAGATTTTATTGCTATATTCGCTAAAAAAAAATATTTGTATAAAATGATTTGTTTGTCAACTCGCCCGCGTGAAACTCGCCCGTTCGCGCGAGTTGGCACCTTCCGATTTTACCTATTTTTGTTGTCAACTCGCACGCACGTACAAAGTACAGTCAAATAAAAACGGATTGAAACCAATAACTATTAAATCTAGCTATTGCCCGCGGCTTTGCCCGCGCTGGCTGATTCGGTTAAGTACCAACTGTATACTTATATTTTGGGATACGTTACAGCCTATGTTGGAGGTGTGAAATGAGGTAAGGGGGATGTCCCGGCAGACCACGCATGGTACCCAAGCATCAGCGTTGCCAGAATATTAGTTTTGTAACATTTTACGTTACTTTTGACCTTCTCATGTTACCTCCATGTTACACGACTCAAATATTACTTTTACTTTATTTCCAGCAAACAATAAATAATCGTGAAACGGAACGGATCCAAGAAACAGCGACATAGATTCATGAACTACCAGGAGATCAGAATCACAATAAATATTCTCAGGCTGGAATCATGACAGCTAGAAGAGATTCACAAATTAGCAGCAGAAAAGAGAATCATGAAGAAGTACGAGCGGTATAGATTAACTACCAGGAAATTAGAATCGCAAAAAAAGTATGTCGAGTCTGGAATCATGAGAGGTAGATTGTCAAATTACCAGGAGAACAGAATCATGAAGAAGTAAAATTTCGTTATACTGTTGACTGTTTTAGTTTTATGTGCTTGGTTGTAGACAATTTACATAATATTTAATAAGCCAAATTCTTGTTTTTTTCTGAAACCTAGTGTTGATTTGTGATATTGTTGATAATTATTAGGTAAATAAGCAGTTTTATATTATTGTCTTGTTGATTTATATTAATTATCTATCTATTTGTTTTATTTTAAAGTCAAGTCGTATAAAATGTCCTAAACATTTAAAGTGGGTACCCATAATTTAAATTTTATATGACGTTTTTGTAGCTAACTGTACATAAATACGTCTGATTTTCACGGTCGAGCGAGTTGACGATAAAAAAAAATGGTAAAATCGGAAGGTTTCAACTCGCCCGTGCGGTCGAGTTTCACGCGCGCGAGTTGACGAACAAGTCAATAAAATAAAAGATGGTACGGAACTTTTCATGCGCGAGTCCAACTCGCACTTGGTCGGTTCTTTATCCACTGTTAGATTTAATTCTGACGATACGGTTGGCGCAGTAGTCGAACGATTGGCTGCTGTGATGAACAAATATTAGCATCGCCTACAGACAGATAGTTGTTCCGGGTCTGGGTGTCTTGTGTATGTGAGTTTACATGTATGTGAATGCACTCACTATGTAACAGGAGTAATTCCTAGTGTGGGGCAACGTTTTTTTTAATCGAAAGAAAGTTATGTGTTTAGATGTCCAAAATATTCTTTACTAACTAACCCACCCGACATACTAGAGGAGCGCGATTTGTTCAAACTAAGCTCATATAAAAATCCTACAGTAAAAAATGTCGTTTTTCCGGTCCAATTTCCCGGTAAACTGCCCATTTTTCTTTCCCAATTTGAACTAAGTTTTACGAACGTATTAAAAACAAAACTTAGTGAAATCGATACAGCCGTACAGTATTTCATTTATAGGCAAGTTTTTGCCAGTGACTTCGCCTGCGCGAAACTTTAAAATAATCCCAAATAAACGTTCCTACTAAGAAGCAGTGGTGGCCCAGTGGTAACGGCCGCGACTTACAAGTTATAGGTCGTGAGTTCAACCCAGGCAGGTGCTTTTCTTTGTGTAAATTATTTCATCACCACTGCTCTCAAAACGGTGAAGGAAAACATCGTAAGGAAACCGGCATGTCCTAGAACCAAAAGTTCGAAACATGTGACATCCACCAACCCGCATTAGGCCCGCGTGGTGGATTACGGCCCACACCCTCTCACAGAGAGGAGGCCTGTGCCCCAGCAGTGGGGACATTAAAAGGCTGATGATGATGATGAACGTTCCTACTACCAGGATAGATTCAAATTCATTGAAACATGATTGATTAAAATGCGATGGATTTTTAGACGCTTGGATGTCCTAAGCATCTAAAAATCCAGTTTCTGAAATAGCAACCGCGTAACCGGATGACCTAGTCAGGATAATCCGATGGATGCGAGACGCACAGGACACTTGTGGAGTCCTATGTCCAGCAGTGGACGTCTTTTGGCTAAAATGATGTGATTGATTAAAAGATATTCTTGAATGTCTTTCTGATGCCTAGGGGTGCGGTCACTCATTTTCAGAATTTATCCGCTACCCCTAGGCATACCTATAGTGTCAATGAACTTCTATCTCGAAAAGTGCTAACATTTCGATGGCAGCAAAGTAGAAATGGACATCTACATTTTTGCTAAAATACTTTTTTTTACAAGAATGAGCTTATTTCAACCCCTTTCTACAAGTCTGTATTCAAATTATTTCAAATTTCAAAATAATTAAGAAATTCTGGCACGTAAATAACGACATCTACACTCGATTTTAAAAAGACATCGCAGTAGAAACGGACATTTTAATTTGTCCGCCTTTACTACCGAGCTTTGACAGATGTTTGAAACGTAAAAAAAGTCATCTGTCACCCGTCAATCGAGAATTTTTATTTTCTCCTAATAATAATCCTTTTATTTTTTTTTAATTATATGTTTCGCGTGGTTTGAGAACTAAATAAATGATTTAACTGACATAAGTAGCTGAATTTTGGTGGTAGTTATCTCATTTAGTGAAATGTGTAAATTAGTAAATAAAGACATCTACAAAATTTGGTTAAAAAAATCGAAATATTGATTGCATGTTGCTTAGATTTTCTTTAAATATCCAGATATGTATTACTGGAGATTGTTATCTTATTTATTCGATAACGTAGAAATCGATATCAGGCACATTTCTTCCACGTCGAAGACTTTTCAAAGTAAAAAAGTACATTTACATTATTTCAGTTAAATAACGATACAGTGATTAATTCTTTTATAAAATCAATAAAGAAGGTTATTTTAATGCATCATAGAAAAGTTAATGTTAATCAGTCCACAACTCTCAAAATAGTCACAATTTTTTATTAAATATGCTCTCCTGTAAAATTGCGATTTTGTAGATGTCTTCTTCTATTTTGCTGCCATCGATTTTATCTCATTAATCAACTAATTTTATAATTAACGACAATATAACTGAAAATAGGTAAAGTTAGTGATTATCGACTCAATGGAAATAAATGTCGGAGTTTGCAGAAATTCTGAGTTTAATATTATATTTTCTGTACATAAATTGAAAGGTGTCTTCTGTTGATAACACAAGGCAACACTCAAAATTTTTCGGTAGAACGTCATGGTGTATTTCGTAGATCTATTTTACCTACTTTCATCACGTTTAGCTATAGAAAATAAGTATGTTAAAAATAAGTAGATAGGTATGTTAAAAAAAGCTTCAAATGCTGAGATGGTAACCCTTTCGGTATGGGCACGCTCAGCACAATTTTATTGTATCTTTGTGTACCTACTATTATTTTCTTTACCTTTTGTTTGTTGCTGTTGTGTTGTGTCTGTGTCGAATAAATGTTTATTCTATTCTATTCTTCTTTTTCACTTCTCTTGTTCAAAAAGTTCAAATATAGCGTACCAGAGCGGGGCTAGAATAGCATGTGTACCTACTTATTACCCTCTATGGCGAAAAAGTTTTTTTTTTATATTTGTGTGTTACCAACGAGCCCACAAATACGAAAAAGTCTTTATTCTTATGTAGAATAATCATGAATAAGAACATTTTATTTCATCTCTTTCCCAAATAAAATAAAATAAAAAATAAAATCTCTTCGGCAGAATGTGTGCATTGCGATGCGGATACAGAAGAAATTAAAAAAGGCTTTGGCGCGAAATCATTACAATTTTTCTCAAATTACAAATTACATTGGTAACCGCAACTTATTTTACAATAGTGAAAATGTCATCATCTAGTGAGAATGGAGACCCTAATTTGCAGATGAAAGAGAAAGGAAAAATAAATTCAATCTGTTGCCGTTTTTCTTACGTATTTTTGATGAACTTTCCAAAAAATATCGAAGTCGCTTTGGAGAACATAATTATGCAATGATATCTTGTCCTGTAACTTATAGAAAAAAAGTAAATTGGTTATTTTATTTAAGTAGGTACATAGTTAATTTACAATAAATATTATGTAATAACTAACTATTTATAACCTAACTACATACAATATAATAATATATATAAAAAAAATTGTTTTCTCAAGAAATTATCCACCGGTTACAAGGCCAAGAAATTCAAAGTTGTCACGAGAAAATATATTGAGAATTTCGTAAATAAGGCACTAAATGAAAAATACTTGGCAACAAAGGTATTGTACGAGTACATTTATAAACGTTTTTATATTATTTTCATCAAATTAAATTGGTAGGTACCAACAAAAATATAGTTAGAAAACACTTATTTTTGTTTTACAGGTTACTTTAATTTTTGGGATCAGCGGTGCCTGCAGAGAGATAGAACTGGCTAACATAACAGTATATGATGTGGAAAGTGACCCATCTTCAAGCCATAAATCTGCCCAACACAAAGACAATAAGGAGAGGAAATTCGTTATAAGTGGACATTTCTAAAAAAATTCAAAGCCTACCAAGATTTACGGCTGAGTGGAGTGGGCACACCGGGATTTTTTCTCAACTATCAAAACGGAAAATGCACCAGGCTAGTTATAGGCAAAAATAAATTTAGCAACATGCCAAAAGAGATCACCACCTATTTAAATTTGCTTAATCCGGAACAGTACACTAGCCATTATTTCCGAAGAACATCTGCCACTCCCTTGGCAGATTCTGGTGAAAATATAACAACGCTAAAACGCCACGGTGGATGGAGATCCGATCAAGTGGTGGAAGGCTATATAGAGAAATCCATTCAAAACAAATTTGTTATCACCCAGCGTATCACAGAACGCGTCAATATTCTCCCAACTAGCCCACGACCAGTGCTGCAATGGATCTTAATCCAGCACTGGTCGTGGGCTTACCAACGCGGAGCCTGTAGCAAATTCTAACAAGGGCGGCTCTTGTTAGAATTTGCTACAGGCCCCTAAATCTTTGTAAAATGATAACGAATTAAAACTTCTTTGACTTATTTTCCTATATCCATAGGCCGTTCCCTACATTGATTCTTTGTGAATATGAATAATTCGGAATTGGTTAGATTTAATATGGTAGGTATCTTGACTTGCTATTCCCCAATTCATGGAGCCCGTAGCCTTTGCTACTTTTGCTACGTAGCTAATCCGGCACTACCCACGACCATAGACATCAAGGGATGAGTCAACTCAGCTGATTCTCTTTGCAGAACATTCGAACGAGAGACCCTAGCACCTGAGTAAAATTACCTCGTATATAATGGGTCATTTTAGCATCTTGTATAACAATCTACTATTTATTTTTTGTACAAATCGAACTAAATTCACGAATGTTTATAGACCATTCAATCGTGAACGTAAATGACTACCTACTAGTGACATCTATTTATTTATTTTTATTTTTTTTGTCTACATCCGTCTTTGTCATCCAAAACATGAACAAGCACATAAACGTATTTAAAAAATAGACGAAAATAACCATATTTTTCATTTCTTGTAAAGTTTAGGTCGCTGTACATAAGAAGTTATCTTACGAGTACCTTAGCTAGATTAAAAATAAATAAAAAATATAAGTATTACAAGGTCAATCTGAGGGGTAGAAAAAATAATTACGATTAAGCTAATAAAACATCGGCCCACACCCTCTCACAGAGAGGAGGCCTGTACCCCAGCAGTGGGGACATTAAAAGGCTGATGATGATGATGATAATAAAGCACAACATAACAAACTAATAAAACCTAACAATAACAACTTATCCTAATAATAACTAGTACCTACCTTATATAGTAGTCAATGTTGGTTACCTAGTAGATACTGTTAAAAATATTTCAAAAATCGATTGTGAAATAATTGATCCTCACTTTTATTTTTGTCACATGTTTTCATTTTTATTAACCGACGAAAAAAAAAGGAGGAGGTTCTCAATTCGACCGTATATATTTTTTACTTGCATATTTTTATGTATGCGTAGGTACGACCTACAATGTTGTGTAGCATAATAATGAACACTATAATAAGCGAGGTATTAAATATAAATTATTTCTATTTCCCGACGCGCAGGAGAGACTCCCTGGGCGTCAGGGGTCGCAAGCCGGTCTCCGGCCACCGTAGGCGTGGGTTTGCGGACGGCGAGTAATAGGTAGCTCGCCGTCCGGTGCCACCAGGCACGAGAATCGACGGCACGTAGTGTACCATGCGCGCGCGCGCCTCAAAGAAATGTCAGCAATAACTGACGGTGCCCGCTAGGGCCGATGCCTGCCTAGGGTTCATGGATAAATTCGAAAAAGAGTCACCACACGCCCCTTGGCACAGGCAAATAAAGGAACAGGGCTGGGTTAATCTAGGTCCCGGTAAATGACAAGACTTAGCAAAGGCTGAGGTGGAAGTAGAAATCCAAAGTCAGGCTGAACGAGCGGTATACGCTCACAAAGTACCAGGAGACCAGAAACATGAGAAGTATTTCCAGGGCTGGAATCATGAGCGGTAAAGAATCGCAAAGTACCAGAAGATCAGGATTCATGAAAAAGTAGTTCCGGAGCTGGAATCATGAGAGGTATAGATTCCAAAACTACCAGGAGACCATAGTCACACGACACGACGACACGACGACGACGACGTCACGACGTGACGGCACGGTTGGCGCAGTGGTTGAGCATTCGGCTGCTGCGCTGCGTGTCGCGGGTTCGATCCCCGCACGGAACAAATATTTGTATGGCCTACAGATAGATGTTCCGGGTCTGGGTGTCTTGTGTATGTGAGTTTACATGTTTGTGAACGCACCCACGATACAGGAATAATTCCTAGTGTGGGGCAACGTTTATTTAAAAAGAGAAAAGAGAAAGAGAGAGAGAGAGAGAGTCATGAACATTTTTGGGGCTTAAATCCAAAACAGTATAGATTCACAACCTACCAGGAGATCAGAATCACAAAATATATTATGAGGCTGGTATTATGATATGAGAGGTACAGATTCACAAATTACCAGGAGAACATAATCATGAAGAAGTTTTTCGAGCAGTACAGATTCACGAACAACCAGGACATCAGAATTACAAATGACCAAGGCTTTATTTGGGATTATGAGAGGTAGAGTTATAAATACTCGTAGTAGGTAGAGATTCATAAATCACCAGGAGACCAGAATCATGAAGAATTTCCGGGATTAGAAGCATGAGAGATATAGAATCTCAAACTAACAGGAGACCAGAGTCGTGAATACGTATTTTTGGGCTAGAATCTTAAGCGGTATAGATTTACAAAATACCAGGAGACCAGAAACACAAAGAGTGTTCTGGGGCAGGTATTAGGAGAGGTAGAGATTTACAAACTACCAGGAGACCAGAAACATGACGAGAAGTATTTCGAGGACTGAAATCATGAGCGATAAAGACTCGCAAACTACCAGGAGATCAGAAACAAAAAATATTCCGGGGCAGGAATCGTAAGAGGTACAGAAAGATTCGCAAATTACCAGGAGAACAGAATCAAAGTAAAATTTCCGAGCGGTATAGATTCACGCTCTACCAGGAGATCAGAATCACAAAAAGTATTTCGAGCCTGAGATCATGAGGTAACATCTTGAATAAGTATTTTCGGGGCTGGATTCCTGAGCGGTATAGATTCTTAAACTACCAGGAAAACAGAATTATGAAGAAGAGAAATTTCAGACCTGCATGTGGATGAAGCCACAGGTAAACTACCAGGGTGCCAAAATCATGAAAAAAATAATTTAATATAAATGTCTACGTGTACGGAGCCACGGCCAAGAAGCTAAGCACGAATTTAAGATATGTTTGGGACCCAAAAAATGAAACAGTCTCGGTAAACTATTATATTTAATACGGTAAGAATAACAAGATAGGTACCCCGACACACTGAGCGAGAGTGTGTGCGCCCCTACAGTATTTATGTAAAACTTTGTCGTTCAAAAAAATCTGGATTTCAGCCTAATTCAAATTACTTTTAATTTTGATTTCTACAGGGTTTATTTATCGTGCTACTCTCTGGAAATACCACTCAAACTTATTATTACACATTTTACGCGGGCGAAGCCGCGGGCGGAAGCTAGTAATTGATATTTTTGGTAGGATTGCTATTTTAAATAAAACAAAATAATTTATCACAAATCAATTGTTATATTTGGATTAAACCTGTCAACAGTCAATATTATATGATGTGCTTTACATTTATATTTATAATAAGACATTCGCATACATACATGAATGGATCGTAACTCTAAAATTTATTATAGTCACTTTATTATTTTGATATAGTTTCTCTTAACTAGATGAAGTCACTTGCGTCGGATCGAGACGATCAGTAGCAATAACAACCAATGGTGTGTTCAATTCTTGTCAGTTTTGTGTGTACATAAATTGTTAAATAAATAATAAATAAAAAACACTAGTTTTAAATTAACTTTATCTAGATACCTACTAATATACTTGAAACATATTTTTTAGGATATACACAATTTTGTGCGATCGAATCTACAATAAAAAAATTGCAAGAAAAGTCAATAATAAATTTAAATCAGTTAGGTACCACTCATTATATTTATTTGTGCTTTTTATAAACTACTACGGCGTTTTTCACGGTTAGGCTGTTGTCTGATTTTAGCTCTTTCTTAATTACACCATTATAAAATCACAGAACAATACAACTGCATTAGAAGCCGCCTCGATCCGTCACAATGTATCTTCTTTATTAAAACCTTTCAAATTATCGTAATATTTTGATATAAATCACAGGAAGTGATTAAATTTCTATACAAATAGATATAAGTATTACCTTCTCTTTTGATAATGCTAAAGATAACTTGAAAGGTGTACATGCGCCTACATTATGTAATACAACTTAACATGACTAGAACAACAATATTTTTAATTAAAAAATAGTGTTTACATTCCATTAAGCTATGATTATTTTACAGACTTTCTTAACTTTAGTCTAGATGAGGATCAAGTGATAGGTTGATATCACTTGCTCTCTTTCTGGCTTATAGCGCTTTTTCACTCTCTCATGTCAAACTCATTTGTTTTAGCTGCCATATTTGTTTAACTATACACTTCTATACTAATGTTATAAAGAGGTAAAGTTTGTGAGATTGTAAGGGGTATCTCTGGATCTAATGAACCAATTTTAAGAATTCTTTTACCGATAGGAAGCCAAGTTCTTTGTGAGTGTCATAGGCTATACATTTTTGAAATCCACGCGGAAGAAGTCGCGGGCGAAGCGCTAGTACAAAATAACCATGTGATTAGTTAACCACTGATTAGCAGATTCTTAATTCAAAATTTTCTATGGAGAATTTGTATTTGGATTTAGTATATATATTGTGGCAAGGATGATCGAGTGGCTGAACTTTAATATGATATATCAGCTTAAAATTATACCTACAGGCTGTAACGGCAATACGTGGTCATATTTTAAATAATGTTTCTGCCCATAATATGAACAATTTTTTTTAAGTCATATCAAATTCCGAAATAAAATTGAGCCTTCCATTCTAATTTTGATCAGCTGGTGATAATTTTGTTCGGAAAGTCCAACTTTTATTTTGGGAATTTACTGTTAAAAAACAAATGTTTATTGAAGAAAAAGCCCAAGTAGGTACTTACTAAAATAATGTTATATTATAACAAAGTGACTTAGCTATGCATATTACATTGAAACCCTGATCCCCAAACTAGGGGTGTCCCTGTATCTTAGAGATCAGTGTCCTTCCGCAGCATTGTTACAAGCCAATATTTGTAACTATTTAGTACAAAGTTTTTCTTTACATAGTTAAACAACAAAGGAAAAAAAAGATAAAAATTAAATTAAATATTTTATACTGTGCCTTCCTTGAAGAAAGTTGTTCTTCTTCTCTTTGTTGTTGCACTTCTATGAGCAGAAACATTATCAAAAATATTATAATAACCACACATTTTCGTTACACCCTGTATTTGTCATAGTTACCTCTAAATAATTTTCTATTCAAACTTCACAATTCCATCAATAAATTTTTCCATAATTTTTATAATTAGGCGATAGTTATAAATGATATTATTGAGAATTTTGATAGTCTCTAGTATATTATAAATATTTAATTTATTTTTATTCGAGTATTGGCTGCCGCAAACAATTTAGATTAGCAATGGTCCCTTATAATAACCGACTAAATTTATTTATTTTTATTATTATTTATTTTGTAGTCGGTACTGCTCCGAAATTGTCTCTTAAATATTTTAAAGTTTTTATTATTGTTTAATTTCTACTAGCGTAATGTAGCCATCAAGTATGAAATAACAAATTAAATAGGTAAAGTTCATGAGCCTGTATCATAAAAAAACAGCACCCAGTTTCTGGAGAGAAATAAGGTTCTCATATGACTATAAAAAAAATTTCACGTTAAAAAGAAACGAGGACGATACAGTGCATTGAAATTTCGCGAAACGACATACCTACGTCAAAAATGTACCACTTTTAACCTTGAACTGACGTAACAAGCCCCCACTCCTGAAGTTTTTTCTTTGTCATTATTAATTGATTTGGTCACGGGGTCTCATATCGAACAAAGAAAATTTAGTTCAAACAAACAAATAATAGATGGCGTTATATGCATCGATTTCTTAATGAAGTCTACGTAACATTAATATTTTGAAAAAGAAAATATGGTAAAAACTGTATTTTCTTATTTAATATAAAAACCATAATAAAATTGTGGAATCCTGGGCTCCTAATTCAAATTTAAATGTTTATTGGAACGAATCTTCAGACATTTTTATTTCTTGTACCAATAGATGGCGCTGTTTGAAGTTTTAGAGGTTTATCCATTCACCTCTTTTAAATTTGTATAGTGAAACATTTTGAAACTGTTAAATTGTTATGAAGTGCCAAAAACACTTTACAGTAATTCCTCAATGTGTGATAAAATATTGGTAAGACTTTATGTCAATTCATTCAACTTGCAAGCCGTCGCTGCTAACACCATCTAGCGAGGTGTAGAGGACGGGCCCGAATGAAGAACAAAAGTTGCTTTTGCAAGTCGAAAACCCGTAATTACGGCGGTACCGTTTCTTTGTATGGGATGAGGCATCTGTACGCTAGTATTATATTATCTGTGATTTGGTGAAGCAAAACACACGGGTCAATATTTTTTGATAATCTAACCTTTTTTTTTTTGAGGACTCAATAGAAATATTATTTGTGTACCTCGGAATCATCTCTATTATCGACGCATTACAAATACAAATTCAGGTTCAGTGATGTGATTGGTCGTTGGAATTTTATTCATTCTATCACAGCAGATAACGTGCATTTGACAAATAGTCACATTCATTTTAGGATAATTTTCGTTCCAGAAGTTTGAAATGTTGAGAAATTATTATAAGAATCAGAGAAATATCGGCATTATAACAAATACTCTATCATAAATGTAAGACTATGATAAGTACTTATTTTAGCATAAAGATGTTATATAGTTACTTTTATTTGCAAAAAATCTACTTGTAACACGATCAAAGGTTTCTATTAGGTATTTAAAAAAATATAGGTATTTTACTTGTCATTATTTGGCAAATATTTCTTGTAAAGATTGACAGCTTATTTTCGAGTATAATGTTTAGTTGGAATGTGTATTACTTACAATTAAGTATTATAAAAATAATCAATATGACTTTGGAATAAACATATTAAATAATAAAACCTCTTCCTTAATTGAGGTATTAGACAGATGTTACACATAACATAAAACTTATTCAGATTACAAATAAATGCAACTAACTATGTATAGTCGCTGCGCTAAGAACTGAGTCGTCGGGGAATAAATAATTGTTATTAGGTCTGTCTAGCTCGCACTTATGGAGCTTATATGAGCAAGTAGCAAACTATCGAAAATCGCAAGTCGTAAATAAAACTGCTACTGACATTTGTATGGTCCGAAAACTCAATTTTTAACGCGAGTACTACAGCTTCAGTACAGTTTGTGCATCGCGTTCTGATTGGCTGTCGTAATATCGTAAACGCTCAGAATAATAACTATCATAAAAGAGAGCACCAATACAATACTCATACTACTGCGCTACATTGCGGCACTATCGATGTCATCATACGTTATCGCATTTTCACGGCATTAGGAATGATTTTAATTCAAACTTTGCTTCTGTGTGCGTAATATATTTTTTAAACCTTTGCTTAAGGGCCTTGCTCTCCAGTGGCGCCAACTGGTGAGCAAAGAAACGGTAACCCTCATTTGTTTTGTTTTTTGACAGTCTCAATATTTTTACGGAAATCATAAAGGCTTTATTTGACATAAGCTAAGACGGACTCTATGGTGGTTATTTTTCTGAGATAAAAAGGTAAACGCAAATTTTCCAGCAATCTTTGTGCGAGCTATACCTAAAATAATAATAAAGTAAGTACATATTTAAGTATAAAAAAATAACGAAATAAATAACACATTTATTGCCAGCTTAGGCTATCAATGTCTTTCTTTGTACTTTTAGCGAAATAACTAAGATAGTGATATCTTTAAAAATATCTTTGGATTTAAGTAATCGACATTTTATTATTATTTGGTTTGAAATGAGATTCTCATGTTTATAAATATTTTTGGGCTTGGCCTAAGTCTTATAAAGTAACCAAGTAAAAATAAATAAATAATACTGCCTGCTACACGGGGGCTCATCTCGAACAAAGAAAATTTAGTTCAAATAAATCTCAATAGATGGCGGACTATGCAGCGATTTCTTAAGTTGTGATAAGTAAAGTTTAAATAATATTATTATTTTGAAAATAAAAATGGTAAAAACTGTATTTTCTTATTCAATAAACTGCCCTAAGCATAAAAGTATGGAATAATTGGCTTGTAAATAAAATTTAGACGATTATTGGAACGAATCCTTAGACATCTATATTTCTTGTACCAATAGATGGCGCTGTTTGAAGTTTTAGAGTTTATCCATTCACCTCTTTAAAATTTGAATAGTGACACATTTTGATACAGTAAAACTGCTATGAAGTGCCAAAAATACTATAAAATAATTCCTCAATGTGTAAGAAAATATTGGTAAGACTTTAAGTAAATTCATTCGACTCGCAAGCCGTCGCTGCTAACACCATCTAGCGAGGTGTAAAGGACGGGCCCGAACGAAGAACAAAAGTTACTTGTGCCAGACGAAAACCCGTAGTTACGGCGGTACCGTTTCTTTGTATGGGATGAGGCATCTATACGCTAGTATTATATTATCTGTGACTAGGATAGTGAGATTTTTAAAAATATCTTTGGATTTAAGTACTCGACATTTTATTATTATTTTTTGAAATGAGATTCTCATGTTTATAAGCCTAAGTCTTATAAAGTAACCAAGAAAAAATAAATAAATAATACTGCCTGCTACTAACCAAAGTTATGACTATTTACAGCTTACTTAGTTTAGGCTTGTCTTTTTTTGTGATATTAAAAATAAAGTTACATTGCTTTCATCAAGATAATATAAACTGTCGATATCGACAGTTAGACAGATATCCAAGTGGTAGCACATGTTTGTTTGGTGCAGTTATACGACTTTTAATGGTTTTAATTGAACATCACGTCTAAACGACTAGTCTTATTTCTTTGAAAAAAATATATGTTACTCTAGACAATTTCCGTCGTAATTTGATCTGAGAATATTTGAAATTATATTTTTATAACATAGTGTAATTAATTTGTAAAGTTACGTCTAACGCGGATAAAAAATTGAGAATCACGGAAAAACAATAAAGCGTATTTTTATGCAACCTTCATTATTTTAAATATCATTGAATTATTTATAATTTAGTCTCAAATACCTGTTTTTTAAGTGTAATAAATTAATAATGCGTCTAATTTCGGACAGCGCTCCTTGATGGGCGAGTCCTATTACTGGGTGGACGTACGACGCGTTACGTGAGCTCGGCACAGAACACGCAAGCTAACCACTCAAGGTCATTGGCAGTTAATAGCGCCTTAAAGGTATTTTTAGTAATGGCACATAAAGCATGGCCTCTCTCTCTTTGGTTTTAATTAAAAAGCTTTATTTAGGTATTGTGAGTGTCACCGGAAAACAATAGAACTAAATGAATACCTAAATATTATTGCTTTGTTGGATTTTGAAATCTCGTCCCTGAGTCGAGCGTTGAAAATCTAATAGCACGTTTTTTAAGCATTCATTTAGGAGTAGCTTAGTTGTACAGAAAACGGGCATTAACCTACTAAAATCATGTGAACCTCTACCTTAAAACTAGGATATAATGAAGAATCATCCAATACTTTGCAGCGAATGTTTGAACTGTAGCAACTTGCTGAGGTTTGTGAAGACCAGATCCTGAGGGTTCGATATGATGAAGTAGACCAGTCCTAGTATTGAGAGGACGGCCCGCCATATTGAGAAGTGCGTCCAAGTGTGGTAGAATGTTGGGATCGTCGGCTGGAAAAGGTAATAAAGAAAGTAGAATTAGTAAATTGCGGAAAAATATCTTGGGTCGGTCATTGATAAAATAAAAACTGCCTATAATGTTCCCACTCCTAGGACACGGGCCTCCTCTTTTTGAGAGTGTGTGAGTCGATGTCACATGTCTGCAAAGTAGACTACTCGCAACGAAAAGTTTATAGGGCCATACTCCGAATACCGAATATTCTGCGAGTTTCCTGGCCGAATATTAGGCAAAGGTATTCGGCCGGTGTGTGGCGCCAAAACTTGTATCGACGTGATTATTTCGCGGTTTGCAATTGGTCTCTGGTGCTTCTAAATTTTGATTACGATAATTCAAAGACATAGTAGACAACGACAGTTATTTCAGTTTTTTTTTTATATTTTGTAATACAGAAGTTGATTAAGTACTCAATGGTGCCGATTCTCTTTTCAATAACTAAATTAGAGAATCGCTATCTTTTATTAAAAGGCAGTACGAGAAAAGGACGGCGATAGTTATGATCTAAGTTAGAGATGTCAAACTAGTTTACGCCTTGTGGTTTACCGTGTTTTTAGTCGACATGTTTTTACGTGTACCCTTAATTTGTATGGAAATATTAGGTCAACTAAATTTGACAGCTCTAATTTACGTCCGTCTCTTTCTTGTTTTATTAGAGAGAAAAAGATAGTAATAGCCTAGATTAAGTTTAGTTTGTGCATAACAGAATCGGCTCCAATGACTATTTAATTATTATAAGAGAAATATGTTATTATTAAATAAATCAAAATTTTCTTTCGTTTTACCAATTATCTCACTACAATAAAATATACTTAAGTATTTGATATTCGGTCGAATATAATAAAAGTAGCCGAATAGACCGAATATTCGTTGCAAGTCTACTGCGAAGTATTGGTCCAAGCTAGGACATGACAGTTTCCTCGCTATGTTTTCCTTTACCGTTTTAAGATCAGTAGTCATGAATTCATGATATAATTTACACAAAATAAAGCGACTGCAAGGGTTCGAACCCACGACCTGCAACTAGTAAGTCGCGGCCGTTATCACTAGGCCACCACTGCTCCTACAAAATACACTTATCGTAAATCGATACGATCTTCGACATTTTGACAAGTTTGACTAATAATACCTATACAAATAACTAGCTTTGTCCCGCGACTTATTTCGTACTAGCTGACCCAGTGAACTTCGTACCGCCTCAGAATCAATGAAAAAGCTATTCTATACAGAACATTTGTGAAAATTATTTTTTTTTATACTTAAATATTTTTTCTTGAATTTTTCCTATGTTTTAATAGTTATTCAGCTATTCGGGGCGCTAGTTTCAACGCACTGTATCGCCCCCATTTATTGTTAAAAGAAAAAATACGTGAACAATATTTTTTGGCCATTTAACTGACGGACTAATTAAATTTCTTTAGTAAACTACCCTATTTTACTTCTTAGTAAAACTATAACAAAACAATCTACAATATTGGAGTAGTATACAGCATGTTAAGGTGGGGAATATGGGCCATGGCCAATTTCGCCGATCAATAAATTTCCATTTGCGTGTTCTAGACCAAGGCCAGTCGTTTTGCGAACGTGTTCTACGTTGCCTCGCTCCACACCCTTGTTTACAAGGGCAAATCAGCTAAACTAGATTTTTTTTTTTTTTTTTACAGATGATAGGCACGCGTTTGACCACTATCTCATCTGATATTAAGCGATGATGTGGTCTTAGATGGAGCACGCTTGCCTAGAAGTAACCTATTCACTCTTGACTTAAGGACTCCCAGGTTGTAGCTATCAGGAAACACAGATTCCACTCCCTAGCTGTACACACAATGAATGTGTTCTCAATACGTTTTGTGCGTGATGTCCACCATGTACCGGTGGCGCATCGCCGTACGTTTTGTGGTCCGATGATGGAACGGGCTTGGCGGAATTACACACTCCCCAAAATGTAACCGATAGAAGACCGCCAGGCTAGCAACTCGGCGTCTATGCTCAAGACTTTGAAGCTTCGACTCGACGACTCTAATATTGCCGATGATCCTCTTGGCTCGTTTCTCAATTATCTCAAGGGCGTCCAGCTGGTTTCTGGCAGATCCGTCCCAAAGCTGAGAGCAGTACTCCATACACGATCGAACTTGCGTTTGATAAAGTTGAGTGGTTGTTCCGGCGTGAAGTACCGTCTCAACTCAACTTTGCTAGGATCCCCAACTTTTTGTTTAGTGTGCGACTGAAGGTTTCGGCCTGTTTCGACCAAAAAAACTGGTGTCGGTTGGAGTTTCGACTTTGGCCAAAGAGCGGCTGAATCTACGACTTTTTTTCAATCGTTCTCGCAGATAGAAAGTCACTTTAGGCGTTATTTATAAAAAAAAAAAACGTGTGAAATTCACACGTGGTAGAAGTGAAACTTTCAAACATTTTAGCTAAAACAAAATAAAAAACAAAACACTGTATAATGCTTCCTAGGGTATCTCATTTTAAAACACAAAAACAAAACACTGTATAATGGCTTCCTATCTCATTTTCTCCCACGTTAAATCTTATGAATTCATGTGTCTGTCTCTTTTTACTATCGCTTTTTCGTTTCATCGTCTTTCAAATCACATCGCTGTGATTTGATGTTGATTGCTAATTCGATTGTGATTGCTAATGAAGTTTTCACTTCAAATAACCTTTTTTTTTAACCTTGTGGTTAGTTTATCGCGTCGGTACCAACAGATAAGGTAACAATAGATTTTCTATTGTGTCTGTTTCTCCGGTGACTGACGCGTTAAACACTCATTAACAGGTTCTTAATTCAAAATGTTTAATGGAGAATCTGCTTATCAGTACTCTAACAAAGCATAAGGTTAGCGAGTTTTATTAATTAGGCTGTTTGTCTAGAGCCTCTTGTTCACAAACTTATTATTAAGCAAGAAAGAAAAAAGTTTCTTTCGTGTCTCGCACAGAGAAACACAAAACACACACACACACACATATTAGCTTCACTTGTAACTAACTGACTAGCTATGTAAACAAATCTTAGAAGTTAAATTTGACCCACTTCCCTGTTTCCGATTAGGCTGAAATGTTTAGTACATGTTTAGTTTGGATAACAATGCATGGTTGCGACACTAAGTGACGTCATTCTAAATCCAATTAGGCGGAGTTCCAAAGATAGCGGACTAGTTATTTTTTATACATTCCCATGATATGGGTACCTACCAAATGAAAGGTTTTGCTGAAAAACAAAATAAATTAAAAAATTAAAAAAATTAAATCTACTTACAGTAGTAACATTGTTGCTGGTAATATTATTGACCAGCGGCGCGTACTGATACACCATCAGCTCATCGTACATCCTCGCCGCGGTACAAACCAACAGACAAGCGGTGTAGAGCATCACCAGGACTATGGGCTGGAAGTATGGCTGCAAGCCTCTGGTTAGGTCTAGGCTGGTAACGTCGAGTCTGGAATGTGGGGAAATTGCTTAAGATTTAAGATTGTTTTAAATGATTACTATCTGGGAGGAACTAAAAGCATAAAAACATGCTTGATTGAATTATTCAGTATTCGTTTCGCAAAAACTTACAAAAAATGCAGGCACGAATATACCTTATGAATACCGATGAGCACAGGTAGAATCAAAGCTTATGGCGGCTCAGAACACGCGGCGAGTCGCTGCGCAGTAGCAAATTCATATGACAGCGGGGGCACTGCGCAGCGAAAAACGAACTTCACAGACGTCATTGACTTTGAATCGACCTATATACAGGGTGTAACGGAAATGGGTGATGGTCATATCTTAGATGTTGTTTCTAATCATGGAAATGAACAACTTTCTTCAAAGAAACCATAGCCAATTCCCAAGTGCTAGTCGGACTCGCACACAAAGGGCTCCGTACCATAAACTGAATTAAAAAAAAAAACATTTCTAGAAACATGCACAACACCAGGTGACACAGGACCAGTCGTTGTGGCGACACTTGGGGGAGGCCTATGTCCAGCAGTGGACGTTTTTCGGCAGAAATGATGACTATGAACTACCTCCTCAACTGGACTAGGTATCACAATTAATACCAAACCATAATTTAAACAAAAAAATACCACAAACTCGCTTACCTATCCAAAACAGAAAGCAGGCACAACACACAGAAGAAATAGTACGTAGCGACATATGGCATGGTGACGACCGCATGGAAGGAGAGGTGCCCAGCATCCAGTCCATCGGAATAGCTGATGAGGAGGAGGTGCATCAGTGACAGGCCTCCGAGGACACCGTGGCAGGCCGGCGCGGACGAGCGCCAGGCTTTCTGGAGAGTTAGCGCAACGTCTAAGGGTGTTAGGTCGCCCAGTCTGAAATGTGAAAGACGGCAGGTTACATGGTTGCTGTTGAAAAATATTGAAGAAAAACTAGTGACCGACTAAACCTGAGACTGACCGGGTTTCGGCCCGTTTCAGGCAAAAATATGGTTTTGGTCAAAAACTGGCCGAATATTCGTCTTCACCGAAACTATAGCGTCTTGAAGTTGAAGGTGATAGAGACCTAAAAACTGACTGATGTGTGTAATCATCATTTCACTAATTTACTTAGTATTTTATGGAAGTTAGGTCTGATTTTTCATTGGTCTGATAACTTTCTAAGAAAATTTTATTTTTAATTTATGCCGCTTTTCCCCACGTGTTTTGGGTTCGGGAGCCGAACATTCGGTTTCGACTAAAATCGTATTTCGTTCAGACACTAAGAAAAACTTTGTAGTAATATTGTATAGCAAGATTTCAAGAAAACATTTTAGGGACTAATGAGGCTTAACGTTAGTCCAGTAAAAGTCAAACCGAACTGACTAAAAATTAATGGCATGTTTAATCACCTACAGCCTACAGATAAGTTCAACTAGTTTTTCTGGTATCTACCAGACAAATGAAGTGCCAATCAACACTGTGAAACCGACTTTACCCTTGAAGCAATTCTCACTAACTAGATAAAACAAACCACATTACTTTTTAATTTTAAACTCACCTTAAATACTTATCACCATCTCTAGATTGCTGTGACTCCAGAATCCTATCCCTCGACACAGCTCTAAATGTTCCACCGCCTTGCATATAAATCTTCTCCGGTCTACGTGCCCCAAACGGGTCCAGTCTGTCATCATTTGGGGATGTCAGAGGTGACGGTGAAGAGAATGGGTTGTCTAAGTATGTGTCGTGATATGGCATGCTGGATTCTAGGGTCTCTAGCATGGCTGTTAGGTCTGTGGGACGAGCTGAAAAATTGAGATAATAATATTATTCAAATTTTTGATAGAAAACTTATATGACAGAGTTTGAATTGTGATCACAGATCACTATTCAAACTCAGTCATATAAGTTTTCTTTTTTCATATTACAGCACATGACCGAAACCCATAGTCACACAGAAGTTAGTCACCGTAGCCGAAATTGGCATGAGAATATATATGTAAAGGTAAGACGGGTTACTAAGGAATCGTACGCAGTACCGGTATACGCTTTTATTCGGACCGTAACAAAAGAGCCGTAAATAAAGACATCATTATTTTCTTCTAATGAGTAAGTACCATAAACAATGGCATCCATGTAGCTAACCGTTTCGCAGTGTCGGTTGTTCGAGCTTATACAGTGACCACAGATCACTATTCAAACTCTGTCCCTCTACTAGTCTGTTATTCACAATTTGCAGTCATAAACTTTCTTTGCTAGCCTACTATGTGTGCCGCAGCCTGGGCAAATCCTCCCCGACTTCTTCCAAAGCTCTCAGAGAGCCATAGAAATAGTAGGAGCTTTAAAGTAATTATTGTGTAAAATCTAGAAGATCACAAGATCTCCTGTCTCCTTCTTTTTCAGAAAGAAAGTTTAGAAAAAAAAATTGTATATGCTTCGACTTAGAAACCGTTTGTCGTTGGTTAAAACTTTTAAGTAGAATCAAAGAGTTCTGTTTATTTACCTGCTTTAGAACCTGACTTATTCTTCCCACTCTTAAACACTCTCGGACTAACATCTTGTCCGTTAGCATTGGTATCCTGTCTCTCGTCCCTCACTTTCCTCCGAGTCTTCCTAGGTTTGTGACGTAGTTCCTTAGTTATGCCATTATTGTTCTCAACATCATGCGCTTCAATATCTAATTCACCGCTCAGAGTTACCACTTCATCCTTATTGTATTCTTTGAGGTAGTCATCCACCTAGAATGAGTACAATAACAGGAATAAGTTAGAATAATCAAATACTGAATTTATACCAAGAAATCATTAACAGAATTGATTCTAAATTTACTTCAACAATATTTTTTTTTTTTATCTATTGTTTACAGCACATAATAAAGTAAACAATCACAAATGAAATAAAATTGTTAAAAAGAAAAATTAATCCAAAAGCTTACCCTTTCCAAAGCACTAAGACTAGATCCAGGTACGTCAAAGTCATGTAAGTCCCGGTCTCTATGTCTAGAAGAGTGCCGTTTCTTCTTACGGTAAGACGGGCTCCTCTTCTCCTTATGTCCGCTCGAAGGCCTTGACAAAGTTTTCATGAATTTTTCATCCAAATGATTTGGATCATGGGAATAAAAAACAAATGAAGGGTTCTTATCTGAATTCTTTAATTCTTTTTCAACAAAACCTAAGATACCTTGTTTTATTTGATCATGGATTGGTAGCTCAGTGTCGAGAGATTCATGTTCGGATTTTATCCAGCTATCTCGTTTGGATTTGTCTGTTATAGGTTCCTCTGTGGCTGGACTTTCATCCGGTGCAGCGTGACCATTTGACATTTTTCGCGACCCCGACCGGCTCCGGGATCTCTTAATTTTCTGCTTCGGAGACGGTGACCGAGCAGATGTATGCACTTCTGCTATCTCCTCCTTCACATCCACACTTTTTCCAGGCTTCATTATGTACTATTTTTGGCTTAAACCCACGCAATTTACAATCACACTAAGTTATTTTTATTTATAGAATAACTACACTCGCAGCCTTAGAAAACTTATGCAAATCAAAGAAAGTAACACAAACTTACGGTTTAACTTTACTTTCAACACATTTTCGTGTTTATTTTCAGTTAAATAATATTTAATTTCGGAAACTAAAAACAAAGATTCTCTACCTAAATGTCAAATGTCAACACTGATGACGTCATTGTGACGTCAAAGGGCCTACGCAAATCGAGGCGTTTCGTTTCACGCGAGTACACTACTAATTAAATGATAAGAAACGCCTTCTTGTTGTCCTAGGTTCATAAAATACCGGTCAAGTGCGAGCTTTTTGAAAACCAAATGCTTTTCCTTTAATGTTTTAAAGCTTCACGTGTTTTTTTTTTGACAATCCAACCAATAAGTAACAAAATATCACAAATTTTTACTATCACCTATTTGGTTAAAAATTTATAATTTTTATACTTTTAATGTTGGTGAAATTAATGATTTTGTGGTGTACCTGTGTAACAAAAAAACCCCAACGCCTAAATACGAATATTTAAAAAACACAAAAGAGATTTTGATAAAACATGTCTAGGAACCATCGTAAGAAAACCTGATTTCAAACTTAAAAAAACTGCATTCAAATCAGTTCACCCATTTAAGAGCTACGGTGCCACAGACAGACAGACACACAAACTTAGCGGTCAAACTTATAGCTTATAAAAAGAGGGGTCTCTTTGCGTCGGGGGTTAAAAATAGAAAATCTAAAATCTTAGATCGGATGGTCGATATATTTTTTTTTTTTTTTTTTTTGGGGGGTGGGAAATCATCCAATGACTTCTTCCGCTCTAGGGTGGAGCGGAAGGGTGTGTCAGACTCTTACTGACTAAAACCCACCCCTGTTCCTCCCTGCCTCGAGTGCCCGGGGGCGAGGTAACTCTTTCGAATTTATCCTCCACCCCCGGGCAGGCACCGGCCGTGGCAGGCCCCTTCCTTTGGCTGACAACTCTTTGAGGCGCGCGTGGAACACTACGCGCCGTCGACTCTCGGGCCTGGTGCTGATCGGACGGCGAGTTACCCACTACTCGCCGTCCGCAGGCCCGGGTCTACGGTGGCCGGAGATCGTCTCGCGGCCCCTGGCGTCTCCTGCGGCGGTCGCGGCTGGGGGCGCTAGGGCGACTCGGCCGTTGCTGAGCCTCCCTAACGTGTGCCGCCTCCCTCTTCGCGAGCATTACTGCTTCGCAGAAGGAGGAGACGGCCTCCCATTCCCTCTCGCTCCGTACCATGGCCTGAACCAGGGCACGGCGCGAGAGGTCGCTGTCGCCTATCGCATCCACGAGGACACGGCGGTGCTCTGCCCAAGCGGGGCAAACCTCCACCGTATGCTCCACCGTGTCCTCTGGGCGATCCTCGCAGTGGAAACACTCAGGGGTCACCTCCGCCCTGATCCGACACAGGTACCTCCCGAAACAGCCGTGTCCGGTGAGCACCTGCGTCAGGCGGAAGGTGAGGGCGCCGTGACGCCTCTCCAGCCACTCCTCAAAGAGGGGCACTACCGCCTCGATGGTGGCGTGCCCAGCGCTGGGTTGCGACAGTCGCTCTCTCCATGTCACCATGAGATCCTGCCGGAGCTCGGTCCGCCGAGCCGCGAGTTGTCGCGGCAGCGGAGTTTCGCCCCGGCGTTTGGCCTCCTCGCGCCACTCGTACAGGTGCGCGAGGATTTTTGCCTCCAGATCCCACGGTGACAGTCCGGCAAGGAGGCTCGCCGCCTCACGGGAGATCGTGCGGTGTCCGCGGAATATATGGCATGTCATTTAAGTTAATTTTCATGGTATTATTTCCCTATTTTTTAGATAGTACCTAAGTACTTTGATGACTAGCTCCATCGTTCCGAAAAAAAAAACTCGACAAAGTAAGCATAATTATCGGGGGAATAAAACAGTGCAAAAAAATACCAAATAAATATTTATTCCTTAGCTATTGATTAGTATAGTCCAGTCATTATAGTAAGTTCACCTCGGAATTCGAGATACCCAGCTGTAAGTCTGTAATTACTTGTATATTGACACCCTAAAAGTTGTCTCAAAACCTACATATAGTGTAGGGTGTACGCAACTATAAAATTTCAAGGTCAATGATGAGCAGCTGCACTTGTTGGTGGAATATTTGAAAGCTGCACAGATTTATTAAGTTTTGTAGACTTGACGTAATGCATATAACGAGGATGATCGAAACTTTTCACAGATTTCGGAGCATTATAGACTGCCAATAAGGTTTGAGTTCCACTCTCTAATAATCTCTGGGCCGAACAATTTTCTTCCTCAAATGCTGCAGCTAGTTCATCCAAATTTGTCAGTTTCTCAAAAACTTTTAAATGGGAATACTTATAATTATATTATGATTTAAGTTTTTCCCTTAATTATTCTTTAATTTAAGGAAACGGTTATCAGTATTATTGGATAGATATAGATTGAATGCATGAAGAAAATGATAAAATATAATATAATAGTTAATAAAAATTGACAAATATTTATAATCATTGATTTATCGATAGTTCATCAACTATATATGGCGCGTTTTCGACCGGAGGCACCGGTTGACCTGAAGTGATGCTGTGACCGCGCGCTCTCCGCCCTCTATCTCGAAAACGGTTCACCGTATAAAAAAAATTTAAATATAATTTGTAGAGAATTTTGTATTCTACAATATTGGTTATAAATACAAATAGCAAAAAACCCATTGGAAATGAGTTATTTACAAAAAAAGCGCAAAAAACCGATTTTTGTGATCTTTGACCTTGACATTTAATAGTTGCGTACACCCTACGATATGTAGGTTTTGAGACAACTTTTAGGGTGTACAATTATTTACAGACTTACAGCTGGGTATCTCGAATTCCGAGATTCTTACCTAATTTAAGCTTAAATGACTGGACTATTAGCAGTCTATGGATGAGAGTTTTTGGCGGGATTTTCTGAAGTGCAGTTCAATGGCTGTTTTAATTATTCGTTTATTGATTCCTAGTGGATATTGTGATGTAAAAATGGTGTAGTTTTGTGTCTGAAGTGTCTACGCAACTGGAAAATATGTGGAATCATTGAAACAGGTGCGATCTCGGTAAAACGAAGCTGAGAATTTTATTGTAGTATTGACTGCCTCAGCCAAGTTTACCGAGCAGGCTGACTTGACACATTTGTTGCCAAATACTGCAAAAAACATTACAATGTGTTACAACTGCATTCTAATGGAAATAAAAGTAAAAATACACTACTAAATACGAGGCGGTATGGTTTATGACCTTAGCCTGCCCGAGAAAGGGCGAATAAAAAAAAAAGGTTTATGGATGAGATACCTACCTACTCACAGCGCAGGACACTCATATAGAGTTAAGCCACCCTCATACATATATGAAAACCCGTACTTTTGTGGTACACCTCGTTTAGGATAAAATCGAAATACCAGCATGCAGCGGATAAATTTTAAAGAGAGTCACCGCGGCTCTGGTACAGGCAACTGAAGGAACATGACACTACACACACAACACACACATTAACATTTGACATTTAACGGAACTACTATTCCAATATTTGAGAAAGTAAAGAACCTTGGGGTTTGGATTGACAAATATCTGTCCTGGAGTCCGCAGCTACAGGACGTAAGCCGCAAAATTTTTGCATCTGCCAGATCCCTTAGACGATTGAGGAACTTTCTTCCCACTGCCACTAAAACTGCGCTTGCACAGTCCCTTCTGCTTCCCATCCTTGACTATGCTGATGTCAGTTATCTCGATCTCACCCAGGCACAACTAGATAAACTTGAGCGTCTTCAAAACCTTTGCATAAGATTTATATTTGGCCTACGCAAATATGATCACATTTCTGAATTTCGCACCAAGCTCAAGTGGCTTCCCATGCATACGTCTTCGCCGGGATTCTCATATTTTATTTCTGCTCTACAGTATTCTGTTCAATCCTACAACCCCCTCTTATCTTAAAGAACGTTTCAAGTTCCTTCATGACACACATAATAGATATCTGAGGTCATCGGAAAACTTGAGACTAGAGATGCCGATGCATTCCACCAGCTTTTACGACAAATCTTTTACGGTTCAGGCGGTGCGGTTGTATGTATGTCGGGCTGGTTTCCGCAACTCCACGCCCAAGGCGCGTATTTTGCGTACAGGCGGTGCGGTTATGGAATGCCTTGCCCGTGTCGGTAAGGCGTGCTCAATCCTTGTCCACTTTCAAAACAATGGTCAAAAGTCACTACCTCTCTCTTTAATCGTTTTTACTAGGGTTCTATGCGTTTTGTTTCATAATTATTAATGTATATATTTATCTATAATGTATTTATTGCATATATTATTATAAATAGTACACCTAAGACTACCTACAGTACTGTATTTCCTTTTTTCTTTAAAATCCATCCAAAGGTTGTCTTGAAAAGATCGCTTTTAGCGATAAGGCCGCCCATTGTGTCACCCTATGTAATGTTTTCCTCATATTTTTATGTAATTTATATGGTGTACATAATAAAGAGTATTCTATTCTATTCTATTCTATTCATGGGTGGATTTTAATCAGCAAAAGTCTGACACGCTCCACCCAGAGCGGGAGAAGTTATTTGATGATTTCTACCCAAAATAAGGGGTGTCGCACCACCAACTTCACATCTCCGGGCAAATACAGAGTAATTTCTAATGGAAAAACCCAAGAGCACTTATTGCCTGACCCAGGAAATGAACACAGGACCTCACGTAATAAAATGCCTAGGGGTAGCGGATAAATTCTTAACAGAGTTACCGCTCCCCTGGGCACTCAGGCAGAGAGGGAACAGGGGTGGGTTTTAGTCAGTAAGAGTCTGACACGCCCTTCTGCTCCACCCTAGAGCGGAAGAAGTCATGAGATGATTTCCCACCCCCAAAAAAAAAAAAAATCTAGAACTTCTACTTCCAGTCTTATGAAGACTCTGTTCCGATATCTGAAGCCTCGACCCCACCTTTTCTTGGAAGCCTTAGACCTTGCTCCCTATAATTTTTAACCGACTTCAAAAAAGAAAGTTCTGTATTCGACCTGTATTATGTATGTATGTATGTTAGTTTTTAAAACTACTGATCGGATTTGGATGAGGTTTTCGTTGTTCAAATGCATATTTTTCAAGGAAGGTTTTAGTATATATAACATTAGGATTTGATGAAGATCTTCGGAGATAGACAGAGGAACTCTTCAACAACTAATAGCAAATGACTCGCGGTTACTGCGATCGTTTGTCTATGTATTGTTAACACAATTTAATGGGGAACCACAACTAAAAAGTGAAAAATAAAAAACTTTTTTACAAAAATTATAACCGCGTGAACCGAGTTCCAAAAAAAACGGCCAAGTGTGCGAGTCGGATGCGTTTTATGTTTGTATTTTTATATTGTTTTGTTAAAACAAAAAATACATGATTACGACTAAATAAAATGATTACGAAAGGTTCCGTACCGTTTTTTTTTTTTGTTTGGACTTTATCTCATGATCCGTAATAGGAAGAAAATTAATTTTTATTATTTATTGTTATAGCGGCAACAGAAACACACATTCTGTGAAAATTTCAACTGTGTAGCTATTACGGATCGTGAGACACAGCCCGCTGTCAGACAGACGGACAGCGGAATTTTTTTTGGGCTGTGTCTCATGATCCGTAATAAGTAGACAGTTGAAATTTTCACCTATCGTGTATTTCCATAGCCGCTGTAACAACAAATAGATAATAAAATAAATTAAAAATTAATGGGGGGCAACAGAAATACACATTCTGTGAAAATAAAATTTCAACTGTGTAGCTATTACGGATCGTGAGATACAGCCCTCTGACAGACGGACGGACAGCAGAGACATAGTAATATGGTCAAGTTTGTTATCCTTTGGGTACGGAACCCTAAAAAAAATAAAAAAAAATGCAAAATAACTTTAATTTCGGAAGTCGAAGTCAAAAATCGCGAAACAAAACCAGAAACACCGACTTCCGAAATTAAAGTTCTGTTGCACTTTTTTTGGAAGTCGGTTCTATTTTTTGTAAAAAAGTTTTTAAAGAATTTAACTGGTTTATGTTTTTATGATTTAAGTAGGTAGATACTTAACTGTGCTTTCGTGTCTTGTGTTTTTTTTTCTTATTGTACCGAGCTAATAATGTTTATCTATATTTATCTTAAGGGCCTACCTCCCTGAATGTAGCGCCCTCATTGAATAAAAATTCGTATCTTAGCATAGAAAATAAAGATTAAAGAATCCTATGTTGCGTTTGTTACAAATAGGATAAGGTATTTTACGTTGTTTAAACAGGACTCAAAGTGTTTCGCATCCAAAGTAGTAAGCAAAAGTGTCAAAAACGGCCGTTTTTGGTACTTCTACTCTTTGTAACAAACGCAACATAGGATTTTTTAATCTTTTTTTTCTACGTTTTGCTACGATTTTTTATTCAATGAGGGCGCCACTTGGCGGCTATATACGCCTTAAATGTCTACCTAACCTAACTGAGAATATAAAAGCCCCAAACCACTCAAACAGCCTTAACCCCTTTCGACCCAAAAGCAACAATTGAAAGCTTTAGTCACATACTTAGTCATTAGATACAGTCGTCGAGTTAGGAGCGGCCCGAGCGGCACCGCGCCGCCCGTACCAGGCGGAGCGACCCGACTGGACTCAGAAATTCGGAATGTTGCCGACCTTCAGACTACGGCTTAGGTTACGTGCAAGTTTTGAGCGGTTAGCGGCGGAAAACATTGCAAATTGAAAAGCCTCATTTATATCCAAGTAGGTAACAAATTATTATTTGGGACTAACAATTAATTGGGATATCTAAGGGTAAGACAATGATATTGTTGGAATAAGCTTTCCTTATCTTGAGTCTTGTAGATAAAGGACTTCATTGATATTTTTGAAGTGAAAACTTCTTAGGCCCTACTACCGGCCTCATTGAATATAAAAAATCGTAGCATAGCATAGAAAATAAATATTAAAGAATCCTACGTCACGTTTGTTACAAAGAGGATAAAGTATTTTTACGTTGTTAAAACAGGACTCAACATGTTTCGTATCCAAAGTAGTAAGCAAAAGTGTCAAAAACGGCCGTTTTTGGTACTTTTGCTTAGTACTTTGGATACGAAACATATTGAGTCCTGTTTTAACAACGTAAAAACGGCCGTTTTTGACACTTTTGCTTACTACTTTGGATACGAAACATTTCGAGTCCTGTTTTAACAACGTAAAAATACTTTATCCTGTTTGTAACAAACGTGACGTAGGATTCTTTAATATTTATTTTCTATGCTATGCTACGATTTTTTATTCAATAAGGGCGCCACTTGGCCGGTAGTAGACCCTTAAGGCGCTTTGGGCAGTTTTGAAATGGGAAACAACAATTGAACTCGCGCGCCACCGCCACCGACACCGCTACGCGAACCGCTACTAGAGTGCTACGACGCGTAGCGTCGTACACTCGTAGCGGATCGCGGCTCGTTGGACATTTTTGTTGAAGTTTTCAATTCTGTCGGCACTCCAAGAGTGCCACTGTTTTTTTTAGTATTTATAGGCACACGTTAGACCACTATCTCACCTGATGGTAAGCGATGATGTGGTTGAACATGGAGCACCATAATAATATAATATAATATGATATCATCATAATTCAGTTGAAAGACATTCACTTCTTGGACATAATGGCTCTATCATAACCAGTGGATTCAAGAGACCTTCACCAGGTTATTGGTCCACTTTGTTTACCTATGTGTTCTACTACGCGGTCGCCACTCGATAAAAGACTTTGGTGGTTGGTAAGTTACGGCTTCTTTTCACGATTAGGTAGGCACTGCTATCTTTTTGCGAGCTTATTGCAGTGTTGGCAACGCGGCTGACCATCCAATAGTCTTCCCAAAGAATAGCAGACGTAGCAACCCGATGAAGAAACCTGAAGTCTAAGACAAAAGGCTTGCGCTTATAATTAGTGCCCACTAGATTCTTCAGTTATGTATCCACACGTAAGTACCTCCTATCATATCCTATCACATTATGTATCGCCAAACTGAAGTGGCAGTGGGCAGGGCACATTGCTCGCAGAACAGACGGTCGATGGTGTTGAAAAGTTCGGGAGTGGCGACCACGTACCGGAACATCCAGCGTTGAAAAGGCCCCACAAGGTGGACCGATGACCTGGTGAGGGTCGCGGGTAGACGATGAATTTACACATTTGACACTTGAGGGCATATGTCCTGCAGTGGACGTCTTTCGGCTGAAATGATGATGATGATGATGATGACTTATGTACTGCCCATTTTCCGCCGCCCGGGGTGAATATCAATACGGGTGTAGTTTACACAGCTCTGCCTATTTTCACTTCGACAAAAACCGGCATGATAATATGACTTTCCATACTTACGTCTATACTTCGAGTGAAGGTTTGTCGTCGAACGATACCTCAAAGGTTAACTTCTTCGAACGCTTGTTTAATAACCCGCAATAGAATCAATTCCGGTCCATTCCGGACTTACTTTTGACTACCCGTAACGACTATCAGAGATCTACAAATGATATAAGAGTTTATTAAGGGTCTACTACCGGCCAAGTGGCGCCCTCATTGAATAAAAAATCGTAGCTTATCATAGTAAATAAATATTAAAGAATCCAACGTCATGTTTGTTGCAAATAGGATACAGGTACTTTTACGTTGTTAAAAGAGGTCTCAGAATATATCGTATTCGAAGTAGTAAGCAAAAGTGGCAAAAACGACTGTTTTTGGTGGTAACAAACGTGCCGTTGGAATCTTTAATATTTATTTTCCAGGCTATGCTACGATTTTTATTCAATGAGAGCGCCACTTGGCCGGTAGTACGGCCTTAATGAATCACTATTCTCTCTAGGTGCGCTTCTTGATGGGCGAGTTCTATTACTGGGTGGACATACGACGCGTTACATGAGCTCAGCACAGAACACGCAAGGTCATTGGCAGTTAATAGCGCCTCAATTCATCTGTCAAGTCTATGTAATTCCTACCAGGGTCGCGGGAGTATTTGAAAGAGTCACCGCACCCCTGGCACAGGCAACTGAAGGAACACGAGTGGGTTTTAGTCAGTAAGAGTCTGACACGCCTTCCCGCTCCACCCAGAGCGGTTAAGTCATTGGATGATTTCCCACTCCAAAAAAATCTGGCTAAGTGCGTGTCGGATTTCGAACTTAAGGGTTCCGTACCAAATATTGGTATTTGTTATTAAAGTATACGTAATAATAAATATTATCACCAAATGGGTATACAAAAAAAAAAAAAAAAGTTCATGGGTCAATAGGAAGTTAAAAAAATCTTCAGCTAACAAAATTTTGTGACGAGACTACGGACGTACAGACAGACGGACACCTGAGTGACAACAACAGGACTCCGTCTGGACCCTTCGGGTACGGAAACCTAAAAAAGTATATAATTTTTAGTTCTGGTCGTGCCAGACGTGTATGAGAAATGAAACATCGTTATAGGATCTTTCCTATAACGATGTTTCATTTCATTGCGTTTACCCCTTTTTTTTGTGGTGTGGCAAATCATCCAATGATATCTCCCGCTCTAGGGTGGAGCGAGAGGGGCGTGTCAGACTCTTACTGACTACAACCCAGCTCTGTTCCTTCCCTGCCCTGAGTGCCCAGGGTCGAGGTAACTCTGTTTCGAATTTATCCTCAACCCCTGGGCATGTTTACCCCCTCAGCCTCGCCGCTGTCACTAAAATCAACATGTCTTTGTGAAATCGAAGTAGAACGGTTTTACCTAAGTAGTACAATGTTTATTTTAATTTTATTTTTACGATAAAGGATTGAAAATTCTGAACGAACAAATATACAACAATATCTTTAGTAAGTTAGAGGTGCCTTTTACCTTAAAAATTGGGTGAAAATTTTAAACTGTCTGGTCGCTCAGGAGCTAGCAACCCTAAGCGCAGGACGCAGGCGCGTCCGTTCCAACGGACACCATGCATCAGTTGGGTCCTGAAAGTGGAAGCTGAGAAGACGTCCTCAAATGATAAATGATAATAAGATGATTTCCGGTTCCTTGTTGTCACCTAGCGTTTACTCTAAAACTCCGCTTGCATTTGATAGTCCAATTAAGGAAGGTTATTAAGGGCTATTTAAGGCCCTTCTCGCGGTCCAGTGGCGCCCTCATTGAATAGGCAAAAGTGTCAGAAACGGCCGTTTTTGGCACTTTTGCCTACTACTTTGGATACGAAACATTTTGAGACCTGTTTTAACAACATAAAAATTCTTTATCCTCTTTGTAACAAATGTGAAGTTGGATTTTTTAATATTTATTTTCTGTGCTATGCTACGATTTTTTATTCAATGAGGGCGCCACTGGACCGCGAGAAGGCCCTTAACATCACGCTGTGACCGTAATTAGGTATTTGATCTTTAAAAACGGGGAATGAAACAGCGGGGCACAACTAGATGATAAAGATATCAACTTTTGAGATAATTTAATGAAACCATCAACCAACCATCAGGTGAGATACTTAGACTATGAAAGGTTATAGACGGAACGTCATTGGACATTAAATGAAGCAGGATCGTTAAAATGTGTAAGTGACCTTGACGAACGTAACGATGACGTATCGGCTTCTCATTTTGTCTATGTGAGCTTATTTCGCGTGTACAGATACAAACCGGGTTCTCATTCTGGTACTTACTTCAGATTGCTGGATTTTGACACTCCGTCTATAACCTTTCATAGTCTAAGGTAAGATAACGGTCAAACGTGTGCCAAAATATGACAAAAAAAAAAAACGGCGACGCGGTTGCCCAGCCCAGGAGATGTTGAGACACCCACCTGAAGGATTGAGCTCTTGGACTGCTCAATTTTTTTAAACAATCTTTTAAATTCAATCACAAAATTTCGTGTACTGTTAACTGTTGAAGAGTTCATCTATCTGGAGCTAGTCCTGGATGTCGATTCATTCAGGTCATGCTTATCATAAAAATGCAATGTCGTTGGAACTGAACCAACATGTAAAAATTCAACTCCATAGGATATGGTTGCAGGCAGTGGTTCTAGCTTGCAGGATTTGACCCAAAAAATCAAACAATGGTGCCGATTCTCTTGTTCAATAACTAAACTAAAATTAGAAAATCGCTATCTTTTACTAAAAAGCAGCGCGAGAAAAGGACAGCTAGAGCTATGAACTAAGTTAGAGATGTCAAACTAGTTTACGCCTTGCGCTTCACCGTGTTTTTAGTTGACATGTTTTTACGTGTCGTCTTAATTTGTATGGAAATGTTAGTTCAACTAAATTTGACAGCTCTAATTTACGTCCGTCTCTTTCTTGTTTTATTAGAGAGAAAAAGATAGCAATAGCCTAAATTAAGTTTTTTTGTGCCTCACAGAATCGGCACCATTGTAAGCTAAACAATACGGGTTATGAACCCATTATAAGCTTTAATGAGAGAGAGGAGCTCGTGGCTAAAGTAATAACAGCCATACGGGCCAATCCATCAGGTTAAACTACGCTTGCCGGGGTCAGTCCATGGATGGGTGACCATCTTTACGTACCGAGACTCCTCCGTGCTTCGAAAAGCACGTTAAGCCGTTGGTCCCGGCTGTCAATCATGAATCTTTGACAGTCGTTACGGGTCGTCAGAAGCCCGAAAGTCTGACAACCAGTCTTACCAAGGGGTATCGTATTACCCACTTACTGGGTTGTGGAGGTCAGATAGGCAGTCGCTCCATGTAAAATACTGGTATTCAGCTGCATCCGGTTAGACTGGCAGCAGACCCCAATATAATTGGGAAAAGGCTATTATATTGGGAAAAGGCAGATTGGTTATCTGTAATGGCTAGATTGATAAGGCTCAGGGTACGGTGCGCTATACGTCCGCTTAGCGCGCCGTCTCCGGTGTCAACTGACGTGCGACATCGGACGACAGGAACCAAAATCGCGCCTGCGCCCTGCGCCGCAGCGCTAAGTCTATTTTCTTTATTTTGTAGTCATTTTTATGTATTGTTCTGGTCGCGCTAGACAAGATAGAAAATAATTGTTTTGCGATGTCTTGCCATGCATTGTCATTCAATCTAAACATGTTTGTAAAATTTCAGCTCAATAGGAAACCGGAAAGTGGGTCATATTTAACTTATAAGATTTTTTTGTATAGTCAGTTCATTTTATCACTAATCAATAAAAACAAACTTTTTTTGATTAGGGAGTTCTGGATCACGCGCTCGAGCGAAGCTCGTGACTATGGTAAGCCCTCGACTTCGTCTCGGTCTCGGGCTTACTTACATTCATCATAGCAGTGCGTAATAGAATTATCCCTACAAAGTTAAATTAGTACCTTAAGGCCCTACTACCGGCCAAGTGGCGCCCTCATTGAATAAAAAATCGTAGCATAGCATAGGAAATAGATATTAAAAAATCCAACGTCGCGTTTGTTACAAAGAGGATAAAGTATTTTTACATTGTTAAAACAGGTCTCAGAATGTTTCGTATCCAAAGTAGTAGCCAAAAGTGTCAGAAACGGCCAAAAAAAATCAAAAGTCAAAATCAAAAGTCATTTATTCAAACTAGGCTGAGAACCAGCACTTTTTGAACGTCAAAGTTCTATATAAAGACAGGCACCAAAAAACGCCCGCCCGTCACCACTTCCTAGTGTTTTAGCTGTGAAGAAGAAGTGGCCAACAAACTCCCCAGCAACACATCTGTCTGTTAAGTTTTAAGAACTTGAATCTATATAATTATATGCAACAATCTTAACATTATGTAAAACAGAAAAATAAATATATGTCGTCTAAAATATAATCATAAAATTAAATAAACCGCCACTTGCCAGCTAGCACACTCAATCATGCCATTAAAAACAAACTCAAGCATAAACACTAAACCAAATTAAAGAAGCCTCCATACATAACTAGTGTGCCTGCTTACAAGAACAAAGATAGAAACTATCAAAGGGCTGTGATTCGAAGCCACAAGTGATGAACTAGGGCCATCACACTAAAATTGGTAGACAATTATTATATAAACTCATATAATCTGTCATAACCATAAGCTATATATGGAGAAAGAACATCAAGTGAAACATTGTCTTGCGTTCAACACAGAGACCAACTATTATTATCTTCTAAGTAGTCGTTGATGGAATAGTATGCCTTCGAACAGAGACTAGATTTAACTTTAGTTTTAAATGCATTAAAAGGCAAGTCAAGAAAAGAACGGGGTAGCTTATTGTAAAATTCGATACCGAGACCCTCAAACGAACCATGAACCCTACGAACACGGTGGGAAGGAACATGAAGTTTATATTTATTTCTGGTGTTAAAATTGTGGATATCACTGGTCTTTTTCTATAAATGTATATTTTGTCTAATGTATAATATGTTTGCAAAACCGCCGTTTTTGGTACTAATAAATGTAAGTTATATGCGACTAAACAGGCCCTGTAGACAAAGTAACATCGCTTCGTAGCGAAACGATATCTAAATTCGTCATCGTCTCTGAGATATCGATAAACATTTCCTAGCGTTAGTGTTCCTTCGTTATCTTTTTTGGTGATCACGATCGAGGCGAAGGCGAATTCTGAAAGCGCTGCTTGTCTACGCATTTGTATGGGATAAACACGATAGCAATTCGTTTCTTTATGGTTTCGTTACGAATTATAACATTGTCTACCAACTTGCGATAACGATGTCGACAGTCGACTGACCACGTGACTTAGCGCAGTTTATGTCAATCTCATACATTTTAGTCTTTTCTAACTTCGTTATCGTTTTTAAATTGTTACTTTATCTAGAAGCCCCCAGAGCATTTTCAATTTAACCGGGTAATACAGTTATTTTTAAGTAAGTAGCAACAAAGAGGTTTTATGCTGCTGAAAATCCATACACATTTTTGGAATAAATTAATGTGTACATCCTTGACGCGTCAAGCCCCTCATTAGCAGATACAAATAAAATATTTATTTTTATCAAATTATTCATAATTATTTAAGTAACAATAATTTGTTAAAAAATATTAAAATATTTGCATTTTATCACCCAAAATTATAATTTTGAAATAGGCTGTATTTTCACTCACCTTGCATTAAGCGCGTGAAAAAAAAATCGCGCGCCGTTTTCCATATTATTAATTTTCGTATTTTATTTTTATCGTATTTATAGCTGTGTGGTAAATTATTTAAAAAAACGACAAGATGAACAATTGATGAAGCTCAAAATGCAAACGATAGCCTAATCCCCGCAAAATCTTAAGAAAAGTACTGCTTATCTTACTTACTTACATACTCACACTCTTCAGTTTTTCTCGCAAATGTGTTGAAAAACGTCGTATGAAACTCGTGAGCTCTGCTCATTACACACTTGTATCATAATATACTATTATGATACTAATGCGGTAAGTTGGTTTTTACAGACAAGTAAAAACTTACTGGTGTATCAAAATAAAAGGTTCGAAGAGGTGATTCCAAAAATAAAACTCACTAAAATCTAAAAAATACAAAAAAAAAACAAAAAACCCGAGTTTGTGAGTCATATTTTTGTAATCGCCTCCTTGAACTCTTTATTATGATACCCCACTTCGTTGACTTTCATTTTTTCACAAAATGGCGTCTGCTTGTCGCCATAGTAGCAAGCGTGCTCCATCTTCGACCACATCATCGCTTACCATCAGGTGAGATAGTGGTCAAACGCGTGACTATCACCAATAGAAAATGTCTATATATATATAGGATGACTGGTAATTAGTGACCGATAATTAAACACGTGATTGTACTCATGATAACAAACAATTTTTACTATGGGACCAAACCTGAAATCGCAAAAAAAATCTGCTGTTCAGTACATTTATGTTCACCTACTGACTGGTCAAAATGTACTGTACTGCCTATTTTTTATCGCGATTTCAGGTTTGGTCCCATAGTAAAAGTTGTTTGTTATCATGAGTACAATCACGTGTTAAAGTATCGGCCACTAATTACCAGTCACCCTATATAATCAAACTGTGTGTGTGTGTGTGTGTATTTTGATTACTGTCATGTCTTTAGTAGCACTCGCAAGATTAAGACGAATCAATTGACGTAAGAACTATCAAAAACGGTCCACGCGTTTGGTCTCTAAAGTGCCACAAAGGAACAAACATACATACATAAGCTGATAAACACATTACCCTCCAATGCGTCGCGCAAACGCTTAAAAAGGAACATCATGAAGGGTATTGTACAAGCGCTTGTTTACAGTCGCTGTCAGTGTGTGAGGTCAACACGAGTGGCTGAAATCGATGTTTTGACACCCCTTAGGTACGAAGAGGAATAGATGATTTCAGGCCTTATTTATAAAACAATAACCATTTGATTATTAATGTAGCAGTCAGCCCCTCAGGCCCCGGACGCGTTACGTTTCGCCATCTGTCAGTCCCCGTTGATAGGCGGCCATCGTGTAACTACAGACTTTGTCAGGTTCCGGGTGTATGAACCTTGTCACAGGTCTAAAGACCTTGGCTAATAGTGATAATAGCGGTTTAAAACGCGTGAATCGAGTTTTTGGATTTTTTTTTTGGCAAAGCAAACTAGCGGCACACATGTGCGCCACCGGGGTTATAAAGTTAGCCTTTCCAAGAAATGACTGATACATATCAACGCACAACCTAAACCGCTGGTCTTGAGACATGAAATTTGGAGGTTATGTTCTTTGTGAAGAGTAGGTATCCACTAAGAAGTTTATTTTTAATTTATGTCATTAAGGGCAGGTTTTTCACTAATCAGATAACTTTTATTTGAAGAATAAATATGGCGGTTCGACATAGTTTTCATACAAAATCTGTCAAACGGCCATTTTTACTTATCAGTTAGAAGTTATCTGACACTTGATATACCGGCCCTAAAGCAGTTGTCATCCAGATCTGTCTTTTGAATATACAACAGAAGAAGGGTTAAGGTAGGAAGGGTTGGAAGGGTACTAAGGGTTTTTCAAAATTTCACCCCTGAGAAGGTGAAATGGGGGTTGAAACTTTATAACGAGGGAAGTACTAATTCCACGCGGGCGAAGCTGCTGGCAGAAGCGTACATAATACAACAGATGATAAATTATGTAATTCATAATTTTCTTACTCTTCCGCTGTTCTTTTCTGATTAATTTCGTTGCGGGATCCAAAGTAAAAGTCAAAGCATTTATTTCAAATAAACCATTTACAGGCTTTTGAATTGACACGTCGCGGTCGGTCAATCAAAAAGATGAAGTTAATTGCACATTCCAAAGCGTAGATCTCTCTGGAGAAGAACGTGCAAGAAACTACATGGACACTCTTTTTAACCATGTTATGTGCTACAAACATGTTGGTTAAATTATTCTTGTTGCTTCTATTATGCGAGAACAATGTTAAACAAAAAATAAAAACGTTTCAAGAAGAAGAAAAAAAGACAGTTTCATCGTTTCTCTAGGACTCGACGAGCTTCATTGCCTCGGCGTTTTTTCTGGTGTTCACCACTGTTGATGTTCACCATTGTTGTTCCAGGCTTACAGGAGTTACAGTGGTTTGGTAATAGTGTGGCGGTCTTGTCCAAAAAAAAAAATATATCGTCTGTTTTTTTAGCCTGAACTGTCCCACTGCAAAGCAAAGACGGCAAGTCTTCTTCGCCTTTCAATTTCTCCCGTTATGGACCAGTGTTAATCAAACTTGTCTACAATAGCTAGTTGATTCGTGGGGAGAGGCAAGGGTATGCTTGGAGCACGTCCGACTAGCGTACCCTCACCGGTCCCAAATGACGCGCGGCAATAGCTTGAACGATTCCGATTCGCGCCTGCGCTCTGTGACCTAGGCTGTAGGTACTATATTTTGTAGCTACTAATTATTTATGTGTATTGACTAGCAAGGCTTGTGCGGTGTGTGCTATTGACTACCTTTAATAGGCAGGGTAGGCGATGGATGTGAGACGTACAGAACCGGTTGTGGCGACACTTGGGGGAGGCCTATGTCTAGCAGTAGATGTCTTTCGTCAGAAATGATGATGATGATGATAAATAAGCGCATTTAGGTAGACCTTCGTGCAGGTCAATCTATTAAGTTGTCGTACACACGTCACCACCGTTAAAGCCACCATTCATAGAATATGAAGAACGAATCAAAACTTAATGTTGGTTTGAAGTCCTCTTCGAACCTACATTAAATTTTAATTCGTTCTTATATAATAGTGGTGAGAGAAGAAACGGTGGATAGTTGGATATAGCCGTTAGAAGTCTTTGCTGAGCGACACACTACACTAGCAATTCATTATATATATATAAGGGGTTAAAAAATTAATCCTCGAAATTTAAGGAGTGCTTTGGATCATCGAACTGAATAACTTTTACTATGGGACCAACTTTGAAATCGCGAAAAAAAAAATCAACTGTTGCCTACATTTATGTTCGCAAAACTCGTCAAAATGTAAGGAATAACTGATTTTTTTTCAGGATTTCAAAATTGGTCCTATAGTAAAAGTTATTCAGTTCGATGGTTGAAAGCACTCCTTAAAGTTTCGAGGCTTAATTTTTTAACACCTTATATAGGGTTATTGGTAACTTAACGTCTTCCTGGTAGGACGTGATAATGTGACCTATTATAACTGCTAAACTCCCAAGAAAACCCAAGGAAATCCAAGGGTTTCGAGAAAATCTAAGATTTCAGTACACTCAACAACATAAATAATAGTTTAAAAAAACTAAAAAAACACGCTTTTGCAACTAGCCGATCTAAAAAGTAGAAAATAATGTTCTATAAGTTCAATTTTATCGTAATAAAGCGTGGGGTGCTTCTTTAAGATATTTTATAATAACTTTATTTTTACCAATATCTGTCAATAAAATATTTAAAACAATTAATTAACATCTAGCACCTTTTTTACCATAAAATTGAACTTACAGAAAGTTATTTTCTACTTTTTAGTTCGGCTAGAACTTAAAAAAGCGTATTTTTTTTACTATTATCTATTTTCTACTTTATAGTTCTAATCGGACAAACTTATTAAATTATTGTATTGTCATCAGTCCTTCATAATTATGATGACATCTTGAAGTGGGTGAAAAACACGTTAAAAGCTTCCGTTACATAGGCATATAGATAGGTACATAGCAAGCTAATAAAAGCGTGTAGTATTTGCGCGTCTAGCGAACACATAGTGGGCGAGACACAATTAAAATCTATTGTGTCTGCTAATTGGACGCACCACGGGTTAAAAATGTTTGATAACGAACTCAGGGAAATATAAAAAAGAAAAACAATACAAATCTCGAATGCTTAGTTATTGCAAATAAGTCACACTATCACGTCCTGCTGGGAAATGGGAATACGTCGAGTTACCAATAACCCTGTATGTCAACGGGTTATTGCAAAAAACGTAAGCTTACAATAAACTAAACTGTAAGCACTTTCTGCTCAATAGAAACGGATATATTGTTACATCGAATTTGAATATAGGATCTATTGTATTTGAAATTATCAGTTCACATAACGAGAGTCGCGCAAAATTTGTTACAATCTTACGGTTATTGCAATAATAATCCGGTAAATAAACTGTTGCCTATGTTCTATTCCAGACTATTATCTAACGACGCGGATATATTCGAAAGAGAGTTACCACGCCCTTGGCACAAGCCACTGAAGGAACAGTGGTGGGTTGTAGTCAGTAAGAGTCTGACACGCCCTCCCGCTCCACCAAAAAAAAAACTATATCTATCTCTGTGACAAATTTCATCCAGATCCGTACAGCTATTCTGGAGTGATTGAGTATCATCTAAACTTTCACATTTATATTATTAGTAGGATAAAACTAGAAGATATCACCATGATGATGATCAAAATAACGAGCCTTATGCTTGATTATGAAATAAAATTGTATGACCAACGCACCCGCTGGCGCCTTCACTTTAGACCACACCGAAACACATAGGAAATTATTCAAATCCCACCAACGAGACACAAGCTTTTAATATCGTTCCAAGCGATTAAACAACTTATTTATGGTCAATTTGTCCAAAATGGCTGAATCGCTAATTATGCACATTATGAGCAAGTCCCAATCTTTTGTTGCTCAAACTAGATTGATTAGTTTCACAAAAACTAGATTATCTGAACACCTGTTGAATATGAAAAAAATTATACTAACATGTTATTCGTTGAAGAACAGTAAAATTCAAAGCTCGTCTGCCATAACCACTTTTTTGGTGCATTGGCCTTTCTAAATAAAAAAAAATTGAAAACCGCAAATCTCCTACAGAATCTTTACGGCCGGATTAAGGGGTTTACTGTTTACCACAATCTGGCATAGTAACGACTTTTAATATCATTGAATTTATAAGTTTCTGTCTGTCGGTCGCGAGCGCCACAGCTGAGCATGAAGTCCTTGGTTCGAGTGCCGGGTTGGACAAAGTGTCATTAGATTTTCCATTGGGAATTTCCCAGTAGCTGCTCGGAGTCAGGTTTTGGACTTAAACATAACTTAGGAAATGTTGGTGAACTATTGGGGCAAGGGATTCGAGCCCGTATCTTTTCTGATTAATTTATTCGTTTCTCCGGGACTCGTTGAGCTTCATTGCCTCAGCCATTCGCCACTGTTGATTCTAGCTTTAAGGTGTTGCAGTGATTGGGAGTAATATGGCGGATTAGTACCAAAAAACCTGCCAAGTGCGAGTCGGACTCACGCACGAAGGGTTCCGTACAGTTATCTATAAAAACGGCAAAAAAATCATGTCTGTTGTATCGGAGGCCCACTTAAAAATTTTTTTATTCTGTTTTTTAGTCTTTGTTATTGTTATAGCGGCAACAGAAATACATCATCTGTGACAGACGGACAGACGGATGGACAGCGGAATCTTAGTTATAGGGCCCCGTTTTACCCTTTGGGTACGGAACCCTAAAAATAAAACAAAAAAAAAAGTGATCTTACATAATAAATAAAGTTCTCTGGACTTAAGGCTTTCAGTTGAAATACTATGTTCTTTAACCGTTATCCTTCCTTTGGAATTTAAGGCCTACCTACCTACTAGATACCAACCCCCCATATCTTCTACGCTATACAGGGTGTAACGGAAAGGTGTGGTCATATTTTAAAAGCCGGTTCTCCCCATGGAAATGAACAACTTTCTTTTGTTGAAAAAAAACAGAAAATTCCCAAAAAAAATTGGACTTTCCATACAAAGTCATCATCAGCTGATCAATATTTGTGTTGGAGGCAATTTTTTTTTTAAATTTCCTTTGATTTTCTTGAAGAAAGTTGTTCAAATCGATGGACAGATGCAGTTCTTAAAATATGACCAATATCTTTCCGTTACACCCTGTATAACAAACGTTTCTTTAGAAAAACCTACCTAATGATGTAACTGATTAACGATAGAATCGTCACTTTTAAGCCTGATAATATCCGTTATCCGTTATTAGTGAAGCTAACAATGTATTTAGTGATAATACATCAACCAATCAGCGTAATTTATTGTATTATTGCACAATATTGTACAACAATACGTCATTGTTGAGATGTCTAAAACAAATGAACGTTCAAGTATCTGTTATCAACGACTATTTTCAATTAACACAAGTTACCTAAATCTTGTTAATTTTATGATGAGTAGGTAATAATAATAATAATAATAAGGGAGTGTCTTTGCAGCCGGCGCCGTGACCCGAAATTGCAGCCGGCGCCGTGACCCGAAATTGCAGCGGGCGCAGACTTAGAAAAAAATCGAATGAATAAACCCTTAACATTTCATATCGAAAATGGTAATGTTGTATTGTGATTTCATATCGAAACGGATGATTTAAAATATAAAAGGTTTATTCATTTGTCTGTAAAAAAAGTAATCCGTGGACGAACTGATTCGATTTGAGAAATTCGTATCTACTTGTGTAGGTACTATACTTACTTCAAAGTATCGGAAAAATTAATCGTTTCTGTTGAGAGATAGGCAATGGGAGCCAATACAATCCTCACACAATCCATCCATCTTTCCTTTGGCCTCACTCTCCCACTGCATCCTTCTACATTTATATTCATTATCCCTTCTCTTCACATGACCATACCAAGATAAGCGGCTCCCTTTCAACTTTTCTGTCACTGGCGCCACTTTTAAACTACCTCTAATGTAATAATTTCTCACTTTATCCATTCTCGTTACTCCACACATCCATCTCAACATTCTCATCTCCGCCACATGCAATCTTTTTTCATCCGTCTTTTGCACAGCCCAACATTTTGATCCATACAGTATGACAGGTCTAATCACGGACTTATAGATTATATAATAGCGCCCTAAGACTCTATAATCCAAATAAGAAAGCGCAAATTCAAGATGCTTACATTAGGGAAGCATGAGTCAGTGATACTTAGCGTGAATTTTAAGAGTAGGTACAGTTAAATTGAATAGCTAAATTATGAGTTGGCGGACAGTGACACTATGTTCTAAGAACATGTGCCTTCAAAGTTAGACCTCGACGTCTATTTTAAGGGCTTTGACTTACTGATGATTTGTCACTACGATAAACATAGAAAGTCTTGCGAAGCTTGTGGTTTTAGACGCGTTGAGGTGTACATTTAATCAATGTTTCCATTGTAGCTAGGGATTCTCTGCCAGGGTCGAGGGCGTCTGCTCAGGGTCGCCCGAGTGTTCGAAAGAATCATCGTCGAACAGGCACAGTCAACTAAAGGAACACAGGTGGGTTTTAGTCAGTAAGGGTCTGATACGCCCTACCGCAAAAAAAAAGGTAGGTACTCTACGGATGTAGAGCAACAGGGACTGGTTAATGGGGCTGCAATAAAATAAAAACACTAGGGCTTCTACAATATTTCCAACGTCAAAGAACGTTTTCACCGCAATTATAAATCTGACCGGGCAGGTTCTACACAAGTGACGTTCTATCATCGGTAGCGTGGTAATAGTGGTTGAATGTATGGGATTGACAAGCACTATCGTAATGTCACGCGACCAACTCCATACATATCCACAATCACTATACTTGCTCTTTATTGAAGTACGGTAGGTACCTAAATAATCGATAGGATCAGTTCGCATCGGGCTCTGTCTTGCATAGGGTCATAGCACTTAAGCTGAGCGATGGCCGTTTTGCGTGGATGTGACGCATTTTTTCCCCCAGTTTTTCTTTTTCTTTTTGTGTTTCTCTGTTTTTTGCGTCATGTTTACCGTAAATAAACGTATTTTCTTTCTTTCTTTTTCTTTTATCTGACGCTTATTTGAATTCAGAATTTGAAATAATTTTTAAAATTTTGGAACAACAAACTGTAGGTCAGACACAAAGTTCAAATTCCATTGCAACCACGGATTGCAACGAAATACTTTATTTAATACCTTTTTTAACCGACGAAAAAAAGGAGGAGGTTCTCAATTCGACCGTATATATATATTTTTTTTTTTTTTGTGTATGTTCAGCTCTCACTCCGTCATTTATGAACCGATCTTGATAATTCTTTTTTTGTTAAATAGGGTATATCTCAAGGGTGGTCCCATATCAAGGAAAACAGGATCTGATAATGGAATCCTGATAAAATTGAGAGAAAACCTCGAAAATTGTGGGCACGTTAAGCGTTTCTGTACGTATGTTCGGCCCTCACTCCGTTGTTTATGAACCGATTTTGATGATTCTTTTTTTCTTAGATAGGGTATACCTCAAAGGTAGTCCCATGTCAAGGACATCGGGATCTGTTCATGGAATCCTGATAAAATTGAGAGAAAACCTCTAAAATTGGGCACGAATATTGTTTCTGTTTACTTTTCATAACTTAATCAGGTATTTGCATTTAGGAATCATCACATCATGAAACTGAACTGATGATGGAAACCATACCTTTCCTAAACAATAGAAGTTAGATATAAAAAACTGGTTTTAGTGACAGATACCACTTAATATGCTTTGAAGAAAAGACGTCTTTATAATATTGGAGGTAACCTCACCTGGTCAATATCCTGGGAACCTCAAGGAATGATGGTTACATCATTAGCTCAGTGGCAAGAGGAATGATGAAGGATTAGAAATTAGCCTCAGAGTATTAAAAGATGATGCGAGTCACAAAAAATCATAAAATAAAAAACTTTTTAACAAAAAATTTAACCGACGAAAAAGAACTAAAAAGCAAAAAATAAATAAACTTTTTAAGTCTTGAGTATTAAGCTTATTTACCTACATAAAATATCAAATTTTATATAAACTAATTTTGAGTCGGCGTCAAATAATAAAATGATTAATTACCTACATCTAGCCTTCTTCATTTCTACGTACAAATAAAATTTAGATATTTAATAATAAGACTGTTGTTTGGCGCCGACTCAAAATTTGTTTATATAAAATTTGATATTTTATGTAGGTAAATAAGCTCAATACTCAAGACTTAAAAGGTTTATTTATTTTTTGCTTTTTAGTTCTTTTTCGTCGGTTAAATTTTTTGTTAAAAAGTTTTTAATACAAAATGATCACTTAAAAATCTTTAGGTCGATATTTCGGAATTTGAATTTATTCAAATTCTTTTACTGAAATGTGTACTTTTTCTTTGTATAGTGTATAAAGTCCAATATTATGTTCTTCTTTTTTAAACTGTTTTTTTTTCAGTTACTCCTAAGGAAAGGCTAAAGTTTTTTGACCATATTGCCTAGTCTTACGTAGTGTATTTTCACTTTTTTCTATTAGAATGCAGATGTAGCACATTCTAATGTTTTTTGCAGTATTTGGCAACAAATGTGTCGAGTCAGCCTTCTCGGCAAACTTCGCTAAGGTTTACTATTTTTTCTGCCGCGGGACTTAGAAAATGCAGCGGTTGTGATTGGCCGATGCACAAGTTCAGGCTGAATTATTGTTGTAAAACTGACTTGTGTTCACAATGTTTGGAACATTCAGCCTGAACTTGTGCATCGGCCAATCACAACCGCTGCATTTTCTAAGTCCCGCGGCGGTAATTGTAGAATTGACTAGGACTACTCCGTTTGGTTATTACCAGAAGGTATAGAAGAACCAAAAAAAATCTTTACTGAAGCGAAATGACACTCCAAATGCTTTCAAAATTATCTCTTTAGTTGCTAGGGATATGATACTGTCAGGCCTTGAATGCCCTGGGACACTGTGAAGGTTACTTGCTGAATTGAGGGCACCTTACAGCAAGCAGGCTGGCAAAAAAATAGTTCTTTCTGGTATACTAGAGTTGCGCGAATTTAGAATCAGTTTAAAAAAGTTTCTTTTGGCGGGCTTTTGTCGAGTGAAGTTTAGTAAGATTCCTAGTGGATATTGTGATGTAAAATTGGTGTAGTTTTGTGTCTCAAGTGTTAACGCAAATGGACAATATGTGGAATAATTGAAACAGGCGCGAACTCGGAAAAATGGAGCTGAGAATTTCATTGTAGTACGAGTATTGACTACCTTAGCGAAGTTTGCTGCGAAGGCTGACTCGACACATTTGTTGCCAAATACTGCAAAAAAATATTAGAATGTGTTACATCTGCATTCTAATGGAAAAAAGTAAGAATACACTACGTAAGACTAGGCAATATGGTCAAAAAACTTTAGCCTTCCCTTCGGGGTAACTAAAAAAAAAAACATTTTAAAAAAGAAGAACATAAATGGGTCAGCTCACAAAGGTAACGGTACAATATTGGACTTTATACACTATGCAAAGAAAAAGTACACATTTCAGTAAAAGAATTTGAATAAATTCAAATTCCGAAATATCGACTTTAAGATTTTTTAAGTGACCATTTGTATTAAAAAGGCATTAAATAAAGTATTTCGTTGCAATCCGTGGTTGCAATAGAATTTGAACTTTGTGTATGACCTACAGTTTGTTGTTCCAAAATTTTAAAAAATATTTCTAATTCTGAATTCAAATAAGCGTCAGATCACGTCGTGTCTCGATGCGAACTGACCCTATCGATTATTTAGGTACCTACCGTACTTCAATAAAGAGCAACCACTCACACGTCCGGAATGCCATGGTCATCCAAAAAAAAGTCCGCAGGAACGCCACGATGACCAGAGCGATCCACCCCTTTTTTTGCTTTAAACCTTTTTTTTTGCTGTGGGGGCGATGCTAGTGTGTTCTTACTTTATTGTTTATGGTACTCGACTAAATTCCGCGTCTTTTTGTTCTTGGGCACCCCGCACTATGACATAGAGATTTTTTTTTTTAAATTTTTGAAATGTCGTCCGTCAACAGTCAGTGTCAACAGTCAACTTATGTCAACTTTGTGATTTAATTGGAATTTTCGTAAAATCCAACCTATCTATGTTATCTATCCATAAAATCGGCAAAATTTCAAGGATTACGAATACATAAACTTCTCAGAGGTCCCGTCTGTGTTGAAAATACTAAAATTGAGAAACGGAACATGGAAACGGTGGAATGTTTACGTAATTATATAAATTATGTTTATTTTTTTTTAGTATTATTTACTTCATAATCTCTTAAAACATCGCTCGTAATGTCGAAAGTAGTTAATAATTAGTATTTACAAACACATAAAACAGTAAAATACAACGATAAAGTAGGTCAACATTCCATCTTCCCGTAACTTGACTCGATTTTGGCGGAAAAAAAATGAGAGAAAGGTGTGTTTTGTTTTGGTTTTCTGTGGTACCTATAATATATCGCCTAGTGACTTCTAGGTATCAAAAAATTGGTTATATAGTCTAGTTTAATAATAAATAGGTTTTAAAGGTACAAACTACAAAATTATTGGTAAGGGCATAAGTTAACAAATATTAACGTTTCTTTCTAACGTTTTTTTACGTTTACATTTCATTTGAAGTACTTTAAACACTTTATCATTCTTTAGTTTTCACGTATGTCGATTCTCTATATTATCAGCAATACACACGTATTTTTTGTTTGCATATAGCTCTAGTAGTTTCTGAGATATTAAGCTTTAATTTAGCAACGAGCCGGGCGCTCGCGCGGCGCGAATGTTCGGGCGCTCCTGCCGACGCGGGGGGGCCCGCGCGGGCGCTTGAATGGTTGTGGATATGTATGGAGTTGGTCGCGTGACATTACGATAGTGCTTGTCAATCCCATACATTCAACCACTATTACCACGCTACTGATGATAGAACGTCACTTGTGTAGAACCTGCCCGGTCAGATTTATAATTGCGGTGAAAACGTTCTTTGACGTTGGAAATATTGAAGAAGCCCTAGTGTTTTTATTTTATTGCAGCCCCATATTTTAGTCAGTAAGAGTCTGACACACCCTTCCGCTCCACCCTAGAGCGGAAGAAGTCATAGGATGATTACCCACCCCCCAAAAAAAAAAAAATAAATAAAAAAAAAAAAAAAAAATAAAAAAAAAAAAACCACTCAAGGCCGTTAGCATTTAGTTGCACCTTAAATCAATCTTCTACTAACGATAAAGCAGTTTAGTTTTTCCCCTGATTGTATTTCCCACTTGGCAATATCTTTTATCTAAGATAGATTTCAGTTGGTACATTGGATGTCCCCGACCGATAAAATTGTACTTTTTTTATAGGTGACAAATCAATCCAGTAAGTGTATTCGTAGATAAAAGTGTGAAGTTTTGATCTGTTCCTAAGTGTGTGTTATGCAAAGACAGAATTCAACAATAGACAATATGTTCAGCATTTTTTCTGTAAAATAAGGGACTTTTTTTTTTTTTTGGTGTGTTTGGAAATCATCCAATGACATCTCCCGCTCTGGGTGGAGCAGGAGGGCGTATCAGACCCTTACTGACTAAAACCCACCTGTGTTCCTTTAGTTGACTGTGCCTGTTCGACGATGATTCTTTCGAACACTCGGGCGACCCTGGGCAGACGCCCTCGACCCTGGCAGAGAATCCCTAGCTACAATGGAAACATTGATTAAATGTACACCTCAACGCGTCTAAAACCACAAGCTTCGCAAGACTTTCTATGTTTATCGTAGTGACAAATCATCAGTAAGTCAAAGCCCTTAAAATAGACGTCGAGGTCTAACTTTGAAGGAACATGTTCTTAGAACATAGTGTCACTGTCCGCCAACTCATAATTTAGCTATTCTACTTAACTGTACCTACTCTTAAAATTCACGCTAAGTATCACTGACTCATGCTTGCCTAATGTAAGCATCTTGAATTTGGGCTTTCTTATTTGGATTATAGAGTCTTAGGGCGCTATTAATTGCCAACGACCTTGAGTGGTTAGCTTGCGTGTTCTGTGCTGGGCTCACGTAACGCGTCGTAAGTATGTTCACCCAGTAATAGGACTCGCCTATCAAGGACCACTGTTTGAAATTAGACGCATTATTAATTTATTATACATTAAACAACAAGTATTATACTAAAACACGTACACTAAAATATTGGGTTCTCACCTATGAAATTGGCATTTATTTCTCACAAATAGAGAACCTCGTCACTTCTATCAATTAAAATATTCAACAATTGCTTGATATTCTATCTATCGAATAATGACCGTCATAGACAACTGCCAATAGTAAAAACTTATTAGGTACTTACAGTTTTATAAAAAAATACCTTAATGGGCATCTGCATCGCTGGGCAGTCCTCGTGCTACTGCACCTAAGCATTGCGCTCCTCGCGCTCCAGCCCGCTCCGAACGGCGTGCCACGTGTGCGCGAACTCCCCAGCCTCGCGAAGTTCGCCGGTGAACCCACAAGATCCGAGTAATAGATCGGGCCGGCCTCCGTGCGGCTGATCCCATCCATCATCTTAATATGTGGAATTATTGAAACAGGCGCGATCTCGGTAAAATGGAGCTGAGAATTTTATTGTAGTATTGACTACCTTAGCGAAGTTTGCCGCGAAGGCTGACTAGACACATTTGTTGCCAAATACTGCAAAAAACATTAGAATGTGTTACATCTGCATTCTAATGGAAAAAAGTAAAAATACACTACGTAAGACTAGGCAATATGGTCAAAAAACTTTAGCCTTCCCTTCGGGGTAACTAAAGAAAAAAACAGTTTAAAAAAGAAGAACATAAATGGGTCAGCTCACAAAGATAACGGTACAATATTGGACTTTATACACTATGCAAAGAAAAAGTACACATTTCAGTAAAAGAATTTGAATAAATTCAAATTCCGAAATATCGACTTTAAGATTTTTTAAGTGACCATTTGTATTAAAAAGGCATTAAATAAAGTATTTCGTTGCAATCCGTAGTTGCAATAGAATTTGAACTTTGTGTCTGACCTACAGTTTGTTGTTCCAAAATTTAAAAAAATATTTCAAATTCTGAATTCAAATAAGCGTCAGATCACGTCGTGTCCCGATGCGAACTGACCCTATCGATTATTTAGGTACCTACCGTACTTCAATAAAGAGCAAGTATAGTGATTGTGGATATGTATGGAGTTGGTCGCGTGACATTACAATAGTGCTTGTCAATCCCATACATTCAACCACTATTACCATGATGATAGAACAATAATAATAATAATAATCATCTGTGGTCCGGCTGTCAACTTGAAAGCATCAATTTTTTTTCACTCAAAATTTTTTCAATAATTTTATTAATCAACAATTCAACAAAATGTATTTCAAACGTAAATCAGCAAGAAAAAAGAACCCAACAATTTAACAAAAAGAAAAAGTACCTACATCATGAATCTATTTTGACCGACGAAATGCATGCAAGATGCAAGTTTTATCTGACTGATAACTAAATAAAATGCTGACAAGAAGCCGGGCACGCTGCCAAAAAGCACAACCAACATCTTCGGGTTCGTCGCTCAGCTCCGCCTCGCAGCCGCCGGGACCCGCGCCTGCCGTGAGTCCAGTGATTCCGGCCGCTGCAGTTGCGTCGAGCTCGAGCGACGAATACACCACTCCGCCGACGACACCACCATCTGCGCGTCGACGGGGAGGACGCCGGCCGCCGAGCGGCTTAGGACCTCGAGGCCCACCGGCCTCTGATAGGGTCCCAGCTCCCGGCGGAAGTGTGCAGCGCATGCGATGGACGCAATCCATAAATGAAAACGTCATGCGCTCATACTATGGGGCTACAGAGGGAGGAATTAACCTGACTGCGTACCGTGGTCGGATGCTCTCTCTGTTTCAGGTGCTTGAGCCAGCTGTCAACGTTTCGGCCCAGCGACTGTCGGATCAAGTGCGGGTTATCCAGCGTAACCGTATGTTGGATGACGCCGTACTTGATAGACTACGCCTTGAATCACGGAGTAGCCGTGTCTCACCTGTTTCGCCACCGGCCGCGGTGCAACTGCAACCCAGTGCTTCACCGCGACCCGACCACGTTGGTGAGGATGATGATGACGCAGCTATATCCGTGAGTACTCAATGCAATGAACGATTGAGGAGCGCTTTGGAGGATGCATTCCGGGAGCACCGCTCCACACCGCCTGGGCTTAGACCTCGTCTACCTCGTTTGCCCATGCATAAGAAAAATAAGGCGCTGGTGTGTGCTCTAGATTCGCAGCTATCGAATTGTTTTGATAGCAGCAAAGACCTTGCCGATACCCACTCAATCTTATACTGCGCAGCTGCAGCGGCATGTCGTGTAGCTCACGTCAAGTTCACAAATTGTGACAGAGCTACACGACCTGCTGTACCAGCTTGGCAGTGTAGGATTGAGCGTCGTATCGGTGAGGCTAGAGCACTCATCGGCAAGCTTATCTGCTTCAGGGAGGGCAACATTCGCCCTAGGGTGATGCGTTTCGTGAGGCGGGCGTTCTCGGGGACTGATATTAGTTCCCGAGATTATCTGACCCGCGTCACAGAGCGTATTGACTTCCTGAAGCAGAAGGTCTATGCATGGGCAAATCGTATTCGTCGGTACAAGCGGCGAGTGGAGCGGTACACTCAGAATCGCACTTTCCAAAGCAACGAAAGGTGGGTTTATAGGGCTTGGGAGCAACCGGACCAAGGTGTGTCCGATAGACATCTACCGGATGATGATGCTATGAGTTCATTCTGGCGCAGCATCTGGTCGGTGCCTGTCAGGCACACCGAGGGTGATTGGACTCGAGAGGTCGAGCGCGCGTGCGACCTTATACCAGAAATGGGGGCAATTACCATCAGCCCCCAAGATGTAACTCGTGCAGTCCGTCCGTTGCCTAACTGGAAATCTCCAGGGCCGGACGGGCTGCACAATTTCTGGATCAAATGGTTTCAAAGGTCGCACGCTCGCTTGGCAGCTCAGTTCCAGTCTGCCTTAGAGTTAGGGTTGCTGCCCCAGTTTCTTACGACAGGAATAACCCACCTGCTCCATAAATCAGGTAGTACTGCGGAACCTAAGAATTATAGACCGATCACGTGTTTACCGACGGTCTATAAAGTTCTTACATCCATTCTGAGAGCCAAAATTAACACCCATATTGATAAAAATCGTATCATGTCAGCCTCCCAGAATGGATGTAGGAATGGGTCCCGTGGTACTAAGGAGCTGCTCCTCATCGATATTGCTATTAGCCAACAGGTTCGTCGTTCTCGAAGAGATCTGTCGACATGTTGGATAGATTACAAGAAGGCCTATGACTCGGTGCCACATACATGGCTCATGAGGGTGCTGGAGTTGTACAAAGTTGATGCAACTCTGCGCACCTTCCTGATGTCGTGTATGAGGCAGTGGAGTACAGTCCTTCACTATCCAGGATGTCGTCAGATACAGGAGAACAGCGAACCGATAAGGATCGAGCGTGGCATATTCCAGGGCGACAGTCTGAGTCCACTGTGGTTTTGTCTGGCCCTCAACCCTCTCAGTACACTACTGGAGGGTTCGGGACAGGGCTATCGGTTGAGAAGAGGCGGTCAGGTCATATCACACCTCCTTTACATGGATGATCTGAAACTCTTTGCCCCCAACAACTTGCAACTGATGAAGCTACTGAAGGTAACAGAAACCTTCAGTAGCGCCATCAGAATGGAATTTGGTGTGGACAAATGTGCAGTCATGCATGTAAAGCGAGGGGAGATTATGGAATCCGTGGGAACTCAACTCTCGGATTCCATACACCTTAGATCCCTCTCCTCAACCGAAACCTACAAGTATTTGGGTATGTCGGAAGCGTTAGGCATCAATACTGCTGACGTGAAACAGTCGCTGAAGGAGCGCTTCTTTGGCCGCCTGAATAAAGTACTAAATAGTCTTTTATCAGGCGGGAACAAGGTGCGCGCCTTCAACGGTTGGGTCATGCCGGTATTGATGTACTCTTTCGGCATACTCAAATGGACTCAGACGGAACTTGACGACCTGGATAGGAGGGTCCGCACACTGCTGACCGCAAATCGGATGCATCACCCACGATCATCGGTGATGAGGCTGTATATCCCGCGGAAATGTGGGGGTCGTGGTTTCTTAAATGCTAAGACCCTACACAACCGCGAGGTATGCAGCCTTAGGGAATATTTCCTAGAAACCGACGTGGGTATGCATCGAGATGTGGTCGCTGTGGACAAGGGCCTCACCCCGCTCTCCTTGGCAAACGAGAACTGGCGCAAACTTAAAGTACTAGATACTAATGACCGCAGGGAAGTATGGCAGAGCAAGGAGCTTCACGGACGCTTTTACCGGGTCCTACATGGACCCGATGTAGATTTCTTAGCGTCCGTATCCTGGCTGCGCTTTGGTGACCTATTCGGGGAAACCGAAGGTTTTGTCTGTGCGATTATGGACGAAGTTATGATGACGAATAACTACCGGAAATATATTGTGAAGGACGGTACGGTTGACATCTGTCGGGCATGCCACCGGCCCGGGGAATCAATCCGACACATTATTTCTGGTTGTTCTCGTCTAGCTAACGGAGACTATTTGCACAGACACAACCTTGTAGCCAGGATTATCCACCAGCAACTTGCTCTTAAATACAATCTTGTGGAATCTGAAGTACCGTACTATAGGTATGAGCCCGACCCAGTTCTCGAAAATAGCAATATCACGTTGTATTGGGATCGATCTATCATCACTGATAGGACTATTGTTGCCAATAAGCCTGACATAGTGGTGATAGATCGACAAGAGCGTCGCACAATGATTGTTGATATAGCTGTTCCTCATGACGAGAACCTCGTGAAGGCTGAGAAAGATAAAAAAACAAAGTATCTTGATCTGGCTCGCGAGGTTGTCGACATGTGGGAGGTGGATACAGCAGTCATTGTGCCGATAGTCGTGACGGCCAATGGCTTAATAGCCAAGAGCCTCGACCAACATCTCAGGAGGCTCTCGTTGGGCAGTTGGATCAAGGGCTTGATCCAGAAAGCAGTACTCCTGGACACGGCGCGTATTGTTAGGAGATTCCTTTCTCAGGAGCCCTGACCACCGGTAGCTTGGACCCTATTCCCGATACCGGTGGGCAACTACTTTTTATATTTTTAAATGTTTTTGTATTTATTTATGTTTTTCTAAGTACCTAAATATTTAAAAATTTAAAATTGTATGTATATAAAATTGAATAAATGGAATAATAATAATAATATTCCAAAACTATCACACAACGCCATCTAGTCCCAAGCTAAGCAGAGCTTGTGTTATGGGTACTAGACAACTGATAAACATACTTATATATTTCTAAATACATACATATTATAGATAAATTACACCCAGACACAGAACAAATGATCGTGCTCATCACACAAACATTTGTCCTGGGTGGGAATCGAACCCACGACCTCCGGCATAGCAGTCAGGGTCTCTAACCACTAGACCAACAGGCCAGTCAACGAACGAACACGAACGAACGAGAACGTCACTTGTGTAGAACCTGCTCGGTCAGATTTATAATTGCGGTGAAAACGTTCTTTGACGTTGGAAATATTGAAGAAGCCCTAGTGTTTTTATTTTACTGCAGCCCCATTAACCAGCTTCATGTTGCTCTACATCCCTAGAGTACCTACCTACCTTTTTGCGGTAGGGCGTATCAGACCCTTACTGACTAAAAACCACCTGTGTTCCTTTAGTTGACTGTGCCTGTTCGACGATGATTCTTTCGAACACTCGGGCGACCCTGGGCAGACTCCCCGGACCCTGGCAGAGAATCCCTAGCTACAATGGAAACATTGATTAAATGTACACCTCAACGCGTCTAAAACCACAAGCTTCGCAAGACTTTCTATGTTTATCGTAGTGACAAATCATCAGTAAGTCAAAGCCCTTAAAATAGACGTCGAGGTTTAACTTTGAAGGCACATGTTCTTAGAACATAGTGTCACTGTCCGCCAACTCATAATTTAGCTATTCTACTTAACTGTACCTACTCTTAAAATTCACGCTAAGTATCACTGACTCATGCTTGCCTAATGTAAGCATCTTGAATTTGGGCTTTCTTATTTCAATTATAGTCTTAAGGCGCTATTAACTGCCTATTTGTTTTAACTTAGACAACTGTCTATGACGGTCATTATTCGATAGAATATCAAGCCATTGATGAATATTTTAATTCATAGAAGTGACGAGGTTCTCTATTTGTGAGAAAAAAATGCCAATTTCATCGGTGAGAACCCAATATTTTAGTGTACGTGTTTTAGTATAATACTTGCTGTTTAATGTATAATAAATTAATAATGCGTCTAATTTCAAACAGTGGTCCTTGATGGGCGAGTCCTATTACTGGGTGGACGTACGACGCGTTACGTGAGCCCAGCACAGAACACGCAAGCTAACCACTCAAGGCCGTTAGCATTTAGGTGCGCCTTAAATCAATCTTCTACTAACGATAAAGCAGTTTAGTTTTTCCCCTGATTGTATTTCCCACTTGGCAATATCTTTTATCTAAGATAGATTTATCTAAGGTACATTGGATGTCCCCGACCGATAAAATTGTACTTTTTTGATAGGTGACAAATCAATCCAGTAAGTGTATTCGTAGATAAAAGTGTGAAGTTTTGATCTGTTCCTAAGTGTGTGTTATGCAAAGACAGAATTCAACAATAGACAATATGTTCAGCAATTTTTCTGTAAAATAAGGGACTTTTTTTTTTGTTTTTGGTGTGTTTGGAAATCATCCAATGACATCTCCCGCTCTGGGTGGAGCGGCAGGGCGTGTCAGACTCTTACTGACTAAAACCCACCCCTGTTCCTTCCCTGCCCTGAGTGCCTAGGGGCGAGGTAACTCTGTTTCGAATTTATCCTCAACCCCTGGGTAGGCATCGGCCATTACGGGCCCCGTCATGAATGCTGACCACTTTTTGAGGAGCGCGTGGAACACTACGTGCCGTCGACTCTCGGGCCTGGTGCTGATCGGACGGCGAGCTACCCATTACTCGCCGTCCGCAGGCCCGATAATTATTTTTTTAAGTTCCTTAAACTTTTGTTTAGATGTAAAAAACATATTACTCGTAGTATATTCATCGTACGGAACCATTTGAGTTCGACTTGCACTAAGCCGGTTTTTAGTGATTGCGTTTAGGACGTCACACAGACTAATATCATCACCAGCCTTTTAATGTCCCCACTACTGGGGCACAAGCCTTCTCTCTGTAAGAGGGTGTGGACCGTAATCCACCACGCGGGCCCAATACGGATTGGTGGATGTCTCATGTCTTCGAATTTTTGGTTCTAGGACATGCCGGTTTCCTCACGTTTTCCTTCACCGTTTTAAGAACAGTGGTGATGAAATAACTTACACAAAGTAAAGCGCCTGCCCGGGTTTGAACTCACGACCTACAACTTGTAAGTCGCAGTTGTTACCACTGGGCCACCACTGCTCACAGTCTAATATAGGTATTGAAAATTAGTTCACTACCAAATCGTGTCGGGTTAGTACATACCTATATTTTATCAAAAATAGAAGTAGGTCAAAAAAGAGTGCTAATCGAGTCTGTTGAATTTCTGTTATCCGGCTTTTCTTTTTTTTTATTATTTTGATTTAACGGTCCATGAAGATCTTGCTTATTTAGTTTAATCTCAATCATATCTACTTGTTTCTTTATCGGTATCATAACTTACCTCTATATTTGAAGCCCAATCATAGGCCAGAACTTTATTCAAGGAGTGATGTTCCCGAAAATATCAACAGAGCAGTGTGCAATGCAGGGCTCTTGTAACACTAGGCATCGATTCAAGAACTTACTGAATCATTTGAGTGTCGCATTTATTTGCAAAAGTAAGAAGGAAAAGCATGCTAAGTTAAGTACACATATGATAACCAGCCGATCCCTCATATAGTTACGTTTGTCGTAATAGATGACTAAGGAACTAAGATACTCGTAGTTATGTCAGGAGAAAGGGCAGCCCAAGATACTAATATCTACTTACATTAATAATTTTGCCATTCATCCTTGTCCCAAGATGCCAAGAATTATGGCACGTCAAAATATTCATAAGCAATAAGCATCTTAAATGTATTCCATTTTCTCTGTGATATGAACCTCAGGTTCTAGTTTATGTGGTTTAGAATTTAGTTGAGAGAAAACTATAGTTTCCTTGAATCTAGAGATGCCAAGTATGTTCATGGGGTGGTAACTATGACATCCGGAGTGCTTTCGGTTATAACACGTGGATAGAACCACCTGTGTGTATAGCAGCTGTAGTTATAGCAGGTGCTACTGCTCAACATGAAGTCCTAGATTCAATGCCTTGCAATTTCTATATTCTCCATTTGAAATTTCTATGCTGAGACTGGATTTGTACTCTTTCAAAGGCAATAGGTTTCCCTCTAATACATGAGACTGAAACATAACTGGCGAAATGTGGTATACTGTAAGTAGGTACACCCCTGCCAGCCCCTTTGAGGATTACAGGCGTGATGTTATGTTAATTAAATCATCATCATCCTCATCATCCTGACTTCATCCACTGAGCAAAGGTATCTCTTTTCTTGCGTCAATCCCCACGCTCCTGAGTCATCCTCATTTAGGCTCATCATCATCAGGAGGGCACAGGCCTCCTCTCTGTGAGAGGTTGTGGGCCGTAATCCACCACGCGGGCCCAATGCTGGTTGGTGGATGTCACATGTCTTTGAATTTGGTTCTAGGACATGCCGGTTTTATCACGATGTTTTCCTTCACCGTTTTGAGAGCAGTGGTGTTGAAATAATTTACTTACACAAAGTAAAGTGCCAGCCTGGGTTTGAACTCACGACCTACAACTTGTAAGTGCACTGCTCATGCATTCAGGCTCTGCATACATAGAATAATTATTTATTTACTTAATCAAGCTGTGACTTGCACTAAAATTTACCTACAGTTTGTTTTCAATGTGATCCACTTTCTAGCAACAAAATAAACTAAACTCAATTTCTAATTTTGATTTCATTTGCGTTTTAACGCACTATTATCTAAAATTCTTTGTATCGCAATTATTTGCCTAACCATTGTCACCTAATCATACAAGCACAAACAATAATAAAAGCCCAAAGATCAAGTGGATGTTCTTACACAATTTCCCTCCTCTCCCCCGCTCCCCTTTAGAGGTCGTTCTCCCCTCCCAGAGGACGGCGAAAGGCACTTTCACTCTTGGAATTTGGCAGTTGGCGGCGTGACGTCACTTTTGCGCAATTTGACGCAATGTGGTCCAGATCTGCGCATGATTTGTTACAAAAACGCTCCATTTAAAACAATATTTCGTCATGCAAATTACTTTTTTTTTTGTAAACAATTGATTTATAAAACATGTGGTAGATTTGGTAGTGTTGTGACGTAGGTGTTTAAAATAGGTGCGGTTTACATGGATAATATAATGTTGATGATAGTTGCCTAGCCGAAGTTTCATTGTTTATCTGATTATCAGATTAATATGTGTTAGTAATGAATCACGTGAGTTTCACTAAGTTTTGCAAGCCGTGATATTGGCACTGAAACGTGGTCGCTCACAATTAGTCTCGTAATCGTCTCGTGTCTCGAAGTCCCGGGACTATCGAGACTAGACAAGAATGTCGAAATTGTTAATTATGACCAATAATTAGATACTAGATTACTAGATAATTTAACGAAGTTGGTTTTATAACTATAACATTTAACTGCTCGAAAATGTGAATCTGTGTCTGATTAAAGGAAATAAAACTGAAATTAACGTTAAAATAATTAAGATTTAATTATCTGTTGAATAAATCTTTAATAAATGTTGATTTGTACGAAAAATTGCCTTTTTTTATACATTTCGCCAGAAATTAACTCAATTAAAATAATTCGAAATAGGCTTACCCCTCAAATAAAAAAAAACTTAAAAGTCTCAGTCTCGGGAATTCCCGGGACTTTGATTGTAGGCTGTCTCGTGTCCCGGGACTTTGAAATTGTCGGGCATTCCCAAACCCTACTCACAATGGTCCTTATCAGAAGGCTTAAAGTCACCCAAAGAGCAATGGAGAGGGCTATGCTCGGAGCTTCCTTGCGTAATCTAATAAATATATCCGTAGGAGAACCAAGGTTACCGACGTAGCCCGAAGAATTGCCGAACTTAAGTGGCAGTGGGCAGGACACATTGCTTGCAGCTCAGATGGTCGATAGGGCTGGAAGGTTCAAGAATGGCGACCGCCTCCTGGAAGACGTAGCATTGGAAGACCTGCCACAAGGTGGACCGATTAATCCGATGGATGCGAAACTCGCAGGACCGGTCGTTGTGGTGACACTTGGGGGAGGCCCATGTCCAGCAGTGGAAGTCTTTCAGCTTAAATAATGATGATGTTGCAAATCGTTATCAGAAGTCGTTTTGTTAATCACTTGTTTTATGGTCTCTTATTTTAATTAAAACAAATGGATTTCAACTATAGCTTTTGGTGCTTCTTCACACGGTAGCTATTAAAGTGTGATTTTTTTATAGCCCAGCTGATATTTAGAGCTATTAAACTTACCACTGGTGTGTTATTAATAAAAACTAATAGACCATAAGTGTAGGTATCAACAAAAAATAAAATAACAATTTAATGGCCATTTAATTTTATTGTGACATAAAAATAATTGATTCATAAAATCTACATTAGTTTGATCCAATAATTAAAATTCATAACGCTAACTGCGTTGACTTATAAAATACATGATAATAAAACTTTTATTATACTTTTATTTCTATCCCAACACCAATATTGCAAATATTTTATACAAAAACTATTTACATCTCGGCGGGACACCAATTTACAAACAATATACAATAAAATTTTGTCCCGAATAAATTCTAATCGTCTATTTGGCACAAAATTATAAATATCAATTTCAACCCGAAACAAATTTTGCACGAATCCTCCGCCATCATTAATATTGAAACTTAATTAATATTATTGCAATATGCGACGTAACTCGTCATTTTTTAAATATTTTTAATATAAAAAATACATTAACATTTTTTCTTCGTTTTATATTTCATACTAAAATATTCAACAGTTTTATAAACTTATAACGAGAATAATCTCTTTTACATCACTATTTTATAGTACCTACCAAACAATAGAGGGCACATTTTTCTTATTATTTACAGAATACTTAATTAACTAAAAGTTCATAGAACGTACTAGAAATATATCATAGATATATGGGATAAACATTACCAGCATTCGACAAGGACGATCCTGCGTTAACTCAGAACTATCGGATCGTCCACATTTACACGCTGGTAAAAACTAATATAACACAGCAAATAGTCCCATCACATAGAATTCCAGAGAAAATTACCTTTCCCGAATTATATGGAGGGATAGTGTACAAGACGCCTATTAATTCCCGGCCTCACGACATACATGTCGATACAAAGAACCGTGAAAATTCGGCAGTCAACAATCTCGGCAACTGCGCTGCGATTTGCGATTGTGGCGCAAAACAAAGCCAGTCATCGTACCGTCCGCATTACCGCGGCTCGCGCACCCTTATATACAACTTAATAAATTATTTACATTACTTATGGGCTAAGGAGTAATTTATAAGCAGTAGGGGTGACAGAATTGGTAGACGAGCCTCTGACTTCTCTCCGTTTTCTTCATGATTCCCTTCTTGTAGTACTGTCGGATGCTTCGGGACAGCTTGTCGTAGTTCATGGCTGGCCTGTTCTTCCTCTTGCCCCACAGCCTGGCGACGCGCACTGAATCCTCAATCTTGAACACACCGTTACCTGTGGAACACGGTTTGAATTAAACATTTGTGCAATAAAATGGTTTGGAGAATTTTATTTTTGAGAGACATTTTGATGATTTCAGTCGGAGAATTACCAAGATTTATAAGTTTAACATTTTAGATCATTAATAAAGTCAGTGCTCTCCAGAACTCTTTTGAATAGTTCTAAGATATATTCAAAGTAAAAGATAAATACTGTGCATTGTATTTCCAAAATCACGTTGAAACGTACGCAGCATTTTAATTTTTTGTGACCGCTATGTCGACTCTTTGTCGCGCTATGAGATCGTGACCTGATTTAATCTCATATAAATTTAATTTTCTTTAGACGATTGTATTTCTAAGAAAAGTTTAAAAAACTCATTACAGTTGTAACTAAAGATAAAGAAACAAGTTGGTTTGGCGACAACTGTTCCGTTGATTTCTACTTTAAAAATAAAACCAGTGAAAGGAAAGCAGAAAGCTATATATATAAAAACGATCATACTGAATCAAGTTCCATTTTAGACATGATATGCCATTTTGTTTTTAATGAATTGGCTTAAAATGAATATTTAAAAAGCAATGTAATGATGAAACTCATATTCCTCCATAATAATATAGGCTATGTTATCAGAAAATTGTAAAGTTAGAAATGTCGTATCTTCGTGCGTCACACAACTTACAACGAATACAAGAACAAAAGGTTAATTAAAACTGGTATTTGAGAATAAGTTATTAATAAAAATCTATTTATAAATCGAGCCCTATGTGAAATGAACGTCAAAAGATATGAGAGAGACAGTACCGCCGCCAATTAAAGCAACACATTTCAAATCGTGTTCTAGAATCCAAATATTCAATCAACTAGTGATGTTCCACCAACATTCGTGATTCAAAATGGACTCGATAATGGTTTAAATCGTAACAATGGCTGCCTTACGTCTGAACAAGTCACGAAACAAGATAACCTTTATTTAAAACGTATTTATTGAACAGATGGTAAATGGCCAGATCACCTTGGGCATGGAATGTCGCTCAAATGAATTTTCCATGCGTTAGATTCGATAAATGATGCATTCAATTTGTGAAGTAGACGATTCGATTCGGAAAATACTCGTTTATAACAAAAAACCTTATTCCAGAATTTAGTAAAGTTTAAATTAAATACCTAATAGTATCACTAGATTTAGCTTAGGTTAAGCTGCACAAAATTCTGTCCACGTTTTAATGAGTCCATTGGTTTTAGAACATTTTAAATGTGCGTGAGTGTGTACTGCTCACGATTTTGGTAACCAACGAGGTAAGTAGGATTGTAAAATGAGGTCTCAGCAAGAATTAAGATATTTAAATCAGACTTCTATACTACGTGCCCTAAGTTTAATGGTCACAATATAATTGGCAATTGGAATATCTGTAGGTATAACTCTGTAGTATTATTTTATGGTCCCGTACAAATTGTAATCAAGAATTGATATGCCAATAAATGGTCCTGTGATAAAATAATCTACATATTTTATGGCTCCATATATTAATCAAGTTTTTTTTACTTGACCTCTAACGATTAGTAGCCAATAGGAAACAATCATGTGTACAACTCAGTAAGCCCCGCCTACTTTACAATCATAGTAATTTATCGTGAGCAAAACAAAGGAGTATCTGGATTCCGTGTTTAAGCCAATTATAACAGTATAACTGTTATCAACGATTTGCAGTAGGTACGAAAAACAGGTCCTAAACAAAGCGTCGTTTGATACATTTGTGTTATTGTTCACTACGGTGGTACTGGCTAGAATCAAACTGGTTTTCTATGTGATTTTAAGATCATTCTTTAGTACCGCTTCGTTACGGAAGAATATTATGAAATGAAGTATGACTGTAGATGAACATAAGTAGGCGAATATCAAAGAACCGATGAATCAGAAAGAAAGGATTGTACAAAAGATTATTTGTCTAGTAAAAAAGGTTACTGAGATCATTGATGATAGAGACGTATGGAAGAAAACGATTGCATATAAATTGGTTCAAGACCAGGGCGATGACGCTACGACCATAATCTCATTATTTCAAAAGAATAAGAAGTCATGACGATATATGGAAAACACGCTAGATAAGCAATAGACACTGGAAAACAAGCTATTATTAGAATAATTGCAATATTTAAAACCCACACCATTCAGTCTCAGCCATAGGAATAGATCATGACGATTTAAGATTTCCCTCAGATAAACTGCATAATAAATCATGAATGCACAAACATTTACATTTTACGTTCTTGTTGCGATTTATCTATAACTAATTAACAAGGCCACGACTAATTAATAAACAAATATATTACAGTTTTATTGTTTACTTGACAACTATCAAAATAGTGTAGAATTAACTGGGTTGTTGTTTACTCTGGCTCGGATAAAGGGTCTTCATTGGTCATGATGTTACAACAATTAATGTCACTGATATTAAGAGTAATAACTTATAAATGCGCATTTTATTTATCAGCTTTTATTTCGTTTTTCCTATTAAATTTGTCTCCTATTTCCAAATGTGGCTTATTTAATCAGATTCTCTATTAACCCAATGGCACAGCACCACATCTGCTACATTTTATATGAAATCTTCTCGGGTTTTCCCATCCATACGCTTTGTCATAAAGACCTTATCATTAATTACTTAAATGTTTATCAATGTATATTCGTCTAGCAGTTTTATCTCAATAATTACTTATCAATTTTGACATTCCCTCCCACTGGACCTTTCAAAAAGGTTGTTCAATTACTCATTAGAAGAAAGCCACCTTAATTGTGAACGATATGATAGGTATAATAAGCTTTTATGATTATAAGTTTTAATCCTTATCATAATCTTTTTTATCACGTGAGCAGTTACACCCAAGATTTGAATTTACGTCAATGTATCTATATGTTTTTCTGATAAAACTTGATAAATCGTTACAATTCCTATAAAAATAACAACAACGCAATCGTTAAAAATAGAAATGATACAATAATCATGTGAGTATGTTGTACTTCAAAGTACTTGACTTTTCTATTATATCACCTGCGCAGGCACTTATAAATCGGGGAAAAATTGAATGACAAATTACTCATGAAATTGTGATACTAAAACACAACTTATTTCGTCATACAGTTACTAAGGACCTGAAACGGCTTGAGATTAATTAAATTATTCCTATGAAATTGTTAAGAGATATTTAATTATACAAGTGCCTTAAAAATGCTCGTATCCATTCGTTGGCGCAACTCATTTTAAACAGTTTAAAATTCAAACTGGAGCTAAACTTTTCGGATTTTAAATCGTTTGCAATTTCAATATTCACCAAAATGTCTCTCAAAAACTGAAAGATCTTATCTCATATTAATGGGAAAGTATATTTTCAATACTCACTTCGGTCTAACCACCGTATCGCTGACCCGTGCACATGAGGAGATGCAAGAAGCTCCTTCAGGAATTGCCACAGGTGTATATGTGTGCTTCCAGTCTTGGTTTTACCGCCCCCAACTGTTGCACTCGTGCCAGCTGTTTCTGAGTCCTCATCTGTTGAAGAAGAGCATCGTTAGCAAATGATTGTCGAGCTTATGTTGGAGGGTTAAAAGCTGTAAATAGAATGAGATGTGGTGTTAAAAATGGAGCACCCAAAATGTAAGGTCAATGTGTACTTTTTATTCTATTTCTAAAGTTGGTAAAGGAACCCCAGATAAAAGTAAAACTCAGTTTCTTAAATGCAGTCCTAATCACCCCACTCCACTAAATAATTAATATTCAAACAATAATGCAAATTAGTAACCAGAATAGGAGCTTCTGTGTATGTCAGAGGCGTCCTGAATGCATAAATATGCGCATAATTTAACAATTTAGAACTATTAAAGGGCCCATAATGCTGCTATTGAAAAGGGGGCAAACAGAACACCAGCCGTTACGACGACAGTATGGCTTCTCGGGAGCTAATCATACTAATTCATCGTTTCTATAAAACTATGAGCCTACTCAACACGACTTCACAAACTACACTATTATAAAGAACTAAAAATATGCAACACAACAAAGAAGTCTCTTTTACAAAATGTTTAAACTAAAAAGTTATTTTAAAATGGATGCTGTAAACATATACTAAATTAACGGCAGCTGACCTTCAGTTCTAGACGTATAAACAGACTGACAAGCAAACGAATCATATAAACAAAAATCTGCACTCAGAACAGTTAAATAGCAACATGCTATTTAAAGAAGAAAGCCAAGTGCTGAATGGAATGCTGCAGACGATTTGAGAAAACTGTGGCGAGAGGAAACTCCAAAGAATTTTCAAGTTTAACAGCAGGACGATAAAGTTCAAATTACTAATGTGAGACAAATGAGATTAAAGTTACTAAAAGAGAAGAGCCAGTGACACTGGCTACGGTTAATTAAAATTCGAAGTACTTTACACCGTATGTGAAGGTGGCAATGAAAATTATCACAATGTCGACAGCAGTTTTATCTTGGTCGCATACGACCTTGTGGGTCCGGTGGCATGAACTAGGCCTTCGGGAAACGACACAAAAACAAGACTTGACATATATGGATTCGAAGCCGACATGTAAGGGACAGAACGGCAATAGAACGACAAACGTCTGATTGATGGGTTAACTGTAACTAGGCGTGGCTCCATATTACATTAGTATCCAATTCATTTTATCGGTCAGCAATTTGAAGATTTAATGCTTTTAGCTTCTAAGCTTCTTTCAATGTACATATTTATAAACAGGTGATTTATATGGAATGTTCACTTAAGCTATTATAGTTGCCGTATGCAAATATACGTGAAACCTGATCTTTCTCGAAACTTCATGTTGTTGTCAAGTCACCAATTACTTTGGTCTGTTTATCATGTTTTTCTAGTGCATCAATTTCTGTTTATGTTGGTCGCATAGAGAATAAATTTACCTAAGCTCTAACAATGACAAGTTAGTATTAATGTTCGTCTATTTGTACAACTTCTGCATTTTAAGAAACTGATTTAATTCTGAATTCACTATTTGGCCCAGTAACCTCTTTGGTTTACTTTATACCGTCAGGGCCTTTCTGATATAAATCTTTATGTCAAACTGCATGTGTGGACTGACAACTGAGTCGCAGATAATTGTCGATCGCAATTTCCTGTGCTACTATCTAACACTTTTTTTATTTATAAGCTAACTGTCAACCCATTAAGGGCGACAGGGTGTCTCGTCCGTTGGTCTGTATCATGGTTTTATCTTTATGCAATTGCGATCAGACTTGCTTTTATGATTTCATCGTATGAATCTTAAAGGCAATTTGATATTATAGTTACTATACTACAAAACTGTTCATTAATAATTTCAATTTTATTGCCAATATGATTATATCTGTTAGAAGTTTATAGCTGTCATCGATTTCTAAAACAAAATTAACTTATTTGTAAAATTCTCGAACAATAGTCCAACAATTAACTTTATCATTCGCTTATCTTTTATCACCAATAAAGAGCGTGTCTGTCCTCATTACGTCTAATACATCTTGGCTTTCAATTCCCTCATAAAGTGAGTTTACAACTGCATACGATGGCCATACATCATTAACTCGTTTGTCTCTAACACTGTCCGTATGTGGGTTGGTAACGGTCGTAGCTCGTAGCACAATGCATACGACTGATGCATTGCCGTGCTACATTCGACCACGTATTGCACTATCTACTTTTCAATCATGCGTCTGTGTTTTAGCGCATCTTTCCGTCAGGATCAGTATATATCGAAGCGTAGATACGCATTTCGTGAAGCTATATGTATATTCAAATGTAGACACACTTAAATTATTTTAAGATGAACATGCATTGTCAATTCGTAACCATTTAGATGGAGGAAAGCTAAAGAACGAAATAACAAGCAGATTTTAGATTACACTCTGCATTTTATCATTGTTTCTATAAGATTTTTTCTTTCAAGTTTACCTTGATTCCCGGATTAGCAAGAAATTAAATTCGCAAGCATTCATATTTCATGCAATCTTAAACGTCTATATTTATTTAATTTATGTCCCATAAATCTGTACTAGGCGTGGCTGTCGAGTAGGAATTTCGATTAAAATATCTAGATTAAATTAAAGTTAGATAATCCTAGGGCAATTAATTTTATAGTTATCTTAGACGCATTTACGTTTAATGCTCTAAATTGTAAATATTATATTATTGATGATGGAATTCACGAAACTGATGATAAACCACATTACATCGAAATTAATGATTGCAGGTTATATAAAGTTAAACCACCGATAAAAAACATGCTTCAATGTAAAATGGCGATAAAATAAAACATTTAGTACCTATCTTATCCGTTGTAAACTCTTGTTTCATTGCCAACCCTGCAAAGGAATTGGCATTATAATAAGATATACCTTTTGAACACAACAATATGAGACAATAAAATCTTCCAGCAATTTGGTCCTCTCGTTTAAACGCCCTACATAATAGGTAAACTTAGCTGATTAAGAGATAAATAGAATAGTAATAAAGTAAGATACGCACCATCACTCATGTCGTCGGCTGACGGTAAACCAGCAGGCGTTGGAATAGGCGATGCTGATAACTGATGATGATCAGGTCCTTGTGATGTTCTCCAGATCTCCAACTGAGCATACAAAGTACTTCCAGCCTGTAACAATAACAAACTTTGTTAAAACCAGAACTAACGGTGAATATACACATTACTCGGAAACTGCGCAAGTTTTCCACGAACCAACATTTGAAGAGGTCATTACTTATGTTTAGCTAGCAGAAAATTTATAGAATTTATCTTATTTATATCAAAAACACCGTGGAACTAACGAGTCTGGTTGTTAATTAAGAAACTTGTTTTCAATGGTTGCTTTGCTACCAGAAATAGATTCGCGAAACGTATGCTAAATATTTATAGGGCTGTGGTCAGCCAGAACTTTTCGGAACGGCTTCTGATAGTCGTAAAATTGGTATAAAAATAACATCTGTTTTCTCCACTTTATGGAGCATTCCAATGAGTTATAGCAATAATGTTGTTAGTGGTATCGTAAAATCTAGAAGATTCACACTTATAGCATTAAATATACTCATAGCAATATCTGTCAACATCTTATCCACATACGACGCTGTATGATTAGAAATCTTCACCTCTATTATATTACTAGCAGCGTCGGATCAAAATTCTTCACGTTATTGACTTATACCCGCTATTTACTCCACGGCTATTCCTTATCTAGGAATCTTAGAATTCTTCGCTAATTCAGCACCTATATCTTCCCACACTGCAAACCAGATGTAATTTGTATGCAGACGGGCCCAGGGTGCAGACTTTCATCGCTTAGAGAAAGTCGGCTCGACGGCGCGTGCGATAACAAAGATACCTGCCCATTGGAACTGCCGTGCTCGATACTACACTATTTTTTCCACTTATTTTGCCGTTTTTATTTTTATTCTTGGTTTCAGCTTGGGTTGGGATTGTAATGGTTATTCAAAATATCTTATTGTGTGCAGCATATATTTGAGTAAGCTTTTATTTGATATAATATTGTCTATAATTTGTGTCAATTCTAATTACATGTTGTTCTGTCTATTTTGCCTTTGCATCTATGTTTTTGTACTTTTACGTATTTAGTACAACTATATAAGGTTACCAACTTATCTCTATATAAGTAAGAATACATTCTAAAGTTCACAGTATTGTAAGTTATTATTAGCGAGTATTAACTCATCAATGGCGTCATAAAAATGGATTTCCATCTGAACGCGTGACTTCATCATTACTACGTATATAAACGAAATTTTCCTTGTACTGTCATAGGGAAAGAACTTGACCACAAACTCTTGATACATGGTTATACATTTCTTATAATAATTATCGAGCTAGTAATCATCGGTGGTACAAATAAAGTATAGTTACTCACCTCTGAGAAATTTATTAAAGAAGTTTATTTTAAGTGAGCTCTGTCAAGTAGGTCCAAGTAATTGTAATATTAAAATTACGTTTATATACAAAATGATTGACCTAAACTTTTCAAGATTCTAGAGCTTACATAACTAAAATCAATATACTCATAGTCATCTACTGCACATAAATAAAACACATGATATAACAATGATTGCAAAACTAAACGATGAAAATAAACTAGTCTTCAACAAAGTTACATAAGATGGGTCAGCAGTAACGGATTTCCTTACTTTCTTAGTCCTTGCTAATTACGTAAATACAATTAAAGTTGAACTTTTCGCAATAGTGGTTGAGGAAGAGAACACTGACCTACACATTACACAAGTTACATCAGGTGTAGTGAATGTGTTTTATCGCACTTTTTTCCTTATGTTACAAGCAAAACTACGGTAGATAATAATCATTGTGAGTGGACAGTTATTTTTTTAATCTTTGATAAAGGTGATGACGGTGACAGTACAGTAAATGTTGAATTACTTGACCTAAAAGAAGATGCAGTTAAAATAATTGAATCGAATTAATAAAATTAATAGTACAACAAAAAATAAAAAGGCTATAAACACATTGAATCATAGTAAACTTTTTAGTTTTACAATCAATGATAATACGTTGTCATACGATTAGAACAATACTCGTCTTATCATTTTCTTTCGAGTACTGATAATATTATCATCACACTATAAGGCTGAAGTTGCAACACTATTCAGTCATTGAATAACACTAACTATATTAAATTTTAAAATGGTCCTGTTTCGGCAATGTGATAGAATTCATTTAGAAATCTTAAAAAATTGAAAATCTTAATAAACTAACAATACGGAGAAAAGGAGGATAAGATAAAGACTATGGTACTTAATGTGTCTATTGAAGATGTAAATTAATTTGCACTTTGGTCAGTAAATACAATTAAGGATGAATCATCTATGCTCATTAATTTGCAGCGCGACGAACATGTGCAAAAGACACGCAAAACCAAATATGATGTAAGCATCCGTGAAAAAATACAAGAAGTAATCACTGAAATAGTTGGCGATGATTTAACCGTAATATTATTATTAGATATTAATACATTAGCAACTAAAGTATTTTTTTTAAGATAATTGTGGCTAAGCAATGCCTCTGATACAGAGGATGTTTTTATCTTGGTAACCAATGCAATAATGACTTAAATAGGAAACCATTGAATACTAAGCTTTTTACTTTTAAAGGAAAAGACGATGAATAACTTACAATGAATTAACATAAACACATGTATAAAAATGCCCAAGCCCCTCCGTTGACGTTACAGCAAGCGATAATTGTGTATCACTTGACCCCAGCTGACACGTGGCTAGAAGAATTTATGTGATAACACCAAGATAACACGCATTGTGGATATTTTCTCCTATACCTACTAACTGTTTTAATTGATACAGCTTAAGTAAACATTGTATTATCAGTAGTATGTGAATCAGTATAGACTTTGGCCATACGAACGCCCTCAATCTGCCCCAGGGTTATATGATAATCATAATATATACACAAATTATAATAAATAGTACCTGAGATGCTCTCTGGTTGAATTCTTCTTCTGTTAGTGCTACGAGCGCTGCGCCATCCATTGTGAAGTTCTCCATGGGCACCATTGGCAGGTTGTAATGTTGCAATGTGAACATTACCCACGCCTTTACGTCCCCGGTAGTCCATAGCATTGGATCTGGAAACGCACACATTATCATCCACTGTTTCACTCTGATTTAAATCTTAACTACTGTCATTATTGTCCTTTACTATAATGAGGCTAGCAAATTCATCCCATTAGAAACCATCTAGCGGTCTGCAAAACGCATTTCTCAAACATTTATATTGATTATTAATTCAAATGGCATCATCACGTCAATTCTACCGTTATCTCATTATACCTTGTTGGTAATCAATGACTTACTAATTAACAACCCTAAGAAAGAAAATGCGTTTCTAGAAAATGCGAATCTTGCTACGCATGTTCTTGTTCAGTTTTGCATATCCAATCAATGTGTATATAGCGAGGACGTCACGAATATAAGACGAGATCATCGCTGGGCCAGTATAAACAGCTTACGTAATCTACTCTAAGCGACTTCTAAGAAATCATTTATGTTTATAATGGCGTTACTCTCAGCTCAGCGGTAGCCAACATATTCTGTACGTGGAATTACGTTTTTTTTATTGGGCCGACAAATGAGTGACGTCACTACTACTACAGAACTAATAGTAATCATGTAAGACGTACGAGTACAACATTCCCATGACATGCCATTGTAAATCATACATGATTGTTCATAAATATATTCGCACGTAATACAACTCTCAATCAAAGTGAATAATGGCGTTGACGTTTTTGACTCACCTGGTGAGATTCCAAGTACTGTGCATGTGTTGTCCACGTCCCTCTTTGTCTGTTCGATGGCCATGCTGAGCACACGGTCGATATCAGGTGCGACTAGAGAATCGTCACCTCCACTGCTCTCCTCCATTTTCACACTTCCCAACTCCAACGGAATTGGTCTGAGATTTAATCTCTTTTGGAAGGATGTGTCTTCTAATGCTGACCTCAGCAGAATGTGATCCCTTGGCTCTTCAACTTCGAGTTTAGGTGTGAGGTAACTCTGTTGGACACTGTCTTGTAGTATCTGATTTTCTTTTAGGAGCTCTTCTATGTCTATGTATTCGTCGTGTTGTGGAACTGGTGACGAGTATTGATTGTGGCTGCCGTAGGATACGCACGATCCCGATGGAGACAGCGGGTAGGGAGACGCAAAGCCAGGCACGGCGAGTCTGTTTGGTTCTTCTTTGATGTACACTTGTGGCGAGTACTGAAGAGAACTGTAGGGCGATGTGGGCTGCAGGGTGACTGCTGGGATGGAGCCTTCGTCTGATGATGGAGAGGGAGTAGGATAACCCTCGAAGTCGTAGAGGCGTTCCAAGAAGACGTTATTTGTGTTGTCTTCTGGATAGGGTGGGGGTGGTTTGTTGTGAGGGTTGGGTGGGGAGTGAAGCATGGATTCTGGGGGGGATGCAGCGCCGAGCAGGCGGAGAAGATGTTGTAGATCAGCGGGGGAGGCGGGTACCGCTCTCTCGTCCTGAGACGCCGACGGCGGGCTGCACCCGGACCGGGGCACCGTTTGTGGCATCTGTGAACAAGAGAGAACAAACATTAGTTGTTGATCAAATAGTATCGAATTGGTTCTGTTATAAAAGGCATTGATTGCTCAGTCACGATTTAAGTCAATATTACATGGAATTCACACGCGTTTTTTGAGTGCAGGTGTTAATTTTGTTTTGGTACTGTATCGGATCGGAGTTGTTTGTTCGACGATCAGGCATCTCTAACAAGAGTTTATAAAGTGTTTGTACTTTAGGCACGTACGTTTCTAATGTAACCCTTTTTTTTTGGAGGGTGGGAATTCATCTAATGACCTCTCCCGATCTGGGTGGAGCGGAAGGGCGTGTCAGACTTTTACTGACTAAAACCCACCCTTGTTCCATCAATTGCCCACAGAACAACGAAACGAAAGAGGGTTACTGAGGCCCTTGGCACACCAAGAGCCTCAGGAACTCTTTTTTGAATTTTTGCATGACCCCAGGCAGGCATCGGCCCTAACGGGCCCCGTCATGTACTGCTGACATCTTTTTGAGCCGTGTGTGGAACACTACGCGCCGTCGACGCCTCATCTGTCAGACGGTGATCTACCTATTACTCGCCGTCTGCAAGCCCGCGCCTACAGTGGCCGGAGATCGACTTGCATTCTATTGTAGTCCTGAAACTTGCAAGATTTGCAAAGTCTAATGGGTCATTGTTCGCCAACGTCATCCGTCTACGTACCAGCATCCAGATGTCTTAAACATACACATATTCGTTCTGTATATTTATCTATTTACAGCGTCATAGACCTCTATATTTAGCAGTGACGTAGATCTCTAAACCTGCAGAGATAATTATTCACTAAATAATAAAATAACCCATTGGTAAGATGATAAGTAAAAAGGATTATATATTTTTAATAATTTGTTAACATATTGTATTTTTGATATAGATATTATGTTATTATTATCTCACGACAAAGTGTCTGATTCTAAGAAATCGCAGAAGTGTTGTGTGAAGGTGAAAAAATATGCAAATATATGTAGATTCTTTGCTAAAAACTCAAGTTATGAAGTGATCAAAAGATGGGAAAAAAATTATGTGTTATGGCACGCGGGAAAAACATTTTTATGTGTTAATTAAACAGCTGTTTCTATGTTAAGATAGGATTAAGTAAAAAATATAATCAGCCTAACATTCCAAGAAGTGAGTCGAAGAAATTAATGAGGCCCTTATAACACTCATATTAACTTTTGAACAATAGAATAGAATAGAATAGAATAAAATAAACATTTATTCGACACAGACACAACACAACAGCAACAAACAAAAGGTAAAGAAAATATCAGTAGGTACACAGAGATACAATATTATGACAACAAAAATAACTTCGATACTATTAACGATATATGATTTGGCGAACACGGCCATGATTATTTGAGCTGGTGGCTTACTCAATAAAATCGTCTAATCGATCGTCTGTGCGGAGTCTTTGACAGTCTTTTATCTTTTTTTCTTATCATGGCAGCGACCTACGTTGCTAAGCGAGACCTTACTTTTTCTTTACAAGTCTATTATCTTGACCCCATCATCAGCTATTTGGGGTCGCGGCAGCATGACTATTTCTGTTATCTCAGTAACTACTGCATTTCTTTTTTTATATAATTGATAGGCACGCGTTTGACCACTATCTCACCTGATGGTAAGCGATGATGTGGTCGATGATGGAACGCGCTTACCTAGAAGTAACCTAGTACTCCATTCTTGACGGTGTGTGGTGTGTAAGTGGTGCGGATTCTATTGTGCACACACTAAACTAAATTCAGGCTATTCCTATCTTTCTCTCTCTACTAAAACAAGAAAGAGACAGACATAAATTAGAGCTGTCAAATTTAGTTGAACTAATATTTCCATACAAATTAAGCGTACACGTACATGTAAATTAAAAACTCGGTGAAGCACAAGGCGTAAACTAATTTGACATCTTTAACTTGGTTTATAGCTATAGTCGTCCTTTCTCGCACTGTATTTTAGTAAAAGATAGCGATTCTCTAATTTTAGTTTAGTTATCGAACAAGAGAATCGGCACCATTATCTTTTATTTTAAGTAATAAGGTTTAAAAGAGACTCACTCCGAGCAGTGACAAACCCATCCTATTCGCAGTTAACTCACAACTGCGTCGTAACACATTTTCTTTGCGAAAATCTCTTGTGTCCAACCGGTCTGTCCGGATAATCAACCCAGGACTTTATTTTTCTACTTTTTTCAGTTCTTCTAACAATTGTCGCTTCATTTACATATTTCCCACGTATCTGCATTGCTATATAAATGTTATTGTTGGCCTGTTTTGATTGGTTGATATTGCTTTGATGTGAAGATACTGTGGTTTTATAAGCATAGAGGAAAATTACTAACACTTCAGGTTTAAAAAAAAACATTATGAATTAGGGATTGTTTTCATCTTATTTTGCAGTATTGGTTTTGAGTTACTTTTCTGGTAATTTGTAGATATTTTATTGATTACAACGCAATATAACTAAAATAAATTTATACACAACAAAACTAATAGATAACTTATAAGGTATTTATAAAAACTGATAATAATTATATGAACTCATTGGGCATAAAAAAATTCAATAAAAAAATTGTAGCTTATTTATTTAAAAAGTCTAACTATTCAAAGTAGATCACATTTTTAGTGAACCCCAAAAAAACTTAATGATTTCGTGATGTTGTCATAAATTTATTGAAATCTGGTTTATATGTTGTATTATTTTAGTACCAGACACATCTCAGTTATGATTTTATTACAAGTGGTCGATGATGTCACTATACATATCTCCGCTAGCTAGTGATTAGGGATTATTATTTAATTGTTTTGGTATTTTACTAAAAGCGGCTTGGTTAAATGGTTAGTGTTAAAATATTTTTGATCACACCATTTTAGTTTGGGTTTTTGGGGAAAACATTAGTTTAATTTCATTATTTTATAATTATATAATCTCTGAGTTAAAAGCAGTATACTTATGAATACTGTATCAGAACTGTTATGAAATTTATAAAAATGTATCTAATGCTGCGGAAAATGTGTCACGTTTGTGAAAAGTTCCAAAACTATTACAAATAATTACGAATCTCTCGCGAAAAGTTCCGTATTATATTTTAATCTCTTAATTTGCATTGCTTGTGGTTACGCATAACTAATGCGTCTAGACAATACTTAGCACGCGGAAGTGTCTGGGAATTCGAGTTTTGATCGAGACATCTCATTACAATATTTATGTCAAATCATTTACCACAAATATTTGCGACATGACGTGCTTTTAAAAAATGTGACCTTTGCAATTTTACTAGTTTGTTTGTTTATAATTTTTGCATGAATTATGTAAATTATTCGAATTTTGATCTTAGTAGGTAATGACGCGCGCGGTTAAGTAGGTTATTAATAATATCACAGTAATTAGCAGTTGAGACATATTTCAAACTAAGCTTGAAGTTTAGTACACCTGTACCAAAGTGACTGAAGTTTCCGTCGAGAAAAACATACCAATTTTAAAAAGAAAACCCCAGAAACTATCTAACGTGTTTAAATAATATTTACTTATTATTTAAACACGTTAGATAGATAGAGATTTATGATATTGTAGACGTATTGAAGTATTGTAGACGTACTTCAATACGTCTACAATATCATAAATACACAAACCTCTTACATATATGTGCTACGTTATATAAATATAATTTATAAGATTGTATGTTCTAACATTTCGATTACGTCAATGGAAACGTAATCTGTCAATCGCTTAGAGATAAATGAAAAAAATCTTCCAGACTCAGTATGACTTTGACTTTTACAGTTAATGAGACTATTAATCTAGTTTTTTTTATACTAATATTATAAATTAAACATTTTTTTGTTTGTTTGTTTGTAACGAATAAGCTCCGAAATTACTGGACCGATTTTAACCATTTCTTCACCAATAGAAAGCTAAATTATAAGCGAGTAACATAGGTTACTTTTTATCCCGGGAAAAGTAACAGTTCCCGCGGCATAGGTCACGGGAGCGAAGCACGGGCAAAGTGCTAGTTTTAAACCAGATTGTATACTATCTGAAAACTGTATGTAAATAATATGAAGGCTATAAATAAAAATAACATAGGTAATACAAGACTTGCTCTAAATTCCTAATTAAAATACATTTGAAAGGTGTATGTTTGACATGTATTATTATTATAATTTTAATTTTATTTGGAATGAAATGATCTGAAAGGAATGGATAGAAATAAATGATTTTTTAATTTGAATTTGAATAATCATGAAATTAATGGAGGAGTACTTCGACGCCTAAGCATATTCTGATTTTTTTAAATATATTTTTATATTGTATGTAGTTAGGTTTTAGACAGTTAGTTTTTAGATAATATTTGATATAGGTATGTTAGAAGATTTTTTTGATGCATTAAAGTATGTATTGAGTTCCATCACTGTATGCAAATAGGATTTGAAAATAAAAGAAAATCATGAATATAAATGCCAAATTAAAGTATGTTAAATTACAAGAAAAGTGATTTTGAACATTAAATGACTTAAAGAATTTACATCTTTTTTCTATGATTTTTCTAATATTTACAAAAAGTCACCGCAACTTTTTATATAATTGTTGTACACGCTTCAATTCATCTCTTTACATTTCTCGTCAAAGACTAAAAAGTTAATCAAAAAATTATAGCGCCACAAGAAATATCTAAATGCAAGTCACCGCAATGCGTCAAAGGTAATATCCGAACCGATCCGTGTATCCGGACTTCCGAAGTCGGATATAGATACAGTTCATAATTTATTCCTAGATTTTCTAAGAAACACTCAGACGGATATGGGATTTTATAGTTTTTACATGGTTCACATTATGGTGAACCGTTGTCATAACTGGCATTTCAAGAACATCTAGTTCAGTTTTCTAGAATTTATTATGACTATCCTATATCCTAAGATGAAATTACCCAACGTGTACGTACGTATATTCAAGTGAATCTCGAAAACGGCTGGGTTTTATTGTGTTGTATTGATTATTTGTTATTATTCAATTCTGTGCACGCCTGGAATATTTTGATTGGTACTTGTTAGACATTATATTACTGCGAATACCCTTGACTGAACTAACCTAGATAAAGTACATAATATTATGTACTTATTTGCAATTCAAGAGTGTAATTATTTAACCTGTCTACAAGATTATACAAGTATAGCTTTTCTATGGACATAGCTAAGTCATTTTTTTTTTTCTTGGAGTAATTCTAACAATAGTGGATTGGCTACTATGGTGATTGTAGACAGTTGGTAATAAATCCAATGACCGTCTTTATATAACACAACAATGTACGCGAACAAAGTAATACTAATTCAGTTATTTTGACCCCGTTTAGGTACGAATTGAGACTATTTTCTTTTAAGATTACATGGGCTTACATAGGTACACAAGTTATTAGTCCGATTAAATTAATAGTGTCCGTTTTAAATTATTATTATTATATTCAAATTTAAATTATTATTATCTATTTTAAATTATTTTTGTCGGATTTAATTATTATTGTCTAATTTAAATTATTACTGTCTGATTTGAATTATTATTATTATTGTCTAATTTAAATTAATATTAATTTATTGTTATTATTAATTAAAAGGTCTCAACATTAAAAAGATTGATACCTATTATGTATCAAGATAGCCCAAACAAAAGTATTTTTTATTACTTACTGGGGTACTTACTTACCTCTTACTCTGTAATGCAGTTGATTGTTGATGAGAAACAATAAAAACATTTTGTATTTTTTTTTTATTTTGCTTTTTGATTAACCTAATATTATTACAAGTCCTTTGCACTATATTTTTTGCAAACCGATTAAAAATAATAATAGCAACCTCTTTAATAATCGCCAAATCTGTAGGAAGTATGTGTTCCGTTTAAAAAAAATGGCCGACAATGTGCATTGACGTCATGGCATTGTCGACCAATCGGCGAAGAGAACGAGCGTGACCGTACGAGAGCCAGCTAGAGCCAGACCTTGGGTTTTCCTACAAAATTTCGCTCAACCGTTTATGGTAGTAAAAAATACTTCTGTAATGCATGCGAATTGTTACAATTCTAAATATTTTTTTTAAGTGACATAGTTTTAAAAGTTGTATCGGTAGGTATTATTCTGAATCTAGTTATTTTTAAGAAATTGTATGTATTCGTAATCTTTCAAGGTTTATTACTTGGCGGTTTGTTATATTGATATGACAGACCTCTTGTAGTCTAACCACAATATAATTTAATTTTTCAAAGCTGTATTCAGTAAACCATTATTTTTTTTAAATCCATACATTTTTATAATATTTACCCTGCCGAAGTCTGTGTTTTATAATAGCAACAACCTAAGTCTTTAAATAAAGAGTGAATGGGTTTCGTCTAGGCAAGCGTGCTCCAACGTCAAAAGCATCATCACTTACCATCAGGCCCTCTAGCCAAATAACTTTTCTATTATCGTTTACGCTAACACTTAGTACAAAATGTATGCACATGACATTACCTCCGTAGAGAAGTGTCACGTGACTTATCGCAGGTAATGTCATTGCCATACATTTAGTTCTAAGTGTTAGCGTAAATGATAATAGAAAATTTATTTGGCTAGGTTGGGCAGGTGAGATAGTGGTCAAGCACGAACCTATTAGTGATAAAAAAACATAAAATCCTTAGTAGGTCAAAAGATGAAGTAATAGCTTATTATCTACCGGCAGTTATTAGAGATGAGAATCCCAAAAAGATATTAAAACTTGTACAATTTTCTTTTTAAAAAGCTAACGTTAAAAAAAGTTTACATCATTGTATCGGCTTGAATGAAGCTAAAATTAGATTCCTGTTTCTAAACCGTTGCTAAGCTGAAACTCACGAAAACAGACTACCTTTTTGCCATTACAGTTGATTTTAATGGAAACAAACTGTCCGTTAGTGGCTATAAATCTTTTGTTATAAACACAGATACATATATCTTGTTGAAACGTTTAACCTTATTTAACATATCTAATAACTACCGTTTTGTATTTGAAACTATAGAGTTACAGTTAGATTTAATAATTACAAGTTTTAACGAGTGTTCTTAGCTATTAAGTGACAATTTCTTAGTACTATTAATTTTAGAATGGTTTTACATTCTAAAATTAATGTAGTACTTTTAAGGTTTACGAATATGCAGTTTTAGATTTTCTTGAAACCAAACAACAGAAAGTACAGACTGTTGTCAGCATTATCTGACCCACCCTAAAATCAAACGACTTTGGACCCTCTGCATGTAACATTAAGGTTTATTTAATTTATATGAGCTTATCAGACAAGTGCTCGAGCACTCGATGAACAAAAATACAATAATAACACAGACACGCAAATTTGATCTTTAACACGTAACGTAATTTTAGGGTGGGTCAGATAATGCTGACAACAGTCTGTACTATAAAATCCGTACAAGAAAACTAACCTCTATTTTCATGTAGGTACGTGTTGTCATGTACCTATATATTCAAAGGGTCAAGTTATTATGTTTTTTTAAGGGATTTTCGTACACTTTGTGACGAATGTGAAGATGTCAATGCCATCGTACAGTTACAAATACAAAATGACCAAAAAACGTAATCTAATTTCTTACTAATTAATTCTAATATCATAAGTGAATGAAATTCTATTGTTTTTTTATTACGGTTGTTGGTCGTTATTTTTGTGAACCAATCCAAGCAACTCACAAGATGGCTGATTAACTTAACTCACGAATATACAAAGTCATGATAAAATTCCACGTCTGGACAAACTATTAGGTTTAAAGAATCTTGTATTTCTCACAAGAACATGATACAGTTCACTTACATGAGATTATTAACAAATTAATCGACGTCTAATGAAGAAATATGTAAAGGTAGAGTTAGTAACAATAAACATTTAGGTACATCTAAGACAAGTTCACACAGCTGGCTAATCAGTTACCCAAAAACACCACTGTATGAATGTGTAAGTATTGTGTTTGTGTGTATCAGTGAACAACCAGCATAGTGTTGTTCCATCGCGAAACCAGCTACGTAATAATAAATACCTAACTTCATGTCGTTGAATCGTATGTGTGTTCTATTTTTTTCTCACAGTCCCAAATATGTCTAAAAATATATCAAAATCTAACCAAATACAGTCTAGTTATCCGTGACTTAAGTCGTAGAAAGAGGTTATATTTTAGCAGACTGTTTGCACAGTTGTATTATTATAACACTACGTTTGAATGAGATGTCTGTCTGAGATTGCATTAAATTGCCCATTACTTTGACGTATGGGCCTTGAGCTTCCCCTGTTTTGTGCTGACACCTTTTTTATATCTTTTTTATTTATTTGCGTACAAGAAGGCACATACTCGTATCATGTAACAATAAGACGAGAGAAAACCTTAATAGCTATTAAGATACAGTTGACTCCTGTGTTTGGCATATCGTCGGAGATATTATATATAATTTGCATAAGGCATAATTTTCAATGTTTTATCATACCAAGTTCCACCTTATGGAAAAAGCTAGTTACGCGCTATTGTAGTATCACCGACGATATCTCTCACGATATCAACATGTAAATCTCATCTGTACATCATCTGCCTAGCCTTTTTCCCAACTATCTTGGGGTCGGCTTCCAGTCTAACCGGATGCAGCTGAATACCAGTACTTTACATGGAGCGACTGCCTATCTGACCTCCATAACCCAGTTACTGGGTAATACGATACCCTTTGGTAAGACTGGATGTCAGACTGCTTCTGACGACCCGTAACGACTGTCAAAGATCCACAATTGACAGCCGGGACCAACGGCTTAACGTGCTTTCCGAGGCACGGAGGAGTCTCGGTATGTAAAGATGGTCACCCATCCATGGACCAACCCCGGCAAGCGTAGCTTAACCTTATGAATCGACCCGTGCGGCTGTTATTACTTTAGCCACGAGCTCCTCTGTAAATCTCATCTGTACATAAAAGCAGATAATCTTCATAAAGCTATTATAAGTTAAAAACTATAACAAATACAGCAAAACTTTGCCAAAATATTTACCGTTATGACATCTTTATCAATCCCGCTACAACTGCTACGAAATTCGTAGCAAGTAAGAATGATGCAAAAATAAATTCTTCTTTTGCGTCTCCCTCTAATCTACTTTGTGTACTAACATAAGGTCAACCAACTCTAGATTAAGAAGAGTTCAAGCAACTCCAGTGCTACTGTAGCCCGATATGCTCATGCTACGTCGTAGCACCCTCTACGGGATCCCGTAACCCTTTGTTATGAAAACTGTAATAGTAGGTATACATGATTATAAAAAAGTAATACTGAGAGGTAGACTCGTTTGTTTGTGTGAAGTAAACTCTGAAGCACTGATCAAATTATGAAAATTCTTTGAATATTAGATGGCAACACCATCATTGGTTGTCATGGGCTACATTTAATCCCAGAAAAGGTTCGGTTTCTGAGGGATTCACAACGAGAGAAAAAAGGGAGTATAGGTGTAATCGTACTACTAGAACATTAGACCAAGTCGAGGACAGTAAACGTTACAAAATTAGCATAAATACCACTGCACCGTAAATGGAATCAAATACTTGTTTTTGTATGCTTTGTAGAACATAAAACGTGTCAGTCTGGTATAATTATCCAGTGTTTTATTTTTTTTAGAACTAGATGAAGTAGTCGGTATTTCCCAAACGTTTTCGACAATTAAACGGATGTCAAAGTGTTAAATTTATTGTCGTCTAACGATTTTTATTGAGTAGAAATAGGATGTGTAGATGTTTTGATCAGAATTAGAATTTATTGTTGGGTAAGTCCGCCTTCTTAGATTAAGCTTAGTCTGTCTCTTTGTCTTGTTAATCGTTATATTCTACAAAGCCAGCACTAAAAATAGTTTAGTAGTGAATCATGTCTTGATAGAATTTTGATTGTCAACAAAACCCTTGTCACTAACAAACGTCAATTAACTATGAACCTCAATAACATGAGATTTATGAACTTTAGAAACCAGTTATTAAAAGCATCTTTAGCCAATTAGCTCGTACATAAGATGCTAAACATAATACTGACATGAAGTTGGGTATATATCTAACTATAGACAGTATGTGTGTTTGTAACCGGCTCTTAGTTCCTTGACACTGCTTTTTGTTTAGATGCCGTTAGAAAACAACGAAATGCCGGTACTATGTTAGTAATTAATCAACGTATCTCAATAGACTTATTTGAAGATACATAACATCCTTCAAAAGAAGTAGGTATGTATAAACAATAACAACAACAACTGGTATGTTTAAGATGCAAAGTGCTTATGTAAGGATCCAAATTTTCGTATCCACGTGGTAAGTAAAGACCTCACTCACTTGATTCTTTCTTCCACACTCACTGAATGTAAAATCACTCACACAGTCAAATATCCGAACAGGGGTGGGCTTGTGTTGCATCCATAGCGTTGAGGTTATAATGCCGGCCGGCGAGGATGCCCGATGAAACAAAAAAGGTTCCAAAATCAAATGTTTACAATCACTGTTTATATTATACTATGTTTTCAAGTTTATTATATTTCCCGGCTTTTTTTTGGCAACACGAGTGCGTGTGTACGGCGGATAGATCACACAGCCACTGAGCTCGGCGCCCGCGCACGGAGCCTTTGCCTCAATGAGCGGCTACGTCACCACGGGAAGTACGCTGCCACTAAACTAATATAACAAATACTTCTCACATCGAACCGCTCCGTCCAACGTCATACGGCACTTAATTATTTTTCTATGACGCTAATATGAAAATTGAAATGAAAGACGAAATTAAAAAGTGATTTGGTTCAGGTTTGTTTGCATTGTGTTAGTTTCGTTTCATATCCTGTACTTGTTTAATTTGAATGGTTGACGAAATTGTGTAAATTTTTCCGTAAACAAATGGCTTGTGCTGACGTGTTAATGTAAGAAATTGTTTACTAATAATATTGGAACATTTTATCTTTGCTGGCTGTGACCCAAAAAAAAAAAATTGTCAATTTTATCGTTAGGACTTCGAAATATTTGTTACAGTGACATCTCTTTAGTTCAGTTTTGTTTAAATAAATCTGCCTCAAATAACCGTTTCATAAGATTAATGATCATAATTATAATGGGTTCCCACCTATGAAATTGGCGTTTTTTATCTCACAAATGGAGAACCTCGTCACTTCTATGATTTAAAATATTCATCAATTGCTTGATATTCTATCGAATACTGACCATCATAGACAACTGCCAATAGTAAAAAAACTTATTACTTATAGTTTTTTAGACAAAAAAAAATACCTTAAAAATGACTCCTCTTTTTGTTAGCAGAAATGACCACTGTTTGTTTTAACTTAGCCATAACTTATTTTTATTGCTTAATCTAATTTGCATACGTTATCTTAGTTTTTAAATATTATTGCATTAAGAAAATGTTAGTATAAAAAATGCAACTTCTTTAAAATTCTCCATACAAAACGCTGATTTCATAGGACCTAATATTTGTTACACCTCTTTAGTTTGGTTTTGTTTAAATAAATCTGCCTCAAATAACCGTTTCATAAGATTAATGATCATATAACTACGTAAAGTACCATCCATAGTCTACAAGATAAATTACAGCAGAATGCATTTAGAGGTATTATGACAGTACGTAATAAGTTCTAATCAAACCTTTATCTTGACTACCTTGAGAATTATGATAACAATCTATATGTTACATAGAATTAGGGTTAACCCACCCTCATAGCTATGGGTGAACGAGTCGTGAGTCGTGATGGTGATGACGTCACTGACCCGCGCCTTCCGCAGTTCATTCATTCAGTAATAATAGTACAATACGGACAAAGAACGTGTATTGTACATACACACACATACATACGGCCGTACGTCAGTTCTTACACGTGAGAAAATAACAATACACATTTTGGTCGCACGATCTAAATTAAGTTAAAATCGTTTTCCTTGATCATTAATCAGTATTGTTTTGATAAAGTGAAGAAATTGGCTAATTATTTTATGTTAACTGAAATCGTGAAACGTAGTACTAAAGACATCAACGGGATGCACTTTCTTTTACACAAAGTTTCATGCAAAACGGTGACAAAATTAAAACTTATAATAGGATTTAGAAACTTTACAAGAGGATGAAAACCTTTGTATAAACTGATTTTATATGTTGAAGTTTGAAAAGTAGCAGAAACTTTTTTAATCTTAAGGTGAAGGCTCCAGGGTAGCCCGTGAAATTCAAATTTTCTTATGTTTTTTTTCCAATTTTCAGGTCAGAATCAGGTTGTATGTTGGTCAAAATACATAAATATATATTTACAGAACTGTAATCATTAAAATCATCAATGCAACTGTCTCACTTAGAATTGATTCCAAATGTCATGATTTCATGAAATACTTACATTTGGCATCAATTCTAACTGAAAGAGTTGTGTGTCGTGGGCTACCCTGGCGCTTTCACCTTAAATGAAAATGCTGCTATTCTGCCACATAAAATCGTGATTAAAAAATAGGGGTGGGGGTAGGAGGGTGAAACATACTTTACAACCTATTCTCATACCTACCAAATGTACAAAAAAAACATTAAAACCGGTCAAGTCGTTTTGGAGGAGTGCAAACAAACACCGTTGACGAGATTTTTACTCATTGAAGATAATATCTGTGTAAATTATCCCACTGGAGGAAAAACCTCTTTACCACACAGAGAAGGCACAAATATAATCACCACACATGCCGAAAGCATGTTGGTGATTTTAGACTTGACTATAAGTCTAGGTTCCTAACCAAATGTGACAACACTAAAATGATTCGTGGATCTATTTATAACTAATAGTTATGTAAGTGGGATTGCCGGCTTCTTAGATAATATTTAAAGTCATTGTGTTGTTTTATGTCATGCGAAAACCCATTCATAAAGCACACCTACGCTAGAACATGTTGTGTCGTGTGCAATTACTTTTAATAGTTTGCATGTAAACATACCTACTTGGATAAGTCACCGCTTTGTAGTAGTGGGTTGAACAAGGGCAAATCACGGCTTATCAGGGGTATCTCCCAAGAAAATGATCTGAGGTAAGGTACCATTAAATTTAGCTGTCAGTCCCTAGCATCATCAAAAGTCATTTATTCTAACTTGGCTAAGTCAGCACTTTTTGAACTTCAAAGTTCCACATGACGACAGTCCCCCAAAAACGCCCGCCCATCACCACTTCCTTGTGTTTTAGCTAGGATGAAAAAGTGGCGCAACAAACTCCTCAGCAATACATCTGTCTGTTAAGGGTCTACTACCGGCGAAGTGGCGCCCTTGGCCGCAAAAACGGCCGTTTCTGGCACTTTTGCCTACTACTTTGGATACGAAACATTCTGAGTCCTGTTTTAACAACGTAAATATACTTTATCCTCATTGTAACAAACGTGACGTTGAATTCTTTAATATTTTTTTCTATGCTATGCTACGATTTCTTATTCAATGAGGGCGCCACTTGGCCGGTAGTAGGGCCTTAAGTTGGAAAAATTTGAACTTATACACTTGTATTTGTATGCATCGAATCGACCACTTACTGCAAACTCACTTCATGTAAGTTTTAATAGCAATCGATAGCTTTTGGTATTAAATGAATTTAGGAAGAATCTGGGCTATTCTGAACTAATATTCTTTCATTTTTGCACAATCGAGACATTTTCGGTACATAGAAATTAACATTAAAAGGTTTGCTACTAGGTATATACTTATCTATAAAACATTAAGACACCAAAAGAAAAATATTTAAATTCGTAAACACAGGTTACTAAGTTTAGAGTTACTGCTCATTCAATTGTAATAAGGCATTCGTAATGGCCACCAAACGGCTTTAAAGCCATTAAAATACTGCATCTTTTGAAGTAACTAAAAAGGAGGGAATAGCCCCAAATATGCAATTGACTATCGTTAAGCAATCGTCGAATAAAGCGGCGTCATTGTGCGTCATCACTTTTGTTAAAATTTCAATGTTAAATAAACTGAAAGATGACAAATATGTAAAGATAACAAATTATTCGGAATAATTCATTAAATATTCGGAATGATAATTTTTTTTTTTAGAATTTCTTGCAATTTATTTTTTATATCTTTTGGTATACTGAAATTTTTCGCCGAAGTAAAGATTTGAATTATAAATAAGATAAAAGATAAGCAAAAAATTAAAAAAAAATACATATTTGGTAGTTAATTATTGGCAACTTAATTAATTACCTGATAGTCCTCAGCCACAAAATAAGATCCTCCGTAGTTTCGCCAATAGTAATCCCGAACAGGCACCATCCTTTTCGATTAATATTAAAAGTGTCCGCAGACAAATAAAACTTTTAAAATAAATTGTATCAGTAGGTATTTCAAAATGCGAAATCACTTTTTTACTATCTATTCGAACAGCTGCTTTACTTTAAACAGTAAATAATATTTATTAATAAATAAATTTTAAAATTTATTGAAGCGAGAAGATCATTATTTTTTCAATAATTATTTTTATTGAATAACTTTTTACGACTGCGAGCCGCGCGGCTGTCTCCGTGGAAAGACGTAACTCTTTTTAACATTTTATCATTTTACACTTCGATAAATATATTGTTTTTATCACGTCATTTTATCGTAAGGAGCAAAGTTCGCTTCAAAGATAAGATAGCGCAACTTTTTCACAATTCAGGCGCCTCTTTTAAGGAAACTTGTGTTTTACAAGTTCATAATTAATAAAATCTTGAGGTTTTTATCTGATTGCGATTGAACCAATCACGCTCACAGCACTGATTTTGTAATGGAAAAATTATAAAATTATATTTTTAGTTTCGTGATGAGTATGAAATAAATAGATTTTTATCTCCGTCCATATCCTGAAAATGGAAAGATTGTTTTGATGTAGTAGACAAGTTAATAGATTTTAAAATTAAACCTTAAACACTCGTTTAGTAACTTTATTTTCTCTAGTAAAACTGTTACGTTTTTGTGTTTTCATAATTTTACTTCAACAGTAAAATCACACGCTATGGATATTTATTTAAAACAAAAATCATGGTCCAAACTTTTTTGTATCTCAATATTCTAAATCGGCGCGCTATCACAAAAAAAAAAAAAAACAAGTCATTGCTCTCCTGTTATTAAATATAAATGGTATTTTTAATTACCATAGCCAATTTAATTAAATAAAAACCTGTGGTTTTTTTTTTGAGTAAATATTGGCCACTTATATTCCCATCTTAAAGATTTTTCTCAGAAACTTCTAAACATACCTACATAATTGGTTTTTAACTAATAATAAACCGGCACTCTAGATAGTTAGTTAACACAGTTAAGATCAGTTTGGTACAGGTTTCTGTGAGAACATTATCCAACAAATAAACCTAATTTGTACGGACTTAATTATTGTTTATTCAAAAACAAATATTATTTGGTGAACCACAATCTCTGGTTTTTGGAAAATTTTCCTACCTAGGGCATATCAGTTGACAGTAGATTTACTCCTCGGTAATATACATTGACTATGCATTGACTTAAGCCACTTAAGTTATAGTAGCGTCTTTGTATTAAGGCATAGTCAAAATTTATTACTGAATATTATGTCACATGAAGTATTTTATTTGGAAAGGAATAAGGCAGCATTTTATGTCACCACAGAAGGTGATAAGGCTCTTTTGCAATGATAAAAAAATAAACTATTATCCTGCAATGCTCTAAGTTTACAGTTTTCTACATATTTTACAGACAGGCCTACACCGTCCTGTCATTAATACTATGATATGAAAATTATATAAAAGCCATTTATTTTTGAAGTGTAACTGTGGAGTCCCATTTTCTTCTCTTAAAGAACCCCCGGTCTCCGGTTCTTCCCTTAAAGAAACAATGAATTGGACTTTACTTATCTTTTGACGTTTTAATTAAATAAAATGTGAAAAAAATGTCGTGAGGAAAGTCCTGTGCATGGATTTGGATGGCTATAGGAGTAGGGGAAGGCCAAAGAAGCGATGGATGGAATGTGTGAAAGAGGATATGGGTAAAAAGGGGGTGACTACAGAGATGACGGCTAACAGAGAAGTATGGAAGAAAAAATCATGTTGTGGCGACCACAAATAAATTGGGATAAGGGAAGGAGAATGATGTTTTAGTGAAATAAAATAACATTAAAGCTAACCGCTGGCTTGTGATTTTTGTCACCGTGACTTTTTGTTACCCAGTCGAATGCCTTGAAAATACATGGGAGTGCGCTGATCATGGTGACGTGACAATATGGTGACAAATAGTTCCTAGGTGACTTAATTTTGAAGGATATACCGACGTAGTTTAGAATACAGAGTGTAAAATTTTCCTTGAAACAATCTTTTAGTGTATATGGGATGCACCCAGTAGCGTTTTTTTTCGTTACATTTTTCTCCTTCTTATTTCTAGAGCACTTATTATAGCTATATGTACGAAATTAATTTCAAGATTGAGCGCGTTTTGTTGCCCAGTGACTTTCAAGTGGGCGCATCGTGGGTGACAGTGACAAAAAGTCACGCGACAAGAAATCACAAGTCAGCGGCTAGCTAGCTAGTATTAAATTGCTTAGCTTGTTATTTTGTATCATTGGAGGTTACAACATTCTTAGGCCAGTTCTAAAAGCCTACAGATAATTATCACACAAACACAACACATAGTTCTATACCGATTGTACTCATTCCGTACTATTTTATTGTCGTTTGAAGAGTATCAATCCCACCGTTCACCTTGACCGCATAGTGTTTTCCCGTCCTATGGCTAGGATCCGCTTGGCTGTTGGATAAAAGGAACCTGTCGTGAGCTCATTAGCAACCACACGGACTGTGGGTATTAATGTACTTGATAGACGGATACTGAAGACCATCTACTTGGAGATTTCTGGGGAGGTATGGGGCAGTTGTAGAAGTAGATATGCTGGGAGCAGGAATGAAGTGATAGCAAAATAAATATGACAATATACTATGGACCATCAACTAGGAGTTATCAGAGGTTTGAGGCATTAGCGTTAGAGAGAATACACTATCAGCCGAAGACCGTATTAGTTAGTTCAACCCAAATTCTTTAACACATTTTCGGGAATGAAATGAAGGCAAAAATTTAATGTGTCAAATCTAGGTTGAATGAAATTTCAACAGATAATCTCATTACTTGCCTTGAATATGTGACGCTGCTGTATTTACTTTCCAGAAACTGGGTGTTAGAGAAGATACATAGAAATTATACCTATTTAAAGGGGGAAAAACCTACAAAAGGCGCCTATACTATTGTGTGTGTGGGATGTTTACCTCAATAAAACGACCCCGGTGATCACCATCAGCTAATGGAAGGGTTCCCGTGAGCTCTTAAATGACCAGGTGGTCTTTTAAGAACCCTTAATACCCCCTCTGGACAACGCCTGTTTGGGCACATCGCTGGGGAAACTGTAAAGGGGTTTCCCCTCAGAGTGAGCCTCACTGTGCACGCAGCACGTGATCACTATGCCTTGCGTCTTTCCTAGGATCATTTGGTGGGCTATAACTGGTGCCTAGCTAACTATAAAAAAGCTAAACTATCAGCCGAAACATAGCCAGTCTTATTTCCTTATAGATACAGAAGCTCTCAAATTTTTGAGTCGATAGATTGTTCATTTAAAGTCGTAAAAACGGTTTTGATCACCTGATTTTTAAAATCACAAAAATTAAAAATCATGTGATTATTCACACACGCCTCTATATAGCTTTTTACTGATTATCTGACCAATCAAACCACTAGAAGGTGGCTATTTTAATTAATCGCAAATTGATTCCTAGTGGATATTGTGATGTAAAATTGGCGTAGTTTTGTGTCTCAAGTGTCTACGCAACTGGACAATATGTGGAATAATTGAAATAGGCGCGATCTCGGTAAAATAAAGCTGAGAATTTTGACGTAGTATTGACTACCACAGAGAAGCTTGCTGAGAAGGCTGACTAGACTCATTTGCTGACAAATACTGCAAAAACATTAGAATGTGTTACATCTGCATTCTAATGGAAAAAAAATGACAGTATTCTGTATCTAAAACTATATGCTTTCTTAACTTGACACTGGCTAAATGCACAAACCATGCGAAGCCAAAATTAAAAAAAAGAACTAAGCAGGATACCAACTTACAAAATACAAAAAACACCTGCCAAGAGATTATTTATTAGCAAGGAGATTAATGTCTATTAATAAAAAAGATACACATATTTGATCGTGACATAATTAGGAAATGCAATCGAGTGAATGGGTGTACGATAGTCGTTAGTGAGATTGATAGACTGTGGCACACAGAAAAACCTAATGGTAACTCGTTAATTCTTATCATATGAGAGCACACGTTGTGGACATCACGTTTACTAAAAATACTACACACGTACTACCACGTTTACTACAGTGAGTGGAAAATATTTTTAAGCTTAAGAAAAGTCAACTTTCCTCTGCAACTCAAGATTTTACATGCATTATTAGTTATTTACCATATTTTCAATAAACGGTCAAGTGTATGTCGGATGTCGCACATTTAGGGTTCAGTGCCAAATTTTAGTATTTTTTAGTAAAATATACCTATTATTAAACATTCTCACCAAATTTCAATTTCCTTTTTAATTTTGTGACAAACGACGGATAGACAGACAGACGCCGAGACAGACAGATGGGCATGTAAGTGACAGCAATAGGGCTCCGTTTAGACCCTTCGGGTACGGAATCCTAAAAACTGACTACGGTGACTTAAAATTTAATTTAATTAGTCACCTCAGTCAATTAGTATTTCTTTGTCACTTTAGGATTTGTATTATGGCATCAAAGCCTTATAAAACGTCTTGATTCTCAATTTTCTGATTGACTGAAGAAAACTCCTTGAAAGGTGAAAAGTCAAACTCGGTCAAACAATTGACTTGAGATAGAAAATCGACCTTGAGTGGTTAGCTTGCGTGTTTTGTGCTGAGCTCACGTAACGCGTCATACGTCCACCCAGTAATAGGACTCGCCCATCAAAGAGCGCTGTCCGAAATTATACGCATTATTAATTTATTACACATAAAACAGCAAGTATTAAACTAAAACACTTAGATTAAATTATAAATCATTAAATGATCTTTAAAATGGTGAAGATTTCATAAAAATACGCTTTATAGTTTTTGCGTGATTCTCATTTTTTATCCGAGTTAGACATAACTTCACAAATTAATTACACTATGTTACAAAAATATAATTTCAAATATTCTCATAACAAATGACGACGAAAATTGTCTAGAGTAACATATATTTTTTTCAAAGAAATAAGAGAAGTCGTTTAGACGTGATATTCGAAATTTAAAACCATTAAAAGTCGTATAACTGCGTCTTACGTATACAATTGCGCAAAAAGTCTATTGACACAATTAGTTGTGACTTCAATCGATAGCGTCATCTCTTTGACACACATTATTAGCTTTGATGTTATTAAGTGCGACAGATCACGTACACACCCCTTGTCTTTTTATCAAAAACTGTACAGTACAAATACTGATAATAAGTTATCTCAATATCTATATTGTAGTATATGTTAGGTTATCGCGTGGCTAAAGTTTAGTTATCATGACTTCTTTGAAATCAATAGGGTGATATATCATTGTTTAAATATCCAGAAAAAAATGCTTTATTTTAAACTGTGTAAAAAGACTTGATTGGATATTTATAACGTCAAATTATCAAGCATGTATTTTCCCTGAAGTCATAGGGGGGGGGGAGGGGGGGGTTGGAAATCGTCCAATGCCATCTCCCGCTCTGGGTGGAGCGGGAGGGCGTGTCAGACTCTTACTGACTAAAACCCACCCCTGTTCCTTCCTTGCCTGAGTGCCCAGGGGAGCGGTAACTCTGTTACGAGTTTAGTGTATGAGAGACTAAACGCTCATTTTGGCAGGCTTTGGATTCAGGTTGTGGGTTCGAGCCCAGGCGCTAAACTTTGTGTAAATTATTTCATCACAACTGCTCAAAATAATGAAGAAAAACATCGTAAAGAAACCGGCATGTTCTAGAACCAAAACGTCGAAGACATGTGACATCCACCAATCCGCATTGGGGACATTATATGCTAATTGTGCTGTGGCATGTTTTATTTTAACTGGTAAAATCAACTTGGGAGTATAGATTAGAATTTTCTAGTGGTTCAACAAATTGTACCTAATCGGGAATGGAACCTACTGTCAAAGAGTATTCGCATTGGTTATTACTATTCCAACGAGGCAGTGTGTAATATTCATGTTTATACCTACAAGTTTATGATTATTATGTTTGATATGAATTGATATAAAGTTTATTAAGGTATTTTTTTGCGGTGATTTCCCTTTACACAGTGTGAGTTTGACAAATTAATGTACTGTCGTAAGTAAATAGTGAAAAGTCAATTTCGTAAACGATTTATTATCACTTTTTGCAAAGTTAGTTTTTAATTTCAATGAACCCGAAGCCATCAACTTGCAGAGTTGACTTGCATATATTGGATATATTTGCTATAAAACTGATTACCTAGTCATTTAAAGTTACTTACATTTTATCATAGGTTCATAAATTATTTCATAACAATTTTCTCCTCTCTACCAGTGTCTACTAGTCTTGTAGTTATGTTCATGTCAAATTCTTGAGCACTAAATTGAAAGATAGTTAAGTTAAAACACACTAATGAGTGAGTTACATAATTTCACTTAGCTTGGACAAGTGTAAATATATAAGTACTTACACTTATTACGGCTCCTTACGATCAATTTTGAAGAAAGACTTTTATTTTCACTTGCAGCTATATTTAGAATGAGCGTCGCAAAAGTGAATGTTTGGGATCGTCTTTAATTTTAATTAAATGCATAATAATATATTTTCTTAACTAATTAAAACTAATAAAATCTAGGACATATACACATTCCTCACGATGACCAAAAATTCAAAGACATGTGACATCCACCAACCCGCTTTGGGCCCGCGTGGTGGAATTTGAGCCCACACAATCTCATAGAGAGGAGGCCTATGACACAGCAGTGGGGGCATTAAAAGGCTGATGATGATGATGATGATGATGACGAATAAAATCTAAAATATGACGTCGAAAAACTCTTCCACATTGCTGCCGCCTGGTAATGTACCTACCCAAAAGACTGGCGGCGTTGTCACGTTGTATGACAATGCACCTCTATCCATTATTGTGGTTAGTTAAGTATTTTATATGTACGAGTATGTTAAATAGTATATAGCAATTGTTTAATAAACTGTAAAATTATAGAAAAAAATGCATGATTTGATATTTAGTACCGAAAGACACACAGCTCACCCCCCATTACAAGCTAATGATGAGTTCACACCGAAGTTATTTTTTGTAGAGCAACATTTTTAAGATGATTATGACAAAGGATTTTTATGTTACAAAATGTTGCTTCACAAAAAGTAAATTCGGTGTGGACGCACCATAAACATAACTAGAGACTTGTATACCCTCAGGAAATACAAACGTGAGACGTCAAAGCGGATGATGTCAGATGTCAGTTGTGTATTCAGATAAAACTATAACCGAGGAATGAGGAGTATAACTAATTGTGGTAGTCCAGTATTAAATTATTAAATTTAAATTATTATATTTAAATTATTAAATTTAATTATTAAATACAAGCGTGAGACGTCAAAGCTGATGATGTCAGATGTCAGTTGTGTATTCAGATAAAACTATAACTGAGGAAAGAGGAGTATAGCTAATTGTGGTGGTCCAGTATTAAATTATTAAATTTAAATTATTATATTTAAATTATTAAATTTAATTATTAAATACAAGCGTGAGGACGGCAAAGCTGATGATGTCAGATGTCAGTTGTGTATTCAGATAAAACTATAACTGAGGAATGAGGAGTATAACTAATTGTGGTGATCCAGTATTTCCATAAAGTTCTTAATAATCATTCCAATTACGTTCAATACCACGCACTAATTACAATAAAACTACTTTCATTAACAACATTTCCCTAATCAAGCCTCGGAATGCAGTTAACCCTTAAAGAAAACGAGATTGTAGCTAAATATACACGTAAATGCGTCTGAAATATTTAATCGTCAAAATGTATACTCGGTAGTACTAAATGTTTGTGCGACCATCGCGCGATACGGTGAGAGGAACCGGTTGTCAAGGTCTCTGGTTTTCCCTGCCCATGCCGCTTACAAAATGGCGGATTTGATCTTACGATTATTGCATGTGTCTTGTCTGTTGGTCTGTTGCTATGTAGGATTATGTTTGTTTGGCTTTGGAGAGCAATAAAAGGATTGTTAATGTGTTTTTTTTAAAGGGGGTTTTTCTGTGTTTTATCTGTTGAAAGAACTTTGTTTAGGTACCTAGGTTTTTGCCATGTGACTCTTTTCTTTTAAATTTAAAGACTCAGGTTTGAAGGTACTTATAAAAACATTTATTTCTACTTTTTTTTAGTAAAAGCTAAAAATACGGTTAACGTTCTTATTTTAGTTGCAATCACCGCAGAATAGACGCCAATTTCCGTTATTTAATTCCAAGCATTGCCAAAAAGTAGGTAGGTAGATAGAGACTAAAAAAAGCTTTAACATTAAAATAGGTAACAAGCGCTCAAACGATTACGCTTGGTCACAGACAATGGTCGAATTATGCAATCCAAAACCAAATCGAATACAAAATGGCTGCATACCTATTCCGTTTCATATTGAGCCGTGCGCGAAACTAATCGAAGTATTTTGTTTTATTAATACATCATTTTGAAAACTGGTACCTAACGAACTAACAAAGAACAATTCGTCACGAAAAAATATAAGTTAATCGTTATAATAAACTTAAATGTTATCAAAAGGTCAAATGAAAATCAACGCTCGTAACATGCTTGATTCTAAAAGCTTAACTTAATAAAAGTTCCGGCAAATGTCAGCAGATGGCGTTAGTAGTGAGTCTTAGCTTAAAATCGTGCCAGTCTAAAATTATTTTGTGCAACTTAGGTAGTCAAACATAACCTTTAAATGTCCTCAAAACCTTAGGCATTAAAGGCTTGAATGCTAAGCACTAATCCTCAAATCAATTTGCGTTAAGTTTTGTTCGAAAACCTACCTCACATGCAAACAGTAGCCACAATTATGCGTAATAATTACATGTATAACAAGGTCGTATCAACAAACGTAACACTATATACCCTGTGACGCAAACGAGTTTCCCTTTCACCATCGCTATTGGGCTGCGCAGGCGCATTCGATACATAAAATCGGTGCTCGCCGCCCACTCGATTATTCGTAACGATAAACTTGATTTGTGCACGATTCCCTTTGTTTGGTTCAGGAGCGAGACATTTATTGGACACGTTTGGTTGTTGTTACCTATACTTTTTGGTTTCACAAGAAATCTAAATACTTATAAAAATTGTAAATACAGTACGTTGAACAGAAAACGCCTGAAATATTTTAAAAATAGTTTATTTATTTTAAAGACGTCCGTCTTTACGCCTAAAAGTAATCTAACCCGAACTAGACCAAATTAATAGGTTCTAACTATTATTATACTGATTCTAAATTTGAATGACTGTTCAAAACCAGCCAGAACTTAAATTTTTATTGCCCTAAATGGATTGCAATGGGATTTGAACTTTGTCTTGTATAATGTAGAGTTGGTTCTCCCGATAATTATCTCGAACTCTGAATAACTAATTATACAAAAAAGTTCCCGCCGCGTCTGCCTGTCTGTTCGCGACAAACTCAAGAACTACTGTACAGATTTTCATGCGGTTTTCACCAATAGACAGAGTTATTCATGAGGAAGGCTTAGGTGTATAATTTGACCCGAGCGAAGCTGGGGCAGGTCACCAGTTCAATTATATAAGGTTCGCTTCAACAAGTAACCTTCCTAGAATGATCACATATATGGTTACGTTCTTTCTTTGCTAAGTAAATAAGTGAGCATGTGTAACCAACGTGCATTAGCTCAGTGATATTATGTGCATAGAAATATAATGATTAAATTATGTTGTAATTGTTCATAAATAATTTATTATACAGGAGTGTGATATCTTGGCTGCGTAAGAACAATGGGGCGATAATTATGTAATCTATTTCATTTTTTATAGGTCTCGCAAGCCCGGCTGTTGGCTAGCTTTATTTTTCATTTCCAGTTTCTAAATCTGACTCTTCTATACTAACTTTGGATAAAACTCTGGGAATTGCTAAGTGTATAAATATAAAAATAAATATTTAATAAAACGTTCTTCGAAAAGTCTCGGTAATTTTCCGTGAACCAACCATTATCACATGAATGGCCCGAATAAAGAAAAGTGCTAATAGAACCAAAATGGTTGTCCCTTGGCGTATATCACACCTCTGTGTAGAAAACTGTTAACTTAGCGAATACGCGATGCCTGTACAACAAAAACATATTTTTTATAAAGACACAAGCTTCTACCAGCGGATTCGCCCGCGTGGATTTAGTACATACTTCCCCATTATAAACTATAGCCTATGCGTTATTCCAGGCTATAATCTATATCCGTGAAAAATTTTATCCAGATTTGTTGAGCCGTTCTGGCGTTATTAAGTAACAAACATCCATCCATCCATTCAAATTTTCGCATTTAGGTATATACGAGTACTAGCTGACCCGGCGAACTTTGTATCGCCTCAGAATCAATACATGAATCCATTAAAAAAGCCATTTCATACAAATGGAGAAAATGATTTTAGTCCAAATTTTTTTTAACCGACGACAAAAAAGGAGGTTCTCAATTCGACCGTATATATGTTTTTTTATAGAGAAATTTTCTAATGTTTTATTAGTTATTCTGCTATTTGGGGCGAAGACAAATCCAACAAAATAAAGATCATAAAAATCGATCCCGCCATTACATGTAACTAACCCGACTTTGTTTTATATTATACAGGTGTGGTCATATTTTAAGAGCCGGTTCTGCCCATGGAAATGAATAACTTTCTCTAAGAAAAACGGAAAATTTCAAAAAAAAAAATTGGACTGTCCATACAAAGCTATCATCAGCTGATCAATACTTATCTATGAGGTATAATTTTTTTTTTAATTTTCTCGGTTTTTTTTATTTATTTTTTTTATTGTTGGTAGGCACACGTTAGACCACTATCTCACCTGATCGTAAGTGATGATGTGGTCGAAGATGGAGCACGCTTGCCTAGAAGTAACCTATTCACTCTTGACTTAAAGACTCCCAGGTTGCAGCTAACAGGAAACACAGACTCCGGTAGGGAATTCCACTCCCTAGCTGTACGCACAATGAATGTTTTCTCAAAACGATTTGTGCGTATGGATGGGATGTCCACCATGAACCGGTGGCACTTCGCCGAACGTCTTTCTTGAAGAAAGTTGTTCATATCGATGGGCAGATGCAGTTCTTAAAATATGACCACAAATTTCCGTTACACAGGATAAATACAAGCTGTCCCGGCAAACTTCGTACCGCCTCAGAATCAATGAACATATTATCTGTTTCATACAAAATCTATGAGAAAATGAATTTTCTTCATTAATTTTTTTTGGGTTTTTTTTTCGATGTTTTAACAGTTATTCTGCTATTCAGGGCGGAGACAAATCCAACAAAACAAAGATCATAAAAATTGGTACAGCCGTTTTTGAGTCATAAATGGTGTAACTAACCCCACTTGTTATAAAGATATATTATATGTATATTGTAGGATTTATTTACCTGTATAAAAGAACAATCAATTAATTTACTGTCGCAGAGTGATTAAGTTGTCAGAAATGGCAAGATATTTTTTTAATACAAGTTAATTATATCTAATATAGTATTGCAATTATTATAAATGTTACGTATTAATGTCTTCATTCACTGTGTGACATTAAATAAATATCAATCTTATATATGAGATACTTTAGGCTGAATAACTTCTACCAGGGTCGCGGGAGTGTTTGAGAGTCACCGCGACCCTGGCAAAGCCAACTGAAGGAACACGGTGGGTTTTAGTCAGTAAGAGTCTGACACGCCCTCCCGCTCCACCCAGAGCAGGAGAAGTTATTTGATGATTTCCCAACAACAACTCCACCCGCCTATACCTATACCTCATACCAACCAAATATACAAAAAAAAAAACATTAAAATCAGTCGAGCCGTTTCGGAGGACTGCAACTACAAACCCTGTGGCACGAGATTTTTATATATTAGAAGATCAATCTGCGTAGCCTTTTCCCAACTATCTTGGGATTGGCTTCCAGTCTAACTGGATGCAGCTGAATACCAGTATTTTACATAGAGCGACTACCTATCTAACCTCCACAACCCAGTTACTGGGTAATACGATACCCCTTGGTAAGACTGGTTGTCAGACTTTCGTTCTTCTGACGACCCGTAACGACTGTCAAAGATGCACGACTGACAGCCGGATTTCCGAGGCACGGAGGAGTCTCGGTATGTAAAGAAAGTCACCCATTCATAGACCAACAATGGATCAACCCCTTTTTTTTTTGCGGCTGTTATTATTTTAGCCACGAGCTTTTCTAAATAATCAAAAAATCCGCTAGATTATTTTTAACCCACGCCGCAACAAGAGGGGGGGGGGGGTTATAAGTTTGACCGGTATATGTGTGTGTGTCTGTCTCTCTGTCTGTCTGTGGCACCGTAGCTCTTTATCTCTTTTTTATATTATTTGAAAGTAGGTTTTCTAGCGATGATCCTTAGATATGTTTTATCAAAATCGGTTCAGCCTTTTCATTTTTTTTTTACTGTTCACTTTTCTTAAAGGCGTTGGGTTTTTTTTTTATTTAATTGGTATCTTGTATACAGAATAGCACTATGTTTTGAACAGATAAACTAGATTACCTATTACAAAAATTTATTTAACTTGCAATGTATGTATGTAACAATGTTTGTAGGGTGGAATCTTCCAACTCAAATTAGACCCACTTCACGATGTCCGATTAGGACTCAAATTTGATGTATATATGTATCTTCGGTGACAATACAATGATATGGTACCATGAAGCTGGTCTAATGATGGAGACGGAAGATGGCCATAGGAACTTCTGAACTAAACAAGATAAACCCATCAAGTCTGGGCTCGATTGATTTGTCTTGAGAAGCATTTTACGACTATATATATCCAGGGTCTGATGATGAAGCTGGAAGGTGGCCACTGCAGCTTTGTGATAAAACAACATAACTCCACCGAGCACATTTAATTTGAGACAGCCGGTATAAAAAATGTTTTTTTTTAACTATAAACTTATTTAACGCGGTCAAGTCCCTCATTAACAGACACAATTAAAAACCTATTGTTATGTCGACGCGCGGGGCCTGACGTGTTAAAGTAACGTTGAAAATTGCGACCAATAAATAAAAGATGATCGAAAAACAAACGATACCGCCTATTCCTAATTCCAAAGCTATTGGTCAATCGACTTGTCTAATTTTCCGAGAATGGCTCGCGTCTCGCCAGATCATTTAGTCGAATCACGGTTTCTGAATCATCACATAACGTTGCGAAAGTCGTAGCAGGAAAATGAAAGAAGTCAATTGTTGCCAAACGAATGTTTTGGCGAAGAGTTGAGACACCGCTTGTGAGTCAAAGTGAGATAATTACTTTGTTGGTTTAGTTATCTTTGCATCACGGTTTGTTGGCTGTGATGAAGAAACTGGGGTTTTTGTAGTTAATAAGCAATAATGTACAAGTGAGCGTGGTTTTGTTGAACTGGTGCCACGTAGGGATTTGATTTTTAGAGTCTATCTTCTAAGCTTGTTGCTAAAGTAATAACAGCCGCACGGGTCGATCCATCAGGTTAAGCTACGCTTGCCGGGGTTGGTCCATGGATGGGTGACCATCTTTACATACCGAGCCTCCGTGCCTCGGAAAGCACGTTAAGATGTTGGTCCCAATTGTCAATCATGTATCTTTGACAATCGTTACGGATCATCAGGAGCCCGAAAGTCTGACAACCAGTCTTAGCAAGGGGTATCGTATTACCCAGTAACTGGGTTGTGGAGATCAGATAGGCAGTCGCTCCATGTAAAATACAGGTATTCAGCTGCATCCGGTTAGACTGGAAGCCGACCCCAAGATAGTTGGGAATAGGCTAGGCAGATTGATTTTTTGATTAGCGGATTTTAAATTCAAATTCTCCATTAAGAACCTGCTATCAGTGTTCAAACAAAGCACATTAGTATCTATTTATTTTACTAATATTATAAATGTGAAAGTTTGTCAAGATGTTTGAATGTTTGTTACTCTTTCACGTAAAAACTACTGTACGGATTTAGATGAAACTTTACAACAATATAGCTTATACATCAGAATAACATGTAGGCTATAATTTATAATGGGGGGAATAACTAATTCCACGTCGGCTAAGCCGCTGGCAGAAGCTAGTTTTTATTTTATTTATAAAAGGCTTATATCTTTTTGGCCGAGTTTCGAAAAAGCAGGAGGTTCTATGTTCGACTGTATGTATGTATTTTTATGTTCGCCGATTTCTCCGTCAGTGCTTTTAGGAGCGATTTTCAAAATTCTTTTTTTATCCAAAAGAATATACTCTCGAGGTGGTTCCATATAAATTTTATCGAAATTGCGTCCGCGCTTGAGAAACTGAACAAAAACTAGAAATACGTATATCTAGATGACGTTTTTGTTTTCTCCAATTACGAGTATGTTTAAATTCTACGTTCCATGTTATTGGGGTTTTTAGTTCTGGGCTATAACAATTAAAAAGTGAAAAATAAAAACTTTTTTACAAAAAAAGCAACCGACTTCCAAAAAAAGAAAATATACTAAAAATAAAAAAATACCTCTAATTTAGGAAGTCGGTGTCAAATAACGAAGAAATAAAATACAAACACTGACTTCCGAAATTAAAGTTATTTTTAATTTTTAGTGTATTTTCTTTTTTGGAAGTCGGTTGTTTTTTTTTTTTTTTTGTAAAATAGTTTTTTTTCACTAGAGACGTTGACAGAATTGGTACATATATTGATTTATCAATGAAAAGCACTGGTCAGCAGTGACAATTTCACTTAAAAAACCATGAAAATTCATGTACAAATTATATTACTTCAAAGGTACGAGTAAGTATTGAACTACTTGATCATTATAAAACTGCCCTCCCTTCCTTTCAGCCACCCTAGGTAATCCAAAACTTTACCGATATCCTTCAAGATAATAATAATAACAATACCCACTTAAACAGCAGCAGCTGCAGCTTCAGCTTTGCGCAAGAGTTGTGATACTTCCTAGTTTACTAGGAACGAGATACTAGACCGGTTAATTGCAATACTAGTACAGGCTCCTAAGTAACTAGATATAAATAGTCCTATAACTATATTCTTAAGCATTGTAGAAACAATCTGTCTGGAAACCTATATTTCAGTTACATATGTTCAGTTTTTTTTTTTTTTTTTTGGGGGGTGGGAAATCATCTAATGACTCTTTCCGCTCTGGGGTGGAGCGGAAGGGCGTGTCAGACTCTTACTGACTAAAACCCACCCCTGTTCCTCCCTGCCCTACGCGCCCGGGGGCGAGGTAACTCTTTCGAATTTATCCTCCACCCCCGGGCAGGCACTGGCCGTGGCAGGCCCCGTCCTTTGCTGACAACTCTTTGAGGCGCGCGTGGAACACTACGCGCCGTCGACTCTCGGGCCTGGTGCTGATCGGACGGCGAGTTACCCGCTACTCGCCGTCCGCAGGATGTTCAGTTAGGTGTACCTAATATGCAAACACATTTCGTTTTTATTTTTATTATTAACAGGTTCGCGCTTGACCACTATCTCACCTCATGGTAAGCGATGGTGTGGGTGACTATGCACGCTTGCCTAGAAGTAACCTAATCACTCTTGACTTAAAGACACACAGACTCCGGCAAGGGAATTCCACTCCTTAGCTGTACCCATAAACCCGGGCCTGCGGACGGCGAGTAATGAGTAGCTCGCCGTCCGATCAGCACCAGGCCCGAAAGTCGACGGCGCGTAGTGTGCCACGCGCGTCTCAAAGAGTTGTCAGCATTCATGATGGGGCCCGTAATGGCCGATGACTGCCCAGGGCTCGAGGATAAATTCGAAACAGAATTACCTCGCCCCTGGGCACTCAGGGCAGGGAAGGAACAGGGGTGGGTTTTAGTCAGTAAGAGTCGGACACGCCCTCCCACTCTACCCAAGAGCGGGAGATGTCATTGGATGATTTCCCACCCCACAAAAAAAAAGCTGTACGCACAATAAATGTGTTCCCAAAACGTTTTGTGCGTATGGGTGGGTGATTGCGATAAATATCTCATAAATGATAATTTCAGGTATATTTTTGGATATTACATATTATTTAATAACACTTTTCCTCAAAGAACACGTGTGATAAGCTTTCTTTTATCATATTTGATACTGAAATAGAGGATCTTATCGCAATTACTACGATCATTTCTAAAATTAATTACCGAGAAAACTGGGGTTCTAAACGGATTTAATATGAGTCAGATATGCAATATACTGATGCTGATTTGAACCTTAATAATATCTGTTTAAGATTCGTATTACAATAGTTTCAGATTTACATAATGTTGGAAATACCAGAGCATGAATTGAGCGGGCCGTTGCAAAATTCATTGAGGCAACTATTGCATGGCGGTCATTCAAGTTTTATTTTCTAATGCAAGACAAAATAATATTATTATTAAAAAAAAACTAAAAAAGTTACGCTTTTTCATATTTTGTTCAGCAAACCTGTTCATTGGATAGCCATACCATGGATATGCATTAAAAATAACTAGTCCACCATCTTTGGAAGTCCGCCATACTGGATTTAGAATGACGTCACTTAGTTAACCTAACCAAGAAAAATTTCAGCTAAATCGGCAACCGGAAATGGGGTAAATTTAACTTCTAAATTTTTTTATTGAAACATTTATTTTAAAAGAACCATAAATTTATAAAATAACTTAACTAACTATATTATGTACCAACACTAAAACCAAAAATTTTAACCTAACTACGTACACATAGTTAATTACAGGTGAAACAATACGTTAAAGTGTCTTAAAAATCCTCTATTTAAAAATTGAAACATAAAATCACATTAACAAAACGATATTCCTCTATTTTAAAATTAGAACATAAAATCACATTAACAAAACGATATTCCTCTATTTTAAAATTAGAACATAAAATCACATTAACAAAACGATGTTCCTCTATTTAAAAATTGAAAAAAAATCACATTAACAAAACGCGAAACAAAAGGCAAGCTGCTCTATTAACCCGCAAAAAGCTTGTCGATGATTTTCTTTTATTTAAATACAAGAATAAGGCATTCTCCTCAAACGTGTCTCATTGCCAAGATGTGACGTCATTGAGGCGCGTCCTCGACCCAAATAGGCAAAAGTGAAAATTATACAGCTAATATTGGTGCCCTATTCAATAACTGTACTCTTAAAGTGTCTGCTCTAAAAGACAGTACGTCTAAAGTTACGAAATACATTGTTTATGTCATTTTAAAAGCATGCATATCGAAAGGCTTATTCATAGCCGCATAGGTTATGCATTTTAAGTTATTCTTGTTAGTCATATGTGGTAAATCAGCGTGGCGAATGTTAAGTTTTTTTCTACGTTAGCTTATTGTGTGGGAATTCAAAGCGCCTGTTAATATCGAAAATAGAGATAAACGCGTGATTTAAGACCAAATTTTACTCTATAAAATCAAAGGTATTTTTGAACTTATACTTTTTTTGGCGCGTTAGAGAAAAATGATGAGAGTAAATTTTTACGATGCGTGCGCACACCGTCACAAAAAACCTACAGCCTGAAGTTAGCTAGAACCGACACCCTAAAGTTACTCGTAGTTATGGTCTGTGGTTCATGAAGAATGATTGTTTTCCTTTTGTAAACTTTGTGACAGTTTGTTTTTTTATCTTGTTACGCCAAAGAAGTATAACTTCTTACGTGCGTATATATAAGTACGCTCACACTTTTTTTTTCCAACTAGGCTGAGAGCCAGCACTTTTTGAACGTCAAAGTTCTACATAAAGACAGCCCCCCAAAAACGCCCAGCCGTCAATATATATATGGGTTAGTGGTAAGGCAAATTCTACTTCTTTCACTACCTAAGCTTAATTAGGTATGTCTCTAACCCTTCAATACCAAGTCAAATGCAAAGGCTAATAACGAACCAAATCGAGCGACAAATCAAAGAAAAGGCCTCATTCAAGCAAACGTCGCAAATTAAACGACAATGTAACAAAACGTTTCCTCTAGTGTAACATAATTCAGTCAAGAGAGTATGGAGTTATTCCAAGTTATACACGAGCTATGTAGCCCGGGCCATGTAGGCATGTCCATTCTATGTGACGATTGCCGAGGCATCTAAATTGTCTCTCGTCGTCATTCAAGGGTTAATTGCGTATGGACGAGCGGGAAATTCGAAAGCGTTTATGTTTTCCAATGTATGAGTAAGTAGTTTAGTGACAAGTGTGGGGTTTTCTTGTGCTTTCAAAACATTGAAAGATTATGTGTCTTTAGATTTAGTATTGTCGTTTAGGTTTTTTTTTTATTTTGATAGGTCTTTTGGTTTTTGGCAATGATAAATTTTATTTACGCGGTGGCGGTGGTACGGGCCGTGTGCGCTAGAGCATGTGCCGGCCGGCCTGCGTTGCCATCATACACTAAACCGTTTGTATGTAGGTGCCCACTAAGGCAATAATAACTTAAGAGTGTTTAAACCTAATAATACACAGATTTTGTGGGTCAAAATAATTTGTTACGAGTGTGTAGCCAAAAAAAGCTTTTATGTTCATAGTAAGTATTCTCTGGATGTATTTGTTCGATAAATGAACATTTTCACTAACAAAAAGTTACACTATCAGTGAGTATCTCAGTACTCTTATCCCCAAAAAATACGATTTTCCACAGGAGCAATATCACGGAAAAAAGCTAGTGGTCAAATTCTTTATTTGAGGTTGTTAATCGTCTTTAAAAACCATAAGTGAACTGTTTAAAAATCTGTAGACAATCTAGAATTTTAGCTTAATCTGAATTTCTGGCCATTGCTTCCTAATTGTAATAACATTGTCTTAACCCAATTAAAAGCAATCAACACTATTTATTCAGACTCTTAAAACATTTTTATTATAAAAAACAGACATTACACAGCCGACCATGTCTAACGCCCCAGCTTTTTTTGCAATAAAAACTTTAGCATAATTGTTCTTTTGTTTTTTTTATTTTGTATCTTATTTAAAGAAATAAAGTAAATAAACTGGTTTGGTGAACGCCGAGTTGCGTGTAACAGAGCGTGGTTGAACCGTTGCTAATCGGGCAAACGTTGTCATAATAATGTTCATTCTATTTAATATCATTGGGCCTTTGTCAAATTAGTTCCAGTTGTTTTTATCTGTTAGTCAAACACGATTTAGAACAAGCAGCATGATAGGACACCGCGTGATTAGATTCTATATATATATATATATATTTTTTTTTTACTTCATTAAAATAAACCGAATAAGAAATGTTTTATTTGCATCGTTACGAAAAAATATTGCATGGTAACATTATCTCAACATGTTGCATATTTTAACTACAAAACCAGGCATGACATCAACACTAAACTTAGAAAAAATGTTAAAAATAAAATTCGCAAAAACGAAAAGCCATCATTTATATCATCAAGTAGTTAGTACCAGATAATTATTTTCAACATAATTGATTCAATTTAAATAATTGCATCAAAAAATCAAACTACAATCGTTATATTCGTTTAATGAATTTTAAATTATAGGATCGTACCACTTTTAAGGTCAAAAAGAACTTTAAAAAAATACCTAGTTTATCCTTTATACTTTCAACGTATAAAATAAAAGTGTATCTTATTGCAATCCATTTTAAATCTTTTTCTTTACAGAATAAAGCTCAAAGTCAGGAGTCGTGACTGACGCAAGAAACCCAGACTTGCACCTGAGTTGAAAACTGGTACAATTTAATAAAAGATGCAAAAAATAAACGAGTTTTGTGATGTGGATTGTACCGTATATCTATGAAATTAGAGTACATTTTGCCTTGAAGTGTGAGTAGTAATTTTCTTCTACATTATCGCTCCACGACCGACCTTCGAAGGGATTGCTTCCGAGTTCTTAAAGATCAAAGCTTCAACAACTTATTATCTGACCAAACAAGCTTTGTGAATGCTTTACATTATAAATAATTAATAATACTAGTCATTTCGTAAGTAAATTATTTTTTCTGTCACATTCAAAAGTTGACTGTCTCAAATAAATTCATTGTGACTTCGAAATGTCTCTGACATATTATTTTACCCAATAAAATTTTTCTTACTCTCATATACGTACTCGTAGGTATATATCATTTATTTTTTACAAAAACTTTGTTATTAGTGCGTTCGCTGCCAACTCCGCATAAAACAATAGATTTTTACGAGATTTACGGGTCATCATCATCATCAGCCTTTTATTCTCCCCACTGCTGGGGCACAGACCTCCTCTTTATGAGAGAGGGAGGGCCGTAATCCACCACGCGGGCCCAATGTGGGTTGGTGGATGTCACATGCCTTCGAATTTTTGGTTCTAGAACATGCCGGTTTCCTTACGATGTTTTCCTTTACCGTTTTGAGAGATACCGATTTGCGAGTATGTTTTTAAAAGAATTTCACAGGACTACTTGCACCTTAGTTTTAATTACTGTTTTATTGTTGTCTTTGGTTTACTAATTTAGTCTCACTATTTTTTTTTTAATTTGTCAATGTAACTTCATGTTTGTTTTTTTCTAAATTTTTTTTATTTATGTTTAGTCTTATTTTATTTAATCTCTGTTATATATTAGTTTTCACCTCGTCCCGTAAATGTATCCGTGGCATCACAGGGCCCTAACAGAATACCAGCGCTGCGTTATTTATTTTTTAAATCTCGCAGCATATGCTGATCTAGGCGCCTTTTTGGCCTCTCACAGTCTATTCCTATTTTTTAATTTGAATTTTGTATTGTTAGCATTAAGTATTTCTGTGAGAGGTACAAATAAATGTTTTTCGTTCTTTCTTTCATGAGTAACATAAGACCAAGCAAACATTAAGTCATGAGCTGTATTATCTCTATCAAGATTTCTTATAACAAAGCACACGTATACCATTGTTAAAAAAATAACCTTCAAATTTAACAAGGAAGAGATGCATCTATCAGCAATATATTTGTCTGTCAGTCGACCTCTTTATCAAAGTTGTGTAGTAAACAAATCTATACGTGGTAATCTGATGTTTATTTCCTCAACTGTTTTTGAATCTATGTGATCTCATTAATTAGTGTTACGTTACGCCTATAATCCTTGAAAGGTTAGTAGGTTAGGTAGATAGTTACTCTTTAAAGCGTAAAGTTTATCATAGTGGTCAATGCATATATTTTCTTACTGTTGCAACAATTATGTCAAGATTTATTTGTGTAAACATTCTTCAGGTAGAAAAACATTTGTGGAAAAATATTTTTGTTTTTTTTTTTTTGTTCTTTTTTCTTTAAATTTTTCTATGAAAATATAAAGGCTAAGTTTCTTTTTTTAATTGATCCTTTACATACACACCGAAAAGACTGGCTGGCAATAACTAAAAGCTAAATTGAAAGGCCTTGTCCCAGCAGTGCCAGCATAATATAGGCTAGGTAGAGGAAATTCTTATTGAATCCAACCCCCCAAAAAATAGTTAACGATTGTATTTTTTGTGTACCATTTCTGTCATCATACACAACGCAATAAACACAAGATATTACTCTAATTATGTAGATTATATCAATAACTTCCGACTTCACCTATAACTTGATCATAATCTGAGACTGATCGTGCCCACTGCGGCCGCGAAGTTTGGACTCTACGGTTTGTAAGGTCATAGATGTATTATTAACATATTTTTGTTGAAAATGTACTGTGTTTGAGACACGTGTATGAGATTATGTACAAGACAAACAAAGATAATTTAATAAAAAAATTGAGTGGGTATTGTAATTTTCTAAAAGCTAATAAATACAGGGTGTAAAAAGACACATCACAAAGCGGTTAACTACGCATACTTCACGTCTAACACAAACAAATATTGCTGGGAAACGACTTTTAATTTTAGATATGAAAAAAAAACATTTTTTATTGCGCGCAATGTTACGCAAACGCAGGCAAGTGGAGTTAAACTCTGCCCCTTCGCTCTAACCCACGTAGGTACTTGTCAGATACGTTTGATATTAACTGCGTTTCTGTAACTGCAAATGCGCAATTTCAAAATTTCGAAAATTCATGTAATGTTTGTTTGGAAAAAGTTTAGTTATAACACTTGGCATTCATATTCATAAAAAAAGTTAAAAAAAAAAAAAAATTGAACTCCCATATCTCCAGAACCACTGGATTCCCAAAAAAAAGGTATGGTCTAGTAAAAAAAAATGATCCAAATAATGGGTAGAATATGTGGCTTTCGGCTTCGGAAACTGTCTTTTTACACCCGTTATTAATCTGCACAAAAGAGAAAACTAGTGCATTTTTTGGGTGAAAAAAACTATTACTATTACTTTATTGTCGAATATGTATCTGCTGTGTATATGAGACACGTGTATGAGTTTATGTGCAAGGCAAACAAAGATAATTAAGAAAAAAAATATTGCCGACTGGATATTGTGATTTTGTAAAAGCTAAAATCGATTCTAAAGAGAAGATTACTGAATTTTTTTTGTGGCATAAACGTGTTCTCGTGCTAAGCTAAGATAAGCTATCAAAGATTATATAATTATTTTTGGTGAAATGTACTGTACGTGTATATCAGACACGTGTATAGAGTCTGTACAAGACAAACAATGATAATTCACAAAAAATAAGTTTTGTGAATAAGTATTGTGATTTTCTATCAGCTTAACTTGAGAAAACTGTTTTTTTTTGTTGGAAAATTAGTTTTCTCAAGCTAAGCTAAGATATTAAAGAATACATTTCGACTACCATCTCAGATTTACTGCTGTCAAGGAGTGGTAGCTGTGAGACCCCTTTACGCCCCCTGTTTTTCTGTCCTCAAGTGTTTACAGGTGACCATATTATAAAATATGCAGGGTGGAGCGATAATGTAGACAAAAATTACCACTCACACTTCAAGGCAAAATGTACTCTAATATCATAGATATACGGTACAATCCACATTACACACACATCATTTTTTTGCGTCTTTTATTAAATTGTACCAGTTTTCAATTCAGGTGCAAGTCTGGGTTTCTTGCGTTAGTCACGACTCCTGACTTTGAGCTTTATTCTGTAAAGAAAAAGATTTAAATACGACAGTTAGGATGGATGGATGTTTGTTACCCAATCACGCCTGAATGGCTGAACTGATTTGGATGAAATTTGACAAAGAGATAGATTATAGTCTAGAATAGCACATAGATTATAATTTATAGTGGGGGAAATACTTATTCTACGCGGGCGAAGCCGCTGGCAGAAGCTAAATAATAGTCCGTACAAGAAGAGTTTTTAAATAAATAAAACTTTTTTTACAAAAAATACAATCGACTTCTAAAAATTGCAAAATAACTTTAATTTCAGAAGTCGGTGTTTGTATTTTTTTATTTCTTCGTTATTTGACACCGACTTCCGAAATTAAAGTTATTTTGCAAGTCGGTTGTATTTTTTGTAATTTTTATTTTTATTTTTCACTTTTTAGTTACGAGTATGCCCGAATGGATAACCCTAATAACATGCATTTTTAACATTTGGAGACAACCAAAACGTCATCTCTGTATACATATTTTTTGTTAATGTTGATTTTTTTCTAAAAGTTCTGAATCACTTTCGATAAAATTTATATGAGATATAGATATAGAATTTTAAAGAGGTGGTCCCTCTGAAGTACGACCTACCAAACAAAAGAAGAATCATCAAATTCTAACTGCAAATGGCGGAGATATCGCGTAACAAACACACAAAAAAAAAAACATAGAGACGCATTGAGAACCTCCACTTTTTTGAAGTCGGTTAAAAATGCCGCTTGAAGTCGATGCTTAACGGAAAACATGAAAACTATCGACTTGCATTTCTTTGAGACAAAATCATAGTAAAAACTTATAAAAGCAGCACACGGCCCTGTCTTTTAAGTGTAGTCAATCCAAGTAATGGCTCGGTGAGACGCTGCCGCTGTAATGAAGAAACTTAGTTTTATTGCCCATAACATAGTTATTGGCAGTTATATTCACACTAGTAAAACGTTTAACTCGGCTATCACGTTTCTGTATATGCCCATGAAATGACTAATTTCCTCACTTTATTGAATGTAAAGATTTTACACCTGTAACTTGAAACTTGAAATTCACCGTTCTTTACAAGTTTTCAGAAGAAATTTCAACGCACCCGTTCCGTACCCGAAGGGTCCAAACGGAGCCCTATTGCTGTCACTCACGTGTCTGTCTGTCTGTCTGTCACACAGGGTTTACAGCCAAACGGTTGGAGCTACAGTCTTCAAATTTTCACAGTATAAGCATCTTGTTGACCCAAAGCCAAACAAATAGTCAAAAAAGATTTGGTACGGAACCCTAAAGGCGTGAAGTCCGACACGCACTTGGCCGGCTTTTATTTTTGGTCGACGTGAAAAATAAATAAATACTTGTCCAATATTTTTTGGTAATTTATCTGTTTCAATTAGATTTTTTTAGGAAACTACCATAATGTATTTGTGTTGTGTTCATATAAATGCTGTATGTCAAACTAATTCAGAAATTATAGAGAACTGAAAAACCTGAATAAAGACTGAATTCTCTTAAAACAAAAATGGCGAGCGCAAAACAATAAGAAATTGTGGGCAGGTTTCTCAACTGAAGTACCTAACTTGCCAATCAAACATCTGTTTATATAAAATTCAAAGTCCTGACTGACTGATATATCAACGCACAGCCTAAAAGCTGGTCCTAGAGACATGATATTTGGAGGGTGTGTTCTTTGTGAAAAGTAGGTATCCAGTAAGAAAGGGGTTTTTCGGAATTGGGGCTGAAGTTTATAACGGGTAAAGTACTAATTCCACGCGAGTGAAGACGCTGGCAGAAGCTAGTCTTTTGATATTGGCTTTCTTAGCAAGAAGCTAGTCAGATATTTGCTTTCTTAGCAAGAAGCTAGTCAGATATTTGCTTTCTTAGCACGAAGCTAGTCAGATATTTGCTTTCTTAGCAAGAAGCTAGTCAGATATTTGCTTTCTTAGCAAGAAGCTAGTCTGATATTTGCTTTCTTAGCAAGAAGCTAGTCTCATATTTGCTTTCTTAGCAAGAAGCTAGTCAGATATTTGCTTTCTTAGCAAGAAGCTAGTCAGATATTTGCTTTCTTAGCACGAAGCTAGTCAGATATTTGCTTTCTTAGCAAGAAGCTAGTCTGATATTTGCTTTCTTAGCAAGAAGCTAGTCAGATATTTGCTTTCTTAGCAAGAAGCTAGTCAGATATTTGCTTTCTTAGCAAGAAGCTAGTCTGATATTTGCTTTCTTAGCACGAAGCTAGCCAGATTTTTGCTTTCTTAGCAAGAAGCTAGTCAGATATTTGCTTTCTTAGCAAGAAGATATTTCAAAAGCTAGTCTTTCTTACTTCTCAAGCTGTTACTCATAGAAATGGAATAGAACAAGTTCACATCACCGAAATGGTGGTCATAACATAACACAATTAGCCTTATAATGTTCCCACTGCTGGGACTCAGGCCTCTTCTTTAAAAGAGGTAATGGGCCGTAATCCACCACGTGGGCTTAGCAGTCCGGGCTAGTGGATGTCACATGTCTTCGAAGGTTTAGTTCTAGGACATGCCTGTTTCCTCACGATGTCTTCCTTCACCGTTTTGAAATAAATTACCTACTCAAAGTAAAGCGCCTGCCTGGGTTTGAACCCACAACTTACAACTCGTCAGACGGGGCCGTTATCACTCTCGTCCAAATGGTGGTCATCCTAATAGAAAAATATCGCCTAGAACACTAGAAATTTGACACGTACCTACAGTTTAAGATAAACTAACCGTTCCAGACACATAATCTTTTTATCATATTAATGCATTAAATATTATCTATTCTTCACTGCAATTACTTCTAAAACCTATTAGACAGATATGAAGAGCATATTACTCACTCCATTAGGACGCGTTCACACTGCAGCGTAGCGTTCATTGAGAAAGTCGCGTTAATTATAAGGCTTCGCTCTGATGATGCGTAACTAGCGGCTTAACTGGCCTTGTTAATGGAGCTGCTTTATTTGCAGTCTGATACTCGTTAATTATGTGAGAAGTAGATGTAACAGATGTTGGAGGGAGGAAAACTTTATGGTTGCGATTTTTCAGGTCGAAATTCTAATCATCATTATCATCGTTTCAGGATAAATTCGAAAGAGTTACCTCGCCCCTGGGCATTCAGGGCAGGGAAGGAACAGCGGTGGGTTTTAGTCAGTAAAAGTCTGACACGCCCTCCCGCTCCACCTTAGACCGGGAGATGTCATTGCATGACTTCCCACCCCACAAAAAAAAGGCGAATGATTGCTTTTGATGGACATTGTTTTAATGCCGTAACAATCAATAAGCTCATAAAAACTTTGTACAAAAAAAAAATACAACTAATTTCCATATAGAAAACACAAAAAAGTGGAAATTTAACTTTAATTTTGGAAGTCCGTGTTTGGTGGTGGTTTTGGTTCTCCGTTATTTGACACTGAATGTAATAAATTTAATCGATTTTTTATAACAATTTTTTTAAGTCGATTAAAAAGAGGAGAAAATGGAAATTCTTATGCAAGATTAGCAGACCAAGACTTAAATTCGAAAGAGACTTACCCGCGGCTCTTGGTCTTCAGTCTTTCCGGATGCAGCTGAATACCAGTATTTTACATGGAGTGACTGTCTATCTGACCTCCACTACCCAGTTACTGGGTAATACGATACTCCTTGATAAGAAAAGAAAGAAAGAAAAGATCCACAGTTGACAGCCGGGACCAACGGCTTAACGTACTTTCCAAGGCACGGAGGGGTCTCGGTATGTAAAGATGGTCACTCGTCCATGGACCAACCCCGGCAAGCGCTTAACCTGATGGATCGACCGTGCGGCTGTTATTACTTTAGCCACGGTTGGTCCCGGCTGGTAACTTGGCTTTGGAGGTGTCGCTCCATGTAAAATACTGGTATTCAGCTGCATCTGGTTAGACTGGAAACCGACCCCAAGATAGTTTGGAAAAGGCTAGAGAGATGTGTGTTCTATAGGGATAATATTTGAAGCTCACACAGGTGGAGCCGCTTCCTGCCTGGGGTCGCTTATAAATTCAAAAAAGAGCTTTACCGCAGCCCTTGGGATAGGCAATTGAAGGAACAAAGGTGGGTTTTAGCCACTCTAATCTGACACGAGAGACCGGGAGAAGTCATTGGATGATTTCCCACCCGCCCACACCGTCATGGAGCCGCTTACAGAAGCTAGTAATTCCATAAATCTTATTCCAAGTTACACCAGCAATTGTCATCATCATTTATGTGATTTATTTATTTACTAGTGACCTGCCCCAGCTTCGCTGCGGTAGAAATATACACTTAAACCTTTCTCATGAATCACCCTGTCTATTTGTGAAAACCGCATGAAAATCCGTTCTGTAGTTTTTGAGTTTATCGCGAACAGACAGACGCGGCGGGGGACTTTTATTATAATATGTAGTGGTTTAGCAACACCAACAATAACAAAAAATTTAAAAATAAACCTCACGAATTAACCTTTTAGAGGACAAAAGTTAATGCAGCCTTTGAAATAAACACAATTTAAGGAAAACTGAGCATTTTTGAGATCAGAATCAAGACAGGTAGAGTAACAAAACTTGTCATACTGGTTTTGTTATACTTAACTCTTAAAATGTTGCTACGTAACAAAATACTTTAAGCTTTTTTTAAAATAGCATCACGCCTGTATACCTTGACTAGCTTCTGCCAGCGTCTTCGCCCGCATGGAATTAATACTTCCCCCGTTACAAACTTTCAACCCCTTTTTCATCCCCTTGTGTTGAATTTCAAAAAACCCTTTCTTAGTGGATATCTACTTTTCACAAAGAACACACCCTCCAAATTTCATGTCTCTAGGACCAGTGGCTTAGGCTGTGTGTTGATATATCAATCAGTCAGTGAATCAGTCAGGACTTTGAATTTTATATATGCAGATGGATAAGACAGAAGTGTACCTATAGTAAACCCACATCTCGCCAGTTAGGTTTAAGTGCCACGTAAAAGGCCAAAGAATCTCCAAACTTAAGGGCCTACCTCCGCTTTAGTGGCGCCCTCATTGAATAAAAAATCGTAGCAATGCATAGAAAATATGTTGCATACAACGTAAAAGTACCAGAAATGGCCGTTTTTGACACTTTTGCTTACTACTTTGGATACGAAACATTTAGAGTCCTGTTTTAATAACGTAAAAATACCTTATCCTCTTTGTAACAAACGCAACATTCTTTAATCTTTATCTTTTGTGCTTTCCAACGATTTTTTATTAAATGAGGGTTCCACTTGGCGGCTATATACGCCTTAAGTGGTAGTGGGCAGGGCACATTTCTCGTCGTTGGTGGGGCCGAAGGGTTCTGGAGTGGCGACTGCGTTCCGGAAGACGTAGCGTTGGAAGCCATCCAACAAGGTGGACCGATGACCTGGTCAGGATCGCGGGAATCCGATGAATGCGAGAGGCAAAGGACCAGTCGTTGTGGCGACACTTGGGTTCGGCCTATGTCCAGAAGTGGATGTATTTCGGGTGAAAAGATGATGATTATGAAATAGGGGCAAGCCTATTGCCATCAAACGGGCATAAGCCCAGACTTCGGGCAGCTACTGAATAATACCAAATAATAAAACTCAATAACATTTTGCCCGACTCGGGAATCTTACTCAGAACCTCATGCTCAGTACCTAGTATAGGTAGTCTCTATTGTCAGTGATGTCATAAAATTGAAAGATATATATTTCTCTATTGTCGGCTAGCACTTCAAGTACTAAACTGATTGTTGAACCATCTAATCAGATAACATTATCGATATCTTCATAATTAGTCAATAAACTCTATGAAGATACGGACACTTCGATGTCACCTGTCTCTTTTCCACATATGGCCATTATATCTTCCTGTCTCTTTTACTCTTTCTTTAGATATCGTATCTATAGAGTTGTTTGTTACCACCAAATCGTACTGTCGATGATAATAATTCTTGCATCATTTCTTTTTGTATGGTTTTATACTTACTTATAGTGTTTATATGAAGTACCGTTATTGGATTAAGATTATTGATTATCATTGATTAATATAGTGGATTTAGATATTATTTTTTCTAAACAAGTTTATAGTCAAGAATTATAGCAGGTGGCGTTCTGTAGTGATGTGTTTGAAGTCTTTTGAACCAAAAATTGGTATAATATCAAGAAGTGACTGAGTATGTGTGTATTGGATAAGCATGTGTGTCCAAACTGGATTTATAACACGTCATTAATTTATATTTTTATGATCAGTTTTTTACCGACTGTTATTTGCATAATGAACAACGTTGTTAAATACAACCCTAATTAGTTTTTACATACATTTATTTCATAAGAGAAGTAAGGAAAATAATGTACTATCCATTGATGTAACGCCTTGTGTGTTTGTTTGTGTACTCATCATATAAGGCATTGTATTGACTTTTAGGAACAAGTATGACGTAATGCTTGACAGCTACAAAGACTGCGCACGATTCTGCAACCAATCGAATCCAACTGACGCCTTGATTTCGGTCAGATAAGGAAAGGTGCCATTTATTTGCGATTAAGACCCTTTTTCGCACTTGAAGGTACATAATTGGAGCTTTTATTCAATGTGTATGTGGGCTTGATTAAACATGTTTTGGAGTTCACTCAAACCATGTTTACAGCGAGAAGTGTTTATCTCAAAATCTTATCTTTAGTTTTGTTTTTTTTCAGTCGAATTTATTATGTAAACAATAACAAAAGTGTCCAAGTATTACATTATAAACATTTGCGCAGTAGTTCCCCTCTTAGACAAAATACACAATAGATACAAATACTAAAGAAATGGCACCTAAAATGCCACAGCATTCCGCAACGCTACAAAGCTTCTTAGAAGCGTCATTTTAGTCCGCACACAGCATAACGTCAAAATCAACATTTTATTAGCATTAAATAAAGCTATTCCTAATCCCATCACAGCTGGGACGTGCACGATGAATATTTACACGCTAAAATACGCCTTAAATGCTTCCATGTGGATTATATTATGAAAAACTGTTCACGTTTTATGTAAATACATTCGAGCGTCGAGCGAAAACTAGAAAGTTAACGCACACATACACAAACTCGCCGTAAGTACGTGCCAGCTTGTGTGTGAGTGCAACGGGCACGGTTTCATAATTTCAAACATTTATAATACATTGAAAGCGTTCAAGTGAATATTATTGGAAAAATAATTAAAAATAATACTCACTGTATCTGACTCCTCGATAAAACCAGTCTCCCACAACATGTTTTTCGTACAAACAGTTCAACACGGCCACAAAAAAATTGAATACGTAGAAAAAGTTTTCTCAACGAACGTTAATAGTAGATAGTCGAAAAATATTATTCCGATTCTATGCAATGAACTTATAAGAAGGTAGCTTGCATCCCGTGACGTAATTATTTGGATAAACTTTTAATAAAGCACGAGCGCGACTGCGACCGGGCCGGTGTCTCGATGCTGTATGCGCGGACGCCGATCTCCGAGGACGCACGAAGCGGCCCGACAGACCACGATGTTAGCCGACCTACTTTGTTCTACTTCGAAACGCTGTGGTCGAACGGCGATTTTTTTCGCATTTTCCGATGAAATGCTGCCCGTGTAGTAAGTACTTGTTATGTACATAGGTGGTCTGGTTAACTTAGCAAAAAATGTTATAATGACTTTTTTCTTTAGTTATTAAAATGATAGACATTTTCCTTCTAATCTGTTTTATCGATGGAGCGTGGCTAAATATTAGTGTAATTGTCAGAGGTCAGAAAATCAATAAGAATTTAGGTATAAATTTTATTGTTTTTAGATTGAACCGGTTTAAGCTGGTTCCATGGTGATTGGACGTTTATTAGAAGCGGTTTTTGCATATAAAATTAAAAATAAGGAAAAAATTTCAATGTTTTCGTAAGTGGTGATAGTGTTGGGGCAACAGATAGAAACGAGATTATGCTTATTTTGAATGAAGCAAGTGGGTATATTCATTAACTGACAATTAACACAAAAACTTCTTCGGAAGTCGGTGTTTGTATTTTATTTCTTCGTTATTTGACACCGGCTTCCGAAATTAAAGTAATTTTTTCATTTTTAGTGTATTTTTTTTTTGGTAGTCGCTTGTTTTTTTTTTTATAAAAAAGTTTTTATTTTTCATAGTTGTTATACCCCAGAACTAAAAACCCCAATAACATGGCACGTGGAATTTAAAACATACTCGTAATAGGAGAACACCAAAACGTCATCTAGGTTTACGTATTTTTCGTTTTTGTTCAGTTTCTCAAAAAGCGCTGAAGCAATTTTGATAAAATTTATATGGGTCCACTTCGGGAGTATATTCTTTCGGATAAAAAAAGTATTTTGAAAATCGGTTCACAACTGACGGAACAATCGGCGGACATAAATAAAAAAATACATACACACAGTCGAACATAAAACCTCCTCCTTTTTTGAAAGTCGGTTAAAAAGAAGAAGTTTAGTAAAACTTGCAATACGCTTCTATTATGTTGAATACGGGGATATTTGTTATCTTGTATCAACTGAGGGGCTCTACCGTGAATTCGTTTTAGTTATTACTTACTAGCGACCCGCCCCAGCTTCGCTCGGGTACAAATTATACATATAAACCTTCCTCTTCAATCACTCTATCTATTAAAAAAAACCGCATCAAAATCCGTTGCGCAGTTTTAAAGATTTAAGCATACATAGGGATATAGGGACAGAGAAAGCGACTTTGTTTTATACTATGTAGTGATTACAAGGAGAAACTGTGACTCAAAAAAGATCTTTATCAAGACATAATTTATCTTTGTATTGATATACTTTCACACCTTTTAAATTCATACAACTCTCTTTGTCTATTCAAGAAGGATTTTTTTTCACAAATGTTTTTTAGTGTATCATTATTTTTTTTTTACAGATTATGTAGAATGTCTGTTATACCTACGTACCTACCCATAATAATGTTAACTTGAAAAAGGCTTTATTATCTAAAGTTATCATCACGCCTGAAATCCCAGAAGGTGTAGACAGTGGTGTTTGGTACACATGCATATCACCAGTTAAATCGTATAATACGGAGCAAACTTATTGGCAAATAGCCGGATACGAATCCAGGCTCCGGGCTAATACTGAGAATTTCCTCACGGAAAACCCCAATAACTCGAAGCCATACCGAAGATCAATCCCCCACTCTCAGCAGTGGCACTTGTGTCTTGCCAAATGATTACATCTATAGAAGATGTAACTGTGTGCTATATTTTTTCCTGCAATATCATTTATTTGGAAGATACAGATATTCTTAGGACTGTCTGACATTACTTTTAGCAGCATCAATTTTCATTTCCAAATGCGTACGCTAATTACTAAATAGAAATTTTCAATAGATAATAAGCTATTTTCAATAGATGAATAGCTATTTCGAATAGATAAATAGCTATTTCCAATAGATAAATAGTTATTTCCACTGGATAAATAGCTATTTCCAATAGATAAATAACTATTTTCAATAGATAAATAGCTATTTCCAATAGACAAATAACAATTTTCAATAGATACATAGCTATTTCCAATAGATAAATAGTTATTTCCACTGAATAAATAGCTATTTTCAATAGATAAATAACTATTTTCAATAGATAAATAGCTATTTCCAATAGATAAATAACTATTTTCAATAGATAAATAACTATTTTCAATAGATAAATAGCTATTTCCAATAGATAAATAGTTATTTCTACTGGATAAATAGCTATTTTCAATAGATAAATAGCTATTTCCAATAGATAAATAACTATTTTCAATAGATAAATAACTATTTTCAATAGATAAATAGCTATTTCCAATAGATAAACAGCTATTTCCAATAGATAAATAGCTATTTCCAATAGATAAATAGCTATTTCCAATAGATAAATAGCTATTTCCAATAGATAAATAGCTATTTCCAATAGATAAATAACTCTTTCCAAAAGAAAAATAGCTATTTATTTTTATTTTCTTTAGGGTGGGAAATCATTAATGAACTTCTCCAGCTCTGGGTGGAGCGGCAGGGCGTGTCAGACTCTTACTGACTAAAGCTGGGGTAGGCTATTAGAGTATTCCTACTGTTGCCTGTGCGTTTCAGTGCTGCGGTGACACATTTAAATATTCCCGAGACCCCGGCTGGCATCGGCTTAAGCGGGCCCCGTTAATGGTTAGATTACGAGTCATTGCTGCATAAAATAGGATTCAGCAGGCGTATTCGCTAACTCAGTTGACATCAATTTGATAGGCACTTTGCCGAGAATGCAGTACATTGCGCAGTGGACATCGATTAAAATAGTCACTAAGGTTTTCTTATTCGTCAAAGCAGCAATGTACGGTAAAGTGCCTATCAAATTGATGTCAACTGTGTTAGCGAATACACCTGCAGATCTTATGGTGCCTTTCCACCAGATACTTGCGAGGATGCATAGCGAGGGATGGAACTGAGTTGAGCTAAGCTAGTTGGTTATATTCGCACACACATCTGTTGGGAGGCAGCCTCAAATGTCAACATCATCACCATCATTTCAGCCGAAAGACGTCCACTGCTGGACATAGGCCTCCCCCAAATGTCGGCACAATGACCGGTCCGGTGCTTCTCGCATTCATCGGATTCCCACGACCCTCACCAGGTCATCGGCCCACCTTGAGGGAGGCCTTCCAACGGGAGCCTCAAATGTGATCTCAAGTGTCTTTTAGCGAGTTTGTGTCTGACATTCTTCTTACTTCTGTCAGCTATGGCTGATAGATTGTCAAAGCTTATGGACTATGTAATTGTGACTAAACAATGGCTCGTTTTGACATACTTTGACACCTTAGCTTCTAAAAGATTTATTGTCAATTCTGTAAACTTCTTGATGGATGGACTTATGAGCTACGGAATTAGACAACGCAGGCTATTGAATGTGGACAGGGGAATTTTAACCGACTTTAAAAAAGGAGGTTCTGTATTCGACCTGTATGTATGTATGTATGCTTGTTTGTCCGCCATTTTCTCAAAAACTACTGATTCGATTTGGATGGGGTTTTCGGTACCTAATCAAATGCATATTTTTCAAGGAAGGTTTTATTATATACATTAGAATCTGATGAAGATATTCTGAGATAGATAGTGGCACTCTTCAATAACTAACAGCAAATGACTCGCGATTACTGCGATCGTTTGTCTATGTATTGTTAACACAATTTAATGGGTCATCACAACTAAAATGTGAAAAAAAAACTTTTTACAAAAAATAGAACCGATTTCCAAAAAAAAAACAAAAAAAGTGCAAAATAACTTTAATTTCGGAAGTGGTTATTTGCACTTTTTTTGTAAGTCTGTTCTATTTATTTAACCGACTTCGAAAAAGGAGGTTCTATGTTCGACTGTATGTATTTTTATTTTTTATTTATTTTCACCGATTTCTCTGTCAGTTGTGGACCGATTTCCAAAATTCTTTTTTTATCCGAAAGAATATACTCCCTAGGTGATCCCATATAATTTTTTTCGAAATTGCTTTAGCGCTTTTTGAAAAACAGAACGAAAACGAAAAATACATAGATGATGTTTTTTTTATTTTCTCCAATTACGAGTATGTTTAAATTCCACGTTCCATGTTATTGGGGCTTGTAGTTCTGGACAACTAAAAAGTGAAAAATAAAAAACCTTTTTTACAAAAAAAATACGGACTCCCAAAAAAGAAAATACACTAAAAATTTTAAAAAATAACTTTAATTAATTCGGAAGTCGGTGTCACATAACGAAGAAATAAAATACAAACACCAACTTCCGAAATTAAAGTTATTTTTTTAATTTTTAGTGTATTTTCTTTTTTGGAAGTCGGTTGTTTTTCTTTTTGTAATAAAGTTTTTTTTGAAAAAAGTATTTATAGTCAGCTGTTACATATATATTTTTGGAAATGCGTTGACTTTGCAAGGCATTACCTCAAGAATTTTAATTTATGAATTTATGCTTTATTTACACAAGACGAGACAAGACTAGTGAGCGACAAGTGTAGTTCAAGATGTGGAACCTATGTACAATAGTCATAGCTGACGCAAAAATCGGTATGAAGTAGATCAAGGTAAACAGAAAAAAAAATCAGTGTGAAAATTTGATTAGACTGGAAACTGAACCAACAATACTGCAATTGGGTTTTCCCAAATATCAAAATAACCTTTAGGCTAGACTGCGGCATAATAATTGCACCACAACCACGCAGCCAAGAAATAAAACAAAAACAATTTGACCAACCTACTTTATAGCTCGGAACCTGAATTATCACGTAATCAGTGACGAAACAAGTCGCTTGCGTCCGCCGAAACCTCACGGAACGTTGAATCCTAACCAATTTGACAGGTAGGCGACTAGGTACCAAGAAACCAGCGTCGACCCCGTACGTCAAGCTGGTGATCGATCGAGATTACATCGCTTGGTGGCAGGACGATGAGGTTACTATGAGAAATCGCTTGATTGTCATTGATATTGTTTATGTTGTTGTATGAATTTTTGTAATAGACCTTATTTATAACCGACTTCAAAAAGGAGAAGTTTCTCAATTCATGATCATCAAGTCTGGATCTGATGATGGGATCCTGGAGAAATAGAAAGATCTCTTCAAATTTTATAGGCACACTTGAAGCGATTTGGGTAGTTTTTGGAAGAGGACTTTCTCAGAGTGGTCCCATTTCAATTTAGTGAAGATCTGATGAAGAACTTCGGAGATAGGCAACGGAACTCTTTAATAAATGATAGCAAATGAACTGGGATTGCTGAAATCTCTTGTCTGTCTATTTTTTACACCAGTTCATAACACAACATCACGCTGGTACGCTGTGAAGGGGTAAGCACATGTGAACCACTAAAAAGTGAAAAATAAAATACAACCGACTTCCAAAAAAGCAAATACACCTAAAATTGAAAAATAACTTTAATTTCAGAAGTCAGTGTCAAATAACGAAGAAATAAAACACAAACACCGACTTCCGAAATTAAAGTTATTTTGCAATTTTTAGTGTATCTTCTTTTTTGGAAGTCGGTTGAATTTTTTGTCAAAAAGTTTTTTTTAATAATAACTGTCAGTGTAACATTGGCATCAGACTTTATTGTACAGCTTCGTCTGAAAGGCTTTTCCCAAACGTAAGGCGTCCATTACACGCTCATGCAAGCGTCATTCCATTCCAAAAGTCTTGACTGATGGATTCATGATGCAAACATCAAAATATCCAGATTTTGTCATGCAACCATCAGTCACTGTATTATCATCATCAGCATTTCAGCCGAAAGACGTCCACTGCTGGACATGGCCTCCCCCAAGTGTCACCACAACAACCGGTCCTGTGGGTCTCGCATCCATCGGCTACCCGCGACCCTCACCAAGTCATCAGTCCACCTTATGGGAGGCCTTCTAACGCTGCGTCTTCCGGTACGCAGTAGCCACTCCAGAACTTTTCTTTACCATCTGTTCTGCAAACAATGTGTCCTGCCCACTGCCACTTCTGTTTGGTGATTCTTTGGGCTCTGTCGGTTACGGTTCTCTTGTTGATCATTCCTGATTCGATCATGCAAGGAAACTCCGAGCATTGCCCTCTCCATTGCCCTTTGGGTGACTTTAAGCCTTCTGAGAGGGCCATTGTATGCGACCACGTTTCGGTTCCATAAGTCATCACTGGCAAGTGGCAACACGCACTGTTCATAGCCTCTCGTCTAGAGATACTGTGGTATGTCAGACAAGAAGATATCACGCAACTTTCCGAACGCTGCCCAGCCGAGTTGGATTCGACGGTTGATCTCTTTCTCGAAGTTAGCCCTACCTAACTGTATTAGACGATAGGTTATTTCTCAGTCACAATCTTGTCTGTGGTTAAACTGTCAGCAAAATTTACCGTGTAGTGGACGCTTGTCTCCGTTAGGTGCGAAGGTAAATAATTCTGCAAAATAACCAAATAAGCCATCTGATAAAATTCAAAGTCCTGACTGACTGACTGACTGATATATCAACGCACAGCCTAAATCGCTGGTCCTAAACACATGGAATTTGTAGGGTTTGTTCTTTGTGCAGAATAGGTATCCACCAAGAAAGGGTTGTTCAAAATTTTACCTCTTTGTTTTTTGGGGTGTGGGAAGTCGTCCTATGACTTCTCCCGCTCTGGGTGGAGCGGGAGGGCGTGTCAGACTTTTACTGACTAAAACCCACCCCTGTTCCTTCCTCGCTTGAGTGCCCAGGGGTGCGGTAACTCTGCTACGAATTTATGAGAGGGTTGAAAGTTTATAGTGGGGGAAGTCCTAATTTCACGCGGGCAAAGCCACTGGCAGTGGCTAGTTACCTATATTTGAGAAGATGTTCATTGTTCTAATAACATAACTTCAATTTTCGAGGCTCTATTCAATAGTCACAGGGTGTGACTGTGTAATTCTGAAAATCTGTGTTAAATTTTTTTTTTACAAAAATAGAACCGACTTGCAAAAAAGTGCAAAATAACATTAATTTCGGCAGTCGGTGTTTCTGGTTTTATTTCTTTGTTTTTTAACATGTATTCTCTTTTTAACCGACTTCGAAAAAGGAGGAAGTTCTGTGCTTGACTGTATGTACTTTTTTTATGTATGTCCACCGATTTCTCCGTTAGTAGTGGACTAATTTTAAATTTTTTTTTATCAATTTTAAATTAATAACGGACCCCCGAGGTGGTCCCATATAAATTTTATCGAAATTTCTTTATCGCTTTCTGAAAAACTGAACAAAAACGAAAAATATGTATACCTCGATGACGTTTTGGTTTTCTCCAATTACGAGTATGTTTAAATTCCACGTTCCATTTCATCGGGGTTTTTAGTGGGCGGTATATCAACTAAAAGTGAAAAACAAAAAACTATTTTACAAAACACAACCGACTTCTTACATTAAATTAAAAAAATACTTTAATTTCGGAAGTCGGTGTTTGCATTTTATTCTTCGTTTCTTGACACCGACTTCCGAAATTAAAGTTATTTTTTAATTTTTGGTTTATTTTCTTTTTTGGAAGTCGGTGGTTTTTTTTTTGTAAAAAAGTTTTCAATGACATTGATTGAAATTTTGTTCTATTCTTTATAAAAAAGATTTTTATGTTTCACTTTTTAGTTAACAAAAAATTGTGTTAACAATACATAGGCAAACGAGCGCGTTTTGCGTGGATGTGACGCATTTTTTCCCCCAGTTTTTCTTTTTTTTTTGTGTTTCTCTGTTTTTTGCGTCATGTTTACCGTAAATAAACGTATTTTCTTTCTTTCTTTTTCTTTCTAATTGCGAGTCATTTTCTGTTAGTTATAGAAGTCATTGTCTATCTCCGAAGATTTTCATCAGATCCTAATGTATTATATACTAAAACTTTCCTTGAACTTTCCTTCCTCCAAAATATTCATTATATGAATAACGAAAACTTCATCTACTTAAATAGAATCAGTAGTTTTCAAGAAAATCGCGAGCAAACAGGTAAACATACATACGGGTCGAAAACAGAACCTCCTTTTTTTAAGTCGGGGTAAAAATACCATTTTTTCATTTACCAGTCCTTCTTGCAAAAGTAGGAAACGCTTATCCATGTCTGTATGTTAGAAGTAGCTATTTATGGTGGCTGTAGAATTACTATGTAAGACCTACATCATACTTGAGCTAACATTGCATTGGCAGAGCCTCGACAAGTGACGTGACTTTAAAGTTAGAGCATTATTTACAAAACTCACAAACCATATGCTTAGAAACACTGATAAACGGAATCTAAACTCAAGATAAACTGTATTTAGGACAAAACCCCCTATAAAAGATTAGTCAGTCTTTAACTCTCTCCGCATCTACCCTTGAACTGAATCTGTCTTGCCTTTTCCCAACTATCTTGGGGTCGGTTTCCAGTCCAACCGCATGCAACTGAATACCAGGATTTAACATGGAGCCACTACCTATCTGAACTCCACAACCCAGTTACTGGGTAAGACTGGGCTTCTGAAGACCCGTAACGACTGTCAAAGATCCACGATTGACAGCTGGGACCAACGGCCACGTCGGAGTCTCGGTATGTAAAGATGGTCACCCATCCATGGTACAACCCCGGCAAGCGTAGCTTAACCTGATGGATCGACCTGTGCGGCTGTTATTACTTTAGTCACGAGCTCCTCCTCCACACCTACTCTTCTCTCGGATAGAAAATGTTGACATAAGAACTTGTTAATCAGTGTTAATAAACTAATCACGTGGTTATTCTTTTCAGGGTTCCGTACCCAAAGGGTAAAACGGGACCCTATTACTAAGACTCCACTGTCCGTCCGTCTGTCCGTCTGTCACGAGGCTGTAAACGTGGCTGTGTGGCTGTGTGGGGAGTGGTGTGAGTATGTCTACTGTTGATGAAGTGGCTTCTAGGTTAAAAGATATGGAAGTATTTTCGGTTTTTGATCTATCAGAAGGATTCCATCATTGCCCACTTACAGAGCAGGCTTCATGGAAATGTTGCTTCGCTACACCATTTGGAGTGTATAGATATTTAGTTCTTCCTTATGGAGTAACAAATGCACCTGAAGTTTTCCAAGAACAAATGGAATTTTACTTTGGTTCTATACCTAATGTATTATGTTGGTTCGATGATATTGTAGTCATGGGGAAAAATGAGTTTGAACATGATAAATCTGTTGATAAATTGTTGAAAAGAGCAAAAGAGATAGGAGCAGTCTTTAACAAAGATAAATTACAGTACAAGCAAAGAGAAATTAAGTATATTGGCCAAATATTCAGCAAGGAAGGTATGAAAGTCGATGGTGATAGAGTGGAGTCTTTATTACAGTTAAAGTCACCTAGTTCTAAGGAAGAATTACAAAGATTAATTGGATCTTTTAATTATGTAAGGAGGTATGTACCGGAGATGGCAGAATTAATGTCACCTCTATGTAAACTTTTGAAAAAAGATGTTGAGTTTCAGTGGTTGCCACATCATGAGAAAATGTTAGGCAATTTAAAGTGCAAAATTTCTCAGGCACCAGCTTTGAGCCCATTTTGTACTGATAAGGAAATAATATTGCAGTGTGATGCCTCTAAAAATGGTATTGGGTGCTGTATGTTTCAAAAAGATAATAAAAATATTTTAAGATTAGTTGCCTGTGTTTCAAGAACTATGAATAGTGCTGAAGTTCATTATAGTCAAACTGAGAAAGAGCTTTTAGCCATTTATTATGGTACACAAAAATTTCATAAGTATGTGTATGGTTGTAATTCTGTAAGTGTCCAAACGGATCATAAGCCACTGTTACCAATTATGTCAAAACAGATTAGTAAGACCGGTTCACCAAGATTAAGACGTTTAAGGTTAAAATTACTTAAATACAGTTTAAATCTTGTATATGTTCCTGGGAAATTGATACATTTTGCTGATATGCTATCAAGGAATAGTAGAAAATTAACTGAAAAAGATGTGGAGATGTTTGAAATGGTACATTCAGTTTCAGTACCTATGAGTACCTACCTATGAGTTCAGAAAGGAAAATTCAATTTCGATTAGCTACTAGTAAAGACAGAGTTTTGACAGAGAATACAAAATATTACTTTAATGGATGGCCTGATGAATCTAGGGTTTCCAAGGAATGTAAACCATATTACAAACTTAAGGATGAGATTTATGTTGAGGCAGGTTTAGTGTTTGTAGGTTCTAAATTGATTGTACCAAAATCAAAGAGATCTTATGCGCTGAATTTGATTCACCAAGGACACCCTGGAGTAAATAAAAGCATTAATAGAGCTAGACAGCTATTTTAATGGACAGGTATGTCCGAGAATATAAAAAATGAAATTGTTAAATGTAGAACATGTGAAAAATTTAGACCTAAGAATTATTATGAGCCTATGTTATCCCATAAGATACCTAAACAGAGATTTAGTAAAGTAGGAACAGATATATTGGAGTTTGCTGGTAAATCATATTTAGTGATAGTTGATTATTTGTCACATTGGCTCGAAATAATTCCTTTGTTAGATAAGAGTTCTAAGTCTATAGTTAATGCAATGCAAGAAGTATTTACTAGATTTGGTTACCCGGCGACGGTAGTTGCTGATAATAATCCGTTTTTGTCATACGAGTGTAAACAGTATTATAGGTCTAAAGATATACAAATTGTAACTAGTAGTCCACATTACCATAGAAGTAATGGATTAGCAGAGAAGTCTGTACATATTGCTAAGACCTTGTTAAGGAAATCTAATGATGAAAATGTTGACTATAGAGATTCCATATTACATTATAATAATACGCCTTTAGCTGGCTTACAAGTTTCACCATCACAAATTTTACATAGCAGACGCCTAAGAACTAACTTACCTACTAGCAGTATAGCCTTAGAACCAAAAATAGAGAGAAATGTTGATATTTTGTTAAATATGAGGAAGTCTGTAACTAAAAACTTTCATGATAGGAAAGCTAGAAGAAAGGAACAACGTTTTGAAATAGGGGAACAAATTGTGTATAAAACTGAGAAAAAAAATATTTGGAAAAAGGGAATAGTATTAGATAAAGCTAAAGAACCTAGATCTTATATAGTAAGCGGTAATTTTAAACCAGTAAGACGAAATACTTATCACATGAGAAAGTCTCAAACTAATGTAAGTTATGGTCCTAGAGATACGTTTATTGATGCAAGTGATAATGATTGTAATTTAAGTTTACCTAGCTGTTCACAAAGTGTTTCACCTGATGTGACAAATAAAAATAGTTCAAGTGATAATGATTGTAATTTAAGTTTACCAAGCTGTTCACAAAGTGTTTCACCTGATGTGACAAATAAAAATAGTTCAAGTTTGTATCACACTAGATCTGGCAGAATTGTTAAACCTAGACAGATATTAGATTTGTAGTGTCATTTGATTCAATTATGTTTAATGTTGATTTGTTTAATGTTCGCAAGTTTTCTATTGCTTAGGAGAAAGGTGTTCTAATAGTACCTTAGATTATCTATGGTAGATCTTGCTATGCATGGATCTGTGGTAGTCGTGTGTATCTGTATGATCAAGTAAAAGAAGAATAAAGTTTTTAATCCAGATAAATCTGTCTTAATTTAAAACAGGCTCCCATACAACAGGCATGATTCCCTTGCCATTTTTATAGATAATGGTACGGAACCCTTCGTGCGTGAGTCCGACTCGCACTTGGCCGGGTTTTTTATTAATAAGACCCTTATTTTCCTTAAATGGGCACTTACCGGGCAGTCAGCTCTTCTAACAACGCTTGCTGAGCAGTCAGTAAAAATTTAACTAAGTATAAAACCTATATACGAGTATATAAGGTCCCCACCTATGAAATCAGCGTTTTGTATGGAGAATTTTAAAGAAGTTGCATTTTTCATACTAACATTTTATTAATTTATTTAACAACTATGAACACTAATGATTTAAAACTGTTATACAGTAATGTTTAAAAACTAAGATAACGTATGCCACTTAGATTAAGTAACAAAAATAAGTTTTGGCTAAGTTAAAACAAATAGTAGTTTCATTTCTGCTAGCAAAAAGAGGAGTCAGTTTTAAGGTATTTTTTTTTGTATAAAACTGTTAGTAATAAGGTTTTTTTTACTATTGACAGTTGTCTATGACGGTCATTATTCGATAGAATGTCAAGCAATTGCTGAATATTTTAATTCATAGAAGTGACGAGGTTCTCTATTTGTGAAGAAAAAAAACACCAATTTCATAGGTTTCCAATATAAAAGGAGAAACTAACTGACTGAATGAATGACTGACTGAATGAATGACTGACTGACTGACAGCCAAAACTACTGGGACTAGAAACGTGAATTTTTGTACACGGTTTATTTTTATAATGTAGGGGAGCACTAACAAAGGGTTTTTAGAAATTCATCCCCTAAGGGGTTAAAGTGAGGGCTGAAAGTTTGTTTGTTGTAGGTTCTAATTCCACGCGGGCAAAACTGCTGGTAGAAGCTAGTTATATATAGTTCCCTGACTAGCAAAGACATAGCTAAGGATCATTCTTGAACGGGTCCAATTTTGGTCGAATCATGAATGTGAATATACCAAATAAATCATTGAAAGCGTATTCAAATAGGTATATCGTAATGCCTAGGGCACGATATGCTAATTTCCGATCGAGTTCCAACAGTATCTACCTACTAAATCAAAATCAAATCTCTAGCATCCGTTACTTGATCCTTGAAACAAAAAAACTTACGTACTTCATAGGAAAAGCCCACATTGAATATTTATCATTTCAATGTACCACAAACGCATTTTTCCAATACAATCGTTTAACAATACGGATCTTAATTTAATTGGATATTAATTACTGTTATCTAATTAGGATACGTAATTAGATGTATTTATGTATGTACTGTTGCAGTAACTTATTTATTCTGTATAATAAATATAGTAATTTATGAGTGGGCTCACCGGCTCTTAGGAACCTACTCTCTAGGACGGGAAACTTTTTCCTAGCTTGGTTAAAGTAGTTAAGAACTTAGCACATAATAGTCTTTGAGATGAAATGGTATAAATTAAACTGGGATTTATAAGAACTATTGAAAATCGCTTTATATTGAACGCCCCATAACGCAAAGCGTTTGAGGTAGTGCTTTACTCTCAACACGTCAAGGCCAAGCTATTTTCTGGCCTTAAAATGACTCTATTACGTTCATATTTCATCCATAGGCTAAATATGAGTACACGTATATCAAGAAAAGACTTGAGAAAACTAACTTCATGTTTTTTTTGATAACAATTGTTCTGCTACTGTAAAGAAAAAAAAATGACTTGGACTTTCGGATGTCTGTAAGTATTAACTCTTTTTGTATGTAGTCCGAATAAATTATCGTATCGAGAGTGTTTTTTTATAATGTTCATAATTTTCTCAAGATGATCCCTTTTGATATTCATCGTAGTTTCTATCGTTTTTTTTTAAATATTTAATTAGAAGTGATTACTGATAACATTTTTTGTATATCGGGTGTAAAAATACAGGTTCCGAAGCTGAAAGCCACATAAATTCTACCCATTATTTGGATATTTTTTATCCACTAGACCATACCTGGGAATCCACTGGTTCTGGAGATATTGTTGGTCAAAGTCTCAATTTTTTTTTTACTCTATAATTCAGCATACAGTTTATTTTCAGTACAAAAAGAAATGAACGTTATGAGGCGTGCTCTTTTGGATTTTCTAAACTTTGATTTGTAACTTGACTGTCGCACAAGTCCGACTAATAGAGGAGTATGGAAGAAAAAGACATGTCACGCCGACCCCAAATAAATTGGGATAAGGGCAGGTGAATGATGATGATGATGTCGTACAAATCCGATATAGCCCAAGGAATCGTCAAACTTAAGATGGCAGCGGGCAGGACACATTGCTCGCAGAACAGATGGTCGATGAGAACGAAGGTTCTGGAATGGAGACCGCGTACCAGACGGTGCAGCGTTGGAAGGCCTCCCACAAGATGGTTGATGACCTGGTGAGTGTCGCGGGAATCCGTTGGATATTAGACGCACAGCACCGATCGTTGTGGAGACACTTGGGAGAGGTCTATGTCCAGCAGTGGACGTCTTTCGGCTGAAATGACGATGATGTCATACAAATCAGCCAGCTGTGTACTTACACAGTTTGTGTTAAGTAATTGTGTTAATTGTGTTAAAATACATGGTAGACTACTTAGTCAACCATGTATTTTAACACAATGCTACAAAAATTACTCACAAGCTTTTTTAATCCCGAGATTGTTTCTTCATTACGATTTCCAGCCTTCAGAAAATATTTTAATCTGCATATCCCTTCCATTCGGAGGAGGAGGAGCTCGTGGTTAAAGTAATAACAGCCGCACGGGTCGATCCATCGGGCCTGCGGACGGCGAGTAATGGGTAGCTCGCCGTCCGATCAGCACCAGGCCCGAGAGTCGACGGCGCGTAGTGTTCTACGCGCGCCTCAAAGAGTTGTCAGCAATAAGGACGAGGCCCGTCATGGCCGATGCCTGCCCGGGGGTTGAGGATAAATTCGAAACAAAGCTACCTCGCCCCCGGGCACTAAGGGTAGGAAGGAACAGGGGTGAGTTTTAGTCAGTAAGAGTCCAATGACTCCTCCCGCTCCACCCAGAGCGGGAGAAGTCATTGAATGATTTCTCAACCCACAAAAAAAAAAAAACGGGTCGATCCATCAGGTTCAGCTACGCTTGCCGGGGTTGGTCCATGGATGAGTGACCATCTTTACATACCGAGACTCCTCCGTGCCAGTGTCGGAAACCATGCGGTCCCAGCTGTCAATCGTAGATCTTTGACAGTCGTTACGGGTCGTCAGAAGCCCGAAAGTCTGACAACCAGTCTTATCAAGGGGTATCGTATTACCCAGTTACTGGGTTGTGGAGATCAGATAGGCAGTCGCTTCATGTAAAATACGAATTTTGCTGTCATTATTTGAATAAATTTTCAACAGCAAATAAAATTACTTGTTTAACCTTTAATTTGTGACGCGTTGATAATTTTTGTGCTGAAATGTTCATAGATAGTAACTTCTTTAAAAATATTCCACATCGAGCACACTTATATTTCCACAAACGGATACAAGGAAATAATTTAATTGCCAAAGACAACTGTCGCCAAAGTTTTATAGGAAAATACTCTGCCGACCGTTAAATGCATTAATAGCCTTTTTAACAGTTCTTGGTATTGTGCAATTACATGCAACCACACACACAGAACATGCACACACGACCAAGATTTTATAGCCAGTCTGACGTACTGTAGGTTTCGTATAGTCTTTAAATCAGCTCGTTAAACCCTTAATTAAATTAAGCCTACAGCCCCAGTTCATCTGAGGATTTACTTAGCTTGTAAGATGGATTGCTGATAGAAGTTCGTTTTAAATTTTAAGTACTAGTAACCTATCCCGGCTAAGCACGGGTACAAACTATACACACAAACCTTCCTCATTTATCTCTCTTTCTGTTACTGAAAACCGCATTAAATTCCGTTGCGTGGTTTAGGAGCAGTTAGCGGAGATACAGACAGACGCGGCAAGTGACTTTGATTTTATACTATGTTGAGATAGAGATAGAGAAGACACGAGACCTGCAGGCCTATTCGCTAACTCAGTTGACATATTATAGGCACTATGCAGTAAATTGCTGCTTTGACGTATAGGGAAACAAAAATGTACTATTATATGTAGTCGATGTCCATCGAGCAATGTACTGCATAGTGCCTTTCAAATTGATGTAAACTGAGTTAGGGAATATACCTATTAAAGCTTGAAAGTGCTCAAAGGGCTGTGCTGAAAGTAATTCACTTTAAACCACATGACTACCCTACATATATGTTATATTCAGAATGCAATGTCCTAACTGTTAGGAAATTGTACATCTTAAGATCCATACTCTACAAGCATTCTATGATTTCCTACAATAAACAGCTTGTCAGTAAGCGGCGTTGTGGCTTTCCTTTATGTCCAACTGTCTTTTGTAGGACTGCCTTCGCAAGTCGACAGTTTAATGGGCTAAGTGCTAGGCTCTATAATAAAGCCCACAAACAATTTAACATCTACGCCTTGACTAAGCTTGAGGTAAAACACAAGCTTAATTCCTGGCTACAGACATTGACATATAGTGATACCGAGGAGCTTCTAACCACTATACACTAAAATGAGATAGGTTTACACACACTATAGGCTTAAAACAAACAAACACAAACACATACTCACTCTCATACACACACACATACTCACTCTCATACACACACACATAACACACACAACACACACACACTCACACTTATACACATTTTTTTTTTAATCCTTTAACCTTGTGTAAGAACTTTGTTCGTCCACTGCACGTACCAATATTTTGTAACCGCAATAAGAATAAGACTAATTTATGGAATTATGGATACTCTTTCTTAAGATACAGACAGGTTTTCTGCCTAGTTTAGGAAGGGGAGTCCTATGTCACATTTTATATAAATTGTTGTAGTGTCTTAATCGCTTTTTCGACACCCTTTTAACTTGAAGATTTTGAGGGATTATTGGATGTTATGGTATATCTAATAGTTTTTATTTTTTGGAGAAGCCCGCCACCCATCTCTCATAGTTGTTGGAGTTTAAACTCAGCTTTTCGCAGACATAGGCCGTCCAAGATGCGCGACAACAGGTCCTCCGCATACGGTATCCAGTGTGTCCCAGCCACCTTAATAGCTATAATAATAATAGTAATAAGGAGGCTCTCGTTAGGCGGCTGGATCAAGGGTTTGGTTCAGAAAGCAGTACTTCTGGACACGGCTCGCATTGTCAGGCGGTTCCTCTCTCTGGAGCCCTGACCGCCAGTAGCTTGGACCCTGTTCCCGATACCGGTGGGCTACTATTTTTTATATTTTTAAATGTTTTTTATATATTATTTTTTTAAGAAATATTTAAAAATGTATTTAATATGTTAAAAAGATGAATAAACAAAATAATAATAATAATAAATTTATTCACAAACTTTTTTACAAGAATCCTATGAAAACCCTGACTTCTGAGCTAGGTAAAAAAAAACCTGTATTACAGAAGTCAGTGCCCTCTCCCACTTTCTACCTGATACAAAATTGTGAATAAAAAATAAAAATAAAATAATAATAATAAGATGAAATAAATCAAATAAGTGATGGGTTAGGTTTACTCATGATGTGTTTATGCATGTAGATGAAACGTCTTTGTATGTACGTGTGTGTGAGGGTGTGTGTGTGTGAGGGTGTGTGTGTGTGTGATGGATGCTAGATGGAGGTGAGGTATGTGGTAGTAGGGAATATTAATCTGTGAGCAATAACATTTCAGTATGGTCGTAGTTTAATTGAAGTAGCCAGTTCTTAATTTTCATTTTTGTTTCTCGAACAGTAAGAGGATGAATGTTTATTATTTTATTTATTTTACTGTATAAGTAGGAAGACCTATAAGATTGCTGTCGTCTAGCCGTAGCTGTCCGACATCTGACAGGTAAGCATACGTTAGTAATAACACGTTTACTCTTATACACATTTACATCACAGGGAGTTTGCTTGTGTTTTTTTAGTATAATTTGGGATATGTATAATTGTCTAATTGTTAACAATTCGCAATTTTCATACAATTGTTTAGTCGGATATCTGAAGGGCTTAAAAGTCATTACTTTCAATAATGACCTCTGAGCCCTTTCTAATAGCATCATGTGGGTTTTACAGGCCCCAGACCCCTACACAATATCCAAGTATGGATTGAGCTAAAGCATAATATATATTACGTAGTAGAGGAAATTCCGCGGCGTGCCTAAGTTTTTTGAAAACTCAGATTAGCTTCCTAGTGCGACCCGTAACAAGACTTATATGGGGTTCCCAACTTAGCCTCTCATCTAAGATAACACCTAAGTATTTATTTAGTAGCTATGTTTCATTATATAACTCATTTGTGTACCTTATTGATATGATATCCTCCAATCTGCTTCGTTGGGCTCGAGCGAGACTGCTGAGAGTGGGGTCCTGGAATCGATGTCTAAAACTGCTATTGTGTTTTTTTCATTATGAATTACTCTGTAGCAACCCGTTTGGAAATTGGTGGTGTGACACCTCTGTGCCTCGGATAGCACATAAAGCTGTTGGTGCTGCGCCTGATCTCTGTACACGGTCGTGTCGAATTTCCGTCCCATGTGACAATGAGAGTAAAGGGTATGCGCACACGCTTGTGCACTATTATCACCGACGTACTTGACTAATATCAACACGCATTGGGCCCGGGTGGTGGATTACGGCCCACACCCTCTCACAGAGAGAACTATGCCCCAGCAGTGGGGAAATTAAAAGGCTGATGATGATGACATGACTAATCACCGTTGAGTTTGACCAACGTTATCGAGATTCGGTCGGACGAAACTATTACTCTAATCACGTATGTTTAGGGAATACTCGTCTAGTTTCAAATTTTAACAAAACCTTTCTTTCATAAACTCATCACATCACGCCTCCGTACTCGAAATCATTCATTTCAAATCAATAAATCTGAGAACACATAACAAACACACACATTTATTTATACTTTGATACGTCGCATTCCAACGCCGCACATTCTAACTACCAACCTCACCTGCACATTATTTTCTCCATACATTACTGCCTGATGGACAAATAAGTTCTATAATAACATTTTGTTTCCTTTCTCGAACATGGAAGTCAATACACGTATAGTTGACTCATGTTGTATGGACGTGAGCAGAACTTAGGAATATTGTATTAGTGGATTAGTACTCCTCCAGCATTGTATGAAGTCTAAAATTAGACATAGGCGCAGGTTGTTAATCTGACGACCTCATTGCTGCAATGGACATACTCGTATACCCTTGTTTATGTAACTGGCTAAACTTAGACTATAAAAGGATATAGACGGAACGTCATTGGATATTAAATGAAGCAGGATCGTTAAAATGTGTGAGTGAACTTGACGAACGTAACGATGACGTTTCGGCTTCTCATTTTGTCTATGTGAGCTCAAGCCGGCTTCACATTCTGGTACTTTTGATTGCTGGATTTTGACACTCCGTCTATAACCCTTCATAGTCTAAGTGGCTAACCATATGCTTCATCACCATTAGCCTTTTAATGTCCCTACAGCTGGGGCACAGGCCTCCTCTCTGTGAGAAGGTGTGAGCCGTAATCCACCACGCGGGCCCGGGCGCGGGCGCGGGCGGGGGGAAAGAGTTACCTCGCCCCCGGGCACTCGAGGCAGGGAGGAACAGGGGTGGGTTTTAGTCAGTAAGAGTCTGACACACCCTTCCGCTCCACCCTAGAGCGGAAGAAGTCATTGGATGATTTCCCACCCCCAAAAAAAAAAAAAAAAAAAAAAAAAAAAAACCACGCGGGCCCAATGCGGGTTGGTGGATATCACATGTCTTCGAAGTTTTGGTTCACAGGACATGCCGGTTTCTTTACGACGTTTCCCTTCACCGTTTTGAGGACAGTGGTGATGAAATAATTTACTCAAAGTAAAGCGCCTACCTGGGTTGAACTCACGACCTACAACTTGTAGGTCGCGGCCGTTACCACTGGGGCCACCACTGCTCTACCATCATCATCTTCCTGTCCTTACCCCATGTCACTTGGAGTCGGCGCAATACGTATTTTTCTTGCATTCTGTCTTGTCAGCCGTCACGCAGTCACTAACCCTTTTCTTTCATATCACTCATCACGCAATCCATCCATCTTTTCTTTGGCCTCCCTCTCCCTCTCCATCCATCCACATTTATACCACTGCTCCACCATATGCTTAGGCTAGCCGCTTACTTGTGATTTTTGTCACCGTGACTTTTTGTTACTGTCACCTACTGTCACCCACGATGCGCTCACTTGGAAAGTCACTGGGCAATATAACGCGCTCATTCTTGAAATGGATTTCGTACAGATTGCTGTATTAAGTGCTCTTGAAATAAGAAGAAGAAAAAATATACATATACAAACATATACACTCTCAAAAAACATTACCCTCCTTCTAAGACAGTCAGGTAAAAACGGGTCACTTTGAGCTGTGATAACTTCGTATCGCATTTTTCAAACTTTATATATTGTGCAAGTTATTCTCGATTGATTTGCAGTAGAGGATCTTCTTGTAAATAAAAGAGTTACTACTAACATATTATGGGTTTTGTTTAAATTACTAGTGCGCACGTGCGTGTGCTTATAATCTTTTCTTAAAAATGGCCTTGACACAGAAAATCCAAGATAGCACTCGTCTCATCCATCACATTCAGTTGTCTATAGGACAAAACCTCCTTCAATTGATTGGTCAGTACCTATTTTATATAATTATGTATCCTTCTTCCGGGAAGAAAATGTTGAATCTGCTAATTAGTGTTTAAACTACCTGAACCACAATGACCACAATAACCGAATATGAAATTTTGTTCTCTGTACAGTCATAGGAATAACCAGTATTACCAACCTTCTAAAAGTCACCCATTAACGATCACAAAAAGTAACTTTATAATAAAAATATGCTCAATACTTAGTCACATGCATATATTTAGCAGTTCACTCGCTATAAACCTTGCAAGTACGATTGGGAAACCCCACACAATACGGCTTGCTACAAATCGGTACCTACTTTAGCTTTTAATCCCTGATAGGGCTGGCATACACCGATCAGTTGCTAGTTGAGTCATCATTATCAGACTGTCATTATCAGACTGTAGGTCCATGTGTAGGGGTAGCGGATAAATTCTGAAAATGAGTCACCGCACCCCTGGGCACTCAGGCAGGGAAGGAACAGGGGTGGGTTTTAGTCAGTAAGAGTCTGACACGCCATCTCGCTCCACCCAGAGCTGAGCTGCTTTAGACTGGCCTGTTGGTCTAGTGGTTAGTGACCCTGACTGCTATGCCGGAGGTCGTGGGTTCGATTCCCACCCAGGACAAATGTTTGTGTAATGAGCACGATCATTTGTTCTGTGTCTGGGTGTAATTTATCTATAATATGTATGTATTTAGAAATATATAAGTATGTTTATCAGTTGTCTAGTACCCATAACACAAGCTCTGCTTAGCTTGGGACTAGATGGCGTTGTGTGATAGTTGTGGAATATATTATATTATATTATATTACCCAGAGCGGGAGAAGTCATTGGATGATTTTCCACCCACCCAAAAATAAAAAAAGACTGTAGGGCCAATCCGAAATCCTACTAAAATTATAAATGCGAAATTTTACATGAATAGATGGATGTGAACATCCCATCCACACGCATAAAACGTTTTAAGAACACGTTCATTGTGCGTACAGCTAGGGAGTGGAATTCCCTGCCGGAGTCTGTTTCCTGATAGCTACAACCTGGGAGTCTTTAAGTCAAGAGTGAATAGGTTACTTCTAGGCAAGCGTGCTCCATCTTCGACCACATCATCGCTTACCATCAGGTGAGATGGTGGTCCAACGCGTGCCTATAAACAATTTAAAAAAAATGTTTGTTACTCAATCACGCCAGAACGACAGGACGGATCTGAATGCAATTTAGCATAGATATAGATTATATTCTGAAATAGCACATAGACTATAATTTATAATGGTTGAAGTACTAATTTCAAGCGCTGGCAGAAGTAAGTATAGACATAGACGACTTTAGAACACGATCTTTATATTATCATAATGGTCAAAAATAATGAACGCGGTAAATAGATTTGTGACACTATCTTAATGATTATTGTTGTTAATTTAGTTTATAACATAGGTTTTAATTCAGATTCAGATAAAAGATCATCGTCAGCCTTTTAAGGCACAGTTATACGACTTCTAATGATTTTTAATTGAACATCACATTTAGACGAGTAGTCTTATTTCTTTGAAAAAATATATATTAATCTTAATAATTTCCTTCGTTAATTGAAATGTGATTATTTGAAAATATATTTTTATAACATAGTGTAATTAATCCGTCAGGCCCCTCGCATCTCCTTAAGGAGACGCGACAATAGGTTTTTAATTGTGACTGCTAATTAGGGGCGTAACTTGTAATGTTATGTTTAACGCGGAAAAAAAAATGAGAAACTATAAAGCGTACTTTTATGAAACCTTTACCATTTAAAGATAATTTAATTATTTATATTTTAGTATACGTGTTTTAGTAAAATACCTGTTGTATAATAAATTAATAATAAGTCTAATTTCGGACAGCGCTCCTTTTTTTTTGGGGGGTATGGGAAATTAGCCAATGACTTCTCCCGCACTAGGGTGGAGCGGAAGGGCGTGTCAGACTCTTACTGACTGAAACCCACCCCTGTTCCTCCCTGCCCTGAATGCCCAGGGGCGAGGTAACTCTTTCGAATTTATCCTCAACCCCTAGGCAGGCATCGGCCATGACGGGCCCCGTCATGTATGCTGGCAACTCTTTGAGGCGCGCGTGGAACACTACGCGCCGTCGACTCTCGGGCCTGGTGCTGATCGGACGGCGAAATACCCATTACTCGCCGTCCCGTCCGCAGGCCCGGGTCTACGGTGGCCGGAGATCGTCTCGAGGCGACGGAACCCCCTGGCGTCTCCTGCGGCGGCTGCTGCTGAGGGCGTGAGGGCGAGGCTGTCGTTGCAGCCTCTTCCTCATCCGTTCCGCTTCCTCCTTCGCAAGCATTACTGCTTCGCAGAAGGAGGAGACTGCTTCCCATTCCCTCTCGCTTCGTACTATGGCCTGGACCAAGGCCGAGCGCGAGAGGACGCTGCCGCCGATCGCCTGGGACAGCGCTCCTTGATGGGCGAGTCCTATTACTGGGTGGACGTACGACGCGTTGCGTGAGCTCAGCACAGAAGACGCAAGCTAACCACTCAAGGTCGCTGGCATTTAATAGCGCCTTAAGGCCCTACTACCGGACAAGTGGCGCCCTCATTGAATAAAAAATCGTAGCATAGCATAGAAAATAAATATTAAAGAATCCAACGTCACGTTTGTTACAAAGAGGATAAAGTATTTTTACGTTGTTAAAACAGGTCTCAGAATGTTTCGTATCCAAAGTAGTAGGCAAACGCTAGAGCGGGAGATGTCATTGGATGATTTCCCACACCACAAAAAAAAGGGCAGGGAAGGAACAGGGGTGGGTTTTAGTCAGTAAGAGTCGGACACGCCCTCCCGCTCCACCCAGAGCGGGAGATGTCATTGGATGATTTCCCAACCCACAAAAAAAAAACTATCATGAGATATACCTATTTATGTCATAAGTTGCTCTCTTTGGATCATTAAAACCGATTAACCAATGAATGATTAAAGATGGTCTCTTTAGTGATGATCAAGACTGTTCTTATACTAGACTTCATACCAGTTCCTGGGATACAGGCCTCCTATCTATGTGAGCGACTGGTTCATAATTCACAACGCGGACCCAGGTGGAGTCTTGCAATTGCACGTCTTTGGATTTTTGGTTCTAGGACACGCTGGTTTTCTCACAATGTTTTCGTTCACAGTTTTGAGAACAGAGACTTGACTTAATGTTCTATGTCCCCTAGATGGGACAGAGGGCGTCCACTGTAGTCGTCCATCGCAAACGGTATTGAACTTCACGTTTCGAGCGCAGTAGAGATGATGTAAATTGCACGAAGTGCCTGTCTGGAATCGAAACAACGACGTACAAGTAAGTTTGCTCTTCAATTACATACCTTACGCACACTAAAATGTATTATGAAAATGGGTCAACCCTACTCCAAAGTGTCTCCAATAAAACTAATTAAACGTTTTGTTAAGGTTCATTATAGTAAATAAAAAAAAACCGCATCGAAACAAATCGTATTACGGGGATTAGCACGTCATGCTGAGATACTAGTTGGTGATCGTGAAGATTGTCAGGATAGGAACATCTAAAAATGTTTATCATCACGCGTTGTACTGCTGATTATAGGTATGTATTATCACTGCGATATAATTATGTATTAAATGATTCACTGATTTTTTTTTTTTAAATAAAAAATAATTAAATTTTTATAAGACCAGTGGTGGCCGAGTGGTATTGGCCGCGACTTACCAGTTGTAGATCGTGAGTTCCAACAGGCAGGCGCTTTACTTTGTGTAAATTATTTCATCACCACTGCTCTCAAAACGGTGAAGGAAAACATCGTGAGGAAACCGGCATGTCCTAGAACCAAAAATTCGAAGACATGTGACATCCACCAATCCACATTGGGCCCGCGTGGTGGATTATTTCGTCTTAGAATTATTTTATTTTTTCAGTTTATGCACCTGCCATGTTATCTCTCCACCACCCTTGGTTGACTGGTAGAGAATGCCTAAGGCATTAAGTCCGCCTTTGTACATTTGTGTTGCATGAAGTTTTAATAAATAAATAATAAATAAATTACGGCCTACACCCTCTCACAGAGTGGAGGCCTGTGCCCCAGCAGTGGGGACATTAAATAGGCTGATGATGATGACGATGAAAGCTTTTTGTCCACTCCTATTAAGATCGGAAACTCTACACTCGAAGTTGTAGACGCGTACGTTTACCTGGGACAAACGGCTTAGGTAAGGCTTACTTCGAGAAAGAAATCAATCGTCGAATCCGTCTCGGCTGGGCGGCGTTCGGGAGGCTGCGTGGTATCGCCTCATACTACGTACCACAGTGTCTTAAGACGAAAGTTTATGACCAGTTCGTGTTGCCAGTGATGACTTATGGAACCGTAACGTGGTCGCTCACAATGGGCCTCTTCAGAAGTCTTAAAGTCACCCAAAGGGCAATGGAGAGGGCTATGCTCGGAGTTTCCTTGCGTGATCGAATCAGGAATGATGATATCCGCAAGAGAACCAAGGTTGCTGACATAGTCCGAAGAATCGCCAAACGGAAGTGGCGCTGGGCTGTGTACATTGCTTGCAGAACGGACGGTCGATGGCGCCGAAAGATGCTAGAGTGGCGACCGCGTACCGGAAGACGCAGCGTTGGAAGGTCTCCCACAAGGTGGACCGATGACCTGGTGAGGGTCGCGGGTAGCCAATGGATGCGAGACGTACAGGACCGGTCATTCTGGAGACACTTGGCGGAGGCCTATGTCCAGCAGTGGACGTCTTTCAGCTGAAATGATGATGATGAAAGTTTTTTTGTAATTTTTAAGATTTCTCGGGATCCAGGGGTCTCAGACCTTTGACCAGGCGTCCGAAGGGCCGAAGCCAACTCGCAGAGGCCCTTTAAACGCTTTTTATGATATGGGGCACCAACCGACCATTATCTCTGTACACGCTATACAAGTGCACCCAAGGACAAACCCCGGTTGGTGTAAAACGATTGCAAGATATGGAAAGCAAAGATTGGACTATGGTCAAAAAGATTAAGATTCTTGAAATTATTATTATTTTTGTTGGTGGTGTGGGTTGTGTGGAAATCGGTTGTGGTATGGATGTGATGCAGAGGAATGAAGAAAATGACGTGAGGAAAGGCTTGTGTAGGGATGTGTATGGCTATAAGAGCAGGGGAAGGCCAAAGAAACGATGGTTGGACTGTGTGAAAGAGGATATGGGTAAAAAGGTGGTGACTACAGAGATGACGACTACTATAGGAGTATGGAAGAAAAAGACATGTTGCGCCGACCCCAAATAAATTGGGATATGGGCAGGAGAATGATGATGGTTTTTTTGTGTTATCTTTATTGTGCCATGTTTTTGTACATTTAATGAATTTATATATTATTTAAATATTTAGTTTGTTTAGTTTACACCCTTTAACGTTGTGGTATATGTATATGGCTATCTATAAATAAATAAAAAATACGCCAGTTGACACGTAGCGTGACCCAAGGGTTGGCTTTTATCTTGGTCAGAGTATAAGCATTGCCTCACAACATGGCAATGCCTTCACTCGTTTGGGCACATTATCAGTCGACAACGATGAGGAAATTTTCGACGCTACATTTTAGTTTGTTTTAGGCTTTATTTTTGTTTTAAGTAATACGTTCTATTAATTAATAGAAATTGAATTTCTTGCGTTGTGTGTATAATACTCGTAATGAAATTTTATTCAAGTTATGGTAAAACATTAAATTAACTGAACTGAACTAGTGTTCCTGTGCTTCAGGCGAGAGAAGGTAAAAACACGATGTGATTATCACTGTAACTGTAACACTTTAAAAATAAAAGAGTCATATAATAGGTATGCAAATAAGGCGTAAATAGTAACCTAAAATCTTAGTATACTAACTTAATGAACTAATTAAAAATAAACAGTACACCAAACAATCTTTTTTTCAATACAACTAACAACTTCTCTGTATCTTCATAGGACAAACTTTAAAGAGCTAGCTTGAGAGTCTTTTTCGCATTTTACATAATTTAGGGAATAGATTTTTGTTTTTAGCCTTTTAGCATTTAGCCTGTTATAGAGTAGTGGTCCAAGGAAAACATAATAATAATAAGCCTCGACGATCACCTGTCTAAGCTGTCGTTGCGCGGTTGGATCAAGGGCCTGATACAGAAGGCAGTACTCCTCGATACGGCTCGCATTGTGATGAGGTTCCTGTCTCTGGAGCCCTAACCACCGGTAGCTTGGACCCTGCTCCCGACACCGGTAGACTACTATTTTTTATAATTTTAAATGTTTTTTTTTTGTATGCTTTGCTAAAAATATTTAAAATTATAATTGATATGTGTAAAAAACAAATAAACATAATAACACAATGTCTTTTCGTCTCTTTTTAGTAAATTCAGTGCTGTAGCAAACGGCTGCGTGTTGTTTTAATGCAATGCTCATTGTGAATAATTGTCGTACTCTTAGTACTTCACAAGATTTATAGAGCAGGTTAGTGGGAAAGAGGTAAGGGCGGCAAGTAGACACCTTGAGCATCGCTCTTTGAGCTCTTTCAAATAGTTTTACCTATGCAAATTAATAGGTAAAAACATAATATTTAAAAATAATATTTTATAGACGTAAATATGACACCTTATAGGTGCAATTCAAATGTAGTATATTAATATTCATAGACTTTAAGGCGCTATTAGCTGCCAACGACCTTGAGTGGTTAGCTTGCGTATTCTGCGCTGAGCCCACGCAACGCGTCGTATATCCACCCAGTAATAATATAATAGGACTCGCCTATCAAGGAGCGCTGTCCGAAATTAGACGCATTATTAATTTATAACACATAAAACGACAAGTATTAAACCAAAACACTGAGATTAAATTGTAAATAATTAAATGATCTTTAAAATGGTGAAGGTTTCATGAAAATACGCTTTATAGTTTTTGCGTGATTCTCAATTCTTTATCCGCGTTAGACATAACTTTAGAAATGAATTACACTATGTTTTAAAAATATAATTTCAAATATTCTGAGATCAAATTACGAAGGAAATTGTCTAGAGTAACATATCTTTTTTTCAAAGAAATAAGACAAGTCGTCTAGACGTGAAGTTCAATTAAAACCATTAAAAGTCGTTTAACTGCGCCTTAATGGACTTCTTCTCTACACGCAAAACCGGCTTGAAACAAAATAAGGAGAATAATATCCTTAAAGCTAGATTTGAACATGTCTGACTACTTTTACAGACTTTTTTGTTTTATTTTTTCTGAATATTTAAGACAACATGTTGTAAATTAATCACTTGGGATTATATTTCATGTTATTATCTCTGTTTGTTTTTGGAACTAAAAAATAGATAAAAAATGCAGTCGTATTAATTATTTTTTGCTACAGATTATGTAATGGTAAACATTAGTCTTGGAATATGAGAATGAAAATCTGCGAGTGCTTTAAAAGGTCAATTTGATCACGTCAGAAGTTGCATGCATATTTCTCACCTATTCAAAGTATTTAAAAAAACGGTCAAGTGTAAGTCGGACGCGCACACGAAGGGTTCCGTACCATTAACTGAAAAAAAAACCAACAAAAACAGAAACGTGTTTTTTTTAAATGCTTATTCATTTTAATTTTTATTATTTATTGTTATACGTCAGCAACAGAAATACACATTCTGTGAAAATGTCAACTGTGTAGCTATTACGGATCGTGAGATATAGCCCGCTGACAGACAGACGAACAGCGGAGTCTTAGTAATAGGGTCCCGTTGGTTACCCTTTGGGTACGGAACCCTAAAAAGAAACTAGGGCTCAGCCCAGGTAATAACACGTTTATTTTGCTTAATCTGTTCCATCATCGGACCACTAGACGTACGGCGATGCGCCACTGGTACATGTTGGACATCCCACCGAAACGAAACAAAACTTTTTGGGAACTTATCCAATGTGCGTTACACAACTAAGGAGAGGAATTCTATGCTGGAGTCTGTGTTTCCTGATAGCTACAACCTGGCGGTCTTTAAGTCATGAGTGAATGTTTTACTTTACTTCTAGGCAAGCGTGCTCCATCATCGACCACATCATCGCTTACCATCAAGTGAGTATTGAGATAGTGGTCAAGTGCGAGCCGGTGTATAGTAATAACCTTCCACTAGAACCGCACATACTTATCAATTACAAAACTGCAGCCACATACTTCTATCCCATTTGGACTAATGTCACCAACGTCACATCGTCTAATGTGGTCCATATATAACATGTCTGGACCAGACCAGATCATTGAGGGTAATTCTCTGCGCGTCTGTACCCCTAGGGGACTGTAGAGTTATATCTGACTTCCGATCTTGAAATGTCAGTGGTTATACGATTATTTTTAAAGCTTGAGTAATATGTTACGTGTAATTTATTAGAATCCGGTGTGTGATCTCGTTTTTAAAGAATTATGAAACTTATAATGCTACCAGGGTTCAATTCCAGAGTCGGTTAAAGTGTTATTGGGTATTTCTCAGTAGCGAAGTCTACATTTGAGTCCAGTTGATGGCAATAACACCTCAAGGCCCTGCGTCGACGAGAGGCGACAGCAATCAACACCGTCGTCGGGCCCCGCCTCGCCATAAGCGGCGGCATTTTCGCGCGCTTTAAAACTCTATTATTACTAATAAGAAACGATTTTACTCCGGCAGTGCTGATCCGGCGGTGCTCCGGCGGTGCGTGGCGACAGTGTTGATCGCTGTCGCCCCTCGTCGACGCAGGGCCCTGACGGGATAAGCTCGTTCCCGATAGGTAGCCGGTGAATGTAGCCCCTCGGGGAACACAGTGTTGTATTTTTTGTGTGTGTGTCTCTTGACGAAAGTCTATGACCAGTACGTGTTACCAGTCATAAGATGACATACGGCACTGAAACGTGGTCGCTCACAATGGGCCTCACCATAAGGCTGAAAGTCACCTAAAGAGCAATGGAGAGGGCAATGCTCGGAGTTTCTTTACGTGATTGAATAAGTAATGAAGATATCCGCAGGGGAACGACATAGCCCGAAGAATCGCCAAACTTAAGAGGCAGTGGGGAGGGTACAAAACAAATGGTCGATGAGGCCAACAGGTTCTGGAGGGGCGACCGCGTACCGGAAGACGCAGCGTTGGTAGATCGTCCACAAGGTGGACCGATGACCTGGTGAGGGTCACGGGAATCCGATGGATGCGAAACGCACAGGAATTATCGCTGTGGACATGGAGGAGGCCTACATATCTCCAGTAGTGGACATCTTTCGGCAGAAATTATGATGATGATGTTTATTTTACAGTATGATATAAATAATGTAGTATACAACTTATTAATAAGTTCTAACAAAGGACTAAGGAAGGCTACCTCTACAGTCATCTTAGACTACTAGCTAAAAGTCTAAAGTAAACTAGAACTCACAAAATAGCTACCTTTATTCAGTATTCCTTTTACTCTCTACTGAGACCAGTTAGTCAGTGTTTTCTGTGTAACGACCTCTGCGATTAAACCGCAAAGCATACCTAAAAAAAAAACTCAAAGATCAAGGCCTCTTTTTAGGGTTCCGTTCCCGAAGCGACCAAACGGAGCCCTATTGCTGTCACTCACGTGTCCGTCTGTTTGTCTGTCCGTCGTCTGTCACACAGGTTTTATAGCCAAACGGTTGGAGCTACAGTCTTCAAATTTTCACAATATAAGCATCTTCTGAGATGAGAGCAGTGGTGGCCCAGTGGTATTGGCCGCGACTTACAAGTTGTAGGTCGCGAGTTCAAACCCAGGCAGTCGCTTTACATTGCATCACCACTGCTCTCAAAACGGTGACGGAAAACATCGTGAGGAAACCGGCATGTCCTAGAACCAAAAATTCGAAGACATGTGACATTCACCAATCCGCATTGGGCCTGCATGGTGGATTACGGCCCACACCCTCTCACGAAGAGGAGGCCTGTGCCCCAGCAGTGGGGACATTAAAAGGCTGTGATGATGATGATGAAGCATCTTCTTGACCCAAAGCCATACAAATAGTCAAAAATACATTTGGTACGGAACCCTAAATGTGCGAAATCCGACACGCTCTTGCTTTTTTAATGTACAACAATTTATAGGGTTTATGTTAGAAATATGTAGATTTTGTTTTACAAAAGAAGTACTACGAATGGCCAGATGTAGTATGAAAGAGTCGTAGCTGTTAGCATTCTGTAGTTTACACCTACCCACATGGAAAAAGGCGAGATTTTCTGTATGTATGTATGTCGCAGCCTGTGTGTATGACTTGGCTGGTTGTCCTTCAGCCATTTAATTGAATGCCGGCTTTTAATGAACGGCCTAGACGTCCAATTGACTAATTCAACCAGATGGCTGCGACATATATTTGTCAACAAATACAAACACCGAGATACAGAGAGCAAACACCGTAAGAAAATTCAGTCTGCGAAAGTGTAAATTCTAGATATATGAATCATTTCAAGTACACTAACTCTCATCCAAATTTGATAATTAACCATAGATCCTAGTCTTGTTTAAAATAAAGAGTTCCAAATTTTACATGATTTATCATAAACTAACGGCGTTTTACCATGAACCGGTTTTTTTTTTTTTTGGGGGGTGGGAAATCATCTTATGACTTCTTCCGCTCTAGGGTGGAGCGGAAGGGTGTGTCAGACTCTTACTGACTAAAACCCACCCCTGTTCCTCCCTGCCCTACGTGCCCGGGGGCGAGGTAACTCTTTCGAATTTATCCTCAACCCCCGGGCAGGCACTGGCCGTGGCAGGCCCCGTCCTTTGCTGACAACTCTTTGAGGCGCGCGTGGAACACTACGCGCGGTCGACTCTCGGGCCTGGTGCTGATCGGACGGCGAGTTACCCACTACTCGCCGTCCGCAGGCCCGGGTACCATGAACCGGTAACAAATAAATAACCATATCCTATTTCAAAATTACACTTTGATCGGTAAAATATAAAAAAAACCCATTGGTTATCCAAAACAACTTATTTACAAGAATCGCTTCAGGAAAAAGTAGAGGTAACAGTTTGGTCCATGGTACGGTCTGTTTCTTACGTACGAATGCGGTTTTATAATGTCTTCGAATATTATTATCGTTTTCCTTACCAGTGGTAACCTTGACACCATTTGAAACTGTTTACACAGACAGTGTCCGCCTTTAGAAAGTTGGTTAATTTGACTCTTATGCATTATGGTTCCTGTTCTTTACGTTTTATGTCGTAATCAATCAATACATTTAACCTATTGCCGTCTAACATTTAGCCGTAGCCGGGTAGTTAAATGTTATGAGAATGGTTAACCACAAAACTTCTGTAGATTTTTTTTGTGTTGTATTAGTAAGAAAAAATCTCTTAATAATTGATTACAATCTAGACTAATAAGCAATTTAACTCTAATTCTAACTTATTATTAGGTACACGTTGAAGATTATGTTAAAACTAAGAATAGCGTCATTTTACACTTTAAGTAAGTAGTTAACACTTTCTTAGAGTCTGATTTTGATGAAAACACTTTGTTCATCTGTATAATTATATAAAATTTAAAGTCCTCACTGACTGACTGATATATCAACGCACAGCCTAAACCGCTGGTCTTAGAAACATGAAATTTGGAGGGTGTGTTCTTTGTGAAGAGTAGGTATCCACTAAGAAAGGGTTTTTCGAAATTTTAATTCCACGCGGGTGAAGCCGCTGGCATAAGCTAGTAAGTTATACATCACAGCATTTATTACTATCATTCACTAACTTTAAATACTACACTAACTCATAAGGTAAGTTCTCCTTTAGTCTACGCAATAAGTTCGTATTGTCGAGCAGCTGGATGGCCTCAAAGTTCACATGTCGGTGAAGTCTGTGTTCATGGGTTTCGGAAAACTTTTGAATGATGGATTGATGTTAGTGACGAATACGAATTTTGGAATTATACCTATATACCTACTGTACAAAATTAGTCAGTTACAAGGGCCCATTTTAATTTACAGACCATATTTACTGACCATTTCAAATCATCTTGTGCCTATCCTTTTCCAACTATGGGAACCACTTGAAGCCGTCCCCAAGGTTTCGAGTCTGAAACTTGTGTCTGAATTTCAAAAAAATATAACTATTTGTCAAAAAATGACACAATAGTCATAATTTCGCAACATATGTTAAAAAGTACAAAAGAAACATGCATATTTGACGGATTTTCAGTAACGTTGATTGTTCGACGGTTTTATGAAATAGTTCCTAATTGTTAGCGTGACTGGCTGTCCAAGACATCCCCTATGGAATTTAGCGGACCAATGGTTATAACGAAATGTGTGTGTGTGTGTGTGTTTTGTTAATTTCATTTTTGTTGTGTGCCTCTAACTGTGGTCAATAAATGTATTTTCTTTCTTTCTATCTTTCAAATGTCTTCTTATGATTTTCCTTGCCAGCGGTAACCTTGACAGCATTCGAAATTGTTTACCCAGACGCCTTTAGAAAGTAAGGTGAAGTTAACTTTTCCTGGTCAAGACTAGTCTTTACCTCTTATGTCATAATCAATCAATAAACTAAAGCCCAGTTTCTCGATTGATAATATAAACGATATATTGTCAAACGCTCGTTAGCTGCTTTGATCGGTCGACATTCAATTACATAACTTCATCTTCACCATCATCACTATCAGCCGAAAGACGTCCACTGCTGGACGTAAGCCTCCCCCAAGTATCAGAATAATGATCGGTTCTAATCTGTGTATCTCGTATCCATCGGCTACCCGCGACCCTCACCAGGTCATCGGTCCACCTTGTGGGAGGCCTTCCAACGCTGCGTCTTCCGGTACACGGTCGCCACTCCAGAACCTTTCGGCCCCATCGATAATCTGTTCTGCGAGCAATGTGCCCTGTCCAAGTCACTTACATCACTTGATTTGCGTTTAATTTGTGATGCGACGATAGTTATTTTTTCTGAAACTGGATGTTAGCACTATTAGCTTATTACCGTCTACTGCCGGTCATAGGCCTCTCTCAATTACGACATAACATTTGGCCGTCCAGGCCGTTAAAAGGACTTAAATGTCACGAGAATGCTCAACCACAAACAATTGTCGATAGGTAAAGTTACTTGTTCATCAATGAACGTTTATTTCTGATCTTTGACTCCTCATTATTTTTTTATGTACTAACAAAGTACGTCCAATTATGAAGGTAACTCGTGCTGTTAATTTGACAATAGGTTGACAGCGCAGCTGACATTCTATTGGCGGTTAAAATTGTCAAAATTATCTTGTTTTACATGGGGTTAACCGAGCTGAGGCTGTGGTGGCACAGTGGTAACGGCCGCGACTTACAAGTCGTAGGTCGTGAGTTCAAACTCAGGCAGGCGCTTTACTTTGTTTATATTATTTCAACAACCTGCTCTCAAAATGGTGAAGAAAAACATCGTGAGGAAACCAGCATCTCAGAACGAAAAATTCGAAGACATGTAACATCTACCAACCTGCACTGGGCGCGTGTGGTGGATTACGGCCCACACCCTCTCACAGAGAGGAAGCCTGTGTCCCAGCAGTGGGGACATTAAAAGGCTGATGATGATGATGATTTATGACGGGGTTTACCCATAACCGTACTTTTAGTTCGGTACGATCAGCAATTGTATTCTTACATACGAACCTCCGCTGGCTCGGTAATCCCCCAATTGGACCCCAGAGTTACGTCATACTACATCCTAATTAAGATCCGCTTATGAAGTATCACGTCGTCAATCCCAAAAATTTTGACCGGGTCATTTTCTGATTTAGAGTTAGGAACGTATCAAACTCTACTTTAAAGCCAAATTTTGACAGGGTTTCAGGCAAAGGCAGAGTTTGACAAATACTCATTTTCAAGTTCTTAATACAGAAATCGGAGGCATGTAGCATCTAGAGCCCCAGGGTATTAATGACGTCGAACTTGTACTGCCTTGTAAATAACCTACTGGTTATTTCAAAGCATCACATTTATTTGAATGATTATGATGAACCAAAATCAATTCTTTCGAACCAGCCTTGCTCAAACAACTTTGGGTTTGGCTTCCAATCTGATAAGATACGATTGGATATTAATATTTTCTATTGAGCGACAAAGAAAAAAAACTTGCGCCTGTACACAATATTGTTATTATAAAGTAATAGGTTAGCCCTTAGACTATGAAAGGTTATAGACGGCACGTCATTGGAGATTAAGGCTAGTAGGGCCTTAATCTGGCCAAGAGGCGCACTCATTGAATAAAAAATCGTAGCATAGCATAGAAAATAAATATTAAAGAATCCAACGTCACGTTTGTTACAAATCGGATAAAGTATTTTTACGTTGTTAAAACAGGTCTCAGAATGTTTCGTATCCAAAGTAGTAGGCAAAAGTACCAAAAACGGCCGTTTTTGACACTTGTGGATACTCCGATGCTACGATTTTATATGCAATGAAAGCGCCACTTGGCAGGATCGTTAAAATGTGTGAGTAACGATGACGTATCGGCTTCTTATTTTGTCTATGTGAGCTTATTTCGCGTGTACAAACACAAGCCGGCTTCTCACTCTGGTACCTGCTTCAGATTGCTGGATTTTGACACTCCGTCTATAACCTTTAATAGTCTATGGGTTACCCTTTGTTACGCATAGGTTGCAATTTAGTTAATAATCACGACACTTAATTTCGTATTCAACAAGAATGGAAACATAGGTAATCAAACTTTAGGGCTGTTACGAGGTCGCGTGAGTGTTTTAAGTTAAAGAAACACAGGTGGGTTTTAGTCAGTAAGAGTCTGACACGCCCTCCAGCTCCACCCAGATCGGAAGAAGCTATTTGATGATTTGCCACACTATAGACAACCTTTTTACAAAAAAATACAACTGACTTCCAAAAAAGAAAATACCTACACGAGAAATTGCAAAATAACTTTAATTGGGCCAAGTCGGTGTCAAAAGAACTTCCGAAATTAAAGTTATTTTGCAATTTTTTGTGTTAGTATAAGTTTTTTCTTTTGTTTGAAAGCTGTTGCTTCACATGTGGTCCCATTTTAATTTGGTTTAATTTTGGATCTGATGACGAACTTCGGAGATACACAATGGAACTCTTCAATAAATAATAGCAAACCTTCCAGAATTGCTGCAATCGCATGTCTGTATATTGTTTTCATCACATCACAACATTACATCACGCTGATATGCTCTAAAGGGGTATACAGATTCGTACAGTTCACCCTGATATGTTCAAATTCCCTATTTTTGGGGCTATCAATTCGGGCATAACTTTACTATTAATTTAGTTTAAAATGGGGTACAACAACTAAAAAGTGAAAAATAAAAAACTTTTTACAAAAAAAATACAACCGACTTCCATAAATAATACTAAAAAATGCAAAATAACTTTAATTTCGGAAGTCGGTGTCAAATAACGAAGAAACCAAACTAAAAACACCGACTTCCGAAATTAAAGTTATTTTGCATTTTTTAGTATTATTTATGGAAGTCGGTTGTATTTTTTTTGTAAAAAGTTTTTTTTCACTTTTTAGTTGTATTTTAAATATTATTATACCCCAGAACTACAACTAAATAATTAACATAAACCCTAAACCCCAATAAAATGGAACATGTAATTTGAATATATGTTTGTATATATATATGTATGATTTTTTTAGCTATATATATATATACTTTTGTAATTATTTTCGTCTTAGAATTTTTTTTTTTGTTTTCAGTTTATGCACCTGCCATGTTATCTCTGCACCACCCTTGGTTGACTGGTAGAGAATGCCTAAGGCATTAAGTCCGCCTTTGTACATTTGTGTTGCATGAAGTTTTAATAAATAAATAAATAAATATAATTGAAGGAAACCAAAACGTCACCTGTGTATAATTTTTTGTTTTTGTTGTTTTTTTTTTTAAAGCGCTGAATTAATTTTGATAAGATATATGGGACCACTTCAGCAGAACAATCTTTCGAATGAAAAAAGAATTTTGAAAATTGGTCAATTGATAGAGAAATTGGTGGTAAGGAGGTATTCCTTAATTTTTTTAAGTCTGTTAAAAAAAGAAATGGCTGTTACGAGACTACTTTCTGCATGATTAAAAAGTACTTTTCATAGTATTACTTTGAATTTATGAAAGAAAAGGACGTGAAAATATTGAAAAAAAATCCAGCCAAGTGGGAGTCAGACTCGCGCGCAAATCCCAATCGCGTTCCGAACGAATCAATTAAAAAAATAAAATAACATCTTATAAGTTTACCTGTAGGTAGGTAATCTAAAGAACTAAAACTATTCTAAACTATTCTCTGTATTTTGTTTTCAAAGTTTTCTTAAATAATTTTAAAACTGTATTATATTTTAAAATTATGAAAAAAAACACGTTTGAGACCCTCATAATGTGCCTTTTCATTTGATATGTCGCACGGCAGTTCCATAACCTTATTTTTAGGTAAAGATTCCGTTTTTGGAACGAAGTTCCTTATCGCGCGTTGTGAAAGGGGGCTAGACGGAAAAAATTCTTACGAAAAGTTGTCACGACACTTTTTGCTATAGTAAAAAAAATAAAATTTTATTACAATTACTTTTGTTATAGTTGTTGTTATTGCTAAAGAGTTGAGTTGAGTTGAGTTGAGCTGAGCTGAGCTGAGCTGAGCTGAGCTGAGCTGAGCTGAGCTGAGATGATGAAGTATAACTTCTTACGTGCGTGCGTGTGTGCGTAGTTATATAGATAAAAAAAATATTATAAATTAAAAAAAATAAAATTATATTACAATTCCTTCACTAATTAATCGAAAGGAACTTCGTTCCATCCGGGTGTCCCTTGACACCTCTCAAGTTTTTTTTTATTCGGACGTTCGGGACCCTATATGTGTTGTTACTGACTCCAAGTAACATGTGTTAAGATTAGGAAGATGAAGGCGGTGATTGGAACTAAATAAATCCAATGTACAAATTATTTACTCCGTAAATAAATGAAATCCTTCCTCCATATAATCCCTAAGGGAAAACATAAACTACTACAGTGTGCCTACTATAATTTAAGGCGCTAGTAACTGCCAACGACCTTGAGTGGTTAGCTTGCGTGTTCTGTGCTGAGCTCACGTAACGTGTAGTACGTTCACTCAGTAATAGGACTCGCCCATCAAGGAGAAATTAGACGCATTATACGAAACACAACATACATACACATAAAAAGCTAACATAAGAAGATAAGTTTTTTACTAACAATTGAGTCATAGTTAGTTGGAATAAAAAAATATTATTATTAATTTATAATACATAAAACAACAGGTACTATACTAAAACACGTATACTAAAATATAAATAATTAAATTATCTTTAAAATAATGAAGGTTTCATAAAAATAAGCTTCATAGTTTTTGCGTGATTTTCAATTTTTCATCCGCTTTAGACATAACTTTACAAATTAATTACACTATGTTATAAAAATATAATTTCAAATATTCACATATCAAATTACGAAAGAAATTGTCGGCATATATTTTTTTCAAAGAAATAATACTAATCGTTTAGACGTGATGTTCAATTTAAAATCATTAAAAGTCGTATAACTGCGTCAATTTCAATTTTATACCTGTAATAAACCACCCAGTATCCTTTTAATCGCATGTAAGAACTGCATTTCTAACTGAACTTCTACTCTATTCAACCTCCCATATAAAAGCAACAAATCAACCGTGCTTCCAGTTCACTACTCCGTTTAGTAATTTACCTGAAGAAGCTCTTCTACACATATAAATGACCAATCATAACAAACCTAGGTTCATTGAAATTCAGGACACGAGCGCCCGCGCCTATTTCTTTACCGTATGTTTTCGAAGCTCAGCAGGCGAGTGGCTCCTTTACACGGGTTGGTTTTATTAACCTACTTCAAAAAGAAGGAGCTTCTCAATTCGTCTGTATGTTTTTTATTTGTATATTTGTTACGCTAGTACTCCGGCATTTGTGCCCTAAGCCCTATTATTGTCACTCACGTGTCTGTCTGTTCGTCTGTTTGTCTGTCCGTCGTCTGTCACACATGTTTTACAGCCAAACGGTTGGAGCTACAGTCTACAAATTTTCATATTTCACAAATCTTGTTGACCCAAAGCCATACAAATAGTCAAAATTACATTACCCAAAATGAGCGAAGTCCGACACGCACTTGCCTGGTTTTCTTTTTAATGTACAACAATTTTTAGGGTTTATGTTAGAAATATGTAGATTTCGTTTTACAGAAGAAGTACTACGAATGTTTCCCACATGGAAAAAGGCGAGTTTTTCTGTATGTGTGTATGTCGCAGCTTGTGTGTATGACTTGGCTGTTTGTCCTTCAGCCATTTAATTGAATGCCGTTGACTAGCTAATTCAACCAGATGGCTGGTACATAATATATGTCAATAGATACAAACACCGACATACAGAGAGCAAACACCGTAAGAAGATTCAGCCTGCGAAAGTGTAAACTCTAGATATATGATGTATAGATCATCTCAAGTACAATAACTCTCATCCAAATTGGATAAGCAACCATAGATCCGAGTCTTATTTAAAATAAAGAGTTCAAAAATTAACCGGTAACAAATAAATAACCATATCCTATTTCAAAATTACACTTTGATTGTTAAAAAAAACCCATTGGTTATCCAAAACAACAACATATTTACAAGAATCGCTTCAGGAAAAAGTAGAGGTAACAGTTTGGTCCATGGTACGGTCTGTTTCTTACGTACGAATGCGGTTTTATAATGTCTTCGAATAGTATTATCGTTTTTCTTACCAGTGGTAACCTTGACACCATTTGAAACTGTTTACACAGACAGTGTCCGCCTTTAGAAAGTTGGTTAATTTGACTCTTATGCATATGGTTCCTGTTCTTTACGTTTTATGTCGTAATCAATCAATACATTTAACCTATTGCCGTCTAACATTTAGCCGTAGCCGGGTAGTTAAATGTTATGAGAATGGTCAACCACAAAACTTCTGTAGATTTTTTTTGTGTTGTATTAGTAAGAACAAATCTCTTAATAATTGATTACAATCTAGCCTAAACGACTAATAAGCAATTTAACTCTAATTCTAACTTATTATTAGGTACACGTTGAAGATTATGTTAAAACTAAGAATAGCGTCATTTTACACTTTAAGTAAGTAGTTAACACTTTCTTAGAGTCTGATTTTGATGAAAACACTTTGTTCATCTGTATAATTTTAGAAAATTTAAAGTCCTCACTGACTGACTGATATATCAACGCACAGCCTAAACCGCTGGTCTTAGAAACATGAAATTTGGAGGGTGTGTTCTTTGTGAAGAGTAGGTATCCACTAAGAAAGGGTTTTTCGAAATTTTAATTCCACGCGGGTGAAGCCGCTGGCATAAGCTAGTAAGTTATACATCACAGCATTTATTACTAATATTCACTAACTTTAAATGTTACACTAACTCAAAAGGTAAGTTCTCCTTTACTCTACGCAATAAGTTCGTATTGTCGAGCAGCTGGATGGCCTCAAAGTTCACATGTCGGTGAAGTCTGTGTTCATGGATTTCAGCAAACTTTTGAATGATGGATTGATGATAGTGACGAATTCCATTTTTAGGTCACGGTGTAGGTCGTCATTTCTTATATGTCAGGTTGCCTTTAAAGCATCCCTGAGTACTTTATTTTGTAATTTTGGAATTATATATACCTACTGTACAAAATTAGTCAGTTACAAGGGCCCATTTTAATTTACAGACCATATTTACTGACCATACAGAACATCTTGTGCCTATCCTTCTCCAACTATGGGAACCACTTGAAGCCGTCCCCAAGGTTTCGAGTCTGAAACTTTTGTCTGAATTTCAAAAAAATATAACTATTTGTCAAAAAAATATACAAAAGTCACATTTTTCTTGACATGTGTTAAAAAGTACAAAATAAACATGTATATTTCATGGATTTTCAGTGTCGTTAATTGCCTCACGGTTTTATGAAATTGTTAGCGTGACTGGCTGTCCAGTTTTCCATGGTTCTAACGAAATGTGTGTGTGTGTTTTGTTAAATTCGTTTTTGTTGTGTGCCTCTAACTGTGGCCAATACATGTATTTTCTTTCTTTCTATCTTTCAAATGTCTTCTTATGATTTTCCTTGCCAGCGGTAACCTTGACAGCATTCGAAATTGTTTACCCAGACGCCTTTAGAAAGTAAGGTGAAGTTTACTTTTCCTGGTCAAGACTAGTCTTTACCTCTTATGTCATAATCAATCAATAAACTAAAGCCCAGTTTCTCGATTGATAATATAAACGGTATATTGTCAAACGCTCGTTAGCTGCTTTGATCGGTCGACATTCAATTACATAACTTCATCTTCACCATCATCACTATCAGCCGAAAGACGTCCACTGCTGGACATAAGCTTCCCCCAAGTGTCAGAATAACGACCGGTTCTAATCTGTGTATCTCGTATCCATCGGCTACCCGCGACCCTCACCAGGTCATCGGTCCACCTTGTGCGAGGCCTTCCAACACTGCGTCTTCCGGTACGCGGTCGCCACTCCAGAACCTTTCGGCCCCATCGATCATCTGTTCTGCGAGCAACGTGCCCTGTCCACTGCACTTACATCACTTGATTTGCGTTTAATTTGTGATGCGACGATAATTATTTTTTCTGAAACTGGATGTTAGCACTATTAGCCTATTACCGTCTACTGCCGGTCATAGGCCTCTCTCAATTGCGACATAACATTTGGCCGTCCGGGTCGTTAAAAGGATTTAAATGTCACGAGAATGCTCAACCACAAACAATTGTTGATAGGTAAAGTTACTTGTTCATCAATGAACGTTTATTTCTGATCTTTGACTCCTCATTATTTTTTTATGTACTAACAAAGTACGTCCAATTATGAAGGTAACTCGTGCTGTTAATTTGACAATTGGTTGACAGCGCAGCTGACATTCTATTGGCGGTTAAAATTAAAATTATCTTACATGGGGTTAACCGAGCTGAGCTGTGGTGGCACAGTGGTAATGGCCGCGACTTACAAGTCGTAGGTCGTGAGTTCAAACCCAGGCAGGCGCTTTACTTTGTTTATATTATTTCAACAACCTGCTCTCAAAACGGTGAAGAAAAACATCGTGAGGAAACCAGCATTTCAGAACGAAATTTTATTTTTTTGTGGTGTGGGAAATCATCCAATGACTTCTCCCGCTCTGGGTGGAGCGGGAGGGCGTGTCAGGCTCTTACTGACTAAAACCCACACCTGTTCCTTCCCTGCCTGAGTGCCCAGGGGTGCGGTAACTCATTTTCAGAATTTATCCGCTACCCTAGGCATGGGCCCGTGTGGTGGATTACGGCCCACACCCTCTCACAGAGAGGAAGCCTGTGTCCCAGCAGTGGGGACATTAAAAGGCTGTTGATGATGATTTATGACGGAGTTCTTATAGTTCGGTACGATCAGCAATTGTATTCTTATATACGAACATCCGCTGGCTCGGTAATCCCCCAATTGGACCCCAGAGTTACGTCATACTACATCCTAATTAAGATCCGCTTATGAAGTATCACGTCGTCATTCCCAAAAATTTTGACCGGGTCATTTTCTGATTTAGAGTTAGGAACGTGTCAAGCTCTACTTTATAGCCAAATTTTGACAGGGTTTCAGGCAAAGGCAGAGTTTGACAAATACTCATTTTCAAGTTCTTAATACAGAAATCGGAGGCATGTAGCATCTAGAGCCCCAGGGTATTAATGACGTCGAACTTGTACTGCCTTGTAAATAACCTACTGGTTATTTCAAAGCATCACATTTATTTGAATGATTATGATGAACCAAAATCAATTCTTTCGAACCAGCCTTGCTCAAACAACTTTGGGTTTGGCTTCCAATCTGATAAGATACGATTGGATATTAATATTTTCTATTGAGCGACAAAGAAAAAAAACTGGCGCCTGTACACAATATTGTTATTATAAAGTAATAGGTTAGCCCTTAGACTATGAAAGGTTATAGACGGCACGTCATTGGAGATTAAGGCTAGTAGGGCCTTAATCTGGCCAAGAGGCGCACTCATTGAATAAAAAATCGTAGCATAGCGTAGAAAATAAATATTAAAGAATCCAACGTCACGTTTGTTACAAATCGGATAAAGTATTTTTACGTTGTTAAAACAGGTCTCAGAATGTTTCGTATCCAAAGTAGTAGGCAAAAGTACCAAAAACGGCCGTTTTTGACACTTTTGGATACTCCGATGCTACGATTTTATATGCAATGAAAGCGCCACTTGGCAGGATCGTTAAAATGTGTGAGTAACGATAACGTATCGGCTTCTTATTTTGTCTATGTGAGCTTATTTCGCGTGTACAAACACAAGCCGGCTTCTCACTCTGGTACCTGCTTCAGATTGCTGGATTTTGACACTCCGTCTATAACTTTTCATAGTCTAAGGGTTACCCTTTGTTACGAATAGGTTGCAATTTAGGTAATAATCACGACACTTAATTTCGTATTCAACAAGAATGGAAACATAGGTAATCAAAGTTTAGGGCTGTTACGAGGTCGCGTGAGTGTTTTAAGTTAAAGAAACACAGGTGGGTTTTAGTCAGTAAGAGTCTGATACGCCCTCCAGCTCCACCCAGAGCGGGAGAAACTATTTGATTGTTTGCCACACTATAGACAACTTTTTTACAAAAAAATACAACTGACTTCCAAAAAAGAAAATAATTTCACCAAAAATTGTAAAATAATTAATTTGGGAAGTCGGTGTCAAAAGAACTTCCAAAATTAAAGTTATTTTGCAATTTTTAGTGTAAGTACTATAAGTTCTTTTTATTTTTCACTTTACTAGAACTATATAATTAATATAAACCCTAAGCCCCAATAATATGGAACATATAATTGAAGGAAACCAAAACGTCACCTGTGTATAATTTTTTGTTTTTGTTGTTTTTTTTTTTTAAAGCGCTGAATTAATTTTGATAAGATATATGGGACCACTTCAGCAGAACAATCTTTCGAATGAAAAAAGAATTTTGAAAATTGATCAATTGATAGAGAAATTGGTGAACATACCTCCTTAATTTTTTTAAGTCTGTTCTGTAAAAAAAGAAATGGGCTGTTACGAGACTATTTTCTATATGAGTAAAAAGTACTTTTCATAGTATTAATTTTAATTTATGAAAGAAAAGGACGTAAAAATACTGAAAAAAAATCCAGCTAAGTGCGTGTCAGACTCGCGCGTAAATGGTTCCGAACGAATCAATTTAATAAAAAATAACATCTTATAAGTTTTCCTGTAGATAGGTAATCTAAAGAACTATTCTCTGTATTTTGTTTTCAAAATTTTAGAATCAAAATTTTCGGAGATTCGGAGGAGTTTTCTTAAATAATTTTAAAACTGTATTATATTTTAAAATTATGAAAAAAACACGTTTGAGACCCTCATAATGTGCCTTTTCATTTGATATGTCGCACGGCAGTTCCATAGCCTTATTTTTAGGTAAGGATTCCGTTTTTTTTATTCGGACGTTCGGGACCCTATATGTGTTGTTACTGACTCCAAGTAACATGTGTTAAGATTAGGAAGATGAAGGCGGTGATTGGAACTAAATAAATCCAATCTACAAATTATTTACTCCGTAAATAAATGAGATGAAGACCCTCCTCCATATAATCCCTTAGGGAAAACATAAACTACTACAGTGTGCCTACTATAATTTAAGGTGCTAGTAACTGCCAACGACCTTGAGTAGTTAGCTTGCGTGTTCTGTGCTGAGCTCACGTAACGCGTCGTACGTTCACTCAGTAATAGGACTCGCCCATCAAGGAGAAATTAGACGCATTATACGAAACACAACATACATACACATAAAAAGCTAACATAAGATAAGTTCTTTACTAACAATTGAGTCATGGTTAGTTGGAATAAAAAAATATTATTATTAATTTATAATACATAAAACAACAGGTACTATACTAAAACACGTATACTAAAATATAAATAATTAAATTATCTTTAAAATAATGAAGGTTTCATAAAAACATGCTTTATAGTTTTTGCGTGATTCTCAATTTTTTATCCGCTTTAGACATAACTTTACAAATTAATTACACTATGTTATAAAAATATAATTTCAAATATACACATATCAAATTACGAAAGAAATTGTCGGGATATATTTTTTTCAAAGAAATAATACTAATCGTTTAGACGTGATGTTCAATTTAAAATCATTAAAAGTCGTATAACTGCGTCAATTTCAATTTTATACCTGTAATAAACCACCCAGTATCCTTTTAATCGCATGTAAGAACTGCATTTCTAACTGAACTTCTACTCTATTCAACCTCCCATATAAAAGCAACAAATCAACCGTGCTTCCAGTTCACTACTCCGTTTAGTAATTTACCTGAAGAAGCTCTTCTACACATATAAATGACCAATCATAACAAACCTAGGTTCATTGAAATTCAGGACACGAGCGCACGCGCCCATTTCTTTACCGTATGTTTTCGAAGCTCAGCAGGCAAATGGCTCATTTACACGGGCTGGTTTTATTAATCGACTTCAAAAAGAAGGAGCTGCTCAATTCGTCTGTATGTTTTTTTTTTGTATGTTTGTTACGCTAGTACTCATTTGTGGATAGATTTTGATGATTCTTTTTATGTTTTTTTCATTCTTCAGAGGTGGTCCCATATAAATTTTATCGAAATTTATTCAGGGCTTTTTGAAAAAATCCTAAAAAAAAAATGTAAACATAATGACGTTTTGGTTTACTCCAGTTATGTTTAAAGTCCATGTTTCATGTTATTGGGGTTATCAATTCGGACATTAATTTAATAATTAATTTTAGTTTGGGGGTAAAACAACTAAAAAGTGAAAAATAAAATAAAAACACAAGAAATACAACCGACTTCCAAAACAGAAAATGCACTATAAATTATTGCAAAATAACTTTTATTTCGGAAGTCTGTTTCAAATAACGTACAAAGTTTTAGTGGGGTGAGAAATCATACAATGACTTCTCTCGCTCTGGGTGGACCTCCGGCGTGTCAAACTTTTACTGACTAAAACCCACCCCTGTTCCTTCCCTGTCTGAGTGCCCAGGGGAGCGGTCACTCTGTTTCGAATTTATCCGCTACCCCTTGGCATGCAGGCATCGGCCATGACGGGCCCCGTCCTTTGTTGCTGACCTCTTTTTAAGGCGAAACACTACGCGCCGTCGACTCTCGGGCCTGCTGCTGATCGGACGGTGAACTACCCATTACTCGCCGTCCGCAGGCCCACGTCTACGGTGGCCGGAGATCGTCTCGTGATCCCCAACGCCCAGGGCGTCTCCTGCGACGGCTGCGACTGCGGGCGTTAGGGCGACTCCGTTGAGTCTCCCTTACCCGTTCCGCCTCCTCCTTCGCGAGCATTACTGCTTCGCAGAAGGAAGAGACTGCTTTCCATTCCCTCTTGCCCCGCACTATGGCCTGAACCAGGGCCGGGTGCAGTGCATACCCGAGAGTGAAATTTCCCGCCTGGTAATACTTGCCTACAAGTCTTTTGTGGTTATTCTTGCCTCGCGACGGTATAAAAAATCTGCTCGTGTAAACATGCCCTGCTAATAATAGCGTCACTAGCCAGGTGTCCACAAAAAGCTACTATAGGCGTCTGTCACTCACGCCAAGGTCGAAAAACATTAAAATTTAATCATGTTATTAGAAACTTGTTTGAGTTTCTGCCTTTAATGTACGGTTGAATTGATTAGCTGTATAGTTATTTGAGATATAAGTTGTAGATAGATGTTTGTTGTAAACAGGGTTTAACGGACATGTGTGGTTATAATTAAGATACTACTTTTGCCCATGGAAATGAACAACTATCTTCAAGAAAGTTTTAAAATACAAAATCAGCTGACCCTAAAAATGGACTTTGTAAAAATGGAGTTTCAGTCCTTTTTTTATTGTTGATAGGTACACGTTTGACCACTATCTCACTTGATGTAAGCTATGTCGTAATGTGGTCGAAGATGGAGCACGCTTGCCTAGAAGTAACCTATTCACTCTTGACAAGACTCCCTGGTTGTAGCTATCAAGAAACACAGACTCCGGTTGGGAATGTCACTCCCTAGCTGTACGCACAATGAATGTGTTCTCAAAACGCTTTGTGCGTATGAATGGATGACCACCATGAACCGGTGGCACTTTGCCGTACGTCTTGTGGTCCGTTGATGAAACGGGCTTGGCGGAATCAAATTGTGCAATTTCGTCGCACACTCCCCAAAATACTGTAATCGATAGAAAACCGACAGGCTAGCAACTCGGCGTGTATGCTCAAGACTTTGGAGCTTCGACTCAACGAGCCTATCATTGCCGATGATCCTCTTGGCTCATTTCTCAATTGACTCAAGGGCATCAAGCTGGTATCTGGCAGATCCGTCCCAAAGATGAGAGCAGTACTCCATACACGACAAAGTTATTGTACAGAAAGTCCAGTTTTAGGGTTCCGAAGTCCTAAAATGGACAAGGAACCCTTATAGTTTCGGTCTGTCCGTGTGTCCGTCCGAGACATAGTTAAGAGACTGTTAGTACTATAAGGCTGCAATTTTGCGTAAATCAATGACGCCAAGAAAACGAAATAATGAAATTTAAAAAAGATTTTTTAACATGGTACTTGTACCACATGTAAAGTGGGTATTATATTATTTTTTCTCGACTATCCTATTGGTATCTGAGATATCGTTACGTCTTTTAAAATCATTGAAGGGTTGTGCAGACTAGTTTGCGGTTCAGTGATTCGTTTGCGAAATACTTTAAAGTGATATTTTTTGTTCGAGTTGAGCGCACCCAAGAATCCTAAATCCTTGGCGGCTTCAAAAATCTGAAAATAATTGTGATGGTAATATATATAGGGTGACTGGTAATTAGTGACCGATACTTAAACACGTGATAGTACTCATGATTACAAACAACTTTCCCAAAGAAACTTTTCTTTTTATACGTATTCACTTTTTTCACAATAACAACAGTTTCAAATTCGCACGCGCGTGAGGGTAGTGACCGCCGCAATCAGCTGTTAGCACCGAGGCAAAGGGAGCAGTGCGGGCGGCGGGGGAGCGTGAGACGCTACTACTAGTAAATTTGCCCTTTTCCGAGGTCAGACTACCAGCTGATAGATCGTGCCTACTTTTAATGTTACGGCGCGCGTGTTCCTCTAGATATTTTGTAGTTATGCGGACATACGTTGCATCTTAAAAGTATTAGTCAAACACGCTGTCTTTGAAAATATTTTTTTATTTAGCAACAACCGAAACATTTAAATACCTACACTTAGGTACACCGTAAACGGCACGTGGTGTCCGGCCAAGCGGGCTTGCGAGTCGTGCTCTGTACGATACGAAACCGCGTCTAACAGCTGACTGCAGCGGTCACTGCCCTCGCGCGCGCGCGTATTTTAAACTGTTGTTATTGTGATCAAAGTGAATAAGTATTAAAAAAGTTATTTTGGGAAAGTTGTTTATATTCATGAGTACAATCACGTGTTTAAGTATCGGTCACTAATTACCAGTCACCCTATATAACAAACTTTGAAGAAAAACTATCACGGCTAAGTTAGCTCTGTTAGTTTAAGAGTAATTAGTTGCCCAACTTATGAAATGTACAAACTTGGAAAATTTCATACGTTAAACCGTGACTTCAATTAACATGTTCATAGTAATAAACATAAAGCCCCCTTCTAAGTCCGCATGTTATAATAGGTGACTACGGAACCCTACATTGCCCGTGGCCCGACACGCACTTGGCTGGTTTTTTTGGGAATTGACTATGAATTCCTTTAAGAAAGTTGGTCATTTCCGTGGGCAGTAGCAGTATCTAAAATATGACCACACATGTCCTTTACACCCTGTATATAAATAGTTTTGTTCATCACCTACGTGGAATGGTAGATCTATTTTACACCCTGTATATAAATAGCTTTGTTCATCACCTACATGGTAAATCTATTTTACACCCTGTGTATAAATAGCTTTGTTCATCACCTACATGGTAAATCTATTTTACACCCTGTATATAAATAGCTTTGTTCATCACCTACGTGGTAGGTCTATTTTAAGCGCCTCTTTCTCACAAATTTAAAAACCTGTATTAGGGCTAAAAATATCCTTTCGTATTTCTGGCTGTTATTAGGGTTCCGTACCTGAAGGGTCCAAACGGAGCCCTATTGCTGTCACTCACGCGTCCGTCGGTCCGTCGTCTGTCACACAGGTTTTTACAGCCAAACGGTTGGGGCTATAGTCTTCAAATTTTCACAGTATACATATAAAGCATCTTGTTGACCCTCATCATCAGCCTTTTAATGTCCCCACTGCTGGGGCACAGGCCTCCTCTCTGTGAGAGGGTGTGGGCCGTAATCCACCACGCGGGCCCAATGCGGATTTGGTGGATGTCACATGTCTTCGAATTTTTGGTTCTAGGACATGCCGGTTTCCTTCACCGTTTTGAGAGCAGTGGTGATGAAATAATTTACACAAATTAAAGCGCCTGCCTGGGTTTGAACTCACGACCTACAACTTGTAAGTCGCGGCCGCTGGGCCACCACCGCTCCACTCTGCTCTACTCCGCTCTTGTTGACCCAAAGCCATACAAATAGTCACAAATACATTGGGCACGGAACCCTTAATGTCGAAGTTCGACACGTAATTGGTCGGTTTTTTTTTTTTGTTTATTGCTGAGTCAATATGGCACAATATAACCAGTTGACATTCACTTGCAGAAACTCATTTTAGAATGGCCTCCCACGAGGTGGACTGATGATCAGATGGGGGCTAAGGAAGTCCACTCGATACGAGAAGCATAGGACCCGGTCTATGGAGTGACGCTTGAGGGAAACCTATGTCCACCAGTGTACCTCGTTCAGCTCACATGATGATGATTTATTTAACTTTAACAAAAACAGGCCAAGTGCGTGTCGTACTTCGCATATGTACCGGGTTCCGTACCAAATGAGGGAATTATCAAAGAAAAAAATCTGATCTATCCATTTACTGGTATCAGTAAATTATACGTAAAAATAAACATTATCACCAAATTTCAAGTTTACCATTGGGAAACATAAGAAATTTTTTTTTTTTTTTTAAATTTTGTCGTTAATTTGTGGCAAATAAATACTTTTTCTTTCTTCAAAATCAGATGGCGTATGATAGAAAATGAGGAGTGTGCAAGTATGTTTAAGAGTCAAGTGGTAGATAAAATGATAGAAATGAAGGATATGGAAGGAAAATCTGTGGATGAATGTTGGAAAGAGATGGCGGATTGTATAAGGCGAGTAGCAAAAGATGTGTTTGGAGAATCGCAAGGTAAAGGCATGATAGAAAAGGATACATGGTGGTGGAATGAAGATGTGCAAAAGATGCTAAAAGAAAAGAAAATTTCGTTTAAAGTATGGCAGAATGTAGAAACCGGAAATGATAATTTGAAAGAAGAGAAAAAGAAAATTTATAAAGAATGGAAGAGGAAGGCAAAAAAGGCGGTTGCAGTTTCCAGGGCTAAGGCGCAGGAAAAGTTATATAATTTACTGGACAGCCCTAGAGGCCAGAAGGAGCTCTACCGGATTACAAAATTAAGAGAAAGGAGAACGAGGGATATAATGCATATAAAATGTATGAAAGATGAACTCGGGAAAGTCTTGTCGAAAGATGACGAAATAAAAGAGCGATGGAAGGTTTATTTTGAAAAGTTGATGAACGAAGAGAATGAATGGAGTGGTGTGCTCAAAGAGGTACAAGTAAATATGGGTTTGTTGAGAGAAATTAGCATGGATGAAGTAAGACAGGCAGTTCAATGTATGAAAAATGGAAAGGCCATGGGCCCTGATGACATACCAGTGGAAGTATGGAAGTGTTTAAAAGAGGATGGATGTATGTGGCTGACTTTATTCTTCAATAAGTTGTTGTATGAAGAAGTGATCCCACAAGAATGGTGCAATAGTTCGCTAGTGCCCATCTTCAAGAATAAAGGGGATGTACAGGACTGCAACAACTATCGAGGGATAAAGCTCATGTCACATACTATGAAAGTATGGGAGAAAGTGATAGAGAAAAGATTGCGAGAGGAGAGTGAGATTACCCCGAACCAGTTTGGGTTTATGCCAGGTCGAGGGACAATGGACGCCACCTTCGCTCTCCGTCAATTGTGCGAGAAGTACAGACGTGTGCACAAGAACTTGCACATGGTGTTCATTGATCTTGAGAAAGCGTATGATAGGGTACCTCGGGATGTGTTGTGGTGGGCCTTAAAAGAGAAAGGTTTGCCTGGGAAGTATGTTGAGTTGATTCGTGCTATGTACAGACAATCTAGTACCTACGTCCGGTCGGCTGCTGGCAACACCGATAAGTTCAGTGTGGCTGTAGGCTTGCATCAAGGGTCGGCTTTAAGTCCTTACCTCTTCCTGTTGATTATGGACGCTCTTACGTCGGAAATACAGGAAGAGGCACCCTGGTGCATGCTGTTTGCCGACGACATTGTTCTGGTCGGTGAAGATGGACCTGAGATCCAGAGCAGATTGGAGAAATGGCAACAGAAGCTGGAGAAAGTTGGCTTGAAAATCAGCAGAACCAAAACTGAATACATGTTCTGCGATTTCGGCGGTCTCTCCAGTTCTGAAGCTGTAGTGCTAGATGGCGCGCTTCTCCCAGTCTGCTCCGATTTTCGGTATCTCGGTTCACTCGTGCAAAGCGATGGCGAAATAGATCGGACTGTTAAGCACAGAATTAACACTGGATGGATGAAATGGCGGCAGGTCACCGGGACTATCTGTGATTCCCGCATTCCCCTAAAACTTAAGGGGAAGATTTATAAAACAATGGTCAGACCTGCTGTCTTGTATGGTTCAGAATGTTGGGCCACAAAAGGGATGAATGAAAAGCAATTGCATGTAGCTGAGATGAGAATGCTAAGAGCGATGTGTGGTGTTACGCGCATGGATAGATTTAGGAATGAGTATATAAGAGGAAGTCTGAAAGTGGCACCGCTGACTGAAAAGTTGTGTGGAAATCGGTTGTCGTGGTATGGGCATGTGATGCGGAGGAATGAAGAAAATGTCGTGAGGAAAGTCTTGTGTATGGATGTGGATGGCTATAAGAGTAGGGGAAGGCCAAAGAAACGATGGTTGGACTGTGTGAAAGAGGATATGGGTAAAAAAGGGGTGACTACAGAGATGACGACTAATAGAGGAGTATGGAAGAAAAAGACATGTTGCGCCGACCCCAAATAAATTGGGATAAGGGCAGGAGAATGATGATGAAATACTTTTTCTTTCTTTCTTCTTTCTTTCTTTCTTTCCAGGCGTTTCCAACTTTTCTTCTCTCATCGCGGATCCTAATAACTTATTAGTAAACCTCAAACGGTGCAAATATGTATAAGATCCTTATTGATAGTTAAATGTTTCGGCCGTTTGGGGTTCGGGGGGGTCCGAGTGCTCATCGAGTTTTTCGGGATAATATCAGTAAACACCTAGTCGACTCTTTACGTGACCAGCCCCCCTAGCCAATAAACTTTTTAAAATAGCGCTAAAGCTAATGCTTCGTGCAAAATGTATGGTAATGACATTACCTGCGGAGAGAAATGTCACGTGACTCACGCCCAGTAACGTCGTTGCCATACATTTTGCACGAAGCGTTAGCGTTAACGTTACGGCTTTAGTGCTATTCAACGTGGTGATGCTGCCAGTGTTCTGGGCACTTTTCCCATTGGATGAATTTTTTATTGCCCAATGAGTGGTTTTCATATGCGTTTATATTTATAAGTATCAGTTTGTATTTAAATCTATTAAGTTATTAATTAGTGTAATTGTCAAACTTATTAGTCAACAAAGCTTTGCTAAGCTTCGTATAAACATAAGACGTGAGTAATTTTGCCCCTGTTAAATTTATCTGTGTTTGAAATTGTAAGCATGTAACTTGAATGAATAACTTCTTAGGAGCAGTCTGTCATGATTTGAATTAGTCCCTACTGAACGCAGTCCGAATAGTAGATAAACCTACAGTTATTTTTAGAAATTAGTTTTTATTATGTGTCTAGCTAACCCGGCGAACTTCGTACCGCCTGAGAATCAATAAATGTAGTGTTAAATTTTATTAGTTGAGTTAATTACATTGAAATGAATGTAGGTAATTCACATGGCAGAATCGAAATGATTCGCGTAGCATTGTAGCACTACTTTTTATTAAATTATTTGCTTGATGGCATGCACTCGAGTCTCCCTTCATTGAAGGACGTTGTTATATAAGATATTTTTGGTTTTTATGTCATGATTTTCCTACCCGTGAACATGCTACGTTCAACCACGGATTACGTAATGACCGTGAGAGACATATTCTTTTTCATGATACAGGCCACAGACACTCAAAAAAACGAATCGGAAATTGTTCTCGTTAAAAACAGGAAGGGCATATCGGTTGGGATCATCATTGAAATGGGAACTTCTGCAATTTTAAACTTTCCTTTGAGTATCGTCGCGAGACTGACATTGCTAATGAGTTTTCTCACCAACAAACGCGTTCCTTTACATACGAGTAGTTTACGTTGGTTTAGATTTCGAAGCATGATGACTACCAAAGCCAAACTTTTTTTTTTTTTGTTGTGGAGTGGGAGAGCGTGTCAGAGTCTTAGTCGGACGGCAAGCTACGCATTACTCGCCGTCCGCAGGCCCGGGTACCGAGCCAACCTTTGGTTGTTAATTGTGCGGTGGCAAACCAGGCAAATCCAATGAGTTTAAAAATTCAGTGGGATAGTTGGTTGCTTGCTCCTCGTTTGTTACACAATCGATTGATTTGAAGGAACGTTGTTGACCAAAGATTTGCAATGAAGCTCGACAAGTCCCAGAGAAACGATTACACTGCCTTGGGTCCCGCAACGAAATTAATCAGAAAAGACAGCGGAAGAGTAAGAAAAACATAATTTCCACTTCCCTTCAAATCAAGTGGGAGACGGAACAAAGCTAGGCCATTAGGCACAAAGGCGGTATTTACAACTGGGGTAAACCCAGTTGCCAAGCACCACTGGTTAAAAACACTAATATTAATGGGTCCTAAAATTGTGAGCTGTTACAATTGATTCGAATAATAGGTATGGCAAAAACGCTTGAACGTAGGGAAATTCGTTCTAGTTTCCACAAGGTCCGTGTAATAGACAACTCCAAACGTAGGCTGAATACTATCCAACATAATATTGCTTTCAGTTTGCCAAAGAGTACACTCCCATTTTTTTTTTTTTTTTGTTGTGGAGTGGGAGAGCGTGTCAGAGTCTTAGTCGGACGGCAAGCTACGCATTACTCGCCGTCCGCAGGCCCGGGTACCGAGCCAACCTTTGGTTGTTAATTGTGCGGTGGCAAACCAGGCAAATCCAATGAGTTTAAAAATTCAGTGGGATAGTTGGTTGCTTGCTCCTCGTTTGTTACACAATCGATTGATTTGAAGGAACGTTGTTGACCAAAGATTTGATTTTGAGTTGTATAGTACAAAGAAAGAAAGAGAAAGAAAGAAAGAAAGAAATAATATTTATTTGAACCTCACAACAAGAACATGGTAACTCTAAAATCAAACAAAAAAAAAAAAAATAAAAAAACTGTGCGAGGCCAAAAAGGCTCCTAACTCAGCGTTATGCTGCGATAATTATGCAATAAATAACGCAGCGCTGGTATTCTGTTAGGGCCCGTTCCCACAGACATACTCACGGGACACGGTACAAAATTACTAAAACAATAACAAATATGAATAAATAACAAATGAAAATAAGCCATAACACAAAAAACCAAAGGAGTGCATTTTTGCAGACACGCAAAATAAAAATTATAAAACAAAATTTAATTAACATCAGATAAATCTACTCTGTGGTATTTATAATTAAGATGCATTGGTGCAACGCGCAGCTAAACGTTTTATATTCTATGGTCGCATATTAGTAAATAGTAATCTGTGCATGGTCGATCGGCAATTCGGCATTCGGCTGTCAAAAACCATAAATAGAAAGTGTCATATTTGGTGTTATATATAAATGAAATAAATAATTTGTGTCTTGGTTAGATTGTGTAATTGACTAAAAATTATGTATCTAAAACAGTACTATGTTTGTTTGTGAAGTGTAAGTGTTGTGTTTGTGTGGTCACAAGAAAAAGATGTTACAGGTTGGCAAAATGATAATGTCACCTATCAGTAATCCACAAATGTATTTAATGGATTTCACTGAATTGCAAAAGCTGCTGCTGATGATGATGATGCGTTTGTCTTGCAGTAAAATAGTCAAAGCCAAAATTTTGTTAATAAAAAATAGAATTATTAGGCCTGATGGCATCGCACGTGGTTGAAAAAGTCACCGTGGCCCTAGCACGGGTTTTTTTTTTTTTATTTTTTTTATTTTTTTTTTTTTTTTGTTGCTGAAGGAACACGGGTGGGTTTTTATCTGCAAGAGTTTAACACGCCCACTCCACCCAGAACGGGAGAAGTTATTTGATGATTTTACACAACAAAAAAGGCCCGATGGCATGGGAAGGTAAAAATGGAAGATTGAGAATACTCGTATTTATGTAAGAAAATTTTCTTCTTTACAAAATTCCTCTTTATGGAAATACGTTTTCGAAAAATAATTCCTGGTGCCTAAAAGTAAAGATTCATGCTTCTAGAGCCAGCGTTTAAAGCTATAGGTATACGTTGTACTCGTTGATGTTAAAAAAAAAAATTATATATATATTTTTTAATATTCGCTTTTTTGACATGAATACTTGTATAGTATTATATTATATTTTTAAATATTTTTTTTGATTGACATTGTTTTTTTTGACTTGAATACTTTGTTAAGTATTATATTTTAATTTTTTATTGATTACTTAATTATTGTAAATGTGAGGACTATGTACTTATTATTATTTTCTCTCCTTTTTACAGTAATTTTTAACGTTGTCTGACAGTTTGAGTACTTTTGCGGCCTAACCAAATGTCTTTTCTTTGGTATTGTTCGTCAAGTCATTGAGCTCCTTAGTGGTTTTTAAGTTAAGCTATTCGACTATTGACAAATGCTTGCACTGACTGGACAGGTCCACTCAAATATGTTTGGTTCTTTCTTCAAAAGACCACTACAGACACTAAGCTGCATGATCCTCATATAGAATAATGTGAATGCGAGAACTATGTATGTCGTTATATTCATGTAGATTTTATGATTGTCTGGCAGTTTGAGTATTTTTGCGGCCTACTCAAATGTCCTTACTTTGGTATTGTTCGTCGGTTCTTTGAGCTCCTCAAAGTCCTGAGTTGAGCTTCGCGATGACTGACAAATGCTTGCACTGTCTGGACAGGTCCACTCGAATTTGTGTGTTGCTTTCTTCAAAAAGCTCATCCCAGACATAAACGTACCTACATGGTTCTCATATGATTTAACCAGTACATATTGTATGGATTTCAACACTTTAAAAGAGACTTTGACCTCTGAGTTTGTTTCGGTGTTTCTTCTCAGGGTAGTCAGCTAGGAAACACCGGCCTCATCTAGCTTAAACTGACAAAAAACATTGACGTGTAAAAGTGTTCCTTGTAACCTATTTACTGAATAAACATCATTTATCATTTCATTTATCATTTATCGTTGTCGGCTGTCAGTGAAAAACTCAAGATTTTTATTACATTGGTACATGTAGAGCTAATTTTTGGAGATGTTTCTCTATCAATAGGTGGTTGACCATTTCTCAGCCACACTTTCTTTAAACATTACTTGAATACTGCTTTGTTATAAAATCTGTTTTTGTATACTAATTAAGTATTAGGTCGGAATGGACCTAGCCCGCCACACTATTCCCAAACCACTGTAACTTCTGTAAGCCAGAATCAACAGTGGTGACCACCAGAAAAAACGACGAGGCAATGAAGCTCGACGAGTCCCAGAGAAACGATTACACTGCCTTGGGTCCCGCAACGAAATTAATCAGAAAAGACAGCGGAAGAGTAAGAAAAACATAATTTCCACTTCCCTTCAAACCAAGTGGGAGACGGAACAAAGCTAGGCCATTAGGCACAAAGGGGGTATTTACAACTGGGGTAAACCCAGTTGCCAAGCACCACTGGTTAAAAATACTAAAATTAATGGGTCCTAAAATTGTGAGCTGTTACAATTGATTCGAATAATAGGTATGGCAAAAACGCTTGAACGTAGGGAAATTCGTTCTAGTTTCCACAAGGTCCGTGTAATAGACAACTCCAGACGTAGGCTGAATACTATCCAACATAATATTTTTTTTTTTTTTTTTTTTTATGTTTGATAGGCTTGCGTTTGACCACTATCTCACCTGATGGTAAGCGATGATGTGGTCGAAGATGGAGCACGCTTGCCTAGAAGTAACCTATTCACTCTTGACTTAAAGACTCCCAGGTTGTATCTTACAGGAACACAGACTCCGGTAGAGAATTCCACTCTCTAGCTGTACGTGCAATGAATGCTTATATATTGCTTTCAGTTTGCCAAAGAGTACACTCCCATAGGATATGGTGTGAAGATTGTTCGTATTTGCAATCAGATGTAGAACATTGAAATATAGGCGAGGCAACAAGCTTGAAGGAAAATAATTTACCCTTAAAGTTGCCATGACCTGTGAGAAATTGGGCAACACCATCTCCAGTCATGTCCTAGCCAGCCAGCCGCTCACGAACCGAAACCGGTATGAACTGGTGGAGGTGTCGGCCTTTGATGGAACTTTCCCACCTACATTGCCATTTGGATAAATGGTCCTCCCAGACGTCATTTTGAGGTTTAGTAATCTTGAGATCTTGGCACGATCGCGTTGAGGTAAAAAGTCTGGGTCCGTAGTATTTCGTGCGGAATAGTACATTGCAGCACCTCAAGATCGACTGGAAGTACACCTGCAAGTACCGGTAAGGCTTCAGTGCTGGAAAATCAAAGCTAAACGTTGACTTTGTAGCAATTTACGTCGTACCGCCCCAATGGTTGCCCTATCAGCCCAAACAGGTGCACACACAACCCAAGTAAGTAGCCCCATAGATCGTTTGTAACGTTAGGAATGATAGGCCCCAAGTAGCTTTGGATATCCTCGTCAAGGCCTAGAAGTTCTTTTAAGCTTTTTCACCTACTGTTTTTACATGCTCAATGAATGGAAAGTTCTTTTCTAATACCAAACCGAGGTAGCACATGGACTGTTTTTTTTACGGGAACGTTATTAAACTTAATACTAGGCTAAGGACTTAAGGTTAACCTTTCAACATAAGTTCATAGGTTTTATGCGGTGCGAAGGTAAGACGGTTACGATCACCCCACTGAGATATTAAACAAAGGGAAGTGTCAGCCAAACTCTCAAGGCCAGCCCGAGTACTTGACTGAATGATCAGCAGCCCATCGTCCGCATACCCGGTTAATGAGCAACCGCAATGAAGCGGAATCGCGAGAAAATCATCGTACCCCAAATTCCATACGTATATCACTGAGCCTTGAGGACATCACATGGTTAGAGATTTCGTCACAGAATGATGTCCAAGTTTGAGTTTCGCGGAACCATTTAAGAAGTACGAGTGGACAAAAGCATAAATATTTTTGTAGCAACCACGGGTTTTCATTTTGAGTAGTATCATTGGCCACCATGCATTATCAAAAGCCCCAGAAATATTCAGGAAAATCCCAAACACGTATTTATTACTAATTATTTATTACGAAACTTAGGTCCGTTCGGTAGCAAGCGTGGAACGATTAGTCGCTCTAAGAGCTTACCCAAAGATGAAAGTAGTGTTATGGGCCGGTACGTCTTAGGGTCGTCCGGAAGCTTGTCACCATTCTTCGGAATTATGCGTATAATATAGCCCTGTCGCCATTTCCGAGGAAAAATACCATCCGCTATGCGGTTATAGACAGTTAAGGCGCTATTAGCTCCTAACGACCTTGAGACCACTCAACTAAACATAGCTTGCGTGTGCTGCGCTGAGCTCACGTAACGCGTCGTATGTCCACCCTGTAATAGGACTCGCCCATCAACGAGCGCTGTCCGAAATTAGACGCATTATTAATTTATTACACATAGGTAAAACAACAAGTATTAAACTAAAAGACTGAGACTAAATTATAAATAATTGAATGATCTTTAAAATGGTGAAGGTATCATATAAATACGCTTCATAGTTATTGCGTGATTCTCAATTTTTTATCCGAGTTAGACATAACTTTACAAATTAATTACCCTATGTTATAAAAAATATAATTTCAAATATTCTGATATTCAATTACGACGGAAATTGTCTAGAGTAACATATATTTTTTTTCAAAGAAATAAGACAAGTTGATTAGACGTGATGTTCAATTAAAAACCATTAAAAGTCGTACAACTGCGCCTTAAAATCGCTGTTTTACACGCTTCTATAGTCATTCTGTTAGATATTGTATCTTCACCTCCTGATTTGTTGAGAGGCAGTCTCCTGACAACATTCATGAATTCGTCAGTGGATGGAAGGTCTGACACTGGTGACTCAGGTGGTACAGCAGCCCACACCCTCGGAATGGAGCTCTCATTTCAAGAAGAAAACTGAGTATGATGAATAAAATAAAAGCACAAACGTAATTTACAAAATAATTTATTTTCCTATTACTCTCCCGAAGATATCCATAAATATACAAATACATAGACAGTACATTTGATTACGAAGCCCTAATTTATGTAAAGGCGTTTTATTTTATAATTTGTTAAATAATAGTTAGGGTCAAAGCTCAACGCAAATTAGAAAATAGGCTTAGGAAATAAGTCCATTAGTTAAAACAGTAATTTACTAATATGACATACTTACAAAGATTGTATTTTAATTAAAAAATATTTTACAAAAGTATAAAAATTTAGGCAAACCTAAAATTAATGAGTCAAATAAGTGGCAGTGACCGTTAATTTTATCTAATACAAATATTGGTACATACATTATTCGGCACTTAACGCCTGATTTTACAATTGTCAGAAAAAAAAAAATCTTGGTTTATTTGTCATTAACTGACGCCTCTGTAAATCTTGCCTGTCTTTGTCATTTTACTTTGAATAAAACGAGACGGCAATAAAATTATAGAGCGTTTTTAAAGTATACTAATATACTATTGATTCAGGTGATTGATTTTTTTTTCTAGATGACAGTTGTAAAATCGGCTGGCAACATTTAATTCTAGAGTACCCGATCCTTACTTAATATTAATTAATAATAACTAAAGGCAGTGAGAAGCTAAACGGCTTGGCTATCGCATATTTAATCCCCAGTTTTACAAGTCAGGCTCGTTAGTAAATTTAGTTTTAGAAAACGAGTTAATTTTTTATTTGTCAATCACAAATTAGTGTTTTTTTTCTTTTATTGCGGTACTATTATATACAAAGCAGATAGAAAAACAATCAAAACACAATATTAAATTTACTACTTTTCGATTTATTTTTATTAATTCGGTATAGAGTGAGCTACCTATTTAATATTTTTATTTAAATCGTAACAAATATTTTTTGTTATTTGAAATTCAACCAAATGACTAATATTACCTGACTACGAAATCCAAATCTATGTTACATTCAGAGTCGAATGTAGAACACAGATTGTCTTAAATAAATAAATAAAAGCTGAAGAATGTAGAGGCGAGTACATCAAGCACGTGCAAATGGCACATGTTAGGCTTAAGATTATAGAGAGTCTTATAACTAAATTCGTCGGGGTGTCAAATATTTTCTGTTAATGGTCTGTCGTCTTCGATACGACAAATGATTTCCTTAAGACATCTGGATTATAATTTTCATCATTTAAGGCTGGTAATTTGTAATATTCAAATTGGAAACCATATTAGTTTATAAAATTACTATTTTTCTTTTTTTAATATCTTAAGTAAAATTTCTTACGGAACCTAAACTCAAGATATAAGAAGAGTTTCTTTTTCATCTTTGAAAAATACACAAAAAGAAGTAAAAGCTACCAAAGTTCAACCCTATATTTGCTAAGCGTAATAAACCGAAGAGATTAATTTTGTTGTTTATTATTATCTCAACATAATTGACAAAATCGAAATAGAAACCTATTTATACATTTGTATTACAAATCATTTACGTCTCTTCCATTCAAAATTCGTTTGTCATGAATTGAAAAATTAAGTAGAGAGATGTAGAGATAATTATTTATTTTTAAATAATAAAAACTAAGGTAGTGCTAACATCACATTGTTTGCCTAAGTCTAGATTCAGACGTTTAGGTTGCAAACCTAATAGATGTCCTTGCTCAATTTGTCACCAAACTACATTAAAGTAGGTATATTACAAAAGTCCTTATGATTTTGATTCATAGACATTGATTGAAAACGTTCAAGACCTCTGCTTAGGAACTTTTAAGGGATGAAATTGTAGAGAAACATATCATGAGTAACAGATGACACTGGCAAGATCTTTTATTTTATTATTGTTTTTAGTAGCGGATATTATTACTAAACAAGAACGAATCTTTATGACTATCTCTTTTCTCTTTTGCATGATTTGCGACAGTCTATTAAATGTATGACAGTGCTCGTATGTTACCCAATATGTTTGCATCCCTAACATTAAGAGGATTTTATCGAACTTAACAACTTAATTTTCAAATCAATGCTACGAAATAATTCTAACTTTACAACCGACTATTTACATTTGAGCACTTGCAACACATAGTGCGTACTATGACACTTTCGTAAAAGTTTGAGTCCAACGCATTGGGGTCTGTATGAAAGGCGCGGTGGTTACCCGGAACCACCACCGGAACCATTCACGTAGACGTCGGTTGCGGCTCGCTGACCGGCCCGGATCACGCTCTGAACGGTTTGGGCGGCACCCTGAAAATGAGAAAAAGAAATAAGACACTGAATATTATACACCACTATAAGTTACAAAAACTGATACAAGAGACTGGATTCTACTTATTATAAAATGTATCTATTGGTCAAAGGAATCGAAATTAAAAAGAAATATCACCTATTTATCATTTAATTTAACAGTTTTGTTAATAGTCGTTTAAACATTAATAATTAATCGATTATGATGAACTCATGAAAATGATTTAGAATGTTTCATTAAGTGATATTATTTACGTATGTATAAATAAATGATCGTTAAGAAAACATTAAATACGACAGCTTTGCAATCAGTTACAACTTACAACATTCTCTTCAATCGTGGCGCTGAAATATCTTTAATAATCAACAAAATTACATTCCATTATAACCCATTATAATACAAATATCTCAATATTTGTCACTTAATACTAATTAACAAAAAAATACGACAAAACGTTTACACTTTATAACAAAAATTAACATACGACATTCGATTTACAACAAATATTTTTCAAATTTTAATTTTTCAGGCTACTTGGTGCTTACCTGTATCGCAGCTCCTAAGAACTGTGAGAAGGCCCTGGTAACATTAATAGCAGCTGACACGAGCTGCCCTCGACCAGGCGCCTGCTCTGACGTCACAGCCCTCGGAGGCTCCAGAGGTATCTAGGTATAAGTCATGGCTGTTAGATATTAGCACGGGGGATGAAGATGGTAAGAGCATGTATGGTAATGCTTAGGCAGTGAGTTGTGCTGGTGTGGTGTATGTTTTGTTTAAAGATTTTTTTTTACAAATTATTTTGGTACATATTTTTGAATGACGCTTTTACCAGTAAATATTGTATATCGAATTGCGACACTATTTTCGATTAACGATATTTAAAACTTTTATTTTTTTGACGTGTAATACGCCAGTCATTTAATTATAAGACCATACTGTGCAACAGTTGGTGAATACAAAAAAAAATCTCCATACAAACATACAAGTGAACTTAAATAGACAAGTGCTTTGTGTGATAGTGGAAGTGATGAAAGTGACGGATATGGAAAATAAAATAAGACAGTACAAGAATAAATGAAATATAAAAAAACATACTACTGCTATTATATGTACATATTGTACACATACGTCAAGTATACACAGATATCTACAAATATATACAAGGATATACTACAATAGGATAAAGGAAAAGTGTAGGTAAGTGAATTATTAGTCAAAACATGCAGAACATAAATTGATATTTATTCTATTATCACGGTACGAGTATGTACAAAAACTCAAAAGGGTCCAAAATCACAATAGAATCATACAATTTTACGAAAAGGTATAGTGTACAAAGGATCCTTAGTTAGAATATTAAAACCATCAGTAATTTTAATAGGCAAGCGTCCAGCAGAATTATTGGAATTTAGAAGAATTAAAATTTTGTTATTTTCAAAGCCAATTTAATTGTTTTACTCACCAAAAGAATATGTTACACTGCACAAACACTTGTTTATCATGTAACACTTCTTAACAGTATTAATTAAGATCTACACATTCAATAGGACATTATTATGTATATAGGTAATCAACCGGGTAATAGTTTTATTATTAATACTAAAACTACAGGTATTATCTACAAAGTTATCTACACATTCATGTCAAGTTGAATGTTATCAAATCCCTTGGAAGTTCATGGGGTGTGGTATGTTAAATGGCGATGGATGACGCCAAGGGATGAGGAATTAATTGAACTAGACTTTAATAAGAATTTATAAAAAAAAAAATATATTAGCCGAATCAAAAGTAACTTGAATTTTGAAAATAACGCTATAGTTGTTTACAAAATTCAAGTTATTTTTATAAAGTCTAGTCAATTTTTTTAAGATTTTGTTATTCACAACTGGTGTACTTATAGGGTGAACTGTGGATGGGAAAATTATTATTATTAACACTAAATACAACACATACAAACACAAAAATAAATTAAAAACAATTTATTATACAAAAAAACGCGCTGCTCAACGGCACAATGTTTATGTACAAGCCAATGAAGCCAATGTTTAATAAATAATTTAACTAAGACAAACAAAATTAATTACACAAGAAAATCTAATAAAAATTTATAACTAGCTTAATGTCTCACTATGTACATCCCACCTGATCTCCAATACTATACAAAATCTATACAACGACAGACTTAGATTAAATAGGAACAAGTTACTAATAAGATCGCGAAATATTTTAAAAATATTTTCGTTGAAAGTCTACTTATTTAATCTAAAGTCTGTTCCCAACACCTCAACCCCAATCACATAGTTTAAGTAGTAACGATGCGAAACCCACTCTATTTGTTGGTCTATCATCAGCGTTGCCAACGAACGGGCCAGAGCCAAACCAGTTGACCCTGTTGCTCGTCGACTGACTGGCTGACGCTACTGAAGGGGCGGGCCTGGCTGAAGGGGCGGGCCTGGCTGAAGGGGCGGGCCTGGCTGAGGGCGCAGGCTCAGGCCTTCTGTTGGGCCTAGGGGCTCCGGCTCCTCCTGACCCTGGAGCCGTGTCCCTCCACTGCTGCCAGAGCCAGGCCAATCCGTCCAAGATCGGCCTTCGCTGCGCTGGTGGTGGCGGTGGTGGTGGCGGCGTCGTTGTCCGCCTCGTCTTCGGCGTCACTACCACTTGGTTGAGTAAAGCCTACGAGGTTACAGTTAATTCTAGAGTTCCTAATGGATTATAGATACATACTGAAATAAAGTCAATGAAATAAGAATAGATAGATGAGAGATATCGAGATAATGGTGCAGAAAGCGGAGTGAAGTTACGAGTTGATTGCATCAGTGAAAGATAAGTTATGTTTTAAGAATGATGTAAAATGGGTTTTGGAGGAAATGAGTTATCTTCCAATGTATTAGAAGGAGTAAGAAAAGTTAGACTAACAGCGAGTCGGAGTTGCTCATCCAAAGAACTTGCCGTGGTGGGGCCGAACCCTTGCTCCTTCAGCAAAGCTGCCAGCAACGCATCGTTGCTCTTGCCGTACTCGGTGCTCAAAGAGATAGGCGCTCGCGTGGCTTCGGACACCATGCCCGTCGGTTGTGTTTGCTGGATCAGATTCTTTAGGGCCTCGTCTGAAGATTGTCCTGGAAAATTTCGAATAAGGTCGTTTAAATATTGTTTGTACAGAAACTGGTACCGGACCGACCGCCGACGCCGACGCCGGACTGGTACCTGGTACTGGTGGCTTGCAAAGAGAACTAATGTATCTAATAAAATGTGTTGAATTTGAATATTGTTTTATTTAAAAAGACTATCACAATTATTTTTATGCGACAAATATTTTTATAACAATTAATCACTACATAGTATAAAACAAAGTCGCTTTCTCTGTCCCTATATCCCTATGTAAGCTTAAATCTTTAAAACTACGCAACTGATTTTGATGCGGTTTTTTTTAATAGATAGAGTGATGGAAGAGGAAGGTTTATATGTATAATTTGTACCCGAGCGAAGCTGGGGCGGGTCGCTAGTGATTTTATATAATAAAAACTTTTTACCTGTGATAGTGAGTTTACTCCTTTGTGTCGTAGTCTCCTGTGCGCCCTGTAATTTGATCAAAGTTTGTAACAACTTCCCATCATCCTGTTCACTTTTGAGATTGTCCTTAACAGCTATTTTTGCACCGTAAGGCAAAGCTGTCGTAGTTGTAGTATCTTTTACTTCCTTAACGTTAATGTTAATAGAAGGCTTCGGCGTTAGCGGATCGAAAGGTTCGTTCAACGGTGATGGCGAAGCTAGTAGATTTGAGAGCAGTTTCAATTCATCATTGATACCATTTGGCAGATTGGGACTCACATTTAGGTCAGGTAGTGTGGGTAGGTTTAGTTGAGATGGGTCTTGTCCTGTGGCTTTAAGAAGAGCTTGTAGTAGCTTAGTGTCTTCTTGGAATTGTCTGATATCATCCTCAATAGACTTTCCATTGATGGTTGTTGTTGGTCTCTGTGTGGTTGTTGGTCTTTGTGTAGTTGTTGGTCGTGGTGTTGTGGTCGTAGTTGTTGTTGTGGTAGGTCGTTGTGTGGTTGTGGTTGCTGGTCTATTTGTTGAAGGAATCAAGTCGTTTCCACTGACAGCTATATTTTTCCCAGTTCGGACAGTTTCACCGGTGCCTGTCTGTATCTCATTGAGGCTCTTTTCTACAGCTAGCGCTATGATACGATTGGCGAGAGCTCCCTCAGGGTCTTCGTTATTGGGGTTGGTTTTCAGGACAGTTTTCTGAAAAATAGAAATTTGATTCAAAATCACAAACTCGCACACATCACTTTGTGTTAGGTATTACATATTACATGCTCCTTGTATGAAATGAATACACTCTATGTGATATTGCTGTTCGTGAATATACGGCGCTATTCTCGACTAAAGGAATCGACTTAATGAATCTTGTAATAAATTCAAGTTATTCAGTTGAAAATAAAAAAGACACCGTCAAAAATAAAAAAAATTATAACACTTACCAAGTTATTCAAAAAAGCCAAATCTTCTTCTACGGAAAAAGTAGATGAACTGGGCATTTCTGTTGTTGAAGTGAAACCAGTGAATGGAGCACGACGACCAGTCAGTGTTGTTGGGGCGCTTCTAATTGTTGTGGTTGGCTGTCTTCCCCGGTTGAAAGGTGTGAAAGTCGTAGAAATCCCAACATCAGTCACAGGCTGTAACGTAGTAGTAAGAGTTCTAGGAGCAAAGGTCTTAAACAGTGGCCCGTTAGTTGTTGTAAAGACGGGCCTAACATTCAATGGAGTTGTCGGGTTTGACCCTATTGACGTTGTTTGAGGATTAGAAGCTATCCTCACGTTGGAAGTTACACCAGAAATAACTGGAATATTCAAAGCGTTTGGATTTTGACCAGTCGCCTGTAACAGAGCCTGTAAAAGTTTCGTATCTTCTTGGAATTGTTTGAGATCGTCTTCAATTGTTTGTGTTGTAGAGGGCCTATTTGTTGTTGTTGCCCTAGCCGTGGTAGTTGTTGGCCTAGCTGTGGTCGTGGTAGTTGTCGGTGGCATAGTTGTTGTTTGTCTAGCTGTAGTTGTAGGTTGAGTACTTGTTTGTGTAGTGGTAGGAACTCTATTAGTTGTTAGACTATCTAATGAGGGTATGTTTAGGGAAGCAGGATTTTGTCCCGTTGCTTGTAACAGCGCTTGCAGTAATTTTGTGTCCTCCTCAAACTGTTTGATATCATCTTCTATTGATCGTGATGTTGTAGTCCCTTGCTGTCCAGTTGTTACTCTGGTGTTGCCACCGATATTTGGTATAGATAATGTTGTTGGGTTGATTGGATTTGTAAATAACGCCTGTAGTAACTTCAATGGATCAGTGGTTTGAGTTGTACTTGCTGCTGTTATCGTTGTCGGCGCTGTTGTCGTTGTCGGCGCTGCAGTTGTTGTTGTTGGTACTGTAGTTGTAGTTGGTCTAAGAGTAGTAGTTAGATCTCCCAACAACAGTGGATTAGGGTTTACATTTAAAGTCTTTGGGTTACGGCCTGTCGCTTGCAGTAGTGTTTGAAGAAGCTGGACGTCTTCTCGATATCTCTTTAGCTCCTCCTCGAGACTTATAGTTGTGGATTGAACTATGTTTGTTGCTTGTGCTGTCGTAGGCGCCTGTGTTGTTGGAGCTGCTGTTGTTGTAGTTGTTGGAGCTGGAGTGGTTGTGGTTGTGGTTGTAGTTGTTGTTGTTGTAGGCGCTGTTGTTGTTGTGGTTGGTGCTGGCGTTGTGGTTGTTGTCGTTATAGTAGGCTCCGTTGTTGTAGTTGTAGGTGCAGGCGTAGTAGTAGTTGTAGGCGGTAGAGTAGTCAGCGGGTTTGTAGTTGCCGCCATAGTCACCGGAGCATTAGTGAATGCAGACGATACCACTGTGGTTTCAGGTAAAACACTCGTTGTTCCTTGAGTGGTTGTCGTTACAACATTAGATGTTGTTTCCTGTGTTTCTAACTGTGATGTCTGCGTACTCATTTCAGTCACAGTTGGTGTTGACATTGTCTGTATCTCAGATTGTACGGAATTTGTTGATGGTGGTGTTTTCGTTGAAGCCAGTTTCTGTACATTTGTATTTTGTGGTTGTGCCATTACCTCATCTATCGGTATAAATTTGAATACAGCACCTCCATCACCTTCCCCTGGCTTTTCCGTTCGTATTTGTTTCGTCTGTAATTGTTTTTATTCATGTTAAAATTTTGCCATCACTTCATTCGGTGATAGTTTCAACAGCATTTTCTATTTCATTGCAAAATAATAATTGTGTAACCCTTCACCACTTACCTTTCTAAAGAAAAGAAAATCAACACACTACTTTATTATCATTAAACCAAGTCCAAGTGTTATGTTTGCATATGAAAATGTATGATAAATTGTAGTGATATTAGTGACCACGGTTATTAAAAGAGTAATATATAAATAAGGAAACGTTTATATAAATAATATAATTATACCTCCGGATCAATATCCAGTGTTAATATTCTTGGTTCGCGAGTAGAGCTCGTCATTTCCGATATGACCATCTCCTGTTTAGCGGCCGAAGATATACTATTAAGCAGAATCTCATCAATAGAAGGTAGCATTGTAGTTGTGCGTAAACTCAATACATGCGAGGCAGTGCTTTTTTCTGGCATAAATGTGGTAGTTTTTATACCGTTACTGCTTTTAATATTAAGTGTCGATGAAGTAATCTGCAATTACGAAATAAAATGTTACCGCCTTGCGTCGTTATAAGAAGCGGTTATTGTGCTTAAGGCATGCAGAGCTTACGAAGAAACCCGAAGTCCATCCCGCATGCACCGCCGCGCCGCTCCTGAGACAATGCGCTACCTGTGAGATACAAAGCACCAAGCGGAGCGTTCAAGCTAAATAACATAAAGTCAATACCATCCGTTGTTGGTTATTTACAGTGTCGTTGGTTAAACTTTCCGTTCCGTTATTTGATGTGTCTGTGGATGTCACAGTATTAGTGGAATCTCGGATGGGGTTAGGCTGCGGTCTGACAATGGCCGGATTATTATGGATGGGGCTGTATGGATTTCTTAGACTCCACGGGCTGATTGGTAGTATGTCAATTTTTTGCATGACACGTGGCACTCTAGTCCCGTTCGGGAATTTACGTATTACTGTGTTATTGGGTAGTACACCGTAAACGATATATGGGCTCGCCTCTGTTAATGATTCCAATATGTCGTCGTTAGGATTTTTACGTACCACTGTATTATTAGGTAATATTCCGAATATAACATAATCTTTTTTCGGAATGGTTGGTGATACACCACTCAGAGTACTAACTGTTGTTTGTGTAGTGTTGCTGTCTGAAGCGTCGGTAGTTGTAGTGGTGTCTATGTCTACTGATGTAGTCGTTTCGACGTTTAATTGTGTCGTTGTCTCGGTGTTAGCTGCGTCTGTTGTAGTTTCCATTGTTTCTGTATTAGCAACTGTTGTGGTTGTAATAGCACTCTCTTGGAATCGACTTAATACTTCAATTTTGTTACCATCTGTAGTAGGTGTAGGAGTTGTGCTTGTAATATCATTGACTGTTTCAGTAGATTCGGTAGTAACAGTTGTAGTGATAGAAGACGAACCCGTTGTGCCACTGGTTGCTTCGGTGGAACCCAAACGAGAAGATATTGTGACAGTATCAGTAGTAGATGGCACACCACCAGTTGGTACTGTTTCTGTTGGCGTCACCGTTGTTGTGAGACCCGTTGCAGGATTAACACTCGTAGTAATTTCAAGCACATTGGTGGAAAGAGGATTTACAAAAAAGGATTGGGAAGTCATAGGAGTAGTTGGTTCAATATCACGAGTCGTTGAAGTTTCAGTCGAGGCAATCATGGTGTTCATTATGTTGGTCAAACGTTGAGACAAATTGATATTGCCTGATGGGCTCACTAAGTCAGTCAATGGCGGTACTGTCGCTAACTCGTCATTATGCTGTCGTATAATGTCTTCAATCATCTTCAATACTCTAGCTTTCTTTGATAGTACCCATAATTGCATTCGCGATACTTGACTAGGATCCTGTATATCGTCAATATCACGCGGAGATGAAACTGACGAGGATACAAAGGATAAGGATTTCGATAAAGGTGTTGTTGAATTGCCGAGAAGGTTTTCAGATTCACCGGCAAAGAAATCTCCACTTTGGAAGTTTGTGAGAAAAGGTATGGGAACCGGAACAGTATTGTTAGTAGAGTCACTTAATTTGTCATTAATATTATCTACATTTACTAAGTCCGTTTCTAAGGAGACAGATGACGTAGCTGTTACTATAGTTGGTGTAATATTTGGTGTTGCTGCAGAACTAGGTCGTTCAGAGCTAGCACCTGTAGTTGGAGTCGCAGCTGTTGTCGCCTGGCTACTTGATACAGACCTTGTGCTCTCTACAGCTCCCGGTGTAACAGGACTATTTACATTAGCGGGATTTTGTGTAACATTAATGGGTACATTTCTATTATCTACAGTGATATTTACATTACCGCTAGTGCCTACACTTTGGAGGGCATTATTGGATTCTATAACACCAATATCAATGTTTTCAGTATCCCTAATGTCCTCCAAACTATAAGGTGTTGTGTTCGGGATGAAATCAGCGTTGTCAAGTACAGTCGCAAGTCCACCTAAAGCTCTGGGGATCAAACTTCTTAATACTTTAGCCATATCTAAACTCTTTAGTTTCAATCTACTGTTCTCATCCATATTTTCTATAATATTTATAATGTTATTTGACAACATGCTAGTTAGTTCAGAAGATACTAAATTGTTATTGGACAACAAAAGATCAGACACAGTGTTATATACCGTTTTCGGGCTGTCAGTTGATCCCTGAGTTGGTGTCGATGCAGTCGTGGGTTTGTCTTTTGGCGGTTCCGTATCAGAGTATAAAACTCTAATAGCGAATGGTCTCCTTGCGGAGAGGGGAGTTGTGGGAGTGGGAATGGGAGGTTGTGGTGTATTCATAGGAGTGATTTTTCCGTCTTCTGTGTTTAGTGACTGTGTAACAGTTCCCCCGACCAAAATACTGTTAATCACATTTGGTGTAGCTTGAACAGTGGGCTGTACAGATTTAGTAGTAGTGCTTACATCAGCGTTTGTTGACATAAATGTGTCCTGACTCGCTAAGTCTTGGACAGTATTTACATTAATGTTGCTACTCACGCCATTGAGTACTTGTTTAACGTCAGTATTAAGATTTTGTATTTTCGTTACTTCTGTTGTTGACGAGATTCGTGGTCTGGGTGTGGACGTGAGTATTTCAGCTAGAGCATCGAATATAGATACTGTAACTGACGGCGAGTGATGTGATGCCTCAACGTTCATCACGTGTGACGGCTTCACCAGACTCTCGGACAGTCTCAAGTCTGCCGAGGACAATGTCCTTCGTGTCTGAGTAAAGGAAATAGCGTTCACATCTGGCCCTAATTGTATCTCTTCTCCCTCTACCTGAAATAAGAAGTAATCTCACCCATATAAACAGGAAAAATAGACTTTGTTGTGTATAAAATGTTCAAGTTTTAAAAGAAATTGTTGCATGGAATGGAAATCCCGTAGGAGGAACTCGTGCAAAGACCAAAGCCTCTTTATTGGTTTTTGGAATTAAGATAATAGTTAGATATGTTTAGAAGTTAGTATTAAATGAAAGTTAGCCTTACATGACGTTATGTATTAAAACAAGATGTAACATGTATACAATATTTAATGTCTTATATTAATAGTATGTTAGTGAATGCTATTCTACATGTACGTACATTAGTTTGTTAAGTTTTTGCGTCAAGTTAAATGCTTTCATAATTAGTGCTGTATATAGAACATTTTTAACGCAGAAACTTGAGGATGTAAGTAAAATTTTGCCTTAAAGAGATTCACTCAATAAAATAATAATAAAAAAAATACTACTACTATGAAATTAACTATACCAAAAAATTAAATGCTCTTAAAATCTATATTATTATCTCTTTAAAACTAAATCATATCCATTTACAAAAGGGTGAATGAGATGAGCAATGATCGTGACAATGGTGTATGTTAACTATATGATTCCATTAACCAGTTCAATGGATGATTCATGAAAGTATGGCGTTGTGTTGTTCAGTCTTGACATCGACTCGGTAGTGTAAATGTCTCCTTCGAACCAATTAGGCTCTTCTACAGACTTTGTCAACAGGTGGTCAGTGACGTAGAATTTCAGCCAAGCCTTTAGCAACAAGAAATTTCTCATTATTAATATTATAATGACACGTTTCATACCAATTGATGTTAACATGATTGTTTTGTTAAATGCCAATCTGGGTAGAGTAACTGCTGATAGTACTTTAGGCGACAGAAGAATATCAAAGAAATTTTTGAATAATTACTAGTCTCACAAAGATTTCTGTGATATTCTGACTAAACAAAAATAAATCAGCAATAACTCCAAATTGATAAAGATGATGGTGATTATATTAATATCAAGTGAAATGATAGATATTATGATTATAATAAATACGACTTGAAATCTTAACGCCAATTCGATAAAGGGGCTTTGCGTAACAGTAAATTGTTGAGTTCAGATCAATGTTAGTGGGGTTGTAATTTTGAAAAAAACTATATCATGTTATGATGTTAATTTCTATATCATGTTACTTACAGTTGATGATGTAATGGTAGGTACAGTGGGTTTGTAAAATGGTTTATCAAGATACGAAGATCTGTATTTAGAACTGAACCTACTCTTAGATTTATCTGGTTCAGGCGTTATCTGTAAAGTTTCGTAATAATAATGAAAACATCAGAAATATTTTCGGTGAATTGAGTAAAAATAAAAAAAAATGTCAGGTACTTACCCCATTGTTTGAGGCCTCCGTCGTCTTAGAGAAGGATTCGCTGAACTTTCTTATACTCCTTTCTCGGGGCTTAGGAGTTGTTGCTATGTTGTCAGAGCTAGCATCTTTGGACTTGCTACGATTGCGTCCATACTTTCTTGTTTGTAGATTTCTAACAGGAGGAAACACTGTTGAGGACCCTTTTTCTTTTCCAATATCATTGGTTGAATTTTGATCTTTATAATTTGCGTGATATTTGTATTTGTCACTGTCTAGTCTTGATGAAATAGTTGGAGAAGCGTTAACCACTGGCATGTTTTCAGATTCTTCCGCCATGTTTGTTATTTCATTAGTGTTATTTTCCAAAGACTCCTTACTGGTGACAGATATTACAAACATATGATTATCATTATTTTCTGGTTGAGTATCTATTCTAACAGCTTCTCCATCTTCAGAATTGTTTAATAAAGCGAAGACAAGTGGAGTGTCGACAGTCTTCTCGGATTTCTTTGTCACAATTTCGGAGTTGACCTCTTTAAAGGATTCTGTTGTTGTCGTTGTTTCATTTTTGACATTGTTTCTCAACCTTGAATAATAAGAAGTCCGAGGCAGCACAGTTCTTTGTGGAACGTTGACTACGGTTTCACTTTTTGCACTTTCTGTAGATGAAGTTTCAGCACCACTTGTGGATTTCCCTTTAAATTTTCTTGAATAAACTGGAGGTCGTACGAAAGGCTTTTTTAGTGTGTTACTGGGTTCAACTGACTTGCTTTTAATTGTATCAGTTTTAGGTGATTCAGTACTGGGTGCTTTAAATTTTCTGTTGTACTTGAATATCGGTTTCTCAGTGCTTTGACCTGAAGCTGTGGTAGCTGTTGAAGATGGAGTTAAGGTGGATTTTCTGGTCCTTGCAGAATATGTCCCTCGGGGCTTGTATTCAGAATTTCTGGGTTTTGACACCTCGGGCGCTACGGTTGTTTCAGATATTTTACTTTCCTCCTTGTTTTCGTTTTTTGACTCCTCTGCTGTAGTTTGTTTGTTCCGAAACTGTAATTTTATATTGGTTGTAATTAATTTTTCGTAGTCATTTTGCACAACAAATCAACGAAACACAATTATTGTTTATACAAAATACGTGTGTTTGAAATATGTTGTGATTATGAGAGTGCTACGAGTGAATAAAAAAATCTGAAGACTATGATAAATTTATAATTAAAAAACAGTTAAGAATCAGATAGGTAAGTAGTCAATCAATATTATTAGGAATTATGTGTATATATAAGGAGCAGTAGTGGTGTCTCATTAAATATGATCTCCTTTTGAAATATATGTTTACCCTTGAATATTTGTTTGTGCCTGGCCCTGTTTGTGTAGACTGTGATGATGCAGAGTACGTTTTGTAAACTTTTTGTGATGCTTTCGGTGACAAACTCTCGGCGGTTGGAGAGCTCACTTGTGTCTGAAAATTGTTAATGAATTCATAAATTTAAATTTCAAAGTAAGGTGATGATGCTTTTAATTTTGGATATGTTTGTCACTGTTTAGTAATTCAGATGACTGTTGTTACGCTTGATTGTATTTTAAACAAATATTAGTTCCACTCACCGATGCATTCTTAGCTTGAATCAAAGCCTTGAAACTTGCTGGATAGTTATCATCTTCGGCAATTTCATCTGAAACGTGCGTTTTGAGCAAGGTCACAGTTGGTCTGAAGTTCATCTTGCCTCTGACTGGACGTCTTACAACCTTAGTCACTTTCAACGTCGTTGTCTTCGCTTTGTTTGGCTCTGTGCTGTGTTGAACAATAGTTTCGATGACGTTTGGAGCGGCAGTTTGAAATTCTGCTTGACTAGTAACACTCTCTTTGTTCTGACTAGACTTTATTACTTCGTTAGCTGAAACGAGTCCTTCACCTGTTAAATTCGTATCGGTTTCTGTAGGCCTACTTTTGTATCTCAATTTCCTTGAATTTCTCAAGTCAGGCGATTGGGCGGTTCTTGCCGTCGTTGGCGCTTTCTCGGCAGTAAAAGTGTTGGTTGTTCCTGATACGGCGAGATCTAGAGACCTGGCATTGGCACGAGTATTACCACGCCCACGCGATCTCTTCGTTGCCACACTTTCAGTTGTCGAAGCTACAGAGCTTCTGCGTCTAAACTGTGTTGTTGTAGCTACATCCTCTTTAGGTAGTTTCGTTATATCATCTAGGTTAGAATTGATTACTTCGAGTCTGCTTTCATCGAGATTTGGAGAAGTCAAGTCTACAGGTACTTGAGTAGGTGGAGAAGTCGAAGGTCTTCTGCTGACAACTCTTGTCCTGGTCCGGGCGACAGGTTCTCGTGTTAGTGAAGCATCCTTGTTAGTAGTAGATTCAGGGTTAGTTGGTTGACTGCGCGTTCGAGTCCTTCTCGAATCGAATCGTTCGTTGTTTGCACTTGGAGCTGGAGGTTGTTCAGAAGTTGGAACAATCTCTGGCCTAGTTCTCGTCCTTGTTCGGACGACATCTCTTTCTTTCGGAGGAGTTTCTTCTCTTCTCCTACTATTCCTAGGCCTAAATGTAGGCTGCACGGTTTCCGATTGATCAGAGCTGGCTACACTATTGCCATCTGAAGCTGATGGTGTTTGCAACCTTCTACTCCTCGACGCACCTTCCACCTGAAAAGTAAAACATAATTGGTTAATATGGGATGTTACAGTCGCTGATAAACAGCGCAATGTCTGCGTCAACCACAAATCACTTTCAAAAGAAAATAAATGAATCTTCGTAGCAAAGATTTTCCTCAGACATGTGTCTAACACAGAACAAATAAAGATAACAAGAGAAAGTATAACTATCAATTACGCACGTAACGCTTAATGAGTAGCACTGAAAAGGAAAGTGCCATCTGCAACAGTGCATTATGAAATCTTAAATCTATGAACACAAAGAAAGTGCGTTTGAACAATACTGGACGACTAGTGGCCGGTCATTGGAACGAATAATTCAGTTACTTCATGCGACATAACAGCGTGAACAACTACTTGAAATCAGTTAGAAATAAAGAGTATCATTGTTTTGATTTGCAATGCAAGTAAACATGAAAATGCTATTTCAAGTCTGTTCTAATTTTTATTGTCTAGTTAAGTAATTGTCTAACGGACTGACTACAAAGGGTTACTGTCTTCTACAGGGTCTAATGGAAATGGGTTGACCACCTATTTCCATCAGACACTGTATTTTAAATACTGCATCTGCCCATTGAAATTGGCAACTTTTTACAAAAAGTCATACTAAATCTCGAAAAAAAATAGACCTCATACTAATTTTGATGATCTAATGAAAACTTTGTACAGAAAATAAAATTGTTATTTGGGAATACAATATAATTCTTTTAAAAAAATTGTGATTAACAAAATTTTTATCATGGACAGAAACAATATCTAAAGTATGCACTGGTGGTTCGTTACACCCTGTGTTGGTTCAAGTCACGAAAAATATAGAATATTCATTTGTTTATTCTCCTTTTCGACGTTAGTATTGATTGAAATATTATCTGATTCCTGTACAGCGAACATTTTTCGTTAAATCAAACTTTCTTATCTGTCAGATTGATACTAATTCCAACGATCAAATAGTAAGAACATCATTAATATTATAGTCACTAGACACAACACAACAAAATGCAGCGCAATAGAATACAACATTAATATTATAGCCACCATAAAGAAAAATGCAATGCAATAGAATACAACATACATTCATCACTTTATTTGGTTTTACACACATTCTCGAACAAGACTATCGCCTTGTTAAATATCTAACTCCTAATCCAGACACTCTAGTCCTTTATGGTCTGAAAGCCTATAACCTACCTAACCTTCAATCAATTTGAACTCACACGGTCATTAATTACTGTTTTATAACAAAGCCAGTCGCGTGCTTACATGTGCTCGCGTATTTCACACACGATTTATTAATAAAAGACTTCTTTATATGTGTGCTAGGATGTGTTCGAGAAATATAAAAAAATGTAGTGAAGATTGATTTCGTAAGTTCATTATTAGGCCGCTAACAGGCCAACAGAAAATTACAGGTTCCATTTTGAAAACAACAGGCGTATTTTTACTGTATATATTTTGCTCAATTTGGCTCCTCAACAGAATAACGATGTGAAATAAGCTAAACCTTCTATATCCCGTGTAATAACACGTACATATAACAATACTAACATACAGATAAAAACTACAGTTAAAATACACTACCTAACTACTTGTAAATAAATACTACAGTTAAAATACATGTAAAACGATGTAACTCGTAAAAGCAACAAGTTTTACAATGCAATTTGAAAGAATCATTTGAGAGAAAATGGATAGCTGTCATTATTTATCTACAGAGTCGTTTTCTCCTAGCGTAAAGATAATTCCAAACGGCTTGGAGATTAAATGGTATTACAGTTCATAAACGTAATACTCTAGTAGACCTACCTACAATGTGATAAAAGAAGTCGTTATCCAATCCACCTGCGTAAGTCACAAAAGACGACTCGGTCCTATCCTATCCGACTTAGAGATTATTGCAATAAACCTCCCGACTGAATTTCGATCACAGAGGGGCGTACGCAGGAGATATTATTGTGTGTGTGTGCAAACACAGATGCACTCTCTATTCCTTAAGGCGGTGGTTCCCAAAAATGGTGAAAAAGGTGGTTTTTTAAAGCAGTGTATCTCTTAAACCGTAAATATTTTTAAGAAATAAAAAAAATGTGATATTTTCAAGTCCTACTTGCATACAGTGATGGAGCTAGAAACATAATTTAACATTCTTTAATGCATCAAAAAAATCTTCTAACATACCTCTAAGTTATCTTTAAAAGCAGTTTATCCCTTCATTAACAATTATAATCATAATAAAAAATGTACCATAAAATTTCAAATGCTAAGTTGCATCCAGTGATGGATTATTTTTTAAAAATTTATTAGTAAATCCTAAGTAAATCGATAAAATACTTCATATTTTGCAATAAATTGTGACCATTTGTCGTGCGCATCTCTTTCTTTTCTATGCAATCCGAGAGTGACCGCGCTTTAGAGAGATCTGGGTCTTAACTCTCCTAGTCCGATGGGACGGCAATCCGACACGACCGGGGAGAGATCAAGGGCAGGACCAACGGCATAACGTGGTTTCCGAGGCACGAGGGTGTCACACCACAAACTTCCAAACTCCAGAGTACTGCTACTGCTAAAGAGTAATTTCTATTGGATAAATTTAATAATGCGTCCTGCCCGTTATGACATACGGTGCCGAAACGTGGACCCTGACGGTCGGGCTGGTCCACAAATTCAAGGTCGCTCAGCGCGCTATGAAGCGGGCTGTGTTAGGAGTTTCTTTGAAGGATAAAATCAGGAATGAAGTTGTCCGGAAAAGAACCGGAGTAACCGACGTAGCTTGCAGAATAAGCAAACTGAAGTTGCAGTGGGCTGGTCATGTTTGTCGAAGGACCGATGGCCGATGGATCAGACGAGTCCTGGAGTGGAGACCGCGTATCGGCAAGCGTAGTGCGGGACGCCCTCCAGCTAGATGAACCGACGACCTTAAGAAGGTGGCTGGGATAGACTGGATGCGAAAGGCGGAGGACAGGGTGTTGTGGCGCAGCCTGGGAGAGGCCTATGTCCAGTAGTGGACTGCGATAGGCTGAGTTGATTGAAATTTAATAACACTTTTTGCCCAAACCAGGAATCGAACCCTAGACCTTACTCTCAGCCGTCACGCCATATGAGCGTAGCAAGTTTGTCATAATTTATTCGATTATAAATAAGTCACATACTCAAATCTTGACCAATTTAACAATTTGAACGAATACCAATAAGATTGACCAAAGAAATAAATTTCTTGTGAACAAAAATAAGATTTAGATTGTACAAAATAATTTAGTTGATCGTTTGTGTCGGCTTTTAACGCCATAATGCAAATAGAAACGCCCAGTCTGATCTGATATCTGAGATAACAGATTAGCGACTATTATTAAAGGTATAGGTTACCATTAAACCTTATACAGGTTGAATATTTTGATCAAAGTCTTGTCTAAGCGTTAAATTATGTGATTTTGGATCATAAAACTACACCTGTTTTTCGAGTTTCAGTTGTTTTTATGGTATCTAGCTATCGAACAGGTCAAAAAAGACTGCATTTGGAACAAGGGAGTTCTATTGATTAACACACTATATTAATATGATTAACAACATCAATATTTTTTTCCACCTCAAATCAATATTTCCCTTTGCCTAATAGTGAGACAACCCCCTCTTTGGCCAAGTAAAAAGGTGGTTTGACCAATAAAACATTGAGTACAAAATCACACATCCTGTACTCAAAGTGAGAGGCGGTACATACGGCCCTATCCGCATGGCCCTATTCGGCCCATGTGAACACGTGTGTTCTAACATATAGTCTAGTTTATTTAATACACGAACGGTAAGTAAGGTTAATGTGGTCATTAATTATTATGCGAACGTTATTTGTGTGCGACTAGTAATTATACGTGGTTTAGTTAATTATTTATTACGTTTATGTCAAGCACAGGGCATTAACCCTTTCACTTCAAGAAAATGTGTTTTCTTGTTGTGAAAGGGTTCATGCTCTGTCTTAGCTCTCTAATCTGTTTGTGTTTTGTGATACACATTTATTTTTAGTAGAAAGGGTAGGTAGCACTGATAGTTTTATTAAGTTCTTGTGTGAGGCATAATTTTCTTTTCTTTCTTTCTTTCTCTATATATCACAATGATCCGTTTTTTCTAGTCTCAGGCGTCCATTACACGGTAATGAAAGCGTCACTCAATTCCAAAAGTAATGACTGATGGTTGTATGATTATTATTATTAGCCCATACCGTCCCACTGCTGGGCAAAGGCCCTCCATTCTTTCGAACGGTCACGATCTTTTGCTTCTTCTTTCCAATTCTTAAGGAAGACATCCAGGTCGTCCCACCATCTCCTTCGTGGTCTGCCGCGGCCCAGGTCACTGTGTCAGGACATCAATCCTGTGTTTTACGGGCTCACAGCTCGTCAGGCATGCGGCAGACATGTCCTGCCCCGTCCCACTTCAGTTGGGCAGCCTTTTAAACCACATCTATGATTTCCGTTTTGGAGCGCAGTATAGTGTTTCGAACGCGATCTGTTAATTTAACACCTAGTATACTGCGCTCCGTTGCAAACCTTGAGTTTGAACTTTTGGATGTTTTTTTAAAAGACCAAGTCTGTGCACCATAGTTCAAGATGGGGAGAATACACATGTCCATCAGCTTACGCTTCAGTGACATGGCCAAAGTGCTTTTAAATAACTCCTTCATTGACCAGTAGCTCTTCCAGGCATTTTCTGTTTCGGTGGTTTCTGTGGGCCGACTTTACGCAGCGGGCGTACAGCGCACTGCGCGTGCAGTACACAATGCCTTCAGGTTACTGTTAGGGCTTCCGCGGTTTTGTAGTGCTTCGACAATGTTTGCTGAGGCGCGGACTGATGACTTTTTCGCAATCATAAGAGAGCGGAGCGCTTCGCTATTAAGTCGCCTGCGAAGTAGCTCTAACAGTCTCCTGAGGGTGTTGTCCGAGCGGTGGGACCTGTTCCTGATACAGAGGTGGATGCAGCTTCATGTTAGCGCCTCTCCTCGTATTATTTGATGCGTATTTGTATTGTGTGTCTAATTTTGTTACTGATTATTCTAATGTGTATTATTTTAATTTTGATTTTGATTTTAATTTTGTTTTTAATTTTGATTTTAATTTTGATTTTAATTTTGATTTTAATTTTGATTTCAATTTTGATTTTAATTTTGACATTGTAATTCTAATGTGTATTTTTAATTTCTGATTGTACGTGTGTGTGTACGTTATCTGATTGTAATGTTTTTAATTATGGACTCTAGTCTGAAATAAATTCATTTATTATGATTACGTTTATTTATTTTTTTAACATATAATTTACATTTTTAAATATTTTTTTAAGAAAACATAAAAAAAAACATTTAAAAATATAAAAAATAGTAGTCCGCCGGTATTGGGAGCAGGGTCCAAGCTACCGGTGGTTACGGCTCCAGAGATAGGAACCTCCTCACAATGTGAGCCGTATCGAGGAGTACTGCCTTCTGTATCAGGCTCTTGATCCAAAATTATTATTATTAAATTAAATTAAATATTATTAATTTAAATCCATTTATTATTATTATTAAAAATCAAAGTATCGAGGTTTGTTTATACAACCATATCAATCACTGTATCAGACGATAGGTTATCGGTCAGTCACATTGACTGTTGGTTAAGTTGACAGCAAAACCTACCGAGTAATGGACTCCCTAGAAGAATGTATTAGGAACATAACTAAACTTGTCGTTCTATCTTTAAAGCTAAGTTCATTTTACCATGTACAGACCGGGTGTTGCTAGATTGGAGATTCATTTCCCAAGTAGACGTATCCAATGCTTTTAGCAGTCTTCGATATAGAAGTGAACATAAAATGAGACTGTAGAACTGAATTAATAAACACTGAGTAGTGCCAGTTTTCTGGGCAAGTTAGGTTATAGGTTACTTCTAAGTAAGCGTGCTCCATCTTTGTCCACATCATCACTTACCATCAGGTGAGATAGTGGATAAACGAATCAATGATAACAATAAAAAAAAAACGAAAAAGGAGGAGGTTCCTATGTTCGACTGTATGTATGTTTTTTTTTATTTATTTATGTCCACCGATTCCCTGTCAGTTGTGGACCGATTTTCAAAATTATTTTTTTATCCGAAAGAATATACTCCCGAGGGGGTCCTATATAATTTTTATCGAAATTGCTTTAGCGGTTTTACAAACTAAACAAAAACGAAAAATACGTACACATACGTTTTGGTTTTCTCCAATTACGAGTACGTTTAAATGCCACGTTCCATGTTATTGGGGTTTTTAGTTCTGGGGTATAACAACTAAAAAGTGAAAAATAAAAAACATTTTACAACAAAAAAAAACAACCGTCTTCCAAAAAAATAACTTTAATTTCGGAAGTCTAAACAAAATAAAAAACAAACACCGACTTCCGAAATTAAAGTTATTTTTAAATTTTTAGTGTATTTTCTTTTTTGGAAGTCGGTTGTTTTTTTTTTTGTAAAAAAGTTTTTATTGTACCTGAAATGTACGTAGTTAGGTTATAAATAGTTATTCAATATTAAGATTATATTTAAGACATTTATGTACAAACACGGCGATGGTCTGCTACTGATTCAAAGCGTATCAATTTGCACTAATTTTACATAGTACACCAGAAGACTAAAACAAAATAGAGCTTTCGTAAGAACAGAGAATGCTCACTGGAATTGTATCGAAGTCGTGCCGGTAGTTCGTGGTACTTAACAGGTGACACTGTCTATAGACGTAATGTAGATACAATTACATATAAACCATCACGCTTTCAATGTTTAGGGTGTTAGCAAATGCCTAGGGGTAGCGTATAAATTCTCAACATGAGTTACCGCACCCCTGGGCTGTAACTCATGTTGAGAACCCTGGGCTGGCACTCAGGCAGGGAAGGAACAGGAGTGGGTTTTAGTCAGTAAGAGTCTGACACGCCCTCCCGCTCCACCCAGAGCGGGAGAAGTCATTGGATGATTTCCCACCCCACAAAAAAAAATACTAAAAGGGTGTCAGCAAAACCATTACTGTAATTTTATAGCGGTCTAAAATTTCTTGATTATTGAAAATATTGAAGTAAAAGCACATTTCACGTTTTATAGTTTTGGTTTAGCTTATTATTTTTATTGGATAAGTAAACTCTTAGTAAGTTCTTTCTGAACTTACTCAAGTTTTATAATACTCCATAAATTATTATTTAGGTAGGTACATAGCCTAATTCCTAATCCGACCTCTGTAAATAATATAAATTTACAGAGATCGGAATTAAGAAGAGTTATTTATGTACTTACACTGATTTCATACAGCGAAAGAATAAAGTGGATATGCCTTGAGGCATCCTCGTATCTTTAAATATAAACTCAGGATTTGAATCCCGAGATTAATTTTAAAGAGCAGAAAAATCCCGTGATTTTGTTAAATAAAAAAGCTATTTACTTTTACACAATTTAAACCACTGCACGCGTGACGTTTCCAAATTTACATCAACGACATCGGATGTCCGAAGTTGCAAAATTCCAACGCGCACACGCGCGATGTTGCCACATTTGTAGTTCACACAACATAGCTTGTGAGAACAAAAGAAAACAATCGAGGTTTTTATTATTATTTATTTGTAATATTGTTGGCCACACGGGATTGTCCATTAGAAATCCCGGGAAGATCCATATTAATATCAACATTTCGATGCAAGTACATAAATAAATCTACCTAATTCCGGCCTCTGATTATTTATCTTTTCAACAATGACACTTTCATCATTCATCATTGAATTAGAATTGATAATTGAATTCGAATCAGTCTATGATTAGTGAGTTATATAAATACGGGTTCCTGTGGGATAAGACACGCAAACGAAGCCGCGAGGAAAAAGCTGAAACCAGTAAACTTTGATTTTCTCATAATATTTTATCTTAAGCGGCTCCGACACGTTCAATTGCAATTGTCAATGTGCTACGTTTTGATGCACTTCAATTGCAATTGTCAATTGTTTGCGCTAACTCTGAACGATCGCGTTATAAATTCCCGGTCCTTGATATTACGTGGGGTATCCGCCATGTTTGTTTTCACTACTGTCAGACGCGCAAATGACGTAAATGATTATCAATGACTCAGTTAAACGATCAATTAGCAGCTTCAATGGCTCGTCAATGAGCATCAATCAAATTTTTCATCAATTGCTTTCAATCACGTAACTGCGATTGACAATCCCTTCAATTGTACTCGTAAACGATCAATCGCAATTGACAATGACGTAAAATTGACAATCGCAATTGAACGTTTCGGGGCCGCTTAAGATCCATATCGATTGCTTTAAATAACAAAACAAAGTACAATCAAATCTTGCTGTCAATAAATTTAAGACCCCTTTTTGGTCATTTTATTAAAATAAAATCAAAATGTGTGAATATCAATATCAAGTTTTGCTCAATGTGGTGTTTTTACCGACAAAATGACTCAATATGGTTATTTTCACAAATATTTCTATCAATGGCCTTCGGGCTTGGTTGCCAGTGGTCACGACGAAATATCTGGCATTACAACACTCGGTACAATAACAAAAGGTCTATATGACAATCGTTGTTGAGTTGAGATTAGGTTACATAATATCAATATTAATTTCTTGACAGTTGTTTTTCCTTTTTTCGTGTTTCCTAACAATACTGGGAGGAGTGCTCCTTGCTTTCAGATCATCATCATCATCATCATTTGAGCCGAAAGTCGTCTCCACTGTTAGGTCTCCCTCAAGCGTCGCCACATCGACCTATCCTTGAGTTACCGCTTCCCTGGGCGCTCAGGCAGGGACTGTTCTTTCCCTGCCTGAGTGCCCAGTGTGTGTGTGAGTGGGTGGGTTTTAGTCAGTTTTAGTAAAAAAAAAACGACCTATACCTATATTTCCGCGTATTTTATTATATCTGGTATTGTTAATTAACTTTAACTTTTTTTTTTAAAACGTGTTGCACTGACACCAAGGAACATGGGATGCTGATGAACATCAATGATGAACAACAAGAGCAGGAAGATGATGATTGTTAATTTAATTTTACGTAACTCTAACATTCACTCGCGTCTATCAACCTGACTGCCTCTTTAATCTTATTTTAAAACTGGAATTGTTTATTTCATTTATTGCGAAGATGCAATGAGTTATAAACCCTCTAAAGAGGTCCTAATGAAAGTCCTTATTCTTCATGTACTTATGTAACTTATAGCACTAATCAAAAGAAGCATCTCTTTAACATTGTCGTAGTTACAAATCTACTACATGTAATCGTTTATCATGTTAATAATTATGACTAAGCTTTAACTAAACCACCTTGTAACAAGATACAATTTTAACAATAAAACAGTAATCAAATGTAAACACCGCTTTACCGAAACAAGGTCAATATCTATGTGTTACCTGTTACCAGATCTATTGCTAGATAATATGAGAACAATAACTTCAATAAGGGCGACCACCATTTGATTGGATCGTTGAAACCGCAAAACTAATAATGTAGAGCCTAATAGCATAATCAGCGTTTTAATGTCTCCACTGATGGGGCACAGGCCTCCTCTCTGTGAAAGCGTGTGGGCCGTAATCCAGCACGCGGGCACAACGCGGGTTGATAGATGCCACATATCTTCAAAATTGAACTTTACCTACATTCCCATTCCTTTTAGGACAGATGGATGACCAGTCACCAGACCTGTCATTAAAATGCCTGAATGTTTGAAGTAGATGATATAAACGACCATTAAAAAGTCGGGTAAAAAGTTATATTACCCAGCGGTAGTATTTTGCATGAGACTTCAGGGATTTACTCGCATGTAGCTTGGGTTACAGTAAAGACACTCCATGGTCTTCTCAATTAACTTTGATAACAATATTTCGCGTTCTTCTTTTGATGTGATTTTAATTTTATTTATTTGGGACAAAAACAGCTATATGTTACAATATTAATACATATTTAGTTTAGGTATAATACGAATAACCCACACTATTGTCCACGGAATCATATCGATTTTAAAAGAAATAAGGAAACTGACGTATACAGGAAGGAAGGGCTAGAAATCCAACTCAAGACAGGGTTCCCTGTCCAGATTTAGTCTGTAGTCACCAATCAGATCACAACATAACATCAGCAAGAAGCAGTCATCGCCAAGGATGACAAGCAAGTAATTCAAAAGCCATTTTTTTTTAAATTTGTTTTGATTATGCACGAAAATATCCAAATTTATATAATGTGAGTTGTATGTTTTAGTAATCGGCGGAGAAGAGCCCGCTCCCCAGCATTTGTTCTACTATATGTACATTCATCAATGTGTAGGTTACCATAAGAATCTCATCTCGTGTGAAGTAGATCTACGGTTTCTATCTTATAAATTGAATAACATTGTACTGTCCGTTGAATGACACCGAATTGGATTTGCGATACGGAGCAAAGTATTAGGTTACTGACTCACGATTTCAACCATAATTGAATAATTATTTGAGTGACATAATAATATTTATAATGCGGATCAATGTTTATTTTTTTACATCTAGATGTAGTGCTAATGGCCAAGTCTATGTTAATTTGAAGATAAAATTTATTATGAGATATAATTATAACCCTGCATGTTTTTGTTTTTATTTTTGAGACAACCAAAAAACAAATAAAATACACATGATTTTGGAAATTGAGTTTTTTATCTAAGGTTCGAATATGACATTATGCAGAATCTTAAAAACTTTTTTAACTATTTCAATTAAATTTGGTATTTCCTACACGGTAATTGAAGTATTTCTCACACTTAACATCATTTTTGCTGACAGAATTGGGCACTAAAAATTTTTTCACCAATTTTTAAATCACAGTCGCGCCGCGCACCGGTCAATATCTGCCCCCTAGCCATATTACATTTCTATTATCGTTTACGCTAACGCTTGGAACAAAATGTATGGCAATGACATTACCTGCGTAGATAAGTGTCACGTGACTTATCGCAGGTAATGTCATTGCCATACATTTTGTTCCAAAAAAGTAATTTCTGCAGGCTCTGGGGCTATTGGCATTCTTTTACATTTATATTTTTTACTCAAACCGCTGTATAATTTTAATTAAATCTTTTGTATCACAAAGAAATAGATAGCTAATAATGTACACAAACTATCATGTTACATAGATTACTCGCTTTTTGAATGACTATTATATTTTTTTTCTTTAGTTACAATAGTTGTTCGTTCAACCGCGAATGAATATTTTGAGGCAAAAGTAGTTTCTTTGTTGTAGATTTAAATATGATTACATTTTGGTACTTGTATCAAGTAACTCGGAACCACTCTGAAGTTTGAACCAACATATTTTTGGGGTTACACAATACTTATACAGTTTTCGGTATATTTATGTGAAATATTTAAATTCCGCCAAGCCCGTTCCATCATCGGACCACTAGACGTAAGACGATGTGCCACCGGTACATGGTGGACATCCCACCCATACGCAAAAAACGTTTTGGGAATGTATTCATTGTGCGTACAGCTAAAGAGTGGAAGTCCTACCCGGAGTCTGTGTTTCCCTGATGGCTACAACCTGGGGTCTTTAAGTCAAGACTAAATAGGTTTCTAGACAAGCGTCCTCCATAGTCGACCACTTTTTTTGTAAAAAAGTTTAATATATAGTTACTTATCTGAAAAATAAAGGGTTACTATAGTAATTTAGGTAGATATTCTTTATACGGAGAAACTTATTCCTACTTCCTACTACTATGACAAAAGCGAAAGTTCGAATGGATGGATGTTTGTAACTCAATTACGCCAGAACTGGATGAAATATGGCACAGAGATAGATTATAGTGATTCAACCACATCATCGCTTACAATCAGGTGAGATAGTGGTCAAATGCGAGCCTATTAATGATAAAAAACAGTCATATTCAATAGAACTTCAACTCAACACAAAATAATTTAAAGATGCACCATTTATTTTGCAAAACTATTACACGGAACTCGAGTCATTTCATATCTCATTTTTCCCAGAACATTACAAGCACTTACAATTACAAACAGACATACATGCTATTATAAGAACATTAAACAGCCTATGAAATAGTCGCTAGAGGCACTTCATTTAGTCCACGTAATTTTATTCACGAACCCGTGATACCAACAGATTTTATTGCAAAATCTGTGACTATCACTCACTTATTACACATACAAAATCATTTAAGCACGTATGTATGTATAAATGTGTTCATTTAAACACGTATTTTCCAGTGCGTGTGCAGTTTGACAACTTAACTTAATGCTAAAGCTTTAAGCTTCTAAAAGCTTAATATTTCCCAGCACTCACGTGCGAACTTTAATGAAAGATTGGCTTTAAGATTACTTACTTAAGGGCATTAACTTTAGCATTCATTACAGTAGGCATACATGATTAAGATTGGTCGAAACTTATTTCTTGGTTGCTGGACCAAGACTATTTTTCTTAGTAATACGTGCTGTCACTTATTCAAACTTATAAGTTACAGCGACTCTCCCCCCCCCCTCTTTTTTTGCTCCCCCCCTTGCTTCACACGAGAGCAAAATTATTAGTAATACACGTAGCGGCATTTAGCGTCCTAAAACAATTTGTGACCGTCGGTCCATGGTTATTGTTGTGTCCCTCGGGAACAGTACTTTTTTCGGGATGGAAGCTACCGCATGTTCTTTATTGTACCTACCCCTTTTTTTGTGGGGTGGGAAATCATCCAATGACTTCTCCCACTCTGGGTGGAGCGGGAGGGCGTGTCAGACTTTTACTGACTAAAACCCAGCCCTATTCCTTCCTTGGCTGAGTGCCCAGGGCTGCTAGGCATGCATCGGCCATGACGGGCTCCATCATGGCTGACATCTCTTCGAGCTTGGTGCTGATCGGACGGCGAGCTACCCATTACTCGCCGTCCGCAGGCCCGCGCCTGACAACGTATATGCACAATTTCATGACGATCGGTTTAGTGTTTTAGACGTGAAAAGTAACAAACAAAGAAACTTAAGTTCGCATTATTTTATACTATTAGGATTGTAAAAAGTATGGCATAAGCAAAATTCAGTTAAAATTTTAATCCACTTTAGACAAAATGTTTCCAATAATCTGACAAATTGATTCACCAAATGACAAAAGCTAGCAACCTCGTTACACAATTTAGCTACTATTATCATTTCTAGTCAAAACAAACGTCTAAGCAAATTAAAAACGTCATTTATACGCACAATTGAACTTCACATAGTCACCTTGTTTACCTTAACCACCCCCCTCCCCGTCTCCCTCCCCCCGCTTGCGCACGCGCCGTCTTTTGTTCTAACAAGTGATTAATCATTAACAAACTGTATCACAGAACGACATGTGACTTTTTTATTTGCTTTATTGTTATTTTATGAATGGCAAGAATTGTAGCCCAAAGCAAGCTTGAGAAAGAAATGAAACAGATAAGTTTTTGTATACTGATTGATGTTATGCATATTTCGTGATTTAAGAGGATGTGGTGGCTAACTTATAACAGTCGATTGGGTCGATCTTTAATTTCCAAGGTTAAACTTACAAAGTTCAGTCCGTGAATATGTGACCATCCACAGCACACCTGGGGTCGAACAAGAGGAGCGGTCACTCTAGGCGCCTGGTGGCAATGGGCGCTTAAAAGCCAAATACCTATAATAATAGCCAAAAAATATTATTCGGCGCAAAAAAGTGAGATGGCACCTTTTGAGAGGCGCGGGATCAGTGTTGTCAGAAAATTTAAGAATTTAAATTATTTATTTAATTTGAAAGCTTTGACCAAAGGGCTAGCGCTGACCATCTATCGCATAGCGAGACTCCTCCGTGCCTCGGAAATCACTTTATGCCGTTGGTCCCGGCAGTTATTTGTAAATCTTTGACAGCTGTGACAAGCCACTAGATTAGGTTTAGTTTGGACCATTGAGACACAAGCCAAGAGGATCATCGGCAATGATGAACTCGTCGAGTCAAAGCTGCAAAGTCTGGAGCATCGACGCCGGTTTTCTGTCAGTTACATTTCGGGGCGTGTGCGTCGGAATTTCATAGTTTAATTACGCTAATCCCGTTCCATTATCGTACCACTAGACGTTCGGCAATGTACCAACGGTACCTACGTGGTGGACAACCCACACGCACAAAACGTTTTGGGAACACATTTATTGTGCGTACAGCTCAGGAGTGGAATTTCCTGCCGTAGTCTGTGTTTCCTGAAATTTCCATCATCGACCATATCACCGCTTATTAGGCGAGCTAGAGGTCAACCGCGAGCCTATTAATGAATAATAAAAAAAGTAAGAAGCCCGTAAGACTCACAAGTTTTTCCAATGGGTAACGTGTTCCCCAGTAAAGGGCGCTTGAGAGTTATTCAACTTCGCAACAAACTGGGCTATGGCGGTTGAGCGGCGATAATAATTATGTAAAATACTGATATTATTCAGCTGCATCGGGCAAGACCGAAAGCCGAGTCCAACATAGTTCTTTTATGAATGGCTAGAATTGTAGCCCAAAGCAAGGTTGAGAAAGAAAGGTTACAGATTTTTTTTGAGTACTATTTTATATGCATATTTCGTAGGCATTTTGATCTAGATTTCTGTCGCGATGAATTATTGCGTCTAGTCTGCTTGCCAATAGTATTTGGTAATTTTTCGTAGGCTTTAACCTTTTTAACCGACTTTAAAAAGAAGGAGGTTATCAATTCGGATGTTTGCATTTTTTTTGTTTATGTATCATCATCTTCCTGTCCTTATCCCATGTTACTTGGGGTCGGTGCAACACGTTTTTTTCTTCCATGCTGTCATTGTTTTGTTTATGTACGAGTATGTTCGGGCATATTAACTCTGTCATACATTGACAGATTCGCAAAATTCTTTTTTTGTTCGAAATGTTATCGAAAAGGGGTTTGTTCCGAAAGGGCCCAATTTAATTTCATGTACATCTGATGATGGGTTTCGGAGACAGACAACCGAACTCTTCATAATTGACAGAAAATCAACCGCGATTGCTGCGATCATACTTCTATGAATTGTTAACACAGTTTAATGGGGAACCACAACTAAAAAGTGAATAATAAAAACTTTTTTACAAAAAAATAAAACCGACTTCAGTCGGTGTCAAATAACGAAGACACAAAACCAGAAACACCGACTTCCGAAATTGAAGTTATTTTGCACTTGTTTTGGAAGTCGGTTCTATATTTTTGTACAATTTTTTTTATATAGTTACGAGTACTTATCTGAAAAATAAAGAGTAACTTAGTAACTATAACTATTTAGGTAGATATTCTTTCTACTTCCTACTAGTATGATATACACATTTACGCCAGAACTCAATTACGCCAGAACGGCTGATCGGATCTGGATGAAAATTGGTACCGAGATAGATTATAGTAATTTGTAAAGAAGGAAGTACTCCATCTTCAACCACATCATCGCTTACCATCAGGTAAGATAGTGGTCAAACGTGTGCCTATCAATAAAAAACAACCTAATTCACACACAGAAGCTTGTCAGTAATATTTCCATTTAACCATAAATCAAACTGTAACCAACCAAAACCGGATTCCGCAAAAACTTAAAAAGAAAACCAGTCTAAAAATTAAGAAAAAAAACTTCCAATTAAAACTCAATCCAAAAAACGGCTTAGCAACAATTCCAGTAAAATTCCACTGACCTAGGTCTGTTCCACAGGACGTTAACCCAAAGTATTAAGAAATAAGGTTTAAAGACATAAAGCACATGCCTGTGCCTAAAGTGCAAGTTGTTTGACAACTGGTGTCAAGGCCTGTGAGTTGACGACGAAAACCGGGAGCTGTGCATGTATGTGCGCCGGAGTTGACTTTCGTTTTACTGGAGGTTAAGTGAAATGGAGTGTGGTTCAGTTTTAAAATGCGTTTGTCGTACGTATGTTTGTGGTTTCAGCAGAAACTACAATTTTGGTCTTACATTCCTGAGTTAATACATATTACGTTTTAATTAAGACTGTGTTTACAAAACCATTTTTTTTGTAAGCTTTCTGAAATCGTAGGGTTCATAAGAACTAAGAAAAAAGCGTATCTTCAAATAACCAAGAGTCTTAAAAACTAAAAAGCATATATTTTAAGAACCCTAAGAAAAACAGATCTAACAAGTAAGTAGTGCTAAACACTAAAAAAATCTCACTCATAAAAGATAAAAACCCGCACAGAAATTCATAATAATTAAGGCAAAACTTATATCACGAGATACCCAAGGCCACTTGAACTTTTCTTACCAACTTTCTTTCCTGCGACATAATTATTATCACTGCTTTCCTTTAATTTTCTCAACTTGGTATAGAAAACTAAAACATATGTTGTAGCTAGTTTTGGTAAATGTATACCAAAACTAACGGTTTTTGTTCATTAAAGAACATTGACCATCTTACTTTAATATTATAAATGCGACACTTTAGATGGATAGCTGGATGTTTGTTCCTCAATCAGGCCAGAACGGCTGAACGGATCTAGATAAAATTTGGCACAGTTATAGAGAGCATAGTCTGGGACAGCACATAAGCTATAATTTATAGTAGGGGAAGTAATCATTCCAAGCGGCCAAAAGCGCTAGCAGAAACTAGTTGAAGATAAATGCATATTGAGTATACTTATTGAGTATCAAACAAATTGAGTACTTATTAGCTTTTACAAGAATCAAGTAAAAAAACATCATCCTACAAAACACAACATTAAGGCGCAGTTGTATGTCAACGACCTTGAATGGTTAGCTTGCGGGTTCTGTGCTGAGCTCACGCAACGCATCTTCCACCCAGTTATAGGACTCGCCCATCAAGAAGCGCTGTCCCAAGTTAGACGCATTATTAATTTATTATACATAAAACCACAGCTATTATACTAAAACGCGTATAAAAGAAAAATAATTAAATTATATTTAAAGTGGTGAAAGTTTCATAACAATACGCTTAATAGCTTTTTGTGTGATTCTCAATGTTTTACCCGCGTTAGACATTAATTACACTATGTTATAAAAATAAAATTTCAAATATTTACATATCAAATTATGAAAAAATGCTCTAAAGTAACATATATTTTTTCCAAAAAAATAAGACTAGTTGTTTAGACGTGATGTTCAATTTAAAATCATTAGAAGCCGTATATCTGCGCCTTAACACTGAATCAAAAACAGCTCCATTCCTTCCTCTACCAACTTATATCCTTCCATTGTCAACAAACCACGACCTATATCTGCTTACCCAACTTACGAACAAACCCATGAATCATAGCACTCTCAGTTCTAAGAGATTGTGCTTAAAGTTAGCGTAACAAGTTTCAGTCGCTCGCGTATGTGTGCAAGTGCGTTAAATAAGAGTTGCGACATTCCGATATATGGAGCAAGATATTGACGATTGATTAAAAGGCTTTTTAGCTGATTAATATTCTTAATTCTCCTCTAGCTTCAGCCAGCGTCTTCGCCCGCGTGGATTTAATAGTTTAGTTTAGTTTAATTATTAATAATTATCAAAAATTACATGTCAGGTTTATAGAAAACAAAAATAAAATAAAAACACATGCCATTACGAATACAATAGAAAGAGCATCAAACACAACTTATAATAAATTAAAACAATAATAATAAAAATCATAATTACGTAATAGATACAAAAAAAATAAAAATAATTGCAACAATTAGGTACCTAGAACCATTATTTTAGATCATATAATGCCTGGTCGGTTAGCCAGCTTTTAAGCTTACCTATTATAAATTATAGCCTTTGTGCTATTCCAGACTATAATCTATTTCTGTGCCAAATTTCATTCATATCCGTTCAGCCGTTTTGGCGTGATTGAGTAACAAATATCCAACCAAACTTTCGCATTTATAATATAGATGAGAAGGGTAAATTTTTAACCGACTTCAAATAATAAAGAAACAATAAACTGGTAACACAACTTCCAAAATTAAAGTTATTTTGCATTTTTTTTGTGTTTTTTTATGGAAGTCGGTTGTATTTTTTTGTTGAAAAAGTTATATGGCCACAAAAATGGATTATAAAAACTTACTTACAGTTGATCTTGAAAAATAAGTTGTAAAATTAAAGTTGATTTGGTTCTCATGCAAAGCTTTTTCCACGAACGACTTAAAAACATTCAAAAAATCATAAAATACCATTAATGTGATACTAATGAACATCAAAAGAAGCAATGTCCTTTTAATAACACAGAACTGTATTAATCTAGGTATCCTGCTGACCCCTCATATTATAATGACTATTGGCAAATCCATGTTTATCTGTGGAAAAGATACATTAGACTATGATGATAATCTCAATGTAGTATTTCATGAAATCATGACATTTGGCATCAATTCTAACTGAGAGAGTTGTATTGATGATTTTAATGATTACAATTCTGTAAATACGTACTTACTACGGCCGCAATTCATATTTTGAGCAACATACAACCTGATACTGACCTGCAAATTGTAAATACGTAAGAAAATTTGAATTTCACGGGTTACCCTGGCGCTTCCCCATAACACTAGATCCGAACGGCGCAAGACTGTGTTCGATACTTTAATTGGTTTTTAGCTACTGGAAAGCGTGAAAGTAACATAGAAGTGAGCTCAGAAGCTGTTATAGCACCCCGTAGTGGAGAGGTTCATATTCACTAAGTAATAGTAGCAACTTTGTTAAATTTTACAGAAAAGCAGAAATTATTAGTACCTACCGCGACTCGAGTTAACTTGTCTATACAGAAATAGAAGTAAATGTGTTGTTACACGCTGAAAGAACCAACAGAACAGAGGCTGTAAAAGAGCGAGCGAAGCCAGCTCGAAAATTTTAGCATCACGTCTCTGATAGGACAAGACGAGAAAAAACTTTTCGTCACGTTCACGGTTTTTAATTAAGTAATGCATTATTGAGTCGCGAGGCCCCCAGGACCGCGAGGCCGTTGGCGGTAGCCCACTTCGCTCACGACTTACGCCACCTCTGGTCATCATCATCCATAGCTCGACTTCGTCCATTGCTGAACATAGGCCTCTCCTTTCACGCTCCTGTGCCAGTCTCGTCCATGTTCCATCAACAATGGCAACAACAACAACTTTTAACTTAACTACAGATAATTAAAGGACCTTTTTTTTGGAGGATGGGAAATCTTCCTATGACTTCTCCCGCTCTGGGTGGAGTGGGAGTGCATGTCAGACTTGTACTGACTAAAACCCACCCCTGTTCCGGCCTGCGGACGTCGAGCAGTGGGTAGCTCGCCGTCCGATCAGCACCAGGACCGTGAGTCGACGGCGCGTAGTGTTCCACGCGCGCCTCAAAGAGATTAGTGTAAGCCAACACTGACGGGGCCCATCGTGGCCGGTGCCTGCATGCCTAGGGGCAGCGGATAAATTCTGAAAATGCCGCACCCCTGTGCACTCAGGCAGGGAAGGAACAGGGGTGGGTTGTAGTCAGTAAGAGTCTGACACGCCCTCAACAAGTCATTGGATGATTTCCCACCACACCAAAAAAAAAATACAAGTAATTCAAAACTTTTTTATTTTTTTAATATACATTGTATTGGACCATAGAAACAACGTGGTGCACTTGTTTAATTTTTCTGTGAAGCCCCGAAACTCACCGGTGAGTCGGACCAAAAAAAAAAAAAATTAAAGAGAATAAAAAATAAAAAAAAATCGGCTGTCAACCCGGGTTGTCCTCGGGGTTTAATTTGACAACCCGGATTTTGCCATGGGGCTTCACAGGTTAATTCATGACGTCATATTTTACAATTCATTATTTTACGTTGCATGTTTTTGACGAAACTAAACGTAAACTCAAAACGCTTCGTTCTCAATAATGCCGGAAGCGACGAAAAAATGTATGAGTCAAAGTTACCTACACATATTCGTAAAAAGTACTTTAAATTTCACTAAAATTTTATTATAATATTGAAATAGCAATTTCTGCTTGACTGAAACACATACAATTATTAAAACTATTCATTTATGGACAAAAAATAAAATGTAAACAAGGCGTATCAAGGTAAGTGACGTCACAGTTTAGCTTTGATAGTCACAAACGATAGAAATGTAGTAGAAAATTGTGGCAAATAAATAATTTTTTAAAGCGTCATGCAGTATTTGAATTTATTTTTAAATAATTTTCTTGAGTTTATAGTACAGTATTTTATTGTGTGTGTATTCCCTATTGAATTCTTTCTATCAAACCACTAGCTTCTGACAGCGACTTCGCCCGCGTGAAATTAGTACTTCTCCCATTATAAATGTCCCTATATGCTATTCCAAACAATAATCTATCTCTGTGCCAAATTTCATTCAGATCCGTTCCGCCGTTCTGGCTTTACTGAGTAACAAACATCCAAACTTTCGCAATTATAATATCAGTAAGATAGGTAGTAGGATTACAAGGAGGCGGTGTTTTTGATAAGCTTAAATTATAATTATAGGATTTCGAAAACACGACACATTTGAGACCACCTCTTTTGGACATCATATAAAACCACCCGGATTAAAACCGCCAATAACTAAACGCCTTTTTAAGTTCATAATTATCGAAACAGTCGCGATATGACTCATAAGTGAATGTTTCAAGTCCAAAACTAAATTATAATTTATACCACTTTGTGGTCGAGTGTATGAGTAGAAATAAATATGGGAATTACCGTGGGAGGGGGCACCAGCTCTAAACGGATAAAGGTCGCATCTTCATGTAGGTAAATTGATTTGAGGATCACCTTGAAATAGGTTGTGTTTTGGTTATAAATTAGATTTTAGTAAAGTTTTATGTACCTTATTTTTTTTTGCGACGGTAAATCATCTGATGACTTTTCCAGTTCCGGGTGGTGCCCTTACGTTCCAGGGTCGTGGTGACTGTTTCAAGTATCTACTCCCGCGACTCAACACTCTCGCGATCCAAAACTCCCACGACCCAACACTCTCGCGACCCAATACTGCCGGGACCCAATACTCTCGCGACCCAACGCTCTCGCGACCCAATACTCCCGCGACCCAACACTCTCACGACCCAACACTCCCATGACCCAACACTCTCGCGACCCAATACTCCCGCGATCCAATACTCCCGCGACCCAACACTCTCGCGACCCAATACTTCCAGAACCCAATACTCGCGAGATCCAACACTCTCGCGACCCTACACTCCCGCGACCCAACACTCTCGCGACCCAATACTCCCGGAAACCAATACTCCCACGACCCAACACTCTTACGACCCAATACTCCCGCGACCCAACATTCCCGCGACCTAACACTCCCACAACCCAACACTCTCACGATCCAATACTCCCGCGATCCAATACTCCCGCGACCCAACACTCCCGCGACCTAACACTCCCATGACCCAACACTCTCACGACCCAATACTCCCGCTATCCAATACTCTCGCGACCCAACACTCCCGCGACCTAACACTCCCATGCCCCAACACTCTCACGACCCAATACTCCCGCGACCCAATGCTCCCGCGACCTAACACTCCCATGACCCAACATTCCCGCGACCCAACACTCTCGCGACCCAACACTCTAGCGACCCAACACTCTAGCGACCCAATACTCTCGCGACCCAAAACTCTCACGACCCAACACTCCCATGACCCAACATTCCCGCGACCCAACACTCCCGCGACCCAACACTCTCGCGACCCAATACTCCCGCGACCCAAGACTCTCACGACCCAATACTCCCGCGACCCAACTTTCTCGCGACCCAACACTCTCGCGACCCAATAATCCCGCGACCCAATACTCCCGCAACCCAATACTCTTGCGTTCCAATACTCCCGCGACCCATGTTTTAAGGACCTAATGGTAACACTTGACTGACTGGTTGAGTATTAGTGCAATAATTAGGTAGTCAAACTTGCAAAAATCCGCAACAAAAAATGAAATTATCTGTAGTTTTTCGTAATCAAGAAAGCAGATTTAGAGCTTTACAGCGCAATCGACACTATTGTTAAGACTTCTTGATAACTACTTTTTTTTAAAGTATCTTAGCAGGCAAGCATCTCAATGATCTAGATTACTTGTAAATATTTCTGTCAACTATATTTCTTAAAATTTTGCAATCTTAATTTCTTGAGAGCACAGGGCAAAGTATAAAACATCAATCAAATCTTGACAAATAACCAAATATTTTGCCACAGTAACAAAATCGCAGGAGAAGTCGTGACAGAAGGCAGTTATCTTTGAAATTCTGTGTGTATTGGAACACATGCCTCACGATTTGTCTCAAATAGCAAGATTATTTCAGATGTCTTCATGTGTAAATGGGCCGCGTGGAAGATATTTTTAACAGATTTTGCAAGGTTGATAGAACGATGTGAATGTGCTTGTAAATCATCATTCTCCTGCCCTTATCCCAATATATTTGGGGTCGGCGCAACATGTCTTTTTCTTCCATACTCCTCTATTAGTCGTCATCTCTGTAGTCACTCCCTTTTAACCATATCCTCTTTCACACAGTTCAACCATCGTTTCTTTGACCTTTCCCTACTCTTATAACCATCCACATCCATACACAAGACTTTCCTTACGACATTTTCTGAATGTGCTTGTAAATATGAATAAAAAAACGCTTCGCGAAAAGGTAGGTAGTGCTCTTGCGCTTCGCTTGGCTTGGCTCGTCTTGGTGATAAACTTTCACATGAAATATTTATTTTTATAATGAAGAATAATCTTAGATATCATTGTAGTTTTCATAAGGTAAGAAATTACTAAGAAACTACTAAATGAACGCCTAAATGTCATTGCACTGTTTGATCTTCACCTATCGAATTGATAAAAATAATGCCCCCAACTGAATTTCGATCTTGATGGCCAATCTCAACAGACATTAGCCAAGTACGCAGGAGATATTATAGTGTACAAGCGTGTGCGCAGATACAGGTGCACTCTCTGTTCCTTTACTCTCATATTCCGATGGGACGGGAATCCGACACGACCGGGGAGAGATCAGGATCAGGACTATCGGTTTTACGTGCTTTCCGAAGCACGAGGGTGTCACACCATCAGCTTTCAAACTCCGGGCTGTTACAGAGTAATTCCCTGTGGAAAAACCAAATAAGACTTTTTGTCCGATCCGGGAATCGAACATTACGCCTAGCAGCATAGATAATAATCTAACAGTGCGGTTTAGGTGTTATGAAAAGGAAATCAAGCAGTTGACAAGCAACACAACTGTTGATATATCGAGTCTGTCTTGCCTAATTCTGATTCCTTTATCCGAAACACCAAAAACAAACTGCATTCGCAAAACCTCAAAATACATTATAGCCACATCTTGTCCTATCACGTCTCCGAAAACCGCAATCTTCGTTTACTAATTGACAATCCGAACATACCCCAAACGAATAACGCGAATAAATATTCATAAAACACTAGAGTTACTTAATTTGCACCATATCCGAAATGTCAAGGAGTTGCTAGAATTGAAGCCCAAGATATTATAGTATCAATGGATGAATCTGTGAGACGCCTTTTATGAAAAAGCTTTTAGTGAAGCAACCGATTTATGAAATTGACACCTGTCCATTATTTTATTATAAAGCAATATGACATGGCCATCTAAAGAATGGCTCATGATTATCTTTACAGTCTTGAAAATTTCATAACAGTAAAAAATATAATATATATACTTAGTAACTTGAGCAAGCGTTCTGATCTAAGCTCGTGTCTTTTCAGAACGACAAGAGGCTTGCGCTACAGTGGTATAAGTCGCCTGCAGCCTGGTTTTATTAAGTTTCTATTGATTTATTTTAATACCAACTAATTGGAGCTGTGGTGGCCCAGTAGTTGGTGGGTTCAAACCTAGGCCGGCGCTTTACTTTGTGTAAATTATTTCATCACTACTGTTCTCAAAACTGTGAAGGACAACATCGTGAGAAAACCGGCATGTCCTAACACTAAAACTTCGGAGACATGTGACATCCGCCAACCCGCATTGGGCCCTCTCACAGAGAGGAGGCCTGTTTACTAGCAGTAAGATCATTATAGTCTGACTACGGTATACTAATTATGTACGAGTAACTAAATCGGATGAGTTCAAATTACAGACTGATCTTAAAGAAACTACCAAATATCTTATGTGGCCATACAATTGGATCCAAACTTTATTGTTTAAAATAAAGGTAGCGACAATACTAATAAATAAAATACCCATTAAAGCCAGTAAGCCTTAGTCATATTGTCAACTCGGTTTGTACGTAAAGGGACCAGTTTTATCGGTTATACCGAGTGAACCAATTTCAACATCGAATCGTTCTCGATATAAACGCGAACGTGAAAGTTATTTATTGCATGTACTCATATGTGCTTTGTTTTTATCAAAAACCTACGAAGCTCGCTATGTTACGATTATTAACCGACTTCAAAAAAGGAGTTTCTGTATTCGACCCGTATGTATGTATGTCTTGTTTGTCCACGATTTTCTCAAAAACTGCTGATCCGATTTTGATGGGGTTTTTGTTATTCAAATGCATATGTTTTAAGGAAGGTTTGAGTATATAATATATTAGGATCTGATGAAGATCTTCGGAGATAGACAATGGAACTCTTCAATATCTAAAAAAAAATTACTCGCAATTGCTGCGATCGTATGCCTATGTATTGTTATATAATTTAATGGGAAACCCCAACTAAACTTCGTGTAAAAAAACTTTTTTACAATAATAGTAGAGGTAATATTGAGATTAAAAGCCCATCTGATTCTACGTTCAGAACACATTTGAGAATCTTATGAACGATGAATATGGTGCTTGAAAGTTTACATAAAAACAACAAGTTATAGTTTCTATTGAGGATTTCATTATAATATAAACTCCTTATAATAACATTATAAAGAAGGAAAATTGTTTATTTGTATATAGCAGCGGTAATCTGTGGTAGTTTTTATGATTTTTTTTTATCACAAATAGAAGTCTACACTATCACTGATTGTCACGGGCTTCGTTAATACTCGAAAAAAAACTCTATCCCTGCATGAAGCTAGTGAGAAATAAAAAACGCCTTAATTCACTCGGAACACATTTAGAAACCTGTTTTTTTTTGGGGGTTGGGAAATCATCTAATAACATCTCCCGCTCTGGGTGGAGCGGGAGGGCGTGTCAGACTCTTAGTGACTAAAACCCACCCCTGTTCCTTCCCTGCCCTGAGTGCCCAAGGGCGCGGTAACTCTGTTTCGAATTTATCCACAACCTCTGGGCACTTGGAACAAACTTAGGAACATTATGAACAGTAATTACGACGTCTTAAAAGCTTAGAAAAAACAACAACGTAAAAGTTTTATTGAGGAAATGACAATTTTGTATAAATGAGACATATGTTCAAAGTAATTACAACAATGACCACTCAAACACTGCATAATTACTTGCAAGCTTGCTAACAGTAAAATAACAAAGAACTAAGTAACTCTAACGTTGAAGTTTGACCCGTAACATACGTCTATAAAATTTTAATATTCACTTCAAGATTCAGTTAAACGACAGCCATTGTTCTCTGTTATTATTGTTTTTGTTAGAAACATATTTAAAATCTACCATTTAGTTAAACACTTAAACAGTATTATTTCCTTAGTTAGTTTACCAATTTTCGAGTTTTTCAAAAAACCGTAATCTGAATACCGTATATTCGGGTTACTTTAGATCTGGGATACAACTTTGGCCCAATCTCGTTAACTAATAAGAACACGGTAAACTGTTATGTGTTACTATTGGTACGCTAGTGTTATATTATCTCTGCTATTGGTTAACGAGTTTGGGCTATAGTTACACCCCTGTAACCCACGCAGGCCTGCGGATGGCGAGTAATGGGTAGGTCGCCGTCCGATCAGCACCAGGCCCGAGAGTCGACGGCGCGTAGTGTTTCACGCGCGCCTCAAAGAGATGTCAGCCACCACTGACGGGACCCATCGTGGCCGATGCCTGCATGCCAAGGGGTCGCGGATAAATTCGTAACAGAGTTACCGCGCCCCTGGGCACTAAGGCAAGGAAGGAACAGGGGTGGGTTTTAGTCGGTAAAAGTCTGACACGCCCTCCGAGAAGTCACAGGATGATTTCCCACACCCAAGAAATAGGGCCAATGAAACCCGTAGCGGGATAGTTCGAAATAGTTACCGCGGCCCTGGAGCGCATTTAAAGGAACACGGGTAGGTTTTAGTCAGTTAGAGTTTTTTTATTTTTATTTTGGGACAAGCCCGCCCCACTATTCCCAAACCACTGTAACTCTTGTAAGCCAGAATCAACAGCGGTGAACACCAGAAAAAACGCCGAGGCAATGAAGCTCGACGAGTCCCAGAGAAACGATTAAACTGTCTTGGGTCCCGCAAAGAAATGGATCAGAAAAGAAGGAGAAAGAAAAATACAATTTCCACTTCCCTTCAGTAAGAGTCTGACACGCACTCCCGCTCCACCCAGAGTGGGAGAACTTATAAAATATGATGATTTTCCCACCCTCAAAAAAGGGTCTAATAATAATACCGGTAAGACTTTACCGGTATTTAATAAGATTAGCCAAACAAATAGCTTGTTACTGTTACGTATGATTTCTCAATAACAGAACTCAGCATCTGCCATTAGCTTTCTAGACTAAAGCTATTCCGTCTTAAGACCCTACTGCTATCGAACAAAGGAGAGAATTACCGACAGATTTCTGTTACTAACTACAACAATAAAAAAGAACGTGGGTGTTATGTTAAATGTAACACTGTTATAGTGATGTTACACTTGTAACTTTGTTGTTTATCCTACGCATATCATTAGCCCAGTTTTGATAACAAAAGGATATATGATGTAAAGATTTTGGCACACACTTTGTTTTGAATTATGTGAGTCGGTTGTAGATGAACGCGCCCGACCGAATGTAGGTAGATAAGGTACAAAGAAAACAATAAAAATTTGTAAAAAACTTTTTTAGAAAAAAAAAATTAAAAAAATAGAACCGACTTCCGAAATTAAAGTTACTTTGCTTTTTTTCGGAAGTCGGTTCTATTTTTTTTTGTGAAAAGGTTTTTATTTTTCACTTTTTAGTTTAAATTGTGTTAAAAGTACATAGACGTACGATCGAAGCAATCACAGTTGATTTGCTGTCATTTTTAGAAGAGTTCCGTTGTCTGTCTCCGAAACTCATCATCAGATCTATATGAAATTTTAATGGGACCATTTCGGAATAAAGCCCTTTCGAACAAAAAAGAATTTTGCAAATCCGTCTATAGGTACATGACAGAGTTATGCCCGAACAGACATAAAAAAAAATACAAACATACGAATTAATAACCTCCTCTTTTTTTGAATAAAAAAACACTTGTGTAAGAAGCATAATCAAGCTAATAATATCGTAATATATCAAGATAATAAATCAAGAGAGACGGCCTGAGTCCCAACAGTGGGTACTCCGTGGGTGGGTCCGTCTCTTTAGGAGAAGGAATGGGCCGTAATCCACTACGCGAGCCCAGTGCATGTTGGTGGATGTCACATGTCTTCGAATTTTCGGTTCTAGGATATGCCGGTTTCCTCACGATGTTTTCCTTCACCGTTTTGAGAGCAGTGGTGATGAAATAAATTACACAAAGTACCTGCCTGGGTTTGAACCCACAACGTACAAATCGTAAGTTGGGGCTGTTACCACTGGGCCACCACTGCTTACTTAAAACAGTAATAACTTTAATTAAATCTTTTGTCAGCATGCTTAAAGATTAAGAATTTAAGCTTTAACATTATCAATCTATCATCATTAACTGCATAAATCATTTGATCATTATTGCGTAGATAATTCGTTTTCAATTCTTCCATAATTACGGTCATAAAAAAGAACAAAACAAAATGCACTTAGGTACAAGCTTATAGATAGCATCTATAATAATACCTTAGCTAACGAACTCTAATAAAACCAGCTTTTGAAGCCAATCAACATTCGCAAACCATTAATAATATTTTGCAACTTAGTACTTTATACGTACCAATGTTAAAAGAACAATAAGTCAATATGTTACACATTGTATCATTCAACACACAAAAGGTTCTATTTGACCCACTTAGCCGCCAAAATCTAGACTATTAGGAAAGTGTAGCTAATCTAGATTTTGTATGGATTGTTTTTAAGCCTTCTATAAAGAGGGCAACAGTTAAGACATAGCTCAAAGAATGGCTAAACCTAAAGTGGTAGCGAGTAGCACGCGTAGCAGGACCACTATATAAACGCGATTTGTCGACGGAAGAATAGACAAAATGAGAGATTGTAGATATATTTCTACTGTTCTAAGCAAGGCGATGTTAAAACTGAAGAGAAGAAATGTTTCTTTTCTTCAGTCGACAAAAGTCTACAGTGTGCCTAGTGTCCTTATGGGAGGCCTTCCAACGTTGCATCTTCCGGTACGCTTTATTCTGTATCTTGCTTGATAAGGAGGGAAGTAGAAATTAAGTTTTTTTTTGTTATCTCTGATGTTCTTTTCTGATTAATTTCGTTGCGAGACCCAAGACAGTTTAATCGTATCTCATGGACTTGTCGAGCTTTATTGCCTCGGCGTTTTTTCTGGTGGTCGCCACTGTTGATGAATGCTTTCAAGAGTTGCAGTTGTTGGGAACACTGTAGCAGCCTTTCAGTACGCTATCTCCACTCTAGAACCTTTCAGTTCCATCGACTATTCGTTCTGCAATGTGCTCAGCAGGCGTAGCATGACCAATTCTATCTAACTTGACATCTTTTCTGCCCGAGCATCCTGTTTTACTTTGTAGACTGAAAAATAGAAACATTTTTTCTCTTTAGTTTTAACATCGCCATGCTCAGGACGGTAGAAATCTTTCTACAATCTGTCATTTTGTCTATTCTGCCCTCGACAAACCCCGTTTCTATGTAGCTGATCCTTAACGTTGAATAAGGTCATGCTTACCATAAAAATTCATAGTCATAGGCATTAAACCAATATAATTAAATAAATATAATAAGAAGAGGTGGTTCTTATTCAGCGTGCAAGATTTGACACGAACAAGCAAACGTTGCAAGTTCAATAGAAGCTTAGAATAAAAGAAGAAGCAGAACTGATAGTATAACATACAACCAACTTAAAACATGCGTGTTTACAACGTTGTCATGGTAACGAATAATCTTCAATCTCTTATGTAAGTGACCTTGGGGATTTCAAGGTTTCCCTATTATGTGTGGAGAATTTACGACGGTCGCTTGTTACGATATTTTTATGCTGATTTTTTCAACAAAAGATATGAATAATTGAATAGTAGGCCGATCGTTTTTGTTCTCTTTTCTAAGATGATTAATTCCACACATATTGTAATGCTTTTTTTTTGTGGGGTTGGAAATCATCCAATGACATCTCCCGTTCTGGGTGGAGCGGGAGGGTGTCAGACTCTTACTGACTAAAACCCACCTCTGTTCCTTCCCTGCCTGAGTGCCCAGCCCAGGGCAGCGGTAACTCTGTTACGAATTTATCCGCTACCCACGCGACCCCTGGGCAGGCATCGCCCATAACTAGCCCCATCAGGTATCGCTGTCATCCCTTTGAGGCGCGAGTAGAACACAACGCGCTGTCGACTCTCGGGCGTGATCTTGATCGCACGGCGAGCTACCCACTACTCGCCGTCCGCAGCCCCGGGTTACGGTGGCCGGAGATCGTCTCGCGGCGTCCTACATCCAGGGCGTCTCCTGCGGCGGCTGCGGCTGGGGGTGTGAGGTCCACTCCGTTGAGCCTCACTCACCCGTTCCGCCTCCTCCTTCGCGAGCATTACTGCTTCGCAGAAGGAGGATACTACTTCCCATTCCCTCTCACCCCGTACCATGGCCTGAACCAGGGCCGGGCGCGAGAGGTCGCTACCGCCTATCACATCCACGAGATCACGGCGGTGCTCCGCTCAAGCGGGGCAGACCTCCACCGTATGCTTCACCGCATCCTCTGGGCGATCCGCGCAGTGGTGACACCCGGGCTCTTTCTTTCTTTCTTTCTTAGTTCTGTGCTAATCCAGGCTTTACTCTACCCATGTTTCAAATTTCATTCGAACCCCGTTTCGCCGTTTTGATGTGGTTGAGCAAACATTTAAAAATCAGAGTTTTACATCCTACTAATATTATAAATGAAAAACTTTGGATGTATGTTACTATTTCACGCAAAACTTACTGAATAGATTTTGATGAAACTTTACAGTAACATAGCTTATACATCAGAATAACATATAGGCTAAAACAACGCGTGCGAAGCCTAAGCTAGTTTGCAATAATTTAGTAAAATAAGAAATAAGATAGAGGTTTCTTCCCAATATTGACCAGTAAGCATTTTTGACCTAATTTACATAATGAAGCATTGTAATCTAGCCAAGTATTTTCTTTACTCTCCATTTATCGCTAATTTCCAAATAAGCGAACTAAGTTCTAGTTTCAGCTCTACTCCACTTTACAAGCACGAAGCCATTATGCAGTTATCTATAATTCAATCGTCTAATTATCAGAAATCATTTGTAATTAACGCAATAACCGTAACTTCACGCTTCCAATCCTTTCGAGGACAGACACAGAGGTTGCTATTAGCACTAATGCCTATAATAAACGAACCTGTCTGTCGGACTGTTTGTTACGCGTTTAATGTTGTACTACTGAACTGATTTTGATAGAGACTTAGCGTGATACTTGAGTTTGAGGCGGATAAATCTTAAGAAAAATTTCCAACATGTGCTTTAAAAAGTCAGTCTTACCAAGAGGTATCGTACTATCCAATAGCTGGGTTCTGTTTTGTGGAGGTCTCATTTATTATGTGTACAGCTAAGGAGTGGAAGAATTCCACTCCTTACCGGAGTCTGTGTTTCCTGAGATAGCTACAACCTAGGAGTCTTTAAGACAAGAGTGAATAAGTTACTTTTAGGTGAGCGTGCTCCATCGTCGACCACTTCATCGCTTACCATCAGGTGAGATAGTGGTCAAACGGGAGCTTATCAATGTTAAAAAAAAAATCTGACTGGTAGTCACTGTATGTAAAATACTGGTATTCAGCGGCATCCGTTTAGACTGGAAGCCGACCGGATCTGGAATAGACTGGATGAAGCTTTAAGAAAATCGTCGTAATATAATAAAAACATAGACCTACAATACATACCATCTCATTCTTGTATAGTTGTTGGTTTTCTCTAGAAAGCGTTTTCACCACCAGTTTTCTGTTGTTTTTTATTCTGTTCTTCTGTATAATTTAGAAAAGGAGTACAGATAGTATGTTAGGGTTTTAGAAGGTTCGTTCGGTGGTTTCCGCTTACCTCCATGGACAAAGGAGGTGAGTTTCTGCACGTGTGTATGTGAATGCTCACGAAAATTCTCTTGTGAACTAATCAAACCACGTACATAATGACGATTGTCCACAACATGCTATTTCCTTTAGGTTCTGCAGTTTGTAGCGCAGATATAATGGATTGGTAATATCGATAACAATTGTTTTGTTAACCATATATTTTGCTGTCCTTGTGTAGCCTTAAACTGAGTTCTTATTATGATTATCCGAAACGTTGAAACATTTAACTTTACGGATATATACGAGTACCAATGTTAATGGATAATTTCGTTTAACTATGAAACTTAATAATAGTCAGACTCACGAACGAAGGGTTCCGTACCATCTATACATCCGTACCCAATAACGGCAAAAAAATCATGTCTGTTGTGTGGGAACCCCACTCAAATATTTTTTATTCTGTTTTTAGTAATTATTTCTTGTTATTATATATGCAACAGAAATACGTCATCTGTGAACATTTCAACTGTCTCACTATCACGGTTCATGATATACAGCCTGGTGACCGACGGACAGACAGCGGAATCTTATTAGTAGGGTCCCGTTTTACCCTTTGGGTACGGCACCCTAAAAATAGAAATGATTAAAACTGACGTGAACAATAACGAGATTATAGACAGCTAACTTTTCTCTCGTGGCCTAGTTCAAAGGAATCGTACAATATTTCGGGATAGTTAATCCCGCTCTCAAAGCGGTGAAAGAAAACATCGTGAGGAAATGTCCTAGGACAAAAAATCGAAGACATGTGACATCCACCAACCTGCACTGGGCCCGTGTGGTGGATTACGGTTCATTCATTCTCCTAGAGAGTGGTGGAGAGAGATTATGTTATATTATGAGGTAGGTGAAAAACTAGACACGTGTCTAGACCCTAACAAGTGGGCGGGCCGAGGCGGGGACAGTAGCAAGGTCCTTTCATTAGTTCATTATAAAACCTTGGGCGACTGGTAGCGGTCTGTATCCTTTTATGTTTGACCGACCACTGCGACTTTATTGGTTGTTAAATGATGTGTAACGTAATTGTCGGGTTAGCGATACAAAGACAAATTAGGTATGCAATTTTTCGATATTCCGGTGTTGTAAAAAATGGCAACATATAGACAATAAATAATAAATGGAAGGCTGAGTCGACGCGGTGCAACTTTAAGTTTTTAAATATCTATCTTTTAGGTGCCACAACTGTGTTCATCATAAACAAGCTAGTAAACATTTTTTTTTATTTTCGGTTTTTATTAGAGATGGGTTTGCTTTGACAAAGACAAAGTCGACAATGGAGCGAGCTTACCCAGCAGAAGCCTGTTCAATCTAACCTTATAAAAGAATAATGCTACCATAACGAACGTCACAGGGGATTTGTTATATTCACCTCGTTTCAAATTATGCGAATAATGCCACCGTCTAACACCCTAAAACCGACATAGCAAAGTCCCGTGCATCATTTAATGCAGGCGGGACTTTGGAATCTCGGGCGCTCATATTGGGGACTCTGATTGCCCACCGAGTGGTTCCAGGGAATAGGCGGCACTGTGATCACGTGCTGCCGTGCCCAGTGAGGCTCAGGGGAGACCCCTTTACAGTCTCCTCGGGATGTGCCTTAACAGGGGTTGCATAGAGGGGGTTCGGAGGGCCTTTAAAGAGGTAACGGGACACTTTCCATGTCCTGACAGTGATCAGTGGGGTGGGTTTAGTGAGGTAAGAATCCCACACCTCCTGGTCTTTTTCCAAAAGTCCCGGCGCCTTTCGAAGGTACCACAGAAAAGGAAAAAAAGCTAAGACTTGCAAAGGTTTTTGACCAATAACAAAACACCTTTGATCAGTAGTGCAAAAAAACGCACGTTAATTTGAAATCTGGTTGACAATTCGTTCAACCTGTAGACGCCTTGTCACGTACGTGTAACACAAACCTGCCTATTATTCGTCACTTAAAAGTTACGTAGTTGGCAGTTGGCACGGCTGCTTGGTCCCGGGAAGTCCGAGCCGCAAGTCTTTTGTCACTTTCGGCAAACTCAACCTTGAACGCTTTTACGAGGCTTGGCGCAAGTGATGTGCTGAAGCGATCGAATTTTGATCTCGTTTCGAGAAATGTTAGCTTTTGTTCACAACAATAAATATCAATACATTGATTATATATTTTTTTAATCATTGCGTTTGACCACTATCTCACCTGATGGTAAGCGATGATATAGTCGACAATAGAGCACGCTTTCCTAGAAGCGATTTTTTACAGTTTCCTGATTGTAGCTATCAGGAAACACAGACTCCGTCAGGGAAAACCACTACTTAGCTATACGCACAATTAATGTGTACCCAAAACGTTAAAAATATATGAGGCAGTGAGATATTGTTTAATTTTTGTTAATGTCTTTGCTGTTAACAAACCACTGTACAATAAAAGTGTCAGTTATATCGGTTACCGATCTTGCTACCGATCAAACGTCACAACATGGTTTACTTAGAACTTCAATATGAAATTTTATGTAATTATTTATTACTAGTAACTCGCCCCGGTTTCGTACGAAAGCAAAATGATTGAAGAATGAGAATGAAAGACACGTAGTGCCATCTAGCGTCCTAAATCAATTGTGACTAAAAAAAACGTGACGAAGAATTTTCGTCGAAAGTTATTGTTATTCCCTCGGGAACTGTACTTTTTTATATGAATGGTACCCTATGTCCTTTTCTGAACCCCTTTTTTGTGGGGGTGGGAAATCATCCAATGACTTGTCCCGCTCTGGATGGAGCGGGAGAGCTGTGTCTGTGTCAGACTTCTACTGACTGAAACCCATCCCTGTTCCTTCAGTTGCCTGTGCCAAAGGCCACGGTAACTCTATTTCGAATTTATGAAAACGTATAAGCAAAATTTCATGATTGTTGGTTCTGTGCTTTAGGTGTGAAAAGGTAACAAACAAACTTACTTTCGCATTTACAATATTAGTTAGGAAGTTAGGATGTATCGAATAGTTTAGAATATACGAAAAGCACTATCATCAGCATATAGCAGCTATCATTGGATGACTGCCCAACCCCAGAAAAAAAAAAACGCATATAGCAGCTTTAATGAGTACAACTTGCACCGCAGCATATACAAAAGTAGTCGTAAGTATAATGACCCAGTTTTGCCTCATCACTAACGACCCGCTAATCGCTCGTCACTCACACCTACAATATTATTACTTTACTGAAGAAAGCCAACAGGTTTAGCATGAAAGCTATCTCGAACTGGTCGACTTTCGCTCAATACTGACGAATACACTCATAAACATAAATATTTAGTGAATGAGGCTGCAGAAACTAATTAATTTGGTATTTAAGAAGCTTATAATGTTTTCGGAAATGTTTGAAAGTTTGACATTGAAATTATTATTGATTAAAGTATTAGCAAATTAGTTTAGTTTTATTTTATTTTAGTTTGGATACTGGGCTTTTGAAAATTAATGTGCGTTTTGTAATCTGTGCAAAATAGTTAATTTTTCTTTCTTTAATAAAAAACTGAAAGGATTACATTTTATTTTTAACTAGCTGACCCAGCAAACTTTCTGCGATTAACAAATGGGGGGTGGTAGGAGGGTTAAAAATATTTTACGACCTATTTTCATACCTACCAAATATACAAAAAAAAAATCGAAATCGGTTTAGCCGTTTCGGAGGAGTGCAACTACTAACACCGTGACACGAGATTTTTGTATATTAAATTAACCTGTTCTGTCCCACTCCGGGGCAAAGGCCCCATTCTTTTCACTTCTCTCTTAGCTGTGCTTATTTACGCTAATTCGACAGGATGCCATTCTAGGCGTCCCACCATTTTCTCTTTAGTCTGCTGCGACCCAATCTAGCTATGTCAGGGCTCCAGTCTTGCGATGTACGGGCCTAGAAAAATATAATCAAAAAAATATAATGAATATTTAGGCTAGTGAGGAGCTCGTGGCTAAAGTAATATCAGCCGCACAGGTCGATCCATTAGGTTAAGCTACGCTTGCCGGGGTTGGTCCATGGATGGGTGAGCATCTTTGCATACCGAGACTCTTCCACGCCTCGGAAAGCGCGTTAAGCCGTTCGTCACAGCTGTCAATCGTAGATCTTTGACAGTCGAAGTCTGACAACCAGTCTTACAAAGAGGTATCGTATCTATTACCCAGTAACTGGGTTGTGGAGGTCAGATAGGCAGTCGCTCCATGTAAAATACTGGTATTCAGCTGCATCCGGTTAGACTGGAAGCCGACCCCAACATAGTTGGGAAAAGGCTAGACAGATTTATTGATTGACGGATTTATAGTTAGGATGGGTGGTGAATAAGGCCTTCAAAAACGTCTTCCATATCGAGGCAAACACCCATGATGTTTGATATGTTAAGTTTAGTATAACAGCTGCGGAGCTGTCTTCAAGTCGAGAGTGAATAGGTTACTCCTAGTTAAGCGTGCTCCATCTTCGACCACTTCATCGCTTACCATCAGGTGAGGCAGTGGTCAAATGCAAGCCTATCAATGATAAAAAAGAGTTTAAGTTAAGTTCTGAAAAATAGGGCAAAATTATAACTTGCTTTTATGAAGAAAATACTAGTGAATGTTAAGGAGATTGTAATTGTAACAAAACAGAGAATGTCACGGACATATGAGTCAGAAGCTGAGTGAGTTTGAGCCAATTTACTTTTAGTCCTTTTTTGATATGAATTACGACATTTCGTAAGTGTATAGACTCTTTAACATAAAATGAATGGAATAACGTGTTTAAATGTAGGTTTAATACTGATCTGCGTAAAGCTAGCAAGCTTTAGTTACATTATTTCAAAGCCATTTTCTGTTTAGGATAAGCAAAGACGCGATAACACGTGTGTCTTTGAAATATTATGTAACCACACTTGTTCAAGCGGCTTATGACATTTTGGGGGTTTAAATATAATATTGCGTTTCGAGTTTGTTTGTAGGTATTATTAGCGCAATTTTAAAGCTACTTAAAATTCCTTACAGATAAACCGAGCGAGGAGCTCGTGGCTAAAGTAATAACAGCCGCACGGGTCGATCTATCAGGTTAAGCTACGCTTGCCGGGGTTGGTCCATAGATGAGTGAGCATCTTTACATACCGAGACTTCTCCGTGCCTCGGAAAGCACGTTAAGCCGTTGGTCCCGGCTGTAAATCGTGGATCTTAGACAGTCGTTACGGGTCGTCAGAAGCCCGAAAGTCTGACAACCAGTCTTACCAAGGGGTATCGTATTGCCCAGTAAGTGGGTTGTGGAGGTCAGATAGGCAGTCGCTCCATGTAAAATACTGGTATTCAGCTGCATCCGGTTAGACTGGGAGCCGACCCCAAGATAGTTGGGAAAATGCTAGGCAGATTGAAACCAAACAAATCAAATCAAGTAAATTAGGCACGGTTGGCGCAGTGGTTTAGCGATAGGGTGCTGCGTTTCTTGTCGTGGGTTCGCTTCCCGCATGGGACAAATATTTGTATATCCTATAGATAGTTGTTCCGGTTTTGAGCGTTTATGTATTTGAGATTGAATGTTTGTAAACGCATCCACGTTACAGGAATAATTCCTAGCGTGGGGCAACGTATAATTAAAAAATAAAAACTTACTTTAACTTATAATTATTATTGAACCTTATTATCCAACCCTTTTTTTTTTGGTGGTTATGGAAAGCATCTTATGACTTATCCCGCTCTGGGTGGAGCGGCAGGGCGTGTCAGACTTTTACAGACTAAAATCCACCCCTGTTCCTTCCTTACATGAGTGCCCAGAGGCGCGGTAACTCTGTTACCAATTTATCCGCGACCCTGGGTTCCAACCCTGGACTTCACACTCACGAGACGTCATTACGCTCCATTTTTTCAACCACAATCAATCTCCCTTTCAAGTTTCGCCAGACTGCCTACGTCCAGTCCAGGCCAAACAATTAGTATAGAAATTAATTTAGGCACTGAAAATTATACTGGAAATTAGAGCTGTTTTCACTTACCTGTGGCGTGGTGCCTTCCGTCTATTGTTTCATATCAAATAAGCTTCCTTTAATTATTTATGTTACTTTCTCTTCAATTGATATCCGCTTAAATTTTGTATATTGTGCTTCGTTATGAATGTATAAGTTTCATTTGCCTTATGTATTATATTCTCTTCATTTTATAATTGGTAATATATTTTTGTATGTGAAGGTTTAGTATTTGATAGCTTTATAAAGTTACCGACTAATTAGTATAAAATTACCGAGTTAGTTTAGCTTACGTTTTATTCATTTTGCAATATGAAATGGCACTAAGTGGTGCAAAGATTCCCAAACTAGAACCTATCTTATATAGTTCGAAGGCTTAACATCCTGAGCACATTCTTTTTGCCTTATTAGAATAAGGAAATTAGGATGTGTATCTCATGCTTCTTAAGGGGGAAGTGTCAGGGTAACCCGCGAAATTCATATTTTCTTACGTTTTTTGCAATTTGCAGGTCAGTATCAGGTTGTATGTTGGTCAAAATATGATTCGCAGCCGTAGCAAGTATGTTTAATAGAACTGTAATCATTAAAATCATCAATACAACTCTCTCAGTTAGAATTGATGTCAAATGTCATGATTTCACGAAATAGTCATTCCATACATCGATATGAACTTAGAAGGTTTTATTGATAATTTTAATGATTACAGTTCTGTAAATACGTACTTGCTACGGCCGCGTGTCATATTTTGACCAACATACAACCTGATACTGACCTGCAAATTGCAAAAAACGTACCTAAGAAAATTGGAATTTCACGCGCTACCCTGGCGCTTTCGCCTATTGGTAACGTGACATTTCGATAGGCTTGTCAATCTCATTTATTTATTTTTTTAAATTTATGCCAATAGCTACAGCGTAGCTTTCGTTGAAATGCCGGCGGTATGTTTAAAACAAGGAAGGGACTAGGGAACATCCTGAAGCCTGTTCAGTGGGTAGTATTTCCTTGACATTCGTCATCATCATCATCATCCTATAACAGTCCACTGCTGGACATAGGCCTCTCCAATTGCACGCCACTCAGCTCGGTTATCAGCAACTCTCATCCAGCTGCTACCAGCCACCCTGCGAAGATCATCTCTCCACCTAGCCTGATAGCGTCCAACCTTACGTTTGACGATTAGCGATCTCCACTCCTTGACATTCTCTGCTGCTAATTACAGTTCAAAAGATTCTTCAATCAAATCTGTAGCTCGCTCTTATTGAAATGATATAACACTAGGCACTTAAAATTGTAATTAGGTTAAATGTTATCCAATTTAAACAGTCACACATTTGATTGATTACTCAATAATATATCGTGTGTTATACTTCTAATAAGTCACGAATTAGAATGTACTTATGTGTTGTGAACTAAATAGCATCAATGTCATTAAACATCAAAATGTTTCTGTCAGTAATGCAATGATTACTTTAGAAATAAATTATCTATCAAAAATTCACTCATATGCCCTTGAAAAGTGAACTATACTGCAATGCAAATATAAGCAAATGATATTTACAAAATGATCTTCACATTTTATTAGTTAGCTAGACGTCAAGATTATCTCTCATCTGCTTTTTGACCATAGTGCATCAGACGTGATTTTTAGTTATAATTTTTTTTTGCTCGTCGTTTCGGTTCTGTGATTCCACAAGGACAATGTAAGTTTCCGATAAAAAGTACCCTATGGCACTCAGCCATAATGTAGTTTCCTTTCAGATATATATAGGGTGACTGGTAATTAGTGACCGATACTTAAACACGTGATTGTACTCATGATAACAAACAACTTTCCCAAAGAAACATATAGTGAGGCAGGATGGCGCACGTGGCTAACAGCTGATAGGTCACAGCCCCGCGCGCACGAATTTCATACGGCTGTTGTGTTATTGTGATAAAATTGAATGAGTATAAATAAAATGTTTCTTTGGGAAAGTTGTTTGTTATCATGAATACAATCACGTGTTTAAGTATCGGTCACTAATTAACAGTCACCCTATATATATATATATATATATATATAGATAGATTAGATATACTCTTTATTTAACACCAAAACAAATTAGGTACAGAAGGTAGTGCATCAATAGTGCTTATTAAAAACCAGCCAAGTGCGAATCCGACTTTGCACATTTAGGGTTCCGTACCAAATGAGAGAATTTCAAAGAAAAAATCAGATTTGTCAATATATTGGTATTTGTTAGTAAAATTTACGTAATAATAAACATTATCATCAAATTTCAAGTTTATAGGTCAATCGAACATAATTTTGGGACGGACAGACAGACAGACGAACACGTGAGTGACAGCAATAGGGCTCCGTTTGGACCCTTCAGGTACGGAGCCCTAAAAATTATGCTGACGGATTGGTGATTGCCCAAACCAATCTTATGTGATGTCTATGTGAGAAATAAGATTAGATATAATTATACTTTTATTTTAAAGGTGATTTCGCAGTTCAATTCAAGGTTTCTTTCCAAAAGATGTGTAGGTAATGTTTGGCAATACGTTATTAGTTTTCCAAAGATTATTTCAACGTCACGCAATCGTGACATTGGCTTAATTTGATCGACATTTAATAAAAAAACAAAATATGCAAGTATCGAGACCTATAAAACTTTATTAATGTACTCGTACATAGGCAGGTAATTGCTTTTTTATTTAAAACTAGCTTTTGCTCGCGGATTTGTCCGCGTAAAACTTGTTTAAATATGTATCTCAGAGTGCCATCCCTTGTAATGACAGCTAAGCCTAATATTGAAAGCTAGGAACTATTTCAGTGTAATAAAAAAAATGTAGTTTTTACAGTTTTCCGTGCTTCTAATGTTTCTCTTCTTAAGAGCCTTCCTGAGACTTCAACGAATAGTTCATCGAAATTGGTCCATCTGTTCTCAAGTTTTGCGCTTAGTAACACATTTAGCCATTCATTTTTATTTATTATTGATAATCCATAAAAACCTCAAACTGTCAGGTAATACAAAGATCGTGATTTAATTTGAATTTTAAATGCCCCTGAAATATTTGCCAATACCTAAGTTCAAGACTAATCTGAATCTACGCAATTAATTTATTTCTAATTCGAGTTGAACATTATATGAGATGATTAATTGATTGCAATTGAAGACAGCTCGTTAGGAAATAGATTCAGCATAGATTCAATTAATACAGTTTTGAATATATCCAATTAAGTTTTATCTTAATAGCTATTATGTTCAGATAGTGATCGTGTTTGCTTAGAAAACACTTCCATGTTTATTTTTTAAAATTTAATCTGATAGCAGTAAAATACTGAAAGTTTACCTTGAAAGCATTCATCAAAATCGTTTAGTGGCTAATTTACATAATGCTGCTACTGTTTTTATAAAAGCCGATAGAAATATAACATCAGCGATGACGCTTGTCAATGAAAATTTTCAAAAACTCGACTACATAAAACAACTATAAAATTTCAAACAAGTTTCAAACAGTCTGATGCAGTTATTGTTATGTAGGTATTTGTTTTATTTAATCTCAGATTTAACGCCACCAACTTCATCAGACTACTTTGTTTTTATTCAGTATATTTTTTTTTAAATTGTAGTTTTTTATTTCCTACATTTTAGTGAGTTATAGTTTTGGAATCGTCTCCTTGAGATCTTTATTTTTACACCCCACATGACCACAACACAAAAAAATACGACTACATTATACCTAATGGCAATCGGTTTTTTTTTAAATGTAATTAGCCTATGTCTACGTTATATGTGTTCGAGGGTCAAGACGAATCTAATAATATCTCATTTATTAAAATTCTTCCAGCCCTTTAGGCTACAGGATATGCCATAGGGGTAGCAGATAAATTCATAACAGAGCTTACCGCTCCCCTGGGCACTCAGGCAGGGAAGGAACAGGGGGGGAGGAATCAGTAAGTCTGATACGTCCTCCCGCTCCACTCAGAGTGGGAGATGTCATTGTATTTCCCACACCAAAAAAAAATAGGGTGTGCCATAGAAATAGACATACAAACTCCCGAAAGTTATTAACCTCCTTCTGAGGCAGTCGAGTAATATAATACCGTACCTCTAGTACTATTAACAAAGTAATAGGTGTAGTATTAGATCAAACTATAGAGCGCTATCAAACCGCAAAGCCTCGTTGATCTAATTGGATCGTGTAGTTTCTCAGAACGTATATCTGCGCCCACCGCGCACCGGTCAAGTCCGTGTTATTATATAAAACTGTGCTGTGTGTTCTACTTGCAATGTGGTGCAAATCATAAGATTAAGGTCCTTTAATAAATTTATCTCAATACATCGCTCGTAGTATGAAAATTGACCCTTTACTTGGGTCCCGGATAAATTCGAAACAGAGTTACCGCGTCTCTGGGCACTCAGGCAAGGAAGGGGTATATTTTCCCTATTGTGCGCTTGATAATGTACCGCCACATTCGTGAATTACATGTCTCTTACCATCAAGTGAGATAATGAAACGCAGGTACTTATATCAATAATAAAAAGTAATAATAATACCAAGTGAGTGGATGAGGATATTATCTATTAGAACCACGTCCCAAGAAATGGCACATAACCCAAAGAAACGATTTAAATTGGAGCGGTATTAGTTATAGTTTTGAATAAGATATCAATCAACAATATCCAAGACAGCAAGTTAAACTAGATTACAGATGTCTAGATAGTCTATATGATGTAACAGCCAACAAAACTGGTCCGACCATGACGACCCAGTATACATAGGAATTTAACACCATCATGTTTATATAATACGGCTTACATTTTTCGTACATATATTAACTAATAGATTAATAGTTCTAACTGCATTGCTACTGACCTTAGGTAACTTACCTATGCTTATTATTTGATAAACTTTATGACGTGCGAACACCGTGACCTAGAAAAAGTGACGTTCGTACACGCATTAGATTCACATGCGCTACTTATGACGATGACATTCGAAAAAAGAGTTACCGTACCCAAAGGGTAACCAACTAGGCCTGCGGACGGCGAGCAGTGGGTAGCTCGCCGTCCAATCAGCACCAGGCCCGTGAGTCGACGGCGCGTAGTGTTCCACGCGCGCCTCAAAGAGATGTTGTCAGCCACCACTGACGGGGCCAATCGTGGCCGGTGCCTGCATGCCTAGGGGTAGCGGATAAGTTCTCAACATGAGTTACCGCACCCCTGGGCACTCAAACAGGGAAGGAACAGGGGTGGGTTTTAGTAAGTAAGAGTCTGACACGCCCTCCCGCTCCACCCAGAGCGGGAGAAGTCATTGGATGATTTCCCACCCCATAAAAAAAAAATCCCCCAAAGGGTAACCAACGGGACCCTTTTACTAAGACTCCGCTGTCCGTCTGTCTGTCAGCGGGCTGTACCTCTTGATCCGGATCATGAGATACAGCCCAAAACAAAAACCCAATAAAACACGTTTCTAGAAACGTGTTTCTTTGGGATTTTTTCAGTTTATGGTACGGAACCCTTCGTGTGCGAGTCCGACTCGCACTTGGCCGATTTTTTTAGTTTGCAGCTGAAGAAAAATATATATGTTTATTATCACATCATATTTATACATCTGCCAAATTTACACTTTTTATTCACCTCATAGTTTATACGATAGTTTTTTGTCGTGTTTTTCATCAAATGTTCGCGTACTTTAACGGTCTCTTAAGGGCCTACCTCCCCGTAAGTGGCGCCCTCATTGAATAAAAATTCGTATCTTAGCATAGAAAATAAAGATTAAAGAATCCTATGTTGTGTTTGTTACAAATAAGATAAATGTCAAAAACGGCCGTTTTTGGTACTTTTGCTTACTACTTTGGATACGAAACACTTTGAGCCCTGTTTCAACAACTTACATTTACACAAATAAAAATACCTTAAGCTCTTTGTAACAAACGCAACATAGGATTTTTTAATCTTTATTTTCTACGCTTTGTTACGAATTTTTATTCAATGAGGGCGCCACTTGGCGGCTATATACGCCTTAAGATAACCCCACGCAAATAGAGGTCCATTACTTCGTTACCCAAAAAATATTGTTGTTATAAAATACAAACTTCACAATAAAATTACTGAAGTGGTTGTGGTCGGCTCCTTTATTAAAATAAGATACTAAAAAAAACCCTAAAATGTTATTTTGTATAATTAAAATTTGGCATCAAATCGAAATGGTGGCAAAACAAAGTTGTATATTTACATCCGATTTGGCTACCCTATAAGTTGAAGTGTGAATAATTAATATACGAGTACATTGCGTGTCTTATTTTTTAATGTACTAATACATTAAAAATCTTGTTGAGTAATTTATGTCATTAGAAGGTGATCAAGTAACATTTAGTATTAGAAGTAAAAACCATAAATTAGTATTTTATGCGACTTAACTTAACTTTTTTCAAGTTGGATTACGAAAAAAATATGTTTTTATGGTTAATTTACTTGCTCCTTTTTCATGGTAGCAAAAATTTCAGTTGCCTGCTGAAAAAAAATTATGAAAGCAAATAAACTGACATCAGAACTACAAACTAAAATTTCTTTTGTTTTATTAACTTAACAAGATAACCCTCTGAAACAGTAGTTTTTTTCTGGATGAAAAGTACCATAAGACCTTTTCTGTACCATGTGTCTTTGTGTGTGCAAAATTTCATGATGATCGGTTCACTTGTTTAGGCATATAAAGGTAACAAACAAACAAAAAAACTTACTCGCATTATATATTATTACTATTAATATATATAAGTTAATAACAAAACAATAGAAAATTGCAACATAATCGCTAGTTCCTAACTTCCTAGTCACGAACTACTAATACATAATAGATTTATTAAAACAAGTCGTCCGGCCCACATTTCTTTTTACCCTTCACGATATAACAAGGCGTTAAGTAACACGGACGGACAGACAAACCGATCCCTATCTATGTTACTAAATGATCTAGAAAGGTTGAATTGCTATCTAGTATCCTATATATGGTCTACAATGGGAGAGTTTCATAATTAATTAGCACACAAAATTAGAATGGGTGCAATTTTGTCTTCACTTTATCCATATACTAGTAACCCGCCCCGGCTTTACACTGGTACAAATTATACATAAAAACCGGTTAAGTGCGTCTCGGATTTCACACATTTATGGTTCCGTACCAAATATTGGCCCAGCGGCATGAGCAGTGGTGGCCCAGCGGCATGAGCAGTGGTCGCCCAGTGGTGTCGGCCGCGACTTACAAGTTGTAGGTCGTGAGTTCAAACCCAGGTAGGCGCTTTACTTTGTATAAATTATTTTCATCACCACGGCTCTCAAAACGATGAAGGAAAACATCGTGACGAAACCGACATGTCCCAGAACTAAAAATTCGAAGACATGTCACATTCACCAACACGCACTGGGCCCGCGTGGTTTATTATAGCCCACACCCTCTCACAGAGAGGAGGCCTGTGCCCCAGCAGTGGGGACATTAAAAGGCTGATGATGATGATGATAACCAAATATTGGTATTTGCTTGTAAAATATACGTAACATTATCACCAAATTTCAAGTTCATAGGTCAATGGGCAGTTAAAAAATTCTTTAGAACAAAATTTTGTGACAGACGACAGACAGACAGACAGACGGACAGACGGACAGACGGATAGACGGATAGACGGACAGACGGACAGACGGACAAACGGACAAACGGACAAATGGACAGACGGACAGACGGACAGTTGGACAGACGGACAGATGGACAGACGGACAGACGGACAGATGGATAGACGAACAGACGGACAGACGGATAAACGGACAGACGGACAAGGAGTTATCGAAGAAACAGACAGACGCGGAAAGCGAATTAAATTTATGCTGTGTAAAGATTATCTAAATACGTGGGTCCAGCGGTCGCAAGCGTTACTAATAGGTAAGCATGAGGTCCTACGTTAGATTCCTTGGTTGGGCAGACTTATTGGGTTTTCCATCTGAAATTTCTCAGTACCTAGGAACCCGGTGCCGTAATGTTCACAGTGATATATTTGTGCGCAATAACAGACTCGCCCCCTATTATATAGAGTTTAAACTTGGCGACTTGTACTGTAGGTACCCAAGTAAATAGGTTAGGGAACATTTAATAGTTTAGACAATTACTCTACGTTAATTGAAAACACTATATTATGACTACAAAATCTGTAAATTGACCAGACAGTAACAGTGTATTGACTTTATTACGCAGTAAAGTGTCCGCTCTCTCACCTCAGGGTTATAAGATCGATTTCCGCTTTATCGATCTAGTTAGCTTCCGTACATAATTTCGTATTCTGTTGTATACTTGACTGTAAAGCTATATTGAGTTTATTTACCTTCTTATTTATTTATTTTATTTCGGCCCGCACTAGAAATCACTCCTGTATCGTCGGAGCGTTCACAAACATTTAAACTCACATACACAAGACACCCAGATACGGAACTATCTGTAGGTCATACAAATATTTGTTCCGTGCGGGTATCGAACCCGCTACACGCAGCGCAGCGCACCCTCAACCACTGCACCAATCTCGTGTTCTTATAAATTACATTATAAAATCTTGCAAATACGAGTATTACAAAAGCATTTGGCAACTAGATATTATGTAAGCTTGCAAGTACAAAAGCTTATGCCCTAGTTTCAATTAGACTTATTTCTTATCCTATGAATTAAATAATCACCATCAACTAAATTATTAATCACTAATATATATCAGCAAGCCCATACATCACACACGTATGTACCTAAAATACGACATAACTGACCAATTGAACAATTTTTACGTTCACTTTCGACGCATGAGCCTGTGCAGTTCCGAACGGGTCACGATTTAACCCGAGTGGCCACGATCGAAATGAGATCGATTAATTTTGAGAATATAATCGATTTTGTCTCGAGATATCATATGGTTATGGCTTAAGACGCTCAGTTTAATAATGTTTAATTTGATAAAGATTAGTTGGTTTAAGTTCTGATGCAACAGAAGACCCTCTAAATAAATATTAAACCTAAACGGTTTGACCTGATTGATAAAAGTTAATTCGTGGACAATAGCTGATCGATCTTTATGGCTCCAAATTACAGATTTCGTACTAAAACGATCTGATCAAAAATTTTATGGACGGTTTTATGCCATTGATATTCATTTTTATAATGTAAAAATTAGATTTTAAGGAGCACATTATTTATTTAATCGTAATTTAATCTTACTACTACCTAATCATATACCTTTTGTAAATTCCGCTTAGTTTTTCGAATGAGATGAAATGATCCACAAAGCCACTCAATCAGTTACTAGTGTGCCTATTAATATTCATCATATGAAATATATGCACTGCTATACATATGCATATTTATGTGAAATCATAATGATAGATCAAAGACTCAGCTGGAATAATTATGTGAGTGAGAGTTATAATTGTAAAAGGTGTGTGGAACTGAGAAATGGTATGTGCAGATCGAAGGCAATATAAAATTGCTCAAAGTCGTTAGTAGTTCCGGTGGATACGAGACGCACAGGACAGGTCGATGTGGTGACACTTGGGGGAGGCCTATGTTCAACAGTGGAACAGCGTAATGGTGTCTTTCGGTATGATGATGATAATGTACAAAGAAAGAAATGACTCTATATTCTGGCAACTTTAAATTATTTTATTAAAGGTTTCCTACAATTTACATAATCAGTAAAAGTTTTGTTTCAATATAATGAATATCACATAATATTGCCTATAGAGGTTTTATGATTATATATTCCCAAGTTTATTACAACTATAAACAAGAATTACCATAAGGTGACCAATAAACTCAGATGCTGACGAGCAAGCAGACATATTGTGTAAGATTCTTCACCAATCTTACCAACGTAAACATTCTAACAAGAAATTGACTCAGTATAACTCTTCAATTTTACAAGTAGGTACCTACTAGTATGTCTAGACAAGCCACTTGTATGCAATGCAGTCGACCAACACTCTCTTCCGGATGCCAAGAAGTGAGCCATGCTTAATTAGCATTAGGACTTTAACAACTAATTTATGTATGTTCTAAAGGGAGGGATTCTTCAAAAAGAACGACGAACGAGCTTATTAATAAGTACATTATAATTTAATAGATATAGTCCTTATACGCTTGACGCATCTGGTGATAATTATTTTTTACGTCTATCGAAACCTAAAACTAGTCTGAGGCTCGAAAGATCCGGAGCTGCTATGCAATTAAATTAGTAGAATATCGTTCTTTTGGTAACTTGGAACCCAGACCAAGTAGTAGAAAGCAAATAACCATCTAAGTGGAGGAGTACTTACTTCGACTTTAGTGTATATAAAATTATAGTTAATTAAGTATTTTATAAGTATGTAAATATTGTTTTCGGTGTACCAAATATTCATCAAAACGATTATTTTAGTTGGATTGAACACATTTCGGTGGTGCATGTCGATCCCATACATTTTGAAATATCGTGTTCGCTGACAGAATGTCACCCTTTGCGAGGATCGCCCAGAGGACACGGTGGAGCATACGGTGGAGGTTTGCCCCGCTTGGGCAGAGCACCGCCGTGTCCTCGTGGATGCGATAGGCGGCAGCGACCTCTCGCGCCGTGCCCTGGTTCAGGCCATGGTACGGAGCGAGAGGGAATGGGAAGCCGTCTCCTCCTTCTGCGAAGCAGTAATGCTCGCGAAGGCGGAGGCGGGACGCGTGAGAGAGCACCAACAACGGAGTCGCCCTCACGCCCTCAGCAGCAGCCGCCTCAGGAGACGCCGGGGGCTTCCGGCGCCGCGAGACGATCTCCGGCCACCGTAGACCCGGGCCTGCGGACGGCGAGTAGTGGGTAACTCGCCGTCCGATCAGCACCAGGCCCGAGAGTCGACGGCGCGTAGTGTTCCACGCGCGCCTCAAAGAGTTGTCAGCCAAGGGAAGGGGCCTGCCACGGCCGGTGCCTGCCCGGGGGTGGAGGATAAATTCGAAAGAGTTACCTCGCCCCCGGGCACTCGAGGCAGGGAGGAACAGGGGTGGGTTTTAGTCAGTAAGAGTCTGACACACCCTTCCGCTGCACCCTAGAGCGGAAGAAGTCATAGGATGATTTCCCACCCCCCAAAAAAAAAAAAAAAAAAAAGAATGTCACCCTGTCTAGATCCTTTAATCCGTCAGGTCATAGGTTTTTAATTGTGTTTGCTAATGAGGGGCTTGTCGGGGCTATGCAAACAGTTGCACAGCATATTCAAGCCACACACAACATAACTCAAAATCGAGATTAAAATGTTTCAAGAAGCTACTAAATATGATGGTTGCTGGGATCATGAGACATGTTTTTTTTTTTTTTTTGGGGTTGGAAATCATCCTATGACTTCTTCCGCTCTAGGGTGGAGCGGAAGGGTGTGTCAGACTCTTACTGACTAAAACCCACCCCTGTTCCTCCCTGCCCTGAATGCCCAGGGGCGAGGTAACTCTTTCGAATTTATCCTCCACCCCCGGGCAATCATGAGACATGTGGTGTTGCAAAACTAAAACAAAAACTTTTTTCCAAAAAATACAACCGACTTCCAAAAATTTTAAAATAACTTTAATTTTGGAAGTCGGTGATAAATAACGTAGAAACAAAATGCAAATTGTTTCTTCGTTATTTGACACAGACTTCTGAAATTAAAGTTATTTTGCAATTTTTAGAAGTCGTTTGTATTTTTTGTAAAAAAGTTTTTTCTTTTTCACTTTTTAGTTGTTGTAAGTACCCCAGACCTAAAACTAAATAATAAATTTATGCCCGAATGGATAACCCCAATAACATGGAATTAGAACATAATTGGAGACAACCAAAACGTCATCTGTGTATACATATTTTTTGTTTATGTTTATTTTTTCAAAAAGTGCTAAATCAATCTCGATAAAATTTAAAATTTAAACCTCTGAAGTATGGCCTACCAAACAAAAGAATCGTCAAAATGTATTCACCAGTGGCGGAGAAATCGCGTAACAAACACAAAAAAAGAATTTTATTAACAAACAAAACTTCAAAAACGCATTCTAGAACGACTATAAATCTACGTTGTCCTACTTAAACAACATTCAAATCAATAAATCATAACGAATAAGTTTTTTTTTCGAAATCTGTTCCTAATTTTTGAGATGAGTGTACTAAGTTATCTAACTTAGGTCATCTGCCAACGTAACTTATAATCCTTTCACCAGACCTGAGTTTGTAGATAATGTTTTGATAATTTAAAATATCACTTCCTTTAAAGTTCCGGGTAGTCTTTATTTTGGAGTGTTTTTTATTTAATGTGTTATTAAAAGGTTTAAAGGCGAAGTTCTGAAAAGAACTGGACGAAGTTATTACAGCTAGCTTTGATCTAAGGCATGTTGTTATTATTCTGACCAGAGCACGGGCCAGCTCCAACACCGTACTGGCGTTGCTTGAAATTATGATTTATTTTTTTGGGTGGGAAGTCATCCAATAACTTCTCCCGCTCTGGGTGGACCGGGAAGGCGTGTCAGACTCTTACTGACTAAAACCCACCCTTGTTCCTTCAGTTATCTGTGCCAGGGTCGCGGTGACTCTTTCAAATTTACCCGCGACTCAGGCAGGCATCGGCCCTAGCAAACCCCATCAAAGCTAGGCTAGATTGCCCTTTCCTGCGGCATTGTTCTGGCAGACATGTTACCTTGATAATGCGGGCATATTGATTTTAAGTTATTTAATGTAGGTAATCGTTTGTTTTTATTTTAATGATTTTTCCGATTTTATTGTTTTTATTTAAAATTAAATTTAAATGTGCTGTGTGTTGTGGTCGATCCACCAGGGTAAGCTACGCTTGCTGGGGTTGGTCCGTGGATGGGTGACCATCTTTACATGCCGAGATTCCTCCGTGCCTTGGAAAGCACGTTAAGCCGTTGGTCCCTGATGTCAATCGTGGATCTTTGACAGTCGTTACGGATCGTCAGAAGCCCGAAAGTCTGACAACCAGTCTTACCAAGGGGTATCGTATTACTTAGTAACTGGGTTGTGGAGGTCAGATAGGCAGTCGCTCCATGTAAAATATTGGTATTCAGCTGCATCCGGTTAGACTGGAAGCCGACCCCAAAGATTGGCAGATTGATTGTATGTTTGTTGTGTTTTTATGTTTACTTGTTGTTTGGTTTTTTTTTAATAATTTGTTTTGTTGTTAACGAACGATCCGTTTATTCATTGCTGAACTCAATTGAATGTAGGTACACAATGAAGTAGTATCTGGAAAATTAAACAAGCTTTGTTCTCTTTTTAGGTAGGTTTAATTCAATTTAATGTTACGTAGCTATACGCGGAGTCCATTATGCGAAGAAACTGTGCCTTAACATTAAATAACGATTCGTTCTTCAAATTTTGATTATGCATGCTTTATAATAGAAGAGAATGCAGTTTGTGCGAACAATACTCTTTGACATTTCGCTGTTATAAAGTTGTTACACTTCTGTTACTTTTTCCTTGTTTTATCTTGATCTTAGACAATAAAGAACGTCTACTTTTAATTTGAAAGTGATACTCTATCGGGTAGCCCATGGATGCGAGACGTACAGGACCGATCGTGGTGGCAACACTTGGGAGAGGCCATGTTCAGCAGCGGACGTCTTTCGACTGAAGTGATGATGATGATGATTTTATCAAACGATGAATGTACAAAAATGTTCTGGATTAACCAAGTGACATTTCGGTTTTTGACAATAATTGTATTACTGATAAAATGTACCTTTGTCTAGCTCTCTGGTATACATGTATATTCAGGATATATTTCACTGCTCTTTTTGAGAACGAAACCAAACTCATAATAAACAAGTTAGGTACTAGGTACTATAATTATTTAAAAAAAAAGAGTGTATGAAGTGGTTTATCCTTGACCGCGGACAGTACAGTATTCGTGATACAGGGGAAATAAAACTTGAACAATAAACGCGAGACAATTGCATTTAAGTGAGCATCTAATTTTACAAAAGGTTGCAGAGTGCAGGTGGCTGTAGCTACTTGTTAAATGAGATGTAATTCGATACGAATGGGCTGGTTTATGAGTTGAGATTCAAATCTTAAGAATTTTATTCACAAATCTCTACATTATTCAGTCTTTAAGTAAAGAGTGAATAGGTTACTTCTAGGTAAGCGTGCTCCATCTTCAACCACATCCTCGTTTACCACCATGTGAGATAGTGGTCAAACGTGAGCCTATCTGTATTATAAAATTCAAAGTTCTGACTGACTGACTGACTGATATATCAACGCACAGCCAAAACCGCTAGTCTTAGAGACATGAAATTTGGAGGATGTGTTCTTTGTGAAGAGTAGGTATCCACTAAGAAAGAGTTTTTGAAATTTAACAATTTTTTTTTGTGGGTTTAGGAAATCATCCAATGACTTCACTCGCTCTGGGTGGAGGAGGGCGTGTCAGACTTTTACTGATTAACACCCACCCCTGGGGCCCAATTCTGTAACTTTGAGTTAAGCAACACGCCATCGACACTCTATCGACACACAACAGACATTATTTTGCCACTGTTGCAAATTTGGTATTCTGCAAAAACTTCCAAATGCTATTGACATATTATAGTAGACCAGACTACCAATTATTATAGTCTTATTATGGCGTTTCAATGGCACTACAGTGGCAAGGCAATGACCATAAATAATTTATAGAATACCAAATGTCAATGACTATTCTATTGAGACACCACTGACACACTGCCGACACACTATTAAGAAGTTAGTTATTTTACAGAATTGGGCCTCTGTTCCTTCAGTTGCCTGAGTGCCTAGGGGCGCGGTAACTCTGTTTCGAATTTTAAGGGGGTGAAAAACGTGGGCGAAGCCGCTGGCAGGAGCCAGTCAATGATAAAAATATATATATATATCAAAGTCGCTTTCCGTGTCTGTCTGTTTCTTCGCTAACTCCTTCTAAACTACTCAACGGATTTTAATGCGGTTTTCAATAATAGAAAGAGCGATAAACGAGGCAGGTTTGTGTAATATATAATATGTACCCGTGCGGAGCCGGGGCGGGTCGCTAGTGTAATGATAAGATGAACTTTTAGCGGAGCAGCGGTAGTTAAAAATTGCAATAGGAAATTATTGTATAGTTCCTGTAACTGAGGGAAATCAGTAGAAAAAGCTTTTTTTATTTTAGATGGGCTTTTTTTTTTTTTTATCTGGCTCTTGACTCTAGTCTAGGTCAGTGGTGACAGAGTCAAAGTCGACGATGGAGCGAGCTTACCCAGAAGACGCCTGTTCACTCTAACTTTGAAGAGATTAGGGTTGTACACATTCGGATTATACAGACGCAGGTAGAGAGTTCAGCTCCGCCATAAACGTGAAGGTTTTATATAAAGGAAAATTTTACTATAGTTACACTTTTAATAGTATTCAGTAACTTGACAGTTCTAAGAAAAATAATAAATGAATAAATGATTGAATTAAATTAATAAATAAGTGACTAAAGTAACTAATTTGGTGTTGTGGATAAAATAATGTGCGTTTCGTGTTTTTAGAAAAAGTTATTTAATTTAAAGTAAAAAGTTTGCTTATAAGTACAATATTGATTTTCATTCATTTTCGTTCATTCTTACACCAACTCACTATGTTTTTTGTCAAACTGCAGTTTTTTTTTTATATATATACCTACGTATCGCTTCTGCTAGCAGTCTCCAAGGTAGAATACTATTCCAAAAGATCAAACTCTCGGGATAAAATGTATCCTATGTCCTATTCCAGGTCATAATTTACCCATGTGCCAAGTTACATCCAAATCCGTTGAGCCGTTAAGACGTGAAGATGTAACAAACAGACTGACAGACGGACAGGCAGACAGAGTAACTTTTGCATTTATAATATTAGATCCCAAAAAAATCGAGCCATAACAAATATAGAGCCATAGCATAAATTCGAGTTACCTATTAGACTCACTAAAACTAAATAAACAACTCAAATTACTATTAAATAAACTGCACCAATTTACAAATTGAACTCAGCCACGATCTTCTTGCCGACTCAACCTGACCTCAGCGAGAGGTTGACCTCTTACCTGACAGCTGAGCGCAACATGCTCCAAGACAGGTCGAACTCAAATTAACATGTCAAACGATGCAACTGTACCTTGATCGAACATGTTGACGGGTTTTTGTGGGATATATCGGTCAGGGATGGGTGTGTAATTGATGGTGTTTGGCTGTAGATTGCAAGGTAATTTGGGTGTCAAATTAAATGTGGAGTGTGGTGAACATTAAGTAAAGAGCTAACATGTTACACTTTGTGGTATTATGGTAAATTTTATTGAAAACTAGAAAAAGATTGGCTTCGCACGAGTGCAATATTATTATTTTTTTTTTAATTCCCAAAATGTTCTTCCATACAAACCTTGTCCTGACAATTACGTACTCGACAAAAAAGAATTAGACATATTATAAGTGCAGCCGTTTTGAAGTGATGCGCTTACATACATTTGGCAATTGATTTTTTTATATATGTAGGATGTTTAATTCAGAACGCATCAAAATGTTAAACTATTGAGAGCTATATGAACGCAGTGATGAGTGAATGAGAGAGTATGTGTGTGAAAGGGTAGGGGAGAAAGATTTTTACACCTTAAGGGTCTACTAACGGTCCAGTGGCGCCCTCATTGAATAAAAAATCGTAGCATAGCCCAAAAAATAAATATTAAAAAATCCAACTTCACATATAGCAATAGTTAGATTCGCCTTTATTTTTTCAGTTTAAGTAATTATTTCTGAGTAACTAAGTTTGTAAACTATATTTAATAAAAAAATAAAGGTATAATAACTTTTTCTCAGTTGTATCTAATATCGTTTGATTTATAATTCTCGTAAAATATTCCCCATTTCCTCTCCAGAGAGGTGGCCTAAGTCCCAGCAGTAGAAACATTATAAGATTTGATTACGATTATGTAAATTCTCATTCTATGTGTTATGCCTATTATGTACCTAAATTATACGTCCTCTTAATTTATGCCGGTTGCAGTTTATCACGTCAGCTCTCAGAAGTTTCATTACACTATGGGGGTAACCTTTGACTAACAAAGTTCTGATGTAACAGCCATATCATCATATTTAATAACATATCGTTAGTCTCAAAAAACAGTTAATTTATGTAACAAACTCAAAATTCTCACGGAATAAAAAAACGATTCATTAAAAATATTTATTGGTATAACATTCACTACGAAACTTGCTATTTGACCTTTTTAAAACTAAAGAGGTAACAGATGACTATCACATGTCATAAATAAACGTTACATGTCAGAGTAACAAAAAGTTTTTTATGTAACAGTTTCTTATGCAGTTTTTGTATGACACATCACAATTTATTTTTTATTGGCACTCGCCAATAAAAAATATCGTAAGGTCTATAATTGGTCTAAATGTTGTAGTTATCTTGAGCTGTGCTACTATGTGACTCTAGATGGTAGTCTTTTGTGGCAAGATTTTTAAAAGAGCATGAGACAGATTCGTTTTTAACCAACTTTAAAAAGAGGAGGTTCTACGGTGGTCCCATAAAAATCAACAAAAACAAAAAATATGTATACAGAGATGATGTTTTGGTTTGCTCCAATTATGTTGTTGCGATTGTCAATTCGGGCATAAATTTAATATTTAGTTTTAGTTCTGGGGTACTACAAGTAAAAAATAAAAAACTTTTTACAAAAAATACAACCGACTTCCAAAAAACAAATAGAATAAAAATTGCAATATCACTTTATTTTCGGAAGTCGGTGTCAAATAACGAAGAAACAAAATACAAGCACCGACTTCCGAAATTAAAGTTATTTTGCAATTTTTAAAAGCCGTTTGTATTTTTTGAAAAAAAAATTGCACTAACCTGCAAATTCCACTACACAATCAATTGTTCACTTATGATAATGAGCAGGTCTTCTTCCTTTCTTTTTGAAAAATTAATAAAAGTTAAGTTGTGCATTGTGCGTACAGCTATGGACTGGAATGCCCTGCCGGAGTCTGTGTTCCTGATAGCTACATCCTGAGGGTCTTTAAGTCAAGAGTGAAGGTTACTTCCAGGCAAACATGTTCTATCGTCGATCACATCATCGCATAGAATGGTGAGATAGTGTGGTCAAACGCGAGCCTATCAAATGTAAAAAAATGTGAGAAGAGGTACTTACGAACTTCCTTTTTTGTTTTGATGTCTGTTAAATAAGAAGAATCCTAATGAATAAAAGCTTTTTTTAACACAAAAATAAATCTAGCGGTTAAATTAGAAACGTCATCCCAAATCCATTTCCAAAATCCATCCGCTCACCTTAAGTACCGCCAACAAAAAAATTAACGATTTATTTTATTACATAAACATTCGTAACACTTTCAGTGCTCATCAGTCCTTGTGTACCGTTCGCAGATGAGCGGCTCCTTTCTATTAAACCGAGGCTACATAGCTTCGTGTGCAAACAATTACGGCTTTTAAAATGTTTTGCTGCTCTTAATGTACTTTAGAACGTTTTTAATTATAATTTTAATGTTAATTTGCGGTTCTTTTGCGTGATCTTTAACGTTTGGTATTGATGGTGATGAGTTTTGGGTTACAAGTCATTTGTCTTAATTAATCAGCTTTTTTAAAGTTGTAATAAAATCACAGTCCAGAGTAATGTTTTGCTGCGGAATGTCAATAAGTTTTCAGTAGGTACGAGTAATATAAACTACCAATTACTAATTGTTTCTCAGTCAATTTCTGCCGGAGTCTGTGTTTCCTGATAGCTACAACCTAGGGGTTTTTAAGACAAGAGTGATTTTTTTAAGGCAAGTGTACTCCATCGTCGCTTACCATCAGGTGAGATAGTGTTGAAGCGCGAGCCTGTCAATGTTTTATTATAATTGGTGGACTTAATCTACCATTTTTTTTCTTCTTCAACCACGTTCAGAAAAATGTCATCTATTTTTAACCGACTTCGAAAAAGGAGGAGGTTCTATGTTTGACTTTTTCACTTGTAGACGATTTTCGAAATTCTCTTTTTATCCGAAAGAATATACTCCCGAGGTGGTCCCATATAAATTTTATCGAAATTGCTTTAGCGCTTTTTGAGAAACTGAACAAAAACGAAAAATACGTATACCTAGATGACGTTTTGGTGTTCTCCAATTACGAGTATGTTTTAAATTACACAACTAAAAAGTGAAAAATAAAAAACTTCTAACAAAAAAAATACACTAAAGAAGTCTGTTGTTTTTTTTTGTAAAAAAGTTTTTTTTCTACACTCTTTGATTAAATTCTTAATACCGTTTATTAATAGGACGATCACCTTTACTCATTATGACCTATTTCAAAACCAAAAAAAAAACTACACATTAAAACCTGTCATCCCGTAACGGCACGTTTGACCTTCTTCTTTTTTTTTAAAGGTCAGGTCATGAGCGCACCTGTTTCGCAGAATGAGAGGCCATCTTGATTTTATGCAGATGCATATTTAATTTATTTAGTTCATTTTGTTTAAGTATTTAAATTGATTTGCATAATTTTGCGATTGAAATTTATTCCGGATATTTTTAATTGATGCATTTTGTGTTAATTGTTTTTGATACTGATCTCTGATTAAATTAAAAGATTATAAAGTTTATCACTATTTACACGTGGAATGAGGAACTTTTTTATTGGTCTGAGGAGGAACTATTCCATTTCAGAAATTCGAGAATAATAATGGGGAATTGGATTTAGCAGTAATGCCAAGTGAAAAGTTTTTAAAGTATTTCAATAAACCTCACATAATACTCAAATATTTAAAATTATAATTTATATGTACAGAAAATATATAAACAAAATAAATATAGATATTATAATTTGTTTGTAAGTACTCCCTACATACAAATGTAGGGAGTAATCTCCGGAACTAATGATCAAATTCTAAAATGTTTTTCACTGGTAGAAAGCTAAATTCTTTTTGGGTGCTATATAGGCACTGAAATCCTTTTTGAAATCCACGCGGACGAAGTCGCACGCGAAATGTTAGTCTTATGTCAATAAAGCCGCGGGGTCTCACGAAAACACAACACTTGAGACTATCAACTGGCAAATTCAGTATCCACATTATTTAAATGATGCAACATTGCAAGAAGACTCGACAAACACTTGAATTCGGTAATTTTATCTACCGGTCATCTCAATTGCATCTATCAGTCTACGATCTGACTTATTGCAAATATTTAAGATAAATAAATATCATACTGCTTCAATTTTATTGCACTGCAGTTGAAATTCATTTTTCTAAATGTCAAATATTTTGCAATCGGTACACATAGGTGCAATTAAACGGTTGCTCCATGTAACGGAAGATTGAATCAACATTAATGTTATAAGCATTATAATAGTAATTCTTTTCTTATTTATTTGTTTTTATAAAGTAACTTTGGTACTTACCTAGAGTAATTTGCAAACAACAATTTATGATTATAAGTTAAGAGGCCGTACACGAAATTTTGCCCGATATCACTGATTTACGTGATTTTACAGTTAAAATAATGCATTTCTTTAAGTTTTAATGTACAACATGAAAGATCATTTCAATTATGATCTAATGAATAAGTTAGATTCGAAGCTTGCGTTGCGTATTATAAGTCGAGATTTCGGTTGTATTAAAAGATTTTTTATTGCCAAATTTTTATAATTTTTAATTTTTTTTCTCAAGAAATAGATTGACGGTGAACTACAGTATAGTTTTTGCTGTTTTAATTTTATAAACTAGAGTTCTAAATAGCTGAAATAAAAATAAATTCTTTGCCCTTTTTCTCTAAAATTTGACTAAGTTAAATATTTTTTTACTAAATTTTTTTATAAGAAAGTGGTAAAATGTGATTCATACATTATGTAGACGACTTTTGCAGCAATACATTCTAATTTTTTCATATCGTTTACACGTCAAAACGATTCGTAATTATGTGATATTCTAAACCCTTTACAGCAAAATTCACAAAACCATCGTTGGTTTGTGAATCGTAGTTATAATAAAAATTAAAAAAAACTAGCTCATACATTAGATCATAATTAAAATGAACTTTCATCTTGTGCATTAAATTTTTTATAAATATATTATTTTAACTGTGAAATCACGTCTGTAAAATCACGTAAATCAGCGAAATCGGCAAAATTTCGGGTACGGCCTCTTAACTTATATAAATTGTTGTTTGCAAATTACTCTAGGTAAGTACCAAAGTTACTTTATAAAAACAAATAAATAAGAAAAGAATTACTATTATAATGCTTATAACATTAATGTTGATTCAATCTTCCGTTACATGGAGCAACCGTTTAATTGCACCTATGTGTACCGATTGCAAAATATTTGACATTTAGAAAAATTTTCACAGATGATGTATTTCTGTTGCCGGTATAACAACATATACTAAAAAAAGAATAAATAAATGTTTAAGTGGGGCTCCCATAAAACAGACATGATTTTTTTGCCGTTTTTATAGATAATGGTACGGAACGTGCGTGAGTCCGACTCGCCCTTGGCCGGTTTTTTTCTCTTCTTCTCCCGCTCTGGGTGGAACGGGATGGCGTTTTAGACTTACTGACTAAAATCCACCCATGTTCCTTCAGTAACCTGTGCCAGGAGCCGCGGTAACTTCTTCAAACACACCCGCGATCCAGGCAGGCATCGGCCCTAGTGGACCCCGTCATCAGTTACTGCTGACATCTCTTTGAGACGCGCGTGGAACACTACGCGCCGTCGATCCGGGCGTGATCCTTATCGGACGGCGAGAGACCCATTGCTCGCAGTCCGCAAGCCCGAGCAATGTGCCCTGCCCACTGCCACTTAAGGCCCTATTACCGTCCAAGTGGCACCCTCATTGAATAAAAAATCGTAGCATAGCATAGAAAATAAATATTAAAGAATCCAACGTCACGTTTGTTACAAAGAGGATAAAGTATTTTTACGTTGTTAAAACAGGTCTTAGAATGTTTCGTATCCAAAGTAGTAGGCAAAGGTATCAAAAACGGCCGTTTCTGACACTTTTTCCTAACGCGCGGTAACTCTGTTACGAAAAACTATACAAAGTTTAACTAACCACACGAAAAGGAGAAATATACCAAAACTTTTTCAGTAAGAAAATTTCTCCATAAATACTGAAAATGAACACCAAACTGGATCACATAATATATATACTCTCATAAACATATATTGACCATCTACCAAGATCAAAACACATAAATTACAATTACCAATGTCGCACATTACACTATGTCACCACCAAAATAATCTAGATCAGGCAACATTTTATGACTACATTAGCTCAGCCTTATTTAGCGGCCAAAGTCAGGTTTACGCAATCATAAACATGAATTAACCTAAACAGGTCCATTGCGTATTTAGTCTTCTAATTAGAATTACTTAACCTCTGACAAACAAAAAAGCTTAATTATAACTAACTAGCAGTTCGCCCGCGACTTTGTCCGCGTGGATTTCAAAAATGTATAGCCTATGACACTCACAAATAACGTTGCTTTCTACTAGTAAAAGAATTTTCAAAATGGGGTTATTAGATCCAGAGATTACCCTATAACCTCACTAACTCACAAACTTTACCTCTTTATAATATAGACTAGTTTTATTGGCACTCAACGGTTGTACATTTTATATCAAGAAAAAATTGAGAAGAATTATTCTAGCTCAATCACAGGTTTGATCCCACCCGTTTGTTTGCAACTTTTCAGTTGTTTTTCGTTAGAATAGAATAGAATACTCTTTATTATGTACACCATTTCGGCATATTTGAATTTTTCTTTTTTATTTCCGACACGGGAGTTAAATTTTTAGAATCTTCTCCTCGAGCCCTTTATATATGCCCCACACGACTATGTCACAAAAAAATACAACTATGCTTAAATAATGGCGGTCGTCATTTTGATATTTAAAAAACTTTTTTACAAAAAAATAAACCCGACTTCCAAAAAAAAAGAACAAAGTTCTGGTTTTGTTGCTTCGTTTTTTGACACCGACTTCCAAAATTAAAGTTATTTTGCACTTTTTTAGTATTTTTTTTTTGGAAGTCGTTTCTATTTTTTTGTAAAAAAGTTTTTATTTTTCACATTTTAGCTGTGATTCCCCATTAAATTGTGTTAACAATATACATTTATGCGATAGAAGCAATCGCGTTTGATTTGCTGTCATTTTCAAAAGTCAATGAAGAGTTCCGTTGTCTGTCTCCGAAACTCATCATCAGATCTATATGAAATTTAAATCGGACAATTTCATTAAACCCCTTTCGAACAAAAAAATATTTAAGTCGGTTGAAAAAAACAGAAAATAAATTCAAAATATCTAAAAATACTCGTAGTAAGACAGGAACACTAAAAAAGTTACTAGTGAATAATCCGCCTAACGTTGAGAATTATTTGGCAGCGGCGAATACACTCAGTGGCAAAATAACTTACTAGGTAACTATAGCCCGCAATTACATTTTTCCGGCAGAAAGTTTTAGTTTAAGTAAGGACATGCGCAAAAACTAAAACAATCTAGGTACACTTTAACTCGTTAGTATTTAGTTACAAGAATTAGCGATCTGTCACTGAGTACAGTTCACACATAATCTTATAGACACGATGCTAATCAAACTAGTAAATATTTACTAGAGCTAACACGATTGCGATAATCTTTTAGTAAAAGCTTTAGCAATTATCAGCTTTTCTAGCGTGTAAATAAGATAGAGATAATTTGAAAGATTTATCACAGTCGGTGTACTGAGATAAGTAGGTCTTAAGGCGCAGTTATACGACTTCTAATGGTTTTAATCATCACGTCTAAACGAACAGTCCTATTTTTTTTTTTTTTAAATATGTTACTCTGACACTTTTCGTCGTAATTTGATATGTGAATATTTGAAATTATATTTTTATAAGAGTTATGTCTAACGCGGATAAAAAATTGAGAATCACGCAAAAACTAAAAAGCGTATTTTTATAAAATCTTCACCATTTAAAAAATCATTTAATTGGTTTATAATACCTGTTATTGTTGTTGTTTTACATATAATAAACTAATCATCATCATCAGCCTTTTATTGTCCCCACTGCTGGGGCACACGCCTCCTCTCTGTGAGAGGGTGTGGGCCATAATCCACCACGCGGGCCCAATGCGGATTGGTGGATGGGACATGTCTTCGAATTTTTGGTTCTAGGACATGCCGGTTTCCTCACGATGTTTTCCTTCACCGTTTTGGGAGCAATGGTGATGAAATAACTTACACAAAGTAAAGCGCCTGCCTAGGTTTGCGCTCACGACCTACAACTTGTAAATCGCGGCCGATACCACTGGGCCACCACTGCTCAATAAACTAATAATGCGTCTAATTTCGGACCGTGTTCCTTGATCGGCGAGTCCTACTACTGGGTGGACGTACGACGCGTTGCGTGAGCTCAACACAGGACACGCAAGCTAACCACTCAAGGTCATTGGCAGTTAATAGCGCCTTAACAAGTGCTAACCTTAACTGCCTCGTTGGTTCCGTGGCTGCAAGCTCAAATTTTTTTTTTTGGGTCAAGCCCGCCACACTATTCCCAAACCACTGTAACTTCTGTAAGCCAGAATCAACAGTGGCTTTTTTTTTTTTTTTTTTGGTTCGATGCCCGGGTCGGGTATAAAGTGTTATTGGGTTTTTCCACTAGGAATTACTCTGTAGCAGCCCGGAATTTGTAAGTTGGTGGTGTGACACCCCCATGCCTCGGAAAGCAAGTAAAGCCGTTAGTCCTGCGCCTGATCTCTGCCAGGTCGTGTCAGATTGCCGTCCCATCGGACTATGAGAGTGAAGAATCGGAGAGTGCACCTGTGTTTGCGCTCACGCTTGGTTACTAATATATCTCCTACGTTCTTGACTAATCTCCGTTAAGATTGGCTACCGTAATCGAAATTTATACGGGAGTTTTTTTTTTTTCATTATTGATAGGCACGCGTTTGACCACTATCTCACCTGATGGTAAGCGATGATGTGGTCGAAGATGGAGCACGTTTGCCTAGAAGTAACCCATTCACTCTTGACTTAAAGACTCCCAGGTTGTAGCTATCAGGAAACACAGACTCCGGTAGGGAATTCCACTCCCTAGCTGTACGGACAATGAATGTTTTCTCAAAACGCTTTGTGCGTATGGATGGGATGTTCACCATGTACCGGTGGCACTTCGCCGTACGTCTTATGGTCTGTTAATGAAACGGGCTTGGCGGAATCAAATTATGTAATTCCGTCGCACACTCCCCAAAATGTAACCGATAGAAAACCGACAGGCTAGCAACTCGGCGTCTGTGTTCAAGACTTTGGAGTTTTGACTCAACGAGCCTATCATTGCCGATGATCCTCTTGGCTCGTTTCCCAATTTACTGTGCTTGGTAATTTTGATATTTATTTTTATCTATTGACTGTGCCGATTAGGACTTTGAGCAAATAAGCACAACGCGACGATGTGACAACGATGAGACGAATGTCATTATATACCCGTAGTACAATTGCTACAGTCTGCGGTAACCTAATATTAATAATAATAACGAAATAATAATAATGTATTCTTCAAAAAAAGTACAAAAACGTTAGAAGAAACAAACTTTAATTTTTTGTGAGGTGAATGTACAGAGGCATTATAATTAGACAACGACGCCCAAACTGAGACATGCTCGTATCTCGGGTAGTCGGGGTCGACCCTTTCAGATGTCATATACATATCACCGTCCTATTTTGAACCAAAATCATACACTTAACAATTGTACATAAATAGCAACTTTATATAAATGTGTATGTTTCATGTTAAATTAATATTTAGACATTCAAAAATAACTTTTATTTTTATTTTACAATTTCAATGAGTTTCTCGGACTCATCATAACTTAACAACTTTGACCAATTAGTTTTTTTTTTTTAATTGTGCTAATTTAGTCTGTATAGTGAGATTTTTTTATTAATGTCATTGTAAAGCCATAATACTACTATAAGTTCCTATAGTTATTTTAAAATCGTCGCACACATTAAAGTTATTTATAGCCTAGAAATGTCAACTACCTGCATCAAATAGGTCTTACCTAGAGCTTAAAGAGCAGTAAAAAATCAAAAGATCCTCGTCTCATTGAAATAAAGTCAAGGGTACTGGATGGCACTCAAACCTGACCATCTAGGAACCTTTAACGCCTTTGAGTAATGATACAGAGCTGGCCAAATAAAGTACATTAAGTGCACTACAGTGTAAACCAATTTGACGCACGATTCGTTTTTGCAAGCCATTTTAAATGTTATATAAAGAGGGATAAAGTTCATTTTTACTGACCATCGGAACATTTCTGAAAGACGAGCAAATCGTTATACAACATTATGTGACAAGTCAATATTAACTTTATTGCTGAGGAAATAAAGTATACAATAAAGATGCTTTCCGTGATTTCGACCTTTGGAAGAATTTTACTGAATAAGATAAAACTTCCATGTACAGAAAGTCAAGATTCTCTTTGAGACGAAGTTAATTTCACTGACGTTAGCCTCGATTTTTGTGAAAAATTTCGCTTTATTTTGTTCCGTATGTTAAGACATCTGCGATTTTCTTTTGATAAAGGTTAAAGATAACTTGTAAAGATTTCTTATAAGGGCAAGATTGTAAATGACGTCATGTTTTCTTCCTTTCTGTCAAATCCATTCAAAGATTGTCTGTAAAACATCGCTTGTAGCGACTATACCGCCTATTGGTGCACGCTATTAATTTTAAGCTCCTACTGTAATTTGCTATGGTGTAGAATATGATAGAACAGGTTTTTGTTTGCTTGGAATATAGGAGTACTTAAAAATGAGTTGTTAAATTAAACAATAGGGTCCATGTACATTCTGCATTAATATAGCATGCAAATGTAATACAAAGTAGAATAATTTAATCATGTTATTTCAGAACATTACATTCCATGAAATTGTTAGTAAAATAATACTTATAACTATGTTAGTAAAATTGTGAATATTTATAAACACACACAGTCAAACACAAAATAGATCATACTCTCACCCACATCTCACATACACCTTGAACTCCACTACACTTTTTAGAAGTTTAAGATTTATTTTTATTATTTTTTCTTTTCCAACAAATAGTTTGCCCTTCATCATTCTCCTGCCCTTATCCCAATTTATTTGGGGTCGGCGCAACATGTCTTTTTCTTCCATACTCCTCTATTAGGCGTCATCTCTGTAGTCACCCCCTTTTTGCCCATATCCTCTTTCACACAGTCCAACCATCGTTTCATCAACAAATAGTTTGCCCTTATAACACATAAATGTAACGGCATTCTCTATTATTTTTTATTTTTTTATATAATATTTTTTCCTATAGGGGGGAGTCCCTGGTGTCCTGAAATACAAGTCACGGCTTAGTTTAGGCACCAGTCTCCCACAAATGAACATATCCTACATAATTATACATTTTTATATTTTTAAGTTTTAGTTATTAAGTGTTATTTGTGGAAGAAAAATAAACATTATTATTATTATAATAAAGGGCACCTCCAGAGCCGTAAACGGTGTTCCAGTGTCTTACAACCGGGTAGTCAACCCTACCCAATATGGTATTCAGAAGGCTGTTGAATACCATACCAGGTGCTGCCCCGCGGCGCATCAGGGAAGCCACCCTTTTGCGTACTATTTCCCTAAAGCAGTCCGTTCTGGCCTTAGCAAACATACCTGATGCACTGCAAAAGCGAGGCAACCGGAACAGCATCCTAAAACCATTATTGTACAGGACCCGTAGGGCATTGAAAGATATAATAAAGACATTACAAAAAAAATGTCATTTAAAAAATCCTGCACAGAATTCTACCAGTTCAGAATCCACCAGTTATTAGTGTAGTTCATTAGTGCAGAATGAAGAGTATGTCTATCTTACTCAAATGAAAAAAATCACATTTGTGTACAAAGAATTCCAGCAGGCTTAAATAGGTCCTTAAGGATGTGCCCTCCTGTCTGGGTCGCGGAGCCTGTCCGGTCGCGAGTAAATTTGAAAGAGAGTTACCGCGGCCCTGACACAAGCGACTGAAGGAACAGGGGTGGGTTTCAGTCACTAATAGTCTGACACGCCCTCCCGCTCCACTCAGAGCGGGAGAAGTCATTTGATGACTTCCCACCAGAAAAAAGTGTGTGTGTGTACTTATGTACGCACGTAAGAAGTTACACTTCATCATCTCATCTCATCTCATCTCATATATCATAATCGTAATCATTATCATTATTATATTATTATAATGTTATTATATTCTTTTTTTTCGCATTCACTCTCGCTCTGTCTCTTTCTATTCCCCCTCCCCAGGAGCGTTAAACGTTTAACGCTTTTTTGTTGCAAGTCACGTAAGAAGTATCTTCAAAAATGGGATGTGCCCTAACAGCGGTTGCACAGAGGGGGTTCCGAAGCGGTCTTTTAAAAGGTCACGGGACCCCTTCCTTGTGTTGATGACGATCATCGAGTAGGTTTTAGTAAGGTAAGAATCTCGCTCACCCTGGCTATTTTCCCAATAGTCCAGGCGCCTTTTTGAAGGTTTCCACCAGAAACCCCAAAAAGAAAACCAGCTAAGTGCGTGTCGAACTTCGCACATTAAAGGTTCCGTACCAAATGTATTTTTGACTATGCGTATGGCTTTGGGTCAACAAGATGCTTATACTGTGTAATTTTGAAGACTGCTACAGAAACTCCAACTGTTCGGCTGTAAAACCTGTGTGACAGACAACGGACAGACGGACACGTAAGTAACAGCAATAGCTTCGTTTGGACTTTTTGGGTACGGAACCCTAAAAATGAACGCCTTTTAATAGGATCTCATCAGGAAAAACCCTATCCAAACCCAGCTTATTCATATCGAATACCAAGAAGCAAAATAAAGGTTAATCCGTAACAATCATTTTGTAAGCAGGAAGGCACCATGACAAGTGATGTATTCAAAAGGAATATTAAATAATTGACATTTGTTATTGTCGCGGCATTTGCTTCAAGCACGACATACAATTATAAGAAACAAGAAAAAATGTTTAAATGTTAATGTATAAGTAGCACTAGTCCAGTTATATCCTACTAATATTATAAATGTGAAAGTTTGTGAGTGTGTATGTTTGTTACTTCTTCACGCTTAAACGGCTGGACAATTTAAATGAAATTAGGTATTTAGATAGCTTATAGCCTCGATTAACATATAGGCTACCTTTTATTCCGGTCTAGGCGGGTAAAACCGCGGGGCACAGCTAGTGTTACTATATAGGTCAGTTATATACCAACTCGAACTGGGCCCGCGTTCCCTCTCCTAGAGCAGAGGCCTGAGTCCCAGCAGTGGTAACATCATAAAGGCTGATTATGCTAAATATTAAATCAGCTAATAAAGAACTCCTTTGAAAAGGATTCGGGGATAAACTGTGACATTCAAGGTGGAAAACCCGATAATACTTTGCCTGGCACAGAAATCGTACCTAGGAACTCATGCTCAGCTGTAGTGCTTACGATTGCTAGGCCCACGAGCTCTTTGACAAACCCCAAGGCGGAACTTTTGTGACTCGGTGCTCGACCAAATCTGAACACATAGGTTAGGACAGGCAGAATACATATATCGAAGAGTTTTCGCTTCAGGGAGATCGGTAGTGCCTACGAAGAGCATAAAGTCATTTCCTTTTTTTTCATTTAAAATAAACGTACGTGCGTTCACAAAGATGTAAACTCACATACACAAGACACCCAGACCCGGAAACTATCTGTAGGCCATACAAATATTTTTTCCGTGCGGTAATCGAACCCGTGACACGCAACATAGCAGCCGAACGCTCAACCATTTCGCCAACCATGTCGTCAAGACTGCAGCCGATAGCAGCTTGACAATCAAGATACGTCCTGATAATATAAATTATGTCGTTGTATGAAACGTAATAACTACCACAGCAGCAATGCATACTTTTATAGCCCTTAGTACGTAGCAGTTCTTTTTTCGTATTAACTATAGCTAAACCAGGAAAAGCCATATCCAATGAACATTTATCTAAAAGACCTTAATAAACTATGTGTCAATACATAATAATAGCCCAACAGTTTAACATCACATACCAATCAAGCTTGACATTTAACAACAACACATTGTAATCTTAACTAACCAATTATGTACAAGAATTGTATTAAAAACTAGTTGGCAACCGTGACTTCTCCTGTTCTTTATTACTAGATAAGATTTATGAAGGCTCTGGCTAGCTAGGTACGCTAAATTACCTGCTGCATTCCGATGTTGAATCTATTATGTTTCATTTATTAGATAAGCTTTGTCGGTATGAAAATGGAAGTTTAGAATTGGATATTGGATGTTTTGTACGTAGCCTAGCGTATTGGATCCGAAAATAATATGATTGTCACACGGTGATACAGGCAGATTCTACTGATTAGCAACAATGTCTTTTTCTTGGGTTACAAGAATAAAACATTGTTGCTTTAATATCTATATGTTAATACGTGAATGATAAACTTTCGAACCCTTTTTACGAAAATTACACGGACGCGGGGGAGTATGAAATTTGGCACAGTTACAGTTTATATGAAGAAGGAGTGCGGAATCCAAATATTTTTATGTACTTAATGTGCATTAGAAATAAATTATATTTATAAAAAAACCAGCCAAGTACGAGTCGGACTCGCAAATGAAGGGTTCCGTACCATAAACTGAAAAAAACACGTTTCACTTGTTTTTTTGGGTTTTTTTTTAACTGTATCTCATGATCCATAATAGGTAGACAGTTGAAATTTTCACACAGCGTGTATTTCTATAAACGCTACATAAAAACAAAAAAAAATGTTGTTATAGCGGCAACAGAAACACATTCTGTGAAAATTTCAACTGTGTAGCTATTACGGGTCGTGAGATACTGCCCGCTGACAGACAGACGGACAGCGGAGCCTAAGTAATAGGGTCCCGTTGGTTACCCTTTGGGTACGGAACCCTAAAAAAAATCCACCAGTCCACCACCACCGCGCGCTGCGCACGCGTTCACTCCATCTTACAAAGAGGAGGCCTGTATCCGAGCAGTGGAAACGTAAAAGGTTGTTTATGTATTGAGGAAAGAATAAAGTGTATATAATCAGTAAAGTCACAAACAATTATCTGTAGAAAGAAAGAAAAATAAACATGACTGATAAAAAAAAATTCCAAACAAGTCACTTTTCAAGCGGTGATGAAGTTGGTGGAATTTATTTTAGTTCAATATCAGATTTTATGCCACCAACTGCATCAGACTGTTTGAAAAGTAACTTTGGAACTTTTTAGCAGTTTTTTATCAGTCGAGTTTTTTGATATTTTAAATATTTTTTAATTCCTAACTTTTAGTGATTTATATTTTTGGAATTGTCTCCTCGAGCTCTTTATTTTGATACCCCACATGACCAGGTCACAAAAAAATACGACTACACTTGCGGTCGCCATTTTTTTTTTCAAAATGCATATGTCACTTCGGTTGTCAAGACCAATCTAATAATAATACCTCATTTAGTAAAATCCATCTTGACGTTTCATTCTCGACATAAAAACAAACAGACATATATACATATACATACATACACGTGTTTAATTGAATATTTTATTTTTTAGTTATTTGACACCGACTTCCGAAAATAAAGTTATTTTGCAATTTTTAGATGTCGGTTGTATTTTTTGTAAAAAAGTTTTTTATTTTTCACTTTTTAGTTGTTGTAAGTAAAACTTAATATTAAAGATATGCCCGAAAGGATAACACACAAAAAAAATGGAGACAACCAAAACGTTATCTGAGAATACATTTTTTTTTGTTTATGTTGTTTTTTTTTTAAAGTGATGAATCAATTTCGATAAAATTTTGATATTAATTAATTATATGGGACCACCTCTGAAGTATGACCTACCAAACAAAAAAAGAATCATCAAAATCTATTCACAAATGGCGAAGATATCGCGTAACAAACATACAAAAAAAAAAAAATAACATACAGACGAATTGAGAATCTCCTCTTTTTTGAAGTCGGTTAAAAAGTCAGATAAAAACCAAGATAACATGACAGTAATCTCTCTTGACATTCCACTTCGACAAGAAAAAAGATTCTTTTCCACACTCGTACACAATTATTACAATTATACATTAAATCCATACGACTTCCGCGTAGTTTTTAACTTGAAAAATAAAAAGATGTACCCTAGAGGAAAGGGCAAACTATTTCGATTCGACAAAGTAATTAAAGCTTCAACTTTACACTATTTACATACTCAATTTCGAATTAAAATGGCCGCTACGCCTAAAGGGAAAAATACCGGAGACGAAATAGGAAAGATCACCTTTCAGCCTTCAATTACGTAAAATTCACATTATTTATAATTAGTGTTGGTTGGCGCTTTTAATGGACCTTCAGATATTTCCAATTAAAGTGCGGATGACGCACAAGGAGGTGGACAAAAAAATATTGGATACTTATATAGTATGAAAAAATCGTTTTATTTTGGAGCAAGTTTCACTAAGTTTATTTCTGAAAGTCTATTTTTATTATTTATAAAATATTACAAAGAAATTTTAACATTCTTAACTAATAAAATAAAATAATAAAATCAGAAACCAAAAAAAACCTTAATCATTTATACAAAAACAATATACAAAATCCATATAAAGAAAATAAATCCTGTGTTTCTGATTTTGGGTTTTTACATTTTCAGAAAATAGAATCTCAGGCACTCAGGCCTATATTTTTTCAACAAATTTATTAGTGACGTATTGAAACAAAAAGACACACACTATTTCCTTATAGTCAGAAACCCGTATCTTATTATCAATTATAATCTAATCCATTTTTTTGCAACGAAATAGTATGAGGTTAATAATTTTGCGGTTTGTAAAAAGTTGTCGACCTTTGCTTTTTATATAACTTCTATTTACTAATTAAATCGCTACTGAAATGACGTAAAGGTTAAACAAATGTATCTATATAATAATAATATAAAAAATAAATGCACCCAAGATCTTAAATTATATTTATATAATATAAAAAAAAAATTATCAGTTAAATTGCAATAGAGTGTAATAGTCTGTCAGATAAAAATCGAGGAATTTATTAGCCTAACACAGCTACTGCATCCGACATTCAATGTTATTATTATATTTAAAAAATATATAATGACTAGTTCATTTTTCAGTACGATTTCAAGTTTAGTTATTACCACAAGATAATTATGAAATTGTATTTCTAAAATAAATTAAACTCCTTAAAATTTATATTAGTTAAACCAATACTTTAAAATAATTTAGTCTAGTCAGGTGTATGTACTATAAGAGCATCAAGATTGTCCAAAATACGATCTACATGACCACTGGCGGACAAAAAACTACGTCAATTGCCCCACATATCGTTACTGGGAAGTCCAAGAACAAGTGATATTTACACGAGGACGCCAACTCTTCTTTTTGTACTGCCTTACCTTCTCTTCTTGAAGTAGATTTAAGATAAACAAGAATTAAAATGACCAGCAAACTAGTTACAGTTAATACCGTTTTTCAAAGTTCCGCTCTACCAAGGCTGTGTTACGATTCTATTAAATAAATCATTGATTAGTGTACTTAGCTTGCCTTTTTTAGTGTGGCCTCAAGTGTAATTTCAATTTGAAAGTTGGTATTATGAGTTGGCATATAAAGGGGCCAAGTGCGTGATGAACTACGCACATTAAGGTACCAAATGAGGGATTTCAAAGAAAAAATCTGATTTATCAATATATTTGTATTTCTTAGTAAAATATACTTAATAATAAACATTATCACCAAATTTCAAGTTCATAGGTCAATGGGATGTTAAAAAATTCTTCGGGACAAAATTTTGTGACAGACGACGGACAGACGGACACGTGAGTGATAGCAATGGCGCTCAGTTTAGACCCTTCGGGTACGGAACCCTAATAAAAATTAACCTTTAAACATTGATTTATCACGAAATCATTACTTAAATATTTAGTTTTTGTAATTAATTTAAGCGGATTGATTACTGATCTAAGCTGTATTTCCTTATTGAACTTTATGATGAAATAATAATAAATTTATTAAATGTTAAGCTTTTATTACTTAAAACCAGATCGGAATTGGTATATTGAAAAAAAAACACCAAGTCATTAGGATTTCTAATTTATGCAATTTTTTTTACAAAAAAAGTTTGTGACCTTATTACCTATAAGCTAGAGATGTAAATTTCCAAATATCCAGTGAAGGTCAGATGACAGTTAGAACATTTCGATTCAGACGCCTCTGATAAGGATCAACATCTTTATCTGCAATTAAGGGCCGATTTCACCATTCGCTTTTTAAACTAAGTTTTACTGAACTAAGCTTAGCGTAAAAAATAAAAACCATAAAAAAGATTATAGTGAGTTAACCTTAAAAGATAGACATATGCTGTCGCGGACTTTTTTTGTAGCCACATTTTTTCATTGATGCTTCGCTGCTGTTGGTCGCAGCGTGATGTTATATAAGCCTATAGCCTTTCTCGATAAATGGACTATTCAACACAAAAATAACTTTTAAATTCGATCCAGTAATTCCTTTGATTAGCGCGTTCAACCAAACAAACAAACTCTTTAGCTTTATGACAGTGGCTAAACGCGTTTAAGCGAGCTTAAACGTCGAAAACTGGGCGTTTAGAATTGGTGAAATCGGCTCTAAGTATAACACGCGCGATAGCATGCGTTATTACAAGTGCAAAAAACTGTGAGCAGAGTAATAATGCATGTATTAATGCAGATAGTTGCCACATAGCTTGGCAAGCCGCTAAGTATTGCCACATCTAATGGCATGATCTGTAAGCTACATTCACATACCGAATATCGTAAAGCACTTTCATAAATTGCTGACAGCGATGAACGTGTAATCCTTACTGATTTTATTGATTCGGTGTTGATAGTGCCAATTCACGCACCGTTTCATAAATTTAAATCATTGTTATTTCAGGTGCATTAAGTGCAAGGTTGCAGATAATTTCTCACCAGAATGTTTTTACTTTAGCTGTGTATAAAAATATTACAATTAAAAAAAAAACTTAAAAAAAACACGCTTTTGAGTGACGTCATTTTATTTTTCGTTTTTTTTTTCAGCAAGTTCTTTCATTTGATATGGGAATGCATACAAAATAAATAGTCCGCCATATTGGATTTAGAATGACGTCACTTAGCTAACCATGCATAGTCATCCAAACTAAATATGTACGCAAGATTTCAGCTTAGTCAGAAACCGGGAAGTGGGTCAAATTTGACTTCTAAGATTTGTTTACAATTTAGTTAGTTACAATTGAAGCTAATATGATACGTGTTAAAAAAGCGTATTAAAAAGGCGAGATTTAAAAAAAACTTTTTTACAAACATACAACCGACTTCTAAAAATTACGGAATAACTTTAATTTCGGAAGTCGGTGTTTGTATTTTGTTTCTTCATTATTCGACACAAACTTCCGAAATTAATGTTATTTTGCTAGTTTTAGAAGTCGGTTGTATTTTTAAGAAAAAAAAAACTAATTTTTCACTTTTTAGTTGCTGTAGGTACCCCAGAACTAAAACTAAATAATAAAGTTATACCCGAATGGAGAACCCCAAGAACATGGAATTTGAACATAATTGGTGATAACCAAAATGTCAACTGATTTTTTCAAAAAGACCTGAATCAATTTTGATAAAATTTGTATGGGACACCTCTGAAGTATGGCCTACCAAACAAAAAAGAACCATCAAAATCTATTCACAAGTGGCGGAGAAATACCGTAACACATACAAAAAAAATTACATGCAGATGAATTGAGAACCTCTTCTGGAAGTCGATTAAAAACCCGAGCTCATGAAAATTTTCCGATCAAATTACGTCACAATGACATACTTATATAAAACAAACGAAACAGGTATTTAATGAATCAGGCAGCAATTTATAATTATAAACCACTGAAATTAAGTCTATGACATTTCTTTAAATACTGTGTTTTATTAGCAAACTTGACCGAAACCAGGGTCATATTCAGGCTGGGTGCATTCCATGAATTTAATAATTTATAATATTTCAGAATTTTTATGATGTCAGCGTGCATAATTTTTTACGCAACTTTTAAGAAGATTGCATTGAATTAAAATAAATTAAAACATGATGGGCATTATTTATACAATAAAATCCTTAAGATTAGTTTAAACACAGCAGGTTCTTAATTCAAAAATGTACTAATGAATCATTTGAAGGATAATATGTCCTATAGACAACTGTTTTGTTTTTATTGATTTTGGCTTCGCACGGTTTGAGCATATATTTAGCCAGTGTCAAGTTAGGATAGTATTTAGTTTTAGACACAGAATACTGTATTTTTTCCCATTAGAATGCAGATGTAACACATTCTAATATTTTTGCAGTATTTGGCAGCAAATGTGTCGAGTCAGGCTTCTCGGAAAGCTTCGCGGAGGTAGTCAATACTACGACATAATTTGCAGCTTTATTTTACCGAGATCGCGCCTGTTTCAATGATTGCACATATTGTCCAGTTGCGTAGACACTTGAGACAAAAAACAAAACCAATTTGACATCACAATATCCACTAGGAATCAATTAGCGAATAATTAAAAAAGCCACTGAACTTCACTCGAAAAAATCCCGCCAAAAACTCCCCCACTGAATTTGAAGGAAGAAAAAAAAAAAAAAAAGACGTATCTTGAATTTAGAATCAGCTAATAAAATTTTGATCGTCCGGTGGCGAGATGGGCGGACGACATTGTTGCCATCGTGGGTAGACTGGATGAGACTGGCACAGGAGCGTGGGGATTGGCACGAGAACGGAGAGGCCTATGCTCATCAGTGGGCGAAGTCGGGCTGTGGATGATGATGATGAATCAGCATTTAAAAGCTGCCAACCCGTCATAATTTTCATACAAACGCTCGTACGTGATTATGCCGTTGTAACACATTCATCTTTGAATTTTTTGATTTAATAGGTATTTTGTGTACTATTTCAAGGTTTTTAGGAGAGCAAAAAATAAAAATTTGGAGAAACAAATTCAGTATAAGCCTCCAAAAATGTACTGTTTTACACAAATTTTACATGAATTTTGGCCTTTCATAATGTACTCACAAATTGTAAAATTAAAGAAAACATCTTGATAGAAACCTTGCACTTGTAATGGAGATTCTAAATGACAAATATTTATTTCACAAACTTGTAAGGCTTATTCAAAAACACGTATTTCCTGGAACAAGTTTTTTATGAAATTTTCGAACACCATTTTTATGAAATTTCGTTATGACGATAGACGGACCGGGAAGGGCCCTCTTAAACAAAGGACCTATAAATAATATATTTTCTAAATAAAGCCGGATGTTTACTAAATGATTAAAATTCAAAATGAACATTATAATGAAAGTTCATTATGCAGTATTTTTCTGTTTTATTTTAATGACAGCAGACAGCTCGTAAAAGAAAAACGATACATAATATTAACACCGCGGAGAACAATAAAAATAATAAGATTAAAGTAACTGGCGAACCTGTCGCCAGTAAAGTTGACGACTTGCATATCCTAGTAGGTAACTTGTGCCTTACTTACCTGTTCTCTTTAGGTGACTTTTAAAACAAAGAACCACTGCAATTCATCGTAGGTATAATTATATGAAACTCTAATTAAATACAAAAGGTACACAGAGCAAAAATAAATTTATACCTGACTGTCCCAAAAGGAGGATAATGCCTGCCGGGTTGAGGAACAGGGGTGCGTTTTAGTCAGTAAGAGTCTGACACGCCCTTCCGCTCCACCCTAGAGCGGAAGAAGTCATAGGATGATTTCACACCTCCCAAAAAAAAAATTTAAAAAAAAATTAAAAATAGGTGGATAATGTTTTTCGACATTTTCTACGTATGCATGGATGTATGTATGTCTATTTTCTACATATGCATGTATGTATGTATGTATGTCTATGTTCTACGTATGCATGTATGTATGTATGTCTATTTTCTACATAATTATGCATGTATGTATGTACGAGTATATCTATTTTCTACATAATTAAGCATGTATGTATATATGTCTGTATCTTTTACATGCCCTGTAGCCTAAACGGCTGGAAGGATTTATCAAATGAGGTATTATTAGATTTTTTTTTGATCTCCTGCCGAAGTGACATAAGGCTTTGTGAATTTAAAAAAAAATGGCGACCGTCATTAGGTAAATGAGGACGTACTTATTTTTTGTGAATTGGTCACAAAAAATAAGTACGTCCATGGTAAAAAATTTCAAAAAAACATGAAAATTTTAAATTATTAATACAAATCAATATACAGGGTGTAACGGAAAGGTGTGGTCATATTTTAATAACCGGTTCTGCCCATGGAAATGAACAACTTTCTCTAAGAAAAAATAGAAAATTCCAAAAAAACAAAAAATTGGACTTTGCATACAAAGTGATCATCAGCTGATCAATGTTTGTATGGGGGGTAAAAAAAAAATTTTAGAATTTCCTCACTTTTTCTTGAATAAAGTTGTTCATATCGATGGGCAGATGCAGTTCTTAAAATATGACCACACCTTTCCGTTACACCCTGTATTATATAAAATTCATAGTCCTGACTGACTGACTGACTGATATATTAACGCACAGCCTTAACCGCTGGTCCTAGAGACATGACAATTGGAGGGTGTATTCTTTGTGAAGAGTGGGTATCCACTAAGAAAGGGTTTCTTGAAATTCAGCCCTTAAGGGGGTGAAAAAGGGGTTGAAGTTTATAACAGGGGAAGTACTAATTCCACGCGGGCGAAGCTAGTCTAATAAATAAAAATCTCGTGTCACTGTGTTTGTGGTTGCACTCCTCTGAAACGGCTCGAACAATTTCAATGTTTTTTTTTTTTATATTTGGTAGGTATGTCGTAAACTATTTTTCACCCTCCTACCCCCACTCCCCATTTTCTAAACGCAGATCAACGTTTACTGGGTCAGCTAGTACTATATAACAAGAACGAGCCTTTGTTCCTAAAAATTGTCAAGTACAACTAACACGTTTTATTTGCCTATAACTCATTAAAAAAGATGTTATGTAAATCAAAATACCGAAAATCCATGCAGCCTTAGTTTTTTTTCATAGAAATAGAATCAAAGGCTAATGCTAAGGCGGTGTCGCGGACGTAACAGCTTCCTCATTCTTTGAAGTTGTTAATAATATGTAGTATCGTGTCATTGGTCCCATAGTCGGCAAGTGAGGTTCGAGCTCTGACTTTGATTCACCTTTTTGTCGAAAAGTTTTTAAAGAATCTAATAATAGACCTACATGACCTGCGCTTTTTTCTAAGGTTCCGAAATTCCGAATGAAAAAACAGAACCCAATTGAGTTGAAACACGGACGTGTAAAGTAAAACAATTAATGTGGATTATGGGGGTCACTTTGAGGGTCCACTTCGGTATTTCTTTTTCAAACTTTACCCTGGACATACTCGTATCAAACTAAAGGGCACATTGTGAGAGACTAAATTTTTTGTTTTTTTTTTTCATAATTTTAAAATAATAGTTTCATGTTATTTAAGAAAGTAGATGTGAGTGATAGCAATCAAAGCTCATTCAAACTGAGTTCATGAGTTGGCTGTGTCAATATTTAACAACAATGATGACACTCGTGGCCCATTATTGGCTGCGACTTACACGTTGTAGGTCGTGAGTTCAAACCCAGGTAGGCGCTTTACTTTGTGTAAATTACTTCATCACCACTGCTCTCAAAACGGTGAAGGAAAACATCGTGAGGAAACCGGCGTGTCCTAGAACCAAAAATTCAAAGACATGTGACATCCACCAACCCGCACTAGGCCCGCGTGGTGTATTACAGCCCACACCCTCTCATAGAGAGGAGGCCTGTGCCCCAGCAGTGGGGACCATAAAAGGCTGATGATAATGATGACACTCACAGCTTTTGAACAATGTTTATAGTTGAGCTTTGATCGCCTTTAATTTCATTGGTTAACTTTGTCCTTACCTTCGATTTCTGAAGAATATTAGCAATACCTACACAACTACCCCTTGTCTCTTAGGGAACATACATGGTGGTCAGCTCGGATCAATGAATGCCAGGGTCGCGGGTGTGTTAGAATGAGTCACCGCGACCCTGGACACGAACAACTGAAGGAACACGGGTGTCAACATCATCTGCCCGCGCCTTTTCCCAACTACCTTGGGGTCGGCTTCCAGTCTAACCGGATGCAGCTGAATACCAGTATTTTACATGAAGCGACTGCCTATCTGACCTCCACATCCCAGTTACTGGGTAATACGATACACCTTGGTAAGACTGGTTGTCAGTCTTTCTGGATTCCGACGTCTCGTAACGACTGTCAAAGATCCACGATTGACAGCCGGGACCAACGGCTTAACGTGCTTTTCGAGGCACGGAGGAGTCTCGGTATGTAAAGATGGTCACCCATCCATGGACCAACCCCGGCAAGCGTAGCTTAACCTGATGGATCGACCCGTGCGGCTGTTATAACTTTAGCCACGTGCTCCTCTTGAAGAAACACGGGTGTGTTTTATTTTATTTTATTATGATCTCCAAAAAAGAATACTCCTTACATGCTATATTGTAAAGAACTAGAACAATAATCGATGTGATCCCTCTATTATAGGAGACCACATCATGCAATAGAACAAACAAACAAACTGTATGGGATACCTAACTAACTTAGACAATTCTTATTAAAATGGAAATAACACTTAAAGTTAAATTATTATTTATAGATATACTACTAGTGTATTGATAAAGTCGATAATTTGAATAAAAATAAAGAATAAAAAGCAAAAAGAACCAATTAGAAAAAATTATACTTACAAATAAAAAAACAACCGACTTCCAAAAAAAAATACACTAAAAATTTAAAAATAACTTTAATTTCGGAAGTCGGTGTTTGTATTTTATTTCTTCGTTATTTGACACCCACTTCCGAAATTAAAGTTATTTTTTAATTTTTAGTGTATTTTTTTTTTGGAAGTCGGTTATTTTATTTGTAAAAAAGTTTTTTATTTTTCGCTTTTTAGTTGTTATATACCCCAGAACTAAAAACCCCAATAACATGGAACGTGGAATTTAAACATTTGGAGAACACAAAAACGGCATCAAGATATGCGTATTTTACGTTTTTGTTCAGTTTCTCAAAAAGCGCTAAAGCGATTTCGATTAAATTTATATGGGACCACCTCGGGAGTATATTCTTTCGGATAAAAAAGAATTTTGAAAATCAGTCCACAACTGACGGAGAAATGTGCTGACATACATAAAAAAAAACACATACAGTCGAACATAGAACCTTCTCCTTTTTCGAAAGTTGGTTAAAAATAGCAAACAATGCATTACTAGGCAGGCAGTTCAACATTTACATAACATTTTCACAGCCTCAAAGAAACACCCGCAAAAAAAGGAAACGTACATATATGCCATCGCAATACAAAACACTAACACGACATATTCCATTCGTAACTTCCACATTCTCCTCACAATGTTCCAGTCTAATTGATCAAACAAGCATGGGCCATGGTGTAAGACCTTATTGGCCGTAAAATGACCACGTATCACCCGCTAATTAGACAGTTGGGACAAAATGAACGGTTCAAGGTCGGTTAAGTGGTGACTTGCCGGTGATGTTGGTTTTGTGGTGTTGTGCAAAGGTGGAACTGTACGTTGTCAACTCGTCATGCACCTGAAATTCATTGGAATTTTCTTTGGTGCAATGCGATTTTAATGAGGAATTTTATTACCAATCTTTTTGTCTTTCTTTAAGAAATACCTACAAGGTGACTTTGAATATTTATAGGCAATCTTTTAGGGAGTGAAAGAAATCATGAACATATACGATTATAAAACTACTGAACAGTTCTTTTTTTTAATACAAATCTGCAGGAGTTGATCCCATAGTAAAAGCTGTTTATATTCATGGAAAGGTACTTTTATCCCTATTTTAAGGTTCCGTACCCGAAGGGTCTAAACGGGGCTCCGTTTATATTGCTGTCACTCACGTGTCTGTCTATCAGTCTATCTGTCTGTCCGTCGTCTGTCACAAAATTTTGTTACGAAGAATTTTTTAACTTCCCAATTTTTTTCTTTTTAAAAAAAAAAAAAACTTTACCCCACACTAGGAATTACTCCTGTATCGTAGGTGCGTTCACAAACATGAATACTCACATACACAAGACACCCAGACCCAGAACAACTATCTGCAGGTCATACAAATATTTGTTCCGTGCGGGCATCGAACCCGCGACACGCAGCGCAGCAGCCGAACGCTCAACCACTGCGCCTACCGTGTCGACGATGACCTATGAACTTGAAATTTGGTGATAATGTTTAATATTACGTATATTTTACTAACAAATACCAAAATATTGATTTCCCTCATGTGGTACGGAACCTTAAATGTGCGAAGTCCGACACACACTTGGCCGGTTTTTACTTTAGGTTGTGAAGTCATCAAATATCTTCACCCGCTCTGGGTGCGGCGTATCAGACTCTTACTGTTTAAAACCCCACCAGTGTTCCTTCAGCTACCTGACCAGGGCCGCGGTACCCCTGCCAGTACTTTTACCCCCATCATCAAAAGACACCCTGTATATTTCAGAAAGAACAGGGGTGGGTTTTAGTCAGTAAGAGTCTGACACGCCCTCCCGCTCCACCCAGAGCGGGAGAAATCATGGGATGATTTCCCACGCCACAAAAAAAAAAATCCTAGTGGTATCGGCCGCGACTTACAAGTTGTAGGTCGTGAGTTCAAACCCAGATAGGCGCTTTACTTTGTGTAAATTATTTCATCACCACTGCTCTCAAAACGGTAAAGGAAAACATCGTGAGGAAACCGGCATGTCCTAGAACCAAAAATTCGAAGACATGTAACATTCACCAAGCCGCATTGGGCCCGCGTGGTGAATTACGGCTTTCACCCTCTCACAGAGAGGAGGCCTGTGCACCAGCAGTGGGGACATTAAAAGGCTGATGATGATGTTGAGGCCCTGTTCCCTCTTTTTTTTCTTTTTTTTTTGTGGGCTGGGAAATCATCCAATGACATCTTCCGCTCTGGGTGGAGCGGGAGGGTGTGTCAGACTCTTACTGACTAAAACCCACCCCTGTTCCTTCCCTGCCTGAGTGCCCAGGGGTGCGGTAACTCTGTTAAGAATTTATCCGCTACCAAAACAAAACTGACTGAAAAGTAAATAAATTCATTCATGAACGAAATCAAATCAGCGCTGCATATTAATTTGAAGCCAATCGACGCATATTTGTTCATTCTACCAAATCCTTGCAAATAGATACGACCTTTGTAATATTTATGTTCCAATAAATTACCGAACGGTTCATTTCCTTGTTATAATTACTAAGGCTCGTTCAACCGATGGTAATTTGGTTTGACATGTTGACTGGAAGTGTTCGTTTCGTGTGGTAGATCGTTTGCGTTCGATAGCAAATAGATTGTGTCGATAATTTTGTAATATGGACTAATTTAGATTTTAACACGAACTATATAAGTCTAGAAATTATTAAAAGATCCTACTCTATTCTGATTACTTATAAGAGGGTCTGAACAAAGTTGAAAGGGCCTTCTATGAACGTCTCGTCGAGCCCTTTATTTTGACACCTCACATGACTTTGTCCCAAAAAAATACGGCAATCACTTACCTAACAGCAGCTGCCACCATCTATTTTTTTTTTCAATATAAAATTCATACAGCCTCTGTCACTTCGGCACTTAAGATGAATCTAATGAACCCTCATTTATTAAAAAAAGAAATGAGATTGACATAGTAACTAAATAATTTAAACATTTTTTTGTCAAAGATCACTTTTAGTGATAAGGCCGCCCATTGTGTCACCCTATGTAATGTTTTCTTCATAATTTTCTGTAATTTATATGGTGTACATAAAAAAGAGTATTCTATTCTATTCTATTCGAATAGAATTTCTTAAAAATGAATTGAAAATAAACAGATCGAAAAATTATTCTTATCAATTGATACTCATATATTATGTTCAAATAAATAGCAACTGCATTCCTTGCGATGCCGAACTTAGTAGTGCATAATTTACTACCTATAAAACAAAACTATGCCACATAAGTACAAACTTGAGTATAACACGATAAACTTACTAATTATATGTTAAATGTTACCACTTAACATGTCAATTCCATGTCTCCAAACCTTGACTACCGATTTACACGGTAATAAGATTCAATTAAAACATAAATTCAGAAATAATTAAAGCTATTGTATCTTAAATAGGCCGTAATAGACATACCATATAAATGTTCTTTGAAGTTAGAGCGTGACTGATTTGTTTACCTGTAAAAAAGAAAATCATTGTTAATTAAATGATAATTACATGACAATTTGGTGCGTAAATATCGCAGATCTTTGTTACATCTGCAATTAACCTAGACATTTCGCTTTCAAATTTTTATGAGCTCATCTACCTATGGTTTTCCTTCAAAATATGCTCAAAATAAAACAAGATATCAGTGTTTCAGTTTTCAAATTTTATAAGGACAACGAGAAGAAGAAGAAAGATTACAAACTATCCGGATATTCTCAGTTGTGGGAATATCAAATCTGAAGTCGGAATATCAAACCAGTAAGGCCTTTAAGCCCTCCCTCTATTAAAACGTAACTGGTCTAAAATGGGATTCTAATACTTTTTTTCTGTTATTTTGGAGAAACCTTCAAAAGACGCCTGGACTTTTGGGGGAAAAGACCAGGTAGTGTGGGACTTTTACCTTACTAAAACCATCCCGGTGTTCACCATCAGCACAGAGCAGCATAATTTAATGCCGCCAAGCCCGTTCCATCATCGGACCACAAGACGTACGGCGATGCGCCACCAGGACATGGTGGACATCCCTCTCACACTCACAAAACGTTTTGAGAACACATTCATTGTGCATACAGCTAGGGAGTGGAATTCTCTGCCGGATTCTGTGCTTCCTGATTGCTACAACCTGGGAGTCTTTAAGTCAAGAGTAAATAGGTTACTTCTAGGCAAGCGTGCTCCATCTTTGACCACATCATCGCTTACCATTAGGTGAGATAGTGGTCAAACGCGAGCCTATCAACAGTATAAAAAAAATTAACCCCCTCAGTGCAACGCCTGTTAGGGCACATCCCTGACGAGACCTTCAGATTATATAGGCGTACTGAAAAACAACGGTTACAATAAACGATGACTTCATACTAATCTACATAATATTTAAATCAGCACATCCCACGTAGGCAATGACCTACCTTTCTCCACGCACTAAGATACTATTGAGCTACTATAGAACATTTTGAGAGAAACAAGCAAACTTTGTCATTGTAGTCGAGGCAAAATACACGCCCGAGTTGTAAGGCGAGGCTGTTATGGAGCCAAAAGACTGGAATGACATACATTCATTTCATCATCATCATCATCATCTCAGCCGAAAGACGTCCACTGTTGGACATAGGCACATTACGAAGTAACGAATTACTGTGAGAAACGATTCGTGTATTCTTTTCATACGCTTTGCTCGATTCTGGCGAGCAGTGGGGACTGCCCAGCCACCAGACTTATACAGGGTGTAACGGAAAGGTGTGGTCATATTTTAAGATCCATCTGCCCATTGATATGAACAACTTTCTTCAAGAAAACCTGAGCATATTTTCAAAAAAAAACACAACGCATACAAATATTGATCAGCTGATGATAACTTTGTACGGAAAGTCCTATATTTTTTTGGAAATCTCCAGAAAAAAAATTGACAACCAAAAAAGAAAAACGCACAAAAATAAAAAAAAATTAACAAAGAAAATATGAAATTAGAGAAAGTTGTTTATTTCCGAACAGAACCGGTTCTTAAAATATAACCACACCTCTCCGTTACACCCTGTTTACAAAAATTATGGTGGGGGCTGTCCGACGCACTTTTCCGCATGAAATACAGTTTATTGGGAGCCTAACAGTAACTGGCTCCTACTGACTAGCAGTGTGTTGAAAAACATATTACCCTCACCCTCTTTTTTTAATTTTTGATCATTCTGCCTAGCCTTTTCTCAACTATATACGAGCATGTTGAGATCGGTAATGCAGCTGAATACCGGTTTTTTACATGGAGCCACTGCGTATCAGACTTCCACAACCTAGTCACGGAGTTACACGTTTCCCCTTGACTCTTGTCAAGGGGAAACGTGTAACTCCGTGACTCGTGAAGTCAGAAAATGTGACACCAGTCTCTTGACTGGTGTCACATTTTCTGACTTCTGACTACTCGTAACGACTATCAAAGTTCTACAAATGACAGCCGGGACCAACAGCTCAACGTGCTTTCCGAGGCACGGAGGAGTCTCGGTATGTAAAATATAGCCACCCATCTCAGGACCGACCTCGGCAAGAGTTGCTTAACCTCGAAGATCGACCCGACAGACTGTTATTACTTAGTTTATTTATTATAATTTATTGTACACCTTCTAATCACCACAGGACAAACGTTCACAAAACAAGTGTACAGTATTTAGTTTTTTCATTTATTTAAACACATTACATAATTATTACTCCTCTTGAGTTGCAACGCAGTCGGGTAATAAAAACCGTAGACGAAGTCGTTCCGCTCGTTCGTACATTAAATTCCTTAAATGCTCTAGTTTTGTGGCTCCTTTGTTTCAAGCTTACCAAGCAATTTCTTTTTACCTTAGACATTTAAAGTTACTTTTAGAACGTGTCTTTTCAAGTTAATTTAGTTAGAGTGGAATATTATAATGTACATGGAGGTTAAACGATTTAGTTACGGGCTGGAGAGATCAAATATGTGCTCGTATTTATCATTGCCATTGCCGCCCTCACACTTAAGGTGAAAGCTCCAAAATTTGATTCGCGGCGTAGCAAGTATGTATTTCTACAATTATAATCATTAAAATCATCAATATAACTCTCTCAGTTAGTATTAGAGCTAAATGTAATATTTCATGAAATCATGACATTTGGTACTAATACTAACTGAAAGAGTTGTATTGATGATTTTAATGATTACAGTTCTATAAATACATACTTGCTACGGCTGCGAGTCAAATTTTGACCAAGATACAACCTGACACTGACCTGCAAATTGCAAAAAACGTAAGAAAATTTGAATTCCACGGGCTACCCTGGAGCATCCACCTTAACGGACTACAATAGCCTAACGGTTATTAAAATGGCTACATAGAATTTCAGTTACTTTCATGAGACACTGAAAAGTCCTGACTTTAAATACTCCTCGTTAATTCCTATAATTTCTTGTCTTTTTGACACGTAGGGTTAGTCATGCTCCGATACAAGATCTCTAAATAACCAATTAACTAATCAATAAAGTCTAAATAACCAATGCACATACCCAGCCGACACATAAAAGGCCTCATATAAAATAAATAACTATGTGATTAGTTTGAAGTCAAAATTGATTAGCATGTTTCAACATTTTTAACCTGGAAAAAAGGTAAATGTGGGTGGTAAAGTGCTGACTAATCTATCTGGAAATATGGTTTCTGCACTCATCCTTTGTACGTGGTGCTGACTATTAATTTAAAGGAAAACCTTCTTAAGACGCAGTTATACGACTTTTAATGGTTTTTAATTTAATATCTATCTAAACGACTAGTTTCATTTCTAAACGACTAGTTTCATTTCTTTGAAAAAAAAATTATGTTACTCTAGACAATTTCCATCGTAAATTTATCTGAGAGTATTTGAAATTATATTTTTATAACATAGCGTAATTAATTTGTAAAGTTATGTCTAACGCGGATAAAAAAATGAGAATCACGCAAGTACTGTAAAGCGTATTTTTATGAAACCTTCTTCTTAAGGTGTATATAGCCGCCAAGTGGCGCCCTCATTGAATAAAAAATCGTAGCAAAGCGTAAAAAATAAAGATTAAAGAATCCTATGTTGCGTTTTTACAAAGAGCCAAACACCAAAAACGGCCGTTTTTGACACTTTTGCTATACTTTGGATACGAAACACTTTGAGTCCTGTTTTAACAACGTAAAATACCATGATAAGGAATTTTTGCGTTGTTAAAACAGGACTCAAACTTTAGTAACAAACGCAACATAGGATTCTTTACTATTTATTTTCTATGCTAAGATACGAATTTTTATTCAATGAGGGCGCCACTTATGGGGAGGTAGGCCCTTAAAGTGTTTTAGTTTAATATCTGTTGTTATATGTGTAATAAATTAATAAAATATCAGAAAAATAAAACGCTAGTCATAATAGAATCGTAAGCGCCTCTCGCCACAAAGGACAAGGTAAGCCGCTACCTGTCTCTTATCTAACATTAACACCACGTAATGTACTAGTACGTACTGTGCTTATATACGTGCTTTACATAGCGTAGACATTTGACGTTATTATAACTTGTGGTCAGTTTATGACGCACTTTAAGGCGACAGATTTAGAGCAAAACTATTTTGTTTCAAATTATTTGAAACAAAATAGTTTTGCTTTTTGATGTTAAGTTGGTAATACTTAGTAATTATATGGTCGAGTATCATTCTTTGACATAATTATGTTCTTTATTCATTTCGTTCAAAAAGTTGTTTTTGGTAAGTTCTTTAAAAATTACGAAATTATTGGTCTAGTTCATTTCTGCTTTTTTTACTATTGTTAAGCTCGCGTTTGATCACTATTTCACGTGATGGTAAGCGATGATGAGCACGCTTGCCTAGAAATGACCTAGTCACTCCCGACTCAAAGAATCCCCGGGTTGTAGCTATCAGGAAATACAGACCATGGCAGGGAATTCCACTCCTTAGCTGTATGCACAACGAATGTGTTCCTAATATCCTCCCCACAATATCCCAATTGTGGGGAGCGTTTTTAGTATTAGAACATACAGTTTTCATCATCATCATCCCCCATCATCCCCCATCCCCATCATCATCAGCCTTTTAATGTCCCCACTGCTGGGGCACAGGCCTCCTCTCTGTGAGAGGGTGTGGACCGTAATCTACCACGCGGGCCCAAAACGGGTGGATGGATGTCACATGTCTTCGAATTTTTGATTCTAGGACAAACAGTATTACTTTTGAATATTACCAACTAAACGGAACTAAAACTTATTGGTTCGTATAAACGGTTATAACTTAACGTGAAACCATGAAGGAAATCCTTGGTTTGGTTACTCAATAGTAATTGCGTTAAATTAACCATTTCATAGCTTAAATTATGTGTTATTAAAACCAGTATAGTAACTTGACCGGTAAAAAATACACTAAAAATCTATAAATAACTTTAATTTCGGAAGTCGGTGTTTGTATTTTTACTTCTTCGTTATTTGACACCGACTGCCGAAATTGAAGTTATTTATAGATTTTTAGTGTATTTTTTTTTTTTTGGAAGTCGGTTGTTTTTTTTGTAAAAAAGTTTATTATTTTTCACTTTTTAGTTGTTATACCCCAGAACTAAAAACCCCAATATAATGGAACGTGGAATTTAAACATTTGGAGAACACCAAAACGTCATCGAGGTACACGTATTTTCGTTTTTGTTCAGTTTCTCAAAAAGCGCTGAAGCAATTTCGATAAAATTTATATGGGACCACCTCGGGAGTATAATCTTTCGGATAAAAGAGAATTTCGAAAATCGTCTAACATCCAATGACTTCACCCGCTCTGGGTGGAGGAGGGCGTGTCAGACTCTTACTGTCTAAAACCCACCCCTGTTCCTTCCCTGCCTGAGTGCCCAGGGGTGCGGTAACTCATTTTCAGAATTTATCCGCTACCCCTAGGCAGACTTAAAGACCCCAGGTTGTAGCTAGCGTTGACCACTTGACATTTCGGTAGTAAACGTCAATCCCGTGCGTTTTGAACTTCTTGACTCTTACGTCAATGAAGAAGATTTCAAATCTAATTAGGATCTGAAACATTAGATCCAATCACCTACACACTAATAAAAATACTGGTCCGATTGTGTGGGTGGAGTTCGTATAGGTAGACCAAGTTATAGTAATAAATTAATAATATGCTAGCTGTGCGTGTGCATAGGTATATCAAAACAACCTTCGTCTCTAAGCAGAACTTGAAATGCTATCTTAATTTAGCTCAGGCTTGTTTTTGCTGTAGGTACTTGTGATATGTAATTAAGTAGTAAAAATGTTGATGTGTTAATCGTCAATGCCAATTCTGTCTTTACATCGGATTCCTTTGCCACCATTTTATACAGGGTGTAAAAAGAACATCACAAACCCGTTAACTACTTCGCTCTAAGCCACGTAGGTACTTGTCGGATACGTTTGATATTCATTGCGTTTTTGTAACTGAAAATGCGTAATTTCGAAATATCGACAAAAAAAATCGAAAATTCAGGTAACGTTTGTTTTGAAAAAAGTTTAGTTTACACTTGGAATTCATTTTCGTAAAAAAGTAAAAAAAATATGGCTATTTTGACCTTCAATATCTCCAGAACCAGTGGATTCCAAGGTATGGTCTAGTAGAAAAAAATTATCCAAATAATGGGTAGAGTATGTGGCTTTCGGCTTCGTAAACTGTCTTTTTACACCCGATATGTACTCGTATATTGATCAAAATCGCCATCCTAATATTATAAATGCGAAAGTATGTTTATTTGTTACCTATTCACGCCTAAACGACTCGACTCGACCGATCATCATGGCGATCACTTATCAAGGTGATGTATTTTAAACCATTTAGGTTCCCCACAACAGACCTCTATAAAGTCAGCAACTTGCTTTCAATTAGAAAACTTTATGTTCTAAATGTGACCTTAACCCTGCATAAACGTCTTCCTATTGACCCAACTACTCAGAGCAGAAGACGCAGAGATATTGTGGCCTACTCTCCAGGGGTTAAAACGGCTTTTGCCAGACGTCAATATGTTACACAGTCCACCTACATCTATAATAAACTGAATCTTAAGTGTGACATATATCCCATGCTGTTATACGATTGTAAAAAAACAATAGGTGATTGGTTAAAATCCCTAACATATGAAGAAACAGAAAACATTCTGATCAGAGTAAGCTAACATGCTGGATACCTACACATAGAAATACACACACTTACACACACAGACACCATCACACGCACGCACAAACATACACACAAGCACACATAAACAAACACGCACGCACAAAACAAAACACACACCTACGCACATATAAATACGTGCACTCCTCACACATCGAGAGCTGCTTAAAATTATTTAATTTCTTTTCTTTTTCTTTTAATTAGTTTCAGTATTCATTGTTAAGATACCACATAAAGGAAGAGTGAGACAGCTCCGACACAAGTACTTTGTAACTTACTGGGGCTGCCTCAGTTTATGTATGACACAATGTTTGAGTTTTAAATAAACATTTTTGTATTTTTGTATTTTGTATGACGTTTTGAATAATATGTTGTCAAAAAAAAAAGATGTTCCCGAGGGAAAGAACAATTACTTTCGACAGTCACAAATATTTCAGACCGCCAGATTGTGTCTTTCATTTATTTTACTCCCGTGCGAAGCCGGAGGTTTAAAATAGAGTCTGAAGATAAATTGCATACACACACACACACAGAACACACACATGCATAGAACACAAACACACACACACACAGTACATTTATGTAAAGTTCACTACTATACTGCATTCATTGAGCTGTGTAATCTAACCTAACACTGATGGAAAAGTTACCCTAAACTTATTGACGGAGAGTTCACTACTGACCTTCCTCAATTTCCTATTCTAATCCATAAAATACACCGTAGCACAAACCTCAAGAAACAGTAAACGTCAATAATGAACGAAATTCCACAATGACGCAATCTCTATCAAGCGGCCGATCAACATCAAACATTTCAGCGTTGTCACGCGTGGCTTGCGCGGGCGCAGCGATTTTACTAAGTTGGGAAAGTGCAGTGCGTTTAATATAGTTGTTTTGATTTATAGTACTGTGATTAACCGATTAAAATAAATATATTGAAATGCTAATTGCTGTTTTATTTAATAACAAATTTTGATTTATTTTTTAGTTTAATTTGTTGGTGTATTATACAAACTTTACTATTTATTACTATTTATATATCTTCCCTATATTCCCCATATTTTCCTTATTGCTAGATTTTTCTTTATTTACCTCTCGAAGACTCGACAGTGGGTTAACAATTTTATTCAAATAAAAAAATCGCTAAATAAATAAAATTGCATCTCAACAAATTGTGCGCTATAATTTGTTAATGGATGCAGAAAATTATATTTACCTAATCAAAGTCAGATGGTTCAGGCCATTGATTGAATGATAACTAAATTATCTGACGCGAACAGCTCAGCAGGGAGGCGACGGAGCGCGGCTGTTCAGACAGAATGACAAGTTACAAACTGCGAAATCATTGTAACATTGTTGAACTCTGAAAGATAAAACTGAAATGTTCTCAAAGACCATTGTACTTTAGAGATGAAAAATGGTCATACACAGTTTAACTCTGCCATGCCAGTCCGGTCATCAGACAACAAGACATGTGTACAGTGAAGTGCCACCGTTACTTCTAACCCTTTGACATTATGAGCATTGATAAGGAGTGCATTCCCTACAGGAGTTTCACTACAAGCTTCATTAAATTGAGAATCTTTAAGTCAAAGGTTACTTTAGGTTACTTGAAGGCATGTGTGCTCCAGCTACGACCACATCACCGCTTATCAACAGCTTTTTTTATTTTTTTGTACGATTGTGGTCAAAAATGAGCCTATCAATAACATAAAAAACAAAAGAGGGCAACACAGTTTTTTAAACAAACAATTATAAATGTTCTTATTGTCTTTTATGTCATCATATTCACCGAAGATACCCGAGTTCATCCGATCAAAGCCGAAGAGACGTGCGAACAAAAACTATCGTTCCACAATTTATGATGAGAGTATAATTAGAAAATTTCGTAGCCACTGTTTTTGCATTGCGTGTTGTTGCCTTAATCAATTATCGAATGAATTGAGAATTTCAAGAATATACAAGTCAATGCTTCTGTGGAGAGGTGTCAATGTACTGTAATTTGTGCATCATGTTAATGACCTAATGAGAAAAAAAAACAGATTATTTTTCTCAAATGGAATGAGCATATTTCTGAACAGAAATTATTGATGCGTTACAAATTAAACACCACAACAACCAACAACCAATATGTCACATTAATTTTGCGTCAATATTTGTTGCAGAATTTGGGCCTAAGTTTCATAACGAGTCGAGTCGCAAAGGACCGGTTTCCAAAGAAAACACCTGAAGGTGAGGCTTCAAAAGCAAAAACCATGCATGTATGGCAAGATGAAGAAGACATAAACAATTACAAAGCCGATTGAAGAACCACACATAATAAATGACATGTCTGGAAAGTGACTACTGACAAAAAATTGAAATAAAGGCAAGAGAGAATCAAAACGATGAATTAAAACATCGTGAGGAAACCGGCTTAAACTAGAACCAAAAATTCGAAGACATGTAACATCCACCAACCCGCTTTAGGCCCACGTGGTGATGGATTTACGGCCCACATCCTCTCACAGAGAGTAGGCCTGTGCCCCAACAGTGGGGACATTTAAAGGCTGCTGATGATGATGATGAAAGGCAAGAGAATGATGATCATACAAATAATATAACACCGTGGATTACGTGTTTTCATACAAGATACCAAAGAGGTTGTGTTTCAATTGATAAATGTAGAACATTATTACATACATGTCTGTGAGAGCAGTTTTCTTACATAAGAACGAGTTACTCTTCATGCCATCTTGTATTACATAAAGTAATGTATTTCACTGGTTCAGTAGTTCATCTTACGTACAAATTGATTATTATAATAAACAGGTATTACTGTTAAAGATTATTAGTTATCTGTAATTAATTCTAATTGCCTATTTCATACCATCTCTTGGTACTTAATTCACACGCAACGTAATAATTTTTTTTTAATGATTGGTTATGTTAATATTTAATTGCAAATTAAATTGTTATTGAAAACTAATTACCTGACCTTTGATGTAGGTATTTATCAGGCAAGAACGTACTCGTACATAGAAATATAGACGTTTGATCTAAAAGTGATAATTATCGGTATACCTATACGGAAATAGTTAATGTTAAAACCTTTATTTATTTCTCAAGATAGAGTCCTCAGACGTTGATCCAGCAGTCCATCGTGTTCTAAATACTGGTTACTCCCGAAAAAAATTATTTGTCAGCTCTTCCTGAATAAGTAGAATCCTTTACTTGAAAAGCAGCCATCACTACATTATTTTCTTCAAAACTCTTGCCCCTGTCGAATTTCTTGAGTCGAAAATTTAATAAGAGAGGTGCTGCTCAGTCTGGCGCTCTTCAAAATGAAATGTCAAGTCGCCTCGACTTTTGCTCGACACTAAACATTTACGGATGAAAAAACCAAATGACACTTTACCGACCTTTTTTTTGAGGGTGGGTAACCGTCAGGTGACTTCTCCCGCTCTGGGTGGAGTGGGAAGGAGCGTCAGACTCTTACTGACTAAAACCCACCCGTTTTCCAAGGTAATTCTTTCGAATAACCCCACGACCCACACTTTGCCCAACCTGGAAGCGAATCAAAAACTTCACAGCAGCAGCGTTAAGCTTTGTGCTTAGCGCTGCTCCTGTTACGACTAAAAAAGATCACAATGACGATTTGATTCTATTTGTAACAAGAATTTCATTCATCATCATCTGCCTAGCCTTTTCCCAACTATCTTGGGGTCGGCTTCCAGTCTAACCGGATGCAGCTGAATACCAGTATTTTAAATGGAGCAACTGCCTATCTGACCTCCACAACCCAGTTACTGGGTAATACGATACCCCTTGGTAAGACTGGTTGTCAGACTTTCGGGCTTCTGACGACCCGTAACGACTGTCAAAGATCCATGATTGACAGGACCAACGGCTTAACTTGCTTTCCGAGGCACGGAGGAGTCTCGGTATGTAAAGATGGTCACCCAACAAGAATTGCATTAAGAAATGAAATTATCGTTATAATTATCACATTTTTAAACAATAAACATTAATTTCGACCATTGAAAAAACAGAGGTAGTAATTAAAACATTAACACGAATAGCATCTGTAACATTTTAAAAAAGAATCACCATTTTGCAATCAATGCAAGACAAAAACGGTAAATGATGTCGGAGCAATTAGCAGTCATAACGTGAAGTGCTAAAATGGAGTAACAGATGTAATATGATTTAATGGCGTGTAACGTAACAGTTTAACAAATCGTGTGCGCGAATTGAAAGGAAAAAAAAACACAGACGCAAACCTATAGATATGCTCTGCATGAGTTTTATTGGATTTATTTGTAAAGATTTAAGACCTGTCTGAGCTTTTATGGCATCGGAAATTCCGGAGTGATTTGTTTTTCTTTTCCCTAGCATAATCAGCCTGTTAACGTTCCCACATTACATTACATTAGTTTGCATTGCTGGTACATAGGTCTCCTCGCTGTGAGATGGAATGACCCTTACCTAGCTAGTGTTAATTGTCGTAATAGATAAAGAAAAGGTCATGCGACATTAGAAGAGCAGAAGCATTTTGGACTCTCATGAAGATCTTCAGGAGAGAACTGAAATTAACAAAAAAACATGCATTCTGTCAGTCGTCAGCGTTTACTACTGAACTGCCGTATACCAGCTCAAGAAGAGGACGAGTTATTTACTACTGAACTGCCTTATACCAGCTCAAGAAGAGGACGGGTTATTTACTACTGAAATGCCTTATACCAGCTCAAGAAGAGGACGGGCTGTTTACTACTGAAATGCCTTGTACCAGCTCCAGAAGAGGACGGGTTATTTAAGCTAGTACCAAATAGTAGAGAACTGCCTATAACCAAACGTACAACAAACTGACATCACACCAAGGTCATATTTCCTTTACAGGCTGAAGTTTTCTAACACAAAATTACAATTTACATTATAATTTGGGTATTTGCGTAACGTTGTGGTCGATTTGTGGTTGGTAGTCAAATGTCACTTGCTTTCCTTTAATGGCCGTTCCACAAGAGTGGTGGCTAAATTGAGGACTACTTACTATAGCAAATCGCTCAGCATTCAACAGATACTCAATATCATGCCATGGGTATGGAGTAAATGCTACACAAGAAATAGTTACTTCGGGAAAGTATTTCTAGCCAAGCAATGCTTTGCTGTTAAGAGATTATAGTTGGATGTGAATTATAAGCTCAAAATACTTATCGGCCTGACCTTTTTAGGGTTCCGAAAGTCTAAATGATTAACGTAACCCCTATAGGATCACTCGTGTGTCTGTCTGTCTATCTGTACGTCTGTCGCAGTCCATTTGCTCCGAATCTACTGGACTGTTTAAGCCGAAATTTGGTACACACATGTTTATTGGTGACCCAAATACGAAGGTGTAACGTAAATGAACGAATTTGGAATACGGGGTTCACTTTTGAATAAACATGATTTGTTCGGAACCCTTTGCGTGAGAGTCCTACTCACTCTTGGCCGGTTTTCTTTGTTATCTATGCGAAATCTTCAAAAGACGTCTGGACTTTTGGGAAAAAGATAAGGGAGTGTGGGGATTTTTACTTCACTAAAACTGTTGGGGCACATCCCTGGGGAGACTGTAAAGGGGTCTCCCCTGAGCCTCGCTGTGCACGGCAGCACGTGATCACAGTGGCACCGTCTTTCCCAGGGTCACTCGGCGGGCGGACAGAGTCCCCACTCTGAACGACCGTGACCCCAGAGTCCCGCCATCTTTATATGGCATAGGCCATCCGAAGGCTCCCGTCATCGAAGGGCTATTTGCCAACCATACCTAATCTCACCAGAAACAGTCTATTGTTAACAATAAGTTCAAGGCAATTCATCAAAATCTCATTTTCGAAAAACACTTGCTTCAAAGAAATTGCGACACGAAGCCGCTAAGAGAATATTTAAGACGTTAACAATTATGTACTAACAATAACAATACTGCCGAATGTACGGCACATAATGATAAAATGTTTCCCAACCCGCTATTATATTGTTATCTTATAAATCTCATACATTTCTGAAACGGTACCTTTCACTGAGACTTAGCCGATGAAGGATAATCTCCGAGACACACCGAGTTAAGATCAATCATCAGGAATTAATTTTTAGATAATGGTACGGTTGGTAACTATCGACCATATACCAAATTGTTAAGAAATTTGTTAATAAAGTGGATTATGTTCAACTGTTACAAAAGTGAGCTGTAATGATAGGTAAGTGTGTGCTGTCAAGATTTGATCAATTAGGTCTCTGTAGTCAAAGTTGAAATCTAAAACGACATGTTTAAGGTTGCAATCACATTGATCAATGAAAAATTAGATATGTCGTTTTTGATAAGAAACTATCAAAAACTTACAAATTATTGGAATGATAACATCTCAACAGAAATAATATCATTTACGCAATCAGTAGGGCCATTGTTTAACAAATGCCGAATTAAGATAAAAAAGTTTTAATTATCTCCTTAGTAATGAATGAAAGTGTTATGTTCGGTGTCTAAAAGGAATTCCCACGTTAAAAAGGAACTTTCTCTGAAATGTTCACATTCAATGTTAGGATGTTTGTAATATTTTTGGAATTAAGGCATTTATTTTTTAGCCTCATATTGTTCTTGCAAATACTAGAAAATTGTTACTGCATATATCTACGACTAAGGCTATAATTGTAAATGAGCCATGTTGATTCCTGATGGCTGGCTTTTTTTATAAACGCTTTGAGAAAAGAAAGAAAATACGTTTATTTACGGTAAACATGACGCAAAAGACAGAGAAACACAACAAAAAAGAAAAAGCTGGGGGAAAACATGCGTCACATCCACGCAAAACGGCCATCGCTCAGCTTAGTGCTGTGACCCTATGTGAGACAGAGCCCCAGCGCTGGTTTTCAGCGACAGCCGCAGTCATTAGTTCTATTTTTGGAGGAATTCCATCTATAAATATTCTTAAATCGTACATGCTACAGCAAAAAAGTGGCGGTCTTTCAGTTGCGGTCTGTGATTAAGCTTTGAAAAAAAAAAAAGATAAGCATACAACCGGATAACAGTAATTCAACAGCCTTGATTCACACTCTTTATTGACCTACTTTTAATCATAAAAAGGCAATTGATTCCCATCACATAAACCATATATGCAAAAAATTAACCGGACAAGATATTGGGTAACAAACTCATTTTCAATATATTGGCCTGTATGACTAACCATCCTAAATGCAGTCACCGAAAAAATAAATTTAAAAAAACATTAGGTACTTAAATAATAATGATTAAAACTAAAACTAATGCAACTGCATTAAAACTAATTGCTTCCTTGAGCTAAAGGTTAAGTAAGTGGAAATTGACATATGGATATATAAAAAAAACATGTTTAGAGAGGTTTGGTTATGTAGGTCAGATACTGAAGAGAAGGTTTGCTTTATTTAATTTGTAACAGCTTAATTAGTTCAGAGAAGAATAATCAGTAACGATTATGCTCTGCACAGTGATATTCAATCGGGCGATAGCGAATACCGAACTGTTTCTGTCGGTTGTCGTGGTATGGGTATGAGATGCGGAGGAATGAAAAAAATGTCGCGAGAAAGGTCTTGTGTATTAATGTGGATGGCTATAAGATTAGGGGAAGGTCAAAGAAATGATGGATGGACTGTGTGAAAGAGGATATGGATAAAACGAGGGTGACTACAGAGATAACGACTAATAGACAAGTATGGAAAAAAAGACATGTTGCGCTGACCCTTAATAAATTGGGATAAGGGCAGGAGAATTATGATGATACCGAATATCGAAATGCCAAATTGTTTGGGAATGACCATGTGATATTTCGGAAGCGAATGCCAATCCCGAAAATCTTTTTTGCATATAGAATGTGATTTTTAATTATTATTATTGAAAGAGTCGCGTTTGACAACTACGAGTATCTCACCTGATGGTAAGCGACGATTTGGTCGACAATGGAGCACGCTTGTCTACAACTTTGTTACCATAAGCCAAACTCTTTTTAACCGACTTCCAAAAAGAGGAGGTTCTCAATTCGTCTGTAGGTATGTTTTTTTTTTTTTTTTGTATGTATGTTACCCGATTTCTCCGTCAGTTGTGAACCAATTTTCAAAATTCTTTTTTCATCTGAAAGAATATACTCCCGAGGTGGTCCCATATAAATTTTATCGAAATTGCTTCAGCACTTTTTGAGAAACTGAACAAAAACGGAAAATACGTGTACCTCGATGATGTTTTGGTGTTCTCCAAATGTTTAAATTCCACGTTCCATTATATTGGGGTTTTTAGTTCTGGGGTATAACAACTAAAAAGTGAAAAATTAAAAACTTTTTTACAAAAAAAAACAACCGACTTCAAAAAAAAATACACTAAAAATTTCTAAATAACTTTAATTTCGGAAGTCGGTGTCAAATAACGAAGAAGTAAAAATACAAACACCGACTTCCGAAATTAAAGTTATTTAGAAATTTTTAGTGTATTTTTTTTTGAAGTCGGTTGTTTTTTTTTTGTAAAAAAGTTTCATAGACTTGCAGAATCGGAAGCAAAATTCTAGAACAAAAAAACCGCGTCTTGTATCTTTCATTTAAATTTTTAATTGAAGTTTTTTGAGGTAATCTAGAGATTACGAAAATTCGAATGATACAATATGTTCTCATTTCAGACTAAGTAGCTGAGTAATTCCTATATTTCTGAACTACAAAACTGTTATTGTCAAAAGCAGAATACATTTCAATGCTCTCCAGTTAAAATCTCCATCTCTCCAAAGTTATAACAGATCACACTCACAGCATCATTCAGAATGTCGTTCAAACATGACCATCATCTTACTTTTACATCAATAAACAGTTAAATAATCAGTTCACGCTTGAACTTTTGACCGCAGCTTCTGAAACCGATTTTTGTTGCGTAACCAATGAAGCTCGTAGCCTCGGACCTGTCATCAAAATTGACTATAGACCATATCTAAATTACTATGTTAAAAAAGTCTTGCCAAATGGTAATCGACTAGTATCAGTGATAATGTGATCTTATAAATATATTCGTCGACTAGCTTGTGCCAGCGGCTTTGCCCGCGTGAAAGTAATACGTCCCCATTATAAATTATAGCTTAAGTACTATTCCAGGCTATAATCTATCTGTGTATGTGCCAAATTTCATTCAGATCTGTTGAGCTGTTCTGGCGTGATTGAGTAACAAACATCCTATCTATCTATTCATTATCCATCCAAACTATCGCATTTATAATACATATTAGTAAGATAAGATAAATAGTTTGCAATGCTAACTTTGCCTGCGATATTAATATGAATTGAACTAGTTATAAGCAAGATCTAAAAGGAAAAGAACGATCATATTTCGAAACAATATCTCCACTGAGAATAAAAGTCACGAAGGCTGAACAGGACTTTCGATAACTTTCGAAAGTAGTTCCAATAAGTCATAACTGAGTCATGAACCTATCTAAAAAGATAAAAGAATACACGTCAAGACTAATAACTCCAGTGGGTGATATCTGTAGTATTAAGTAACCAATTGTTGACCCGACATAACAGTAACAGACCCCCGTCTGACAATGATTGATTCTATTAAACTGTTAGATATCAACACGAATTCTTTATTAGAACATATTAATGTAGATGTTAAAGAAATGTCTGAAGCTTTTAGTGATACAAGGTTGTATTTAATGTAGGTTTTATTAGTGAGTCGAGTGCTTTTCTAAGAACTAGCATCAATTATATTCTGATGTGGCTTTTTAACGTATAGCTCTGGTGAGTGATAAGTAGGTCTGTGTTTGAAGAGAACTTATTCTGAGTAAGTCAGGACTGCTTAGTTAGGAAAAGGTTGCCTGAACAAAAAATCAGCCATGTCTGAGTCACTAACACCCAGAACTGGTAAGTCTAGATAGGTATACATATATACCTTCAAATGACCTCGATGTCAATTTTAATAGAGTTATACAATTAATACTCTGAATAAGGCATAAACATAACGGTAGCATAAAATAATTATATACGAGTACCAAAGGTTTTGCAATACTAAGTGAGTAGGTACTACACTTCTCAACCTGACAACCTCTAATTAGCTCACAATAACATAATAAAGAAGAAAAAAAAGTGAACGTAAATGAATTGCATAAACTTTTGACCATAGAAAATGCTAAATCATGTTGAAAGGATCACAAAAAAATTTGACCAAACATTGGAAGAAGTTTTTCAAAAAAATACTGCATAATCGTGTTACGGGTTTCGCAAAAGTAGATTCAAAATTCCAAAATTATTACGTAATCAATGTCAAATATGAATTGAATGAGGTTAAACCAATAAATTACTTCTTACCAGCTAAAAAGACGAGTCATATCTAAGATGGAACAGATGCAATCTATGATCACATTATGACAAGCCATTCACAGACCGATCCCATTCGGTCATCTAAAGACAGTTACATTATGACCTATTAGATCACAGTTACGTAAGTGAATGCACAGCCATACATTCACATAGTTGTAAATCATATTATTAATCTCTAAGTGTGTCGAGAGGAATCTAATTTAGAGATTGTTAGTAAAAATTGCGGAAGTACATCTTCTGCTGATGTTTTATTTGACACGGTAAATTGGCTGGCGAACGTGGGCATTGACCGCAAACGAACCAACAATACATTGTTGCTGCACAAATGCATCAAGTGTATTTAAGTAAATCTTTATGATCTTTGTTATTATCCTCTTGTACGAGTTTGTAGATGTAAGTGTAATAAAATGTTATCTTTTTGCAGATTAAACATACTTATTTTTGCAATAACTGCAGTTGCAGCTAGACTTCCATTGTGAAATATGAAGGAAATTGATCAATATAACGATAAGAACTGACGCTGAAATTCTGCTTGAACAAATGATTTTTTTTAATTTTTCTGCAAGAATTTTCGACATGAAATGTACATATATTATGTATAAATGGTCTTCAGAGCTATTTAAATTTAATTTAAATAAGTTCACTTCGCATGCTACTCATTGAACCAAAGGTGACCTTCATCATTTTGCCAAAGACTTAAAACCTACTAAAAGAAAAAGTTATTAAGCCGTTGCTAATTTATTATTAATAATTGTGTTACCGTTAAAAATACGTTGTCATAACCGGGTACGTGATTTCATTAGGATTATAACGCCTTTGCTATGGTAAAATTAAATTCGGTTTTAGCTTAGCATTTGACTCGTGCAGTAGCGTTGCCATAGTGAGTTGCATCATGATTGTACTTACATAGTATTAGTGTATCATTAATGTTAGATTACAGATGTTATGCGTTACAACCATATGATTCTATAAAGTAAAACTTTCAATTGTTTTGATGAACATTTCAGATAGGAATGTTCGGTGTTCCCCTGGGAACAATATTGGGTCCAAAACTAGTTTTGGTTAAAAGAAAGTACTAAAAGTAGAAATAATATCCAACATCAGATTTCAGTAAGTTAACTTTTTCTGTGTAGGTATATCATGTTTACCTTCTCACAAACACCTGACGGATTTAATAATTAGAACAAATCCTTGAATGTTTATTAAATTAAATGCCGATATTGTATTATTAAACACGTGCAGTACTTTAAAATGACGATTAAATAAAATGAGTACTTATGTAGGATACAATTAATGAAAATAAGCACATAATAAATAAACAAGCAATTATAACAACGTTTGTGAAACTTTTATTATCTAAGAATAAATATAAAACAGCAATAGTAACTTTGTAAAAAACAAAAACTCCAAAATAAATAAATCTTAGAATGTGGCGTCAAAAAAATCCTCCTGTCACTGTCGACTGGAAGTATGTCCAAAAGAAAAGTACTTTGTTCAAATCATAGTGTTCAATACTTCTAAATTGTCAACAATGTTATTATCGTTATACAAGTCTAGAACAAAGCATTTAACTACCTAGATTATTTAAAGTTAAATATCACTAACGCCGTCTTTAATTCACTATATAATAATAGTTGACATTTGTGGTTTTTATGACAAATTGTTATTAAGTACCTATCTAAGTTTTTTACAGCTCGTCAGAAGAGTCAAAAGGATAATTAAGTTAGCCGATTCTATCGGAACTAATATGAAATCATGTTGACAGAATGAAGCTCATTTTTATGATATTTTTTTTAAACAAAAAATTTAATTCTATTCTATTCTTCTAATCTAACTTCTTCTGGACTTCTGGGTTTCTGGAAAGAAGTTACTGATGCATCACAAATTATTAAACGCAAATCAAGTGATGCGATTGGCTGTTGATAATTTTTATCAACCAATTATCACCATTATCTTTTCATCCGAATGACGTCCACAGCTGGACTTAGTCATCCCGCAAGTGTAGCAACAGCGACCGGTCCTTTGCGTCTCACGTCCATCGGATATCCGTGACCCTCACCAGGCAGGTCATTGGTCCCCCTTGTAGAAGGATTGCATCGCTGCGTCTTCCGGTACACGGTTCTCAATCGACCATCTGCTCTGCTACCCTCTCCACTGCCACTTAAGTTTGGCAATTCTTCGAGCTATGTCGGTAACCCTGCCCTCCTAGCCATATGGCATTACCTGCAATAAGTCACGTGACATTTTGCACTAAACGTGAGCGTAAACGATAATAGAAAAGTAATATGGATATGGGGGCTGGTTCTCCTGCGAATATCTTAATTTCTGATTCGATCACGCAAGGAAAAGCCGAGCATAGCCCTTTCAACAAACAATCGCTGATTTTTGGTCTAGAAACTGGGTCTAAATCTAGCCATGTCAACATTTACTGTCACAATCATAACCTTTTCTCGCCACTTTACAAAAAAACCATGGTTAGAAACTAACGGATAAAATAACTACAAAATCCCGTGCCATGTCACTTTAATGCGCTACATATTCGTAGACAAAGCCTCGGTGAAAGATGTCGTGTGTTTATTTGTCAGACATGCTCACTGACTACTAATCGAGGCGTCACTATCACTTTCTCGCGTTTGGTATAGTCGCCGGATATGTTTATAGAAACATTTTTGTAGCTGTGGATTGTATTATCGAAGACTTCTGTCTTAGAAGGCAAAATCTAGCCAGGAAATAGGCATGTGTGGAATACGATAGAATTTGAAATAGAAAACCGCTCAAACTAGGTAAGAGTGTCTGGACAGCGTAACTATCTGTCAGCGAAAATGATTGTCAAAATATGGAATATGTAAGGGATTGACATGCACTTTTTCTTCGCGTCGAAGAAGATAAGAGTGTCTGGACAGCGTAACTATTTGTGAGAGATAACGATTGTCAAAAAATCGAATATGTAAGGGATTGACATGCACTTCTTCTTCGCGTAAAAGAAGGTAAAAGTGTCTGAACAGAGTAACTATTTGTCAGCAATAACAATTTTCAAAAAATCGAATATGTTAGTGATTGACATGCGCTTCTTCTTCGCGTCCAAGACGGTAAAAGTTTCTGGACAGAGTAACTTTCTGTCAGCGATAAAGAATGTCAAAAAATCGATATATATATATGTAAGGGATTTACATGCGCAACCGAATTGTGACGTGTCCAATAACAAACATTTTTGGAATGACATTTTGTCTAGAGCGTAATAGCAATGAAATTTCCATATACCATCATATTGCATTTACCCAATAACACATAGATTGCGATCATACCAAAAAAAATAAGATGAAACAGGATTAAAGGATTCAATAACTACTACTATAACAATTGTAAAAAAAAATATTGATAAGGTATAACTTTTTCCAGCTCAGAACTAAAAGATATAATTTCATAATAGATGATTGAGCTAAGAATCTCAACATTTCCTGTCAAGCAATACTTTTATTTCAACACTGAGTAATTCATAATAACGAGAAGTGCATTAGTAACACATAGCATGGTGTAGAATAAAATATCAAACTCAATACATAGTAATTACCAATAAGTAGTCTTATTTTGAAATCATGTATATGTGTGGTCATCTACTTAATCAGAAACCTATTGAAATTATTACATTTGTATATCAAAACTGATGGATCAATCAATAATGATATTTGCATAATTTCCTTTGTACTATAGAAAAATCCACGATTATAATGTTTCCAATATTAATTACTTATCATTGTTTCATTTAAAACAATAACTTTCTTTTCTACCTCGTTATTATATTATTATTAATTCCCAGGAATAGACACCGGCAAAAATTGTTAAATTATATTTCCTTTAGCTTGATGTCAAATGTTGATTTATGATCATTTATTATTTCCATTTTATGTTTTTCTGAAAAAGCGGATATCCCCGTTTTTCAACGTTTTCCTACACGGACAGTCACAATTAAATAATTAAGTGTGTTCTGTTTTTTAATATATGTAGGTACACGTATTTTTTTGATTACCTTGTTTTAAAAAATCTAAAATTTGCAAAAAAAAACAATAGCCGTTCAGTAATCGTTGATAACTTTAATTTCGGTGCAAATAATTTTAACAAACATATTAAGTAAGGTTTTCCTGCGTATACTTTACTAGGAACACATGAACTGTAACTTAAAATAACATATTATACTAGCGGACCCCGGCATACGTCGTCCTGCCCTGCCCCGAAAAGTATCATTAAAACCATCGCAGCCGTTTAGGAGAAGAACAGTGACATACCGACCGCAGCGCCGCCTACCGGGTTCAATTGTATTTTTAAACCGTCCAGGAACCCATTGAAATATACTAACAAAATTATATCCAAATCGGTCCAGCCGCTTAGGAGGAGTTAAGTGACAAACATACGTTCAGAAGAATTATAGATACTAAAACTTTCCTTGAAAATACGAATTTAAATAACGAAAACCTCATCCAAATCGGATCATTAGTTTTTGAGAAAATCGCGGGCATACGAACATACATACCCATATTCTTCTTTTTTATAGTCTGTTAAAAACCAAAAAGTTTGGTGAAAAAAGGGTACTCGAAAAATCGTAGAATGTGACAACTAACATTACACATGATTCTATCTCAAAACAATCAACTCTTCACCATATTTTCGACCTTAAACTTTAAATCTGCAGCAACATTACATGACAATATGCGAACTAATTCTTTAACTCTACTATGCACTAGATAATGATAATTTGTCAACAAACTCAAGGATCACAAGGTGTGCCATATTGTCATGCGCAGTGCATAATGTGTAAATGTCAAACTTTCATATTACTCTGATCTTGCGACCTTAATCTTGGAAACATTTAATGCATGTTAACACTGAAACAATGAGACAATTGCATTGAGGTGTGAGTGCATTATATTTTGAATAATGCAAGATGAATTTTATTGTTTTACACTTTCATGCACAGGTTGTGTGAAAATTTTTGATAACCTTCAACTTGAGAAAATAATTATAATTCTAGAGACAAGAAAATTAAATATTGATACGTCTTGAAACAACTTACAGACATAAAACACAAAAATCATCATTAAAATCGTTTAATTAACACAAGTCACAAAAAGTAGTTGCATTTGGCCCAGTTGTGGGCTTACCGCAAAAGTTCCAGTTGAGCCCAATGTCAGACAGTCAATCTGCCTAGCCTTTTCCCAACTATCTTGGGGTCGGCTTCCAGTCTAACCGGATGCAGCTGAATACCAGTAGGTATTTTACATGGAACGACTGCCTATCTGACATCCACAACCCAGCCACTGGGTAATACGATACCCCTTGGAGAATGGTTGTCAGACTTTCGGGCTTCTGACGACCCGTAACGACTGTCAAAGATTCATGATTGACAGCTGGGACCAACTGCTTAACGTGCTTTCCGAGGCACGGAGGAGTCTCGGTACGTAAAGATGGTCACCCATCCATGGACCAACCCCGGCAAGAGTAGCTTAATCTGATGGATCGACCGGTACGGCTGTTATTACTTTAGCCACGAGCTCATCTGCCCAATGTCGAAACACTATATTAATTGTATTGTGTTTATTTTTATTTAAAACAGCAACATCATTTGACTTGTGCCACCACCTTATCATAGGAATGTAGTGAACTCGCTTCCAACTTTGTTGACGATGATCATGCTTTGTTTTTTGCTTTTTGTTTTTCTTCTACCCGCACTGATATAATATAATTAGTAAGATTTAATGTTCTCATGTAAGTGACGACTGTCTTAATGAGAATAAAGTTCTATAAACCGAATGTCAGACAACGAGTGTTTTTTTTCTGGTGGGATATCACCAGATGACTCTTCCCGCTCAGCAGGTGTATTCGCTAACTCAGTTGACATCACTTTGATAGGCACTATGCAGTACATTGCTCGTTGGACAGTGATTATAATAGCACTACGTAGTACATTTTTTTTTTCTTATACAGCAAAGCAGAAATGTACTGCATAGTGCCTACCAAATTGATGTCAACTGAGTTAGGGAATACGCCTGCTGGTTGGAGCGGGAGGGCGTGACATACTCTTACTGACTAAAACCCACCCATGTTCCTTTGCCCGGGGGTGGAGGATAAATTCGAAAGAGTTACCTCGTCCCTGGGCACTCAAGGCAGGGAGGAACAGGGGTGGGTTTTAGTCAGTAAGAGTCTGACATGCCCTTCCGCTCCACCCTAGAGCGGAAGAAGTCATAGGATGATTTCCCACCCCCCAAAAAAAAAAAAAAAACCCGTGTTCCTTCAGTTGGCCTTTGCGTCCCAGACCCGCGTTGACACTCCCGAAACACTACCGCGAAAAAAAAATAATAATAATAAATAACCCTGGCTGAGCTTCTATCACCTGGCAGGAATGTCAACTACTTTGTTAACTATAAGAAAGCGCCTTTAAAACGTTAGGCAGCTATAATACAAGCCCGAAAGCGGTATAAAGCAGTAGTAGACAGTGACAAGTGGTAAGTGTTTAAGATACCGCCTCTACCGCCCTCCGTTCACATGTCATGCTTGCTATTACTGTGACACAAGACAATATTGAATAGATACCATACAATACTTTGGATATTCAAAGGAGTGATGAATAATGTTATGAATTCACTTCTAAAGGTTACCATGTGATTGATAATTTTATATCAGAATTTGTCTTTTTATTTTGTATGAGTTATTTAATTGGTAAATAAAAACAATACAAATTATGATTCTTTGAACGAAAAATGTCAACAAGAAGAACAAAACAAGAAAATTATTAAAATTATTCCATCTTAAAAGTGTTCAAACAAAATAATGCACATAAATCGACGGAAATACTTTCACGTAATTTATGTAAAAAACACCACTTGATTGCTTTCAAACCTAGATTAAATACGAGTTTTGGCTAAAATTAGCATTACTAATCAATTTCCTCGTGTTAAAATAAGCGCATCTAAAAATGCATCTGTTTGTTTACATTAAGTATGTATAAGATGACCTGACATCCTGACTTAAATACATACATGCAGCCAAGCTGTCAGGAAATTAAATATTGCTTATCACGAAGAAGGCGTGTGTTTTTTATTTCCTTTTTGTCAAAATTGTCGTATTTCCGGTTGTCACTTGTCGATTTTATTAATTAGTTACTACAGAAGTAAATTTAAACATGACGTTAATGTCAACTTAACTAATGTCAGTTTCGACATTATCTGAAGCGTTTTTACAGGTGTCTGGATATATGATGTTTCAGTGCTGCTATCTGGTGAACGTCATTTCAGAAAGCCCTCATTGCACGACTAGAGTGCGCGCACGATAAGTGTGCACGCGGCAGGTGGCACTGCGTTGCTTCAAATGGACAGCCTAACTAAATTTGGCCGTGGTACGGAGCGAGAGGGAATAGGAAGCAGTCTCCGCCTTCTGCAAAGCAGTAATGCTCGCGAAGGTGGAGGCGGGACGCGTGAGGGAAGCTCAACGGAGTGGCCTCACGGGCCCGGCCGCTACCACCGCAGGAGAGGTACTGGGCGTACTGGGCGTAGGACGTCGCGAGACGATCTCCGGCCACCGTAGACCCGGGCCTGCAGACGGCGAGCAGTGGGTAACTCGCCATCCGATCAGCACCAGGCCCGTAAGTCGACGGCGCGTAGTGTTCCACGCACGCCTCAAAGAGATTAGTGTCAGCCACCACTGACGGGGCCCATCGTGGCCGGTGCCTGCATGCCTATGGGTAGCGGAAAAATTCTGAAAATGAGTTACCGCACCCCTGGGCACTCAGGCAGGGAAGGAACAGGGAAGGGTTTTAGTCAGTAAGAGTCGGACACGCCCTCCCGCTCCACCCAGAGCGGGAGAAGTCATTGCATGATTTCCCAACCTCAAAAAAAAAAAACTAAATCTATTTTCCTTCATTTAAATAAAAACGATATTACATAACTTAAACTGTAACTAAAAGAATTAACAAGCTAGGTATAATATTAATGTAATATGTTATTTTCATTAACATAATAAATTATAAAATTAGAACTAGTAGTTCCGATTTCGACCGTGCGCAGACTTATTGTACACACGCTCTACGAATATCTACCATAGATACCAATAAGCAGTTATAACGTCTAAATAGGATCATTTACGCATCTGTGCGCAAAGAAAGTTCCTAATTTGAATAATATGTAACTCTTACAAGCCGTCATCGTAGAATGACAGGCTAACTTCTTACCAACATAATTATCTTATTCACTTCTTGTAGACTCTATTATATTGTGATAAAGATGATATTTGAAAAATGAAGAGAATGAGTTTTTCGTAATTAAATTAATTCAAATAGTAGGTTTTGCTTTACTTTCACTAAGTAATGTGTTGACGTCATGTAACGTCATACGTTGGATTCTTTTGCAGACAGGTAAGAGACCGTTGCGGTTAAATTATAATGATTTAGCAAATCATAGTAAAGTATGAATGAATGTATGTTTGTAGATGACTCTTGTAGTCTTTTATGAGTTTTACGAATTCAGCTTGAGCTGCAAAAATGCGAAGCAGTTCTAACCATAGAAACAGTGACCAAATTCACACAAATTAAATAAAAAGAAATGCTTTTTTTGCTGTTTATAAGTTACAAACAACGTCGAAACCAATATTTTTTAAACGTTAAGTACATTATAATTACAAAAATCTTTTACTGATAGAAACCTGCACTATTGCTGTGTCAGGCCTCCACTCTGTGAGAGGGTGTGGTCTTTGAATTTTTAATTCTAGGAAATGCTGGTTTCCTAACAATGTTTCCCTTCAACGTTTTGACAGCAGTGGTTATGAAATAATGTACACAAAGTAAAGCGCCTGCCTAGTTTGAACTCACGACTTACAACTTATAAGTCGCAGCCGTTACCACTGGGCCACCACTGCTCTTGTGTTTGCTGTTTTGCATATTCGTGTAAATAAATTATTTTGATTAACACGAATATACATAACAGCAATAGTGCTTAGTTAAATCAATCTACATAACCAAGCAAAAACTTATTTCCTAACTAAATGAGACATCTCAATGTTTTCAATAATAATTAAGTATCTACTAAAAGTTACATATTAACCTCTGGGCATAATAAACCTTTTAATAACGACGATGCCTTAAAAGCCAAAATGTGTTAAACGCCATAACTAGGTAATTAATCACCACGCCTTTAAAATTTATGAGTAAATTGATCTTATAGCACATTATGAGGCTTCTAATTCCATACAGAGTTACGAATTAACCTTGTTTTTTTTAATTTCAAATATTTTATTTTATTTTTAAGAAAAATAATGAGGTTTTAACTAGTAAGTAGCCTAACTGTGTATATATATATATTTTTTTTGGGTTAACTAAGTAGCAACAAATCATATTTTTATTTGTTTTATTAAAAACTAGTGACTTGCTCCGGCTCCACACGCGTATAAATTATACTCAAAAACCTTCTTCGTGTATCGATGTTTCTATTAGTCAAAATTTCATTTTAAAATCCATTGCATGGTTCAGGAGGTGTTAGCAGATAAACAGACAAACGCGGCAAGAGTCTTTGATATATACTATGTAGAGATAGAGAAGAGATAATTAATTTGCCAATGAGGCCCATGCAAACTAGCTACCTATAAATAGCAAGAGGCCTTTTACTTTAAAAAAAAACGTTGCCCCACGCTAGGAATTACTCCTGTATCGTAGGTGTGTTCACAAACATGTATAATTCACATGCACAAGACACCCAGACAGATAGTTGTGCCGGGACAACTATCTGTAGGCCATACAAATATTTGTTCCGTGCGGGAATCGATCCCGCGACACGTAGCGCAGCAGCCGAACGCTCAACCACTGCGCCACTGCGCAGACATTATTTTGTATCTAATTTTAACTGATCCTTGGCTATCCACTGTTTACATTAACGCCTAAGAGTTACCTAGGTACACCTACTTATACACTAATAAAATGTCTAACTACCTTGTAACAGCAATCGAAAAATCTACAAATATTTTTTTTTAATCGTTTCCTCACACTAAGAATTATTCCTATAGCGTGGGTGTATTCACAAACATGTAAACTCACACACAGACCCGTAACAAGTGTCTACAAATATTTGTTCCTTGCGAGAATCGAACCCGCGACACGCAGTGCAGCAGCCAATCGCTAAACTACTACGCCAGCCGTGCCGTCATATGCGAACAAAGTGTGTAGGTATTACGGTTACTTGTCCAACATCAAAACGCTTTAAAAGAGAAACACTCAAAACCCATATAAAACCAACGACTTAAGTCCTCATGACTATAACAAAATTGAAACAAATGACTCTAATCTCCTAATTATCTCTAATAGGCCCTTTTATCTCAAATCAGTACACATCTTCTCAAACATAATTGACCACGAGGTGGTCGACCTTTAAAGTTATCATAGCTGCGGGTTACTATGGCTCTATGACCATTATAAAACGATACGCCATAATTGATGGTGTTTTGACTGGTATTACTCATATTACGTTATGCTTGAGACTTATGTGAAAGGTGATGTTATTGTATTTGATTAATGGTAAATGTGATTTGTGATGTTTTAATTCTTAACGTTTTACCGTCACATGCGTAAGGTGAAAAATTGATTCACTGTTCATTACTTTTCTGTTAAATAATAAATAATAACTTTATTGATACTAAATACCTTTGTTACAAATAGTAGTAAATAGGTTACAAAAATAATTGGTTATAAAAAGGTGTCTGGAATGATGGAAAACCTGCCTCCTAAACTAGGGGAAACCTGTGCCTTAGGAGACAGTGTTCTACTGTAACTTCGTGCACAAATACTCATTTTCTTCGCACCTTGTTCGTAGTGACCCTAATTAAATACATGATAATAGTTCTTTTAGTAACGAAACGGCCAAGCCATATATTTTTAAGTTGAATAAGGTGATTTTGTGAAGCTAGGGCTTGTAGAGTTAGAAGCTTGGCTCTACATGAGATCTGATAATTTTTTGACAGTGCGAGCCATATGGTCTCGTCTTGGCAACATTTTACATGAAAATGTTTTTGGTGGGATTAATTTTAGCAGCCAATCGGCATCACAATACATGCTTACGCGTCTATAATCTCTTTCCAGAAACCAAGTTTATAGCAGCTACTAGATGGAGTACCTACATTTATTAATGTTCTGGGTCAAGGTGGGACCTTTTTTTGGGGCAGAAAATCATCAAGTGACTTCCCGGAGCGGAGTAGGAGGGCGTGTCAGACTTTTACTGACTAAAACCCTCCCCTGTTCCTTCTTTGCCAGAGTGCCCAGGGGCGCGGTATCTCCCGCGACGCTGGCAGGATATTTTTTTTTTTTTTGACTGAGCTCGGTTTGTGCATTTAGCCAGTGTCAAGTTAAGAAAGTATTTAGTTTTTAGATAATACAGTCACTATGTTTTCCATTAGAATGCAGATGTAACACATTCTAATGTTTTTGCAGTATTTGGCAGCAAATTTATCTAGTCAGCCTTCTCTTCAAGATTCACTGAGGCAGCCAATACTAAGTACAATAAAATTCTCATCTTCAATTTGCCGAGATCGCGTCTGTTTTAATTATCCTACACCAATTTTACATCACAATATCCACAAGGAATCAATTTGCGAATAATAAAAACAGCCACTAAACTTCACTCGAAGAAATCACGCCAAAAACCGTCGGCAGGACAACAGCTTAATACTAATTATATGTACAATGTTACGTTTTTTTTTTTCTCTTCTTTTTGGGTGGGAAATCATCAAGTGACTTCTCTCACTCTGGGTGGAGTGGGAGGGCGTGTCAGACTCTTGCTGACTAAAACCCACCCATGTTCCATATGACTTGCATATGCCAGGGGCCGCGGTGGTTCTTTCAAACACAACCGTGCCAGGAAATGTTACGTCTTTTTTTTTTTTTTTTTTGGGGGGTGGAAAATCATCCTATGACGTCTTCCGCTCTAGGGTGGAGCGGAAGGGCGTGTCAGACTCTTACTGACTAAAACCCACCCCTGTTCCTCCCTGCCCTGAGTGCCCGGGGGCGAGGTAACTCTTTCGAATTTATCCCCAACCCCCGGGCAGGCATCGGCCGTGGCAGGCCCCGTCCTTTGCTGACAACTCTTTGAGGCGCGCGTGGAACACTACGCGCCGTCGACTCTCGGGCCTGGTGCTGATTGGACGGCGAGTTACCCACTACTCGGGTCTACGGTGGCCGGAGATCGTCTCGCGGCCCCTGGCGTCTCCTGCGGCGGCTGCGGCTGAGGGCGCTAGGGCGACTCGGCTGTTGTTGAGTCTCCCTAACGTATGCCGCCTCCCTCTTCGCGAGCATTACTGCTTCGCAGAAGGAGGAGACGGCCTCCCATTCCCTCTCGCTCCGTACCATGGCCTGAACCAGGGCACGGCGCGAGAGGTCGCTGCCGCCTATCGCATCCACGAGGACACGGCGGTGCTCTGCCCAAGCGGGGCAAACCTCCACCGTATGCTCCACCGTGTCCTCTGGGCGATCCTCGCAGTGGAAACACTCGGGGGTCACCTCCGCCTTGACACGACACAGGTACCTCCCGAAACAGCCGTGTCCGGTGAGCACCTGCGTCAGGCGGAAATGTTACGTCTTAACATGTCAATTTCATGTCTTTAAACTTTACTAGCATTATACATGGTAAAAGAAAGAAAGAAAAAGTATTTATTTGCCACAAATTAACGACATACACAACAATATGATTTTGCTAACTTAAGTCTTATCTTAACCCTTATAATAGAATTCGATTAAAACATTAAATTCAGAAATAATTAAAGCTATTGTATCTTAAATAGGCCGTAATAGACATACCGTATTAATTTTCTTTAAAGATAGAGCGTGACTGATTTGTGTACCTGCAAAAAAGAAAAACATTGTTAATTAAAAATTACAATTTGGTGCGTAAATAACGCAGATCTCTGTTACGTCAAGTTTAGACCTAGAAGGCAAATACATGGAACAATCCAAAAATTACACTACTCTAGATTCAATAAAAACAACTTACTAAAACGAATACCCCAGTTTTCCTTCTACAACCAGCAAATCAACAAATGCACAAACAAATTGCCTTTAAACTGGCTACATTAACCAGTATTTATTAATATCCCGTAATTTGCTTGAAAATATCGCTCTACTCCAACCGGGTCAAGTTTTCACAGCCGTTTACTTAGATTATGATCTGCTGCAAATACCTAGATCTGATATACCTATGAAACTCGAATTATTCACAAGTGGAGCATACAGATAACATAGAACCTTGAATGCATGTTGGATAGGGGAAATCTTAGCTATGACTCTGCCCAGGGGTCGTGGATAAATTCGAAACAGAGTTACGGCGCCCCTGGGCACTCAGGACAGGGAAGGAACAGGTGTGAGTTTTAGTCAGCAAGAGTCTGACACGCCCTCCCGCTCCAGCCAGAGCGGGAGAAGTCATTGGATGATTTCCCACCCCCAAAAAACAAAAGTTATGATACCAACTACTTGTCGCGGGAGTGTTCGAAAAAGTCACCCCAACCCTGGCACAGGCATGTGAAGGAAAACGGGTGGGTTTTAGTCAGTAAGAGTCTAACACCCTCACCGTCCCGCTGTGGTGCGGGTGCTGGGTGGTCAGAGCGAGAGAAGTTATTTGATAATTTCCCACCCTAAAAAAAAAGCTATGATGCTACTTTGGAAAGTAGAGAAAGAAAATGGTGTTAAAGATTCATTCGTCTTTTACCAAACATCATTTTCTTGATCTAAGAAGTGGAGAAAAGTGAGTCAAGGGATAAGTCTTTTACTTGTAATTTTTGTCGATAAAAAAGAAGTTGCTGCGCTACTCGTAACTTTTACATGTATTTCAAATTCAAAAATATTTATTTGTGACACATAGGTATAATGTTACATACACACATATTTTGTGTAATACTCGTACATTGTTTCACTATATACTGCCTTGTTAAGCATACCAAATTGTATACATTGTGTACAGACCAAATTGAAACAACATAATTCAAAGAAAGCTTAAAAAATCTTTGGATATAAAATATCTTTACACAAATAAGAAATGCTTTTGATAAGCAAGTGCAATAAAAGAAAAACTTTTACCAAGACAACTGAATTTTTTTTTCATACAACTTTTCACACATTTTTCAATATTACAAAAAAAAGCCTAGACTTAATTTATACATAATATCTGAAGTTATTCAAATCAAACCCAAAACCTTGGAACTTGAGCCAAAACCTCAATACATGCACAATTTAAGACACCAAAGTTCATCAGTATTACGTTCACATACGTTCTCTTGCATTTCTTAATCTCGTGTCAATCACAACTGCGAATGCAGGACAGTGCATGTATCAACGTCAAGCTCTCCAGCTGTGAAGGCATATCCTATGTGTGTAGAAATAGTACCTATTAGGTTAGTTGTCGTGTGGATTGCAGGTGTGGTTTGATCCTCATCCTGAACTAGGTATTAGAATGTGACGTGATTTATGTGGGTTGCCCCCCTAGCCATATTACTTTTCTATTATTGTTTACGCTAACGCTTAGTACAAAATGCGCATTTTACTTTTCTATTATAGTTTACGTTACGCTAACGCTTAGATACAAAATGTATGGCAATGACATTACCTGCGATAAGTCACGTGACACTTATCTACGCAGGTAATGTCAATGCCATACATTTTGTAGTAAGCGTTAGAGTAAACGACAATTGAAAAGTAATATGGCTAGGGGAGTAGCGTAGATAAGTGCCACGTGACTTATCGCAGGTAATGTCATTGCCATACATTTTGTACTAAACGTTAGCGTAAACGATAACAGCAAATTAATATGGCTAGGGGGGCAGGCTAAGTAGGTAGGCATTTTATACATAGTTACCTACATACTCGTACTAGCAAATTGTAGCCCTAATACTTTTCTATTATCCTTTACGCTAACGCTTAGTACAAAATGTATGGCAATTACATTACCTGCAATAAGTCACGTGACACTTATCTACGCAGACAAAAATGTGATGACAAAAATCGACCTAACTGTGTTCACCAAACCTGTAACTAAACGCTGCTATTTCAACTTGACGAACATCTTAAAATAGGTAAATAATAATCCGCCCGACCGAATTTCGTTCAAATTCAAATTCAAATTCTTTATTGCATCCATAATGTACATAGAGATGGTAATTTTTTAGTATATTTACTGAAACAATTATGGACCCTGTCGGGCACAGCAAAATTTAAAAGTAGGAGAGGGGAAGACCACTTTAATATTAACCTTTTTTAATTTATGTACTAAATTCAATTTCAGTTTTTCATATCTGTCTTATTAATATTACTATTTGTTTTACTTATTTTATATAATTATTATAATGTTATTTTATAAATTATCTATTTTCTGTTCATGGTGGCCAAGTACGCAAGAGATATTATATGATAGGTACAGGTGCACTCTCAGTTTCGTTACTCTCATAGTCCAATGGGACGGCAATCCGACAAAACTGAGGAGGAATCAATTGCAGGACCAACCGCTTTACGTGTTTTCCGAGGCACGAGAGTGTCACAACACCAATTTCCAAACTCCGGGCTGGTGCAGAGTAATTCCTAATGGAAAAACCTAATTGCACTTAGTAATAATTACCTGTATGGATCTAAAATGTACTCGACTGGATAAATACTTGTCCGAAAATTAAATAGGTAGAGTGTGTGTGCAATATCTTTTAAACTAAACTACTAAAGTGCAGAGAATACCTTCAATTAAACAGAGAAGAATGATGATTTTCTTTCACAGAAAATACTCGCTTTTATGAGTGTTGATGTTTGTTATTTCAAAACAATTGCAACTTAACTAATCCCATTACACGTAAAATATTTATGTATGTAAACGACAAGAGTTCGAGTGTAACAAAAGGAATGGAGCCAAATATTTTGACACTGCTGATCGTGACGGGAATCTAAACTGTCTGTTTTACGTTTAACTTTCAATTCTAACCTCAAATTATTATCAGTACCAGTCAAGAAGAGCATATTTGGTATTGTTATTGTATTACTAAATCGTGTAAACTAGGTTTTAAAAGCTGTTTTGTTTTGATCGAGATTGTCTCGTTGGTGTAGTAGTCGCATGCACTACTGTTGAGCATGAGATGCTGGATTCGATTACCGGGTCCAGCAAAGTGTTATTGGGTATGTCATCTGGAATTTCTCAGTTGAGAAACAGTTTGAGTCTGGACTGTGCCCGATTGATGATAATATAGAATCGCCTTATATTACATAACTGACAAATCGCTTTAGATTCCGAAAACAGACAGGGATTATGTGAGTTTATTAGCCTACTTGTGTCAAGAATTTGCAATTAAGAGGCTATTTATTAGCCTTATAAGTTAGGTAATTAAAGATTTTAGACTCCAAATTAGGTGTTTATAATTAAGAAATAAGAGCTAGCTTTAAGCAATTCTGTGTGGTTTTCGGCAAAGAAAAGTGTTGTTTTTTTTTTAATAATAAATGTGAGTACGAATATGAACAGATGATATGATAAGATAAGATCGCGATGGCGTGCGTAGCCTTATAGGTACGATAGTCTGACCAAGTGTAGCAACACCTGGACATCAAGACCTCTGATGCACTACAACAGACTAAGGCCCAGTCAGGAACGAAACTTATCCCAAAATTAATGTGACAAATTGCCTACGCCCGTAAACTGCTGCGATAGGTTTTAATTAAATACAAGCAGTCAGTCGCATCACTTGACTGCGTTTAATTTGTGACAATTTCTTTCCAGAAACCAGGTGTAAAGATCTTGGGACGCGGGTGTGTTGAAATCAGTCACCGCGGCCCTGGCACAGGAAACTGAAGGAACACGGGTGGGGTTTAGTCAGCAATAGTCTGACGCACCCTTCCGCTCCACCCAGAGCAAGAGAAGTTATTTCATGATTTCGCAGCCAAAAACAAAATAAAAACCGGTCAAAAAATTATATGGCTTTGGGTCAACAAGATGCTTATTAGTTTAGCAGCCCGAGTCACCTCGTGATTGAGACACAATTAAAATCTATTGTGTCTGCTAATTTGGACGCGCAAAGGGACTTGCCCGACAAAACGGACTTCGCACATTTAGGGTTCCGTACCAAATGTATTTTTGATAATTTGTATGGCTTTGGGTCAACAAGATGCTTTTACTGTGAAAATTTTAAGAGTGTAGCTCCAACCGTTTCGCTGTAAAACCTGTGTGTGTGTGACTACGGACAGACAGCCGGATAGACGGACACGTGAGTGACAGCAGTAGCTCCGTTTGGACCCTTCGGGTACGGAACCCTAGAAAAGGTGTAAAGATCGTCACAAATAGAGAGAGAGCATGAAGATATGAAGATTAGACACTAGATATTCACATCAGGATGAATAAGATTCTTAGATAAATGAGCAATGCATATTCTAATTAAACGGCTCAGTATAATTATTATGGCGAAAGATCATTCCTATTCTATTTGGAAATCATAAAGACGGATAGGTAAGTACATTGACTTATGAATCACAGACTTATGTACAATTTCACAAACGATTTCACAAAACCGTGCTATTCTCGTAACAATGCTGAAACAATTATTTCAAACACATCTTCATTAGAAACCATTCTCCATTTATTACATTATCTATTATATGGACAGGTATTGCGTGTTAAAAACAAGATTATTTCAGCGATAGTTCAAGACAATACTAAAATGAGATGATTATCGCACTAAACTGTGTTTTAATTTAGAATAAACGCATTAATTGACTTTCTAAGTTGTCGTGTTGCGCAAGAGTGCGATGGCTAGTGGCTACTATGGCTAGGCGCGTATGGTTGTGGATTTTCTTCCTCGACGTTACATGGTTAATCCGCATTTTCCTTTTTGTGGTTAAGTTGGTAATGTTTATTATTTATTTATTTGAACTTCATGTACAATAGTGGTATATAGGCGTACCTACTTAATGCAACAAGGCATTCTCTACCAAAAGACTAATATAAATATAATAACTAAGACAACTCTTATAATTAATCTGTATTTATAAAATGGTAAACTGACTGGGTGTATATCAACGCACAGCCCAAACCGCTGGACCAAGAGACTTGACTTGAAATTTTGCACATAGATACCTTATACAGTGTAGGCATCCACTAAGGAAGGATTTTTGGAAATTTAACCCCTAAAGGAGTAAAATAGGGGATGAAAGTTTGTATGAAAGTCCGTCATTCCACGCGGGCAAAGCCGCTGGCAGAAGATTGTATAATATAATTATGTGGTTAAGGTTGTATTTTGGTTTTTACTTTAAGCCATAAAATATATACATTGTTATCTACCTAAAACTGATGAAAATTCTGTAGCCTGTAATTTTCGTAGTAACAGTGAAAATTATCTGGATTTTTTTTTCATAAGCTCCTGAATGTTTCATCTCTTGTAGATTGACTTATATGAAGTACTTGCCTACATATATGGGCATTATCTGGTTCTGCAAAGTACCTACTTCAGTACTTATTAATCAATATTAAACTGCTTACTATCTCATTGCTCGCAGAACAGGTGGTCGATGGGGCCGAAAAGTTCTGGAGTGGCGACAGCGTACCGGTAGACGCAGCGTTGGAAGGCCTCCGACAAGGTGGACCGATGACCTGGTGAGGGTCGCGGGTACCTGATGGATGCGAGACGCACAGGACCGATCATTGCGGCGACACTTGGAGGAGGCCTATGTCCAGCAGTGGACATGAAATGATGACTAATTTAGTAGTAAATTAATTAATTAATAATAAGAACAAAACAACCGGATCTCTACAATCAGAGTCAATCTAAGATATCTATCACTACAACAATTGTCATTTAACAAGCGCGTAACGATACCATTGACCATATCATTCGACCCTCGAATTGTCACCTTGACCGGGCAAAAGTGTAGTAAAATAACTACCGACGGTGTTATGAAATCTGTGACGTCATTTATTGGGTATTAAAAAAAAAAAGGTAAAAGTTATTATATAGCAAATTTCATCCAAAGCGGTCCAGCCGTTTGAGCGTGGAGAAGTAACAAACATACACACTCATGGCACAAACTTTCGCCTTTTTATTATGATATTAGTGTGAAATAGGATAGGATTACCCGTAACTTGGTTGTTGAGGTCAGAATACTGGAAACCGACTCCAACATATATAGTTGGAAAACCGGTTAAGTGCGAGTTGGTCTCGGACACGAAAGGTACCGTACGATTTTTATTATATGTTATTGTAACGGCAATAGAAAATACACTCCGTGAAAATTTCTACTGTCTACCTATTACGGTTCATAAGATACAGCCCGCTGACTGACAGACAAACGGACTTATAAGGCTTAGTAATCACCAGGCCCGTGATTCGACGGCGCGTAGTGTTGCACGCGCGCCTCGAAGAGATGTAGTCAGCCACCACTGACGGGGCACATCGTGGCCGGTGCCTGCATGCCTAGGGGTAGCGGATAAATTCTCAACATGAATTACCGCACCCCTGGGCACTCAGGCCGGGAAGGAACAGGGGTGGGTTTTAGTCAGTAAGAGTCTGACACGCCCTCCCGCTCCACCCAGAGCGGGAGAAGTCATTGGATGATTTCCCAACCCCCCAAAAAAAAACTTAGTAATAGGGTTCCGATGGTTACCCTTTGAGTAGACGGAATCCTAAAAAAAGTACACAAAAATTACAGGAAACGATACGAATCTGAGCCCTTCAGCCAAATCAAAAATTTACTTAAGTAGCTAAAAATCGGTACCTAGAGATCGCCATATTAATGTGTAAGAAAGTAATTCGATAAGTGGTTATAACCCAACAGTTAAGACATAACCTTTCCCCTGAGGGCTTACTTCTAAGCCTCGTACATAGTATCATACATTTAAAATTTAATGGGAAGTCATTAATTAATTCGAAAGCACATACAAGAGAAAGCCTCTTCCTATGTAATGTGTAAAAAGTACTTCATAGTTGTTATACTTTCTCATGATCACAGTTCGTTATAATTTTATGACTTGATTGAATTTTGACGATCAAACAAACACTTGGGTTCCGATTTAACTTCTGAACTAATTAAAAACTTCTTTAATAAACAAACAATGGGCAACTACCCAGATAACACCAAGAGGACAGATTATGATGTCTATCTTCCCTCTTGTTGTTACTCGCGGCTCAGGCTCAGTTTGTGGAACGAAAAATATTACTTAACTAGCTTAACCAGGAACACGAAGGCTGGTTTCATGTGGCGTAAGAAAAGACTGCCTGGACTTATATGGGGAGGCTTTTGCCCAGCAGTGGGACTCTATAGGCTAAAAAAAAAGATACGCTCTTATGATAGCGATTTCACCCGCGTGAACATCAAAATGTATCCCAAGGGAACATACTCCCGGGATAAAAAATAGCCAATGTGCTATTCCAGACTATAATCTGCTAAATCTCATCCAGTTTTATTTAGCCGTTCTGGCGTGATTGAGGAATAAACATCATAGCCATCACTGCGAGGATCGCCCAGAGGACACGGTGGAGCATACGGTGGAGGTTTGCCCCGCTTGGGCAGAACACCGCCGTGTCCTCGTGGATGCGATAGGCGACAGCGACCTCTCGCGCCGTGCCCTGGTTCAGGCCATGGTACGGAGCGAGAGGGAATGGGAGGCCGTCTCCTCCTTCTGCGAAGCAGTAATGCTCGCGAAGAGGGAGGCGGCATACGTTAGGGAGGCTCAACAACAGCCGAGTCGCCCTAGCGCCCCCAGCCGCGACCGCCGCAGGAGACGCCAGGGGCCGCGAGACGATCTCCGGCCACCGTAGACCCGGGCCTGCGGACGACGAGTAGTGGGTAACTCGCCGCCCGATCAGCACCAGGCCCGAGAGACGACGGCGCGTAGTGTTCCACGCGCGCCTCAGAGTTGTCAGCAATAGGGACGGGGCCTGCCACGGCCGATGCCTGCCCGGGGGTGGAGGATAAATTCGAAAGAGTTTCCTCGCCCCTGGGCACTCAAGGCAGGGAGGAACAGGGGTGGGTTTTAGTCAGTAAGAGTCTGACACGCCCTTCCGCTCCACCCTAGAGCGGAAGAAGTCATAGGATGATTTTCCACCCCCCAAAAAAAAAAAAAAACATCATAGCCATCTAAACTTTCGCATTTATAGAAACAAGTAGCAAGACTAATGTGACAATAGTTTATACGTGTTTAAGGCGCAGTTGTATGCCAACGACCTTGAGTAGTTAGCTTGCGTGTCCTGTGCTGAGCTCACGCAACGCGTCGTACGTCGTAGTAATAGGACTCGCCCATCAAGGAGCACTGTCAGAAATTAGACGCATTATGAATTTATTACACATAAAAAAACAGGTATTAAACTTAGACTAAATTATAAATAATTAAATTATCTTTAAAATGGTGAAGTTTTCATAAAAAATACTATTTACAGTTTAAGCGTGATTCTCAATTTTTATCCGCGTTAGACACATATAATTTCAAATATTCACAGATCAAATTACGACGAAAATTGTCTGAAGTAACATATATTTTTTTCAAAGAAATAAGACTAGTCGTTTAGACGTGATGTTCAATTAAAAACCATTAAAAGTCGTACAACTGTGCCTTAACAATTTATCACATTAATTTTGCGATAATATATTGTGAGTTAGCAAAAGAGCCTCCTCCAATTGCGCCCTATTCGTATGAATCCCCGAAATAAGACGTTTAACCAAATAAATCCAACACATTTCTTCACAAATAATAAGAGCCAACAAAAACCGTTCTGCATTGAAATTTCACATAAAAAATAAAATCTACTCTATACTCGTATACACTTAAATCAAAAACTCCTAACTAAATCAATTATAAAATATGGCGTCAAATTAAATAACTTGAACATTAATCTAATTTACCACGATTTTCTTTTCTTAACGGAAAATCATTAGGGAAATATAATTGAACTCAGTAGTGAAACCTCAAGGCGTGGTGTCCGCATTACAAAATTATTTTTGTACTGGTAAGGTAGGTTTTCTTATCGAGTAGGTACACGTCTCGGTTTAAAGTCGATTATATGTGCATACTATTTGTCGGCTTGTATTGAGGTTTTTAAAAAGTTACTGCAGGAAATTACACCGGTTTTTGGACTACCGTAGGTACCTAGTGGTTATAATTAATTTTGGGACTTTTCGTGAGAAAATCCGAATGGAAATCCCTACTGTGGGCAAGGATATGTAGGATTTTTATCCTTATCTAATTCTTAAACAGCCTATGGAGTGGAATCGTCAAGGGAAAAAAAAGCGTGGCCGTCCCCGTCAAATCTGGCGACGCACCGTGTTGACAGAAGCAACGAGCATCGAAATGACGTGGAGCGAGGTGAAGTGTGAAAGTCTAGACCGCTCGCGATGGAGTTCTACTATGGACCCCCTTTGCCCCAACTAGGGGGCATAGGATCTCAGGTCAAGTCAAGTCAATACAGTAGGTATCCTCTGTATAAAACAGAACTTTTCATTGCAACGTATTGGTGCTCAGAAATCCAGGGAAAGTGATGGCATGTTTAACAAACTAATGAAAGTGGAGATTTTAAAAGATAATACCAACATATAAAGCCTATGTGCGTTGCTAATAACTATTCAGGCTCAAGTATCTACTTATTGCAGCCTTTGTGATGAGGTAATTGTCATCTGAAATTAATGACGTTATCTTTAATGTAATTTATATTATTTAGGTACTCACGTTCAAGAATAAAGAGTAATTTATATTGTCTGATTGATGGATTACTAACGACTCTCGTGGACATATTGTATACGTCTATGAACCATAATGGAGAACGAATAGCGACATACGCCATGTTATACAGCCAAAGTGATACAAACTCATGTTTGAGATTCGAAAGATCATCTGCTTAATATTGTGTGTCTTGTCTTATCAACATCAGACGTTTATATAATTACTTAATACTTATAAAAGACCTAACTAATCGCCTAACTAAACTAAAAATAACCTAAAATATTGCGTCAAAAAATTCCTTTGAATCGCTGTCGAGTGGAAATGTGCCCAAAAGACTGGCGGCATTGCCAAGTTGTCTTATCAGTATCATAATAGAAATTCATCTCCAAATTAATTCTTTCTTGTAACAAACAACGATAAGGAACAAAAAACGATTAATGAATGTTGAAACTATGAGACATGATTAATTAATTATTTAACATTGACATAGAATTTCAACTGTTAACAATTGAACAAAAACTCGGAGCTATTGGCTAATTGGTTACGATCAACATTACTAAGGATCTCAAGTTGGAATAGGTACCTATCAAAGTAAGTCAACTTGAATTTAGAGTTTTCACGGTGACAGTCAACTTGTGTTTAGTTTGCTTGTAGATTCAGCTCAAAACGATTAAACCTTGTTTTCTTGAAAGAAATTATCGACGCGTCACAAATTAAACATAATTCCAGTGAAGCGGTTGAAAATTCAGTTAAGGCCCTACTACCGGCCAAGTGGCGCCCTCATTGAATAAAAAATCGTAGCATAGCATAGAAAATAAATCATCATCATCATCATCAGCCTTTTAATGTCCCCACTGTTGGGGCACAGGCCTCCTCTCTGTGAGAGGGTGTGGTCCGTACCAATGCGGATTGATAAATGTCACATGTCTTCGAATTTTTGGCTCTAGGACATGCCGGTTTCCTTACGATGTTTTCCTTCACCGTTTTGAGAGCAGTGATGATGAAATAATTTACACAAAGTAAAGCGCCTGCCTGGGTTTGAACTCATGACCGACAACTTGTAAGTCGCGGCCAATACCACTGGGCCACCACTGCTCTTAAAAAGAGAATAAATATTAAAGAATAAAGGCAAAAGTACTAAAAACGGCCGTTTCTGACACTTTTTCCTACTACTTTGGATACGAAACATTCTGAGACCTGTTTTAACAACGTAAAAATACTTTATCCTCTTTGTGACAAACGTGACGTTGGATTCTTTAATATTTATTTTCTATGCTATGCTACGATTTTTTATTCAATGAGGGCGCCACTTGGCCGGTAGTAGACCCTTAAGTTATCGCGCGTTTGACATTTTGTCACATTCTCATTTTATTTCGTAACTGGGCCCTAGTATATTAACAAACGCCATATACATATATTATCGTAAGTAGCATAGTAAGATGGCTGCCTGCTATCCAACGAACCAGCAAAAACTAATACAACACTCTCAATGTAATATTTTGTCACAAAGTATGGCACAGCTTAATTTAGTGAAAACAAAATCTTAATCAGTCCTGTCAATTGGTATTAGAATTTATTTACTTAGAAATTATTGATAATTATTTTAAAGAGAAAAATATTGAAACAATAATATTGCAAAAGGCAGTACAGAACGCCTTTTTTGTGGGGTTTGGCAATCACACAATGACTTCTCCTGCTCTGGGTGGAGCGGGAGGGCGTGTCATACTTTTACTGACTAAAACCCACACCTGTAACTTCAGTTGCCTGAGTGCCCAGGGGTGAGAACAAAATGCCTGATTTGGCAGTTTCAGATCATAATTGACCACTCGATTTGCAAATGCCCTAATTAGAATAAATGATTTGACTTTGATTCTGAATGAAAACTTCACATAACAAAACGGCTGCCTGTAAACAGGAACTTGCCCCACACTAGGAATTACTCCTGTGTCGTGGGTGCGTTCACAAACATTTAAACTACACAACACATATACACAACAACACATACACATTTATACTTACTTTCATTAGTTTGTATATACAGAGTGTAACAGAAATTAGTGGTCATATTTTAAATTCTGCTTCAGTCCATATAAGTGAACAACTTTCTTTAAGGAAACCATAGTCAATGCCAAAAAAAAAAATAGTTTTTCCGTACAGTTATATCAGCTGATCAAAATTTGTATGGATATTTTTTTTGGGAATTTTCAAAAAAAAATGGACTCCGTACATTTATATCAGCTGATCAAAAACAGTACGGATTTTTTTTGAAATTTTAAAAAAGAAATGGACTTTCCGTACAGTTATATCAGCTGATCAAAATTAGTATAGTTTATTTTTTTGTATTTTAAACAAAATGGACTCCGTACATTTATATCAGCTGATCAAAATTAGTATGGATTTTTTGTTTTAGGAATTTCCAAACAGAATGGACTCTGTACAGCTACATCAGCTGATCAAAATTAGTATGGATTTTATTCTTGGGAATAAAAAAAAAATGTACTTACTCTAAATGTAAAAAAGTGTATTGTCTTTGGTTGTTGGCGGACCCTGACATTAGGCAATGAACAGAAGACTTACATTGGTTGAATACGAGGCTTTTAGCATTGTTGTATGTTTATATTATTAATCTATTTTTCTGTAATGTGCGTTATATCTGTGCAGAATAAACAATTTTTCTTTCTTCCTTTTTACTCCGTACAGCTTTATCAGCTGATCAAAATTAGTATGCAAATTTTTTTTTGGGAATTTTCTATGACTTCCTTTAAAAAGTTGTTTATTTCCATTGACAGACGTAGTATCTAAAATATAACCATCCTTTTCCGTTACATCCTGTATAGGACTTGTAAAAATTCACCTTGCCACCACATTTCCTTTCTCAACGTTACTGTTACGACCTTCATTATTATATTAATAATGAAGATCTAATCATCAGATTGTAACATTAATATAATAACAATATCGGATGAATCTCGAGTTTAAAAAGTTGGCATTTTGGTGTTAGTGGATAGCTATAATTAAATATGTTAAAAGACGTGTTCAATCTAGCTTAAATTCGCATCGTTTTAATACCATCGGCCTTAAATTTTTAGGGTTCCGAAAAACGGGACCCTTATAGGATCTTATGTGTCTGTCTGTCTGTCCGTCTGTGCGTCGGTCACAGTTCATCTACTGTACGGATTAAGCTGAAATTTGGTACATACATGTATATTGATGACCCAAATACGGATGTGTAACGTAAATGAATGAATTTGTAATATGAGGGTTACTTTAGGGGTGCAAATCGGAAAATAAAAAATAAAAGTTTTCCTCCGATGAGCACCAGGCCCGAGAGTCGATGGCGCGTAGTGTTCCACGCGCGCCTCAAAGAGTTGTCAGCAAAAGGACGGGGCCTGCCACGGCCGATGCCTGCCCGGGGGTGGATGATAAATTCGAAAGAGTTACCTCGCCCCTGGCACTCGAGGCAGGGAGGAACAGGGGTGGGTTTTAGTCAGTAAGAGTCTGACACGCCCTTCCGCTCCACCCTAGAGCGGAAGAAGTCATAGGATGATTTCCCATCCCCCAAAAAAAAAAAACCGTACCGTGCTACATAACAAACGAAAGGGCTTACTGTAAGGGTCTCAAATATTTTTTTTTCATAATCTTAAAATGATCATTATTTTACAAAATAGATGAAAAATGATCATGCCCCCCGCCCCCTTATCTCCGAAACTACTGGGCCTAAAATTTTGAATAAAATACAGAAGGTGGTTCTTTACTTAAAGATTACGAGAAAATCTATAAGAAATATATAGTTTAAAAAATACCTGAAAAAAAAACATGATTTGTTCGGAACCCTTTGCGTGAGATTCCGACTCGCTCTTGGCCGGTTTTTTTTCCAGAACTTTTGTTCAGAAAAATTCATTGGTATATCAAGAAACAATGCTTTCGTTATATAGCAATCAAACAATTTAAGTAAGTAAGTAAATAGTTTATTTTCTCGCCACAATACAAATATTTTTACACATTTTACATCAATGCAATTACTAAGCATATTGTGGGAGACTGGTGCCTAAGCTAGGCTTATTGCCTGTGTTTCAGGACACCAGGCCTCCTCCTTAGTGGGTTACAGTTTGTGCACAGGATTTCACATAAGGTTGTGGTCAAAAATTTAAGTAAACAGACAAAGAAAGAAAAATCTAAATCAATGACATAGAAAATATGAAAAAATTGACAATATGATAAGATTTTGTGTGTGATTGTGAGTGTGCGTGATTGTAAGTGTGTGTGATTGTAAGTGTGCGTGAAAATGTGTGTAAGTGTTTGAGAGGGATACGGAGGCTTACACTATTACAGCAAATAGTCCTTCAGTGTCGTCGTAGCTTAACTCCTGTAGCCTGTAGCCGAATTATGCTAACTTATGCTCAACTGTCTTAACTTCTGGCGTGTCTGGCGGACAGCGCATGGGCCGTAAAAAACACTATTGTGTCAGCTAACTAGATACGCGACAACTTAATAGCGCTGCGAAGTGAGAAGTAGAAGGAGTTTACGGTCACCTTTGCCCTTCAATCGGAAAATCCAGGCTAATAATAATAGATAATAGCCACGAACCTCAACCAACACCTCAAGAGGCTCCCATTGGGTCACGGATAAATTTGAATGCGGCCCTGGCATAGGAAACTGAAGGAACATGGGTAGGTTTTAGCCAGTAAGAGTCTGACACACCCTCGCGCTTCACCCAGAGCTGGAGAAGTCATTTGATTTTTTTTTTGCCCCACACTAGGAATTACTCCTGTATCGTAGGTGCGTTCACAAACATTTAAACTCACATACACAAGACACCCAGATCCGGAACAACTATCTGTAGGCCATATTTGTTCCGTGCGTTGAGTTAACCACATTTCGCCGCGACAACTGGTCTTCCGCATTCATTCCTAACTTGGTAAAACCGAGTAAGAGCTTCATTGAGCTTCGAACAATGATACCTAAGCTGTCAACCTTACATACAATAACTGTCATTTAGTAAATATATATATTTTCATAAATCTATGCTATTGGCAACATATAAAGCACAGGCTAGCCCCTATTAAATGGGATTTCTATATGATTGGCGCATTGTGGGTACATTATATACTCATGATAAATGATTTTTATTTTGTTAATAGGTAATAAATAACATTTTTACACGTCAATATTTTTGGTTTTCCTAGCTGACTACCCTGCGAAGACACACCGAAGCAAACTCAGAGATCAAAGTCTCTTTTAAAATCCATACAATGCTATCTGGTCAAATCATATGAGACCCATGTAGGTTCATATCTGAGGTGAGTTTTTAAGGAAAGCAACACGTAGTTTTGAGTGGACCTGTCCAGACAATGCAAGCATTTGTCAGTTATCGTGTGTGTACTCACAACGTTAAGGAGCTCAACAATCCGAATCCGACGAACAATACCAAAGTAAGGACATTTGGGTATAGGCCGCATAAAGAAGGTACTCAAACTGCCAGATAACCATAACGTAAACACAACGCAGAGCAGTGGTGGCTTAATGTTATTAACCGCGACTTACAAGTTGCAGGTCCTGAGTTCAAACCCAGGCAGGTGCTTTACTTTGTGTAAATTATTTCATCACCACTGCTCTCAAAATGGTGAAGGAAAACATCGTGAGGAACCGGCTGGTCCTAGGACCAAAAATTCGAAGACATGTGACATCCACCAATCCGCATTGGGCCCGCGTGGTGGATTACGGCCCACCCCCTCTCACAGAGAGGAGGCCTGTGCCCCAGCAGTGGGGACATTAAAAGGCTGATGATATAAACACAACGACCTACATACATAGTCCTTACATTTAAAATACTATAAGTAATTTTGGAGAAAGGACCACACATATTTGAGTGGACCTGTCGAGTCAGTGCAAGCTTTTGTCAGTATTCGAGTATAGGTAAACCTCTGCCCAACCCTTCGTGAAACTCAGCCGTGATATTAGTCTTTTATGTATCAAATATAAATGCGAGTATTTTTTTCTAATCGTCGTCTGACCTTCACGAAACGAAAGGCTCGGCCTGATATTACGTCCTTGTGTCGGGAAACACTTACCTATACCACTTAGTTCTCATATTCGAGTAAAATTATGACACTAATACATGTCTACACAGCCGTACGTGGTACTGAAGTCGGAATTACGGCACTCCGTTATGTCTCCAGGCCATACTTGAGTACATAATCATACCTTTAATATTTACACATAACCCATAAAAAAATAGTTTTTTATTTATGTCCCTTTTTTGTGTGAGGTGGGAAATCATACAATGACTTCTCCCGCTCTGGGCGGAGCGGGAGGGTATGTCAGACTTATACTGACTAAAACCCTCCCCTGTTCCCTCCTTGCCTGAGTGCCCACGGGCGCGGTAACTCTGTTATGAATTTATCCGCAACCCCTTGGCATGCATGCTTTGGCTATGACTGGCCCCGTCAGTGGTTGCTGACATATCTTTGAGGCGCGCGTGGAACACTACGCGCCGTCGACTCTCGGGCCTGGTCCTGATCGGACGGCGAGCTATCCATTACTCGCCGTCCGCAGGCCCGCGTCTACGGTGGCCGGAGGTCGTCACGCGACCCCTGATGCCCAGGGCGTCTCCTGCGGTGGCTGCTGCTGGGTCGTGAGGGTGACTCCGTTACTTATTCGTAGACTATATATATTATACATCACTAAATCTTAAATTTTCGAAAAGCGAAGTGTCCAAATCCAGGCTTTGTTGCTTAAAGGTGAGTATAGACTAGAGCATTTGCTAGAGCATTATAATGTAACGTGACGTTCTTACGAATGGTACAATACAGACAAATGCTCAGTTTTCTAAAGCATTTCTATGTAATGTATCGTTCTTGAGAATGTTCGACGCTGTGTTCGACGGAATACTCACGGCGAGTGAGCATTTACCTCCATGTTGATATGTCGGACCTACAAGTTGCGTGCCTTTGCTCGATAAAATGTTACACCAAAACGCTCATTGGTTTTTAAAATCAGGTTCTAACAAAACATCGAGCGTCATGTTCGAATTGTGGTTCATTAATTTAAAAACAGCGAATGCTCGATGTTCTGTTACTAGTAAATGCTCTAGTCTATGCTGACCTTAAAATTACTTTTCGAATATTGGATTAAGTGTACTGTTATTGTTGCTGTTATAATAATTGTAAGTTATATATAAATAATAAATAAACTTGCGCCAGTAAAATACCTTATTTGTTTTTGTCCAGAAGCATGCATTAAGACAAGTAATATGTACTTCAGTCATCAGACAATCATTAGATAAATGCCTACTATGGACGATCAAACGGAATTGGACAACAACTAATCAAACTTTATTACCAGTATTGAAAGCTACTAGGTAAACTTAAACTTTTACAGGTATATGAAGAACCAATAATAACGTAGGTAATAGTGAGGTAAACCACAATTTATGTTTGTGCTTATATTTTGATGGAGGTCACAGAATTTCACATCATATACCATCACTCAATTTTATGATACCTAGAAGTTTCAAACGATTGACTTACCTAACATACAAAATCAATTTGCCCGCGCCTTTTCCCAACTATCTTGGTGTCGGCTTCCAGTTTAACCGGATGCAGCTGAATACCAGTATTTTACATGGAACGACTGCCTATCTGACCTCCACAACCCAGTTACTGGGTAATACGATACCCCTTGGTAAGACTAGTTGTTAGACTTTCGGGCTTCTGACGACCCGTAACGACTGTCAAAGATCCACGATTGACCGCCGGGACCAACGGCTTAACGTACTTTCCGAGGCACAGACGAGTCTCGGTATGTAAAGATGGTCACTCATCCATGGACCAACTCCGGCAAGCGTAGCTTAACCTGATGGATCGACCCGTGCGGCTGTTATTACTTTAGCCACGAGCCATTTTCCTAACATACAATTTTTTTAACCGTCTTTAAAACGGAGGAGGTTATCAATTCGGATGTTTATATACTTTTTTTTATGTACATTCGGGCATAACTTCGTAATTATATAGACGAATTTGCAAAATTCTTTTTTTGTTCGAAAGGGGTTAATTTCGAAATGGTCCAATTTAAATTTCATATAGATTTGATGATGAGTTTCAGAGACAACGGAACTCTTAAAAAAATGACAGCAAATCAACCGCAATTGCTGCTATCGCCTATATATGCATTGTTAACACAATTTAAGTAATGGGAAATCACAACTAAAAAGTGAAAAATTAAAACTTTTTTACAAAAACAAATAGAACCGACTTTCAAAAAAATACCAAAAAGTGCAAAATAACTTTAATTTCGGAAGACGGTGTCAAAGAACGAAGAAACAAAACCAGAAAAAAAAAGAAAGTTTCTTGCCCTTTAAAACTGAAATTACTTTAGCTCAAACCTTAATTCAGAAGATCATCAATTACGCTGATGCCTGCTATCTGAATGCCACTGAGAAGCTCTTAACTAAGCTTGAGCGCTTGCAAAACCTGTGCATTCGTTTTGTTTCTGGTCTTAGGAAATACGACCATGTTTCTCAGTTTCGCAAGGATCTCAAGTGGCTCCCTATCCGTCTTCGCAGGAACACTCGGATATTATGTCTCCTGTACAACATCCTTTTTAATCCTAAATATCCTGGCTACCTGCGTGATCGTTTTTCGTTCACTCGCCCTGCCGACGCCCCGTGTAGATACCGCCTTCGCATCATCTCAATTTCCCATCCCATAAAACCCATTTTTATTCCCATTCCTTCTCTGTTCATGCGGTAAGATTGTGGAACTCACTTCCACCTAATATCCGTGATTCTAAAAATGTCTACCAATTCAAGAAACAAGTCAAAGAGTTACCATTTATTACCTCTCCACCATTCCGTGATTAAATTTATTATTAATATTCATTTTATATTTAATTATGTACTTTGGTTTATTGTAAAGTTAAATATATTTTATGTATGAATTACTTATGTATTCTAGTCTATTTTATGTTTTCACATCTATTTATACACGCTGTGTCTACATTTCTCATCCGATTTTCCAGTCGCAGGTCTGCTGGAAGAAATTTCTTTTGAAATAAGCAGCACCACTGTGCTCATTTATCTGTATTTGTTTGTTTTTCTCTTTTAAGTGTTATTGTGTGTGCATAAATAAATAAATCAATAGATTCGGAGTAAATTGGCTATGACAGACGGACAGACAGACAGACACGAGTGATCCTATAAGGGTTACGTTTTTATATTCGTATGTTCGGAACCCTAAAAAGTGATGCGATTTTGAAATCGATCGATCGACAATCCAAAATCTGGGCCTAAGAAATGGCAGCAGTTTTACCCGAGTTAAATTGGATACAAAACTCTAAAAGTACAGTATACTAACTACAAACACTAAGAATTCTTAATGTTTATGTCAAAAATAAGTAACAATAACCTTTCAGTTAGTACGGGCGGGCGTTTTTGGGGGACTTTGACGTTCAAAAAGTGCTAATACTCTCAGCCAAGTTCTAATAAATGACTTTTAATTTTGATTTTGAGTAGTAGAAGTAACAATTTAAGCCAAAAAATGCTAATTACTAAAGTAGAATTTACCCATACCACCAGACCAAAAAGTTCTTCTACTGACGACCTAAGGTCATGGTTTATAAACACAATAGGCTCTAAACCATACGACCGAACCTTGGAGAAGCGTGCGAAACGTGCTAACCAGTGAATAATAGCACATAATGCGGATGACACTAATCAAAATAACTTTGATGTTTACATTTTTTTTAGCATTTAATCGTTTTAACGGTTACTGTTATTTTTCGGAGTTCAAGTTTTTTAGTTCAAGGAATGTTCTATGGGGCCTTTTGATGGTTATTTTAGGTTAATGAATATCCGAGTCACGCCAGCGCTAGTGCGATAACGGTTTTTGTGACAGTGTTACCTTATTTTGCTAGTAATTTCACCGTTACTTGGGGTCGGTAAATTTTTGGGGTTTGCTATGACAATGCTGCTTGACATCTACAGAAAATATGTATGTATGTGTGATATGTCTTACTATTAACATCCTTATTTATATAACTCACTAACCATATGCCTAGGTTAAACACGGATTAGCGGATTCTAATAACTCAAGACTATTTGTGTCTCATCCGTCAAATTCAACTCTATATAGAACAAAACGTCCTTTCAATGATTAGGCAGTACTTTACCACCCTCATCTACCCTTCTTCCGGTTAGAAAATGTTGAAATAACAACCTGGTAATAAAATGGTATACAGCATGTAACAAAAACCCTGTCCGTTCCAATAAAGGCGTATTCCTGGTTTGACACCAGAAAAAAACGTACCAGAAAAAATAGTAAAAAAATGTACCTAACTCATTAAAACCAAAAGTTATATATTTTTTTTTTATAAAATATGCGAAATTTTATTCTAAATTGACAACACTCCACCAGCCGGCGAAATCTTCCTATTTTTATTTCGAAGGGTACCGCCCTGCAACTGACGCGCTGTAAACACTCTTTAACAAAGGATGAAAAAGACCGTCTAGCTCAGGCGGCGCCTTTAACACGAAACTGTAGGTGAACTTTGTCGAGCGCTCAGTGTTGCCTTTGATAAGTTTTTCTTTTTTTAATTATTGTTTTTCATTGGGGAAAAATTAATTATCTCGTATCCATTAAATGATTACGTATATGTGTACGCAGTACGATACCAAATAATACCCTTCAGGATCTGATAGGGCTTTGGTTCCATGCTGTATTTACAACAAATAAGTTTCAAAGTAAGTATATTCTATTTCTTTCTATCTATCTGGACAGAGATAAGTTTTTTTAATATTTAGGTTCACCGTAAGGCCACTGTGATTAGACACAATAGATATTCTATTGTGTCTGTTTCTCCGGTAACTGACAGATTAATACAATGGCTACATGAGGCACCAAATTAGACCCTTATTATTTGCAACCACACTAAAAACCATAATAGCCACCACAATCCTCATTGACACGTCCATTAAAGATTTACCATCAAAAACGTTTAGCGTCCCATCATCTTAACAGCGTATAATATTACAAAAATCACGATAAGCGATCTAAGCGGCCAATCTTAGGGCATTTAAAACTAATGACATGCTTCTACGTTGGGCACTTAACGAAAATAAGCTTAAAATTGCGTGTTACTCAAATAGGCTAATTGCATGAGTTGATTGCTGTGACGGGGACCTCAAGTTGTAGTAGCAGTATTATTAAAAATTAAAGCTTTCATGAGCTTTAGTGTTAGACGTTAAGCCGTTGGTCCCGGCTGTCAATCGTGGATCTTTGACAGTCTTTACGGGTCGCCGCGGCCATAAATCTGACATCCAGTCCTACCAAGGGGTATCGTATTACCCAGTAACTGGGTTGTGGAGGTCAGATAGGCAGTCGCTCCATATAAAATACTGGTATTCAGCTGCATCCGGTTAGACTGGAAGCTAACCCAAGATAGTTGGAAAAAGGCGCGGGCAGATTGATTGATTGAGCTTTAGTGTTAGAAGATTTAAAACAAATATTTTCAAAATCTAAGAAAACTTATGCTTGATTTTGCTAACAAGTCTGTGTTTCCTGATAGCTACAACCTAGGGAAACTGGAGTCTTTCAAGTCTAAGTAAGTCAAGAGTGAATAGGTTAGTTCTAGGCAAGCGTGCTCCATCGTTGGTTATCGCTGAACATCAGGGAAGATAATGGTCAAACGCGAGCCTGTAAATGATTTAAAAAAAAACCTTAGCTAACGAGTTTATTTAAATGAAAATAAAAGCGCTCTGTTTACAGTACAAAAATATGTTTTCGAGCACTGGCAATACCATCATTATCAATAACTTTTACAATGGGAGCAACCCTGAAATAACAAAAAAAACAGCTGCTCAATACATTCATGTTTTACATAAAGAACACAACAAAGTGTTCTGAACAGCTGGTTTTTTTTCGCAACATTTTTCAAGAAAGTCATAAAAAAAAACTATTTAGTACGTAAGTTAGATTATCAAAAAATATTTAGTACGTAAGTTAGATTATCAAAAAATATTTAGTACGTAAGTTAGATTATCAAAAAATATTTAGTACGTAAGTTAGATTATCAAAAAATATTTAGTTCGTAAGTTAGATTATCAAAAAACTATTTAGTTCGTAAGTTAGATTATCAAAAAACTATTTAGTTCGTAATTTAGATTATCAAAAAACTATTTAGTTCGTAAGTTAGATTATCAAAAAACTATTTAGTTCGTAAGTTAGATTATCAAAAAACTATTTAGTTCGTAAGTTAGATTATCAAAAAACTATTTAGTTCGTAAGTTAGATTATCAAAAAACTATTTAGTTCGTAAGTTAGATTATCAAAAACTATTTAGTTCGTAAGTTAGATTATCAAAAAATATTGGACACGTATTTTTTGCTTTATCAAATCAATGAAAAATGACAAAGATAAAACGCATAATAGTTCAGGAGTGGGGGCTTGTTACGTCACTTTTGAGTAAAAAGTGGTACAATTTTAACTCAGGTTTCATGCGAAATTTCAACGCACTGTATCGTCTTCATTTTTTGTTTACGTGACAAAAGGGAAAACACGTGTCCGATATTTTTTGGTAATTTAACTGACGGAATAACTAGATTTTTTAGTCAACAACCCAATTCCGAAAAGAAAATTTTACTTCCCGTACTAATTTAGATCAGCTGATGATAGCTTTGTACGCAGACAGTTTTTTTATTTTTTATTTATTACCTTAAGAAAGTGTTCGTTTCCATGGGCAGAAACAATACCGAAAATATTATGTCCACGCATTTCTGTTACACTGTGTATAACCAGCCCATTCAATTATTATGTCGTTTATTCATTTTTACACACATTATTTACATTTTAAACCGACTTCGAAAAATGAGGAGGTTCTATGTTCGGCGGTATGTATGTTTTATTTTTATTTCTCTGTTAATTGAGGACACATTACCAAAATTCTTTTTTTATCTGATAGAATATACACCCGAGATGGTCCCATATAAATTTTATCGAAATTGCTTCAGCGCTTTTTGAAAAACTGAACAAAAACGAAAAATACGTATGCCTAGATGACGTTTTGGTGTTCTCCAATTACGACTATGTTTATATTCCACGTTCCATGTTATTGGGGTTTTTAGTTCTGAGGTATAAACAACTAAAAAGTGAAAAATAAAAAAACTTTTTTTTAATTTTTAGTGTATTTTTTTTTGGAAGTTGGTTGTTTTTTTTGGCATATGTTTTTTTATTAATTTTTTAAAAGAAAACATATAAAAAAAAAAATATATAAAAAATAGTAGTCCGCTGGTATCGGCAGCAGGGTCCAAGCTACCAGTGGTTAGGACTCCAGAGACAAGAACCTACTCACAATTCGAGCCGTATCGAGGAGTACTGCCTTCTGTAACAGGCCCTAGATCCAACCGCGCAACGACAGCTTCGACAGACGGTCGTCGAGGCTTTTGGCTATCAATTATTATTATTATAACTAGCCCATACTCTCCCATTACGGACAAAGACCTCTCTCCATTCCTTCCAATGGTCACGATTCTTCTTTCCAATTCTTAAGGAAGACATCCAGGCCGTCCCGCCATCTCCTTCGTGGACTGCCACGGGTGTTACCAGGCCTATTCAAAGTAAAAATAAATCACACTCGCAGTCCCAGTCATGCTATTATCGAAAGTGCTGTAACATGGCCGTTGCGTGGCGCAGCATACCAAACGTACAGCACATAGAACATTGCTCTTGCCTCGTTACCATATTATAATCTGTGTTTACATCTGCATATATCGTAGTTAGCAGTTCGTGTCCTATTGTAATTTGTTTCAAGTTATGTTGATTGCTGGTGTGAGCATCTTTAAAAGAGATGTCTTATTGAATTTAAATAATAGTAACGCCGACATTTGTTAATAAGTTTATTCTGTACTGATTTTATATAGTTCGTAATTTTGTTGTTTGTCTTATTTTCCTGTGTTTCTCTGTTTCAATTTATAAATAAATAGAGGAGAATGTATTGAATCAAACAGAGAACAGAGAAAGAAGTAAAAGTTTTGACGAGTCGAGACAGTTGGATGGTCTCTGCCCCAACAGTGGGGACATTAAAAGGCTGATGATGATGATGATACTTGACAGCTCCAGAAGGATCGTAATGTTTTTAGAGAGTTTGTATGTATGTATGTGTTTTTATATACATATATTTCTTTGTCACACTCTGTAGCCTAAACGACTGGATAGATTTTAACAAATGAGATATTATTAGATTGGTCTTGACCGCCAAAGTGACATAGGCTTTAAGAATTTTGAAATGAAACGAAAATGGAGACCGCCATTAGGCAATTAGTTTAGTCGTGTTTTTGTGTGACATGGTCATGTGGGATATCAAAATAAAGTGCTCGAGGAGAAAATTCCAAAAATATATCTCATTAAAATGTAGAAATCGAAAAATTTCAAAAACTCGACTGACAAATATTTTTTATTGTGTTTTCTTCTTTCGTTAGTTCCTACTGCCCTATCTTTGTCAGAACATATAGTTTAGTTAAAACGGTGATAGTAAATCGAATCATATACAACTGTATCTTAAGGCGCAGTTATACGACTTTTAATGGTTTTTAATTGAACATCACGTCTAAACGGCTAGTCTTATTTCTTTGAAAAAAATATATGTTACTTGAGACAATTTTCGTCATAATTTGATCTAAGAATATTTGATATTTTATTTTTATAACATAGTGTAATTAATTTGTAAAGTTATGTCTAACGCGGATAAATAATTGAGAATCACGCAAAAACTATAAAGCATATTTTTTTTTTTTTATGTTGATAGGCTCGCGTTTGACCACTATCTCACCTGATTGTAAGTGATGATGTGGTCGAAGATGGAGCACGCTTGCCTAGAAGTAACCTATTCACTCTTGACTTAAAGACTCCCAGGTTGTATCTTACAGGAAACACAGACTCCGGTAGAGAATTCCACTCTCTAGCTGTACGTGCAATGAATGTTTTCTCAAAACGCTTTGTGCGTATGGATGGGATGTCCACCATGAACCGGTGGCACTTCGCCGTACGTCTTGTGGTCCTTAGATGAAACGGGCTTGGCGGAATCAAATCATGCAATTCCGTCGCACACTCCCCAAAATGTAATCGATAGAAAACCGACAGGCTAGCAACTCGGCGTCTATGTTCAAGACTTTGGAGTTTTGACTCAACGAGTCTAACATTGCCGATGATCCTCTTGGCTCGTTTCTCAATTGACTCAAGGGCATCAAGCTGGTATCTTGCAGATCCGTCCCAAAGATGAGAGCAGTACTCCATACACGATCGGACTTGCGCTTTATAGAGTTGGAGCAGCTGTTCCGGCGTTAAGTATCGTCTCACCTTTGCGAGGACCCCCAACTTTTTGGCAGCCACTTGAGCCTTAGCCTCTATGAAGGGACCAAAATTGAGGGTAGATGTTAAAGTAACACCAAGAAGATCAAGTCGGTCGGTTATCGGCACGGTCACACCTCGGAAAGATGGAGCCGGGTGAAATTGGCTCCTTTTAGCAGAAAAAAGACACGCCTGGTTCTTAGCAGCATTGAACTTAACCAGATTGGCATCGCCCAATTCTGAGACAGCCTGCAAGGACAAGTTCAAGCGCCCAACCATAGCCTCTCGGAGAGACCGGACCTGAGACCCACTAACTCGTGCGTCTGGCACGTATCTCTCGGCAACAGTGCTGTCGTCTGCATACCCAAAGGTACCGGGTTTTAGCAGATCGTATTTTTATGAAACCTTCACCATTTTACAGACCATTTAATTATTTAGTCTCGGTATTTTATTTTGATACCTGTTGTTTTATGTTGAGGAGCTCGTGGCTAAAGTAATAACAGCCGCACGGGTCGATCCATCAGGTTAAGCTACGCTGGCCGGGGTTGATTCATGGATGGGTGACCATCTTTACATACCGAGACTCCTCCGTGCCTCGGAAAGCACGTTAAGCCGTTGGTCCCGGCTGTCAATCGTGAATCTTTGTCAGTCGTTACGGGTCGTCAGAAGCCCAAAAGTCTGACAACCAGTCTTACCAAGGGGTATCGTATTACCCAGTTACTGGGTTGTGGAGGTCAGATAGGCAGTCGCTCCATGTAAAATATTGGTATTCAGCTGCATCCGGTTAGACTGGAAGCCGACCCCAAGATAGTTGGGAAAAGGCTAGGCAGAACACACACCTGTCGTTTTATGTGTAATAAATTAATAATGCGTCTAATTTCAAACAGAGCTCATTGTTGAGCGAGTTCTATTACTGAGTGGACGTACGACGCGTTACGTGAGCTCAGCACAGAACACGCAAGCTAACCACTCAAAGTCATTGGCAGTTAATAGCGCCTTAACTTTGAAGAAAGTTAAAAGTATAATAAGCGTGTCATAACAGTTATTCACCTAACTGCGATTATTTCATTCTCTTTACTTTGCAATTGCATTATGCACGTCAAGTCAAATAAAAATTTGCAAATGCAAACAATTTTAACTTTCTATAATGTGAGTTAAATGACCGTAACATAAATATTTTTTGAGGATATTTAAATAATAGTGTAATATTTATATTACGAAATAATGGTTTCTGAAAAAAAAAATCATATTATTTAACCACATTACTTATTTATCTGTATATTACAGAAACAGCGCTTTCGAGCAAATCATTTACATTTGACAAACTACAATACAAATCTATTTTCTTACTAATAGGAGAGCTTAAATGAATGATACCAGGAAATAAATTATCAGCATAAATTAAAGGCTAGTCAATTGATGTTATCGGCTATTGAAAATGAATTCAACCAATCACTATCGGACCAAATGTGACAAATTGTGAAACGCGCTAACTTACTCGCGTTTAACAATTTAACACTGTAACGCGCTCATCCCTGTTCTAATATAGCGTAGGGCATGCGCGGGTGAGAAGCCTGCGGGAGGGGCGGGAACGCACCCCCGAGGCGGTGTTGTGATGCGTTGGCGCCAGTCGGTCACCGAAAGGGCTCGGGAGTTTTTGCATGCGCACTCGTGTGTGGCTCGCGTCTTCGCTTACTCTAGTATTTGGACGTAGTACCTAATTGTGTAATTATTGTTGTACTTACGTGCCTATTTGTATTGCTGAAGAATAAACTGTTAAAGTTACAACGTGTTTTCTTCCAACACCGAACGTTATAACACAATATTTTTTTCGATAACTTTCATTCCAAAAATCTCTACCTTCTGGGGCCGCATTTATTAAAAAAAACTATCTTCTGCCAGCGGCTTCGACCGCGTGGAATGACGATGAAATTTCATACAAAAAAATCCTTTCTTTTCACCCCCTTTTTTTTTTTTTTTTTTTTTTTTTTTTTTTTTTTTTTTTTTTTTTTTTTTTTTTTTTGTGGGGTGGGAAATCATCCTATGACTTCTCCCGCTCTGGGCGGAGCGGGAGGGCGTGTCAGACTCTTACTGACTAAAACCCACCCCTGTTCCTTCCTGCCTGAGTGCCCAGGGGCGAGGTAACTCTGTTTCGAATTTATCCTCAACCCCCGGGCAGTCTTTTCACCCCCTTAAAGGTCGAATTTCTAAAAACCTAGTATAGTGCTCCCCTACATTATAAAAGGAAGACGTGTGCAAAATTTCACGTTCCTAGTCCCAGTAGTTGCGGCTGTGCGTTGATATGTCAGTCAGTCAGTCACTTTTTCCATTTATATACAGGGTATAACGGAAAGGTGTGGTCATAACTGCATCTGGCCATCGACATGAACAACTTTCTTCAAGAAACCCTGAGGAAATTCTCAATTTTTTATCTCTGTAGTCAACTCAATTTTTACCCATATCCTCTTTCACACAGTCCATCCATCGTTTCTTTAACCTTCCCCCACTCTTATAGCCATCCACATCCATACACAAGCTTTTCCTCACGACATTTTCTTCATTCCTCCGCATCACATGCCCATACCACGACAACCGATTTCCACACAACTTTTCAGTCAGCGGTGCCACTTTCAGACTTCCTCTTATATACACATTTCTAATTATATCCATCAAACGGGCATTACCAAATATCATTACAGAAAACTGAGCCCAATACCATTAAGCGCTGAAGCGTGAAAATCGCGTGCTGAAAAAAGCGTAAGCAGATAATTACCAAATGATTTACATGACGCCAGATGTGTTCACTCGCCTATAGAAAGTGAGTTGAGCGATCTTTCGCTTAATTCATTCGCGATTTTTACGCTTATTGAAGACGATAATCGATATTACTTATTATTATGTCATTGTAGTGAAAACTATGATTTCACTGGTCATTGGGTACTTTATTTTTGTTTGGAATTTTCGTCAATAAATATTGTTCGTTATTTGTTATGTTTCTGTGTCAGTTAGATTGGAAGCTATGCTACGTTATTTCATCATAAGTTGGTTTGGATATACGTACAAACAAACTGTCTTCCAGCAATAATATAGTACAATCTCCAATCTAATTTCAACTTACAAGTTGTAGGTCGTGAGTTCAAACCCAGGCAGGCGCTTTACTTTGTGTAAATTATTTCATCACCACTACTCTCAAAACGGCGAAGGAAAACATCGTGAGGAAACCAGCATGTCCTAGAACCAAAAATTCGAAGACTTGTGAGATCCACCAACCCGCATTGGGCCCGCGTGGTGGATTACGGTCCACACCTTCTCACTGAGAGTAGGCCCGTACCCCAGCAGTGGGGACATTAAAAGGCTGATGATGATGATGATGATGAATCCAATTTCGAAGTGTAATTATTACGACTATTGTGGCAATATTCCCATGGATTATTTCATTCATTTCTGCTGTCGATTTTAGATAAGATCATCCCAAATATTTCTTCTTCTAGAATGTTAAGTTTCACAGGAGATTCATCTGTTTTCCGATAATATTTTTGAGTTAAATTTGTATACGGAAATCTAGAAACAATTGAATGTAACAGCTTAGCAAAATACGATTGACTAACGATAAAATCATTTAGCTATGGAACCAAATGACCCTCCACCCATTCATACAATAAACTTGTTTGTTTACGATATTAAACGTTATTCAGTACAGATCTCCAACAAGACCTTATTGCTATATCATACCCAAGAAACAGATAATTATGAACGTTACGAACAGAACTGGTTTTCCTTAGATTTCATTTATTTGAGTAAGTGGAGCGTTGGCTGCCGTTTACTGGAGCCGGCTGAGTTGATGAAGCCTGGCTTTTATTGCGACAGCTGTAATGTCGCGAAACTTTAGTTTTAAGTATGTCTACTTGACCCTTTTACTTATGTTTCGGAATTTGGTTGACGACCAAAAAAAATCTAGTTAATTAGTTAGATTACCAAAAATTATTGGACACATATTTTCTCTTTTGTCACGTAAACAAAAAAAAAATACAGTCGAATTGAGAACCTCCTCCTTTTTTTGAAGTCGGTTAAAAATGAAGATAATTCAGTGAAATTTCGCATGACGTCACACTTGAGTTAAAATTGTACCAATTTTTACTCAAAAGTCACGTAACAAGCCCCACTCCTGAATTTTGATGCGTTTTATCTTTGTCATTTTTGTTATATTCTGCATACATGAGAACGGATTTTTTTTAACCAATAATGAACTTGCGTTTTACCACTATCTCACCTGATGGTAAGCGACGATGTGGTCAAAGATGGAGCACGCTTATCTAGAAGTAACCTATTCACTCTTGACTTAAAGACTCCCAGACTATGAGCTCTAAGAGTTCTTTACCAATAGGTACATCTAAATAAGTATCTAAATGTGGTCATTTTAATAGCAGTCGTAAACGGTTTTATTAACTGGCGCAGCTGATTTGTTTACGATTTTATGGATCGTCAACAGTTGCATTACAAGGCAAGTTTGTATTCAGATTTTAGAAATATCTATGTAAATGTGAAAATAACCGCTAGTTGTAGAAAATTAGGCAATCAAGTTAAATTAAGGCAAAACATGTGCAACGACAATTTTTAGATTTCCTGAATTTTCAGACACTTTTAATGTTTTAAAAAACAGGATCTCTAGAGTTAGGCCTAAGTGTGGTGCTGAAATCGCACTGTAGAAGGAGGCAAAGCATAATTTTCTACTTAAAGGCCCTACTAACGGCCAAGTGGCGCCCTCGTTGAATAAAAAATCGTAGCATAGCATAGAAAATAAATATTAAAGAATTCAACGTCGCGTTTGTTACAAATAGGATAAAGTATTTTCAAAAGTACCAAAAACTGCCTTTTCTGACACTTTTTCCTACTAGTTTGGATACGAAATATTCTGAGGCCTGTTTTAACAACGTAAAAATACTTTATCCTCTTTGAAACAAACGTAACGTTGGATTCTTTAATATTAATTTCCTGTGATATGCTACGATTTTTATTCAATGAGGGCGCCACTTTGCCGGTAGTAGACCCTTAAATTACAGTTATGTTATCACTAATCAAATCGAAAGTTTGACACTATTAACTTAATCAACATAAACACATTAATTACCAGTATCAGTTTCAACCGTTCAAAACCTAAGATAACAATTTATAATATTAACAAAAAATCAGATCAAAGAGCATTTAAATGTGACAAAAATATCATTCAACAAAATACATTCACTGCAAAACGCAGCGGTGCAAATAAGCGATACATGTAACAATATCTCGCAACCTTGGTAGTTGACCGAGCGCGACACTGTCAAGTTATACTTAGAGCATGACCAGGGTGAGGAGCGGACGCGGGTGCTGAGGCGGGCGTGAATTAACAAACATGTAGGTTGAAATAAGGTCCGTTACAGTCACAACAACGGGACGAAAAAGTGATCCTCATCATGTTTGAAAAATCCAGACGATTAACGTTCGCAAGAGTCTAACACGCCCTCCCGCTCCACTCAGAGCGCTTAACAGTGTCATTTAAACATAATTACTTCCTTGACATCCTCAAGCGTCACATCACACCCGTTATATGAAACTGCTGAGACATCTGCGTTCATATTGAACTGACTGTGACGGACGCATACTGAGCGATTTATCAAACGAACTGTAGTATATTGTTATACCCAAGAAAGCACGTCTAACCTCTACTGCCCGTTTTAATAACACGTGATGCACTGTGTCTATAGTTCGATTCAAAGTTAATGAATTGTGTGAAGTTAGCGTTTCGCTGCGCAGTACCCAGCCCTCAACCCCGCTGTAGTGTTCCAATCCGCCATAAACTTTAATTCTACCTGTACCTAATCAAGTCCACCATCGCGCCCGCTACCGGCCTAGTCATCGCTCGTTCACTCTGAACAAGGCCTTAGCTGTAACTTGGAACTTACCTACATAGCTATTATAAGTAGGTATAAGTGAAGGCGTGGCGCAATTGCTTAATTGTTCCAACGAGTTATACTTTTACGTTTTAAATCAACAAATCCTTATCGGTTTTTTGAGATAAATCATTTTAAGTGAAATTTTTTAACTGATTTCGAAATAAAATTATGAAAATAGGAGCTAAGTTCATATCAAGTCAAACAAGTTCTCAGTACAAGTTGATTGCTAATTATAGTCAGTTCACTAGTATCTCACTTTCAAAACGTCCTGCTTCAAGTACATAACTACCTACACTTAGTTAACAGTTTAACTATTAACTAACTTTGCTTTAAAGGATTACATGCTGTAAAGTAACTAAGTTAACTTAGTAACTAAAAAGGTTTTAAATGACTCATGCCGTTACACCAAAAGCGTTTGACGTGTTGATCTACTAAATTACATGAATTAACTAGAAATATAGCTTACTTTTCAATCTTTAAGGTTCTTGAAAATGTTTCCAGAAAACACATAAATCATAAAGTACTTTATGCCTCGGAACAAAGCAGGCTTTACTAAAATACCTGCCAATGCGTAGGCGCGTATAGTCTTGAAACTAGTTCAGGTGCAGTCGTCAACAATTTAATTGGAATTGTTGAAATCCTGATTCGAATTAAACAACGGTGATCATGCACTTGCGTAAATGGAAAACCCTTATCTTATTTGGTATGAGTATTGCATACACAGAACGATTTATACAGTCGAGTAGATAAATATAGCAAAATTATACAATCAAAAAACTAAGAAGGCATGAGTTCGATGTTGAAGAATACTAAAAAGTTCCTTACAAAACTCCTAGACAAGTGACATTTTACCAGTGATAGTGAATGATAAATGATTTTATTTTTGTAAGTAGGTTTTATTATTGTTATTATATATATATTTATTATATATATATATTATTATTTATTTATATTACTTTTTTTTTTAGCTAGATGATGCCGGTGATTCCTAGCTGACTACCCTGAGAAAAAACACCGAAACAAACTCAGAAGTCAAAGTCTCTTTTAAAGTATTCAAATCCATACAATATGTACTGGTCAAATCATATGAGAAATATATATGTTTATGTCTGGGATGAGCTTTTGAGGAAAGCAACACACAAATTCGAGTGGACCTGTCCAGACAGTGCAAGCATTTGTCAGTAATCTTGAAGCTTAACTCAGAACTTTGAGGAGCTCAACAACAAGTGATTGTCAAGAAGCCCAAAATATATGGAATTGGCATGCGCTACCAAAAAGCCGCGAAGTCCCAATCATTTTGACAAATGTTATTGCTGTCACTTTGTCTTTTCATCCTTTATAATATGTGGTACATACCTGAGTGGTCCTGAGGGCGCTGGTGACGGCGAGCAGCGTCAACGCCGCCACGCTCCACCACACACCGGCTCGCATCCTCATGCACTGCAACAACAAACATTTGTTAGCCATTTGTCAAAATCAATATCAACCATCGTTACACAACTCCACATTATGTTATCATCTACCTACTGGAAGCTGACTCTTACATAATTATGAAAAAGGCTATTAAGGCGCTATTAGCTGCCAACGACCTTGAGTGGTTAGCTTGCGGGTTCTGCGCTGAGCTCACGTAATGCGTCGTACGTCCACCCAGTAATAGGACTCGCCCATCAAAGAGCGCTGGCCGAAATTATCGCATTATTAATTTATTACACATAAAACAACAGGTATTAAACTAAAACACTGAGACGAAATTATGTGATCTGAGAATAATTAAATGATCTTTAAAAATGGTGAAGGTAACATAAAAATACGCTTTATAGTTTTTGCTTGATTCTCAATTTTATATCCACGTTAGACATAACTTTATAAATTAATTACAATATGTTATAAAAATATTATTTCAAATATTCTCAGATCAAATTATGACGAAAACAGTCTAGAGTAACATATATTTTTTTAAAAGAAATAAAACTAGTCGTTTAGACTTGATGTTTAATTAAAAACCTTTAAAAGTCGTATAACTGCGCCTTAACATCATCATTTCACCCGAAAAACATCCACTGTTGGACATAGGCCTCCCCCAAATGTCACCACAACGACCGGTCCTGTGCTTCTCGCATCCATCGGATTCCCTCGACCCTCACCAGGTCATCGGTCCACCTTGACGACGCCTTCCAACGCTGCGTCTTAAGGTACGCGGTCGTCACTCCAGAACTTTACGGCCCCCTTGACCATCAACATTCTAGCCTTTTTCTAATGATAGTTTTATTAGTAACTGGGTAACATGTTATCCCTTAGCATGACTGGTTATCAAAATAATTGGATTTTCTGTACACTACATTGTTATCATCAGATAATCAAAATTTAATGGGCAGTTAATTTTTTACTAGGAATAAACTAATACTTTCTTAAAGAAAGTTTGTTCATTTGTATGTATACACAGAAGCAGTATTTAATATTTGAGCACCCATTTTCGTTACAGCTTGTACAAAAAGACAAAAAAACATGAAATAAAGGGAAAAAAAAACTTCTTAGACCCTTTTAAGAGGTGTGAGAGACGTAGCTATACAGGAAAAAAAAAACATCTTAGACCCTTTTAAGAGGTGTGAGAGACGTAGCTATACAGGAAAAAAAAAACATCTTAGACCCTTTTAAGAGGTGTGAGAGACGTAGCTATACAGGAAAAAAAAACATTGCCCCACACTCTATATATCTGTTTCACAGCACCTTTTTTATATTTGCGCCAAGTCCAGCCCCATTTTGTGTCCAGGCAATCTCTGTCCATTCCAGGTTGCCTGGAAGAGATCGCGGTATGCGATAAGGCCGCCAATTGTATGTTTTTTTAGTATAAGTTTTCCTTAATGTGTGTGTATTTTATTGGTGTACAATAAAGTATATAATAAATAAAAAATAAATATATATCTGTTTCACAGCTGTTATGGCGAATCATTGCTAGTTGAATTTTTAGCCCCTCCACCCCCCAAGGGGCTGAAAATTCTACTTTTCTAAGTGAAATTATGGAAAAACAACATAAATATGTTTTTATTAAAGAAAATATATTAAAGTTTTTTATAGGAATCATTATTTTCATCTGTAACTACAACATTTTCATGAGTCATTTATTCAATACCGTGAATTTAGAATGTCTGACAACCTAGCTCAAAGTAAACAAATTATTAGCACTTACAATGCTAAATAAACGTCCAGTAAATAGAATGTTTATTTATTAACTTTGAACGTAGCTGTAAAGTGATAAAACGACCATCAACGCTAACCTGCCACTCAACTATTCTGTAGAGTTGGTATAAAAGTTGTCAACTACGTGGAATTTTAAGCCCTTGCCCGAAGACTGCCAAAAATATTCCACTGCAGAGCTTTGGTTCTGTTAATTTAAAGTTCTGTAGTAACGAACATATTTTTGGGGTTCCGTGCCCAAAGGGTAAAATGGGATCCTATTACTGAGACTCCGCTCTCCGTCTGCCTGTCTGTCCGTCTGACACCAGGCTGTATCTCATGTACCGTGATAGCTAGACAGTTGAAATTTTTACAGATGATGTATTTCTGTTGCCGCTATAACAACAAATACTAAAAAAAACAGAATAAAATAAACATTTAAGGGATATCATACAACAAACGTGATTTTTTTCAAGTCCGACTCGCACTTGACCGGTTCTTTTGAATGACGTCCCTAGTTACTCTACTTTTACTAGAAAAACTCAACTTATTACGTTCAAATCAACAATTTTATTTTTAGGATGTGAAAATTTTCAGATGACTTCTCAGACTCTTACTGACTAAAAGTACCTGTGTTCCTTCAGTTGCCCTTTGAGTTCCAGGTCCGCGGTGACTCTTTCAAACACTAATTATACCCCTCCTTCGATCAGCAATCATCAGCATCAGCAAGCAACATCTTAAACCCTTCTATGACGTGTCAATGCCTACATGATTCAGGTGAGAGAGAGACGTAGTACTGTACAGGAAAAATATCTGCTATCTCTTTTTAACCGACGAAAAAAAAAGGAGGTGGTTCTCAATTTGACTGTATATATATTATTTTTATCACAGCCTTGATGATGTGTCATTGCCAGTTGAATTTTTAGCCCCCCTACTTTGGTAGGGGGCTGAAAATTCTACTTTTCTAAGTAAAATTATGGAAAACCACATTTTCGCTATAAAAACCAAAACCACTTCAGACTAGTCTAAAGCTACAAGCAAATCACTGTGTTTTGTGGTGTCGCAGAGCGGGATACACCAATCAATACGACTCTGTTCAAGCTTAAGGCGCAGTTATACGACTTCTAATGATTTTTAATTGAAAATCACGTCTAAACGACTAGTCTTAATTCTTTGAAAACAGTTTATGTTATTCTAGATAATGTTTTTCGTAATTTGATGTATGAATATTTGAAATTATATTTTTGTAACGTAGTGTAATTAATTTGTAAAGTTATGTCTAACGCGGATAAAAAATTGAGAATCACGCCAAAACTATAAAGCGTATTTCTAAGAAATCTTCACCATTTTAAAAATAAAACCAGTTACTTTATTCAAAAAAAATCGTACATAATAAGTCTAATTTCGGACAGCGCTCCTTGATAGCCGAGTCCTATTACTGGGTGGGCGTACGACGCGTTACGTGAGCTCAGCGCAGAACACCCAAGCTAACCAATCAAGGTCGTTGGCAGTCAATAGCGCCTTAAGGCATATCACATAACGAGTTTTATAGCCAATCCACTGCGTCAGAAAGTGCTACGACACGCCACAATAATGTGAACCTGACTTTAGTAAAAGCTTGTTCCTAAACATTGTTGCTACTTCGTGCTAACGTACAAAGTAACAAATGTCAAGAGGATCGTAAAATTGGTCTCTTCATATCGATAAATCTGCCACTCAACACTTTCACTATGAAATTATATGACAGCTTTCGACTTCATACCACTACTTTACTTCTATGTGACCCTGGTACCTATTCATAGAGTTTGAGCTAATTCACAGACGATTTGCATAAGTTATTATTTTTGCGGTTTTATATTTATAAGAATTTAAACATTAGAGAACGATAAGAAAAAAATATGAAAGTTTTTGAAGCCAAAACTAGGTTTATTTAAAAATCACTAGCTTCTCAGCCGAGTTGTCAGCAAACAGGACGGAGCCCATCATGGCCGATGCCTGCCCGGGGTTTGAGGATTAATTCGAAAGAGTTACCTCGCCCCTGGGCATTCAGAGCAGGAAGGAACAGGGGTGGGTTTTAGTCAGTAAGTCTGGCACGCCCTTCCGCTCCACCCTAGAGCGGGAGAAGTTATTGGACGATTTCCCACCCCCCAAAAAAAAAAGCGGCTTCGACCGCGCCGAATGTACTGCGGCGTTTAATATATTTTTTTTTGCGTTTTTAATAATAATAATTATTATTATATTTTTTTTTAAATAATAATTTGTTTCGCCCTGCCTCACTGGTGTGTGGCGTTGAGCGGTGACGTGATTTTTATTTTTTTTAAATTATCATTTTAAATTATAGCCTATGTGCTATTTCAGACTATAATCTGTATCTGTGCCAAATTTCATCCAGATCCGTTATCCGTCCGTTCAGCTACACCGGAGCGTGTATGAGGACAGATTAAAAAAAAGACCTGTACAGTTTATTTTATACTACAAAAAGAAAACAAGCTCCGGTGACCTGCGCAAGTACACCTATACAGGTAGACTGAGCGTATGTGACGGCCATTATTAACCGACTTAAAAAAGGAGGTTATCAATTCGGATGTTTATATTTTTTTTTTTGTATGTCCGCATAACTCCGTCATATACCTATTGCAAAATTATTTTTTGTTCGAAATTATTCCGAAATGGTCCCATTTAAATTTCATATAGATCTGATGATGAGTTTCGGAGACCGTCAACGGAACTCTTCAAAAAATGACAGCAAATCAATCAGGATTGCTGCTATCGAATAAATATGCATTGTAAACACAATTTAATGGGGAATCACAACTAAAAAGTGTAAAAATAAAACCTTTATTACAAAAAAAAATAGAACTGACTTCCAAAAACGTGCAAAATAACTTTAATTTCGGAAGTCGGTGTCAAAAAAAAACGAAGAAACAAAACCAGAAACACCGACTTCCGAAATTAATGTTATTTCGCACGTTTCTGGAAGTCGGTTTTATTTTTTTGTAAAAAAGTTTTTGTGTTATCCATATCAAATCGAAAACGAAAAGTACCAACATTTCCACTTTAAAAAAAAACATCATTGCTCATTTGAAAAAAAAAAAAATAATACTAAAACTGCATTTTAGACGCAACAATATAATAATTAATTTATGTAAAACTAATGCAATTAGTCTCGGTATTTGTTTTAATATTAATATTTTGATTTAAGTACAGCAATGCATCTTAATGTAATACTATCTAGCAGTCCTAATAAAAAATAAAAAAACTTTTATTACAATAATTCGGCCCTGACACACATCTATATCCAGATAGCTATCAGAAAAAGTGTTAATCTGATAAGTCTTTAATTGTTTTTGCTCATTATCATTTAACGACTCCACTAAAGTGTAAAGATATCTTTATCTAATCGTGCTTTTTGCAATAAGCCAGAATTGGCCAAAAACCAGTTGGGCTTTTTAGACCACCGCGAAAAAAAATTAAGTTGGACTTTACGATAAAAAGAAAAGACATGGGAACTTGACCTTGAAGTGTTTGAATTCTGCATTTGTATTCGCTATATGCAGTACATTGCTCGGTGGACATCGATTATAATAGGCACTACGGTTTTCCTCTAAGTCAAAGCAGCGAAGTGCCTATCAAACTGATGTCAACTGAGTTATATAGCGAATACTCCTACTGAGCTGATTACTGAATTATTTTGTACTGGTTTTGGTTAAAGGCATGAGAATAAACAGCCCGAAAGACGACTTTTTAAACTCAAAGCAACTTGACTGTTTAACAAATGACGAATGCAGGTTCAGCATTATGACACACAGAATTGAAATAATTTCTGTCGTGAGTGGTAGTTATGAAATAATGAAAACAACGGGAATCAATCACCAAAACCAAAATGTCGCAATCACAAGCCGATCGCATCAATCGATCGACTCGTACGCACCAATAAGCGATTGATCAATAATCAGGAGACGGCGACCTGCGCCGGCGCAGGTATGCGGTGCAACGCGCAACGCTTTCTATGACCACACGAGCTAGATGCTTTGTGGAGCGGTGGCGGTGGAGTGACGTAATGTTTTGATTTTAATTAGACTAGTGGAGTTTAAGGACTTTGTGGGTTTTTCGCCGTGAGGAAAATGAACCATCCAATAACATTTACTTCGGATAAACCTTCCCCCACTGCTTTAGTCTTGCATTTATTTAGTAATAAAAAACTTTTTTACAAAAAAAATAGAACTGACTTCCAAAAAAAGTGCAAAATAACTCCAATTTCGGAAGTCAGTGTTTCTGGTTTTGTGTCTTCGTTTTTTGGAAGTCGGTTCTATTTTTTTTTTTAGGTTTTTTATTTTTCACTTTTTAGTTGTGGTTCCACATTAAACTGTGATAACAATTCATAGACAATTTATAGACATAAGATCACAGCAATCGCGGTTGATTTGCTGTCTGAAGTCGGTTAAAAAAGAAGCCTATGGCATTTATCAATCAGTAATAGTATATGATTTGAACGAAAACGCGTGTTCTTCTGTGAAAACTGCTTGGCAATTTCTTTATTACAGCATCCATTCTTCTCCTTTCACGTCAACAGTTCAACCAAAAAAGGCAAAGGAAGGTCAAAATACTGCCAGTCAGCGAATTTAGTGGTGGGACTAACAGGAATGAACTCTGAACAAAACTTTTCAAATAGCGTAGTAAAACTGGTTGAGTTTTACTACGTTACAGAGATTTTGCATAGCATTGAAACTTACAGTTCGACTTTTAATTGTATTCAATAATTTGACAGTTGAAGGGACCAGATTTTGACAAAAAAAAACAGATAGTGAGATGGTGTAAGAATGAACGAAATTGAATGATAATGTACTTAGAAATAAACTTTTTATTTTAAATTTAGTAACTTTTCTTAAAAACACGAAAACAAGTAACACTAAATACAATTAAAGTCAAACTATAGTAGAGATCAGACGTCGCGTAAATAAAAGAACCTTTGTTTTATAGCAAACATTTACAAAGTGATTTATTTAGTCTACCTTGAATAAACAAAGGGCACAGGCCCTTTCATATCATTCTTACTCATACAAATAATATTCAGATACTTGGGTTTTCCCGTAACTAGACTGCTGGCTTTTACCGAGGTAATCCAGCGGTTTGAAACGGATCAATGAAATGAACTAACTTGATTAACATTATCAGCATTATAATATTCCCCTTGCTGGGAATCAGGCCTCCTCTCTAGAAGAGGAAACGGGCCGTAATACACCACGCGGGCCCAGTGCGGGTTGGTGGATGTCACATGTCTTAGATTTTTAGTTCTAGAACATGCATGTATCCAAAGTAGTAGGCAAAAGTACCAAAAACGGCCGTTTCTTGCACTTTTGCCTACTACTTTGGATACGAAACATTCTGAGACCTGTTTTAACAACGTAAAAATACTTTATCTTATTTGTAATAAACGTGACGTTGGATTCTTTATTAAAATTTATTTTTTAGGTTATGCTACGATTTTTTATTCAATGAGGGCGCCACTTGGCCGGTAGTATGGCCTTAAAGTATAACGCGTGGCTGGGATGAAACCCACGAGTTACAACTCGTAAGTCGGGGCCTTACCGCTGGGCCAGTACTGCTGCAATAACTTGATTAAATTATCATAATTAATTAATTGGCCATTTACATAGTAATGTAGAAATGTTGGAAAAACTGTGGAAAACTGCTGTTAACAGACATATTTATTTTTTTATTTAGGACATAACTTTATGTTTAGGCGCATTAGCACCTAAATGCCTTAATTAGGTGCTTAATTAGGTGTTAATCGAGCCGTCGACTTCCATAGGCTCAGGTGATTGATTCGAACTAACTCACGCGCATAATAGTGACTTGGTTTGATAGCTCTATTCATTATGTGGCTGTATGTAATCATACTCGTTAATATATTTAATGAAAGAAGGCTCTAATTCTCTCATAATTGTGGTAAGTTCCATGTATTATACTAATCAATCACTCTCTAAAGCTACTCGTATCACTAAATATTATAAAACAAAATCCCCCGCTGAGTCTGTCTGTTTATCTGTACGCGAAAACTCAAAAACTACTGAACGGATTTTCATGCGGTTTTCACCAATAGACAGAGTGATTCATGAGAAAGATTTAAGTGTAATTTGTACCCGCGCGAAACAGGGGCTGATCGCTTGTTGCAAATATAAGAAGGATTTGGAGCAAAATACTATGAAAACAAATGAAAAATAACATGGTTCAGCAGTTCCTACTCCACATAGAACTAAACAAAACACGCACATACATCTAAGTACTTACTAATTACTGCAATGGACAAAAAATATAACTCAACACGACTTCAAAATTAGCGTGACAATCGTGAACGCATTTCTTTTGTACACATACCTGCTATATAGTCTTTGTTAGATACCATTAAGGTTCATACTGAACAATAGTTTACCATCGATCAAAGTGGCTGCTCGACTAAAAAATCGTTTGGATGCCACCACGACTAAACGCTGCTATCATAAAAACAAAAGAAGTTCAAAACAATAGATGCTTTGGTCTAGAAGTTTTGTGGCAGGAAGCATGGCTACGGTCATTTGTCTATCCGGTTTATATTTCAGAAATTAAGCTGAAAAAGTACGGGATTTTATCACTACCATACGGGGTCTCTCACACTGGGCCTCATCAGAAGGCTTAAAGTCACCCAAGGACAATGGAGAGGGCTATGCTCGGAGATTCCTTGCGTGATCGAATCAGGAATGATGAAATCCGCAAGAGAACCAAGGCTACCGACATAGCCCAAATAATCGCCAAACTGAAGTGGCAGTGGGCAGGACACATTGCTTGCAGAACAGATGGTCGATGGGGCCGAAAAGTTCTGGAGTGGCGACCGCGTACCGGAAGACGCAGCGTTGGAAGGCCTCCCACAAGGTGGACCGATGACCTGGTGAGAGTCGCGGGTAGACGATGGATGAGACGCACAGGACTGGTCATTGTGGTGACACTTGGGGGAGACCTATGTCCAGCAGTGGATGTCTTTCGGCTGAAATGATGATGATGATACGGAATCTACGAGCTTTATGATCATATATCATATTATAGTGATCAAGGTCAGAGAAGCTCGTGGCTAAAGTAATAACAGCCGCATGGGTCGATCCATCAGGTTAAGCTACGCTTGCCGGGGTTAGTCCGTGGATGGGTGACCATCTTTACATACCGAGACTCCTCCGTGCCTCGGAAAGCTCGTTAAGCCGTCCTGGCTGTCAATCGACAGTACTTTGACAGTCGTTACGGGTCGTCAGAAACCCGAAAGTCTGACAACCAGTCTTACCAAGGGATATCGTATTACACAGTTACTGGGTTGTGGAGGTCAGATAGGCAGTCGCTCCATGTAAAATACTGGTATTCAGCTGCATCCGGTTAGACTGGAAGCCGACCCCAAGATACTTGGGAAAAGTCTAAGCAGACAGACAGTGATCAAGGTCACCACCATAATGACGCGTCTGTTCTACTTCTATTCTATCTTCAAGAGATGGAAAAGCAGGATTCCTATATCGAAAAGGGACGATCCTCCGAAAGTCCAACCAGACGGGTCTTCTCCCTGGTGGGTTACATACACTGTCGAAACCAATATTTTGCACAGAAATACTGATTTCTACTATACCATAACACAAATCGAAGAGCACAGAGACCTCCACTTTTATTAACTTCCAATTGAAACTAACATTCAAATTGATATAAAACTATAATCAAAATACCTTCACGTAACACTAGAATCCATCAATACAGTTCATTGCCAACCATCGAGCAAAATCAGGCGCGTCCATAATTATATCAATTTATAAAGTAACTGTGTACACTTTCACTGCTCAGCCATCTAAGTGAGTGCAGGACGGGTAACAAGGGAAGAAAGAGATAGATTCACAAAAATAACTAAATACGGTACGAGAGAAAGAGAGAGATGTTGTTGTAAAATCTAGTCATGTGCAAATTTAACAAGATAGCATTGATAGCTAAGCTATGTAGGTACCTATCCTAACTTATATTATAAATGCAAAAGTTTGTTTGTGTGTTAACTTTTCATGCCTAAACCACTGAACGATCATCATGAAATTTCAGTAAGGGCTACAGAAAAGGACTTCTCCGGGAGTGCAGACAGAAGTGAAAACTTGAACAAAATGCCCAACGCGCCTAAAGATGTTTTCACTTCAATCCGATACGCGATCCGCTACAAGTGCTACAACTAGCACTCGTAGCGGATCGCGTAGCGGTGTCGGTGTTGGTGTCGGTGTAGCGCGAGTTCAACAGTTGTTTCCCTTTTAAAAATGCCCAACGCGCCTGAAGTTTTCACTTTGAGGGTCTACTACCCGCCAAGTGGCGCCCTCATTGAATAAAAAATCGTCCAAAGTAGTAGGCAAAATTGTCAAAATCGGCCGTTTTCGGTACTTTTGCTTACTACTTTGAATACGAATCATTTTGAGACCTGTTTTAACAACGTAAAAATACTTTATCCTTTTTGTAAAAAACGTGACGCTGAATTCTTTAACATTTATTTTCTAAGCTATGCTACGATTTTTTGTTCAATGAGAGCGCCACTTGACCGGTAGTAGGGCCTTAAAAAGTACTCCCGAGGGAAAGAAAAATAACTATCGACGGTCACTATTGCTTTAGGACGCTAGATGGCGCTACGTGTCTTTCGAATCATTTTGGTCCCGTCTTTAGCCGGGGCGGGTCGCTCACTATGTGAAAATAATCGAAGCTCTTTCTTACTGCAGTTGTGTCGATTTTATGGTAGGTATAAGTTGGCAAACGTGCCGTTGGATTTTCTGATGGAAAGGTTATAGTAATTTTCTTCAACGATCGTTCAAATAACTGTCAATTACATTCACGAGTCAATCCAAAAACCGACAGATTGTTTAGAGATATTCTGCCTGTGTCTTATTTAAAGTCACATTGTTATTTCAAAAAGTTAAAAATTACAAAAAATCTGACTGTAAAAAATAACTAAAAAGCTCCAAACAAGCTACATTTCAAGCATTCTGATGCAGTTAGTTTTTTAATTAGAATTTGTAATAGTAGGATAGTAGGATGCTTAGTGAAAACAAATGAATCTGAGTTTGTGTCGTCGATAAAAGAGCCAAGCCACACAAACAGAAGTCTTCAACATAACAATAGCTATATCAATGGAACCAACCAAGACTTCCGCTAATCGGAACGCGTTCGTTTATGTGTGAAATGTATAACGGACTGATCGGTAGCCATTACGTAAACTATTGCAAAAATTCTCGTACACTAATGTGCACTGTCCCAGATTTACATTAAATATCGTTGCGGTCAGAACTTTGTGGCGCATGTTTTTTGTCAGCCTACTTTCGAAGGAATGATTTAATAAACATTAAACAACCAGGTTCATGAAGGAAATTGTTTGTCCTTGTGATTGTTGCTTCGTCGGGAGTTCAATCAGATACGTTTTTTGGAAGAAATCGTGGCTAAAGTAATATAAAACAGTCGCACGGGTCGATCCATCAGGTTAAGCTACGCTTGCCGGGGTTGGTCCATGAATGGGTGACCATCTTTGAATACCGACCTCGATAAACCGATCGATCGATCGATCTCCGTGCCTCGATAAACACGTTAAGCCATTGGTCCCGGCTGTCAATCGTGGATTTTTGACAGTCGTTACGGATCGTCAGAAGCCCGAAATTTTGACAACCAGTCTTACCAAGGGGTATCGTATTACCCAGTATCTGGGTTGTGGAGGTCAGATAGGCAGTCGCTCTATGTAAAATACTGATATTCAGCTACATCCGGTTAGACTGGAAGCCGACCCCAAGATAGTTGGGAAAAGGCTTGGTAGGCAGATTTTTTTGTTTAGGTAGTTATAATAGGTAGTTCCTACGAGTACATTTGACTGCCTATTAGAATGCAACAAAATACAAGATCATTTATCAGATCAAAACATGAGATACACACACAGGACACAACACAACAGAAGTACACACTTGGGGCACTTGGCAAATAGAAAAACAAAAACTTGACAAATGGCAAAAAGAGGAGGCAGGACGACCTCGACGTGTACCTTGAGGGCTGATACGAGATAACGTGGACAAAAAATATTGGAACGACTTAGGAGAGGATGGGATAGATTTCTCTTCTTATCTATTCTTATTTAAAAAGGTGAATTACGCGTTTTTGGGGAAAGTGTCCCTCAGAAAAATTTTGCAAACCGAAACCACTCATTTAAAATCATGGTTTTAGGTCATCTCACATTACAAGGTAAAGCACAAACCATAAATAAAATCCCAATCTGATCATAATCTTATTAACAAACAGTCCTATCAACCAATAGCGTGCGGACATTAAATAATTGTACGATTGTCAATGCAGCCAACGCAACGGAACCGGAATGGCGGCAAATGTCATGGACGGTGCGATAGGAACTTAATATGTTATTAAATAGTATAAGTAAGAAAGCGAACTTACGTGTCAAACGCAACTGTGCAAGTTGGAATTATAGTTTTTTATGGTTCGTGTAGACTAGGTGTCTTCAATGTTTTATTAACAATACAATATTCTGTATTTGATTGGTACCTACCTATATGGTTAGTTTTTTTTTTTTGTGGGGTGGGAAATCATCCAATGGCGTGTCAGACTCTTACTGACTAAAACCCACACCTTTTCCTCCCTGCCCTGAATGCCCAGGGGCGAGGTAACTCTTTCGAATTTATCCTCAACCCCCGGGCAGGCATGGGCCATGACGGGCCCCGTCGTGTTTGCTGACAACTCTTTGAGGCGCGCGTGGAACACTACGCGCCGTCGACTCTCGGGCCGGGTGCTGATCAGACAGCAAGTTACCCACTACTTGCCGTGCGCAGGCTCGGGTACTTACATGGGTAGTTAGGACTTATTCAATTTGATTGAAAATTTAGACAAGAAAAATAAAATCTACTTTTCACTCCATACATTCTTTTCGCTTTACTCAAAACTTTTTATTTTAATTTTTAGGGTTCCGTACCCGAAGGGTCCAAACGGAGCCCTATTGCTGTCACTCACGTGTCCGTCTGTCTACATATATGTCCATGTCTGTCACAAAATTTTGTTCAGAATAATTTTGTAACTTCCCATTGACCTATGAACTCGTATTTGGTGATAATGTTGATTATTACGTATATTTTACTAACAAATACCAATAGATTGATAAATCAGATTTTGATGTGAAACATCTATAGCCGCACGTAAAACCGATTTCTGGCGTGGCGACGCATGCCGTGGCGACGCGCCACGCTATACGATGTTTTTTTGTTTTGTTATTACACCATCGAATAGTAAGATTTTTTGTTTTGTTATTACACCATCAAATAGTAAAGTAATCGCCATACTACGTTTGTATGGAAGAATGACCGACTAGGACACCCTTAAACTAAGCTTATTAGAGTTAGCAAATGTTATCAATATGGCTTTTCGTCCCTTTCTGTTTTTTTCCTATTTTATCGTAACCACTTAAAGGTCTACTACCGGTCAAGTGGTGCCCTACTTTTGTAACATACTTCAGTTACCATCGACCAATTGTCACAGTAATACCGTCCTCAGAGGCAACATCGAATATAACTATTACCGAAGTCACTGATTAAACGAATTAAGTAGTCACGATTTGAAATAAATTCGTAAATTTTTGTATTTAATGAAAATAAATGTTTATTCAATAAAGAGTCATCGTTATCTGGAAAAAAATCGTAATATTTTATTTTATCATTATGACATATTTAGTTCCTATCACAATATGTTCTTTTCTGCATATTACTTTTACAAAATAATGTCGATGTTTCACATCTGCCAGGCGTCCCGTGACGCCTCACATTTTTTTTTTCTTTGATAGTACCCTCATTTGGTACGGAACCCTAAATGTGTGAAGTCCAACAAGCACTTGGCCAGAGTTTGCAATTAGCTTCCTTTGTACCATGTCATCCATTTATTTCCTTGTATGAGCGAATAGGTAAGACATCAAATAAATAACAGATTTTACTACTATATTATGGAGATGAAATCTTCGATTAAAATTAATACTACTTACATTACATTCCGTGATAAATCTAAGCAACATTGTAACACCGATGTAAAACGTTGATAAACGCTGACATAGGACAATTATATACTATAAAAACATTACCCTTCTTCTGAGGAAGTCGGGCAAAAATTACTTTGTAAGTGTAAAAACTTTTCTACAAATAAAAAACTTTTTTACAAAAAAAACAACCGACTTTCAAAAAAAAATACACTAAAAATTAAAAAAATAACTTTTATTTCGGAAGTCGGTGTTTGTAATTTTTTTCTTCGTTATTTGACGCCGACTTCCGAAATAAAAGTTATTTTTTAATTTTTAGTGTATTTTTTTTGAAAGTCGGTTGTTTTTTTTGTAAAAAAGATTTTTATTTTTCACTTTTTAGTTGTTATACCCCACAACTAAAAACCCCAGTAACATGGAACATGGAATTTAAACATTTGGAGTACACCAAAACGTCATCGAGGTAAACGTATTTTTCGTTTTTGTTCAGTTTCTCAAAAAGCGCTTAAGCAATTTCGATAAAATTTATATGGGACCACCTCGGAAGTATGCTCTTTCGGATAAAAAAAGAATTTTGAAAATCGGTCTACAACTGACGGAGAAATTGCCGGATATACATAAAAAAAAAAAAAACAAAAAAAAAAAAAAAAAAAAAAGCATACAGTCGAACATAGAACCTCCTCCTTTTTCGAAAGTTAGTTAAAAATAGAACCGACTTCCGAAAAGAATGCAAAATAACTTTAATTTCGGAAGTCGGTGTCTCTTGTTATGTGTCTTCGTTTTTTTACACCGACTTCCGAAATTAAAGTTATTTTGCACTTTTTTTGGAAGTCGGTTCTATTTTTTGCAAAAAAGTTTTTATTTTTCACTGTTTAATTGTGGTTCCCCATTAAATTGTGTTAACACTCCATAGACATAAGATCGCAGCAATCGCAGTTGAATTGCTGTCATTTTTTGAAGAGTTCCGTTGTCTGTCTCCCAAACTCATCATCAGATCTATATGAAATTTAAATGGGACTTTTTCGGAATAAACCCCTTTCAACCATAAAAAGAATTATGCAAATCCGCCTATATATGAAGAAGTTATGCCCGAACATAAATTAAAAAAATACAAACATACCAATTGATAGCTTCCTTATTGAAGTCGGTTAATAAAATAACTTTCAAGTTTATGCCAAAAAGACGTATGTACCTAAGTTTAAAGTAAGAATAAGTTCTAACTTTCGTTGAAAAAAAACAAAACCTAAAAAGTTAGTGAATGGCTATCGAGTGTCTTGCCAAATATTGTAGCCGTCGCGAAAGCGGGAAATTATATGTTCAATAAATATCCTATAACATGTAAAAATAAAAAAGTCATATTTATTTTGACTACATACTTACGGTGACAATGTTTTCACTCGCCTCTGAAGATAAGATTACCAGTTCTTTTGGAAGTATCTACGTGTTAATCATACAAAGTAACTTTACAAGATTTCACTTCTTTTATTCTTATGTTAAGACCTATCTGATGGATGCGAATACAAACGCTTAATTAAAAGAAAATAAAGAGTTAATTAGCAACTTGATTATATTGTTACTAAATACTTTTCTGCGTGAAAAACTTTAAATTTCTTTTTGAATAAAGATTCATTTCACACATTTTCAAAAGTAATAAATAACGTCAAAAAGACGGTAAACACAACATTTTCAATTACTTTCTTCCAAAACACAATTTCACGCGATTCGCTATGCCAGTGGACACGAAACTTAACACACTACCGACATCGGCACGGAACACGGTGTCATTACTACTATTAATTGCATAATTAAAAGCCCCGTGACATCTGTGTACAGTGAAATTAATTAGCCATTGCAATTATTGTTATTTACGGCATGAGAAACGCGATGGCATATTTATTGCGTTTGGTAAAATTGGCATGGTTGTGACAATGTGGTACCATTCAACGCAAAACTCTGAGTTCTTTGAATAAAAATATACGATGTGTTTTTAGCTAAAATATGTTCATTTCCTTAGCCAGAAGCTATACCTAAAAAAAACGTTTTTATAAAAAAAGCAAGTGGAAGTCGGTTGCTTTTTTTGTAAAAAAGTTTTTTATTTTTCACTTTTTAGTTGTTATACCCCAGTACTAAAAACCCCAATAAAATGGAACGTGGAATTTAAACATACTCGTAATTGGAATAAACCAAAACGTCATCTATGTATACGTATTTTTAGTTTTTGTTCAGTTTTTCAAAAAGTGCTCCATCGGACCACCTCGGGAGTATATTCTTTCGGATAAAAAACAATTTGAAAATCGGTCCACAACTGAGAGAGAAATCGGTGGGCATATATAAAAAAAACAAAAACACATTATAGATATAGTTATTACATTGTCAAAAACGGCATTTTTTGGGACTTTTGCCTACTACTTTGGATACGAAACATTTTGAGACCTGTTTTAACAACGTAAAAATACTTTATCCTCTTTGTAACAAACGTGGCGTTGGATTCTTTAATATTTATTTTCTATGCTATGCTACGATTTTTTATTCAATGAGGGCGCCACTTGACCGGTAATAAACTATGCAATTCCGTCGCACACTCCCCAAAATGTAATCGATAGAAAACCGACAGGCTAGCAACTCGGCGTCGATACGCAAGACTTTGAAGCTTCGACTCAACGAGCTTATCATTGCCAATGATACACTTGGCTCGTTTCTCAATTGATCAGATGTTGATCAGATGGAGCCACATGCATTGTACACATAATGGTAGGTAAGCTTCAATACTCACAAAACTGAAGCCACTGCTCAACATTATCACCACGTAATGATTATAAAAAATCTATTAAGTTAGCGTGTCTACCTATAATCAGATTAAATATGCAAAGGAAACATCTCCGTCCAGCCCTATCAAATTACTGACACCTTGGCCGAAACAGTGAAGCATGCAAAATACTTCCTAAGGAACCTAGATGGTCAGATAATGCCGGAATTACACGGTTCAGTATGGGTAATACAACTAAAGATGAAATCATACAATGTCAGCCACACGCTTTATTTTTGCGTAGTTCAATGAAAGAGAATGAATTTGGCATTTGGAATCTGACTTAAAGAGTTGTGAATGTAGGATGGATGGAGAGGGAGTTGAGACCAAAAGAAAAGATGGATGAATTGTGTAATAGGTAGAAAACAGAGGCAGTCACAGTATTACGGGACTAAGTTACATGCTAAATATTGTAGAGTCCGAGATTGTAAGGCTCAGTGGTCTTAAAGTTTCGATATATAAGAAGGGAAAGACCGATCCGCAATACTTGATATGTTAAATTATAAAATATAAAAACGTTTCCATTGACAACTCACAGCTAACTTACCCTTTAAAAGTATATTTAACCGACCAGTTTTTTGCGTACATGGTTCATATATTGAACCCCTTAGATATCACAATATCTTCTATAACATAAATCAAAAATAATGTATTTAGTTAAACCATCTAAAATTGCCTCAACAAAAAATGAAATTAATGTACAGATGGACATCCTACAACCTTGCGCGTACAATACATATTCACACTAATCGTCCTGAACACAGAGAATCAAGATCAGTGAGATTATCTCGAATCATTAGCGTTGAATGTATTGTTTCTAAGATCTGATAAGATGCTGTAAGTGTTTGTTTTGTTTGATCGATCATTTAGCACGTTCTTGAGATTTCCATCTACAGAAATATGTGTTCATTTCCAGTTCAAATTTAATCAATGTCAAAGTTTTAACTTGACCTATTTCCTATCTGTGAAGTTATATTAATCCGTGGCGCGTCTAGTTAGCAGACACAATAGATTTTTAATTGTTGCCCATGCGCTAGGCCGGTAGACGCGGGAAATAATCCAATAATTATTAACTTAACTTTTTTTTGGGTTTGTTATTCCTTCTTTTTGATTAATTACTTTATTTATTTATTTATGCACACACAAAAACAGTAGTAGTAGTTTGTGCTCTTCTATCTGTATTTGTTCATTTTTCTCTTGTTAAAAATGTTCAAATACAGATAGAAGAGCACAAACTACTACTACTACTACACTACAACACACACACACACACACATATTATATGTACATAAAACAAAAAAATATACTAAATAAAAAAGTTTTATTGTAGGTACAATACTTGCTTTTTCCTGCAACATCGCTCTTGTGGCCTATCCTACAGGAACCGGGTATTTTCCGGGATAAAAACTGGCCTATTTGACGCACAGCGGTAGTATAAAGAGGTAAAGTTTGTGAGTTTGTGAGGTTGTAGGGAGGGAATCTCTGGATCTACTGAACCGATTTAAAAAAATATTTTAACAATAGAAAGCCACGTTATTTGTGAGTGTCATAGACTGTTCATTTTTGGAATCCACACGGACGAAGTGAAAAATATTCGTCATCGGATTAGTTCTTCCAGAGATTGCTCATTACAGAAACATACAAACAAAATAAAAATTACCTTATATGATATTAGTTGTAATTGGCACAGAAATCTTATAAACTTCTTATCACGATCCGCAACAATAGTAAAGTTAGTGGTTTTTGGTACACATTAAAGTAAATTCTATCTAAGTTAGGCATTCTACAATGATTGCGCACACAATACATTTGTCATGGTTACAATGACAAGCTCCAAAATAAGATTCTTTCGACTGATCTTTAACAGTTTGGCAATAGATCTAACATTTACGACAATCACGATTTTAACACCATCTTTTACTTTCACCAGTCACCTTAATAATTTTTTAAAACAGCTCCACCCTTTGAAACTGTCTCCACCCTCTGAAAGTAATTTGTTACTAATCGTGAAAGGTTAGTACCTCCTCCAAAATCCTTAACACATTGATATTTTTTTTCATCATCCTCTGTGACTGACATTTGATTACGAAACAAGAATTTATCGAGGGGTCACAAACGCGACGTCTAGGATTCTAGGTTCGATCACCAGATCGGGCTAAATGTTGTGTAAAAGAAAAGTGGTATTGGGTTTTTCGATCAGGGTTTTCTCAGTAGCCCCCTTTAAGAAGCTTGTTCATGGGAACGAGGTCGCCTCCCATTACATTTGACTTAACTAGCGAAATTTGTATGTACTGTATACCTTTGTCTCCCATCGGGGATAACATAACTTGTGTACTAATAAATTTCATTCAGTTTATTCATTTTTTTTATTATTTCAATAAATTTTTTATCACCGGCGGTCAGCAGGTGTATTTGCTAACTCAGTTGACATCAATTTGATAGGCACTATGCAGTACATTGCTGCTTTGACGTATAGGAAAACAAAAATGTACTACATAGTGCCTATTGTAATCGATGTCCACTGAGCAAAGCAGCAATGTATTTCATAGTGCCTATCAAATTGATGTCAACTGAGTTAGCGAATACACCTGCAGGGTTCCAAAAAGAGGAACCTCGTCACATTACGAGCCGTGTGCAGGAGTACCGCTTCCTGAATGAAGCCCTTGATCCAGCCGCCTAACCTAGAGTTTTCTTTGCTGTTGGTCGGGGTCGTGTCTATTAAGCCATTGGCTTACACCACTAACGGTACAATGATTGCTGAGTCCACATCCCACATGTGGCTCTAATAGCTTGCTGGCATTTGGTTGGGCCAACAATAAATGCTATTAACAATTATTTATTATTACAACCTCGCCAGCCAAGTCAAGATACTTGATTTGCTTATCTTCCTCAGCTTTCACGAATACATATCATTATTATTATTTATGCAGAGTACATAGACACAACATAACCTTGACGATCACGGATGTGTGAGTCTATGAAGAGTGGAACAATTCTAGCTGATAACCAATTTGACACTTCAATTATAGCAGGAGACGCAACAAGGCGATGCTTTGTATGCTAATATGGCGCCCAATCATTGTAACAATGAAGGAAGAACTTATGACCTTTCTATAGTAGGCTGCTGTTATGATTGTTGAATGTTAGTGCATCCGGATAGGAATTAGAGGTTGGTTTGTTTTTGGGGTTAGTTTCTATGATTACTAGTGATACGCCCCAGTTCCGCACGGGGACAAATTATATGCCTAAACCTTCCTCATGAATCACTCTATCTATTGGTGGAAATCGCATGAAAATAAGTTTAGTTTATTTTGAGTTTATCGTGAATAGACAGACAGACAGACGCAGCTTTGTTTTATAATTATGTAGTGATGTAGTAGAAAAATCTGCCTAGCCTTTTCCCAACTATCTTGGGGTCGGCTTCCAGTCTAACCAGATGCAGCTAAATACCAGTATTTTACATGAAGAGACTGCCTATCTGACCTCCACAACCCAGTTACTGGGTACTACCTGGGTAAACCTTGATAAACCTGGTTGTCAGACTTTCGGGCTTGTGACGACCCGTAATGACTGTCAAAGATCCACGATTGACAGCCGGGACCAACGGCTTAACGTGCTTTCCGAGGCACGGAGGAGTATCGGTATATTTTATATCTCAAATCTCGAAAACACGTTACTTAGACCCATTATTTTTTAGGTAAAATGAGCCCGAACTTCCTTAAAAACAGATAGATATTGTAGTCGAAAGCAAAATGTACTCATTGGCAAGGAGTACATTTTTGTCGGGAGGTCTTAATAATTCAAATAAGAAGTGAGGGAGAGGCAACAACAACAAACTCGCCCTCACGCCCTCAGCAGCAGCCGCCGCAGGAGACGCCCTGGGCGGAGGACGTCGCGAGACGATTTCCGGCCACCGTAGGCCCGGGCCTGCGGACGACGAGTATTGGGCAACTCGCCGTCCGATCAGCACCAGGCCCGAGAGTCGACGGCGCGTAGTGTTCCACGCGCGCCTCAAAGAGTTGTCAGCAAAACATGACTAGGCCCGTCATGGCCGATGCCTGCCCAGGGGTTGAGGATAAATTCGAAAGAGTTACCTCGCCCCTGGGCATTCAGGGCAGGGAAGGAACAGGGGTGGGTTTTAGTCAATAAGAGTCTGACACGCCCTCCCGCTCCACCCTAGAGCGGGAGATGTCATTAGATGACTTCCCACCCCACAAAAAAAAAAATGTGGAATCTTGCAACTCAAATTAGACCCACTTCCCGATGTTCGATTGGACTCAAATTTGGTGTATATATGTATCTTTGGTGACAATACAATGATATGGTACCATGAAGCTGGTCTGATGATGGAGACGGAAGATGGCCATAGGAACTTCTGAACTAAACAAGATAAACTCATCGGCTGGATTGATTTGTCTTGAGAAGCATTTTACGCCTAGACAATATCCAGGGTCTGATATTGAAGCTGGAAGGTGGCCACTGCGTCTCTGTGATAAAATTACATAAACCCACCGAGTTTGGGCTCGATTGATTCGTCTTGGGCAGCATTTTAAACCTAGAGAAAAAAAAAGGTCTGATGATGAAGCTGCAAGGTGGCTACGGCATCTCTGTGATAAAACAACATAACCCCACTGAGCACATTTAGTTTGAGATAGCCGGTATAAAAGCTTGTTTAATTTTTTTTTTTTTTTAACTAGAAACTTATTTCTTAATTTGTTTTATTATTATTATAGGGATTTTGTACACAAGATCAACCACGAGGCGCAGCTGTTACTTATAGCTCAGGTTCTACCTAGTTTAAGTAACAGGGAACACAAATTGTATTTTTTTTATGTTCAATAAAAGAAATACATAAATAATAATTACACAATAAATGATTTCAAATTTGATTTGATTTGAAAGTCGGTTCTATTTTATTTGTAAAATAGTTTTTTGTATACCTATAATTGGCACACGTGCGAAGCGGGGCGGGGCGCTAGTATGTTCTATTCTAGTTTAGTATCCTTACATTACGCACATTTCAATCAAAGAACAGAGAACAGAACGTATTACGGAATGATTTCACGCAGTGGTAACTTACAGCTGACTCGGTTTATATTGCCTCAGAGACCAACGACAAATACTAATCTACAGATACCTTTTACAACGATTGTTGCAATTTGCACCGGTCATTTGACAAGCTACATTTATTCATAATACTTTATAATTCAGTTTAAGAGGTCTAATAATAGCTCGATAGATTTTGATCCGTTTCTATGTGTAGATAGCAGTTTGCTTACAGTGATTGGGTTTTTTGCTTTATGGTGCGTTCACACCGAAGTTATTTTTTGTGGAGCAACATTTTTTAACATGATTATGACAAAAGATTTTCTTTGTCATAATCATAATTATTACATTATTCTTTTATTTAGATATTTTAGTGATACATCACTAACAAGCTCGAAGTCTTTATTAACGGTAATAAACCTACCCTTTCAGGGGTACAGACAGAATGTCACGCTGTTCTTTTAAAAAATAAATGGCTCGTAACGCAAGGGCAGCTATCTTCCAGAAATGCATTTATGTCATTACATAATTTTCTTCCTCGCTCGACCACCTCAAATATCTCACCCAAGTTTAATTAAAAGCAGTTAATGTAATAGAATGCGGAGTAATCCTGAACCAGATCAGTATCTGGATCTTGTAACGCAAACGTAGACGTAAATGTTACCGTAGGAAGTCTGCGTAAAGAGTTCACTTTCTAAACCAGAGCGGCGCGGCGCCGGTTTGTGTCACAGCCTAGGCAAAAACAGTGAGACAATATTGTGTGTTTACTTTTTTCTGGTATTTATTTTTGTAGACGGAAATATTTACATTTGTCAGAAATTATAAGAGTTTATTTATTTATTTATTTATTTATTTACACTTCATGCAACTAAAGTACAAAGGCGGACTTAATGCCTTAGGCATTCTCTACCAGTCAACCAAGGGTGGTGGAGAGATAATATGGCAGGTGCATAAAAAAAAAAAAAACAAACAACGCAACACCAAGTAGAAATATTAAAAAAAAAGTGAACGAAAATATATATATTAATAATAAACATACATATATATTTAATATAATAAACCAATAAATAAATATATATATATATATGTAAAGTAATAAATAAGGTTTTTGAGACGACTCTACTCCTTGTGTAGAAAATAATTCCGCAACTTCCGCTATGGACCATTTATAGGAGGTCAGGTAGCAATAAGTAAAAATAAAACAAGAAGGCCTTTGCCCAGCTGTGGGACAGTACAGGCTAGCTATGAAAATTATAATTGTTTAGTAGTAAAATAACCTTATTGCATTTTAAAATTAATACGTGAAGCATAAATTTTCCATGCCTTTTTACGAAAATCCCGCAGACGTAGGAGTATCAAATTTGGTACAGTTAAAGTTTATATGGAGAAGGAGTGCAGAAACCTAACATTTTGATATAATATGCATTGGAAATAAATTAAATAAAATACATTACACACACTACCATGCCTTTGACACGTCTCGACACGACAGTCATGTCATGTCTGGTTTATGGGTACAGTCTTTGACAATAGAACTTTAATATCGTTATATAGTACACTTAAGACTACCTACAGTACTGTATTTCCTTTTTTCTTTAAAATCCATCCAAAGGTTGTCTTGAAAAGATCGCTTTCAGCGATAAGGCCGCCCATTGTGTCACCCTATGTAATGTTTTCCTCATATTTTTATTGTAATTTCTATGGTGTACATAATAAAGAGTATTCTATTCTATTCTATTCTATTCTATTCTATTCTATTCTATTCTATTCTATTCTATTCTATTCTATTCTATTCTATTCTAACTTAAAAATTAAATGAGGTTGAAGTAACCACTAGTTTAAGTAAATAAACATCACGGTAAGTAGTGTCTGTGGTAAGTCTACCATTGGTGAACATCATTAGTGGACTTAATTACACATCCATTAATAAATTTGCATATTTCATACTGTCATCAGCCAGCTCTAGGTAAATAAGTCGCGAAAAAGAAATAGATACAGTAATAAATTGAAGCGCTCAATGAAAGTGATTTAGCGCACTTTTTGCAAGTTATTTAAATTCTCTATTCAATACATGGCAATGAACGCTACTATTATTTGCATGCAAACATAAAGGTAATTAAATTATGTTAATAAAAACATACTTTCTAGGTTTGAAATAGACTGTAGTACTCACACTCGATTAGTATTTTTTAACTTGTGACAGACTAGCGATTTCCCACATCTGCGATCCTGTTCTATTCCGCAAGAACCGTGCCTTTTTAACTTGTGACAGACTAGCGTTTTCCCACATGTACGATCCTGTTCTATCTCGCAAGAACCGTGCCTTTTTAACTTGTGACAGACTAGCTTTTTCCCACATCTACGATCCTGTTCTATCTCGCAAGAACCGTGCCTTTTTAACTTGACAGACTAGCGTTTTCCCACATCTACGATCCTGTTCTATCCCGCAAGAACCTTTATAATTAAACTAAAATAACTGCTGTAAAATAGTGGTTTTTTGCAGTCTCTATTTCTTTGGGATAAGTGTAGCCTATGACACTGACCGATATAATATATAGCTTCCACCAGTGAAAGAATTGACGTATACTATCAGTCCTCCTAGAGATTACTTATTACAGAGATATAACTGAGTAGACAAACATTCTTAAACTTTCAGTTTAGATCTTTGGATATGTTGAACTGATACACAAGTAGTCTGTGGCCCAACCACCGGAGCGCACCGTATCTTTATTTTACCGTTTTAACATATCAATGACACTTTCGCCGACGTAATAGTAACGTAATACTGGACTTACTGCACGTGAAACTGACAGACGGACGAATAATTATGTACATTTCTTTTAGTTAGGCATTCTCACGGCTATTCGGAACAATTCAGAGCATTTCGTCTGGCCTGTCATGAGCATTATTGTTTAATTTTTTAGAGAATGTTTTGGGATACTTTTTCCTGCGGAACAGTTATTTATTGTGTATTATTTTTCTTGGTTGTTATTATGTTGTCTAGACGATGAAAGGTATGATTAAAAGAAAAATATATTGTTACAATCGAAAGAAGCATGGTCCGTTTTTTTTTGTGGTTTGGGGAATCATTCAATGACATATCCCGCTCTAGGGTGGTGCGAGAGGGCGTGTCAGACTCTTACTGACTAAACAAACCCACCCCTGTACCTTCCCTGCCCTGAGTGCCCAGGGGCGCGGTAACTCTGTTTCGAATTTATCCACAACCCCTGGACAGGCATCGGCCATGACAGGCCCCGTCATTATTGCTGACAACTCTTTGAGGCGCCCGTGGAACACTACGCGCCGTCGACTCTCGGGCCTAGTGCTGATCGGACATGGTCCGTGAATGGGTGACAATCTTTACATACCGAGATTCCTCCGTGCCTCGATCGGAAAGCACGTTAAGACGTTGGTCCCGGCTGTCAATCGTAGACCTTTGACAGTAGATACGGGTCGTCAGAAGCCCTAAAGTCTGACATCCAGTCTTCCCACGGGGTATCGTATTACCCAGTAGCTGGGTTATGGAGGTCAGATAGGCAGTCGCTCTATGTAAAATACTGGTATTCAGCTGCATCCGGTTAGACTGGAAGCCGACCCTAAGATAGTTGGGAAAGGCTAGACAGATTGATTGATAATCGAAAGAAGCATAGTTTAAAATGCCTACATGACTTAAATCAAAGTATTCATGTATACATATACAGAATGTAACGGAAATGAGTGGTCATATTTTAAATACCACTTCTGCCCATGAAAATGATCAACTTTCTTCGAGGAAACCATAGTCCATGCCCAAAAAAAAATTGGACTTACCAACAAAATTATCATCAGCTGATCAAAACTAGTATAGGAGATTCAAAATTATCATCAGCTGATCAAAATTAGTATAGGAGGTCCAAAATTATCATCAGCCGATCAAAATTAGTATAGGAGGTCCAAAATTATCATCAGCTGATCAAAATTAGTATAGTAGGTCCAAATTTTTTTTTGGATTTGAATATTATTTCTTGAAAATGGTTGTTAATTACTATGGGCAGAAGCATTATTAAATTAATTAATAACCTTCTATACCTATTCGCTTTTAACAGCTTTCCGAACTAGCCCTCGAAAAAGAAATTTGTATAAATACTACAATTTTCGTCATGTATTATGTTCGGCATTATTAAAATGCAAGTTCATTTGACTAAACGAAAATAAAACATCATCGTTTAACAGCCTTTAAAAACAGTAATTAGAATGTAGTTGCTAATAATCGCACATCATTCTCACAAAGATCTGTTAAACGAAATGTAACATACGCTTGCAATGTCTTGGATATTGCATCACGATGTGATAAGAACACAGCCTAGCGACTTTGCTGCTAAATCAGTGAAGCGTAATCCAGTAGCTCAATCCAGTTCTGTAACTGATACTGAGAGATTATTAACTTATGTTATGTTACGAGTCGACGTCCTCACGTGGTTGGACATCATATGTTGACCCTTTTTTATGGGGTTGGGCAATCATCCAATGGAAGTCATTGTAGTATGTTGTTTTTCAGAAATGAATCAATTGATAGACGCTGTGTCGTTTGGGATTCAATTTATGTATTCCGGAAGTAATTCTAACATTGTTGCGAATTTTATTAGAGCAGATTACTTTTATACATACACATGGGGCTTTATGTCTATGGTGATCTGTGTTAGCCTTTTATTTTGTGTTGAGATATTATCCTATGACTTCTCCGACTCTGGGTGGAGCGGAAGGGAGTGTCAGACTTTTACAGACTAAAGCCCACCCCTGTTCCTTCAGTTGCCTGAGTGCCCAGGGGAGTGGTAACTCTGTTTCAAATTTTTTCGCGAATCATAAAATATGTTGATCCTAAGGGAATTTATTGAGTCGCCTACTCCTTATAAGTAATGCGAGAAATCTGGCTCTTTTTTACTTTTGTTAGGCACGCGTTTGACCACTATCTCACCTGATGGTAAGCGATGATGTGGTCGAAGATGGAGCACGCTTGCCTAGAAGTAACTTATTCACTCTTGACTTAAAGACCCCCAAGTTGTAGCTATGAGGAAATACAGACTCCGGTAGGGAATGCCACTCCCTAGCTGTACGCACAATGAATGTGTTCTCAAAATATTTTTTGCGTGGCTTACAGGTAATAAGAATAATAATAATATAGTAGGATAATACTGAATCGTATGGATGGATGTTTGTTACTTAATCACGACAGAAAGGCTGAACGGATCTGGACAGAGATAGATTATAGTCTGGAATAGCACCCGGCTATAATTTATAATAGGGGAAGTACTAATTCCACGCGGACGAAGTAGCTTTGACGGCACGGTTGGCGCAGTGGTTGAGCGTTTCGGCTGCTGCGCTGCGTGTCGCGGGTTCGATCCCCGCACGGAACAAATATTTGTATGGCCTACAGATAGTTATTCCGGGTCTGGGTGTCATGTGTATGTGAGTTTATATGTTTGTAAACGCACCCACGATACAGGAGTAATTCCTAGAGTGGGGCAACGTTTTAAAAAAAAAAAGAAAAAAAAAAAAAAAGAAAGCTAATAGAAACTAGTTAACTTCTAAAATACGCATACCGAACAAAACGAAATGTATCTACCTAAATATATATACCCTATTTCCATTGAACTGCAATATACATATAGGTTTTTTATAGTTAAACCTTATACTATCCCATTATGCTATCCCGTATACAGGTCAGGTCAGAGGCCTCTCCCAAGTCCTTACAGGAACTAGGAGATCTAAGTGGAATTCGGCTAGAAAGCATCTCTAAACGTGCCATAAGAATATATACAATGATTGCTAATCAATATTTACTTCATCTTGTGGTAATATTCCATATTGTATATTTTCATAAGACAGCTCACTCATACATTTGATGAGTCACTTTGCCAGTTGAGCAGTCTATACCACTTTCATATCATTATTCGCTGGCGTTGAAACATAAAGACTTAAACTTAGATACGCAACTTGAATCTTTGATAAAATTACTGGTATCACGAAGTTGTAAGTTTAAGCAATCTTTCACAATTCCATCTAACTAAATCAATAATATGGAAAGGTATTCTTTTTTAGTAGAATCACTGGCCAGCCTAGGAATTTCTCCTGTATCGTCGTGTGCTTACAAACACCCAGACCCGGATCTGTAGGACATACAAATATTTGTTCCGTACGGGAATCGAACCTGTGACACGCAGCACTCCAGCCATTCGCTCAGCCACTGCGGCAACCATGTCGTCAATTTGTTTGTTTTTTCTCTGTAGGAGGATCACTCGAAATACTGAACCGATTATGAAAATTTTTACACTGATATAAGGCCTTTTAACCTAAAAAAAAACACAGTTGCTAGGCTACCCCAAGAGCGAAGTCGCAAGAAAAATCAATCTTTGATAAAAATGACTCGAAGTTTTAACAATCTTCCAAAACCATGATATTTTTGGATAAAGCCATTATAACATAAAGCATTAAATATAATAGTATAATGGCAGTAATTCAAGTCATTCTGAAGTGTTATGATAGATTACAGATGTTAATTTAGATCGTTATCTGGGTCAAGTTGAGTCTCGGCAATATCTAGTAGAAAGTGGATTACGGTAACTTGTTTTAACAAAAGGGGAATGTTCTGTGCTTGTGACTAAGTTTGGATACTAGGCTTTGGGACTTGGATCAGCTTTGCTGTGTTTTGGTTTATAACGTTGTTATTTTAATGCATTTTAGATAGCATTTATTTATTTTTCCTCCGTAATTGCTATCCTGATTGAGTTTATGAGATTGATATTTACTAACTACGCTACTAAATTTCAACTTTTTATTTTATTTGATGAAACTTTTATTTTTCCTACAACGCAAAGTTGTCTACAAGTTACAAATAGTTTAAAATATGTAAATTATTTAAATAAATCCATTTTATTCTTCTTTATTGGTGAGATATTTTTAGCTCTCATGGATATTTATAGAGTGTCGGTACCTCCCATTAAATTGCAGTTATCTACTTGTATTTTTTTTTTATTGATACAAATGCTAAAGAAACCAACACTTTCGTTTTTCGTATTTGTCATACTGCTATCAAATTCTTCCTCGTAGCTATCGGTCAACTAAAGCAGTACACCGTTTTTTACAGACAGCGCCGGCGAGTGAGTTAACCCACCTCGTGACGTCATCCGGTCTTGTTGTTTTTGTTAAATAACTTACAAAATTAACTTCAATGAAACATTTATTTAATTCTAATATTAATTTGTAGTGTTTATTATTTATTTTACAGTATTTTGATGAGTTTGGAAAGGAATCCCTACCTGAAAACATTGTAGTCAGGCTACTACGTGGCTTCTACTGCACTTTACTAAATGTTATTTTGATTACACACATTATTTTGACTTAAATATACTTGAAATTGTTATAAGTCTAAATATGCTAAAATCTCTCGAACAACTGCAACAAAAGTTACTACAATTCACAAAGCAGAGAGAGGTTGTTTAACTCGCCGCCGTCTGCAACCATAACTTATTCATTTCATCTCATTGCGAATAGCGCTGTTAAACTAAACAATGGACTTTTAACTTTTTCTATACCAACAAGGAAATACAAGACTCAATAAAATTACGAAGATGTCAATCGAACGTTTTTAATACTAATACATACATCGGTAAATTAATTATAGAATGAATGTGACAGAATTATAAATGGATGAATTTCATTTGCAATGCAAACGAAGAAAGTGGTGAAATTATTTGACCTTGACTCAAATGTATAGCACAAACAAAAAAATGTATGCTAATAAACAAAATGACGAGCGCGATTAGCGCGTTGATGTCTTTTATATGGAAGAAAGAATTGCAACGAAGATTTGATTTTAAATGTGTGAGAAACATGTTTGCGATGGGATCATGCCACGTTTTAAGGTCAAATGATTTATATAACAGATACTGATAAGTTTTTTTTTTAAATTTTATAAATTTCATACAATAATAATAATACGGTTTATTGATAAAACGGGGCACATTTACAATAAAATATAAGATACTATAAAAGTTAAATTAATTAATTTAATTACCGCAATAGACGTATCTGACGAAGTAATTATTTTAGACTTACTTCCGTCAACCATAAAAATTCAAATCATGTTAATCCACTAATTATTGACGTCACGGCGTCAAAAATACAACTAAATCTATCAAACAACTTACATATAAGTATCTCCACTCCAAATAATTAATAGCTTATATTCCTTATCAAAACCTGCTCTCCATAGCCAAGAATGCCGCTTTTACAGCAATTCCGATGACTGTGTGACTGAATAAGGATGCAGACAAAACTTTCTCTGGCGGTTGTTGTTTTTTTAGATTCTGACAGACATTTTAGGGGCTTCGTGTAGAGACAGCTGTGAGATGCTATGGAGAGAATTTTTTGTTGTAGTGTGTGGTCTGAATGGATAAATATAATTTTTTTTAATGATTAATGAGTAACTACGAGGAGTCTGGATTTGGTAACATATATTTTAAACTTCACTGATGAAATGTTGTTCATCTCTGTCTGCTCTTATTTAAGTGCTATTTTCATGTTTTGATCAAAGTTTCAGTATTCAGGTTTAATTAATAAAAAAATGTTAAATTTATTTAAAAAAAATGTTTTGGAATATGCTTTTATTACTACATATTTTTCTACTGTATCTTAATTTTGCAGCATCAATTAATCCTTTTGTAAGTCTTTATTTTTTTGAGTGTGGATAACTATCAAATGACTTCTCCCACTCTGTGTGAATCGTGAGAGCGTGTCAGACTCTTACTGACTAAAATCCTCTTATAGGTCTGATAACAGAAATTTCGTATGAACTCTTTTTCCCCTATTTTCTGGGGCCCTATAACTATATTGTCTTAAAATCATTATGAATCAGTTGTGAGAGAGAGTCGGAGTTATATAGGACGTATAGCACTATCCCTTCCTCACACCGAATTCATAACTGTTTTAAGCTGCACATCAGTTTATTTATTTATGTACACACAAAACATATATAAGAGAAAAGAACAAATACAAATAGAAGAGCACAAAGGTGTTGTTTATTTCAACAGTTTTTTTTTCCAGCAGACCTGCGAAAGGAAAATTGGATAAGAGATTGGTTTGGTTTGGTTTTGTGTTTAAAAATAAAATAAAACAAGCATTAGCAGATGGCTTTTTTTTGTGGGATGGGAAATCCTCCAATGACTTCTCCCGCTCTGGGTGGAGCGGTAGGGCGTGTCAGACTCTTACTGACAAAAACCCACCCCTGTTCCTTCCCTGCCTGAGTGCCTAGAGGTGCGGTAACTCATGTTGAGAATTTATCCGCTACCCCTACATTAGCATATGGCTCATAATCAAAAAACTATCGCTTCATATCGCGTTCACTCGTGCCTCGCATTCAGTGCACATTTCCTTATATTTGCGGTATGAGAACTGCTTTGTCCATGGTCAACTGCCTTGTGACAGACAGTTCTTTGTTATGTGTCACTATTATATGAATTATAACCAAAAAATAAATTTTCTCTGTAAAAATGTTTGTGAAAAGCCTGTTTGCCATTGATTCTCATAATAATCATTATTATAAAAATTCCTGTCACGAGAGAGATTTTGACCATACATTGGATTTTTGTAACAATGTTATAAATTCGAGAAAATTATTGCAATAATTATGTTTAGTAAAGAATACAACAGATTTAATTGAAAAACTAACCTTTCTGAGATACTTTGACGTTTTTATGATAATACTGGTTTGCAGAATTCTTATATAGTTATAATGAAATATTAAGCAGTCGTATAAAACTATTGAAGACTGTAGCTATAATACTGATTGAGGTTACTTTATTACCTCGTAAATCGAAGTTACCCGTTCTCTATTAACTATTTACCACCTTTAGATATGTAAAGCTGAAGATTAGTACATACAGTCACATTTATTTTCAAATTACATGATATTTGAAATATTAAAGACCTATTGATGCTATAGAATTGACTAAGATTTCATTAATATTATTATCGATGTAACTGGAATATAGCTTCCAGGAGAAAAGATGTTCCTTGATTGGTTAAACTACTGAGAAATTCGGTTTTACGACCCTTGGATTTAAATTGCATCCTGAATAAAACTAGATTTTGTTAACTTTTAGACTGTTAGCGAACATCGTAACGTTTACAGTCGTACACTTTGTTTACTTAAATAGACAAAATCAGTGTGATTTCTGGTGTTTCAAATTATCTAGATTTTAATGTGTGTCTACATTTTTATAATTCTACAAATAAGAGCATTGTCCAGGTAAAAAATAAAATAAATATTAGAATAGACACCATTAGGTGCACATTCTCTCAAAACTATTTCTTAGATATTATAACAATAAAACTTTTGTTTCTTTTAGCATAAATATCTGTTTTGTTGACATTACCTTTTCAAGCAAATACTACTATTTACTATTATCATAATTTTGTATCAAAACTTGGTAAAACGTGAAGAACTTTGAGGTACATTGGTAATTCATAAAATGGTACACATTATCTGTTCGTATTAATTCTAATTACAAAGGGCCCTGCTGGAAAGACAAAACTTTCATGCTGAATTTCTCTCCTGTTCTATCAAAAAATACTTGAATTTAATACATGAATCGAGAGGTACATTAGGAGTAGATGCGATCAAAACTTTTTTTATGTATTATAGTTTTTATATAGTTAGTTTAGTATTATATAGTCTTTAAGTATATTGTTACTAAAACTATGAGTCTGGATACTCGATAAAATATATAAATAAAAAATAAAAATAAATTATGAGCGCAATACAGCCGAGGACCCCGCTGGATAGAAGAGGCGATTTATCGTAATTTCTATCGTGATCGAGGTACATTTTACCTTGTTGATAAATTCATGAGATGCATTGAATAAACAAAGCATTGCCACTCGTTTTATGAGCCTAGCTTGTGGAGCCCCGCTGGATGGAAACACATATTATATAAATAACAATAACAATTTCTTTACTTGTTATTCATATAGCTAATATTTTCTTATTGCTAATGCTTGTCTAAACACCGAGACTGAAACAATATGCCATACTGAAGTCATTAATACTAAATGAAATATAGTTTTTTTAGCTTTCTGTATAATTTCTCTCTGCTTAATGAGTTACGACTTGTATTGTCTTACCCTCGTCTCGATTACCTTCCCCTCTGTTAGTGACGAACGTTTTATTGTTACATAACGATAATACAGTTATTATTATGTTTGTATTATTATACGTAAGTATGGTAATGTTAATTACTTTTGTTTTGTTTCGTCTGGTAGAGATTTTTGCATGAGTTAAATTATGTAAATAATTATGTATTTGTTTCTTTTTGAGCTCGCGTGCCGTGAAGAACTCATCTCGGTAGCATCTTTGAAAGCAATAAAAAAATCATATATCATAGTGTGATCTGGAAGCAGGCCTATCTTCTTTAGTGTAGCACACTCATCATCACAGCCTTTTAATGTGGCACTGCTGGGGTACAGGCCTCCTCTTCGTGAGAGGTAGTGCGTAGCACACAAGTTTCTCTCTATTGAAGTGAATATAGACCTTTCTCACAATGATGATTGATGTTTTAGACTGCTAATAGAACTATTAGGTCCCCACCTATGAAATCAGTGAGTCAGAAATGACTTCTTTAAAATTCTCCATACAAAAATGGAGAATTTTAAAGAAGTCATTTTCTTAATTTATTTAACAACTGTGAACACTAATGTTTTAAAACTATTATGTAATAATTTTTAAAAATTAAGATAACGTATGCCACTTAGATTAAGCAACAAGAATAAGTTTTGGCTAAGTTAAAACAAATAGTGGTTTCATTTCTGCTAACAAGAAGAGGAGTAATTTTGAAGGTATTTTTTTTTTGTATAAAACTATAAGTAATAAGGTTTTTTTTACTATTGACAGTTGTCTATGACGGTCATTATTCGATAGAATATCAAGCAATTGATGAATATTTTAATTCATAGAAGTGACGCGGTTCTCTATTTGTGAGAAAAAATCGCCAATTTCATAGGTGGGAACCTAATATTATACTGTAGAGACGCTTTCATTAGGACCTCTTTAGAGGGTTAAATGGCCCAATTATTCAAAGAAATAAACACTGACTAAAGTTTTATTATTTTTTTATTTCATTGGATTAAATCCTAGAGTTACACGCATATTATTATTACCCTTAAATCTATCTACGTCCCCACAATATCAATATCACTCCAGTATTATTGAAGTTTTTGCCAACCACGACAGTCGACACTTCGCGAAGTGTCGACTGCCTTCGCAACGTTATAATTACTTCGTTCCGTATGCACTAAAGGAAATAACTTGTTTTGCTAAGTGTTTGCATGTTATTATGAAGAAAAACTGGCCAGTACTTTCATTATTCGTGAGCATGTGAAGAATCTAGTTTTATACTTTCTAGGGCAAAATAGATGATAGTCAACGTCAGAATGACTACGAATTATAAAACAATGTCCCTCGACTGCTATCAGTAGTTTAAACTACTGATCGGATTTTCATGCGATTTCCACCAATAGACACAGTAATTCATGAGAAAGGTTTAAGTGTATAATTTGTACCCGTGCGAAGCTGAGACGGGTCGCTAGTGTTAAATACAGCTTTTAATTGCAATTTTTAATTTAATTATTTTTGGACATCCGTCTTGTAAAGTTCAATTATTTATTAAATTATTTCAGTTATGAATATAAATGTTGATGGATGGAGAGGGAGAGGGAAGCCAAAGAAAAGATGGATGGATTGTATGAGGAGTGATATGAAAGAAAAGGGATAGCGTGACGGCTGACAGGACAGAATGGAAGAAAAAAACGTGTTGCGTCGACCCCAAGTAACATGGGATAAGGGCAGGAAGAAGAAGAAGGAGTCTTGTAAAGTTCATTTTGGAAGCCTCTAAATCTAAGTCTAAAGTTGAAGACACAAGAGCGCGCGGCGGGTCACCAATGCGTTGGACTGATCAAGTAAAAACTGCACTCAACGGTCCACTCCACGAATGTGTAAGAAAAACTGCAGTACGGGAGTAATGGCGATGGATTGTAAAGCTTGTCACCACCTCTGATGTGATGACCACGACCACTGCCAAGTGGCGACAAAGAAGAAGAAATGTAGTTTAACAGTAAATAAAAAAACCGGTCAGCACACATTGAGGGTTCCTTGTAAAATGTATTTTTGACTATTTGTGTGGCTTTGGGTCAACAAGATGCATATACTGTGAAAATTTAAAGACTGTAGCTCCAAGAGTTTAACTGTAAAACCTGTGTGACAGACGACGGACAGACAGACAGACGGACACGTGAGTGACAGCAATAGGACTCCGTTTGGACCCTTCGGGTACGGAACCCTAACAACAAACTTCTTCACTCGTTTTTCAAGCATTTGAGTATACGCAGATTCAAAAACCTGCCACTATCAAACTATGTCACTGAATTCATGCTCACGTCCATAGTGTTGTTAGTTGTTACAAAATATGTTCTAAAACATAATATCCTCAATATTACACGCTAGTATTATATTTTGTGTGATATTACTATCTGTTGTCTGATGGAGCGGTGGCACGCGAGAGGTTGCGATCTTGATGCGATAGAAGTACAAGTTTATCGATAAAAATCTTTACCTGTGCAAAACGTGTTTGAGGAGCTCGTGGCTAAAGTAATAACAGCCGCACGGGTCGATCCATCAGGTTAAACTACGCTTGCCGGGGTTGGTCCATGGATGGGTGACCATCTTTACATACCGAGACTCCTCCATGCCTCGGAAAGCACGTTAAGCCGTTGGTCCCGGCTATCAATCGTGGATCTTTGACAGTCGTTACGGGTCGTCAGAAGCCCGAAAGTCTGACATCCAGTCTTACCAAGGGGTATCGTATTACCCAGTTACTGGGTTGTGGAGGTCAGATAGGCAGTCGCTCCATGTAAAATACTCGTATTTAGCTGCATCCGGTTAGAATGGAAGCCGACCTCAAGATAGTTGGGAAAAAGCTAGGCAGATTGAAATAGTGCGTGTTTATGTAACTGAAAATGATGAACTTTATGATCCTCTATGACTCAAGAATTTCATGCTTCTAGATCCAGCGGTTTAGGCAATGCTTTGTCTTTCAGTAAATTTAAGATTTTATTAAATAGAAGATGTGCTTGACTAATTAACATTTATTTAAATTTATACTTTAATAAATCTCAGTTTGTGTTTTCATGATAATCTCAGCATTGTTCATCGGCTGACAGAACGAAATCAGTTCAGTAGTTACTGAGATAAGCTCAAATAGACAGATAGGCATTTGTTTTAAGATGTCTGACATCGTTGAAGCACGCCAGAGGCTGCGATTTTGTTATGATAACAAAACAACGTGATGTTTATTGATTTTATCAGAAGAGATTTTGATTTGTGTAATGTATTTCTCTGTTTAAAGCACTGTTATAGAGTACATCATCTTTTTAGTTTAAATTGACTTGTTACATTGAAAGTGGATCGTGTGAATCGTCGCAGGCAATTTTCTTAATGGGTTCCACATTTAAATTAAATATTTATTTATTAAATACTTTATTGTACATCTCATAATGAGCACAGGACAAAGATTTACGAAACAAGTATTTAGGGTCTCTTACAGACAATCTTTGGATGGACTGAACGAAAGATCATAATTTTATATCACACCCATGTATGTAAACAAGGTGTAACGGAAAGGTGTGTTCATATTTTAAGAACTGCATCTGCCCATCTATAAGAACAACTTTCTTCAATAAAACCTGAGGAAATTGTTAAAATTTTTTTTACCTCCCATACAAATATTGATCAGCTGATGATAACTTTATACGGAAAGTCTAATTTTTTTTTTGGAAATTTTCTGTTTTTTCTTAGAGAAAGTTGTCCATTTCCATGGGCAGAACCGGTTCTTAAAAATATGACCACACCTTTTCGTTACACCATGTATAATAGTCCTTGAAGAGTTAGACAGAGGTATACCTACAATTTGCCCTTTTAAGACCCATATGTCATAATCAGTTTATGTATAACGAAGAAGGGCAAAACAAATTTTCGCTGCATGTTTTTTTTCTAGAACCTAACTCCAGATAATATAAACATAAAAACAAGACAACAATCAATGCTGTTTGTTCTCCACATCAGAAAAAACGTAAAACACTTTTCTTTTAATTAACCTCTACAAATAAATATTTATCATCAAAATTGAACGATTAACATGCAAAATATAAATCGAGACTCAACATTAACACTCAAGTGAAATGTTTGCCAGCACTCGGTAGCCAGCCAGCCAGTAGCCACTCACGCACATACTTTCTATATCGAGCGATTTAAAATCGATAATAAGGAATGTCGCTTTTTATCGTACCTCGTCATTACACACGTAAAAGTTGTGTGTCTAAATAAATATAGATCTATGAATGAAATCGAAAGCATTGTGGCTAGTTTTGTGGCTAGTTTTAGAGTTGAGATTCTTTGTTGGTTTATCTTGTTTTAGTTTTTAGGAAGATTATATATTTTTGCGTTTTTTGCACCAACCCGCATTGGGCCCGCGTGGTGGATTACGGCCCTCACCCTCTCACAGAGAGGAGGCCTGTGCCCCAGCAGTGGAGACATTAAAAAGGATGATGATGATATATTTTTGAGGACGTCAGATTTCTCTGGATCAAGCAACAAGGAGGTATAAAATAATGTATCAGAACCTTGTATCCATTAGGTAAAAAACAAACTACCGAATCAAGGGATTTGGAAATTTATTTTTTAGGGTTAGAATTATCCAAACAATTTTAATGATGTTGGATTAAGAATTATTCACATGAGGAAAGTATGAGCAAACTTGAAACATTTCATTAACACAATTTTTCTGAATACATTTTGCATTGCGTTGCATTGTTTACTTTGTTTACAGACAAAGAAAATACAACACACAAGGCATAGCTACTTAAAAAAATATTCCAAGCGTTATAAATATGCGTTAACGAATGCGATTTAGAATAGATTTAGATCAAAACAGATCTAATCTTGCGAAATCCTCGCAGTTGTTTCAAAAACGAAAATATTCGGCATTGGTCATAATTGGCCGCAAGGTCCAACATTGGCGAGTGCTACCATTTCGGCAAATGGCGGCACTAGCAGCCCGATTAGATCTATTTCTTGACCAACGACATTTGAGTCGTGTAATAGTTAACAGCTGCTTTGGTACTTTGGATCCGGGTTATTGTATTGGCAACTGAAGGCGCGTTTACATTTGATAGAGTAACTAGGCTAGTACTGGTAGGCTTGTACTGGCTTGCTTCGAATGCCCTAAAATAGAATCTTTATTGATAGTGTAGATCAGGCTTTCCCAACCTGAGGTCCGCGGACCCCTGGGGGTCCACAATCATTTTTGAAGGGGTTACATTAAAAAAATAATTTTGCAACTACATTTCTTGTTCTTTGTTACAAAAATGTTATTTTGGGATTTTTTCATGGGGTCCGTGATAGTGGTCGTTAACCTAAGGGTCTACACTTAAAAAAGGTTGGAAAAGACTGGTGTAGATTATGCTGCTATGATTCAGAAACGTTTAAACTAGGCATGAAATTGTATTTACCGTTCTTACCAGACATCTGTCTCTCTCTTCCAGTGTAGACACGCTCTAATCGTATTGAAAGGGAATTTATAGACTTTGTGTCATGTTTATGGCTTCTATTTACAGCATTTTTTGGTTTGAAACCTTGTTTTTTAGTTGGGATTCAATCTTTTGTTTCAGGTGTTACATCTTACTTCGTCCTAATATTATAAATGCGAAAGTTTGAATGAATGGATATTTGTTAGTCAATCACGCCAGAACGGCTGAACGGATTTGGATGAAATTTGGCATAGAGACAGATTATAGTCTGGAAAATCACATAGTCTATAATTTATAATGGGGAAGTATGAGTTACATGCGGGCGAAGCCGCTGGCGGAAGCTAGTCCAAATATAAGATTACAAGTAGGTATTTCTTCGTATAAGATGGATCAAAGTGAAGTTTGAAAGAATGCTCTAGTATTTTTCAGCACCAAAACTAATAGATTAGAAAATTACCGACACTAACATGCTTTTCGATCTAGTCGTCAGTTATTTAACAAGTGCTTTTAAAGTAAAGTAATAAATTCTGTGCTAGATAATAAATGTTATTGCATTCTGTGCTACATACAAAATTGTATGTATCGTAAATACTGTAGAAGTACATAATACATTTACGAAACTAAGATTAAATTTTCCGGAGTTACGTTTTACTTTTTAGATTTCTAGCAAAAGTTACGCGGATGTTAGTTAGTCGTGTAAAGAGGAAATTACTTTTTTTAATAGTGAATAGAAAGGTATAGTTATTTTACTTTGATTAAGACAATATTTAATTATCTCAGAAGTGAAATGTCGCAACGCAGCGCTGTGATATAGGGTACCACCGTTTACTTTCATAAAACAAGTTTTTGCACAAGCCGCACTTGGCAAAATGTTACCGAAACATATCATTATGAATTATTCCATATACCTTAAAAGATTTAACGTGTTAACTGATTTATTTTATGAATAAAATTAAAGTGTCTAGATATCAGCTCGGACAGAGCTCAATCGTGACTGCTGCCACACTCATGGTCGAGACTTTAGAAAGCTAAAGATTTATCATTGACTCACTACTAAAATAATTACACGAAATAATATTACGTGAAACTCACCTTTCAGTAATATTTAACTGTCTTCAACTTCAATTTGTAGTAAAAAAGCACTGATTAATTTATTACGTGGAATCCACCATTATTCCATGTCACTTTATGAAAACACCGATACCACCTTCACTATTAAGTTAGAAAAAAAAACTTTAACTCAACACGCACTACCCGCCAAAATTCTACATTATTTGAAAAATCTAAATCGATAGATCGATTTCCGTATCAGTTGACAGATGTCAACGTCCTCGACGCAATCCGGACACTGGCGGCAAGTGTCACCGTTGGCGCGGACTTTACGCGCCAGTGCACCTCGATTGCAATGAACAAAAATAATTATTTTGATTATTCGAACGTAGGTTTATGATGTTTGAATTTGTGGCGGGAAGCGTGTGTTACGTTGCGAGCGTGCGTTCGGAAATGTGCGCGGAGGCCGGACGGTGCGCGAAAAGCGACTGCGGTCAGCACTGCTCCCGCGACACTCTCTGCCCACCGCCGCACGCTGCCCGCATGTGTAAATGTTAATCCGTGATATTATTTAGTCTAACCGATAAACGTTGAGCCGTTGCATTCAGCACTACAACCCCTGTACCGTTCACTTTTTGCCACACCTTGTACTTTAAACAGCTCAATGAATATTGGTCGGTTTAAAAAGGAGATAGGCCAGTTTGCTCGCACAATGCACGCTTTCAGCCACGATTTTTCAGTCTAGTTTCAAAAACGAAAGCTGACATAATTGTTTTGTAAAAATATTTTACATGCTGTCCACATCCTTGGTTACGTAAACAATGGGTGAACATGCTTGAAACTAACATAAAAGGAACAAAAAAACTCGTCATACATAACCGAGTTAACCTGAATTTGAAAAATACGTCTTTTTCACTAAAACTAGCATATTTCGCAGTACAACATTACGATAGCTTTCATACTGAATACGAAAAAGATTATTTTTTAAACTGTAGCAGAATATGAAAATTTGAAAGTGCATAACTGAAAATATTTATGAAGAGCTGCACTGACCTCTTAAAAATAAATCGTCGGTTATGTAAAATACCGTCTGTCTAGCATAAATCTACAAACTTCAACAAATCATAAACTAAATGTTTAAACATATTTATGAAAAATATAGCAGTACATACAGGGTGTAAAAAGATATCACAGAGCCGTTAACTACGCATATATACACGCATACTGTACGAACAAAGTATAAGTTTTGCGCAAAAATTATTGCTGGGAAACCACTTTTATTTTGGTATGAAAAAAAAATCTATTTTTTATTGCGCGCAATGTAACGCAAACCCAGGTAAGTGCTGTAAAACCCTGCCCTCTAAGCCATGTAGGTACTTGTCGGATACGTTTGATATTCATTGCGTTTTTGTAACTGCAAATGCGTAATTTCAAAAAAAAAAATCAAAAATTCAGGTAATGTTTGTTAGAAAAAAAGTATAGTAATAACACTTTTTTTTTAATAGTAATAACACTGGAACTCATTTTCGTAAAAAAGTTTTAAAAAAACTTGCGACTTTGACCTTCAATATCTTCAGAACCAGTGGATTCCCAGGTATGGTCTAGTGGAAAAAAATATCCAAATAACGGGTAGGTACGGTTTTGTCAAGCCTGTTGGTCTAGTGGTTAGTGACCCTGACTGCTATGCCGGAGGTCGTGGGTTCGATTCCCACCCAGGACAAATGTTTGTGTAATGAGCACGATCATTATTTTGTTCTGTGTCTGGGTGTAATTTATCTATAATATTTATGTATTTAGAAATATACTCGTATAGAAATATACTCGTAAGTATGTTTATCAGTTGTCTAGTACCCATAACACAAGCTCTGCTTAGCTTGGGACTAGATGGCGTTGTGTGATAGTTGTGGAATATTATTATTATTCCATTTATTTAATTTTATATACATACACTTTACATTTTCAAATATTTAGGTACTTACATATAAAAACATAAATAAATACAAAAACATTTAAAAATATAAAAAGTAGTAGCCCACCGGTATCGGGAATAGGGTCCAAGCTACCGGTGGTCAGGGCTCCTGAGAAAGGAATCTCCTAACAATACGAGCCGTGTCCAGGAGTACTGCTTTCTGGATCAAGCCCTTATTATTATTATTAATACGTGGCTTTCGGCTTCGGAAACTGAGTTTTACACCCGTTATACGTTGTATATGTATATAATCGAAAAAAGGCCAGCCGTCTGGTCAAGTGAAGAGTCAACTCTTCACTTGACCAGAGGGCTGGCCTTTTTTCGACCAAAGAATCAGCTTTGCCATTCAAAGTGGAAATGCTGCCAGTGTTCTGGGCACTTTGCCCATTGACAGTGATTTGGACGATTTTTTCGATATGAGTTTTACGCCTCCCTTTTTTTGCCGCTAGTACATATTTTCTTTATTTTATTTTAGCTTATACAGGGTGTAACGGAAGGGTGTGGTCATATTTTAAGAACTGCATCTATCCATCAATATGAACAACTTTCTTCAAGAAAACCTAAGGAATTTCTCAAATTTTTTTTTTCTCCCACTCAAATATTGATCAGCTGATGATAACTTTGTATGGAAAGTCCAATTTCTTTTTTGAAATTTTCAGTTTTTTTTTAGAGAAAGTTGTTCAAATCCATGGGCAGAACCGGTTCCTAAAATATGACCACACCTTTCCGTTACACCCTGTATAAATATCGCAATTACATATAAAAACTCTGTGCCTCAAATAGTAAAAATAAATTCAAAAAACCCGAGCAAACTGGATCTAGCTAAGATGTCGGATCTTAAATATCGAACAATTAGAAATGGATTGTGTTGTGACATAACACATGAAAACCTAAGTTGCTAAAAGGACCTAACTACAAGCAAGCAAGCAAGCAAGTCATCTTTAAAATTACTTTATACAAACATAAGAAGCCTGGTTAAATTTGGCAAGTTGGAAGAATTATTATGTATATTAAATGCCTCTGGGCAGACTATAGGTGTGATATTATTAACCGGAACTTGGATTAAGTCTGACTCTGAGGCCAACTTGCTTCATATCGCTGGCTTTACACATATTTACAACTACAGAAAGGGTCGTCAAGGTCAGGGAAGTCTCCGTATATATTCATAACAGTATTAAACATGAAGTTATTGAAATAAAAGTAAGGAAGTCAATGAATATATGTGGTTGCACATTATTAAATATGCACTAAATATCAGACTAATCTACAGATCCCCTGATACAAACGTAAACCGCTTTTTAGAAACGTTCTCATCTCAATTGGAAACAAACGGCGAGTTATGTTTGGCGATTTCAATATAAATTTGCTCTATAATGAACGTCAAACTGCGACTTACATCGATACACTGAATGAATCGGGGTAACAAATACTGAATAAAATAGATGATGACTATTGCACACGAGAAACAAGTAACACTAAATCGCTTATTGATCGCGTTTGCTCAAACTTACATGGAGGTAAATTTCACATGGCTTGTATCAACTCATCTTTGTCGGACCATAAACAACTCTATTTAGAACTAAAAAACCACAAATACATCCCAAAACAAGACACTAGTTTCACAGTGACAAACTTCGAAATGCTATACAAATCCATAGAAAACCAACACTTAGTAAATGAGGAATCCAGCTATGAGAACCTAGAAAACTTCATTAAATTTATTGTACAAAAAAATAAAATATCGAAAGTTAAAATTATGAATAAGCCAAGAGACGACTGGATAAATAAGAAAATATTAGATGAAATCGACGAACGAAATATTATCTAGAGGCTACATAAAATGAAACCGGATGACCTTATACTGGAAAACTCATCAACTTAAATCAAAAAGATATGCTGTATTGAAACGTATTAGAAATACTAGGAATAATTACTATTACGAAGCTTTCAAGAAATGTGAAAAAAGCCTAAGACAATGTGGAGTCTAATAAATACCTTAGCTTACAATAAAAGTAAAACTAATTCCACCCTTCCTAAACTTATTGTTGATACATGTGAAATTACAAATGGAAATGAAGTCTGCCGGTGTTTTAATGGATTCTTGGTTCTAATTTAGCTAGTAAAATACCACAAAATTACCACAACAATCTAACTAACACTCTCAACTACACCACAGAAATACCAACAAACGAACTATCCATGTTTGAACCATGCATGGTTCAAACATGGATGTTTGAACCATGCATGATTCAAACATGGATAGTTCGTTTGTTACACAACAACAAAAGAAGTAAATAAAATTATCGATGAACTAAATACAAATACAAGTAGTGGCATAGACGGGATCAGTGAAAAAGACATTATATGTATAAAAGAGGTGATTCTTGACCACTTAATACACAGCATCAATAAATGTCTCGAACTAGGAAGGTTCCCTGATAGTTTAAAAGTTGCAAAATTAACACCCATTTATAAATCTGGAAAAGCAATTACCGACCAATATCCGTCTTGCCTGTACTATCTAAAATTTTAGAAAAAAAAAAATATAATCGCCTTATCAGCCATCTGAATGGTATTGATTTCTTCTATACTCAACAATACGGTTTCCGTCCAAAATAGAACACTCTTTCAGCGACAATAGATTTAATCACTAAAATCAAAACATTCATCGACAAGAAACTTATAGGTTTGGGTATATTTATTGATTTGAAGAAGGCGTTCGGTACTGTTAGTCATTCCCTCTTGCTCAAAAAACTCAGCAATATCGGAATAACTGAATCTGCATACAGTCTTGGAATCATATCTCACTGACAGATTTCAAATAGTTAAAATAAACAATTACGAGAGTAGACCAGCTAGTTTAAATTTTGAAATACCACAGGGATCAATATTAGGGCCTCTGCTTTTCCTTGTGTATATTAATAATATTAAAAACATCAACGTTACTGGCGACACCACTCTGCATGCTGACGACACCTGTCTCTTTTGTTTTGGAAATGATGTTGAAGAGGTAGTCAGAGAAGCGCAAAATGACCTATCATCGCTTAAGGAATGGTTCAAGTACAACCTGATGGTAACCATTAATCTGAAAAAAACGCCGTACACGATTTTTGCAGCTAAAAAAAAATTCCGAGTGATATTAAACTGACCATAGATAACGAACCCTTACAAAAGTCAACAAGGGAAAAATATTTAGGCCTAATCCTGGAACCAAGATTAACCTGGTCAAGCCACATAGAAGAAATACGATCAAAAATTTCTTCACTCACGGGGGCACTACGTAGACTTTCTGGTTGCATTCCACACAAAATTAGAAATATGATTTATAATGCACTCGTGAAACCACACCTGGAATACTTGGTCGAAGTATGGTGCTGCGCCGCTAAAACCTACATTAACCAGACATAAGTGATACAAAATAAATTAATTAAAACTCTATATAAATACCACTACCTAACATCAACTAAACAATGATATAATGACACTAAACTATACAACATACAACAACTATATACATACAAAACATGTTTTCTGGTTAGGCAAAATTATAACAAAAGAAATCCACTCTCAATAGACTTTCTAAAAAAAGAAACCACGGATATCACACTGGGAATCGAAAAAACTAAAACTCAAAAAAAAAAAAGACCACCCCGAACCAATTATGGGAAGAAAAATATTTTAAGAAGGAGTGAAATTGGACAATACATTTTCTAAATCATGTAAAGCCTAAATAGATGACAGAAAAAGTCCTGTGTATGATAGTTAAAATATTAGCCTTTTATATGGAAAGTCTGTAAAATCCTAGATTAAACATTCTGTTTGCCTTTTATCGACTCATGGAGTCATTATGTTACTATATAACTGCGTGATTTATTTGTATATCTCATATGTTAAGTGAACTGTTTGTGTTTTTTATGAGAATAAATTTTTTAAATCGATATTTTAAGAACTGCATCTGCCCATCGATATGAACAACTTTATTCAAGAAAACCTGAGGAAATTCTCAGATTTTTTTTTAACCTCCCGTACAAATATTTGTCAGTTGATGATAATTTTGTATGGAAAATCCCAACTGTTTTTTTGAGAATTTTCTATTTTTTCTTAGAAAAAATTGTTCATTTCCATGGGCAGAACCGGTTCTTAAAATATGACCACACCTTACCGTCACACTCTGTAGGTATACCTATACTTTGTAATTATTCTAAATAATAAACAGTTCCATTTAAAATTCTTTTGGAAAAGCTGTATATTCAGCTTATCCAATGCCTACAGTAGCATATTATGTAAGTAATAAAACTTTGATACGAGAAAAAAATAAAAACGATTATATTTAAAAGTAGATAGGCTAATTGAAAAATGTACAAGCGGGATAAACCGGCGTGTCGAACTTAACAGATTTAGGGTTCCGTAACAAATGTATTTTTGAGTATTTGTAAGGTTTTGTGTCAACAAGATGCTTATACTGAGAAAATTTTAAGACTGTAGCTTCAACCGTTTGGCTGTAAAACCTGTGTAACAGACGACGGACACGTGAGTAACAGCAATAGGGTTCCGTTTGGACACTTCGGGTACCCTATAAAGGGAAGGGGCAAAACTCAAATTTTATTAAATTAAATACGTGCTTACTTGAAATCTTGAAATATTGTTTAAATGATTCAGAGCAAACCCTACCCCCATCGACTGTTGTAATCTTAACTTCACTAGTACCACTTCTGGTATGGTTTGGGTGGTTTGAATACCTACTAGTATGTTTTGCGAAATTCAATCTTTAAGGGGGGGAAGGCGGAAAGCGGGGAACCGTATGAAAAATCTTAGTTTATAAACCTGAGAGAGGAGCTCGTGGCTAAAATAATAACAGCCGCACGGGTCGATTCATCAGGTTAAGCTACGCTTGTCGGGGTTGGTCCATGGATGGGTGACCATCTTTACATACCGAAGACTCCTCCGTGCCTCGGAAAGCACGATAAGCCGTTGGTCTCAAGGAGCCGGTTGCTGCGGCATGACGTTTACTTATCCTTGGGTTCGATCCCAGCCTGAAGATCATCTTTTGTGGCCTGCCCAGGGGTTGTGGATAAATTCGAAACTGAGTTACCGCGCCCCTGGGCACTCAGGGCCGGAAAGGAACAGGGGTGGGTTTTAGTCAGTAAAAGTCCGACACGCCCGGGCTCCCGCTCCACCCAGAGCGGAGATGTCATTGGATGATTTCCCACCCCACAAAAAAAAAAGCCGTTGGTCTCGGCTGTCAATCGTGGATCTTTGACAGTCGTTACGGGTCGTCAGAAGCCCGTAAGTCTGACAACCAGTCTTACCAAGGGGTATCGTATTACCCAGTAACTGGGTTGTGAAGACCAGATAGGCAGTCGCTCTATGTAAAATACTGGTATTTTACATAGAGCTGGCTTTTGGGTTTATAAACTTGTAACTTGACATAACGTGTATCTAAAATCAGTGGTCGTCTAACTGCGGCGGCCCGAAGCTAAAACCAGTGCGCCTGGTGGCCCTTTTCTTGACTTTTTAAGTTACTGCAGTATCTTAAATATTTAATAAGATTTTACCTGCTAACCTGCCCTTTTGATGGGTTGCATATTTAATCCTTTCATAATTGCTCTCGCATAATAGAAGCAAGAAATAAGATTGTAACCAGAAATTTTCTAACACTAACATGGTTAATTAAAAAAACTTTTTTACAAAATAACAACCGACTTCCAAAAAAAAAATACACTAAAAATTTAAAAATAACTTTAATTTCGGAAGTCGGTGTTTGTATTTTATTTCTTCGATATTTGACACCGACTTCCGAAATTAAAGTTATTTTTAAATTTTTAGTGTATTTTTTTTTGGAAGACGGTTGTTTTTTTTTGTAAAAAAGTTTTTATTTTTCGCTTTTTAGTTGTTATACCCCAGAACTAAAAACCCCAATAACATGGAACGTGGAATTTAAACATTTGGAGTACACAAAAACGTCATCAAGATCTGCGTATTTTTCGTTTTTGTTCAGTTTCTCAAAAAGCGCTAAAGCAATTTCAATAAAATTTATATGGGACTACCTCGGGAGTATATTCTTTCGGATAAAAAAAGAATTTTGAAAATCGGTCCACAACTGACGGAGAAATACGCGGACATACATAAAAAAAAATAAAAAAATAAAAAACATACATACAGTCGAACATGGAACCTCCTCCTTTTTCGAAAGTCGGTTAAAAACAGTGTCCGTGGAGTTTCTTGCACGTTTTTCTCCATACAGATCTACGCCTTGGAATTTTTTTAATTTAAAAAAAAAAAAAAAAAAAAAAAAAACGCCTTGGAATTTGCAATTAGCTTCATCTTTCTGACTGACCGACTTCTTAACAATTCAAAAGTGTCTGTAAATGGTTTATTTGAAATAAATGCTTTGAATTTGAATTGCGATACGACGAATACGCACAAAAATTTTGACAATGGGACGGACTGATGTTAGCTATACTCGGCTCGTCATTGTTATGTAGGTACTATATTTCTTTTTGAATGATGTGCCGAGTAATGGAAAAATAAATACCGTACTGTAATTGTTTCTCCAGTCATTTAGAAGACGCTATGAGAATTTCATACGGTCCAAAGGACCCAATACAAATGAAATTGCCAAAAAAGTGCAACACCAAAAATCGCACTAATTACCTATAAGATTCTTATTTTCATTAATTTACTTACTTTAATTATTACATCTACCATGTTCAAAAATGTACCCGTATTTTTTATTTAAAAACCAGTTAAAAATAAGATCTGGGCCTATATGTCCTTAAGACCAGTTAAGCTCTTGGTCAAAAACGTTTGACGAACACTGATTTAAGGCGCTATTAACTGCCAATGACCTTGAGTGGTTAGCTTGCGTGTTCTGTGCTGAGCTCACGTAACGTGTCGTAAGTCCACCCAGTAATAGGACTCGCCCATCAAGGAGCGCTGTCCGAAATTAGAAACATTATTAATTTATTACACATAAAACAACAGGTATTAAAATAAAACACTGAGACTAAATTATAAATAATTAAATGGTCTTTAACATGGTGAAGATATCATAAAAAAACGCTATAGAGTTTTTGCGTGAATCTCAATTTTTTATCCGCGTTAGACTTAACTTTACAAATTAATTACACTATGTCATAAAAATATAATTTCAAATATTCTCAGATAAAATTACGACGGAAATTGTATCAAGTAACATATATTTTTTTCAAAGAAATAGGACTAGTCGTTTAGACGTGATGTTCAATTTAAAACCATTAAAAGTCGTTTAACTGCGCCTTAACTAAATACACACATCAAAAGTGTCTAGGGATCAAGTACATTTTTAACTATAAAAAAATATCCAATTAATATTTACCAAATCTAGTTCTCCAAACTGGCATATTACTTTAATTCCTATGTTTAAGTCAACAACTTATCCTCTATACATTGTAAAAATTAAAAAAAATTGCAAATTGTGGGCAATTAACCTAAGTTAATGTTCTTTTATTTTTTATTATTTGCAATGGGTTTGCTCTTGACTCTAGTCTAGGTCAGAAGTGACAGAGACAGAATCGACGATGGAGCGAGCTTACCCAGAAGAAGCCTGTTCACTCTAACTTTGAAGAGATTCTGATTTGTCGTCAATTAAATGGCAAAAACAAGGCAAAAATGACGATTTTTTATTTTTTTATTGTAAAGATTATACAAATTAATAATCTGTGTTTTCACCATTGACACGAATCACACAATCACAGTGATTTGGCACGTTTAAAATCAGTTCATCAAAATCACTTTGAGGAATGGCCGCCCACGTTCTTTCTAACAAGTCAAAAAGTTGTTGTGGGGTATGCAGTGTATACACGGCATCCATACTCGACAGAGCTCTTCTTCGGAGCATATCCCATGCATGCTCAATTGGGTTGAGCTCTGGCGATTGAGCAGGCCACGGCAGAAAGTTGATGCGAGCATCGGCAAGAGTCTCCAAGAGTGCGTGTTACAAGTCTAGCCGTGTGTGGATGTGCATTGTCACGCATAAGTGGAAGCGAATCACCCAACCGGCTTCGCAAAGGGATGATCACGTCGGAAACAATCCTCTCCGCATAAATCTGAGCATTGAGGTCGCCCCTGATCCAAATGAGATAGGTTTCTCCACCGATACAAATACCGGCCATTATTGTTCCCTCTCCTTATGAATGAACTTCCTGACAAAATTTCACGTCCAGAGGTCCTCAAAACTCAAGTAGCTACGTCTTGTATCCGGCCTCATACGAAACGAGATTCATCGGAAAAGCAAACACAACCCCAGTCTTCTTCCTCCCAATTTCTGTATTCGCGAGCCCATTGTAAACGGGCCCTACGTTTACTGGGTGCTATAGATTGAACTCTCAGCGACCTTCGGGAACGCAAACCCACTTCACGTAAACGATTTCGAATGGTTTGGTCACTCATCAGCAAGCCTTTTTTTTTTGGGGATGGGAAACCATCCAATGACTTCTCCCGCTCTGGGTGGAGCGGGAGGGCGTGTCAGACTCTTACTGACTAAAACCCACCCCTGTTTCTTCCCTGCCTGAGTTCCCAGGGGTGCGGTAACTCATTTTCAAAATTTATCCGCTACCCCTAGGCATGCAGGCACCGGCCACGGTGGGCCCCTTCAGTGGTGGCTAAAACTAGATGTAGCCGCACTTCGGGTTTTAGCCGTAACATATATAAGTCATGCCAAGATAACGAAAACATTTTTTTTTTTTTTGTAAAACTTACTCCACACTAGGAATTACTCCTGTATCGTGGGTGCGTTCACAAACTTGTATACTCACATACACAAGACACCCAGATCCGGCACAAATATCTGTAGGTCATACAAATATTTGTTCCGTGTGGGGATCGAACCCGCGACACGCAGCGCAGCAGCCGAACGCTCAACCACTGCGCCAACCGTGTCGTCAAATATTGTAGCTCCCCTACATATAAAGTGCAGATGATTTTCTTTTTTGTCGCCTATCCTATAAAGCTCAATTACACCTTCCGATTTCAAGGGACCCAATTTAGGAACAAACTAATTAGGAAGTAGGAAGCGAGCGATTACACTATCCTAAATTGAACTCCTAAATCGGGCTCCTAAGTCGGCTAAGACAGAATATCCAAAGTCGCTATAAAGTCTCTTAAAAACTGATTCTACCAGGAGCGGACTAAAAAATAAAAAGAGCGGACACAGATTTTTTTTCTGGGAAAGGGACTTTGGGAAATTTTATTTTATTTTAAACACACAAAAACACTAATAGCCCATTTGTAACGACAAAGTCGCTAAATTGGCAACACTTAGCTCTAAATCGGAGTGATGCGATTACACTATCCTAAATCGTACACAATTTAGGAAGTCAAATCGGGACTTTTCAATCTCACTAAATCGAACACTAACTGCTCTGACTGCTATTACACCTTCCTGTTTCCTAAATTGGGTCCCTTGAAATCGGAAGGTGTAATTGAGCCAATAGTGTGATCGTCGGACGCATGTTATTATAACGGGAAGTCCGCATGTTATAACCGGCGACTACGGAACCTTACACTTCGCGTGGCCCGACACGCACTTGGCTTTTTTTATTTTGTTTTTATTTGAAGATGGGAAATCATCTAATAACTGCTCCCACTCTGAGAGATTTCATGAAATACTTACATTTGGCATTAATTCTAACTGAGAGAGTTGTATTGATGATTTTAATGATTTTAATTCTATACACACATACTTGCTACGCCCGCGAATCAAATTTTGACCAAGATACAACAGGTTCAGGTGTCAGGGACACTGACCTGCAAATTGCAAAAAACCTAAGAAAATTTGAGTTTCGCGGGCTACACTGGCGCATCCACCCTAAGGTGGAAGCTCCAGGGTAGCCCGCGATTTTCAAATTTTCGCGGGCTACCCTGTAATAGTAAAAAAAAGTAGTAAGAAATTTGAATTTCGCGGGCTAGCTTGGAGCTTTCACCTTAAGAGTAATAGTTGCCCAACTTATAAAATGTACCTCCTTTGTATACATAAAAATAGATACAAAATCCTTACTTTTCACCACAATTCGTGTTGTAACAGGCGACTACCTACTACACTGTGCGATTTATGCAAAAACCGGTCCAGTGCATGTCGGGCCACATGCACTTGACTGGTTTTTTCATAAATTTGGGGTGCTTAAATAGTCTTCCTCGGTCTGCTCGATTTTACAGCCACATTCTTTTATTTTTTATGCATTTCTGCACAAATCGACAGTCTTTCCTGTTTCCGATCCGAGGGACGAGCGAGGGCAACAACAATTAAAATTGCATCGTGGACTTGAAAATGTGTCTCGCTGGAAATAATTATACAGGTGCCTTTATAATGAACTTTAGCAGATTTACATGCTTCTAGACATAGCAGTTACCTTAGGTTGAGCATTGTCTGTCAGTAAATTTATAAAATTTGGAACCAGTCGTTTTCATAATCCGATTTTTTTGTCTCTTAATCTTTGGCCGACTGTATCACTTTATTAACTATCAGCAAGTTGTCAGCATGAAGGTTTGCTCAACACTAAATGAAAGGCGTTTATCAATTATATGGTTTTCCATAATAATTATTATTTCACTTGCAACATTCGCTTTACTAGAGCTAGAAAAACAACCGACTTCCAAAACAGAAAATACACCAAAAATTTGAAAGTAACTTTTTTAAATTTTTAGTGTTTTTTCTTTTTTGGAAGTCAGTTGTTTTTGGTAACTCATATCCTAAAAATTGCTGATATGAAAAAAACTTTTTTACAAAAAAATAGAACCGACTTCCAAAAAAAGTGCAAAATAACTTTAATTTCGGAAGTCGGTGTTCCTGTTTTGTGTCTTCGTTTTTTGACACCGACTTCCGAAATTAAAGTTATTTTGCACTTTTTTTGGAAGTCGGTTCTATTTTTTTGTAAAAAAGTTTTTTATTTTTCACTTTTTAGTTGTGGCTCCAAATTAAACTGTGTTAATAATTCATAGACGTACGATATCAGCAATCGCGGTTGATTTGCTGTCAATTTTTGAAGAGTTCCGTTGTCTGTCTCCGAAACCCATCATCAGATCTTTTTGAAATTTAAATGAGACCATTTCGGAATAAACCCCTTTCGACTAAAAAAAGAGTTTTGCAAATCCGCCAATATATGACGGAATTATGCCCGAACATACATGAAAAAAAAAAAAAAAAAAAAAATACAAACATCCGAATTGATAACCTCCTCCTTTTTCGAAGTCGGTTAAAAATATAGAATCAATGATGATTATCCCTGAATCCATTTTATCCAAAATGTCAACCATTTTTGGACGAATAAACATCTTTCATGTTGTAAAACCAATTTCAGAACGTAAAACCACCTGCCAATCTAACATCATTATTCTGTCAATGGCATTGGCCGATGACGTCATGTTATGGTTAGAATGTCAGAGATAACAAACATTTTGTGTGTGTGTGTGGAATTTAATTTTAACTTGAAAACAATCAAAATCGTTCTCTATATTGATTATCTTCTTATTTTATTATTTATTCCAAAACGAATGAAATAAATAATTATACCAAAGTATTTGTGTCAAAACTTTTTTTTATGTTAATCAGTTAAAGATTTATTACATATTATGTATATGAGATTGTGTGTTGCATATTGAGTAAATGTCTCAGTCTCTGCTTATTTTATTACTTTATTTCTAACTTCTGTAATGTTTTGCTTGCATTTTTTTGTATAATAATTATTTATGGTACAGCTAGCATGTTTTGAATCCCTACTATTAAAATAACATCAATGAAGTTTCTGTTACTAACAACCTATTAACATAATTTGTGTTTGTTTTTGTATTTAATTTAATTGTAAGTATTTTTTTCATGGATCTGCGTCCTAATGATAAAGATTTTAATAAAAATGTTTTAAAATTTAAAAAAATGTTTACGACCACTAAACCACTACACGATAGATACCCATTACGTCACTCTTCTCGGATTTTTTATTAAGGCTGGCTGAGGGCCTTGAACCAGTATTAACTCGAATGAATCGAGCATTAGTTCATCCGGGCTTCAGAAGCCTTTGTTTCATTCATAGTCGCTACACCATGAATCCCTCGAACATCAAATCCTAAACGAAACAATTAGTAAGTAAAGATTTCACTTATCCCAATGCAAAAACTTCTAAAGGCCTTGCTCACTCAGCCGTGAACGACGATTCTCTGTCGTCGGCACAACTTCTGCCATGAAAACAGTAGATTTTTATTAAAATGCAACCTCTTTTCGCAACAGCCAAAACAGTACTATTTTAAGCGTGATATTTTATTATCTTATCGGCGTAGATTATGTACACAAGTGTTGGTTTTGTACCGTGTAATGGACAACACATTAGTTACCAGCACTCCAATGGGTACCGTGTGATTACTACTGAATACAACGAAAATAATATAACCAACAAACGTATGGAACGTACGGACCGTAAGGAGTTGACATTGAGTTTCCACAACTTAATCAAACGAGGTATGGTACTGTGTTCTATATTCGAATTTGTTTATTTAATTTATCGTAAATGAGTGGCCAGTGTCATTACCAAAAAGTGATAATAAAAAAAGGTTTCAGCGGTGAATTTAAATGCAGTGATTTGGTGTTAAATGCTTTGGTGTTTTTGTTTTATAATCCGAGGTTTCAGGATCTTAACTATAAATTATTTTTTTAAGTATTAATTTTCATAAATATTTTTTATGATTTCATTGATAAGAAAATAATCATTTCATTAGATAACCTGTCTAATAATAACAAAGGGGTTTTTGTTCATTAAACTTTAAAATTAATGGTGGAAAGTAAACTCCTGAGTCATTCTAATATATTTGGGTCGAGGAATAATATAAAGCTCAACCACAATAGAATGATAAATATGTTTTTAGTTAATTATTGACCTATTTATAGATTTATCGTATTAATTATGTTCTGTCCGACATTAATATTTATTTCATTGTTTCTATAATATTTTCAATTAGTTATTTATAGTTCATTACTTTATAGTGAACCAAATTTTCTTGTTGTTCAAGACGTAAGACTATTTTTTACGGTAAGTACTCTTAATGGTGATAAAGATTTCCCATTTACAATGGTAAACTTATCATATAATTAGGTAACATAAAGTTACCTATTTTTGTTACTTATGTCATTCAACCTAACAGTTAACCATGATATGACAGTGTTTTATCATCTGTCTAGGATGAGACAATGTTATTTTTTATGCCACCCGTAAAATATTGTTTCTCTTAAATTAGTTAAACAATACACATCAACATGCATAATCATTAGTGTGTAGGTAAGCTGTGGACAGATTACAATAAGACTGTAATCCTCATAAATGATTACCAGTACATGGATACTGGTACTTGTTAAAAACTCTTTGCTGTTTAACATATCTACTTTTAATAATGACTTGTTAGTTATCATCATTTATTTCAAATAAATCATTTACAGGCACTTTTGAATGTCATTAGTCGGTCAGTCAGAAAGATGAAACTAATTGCACATTCCAAGGCGTAGATCTTTATGGAGAAGGATGTGCAAGAAACTCCATGGACAGTCTTTTAAATCATGTTATGTATTTCAAAAATCCTGGTTACATATGTCTTGTTGCTTCTAATATATGAGAACAATGTTAGGTAAATAATTCATAAACAATAAAAATAAAAAAGATTAAAATAAGCCATTGACAGTTGAGAGATGACCAGTCTCAACTGACGGTGCCCGTTCACGAACATGACGCGTTGATCAGCACCATTCAGCTCAACCATATTGAAGGGAACCAAATGGCCCAACACACGCGCCACCATCAGCGAGACATTTGAGTGAGCATGACAAACTCAACTGCCATGCTCGTTCAAGTGAAAAACTTAAAATAAAAAGCAGTTACATTATATGCCCCAGCCCCCATGGTACCTACTCATATTTACAAAATTAAAAAATGCTTCGAAATTACACATTTTAAAAAGTTAAAAAAAAAACTTACATTAAAAAAAAAATTTAAAATTGATAAAAAAAACCATGTCTATAAAAATAAACATAAAAGGGAGATTTAAAATAAATAGCAGTTACATTATATGCCCCAGCCCCCATGGTACCTACTCATATTTACAAAATTAAAAAATGCTTCGAAATTATACATTTTAAAAAGTTAAAAAAAAAACTTACATTAAAAAAAAAATTAAAAATTGATAAAAAAAACCATGTCTATAAAAATAAACATAAAAGGGAGAGCACCTCTTCCAAATATACAGATACAAAAAAGATACAAACTAGTGGCCCCAAGAAGCTGCGACAACTGTCAACTCAGCATAAATATAATACCAGTCCTCAGCTGGTCATAAGCTTCACCTAGATTTGACCACAAGCTGCCGTTACATGATTAATAAGATTTTAGTTATATTTTCCCTGTATTTTTTTTGTCTGCTTGTTAATAATTATATATTTTTTTACTACCAAAGCAGTAAAAAATACATAAGTGTGGTCTATAATAAAGCAGAATACACTTAACTTGCTTCTGCCAGTGGCTTCGTCCACTTGGAATTGTACTTCTGCCACAATCAATTATAGCCTATATGCTATTCCACACTGTAATCTATCTCTGTGACAAATTTCATCTAGATCCGTTTGGCCATTCTAGCGTGATTTAATACCTAACAAATATCCATCCAAACTTTTGCATAAAGAAAAAAAAATTATAAGTTTTTTTATTTTTTTAAAGTATTTGTAAGTATTTTTTTTTTGCATTTATAAATAAATAAAAAAGCCTGTTTATTCCTTAATAATAATACATTGTTCAGTTTGGTTATACAGTTTATTATAAGTATAATTACTATCAATTAAGGACCCCTCTTTGGGTAAAGGCCTCCTCCAGTTTCTGCCATTTTTTTCGATCTTTTGCCAGTGTTAGCCAATGCTGGCCGGCCACTTTGCACATTTCGTCAGCCCATCTCTCTTGTGGTCTCCCCTGTCTTCTTTTGCCTTTTGGGCCTGTCCACTTAGTCACTTGTTTGGCCCACTTATCGCTGTGAGATCTGGCTACATATCCTGCCCATTTCCACTTCAGCTTCTGAGAGCATTTATAATATTAGTAGGAAAACAATACAGCATTCATTGTTACACGATTTGCTTTGCTCCATCTGCATTCCGAGTTATCATTGAAGAAAATAAATTACCATTTATGGTATCTTATGACATACACATAAAGTGTTTCATCCTGTCATTTAATGATGTAATTCTCAGGGCTCTAGTTACCATAAATGTATAATGTGTGATGCATTACATTGATTAAAATTCTAAAATAGTTTCTGTTGATCCATAGTAGCATCAACTTTTTATTTAAATGATGAATTCATTTAAAATATTGTCCTTGCTATTGAGTCAATATTAATGATGACACCTAACACCATAGAAGTAAACAATATGACAGGTGGGTAAATAATAAATGTGGGTTTTTTAGGGAAATTATTTTCGAAATGATTTATTCATAGAAACTGTAGGTACATACTTATTCGTAAAATAAAAATACTATCATGCCACAATTTGGAAAGATTTATCGTCATCTTCGACTCATGGCTGAAAAGGTGTAGACACTGCAGGTCTGTGGAATATGTATGGGGTTTCTTGCACATATGTGCTGGGTTTCTGGACGACATCTTTTTTTATGGTTGATAGGCACGCGTTTGACCACTATCTCACCTGATGGTAAGCGATGATGTGGTCGAAGATGGAGCACGCTTGCCTAGAAGTAACCTATTCACTCTTGACTTAAAGACTCCCAGGTTGTAGCTAACAGGAAACACAGACTCCGGTAGGGAATTCCACTCCCTAGCTGTACGCGCAATTAATGTTTTCTCAAAACGCTTTGTGCGTATGGATGGGATGTCCACCATGAACCGGTGGCACTTCGCCGTATGTCTTGTGGTTCTTTGATGAAACGGGCTTGGTGGAATCAAATTATGCAATTGTGTGGGGTTTCTAAGGTATATGTGTGGTTTTCAGAGAGCTGTATACTTTTTTTTTTTTTACTTGGCGTTGTGATGGGTATGGGCGGGGCTTTTTGGGGATATTTGTATTTTTTCATTCTAAAAGAACATTCACAACATGCTACAAGTGAAAAATCATTATTTATCATTTCAATCATTCAAAAATGCATAAAAGTTTTATCATGTTTTTAATCAATTACAGATGAACAACTTTACGGGTACACAAACTACGGGATGGACACCCCCACCCCCGCGGGAGACGCCTCGGGCGAATGCCTGCCAGGATTCTTTCAGGCCATGGATTCCCTAAGTTCTCCCGCCCTGGACTCGGACTTTGACGAGAGCCTTGCTGTACCCGAGTCCCTTTCAGTCATTGAAGCTGACAAGGTTGATAATAAGGAAGGGGGTAGTTCTAGTGGTATGTTGTTTAGAATTATTTGTTACCTTGGGTAATGTTATGTCTGCCATGTGTTGTTTCCGCATCACCCTACGTTCCCAGGGTCGCGGGTGTGTTTAAAAAAATCACCGCGACCCTGGCACAGGAAACTGAAGGAACACTGGTGTGTTTTAGTCAGTAAGAGTCTGCTGTCTGCCACGCCGTCCTGCTCCACCCAGAGCGGGAGAAGTTATTTGATGAATTCCCACCCAAATAAATAACCCTTTTTTTACCAGTAGGAAATGTCTAAGGTAAAAATTAACTCAGCCTTCATTTTAATTACCTTTTAATTTAATTGTATAGTTATAATAAATAAAAATATTCTGCCGGCTGTTTTGGCGTTCGGAGGTGGCTAAATTTCGCTTTCGGGAAGACTTTGGGTATGGACATAATCTTCTGTCTAATAAAACCCTCACGGTGTTCTTTACTCCAACTTTTTTTTAAAGACCTGGCTGTCGTTTCTTTCGAAGCAGGATCATTCTCGGTTTGACACTGCCTTTTGCTGAACTAGCAAATAAGAAGTCACCAGGCTATAATACAAAATAATGATTTAAGTCAAGAGTGAATAGGTTACTTCTAAGCAAGCATGATCCATCGTAGACCAAATCATCGCTTACTATCAGGTGAGATACGTAGCGGTCAAATGCGAGCCAATAAAAAAATCTATAAGGTGCATTTAATCATTCAGCCAACATTTATGTTGCCAAGGGGTTGCGGATAAATTCGAAACAGAGTTACCGCGCCCCTGGGCACTCAGGCAAGGAGGGAACAGGGGTACCCACCCCTGTTCCTTCCCTCCTTTTGTCAGTAAAAGTCTGACACGCCTTCCCGCTCCACCCAGAGCGAGAGAAGTCATTGGATGTTTTCCCATCTCACAAAAAAAAAATACATTTATGTATGCTATTGCATAGTAACAATAAATCTAAATAATTGTTTACAATCATTCATCATTGCTTATCAGCTATAAAATCATCCATTTTGACTATAAGAGGAAGATTTAGATTATTTCTGTAGATCAGTCTCGGAATCAGTGTTGTCAGACTTGAGTCAGCTCGATATAGAACTGGTATTGTTCTAGAAATACACTAGGCACTGTTGTCTCTTAGGGTCAAAGATAAGGAAATTCACTTTTTATTAGGGTAGTTTACTAAAAAAAATCGAATTAGTTTGTCAATAACCAAAAAATATTAAACACGTATTTTTTCTTTTGTCATGTACACTAAAAATGAGGGCGATACAGTGCGTTGAAATTCTGCGTGACGTCACGCTGCGCGACACTTTTTACCACCAAAGTGACGTAACGAGCCCCCCATTCCTGAACTTTGATGCGTTTTATCATTAGATATTGGTGCCGATTCTCTTGATTAAGGCGCTATTAGCTGCCAATGACCTTGAGTGGTTAGCTTGCGTCTGCGCTGAGCTCACGTAACGCGTCGTATGTCCACCCAGTAATAGGACTCGCCCATCAAGGAGCGCTGTCTGAAATTAGACGCAATATTAATTTCTTACACATAAAACAACAGGTATTAAACTAAAACACTGAGACTTAATTATAAATAATTAAATGATCTTTAAAATGTTGAAGGTTTCATAAAAATACGCTTTATAGTTTTTGCGTGATTCTCAATTTTTTATCCGCGTTAGACATAACTTTACAAATTATTTAGACCATGTTATAAAAATATAATTTCAAATATTCTGAGATCAAATTACGACGGCAATTGACTAGAGTAACATATATTTTTTTCAAAGAAATAAGACTTGTCGTTTAGACGTCATGTTCAATTAAAAACCATTAAAAGTCGTATAATTGCGCCTTAATAACTAAACTAAAATCAGAGAATCGCTATCTTTTACTAAAAGGCAATGCGAGAAAAGGACGGCTATAGCTATGAACTAAGTTAGAGATGTCAAACTAGTGTACGCCTTGCGCTTCACCGTGTTTTTAATCGATATCTTTTTACGTGTACCCTTAATTTGTATGGAAATATTAGTTCAACTAAATTTGACAGCTCTAATTTACGTCCGTCTCTTTCTTGTTATATTAGAGACAAAAAGACAGGAATAGCCTAAATTAAGTTTAGTTTGTGCAGAACAGAATCCGCACCATTGTCATTTTTTATTCGTTTGGTAAAGCAAAAAATACGCGTCCAATATTTTTTGGTTATTTAACTGAGGGACAAATTATTTTTTTTAATAAAATACCCTATTCATTCAATTACAGTTTGCCAAGACACTAAAAATGCCTCATTGTAGAAAATTCATGTGACAGCGGGGTTGAAGGGTGGGGTACTGCACACACGCCATTAACTTTGAATCGAACTAGACCGGTATTTCACCTACATTTACCGGATTTTCACTGACGTCATTAATAATTGATTTCATTCAGATTAGATAGGCAGCTTCTGACCCCAATGCATGGAGAAAATAATATCCGTATCTATTGCTTATCTTGTGATAGTAGCCGGTATCCCCTGATTCATATAAAAAATGCATAAGTAGATAATATTCAATTAGTCACTTATAGCTATTTTGATAATTCAACTATATACAAGATAGCGACCCGCCCCGGCTCTGCAAGAGTACAAATTATACACCTAAACCTTTCTCATGAATCACTCTTTGGTGAAAACCGCATCCAAATTCGTTCAGTAGTTTTTGAGTTTATCGCGAACAGACAGACAGACGCGGCGATGGACTTTGTTTTATAATATGTTGCGATAGTGATGGAGACGACAGCAGCTTCTGATATATTTTTTTGCGATTTCAGTGTTGGTCCCTTAATAATAGTGGTAATAGATGTTGTCGACACGGTTGGCGCAGTAGTTGAGCGTTCGGCTGCTGCGCTGCGTGTCGCGGGTTCGATTCCCGCGCGGAACAAATATTTGTATAACCTGCAGATAGTTGTTCCGGGTCTGGGTGTCTGGTGTATGTGAGTATACATGTTTGTGAACGCACCCACGATACAGGAGTAATTCCTAGAGTGGGGCAACGTTTATTTAAAAAAAAAAATGTTAATAATGATGAGTGTTGCCAGTACTTTCATTTATTGTAGTACTAGCTTCTGCCAGCGGCTTATAAATTATAGCCTATGTGTTATACTGATGTATAAGCAATATTACTGTGAAGTTTCACCAAAATCTGTTCAGTAGTTTTTGAGTGAAAGAGTAACAAACATACATTCTTACAAACTTTCACATTTATAATATTAGTAGGATTCTCGCCCCTACCTTGTATATCCTTCTTGGGAGTGTGGGATATTACAGCTAGAGCGAGGTAATCATAATAATTATTTTGCCTTTATGCCTTTTTATTTAGGGTCTGCGAAACATATATTTTTCTTTCACACTACTCCATTAGTCCCCTTGATAGTAGTCTCCCCCTGTATCGCTATGTCATCGTCCTAGTTTCATAGCCAACCACATCCCTCATTACGAAACTGTCCATAATCATTTTTAATCTATACTAATATAAAGAGGTAATGTTTTTGAGATTGTAGAGGGTAATCTCTGGATCTACTAAACCGATTTTGAAAATTCTATTACCACTATAGGGTCACGTTATTTGTGAGTGTCATAATCATAGTGTCACATTTTTTTAGGGCGAAGTGCTTGTGTAATATAAAATTATTAATAGCTGTTGCGATATCTGCTTCCGACTTATCTAAGACTGATTTTTCAGTGTTTTTCCATTGGTAAAAAGAAAACTTTTCTACAAAAATACTTAAGCTGGGTTTATTTTGAGTACTAATAGTAGATTAGGACATAATAATCCACCGATTATTCAATAGTAGCATTGGGTAATACCCTATTCAAAAAAGAAATGCTACAAGGTCCTTAATAAGTAGAATCTTGGAGCTGTATTAAAATTTTCTTGTAAAAGTATGTCTAAATGGCCTAGGTTTTTATAAACTTCCAAGTATTAAGTTAATCATTCATCATTTTTTTATTATAATAAGGTATAAGACACAGATGAGACCCTGACCCAAAATCTAGAATAAAATTCTGTTAAGCATTGATTAAAATCTAAACACAAAAGACAAATAATTGTATTGATACAAATTAGTTCTAATTGCAGATAAGAAATATATCTCGTTATCAACCACAATGAACTGATAAGTGCTGGCGAATCATGATACGATATTATTTATATTACTTTTACTTTCCTTGTTGCAGTAAAAACCTTTACATTTTTTTATGGAATAACACTCGGTGTACTCGGTTTTTTGTTTAATATGGTAGTTTCCTGGGTACAAAAATAAAAATTCTATTTAGTCCTTAAGTTACGAAAAATATATTTTCAAATATTCTGACATCAAATTACGACGGCAATTGACTAGAGAAACATATATTTTTTTCAAAGAAATAAGACTTGTCGTTTAGACGTCATGTTCAATTAAAAACCATTAAAAGTCGTATAATTGCGCCTTAATAACTAAACTAAAATTAGAGAATCGCTTTCTTTTACTAAAATGCAGTGCGAGAAAAGGACGGCTATAGCTATGAACTAAGTTAGAGATGTCAAACTAGTGTACGCCTTGCGCTTCACCGTGTTTTTAATCGATATCTTTTTACGTGTACCCTTAATTTGTATGGAAATATTAGTTCAACTAAACGTATAATTAAATATCAAAAAACATTGGACACGTTTTTGGCTTTACCAAATCAATAAAAAAATTACAAAGATAAAACGCATTCAAATTCAGGAGTGGGGGCTATTACGTCACTTGTAGGTAAAAAAGTGAATATTTAAAATAAAAAAATTACAAAGATAAAACGCATTCAAATTCAGGAGTGGGGGCTATTACGTCACTTGTAGGTAAAAAAGTGAATATTTAAAATAAAAAAACCCTACAGTAAAAAATCACTAAAAAGTTCCAAACAAGTCACTTTTCAAGCAGTTGGTGGCAGTTATTTTAGTTCAATTATTGATTTCATGCCACCAACTGCTTCAGACTGCTTGAAAAGTGACTTGTTTGGAACTTTTTTACAGTCTAATTTTTTTGAAAATATTCAATTTCTTTATTTTCTACATTGTAGTGAGTTATATTTTTGGAATCACCTCCTCGAACCCTTTATTTTGATACCTCACTTAATTTAGTTCGGCGACTTTAATTTTTTTTTTTTCTCACAATATGGCGTCTGGTTGTATGTATTGAATTTTGAATAATGTCATGTCTTTAGTAGCACTTGCAATAAGAATTATCAAAATCGGCTCACGTGTTTGGTCTCTAAAGCGCCACAAAGGAACAAACATACATTCATAGGCTGATTACCCTCCCTTGCGTCGCGCAGTCGGGTAAAAAGTAGCGTATTGTTACGTAGGTGTGACGTCACGTGGAATTTCAACGCACTGTATCGTTCTTATTTTTTTGTTTACGTGACAAATGAAAAAATACGTATTCAATAGTTTTTGGTAATCTAACAGACGGCCCTAATAGATTTTTTAATTCATAAAAAAAATCTATACAGGGTGTAACGGAAAGGTGTGGTCATATTTTATGAACTACATCTGCCCATCGATATGAACAACTTTCTTCAAGAAAACCTGAGGAAATAAAAAATAAAAAAATTACCTTCCATGCAAATATTGATCAGCTGATGATAACTTTCTATGGAAAGTCAAATTTTTTTTGGGATTTTTTTATTTTTTTTTGAGAAAGTTGTTCATTTCCATTAGCAGAACCGGTTCTTAAAATATGACCACACCTTTCCGTCACACCCTGTATATTCAGCCGGGTGTTGTAACAAGGCAGTGTTGCCTTGTTTATTTTATGACGTCTTTTCCAAAATTACGTTCTTTCCTACCTTTTTTAATTTAAAATTCAAATATTACTTGTTTTCTCCGTCAATAGTCTCTGTTTTTATATTAAAAATCAGTTCTAATTCTGCTGCCGAGCTAGACTAAGCAGGAATCCATCATTGTCATTTTCCTTCTATTCAATAAAGTTTGTAAGTGTTACTAGAACAGTGAAGTGCAGCTTTTATAACCAGGCAGTTCCTAGCAATAATACAATGATACCTTTACCTAGTCACAGTGTATGGTATGGTGTACGTACGATTAATAAGTGCTCCATATAATGAAGCCTACTGTATATAATAAATATACGTCTGAACTCGTCTTTATCTTCATCTAACTCTCATCTACGGTCCTCCTACTCTACTTCCTCCTCTGCATGTCACTCCTACGACCTCTTCTACGTGTCACCATCACTCCGGCCCGCAACGTAACACCCTACTGTGTATAACAACTAGCTCACCTGCTATAAAGCTATGATATGGTCTACGATATAACACGCTTGCTTTGAAGCAACCTATTCAGTCTTGACTTAATGCCCCCAGGTTATAGCTAACAGGAAACAGACTCTGTCAAAAAATTCCACTCCTTAGCACAGTTAAAGTATTCGCACAGTTAAATTTCTGGGATGTTGTATGTGTGTCTCTGTAGGCATTTAATTCACTTGAGACAACTTGTTAAGACAATTTAGCAGATCTCTAAAATTAGTCCGAGCACACAGCTAGCGTCGCTAAATCAATGGGCGTGGATGTACAGGGTGTAACGAAAATGGCTGGTTATATTTTATATACTGGTTCTGTTATTATTCATAGTTAGTGTCCGACCGAAGCTTCGGCACCTTTGGCTTCGGCCCGAACCCCAGCCGAAGCCGGATATCTAATATATAATGATAATATAATATAATTTTAACTTGTTGTTGGTAATACAGTCATTACTTAACTATATATGTATCAATCTGCCTAGCCTTTTCCCAACTATCTGAAAATTCATCACACCTACCCGGCCTGTCAATCGTTGATCTTGGACAGCCGTTACGGGTCGTCAGGAGCCCGAAAGTCTGAAAAACAGTCAAAGCATAAGGTATCGTATTACCCTGTAACTGGGTTGTAAGGTCAGATAGGCAGTCGCTCCATGTAAAATACTGGTATTCAGCTGCAGCCGGTTAGACTGGAAGCCGACCCCAAGATAGTTGGGAAAAGGCTAGGCAGATTGATTGATGTGTGGACGTACCAACTGAGTATGTTTCAAACCCCAGTAGGTGTGATGACTTTTGAATTTTAATAATAAAGGGTGAAAAGTGGTTTAACCCCAACTTTTCCTGATAATTAATCTTCTGGACATGTTTCTGTATGTTTTTCTTACTCCCCCGCTGTTCTTTTCTGATTAATATCGTTGCGGGACCGAACAATCAATCATTTCAATCGTTTCTCTGGGACTCGTTGAGCTTCATTGCCTCGGCGTTTTTTCTGGTGGTGTTGTGCACTATTGATTCTGGCTTACAGAAGTTACAGTGGTTTGGGGATAGTGTGGCGGGAATGTCCCAAAAAAAAAAGACTGCACATGTTTTGCCACCGTATTATGTACCATCACAAAACAGCCCTCTATTTTTCATCGTGACACTCTTGAAAGAGCGGTCGTAATCATCACGTAGCGACATCTGTAGGACAGATATTTTTCTCCTCATGATTACCAAACGCCCTAAGACCTTGTTACTACAATAATATATTTATTTTTCAGCAATAACTGAAACAACAGTGCCATTTAAAGCGGTCCACCTTCCGCCTGTAAAATTCAACTCGGTGCACAGGAAAGTGTTCATTCCGGGTGTTGAAATAAAGGTCAGATTGGTGGAGAACGAAAGAAGCGTCACAACACATTTGCTTAATCCTAATCTGTAAGTAAAACATTTTCAGAAGTTTTTCTCATTAAGTTGCTAAGCTTTGGCTCACGGCGAATTTTGGAGTCTCAAAAGGCTTATCAGCAGCATTTTCCTGTTAAATATTATCGTGCGATTAGCAACCCTATTGCCAAGGATTATGGACCTTATTGATATGTCCAAGTTGAACTTTCGGTAAACCACTTTTTTATCAAATCAATTCTAGATCCAAACTGGTTTTGGCCAATAAATAACTGGCTTAATTAAAGAGATCAAGAGTGGTGTGCATTAACCAGCGTCAGATAGCATCTGTCTGGCAACATTGATGAAAAGAACCTTTATGGCGCAACTGTGAGGCACACGCTACGTTACCTTCTTAGAGTTCCGTACCCTAGCTCGCCGTCCGATCAGCACCAGGCCCGAGAGTCGACGGCGCGTAGTGTTCCACGTGCGTCTCAAAGAGTTATCAACATAATATCATGACGGGGCCGTCATGGCCGATGCCTGCCCAGGGGTTGTGAATAAATTCGAAAGTCGAGAAAAAAATAAATTCGAGTTACCGCGCCCCTGGGCACTCTGGGCAGGGAAGGAACAGGGGTGGGTTTTAGTCAGTAAGAGTCTGACACGCTCTCCCGCTCAACCCAGAACGGGAGATGTCATTGGATGATTTCCCAAAACCAAAAAAAAAAAAAAAGAGTTCCGTACCCGAAGGGTATCCAACGGGACCCTATTACTAAGAATCCGTCCGTTCGTCCGTCTGTCCGTCTGTCTGTCAGCGGGCTGCATCTCATGATCTATAATAGGTAGACAGTTGAAATTTTCAGACTGTGTGTTTTTGTTGCCGCTATAACAATAAAAATAAATTAAAAATTAAAGGTGGCTCCCCTACTAGAAACGTGTCTTTTTGGCTGTTTTTTCTCGATTTTAATAATGGCAACAAGTAAACGCGTATAATTTTGTACGATGGAACGGAACCCTTCATGCGCGGTTTTTTTTTAATGATTGTCACTTTGACCTTTTTCCGTACCCAAAGGGTAACCAACGGGACTCCACTGTCCGTCTGTCTGTCAGCGGGCTCTCACTATCTGTATTAGCCACACAGTTAAAATTTTTAACAGAATGTGTATTTCTGTTGCCGTTAGAACAACAAATAATAATAAAGATCCAGAAAGCAGTACTCCTGGACACGGCTCGTATTGTTAGGAGATTCCTTTCTCAGGAGCCCTGACCACCGGTAGCTTGGACCCTATTCCCGATACCGGTGGGCTACTACTTTTTATATTTTTAAATGTTTTTGTATTTATTTATGTTTTTATATGTAAGTACCTAAATATTTGAAAATGTAAAGTGTATGTATATAAGATTGAATAAATGGAATAATAATAATATTCCACAACTATCACACAACACCATCTAGTCCCAAGCTAAGCAGAGCTTGTGTTATGGGTACTAGACAACTGATAAACATACTTATATATTTCTAAATACATACATATTATAGATAAATTACACCCAGACACAGAACAAATGATCGTGCTCATTACACAAACATTTGTCCTGGGTGGGAATCGAACCCACGACCTCCGGCATAGCAGTCAGGGTCACTAACCACTAGACCAACAGGCCAGTCCACAACCAATAATAAAAATAAATTAAAAATTAAGGGTATTATCCCGTGAGCTCCCGTTAATTTTCTACCTATTACGAATCATGAGAAACAGCGTAAAAACAAAAACACGTTTCAAGAAACGTGTTTTTTTTTCAGTTACATACAGTTAGTTTCTTTCAATACGGAACCCTTCGTGTGCGAGTACGACTCACATGAACCTGGTGACCTTCGCCAAATATTTTTTCTTTCTTTCATTGCGCAATTTCACTGCAGATTTCAATCATTTTCATGTTCCTGTCCTATGACTAAGCCTAGTTAAACAATAACTAAAATTAAAAATCCTTCAGATAACATAATCACTCGATATTATCACATAAATTGTTCGTCATGTGTCGTGATCTTCATTTATTGTATGTATGTCGTACATAAGTCTTTGTATTTTAGTTTTTTTTTTGTATTTGCGATGGGTTTGCTCTTGACTCTAGTCTAGGTCAGAGCAGAGATGACAGAGACAGAGTTGACAATGGACCGAGCTTACCCTTACAGCTTCTGCCCAGGGGTCGTGGATAAATTCGAGACAGAGTTACCGCGCCCCTGGGCACTCAGGGCAGGGAAGGAACAGAGGTGGGTTTTAGTCAGTAAGAGTCTGACACGCCCTCCCGCTCCATCCAGAGCGGGAGAAGTCATAGAATGATTTCCCACCCCAAATTAAAAAACCGTTACAGCTTAGTTTGCGGGCAAAATAACGATTAGATACCTATTTTAGTACAAAGTTGTATTATTTTAAGTCTATTTCTGCCAGCGGCTTCGCCCGTGTGAAAATCGAAAATCGTCCCAAGGGAACATGTGCTATTCCAGACTAATCTGTCTCTATGCCAAATTTCACCCAGATCCGTTCAGCCGTTCTGGCGTGATTGCGAAACAAACACCCATCTTAAGATTCTTTAAAGAACGGATCTGTCAGAAAAGTTCTTTTTTTTTTGCTGTTTTAAGTGGCTAGTAAAAAAATAATAGGCCCAGTATGATATTTCTACTTTAAGTTGTGGTTTTCATATATGAAAAATGTAATAAGCTTAACGTGGTAAATCATTTGGAACTTCAAGGTCTGGTACAAAAGTAATACCTACTTTCAACATATCAGCATTTATTAAATAAACATTTACCCAAAGATCACGCTAATATATTAATTTCTGCACTAGTAGACGAAAAAAGGTAATTTTCCAAATTGCGTGCAAACATTATCTTACCGGAAAAACAAGTATTAACAGGACTGATATGATTTCCGCAACTAAAGATAATTATGCGTTTATCTACGATATTCATAACATGTTTATAAACGCATATAACCAGAATAATAAAAGACATAGCAACATAAATTGATGATTCTATTGACCTCATGTACCAGGGGTATTATAGTACCTAGTTCTATTATGGTCAATTGATGACTAAAGGTATAGTACCGCAGACTATCAGTCTGAATCATCACAGTAATTGGTTTTACCTACACATATACATAGTCTCCATTTTATCTACAATCTAATAGCGTGGAATAGTGGCGCTATACTTTGTTAGTTGGTAACACAATTGCGCACATGCAGATTGGCTTAACGACGTTATAAATGTTTATTATTCAGATAAATGACGTTTTCTTTCGAGGAGCTCGTGGCTAAAGTAACAGCCGCACGGGTCGATCCACCAGGTTAAGCTACGCTTGCCGGGGTTGGTCCATGGATGGGTGACCATCTTTATATACCGAGACTCCTCCGTGCCTCGGAAAGCACGTTAAGCCGTTGGTCCCGGCTGTCAATCGTAGATATTTGACAGTCGTTACGGGTCGTCAGAAGCCCGAAAGTCTGACAACCAGTCTTACCAAGGGGTATCGTATTACCCAGTTGTGTGGTTGTGGAGGTCAGATAGGTAGTCGCTCCATGTAATATACTGGTATTCAGCTGCATCCGGTTAGACTGGAAGCCGACCCCAAGATAGTTGGGAAAAGGCGAGGCAGATGATAAATGACGTTTTCTGTTTTGTTTAGCGTTGAATGAGAAATAAAATATATAAGTTTGTAAGCTGATAATCTTTGCTGATTAAAATGTTGAATGTCGTCAGTGTTACTTCGGTTTTAGGGCGGGATTAATTTGTGGTTTAATTTCCACTTGTCATCTGTCTTGTAAATGGCTAGGTACCTATCGTGATATCCAGTAACTGTCACTTTGGTCTCGTGGCCTAAAGTGCGACTGCTGAGCGTGAGGATGTGGGATCGATTCCCGGTTCGTGAAAAAAGTTCTATTAGGTTTTTCCATTAGGAAAACCTAATAGAACTATTCCATTCCCATTCTTTATTTTCTTTATTTCCATTCTTTTATTCTATGGTTTCCATTAGGAAATACTCTGCAGCAGCCCGTAGTTTGGAAGTTGGTGGTGTGATGCTTGCTTTGGAAAGCCCGTAAAGCTCTTAGTCCTGCGTCTAATCTCTGGTCTTGTCGGATTGCCGTCCCATATCGGACTCTGAGAATAAAGGCTTAATTACACTATCCAATTTCAGGGGCACCAATTTAGGAAATTGGAAGGTGTAATAGCAGTTAGAAGTCCAATTTAGTGTAGTGTGATAGCTAGCTTCCAACTTCCTAGTTAGATTGTTCCTAAATTGCCTCCCTTGAAATTGGATAGTGTAATTGAGCCTTAAAGCAACAGAGAGTGCACTAGTGTCTGCGCACACGCTTGCACTATAATATCTCCTGTGTACTTGGCTAATCTCCGTTGGGAGCCACCATGTTCGAAATTCGGTTTGGAGGATTGTTATTATCCATTAACTGGGTTGTGGAGATCAGATAGGCAGTCTCTATGTAAAATAATTGTATTCAGCTGCATCTGGTCAGCCTGGAAGGTTACCCCAATCTAGTCGGGAAACGACACTTAAAGGGTAATAATAATATTCCACAACTATCACACAACGCCATCTAGTCCCAAGCTAAGCAGAGCTTGTGTTATGGGTACTAGACAACTGATAAACATACTTATATATTTCTAAATACATAAATATTATAGATAAATTACACCCAGACACAGAACAAATGATCGTGCTCATTACACAAACATTTGTCCTGGGTGGGAATCGAACCCACGACCTCCGGCATAGCAGTCAGGGTCACTAACCACTAGACCAACAGGCCAGTCGACATCGAATTTCGAATTTTTCTAATTTCTAAAGGGTACGGACAAAGAACAGGGAATGTCACGATTTTTAACTGACTTCGAAAAAGGAGGTTCTATGTTCGGCTGTATTTTTTTTTTTGTGTATATCCGCCCATTTCTCTGTGAATTGAGGACTGATTTACAAAATTCTTTTTTTATCCGACTGAATATACTCCCGAGGGATGGACCACCCATATAAATTTTATCGAAATTGCTTCAGCGCTTATTGAAAAACTGAACAAAAACGAAAAAAACGTAAGCCTAGATGACGTTTTGGTGTTCTCCAATTACGAATATGTTTAAATTCCATGTTCCATTTTATTGGGGGTTTTAGTTCTGAGGTATAACAACTAAAAATTGATAAATAAAAAAACCAACCGACTTCCAAAAAAAATACACTAAAAATTAAAAAAAGTTTTTTTTTTACATATTTCATTTTGTAACAGATCTATGTGTAATGTAATTTTATTTCCAACTACTACTTCTCACAAAAAACTCGACCTGTGTTGCTAAAGCTACGTTAACTGCATACTTTGATCTCGATAAAAATAAAGAACGTTAAATGCGTTTTTCTCAAAATCAGTTCATTAGGACATATCCTGTTATTTGCCTGTAGGTACTTTCACTTGTTCCTAGCAACTATAGCATAAACGTTGATGTTGCACGTTCTTACAAAGTGTCCCATCACTTGACGTAATGGAAGGAATTATTGTAAGAGCGTCTTTGAGTGGGTGTATTAATTACAGCCGCATTCTTGAGTTCTTTTACTACGAAATCAGCCACTTTCATACCTCGAACCGACATAATGATAAAGGGATTTCCCTCCCTCTTTCATCCAAAAATGTATTTACTTTAGTACTCTAGAAGTCCTGGGCCTGCAGTCTCGTCATTGATAGCGAAACTTACGTTAGCTACCGATCGCTAAATTGCTAGCCGTTAAAAAACTCCCTCATTGTGTGAAAAATTTTTAGATCAAAACCTGAAAAAATAATTGGTTTTCTTGAAATATATATAGAGATGGCGTAAATTTTAACTTGCAAGCACTATTTTTCAAGAACCCTTATAATTTATTTAAATTTTAATGAATAACTTTTACCGCTTCTAACAATTAAATTAACTTGTCAAAATATTAAAGGACATAAAAGTTTGCCTCCTTGCAATATTAATTTCTTAACGAACGAATTCGTTCGTTACGCGATCGTTAATTATGTCGAGACTGCATGCCCAGACTGAATAAAAGTCTTGCACCAACTGGGGTTTTTCTTGGGTACACTTTTTTTTTTTTTTTTGGTGCCTCATTCAAGAAAAGTATTTACAAAATTACAAAAGGTATCGTGGCATTTAAGGAGGTCATATGAGAATACAAACTTGAAGAAAAAGAAGAAAAAGACATGTTGCGCCGACCCCAAATAAATTGGGATAAGGGCAGGAGAATGATGATGAATGATGATGAGAATACAAACTTAATCTCGAGAGTCTGACACGCCCTCCCGCTCCACCCAAAGCGGGAGAAGTCATTGGATGATTTACCAACCCCCCAAAAAGGGCTCACTCGCTTGTAGTAGCAGAAATATAATATTATTTAATATTGCGTGCCAGCGTATCTGTTCTTACATTGCACACATCAAGGCTATAGCTTGAGGAAACTCGCAAGCCGAGCGAGTAACACATACACGTATACAGCCCCTAATATGGTGTCACAGTATGCCGTATATGATTCTGTACTTTTTCCAGATATACAATCTTCCTCCAACATGGCGAGTTCAACTGGTCGATCAAGAAACGGTACAAGCACATTCTCTACCTGCACCAACAGCTCACTCTGTACAGGGCCTCCCTCGACATTCCCTTCCCCACCAAGACCCATAAGACAAGGAGAGCTAGCTTTAAGAACACCGTCGATACTGAGGAGAAAGCGGAGAAGGTGGCCTTACAAGCCGTGCCGAGGAGTAACTCGAAGAGGCAGGTTCGACCTAGGAAGAGGAAAGGGGCACTGCCAAGGTGAATATTTTGTTTTAAACCTTCGTGCTAAGTACTGACGGTACATAAATCTTCTTTATTTAAATAAAAATATAGTACTACTACTTACGTACTTACAAATACTTAACTAAAATTAATAAACAAAAACTCCCAAGTAATTAAAGCTTAAAATATAGCGTCAAAAATACCTCCGCATCGCTGTCGACTGGAATTATTGTGTCCAAAAGACTGGCGGCATTGCGACGTTGTACGGCAATGTTTGCAAAATTACATGTAAATTAAATAAAACCTAAATTAAAGTAGCGCTTTCCCGATCAGACGACGCTTTTCTTATTTAAAAGTTACAACAACTGCTAAACAGCAAATAGCAGCCGCACGGGTCGATCCATCAAGTTAAGCTACGCTTGCTGGGGTTGTTCCATGGGTGGGTGACCGTCTTTAAATACCTAGATTCCACGTCGTCGGACAGCACGTTAAGCCGTTGGTCCCGTCTGTCAATCGTAGATCTTTGACAGTCGTTACGGGTTGTCAGAAGCCCGAAAGTCTGACGGTCTTACCAAGGGGTATCGTATTACCCAGTAACTGGGTTGTGGAGGTCAGATAGGCAGTCGCTCTATGTAAAATACTGGTATTCAGCTGTATCCGGTTAGACTGGAAGCTGACCCCAAGATAGTTACAGATAATTTTTTTTTACTTTTTTTGAAGTTTTTTAGTAATTAAAATGATCTGTTAATGCTAATAATTTAAATAGCTACGGAAGTTTTTAATTCACATTGTTTTGTTATTTACAGGTTTCCAAAAAAGCCCGAAGTAATGGTCACATACGAAGGTATCCAGCTAAGAATGAAGCAGCTCGAAGAATACCTCTACAATCTACTAAACATCTCGATATACAGGAACCACCACGAAACGGTAAGAACCTTCAGATGCGTAACATTTACCTTCAATCCGTCACAGTTGGATAGGTCGTAAACAAACAGCCAACCAGTTAATCTAAAATCAACCTTAAAATCTACCTTACAAGGTCGATTATCGATTGATGTGTTTTTTTTGTTTGTACTGTTATTATCGGATACAACTTCCTTTACTAAATTAGACAATGTTTTTGTAATAGTACTGATAGTAAAGTTACTTGTGAATGAACTCGTCCTTGTAAAAGGAAATACCTATTACCAAACTACCAAATCTATTTTCGTCGCTACGCAACGTCATTGTATTCCGGTATAGGGAACGTGCATGACGAAGACTACCGCCTGGTGGCGACAATCCGAATCATAAACGGAAACAATTAGAAAATAATCACAATAGAGAAGTAAAAAATAACATTTATCTAAGTGAAAATGTATTGTTGCATTTTTCATTGCAAAAACATTTATGAATTGATTATGATATGAAATGAAATGAATTATGATATTGGAAACTAATAATGTTGTTTGTATAAATAGCTAAGTTTTGTATGTAGTGGTGCTATTCAATACAAATAAATATGTAAGTAAACATAACCTTCTACGAGTACTTCTAAGACATGCCCGGATTCGAACACTTTTTGGCGTTTTGACATATTCTGACCACGCGGAAGATCATTACTAATCAGCTGGTACCCATATTTTATCATTCATATCATAATAAAAACGATATAATATAATGTAAAAAAATAGACGGCAACACGATAACAGCTCTGAATAGTTAATTTTCTTACCACACTGTGGCGCTCGTGTCGTTTTGTGCTGCCACCTATAGTTCGTGCACGTTCCCTATAAAGGTTATAAGTTCGAATGTAGTTACTAGGATATTAAACATAGTATTTTTGTCTCCTAAGTCATCTCCACGAGCGTGAGTATCGTGGCGATAGTCACGACCTGCCAAATTCAATAGAAACTGGAGAAATCAATCTCCACAGGGCGGTATCATCGCGACGAGAATTGCATGGCACAGAACGATAGTCTTTTCCGACAAGATTCACCCGCCCTTGATGATGACTCCCTAATTTGATTTTAAGTATCGCTGTTTTTAAGTACCCCTTGGGTGTTGCAAATGCTTGTTTGAAATAAAGGTTTTCTTAAATGAAATTCACCAGATGGCATTAATGAGGCGTCAGGACCAGACACCTGTCAAAATGCTAAAGATAATGTCAAAAACTGACATAATTTAAATTTCTTTCTTTTTTTTTTTTTTTTTGTCTCACACTAGGAATTATTACTGTATCGTGGGTGGATACAAACATGTAAACTCACATACACAAGACACCTTGTCCCGGAACAACTATGTATCAGTAGGCCATACAAATATTTGTTCCGTGCGGGAATCGAACCCGCGACACGTAGGGCAGCAGCCAATCCCCAACCACTGTGCCGTTTTCAAAGTAAAAGACTTGTTGCCTAAGTAACGTCAACTGGTGGCGTAAAATTTTCCGAAAACACTCATTGAACGCAACAGTTAAAATCTTTTTTTACAGTCTAAAATCATTACAGATTCTGTTAGCCTCTCACCCCATTCCCGGGCAAAGGCCTTTCCCTTTTATGACTTCATCTCTCGTTCCAATTGCTGTGGGCCGCGGGTTGTACGTAAATACGCTTGTAACTGATGTAAAAACTCTTAGAAGTTAAATTTGACCTACTTCCCGGTTTCCGATTGAGTTGAAACTTTTCATAATTGTTAAGTTTGGATGACAATGGTACGAATTCTGTTGTGCACAAACTAACCTTAATTTAGGCTATTCCTATCTTTTTCTCTTTAATAAAACAAGAAAGAGACGGACGTAAATTAGAGCTGTCAAATTTAGTTGAACTAATATTTCCATACAAATTAAGAGTACACGTAAAAACATGTCGATTAAAAACACGGTGAAGCGCAAGGCGTAAACTAGTTTGACATCTCTAACTTAGTTCATAGCTACAGCCGTCCTTTTCTCGCACTGTCTTTTAGTAAAAGATAGCGATTCTCTAATTTTAGTTTAGTTTTTGAACACGAGAATCGGCATTATTGCATGTTGAACTAAGTGACGTCATTCTAAATCCAATATGGCGAAGTTCCAAAGATGGCGGACTAGTAATTTTTTATGCATTCCCATGTTAAGGGTATCAAACGAGAATACGAAAAAAATGACATAACTCAAAACCGGTGTGTTTAAGTTTTTGAAACTATAATATTATTATTGAAATAAATCTCTCTCCTTCTAGGTAAAATTCCTCGAAGTATCAAACCTCTCGTTCATATCGGAGCTGGGCAGCAAGGGCAAAGAGGGCATGATACAGAAACGCACGGGCTCCACTCAACCCGGCCAGGCGGGATGCAACTGCTTCGGACTGCTCGGCAACATGGTTTGTGTGAGGTTAGATAGCGGTACTGTTGAGTATTCTATCGTATACATGTGTGCGTCTACAGGGTATACCGGGCCCTACCCGGGCCTGCGGACGGCGAGCAGTGGGTAGCTCGCCGTCCGATCAGCACCAGGCCCGAGAGTCGACGGCGCGTAGTGTTCCACGCGCGCCGAACAAGAGATTAGTGTCAGCCACCACTGACGGGGCCCATCGTGGCCGGTGCCTGCATGCCTAGGGGTAGCGGATAAATTCTGAAAATGAGTTACCACACCCCTGGGCACTCAGGCAGGGAAGGAACAGGGGTGGGTTTTAGTCAGTAAGAGTCTGACACGCCCTCTCGCTCCACCCAGAGCGGGAGAAGTAATTGGATGATTTAATTCGATCCATTACTTCCTGAGATTAGCGCGTTCAATCAAACAAACAAACTCTTCAGCTTTATGACACCGGTCGAAAACTGGGCGTTTATACTTGGTGAAATCGGCCCTTAATTATTAAGAGTCTGACACGCCCTTCCGCTCTACCCAGAGCGGGCGAAGTTATTTGGTGATTACCCATCCACAAAAAAAAATAAGGGTGTAATGGGTGGTCATATTTAGAGGAGCTCGTGGCTAAAGTAATAACAGCCACACGGGTTGATCCATCAGGTTAACTCTCTAGCATTTTTTTTTTAATTAACAAAAGTACTGCTGCTATACCCGAAGAGGTCTGGTGGATTACGAATTGTTAACAGCTTTTACCCGACTGCGCGACGCAAGAGAGGGTAATGTGTTTATCAGCCTATATATGTATGTTTGTTTGTTCCTTTGTGGCGCTTTAGAGACCAAACGCGTGGGCCGATTTTGATCATTCTTACATCAATAGATTCGTCTTAATCTTGCGAGTGCTACTAAAGACATGACAGTAATCAAAATACAATATGGCCGCAACCAGACGCCATATTGGAAAAAATTAAACTCGACGAGTGGGGTATTAATGAGTGGATGAGTTTTTGGAAGAGATATTTTGATTATAGTTCACATATCTATTATTTTTTATTTTATCTTGACATTTTTGAATAATTTGAATCGGAGTGACATTATAGTTTGATTATTGTATTAATATTTGCATGCCATTGTTTAAGGCCGTTTGCCTTGATGATCTGTTTTTATATTTATACTAACATCTGTAGCATGCTGACATTTGTGTTGTATGAATTGTACTCATGTTTGTGCAAATAAATAAATGATTATGATAAATGTAAAGGGTTCGAGGAGGCGATTCCAAAAATATAACTCACTACAATGTAGAAAACAAAAATAAAAAAATTTTTTCAAAAAACACGACTGTTAAAAACAACTAAAAAGTTCCAAACAAGTCACTTTTCAAGCAGCCTGATGCAGATGGTGACATGAAATCAATCATTGAACTGAAATAACTGCCAGCAACTGCATCAGACTGCTTGAAAATTTACTTGTTTTTTTATTCTACCGCGTACCCTAACACCACTCCCCAAACTTTTATCGGATTACCAATTTAACAATTCAATCTGGTATCATGCTCAAGACTGGACCCACTCTCGTTCCCTCAAAAAAACCTCCAAACTTTTCATTAAATGTTATCATGTTAATCATATACCAATCTTTGTCTATGACTATCAAGTCGAAGACACCATATTTAATGTTTGCATGTATATCTAATATGGGCTAAATTATATTTATCAGCATCGATTCGCATTTTATCTATTGAAAATAACTGTGTTTGATTGATGGGAAATTCTTATTTCGTATGCGCACGCACATACAAAATAGCTACTTTCGATAGATAAAATCGGAATAAATGCTGATAAAAGCATTTCAAGTGGATGGCGGGTAAATTAGAACAAGTCACCGCGGTCCTGGCTCACGCAACTGAAGGAACACGAGTGGGTTTTAGTCAGTAAGAGGCTGGCACGCCCTCCCGCTCCGCCCAAAGCGGGAGAAGTTATTTGATGATTACCCACACAAAAAAAAAAGAAAATAGACCCCCCAGAACAGAAAAAACAGTAGAAATCGCATAGCGCTTCATTAGTATCGGAACCAGCGTACCCAAACTCACACTTATACAGGTTAATTGTATTTCGTAACACTAAGAAATACTTTGTGATTGGTAATTTATTATTGAAAGAAAGTATGAAATATCTGTCGTCGCTTATTTGAAAATAAACCACATTCTTATGAAAATAGAGTCGTTTATTGTCTGCTCTTTTTAATTATTTATAACCTTTTCCGTTCAATGAGCACAAGCACAAGTTACGCTACCCGCCGCTAGATGTATTAAATACATTCAACTTAAACCTGTATTGTGTTAACGATAAGGTTGATATTTCCGTAACGAGGCCATTAGTACTGTAGTAGAGTAGCTGACTTTGACATGTGCATAGTAGGAATCTTCGTGAATAATACGTATATTTGAGTTTAAAAGAAACTAGACCTTAAAATGTAAAACATAAAAACTACTTTTACTTGTCTTGTTTAATAAAATATGGTTTTCCAAATTTTAATCAAAATAAAATAAATTAGGACTAATCGACGGTATGATATTCCACCATTTGACACATTATTGGTTCTGCTATGGTTTTTACATTCTAAAACAACGGAATACGCAATTTTTTTTTTTTTCAAGTTTTCGTCACAGTAACGGTTGTAACAAGACTGATGCGCGTGGTATATGCGCGGAGCAGACATATGCGGTACTCCGCAAAACTCGGGATACGTGGGCCCCACCTACTTGCGACTTCTACTGTTGTTTCTGTTCTGTGATAGACCCTTTTCTTCTACTTATTAGTATTTATATTCCAGGTGTAACTACTTCTGCACGGGTCTGGTGTGTGCCAAGTGGCAAGAGCGATGGTTCTTCGTCAAGGATACCTTCTTCGGATACGTTCGGCCGAGAGATGGTGTGGTTAAGGCTATCATGTTGTTTGATCAAGGGTAAGTTAGCCTGTGCTGTACCTACGAATTTAGTCTTAATTTAAATTCTTCTTGATGCTATTTTGACTTTTTGTCTCGTACAAATAGTGTACACTGTAAAAAAATCTCTTCAATACTTTCTGTTTTTAGGGTTCCGTACCTAAAGGGTGAAACGGGACCATATTACTAAGACTCTGCTGTCCGTCCGTCTGTCACCAGGCTGTATCTCATGAACCGTGATAGTTAGACAGTTGAAATTTTCACAGATGATGTAATTCTGTTGCCGCTATAACAACAAATACAAAAAAAAAAAAACAGAATAAAATAAGTATTTAAGTGGGCTCCCATACAACAAACGTGATTTTTTTGCCGGTTTTATCGATAATGGTACGGAACCCTTCGTTCGCAAGTCAGACTCGCACTTGGCCGGGTTTTTTATTCAAGATTATTTTTTAATAAAAAAAAAAAACTTATGGAAATGCCTAACCTACAGTTGAGTTCTATTCTTAAAATGCTGGCATGTAAAAGTACAAAGCAAACTGCAAAAATTAATGTATTTATTTTTCATTTCACGCAGCCCATTCAATACGATTCGTGAGTATCCTAGTAAATGTGAATTGTGCTAATTGTAATAATATTGTCGAGGTTTATATGAAAATAAAAAGTGCATAAAAATCTGTTAGAAGCATTAAGCATCACCTAACGTGGTTTATGAATGAATTATGTAACTTTAATAACACCATACTTATAATTATACCTAGGTGTGAGGTTAATATCATTTTCATGAGTGTATAGAAAATCATATATAATTTTGTAATAATAACACATACATTTCATGGACATTTTAGTTGTATATTAATTTTATTACACTCACATGGCCTATAGTTATAAATTAAGTGCCAAAACAGTATCATTTATTAAGCTTTTTCTGACTAGATGACTATTAAAAATTAGGACTAAGTACATAAAGAATGAGAATTACATAATATAACCACTCCCCTATTCCGCATTCTGGTCCTTCGACCCGGATTTCTAAATTTATAATTTCTGACATTCATGGTTTAAAAAAAAATGTAATTTATAGCACTAAATGGCGAAAGCTTGGGAAACTTAAATAGAAATGTTAATTGTTAGGAAACAATGTTTCCATAAGAATTGAACATTGTTCTTTATTCTATTCTATTCTACAATAACCCTACAGCAGGACAAAGTCCAAGTTAAACTCAAAGCATTTATTTCAATTAAACCATTTACAGGCTCTTTTGAATTGTCAAGATCAGTCATTCATAACAAAAGATGAAGCTTACACATTCCATAGCGTAGATCTCTATGGAGAAGAACGTGCATGAAACTCCATGGTAACAAAATTATAGTTACTATTCAAATTATACATATTGTACTACCTCTACTCTATACATTTATCATGGCTGTTTGCTGTTGTTTTCAAACCTAATATAAGCCACAAATCATCACAGTTATTTGTTATATAATTTAACACGCAACACGAATATTCCCCACAGGTTCGAAGTATCAAGCGGGATGTACTCCACGGGTATGAACCACGGTCTTCAGATCCTGAACCAAAGCAGACAGATGGTGATCAAGTGCTGGACCAAGCGCAAGAGCAAAGAGTGGATGCAGTACCTCAAAGCTGTTGCTAATCAGACCGGTATGTTCTTGTGTATTTTTTGGCGCAATCTTTAGGAAGTATATTGTGGTCCTTGAACCACGGTCTTCAGATCCTGAACCAAAGCAGACAGATGGTGATCAAGTACTGTACCAAGCGCAAGAGCAAAGAGTGGCTGCTGTACCTCAAAGCTGTTGTTAATCAGACTGGTGTGTTTCTCGAGTAGTTTTTGGCGCAATCTATAGGAAGTATATTGTGGTCCTTTGGGTTGCAAGTCATGGGCCTTAATAACCATGTGATTAGTTTCAACACTGATTAGCAGGTTCTTATTTCAACATTTTCTAACCATAAGAAGGGTAGATGTAGGTGGTAAAGTGCTGACTAATCATTTAAAGGAGGTTTGGTCCTATATACAGTTACATTAGGGTGTTATTACCAAAGGTCGGAATCAGGTAGAGTTATTTATGTACTTGCATCGAAATGCTGACATTAATATGGATCTTCCTGGGATTTCTAACGGACAATCCCGTCAGTCCGATTATTTTATTATTATTAATATTACAAATAAATAATAATAAAAACCTCTATTGTTTTCTTTTGTTCTCACAAGCTATGTTGTGTGAACTACAAATGTGGCAACATCGCATGTGTGCGCCTTGAATGATTTAAACGAAGGTTTTCAATATGGCTGAAGTTTTTTCTGTTAGGATTTTTTTATTCACAATGACATGATTAATTGGATCAGAATCAGAAGTGGCTACTTCTCTTTAAATCGTGCATGTGTTACGCCCTGTAGTTACATTACAAAAAGAACTCTCCGTGTATAGCAGCGTTAACTGATGTGTTTTATACCGTCTGTTTATCACAGCCCGAGACTTCACATTCCCAAATCTTCACCACTCCTTCGCGCCTCCCCGCGCGGCCACTCCCGTGGGCACCCTGGTGGACGGCTCCGCGTACCTGTCAGCAGTGGCCGATGCCATGGAGCTGGCCAAGGAGGAGATCTTCATCGCTGACTGGTGGCTCAGTCCTGAGATCTATCTGAAGAGGCCTGCGCTTAATGGAAGCTATTGGAGACTGGATACGCTTTTGAAGAGGAAGGCAGTAAGTGTTTAATAGTTATTTGTTATGCAATGCTGCAAAGTTGTTTTTTGGCGCGAGACACAGAATAACTTCGCTGCCGAGCGCAACATACAACTTTTCACCTCACTTCAGCGAGGAAAATGCTAGGTGCAAGAAAAACAGCATATAAATTAGTGGTCATTTATTTTAAAAATTAAAAGTAGAATTGCTACAGTTGGTAATATTGAACGTTATTTTTTTTTGTACTATTATTTTGTGTTTTTCACTTGCGTACTAAGTTAATTATTTGGCAAATTTGCGGAAATTTCAATTTCATTGGATTCAAAGTGAATGTTGGCGGCAGGCGATTGAAACCGATTTTTTTTTGTCATGTAGTCATCATGCTGGCCAGTGCGATTATTATAAAAATGAGTTTGGCGCACTGACATGAAATAAGTATTAATGCATTTTCAGTGGACTACCGGTATAGAAAATTATTGAATAGATAGGTTCTAATTTTAAAAACTCGTTCCACGCTAGCGAATGAAATGCACTTGTTAGATACTAATATATGTAGATATTTATATATAGGTCAAGCTTTAAAGTCAAGGTGATCACTAACTATTTACTGTGTATGAAAACTATGAATGTGGTGTTTAAGGAAGGGGTTTATTAAGAAAAGCACAGAAAGAAAAGACTAGGTATTTATTTCCAATAGGCTTGTCATCGAAATCTAGTTACCTGTTCACAAACTAGGTCTTCATGGAGAAGAACGAGGCAAGAAACTCCATGGTAGCTCTGTTTTATTATTATATTGACACATCATAAATAATCATTTATCACAATAAATCTAATTCTAGCTTCTTCTATTTTATCTTTATTTTGTCCAATACAACAACGCGTTTAGGGTGCTGCTGGGGCTACCGCGATTCTGCAGTGCTTCGACTATGTTCGCAGAAGCGCACACTAATGGCTTTCACGCCCTTATTAGGAAACAGTGTGCGTCGCTGCTGAGTCGCGTTAGGTCCAGCAGCAACAGCATACTGAGCGTGTTCGCGGACAGGTGGGACTCTCCACTGTTGCGCCACTGGATACGCTTCAGCATGCAAGCGTATCCTGTGGCGCAAGCGTATTCGGTGAGCAGTGAACAGTTCCCCCTCTCCGAACTTAATGTTAACTTAAATATGTATTGTTTATTGTTATTTTCTTTTTGTGTTGTGTGTTTTATTGTTTTTGTTTTTTATGTTGTATGTAACATATGGACAATGGTCCGAAATAAACGAATTTAATTTAATTAATTTATCACTTGTGCCATATTACAATGATAATTAATATCTTGTCATTTAGAAACAATGGCAAGGCAAATATCATGATGAGATATTCCTTAATACCATTTAGTATAAGTAGAAATAATGATAAAACATCAAATAAATTAAGTGAACGGTAAGCCTTAGCCGTAGTCGATCTTTCATAATATATAGGATTAAATTATAGCAAGAACTAGCTACTTATGTAAGTAATGGTCCATGATCATTATTCTATTCAACATAACAATAGCAATCCAACACAGTAAAACAACAAATATCTAATAATAGTAACGGTAATCAAAAATATAATAATAACAGCAATAAAATAACTTTCACCTGTAGGCCAGAGTTCCGTTCTGGTCGTTGTCTCGAACAAGAATGGTCTCTGCCACTCGGAGCTTCCCCTTCTATAGTCGTGAACAAACAACTTTGACGTTTCTATCTACCGTCATCCAAAATACAACGATATAAAAGGTAGACATCCGTTTGGAATATTTTCTATGTTTTGCTACATTATTTCTTAATATTTTAATTATTTTAATTTTCAGATATAAAGATTAAAAAAATACTGAAATAATGTAAGAATTATTTTAAATTGGGTATTACATACTTGTTACAAGTTTTAGGTTATGCCAAACATTGTAAAGAAAATATTTCTTCCACCGGCTAGCGTCAGAGATACTTTTGTTCTGAGACCCTGTTACCTATCTTCGGGTTTTGTACATGAGGTATGCATGCAGTAAATAAGAGTCCTTAGATTTGGTCTTCACATATATCACATTTATTTATAACACTGCTACACACTATATATCACTCCGTTCTCAGAAAATTGAATGTTCAACTTACAATTTATGTCGAAACACTTTTACCACATCGTTCAAGGATTATGGGTCCAGTTCAGAGATCCTCAAACGGCATCTACGCCGTGGTCATCTAATCTTGGGCATTTCTGGACACGTGGGTGCTTATGTTCAGAACCCTTCGCTATTGTCAAAACTGCATAATTCTTCCTAAATATGACGTGACTATGATTCGACCATTTTTATATTTTTATCCTTAAAGTAAATCTAACGTAGGAACCCTGCCAACAAATAGAAAGATTTGATCAGACTCCTGAATGCCACGCGCTTAAGACTTGCATCAGCACAGAAAAAAACCCAAAAAGACTACTTACATCGTCCTACATCCGAATGCTTAATGCATTTGAACTTAACTCAGGTTCCAGCTACCTTTCGAGACATCATTTTAATACTTTCTTGGTTCTTTCCAACTCACAGAGGTTATGACACATCCACGTACCAGAGCCAAAAAAACGTGACCGTCCATATTTCAAGAATTGCGTTCCATTACCACTCAAATGTCAAACATTCCATTTCACAGTTTAACATATAAATTTAATTAGGCGTTATTTATTTCCGAATTACATTTAATACATAGTATCAATATAGTAGGAACTATTGTGTTTATTTTAATATATTTTATAACACAATTTCCATATTTAAGATTTCAAATAAGTTGGTCAACCGCCATCTGGTGTCTCTACGTGGTACTTATTGATTCGACATTCGCAGCACTACATAAGTTCTCAGCCAGAACTATTTTTTTTAATTGTTACAACATTACTATTTTATCAACAGTAACAATACCTATAATTAGGATAATCTATTAAACTTTTGCACTCAGATTTCGAATGACAAACAAAATCTTTCCGAGGTTGTGAGGTGAAATGTAAATTTTACGTTATGGTGGGGTCAACCGATAGTTGGTTTGTCGGCCTTTTGCTGTGCAAACTGGGCTGCCACACTGCCTTGTGTCTATATAACAGTATTGAAGGATCACAGAAACCCCCACACGGAGCAAATATAACAAAAAAATGGATAAGAATAACTTAGAGCTGTTTGGGGTTAAAGCACTATGACCACGGGGTCCGAAACTTCACCTACTTTTTCGGGATGTCGCCAATCGATTGGCAAACTCCTGACCCATTCATCAAAAGAATCATCATTGCCATAATTGGCAGTGCTGCCAGCCTTTTGGGCACATTTCTCAGAAAGAAAAGCTGTCTTACAGATCAATGTTTACTTTTTCCAGGCGCAAGGTGTAAAAATATTCATAATGCTGTATAAAGAAGTGGAGATGGCGCTCGGTATCAACAGCTTCTACAGCAAAAGTAGATTAGCTAGCGAATATATTAAGGTATGTCCGCCAATAATACACACTAGTGATCTCTGACAATGGTTACTGGTATGCTAATGTCAGAGATTGGTTGACGTTAATCATTTAAATAATTCATCTGGCACACCGGACCTAGACAATAAGCGTCTCCGCCGAATTTGATAACTGGTTAATATTTTTATCATGAACTAAACCCTGTCCGATCCTAAAGGGTATTATTTGTTATCGTACTGCGTACACATATACGTAACCATTTCATGGATATGAGATTATTATTTTTTCCCAATGAAAATAATTAATTTAATTTAAAAAAAAGAAAAACTTGTCAAAGGCAACACTGATCACTCGACAAAGTTCACCTACAGTTTAGTGTGAAAAAAGCCGCCAGAGCGAGACGGTATTTTTGATCCTTTTTTATTCGCCCTTTGTCGCATACAGCCAAAGCGAAAAGATGTGCCTACAGCCTGGCTAGTGCAGAACGGTACGCTTTGAAATAAAAATAGGTAAAAATAAAATTATTTCGCTTCCGATTGAGTGTTGTTTTATGAGTTACATTTTTTTTACTATTTTTCTAGTACGTATTAAACCAAGAATACGCCTTTATTGGATCGGACAGGGTTTTTCTTATGCTGTATAGATAGTGGTACCGATTCTGTTGTACACAAACTAAACTTAATTTAGGCTATTGCTATCTTTTTCTCTCTAATAAAACAAGAAAGAGACGGACGCAAATTAGAACTGTCAAATTTAGTTGAACTAATATTTCCATATAAATTAAGGGTACACGTAAAAACATCGACTAAAAACACAGTAAAGCGCAAGACGTAAGCTAGTTTGACATCTCTAACTTAGTTCATAGCTATAGCCGTCCTTTTCCCGCACTGCCTTTTAGTAAAAGATATCGATTCTCAAAGTTTAGTTATTAAACAAAAGAGTCGGCACCATTATCTCTTTATGGCTCTTTCCTGCTCGACAAAACTGCCCTTCTTTTCGTTTTGAAGTTACATTCATTGAAGCATACTGTTTGGGTCCAGTGGGTGGCCACGTTTATTGCTTCCTCGGTTTTTTTTTTTGGGGGGTGGGAAACCATCCATCCATCCATCATTTTCAGAAAGGTTTGCTAGGGTGCAAGTAAACAGACATTTGGACCACTCCAGCAAATAAATTTCCAAGAGCCATGAGACCGGTTCACCCGACCGGCCTACCGGCACACCCGACCGGCCCACCGGCTCAGAAAACTCCACCGAAATCAGTAAGCCCTTTTACACTCACAGACATCATTCTGAACAACGAAAAGGCGCCTGGTTTCTTGTCCTGATTCGTTACAACTCCTTTGTAACTCAACACAAAACTCATTTGTAACTCATCACAAAAAATTTCAGGTCTTCCGTCATCCAGACCACGCGAAAGCCGGCGTCCTGTTCTGGGCTCATCACGAGAAGATCGTCTGTGTTGACCAAACCGTCGCCTTTGTGGGAGGTATCGACCTCTGTTATGGACGGTGGGATGATCACAAACACAGGTGACTGTTCGATTATTGAAGAAGGATGTTTTAAATAAGCGTAAATGACAGAAGAAACAGTAACAATTAGAATCCTCTTGCTCAAACCTGAAGAATCGTTTTGCTCAAACGTGGTGACGGGCTGGCGTTTTTGAAGGACTGTCTTTATGTAGAACTTTGACGTTTAAAAATTGCGGGCTCTCAACCTAATTTGAATAAATGCCTCTTGATATTGAAAGAAAAATACCAATTTTTATAAAAATAAAATCAATCCTTTTTGGATTTTTTTGATTCGGAATGACATCATTTAGCTAACCATATATTGTCATCCAATCCAATTTCAGCTCAATCGGAAACCAGGAAGTGGGTCAAATTTAACTTCAAAGGTTTTTTAGCATAGTCACAGGGTCTCAACTCGAACAAAGAAAATTTTGTTCAAATAAATCGCAATAGATGGTGTAATATGCATCGATTTCTTATTGAAGTTTATGTAATATTAATATTTTGAAAATAAATATGGTAAAAACTATATTATCTTATTTAATAAACTGCCCTAAGCATAAAATTGTGGAATAATTGGCTTGTACTTTTGCCTACTACTTTGGGTACGAAACATTCTGAGACCTGTTTTAACAACGTAAAAATGCTTTATCCTCTTTGTAACAAACGTGACGTTAGATTTTTTAATATTAATTTTCTGTGCTATGCTACGATTTTTATTCAAAGAGGGCGCCACTGGACCGTTAGTACATCCTTAAGCTTATAAAGTAGCTAAGGAGTGGAATTCCCTGCCGGCGTCTTGTGTTTCCTGATAGCTACAACCTGGGAGTCTTTAAGTCAAGAGTGAATAGGTTGCTTCTAGGCAAGCGTGCTCCATCTTCGACCACATCATCGCTTACCATCAGGTGAGATGGTGGTCCCTATCAACGATAAAAAAGCGTGTTAAAATGTACTAGTGAAAAACGTACTTATGGCAAAAAGAATCGTAGTATGTTCTTTTTAGCGCACAGGAGGATATCGCTCAACTTGTGCTGTACAGCAAAATAACCACAAAATAATTCCTGTTTCAGGCTTACCGACCTCGGCGACGAAGTTCAACCCAAAAGCACAATTCGAATAAAGAAGAAAACATCAAGTTCTCCAGGTGGAGGACTGTATCTACCTTATGCTAACGGACTGGAGGCAGCCCTGGAACTAGCTAAGAGCTCTAAGGATCTAGTCATCAGTTTAAACGAGTAAGTTCACAAGGATACATTAATTTACTGTTAGAAAAAGTCTACTGTTCACACAACGACAATGGTGCCGATTCTGGTTTGTACAAACTAAACTTAATTTGGGTTATTGCTATTTTTTTCTCTCTAATAATCAAGAAAGATACGGACGTAAATTAGAGCTGTCAAATTTAGTTGAACTAATATTTCCATTCAAGTTATGGGTACACGTAATAACATGTCGTCTAAAAACAAGGTAAAGCGCAAGGCGTAAACTAGTTTGACATCTCTAAATTAGTAGCCGTCATTTTCTCGCACTACCTTTTAGCGATAGCGATTCTCTAATTTTAATTTAGTTATTGAGAGAATAGGCACCAATGCCCGCTTAATCGGACAAATAAGTCAAATTATGGCTTGGAATGCCAAGATTAGATTGCCCTTTAGATTCTGCTGTCACTACAAACTACCCCGCCGCGTGTCTGTCTGTCTGTTCGCGATAAACTCAAAAACTACTGAATTGATTTTCATGTAGTTTTAACCAATAGACAGAGATATTTATGAGGAAAGTTTAGGTGTATAATTTGTACCGATGGATCGCTAGTTAATCCTCGTAATTATCAAAGTATGTACCGTGAGAGATACTTTAAAAATTCGCCCACACTATAGATAATATAATACTAGCGTACAGATGCCTCGTCATACAAAGAAACGGTACCGCCGTAACTACGGGTTTTTGACTTGCAAAACAACTTTTGTTCTTCGTTCGGGCCCGTCCTCTACACCTCTCTAGATGGATTTAGCAGCGACGACTTGCAAGTGAATGAATTTACATAAAGTCTCACCAATATTTCCTCACGCATTGAGGAATTACTTTACAGTATTTTGGCACTTCATAACAGTTTTACTGTTTCAAAATGTGTCACTATACTAATTTTAAAGAGGCGAATGGATAACTCTAAAACTTCAAACAGCGCCATCTATTGGTACAAGAAATATAAACGCCTAAGGATTCGTTCCAATAAACATCTAAATTTGAATTAGGAGCCAATTATTACACAATTTGATGCTTAGAGTAATTTATTAAATAACAAAATACAGTTATTACCATATTTAAAAAAAAAAATGTTACTTAAACTTCAATATGAAATCGATGCATATTACGCCATCTCTTAGGATTTATTTGAACTAAATTTTCTTCGAGATGAGACCCCATGCCCACAATACAGAACTCACCGTTTTATATCCACAGCGCCACATTAAAAGACGACACCCAAAAAGAGAAAGAAGAAGAAAAAGTACCTGAAACCAGTGAAACTGAACCCATCCCCGAGATCCTTCCAGTCTTGGAACCGGGAGACCAGCTCCTCATCAATTCCATCCCTCAGAAGACACAAGACCTGACCAAAATCGAAACCCCAAGCCCTGAAGTCCAAAGACGAAACGTGCTAGACAAAATAACTGACAGAGGAAAAAATATTATTAGTATCTTATATCCACCGTATGAAGAGGAAAGAAACGAACAGAAATTTGACGATTCAGAAAGAAAAAAGGCTGAGAAGTATGCCCTGTCAACCGATCAGATCTTACTAACTGATGCACTTGGTATGAAGCCAGTGGAAATGGCGAATAGGCATGTTAGTCAGCCCACCCCACTAGCGCAAGTGATCGAGGGGCGAGTGATAACTGAAAAGACAAAGGAAGCACTGGAGGACATTGAAGGAAACTCGAAACTGTGGATTGGGAAAGACTACACTAATTTTATTGTTAAGGATTTTACTAATTTAGACCTGCCGTTTGTAGGTGAGTTTTTCAAATGATGTTTTGCTCTTTTTAACTGACTTCAAAAAGAAGGAGGTTATCAATTCGGACATAATTATGTATTTTTTTTTATTTATTTATGTTCGGGCATAACTCCGTCATATGACGGATTTGCAAAATTCTTTTTTTTGTTGTACCCAAAGTAGTAAGCAAAAGTACCAAAAACGACCGTTTATGATACTTTTGCTTACTACTTTGGATACGAAACACTTTGAGTCCTGTTTTAACAACGTAAAAAATAACTTATCCTCTTTGTAACAAACGCAACATAGGATTCTTTAATCTTTGTTTTCTACGCTTTGCTACGATTTTTTATTCAATGAGGGCGCCACTTGGCGGATATATACGCCTTAAAGAGGGCTCCTCTACCTGAAACGTGTTTTTTTCCGAGTCCGACTCTTTATATCCTTGAGCTGTAATTTATTTGTAAAATATTTGTTTACACTTTGTTGAACTCAAGACTTTTGAGACTATGAAGGCAAATTGAGCCTTCATCATCATCATCTACCAAGCTGTCAGTCCATCGAGATGCAGCTGAAATAAAAATATTTTACACTAGCACTTCTCCCGCGATTTCGTCCGCGTTGATTTCGAAAATATTTATAGCACCCACAAATAATGTAGCTTAATTCTACTGGTGAAAGAATTTTTAAAATGGGTTCAGCAGTTCCAGAGACTACTTCTTACAAACAAACTTACAAAGTTTACCTCTTTATCATATTAGTGTAGATGGAGCGACAGCTTTCTCTATTAAACATGCCTATATTTATATTTTAAATCAAAATCGAGATATTTATCAAATGGAGCAACAATACTACCTATATATATGTCAAAGTTAAAATTCCATTGCAACCCATTATTTTAGGGCCTTCTCTACTCAAGTCGGCTGTGTTTAGATATATATATAGAGATATATTGAAATTATCCTTGAATTATGAATTCCCCCTACGTGTGTTAATTCAACGAATGTTTAACAAACAATAACTTTACATATATGATATTCCAGACTTAGTGGATAGAAACTCAACCCCGCGCATGCCGTGGCACGACGTGGGGGTGGTGGTGCAGGGCGCCGCCGCACGGGACGTGGCGAGACACTTCATACAGAGGTGGAACGCTATCAAGCTGGAGAAGGCTAGGTATTTATTGTTACACTAGCGACCCGCCTCAGCTTCGCACGGGCACAGATAATATAATACTAGCGTGCAGATGCCTCATCCCATACAAAGAAACGGTGCCGCCTTAACTACGGGTTTTCGACTTGCACAAGCAACTTTTGTTCTTCGTTCGGGCCCGTCCTCTACACCTCGCTAGATGGTGTTAGCAGCGACGGCTTGCAAGTTGAATGAATTTACATAAAGTCTTACCAATATCACTGATAATATAATACTAGCGTACAGATGCCTCATTCCATACAAAGAAACGGTATCGCCGTAACTACGGGTTTTCAACTTGCAAAAGCAACTTTTGTTCTTCTTTCAGGCCCGTCCTCTACACCTCGCTAGATGGTGTTAGCAGCGACGGCTTGCAAGCAGAATGAATTTACTTAGTCTTACCAATATTTTCTCACACATTGAGGAATTATTTTAGTATAAGTATTTTTGGCACTACGTAGCAGTTTTACTGTATTAAAATGTGTAACTATTCGAATTTTAAAGAAGTGAATGGATAAACTCTAAAACTTCAAACAGCGCCATCTACTGGTAAAAGAAATATAGATGTCTAAGCATTCCTTCCAACAATCGTCTTAATTTGAATTACAAGCGAATTATTCCACAATTTTATGCTTAGGGCAGTTTATTAAATAAGAAAATACAGTTTTTACCATTTTTATATTCAAAATATTAATATTACTTAAACTTCAATAAGAAATCGATGCATATTACGCCATCTGTTGAGATTTATTTGAACTTAATTTTCTTTGTTCGAGATGAGACCCCATGTCAATATTCTCTCACAAATTGAGGAATTACTTTATAGTATTTTTGGCACTTTATAAGAGTTTAACTGTTTCAAAATGTGTCAATGTACAAATTTTAAAGAGGCGAATAGTTTAACTTTAAAACTTCAAACAGCGCCATCTATTGGCACAAGAAATATAAATGCCTAAGGATTCGTTCCAATAAACATCTAAATTTGAACAAGGAGCCTTATGCCACAATTTTATGCTTAGGATAGTTTATTAAATAAGAAAATACAGTTTTACCAATTTTATTTTCAGTAAGTTTAAAAATTATGAAGAAATACATTCGAGACCCTCACAATGTGCCCTTTCATTTGATATATCGCACGCCACAGCTTGAATAACTTTGTTTTTTAATTTTTCGGTTTTCACCCCAACAGTGACCCCCATATTCCAAATTAATTTATTTAGAGTACACGTTCGTGTTTGGATCACAGATGTTCATGTGTGTACCTTTCAACTCTATCGGTCCAGCAGATTTAGGGAAAAATTGGCTGTGACAAACGGATAGACAGACACACGAGTGATCCTATAAGGGTTTTGTTTTTCATTTAGACTTTCGGAACTCTAAAAATTAAAACGATACAGTGCGTTGAAATTTCGCGTAACGTGATACCTACGTGAAAATGTACCATTATTTTCTGATTCTCAGACAAAACCCGAACTACCCGTACCTGTTGCCGAAGGCGTACATCGACATCAAACCTCTACATGACCTGGATAAACATCTTCAGTGTGATATCAACAACGTATCATGTCAGGTGATTATAACTTTACTAATATTTTATCAGAATATAACTATACAATATTCTAGATCAGAGATGAGGTGAGGTAGAGCAGTGGTGGCCCAGTGGTAACTGCCGCGACTTACAATTTGTAGGTCGTGAGTTCAAACCCAGGCAGGCGCTTTAGTTTGTGTAAATTATTTCATCACCACTGCTCTCAAAACGGTGAAGTAAAACATCGTGAGGAAACCGGCATGTCCTAGAACCAAAATTTCGAAGACATGTGACATCCATCAACCCGCATTGGGCCCGCGTGGTGGATTACGGCTCACACCCTCTCACAGAGAGGAGGCCTGTACCCCAGCAGTGGGGACATTAAAAGGCTGATGATGATGATGATGATATTCTAGATCTAGTTATTATCAGATTGTTAGCAGGCGAGTATCTTCTCATTGTCTTAATTTTTCTTCATTCTTCTACCATCACACTTTTGACTGTAACCAACGGGACCCTATTACTGAGCCTCCGCTGTCCGTCCGTCCGTCTTTCTGTCAGTAGGCTGTATCTCATGATCCGTAATAGGTAGACAGTTGAAATTTTCACAAAATGTATCTCTGGTGCTGCTGATAATAAAAATAAATTAAAAATTAAAGGGAACCAAATCTAGAAACGTGTTTTTTTTTGCTTTTTTTGCTGGCAACATGTAGCCGCGTATAATATAGTACGATGGTACGGAACCCTTTATACGCGACTCCAACTCGCACTTAGAAAAATATAAATTCTATATTCTCATTTCTAGGTGCTACGCAGCCTGTCGAGCTGGTCGGGAGGCTTCCTAGACCCCGACACAGTGGAGCAGAGCATCCACGAAGCCTACGCCGACACAATCACCCGCGCTCAGCATTACGTTTACATCGAGAACCAGTTCTTCATCACGCAGTCGCGCTCCAGCCAGGCTGTGAGGAACCAGGTAAAGAACCAGGTAACACGCACTAACACTTACTAACTTCACTATCATTCGACCAAAGCATACACGAAGCTCTCTGGACCAGGTATGAGTTCATCCATTTTCTCATATAACACCATTCTAACTAACAAAAACTACTACTTACTAAAAAAAGTACTTTTTCTTACAAACAAACAGTAATACTAACAACAAGTAACTGAAGAACAACTAGTCACTTTGTCATTCAAAAGTAATTAATTAAATTAATCATACAGAGCTGATTCAGAGACTCAGTTACTTGTAAAAGTCATCATCATTCTCCTGCCTTATCCCAATTTATTTGGGGTCGGCCCAATATGTCTTTTTTCCATACTCCTCGATTAGTCGTCATCTCTGTAGTCACCCCCTTTTTACCCGTATCCTCTTTCAGACAGTCCATCCATCGTTTCTTTGGCCTTCCCCTACACTTATAGCCATCCACATTCATACACATGACTTTCCTCACGACATTTTCTTCATTCCTCCGCATCACATGCCCATACCACGACAACCCATTTCCACACAACTTTTCAGTCAGCGGTGCCACTTTCAGACTTCCTCTTCTATACTCATTCCTAATTCTATCCATGCGCGTAACACCACACATCGCTCTTAGCATTCTCATCTCAGCTGCATGCATGCTTTTCATTCATCCCTTTTGTACACGATGCTTTTCGCGATAGGCGCGAGGGTTGAAGGATTTGTGTGTGACTGGCGTATTGTTGTCTCGCGACACTCACGTGTGATGATATGAGCAAGTGGGTCAATGAAATTGATACACAGATGAAAATATAAAATGGTATATTGGCACATAAAATAAAAGGTAAATGGTAAAAAGTCAGATGAAGCACAGATTTACACAGAATTACAGTTTGAAAACACAATATGAATTACTGCCCCAATAGTGGACAGTAACTAATGTCTGTACAAGGAGTGGTACAAGACACTTTAAACCGCCGTACAAGGTGTGGTACTAGGCGATAGGAGCGAAGCCAGAGGCCTACGAGCTCACTTGAGTCACTAACGCTGAGAGACTAATTTTGACTGCCAGGGGCGCCTATATATATCACCCAAATTCTATGGGGCACGTAGTGAAACTAATGCCGACCCGGACAGCCAATACATTTTGTTAATTTTACAAATTAACTTGAACATTAACTATCGACCAATCACAGGCGTTCTGACATTTTGACGACAACCAATCAGAGAAGACTTTTCTTATCTCTTATGTAATGAACACCTGCATATTTACTTTACATATTTACTTGTCTTTCTAACGACAAAACTGACATTTATACATAATACAAAATATGTATTCGAAGGACAAACTGAATCTACGTTATACTTTACTATTAGATTCTAAATTCACATTCTCACAAATCTATAAACTACAATAAAAACAAAGGAACTTTACATATGTATTTCAATATGTACATAAAACAACATGGTGGACTCCGAAAACTTTCCACTGTCTGTAGCCAATCATGAGAAGCATGAATATGATCAACCAATCGCTGACTAGCCGAAATTCCTTACTACGGACTTTAACACAATTGGTCAATTTTAGCGCCTTAGCATGCACTACTTGCGCTATACAAAAAAGTTACCTCATAAACCTTGACATTGAACATGTTTTTACCTTTATTCTTATGATACTTAAAACATAATGATACGTAGTTTAAACATAAGAAAACATACTTAGGACATAATAAGGCATACTTTAGACATAATAAGGTATACTTAGGACATGAAAAGACATACTTAGGACATAATAAAGCATACTTTAGGACATAACAAAAACAAACTATGCTAGCTGTAATTTGCTATGGTCAGAGTGATGGCGCCATTTTCAACACCGGGGTGATGGCGGATCCTCTACATACCACCCCCCGTGAAAGGCTTCAACCGATCACGCTACCGTCGGTAGGAGACGCAATCACCCCGACCGCAGGTCTACGTAAGACCCCCGAAGTCGTTTTCACGTCGACTACTCTAACTATAGAGTCCATCCCGGGACTTACATTTTTGACTACCTTTTACCCACTGGTTACGTGGCCTATTCTCGTCGGTCACCAGCACGACGTCGCCGACATTGACGTTGGGCACGTCGCTCGTCCACTTCTGTCGCCGCTGCAGAGCCGGAAGAAGCTCACGCAGCCTCCGACGCCAGAAGAGGACAGCCAACGCGCTGACACGACGCCACATGCGTCGCGAGTCGATGTCGCCCGGATCAGGGCGCACGTACGGAGCATCTCCCGCGGCTGAGCCCAGCAGGAGATGATTGGGTGTCAAAACGACGGGATGGCTCACGTCGACAGAGACATAACATAAAGGCCGGCTGTTGACGACCAGCTCGGCCTCGGTGAGGAGGGTGTAAAGGACCTCCTCACGTGGCGCGCGCTCTCGCAGCGTCGCCTTGAGGGCGTTCTTTGTTGAACGCACTAAACGCTCCCAGCAGCCACCCATGTGTGGGGCCGCGAGAGGGTTGAAGTGCCAGGCAATGCCCCGGCCGACGGCTCCTTCTTGGACCCGGGTGTGGTCCAGGTCCCGCAGCGCAGCACGAAGCTCGGAGTTGGCCCCGACAAAGTCGGTAACCTTGTCGGAGTACATGCGCCACTAGGCGCCGCAGGGCGAGGATGGCTGAGTCGGCGCTCAGCGAGGCCGCCAACTCCACGTTGACAGCGCGTGTGGCGAGGCGCGTGCACAACACGCCCCACCTGGTCTCCCGGCGCCTTCCCATGCTGACCTTCATGGGGCCGAAACAGTCGACCCCGCAACGCACGAAAGCGCGTCGCGTCACCTGCGGCCTTGCGGCCGGCAGGTCTCACATAATTTGGCGCCGCCGGCTTATCTCGAGCCGGCCGGCACGCTTGACATTTTGACATTTCCGGTTCCACTCTGTGTGGCAGCTGCTTGCCCTCTGCAAGTGCTGCTACCTCGACTGCGTAACGGTCTTCTGCGGAGAGTGTGGCGTCCCGACGCCGCTTGCGTCGTCTGCCGAACCGGGCTAGCACTCTCGCTAGCAAGCGCTGCTTGTGTCTGTGGGTACACTGTACCCGCTCAGCGTCGGCACCTCCTGACCCCAAGTCGGAACATGCCTGCCGCCGCTCCTGTGGACAACAAAGAAAGGCGGGACCCGATAGCCACGCATTACTACCTATCGGCCATGACAACCTGGTTGCCACGTCAGCTGGGTTCTCTGCCGAAGAAACCCAGCGCCAGTCCCCTCTCCCACTCAGCGAGTACGTATCACCCAAATGGTGAGACACAAACCTATTGTTTACATGTTTGTATACCCAACTCATTACCCCTGCGCTGGATATACTGTTGGGTGGAGCAGCAGCACAGCGTGCCAGTATCTTTGGCGACCTACGCGGCCTTACCTCCTCCTTACGAGTGAGGTGCCACACTGACCTGGCCGCCATGCTACCACCCACCAAACGTCGACATACATACTTATATTTAATATTTGTACCATTAATAGGTACGGCAGTATGGTGAGACGGGCACCATCCTGGATGGCCTACTTTGCCTCCTACCTTGGAGGTATACCCCTCGAGTGACCCGTCCATCTGCTTACATATTGCAGCTGCACAGTCACCATCACGGCGCAGCTTGCATTTTACATTACATACTACACTTGGCTTGCCATCTGTCGACTCACTCGGTGTCGACCCTAAGATGGCAGAGGCCGGCATGCGTTCGCCTGACGCCCCATCTGTCGACCCCCTAAATGTCGACCCTAAGATGGCAGCGGCTCGCATGCCTTCACATAGCTTGCCATCTGTCGACCCCTTAGGTGTCGACCCCAAGATGGCAGCAGTTCGCCCACTAACCCTATGTTTAACCGGAGCCGACCCTATTGGCTCCAGGTCAAACTGTTGCTCGACCCTATCAGGCAACATGGGCAATGAGCTGGACATACAATTAACATACTGAACATTGTTGGTGGTGCACACCCTCCTTAGAGGGCCATGAACCACCCAACCTAACTTTGTGAGAGAGGCAACCGGCTTACCAGACTTTCCCCGGCGTGTCCCCTCACTGGCGAGCAGCTCCCAGTTGTCCTGCCCGATCAGCAGCAGCGGCTTGGCTCCCAACATTTCTTCACAGCCCAAGTCACGGAGGTGGCGATGCTCCTCCATGATGCCAGCAGGCACCGACTGCGCCGGCAGGTCCAGGTCCTGTAACGTGCGACACACAATTTGAAACGTTTTATTGTTAGCTCCGCGTACTGATAGTCTAACTTCCTTCGAACTGGAATCATATAGCTCTATGCCACGTGCACTTTGGATTCTTATTGGTTTTTGGACGCCTTTTACATTTCCAATAAGATTCTTATCCACCAAAGACACAGTGGCCCCGTCGTCCAATAGAGCGTAACATTTCTTAATGTTGTTGCCAACTTTAATTGTTACTGGCATAATTTTTAGAAGAGCACTGCCTACATTTACTCTCATGTTAGTTACAGACTCATGCTTTTTTTTATCTTGATGTAACATTACATGATGTGCCGCGTTGCATTTTGTACATCTTTTGCCCCGACAGTGGATACGCGGGTGATCTTTAATTAAACATCTGAAACAAACTCGCGTCTTTCTTACATGTCCCCACCTTTCTTCACTATTTAACTTCGCGAATTTCTCGCATTGCAGTAATGTGTGCGTTTTCTCACATAAGGAACATTTATACTCAATTTTAACATCAGCTGTTTGTTTGTCAGCATCAGCTGTTTTTCCAGTGTCAGCTTCAGCTTGTACGAACAACTTTTGTTTGTTATAATTTTGCTGACCCTTATTAGGTACAACCGATCTTGATTTTAAATTAACAGCTGGGCCAGGGCTAGGCAAGTCTAATTGTACATAATATGAAGTAGCCCTGGCTAGGTGCACTAGAAATTCTGACAGTAACTCTAGGCTAGGTGACACTCTGACATCAATGCCCTGTGACGATGCCACCCCCATCGCAAAATCCCCGTACTGAGCACGTTGAATAGGTGTAAGTTTAGACAATAATTCACTTACCAGCTGTGGGTTGTTGAGATATCCATTTGCGTTTATGTTCCTTAATAACGACACACAATTACGTACCGTGGTGGAGAACGTACGCAACTCACGTCCACTGTCGGTGACTTTTGGTAATGCACGCACTTTCTTGATGGCACATTCTAACAGCAGGTTCGGATGGCCGAACTCCTCGTCGAGCGCCCTCATTATATCGGCTGGATTGATGCACGTGCGCAGCAGGTCTTCCACTGCCCGCCGTGCGTCGCCTTGTAACGACGTTCGCAGCCGAGCTAGGGTCTCGTATGACTTGAAGTTATATTGGGCCGTCGTCTCCCAAAACATATTTTTGTAGGCGAGCCAGTCTGCCGGGTTGCCACCAAACATGGGCAGCTCGTAAGCCTGCCTTGGCACCGGGCGTGGCCGAGCTATGCTTGCAATAGCGTCGGCCAACTGGTCAAACCGGTTGTCCCTCGGTTTGCGCTCCATGTCCTCGTGCTCGTGCCCCCAGTTCACTCCCCCCCTTGCTGATGTCTGCGGACCAGCAACCTCACGAGTTGGCGCCGCCAACACTGGATCCGCAAACTGCACTGACATATTGGGTGGTCGTCTGTCCTCACTGGGTTCACGCGCGAACCTTAGCACTGGCGCTTTCGGAGCGCAGGAACTAACAGTCGCCATCGCGGCACTTGGCGTCGCGTCGCGCGTAACGTACGTCGCGGGCGCACCGGTGTATGTAACGGGCGCGGTCGCGGGCGCTCCGCTGTACGAAGCGGGCGCTGACGCGGTCGCGGGCGCTCCGCTGTACGAAGCGGGCGCTGACGCGGTCGCGGGCGCTCCGCTGTACGAAGCGGGCGCTGACGCGGTCGCGGGCGCTCCGCTGTACGAAGCGGGCGCTGACGCGGTCGCGGGCGCTCCGCTGTACGAAGCGGGCGCTGACGCGGTCGCGGGCGCTCCGCTGTACGAAGCGGGCGCCGACGCGGTCACTTGCACATGCGCGTCACTAGGTGTAGGTACGGCGAGTGTGGACGGTACACGGCACTCCGATGACTCTTGACGTTCATCTATTCGTGGAGTCGTGTCCATCCACTGTTCGACACGTCGGGTTGTAGTCCCCTCCTCGTCCGTACCCGATGAGTTCTCAGCGTCAATTTCTGCTAAGTCGACCTCCAGCTTCTTCCTCACCAGCCCCTCTCTGAGGCGCACCAACTCCCGTTGTGCCTCGTACTCCGCCTTCTTCCTCAGGTACGTGGAGTGGCTCTGCCCGCTCCTGGATGAGGCGGCGACACTGGGCTCTTTCGACTCTCCCCTTCCACGGCCTCTTCGTGGCGTTACCTCTGGTGCTTGCACATTACGGTGATCTATAACTCGACCACCCACCAGAGGTATTGCCGGCGTGGGGAATGACGACGTCGTTGGTGCCATCGATGGTGAGGCGGGCGCCCTCTCACTGGGCACGCCCGAGTCCGACTCTAGGTGTCTTGCACTGGCCATTCTTCTTGTCTTGCTTCTTGTCGTGACCGCACTATGCTCACTCATAATACCCAGTCACAACACACAATCCGGCGAACGAAGGACCAAATTGTACACGATGCTTTTCGCGATAGGCGCGAGGGTTGAAGGATTTGTGTGTGACTGGCGTATTGTTGTCTCGCGACACTCACGTGTGATGATATGAGCAAGTGGGTCAATGAAATTGATACACAGATGAAAATATAAAATGGTATATTGGCACATAAAATAAAAGGTAAATGGTAAAAAGTCAGATGAAGCACAGATTTACACAGAATTACAGTTTGAAAACACAATATGAATTACTGCCCCAATAGTGGACAGTAACTAATGTCTGTACAAGGAGTGGTACAAGACACTTTAAACCGCCGTACAAGGTGTGGTACTAGGCGATAGGAGCGAAGCCAGAGGCCTACGAGCTCACTTGAGTCACTAACGCTGAGAGACTAATTTTGACTGCCAGGGGCGCCTATATATATCACCCAAATTCTATGGGGCACGTAGTGAAACTAATGCCGACCCGGACAGCCAATACATTTTGTTAATTTTACAAATTAACTTGAACATTAACTATCGACCAATCACAGGCGTTCTGACATTTTGACGACAACCAATCAGAGAAGACTTTTCTTATCTCTTATGTAATGAACACCTGCATATTTACTTTACATATTTACTTGTCTTTCTAACGACAAAACTGACATTTATACATAATACAAAATATGTATTCGAAGGACAAACTGAATCTACGTTATACTTTACTATTAGATTCTAAATTCACATTCTCACAAATCTATAAACTACAATAAAAACAAAGGAACTTTACATATGTATTTCAATATGTACATAAAACAACATGGTGGACTCCGAAAACTTTCCACTGTCTGTAGCCAATCATGAGAAGCATGAATATGATCAACCAATCGCTGACTAGCCGAAATTCCTTACTACGGACTTTAACACAATTGGTCAATTTTAGCGCCTTAGCATGCACTACTTGCGCTATACAAAAAAGTTACCTCATAAACCTTGACATTGAACATGTTTTTACCTTTATTCTTATGATACTTAAAACATAATGATACGTAGTTTAAACATAAGAAAACATACTTAGGACATAATAAGGCATACTTTAGACATGAAAAGACATACTTAGGACATAATAAAGCATACTTTAGGACATAACAAAAACAAACTATGCTAGCTGTAATTTGCTATGGTCAGAGTGATGGCGCCATTTTCAACACCGGGGTGATGGCGGATCCTCTACACCTTTTGTGGCCCAACATTCTGAACCATACAATAACCAATTTTAACATAACTTCTCTTCCAGATAGGCGAAGCGTTATACAACCGTATAATGCGCGCGTTTCGTGCGAAGGAGGTGTTCAGAGTGTACGTGGTGATGCCGCTGCTGCCCGGCTTTGAGGGCGAGGTGGGCGCGCCCTCCGGCACGTCGCTGCACGCCGTCACCCACTGGAACTACCAGAGCATTAGCAGGTATGCTTTGTATACCCTAACCCTACCTACTTCATCTGTCTCAATTATGTTGGGGCGACTAGAGACACAGTTGACAGACTAGACGACACAGTTGGCGCAGTGGTTGAGCGTTCGGCTGCTGCGCTGCGTGTCGATGCGGGTTCGATTCCCGCACGGAACAAATATTTGTATGACCTACAGATAGTTGTTCCGGGTCTGGGTGTCTTGTGTATGTGAATATACATGTTTGTGAACGCACCCACGATACAGGAGTAATTCCTAGTGTGGGGCAACGTTTTAAAAAAAAAAAAAAAAACAAATGTTGGGGCGACTTCCAGTCTAACTGGATGCAGCAGTATTAAACATGGAGCGACTATCTGTCCGACATCCACAACCCAGTTACTCGATAACACGATACTCAGTAGTAAACAAGGTGGTCAGGCGTCTAAATATGACAGCCGGTACGTCATTTATCATAGGAGAAGAATCTCACCAAGGCGGACTGGTCTGCTATAAGATATAGGGTAGACCAACCCGCCTTGGATAGAACAGCGATCAATCGAGCAATCAGCGATTAACCCGCCTTCGTGGGATACAAAACCTTTTAGAAAAAAAAACCTTATCAAAGACAAAATGACAGCCCTCCAGCATCCTCCAAACTTCAACTTGACAACTTACTTTTTAATTATCTACTCATCATCATCGGCCTTTTAATGTCCCCACTGCTGGGGCACAGGCCTCCTCTCTGTGAGAGTGGGCCGTAATCCACCACGTGGGCCCATTGCGGGTTAGTGGATGTCACATGTCTTTAAATTTTTGGTTCTAGGACATACCGGTTTCCTCACAATGTTTTCCTTCACCGTTTTGAGAGCAGTGCTGATGAAATAATTTACACAAAGTAAAGTCCCTGGCTGGGTTTGAACTAACGACCTACAACTTGTAAGTCGCGGCTGTTACCACTGGGCCGTTACTACTAGCAACTTTATATTTGTGACGAGTATCTTCACATTTTTCTACAATAACCATTACATTTCTACCCACAGGAGCCGTGAAGCCATAATAACCCGTCTCTACGAATCAGGCGTCCCAGACCCATTCGAGTACATCACCTTCCACGGCCTCCGCACCCACTCCATGCTAGGCGACGAGCCGGTCACTGAGCTGGTGTACGTGCACTCCAAGCTGCTGATAGCGGATGACAAGACCATCATATGCGGCAGCGCGAACATCAACGACAGGTCCATGATTGGGAAGAGGGATTCGGAGATTGCTGTGCTTTTGCAGGTAAGTTTCAAAATACCCCAAATTAGCTGCTGAAAATTAGTCTCCGTTATTTTTTAATTTTTAGTGTATTTTCTTTTTTGGAAGTCGGTTGTTGTTTTTTATTTTTCACTATTTATTTGTTATACCCCAGAACTAAAAACTCCAATAAAATGGAATGTGGAATTTAAACATACTCGTAATTGGAGAAAACCAAAACGTCATCGAGGTATACATATTTTTCGTTTTTGTTCAGTTTTTCAAAAAGCGCTGAAGCAATTTTGATAAAATTTATATGGAACCACCTTGGGAGGTATTCTTTTGGATAAAAAATAATTTTGAAAATCTGTCCACAACTGACGAAGAAATCGGTGGACAAAAAAAAATACATACATACAGTCGAACATAGAACCTCCTCCTTTTTCGAAGTCGGTTAAAAATGAATATGAATAGATGGTTATCTGTTAGTAGTCTGGCCATGTAATTTGAAATTGGGGTGTCACGCCTTATCACTCACCTTAATTACTCGTACCTCAAAACTATGATGTTGTTAATACGTTTTGTTATGATAAATATATATATATGTATACAGGGTGTAACGGAAAGGTGTGGTCATATTTTAAGAGCCGGTTCTGCACATGGAAATGATCAAGTTTCTCCAAGAAAAAATAGTATATTCCCAAAAAAAAAAATTGAACTTTTCAATAAATCATCAGATGATCAATATTTGTATGGGAGGTAAATTTTTTTTTTAATTTCCTCGAATTTTCTTGAAAAAAGTTGTTCATATCGATGGGCAGATGCAGTTCTTAAAATATGACCACACCTTTCCGTTACAGCCTGTATAATATTGATATTAAGCTAAACAAAAAATAGTAGATGATTATTTGCTAGAAGCCTGGTGAATTCGAAGTACTGGCCATGCAATTTGAAATCTCTAGAAAACTGAATAACTGAAGTAAAAGCTTAGTTTGGCGATTGTTTGCTATTGATCATAATTTCTCCCTTATGACCATTTCAGTTTCTTTTTAGGGAAACAACTCTACCATTTGTAGATGTACACAACTGAACTTCTTTCTCCTTCTACTCCAGGACGAGCAATTCGTAGACGGCTCAATGAACGGCGAGGCCTTCCCCTGCGGTCGCGTCGCCGGAGCGCTGCGCAAGAGACTGTTCCGCGAACACCTGGGGCTCATGGAAGAGGACCTGGACAGGCTCGGACTGTCCCTGGAGGACCCTGTGTGCCACGAGTTCTACAGGAACCACTGGAAAGCCACCTCCACGAGGAACACTAACGTGTATGAGGATGTGAGTACATCTTTTTCTTTACCCATGAAACTTTTGTGGATAACTTAGACAAAGTCTAATGGTAGCACTTTACTTTGCTTAATAATACACTTCCTGGGTGTTCACTTATCCTACTAATATCATAAATGTAAAAGCCTGGAAGTTATGTCCTGGACTCGGGCATTAGATACTTTTCAGCCCGGAAGTACGTACATTCTCTTTGGATTATGTCCGACATTAACACGCGGCACGGCAAAGCCACTGGCTGTAACTGGTTTACAAATGCAAATTGGGAGGAAACATGCCGTGAAAATCATCAAGGAATAGGAAACTTTATAGACAATATACTTTTTCCCGTCTTCTTAAGCTTGTCAACCATAAACTAACGAACACCTTTTCCAGGTCTTCCACACACTACCGACAGACGCGGTCCACACATTTGCCGAGCTAAAAAAGTACCAAGAAGAGAACCAAAACCTCTGGAACACGGACCCAGCACTTGCGCACAGAAAAATAGACCTTATTCAAGGTTATCTAGTAGATATGCCATTAGAATTCCTGTGTAACGAAACCCTGACTCCTAGGACTACTAGCATGGAAGGTATGATGCCGACTTCACTTTGGACCTGAAAGGAGTAAAATACTTCTGTATAATTATCATTGCCATAAGTCTTTTATAGACCCTTAGACTGAAAGTCACGTCCTTGATTAGTATAACGAAACTTACGATCATGGGTGTATCTCCGAAAGGGTAGGCCGGGGGGATAGTTCTACCACATTTCGCCATTCACAAATCCATTTACCAAGCAGCTACAAAAAAAGAAAAATTAAAAAAAAACCGGCTTTAAAGCCAGGACCAAACGCTCAGCGCCGAGCGTTTGGTTAAAACAACAAGACACAAGTAAACTAACTGTCAAATCAGCCAACTGTTGTAATTGGTTGACCGAAGTATTGACAACCAATTATCGTTCAGAGATACCAAGAAAAGTTTGTGTTTCGGAAATCGTCGTCTATCTTCGGAAATGTAAACTGTCAGAAAGAAAACTACACACAAACGCACAATGATAGTGAATACAATACTACAAAGCGAGAAGGGAGTTAACCTGTGGTGCGCAGTTCGTGCTAATTCGGAAACACGAAGTTTACAATAGCACATACCTTTTCTGGTCTAACTATTAATTACTGTAAGTATGATCAATTAATTGTACTAAGATTTGACTACATATTATTTATTGAATAGGCTTTTAGTATGGGGACAAATAAACGGTTTTCGGGTATAACGAAATTAGATATTTTGGTGCGTTTAGATATTTTGTTGGTTCTATAACTTTTTCACCGTCAGTAGCTTATGAGGCATGTTGCAAAAAGCACTGAAATCATGTTCCTAAAAACATTTCAGTATTTACTTAACCCCTTTAAAAACGTCTTGTTCTTAAAATGATATTTGAATGCTTCCCACTCTATTGAGTTGAAAGTTTTTCAGGGATTTCTGAATATTTGTAACAAATTGTAAAGCGCGCGTTTGCTGCTGTGATTGATTTAATGATTTTTTAAAGCCAACCGCATTATGTGACTTGCGTTTTATTTGTCACATGCATTTCCAAAATTTGTGGCTACAGAGGTAATATTTATAGAATAACAAGGTTCAAAAGGTGAGTCACGTGACAGTTCTCTCCACAGGTAATGTCCTTGCCATACTTTTTGCACAAAGCATTAGCGTTAACGTTAACAGAAATGTATTTTGGCTAAGGGGGCTGTTCAGTCGTTCTGGCGTGATTGAGTAACAAACATCTATCGATCAAACTTCTACATTTATAATATTAGTAGGATTTAATGGGAGTTAAACTATATCACAAAACTTAGTTATTTTAAAATTGACTTTATAATGACGGTGAAATCGTTAAAGGAGTTTTTATGTAGGTAGTGTGTGCTAATTTCGGTGTTGCCTTTATCAAATTGCCTTAATATTTCAATAAGTGTAAATGTTGTATAATTCATAATAATTGATGTGTGCATAATAACTATGCTAAGTACGTACCTCTTATAAATAAGTTTAAATGAAATGTTTGTGCAATTTTTATGTAATATTATTAAATCTTTGAAAAGAAAGTGAGTAATTGTTGATCTGAAGTAGTGTTCTACAGAGATTCCCTATATTTTTTTATTACTTATTTTTTTGTTTAAGTTACCATATTTATTGCGTCCGTTATGTACTTTTGTTTTACGGTTAAAAAAAGTCCAAATAAATCAACAAACTGAACTTAGCTAATCAAGTTGACACTTGTTAAAATCGTCTGCTGTCTTTATGCTAAAGTGTCGTTATCTGACATTTGACGGGATTTCGTTTTTTGATGCCACACAGTAATCACCAAAGAATTTAACAGTCTAAGCAAATTTTTTTCTCCAATCAATAGATCCCGAGATACCTAAATAAATAAAGTTTCGTTACGTTCCCTTGAATTATTTGTAATTCAACGCTACTGTTTTGTGTGTTACTCTTAATGTGATTTTGCAAGGTAACGGCATTATAGCTTGTGGACAGTAGTCTTGGGCTCTTGACATAATGATAATCTAGCAGCGAGAAGGATTGACAAAAAGTAAATAAAGATTAACTGTATGCGCTGCCTAATTCTTAACTGTCAGGATTTCGACAGTTTCTAATGTTAACACATATAAAATAGTTTGGAATTTCTAATCAAAGCTATTTACTAAGTACTGAGTAAAATTCCAAGCTCAATTTAATTGACCATTCCATTCTAATTTGCAGAGCGCCATGTAAGCATGTAAAGGCAGTTAGTAATCCAATCTTTACTCCCATTTGTTTAGGTATTTAACTAGGCACTGGCGTCAATACTGTCAATGTCGTCTGGTTAACCAACTAACCGTTATGGTACTTGCACACGGTGTATAGCTTCCGCATGTTGAGGCACTTGTGCAGGTTATATGCTCCGTAGAAAGGTGGTGAGCGGTTCCAGTGACTCTAGCATAATATATCAATGCGAGCTACCCGCGCGATCTGCGACGCGTGCTGGCTACGTTTGAGTTTGGCTAAGTTTGAACGTTGGCCAACCGAGCAAGTTGTGCATACTTACGCAGGTAGCTCGCGCCTTGCTTGTTCCAGCTACTTGCACCGTGTACAAGCACAAGCGATTAACTTGTGCGTGTATACTGCTCGCGCAAATAAACCGCGCCTTTACTTGCTCCAGTTACATGCACCGTGTGCAAGCACCATTACGGTGTCGTACTACGTCAAAGTTGTACTCTGACGTAATACGACACCTGAAGTGTGTACTCATTAATTTAGCAACGTTATCAAATTCTATATTTGTATTTTTGGCTTGCTTAAAAAAAAAGGGGGATGCAATCGTATGGAGAGTCCATACCACCACGTCCATGCCACGCTTGTTCATCAGTGCACTAGATTTCATCATTCATCATTTCAGCTGAAAGACGTCCACTGCTGGACATAGGCCTCCCCCAAGTGTGGCCACTGTACTAGATTTAATACTCTGCAGAATTAGATAATGTGATGGTCTCTTCAATTTAACTATCCGAACCAGCAACGTCTTGTTTTCAAGTTTATTTTTTGCCTTTATGTTATGTTAACTTATTATTTTTGGATCACTTTATTTTTAAGTTTAAGTAAACATGGTATAATTTAATATGTGCCGGCCGACTTAGTAGATTAGGTATGGATTATTTATTTTTCTAACAATTTTGCTAACATTAGTTTTATTTGAAAGCTAACCCGATATCCGATGAAGGAGGTACCTTCAGAAATAAAATTGAATTCATTTATTAATTTACCTACTCATCATAAATTCCTAAGTCATAGATAAATGACAATGTTATTGTAACAATAGTTTCTAAATATGCATTTATCATTCCGATAGCTACTGAGTTATTATTTAAAACAAAACTAAATAAAGTAAGTAAGTATAGTAAAAAAAAACAACACATTTTCGATAAATGGTCTCACCATTACTGCTTCGTGAAAGCCCATGGTCTAACTACTAACATACTAATTTAAACTCTATTGCACAGTATTAAAATATCGAAAATTAACCAACCTTCTGTAATAGAATATATACATACAAATGCCTGAACTATACAGACATCCATATTCTCATTCCTAAATAGTTGACCTGATGATGACTATCATTCCAATGAAAACCACCGGTTTACAATTAAAATATTTAAAAAACAAAACTTTTGAAACTGCGTGGTTCATAGGCCTAGCCTAAAAGGGCCAGTTTCAAAAATTAATGCATTCAATTTTTTTTTTATATTTTACTATTTGCTACATTATTATAATTTATAACTTTGACTCCAACGACTTTGTTATCTATTTGATCTACTACTAAGAAAAAATAAGAAATGTTTGCTATTTTTTTTTTCTTATTATAAATTAAATAATTTAAATATAAACCATATGAGATTGTTCATGATTCCTGCTGTGGTGCAAAAACTATTTATTTATTTTTAATTTTAATATTTTATTGCGGTTTTAATCAAAGATTTATACATTATTATTTAATCTTATTAATAATTATCTAAATGGAACTTTATTAATGTTTGAAATGAATCTGTGTCATTTGTGTTGTCTGGTAAATAAAAAATCATTTTTATAAAAAGTTTTTTACTGTTTTCTACCTACTTCATTTTTCAATTTTTTGACGATTTGTTAATTATTATTAGCAAATAGATTAAACATTTATTTTTAATCAACCTAAATTATCATTATCAATCACACTACTTACTACTACTTACGTACTAGACAAAGGTCTACCCCTTATTTTTTTTTTGGGGTGGGAAATCATTCAATGACTTCTTCCGCTCTGGGTGGAGCGGGGGGGCGTGTCAGACTCTTACTGACTAAAACCCACCCCTGTTCCTTCCTTGCCTGAGTGCCCAGGGGTGCGGTAACTCATTTTTAGAATTTATCCGCTACCCCTAGGCATGCAGGCGCCGGCCACGATGGGCCCGTAAGTGGTGGCTGACACTCGTCCCTTTGAGGCGCGCGTGGAACACTACGCGTCGTCGGCTCACGGGCCTGGTGCTGATCGAACGGCGAGCTACCCACTGCTCGCCGTCGGCAGGCCCAGGTGAAAAAGGTCTACCCCATAGCCTTCCACTCTTCTGTGTGTGCTATTTAGAGAAACTTCACTAATCAATTACTAATAAGTTCACCGTCATGTGGCCCATATCGGGCTGGGTTGATATGAGCAATCCAGCGCCATAGACGGTAGACTAATCATTCAGGTGGGAACCAAGTTGGTCCTCCGGATAACAGGGGCCCGATTCTGTAAAATAACTAACTTGTCAATAGTGTGTCGGTAGTGTGTCAGTGGTGTCTCAATAGAATAGTCATTGACTTTTGGTATTCTATAAATTATTTATGGTCATTGACTTGCCACTGTAGTGCCATTGAAACGCCTTAATTGGACTTTTGTAATAATTGGTAGCCTGGTCTACTATAATATGTCAATAGCATTTGGAAGTTTTTGCAGAATACCAAATTTGCAACAGTGGCAAAATAATATCCGTTGTGTGTCGAAAGAGTGTAGATGGCGTGTTGCTTAACTCAAAGTTACAGAATTGGGCCCCTGGACCAAACATTAATTGACAGTTGCGTTCGCCACCAAGCCCAACAAGTGCCATCTAGCGCCACATAATAAAAATACTACGCTTGACAGCTCCATAAACCAACTCAATCATACGATTCCTCATTTGTTTGTACAACTTGCACGGTATTGATTTACCTGTATTACGCTTACAAAACTAGATGGCAGTATTCGAGACTACCTGTATGATACGTATCGATGGTGGTTTGAAATGTCGTAAAGAACATTCTGAACATTTATTGTAATGTTGGATTTTGTGCTGTCCGCGCGCAGACGAGCGCTGAAAATCCAAAAGCGCATGAAATGACTCTTACGCCATTTGAATTGCCACCGTCTTAAAGCAACAGGTGGTTTGAACTTCGAGTTCAGATACTAAAACATGGGACGGGTCACGTAGGCCCTTATCACACGCCCAGTTGCCGGATAGACGGGGCGGCCCGGTTACCCTTGGTGATATGGTGAGTTAGCCGAGTAAATTGTGAATGGGTGAAAGAAGTCGAAGCTACTCATACGCTTAGCGGGCAGTCAGGGTACCCGGGCACCATCTATTCGGTAAACGGAGCGTGTGAAATGAGCCTCAGTCAAGCTGGCTGTTAAAGGAGCCTAAGTCAAGCTGGCTGTTAAAGGAGCCTAAGTCAAGCTGGCTGTTAAAGCGGTCAGTTCGATTAAGATATTCCATTTGTAAATCTAGGATTTGATGGATAGCAGATGGTCTGACCGTCTTTTAACACACACACATCACGAAACTACAATTCAAAAATACATTAGGGTGTAAAAAGACATCACAAAGCCGTCAACTACGCATACTGTACATTTAACATTTGCTTTGCGTAAAAATTATTGCTGGGAAACGACTTTTATTTTTATGTATGAAAAAAAAGCTATTTTTTTATTGCGCGCAACGTAACGCGAACCCCTCCGCTCTAAGCGTAAGCCATTGTCGGATACGTTTGATGTTCATTGCGTTTTTGTAACTTCAAATGTGTAATTTGTTAAGAAACATCGAAAATTCAGGTACTTAGGTACTTCATATTTGTTTGAAAAAAGTTTAGTAAGTAATAATAAAACTTGGAATTCTATTTCGTAAAAAGTTTTAAAGAAAATTGCGACTTTGACCTTCAATATCTACAGAACCAGTGGATTCCCAGTTAGAGGTAGTCTAGTGGAAAAAAAATCCAAATAATGGGTAGAATTTATAATGGGTATTATGTGGCTTTCCGCTTCGGAAACGTGTCTTTTTACACCCGATCTAAGATTGGGGTAATACCATTGCTGTATTAAAAGGAGGGGTAATACGGTTTGTTTTTGTTTCTTACCTTAAATGAGAAAGCACATACATACTTAGTACTTTCTTACTATTTTCTTTTATCTCCTATAAAATATTTTTTATCTAAATACCTACATTTGGAAATTTCCAAATTCCAATGGTAATGTACAAATTATACATAAACAAAGGTTCTTTAAATTATCTGAAAAATATATTTTTTATAAATACCGGGCATTGACATTTATCACATAATTCTACCTCAATTTCAGTGATCCAATTCATTATAAAAAAGCTAATAAAGAGGTTAAAATTTTCTTATTACCCACTTACCTACTAAATATGAGAAGCAAGTCCTCTCTAACACTGATGTGACAAATCAAAATATTTCACTAATTGCATTAAAAACACCCCCTGTATACATTACTCACCTGGCTATAATTGGCCCACCTTGCATTAATTTGCATTTTTCAATATAATAGCTATTAAAGTAGCTATATAAAGGACAGTAAATTACAATTAGGTACTTACATTACCTAGGTAGGTATGTAATGTAACTACTTACATAAGAATTTTAATAGTTCCTACATGCCGATTTAATGAAGCAGCTGCGAGATGCAGATAAGTAGGTATTCTCCATAACAAGAAGTCACTGAGAAATTAGCTTTAACCGTTTATATGAAACCTTTCTCTTATAATTAACTCTGAAGTAATACTAACAAAAACATTGAATTAAGTAGGGAAAGACAGCAATAAAAGTCAAAGACATGTATACAATAAAAGAAAGGACAAAGGATTCAAGTTTATAATTTATATCCTTAAAAAAATATTTTATAAATAATTTCAATTAAAATAAAATTTTATATTTTTATTACAAAAAATATACAACTTACACAATTTATTAAAATTTTATTACTGTATCAATAATAATAAAATTAGTAAACAAAATGAAAAATTATTACTAAAAAAATGTAATGATTTTGTATAATTATAATTTCGGTGTTTCGCTACTCTTTCGTTTTTTTATTCGTTTACTACACGGCAATATCGCTTCTGACCGTACTAAAAAGTAAAACACAGAAAATCCAGAAACAAGCACTTTATTCAAACAACTATTGTATTAAAATATGCAAGGCCCTTCGTCGAAAACCAAACAAAAACGCGTTGCCCTTCTTTTTATGTTTTTACAAGAATGACTAATTAGGGTTACGGAACCCTCCAGCACTTAGCTACGGAATTCCATTCGCGCTTGACTGAATTATAATTTAAATAAGTTGCAAATAGTTCTTATTACTAACAATGAAATGAAATCCCATGAAATTGCATGAAATTGATTAGGTAGTTCTAAGTATTCTATTATTTTTATATAGCACTAAGGAGCGGCGAGCCCGCCCCAGCTTCGCACGGGTACAAATTATACTACACCTGAACCTTCCTCATGAATCACTCTGTCTATTGGTGAAAACCGCATGAAAATCCGTTCAGTAGTTTTTGAGTTTATCGCGTACAAACACGGCGGGGGACTTTGTTTTATACCATTTTATACTATACACTATACTTCATCTATACATAATGTATGTAGTGTTAAGGCAGAACCGATGTCGACTATTCTGTCAATAGCTAAAGTAAATTGGAAAAGCATAAGAAATAATCACCAGAGGTCGGAATTAGGTAGAGTTTTTGTACTTGCATCGAAATGTTGATATTAATATGGATCTTCCCGGGATTTCTAATGGACAATCCCGCGTGGCCAACAATATTACAAATAAGTTATAATAAAAACTCTTTTGTTTTCTTTTGTTGTCACAAGCTGTGTTGTGTGAACTACAAATGTGGCAACATCGCGCGTGTGCGCATTGGAATTTTGCAAATTCGGACATCCAATGTCGTTGATGTAAATTTGGCAACGTCACGCGTGCAGTGGTTTAAATTTTGTAAAAGTAAATAGCTTTTTTATTTAATAAATCACGGGATTTTTCTGCTCTTTAAAATTAATCTCGGGATTTGAGGCATATCCACTTTATTCTTTCGCTGTATGAAATCAGTGTAAGAACATAAAAAACTCTACCTATTTCCGACCTCTGATAATCACTTAATCAGCCTCATAATGTTCCCACTGCTGGGAGTGCTGGGACACAGGCCTCCTCTTTGGGAGAGGGAATGCGGGCCCAGTGCGGGTTGGTGGATGTCACATGTATTCGATTTTTTGGTTCAAGGACAATAACAAGCCGGTTTCCTCAAGTGTGCATACTATAGTGGAGTGGCCTTAGATTTATGCCTCGGAATCCGGGTCCACTGAACGGATTTTAATAAAACATTTTGGAATGTGTTTTCACTAAACAACACTATAAAAAAACTTTTTTACAAAAAACCCAACCGAGTTACAAAAAAGAAAATAGTAGGTATATTTTCTTTTTTGGAAGTCGGTTGTACTTATTTTGTGTAAAAAGTTATTTTTATTTTCACTTTTTAGTTGCATCCCAGAACTAAAACTGAACATGGAATTTGAACATACTCGTACCTACCTTCTCGTAATTGGAAAAAACCAAAACGTCATTTATGTACAAATATTTTTTGTTTTTGTCGATTTTTTCAAAAAGTCATTAATTTTGGCCGATCTCAATTTCTTTTTTTTTAGGCTATCTCCCCCTACGCGTAAAGTGGGGATGTTTTTTTTCTGTTTTATCCCATCGTGAGGGATTCTAAAAACATTGGGGAATTGAGAAGACTACTTTTTCGATTCAGTGATCCGTACCTAAACGAAATATTTTAAAATTGAAAGTGCAAGCTTTTTTATGAATCATTGATTGACACAGTTACACAGGTTACACAGTAGATACTTACATAAAAAATCTTTGATTGACATAGTTGAACTTGTTAGTAGTTGTTAGGTTGGTACAGGACCTACTGGACTGAAACAAATGACTGCCTTAGTACCTACTAGAGTACTAGTACTTAGTACTTATCTTTTCTTAGCATATAACTTATAGGATTTTTTTTAAATCCCCTTGTCCCATGTTACTTGGGGGTCGGCGCAAGGCGCAACACGTTTTCTTATTTCATTCTCCCGTGTCAACTAAATTGAATTGAAACTACGGATATTTTTTTTATTAAATTGAGACAGTTTACACAAGTTAGTTTGTACGGGCAGCGTCATAGATAAAAGCTGAGTACCTACCTATTCATTCACTGATTCTAATTCCAATGTTCTTTACAGAATTTGAATTATGAATGTGCTAATCAGTCGTCTGAGATTTTTATAGATATCGAAAATATTGACACGAAATAAAATAAGTACTTACGAGTACTTACTGCTTTTCAGCATCAAGCAAGTGTAATGCAATGATTATGGCCCATTGTAAATCATTAAATAGAACGAACCTGTGAAATATGTGAATGTGAATAAATATTGACCAACATGTTCATTACATTTACCTACGTTTCGCACGCATTTTTGGGCGGGCGATGGTCGAAGCGTGCGAAAGAGATGGCAACATTGGCTTGGGGTGGATTTGAAGCAATCATTCTGTTTTATCACAAGGAAAAATGTACCGTGTCTCTGCTTAGTAAAGATTCGATTGGCAATGGGTTGGATATCTAAACAGGTAACAATAACAAGCCAATCAGGTAAATTGTATCAATGAAACAGCTGTAGATAATAGAGGAAAGGCATACCTACTTGGAAATTAAAGCAAATGCCTATTAATGATTATATACTTGGAAGTAAATAATGCTAACTTATTTAATTTATGGTAGGTAATTTACTTAGCAGGAAGTCAGTAACTTGAATTAGACGGAAAAGAAAACGATAAGATTACCTACTTCAAAATAGAGGAGATCATTTGTCTCGCCCCTTTTTTCTAGTACCTAAGTCTAGAAAAACTTTGATGAAAATTTGTCGTTTTTATTCATATTGTTAATAATGTAAAATGCTCTAATTTGGCCTACCTAGCCTTACTTTGCATAGACAGGTTATTTGAATTTCATTAGTAAACTATGCTAGATAGAGGATAATCGTTAATGGTACGATTATTTACGCGTGGCAACCCTTACTTTTGGTTTTATGGAAAGAAAGTTGTGAAATATCAGTGAACGTCAGAGTTTTTCAAAATGGTGTGCGGTGACTTTTTGGCGGCACTTCAAAATTTCACAGTGTGAGTATTTTTATGGGTTTTACAGACCCTAGTAAATGAAAAATAGTCCTCTGTCTTTTTAATTATATTTAGCACTTGTAAAGCGTGTTTTAGTTGGTAAAATCAAGAAGAACAATCGTGTGTCGCATCGCAAACCTTTGCCTGGGCAGGGTTGTCACTTTCTTTGTAACCATTAGTAAACATTTTATTTTGTAAGCGTAATTTCATTTGGTATTGCTTAACTGCAAATAACTGTTACCAATAAAAACAATTAAGACTGCTGATTTTTTTAAATATAAGTTTTTTATTTCCTATGATGACAACCCATAATGTACTTAATGCTCAAAAAGTCTGCCTAACTTTGCTAATGCCTTAATTTAATATGGTGATGACGTCATTGATAAAACAATTACCTTTAGTTTAGTATATTGATTCCCAACCTGTCGTCCGCGGACCACTGGTGGTCCTCAAGAGCAAAAATATGATTCGAGAAAGATTTACAATCCAACATTGATGCAAATTGATTTTAAGTTTTTATCAGACCTGTTGTATGCTACACATTTGTAGCATACACCTCATTTGGGATATACTAGGATACCGATATATAAGTACAGGTTAGTTTTTAGATGAAAGTATTTTTTTTTTTTCTAGATTTTAGGAGAAAAAGGGAAATTAAAATGGTCCTTGATCAAATACTGGTTGGGATTGTAGGTTTAATTAATGAATATTACAGGTAAGTACTGAATTAGGGAAAAAAATTGGACATTATTATGCAGTTACATCTATCAAAATTGCGAAATCACTCACATAAGTGTATAATCGGAAATTATGATAATGTTTGCGTAGCTAGAGGGTGGAAGGAACGTGTCATTAATTTGGATGCACTTGTTAACGAGCGTGCAGCGGCAGCGTGAGCGTGCTCGCGGCTGTGTGCGCTCGTGTGTGCTCGACGCTCGTCATTACGCTGCATTATTCGTTATGTTAGGGCTGGGATGGGCCTGTCCCTATCGCCGCGAGTCCTACGCCATCCTACGCTCCCTTCTCGCGCCGCTATTTGAATAGGCTAACGTTGCGTAACGCGCGGCCAATGACAGCGGCCCTGCACATGCACTGGGCGGAGTCCTTACGTCACCGCGCTCGGCCCCCGCGGCCGCGCAGCCGCCGTGACGTCACACCCCCTAGCGCCGCCACTCCGCACCTACACTGCGCGACACCAGCGCCCATGCTGGCCGCGGCGTCGCATGGAAACTCGCGACAAAACACTCGTGCGCTCAAAGATGGCGGATGGGTCGACCGAGGACCGCGCCGGCCCGAAACAAATGAACGATTTAACTTTTTCCGCGCCCGATAAAGGACTTGGTGACACAAAAAAGTGCAGTGGCGAAACATTTGACGGCGATAGTGTAAAGTTATCGTTCTACAGAGAACTGGAAACGAGTGATTCTTGTGAGAAAAGTGATACGCGCGGCGTGGCCGCTAAGCGCGCCGCGGTCGGCGATTCGTATTCCCGAAAATTTTCTGATGCGAACACCGAGGACGGTGACGATAGGAAGAGGAGATGTCTGGACCGGTACGACAGCTCCGAGTCTTCTGACAGGTGAGTTGTTGTTGATTTATGTTAGCAAAACAAGCGCTCACGTTTGTTTGCGGCCGCGATGTTCTCAGACTTCTCAGAGTCAATGCTCCAGTGACCGGAGGCTGTTTGATTTCGATGTCATGGCCATTGTGAAAAACTTTGGGTGTTGCTACGCGGCTCTAGTTCGGTTGAACGCCCTCGGAATAGAATGCTGGGACGCGGTGCCGCGACGCGACGGACGATATTACCATTTGAAATTGTAGACTGACAAAAAAATCGGCCTCGTAAGATATTTCGATGCTCATAACGGTGGTATTACGAATAAACACAATTCTTCACAGATAAGATCTCTGTTTTAAAGCTTCAGTGTTATCTAATTGCTACTAAATTGTTTAGATGGTTACATATTTCGTACAGCTAGCTGGCTGCCAAAAATAATAACCTTGGCTTTTAATTAGCTACTAGCTAACAGTAAAAGTTATACAAACGTCTAGTTTTCAAACTTTTTTCTGTCTTGTCTGTCACGAAGGTTTGTTGCGACTACCTAACTTTTTACTTGGTAACATCATTTTAACCTTACACGTCTTAATTTTACAAACATGAACCATTCACTTATATTTTATGAACTTCATGTTTACACACGTAATTATTTTAATAAGACCACTAAACTTATATTTTAATTCTTAGGTGCGGGTAAAACTGCTTACTTTCCATTAAAATATACCTACATGACATATTTCTCATTCTCATTCAGCATTTATGATTATATTAAATTACATCTATGCCATAATTTTATGCTATCATAACTTCCGAAAACTTTGCAGAGTTGTCTTACCTTTCAAAAGAAGTTTAACTTCCTAGGTACTTATATATTGTAGCTGGCATAATATGTGGTGTAATAAAATATTCACACACTGTCACATTGACAACTATTTTCAAATACCTGTGTTGGTATTTCATATTTTACACTTTCTCTCCATCTAAAGTATTCTCACTGGGTAGCAACAAACATGTTTAATTTGTAATTAGGACAGTGTTTTTGATTAAAACACTGAGCTTTTCACTTTTATTCTAATTGAAACTTTTTCTATGGGTTGGCTATTCTGAAACCAAAACAATGTGTTACATTGTTTTTGTTACAGAAAATCGTCAACAAGATTAATGCTATTGTAAAAGTTTTTCTTTTATAATATCTTTCCCTTTCTTTTAAAGGGGTTCTAGTGAGTTTTTCCTTTTCATGTATTGAATGCTAGGGTTTCCTTTGTTTGATTGTGTTTTGTTTTTCGTTATACTTGTTTTCTCTGCATGATTTAAGCAAAGTAAACATTCAAGTAAATTTAAATACTATAGCAATTTTGGTATGGTTTGATATTGTTATTTTTCATAAATTATATTTCATTAAAAATCCACTCACTTCTTGCTCATACAAATGAATGCTACGCTACCTTTGCCCAGCTGTGGGACAATAATATTAAATAAAAAAAGAGTGACACTCCGGGATTGCCGACACAAGTGAAAACTTGAACAAAAATGTTCAACTCTTCTAAAGAAGTTTTCACTTCAATCCAAATAGCGAGCGGTGTCAGTGGCGCATGAATTTAATAGTTTTTCCCATCTCAAAAATGCCCAACACGCCTAAAGAAGTTTTCACTACAAAAAATAATGCTGTTTGTTAAATAACAAAAAAAATTGCAAGGTGACATTAAAACCTCAGTTGCTGAGAATAGTAAAACAAAGTATACATTCTCAACCAATCACTTGCTTGTAACATGATTTTTAATTTATTGACTTTGACACTTAGCATTGCACGATGATAAGGAACTGATGTAAATATTCCATTTTAATCTGTGGCTTAATAAAAGGTTTTCATTAAAAAAAAAATAATACATCTTATTGAACTTGACTTCATTATAATAATATCAAGGTAAATGTTGGTAATTATCACGGCATGACGTAAATTTTGTCACACATTATGATAAAAAGAATATAATCTTTTGTCTTTTTGGATGATATCACAGTTTGCTTTTGTTTTTCATTATCTGATTCTGATAAGACCTAGTGACTGGCTGCCTTGGATTGCTTTAGAAGGAAGCACTTGCTTCAAATGCATGACACTTGTTTTAAATTTCGAAAAAAAACAAAATTGAACTTTTTACTCCTTTTGTACAGTCAACATAAAAGATCGAGTGTAGATTGTACCGAGTTGTTTAAAAAGTGATTTTGAATAAGAACTTGCTTGTGTTTGTGTGTAATCTATCTATCTTGTGGTTTAAAAATAAAAATCTAATATTAATTTTGAAATTCCCGCTTGGAATTTCTGAGCTACAACCTAGACTCGGAATTTCTACTTTGTACATACTTGGGCAATAGGCTTGCCTCTATTATATGGTACTTAAACAACAGAAGAAGAATCGTCAACCTGAAGTGACATGTTGCTCGCAGAACAGACGGTTGATGAGGCCGAAAGGTCCTGGAGTGGCGACGGAAAGGTGTTTGAAGGCCTCCCACAAGGTAGACCAATGAGGGTTGCGGAAGGATGTGAGACGCACAGGGCTGGTCGTGGTGGCGACACTGGGCCTATCTCCAGCAGTGGACTTCTTTCGGCTGAAATCGTGGAACATAACTGGCAAAATGTGGGTGTTCTAGGTACACATTTGCCTAACGCTTTCAAAAATAAAACATGATATTGTGTTGTGATTTTAATAATAATAATAATAATAAAATTAAATTGAACACAAGTAAAACTTGTACTACTTAGTACACATACAATACACATACAATTATTTTTACAGGTAAACCCAATGTAATAAAAGTAGTCCTATAATGATAATTGACCAGTCCTAAGCCGTGGCTCAGGGTACCGGTACAAGTTACTTAGAAGACAATACACTACCCATAACTTAACGTACTTGACTCCACTACCCATTTAGTAGGCGCACTGTAGAGTATATACCACTGTCAGATAGCGTCACTAAAGTGGTGATAAGTGGGTCACCTATTACCGTGATAACGTACGCTCTGGCGACAAGTACGAATTTAGGTGTGGTTGGGCTCAATAAATAATGGGCAAATACGTCGATTGTTTTGTAATTGTGACTCTGTTTCTTGTTAGTTAATTTGAGTTGTTTGTAAAAGCTTGTTGACATTGACGGTTTTTGCTGACCTTAGTTGTCTATCAAGTGTTTTTTTACCTAAATAGTTGTTTTTTAAAAAATGTTTAAGACTTGGAGGCCCTGTTTCTGGAAAGAAAATTTTCGCAAAATTGATCACGCGTGCGTTAGTTGCTGTGACTTTGAGTTTCCAACAGCCAATCGCAACACTTGACTTACGTTTAATTTGTAATGCGTCGATCATTTCTTTCTATAAACTGGGTTTAAGTATCGAAATTAAATTTGGAAATTAATTTAAATACGAACCTCACTCTTAAGTGGTGCAAACTGCACTCCCAAGTTTTTTGTACCCGATTAAAAAAAGGAAGGTCCTTCCTTTGGTTTTTTATACCGTTTTGCTTGTTTTGCATTCTTTAGTTCAGAAGTAGAATGCACTATATGAGCTGAATTTAATTCTTTGATTTCTTCCAGATTTGTTTCTTGCTCGATCTAAGCTTGGGCTCTAGAAAAGGTGACATATTACTAACAGATTATAGTCGTATTAGCCTAAGTGCTATACCAGACTATAATCTACCTCTATGCCAAATTTCATCCAGATCCGTTCAGCTGTTCTAGCGTGATTACATACAAAACATCCATCCAAAATTTCGCATTTATAATATTACTAGCGACCCGCCCCAGCTTCGCTCGGGTACAAATTATACATATAAACCTTCCTCTTCAATCACTCTATCTATTTAAAAAAACCGCATCAAAATCCGTTGCGTAGTTTTAAAGATTTAAGCATACATAGGGATATAGGGACAGAGAAAGCGACTTTGTTTTATACTATGTAGTGTTAAGTAGGATTATATACTTTATTGTATGTTCTATCAGCTAAAACGATTGTCAAATTTGAATGTCAAAAATGTTTGAGATGATCACATGACATTTTGGTAGTGCATCATCATCAGCCTTTTATTGTCCCCACTGCAGGGGCAGAGGCCTCCTCTCTCTGAGAGGGTGTGGGCCGTAATCCACCACGCGGGCCCAGTGCGGGTTGGTGGATGTCACGTGTTTTTGAATTTTTGGTTCTAGGACCTGCCGGTTTCCTCACGATGTTTTCCTTCACCGTTTTGAGAGCAGTGGTGATGAAATAATTTACACAAAGTAAAGCGCCTGCCTGGGTTTGAACTCACGACCTACAACTTGTAAGTCGCGGCCAATACCACTGGGCCATTACTTTTGGTAGTGCATGTTAGTCCTAAAAATATTTTGGACTGTTTGACAATCGTTTTCGCCGAGTGAATGTAGCTTTTATCTAGGTATAGTCTATGGGTCGCAAGAAAGCGACGTGTTTTCATAGAGCCAGCGAGGTGTGTACCTACCTAATTTTTTCTCACTCATACTTTCCTACGAGTATTTATAGTAATTGGAATCAGAACTAAGTAAACACTCAGATAAGTATTTTACAAATCCATTGATTTTCAAGTGTTTTTAGAACCGTACGGTATCGGACTAGTGGAAATTTAAACTTCATACTTAAGTACTCTTTCAAGTTGAAATGGTAGGCTAGTAGTGGTTTTCACGTGATGGTCTTGGATGTGTGTGTAGATTCACGTACACATTTTTTTCCCGACTGCGCGACGCAAGGGAGGGTAATGTGTTTATCAGCCAATGTATGTATGTAGCCAGGCATGCTAACGAGCTGCTGTGATTAGTTGAATAATTTTGACGTGACAACGTCTAATAAATCGATGAACGCCGGCTGCATGCCCGAAAAAGTGTCCCGTTACGCTCATTGTACGCATGCGCCGCATCTATATTTCATCAATGTTTTGTTATGACGTTGTCACGTTAAACTATCGTCCGTAAACCAACTTTATTTAATAGGAAATAGCATCACTTGACTCTGATTAATTTAACTGTCTATGATTAATTTCCAGAATCGGGTCTATGTTTAAAATTTAGTTAAAGCAAAAACAGGGACACACCTTTTTGCTGCTGACCGTACCTGTCATTCATATCAGCAACAAATTTCATTAATTAAAATTATCCTTTTACCCTTTTTGATTTAGGCTATCTGAAAAGAGCTTCCGTTCAAAACTGATAGCTTTAATAAATACGCCACTAACGAACAGGACTTTCCTCTTTTTAACCAGTAATATATATCACTACATAATATTATTATACATATAACAAAGTCCTCCGCCGCGTCTGTCTGTTTGTTTGATCGTGATAAACTCAAAAACTACTGAACGGATTTTTATGCGGTTTTGACAATAGGTAGAGTGTTTCTTGAGGAAGGTTTAGGTGTATAATTAGCACCCGTGCGAAGCTGGGGCATCGCTAGTTTCATTATTTCATCCGAAGACGTCCACTGCTGGATATAAGCCTCCCCCAAGTGTCGTCACAACGACTGATCCTGTGCGTCTCGCATCCATCGGCTACCCGCAACCCTCACCACCAGGTCGCTGGTTTAATCATATTTAACTACTGTAATCACAACGCCAGTGTATTTGTTGACATATGTATTATCTGGGGTTACTGAACCGAGATGCACCTAGTTGTATAACAGCCACTTTGTGTCATTGTGCTTATTGATAACTCCTATTGAGATAAATTACGCTGTACATTTTGTAGAATACCTACCATCTCTTATGTATGTGTCATGCTGTCTTTTAATCAATTTATTTTGACGTGTGGTGCTGGTTTTGAAGTTTTAAAGTCTTTATCAGAGAATATGTCTATTTTTAAGGATGTGATGAAGAGAGCAGTGGTGGCCCAGTGGTAACGACCCCGACTTGCGGGCTGTATGTCGTGGGTTCCAACCCAGGCAGGCGCTTTACTTTGTGTGATTTATTTTTATCTATTCTTTAACTAAATTACAATGGTCCAAAATTGGCTTCAATCGCTCGATTATGAAGCAACACTCTTTTTGTTTTTGTGGAGTGGGAAATCATCCAATGACATCTCCCGCTCTAGGGTGAAGCGGGAGCCCGGCCGTGTCAGACTCTTTTACTGATTAAAACCCACCCCTGTTCCTTCCCTGCCCTGAGTGCCCAGGGGCGAGGTAACTCTGTTTCGAATTTATCATCAACCCCTGGGCAGAACAGAGAGACTCTTGGAAGTTATCTCGTAGCAGCTCATTAATTCCTGCTCACACAAACACACACACATACCCACATTCTTTACTCGGACTAACATGCACTGATTATTAGTTATAATTAGTACCATGTAATTGCTTCTTTAAATTGTTTATATATTTTCCATCAAATCATAATATTATCGCTCCTCGTTCGAACAACTGTAACTTATCCGGTTAGTTGGAGACCTGGAGCCCTGTAACACAGGTATTCCTAGTAGAGGCTCCAGTCGCCACAACCTATATGTCACTATTATATTTCCTATTTTAACAATGTACATTCTATGAATTTGTCATTTTTTGCATGCATCCACCACATAGGTAAAGCAAAATAAACGCTATTTTATTTTGATCAAATATTATTATCATCATCAGCCTTTTAATGTCCCCACTGCTGGGGCACAGGCCTCCTCTCTGTGAGAGGGTGTGAGCCGTAATCCACCACGCGAGCCCAATGCATATTGGTGGATGTCACATGTGTAAACAAAGTAATGCGCCTGCCTGGGTTCTGGGCCACCACTGCTCTCAATATATTATTATATTTAATCACAACTGCTCTCAAAACGGTGAAAGAAAAACATCGGGATGAAACCGGCATGTCTTACAACAAAAAAATCGAGGATTGTGACATCCACCAATCCGTATTGGGCCCGCGTGGTGGATTACGGCCCACACCAGAGGGTGTGGAACAGAGAGGAAGCCTGTGCCCCAGTAGTGGGGACATTAAAAGGCTGATGATGACGCCAAAGAAGTGTAACTTCTTACATGCGTACATAAATAAGTACACACACACTTTTTTTAAGGGGGCTGCCCCTTAGCCAAAATACATTTCTGTTAACGTTAACGCTAACGCTTCGTGCAAAATGTATGGCAACGACGTTTTGCACGAAGCGTTAGACAGAGAACTGTCACGTGACTCACGCCCAGTAATATCGTTGCCATACATTTTGCACGAAGAGTTAGCGTTAACATTAACAGAAATGTATTTTGTCTAAAGGCTCAGCACTGGGACCGCGTAGTGGATTACGGCTATTACGCCCCATTCCCTCTCCTAGTGAGGCGAACATTATAAAGGCTATAAAAGGATATGACACAGAAATAAAACAGATTGATTAAAAAATATCTCGAAAGGAATAATACAGAAAGAAGTGGTCCTACTTAAACTTCATATGTAAAGTTTTTGTCACTTTGGCTAAGGCACCTCAACTACATAGTTCCTATCGAGAAGTTACTTATGAACTTATTTACCTACAATAATTTAAAGCTACACAAACAACAACCATTTTACTAGAAAACTAACTGTAAGGTTTTTCGAGAATATCAATTGATAAACGTTACCTAGGGTTCAATAAATCGATAAGGGACACTTGAACGGCTCAGTGGTTTATCGTGGTCGTAACTCACTTTAGTTTTGTCGATATTACTATATTAGTATGGTGTAATTTTGACATGGCAAATGTAATCACGATCTTACACCATGACCTGCAAATCTGAGAATAGGGATTTTTACTGGGTATAAAAATTATAATTCTAATTTATTCCGTTAGTTAGATTATCAAATAATATTGGACACGGTATTTTTTGCTTTACCAAACCAATAAAAAATGACAAAGATAAAACGCATGAAAGTTCAGGAGTGGGGCTTGTTACGTTACTAAACGGTACAAAGTGTATCGAGATGTGACGTCACGCAAAATTTTAACGCACTGTATTGTCCTCATTTTTGAAGTTATACTTCTTTTGGCGCGTTAGGGAAAAATGATGAGAGTAAATTTTTACGATGCGCGCGCACACCGTCACAAAAAACCGACACCCTGAAGTTTGCTATAGTCTGTGGTTCACGAAGAATGATTGTTTTCCTTTTGTAAACTTTGTGACAGTTTGGGTTTTGTCTTGTTACGCCAAAGAACAGTGGTGGCCCAGTGGTATTGGCCGCGACTTACAAGTTGTAAGTTGTGAGCTCAAACCCAGGCAGGCGCTTTACTTAGTGTAAATTATTTCATCACCACTTGCTCTCAAAACGGTGAAGGAAAACATCGTGAGGAAACCGGCATGTCCTAGAACCAAAAATTCGAAGACATGTGACATCCACCGATCTGCATTGGGCCCGCGTATTGGATTACGGCCTACACCCTCTCACAGAGAGGAGGCCTGTGCCCCAGTAGTGGGGACATTAAAAGGCTGATGATGACGCCGAAGAAGTATAACTTCTTACATGCGTACATAAATAGGTACACACCCACTTTTTTTTTGTTTACGTGACAAAAGAAAAAAAACCGTGTCCAATATTTTTTTAGCTATTCTAACTGACGAACTAATTAGAATTTTTTAGCTATTCTAACTGACGAACTAATTACAATTTTTTAGCTATTCTAACTGACGAACTAATTAGAATTTTTTAGCTATTCTAACTGACGAACTAATTAGATTTTTTTAGGAAACTAGCCGTATGATATTATTCTACAGGATGTACCAAAATGGGTGATCATATCTAGCTACTGCTACTGCCCACGCAAATGAACATCTTCAAGGAAGTCAGCAAGTTCCCAAAAAAATAATTGGCGTTTCCGTACAAAGTTATCAAAAGCTGATCAAACGATATTAGTATGGGACGCCCTTAGACTATAAAAGGTTATAGACGGTAAATGAAGCAGGATCTTTAAAATGTGTGAGTGACCTTGACGAACGTAATGATGACGTTTCGTCTTCTCATTTTGTCTATGTGAGCTTATTTCGCGTGTACAGATACAAGCTGGCTTCTCATTGTGGTACTTCAAATTGCTGGATTTTGACACTCTGTCTATAACCTTTCATAGTCTAAGAGGGCTCCCAATTTTTTTGAGTTGTTTGTGATTTCTTAAAGAAGTTAGAAGCCGTTTTTCAATATGACTGTACACTCCCATACTTTTTTTGAACGTGGTACCGATTTACATGACGAAGGTTCTTCTCATGCAGAGAAGGAACCAGGAATATCCCTCGCGTGTTCTGATCACGTTTTCATTGCAATACATAATGTAATCGAAGCTATTACCAAGGGCGTAGCGAGGTATGGGCAGGTGCCCCCCCCCCCCCCCCTCTCCTCCTAGAAGATGTGGGAATGTTCACAAACCGTAAAGTAATTATGCATTTACCGAAGAAAAAGACCTGTCCCCCCCTTAACAAAATCCTAGCTACGCCCTTGGCTATTACTATCCAATGCCAACCGTAACCGATATGTATAACTTATTACAAGAAATAAATCTCAATTGAAAACCAGGAATCATGCCAAAACAATTCAAATACGGCTCCATAAATTAAACCCAACATTCATTTACCATAGCTACTCAGTACTCAGTAGTTACTTCTAATAGCTTGCTTGAACATAAAACAGCACCGAGGTGAAGGTAGCATTATTATTTTTTGCTTCGTTTTTCTTTTAACTACCGAACTGGCGCGAAAGTTTGAACAAGTGACGTGGAAGCACCTTAGAAAAGGACAAAGTTAGTTGCCGGTCGGTAGGTAGTAGGGCATTCACGCGAGCCTAAGCCACAAAGGGTGAGCTGTAAAATAAAAAGTTAGGAGTTCTAACCGGGCGTGCCGGGGGACAGCGAACGGGTTCCCGGACGCGCAGTGGTATGTTACTGTTTATACGACGCCATTTTTCAATGGTGGCTAGTCTGACTTTTATAAACCTTGTAATTTTCTACAATGTAAAAGTAGTGTAAACTTTAATAATGCGAAGAAAGTGGGTTCTTAAGTCTTTACCACCTGTCTTCACAGTGAATGTTGTTCTTTTGTTAGAGTGTAAGGTTAAATGTAAATGCAAAACATAAATAGTAGCTGCTAAAATACTGAATACATTTTTTATTTAAAAGAAGTATAAATGTTTTGTATTCAGAGCTGAATATTTTACGTTGAAATGCATGACGATTTGTGTTACAATGTTTAAGAAAGAGAGTACTTCAGCGCACAAGTGTCCATAAAATCAGCTGTTATTCCCCATCAAATCAGCTGGATACAAACCCTTATGGCGTGTACTTACCTCGGCGCAGCGCGACCGGTCCGTCGCCCCCCGCGCGCTCTCCTCCCCTCTGTCATTAGAAGCGTGCGCGGGCGCATTGGCCCTCGGCCGTTGCGCATGCCCCGACTTATGGGCTCAGAACGGTGGATGTGATTTGATTTGAATTTCGGAACAGTCCGCCTTTTAGTTTAAGACCTTGTAGAATGCAAGTAAAAACGTTAACGATCAGAAAAGCATCGGAATTGGAAATTGTGTTTTAAAAAACTCAGCGAGGATTTATGTTTATTGGAATAAGCTGGAGTAGATTGTATTGTATTTTAAGATCATCGGAAGAAGAATGAATGCACCGGAGCAACCGGCACAGCTATTGTATTTTTAGACGAAAGCGATTTAATAATAGCTCTGAAGTAACCTGAACAGACTAAAGCTATTGATGCTCAATATTGAAAGTGAATATAGAATCACATATTGCCAGTAAATCACACAAAGGATTAAAGGACCTTACCTCGTAAAGCTCGCAACTCCAATTTGCAATCATCAGAAAAAGAAAAACGATTCCGGCCGGAGATGATACGGAATTCCTGTCTTTGTGATGATCACGACACAGACAAGTTTGTAATAAAACGACACTGGTCCGGTCAGGTAGAAACTGAGTCATCAACGCCAACCGTGGTCGTTCAACTTTCATTATTGTTTATTTATATTTTATTGTTCGTTGTTTGACGCGTGCGTATTGCCGACATTGCCAGTCGTAAAGCATACGAAAATCTGCCCAAAATGGCTGACAAGGGCATCGAAAAGGCAAATCCTAAGAACAAATTAACGAAGTCTGTCTGTACTGACATTTGAATAAGTACGAGTCGTGCCTTAATTCGTATATTTTTTGCTGCTTGTAATTCTTCTGTTTGTAATTCCAAGTCTTTTTTCTACAATAAATAGTCGTGTTCATTTACACACATCAACAGACAAATTCTTTATCTGATAAAGTCTGTAGACGCAACACATTTGCGTAATAACTTGTAAATTGCGTCGTTTCGCGTATTCATAATCGCCACATATAGCTCAAAATCACCTGGTAAATATATCGTTATCCTTGATCAAAGATAGGCAAATGTTAGTGCAAAAGTACAGTGATTACCTAATGTGTCACACTCAACCACTAAAAACGTCGTCATCACTTGTCAGCTAGAAAACGTTCACGGTCTGCCGCAAGGGTCTACACTAAGCCCTTTTTTTTTGGTTAACGTCGTCGTCATCACTTGTCAGCTAGAAAAGTTCACGGTCTGCCGCAGGGGTCTACACTAGGCCCTTTTTTTTTGGGGTATTTCACAAAACGGTACCTACATACACTAGTTACAAATCAAATCGTACTTCAAGTGCGTCTATGCACACTAGCCTAGGCTGGGAGGACGTGGAATGTGAATAACCTTCGGAAAATACCGACCTATCAGGTATTATCTGCCTGCGTATCGTTTGTTTACTTTGAGATTGAAATATTGACGAGCACTACCTACAGACCTTAAAGGCAATATTTTTTCATTGCACCAGTAATTTTATCAGGCTTCAGAACTAAGATCCCTTTGTTTAGGCACATGGCAAGAAACTTACTGACATTCGACTGATTAATGTTACTATTGTAACATGAAATAATGTGACGTAAGGAGCCTTCGTGGGATAATAAATAACAACACGTAGGTCGGTCAACGTTAATATATATATTTAAAATAGAGAAAAGGGTGTGGGGAGGTTTGCAGTCACAATTTTCATTATTCCCTGGGAGATAGCACGCTACTGCCCTGACTCAGCCTTGGTGTCTAGGGGAAGCCACGTTGCGTTTGCCCCCGGAGGTGTTGGCCGGCAGGCGGCAGCGCCGACTCGCAGGGTCGACAGGAGCCAGGATGATCGGCCGGCAGGTGGTCTAGCCGGCTCGGGGACGGCCTGCTGAGGCCACGCGGGTAAATATACACCCGGCGTGGAGCGAGCCGCCGTGATGAGTGGCCTAGTGGCCGCGCCACGAGGCACTGCGGCAGGATGGCCGCGATGGAGGACGATGCAGGTGCGTGCCCAGAGTGCAGGGCTCCAAGTCCTCTCCCTCCATTTTTGGAATTTGGGAAGCCGGGTCAGGAAAACTGGATCTGGTAATCCGGATCTAGGACCCTGGGAACAATGTCCAGCGTGTCAGAGGTGGAAGATAAACTTCTCCGCTGATTTTGACACCTAAGCATGAGCAAAGCGGCCGTACGTGCGCTAATTTGTGTGGTTGTCAAAATCAGACGGAGTTTACAAAGGTGAGGAGGAAAAGCATGATGACATTCAAGAGCAGCAGCAGCCACGCGCAAGTCAGCATGTACATAGCTAAGGCTATATGTATGTGCATAGTAAAGCTGATCACGCGGAAGGCGTGATTACAATGTGCGACAGATCTTTTGTAGGTTATGAGCCTTGATTATACAATGCTAAGAAAAGAAATTAGGAAAGACATGTTCTGGAAAGAATTACACAAGATTAGGAACACAGAATGCACAAAGCTACCTGTATGCTGTTCAAACACTCACCCAATTACAGGGGTTGAAGATCACTTAATAAAGTTGGCAAATATCTGCCAATGCAAACTACAGCTGCTTGGATTTGGCGATCGGTACACGGCTCAAGGATGTTCTACAGAACAAGTCGAGTCCACCGCCAACAGCTGGATTAAGATTGGAAAAGGAACCACGTTGTCGTTTATCGGGTTTTTATATCTCCGCCGTCATTGACAGGTGTCATAGAATTCAAAGACAATAGTGTTGTCAGCCAACTAAAATTGTCTATGCTTGCTTTGTGGCTTTTGGTCTCTGGATTTATTCCGTATGTTTATGTTTTATTAGAATTGTAACGCCACTACGTTACAATAAGGAACAACAACCTAAAAAGGCAATTTATTTACTGGCAACACTATTTCTAAAACATTTTCAAGTCAACATAATTAGTGTTAACAAATAGAAGGAGAAAAAGAGCCAATTAAAACAGGAAAACTTTTATCACGGGTTTTTGTCTGAACCGTCTGCGCGGAAACATCATTTGCACATATTTCATGGTATTTAATTGTATGATTAATGAGTTTTAACTTATCAAACAGGGGAACCACATCCTTCCCATGCAGAAACTCCAATTGTTACACGTATACCTACTGATCTTGACCAAACTTTATTTATTTTACAGGAAGTCCTAACATAAAATTAGAACCAATAAAAAATCATGCAAGCAATTAGGCACACCAAAGTATGAGTACAAGTTATAAGTTTTACACCCACATTGAGTGTTTCTCATGTGGTAGGTACGTCATAAAGAATCAGTGCAGTCAAAGGGCATGTGATGTACAAACTGGTTTCTCGCTAATGCAATTATCGGTTGGTTCGTCGAGACTGCTCTAAGTGACCGAATGGATACGTGGAGAGTGAAGACAGGCCGTGGCGTTAAATGAGAAAACCTTTTATATTTGTGGTAGTCGGTACTAGGAGGCACATTTTGTGAACAACGAGAGTTTGTTGAATTGAAAAGATCGTCATAAGAAAAAAAAAACTTTTTCAAAAAATAGAACTGACTTCCAAAAAAAGAAACAAAAACGTGCAAAATAACTTTAATTTCGGCAGTCGGTGTTGCTGGTTTTGTGTCTTCGTCGTTGACACCGATTTCCGGGATTGAAAGTTATATTGCGATTTTTTTTTTTGGAAGCCAGTTCTATTTTTTGTAAAAAAGTTTTTTAGTTGTGGTTCCACATTAAATTGCGTTAACAATACATGGACATACGATCGCAGCAATCGCGAGTTATTTGCTGTTATTTATTGAAGAGTTCCACTGTCTATCTCCGAAGATCTTCATCAGATCCTAATGTATTATACAGTGTGAGTCTTTATAATGTGCACATATCGAAATGAGGGAATCTATGCTTAATTTTATCGACGGAAAAAAAATGTAAACAATTTAATATTTTTTTTAAATTCATGAAAAAAAAAACAGATTTTTGTTAAAAAAAAAACATGTTTCATTTCAATTGAGGGTAGTTTTTGTTCACAATTTTTATTTTGTTTCATTGCAATAGATTATTTAGTTTAAAAGTTACACCGTTTTGTTTTCGTTTGTTTTTTTTTAATATAAAAAAAAAATATATTTAGATTTTTTAAATATTTTTCCGTCAGTAAAATTAAGCATAGATTTTCTCATTTCGATATGTGCACAATATAAAGACTCACACTGTATACTAAAACCATCGTTGAAAAATATGCATTTGAATAAAGAAAACCCCATCCAAATCGGATCAGTAGTTTTCGAGAAAATCGCGGACAAACAAGATACGTAATGACATTCCTGCGGACGGCGAGTAGCGGGTAACTCGCCGCCCGATCAGCACCAGGCCCGAGAGTCGACGGCGCGTAGTGTTCCACGCGCGCCTCAAAGAGTTGTCAGCAAAGGACGGGGCCTGCCACGGCCAGTGCCTGCCCGGGGGTGGAGGATAAATTCGAAAGAGTTACCTCGCCCCCGGGCGCGTAGGGCAGGGAGGAACAGGGGTGGGTTTTAGTCAGTAAGAGTCTGACACGCCCTTCCGCTCCACCCCAGAGCGGAAAGAGTCATTAGATGATTTCCCACCCCCCCAAAAAAAAAAAAAAAAAAACGTCTAATACAGAACCTCCTTTTTTGAAGTCGGTTAAGTTTATTTGTGACTCGCACAGAAAAACACAAAATAAAGTAGGATATTAACAAGGCATGACAACTAACTAATAATAAAACAATATAATAACAAGAAAAGATTTGTGCGAGGCCAAAAAGGCTCGTATGTCAGCATATATGCTGCAATATTTAAAAACCAAATAAATAACGCAGCGCTGGTATTCTGGTAGAGTAAGAGCGGTTGCGCACTACTTCCGATACTTATCCGTGAAAATAAGGTCCAGCGTGGTCGTAGACTAACAATTTGTATGGTAGGTTACGCACTACCGATCCGAGTTCGGTCCAAGTTTTTCTATAGATCTGTATTTTAACGGATAAGTATCGGACGTAGTGCGCAACCGCTCTAAGTACGAAGAAAATCATATAACAAGAGCGCTGAAATAAAAAGGAAAAAATACCTACACTGTTATTCAACTTGCATGGAAAACCACATTCTGAATACAGATAAAAAATTGCCTAAAATGAGCTCACGTATGGTGATTAACCTTTTTGATAATGGTCGCCGTTAGCTTGAAACTAACAGGTTTCAGGTTTTTCCATTCTACCGGATGCTTGATCATCGTAGCATCTTTTCTAAATTCGTCATAACAGCACGTTTGCCGGAAGTGGTTCCCATACTTGGAACTTTCTTGTTGAGCCGAATCTGTTAGTTAAAAATTTACAAAGGTTCATCAAGAGCGTAGGTGTCTTCACAAAAAGTATCAATTGTTTCTGATTTGGGTACTAAAGATTTTAATAGCTAACGATTTGGGACGGTCCGCAGGATTATAGTTCTTAGTTTTTTGACCACATCGAATTCACGTAGATACAATTTGCACGTATTCTCGGAAATCATCCTTTGTTTTTCTGCGAGGTCAATTAAAAACTGTTTTTTATGTTGTGTCTTCTATTAAATGTGCAATTTTATTTTTCATCGCATAAATATCGATACTCGGTTATAATTTTATGAGGTATGTTTTTCTTTTATAAGCGTGCAGCTGCCCTTAGGCAGCCGGGACACACCTGCTTCGGTTGTCGCAGTCTCTTTCACCTTTGACCTTTGCCAAAGTTTTACGGCGATCCGATTATTTATTGTGCTTATAAATTCCTTAACCTATCCCTTTATCATTATCGTTTGAGGAATTTTTGTATCTTCTTTATGACGGTAACTAACAACTGCTGTACTACCCACGCATACCGTAATTGACACGTACACATGTCACGAACTACTTTTAAATGGACAACTATCTCTTTGTTTCGAAAGACCACGATTACCATCTTTGTCTTTCTCAGTAGAACTCCCACTAAGCGGCATACATATAGAATTTTGATTCGTATGTAGTACTGATCCTTGTCAATTACGGTCATTAAAAATTTAAATACCGATTACAAAATTTTAGGGTTAGGTTAAACGTGTTCTATAATTAGCGAATGGCCGGGCAACCCAGCCGCGGACGATTCGTTCGTAACCCTTTGTTATTATTTAAATTAAAAACCATTAGTCTACCAAATACTACGCCTGAGGCAACGCGTGCGCCGCTACGTCATCCTTGCAGTTTTAAACTGCGATTTCGTGATTGTTTTTATCTAGTTTTTACTTGAAGGACGGACAAGGACGACTCCTGAAATTAGTCAAAACCAGTTTTTTGTGCAGTACAAGAACAAGTCGTTATAAATATGTTTCTGAGCTGTAATATACAGTTTATGTTATTGACCTTTACATAGCAGGTATTCTATGATTAGTTCGTGATAATAGTCTTACTGTCTGAGTTCGTAATAGCTTCGTTTATACATTAGTGAAGCCAGACAATGAGAGACATCTTCCGAACCGAATACTATCGGGGATCCCGCCGGGAAATCGGTAGTTTAGAGACAATGCATCTGACTTTCCGACTGAACGCCGAGAATGTATCTAGAAATGCATTCGCGTTGCATGTCTGGGTTTTGGGTGGTTAAGAAACACCCCTTGCATCAGTTTTTTTTTTGTTAACTCACACAAAAGAATAAGAAGCCAAGTGAATAAGTGTATAATCTCAAATCTGCACCCCAATTCAGGATTGAATGGATCTCTTTTTTTCCTTAAAAAAAGCATTTCTTCCCTGCAGTTTTCAATACTTGCATTTTTTACACCATTGAAGATTTTTACCGTGAGAATTGTTCCCGAAAGATCCCATATCACCCCAAATAGCTTCCAACATTCCGGACTACGCAAGTACTATCTCGTTTTAAAGGTGGCTCTAATATGCCGTACATACGTATCTGTGTGCACACGCGTGAAGGCATTCGAGGGCCCTTCGTATGCGCCGGCAGCTAAGTCAACAATTTATTGGAGCCCATCTATCAAGACGGACGTCGTCGTATTGTCCAATTGCATTCCTCGTATTTCGATAGAGAATTTACTGAGAGACAAATTCTCGACACCAAATAATTCCATATATCTTCAAAATTAAACTATATTATATACTAAGCTTCTGTTATCGGCTTCGCCCGCGTGGAATTAGTACTTCACCCACTATAAGTTATAGCCTATGTGCTATTCCAGACTATACCACCTGTGCCAAATTTCATCGAGATCCATTGAGCCAGATCTGACGTGATTAAATAACAAACATCCATGGGGTCCAAACTCTCGTTTTTATAATATTAGTAGAATGATGGAGTTAATTTCTGTGCTAAACGGCAATATCGTAGTCAGGGAGAATATAGCTCTCAGTTCCGCTGTCAACGATCTGATAACTACGGGATATGATAGAATTGATAGATTGCTGAAAGTGGTCCTTATGGGCCTTGCTAGATTCTAGGATGTCTTAATTGAATTATATGATTGAATGTTGTCGCACTTCTGCCTTTCCGTGTGTTTTGTTACATACTCTAAAAAGGTTAAATTCCGATTTATTCCTTAAACATATGAAAACCCAAATGTTGCCCTGGAACATTTTACTCTACGATTTGGGTGTGTGTTAAATTATTTTACACCGATTAATTAACCAAATAACTAATCTTAATCTATTCTATTCTAATATTTTATTATTTTCTGCAGGTCTGTTTGCCAGTCGGCAAAGGCCTCCTCCAACCTTTTCCATTCCTGTCTATCTTGGGCCACTCTATTCCACGTTACTCCTGCTACTTGCCGTATATCATCGTCCCACCTTTTCTGTGGTCTGCTTTGCAGATTAGTTAAGCTACAAAAAAAAAAAAAAAATTGGTATATCCATACTCATAGTTTTTAATACTTTGTAAATAGATGCTAAGTTGGTCTGATTAAAGGGCTTTATTATTATTATTATATTATTTAATTAACCAAATATCCTTTATTAACTCCAAACATTTATTTACACAAAAACTAATTCTCTAATTATCACAATTTTCTTCGTAATCGCTTCCGTTCGCATCCATATTCAAAAACAGACTGACTCACTTACCGCCCGCCCGGCGGCTTATTTATACAGTCATAGAAGTTTCCAGAACATTGTCGAACTAGCCTATAGTGGAATGTTCTACAAAAAACGTAGTGGAATCGTCTGGAAGCTTCGACCACATTCTCGAACGTTCTCGTAATACGGTCGACGTATCAATAATAACATTCAGAAAATACCTTTACTTTTGACATGTATAACGAAGTCATCGCTATTTCATTACTGATGTACAATTCCTTTCAATACCAAAAATACAAAAGGCTGTGGTGTTCGTTGTGTTTCTTCTCAAATTACCAATTTGGATTACCCACGAGGCCACGACCCTGACGAATCTTCGTTCCATTTCACGACGTCCTCGCTCCAGAATTGTGAGTTTCTATGTCGCGATGTATTATTAATTTGCCATTACATCGGTCTAATTTCGCGTGATATAATACGAGAATATTTGCCCCCAAGCCGGGGGTAAACACCAATTAATCCTGGCAACACGATCCATTTCTGGGGTGGAGGGGGGCCCTCTGGCAGATTGCTGCATAATCCCGCTGCATTTCTACTGCTTCCGATGCAATCGGGCAAGAGAGGGCGTGTACAAGGGGGATCGCTCTATGGACATCACAGGGGCCAACATATTTTCTTTACATCATTGTTTGTTGGGAAATCGATCTAATTGTCTGCGAAACCTTAGAGCATTGTTCGCGTCAAATTTCGCGGATTCGAATTAAAACTTGAATAGCTGTAGGTTTTTATTATGTTATTCTATTGCGTAAAGTAATTATGACAACTAAGTAAGCATTGTGAATAATGATGGGTTTTCACTTTACAAGTACCCATAGTATGCCCTAAGACATGTAATACGCTACACTAAAATATTTTCAATGAGGGGAATTTCGGGACCCCAGCGTTAATATTTTTTTCAAACGCTTCCCTAACTTCTAAACATTGTTTAATTTTGCCACTTCACGCTTATTGTCATTTGTGGAGCTGACTTGACAGTTCCAACCGAAGAGCTTTTTGTGCGCTCACAAATATCAGTCTAACATCCAGCCACGTCGGTACTTGTACTTGTGTAGACGGAGTTTCGAACTCGCTCAAAGTTTACGATTGCCATCTCGCCCCCTTCTCGAGACACCAAAGGTATTTGTTAATTACCTCGAAACGCAACACCGTTAAACGTTAACATGAAACTACTAAATTAATTTCTTATCTCATATCTTTACATAGAGTAACTATAGCGAATTGAGAGTTTTCGCATACAATTAGTGAACGCCCAAATAAATATTGGATTATATAAACTTAACGCTATACTATATACATGAGATTTATTTTTACATTGTAAGTTTGCGAGTCCGTGTGAAAACTTGTGCTTGTCTTTTGTATTACGGCTCAAATGTTTTTTTTCTACGGGGCAAAAAATATGGCGCATATTTAAAGGCCTAAAAAAATCAAACTGTAGTTAGGTACTCAAAGTTCATTGATAGGAATACAGGTTTACCTGATAAAATACCTAAATTTAAAAAAGCTCATAAGATTTTATGGCAAGTAATTCCGGATTTGTGGAAACAAATTAGGTACGAGCTAATGATCTGGCTAGCAGTAAACGGCCTATTAAAATGATCACGTGTGACTTCAGTGAATTGGAAAGGAAACTTCATACAGACGGATCAATATAAATTTACTGGCTAAACTTCACAGAATGTATGGGTATTGATTGATATCAAATCATGGTTCTGCCTAAGCCTTGTTACTAAAAAAACAACCGACTTCCAAAAAAGAAAATTATACTAAAAATTAAAACATAACTTTAATTTCGTAAGTCGGTGTTTGTATTTTATTTCTTCGTTATTTGACACCGACTGCCGAAATTAAAGTTATTTTTTAATTTTTAGTATATTTTCTTTTTTGGAAGTCGGTTGTTTTTTATTTTAAGTTTTTTATTTTTCACTTTTTAGTTGTTATACCCCAGAACTAAAAATCCCAATAACATAGTACGAGTATATTCTTATGGATCAAAAAAGAATTTTGAAAATCGGTCCTCTAATGACAGATAAATCGGCGGAAATACATAAAAAAAAATACATACAGTCGAACATAGAACCTCCTCCTCTTTCGAAGTCGGTTAAAAATCATGTCTGTCTAATCTTCATCAGTGTTTCAAGCACTTTTAAGTCCAATTTCGTAAACGCTACCAAAATGATACAGTAATCTACTCGCTTGATGTTCAAAGTATTTGACTACACACCTGCGCGGGTGCTTCAGTAATGTATGTATAATCGGAGAATACTCCTCCAAAAGACACATTTAGATGTATATCTAAACTCGTTATTCCGATAATTGTTGCGATTAAATTCTTTATGATGACTGAAATCGTCTTTTCAACTTCATAGTCAAGACAAGTCGCTATTCAACTTGTAATTACTTATTTTAAGTGGAAGAGGTTTCGCAACAAAGTAAATAACTGACCAGTTACCATGCAATAAAACGCGCAGGACATTAAATTGATAATCTTATAAAAATACATTCGAATCGATAGTCGAGTAGGATTCAGTATCGATATGCGCGGCGATCGCCCACGATAAATCAGCGTCCCCTGCGCCGGCTTGACCATTTTATTAAATTCCACGATTAAATACCCGCCAGCAACGTTAAACGAAAACGTTTCGATATTATCGTGATATCTCGACACCTCGGCTCACCTCGCCCTGTTTATAATTACGAGTTCGGTCGTCCCCTCGGCGGGCGTCGTCGCCGCGTCGTACGCTCGTACCAGGGTAACATAGCGAGCGAGCTCTCGCTTAAGGCTCAATACAACACTCAAAAACACCATCCAATTTCAATGGAGCCAATTTAGGAAATCGGAAGGTATAACAGCAGTTAAAACAGTTAAGAATCCGATTTAGTGAGATTAGAAGGTCCCGATTTGACTTCCTAGTACGATTTAGGATAGTGTAATCGCATCACTACGACTTAGAGCTAAGTCAGTTTTAGCGACTTTCTAGCGACATAGTATACAGAATATTACTAGCGGCTCGAATTTGTAGGAGTTGGCAACACTGCCGATTTAAGAGACCAATTTAGTGTAGTGTGATCGCCAGCTTCCAACTTCCTAGTTAGTTTGTTCCTAAATTGGCTCCCTTGAAATCGGATGGTGTATTTGAGCCTTTAGCATAGCTACACCCGACCCATGCATACCATACCACCAACACTTTTTGTCATACAAGGCGTCTTCCATTTGCGGAGGTTTGTTATGGAAATTATTTATAAATATCAACTAGAAAAACGTTCCGCTTGCTGTAGTTTAGTTTTTGCCGATTCGATCTTTGTACCATGTATAAAGTGTAGATTGGTAAGATGGAATATCAACGGGCTTGGCAACGCTTATTGCAATCCTACGTAAGAAAAACTGATCGTGCAATTAGGTAGCTTCTTACTACGGTGGTGTCTAGATTATTTGAATAATCAACTCCTAGTATGAATAGATTATTCTAATTAGCATTGTATTTCAAACTGGATAATCATTCACTTTTATTTGGAATCTCTGTGGTACGTCTGTATATAATACGTATGTATTATTTTGCTAATATAAAAAAATTAATCAGAACTAACGCAGTCTTCATCAAATCAATTTTTATAGTAAAAATACTTATTCTTAAAAGAGATATTCAACATTGAGAATATTCTATTACTGAACAAAATGCAACATAAAATGAAATATTTCATATAGAATTGAAAGTAAATCATCGCCAATATGAATCGGTGCCAACATGAAACGTTTGCGAGAAAATTTAAGTGCTCTATTACATAAAGTTCTATTTCACGGAAACATCAGCTTGCATAAATCTTACTATCGAAGATGTGTAGTTTAAGATATTATCTTTGGGAAAATTTGCAAAATATTAAACTAGGTTAGTTCTAGGCAAGCGTGCTCCATCGTCGAACACGTCATCGCTTACCATCAGGCGAGATAGTGGTCAGGCGCAAGCCGATCAAAGTAAAGAAAAAAAAAAAACTAGCAGCATCAGCAGTAAACACTTTTCGGTGTGCTTTTGATGTAAACTACAGGGTGATGTCTTATTATTTATTTATTAAAATTTAATGCCAAAGGCGGACTTAAGGTGAAAGCTCCAGGGTAGCCCGTGTAATTCAAATTTTCTTTCGTTTTTTGCGATTTGCAAGTCAGTATCAGGTTGTATGTTGGTCAAAATATATGATCCACACGTAGCAAGTACGTACACTCAGCGGCACAATTAACCGCCCACCCTTCTCAAGTGGCATACCGTTTGTTTACGTTATGGAATGCTTACAGTATTAAATGTTATTTGTTAAGTGGGCATGTTTACAATAAATTAAACACTTTTACCCTTGTTTTATTGTTTTTAAATTTGGTTTTTACGTCTATTCAGTGATTTAGTCGAAATACAGCTTTGGTAGAGATCGGATTTCCGTGATTCTTTGTACTGTTTTTCGCGTTTCTGAACATTTCAAACAGTGTTATTGAGTTCATAAACAAGTGCTCATTAATTTAAAGAAAAAAAATGCCGTTAGATGCAGTTGGAGCCGCTAGGGCTGTGGCTTTAGCTGACGCTGGGTACAGCCAACGTCGCATCGCTCGTACACTGGGAGTACCTCGTACAACTGTACGAGACGCCATCAGACGCTTCAGAGAGACTGGGTCGTATACCCGGCGACCAGGTCAAGGACGGCATCGCTGCACTTCAGCTCGGGACGACCGTTTCATTGTCACCAATGTTTTAAGAAATCGCTCCTGCACAGCTACTGAGGCCCGTAACCGACTCTTTGAAGTGAGAAACGTTAGTGTTAGTGAAAGGACAGTGAGAAGAAGGTTGGCGGAACAAAACCTGCGGGCATATCGACCAGCCCGCGTCCCTGAACTTCTCCGACAGCACAAAACAGCAAGGCTCCGCTTTGCACGTGAATATGCAAGATGGACTGTTGATCAGTGGAAAAATGTTTTGTTCTCTGACGAGAGCAGAATTGCTTTGAGAGGACCAGATGGACGTCAGCGTGTTTACCGACGCCAAAACGAGAGGTTTGCTCCCTGTGCCATTGTTAAAACTGTTGGCTACCAAGGTGGCTCAATAATGGTTTGGGGCGGTATTTCTTACGAGGCTCGCACGGCCCTCGTCATTATTGAAAGAGGCAGTTTAACTGCAGCCCGATACGTGGAAGAGGTCCTGGAAGAACATGTGGTACCATTTGCTCCATTTATTGGAGAAGATTTCCTTCTCATGCATGACAATGCTAGACCCCATGTCGCCCGCATTGTTACTCAATACCTAAGAGAAGTCGGTATCGAAACATTACCGTGGCCAGCTCGCAGCCCAGACCTCAACCCTATAGAACACGTCTGGGACAACTTGAAAAGGCGTATTCGGGCACGAACATCGCCCCCCACTACCATCAGGGAGCTCAAAACGGCAGCGATTGAGGAGTGGAACAATATCCCCCAATCAGATATTCAGGACATCATGGACGGACTCCCAAACAGGCTGCAAGAAGTCATCAGGGCCAGAGGGGGCAACACCCATTACTAAAAAAAGATTCGTTTTAACTTTAAGTGTTTTTTTCTTTGATTTCTAAATTCCAATTTTTCCTGAAAAAAATGAAAATTTGATTATTTTTTGTTATCTAACAATTAAAAAGAAATTTAACAAAATTAAACATTTGTTTGAATCACAGAAACATCCCGAAAAATAAATATTAAATAACATTTATTGATTAAATAACTGCTTTTGCAATAAACAAGAAAAATAGAGTGGGCGGTTAATTGTGCCGCTGAGTGTATTTACAGAACTGTAATCATAAAATCATCAATACAACTCTCTCAGTTAGAATTGATGCCAAATGTCATGATTTCATGAAATACTTACATTACAATTCTAACTGAAAGAGTTGTATTGATGATTTTAATGATTATAATTCTATTAATACATACTTCCTACGGCCGCGAATAATTTTGACCAAGATACAACCTGACACTGACCTGCAAATTGCAAAAAACGTAAGAAAAATTTAATTTCGCGGGCTACCCTGGAGCTTCCACCTTAATGGCAGTCAACCAATGCTGGCGGACATTACAATACTTCTGAATTTTTGCTTCTTTTAAACGCAATAATAGTTCTTCCTCGCCATCATTATCATAACGCCAAACTCCACCAAATATAATGAATTATCGCACATCCATACCCCAACATTGTCCCCTTGGCAAGGAATTCGGGTCCCCTTGCAAGCAGGTGTGCCTGCCCGTTTAGGCGACCCTGCCAAACGCGGCAAGTTACGGGACCTGTTCAGCTAATGACAATCTTTGGACAATATGAACTCGCCCTTCGGCTTGTGAAGTCACGTTTTTTAAAGTAACACGGATTTATAATAGTTTGTGACTAAACAAGCAGGATAACTAAATAAAAAAGCCCCTTCTTGCTTTTGTTGTTTGTTTGGTTTATCATTATGAATATTATATCAGCTAAATCCTGTTTCGCGGTTTCCGGATTACAAGTTCCTTAGCTACCGGACAAATAAGAAATGCTTTAGACCACACGACTGAAGTAAAACTTCTTTAACTCCATCTCTTCCGTTCGCCTCGCCCGATTACACTTTTCGTAACGCTCTCGTTACGCATTCACCAGCTTACTCCGCAAGTAAAGCGTGCGTTAAGAAGTTTTACTTTAAAAATTCTATAATGTGTGGCTGACACATAAATTCAGTAGAATTTATCGGGAGAGTTGGTCGGTAAATTACACCATAAATTAACTTGAGTAAAACTAACCTCTAAAAAGTCACTTTTACACGCGCACTCTTGAAGTCATGACTTCTACATTTCTTAACAAAAGAGCCCACATTATGTGTGAATGTTTATTTTATGACGTGACACTAACGTGATCTTAAAGTGGACGTGCGAGAGGTTTAATGACGTCATTAACGTCACCGACACTAAGTGGACGCGACTTCGGGAAATTACGATCTTGGCCGAGGCCAGAAAACGTGAGCCACTACAAATTGTAAGATAAACTTATTTAAAATGCAAGAAAATTCGATAAAACACCTTAAAAGATTTATTAAATTCTAGAAACGCCTTGTCTGTGACTGCGGCAGGTGTAAATTTTGTCACTCTTATTTTTTGGGCGTCCTCAATAGCAACTTTTAGATTTGCAAAACAAAACCGGAACATACTCACCATCAATTCCACCACCATTTTAAATAACAAAAGAACAAAAAGGTTTTGTTAGACAATGCTCGTAAAATAAAAAGGCGAGTGCTGACAGCCCTGCTGGCTCGCTAACAGCGCATTTATAACAACACCATGTGCATAAGTCAGGGCACGCGACAACATAGAAAGGTCTAACGTCATCGACCTAGGATATCTGCCTCAGGAGGCAGGTTCTAGAAATATCACGTGTCTGGAAAATGTGGCGTGAAGAATTTTATGCGTCGGCGCCCGGTGCAGCCCGCTTGGGAGATTTTATATGAGGTCCTGTCCGGTTATCCATTGGATACATAATTTTATAGGTTCGTTTTTATTTTTACCGCGCTTCCTGTATCGAGAGATTACGACTCGAAATAGAATCTTGATGCTCAATTTTTGTAGTGCCATAAAAGATATCCTTGACTAATTAAAATTTTTTTGGAGATCAAAGCCATGTAGGACATAAAAATCTTCTCGCTCTTTCCCACTTTATTTGGGGATGGCTCTCCTAATTTTGCGGCGCCAGGACAACGTGTCCTGAGTTGTCGGATCGGGCACTTCTTCCTCTGATGGACCACCACGTAGCAGGAGGTCGTCCTCTACCTCTCTTCTGTTCAGCCAGTTGCAACGCTTTTTTATGAAGGACTAAATATAGTGTATTAAAAATTCTGCCACCCATTACTTGATTCAGGGACATTTGTTAATCTCGCTCTAGGGGATATCAATTTAATTATCTGCGATCAACAATGAGTGTAATATAGTCCTTTTGTTCATCCTTTTGTAGCCACTCGCGTTGTCCTGCCACCCCCCTGGATATAAAGTTATCGCGTTAGTGTCCATTAGCGACGCGAACGTGCCCCGTCAGTGTACAGCTGCCTTAATACTAATAGCTTGATAAATTGTTATTATTGTTTCTGCGATAAAACGTAGGGATGTCCGTCATCAGAAGAAAGTGTTTGCAAACATCGAACTTATCGGAGATTATTGTGTTAACATATTTATTGTTTTATTGTCCATCAAGAGTAAAATGGAACTGTTTTTATTGGCGTATAGTAGTAACGGGCAGCTGCGGCGCCGCAGGGGAGAATGTCATGGCTCCACTCATTATAGACATGACAATGAGGATCCCTGCGATGAACTCATTCGGCGATTTATTAACTCTTCAGACAACAACGCACCCTCGCTATAGTCGCTATGTGCGTGCGTGCTATCGACCCACTATCAAAATACTCAGGCCTTTTCGCAAAGTAATTTCGATAAGATAAAGCTCGATAATCCTATCGATAAGTCGTCATGACTTGCTTTATCTTTCGCAAAATCCCTTAGATTAAAAAAACATGTCTCATCTGCTAAAAATGAACTAAAGTCTCATATCTACATTGTTTTCAGTGTCGATTACAGTGTTATCAAATTAAGGACCTGTGTGTTTTTCTTCGCCGGATACACAGACAGGGAAGCTCTGTAAAAGGAAGGCGATGAACGTCGGTCAATTATGGCAAACGCTTAAATTGGAAGCTACACCCCGCGCAGCTTGCACGAAAAACAAAGAATACGCTGTTAAAAACTGAAATCGATTACACAATTACAAAGACTGCGAGGTAGTTGTTTGATTTATGCGTTGTCCACGTACGACGACTGCATAATTGAGGCGCCTGCACTTCAAAACTGGTTCGATATTTCATAGTAGCATTCGATTTTATACGTGTTTTTTGCGGCGGGTGCGACATTAATATGCATTCGAAGCGCGTGCCGTCGGTCAGCTGTTTCTTCTATGCGGCCGCAAGCTGCGCGCGCCGTAAAAGGAAACAAGACTCGTGGATGGATTACGCCGATTACATCGCAATTATCCGAGCGAGCTGAGAGCGACTACGTAACATTGGAGCACTTTCGCGATCTCTGTTCCGCGCGACATTGACCTTGCTGCGCGAACCTTATGTAATGTTTTTTCGGCGTTCGCTCCGTTGCCATTGAACTTCGTGTTCTTTTCATATACATGCGTAAACACGCGTCAGTGATTACCTTGTGAGGGTTCATTATCACATTTAGCACCGGCACGAACGTCTTGTGGACGTAAACTAAGTATCGTAGCGTTGACTCCAGCACAGCACTCACCGCCATTGGTATGGCCGCGTCGTAAGTCGTAACGCGATATTCGCATGCGCTGTGCGATCGTTTTTATCGCTCGCCCATGCCTTGACGAGCTCTACAGATGGCATTCACGATGCAGGCTTGAAGTTTTTACTGTCACCGCCCCGAGCTACACTTGGACAGTTACGTCGCTGACTCCTCAAGAATCTTTAATTTTCTTTGGTTATGTTTGCGACGATGGAAATCGTATCTGCGTTTGGATCTGGAGGGTCTGGTTTTCTAATGAGAGCACGTCGCCCGCATTATTGGTGTAACTGTGTTCACGCTGCGGGTTGAGGACTTGACTGTGTACTCCAAATCTTTTTAATTTTACGAGCACAGCGTGAGTCTTCCGGCCCCTTAACTCAACTCTAACTTTGTTTATCTGGACGATTATGTGATAATCCCACACTGGGGCTCACGGTTGAATATAAATTCAGAGTAATTGTCTCATTGTCTCTATGTCACTTAAATTAAGATACTACCGCGATAACACCCGAGGTACGTGACGTATTTGGATAATGAAAGTCAAGGTGCAACGTACATAATAACGAAATTTCATTGTAAAGCTACGAATAAGTACTTATTACTTATTCGTAGTTGTAAAGCCGTAAAAGGGTCTGAAACATTCGCGGCACGTTCAGAATTCTTTCTGAACGTGCCGACGTTAGTGACAACTGACACGATGTCATCCAAGACTAGGCTTTTGAACAGGACTACAGACAGACTACTACCTTTCTGCACGCTTGCCTGGAAGTAACCTTCACTCTTGACTTAAATACCTTCAGGTTGTAGCTATCCTGATAATAGCTACAACCTTGGGGTCTTTAATCTATATATATATCTTCTCTTATTTGGACTTGTCTCCACCATAGACAAAAAAAAAATCTCATACATTTTATATGGAACCGATAATTAGGTTCATTGATTCTGAGGCGGTACGTAAGGTAAGTTCGCCGGGACAGCTAGTACATAATAACAGACTCCAGCAGGAAATTCCACTCCTTAGCTGTATACGCACAATGAATGTGTTCCCAAAACGTGTTGTGCGTATGGGTGGGATGTCCACCATGTAAGTACCGGCGGCGCATCGCAGTACTTCTTGTGATCCGATGACGGAGAAGGAGAACGGACTTGGCGGAATTAAACTATGCAATTCCGACGTACACTCCCCGAAATAAAACTTTCCGATCTACAGAAAAGTCCCACATAATTCCACTTTTGTCGCTTTAATGATAAGTGGCTGACGCAAGCCACAATCCTCACGTGCACTCCAATCCTTAACATGCTTTTGTGTTTCGAGAAATCACAATGTCAATTTAGGTTCCAATGCTATTGTCACTAACATGCAATGGAAATTAGCGATAAGATCCTATCTATGTATCCATACAATTTAATCAGAGCAAGTATTTGAACAATGACTGCAATTTTTCACCAAATCTAGATCTAGATTACCAGTGATGTTACTAATTTAGTCTAAGGCCATAGTTGTGATAAGATTTCTTTATTTCGTAACGACTGATAAGGTAATCCACTCAAAGTCAGGTTGAATGAACATGGCATTTCCATTAGACGAACATACATAGTCATAAAACCGTGATATAGCAATAGGGGTTGAACTTAGAAATGCCTTCACCATTAATTATGTACGGTGCTCAGCAGAACAGGTAGCTTTGGCACTTGAGACGTCTGGTGGCATCACAAGACGAGCCCGCGGCGCCGCCTGCCTCTGTGGGTGGTTTTGCCAAACCGAACTATTGAACTTCATACTGAAGACTACAAAAGGGAGTTGATCTTGAGATTGAGAACTCTTCAGAAATACTGAGGTGAAATGTTTTAGTCCAGTAGTAGAAATAGAGAGAATAAGACGAGTGTTTTCTTGCTGACGCTATGGAAGTTAAAATGCAACATAAACAAAAAATAAACTAATTTCTAAATGATTTGATTGAAAACTAGTAAATGAGATACACATATAGGCCATTACCTATATTATAGACACAGCATTCACTCCGTGTAAAACTAGACACTTACCTACGTCTGTAACTAAGTATCAGCGTTCGGCTATTATCACATAGAACTTGCCCACTTGCTAACCAACGCACGGCCATCCCGTTAGCTTCTGGCAAACAAGCATGGGAACGTTAACATCCGGCAGAGCTAATTATTTACCACCTAACTTCAGTAAAGAAGCCGCAGAAACCATCTTGTTTGACTTATGCTCCCTCAACTAACTGTATTGAACTATACACTCATCAAACACGAAAAGAAGGATTAACCTCTTCAAAACACTGACAGATAAATAATATTCTTTCCAACGATTCTATGGTGTCTTGGCACCATCATTTATCCCTATTACAACACTTAAAGTTGTGGCCGTAAGCGCAGTCATAAACATTAAAAATACTTATGTAAATTAAGCTTTTAACTCCATATATTTGTCATGATCTAACCATTAGTAATACATAAAGATAAAATGGACTCGCAACCTTATAACAAAACGGTATTTGAATCTATAAAAGTGGGTTGTACAAAGTTTTATTGCTTTGAAGATGTTTGTGGGGAATGACGTGCAATATGAGTTGCTTATCTCAGTACATTAGCATGTTTTTTTAAGACACGGCTACTGCATCCGTGTCTGTTACCGTTATAAACAGTTTTAACTAAGCACTATTTTTGTCGTCACAAACGCTGCTGCTGGAGGAGCTCGTGGCTAAAGTAATAACAGCCGCACGGGTCGATCCATCAGGTTAAGCTACGCTTGCCGGGATTGGTCCATGGATGGGTGACCATCTTTACATACCGAGACTCCTCCGTGCCTCGGAAAGCACGTTAAGCCGTTGGTCCCGGCTGTCAATCGTGGATCTTTGACAGTCGTTACGGGTCGTCAGAAGCCCTAAAAGTCTGACAACCAGTCTTACCAAGGGGTATCGTATTACCCAGTAACTGGGTTGTGGAGGTCAGATAGGCAGTCGCTCCATGTATTCAGCTGCATCCGTTTAGACTGGAAGCCGACCCCAAGATAGTTGGGAAAAGGCTAGGCAGATTGATACGCTACTGCAGAGCGAGGGGTCCTAGGTCAAAAAAAATGTGACATTAATTAATTCCTTTAGGAATTACTCTGTAGCAGCCCAGCGTTTTGAAGTTGGTGGTGTGACACCATAATGCCTCTAAAATCTCGTAAATCCGTTGGTCCTGCGCCTGATCTCACGCCGGTCGTGTTGGATTACCGTCCCATCGGACTATGAGAGTAAAGGAATAGAGAGTGCACCTGTGTTTGAGCAAACACTTGTGCATAGGGTTGCCAACCGTACTCTAAAATAGAGTATTGTACTCTATTTCATGTAGGTGTATCTGTAATACTAATAGAGAACGCTAAAATACTCTTTTTTTTCACAATGTTTACTATACTTGTCATAACCCAAAAATGTAACGTTTACTGTCACTGTGCACTGTTACTGTGTGTGTGTGTTGTTAAAAAATAGATTAAGAATGTTTGGTGTCCCACAATTCTTTTAAAAATTATGAAATTGTTATGTGCCGAAGAAGGCACAAAAAAGTGTTTTCATAAATTTTAAAAAATGTACCCTTTTTTTTCATTATTTACCCTGTCTGAAATCAGATTCTATTTCTTTTAAAAAAAAGTTGGCAACCCTACTTGTGCACTACATAATTATAATATCTCCTGCGTACTTGGCTAAATTCTCCGATACAAGATCGAAATTCGGTCGGAAGGGTTTTTCTTAATCTTTTTTCTTTATTCCTCATGAACAATTAATTACCTAAAAGGTGAAAGTCATCAGGCCATAGTTTTGTTCACGATGTCACCTTAAATGAGGCCAAATTAGCAAAATCGCACGCTTTATCACAGTAATCACATTAGGGTTGCATGCGAGTAATTCAGAGCAAAAATCCCTGTCATTAGTGGAAAATTACTGCTGTCGTCACCCTCATCCCCACCCCCACGCCACTATCACTAATGCATCACTCCCACTGCATTTGAAACCACAGCTTTACACACATTATCACCATTTAATTGTTTCCACACCGTAAACTCCATTAATAAGAAAGCTAGGTGAATGAAGAAAAAAATTCTCGAATTAAAAAAAACCTAACAACTGTGTTTAACAACTTAAAGAAGTTATCGTTAAATTAGCGACGATCGTAACAAATTATCATCTCACACCTGCCCCCGACGGTATCGTGCAGCAAATCCGAGCGGTCCCGCGAGCTTTGTCGGTGAAATAATAATCAATCAAACGCGAATTTAAGCAATTTTGTGACGTATTTCGTGCCTCATAAGCACTGGAATCACTTCATAAATCACAATGTATCAACAGCTGCAAAAAAATTCAGAAACTCCCCAATGAGTGCAGATTAATTATCAGAAAATTAACAGGCAGCATCGGATGTTGGGAATCACGTGAACGTCACTTTCATACGCTCAATGACGCAATGAGAGAGTATCTTTATTACTGGGACATAGAGTCACGGTTCGAACCGACTTTAGTGTGAAATAGAAATGGATAGTCGTCACATATTATCACGCGATTGCCAACTTAGCTCACGTACGAACACAAAAAGTGATCCAGAATAAAACCGTGGGAAGATTAGTGGACGCAATGTTACTTTTTTGTGTCACTTTGATTTATTGTTTTAGATGTTGTCTGTACCGAATAACGATTGTAGATAAGTGTCGATTTTATGAGGCTTATGCAGCTAGCAGCATACCGAGTCCCATTCTTCAGTCAGTGCTCATATCATAGCATAACAGAGAACAATTCTTGAGCGGTTGAAGAAGCTTGCGGTTGTGGTCCATTGACTTTTATTGTTCTTTGTAATCGCTTTTAATTAGCATTAAAAAGGTTCTGGAAAAAAAACGCAAACCTCTCTTAAATCTCTGATTTCATGGCTAAACTTGAGACAAGAAACCGATTCATGTTCAAGGAACCATTTTCCATAACAGCAAGAGGTTTTGCTCTCATTTAATTTCTTAGCAAAAAGTAGATATCAATAACGAGAACCTATAAAAAGCGTCACTAAACGGTAACTAAGCACCAGTAATTCACTGCGATATGCATCTGAATACCGCAAGTTGTTTGTGGGAGCGATTTAGGCTGACATGGTGAAGTTTTTGATCCGCGACTCACGCGAGGGTGCCGCGCCGTATTGGCGAAGCCCTAGGGCTGTCTCAGTCCCCAGTTCCCCACCCACCCCGTTCGTTCGTTATCACGGACGAGTTTTTGCCACGAATAGCTCGCGAACAAAAAGCTAGAATGTAAATGATTGACGTCAGACTTGTAGACTGTTTTAATACAGAAGAAAATTACACAAACTGCATCGTTACAATACTTAGGTGCTCATTGAGGCCTTGAAGACACGGACATACCTTTAGCATTTTCCCTTTTGCGTTACTTGTATTTACATCAATCAAACCTTAAAGTAGTTGTCGAGTCGATAATGAACGGTCATGTTACGTCACCTAGGAAGTGACAACCCCGCATCACTTCGAACCAGTTACGTTTTGATTGAATTCCTCCTATATACAGTACCCTACAGCCAAACAGAGTCGGCAGCCACTTCGCAACTCCCCGTCGGGCAACATTTAGACGGAATTAAGTGCACTTAATCGTCGGCGCAGGCGCTCCGCCCGGGGGAGCACAATTTGAGCCCGCATTTATAATGTACGGTTTTTATGATGGCTCCTTCCTTGCTAAATTTCAGTTAGTCAGCTCAGGAGTACTTACCGCAACGCCCCACCGAGACAAGTAATGTGGTCTCCCAAATACGTGTGCTGGATGCCTGGATTAAAGAATTTCGGGGGCTTTGCTAAGCTGGATTGAATGCGTGTATACAAAATTAGTCAAAATGGTCCTGACTTGCATGTTGTCTTAACCTTTGAAAGCTTTTCACATCGGTAGTACCTGCTGCTAAAAAATAACTGTGACCTCGTTCTCACAAACCGCATGTAAAGTGTAACATTTCGTTTCAAAAGAAAGTGAAATAACCATCTGACATTGAGAATAATTTTGCGGTATTGACGCAAAAAATGTACGAATGTTGTACAGAATCAACTGCACCATCTGCCGCAGCAAAACACAGATTGTAATTACCTGGTAATGTCGTAATTACACAGTACCCACAGACGTAAAGACTTAACTGAGACATTGCCAGCAGTTGTGTCAAGTTTTGGAGAGGTTTTGGTAACACTGAGTTTTATTTGCATATTAAAATTCGTGAAATTTCGAGTCGGTCCGAAATTTCACGAATGAATTTCAGATTCTCTCACTCCAATTATTACAGTAGTATGTCCAGCAAATATTTCGCCTCCAGCAATATCAGCTTCGGGCATTGACATCGATATTGAAATGTGGGGAACGAGTACAAATACTCTTCCTACCGTGAATTTTATCCTGCACTACTTCGTTAAAGCGCGAACGGTTACTTGTTTATTTTCAATAACACTTAACGAACCGCGTATGTCATAACAGTTGCATCGACTTTCTCATTTCCGACAGCGTTTACGCCCACCTTTTAGGCCTGGAGGGCCTCTGTTATTTTTTCATATAAAATACAGGCTGAGCGCCAAAGTGCGTGTTCTTTTGTGGATGTTTTTCCTCACAATGGGCCGGTTTCATTATGCAGGGCGAGTGAAAAAGGAACGAAACAGATGTACAGTGGTGGTGCATTCGTTCGGCGAACAATAGTCACGAATACTCACGAACGTCGCCCGATCGATGGTTCGTCTTTTGTGAGGACGAAGGCTGATTGGTGACACGGCTTTAACAGCTGGCGTGTCATTACATTAGTATAGTTGCGAGTGGAAGTCGACGCAACGTTCAATTTACCGCGAGTGTGGATGTTAATGGTGCCGGTGTGGTGCCAGTATTCACGTCCACAATGGATTGTATGACATGGAGTTTTTTTTGAAGAGAAAACTTCTGTAGCCGTGTTGGGCAGTTTTGAGATGGGAAAAAACAAAATTGGACGAGCCACCGACACCGCTACGCGATGCGCTACAAGAGTGCTACAACTCGTAGCGTCGTAGCACTCGTAACGGATCGCAAGTTTTTTGTTTTCACTTCTGACGGTACTCCCGGAGTGACAGGTTTTTTTGTTGTGTCACTGGCTCTTCATTTGGAATGTGCCTGTAGGCTCCTAGTGTATGAAAATTGACCTGGCTTGGTGTCGTAAACTCGTCACTAGTCGTAACTCGTCCTTAAAGGTCGGGTAGAGATCCTGGGATTTTAAGGGTTCTTTTATTTTCTAGATTGACGTACATGACTCATTCAAATCAAACCAAGATGCAGAACATGACACAGTTATCATAACCTGTGTGAAAGAATTCAACTAATTGTCTTTCCAAAATATCAAAGCAATCCCATATCGACAATAGAGAACTCGGAAGCAGTTTCCATAACATAACGGTACAGAAATTAGTGAATACAAAGAGGACCGTCTGCCCATCATTATTATAACACAACATTACATTTGCAGTTTACCCGTTCTTATTTCCTAAGACACAAGGGTTATTTATTTTGTTATATTGTTGTGATAAGGCTGGCTCCCGACGGACGCGCTCGTCGCGTGCGTGCGCGCCGCAAGCTAAGCGGACGCGGCGAAATTATGTGCACTTATCTACAGGCCGGTCGTTAGGCTGTTTCGCGTACCTTGTCATGCACGCCGCAACTTAGTTCGCCTGTTCCGGACTAAGCTGTGAAATAGTTACAAAAAAGTGCGTCTCATATCTCGATTAAATAATAATAATTATAATTTATTTCGGAAATCATCCGTATTGTATTAGTATTTGGCCTTACAAACTACGTTGGTAGCACTAAAACTTAAACTAAAAAAAAAAACAACAGGTCAATTTAAACATCTTTCCTCAGCACCAGGCCCGCAGCTATGTCTATGGGACCAGTGCATCAAAAATGAGCAGTCTGGCTTCTCTTCAATAAGCTTCAGGATGCTATTGGAGCTTCCACATACTCTACGCATAAGGGATGCCGTTTTCTTGCGCATGACAGCCTCAAAACTATCGACACCTGCCTCGGCAAACATGCCCGACGCACTATAGAACCGCGGTAGCACCAACAGCACCCGAAACCCTCCTCCCCCCCTTCCCCTCCCGATTATTGTACTCAACACGGAGGGCGCTGTCGGCTCTCTACGTATATCTGACCTACAGGCTGCAGGTGTAAAACGTCTGGCAGTATGCCTTAAACAGCGTAAAGATTTAAAGAAATTATTTATTCCAAAAACCAGTTCGCATAGCGCGACGTCAATCTCCGGCGTACGATCAACGCACAGTTAATGATTAACCTTGATTAATACCCAGTGAGCTTGTAAGTCAGTCACTTCATACAACTCACCAACCGCGACTACCGTTATACACCGCCTCCCGGGTTACCCAAGATTTTTTTAATTATAACATTCTCCAACCGCGAAATAAAGAAAGAAAAAGACCAACGGTTACCGATTGAAAGGAAAAAAAGTTTGCCCCCTCCTTTTCATCCCTAATCTCGTAATTGTCGGTGGATTTTTTGCGCTATGAAAGAAAAAACGAACCCTTTGTGGATTTGTACCCTCGCACGTGCACTGACGAATCTCCTTAACCAATCGTAAACACTAATGTCGTAGCCTGTGAATTTTATTTGTGGAAATATTGTTGAGTTATCTCAGCTCCCTATCAAACTCACCAGTTTGAAAAATCATTCCGCTTTATCACTCCATCAAGGCTATGAATAATGAATACATGCTAAATAATGAAGAGGAAGTATGGACGGTCAAATATTAATCGTGGCATCGTAACCCCTAAATGTCAATTGGGCGATGGAAGGCGACGAGACCATTTCGTTAATAGGATTGCAATTAAGCCGAGAGGGGGTGAGGCGAGGGCACGGGGGCGCAGGTGCAAGGATACGGGCGTAACCTTTAGAACAGCTGTTCAACACTATGAAAGAAAAGGCTACGATCACTCTCATGAAAAATAAGAAGACTGCAACTCTTAATCTATTTCTAAGTTAAATTGCCTCCCCCATAGCCAATACACATGTTGTTTCCAAACGTTATTTATGTTTCAAATTAATTTGTACTATGAGTCCGCAGCTGTAGACGAGCTGAGGTGGTGCGAATATATTATTACATATTTCGTAAAGAGCAACCTGCAGTGCGTCCATTGTGTTTACATAACAAGTACTGACCGAGGCACCGCAATGTTAATGGGACTAATGCCATGGGATCTCATACAGTGCTCGCCTAAAGGCTATTTGAATATTAATACGCGGCGGCGTATTCGTTTAGGCGTACATCGCACCACGCATACATTATTCCGTTATGGGATTATAAATATCTGACTTTGTAATGGCGTTACACGTTATAACGTGTGAAATCGACTTGAGGACAACGAATAAATCACCATTATCTTCATTATCTGTCCATACTGGCGAATACGTAATGGCTACGTTTACAGTTACATGGTTGCTTCATGCATTACTAATGTGTGATTCCAAGAATACACTCGATTAGCTAAACAGAAAAGGTCTAGTCAACACAATGCATGAATTAGATGTTGGTCACGAATGAACTAAATGACTGCAAGAAAGTCTAGACGTAAAGTAATCAATATTAAACACACGCTAAATATAAGCAAGTTTGAAAACCAAATGCTATTTAAATGAAGGCTTGGAGGTGCTTCAACTAAGATTACTTATGAGCATAGCTATAAAAAAGAAAATACACTAAAAATTTAAAAATAACTTTAATTTTGGAAGCCGGTGTTTGTTTTTTATTTTCTTCGTTTTTTGACACCGACTTCCGAAATGAAAGATATTTTTTAATTTTTAGTGTATTTTTCTTTTTTGAAAGTCGGTTGTTTTTTTTTGTAATAAAGTTTTTTATTTTTCACTTTTTAGTTGTTATTCACCAGAACTAAAAACCCCAATAAAATGAAACGTGGAATTTAAACATACTCGTAATTGGAGAAAACCAAAACGTCATCTATTGTATACGTATAAAATTTGTAAGGGGAAATTTCTCGGGAGTATATTCTTTCGAATAATAATAAAAAAAAACAACATACGTCGAACATAGCACCTCCTCCTTTTTTGAAGTCGGTTAAAAAGACCAAATAGAGACAATACGAAAATTATTTAAATAGATACATTCCGGTTGTTTCTCACCCCGAAGTGTCCGTTTAACCATTTCCCGGTATTTCCGATAAGGCACACTGCTGCAATTCACGATAAAGGGTATCCATCCTTCTCTTCCGCTCCTCGAGACTCAAAATCCTTTGATAAATTACTATTTCATCTCAGGATTTCGAATTTCTCGCCAAACTTTTTGAATTCGCCACCCTTCGAGCTTAGGGATTCGTTTTTGAGGCCAAGGAACGTTCGCTCCACTGCGCTTAATCCTTACTAACACGGAAAATAAGTAGAAAGGTGGAGATGCTGCAATCTGGACCATTTTAAGCTCGTCTGTCTGATATTTTAGCAGGGAGTAATTGAGGTATGTACTGCACCCGTCTTAATTAATTTAAAGGGCATCAAAATACAACCTTGTTTCAGATTTAATGTAGATAAATCTGTAGAGCGTTATACAGCAACAAATTGATGCTACTATAACACAGCCAATATAAAAATATTAATACAGAACCCGTAACGCTTGCTTCTAATATTTTTGCGCTAGGGGCCAAATGGCGGTGCCGTGGGAGCGGTAATCCAGCCCGGACTGGACACAACCGGGGGTTTTTAATTTGGGGCCCGCCCGCTGTGAACGGATTATCAGGCCGGGAGACTCGCAATTAGTCGTCGACTCGTCGTGCCGAGGTCCGCCGTCACTTGCCTTCACCGAATTTTCGAGGATTACCTTGAGCCCTGGCCCTTAGCTCGTTTGTAAACTAAGGAAAAATTTTATACGACCTTTCTCGTAATGCGTAGATACGATGTGTATTACGAGCAGGTCCTTGAAAACTTATGCTTCAACTTGAATAAATTACAAAGTCTTGTACTTTCTTCCGCCGCAAAACCGCAGCAGCACATGCCAAGTTCCATTTATTACGGGCACTGAACGCGTAAAAACAATTTAACTTTGAACAACGTGTCCCGCGGGGCGGGCACTTTCCGTAACGCCACTTGCACAGCTACCGAATGTATACCTTCACATACATAGATCCATCGGGATACGACAGAAACGAGAGAGGAAAAATGTTATTGCCTTTTGATCTCGAGGTTAAGCTGTAAGGATTAAAAATGCTTCTTTTTTGGAAGTTCGAGAAAAGGGGGTGGGTAACTTAAAAGCTTTTAGGGTGTTGTGACAATAAAAATGTACTGCAATAATGCTGTCATAATAAGGACTTAGAGAGCCAAAAAGGGGAACAATATTTAAATTAAAAGTCTCAATCTATTTTTAATTACAAGTAGAAGAGTTTTCAGCGTCACTTGTCCTATAAAAGCGTTCAAAGTTCCCTGAATTGCAACATGAAAAGCTAAACGTCGCGTCGTGGGAACGGGCGGCGAGTTTTAATTCGTTTATTTTCTTATTATGTCCGTTTAGTACGTTTGTTTGCGGACCGAGCGATGGATTATGAGATTATCCTTGCACTTTGCGGGTTATCGTTCCACCCGACTTTTATGAAATGCTTTTTATGAAGAGCTTTACCTATCCTAATAGGTGTCGAGCGTATCGATTTTTCTTTTATTACCCGACTGCGCGACGCAAGGGAGGGTAATGTGTTTATCAACCTATGTATGTATGTTTGTTCCTTTATGGCGCTTTAGAGACCAAACGCGTGGGACGATTTTTATAATTCTTACGTCAATTGATTCGTCTAATCTTGCAAGTGCGACATGACAGTATTCAAAATATAATATGGTGACAACGCCATATTGTGAAAAAGAAAAAAAAATAATGTCGAATTATATTAAGTGGGGTATCGAAAATATAACTCACTAAAATGTAGAAAATAAAAACATGTATGTTAAAAAAAAACTACTAAGAAAGCAGTAAAAAGTTCCGAACAAGTCACTTTTCAAGCAGTCTGATGCAGTTTTTTTTTTTTTTTTTTTTTTTGGGGGGTGGGAAATCATCCAATGACTTCTTCCGCTCTAGGGTGGAGCGGAAGGGTGTGTCAGACTCTTACTGACTAAAACCCACCCCTGTTCCTCCCTGCCTCGAGTGCCCGGGGGCGAGGTAACTCTTTCGAATTTATCCTCCACCCCCGGGCAGGCACCGGCCGTGGCAGGCCCCTTCCCTTGGCTGACAACTCTTTGAGGCGCGCGTGGAACACTACGCGCCGTCGACTCTCGGGCCTGGTGCTGATCGGACGGCGAGTTACCCACTACTCGCCGTCCGCAGGCCCGGGTCTACGGTGGCCGGAGATCGTCTCGCGGCCCCTGGCGTCTCCTGCGGCGGTCGCGGCTGGGGGCGCTAGGGCGACTCGGCCGTTGCTGAGCCTCCCTAACGTGTGCCGCCTCCCTCTTCGCGAGCATTACTGCTTCGCAGAAGGAGGAGACGGCCTCCCATTCCCTCTCGCTCCGTACCATGGCCTGAACCAGGGCACGGCGCGAGAGGTCGCTGTCGCCTATCGCATCCACGAGGACACGGCGGTGCTCTGCCCAAGCGGGGCAAACCTCCACCGTATGCTCCACCGTGTCCTCTGGGCGATCCTCGCAGTGGAAACACTCAGGGGTAGTCTGATGCAGTTGGTGGCATGAAATCAATCATTTTTTTTTTTTTTTTTTTTTTTTTTTTTTCATTGATTTGTGTGGCCAATGTTACAGTTCGAACCATTTCCAGATTCCTTGCTTGACCTTTGGGGCTCTACAAGTTGAATGGGGGTACTCCAATAAGCCACAATGCGATTGCGGACCTACGTCCCAAATAATGTCTCATGATCTCATCTCTTATCATGCCCTCTGCAACAAAAACTATACTTAGAAAGACATTTACGAGGCAAATCTATCGACGTGGCTGAATTTTGGTCAAAGGACATTAATTTGATTTTGGAATCATTGATACGAGGAAGCAGAAGAAGAATAATAAAGGTCTCTATTTCTCAAGAATCGTTAGTCTCATAGAGTCAATTTAATTCTCTGCCCTTGTATAGTACTCGTATTTTTCAAAGTATTTAGGCCATTTAATGATTTTTATAACTTTGTTGTGAGCAGTGGCGGCCCAGTGAAAACGGCCGCGACTTACACGTGGTAGGTCGTGAGTTCAAACCCAGGCAGGCGCTTTACTTTGTGTAAATTATTTCATCACCACTGCTCTTAAAACGGTGAAAGAAAACTTCGTGAGGAAACCGGCATGTCCTAGAACCACAAATTCGAAGACATGTGACATCCACCAACCCGCATTGGGCCTGCGTGGTGGATTACGGCCTACACTTTCTGACAGAGAGCAGGCCTGTGCCCCAGCAGTGGGGACATTAAAAGGTTAATGATGATGATGATAACTGTGTGGAAGCTGTGGGCATATTTTTACCTACTTATTTGTCAGTTAGGAAGTTGGTGGTATTCCCACACGCCATTAAGTTTGACGAATACTTTAATAGAACTCACATGACCTAATTGCTGATAAACTGCTTGCCACGTAATAAATTAGGGTAAAGCACGATCGATTTTACGGTGAAAGGGAAGCCAAACACGGTATTTATTTCTAAATCTGCTGCTTCTGATAAATCTGGTGTTTCATTTCATTAATGAACAGACTGTTTTCGGCATGTCCAAATTTTATCCCTAGATTCATTTTAAGTTTTAATTATTGGTTGGACCCGATCTCCCAAACTTTAAGATATAGAGTCTTTCAGAAAAGCCCGTTTGATTGCTCCATCTTAACACGATGTCACAAATTAATTACTTAATTAATTATGTATATTTCTTTAACAAATCGCGCTGGTGATTCTAATCGTTTTCTGTAATCGGCTAAAGTTCTTTTTAATAAATTCAATAGATCATTGGAATTTGTCCAAATAAAACGTTATCTCGAAATCTCGTATTCACCATCGTTATCTTGAACATCAGTCGAATAAATATGGAGATCAGATTCTTAAAATTTATCGTATAAAATGTTAATCACACCAAACAAACGGTATACTTATTTCATTACCAAATCGATTAGCAACAGTTTGTAGGTACCTACAGTTAAAAGTTAAATAATAATATACAAGCTTTTTATACAAATGGACGTCACCCATTCATTACGATAACATGTGTATAGTGCGTAGTGCACAATGGATATGCTAATCGCGCGCTGAGATTACGATTAAACAATAATAGGGCCGGCCGTGCGCACTCGGCCGGCGATCGATACCGTACCATCTGGCTCGTTCTCGCGATCGCTGTACTGTAATGGTTCTACAAAAACAAGAGGAGATTATCATTATATGCAATGTTTATTTCCTTTCTTAAACAGCCTGTTAATTGTAATGTCGGCATCAAATCAAAACCATGAATAAAATCAACGTTGATCAATTTTCTTGCTAAGAAACTGTATACGGAGAGTGAAATTCATTGAAACGTAACACTGCTTACAGCAGCTGACAGAACAAACCACGCGATGCATTTAATAGAGAACCAGTCGAAAATACACGGGCTCAAACTTCAACGCACACGTTTCTCAGAAGGTATATAAACAAAGATGATAGACCGGTGGCACATGTTTATAATCGCAACGGTTCTAACAATCGCATGCGCAGTGTGAACTAGTGTTTACTTGTCAACGTGTTATTAGCGATAATTGAGATGTTTTCATTGTTTTTTTTGCTCTAAGTCATCGATCATGCAAATAACCTGTGTGATGGGCAATTTGACACGTCAATTAATGAAATTACCGAAAGAGTGATGCGTGGGTGTAAAATGTTTTTAAACTGTAAGTAGATTAGAATTCAATACTCTTTTTTTTCCTGATTAGTTATTGAGACAAATATGGTTCCCTCATCATTAAATAGTTAATATTGCCCTATAATTATTTAAAGAAACATGTCTGCAACGAACATTTTTATTTGAATTCACACAAACATCAACTAAATGTTGGTAAAGATGACGGCAATAATTTATGGTTGATTATTTGATTAATTAAAATAATCAGCTTGACATATTATTTTTAGATCACAGTTTCAACTTTTTTGCAGCATTTTCCTGTGGACCATAAAACATCCGATTTTTTTAGGAAAACAAAACCAAAAATATTGTAACAAAGTAAGGAAAAAGTTGAATCAAATGTTAAATTATCCTACCAATATATGATTACATCGCAGAAAATTTTCATTCTCCATAGAATCACAATAGAAAAATTTAAAACCTCCTTAGTCAATTTTGCACACAATAAAAACCATCCCTTCAGTCTCTCATGAGTTCAATATTGCATTAATGAGGTTCTCTAACAATGATATTTAATTCTGCACTGAATGCCAGTCGCGATGTCTTTCACAACCCTAGCAACTACACCATACAACACCCTTACCGTAGTAACAACAAGGTTGAAAATTAACTTGATTTGTAACTCGGTATGTTAATGTTAAGGGTTGGCATTACGGGGGTGAGTTCCCGGCACGTGCGCACGCATTTTGCGTATTACCTAAATAAATAGTAGGTTCTGCTTGTTTTGTTTGTGTTTGGCGGTTCTCACGAATTTGTTCTCGTTATTAATTCTTAAGCCGCCAAAAATTGGGCCCATCTGCTGAGATGAATGGAGGTTTCAGCAACGCTTTGACAATAACTTAATTTTGAAATGGGGCTAAACGGGATATTAAAGTAATCAAAGACACTGATCCCAATCTGTAAAATAAATACTATTTTAGGGTTCCCTACCCGAAGGGTAACCAACGGGACCCTTACTTAGCCTCCGCTGTCCGTCCGTCCGTCTGTCTGTCAGCGGACTGTATCTCATGATCCGTAATAGGTAGAGAGTTGAAATTTTCACAGAATGTTTATCTCTGTTGCCGCTATAACAACATAATATAATAAAAATAAATAAAAAATTAAAAGGGAAAATAAATTAAAAACTAATAATAAATAAATTAAAAATCTATTAAGGGTGTTAGAAACGTGTTCTTTTTTTACTTTTTTTGCTCGATCTTAATAATGGCAACAAGTAGACGCGTATAATCTTGTACGATGGTACGGAATCCTTCATGTGCGAGTCCGACTCGCACTTGACCGGTCTTTTTACTATTGATAGGCTCGCGCTGGACACCATCCCCACCTGATTGTAAGCGATTATGTGGTCGACGTTGAAGCACGCTTGCCTAGAAGTATCCTTTTAAAATGATTGATGTATGAATATGGTTATACTATAGCTAATCTACATCTTTTACCACCCTGTGTAAATTTTTGTTCATTTAAAATTAAAATTGTAATTTTTTTGCCTCCCTTTTCCGAACCTCTCTGTCCTGGATGATTACTGGCCAAGTTTACCCCGCAAACCTGATCAGTTCGTCACTTCATCACCTGAAGCCTAATTAAAATAATTATTATCAATTAATCTGCCTAGCCTTTTCCCAACAATCTTGGGATTGGCTTTCAGTCTAACCGGATGCAGCTGAATACCAGTATTTTATATGGAACGACTGCCTATCTGACCTCCACAACCCAGTAACTGGGTAATACGACACCCTCATCTGACTTCTCCCGATCTAGGGTGGAGCGGAAGGGCCTGTCAGACTCTTACTGACTAAAACGCACCCCTGTTCCTCCCTGCCCTGAGTGCCCAGTGGTGAGGGAACTCTTTCGAATTTGGTAAGACTGGTTGTCAGACTTTCGGGCTTCTGACGACCCGTAACGACTGTCAAAGATCCACGATTGTCAGCGCCGGACCAACGGCTTAACGTGCTTTCCGAGGCACGGAGGAGTCTCGGTATGTAAAGATGACCCATCCATGGACCAACCCCGGCAAGTGTACCTTAACCTGTAATTATTATATTAGTTATTAATTCAGATTGCGGTTATCGCAATACTTAACGTCACATTCGACATTTGGGACAATGAAATAACAATAAATCAAAACAATCGCAATTATTGTGCTAGTTACATAATTAAGCTTCTGTCCGTATCAAAATTATTACATAGTCTTTATTTACGTTAATATTCGATGCCTTATATTTCAAGCTGCTTTAGTAACAAACAGAACAAGATAACGAAACACTTGTAATCGTACTCATTTAAATACTTGTGTTGTTTATTGTCAATTTGTGAACAATAACTATATAATAAACTGACTTGACATTTTATGGTTCTAGAAATATTTGCGGGTTGATATTGGATGTGTGTGTAGAATGCTGTAGATTCACGTGCACATTGTTTCTGTGCGCGTATGCTATTTTCTATGACACCGAGCGCTCCGAGCTTACGTACACAGAAGAAAAAGTGTACCTACACGCCTTGGTGAGATAGATGGAACAACTACCTAATATTTTTATACAATAAAGTTTAAAGCACAATATTTCGAGTCTCGAAGTTCCGACCTAGTTACACCGGCTGTTATCAAGCGTCGACATTATTATTATTACGAGTTCAATGCGCGAAAATACAAAAACGTATTTAAAAAAATATACAGTTGTTCGCAGCAGCTGTCCACTCAGAATCCTAGTCCACTAAAGTAAAGCTAGTGGACCGTACAGAATACTAAATTAGCATAATCCATGTGCACACGTGTGCATGGCACGCGTCGCATTCATCTCGTCTGCTCAACCCTTTAGTGCGGCATTGTGATCACTGCCGATATAATGAGTTTGATTTGATTCATTCCAGTTTTATGTTGACGAACTGTTGTTGAGTATCTCGAGGGGAGACTATCGATCGAGGAATAGTGACCGAATTGTCGTGATATTTGTGATTGTATTTTTATTTGGTTGCATAGAGTTATTTATAGATGTGTTGTATTGTGGTTAGAGATCCCTTTATGCAGCTCGTGTTTCTATGACGGATTTTAGTTTTACAAATTAAATGGGGAGGACCGATTGTTTGTCTTTAAAAATAATGGTACGGATTCTCTTGTTCAATATCTAAATTGAAATTAGAGAATTGCTATCTTTTACTAAAAGGCAGTGCGAGAAAAGGACGGCTATAGCTATGCACTAAGTTAGAGATGTCAAACTAGTTTACGCCTTGCGCTTCGCCGTGTTTTTAGACGACATGTTTTTACGTGTACCCTTAATTTGTATGGAAATATTAGTTCAAAACAAATTTGACAGCTCTAATTTACGTCCGTCTCTTTCTTGTTTTATTAGAGAGAAAAAGAGCAATTATAGCCTAAATTAAGTTTTGTTTGTGCATAACAGAATCAACACCATTGTCTGAATAAGTCTTAGGTTGGTACTTGTGATTTATTAGTTGAAAACCCTCGATTAAGGGCTTTTTCTGTTGTCATGGCGACTGAGTGATTTGGAGTTGAGGAAGTTTCCTTTAAAACGACTTAGAATAAAAAGGAAAAGAAAGTAAAGGAAGGAAAAGAGGAGAAGAGGGAAAGGAAAGGAAGTACGGATTGAACTTCAAGGTTAAGCTACGTTTTCCGAGGTTGTTATGGTATATGGATGAGCATCCATTACATACTTACCTAGTTTCCTGCATGCCTCGGAAAGCACGTTAAGGCTTTGGTCCTGGCTGTCATTTGAACATCTTTGGCAGTATTTACGGGTGATCAGAAGTCAGAAAATCTTACACCAGTCTTTCCAAAGGGTTTTTATCCAGTTACTGGGTAGTGGAGGTCAGATAGGCTATCGCTCCATGTAAAATACTAGTATTCAGCTGCATTCAGTTAGACTGGAAGCCGACCCAAATATAGTAGGGAAAAGACTGGGCAGATTACAGAAAGACCAAACTTTTCTTGCTGATGGTCAAACCTATTTACGAAGAATCTTTATTAGGCTCGTGTTTGACCACTATCTCGCCTGATGGTAAGCGATGATGTAGTCGACGATTGAGCACGCTTGTATTTCTTTTTTGGAGGGTGGTAAATCATCGTGTCAGAGTTTTACTGACTAAAACCCACCCTTGTTACTTTAGTTGCCTATGTGCCAAGCGCCGCGGTAACTCTATTTTGAATTTATCCGCGACCCCAGGCAAGGAAGCACGCTTGCCTAGAAGTAACCTATTCACTCATGACTTAAAGACTCCCAGGTTCTAGTTATCAGGAAACACAATCTGGCACGGAATTCTTTCAGATGCACGCACAATGTATGTTCGTACAACAAATTTCCCATGAGCGAAATTAAATGTGCAAAGAGTCACTTTCAGTAATAAAATATTCGGCGAAGCTAGTAAGCAATAACCTTGGGCGGTTATGACGTGCCGCACTCGGCCGCCTGGCGTGTTCGCACACCCTACTGTACTACCCTTGTTTGTGAAACGTGTATAGCACGGCTGGATATGCCTTCGAAATTGCTCTTTAAGCTGTAGAGGCAAACACAGACGTTCAGTGTTTAGGGCAGGAAAAGCAGAGTATATTCTTCTTCTTCGTCGTCACACTCTGGGCAGAGTGGTCGTGGTAGTCACATCAGGGGTAGTCCTGCGGATGGCGAGCAGTGGGTAACTCGCCGTCCGATCAGCACCAGGCCGGTGAGTCGACGGCGCGTAGTGTTCCATGCGCGCCTCAAAGAGATGATTGTCAGCCACCACTGACGGAGCCCATCATGGCCGGTGCCTGCATGCCCAGGGGTAGCGGATAAATTCGTAACAGAGTTACCGCTCCCCTGGGCACTCATGGCAGGCAAGGAAGGAACAGGGGTGGGTGTTAGTCAGTAAGCCTGACACGCCATCCCGCTCCACCCAGAGCAGGAGATGTCATTGGATGATTCCCCCCTCTCCAAATAAAATAGAGGGGAGTGCCCCTTTAGAAGAGCTAACAGTAAGAGAGGAATGACGACGGGTTGTGAAGCTTGCCAGTCTTGCCAGAATGACGACGGGTTGTGTTCCTCTCTTACCGTTAGCTCTTCTCGTACATTCGTGGAGTGGACCGTGGATAGCCGTTTTGACTTGGTTGTTCTAACGCATTAGTGACCTGCGGCGCTCTCTTGTGCCTCAACTTTGCCCTGCGCCACAAGTCGCTCCTCAGATATGTCTTCTCGGCGTGTGATATGTCCAACGAAAAGCAGAATACGACATAAGACAATGGAGACGCTGTTTGATACAGAGTTCTTGGAGGATTGAGACGTTGGTTCGGAACTGTGTCCAGGTTATACCAAGCGTTCTTCTCCAGCACCATATTTATAAAGTGTCTTATCTTCGTTTATCAGAGTATGAGAGCTAATCTTTGTGACAATGCTATAGAGATTCGACACTTTTTTTTAACAAAGCCTTAAATCTGATGATATTATAATTTGATATCATACATGTTTAGCATGCCCATCATGATCAATCCATCACATCAATTAAAATATTACTCAAACTACGCACAGGCAGCAAAAAAAATCATTTAAAAATTCCTTCTAGTAGATTTGTATCTGCGTGACCAACCCTCCCGTACTCGCATATTGGGTTACCAGGCCCAAGTGTCGCCGGGTCGTGAGGGCGGGGCCCCGGGGCCCCGATACTATCGACTTTTATACTTTATTGATCATTTCGCCATTGACTGATAGTTTTAATCAAGTACATCGCTTTAATTAAACGTTTAAGTGAAATTTTAAATGGGTGATTGCCAATTACTATGCGAATTTAACACCTTTGAATTAAAGTTATTTATCTGATGTCAGTTTATGGTAAATGCTCGTAAATTATTTTATCTGTAAAATTTACATATAGTACATAGTTTCTTGGTTATTTATGACTGTTCCTTTTACCACGCCGTCCTTCGCAATTGCAATGTACTATTTCCTATGAACTTCATCCATTATTGCTCTGACAAACCCTTCAGATACGCCCAAAGAGACTGCCGAAACATAGCCAGATTGCGGACGCCCTTTTACTAGACTGTTGTTGCTGATATCGTAAAACCCAAACAGTTTAAATCTTACAATTTATTCGCCCACTCCTCATTAAAAGCTTTTAATAGGTAGGCTCTTAATCACCAATTTACGGCTTCATAAACTATTTATTTCCAAAAATGTATCGACCTTTTATCAGCACCCCAGGAACGTTGTATACCCCATCGACACGACACCCCTCGAGACTCCGCGCAATATAATAAGAACCACGTAGGTTTCCTACTTCAATTACTTTAATAACTAACCATTGTGTACCGCTGGTTACTCGAAACCATTGACTTTTAAACTTAAATTGCCTCTTAAAATGTATGCAACTTTATTAACGTTCCCTAACCCTTTTCATTTAGCAATTTGTGGGAAGGTTTTTGGATATAAAATTTGATATTATTATTCGAACTTCAAGGCTTGGTGCCAATTACTAAAATAATAAAAATTAAAAAAAATACAAAATATTATAATAGTGTGATTTTCATTTTACAAAAACAGAGTCAGAGCTGCAGGAAACGAGTAAAAGGAAGTTGTAACATCCCCTAGGAATTGATAGGACAATAACAGCTTTTATCCTAATATCTATTCTAAATGTACCTTTTAAAACTACAGAAATTAATCATGCAAGCCTCAGCTGTTGAAGGGAACCTCTCAAAGACTCTTTACTGTCTCAGAGCTAAGGCACAGTGACATGCCATGGCTTACTGTGTCCTAAACTCTAAAACATTCGCCATCATGTTATAAAATCCATCCTTATTCCTGAGAAATAAGGTCCAAATTACTTTACCTCGACTAACTTGGCTTCTACGACAGAATACGGTAGCCGAGATTTAGGGGTGTCAACATCTATGAATTATAAGCCAGAAAATGTCTATAAACAGCAAAATTTCCTTTAAAGCACATTTAGATGATATTTTTTTTTTTAATGTAAACGTGTTTATTATCAAGTACATTTAGTAAAGAGGTAAATCATAATTTCGTGTAGAGTCTGTATTTCTGTTTATGGCTTGAGGCCGCAATTACCGAAATGATTTATGTTCAGTTTTGATCATATTGAAGTTACCTTATTCGCGTCAATATTTTTGACAAAACAAGAGTTAATTTGTTAAATTTTGGGTACAAAAACCTTCACGTTTTTGCAGGGTTATAAACGTATGATTGGCCTTCCAATTAAAATACATAAAAGACTGACTGATGTACACCTACAGAAAAACATTTATATTGCTAAAAGGTAGCTGACATACCGAAAACTAAATGGCACGGCAGGTACGAAATTTCTTTAAAAATAATAAATCTAATTTAACTCTCCAAAAAGTTTGGAAGCAAAAGAACAGGTTCAAACGCTATCGCCGGCACTTGGACGCCTTAGAATATGGTGTACAAAAGGACCAAGAGAAAAGGACCAACCCTAATCCGGGAAGGGTCTGATTGCTCATTAATCACGAGCGCCTGTAATTACCGCGCCGGCGCACAACGAAGCCGCCGTAATTTGATTTTAGAACATAGAAATAATGCATCGCGCCCAAAATTGCTTTCGTCAGAATGACGGTTAATTGAAAATTAGGGTCATTTATTTTTAAACATTTTGCTCAATACACTGTCTCAGTAATGCGAGTTGTTTATTAAATTTTCGTCTTAAACTCTTTAATTAAAACATAAGGCAAATAGAAACCTTTTATTGTAAAGTTCAAGAACTTGATTTTGTATTTAATTGAAATAAAATATTTACTGCTTCGTGATTATTTCATTGCTAGTTGGATTAAAAATAGCAGTTTTTTTGTTAAGACAATGAATGCAGGCGCCACGCCCATATCAAATTCAAAGTGCCTAACTGTCAATCTTTTTGCTGGATGCACGTATCATTTATAAGAAGAAGTAACACAAAAAGTTGTTATTACAAAAAACCACAATGCAATTAAAATTTCCATATTGTGCTTGCAAATTATGCTGGCTTTGAAGTCGAGTAATAATCGCAAACTCATTGGAGTGTTAACTTTGTGTGAGGATATAATATCATCGCTGAATGCACGTTATTGAATAATTCCATAGGACCATGATTTATGGATTTTAATACCTCTCTCCCTGAGTGTTTCGACCACCTGCCTAAAAACCGGATACAATAAATTACAAGAAAACAAAACTTGTATTCACCCCTTTGAACAAAGGGGATCGTTAGTCTCGTGCCATAAACGTGCGTTTGATCAAACGATGTCCTGAAAATATATAACAAAAATTGTTCTTAATCTGATCAAAGGTAGCAAGCTCCAACTAAAGACAACAGTTTATAATATGGAGCTGCGATGGTTGGAAATAAATCTATTCTGTGGCGAAGAGTTTTGGGCTTCATTTTTTTGATGAACGAATGAATGACTTCCCCTCGCGTCCTTTTGATAGTCAAAATTAGCTAGGGAACTAATGAACTTGTTACGGACATATATCAAACTGCAGAACGTAGTATTTGATCACATGAACACGAATAGGAAGGCAATAAATTGCTGCCTACAAAGACACCAGACAAGACAAATGCGAGGTGTTAGATTGCGGTATGCTCTAACTGGCTTGTTGAGTGGAAATACAACAGGAAACGATCTGAACAAGCTCTGGACACCGCTGGAGGTTAAAATAAAGTGGATTAACGGGAGAATCGGAGACTGGGACACGACTGTTGCTGCTTTTCCAAACAACTCCGTACACATGACGCAAGATCTGAATCGTGAACCCGTTTGCACTTGTTATCAAGTGTTTACATCGGGATAAAACAGTTCGATTTCGATGCTTTTGCCGAAGACACTCCAAATATGTAACCATAAATTTTGCCAATGCATAGTTATTTTCTTTCTGCGACATATTTTTAGGGTTCTGTACCCGAAGTACTAAGCCTTCGCTGTCCGTCCGTTTGTCCGTCTGTCTGTAAGCGGGCTGTAATCTCATGATCCGTAATAGATAGACAGTTGAAATTTTCACAGAATGTGTATTTTATATTGCCGCTATAACAACAAATAATAAAAATAAATTAACAGGGGCTGCTAGAGACGTGTTTATTTTTCGTGTTTTTTTTTGACGTGTTGCTCGATCTTAATAAAAAAAGCCGTATACATAATCGTAATCTTATAAGCGTATAATCTTGTTCGATGGTACGGAACCCTCCATGCGCGAGTCCGACTCGCACTTGGCCGGTTTTTCCTTCTCTATGAAATCCATCCAAAGGTGTTATCTGTAGAAGATCGCTTTTAGCGATAAGACCGCCCATTACTACACCCTGTTAATTCTTAAAGCTCCTATTGTAATTTGTTGAATCCTAAAATTTCAATATTTTCTCAAGAGTTTTGCAAAAGCTTTTTACTTCTGAATAAAATCAATCAGTGTTTGGACGTATATTTTTTTCGGCAGCATTTCAGTATTGATTTGCGGCTGTGATTGGTCCCTCCAATCAGGGCGGACGCGACAAGCATATCAGCTTTGGGGTAAACAAAATTTACCAAATTGTGTATGTAATGTTGGTCGCTGCACTCGTTTAGTCTGCTTGTTAATGAGTTTCCAATTAATTGAGTACACGCAGGCCCTGCGGCATTTTAAGTTTTCGCTAAATAGTAAGCTGATATACGTTTGCCATTGGAGCTTTCGAGCTGCACCTAAGAATGATGACTCATGCAGTCTCTTAGCTCATACTTGTATTTTCATACTAGTTGTTTCGGTTTCTTTTAATATCAATAAACTATCAATATGTTGGGTGGGCGTAATTCAATAAACATAAAATTGCAGTTATAGCTAGTCTCACACCTTATTTTGAAACATGATCCGCTGACAATCTTACTTCTTATTTAATAATATTTTTAAAGTCCATATCATAGTTTTCAATTAAATTACTTCGTGCTATATTGCCGTCTATTCTCCTGTAATTGGTCTTAAGTTTCTGAACAAATTGATACGGTCACTGTTACATAAGATGTATCTTTTCAATGTTATCGGAACTCGCACCGGGTACCAGGCAACCAGAACTGAACAGGAAGTTAGCGTGAAGGGACCATGGGGGCCCAGTACGCTCACAGAATATTAAACAGCTCTTACAACTTCTGAAAGCTTGGTACGATAACGAATTTTCTTTCGATCGTACTTTGAACACTTGTCGTCTCACTGACACACTATGCGAGTGAGAGGGATGGGACACCAGAAACGATCGAACGTTGTACAAATTACCACAGTATTGATACTTGCAGTGGTACTAATGAACGGAATTGTTGTTCTGCTAATTCCATTTGTGAGGATGTGAACAAAGCTAATGCAATGTGTGTTTGTTACAGGTAATGCACCAAATGTGGCTGTTAAATGCTGGAAATTGAATCGGACGACTCATACGTTTGGTAACGTTTAATTAGGGTTTTTTACCGTTTTATTTATAAAAATAACTAATCATGTGTCATAAAAGTTTTTGCATTAATTTATTCTTCCAATAAAACTCGAATTCACACAGTCCAAGCCAAAAGGGCGTACATTAGTCTTTATATTCCGTACCGGGTCTAATCGCCTGAGGTCAACGGCAGCGCAGGTACCGGGATTTTTTGTATGCCCCCCTCGCTTCCCACCACCACATTCCTGCCTAACCCCGCGGGCTACCGAATTTAATGTTTTAATGTCATTCTTTTTAGGAAATTGATTTACTTCGATACTTGAGTAACCGGTTATTCGTGTTGACACACAAAATATTTGTAAGTGATTATGGTGTTGATTGATTAGTCTTGATTTTGGCTTTTAATATGATGGGAAGAAATATAATTTAGTGTAATACATTTATGTGGTATAGGAGTGTATAAATACGAGGACCTCGTGGCTAAAGTAATAACAGCCGCACGGGTCGATCCATCAGGTTAAGCTACGCTTGCCGGGGTTGGTCCATGGATGGGTGACCATCTTAACATACCGAGACTCCTCCGTGCCTCGGAAAGCACGTAAAGCAGTTGGTCCCGGCTGTCAATCGTGGATGTTTGACAGTCGTTACGGGTCGTCAGAAGCCCGAAAGTCTGACAACCAGTCTTACCAAGGGGTATCGTATTACCCAGTAACTGGGTTGTGGAGGTCAGATAGGCAGTCGCTCCATGTAAAATACTGGTATTCAGCTGCATGCGGTTAGACTGGAAGCCGACCTCAAGATAGGTGGGAAAAAGAAAAGGCAGATTAATTTTTTAGGTATAGTTAATTTTACGGGCACCGCATCCGTAACTGAAGTTATTACTTAAATCATAAAGTTAATAATTATTGCTGTAGGAAATATTAATTTAAATAAATGGAAAATTAAATGTACAAGGCAAACAGAAGGAATCACTTTACGCCTTGTATGGTTTGTAATAATAATGGTGTTGTACAAACGTTTTCTTATTAAAAATAATTAAACTCACAAGACTGTTAATTTCACACTGCATTTTAATGAATCTTTAATTTCTTACTAATTAGTATTTTCTTCGTAGAACTATGAATTATTAAATTTAAAAAAACAAGGATAAAGTCAGAAAAAGATGCTTATTACTACTAAGTTATTCGTAGACACTGTAAATAGACTTACACCGAATCGTTATAAATTGAAATTTTATTCCTAACTTCAATGTAAAAGTTCGGTTTAATAGAAATAACTTAAAAGATGTAAAAACAAACTCATAATAATATCAACATTACCTACAAATGAGTATGAAAACAACTCATTGGGCATCAAAAAATTCATCCACAACGCTGTCAATGGAAAAAGTGCCCAGAACGCTAGCAGCATTGCCACATTGAATAACAATGCTTATTCTTTGGCCAAAGAAAAGCCTAGCCCTCTGAGCCTTTAGACAAAATACATTTCTGTTAACGTTTACGCTAACGCTCCGTGCAAAATGTATGGCGACGACATTACTGGGCGTGAGTCACGTGACAGTTCTCTGTCTAACGCTTCGTGCAAAACGTCGTTGCCATAAATTTTGCACGAAGCGTTAGCGTTAACGTTAACAGAAATGTATTTTGGCTAAGGGGGCTGGTCACGTGAAGAGTCGACTAACAGCTTGCTGATATGCCGAAAAACTCGATGAGCACTCGGACCCCATGGCCCTAGTGTTTCAACTCCAAACGGCTCAAACATGTAACGCCCAATAAGGTTGTTATATTTGCGCCGTTTGAGGTTTTCTGCACCTGCAGCAGCCGCCAGCACAGCCCGCCGTGCTAAGAAGATGGAATAGCGCAAGGGTGTCACACACTTCAATGTTAATCTTTGAATGTTTTTACTTGAGGTCTGGAGGACACTCAGGGCCGATGCCTGCCAGGTTCGTGGAAGAGATGAAAGAGCCACCGCGGCCCTGGCAAGGCAACTGAAGGAACACATGTGGGTTTTAGTCAGTAAGAGTCTGACCTCTGACCTGACGCCAGCTCCACCCAGAGCGGGAGAAGTTTTTGTTGAATTCCAAACCAATAAAAAAACCGGCCAAGTGCGAGTCGGTCTTGCACACAAAGTGTTCCGTACCATCATCATCTTCCTGCCCTTATCCCATGTTACTTGGGGTCGACGCAACTCGTTTTTTTCTTCCATTCTGTCCTATCAGCCGTCACGCATCACTAACTCCCTTTTCTTTCATATCACTCCTCATACAATCCATCCATCCTTTCTTTGGCCTTCCTCTCCCTCTCCATCCATCCACATTTATATTCATAACTCTTTCAATTACATGTAGTTCATCCCTCCTCTTTACATCACCATACCAAGATAAAAGGATTCCGTACCATAAACCGAAAAAAAAAAGTTTTTTTTTGGGCTGTATCTCATGATCTTCGACTGTGTAATTTCAAAATTAACAACAAAATTTCGTCTGTGTAGCTATTACGGATCGTAAGATACAGCCCGCTGATAGACAGACGGACAGCGAAGTCTTAGTAATAGGGTCCCGTTGGTTACCCTTTGGGTACGGAACCCTGAAAAGGTCACTCAGATATTCGGCATTTTATTTAAATGCTGACAGCGCTACAGGTCATTTAAAAATACCTTTAAACATTCAAAAGGCCCATTTTTCTACACTACAACGTTTTATGAAAAAAAAAAAATGATAGGTCAAAGGGGTGGTGCGCAACTGAGAGAAAAAAAAAGAAATTCATCCCCGTTTACAGTTCCAATTTTGTTTTCCATTCGGCTATTTTCAACGTTCGCTGTTATCGATAGCCTTTTATTTTAATGGATAAATCCGAAAACATTTGTTGTATTGTTTGACGGATTTGTAACAACAATAGGCAAGTGATTTTTGATATCGGCTTTTCTATCCAGGAATTCAATGTATTTTTTGTGTCCGGTGAACTGCACTATATTTTAGTGTCAGGTTGTGAAGTTCTGTTCTCTATTTAAACCGTCAGGCCCCTCGCGTCTCCCTAAGGAGATTTTAAGGAGGTTTTTAATTGTGTCTGCTAATGAGGGGCTTGACGGGTAAGACGCTTTCGACTGTGAGTACATACCACGAGTGACAACTGACAAACGTTCGTTTCGCGCTACTTACATTCGATTACGTTTCAAACAACAACACAACAACAAACAAACAAGGTGGACCAGTGACCTGGTGAGGGTGGCGGGAATCCTTTGGATGTGAGACACACAAGACCGGTCTTTGTGGCGACACTTCGGCAGGCCTATGTCCAGCAGTGGACGTCTTTCGGCTGAAATGATGATGATAAAATAAACAAGGCAAGTTTATCTCTCGTAGTATACTGGCTGAAATGAATGAACGAAGGCGATACTAAGCACAAACTAGAGATGCTCAAAATAGCATTTTATTATCAAAGCGTTCAATAAATTCCGTTGTTTCGTAACGTCAGCCTGAATAACATAATTTATGTAAATATATTTAAAATCTGATTTCAATACTACGAGTATTTCGTTGGTGTAGGAATGTTCAGTTGAAAAAGTCTTTTAATATGTTGGCGGATTTAAATATCACACTAGTGTCTGACCAAACCGTTACCGAATGTTCGGCTTCCTTTCTAGTTTCGGCCGAAACCGAAACTCGGGGCAACAGAACCTCTGACAAAAATTTAAAATTTTGTCCTTGTAAAAGTAATCAATCAATCTGCCTAGCCTTTTCCCTACTATCTTGAGGTCGGCTTCCAGTCCAACCGGATGCAGCTGAATACCAGTATTTTACATAGAGCGACTGCCTATCTGACCTCCACAACCCAGTTACTGGGTAATACGATACACCTTGGTAAGACTGGTTGTCACACTTTCGGGCTTCTGACGACCCGTAACGACTGTCAAAGATCCACGATTGACAGCCGGGACCAACGGCTTAACGTGCTTTCCGAGGCACGGAGGAGTCTCGGTATGTAAAGATGGACATCCATGGACCAACCCCAACAAACGTAGCCATATTTGCCTGAAAATAAAGGAATATTATCATTATTATTAACCTGATGGATCGGCGAGCAGCGAGTAGCGAGTGTGTAGTTTCGATAGTTTTATCGCTGGGCTTTAAGCGAGTGTTCGAGTGCGACGTGCGATTACTCGCCTCACTCGCTCGGGTTGGTCTCCCGGCGTGAGTTCTGACCACCGAGCGAGCATCGCTGAGCGAGTAATGGCTCAATTACACCTTCCGATTTCAAAGGACCCAATTTAGGAAACAGGAAGGTGTAATAGCAGTTAGAGCAGTTAGTGTTCGATTTAGTGAAATTGAAAGGTCCTGATTTGACTTCCTAAATTGTGTACGATTTAGGATAGTGTAATCGCATCACTATGGATTAGAGCTAAGTGTTGCCAATTTAGCGACTTTGTCGCTACAAATGGGCTATTAGTATTTTTATATATGTTTAAAATTAAATTAAATTTCCCAAGGTGCCTTTCCCGGAAAAAAATCTAAGTCCGCTCTTTTTCTTTTTTTGGTCCACTTCTGGTAGAATCAGTTTTAGAGACTTTCTAGCGACTTTTGATATTCTGTCTAGGGGCTTGAATTTGTAAGAGTTGGCAACATTGCCGATTTAGGAGTCTAATTTAGGATAGTGTAACCGCTAGCTTCCTACTTCCTAGTTAGATTGTTCCTAAATTGGGCCCCTTGAAATCGGAAGGTGTAATTGAGCCTTATGCTTTGATAGCTCTTGACGCTCAGCGACAAAATTGTGGAGCGATTCCTCGCCGGCGGTGTGTACAGTCAGCGATCAACTATTGATATAATATGCATCAATTTTGTTTACAAAATAGCCGAGAGTTAGTTGCTTCCTCGCGGTGGGACAACTGCCTAAAGACGCTAATTTCGGCCAAGTCGAATTTTCGGCCACTTTTTGGGCCGAAACAGAAATTTCAGCCGAAACTGGCCGAAGCCTTCGGTCGGACACTACTTATATCACACCGTTCTCATATTGCAGTTGAACAGCCGTACGTCCGTCAGTCAGTCCCTTGAATGAAATACGATCCCTACCATATTTTATACATTAGTTTACTGCCATAACAGTAATTACGGAAAATATAAATATCATACATTTTTATGGATGTATGTTTGACTTCTTACAAGTTAGGCAGTCGTTCAGATGTAGTCATCCAAGTTATAAAGAAAATTTTATGCTAATGTCCAATTTAATGTTAGTGTAAATCAATCTTACGTTTTAGTAGTCAGTAAAAACGACACTGAGTGGCGGATTAAAATTTACACATCGAAAACATCTTCAGGCGGATAAAAACCTCTTGCTAGTAAAAGTTTACATACATTAGCAGACTTATTTATAAAACTCACTAACCTTAGGCTTAGTTTAAGAAGGAACAGGGGCTGCGATTCTCCATACAAATGTATTCCCCTTTTTTCTTCCTGAATAATGACTCTAGAGCAATCAATTATTTTTCGTAAAGTCAAGGTCTGCTGTAGACACGTCCCTGTCATTTCCTTTTTTTATCTATCTTTCTTCCAGGTAGAAAATATCGAAATAAGCACCTGCGAATCAGTGTTTAAACTAAACACATTGTATTTTTTTTCTTTCGACTCCATAAGCTCGTCTAACAACATAACCAACAAGATAACTTAACAAAGCATGAACAATGAATCAGTTTAAGACGGAAGCGCCAGGGTAGCCCCCGAGATTATTTTTTTTACGTTTTTTGCAATTTACAGGTCAGTGTCAGGATTGCATCTTGGTCAAAATATGATTCGCGGTCGTAGCAAGTATGTATTTATAGAATGATCTTCCTGCCCTTATCCCATGTTACTTGGGGTCGCCGTAACACGTTTTTTTCTTTCATTCTGTCATAACGGCCGTCACGCTATCACTAATTCTTTCATATCACTCCTCACATAATCCATGTTTATAGAATTATAATCATTAAAATCATCAATACAAGTCTTTCAGTTAGAATTGATGTCAGATGTAGTATTTCATGAAATCATAAAATTTGGCATCAATTCTAACTGAAAGAGTTGTATTGATGATTTTAATGATTACAGTTCTGTAAATACGTATTTGCTACAGATGATTCGCGGCTGTAGCAAGTACATATTTACAGAACTGAGACCAACATACAACGTGAAACTGACCTGCAAATTGCAAAAAACGTAAGAAAATTTGAATTTCGCGGGCTACCCTGGCGCTTCCACCTTAACAAAGCATGAACAATGAATCAGTTTAAGCTAGCTATTAGTTGCGTCAGACTTAGCCCTGCGTCTGCGTCGCAAATCGCAACACTCGGAGTGCGGTAAGCGGGTCACGGAACTGGGACTCGCCCACTTAGTTCCCATAGCGAACGGAAATACATAGTACCACAACAGTACCTACACGTAGTAGGAAATACTCATTCCGAAGCCGATTACTCACTACCGGATCGGCCATTGATAGATTTTTATTCACAGTTTCATTGAAGTCTTGAAATGAAACTGGTCTTTCAATCATCGTGGCCAATTCACTAAACAATTACACATTGGCCAGCCTTGGCTCGGTCATTCATTTATTTTCGTTCCATTGATCTGTTTTTACTAGTCCGTTACATAAAGTCTAGTTCGTTCTTGAAAGCGTAAACGCTATTAATTACTGTAATAGGAGATAAATTACTGTCCCTGTTCATCGCAATAAGTATTGACGTCAAATCGTTTATTTTCAATTCCACCTTTCTACCTTGAGAAACTCAAGAACAATGTAGTCTTCCAATGAAATACTTAAATTAAAACTTTTAACGTGACCTCACTGAAAAGTCCAAGGCCAACGTTGTTCGTTCATTTCATTGTTCTACCAACCAACCCATTGCTCTACAAGTCGATATTGTAGCCATACTAGCTCATTCTTAAAACCGATATCAAGTCCCCTCATTGCTAATTCATTCCCATATTACACACGATCGAACCGCTAACGTCGTCGGCGGTCATTCATAGATTTTTATTCCATTGAAGTCTATTTGTCGTACTCTTCACGTGTATTAGACATACTCGTAAACAATAAAAGCGTCTTTTCTTATATGGAAGTGAATCTATAGCGACCGCGAATACTGATGCGCATTGAAGAACTTATGTTTATTCATCATTCCGGATTAATATTACATTGAATTCATTAGTCACAAAGCTGACCAGCAATACTTCATTAATTTCTGTTTAATTTCAAAAGCATGTTACTAATTAATTATAACCATCAACAGAACTAAAATACCCAGTGTATGAATGCATTATCCAATACCAAACATATTAATATTTAATTATTGTTTGTTGTATCACTCGTTCATCTTTTGCCGTCGTTTGATTGCAATTTTTAATATCGCAGCGAGGGGTCAGTGTTTCGCGAAATACTTTAAATGAAATGCCCCGGGAATTCCGGGATTGAACAAAGCATTGTAAAGAGTGATTGGAGGTTTTCTGCTATGTCATGCCATTGATGAGTGGCGATAGCCTTTGAGAAATCAACTTAGTCACAGTCTCAGCTTTCCGTTTGCTTCGGTGACGCAATTAATCATTTTTCTCAGGTGACTAAGAAGAATCTTTATTTTTTTTTTCTTCATCTCAAATGAGGACAGGAAGTAAGAATTATTTCAACTGATGCCTCAGTTCATTATCACAGTTGTATCTCTTCATATTTACACTTGTAACTTCTCTAAACCTCGGCCCATCATCGTCTTGATAATCTACATCAAATATTTGTGCTGGGCTTTGGGTGTTGTTCGCTCTTGGGAATGACTTAAACATTCAGGGATTAGACGGGTAAATTTGTATGCCTTTACTGTGTTTTGAACTAAATCCAGGTATTAAACATCTGTGGAGATTAGAAGCAACAGAAATTAACCTTGTAGCTGTAACTACAGTAGTATACATTCGAGTGTTATCTGCTTCTCAGAAGTAATTACTTCCTATTCATAGCAATCTTTATAGATCTAAACACCAGAGCCCTTTTTTCTAATTCCTTATAAGAAAACAGGTATATTACCAGCAGGAAAGTAAAAATGTAATAATTTGAACTGCGTGCAGTGGCGTTGACCCTAGCTTTGTTTACCGTCCGCATCTACCGCTGTATTATGGCTTGTTTATCTGTTCCGTTGAAACACTAGCCTCAGCTGTATTGATATACGGATCTCTGAATGCTTTGATTCATCATCCAGCACCATATACAGCATTCGTAAGACCGTCTGTGTTAGTTTGTTGGCTGGAAGATAACAAAATCTCGTGCTAATATTGGTTTTAGGTTTGATCAAAAAGGCATACATGATTTTGAAGGTTTGTGGAATTAATTCCTTTGAAATGTATGCTCAAAGCTTTCCATCATGGTACCTAACTTTTTATGGCTAAAATAACAATTCTACTTAAACAAATTGTTCCGAAACTGTATTTCTCGTTTAGTAATAACAAAGTAATAATGGACTGTGGGTAGGCTGGCGTGCTCCGGTGTTGCGTCCAAGTGACGTGGCGTTTGACAAGTCACGCACTCCAAAACATAACTCGTGTGAGAGAATAAACAACTGGAAGCACCAACAAGTGTTCCGCTACAGTGGGAATGAGCGTGGAATTCTGGTGGGCGGCTGCCACCTCCAGATAATTACTATCATTCAACGATCGCTACTTGTCGCGTTTCCAATTTTCCACTACCTTAAAATTATGCCTCAAACCTGTCCAACCGTATCGGAGTATTAAACTAACCACAGAAATGTATAGCTCTTAGATTGGCTCCTGGCTCTAACGACACTTGATGAATTGCTTCGCAATTACCAATGCAGAACTTAACAGCTTTATATTATACACCTGTACTGTTATTAATAAACAGGTTGAATGAATGGAAATTGTTTGATAAATCTTTCTCAGAGCGTAGGATTAAAATGAACGTAACATCGATCGAACAAAACTTTACGGAGTCGAGTTTCACAGTCACAAAGAAAATGTGAAACCAAGTTTCCTATTAAAGAAAGTATCGATAAAGACTGTGAGTAGGTTTTGAGCAATAAAATGCAGAGTTATAAATAAAGGTTTAAAGTACACCTACGTTAGCAATAAACCTTCAGTTGTGACTGGTAACATGCCAGGGTCGTCATTGTAGGTCGATGCAGTTGCTTGATATAAGCGTCACCTTTTCTTATGCACCACTTGGCACAAATATTGAGATGACAGCGGATTAGAAAGTGATTGATGTATATATGCATGGCAAGCCGTGTGATGAATGGTAAACCGTCCTAAAATATTCAATGTGCCAAAAGAGCTTTTGGATAACATCCATAAACATTGAGACTTTCGACGTTTGAGTGTGACTTTGAGACGGAACGACAAAATTCCTCACCAAGGTGGGAAGGTACTATGTGAAGAAGTTTCATAAAAAACTACAAAGTTTCCAGAAATGAAACTGTGATCAGTTTATGACTTACATCGACCCTATAACGTCAAAGACAAAGACGAAGCGGTGAGTGGCGGTAAACACAAGGGTTTATGGTGCATGCACCGCCCGACCTTGAGGCTCCTAGTGTAGCATTATTGGACGCCCGACCAACCAATGACATTACCACGCGCAATCGTCATGATTACCTACATACAATGTAGACCGTGGAGGGATCCAATTTCAATGTCTGATAAACATATTGAATGGACATATTCGAATTCAGAAGGCTGAGAATAAAAACCTAGGTTTATTATCTGCACACTGTGGGTAAAATGTTGCATTAAGTTATTTGACGGGATGTGAGTAGTAAATGGTTTGTTTCGTATCTTTTTACAAAAGAAATATTAAACTGTTGCCCTGTTAACAGTGGGATGTCGATGTGTGTCGTCGTGGTTCGCGGCTCTCAGTTCTCCGAAGTCTTCAAATACGTCTGGCCGCTCGATTTCTTCTCTTTTCTGAAACTGAGAATGCAGAGAGCATTTGTTTTCAGTAACAACTTAAAATTATAACATACTGAGAATTATTAAAAATAACCTGTACAAGAAACAGTTATTATTATGTAGGTTACTTGTCTTAAACACAGCATGGCGGAACGTGCTGTACTAAAGTGGGTACTTTATGCACCAAGGCTCCACCGAAGTATGTACAAGCTACTGGAACTGACACTGGATGCACCGCAGCCACGCTTACGCATGCATTAACCTGCGCAACTTAGTACCAGTGATTGCTTGCATTTCATTAACGTCTTTACGACAAACCATAATTATTATGTCCGTTAATATAAGAAGTTATTACATCGTCGGCCTCGTGTGAAATAGCTGACCGAATATGCTTTTGATTCGATTTTAACAAATTTGTGATTCTTAATGCTTTTACAACTATTTCGATTGATATGGTACAAAATATGCTGCGTACCGGTAATAAACTACTTCCTAAATAAGGACATAGTCATGTCTCGTTCGATGTTTAGCAATTATTTCTTTATTAATGACTTAATACCGGTCCAGTCTTTAACCGCGATACCTTCTTTGGCTGAGGTGTCAAACACGCTCTTACTATCGAATACGGCGTTACCTATCTCGTCCCTTTACCAAGAAGTTTTGTTACCCCTGTAAGGGGTCTGGTGCGATAACATCTACAAGTAATTTCTTGTCTTGACTGAGATAGCACTTGTTTAGCAATAGTTTCAGTTCTATATCAGCGTTTCCAGCTAAAACAATAAGTCTTTGTACATTTGCATTTTATTATTCGCCAGCATTGATTTACAGCGCCCCCTTAACGTCTCCACTTTCAACGAAACGTCCTTTTGTTCCGGACGACTAAGTTTTTCCAAAGAGCTTTGTCTTGACATTTCTATTGTTGAACATTTTCTTGGGCTGTAAAATAAACAGTTTGACTTTATTGCTCTTGCTTTCTATTGTTGTGCACCTATTTAGGTAATCTATTGGTTGTTTTAAAATTTGTACTTTATTTGATGAGTTATAAGTCAGAGAAACCGAGCAGGGTTTATGTACTTTTCATGGACAAGCATTGTGATATTTTACTGTGCTTTTAAAGCCCTTTAAAGTTTATATTGCTGCCAGCTGATCTCGGAGGTGATAAAATGTTTTTAAACCACGGAAAATACATTCCGAGTCTGGGACGGGATATGAGAAATTCGACATAAAAGATGACAAACACGTCAAAACTCGAAATCTAAACTAAAATAGTTCTACTGCACTTGGTAACCCAATTCCACCCAATCCAAGTGCAGATAACCTATTTCCTTCAGCAGAGGAAACAGCGAGCGGCGTGCGATAAGAACAAACTGAAGCACTTACATTTTTCTTTCTAGAACAACATTGTTACATGAACTACATAAACGTATGTAAGTACATATAGGTACATAGTAACCCGCAATAGGTATACAATACATGTGTAGTGTAGGTATTAAACGGTTTCAATTTACTCGACCGACATCAGCTGATTACTACGAGCGGTGACGTAATGCGCTCTAGTACGATTGTTTGCTCGTGCGCACACGATGCGTTTGATAACAGTATCGGATCGTACGCTACACGTCATGACTGTTACATTATTATATTACTGGCTTGTGCCAGCGGCTTTGCCTGTTTGGAATTTAGTACTCCCCTAACTATAAATTATAGCTTAAGTGCTATTCCAGATGATTATTTTTTCGAAAAGTCGCGGACACCAATGACATCTATATGTATATGTTGTTTACATACTAAACCTGCTTTAACACTGTGAAGTTTTTTTTTCTCTCACTTATGGGAATGCTGAGAAAATGGGGTAATTGTATTTTAGTTTATTTTCGTTATATTTCGCAATGTTATTTTAAGTTACGTTCAAATTAATCATTAAAAATATTATATTAATTATAATAGTAATTAGGGCCCGGTCACAGTAACAAAATAAACAGTTTAGCTTCCTACCTATGCGACACTCACCTTTATTTTATTTTTTTCGCCCCTCTCTCACTCGGGTATTTTCACTGCCAGTCATTTGCACTTGTCACATCCAGATTCGTTCAGCCATTCTGGCGTGATTGAGTAACAAACATCCATAGATCCAAGTAGTAGGAAGTAGGATAGGATAGTCATTAGTCATACTTAAAAAAGTGTGACGGAAACTATAAAGGTGAAGTAAAATTAATTACTACATAATTAATTTCACTTATTTTTAATATAACTGTGGCAGGTGCTACATACGGTCTATAAAACCTGATACCTACTACCTTTTATAAAATATTTTAATACCTTTTTATAGTGATACTTTTTAATTAGCTCAATTAATTTATGCTATTGACATAATATTATGAATATTCATTTCATTATGGTCGTGTGCTATAAAAACCAAACAAAGGTATTCGTTGGCGGGTAGAATGACACTTTAACCGTCAAATAAAAGGTTAGGTGTTCCGTCTTGCCCCCCATAAAGCCGATAATTCATTATATGCACGGCTAACGTCTGAGGAATTTATCGTTAATTATTTCTGAAGAGTGGTGTTCGAACAGCGCATTGTATAGTGTGAAGTTCTTTACCCGTGGCGTGGCTGTGTATGAGCGCCACGAAGTTTAGTTAGTTGAGATTAGAAGTTTATTTTTCTGAGTCAACCATATTGATATTAGTGACCACAGCGCTCACAGGCGTTCCGTGACAATTTTGTTAATAGCGATATGACTGGGAACGGCTTTGACAGTTCTTAGAACGTCCAAACAAGCAAAAAAGAGACGTCGGTTAACGATAAACATTGGCTAAAACTATTAAACTAGTCTTTTATCCGGCATTTCTATAATAAAATAAAATTTGTACACTACGTAATGATGTATTTATATAAACTCTTCAGATAAGAATATCTAACCAGATTTTCAGATACGATACACAAAATTCTGCAAACTGAAATGTTTCAACAACGTAGCTGATAAAAAAACATTTATCTGCAATAGTTTATCGTGCGGTGTAAATGGGCTCGCCGCCGCGTGGGCAGACACATGCTTCTATACACGTGCTTGTATTGTGTTACACATTGACCTATGTTCTAATGGAAAGCTATTGGCTCATAGTTTCTCTTATGCAGCTGATTTTTGAAGTAAAAACTTCTTTAGCCGTGTTGAGCGATTTTTGGTAGGGGCAAAATGTGTTGGGTTTAAAGAACTTTATTCCTCTTAAGAACTTAAAAAATAACAGTTCGCTTATAATGAGATACTTAAATTATAACTACTAGGTACTCGTACTATTAACATTATTTACCTCTAGAGTGCTGGAGCCATTGTGTTAGCATATTCAGTTTTTATGTTATTTCAAGTGTTGTGATGTAAATAGCCTTAATCGGTTCGTGTGACCGTCACGTTAGTGACGTGTTACACCAGATTGGCGACGTGCAGATGATAATGTATTTTACTTAATTATTAAACAGAGTGCCAATAGATTTAAAAACCAGACTAATGTTAATGATTTGAATTTACAAGTTATGAAATTTTAATTATTTATACCATAATTAAATTAAAATAAATAAACAGTTATTCCGAAATTTCAAGTTTTCACTTCTGTTGGCAGTCCCCAAGACTACCTATTTTTTATGGCAATTGTGACATAGAGAGGAGTTCGTGAGTAAAGTCAAAAGCAGCCGTCGCGTTGTGGCAATCTTTACATACCGAGACTTATCCGTGCCTCGGAAAGCACGTTAAGCCGTTGGTCCCGGCTGTCAATCGTGGATCTTTGACTGTCGTTACGGTTCGTCAGAAGCCCTAAAAGTCTGACAACCAGTCTCACCAAGGGGTATCGTTTTACCCAGTAACTGGGTTGTGGCGGTCAGATAGGCAGTCGCTTCATGTAAAATACTTGTATTCAGCTGCATCCGGTTAGACTGGAAGCCGACCCCAAGATAGTTGGGAAATGGCTAGGCAGGTGATTGATTTTTTGTGACACAGAAGAATACCTAAAGGCTAACAGAAGCTGAGCAGAAGAAGAAGTGACTTGCTATCGGCGATTGCGATTGTCAAAAAGCACTAATAATTATGTTGTTGTCCTTAATATGGTTTAAGCCGTGTAAACCTGTAATAGGCATACATACCAGTATTCATGTTTAAGTATTGTTCCATAAATAGCTTTGTATGTACTGCTGTGTACCAATAATAATAAACAAAAAAATAAAAAGCCTACGTGGTCGATTGTCAGTCAGAAGTCCAAAATGCCCAAACATTTTGGACTTCTGTCTGACAATCGTTATCACTGATTTCTAAATGGACTTTGGGTTCCAGACATAGCGTAATGCTGCAGACTTGCAGGAAAGTCTACACCACGCGGTCAATTCAATAAAAGCTGTCAGTTCCATGGCGTGGGCGCTGCTCACGCTCACACGTGTTCAAACGATCGAACACGACTGTCTGACGATTATTGTGCTGTAATATGTTATTTAATGATTCAATGAAGCCACTTAAAATGCAAGAATATCGGTAGCTGAATTAAGAAGCCCTCAAGTCCAAAATAATGATACTGTTAAGTTGGGCACAGATAATAATAAATTAATAAGTTGGATGAAAAAATAATATATTAAGGAATTAAAACCAACGTACGAGTATTACAACAACGTGTATTTTGCGAAAATCTTTTAAAAGTGAAACACTGTTGACAAAGAGCTGGTCTGATGTCCCAAAACAAAGAAAAAGTTTGTCGTTCCTTGCCAGAAAAACAAGTCAAGAACTAAGGCCTTCTTACTAATGAGAATAATCTAGATGACACAATTAAAAACGCAATACCATATTACATTACAACGAAACACTCGAACCGAACAAAACGAACTCCGTAACACGAATCCTGACTCTAAAAGGTCCACAGCGAATGCAACAACAATGAGGCCTACATATTCGTGCACACTAGTACTACCCATACCCACAAGTCTACGTATACATAGTACTGCAGCAAGCATCTCGGGACAAGCAACCGATACCTCGCAGACGGAATTGAATGCAAACAGTTTGCGGGTACAATAACATTCTCCAGTGGTCTGTTTGCAAACTGTACTTAACATGGTTGTGGTTGTGGCCTGTGATACTGGTATTAATTGTGAGAGTTCCAGTGAGGCAGCTCTTGTTGGAGGTTCAAATCGTTGTTGTTTTGCTGGCCAAGATTTAGATGTTACTGCAGTTGAGGGTTTGCGTTAGTAAAAAAAACTAAACAGTGCTTTTATGGACATCGATATATAGCAAATAATTGACTAACATGGGATGGGAATCGACTTTCAATTTAATACACAAACTCCGTAATTGTTCTTGAGGCAGTAGGATTCTGTGGGATATTGAAATTGAAATAAATTTACGTAGGCGTTTGTAGTTCTCGTAACAAAACCATTCAATATGCACCGAGCTTCGGACCAAGATCTAGTTGCGCTTGCGCCACCTTCCCGACCGAACTCGAGCAGATCACGTAGGTTTAACAAAACCACAGTATTACAATCATACGCGTTGATGAATGACCCGCCACGTCTGTTCTGATGATCGTAATGATCTATGGCATTCCAAGCTAATTCATTCACGGGCCATTCAATGTAATCAGTTCGTCGCTTGTCCACTCTACAACATCACGTAATGCTCAGTATGCTGTTGTCAGATCATATAAATTGCTGGGGAGTTCCAAATGACTTGAAAAGAGTAAAGTACTCGTACTGTACCGTTAGTTGGCAACGTTTAGTGGTCTGAAGAATTTTATCAATGCAACCTCGTCTACGTTTGTCTCGTTACGCTTGTTGAGTTTACAATATAATGAGAGGTTGTTTGGAACTGTGCACGGAATCAATTGTCGTAATAAAACATCAAAATCTACATACTCATTTCATGCTTCGCGTGGGGTGGGTTGTAAAACTTTTCGTCCGTGCTCCACAGATTTGCATCGAAATTATCATCTTGATATTGACATACTTACAAAACCAGTAGTTTAACATAATATCAATATTCATAATAATATAATATAAGTACTTCAAGTATTGAGTACAGACTTAGTGCGTGAAAGCGGGTATTTTGGTCCATGGCCGGCGCGGTGGCTCGGCGAATGCAAGGCCTCTGCATACTGTTGCAACAAACGCTGTTACTGCACTAATGCAACTAGCTAGCTAGTAGCTACGTTCACCAACCGGTATCCGGACGATTTGTGTTGGCCCTTGCAGATTTGCATGCTTATCGCTCCACTAATACGCGAAATATTGCCTGTGGAACCGTCAAACTTGCTTGAAGACCACTGGGTAGATAGCATCTGCGTTCAATTCGATATATAAATTATTCTTGATAAAATCTTCTGTACCATTAAATTGAAGTAGGCTCTTAATGCCCAAGGAGGTTAGAAATAAGTAAATAAATGTAGTACCTACTTTACAATGAATAGATACTGTCCTCGGTAGCTTACAATGCTGTGGATGGAGGAAGAATTAATGTTTATCCATTCCGCTGCATTGATTTCATCTTGATGTCAGAGAGAAAGAAAATAGAATGTAGCAGCTGTCTATCAACTTGCAAGTTATTTTATTCAACAGAATGGAAGACGTCATTTGATACGTGTAACATGTGCATGTTCAATTTCTTATCTCGACTAATGTATCCCTTAGTATTTATTTAACATATTCGTAGTGCATTAAAGAATAATGTCGTGTTGTTTTAATCTAAAAGCTATTATAATGATTAGATATTTAAATGATTAGTCAGCACTTTACCATCCACATCTACCCTTCCTTTGGGTAGAAAATGTTGAAATGAGAACTTGCTAATCAGTGTTTTAACTAATCACAAGGTATTTTTTTATATATTTAAGAATAGAATAGGGCGAGACAAAGGGCCATAATATATCGGGTGTAAAAATACAGTTTCCAAAGCCGAAAGTTACATATTCTTCCCATTATTTGGATCATTTTTTCCACTAGACCATACCTGGAAATACACAGGATCTGGAGATGTTAAAGGTCAAAGTCGAATTTTTTTTTTTACTTTCTTACGAAAATGAATTCCAAGTGTTATTACTAAACAGTTTTCCAAACAAACATTCACTGAATTTTTTATTTTTCTTAACAAATTACGCATTTAAAGTTACAAATTCGCAATGATAAAACGTGTTCGACAAGTACTCCTACGCGGCTGAGAGCGAAGGGGTGTCTGGGTTCGCGTTACATTGCGCGCAATAAAAATATCTTTTTTTTTTCATGCCTAAAAATAAAAGTCGTTTCCCAGCAAAAAAATTTGCGCAAAGCTACTTTGTTAGATGTACTAGTATGCGTAGTTGACGGCTTTGTGATGTCTTTTTACATCCATGTATGTATATTCGATCCAAAATCTTGTAATGCAGTGATGAAATATAAGCTTGCTCTCCCAAGCAGTGCCACGATTTGTCGTCACATCATTAACTTTATGTTTTATGACTTACTCTCCCACTATTTATATTCTAGAGCCTTTATTTTTATTGCTATTTTATGCTCATACATCATCAACGCTACGGGAGGTGTACTAATTAAATTCGGCACTTAAAATTCTATATGTTGAACGACGGCCATGTTTGTATAGTAATATAAACAAACAATGGTATGTTTGAGAATAAATATCACTTAACGAAACCATAGTTCGAAGCGTAAGCTTACAGGGTTGCCAAATGTAATGTGGTACGCAATCTAAATATTCCATGCGTGGTTACCTGGAGAAGCTTAAATATCTATTCAAATAATTGGAAATGATGCAGTCAGGCCGAAAAATGGTCTGACAAGACAAATCGTGATGTTACACCGATAAGATCTTCAGGGCGTGTCTGTGGAACTATAGATTCCGTGATGTTATGTTCTTAACAGACGGGTGCTACGGGCTCTCAATGCTTCTTACTCTTTTTCAGCGTAAGTAACAGAATCATCAAATTAATTACGCCTCTTAGTTCCGCTTCTAAAGTTAAGCGTAAAAACTTGACGAATACCATTTCCTTGAAAGATTTTTTACGCTTTAAAGCCCATGGCTGGAGATGTACAGACGTTTTCTTTCCCAGCATTTGAGTTTTTGTTGGCAATATTCTGTGCAAGTTTTCATCCCGTTTAACCCTACTACTGCCCCAAATTGGTATTTACGACGCACCAATGACCTGCACCACGTTCTCATGTTACAATACAGTAATAACATTTCCCATGGCTTTTGTTCGTACGTTGACAAGTCTGCTCGTAAACTTATTAAATCACGACCACTCGAAACACTACTGTTTTGTACCGAATGTAGGCTAAATTAAACAATACTAATAACGCCACCATTGAAAGCTGGATTCTAATTATATTTTCTTTAGTTTCAACATGCATTTCAGAATCAAATTATACAAAAGTTAATTTGATATAAAGTGTTTAATTTATGAGAAACAAACAGTACAAATGTAATAACATTTACCTGTTAAATTAAACCAATAGGTACCAATTCTATTTCAACTGGAAATCAATTTGAATCAACCGCACAATTGAACCCCAAGTTGTGCCAGCGATATCCCAGACAATATCAAGCGATCTCGACAGAATTAACACGACTCATTGAACCATTCAATTCCTAAATCAACATTAATAGCGATAGCAGGACTGAACAAACCGAAGGCAAATATTGGGAGACTGACTTGTTGTGCTTTTGAAATGTACGAAGTGGAGGGCAAACGCCATGGCTTGCCTTAAGTCGACATAAAGCCCCCGGACAATGAGGAGCGAGGATTTCGGAGCTGCGTGGGTCGAGGGCCAGACGTTTTGAAACTACCTGTTTATAATATGAAAGGAGCTCAAATGTCTCTCAAACTTTCAAATTCGAAGGAATTATGTAAGCTATTCTTAGCAATCTGAATGGCGTTGTGTATTGTTTTAAACACACCTTGATTTTGGAATCAGAATTTCATCAGCCGTAAATATTTGCGACACAATTGAATGTTCTTCTGAGTTGTTCGGTTCACAATTGACAGTATCGTGAACTACCTTCGTGACAACGTCAGACGTTGAACAAGCTAGACGACTGTGAACAAGCTGGACAAGACAAAGAAAATTGAAACGTTTACATCAGTTACTTGCGGTTTGCGAAACGGCACTTTATGCAACTATCACCCTAGGCATAAGTTACCGTAAACACAACCAGGAGTGAAGACACCCGTCTCCCCTTCTACCGACACACATTCCCTTCATAGGCGAAAGTTCTTCTCAAACTGGTCCTGGTGAAACCGGTATCTTGGAACTGACTTGCCAAGGTGTCTAAACTGCCATTGAAATGTAATGTCTATTGACTAGTTCAGTGCTTAATCAAACTTGGGAGATTATGACCGAATGGGGTGCTAAAGATGTTATTTTATAGTGGACCAGTGAGGATGAATGCAGTAAGAGAAGCTGTTTCTTTTAATTAATTTATGATGTTTACGTTTTGTGATTACTTTAACGGTAGCAGGCGTTTTAAGTACACCTTAAGTCATGTCAAAATATAACGTATGGATTTGGAACTGGAGAGATTTGTATCTTCTGTTTTATTTTCGTAATTTATCATGCAGTCAATAAGCTTTGAAGGGAAGTGAAGATTAGAACTGTGAAAAAAGACGATGTGTATCTGATTTTATACATAACCACGAAATGTATACCCTATCGAGCCTCTTAATCGTATCTTGACCACACACACCACGATCCGTCACGGTTTAAATTCTATCTAAATTCTGATGATGAACAAATCGCTTGGCATTAGTGTCAATTACGACGGGCCAGAAGTTTCTCGATATAAAAACGTTTACGTCGAAATATTAGTTACGACCACTAAAGCCCCGGTACCGCAGGGCTTATGATTACATTGTAAATTAATGCAATATTTTTAAACAGATTCACATGGAGTGAGCGGTGTGAATGCATTTAGGTTTCGGTCATCGCACCTTGTGCACGTCGCGCCGGCCTGGTGTAGGTAGGTGTCGCGCTCCGGTGACGTCGATGCTTATCAACCGACAATTAAAACGTTGTTTCGCGACCTGTTGCTTCAACTCCCCTCGCCCATTCCTAGTTCACCGCACAATCTGACCGACAGATAAACCCTTTTCACTTCAAGCGATTTATTTACTAACAAACTCGAAACAATATCGCACGACGCGTAACTTCAGACTTTTAGATCCTTCTAGACGTTCAGGTAAGGGGCTGGCGAAGGTGAGGTGAACAAACTGTTAACCTACCTGAGACAACATCAATTACAAAACAGTCTATATTGTTTACAACATACGATCTCATAGGCACGTGCTTTCCAATAAAAACTTTGGAGGTCAAGTGTAGTAGGCGTATTTATATCAGAACGAGGCTATGTGGCGCGTCTGCGGGGGCGGTCATTAACTGGGTCGCGCGGGTACAAAGACCTCAGCCCCCGGTGAGGGGGAAAACGTGGGGTGGTTTCGCTTTCCTCGGGTGGCGGCACTGGCGGCTACCCCACCCGCCGCCGCTCGGTTACGCGAAACACCCCGATCTTTCCGCGAACTAAAACTGGGTAGGAAGAAGGAAGAGCCTCCGCGATACAAATGTTTACTGTTTGCGTTGCCGATGCGGGCGCCGGGCGTCCACCTCAAGGGGATTAATTTAGAACTTCTCGAGCATTAATTCCCGTCCTGAGCAGTTTTCCCTTTTTGCGGCTAAACAACGAAACGCCTGGAGATTGAACTGTCGACGCGATTACGGCGTGATATTTTCGTTTTGTTTTTTATCGATATCAGCGGGGCGGACATGACGCTTTGTTTTGGCGGTTCGTGTAGGGGTGACCTGAATGAATGAATGCATAATGTTATTTAATTATGCAAATGATCGACACAATGACGCGTATGCGACAACGACGACGACCTGCGACGCGCAGGAAATCGGTGTCGTGTTCCGAACATGTGGAGGGCATCGCCGATCTTCAAGGAGGCGGTACCTACTTGTAGCCAGCATGAACAATGGTGTATTGGTTTTTGTTATAAGGAATTTCCCTGTGGTCCTTTATACCGTGATATATCATTCGCATTGTTATTTACTGGTTACGAGTTTCCGAGTCCCATAACAGCTTCATTACGCATATTTAATATTCAAGTGGGAGTTATTGTAATTTGTCTACATACGAATGCAGGGACAAATTATAAATGAACACACCATGCTATCAATGAACATGAACATACATTATGGAGCTAATTAACTGCTGTTGACAGCACCAAACTGACTAAATGTGATAATAAAAAGAACATAAATTCCAAAATCTACGACAGATAGGTCAACGACGTTTTTAATTTATTTATACACCTAAACAACCGTACCGTTGAAAGTTTAGCTTCATCATTCTTTTTTATGACTCAAGGCCCTAAAACCAGTAAAGAAGTAGGTACTAATGTAATGACGAAACCGCGAACGAATTTCGCACTTGACCATAGAGCATGCGCCAATTTTACTAGAAGTGTTTATAATCGAAACCCACTGACTGGGACTGACGAAATAAGCGGATTGCCGGATTCATAGCCCTGTCGGAGAAATCGATGTGGCGCCATATGTTTTTAAGTTATTGAATGTGTCGTGTCGCTGACAATGGACGCTCTTCTTACAAAAAAAAAGCGGTTGAATTGAGAACCTTCTCCAAAACTAGGAATACGATCGAACCTGACAATAAGCTACTTCTGTAAGCGTGATTAATCGTGAGCCTTTGTCTCTTCTTAGGCTTTAGGACATTTTACACAGTACCAAGACTTCAACAAGCTTAATGTTTCGGTATGTAAATTATTAGCTATGTTACTCGTATAGTTATGTATTCTATTGTTTGTGTTATTCTATGCATGAAACATTATTCATAGTCACAGAGAATCCTAATGTCTGGATATAAATGCGAAGCAAGTACACTCACAAATCAAACGAACCAACATTCCAACTCTGAACAAATATGTGTACCTAGTCTGTAGCCCATATTAACGCGTTCCGGATGCGGGATTATCACCCGCGACTCGGCAAAGAGAGCGTATCCGTCGCTATATGTGATGAAACAAAAAGAAAAAATAATATAGGTGGATCGTTTCTAGCAACATTAAATCTGCGTAGTACGTTGGATGACGCGAGTAGCGAATAGTTGTGGCGCGTTGCGGTAGGTCAGTCATCGCGAATCGTTGATTGTCCCCGACTCCCCGCCGGCCGACGTTGGACGAGCGACGAGTCGGCGACCGATCCGATATAACTATCGACATTGGAAATGTTACGTAGCATTGACACGCTAAAGGTTCAAAGGTGAATGCAATTTTGAACGGAATTTAATATTTGATTTTTGTACGGTGGAAGTGATATTTTATTTCATTTCAATACTTGTGAGTTGACGTAGGTTATTTTTATAGAATGGTTGTAAATGGAGCAGATAAGTGTGATTGGCAGGTTTATTGCTATCTGGTTGGATTTTCGCATGTTTTCATGACACAAAATACGTATATAGTTTTTATTTTTCGGAACAAGTTGACAGTTTTTTTTTTTTCTCGATCTGGGTGGAACGGGAGGTAGTCAGACTCTTACTGACTAAAACCCAGCCGTGTTCCTTCAGTTGCCTGTGCGATCCAGGGCCGCGGTGACTCTTTCAAACACTCCAGCGACCCTGGCAGAAGTTGACAGCTTTTTTTTTTTTTGGGAGGGAAATCATCCAATGATTTCTCCTGCTCTGGGTGGAGCGGGAGGGCGTGTCAGGCTTTTACCTGATTAAAATCTACCCCGGTTCCTTCAGTTGCTTGTGTCGCGGTAGCTCTCTTTCGAATTAAGGCCCTACTAACGGCCAAGTGGCGCCCTCATTGAATTAAAAAATCGTAGCATAGCATAGAAAACAAATAATAAAGAATCCAACGATGGCCGTTTCTGACACTTTTGCCTACTACTTTGGATACGAAACATTCTGAGACCTGTTTTAACAACGTAAAAATACTTTATCCTATTTGTAACAAACGTGACGTTGGATTCTTTAATATTTATTTTCTATGCTATGCTACGGTTTTTTATTCAATGAGGGCGCCACTTGGCCGGTAGTAAACCCTTAATCCGCGACTCAGACAGGCATAGGTCCTAGCGGACCCCGTCAGTTTTGACATCTCTTTGAGGCGCGCGTGGAACACTACGCGCCGTCGACTCGGGTCTGCCGTCCGCAAGCCCGCGCCTACGGTGACCAGGAATCGGCTTGCTACTCCCGACGCCCAGGGCGTCTCCTGCGGCGGCTGCTAGGGGCGTGAGGCTCCGCTTAGAAGTTGACAGCCTGAATATCGAATTCCTGGGCGACCACCACCAACTAAATGATCAAATACTTAATGATGTCTAAATGTTTCCCCTTTGTTTCAGGTACTTATTCTCCACCTTTATGGTTTGCCAACGGTAATTAAGTGCATCTATAAACGTACGTGCGTTCGCCTGCCACCCACATACTAGAAGTTATTACGGGTGAGTTCAATTGCGCAAGTATTGACTAACTGGTTAACATTCAAGTTAGGGCCATAAACTATGGGATACTTAATGTTGTGAAATTATTTATATACTAAACTAGCACTTTGCCCGCGACTTCGTCCGCGTGGATTTCAAAACTTTATAGCCTATGTATGACACTCACAAATAACTTGGCTTTCTATTGGCAAAAGAATTTTTAAAATCGGTTCAGTAGAGATTACCCCTTACAACCTCAGTAACTCAAAAACTTTACCTCTTTATAATAATTATTACGAGTATTATATATTTTAGACTAAATGAAATGGCGTGAATGTCTAAAATTATCCCAAGGGAATATATTCCCGGAATAATAAATAACCTATGCGTTAATCCAGGATATAAGCTATCTTGGTACTAAATTTCATCCAAATATATTCAGCCGTTTGAGCGTGAAGGAGTAATACACGCATACATACATTAAAACTTCCACCTTTATTACATTACTAGCTTTCTGCCTGCGGGTTCGACCGCGTGGAATTAGTACTACCCCCCTCCCCTATTATTAATTATAGCCTTTGTTATTCTGATGTATAAGCTATATTACTGTAAAGTTTCATCAAAATCCGTTCAGTATATGTATATAGTTATAGTATGATTAGTGTGATATTAAACATACGCTCATCGATTGTAGAAAATGGTGTCCGTTTATCTAACGACGTTCCAATACTCCACATGTGCTCACAATTTAGATTAACCAAACCTTTTAGTTTAATAGATACGTTAATTATTATAATAACTAACACTCATTTAAAGCCGCACAACATTTTGATGATGATTATATGCTCCAGTCACTGCGTATACTGACAATACTCATTTCACAAGCGGTAGCGATTTACGAAATGTATTTTTTTTTAAAGTACCTACTGTTTATTTTTGAACTAGCGACTCGCCGCGGCTCCGCACGGGTACAAATTATACGCTTAAACCTTATTCATGAATCACTTTGTCTGTTGGTGAAAACCAAATGAAAAGCCGTTAAGTAGTTTTTGAGTTTACCGCGAACAGACAGACACGGCCCAGTTTGTTTTATAATAATGATGTAGTAATAGTTAACATCGATATTTATTTCTTTGGTATGTGAAATAATTTAAGGGCCTACCTCCCCGTAAGTAGCGCCCTCATTGAATAAAAATTCGTATCTTAGCATAGAAAATAAAGTGTCAAAAACGACTTACTACTTTGGATACGAAACACTTTCGAGTCCTGTTTTACAACGTAAAATTACCTTATCCTATTTGTAACAAACGCAACATAGGATTCTTTAATCTTTATTTTCTACGCTTTACTACGATTTTTTATTCAATGAGGGCGCCACTTGGCGGCTATATACGCCTTAATACTCCATTCACACATCTACCTTTCATGGAATTAGCCAATGGCCACAATCCTATTACATTTGCACTGTGCTAAGCTGGCATCGTGTAGATGACACGACGCAAGGTGTCACATAGCTCTCATTAGGCACATAAGTATGTCTACACCTTCGTTAATCTAATTAACGCCGGTACTAGTCGGCAAACAGTTAATTACTAGCAAGATAGGACCAGGAAACGGTTTGAATGGGGACATAATTCACAGGAACCGAGGTTACCGTTATTAATTAAATTAGATATAATGTGACTAAGAAGTGCAAACTACGAAGACGATACTGTTAATTGTAAATGCGATTTGTCATCGTAGAATAACATTTAGACTGTCACAGTAGCTTGAAAAGTTAAAACTATTATAACCGACCTAGGAAGAGGTGGCGAGACGACCTAGATGGCTACCGCAAGAGCTGGTTCGACGTGGCCCGTGAAAAGAGTACCTGGATGGATTTAGGGGAGCCCTTTGCCCAGTTTTGGGACAGTAAAAAAAAAACAGTGGGCCAGTATAGACTAAATAAAAAAAAAAAAAAACAATCGACTTCCAAAAATGAAAATAGGTACAATAAAAATTTTAAAATAACTTGAATTTCGGTAATCGGTGTTTGTATTTTATTTCTTCGTTATTTGACACCCACTTCCGAAATTATAGTTATTTTTAGTGTATTTTCATTTTTGGAAGTCGGTTGTATTTTTTGTAAAAACGTTTTTTTTTATTTTCAAATTCAGGTTGTTATATATTATATCCCAGAACTAACCTAACCTAAGCGAGATAGTCAGTAATACCAGGGCGCTGCTGGCCTTCGAGGAGCTGGGGTGGATCGAATGACAATGCTGTCCCACCTGTACGCAAAATACGCGCCTTGAGCGTGGAGTTGCGGAAACCAGCCCGACATACATAATAACATACATACATCCCAGAACTAAAACTAAATATTAAAGTTACGCTCGAATTGATAACCCCAGTAACATGAACATGGAATTTGAACATACTCGTCATATTTTTTGTTTTTGTTGATTTTTTCAAAAAGCGCTGGAGCAATTTTAATAAAATTTATATGGGACCACCTCTGGATTATACTCTTTCGGATGAAAAAAGAATTTTTTAAATCAGTTCACAACTGATAGAGAAATTGGTGGGCATACATAAAAAAAACATACATACAGTCGAACATAGAACCTCCTCCTTTTTTCGAAGTTATTTAAAATCAAATCAAATCATTTTTATTTCAGGCCTAATGACCCATATAAAAATTAAAAATATTACAAAATTAAATTATTAAATTACCATTACATTCATTAATTAAAAATTAAAAAACTGTGCAGCCGCCGATGGAATCCCAATCTAATTAAGTCTATATCGTCGTATACTACCATCTTAATGTAACCCAAGATGCCACAAGTGTCGGCAATCCAAACTAATTAGCATGTACTGCCATACATTATGTCATTGGCACTATTTTTCATATCCCTTCACAGTTTGGCAACCTGCCATCAAGATCGTAAACGCTAGTAGGCGATATCTTTCTGTGCCGTACTTTATTGACGTGATTTACATGATAAACATGCTTCCTGCAATCAACTGACTTATTTAAATAAATGTGTCAATTTCTACGATTTAATTATACTTCGCAGGTATTACAAGTTTTACAATACTAACGAAAGTTTGAAAGACAGGCTTACGTGATTATAGTTTTCTCTCGTTTGCACTAACATCTTAATGAACACATAAAAATTACGCCTAAATAATTAGTCAGAGTTAGAAATCCTAACTCTCGACCCTTAAGTGCCGAGCGCTAAAAATTCAACATTAAAGTTAAGACATTCATTAGCCTCGAGTTAGTGATAAATAAAGCATAAATCTTATGACTTGACGCATCATGATGATGCTGGTTTGCAAACCATGAACTCGCAACGCGATGTACTTTTTAGTACCTTTTGCCGTAACAAATTCCCATTTACGAGCATATTTTAGACATACTTAAACTCAATCGCTGTTCGCTCGTAACTTAAGCCGCGACCAAAACAATAAACCGCGCTTTATCTCGTCCTCTCCGAGTGTGATTTATTTATGTTCGGGCCGGCCGATAACTGCGCAACTATCTGGATACGAGTGAGTCGCGTCCCCACGCAGGCCCGCACTTATCTCGTGTCGTGTGTTCCAATCGATACACGATACTCGTACATCTACATGAGGATTTAACGAGTAAATATTCATTTGGCGTTGTATTTGGTTTCTTTTCGAAAATCTCTTTCTTGAAACGGCGCACAGAAATGTGAAATAGATAGGTACCTAACTCAGTTATTGTTTATAGCGTCTTCAAATTTTCTTCAAAATAAACACTACTAGGGAAGCATTCTTCTTTCTGCACAGGCTTTGACTCGTACTGTCACTCGTAGTCTATAAGTAACTTCAGGTCTAGGATCTAATGGGATCCTAAATCCAAAACTTCTCACACTTACCATCCTTGTGTGAAAAAATTACAGAGTAGGTCGCAAAAGACTCCCCCCCCTCCCCCCTTACAAACTGCGCCAAATAAAATGCACGAAATGCACCTGCAAAAATTCCTATTTATAAGTGACGAATACTGTTTAGAAGGGCCACCGTAGACCCGGGCCTGCGGACTGCGAGTAATGGGTAGCTCGCCGTCCGATCAGCACCAGGCCCGAGAGTCGACGGCGCGTAGTGTTCCACGCGCGCCTCAAAGAGATGATTGTCAGCCACCACTGACGGGGCCCATCGTGGCCGGTGCCTGCATGCCTAGGGGTAGCGGATAAATTCGTAACAGAGTTACCGCTCCCCTGGGCACTCAGGCAGGGACGGAACAGGGGTGGGTTTTAGTCAGTAAGAGTCTGACACGCCCTCCCGTTCCACCCAGAGCGGGAGATGTCATTGGATGAATTCACAACCCACAAAAAAAAAAAGCGTCGTCATCTAGTAGGCTCAACTTCTTCATGTCTCTCTGGAAGATATCTAGGAAGTTTGTCCCTATAACATAGTGATTGGTTTACAATGTGCATAAAGTCTCCACATAGTGGGAGCCTGAGGTTGGACAGCGCCGGGAAATGAGTAATAAACAACCGTTTTGTACAGACAAACAATCAATACTGACAGATAAATGACAAGAAATAAATACATCTATTGAAGGCTGTATTTCACATTCGTGATGATTTCATAGATTTCACATTTGGACGTTGTACGCCACTCTAGACATTGTCACCTAATAGACGTTTTAACATTGTGAACGTTCTGCAAACAATGACATTTTCCTTTATAGACCTTCTTATTCGGAGCGGACTCGCGGCTCAACGTGGCCCCTGAAAAGAATACCGGGAAGGATTTGGGGAGGCCACACTCATCGATCCTTCGGGAGTTCTCTCTTTAGGCTGTGATAATTATAAAAACTATGTTCAAGTAGCAACACACACTCAAGACTACTATTTCTAGTTGGTAGTAGTGTAAACTACTGGATGTTCTTCGGCAGTTACAAACTAAGTACATCAATAAAGGCGTAGGTTTAAAGGTTAGAGCGTAATTAGTGATAGACTAGAATTGTCGAAGACTTGTTAGTTCTATACGGGTATTGTAACTAGAGTTGCCATGCGTATTACTTGTCAATAAGGAAGGGAACTTTGTTTAATAACGGCTAATTTCGCTTCAAAAGCTGTCAGTGTCATCATCATTGTTGAGGAATATTGACACTGAGAGTTCTTGAACAGTCAGTGAACTTCTTCGACGAATTACGGTCTAAATTAACATTGGCTTTTGTTTCGCAAACTGACAACTCCATGCGGAGTAAATTGTGCCAAGGACATACATATTTTATTTTTACGAGCTTTTGTCATGTTATTCCTTTTTAGGGTTCGGTATCCGAAGGGTAGCCAACGGGACCGTTCGTCGGTCCATCCGTCCGTCTATCCGTCTGTCTGTCCGCGGGCTGTTTCACATGATCCGTAATAGGTAGACAGTTGAATTTTCACAGAATGTGTATTTCTGTTACCGCTCTAACAAATAATAAAAATAAATTAAAAATTAAAGGGGGCTCCCCTACTAGAAAGGTTTTTTTTTGGCTAGAATGATAGAAGTGTAAAATATTATTCTACAAGTCTTAAGTGCCAGAACGTCTATATTCGACTGATTTATGAAGCAAAGGCCAAAGATCTAATGGAATATACGATTATTACATACTACACTGAGGCACAAGACTAAGTATAAACATATTATTATATTAAGTTAAGTATTTCCTAGAGAGAAGGTACTTAATTTTAAAGCCGGTGTTATACTGAAAGCATACGAGTAGTGTAAAGTAGTAAGGAGTTTTGCTTTTATTTTGTAAGGATTCAGACTGTTTCAGACTGCTTTTCCCCTTGCATGGAAATCGTCCTACCTTTATTTGCGTCAGCCACACGCTTTATTATTTATCAGTAGAATCCCTATCCCAAAATCTTCTGCACACTGTTGGCTAAATTGAATACTCAGCATCCATACTATTTTTGCATTGTTTTGTGTCTGTGGAAGGCGCCAGATAAATTTGCAATAGCGGTTATTGACACCTACATTTTTGACATTTTCTATCGTGATCCTTAACACAATTCATAGTTAAATGTTTTAAAGAGTTATTAATTAATTAATGCAACGCTATGTACTTTTTGCAAATTTATATGGCGCCTATTGTAGTGTAGTGCTTTTTCAGTGTTCGATTTGTCTTTTTTTGCATCCTACTACGAAGTGTGTGTGATGGTTTCACCATATTAAAATAAGTTCCAATTGACACCCATGGATAACCTTCCGTTCTATTTAAAATTAATCTAGTAGAGAAAGCCTATCTATCAGTGCAAAACAGGCTCTTAACTCTAATAGATGATTGCACAGCGTAAAATCACAAATCTCGCATGGAAAGCCGAGGCTTAACATAGCGGGATTATAGTTTATTGGCTAGTGTGAGCTTATCTTTAATAGCACAGAGAATATATTGAAGTAGTAAGTATACAACAAACAACAACGTTGCAAAAATAAAATTGGCTTCAAATATAATGCCCTATTAAGTTAATAGGTTTTAGGACACATTTTAGTTCCTAGCTAGAGATAACAAAATGGCCGTCGCCTAGGTTTCCCGCGTAAATTATGACAGCTAGGAAATAGTTTTATAGTCTGTAGTCTATTGTTTATGCTTGGAGTTTTATAGTTTTCCCATAGCCAAAGCTGTAAAACATATTTCCTATGTTATTTTTTGTGTTATTTAATTAACGAGAGCTTTTTATCTTGAAATTGAGACACAATATATAACGGGGTGAATCTTTAATCTTTTATTATAGGAAGAAGACAGGAAATAGTATTACAATTCAGTAATTAACTTCATTTTAATTAAGTTGCTATGTTTATAGTGATATGGTAAGGTTACATAGGTAATATAGTTATCTATTTAAATACATAAAAACGAATCCCTATTTCCTTGGTCACGGCACACGACATCACGCGTGAACGGTTCGACTGATTTCGCTAATTCTTTTTTTGTTGTGTTTGTTAGTGTCAGGAGCAGGTTGTTACGAAAGAAAAATTAAGAAAGTTGCGCAGAAAATTAGAAAATTTCAGAAAACCTAACGGCTATTTAAACTTCGCGCGTTTCACAGTTCATAGCTAAGCCAGGACAATGTCTGTCGGGTCAGCTAGTGCAAGATATAATAAGTAAAACGTATTCATGCATGTCTATTGTCTAGGTTTTATACAAACATATTTAATTTCAAAACAGTCCTTATCGTATCATAATACCTAATTGTATGCATTTGTGTTTGAGCTGCACTGTAATGTAACCCATTCCCTATTATTACAAAAAGAATCCTGCGCCGCACTTAATCTGCGCTGGAGCACGCAGTTAATTAAGTAGTGCACTCGACTGTGAAATATTGTAAAATAATAACTAGCCTCGCTAATTATCCGTTTCGCTTATTGTAAAACTTACAACAGGTCAGCTTTCTTCTCACAACATAGTGTTACGCTTTCTTATTTTATTGGTTCTGCGTCGATTCCACGTGAACAATGCTAGCTTCAACATTTGTCGTAAACAGCTGTTGATTGTAAAAAACAATTTTCTTTAAAACATAAACGATTTTGATCCGTATTAGTACCGAGCAGCGACCCACAATAGCATGAATGGCCTTTTTTACATGACGTCGGCAAGTTCGCCCTTCGAAGTGATGCATCAAGTTACTGCAACAAAAGCGATTGATTCGCGCTCTCAGGATCAAATGGGGCGAATTTCGGGTGCAAGCCTGGGGCGGGGCGCGGGGCTAGTGCGGGGGCGCGGGGGCTTTGAGCAGGGGCAACAATGCGGCCCGGGTATCGATCCACCCCGCGCGCCGTCTGCCCGACGCACCGAGCCTACGCGGCCACCGCTAAGCTCCTTCAATCCTATGCAAACCTAGTACTTTTGCTTTCTAAAACATGCCACAAATACATGCGGTCGACCCTGCAATGGTGTGAGAATTAATTTTAGATATTATTTGTGATTGTGGCACAAGTTAGTTTGCGATAGTTGTCGGCGTTAAGTTTGTGCAGCCCTAGTTTAGTGTCGCCTTTACAATACGCTGTACCAATTAGGGACTACTGCATGCTGGGTATTTTATTTATTTACGTTCTAGGCTTTAGATATTCTAGCTGTTTATAGTTATAAAGTTCTTCTTAAGTACGAAATCCTAAATAGTGTAGGCATGGGTCTAGGTTTTTAGGGTTCCGTACCCGAAGAGTCCAAACGGAGCCCTATTGCTGTCACTCTCGTGGCCGTCTCTTCTTCTGTCCGTCTGTCTCTCTGTCTGTCATCTTGTACGGATTATACAAGACAGAGTCAGAGTCAATTGACCAATTTATAAAAGCTTTTCTTGAACTTCTGATGAGTGATGGATGGGCAATATGGTGATGTGGTTTTCATATTGGCTTGCGATAGACATCTTTCTGATGTATCAATCATCTTACAGAAGAACATGACCAAAAAGAATGTCCTCAACCCAGTCATGTAAATGTAAAACAAAACCTTCCAACCAACTTCCCCCACAAACATATTCAGCAATTAAACTATCCACATCAATTAAACCCTAAAGTTAATCCCTATTCGAAACTCACACTTATCGATGCCCCAACGGGCCGACAAACGCAACTAGCGATAACCGTTCCCTTGCGAACTAGATACAATAATGAACTATGAACTAATATTTGGGTTGCAGGACTAACCGACCCTGATGGAATCTTCGCTAACTGCTCCATACCTGGCGCCAATCGTGCTGAAAGGATTAGTTGGGGAAACTGTAGTTAGAGTATTGATTGCAGAATGTTATGGGTAAAGTTGGAATTAATTGCGAGGTAACTAAGTGGGTATTAGGGCAGAGGTACAGCACAGTCAAGTTCGTTTTGTTTAGGATTCCGTATCCGAAAGGTCCAAACGGAGCCCTATTTCTGTCACTCGTATTCTGTCCGTCGTCTGTCACAAAATTTGGTTCCGAAGAATTTTTTAACTTCCCATTGACCTATGAACTTGAAATTTGGTGATAATGTTTATTATTACGTATATTTTACTAACAAATACCAATATATTGATAAATCAGATTTTTCTTTGGTACGGAACCCTAAATGTGCGAAGTCCGACGCACTTGGCCGGTTTTATGTTTATTTTAGGCCAGTAATGCACGAATAAATACAGGCCTATTTCCTGTCTAACACTTATTATAAATCTCTCAAATGCTTTATCTGTTCTGTGAATCCTTGTATTGGAGTTGGCATCCTTTTCTTGCGCATTGGCACGGCTGCCCGAATGCTTAAGTGACAAATACATAATAACTAAATCATGCTTTTAGCACGATAGCTTCTCCGAAGCCCCATTTCGATGTGGTGGGGAGAGGAAATAAACCTCCCAACAGTCCTAATGCCGGAAGGATTTTGCCATCATATAATCAATCAAACCCATTTCGGATACATACAACCCTTCTCCATTTTTCAATTAACCACGACATTTTAGTACTTTAATATTTATTGGTACTCTTACCTTCTTAGGACTTCACTTCTCATTAGCCGTAGGATTCAAGATAGGGACTAAAATATTCGGTGCCCATTCCACTAGATACGTCGGAACGATATGCTTGTATCTTAAGGGTACCGAGGTCTTTAGAATTGTAAAAGTGAATGTACCGTTAAATTCCTTTCAGTAGTTTTTAAGCCAAGCGCACAGACTTAGGAATAGATAGCTGTATGTACCACTTAGGATTAAACGAGTTTCTAGGAAACCGCTGACATTTTGTCTTTTATCCTTTAGTCTCTCTGCGGGTTATTGAGGGTCCTTTTAAACGCAGAAGAAGCAGATAATTTTATTAAACCTCCTAATCCTAAATATACATTTAGTCTCCAAAAATTAGGAAGTTTGGAAATCAGTGGGCGTAGAATAAAGGCTGGAGCACACACCGCAGGCCAAGTTAGGGAGCGTCAGTGAAACCTAATAAAACCGGTTATGGTCCCTACGTGACGCGTGCGAGGTAATGAGTTTTCGGAGAAAGCGCTGCATGTGTACTGTGTAGTTCTCCGTAAAGCGCTGTAAGCGGTGGATGCCACACGATACGCGAGTGTGCACCGCGTTTAACTGCATGATTGTAATTTGGACCATTAGTCTGTACTTCTGTAGACTACATTGCTTTGATAAAAAATAGTCAGTTTTATTGCGACCCGAACGACCGCCCACGACCCTTCATAGAACTTTATTTACGAATAAATGTTTGTTTGGATGTGCAATTAAAAATCTAATTTAGGGATGATTTATGAGTCAATTTATTTGAAAACGAACTAGGTAGCGTGCGTGTCGGCAAATATTTCCGACTCAATTCTTGCTGATATGAGAATTAATTGTAGCAGTAACTTATTGAAACTGGAGTGTCGTTTGACTCTAATTAATAGGAACATAATTAGGTTTTGTGCCAGTAATCTGCAATATCTAACATTATAATTCTGTGCCACATCAATCATCCTACACTTCACTTCAGCTTCATATCAAATTTATCATCATACTCCTGCCCTTATTGATTTACTGATTCCTTTATTTTCTTCTTAATTGAACTGTTTTTTTATTAATTTTTTAATAAGTACTAAATCATAAATATTGGAGGCATGGGTTTTATTAATAGAAGTCTTAATAATAATATTGAACCGGTTCGAAAAAAGGAGGAGGTTCTATGTTCGACTGTATATATGTTTTATTTATTAATTATAATGACAAATCTCATTAGTTTTACGTTTTTCCAGGTGTCCGTACCCGAAGGGTCGAAACGGAGCCCTATTGCTGTCACTCAAGTATCCGTCTGTCTGTTTGTCCGTCGTCTGTCACACAGGTTCTACAGCCTAACGGTTGGAGCTACAGCAGTCTTAAAATTTTAACATCTTTTTGACCCAAAGCCATACAAATAGTCAAAAATACATTAGGTACGGAACCCTAAATGTGCAAAGACCGACACGCACTTGACCGGTTTATTGTTATCAACAATTGTTTTAAATATTTATATGCCACTATAGGGCGATAAATGTAAGACCGCAATTTCTTTGTGATCGGCGCACCATGTCTTTTTCTTCCAGACATCTCTATTTATCATCATCTCAATACTCACCTCCTTTCAAGCCATACCATCTTTCACTCAATCCGTCAGTCTATTTGGCCTTGCATCGTTTATAGGTACGCGTTTGTATCACACCTGATGGTTAGCGATGATGAGGTCGACGATTTTTTAATTTTTTTTTGTGGTGTGGAATATCATCAACATCTCGGGAGCTCTAGGGTAGAGCGGGAGGGCGTTTCAGACATTTTCTGACTAAAAGAACCCAGGGGCATGGTAACTCTGTTTCGAATTTATCCACAACCCCTGGGCAGATGAGGTCGACGATGGAGCACGCTTGCCTAGAACTAACCTATTCACTCTTGACTTAAAGACTCCCCGGTTATAGCTATCAGTAAATATCTAAGCATAATAATCAGCCTGTAATATTCCCACTGCTGGGACACAGGTCACCTCTGTACGAGGGTATGGGCCGTAATACACCACGCGGAGCCAATGCAGGTTGGTGGATGTCACATGTCTTCAAAATTTTGTTTCTAGGACATGCCGTTTCAAGACGATTTTTTTTTTTTGAGTGGGAAATCATCCAATAACTTCTCTCTCTCTGGAGGGGCGTGTCAGGATTTTACTGACTAAAACGCACCCCTTTTCCTTTCTTGCCTGAGTGCCCAGGGGCGCGGTAACTCTGTTCCGGGTTCGAACCCCTGACCTAAAACTTGTAAGTCGCGGCCGTTACCACTGGCCTTTCTCTATGAGTATAAGTAATTGTATCCCTAATTTCCTTAAGTGTATGACGACGCAGCAATATTTTTAGATAGGGTCATTTATCTTCAATCAATCACCAAGGGTCGAGTGCACGTTCCACACATATCACACGCTTCCCAAGGTTCTATTGGTTTTATTTTTAGGGTTCCGTAAGGACCCTTATTATGATCACTTTGTTGTCCATTCGTCCGTCCGTCTGTCAAGACCCGTTTTTCTCAGGAACGCGTGGAGATATCGAGTTAATTTACAATCAAATATTTAAGTCAGCAGTCCCTTTGAGCTGTGAAAAAGTCAAACTTCTTAGTTAATACAAACATAAGATACCTACAGCTGGTAATGCCACATACTGCCGCATATTTTGTCCGACTCGCCCTTGGCCGGTTTCTTTAAGGTCCTACTACCGGCCAAGTGGCGCCCTCATTGAATAAAAAATCGTAGCACAGCATAGAAAATGAATATTAAAGAATCCAACGTCACGTTTGTTACAAAGAGGATAAAGTATTTTTACGTTCTTAAAACAGGTCTCAGAATGTTTCGTATCCAAAGTAGTAGGCAAAAGTGTCAGAAACGGCTGTTTTTCCGACCGGTAGTAGACCCTTAATACAATGTTATTCTAGTATCTTAAGGATTTTTATTACACTACAGAGATGTTAATCGTACGTTGATATCATTATTGTCATTGGTCAAGTCAAGGATATGTGGTTACCGACCCGAAGACACGTTAAGAAATATTTCTTGAAAACGAGATTACGGTATGTGTGAATTGTAATTTTGTAATAATGTGCTGCAAAATAAACTTGAAAATACTGGTTGCCTTAGATTTGTTGGTACAAAATACTTTAATAATCTCTCCACTAGTTCTCACATTTCTGATTCGCAAAACTCATATTTTGGAGATAGAACAAGACAAAGCTACATTAGCCAAATGGGTCTTAATTATCATTGATTAGCTCCTGCCAGCGGCTTCGCCCGGAATCGCCCGTGTGGAATGAGTACTTCTCCCGTTGGCCGTTATAAACTTTCAACCCCTTTTTCACCCTCTTAAGGGTTGAATTTCCAAAAACCCTTTCTTAGTGGATACCTACTCTTCACAAAGAACACACTCCAAATTTCATGTCTCTAGGACCAGCGGCTTAGGCTGTGCGTTGATATATCAGTCAGTCAGTCAGGACTTTGAATTTTATATATACAGGCTCGCGCTTGACCACTATCTTACCTGATGGTAAGCGATGATGTGGTCGACGATGGAGCATGCTTGCCTTGAAGTAACTTATTTACTCTTGACGTGAAGACCCCCAGATTTTGAGGTTGTAGCTGTCAGGAAACCCAAACTCCGGCAGGGAATTCCACTCCATAGCTGTACGCACAGTGGGTCTTCAAGAATGATGCCTTCTCGTGCTTACTATCGTGCCTACGCTGGTAATTTAATCATAAACAAACTATTCTAATGATTTCTTTTTCCAACTTACAAAAAAAAAATACTAAAATGAGGCATACGATCCGTAATTACGGCTTTTCGTCGACCTTGCTGTGTGTCGTTCTTATTTTGTACGTCTTCTTGTTATCACTATCAGTGTGTCGTCTAGACGATTGTTATTATTTTTAATTGCGTCTCGACAAAGAAAGCCGTTTTTTTAAAACGATTTTTTTTTTCGTATTAGGGAGTTGTAACAGATAAAATCATCATCATCGAGACTTCGGGAGCAACACATTAATATTGTTCTTATATCTCTATTGAAGACCAAATTCTATAATTACTAACTAAAATAAAAACTTAATTTCAAACATCTCACCTCAGTGCATTGAGCAGCGTATTCATGAGCAATAAAACTGAACGAATCAATTACCACGTTGTGGACCTCAATGTTTGTCGTTTTAATTTTAAAAGCCACTCTAAACCCTTTGACGGGTCCTAAACTTAACATTCCCTGCATTCCGTGGACGCGTGATATCGTCCCGCGTTGTCCGTCCCTTTCTGTTTCCCCATTCCACCCTTTACTCATGTCATGACAATCATGACAGGTTGAACTGATAAGCTGAAGCGATCGCCACGTCTTTTCGCTCTCCCACCGTCTCAACTTATTTTTAAATAATGGTAAGAGACGGAACTGATACTAAAAATGTGTTTTAGGAAATGAGTTTACCGTTTTTGGATGACAATCTTAAAATATATCGTTCCCAATTTAACTTCAATGTAATTAAATTGTAGACGTCGCGGTCAATAAGCCACATATGGAAATGCATTATAAATTGCGAATAAAGCCGCACATGTCCTGTCATTCATCGACCTTCTCTATACGTGAACAAAGGGTCGCACGCTGACGTTAGTGACTTAATCGCCGCCGCAATATGTACGGGGCCATTCCGCTCAATTAGGTCTCTGACCGGGTTCGTCTACTCCGCAGACGCTCGCTGCCACGCCGGAGCTGTCGGCCGCTTTGATTAAAGTTTGATTCGGACCTGTCACTCATGCCACGGATTTAGACCAGAACGCTCGCGCATCCATGTCATATAAACGCGGTGGCGAATTTTGATTAATCCTTTTTATTGTTATTTTTTCTTTGTGTGTATGTTGACTCCGTACGAATTTGTACGATTCATTTCCTCCCTCTGGTCTGTGCAATTTATTCTCATGTTGTTTGAATTTGCGTTGGACGTTGACTGGAGCTAACCAGCGGAAAATGAGGATGCACTGTTTTATTTGGTTTAAAAACTCATTTATTGTCCCCATCTACACGTTTGTGTGTTGTCCATGTGCTGCAGTATTTTTTTGTCTACAAAGAAGTGAGGTACACACATATTCGACGTCACTATTTAGTATCTTAACTTATAAATCAATTAAAGATTTACCAAACTACAGAACTCGTACCGTAATCGGCAAAGAGAAATAAAAGGTAAAAGCTAAATAAATTATTAGGTACCTAATTCTTGTAACACGGCAACAACGTTACAGAAGTTCTCCCCTCGGCGCCGATTCGGGGAGCTCGGGGTATTATGGCACAGCTTCCCGACAACTTTTTATAACTCGTAGTAACACTTGGAGAGACGCGGTGTTAGGTAATTTCTACCCTCGATATGTAACTGTTTTGTAACTTTAACTTCAACCAAATTTAGTAGGAATTGACTACGTTATGTCGAAATTACTTGTATGATTTCTTTCTCGTTCTTAGCAACCATAATGCTAAGTTAATAAAACCCTGAAAGTAAAATGACGTAAGAGGTCAAGGCCTCTGTTACAAAATGTTACTTAATGTTTGATTTGTTTTCCATCTGGTTTGGAAATGAAACGAAAATATATGTGGTTGCTTTCCGCGAACTTCGATGGCGGGTAAAAGTTTTTTGCTCCATTGAATAACAGAAGTATTTTTATTGCACGTAGCTTTCAGTATTACTCATGGACAGATTGCCATGAAAGGCTTAAAATATTTCATTTATGATTCGATTCGACGAAGCGATTTAGCTCGTACAAGCCATTTATCTGCGTTCTTCAACATTCGGGCTTGAATGTTTGTTTAATATGATAATTATCCAATAAAAATTAACGTCTCGGAAATGATAAATAGTTAATATCGGCGCCCTTTAACAACCAAAATATTTAATTAAGTTGCTCATAAAGACAGCCAGTGGCTGTTGAAACTGGTTTAATTAGAGAGATATTTTACCATCTTCATTACTTAAACTGACATTTATTTTTACTTGTACACTTCTGGTTTGGGTTTATACATTCTTTTCAGTTCAAAACTTACCATAGTTTTCAACGATGATTAATAAAGTATTACTGCACTAGTATAATTTGCAACTATGTTGGTACATGTAAATATAGGTAAGTACAATTAAAAAGTAAAAAACGTAATTCTACATATTGTATCGATTGCAAGCTATGATTTAATCAAACAAGAATGATCGTTCTACGGCTTGCAGCTTTTGTAAAAACTAGAAAATCTGTATCTCCTTTTATATACTCAGACTCACTCACTGCAGGTGCTTTATTAAAACAGTCCATTGTCAAATTGATACTCTCAATATGTCCGCTTATAGCGCGGTAATTAACATTTATAGCCGATGTTTTCATTAAACTCCGTTGAATACAAAATCCCCTAAAAATTAACTAGTCAAACAACTGTTTATTGTTTCCGGTGCGTATTGTTTTGACAGATGCTGCTATTGGTCCGCTGTACGCATTACCAACTTTACATTGCGTTTTCAAAACTTCATCACGATCAAGTTTCACTTCAATTTGAATCTTATGTCGTGTTCCTAGTGCGGTGATCAAGTCACATTTTGATAGTTTGGACGGAATATGTAAGTTGTTTGTTGTGTATTGAAGGCGTGGTGTCGTCGCATCTATTTTTAGGTTTACGAGTTCAGTCCCCTTCTCCCCTGTGTCCCCTCGTTCGTGTCGTTCTTCATCCCTGCTGGGCCAAGTGTGATGGCTCTCACGTAAACGTCTTATAGATGTCGTGCTGAATTTTACGATGCCTTTTGATTGGATAAGTTTATCACTTTACCATTTTTTTTTTTCAAAAACGTTTCATGATGGCTACAGGCCGTTTATCATCTTGAGCGTTTCATTTGACGGTTTTATTAATCTCATACGTATGAAAATAAATTAATTTGAACCAGAATGTAATACACGTGTCCTTCTCATTCCGTACAGCTATAGACAACATACGACCCCATAGCGTGTTCTATAAAAGTTCCCGTCAAATGGTGGCAGTATAAATCGCGCGAGACACGAACCAACTCGATCTTGACCAACATTTCCTAGACGTGACGTAATCGTCACAACTGTGAATTAACCCAGATAACATTCCGGAGTAAACGTATGGATGAGCATCACACACGCTTTTATCTTCTAGAGCTAACAGACAATTTAAGTGGTTTTAAGAATGCTGTCATAGCCACAGACGAATTATTTTATTTATTTTGTTTGTTTTAGGCTCATAGACCGCCGGTTGCTTCCTTTTAGATACATTATTTTTTTTAGTTAAGTATTACCAGAATAAAAATCCAGAGCCACATATAAGTTATTTAAGGCGCTATTAAATGCCAACGACCTTGAGTGGGCTTAGCTTGCGTGTTCTGTGCTGAGCTCACGTAACGCGTCGTACGTCCACCCAGTAATAGGACTCGCCCATCTAAGAGCGCTGTCCGAAATTAGACGCATTATTAACTATATACATAAAAAACAGGTATTTTACTATACATAAAAAACAGGTATTTTACTAAAACACGTATACTAAAATATAAATAATTAAATTATCTTTAAAATGGTGAGTTTCATAAAAATACGCTTAATAGTTTTTGCGTGATTCTCAATTTTTTATCCGCTTTAGACATTAACAACAACAATTTTATTCTTATATTAAATATAATTTCAAATATTCACATATCAAATTACGAAGGAAATTGTCTAGAATAAGATTTTTTTTTTTCAAAGAAATAAGACTATACTATGTTTCAGATAAATTTGCAATAAAGTACATTGACCTTTCCCTAATAACTCTTCGTAGGTACCTGAACAATTAAATATAAATCGTTTTTCATTATTAGACAATGTTAAGGATCACGAGTAATGTTGATTCGGGACAGCTTTGAGTCATTAATTCCGTTTTTCAAATTAAAAGTGTCAATAAATGTAGGTGGGTCAATGACCGTTATTGCACGTTTATTTGGAACAACCTTTAGTCGTTTAGACGTGATTTTCAATTAAAAATCATTAGAAGTCGTATAACTGCGCCTTAAGAGCGTTTATCAATTCTATTTATTTTATTCAAAAATTACTATATGCTATTTACATACTTACATATACTGTGGCGATTGTACACACAGCCTAAACTCAGCTGGTCTGAACTGGCCTTTAGTTGGCAGTTGAGAATATTGAGGAGTCGTTCGTATAGATAAAAAAGATAGGTTGGATGACAGACTTTCAGCACGTCTGTTCGAAGTGGGCACTATTGTTCAATCAATATAATAATCCTCAGTCTATCCCTCTTTCCTTCCTTACACTCCTCATATTAGCCAGTCACTCTCATACACCACACTCTCTCGTAGCCAGCGAGTGAGACAATACCTCAAGATATAGAGCACCCCTGGAGCCCTGCAGGGCTTACTGGAGCCTTGGGGTTCTACTATACCTAACTAACTATAATTATATAAACACTATAACAAGAAAAACCCAAGTAACTAAAAACAATCTAAAATATGGCGTCAAACTCCTGATAACTCCTTCGCATCGCTGTCGTCTGGTAATTTACCTAAAGAATAACATAGAAAATAATGTAAATCAGATCAATCATCAGGTTCATCAGATTTTTAATATCCACCTAAACGCATCTTTTAGCCAAGCGAAAACTGAATCTTTCAAACATAATACCACACTGGAATGGGATGCAGTAGTGAAGTCTCACTAATACGTTCATAATGTTTCTTTTTTTTTTGGGAAATCATCCAATGACATCTCCCGCTCTGGGTGGAGCGGGAGTGTCAGACTCTTACTGACTAAAACCCACCCCTGTATCTTCCCAGCCCTGAATGCCCAGGGGCGAGGTAACTCTGTTTCGAATTTATCCTCAACCTCTGGGCAGTTCATAATGTTTCTTCAGTTTACTATTGGCAAGATATTATTAGGTCACCAGCTGTATCTTTACAGATAACCTAGCTGCAGCATCTGATTGATGACTCGAACCTGTTCCGTCAGCGTCCGAAACCGAAACTGCAACTAAAAAACGTATCAATTCTAAACGTTGTGATTAATTATTATGTTAGAAGTTTTTCAGACACCGTTCAACGGTCTCGAAAAATTTTACAGACAATTACAGACAATTTATAGTGTTTCAGATGGTTTCATTTCGCACCAAATAATAATGACGGGCATTTATCTTATGAGGTTGAAATGTGACTACCATTTTCTAAGCAAAATACACATACAATGGTGCCGATTGTCTTGTTCAATAACTAAATTAAATTAGAGAATCGCTATCATTTACTAAAAGGTAGTGCGAGAAAAGGACGGCCATAGCTATGAACTAATTTAGAGATGTCAAACTAGTTTACGCCTTGCGCTTTACCGTGTTTTTAGTCGACATGTTTTTACGTGTACCCTTAATTTGTATGGAAATATTAGTTCAACTAAATTTTTCAGCTCTAATTTACGTTCTTCTCTTTCTTGTTTTATTTAGAGAGAATAAGATAGCAATAGCCTAAATTAATTTTAGTTTGTACAAACCAGAATCAGCACCAATATTACAGCATTTAGTTAGTTGATGGACTTTAACAACATTTTGGGGAGTGTGCGTCGGAATTTATAGTTTAATTTCATCAAGCCCGTTCCACTATCGGATCACTAGACGTATGGCGATGCGCCGCCAGTACATGGTGGAACGCCCACCCACACGCAAAAAACGTTTTGGGAATACATACATTCATAGTGCGTACAGCTAAGGAGTGGAATTCCCTGCCGGAGTCTGTGTTCTGTGATAGCTAAAACATGGAGGTCTTTAAGTCAAGAGTGAACGGGTTACTTCTAGGCAAGCGTGCTCCACCGTCGACCACAAAATCGCTTACCACCTGGGTGAGAGTGGTCAAGCGCGAGCCTATCGTTGTTAAAAAAAAATCGGTAACTTGCAAATTGTCTAAATAAATTCTTTATTGCTTTAGCCGTATACGATTACTATGACTATTACGTAAATCCTAATCATCACGGCAGTTAATCCTCTAACATTACTCCTCCACGTGCACAGATCCGGCTCGAAGGACCACGTAGCTTTTAGTGTAATTGATACATACATATCTTTAATCTGGTGTTTGTAAGTCGGTCCCCCACAAGTATGCGATGTTAATGGACAATTATTTCGGCAGTCGTCGGTCTCACGCGACGCGTGGCTCGTGCGTGCTCGCTTATTATTGTAAGCGGAGGAGAGCGCGTGTGACGGACGGTAGCTGTCCGATGTGTGAGAGGGAGCGGGTTACAATAGCAGATTTATGTGTGAAGATTAGTCTCATTTGAAAAAAATATAGGGTCTTTTAAGAAGTAAAGGGTCTTAATTTTAAATTGAGATGAATTACTCTGGGATATTTGATTTGCAGATTTTCTATGGTGTGTATCAGATTTGTTTTTATTTGTCCACTTTAGGATCTGCAGAAATTAGCTGGTTCAAGCTTACAAATGTTTTAATTGTCTTTTGAGCTGCATCGCAAGCCCATGAACTAAAAATCTTTAAAATAATATATTTGACATAAAATCATCAAGAATCGCAACGTTAACCCTTCACCGCTACCTCTCTTCCCACAGCCCACATCGTCTGGTCGATAAGACCATGTGTGCACGCACCGCGGGAGAGCGCCCCCCCTTCGCCGGCTATTTTCATTTATCACTCCGAGATGCTCAGCCTTTGCTCGCGATAACGGTGTCTAAGATAAAATAAATAAAAAAAACTATTTTACTGCGTATATATTTCGGAGACAAAATTCCTAGTCACAGAAACATGCAAGCATTGCAGATGCTACTAAAACTTGTGTCATCTAAACTTGCAGTCTGCGGATTGTAGTCTAGAGACTACGAGTACCATAGAGGCCACTTCCCTTAATTGATTCTCACGACTGTCGCGCGAATGTTAGCAGCTGAGCCACCATTCCTTTTATTCAGAGTAAAAACACAGACATTGCGTCGCGTCGCTTGAAAACGTGTATAGACTTCATCATTAGCTATAACATCTAAGTATTAATTTAATAACATTCTGGCTAATTTACTAAAAGAATGTTGTTCGACAACCCATTAAAAGAACATAAAAAAATCTGTGGTCCAAGTTTTAATGTGCCTAACGAAGAAAAAATAGCCAAACCATGTCCAATTTAGTTAGATAAAAGCGTATATTTTAATTAAATTACTTTTTTTAAACACCTATTGTTCCTTTAAAAATTTCATAATGGCTTCTTTAGAATTCGGCTTATCAGCTCTATTTATTTTTATAGACTTGTTCTTAGAAAAACAAAAAAAATGCTACAACAAAGCTTCTAACAAGTTACTTTATTCTCGCTAGTGAGAAAAAAACCTGTCAAATCACAAATAACGATCGATCGCGGGACTTAGTAAATCTAATAAGAGTTTTTTGTGCGCGAAACGAATGAGGTGAAACGTGTTTGAAATAGACAGGGGATTAAGTGTCCCCTAGTAGGAGCGAGGGGCTCGCTGCATGCGCCGGTTGTGGCAGGGTTACCACGTTACCAGCCAGTGTATGACGCTTTCTCTTATAACACCAAACTCGATTTGAAAATAGGTTATTGTGTCGTTTGTGGTCGAAGTTTGAGCTCTATTCATAGAACGGTTTTGATGTGATGTTAAAAATTTCGCCACATGAATTTAGTTAAAGTTTTATTTAATTTTACAAAAAATAACAATCTACAAATGAGTTCAAAGCTTACCTCTTTAACTACCGAGGCTTAAACCCGACACTAACATGATATGGCTGTCAAAGCAAATCCTGACGAATGGTAGCCCTGCGTATATGCGCAGTGCGTGCTTTGCGAGCGCTCTCGTGGATCCAGCGGATCAATTTCACGCGGATCGATTACTCTTTGTCGTTGAGAAAAAGGTCCTTGGCACAGCCCGTGTTCCAGTGCTTCAACTCCACGGAGATTATAACACGTGTCGTTTATAGACGCATTCATGACATGTGTATTGCATCGCCTGTCAGGCTATGACATAGTTTGTACCCAATCCTTGATGCAGTCAGGCTCATATTTACAAACACAGTTTTCAAACCTTCAGTTACTGAACTGAACCAATATCACAGGTTAATTATCAAAGTAAAATTATCATAGCTAACTGGTCTACCGTATTAGGCCTTATCGCCAGAGCCATCTGTCATTTACAGATCATCAGATAAATTGCTACATATGTATGTACACGTCATTAACATAATCGTTTTATATTTTAAACTGCGTGTGGGCTCGGGACCTGAGTATTTTTCTCACGATGTAACTCAAACTTAAATTAGAACTTATGATTACTTTTATTACGGTTTCAGCTATAATATAATTCGGATTATGGTTGCTTTCCTATCTTCATCGTTCTTCCGGACCAACGATCTTACATACTAGAGAGGTCAGTGGTCCTTCCGCCCGTAGTTTACCCCTCGATACTAATACAGAAATAACTATATATTGCAAACTAGCGATAGCCGGATAGCGGGCTAGCTTCGTACGGGTACAATAATTATACACCTAAATCACTCTTGTCTATTGGCAAAACCGCATGAAAATCCATTCAGTAGTTTTTGAGTTTTGATCTTGCAATGCTTCCCAGACACTGTCGTGTAATATAGAGTCAAAAGCTTTTTTGTGATCAATGAAAGCTACATAATTATAATGGTCTATTTATACTCTTAAGTATTTTTCCAAAACTTGGTCAACTACCTGAATGTGATCCACTGTGCTCAAGAAGAATGGAGAGAAGTTGCCTAGGAATAAAGCTGAAAGACAAGGTGAGGAATGTAGAAATTCGTAAAAGAACCAATGTAACTGATGCTCTAACCTTCTCGCTTCAAAGAAAGTGGAAGTGGAGAGATCACGTCGCCAGGCTGAAAGACGACAGATTGACGGCGAGGATAGACAGACGACATAGTAGAGATGACGGGTCAAAGCTGACTAAATGCTGCCAGCAATAAAGACTGCTAGCATTCCTTGGAGGAGTCTTTTACTCCTTCGGGTTTTTTTTTTTTTTTTTTTTTTTTTTTTTTTTTTTTTTTTTTTTTGGGGGGTGGGAAATCATCTAATGACTCTTTCCGCTCTGGGGTGGAGCGGAAGGGCGTGTCAGACTCTTACTGACTAAAACCCACCCCTGTTCCTGCCCTACGCGCCCGGGGGCGAGGTAACTCTTTCTTTTCTTTCTTTTACTCCTTCGGGTAAAAGACTCCTCCTTTATAGTTTTTCAGTTTATCGCGGACAGACAGACAGACGTGGCGGGGGGACTTTTTTTTATAATATGTAGTGATAGTGTGTCTGGTTGTTTACTTTTCAATGCTGTTTTACTGCCCCCGTACCATATTAGTAATTAATGTTATTAATTAATCTACAGTGGTCTCGTCGACCAAAATGTTCTTAATTAGTCTAATGCACAGCCAGTTACTTTTTTGTGGACATTTTACTGCAATAAGTAACCACAGCAACAATTTGGCTGGCGAAAAACATTGGACATTCACGAACTAACCATTAAGATAATTAAGGATAATTACGGCGGAGTTATTGAATGTTATCGGATGATAATGACACTGTTTATTACTGAATGGTGTAGGCTCACGTTCAATCGAATTCATGTAGGGTTTTCTTTTTGTGTGGGTATGTGTATCAAATAACTTCTCCTGCTCTGGGTGGAGCGGGAGGGCGTGTCAGACTCTTACTGACTAAAACCCAGCCGTGTTCCTTTAGTTGTCTGTGCCAGGGTCGCGGTGACTCTTTAAAACACACCCGCGACCCTGAATTCATGTAGGCTTACATTCAACGAATCTATAGTAATATTATAAAGAGGTAAAGTTTGTGAGGTTGTAGGGAATATCTTCTTCTTCTTCTTTCTTAAAACGTTGCCCCACACTAGGAATCACGATACTCCTGTATCGTGGGTGCGTTCACAAACATGTATACTCACATACACAAGACACCCAAACCCGGAACTACTATCTGTAGGTCATACAAATATTTGTTCCGTGCGGGAATCGAACCCGCGACACGCAGCGCAGCAGACGAACGCTCAACCACTGTGCTACTGAACCGATTTTGAAAAGTCTTTTACCAATAGAAAGTCGACGGAAGACGTTATTTGTGAGTGTCATAGGCTATAAATTTTTGAAAGCCACGCGGACGAAGTCACACTTTGAAGAAAACACTGCTTTCAGCGGTATTGTCTTGTTTATGTTAATACCTAGTATTTTTTTTTTTTTTTTAAACTGTCTATCAAATGATAAAACGTCAACCGCCAATAATATATAAAAAGAAATCAAAGAGAAACTCTAAAAGACCAGTTGTCGAAAGACCAGAAAACTAAGACGAAAAATTTTCTTCCACAACTGCTTATTCAACACAAGGGAGGTGGCATCGGTAAACAGCGCAGGTACAAACAGCTGGTGTGGGTCGACTCGAGCTCGTACCATTGTGATCGGCGCAGGCGCAGGCGCACGCTGAACGGCAACGCCGCAGCCTCTCATGTTTATTTTATTACTAGCCTTTTTACTACCGATCCCTTCGCCTTTCGGTTTGTTTAGATATGCTTTGGTTGAGTTTTGATGTTGGCTAGAAATGGTTTGTGATATGCAGTTGTAGAGCTTGTAAGTAGTAAAATTGTAGTTTTAAAGGCGATAACGTTGTGTACGTGGTGGATTTAAACTAGCAGAACGATGTTTGAAAGGAACTGAGAAGCCACTGTAAACCGCGAGGAAAACGGACTTCTGAAACCAATCTATGCTTACTAATATTATAAAGACTTTTTTGTTTGTTTGTTTGCTCTGAAACTACTGGACCGATTTTAACCATTTTTTCACCAATAGAAAGCTACATTATCAGCGAGTAACATATGCTACTTTCGATCCCGGGAAAAATAAGAGTTCCCGCGGGATAGGTCACGAGAGCGAAGCCGCGGGCAAAAAGAACTAGCTTGCCGCCCGTCTGCGTGAAATTAGTATTGTCTATGGGAACACTGTACTTTTCTGGGATCAAAATAGTAGCCTATGTGTTAATTCTGGATGTAAGCTATCCTGCTACATCCAAATATGTTCAGCCGTTTAAGCGTGAAGGAGTACCAATCATACAAACTTATGACTTTTTAATTTGTAATAGTGTGATGATAAGACTTTAAAAAAACTGGTGCTATATACTCGTATGTAGTAGTAATGAAATCCGATTCACTTTTGTATGACTAGAAGCACAGGCAGCTCTTAAAATAAAACTAACATTTTTATTCAAGCGATGAACAGAAAGTGTCAGTGATGAACAAGTAAAAGTTATTGGGTGTTTAATATGGATGGCAGACTGACTGCACAAAGAGTAGAAAATCATGTAAGCATATGTCGTCAAGAAGATGGGACTAAGGAGCTCCTAGTCTACGCGAGCTAACAGCATGGCTCCAGTAATTAGATTTTGTTCCGAGCCTTTGGTTGGACACAGGTCCCCCCTAAAACGATTACGTTCAAGCTTTAGAACTTGGAACCGATCCGTTTTATCTTCTTCCACAATATACAGTTTATAAATTAAATAAGTGAACGGTGAGTAAGCATTTAATAGCGGATACTACTACATTTACGTAAAACAGATGTAAAATAAACGTAACACTGAATGCGAATCATCCAGCAAAAATCTGCGCTCCAGTTCCAGGTAGTAACAGACACTACACAGCCGTCCAATGACGCGTATCCGCAAATAGAAAAACAATATTACCGATACAAACGTAACACTTACGATTTTATTACATCACTCCCCCACACCGCGATGTTTTGACTGGTCTTAATTACCTACGTGCGATAGCAACAATCTCGCCAACAAGCTATGCCATGATGTTTACAATCCGACAAAGGTAAGTACAATGAGGGCCTTTCAGAGTATTTCGCGGTATGCACAACAATAACAGATGAGCTAGCTAGAACACGTGGTGAATTTCGCTTTTGTGCCGTTCGCGGAAATAGGAATAAACTTGAATAGCGCGCTGCATCGGAGTGGGACTCGTTCGGATTGTGGTGCAGTTAGTTATCCGTATTGATAGATAGAGATTTAACTGTTGGGAGCTAATAACGCTTGTTGGATCGACACTAATTATGATCACTGTGATCGACGCTTTGAGGCTAATCGTTCTGTGATTTGGTTTAATATGTTTAAATGCGTTCTGGTTCCTTTAGAGTTTTTGTCCTATTATTTCAAACCTGCCTTAAATTAGTGCTAAATATCGCAGGCCTGTGCCCCAGTAGTGGGGACATTAAAAGGCTGATGATGATGATGACAGTTAATGCAGCCAGCACTACGTTTTCCCCATATATCTTTCCGCCGAATTTTGCAAGTTTGCAGAAAAGACATTGCCCTAACCGTAAGGTCATTGCCCAAGTTAAGTACCTAACATACGTGGGCATACAAAATGATTCATCTTCATGCAGCACATTTAGGAAAACCCAGCTCTTATCGGTACCGTAGCGGTAACGCCACACCCTAGTGCCAAAATCTTCCTCTGAGGCGCAAGGATGTAGATATAGACTGTATAGAAGCGACAAGCCCCGATACACGTCGTCGTGCGGCACCGGAGTACCGGACACGGCGTTTCCTCGCCCGTATTAAACGTCCGCCTACGCGCGCGCTTCCTGCGCGTCGCGCCAACACGCGGCCGCTAAGTGTGCGGAGCGCAGGACCAAAAAGGATATGGGAAATTCGCTTTTCAACAGTCACGAATTTGAAAAATAATCTTTAGGGAAGAAGTTTAGAACAGCCCTAGAAGTGGTGACGGATGGGTCGTTTAGAGTCAACGCGGCACTGGAACGCAAAGGGTAATTGAAGAAACACTGGTAGATTTTAGTTAGTAAGAGTCTTACACTACCTCCCGCTCCACCCAGAGCGTGAAAAGTTATCTGATGAATTCTCACCCTCAAAAAAAAGTGGTGACGGATTGAAGATTCGCGACAAAACCAGAAGACAAAAAGTAAGGTTTTCTAAGGGTATTGAATGGCACCCCGCAGAATCGGATAACAAGGAAGCTCTGTTCTCCACTATTGACGTTTAATGTCTTTTCAAGTGGCATCCGTCATGAAACAAGGGAATCCGAATGCTCGATATTAGATGCATGATTTGAAATAAGGGACAAATGACGAGGTGAAATGAAGGGAGAAGCCCAGTTCGAAGAACACATCAAGAACAACATATGGCAATGTGCCCATGCGTTCTTGACAATGACTTTGTTTAAAGACATTAGCATAGTTCGAAATATGAGTAATGTTTGCCAATGTCGGCTTGAAATATGAACGCTAAAATATTTATAATATGCAAACTAATATCATTTTTCTTTTATACCATCGCCATTGAATGGCTTTTTAAATTTATGTTTGGTGCCATAACGTCTTCTAGTGATAAGTTGATAACATACGCATGGTTTGAACCAGTTTTGGTAGGTACAAAGACCAGAAAACCCCACTGTTCGATCCTTGATTAATATGGGCACACCTGAATTATTTAAACATAGCAACACAAAAAAATAAAATACAAGACAAATACCAAACCATTCATGCTCCCACGCATATATGCAAAATTATTTCCGAGCACAATTCGCGAACTTAAAAGCCCGACTTTAACTGTGCCTTGGAAATGCACCTAATGCTGGCAGATATGCGGGGTAGGAAGTCGACGGAGACACATTAGAGGAACCTGTCTCGTATCGGTACTGATTATTTCAATACCCTATGGAAACCGTGTCAGTTGATTTGTGTTTGTGACACTTATTTTCATAAGTCTGTAAAGCGAAATTCGGATACCTACTGGGTGTGGACTAAAGTCTATAAGCGTTAGAAATTATTCTGGAATTCCTTTGATGCAGAAAGCAAAGACCGATCGTTGTGATAATTTTTGAAGAGATCTGTCCAGCTTTGGACGACTTTAGACCGTAAGATGTGATAGTGCTGATGAGGTTTAGGTTAAATACAAATATCGCAGATACTTAGGCATCTGCGACGCTTGCCAAACAATTTGCAAGGTGCAGAAGAGTAATAAATTATGTTTTCCTCATCATCTTTTTCTTTTTGCATGATCAATTGATCAGGCTACAATTTCAGTAACGGCCCGCCCTTTACACCATATGAAAATCAATCCCATACCTATACAGAATACATTGTAAAAGTAATATAAGCTAACATGTAGGTTTTTGTTTGCAGGTACGTTGTACGAGCCCAGTCTGCGGTGGCCGGGCGCATGCGCGCAAGCCCCGTGGGAACGCGGCCGCTTCCTCGAATGTACCGGCTAGCCACCGGCCTCTAGTTACATGACCGGTCGGACTAGCTGAAGGGTTGGAGTAACAACAAGTGTGATGGCTCTGTGATTGTCAAAAGAGGTGAAGTTTTATCGCTAAAGTAAAACGTGACGATTTAAAGCCATGACTACGCCTGAAATGATGTTACTCTCTGGTAGAGACAAATGCCACAACTTTTGTTTTATCATACCCTGTTTCTGTTTTTGTAACAACAGCTCGAATCATTTTGTCAATATTGCTACCTACTAATTGCTCTGAACTTGAGAGCAATTTCTGAATCCAAAACGACAAAACTCACCCATGCATTAATCCATATTAAAATAACCTCATAACGAATGCAAAAGATCAGACCTTACACGTCTTATTTCTCGCTCGGCTGTCATAATACGGGTCCGCTGTCTGTCTCAGCAAAATATCCCATCTGACTGGATACAGAACTTCCTCAAACACGACCCTCCTTCAATAAGTTGGCAGCCGCGTTCGGATTACAGAACCGGTTGCCGGTTTCATATCGGTTATATTACTCGAGCCGGGAAGGGTTATGGTTTGGCTTTGCCACCATTGTTTATTTACACCTCCAGGGGAAACTAATGGGCATAATCATTATCGAATTCGATGATGGAATAATGTTTTAGCTCCTAAATTAGATTCAGGTCGGTAGCTAGTTGTAAAACCACAGGCTTACCGCAATGGATTATGAAACTGGCGGTATTGAAATCGAAGTTAACTAGAATTGCAATAATGTGGTATCTAGAAAATATTACTTTGAATTCTTAGCTACAAAAATTAGTCTTCAAAATGAGAGCCAAAATATTAAAGCCAACGTAAATACAGACATACAGCCAGCTTCAGCTAACACCCACTAATCTAATACGCTAAGGTAGGCAAAGTTCCTCGAACTATAAAATAATATACGCTCAATATACACATCCGAGATCAAAGGTGGAGCTTGCACGCCCGTCACCGTTACTGACACAAGCTGGTTTGAAACTGCGTTCTACTCAAAGGGCTAAGCCAATAGATGGAATTACAACATGCTAACTGAAAAAACCAATGGAAAAGCTGAAGTAACAAAAAGGTTTTATGTGAACAAAAACTTAAAGTTTGCTGAAAAACTTTGCATTGCTGTATATGGTCTTAAAATGCGGCATTATGGTGTTAACACTGTAGCAATCTCTCGACTCGGAGCTCTCAAAAGATTGTCTGCAATGCCTCAAAAGAATTTTGATTAAAAACTTCAATTGACATTCTCGGGGCCATTCGCTTCGTTTGACATCTGTAATCACTTTCGTTTTTCCTTGAACAACGAGTGAGCTTTCTGTTGATTTTTTCAGTAACATAGTTGCTTTAGTATTTTCCCGCATAGTTTTTGCTACGCCATTAGTTGTATCCCTGAGGCATGCGTGTTTTGTATTTGTACGATGCATCGTAGTGTCTAACTAACCTCAGTTGAACTTGTGCCATGTTTAGCTGCTATGTTTCCAAATCTTTGAGCATGAATTTATTTTCCTTTCATTTTAAAGCCTGTAGTTTTACTTATTGTAGTAGGAGCTATGCAAATAAATTTTCAGTTATATATAGCATGCTTTTGACAGCTTTTTTGTAGAATAACTGTTTTAATAGACGCGCAATCCTACTTTCGTGTACGAAAGCTATAAGTTATGTTTAGACATGTTAGCTGTGTATCGCCAAATTGAACGGAAACGGATATTCGAGACGTGAATTTGTAATTCGACATAATTTGACGACTGACTCAGGAAATATTGACAGCAAACATTGTTCGAACCTCAAAAATACTTTCTCTACCGGATAGAAATATGTGTCGTTATTTTATTTTTGTCTGCAATATTGCTTTATGGATTCCTTCTATATTTGCTAAGTCTGAAAGCAATTAAGGTATTTTCATTCAATCTACAAGATATTTGATTATTCTTAATAAATACACGAATCGAAAAGTTCCTTAAAATGAAAACGAGAAACATGTAGGTAATCTCATATCTCAGACTACAAAACCAGATTTATTTTAACGAAAAAACTTTACAGAAAACTCTCATTACTCCAATCTAATCTTTCGAAATTCCTCTCGAAATATCGTGCCCAGCTCCAGTGGAGCTTGTGAAAACATTCCGTGCTCGCACTCCGAGACGACTCACCCTAGAACTCGAATAATACAGGACCTAATGGATACGTCAATAAGAAACTCAACACCGACGAATTGAATTACAGAACCCTAGCGACTGCGTTTACACACTTTAAATATTTATAATTGAATATCATTCCAAAGGGTTCCTTTGTGTAAAAAAGTAAAAAACTGCCACATTTATTCTTTTTTCCGCTCACATTTCCATTTCACTCATCCCGGTTCTGATTCGGCACATGATCTTAATTAAGGCGCTAATTAAAAGAATATTGAGAATGCAAAACAAAAAAATCGACAGCATACGACACTCGCTTTTATGGCTTCATTCGCCGAAATCAATTTATAATAAGTCACTATTTTTTCAGCAGGATTAAAGGGATATTGAAGTAAATATGGGGCGTCTCCCGCAGCTTTAACCGATTCCAGTAATATTCGAATTGATACACATAATATCTTAATACTTCATGATAGATATTTCCAGTCATAAACGTCTCTTTTAATATGGTACATCCTTCCATGTTTGTAGAATTTTCAGAATATCCGTCTGGAACTGAGTGGTGCTTCGCAGAGATATTTTCTTCTTTTTTTTTTGTCGTTGAGCTCTCTGTCGTTTTTGGTAGCAAAAGTTGCCTAATGATACCGAGAAAATGACGTGTATTCGCCACGAAATTTCCCTTGCCGACAAACGCTAACTAGCGTACAGCTTGGCTTATAAATAGGGCAATAGATGAGAGAACACTTCCGGAGTATGGTCGTGAACGAAGCTTTGGCGGAGCCGTCTCCGTTATAAAAAGGAATTTAAGGGGGCAGAAGGACCAGTTTTAAGAATGCTCTATTAGAAACTTGTACCGTGGTTCTTTTACTTTAGAAGCTTAGCTTATAAATAGGGCCAGTAGATGAGATAACTCTTCCGGAGTATGGTGACGAACGAAGCTATGGCGGAGCCGTCTCCATTATTCAAAGAAATTTAAAGAGGCAGAAGGACCGGTTTTAAGTATGCTCTTTTAGAAACTTATAAGTACTGTGTACTGCGTGTTAAGGATACTTTAGAAGCTTGGCTTATAAATAGGGCTTTAGATGAGAACACTTTCGGAGTATGGTGACGAACGAAGCTTTGGCGGAGCCGTCTCCGTTATTCCAAGGAAGTTAAAGAGGCAGAAGGACCAGTTTTAAGAATGCTCTATTAGAAACTTTACTATGTACTGTGGTCCTTTTATTTTAGAAGCTTGGCTTGTAAATAGGGCAGTAGATGAGAGAACACTTCCGGAATCCGAAGTATGGTGGCGAACGAAGCTTTGGCGGAGGCCTTTTACTTTAGATTTGATAGAACAAAGGCAAACTTATATTTCAAAGCAGAATACAATTTATCCTCCGAGTTGTGTAGACTTTGTTGTATCGCCAATTGGGGAGTTGTTTTTTTAAATTTAGCTCTTACTGTCCCACTGCTGGGCAAAGGCCTTCCTGAACTCCTTCCAGGTATAAATTCTTTTCACGAATATCCTTAGTATAATTCTTCCGCAAAGACATTCGACGTAGTCTTTAAAAAAAATTGTAAGAATAGGGAGTTTGGAAGTAAAGGCTCGTAATGAGTAGAATTTAACAGCATTTTAAGACTCAGAGCAGTAGCTTTAAAAGTAAGAACTATATTTACTACATGCTCGCGTAACGACATATTTCGTCTGGCATCTAAGACGAGCGTGAATATTTTATAACGCGTTGCATAAAGTAAAGCTTCTGTATGTCAATACTCTGTGGAAATATATCTACACGTACTCTTGCAACGCAATTACTGCTGATGAAAGTTTAACGGCCATGCTTGTTATGTTTTATACGATAGTTTCTGCTGTATTGGATACGACGATCAAGCATCTAGTGGCAAAGTTTATGGATTTGCTCCCAAATAATAGTGATTTAATATCATAAAATTTTAACTAGGAAACACTCGGATTCGATTTAAAATATCATTTTAATAACTTGTATCATAGTTATTAAATAAATTCACATCCTTGTGTGTAGTGTAAAGCAATTTTAAACCTATAAAGAACGCGGCAATAAAAATGTAACAAGTTGATACTTATCCTTTCACTGAACAGATTTTAATTCCTCTTCAATTTGTTCGCCAGTCCCGAACTAAAGAAAATATTCCAGCAATTTAATAATGGGATTGGATGGTCCCGAACCCGTTCGCTTATCCACTCTCGGCTAAACGGGAGAGGGATAAAAATTGACGAGAGGCGAGGTAGACGGTGTTTTTGTCGCCTCACTTTGTAAAGCTCGCCACTCCAGCAAACTGCCAGATTTATTAAAATTTTACGGTGCCGCTCGGTCACTCGTTACACCTAATTAATATAAATGTGTGTGTCCTAACTCGCGCACTTCGTAAGTACTATCTAATTAGATAACTATTTATGAACGCTCGTCTTTTTTCTCAACGTTATTCTCTTTACTTTAGAACGTTTTTCTCATACACAGAGTAATTTGCATAACAACGATGCCAATTAATTACATTTTAGTTAAAATTCCTGTTTAGTCATTATAATGAGCGTAGTTTTCGTTTGTTTGTTCCGCCGCTTATTTCGAGCTTAATGGCTTTCAAGTTAAATATATTCCTTAGTCGGAGAAAATCTTTTAATTCAGTTGTTTGACACAGAAAACATCTCGACATTAGCATAACCTCGCATAAATATTAAACGTTTTAACTTAAATATATTAATATTGCATGTCTGTGTAAAATAAGGCGAATGTCCTCGCTACAAAGTTATTCCGACGGGCTAGAAATGTTAAATGCACGCTTAAAGTTCAAGTTATGTGTTACTTAAATGCAAGTACACTATTTATGGTACCATTAGTAATTTACACTTTAATTAATGTGTTACAATTAGAATGAGTGTTGTAACTGGTTTGGTCCTTGTAATCGAGAGCAATGATCAAAAATATTCAAATTCCGATACTCAGAGATGATAACTGTCTATCATAGTTGATGACACTAATAGAAATTGGAGTGACAACGGGCGTACCAGTGCCCGATTGATTGGAAAATTGTCTCCGTCGCGACGCCGCAATGTCGTCGCGCCTCGGTCGACGCCTTCCTGCCTTGCTGCTCTTTTCAATGAGCCTCCATTTATTATGTTATGAAGCCACTTGTTCTAGTAATGCTGTTTTGTTAGGTTAAGCGGTGGTCATTTTGCTGCCTAACCCCGTATTGTACGAGCAATTCCGTTGAATGAAACAAGATGAAAGAATTTTGTTTTCGAGATTATGGCTTCTCAAAAAGCTCTACTACGTATTCAGTAGTAAACATAGATTTTTAGTGGTTTTTATAGATGAAATGCTCGAAAATACTGCTTACAGTTTCTGCCCCTATAGACAAGGATATAAATCAGCATTTTCAGCGCTCGTAAAATTAATAAACCGTCTTGTCTCCGCCAAGGCGCCGCCTTCGGGCTCGTGCTGATTCGATGTTTTCTTACATTAGCCACACGCTTTATTATAGACTATTAAGACAACGTTAATCAAATCTGAAAACTGTAGCTCTACACGTTGAGAGTTCATGGTGTTTTAATTAACTTTAGCGCCGTGTGTGGGCGAACCGGCTATTATCCGTCGAAGCGATGTATTTGCACGTACTAAGATGTACATCTTACGCCATCAAGTATTACAGGCTTTAAATCCTGACTCCAATGATCCACCTCCTCAGCAATTCCTTCTGATGCAACTCCGCACAGTTCCTCCTAAATTATGCAAACATCCATATGGAATGAAATAGGGGGAATAAACTCTCAATATTGCAAAGAAACGACATTCTAATCGCAACAGAGGTCCCTATCCCATAAATTTTATATGGGATGGAAAAGCAACAAAATATTTACGGGGATATGAAGACAGGCGTCTTACGGATGGCGTTTATAGGTCAGAGAGTGGCGAGGCGTCGCACTCCAGTTTAGTGCCGCGTTCCGTCGCGATGCTCCCTCTGACTTTGAAATTGAACGCCGGCGTCGGAGAAGACGCCGCGGGTGATTTTCCACCCTCTCGCACCGGCTGCGGCCGGAACCCGCCTTCAGACATCAAAGTGCAAGATTTTATTATTACGTTACGGGCCGAACGACGGCGAAAAGCGCTTCGTTGCCACTCCACTACCGGAGTTTACAGATTAAATTCGCACTCCTTAACAACCTCGCCGGAGAGCCGTCTCTATTTGATTAAGAAAACACGAATAATTTTTCCACCGGTAACACAAATTATTGAGTCTTCAGTGTAATAAGTTTGGAGTCGAGAGGTCTGCGACTCTGCGTGCTCGATGCGTCAAAGTGGAAAACATTGTGACATGAATAATTGCAGGTCTAAAACGTAATTACGTGTCATAAAGCGTGGGTCGTTAGTGTTGACTGCCACACACTATACTGTATTTTTATTTTGTAGGGTTTTTAAATGTTTTGCAAACGCAAGTGGGTAATGAAGAAGCGTGCATACAGCTTCATTAACTTTGTATCTTGGCACCTGCGAAATTATCAACTAATTAAACTTTCAAGTAACAAAATACCATTTAATTAAAAGGTTAATGTTTTTCTCGTTACTGTTGTTATCCATTATGTTAGATCAAGTAGTTTATGGGCTGTTTTTTCTGCGGTGCTTATGCGATTACGCAGAAATGCTATAAGTACATCGGATACGCATGATTCCCTTCCAGCCCTCCGAGTCTACACCATGAATATCATAAGATACAGTTCTGCGTGCGAGTTCTTTTACTGTTGTGAAGATTTCCATAAGCGTAATAACGTATTTTATATCAATTTATTTATTTGCGTATTCCAGTATCATAAACAGAAACATTTTGAAAAATAATAGGGAGGTACCCACCCCAGCTTCGCACGGGTAAGGGTGTAATAGCTTTGGCTGATCGACGGATACCGGTCGAAAAACAATCGATCGGTCGGTCGACGTCGACTAATCCATTCTGCCATCGATCGACGCTCGATCAATTTGTGTACCTAGTAGAAACTATCGATCGTCGTCGACTAATCCATTCTACCATCGATCGACACTCGATCAACTGGTGTACCTAGTAGAAACTATCGATCGACGTCGACTAATCTATTCTACCATCGATCGACGCTCGATCAACTGGTGTACCTAGTAGAAACTATCGATCGACGTCGACTAATTCATTCTACCATCGATCAACGGTCGATCGATTGGTGTAATAGAAACCATCGATCGACGTCGACTAATGCATTCTACCATCGATCGATCGATTGGTGTAATAACACCCTAAAAGTTATACCTACACCTAAAACTTCCTCGTGAACCACTCTTATATATTAGTGGACGTGGAAACCACATGGAAATCCGTTCAGTAGTTTTTTTTTAATTTAACGCGAAAAGACAGACGCAGCGGGGGACTTTGTTTTTATAATATTTTATGTAGTGATTATATTTATTTTAAATGTAAAAACTAGCAAATAACAAATTATTTTTAATTTAACGCAAACAGACAGACGCAGCCGGACTTTGTTTTACATTATGTAGTGATTATATATATTTATTTATTTTATATGAAAACTAGCAAATAACAAATTATTTTTGTGCAACTGAAGATAGCGTGAGAATAAAACTAAAGGAGATTGTATCAGCTGTTTATATTCCCGCTAAAGTTGTAAAAGTCAACTGAGGGCAACGAGTTATTTAATGGAGCTTATAGGCGACTGGTTAGTGAACTGTTTCTGCACTTAACTAATGCATGTTTTCCTTCTAACATGTTTGAGCGAAGTATGAAATCAAACGCCATTTTAAGCCTGATCAAAAGTATTAATATCGATTTGAAGGTCATCCATAAAAATATTAAGATCAACCATAAAAATATTAAATCCTGTCCTAGAAATATTAATACCGTCTCATAAAATTAAGACAATACCTGAAATATTAACCTACAAAATAAATAAAGTTCTGCGAGCAATTATAATAAAGTCAGCATAAAACTCTTAATCGCAACTAGCAGATAAACTTATAAAATTATGTAATTTTCTATTCAAAGTTATGTTAAACACTACAATAATAGAGTGTCATACACGGCTCGTTTCAAAGGGCAAGGAAGGACGCTTCGGGCGACGCACCCGCCGCCGATGTCTCGCGATGCGATCGAGCCGTGCGATATTACGCTACCCACTACTTGTCCCCAGGTGGCAATGTGTCACATTTGCATAGAGAAACGTTTCAGAACCTGCAGGGATTGTTTGTGAATGAATCGGAAATTTCGCTTTAAGTGAAATGAGGTTTCTGAGGCGAAGGACGTTAGAAGACAGATTGGCTATTGATCCCGAAATTGGAAAAATCTGGAACGCTGCAAGAGTGTCCAACTAAAGCGAAAAACACCCTTCTATCTCAATCAAGAAGCGAACTCTAATCCAACTTTGCAAACAGAGATTGATTTCATTCCGACTCCGATTACAATTTCAATAAAGAACCTGTAATACGAGTCTGCAGTCATAATGTGCATTGCAGACGTTGCGAACGTCGCAACACGTGTAAACAAAACAACCAGCAAGTACTATATCTGCCGGCAGACGGACACAGGAACGCACTCAGAGACTGCTCGGCCGAGTATGATAAATGGACAGCCCGAACACCCGCTCCATTTCTTCTCTTTACTCCGCCAGTGTGGGAGGGAGATATATGACAGTAATGGAAAGATGTGACACCAAAACCACAAGGGAAATACGGCGGACGCTGCGAAATTAAATATCCTTTATCTATCTCATCCTTTACAAAATCAATAAAACTCTGAGCGAAACTGTGCTCCAGATAGAGATGGTTGGAAATCTGCAACTTACAAAATTTTATCACGTCTTCAAAACACACATCAGCGGATCCGGTGATTCGATAATCCTGTCCTCAAATACGATCCATTTATCGTTCAGAGTGATGTACTCGGCAATCTGCCGTGATAGATGAGTACGATGCCATGCCACTCTGCCCTTCTGTCATATTTTATTCTAATGCACAGCTTTGTCAGGCACTACGTAAACATCAATTTATTACGCATTTAGAGTAAAATAAAATTTAGCCTATTTTTATAATCTCGTTTCAGTTGATGCATTTTTTTTTCTCATTTCCTAATTTTAAACGGGATTCATGCAATCACGTCAAGGGAACGTGACAATTTTTTTGAGTGAAATTATGTACTCGTACGTATTTGTTAAGTAATTAATTTTACTTAACAAATCTCATAATGAATCCCAAAACAATAAAATTAAAAAATGGTCAGAAAAACAAGACAGAAGCGACAAAGGTAGAGGTATTGGATGGCAAAGTTACTTTGTCGCATGCCTGGTTGTGTTTGAGCTCTAATGCTCGGTAATAAGAACCATCTTTTTATGATGATGACATGTATCGAACGCAAAGGTGATGGTTTTACATAATCTAAAGGATACCACGGAGACAGTGTTGCCACAAAGCGACGCGGCGAGCGCTGAGAATACGCAAACAGGTGTCGACTCCGAGGTTATATTTGCATATAAATAGAGTTCCTGCTTAACTGTAACACTGCCTCGTCCCGTTCTCTCTCGTTCGGTGCTGTTCGCTAGAGGAGCACAGAGAGTTACGCCTCCTTGCACGCGCAATACGCAAGTACGAGCGTCTCCAGGAGATTCTATTTATGTACGGTGATGTAATATGACCAATAGACCGGTCACATAACCACACACACGAAGACATCTATTGTCTTGTGACAATCGATAGGAAGTCGATCGATCAACTATCAAATATACTAGTGCGTCAGGCAGGACCTTCGCCGCAAATGATTATAAATTATTTCCTCTGATGTTACCACCACCTCGATGTTCGGAATTCGTTTACTTTTTACCCAAGTGTAGACGCAGAAATGTTATCTTTTAATGGCATTTCTAATGCGAGTCGTTAAAGAATATTCTGTAGGACGTGTATTGTGGCTAGCGCAACTTTTTCTGGTGGGGAAGTGTATTACAATGCGCCGCTGAACCGGTCAGGGTACAACGCTTAGGAAGCGGTCCTGGCATTTTATCGCCCCTAGTCTTCCTTTAATTCGCATGGAAAAAGTTCAACGCTTGCGCATCTCGAATAAGCAAGGAGACATGAATAATTGAAGCGGAGATGGTCATCTCTAGAATATTAATATCATCGGCGGTTCGCTGTAGCTGTGAAATTATAAAATAACTATCGTGCCAGGTGATTAGTGGGCCGTCGTCGTCGATACGGCCGGTTCCGCGCCTCTTCCGTTAGTCGTTTTTTATCGTTCTTCTATTACATCATAGGAACATGCGCGTTCGCGGTGCGTGACCCGTCTGCGTAGGCGCAGGTGACATGCGAACTCTACATTATATCGACATCTACCAGAGAACCTAACTAGTTCTGTTACCCGAGACCCCTGTTATTTGTATTCTTTTTTTGTTGGGCCCGAACATTTTCTATTTGTTCCGTCGGGCCCTTTTTTTGCTGGGTTGCACCGGCCGCGTTCGAAGGTTCGGAGCGTTTTTACTCGAGCACGGGGGAGCAGCGGGCGGCGGGAGGGCCCCCCCCGGCGCCGCCGAGCCGTCCTTGGCCCGAACGTTCACCTTGGCGCGCTGCGCTGCCGGCGCACCACAGGTAACAAAGTTCCGCGAACTACGTGATTTCTATGGCTGTCCGCCGAAAGTGGAGCCCGGAGTATCTCGAGAGCCACTCGGCCGGCGCTAATGTTACGGAGAAACGTGTAATGAAACACTGCTCTACCCTCCGGCTGCGGCGCGACCACTTGCGGACCCCCATCCGTGGTGTGCGTTTGCTGTACTTTTTACAGTATCTAATGTCTCGCATTAGATGCTCTAGAACATGAGATGATTGACGAGGACAGATCTACGTGGTGGTCCTTCAGAGAAATCGTTTTTTATTTAGTTGCTCCAATTACGAGAATGAACGCCCCCGCATCGATTTTATTACCTTCGCCATTCTACACCAACTACACTTGGCGAAACCCAAAGGCTATGTTCATTGAAATTGTATGTTTTCAAATCAAATTAACCAGGACAATTTGTCCTCCAATTACTGTAAAGTATACCCGATGAATTCTTCTTGTCTTGTTGACATCGTTTAATGCTTTCGACTTGATTGGATTTCATGTCTTTTCTTACTATTTGCCGGGATTTTAAATCAAATGGTTTAGCTTTTGCTTATTTCATAACAGTAATGTCAGTAGTACACTTGAAACGTTCAGTATTTTAACTGGAACGAGTGGTAAAGAATATTCTCGGAATTGGAAGATAAGGAATAACTTTTTAAGTTCTTTTCACGGAAATAAGATAAATGCTAAGATAAACTTAGCCCGGGAGAGAGGGGGTCAACCGTGAAAACTTTTTGTGACTCCAACTGCATTTCACAAGTGTTCTTAGTGTAGTTCTCAGTCTCGCTGTACCAAGTTTTAACAATAAGGGAATATGTAAGTAGTTAGCGAAAAGTTACGGTGTCAATTTATTTTCCAATTCTATTTTTACTGCATTTTTATATTCAGTACGGTGATTTACTGCTTCAAAAGAGCTTTTGTGGCTCACAACAAAATATAACTTTGGGTTATAGGCGTTTTAGTGCTTTCAGTGCCAGCCGATGCCTGCCTTAGGTTCGTTTACCTTTCCGCTGTCATATCAATCTCGTGTTTGTACCACACTAAGCTCACTCTTTGTACGTCTGTGCACTGTGCAGCTCTACTTGTGGCGGTACTGCGCGGTTCTTGTTAATTATGCTGTCGGGCGCGTCGGTGATCACCGCGGCGGCATCGGCGGCTCTGGAGCAGCGGCTTCCACAGCTCGCCGACCGTAATCTTATCGCATTAGAGGCCGGACATAGGAAGGGCATTAAATTTGAACGATCGTCGTGAAGCGGCGGGCAGAACGAACGCGCCTGAAACCGGTCGGCCGTCCGTAAATAATGGATTAGAGGTGGGGAGGGTACGCGGGCCGGGGGGGTGTGGCGCACGCACCGGCTGCGCGCGCGGGCAGGGCGGGGGGGCGCGGGGCCTGCGCCTCCCGTCAGCTGTTGCGCGCCCGGGACCGCCGCGCGCACACTCGCATTCGCCGCCAATGCATCGGCGTTGATAGCGCACCGCGCACGCCGCACGCCGCCCGACTAGCGACCCCACTCGGTGACAGTGACACAGTGCTGTGCGTGACGACAGGAGCCGTGCCTGAGACCAGTGATATGTTGTGTTGTGAGTGAGCATGCCCAGGATGTGCAGTGCGTGGACCGCGCCCAGGAGCTGACCACGGCGCTGCCGGGAGATGAGAAGTTATGTTACGCCACCGATCGAGGTGATTATTCCCGACCTCGGCCCTAAAAACACCATGCATGCGCGCGGCACCGTCACGGAGACGACCCCGCCGGCCGCGGGACGGTTTTAGTGCTTTATTCTGCCAAGTTCATAACATTCGGTAAGCAACGCCAGCATTTTGGCGCTTTTTTAGACATACCACGCCGTCCGTAACAGAAAAAAGTTCTTCTTTTTTTGGAAATTTTAACAATGGATGTCGCCCTTTCGCTCGGGGGGACTCATTGTATGAAAGAAGGTGCGGTTCGTATTTTTTCAAATAATCTACCTTTGCTTTTTTTGGGCATTCATAATAAAAGAAACCGGTACCGTAAACTACTACCTACGTATTTTTTGGAGCCGTTTCTACATGCAGGAACGGTTATATCTCAAGTTTCTTTTTATGTTACAAGCCTATAAAAAATAACTTGCCATTCAAAGAGAAAAACACTAAAAACCTAATCCAACCCGCATTCACGTTACTAATTACATATTATATTAATTACATACATTCGTTATATTGTAGCACTGCAATTCCGATTATGTGTATTAAAGTAAATATGACTAACGTTGCTTCATTAGAAATACCATATATTTTCCATATACGTCACTTTATTTACTACGAAGTACTACGAACCAGGAAACATTGTTGACAGAAATACGGTGGAATACCGAGAAAATCTGCTTTGTAACGAATTAATTGGGTGTAATTAAGTCATTAACTGAGTCTTGTTCCTGTGGTTAATTGGCACTCACGCTTACACTCTGCCAGTAAATACTGATGAAACTAATAAAAGTCCAACGCCAAGCTTCAGTTAATATTAACATAATAATTCAGAGGATTTCATTACTCATTAATGATCACACACATGCAATTACAATTATACTGTCATCATCGTTTCACAATTACTCATATTATATTTACGTTTATAACTTGTTAACAGTTCATCGATATCATTAAACGCCGTCCGAATTTCTTTAATATCCTTACTTCTTGAAAACAGTCTCTCACGGTCTACTTAATCATTTATGACAATTCCTGTTTCGTTTCGACACTGCACTATATCTGTATTATCATTGATGCCATCGAATCACAAAAAGATCGGGTTCCGAATATCAAAGTCCTAATCTGTAACTATAATGTCAGTACTTTTAATCAAATCGTAAGTATATCTTGATGAAATATTCGAGGTATAAGCAATCGAAAGCCTAAGCCAGAACTGCCGTTAGTGATGTTAAAAAACACTAGAGATTTATCGCTTCATTGTCTCTACTTGCACTAGGCAGGATTAGAACTGCTAAGATATTTTAGAAAAAATATATGTTAGAAGCCCATTCTGGTTAGAATGAGCGTCGCATTAAAGTCTACGTATAAGGCAGGTGTGTGCCTAGCACCTTGTGCTTAGCCTTCCGGCTTTATCCACTGAATATATTATCCGCTCTTTGTTTTATATTTATATAACTATTAGCAATGATCGCTACCTCTTTGTTACTTGAATACATAAAAGGAATGTTGATGTTAAATAATCTAGCATTAGCAAAGACTTGGAGTTACTGTATAACTTTGAAAATTTTCAACTCTTTATTTAGAATAAGTTATGGGAATTTATAATGTTAATAATACAATAAGAACTTTAACCAACGAAAGTGAATATCATGAATCGTATCATTAAAAAATCAATATGATGAATCATATCATTAAAAATACATAATTGTGGAAAAGTAAAGAAATTGGTTCAAGTGGCGAAGGCCCCAAAAATACTCATAACAAGTAACACGATGCGTTCCATCCATAATTTAATATAATAGCTGAAGGCAAATATTGTAATATCTAAGCTTGTACGATTTCATAACATGAAGGTATTATTAATCCAACATGCCGTGTCACAAAGCATTGGTTAAACATGCTACGGACCGTAAGGAAGTCATTGAAATTCTCGATGATTCTTAGTGTTATATTCAGAGCCGAAGGAATGACTCATTAAGGGCCTTCTCGCGGTCCAGTGGCGCCCTCATTGAATAAAAAATCGTAGCTTATCACAGAAAATAAATATTAAAAAATCCAACTTGACGTTTGTTACAAAGAGGATAAAGAATTTTTACGTTGTTAAAACAGGTCTCAAAATGTTTTGTATCCAAAGTAGTAGGCAAAAGTGCCAAAAATGGCCGTTTCTGGCACTTTTGCCTACTACTCTGGATACGAAACATTTTGAGATCTGTTTTAACAACGTAAAAATTCTTTATCCTCTTTGTAACAAACGTCAAGTTGGATTTTTTAATATTTATTTTCTGTGCTATGCTACGATTTTTTATTCAATGAGGGCGCCACTGGACCGCGAGAGGGGCCTTAAGTGTCAGGAACTTGGCGACGCTCATGTTGATTTCTACATCACGTCTTATATAACGGTCTGTGAAGTTACAAAATTGCCGCTTTGAAGCGAACCTCTCAACTTTCCAGGAATTCTATATATCTCCCGTCTGGGCTGTATGCAATACACTTTTTTTCTTATTTACCTTCGACTTCATATCTGCGCTTCACCTTGACTTTGAACTTCTGTTTATCGGCATCAAGTGCAATAACATCAATTTACATAATTAAGTTCGCTACTATGTTTATTTCTTGAATGTTATCTATGTGATTATCACATGAATACGCTTAAACTATTTGCATTTGTACTGTCAGTTTAATCCGATGAAGGCCTTTCCCTTATCGTTAGATTTCATAGTCTACCTCGTATCTTGAATCTATTGAAATTCAACTAACCAGTAAGGTAGACTGCATTCGTTCCGAAAAACTTCACCAACAGTTTTATCGGGTTCCATTATCACATCATTCATAATCTATTTTTTATTATTATTTATTATCACGAATCTGAAACATCAGCAATAACATTGTGTACTTGAGCAGATGTTACAAATGGCACAGGAAGGTGACCCCGTCGACACTGCGCTCAGAGTTTTTGTTCAGTTTGATTAATGACGAATCAAATCATATATTTGTAAATCAACAATCAAGTCCGTATATTAATCAATCATCGATCATAAGTTAGAAGTTAGAACTCGTGTTTTACCGCTATAAAATCCAAACATAGTTTTTTTACGTTTCGCCTCAAATGTGTCCGTCATTATATTTGGACTCGTATACATGTAAAGTTTTCGTCGGATATTTCACAATTTTGTATAAGCGATCGTGTATATTTTTTGTGTCAACTTTAACAGTTAAGCGTAATAATATTACTATTGTTGACACATTGATGACTTTCTAACGTCCCTCGTTGACCGTCGTTCATTAAAGGGACGATAGTTCTTTCCAAAATCACTTTTTGTGTTGGAACACACAAGGGCGAAGTTTTTGTCGACATTTTTTTATGGCTCGCAACGACCGTTTGTATTTTTTGCCCATTCTAGTCATCAGCCGAAGTTTTACGACGGATCCCTTTTGCCTGCAATTTTATTTGCTGTGTACCCTGTTTCGGTATTGTCACAAGCTGTTATTTTAATTTTCTCTTTGGTTTATTCTTTGAGGTCTTACTTACCTTGGCAAGGTTTTTCACCTTTGTTGCCGGTAATATCTTGACGATACCCTACTAATTGCTTTTAAAAGCTTTTTCATTTCTGTTGGAATATAGAGCATCTAACGAGAAGTTCAACTCATAAATATTACATCGTACATCAATTACATGTGAAGCGTGTCAAAGGTTCATTTACGAAGAAAAAGGAGTTTTATAATTACCAAGTGATCCGTCACGTCCTCCCTGCAGTGGATAGATGGCTGGTTGCATCGCCTGTGCATTGAGCGCATAATGCGATTTAAAAGCAATCTCGTCGTCTCGTACGCTCAATTTCCGTACCAAATGTCGAATGATCATCTGACGATTTCGCAACATATCTTGCGCTAGTTCTAGTAAACTATAATACCTAGGATTAAAATTTGGTTTCGCAATGTAAGTCTATCTATTCTGAAGTTATTATTTGTCATACTGATACATGACAAATTGGATTTTCGACCTACGAGTATCATGACCAAGTCATAATTTTACACTCCTTATTTATGTCCATAGAATTATTCTACCCTTATACAACATTAATAAAATCATAAGCGTTTTCATTTAAAAACATTGCAAAGTTCTCAAGACCCGTAAACGAGCTTCTGGTTTATATCTTTCATCTGCATAGTATTTCGAAGAAGAAATAGAATAAAAATGCTCTCAAAACGAAAGAACATTTAGAGCAATCGAAAAGTCAGACAGTCTCTGTAAAACTTGGGTCGGAGTGAACTGGTTTCTCATCTCACGAGCGGTGCCCTCTACAATAAAATTCACCTGTAAAATTAATTGCGCTTTTAAGATAGTAATTCGGAGGGATTTCCTTGAGTTTAACAAATTTTATGTATGCGATTATTTATTATTCATTAGCATCTTCTTTTATCTTCGTTATTAAGAGTTGTTAGCCGTAAGTTATGTGTGATTTAATCTTAATTTGACTTATAATTTATTATTAATTTAAAGCGTGTTACTTTGTAATTTTGCTGGTTATAATAACTTTAACTGTTTGTGCTCTTTTAAAAATATTGATAGTTTTGCTTTTAATCTGAAAAGTTTAATTGTCAATGGTCTTAAATGACAGTTTCATTAATGTTAGATTATTTAGTATGAAAATGATTAATCTTCTCAACACTTGATTTTCAAACAAGTTGTGCGTGTGAATTTGCCATCAATAGATCTACATAATAAATTGATTTGAATGATCATAAATTTAATATTATTTTATAACGCTGTAATCCTTTACATTATTACATTTGCAACGTTTCGCTTTGTCCTCAAACTGTCAACTTATTAAGCATTCGAGTGCGTGTTATAGTTAACAGCCTAGTGGCTGATGGATAATAATTAATTAAAAAGAAATCCGTTCATGTATTAAAGATTATTTGTTACAACAGTAGATTAGGAAATACGACAGGTGTGTTTATTTGTACGAGAACAGTGGTGGTGTCCCAGTGGTAACGGTCCCGACTTATGAGTTGTAGATAGGGTTGCCAACTTTTTTTTAAAAGAAATAGAGTATATTTTCTGGTTTCAGGCAGGGTAAATAAAGAGCCACTTTAAAAAAAAGAGTTTTTTATTTTTGAAAAGTTATTTTATGTGCCTTTTTCGAATTTCGATTAAGAATTGTATGTCTCCAAACATTCATAATCTATTTTTTTAGCTTATTTCTTATTCATTTCAATGGACATATTAACAGTAAACGTTACATTTTTGGGTTATGACAATGGGTATACGTGACTGGTATTAGTAATTTAAACATTGTGATAAAAAGAGTATTTTAGCATATTCTATTAGTATTACAGATTATAGAGTACACCTACACGAAATAGAGTACAATACTCTATTTTAGAGTACGGTTGGCAATTATAATTGTAGGTCGCCTTACTTTGTGTAATTTATTTCATCACCACTGCTCTCAAAACCGTGTAGGAAATCATCGTAAGTAAACCGCCATGTCCTAGAACGAAAATTTCGAAGACAGGTGACGTCCAACACTGGGCCTGCTAGGTAGATTACGGCCCATTCCCTTTCCTAAAGAGGAGGCTTGAGCCCCACCTGTGGGAATATTAACCTAAGGCTATTGTTTAGCGATTCCTAAAATCATCAGTACAACTCTTTCAGTTAGAATTGATGTCAAAATATGTAGTAGTTTCATGAAATCATGACATTTGGTATCAATTCTAACTGAGGGAGTTGTATTGACGATTTTAAGTATTACAGTTCTGTAAATACGTACTTGCTACGGCCGGGAATCGTATGTTGACCAACATACAACCTGATACTGACCTGCAAATTGTAAAAAACGTAAGAAAATTTGAATTTCGCGGGCTACCCTGGCGTTTTCTGAAGTAGTCGATTAAAAAGTTAGCCCAAGTAACTTTCCTCTCCCGTCGACTCAATATACAAAAAGCATTAAGTTCCTGACTTGTTAAACTTTGTTTTTGTATAAACAATATGGAAGCTATAAAAGGAAATACTCGAACATAAGCCTAGCAAAGTTCATAAAAGTTTTATTGAGAACAAGGCATAATGTAATGTTACCCTTATTATTCAGCATGTAAACAATATAGGCTCTTGTTAACCGCAAAGCAATAAAAAGTATTGTTAGTTTGTGAATTATTATTTCTATCGGTAATATCGGTAGTAAAATGTCAACGGCGATGGATATCGGACCCTTACGATACGACTGTTAATTCATGTGTTTGGGAACTTTAAACATAAGGAATATTTGCTGGTTGATATTCAATCCTTTGGTAATCTAAGTCATGGCTTTTTGGTGCCCTTAGAGGTGAATATCATAGCCTAGTATTCGCACGGGTATAAATAATACATCTAAACCTTCCTCATGAATTCTGTCTATTGGTGAAGACCGCATGAAAATCCATTCAGTAGTTTTTGAGTTTATCGTGAACAGACAGACACGGTGGGGAACTTCAAATCATAATAACTATGTAATTAATAAAAAATGATTTTAACGGAGAAAACTAGCGACCAGTAACCCAATCGCTAATACATAAACCCGAATTTATATGATCTGTTTTGATATACCCGCATAATAATATCGTTATTCCATCAATAAAAAATTATACATGCTAAAATCGATGGACAGATTTTACAACCAAAAATAATTTAAAGCCGTAAATTACCGTAACAGGAAATAATTAAATTTTCATCCTAATACCGTCTAGACTCAATAATAAAACCGTTAGCATATAAAAACAAAGTTTATTTTTATGCCACTTGTAGTCCTACTAATAAATGCGAAAGTTTGGATCCATCCATCCTAATGTTTGTTACTTAATCACATCAGAACGACTGAACAGATCTGGATGAAATTGGCACAGAGAAAGATTATAGTCTGGAATAGCACATCTATACTAATATTATAAAGAGGTAAGTTGTAGGGGTAATCTGGATGCTATAAATATTTTTGAAATTCACGCTGACGAAGTCGCGGGCGGAGTGCTAGTAGGAGTAGGCTTTAATTTTATTTATAACGAGGCGAAATACTAATTCTACGCGGGCGAAGCCGCTGGCAGACGCTAGTAGATAATTAATACAGCCATAGAAATGTATGTAAAAAATTGGTTGCCTGTAAAGTCGGTATACGGGCGAAAGTTTTACGTGACAACGACTTTGAGTGGTAAAATAATTTTAATGTTGCCCGAGTGGAAGGGACGCGTGCCTCTCACTCGCTCTCATTGTGAGCGCATAACGTGAGCGGAGCGTAACGCAGTTTCTTGAAGTGTCACCCGGCAAACCAATTTATAAGACGTTGTCACGTCAAAACTTCCTTCGCAATCAATTAACCTTTTCAAATGTGGAGGAGTAAATCAGTGAGTTTTCTGTAAGTATTCCCAGTTGGCCGGTATAAGAGAGGCTTACAAAAAATAAATGTTATTAAAAGCGATATAATTTCCTTCAAAGTATCGCAAAATGTCCTTCAGAGGCGGCTTCAGACGCGTAACACAGTCGTAACGAAATAAACACAGTGCGTTCACCTCGTGTGTCATAAGGCCTGGGTACACTGCCCGCAGTCTCCGATACATATTAATTTTAGTTTTATTGTACGAATACTCTTAATTAAAAGGAAAAAAATACTAAAAGGTCGCGTGTATAATGGTAATTTGTTGCTCATCAACGGATGTAGTTCATTCGCTTTGTATCGTTATTTATCGTTTTATGGCTATTATGGATAGCAAAACAATTTACAGCAAACTAGTTTACGCCTTGCGCTTTACCGTGATTTTAGTCGACATGTTTTTACGTGTAGGTATCCTTATTTTGTATGGAAATAATAGTTCAACTAAATTTGACAGCTCTAATTTGCGTCTGTCTCTTTCTTATTTTATTAGAGAGAAAAAGATAGCAATAGTCTAAATTACGTTTAGTTTGTGCACAACAGAATCGGCACTAATGACTTTGATATTTTTTTTATTTTCTAATATTTTAATCGAATATCTCTAAACGTGCTTAGTTATCCATATCGAGGGTGTGTGCGGTCTTCACATCCGACGGTATTGCAACAAAGAACAAACGGCACGTCTATTCCTGGCTTAACGTTAAGCGCACGACATTCGCTAAAAATACGTGCGTTGAACGCATGGCTGGCATTATAATTCTATGTGAAGAACACAGCAATACTAGATGAGTCGGTTATGCGTGTGATAACGCGAAGTGACGGATTTCGACGTAATATCACTCAACGTTAACGTTATGTCGACCATGCCTTTTTTGCTACGGAAAATGTTGCGGATTTATCCTTGCTGATGAAATTAAATACTTTTAGTATGAATTTTTACTTTTCATTTATTGTATGATCTGAATTTCCGCAGCTTCAAAATATGTAATTCCAACATCATTCCCATCCTGTTACCGCATTACAATTAAAAAGTTAAAGTACAGTTAAATAAAATGAAAATGTAATGAAAACGATTTTGGTTAAATCAAAACCGAAACGATCATAAAGTTCACGCATTTCATTCTTTACTATTATACGATCAAAAATTGAATATTTATACGAAGTTTTTCTATCTATAGATTTGATTTAATAGGCGTGCATAGTACAATAAATTCGTATGTTAATGTGAGAAAAAAAAACATATTTTACGGAGTTGCGTAATAAAAATAAAAATCTCAGCGTGTTTCCTGCCTGCCCACTCGGAGTCGATGACCGTGCGTGTTTAGTACTTACAAAAAAACGTTTATGCTTAAATTATGTAGTGCTTAAGATTAATCGTCCTTATCCAATTTTAAAGAATCAAAAGTTAAAGTACATTTATGTTAATCATACGTTTTAGGTTGACCCTGTAATTATTTGTACGCAATGTGGTATCCATCTCCTCTGATTTTAATATAATTTAAAAATACTAACAATAAATTCAGTTTAAGATCTTTTTTTACAAATATATGTACCAAACTACTTAAACAGAATAACCAGCCTTGTTAAATTTTCCGAAAGACAACACTCAAAGCATCACTATTTACTTGGTAAACATGGAATAACCTGAAAAATTCAATAAATACATAATTAGCTTGCGTGTTCTGTGCTGAGCTCACGCAATGCGTCGTACGTCCACCCAGTAATAGGACTCGCCCATCAAGGAACGCTGTCCCAAAATAAGACGCTTTATTAATTTATTATACATAAAACATCAGGTATTATAGTAAAACACGTATACTAAAAGATAACTAATTAAATTATGTTTAAAATGGTGAAGATTTCATGAAAATACGCTTAATAGTTTTTGCGTGGTTCTCACTTTTTTATCCGCGTTAGACATAACTTTACAAATTAATTACACTTGTCTGCCTAGCCTTTTCCCAACTATCTTGGGGTTGGCTTCCAGTCTAACCGGATGCAGCTGAATACAAGTACTTTACATGGAGCGACTGCCTATCTGACCTCCACGACCCAGATACTGGGTAATATGATACCCCATAAATCAATTACAATATGTTATAAAAATATAATTTCAAATATTCACATAACAAATTACGAAGAAAATTGTCTAGACTCTAGACAATTTTCTTCATAATTTGATATGTAGACTCAAGAGTAACATAATTTCTTTTTCAAAGAAATAAGATTTGCCGTTTAGACGTGATGTTCAATTTTAAATCATTAGAAGTCGTAAATCTGCGCCTTAAACCACTTCGATGTCTCCCTTTCTTTGTAAAAATACCTATAAAACAACTTATCATTTATCTTTTATTTACATTTACTTTGACACACCTATGCATCGCGGGCGCGGCAAGGAGCCGGTTTTCATAAAATCATTTTATTCATAGTATTTCACCGTAACGGAACGGATACAGGACAGGTCCAGGCTGTGAATGAATCGATTCGATCATCGGTCAAGTTCACACATCGATTTATTTCAACACTTGATCGATAACTCGTAATTGCAGCAAGGAGAATCGTTTAAAAACCTTTTAGCTTCTAGGTTTTTTTTTTATTTTAACTTTTATAGGCTTGCGCTTGAACACTATCTCACCTGATGGTAAGCGATGATGTGGTCGAAGATGGAGTACACATAGGTTACTGATAGATTGTTTTTAGCCTGCAAATGATAGAATTAATTTGCGTGGTCTCACTGTTTATTCTATTTATTTTTTGTTGGCATGGCGTTTTATTTAAAAGCTATCACTAAATAGATCGCAAAAAAACCTATGTAAATAGCACTATACTGATCTCTAATGAGATTTTTTATGAACGGTGGAATGTCCAACATGTACCTATGGGCTTAGCGGAATTAAACTATGCAATTCCGACGCATACTCCTCGAAATTAAACCGATATAAAACCGACAGGCTCGGCGTCGACGCTCAAGACTTTGGAGCTTCGAGTCAACGAATGTATCATGAGATTACGCGGTGTCTCAATAAGTATGCTTGGTCCTTTAATGGACTTAGGACTGAAGATTACTTTTTAGAACCAATACAGTTATCACAGTGTACGTGACATATTAATGTTCTGTCATCACTTGCTTCGTAAAACATACTATCTTCTACTAACATTTTGTAGACCAGTTAACTTAAGAGATAAGATAGTTCTATTTAACTTGCTATCATAACTTTCTATGTGTAGTCAAGTCACTGGATTGATATGGTATTCCGATTATTTTGTTATCTACATACTCATCGTCATAAGTATGTAGAAGAACGTAAATATCTAAGACCTAGGTGGTGATGGTCATTCTCAATCTTGGTCCTAGGTCCCGCAAAGTAACGTTATGAAATACTACCTCACCCCAAGGGAACATGCTCCTGGGGAACATACTCCTGGGGTAAAAAGTATCTTAGCCACTGTAGTGTGTTTACAGGAGCCTTAAACATGCGAGGGACGTCCAGCGTGCGCAAAGAAGGTTTCCCGATCAAGTGCCCCGCGCCGGTTGCAAATTAAAGCTTAATATCTACTAAACTACTGAAGCTACACACAAAAAAAAAATACGTGTGTATAGCTGAAACTATAGAGAATCGACATATGTGAAAACTAAAGTACGATAACGTGTTCTAAGTACTTTAAAAGAAATGTAAACGTTAACGTAACCGTTAGCGGTAGACGTTAAAATTTGTTTGACCTAAATATTTACCAATAATTTTGTAGTTTGTGTCTTTAAAACCTACATGTCATTAAACTAGACTATATAACCTTTTTTTTTGATACCCCTGAGTCACTACGTGAAATGTTCTAAGTACCACAATAAACCCAAACAATCACCCCATACCCACAGAATTTTAGCGCCGACGGCGGGTCAAGGTTACGCAAAGATGGAATATTTACCTATTTTCTCGTTGTATTTTACTGTTCTATCTGTTTGTAAATACTAATTATTAACTAATTATCGTAAAAATAATGATTTTTCACGATATTACAAGCGAAGTCCTACTTAAAATCAATAACAAACACATTATTTACTTACGTAAACATTCCGGCCATTTCGATGTTTCGTATTTCAATATTATCATTTTCAACACACACTGAACCTCTCACATGTTTAGTTATTCGTAAAACTTGATTCTTTGAGGCTTTTTTAGATACTAAACACAATTACACTCAATTTTAAGAAAATTCTAGTAAAATAAACAATTCACGTAAAAACACATCGCGCCATTTTTTGACACTGACATTTGACAGACGACATTTCAACAATTTATTGTAATTTTACTCTATGATTACGTGCAGGGTGCCCAGTGAAAAAAAGACGTGAAATTTAATAGTGCCATTTTTTTTTACTTCTCAAAGCTCAATCAACGCAACCACAGCAAAAAAATGATTTAAAGTGAACTAACCAAGCTGGCAACCGCGTTTGCCATAACGCTCAAGAGCATTGTTTTTCTGGCAAATAGGGTTGCCGGGACGTCCAAATGGTGCTATTCCAGACTATAATCAATCTCTGCCAAATTTCAGGATTTAGTACCCAAATCTGCGGTTTAGTTATTCTCTATGTTAGGTATAGATATATAGGTACCTACCCCATTTCTAGTTAGTTATTAGGTGTCTTCTAGTCGGCTTAGGGCGTCACTGGGGGGGCAGCCTCGCCGGAGAGGGCGGAAACTCGGCGGTGTGGTGTTTACGAAGGGTGCTAAAAAAAAAAACTTATTGTGGCACTTCCTTGTATATCAACAATCTTTCAACATAATTCCCATAAACATCAAAATAAAACGCTACGAATCATCTTATTCGGTAGTTTAGTTAACCCTCGTATACTGAACCCTCGTGCGAGTATCGATCGTTTTATTATTGTTATTATATCCGAACTTCGATAGTGCGTCCCGCTGGTCGGACAGCGACCATTCATTTTGTCATACAAACTTCCCAGTTAATAATCTTTCTGTAATTGGATGTATACAGTGTATGATTATATAGTGCTTCGAGTAAATAGAGACATTGTCAAGTCATTACTGTCATTATTACTCGTTAAAGCCGTCGGTGCTGAATAATTAACTTTTTGTTCGGATTCAGTTTCCGAGTTGATTTCATTGTCTGAACAGAAATAATGCATATTTTACTTTATATTTTATTAACAACTACCAGCGGCTTCGCCCACGTTGAATTACTACGTCTCCCATTATAAATTATCAGGGCTTGAAATACCGGTAAAAATATGGTATCGTTATAGCTGCTTGATGCAAAAATCGTTAATTTATAAATAACAATACCGGACTTAACGTTACTTTTGGAACATTTTATCGTTAAAAATAAAGAACGCTAATATAGGTTTTATCGGTATTTTTATCGTTAAAAGTGTTATCGTTACTTAAGTGACCATTTCTTTCGTCCAAATGCAAAGATGTTCCGTCTGCATTAACGTTCAGAGCGTACGGCGTGCGTTTCGTCAGAGTTCAAGTCTGTAAAAGTGATATTTTTTACACTCTCGTATCTCCTAGGTTTACTAAAGCCAAGCCAAGCTAAAGTAAACGGCAACGTCGTGTGAAATAACGTTATGTATTGTTAATTTTTACCGATATGTTTAACGTTATGACTATGTTATGATACTAGGTAACGCTACTAATACGTTTCGATATGGCAGGTATCTTTATGAAAATAACGTTATTTAACTCGACTTTGAATGTGAATTGGTAACGGTATCAAGCTCTGTAAATTATAACTTGTGCTAGTCCAGTCTATCTCTGTGCCAAATTTCATCTAGATCCGTGTAGCCGTTCTGGTGTGATTGAGTAGCAAACATCCGTCAAAAGTTTCGCATTTATAATATTAGTAGGCTATAGTAAAGCTAGCCAGTAAAATTTTATATTCAGTAGCAAACTAAAACATAGGTTACCTAGTTATCAATTTTGGCTAATAAAAACAGGATTGAGGATGAAAGGAAGGAAAACCGACTTCATTATATAGCATAAATTTTAATTATGATAGAATTCCCATCCTGCTAAAATTATTGCCCGCTTTATCCTGAAAAAAATAGGGTAAATTAAAATTATTTTTCCCATACCTAATGATCATATTCAAATACTAGCTGCGCCCCGCGGTTTCACCCGCGTAGACCGTCATAAAAAGTAGCCTATCTGTTAATCCAGGGTATAAGCTATCTACATACAAAATTTCATCCAAATCAGTTCAGCCGTTTGAGCGTGAAGAAGTAACTCCTTTATAATATTAGTGTGATGCCCTGTTGAGGGCTGCCGGAGTCCGATGGAGGCGATAAATACAAAACCGTCTTTTAGCTGAAATGCTGATAATAATGATCATTAGTACTTTAGAGCCTGTACAACTGCCCAAGGGTTGTGGATAAATTCTAAACAGAGTTACCGCGCCCCTGGGCATTCAGGGCAGGGCAGGAACAGGGGTGGGTTTTAGTCAGTAAGAGTCTGACACGCACTCCCGCTCCACCCTAGAGCGGGAGATGTCATGGGCCAGAAGTCTATTTAAGGCCGTACTACTGGCCAAGTGGCGCCCTCATTGTATCCAAAGTAGTAGGCAAAAGTACCAAAAACGACCGTTTGTGACACTTTTGCCTACTACTTTGGATACGAAACATTCTGAGACCTGTTTTAACAACGTAAAAAATACTTTATCCTATTTGTAACACACGTTACGTTGGATTCTTTAATATTTATTTTCTAGGCTATGCTACGATTTTTTATTTAATGAGGGCGCCACTTAGCCAGTAGTAGACCCTTAATCGTCGCACAAGCCTATTAGAGCAAAACCACACACAACGAGCGTTTTATTCAGTTATTATTGCCATCGGAAATGTAAATTAATGTTAATATGTCGCGATAATAAACCGCTATAAAAGTTAGTTACCTCCAGTAGTTGGCTTAAGTGAAAGCATTCGTGTAGTTAAATAGCACGTTACCTAATTAATTATTTACTTTGGAAACTAGAAATTTTGCCTTTGGCTGTGTATGTTTATTTTTACTAGCGACTCGCCTAAGTTTTGCACGGGTATAAATTATACAACAAAACCTTCTTAATGAATCACTCTGTCTATTGGTGAAAACCGCATGAAAATCCGTTCAGTAGTTTTTGAGTTTATCGCTAACAAACAGACAGACGCGGTAGAGGACTTTTATAATATGCGATACACATCGAGCCAAAATAAGCGACCCAGCTGAAGTAATGACATAACATTGAGTTTAATAATTCATCATATTCCCGTGAACACCGTCTGCCAGACAACAAATCATTTTGTATGTCTTTTACATAACATTACAGGCACAATGTAACAAAGGGAAGCCGAACTGTAAAGAATATACTTAGCTTGAAACACTTATTGCTAAGTCACGTATACCCGACGGCCTACACTACACTGTGCCCATAATAATTAGGAAAAAATGATCATAACCTACCCGTATAATGTCCCCCATTACACTGATGGCACGTGATAGTTTTAATGATTTCAATTAATTACAATCGCGTGCCGTAAAAACCGCACACTGTACGACTTACATTTATGTAAGCTGTCAAATTAATGCAATATTATACCAGGATATTTATACTGTTAAATATCGCTGGATAATAAGGGTAATAAATATTCAAACTATTAATGTTCAAGACAGATAAAACAATTAATTTAAATATTTATATGTGCTGTTGCCGTGTCATTGAAATTATGTGTACAGGTGATATGTCCAGTTAAATTAATGTTAACTTAAATTGACTTAGGCTTGCTAACCTTCGCGGATCGTGGAAGGCGCACTAGTTCTCATGATCCCTTATCCAAGTCTAACAGACCCTTTCCCCGCCTCAGGCGAAATTTTCCACCCCGTGAACAGAAAAAAAAGCTTGCAAACCAATTTTTCGGCGATGTTATATTATTGTTAATTATATTGTACTTATTATATTAGTATGGTTAGAGTCAGTCTTCCACTTATCCCTTAAAAATCTATCAAGATATATATCTTGATAGATTTTTTGCGTCAAGTGCCACCGTGTTCTGAGATCATGCCCTGTTTCGAAAAGCCTTTAGTTGAGGGCCACTTGTATAAATTTAATTTATTAGCAAAACCTGGCAAAATCATCGCAAGTTTTACACACCGTGACGCAAGTTCAGGGACTTTTATAGGAAAAATAATAAATTGAATTTAATCTTTACTAGTATTTTGACTCATTCATTTATGACGCAAATTCTGATTAAAATAATAATTATATTCGTGTACGTACACAGGAAGGAAAATTAATTAATTTATAATATTACGTCCGAATAATTATTAAAATATTAGCAATATTAAGTTATTATTATTTATTGTCTTCGATCATTGTCAGTAACCTCCTCGTTTTTACTAAAAAAACTTAGATGTTTGTGATGAATGCTAATAAAAGATTAATAATACCTATACTTATAAAACTCGTTTACGTACCTATATGCTTAAATACTGATTAGTGGATTCTAAATTAAAATTTTACTAATCAATGTTTAAACGAGTTACTTATTTATAATCATTACTGTGTCTCAATCAATCTGCCAAGACTTATCCCAACTATCTTGGGGTCGGCTTCTAGTCTAACCGGATGCAGCTGAATACCAGTATTTTACATGGAGCAACTGCGTAACCGACCTCCACAACCCAGTTACTGGGTAATACGATACCCCTTGGTAAGACTGGTTGTCAGAATTTCGAGCTTCTCGTCAGAAGCTTGACAGTCGTTGCAGGTCGTCACCTGTAACGACTGTCAAAGATCCACGATTGACAGCTGGGACCAACGGCATAACATGCTTTCCGAGGCACGGAGGTGTCTCGGTATGTTAAGATGGTCACCCATCCATGATCACCAACCCCGGCAAGCGTAGCTTCTTAACCTAATGGATCGACCCGTGCGGCTGTTATTACTTTAGCCACGAGCTCCTCCTCAATCATTACTGTGTCTCGTAGGACCAATTTTGCTTTACCCACACCAAATGCCTGTTTTTAGTCAAAAACAAAAGTCATTCAAATTAGGCTGAGAGCCAGCACATTTTGAACGTCACAGTTCTACATAAAGACAGTCCCCTAAAAACGCCCACCAGTCACCACTTCCTGGTTTTTTAGCTGGGAAGAAGTGGCACAACAAACTCCCCAGCAACACATCAAATCTGTGTATTAAGTTTTTAGGATCACATAAAAATCTGTTGCACAAAACTGCATATCACAGCACACATTATTTTACGTCATAACTTTTTCACCGTCGTATTTCACTCTCAAGTTTTACGACACATTTCTTATTATAGAACATTTGAAAACTTTATAGGTTTCTCATGCGGCTGTAAATCAGATCTTACAACAAAGTAGTTCAGTGTAACTCGAAGGCAAAACAAATGGTACTGGTTGAGCCGCAAGTGGACATTGTTCTGAGGACAATGGTCATGCGGGCAAGGTTCAGGGTTCGATGCCCCACCACAAATGACCCCCATCGTCTCACTGATACCATCTAAGATTATATTGAAATAATAATTGTGTGATGTGGACTCATGTGTCATGAAACTTTATCAATAGTTCGATCATACACTTCTTAATTGGGTAATTGAGGTTACTGAGTATGTAAAGCTAATTGGGTGTAAAGAATTTTGTTTTTTTTTCCAACCCAAATACCTATTAGCAAAGTTTTTTCTTCAAAATAAAATGAGCCATTATTGAGGGCTGAATTTTTAAGTCGGGAAACTTATAATAATAAAGTTCTAAAAAAATCGATTAAAATCTGAACCTAGTCAGATCCCAATTCCATTAAATCCTGAATCCATACGCATACCTGAGAACCAAACCCCACATGCATCCCACGACATGTTCCATTGCACAGTGGAACAATGCGCATGCGCATCGTATTGCGCAAGTCATTCCTATCGGCCCGCGGACCGTGGCGCGTTCACTTTCGCCCACTGCCATTATTTATGTTACGACTGTGTAACTAACCGATACACCTATACTTGCTATTGCTATACATAAAACTGTGCTTAAGTTTACGGAGTTTTACTTGGGCTTTTGACCTGCTAAATACAATACTTTACTAGATGACAGAGTTCTAAACTTTAATACCCACAACCCTATCTATCTATGTAGCCTGTTATGTCTCACTGCTGGGCAAGCCGGGGCCTCTTCCCTTTCCAGTCACATAATTTATCCCCCCTGCCATTGCGGGCCAATTCTTCCGATAGGAGTCAAGTTCGTCCCTAGCATCTTCGTCATTGTCTGTCACAATGCTTCCTGACTTTATAATGATAGACAATACTATTTTAGCCGCCCACAGCTCATCTCACTTGCAGTAGACCTCCCAACCACTCTATTCTAGTTTAGAGGTATGCGGAACAGGGTGTAAACTTCCGCAAACCTCCATTGAAAAGAAAGGATCCTCCGACCAGACGGGTGTTGTGTCTGGTCCGGGCAACCGCCCAATGGTTGATTTCGGACTGTTGTATCAAATCGTGCTGACAGCTCCGCTTGCGCGATGCAGGATTTGTGTGTTTAGTTCGTATGTTGCTTCATAGATGTCGCTACACTACCATCTCTGCATATTTAAGTAAAAGTCGCTATACGCGTCTGTGTGTATCTCCGCTAACTCCTAAACCAGGCAACGAATTTTAATGCTGTTTTCGCTAATAGTAAGAGCGATTAATGAGGAAGATTTGTGTGTATAATTTACATACGTGCAAGTCCAAGTCGCACACATATCTGTGTGAAATATCATGCGCAGTCACATTTATTTGTCAAGAAACTATGATAGCTGATAAAAGCCAACAATACGTTACGCTTTTAATTGTCTTACTATTTTATTGAGGTCGTCTAGTCTAGATTTCTCTGCTCCGATTCCTAGTACCTATCCTATAAATCAGCTTCGGTATCAGTTAGGGCACGTCAGGTTTATCAAAAGGACTAGAGATGTAGGTACTGTACGATTTTAATAATAATGGGTGCATTTATTTTATAACTAGCGATCCGCCCCGGCTTCGCACGGGTACAAATATACTAACAAACCTTCCTCGTTTATCGCTCTTTATATAAGTGGAAACCGCTTAAAATCCGTTGCATTGGAGGATTTAGCGGAGAAACAGACAGACGCGGAATGCAACTAATTATACGTAATAATACTGAATTCAACACACAAAAAACAGTAAAGAAAAAGAAAGTTAAAAAGTTCATTCTACGCTTTTCAGCCAACCGCAGTGTGTCTAAAAACTTAAACTGATTCTAAATGCGCATGAGTGTTCAAAGCCAGAACTATTTTCTGCCTACCTTCATGCTGTAAGGTTCTGCATGCAACCTTCACAGTACCTACCCACTATTGTTGAAACTAGGTTCGAAATACGCTTTTGTAAATAAATAGTTACTGTTTTAACGTTAAGGTAAACTTTGCAGTTCACTTGGAGTTGTTTAGACGTGAGGATCGATGTTTTTGGGCTCTGTTTACCAAAGCAGCCATTTAATGTAATGGTCCTGCTGCGCTTAGTGTGGTGTGGTAAAAGGACCAGAAGTGTGTGAGTGGATAATGAGGACTTTGACTTTTATCAGGTCAGCCATAATTTTAAAAGTTCATTCGTTCCACTTAAGTTCGTAACTTGATTCTACTAAATAATAATAATAAATCATTTATTTCGGACTCATATTACATCCATATTTGTTAGTACAATTGCGAGCTTACAGACTAGTGTTAGTAATAATTGATTGATTACCTAATAATAAGAATAATTCAATTGGGAGCAGGAATAACAAGTGGGAGGTCCCACTGGGCTCCGATGATGGTGGCAAATCACTATATGACTGCGTGCAGCCGTATCCAGCGAGCCAACATCGGAGAGTCCCACCGGTCCGCCAGCGCTCGCAGGATGGTGTTGGGACTGTCGCGCGTGCGGCGCATGATAGAAGCGCACCGTTTGCGCATTATGGCCGCAAAGCCGTCTGTGTCAGCCGCCGCGAACATCGCGGAGGCGCTGCAGTGGCGCGGCAGCCCCATCATCACCCGGAACGCGTTATTGTACTGAACGCTCATAATAGTAGAATAAAGTTATGAACTTACTCATAGTTTATTAAGTTCATAATATGTGCACAGCATGTAGTACGTAAAAGTATTACTTTATTAAATAACAAAACTATTTCAAGCTTGATAGATTACACACAGCAAAATAAAAGCACTCAATGTATTGTAATGTAATTAATTCGTTATCGCCAACTGAATTGCCAGATAATCTCTGGTCGACGAGATACTCTGAAAATCTTTCGGATAAAGTAGGATTACTTCAATAATCTCTGACTCGTTACCGGAGATAAAAGATAAATCACGATAAAGTAAATAACGCCTTTTTAGGACAGGATCCTATTTCTAAGCCTCCGCTGTCCGTCGTCCGTCCGTTTGTCTGTCAGCGTATCTCATGATCCGTAATAGGTAGACAGTTGAAATTTTCACAGAATATGTGTTAATTTCTGTGGCCGCTATAACAACAAATAATAAAAAAATATTAAAAATTAAAGGGAATTCGTCTACTAGAAACGTGTTTTTAGGCTTTTTTAGCTCGATCCTAATAATGGCAACAAGTAGACGCGTATAATCTTGTACGATGGTACGGAACCCTTAATGCGGGAGTCCAACTCGCACTTGGCCGGTTTTTTTAATTGTAAATTCCGATAGCGTTTATGCGCATGGATAGAATTAGGAATGAGTATATAAGAGGAAGTCTGAAAGTGGCACCGCTGACTGAAAAGTTGTGTGGAAATCGGTTGTCGTGGTATGGGCATGTGATGCGGAGGAATGAAGAAAATGTCGTGAGGAAAGTCTTGTGTATGAATGTGGATGGCTATAAGAGTAGGAAAGGCCAACGAAACGATGGTTGGACTGTGTGAAAGAGGATATGGGTAAAAAAGGGGTGACTACAGAGATGACGACTAATAGAGGAGTATGGAAGAAAAAGACATGTTGCGCCGACCCCAAATAAATTGGGATAAGGGCAGGAGAATGATGAATGATAGCGTTTATGTGGCTCTTCCGTGAAAGATTCTACCAAAACACGCAGGATAAGCAATAGAGTATAATAATACTAGCTTCTCCTAGCGGCGACCTTTTGTTTGTTGCTGTTGTGTTGTGTCTGTGTCGAATAAATGTTTATTCTATTCTATTCTACTTCCCCCATTATAAAATGTAGCCTTTGTGCTATTCCAGACTATAATCTATCTCTGTTCCTTTTCTCCAGATCCGTTTAGCCGTTTGATCCATCCAAACTCTTCATTTATAGGTAATATTAGGTAAGTAGGATTTCTGGTTTTTACTCAGACCTTGCTTATTGATATGATTAGACAGCCACAAATTTAAATCGTAGATATAATACATCAATCAATCAATCTGCGTAGCCTTTTCCCAACTATCTTGGGGTCGGCTTCCAGTCTAACCGGATGCAGCTGAATACCATTATTTTACATGGAGCGACTGCCTATCTGACCTCCACAACCCAGTTACTGGGTAATACGATACCCCTTGGTAAGACTGGATGTCAGACTTTCGGGCTTCTAACGACCCGTAACGACTAAGATCCACGATTGACAGCCGCGACCAACGGCTTAACGTGCTTTCCGAGGCACAGGAGTCTCGGTATGTAAAGATGGTCACCAATCCATGGACCAACCCCGGCAAGCGTAGCTTAACCTGATAGATCGACCCGTGCGGCTGTTATTACTTTAGCCACGAGCTACCTATTACTCCAAATTATAATAAAATATTAGAAAAGAATACTCTTTATTATGTACACCATATAAATTACAGTAAGCAGCAAAAGAAGAAAAGATTAAATGAATGAAGATGATGATGTTTGTTGAATGTTTTTTGATTTTTTTTTATTAAGTGCAGTAGTGTAATAATAGTGGTAAGGTAAATAATATACTAAACACCCTAAGCCTCACACATGAGACAAGTACGTATCTCAGCTATAGAAACACTCAAATTTCATAATATAGCATAGTTGAAAATGTCTCTTCCCTCACAGCGGGGACCGGCATCCATTAATTAAGCCCACACCGGAACTTCACTTCCTCCAGCCAAGCGCGCACCGATTAAAACCACCCAAAATGTGGCTTTTTATACGCGTAGGATATTTATAACCTTTTTTTATTGGGGATTTGTGGTGTGGGCTCGCTGGAAGAATCGCCGGATAAATCTGAAATGGTGACAAAGTGCCAATGTTCTGTACTTCCGTGTTTTGAACTTTTGATTCTGCTTCTTTAGATTTTTTAAGACAATTTATTGTTAAATACATCTGTTTTGTTTTAGGATAATCATGGTCTTGTTGACACTTAATGTTTATCTTTTTTGCTATTTTTATAATATTATTTCATTACCCATGCAAAGCTTCAATCAATTATTTTAGAATTGATGCCAAATGATTTCATGAAATACTCACAATTGGCATCAAGTCTAACTGAAAGAGTTGTATTGATGATTTTAATTATTATAATTCTATAAATACATACTTGCTACGCCCGGTGAATCAAATTTTGACTTAGATACAACTTGACAAATTCCATAAAACGTAAGAAAATTTGAAATTCGCGGGCTACCTTGGAGCTTTCACCTTAATCTTCTTTTTACTCATCGTCTCAAACTACTAAAGCAGGATGGCATTACAGCTGACAGCTTACTAAATGCAAATACCGCTAAACAAACACCCTTATATCTCAGTAACCCGCAATTTAATGCAACTTGCATGCGAGCTGGTAGCAGTTGGATACGTAGCCTTAGTCTTCTTTTTACTCTTCTTCTCAAACTACTAAAGCAGGATGTCATGACAGCTTACTAAATACAAATACCGCTAAACATTTCAAAACATGATTCTGTCTCCGACGACTTCAAACGATTGCCAGAAATAAAACGGTGTTTCAAACTAACTAACCGTTAAATGTATGTCATGCTTCTGTCGTGCATACAAGCAACGCTGAAAAATGAAAATATACACTTTTATCGATTCACCTAAATAACATTAAGGTTTCTTTGAGTGTAGGGTTGCCATCTCTAAAATCTGACAGCCAGGACAAGAAGCATAAAAATCAAGCATAATCTAGGGTTTTCATGCTTCCCGGACGTGTTTAGTTTTTTTTTTTTTGCATTTTCGGGGACGACGAATGAAAATGTTGCGAGGCCACCCAACACCGGCTGGTAACTTGAAAACTTTTAAACCCGTGTTACAAATGAAACCCCGCCCGGACGCTTCCCTGGACGCCCTCTAAACTAGGACAAATCCGGGGAAACACGGACGGATGGCAACAATTTACCACCCAAAAAAAAAGTTTACTCTCACTACATCACTAAATATTATAAAACTAAGTCCCCCGCCGTGTCTGTTTGCGATAAACTCAAAAACTACTGAACGGATTTTCATGCGGTTTACACCAACAGACAGAGTGATTCATGAGGAAGATTTAGATGTATAATTTGAACCCGTGCGAAACTGGGGCGGGTCGGGTGAAAGCTCCAGTCAAATCATCAATACAACTCTTTCAGTTAGAATTGATGTCAAATGTATTTCATGAAATCATGACATTTGGCATCAATTCTAACTGAGAGAGTTGTATTGATGATTTTAATGATTACAGCTCTGTAAATACGTACTTGCTACGGCCGCGAATCACATTTTGACCAACATACAACCTGACACTGACCTGCAAATTGCAAAAAACGTAGAAAAATTTTAATTTCGCGGGCTACCTTGGCGCTTCCACCTTAACTATAAAACTATTCTGTGATATTACTAACAGGTTATGATACAAAGAAACTTACGTATCAAACAAACCAGAATAGCGTGGGAATCAATTCTTAGCAAACAACATTTATATTAGTATTATGAAACCTGATTAATATGCGATGTCACTATCGTAATAGATCGTTTAGATTCCATATCGGGTATTAATGTAAGTCTTTGTTTGTCCGTCTGCCTCTTTGTTTGACAGCCAAATATTTGAATGAACGCAAGATCAAAATGAAAAGTCATTTATTCAAATTAGGCTGAGAGCCAGCACTTTTTGAACGTCAAAGTTCCACCTATGTATGTATGTCGGGCTGGTTTCCGCAACTCCACGCTCAAGGCGCGTATTTTGCGTACAGATGGGACAGCATTGTCATTCGATCCACCCCAGCTCCTCGAGGAAGGCCAGCAGCGCCCTGGTGTTACTATCTCGCTTAGGTTACCTGGGTGTCCGAAGTGTTTTGCCACTAAGCTGCCCAATTGTCGCTGCATACAGCAGCGACTACTGGGCAGCTTAGTAGCAGATGAGCTGCTGTTTCGTCCTCCTCCATGCAGGTTTTCCAGAGCGGACTGTCGGTGACTCCTAAAGTTCCACCTAAAGACAGTCCCCCCAAAAACACCCGCCCGTCACCACTTCCTAGTGTTTTAGCTGGGAAGAAGAAGTCTCTTTTAAAAGAAGTCGCAATATTGAGATAATTCACTTTTCTGCCAAGGTCTGCTTTATTTAACCTGCAACGAAATAAGGCCACATTGGTTTTATTTTCTACCTTTCTTACACATCCGTAGCACTAAAGAGATTTCCTCGCAATATTACAAAATCATATTTATTATACTGTGTGTGTATATTGATACAAATGTTTGTGAACACCCACGTGGAATTAGGAGATCTATTCTGAGTCAGATACCAAACGGCCGGTCAATGCCCCTGGTTATGATGACATACTCATAGATAAGAAAACATTTCATAACACAATCTGACCTTTGAGAATTGGAACAAAATATCTGCAGGGAAACATCCGCTCTGTAATAAAAAGTTAATAGTAATAAAAACATGTTTAAACAAGCTTTTAAATTCTTTCACAGAGTTTCGTGTCTGTGCTGTCCTCTATCTGGAGCTAATTTTGAATGTCGGTTCAGGTCAATTTAACTCTCGTAGGATAAGAGGAAGTTGTTCTAATAATTCAGTTTGCAAGATTTGACCCGAACAAACAAAATAATATTGCAAGAGAAATAAAAGTTTCTAATAATTTTTTGTAGTTTATGAAAACTATAAAATCACACTATATTTTTTATTTTTCGTGTTTTTCTCAGGAATCATGGGAATGCATACAAAATATCTAGTCCGCCATCTTTGGGAGTTCGCCATATTTGATTTAGAATGACGTCACTTAAGCGCTTATTACACTATCCAATTTCAAGGGAACCAATTTAGGAAATCGGAAGGTGCAATAGCATTTAGGAATCCAATTTAGTGTAGTGTGATCGCTAGCTTCCAACTTCCTAGGATAGTGTAATTGAGCCTTTAGCTAAGCATGCATTGTCATCCAAACTAAACATACGTACGTAAAATTTCAGCTTAATCGGAAACCGGGAAGTGGGTCAAATTTAACTTCTAAGATTTGTTTACATAGTTACAAGTAAAGCTAATATAGGTGTCTGAAAAAAGAACAGTCAAAATCTCAAACCATTTCATAATTTATGACGAGATCTCGTCAACGGTAGCTTCCACTTTATATTCGAGCTGTCGCGTAATAATAGGTGTAGCATAGTTATTAGCGTCGTGCGCTACGGTAATCCTTTGTTTTTTATGATCACGACTCGACACAAAGGCGTCGACAGCGAGGCCGGTTGCCTGTCATCAGACACAAGGTCGCTGCACTCGCAATTACGGAACATATGCAATGCCCTTTGTTGTTACCACTACTATTAGCTGCAAATTATTTTAATTGGATGAGGAAGAGCATCTTGTTTCGAGTAGTTTTCATTTACAGACTCAAAGGACCAAATATTAAATTTAACATGAAGTTAGGGAGGTAACTGAACTCGAGCAACGTAGCACGGTTAGTTTAGACGGTTTTCATACATGTATTTCTATTTTCAAAGTCGAGCTCTCCGTTTCGTCTCGTAACTTTTATCCGAAGCTCAGAATATGTAAATACACATGATTCTAGTGAACGAAAAAGGAATAAAAGCGTTTTCGCCGTATCGTAGGTAGTTGAATGTCGGTGAAGTTCAGCGTAGGCGTCTACTCGTCTGCATCACTGTGTGTGGGCGAATATTTTTGTTTGGTCGTCTACACACGTGGTTTGTGTTTGTACGTTAATGTGTACACGTTTAGTTGAAAATAATATTTACTAGATGAAAGGAGTCGTTACTATAACCTAAAAAAACCATTTGATTCATGATTCTGTAGTTCTTATACCACGTGCTTTAAACTTCCGGGAATAGAAATGTCTACCTCTGTCGAGTACACGTTCTCACGCATCTTAAATAGTCATTTAAATTAATTAACATACGAATTCCCGTTGTGTAAATACCGTACGCACTGACCCGGAGCTGGTAACACAACAGCTAGGAATTCGCGAGTTTATATCGAGAGTCGAAACCCTTCCGACACTTGGTAAGGGACTCATAATATGCCTGCAACATAGGCACGTCACATAACTACGTATGAATTCGTTATTATTCATGCACTTGACATACTTACTGCACTAAGAAATGACATATTCTAGGAACTTGTAATGACTAGATTATGTCACGATCGCAAAGTTCAGCCTATACTTATCATATAAAGTTCAAACATAATTATAGGTTTAGTTCTGCATTCTTGGGGCTTATTCACGCACACACAATAGCATCGTCAATAAGGTTCAATTTCGCTGGTTTATTTCAGGCCCTCAAATTAATCATGTTAGGGCTGTAAACTAGGGCACTATAACAGTGGCTGATAAATGTCGATAGCTTACCCCTTTATCCGATGGGACTTAATCCTGTTTGGCAAACTAAGTGCGCTACCACAATCTGATATGATAATGTTGAACTGCCGATTGGGGATTAATAACGTCAAACTTATATGGCTATAATTTGCTAGTACGAGTATGTAGGTATGTATAAAATGTCTACCTGCCTAGCCCGCCCCCTAGCCATATTACATTCTATTATCGTTTACGCTAACGTTTAGTAGAAAATGTATGGCAATGACATCGTAGATAAGTGTCACGTGACTTATCGCAGGTAATGTCAGTGGTGCCGATTCTGTTGTGCACAGACTAAACGAATTTAGGCTATTGCCATCTTTTTCTCTCTAATAAAACAAGAAAGAGACGGACGTAAATTAGAGCTGTCAAATTTAGTTGAACTAATATTTCCACCCGTAAAAACATGTCGACTAAAAACACGGTAAAGCGCAAGGCGTGAAACTGGTTTGACATCTACATGGTGTAACGGTAAGGTGTGGTCATATTTTAAGAACTGCATCTGCCCATCGTTATGAACAACTTTATTCAAGAAAATCTGAGGAAATTCTCAAAAAAAAGTTTTACACTCCATACAAATATTGACCAGAGACAAGTGAGAGTGAGAGAGTGAGTGAGTTTGGGTTGAGAGGTTTGAGGGGGGGGGGGAGTGACTTTGTATGGAAAGATAATTTTTTTTTTTTGGAAATTTTCTGTTTTTTCATAGAGAAAGTTGTTGATTTCCATGGGCAGAACTGGTTATTAAAATATGACCACACCTTTCTGTTACAGCCTGTATAACTTAGTTCATAGCTATAGCCGTCCTTTTCTCGCACTGCCTTCATTCTGCTTGGTGGGGCTGCCCGGTGGCCAGTGGGGGTTGGCTGCCGCACTTTTCAGCAGTAATGCGAAATAAACCACATGGAAAACCTAAAAGCGGCAGGTGCGAGTTTTCGAGTAAGTGTTGAAATCATAGTTTAACCTCTAACATGACTCGGGTGATCGTTATTATTTAGCTAGTCTCTCCCATGCATGATAGTTTATCCAATATCATACAGTTATCGATGTGTCCTATACGAACGCAGCGGAATAACAAAGTTATCAGTGCAGCTCAGTGCAACGTCCGTTCGTTTCGTAAACTGTGTCAGATAAGCTGCAAATTGAACGATGCTTATGTATTTAATAAATAATACACGATAAAAATATTGATTTTGTAAAACTGAAAAATAAGGATCAATAATTTGGCGTTGCTCTTGTCAATTCTCTAATATCAATCAATCTGCCTAGTCTTTTCGCAACTATCTTGGGGTCGGCTTCCAGTCTAACCGGATGCAGCTGAATAGCAGTATTTTACATGGAGCGACTGCTTATCTGACCTCCACAACCTAGTTACTGGGTAATACGATACCCTTTGGTAAGACTGGATGTCAGACTTTCGGGCTTCTGACGACCCATAACGACTGTCAAAGATCCATGATTGACAGCCGGGACCAACGGCTCAACGTGCTGTCCGAGGCACGGAGGAGTCTCGGTATATAAAGATGGTGACCCATCCATGGACCAACCCCGGCAAGCGTAGATGAACCTGATGGATCGACCCGTGCGGCTGTTATTAGTTACTTTAGCTACGAGCTTCTCCTTGTCAATTCTCTAATATCATAAACCAAAATAGATTTTGTTTTACATGTAGGTATTTTTGTTACAAAAATGATAATAGCCAACATTTTCCTTATAAACCTTCCTTTAGATATACATTTGTGTAATATTTCATACATGGAAAATCAAGTTTTATCTCACCACTTGCGAATAGAAATAAAGTTTATATATTTGTTTATTTAACTAAAGCACATTTCTGATGAAGTGATGATAGAATTTGCAGACTTCTTGTGCTAATTCAGTTCATAATTATAAATATGAACTTTATCTAACCGGAAACGTTTATGATACACGTGGTGGCAAGGATCACGGACAAATCCATGAAACCATCTCACTTGATCTCACCGAATCGTAGCCAGTTCGCAATTAGGCGTGTGAGTGTGACCAATCAACTCTCTTGCTAGGTCTAAAAATAAAATAAACTGGCTTTTATTACAAGCTAGTTTTAGGATCGCCGAAAAGTTTTTTTTTCGCGTAATGCTTCATTTGGCTTTGTAAAAAAAGATGCCGCGTTTTATTAGGTTCCCAGTTGTCAGTGCTTTAATAAATTATTTCATCATTAATACAGTAAAACCGGGCATTATTATGATTTACTGATTTTTCGCTGTCTATTTAAATGGTGTTAGGGTTACATTACAGTTACATTGTGTTTCATTTATAAATCCCCACATTAATTTAATTCCCAGCACTAATATACTTGTGATGTGCGCCCATCAAGACAATATTCAGGGAGGTGATACAATTCGTTCGTTGCAATTCCTTTGTGTAACATTCAATCAAAATGTTTAAGTTATCCATATAAATACTTGTGCTATATGGTTCATCATGCCACTCTTCAGGGATGTGATAAAATCCGTCCGGTTTGTTTAGTCTACGTGTGAATATTTTTGGTCGTTGCGTTGCGTCCGCAACTCCGCATCGACCGCTTTAGTGCCGTAATGTGTGGAATGACGTAAGTACGTTATTGTTATGTGGCTTTACACTCAACGATGGAAGATCGATTATTGCTATAAATATAGTATACGCATTCAAGGAATTTAGTGCGGGTTTCCTTTCAAGAGCGATTCATAACCGTGAAGCTTCTCTTAAGGTAAATGATCTAAGGTAGCCCACGAAATTCAAATTTTCTTACGTATACATCTCTCTCAGTTAGAATTGATGCCAAATGACATGATTTCATGAAATACTTACATTTGGAATCAATTCTAACTGAGAAAGTTGTATTTATGAATTTAATGATAATAATTCTTTAAATACATACTTGCTACGGCCGCGAATCAAATTTTGACCAATATACCACCTGACACTGCCCTGTAAATTGCAAAAAATGTAAGAAAATTTGAATTTCGCGAGCTACCCTGGAGCTTTCACCTTAACTGCAATCTACTTAACTGCCAACACAAACGAAATGATAAAAGCAAAGCCAACGTTATTTCCAAAACCGCATTACTTTCGAGGATATTAACCGAAGTACTAGCAAAACTGTCTCTGTGGATCCGCTTATTTCCTGCCCAGACGTTAACGGAAACTGGGACTGCAGCGTCTTTGTGTGATGCACCATCAAATGAAACATTCGGATTAGCCACGCCACTATCGCCCCTATTCCCATAACGAAAAGAAAACTAATCCCCTGGATACCAGTATACCACCCTGTTTTGCCATCGATTTGCAGCTACAGTTATAAAAGATAAGGGAACGTTTTGAAATTCGGATTGGCATAACTATCTTCGCGCGGTTCCGTAGGCGTTCGCGAACTATCGTGTTTATCGGGTCGTTCTGATTTGAGAAGGAAATTGAGTTTCTGAAGGTTGCTTCGTGAAACTTCAGTCAGTGTTGCTTGTCTAATAGACTTGCAGCCGATTTGTGAGACGTTGCAACAAATACATCTTCATTAATTAGTGTAATTACTTCATGATTGTGTACTTAACCGTTAACGAAAAGAATTAATTTGTATAATGATTACAGAAAATTAATTATTCATGTTGTTAGATTATACAGTGTGATAATGATACCTGCATAGAATATGTAACTAAATCAGAGCAGGTACAATGTTTTGTTCCCATTGACCCCACTGGGCGCTCCTAACACAGCTAAAAGCGGTTTGAAAAAGCATTTTAGTAACAAAATCAATTGAATAGCGTTTGGCAGGAGCGTCACAGTGGGTGCGCCTGGTAACCTATTTATACCCACCCTAGAATCGAAACTATACGTCAACGACACAAGAACGAAAATCGGTTATCAGTCCGCACGGCGTAACCTTGTAACGCGGCGTAATGAACTGTAAGCCTGACGCCTCGCCACGACCGAGCGACTTACGCAATCCCATGAATATAAAACGCGTAAATAAATAGCAGATGCGCGAAAAACTCACCCCGATACAGACAGACACTTAGCATAATAATCGCGGGTGGAGCGACGACCCCCCTCGTAGTAGAAAGGGGGTGGGAGGGTGGCGGCACTCCCCTACAGTGACACGATTCTCACGCGACGCGCTTCCTTTCAACGTTTTGTAATGAATGGGTAACGACGTATACGTCGCCGATGACATAATCTCTGCAACACGACATTGAAAACCAGTATTACGACAGTTATGCACCTCGAAAGTGGACTGACCGGGGAATTCTTTCGATCTAGAAATTGTCTTTTGTTTTTATTTGTTTTTATGCGACCACCGTTCCCTTTCGTTACGTTGAGTGGTTACTCGGAATGATGTGTTAGTTCTGCTCGTACTTGAAATAATTATCCTTTACTGAGAATCGCAGCAAGTGGAACTTATAATTAATGTTACACAGTAGAAAGCTCAGAAAAAATAACACTCAATAATAAATACATGTCTTTCGTTTAATGAATTTCTAATGAAACTATGTTCTAATTAAGCCACAAATACAAACATTTTCACAAGATAAGGTGACCAGCCGTGCCACTGAAGTAAGCAAACTAATTTAATTAAAATGTTAAAAGCAGGAATCCATCATGTTAATTGCATAAAATGCAAACCTCGTTAAACCGAGGGCATCGAAAATTAATTACTCATACATATTTCAAATTGCCATCCTTCTACGGAATATTGGTCAAAGGCACCATTAATCTCAATTAGACATTAACAAGTGTTATAGCGTGAGAAACATACGTAGTGGAATATGAGCTCTTTACGCATGCTGAGCATTATCATATTACTAAGGATATCAAACTAGTTCTATGGATAAAACATCATTCTTTCCACTGCCAACGTATTTCAGGGAAAAAACTCTTCGGTCGATGTTTAAGGAATTAAACCTCGATATTCATGTCGAGAATTTAAATAACTCTGTTGGCATTCGTGACGAAATGGAATAGTGCTGTGACATCAAGTGCTTTTCAGTGAAATCGTGAGTCGAAGTAATTTATCATTCAGTTAGTATTCGAGGGACAGATTTGTAGTGTAACTCATTTAAATTGTAAAGGATTAAATTGTATGGATCGCGGAAACGAACTCAGCGGTCAAGGTCCGTTTTAAATTCATGAATTTTCTCACGTTTTTATTTCGCACGCTTTAATTTTTGACGAGACAAGTCAGACAAGTGTTATTCATTTTACACCAAACATTGTTGTCTTCACACAAAAATATGCAACAGGAACTTGTTAAACTCACGTATCTTTGGAATTAAATAAAGATATTTAAAAAAACTGTTTTAAAATACTTTAAATTGAACTAATCAATTCGAATATTTCGAGTATACAATTTTCGGCAACTAATTCGCAGCACTAGGGTAGCTGCAGCGGGCAGCGTCCTCTCGGGGCACATATGCACACAGCAGGGTTCCGCAACAACACACAGAAACCCCCGAGCGAAATTTGACAAGGACTTAAATCCCCTGAGGGTCTGCCCCATGCACGACGATCAATTTCCAACGCTAAACGAAATAATATTCCATTTTACGACCCCAGAAAGATTGGGACTTAATTTGGATAGGTTTTAAAGTCGTCTTTGTTGGGTATGATTTGATTTAGTAATGGCTTTTGTGTTCATACATACATGTATATATGTGTATTATTTTGAGAATTTCATTAAATTGAGTGGTAGATTATGTTTTATGAATTTTCTTTCAAAAGCTTACAACGTTATCCATCAAACTTGAAGTTAGAATAGGAACTTTAAAATCGGTTCAGTTATGTACGATTGCGTTTTCTTATTAATATTTATAACTTATAAACCCTTTTGCTTACTTATGCACACGTAGATTAAATTCAAACTTATTCGTGCCCGCGGCTCCATCCGCATGTGCGGTCTTTGATATTGAAAGCAGATTAAAATCCGTTCAGTAGTTTTTAATGATACACAAACAAGTTGCTTTTCCATTGTGTTTTATTTGTTCTTAACAACGTAATCTCGTTTTAATCCATGTTTTTGTTTACACAACTACAAACTCGGTCGTAATTTATCATAAATTTACTTAATACAAACAAATAAACTTGTTTTTACATAAAAAATCAATCAACGTGGATCTCAATTCCAATAAAATCATTTATCATCCTGAAAAATATCACTGTCATAAAAGTTCTCATAGAACGTAACTAAAAATAACTAACTTTAGAACCCCCATCAAAATCCGCGGCACAGTTATTACATCAAATCCTAGGGGTGTTGAATCAAAGCGCTCGTTCGCACGGGGGTAACGCCATCTGCGTTTGACATGTGTCTCATTTGTGCTTTTACTCACCCACCACTACTTGCGCTGTACACGCCGCGCCCATACCCGACTAAATTTTACTGTAACTGATGTTTAATCGATAATCGGTGCATTATTATCGACGTGTGATGTGAGGCAAGCGCCAAATGAAACACAGTGCGTGTATCGTATTCACAATTCGATAATTGACGTCCGGTCCAGTAAAAAACGCCAAATCCAATTAGTTAACAACTACCACTTAAAAACAATTTTCTATCACAAACCCTAATTAAACTAATGACGTGTTTACGCAGCAAAACAATGAACCTAGTCCACCTGTGATGCAAAGCATGACAACAAAAAGTTAGCGGCTTGTAATTAAACCAACTAATAGTACGCGTTATGTAGTTATAGCTAGTTACAACTAGTTACTATAACGTAGCGTAGCGTAGTAGTTTCCGCGAACAATTAGTACGTCGGCCGGCGACATTTCCGAGAAATGTGTACTCAAGCCATGTTCGCAGCACTACTAACGTATTAAGTAATAAGTTATCAACAGAATTGTGACGTAGTGGAATACGAGAAAAATTTAGTGTTGAAGGTAAAATATGTTGTCACAAAAGGACGTGAACAAGATAAGTGGGAATCACTAGCAGTTCGTAGTATTGATTTGTGCTCTGACCTAAAATTGAAATGAATCCATTCTGTATTAAAAAGTAAGATGTATTAAAAATAACTTTTAGCAAACGTAACATGACATAATTTACAAAAATGGGATACCCCTGTCCCATTTTTGTAAATCTGATTTTTTCCTCATAATAAATTTTCAGAAACGAATGACATACCTAATTTTCATAACATTCGTTAACGTGATAATTATAAAACTTTCGAAAAAGTTTTGTTCCAGTTCTCTTTGAAAATAAGTTTGTTTTTTCTTGTTGTTTTGATTGGGGTTGAGACACAAAAGACTTGAGGGTTATGTCACCAACACAAACCAGAGGGTTTTTTTTTCTTAATTTTGAATGAAGTAAAGTCTCACTTATTTATGTTTGATTTGTGTGGATATAAATAGCCTTATCAACACAATATGTTGGGGGAGCCCTTAATGGGTGTATCTTAGATTATTAGCTTTTCATTTCTGAAAGCACGAGAGAAAAGCCTGGTCAGGCTATCCGACCATCAAATTGGTTGACTTGGGAGAACTAATATCATCATCTGCCTAGCCTTTTCCCAACTATCTTGGGGTCGGCTTCCAGTCTAACCGGATGCAGCTGAATACCAGTACTTTACATGGAGCGACTGCCTATCTGACCTCCACAACCCAGTTACTGGGTAATACGATACCCTTTGGTAAGACTGGATGTCAGACTTTCGGGCTTCTGACGACCCGTAACGACTGTCAAAGATCCACAATTGACAGCCGGGACCAACGGCTTAACGTGCTTTCCGAGGAACGGAGGAGTCTCGGTATGTAAAGATGGTCACCCATCCATGGACCAACCCCGGCAAGCGTAGCTTAACCTTATGGATCGACCCGTGCGGCTGTTATTACTTTAGCCACGAGCTCTAATATACCGCAAATAATTGTGTCATATATTTTCGACAGGCTTAACTTCAGCGAACCACATAAAACGTGGCAGTATTAACATGTTACATACATCTAAAGACAGGTAGACATACTTGCGTAATCCCAAGCTTCGAGTGAAGCCAAGATATCTGTAGTATACCTAAGCAGGTATACTGCAGACCGCACACAACCGTTTGAAAACTCGATGAAAGATGTGGCTATATTAGTTATACGATACTCACTTCGGTGTAGGACAAAAGGACTTGCCTTCATTCTTATATGGCAGCGGTTCGGATGAGTGGGCTCGTAAAACTTGTAATTTCAAGTAGTGCAGCAAAGAACCCGTATTATGTATTTTTAGCGTGTCAATGGTGCCGATTCTGTTATGCACAAACTAAACTTAATTTAGGCTATTGCTATCTTTTTCTCTCTAGTAAAACAAGAAAGAGACAGACGTAAATTGGAACTGTCAAATTTAGTTGACTTTATATTTCCATACAAAAGGGTACACGTAAAAACATGTCGACTAAAAACACGGTAAAGCGCAAGGCGTAAACTACTTTGACATCTCTAACTTAGATCATAGCTATAGCCGTCCTTTTCTCGTAACGCCTTTTAGTAAAAGATAGCGATTCTCTAATTTTAGTTTAGTTATTGAATAAGAGAATCGGCACCAATGACAATCAAAATAGTGTCAACCCAGAAACAACGACGAGGTTCTGCATTACAACTACAAGTTTCGTCCATTCTGTGTTAATGTCAAGAGTTTAACTAGTTTAACTAATAATTTCAATGTCATGGAAGCAAGTAAACACAAAAGCGAACATTTTATTATTCCGACTGCTAGAACAGCGATAAAAATAGATTGAATCAATTAGAAAAGGAACATCTATTTTAATTAATGAATATAATTGCTGCGTATGTTTACTAACACGTCCACTTGCGCGGACGCAGTCGCGAGGGCGACACGCTAGGCGAGCGGGTCGCGTCTCGTTAACTTGCCACGGCCGATAGCATCAGGTAGCGATCCTTCGTCACGCTCAATAATCGTGTCGTTAGGCCTTGTAAAACGTAACGCTATAGTGGATGTTACGTTACCGCGTAATAAAACGTAATCTTAAACGTAACGTTACAGCGTAGAAACAATGTAACGTTAGTACACGTACGACGTACGTACGCGGTAACGTAACGTTACCGCGTGATATATCGTAAAGCTGAACGTAACGTTACAGCTTGACAAAACTGAGGTGTTAATGTAAAGTTTACCTCTTGATTGAACGTAATGTTACCAGTTGATAGAACGTAAGGTTACCGCGTGACAAAAGGTGACCGCAAATGTATTGTAAAATAAATCTTGACGAGTCGTGAAGGTGACGTTCCGTTACTGCATGGAAAAACGAAACGCTAAAGGTTGGCTAAAGATAACTTTATCGCGTGCTTAAACCTTACGTTATCGTGCAGTTGCCAGACTGTGCACTGCGCCTTAAGATTTCAATGTTTAAGGTTAAACAGGTGTATCACACGAAACTACGTTCCACTGCAGTATCAATGACCCTGCAGGTCACTGACATTACTAATGAAATATTAAACCAAATATTACGAAAATAAATTGTGAGGGACAGACCATTTTCTTTAAAATATCGTGATTTTTCCCCAATCGACGCTGAGTGGGGAAAATGAATGGGTATAGGGGAAAATTAGGGAGGTAAACATAAGTTAAGAAATTTCTTTGGCAAATTATATCCATTTACGTTGACAAAGTTTTCTTGATTCGAGAAAATTCGCTAAAGTCTGGATCTTCTCGTAATTGCTTTGATTGGCTATTAATTAAACTGTTGTGAAGTTATTAATGCAGTTATGCAGGAGGGCTTGCATCATCTCTAGCAGAGATCAGACATAATTAGAAACCTGCGTCAGACACCTCATGTAAATATAACATTGTTTTGCACAATAATGTGATAATAAAATACAATACCAATGTGAAAAGTAATGATCACTAAAGTACTTAGATACTTTGTTTATTTACTCGTAACTCATACCATAACTCATAGTTAAAAATAGTAATAATTGTTAAATTACGCTAAAATATCTGTATATTTTCTTCTTCTTTCTTGACTAATAGTTATTTATCGATAAGTCAGCAAACAATCCATTGGATATATTTTTTTTAGTTAATTTAGACGTAAAACAATAAGAACCACGGATATAAAATCGAAATGACGGAATAGGGTAAAACAAAAGAGCGTACATCCTATATTCGAACAGAGATTACAATGTAGTGTCGAGCGCAGGTGAATGACCGAAATCGGCGCGGCCGACCTTGCGACGTCTCGCTTCACCTACATACGCCACACTGACAAGCCACTTTTGCTTTCGACAATTCGCAAAAAAATATATTAAGGAATATCTTTGTTCCGTTGGATGTGGGTATCTAGCTCGACCCTATAGGTACCTATAGTATCTACGATCTACGCTTCATTGTTTTACGCTCCGATGTTTTCACGCTTGCTATATTCGGTTGTTGTTGAGCTTCATGGGAATCAGTATAAGGTTTTTAGATACCTAACTAACTTCCAATGTCTTCTTTTCTTAGAAAAAAAAAAAATCATTACAATCCCTTGGTTTCCTTCTCAGTAAAAAACAAGAAAGTTTTTCACTAATTCGAGTTCATAAGTAATCCCGTCATTCAATAGTCCTTTAATCTTCCTCTCATTAAAGGAAATGAAACTTTTCCTGAATTAAAACTCGGCCAGACTTAACGATGTTCGGTATCAAATTAAGAGCCGCCCCCTTCCAGACGGACTGATACCTGTTCTGAATATCTTCAGTGCAAAAATTTCTTTAAAAATTGGGTCAATTAGCAACAAAGCTCCCACGAAGTGCGAGAAAGGAGGGGACGTATGCCCCTAGTTATGAGTGTACGTTGTGGCTTCACAAAGGGCGAGGGTGTGCCCTCGACCCACCCCCGCCGCCCCCGCCGGCCCGCGCACTGCACCAAAGAAAAATAACGCACAGCTACAAAACCACAGAGCTCATAATCGAACACGACACCACAACGAAGGTTGCGCGTTAAAATTGTGTTATTCGACATTTTACCTGTGGATCTCGACCAACAAAAGATTCTAAAACGGGTTACACGGGAGGATGCTCCCAGAATAAACATTTCACATGAGAAGCGAGAGTCGCGTTATGTGGATAAATAAGCCGCAGCCATCCGACTTTGTAAGTCACGTAAGACGTATGATTGATAGCCGCCACCGACGAAGTCTCGCCACTGAATATAAAAGCGTACTTTAATGATAAAACACCTTTTCAAATACGTGAACAATAAGTAAAATTGTTAGTTCATTCGTCACAGTGTGTAGTCGCGTCAAGTCTACGTGCGGTGAATGTCACGCGGCCGAAAATAATAATGTGTGCGTTCGCTCCGGACGCGGACGGTCGCTCGGTCAGTGCAGTCTCGTTGCGTCACTGCACTGGACCGCCGGGGCATTGCACCCTGTGCGCGAGTGCGCGACCACACCGCACGTCGCGCCGTCCCGCTCGCGCCACGCTCACACCGCGCCTAGCGCTGCGATCGATCCTAGCCATTCAACAGCTGATTGTCATTTACGAGTAACGTGATCGGTGACATGGTGAGGTTACTATGTCTCACGTGACACCCTACACTGTTCCATAGTAGCTAAGTATTGATTTGTATTGTTTCAGTGGCGTGGCGGTGCTGAGTCCGACGGAGAGCAGTGGATGCAGCAGTAGCGACATCACTGAGCCGCGCTCGCCGCGCAGCCCCGAGTCGTCGACGTCGTCGTGCAGCACGTCCGAAGAGAGCGCGAGCGCGCGCATGCCGCCGTGGGCGAGCGACCCGGCGCCGCCGGTACCGCGACGTGTCGCGGCGCAGCCCGCGCCCTTGCGCCGCTCGCAGCCGCCGCACCGCCGCATCACAGAGTACTTCAACCACAAGATGAAGCCGCAGAACGGCCTCAAGCGCGAAAACGCCGCCAACGATGACACAAAGAAAAAGTGCCTACCTAAAAATGGGGTCACGCATGACCTAGAGAAATATATTTCTTATTTGTCACAGACTCTTAGTCCTAAAGTATTAATGGACGTCGGAAAGCAAAACGAAGCCGCTAGCCGAAAGTCGAACACTAACATTAACGGCGCGATGGACGCCACGAAAGCGGCAGATCTCAGCAAAACGACGCCGAATGGTAACTTCAATGGTCTGATCGACTACAGTAGAACCAAGGATATGAAAGACAAAAATCACACGAACATGAATGGTTTTTTGGAAATCCGTCACGCATCCGAGACTTCCACAAAAGGGAAGCAAACAGGAGGGCTTCTGAAAGAGTTGATCGACGGTAAGAGACCGGGCCTTGAAATAAAGACTTCATCCGACCCATCCGCCAATGGAGTATTAGCCAATAAACATACTCCAGACGTCAGTAGACGTAAAGTTCCCATACCTGTATCCAGTGACCTGATCGGTATGAGGATTGCGCCTTCATCACCAATAAGTCAATCACCTAAGAAAGCTGCAAAGCCTGATAAATCCAGGATGAATGACGTTGTAAGCTCGACGACTAAACTGGACAGCAGAATGAATGGGGTCACGTGTGGATCAAATAATTTGAACCTCAACCCTATAACCAAACCTGCTAAGAAGGAGACGCAAAAGAAAGTAGCATCAGCGAAAAGAACGAATCGCAAGTCATCGGCGTGTATAGCCAATAGTAAAAACCTCACGTGGTCTAAAGCTAATAATCTTAAGCAAGTGCAGCTTCAGAAACAACAAAATTGTACAAACATATCTTCGAGTTCCCCCATTAAAACCATGCCGGGAGAGGCAAGTCCTGTACCGAAGATGCATATCCCGAATGGGGTTCGTCAGGCTCCCCTGATGAATGGTAATTACACCAATCTCAATGTACCTGTACCAAATAATTATCAGAACTGTCACCAGCTTAACATCCCACAACCATGTAATGGTACAATGAACCCCAACAATTTAACATCATTCGTTGCTGTTCCACAAAATATGATGCTTACAACTTTAAGAATACCGCAAAACGGTTTATCTCCACAAACGTTGGGACAACAGAATAATATGGCAGCTTACAACCGACCGAATGTGAACGTCTCCAGTCCGACGAAACTAAACGGCCAGTTCGTATTTCCACTCATGCAGAACCTCAACGGAACAGTTGTCCAAATACCAAATCTGATGACAAAGATGCCTAACTTTGTGCTTCCATCAACACCACAGTTGACGACTCAAAGACAAGACCATTTACAAAACCAGCAAGCAGCATCTATTCTTATAAACGGTACTCTTTTGAAACTCGCCAACACGTTGACATCAGCGTATCCGAACGTAAAAAGTGAGCCGGTTACAAGTCAACCTATTCAAGGGATGAATAAAAATGTCACTGGAATGCAAGCTGTCGGCATGACAGTTCAATCCAAACCGAATTACGCTGTCAACTTTAGCCATCCCGTTCTTATGCCTCAACCTGGCTATATTGTTACTTCTGTGCAACCAAATATAAACGTGAAGGAAACGTGGAGTTATACGAATACGAACACAGTGTCTTCGTCACAAACGACGTATTCAAGCCATTTAGTCCACCAGCCAATCGTCCCCAACTATCATTCGCTGCACACGAGTAGTATACCCATAGCGCCGGTCAAACCTCCGGACAATCCGATCCAGGGCACCGACCCTCCCAGCAGCACCGTGAAGGAACCCGAGCTATTTGAATTAAAGCCTCCCAAGTGTGAAATACCGTGGTTGTCCAAAACTATCAACAATAACATTTTCCCATTACAACCAAATAAAAAGAACTCGAGGCCTTTCGCGGAAATTAGTAGTATATCGGAGAAGCTCGAAGAATTAGCTGTTAAGAAGGCGAAGTATGAAATAACGATCGAGAAGATTGAAGATTCGAGGACGGATTCGAGTATGGATTCCACCATGGATTCCACAATGGATTCGAGCATTGAACTTGGAAAGATTGAGGAGGTAGCCAGGCGGGAGGAGACGATCTTCACGCAGATCACCGTTCTCAAGGACGTGACATCGTCTGACGTCCACAATACTGTGATAGAAGCTAATTTCTGTAGTACCACGACTGAGTCCGAATCGGGTATAGGGACGGACAAGTCCATAGACTCGCCGAGTGACTCTCAAACTAGTAAAGAATGTGATGAAGATTCGTCTTTGTCTTTGAGTATAAGTGTGTGTTCAGTGGAGGTGCAGAGTCAGAAGAGTCCTATCCTGAAGCAGCCAAAGACGCTGCGCTTTCCTCCGAGGAGTTTGACGAAGCCGAGCAGTGACAAGCGGAAGTCGAGTACGGATACGACGTCCACAGTGTCGGTGTGTCTGTGGGAGAACTGTAAGAGAGAGTTCGACGGAGACCCAGATCTCTTAGAGCACATACAGGTTAGTTTTTTATATTGTCTTCTCATGGTTTAGTCGCCAGATTTGTGTTACACTTTTCTCTCCCATCAGGAGATGAGCAATAAAAATTTTACAACTAGTTCTCACATTCACAACTTTCCCTAACATCATTCATCATCATTCTCCTGCCCTTATCCCAATTTATTTGGGGTCGGCGCAACATGTCTTTTTCTTCTATACTCCTCTATTAGTCGTCTTCTCTGTAGTCGGCCTAACAACAACAAAACACCCCCTGAACTTAAATTACTTTCCAAAATACTTCTAGTCATGTATGATATTGAAAATAATTCAGCAAAGCGTTTTCCAATGCCTGTCCAGGTTCACTTATAATTTGCTCATTAGTATTGGTCACCAGTCCATACAAAATCAGGCATTGGTGTTGATTCTGTTGTGCACAAACTAAACTTAATTTAGGCTATTGCTATCTTTTTCTCTCTAATAAAACAAGAAAGAGACGGACGTAAATTGGAGCTGTCAAATTTAGTTTGAACTAATATTTCCATACAAATTAAGGGTACACGTAAAAACATGTCGTCTAAAAACACGGCGAAGCGCAAGGCGTAAACTAGTTTGACATCTCTAACTTAGTGCATAGCTATAGCCGTCCTTTTCTCGCACTGCCTTTTAGTAAAAGATAGCAATTCTCTAATTTTAGTTTAGATATTGAACAAGAGAATCAGTGCCATTGTTTTCCAATATTTAGAACCAAACTGCTAAAACAGTATCAAGTTCAGAGACGATATACAGGTTGTAACGGAAAGGTGTGGTCATATTTTAAGAACTGGTTGTGCCCATGGAAATGTACAACTTTTTGTAAGAAAAAAATAGAAAATTCCAAAAAAAAAATTAGTTATCATCAGCTGATTAATATTTGTAAGGGAAGTAATTTTTTTTTTTAAGAATTTCGTCATGTTTTCTTGAAGAAAGTTGTTTATACCGATGGTTAGATGCAGTTCTTAAAATATGACCACACCTTTCCGTTACACCCTGTATACAACAATTAGTAGAGGAATAGTCAAATGATCACACTTGCTTTAATATACTAACAGATCTAAACTGTTATGTTATTATTTATTAATCAGCCCTCAATCACAATTTCAGAACGTCCACGTAGAAACGCAAGCCGGCAAGGAGCACTACGTCTGCCTCTGGGAGCAATGCAAGGTTCGCGGCAAGCAGTCATGTTCCCGCCTCTGGCTGGAGCGCCACACACTATCGCACAGCGGGAACAAGCCATTCAAGTGCCTTGTCGACGGCTGCGAGCGCCGCTTCTCAACACCGGTATAATTACGGGCATATATTTCTAATCATCCCCAAAACGCACTGAAGATGCAAAGCGTCAATAGACGGACCATATTAATGAAAATGTGCGTTGTGTAAAATGCGGTAGTAAGCGTAATTCAACGCTTTTGGCGTCAGCTACTGCGTGCGTTCTAACTCGCAATGCGATTCAGCGTAAATTGTTTTGCTATTCGTAAAATATAACAGCGTAACGCGTGCGTTGTTGTGGCGAACATTTTTGAGAGTATTCATTAGATATTCTGACACAATTACCAGTTAAAATATTATTAAATCAGTTAAGAGGCCGTACACGAAATTTTGCCGATTTCGCTGATTTACGTGATTTTACAGTTATAATATAGTATTTCTAAAAGTTTTAATGCACAACATGAAAGATCATTTCAATTATGATCTAATGTATGAGCTAGTTTTTTTAAAATTTTTTATTATAATAACGATTAAATCGACCAAACCGACGACGGTTTTGTGATTTTTTCAGTAAGGGGTTTAGAATATCACATAATTACGAAACATATTGACGTCTAAACGGTATGAAAAAATTAGAATGTATTGTTGCGAAAGTCGTCTATATAATGTATGAATCACTTTATACCACTTTTATATTAAAATTTTGAGTAAAAAAAATATTTAACTTAGTAAAATTTTAGAGAAAATGGGCAAATAATTGCTTTTGATTTTGGCTCTTTAGAACTCTCGTTCATAAAATTAAAACAGAAAAAAATAAACTTCAGTTCACCATCAATCCATTTCTTGACAAAAAAAATGTAAAAAATACAAATATTTGGCAATAAAAAATCTTTTAAAACAACCCAAACCTCGACTTATAAATACGCAACGCAAGCTTCGAATCTAGCTCGGTCCTTAGATCACAATTGAAATGATCTTGCATGTTGTGCATTAAAACTTATAGAAATGCATTATTTTAACTGTAAAATTACGTAAATCAGTGAAATCGGCAAAAATTTCGTGTACGGCCTCTTTTTTTTTTTTTTTTTTTTGGTTGGAGGTGGGAAATCATCTTATGACTTCTTCCGCTCTGGGGTGGAGCGGAAGAGCGTGTCAGACTCTTACTGACTAAAACCCACCCCTGTTCCTCCCTGCCCTACGCGCCCGGTGGCGAGGTAACTCTTTCGAATTTATCCTCCACCCCCGGGCAGGTGTACGGCCTCTTAAGGTAGCCACAATAGCCACCAATATGACCTCTCAAAACTTTTCGCAAAATAGGGTCATAAACTATTTTTTTATTAATATGGATGCGTCTTTGTTTTCATTAATGAGCATTTCATTTTTAAAGTTTCACCTGAATCTTCAGTGCGTTTACTCAAAACCACAATATGATTTAAGCATCTCTTTTTATCACTTTTTGCCAAACGGTTGCAGAATAAGTAATATACAAAGTACATTAATGTATGGTGTAATATTTTAGGAAATACATTTTAAAATATTTAGACAATATTTTAAGGTATACGTTTTAAAATATTTATGTTATATGTTAGTTTACCATAAGTCTATTCATAGAGCTAAAGGAAACTGTGGGTATTAAAACTCGCAGGCTAGGTACTAGTTGAAACTAGGCATAAATACAACAATTTATCGAAAATGTATTATGAATGTCTTTGTTTTGTAATTTGTTTATTTCTGCGGCGAATCGTTTTTAAATATTTTTTTATGTTCTACTCATTAGTTATTAAGTGAATTGTATCTAAACCTTTCACCGCTAACGACGTCAAACGGCGTCAATTAATAATACAGATCATAATTATAAAAAAATACTCAAAGTCAGATATACTTAACTTTTGTTTTTTTATTGTTCTCGTGTACTTCTTGGTCCTCAATTTAGAAATTACAATTGCAATAACAAGATGAAAACTAAACTATCAATGTTTTGAGAGTTTTTTACAATTGCTAGTTAGCGTTGGAATGATTATTATTCTAGTTCTACTTTTGGATTTTTCAGCTGTAAATCTTCAGTTTCAAAAAGATATCCTGTGTTATGAGAGCTGTAACCCTCGAGTACTTTTTTGAAATTGTCAATTTACTCATCTAATGAATCTAAAATGTATGTTCCGTGTAACAGTAGTGTCTTCAACACGTAAATAACGTCCAATCGAGTGATTGGGTCATAAGACGTATTATTCTTGTATCAAATCAAAAAGTTCTGTCGCCGTGAAATTCAAAAAAACATTGTCTATTTTCGCCGTAAACTCAAAATAACTTAATAACTCCGTTGGTATTTCTATCAAGCTAAATTGGTAATGAAATCGATAAATAACGCAAGAAAATCGACAAAAAGATTAAAGAATGACAAATCAATAATCAAAAACTAAATGATCAAAACCAAATTCAATTTAATCAGTTTAGTTAAATGTTAACGTAAAATCTCAGTGATGTGATCCCATCACTGGATATAGTATGGCATATCACGATTCTCTTTCGGTTGATTACTTTTAAATACCTTTTATAATAAAAAGATAAACTTATAAAACCTCATTCCCACAAAACTTGTTACTTCGCGTGATGTCGCCATATTGACGTTAATTTACGAGGCAGCCTCCGATAAATATAAAAGATAAAGTTGTATGTATTTTCTTTCCCCAAGGACACGAAGACGATGCCAAAGAGAACCCTCGATGGCTGGAACCACTTCCGAGATTTTATTTATTTTTGTCGACCTATAAATTCTTTGCGTTTACCCCTTTCACCGCTATTAAACGTTCAGCGTACCGTAAAACTTGATAAGCAATAACTGCGTAATTTTGGACTATAACTCTTTATTTTATGCGATGTGATCTCAGTAGAAGACATGTGACAATCCGCATTGGGCCCGCGTGGTGGATTACGGCCCACACCCTCTCACAGAGAGGAGACCTGTGCCCCAGCAATGGGGACGTTATAGGCTATTTTTATTCTAAACTAAGTATTGTTCCCGAGTTGTCCGTAACTTGACTTACCAATGGCAGTCGAAGTGTTAAACGCGATGAATTTGATATGTATCATTTATTTTTTTCAACACGACGTGTCGAGCTACGGAATAAGTGTAGTGTAAAAGCAAGTACTAAGTAAATGAACTGGTGTTAGAATAATTAGTTCTTAAGGACTTCACGCCTTTATCAACGAACTTATAATGTTATTTAGAAATTATTAGTAGATAACACTAGTATACTAATACACAATAACTTTTCTATGCTTGTATTATTGATAAATACCAAAAATTAATCTAACAAAACGGTATACCGGAAAAAATCCGCAATGATCGTGAAAAAACTTAAATTGACATATATCTCGAATCAAAATCAAATAAAAATGGCATTACTAAAATATTCTAACTGCTTATAGCGTCACTCTGATCTTGTAAACTGCAAATTCTGCGAGGACTTGTTACTGCTGTTACATTGTAATCTAATATTTCTCCCACAGATACCTTACCACCCCTGGCCGAACGTGTTCGTTCTACTTACTAACTTTTACTTTATAATTACAGACGTTACTGGAGCGACATGTTAACAACCACTTCAATGAAGCCTCGCCCAGTAATGGTTCCGGCAAGAAATCAGCAGAAGGCTCCGTCAAACTCATTCGTAGAAATGGCAAGAAGCTGCGGTATAGAAGACAGCCATGGTCTGGTGAGTTGACTATTCTTATATTTCAATTCAGAGAGCAGGTTTCCTCTGTTACACTTTATTCCAAAAAGAGTCTTGGGCATTTCGCGTCATATTCCTCCGTTACCTTGATCAGGTTGTAGCGACATCTATGTCGCCACATACGAACTAAACACACAAGTCCGAAATCAAGCATGTTGCCCGGACCAGACACAACACCTGTCTGGTCGGAGGATCCTCCCTTTTCACTGTCCTGCATACTTCTAAGGTCATCGATTCGTCGATTCACCTCGGACGTAGTCTGAAAATAAAAGGTCATCTTTTACCGTCGAAGAATGAAGGTACTAGGAAATTGCTGAATATTCGAAAAGTGCTAAAAAATAGTGCTTATTTTATGAGGACAGCACCTGTTCCTCAAAATTAACTGGTTGACAGTTGAATTTTGTCTATTCCTGATAAATGATTTCATTTTTAACCGACGAAAAAAAAAGGAGAAGGTTCTCAATTCGACCGTATATATATGAAACATAAATTTAAACATAATTTTTTAATAATCTATTGATATATTCCCAGCACGCATGTTTGACTTCTTCGACGCGGGCATGATGGAGGGTCTGGTGTGGCGGCTGCTGCGCTGCACCCGCTGGCGGCTGAGCAGCGCCGCCGTGCTGCGCGAGCCGCCCGGCCGCCACACGCTCACCCTGCGCGCCGCGCTCACCGCCTCGCGCTACAATGTGGCCGAGCGCAGGCGGGAGGCCCTCGTCACCTACTACCCACCTAATGTGTAAGTTACCATTATACATTTTTTTTTTTCTACAGAAAGGAGTGAGGGAGATAGCTGTTCGAAAGAGTCCAGAAAAGAGAGATTGAGATTGAAAGACATAGTATGACAAAAACAGTAATAGCGACGGTGAAGTGCCAATACCTTCTTTCTAACTGACATTTTTCCTGATAATCGCTTTGGAGTTAAGGGCGTTTTTCGCATGTATTAGTGAAATCTCCGGAGTGTATTTTTAGTTGCAACTGAACTAAATTAAAATGAGGAAATACCTCCTAAATAAACCACAAATTAATAATATTTCTAAAGTCTGACATCCAGTCTTACCAAGTGGTATCGTATTACCCAGTAACTGGGTTGTGGAGGTCAGATAGGCAGTCGCTCCATGTAAAATACTGGTATTCAGCTGCATCCGGTTAGACTGGAAGCCGACCCCAAGATAGTTGAGAAAAGGGTAATGCCATAAAACAGACACGTTGGTTTATTTAGGAGGTCATCATCATCTACCTAGAGATGATGATGACCTCCTAAATAAACCAACGTGTCTGTTTTATGGCATTACCTCTCTACTTTTACCCGGGCCTGCGGACGGCGAGTAGCGGGTAACTCGCCGCCCGATCAGCACCAGGCCCGAGAGTCGACGGCGCGTAGTGTTCCACGCGCGCCTCAAAGAGTTGTCAGCCAAGTGTAGGGGCCTGCCAAGGCCGGTGCCTGCCCGGGGGTGGAGGATAAATTCGAAAGAGTTACCTCGCCCCCGGGCACTCGAGGCAGGGAGGAACAGGGGTGGTTTTTAGTCAGTAAAAGTCTGACACACCCTTCCGCTCCACCCCAGAGCGGCAGAAGTCATTGGATGATTTCCCACCCCCCAAAAAAAAAAAAAAAAACCTCTCTACTTTTATGGTACTACTATACTATCATAAAATATCTTAATACAACATAATAATTAAAGCATAAGTTATTATTTTTCTTAATAAATAAATAATATACTATCATAAAATATCTTAATACAACATAATAATTAAAGCATAAGTTATTATTTTTCTTAATAAATAAATAATAAATTTTCAACTACTCAAGAGATTAAACTTTTTTTTTCAAATTTTGTGAATTCTTGACTTTGTCAGTTAGGAGTTATTGTCACTTCGCTGTCGATAGATTCAAAGTTCGTGGAAATTCTGTATTCCACGAAAAGTTGGTTATGTTAAAGTTATTACCAGGCTAATTTACTATCGTTCTACACAAATGACGAGCCGATTTTTTTATTAGTTCATCAAACACATCTCTCTTGTGACCATCTGCCGGTCGATTCTGATAACAGCTCACCGTGAAAACTTAGGTGGAGTGAGCGCGAAGTGAACTGTCATTTCATACAATCAAGGTGGAATGACAGTTCACTTCACGTTCACTCCACCTAAGTTTTCACGGTGAGCTGTTAACAGAATCGACCGGCTGTGATGGTTGAGAATTTTCACTGACTTTGAATCTGCATGCTGAGTGTTTTACATAACTAGTGTCAAATCTGAATCTAAATTGTTATATTTACTGAAAAATTTCAATAAAAACAGTGATATTACAATATTTTTCTAGTTCCTATATATTCTTCGATATCACAATTTATGGTGTTTTCAGGTAAGCATTGGAGTATATCATATCACCAACCATCTATGCACACTGGGTAGTACAGACATATCTCTTGTAGGGAAATAAGATAACCTATAATTTTCAGTGATAACCTGTATTATACAATTTGGTATGCAGAATCCTGTAAAATAATAGTTTTATCAAGGAATGTCAAAAGTATCTAGTAACTAATTTACCTTAGGGAAAAGTTAGCACTTAAGAGTGAACAGGGCCTGCGAGGAATTTACAAAATAGGTATTTCAAGAAACCATTGCCAACATGCTCCCTCAAGCCTGCCGAAATGTTAAAGTGCAATAGGGACAGCTCAGACCGATTTTATCACAATATTTTTGACGAGATCGACGTTTCGTGTTCCCCTTTTTTCTCCTCGAAAACTGAGCCGATTCAATTATTTTTGGCACCAAATTTTTAAAGAAGAGTATGTCTATGTCCCTATTAAATGTTTTATGTTAAAACTTTTCGAATTTCTCTGGCTCTAAGAACGGCGGTAAAAGTAGGGCCATTTTTTGTCATTTTTGGAGGGTCATATTTTCTTTACTTATTAGTTGCTAAAAAAAAGAAAATGACAGGGACGTGTCAACAGCACAGACCTTGACTTTATGAAAAAAAAAGCTAAGAGGCATTATTCAGGCAGAAAAAAGGAGAATACATTTGTATGAGAATCGCAGCCCCTGTTCCCTCTTAATTAATTAACTCAGTTGACGAGTAATTTTATTTCCAAACTCCGTCTCCGATCCGTTCAGCCGTTTTGGCGTGATTGAGTAACAAACATCCATCCAAACTTTCGCATTTGTAATATTAGTTGGATGTATGTAAAAGAAATAATCTCTACTTACATCTGTTTAGGTACAAAATTAGTCGCCTCTTAATTTAACAAAAAGTGAAAATCTGAATTTACAATCCTCATTCAGCATTGATCCCCATCATATTTAGGTTTATAAATCTAGAGTAAATATTTAAACAAAATACTAATCAAAGTATTTACGATCTAGTCAACAGCTTGGACTGTGTGTGTCTAAAATAGATTATTATAAAATGCAAAGGTAAAATCAGGTGGGTTAGTAGTGCAAAAGGAAACTCAATATCATTTGGTGTTTAGCTGTTTTAATATTCTTCAATGTTGTATTTTAAAAAAGCAACGCTCTTTTTAATTTCTTCATCAATTTAATTTATTTTCTCAATTCAATTATAGTTTCTAAAAATCACATCAATATCAGTTTTAGCACCCATTTTAACGCTCGTTTTCCAGATTGAGTTGAGACCATTTTACGTACGTAACAATTTTTCAATTATTACGCTCACCTCATTTCTCCCACTACCTGTAGCTTTCTTATTATTTTAACACTTAATTATAATTTGATTATAGTGCACGATAACTTACTACCTTCAGGGGATCATATGCATTACTACGAATCAAAATTGGCACTAACTGGCAACGGAACGCTTGCAAAATTGGCATATCATTATGCAGTTGATCCCCAAGCAAACAGCTTGGCTTTAGCATGCTCGATGTTGCCATCAGTGCCACACAGAGTAAAAATATATTCACAAAATTGCTAGCATTGATACAGTACTCTAATATTGATCATAATAATGTCGACGTTTACAATTAAATAATAATAAAAAATCAACTTTTAACTTTCATTTGATTTTTTATAAGTTCTCGCCGATTATTGCTAGCAATACCAATGGGTTGCCAGTCCTTATTGATGTTTTGGGTTTGGGCATAGAAAATCATCTTTTGTTTTGTTGAAAACCTTTTCTAATTTCATAGCATAAGGTTGCTTACAGTCTGAATGACAAATAGGCTGTTTAGCGGTAGTGTGATTGCCGAATCAAATTGTAACGACAGTTGTACAATTTGGCACTGTTGTCGCGTTGCTGTGCAGCTATTTGTCGCCCAAATTGAAAGTATCTTTAAACGCTGGTGTATGAAAAAAAATAATGACACTCTGGGAGTGCCGACAGAAGTGAAAACTTGAACAGAAATGACCAACGCGCCTTGCGATCCGCTACGAGTGTACGACGTGTAGCGCTTTCGTAGCGAATCGCATAGCAGTGGTGGTGGCGCGCGAGTTCAATTATTTTTTCCCATCTCAAAACTGCCCAACGCGCCTAACGAAGTTTTCACTTCAAAAAAAAGCTTCTTAGATGTGCATGCCTATCATTTAGTAACTTTCAATATGGGATTGGTGCCCATAAACGCTGCAAACACAAGTAACAAATCAAAATTGTCGTGTCAAAGGATAATAAAGTTTATTTCAGAAGCCGATCAACATTACACCAAAATTCGCAGCTTATATTGTGTTTGCAGCTGCCTCCGTGTGGCACGGGAGTGGACCAGTACTAATAGCGTCGATGATATTTCAGGTTGGAGGACGAATGGGTGCCAGAGAAGGACGTGTCGCGGATTAAGCGAGTGGAGATCGCGGCACTGTCGGCGAGTGTGAAGGTGGCGCTGTACGAGCACTTCTGCGCGTCGTACTCCGGGCCGCCGGCGCCGCTGCCCCCGCCGCCGGCGCCGGCCCGGCGGGAGCGCCGCGGCGGCGCGCCGCGCATGCTCGCCAACCTGCTCGCCAAGCGGCGGCGCGCCGAGCCCGCGGTGCGCTCCGAGCCGCTCGTGTTCATGGAGCCAGAGAAAGTGGTGCGCCCCAGCGGCGCCAAAAAACGCAAGATGGGACGTCGCTACGGGGGAGCCGCCTTCTGGCCGTGCGGACGATAATTTAGTGAGCGCGGGCCCGGTGTCACACCGCACTCCCACGCGACCAAACTTGTTATTTGTGGTTGCGGGCCGACCGTAGCTTTGCAACGTGGATCTGATAGAGTTGACTGGGAAATTTATGAAAATGACTTAATTTTATGTGAATGAAGATATGAATTTGTTTGTGTGTGATTAATTCCATTTTTAATACATTTGTACAAAGGATCTACTTTCCAAAGCTGCCGTCGGCCCGCGAAGAAGTGACTGTATGAACTTTATTTTTCTCAATTGAATAGAGTAATTGTGGTGGATAGTGTAAATGTAGTGCGTGCGGTCGGTGTGACACCGAGCGAGACAGATGTTGATTCGAGACAGGCTTGGGCCGACGATATCCGATTAGGAAAATTCTCGCCAAAGATTGTTGAGGTGCCGCGACGCGGCTTAGACTGCTATACAGCAGAAAGTTAAATTTTATTCACAAGACTGATGCTTTTTTATAATGATATTGAACGGTCGAAATATCGAGCCTTAACGCGTCCGTTCATCGAGGTCGTAGAACGCGGCGCGGACATACCCTGTACATAGTTAGTGGAAGTGTATAGTACGAGGAGGTACGAGCGTACCGGTGTAACATAGGCGACGTAGGTACGGACGTTAGTCTGATAGTTAGAGTAAGGACGACCAGCGATGCGCATCACTGCCAACTGTACATAGTAGACGTATCGACTCGATACTTAGCCTAGTATTAAATGATTTCGCTTTTAGTTATAATAGTCCCCGCGTCTCGTGTTGCTTAGCTTACTGAGGTGTGGCACTGCGACGCTGACGCTGCGACGTCTTCCGGACAAGTGCCTGATGTCGCACATGTACCAGCTAGTGTTCACTATATATCACGTATACCGTGCGTAGTCATATCAAACGAAACTCGCAGTTTAGTCGTAGCGTAGGACGAACAATTTTGATATTCGACGTTTTATTCCCCTTGTTGTGTTTGGTGACTCTAAGGAATCAACAACTGTCTGTAGTTATACATAATATCACTGCCATTGAAAGTTGTGTACAACTTGTTAGCCTCGACGATACTGTTAGCAATAAACGTTTTGTGATAAGATTATATTGATAACCGATGTTCGTTTCCACGCACAAGATTAGCCGTATTTTTGTGTGATACGTTAATATATGTACATTAACAATAGAGTAGCAATGATGTTTAAAGGTATAGAGTAAATTTCTAATTCAATTTATGAGAGGATTTGTTTGTTGGAGGAACACTTGTTGGTACAGCACGAGTTTTAGTATTGGTTTTTCTTTTTACTAAAACATGGTATGCGTATATTTGTCAATGAGAAATTAAATGTGTTCGAAGCGCTAGTATGCAGGCAAATAGTCAATTGTAACATGAAAAGAAAACGGTGGCAAAACATTTTATAACGAACAAAATACATTTGTTAAAAACGTATTTTTTGACATTTTAATTAATTAAGAAGTCAAGAAAATTGTTACTGCAGAATAGACTACATAATATGCTAGTAAATATGATCCTAAAATAATAACGCTATAACAGATTTGTATGCCTGTGTTTTTATTGACAGATAAGCGTAAACTGTGTTCAATGAATTATTATTTTGTTTTAATATCGTAAGAAGACTCGTGTTGTACGAACCAAGTGTACGGTTTAGAGGAATTAGTGATGCTATTGTGAAAGTAATAATTATTGTAGTGGCGAATGTTTTTAGATCATTGAAATGTAAGGAGCCTTGAAATGTTCAATATTAATAATTTATCGTAAGTTATGGTTATGTACCCATAACCAATAGAAAAGCAATGTTGCATCGTGTTCTTAATAATATTAAAATTTATTAATATCGATTTAAGCGGTTTGTGTAAAAGAAACACCAAATTAAATGTTAAATAAGGTCGCGACAGAATGCTAAGTGTAGTTTCCAATGATCTAAGCGCATTTATAAGGCAAGTCCGATGAAAATGACTCCGAATGAAATACAGATAGGATAGCTCTGCTCATACAGTAATACATGCCAATGATGAACGTCAATAGATAGCTAGCTGATCTAGTACTCAGTTAGATGTTATCGAACTTTTGGATTCCCCTATACAGACGTTGTCAGATTATTACTGCCTTTTAGCCATAAGGGATTATACAAGTGAATATAAAATTGTGTTCTGTGCTCACACGATCTCGCTAGTATTTTTTAGTTAGTGCCTATAGCGTTAAGTTAGGACGAATTGTGTGAACGTGGTGTAATCTTAATTGTACAAAACACCATAACGTATTTTTCAAACTATCGCTTAACGTAAACTGGAACGGAGATTTTATTAGATTCATTTAGTAGTGTAAATCGGCCCCTAGACTAATAATGTGAAAATAGAATGTGAATAGTATAATCTACTATAGAGGAGGAAGCCTTAGGCGTGAAGAGTGTGGCGATGACGTCACTGTAGTGTCTGGTGTCTGCGTGCGGCACATGAGTTGGTTCCGAGCGGCACCGCGGTACAGCTCGGAACGCATTCGTAGTAGGTATGGACAGACGTGTTTAGGAAAATTTCTCTAGTAGTCAAGTTGGTGCCTGATTGTTCGCGTGTTTAAGGGGATCGTATGCTAACATATACAGTTTAGACTTCCTTTTGGAGCATTTCCAACGTACTGATTATTTTTTTAATAAATTTAAAAAATTAGAGTAATTATTTTTTCAGCACTGATCGTAGTGCCATATTTTATTGGCTCGCTTTTTTAATAAATTATTTTTATAGTGAAATTCGACACCAAAATCAGAAAGACAAAATTAGTTTTTTGTTCTATCCGTGTAACTATGGACTTGAATATTTGATCTCAGAAATCGGCCGTGTAACAGATTTTGATGAGAATGCATGAGAGGATCCTATTTGCGATCCGTGAGTGTTGTTTCTTAATGAACATTTAAGTCTCGCTCAATTTAAATTTATTTTACTTACGAGAACAAAGTTTGACACATACAAACATACATTTTGGCCTATCAAAGTGCTTGAGTACAAATTTCGTTTCGCTATATGTACGACGCGATGAAGTGTCTAGCGTTTGGCAAATAATCGGACTAAAGTTAAATAAACATTAGATTAGTGTTAGTGGTTCAGAATGATAGTCAGAGATGATATTTTGTGAAGACCTCTGCGGACGAGGCGATGAAATTATATCGAAATACGATGATATACATATTGGTAAGCTCGAAAAGATACAATATATTTTTATCACTGCCACAATAGTCATAAATGTCGTGTCGTTGTGAGAGTTGAGTTCGGTTTTGCATGTTTGTGAAGCACGCAACTGTTCACTTATTGCTCAGCGAATTATAATAATTTTAGTTAACCGCGGGCTCACTCGCATGCAAAATCTTTTTGTTACATGACAGAGTATACAACGGGGAACAATGGTAGTCGCTGCCAGTTTTATTTAAGCCCTATAGTTTGATCAGCATTACTTTGTGCGGAGTAGTGTCCACTGGTGATGTGAGGGCGTGAAACACATTACAGCCGTGATGCAGACACGCTTGATGACGTTGTGAAGTTACAGCGGCCGGAACAATAAAAAGCGCCATCTTCAATTACATAGGGATGTTGTTGGAAATCGTGGTTTTAATTGCTCCTGTCGCGCTTAGACAGAAACTCAGGAATGTAAATAGTTAAGTATTTATTATTAAGTATTATTCTGCATAGTACTGTAATTTGCTTCGCGCCTGGTTGGGCCTTAGGGGAGCGAGGGCGGTGCGCCCGGGATGTCCCGCACGTCGTGTCCCGGAGTCCCGGGGCCAGTCCCGGGGCGAGGCCCGGGCGCACCGCGTGGGTTAGTTTAGTGGTAATGTTCGAGAGTTGTCTTTCAAACACGTTTCCTATATTATGCGTTTATTATATGAATGTTCTCCTTTATTGTAAATGTTTGAATACAATAGTAACTATGTGGAGCCTGTGTATTCCAATAGTGTGCACTACTTATTCAATTTGTAGATATTTAATTATATATAGTATAATGTTTAATGCGTTGTCTTATTTGCTTATACCCTATGGTGAAAACGGTGAAATTTTAATTATAATTTTGAACCCACGAGCTGATGGGTAATCTACCTCAATTAATTTATCACACATTTGGGCATAATAATAGTGAATGTTAATTTAAATTTGAAATTTGTTCAATGTAGTGATTATTAAGGTTTTTTTTCAAGTAAAATGGTTTGCCCACCTGTCACAACTACTGTATCTTATATTAAATACATATTGTATGATTGATAATTACGTGTTTTATTAAATCATTGATAGGTACGCCATCACAAAACACCTTCGCCTTATCACTTAAAAATATAATCTTCATCTAAGAAGATCACTGATTTTTAGTTAGTAACTCTGTAAAAACAAAGTTAGCAGAACACCTGTATCATATTTTTAAGATTAACAAAAAATAAAACCAGCTGTTTTTTTATGAGCTTTTGATTACAGTTACAGCTTGTCACCTACCGTCAAACGGGGTGAATAGGAACACCGGGGTGAATAGAAACAAAACTTTGAAGGGGTTTTTCACGTTATTTTGAAATTGTTGTACTCTGATTTATTTATGAATTGTTATTAACCGAATTCAAAAAGTAGGTTATCAATTCGGATGCTTGTATTTAAAAAAAAAAAAAAACCAAATCGATGCTTTACTAGGAACCAATAATATAGGGTATCCTAATGAAAATCCTATACTATGTTTCAGATAAATTTGCAATAAAGTACATTGACCTTTCCCTAATAACTCTTCGTAGGTACCTGAACAATTAAATATAAATCGTTTTTCATTATTAGACAATGTTAAGGATCACGACAGATGTTGATTCGGGACAGCTTTGAGTCATTAATTCCGTTTTTCAAATTAAAATGTCAATAAATCTAGGTGGGTCAATGACCGTTATTGCACGTTTATTTGGAACAACCTTTAATTAAAGTTTTGTTTCTATTCACCCCTTCGTCCCTATTCACCCCGTTCGTAGGAATGTAATTATAACAAGAAAAATTGCTCCAGCTGCAGAAGAAGGACCTTATTTATAAAAAAAATACTAACTATTTCTACCTTGAAGAAATGTGGGTGGTAAAGTGCTGAGAAATCAAAGGTTTTGTCCTGTACCAGTTGAATTTGATGCATGAGATGTATGTTATCTTTAGGTTAGAATCCACTAATCAGGGTTTAAACCAAGCATACCTAATGGTTAGCGAGTTTTATGAATACGTCTGCTTGTTCTTTATAGACACACTGAAAATGGCCTTTACTGCTACGACATAAAGGCGCTGTCAATGTCACATTGTTACTAATGATGTACGTTTGACAAACTATTTACCTAACTGGTAACAGAGGTGCAGGTCTTTTACAAACTAGACGGCTGTGCTATAGTTATTCAATTGACTGGCCTAGGTATAGGAATTGAATGCAGGATCCGCTTGGCTACACTGCACTAGAGCTCCCTGTGATTGGATTACTTACACACTTTTCCATAATACTATAAGTAACTAGTAGTTAATACTAGAGCTATGGTTTACTTACAAGACGACAATATTCTAGAAGCTTCTATCAATTATATTTTATCACTAAGAAATCAAGACATGAAAGTTTCAAATCAAGAATCGACCTTGAAAAAAAATATTTTATTAATTCAACATACAACCTAAGTATAGTCAGCATCAAAATTTAAAGAAGCTAAGTAGTTCAAGTGTCCACATACTGATACACCTATAAAGCGACAATAATCACCTAGATAATGCAACAAAAGTTTGCCGACTGTTGTGATCACAGTTTTTAAATTATAACTGAACTAGCTTTTGCCAGGGGCCTCACCCGCGTGGAATTAGTACCTACTACATACAAACTTTCAACCATCACTTTAACCCCTTAGGGGATGAATTTCCAAAAGCAGTTTCTTATTGCTCCCCCCCCTACATTATAAAAGGAACACTATGCGCCGCCGCCTCGGGTCCTGCTTATGGGGCTGAAAGAGGGCGTTGTCCGCCCTCCGCCGGCGCCCGGTACGCCTGCTGCGGATTGGGAGAGTGGTCACGGCCTCCCTCTTACTTGCCGCAGCCACATTCTGCGAAATTACGGCTTCACAGAAGGAGATCAACGCATCCCACGACTCGGCGCTCCCGACCATCGAACGAGCGACGGCGGGCAGCGACAGGTCGGGTCCCACTTGGGATATGAGGGCACGACGGTGGGACAGGGATGCCGAGATTAGGTCCATCAAGCTTAGCTTGCCAACGTGCTGTACTGTCTACCAAGCAGAACTCCTGACCGTATGCATAGCGACACGCCAGATACTGCGGCGCAAGGACAGGAAGGGAACCTTTGGTATCTATAGTGACTCGAAGGCCGCACTGGAGACGGTCACAAACCAGGGTTCCCACCACGCTCTGGCAGTGGAGGCGAGGGCGAACCTCAACGTGACCTTATCCCAGAGAAAATATTTATCCTTGTTCTGGATAAAGGCACATGCTGGACTGGAGGGCAATGAGCACGCAGACCACCTGGCGAAAGAAGCTGCAGTCAAAGAAACCTACAACCGCTGCCCGGTTTCATTCGTCAAGCGGCAGATCCGTATGGACGCGATCGGCGTGCAGGAGTGTGGTTTAAAAAAAAACCCAGTCTACTGTGATACTGTCAATGGTTGATTAGAAATGGATAAGGTGACAAAATTATGCGTTTGCATATGACGCTGAACAATAACGTGAAAACTTTTGTTGTGGACATGTTATCAGTTTGGTTTTGCCCTGATGCCAGCTCTTGAGCTCGATCTCGCCGGATGGTAAGCGATGGTCGCCAATGATGAGGGCTACGAAGGAACGGCAAGCCCAGAAGTTGCCTGGTTACTCTTGTTTTTAAGGCTGACGGATTGTAAATTATACGGAACACAGATGCTAGGATAGAGTTCCACACTTTGGCTGTGCGCATAATTAATGAAGAGGAGAAGCGCTTGAATGAAAAATAATGTTACCCTGCAAAGTACGTCTGGTAGACCGATGATGAAAGGGTGAAGGTGGTTTATTAGGAGAATATATAGAATAGTTATTTGACTATCAGCATGGCTGTTGACTGTACAGACCACGCCACGTGCCAAAACATAGCTATCAGCAATTCACAACATCAAAGCAAAACTGCATTACAGTAGATACCTATGGTTTCCAATTTCTACCGAGTTTTAGTGAATATAATGCCTATAGGTAAGTTGTGTAAGGTATTTCTTGGCCCCGGGAACGCGGGCGACAAATGTTTCACAAGGCAACCCGACACCCAGGCAGGTGTCATCAAGCTATTGTTTTAATTAGTAGTAATTCGATTTTACTTGTGGTTCAGTGGTAGGAAGTCTGGCTATTGATTGAGAGGTTTAAGGTTCGACTGTCGAGACGAAAAGTAAATGCTAACTGTACTATGGTGCTTTCAGTCTTGTCTTCAGAAATGTATGCAGAGTATTAAGACTTTTCATTGGTTGGAGTGTAACAAACAGACTTAGGCGTCGTCCTAATATAATGCCGGCTATACACCCTCGTCTCGTTCGAGTCGCGTGGGCGTGGCTCGACACGAGAGCCACCAAGAGACGCGTGGTGAAAATACACTAAAAATTAAAAAAAAAAAACTTAATTTCGGAAGCCGGTGTCAAATAACGAAGAAATGAAATACAAACACCGACTTCCAAAATTAAATTAATTTTTAAATTTTTAGTGTATTTTCTTTTTTGGAAGTCGGTTGTTTTTCTTTGTAAAAAAGTTTTTATCCCCTTTCATTCAAAACAACCACTGGTGGCTGAGTGGAAACAAGACTTACGAGTACGAGTTACGAGTACGTCGTGGGTTGGTGGCCCAGGAGGCAGGCGCGTTACTTTCTGTCATTTATTTCATTACCACTGCTCTCAAAATCGTGAAGAGAAACATAGTGAGGTAACTGGCAAGTCCTGGAATAAAAAACTTCGCATACATGTCAGTGGAGTAGCTAGGTAACCAAGGGCCCTGGGGCATATCAAAAAATGGGGCCCCACTGCAATCTAAACTGGTTAGGTTTTATCAAGTAAAAATAATTAATATTACAAATACTTTAAAAATGCTAAGCTACTTTATCATCAGCTCTTTTTCGTGCACTGCAGGGCAAGTAATAAAAATATTAAACAGTAACAACATAAATTGCAATTAATACTTAGTGTAGCCTATTGGGCAATAAAACGAAATAGAAAAGATTCAAGGGGTTATAATGTAAAAGGTCGGACCTACCAACTGACTAAATAACAATTTTATTTACAATCTTTTCCTAGCTTTGGTTTTCACAAAAGTATCAATGACTTCGGTTAAATCCAGGTTTTCAGTGATATTCCTAAATATATTTAATCCATGTAAATATTTGTTCCTTTATAGTACCTAGATACGGTTAAACCCGTTGGTTTCATCAGTCATACATATTAGATGTGGATTTAACGCGATACATTATGCAAACACATTAGCTAAATGCATACACATTATGGAAACGTACGAGTAGGTAAACGTTCATTTGTCATGAAAAGGATTTTCAGTTTTACAGGTTTCATGGCACACACGATTTATAATTCAATTTTTACCCAAATACGTTTAGATCGGCTTCCAGTGTAACTGGATGCAGCTGAATAACAGTATTTTACATGGAGCGACTGACTTTCTGACCTTTACAACCCAGTAGCTGGGTAGCATAACGATACCCTATGGCAAAACTGCTTTTTGGATTTTTGAATGCCTGTAACCACTGTCAAAGATCTACAAATTACAGTCGGGAACAACGGCCTAGCGTGCTTTCAACAAGTCACGGAGAGTTCTCAGTATGGTCATCCTCAAACCGACCTCGGCAACTATTGCTTAACCTTTTTTTTTAGGGTGGGAAATCCTCACATCACTTTTCCTGCTTTGGGTGGAGCGGGAGGACGTATCAGACTCTTACTGACTAAAACCCAGCCATGTTCCTTCAGTTGTCTGTCTGGTGTGCCAGGGCCGTGAACACTCCCACGATAATGTTGCTTAACCTTGAAGATCGACGAGCTACTGTTATTATTTAGTTAAGAGCCCATACGTATAACAATACCATTTAGTTACTTAATAAAAATACAAAAAAGTAATGGCCACAAAAGTGCAGAGCCCCTGTCGGCTGCAGCAGACTGCATCGTCAGCAGCTTGCCAACAGCGACGAGCGTCCGGCCCGCGCAACCTCAGCCCACTCCTGCGCAGCCTGCCGCCTATACCGGACCATGTAAGTTATTAAAAATAACATTAAATTAGGTCATCACCAACCTTCTGTTTAATATGTTTCTTCTATTGTAAATTGTTTTGGCTAGGATTAACTTTAGACTTAGATAAGGCTAAAAACCATTGAATTCAAAACTATTTGAGTTTAGTTTGGTTCTTGCAGAACTTTAAAAGTTAAATTATTTCAGCTTTTATATTTGCCCGTTGTTAATTTGAAATTTATAAGACATGTAATCTCGGAAGTATTAACCACGTTTGTCGGAAGGTGACCGCCCGAGTTTTTGGAAACAAGTAAGCTTTTTAGGACACCATTTAGACTTAGACACTTTTGTACTCTTGTTGCATAAAGTTTTAATAAATAAATAAAACCTTTGCTGTTAGTTTAGTGCGGTTCTTTCAGAACTTTTAAAGTAAATTTTTCAGCTTTTTTATGGATTGATCTTAAAAGATTACTAGCTACCCGCCCCAGCTTTGCTGGGGTACAAATTATACATTTAAACCTACCTCATGAACCACTCTGTCTACTGGTGAAAACCGCATGAAAATCCGTTCAGTAGTTTTTGAGTTTATCGCGAACAGACACGGCGGGAGACTTTGTTTTATAATATGTAGTAATGTAATCTTGAAGGTGCCATCCACGCATGACGCAAGATAACCACCCGGATTTTTGAAAACAGGTCAGTTTTTCAGGACGCCATTCTCTTATAGATAGACACCGGCCATTTTCCTGTTAGGGTTTAATGGAGGAAATTAAGAGGTGTTGCCTTGAATCAGTTGTTAACTGAGATTTTTTTTTGTTTTGACATGATTTTGATTTACAATAGATCAGACCGATTCCTTTTAAAAACCGTCGTACACCTAACGATTTCATCTTTATTTTTTCGAGGCGCTGCTGTGGTTCAGTGGTAACGGCTCCGACTTCGGGTTGTAGGTAGTGGATTTGAGCCCAGGCACAGGCAGGCACTTTACTTTGTGTAAATTATTTCATCACCACTGCTCTCAAAACGGTGAAGGAAAACATCGTGAGGAAGCCGGCATGTCCTAGAACCAAAAATTCGAAGATATGTGACATCCACCAACCCACAGAGAGGAGGCCTATTTCCTGGCAGTAGGAAGGGTGTTTATGCTACTGCTGTAAGCAGTTCGTTAGTCCTTTTAAGGACTTATGGGTAGCCACCAATATAAAATTTCTCAATGTTGTGTTCTGAAAAAGAAAATTTTAATTTTCAGTGCTGTTTTCCGAATAGCGGTCAAGCGTGCATCTGGATCCTGGGAGCGCATCGTACGTAAGTTTTTAAAACTAATCACTTATTTTGATTTTCTACCCGTCGTGTTGTTCATATGTATGTAATGTAAGCTCGGAAAGCTTCTTGAAAGTAGAATTAGGTACCTAACTAAAATAGAATAATTATAATAATTTTTTTTTAACCGTTTTCAAAAAGGAGGAGGTTTTCAGTTCGACAGTATTTTTTTGTATGTTTGCTAAGTGATTATGCCGCCAATTATGAATTGATTTTGATTTTTAACCGACTTCAAAAAAAGGAGGAGGTTCTCAATTCGACTGTATTTTTTTTTTTTTTTTTTTTTTTTTTATGTGTGTTACCTCATAACTTCTGACAACGTGAACCGATTTTGAAAAATTTTTTTTTATTTGAAAGCTGTTGCTTCACATTTGGTCCCATTTTAATTTGGTGAAGATCTGATGAAGGACTTCGAAGATACACAATGGAACTCTTCAATAAATGATAGCAAACCTTCCAGAATTGCTGCAATCGCATGTCTGTACATTGTTTTCACCACTTCACAACATTACATCACGCTGATGCGCTCTGAAGGGGTATACAGATTTGTACAGTTCACCCTGATACACCCTAATTTCACCAACTACGTTCAAATTCCCTATTTTTGAGGCTATCAATTCGGGCATAACTTTACTATTAATTTAGTTTTAGAATGGGGTAAAACAACTAAAAAGTGAAAAATAAAAAACTTTTTACAAAAAAAATACAACCGACTTCCTTAAATAATACTAAAAAATGCAAAATAACTTTAATTTCGGAAGTCGGTGTCAAATAACGAAGAAACCAAACTAAAAACACCGACTTCCGAAATTAAAGTTATTTTGCATTTTTTAGTATTATTTAAGGAAGTCGGTTGTATTTTTTTTGTAAAAAGTTTTTTATGTTTGGTAAGTCAAGACAGAGGTGTCAGGTCGGTTCAGAGGTGAGCCCACATAAATTTTATAGAAATTGATTCAGCACTTGTAAAAATCAATAAAAACTTTTAAAATATATGCGAATGACGTTTTGGTTTTCTCCAATTATGTTCAAATTTCATGTTATTGAGGTTATTCATTTGGGCTCGTGGCTAAAGTAATAACAGCCGCACAGGTCGATCCATCAGGTTAAGCTACGCTTGCCGGGGTTGGTCTTCCTCGTTAGACTTCTCCGTGCCTCGGAAAGCACGTTAAGCCGTTGGTCCCGGCTGTCAATCGTGGATGATTAAATAAACGGATTTGACAGCCGTTACGGGTCGTCAGGAGCCCGAAAGTCTGACAACCAGTCTTATCAAGGGGTATCGTATTACCCAGTCGCTCCATGTAAAATACTGGTATTTAACTGCATACGGTTAGACTGAAAGCCGACCCTAAGATAGTTGGGAAAAGGCTAGGTAGATTGTTTGAGGTTATTCAGTTGGACATATCTTTACTAATTACTTTTAGTTATGGCGTACAACAACTAAAAGTGAAAAATAAAAAATAAACTATTCAAAGGTGTCAATTAACGTGAAAAAAAAAATGCAACACCGACTTTCGAAATGAAAGTAATTTTGCAATGCTTAGTGTTTTTGTTTCTGAAAATTGTATTTCTTTGTAAAAAGGTTTGATGACACCCAAGATGTTAGTTTCTTTTTAACCGACTTCAAAAAAAGGAGGAGGTTCTCAATTCGACTGTATTTTATTTTTTTTTTATTTTTTTATGTGTGTTACCTCATAACTTTTCACTACGTGAACCGATTTTGAAGATTTTTTTTTTATTTGAAAGCTGTTGCTTCACATGTGGTCCCATTTTAATTTGGTGAAGATCTGATGAAGAACTTCGGAGATACACAATGGAACTCTTCAATAAATGATAGCAAACCTTCCAGAATTGCTGCAATCGCGTGTCTTTATATTGTTTTCACCACTTCACAACATTACATCACGCTGATACGCTCTGAAGGGGTATACAGATTTGTACAGTTCACCCTGATACACCCTAATTTCACGAACTATGTTCAAATTCCCTATTTTTGGGGCTATCAATTCGGGCATAACTTTACTATTAATTTAGTTTTAGAATGGGGTACAACAACTAAAAAGTGAAAAATAAAAAACTTTTTACAAAAAAAATACAACCGACTTCCATAAATAAAACTAAAAAATGCAAAATAACTTTAATTTCGGAAGTCGGTGTCAAATAACGAAGAAACCAAACTAGAAACACCGACTTCCGAAATTAAAGTTATTTTGCATTTTTTAGTTTTATTTATGGAAGTCGGTTGTATTTTTTTTGTAAAAAGTTTTTTATTCAGGTAGTTTTTAAAAACCTCCGAATTCCGATAGCCATCGCGGGTTCGATTCCCGGACCGTGAAACAGATGAAAGGATATGAAATGCTTGTGGGTTTAGTTTATTTTTTAATGTGATTTATTGATCTTTTTAACCGACTTCTAAAAGGAGGAGGTTATCAATTGTATTTTTTTTTGCAAAATTCTTTTTTTGTTCAAAAGGGGTTTATGCCGAAATGGTCCCATTTAAATTTCGTATAGATCTGATGATGAGTTTCGGAGACAGACAACGGAACTCTTCAAAAAATGACAGCAAAACAACCGCGATTGCTGCGATCGTATGTCTATGCAGTGTTAACACAATTTAATGGGGAACCACAACTAAAAAGTGAAAAAAAAAAGTTAAAGTTATTTTACACTTTTTTAGGAAGTCGGTTCTATTTTTTTATAAAAAAGTTTTTAATTTATTTGTTCCTGCTAAAATTAATTGAAACCATTTTTTTCCGAACTTTTGACTGTTTGTGTTTGGTTCCACAATTTGTATGTTGTGTCTGCATTTGCCATCACTTCCATTTCCCATACTTGTTGGCAAAACGCCGCGCTCCCTGACAATGAAGACCAGAACACAAAGGACTTCCAATCCAGAAGAGAGAAGAGGTTCAGGATTGAAATGGCCATTACCTCACAGTCACGTGGTCATGACGGTACAACGTGTGATGTGACGTAGTGGAAGTCTCGACCTGGACTATACATCTAGCAGAAGATCGAAAAAGATGGGCAGAATAGCTGGTAGCAAGATTATGAAGAGCCTTTTGAAGATTTTTTCTTATTTTTTGTGTGGTTTTTCTTTGTTATATTTTATTGTGTTTTTCAGGTTTATATTTGTGTTTTTTTGTGTGACTTTATTTTGAATTTGTGATTGTTTCGTTTCCTGTTTCACTTTTCATTAATGGTTCAGTCCATGCATGTTTGATAGTTAGGTTATATATCTTTTTTACTGATACTCTTAGCTATTTAGTATGACCTTGTATTCACTATCTGATTTAGATCTACTGAATGAACAGTACTTATAAATTTATATAAAGTTTATTTAGTTTTACTTACGATGCCGATGTTTGAGACTACCAAAGTCAGAGGCGGCTTTTTGTGTTATAACTAGTAGATACGCATGAGGTATTAAAAATCTATTTCAAATTTTTTTAATCAGAAAATAAGTACGAGTTATGTCTGGCGGCTCTCGAATCTTACTCTATATACTATCTTGAATTTAGAATTTGCCAATCCTACTAATATTATAAATGTGAAAGTTTGTGAGGATTTATGGATATTTCTTACTCTTTAACGCAAAAACTACTGAAGGGATTTTGATGAAACTTATATAACAGAATATCAGTAATATTGCTTATATATCAGAATAACACATAGGCTATAATTTATAATGTGGGAAGCCGCTGTCTGGCTTCTGCCAGCGGCTTCGTGTTCGGCTTTATATAGGTACTGACTATAACTAGTCAGTATATAAATTAAGCATATGATTAGCGAATTTTGGAGGAGCTCGTGGCTAAAGTAATAACAGCCGCACGGGTCGCTCCATCAGGTTAAGCTACGCTTGCCGGGGTTGGTCCATGGATGGGTGACCATCTTTACATACCAAGAATCCTCCGTGCCTTGGAAAGCACATTAAAGCCGTTGGTCCCGGCTGTCAATCGTGGATCTTTGACAGTTGTTACGGGTCGTCAGAAGACTGAAAGTCTGACAACCAGTCTTACAAAAGGGTATCGTATTAGCCAGTAACTGGGTTGTGGATGTCAGATAGGCGGTCGCTCCATGTAAAATACTGGTATTCAGCTGCATCCGGTTAGACTGAAAGAAAAGGCTAGGCAGATTGGATTTGGTTAAGGAATAGAATATTATATAAAAGGCTGTATGAGCACATATAATAGCTTTGAGACTGAAAACAACACAATATTATTCTTTAACGCACTTCGAAAATTTTAAATAAATACTAAAGGTTACATTAGTCGAGATAAGAAATTGAACATGCACATGTTTTTGCACATTTTTTAAATAAGGCTGAAAGAATCGGAGATAATATAATTAAAGATAAAAGATTCAGGAATAACTATATTTCTTAATTTCAAATAAGAATTTCGGGAACACAACTACATACATATCAATAACCATTACACCCTTTTATCTTTTCAATAATTAATTTACTAGTCATTATTACGAACTACGGCCAGTAACACCACCGGTAGCTACGTGCCTGGGTTCCTATATTACATTACGCCTCGTCAGGGCTCCGTTGTTTACTGAGAATGTTACTTGATACTTAGGTACTGGGTGGTGACTGCTGCATCGCGTTATTGGAACGAAAGTGTTATGTGAGTTCGGATTAGGTATCTTTATTAATATTGTTTGTGTTCTTAGGTGTTTTTATGGTTATTATTTCTTTGTGAGAAATAGGAGGGAGTATTTATTTTGGGATTGTTACAGTTGGCGTTGTATGGCTGCTTGCTACCAACCTGGGAAAATTTAAGAGACGGTTATTTGGCTCCTTTCTTCATTAGTTTTGGGTTGAGCTATGTATGGGTCGCGGGTAGCCGATGGATGCGAGACGCACAGGACCGATCAATGTGGCGACACTTGGGGGAGGCCTATGTCTAGCAGTGGACGTCTTTCGTCTGAAATGATGATGGTGATGATGATCTATGGGTCTACTACCGGCCAACTGGCGCACTCATTGAATAAAAACTCGTAGCATAGCATACAAATAAATATTAAAGAAACCTACGTTGCGTTTGTTACAAAGAGTTTTTGGTAACACCCAACGTAGGATTCTTTAATATTTATTTTCTATGATATGCTACGATTTTTATTCAATAAGTGCGCCAGTTGGCCGGTAGTAGAGCCTTAAAGGTACATTAGATTTGTTTCCTAATTGCCAGGTTTTAGTCCTAATATGTACGTAGCCGTGGTAGTCCAGCAGTATAAACGTGACTTACGAGTTGTAGGTCGTGCATTCGAACCCAGCCAAGCACTTTATTTTTGTAAATTATTTCATTATCACTGCTCTCAAAACGGTGAAGGAAAACATCGTGAGGAAACTGGCATGCCCTAGAACCAAAGTTTCGAAGATATGTGACAGCCACCAACCCACACTGGGCCCGCGTAGTGGATTAACCCGTCAAGGCCCTGCGTCGACGAGGGGCGACAGCGATCAACACTGTCGCCCCGCACCGCCGGAGCACCGCCGGATCAGCACTGCCGGAGTAAAATCGTTCCTTATTAGTAATAATAGAGTTTTAAAGCGCGCGAAACTGCCGCCGCTTATGGCGAGGCGGGGCCCGACGACGGTGTTGATTGCTGTTGCCTCTCGTCGACGCAGGGCCTTGAGGTGTTAAGGCCCCTTACCTTTCCGAGAGAGGAGGCCGAGTCCCAAAATTGTGAACATTAAGGTGGAAGTGCCAGTGTAGCCCGCGAAATTCAAATTTTCTTACGTTTTTTGCAATTTTCAGGTCAGTGTCAGATTGTATCTAGGTCAAAATTTGATTCGCCGGCGTAGCAAGTATGTACGAGTATTTAAAGAATTATAATAATTAAAATCACCAATACAACTCTTTCAGTTAGAATTGATGTCAAATCATGACATTTGGCATCAATTCTAACTGAGAGAGTTGTATTTGTATTTGCTGCGGCCGCGAATCGTATTTTGACCTACATACAACCTGAAACTGACCGGCAAATTCCAAAAAAAAGAAGAAAATTTGAATTTTGCGGGCTACCCAGGAGCTTTCACATTAAGTGGCTAATTTTTTAAAATTATATACCTTTGCATTACTTTCCCTTGCTTATTATTTATAACATACTTACATTACAAATTCTCCGTAGCATGACGGTCGGTCGAATCGAGATCACACTTGATTGTTTCTTCTGTGAATGTCGATTTAAAACACAACAATTCTCGGAGGAGAGAGATTTCCGACTCATTGTTGTAATTGCCAGAAGTTAAGATTTTTTAAAGAAAGACCTAGTTTATTTTTTTATCTGTTTCATGATTGAGATGGGTTGGGCTGGTGGCAAGATGGCTATCTTTTTAACCGTCTTCGAAAAAGGAGGAGGTTCTATGTTGGGCTGTATGTGTTTTTTTTTCTTTTTTTTATGTATGTCCGCCCATTTGTCTGTCAATTGAGGACCGATTTTCAAAATTATCCGATTGAATATACTCTCGAGGTGGTCCCATATACATTTTAACGAAATTGCTTTAGCGCTTTTTAAAAAACTGAACAAAAACGAAAAATACGTATGCCTAGATTACATTTTGATGTTCCAATTACGACTATGTTTAAATTCCACGTTCCATGTTATTGGGGTTTTTAGTTCTGAGGTATAACAACTAAAAAGTGAAAAATAAAAAAACTTTTTTACAAAAAAAACAAGAACCGACTTCCAAAAAAAAAAATAGGTACACTAAAAAATAAAAAATAACTTTAAATTCAGAACTCGGTGTCAAATAAGGAAGAAATAATACAAACACCGACTTCCGAATTTAAAGTTATTTTTTAGTATATTTTTTTTTTGGAAGTCGGTTGTTTTTTTTGTAAAAAAGTTTTTCAGAACTTAGGTAATTCAAACGTCTACAGGTAGGCACGTAAGTAAGTTGTAAAAGGTTTAAAATTACCTACCCTTATGTGGAGATCAAACTTGTTATTTTATGTAAGAGAACAGGGCTTCGTGTGATCCCTATTGTTATCCTACTAATATTATAAAGTTCGTATGTTTGTGTTTCAATCACGCAAAAGCGGCTGAAAGGATTTGAATGAAATTTTGCACTTAGATAGATTATAACCTGGATTAAAACAGGCTACTTTTTATCATGCGGGCGAAGCCACTGGCAGAAGCTAGTGTTGATTGATATATATCCTTTGAAGTGTAGTGGTATAGTTGTTCTATCTCACTAAGGCGGGTTGGTCTTGGATGTGTGTGTAGGTTTAAGTATACTTTTGTTTCTGTGTGCGTAAGCTCGGAGCGTTCGTTGTCATAGGGCTGGGGTATAACAACTAAAAAGGGAAAAATAAAAATAAAATAAAAATAAAACTTTTATTAGCAGGCATCGTAGGCCCATAGCGTGTTAGTATTACAGGATTGCTTATAAACTATGTTAGTATTAACAAATTAGGCACACAAATACAATGTTAAAAACATTACAAAATACAAAAACAAAGTATACAATTACAGGAAGGTTTATCAAGCCCCATGTCTGACATGTAGTTTGATAAACCTATCCATTGCAAGCCCTTCCAACCTTTCAGAAAATCACTGGCTCATTAATGCACTGTTGTTTTTTTTTATTTAGATTTAAATTTAGCACAGAGGTTTAATGTCTCTCATTAATTAAGGTGAATGCTCCACGGTAGCACGCGAAATTCAAATTTTCTTACGTTTTTTGCAATTTGCAGGTCAGTGTCTGGATGTCTTGGTCAAAATTTCATTCGCGGCCGTAGCAAGTATGTGTCTATAGAATTATAATCATTAAAATCATCAATACATCTCTCTCAGTTAGAACAGCCAAATGTCACAATTTCATGAAAAACTTACATTTGGCATCAAAAAGATACTGGCTAAAATTAAAAATCGGCTGAATAAAACCGACTTGGTGAAAAAAAAAAACCAAATGGCGCGCATTTTGTACCATTGCACTTTGATACTTCATAATTAGCAAGTAAAGTTTAAAATGATGGAAAAAGACAGAGATAGCGATATGAATTTAACTCCAGAGAGTATAAAAACAGCTGCAAATGAAATTGTTGATAACCATTTGCCGCAAAAGTCGCGGGATAAATATTTTTCACTAACTTAAGTTTTTATTTTGAGTAGGTATATTTTATCACGGTAGGTATATTGGTAGTTGAAAGAAAAGTAGATTACGCACCTTGCTAAAGTGAGTAATTAATGCACTCGGGTTAACATAACACTCGTGCATTAATAAAACTCACTTTGCGCTCGATGCAGCAATCTACAATTTCATAATTGGGTTTAATTTTTACTTTAACTAAACTTTTATTATTTGGTTTTATATCGGCAATAGAAATAAACAGTATGTCAAAATTTCAACAGTGTACCTATTAGGTAAGGTTCGTGTGATACAGCCCGCTGACAGACAGAGGGACGGATAGCGGAGGCTTAATAGGGTTCGGGTATGGAACTCCAAAAATGTTGCCGCAAAACAATCATGTTTATTCCCTAAAGCAATGAAAATAAATGTAAAACATGCAATAAAACCCTGAATGGTTTACTATTCATGACTTTCTGTATATTTCTGCTTACTTGGCTCTCAGGCCAATAATATTCCGTATAGGCAATAAGTATAATAACATAACTTGTGCACAATGTTCAGTTATCTGAGAGGATCTACGCATCTTCACGGTCTATTGGACACGAGATATCAGCATGAAACAGCTTCATAAATAATAACTTTTCTTGACCTGAAACTCAGTACATTTTGAACAGTGTTAGGGTTCTAACTTATCTGGTTTTAAGATGTCCAGGGTAATATGAGCTGTAGTGCCTTTATAATATGCAGGGAAGTAGGGTTTTCCTTAACTGGGTAATAACAGCATAGGATCAGGATGTGTGTGGAAGATAAACTTTGTTAAAATGTTTTAACATGAGCTAGTAGAGTTTATTCATAGATTTATACTTTTAAGGGCTGATTTTTCAGTAGTGTTTGACATATTTTCTGTACTAAAGCTGTGAAACTGCCATTTTTATTCCTCAGTTAAAATATATCTGACTGTTGAAAAATCGACCTCATCGAGATGAGAATGCTAAGAGCGATGTGTGGTGTTACGCGCATGGATAGAATTAGGAATGAGTATATAAGAGGAAGTCTGAAAGTGGCACCGCTGACTGAAAAGTTGTGTGGAAATCGGTTGTCGTGGTATGGGCATGTGATGCGGAGGAATGAAGAAAATGTCGTGAGGAAAGTCTTGTGTATGGATGTGGATGGCTATAAGAGTAGGGGAAGGCCAAAGAAACGATGGTTGGACTGTGTGAAAGAGGATATGGGTAAAAAGGGGGTGACTACAGAGATGACGACTAATAGAGGAGTATGGAAGAAAAAGACATGTTGCGCCGACCCCAAATAAATTGGGATAAGGGCAGGAGAATCATGATGTTGAAAAATCGACCCTAAGACATTTGATAATGTTACACTTATGAAAGCTTATTAAAAGGTCACCACGACTGTGATCCTTAAGGGTTATGGACCTATATTTTCATTTAGGTACATCCTACTTAAAATTATAAATGCGAGTTTGGATGGATGTATGTTTGTTACTCAATCACGCCAAAACGGCTGAACTGATCTAGATGAAATTTGGCACAGAGATAGATTATAATCTGGAATAGCACATAGGAAAGAAACACAGTAACAACACCAACCAACAACCACCACATACCACCAACATAGTGGGAAAGTACTAATTCCACTGGGGCGAAGCCGCTGGCAGAAGCTCGTATTGCCATAAACAGAGCACAAATCAAACTGGGCTACTACTAAGAATTTTGAAATAAATAACAGTTTTTCCGACCTTGGGGATCGAATCCAAGACCCCATCCTCTGCAGTCGCGGTAACCAAAGAGTGATTCCACAGACCATTGATCAATTTTATAAAATCGTTCACTCTTGCACCGATGTTTGTTTGCAGTTGCGCTTGCGCCATATTTGGGTAGTAGCGGCACAGGTAGTTAGCTAGATAGGCAGGTAGAAACCACAGGTCTATGTAGCAATTCTAATGGGGTCTACACGCTGACGGCTAGCAAGCTTCACGACGTTTCGATTGTCGGCCTCAAGGCTTACCTAACGATACATGGTTGTGTTAAACCGCTAACACACTGCATCAAATTGTTTGAGGCCTTCTTAGTAAAATTTAGAAACTGGAACTTTTGTAACACATTGCCGGATTGTGTGTAGGTGTAACGCAATCTTTAGCAACTATAATTTTTAAATAATCTGCCTTCCTAGCCTTTTCCCAACTATCTTGGGGTCGGCTTCCAGTCTTACCGGATGCAGCTGAATACCAGTACTTTACATGGAGCGACTGCCTATCTGACCTCCACAACCCAGCTACTGGGTAATACGATACCCCTTAGTAAGACTGGTTGTCAGACTTTCGGGCTTCTGACGACCGTAACGACTGTCAAAGATTCACTATTGGCAGCCGGGACCAACGGCTTAACGTGCTTTCCGAGGCACGGCAGAGTCCCGGTATGTAAAGATGGTCACCCATCTATGGACCAACCCTGGCAAGCGTAGCTTAACCTGATGGATCGACCCGTGAGACTGTTATTACTTAGAAACTCCTAAAAACAACCTAAAATATGGCGTTGAAAAACTCCTCCGCATCGCTGTCGACTGGGTAATGTGTCCAAAAGACTGGCGCCACGCTGTATGGCAATGCTTATCCCCCCCCCTGCCCAAGGCAAAGGTCGCAGTATAAGTAAATAAAAGTATAAAAAAATAAGTACAATCTGGAGTTCATGTTATTTGCGATGATATCACAAAAAGATATCTATCGCCATTTCATTAATACTAGGCCACATCTAAATCGAATCTATATCTAAATAAAAGGTTACAGTATTTTCACTTCGTAACAGTTTAAAAATATTTTGGCAATACGTTAAGGTGCCTCTTAGTTGTAGTGAAAACGGGCATCATCATTAATTATTATTATCATGAGATTACAGGCACTGGTTACAAAATGGTGCATATATATTTGCCTAGCCTCTTTCCAACTATCTTAGGCTCAGCTTCCAGTCTAACCGGATGCAGTTGAATAACAGTATTTTGCATGGAGCGACTGTCTAACTGACCTCCACCACCCAGTTCAAACCAAGTCGTTGCGCCAAAACGTTGACGGCTGGCTCAAGCACCTGGAACAAAGAGAGCATCTGAACACGGTACGCGGTCAGGCTGTTACCTCCTTCTGTAGCCCCATAGTATGAGCGCATGACGTTTTCATTGATGGATTGCGTCCATCGCATGCGCTGCATACTTCCGCCGGGAGCTGGCACCCTATCAGAGGCCGGTGGCCTCGAAGTCCTAAGCATTAAGAAGCGAATTAGTGTTATTTCTTTTATTCATTACTAGCTGACCCCTGATCTTCGCACCGCCTCAAAATCAATAAAAAAGTCGTTCCACACCAAATGTTTGTAAAAATTAATTTTATTTTATAATTTTTTTTATTCTTGAATTTTTCCTAAGTTTTAATAGAGTTATTCTGCTATTCGGGGTGGAGACAAATCCAATAAATCAAAGATCATCAAAATCGGTCCAGCCGTTTTTGAGTTATAAATAGTGTAACTAACCCGACTTAGTTTTATAAACTCTCTAAAGCTCTCTAAAGAGGTCCCGATGATAGAGTCTACAGAGAATTTAGATAAAATACTTTTCTGTTAACTTTAACGCTAACGTTTCGTGCAAAATGTATAGCAACGACATAACTGGGCGTGAGTCACGTGACAGTTCTCTCCGCAGGTAATGTCCTTGCCATACATTTTGCACGAAGCGTTAGCGTTAGCGCTTTATAAAAGTTATTTGGCTAAGGGGGCAGTACTGTTGTGTAAAACACTAAAAGGAAGAGCAATTTCAGTTAAGGTTTATGATTTTTCAATAAATCTTACAGTTTTTATTTATGTTAAATTACCTTAGTAATATCTTTCAATTCACTTCTTACAGCTAAGTTTTAATAAAACTAATTAAAAGGCTTGTTTTAATCGTAGCGATAGAGTGTGTAGAGACACTCTATCGCTATATATAATCATAGCGATAGAGTGTCTCTACACACTCTATCGCTATGATTAAAACTATCTTGAGCAAAAGGCGGTATATTAATCAGCACGGAAACCAACTCCCATTCATAACTGGCCGGGTGAAGTTCGAGGAAGTCGGAAACTTCGGCGCGCCATTGAAAGTATCTCCCGACAAACTTCCTCTCTGAATACACATTCCAGATTGATTATCGTATATTTAAGTATTGGATAAAGAATTTGCAGCGAAATTGAGAAGGTTTTCTTGTGACTTTAATTTGTTTGTTTTTAGGGTTCTGTACCCGAATGGTAACCAACGGGAACCTATTACTAAGCCTCCGCTGTCCGTCCGTCCGTCTGTCGGTCTGTCAGCGGGTTGTATCTCATGATCCGTAATAGGTAGACAGTTGAAATTTTCACAGAATGTGTATTTGCGTCACTGCGGGGTGCCAACTGAAAACCAGCGCTGGGTGTCTGACGCCTAGCAAATGATGAGATGGTAACCCTTTCGGTATGAGCACGCTCAGCACAATTTTATTGTATCTCTGTGAACTTCCTTTTGTTTGTTGCTAGTGTGTTGTGTCTGTATCGAATAAATGTTTTCTATTCTATAATTCTATTCTATTTCTGTTGCCGCTATAATAACAAATAATAAAAATCGTACGGAACCCTGTGCACGCGAATCAAACTCGCACTTAACCGGTTTTTATTGTTATGTGCTTTTCAGGTCGTTTGATTAGGAGGAGACCTTAAAGAAACTTATGCGAATGTCATTTAGTCCGCTGGTATCAAGGAATGACTTGTAAGTAGGTGGATCATATCTTTGTAGTGTCAGTTCCTCATGACTCTTCGTAAAAAAAAAACTGCTTGGGGTTTTTTTACTATTGATTACCTCGCTTTTCCCATCTCACCTGATGAGATGCCATAATGTGGTCGACGATGGAGCACGCTTGAATAGAAGTAACCTATTCACTCTTGACTTAAAGACTCCCAGGTTGTAGGCTATCAGGAAACACAGACTCCGGCAGGGAATTCCATTCCTTAGCTGTACGCACAATGAATGTGTTCCCAAAACTTTTTGTGTGTGTGGGTGGGATGTCCACCATTTTTTAACCGACTTTCGAAAAAGGAGGAGGTTCTATGTTCGACAGTACCTATGTATGTTTTTTTTTTTTTTATGTATGTTCGCCGATTTCTCCGTCAGTTGTGGACCGTTTTTTAAAATTCTTTTTTTATCTGAAAGAATATACTCCCAAGTTGGTCCCACATAAATTTTATCGAAATTGCTTCAGCCTTTTTTGAGAAACTGAACAAAAACGAAAAATACGCGTACCTCGATGACGTTTTGGTGTTCTCCAAATGTTTAAATTCCACGTTCCATGTTATTGGAGTTTTTAGTTCTGGGGTATAACAACTAAAAAGTGAAAAATAAAAAACTTTTTTACAAAAAAAACAACCGACTTCCAAAAAAAAATTACTCTAAAAATTAAAAAATTACTTTAATTTCGGAAGTCGATGTCAAATAACGAGGAAGTAAAATACCAACACCGACTTCCGAAATTAAAGTATTTTTTTAATTTCTAGAGTAATTCTTTTTGGAAGTCGGTTGTTTTTTTTGTAAAAAAGTTTTTTTATTCTAACATCTCAACATCGCCAAGTATACAAAATTGGTCATGGTGAAGGCAGGGAGTCAGCAAAATATTACCAGTACACTACTAGCTACCATCCAAATTAAACATTTAGATTTATTTTTATTATTTGTTGTTATAGCGGCTATACAAATACATGCTGTATGAAGATTTCAACTGTCTGCTTATTACGGATCATGAGATACAGCCCAAAAAAAAAAATACGTTTATAGAAACGTGTTTTTTTTCAGTTTATGGAACAGAACCCTTCGTGGGCTAGTCCGACTCGCACTTGGCCGGTTTTTTTGAGGGTGGGAAACAGGTGACCACCCAGAGGTGGAGCAGGAGGGCGTGTCAAGACTTGCTGCCTAAAACCCACCCGTTCTTTCAGTTCCTTTTAGCGTTCAAGGACCGCGGTGACAATTTCGAACGCTCCCGCGGCAAAAATTAATTAGTACCTAAAATTAAGTACTATCTATTTTTTTTTTAAGTTATACTTCTTTTAGCGCGTTTGCATGTGTGCACAAAAACTTGCACATGGTGTTCATTGATCTTGAGAAAGCGTATGATAGGGTACCTCGGGATGTGTTGTGGTGGGCCTTGAAAGAGAAAGGTTTGCCTAGGCAGTATGTAGAGTTGATTCGTGCTATGTACAGACAATCTAGTACCTACGTCCGGTCGGCCGCTGGCAACACCGACGAGTTCAGTGTTACTGTAGGCTTGCATCAAGGGTCGGCTTACCTCTTCCTGTTGATTATGGACGCTCTTATGTCGGCAATACAGGAGGAGGCACCCTGGTGCATGCTGTTTGCCGACGTCATTGTTCTGGTCGGTGAAAATGTACCTGAGATCCAGAGCAGATTGGAGAAATGGCAACAGAAGCTGGAGGAAATTGGCTTGAAAATCAGCAGTACCAAAACTGAATACATGTTCTGCGATTTCGGCGGTCTCTCCAGTTCTGAAGCTTTAGTGCTAGATGGCGCGCTTCTCCCAGTCTGCTCCGATTTTCGGTATCTTGGTTCACTCGTGCAAAGCGATGGCGAAATAGATCGGACTGTTAAGCACATAATTACCTAACACTGGATGGATGAAATGGCGGTAGGTCACCGGGACTATCTGCGATTCCCGCATTTCCCTTAAACTTCAGGGGAAGATTTATAAATCAATGGTCAGACCTGCTGTCTTGTATGGTTCAGAATGTTGGGCCACAAAAGGGATGAATGAAAAGCTTTTGCATGCAGCTGAGATGAGAATGCTAAGAGCGATGTGTGGTGTTACGCGCATAGATAGAATTAGGAATGAGTATATAAGAGGAAGTCTGAAAGTGGCACCACTGACTGAAAAGTTATGTGGAAATCGGTTGTCGTGATATGGGTATGTGATGCGGAGGAATGAAGAAAATGTCGTGAGGAAAGTCTTGTGTATGGATGTGGATGGCTATAAGAGTAGAGGAAGGCCAAAGAAACGATGGTTAGACTGTGTGCATGAAAGAGGATATGAGTCAAAAGGGGGTGACTACAGAGATGACGACTAATAGAGGAGTATGGAAGAAAAAGACAGGTTGCGCCGACCCTATATAAATTGGGATAAGGGCAGGAGAATGATGACTTCTTTTGGCGCGTTAGGAAAAAATGATAAGAATAAATTTTTACGATGCGCATTTTTACACCGTCACAAAAAACTGAACCTGAAGTTAGCTATAGTCTGTAGTTCATGAAGAATGATTGTTTTCCTTTTGTAAACTTTGTGACAGTTTGGTTTTTTGTCTTGTTACGCCAAAGAAGTATAACTTCTTACGTGCGTACATATGTACACACACACTTTTTTTTTACAATTGCGTACCATTATTATGTAAAATTAGCCTGTAATTACTGTTATCAAAAGATCTAATAAACCTACAATTCAACCCGGATTTATACCGATATACCCGATACCGATTGTATCACAAACTCGATCGGATCTTACTCCATAGCTATTATAATACACTTTTGACAACTAATTATCAGGACAGACGGACAGACGCAGAATATTTTACCGTAATTAGGGGATATAGGGACAATAGTTGTAGAATGCTGATTTATAAGCCGGTGAATGGGCTGGGCTCCTGATAATAGGTTTGGTTATCAGTTATTTAGGGCTTTATGCTAAGAATACCTTAGCTAATTTATGGAACTGTATCTAGTGTAAACTTTGGATGGTGGCTCAAAGATATTTAAACTCTGTTATAATGCAAATATTAGGTCCCCACTTAGAAATCAGCGTTTTGTATGGAGAATTTTAAAGAAGTTGCATTTTTTATACTAACATTTTCTTAATTTATTTAACAACTATGAACACTAATGTTTTAAAACTTTTATGCCTTAATGTTTAAAATCTAAGATAACGTATGCCACTTAGATTGAGCTACAAAAATAAGTTTTGGCTAAATTAAAAAACAAATAGTGGTAATTTCTGCTAACAAACAGAGGAGTCATTTTTAAGGTATTTTTTTATCTCGTATAAAACTATAAGTAATAGGGTTTTTTTACCATTGGCAGTTGTCTATGACGGTCATTATTCGATAGAATATCAAGCAATTGATGAATATTTTAATTCATAGAAGTGACGAAGTTCTCTATTTGTGAGAAAAAAATGCCAATTTTATAGGTGCCACCCAATACTTTGCAGGAATACTTGGGCGAAAAATCATTTTTTTAAATAAAGATAAACCTCATGTTGGTTTTTCAAGTGGTGAAATCGTATCTATTATGTCTATACTCCGTTCACAAATAGCATTAGCCCGAGGTTCATCGCCAGCCTTTTCATGTCCTCTCTGCTGGGGCACAGGCCTCCTCTCTGAGAGAGGGTGTGGGCCCATAATCCACCACGCGGGCCCTATGCGGGTTGGTGGATGTCACATATCATCGAATTTTTGGTTTTAGGACATGCCAGTTTCCCCACGATGTTTTCCTTCACCGTTTTTGAGAGCAGTGGTGATGAAATAATTTACTCAAAGCAAAGCGCCTGCCTGGGTTTGGAACCCACGACCTACAACTGCTCTCAGCAGCAGCTTCTTCAGCCGGAAGTTAAAAACGTTATTTTTAATGCACATTTTGTAACAAAAGTACAACAAACATGCTACAGTCACGGTAATGTGTTTGTACAGCAGCTGTCACACATATCTAATTATTATAACTATTTATTAACCGACTTCAAAAAAGAGGAGGTTCTCAATTCGTCTGTAGGTTTTTTTTTTTGTAAGTTTGTTACACGATATCGCCGCCATTTGTGAATCGATTTTGATGATTCTTTTTTTGTGTGGTAGGACATACTTCAGAGGTAGTCTCATATAAATTTTGTCGAAATCGATTCAGCACTTTAAAAAAAAATCAACATAATCAAAAAATATGTATACACAGATGACGTTTTGGTTGTCTACAAATGTTCAAATTCCATGTTATCCATTCGGGCATAACTTAAATATTTACTTTTATTTCTGGTGTACAAAAACAATTTAAAAAAAAAACTTAAAAGTGAAAAATAAAAAACTTTTTCGAAATTAAAGTTATTTTGCAATTTTTAGAAGTCGGTTGTATTTTTTGAAAAAAGTTTTTTATTTTATGAAATGATGACATGGCTTTGATTTAGTTACATTATTTCATTTCAATTTAAAATTGTCGTGTCAATGCTTAAAATCTAAAAGACTCAGAAGTGAACATACCCGGAACGTTTTTCGACTCACTAGAATTCTACCAAAATATTTTTTTTAACTAATCCCTTTATAAGTTGTGACAGCAGGGTTTTCCAATTTTACTGGTTTATGTCGTCTGTTAAATTGACGTTTAGAATGTTCTGTGATTGTCATTAAATGTGAATAGTACCTGCTGTTTTAAAATTAAAGAATCAATAAAATGGTGTTAAATTAACTTTGTTATCGTTGTTTTCTAATGATTTTGTGAATGGAGTATAGACACGATTGAAAATCATAACCCTGTCCTTACTTTAGCGCAATCAGGTAAAACGTCAAGCGTCGGCAACAGCGCTAGCAAACAGTACCTTTTTTTGTTGTTCAAGGGGAATCTTCAAAAGTCACCTGGAGTTTTGGGGAAGGGACTAGTGGGATTTTTACCACCCTGGTGTTCGCCATCAGCACCTCAGAACCCCCTCTGTGCAACATCTGGTAGGGCGCTTTTTTTTTTGGGGTGGGAAATCATCCTATCGCACATGTGTGTCAAGGTGGTTTTACACCGACGATGCGAGGCGTGGATGTGGACAAAGAAAAGACTCATTTAAAAGAGGTTGCATGAGATCCAAACCTTATTCCATTATCCACATTTCTTTGAGGCACCGTGGATTCTCGGGCCTGGTATTGATCGGACGGCGAGCTACCCATTACTCGCCGTCCACAGACCCGCGTCTAGGGTGGCCGAAGATCGTCCTGCGACCTCCGATGCCCAGGGCGTCTCCTGCGGCGGCTGCGGCTGGGGGCGTGAGGGCCACTCCGTTGAGCCTCCCTCACCCATTCCGCCTCCTGCTTACCGAGCATTACTGCTTCGCAGATGGAGGAGACTGCTTCCCATTCCCTCTCGCCCCGTACCATGGCCTGGCTGGACCAGGGCCGGGCGCGAGAGGTTGCTGCCGCCTAAGGGGTCTCATCTGAGCCTCGCTGTGCACGTGATCACGTGCCACCATCTTTCCTGGGATCACTCGGTGGGCGGACAGAGTTCCCACTCGGATCGGCCAGACCAAGTCTCTACTCTTTGCAAGTATCAGTCCCAGGTTCCTGGATAATACACAAAACTCTTGATACCCTCCTCCCTCCCTCCCTCCTCTAACTTTAGCCCTCGCATTTCGCACTAAATTTTACGACAAATCGTTCACAGCCCAGGCTGTACAATTGTGGAAAGGTTTGTCGTTGCCAGTTCGACAAGCTTAGTCGCTAACTTCTTCAAAATTAAGTTAAAGACAACTTTCTTGTAATAGTCTACAATAAAGACTTTTTCTATCTACAGCATGTAACAAAAACCCTGTCCGATCCTTAACACAGTATGATACCAAATATTACGTATCGTACTGCGTACACATATACGTAATCAGTTAATAGATACGAGATTATTATTTTTCCCAATGAAAAAAATTAATTAAAAAAAAAAAACTTATCAAAGGCAACACTGAGCGCCCGACAAAGTTCAGCTACAGTTTCATGTCAAAGAAGCTGCCTGAGCGAGACGGTCTTTTACTGGGCGGTCCTTTGAAATAAAAAAGAAAGGTAAAAATAAAAAGATTTCACCGGCCGGTGGAGTGTTGGTAACTTATGAAAATTTGCCATATTTAGTGTTCAATTTCGCATATTTTATAAAAATAAAAAATCTATAACTTTTAGTTTTTATGAGTTACATTTTTTTACTATTTTTTCTAGTACGTATGTTAAACCAGGAATACGCCTTTATTGGATTGGGTTTTTGTTACATGCTATGTATAATTATCTGTCTATCTAACTTTCTTTCCCTGTAATTCTATTATGTCTCTACCCAATTTCATTTCTTTATTTTGCCTTCTTTTTTTTCGCAATACCACAATATTGTGTAACATGTGGGCATTTTATCTTATTTACCTGTATTAATTTACTAGCTGACCCAGCAAATGTTGTTCTGTGATTAAAAAATGGAGGGTGGGAGTAGGAGGGTGAAAAATACTTTACGACCTATTCTCATACCTACAAAATATACAAAAACGAATAATTAAAATTGGTCGAGCCGTTTCCGAGGCGTGGCCCTCACGGCCCCGGCCGCTACCACCGCAGGAGAGGTACTGGGCGTAGGACGTCGCGAGACGATCTCTGGCCACCGTAGACCCGCCGTCCGATCAGCACCAGGCCCGTGAGTCGACGGCGCGTAGTGTTCCACGCGCGCCTCAAAGAGATTAGTGTCAGCCACCACTGACGGGGCCCATCGTGGCCGGTGCCTGCATGCCTAGGGGTAGCGGATAAATTCTGAAAATTAGTTAACACATCCCTGAGCACTCAAGCAGGGATGGAACAGGGGTGGGTTTTATAGTCAGTAAGAGTCTGACACGCCCTCCCGCTCCACCCAGAGCGGGAGAAGTCATTGGTTGATTTCCCAACCCCAAAAAAGCAAACACCGTGATACGAGTTTTTTTTTTTTTAATTGTATTTTTAGATCTTTCATCCAAAGGTTGTCTGGAAGATATCACTGTCAGCGATAAGAGCGCCATTATACCCATAGATTTATGTTTGTGTATAAAGCTAGGTAACTTTTTTGGTGTACAATAAAATTTATTCTAGCTATCGACATACAGGGTGTATCGGAAAGGTGTAAAAAAAAACCAAACACTCACTACACTATTTACAAATACTCTGCACAATCACACTGAACATTTAATTTTTATTGTCACTATTTAGATTTATAAAATATATTCTTTTTTTTTTAATATAATGTCACCCAAACCAATAGCGCGTGGTACTAATGTGTCTACCACGTTTTTTATGATAGGGGATCGGAACTGTTTCTTCTTAAGGGGCAGTTATACGACTTTTAATGGTTTTTAATTGAACATCACGTCTAAACGACTGGTCTTATTTCTTTGAAAAAAATATATGTTACTCCAGACAATTTTCGTCGGAATTTGATCTGAGAGTATTTGATATTATATTTTTTTAACATAGTGTAATTATTTTGTAAAGTTATGCCTAACGCGGACGATAAATTGAGAATCACGCAAAAACTATAAAGTGTATTTTAATGAAACCCTCACCATTTTAAAGATCATTTAATCATTAATTATTTATATATTTAATCATTTATATTGTCCACCCAGTAATAGGACTCGCCCATCAAGGAGCGCTGTCCGAAATTAGACGCATTATTAATTTATTACACATAAAACAACAAGTATTAAACTAAATCACTAAGACTAAATTATAAATAATTAAATGATCTTTAAAATGGTGTAGGTTTCATAAAAATACGCTTTAGAGTTTTTGCGTGATTCTCAATTTTTTATCTGCGTTAGACATAACTTTACAAATTAATTCCACAATGTTATAAAAATATAATTTGAAATATTCTGAGATCAAATTATGACAGAAATAGTCTAGAGTAACATATATTTTTTTCAAAGAAATAAGGCTAGTTGTTTAGAAGTGACGTTCAATTAAAAACCATTAAAAGTCGTATAACTGCGCCTTAACACAGGCTACCCTGTAACCTAGCAAGAGGAACAGTGCTGCACCCATAAACTAGATTAACTAACTACCCGCTGTTACCATGCATTGTTACCTTATCTAGTCTTAAGTTTATCAATAAAAAAATACTATTATTATTATTTTAAAAACAGGTTCTACCCATGGAAATTAACAACTTTCTCTAAGAAAGTCAATTCCAAAAAAAAAAACTTTCTATACAAACTTAACATCAGCTGATCAAAATTTATAGGGGAGGTAATTTTATTTTTAAGATATGCCTATTACTTCCTTGAAGAAAGTTGTTCATATTCTTGAAATGTGACCACACCTTTCCGTTACACCCTGTATTATATAGGGTGACTGGTAATTAGTGACCGATACTTAAACACGTGATTGTACTCATGATAACAAACAACTTTTACTATAGGACCAAACCTGAAATCGCGAAAAAATCTGCTGTTCAGTACATTTATGTACGCCTACTGACTGGTCAAAATGTACTGTACTACCTATTTTTTTTCGCGATTTCAGGTTTTGGTCCCATAGTAAAAGTTGTTTGTTATCATGATTACAATCACGTGTTAAAGTATCGGTCACTAATTACCAGACACCCTATATATTCCTCAGAGACTGACCTAGCAAGTTACTGGCCTAGAGTGGTGTCGTAAAGGCTTTTCACCCTACTACGCGACACAAGGGAGGGTTATGTGTTTATCAGCCTATGTTTGTATGTTTGTTCCTTTGTGGCGCTTAGGAGACCAAACGCGTGGGTTTTGATAATTCTTTACGTCAATTAATTCGTTTTAATCTTGCGAGTGCTACTAAAGACAACAGTAATCAAAATACAATATGGCGACAACCAGACGCCCCAATGTAAAAAAGATAAAACAAATTAAATCGACGAACTATATTAAGTATCAAAATAAAGGGTTCGAGAGTTACTAAAATGTATAAAATAAAAAAAAAATGAATATTTTCAAAAAACCTGACGAAAAAAACAACTAAACAGTTCCAAACAAGTCACATTTCAAGTCTGATGCAGTTGGGTGGCATGAAATCAATAATTAAACTTTTTTTTTTTTATTCTTGTTAGGCACGCGTTTGATCACTATCTCACCTGATGGTAAGCGATGATGTGGTCGAAGACGCAGCACGCTTGCCTAGAAGTAACCTATTCACTCTTGACTTAAAGATTCGCAGGTTGTAGCTATCAGGAAACACAGACTCCGGCAGGGAATTCCAATAAAATATCTGCCCATGTGACTTGTTTGGAACTTTTTAGTTGTTTTTTTCAGTCGGTTTTTTTTAAACTAAAAAGTAGGTATTATACAGAGGTTTGTCGTTCCTGGAAGTACTGGGGGGTGAGACAAATTACTTTTCTGTAAACGTTAACGCACAAAAATATATGGCAATGACATTACCTGCGGAGAGAACTTTCACGTGACTTTGACGTGACAGTAATGTCATTGCCATACATTTAGTACTAAGCGTCAGTGTGAACGTTAACAGAAAAGTAATTTGTCTCAAGCAACTGAGGGGTTAGACAACATACTTTTCTGTTAACGTTAACGCTAACGCTTCGTGCAAAATGTATGGCAACGACATTACTGGGCGTGAGTCACGTGACAGTTCTCTCCGCAGGTAATGTCGTTGCCATACAGTTTGCACGAAGCGTTAGCGCTATCATAAAAGTTATTTGGCTAAGGGGGCTGATCGTTAACGATATTTTTGTTCACTGATAGAAAGCTTACATGTCATGTGAGCCATCGTCTACTTTTTTTCTCGAAATCATGCACATTTTCAGTATTAATTAATATACATGAAATCAAACACTCAATCAAGTTCTGCTGTAACCAGCGTGATGCAGGCCGTGGCTAGACCAAAGCCAAAAACTATTTTTAGAAAAAAAATTATACAAAAAAAAAAACAAACGACTTTAAAAAAAAAAAAAAACTAAAAAATAACTTTAATTTTGGCAGTCGGTGTTTCTGGTTTTGTGTCTTCGTTTCTTGATACCGACTTCCGAAATTAAAGTTATTTTTTAAAATTTTAGTGTTTTTTTCTGGAAGTCGGTTGCTGTTTTTGTATAAAAATTTTTATTTTTCACTTTTTAGTTGTTATACCTCAAAACTAAAAACCCCAATAACATAGAACGTGGAATTTAAACATACGTATTTTTCGTTTTTGATCAGTTTTTCAAAAAGCGCTGATGCAATTTCGATAAAATATGAGACCACCTCGGGAGTATATTCTATCGGATAAAAAAAGAATTTTGAAAATCGGTCCTCAATTGACAGAGAAATCGGTGGACAAACATAAAAAAAAAATATACAGACGAACATAGAGCCTCCTCCTTTTTCGAAGTCGGTTAATAAATGGAAATCCAACTTTTAGCTTCATAAAAGCCGCGTATTCATACGTGGGAGTAGACCGTACCTAATGTTGATCTATTTCTGGACTATGTGGGCGTATGAATGTCATATGAAACAGTGGGGACGTAGGTCGGATTATTCGCGTGCATAGCTATTATTACTTTCTCTTTGTAGGTCCCCTCGGCCGTAACATCGACTCAATAGAGTCCACGTCAAAAACGCGCGTCTGTTAGTCAACTCGTTGAGCCGACGTGGCTCGGGTCGTATTTAAGGCGCTATTAGCTGCCAATGACCTTGAGTGGTTAGCTTGCGTGTTCTGCGCTGAGCTCACGGAACGCGTCGTATGTCCACCCAGAAATAGGACTCGCCCATCAAGGAACGCTGTCCGAAATTAGACGCATTATTAATTTATTACACATAAAACAACCACACAAACTAAACAAGTATTAAAAATAATAAATAAATAATAAAATATTCTAAATATTCTGAGATCAAATTACGAGGGGAATTGTCTAGAGTAACATATATTTTTTTCAAAGAAATAAGACTAGTCGTTTAGACGTGATGTTCAATTAAAAACCATTAAAAGTCGTATAATTGCGCCTTAATGCGAAATCTATGTATAGTCTAGAGCGCCTGCTCTAGACTATACATATAGATTTCGCATCAAGGCAATGTCAAGCTCAAAATCATTGGTGGGCCAAATACATTTAAATCATAAAATCAGTGGGCCGCAAAACCTATCCATAAATAAAAATAAAACTCATTGCATAGGTAGCGGACGGTAAACGTTTATTTAGTAACTAGCTGTGGCCGCGGTTTCACCCGCATTTATGTATATTATCTCCAAGAATATGTGTAGGTACCTACAAAGTTTCATGCTGATCGGGTAAGTAGTTTTCGCGTGAAAGCGTAACAAACAAACTTACATTCACATTTTATAATATTAGTATGATTAAAAGAAAAAAATACAAAAATAATGAATTACAATCTTTTCCCAGAAATTTGACATATTTTATCTTTTACTAAAATCTTTTTGAGGTGTTATTCCATCTGCACTTATTAATTTTAAAACTGCATCCAAGTGTGCGTCGGTCAATCGCAATCTCGCGGGAGATTTGTTTCCTTTCATTAGTCAAAATAATTGTTCACAGTAAACTTGTAGGTGCTTCCAAACATTGATATTATTCTGCAAGCAAATTGACGTCTCTCTTTGTACTGAACAGGTACAGTACACGCCAAACTTCTTGGCCGCTCGTTCGCTACAATGGCTGCGCAGTAGTAAATCTCATACTCGCGCTGCGCCTTGCGCATCGGAAATTCAACTTCAGGGCGGCCAAGATGTTTGGCGAGAACTATAAATACTTGTAAAAGTCGACTGCACCAACACTGTCGAATTTTAAATGGGTCTGTCATTGAATTGGATCGGGCCGCAGGCAAACGTGCAAAGGGCCGTATGATATGATATGCCTGGACTCTAGAGTATACCTTTCCTGTTCTAACTTACGTAGTCTAGCATTAAGAACTCTCCAACCATACAGAATATCACCATCGGGTTTTTTTTTCATTGGATATGAACTTATGGACAAAGTGATGTTATATTAACTTCTTCTTCTTCTGTTAATGTCGATTTTGTCCGACCAGAATGTAGCCACCTAGATAGTTGTCATTGGCTTCGTTTAAATCATTCATTTGCAGGCATTCAGGTGCAGGTCGTTGTGCATGCTGGGCAGGCGAGGAGGTTATGCATGTCCTGTGAAGGGGCTCCGCAGTGGCACTAAGCTAGGGATGGGTTTTTTTTTTTTTTTTTTGGGGCGTGGGCAATCATCTTATGACTTCTTCCGCTCTAGGGTGGAGCGGAAGGGCGTGTCAGACTCTTACTGACTAAAACCCACCCCTGTTCCTCCCTGCCCTACGTGCCCGGGGGCGAGGTAACTCTTTCGAATTTATCCTCAACCCCCGGGCAGGCATTGGCCGTGGCAGGCCCCGTCCTTTGCTGACAACTCTTTGAAACGCGCGTGGAACACTACGCGCCGTCGACTCTCGGGCCTGGTGCTGATCGGACGGCGAGTTACCCACTACTCGCCGTCCGCAGGCCCGGGTCTACGGTGGCCGGAGATCGTCTCGCAGCCCCTGGCGTCTCCTGCGGCGGCTGCTGCTGAGGGCGCTAGGGCGACTCTGCCGCTGTTGAGTCTCCCTAACGTGTGCCGCCTCCCTCTTCGCGAGCATTACTGCTTCGCAGAAGGAGGAGACGGCCCCCCATTCCCTCTCGCTCCGTACCATGGCCTGAACCAGGGCACGGCGCGAGAGGTCGCTCCCGCCTATCGCATCCACGAGGACACGGCGGTGCTCTGCCCAAGCGGGGCAAACCTCCACCGTATGCTCCACCGTGTCCTCTGGGCGATCCTCGCAGTGGAAACACGCAGGGGTCACCTCCACCTTGATCCGACACAGGTACCTCCCGAAACAGCCATGTCCGGTGAGCACCTGCGTCAGGCGGAAGGTGAGGGCGCCATGGCGCCTCTCCAGCCACAAGCTAGGGATGGGTACACCCTTCATTGGACATACGTCACCATATTTACTTTTTAGTTCATTAAAAGCTTGTTTTAAAAATTGTTTAGTTCTTATATTTTTAGTTTAGTCAGTGTTTAGTTAGTGCAAAGGTTTCGATTAGATGAGATTTCCATTGTATTTTTTTTCTAAACCACACATAATTTTGTAATTTTGTGTGCATTTACGTAAAGAAAACTGCGTAAAAAAAAACTATTTTTATAAGAATTTTCCTTCTATGCGGGTGCTGCGTAATGCCGTCATTATAACATCCGGAAAACAAAACCCTCCTTATTTCGATTTCAAAATAAAGTAAATCCAGTTCTTAAATAAATAATAAACACGCTTCGTTATGTGAAGTAAAATATAGTATCATTATAAACTTATTAGTTTCAGAAATATAACATTTCATGCAAAAGCCAGAGGTTTTACCTCCATGCGAATTTCACTTAGAAACTAGCGCTAACAGGCGACTAAATTATGCTTTGTCCTGTCATCTACTAAGTTCTCATTTTAGTTGCAAACTATATTTAGTTTGAGTTAGTAAAAGCTCTAATGTTAGATATTTAGGGAGCTGTAATAACAGCCACACGGGTCGATCCATCAGGTTAAGCTACGCTTGCCGCGGTTGGTTCATAGATGGGTGACTATCTTTACATACCGAGACTCCTCCGTGCCTCGGAAAACACGTCAAGCTGTCCCAGTTGTCCATCGTGGATCTATGACAGTCGTTACTGGTCGTCAGAAGCCCGAAAGTCTGACATCCAGTTAAGACTGGATGTCATGGTAAGCCAAGGGGGTATCGTATTACCCAGTAACTGGGTTGTGGAGGTCAGGCAGGCAGTCGCTCCATGTAAAATACTGGTATTCAGCTGCATCCGGTTAGACTGGAAGCCGACTTCAAGATAGTAAGGAAAAGACAAGAGTGTTTGCATTTGCACTGACTGGGTTTCTCTAGGAATATATAAGAAAATATTTCAAATGTTTTATGACATTGCTGTCAAACACCGCAACCCCCTAATCGCATCAGCCACCCGATACGTGCCCTCCCGTATTCCAACATCCGCCGTCCCTTTTTTTTTTTGGTGGGAAATCATCCAATGACATCTCCCGCTCTGGGTGGAGCGGGAGAGCGTGTCAGACTCTTACTGACTAAAACCCACCCCTGTTCCTTCCCTGCCCTGAGTGCCCAGGGGCGTGGTAACTCTGTTTCGAATTTATCCACAACCCCTGGGCAGACATCGACCATGACGGGCCCCGTCATGATTGCTGACAACTCTTTGAGGCGCGCGTGGAACACTACGCGCCGTCGACTCTCGGGCCTGGTGCTGATCAGACGGCGAGCTACCCACTACTCGCCGTCCGCAGGCCCGGTTCTACGGTGGCCGGAGATCGTCTCGCGACGTCCTACGCCCAGGGCGTCTTCTGCGGCGGCTGCTGCTGAGGGAGTGAGGGTGACTCTGTTGTTGAGCCTCCCTCACCCGTTTCGCCTCCTCCCTCACCCGTTCCGTCTAAACATCCACCTTCCCTGGCATATCATCCTCATTCCTGACGACGCTACCACCCTGCGCCAAGAGAGTCGTAGGAAAACTAGCACCATACATAAACATAGACCGCCGTCCTTCCGTCCTCGCCGTCGAGGCCCGCCGCGAAGTTCACGTCAACGTCCTCTCTGTCCCTTGCTAGAGCCAGCGCGCTTCGCTGAGCCTATAGCCGCAGTAATACCTGTAGGAGAGCCTGCTTTATGTGCAAGGGCAGCGAAGGTGAGGTGCTGGTCGGTCGAGGATCACACCGATATTTAGCTTGCTTCTCCCAGTGAATCGGCTTGCCATACATGGTGATCGGACGGCCCGTTAAATACTTCGACTAACAATGATTAAATAAAAACTAGATCTCCTGTCATTCGACTACAGACTACAAGACCCTTTCCTCCATCTAATTTGCATCCAGCAAATACCACACTATTCCGTTAGGTCACATTCCCGTCGGTCAGAGCATTCATTAATCAAGTCTACCCTTTCATAATAAATAACTTTACAATAGCACTATGAATTCGAGTTATTAGCCGCTGATTGGCCCATCAATTGCTATATGCAGTGCCCCCGGGACTGGCCGCCGCGGATAATCGGTGAGATACACTCTTTTGGAGCAAGTTATGAGTGAATAGCGTTATTTTAATTTTACTGCGAGTGGAGACCCACAATGCTTTCAGGAAGCTGTTAGGGTCCGGAGGTTCTGTTGCCTCGATTATGGTTGCTGAGGCGCAGATCGATGGTGTACCGTAAGTCAATGAAGTTGTCACTGGTCGCCGACGGCGAGCTACCGACTGCTCGCCGTCCGCAGGCCCGGATCTACGGTGGCCGGAGATCGTCTCGCGACGTCCTACGCCCAGTGCCTCTCATGCGGTGGTAGCGGCCGGGGCCGTGAGGGTCACACCATTTAGCCCTCACGCGTCCCACCTCCGCCTTCGCGAGCATTACTGCTTCGCAGAAGGGGAGGAGATTGCTTCTCATTCCCTCTCGCTCCGTTCCATGGCCTGAACCAGGGTCGAGCGCGAGAGGTCGCCGCCACCTATCGCATCCACGAGGACACGGCGGTGCTCCGCCCAAGCGGGGCAGACCTCCACTGTATGCTCCACCGTGTCCTCTGGGCGATCTGAAAAGTGGTAACTCCCGGGTGTTTCCTCCCGCCTAATCTGGAACAGGAACCTCCCGAAACAAGAATGTCATGTGAGGACCTGCGTCAGGCGGAAGGTGAGGACACCGTACGCCGCGACGCCTCTCCAGCCACTCCTCAAAGAGGGGCACTACCGCCGCCGTGATGGTCTCTGTCTCCATGTCGCCATGAGATCCTGCTGGAGCTCCGTCCGCCGAGCCGCAAGGTGTCACGGCAGCGGAGTTACGCCTCGGCGTTTGGCCTCCTCGCGCCACTCCCAGAGCAAAAGTAACGTGCCTGGGTTTGAAACCACGATTTACATGGTCGGGGCCATTCCCTCTGGGCCACCACACCTAAACTAGGTAGGGGTAGGGAGTATTTACTTACATAGGTTTTTACTTTTTATGCGTTTAATAGTTCGCTTGTAACTTGGGCCACACGCTCAGGATATCAGAGCTGGGCTGTACGTTAGACCGTCCGCAAACGGATCGCAACGCCGATTGCTCGCCATGGTCGTTGCTCGCCATACATACATCACACCGCTCGGGATATTTTGTTCGGCTTACTTTGCTGTCCGTACATAGCTTGCTGTTCATTATAAACTAAACTGTATTTATTTGATGCGTAACTTCAATGCAGCAATATTTAATATAATTTTTTTCTACTTCTTATTTCCCAACTTTTTAGGGTTCCCTAAGTAACAGAACCTTTTTACTATACCTCCGCTATTGTATCTCTTGAATTATTTCTTGCTAAACCGTTATAATAGCAACAAATAAAATAACATAAGATGTTGGGTAAAAATCTGAAGGGCAGTTTTGCGTTATTTTTGGTTTTCACTTTAGTGCAAAAACAGAAATACAACCCTAATAGCATTTAGTGTTGGAATTTGGTTGGGCCAACAATAAATGCTATCATTTTATTGTTGGCCCAACAATAAATGCTATTAGGGAATAAAAGCATTATGTACCTTTACACAAGGTTAATTTTATACAAAATTTACAGGTGTGTTTGTTCACGTATTTCTTCGAATTTGTTGTGTTTTTGACCATTTTTAGGGTTCCGTACCCGAAGAGTAAGCAACGGGACCCTATTAGTATGCCTCTGCTGCGTCCGTCTGTCAGCGGGCTGTATCTCACCATCCGTAATAGCTACACAGTTGTAATTTTCACAGAATGTATATTTAGCAACTGTCTACCTATTACGGATCATGAGATACAGTAAAAAAAAAAAAAAATTCTAGACATGTGTTTTTATTGTTTTTTTTTTCGGTTTATGGTACAGAACCCTTCGTGTGTGAGTTTTTTTGATTGGATTAAGTAAGTACCTACCTATCCAATTTTTTTGTAATAAAGTTCTTTTTTTGCAGACAAACTTTCATTTATTCTAAAATACCCATCTATTATAAGAACTCCCACCCAATACAATAAATAGCTTCTTAATTAAAAACAATGCCAGCCCCACAGTCGTGCGTCAATGCGACGCGGACGCCGCGACGCCCGCCCGGTTGCTAGGCAACGGTGACGCAATCGATTCGCTCCCCACCATTCATTCCATTCGTTCATTCGCTTATTATCACAAGGATCAAGGAGCACTACACTACAAGTTTGAGATGAATGGGGGAGTTTGGGGCACTCGTCTCGGGGTTATTGTGTGATGGATTTTGGTGCCAGATTTGTGATATGTTTTTCTGTTTTAACAATAACAATTTTATTACTCTCTGCACTTACATCTTAAACTAACACGTGCAGAATCTACAATTTTATTACATTATTAAAATTCAGACAAATTAAAACAATAAAAACACACACTAAAATTAAACAAAGCACGTAGACATTAACAATAATTAAATTAACATCTTTATAACTTATAAAATATTTTGAAAATCGATTTCTTTAAGTACATTATATTTCTTATATTTTTTTTTGAGTAATTGTAATATAATACTTTTTATTTTTAAGTGTGAATATGAGTCTGTCGGTCGGTTGTCGTGATATAGGAATGTGATGCGGAGGAATGAAGAAAATGTCGTGAGGAAAGTCTTGTGTATGGATGTGGATGGCTATAAGAGCAAAGAAACGATGGTTAGACTGTGTGAAAGAGGATATGGGTAAAAAGGGGGTGACTACAGAGATGACGACTGATAGAGGAGTATGGTAGAAAAAGACATGTTGTGCCGACCCCAAATAAATTGGGATAAGGGCAAGAGAATGATGAGTGAGAACATGAATAGATACCGAATTGCAAATGCTAGATTGCCTAGGATTAGTATTAATACGAATAAGTTAACTAACTTGATGTAAGCGTACTCGTCAATTTTTTTTTTTACAAAATTAGTTAAAAAAAAAACTTGAAAATACCAAAGCAATTTCTAAGAAACTGCTTCTTTATATTTTTTATGTATTTTTTCCGTGAGAGCAGTGGTGGCCCAGTGGTAACGGCCGCGACTTACAAGTTGTAGGTCGTGAGTTCAAACCCAGGCAGGCGCTTTACTTTGTGTAAATTATTTCATCACCACTGCTCTCAAAACTGTGAAGGAAAACATCGTGAGGAAACCGGCATGTCCTAGAACCAAAAATTCGAAGACATGTCACATCCACCAACCTGCATAGGGCCCGCGTAGTGGATAACGGCCCACACTCTCTCACAGAGAGGAGGCCAGTGCCCCAGCAGTGGGGACATTAAAAGGCTGATGATGATGATGATTTTTTCCGTGAAGAGGCACTAAGTTATGATTTCGTAAACTCTACGCCTCTACCCTCTCAACTGGCCCACTAGATTAGAAGATTTTATTCAAGCGATGTCACTGACAAAAAAACAAGAAACACGTAGCTATCTCACAGCTCCATCTGGCGGTTATTTCCAATTAGACTTTCATTTGATTGTTCCGTATAATTCTAACTTAGCAAATTCATAACTGCTTTAATTAGTTCACAGGTGGTCACTACTGGTCCCCTTCAAACGACGCAGCTGCCAACTCATTAGTAACTTTATGACCCTCCCAGGAATCGAAGAGGTTATCGTCTATTCGAGAGCCGCGCAGTTATGCCTGTACCACAGCAATCTAATTTAATATGATCGCCTAGCGCCTCGTTTTAACAGGGGTAGGTTGTAACATTGTAAGAACTTTGGTTTAGTTTCTATAAGTGTGCAGTTTGTAATTTTTTTTTTTTTTTTTTTTTTTTTATGTTTGATAGGCTCGCGTTTGACCACTATCTCACCTGATGTTAAGCGATGATGTGGTCTTAATTAATTGCAGTTAATTCTAACATAAGACGGTTAAAACACACACTTAGTAGGCAAAAGTACCAAAAACGGCCGTTTCTGACACTTTTGTCTACTACTTTGGATACGAAACATTCTGAGACCTGTTATAACAACGTAAAAATACTTTATCCTATTTGTAACAAACGTGGCGTTGGATTCTTTAATATGTATTTTCTAGGCTATGCTACGATTTTTTATCCAATGAGGGTGCCACTTGGCCGGTAGTACGGCCTTAATTAAAACTATGATATATTCGTTGAAATCAAATAATGTCAAGGGCAATTTTATTCAAAATTAAATACTTAAGATGAATAATGTATTTATTTGGATAAGGATTAATATCATGTTTATAAAAACACCTTCGCAAATAGTTTTGCGAAGGTGTTTTTATAAACATGATATTATAAATTATGTCACGATTTCATGAAATACTTACATTTGGCATCAATTCTAACAGAGAGTTGTATTGATGATTTTAATGATTATAATTCTATACATAAATACTTGCTACGGCCGCGAATCGAATTTTGACCAAGATACAACCTGACACTGACCTGCAAATTGCAAAAAACGTAAGAAAATTTTAATTTCCATAAAATGGCTTAGACTTTGAATCCTTTTTACCCGACTGAGCGACGCAAGGGAGGGTAATGTATTTATCAGCCTATGTATGTTTGTTCGTTCCTTTGTGGCGCTTTAGAGACCAAACGTGTGAGCTGATTTTGATAATTCTTACGTCAATTGATTCGTCCTAATCTTGCGAGTGCTACTAGAGACGTGACAGTAATCAAAATACAATATGGCGACAACCAGACGCCATATTGTGAAAAAGAAAAAAATGAAAATCGACGAACTATATTAAGTGGGGTATCAAAATAAAGGGTTCGAGGAGGTGATTCCAAAAATATAACTCACTCATGTACAAAATTTTAAATTGTATATTTTCAAAAAACCCGATTCTATAAAACAACTAAAAAGTTCCAAACCAGTCACTTATACTCATTATATATAACAAGCAGTCTGATGTAGTTGTGATTTTTACAGTCGTGTTTTTTGAAAATATTAAATTTTTTTACAGTCTGGTTTTTTGAAAATATTTAATTTTTTATCATTATACTTCCTACTAATATTATAAATGTGAAAGTTTGTGAGTGTGTATGTTTGTTACTTCTTCACACTTAAACGGCTGGACCGATTTGGATGAAAATTTGTATGTAGATAGTTTATAGCCTGGATTAACATATAGGCTACCATTTATTCGGTGGGTAAAACCGCGGGGCGCAGCTAGTTATTGATGTACTCGCGTTTGACCACATCTATTCAGTCGACGATGGCAACCCCGTGACTTCGTGCTCCTACTTTTTTATTTTTGGTGGGGCGAAGTCACATTACATTTCGTACAGAGATACCTACACAAAATCATTCTTTAAAAATATAATTAGAGCAAGATTAATTGAAGATTATTGGGTAAAAAAATTATAATCCTATTTATTCCGTAAGTTAGTTAACTAACAAAAAATAAATCGACCCGGATCTTTTATTTTACCAAATCAATAAAAAACCGTCCATGTGCGTGTCGGACTTCGCACATTTATGGTTCCGTACCAATTTTTGTCAATTTCTATGGCTTTGGGCCAGCAAGATGCTAATACTGTGAAAATTTGAAGACTGTAGCTCCAACCGTTTGGCTGTAAAACCTGTGTGAAAGACGACGGACAGGCGGTCACGTGAGTCACGGTAATTGGGTTCCGTTTGGACACTTCGGGTACGGAGCTCAGTCAGGAGTGGGGGGTTGTTACGTTACTTCTAGGTAAAATGTGGTACATTTTTGACATAGGTGTAACGTTGCGCGAAATTTCAACGCATTGTATCGTCCTAATTTTTAGGGTTCCGTACCCGAAAGGGTCCAAACGGAGTCCTATTTTTGTCACTCACGTGCCCGTCTGTCTGTCTGTCCGTCCGTCGTCTGTCACAAAATTTTGTTACGAAGAATTTTTTGACTTCCCATTTACCTATGAACTTGAAATTTGGTGATAATGTTTTTTATTACAAACCCTTAAGGGTCTACTAACGGTCCAGTGGCGCCCTCATTGAATAAAAAATCGTAGCATAGCCCAGAAAATAAATATTAAAAAATCCAACGTCATGTTTGTTACAAAGAGGATAAAGCATTTTTACGTTGTTAAAACAGGTGTCAAAATGTTTCGTATCCAAAGTAGTAGGCAAAAGTGTCAGAAACGGCCGTTTTTGGTGCTTTTGCCACTACTGAGTAGTAGACTACAATGAGGGCGCCACTGGACCGTTAGTAGGGCCAATCCGACACGCACGTGGTCCGTTTTTTTTTTTGTTTACGTAACAAATGAAAAAATAGGGGCCAACATTTTGTGGTAATTTAACTGACAGATCTATTATATTTTATTAGCCATCTACTCTATGGCTCAAACAAACTGTAATTTTCCTCAAAGGAACATTCCTTGTTGTTAACAACCACCCATACAGTCCAAGCTTACACGTGGAATCTATTTATGAACTTGAGATCAGTCGGGCAAATCCTCCCTGCAATATCAATAGATTTTTCTTTGATAACGTTTCTATAAGGCAAGATATTAATTTTGTTTTCTTTTATAAATTATCTACCTTGATACCGACATATTATGTAGGTAATAAATATGTGGGTGTCCAAGCAAAAAGGGTCCAGTACTGGGGTATTAAGTTAAGACTAGATCGGGACTCCAAGGCACCAGTACGGCCTGCAGGGATCCTGGGACGTTCTTCGAAGCCCCGGGGGATGTCACGTAGCTTGGCGACTCGCTTGCTGCCTTCGTATAGTACTCTCGCGCTAGCGAGAGTACTATACGAAGGGATACTCGCTACGGGCATATAAGGAAAAGTGCACTGAGGGCGATTTAAATTATATTATATTGGGATTCATCAGACAATTACATAAGTGCCCACTTCGGCCGGGCCAGCGGAACTGAACCCTAAAACAAATGTGATCCTTAAACCTTCTAAATTCAAACGGCTCTCCAATAACTCTCGAACATTCTCACCAGCCAGTTGAAGGCCGGTACAGCCCCGCTAAGATTAGGCTGTGACTACAATCATCACAGTATCTAAAATATTCTGAAACGAAGAATAAATACTGTTATTTCCAATAACACCGATATATTTCCTCCATCAGCTTACATAAAGAGGCGCTCGTCAAGGTAAACATTCATCGTTCGTCGTTCACAAGTGTTCGTGAGGCAAGGTGACGAAACGGCAAACTTATCCAATTTGTTTTTTGTAACTCTTGGAGTGAGATTCCGATCAGTGTGATAGATCGTAGACAAGACAGGTACATAAGTAGGTACATATTTTCGAGGTAAATGGTGAGTTTTCTTTAAGCTTTTGTACTATATAGATGATCAGGTTTTGTCGTATCACATTTTATTTAAATGGAGGAAAATGACAACAACTTTTCAGGAGAATAGTCATCACTGCTTATGAACTATTATTTGATTGTCTATGAATTAAATCATTAAGTTATCTTAATTTCGTCATCATCATCATTATTTAAGGCTACAGATGTAGCAGCTTTTCGTCGGCATTTACAGAGAAATTACATCTGAAAAAAATTGTTAGTAGGTAATCTACATGATATGATAATACGTAATTTAGTTTAGCCATAATTTTTCTATCGGTATCACATAATAAGAAAAAAAAAAACCACCAAATCACCTTCAAATCGTTGGGATGAAACCATTTTACTCCTTCATTTTTTATCAAAAGAGTATAAACAAAATATCTATTGCTTTGCAATACAAAGGAAGGTAATTAGGTTTTGTTGCTTTTTAAAAATATGTATTATTTTTATTATAATAAATTATAAATGCGTCTAATTTGGGACAGCGCTCCTTGATGTGCGAGTCCTATTACTGGGTGGACATACGACGCGTTACGTGAGCTCAGCACAGAACACGCAGGCTATCCAGTCAAGGCCGTTGGCATATAACTGCGCCTTATAAGAAAAGTTATGTATTTATTGGACTTTTCAGGGTATTCCATGTTTACCAAGTAAATAGTGATGCTTTGAGTGTTGTCTTTCGGAAAATTTAACAAGGCTGGTTATTCTGTTTAAGTAGGTACAGATATTTGTAGGAAAAGATCTTAAACTGAATTTATTGTTAGTCGTATTAAATATGACTCGACTCTACTTTAGCCTGAAAACCTGTCGATATTGAGTTTAACAATAGGGTTTATATAACAGGTTAAACAATTATTTTTCTTTATTGTACTTATAAAACATATAAATACAAACACAAATGGACAGTTAAATACAAAGGCGAGTTTTCTGACATCTCGCTATCTCTTTTGTACCCGCGTAAAAGCACAATTACACCTTCCGATTTCAAGGGACCCAATTTAGGAACAAACTAACTAGGAAGTAGGAAGCGAGCGATTACACTTTCCTAAATTGAACTCCTAAATCAGGCTCCTAAGTCAGCAGTGTTGCCAACTCTTACAAATTCGAGTCCCTAGACAGAATATCAAAAGTCGCTATAAAGTCTCTTAAAAACTGATTCTACCAGGAGCGGACTAAAAAATAAAAAGAGCTGAGTCAGATTTTTTTCTGGGCAAGGGACTTTGGGATAAATCGTACACAATTTAGGAAGTCAAATCTGGACCTTTCAATCTCACTAAATCGGACATTAACTGCTCTAACTGCTGTTACACCTTCCCTAAATTGGGTCCCTTGAAATCGGAAGGTGTAATTGAGCCATAACCTAACGGCGTCTTTTTTTCTGTTATTTGACAGTTTCCCCTTCCATCCGATTTAAAAGGTTTCTAACTTGATTTCTGAAATCTGAACGGATTAATTTTTTTTTTTTATGTATTTTTATTTTATTTATTTTGAATGATTTAATTTTTATTTTTTAACCTATTTTAAATTTGAATTTTTTAATGAATTTTTAATTTTATTTTATTTGGAATCCTGATTTTAATGTTATTTTTAATTGATGATGATACTTTATTAATTTATTTGGTTGTGTGTTAATTTATAATTTTTTAATACCGAATCTAATTGCACTATATGGATCTTGTTATCTGAAATAAAGGAATTTTATTTTATTATTTTTTTTTTTTTTTTAGAAGTAATTTCTCGAATTCGTTCAGATTCGAGTTTTTTATTTTTATTTTGGATAAAATTCGAAATCTAACTCAAAATCGGGTGAAAAGAAAATTATATACAGAGAGAAGAGCTCAAAGGTAGAGCTGTCGACATATTAGGTGTTGGGTTCAACGACATCGCAAGAAGTCACTCAATAATCTATTGGCAATTGAACCTTTGCTCCGTGACAATTACAACAAGAGCAGTCCGAATGTTGAACATAAATGCTACCCAGACAATATTTTTTCTCTCGTTACTAGGGGATTTGAAAGAAAGGTGAGTGAATGATAGCGGTTTTAAAGGAAAGAAAGAAACGCTTTGCCCTAAGATTTTCTGCACGCGTAGCATGACCACCGTAGAAACGGGTTTTGTCGACGGAAGAATAGACAAAATTACAGATTGTAGAAAGATTTCTACAGTCCTAAGCATGGCGATGTTAAAACTGACGAGGAGAAATGTTTCTATTCTTCAGTCGACAAAAGTCTACAATGCAAAGCATGACCACCAATTTTTCTCTACTTTTAACACTTTTTTTTTTTAAGTGTTAGAATCATTTCTTCTCAACAAGTGTCAAATAGTCTACATCACATTGGACCTAGATAAGATATATAATGATTTTAAAAACTCAATTCTGTGACTTATTCAATATATCAAAATTGTGGTGAATCTTCCACAAAAGCCTAATATTAATCAAGAGTTGAAGTCACATAGCATCATAGGTTGAACATTTCTAAAAAAAATGTTATTTGTTATGCAAGGCTGCAAAGTTGTTTTTTGGTGCGAGTACTTGTATTGAAGCCTGAGCAAGTAAAGGATTCTAGGATTGAACCGATGACCGAAGCGAGTAGTTCAAATGTAGAATCCTGAGTGTAGCGAGGGTTTCAAAGGTATGAGACGCAGACTTTCAACTTTGACGGACAGACGGACAGATGGACAGACGGACAGATGGACAGACAGACAGATGGACAGACGGACAGACAGACAGACGTACAGATATACAGACGGACATACTGACAGACGGATAGACAGACAGACAGACAGGTGGACAGACGGACAGACGGACGACCGACATACAGACAGACGGGCAGACGGACAGACGCACAGACAAACAGAAAGACAGACAGACGGACAGACGGACAGACTTACAGACGTACCTACAGACTGACATACCGACAGACGGACAGATGGACAGACAGACAGATGGACAGACAGACAGATGGACAGACGGACAGACAGACAGACGTACAGATATACAGACGGACATACTGACAGACGGATAGACAGACAGACAGATGGACAGACGGACGACCGACATACAGACAGACGGGCAGACGGACAGACGCACAGATAAACAGAAAGACAGACAGACAGACGGGCAGACGGACAGACAAACAGAAAGACAGACAGACAGACGGACAAATGGACGATGGACAGACGCACAAACGGACAGACAGATACGTAAGTGACAGCAATTGGGCTTCGATTAGTCGCACAAAATTTTGTGACACACGATGGACAGACGAATTTGAAAGAATGAATATGTCTTTGTCTTCATAGAAACGCGAGTCTACGGGTCGCCCCGTGCTCGGGCAGAAGAAAACTCGAACTCGACATAGTTGGATAGAAAGAACTTGTATCCAACTATCTAGTCTATCCTTACTCACGGCGTAGCATGACCATTTCTATCTCTATTCTACATAGAGATAGAAATGGTCATGCTACGCCGTGTTGGGGGTAGAAACATTTCTTCTCAACAGGGACAAATAGTCTACATCACATTAGACGTAGACAAGTTCTCTACTGATTTAAAAATACTCAATTTTGTGACTCATTACATACTTGAAAATTGTGGTGAATCTTCCACAAAAGCCATTAAATTAAAAGTTGTTAGGTTTTTTAGAAAAGTTTTAATGTAGCTAACATTACAGCTTTTCAAAAAATTGTTATTTGTCATGCAAGGCTGCAAAGTTGTTTGTTGGCGCGAGTACTTATATTGAAACCTGAGCTAGCGAAGAATTCTAGGATTGAACCATGAGCGAACCGAGTGGTTCTAATGTAGAAACCTGAGCGTAGCGTCTCGAGGGTTTCAAAGGTACGAGACGCAGAATAACTTTGACGGACAGACGGACAGATGGAAAGACGGACAGACAGACAGACGAACAGGCGGACAGACGGACAGATGGATAGATGGACAGACAGACAGACGGACACACGTACGATGGACAGACGGACGAAGGACAAACAGACAGACGGACAGCTGGACAGATAACAGACGGACAGACGGACAGATGGACGACGGACAGACGGACAGTCTCACAGACTGACAGACGGACAGACGGACGATGGACAGATGGACAGACAGACAGACGGACACAAGGACGACGGACAGACGGACAGCGGACAGACAGACAGACGGACAGACGGAAGACGGACAGATCAGACTGACAGACGGACAGTCTCACAGACTGACAGGCGGACAGTCTTACAGACTGATAGACGGACAGACGGAAGACGGACAGATCAGACTGACAGACGGACAGACGGACGACGGACAGATGGACAGACAGACAGACGGACAGCCGAAAAGATGTACAGATGGACAGACGGACGACAGACAAACGGCCAGACGTACAGACAGGCTCCGATTCGACGCAATAATTTTTTTGTCAGACGACGGACAGACAGACAGATAGACAGACGGACAGACGATAAATAGTAATATATTTTAATAATTATTGAAAGAATGAATAAATGTCTTTGTCTTCATAGAAACACCAGTCTACGGGTCGCCCGGCGCGCCATGCTCGGGCAGAAGACAACTCGAACTCGACAAAATTGGATAGAAAGAACTTTGTCTTTTCTTGGTAGAATAGAGATAGAAATGGTCATGCTACGGGGGCTGGTTTTGATAATGGCTTTTTATGTTTTGTACCAATTAATTTAGGTCAGTCACCGTAGACAGATTTAAACGCGCAAGGTCGTATATGATTATACTGTACTGATTTTTTTGGAAATTTTATTTGATTAGAATATACATACATATTTATAAAACTAAACTAATCAATAATTTAACAGAATAAACAGGCTAAAAGAGGGAGGAGTATAGCTCATTGGGCATCGAAAAATTCGTCCACATCGCTGTCAATGGGAAAAGAAAAACGAAAAAACGCTGGTAGCATTGCCACGTTGAATGGCAGTGCTGATTCTTTGGCCGAAAAAAAGGCCAGACCTCTAATCACGTGAAGAGACTACATGTCGAATGTAATGTAATGATATTTTTTTTAGAATGTTTTTGAGATAGATACTAATTAAAATTAAGTTTGTGGCTTTGTAAGACCTGAGCGAGCTCTGCGTGGTGTTCGGAAAACCACACAATTTCGGGCATATTTCAAGTTTTGGCATATAAATTATGGTCAAGGTTTGAAGTGCTGTATCTTGATACCTATTGAATTTACAGAGCTAAAGTTTCACACAAATTTTATTAAATTTTGTCTACGTCAAAAAGTGGTCCGATTGACTTTTTCCGCTGTATAACTCAACATCAGAAAAAATACCGAAAAGTTTCTTGGTTTTTCAAGCAACCCTCGGTTAGCACAGGTCTTTCGAAGCTGCAAACTTGGTTTTACACTATACGGAGCGTGCAGGAACTATAGATGGCGCCACATAAATGTCAATGTCTAGTATTTATACAATACAAGTTGCGGATTTCACTCACTAGATGGCAGTCTACGTTACGCGTGCTGCATGTGTGCATGGTGCATGTGTGTGTATACATATATGGCACGGAAATGTCAATGACAAGTTTTTAAAGGGTAAAAGTTTCGAATTGACTGCACTAGATGGCACAGACTACGTCGTGCACGTTTCCTCTTGGTATCCCTATCCGAACAACATCCTAAAAATGCAGCTCAGTGAAATTATTTTCGACTGGCCTAATAAGCAGGCAATATTTGGATACTTATTCAAAATTTTTACAATTTTTTTACCTGCTTCCCAGTTCTTTTCAAAAGACTTGAAATCTTCCTCTCCACCATAGATTTATATATAATGTAAACAGCTGCACACGTTACTTGCCGGTGTGCTATCCTGCAAGTACCGCGTAGTTCAGGGATGCAAGTAATTGCATTTCCACAGATAATCCTGTTAGTGAGCCCTCGTCGACGTTGAGTTCAGCGCTTGTAAATCATATGCTTTTGAATATTAACCTAGGTTAGTTTTACTATTCCGTTTTTTTTTTAAATCTTGGCTTCGCACGGCATGCATTTAGCCAGCGTCAAGATTAGAAATTAATAATTCTTATTTAGACACAGTATTCAGTCACTTTATTTTCCACTAGAATGCGGATGTAACACATTCTAATGTTTTTGCAGTATCTGGCAGCAAATGTATCAGCTTTCTCGCCATGATTCGCTGAGGTAGTCAATACTACAACAAAATTCTCAGTTTAATTTTGCCGAAATCGTGTCTGTATATTGAATCCACATATTGTCCAGTTGTGTAGACACTTGAGACACAACTACATTAAATTTACATTACATTGTAACAAGGCAGTGTTAAAGCCTTGTTTATTTTTTGACCTCTATTCCAAAATTACGTTCTTTGCTACCTTTTTTTAAATTTCATATTCAAAAATTACTTGTTTTCTCTGTCAAGTCTCTGTTTTTATATTAAAAATCGGTTCTAATTCTGCAGCCGAGCTAGTAGAAGCTCTTGATTATCATTTTTCGACTCTTCGACTGTCAGTTATCAGTTTCCAAGAGTTGTGCAATTATACAATATAATTACGTATCAGCCACAGTGTGTGTTCGTACTATTAATGAGTGTTTCTTATATTCGAGCCTAATTTTGTAAATAATAAAATATACGTGTTAACTTGTCGTGTGTGATTCCTTCATCCTCCTCATCTACGGTCCTCGTACTCTACGTCCTCCACTGCGTGTCAGTCCTACGTCCTCCTCTACGAGTCACCGATACTCCGGTCCTGCAACGTGACTCCAACTCCGTACCGTGACAACATTATCCACTAGGAATTAATTCGATTGAAGTTCATTCGAAAAAAATCCCGCCATCAACGCCTATTGCTATGCTTTGAAGGTTTTTTTTTTTTTTTTTTTTTTTGGGGGGTGGGAAATCATCTTATGACTTCTTCCGCTCTAGAGTGGAGCGGAAGGGCGTGTCAGACTCTTACTGCCTAAAACCCACTCCTGTTCCTCCCTGCCCTACGCGCCCGGGGGCGAGGTAACTCTTTCGAATTTATCCTCCACCCCCGGGCAGATGCTTTGAAGGTTACGGGACGATTACTGACATTCTTAACACCAGTTTGTCATATAAAAAAAATCCCAACTAGGTACCTAACTTCATCAGTAAGGGTATTGCCTAACCGCTAACAATAAAATAAAACTCCAATCTTCTCTTGCAAGGGGGTTGAATCCCAATATGGATTTTCTAAAATGACGAACACCAGATGCCAGCAGTTAAGCGTCAGATCCAGACTCCTGTCAAAACGCTTCAGCTATTGATGTATTTTATTAATAATAAGGTAGTCACGTCGATTAAGAAACCGATATTAGTTATATGTTGTCGTCAACATCATGTTTACGTTATTAACATTGTGTTTCGGCTTCAAAGTAAAAGACATGCCACCTAAGTAGCGCCAACTGGTGGTGTGAATTTGTCTGAAAAATCTCATTGACGATGATCAAAAGAAGTCTGGTGCTTCTGTCTTCATTAGGCCCAAGCATAGGAAGATTTAAAAAAAAAACAAGCAAAGCAAAAAACGAAACGGTTAAGTGCGTGTCGGACTTCTCATATTTAAGGTTCCGTACGCACGCACTTAGCTCAAAATTTTTGGTAGATTATAATCAAGCAAGTAAGCAGTTCCGGCACTCAGAGGGGTGTCAGTCATTGGATGATTTCGCACCCATAAAAAAGGGATCCGTACCAAATGTATTTTTGACTATTTTTATGACTTTGAGTCAACAAGATGCTTAAACTGTGAAGAAGACTGCAGCTCCAACCGTTTGGCTGTAAAACCTGTGTGACAGACGACGGACAGACAGACGGACACGTGAGTGAGAGCAATAGTGCTCCGTTTGGACCCTTCGGGTACGGGACCCTAAAAAGTAATGTCTGGCAGTCTATATGTTTAGAAGTTACAAAAACCTTCAATAAAATCTTCAATACAACTCTCTCAGCTAGAATTAATTCCAAATGTAAGTATTTCATGAAATCATAACATTTGGCATCAATTCTAACTGAGAGAGATGTATTGATGATTTTAATGATTATAATTCTATAAATACATACTTGCTACGGCCGCGAATCAAAGAAGAATGAGCAAAATGGTACCCGGCTCCAATAGATAAGATTGTAGTGTCGTTTAAAAGGTCTTACCAAGAGGAACAATTTTTACTATAGCCGCCACTCTCAAATCTGATTGCGTTTGAAGATAAACGACAGTCTTACTAACTAATAAAAACCCTGTTCCTTCAGTTTCCCTTTGCTTTCCAGGGCCACAGTAACCTGTTTAGACAGTCTCGTGGCCCCGGCGATAAACATACATATACGAGTATATTAGTTACCACTTATTTATGTAAGAAAATGAGTACCAAGGTAATATTTTCGGCATTTCCGTTCATGTTTTCTATTAATAACGTTTTTACGTAAGACTTTGCCATGCACTCCTCATTTTAACTCGAGTCCCGTTGCTCCTGAGCGCGGGGTGTGCGCAAGAGCAGCGGGGGAGGGAGAGGAGGGGATCGACTGACATCAGACGTGTTCGCGTCCTGCGTCAGTCGCTCGTTCGTTTTGCGCTCGTGACGACGTTTAGCTGCTGTTTGAGTTTCTTTTGTGCTTTCATAACTCGGTTTTATTAACTACTGACCCCTGCGCTCCTACTGGACTTGTTACCCGCTCTAATTAACGCTGACCTGTGCTAGTGTTGTGGACTATACTGATTTGCTTTTCGAACTGGAATATCGCAATGGAACGTCTCAACTGTGTAATGTGTCGGCGAGCTTTATATACCAGAAGATACCAACAACATGTTTTGACAACTAATCTGTCAAGAACGCGCCCTGAGTTCGGTGCGTTTATTCATGAACATGCTGTTCTGGAGGTAAGCACTTCCATTATTATAATCAAGGTGTGGTTTTATTTCATCATCCCTTCGTCCGTGCCGTTTATACTCTTAATCTAAGTATAGCACAGGTGCTGACACTTAAGACGGTCATTACCAATAACAATAGATAATGGTTAGCAGTACAAAGAAAAGGGCTTATCCTTTCTAACTCGATATTTGCTACCTGGACACTGTGCGCACGTGTGGAGTCATCGGACCTTCGAAAGTCACTTTTATTATTCCAATGCCCTATTATTTTGCATTAGCGTTCCATAAGCTTTATAAGTGCAAGCAAGATGGACATAGAGAAATGATTTATGGCCCGACGACTTTGTTGAATCTGCGCTTACTATAACAAAAGTGTTGTTAGGTTACGATCGACACTTTAATATTTTGTATTTACGTGACGTTGTTTTCTCAGTTTTTTAGCTTAGTTCCAAAAAAATATATATTAAATCATATTTTTACTACTTTCAGGTGGTATTCGATGGCACACGACGTGTGTGTCACCGATGTTGGCAGTCCGCTGATAATGCAGTGAGAAGACATGCGAACCCTGCCGTGCCCGTAGCAATGCCTGAAGCAATGCCAGATGCAGTGCCAGAAGCAATGCCGGATGCAATGCCGGAAGCAGTGCCGGATGCAATGCCGGAAGCAGTGCCGGAAGCAGTGCCGGAAGCTGTGCCGGAAGCTGTGCAAAATGTTCAGGAATTTCAAGTTTCAGAGTATACACGTGCTCCAAACACACCACGGCATTGTATATTTAACAACTGTCCAAACGCAACTCGCCATCGAATCCCAATAACAATTAAAACTCACATCTTTTGTGAATATAAACTTTATATTCCAAATGGTGCAAGAGTGTGTACACAGCACTTAGAGAACAACGTTTGGGATGAGCTACCTCAAACATGTAATGTCACTCATGATTTTAATACAGAACAGTTTACTGACATTTGTGACATGTTAAGAATGGCCTTACAACGTGGACCTCGGCTAGACTTCAACACGAGAGGCGCTTTAACCAACGAAGAAATGCACTTTTGGACAGGACGCAAGTGCGAAGAGTTTGATAATATATTGGTACAAACACCTGCACTAAATGAAAGATGTAGAGAGCCGAGAACTGCATTAGGTATTTATCTAACAAAACTGCGTTCTGGGGAGCCAAATGAAAGACTTGCGACATTATTTAACATGTCACGACGAAAGCTCGAACGTTTATTGGTTATTGTGAGGGAGTGTCTCAGTAACAATTATGTCGGGCTGCATTTGGGAGTGGATCACATTGACAGACAACAATTATTGGAAAAAAATCTAACTATACCAAAAGCATTATTTGGAAATGAAAATAATGATAAGTTATTATTGATTGGTGATGGTACTTACATTTACATAAATAAAAGCTCGAACTTTTTATTCCAAAGATTATCCTACAGTTTACACAAGTTTCAGAATCTACTGAAACCTTTCCTACTTGTATGTACTGATGGATATATATTGGATGTAATGGGTCCATACGCTGCAACAAAAACAGATGCGCAAATAATGGGCGATATTATGAATGATGGACAACATCCATTACATTGGTTACTCCGAACAAACGATGCTTTTATATTAGATCGAGGTTTTAGGGACAGCTTGGACCTCATTGATGAATGTGGGTATGAATCCTATGTCCCACCAACAAAGAACCGCCAAGAGACACAGCTGACCACTGAACAATCCAACGAAGCTCGATCGGTAACGCTATGCCGGTGGGTTGTGGAAGTGGCAAATGGCCGGTTTAAACGTGATTTTAAGCTCTTGCGGCAAAAATATTTTAATAAGTCACTGCCCAATATGTTCACTGATTTTAAGATTGCCGCAGCTATCACGAATCACTTCCACCAACCCATCGTGGATGGCGTACACGCAGACGAATTCGTCCATATAATAAGGCAGAAAATAGATACCCCGAATCTTCTGCATATGTATGTAGAGAGAAAACGGCTTAACCACAGAAGAGTAGATTTTCAGAGGATGGAAGCGAGCCAGATTGAAAACTTCCCTTCAATGACGGAGGAGGATATAATTCTATTAGCGCTAGGTAAATACCAACTCAAGCTGGCAAGATCTTACTGTGCCGAGCATTTATCAAATGGTCTATATATAATTGAAACGTACAGAGAGGGAGCACTTGATGATCTGCCAGACTATGGCATACACGAAGATGCCTGGCTTTTGCGTGGACGAATCCAGTCGCGACATGTCCGTGTAAAAACATATTTTTGTTATATATTAATCAGCAGTGCAAATAATATTGTCCAACAGTATTGCACATGTTTAACCGGGCGACGTACGATCGGCACTTGTGCACATATAGTGTCCATCGTATGGTACTTAGGCTATGCGAGGCATACGGGATTTACTGCTCCGGCATCTTTCCTCAATGCTGTTATAGTTGATACCGATATGTAATGTTTTAAATCTACTCACTTATTGATAAAATATATGTTTTGTATTTAAAGAATGCTTGTTTTCTTACTTCTTTTAATAATAGAATCCTAAATGTGTTATATCATGTTATTCTAGCTTTATTTTACTTATATAAGTAGTTTGTAATAAATTCTTCATCATTTATAAAACACAAGCTGTTCTCCGTGGTTTCACCCCTGCTGCTCGGCTCCTTTTAGTCGTAGCGTAGCGATGATATATAGCTTATAGCCTTCCTCAATAAATGGGCTATCTAACACTGAAAGAATTTTTTAAATCGGACTAGCAGTTCCTGAGATTAAAGCTTTATAATAATAAGTAGGGGAACGCGGGGTAGTGAGAGCGGTCGGGCAATGGGAGCTATGGTGTTTGGACGGAATGCAGGCACATTTGCTCGATCGTAAGCACTCGCCTACTTCCGTCAACTATCGGCAAACTTCGCCTGACGCGCTCGTACCGTTAATGCCATTCGTTTAGTCACGAGGGGCGGTTGTGTGTTTTTCGCTCCATGCTTACAAGAAATTGTCGATTGCCAGCATAAAGGTAAGCATGAAATTATATTCTTATTTTGTTGTATTTATGCTTATTATATCCCTAGATTCGTTTACTAACAAGTCCAATTAATTGAATTGTGATTGAGAATAGAATTACATTATTTATGTTATTACTTTTCAAAATGGTGGTCAGCGGCTAATGGTAGCCTAGCTAATAATTTCATGTTTTATCTGCGTTTTGTTTGATTTGTTTTTATGTTTATTTGTGTTACAAATAGTTATATTTTATTATAATAACTGAGATCTCATTTATAGTACGTTTTGTTAATTTTATTCTTTGAGAATAATTATAATGGCTCCCATTTTCCGTATGAGCGTTAAATGGGCTCTCATTAGCCGTATTTGTCGGGTAATAGGAGCGACTGACTTTTTTTGTAAAACTGTGATTGTACCTTAATACATGTCTGTAGTTGATTATAATTGTGATTAAAATATTCTCTTATAATAAAGGTAAGAGTTCATAATAAAAAATTACAAGAATTTTGACTAACGTGGTTTTTATTAAAACTTTCCCTTAGTAGGCTCCCATTGCCCTGTTCTCCCCTATAGATAGTGACATTACTGCTTTCCAAACGTGAATAGGGACAGGCGCCATGGTAGACGTTTTTCTGCATCAAAATGTCTATTCAATGATATATTAATGAGGACTATTGGAGCGGGTACCACGTTCCATACATTTTTGCCCATTGTCCTTTGACCAAGATACAACCTGACACTGACCTGCAAATTGCAAAAAACGTAAGAAAATTTCGCGGGCTACCCTGGAGCTTTCACCTTAAGTACAGTTCTCGCCAAACATCTTGGCCGCCTACCAATTTAAAAACGATAACGAAGTTAGAAAAGACTAAAATGTATGAGATTGACATAAACCGCGCTAAGTCACGTGGTCAGTCGACTGTCGACATCGTTATCGCAAGTTGGTAGACAATGTTATAATTCGTAATGAAACCATAAAGAAACGAATTGCTATCGTGTTTATCCCATACAAATGCGTAGACAAGCAGCGCTTTCAGAGTTCGCCTTCGCCTCGATCGTGATCGCCAAAAAAGATAACGAAGGAACGCTAACGCTAGGAAATGTTTATCGATACCTCAGAGACGATGACGAATTTAGATATGGTTTCGCTACGAAGCGAAATTACTTTGTCTACAGGGCCTGAAGTTGAATTTCCGATGCGCAAGGCGCAGCGCGAGTATGAGATTTACTACTGCGCAGCCATTATAGCGAACTTCAGAGCGGCCAAGAAGTTTGGCGAGAACTGTAGTAGGTATGCGTGCGTCCTTACAGTATTTCATTATAAAGCAAGTTGTTGAAAACTGGAATCATTTTGTTCTTGAAATGAAATTACTTAGTTGTCCTGAATTGAAACTCTACGTTTAACCGTCTTCATTTCAGTTAGTTTAGTACCGTGAATACTAAATGACTGCTTTAGCTAGAGAGGTATTTTATTTGCTCGGAAACTGGGAAGCTTATTTCAGTTGTTAAGTGTCGAAGTTTTCTATGGAGAGACAGCAGTACGCGATGTAAAATTGTTATGTTCTTAGAAGCATGTTATCTTTTGTTATAGGAATGGTTAGAAGGTAGATACCTACTAGGGTTGCCAACATTTCTTCGGTGAAATATAGTATTTTTCAAAATAAGCTATAAAAAATATACCCATACACTTAAAAAAAATGTAGTATTTTATGGAAAAGCAAAAAAATAGACAAAGACATAATTTTTACTTATTTAATTTTTTTTTTAAATTTTTGTGTAAATAAAAGTGTAGGTAATGTGCTTTATTATATTGAATTTCTAGATTAATGAAAATATAAAGCTATTTTTTTATTAATCAGATACTACTTCTGTTTCTTTCTTTTCGCCGTTAGTAGCGGTTCATTTGAACTTGACGCACACCAAAAGTTCGTTTGACATTGTCAATTTGACATTTTGATAAGTTTTGAACTGAAAGTCATGCTATGGCATCAGTCAAAAGTTAATTATGTAATATTAAGAATCTGTTTGTTAGATTTGATGTTGAGTAGTATAGTATTTTTGTGTACTATACAAAGTTGATACGACAGAGGGGCTTTCCTTTTAACTGCCTATACTAGGTACTATTTTCAAGCTCTGTACCAAAAATCAATTAAATCGGAGCAGTAGTTTAGTCACAAACGATTTTTTAAGTTTTGACCTCGTTTGAACACGATGTATCTTTCCTAACAGCTGATTATGTCTATACGCACAGGTCATGCACCTTAAAACGATAAATCTGAGTATAACCTACGATACGACGCGTTGTTGCCGTTCTCACGCAAGTCACAAGTACATTTTCGCTATAAGATGGCAATGCAAACAAGGATAATGGGTATAAAGTATGGTATAAAGGCTGGTTGCGTTTTACTCTGAATTGTAAGCTATTTAGTTTGTTTGAAAAAAAAAAACCTCATTTATTATTATTTTTATTTTTATACCGTATCGAATTAATACTAAACACGTATAGTATACGTAGTTTAATTTAATGCCCCTCTGTCACATCAACGTTGTATATTCATCCATCCAAATTTTTGTATTTATAATATGAATAGGATAAATGAAATAATTCCATATTTTGATCACGGCAGTTAGAGGGATTGGAAATGTAGACTGTCAGCAGGTTCATTCTACAGTTTTTCTGTATAAAAATCCTGAAAAATCTAAAATGTGGGTAGGTATCAAATGAACATAGTATTGCTGTCGTAAGAAATCGCCTCCAAACATCTACGCCTAGTTATTCTCACATAAATATCATATTTTAACAATAATGAATGAGGCTACTAGTACCCTAGTCGGCTAGTGAAGGCATAATTCAGACGCCGACAGCTTCGCCGACATACGTCACATTGTGCCTTTAGGTTGTCGGCGTTCGGCGTACCGTGTCGGCGAAGGCAAGCTTGTCGGCGAAAGTGGCGCCGAGCCGCCATTCAATGCTAATGAACGAATTAGCGAGACAACAGTACAGTGGGCGGACAACTAGCGATTTTTAAGGACAAACGGTAGATTGTGTAGAAATCTAACGAGGTGAGATGTTGTAGTGCAGATAAAGGGTATTTGGGTCTTGTTAAACTTTGTTTTGCGCTGTAAATGCTTGTTTTGTTATGTAAAAGGGGAATGGAACACAGAAATGTTAGGGTAGGTACAGACAGGCAGGCAAACATGTGGAGTACTTTTTAGTGGTAGAAAGAAAATGACGAAAAGGAAACAAAGAAGGAAGGAAGAAGTGTGCCTATGACATACTTTATTTAAGGCGTAGTTAAACGACTTCTAATGATTTTTGATTAAAAATCACGTCTAAACGACTAGTCTTATTTCTTTGAAAAAAATATATGTTACTCTAGATAATTTCCTTCGTAATATGATATGTGAATATTTGAAATTGTATTTTTAGAACACAGTTTAATTAATTTGTAAAGTTATGTCTAACGCGGATATAAAATTGAGAATCAAGCAAAAACTATAAAGCGTATGTTTATGAAACTTTCACCATTTTAAAGATCATTTTGTTATTTATAATTCAGTATACGTGTTTTAGTTTAATACCTGTTTTATGTGTAATAAATTAATAATCAGGCAGTTTTGCAGCGCTCATCTTTCATTTATCATGTAATCCTTTCACCACGACGGTAAATCCAAAACAGTAGTAAACTTAAGATGATATACGATTTAACATATATATGTATATAAAAATGTCGAATGATATCAATTAGCCTTTTTAACTTGACTTCTAAAGCCAAATACGTAATCAACGAACGGCCCACATGGTCGTGGTCCGAAAAAAGTTAAAACAGGTTTTTTAAACCACGGATTTTGGTATAAAACGGTTATCATCCTTGTCACATCGATGTATTCGCGCCGCATTTCAAGCTGTTTTCCTACGGTGATCTAGCGAGTGCAGTGAGTTGACCCAGCCATCGACTGCCACTTACTGAACTAGCTGCTCGGAATTCACTCTGTGTACGTTGACTTTTCCAGATGCAATTTTCTTTTAAGTTAGATAGAGCGGAAAATGTATTTCGTGGGTAAAAGATAAAAGCATTCGTTCATTCGTTCAGTTGGAGGTGTTTATGCGGTGGCATTGGCAGTTCTGTTTTCTTGCACTTACTCGTCCGTTCATTTCGTTCACTTTTCTTGTCTCTGCCTATTCCGAATTCAGTTTTGTCAAATTACGTTTCAGGTTTGAACTTCTTTAGTAAAAAATAAATGAATTTAAATGATACTCTATTTTAGGTAAAATCGAAGTGGGAAATCGAGATGCTCGATTGGGCCGAAGGGTTCTGGAGTGACGACCGCGTACCAGAAGACATAGCGTTGGGAGGCCTCTCACATGGACCGATAACCTGGTGATGATCGCGGAAATCCAATGGATACGAGACGCACAGGACCAGTCATTGTGGCTTGCGGGAGGCCCATGTCCAGCAGTGGACATCTTTCGGTTGAAAATATTATGATGATGATGTGATGAGGTTAAAATCGCACCAGAACATCAGCATATTATAAGATCACGGCTGTTATCCCCGAAGGGTTGGGCAGAGGTGATAGGTACACTCTACACTATAGAACTAGGACAAATTGCCGTGCGTTCAAGCGTTTTTGCCATAAGTACCTATTATTGTCATCAAAAGTAAGTAGGTACTTAATATTAGTGTTTTAAAGACTTTTAATCCGTGGTGCTTGGAAACTGGGCTTACCTCAGTTGTAAATCTCCCTTTGTGCCTATTAGCCTATCTTCGTTCTGTCTCCTGCTTAATAGAGCTGCTGAGAAAAGTAGAAATTATGTTCTTTCTTCTTCTTCCTCAGCTCCCGCTGTTTTTTTCTGCTTAATTGCGTTGCGGGACTCAAGACAGTTTAAGGGTCTACTACCGGCCAAGTGGCGCCCTCATTGAATAAAAAATCGTAGCATAGCCTAGAAAATAAATATGAAAGAATCCAACGTCACGTTTGTTACAAAGAGAAAAAAGTATTTTTACGTTGTTAAAACAGGTCTCAGAATGTTTCGTATACAAAGTAGTAGGCAAAACTACCAAAAACGGCTGTTTCTGACATTTTTGCCTACTACTTTGGATACGAAACATTCTGAGACCTGTTTTAACAACGTAAAAATACTTTATTCTCGTTGTAACAAACATGGAGACTTTAACATTTATTTTCTATGCTAGGCTACTATTTTTTATTCAACGAGGGTGCTACTTGGCCGGTACTACAGCCTTAATCGTTTCTCCAGACTCGTCGAGCTTAATTGTCTTGGCGTTTTTCTGTTAGTCGCCAAGTTTGCTTCTGGCTATCAGGAGTTGCAATGGTTGGGGATAGTGTGGCGGGATTATACACTATAGGAAACCAACCTTTCACAAGTCATGTGTAAGCCCCTCCCCCCAATCGGCTCCAATATCTAAATTATTTTGCTTATAATAATTAAGTAACAATTTATTATTAAACAAGGCATAGGTTATCATTTATCACTAAAATAGGTGTCGTTTGCAGATAATTTTGTTTATTTACAAGAAAACCGTGTTATGTTATCTTTGAACTAAAATATTAGGGTGAGAATTTCTTGATAACTCACAATTACTAATTAATTGCATTCATACAAGTTTAGGTACTTTGTGCTCGAAATTCTGATGGTTTGATGGATCAAATGATTTAAACAAAAAAAACTTCTATGTCGTGATACTCTTTTCAGAGTGTTCATCATCATATCTGAAGAGGCCGATGGGATTCGCCCCACGATCCTTCGCCACTTTTCTCTGCTAATCGACATCCTGGTGCACTCGTGCAAGGGACCACCTACAGCAGACCTAAATTGGTTGGTCCATCGCAAAGGTCACCTTCCTCTCCATCTGGTACTACCACCTTTATCTGCACGACAAAGCGCTCGATGGAACAGCTCAATACTGCCACACTACTGCTACTTAGTTTATTAACTGTTTTGGTGTACAATAAAGTATTATTCTATTCTATTCTATTCTATTCTATTCTATTCTATTCTATTCTATTCTATTCTATTCTATTCTATTCTATTCTATTCTATTCTATTCTATTCTATTCTATTCTATTCTATTCTATGTAATAATAATAATAAAAATATTTATAAGTAGTAGAACAATACTGCTACTATTGTCGTAGTTATACTATTTCCATTTTCCAATTAACCTGGGATAATCCACTTGTATCTCTTTAGTTATTTATTGATATTTACAAACATGTTATGGATAACTTGACGACACGGTTGACGCAGTGGTTGAGCGTTCAGCTACTGCGCTGCCGGTCGCGGGTTCGATTCCCGCACGGAACAAATACAGAGTGTAACGGAAAGGTGTGGTCATATTTAAAAAACTGCATCTACCCATCGATATGAACAACTTTCTTCATGAAAACCTAAGGAAATTCTCAAAAAAATTTTTTACCTCCCATACAAATTTTGATCAGCTCATGATAACTTTGTATGAAAAGTCCAATTTTTTTTTGGGAATTTTCTGTTTTTTCTTAGAGAATGTTATTCATACCCATGCCCTTAGCCGGTTCTCAAAATATGACCATACCTTTCCGTTACACCCTGTATTTGTATGACCTACAGATAGTTGTTCCGGGTCTGGGTGTCTTGTGTATGTGAGTATACATGTTTGTGAACGCACCCACGATACAGAAGTAATTCCTAGTGTGGGGCAACGCTTTTAAAAAAAAAAAAAACTTTTTGTTTGTTGGGGTTGAAGCCTTCAAAGCACGCCTGAACTTTTGGAGAAAAGACTAGAGAGTGTAGGCTTCTTACCTCACTAAAACCATCAAACAACCATCCGCACATGGCAGGGGTTCGGTAACCTCTTAAAGACCACTCCGGAATCCTCTCTGTGCAACTCCTATATATCCTCTTTCGTGAGATTACTCGGTTGGCAGACAAAGTCCACACTCTATTTGCCTGTAATCCCGGACTGTTTTTAGATACAGGACCTAAGTGGGTCCAAAAAAGAGAAAAAAAGTTTTACATGTGTTGCAATATTTAACAAACAAAATGGCTCTACTAATTTGTGGTAAGTATTTAAAAAAAAAAAATTAAAAACAAGCTTTTATCAGGTACAATGAACTAAAAAGTAAAAAATAAATTCTAGTAAGTACTTGGCGTGCAGGTACTTGGGTACTAGGTACTAGGTGTAGGTACTACCTATATTCTTAAAAGCTTGAGGCACTACCCGATAGAGATTACAGGTTAGGTACTTACTACTCGTATACTTCTGTGCCTCAAGCTTTAAAGAATATAGGTAGTACCTACACGCATATTAAACTATTGTACGGATATTATGATGTGATGTAAAGTGCTCCTCAAGACGAATCAATCGAGTCCAATCTCGATGAGTTTATCTTGTTTAGGTCAGATGTTCCTATGGCCATCTTCCGTCACCATAATAAAACCAGCTTCATGGTACCATTTGCATTGTCACCGAAGATACATAAGTAGGTACACCAACTTTGAGTCCAATCGGACATCCGGAAGTGGGTCTAATTTAGATTGCAATATTTGATTATAAACCGACAGACAGACAACGCGACAGGTAGAGTGTTTTCATAATACATAGGTAAACAATACTCGCAGTATATCAGATATTTGTATCACAAAAAGCGTTAAAGTATACCTGTTTATGATAAACAAACTGTCAATCTGCCTAGCCTTTTCCCAACTATCTTGGGGTCGGCTTCCAGTCTAACCGGATGCAGCCGAATACCAGCATTTTACACGGAGCCACTGCCTATCTGACCTCCACAACCCAGTAACAGGGTAATACGACAGCCCAAGGGCTTCGTCTCACCAAGGTAAGACTGGTTGTCAGACTTTCGGGCTTCTGACGACCCGCAACGACTGTCAAAGATTGACAGCCGGGACTAATGGCTTAACGTGCTTTCCGAGGCACGGAGGAGTCTCTGTATGTAGGTAAAGATGGATGGATCAACCCCGGCAAGCATAGCTTAACCTGATGGATCAACCCGTGCGGCTGTTATTACTTTAGCCACGAACTCCTCAATGATAAACAAACTGTACTATTGTTAAAGACATTATATATTCAATACATTATAAAACTGCTTATAAAATATTCTAATAAATCGGGTACACAATACAGATTCCAATAACATTCTCTAGGTAGGTACATATAATAGTGTACTGAAGATTTAGGTATTATGTTCCAGGGCTCCCTGGGGAAATTATCATCCGCATTGAATGCTGGAAATTGGAACATATTATTGTAGGCTGTAATCTAATGGTTGGGTAGGAAACGCGATTGTAGTTAGAATTTATGTGACGACTCGTTTTGGGGATTAGAATCAACGTCGAAGGAATTAGAGGTTGGTTCTATGTGGTTTGTAGTTATACTAATGTGTGTCAGATCAACCTAATCAGAGGCAATCATCATCATCATCATCATCATACTCAGCCTATAGCAGTCCACTGCTGGGCATAGACCTCTCCAATTGCACGCCATTCAGCTCGGTTCTCGGCAACTCTCATCCAGCTGCTACCAGCCACCCTGCGAAGATCATCGCTCCACTTAGCCTGAGGGCGTCCTACCTTACGTTTGCCGATTCGCGGTCTCCACTCGAGAACACGTCTACCCCAACGGTCATCGGTTCTACGGATAATATGGCCGGCCCATTGCCACTTCAGCTTGCTTATTCTGTGAGCTATGTCGACAACCTTGGTTCTCAGCCGGATCACCTCGTTCCATATTCGATCCCTCAATGAGACTCCAAGCATAGCCCGTTCCATAGCTCGCTGAGTGACCTTGAATTTATGGACCAGGCGTACCGTGAGTGTCCACGTTTCAGCTCCGTAAGTCATAACAGGCAAGACGGACCTTGATCTTTAGGCTCTGTGGAATACGCGACGCGAAGACTCGTCGAAGCTTCCCAAAAGCTGCCCAGCCCAGCTTAGATCCTTCTGTTGACCTCCCTCTCAATGTTGTTTTTACCAAACTGCAGAGTTTGCCCGAGGTAAACATATTCTCGAACAACTTTGAGAGCACCGCCATTGACAACAATCGGTCTCGGAGTGACGTGTTCGTTGAACATAACCTGGGTTTTGTCCAAGTTCATCCGGAGACCAATGCGTCCAGAAGAATCAACTAGGCCGTCCAACATCTACTGCAGATCATGCAGCGATTCAGACAGTATGACGATGTCATCTGCAAATCTCAAGTGTGAGATGTATTCGCCGTTAATGTTAATGCCGCGTCCTTTCCAGTTCAGCGTCTTGAACACATCTTCCAATGCGTTAGAGAACAATTTCGGGGAAATTACGTCCCCTTGTCTCACACCTCGACACATGGGGATATGTTCAGTTCGCCGATCCTGAATTTGGACGGCCATTGTTGCGTTTTCATAAAGACATCTCAACACTTGAATGTATCGCCAGTCGACTTGGCATCGCTGCAGAGACTCCAAAACAGACCAGGTCTCGATAGAGTCAAATGCCTTCTCATAGTCCACAAACGCAAGACATAGGGGCCGATTATACTCTTCTGACTTCTGTATAATTTGCCTCACTGTGTGGATGTGGTCCATGGTACTGTATCCTCCTCGAAACCCGGCCTGCTCCGGTGGCTGATACTCGTCGAGTTTTCGCGCTAGACGATTCGTAACGACTCTTGAAAACAGCTTATATACGTGGCTAAGGAGTGAAATGGGTCAGTAATTCTTCAAAAGGGTCTTATCACCCTTTTTGAAGAAGAGAACGTCCACGCTCCTTCGCCACGCTTCTGGAGTTCTCCCAGAGAACAGGACAGAGTTGAAAAGCTCCCGAAGCTCTTTCAGCACAGGGCTTCCTCCCGCTTTCAGGAGTTCGGTCGTAACCCGTCCTCACCAGGGGCTTTTCCATTTTTAAGCTGTTTAAGAATCGCTTCGATTTCGTCTTGGCTGATTTCTGGCAGGTCTTCTGTGAAGTGGCGGGTTAAGGTGGCTCTGGAATCCTCATTTTCGGGATCAGGTCGCGGTGCGTGCGATGCGTATAATTGGCCGTAGAAGTTTTCGACTTCCGAAAGGATCTCCAGCTTCGGAGCGTCGATATCCCCATTGGATTTGGTCAACTTCGTCAGATGGCTCCTCCCAAGTGACTGGACGAACACTTTCGACCCCCGGTTTTGCTCAATCGCTTTTTCTATAGAGCGTGTATTGGAGCGTCTGAGGTCGAACCAGTGTCCTAATATTTCTGTTGAGTGCCCGTTGTTCTGACGAAGTGACAGGTGGGTTTTCACGTCGCTCCATCATAAGCTCCAGAGTCTCTTCTGAAAGTTTCGACCTCTTTCCCGAACGCCGCATTTTGCATAATCGCATACCTCTTCTCGCTCTCTGACTCGCAGGCATCGGAAATGACGGGCTCGTCATTATTGCTGACAACTCTTTGAGGTGCGCGTGAAACATTACGCGCCGTCGACTCTCGGGCCTGGTGCTGATCGGACGGCGAGCTACCCATTACTCGCCGTCCGCAGGCCCGTAAGTAAACAATTTACCTGCTAGCACAATTTAATAACTCACAGATAAAGAGGTCAGCTCGTGTGTTATTGCCCGTTCAACCCCGGAAACACCTTACCTACCTGTCTACTCTACACATCGTGGGGGGAAATGGCAATAATTTCCCGAATGGCGACGTTCTCCATACTTGAGGGGAAGAGGGGGGTTAGCGGAAATTGCAGCCAAATGCAGCGCCCGGATATAAAATGATAAACTTTTCACTTTGATTTCTGATGCTGTTATTGAAATATCGAGTGTTTGGCCCGTCGCCGTCGGTCGCGGGCAAACGTGGCACTCACCGGGCAAACGAGGCACTCGTCGGGCAAACGGCGGCTAAAGCGGCACACGGCGGGAAATGAAAGGTGACTGGTATTAAATGTAGATAAGTGTCGGCTTCGCTGAGTAAATAGCGGATTGTTTTATTTCAAATTTGAATGGTGGAAGTTCATTTTGGTGTTCAATTGACTATGGTTCGGTAGGTAATAAATATTGAAATTTGTTCGAATATGCGAACACTACAATTCAGCACGGGAATAACAATAAGTTTGTAGGAATGTTTTACGGCTAGTTCGTGAGGTAAAGCGAATACTATCTGGAAGGAGTTTGGTGAGGTCTTTGCCCAGTAGTGGAACAGCACGGATAAAAAAAAAACAAACGAAATTCAAAATAACTTTGATTTCGGAAGTTTGTCTGTCGGTGTTTCTTCGGTTTATGGAGACCTATTAAAAATACATAGCTGATAGTTATTGAAGAGTTCCAATGTCTATCTCCGAAGATCTTCATTAGATCCTAATGTATTATAAATACTAAAACCTTCCTTGAAAAATATGCATTTAAGTAACCAAATTGGATCAGTTGTTTTTGAGAAAATTGCGAACACAACCATACATACGTATACATACGGGTCGAATAAGAACCTCCTTTTCTGAAGTCCTTTAAAAACTATGTTAAACTTAACATAGATTACAATTAACATTTTGTTACGAAAACGTAGGACTACTAACTTGTCCTAAAGGAAAATGGTGAATCCAATAAAATAAAGAAAAGAAAAATAAAGAAAAGAGAAAGAAAGAGTAAAGAAAATTTATAATAAATAATAAACCGGTCAAGTGCGAGTCCAGTTAGTTTGTTGTTATAGCGGCAACAGAAACACCTCATCTGTGAAAATTTCAACTGTCTAACTATCACGGTTCATGAGATACAGCCTGGTGATAGACGGACAGACAGACAGACAGACAGACGGACGGACAACGGAGTCTTAGTAATAGGGTCCTGTTTTCCCTTTGGTACGGAACCCTAAAAAGTAGTAGGTAGTCACAAAACTGTAACAAACTGATTTTGTACAGACCATCTGCGATAGTAATATTATCAAATACCATTATAATAAAACTTTTAAATCAAAAGCCACACCAACGTCATATTTGACTTGCCCGACTCCATCTGAAGTTTATTTCAAATTCAATTCCAAGTGAGCATTCTGGTTCCGTTTCAGACCAAGTTAGTGTGTGCTTTTACATTAGGTACCATACCGTAAGATCTTGAGCCAGAGAAACGTAAAAGAATGTGGCGATGCTTGATGCAATTTTTTTTTATTATTTGCATCAAAAAGGTTACTCTACCCGAAACCAAACAACCGACTTCTAAAAATTTGCAAAATAACTTTAATTTCGGAAGTCGGTGTTTGTATTTTGTTTGTCTTTGTTATTTGACACCGACTTCCGAAATTAAAGTTATTTTGCAATTTTTAGAAGTCGGTTGTATTTTTTGTAAAAAAGTTTTTTGTTTTTCACTTTTTAGTTGTTGTACCCAAGAACTAAAACTAAATAATAAAGTTATGCCCGAATGGATAACCACAATACCATAAAATAATTGGAGACAACCAAAACGTCATCTGCGTATACATATTTTTTGTTTATGTTGATTTTTTCAATAAGTGCTGAATCAATTTCGATAAAATTTATATGGGACCACCTCTGAAGTAAAACCTACCGAACAAAAAAGGAATCACTAAAATCTATTCACAAATGGCAGAGAAATCGCGTAAAATACGTCCTTAAATCCTTTTGGAAGTCGGTTAAAAAAAGAAAGATTTTTTTTAAATCCGTTCTAAATTAAATAATTTTGAAACCTTCCAAATCCGGTGTAAGGAGAAACTGTCAAGTAATAGAAAAAGGATGCAAACACTGACGTATGACGTCACCGCCATTAGGTTACGAGGTACAAGTAGCGGCACGTAAGTCTAGCGCTGAACGATAATTGCTGCTAGTGTTGCCCAAAATCGGTCTTGGTCTTGTTCTTGCATTTTCGCAAGACCAAGACCAAGACCAAGACCGCCTTATTGTAGCAAGACCAAGACCAAGACTGACCCCTGCAAGACTTGAGCAAGACAAGACTTAAGCCTGCAAGACTCTTGCGTCTTGCAGTTAAGACAAACTGAGATTTGGGCGTTATTAAGTAGATATTTGGTTTCAATCCCGATTTTGAGAGACGTTCCCCAGTATCAAAACCGTAGGTATCGTCATAACACTAAACTAAGGGCTGCAGTTGTATCTGCAGTTGGCAACGTGCCGTTCGTCTGAAAGAACCCTAAAAGGTTGTATTGATTAGGTAGGTAAGTACTTATTATGTTTCAACTATTTATTAAGTAGGTAGCGTGTTAATACTCACAAATCTGTTCCCATCATCCCACGTGATAAAATGTACCTAGAATAACTTTCTAGCAAAGTTCATACCTTGTAGGTATCTACCTATAATAATATATTATGATTGTTTATGTCTAATGTGCAGATCTAACGTTAGTACTCGTAGGTTGGTATGTGCTTAAAATTATAGCCAACAAAATTATATAAACATTATGTAGGTACCTACTTATGTTTCAAAGTTTATATTATTCTTCTATTCAGCAAAATTTAAAACAAACAGCGAGTCGAGTAGGTCTAGTAACAGTTTCTACGGCAGCCAATGTTATGGTACAGACGCCAGCACATCAAGCTACTACAATCTGTCAAATTTCTTTAACAGATTTTCAACTTTATCCCTAAAGAATTAAGGTTCAAGGTTGATTGGGAAAATGTGACGTTCTGCGAATAAACTGTTGGTCGGTCGCTGTATTATATACCTACTTATTTGATAATTTACCGACAAAAACGCCGCGGTTTGCAACAAGTGTATCACAGCATTTTACACTGTTTGAGCGCCGCATTCGCCGACAAAGAGTACGGACAGAGGCACACAAAATTGTTACCTATTTTGGTAGGGTTGGTACAGGAGGATAAAATTAAATGACCTTGAAGATGTCTCAGCAGTAAGTAGGTATAAATTGAATGCTCTGAGTTTCTTGTATAAATACATTCACACACTGGCTTGAATTCGAACACTACAGCGTTTAAAGCTGTCGGGCGAGATGATAATTAGTAACTAAGTAGGTATTGCATCTATTGAATTGCGAATATTTTGATTTCGAAATAATCATTGTTAATATCGGTAAATGATAGATAGTGAGTGATATACCTAGGTACTAAAATGTGAGCAGCAAGATTGAAAATTGATATTCAAAGGTATTCGAGGAATGAGTTTGTCCTTGAAAAAGTCATTTTTTTAAAATATTCCTTGACCTTTATGAACTTAGAGGGTTGTATTGATGATTTTGATGATTATAATTCTGTAACTACATACGTCTTACAGCGCGAATCATAATCTAAAATCTAAACTAACGTGTTCAATAAATAGCAATAGGCTAATAGGTATTTGCAAGACTTGCAAGACTTGCGAGACTCTTGCTGCAAGACCAAGACCAAGACCAAGACTGAGAGCGCAATACCAAGACCAAGACCAAGACCAGGTGTATTGACGCAAGACCAAGACCAAGACTGGCCTAAGTCTCGTCTTGGTCTTGCATTTGGGCAACACTAATTGCTGCGCATGGGTGGGTGGCGCGGGTGGCGTGCGGGGAACAGAATGCGACTGGTGAGCCAATCGGCGCTACGCACGCTCGCCCTTCATCCCGCTAGCCCCCTCAGGTACCTTAATTTTTACTTCTGCGCAATAACGGTCAGCGCTAAAGTTTCGTGCCGCTACTTCTAAAGAAATAGCGAGTTGTCTCCAACACGCTCCCGCTCGCTACCAATATTTGAATGCTGCTAATAGCAGGCATTTCTGCTTTATTTAATGTCCAATTTTGTAGCTGTTTAAACAAACTTTTATGTTCTGTTATTTTGTTGTTTCATAAAAAATATTGTATAAAAATAAAGGCAGGAGACGGCCCTATTCTTTTTACGGTGTTATGATCATCTGTTAATAAGAGGAGTACGTGGCTGAATAATAACAGCCCCAGAGCTCGATCCTCAAGGAAACCATTATTTTTTGTGGGGAAATCCTCATGGATACTCTCAGTCTGGGAAAGACGGAGAGTTATGTCGGACTGTTACCGATTAAAATGTGTGTGTGTGCGCCGCTGCCGCAGCCCCGGCCCCGCCGTCCGCTGAATTCTTGCTCGCGGCCTAAGGCGGTTCACCCACTGAAGATGCGTCCCGCCATATGTATTTCTGTTGCCGCTATAACAACTAAAAATTAAAACGGACTCTCAATAGCCAAAAAAATCATCCACCTCGCTGTCATGAATGGAAAAAGTACTTAGAATTCATTGGCCAAATAAAAGCTCTGGTCACGTGAAGAGTCGACTAACTGCTTGTTTATATCCCGAAAAACTCGATGAACACTCGCACCCTATGGCCTTAGCGTTTCAACCCCAAACGGCTCAAACATGTAAGTCCCAATAAGGTAAGTTTTCAAATATCTAGATTAGTTTTCACACTCACATCGTCGTCGTCGATCGTTTATAACGCCTGCGCTCGATTCTGCTTTTCAATCCCACCAAGAAGTCATGTGACGCCATTCTTAAATAAACACTCAGTCCTCAAGATGAAGTCGCGTCGTAAGTTGCATTTGGCATGCCTACTTTTTGGGGTTATAAAGCACAAGCAGCCGACCTATCTATACAATAAACTGAGCTGGATCGCTAGTAGAAGAGAATGTGCAAGAAGACAGTGCTCACAGCAACTCTTCACTCACTCGCACAACTCAGCGGCTTTCAGGGGAAGTTTTAGATACGCCGCATACAAATGTTGGAACAATATTCCCCCACCGATAAGGAATCTTAAATGCCTTGTAACCTTCAGAGTTCGTCTGCGGCAGTTTCTTATCGCCTCGCAGAAAAAACTTGGGATGACTATTTCAAATACGTCGGTTATATAACTGGCTGTCACATTCTTCCCGAGCCAATCTATTTAGCGTATCTCGTGGTCAAACCTGCGAACAAAGAGTATAGGAACTTTGTAATTGAACAACTTGGGAATCATTTCTTAGATTTAATTAAAATACACATACATAAATATGTTATTTACGTACTTATATTTATTTATTGTAAACGTATTTAATTATACTGTACTAATTGTTGCAACTCTACTGTAATTAAAAAGTTGCGGGTATACTTACAATAAATACTCCTTGCGTAATAATGTCACAACACCAACATAATTGTCACGTCTGCTCAGCGTCCGCATCCGCATGTCACTGCAGGGATTCAGCAGAATATCAGCGTCAGGTATATTTGCCTGACACGTGCTGAGCTGGACTCCCATTTGGTGCAACCTTGAGACGCACACCGCACTGTGTACATTCGTTATTATTTGAAATGTTCCAAGTGTCACTTTTATTTCTATATGTATGTTTTCCTTTTTTGTTTATTGGCACTTTGTTTTTATATACGTAAGTTTAAATAATTTTATTGTGATTTTGTGTGTCTTTTGTGTGCACTGAATAAATGTTTTATCTATCTATCTATCTATCTTTATTTACACAAGTAGGCGCTAAACCCGAACATAAGACCTAAACTCCTAAGCCACACTCTGTCTCACTTATCCATACTTTATTACCACTTAGTAACAGAATAGCGAACTTAGACACTCTAAGGTGATCACCATTTGTTTTAATAAGCAATAAAACGTATGCTAACCACTAATTACATGGCCACAATGTAATCGCAATGGGTTTGAAAAAACTAGACATTTTCAACTCTATTTCTTTGTTTTAGAGTTGTTAATTGAGCAGCTGGTGTTATTCGTACTTTGTAGTAGAGTGTAGCGTACAGGTGAAATTACCTACTGTTTAAAAATGTAGGTACCTTTATCCACCATTATATATCATCCCTGAAAGGATGAAGAGTGCGGTTTTTCAAATACTATGCAATCCCGGGTGAATCTCCTGGCGTTTTGCAGAAAATAGTGACGGAGTCTTGCCGACAATGAAGAATCGTGGGAAATTCAACTTTAATACAGTACTATTAAAGTACACTAATACTACTAGGTAATGCATACTACGTCGGTGTTTCTGTCTTCCGAAATTAAAGTTATTTTCCACTTTTTTTTATTTTTCACTTTTTGGTTGTGGTTCCCCATTAAACTGTGTTAGCAATTCATAGACATACGATCGCAGCAATCTGCTGTCAATTTTTGAAGAGTTCCGTTGTTTGTCTCCGAAATCTATCATCAGTCTATATGAAAATAAAAAATAAAAAAATACAAACATCCGAATTGATATCCTCCTTCTTTTTGAAGTCGGTTAAAAAAAATAAAAGATGGCGGTCGCCGCTACGTAGGTGACGTTTTTTTTCGTGAAATAGTCATGTGGGGTATCAAAATAAAGGGATTGAGGAGACAATTTCAATAAGCGTAACTCAATTAACGTAGGAAAACAAAAATTACTTGTAACAAAAAAACCGACCGCAAAAAACGACTAAAAAGTTCCTGACTCGCCACTTTTGAAGCAGTCTGATGCAGTTGGTGGCGATGGCGTCAAATCTGCAATTGAACTAAAATTTATGCGCCACTAAATGCATCAGACTGCTTTTAAAGCGGAACTATTTAGTCGTATTGTGCAGTTGGGTTTTTGAAAATTTTCATTTTTTTAACAAAGAACCTGTCTCCAATTTTAGTGAAATGAAGCTTTTACCTCACATCCACCCTTTTCGTTTTTCTCTCCATGTAATTGCACCTCGTGGTGCTATCACGGAGGGTCTGAAATAAAAATGATACAAATTAAATTGTCTGTTTGCGTTTACCGAGAACTGTTACTGAGCGTTAGTGGTGGAAAATGGTGTGCAAGCGGTTACGGGGTTTCTGTTTACTTGGGAGTACACAGAAAGCCCGTAACCGCTTTACTTGGGAGTAAAGCTAAATGTGTTTTGCAGGTTTTCTTTTATTTTCCCAGTTTTCTTGTGGTTCGTGCTAGGTATTAAACGATTCTTAGCATATGTTTTGCGTTAGTCATCAAAGCACATTCAGAAATTTCATCGGTCATTCCACCAAATTTGCTTTAGTCGTGTGTAGGATAGCTACTACCACAATTCTTTGAGTTTCAATGTCCCAAAATCAATTCTTGGCCTAAGCGTGATGATGCCTTGATCGCTATGACGCCCTGAGGCGATGGTTGTCGTCTTCAGACTTCAATGGCATTACCGTTGCTCGTCTATCAACGCCAACGCCTATACACGTCTTATTAGATAAACACCGCAACTACACATTATTGTCATTCGAAACATGTGCTTATCTCATCCCGGGACTTTCCAGTCGGCTGAAGACCCTCTGATGTCAATTATTGACGTACCAAACACCCCCTGATATACCCCCAAACGCCCTCAGGCGTCGCCACCCTTTGTATGTACACGTTATCATCGGTTCTAATTTTTAGGGAGTTTGCTCATGATGCCTCAGGTCTTGGAGGCATTTGAGCGGCAATAGATAATGTGCCCTCTCCCCTATGTTTGTTATGGTAGGGATGGGACCCTTAACGAAAAGATGCATTTTTTATTAAGTTTAATTTAATTTTGAGAACAAAGTGCTACGAGTATTTGAGGAAGCCTTTATTTGGGTGGGAAATCTTCAAATGACTTCTGGGCGTGTCAGACTCTTTTTTTTTTTTTTTTTTTTTGGGGGGTGGGAAATCATCCTATGACTTCTTCCGCTCTAGGGTGGAGCGGAAGGGTGTGTCAGACTCTTACTGACTAAAACCCACCCCTGTTCCTCCCTGCCTCGAGTGCCCGGGGGCGAGGTAACTCTTACTGACTAAAACTCACCAGTGTTCATTCAGTTGCTTGTCCTCGACCTCATACAGGCATCGGTCCAAGCGGACCCCGTCAGTCGTTGTGTGTATGTCATCTCTTTGAGACGCGCGTGGAACACAACGCATCGTCGACGGCCTGGTCATAATCGGACGGCGAGCTACACATTGTTCGCCGTCCGCCTGCCCGCGCCTACTGTGGCCGGGAATCGGGCGTGAGGGGTCTCGGTTGCGTCTCCCATGTGACGAAGTCTAGACTAACCAATCGGGAATCACCAGCTGCCTTGGGCAACCGCGGTGATCAATGCCTTTTCCTGCAATGTGGCAGAAACAGACTGGTATAATTAAAATGCAATTTGGGTATCTTTAGCTCACTAATCTGATGTTTGAACATCTTGATTGTCTTACCTTATATCTATATTTGAAGGTTACGACAGCGACTTAAAAGAAAAAACATAGAAAACTGATAAAATTATGTTTTACAAAGCACTACAAAAGTTGAAGTTTGTCCGTAATACAACGAATATCTTGGAGAAAAGTCCTAATAACAAACTAAATATAGGTAACTTTATATATTTATTTTATTTTATTTATATTCGGAAAAGTTACAGCTAGACAGATACAGTAAGTAATAGTTTAAACAAAATATGGCCAATTACAAGTTTCCACATGCATATATATCATACTAGCTGTGCCCGCGGTTTTACCCGCGTTTATTTAGCTTTCGTATTGTTTTAAAAAAAAAAATGTCACTTCCAAAAAAAAAAACAAAAAAAAAAAAAATATGTGTGTGTGTGTGTGTGTGTGTGTGTGTGTTACTTCTAATACCTCCAAGAATATGTGTACAAAGTTGCATGATGATCGGTTAAGTAGTTTTCGCGTGAAAGCGTAACAAACAAACTTACATTCACATTTATAATATTAGTATGCTGATGAGACAAAGTTGACAATAGAGTATACATATTATATAACATAAAACAGAAAAATGACTATTTATTATATTTTACTAGCTGCGCCCCGCGGTTTTACCCGCCTAGACCGGCATAAAAGGCAGCCTATATGTTAATGTAGGCTATAAGCTATCTACATACCAAATTTCATCCAAATCGGTCTAGCCGTTTGAGCGTGAAGAAGTAACAAACATACACACTCACAAACTTTCACATTTATAATATTAGTAGGATTTTCAGCTACTTACATCATAGATCCTACCACAAAGTTCGAAGTTGGACGGTTCAACGCGTTGCCAAAGAATATATAATGCGTTGCCGTCACTACAAAACGCTGGCAGAATAGTCGACATCGGCTCAGTAGCCAAAGCGTAAAAAAAATGCGACTATTCTTAGCAAAACACACAGCAACACGCCCTCAATTATGTAACACTACCCTCTCCTTAAGGAGCAATTAGTGACATACATAATACACGAAAAGGCAGCCCATATAGGTGTTATTGCCACGCCATGCTCGTTTTTCTGTAACCCATGGAAATATTTCAGTAATTAGGAGGTCACGGAACCAATATTAACGGCGGGGAAAATTAGGCCGTAAGTATTTATTTGTCTTGCGATAAGCGTAAACAAAAGGCTTGGAATTTGTTTTTAAGGTGCGTTAATTAATTACTCTCATATGTACTCGTACTTTTCAGGACGGATAGAACAAGAATAAAATACGTAATTGGTTTATTTCGAAATCAGTGTCTTGTTTACTCTTACGCTATACATTAAAATAAACGTTGAGCTTGACTCTTACAACTATCTTTTTTAATTAAGACTCTCGATAAGTACATAATGTTGCTTTGAACGAACTATCTCAATTCTCTCAATTCTTTATTGCGTACCATAATGTTAAGTTGGCAGGGAAATTAGTATATTAGTCACAATTATGGACCCTGTCGGGCACAGCATAGATCTAGTAGGAGAGAGGAGGAAGACAAGTACTGTTTTATTAATTCAGAATTTAATTTAACAATTATATTGTTTTTTTTTTAATTATGTGCAGTATTTAGTTAGTAACATTGTGAAAACCATTTTTTAATTATTTTTTATTACTATTTATTATTCGTTCGTATATACAGAGTGTAACGGAAAGGTGTGGTCATATTTTAAGAACTGCATCTGCTCATGGATATGAACAACTTTCTTCAAGAAAACCTGAGGAAATTTACAAAAAAAATATTTACCTCCCATACAAATATTGACCAGCTGGTGATAACTTTGTAAGGAAAGTCCAATTTTTTTTTGGGAATATTCTATTTTTTCTTAGAGATAGTTGCTCATACCCATGGGTAGTATGTTCATATTCCGACATACAGTTAGCATATACTAGCAATATACCAGCACAACACATACAAACACATCCCAATTAATTATTATTTATTATTATTAACACAGTATTATTTTTATTTTTTACTTAATATTTATTATCGCTGAGGTGAGTTATTTATTGGACGCTCGATATTTACTTATATATCAGTATGAGTAGGTAGGAGTATCTTTTATTGAGTATTTGTAGATAGAAATAAATAGATATGAAGTTACTTATAATTTATCATTTAAGTATTCGCTTATAGTAGCATTTTCTTACAAGGAAAAGCTTCAATTTATTTATAAAAATGTTGTATTTATTAAAATTCTTTATTATTTCGGGTAACTTATTATAATTTTTTATGGACATGACAAAGGTACTATTGGAGTTCATTTTTAGCCGCGATGTTGCTAAGTTTAGCCTATTTTTATATCTTAAAATAATGTTCGTTTGTATGTCCTCTCTTTTTGTAAAAAAATCTGGGTATTAACACACAAACTTACAAACTTCAAATATATAGAGACAGGGTATGGATGAAATTTTTAGTTCCTGAAAATGAGTTTTACAGATATCGGTGACTTCAATATTTACTAAGATTCTGATCAGTTCTTTTTTGCTATGCCAGAAAGCTTTGAATGACTTTCTTGAGGACAAAAAGGCGTGGGATTGAGCTGCTTCAATGATATACATGAGCCATTGTTTTCATATGTACTACTTACTGATGAAATTTTTTTATATATATTTTTTTTAATATTCGTTTTTGACATGAATACTTGTATAGTATTATATTATATATTTTTTTTTATTGACATTTTATTATTATTATTATTTTTTGACTTGAATACTTTGTTAAGTATTATATTTATTTTTTGATTGACATATTATTATTACTATTTTGTTTGACACGAATATTTACTTTGTAAAGTATTATATTTTAATTTTTTATTGATTACTTAATTATTGTAAATGTGAGGACTATGTGGGTTATTATTATTATTTTCTCCTCCTTTTTACAGTAATTTTCAACGTTGTCTGACAGTTTGAGTACTTTTGCGGCCTACCCAAATGTCTTTTCTTTGGTATTGTTCGTCATGTCATTGAGCTCCTTAGTGGTTTTTAAGTTGAGCTATTCGACTATTGACAAATGCTTGCACTGACTGGACAGGTCCACTCAAATATGTTTGGTTCTTTCTTCAAAAGACCACTACAGACACTAAGCTGCATGGTCCTCATATAGAATAATGTGAATGCGAGAACTATAATGTATGTCGTTATATTCATGTAGATTTTATGATTGTCTGGCAGTTTGAGTATCTTTGCGGCCTGCTCAAATGTTCTTACATTGGTATTGTTCGTCGGTTCGTTGAGCTCCTCAAAGTTCTGAGTTGAGCTTCGCGATGACTGACAAATGCTTGCACTGTCTTGACAGGTCAACTCGAATTCGTGTGTTGCTTTCTTCAAAAGCTCATCCCAGACATAAACGTACATGGTTCTCATATGATTTAACCAGTACACATTGTATGGATTTGAACATTTTAAAAGAGACTTTGACCTCTGAGTTTGTTTCGGTGTTTCTTCTCAGGGTAGTCAGCTAGGAAACACCGGCCTCATCTAGCTTAAACTGACAAAAAACATTGACGTGTAAAAGTGTTCCTTGTAACCTATTTACTGAATAAACATCATTTATCATTTATCATTTGTACTAACTAACTATCACAAATGGTATTCCCTAGAACAGAGATGGTGAACCTATGGCACGCGTGCCAATGTTGGCACGATTCGGGCATACCTGTGTAATACATCTAACACTTGAGTAATTTGAAACAGCCGAAATCACATTCACTCATTACAATTTGATGTACCTACCTAGGAATTTCAGGTTTTTATTTTATTCTATTTTATTTTATTAGGGACAACAAACAGCAGTATATTATACAATAATTTCAACACTTAGTCAATAGGAGTAGCATCTAGGTACACTACTAACGAAGTTATCCACAAACTGATAGCTACAACCTGGGAGTCTGCAGGTCTTGACTTAAGTCAAGAGTGAATAGGTTACTTCGAGGCAAGCGTGCTCCATCTTCGACCACATCATCGCTTACTATCAGGCGAGATAGTGGTCAAACGCGTGTCTATCAACAATAAAAAAAAAAAAAAAAACTATTATACAAATTTTAGGGGTTGTAAATTATAAGTTAATTGCATTAATTTTTTTGTCCCTTAAATCGCAATGTTAAGTTCTTTGGCGGACGGCATGGCCATATTATTATTTTTTAAATTTTGAATGTTACATTCGGCAATAAAAGTTCGCCATCCCTGCTCTAAAACATTATTTTCACCCTGAGCAGTCAGTCTGTCCTTGCTAACTAATCTTTTGACCATGTTAAGAGCTATTTTCGTATAGAGAAAATTACGTACGAGAGAAAAACAAGATACGCGCGAAAAAAAACAAAGCATAATATTAGAAGCTCAGACGTCAGAGCAGAGGAAAAACTCCACACTTTTAACTTCATCTATTGATGAAACAACCTTAATTGTATGTGGGCGTATGAGTGGGATCAACTTGCAAACAACTAAAAATATCCCTCGGACGAAGATGCACTCGATTAATTTAAAACTTAATTAAAACTGCACGTGTGGCAGTGACCTTTATGGAAAACTGCGTGGGATTTTTTAAATTATTCAAACCTAGTAGTATTTATGGTAATGGAAAATAAGAATGAAAGTGTCGATAAGGTTAACTTCTATTTGAATATTTATAAAAATGAGAATAAAATAACCCTCTGTTTTTTATACAATCAATATTAAATTAAATTGATTTATTAATTTAGGTAATTACACACCCATTGCCAGTACAAAATTAACAATATCAAATAAGTAGTTAAAATTACACCTTAAATTAAAATCAAATTAAATTAAATGTCAGAACATATAATTAAATCAATTAAATCAATTCAATCAATTCAATCAATTCAATCAATTCAATCAATTCAATCAATTCAATCAATTCAATCAATTCAATCAATTCAATCAATTCAATCAATTCAATCAATTCAATCAATTCAATCAATTCAATCAATTCAATCAATTCAATCAATTCAATCAATTCTATCAATTCAACCAATTCAATCTGATTCGGGTAGATTGCTAAAAAATCTAATTGGTCCGTCAGTTAGTTTACCAAAAAATATTGGACAAGTATTTTTTTTTGTCAAGTAAACAAAAAACCGGCTCAGAACGTGTCGGACTTGGCACATTTAAGGTTCCGTACCGAATGAGGTAATTTCAAAGAAAAAGTCTGATTTATCAATATATTGGTATTAGCTAGTGAACAGGCTTTGGGGTGTTTTCCTAGTCCCTTCCTTGTTTTAAATTTACCGCCACTTGTACTCGTTCCTCGCTGTGAGTGAACGACAACGCATCACTCCCGCCATCTGACGGCGTGAAGAATCAGATTCGGTTTGAACTCAACGCCGGCCGGCCACAATTCCACGCGCGCGGTAAAACCACAAAAAACCTGGTGAAATACGACTGCTACTGATACAGTGTGGTGATCTCCTGGTTCCCAAGATCCTGTGAGTACCTGACCTCTTTCAATTTATACCCTTTAGCCTGTTTCTTGGTAGGAAAAAAGCGTCTTTGGCTCCACGCGATACACAATCAGCTAGTAAAATATACGTACCTAATAATAAACATTATTACCAAAATGGGCAGTTAAAAAATTCTTCGGAACAAAATTTTGTGACAGACAACGGACACGAGAGTGACAGCAATACTCAAAGTGTCTAAACGGAGCCCTCCGTTTGGAAACTTTGGGTACGGAACTCTAAAAATGCGGACGATACAGTGCGTTGTAGTTGCGTTGTAGCAACAAGTTTTTTGATAATGTAACTTTCGGACTAATCTGCATCTGCCTAGCTTTTTCCCAACTATCTTGGGGTCGGCTTCCAGTCTAACCGGATGCAGCTGAATACCAGTATTTTACATGGAGCGACTGCCTATCTGACCTCCACAACCCAGTAACTGGGTAATACGATACCCCTTTTTTTTTTTTTTTGGGGGGTGAGAAATCATCCTATGACTTCTTCCGCTCTAGGGTGGAGCGGAAGGGTGTGTCAGACTCTTACTGACTAAAACCCACCCCTGTTCCTCCCTGCCTCGAGTGCCCAGGGGCGAGGTAACTCTTTCGAATTTATCCTCCACCCCCGGGCAGGCATCGGCCGTGGCAGGCCCCTTCTCTTTGCTGACAACTCTTTGAGGCGCGCGTGGAACACTACGCGCCGTCGACTCTCGGGCCTGGTGCTGATCGGAAGGCGAGTTACCCACTACTCGCCGTCCGCAGGCCCGGGTAATACGATACCCCTTGGTAAGACTGAATGTCAGACTTTCGGGCTTCTGACGACTCGTAACGACTGTCAAAGATCCACGATTGACATCCGGGACCAACGGCTTAACGTGCTTTCCGAGGCACGGAGGAGTCTCGGTATGTAAAGATCCACCACCCAACCCACACCAAAGACCCATCCACGGACCAACCCCGGCAAGCGTAGCTTAACCTGATGGATCGACCCGTGCGGCTGTTATTACTTTAGCCACGAGCTCCTAACTCCGTAACTTTCGGACTAAATAGAATTAATGTTTTTGTACCCAGAAATCATTCGTATTTTTAACCGACTTTCGAAAAAGGAGGAGGTTCTATGTTCGACTGTATGTATGTTTTTATTTTTTATTTTATGTATGTCCGCCGATTTCTCCGTCAGTTGTGGGCCGATTTTCAAAATTTTTTTTTATGCGAAAGAATATACTCCAAAATCAAATCAAATTCAAAATTGCTTAAGCGCTTTTTGAGAAACTGAACAAAAACGAAAAATACGTTTACCTCGATGACGTTTTGGTGTACTCCAAACGTTTAAATTCCACGTTCTATGTTATACAACTAAAAAGTGAAAAATAAAAAACTTTATTACAAAAAAAAACAACCGACTTAAAAAAATAACTTTTATTTCGGAAGTCGGTGTCAAATAACGAAGAAGTAAATTACAAACACCGACTTCCCAAATTAAAGTTATTTTTTTTAATTTTTAGTGTATTTTTTTTTAAAGTCGGTTGTTTTTTAAAGAATTAAGGTTGACCCTGTTAGAAGGGTACCTCTTTGTGGGTTGTCTATTGAATTTATATTTTCAGTAATTGTTTTCTCAGCCCAATACAATAATCAAATGAATTTTGATTTGTAATGACTAGCGAGATTATACTGCTTGACGTAGAAACTGCGTCCTCATACTTCGTTCTGTTAGATCCTCCGGGGAATACTCGTAGAATAAAATAGAAAACATTTATTCGACACAGACATACAATTATTGGTAGGTAGAGTTATTTTTGTACTTGCGATACGTTGTCTTAAAATGGACACTCCCGTAATCCCGGGATTTGAAATACATATTATTAAATAAGTTAGAAATTACTTTTGTATAGACAACTATCAATAACCATTACAAACTTATTCTAATAAAAAAATATTAAATTATTTTTTCGAATCCCGGAGTTCCACTTAGAATCCCGGGGAATGTCCATATTAACATCAACGTTTGCGGTCATTGAACCAAAATAATTCTACCTATTCCAATCGCTAGACATAACACAACAGCCACAAATACAAAGTAAAATATAGTATTAATACCTACGGAATGATACAATAAAATTGCGCTGAGCGTGCCCACACCAGAAGGGTTATCATCTCAGTGTTTGCTGGGTGTCAGACGGGCGTCTGACACCCAGCAAACACTGAGATGGTAGCGCTGGTTTTCAGTTTGCACCCTGCAGTGATACACGGACGAGGGACTATATTCGGAAGTTAGACTACAGCATCTTTGGCGGCGACCTCTCGCGCCCGTCCCTGGTTCAGGCCATGGTACGGAGCGAGAGGGAATGAGAAGCAGTCTCCGCCTTCTGCGAAGCAGTAATGCTCGCGAAGGCGGAGGCGGCTCGCGTGAGGGAAGCTCCCGGCCGCTACCACCGCAGGAGAGGTACTGGGCGTAGGACATCGCGAAACGATCTCCGGCCACCGTAGATCCGGGCCTGCGGACGGCGAGCAGTGGGTAGCTCTCGCCGTCCGATCAGCACCAGGCCCGTGAGTCGAAGGCGCGTAGTGTTCCACGCGCGCCTCAAAGAAATTAGTATCAGCCACCACTGATGAGGCCCATCATGGCTGGTGCCTGCATGCCTAGAGGTAGCGGATAAATTCTGAAAATGAGTTACCGCACCCCTGGGCACTCAGGCAGGGAAGGAACAGGGGTGGGGTTTAGTCAGTAAGAGTCTGACACGCCCTCCCGCTCCACCTAGAGCGGGAGAATACATTGAATAATTTCCCACACCCCACCCCAAAAAAAAAAAAAAAGACCACAGCATCTTTCTTCAAATTCTTCAACTTCTTACTATCATCAGTTACAGCATAAATATTTAGAACTGTGATATGGGCCATGGTAACGAAGGTCATGTACCGCAGACGCTGACAACAGGCAGGCTAAACACATCTCACCGCTCCATTGAACCGAGATGAATATTAAATTACTTTGTATCGAACTTCAATCAAATCTCCTTAGCAGAGTAGGATACTTAAGTACCTTAGCATGTAATCTGTGATAGGATACTTGCGTGGGCTTAGGTAGACCGCTTCAGAGCATATTACGTACCTATGTAAGGAGGTCTATATACAGGGTGTAAAAAGACACATCACATAGGCATCAACTACGCATACTGTAAGTACGTCTAACAAAGTAGCTTTGCGTAAAAATTATTGCTGGGAAACGACTTTTATTTTTAGGTATGAAAAAAAAACAAATTTTTATTGCGCGCAATGTAACGCGAACGCAGGCAAGTAGAGTTAAACCCCGCCCCTTCCTTCTAAGCCACGTAGGTACTTGTCGGATACGTTTGATATTCATTGCGTATGCGTTTGCAAATGCAAAATTCAGGTAATGTTCGTTTGGAACTTAGAATTCATTTTCCTAAAAAAAAATAAAAAAAATAGCGACTTTGACCTTCAATATCTCCAGAACCAGTGGATTCCCAGGTATGGTCTAGTGGAAAAAAAAATCTAATTAATGGGTGGAATATGTGGTGTGGTGTGGTGTGGTGTGGTGTGGTGTGGTGGTGTGGTGTGGGTGCGGTGTGGTGTGGTGTGGGTGTGGGGTGGTGTGGTGTGGTGTGTGCGCGTGCCTATCAACAATAAAAAAAAAACTGTCTTTTTTTTACATCCGTTATCCATCAATGTTTATTTTTATTTATTTATTTATTTATGCACACACAAAAACAATTACAAGAGAAAAATGAACAAATACAGATAGAAGAGCACAAAGGTGCTGCTTATTTCAAAAGAAATTTCTTCCAGCAGACCTGCGACTGGAAAGTTGGTTGAGAAATGTAGACACAGTGTGTATAAATAGATATAGAAACATAAAGTAGACTAGAATAAACTAAATATTTCATACATAAAATATACCTAATACATAATTAAATATAAAATAAATATCAATAATAAATTTAATCACGGAATGGTGGAGAGGTAATGCTCTTTGACTAGTTTCTTGAATTGGTAGACAGTTTTAGAATCACAGATTGAGTTAGGTGGAAGTGAGTTCCACAATCGTACCGCATGAACAGAGAAGGAGTGGGAATAGAAGTGGGTTTTATGGGATGGGAAATTGAGATGATGCTTAAGGCGGGATCTACAAGGGGCGTCGGCAGGGCGAGTGAACGAAAAACGATCACGCAGGTAGCCAGGATATTTAGGATTACAAAGGATGTTGTACAGGAGACATAATATCCGAGTGTTCCTGCGATGACGGATAGGGAGCCACTTGAGATCCTTGCGAAACTGAGAAACATGGTCGAATTTCCTTAGACCAAAAACAAAACGAATGCACAGGTTTTGCAAGCGCTCAAGCATGTTTAAGAGCTCCTCAGTGGCATCCAGATAGCAGGCATCAGCGTAATCAATGATCGGCTGAATTAAGGTTTGAGCTAAAGTAATTTTAGTTTTAAAGGGTAAGAAACTTTGCAGGGATTTTATAGAGTGGAAGGTGAAGTGTACTTTTCGACTAACCTCGTTCACTTGAGCTCGCCAAGAACGGTTGTTGTCAACTAAGACACCGAGATTCTTAGCCAAGTCGGTGTATGCAATGATTGAGCTGTTAAGGGATAATGGCGTCAATCTGGAAACGTCAAGCGCAGTGCGGTAATACCGACTGCCTATGATCATAGCCTGGGACTTCGAAGGATTAATCTGTAGCCCGTAAGACTTAGCCCATTGATTAATACGCTCCAGGTCATGATTCATGGCATTAACCGCTGAGTCCGCGTCAGCAAGCAAGAAATGACGATAAAGCTGCAAATCGTCTGCGTAAAGATGAAAATTAGAAGTGATAACCTTAGTGACAGTATTAATGAAAATAGAGAAAAGAAGTGGAGAGAGAACGCCACCCTGAGAAACACCAGCAGTGAGATCACTCCAATTAGAGAAAATCTCGTCAAGGCGAACACACTGAGAGCGACCCCGAAGGTAGGAGTCAAGCCAGGATAAGGCAGAGGAAGAGAAGTTAATAGAACGAAGGACTCCAAGCAGTATGTCAAAATCCACTGAGTTGTACGCACAACTGAAATCAAGTAGAACTAATAAAGTAAGAGATTTATTGTCCATAGCCCAGCGGATGTCGTCAGTGACTTTCAGAAGTGCAGTTACAGTGCTGTGACCAGCACGAAAGCCAGATTGTAAAGGGGAAATAAGAGCATTTGACGTTAGGTATCTAGAAATTTGACCATGAACAATGTGTTCGAGAACTTTAGAAAGAAAAGGTAGAATGGAGATGGGTCTGAAATGAGAGAAGGACGAAGGATTGTTTATTTTGGGAAGAGGTATTATGTGTGCCTGTTTCCAGGCTGAAGGAAATGTGCCAGAGAATAAGGAATAATTGAAAATATGAGTGAGAATGGGAAGCAGTTGAGGGAGAACAGGTAATATCATCCTGGAACACAGATTGTCATGGCCCACAGCAGAAGAGGAGATAGCAAGAAGAGATTTTTTAACATTATCTTCAGAGACAGAACTAAGATTAAAAATTGGACAATTCGGTAACGGCAATTTGGAGAGCTCAAGCAAAGTAGAAGTTTTGACACTTAGGTCCAGAGAGACAGGAGGAAGAGAAAAGTGCCTATTAAGAGCACTCAGGTCAACATCTTTACACGTGTTAGTAGGAGATTTGCCGATACCGACTGACTTCAGGAATTTCCAAACCTGGGAGGACTTGCGATCTACAAGAGATTCATGAAAATAGCGTCCTTTTGCATCTCGACACAGACGATTGCAGCTGTTACGCAGAGCTTTGAACTGAACAAGATTTTTTTCTGTGGGTCTACGCCTGTACCTACTCTTCGCCTTGTCCTTACAAGCAATAGCACTTTTTATTGCCGAAGTCATCCACGGAGCAGGATTATGTTTAATTTTTATCCGCCGACGCGGAGCATGTTTCTCATATAGACTCAGCAGTTTGCAATTGAAGTTGTTCACTTTATCATCGACACTGGCGCTTTCGCTAACAGAGGTCCAGTCGATATCACCTGCATCACGCGTCAACGCCTCCAGATCTAAACCATTATAATTACGAAGATAGCAGAAGCGGGGTTTACGTTTGGGAGGTCGGATACGATATGAAAGATAGATAAGGTCATGATAAGAGAAAGTCGCAGTGAGCTACCCAAACTCAGAACATTGTGAGGCGAAGATACGATCATTAAGTCCAGAAGAGAAGGTGTACAGTTTGGAAAGTTATGGGTCGCAGAAAGTGTAAAATATCAAGATTAAAAGAAGATAAGAGAGAACGGAGTTTGTGTGAACGTGAGTCATCTCTAAGCAAACATGTATTAAAATCACCCATTAAAATAACATGCTCGTACGATGGGCAAAGATTATTTAAAGATGATTCTAACGAGTCAAAGTAGTCGATGTGTAGATTAGGGGAGTAGAATACCGCAAGCAAAATTTTGGAGTGATGTACGGTAATCTCCAGGAACAAGAATTCAGCCGACCCAGAGTACTGAGAAGGAGATGCACTAATAATTTTGTGCGGTATATCAGCACGTACGTAAATGGCGACACCACCACCGGGTCCCTTGCCGGTCCTGTCATTTCTGACAAGAACAAAGCCAGGCAGAGCATAGTGTTATGTTACTTAATGTTACATAATGTTATGTTACTGATTGCTCAAAGCAAAGCATAAGCTTTGCTCAGTATCTTCTAAGAATCTTAATTTTTAGAAGTAAGATCCTTCAATGTGTATACGGGGTGTAAAGGAAAGGTGTGGTCCTATTTTAAGAACTGCATCTGCCAAGCGATATGAACAACTTTCTTCAAGAAAACCTAAGGGAATAGTACTTTTTTTTTACTCTCCATACAAATATTGATCAGCAGATGATAACTTTGTATGGAAAGTCCAATTTTTTTTTTTTGGAAAATTCTATTTTATCCTAGAGAAAGTTGTTCATTTCCATGTGCAGAACCGTTTCTTAAAATATGACCACACTTTTCCGTTACACCCTGTATGTTCCTGAAAAGTTTCATGTATTTGGATTGTGAGGGGAAGGCATAACGAACTCTTTTCAAAGATATTTCTCGCCAATTGATTGACACTTTGCGTGACCAGAGGGCCGGATCGTTCTTCGCCCTAGAAATTAGCCTTGCCATTCAACGTGGCAATGCTACCAGTCTTCTGGGCATGTTTCCGGCTTGCCCAGAAGACAGTGATGTGGAGGAGTACTTCGAGGCCTAAGTATATTCTATTTTTGTCTGTAGTTAGGTTTATAAATAGTTAGTTAATATTTAGGTAACATTTTAAAGGTATTTTTTACTTGTACATAGAGTTATATATCATCATTCTCCTGCCCTTATCCCAATTTATTTGGGGTCGGCGCAACATGTCTTTTTCTTCCATACTCCTCTATTAGTCGTCATCTCTGTAGTCACCCCTTTTTTACCCATATCCTTTTTATCTTTTTTTCACATAGAGTTATATATAAAGGAATAAATTTAAAGAGGAATAAATAATTTTATAAATCTGATTCCAGGCAAGCCTCAGCGTCACCTTATGCCCAGAGGACACGGTGGAGCATACGGTGGAGCTGTGCCCCGCTTGAGCGGAGCACCGCCGTGCCCTCGTGGAGGCGATCGGTGGCAGCGAACTTTCGCGCCCGGCCCTGGTCCAGGCCATGGTACCTACTTTTAGTTAGTAAAAGTCTGACACGCTTTCCTGCTCCACCCAGAGCGGCAGAGGTCTTTGGATGATTTTCCATCCCACAAAAAAAAAAGCGTCACCTTATACTTGATAATTCAGGTTGGTGATCTATGATATTGGGTATGAGAGATGAACTCAGTATTTTGTAATACAAGGCTCTTTGGGTTTGTGAATGTACACCAATTTAAAAGTGGATATGAGTTTTAAATAAGTTGGAAAATTAAGTATTTCGTTAAATTTTTATATGTATGTTGTCTAAATTGCACGAGCCGTAGTGCAGGCTTAGTGATTGGCATTGGGACTACTAATCATGGATACCATGCCTGCATTTTCTACAAATGCAAACTTACTTCAAAACTTTATAAAAATACATTTAAGGTTACCGACATAACAGATGACCTGGTGAGGGTCGCGGGTAGCCGATGGAAGCGAGACGCGCAGGACCGGTCGTTAAGGCGAAACTTTTAGGGAGGTTTATGTCCAACAGTGCACATCTTTCGGCTGAAATAATGATGATAAATAAACTCACGCTTTTTTCCCATGTGGCTAGGCAGAATAGCGCAACTTTTTTGGAAGTGAAAACTTCTTTCGGCGCATTCATTTTTGAGATGGGAAAAACTATTTATCAAACTCGCCACCGACACCAACACCGACACCGACACCGCTACGCGATGCATAGCGGATTGAAGTGAAACCTTCTTTAAGCACATTGGGCATTTTGTTCAAGTTTTCACTTCTGTCGGCACTCCCGGAGTGCCACTCTTTTTGTATAGGGTGACTAGTAATTAGTGACCGATACTTAAACACGCGATTGTACTCATGAATATAAACAACTTTCCCAAAAAAACTATTTTTTTATACTTATTCACTTTTATCACAATAACAACAGTTTGAAATACGCGCGCGCGCGAGGGCAGGGTCCGCTGCAATCAGCTGTTAGACGCGGTCTCGTATCGTACAGAGCACGGCTCGCAAGCCCGCTCGGCCGGGCACCACGTGCTGTTTTCGGTGTACCTAAGCAGTGTACGAGTAGGTACCTACATGTTTCGATTGTTGCTAAATAAAAAAAATATTTTCAAAGACAGCGTGTTTGACTAATACTTTTAAGATGCAACGTATGTCCGCAACTACAAAATATCTAGGAACGCGCGCGCCGTAACATTAAAGTTGGCACAATCTATCAGCTGATAGTCTGACCTGGGGAAAGGGCAAATGTACTAGTAGTAGCGTCTACGCTCCACCGCCGCCCGCACCGCTCCCTTTGCCTCAGTGCTAACAGCTGATCGCGGCGGTCACTGCCCTCACGCGCGCGCGAATTACAAACTGTTGTTATTGTGTAAAAAGTGAACACGTATAAAAAAAAAGTTTCTTTGGGAAAGTTGTTTGTAATCATGAGCAAAATCACGTGTTTAAGTAACGGTTACTAATTACCAGTCACCCTATATAAAAACGTTGCCCCACACTAGGAATGGCTCCTGTATCGTGGGTGCGTTCACAAACATTTAAACACACGTACACAAGACACCAAGACCCGGAACAACTATCTGTAGGCCATACAAATATTTGTTCCGTGAAGGGATCGAACCCGCGACACGCAGCGCAGCAGTCGGACGCTCAACCACTGCGCCAACCGTGTCGTCAAAATAATAATAATAGTAATAATTTTTATTCAGACAGCCATTGATCCATTTCGTATACATTTGCATTTATATTGTTAGTATGAGCTTAAAAAGTATGTTAGTACCTAATAACTAAGAGATACTTAGTCCTCTGGGTGGCTAAAGTAATAACAGCCGCACGGGTCGATCCATTAGGTTAAGCTACGCTTGGCGGGGTTGGTCCGTGCATGGGTGACCATGTTTACATACCGAGACTCCTCCGTGCCTCGGAAAGCACGTTAAGCCGTTGGTGCCGGCTGTCAATCGTGGATCTTTGACAGTCGTTACGGGTCGTCAGAAGACCGAAAGTCTGACAACCAGTCTTACCAACGGGTATCGTAGGTATTACCCAGTTACTAGGTTGTGGAGGTCAGATAGGCAGTCGCTCCATGTAAAATACTGGTATTCAGCTGCATCCGGTTAGACTGGAAGCCGACCCCAAGATAGTTGGGAAAAGGCTAGGCAGAACACATTTAGTCCTCTGGGTGAGGCTCCACACCAGTGGGCTGTCTAACTTATTGCCTATTACCTTCAGGATGCTGTTACTGCTCCCACGCAATCTGTTTAGCAGTGAGGCTGTCTTTTTGCGCCAGGTGGCACCAAAAAAAATGCCACGATCCTTACTCCTTGTGCCACGTTTACATCTCCTCATCATAAATAATTAAAATTGTTACTTTAAAATCTACCAACATCTGCCCGCACAATCTCACTTCAATAAATCAGTTAATAGTAAAGGTATCCGACGAAAACGATTAAAAACAAACAAACAAACAAACAGTCGCGCTCGTAAAGGTCGCCGGCTCTTATCAGCGACATCGCACGCTACGCCGACACTCACACCCAGTTTATATTCCGACTAACAATCGGGGAATAAACAAAAAATGTTATTGATCAGGACTTGCGAGGGAATTGTATACAGCCCGTAAATACCTTTTAAAAAGAAAAAAAATTAAAGTATATTGGTAGAAAAAACCGGCCAAGTGCGAGTCAGACTCGCGCATAAAGGGTTCCGTACCATCGTACAAGATTAAACGCGGCTATACTTGTTGCCATTATTAAGATCGAGCAAAAAAATCCAAAAAGAAAAATACGTTTCTTGTAGGTGTGCTCCCTTTAATTTATTTTTATTATTTGTTGTTATAACGGCAACAGAAATACACATTCTGAGAAAATTTTAACTGTACCTATTACGGATCATGAAATACAGCCCGCTGACAGACAGACGGACGGATAAACGGACAGCGGAGGCTTAGTTATAGGTCCCGTTGGTTCGAGTATGGGACCCTAAAAAGCAAAATCGCCAAAGAAATAATCGATTTTGGAGAAAAGTGCAACCTCATTTCAGTATTTAAGAAAAACTCTTGCTTAAGGCCCTTAAGGTGAATGTTCCAGGGTATCCCGCGAAATTCAAATTTTCTTACTTTTTTTGCAATTTGCAGGTCAGTGCCAGGTTGTATGTTGGTCAAAATTTGATACGCGGCCGTAGCAAGTACGTATTTACACAACTGTAATCATTAAAATCATTAATACAACTCTCTCAGTTAGAATTGATGTCAAATGTAAGTATTTCATGAAATAATGACATTAATTCTAACTGAGACAGATGTAGTGATGATTATAATTCTATAAATACATACTTGCTACGGCCGCGAATTAAATTTTGACCAAGATACAACCTGACACTGACCTGCAAATTGCAAGAAAATTTGAATTTCGCGGGCTACCCTGGAGCATTCACCTTAAACAGAGGTTTCTGTGTTCTAGTTTAATGGAAAGGTTTGGCAGGTTTCAGGCAAAAGTAGAGTTTGACAAATTCTTACCTTAAAATTAATTCTTAATTCTGAAATATCTTTCCATGTTCGTTTCAATATAGTACTCCGATATTTCTGTATAACCTAGCTTCGATTTTGTGTTCCACCATAAAAAGTTATGTCGTATACTAACAGTTACAGAATTGTGAAGCACGTTATATTTCTTTATATCTGTAACCAACACACACGTGGAAAGATTTATAATTTTCCGGGAGGAAGTCCTTGACTGTGGCTTACCGTCTCTTTGCCCACGGTATTGATAGTCCAAGATCCCAGAGCCGCCAGAAATTACGTATTTACTTTGAACGTAAAAATAAAATAAAATAAAATAGCCTTTTATTTCATTGCTTGAATTATTAAAAAAAAACATTTTGAAACATGCAATCATAATAATTTAAGAAAAATGAACATTTAAAATCACTTAAATAATGACAATAAAATAACATTTCTATTTAAATTACAAACAAATAATATGAATTACAAACAATAAATATTGCATGCACTTTAAACGTAAGTACGCGAATGTAAAATTATGATCAACATGTAAAAAAAAAACTTTTTTACATGCAATAGAACCGACTTCCAAAAAAAGTGCAAAATAACTTTAATTTCGGATGTCGGTATTTCTGGTTCTGTCCCTTCGTTTTTTGACACCGACTTCCGAAATTAAAGTTATTTTGGACTTTTTTTGAAAGTCGGTTCTATTTTTTGTAAAAGTTTTAATATTTCAGTTTTTAGTGGTGATTCCCCATTAAATTGTGTAAACACTACATACATCGCAGTTGTTACTGTCATTTTTTGAAAAGTTCCGTTGTCTGTCTCCGAAACTGATCATCTTATATGAAATTTAAATGGGACCATTTCGGAAGAAAGCCCTTTCGAACAAAAAACGATTTTTGCAAATTCGTATATACCTATGACGGAGTTATGCATGAACATTCATAAAAAAAAATACAAACATCCGAATTGATAACCTTAAAAAGCCCGGGTCTACGGTGGCCGGAGGTCGTCTCGCGGCGCCGGAAGCCCCAGGCGTATCCTGAGGTGGCCGCTGTTGAGGGCGTGAGGGCGACTCCGTTGTTGAGTCTCCCTCACCCATGCCGCCTCCCTCGTCCCTCCTTCGCAGAAGGAGAAGATGGCTTCCCATTCCCTCTCGCTCCGTACCATGGCCTGAACCAGGACAGGGCGCGAGAGGTTGCAACCGCCTATCGCATCCACGAGGACACGGCGGGGCTCCGCCCAAGCGGGGCAGACCTCCACCGTATGCTCCACCGTGTCCTCTGGGCGATCCGCGCAGTGGAAACTCCCGGGCGTCTCCTCCCGCCCGATCCGAACAGGAACCTCCCGAAACACCCGTGTCCGGTGAGGACCTGCGTCAGGCGGAAGGTGAGGGCGCCGTGGCGCCTCTCCAACCACTCCTCAAAGAGGTGCCCCTCTACCGCCGCAATGGTGGCGTACCGAGCGCTGGGTTGCGACAACGCGTCAAAAGAGTATAACTTCAAAAAAAGTTAGCAGGTATACGTTCGATTCAAAGTACATCCAAACACTACTCAATTCCACACATTTTGCTATCAGAAAATAAGTTTTGTCTGGTGGCTCTGGGATCTTAGACCAAAAGTCACCGTGAATCCTCACACACAATCAAAGAACTCTACCTCTGTGTCTACGTTTTGTCTTTCCTCTTCGAAATCATTATTGCATAAATCATTTACCTCTTACAATTCTAAATCAGCCTAGCTAGTTCTAACAAGCTTCGATCCTTGGATAAAGCTCACAGCTCGAAAACTCCAGTCGGATTGGTTAGCACAATAAGCGTAGCACTAGAACATAATCTCTGAACATGGGAAGTTGCATCTCAATTATTCATGTGTTGCCACCTTGAAAAGCGCCGCGATTGATGATAGCACTTTGATAAGGACATAGACTATGCAGGGTAAGCATGGAATCGGGAAAGTTGAATTATGCCTAATGATTACATATTTTAACTAATTAGATTTAAATTGCTTTCAGATAACTTTAGGACTGTTTGTGTGTGTAAGTGGAACTCTGGATAGAGTGATATTCATCAGTGATAACAATAGGTTATTTGATTTATTTTTTATTATTTATTTATTTTAAGTACATAAATCAATCTTTTGTATTCAAGATGTTGATACAAACTTATAAAATACTTAACTAACTTTAATAAAAACAAAAACTCCTAACTAAATAAAACTTACAATATGGCGTCAAAAAATTCCTCCACATCACTGTCTATTGGAAGTGTGCCCAAAAGACTGGCGGCATTGCCACGTTGTATGGCAATGCTTAACCTCTGGCCGAGGAAAATGCCAGCCCTTGGGTCACGCGAGGTGTCAACAAGGCGTTTACATAGATTTTTGAATAGTAAATGAGCACTTGGACCCCACGGCCCAAGGGTTTCAACCCCAAACGGCTCGAAAATGTATTAAAAAAGTAACTTTTTCCAAAATCGAAAGAATTTTTCAAATCCGTTCAATATTTAGTAAGTTCTAACTTGACCATTTGGTCAAGTATCAGAAAAAGGATGCACACCAGTGTGTGCACTGTGAATCCTTCTGATATATAACATCTTTTCTCTCGTTTTCCTGCAATCTGAGGGAGTGCACTTCAATTCAACTGGAGAACCAGAGAAATCACGTCCCCAAATATTAATATATAGAATTCTGGATTAATTAAACCCAAAGTCACGTAGATTTTGGATTTTGGACCCAAAGACATTACCTGCCAGGATTGCGAGCATGTTTAAAGTGTCCACGACTCTGAAACGCAAAGGTAACTAAAGGAACACGGGTTTTAGTCAGTAAGAGTCTGACACGCCCTCCTGCTCCACCCAGAGCGGGGGAAGTCAGCTGATGATTGGATTGAACAAAAGGTATTTATATATATATATATATTAATAAGAATGTAGATATCAGGTCTTCTTCTTCTTAGTCTATGCGAAATAAAACGAAGTTGTGAAAGGCTTTAGCATTTCTGTCGAATAAAAAAGTACTGTTGAGCAAATCGAATTGTATTTTTAATTAGGCAAAAGCCAGGGGTTTAAAAGGACAGGACACTTTATCGCAGTTGGATGAGAAGAAAACGTTCGATTTGGAACCATAAGCCGAGTAATGTAGAGTTATTTTCTTTTTCTAGAATAAAAAACCTGGTTTTTCCTTTAGATTGTAAGTGTAAACTTTTTATAGTAGAACTTAGAATAAAGCCTGGAATACACATGCTACTAAAAGACCACGCTTGTTTGCTACTAGGTAGTATGCTCATTTGTAGCATGCTCTCAGAGTGTCTACATTTGCTCATGAAAGCACAGACCTCAGTAGCATACTTATTAAAACGGAACAGGGGCTGCGATTCTCCATACAAATGTATTCCCCTTTTTTCTTCCTGAATAATGCCTCTAGAGCTTATGCACACAGGGACGTGTCAACACACACACACACACACACACACACGACACGTCCCTGTCATTTCCTTTTTTTCAGCAACTAATCAGTAAAGAAAATATGACCCTCCAAAAATTACACAAAATGGCTCTATTTTTACCGCCGTTCTTAGAAGACTACCAGACAAATTAGAAAAGTTTAAACATAAAACATTTAATACTCTTTCTTAAAAATTTAGTGCCAAAAATAATTGAATCGGCTCAGTTTTCGAGGAGAAAAAAGGGGAATACGAAACGTCGATCTCGTCAAAAATTTTGTGATAAAATCGGTCTGAGTTGCAGCTGTCCCTATCGCACTCTACAGGGGCAGGCTTGAGGGAGCACGATGGCAATAGTTTCATCAAATACCTATTTTGTAAATTCCTCGTAGGCTCTGTTCCCTCTTAAGAGCATACTCCTTTGTAGCACGTCTGTAATACACATGCTCATTATTTAGCATTCAAAATGGACGTTTCTTTGCGGAATAAATTAAGTACAGTAATATTATTACTTTCAACACAGTTAATTAATATACATTCCATAAACATTCATAATTTCTATAAAGAAATATAAAATTTAAAGTTTGGTCATCGCCCCATCGAGCCATCGTGACTACGCAAACAAATCAAGTAGCATGCTAGCATAGAACGCGTTCAGACTTGCTTTGGAACTACCCCCCCTCTCACTTGCGCCTCACGCCGTGTGCTAGTAAGCACGAAAAAATAGACCGGCTTGCGATGAAGTAGCGTGCTCATTCACAAGCATGCTCTTTTCGTATACACGTGCTAATTGTATGCTACTACGTAGCATGTGTATTCCGGCCCTAATGAATATGAAATAGCGTTAGTATTCTAACCTATTCTTAAAACTTTTCCAGCTTTTATTTAGCAAGTTTATTTCTAGGCCTTCATTTTTAGACGTCCAAGTAAGACATTTCTGTCAACTTTAGCCTGAAAGATGAGGTTTGTGTCAAGCTTCTTGTGAATAAATTCATCTGAAAGTCTTTTTACGTGACTTTCTGTACTTTTTTATTGAGCTACTAAAAACTTTATTTTTAGGTTATGGCAGTTTTCTTTATTCTAAAAAGAGTGGTCACTTTTTTGTTGGTCCCCACTGTACATTTTAACTTTCAGGAGGCACTATCATCATAATTAATTCAGCTGGAATACGCCCATTGCTGGACATAGGCCTCCACCACTAAGTGAATGAAAAATGTGCGTCTCGCATCCATCGGATTCCTGCGCCCCTCACCAGGTCATCGGTCCAACTTGTGCGAGGCCTTCCAATGCTGTGTCTTCTGATTCGTGGTCACCACTCCAGAAACTTTCGGCCCCATCGACCATCTGTTGTGCGAGCAATGCTCTGCCACTTCAGTTTGGCATTTCTTCGAGCTATAATTACATAATTAAACGAACTTACCTGAAGTGAAGTTCTATTGTAATTATACGAAGGGCTTAGTCCGAGATATCTTCTATATTTACTATGTAGTTCCACAATCCTCGCATTGTGTGTGCCGCGAATATTTAGAGCAAAGCGAAAAGCTTCGTATCCAAGCAGACATATGCCTGCTGACAACACTATATCTGTAACTCATTCATTCAGAGCATTATTAAAGGATAATGATATCCAACCTGACTCTAGGGATATTATAAATGATAATGATAAGGGCGGGTGGGAGCCCAGTATCTCGGACTAAGCCCTTCGTATAATTACAATAGAACTTCACTTCAGGTAAGTTCGTTTAATTATGTAATTATACTCAGGCTTAGTCCGAGATATCTTCTATATTCACTATGTAGATGTTCAGAGAATTGTTGGAAATCATTGCATGGTTTATATAGTATACAATTAAACACTTATTAAAGATCTAAACAAAAGAATTTATATGATTTATCACATCAATCTAATCATAGGTAACTAGTTAATGTAATTCTAATTAATCGACTACCAATCTTTTATTTTACAATTGGTTTTTGTTAAAGTGTCAAGTACTTTACTTTTCTGTATTTAAATAATAATAATAAACCTGTCTTATCCAACGACTAATTGTTTGGTTACTGACACAGCCAGTTTTTTTTTTTTTTTTTAATAAGTAAGTGAATTATTCTGGGTCAGTGAATTCTATGTTATTCAATCGGATAACTGACAATGATTGTATACATTAAGCAGTAGTAAGAGCTAACAAAATTACCAATTTCTTAGTTAGTTTTTTCTAAGTTAAGGCTACTATCTGGCAACCATTTCTGAATATGATTCCGGACAACAGATAGATCCCATGTATCATTATACTTAGGTCTAAAAAGTTTCAATTTGAAAACACCTTACAAATCTCTTCATCTGTATATCTGTTCCTAAACTTGTATCTACTATAATTAGAGACAGAGCGCTGAACGGCACGTGTTAAGAGTAGCGTATGTTAACATTTCTGTGAGAAATTTTAAACTCTAGTATGGACCACTCATATACATTTTCCCAGTTACAAAACTTTTTAAGTGCTGCTGTTTATTGTTTAATAGTTTTTTGTGATAAGGAAGCTAAAGCTACAATGACATTTTTTTTTTTTTTTTTATCGTTTCCTTGCTAAGATGCCAGGAAAAAACTGTTGTAGTATAACTTCGTCCTGAAAGGTGGTAGCACTTCCGAAATTGTCAATTCGTTAATAAAGGGGTACCAGGTTTGTAAGGTCCATGGAAGAAAAACTAAAAAAAACCTTTTTACAAAAAAAAATACAACCGACTTCCATAAAATAATACTAAAAAATGCAAAATAACTTTAATTTCGGAAGTCGGTGTTTCTAGTTTGGTTTCTTCGTTATTTGACACCGACTTCCGAAATTAAAGTTATTTTGCATTTTTTAGTATTATTTTATGGAAGTCGGTTGTATTTTTTTTGTAAAAAGTTTTTTATTTTTCACTTTTTAGTTGTTTTACCCCATTCTAAAACTAAATTAATAGTAAAGTTATGCCCGAATTGATAGCCCCAAAAATAGGGAATTTGAACGTAGTTGGTGAAATTAGGGTGTATCAGGGTGAACTGTACAAATCTGTATACCCCTTCAGAGCGCATCAGCGTGATGTAATGTTGTGGAGTGGTGAAAACAATATACAGACATGCGATTGCAGCAATTCTGGAAGGTTTGCTATCATTTATTGAAGAGTTCCGTTGTGTATCTCCGAAGTCCTTCATCAGATCTTCACCAAATTAAAATGGGACCAAATGTAAAGCAACAGCTTTCAAATAAAAAAAAAATCTTCAAAATCGGTTCACGTAGTTAGAAGTTATGAGGTAACACACATAAAAAAAAAAAAAAAAAAAATACAGTCGAATTGAGAACCTCCTCCTTTTTTTGAAGTCGGTTAAAAACCTGTTGCCTCATCACAAATAATTTTTTCCATACATTTGGAAATCATTCAAAATGGAAGGAAAGCATCATAAGTTAAATGTTGACCAGTCTACAGTGAGTGTCAATATTTTTTGTATATAGATCTCTGTGCCAGGATATGTATCTATAACATTTTTTGTTTACTCTAGTTGCAAACAGATTCTTATTGGGTTCTCCAAGTGACTGTAATATTTAGATAAAATTTGCTACAAAATTCCCATTCTGAATCTATATTTTTATTCTGGATTCTTGTTCAGTTTCTTTTTTTTTTTTTTTTTTCTTGATGTAAGTGGCAAATAGCCATATTGTACGGATCTCACCCCACTGCCTTAGATTTCTAGCTAGAGAATTAAGTTTTTGAAGTCGTACTTCAAAAACCTTGCATACATAAATATTTATGTATGCAATTGCTGTGGTATTATTTATTCTGAACAATATCTGACCAGAGTGTAAATATTTGGCAAAATATTGCAACCCCAGAAAAGCAGCTTAAAAGTTCCCGAAAATTGGTTGTCTAATGTCCAAAACCCATTTGCATCTTTACCATTACAGTATTCCGCAGCCTGTCCCAGATGCATCCGAATATATTTTCAAATTAGATTTACACTTTCTTATAAAATTTTTTGACATGTTAATTTGACTACCCCACCATCTTAAATCATTTTTACAACGATCATTAATACCCATGATTGCATCAAAGTCATTGTTTGATGCACACAAAGCCTGATGTTTACTATTTTTATTTTATTCTATTTTTATTTATTTTTATTTTATTCTATTTTTATTTTTTTTTTATTTTGCTATTGTCTTGGTGAGATTAAGCACGCGATTCTTAACCTCACAGTTTATTTTGATAACATAATCTGTTTTTAGTGTTGTGGCTATTGTTTTGTGTTGTCTGGTTTGTGTATAAAGGTATAAGGTTAGTATTTTAAGCTTTTTGGCACTCATTTCCTAAGGAAATGAGTGCCGAAGAACCCCCTGATGGGGGTGGAGGGACGCCTTCAGATATGGACGTTGTGGAGTGTTCCCAAAACACTGGTCGCGTAAGATCGGATATTAGAAAACGCCCCGGAGTACCGGAGAGTTTTGTTGACGCGAAAAGAAATAAGCCGCCGTCTGACTCAATTCAGTCTGTATTTACGAGACCGGGTTTTGAGAGCGACTCCAAAATGCTCTATAGCGATAGTGACAGAGCTCCCTTCACTGTATTTGTCTCTAGGTTGGAAACAGACCCTAAGCAAGGCCTAACCTTGAATGCTCTTAAGTTTGCCCAATTTATTTTCACTAAAGGATTTAAAGGTGTTGTCCAAGGTAGTGTTAAGTCTATGGGCCGTTGCAGGATGTCTATTGATTTCGTGACATTCAAAGATGCCAACAACTTTGTCAGCAATCCCATTCTTGTTGAAAACAAATACTCGGCAGCTATCCCACGTTTTCATGTAAGTCGCATGGGAGTTGTTAGGGATATTCCTACTGACTGGACACTAGAGGAGCTAGTCCTCGGTATAGAAACCCCTCGTAATTGTGGGGAAGTCATTAGGGCTAGACGGCTTAATTTTAAAAACAAAAAAGAGGACTCTGTAACTTGGTCCCCATCATCAACTGTAGTGCTTACTTTCGCTGGTCAAGTTCTCCCAGAGAAAGTCTTCTGCTACAATGCTTCTCTTCCTGTCTCTATCTATCACCTCCCCACTATCCAATGCCGCAACTGCTTACGATTTGGCCATATAAGCACTCAGTGCAGGTCTAAGCCTCGCTGTTACCGTTGCGCTCAACCACACCCTGGAGATAGCTGTAATGTTCCGGATATACAGGTCTCATGTCTTTTGTGTGACGGTGGAAGACATAAAGCCACTGATAATAAGTGCCCTGAACACTCAAGACAGAAATCAATTAAAATGGTAATGTCTCAAGAAAACTTAAGTTACCGTGAGGCTTCAGTAAGGTTTCCCCGTCCCCGTAAATTGCCATACTCTAATGTTACAGCAGGTCCCTCCCAATCTAAACTATCTCAAGATTATCCTTCTGATCCCCTTCTTGCCTCGTCCCCTCTTAACACTCCTTCTTCTTCTCCATATGCATCCCCTGTTAAAACCTCTTATACCAAGACAGTTTATCGTTCCCCAAGACCTCGGCCAGAATTGGGCAAGTCATATGATACCCAAGCGTTTAAGTCCATGGTCTATACTCCTAATTCTTCTCAGCCTAATGGATGTGCTTTGAATTCCCCTTATGTTGAAACCACTCCCCTTCCCACTCCTAATGACAACTTGATAGAGCTCCTCGCTTGCTCCCTTATAAATATGCTGTCTAAATTTAGTGACGCAATACCGGACAATGTCGTTATATTAGTTCAACAACTCCTCGAATCCTGGACTCGCCAAAATGGAAAAAATACTTCAGTGGAATTGTAGATCCATTCGCAGGAAAAAACATGATATTTTTTATCTTATAAATAGATATAATCCCGTTGTCTTTGCTGTGTCGGAGACATGGCTCAGACCTGGATCTCTCTTTAGGGTTCCCGGATATTCGTGTCTTCGGGACGATAGAGACGACGGACGGGCGGGTTGCGCCCTATTGGTTAGCAGGTCTATCACTTATTCCCAGATTCCTCTTCCCAATCATGATACTGGTCTTCAAGTAGTGGCCATTAGAGCTATGGGCATATCCTATGTATCTGTCTACATTCCTCATCCTAATGCTGATATTTTAACAGAATTTAACTCTATCCTTTCTTCTATTCCTGACCCCCTGATTGTGTTGGGTGATTTTAATTGTCGTAACACCCTTTGGGGCTCTCACTGTAATGACCCCTCCTCCAGCTTTTTGCTAGACCTTTTAGATGATCGTAACCTTTGCATTCTTAATGATGGATCTGCTACCCGTAGAGTCTCCCCTACCCAAAATATTAGTATTCCTGACCTTACTTTCTCTTCACCTTCACTAGTGGCAACACTTTCCTGGTCTGTTCTCCCTAATTCATATGGGAGTGATCATCTTCCTATACTAATTTCACTCCCTAGTACTACCCCACGTTCTCCTCCCATTCAACCTCTACAAAAGTATCGCCTGCCCCAAGCTGACTGGTCTAAGTTCATGTCCCATTTGGATGCAGAACTTCAAAATTTTCCTCAAATAAATTCATCCAACTCCCTAAACCTATACAGTGATTTTGTTGATTGTCTGTTGAGAGCGGCCAATTCTTCAATCCCCCTTAAAAACTCTGCCCGACACCTAATGCCTTCTCCTCCTTGGTGGGATGCTGAATGCACTGAAAGCGTCCGCAAACGTAAAGAAGCTGAAAACTCCTTGTCTTCTAGTTTAAATATGTCAGACTATTTAAATTTTAAAAAGACTTCTGCAACTACATGTAGGTTATTGGCAAAGAAGAAAAGATGCGGCTGGCTCAAGTTTTGCGAGTCTCTGTCTCCACGTTCTCCAGTTTCCCTTGTGTGGAAAAAAATTAAAATCTACCGTAGAGCTTGTGACAGTCAGCATCCCGATATTTCTTCCAATGACCACGTCACCTGGTTGGAAGACTTTATATCCACATTAGCCCCCCCCTTTGTTCCTAATTTTGAATGCCTTCCCACTATAGATTCTTCTGCTACTTCCTCTGATAGATTTGATGACCCTTTCTCTTATTCAGAACTTATTTGTGCCTTGGATCATCTTAGGGATTCTGCTCCGGGTGCTGATGGAATACCCTACTCTTTTATCTCCAAATCTTCTCCTAATTGTAAATCTATATTTCTGAACTTAATAAATTCTTTTTTCGTAACTGGTCAAGTTCCAGACTCTTGGAAATTCCAAATAATAATTCCAATTTTGAAACCTGGGAAAGACCCAAAAGATTCTACTTCCTATCGTCCTATCGCCCTCTCTTCTGTCTTGGCTAAAATTATGGAGAATCTCATCAAGAACCGGCTTGAATGGATCTTAGAAACGAAAGGTATCCTTCCCAGTTCTCAGTTCGGTTTTCGAAGAGGTATGGGAACTCTAGATAGCCTTAGTGTTTTTATGTCTGACGCCCGCATTGCCTTCTCCAATAATGAAAGTGTTCTTGGTGTTTTTCTAGACATTGCTTCAGCCTATGATAATGTCCAACTTCCAATACTCAGGCAAAAGCTGCTACAGCTGAGTATCCCTGTGAGGATGGTCAACATCATTTGTAATCTCCTTATGTCCCGTTCTATTTCTGTTCGTCATCAAAACTCCCTCTCCCCATCCCGTCTAGTGTGGAAGGGCCTACCCCAGGGGTCGGTCTTAAGCCCCATTCTTTATAATATATACACATACGATTTGGAGTCTTCAGTGAGTTGTTTCTGCAAAATCCTTCAATATGCTGACGACATTGCTCTTTACTTTACTTCAGCTTCCCTTTCGGATGCCTCATCTCGCCTAAATTCTGCCCTTTATTATTTAAACCAGTGGCTTATTGATCACGGCTTAAGTTTGTCAGTCTCCAAATGCAATGCAGTTGTCTTTTCTCGCAAGCGTATTATTCCACCTATTAACCTTAATGTTGAAAATGAACCCATTCTGATCCGAGACAAAGTAAAATTTCTTGGCCTCATTCTTGACTCAAAATTGTCTGGTCTCTATCATCTGGATTACATTTTAAAAAAATGCGAAAGAGGCGTTAATGTGTTACGTGCCCTTTCTGGAGTTCGCTGGGGAGCTCATCCAACTTCCCAGAAAATCTTATATAACGCCATAGTCCGTAGTCACTTTGACTATGGATGCTTTCTGTTGGAACCATGCAATAAAATAGCCCTTGCCAAACTGGAAAGGATTCAATCCAAATGCTTGCGTATTATCACGGGTGCTATGAAATGCTCACCTATTAATGCCCTTCAGGTAGAATGTTTAGAGCCCCCCCTACACTTACGTAGACAATATCTCTGTGATCGATTTTTTTATAAAGTCATCCAAACTAAATGTCATCCTCTTCTCCCTCTTCTTCGTACACTTTATCAGCTAATCCCAACATCTGGCTATTGGTCTCATAAAAATCCTCCACTCCTTGTTAACAGCTTCAGTAAATTGAGTAATATGCATACTTCCTTATTTCAGTTAAATAGAAATCCCATATTTGAAGTAAATTTTGATTCCTTGCTTTTCCAACCAAAAATAATTTTTAACTTTGGTATATCCAAACATGACCCTGCAGCTAATGTCAAATTCAATAGGATTCTGGCAGAGGACTGGCATGACTGGCTGACGTTATTTACCGATGCTTCCAAGTTGTCAGATAACAGTAATGTCGGTTCAGCTGTGTGGATCCCAAAATATAAAATCATTCTTAATTTTCGTAGCTCTGCATTTGGCTCCATATTCACAGGGGAAGCAATAGCTCTTTTGGAAGCAGTCTCCTACATTGAATCGCATGGTCTCATCAAAAGCCTTATTCTCTCGGATTCTCTGAGCTGCCTACAGGATTTAATGAAATCACCTTTTCGCTCTCGACACAATTTCCACGTTATCCTACAGATAAAACAACTCCTGTATAGATGCCACTGCTTAGGCATAGAAATTGCATTGGCTTGGATCCCCAGCCATTCAGGAATTGCCGGCAATGAGAATGCGGATACGATCGCCAAGCTGGCTACTCGGAATGGAATCGAATCTTATTCGTCCTGTTATCCCCGTGATCTGCGCTCTCTTGCGAAACCCGAGATGATGAAGAGTTGGAATGAGCACTGGCAAAAAACTCGGATATCGAAGGGAAAATTTTATGGCTCTATCCAACCATTCATTCCACCTAAATGTTGGTTCAGCAAACTAAAATTTTCGAGTAAGTTAGCGACCTCTGTCATTATTAGACTCCGACTTGGGTTTGTTTGCACTCCAGTTTTTTTGGCCAAAATCCATGTGAGGGACTCCTCTTTGTGTGAATGCGGTTTGGAGGAGGGTACTCTGGAACACTTGTTTTTTTCTTGTCCTCGTTTAACCACTCCCCTTTACGACTTACTCACTTCTGATATTCCCCGCCCAATTAACATTCCTTTTCTATTATCCTTAGTCCATACCCCTGCTGTTAAGATCCTATATAAATTTATTAACATTAATAAAATCCAGCTGTAGCTCTATTTATTTATCATACGAGTACGCTTGATGTTGTAACATTTTTTTTTTTGTGACGTCTTACATGTGTACTAACCAAAATTGTTTTGTCCCTTTTTTTTTAGCATGGGGATCTATGGATGCCAACGCTAAAAACACTGATCAATGGTGTAATATTTTACGACAAGTCAATCTCTCATACCTTGACATTGGCAAAATCATCGAATGTCTTCGATGGAGCCATAACCTCAAAAATTGAATTGAATTACAACGATCATTAATACCCATGATTGCATCAAAGTCATTGTTTGATGCACACAAAGCCTGATGTTTACTGTTCAAATGTTTTAGTGTACAAAAAACCATATGACACCGCTGGAGAGCATGCTACCAAGTTTTGCAAATTCTCTTGTAGTACAGAATTTCCTTAGAAGTAAAGGTTAAAAATCAGTTAGTTATCTGAATGATATTATTTGTATTAGTAATAATTACCAGGAATGTTTTCAAAACTGTCAGATGACCTAAATTTTACTGGAATGTTTAGGCTTTATTATAAATAGGGAAAAGAGTAACATTGTCCCATACAATATTGCTGAATTTTTAGGATTCCTATTAAATACACAAGAAATGTCATTGTCAGTAACTTCTAATAAGGGAATCGATTTGTTTGTTGATTAAGAAATATAATCAAATAATAATAATATTCCACAACTATCACACAACTCCATCTAGTCCCAAGCTAAGCATAGCTTGTGTTATGGATACTAGATAACTGATAATCATACTTATATATTTTCTAAATACATAAATATTATAGATAAATTACACCCAGACACAGAACAAATGATCATGCTCATTACACAAACATTTGTCCTGGGTGGGAATCGAACCCACGACCTCCGGCATAGCAGTCAGGGTCACTAACCACTAGACCAACAGGTCACAACATTTGTTTATTTAAATTGATTACAGGCTTCAGTATCTGTATGAATGTAAAGGGAGCAGTACTGAGACCAAATGGCATGCATTTGAAGTCATACATTGTATTCTGAAACCAGAACCTTAGATATTTTTTATCTTCACCCATATCAAGAAATATGTTATTTTTTTTTTTTTTTTTAAATTAACTTACAAAGTGTTCATATGTCTTTACTTTTAAAATGTTCTGGTGAAATAAATGTATTCAAACATTATAGATTTAGAAATAAATCTAATTTCTCCATTCGATTTGGATATGGTAGAAATCTTTGAAAAATATTGTCTATAACTGGTACACATTTTGTAAGTACTCCAAGGTGTAACAAAATATTTTTTTTTTTTTCAAAATTATAAAATTTTCTGTCAAATGATTTTTATTTTTTGCAACATATTCTTGGTGTGGAGCCTCTGAAAAGGGGTGTTATGACCTTTGGGCCAAGATAAGACAACTTTGTCTTGTGTTATCTTTACCAACAAGAATAGATAAGTCTACCAGCAAAAATATATATCTCTAAGTTTGCCATACAGACGGCTTGGCTGGAGGACGTTGTGGGGGTCTCGACTTGTAGTGTTGTGTCTGCTGGTGATATCTGCCCCCCCCCCCCTTCCCCCTGTTTGATCTGAGTTTGACACACTCAAACGTGGAGGGCCCTGAAGTTGCACTGTTTTTTGGGATAATTCTGAGACTTTCTTGGTTAATTGGATTATTTCTGCGAATGGAGTTATTTTGTTTAAAGATGGTGCCAGCTAATATTTTAATTGCTGTGCCAGCTTTTACATTTTCTTGAAATCTCTCCCCAAAAAGGAAACTCATTCCATTTTTGATTATTAAGTTTTTCCAATATTTTTATCCAGATTCGGGATTATTAGCTTTTTTCTGGTGATTGTGTCTTGATAATTGAGGTCCATCAATAAGCATGTGACATCACTGATTATTGAAATGAGTTTTATCGTGTTAACACCAACTTTTATAAGTTTGTGGCGGCAAATAGGGCCGCTATTGCAACACCCATCTGTTGTTGACATTCTTCAACTCTCGTGTCTCGGGCCTTCATAACATCGTTTAACAGTCCCTGCAGGTCTTTGTTAAGCTTAGGGCATCTAGAAGCTTGATGTTAGTAGGTAGCTACTAATTACTTCTTTACAGGTGCTTTCATATCTTGTTTCAGCCCTTGGGTAATAATACCTTCAAACCTTTTTACCAGTTCTATATGAACATCTGGTCCACATACTCTTTCTGTAGATACAGTTAGACGCCTTAATTATGGAATCATTTAAGATTTCAATTGGAGGATCATCTTTTGTGTTCTCTACACACACAGCACCCATAACAAGCTCAAACAAATATGTTTCATTTTCTATAAGTTACACAGCAACCAGCTGTATACACCATTATGGTAATAAACTAAGCTATACATATTGCCACCCCGTGGCTATTTAGTAAAGACAATTTTCCTTTACCACAATGAAAATTATGGTACCATATTGACACAACTTATGAGCGCTTTTTCCAGCGCTTCAGTCGACTCAGATCAGCCAGCGGCAGTGAGTCACACAAACAATATTCTATTGCAAAAACTCATAGGACTTTTCAGTTGACCTCACTCCACCGGAGTGCCTGTAATAACACGTACCACGTGTTGTAGAAAAAAAAAAAAAAACAGGAACGGACACAAGTTAGGTTACAGCCATCGGCAGCAAGTCACACCAATAAATGTTCTATTGCAAAAAACGGCGGGGCTTTCCCATTGACCTCACTCCACCGGAGTGCCTTTAATAACACGTGCCACGTGTTGTAGAAAAGAACAGGAACGGTCACAAAGTTAGGTTACAGCCAACGGCAGCAAATCACACCAACATTTTTCTATTGCAAAAAACGGCGGGGCTTTCCCAATTTTCCCATTGACCTCACCCCACCGGAGTGCCTTTAATAACACGTACCACGTGTTGTAGAAAAAACAGGAACGGTCACCAGTTAGGTTACAGCCAGCGTCAGTGACTCACACAAACAATGTTCTATTGCAAAAACGACGGGACTTCCCCGTTGGCCTCACTCCCCCGGAGTGCCTGTGTGATACGTACCACGTATCATAGGAAAAAACAGGAACGATCACAAGTTAGGTTATCAAAGTTATCTTTTGTAGAAAACTTGCCTGTAAGTTCTGTGCCCGCCATGTCGGGTATTTCATCGACATCATTTTCTTAATAATTGTACGAGTCGTATCACTGGTGTTGGCGCCGAAGTCGATGATGGTGAACGACTTCCTATGTTTTTATTTGCCTTTAATTTCTTTTGCAACTTATTAATCTTCTTTAGATACCACTCTTTTCTAGACTCACGCTTTCTTTTCATTTTTTAAAGCTAAAAACCACAAAACTAAAATCTTATATATAAAATTTGACAAGCACACACGGCGCGAAAATAATGAATGAGTTACAGATATAGTGTTGTCAGCAGGCATATGTCTGCTTGGATACGAAGCTTTTCGCTTTGCTCTAAATATTCGCGGCACACACAATGCGAGGATTGTGGAACTACATAGTGAATATAGAAGATATCTCGGACTAAGCCTGAGTATAATAATAATAAACCATTTATTTCAGGCGACACAGCCCATAGAAACATACCTTAACCTAAACATACATATTTTAAAATAAACAAAACTTGTGTTAATAAATAAGGCCTAAGACTATGTTAGTAGCAGTTGCTATGTGAGTAACCTTTTTTTTATTGTTGGTAGGCCTGCACGCGTTTTACCACTATCTCACCTGATGGTAAGCGATGATGTGGTCGAAGATGAAGCACGCTTGCTTAGAAGTAACCTATTCACACTTTACCTTGGTTCTCCTGCGGATATCTTCATTCTTAATTCGATCACGCAAGGAAACTCCAAGCATAACCCTCTCCATTGCCCTTTGGGGAAGTGTCAGGAGGCATTGTGGTACGGAATAGTGTGACGAGCTTATCCCATAAAAAGGTATGGGATAAGCTGATGATGATGATGATGAAGATATATATATATATATATATATAATATATATATATATAATATATATATATATATACATAGGTACACATTTCGCCCGTAAGTGTCATGTGCTGTATTTTATCATACCTTTTAAAAATCCAACAGTCCTATAATTTATAATCAGCCATTTGCTAACCAACTCCTTTGAAAATAAATACACATATACCTACCTACATAAGTACCAAGGTACAATAGGTGCCTCTTACCTTTTCCTATGGGACAGGTAGAAATTGATACGTTTTTTATACAATTTACATAAAACGCTATTGTAAATCTATCCCACAATTTCAGTGAAGATAAAAAACTTTAAGATAAAGTGGAGACAATTTTATATTTCAGTTTGAATAATCGTGAAAAATAAAGAGCAGTGCTCGCTGGCACCCAGAATATATCAGTTCGGGATAATCTTAAAACCGCTGAATCTATTCGGGCGCGGATTTGTGTCATTCAACGACACCGACACGTTTAGTTAAAGTGGGTGTGGATAGTAATAACAATATAATAATAATCTTTATTTGGAACAAAAACATATTTTACAAAATGATAGCGTACGGTAATAGCTACATTAGTTGGCAACTGTGTCGCAGCCATTAACGCCCACCTCCAGGAGGGAGACGACAGCGTTCCAAATCAGTAAAGAAAAAAGAAGATAAAATTAAACATTAGGAATTAATAATATTAAACGAACATTGGAAATAAAAGATCAAACATAAAAAAAAAAAACAAAAACAGAAATCGAACAAATTAAAAATAAGTAAATTAACATTAAAATTAAAAATCAAAAATTAAAATTAACATTAAAATTAAAAATCAAAAATTAACATTAAAATCAAAAATTAACATTAAAATTAAAAATCAAAAATTAACATTAAAATCAAAAATTAACATTAAAATTAAAAATCAAAAATTAAAAATGGAAACAATAAAAATTACAAAACAAGCATTTTACAATAAAAGTCAGAAGCTAAAAATAAATTACAAATAACCAATTATTAAAATTATTAAGTACCACTACTGGGATTTTGTTGTGTAGTGTGTTGTGTGTGTGATTTGTGCGTGTAGTGCATGTATGCGAGGTGTAAGTGTAGACTTGCGCGGTGCCTTCACACAAATCCACTCTACGCTACGCGTATGTGTTGTGTATGTTTACAGAAGTACTTTTTATGTTATGGTCTAACTAAATTCTCTAATTCCTCATATGAGAGAGTACGGAGCCATTCATTCATGAATCTTTTGCAGTCCCGGGTAGGACATGGATAAATGTTAAGCACCTTATTTACTCTATTATATAACACCGGGCTACAGAAAACGAACTGCCGACGGGCCACCTCCAATCTAACCACACTTGTTGGGCAGACTCTATCTGTTTTACGCTTTCGTTTACTTAAATCAGGGTCATATATCAGGCTATATAGAGTGTTTCCGCAACACTGTACTTACTATAAAGGAGTGCCTCACTGTGGGTACTTTCCATAGCGTATACAATTCGCTGGTTGGGAAACGAATCGGTTTGTACGCCATGACTTTTAGGACAGCCCTCTGCGCCCTCTTCAATCGAAGCAGCAGACATTTGCCTGCACCCCCCCAGGCCGAGATACAGTACGTTAAAATGGAATGAGCCAGAGCAAAATAAACAGTTTTTAGGGTAGTGTAGTTGGCGGTGGTCCGAAAATTTTTAAAAACAAAAATTAACTTTCTAACTCTAGATACGAGCGAGTTAATTTGCTCACTCCATGTCAATTCGGCATCAACCCAGACTCCAAGATATTTAATCGAATCCGTGTGCATAACTTCGGTACAACCACAATTGGTACCCCTCATTGTATGGCACGCATGAGTTGTCAGACCGAAAGGTGGAACCGGCTGTGATGCTTTCCTTGGACTGAATGTCATAAATCTAGTTTTATCCAGGTTAAGGGTGAGCAAATTCTGGGTGAGCCATCTCATAGTAGCCCGTACAGCCGTACTCTGTATACAGGCGAGCTTCGTTCCAGTCACTACCATTAACCAAAATAACTGTGTCATCAGCGTAAGCAATGACTTCGCAAGTTTGAGTTTACAAAGCTCGTTTATGTAAACGAGGAAAAGGGTAGGTCCAAGGACACTACCCTGGGAAACTCCGTAGGTGAGGAATGCTTCCTTACTAGTATGGTTATCCACTTTGATGATGTGAGAACGACCACTAAGGTAACTCCTAAAAATACTAAGTGGTAGGCCTCTTATACCAATACTCTCCAGCTTTCTGAGGAGAAGCGGGACAGAGACAGTGTCAAAAGCTTTAGAAAGATCAAGGAATACAGCTAAGGTCTTCTGCTTACTGTCCAGATTTCGAGATACTGAATAAAGTAATTCCAGAATGGCATCCTCCGTGTTTTTACCAGATCTGAATCCATATTGGTTGCCAGCGAGTATATAATGGGAGTTAAGGTAATCCAGCAGACGTTTGTTCAGTATTTTTAGAGGAGTTTCGAAAGTATAGATAATACAGATATGGGTCTATAGTTGTTGACACTGTCTCTGTCTCCACTTTTGTGGATAGGGTGCGCAACAGCTTTCTTGAACACGCTAGGGAACACTCCAGATGTAAGGGCATAGTTGAACACATGGCAGATAACTGGGACAAGAATATTTCTAGCACCGTTGCAGGGATACCATCCCAACCCATAGCACTGTTTAGTCGTAGGCCACGAATAAGACAATCTATCTCTTTATTATCCTTGTCAAAAATGGCCATCGAGTTGGGTTCAGCTAAAGTGCCAAGGTTAGAAGTATTGGTTAGAGTATAGTTTGGTGAGTTCAGGATTCCAGATGCCAGTTTTGTTCCCACATTTGCGAAATAATCGTTGACAGAGTCAAGCGATTGAGTTGGATCTGAAGTAATGGTCAACAACTTACTTGCAGACGTAATGTTCTTATGGAGATTAGCGATGGTTTTGATGAGATTCCAGGTGGTTGGGTTCTTACGATGTTTTTCAAATTCATTTTGTTCAAATTGTCGTTTTAGTTTTTTTAATAAATTGTTGCAAACTTATATCGATAATAGGTAACTTTCAATGTTTCACTACCAGCATATTTCCTCATTTGTTGTCCCGGTTACGAATACACCTAAGGAGTCCAGGTATAATCCACGGCTTAACAATTCGTTTTCGGCTCGTAACAACAGAATCACAACTATTTTTATTAACAGTCTAAGAAATAAGATTAAGTAGGATGGAGGCAGCAGTTTCAGCATCCTGACAGCTCATAACAGTAGAGAAATCAACACTCCCAAGGGCCTAAACGCAAGCAGCAATGTTAACACGATGCTGGCGCGAAGGCGATTTAAGGGATGTCCAATATCAGATTACAGAAAACTACAACAGGAGCATGGTCAGTAATGAGAGAGTCAAGAACTAAGGTAATAGCTGGTTTATTTGTTTTGTGAATGACGTGGTCAAAATGCACATTATGGGTTCAGTACCATATATTGGTATTTGTTAGTAAAATATACGTAATAATAAACATTATCACCAAATTTCAAGTTCCTATGTCAATGGAAAGTTAAAAAATTCTTCGGAACAAAATTTTGTGACAGACGACGGACAGACAGACAGACGGACACGTGTGTGACAACAATAGGGCTCCGTTTGGACCCTTCGGAATCGAAGAAGAGAAGAGGCTTCTTCCTACGGTACCCTAAAAAACGAAAAACTGTTTATTCACGTGAAAGCGACGCAGATACATACATTTGTTACTTTTCATAAGTCTAAAAACAAAACAAGTGGGTATGTATTTAAAAAAGAATCTAGACGGAAATATGGAACCACGCGAAACGCTTAACGCTCAGCATAATGCAGAGGCCCGTGCACGCAGGCACGAATCCACGGTGCTGGTTTTCAGCGTGAGAGATTACATGGCAGGTAAGGTGTTGTAAGTTCTTGGTGCTTTTCAAAGGATTGTTTTTCAGAGTTCGGAACTATGTGATAATTATTAACGGAAGGTCTAGCCTCTGGTTTCTTAATTGAGAAAAAGTAAAGAACTTGAAAAACCTAACTTTAATGCTAAAGTTTGTCTTACAGTTTAATAATTTGAATTTAAACATATTTTTTTAAACTTCTTTATTTATAAACTTTATTAAAACTCTATTATTACCTACAAGTAAAATATTGACAAGTTCTGACAAGTTTTTAACTTCGAATTTTCACTTCACAAACCGGAGCTTAAGGGTCTTGTATCCCAGAGGACACGGTGGAGCACACGGTGGAGATCTGCCCCGCTTGGGCGGAGCCCCGCCGTGTCCTCGTGCAGGCGATCGGCGGCAGCGACCTCTCGCGCCCGGCCCTGGTCCAGGCCATGGTACGGAGCGAGAGGGAATGGGAAGCAGTCTCCTCCTTCTGCGAAGCAGTAATGCTCGCGAAGGTGGAGGCGGAACGGGTTAGGGAGGGGTTGCAACGACAGCCTCGCCCTAACGCCCTCAGCAGCAGCCGCCGCAGGAGACGCCAGGGGTTTCCGGCGCCGCGAGACGATCTCCGGCCACCGTAGACCCGGGCCTGCGCACGGCGAGTAATGGGTAGCTCGCCGTCCGATCAGCACCTGGCCCGAGAGTCGACGGCGCGTAGTCTTCCACGCGCGCCTCAAAGAGTTGTCAGCAAACAGGACGGGGCCCGTTATGGTCGATGCCTGCCCGGGGGTTGAGGATAAATTCGAAAGAGTTACCTCGCCCCTGGGCATTCAGGGCAGGGAGGAACAGGGGTGGGTTTTAGTCAGTAAGAGTCTGACACGCCCTCCCGCTCCACGCAGAGCGGGAGAAGTCATTGGATGATTTCCCAACCCACAAAAAAAAAAGGGATTTTGTATGACTGTTCAGTTTCTCAACTTCTGTGTCTCGTTACTGAAAACTAGTTTCAGTTAATACTTGCTAACTCTGTGTAGTCCAAACCTAGTATAACAAAAAAAAAGCTATGGGTTACCACGATATAGCCATAAAATCTAAACGAAAAAACAATTGACTTGTAAAAAAAAGTGAAAATTTTACGACTTCACTTATGTAACAGTAGCCGCCATATTTTTTTTTTCAAAATTCATGTAGCATAATTATGTCAATCATCATTCATTCATTCTCCTGCCCTTATCCCAATTTATTTGGGGTCGGCGCAACATGTCTTTTTCTTCCATACTCCTCTATTAGTCGTCATCTCTGTAGTCACCCCCTTTTTACCCATATCCTCTTTCACACAGTCTAACCATCGTTTCTTTGGCCTTCCTCTACTCTTATAGCCATCCACATCCATACACAAGACTTTCCTCACGACATTTTCTTCATTCCTCCGCATCACCGATTTCCACACAACTTTTCAGTCAGCGGTGCCACTTTCAGACTTCTTCTTATATACTCATTCCTAATTCTATCCATGCGCGTAACACCACACATCGCTCTTAGCATTCTCATCTCAGCTGCATGCTAAAGCTTTTCATTCATCCCTTTTGTGGTCCGACATTCTGAACCATACAAGACGCATAATTATGTCAATGATACCTTATTTGTTTATAAGCCGTTGCTACGGGCATGCAAAAAATAGATATACAAACATAAATAGGTACGTACAAACTCTCGAAAAAGATACACATGAATACTCGTATAATATAGCACTTTCAACCAACTAAAGTAACTTAAGTTTCTATTGTTAATTTTATCCAAAACTTTCATCTTAACAGTCCAGAATAAACTTCAAACGATATTGAACCAGTGGACGCGAAATAATAATTATAAATTGTTTAGATGGTCAGCAGAAAAAGTCAAATGATAACTTTTAGTAGATACTTTTAATACAAAATTTTTCAAGATCTAATTCCAAAAGCTTACTACCTATTTTTACAAAAACAAAAGAAATCAATATTACTACACTTACAAAATATATAGTCCCACTAACATTGTTTATTAATAATTTACCTTTTGCTGCCAACCCTACTCAGACGAAAAATAAACTCATTTTCACCTCATCATTCATTTCCCGGTAACTTCTCTCATTATGTTGAGCTTAAGGTGGTGTTGAGCTGCCCGGAGCTCTAAATAAGTTCCTTAATAAGGTTATGTCGGTAAACGGAGCTCAGCGTACGTGTTGACGAGGCAGCTGTGGATTGCGTCTTCCTATAATGGTGTTAGAAGAGGATCTTGCTTAAGGTGCATGGATGATGTGTAAGTGTTTACGGTTTTGTTCTCGTGCACACTATCTTTTAGTCTGTGTTCTGTGAGTGTGTCAATGGACAATGGTACACACAGGCCCTGATCAGAATGCCAGTGCTGCGTAATTTTTTTTTTTAATATGGCGGTTTATATTGAAATAGGAACCTTTTTGCCGTCACACAGGTCTCTTTTATATAGTTAATAAGTTGTTATTTTTATAATTACTAGTTAGTTGTTATGCCTTGTATGACAACTAACTAGTTTTGGACTCTATTGACGTTACCTATACATGTACTTACATACCAGAAGGTCAAAAAAATTCCAATCGTAATAACATCTCTGCGATATTTTCGATAGATTAAGAATGAGATTAGGATTTGCGAACGTTCCGTATGGCACAGTTATATGCCAACGGCCTTGAGTGGTAAGCGTGCTTGTTCTGTGCTGAGCTCACGCAACGCGTAGTACGTCCACCCAGTAATAGGACTCGCCCATCAAAGAACGCTTACCCAAATTAGACGCATTATTAATTTTGACGACACGATTGGCGCAGTGGTTGAGCGTTCGACTGCTGTGCTTTATGACCTGCAGATAGTTGTTCCGGGTCTGGGTGTCTTGTGTATGTGAATTTATATGTTTGTGAACGCACCCACGATACAGGAACAATTCCTAAAAAAAAAAGTATACATAAAAAAAAAAAACAAATATTTTAACAAAACACGTATACTAAAAGATAAATGATTAAATTATCTTTAAAATGGTGAAGAATTCATAAAAATACGCTTAATAGTTTTTGCGTGATTCTTAATTTTTTTTTCACGTTAGACATAACTTTACAAATTAATTACACTAAGTTTTAAAAAAAATATTCTAATATTCACTTATCAAATTACGAAAAAAAATGTCTAAAGTAACATATTATATTTTTTTCAAAGAAATAAGACTGTCGTTTAGACGTGATGTTCAATTTAAAAATATTAGAAGTCGAATAACTGCGCCTTAAAATACAGAAATTGGCATCAGGGAAGCATGGTGCCTTATGGGAGGAGAACTTAGTCCCAAAGAATAACAGTGCTTTGGTCAAGGCTAATAATGGCTACCACTGATGATGGTGATGATGAGTTCAAATCGCGATCTCACCCTGTGATCCCTGTCCTTATGAGCTACAGGCTACAGTCATCATAATTTCAGCCGAAAGACGTCCACTGCTGGACATAGGCGTCCCCCAAGTATCGCCACAACAACCGGTCCTATGCGTCTCGCATCCATCGGCTAATACCCGCGACCCTGACCAGCAGGCGTATTCGCTAACTCAGCTGACATCAATTTGATAGGCACTTTGCCGTACATTGCTGTTTTGACGTATAGGAAAACTGTAGTGCCTATTATAATCGATGTCCACCGAGCAATGTACTGCATATCATCATCTTCCTGCCCTTATCCCATGTTACTTGGGGTCGGCGCAACACGTTTTTTTCTTCCATTCTGTCCTGTCAGCCGTCACGCTATCACTGACTCCCTTTTCTTTCATATAATGTGTGAGGAGTGCCTCACACATTCCATCCATCCTTTCTTTGGCCTCCCTCTCCATCCGTCCACATTTATATTCATAACTCTTTTAGTTACATGTGTTTCATCCCTCCTCTTTACATGACTATACCATAGAGCAATGTACTGCATAGAGCCTATCAAATTGAAGTCAACTGAGTTAGCGAATACGCCTGCAGGTCCTTGGTCTACTATGTGGGAGGCCTGCCAACGCTACGTCTACAGGCTACAGTATTCGGCTGTTAACATGGACTTCTGTAGAAGTTCAACTTTGTAGAACGTCGTTTCTGTATGTCTATATGTGTTAGACTGTATCTAAAACTACATAATGGGATATTTTACAAAAAAAAACTAACTAGTCCGTCAGTTAAATAACCAAAAATTATTGTACACATATTTTTTGCTTTACCAATAAAAAATGACAAAGATAAAACGCATCAAAGTACAGGAGTGAGGGCTCGTTACGTCACTTTGGTGGTAAAAAGTGTCGCGCCGCGTGACGTCATGCGACATTTCAACGCACTGTATCGCCCTCTTTTTAACCGACTTCAAAAAAGAGGAGGTTCTCAATTCGTCTGTATGTTATTTTTTTTCTGTGTATTTGTTACGCGATATCTCAGCCATTTGTGAATAGATTTTGATGATTATTTTTTTGTTTGGTCGTACTTCAGAGGTTAGATAATTGATTCAGCACCTTTCGAAAGTAGTGTAGTAGAGCAATGGTGGCCCAGTGGTTTTGGCCGCGACTTACAAGTTGTAGGTCGTGAGTTCAAAACCCAGGCGGGCGCTTTACTTTGTGTAAATTATTTCATCACCTCTGCTCTCAAAACGGTGAAGGAAAACATCGTGAGGAAACCGGCATGTCCCAGAACCAAAAATTCGAAGATATGTGACATTCACCGATCCGCATTGGGCCCGCGTGGTGGATTACGGCCCACACCCTCTCACGAAGAGGAGGCCTGTGCCCCAGCAGTGGGGACGTTAAAAGGCTGAGATGATGACCTTTTGAAAAAATCAACATAAACAAAAAATATGTATACACAGATGACGTTTTGGTTGTCTCCAAATGTTCAAATTCCATGTTATTGGGGTTATCCATTCGGGCATAACTTCAATATTTAGTTTTACTTCTGGGGTAGAACAACTAAAAAGTGGAAAGTAAAAAACTTTTTTACAAAAAACACAACCGACTTCTAAAAATTGCAAAATAACTTTTATTTCGGAAGTCGGTGTCAAATAACGAAGAAACAAATAAATACAAATACCGACTTCTGAAATTAAAGTTATTTTTTTTTGTTTACGTGACAAAAGCAAAAACTACGTTTCCAATATTTTTTGGTTATTTCATTGACGGATTAATTAGTTTTTAACCGACTTCAAAAAAAGGAGGAGGTTCTCAATTCGACTGTATTTTTTTTTTTTATGTGTTAAACTTCATAACTTTTTATTACGTGAACCGATTTTTAATTTTTTTTTATTTGAAAGCTGTCTCTTCACATGTGGTCCCATTTTAATTTGGTGAAGATCCACGGAGATACACGATGGATCTCTTCAATAAATTATAGCAAACCTTCCAGAATTGCTGCAATCGCATGTCTGTATATTGTTTTCACCACTTCACAACATTACATCACGCTGATACGCTCTGAAGGGCGAACTGTACAAATCTGTATACCCCTTATACAGATTTGTACAGTTCGCCCTGATACACCCTAATTTCACCAACTATGTTCAAATTCCCTATTTTTGGGGCTATCAATTCGGGCATAACTTTACTATTAATTTAGTTTTAGAATGGGGTACAACAACTAAAAAGTGAAAATAAAAAACTTTTTACAATAAAAATACAACCGACTTCCATAAGTAATACTAAAAAATGCAAAATAACTTTAATTTCGGAAGTCGGTGTCAAAAAACGAATAAACCAAACTAGAAACACCTTTTAGAAACAGTTTTTTCTTTTAGTAAAATGCTCTATTATGGCCCATGTTGCTGCAGTGTTAATCTGCAACTAATAATCCCTCAAAAATCCTATCCAATGACCTTCTTCAGACAAGACAACACACCACCAAACGATCCACTAAATAAAAACGATAGAATTTAATTTTCTCATTTCTAACAAGGATTAATCATCGGGTTCTGCCTTGACTTTAACAAATTACTTTGGTTAGCTTATGATAATTAATCTCACCAGCAACTTATCTCTGTAACAGAAAATAGGGTTGCTACCACCATAAAGTATGCAGGCAACCTTTTACCCTTAAAACATCTTCGAATATAGGGTGACTGGTAATTAGTGACCGATACTTAAACACGTGATTGTACTCATGATTATAAACAACTTTCCCAAAAAAACTTTTTTTTTAATACTTATTCACTTTTATCACAATAACAACAGTTTGAAATACGCGCGCGCGAGGGCAGTGACCGCTGCAATCAGCTGTTAGGCGCGGTCTCGTATCGTACAGAGCACGGCTCGCAAGCCCGCTTGGCCTGCACCACGTGCCGTTTTCGGTGTACCTAAGCAGTGTAGATACCTACATGTTTCGGTTATTGGTAATTAAAAAAATATTTTCCAAGACAGCGTGTTTGACCAATACTTTTAAGATGCAATGTATGTCCGCATAACTACAAAATATCTAGGAACGCGCGTGCCGTAACATTAAAAGTTGGCACGATCTATCAGCTGATAGTCTGACCTCGGGAAAGGGCAAATGTACTAGTAGTAGCGTCTCACACTCCCCCGCCGTCCGCACCGCTCCCTTTGCCTCAGTGCTAACAGCTGATCTTGGCGGTCACAGCCCTCACGCGCGCGCGAATTTCGAACTGTTGTTTTTGTGAAAAAAGTGAATACGTATAAAAAAAAAAGTTTCTTTGGGAAAGTTGTTTTTAATCATGAGTACAATAACGTGTATCGGTCACTAATTACCAGTCACCCTACATAATAAAATTCTCCAGATTAAAAAAGATTAAAAACACACTTTATTTTTTATTTTTCGTGTTTTTCTTAGCAAAACCTTTCATTTGATACCCATATTATGATATACAAAATAACTAGTCCACCATGTGGGGAGTCCGTCATATTAGATTTAAATTGACGTCAATTAGCTATCTATTTTTTTTTTTTTTTTTTCTTGGATCGCCAACAGAGGCTACACAATTGTCTTTGACAATTTCAATTTCAAACGACTTTTAATGGTTTTTAATTGAACATCACGTCTAAACGACTAGTTTTATTTCTTTGAAAAGAATATATGTTACTCTAGACAATTTTCGTCGTAATTTGATCTTAGAATATTTGAAATTATATTTTTATAACATAGTGTAATTAATTTGTAAAGTTACGTCTAACGCGGATAAAAAATTGAGAATCACGTAAAAACTATAAAGCGTATTTTTATGCAACGTTCACCATTTTAAAGATCATTTAATTAGTCTCAGTGTTTTATTTTCATACCTGTTCTTTTAAGTGTAGTAAATTAATAATGCGTCTAATTTCGGACAGCGCTCCTTGATGGCCGAGTCCTATTACTGGGTGGACGTACGACGCGGTAGCGAGTGAGCTCAGCACAGAACACGCAAGCTAACCACTCAAGGTTATTGGCAGCTAATAGCGCCTTAATCGGAAACCGGGAAGTCGGTCAAACTTAACTTTTAAGATTTGTTTACATTTTAAGTTAGAACAAGTGAAATTAATATAACAGTGATACAAATAAAAATGTTATGCCACCCAATTGCAATATTCATGATGATGTTTGTTTATGTACTTATTAGTATTAATTAATTGATTTGATTGATTGATTTGGTTTTTTTTTATTAATTTATTTGTTTTATTTTTTATTTTTTGATATGGTGTACATAATAAAGAGTATTCTATTCTATTCTACAATGTCATATTAAAATTATCCTGTTTTAAATTTTTAAGCTCACGTAACGAAGTGCTTTTATCAAGGTTAGTTTCTCTTATTTGTGTTATTACTTTTTTAGGGTTCCATACCCGAAGGGTCCAAACGGAGCCCTGTTGCTGTCACGCACGTGTCCGTCTGTCCGTCTGTCCCTCTTTCCGTCTGTCTGTCTGTCCGTATTCCCGTCGTCTGTCACAAAATTTTATCCAGGAGTTTTTTTTTATATGTGCTGTACACGCACAAGCTGTTGGTTTACCTTAAATGACCAACCAGGACAAACTAAAATAAAACAGAAATCATATACGTATATGTATATATTTTTACCCAGATAAGTTATCAAGATCTTATCGTTGTATCTTTACAATATTACTCGTATATAGACTTTCAAATCATGACTAACCAGAATCCTCTCTACAATATTGAAATAATTTGAAATATGATTCAATACTTCCCGTTTTCGCAGTGTCGTAATGCAGGCTAGTTCAAATATTATGGGTTAGAAGCGAGGATCGTTTGGCTCCCTGCCACGTAAGGGGACAATGGGGGACGAGTGCTTATCCCCCTTCCCGGAAGAGAGGCGACGTCCAAAGAATAGGGACTGTGGGGGGGTTCCTATGTCATCGTTTCAGTTTAAGACTTCTAAGGCTAAGGATGTGTAATACATATTTTTATTTATTTAATTACAACTGTCACATAGTTCATTTAAATTTTACCATAACGTTTGCCAAACTGCAAAGCAGATTGTCGGCAGTAGGTTCTCGTGAATTTCGCACGAGGTCAATAAACATAAAAAAACTTTTTACAAAATATACAACCGACTTCCAAAAAAAAAAGACACTAAAAAAAAAATAATTTTAATTTCGGAAGTCGGTGTTTGTATTTTATTTCTTCGTTACTTGACACCGACTTCCGAAATTAATTTTTTTTTTGAAATTTTTAGTGTCTTCTTTTTTGGAAGTTGGTTGTATTTTTTCTAAAAAGTTTTTTATTTTTCACTTGTTAGTTGTTATACTCCAGAACTAAACCGCCCAAATTGATAACCCCAATAACATGGAATAATTAATGTGATTCGAGGCAACCAAAACATATATGGGACCACCTCTGGAGTATAATCTTTTGGATAAAAAAAGAATTTTGAAAATCGGTCCACAACTGACGGAGAAATCGGCGGGCATACATAAAAAAACATACATACAGTCGAACATAGAACCTCCTCCTTTTTCGAAAGTCGGTTAAAAAATAGTAATGAATTATATTTAAAATGTTATCTAAGTTAACTAAGGTATAAACTAGAACTAAAAATAAAGACTGAGACCTCGGCTCTGCAAGCAACAACGTCGTAAGTGCATACAGAGTAGTTACTCACACAGCCAAAGCTTCTACCTACAAGATACCAATTAAATTAAAAATTTAAAAAACCCCCAATGCTTAAAAGAAAAACGAACATTTAAAAACACAATAGAGCTGATGACCTTGAAACTGCAGAACCGATTTTGATAAAACATGTCTAAGAACTATCAGTAGAAAACCTGCTTTCAAATAAAAAAACCGCATTCAAATCGGTTCACCCGTTTAAGGGCTACGGTGCCAAAGACAGACACAAACACATAGCGGTCAAACTTATAACATCCCTCTTTTTGCGTAGGGGGTTAAAAAACACTAAATTCAGTGACACCAGCCGATCAGATGAGGCTAAATCTGTTCATCTTTAAGTAAACAAACGCAGTCCCACAACAACAACCGACGGAGGCAGTCGGCAGACCACAGCAACTATAGAGACGTTGAAATGTATTTTTTTTAACATATATGCATATAATCGTATGTACATTTTCTGAAGTAGCTTTCTGAAATGATTCTTGTAAGAAAGAGCCATAACTTACTTATTTCAGTCGATATTCCGGTAAACAGCATTGCTGAGTTGACCAATAGATACTGCGTGGTTTTGTTATAATTATGTTTGACGCTTACTTTAATCACTGTCCCGTCTGTCTATAAATCCTTCGAAGGTGCCAATAGTCACCACTATTCATCATCACTATCAATCATCGCTCAATTACCTCTGCAAAACAATAAAATTAAAATTTTCTTTTTCCTCGCTTTTCCCCACTTTATGTGTGGGTGTCTCTCCTAATTTTGTGGCACCAGGAAAATTTTTCCTGGATTTTTATGAAAAAATAAGTTAAAATGTTTCTCATTTTTCTATTTTAGAAGGGTCAAAAACATTCCGGGCTAAAAGTGTTCATTGAATGCTATCATGTCATTTGTAAAGACTCTATAATATATGTACTGTGTAGTTCATGCCGTGGCGCGTGGTAGCCAGCAGGTTAGAAACAGGGATGACTGCCCAGGCATCAGATGATCATTTATAATATCGTCACTCACAGAGGATCTTTTATGCCATACAGCGCATAAGAATAGTCGATAAATTGAACACACTTCAATAATGCAAAGAAAACGGTTCATTCACGCTTCAAAGCTCCGTCTTTTACTGTATTGTTCAATGGGAAAGAAAATCTCAACGTCTAACATTCAATTTTATTTGCAAATAATAAACATTGTTTTTACAACATTATCATTGAGATCCGTAGAGTTCAATGTGACTCCCAGCTAAGAGAAAAATATTTTTAAGACTTATTGGAGTTGTAGAGTCTAAATGGAAGCAGTTTCCTAAACGTGTAAAATAATATGTTAGGTTACTTTCCATCTCCCAAGTCTGTCGGCAGGATGACGAATGAGCTATCATAATGCAGAACATTAAGTAAAAGTACAATACAGTGTTAGTACATCCCGTCGGGATCTGGATCTCCGAGAAACCTGACTTATAAAACTACTCAGGGTCACGTAAAAATTCAATGACAATTAATTTAGACCTTGTTATGAATATTCAAGTCGAAAGACCTTCCTTGTACGTTGATTTCAATTATAAACGAAGGAAGCGTACACAATTCGCACCCTTGGCTTTTCTGCGAGGACTGGCGACGTTTTTGCCTCTGCGGCATCTTGAATGCGAATCAAATCTAGCTTTATTATTGAGAGGGTAAGGTTTGGTTTCGGGTGGAGAGGTTTCAGGGGATGCTGCGCCTCTGTATGTATTATAAATTGGTTTAGAGCGGCGCGGGGAGTCGCCGGTCGCTCGCTCGATACCGGCCAGTCGCGAGACAGACCCGAGAGCGTTCACTTCGCTATCAACGCCGATATCGAAACGAAAATAAAAATAAACCCTTATTGTGGACCTCGAGTCAGTGTTGTGAACATGGTCGTTAGTGAGTGTCGCATTGTCTTGTTGGATTGTTAGCCGCACTAGTTCGCCTGAATATTTCGTTAACAAGGTAAGTAGTGTTGTGCAGATAAACAGATAAGCCCTTAAGGTCTGATTTCGCGTGCTTCGTTTAATTACTGCGTATGATAATTGCGTGTGTTTTGCTAAAAGTTCGGCGTTTACGTTAATATGGCTCACGTGCGCAAGTGGTCGTTTAGAGTTAATACTGCAGTATATGTTACGATCTTCTTTACGGTTGTAAAAAAGGACTTAAAGCGTTGATGCCAATTTTCTCGTTGCTCTTGACGTTTATTTCCCCCATCAAATTATAATTTTTCTCTGGTGCTGATTCAATCTAAGTCAACCGTCGTGCTTGGGTGAAGAATCCATAAAAGTAACGCTTCTTAACCGCGTTTAATTAGCTTTTCTTTCATGCATGTGTTTAAAAGAACCGTCTGCTCTAGTTTATCATAACAACATCTCATCTTGCAAGATTTCCCGATCGATAGGAAGTTGAAGGATGCTGCGGGATGTGTATTGATAAACGTAGTGTCGTGAGCTACGGTTACTTGGAAATTGGCCAGCTGCTCGGAAAATGGAAGAAAATTGCGGTGATTTTTCTTCTATTTTGGTTTTTGGTGCTTTTATTCGTCCAATGAGGAAGCTAGTTACTTCCTTGTATGAGATGACTTTTCGCTGCAGCCTTTCAAACTACGAGTCATTCAGTTGTTCTATTTAATACAACAACATTTTTTTTCAGCCGTTGTAATACAATGTATTACAACGGCTGAAAAAAAATTGTGAATTTATATTGGCCAATTCTGCACTCGAAGGAGTAAACGAGCGAGAATTTTTACGCAACTTTTTCGGCTTACCAGCAACATCACTTTTCTGATATGTTTTCCGTAAACTAGAGTTATTTTTGCTCGAGAAGATATTGGAGGAGGGCGATAAGTTTCAGTATTTCCATAGTTCATCTCACAAATGATAGGATAAAAGAACTCAAAATCTCAGAAGACCATATTTCACAGAATGACAGGTGTCATAAATACCATTCTCATTCCCATACATCCAGGATCATAACTCATCCAGGACGCAGCTTGACGTCTCATACTGTACAATGCATGCAAATAAAACTGTATATTAAATAATGTATGTAGTGGAGGTCAGTGACTCGACTTGACAGCGGCATTGCATCTAAGGTCATTGGTGATGCGGATCGGGTGCTGAGATGTCACGAGGAATGGCGGCGTGACTTACACCTTATTAGTTGGTGTGTAATGGAATAAGAACATGTGGGGCATAGTTCTGGCTGGTGATTGGTTTTGAATTCATGAGCTATGGGGAGATTGGATCCTTTTTCCAACGAAAAAAGAAACAACATATTAGATTTCACATGGGCACTTATTAAACATCAGAAACTAGTAGACAGTTGGAATTGGTAGTATTTTATGGAGAAGGAGTGACAAGAATGTTAACTGTTACACATTTTTGAAGTAAAACTTTTTTACGCACGCTTGACTTGGGGAGTAAGCTGGTGAATGCGTGACGAGAGCGTTACGAAAAGTGTGATCGGGCGACGCGAACGGAAGAGATGGAGCTAAAGAAGTTTTACTTTAGTCGTGTGGTATAGTCGTATAGAGCACACTCGTTTTTTTTAAGGTTAAAAAAAAATTAGCGTTATTTTTCGTCATGAGAGGATTCCTTCCAAAAACGGAACTATGCCTTGATGGACAATGTGCAAAGATGACTTCAAAATTAGAACAATGGGTTTTAATGGGTTAAAATTTACATTAGCCATTTCAACATTCGAACCTTCTGTGTGCCATCCAGCTAAAACTAACAAAAAAAAATGTTGACGTGTAAAAGTGTTGATAAAACCTATTCACAAAAATAAAATCATTTATCAGAAACATTTTTCCGCTATGCAAATCTGGGACAATCACGAAGTCTTCAATAAATAGACTTTGTGATTGTCCCATCAGAATGTCGATAAAACACATACTTAGTTCTAGCAATAAAGGTCGCTAAGACAATAGAAATTGGGTACAGGATAAATAAAACAAACATCCCTTTCACCTGTGTTAAAATTCGCGAAACCTTTAACCCTAAAAACGAATAAAACAAAATGAAACGTTTGTGAACCGTATCAGTAATTAGGGTTGACCCTTCCAAGTTACTGGACGGCCAGGCCATCCTGTTCCTTGTCAGCAAAGCTTTGGTTTTGTTTACAAAGGAAATAAGGCCGCGGACAGGGTGAGGAGCTAGCACCGGTGCTGAGGCGGGTGCGACACGTCAAAAATATCGCACATATTAGGTACTAATATTATAAATGCGAAAGTAAGTTTGTTTATATGTTACCCTTCACACCTAAACCACTGAATCACTCATCATGAAACTTTGCATATACTTGGTCAGGTGGACAGTAAACAACATAGGGCTCCCGTGGGAAAGAATACTAATAAGATCATCAGTTAAATAACCAAAAAATATTGGATACGTATATTTTCTTTAATCACGTAAAAAGAATGAGGACGATACAATGCGTTGAAATGTCGCGTGACGTCACGCGGCCCGACAATTTTTACCACCAAAGTGACGTAGCGAGCCCAAACTCCTGAATTTTGATGCGTTTTATCTTTATAATTTTTTAATGATTTGGTAAAACAAAAAACACGTGTCCAATATTTTTGGTTATTTAACTGACGGACTAATCCGACTTTTTTAGTAAAATGCCCGTTTGCTTTAGGACGCTAGATGGCGCTACGTGTCTTTCGAATCATTTTGCTCCTGTTTGTCGGGCGGGTCGCTAGTCCTCTAAAAACTGTCATAGCACACAAAGGTGGGTATTGAGAAAATGCAGTTTTATTCGGATTTTGATTCTCTACCGATCAATAAAAGCTATAGTGTGAATAGTTGTTAAATAATGGTGCAACATTAGTTTACCAGGACTTAAGGATGATTCACGTTACACCGTGTCGTGTACTAGTTACTAGGAGGATCATTAATGAAGTCAAACAAAAAAAAAATTAAAACTCATTTTTCTCATCACTCTTTTTTTGCGACATGACAGTTTTTTACAGGTTGTGCGATGTGCCAGTGCCGTTTGCGTCCATACTGAAGTAACTACCGGGCACCAGGCTAGCGAGCGGATGTCTATTGTTGTGTCGTTTTTTTTTTTGTGGGTGTGGGAAATCATCCTATGACTTCTCCCGCTCTGGGTGGAGCGGGAGGGCGTGTCAGACTTTTACTGACTAAAACCTACCCCTGTTCCTTCCCTGCCTGAGTGCCCAGGGGTGCGGTAACTCATTTTCAGAATTTATCCACAACCCCTGGGCAGATTAAGAGAGGCTTGATATATTTCCATATTAAGCCTCTAACTACCCGTTATAACCACGCATGCACTGCGGCCATCCAATCACGCCCGCAACCGCTCCCGCGCCCTCCTTTGTCACCGCGCATACACACTGGACAAGCCCTAAGTGACACTGGCCATAAATACTTTTAGTTATTAGGTGGAAAATGTTCGGAACTTTTTTCATTATTGTCTTTGGAAGTGCTAGTTTGAAATGTGTGGCAAACTTGGTTGGTAGGTTTATTGTCTTTTACAAGTCGATTATTGCTAATGTCGGTTGCAAATTAGCTTACCTAGTTCTTACTTTGGTCGTGAACTGGGTTTATGCTAATAGAATTTGGGTACGAATACGTTAAGAAGACTGGAAAATAATGGGGCTCAATCTCATTATTTTCCGGTTTGTGCCTAATCTTAGTTAAGTAGGTAAGACAACCTACGATATTATACGATAACTTGATAAGTTTTCTTGAACAACACGCTCTTTTTATACAAATAAATAAAATTGAAGTGTCTGTTTGTATGTCAAAATAATGTTTTTTTTTAAAGCTCATACAGTTATTTGCACGATCATCATCATCAGCCTATAGCAGTCCACTGCTGGACATAGGCCTCTCCAATTGCACGCCATTCAGCTCGATTCTCGACAACTCTTATCCAGTTGCTACCAGCCCTGCGAAGATCATCGCTCCACCTAGCCTGAGGGGGTCCTTACCTTGCCGATTCGTTATATATTATTATTCGTTCCTTACCTTACGTTTGCCGATTCGCGGTCTCCACTCGAGAACACGTCTACCCCAACGGTCATCGGTTCTACGGCTAATATGGCCGGCCCATTGCCACTTCAGCTTGCTTATTCTGTGAGCTATGTACTTTTAATAACTTAATGATACAAATAACCCGTAATTTTAATTTTAATTTTAATTGTAGATATTTATTGAAGCTGTTTTTTCTTTTGTGCTATGATCTCTATGGGCTATGCCTGAAATAAATGAATTTTATTTTTTTTTTTTTTTATGTCGACAACCTTGGTTCTCAGCCGGATCACCTCGTTCCGTATTCGATCCCTCAATGAGACTCCAAGCATAGGCCGTTCCATAGCTCACTGAGCGACCTTGAATTTATGGACCAGTCGTACCGTGAGTGTCCACGTTTCGGCTCCGTAAGTCATAACCGGCAAGACGCACTGATTAAAGACCTTGGTCTTTAGGCTCTGTGGAATACGCGACACGAAGACTCGTAGAAGCTTCCCAAACGCTGCATTTGCACGATACTTATGCCAAAATTTCAGTTTTTAAATTTTTTGTCTGCCTGTCTGTCTGTCTGTTTGTTCCGGATAATCTTCGAAACGGCTGAACCGATTTTGATAAGATTTTACTGGCAGGTAGCTGACTATATAAGGCTTCGTAACTTAGGCTAATAAAATTTCACGCAGGCGAAATCGCTGACATACGAGTAAGCTAGTAGTACATAGGTACATAAACTCAAGCCTTGACCCCGTGGGGGTAGGCAGAAACGAGCGCCACTCTCCTTTTACATCGTTTACATTCATACACCTGAGGGGCAATTTCCGTATTTTTAAGAAACGTTTGCATTCCCAGCTCGTGGCTAAAGTAATAACAGCTGCACGGGTCGATCCATCAGGTTAAAATACGAGGGTTAGTCCATGTATGGGTGACCATCTTTACTAGGCAGGCTGTTAATCGTGGATCTGTGACAGTCGTTAGAAGGCCGAAAGTCTGACAACCAGTCTTACCAAGGGGTATTGTATTACCCAGTAACTGGGTTATAAAAGTCAGATAGGCAGTCGCTCCATGTAAAATACTGGTATTCATCTGCATCCGGTTAGACTGGAAGCCGACCCCAAGATAGTTGGGAAAAATGCTAGGCGGATTGATGAAAAAAAAACAAAGTCCCGACTGAAAAAAAACCACTGAAAAGTTCCAAATTTAAGTAACTTTTCGAGCATTCTGATGCAGTATTCGTATTTGATTTAATTCAATCGTAGATTTAATGCCATCAACTGCATCAGACTGCTTGAAAGTAACTTATTTGGAACTTTTTAGTTTTAAGGCGCTACTAACTGCCAATGACCTTGACTGGTTAGCTTGCGTGTTTTGTGCTGAGCTCACGTAACGCGTCGTACGTCCACCCAGTATTAGAACTCGCCCATCAAGGAGCTCTGTCCGAAATTAGACGCATTATTAATTTATTATATTAAAACCGTATACTAACTACTAACGTGATGTTCAATTAAAAATCATTAGAAGTCGTATAACTGAGCCTTCAGTGCGAGATGGCTTCACAGGAGCACGTTTGTCAATACAAAATCAAAAAGCAAATACGTCATTCTTTCCCAATTTTCCGGACAGAATCGGAGCAAAAACCTAAAGCTTCTTCTTTTGAGCAGCATCCGAAGCTGATGGGTTATCAACCCGTCACCGCTCGAGTACAGTTGTGATCTCTTAACCCTACACGTCTCTGGCACGTGGCAGCTTGAAAGGTGCCTGTGTACACGTAGGTACACTAGTATTTGAAGTTGATCTCTTGGCGACATGATTGTAATTTTTTCTGTTGAAGGTAAGGTACAGACAGAGAAAATAATATTTCTTTATTTATTATACACTTTATTGAGCAGTGGTGCCCAGTGGTATAGGCTGCGACTTACAAGTTGTAGGTCGTGAGTTCAAACCCAGGCGGGCGCTTTACTTTGTGTAAATTATTTCATCACCACTGCTCTCAAAACGGTGAAGGAAAACATCGTGAGGAAACCGGCATGTCCTAGAACCAAAAATTCGAAGACATGTGACATGCACCAATCCGCATTGGGCCTGCGTGGTGGGTTACGGCCCACACCCTCTCACAGAGAGGAGGCCTGTGCTTCAGCTGTGGGGACATTAAAAGGCTGATGATGATGATGAACACCAAGATAGAACAAAAATGTCCAGTTAAGTAATTGAAACATCACTGAGGACGAAACTATCTAACAGTTGTCTACCTAAAAAAATAACTCGTGTACCTTGTCATTATTGTATAATAGGTGATGAACAATAATGATAATTATTTCCCTTGCTTATTACTTATCTATTTGACATAATGATAATAATTGTAATTTTGTCAGTAGTTTTTCTTTGGAAAGATGTTGTCAACCAACTTACAACAGTAGAGGCAACCTTGAATCTTTTACGTGCATATTTTTATAGATTTTAGGAGGAGTAAAAGGCTCCGTTTCAATTTAAACCTAGGTTTTAGAGATTCGTATTAACCTATGGATAAGATTTTAGTCGAGATTCGAACTAAAAAAATCAATCTGCTTAGCCTTTTCCCAACTATCTTGGGGTCGGCTTCCAGTCTAACCGGATGCAGCTGAATAACTATATTTTACATTAAACGACTGCCTTTCTAACCTCCACAATCCAGTTACTGGTTAATACGATACCCCTTGGTAAGACTGGTTGTCAGACTTTCGGGCTTCTGACAACCCGTAACGATTGTCAAAGATCCACGATTGACAGCCGGGACCAACGGCTTAAGGTGCTTTCCGAGGCACGGATTTTATTTTGTTTTTTTTTTGTTTGGAGGGAAATCATCCAATGACATCTCTGTCCTGAGTGCCCAGGGGCGCGGTAACTTGCGGCTCCGTCCGGTCCGTGCGGCTGTTATTACTTTAGCCACCGAACTTCAAACTAAGCAGATTAATAATACAGAGAGGGCGAACTCTTTCTCAGAGCTATGCTTAATTACTATGATCATTACAACATTTATTTAAACCGTTTTTTAGGTTATTTAGGTTTATCTAGTGCTAATGTAACGAATTAAGAGCTTTTAACATTGTTCACAGCTTTTATCTTTCAGACAAGATGTGTGGAAATAAGTAACTCTTCTCTGCGTATTGTCCTGATTCATTAATTACTTGAATCATTATTTAATTATGTACGTTACACTAATTACTCAAGAGACGAATGTGCTAATTAACTGTGTTATTTAAACAGAATACTTAATGAGAAGTCGTGTGTTATGTTTGATAAATATTTATTTTGCGCTGTTGAATGAAATATCGGCTACATTTTATAAATAAATGGTGCTTTTAGGGTTACACTATTGCAAGATGTAAGGACGTTGATGCACATAATCGAATCGATCTGTATTTTGATTTGTTAATTTATTTTTATTCGTGATAATTTAAGAACATAATAAAAACAGATCTGAATTTGTCCTTAGAAAGAATCATATATATGAGTAAGTACACAAACGCCCTAAGTTTCAGATATTTCTTAGGTAAGTACTTGAAAACTGTAAAAATTTCTAATCAACCATCACCACCATAAATTAAGTATTAATAGAATATTTCTACATTTGTATGATCAAACATGAGTCCTCTACAAAAAAAATCAAATATTAAAACCCAACCCAATATACATCTCAGCACAATACTAAACAAAAGAAATCAACCCTAAACTGCGCACTACAATACAAAGCTCCCATAATAATTCTGCTCAATTCGGTTGCATAAATGGTAAAGAAAAATTTCGCGTCAACCCTCCCACCCTACACCGCGCCCACATCTACCGACCTTGCAGGGCTCGAGACAAATCCGCTTCCTTGCTACTGCATGCCCACATCTCGAATCAGGGTTGCCAACACTACCCAGCGTATTTTTATATTAAGAAATCCGAATAGGTAGGTATTTATCCTACTCGGATTTCTTAATATACAAATGCTTCGAATTCCAACAGGGAAGTATAAAATGTACGTTTGGTAACGAGATTCTATATTTAAAATTTGGACGAGATTTGAATTTCGAAGATTCAATTCTGCAGAGAAAAGTAGAATATAATGAGGAAAACTATTCGAAATCCGTACAATGAACTGTATTCGACTCAGTTGCCATTACAACTGAAAAAAAAACTCTCGATTAGTGGCAATAAATCACAAGCTATAACTTTAAATATGATGATTTGAAATTGGAAAAAGGATTGGATTCGAGGAAAAATACCACAAGTTTACAAAAATATACAGACTGTAAGGGACAAGATACCACAAACTTCGCGAAAGGGTTACACCTAATGCCACTAACAAAATTATGATAGTCATTAATCTCGGTAATGATCGGTTACAGAAATTACTTATCCAGCGACCTCCGTGCCTCGGAAAGCACGTTAAGCCGTTGGTCCCGGCTGTCAATCGTGGATCATTGACAGTCGTTACGGGTCGTCAGAAGCCCGAAAGACTGATAACTAGTCTTACCAAGGGGTATCGTATTACCCAGTAACTGGTTTGTGGAGGTCAGATAGGCAGTCGCTCCATGTAAATAAGATATTCGTATTCAGCTCCATCGGGTTAGACTGAAAGCCGGCCCCAAGACAGTTGGAAAAAGGCTTGGCAGATTGATTGATCGGTTACAGAAATCGTCACTTTGGAGCGCAATCGCGATTTCAATGCTCCGTACTACTACTTACTTACACTCGCGCCTGCCGAGTGCGCCGCGCCGCCCGTAGGTATGTAGGTATTAAGCCGGCGGCGTGAATGAACTCTAGCGAAACAGCTGTACGTATTTTATTTACATTGCTGCTTTTAGTGTAATTAGCGATTTAGTTACTTTTTAATTAAAATTCTCATTGGGTTGGATAGGAATAACGATTTTGAACAGTGTAAAGTAAAAAAAAATGCAATTCCAGCGTTAGGGCGTCCAGAATCATGTACTGAATCAGTGGTACACGTATGTGCGTTCATGTGCCTTACACGGTATAGAATAATATACACCGTGTAGTAGATAGGTTTGCGCTTGACCATGATCTCATGTGGTGGTAAGCGGTGATGTGGTCGACGTTGGAGCACGTTTGCCTAAAAGCCTATTCACTCTTGTCTTAAAGACACCCAGGTTGTCAGAGAATTCCACTCCTTAGCAGTACGCACAATGAATGTGTTACCAAAACGTGGACTCGAGTTGAATTTGTGTGTTTGTTTTGTTGGAATAGTTTTATAACTGAGAACCGAGAAAAGTAAGATTTAGTGAGATAAGCTGAAAAATCTAACGTGTATTTTGTGTATAAATCCACAAGGCGATGAATAACCTACTTAGCAGTATTTACGGTAGCCTTCTTATCAATTATATTCAGTTAAAACATTAGTTAACTTCAACTTTTCCAACAGTTTTATCCATTATCTCATGAAATATGAAGTTAATCTTTTACCCAAGTTTAGTTATCGCTTTTATAAGAATTAATAAAAGAATAGAGAGATCACTTTTTACACAAATATTGATCTAAAGACCAAAATGTCAAACTCATAAGGGTTCGTTTGAATCGTAGCAAATCACCCTTTTTCGCACTTGTGTATAATAAAAAGCAGCTATTATCTAAAGTTATGATTAGCTAGCAACCCTACATCTGAGGGTAACGAACAGACAGACTAGGGGAAGCTTGGCGCATGCGCTGTCACTGTTGTGGATGCCCCATCTCTCCTCTATCAGCAGATTTCGTATATAAATACACATCCACTATTTTTGTGACGCAATTTTAGATTCGTCTAGATGGTTTTGGGCAAATATAGACACAAGTCTAAAGGTCAAGTCTGTAGGTGTAAGTTACGAGTAGATAATATGTTACATGTCTGTGTTACGTAATGAATATTATTTGATATAACTTTGCACGCTAAGGGTTACTTTTGATTTCTATAGAAGAGGGCTTTCTTATGGAACACAATAAGTTAGATATATTGATTTGAATACAGGTGGCTGTTAACAATACGTTACCTAAAACGGCACAATCGTTCATAATCGGTTTTTAAGATCCTTTTCCAAATTCTCCATAGAATTGTAATTCAAAGAGGCTTTCCTGGCATTAAATATAATTGATTTTTCGTTATAATATCCTGAATGATCCGTTAGGTACACGAACGTATAATTTTTTTACACGATAACGTAGGCGCAGTTATACGACTTTTAATGGTTTTTAATTGAACATCACGTCTAAACGACTAGTCGTATTTCTTTGAAAAATATATATGTTACTCTAGACAATTTTTGCCGTAATTTGATTTCAGAATATTTGAAATTATATATTTAGAACATAGTGTAATTAATTTGTAAAGTTGTGTCTAACTCGGATAAAAAATTGAGAATCACGCAAAAACTATAAAGCGTATTTTTATGAAACCTTCACCATTTTAAAGATCATTTAATTATTTACAATGTAGTCTCAGTGTTTTAGTTCAATACTTGTTGTTTTATGTGTAATAAATTAATAATGCGTCTAATTTCGGACAGCGCTCCTTGATGGGCGAGTCCTATTACTGGGTGGACGTACGACGCGTTACGTGAGCTCAGCACAAAACACGCAAGCTAACCACTCAAGGTCATTGGCAGCTAATAGCGCCTTAAAGAACCGGCGAAGTGCGTGTCGGATTTCGCACATATAGGGTTTAGACAACGGACAGACGGACACGTGAGTGATAGCAATAGAGCTCCGTTTGGACAAAAACCAAACCAAAAACAATCAGTTTTTACAAACCGAGAAAAAAACTGGGTATTTCTAAAATCTACTAATACTGGTTAAAACTCAGTAATCATATAATTCTATGGAGTTTTTGGAGAAGGATCTTCTTATCCAAAATCTCCATAGAATTGTGATTCAAAGAGGCTCTCCTTTTTTTTTTGTGGGGTGGGAAATCATCCAATGACATCTCCCGCTCTAGGGTGGAGCGGGAGGACGTGTCAGACTCTTACTGACTAAAACCCACCCCTGTTCCTTCCCTGCCCTGAGTGTCCAGGGGCGAGGTAACTCTGTTTTGAATTTATCCTCAACCCCTGGGCATTCATGACGGGCTCCGTCATGAATGCTGACAACTCTTTGAGGCGCGCGTGGAACACTACACGCCGTCAACACACAGGCCTGGTGCTGATTGGACGGCGAGCTACCCATTACCCGCCGTCCGCGGCCTGAGTCTACGGTGGCCGGAGATCGTCTCGCGGCGCCGGAAGCCCCTGGTGTCTCCTACGGCTTCTGCTGCAAAGAGCGTGAGGGCGATTCTCTGTTGAGTGTCCTTCACCCATGCCGCCTCCCTCTTCGCGAGCATTACTGCTTCGCAGAAGGAGGAGACGGCTTCCCATTCCCTCTCGCTCGGTACCATGGCCTGAACCAGGGCCGGGCGCGAGTGGTCGCTGCTGCCTATCGCATTCACGAGGACACGGCTGTGCTCTACCCAAGCGGGGCAAACCTCCACCCAAACACCCGGGCGTTTCCTAGCGCCTGATCAAAAATAGGAACCTCCCGAAACAACCGTGTCCGGTGAGGACCTGCGTCAGGCGGAAGGTGAGGACGCCGTGGCGCCTCTCCAGCCACACCTCAAAGAAGGGCACTACCGCCGCAATGGTGGTGTGCCCAGCGCTGGGTTGCGACAGTATCGCTCTCTCCATGTCGCCATGAGATCCTGGCACATTTAGGGTTTAGACAACGGATAGACGGACACGTGAGTGACAGCAATAGGGCTCCGTTTGGACCCCGAAACGAGGAAAAAACTGGGTATTTTCAAAATCCACTAATACTGGTTAGAGCTCAGTAATCATACAATTCTATGCAGATTTTGGTGAAGGATCTTCTTTTCGAAAATCTCCATAGAATTGTGATTCAAAGAGGCTCTCCTGGCATTAAACATTAGTTGCATGTTTAGTTATAACACAGATAATATAATACTAGCGTACAGATGCCTCATCCCATACAAAGAAACGGTACCGCCGTAACTACGGGATTTTTTCTGGCACAAGTAACTTTTGTTCTTCGTTCGGGCCCGTCCTCTACACCTCGCTAGATGGTGTTAGCAGCGACGGCTTGCAAGCTGAATGAATTTACGTAAAGTTTTACCAATATTTTCTCACACATTGAGGAATTATTTTATAGTATTTTTGGCACTTTATAGCAGTTTTACTATATAAAAATGTGTCACTATTACAATTTTAAAGAGGTGAAAGGATAAACTCTAAAACTTCAAACAGCGCCATCTATTGGTACAATAAATAAAGATGTCTAAGGATTCGTTACAATAATCGTCTAAATTTGAACTACAAGCCCATTATTCCACAATATTATGTTTAGGGCAGTTTATTAAGTAAGAAAATGCAGTTTTTACCATATTTATTTTCAAAATATTAGTATTACTTAAACTTCAATAAGAAATCAATGTATATTACGCCATCAATTGAGATTTATTTGAACTAAATTTTCTTTGTTCGAGATGAGACCCCGTGGTTATAATAACCAATTCTGCTAGGTACACAAACATATAATTTTTTACTCGATAACATATTTAAAAAAAGGGGCATAACAAAATTAATCATTTTCTACGAACCGAGGAAAAAACTGGGTATTTCCAAAATCCACTAATACTGGTTAGAGCTCAGTAATCATACGGTGTTTGACCGTCCTCGCCTGGTGCACGGCGTGTCGAATTAACGCATTATCCTCTATTAACCAGGAGTGAACGAGGGTTATTGTGAACAAAAAATTAAAAGGATTAATCACGATTTATGATGGTGTTTGCCGATAAACGGGCAAAATGTAAAATTGAGAAAATAAGCTGTTACACGTGCGTTACACGTAAGTATGCTGGCTTTACTTCAAATAGTTACTTGTACCCTTACTTATAAAACTCGTTAACTATATGCTTATTTAAATACCGATTAGTGGCTCCTAAATTCATAAGTATTCTCCAAAGAAAAATAAATTAGAACCGGCTAATTAGTGTTTGAAGCAATCAAATGGTTAACTTTTCATACATAAATAAGGGCCTTAATGAGAAATTAGGTGGGTATCAGCAGGTACCAGTAACTTTTTTACCTAGAGCTTGAGAAACAATCAAACCTATAAATCGATTTTTTTGCTATATATGTATATATCAATATCAATCTGCCAATCTGCCCGCGCCTTTTCCCAACTACCTTGGGGTCGGCTTCCAGTCTAGCCGGATGCAGCTGAATACCAGTATTTTACATGGAGCGACTGCCTAACTCACCTTCAAAACCCAGTTACTCGGTAGTACGATACCCCTTGGTAAGACTGGTTGTCAGACTTTCGGGCTTCTGACGACGCGTAACGACTGTCTAAGATCCACGATTGACAGCCGGGACCAACGGAGGAGTCTCGTTATGTAAAGATGGTCACCCATCCATGGACCCGGGCAAGCGTAGCTTAACCTGATGGATCGACCCGTGCGGCTGTTATTACCTTAGCCACGAGCTCCTCAGCTCCATAGTTTAACCAATATATGAAATTAAAATTCCATTCATCATTCATATCAACAAACGCAGAAACAAAACAAAATACAGAACCACGGTCACGTCAAAATCAAAAGTTCCCCTTGAGCCCTAAAAAATAAAAATAGGGTGTCGACACCGCCTTATGATTACGAACGCGGCGTTTTTGAACTCGTCCTATTCTTTAGAATATGAAAAAATCTCATTATTGAACCATTAGGGCTCTCCCAGAGGCGGGAGAATATTCGTGTATGGAAATGAAGGGAACTGAATTTATATTGTTTTTTTAAAGAGGTCTCTAGAGTAGATTTTTGGGGGAGTTGAATAGGCACCTTGGTTTTCAGATCAACTTTATTTTTGGGTCATTGTTGTTAGCTAATAAGGAATGAGGAACATATCGTGAGGAACAATAATTTTTTAATAAGAGTAGAGGAAGAACATAGAAAAGATGACTGGATTGTCTGGAAGATGATATGGCTAGAAAACTGACAAATGAATAGAGATGTATGGTGAAGAATATATGCTGAGCTGATCCCAAATAAATTGGGATAATAATAATAATAATAATGGAATACTTTCTCAAAGCTGACGTGGGTATGCATCGAGATGTGGTCGCTGTGGACAAGGGCCTCACCCCGCTCTCCTTGGCAAACGAGAACTGGCGCAAACCTATAGTACTGGATACTAATGACCGCACGGAAGTATGGCAGAGCAAGGAGCTTCACGGACGCTTTTACCGGGTCCTACATGGGCCCGATGTAGATCTCTTAGCGTCCGTATCCTGGCTGCGTTTTGGTGACCTCTTCGGGGAAACCGAAGGTTTTGTCTGTGCGATTATGGACGAAGTTATGATGACGAATAACTACCGGAAATACATTGTGAAGGACGGTACGGTTGACATCTGTCGGGCATGCCACCGGCCCGGGGAATCAATCCGACACATTATTTCTGGTTGTTCTCGTCTAGCTAACGGAGACTATTTGCATAGACACAACCTTGTAGCCAGGATTATCCACCAGCAACTTGCTCTTAAATACAATCTTGTGGAATCTGAAGTACCGTACTATAGGTATGAGCCCGACCCAGTTCTCGAAAATGGCAATATCACGTTATATTGGGATCGATCTATCATCACTGACAGGACTGTTGTTGCCAATAAGCCTGACATAGTGGTGATAGATCGACTAGAGCGTCGCACAATGATTGTTGATATAGCTGTCCCTCATGACGAGAACCTCGTGAAAGCTGAGAAAGATAAACAAACAAAATATCTTGATCTGGCTCGCGAGGTTGTCGACATGTGGGAGGTGGATACAGCTGTCATTGTGCCGATAGTCGTGACGGCCAATGGCTTAATAGCCAAGAGCCTCGACGAACACCTAAGGAGGCTCTCGTTAGGCGGCTGGATCAAGGGCTTGATACAGAAAGCGGTACTCCTGGACACGGCGCGTATTGTTAGGAGATTCCTTTCTCAGGAGCCCTGACCACCGGTAGCTTGGACCCTATCCCGATACCGGTGGGCTACTATTTTTTATATTTTTAAATGTTTTTATATTTTGATATTTTAATATTTAAAAATGTAAATTGTATGTATATATTATAAAATAAATGGAATAATAATAATATTCCACAACTATCACACAACGCCATCTAGTCCCAAGCTAAGCAGAGCTTGTGTTATGGGTACTAGACAACTGATAAACATACTTATATATTTCTAAATACATACATATTATAGATAAATTACACCCAGACACAGAACAAATGATTGTGCTCATTACACAAACATTTGTCCTGGGTGGGAATCGAACCCACGACCTCCGGCATAACAGTCAGGGTCACTAACCACTAGACCAACAGGCCAGTCAAGGGATAAGGGCAGAGTGTGAGGGCTATGCTTGCAGAGACAGAAAACTGGAGGAAAGTTGCCGCCTTCTGTGAAACGTGATGGACCAGAAGGAGTCCACTGAGCGGGATCGTGGTAGGGCCGATCCCACTCGGAGAAGGTGTCGGGGAGGCAACCACCTCGATGTCAAATACACCGAAACTTCGCCTGTATCTTTTAATGGAGGACTTTGGAAGCACGGGCGCTCGCAGCTGGGACTCTGTTCGCCCGTCGAGTGATTCCCGGGGAAGATGGTGGCACAGTGATCACTACCGTGCACAGCCAGGCTCAGGGAGACCCCTTTCTGCCAGGGGTCGCGGAAAAATTCGAAAGCGAGTTACCGCGGCCCTTGGCAAAGGCAACTGAAGGAACAAGGGTGGGTTTTAGTCAGAAAAAGTCTGACATGTTCGCTCCAACCAGAGCGAGAGAAGTCATTGGATGATTTCCAACCTTCCAAAAAAAAAAAGGGGGACCTCTTTACAGTCTCCTCAAGGATGTGCCCTTACAGGCCTTTCATAGAGGGTTCCGGATGTTACTTTAAGAGTTTAACCGATGGTGATCACCGGAGTCGTTTTAGTGAGGTAAAATCCCTCACTCCCCGGACTTATCCTTAAAGCCCTGTCATTGAAAATAGGGGCAACATAGTTGTGAGTACTTATTGTCCTACTCTGGTTTTACAGAACCGAAACTGAACTACAGAACTTTTAATAATTTAACACATTGGCGGGTGCGCCTTCTACATCAGTCTCTATATCGCTTGACGTCAGACAGAGAATATATACATATAATAGTCTATTTCAGACAGCGTCGTCGTGACTAGCGAGTGTGGACGTAAACATGCGGCGCTTGTCGCGGTGTCGCGGGCGATACGCCGACATTTGTATACTTGTCGCACGACAGCGTGCGCGACATATTGCTAGACATTTGTCGCTTCGTGTCACTGGTATACGACTTGCCGCAAAGTTGGAGATATTTACGGGTGAGAAGTTTTTCGTGTGTCTGGCTGCTACAAATTTTAGCATGAACTTGGTTATGGGCGCAGTTGTTGGTTTTGAGATTATTGGCTTCGCATCGTATGTCATCTTCATCATCATCATATCACCCGAAAGACGTCCACTGCTGGACATAGGCCTCCCCCAAGTGTCGCCACAATGACCGGTCCTGTGCGACTTGCATCCATCGGCTACCCGATGACCGTCGACCGATGACCTGGTGAGGGCACCAGGTCATCGGTCGACCTTGTTGGAGGCCTTCCAACGCTGCGTTTTCCGGTACGCGGTCGCCACTCCAGAACCTTTCGACCCCACCGATTATGTCATCTTAATGGGCTTGAAATTGTTAAAATCTGAATCACAAAAATGTATTGGGATTGCAGATCATGTCAAACTCCTGACTGTGTGAGATAATATACGATCTCATCAAATCATTGAAGATCAAAGCAAAGCTTACAAGGTCATAATATATTCTTGCCACAAGCGCCAAATTTAACTCTTGTTTTCAGAAAGTAAATCAATTCACCCGCACTATAATTGGTCTATCTCGAATGAAACAAACACCCAGTCAACTGGCCAACTAACCTTCAAACCACAATAAACCAATATGTTCAAAGTTCAATCGTTCATGCGTTCACCGATGCAGCATATTAGCCGTGTGTCGGAGGTCGGTCAAAATGTCGATCGAAACTACGTGCGCTAATCCTTATCCGAGTCATAGACATAGAAGAGTGGACTAAGCATTACCTGTCTTACTATCACAGCCGGGAAAAGTGTGAGTAAGACAAAGAAATCGTGCAGCTAGTTGTTGTCTTTTTCTAGAATTCTGATTGGTCCACGTTACAAGCTGACAGTATCACCTTCGTCACTACAAACAAACTGCTTAGCCTTTTCCCTATCTAAATATGTTAGGGTCGAAGGCCTAACTGGATGCTGCTGAGTACGAGTATTTTACACCGAGTCATTATCAGTTTTGGCCGCTCTAGGTCTATTGGTATCGTCCTCCTATTAATACCTGCAAACGTGGCTTACAATGAAGAAAATGAGGCATTAAATAAAGATATTTCTTTACATAACGTAACGACTGTCAAAGATCTAAAATATCTTATGTGATACAGAAAAGAGACTAGTAATGGCTGCACATTTATTTATTTATTTAAACTTCATGTACAATAATGGTACATAGGAGAACTTAATGCAACAAGGCATTTTCTACCAGTCAACCTTTGGGTTAAAGAGACTACTCTGTGGTAGGTGGTTCATTCCTATTTTATCATTGATAGGCTTGCGTTTGACCACTATCTCACCTGATGGTAAGGTTGTAGCCATCAGGAAACACAGACTCCGGCAGGGAGTTCCATTCTTTCTACAGATTAGTAAATTTTGTGACGTTAACGCTCAGTCCAGTTATTATGTCTATGTCTATGATTTGAATCGAACGCAATATAACGTCAGTCGTTACGTCAATCACAGGGAGATGTCAAGCGTCAATTGTTTACTAGTGCACGCCTACCGATTACATTCTGTAGCTATCTTCAGACTGCAGTTAGTACAAATTGATGGTGACTATGGGTATAAGAGGTATATGAGGTGTGAATGAGACTATGCTGGCTGGTTTTTTTTTTACTTTAGCTACTAAAAGCGTTCATTCAGTTCTGGGTCAGTTTTTAGTTTTATGTTGTCTAAAACAGTCTCATTTTTAACATCTTGGTATGTATCTACGTAACGGAATCTTTGAACGTGATTTTCTCCCACTTCAAAACGTTGGATTGAATCGAAACTTCGCACACTTATCAAGGACCGATGACAATGGTGTTGATTCTGTTGTGCACAAACTTAACTTAATTTAGGCTACTGCTATCTTTTTCTCTCTAATAAAACAAGAAAGAGACGGACGTAAATTCGAGCTGTCAAATTTAGTTTGAACTAATATTGCCACACAAATTAAGGGTAGACGTAAAAACATGTCGTCTAAAAACACGGCGAAGCGCAAGGCGTAAACTAGTTTGATATCTCCAACTTAGTTCATAGCTATATCCGTCCTTTTCTCGCACTGCCTTTTAGTAAAAGATAGCGATTCTCTAATTTTAGTTTAGTTATTGAACAAGAGAATCCGTGCCAATGTATGGTTAGCTTAGTGACATCGTACTAAATCAAACAAGGCGGACTATAAAAAAAAATAGTTTTTATGCATTTCTATGGTATCAAATTAAAAGGTTTGCTGAGAATAATACAAAAAATAAATAATAAAGCGTGTTTAAAAAACAAAACTAAGTATAGAAAATTATTGTCATCATCATTAATAATAATAATACGCATGTCACCATCCGGGAGAATCAATTCGCCACATTATCAATACAACACACACACACACACACATACACGCACACACACCATCACACACACAAACACCACACACACACACACGCAAACAAAACACACCCCCCCCCCCCCCACACACACACACACACACACATACACACACACATTAATAATTATCTCTGGTTGTTCTCGTCTAGCTAACGGAGAGTATTTGCATATAGGCACAACCTTGTAGACAGGATTATTCATCAGCCACTTGCTCTGAAATACTCTCTTGTAGAATCGGAAGTGCTGTACTGGGATCGGTCCATCATCACTGACAGAACTATTGTAGTTAATAAGCCTGATATAGTGGTGGTGGACCGAATCGAGAGGCGTGCAATGATTGTTGACATTACCGACCCACATGACGAGAACCTCGAGAAAGATAAACAAATCAAGTATATTAACTTAGCTCGCGAGGTTGTCGATATGTGGGATGTGGACTCAGCGATCATTGTACCGATAGTCGTGTCAGCCAATGGCTTAATAGCCTCGACCAACACCTCAGGAGGCTCTCGTTAGGCGGCTGGATCAAGGGCTTGATTCAGAAAGCTGTACTTCTGGACACGGCTCGCATTGTTAGGCGGTTTCTCTCTCTGGAGCCCTGACCGCCGGGTAGCTTGTAGGGTCCAAGCTTCCGGCTCCCCGATACCGGTGGGCTACTATTTTTTTTATTAAATATATTTTTAAATGTTTATAAAAATATATTTAAGTATTCTTTTTTAAGAAATATTTAAAAATGTAAGAAAGATAAATAAACGAAATAATAATAATAAATTCTTAATTTCTCCTCACAATGACAAGCTTATTCTAGGTTTTACATAATATTTGTCTAATTAGCAAGGTGAGGAGCTGGTGTCTGAGTTAGGCATAAAATGCCGGTATTACAAATCACCAGGGGACCCCACGGAAGAACATCATCATCATTACAGTCGTCTAACTGCTTACTTGATAATGCCTCAAATATGCTTTCATTACTATAATTTCATTCGAAATACGTCAGCTGTTGGACAATTCTGGACACACCCACCGTATTTTAATGAAACCTCCACCATTTTAAAGATAATTTAATTATTTATCTTTAGTATACGTGTTTTCGTAAAATATCTATTGGTTTATGTATAGTAAATTAATAATGCGTCTAATTTTGACAGCCCGCCTAGATGGGCGAGTCCTATTACTGGGTGGACGTACGAAGCGTTGCGTGAGCTCAGTACAGAACACGCAAGCTAACCACTCAAGGCCGTTGGCATATAACTGTGACATAATGTCTTAAACTCCTCGTATGCTTAGGCATAATAGATGCTCGAAAAAAAAAACTTTTTCCAAGTTTCCTCCTCGTGTGACCCAAATTATATTTCAATCATATCTAAATTCTGGGTATCTTGAACCTTCTTTAGTCATTAGGTTATAGCCGAGAGGCAACAAATAGATATTAAAGGAATTCATCTAGTTCAGGACAGTGTTTTCAGAATCGTGAGAACCCAGGTAAACATTTCTTGGAAATCTTTTTATTACGGCTTCATAATATTATTATTCAACGCAACCTTCAAACTAAGAGATAATTCAGGTCTGTTTTAATTTCTGCAATTTATGCTTAACAAAAAAGAAAATACATTAAAAATTTAAAAATAACTTTAATTTCGGAAGTCGATGTCAAATAACTAAGAAATAAAATTCAAACACCGACTTCCGAAATTAAAGTTATTTTTAAATTTTTAGTGCATTTTCTTTTTTGGAAGTCAGTTGTATTTTTTTTTAAAGTTTATTTATTTTTCACTTTTTAGTTGTTATATTTACCCCGGAACTAAAACTAAATATTGTACTCACGCCCGAATTGATTACCACACTCGTAATTGGAGGAAACCAAAACGTCATCTATGTACCTATACATACTTTTTGTTTTTGTTAATTTTTTCAAAAAGCGCAGAAGCAATTTCGATAAAATTTATATAGGACCACCTCTGGATTAAGTATACTCTTTCGTATAAAAAAATATTTTGAATATCGGTCCACAACAGTAACTGACAGAGAAATCGGTGGACATACATAAAAAAAACATACATACAGGTTGTTTTTTTTTTTTTTGGGGGGTTGGAAATCATCTTATGACTTCTTCCGCTCTACGGTGGAGCGGAAGGGCGTGTCAGACTCTTACTGACTAAAACCCACCCCTGCTCCTCCCTGCCCTACATGCCCAGGGGCGAGGTAACTCTTTCGAATTTATCCTCAACCCCCGGGCAGACATACAGGGTGTAAGGGAAGGTAATGCGCGAGCGTCAGCTGATATTTTACGAATTCATTGCATGCTAAAGTTGTAAAGATAAAAAGTGTCTTTAATTGCAAATAACGGTTTTTATTTAACTGTTCTCATAGCATAGTGTACGCAAAAAGGTAAAAAATAGGTAAAATTGTATTTTTTTTTCCAGATTTTTTGATTTATGATTTATTTATCACTTGTTTCCGTTTTCGGAAGCTTTTTCCTTACACCCTGTATAGTCAAACATAGAAAATCCTCCTTTTTTCGAAGTCGGTTAGAAATACCTCAACACGACGGAAAGATAAGAAAACATGAGATACTTTACAATAATTTATCGTTTAAAATTCAAGGATATTTTTTTTCACTGAGGCTCTTAACTGACTAAAACCAACCCTTCAGTTGCTCTTTGCGTTTCAGGACCGCGGTGACTCTTTCTAACACTCACAGAATATTTAAGGTCTAATCAGTCCAAAACTTTGACGTGTCCGGACAACACCCCTAAAAAATATTCACACAGCTTCCACACAGTTATAAATATTATTAAATGGCCTAAATTATTGTCGACTTGACTGTACCTGCGCGCAGTTGCACTCGCAGCTAACTTTGCACACGCCATTAAGTTTGACGAATACTTTAACATTGGTGTTTTTCTCGTAGTCCTGGATTCGAAGGTGCTGAAAACGGCACGGTGAAGGCCTGCTGAAAACGGCCGTTTCTGACACTTATACTTACTACTTTGGATACGAAACATTTTTAGTCCTGTTTTAACAACGTAAAAATACTATAGGTATCCTCTTTGTAACAAACGTGACGTAGGATTCTTTAATATTTATTTTCTATGCTATGCTACGATTTTTTATTCAATGAGGGCGCCACTTTTTATTTTTTTTATTGTTGATAGGCTCGCGTTTGACCATTAACTCACCTGATGGTAAGCGATGATGTGGTCGAAGATGGAGCACGCTTGCCTAGAAGTAACCTATTCACTCTTGACTTAAAGACTCCCAGGTTGTAACTAACAGGAAACACAGACTCCGGTAGGGAATTCCACTCCCTATCTGTACGCGCAATGAATGTTTTCTCAAAACGCTTTGTGCGTATGCATGGGATTTCCACCATGAACCGGTGGCACTTTGCCGTACGTCTTGTGGTCCGTTGATGAAACGGTCTTGGCGGAATCAAATTACGCAATTCCGTCGCACACTCCCCAAAATGTAATCTATAGAAAACCGACAGGCTAGCAACTGGGCGTCTATGTTCAAGACTTTGGAGTTTCGACTCAACGAGCCTATCATTGCCGATGATCCTCTTGGCTCGTTTCTCAATTGACTCAAGGGCATCAAGCTGGCATCTGGCAGATCCGTCCCAAAGATGAGAGCAGTACTCCATACACGATCGAACTTGCGCTTGATAGAGTTGGAGCAGCTGTTCCGGCGTGAAGTACCGTCTCACCTTTGCGAGGATCCCCAACTTTTGCCACTTGGCGTGTAGTAGACCCTTAATACCACGCGGGTGAAGCCGCTAGCAGAAGCTAGTGTTTTCATAATTATGTATATTGCTTACGAATGCAAGTAGATAGAGAAGCTTTCATTTACCAGTGGTTACGAACTGGAATGATAACTCGGCTTAGTTATTCATATATTCATAAACCTACACGCAAAGTACCTACAAATACATACATAAAATATTACTGTTAACCACCGTTACATTATATATTTCCTTTACACAAAATCAGGATGAGAATCAATAACCATGTCCTTAAATATGCACATACTTATGAATATGAATAGGATTCCATCTCTGTGTGTTTTAGGGTTTGTTATACCTACTCGTACATACAAATACATAATTATTGTAAACGGCGGGATGGCGGATCGGTCGCGAAATTGCACGGATCATGTTGAACGATGCTTCAATAAGATCTGTATCTAGGTTTCTAGGTTTGTAACCGACTTCGAAAAGAGGAAGAGGTACTATGTTCGACTGTATGTACGTTTTTTTTTGGACCGGATTTCAATATTCTTTTTTTCCGAAAGAGTATAGGTACTCCAGAGGTGGTCCTATATAAATTTTATCGAAATTGCTTAGGCGCTTTTTGAAAAATTGAACACAAACAAAAAATATGTATATGTCGCAGCCATCTGGTTGAATTCGCCATTCAATTGAACGCCTAGGCCTTTCATTAAATGCCGACTTCAATTAATTCAAATTCAATTAATTAATTCAACTGGAATCACTCAACGTTTAAAGATGACTTGACAACCCTTTGAAGATGACTGACCAAAACTCAACCAAGTGATTCAAAACTTCAAGTTAAAGATATAGAGATATATATTATGAGATAGTGGTCAAACGCGAGCCTATCAAACATAAAAAAAAAAAGTTAAATGAAAAATGCACCTCCAGAGCCGTGAACGGTGTTCCAGTGCCTCACAACCGGGCAGTCAACCCTTCCCAATATGGTATTCAGATGGCTGTTGGTGCTGCCCCGCGGCGCATCAGGGCCCCTTTTGCGTACTATTGTGCTAAAGCAGTCCGTTCTACTTCTGGCCTTAGCAAACATACCTGATGCACTGATAAAGCGCGGCAACCCCAACAGCATCATAAAACCATTATTGTACAGGACCCATAGGGCATTGAAAGATATACGCGTATAACTTACCCACAGGCTGCAGATATAAAATGTCTGGCAGTATGCCTTAAAAAGAGCAATTTTGACCTCCTTCGTGCACCGTGTTAACCTGCGCGCTAGCATATTGCATCTCACTGCCAATGCCCTACGTTCCCGTTCAATATCCAAATCATTTGAGAGGTCCTCGGTGACCCAGTGCCCCAGGTACTTGAATTTTTGTGACCCTGCTTATAGGCATTCTTCCAAGCCTGACCGATGGCACGGTTTTTAGACTCTTATTACCCTGTTATAAAGGGAGATTTTTTTTTATTATTTTTGCGATAGGACCCCGCCATCCCATTCGAACCTAACCTATCCGAGTCGGGGTGCCCCATGACCCGAGCTCGCTACGCTTGCTCTTGCATCCTAACATTGCCTTTTGTATACATATACCTAATCATGTTCAGTAGTATCACAAATTCATCGTTATCCATTTTAACTAAATGACTAGACGACATCCACCCATCTGGTTTAACGTTGCGTTCAACGACTTGGCTGGTTGTCTTTCAGTCATTTAATTGAATGCCAGCGTTTAATGAACGGCCTAGGCGTCTGATTGACTGGCGGATTAAACCAGATGGCTGCGACATATACATAGTTGATGTTTTGGTTTCCTCCAATTACGAGTAAGTAATTGACGGGTCTGGGTGTCTTGTGTATGTGAGTATACATGTTTGTGAACGCACCCACGATACAGGGGATTCCTAGTGTGGGGCAACGTTTTTTTAAACAAAAAAAAAAAAAAAGTATGTTTAAATTCAATGACTGGCCTGTTGGTCTAGTGGTTAGTGACCCTGACTGCTATGCCGGAGGTCGTGGGTTCGATTCCCATCCTGGTCAAATGTTTGTGTAATGAGCACAATCATTTGTTCTGTGTCTGGGTGTAATTTATCTATAATATATATGTATTTAGAAATATATAAGTATGTTTATCAGTTGTCTAGTACCCATAACACAAGCTCTGCTTAGCTTGGGACTAGATGGCGTTGTGTGATAGTTGTGGAATATTATTATTATATTATTAATGTCCAATGTTATTGGGGTTATCAATTCGGGCGTGATTAAATACGCGGGTGTAATATTTAGTTTTAGTTCTTAGTCCAGTCATTTAAGCTTAAATTAGGTAAGAATTCTAAACGAGATGATCGAGCCTTTTCACAGATTTCGGAGCATTATAGACTGCTAATAAGGTTTGAGTTCCACTCTCTAATAATCTCTGGGCCGAACAATTTTCTCCGCCCTCTATCTCGAAAACGGTTCACCGTATAAAAATGTTTTTGAACGAAATTTGTAGACAATTTTGTATTCTACAATATTGATAATAAATACAAATAGCAAAAAACCCATAGGAAATGAGATATTTACAAAAAGAGCGCAAAAAAACCAATTTTTGTGACCTTGAAATTTAATAATTGCGTACACCCTACCATATGTAGGTCTTGAGACAACTTTTAGGGTGTCAATATACAAGTATTTAGAGACAGCTGGGTATCTCGAATTCCGAGGTGAACTTACTATAATGACTGGACTATCTGGGGTTTAACAACTGAAGAGTGAAAAAATAAAAAACTTTTTTACAAAAATACAACCGCGTTCCAAAAACGAAAATACACTAAAAATTTAAAAATAACTTTAATTTCGGAAGTCGGTGTTTGTATTTTATTTCTTCGTTATTTGACACCGACTTCCGAAATTAAAGTTATTTTTTAAAATTTTAGTGTATTTTCGTTATTGGAAGTCGGTTGTATTCTTTGTAAAAAAAAAAATTATCAACAATTTACGAAGTTTTAAAAAGGTAATTGTAATTCTTTGCTAATTGCCTGGTCAGTTTATCAAGGTGAGGTTCTTCCATAATGATTCAATGAGAAGATTAGGACATCAGTTACTTTGATTTTTTTGCGAATTTCTACATTACTCCCCTGGTCTTTTAGTTTTATGCATAAGTAACTTCACTCCATTCATCTTTGAGTTGACTGCAATTTTTTTCTGGTCTTATGTTCAAATGTCCAAGTCTGGCCACCGTAGGTGAGAAATGGTAATATTTCGGTCATTTATTATTTTTTACTTCTCCTGAAGATACAGCTTGTTGAAGATTTTGTTCCGATTCATTGAAGAGTAAACTTTGTTCTGATTGATGTCAAATCCAAATTAATACAATTATTTGCCATTCTAATAAAAATCGATTAATATATTGATTGAATAATAATCTTGATATTAAATAACCAGAAGACAATTGTTTTACCCTTAAAATAATTACCCACTAAAAATTTATCTACCACCTGGGTAGGTAACTTATTTTTGTCGAACGTAAAATACATTTTGAGTTATGGAAAAAACAGCGTTTTTGATCGGCAGCGAACGTTGCAGCGTTGAATTAGATAGAAATCAAGGGAGTTTAACGGTGATTTTACTTATTTATCTCGGCATCTATTCAAAGTAGAAAAAAAACTTTTCTCAAAAAATACAACCGACTTCTAAAAATTGCAAAATAACTTTAATTTCGGAAGTCGGTGTATATATATTTTTTTATTTCTTCGTTATTTGACACCGACTTCCGAAATTAAAGTTATTTTGCAATTTTTAGAAGTCCGTTGTATTTTTTGAGAAAAGTTATTTATTTGTCACTTTTTAGTTTTTTAAATTTTTTTTTTTATGGTTGTACACCGAAGTAATACTAAATATTAAAGTTATGCCTGAATGGATAACACCAATAACATGGAATTTCAACATTTGAAGACAACCAAAACGTCGTCTGTGTATACATATTTTTTATTCATGTTGCTTTTTAAAAAAAATGCTAAATCGATTTCGATAAAATTTAAATGGGACCACCTCTGAAGTATAACCTACCAAACAAAAAAAGAATCATCAAAATCGATTCACAAATGGCGGAGATATCACGTAACAAACATAAAAAAAAAACATATAGACGAATTGAGAACCTTCTCTTTTTTGAAGTCGGTTAAAAATATGGCTGATTACTGTGGCATCAAAAAAAGAAAACCCACCAAATGTCAGATAGCGGCACTTTAGCTAAGGACGGCAGCATCTTTCCTTATCCCTCCGGGAATACAGGTGGCAGTACGGAAATATACGAACCTTAAAAGCAGATGAGCCTAAAAGCATAAATCCCTTACTCTATCCACCATACTACTAAAATAAACCCGGACACATCAAATCATACACAACTCAGCGTAAGTTTATAAACGTGTAGCATTAAGCTCGCCATTACGGCTCAGCGTATCCATGTTAAAAGTGCCCCAGGGACGGCGGGAAAGGGTTAATCGGTACCTTTTGTTATTTTTGCATGTTAATGGATTTTTCTGATCAAGCCAGCGTTTGGGTTAGATACTGTATATGACGGATCGGTGCGTTTTTTTGTCCTGTTTTTGAGGGTAGATAGGGATCGTTCTGCATTATTTGCGAGACTCTTCGTAGCTCTTAACCTGTCTTTGGGTGAGATTGATCGTGTAGTCATTAGCGATGGGTCATTATTTCGTGTCATGTGAGTTATGGTTTTGGCAAAATTATTGGCGTTTCATTGATCAAGTTGGCCGAAATTCAGAAACTCTTCTCCTCCAGTCTAAGTACGGATGGGACAAGCTCGCCACACCAACTGCAACTCTTGAAAGCCAGAATCCTCGACGAATCAAGTAACAAAATTAATCAGAAAAGAACAGCGGATGAGTACCAAAATAAAAACATAATTTCCACTTGCAGATCAGGGATTGCAGAGAAAGAAAGAAAAGAAAGAAAAATTATTTATTTTGCACAGATTACAAAACGCACATTAATTTTTAAAAGCCTAGTATCCAAGCTAAAATAAAATAAAACTAAATTAATTAACTGACGCCTATTGATATCGTTTCTGGTGCGGTGCACCACTACGCGCCATAGACGAAACGTAGGTCTATGACAGAGCTGGCAGACTTTCCACAGTCGAAGTGCGGATGTGGAACTCTGTCAACGTCTTCTGTATTCCTTGCCATCTTTAACCCGCCAGTCTTTAAAGCAAGAGTAAACAGGCATCTTCTGGGCTCGCCGTTCCACCTTAGATCTCACCCATCGCTTTTCATAAGACGAGATCGAGCTCAGAGGAGTCGGTTGCTAGGAGGCGGGACCTTGGAATCAAGGGTGCTCAGAGTGGGGGTTCTGCTCGCCCACCGCGAGATTCCAGGGAAGATGGTGGCACAGTGATCACGTGCTGCCGTGCAAAGCGAGGCTCAGGGAAAAAAAGTGTGTGTGTACTTATGTACGCACGTAAGAAGTTATACTTCATCATCTCATCATCATCTCATCTTCATCTCATTATCATGTCATCTCATCTCATATATTGTAATCGTAATCGTAATCATTATCATTATTATAATGTTATTATATTCTTTTTTTTTTACGCATTCACTCTCGCTCTGTCTCTTTCTATTCCCCCTCCCCAGGAGCGTTAAACGTTTAACGCAACCTTGTTGCAAGTCGCATAAGAAGTATAACTTCAAAAAAGGGGTGACCCTTTTACAGTCTTCTCAGGGATGTGCCCATAGGGGCGTTAAAGATGGGGTTCTGGAGTGATCTTCTAAGAGATAATGGGCCCCTTCAATGTGCTGAAGGTGATCACCGGAGTGATTTTAGTAAGGTAACAATCTCACTCCCTGGACTTATGGCAAAAGTCCAGGCACCTTTTGAAGGGTTGCCCAAGAAAACGAAAAAAAAAAACGAGCGGGCCGTCGGTAGTCACATTTTTTTTTTGATATTTTGATATACAGTGTGTAAAAAGACACATCACATAGCCGTCAACTACGCATACTGTACATCTAACAAAGTAGCTTTGCGCAAACTTTATTGCTGGGAAACGACTTTTATTTTTAGGTATGAAAATAAAAACTAATTTTTATTGCACGCAATGTAACGCGAACCCAGGCAAGTAAAGTAAACCCTGCCCCTTCTTGTCGGATACGTTTGATATTCATTGCGTTTTTGTAATTTCAAATGCGTAATTTCGAAATTTCGAAAAAAAAAATGAAAATTCAGGTAATGTTTGTTTGGAAAAAAGTTTAGTAATAACACTTTGAATAAATTTTCGTAAAAAAGTAATATATCTCCAAAACCAGTGGATTCCCAGGTATAGTCTAGTGAAAAAAAATGATCCAAATAATGGGTAAAATATGTGGCTTTCGGCTTCGGAAACTGTCTTTTTACACCCGATAGATGAAAACATTTGACATCTCACCTTGGTAATAAGCAACATTAACATTATATCCTGAAAAATAAAATTAAAACGTTTAGTTCCGATTTTTGACGACCAACTCTACCACCGCGCACGCTCATTGGTCAAATCAAATAGCACTCGCTTCCCCGGCTTCCTGTTACACACTTCCGTCCCATTTCACAAAATCACTCCGACAGATTGCAGGAAAGCGAGAGGAAAACTGTTACACATCAAAAAGGTACATAGGTTTAGGTTTATAGGTTACTTGGTATTATAAGTCTATATAGTCCCCCCAACTTCCCCTACCGTAGATATTAGGTCCATCCTATTTCTGGCGTAACAATCATCATCATCATTCTCCTTCCCTTATCCCAATTTATTTGAAGTCGGCGCAACATTTATTTTTCTCTATTATTCGTCATCTCTGTAGTCACTCCCTTTTTACCCATATCCTCTTGCACACAGTCCATCCATCGTTTCTTTAGCCTTCCCCTACTCTTATAGGCTCTTATACTCTGGCGTTACAATCAATACGTAGACTAAATTAAGATTCAGTACGCATAACTCGTTAGGATAACTTTTATATCTCATGAAAGTTGAGTGGATAGAATAGCTACTATTGAAGTTTGTGATTATAAGACGATTATTGAATATTAATTAGATCTTTTTAATTTCTTAATCTACAATAGGTGCAGTGGTTGAGCTCCTGTTACAATTCCCGCACACGATACAGGAGTAATTTAATAGTGTAACAAAAAAAAAGAGTGGCGCTCCAGGAGTGCCGACAGAAGTGAAAACTTGAACAAAAATGACCAACGCGCCTAAAGAAGTTTTCACTTCAATCCGCTACGCGTGTGTGTCGGCGTCGGTGTCGGTGGCGAGTTTAATTGTTTTTTCCCATCTCAAAAATGGCCAACGCGCCTGAAGAAGTTTTCACTTCAATCCGCTACGCGGTGCGCTACACGCACGCACTCGTACCGTGTCGATGAAGCGCGAGATAAATAGTTTTTTTCCATTTCAAAAATACCAACAGCCCTAAACAAGTTTTTACTTCAAAAATCCATTCAGTCGATAGGTTTGGTTAATTAACAAATATTGAAACTTCTTAGCATCCAAACTATCACAATAAATAATATGTAGAAAGCAGGACTTTTATCTGCAGTCCATAGTAGTTATGTATAATTATAACAATTGTAATTATTATCAGGTCCCAAAAAAAATGGGGGTTCATACTATGAATTTCTAACAGATCTCGAGCCAGTCTTAGTCCGTATGTTACTTACAAGAATAACACTTTTAATAACGAAAAACCAAATATAAAGTCTATAACATTGCCCAAAGGAATGTCTCCTTTACCATGGGAGCTTTTACAAACACCCAGACCAGGAGCGACTATCTGCGCACTCAGGCAAGGAAGGGCACTCAAGCAAGGAAGGAACAGGGGTGGGTTTTAGTCAGTAAGGTCTGACACGCCCTCCCGCTCCACCCAGAGCGGGAGATGTCATTGGTTGATTTCAACAACAACAACCCCCAAAAAAAAAAAAACAAAAAAAAAAGAAATCCGAGAAATCCCAATCCGGGAATTGAGCCCGCGACACGCAGCGCAGCAGCCAATCGCCCAGCCTGCGCCAAAAGTGTCGTCAAAGTCGAAATAGGTATAACCTCTGTACCTATCTCAGGAGACAGTGCCTGATGTAAAGTTATTTGTAGTCGGCAGCTCAAGTAGACATATTTAAGTATATTCTGTGTAGGAATGTAGAGTGCTTTGCTGAGAGCAAACCATTGTAGCAAGGGGTGATTGATTACCCTGTATGTTTGTAAAGTGTATAGCATACAAGGTGCCCTTCGTACTATAAAAAGCAGTCTGATGCAGTTGGTAATATTTGTTTTAATTCTATCGCAGATTTAAGGCTGATTTTAGAGACATGCTGACCTTCGGCGCTGACAGCTCAGAGCGTAGCTCGTCAACGATCACCGCGACGAGCAAGCTGACCATCGTCAGCACTGACAGCTTCGCGTAGTGGCTCAATAATTACACCTTCCGATTTCAAGAGACCCAATTTAGGAAACAGGAAGGTGTAATAGCAGTTAGAGCAGTTAGTGTCCGATTTAGTGAGATTGGAAGTCCCGATTTGACTTCCTAAATTGTGTACGATTTAGGATAATCGCATCACCACGATTTAGAGCTAAGTGTTGCCAATTTAGCGACTTTGTCGCTACAAATGGGGCTATTAGTATTTTTATATGTGTTTAAAATTAAATTTAATTTCTCAAGGTCCCTTTCCCAGAAAAAAATCTGAGTCCGCTTTGTTTCTTTTTTGGTCCGCTCCTGGTAGAATCAGTTTTAGAGACTTTCTAGTGACTTTTGATATTCTGTCTAGGGGTTTGAATTTGTAAGAGTTGGCAACACTGCCAATTTCGTATTAAGATTTAGGAGTCCAATTTAGGATAGTGTAATCGCTAGGTTCCTATACTTACTAGTTAGCTTGTTCCTAAATTGGAAGGTGTAATTGAGCCTTAAGGCTGGTTTTAGAGTCGCGCGGACAGTCGGCGCTGACAGCTCAGCGCGTAGCTCGACAACGATCACCGCGACGAGCGAGCTGACCACCGTCAGCGCTGACAGCTAATTCTGAAACGCTCCTACGACAATCATACATATTGGGCCGTCAGCGCCGACGGTCAGCGTGACTCTAAAACCAGTCTTATCCACCAACTATAACAGCACAAATTGATTGATAGATCAGAATGCTTGAATAGTAAATTGCTTGGAACGTTTTAGTTGTTTTTTTGCAGTCGAGTTTTTTGAAAAAAAAAATATGTATTTGAATCTTATGTAAAAGACTCGGTATAAAGATTTGAAGATATTCCCTCGAATATGCATGAAATGAAATTGTTGAAACATTGATTAATTTCACCCAAGTCCTGAGCCTTTAGACAAAATACTTTTCTGTTAACGCTAACGCTAACGCTTCGTGAAAAATATATGGCAACGACATTTTGCACGAAGCGTTAGACAGAGAACTGTCACGAGACTCACGCCCAGTAATGGCTTTGCCATACATTTTGCACGAAGCGTTAGCGTTAACGTTAACAGAAAAGTATTTTGTCTAAAGGCTCTGATCAAATACAGGCTATTCAATTTAGCACAAACACAAATAGCAAATATGAAAAGATTATTTATAGAATCGTTTATGTACCCATTAGCAGCTAGTGGTATTTACGAGCACCGGTAACCGAAGGCGGTAGGCGATAGCTGTATAATTTGTAACTACAGGCGCACCCGGGTTTCGAGGCTAGCTGAATTGCTTTTAAATTATTCATACCGGGTCCGAATTTTGTATCATGTAGGAGGTAAGGTAAATTGTGTGATACGATGTATTTAGTCACGTTACAGCTCAACGCCGCACCAGTGAGGCAAGGCGAAAAGAATTTTTATTATAAAATATTAATAATTAATAATATTAATGACAGTGATTTGGAGGAATACTTCGACGCCTAAGTATATTCTGTTTTTTTTTTAAATATTGTTATATTGTAAGTAGTTAGGTTATAAATATTTAGTTATTAGATGATATTTATTGTAAATTAACTATGTAATCAAAGAAATTCATGTTATTTGATGTAATTATTATTATTAATAATTAAAATTATTAATATTAACTATTATTATTAAAAACGCAAAAAAATATATTAAATATTAAACGCCGCGGTACCTAAATAATTTATGCATCCTCTTCATTATCATAATTATTGGTCCTCTCCAACTACGCAGTCCTTTGCTATTTCCTCCCTTTGTGCCTATTGGCCTAGCTTTGTTCTGTCTCCTAATTGATGAGGAGGGAAGTGGATTTTTTGTTTCTTACTCCTTCGCTGTTCTTTTTAATTTCGTAGAGAGACACAAGACAGTTTTATCGTTTCTCCGGGACTCGTCGAACTTCATTTGCCTCGGCGATTTTCTGGTGGTCGCCACGGCTGATTCTGGTTGTCAAAAGTTGCAGTACAATGGTTGGGAATAGTTTGGCGGGCTTGTCCCAAAGAAAAGTCCATTTCTATACAGGGTGTAACGGAAAGGTGTGGTCATATTTTAAGAACTGCATCTGCCCATCGATATGAACAACTTATTTCAAGAAAATCTGAGGAAATTCTAAAAAAAATTTTTTTACCGCCCATACAAATATTGACCATCTGATGATAACTTTGTATGAAAAGTCCAATTTTTTTTTTGGGAATTTTCTATTTTTTCTTGGAGAAACTTGATCATTTCCATGTGCAGAACCGGCTCTTAAAATATGACCACACCTTTCCTTTACACCCTGTATACTCATCATCTTTTAAGCCGACCTTCCACTAACACAGGCTTCCCAAAAGTGTTGCCATATGGAGCGGCCCTTTCTTCCCATCCAGTAGATTTCCGAGATCTTCAACAGACTCCTACTTCACAACGTCTTCCATTTCTCCTACACATGAGCACGTCCTTCGACTCAACCCTCTGTTACTCTCAACCATCCTTTACCAGCCTTTCTGCGAAGATCCTCGAGGTAGCTCCGCCTTGCCTGAGGGCGGACTTTGCACGAACTATATGTATATGTTGCTGGAAGAATAATTATGGCTCGTGTCATAGTCAAACTTACTTGTCTGAGGGCCAACTTTGCACGAACTATTTTGCAAGAAGAAAGTGATTCATATTATAGTCAAAATGATTAAGCCAGCAGACTACCGAGGATGTGGAATTCCCCATATCAGAGGCTATTTGAATTGCCTTATTTAATTTTGAGAGCAGTGGTAGCCCAGCGATAGCGTCCGCGACTTACAAGTTGTAGGTCGTAGGTTCAAACCCAGGCATCACCACTGCTCTCAATACGGTGAGAGAAAACATCGATAGGATACCGGTATCTCCTAGAACTGAAGCTCCTAAGATATGTGACATCCACCAACCCGTACTAGGCCGCGAGGTGGATTACGGTCTACACCCTCTCACAGAGAGGATGCCTGTGTCCCCAGTAGTCTTTTTTCATTTTATTATTGATATGCACGCGTTTGACCACTACCTCACCTGATGGTAAGCGATGATGTGGTCGAAGATGGAGCACGCTTGCCTAGAAGTAACCTATTCACTCTTGACTTAAAGACTCTCAGGTTGTAGCTATCAGGAAACATAGAAACACAGTCGGAATGTTATAGGCTAATTTTGCTATTTAATTTAATCTGTGAATTAAAACTAAATATCTATTAAAAGGTCATTACTAAGGTCAAGACATGCTATTACTGGAACAGTTAAAGTAAAGGAGAGTTTTCATTTTATGCTGATGGACTTGTCTCTCGTTTTCCTATAATTAAATCTGCATTCGAAGTGTACATAATTATCATTGGTTTAATTAAAATATTCTGGTAGAAATTGTGATCTTAGACCTTACTTTAACTAAATGTAAACTTTTTGTATACCATAATTCAATAAATAAATATTCTATTCTATTCTATTTAAAGGTTAGGTTAGGTAGGCGTTAAATCATGGAACAGTAAAGTTGGCTAAGTTACTGGTGCACGAGAGGTTGGTAAACGATTACTTAGAGTTATTGCGTTAATGCGAAAAAAAATTAAATCTAATCATAAAATCTTTTTCAACACATTTGCTCAAAAAATGCATTTACGAAGCCTGTATATATTGTTCGAAAGTTCAAAATTACGAACCATACAATGGTACTCCGTTTTATAGCGCTGTGCGTATCCTTTATGTTGTTTTTTTTTAATTTCCAAAAAAATACCTATGAATTCCACCAAGGAGTTTCACATTATGCCAATAAATAAGCTGAATGAACGAACCTTCTTGAAAGCGCTTTTATTCAATACGTTTGTCTCACTTTAAAACTAAAGAGAAAATAAGACGAATGATGTAGTTCTAATTTTCACCACGCGCACGTGGTGACATTTGCAAATTCGCGTTATTTTCGTATTAGAAACGTCAAAGATTGTTGTGACTTTCCAACTAATATCTAAAACAGAAGTTTGTTTCGTTACCTGTTGTATTGTTTTCTCGCAAATGTATTGAAAAATGTTATATGACACACGTTCGGCAAATTGGTATTTACAAACTCGTGACTATGGAAAGCCCTCGACTCGTCTACTTGTTTGTAAAAACCAACTTATCGCACTAGTATCATAAATAACTGTATTATTATTTTCCCACTATATTGACATTCTCTATTTAGAATTAAGAATCTTCTTGTCTATTTTTAAAATATGTGAATTGTGTGGAGTTAGTCTTCTGCGATATCTTCCATTATGTTTTCCCGACAACAGAATGCCGGAGTTCAAAAGGGATCCGGCCCTTTCAAACTCCGGAATTCTATATCCGCCTTCGTTTATCTTTACCTAATAAGTATGTAAATTAAACAATTATCGACTGCCAAAGTTTCGTATGTAGGGCGTCAGATTTAATGAACTTTAGCAGGAGTTCGATGCAATCAATCTTATTCCAGGAGTTCAGAACTTTTGTTGCGAACTGATAAGAAACTTTTACTTACCTAGAGATTTATTTATAGACTTAGGTATCTTCTTGGGAAATAATAAATCCTACTTTAAACTGGCAAAAAGGAAACTTATATTTTCAGTAAAAGGCAAAACATAACAACAAGTCAGAACTAGGTCAAATATAAATTGGTCAATGAAACTACACAGCTGTGATGGGTGTGGAAAGGATATATAATGACTATAAAACAATTTCGTTTAACCCCGTTCACAGAGGTAGGGGTAGCTTACCTCTGTTAGGCCGCGGTCATGATGTCAGAGGGCGCGGGGCGGCAGCGGCGATGGCACGGCAACGCACCGGTGCACATCGCTCGTACGCCGCGCCGCTCCCCGCGCCGCTGCCTTCGAGGCCAGTTCCATGTATATCTATGCATTTAAACGCACCGCTCCCCGCGCCGCCGCCGCCCGCAGGTTTCGTGTCCGCGGCCTTAGACTCACAATGTAGTGTATTTCGCACTAGTTCGGAAATGCTCGACGGCCAAGCCACGCCACAATCTATTAGTTGAAAAACGTCATTTGATACACATGGGGAATTGTCATTGTAGTTTCTGAGCTCCTAAACCAGCAAGCCTTCAGCTCGGGCGTGTAGTCCGCCGCGGTAACAATGACAAACTTTGCCCACTTGCATAAAAATGTAGGTTTTGTAACTACAATTGATTATGGGATTAACGACAGCTGGAGGTGTGGATACTTAGTAGCGTGAGTTTAGGATTGCTATTATTTTTGTTTTAACTTTAGTCGATACCGATACAAATGTGATCTGTGGAGTTTCGCTAGCTAATTAAGTTTGTCTGCAATGTATTTCCGGGAAGGTCAGAGGTGTATACTGTATAGTCCATCTTATCTTAAGGCGGAATTATACGACTTTTAATGGTTTTTAATTGACCATCACGTCTAAACGACTACTCCTATTTCTTTGAAAAAAAATATATGTTACTCGAGACAACTTCCGTCGTAATTTGATCTCAGAATATTTAAAATTATATTTTTGTAACATAGTATAAATAATTTGTAAAGTTGTGTCTAACGCGGATAAAAAATTGAGAATCACGCAAAAACTATAAAGCGTAATTTTATGAAGCCTTCACCATTTTAAAGATCATTTAATTATTTATAATTTAGTCTCAGAGTTTTACTTTAATACCTGTTGTTTTATGTGTAATAAATTAATAATGCGTCTAATTTCGGACAGCGCTCCTTTATGAGCGAGTCCTATTACTAGGTATACGACGCGTTACGTGAGCTCAGCGCAGAACACGCAAGCTAACCACTCAAGGTCATTGGCAGCTAATAGCGCCTTAACAGCTTTGCGTTGCTTCTAATCATATATCAGACAGTCAGAGACACTTCAAGAGTTCCTAGTACCTAAACATAACGTAGCATAATCAGCCTTGTGCTATGTTATGTTTAAGAGGACTCAGTCCCAGCAGTGGGAACAATTCCCACTGCTGGGACTCAGTCCTCCTATCTAGGAGTGGGAATAGGCCTTATCCACCACTCAAGTGCAGTGCGAGTGGGTGGATGCACATGTCTTCAATTTTTTTGTTCTAAGACATACCGGTTTCCTCACGATGACTTCAAGTCCTATTACCTAGATAACAGGGGAAAAAAATTCTCTGCACAGGGGTTGTGGATAAATTCGTAACAGAGTTACCGCGCCCCTGGGCACTCATGGCAGGGAAGGAACAGGGGTGGGTTTTAGTCAGTAAGAGTCTGACATGCCCTACCGCTCCCAGAGCAGGAGAAGTCATAAGATGACTTCCCAACCCCAAAAAAAAATGTGTGTGTGTGTACTTATGTCCGCACGTAAGAAGTTATACTTCTTTGGCGTAACAAGATAAAAAACCAAACTGTCACAAAGTTTACAAAAGGAAAACAATCATTCTTCATGAACCACAGACCATAGCTAACTTCAGGGTGTCGGTTCTAGCTAACTTCAGGCTGTAGGTTTTTTGTGACGGTGTGCGCGCGCATCGTAAAAATTTACTCTCATCATTTTTCCCTAAAACGCCACAAGAAGTATAAATTAAAAAAAAAACTTTTTTACAAAAAAATAGAACCGACTTCCAAAAAAAGTGCAAAATAACTTTAATTTCGGAAGTCGTGTTCCTGTTTTGTGTCTTCGTTTTTTGACACCGACTTCCGAAATTAAAGTTATTTTGCACTTTTTTTGGAAGTCGGTTCTATTTTTTTGTAAAAAAGTTTTTTATTTTTCACTTTTTAGTTGTGGTTCCCCATTAAACTGTGTTAACAATTCATAGACATACGATAGCAGCAATCGCGGTTGATTTGCTGTCAATTTTTGAAGAGTTCCGTTGTCTGTCTCCGAAACCCATCATCAGATCTTTTTGAAATTTAAATGGGACCATTTCGGAATAAACCCCTTTCGAACAAAAAAAGAATTTTGCAAATCCAACAATATATGATGGTGTTATGCCCGAACATACATAAAAAAAAAAAAAAAATATACAAACATCCGAATTGATAACCTCCTCCTTTTTCGAAGTCGGTTAATAAAAGGGGGAAAAAATGCTAAGAATTCTCTGACAGGAAAACTGAAAACCCTTAGCCACACCCGTTTTCCTACACCTAGTTTAACAAATACTTACCCAGTCTACAAATAGGTTCGTCATAGTACTAGATAAGTGGACATCCATCTGTGTGTTGAGGGTTTACCTCATCTATTATTCCTCTCGACGCTGAATACTTTAGCAGGGTCGGGCCTTGGCCCATATTACTCGTTGAATGGATTGATGAATATTCTTTGGTTGTTAATAGTTTGAGCGTTGAAAGAATACTCTACCTCTGAAGCTCGCCATTCGTCAAACGTACCATCCTTCGAGCCCCGCCCGCATACGACAAACCGGATTCAAATGTCAGTTTGACATTTTTTCTCAGTTATGACAGCATATATTTTTTGTCGGAGGGCACCTGAGACGACCAATAATGTCTATGGCCAAGCGTGTAAATGTTGCCACAGCATAAAATACATTGCGTTTTGGTAATAATAGAGGTAATAAACGAGTGAATCGCAAGAATCGCAAAACTCACTGGTGAGTTTCAGTGCTCAACGTGTTTTCGATCAATGAAACTCACCAGTGAGTTTCCGGGCTTTACAGGAAAGCTATTTTTGTGGGATCAGCGCAAGTCTTGTATTTAACTCGCAGTTATGCGACTTTTAATGGTTTTTAACTGAACATCACGTCTGAACGTCTAGTCGTATTTCATTGAAAAAAATATATGTTACTCTAAACAATTTCTGTCGTAATTTGATCTGAGAATATTTGAAATTATATTTTTTAACATAGTGTAATTTATTTGTAAAGTTATGTCTAACGCGAATAAAAAATTGAGAATCATGAAAAAACTATAAAGCGCATTTTTATGAAACTTTCACCGTTTTAAAGATCATTTAATTATTTATAATTTAGTCTATGCGTTTTAGTTTAATATCTGTTGTTTTATGTGTAATAAATTAATAATGTGTCTAATTTCGGACAGCGCTCCTTGATGGGCGAGTCCTATTACTGGGTGGACGTATGACGCGTTACGTGAGCTCAGCACACAGCATAACACGCAAGCTAACCACTCAAGGTCATTGGCAGTTAATAGCACCTTAAATGTCCGATTATGACTTCCGGTTATGTCCAAAAATAAAATCAATTTATGTTTGGACATAGGTCCCCCATCCTAAACGCTCCATACTAAACAATAAATTAGCATGAATGTTTGTTGACTCAAAAGAGTTGCCCTCACGCCCCCAGCAGCAGCCACCGCAGGAGACGCCCTGGGCGTCGGGGGTCGCGAGACGATCTCCGGTCACCACAGACGCGGGCCTGCGGACGGCGAGTAGTGGGTAGCTCGCCGTCCGATTAGGACCAGGGGGCATAGACAAAGTAAAAATTTAAAAACAATAACGAAGTTAGAAAAGACTAAAATGTATGAGATTGACATAAACCGCGCTAAGTCACGTGGTCAGTCGACATCGTTATCGCAAGTTGGTAGACAATGTTATAATTCGTAACGAAACCATAAAGAAACGAATTGCTATCGTGTTTATCCCATACAAATGCGTAGGCAAGCAGCGCTTTCAGAGTTCGCCTTCGCCTCGATCGTGATCGCCAAAAAAGATAACGAAGGAACGCTAACGCTAGGAAATGTTTATCGATATCTCAGAGACGATGACGAATTAAGATAATATCGTTTCGCTACGAAGCGATGTTACTTTGTCTACAGGCCCAGGCCCGAGATTCGTCGGCGCGTAGTGTTCCACGCGCGCCTCATAGTCATATCATATGACGACGTAACGTATGAATACGTGACGGGGCCCGTAATGGCCGATGCTTGCCTAGGGGTCGTGGATACATTCGAAACAGAGTTACCGCACCCCTGGGCACTCAGGCAGGGAAGGAACGGGGGTGGGTTTTAGTCAGTAAAAGTCTGACACGCCCTGCCGCTCCACCCAGAGCGGGAGAAGTCATTGGATGAATTCCCAACCGCACAAAAAAAAAGAAAGGATGGATGTTTGTTACTCAATTACGCCAGAATGGCTGATCGGATCTGGATGAAATTTGGAACAGAGATTGATTATAGTCTGGGATAACACAATATAGGCTATATTTGGGTGACTGAGATGAGTAAAAATATCTAATTAGTCCGTCAGTAAGATTTCCAAAAAATAATATGCATGTATTTTTTTTAAACAAAAATATAAGGAGATGCGGTGCTTTGAAATTTCGCATGACGTCAGGTCTGAGTAAAAATTGTATCACTTTTTACTCAAAATGACGTAACAAGCCTACACTCCTGAACTTTGTTGCGTTTTATCTTTGTCATTTTTCATTGATTTGATGAAAAAAAAAATTAAATATAAATAAAATAAATTTTTTAGTTATACAGAGATGATAAAATAGTGACAATGTTACCTAATAAATGCCCATGAAATGGAATAGAAATCTGACACTTCAAAGACCAAAAGATACTTAACAATTTTGCCTAATTCTAATTCGTTATACTTGTATCACTTTTTAGGGTTCCGTCTCCGAAGGGTAACCAACGGGACCCTATTACTATGCCTCCGCTGTCTGTCCGTCAGTCAGCGGCTTGTATCTCATGATCCGGATTATGACATACACCTAAAAAAAACACGTTTCTGGAAACGTGTCTGTCGTATGTGCGAGTCCCTCTCGCGCTTGGCCGGTTTTTGAATTTATTTATTTGCAAATAAATTATCTGAATTTGAAGTGAACCTATGTCTTTGCTTGTGCTAAACACCCTAACCGAAACCTAGACGAATTCAGTGGCTAACCTTTATGACAGAAAGTCTTCATGAATCCCTAGTCCCTGGGTTCCATAAAAACTCTATCAAATCAGTATGCCATAATGATACAACAATTATCAATTCTCAGTGTGTGTTGTGATATTATTACAATGTAAGGCCTCCAGCCATGTTGTCCAGTGACAAGGCCGCGACAAGATATTATCGACATGTGTCGCCGGCGCCGGCAGCGGATGCCTGCGTGAGTAAGGCTGTGTCTTGTGTCTTGAGATGTAGCGGGGCGGGTAAGAGAATCTTAGAACCCGCTTGCAACGATCTTAGAGGGATTTAGTAAAAAGTGTAGATTTCCCATAGGTCTCTGAAAACGTTTTTGTTTTTAGGGTTCCGTACCCAAAGGGTAAAACGGGACTTTATTACTAAAACTCCGCTGTCCGTCCGTCTGTCTGTCTGTCCGTCTGTCACTGGGCTGCATCTCAAAAACCGTGACAGTTAGACAGTTGAAATATTCACAGATTATGTATTTAAAAACAACAAACAACCTCCATGCCTCGGAAAGCACGTTAAGCCGTTGGTCCCGGCTGTCAATCGTGGATCTTTGACAGTCATTACGGGTCGTCAGAAGCCCGAAAGTCTGACAACCAGTCTTACCAAGGGGTATCGTATTATCCAGTAACTGGGTTGTGGAGGTCAGATAGGCAGTCGCTCCATGTAAAATACTGGTATACAGCTGCATCCGGTTAGACTGGAAGCCGACCCCAAGATAGTTGGGAAAAGGCTAGGTAGATGATGATGTATTTAAAAAACAGAATAAAATTAATATTTAAGGGGGCTCTCATAAAAGAAACGTGATTTTTTTGCCGTTTTTACAGATAATGATACGGAACCCTTCGTGCGCGAGACAGATTCGCACAATGCCGTTTTTTTTATGTTGGGAAATTATTAAATACCTTCTCCCGCTCTGGGTGGAGCGAGAGGGCGTGTCAGACTCTTACTGACTAAAACCCACCCCTGTTCCTTCAGTTGCCTGTTCCAGCAGCGCGAGGACTCTTTCAAACACTCCCGGCACCCTGGGTCTCTGAAAACCTGTACGTCAATCTTCTGTGGACGGCTAGTTAAATTAATATTCATACACCTGGACTTGACAATTCTTCATCCTTTACTCTCGAATCGACACGAAGAAAAGAATGTAAAAAAGAAAATACACTAAAAATTAAAAATAACTATAATTTCGGCAGTCGGTGTTTGTATATTATTTCTTCGTTATTTGACACCGACTTCCGAAATTAAAGTTATTTTTTTAATTTTTAGTGTATTTTCTTTTTGGAAGTCGGTTGTTTTTTTTTGTAAAAAAGTCCAATAACATGGAACGTGGAATTTAAACATACTCATAATTGGAGAAAACAAAAACGTCATCTAGGTATACGTATTTTTCGTTTTTGTTCAGTTTCTCAAAAAGCGCTGAAGCAATTTCGATAAAATTTATATGGGACCACCTCGGGAGTATATGCTTCCGGATAAAAAATAAATTTTGAAAATCGGTCCACAACTGACGGAGAAATCGGCGGACATACATAAAAAAAAAGGTGTGTGTGCGATTCACACACGATAGAAGTGAAACTTCAGTAAATCGACAAAAGAATGAGATGAATATATATAACAAGGGTAGGATAATTACAAAGTTTAATTGTTTAAAAATAAAGTATTTTGATTAATTTTAAAAGATATTTTATTTAACATATGTTACATAATCTATTGCTCAAGTTCCATATTTTCAGTTTCAACAAATGATACAAGAGGCTTATGATAACTAAAATACGATACAAATGTTTTAGTTTCAATTTGGTATGTATATTTCTGTCTCATTCTTTCCTGGCTTCATCCTACACATTTTTGTATTTGTGTCTCTTACCTGTCGTTTTTTTCCGTTGCATACGGTTTGAAATCACAACGATTCTAAAGAAGTTTCACTTCAAAAAATAATAATACAGTCGGACATATAACCTCTTCCTTTTTCGAAAGTCGGTTAAAACACAGCCCATGCCGTGATAAAATAATTGACCTAAACTAGCTAACACTTATAATTGAATGGAGTTAGCTAATATTGGATGCACTATAGGTACACACCTGCCTAACCCGTCGGGGAATGTCAAGATGTAGGTATGTATGTATGTATTCGCTAAAATAGGGAGTATCCTGGGTACACAACTTATAATAATCCGTAAGTTAGATTTTCAAAAAATATTAGACACGTATTTTTACTTTACAAAATCAATTAAAAATGCCAAAGATAAAACGCATCAAAGTTCAGAAGTGCGGGCTTGTTACGTCATTTGTTGGTAAATAGTGATGGTACATTTTTTAAGTTAGGTGTGACGTCAAGCGAAATTTAAACGCACTGTATCGTCCTCATCAATGTTTTTGGTAAATCTAACTGACGGACCAAATATAGTTTTTTAGTCATCTACCTTATTATTGATAGAAATGTAAACAGTACTAAATGTAGAGCTAAACAGTAACAAATGTAGAGCTAAACAGTAATAAATAAGGTCTAACTGACCATATTTTATTGTGTATGGAAAATTAAGTTACACAGAGATTCAACAAATGTTTAAATCTAAACCGACTCTACCCCTAAATTATAGTCTAACTTTAAACATTTATCACCAAATCCATAAATAAGAGTAGATGACTAAAAAAATATGTTTGGTCCGTCGAACCAAATATAATGTTTTAGTCATCTACCTTATTATTGATAGAAATGTAAACAGTAATAAATGTAGAGCTAAACAGTAACAAATGTAGAGCTACTCAGTAACAAATGTAGAGCTAAACAGTAATAAATAATGTCTAACTGACCATATTTTATTGTGTTTGAAAAATGAAGTCAGACAGGGATTCAACAAGTGTTTAAATCTAAACCGACTCTACCCCTAAATTCTAGTCTACCTTTAAACATTTATCACCAAATCCATAAATAAGATAACAAATTCCCTCTTTTCACATCCATAACTAACCACAAAATCAATACTCTTACATATTACAACTATGCAAGCTTATAAGAAATTCACCACATTTTACGACCGCTTCCGCGCTTGTCTAGTCCGAGCCCTCTCCCATCCCCTTTAATATGCGCCAGAGGCCCCCGGGCCTCCAGGCCTCCGGGGAGGATAGGATGCACCGCTTGATTAGTTCACTAGGCACAGCACTGGAATACAAATGGGCCATCAATGTATGTGGGATAGGAAGAGTGCGCGTTTGTGCATTCTGTTAGTGCACGGTGCGCCGCCTGGCGGAAGATGGGGACAAAATATGTGTTGTGTTTTATTTTTGTTGGGGTGTAACTAGGTAGTTTGCTGTGTTGTTTTAACTGTTAGTTATGCATGGTTTGATTATTAATTTTACAGCATCTGCAGCAAAACCAGAAAGTAAAAAAAATACACTGGAATTTTGTTAAAAAAAAAAACCTTGATTCTGTTTTCAGCTGTTATTGGACAAACAGTTGTGTTTTTTTTTGGTGTACAATAGAGAATATTCAAGTATTTCTACTCGACCATTTTGTTTTATTTAATAAACAGTTTTTCCATAAAAGAAACCACAGATCTAATGACTAAGGGCCGATTTCACAATTCGCTCTATAAACTAAGTTTTACTGAACTAAGCTTAGCGAAAAGATAAAAACCATAAAAAAGATTATAGTGAGTAACCTTAAAAGATAGACATATGCTATCGTGGACTTTATTTTAGAACTTTAAAATGAGAACAAATCCGTTATACATAATTTTTGCCTAACTTTAACCGTTTACGCAGCGCACGCAATTCAAGCTCTCAAAAGGAATTTTTTTCCCGTTCATGCCACATTGTGCAATGATGCTTCGCTACTGTTGGTCGCAGCGTGATGTTATAGACGGCCTATAGCCTTCCTCGATAAATGGACTATTCAACACAAATTAATTTTGCAATTCGATCCAGGAGTTCCTGAGATTAGCGTGTTCAAACAAATACACAAACTCTTCAGTTTTATGACAGCGGCTAAACGCCTTTAAGCGAGCTTAAGGCCCTGCTACCAGCCAAGTGGCGCCCTCATCGAATAAAAAATCATAGCGTAGCATAGAAAATAAAAATGTAGTATATGTAGTAAGCAAAAGTATCAAAAACGGCCGTTTTTGACACTTTTGCTTACTACTTTGGATACGAAACATTTTGAGTCCTGTTTTAACAACGTAAAAATACTTAATCCTCTTTGTAACAAACGTGACGTAGGGATTCTTTGATATTTTTTTTCTATGCTATGCTACGATTTTTTATTTAATGAGGGCGCCACTTGGCGGGTAGTAGACCTTTAAACGTCGAAAACTGGGCGTTTAGAATTGGTGAAATCGGCCCTAAAGCAAACAAAACAAGTAAAAAAATCACAAGCACAACCACATGCAATACACAGTATACAAAAAGTATCATCTATCGGACGACAGCACAATTAGCAACTAACACGTTCGCGTTACAAAGACAATCGCCTCGTATTGCTTTGTTTTGACACCAGTACACCACACACACACACAGTGCAGTGTCACTGGAACAACGCGGGTGTTATTGAAATGCGATGCAATTCGGAAAACGTGTTTCCATTTTGTTTGTATAAACAAATTTGTAAATGTGGGTGGGTTATGCAACATAATTATATATCGTATTTAAGGCGTATATAGCCGCTAAGTGGCGCCCTCATTGAATAAAAATTCGTAGCAAAGCGTAGAAGATAAAGATTAAAATATCCCATGTTGCGTTTGTTACAAATAGGATAATGTATTTTTACGTTGTTAAAACAGGACTTAAAGTGTTTCGTATCCAAAGTAGTAGGCAAAAGTGTCAAAAACGACCGATTCTTTAATCTTTATTTTCTAGGCTAAGATACGAATTTTTATTCAATGAGGGCGCCACTTATGGCGAGGTAGGCCCTTAATGAGCTTAGGTTGATTAATCTGGGATTAGTTGTCTAATGAAGCTTTTCCAATTCATACATATTATGTAGGTACCTTATAATTTTATCTCAAATACTATTAATGAAACGTGCTGAGGAAATCAGAACTTAAATTCATTTTTTTAATAGCCTATAAATTCCGTGTCTGGTCTAGGCAAAAGCCTCCCCCATATCTTTCCAGACACTTTTATCTTCCGCCACCTCGAACCAGTCTTCGTGGTCAGGTCATCTAGCCACCACTATCTGGGCCGGCCTCGGCGACGCCGTCCATCCTCTAGCACTCATTGCGTGGAGGACGTGACCCGCCCAATCCAAGTCTGCAACCACCAACCCGCATTATGTAATCATGGTGATTAATGCTCTTACCTTCTCTGTACGATTATTTGTTTTATCAATATAGGTATAGTCTAAACGGCATCACGTCTTTTATTATGAAGTGATGGCGCAATCAAGCCTTAAGTCGGCCTAAGGGGTGCATTATAGCCTATACGATTGATGATACATAAATATACGTCCGGCGTAACTTCACGTATGTTCACTTTATTGAGTTGATTATATTTTTAACCGACTTTAAAAAGGAGGAGGATATCAATTCGGATGATTGTATATTTTTTTTTATTATTGTAATTTTTTTTTTTAAGTATGTTCGGGCATAACTTCGTCATTTATAGATGGATTTCCAAAATTCCTTTTTTGTTTGAAAGGGGTTTGTTCTGAAATGGTCCCATTTAAATTTCATATAAATCTGATGATGAGTTTCGGAGACAGACAACGGAACTCTTCAAATAATGACAGCAAATCCAGCGCGATTGCTGCTATCGCATAAATATGCATAGGTAGTTAACACAATTTAATGGGGAATCACCACTACAAAGTGAAAAATAAAAACCGAAATTAAAGTTATTTTGCACTTTTTGTTTTTTTATTTTGTAAGTCGGTTCTGTTTTTTTGTTGAAAAGTTTTTATAACATTCTCACAGCATGAGATATACGAAGGGAGCATCTTTCTTAAAAGTCGTAAAAAGAACTTGACATCTCTCAAAAATATTTTCTCATTTCACACTCACAAAACACAAATCAAACAAATCCGATAAACTCAAAAAATATTTTCAATTTTTCGCCCCTAAAGGTCGCATGTCATAAATAATGAAAATGGGAAATCGATTAGTACACTGCACAGGGGTCGAACCGTGTCTATGGTGACAAAAAGTCGCGATATGCCACAACAATGCATGCTCGAACCACTGGGCTGAGTGTAATGGGAGAATAGAATTTAAAGGGTAGATAAATATTTTTGGCAAGAATTTATTTTTGGTGTGTTACTTTTTGGCATATAACAGGGAATGGACCTGTTTAGTTCAATTCGGAAGCCTATGTTTGGAAATTCATAATTTAGTTAAATAATTTTGCAGGTACATAAACGCCAAAGTAATATCTGGCTCAGGATATTTTGGCATTAATTCACTTATGTTTACTTTGATACCTTTACCGTATCTATTAATACCTGGTCCTGGTACAAACCTCATCTAAGATGCAGATTAATTATCTAAATCTTCTAGCTACAAGTCCAAGCTTAATCCTAAGGGTGGGTACTGACTGATGTTGCGGGGAGTAATGTTACAAAGTGAGCATTGGCGATTTGTGAACTGTCTCTAGGTTCACAAATCGCGAATGCTCGCTTTGTAACATGTTATGTTATGCCCCGTAACACCGGTCAGTATCCAGTTTAAGGAGGCTTAACAAATATAATGAATTTGGCAATTCTGGAAATTTACCTACTTGTGAAACTTAGCTGTAGATAATTTTCTACTTATCTCTCAATATTGAATTTATTCTGTGACACACCACACCACATCCTACCAAAGAGCTCATCATCATTATCATCATCATCAAACCTTTATTTGTTTAAAATGAGAAAGAACTGTAAATGGATCCTTTACAAAATTAGTTAAGTATAGTCTATGTTTTTAAATCAAAACTCTAATACAAGAGACTATTCCGGATAAGGCGGGAGGAAACGTCCGGATGTCACCATTGTGTCGATCGCCCGGAGGACAGGGTGGAGTATACGGTGAAGGTCTCCCCGCTTTGGTGGAGCATACGGTGAAGGTCTGCCCCGCTTGGGCAGAGCACTGCTTTGTATTCGTGGAGGTGATCGGTGGTGGCGATCTTTCGCGACCGGTCCTGGTCTAGGCCATGGTACGGAGTGAGAGGGTTTGGGAAGTTCTCACCTCCTTCTGCGAAGCAGTAATGTTTGCAAAGGAGGAGGTGAGATACGTGAGGGAGAGGCAATCCTCGCGCCCTTACGTTCCTAGCTGCCGCTGGAGACGCTCTGGGTGTTGGGAGCAAGCCCGAGTCGACGGCGCGTAGTCTTTCACGTGTGCTTCAAAAAGATGTCAGCAAGCAGTGACGGGGCCCGCTAGGGCTGGTGCCTTGGTCGCCGGAGTAATCGCAGTAGTCACCGTGACCCTGGCACGGGGGTTTTAGTCAGTAAGAGTCTGACACACCTTCCCGCTCCACCCAGAGCGGGAGAAGTTGTTTGATGATTTACCACCCACTAAAAGAAAAAAACCAGAAGACTACGTAAATTATCTCCAGATTCTGAATTTATTCATTTTAAGGAGAAAACATCTTGTTTTCCTTCAGTAAAATGTTTGTAAAGCTCTCAGTAAAGCTAAATACGTTTGTACTACGAGTGGGTTCACTCCGGTGGCTCGGCGGCAATGGATTCCAATTCACAATTTTCTTCACGTCAGTTCACACATTAGCTTTTGAAATGGCAACGTAAATTGAAAGCAAGTAATTTGTTGTTATAGATAAATCTGGTGTGATGATTGCACACTTAACTAAGCATCTATTCTATTATATAGTTAGGAGTGCATTTACGATAAAAAACTTTTTTCAAAAAAATACAATCGACTTATAAAAATTGCAAAATAACTTTAAGTTCGGAAGTCGGTGTACATATTTTTTTTTGTTTCTTCGTTATTTGACACCGACTTCCGAAATTAAAGTTTTGCAATTTTTAGAAGTCGGTTGTATTTTTTGAAAAAAGGGTTTTATTTTTCACTTTTTAGTTTTTTTTTTATTGTTGTTTGTTCACCAGAAGTAAAACTAAATATTAAAGTTATGCCCGAATAGATAACACCAATAACATGGAATTTGAACATTTGGAGACAACCAAAACGTCATCTGTGTTTGCATATTTTTTGTTTATGTTGATTTTTTCAAAAAGTCCTAAATATATATCGATAAAATTTATATGGGACTACTTATGAAGAAAATCTATTCACAAATGGCGGAGATATCGAGTAACAAACATACAAAAAAAAACATACAGACGAATTGAGAACCTCCTCTTTTTTGAAGTCGGTTAATTACGAGTAAATAAGGAGCACTATTGTGAAATTTAATGATTTTGTTTAATATTAAATTTACCTATACATTCGTAAACGAGCTCGTGGCTAAAGTAATAACAGCCGCACGGGTTGATCCATCAGGTTAAGCTACGCTTGCCGGGGTTGGTCTATGGATGGGTGGACAGCTTTACATACCGAGACTCCTCCGTGCCTCGGAAAGCACGTTAAGGGCCCCCATAAGTGGCGCCCTCTCAAGATTCTCAAGAACGCCCTCCGCCGGGCGTCGCCGTCCGGCTCTCTTCTGAAGACTTGAGATTCGATTCATAAGTGGCGACTCTTACTGACTGAAACCCACCCCTGTTCCTCCCTGCCCTACGTGCCCGGGGCGAGGTAACTCTTTCGAATTTATCCTCCACCCCCGGGCAGAACCTCAAGATACGGTAGCGGATAAATTTTCAACATGAGTTACCGCACCCCTGGGCACTCAGGCAGGGAAGAAAGAGGGGTGGGTTTTAGTCAGTAAGAGTCTGACACACCCTCCCGCTCCACCCAGAGCGGGAGAAGTCATTGGATGATTTCACACCCCACAAAAAAAAAAAAAAAATAGTTGGGAACCTGCCCAGGGGTTGTGGATAAATTCGAAACAGAGCTACCGCGCCCCTGGGCATTCAGGGCAGGGAAGGAACAGGGGTGGGTTTTAGTCAGTAAGAGTCTGACACGCCCTCTCGTTCCACCCAGAGCGGGAGATGTCATTGGATCATTTCCCACCTCACAAAAAAAAAAAGATAGTTGGAAAAAGGCTAGTCAGATTTAGAGTCAGAGAGATTTTTTTTGTAAACGAGACATGTGAATTAAACATGTACTAGGTAGGGAAATTAATTAATGTCACTAGTAAGTCATAAATACTTCAAGGCCTATTAGTTGTCTAGTTATGACATGAAGATAGTTCAACTTTAGTGACTATGCATTTTTCTGAGAATAATTTTCAAAAACGGAAATCAATTAACTTCTTTGACTTTACAATCTATTGTTTTGCATTATTACAATTATTAGTTCATAAACACTGAACTAAAGAGAGAATATACAAAATTCGGAAGTCAGTGTCAATTAACGAAGAAATAAAATACAAACATCGACTTCCGAAATTAAAATTATTTCTCAACTTTAAGAGTATTTTCGTTTTTGGGAGTCGGTTGTATTTTTTTTTGTAAAAAAGTTTTTTTATATTTCACTTTTTAGTTGTTAAACCCCAGAACTAAAACTAAATATTAAAATTACGTCAGAATTGATAACCCCAATAACATGGAACATGGAATTTGAACATACTCGTAATTGGAGGAAACCAAAACGTCATCTACGTATACATATTTTTTTGTTGATTTTTTCGAAAAGCGCTAAATCAATTTCGATAAAATCTATATGGGACCAACTCTGGATTATAATATATTATAAAAATTGGTCCACAACTGGCCGAGAAATCGGTGGACATACATAAAAAAAAACCTCATACAGTCGAACATAGAACCTCCTCCTTTTTGCGAAGTTGGTTAAAAATGAGAGGTACTGTGCTTCTTTATCTCCATTATTATTGATATTTGTCAGCACATTACACGGTAAATATCATGCACGTCTGTGCATAATGTTGTCAAGTAAACAATCAGTGTGTCGACCCCACACTTAGGCCACACAGCATTAAGTATGTACTGGTTCTACTGTCGAACACACCAACATCACATTACCTACGTTAACAGAAGTGAAAACAAAACAATTTTTTTATTTTTTTTGTAAATTTTGTCCACGTTTTTATCGTAGTGGCGCACTGGGTGTTTAATCAAAATTGTTGATTTTAATTGATGGATAGTGTTTCGCGTTAAATGATTTGAATTGAATTTTGTTGAAAAGCAGTCCAATGTACTATATCCTTTGATATTGGTTTGGCGGTGCCTGATTTAGAATAATCCGCATCCCTTACTAAGCGAATATGTTTTTGCACACTTATTTGAAAACTCGCTTCTACCTGGAATTCGCACTAGTTCGGAAAAGTGTCGTGGCCAGCCCCTGCCACAATTTATAATATTTATTGTATTAGGCTGGTCAAGCGGCAGCGCTTGAAAAAAACCACGAGCCATTTCTGACAATAATTTGTTACTAAATGTTCTGTTTATCAAGTTTTACTTATTATTTTCGAGTGTGCTGAAAAACGCCGTTTGATTCACGTGGGCAATTGTCATTGCAGTTCTCGGCTCCAAAACAACCTCACCTTCGGCTCAGGCGTGTATACGGCCTCGGCTGCAGTGACCAAGTTTGCCCACTTCATCATCATCAGCCTTTTAATGTCCCCACTGCTGGGGCACAGGCCTCCTCTCTGTGAGAGGGAGTGGGCCGTAAGCCAACATTTGGGCCCAATGCGGGTTGGCGGATGTCACATGTCTTCGAATTTTTGGTTCTAGGACATGCCAGTTTCCTCACGATGTTTTCCTTCACCGTTTTGAGAGCAGTGGTGATGAAATAACTTACACAAAGTAACTCACGACCTACAACTTGTAAGTCGCGGCAGTTACCACTGGGCCACCACTGCTTTTGCCCATTTGCATCTGCTATTTTGCGGACACTTTTCATAATCGTACTCATGCTTTTCAAATTATGTCTACCTAATGAATTGAAAAACTCTATCGTGCCATCTCCGGCTCTATCTGGTCTGAATAATGTCTAGTAATATTGTCTTTCTGTATTCATCACTGACACAATATAATTAAACCTATATTCAGCCAGAAAGTTTTCAGTTCCTATAAATATTTTTCTGCAAACTTTTGCACGTACCTATATCTGAATTGAGTAGTTACAGTAAGGGGCCATCCATAAATTACGTCACACTTTAAGAGGAGAGGAGGAGGTCGTCGAAGTGTGACATTGTGTGACAAGGGGTGGGACGTTATAAGTTTCGTGACGTCACATTTCAACATTTATATCTACTTAAGTATTAAAACGCGAAATTTTAAGTATTAATGGAAGACTTATAAACATTTCCAACTCTATCTGTACGAAGGTTTAAATTGTTTTGTTGGCTAGATTGAAAAGTAATTTCAGAAATAATGTTTTAATTTAATCATTCCTAGTGTGACGTAAGGAGGTTACGTGGGAAGTAAAAAATGACAACACGTACCTCGGTCAACATAAAAAAAAAAATATTGTATAGAGAAAGGGCGTGGGAAAGTTTGTAGTCACAGTATTCGGCAGTCCCTGGGAGATGGCACGGTACTATCCTGGCTCAGCCTGGCGACGGATGCCACGTTGCGTACGCCTCGGAGATGTCGGCCGGCAGGTGGTCGTGCCAGCTCGGAGACGGCTTGCAGAGGCCACACATATATAAAATTGCAAAGGTACTCCACGCTAGGGATGGGCAGTCTCACAAATGTGACCAGACAAGGACGAGGGGGGTATCAAAAAAATCATGAAATTCGTGTGACGAAATTTATGGATGGCCCCTAACCGTAAAAGCCGACTCGTTAACACCAATCAGATGAATTAAAACTAACCAACTCCATCCATGTAGGTGTTTTTAACTAGTGAATCATGGTTAATGTCTTGTTAGGAACCACTTAACTGTACCTAGGTATGTTTTTTCTTGGGGCTCAAGTGAACAAAGGTTTCCCATATACGTAAGCAACATAAGATATTCTTTCATGTCTCTATATATACTTAGATAAGTTAGGTTAGGGACGCGGGACGGTCAATGGTTTTGCTCACATCACTAACAGGGGTTAAGTACATGTAATATATGTGTGTTGCACAGCTCCCCGCCACCTGCTGCAGTTCTCCTAGTTTTCCGACTCTTTAGACGGTTTCTTGATTTTCCAGTTGCTGGGTGCGATGCATTTTCGTGCTTTTCCTCTGAACCTGAGGTGGTACGAGCATAGCCATTTGGGACTATCGGGTGTAATGCGCGGTCTTGAGCTGGAACGTGATCTTGGCTGATACCTGTGTGTGCTCGTTGATCGTCCTCTGCGGTTCTCCATTTCGTTTATTTTCAGGTTAATCTTGGCTATTTCTGCCATTATTGTTGCTATGTCATATCCTGTTGTCTGCTCCGGACGGCTTCGAGTTACTTCGCTGACTTGCACGGGTTGGTAAGTATCCATTATTTTATCAGCTACCACTGCTAATTCTTCCAGGTTCTTCGCTGATGTGACGGTGAGTACGGCACGAACTGACGACGGTAAGTGTCCTTGCCATAGTATATTAAGTGTGTCATCTTCTATTTTTCCTCTAGATAGTTCCTTCATGCGGCGCAAAAGTTGACTGGGTTTCTGGTCTCCTAGTTCTACTTCTGACACTAATTTTTGTACTTGTCTTGTTTCTGACTCTTCGTATATTTGTAGCAATCGGTTTTTTAGCGCTTCGTATTTGTTGTTTTCTGGAGGCTTTGCTACAATGTCTGCGACTTGCTGTATGGCTTCTTTCGTGAGTTTTGATACGGCCATGAAGTATTTGTTTGTGTCCGATGTCTTTTGTGGTGTCAAAACGGCTTCCACTTGAATGAACCATAGCCTCGGATTGTCTGTCCAAAATTCTGGTATTCTGCTCGAAACTGATACGGTCGAAACAGTAGAGAAATCGGTTGAAGGTTCTTCTCTTTTTGGTGGTGTGGTCATTTTTTACTTGCGCGACGCGTGGTTTGCGATAATCGTAGCGCGTTATCTGTATGCGTCGAATTTCGAGCGTCGAACGTCGAGCGTCGGGTGTCGAGCGTCGGAGGTCACCACTGTAATATATGTGTGTTGCGTGTAAGGTTTAGTGTACGGGATAACACAAGTGAAACGCTCGAGAGTCAGTTACCAACTGTATTCGCAGTTCTACATTGCGCTTATGCAGCTATGTGTCCCCACATACATAAGTATAGGGATAGGTGATGAACGTCTTACGAGTGGTAGGTCGTGGATTCAAACCCATAACAGGCGCTTTTTTCCCATTTGATTAGGCACGCGTTTGACCACTATCTCACCTGATGGTAAGCGATGATGTGGTCGAAGATGGAGCCTGTGCTTTCCCACTGCATAACACAAGACCTCACCCTTCCTTCCTTCCACTTTCCTCGGCCTTCTGCAATTTTGGGCCAGCTTTGAGAAGGAGTCCAAATCATCCCGCCATCTCTTTCTGGGCCTGCCGCGTTGTCGTTTCTTTGCGTTCAGGATCCACTGTGTGGTAATCTTTGCCCACTGCTCCTCCGATAAGCGGCAGATATGACCAGCCCAGTTCCACTTTAACCTCGCAGTTGTGTGACTAACGTCCGCTATTTGTGTTTTGGAAAGAGGCGTAGTTTCTAATTCGGTCTATGAGTTTGACGCCCGGTATACTTCGTTCCTATGCATTCTTTCCACACTTAACTATGGGGCGCCAACATGCTCTGTTATTATTATTACGTTTTTATTCACTTTTGCACATATCATCTAAATTTTTAAATATTTAAATAAAAAAGATAAAAAATCATTTAAAAATATTAAAAAGTGTGTGTGTACTTATGTACGTACGCAAGTAAGAAGTTATACTTCTTTGGCGTAAAAAGATAAAAAATCAAACTGTCACAAAGTTTACAAAAGGAAAACAATCATTCTTCATGAACCACAGACCATAGCTAACTTCAGGGTGTCGGTTCTAGCTAACTTCAACCTGTGAATTTTATGTGACAGTAATGTGCGCGCATCTTAAAATTTCACTCTCATAATTTTTTAATAAAACGCCTAAAGAAGTATAACTTCAATTATATGTTTAAAAAAATAAAAACAATAAATAATTTATATTAATAATATTATAGCTTTCTTCCATATTAGTGTTCAGTACCTAAGGGTGACAGTCTCCTCCATCTTTTTCCACTTTTCCTTATCTGTAGCAGTATTCATCCAATAATTTCCTGCTGTTTTTATAATGTCCTCGACCCATCTTTCTCTTTGCCTTCCAACACTTCTTTTTCCTGCTGGGCCACGTCATTTTGTTGTTTGGAGGGTCCACCACCAATCTTTATACCTCGCTATATGGCCTGCCCTAAGGACGGCCTGTAGAGCTCTCTTGCCACTTGAACTTGCCCAAATTGTAGCTAAATGCGTCCATCTTTCCTAAAGAACTCTGGGTAGTCGAGATTAAAAAATACGCTGGAAAGACTGGACAAAGAGAGCAAAGACAAGAAATACCTGGAAACTGTTGGAGGAGGCCTATTCCCGCCAGAAGCCTTAACTATTTAATTAGTATAATTAAAAAAAAAAATATTTAGTTTAAAACTCTGTAAGTTGAGGAAAATAAAGAGGCTTTATTATTATTTCGTTTATTTATCTTTCTTACAAATATTAAGGTCGTGGTGTGCTCCAAAGAGAGAAACCGCCTAACAATGCGAGCCGTGTCCAGAAGTAGTCCTTGATCCAGCCGCCTAACGAGAGCCTCCTGAGATGTTGGTCGAGGCTCGTGGCTATTAAGCCATTGGCTGACACGACTATTGGTAGAATGATCGCTGAGTCCACATCCCACATATCGACAACCTCGCGAGCCAAGTCAATATACTTGTTACTATTATTATTACATGGCCTGCCCATCTCCACTTCTGTTTCAGACTTGTACTGAAGAGCATCTGTTATCTTCGTTTCGTTTCGTCAAAAGTCTGCACTTGGAGTCTGCCAACGCGCTATGAACAGGCGCTTTACTTTGTTTTATTTATTGCATCACCACTGCTCTCCAAACGGTGAAGGAAAACATCGTGAGGAGACCGGCTTATCCTAGAACCAAAAATTCGAAGACATGTGACATCCACCAACCCGTTCTGGGCCTACGGGATGCCTAAGTCACAGCAGTGGGAACATTTTTAGCCTGATTATGTTATGCTATGCTATCATGAAAGTGATACCCGAATACCAAAAACAAATTAATATTTTCAAAAAATATATATACGGTCGAATTGAGAACCTCCTCCTTTTTTTTCGTCGGTTAAAAAATCCGACTGTGAATAACAGCTAAAAAGTTCCAAACAAGTCACTTTTCAAGTAGTCTGATTCTGTTGGTAGCAGTTATTTTAGTTGAATTATTGATTTCATGCCACCAACTGCATCAGACTGCTTGAAAAGTTACAGTCGGGTTTTTTGAAACTATTATTTTTTTATTTTCTACATTTTAGTGATACATATTTTTGGAATCGCCTCCTCGAACCCTTTATTTCGATACCTCACTTAATGTAGTTCGTCGACTTTAATTATTTTCTTTTTCACAATATGGCGTCTGGTTGTCGCCATATTGTATTTTGATTACTTGTCTTTAGTAGCACTCGCAAGATTAAGTCGAAGCAATTGACGTAAGAATTATCAAAATCGGCCCACGCGTTTGGTCTCTAAAGCGCCACAAAGGAACGAACATACATACAGACATAGGCTGATAAACAAACTACGCTCCCTTGTGTCGCGCAGTCGGGAAAAACTATACTTATCTTTAGGATGATCAGATCTTAAAAGTCTAAAATAGTCTAACACCTTTAGGTGACTCAACAGGGACTTACATTACAATTGGGTTGCGTTTGATAATGACTGTATTTCAGTCCATACAGAGTGTAACGGAGATAGATCATATTTTCAGAATGATGATGAGAGATGGGCAGATGCAGGCCCATCGATATGAACAACTTTCTTCAAGGAATCTTGAGGAAAATAAAAAAAACAATACCTCCCATACATTGATCAGCTGATTTGTATGGAAAGAGTATTTGTATGGGCTTTGTATGGAAAATCCACTTTTTTTTTTGGGAATTACTATTTTTCCTTAGCGAAATTTGTTCATTTCTATGGGCAAAACGGGTTCTTAAAATATGACCACACCCTGTTTTTTTTTTTTTTTTTTTTTTTTTTTTTTTTTTTTTTTTTTTTTTTTTTTTTTTTTTTTTTTGGGGGTGGGAAATCATCCAATGACTCTTTCCGCTCTGGGGTGGAGCGGAAGGGCGTGTCAGACTCTTACTGACTAAAACCCACCCCTGTTCCTCCCTGCCCTACGCGCCCGGGGGCGAGGGGTAACTCTTTCGAATTTATCCTCCACCCCCGGGAAATTTGTTCATTTCTATGGGCAAAACGGGTTCTTAAAATATGACCACACCCTGTAGAAATACAGTAATTCTGTAAAAAGATAAAGATAGAAAAGTATTTCAAACCTCTACCTTTTTCTTCGAACGATATTTCCGATTGTGTTTCATTGTTCTTAAATAATACGGTTTTGCTCGATTCCTTTACTGTAGAAAACTTCAATTACTTACTCGTTCTCTATTTGTTCGAAGTATTGAACGGGGGCTTAAATAGAAGTAATATTTGCTAGCCACTTTAGACCGTTAAGTAGCCCTCCCTTCTATAATAAGTTGCTTCAATTGCTTGTAACAATGGCGTGGGAAGACGCAGCCGATACTTTGTTGTTTCTATTTTCTTTCGTCCACGATAAGGGTTTTACAAAGAGTTTTCTGTCGATTTAACAAGAATTTATTTAGTAAGAATGTAAATAGAGAAAGAGAGCAGCGGTGGCCCAGTGGAAATGGCCCCGTTCAAACCCAGACAGGCGCTTAATTTGTGTACCTAATTTATTTCACATCCACCAACCCGCATTGGGCCCGCGTGGTGGATTATATTCAACTCCCTCTCGCAGAGAGGAGGCCTTTTTTTGTGGGGTGGGAAATCATCCAATGACATCTCCTGTGGCAAGCGTGGAACACTACGTGCCGTCGACTCTCGGGCAGCCCGCAGGCCCGGGTCTACGGTGGCCGGATATCGTCTCGCGGCGCCGGAAGCCCCAGGCGTCTCCTGCGGCGGCTGCTGCTGAGGTCGTGAGGGCGACTCTGTTGTTGAGGCTCCCTAACCCATTTCGCCTTCCTCTTGTCGAGCATTACTGCTTCGCAGAAGGAGGAGACTGCTTCCCATTCCCTCTCGCTCCGTACCATGGCCTGAACCAGGGCCGGGAGCGTGAGGTCGCCACCACCTATCGCATCCACGAGGACACAGCGGTGCTCCGCCCGAGCGGGGCAGGCCTCCACCGTGTCCTCTGGGCGATCCTCGCAGTGGAAACACCCGGACGTTTCCTCCCGCCTTATCCGAAACAAGAACCTCCCGAAACAACCGTGTCCGGTGAGGACCTGCGTCAGGTGCAAGGTGAGGACGCCGTGGCGCCTCTCCAGCCACTCCACAAAGAGGGGCACTACGACCTCAATGGTGGAGTGCCCAGCGCTGTGTCTCTACAGCAGTGCTATGTAAATAAAATAATGGCAGATAATATAGTTTTTTTTTCTGTCATTCTTTAAATTTAATGGTGTAAGCAGAACCTTCAGAACGCCCCGAGTGTCCTTTGCCTACTGCTTTTGTTTCCTCAACCTCTATTTAAACTTTTGTAATGAACAGTCCAACTTAATGATACTTTCCTATCTTCCACTCTATTTTTAACCGACTTCAAAAAAAGGAGGAGGTTCTCAATTCGACTGTATTTTTTTTTATTTTTATTTTTTTATGTGTGTTACCTCATAACTTCTTACTACGTGAACCGATTTTGAAGATTTTTTTTTATTTGAAAGCTGTTGCTTTACATTTGGTCCCATTTTAATTTAGTGAAGATCTGATGAAGGACTTCGGAGATACACAATGGAACTCTTCAATAAATGATAGCAAACCTTCCAGAATTGCTGCAATCGCATGTCTGTATATTGTTTTCACCACTTCACAACATTACATCACGCTGATGCGCTCTGAAGGGGTATACAGATTTGTACAGTTCACCCTGATACACCCTAATTTCACCAACTACGTTCAAATTCCCTATTTTTGGGGCTATCAATTCGGGCATAACTTTACTATTAATTTAGTTTTAGAATGGGGTACAACAACTAAAAAGTGAAAAATAAAAAACTTTTTACAAAAAAAATACAACCGACTTCCATAAATAATACTAAAAAATGCAAAATAACTTTAATTTCGGAAGTCGGTGTCAAATAACGAAGAAACCAAACTAGAAACACCGACTGCCGAAATTAAAGTTATTTTGCATTTTTTAGTATTATTTATGGAAGTCGGTTGTATTTTTTTTGTAAAAAGTTTTTCTGTGATAACTAACTAAATGAACCGGTACCTTATCAACATCCACAAAAAGATTCGTACTGTGAGATATCTAAGGAGGTCTCATGAAAAACGAACCTTGTCAGCTGACAGGCTGGACCAAAAGTAGATACATAAAATGTGGGCGTCCAAGCAAAAAGTGTCCAGTAGTGGGGTATTGAGTTAAGATAAGGTTCGGTATGTAGATTATTCAATTGATGATAAGAATTAAAAAAATATTTAAAAATTAACACATTTTTTTATCAGACATTTACCTGAAGTTGAAACTCTGAAAAAGTTTGATTTGAGAAAAAGCATTTAAAAAAATTAAGCAAAAAATAAATTTCTAGTACTTAGAAACATCTTATAAAGTCATTTACTTTATGAACTTGTGGATAATTGAGCATTAAATTAATAATCAATTAAAATCGCGAAATGCAATTTTTTTACTCAACCAACAAAACTGCGTATATCTCGGCAACTAAATGCCGAGAACTGGACCTTTTTTGGTTGAACGCCCACATATTATTATTTGCACATCATTCTGCTAGGGGTCCATTTCCAGCGTTCCCATTGGCATCAGATAAGTTAATACTCTTTATGTTATTCTCCTTCCACCTACTCTATCCCTAAATATCTAAAATCCTTGTCAACTGTAAAAAAAACTATTTCTCCTTTACCTTTAAACCTTCGACATCAAATCCATCTTTTCAAACGGGCTGCACAGCAAAACTTAACCGTGCAACTTAACTGTTGAACATACCAGTCTCCCTGAACTTTGCCCGCACTATGTGGACTTGTAAAATATTCCGCGACACGCTCCAGGTTCGAAACCCGCCCGTTGAAATAACCCTGCCTGTATTTGCGAACGTTTTTGCCGCGTACGTGAAAAATGGCCGACTGTTTTTTTTTTTTAATTTGCTCGGAATATATGTTGTAGGTATTTGGGCTTGGTTTTCAGATCGCACTAACAATTTAAAATCGTTTGTTTGTTGGGGATTTATGTGGGTTTTGGGCACAATATATGGAATTGATATGGGAGCTTTTATGGAATTAATGCTTTGAGAATAGTGGTAGCAACAAGGGTTTTATTGGGATCCGATTTGTAGATGAAACCATCAGGAATGTAGGCAAGGATCTACTGTTAGCAATTTTATTTTTAGATTTTGCTTAAAAAAAAAAGTAGTAGTCTGTACCTGTTTGGAATTATGGATGTTTGTTATTATTCTTTATTGTACACATATAACATATAAATAAAACACAAATTAACAGTTAGTTACAAAGGCGAGCTTAACCCAGCATTTGGATTTTCTTACAGCAAACCTCAATAAACTAAACAAATATGTGATACATAAACATACTAAATACTATGGGATGGATGTTTGTTAGTCTTATTTCTTTGAAAAAAATGTATGTTACTCAAAACAATTTTCTTCGTAATTTGATATGTGAATATTTGATACCTGTTATATTTTTATAACATAGTGTAATTAATTTGTAAATTTTTGTCTAACTCGTATAAAAAATTTAGAATCACGCAAAAACTATAAAGCGTATTTTTATGAAACCGTCACCATTTTAAAGATCATTTAATTATTTATATTTTAGTATACGTGTTTTAGTATAATGCCTATTATTTTATGTATAATAAATTAATAATGCGTCTAATTTCGGACAGCGCTCCTTGATGGGCGAGTCCTATTACTGGGTGGACACACGACGTTACGTGAGCTCAGCACAAAACACGCAAGCTAACCACTCAAGGTCATTGGCAGTTAATAGCACCTTAATCAATCACGCTTCGTAGGCTGAATAGATCGCGGGTAGCCCATGACCTGGACTAGGGCATAGGATTTGTACTTTTTTCCCCAGTAGTATGTCCCGTGGGATAACCTTCGACTTTCACGCAGGCAAAGCCTCGTGAAAAAGCTAGTAACTAAGGCAGGACTACATACATACATTCGCAAGCATCTAAAGTAAAGGGGCTCTTCAAAAGGCCCAGCACAATGGGGAGGAACACGCGATCGGAAGCGTCAATGTGCACGAATACGGCTAAAGACACTCCGGAGAATTTTGGGGAACGAATTCCCTATTCACTACTAATAGCTTGAGATTCACATTTATCTTTTGGGGAACATAAAATAGCATCACGCGTGCATTCTCAGAACGGGTGGACTGTAGATAGAGAAAAGGTACCTACATATACACAACACCCATAATTAGTATATTTTGACAGTTTAGTTTTATTCATGACTACTCAATTGCTTCAGAAGGCGTGGTGTAAGTACGGTGTATGTGATATATAATTGTTCTATCTCACGAAGGCAGGTTGGTCTTGTATGTGTGTAGTTTCACGTACACTTTTTTCTGTGTGTTCCCGAGCTGTTACTAGGAATTTCTTTATGAATACACCCACCTGCAGGTGTATTTGCTAACTCAGTTGACATCAATTTGATAGACACTTTGCAGTACATTTTGTATAGGAAAACAAAAATGTACCACGTATTGCCTATTATAATCGATGTATGGGTGTTTATTAGAGCGTTTCGTTTCAAATTGTTGATTTGCTAAATTAAGGGCCTTCTCGCGGTCCAGTGGCGCCCTCATTGAATAAACAATCGTAGCATAGCACAGAAAATAAATATTAAAAAATCCAACTTCACGTTTGTTACAAAGAGGATAAAGAATTTTTACGTTGTTAAAACAGGTCTCAATATGTTTCGTATCCAAAGTAGTAGGCAAAAGTGCCAAAAACGGCCGTTTCTGACACTTTAACTCAATATTAAGAAGTGAAGAAGAACACCAGAATCCATTGACTTCATTATCGTGAGAAAACAAGACTTTAATTTAAGTATAACGCTAATTTGAAACCCGTTTGGATCCCGCAAGCAATCACCGGATGCAAAGTTAGTTCCCACGAGGTAGGAAGAGGTGAGTGAGTTTGTGGTCGACTATCCACATTACGACTTTGACCATAAATGTATAACTATGGCCAATTTAGGGATATTGAACTCTATAGAGATGAAATAGAGAAGGATGTGAATGCATCGATGAGGTAGTTGTGTTGGTGGTAAAGGTTATGTTGAGTTGGTGCTGTTTAGATTATGATGTCATATAAATACGTTCTTATATTTACTATGTATATTTTTTTTTTTTTTTTTTTGGGGGTGGGAAATCATCCTATGACTTCTTCCGCTCTAAGGTGGAGCGGAAGGGCGTGTCAGACTCTTACTGACTAAAACCCACCCCTGTTCCTCCCTGCCTTGAGTGCCCAGGGGCGAGGTAACTCTTTCGAATCTATCCTCCACCCCCGGGCAGGCATCGGCCGTGGCAGGCCCCGTCCCTATTGCTGACAACTCTTTGAGGCGCGCGTGGAACACTACGCGCCGTCGACTCTCGGGCCTGGTGCTGATCGGGCGGTGAGTTACCCACTACTCGTCGTCCGCAGGCCCGGGTATATTTACTATGTATTATGTAGGTTTGATAATACAAGCTTATTCTTGGTTTTGCATCCTATTTTCAAAGTCTTAACCGGGTGGCAATATTACAAGTAAATTTTCGGTGCATTTTAGGCAGCTAACTTCGTTGCAAAGTTTCCTATACTATATCTACTATTACTTTCTAAGCTTGGAACTTAGGAAAGTAAGAAGTTCTTACTAATATTATAAATGCGAAAATTTGGATGTGTGAATGGTGGTTTGTTACTCAATAACGCCAGAACAGCTGAACGGATCTGCATGAAATTTGGCTCAGAGATAGACTATAGTCTTTTTTTTTGGGGGAGGGTAATAATTCATCCAATGACTTCTCCCGCTCTGGGTGGAGCGGGAGGGCGTGTCAGACTCTTACTGACTATAACCCACCCCTGTTCCTTCCCTGCCTGAGTGCCCAGGGGAGCAGTAACTCTGTTACGAATTTATCCGTTACGCCTGGGCATGCAGGAACCAGCCATGATGGGCCCCGTGAGTGGTGGCTGACAAATTCTCTTTGAGGCGCCCGTGGAACACTATTACGCGCCGTCGACTCACGGGCCTGGTGCTGATCGGACGGCGAGCTACCCACTGCTCGCCATCCGCAGGCACGGGTTAGATTATAATGGAGAAGTACTTATGCAGAAGCTAGTCACAGCATAAACCATAACTTACATCACGATCGATTGATATAGCACAAGCAGTTAGCCATAACAGTAAATTTCACCTTCACGAGAATTAATTTATGTATCATACGGCTATAAAATACAAAACCAATGCATTTTCCCCACATTACGATCGGAATTTATCGCTTACATCAATCGAACGGCACGAAATACTGTGTGAATGGTCCCTCATTAGCTTACAATGTCTTTGGAACCGTAAGACGGTAACTACCTGTTTAGGACATGATGTAGTGTGCTACGTGGATGCAGCTTAAGCCAAGTATGTGCCATGCTTAAGTCTGGAGTTGGGTCGTTAGCCGATATGAGGATAAATTTGTCTCCTGTCACATTAATGCCACTTTTTTGCTTTCGGGGGAAAGCCTTCAAAAGGCGCCTGGCCATTTGGGGTAAAGTGTGGAATTCTTACCGCACTAAAGCCACCCCGGCGATCACCATTGACACATGGAAAGGGCCCAATTATCTCTTAAGGCGCTATTAACTGCCAAGGAACTTGAGCAGATAGTTTGCATGTTCTGTGCTGAGCTCACGTAACGCGTCGTACGTCCACCAGTAATAAGACCCGCCCATCAAGGAGCGCTTTCCCAAATTAGAAGCATTATTCATTTATTATACATAAAACAACAAGTATTACAAAACACGTATACTAAAAGATAAATATTTAAATTATCTTTAAAATGGTGAAGATGTAATAAAAAAACGCTTTATAATTTTTGCGTGATTCTTAATTTTTTATCCGCATTAGACTTAACTTTACAAATTAATTATACTATGTTTTGAAAATATAATTTCAAATATTCACATATCAAATTATGAAAACAAAAAGTCTTAAATAACATAGAATAGAATAGAATAAAACTTTATTGTACACCAAAACAGTCACACAATTGTTTTACACGAGCTTAAATCTATGGGTACAACGGCGGTCTTATCGACACATACTTTTTTTCAAAGAAATGAAACTAGTGGTTTAGACGTGATGTTCAATTTAAAATCATTAGAAGTCGTCTTATTGCACCTTAAGGCTGGGGTTGGGTCTTAGCCGATATGAGGATAAGTTTGTCTCCTGTCACAGTAATGCCTTTTTTACCGGACTGCCCCAGAAAGACTGTAATGTTTTTCGAGAGTATATATATCGAGTGTAAAAAGACAGTTTCCGAAGCCAAAAGCCACATATTCTACGCATTATTTGGATCTTTGTGATCCACTAGACCATACCTGGGAAACCACTGGTTCTGGAGATATTGAAGGTCAAAGTCTAAATTATTTTTTTTACTTTTTACGAAATCGTAAGTTTTTTTACTAAACTTTTTTCCAAACAAACGTTACCTCAAATTTCGATTTTTTTTCGAAATTACGAATTCGCAGTTACGAACACGCAATAAATATCAAACGTATCCGACAAGTACCTACGTGGCTTAGAGCGAAGGGGTGGGGTTTAACTCCACTTGCGTGTGTTCGCGTTACATTGAGCGGAATAAAAAATAGTTTTATGTTTCATACCTAAAAATAAAAGTCGTTTCCCTGCAATAATTTTTGCGCAAAACTACTTTGTTAGACGTACAGTATGCGTAGTTAATGGCTCTGTAATGTGTCTTTTTACAGCCTGTATGTATGTATATATGAGTGTATATATATTTCTTTGGCACTGCACTCACCACATAATCTGATGCAGTTGGCGGCATCAAATCTGTGAATGAACTAAAATAAGTGCCACCAACTGCATCGGACTGCTTTTTTATTTTTTTGAAAAGTGACTTGCTTAGAAATTTTTAGTGGTTTTTTACCAGTCGGGTTTTTTGATATTTTTTAATTTTTTTTATTTCCTACATTTTTGTGAGTTATATTTTTTGCTTTCGGGGGGAAGCTTTCAAAAGGCGCCCGGACATTTGGGGAAAAGTGTGAATTTCTTACCTCGATGAACCCACCCCGTGTGTGTGATGTGAAGTGATCACTATTGGCACATGGAAAGGGCCCCGTTACCTCAAATGTACCACTTGGTATACCAAAAATGTACCACTTTTTACCTAGAAGTGACGTAACAAGCCCCCTATCCTGAAATTTGATGCGTTTTATCTTTGTTATTTTTTATTGGTTTGGTAAAGCATCAAATACATCTATCGATGGTTACTCTACGTTTACTACGCGTGCTGCTGTCACCGGTCATATCCTCTGTGCCGGTGCCTTTACCAAACGGTTCAGTTTCAATAATTATGTACAGTCATGAGCAAAAATATGTAGACAAGGAAACTATAACTGTAAGCTCGAGTATCTTAAAACCGTCCATTTTAAGATACTCGAGCTTACAAGTAAAGTTTTCTTGTCTACATATTTTTGCTCGTAACTGTACGTGTCCAATATTTTTCTAACTTACGAACTAAATATAATTATTAATTCTGTACCCATGAATCACTCTTATGGCGAAACATTTAGATATTACATAGAGTCATCATCATCATCATCAGCCTTTTAATGTCCCCATTGCTGGGGCACAGGCCTCCTCTCTGTGAGAGGGTGTGGGGCGTAATCCACCACGCGGGCCCAATGCGGATTGGTGGGTGTCACATGTCTTCGAATTTTTGGTTCTAGGACATGCCGGTTTCCTCACGATGTTTTCCTTCGCCGTTTTGAGAGCAGTGGTGATGAAATAATTTACACAAAGTAAAGTGCCTGCCTGGGTTTTGAACTCACGACCTACAACTTGTAAGTCGCGGCCAATACCACTGGGCCATCACTGCTCATTACATAGAATATTACACTATATTCAATGGGTCAATGTGACGACCAATCAGTGGCGATTGCCATCTCCAGCTCTACTATTGAAAAGCAAAGCTGAATGTTTACAAAAGACAATTTGTCGGATACAATGCGTTGACAATACATTTCTCAATCATAATTCATAACATACTCAATACTTATATAGGTCATCATCATTAGTACCTACATTACGAGTAATTAACCGACTTCGAAAAATTAGGAGGTTCTATGTTCGATTGTATGCATGTTTTTTTACTATTTTTAACCGACTTCGAAAAAGGAGGAGGTTATCAATTCGGATGTTTGTATTTTTTTTTTTCTTTTTTATGTATGTTCGGGCATAACTCCGTCATACATTGACGGATTTGCAAAATTGTTTTTTGTTCGAAAGGGGTTTATTTCGGAATGGTCCCATTTAAATTTCAAAAAGATCTGATGATGGGTTTCGGAGACAGACAACGGAACTCTTCAAAAATTGACAGCAAATCAACCGCGATTGCTGCTATCGTATGTCTATGAATAATTCATAGACATACGATAGCAGCAATCGCGGTATTGTTAACACAGTTTAATGGGGAACCACAACTAAAAAGTGAAAAATAAAAAACTTTTTTACAAAAAAATAGAACCGACTTCCAAAAAAAGTGCAAAATAACTTTAATTTCGAAAGTCGGTGTCAAAAAACAAAGACACAAAACACGAACACCGACTTCCGAAATTAAAGTTATTTTGCACTTTTTTTTTAATTTTATTTTTATGTATGTCCACCGACATTTCAGCCAAAAAACGTCCACCGCTGGACATAGGCTTCCCCCCCAAGTGTCGCCACAACAACCGGTCCTGTGGGTCCCATATCCATTGGCTACCCACGACCCTCACCAGTCCACCTTTATTTTTATTTTTATTGTTGATAGGCACGCGTTTGACCACTATCTCACCTGATGGTAAGCGATGATGTGGTTGAAGATGGAGCACGCTTGCCTAGAAGTAACCTATTCACTCTTGACTTAAAGACTCCCAGGTTGTAGGTATCAGGAAACAGAGACTCCGGCAGGGAATTCGAAGAGCCTATCGTTGCCGATGATCCTGTTGGCTCGTTTCTCAATTGTTACCTTGTGGCCCATCAACGCTGCGTCTTCTAGTTTATATTTATGTACATTGTACATAAAAAAAGAAACAAAGAATAACCTGCTCTGAAACTGAAAAGTGAAGAAACAATAATCGCCAACGCCGTATTTCAGTCTTAATTACTACTTGTTTTAATAAGATGGCCCTAATTTATCACGGTTTCGAATCACAGTCTTATCGATAGATTTTACCGTTCTGCGTGTAAGCGGGCACACCATTTATGCCTGGACCCATAATTACTTTTTTATGCTTAAGTTTGTCTGTTTTAGATGGTTTATTGGGGTGTGCTATCTAAAAGTGGCAAAAAAATTATATCTTTAGGACTCACTCTTTGCATACTACAGCATGTAACAAAAAACCGTCCGATCCTGTAGGTTATTACTTGGTATCGTACTGCGTACACATATACGTAATAATTTAATGGATACGAGATAATTATTTTACCCCAATGAAAATAATTCATTTATAAAAAAGAGAAAAACTTATTAAAGGCAACACTGAGCGCTCGACGAAGTTCACCTACTGTTTCGTTTAGAAGACGCCGCCTGAGCGAGACAGGGTGCCTACAGCGAGGCTAGTCCAGGGCGGTATCGTTTGAAATAAAAATAGGCAAAAAAAATAAAAGATTTCGCCGGCCGGTGGAGTGTTGTCAACTTATGAAAATTTTCCATATTTAGTGTTAAATTTCGCATATTTCTTAAAAATAAAAAATCCATAACGGTTTTTATGAGTTACATTTTTTTTACAACTTTTTCTAGTACGTATATTAAACCAGGAATACGCCTTTATTGGCGTCGAACAGGGTTTTTGTTACATGCTGTATAGTATAAATTCAAATTCTTCAAACATATCAGACAGATGTGTTACTGGGGAGTTTCTTGCGCTACATCTTCTCACAGCTGAAACACTAGGAAGTGGTGACGGGCGAGCGTTTTTGGGTGACTGTTTTTATGTAGAAATTTGACGTAGAAAAAGTGCTGGCTAAGACTAATTTGAATAAATGACTTTTGATTTTAATTGAAAGTCGTTCACTGCTGGACAAATGGGCATAAACCTAAGCGTCGTCACATCGACAAATAGAAAAGTTCTACGTATCCAAACTTAAACTTGTAGGTAGGTAGTTACGACAAGTATTTCGAAATACAAGACTTTTACATCACGGAATCCAAGTTAAAAAAAAAAACTTAAATGTCTTCACACACACAAGCCACAATACATTTTCCCTTCAACATTTAACCCTCCACAAGTCACATGATCACCAATTCAAAGTGTTCCAGTGTACATCGGAAGGTTATTGTCTGATAATTCCAACTTCCCATTGCGTTGGGACGGAGGAGTCCCACGGGAACAAAGTTTTCACAGAACATGTCAGTTTTTCCGATTGGTTTGCTTCACTTCCTATTTGCTACTCTATTGTTTAGTGTTGAATGGTGAATTGATTATGTTGTGTTTTGCTTTGAACTTTAACAGTTTCATGTTATGTAAGTAGATATTGGTAAGTATTTGCTGATTACTGACCTGATCAAGGCTCTTATCAGTAAATCTACTGTCAAATCGATCGAATGTTAGTTAATCGAAATAACATTATCACACTAATATTATATAGGCAAAAGTTTGTAAGTGTGTATGTTTGTTACTTCTGCACGCTCAAACGTCTGGTCCGTATTAGATGAAATTTGGTATGTAGATAGCTTATACCCTGGATTAACACATATACTACTTTTATCCCGGTCTACGGGTATGCAACCGCGGGGCGCAGCTAGTTTTCTATAAATATAAATTTAAATATTTCTTACAAATCATATTAAAAAAAAACATTATAATTATAAAAAAAAATATTAGTCCATCGGTATCGGGATAAGGTCCAAGCTACCGATGGTCTGGTTTCCTAAGAGAGAGTTCTTTAACCAATAGGAAACCATGTTATTTGTGAGTGTTATAGGTTATAACATTTTTGAAATCCACGCGGATGAAATCGCGGGCGATGTGCTAGTATTAATCATATTATGCAGGATGTAACAGAAATCGGTGGTCATGTTTTAAATACACTTTCTTCGAGAAAGTCATTATTAGTCAATTCCGAAAACAAATGGACCTTCCATACTAATTACGACATGACGACACGGTTGGCGCAGTGGTGGAGCGTTCGATCCCCGCACGGAACAAATATTTGTATGGCCTACAGATAGTTGTTCCGGGTCTGTCTGGGTGTCTTGTGTATGAGAGTATACATGTTTGTGAACGCACCCACGATATAGGAGGTAATTCCTAGTGTGGGCCAACGTTAAAAAAAAAAAATATGATCAGCTGCTGCTAATTTTGGACGGAAAGTCCAAATTTTTTTTGGGTACCAGTATATTATTTAATACGTGAATAGTGTGTCACTCTCTAGTAAATGGTTAAGAGGGAAGTGCTAGGGTAACCCGCAAAATTCAAATTTTCTTACGTTTTTTGCAATTTGCAGGTCAGTATCAGGCTAAAAAAACCAAAGAAACGATGGTTGGACGGTGTGAAAGAGGATATGGGTAAAAAGGGGGTGACTACAGAGATGACGACTAATAGAGGAGTATGGAAGAAAAAGACATGTTGCGCCGACCCCAAATAAATTGGGATAAGGGCAGGAGAATGATGATATCAGGCTGTATGTTGATCAAAATATGATTCGCGGCCATAGCAAGAATTGTAATCATTAATAACAACCTTCTAAGTCTATATTGATGTATGGAATGGCTATATCATGACATTTGACATCAGTTCTAACTGAGAGAGTTGTATTGATGATCTTAATGATTACAGTTCTATAAGTACACACTTTCTATGGCCGCAAATCATATTTTGGCCAACATACAACCTGACACTGACCTCCAAATTGCAAAAAAAAAACGTAAGAAAATATGAATTTCGCGGGCTACCCTGGCGCTTCCACCTTAAGGGCCTACCTACCCGTAGTTTGCGCCCTCATTTAATAAAAGTTCGTATCTTAGCATAGAAAATAAAGATTAAAGAATCCTCCTACTTTGTATACGAAACACTTTGTGTCCTGTTTCAACAACGTAAAAATACCTTAAGCTCTTTGTAACAAACGCAACATAGGATTTTTTAATCTTTATTTTCTACGTTTTGCTACGATTTTTAATTCAATGAGGGCGCCACTTGGCGGCTGTATACGCCTTAAAAGAATGTAATGAAGATGGATAGCGAAACAATCAAAAAGGATTCTCGGCTTTTAGTTTCCGAGACATACGCAGTTTTGTAAAGTTGGGTGAGAAAATTGCATTTCGCGATTTTAATTTATTATTAATTTAATGCTCAATTATCTGCAAGTTCATTTAGTAAATGATATTTCTAAGTACCTGCCAGAAATTTCTTTAATTATTTTTAATGCTTTTTCTCAAATCAAGCTTTTTCAGTGTCAACTTCGTCTGATAAAAAAAAACTGTTTTTACAAAAAACTAGAACCGGCTTCCAAAAAAAGTGCAAAATAACTTCAATTTCGGAAGCCGGTGTTCTTGGTTTTGTGTCTTCGTTATTTGACACCGACTTCCGAAATTGAAGTTATTAGTTTTTTTGGAAGTCGGTTCTATTTTTTTTGTAAAATAAGTTTTTTATTTTTAACTTTTTAGTTGTGGCTTCCCATTAAACTGTGTTAACAATTCATAGACGATTGCAATAATCGCGATTGATTTGCTGTCATTTTTTGAGGAGTTCTGTTGTCTGTCTTCGAAACCCATCATCAGATCTATATGAAATTTAAATGGGTCCATTTCGGAAAAACCACCTTTCGAACAAAAAAAATAATTTTGCAAATCCGTCAATATAATTATTATGATGGAGTTATGCCCGAACATACATAAAAAAATAATACTAACATCCGAATTGTGAACTTGCTTCTTTTTGAAGTCGGTTAAAAAATGTGCCGGTTATAAATATTTTTTTTATCCTTATATCAATTGACTACTTTTTTTAAATTTGTTTATAAATACAGGAGCTTTACAGTTTAACTTGGTTTTGTACCATTAAACCAGCACTGGTTTGTATTGATATTGGTATTCTAGATACTGAAACTAGTCGTAACTCAATACTCCACTACTAGAACCTTTATGCCCATTTATGCTTTTTTTGGACGCCCATATATAGAAAGAAAGAAAGAAAAAACATTTATTTGCCACAGCGAAAGGCACACTCAACAATTTATAAAAAAAGAAAAACAAAAGTAGGAAACAAAAAAAGAAGTGTGCGCCCAACGGCTGCGCCAAATAGGTCCAGTTCAGCATATATAAGCCAGACAGCTAGTGCCTGGCGTATATGACGATGTTGATGCTAAAATCATATAAGTTTAGGCGGGTAAGGTTCAATAAAAAACATGACAACATAGCTCAGTTGATTGCAAAAAGTATTGACCTTTGCCTCAATACAAATAGGAGAGTTTCCAATATGAAACGATGCAAAGAAGACAAAAGATCCAATCAAGTGCCAACATGTGTGTTTGTATACAAACATGTATTTGTATCACTGATAGGTCTATCAATGGAAGTAGGGTTATATTGACTCAACCCCAAATCATTTATTTCAAATAAACCCTTTACAGGCACTTTTGAATTGTCAAGTCGATCAGTCAGAAAGATGAACTTGATTGCCACATTCTATAGCGTAGATCTCTATGGAGAAGAACGTGCAAGAAACTCCATGGTCACTCTTTTAAAGCATGTTATCTATTTCAACTCCTGGTTGCATTATATCATGTTTCTTCTATTATGTGAGAACAACTCAACAGTCTCAACTGACGGCGCCCGTTCACGAACATGACGCGTGAATCAGCACGACTCAGCTCAACCATTTTGAAGGGAACCGAATGAACCGACACACGCGCCACTACATTACAAACTCTCAACTGCCATGCTCGTTCAAGTAAAAAGAAAACAGTAACATAATAGCATTATAATGCTCCATGGTACTCACATTTACAAAATTAGAAAATGGTTCGAAATTATACAAAACTATAAGGAACTTTTGAAAAGTACAAAAAAGGAATAATAACCATTAACTACAAAGAAAAAAAAAATAATGATAAAAAAATACCTAGACTGGGTTCAGTCCGTGCGTACTTGGCAACAGGGCTTACCCAGTTGTAAATATTCCTTTATGCCCAATAGCCTATTTTTTTTTTTATGTTTGTCCGCCTGTTTCTCCGTCAGTTTTGGACCGATTTTCAAAATTCTTTTTTTATCCAAAAGAATATACTCCCGAGGTGGTCCCATATAAATTTTATCGAAATTGCTTTAGCGTTTTTTGAGAACCTGAACAAAAACGAAAAATACGTATACCTCGGTGACGTTTTTGAGTCCTCCTAATGTTTAAATTCCACGTTCTATGTTATTGGGGTTTTGGGGTATAATAACTAAAAAGTGAAAAATAAAAAACTTTTTTACAAAAAAAAAACAACCGACTTCCAAAAAAAAATACACTAAAAATTAAAAAAATAACTTTAATTTCGGAAGTCGGTGTCAAATAACGAAGAAGTAAAATACAAATAAAAAAAAAATAGTGATAGTAGGTAGATCACTGTAGATCTACCATTGGGCCTGCGGACGGCGAGCAATGGGTAGCTCGCCGTCCGATCAGCACCAGGCCCGTGAGTCGACGGCGCGTAGTGTTCCACGAGCGCCTCAAAGAGATGATTGTCAGCCAACACTGACGGAGCCTATCGTGGCCTGTGCCTGCATGCCTAGGGATAGCGGATAAATCTTAACATGAGTTACCGCACCCCTGGGCACTCAGGCAGGGAAGGAACTGGGGTGGGATTTAGTCAGTAAGAGTCTGACACGCCCTGTCGCTCCACCCAGAGCGGAAGATGTCATTGGATGATTTCCCACCCCACAAAAAAAAGACAATAGATTTTTATTTGTTTACGGCCCATGCGCTGAGTAGACGAGTATTTTTCCACAGAAATTCTAAACGGCTGGTTATCATCACTTTTATGATCATAAAAACTGTGTCAAAGGATGACGTTTAAACTGACCCAAATAAGGACAAAAAGATCTTCCCGTTTACAATATTTTTAAATACATGCAAAAGCTTTTCCTTTCTTTGTCTCTAAGATTTCAACAACCATCGCTTTTTATTCAGAGCGACTTCAAAAGTAACACCGCTCAGTAAATAAAATACTTTTCTAAAGAACGCTACTAGGTTTTTTTAATTGCATTTTCTTACATGGAAGTGTATTAAAAATAGAATAAATTCGTAAATCATTATCCAAACGAGCTTCACGGCAGCTTTTTTATTGAATTGCATTCGAGAATCAGTCAACTGTAATCTTTAAAAAACGTACTAGACTTCATGAAAACGTTGACCTCACTTCTACACACTTGAAAACCAACTTAGCTACACAAGTCATAGAATCGATTTTCAAATGGTGGTTTCCTCTGAGCAACTTTGTCACACTCGCCGCATAGAGCACAGGACATGTTCGAAGATATTAAACGACATTAAAAAAAAAGAATTGCACGTCCACTTTACAACCGCGTGTCGTCGCATATTCATCGATAGCTTTCAACCCGTCAAGTGAAATTCAACTGTATTTATAAAGTTGTAAAATCGATATTGACGTGATACAAAAGTTGAGACACTGTTTAAAGTAATTTTATTACTATGGGCTAGGGATGTGCGGTATGCTAAAAATCTGGACGCTTTGTTTCTTAACTTTTGGTCTCTATGCAGCCAGAACTAGGTTTTACGTAGAAATTGTAACAGGATTGACGGCAATGCTGGCTTTCAATTTTGTTTTATTCAATTTCTTGTAGGAAAATAAAGAATTTCAAAGAATAGAAAAGTAGGTATTTAAACGGGATACCTACATATGTAGATACAAGTAATATCACACCTTTATATACCTTTAAAATAAAATTTAAAATAAAATAAAATATACTGATGACTACCCATTTTATCGACCGATATTCACATCATCACCGAACAGGACTCGTCCCAACACTATCATTATGCGATGAAGCTATTTTAGTGCTGTTCCGACCGCAACAAGCCAACAATGAGCTATAATGACGCCATCTTTTATAAACAGCTTATTACCTGCACTAACGACGCACTCCTGACATCTACAGGCGAAAATAAAAAATAAAAACACTTTAATAATGTGGACCTGTCTCGATGAACCTTCGGGTATCATTTTGCTATTTATGTATGCTATATTTAAGTATAATAAAAGTGTAACGATCTAAAAAGAGTTTAACCATCTTTATATACCGAGACTCCTCCGTGCCTCGAAAAGCACGTTGAGCCGTTGGTCCCGGCTCTCAATCGTAGATCTTTGACAGTCGTTACGGGTCGTCAGAAGCCCGAAAGTCTGATCGGTATCGTATTACCCAGTAACTGGGTTGTGGAGGTCAGATAGGCAGTCGCTCCATGTAAAATACTGGTATTCAGCTATCATCCGGTTAGACTGGAAGCCGACCCCAAGATAGTTGAGGAAAAAGGCTAGGCTAGGCTGATTGATCTAAAAAGAGTTTAAATTATCCGTCATAGAATGCAAAAATGGTGGTTTTTTTCCGATTTCCATGAAGGTACGTTTTATAGTATAAGTAGTCGAATATCAATTAAAGTTTAGTAAGTTAAGGGTTCCTTTCATGGGGTCCAGCAATAAGGTTCACTTCACTTGCACACAATCAATTAATTTGTCACCCAAAAGTGACCCCATGTTTAAAATTAATTATCCACGTAACACAACGCCCGTGTTTGGGTCACAGAAGTTTATGTGTGTAGTAAATTTCAACTGAATCGGTCCACTAGACTCAGAGCAAATGGGATGTTAGATTCGGAACCATTACAACTGAAGTATTGAAGTACCGTTTTTTTTTTGTTTTTGGAGGGTGGGAAATCATCTAATGACTTCTCCCTCTCTGGGTGGTGCGGCAGGGCGTTTCAGACTCTTACTGACTAAAACCCCGCGACCACGGCGGTGACCCTCTTTCGAATTTATCGGCAACGTAAGTACGTATTGAAGCACCTGTAATCCTACTCGGTTTTCTAAAGTTTTTTTTTAATCTAATTCATTGAGAATGAAGCCTGCAAAGGTGAAAGAACTCATTATCTTTGATCTTACTTTACTTTGGAAGAAAACTAGGCTGCCTGCTAGTTCCATCTACGAATTGTTATTTAAAGAGGAATTCCTGGAGAGAACTAAAAGGCTTGGTAAAAGCTTTTTACTTACAACTAGACAGTATTTTCTATAGATCTTTAATATGTCTATCTTTAATATGTCTATCTTTAATATGTCTGTCTTTAACATGTCTATCTTTAATATGTCTATCTTTATTATGTCTATCTTTAATATGTCTATCTTTATTATGGCTATCTTTAATATGTCTATCTTTATTATGTCTATCCTTAATATGTCTATCTTTAATATGTCTATCTTTATTATGTCTATCTTTAATATGTCTATCTTCCGATTTTTTATTTTTTTCATATTATTGATATACTTACTCGCGCTTGACCACTATCTCACCTGTTGGTAAGCGATGATGTGGTCAACAATGGACCACGCTTACCTTGAAGTAAAATTTTCACTCTTAACGACCCCCAGGTTGTAACTATCAAGAAACAGACTCCGCCAGGGAATTACCACTCCTTAGCTGTACGCACAATGGTTGTGTTTCCAAAACGTTTTGTGTGTGTCGGTGGGATGTCCACCATGTACCGGTGGTGCATCACCGTAGATACGTCTAGTGGTCCGATGATGGATGTCCGGGTTTGGCGGAGTTAAACTATGTATGTTATTCTGATACTTACTCCCCAAAATGCAACCGATAAAAAAACCGACAAGCTAGCAACTCGGTTTTGCAGCTTTGTCTCGACGAGTCCATCATTGCGAATGGACCTTAAAATCGGACTAGATCATTAATCAATTAAGTATCTTACAGACCAACACATAATTTATTATAAAAATAGTTAATTTGTCAAGTACCGGAGAAACAGACACAATAGAAAATTTATTGTTACCGTGACAGCGGTGTTACTTCGGTACCTGAGAAGCAATATGCTAAACCTAAATCCATTTCACGTCAGCTCTCATAAAAAAAAAAAAACTTTTTTTTAGTAGACTGACGTTTGACGTTTTTTTAGTAGAATTTAATACTATTTCATTATCTTTAGTACTTATCTTTCTAAGCTTTTGTAACTAGGTTGGGGTCGATTTTCAGTCTAACTCATTAAATATTCAATTACTAAATCTAAAAATAGGGTTTTGATACTAAAAAAACTTTGAATTACTCCGTTATTTTTGATACAGGGGTTGTTTTTACAAGTGTTATAAAATACCACCCTTGGTTGACTGGTAGATAATGCCTAAGGCATTAAGTCCGCCTTTGTACTTTAGTTGCATGATGTGTAAATAAATAAATAACAAAAAAAATTATCTTGAAAGAAAACTTAGAATTAATAGATGGTATCTATTAATTTTATATGAACACCCTACATCAATTTTAGTAGTCTATATTTGGTGGTTACATCATTACCACCAAAAATATATAATACCTACAGAATGTACCTACTTACCTAGTAACTACTTTTAGTATGAAGATGCGTACGCAAGCTATTTTCAATAGGCAAAAATTCAGACCGGTGCTGATAAATATTATTCAGGCTAAGGAAGTTTTCCTACCGATGTTTCCTCAGACTTTTTCATATTTGTGGGTTTATCGACCTTTCGCCTGTGGCCATCCCCACAAGGCACACACTTCATACCCGTATCATAGCTACTCAGGGTCAAACCGATCCCTTTTCAAACTATCCTCAAACAAAACTCCATCCGAGCAAGCCCCTATACTAATCCTAATTAATTAATGACCCCTAACTTCCTAATTAACACTCAAAAATCTCATAACACGCAGTTTCCAAACGGTTAATTTAATAAGCTATGATGATAAGTTTCAATGGAGGATGTGATTAAGCATGGATTACAGTAACTTTTGCGGTGAAAATCGGAAAATTAAAAACAAAGTCTTTCAAACTGCACCGTGCAGCTGTATATCAAATGAAGGGCACATTGAACGTATTTTTTCATAATTTTAATGTATATAATTTTAAAGTATTTTATGAAAATAGATGAGAAATAACCATTTCCCCTTATCTCTGATTCCATTGGGCCTAAAATTTTGAAAAAAAAAAAAATACAGAAGGAAGTTCTTTACGTCAAAAAACCAGAAAAAAAGATATGATTTGTTCGGCTCCTCGCTCTTGGCCAGTTGTTTTCTTCTTACATCTATCATCATTATTATTATATCTACTATTAGCCCGTACTGTCCCACTGCTGGGCAAAGGCCGCCCTCCATTCCTCCAAATGTTGGAAAGAAAGAAAGAAAGAACGAAAGAAAGAAAGAAAGAAACAAAGAAAGAAAGAACGAAAGAAAGAAAGAAAGAAAGAAAGAAAGAAAGAAAGAAAGAAAGAAAGAAAGAAAGAAAGAAAGAAAGAAAGAAAGAAAGAAAGAAAATTAAGTTTGTTCTCTTTCCGATTCTCAAGGAAGACATCTAAGTTACCCTGCCACCTCCTTCGTGGTCTGCCAATACTTTTCAGATTGGATCTGAGAATTTGCGGTGAAAAGAAATTTATCAAAAAAAAGAAATAACCAACTAACCAACTTCCAAAAAACATAAAAGAATGCAAAATTTTAGTGTTTTTGGACGTCAGTTGTTTTTTTTTTGTAATAAGTTTCTTATTTTTAATTTTTTAGTTGCTGTACCCCTTACAGACAGAACAGAATGGAAGAAAAAAACGTGTTCCGCCGACCCCAAGTAACATGGGATAAGGGCAGGAAGATGATGAGTTGCTGTACCCCTTAACTAAAACTAATTGATAGTCTCAATAAACAGTTTCGTGAAAATTACATCGTCCAAGTATGGCATTATTTAGGATTACTCAAAAACTACTCGTCAGATCTTGATCAAATTTAAATGGAACCATATGAGAAGCAACAGCTTTAAAATAAAATAAGAATCGTCGAAATCGGTACACCTACAAAAAAGTTTTGAGGTAGGTAATACAAATAAAAAAAAATTAAAGACTAACTGTCTTCAAAAGAAGGAGGAGGTACACAATTTTTTTCTAAAAGCATACCCAATCCTAGCTGGTTATCGTGAGATATGTTCAAGTATGGAATCCGCAAAATTTATAAAAGAGCCAGTTCTGTAAATCTCTAACTACTCTAAAAGAGTCATTTCTGTAAATCTCTAACTACTATAAAAGAGTCAGTTCTGTAAATCTCTAACTACTATAAAAGAGTCGTTTCTGTAAATTTCTAACTACTATTAAAGATTCATTCCTGTAAATCTCTAACTACTATAAAATAGTCAGTTCTGTAAATCTCTAACTACTATAAAAGAGTCAGTTCTGTAAATCTCTAACTACTATAAAAATAATCATTTCTGTAAATCTCTAACTACTATAAAAGAGTCAGAATTTCTGTAAATCTCTAACTACTTTAGAAGAGTCAGTTCTGTAAATCTTTAACTACTATAAAAGTTTTATTAAGAGTTTATTAAGAGGGAACAGGGGCTGCGATTCTCCATACAAATTATCGTGAGATATGTTCAAGTATGGAATCCGCAAAATTTATAAAAGAGCCAGTTCTGTAAATCTCTAACTACTCTAAAAGAGTCATTTCTGTAAATCTCTAACTACTCTAAAAGAGTCATTTCTGTAAATTTCTAACTACTATAAAAAATTCATTCCTGTAAATCTCTAACTACTATAAAATAGTCAGTTCTGTAAATCTCTAACTACTATAAAAGAGTCAGTTCTGTAAATCTCTAACTACTATAAAAAGAATCATTTCTGTAAATCTCTAACTACTATAAAAGAGTCATTTCTGTAAATATCTAACTACTTTAGAAGAGTCAGTTCTGTAAATCTTTAAAAGTTTTATTAAGAGTTTATTAAGAGGGAACAGGGGCTGCGATTCTCCATACAAATGTATTCACCTTTTTTCTTCCTGAATAATGCCTCTAGAGCAATCATTTTTTTTTCATAAAGTCAAGGTCTGCTATTGACACGTCCCTGTCATTTCCTTTTTTTCAGGAACTAATAAGTAAAGAAAATATGACCCTCCAAAAATGACAAAAAATGGCCCTATTTTTACCGCCGTTCTTAGAAGACTACCAGACAAATTAGGAAAGTTTAAACACACACACACACACATAGACATACTCTTTCTTAAAAATTTGGTGCAAAAAAATAAATGAATCGGCTCAGTTTTCGACGAGAAAAAACAGGAATACGAAACGTCGATCTCGTCAAAAATTTTGTGATTAAATCGGTCTGAGTTGCAGCTGTATCGCACTCGACAGGGGCAGGCTTGAGGGAGCACGACGGCAATAGTTTCTTCAAATACCTATTTTTAAATTCCTCGCAGACCCTGTTCCCTCTTAAGAGTCAGTTCTGTAAATCTGTCTACTATAAAATTACGCACCTTTATCTTTACTACGCATGCTAACTAACATACCTACACATAAATACACTGTATAGGTTTCTGGCGTAACCTCGGCTTACAGCGTAAGGCTTCCAGAGGTCACACGACGAGATCTAAACATCTATGCTGTAAGTACTCGTACAAGGGTGAATGATAATAGTTTTACTTGTTACTTACTCCTCTCTAGGTTACTGTTGTTATCTGGGTTAAAAACATGTAAGGATTAAGTGCAATGACGTCATTTAACGTTTAGTTATTTTCTTTGGTTGCTACCTTTGAAAAGCTACCTTTAGGCGCGTTGGGCAGTTTTGAGATGGGAAAAAACAATTGAAGTCGCACGCCAGCGACACCGCTACGCGATTCGCTACAAGCTATGGATCGCGAGGCGGTGTCACTTTTTGTTTTCACTTCTGACGGTAATCCCGGAGTGCCAGGTTTTTTTTTCCTCAGTAAAACCACCCCGGTGATCCTCGTGTCCTCTTTAAAGGCCACCCCGGAACCCCTAAAGTGCAACGTCTATTAGGGCACATCTCTGGTAAGACTGTAAAGGGCTTTCCCCTCCCGGGCCTGCGGACGGCGAGTAGTGGGTAACTCGCCGTCCGATCAGCACCAGGCCCGAGAGTCGACGGCCCGTAGTGTTTCACGCGCGCCTCAAAGAGTTGTCAGCAACCATGACGGTGCCCATCATGGCCGATGCCTGCCCGGGGGTTGAGGATAAATTCGAAAGAGTTACCTCGCCCCTGGGAATTCAGGGCAGTGAGGAACAGGGGTGGGTTTTAGTCAGTAAGAGTCTGACACGCCCTTCCGCTCCACCCTAGAGCGGGAGGAGTCATTGGATGATTTTCCACCAACCCCAAAAAAAAAGGGCTTTCCCCTGAGCCTCACTGTGCATGACAGCACAAGATCACTGAGCCACCGTCTTTCCTAGGACCACTTGGTGGGCAGCGTCGCCACTCTGAACTCCCGCGACCGCAGAGTCGCCGGTATTCCTTGAGCCACACTGTGCACTGTGATTACTGTGCCACTGTATACCCGGAATACCTACTCATAATCATAATGAAATACCTACCTACGAATGTGCATTGTGCAAAAGTATGGCAAATCCACCATATTATGTATTTCTTCTCCAGTCTGAATCTAGACGACTGCGAGATCGAGAGCAGTGGTGGCACAGTGGTAACGGCCCCGCGCAGCGGACGGCGGTCGCGGGTACGAACCCAGGCAGGCGCTTTACTTTGTGTAAATTATTTCATCACCATTGCTCTCAAAACCGTCAATCGTAAGGAAACCGGAATGTCCTAGAACCAAAACTTCGGAAACAAATGACATATAACATATCCACCAATGTGCATTGGGCCCACGTGGTGGATTACGGCTAGGGATGCCAAGTTCTTTTTTAAAGAAATAGAGTATATTTGATTTCAGAGAGGGTAAATAAAGAGTACCAACTTATAAAAAAGAGTACATTTATTTTATTTTAAACAAGATACTTGTTATGCCTTTTGAGATACATAACAAGTTTTAATCATTTAAAAAAAATTGACTCCAAACATTCTAAATCTAAGTCAATTTAGATTAGGAGCTCATTTTTATGAACTACAATGAACATATTTTAACAGTAAACATTTAAATTTTTTTAACAGTAAACAGTCACATTTTTGGTATAATGACAATGATACCCATTAGCATGACTGGTATTAGTATAGTAAACATTGTGTAAAAACAGAGTATTTCAGCGTACTCTATTAGTATTACAGATTATAAAGTACACGTACATGAAATAAACTACAATACTCTATTTTAGAGTAGGTACGGTTGGCAACCCTAGCGGTAACCCTTTTTCAAATTTATTTGCGACCCTAGGGGCTAGGCAGGTGTGCGTATACAGCTAAGGAGAGGAATTCGCTGCTGTTGTTTTTATTTCCTGATAGCTATAATCTGGGGGTGTTTCAGGCAAGACTTCATGGGTTTCGCAAGGGTGCTCCGTCGTCGACCACATCATCTCTTACTATCAAGTGAGAAGTGGCAAACGCTAGCCTATCAATGATAAAAAAACTGGCCAAGTGCGAGTCGCATTCGGTTTTGAACGAAAAGTATTTCTTTTTACATGTTTTTTAAAAACACAGACTTTCGATTTGCTCCCCAAAAGCGACCCCCGATTTAGTTTGGATTACAAACTAATTTATTTACGTTAAACATACGATTGATCCTTTATGAGTTCTGTTTTTTCATTATGACGTTCGGAAGAATGAACGTAGAAGAGGACTGCTTTTCTGTTCATAGTTCCTACCTGCTGTTATACACGCTAAAAGGTACTAAAATTACAGTATCTTTTAAATAAGCATGTCTGCAAATACCTGTACAATTAATAGTACGAGTAGTTAAACACCCAATTTCAAACCCTTACTGCCGAAGTTAAACTCGATAATAGAAAATTATAGTGTAGTTCCAGAGGTTTATAGTACCAACTAAGTAATATAAAGTGCAATATACATTTGGTCAAAATTGTGCCTACGCGCAGTATCGCAGTGGCGCCACAGCTTTGCGGATAAAATATTGACTTCAGCGGTTGGATTAGTGTTTGGGAAAATACATGAGAGGATAGCGTTTGTATTTGTTGTTATTACAACTGATGTTTTGAGTTCGTAAATTCAAAACATCTATCCAGCCATCGAATCCCACATTTTTAAACATAACAGGGCTATGACTGTCCTTCATGTCCCGTTGACTGTCCCCATGTAAAGTCGATACGCTACCTATGTTACTATCAATCTGGCAGCTGCTCTATACAAGATGTAACTTCTATTACTGAAGACCATAAAACCCCTTTTCAAGTCCTCAGTAATTTCATCATTATGAACCTCTTGTTAACTCCTTTTATTTAGCAATTTTTTTTGAATTTAGACCCATTTCACCTATGTTGTTGTCTTGTTGCAATCACTTAATTTTTGTTAAATGAAAGAAGGGTACTGTAGAACGGTTTAATTTCAAACTCAATCCAACTTTATTCAATAATTCAATGTTTTTCTTTTTCTGACATGTTTTTTTTCTAACAATTTATATTTAATTGATTCCAAATGTATAATGTTTTCTTTATATGTTTTACCGTTTAATTTTTTTGTTAGATTAGAATATTGTGACTTTTATGTACTTATGAAAATGCTGTGCACGTCTATAATTGACATAAACATTAGTATCATCATCATCATCACCCTTTTTAATGTCTCCACTGCTGGGGCACAAACCTCCTCTGTGAGAGGGTGTGGGCCGTAATCCACCACGCGGGCCCAATGCGGGTTGATAGATGTCACATGTCTTCGAATTTTTAGTTCTAGGACGTGCCGGTTTCCTCACGATGTTTTCCTTCACCGTTTTGAGAGCAGTGGTAATAAAATAATTTATACTTGAAAGTAAAGCGCCTGTGTTTGTGTTGTTGATGTGCCAACAATAAATAAATAAATCAGATAAAACTTCACTCGCTTCTAACTTATAACTAGTCCCACACACGCCGTTCAGTACACAATGTGCTCAATAAATTAGGCAGCACTAATAGTTGCCTAATAATGATCGGCAAAGAATGTGATCACAGTGACATAGCTATGTTATTTATCTGGAACTGCCTGTAACAGATTAAACATGCAAATTATGTCCGTATTACAGAACTGACAGATTTATTCTCGGTGACAATAATTTTCTGGATACAGTTTTATTGTTGCTAAGCACGCTGTAGGTAAATATGACCTTCGTTGACTATTGTTAGATTTATTATCTACTAGATGGCGCTACGTGTCTTTCGAATCCAATAGACACATAGCGCCATCTAGCATCCAGCAATCGTGACCGTCGAAAGTTATTGTTTTTCCCCTTACAAACAGTACTTTTTTATTGTTGCTAAGCACGCAGTAAATGTGACCTTCGTTGACTACTATTAGATTTATATTCTACTAGATGGCGTTACGTGTCTTTCGAATCCAATAGACACGGAGCGCCAACTAGCGTCCAGCAATTGTGACCGTCGAAAGTTATTGTTTTTCCCTCAGGAGCGGTACTTTTTTATGGTTCCGTACCCAAAGGGTAAAACGGGACCCTATTACTAAGACTCCGCTGTCCGTCCGTCTGTCTGTCACCAGGGTGTATCTCCTAAATTAACCGTGTTATTTAGACAGTTGAAGTTTTCACAGATTATGTATTTCTGTTGCTGCTATAACAACAAATACTAAAAACAGAATAAAATAAATATTTAAGATGGCTCCCATACAACAAACGTGATTTTTTTGCCGTTTTTATAGATAGAGGTACGGAACCGTCGTGCACGAGTCCGACTCGCACTTGGCCGGTTTTTTATTTTTGCTAAGCACGCTGTAAATACGACCTTAGTTGACTATTGTTAGATTTATTATCTACTAGATGGCGCCACGTGTCTTTCAAATCCGCTAGACACGTAGCGCCATCTAGCGTCCTAAAGCAATAGTGACCGTCGAAAGTTATTGTTCCCTCAGGATCAATACATTTTTTCTGGGTGAATGTCTTTTACTGTACCCTATGTCCTTTTATGTACCCCTTTTTTATTTTTTGGGTGTGGGAAATCATCCTATGACTTCTTCCGCTCTTGGTGGAGCGGGAGGGCGTGTCAGACTTTTACTGACTACAACCCTGTTCCTTCCTTGCCTGAGTGCCCAGGGGCGCGGTAACTCTGTTATGAATTTATCCGTGACCCCTTGGCATGCACGCATCGGCCATGACGGGCCCCGTTCGTGGTGGCTGAGATCTCTTTGAGGCGCGCGTGGATCGTCGACTCTCGGGCCTGTTGCTGATCGGACGGCGAGCTACCCATAACTCACTGACCGCAGGCCCACGTCTACGGTGGCCGGAGATCGTCTCGCGACCCCCAACGCCCAGGGCGTCTCCTGCGGCAGCTGCGGCTTAGAGCGTTAGAGACTGCGTTGAGTCTCACCCGTTGCGCCTCCTCCTTCGCGAGCATTACTGCTTCGCAGAAGGAGGAGACCGCGTCCCATTCCCTCTCGCTCCGTACCATGGCCTGGACCAGGGCCGGGCGCGAAAGGTCGCGACAACGTAAAGCAAAATTTTATGATGATCAGTTCAGTAATTAAGACTTTCACCCTGGTTCACGCAATTTTGTCTTTTGCTAGTGCGGGCTAGTCCTTTCGGTTTGATTCCGAGATGGGGCTCGCCCCGCCATCTTCACCTGGGTTATTTACAGACCATAGGTTTTTTTATTTAATCCAACTCTCAATAGGATAGCATAGCCTTACCTGGGAAAAATATATCATTTTTGTTGAGTCTCTACCCAACACGACCGGAAATAAAGTTGTCAAAACCATACATTCTTAATATCCGTCTAGTCCGTTACTACACGGTTATACCGACACAGCTAGACACTTTCTTGTGCCAAAAGTCTGATCTTACAAAACCTAAGGAATTATAATATCAAAAATTCGAAACTACTTTGAGAAAAAAAATTGGTACTTATTGGTGCGGATTCTCTTGTTCAATAACTAAACTAAAATTAGAGAATTGCTATCTTTTACTAAAAGGCAGTGCGAGAAAAGGACGGCTATAGCTATGCACTAAGTTAGAGATGTCAAACTAGTTTACGCCTTGCGCTTCGCCGTGTTTTTAGACGACATGTTTTTGCGTGTACCCTTAATTTGCATGGAAATATTAGTTCAAACTAAATTTGACAGGTCTAATTTACGTCCGGCTCTTTCTGGTTTTATTAGAGAGAAAAAGATAGAATAGCCTAAATTAAGTTTAGTTAGTTTGTGCACAACAGAATCAACACCATTGTTCAATCGCAGATTTAATGCAACCAACTTTAACCTTTTAACCTTTTCGTTGCTTTTTGGAAATTTTCAATTTTTAGGTTCCGTACCCGAGGGGCACCCTTCGGGTGCGGATTCCTAAAATTTGAAAATTTCGGAGCCCTATTGCTGTCACTCACGTGTCCGTTTATTCGTCTGTCTGTCTTTCCGTCTGTCCGTCGTCTGTCATACAAGTTTTACAGCCAAACGGTTGCTACAGTCTTCAAATTTTCACAGTATAAGCATCTTGTTGACCCAAAGTCATACAAATAGTCAAAAATACATTTGGAACGGAAACCTGAATGTACGACGTCCAACACGCCCTTGGCCGGATTTTTTATCTCCTTCATTTTAGTGAAATGTGTCTCCTCGAGCCCTTTGTTTTGAAACCCCACATGACCATGTCCCAAAAAAAAGTGTGTGTACTTATGTACGCACGTAAGAAGTTATACTTCTTTGGCGTAACAAGATAAAAAACCAAACTGTCACAAAGTTTACAAAAGGAAAACAATCATTCTTCATGAACCACAGACCATAGCTAACTTCAACCTGTGAATTTTGTGTGACAGTGATGCGCGCGCATCTCAAAATTTCATTCTCATCATTTTTCATTGCCCGCATTTTTTTTTTTTTTTCAAAATTTGTGTTTGGTCAAGATCAAGACCAAACTAATGAAACCTCATTTGTTGAAATCCATCCAGTCGTGCCAAAGGAATAGACATACAGAAGTAGCGTATTATGCCAGTCAGGTAAAAAAAGTTCTAAGTATTAAGTGGTAAGTGTTGTAATAAAGTATTATTCTATTCTATTCCTAGGTAAAGTTCACCTAAACTATTTTAGGCGAACTTTATCTCTCATTTTCTGCTATTGACAAACTAACCTAACCGTATTAAATCCGTTCTACAGTAAAACCTCATCTGTCACCCGACTATAGACAAAATAAATAAACACAAAACAGAACTGGCCGAATTTGGGTGAGTTCAAATTTCGAACACACCCTAGGGATAGGCAGTTATCGAGCAATAAATGGGAGGTGCTGAAATACCATCCCGCAGGACTACGGCATAATAAACACGATTGTCACGCGATTTTAGGCCTTATAAATGAAACAATAGGAGCGTATTATGAAGACTTGTTTCAGCAAGTTTGAAGTATCGGTTGTAAACGTACGCGTTCTAGCGTAAATATTAAATAGTGATCTGAAACAGTTGTGACGAGATGTTTATACAAGGTGTCCAAAAAGAGTATCGGGTATTTGTTTGTTCAATAAAAAAAAAACTACTAGTAATAAAGTATTTTTTTATTGTTCATTATTAGAATACAAAATGGAAAATTATTCAGAAAAGATAATGCTATCCAAATGGTGACCGTTACGCTGCTGGCACTCTTCTAATCTGGAACGAAGATTGGTGATAACACGCTGACACATAGCCCTCGATAGTGCTGCCATTTCTGACCTGATGTTTTGTTTTAATTGCGTTAGGTTCGTCGGATTATTCTCATAAAGCATACTTTTAAGGTATCCCCATACGAAATAGTCAAGTGGGCTAAGGTCGGGGCTTCTGGGAGGCCAGTTGATGTTACCTCTACGTGAAATGACTTTATTAGGGAATAATTCGTAAACAGCTTCAATTGATTGATTTGATGTATGGCATGTGGCCCCGTCTTGTTGGAACCACGTTCTTGAATTGAAACGACGACGAAAAAGACGATTTTTTGATGTTCAATGCTTGGCTTCGCTTTCGGACGGATAAAGACGGATTTTGACGAACTGACGCCTTCACTTCTTCGATTGTTTCTTGGTCGCGGACTGAACGTGGGCGGCCAGAGTTTTGATTTTTTACCGTCGCACCAGTATTTTCGAACATCCTGATCCATTTTCTAATGCTATCGTCACTTGGTGCATTGCGTGTACGATTCTCAGCACGATACAAACGTTGAGCAGCCACTATTGAATCACCGTTACGATAATACGCTCGTACGCAAAATGCGCGATGAGTCCCTGCGTACTGCTCCATTGCAATTAAAATTGCACAAAATGGTGGGCTTGACAATCCCCTCCCCGCGCCCCCCCGCCGCTTCGTCTCAACTTCAGCGCTGAAACAAATACCCGATACTCTTTTTGGACACCTAGTAGTATCCACTAGGATACGATAGTTTAGTTAGGAAAAAACCTAGACCAATAATTTCCCTTAAAAGAATGCCTTTTTAACCGACTTCGAAAACGAAGGAGGTTCTATTTTCGACTGTATGTATGTTTATGTATGTGCACCGATTTCTCTGTCAGTTGTTGACCAATTTTCAAAGTTCTTTTTTAATCCGGAAGAATATACTCCTGAGGTGGTCCCATATACATTTTATCGAAATTACTTGAGCGCTTTTTGAAAAACTGAACAAAAACGAAAAACACTTATACAGATGATATTTTGGTATTCTCCAATTACGAGTATGTTTAAATTCCACGTTCCATGTCTTTTTTTTTATCACAACTAAAAAGTGAAAACTAAAAAACTTTTTTACAAAAAACAACAACCGACTTTCAAAAAAACCTTTGAAGATTTTTTTTTCATTTTACATTTTGAGCTATATTTCTATCATGATGACACGGAATTCTTTTACAGAATACCTATACATAGGCAGAGATACTACCTAGTCCTGACGCAAATCCCAAATGTTTTAAGATTTGTCCAATGAGCGTGTTTTAAAAACTTGTAAAGAACTAACAGGTTATTCTATTTTTTTCAGAAGCCAGTCTCGCCGCGGGAGCTGGGAGAGATTGTATAGAGGTAAGAATCTAAAACACTCAATTAAAAACACCAAAAACACCGTTAAGACATTTAGAAAACTTAAACACAGAACAATAGTCCCCAATCACACAATTTACAGTTTCGCTAAGTCTATACAATCATTCTATCATCTCATTATAATGCGGAGTGCACAACGGCGGAACGTCGCTCGCTTAATTAAACAAGTTCGCTTAAAAGTCCAGGATCCCATATACAGAACAGTAAGCTTGTGCTTACTTAAATTTCTTAGGAGCGGGATTAACTAAGTATGTTATAAACATAGGAAGTGGTGCTGGCTTCGGGCTGGTGTACATAGGAGAGATTTTGCTTAGAGCCTGATGACTTGATGAGTAAATAAAATTAGAAGAATAATTTTGTAGAAAATAGCTATTCCTGATAGCTACAACCAAGTCAAGAGTCCTGAGGCCGAGAACCTGTGGACGGCGAGTAATGGGTAGCTAGCCGTCCGATCAGCACCAGGTCCGAGAGTCGACGGCGCGTAGTGTTCCACGCGCGCTTTAAAGAGATATCAGTAAAACCTGACGGGGCCCGTCATAGCCGATGCCTGCCTAGGGGTCCTGGGTACTCAGGAAACTGAAGGAACAGGGGTGGGTTTTAGTAAGTAAGAGTCTGACACGCCCTCCCGCTCCACCCAGAGCGGGAGAAGTTATTAGATGATCTCCCACCGCCACAAAAAAAAAACGAGTGAATAGGTTACTTCTAGGCAAGCGTGCTCCATGGCAGACCACATCATCGCTTACCATCAGGTCAGATAGTGGTCAAGCGTGAGCCTATATAAGATAAAAAAATGGCGCACGTAGAATTTAAAATTAAGATGACGGAATTTGGTTTACTCGTGTAAAGAATTAAGTAACAGGAAGGATCTTTTATATTAAAAAAAAATGGAAGTGGAAAATATTTCAAAGAAATCTCCTTTCCTCGACCAATTTATTATTTTTACAAAAAAAAAAAAATCATAAATTCAAGTTAACCAGAGGATTTCACCGTAGAGAGCTCTCCAGCTACATAATTCTACTATTTAGATAAAAGGTCTGAGATTATAGCACTTTATTTAATTATGTAGCAATGTAATATGTATGGGGGAGTCGTAAAAACATTTTAACTTTTCCTCAATAAATCTTTCTTGTTTGCTCGAGTATTTCCCCTCACTGAAAAACATAATAAAAAGAATTCTGAGAATGTACGCTCTTATTTCATTTTTCAACTCTTACGGTTCTTCAATATTTACGTTTACGTTTCCAGTGCCTTTGTAATTCATTTAACGTGAAAGATGATTTCAAAATAGATAAGGAAAAGCTTTTATTGGCTAATTAAATTTTCTCAAGGAACGTTAATAGAACTCAATTATGCGTATAGACGGTCTAGATTTTCCTGTTAAATTCTGAATGAAATAATCCGCCATTTACTGATTCCTACGCACAATTTCGAGAGAGGTCTCATTAAATACTTAAGCAGGTTCACACAGACGTAGAACAAGCGATACTTAAGGGCTCAGCGCTCACCGTTTCGCTCACAAGCGTCACTTGACCGTTCTAGCCCCTGCCTTACATCGCGTTTCAAGCACTTTAACAGAGTTATGCTGATCGTATCTCGAACAGTAGGCACTTTTGCGGTCCCTTACTAGGTCCGGTACTCCGGTATGTCTTTCTCAATGCGAATAACTATAAACTGATATTTTATTCAATACAAGCTGCGCCCGCTGCTTCGCTCTCTTAATCGGTATATAAATCTTTGAGTCATAAATTGGTATTTCGAAAATCAGTTACATGATATATGTGTGTTGTGACTCAGACCGGCTCGTATTGATCGAATCGTGGTGAGTGATTGGTTTACATGAGTGATATAATTGAACGAAAATATCAGTATTATTAACTTGTTACTGTAATGAAAACAAATGATGTCGTTTCGGATTTAATCACTTTTGCAGTTCGTCGGAAATGATAAGGTATATGTTATCCCGGTTTGTGAGTGTAGTGAGTTAGATCTTAAGCTGTAGTAATATTTTAATTACAAACAGACACAAAGATGATACTCGGAAAACAATGTTATTATTCTAACATTGTAGACAATAAAAGGCTCCCGGAGATAGGCGTAACGGAATCATGAGACACTGCGACATTTTGGAACAATTTCTAAGAAAACACGTCATCACAACTTTGTAGCATTGTCGCGTAACACGTGTCTTTGAAAACTTTAACCGAGTTTTATCGGGTGTAAAAAGATAGTTTTCGAAGTCGATATCTACATATTCTACCCATTATTGGGACCATTTTTTCCACTAGACCATACCTGGGAATCCATTGGTTCTGGAGATATTGAAGGTCAACGTAGCATTTTTTTTACTCTTTTACGAAAATGAATTTCAAGTGGTATTACTAAACTTTTTTCCAAACAAACATTACCTGAAGTTTCGATTTTCTGTTTCGAATTTTCGAAATAACGCATTTGCAGTAACAAAAACGCAGTGAATATCAAACGTATGCGACAAGTACCTACGCGGCTTTGAGAGAAGGGGCGGGGCTTAACTCCACTTGCTTGGGTTCGCGTTATATTGCGCACAATAAAAAATAAGCTAGATGTACAGTATGCGTAGTTAACGGCTATGTGATGTGTCTTTTTAAACCCTGTATTATATTAGCGACCCCCTCCCTCTCCCCCGGCTCCGCACGGTTACAAATTATACACACAAACCTTCCTCGTTTATCGCTCTTTCTATGAGTAAAAACCGCATTAAAATCTGTTGTGTGGTTTATGAGCCAGCGGCAAAAAGACAGACGCGAAAAAACAACTTTGATTTTTACTATGTAGTGATACTGCATTAACAAACTACTCATAACCAACATCAGCTTCGTAAGAGTTCAGAACAAAATCACCTTCTACAATTAAAATTAAATCGATTCTTAAGTTCCCGATCGATTAATCGCATACGCTTCCATTCTTTGCCTGAGTGATTGAGCTCAATATCGCTCAGCAGGCGTATTTGCTTCCTCGTGGATGCGATAGGTGGCGGCGACCTCTCGCGCCCGACCCTGGTTCAGGCCATGGTACGGAGCGAGAGGGTATGGGAGTCAATCTCCGCCTTCTGCGAAACAGTAATGCTCGTGAAGGCAGAGGCGGGACGCGTGAGGGAAGCTCAACGGAGTAGCTCTCACGGCCCCGGCCGCTACCACCGCAGGAGACGTACTGGGCGTACTGGGCGTAGCACGTCGCGAGACGATCTCCGGCCACCGTAGACCCGGGCCAGCGGACGGCGAGCAGTGGGTAGCTCGCCGTCCGATCTGCACCAGGCCCGTGAGTCGACGGCGCGTAGTGTTCCACGCGCGCCTCAAAGAGATGTTGTCAGCCACCACTGACGGGGCCCATCGTGGCCGATGCCTGCATGCCTAGGGGTTTTTTTTTTTTTTTTTTTGGATAAATTCTGAAAATAAGTTACCGCACCCCTGGGCAGGCAGGGAAGGAACAAGGGTGGGTTTTAGTCAGTAAGACTGACACGCCCTCCAGCTCCACCCAGAGCGGGAGAAGTCATTGGATGAGTTTCTACACCCCCCAAAAAAAAAAGGGGTATTCGCTAACTCAGTTGACATCAATTTGATAGGGACTTTGCCGTGCATTGCTGCTTTGACGTATAGGAAAACTGTAGTGCCTATTATAATCGATGTCCACCGAGCAATGTACTGCATATTGCCTATGAAATTGATGCAACTGAGTTAGCGAATACTTACACCTGCTGTTCGCCTCATTAACAGTGATTAAAAGTAATTAATCCGTCTCCAACTGTTCTTAAGTACTATGTAGGTAACATGATTACGAGGAACATTTCATAATTTTCTATTATAGGGTTCCGTAAGTTCGAATGAAAAACGGAACCCTTGTAGGATCTCTCGTGTGTCTGTGTGTCTATCCGACTGTACGTCTGTCTGGGCATAATAAGAGGGCCTATTATTTTAGAAATTAAATGAAAATTGGCCATTCTCCCCCACCCCCCCCCTCCTCCCTTATCACCGAAACTTAGTTCTAAACTAGAAAATAGTTCTTTACTTATAGATTATAGAAAAATCTATGCGAAGACTAGAAATATTATTTTAAAAACATGCTAAAAAGTAGTAGTACGAGTATTATGATTTGTTTGTCGGAACCCTTAGCGAGTGAGTCCGACTCGCATTTGGCTTGAAGTTCTTAGATGGAGGTTATCTATGGTCTGATGACGTACGGTGACGTATGCGCTTGTTCTTTTTTCAAAATGTTTAGCGATGCAGCGTCAGAGCTGTCATAATTGGTTCTCTTATATGGAAATACCTTTGGTATGCGTTAATTGCTTTCTAATGAAATATGCGGCTGGGCTGGCGATGTTTTTAAAGCCTGTAGAATAGTAGTTATTTCTTAAGGCGCAGTTACACGACTTCTAATGATTTTTAATTGAACATCACGTCTAAACGACTGGTCTCATTTCTTTGAAAAAAATATAATATGTTACTCTAAACCATTTTTTTCGTAATTTGAATGAATATTTGAAATTATATTTTTCTATCATAGTATAAATAATTTGTAAAGTTATGTCTCGTGGGTAAAACATCGAGAATCACGCAAAAACTATTAAGTTTATTTTTATGAAACCTTCACCATTTTTTCTCACTCACAAGCTGTTTACAGTGCCCTCCGGGTCCAGTACAACAACGCGTTCAGGGCAGTGTTGGGGCTGCCCCGCTTCTGCAGCGCCTCGGGCATGTTTGCGGAAGCGCGCACCGACTGTTTCCACGCCACCATGCGCAAGCGGTGCGCGTCCTTGGTGCGCAGGGTGCGGGCTAGCTCCAACACTGTCCTGGTTATGATTGCCAAGCGTTTTAATTGTCCCTACATTGGGCACTGTTGTGGCAGGCATGTCTCAGGAGTGTAATTTGTCATGTTATAATTTCAGTTTTAAGTTCAACTCTATAGACATTATTTCAAGTCTGTGTTTATGGCATTTCATTACCTAATCATTTAATTGTAATTGACATTTGATATTTTATTCTGACATTTACTAGTATTTTTCTTTTGTTTTTTATGTTAAATTGACGTTCAATTTTGAGTTGTTAATTAATTAAATCTGAATGTAATAAATTTGAGTTAATTGATGACAAATTGTTACTTTATGTTCTTGTTCATGTTCTTGTTTTGTTTGTTTTATATTGAATATAGGTTTAATGGTCTATCTGAAATAAATGTTTTTTTTTTTTTTAAAGATCATTTAATTATTTATATTTAGGGAAAAACGTGTTTGAGTGTAATACTTGTTGTTTTATGTGTAATAAAATAATAATGCGTCTAATTTCGGACAGCGCTCCTTGATGGGCGAGTCCTATTACTGGGTGGAGCTCAGCACAGAACACGCAAGCTAACCACTCAAGGTTGTTGGTAATAAATAGCGCCTTAAGCAAGCTGTTAGCCTCTTTTGAGTTCTAACTGGTAAAGCTATTATAGACTTCTAGGTTTGTAAGTACTTATAGTTTAGCTTTCTTCAGACTATGATCAAGTTTTTGTTCCGTTAACTTTAAAGTTGATTGATTAGCAGAAGAGCTTTATGTTCCTTGTCGTTGTCTTCATTGTCTTTTCTTTTCAAAGTTTTCCTGGTTTATATATTCGACGATTGTTCTAAGAATGTCTATTCCTTTATCGCTTAGCTGTGCCCGCGGTTTCACCTTCGTTTATGTATATTCGTAATTTTTTTTATTTTTTTCATAGAAAGTATCATATTTTCTAATACATATATGTGTACCTACATACTCGTAGTTTCATGATGATCGGTTAAGTAGTGTTCGCGTGAAAGCGTAACAAACAAGCTTACATTCACATTTAAATATTAGTATGCTCATTAACAAAAATTATATTTGAAGCCCATAAAACCCTTTCATTATGTTATGTCGCACGGTAGGCACAGTTTGAAAAACTTTATTTTTTTATTTTTCTAGTTCTTCCCCAAAATACGGGGTGTATTTTGGGGAAGAACTAGAAAAATAAAAAAATAAAGTTTTTCAAACTGTGCCTATATTGAAAATTTAACTAGTATAAGTAAAAGGAGCTCGTGGCTAAAGTAATAACAGCCGCACGGGTCGATCCATCAGGTTAAGCTACGCTTGCCGGGGTTGGTCCATGGATGGGTGACCATCTTTACATACCGAGACTCCTCCGTGCCTCGGAAAGCACGTTAAGGGCCCCCATAAGTGGCGCCCTCATTGAATAAAAATTCGTATCTTAGTATAGAAAATAAAGATTAAAGAATCCTATGTTGGGTTTGTTACAAATAGGATAAGGCAGTCGTTCACCAGAAGCCCGAAAGTCTGACAACCAGTCTTAACTGGTTGTCAGACTTTCGGGTTAACTTTCGGGTTTTTCCAGTTACTGGGTAATACGATACCCCTTGGCTTACCAAGGGGTATCGTATTACCCAGTAACTGGGTTGTGGAGGTCAGATAGGCAGTCGCTCTATGCAAAATACAGGTATTCAGCTGCATCCGTTTAGACTGGAAGCCGACCCCAAGATAGTTGGGAAAAGGCTCGGCAGATTGAAATACTTACCTAATTTACGTTAGAAGTCCCGTGTTTGAGTCATAGGAATTCATGACTCTACCTAAATTCAACGGAATCGGTCCAGTAGATTCGAAGCAAATTGACTGTGACACTCGTGTATCTGTCTGAATGTCAGAATGTGGCGGAGATGAGAATGTTGAGATGGATGTGTGGAGTAACCAGAATGGATAAAGTGAGAAATGAGTACATTAGAGGTAGTTTAAAAGTGGAAGAGAACCGCTTCTCTTGGTATGGTCATGTGAAGAGGAGGGATGAAACACATGTAACCAAAAGAGTTATGAATATAAATGTGGATGGATGAAGAGGGAGAGGGAGGCCAAAGAAAAGTTGGATGGAATGTGTGAGGAGTGATATGAAAGAAAAGGGAGTTAGTGATAGCGTGACGGCTGACAGGACAGAATGGAAGAAAAAAACGTGTTGCGCCGACGAACCCAAGTAACATGGGATAAGGGCAAGAAGATGATGACTCGTGTATCTGTCTGTCGGTATAAACCTAAAGACACACGAGTGACAGTTACATCCCCATGCTCAAAACCATAAAAACCGAAGAAGATTCAATATTACTCCTTAAAAAATTCGTATTATTATTAACACGTTCCTAGAAAGTGCCTTTATATCTCGTCAAAGATCTTAGATACATTCTCAGTGTTGTCAGTGACCAATATCAAATAAACAACGAGGTTTCGATAAAGATATTCTCCTTAGAGCCTCACTTATCTGTCACCGCATGACGCCTCTCCGTTGAAGGATATTTAACTTATGGCTACACACTAGATAGCTACTCGGATTGTCTACTCGTATGCTAGTAGCTCGGCTTGCCCTATAGCTGTCTCCACGATGATAGTAACTGCCCAATCTCTTGCGAGTTGTCGCGATGTCGAGTCAACTTGCTTTGATTAAAAAAACGTTAATAAGGTATGACAATAGTACCTATGTCAAGATTTGGAAAATGCCTATTAAAACCGGCCAAGTGCGAGTCGGGTTCGTGCATGAAGGGTTTCGTACCATCGTAGAAGATTATACGCGTCTACTTGTTGCCATTATTAAGATCGAGTAAAAAAAAAGCAAAAAAAAAACACGTGTATTTTGTTTTTTTGTTTTTCTAGCCCCCTTTAATTTTTTATTATTTTTTATTATTTGTTGTTACAGCAGCAACAGAAATACATATTCTGTGAAAATTTCATCTGCCTACCTATTACGGATCATGAGATACAGCCCGCTGACAGACAGACGGACGGAAGAACGGACGGACTGACGGACGGACCCCGCGGAGGGACCCGCTGGTTACCCGCCGGGTACGGAACCCTAAAAACGTCAAAAAAAAGAGAGAAGGAAAAGGATTTGGATTAGAGATTGGTAACTCTGGCTGAGTCGCACGCTAGCTCGCACTATACAGGGTGTAAGGTACATGAACGCACATACGTGTACTAGTGATTCAGTACATGATTCTGGACCCCTTAGCGTTGGAATTTTTCGTCGGCATTTTCCTAATTTTTGAAAAAAAAATTTTTTTTCACTTTAAAACTGTATAAAATCGATATACCTATCTACCCCAAAGACATTTTAAATGAAAAAAAATAATTAATTATTTTTTCATTTAAAATGTCTTTGGTGTAGTTAGGTATAACGATTTAATTTTTTTTTTTTTTTTTTCAAAAATTAGGAAAAAGCCGACGAAAAATTCCAACGCTAGGGGGTCCAGAATCATGTACTGGATCACTAGTACACGTATGTGCGTTCATTTACCTTACACCCTGTATAAACTAACCATAGGATTCAACTACCACTGGAAGGGCTGTCCGGAATAAATTATGAGCGATTGTGAACAGAAACCTGATCCTGCCGTGAATTTTTAATTGAATCTAAGACTAAGATAGAGTGCAAAGGAGATTGAGGTTTGGAAATGTTTGGATTGAGTTATTACATGTTTTGGTTTTAAGGCAGAATTTGGCTTACATTATCCTAATCCTAACTAGTCTCAACAAATGTTATAAATACAAAAGTATATGTTTGTTTGTTACCTTTTCACTCATTCATGAAATTTTGCCGTCCGATAAGGACCACGGATAAGGTCGACGAAGGCGCGTAGTGTTTCACCACATGTCCGCTAGGGCCGATGCCTGCCTGGATCGCGGGTAAATTTGAAAGAATCACCGCGACCCTGGCTCAAGCAACTGAAGAAACAAAGGTGGGTATTAGTCAGTAAGAGTCTGACACGCCCTCCCGCTCCACCCAGAGCGGGAGAAGTTATTTCATGATTTCCCACCCAAAAAAAAAATCATACAGAAAAAAAGTACTGTTCCTGAGGGAAAGAACAATAACTTTCGACGGTCAGAATTGCTTTAGGAAGCTAGATGGCGCTACGTCTCTTTTGAACCATTTTGATCCCGTGGTGAAGTCGGGGCGGTACTATATCTATCTTGTAGTAGCTACGTCTCTCTGGTGATACATAATAGATATCATAAGATAGATAGCTACTGCCCGGGGGTTGAGGATAAATTCGAAACAGAGTTACCTCGCCCCTGGGCACTCAGGGCAGGGTGGAAAAGGGGTGGGTTTTAGTCAGTAAGAGTCTGACACGCCCTCCCGCCCCATCCAGAGCGGGAGAGTCATTGGATGATTTCCCCACCCCACAAAAAAAAAGATAGCTAGTTATATATTTATATATAGCTATGGCTATATTAATAGCTACAGCTTACCCGACTGCACGACGCAAGGGAGGGTAATGTGTACCTAGGTAGATTGTAGGCTTAGACTATGAAAGGTTATAGACGCAACATCATTGGACATTAAATGAAGCAGGATCGTTAAAACGTGTCAGTGACCTCGACGAACATAACGATGACGTTTCGGCTTCTCATTTTGTCTGTGTGAGCTTATTTCGCGTGTACAGATACAAGCCGGCTTCTCATTCTGGTACTTCAGATTGCTAGCTTTTGACACTCTGTCTATAACCTTTCATAGTCTAAGATTGTAGGTAAACGAGGTGAAGTCTGTTGTAATCATTGTGACAAATACATTGGAAACATTGTTATTACTGTTCTAAGCACTACGGAAGAGTTGAAAATGAATTCCATCGGGCACACGGTTTTTACCCGACTGCGCGACGCAAGGGAGGGTAATGTGCTTATCAGCCTATGTATGTATAGGTATTTGTTACTTTGTGGCGCTTTAGAGACCAAACGCGTGGGCCGATTTTGATAATTCTTACGTCAATTGATTCGTCTTAATCTTGCGAGCACTACTAAAGACTTGACAGTAATGAAAATACAATATGACGACAATCAGACGCAATGTTGTGAAAAGAAAAAAAAATAAGTCGGCGAACTATATTAAGTGGAAAATACTTGGTTCGAGGATGCGATTCCATAAATAAGTATAGCAAAAAACCCGACGTTAAAATAAAACTAAAAAGTTTCAAACAAGTCATTTTTCAAGCAGTCTGATGCAGTTGGTGGCATGAAATCAATAATTGAACTAAAATAACCGCCACCAACTGCATCAGACTGCTTGAAAAGTGACTTGTTTGGAACTTTTTAGTTGTTTTTTATTACAATCGGGTTTTTTGATAATCTTCAATTTTTAGAAGAGGCATTTTATACATGCGCTTGTCCTATTTAGTATCTATCTTCAAAAGCTCTTAGATCTTTTGGATCTACTTCAAGAATGCGTTTCGACGAAATTAATGTTTTAGTAAAATATCGTAGACTCCATCCCAAGATTCCATCCCAATCAGACAATCCTACTCAAAGCTTTATCTATTCCGTCTGCAGTCTCAATATTTCAGTAAACCGATAAAATCATCCACTTTTCATTCATCCGATGCAAATCAGTCTATGAGTGGTGAAACGATTTACGGCGTCCATTCCACGAATGAATGTATTACCCTTTTCCAGTCTAATCAAATAACAATGTGGACCATGTTTCGATATGATCATAACCTATAAATTATTTTGACACCTGACTAATAATTGCAGAGCTGACAACTATCGAAACTCGATGAAAGACTTATCTAGTACTTAAAATCAGATCTTGCGATAGTGCTGTGGTATTGGGGTTTCCAGCATATCTAGTGCCTTAAGGCGTAGTTATACGACTTTTAATGGTTTTTAAATGAACATCACGTCTAAACGACTAGTCTTATTTCTTTAAAAAAAAATATAAGTTATTTTAGACAGTTTTCATCGTAATTTGATCTGAGGATATTTGAAATTATATTTTTATAACATAGTGTAATTTGTAAAGTTATGTCTAACGCCGACAAAAAATTGAGAATCACGCAAAAACTATAAAGCGTATTTTATGAAACTTTCACCATTTTAAAGATCATTTCATTATTTATAATTTAGTCTCAGTGTTTTATTTTAATACTTGTTGTTTTATGTGTAATAAATTAATAATGCGTCTAATTTCGGACAGCGCTCCTTGATGGGCGAGTCCTATTACTGGGTGGACGTACGACGCGTTACGTGAGCTCAGCACAGAACACGCAAGCTAAACACTCAAGGTCATTGGCAGTTAATAGCGCCTTAAGATGAAGTTATGAAGACATTTAGGTATAATTTAATAGCGTTATATTGCATTTTCTGTTAGCAATAAAACGAAACTCTTAATATCAAGATATATCTTGTGATAGCAAAATATTAAATGCTTACCTTCATAAAATCAAGCCTAATACACTCTATTACAAATTTATCCGCGACCCACTCCTGTTCCCTTCAGATTGGTTTAGTCGTAACTTGGCAGCCGAACAGTGTAGCGTGTGTGTAAAAAAAAACAATTTTGATAAAAATGAGATGCAGATTTAATTAAGTAAGTATAATCCTAAATACATTTTGACAACTCGATCCAGTTAAACATCATAGTATAAAACTACCACCACACCACCACCACCACCACCACCAGCACCACCATAATGAAAGAAAGAAAGAAAAAAAGTTTATTCTCTCCTAGTCAAATTCTTCGTCACCACGACACCAGAAATCCAACACCCCAGTACATGACGTGAAGTAAAGTTTAACGTAACGGCTGGCGCAGTGGTTAAGAGGGAACAGGGCCAGCGAGGAATTTGAAAAATAGGTATTTGAAGAAACTAATGCCGTCGTGCTGCCTCAAGCCTGCCCCCGTAAAGTGCGATAGAGACAGCTGCAGCTCAGACCAATTTAATCACAAAATTTTTTGACGAGATCGACGTTTCCTATTCCCCTTTTTTCTCCTAGAAAACTGAACCGATTCAATTATTTTTGGCACATAAAATTTAAGAAAGAGTATGTCTAGTGTCCTATTGGCTGTTTTTTGTTAAAAACTCTTCGAATTTGTCTGGTAGTCCTCATAACACGGCGGTAAAATGGGCCTATTTTGTAATTTTTGAGCGTCATATTTTCTTTATTTATTAGTTTCTGAAAAAAAGGAAATGACAGGGACGTATCTACAGCAGACCTTGACTTTATAAAAAAATAGTATTGCTGAGGCATTATTCAGGAAGAAAAAAGGGGAACACATTTGTATAGAGAATCGCAGCCTCTGTTCCCTCTTAAGCGGTTGGCTACTGGGCTGCATGTCGTGGGTTCCATTCCCGCACGAGACAAATATTTGTATGGCCTACAGTTAAATGTTCCGGGTCTGGGTGTCATGAGTGTGTCAGTTTACATGTTTGTGAACGCACCCACGATACAGGAGCAATTCCTAGTGTGAGGCAAGGTTTTTTTCTAAAGAAAGAGAAAACCGGCCAAGTGCATGTCGGACTTCAGACATTGTAAAACCTGTGTGACAGACGACGGATTAATGAACGGACAGACTGACGGACACGTAAGTGGGTACAGAACCTTAAAAACATAGTTACAATCCAAACAGTAAGACAACTCCGCGTCCTACAAACCCAGACATTATATATGCTAAACGCGAGCTCCACGGCATTCCAGCAGACTCCAATAATATGGTAATGCAGAACAATATTGAGATGTTCCCACCACACCTCTACGTTTACCTCCGAGAAACTAATTTTGATACTTCCAACCTTTTGTATCAAAGCAGACGGCTCATTTCTAAGTCCTCTGTTCGTCCTTTCATTAATATTTTGAATCCAAGCGCCGGTTATTGTTTTGAAACCATTCATTGAAGTAAAGCTATTTTTATTAGGGAATTGGTTTGTTTTGAATTTAAACTTTGGCCTTAGAATAAGTCCTCTTTTTTTTTTTTGGCTTGGGAAATCATCCAATGACTTCTCCCGCTCTGGGTGGAGTGGGAGGGCGTGTCAGACTCTTACTGACTAAAACCCACTCCTGTTCCTCCCTGCCCTGAATGCCCAGGGGCGAGGTAACTCTTTCGAATTTATCCTCAACCCGGGGCAGGCATCGGCCATGACGGGCCCCGTCCTGTTTGCTAACAACTCTTTGAGGCGCGCGTGGAACACTACGCGCCGTCGACTTTCGGGCCTGGTGCTGATCGGACGGCGAGCTATCCATTACTCGCCGTCCGCAGGCCCGGGTAGAATAAGTCCTCTTGCATCAGGTTTTTTTACAGTGACTTACAAGTACTAGATGTTCGATTAATGACAAGCTTATTGGAAATAAATACCTTGTCTTGTCTTTCTGTGCTTTACTTAATAAACCCTTTCCCTACACACCACATTTTTAGGAACTTTCATACACAGTAAATATCTAGTAAACATCGTGACATCAAAGCTTGTTATGTAGGTATAAATAAATATATACACACGTAGTTACCTAGAGGAGCTCGTGGCTAAAGTAATAACAGCCGCACGGGTCGATCCATCAGGCTAAGCTACGCTTGCCGGGATTGGTCCATGGATGGGTGATGGGTGATGGGTGGTCTTTAAATGCCGAGACTCCTCCGTGCCTCTTAAAGCACGTTAAGGCGCGGACTACGATTTGAAATACCTTCAAATAAGGTTGAGAATTGAACGTAATAATTATGTTGACGATGCGAATAGGCATTTATTTTACAGGTTTTCTTTAGATTATCCAGAATATACACAATAAATTAAATAATTGTCCGGTCAAAGTTTTACTAAAACGCCAATTCTATTCAATTCTTAAAAAAAATAATGCTGTTATCGCTGAAAATACAGAGATGTTCGACGCCAAAGTTAATTTTTGTGGAGCAATTACCAATTTTCTTATTGGGAATATCAAACTATTTTTTATTATTCTATTCGGTTAAAATTTTTCTTTAAACCCTTCTCTGTCCACCGTATTTTTGCAAAGGATATTTTCATTGCATTACGTCATACTCGACTATCCAAAAAACCATTTTTTTGACTATTGGGGTACTACCGCCCCTTAAGCCGTTGGTCCCGGCTGTCAATCGTGGATCTTTGCTTTGACAGTCGTTACGGGTCGTCAGAAGCTCGAAAGTCTGACAACCAGTCTTACCAAGGAGCATCGTATTACCCAGTTACTGGGTTGTGGAGGTCAGATAGGCAGTCGCTCCATGTAAAATACTGGTATTCAGCTGCATCTCGTTAGACTGGAAGCCGAAAACGCTAGGCAGATGCAGATAGTTACCTCCATCCTGCTGACTAGGTCTTGGGTTCAAACCCAGGTAGGCGTTTTACTCTGTGTAAATCATTTCATCACCACAGCTCTCAAAACGCTGAAGGAAAACATTGTGAGGAAACCGGCATGTCCTAGAACAAAAACTTCGAAGACATGTGACATACACCCGACATAGTTAACGATCGCGTAACGACCGAATTCGTTCGCTAAGAAATTAATGTTGCAAGGAGGCAAGCTTTTATGTCCTGATTTTGACAAGTTAATTTAATTGTTACTAGCGGTAATATTTATTCATTAAAATTTAAATAAATTATAAGGTTTTATGAAAAATAGTGCTTGCAAGTCAAAAAACAATTAATTTTTCCGTTTATAATCTAAAAAAATTCTTCAAAATGAGAGAGTTTTGACTAGTAATTTATCGATCGATAGCTAACGTAAGTTTCGCTATCAATGTCGAGACTGCTGTGCAGGTCCAGCCCGCATTGGGCCCGCGTGATGGATTACAGCCTACACCCTCTCATAAAGAGGCGGCCTGTGTCCCAGCAGAGGGAACATTACAGGCAGATTATGCTGTATGCTATGCTATGCTTTTTTTTTTGGGGTGGGTAATCATCCAATGACATCTCCCGCTCTGGGTGGAGCGGGAGGGCGTGTCAGACTCTTACTGACTAAAACCCACCCCTGTTCGTTCCCTGCCCTGTATGCCCAGGGGCGCAATAACTCTGTTTCGAATTTATCCACAAACCCTGGGCATGCTATGCTATGCTTAAGGTTTTTCTCAACCTTAGTCAATTGTAGTCCTCTCTCGGGCATAGGCCATTGCCCTAGTAACGCCAAAAATAAGATAAAATAAGTTGAAACAAAGTTTGAAACAAGACTAGGTACTTGGGAAGAAAAACCAACGCAATAAATTCCCCAGCCTCATGATTTATACCGTGTCACAGTGGTGACTGAACGTTATGCAACGTAGTTTTTAAATTTATTTTAGATATCCAGTCACATACATAGGTTTGTGTAGATATCTGGTGATCCTTTTGCATCAGAAATCTACCCAAACCAGGCAATTCTACCAACTCTACCAGTTCTACCAACAGAACATCTTCCTTTGAGTGACCAAGCAAAAAGCTGTTTGCATACACAACTTCAGTTACGTTGTGTATTTAAACAGAAAACCTTTAATTAATAAACAAAGGTCATAGTTTTGTCTCTATCAAAGACTGTCTACAAGCCAACTGTAATAGACAGAGGAGTTCGGAGATCTAGTTATGTCTTCATTCAATCTACCTAGCCTTTTCCTAATTATCTTGGGGTCGGCTTTCAGTCTAACCGGATGCAGCTGAATACCAGTATTTTACATTAGCGACTGCCTATCTGACCTCCACAACCCAGTTACTGGGTAATACGATCCCCTTGGTAAGACTGGTTGTCAGACTCTCGGGTTAAATTTGTCCTCAAAGAAAGCATAAAGGTCAAGAAACACGAAGTCAAGGGATTGAGACAGATATCAAGCTGTTGTATTCAGCTGGAAAGATTTGAAGCTGTTGTTCTCAGCTGGACAAATTTCAAGCTGTTTTATTCAGCTGGACAGATTTCAAGCTTTTGTATTCAGCTGGACAGATTTCAAGCTGATGTTCCTTAGCTGGACAGGTTTCAAGCTGATATTCCTTAGCTGGATAGATCTCGCTATTGCATTTCTTTGTAATCTCCCAAGCTTAGTAAACAAAGCCTTCGGGGATGCCAGGAAATGCAAGATTTCCTCTCAGCGAGAAATTCCCGGGGGTACGTAATTTAGTCTCAAATGTTAGACTGGTAAACAAATAATATGGGGAACCGTTTACTTTAGTACACGCGTGGAATGCTTCCGTGCCTGGCTGTAATTTTGAAGTTGTGTTGTGGTCAGCGTATGTGAATGAACTTGTACTGGTTACTACTTCAAGAAGTTGGTGAGCAATGCCCTCATGTCTGCTAGATCACCTAACTAAATGCCCGGTTAGGCTGTTAAGGTTATATCCACACTAGCACTTCGCCCACGACTTCTTCCGCGTGGATTTGTCAAATATAGCCTATGTCACTCAGGAATAATGTAACTTTCTACTGGTGAAAGATTTTTAAAATCGATTCAGAGATTACTTCCTACAAATAAACTCACAAACTTACAAACTTTACCTCTTTATAATATTATTATAGATTATATTACGTAGATTGACATTTAATGGGTGACCTGTACGTCTAGTAGTGTCCAACTAAGCTTAGGGTTTATACCTATGGTGATGATAATGCCGAAAGATAAAATGATATTAATAATTTATCTCGTCCCTCAGGACACTTCCTCCATTAACCTAATATTGTTCACATAACTGGTAATTCAAGCTCATTTTACAAAGCATGCCGTTCCAACAAGCAATCATCTTAAAGCACATTCGTAGTATCATTGCATCTAGCATGTGGTAATGACGTAAAACCGCAACACAGCGCTCGGTGCCGCTGAGAATGGTTGGGAATCGCACGAAATTGACGCGGTCACTCACTACTTCCGCCTACGTACGGGACTGAGAGGTGGGTACACTGTTATTTTAGGAATAGGCTGTAAGCTGACTTACACAGGGTGTAACGGAAATGTGTGGCCATATTTTAAATACAGCTTCCGCCCGTATAACAAAACAACTTTCATCAAGAAAGTTATAGTCCATCTTGAATTAAACCTCCCATACTAATTTTGATCAGCTGTTAATAATTTTGTAAGAAGAAGACCAATGTTTTTTGTATTTTGTCCAAACACTCCCGCAACCGTATATGATAAATATAACGTCGTAGGGAATCCCAAAGGAATAACTTAACTGAATGAACCACTAGTCACTAGTCAACAGTAGGCTCCAAAGACTTTATTTGTAGTGTGTTTGCAACATCTTTGCAAATGTAATATCGCATGCACTTTGAAATTTTCACTAACTCAGGATATGTGTTGTAACACAACTAATACCAACAGATGAGGATATTGCTCTACAGATTTCATTAATCCCGTAGCTGCCTCTTACAAAACATATAATCTGTTAACACACGATCATAATAAACATTAATAAAAGCAACAGATTAAACTTAATACAGAAGAGAGTCAATACGAAGCAATTTTCTAACACAAAGTGCAAATAAATTGCCTATTGAGGTAACCATTGCATGTCCGTCAACACATCAGTCACTCATTGCATCAATAGCACATGGAGTAAATATTTTACTTGTACAGAGACTAAACTTCGAATAAACTTGCTGTGAAATGATCTTGGTACCACATGACCCGACTATTGGCTATTTAAAACGGGTCAATATGGGCTTTTTAGGCTCTAGACAAAGAGATCAGCGATATAAAGTTAGTGCCACCATGACTGTTCAATCATGATAATTCCATATATTTTAAATTGTTTGGCAGTCGCTAAACTTTTTCACAATGTTTTAAATTTTGAAATTATTTCTATTTGCATAGCCATTGGGAATTATGGGTACTTTGTTAAATTGTGCGAGACCGAAACGTATTTTTCAAATTCTGTAACCACTCCAACAGGCGTTGGAAGGCCTCCCACAAGGTGGACCGATGACTCGCACGAGCGAAACGCACAGTGGTTACACTTGGGGGAGGCCTTTGTCCAGCAGTGAACTTTTTTTGGCTGAAATGATGTTGATGATTCTAACAGCGAAATGTATTTACAGAATTTGAAAAGCGAAAAGGTGAAAAGATACCTCATCTCTTTTTCCTGTAGCCACAACGATGCGAGCAACGAGCGGTATACATCTAATGCAAGGAGTTGAGTCTCTGTGGGTTATCTACTCATGTACCTACCAATACCGCTAATGTCCTCAAATTATTCGTTAGTCAATAAGAAGAGGGTTTAAATTAAATTCATCATCATTATCATCAGTTTACTGTATGTTGAAATATAATAGCATATGATGGGTAAATTTATTTAAACACTTTATTTATTCTATTATCGTTGCGTGTGTTGTTTTAATATGTAATTCTTACAATTTTCAACTGTGCGTATCTGTCATCGCATTAGCAAAATACGCCATGGTATAGCCAAACCAAAAAAAAATTGGCCAAGTGTGTGTCGGATTTCCCACATTAAGGGTTCCGTACCAAATATGGGTATTTGTTAATGTGTTCTGCCTAGCCTTTTCCCAACTACCTATCCTACCGGATGCAGCTGAATACCAATATTTTACATGGAGCGACTGTATTGTACTGGTATTTTTTAATAAAGTATACGTAATAATAAACATTATCACCAAATTTCAAGTTCACAGGTCAAACAAACGGACACGTGAGTCTACAATCTCCGTTTTGGACCCTTCGGGTACGGAACCCTAAAAAATTTTGTATGGAAAGTCCAATTTTTTTCTGGGAATTTATATTTTTTCTTAGAGATGTTGTTCATTTCCATGTTCAGACCCGGTTCTTAAAATATGACCACAACTTTCCGTTACACTCTGTCTATAAAATTCAAAGTCCTGACTGTCTGACTGACTGGTATATTAACGCACTGTATTCTTGTATGCACACAGTTTTTTGCAAATAAATATATTCTTATTCTCACAGCCTAAACCGCTGGTCCTAGAGACATGAAATTTGGAGGGTGTGTTCTTTGTGAAGAGTAAGTCCTTCACTAGGAAAGGGTTTTTCGAAATTCATCCCTTATGGGGTGAAAAAGGGGTTTAAAGTTTATTACGGGGCAAGTACTAATTCTAGAAGCTAGTCAAACTATGGAGTAATACCTAACGACAGAAACGATGAAAAACTCAGACACCAGTAAAAAACAATTCATGTTCCATCAAAGCGCGGTCAGTGATGTGCAACGCGACCCCTGACTCCATTCCACCTCATCCCACATATCGATAGTTTATGCTCGTCCATCGACCTAATTACACCACTAACTAATTAGCCAGCTTTCACCGCCTACCGCTTGATTAGTGTATGCTTTTCATATCTCTGATTAGTATTGGTTTTCATTGTTTATTTTGATTGATGAGTGTGGAGCTTCTAAAAGAGTGGGTCTTAAAATGAACATGGACAAAACCAAGGTCATGGTAAATACCCATGTAGCACCCACTATCAAGATCGGAGACTCTACACTCGAAGTTGTAGACAAGTAAGTCTACCTGGGACAAACGGTCCAATTAGGTAGGGCTAACTTCGAGAAAGAGGTCAACCGTCGAATCCGACTCGGCTGGGCGGCGTTCGGGAAGTTGCGTGGTATCTTCTCGTCTCACATACCACAGTGTCTCAAGACGACAGTCTATACTAGTACTAATACTAGTGCGTGTTGCCAGTTGATGATGACTTATGGAACCGAAACGTGGTCGCTCACAATGGGCCTCATCAGAAGGCTTACAGTCACCCAAAGGGCAATGGAGAGGGCAATGCTCGGAGTTTCCTTGCGTGATAGAATCAGAAATTATGATATCCGCAAGAGAACTAAGGTTACCGACATAGCCCGAAGAATCGCCAAACTGAAGTGGCAGTGGGCAGGGCACATTGCTCGCAGAACAGATGGTCGATGGGGCCGAAAAGTTCTGGAGTGGCGACCGCGTACCGGAAGACGCAGCGTTGGAAGGCCTCCCACAAGGTGGACCGATGACCTGGTGAGGGTCGCGGGTAGCCAATGGATGCGAGACGCACAGGACCGATCATTGTGGCGACTCTTAGGGAGGCCTATGTCCAGCAGTGGACGTCTTTCGGCTGAAATGATGATGATGATGATGATGAGTGTGGGTCCTAGTCAGGCACATGATATGGACTATTGGACAAGCTTGCTTGATGTCCTAGTCTTTTTTTTAAGGTGGGAAGTCATCAGATGACTTCTACCGCTATCGGTCGAGCGGGACGTGTCAGACTCTTAAGGTGCGTTTCCACTGAAGCGGAGCTGGGCGGAGCGGAGCGGAGACGTGCAGGAATCAACCGTTTGTACAACTTCGTTATGTGTATGACTAACTTGTGTGTCTATTTCCATTTGTACAATAAAAGTATATTATTATTATTCCGTTTATTCATTATAAATGTAGATATTATATTATATTTTTAAATATTTAAATAAAAAAGATACAAAAACATTTAAAAATATAAAAAATAGTATCCCACCGGTATCGGGAACAGGGTCCAAGCTACCGGCGGTCAGGGCTCCAGAGAGAGGAACCGCCTGACAATGCGAGCCGTGTCCAGAAGTACTGCTTTCTGAATCAAGCCCATGATCCAGCCGCCTAACGAGAGCCTCCTGAGGTGTTGATCGAGGCTCGTGGCTATTAAGCCATTGGCTGACACGACTATCGGTACAATGATCGCTGAGACCACATCCCACATGTCGACAACCTCGCGAGCCAAGTCAATATACTTATTATTATTATATATATGAACCAATCACAATGGTTGAAAACCTCATCGCGTCACTCGTCTCGTCTGTGTGTACTGACTAAAACCCACCCATGTTCCTTTTTTTTTTTTTTTTTGGGGGGTGGGAAATCATCCTATGACTTCTTCCGCTCTAGGGTGGAGCGGAAGGGTGTGTCAGACTCTTACTGACTAAAACCCACCCCTGTTCCTTTTTTTTTTTTTTTTTGGGGGGTGGGAAATCATCCTATGACTTCTTCCGCTCTAGGGTGGAGCGGAAGGGTGTGTCAGACTCTTACTGACTAAAACCCACCCCTGTTCCTTTTTTTTTTTTTTTTTTTTGGGGGGTGGGAAATCATCCTATGACTTCTTCCGCTCTAGGGTGGAGCGGAAGGGTGTGTCAGACTCTTACTGACTAAAACCCACCCCTGTTCCTTTTTTTTTTTTTTTTTTTTTTTTTTGGGGGGTGGGAAATCATCCTATGACTTCTTCCGCTCTAGGGTGGAGCGGAAGGGTGTGTCAGACTCTTACTGACTAAAACCCACCCCTGTTCCTTTTTTTTTTTTTTTTTTTGGGGGGGTGGGAAATCATCCTATGACTTCTTCCGCTCTAGGGTGGAGCGGAAGGGTGTGTCAGACTCTTACTGACTAAAACCCACCCCTGTTCCTTTTTTTTTTTTTTTTGGGGGGTGGGAAATCATCCTATGACTTCTTCCGCTCTAGGGTGGAGCGGAAGGGTGTGTCAGACTCTTACTGACTAAAACCCACCCCTGTTCCTCCCTGCCTCGAGTGCCCGGGGGCGAGGTAACTCTTTCGAATTTATCCTCCACCCCCGGGCAGAAAAATGTGGAACGCTTCACGATTCCGCGTGTCATCCCTGCGCAGGGGCCACGCTAATCCTCTCCGTATCGCTCCAACCCCAGTATATGTACCGCCGAAGCAAGTACACCCGTGTTCCTTCAGTTGCGTTTTGCGTTCCAGCAGGTGTATTCGGTGACTCCAGTTGACATCAATTTGATGGGCACTGTGCAGTATATTGCTCGGTGGATATTGTAGAACCCCAGGGCTTCAGTAAGGCCTGCAGGGCTCTAGGGTTGCTCTATAGCTTGGGGAGCTGTCTCATTCGCTGGCTACTCAAGAGTATGGTGTGTAAGAGTGACTGGGTTATGTGTGAGGATAAGGCACTCTGAACTTTTTTATTTAACTAAGTTATACATATGACTTCCAACGGGCGAGCGGTACCTATATTCTTCCATATTCGAACCACTCTTCAATATTCTCAACTGCCAGTTGAAGGCCGGTACCCACACGCGGACTTAGGCGGTGTATACAATCGCCACAGCATCGATTATAACAGGCACTACGGTTTTCTTATACGTCAAAGCAGCAATGTACGGCAAAGTGCCTATCAAATTGATGTCAACTGAGTTAGTGAATATGCCTGCAGGGCCGCGGTAACACTCCCGTAACCCTGGATGATGTCATAGTCTGCCATCCACAAGCTATAAGCCGTTATCTGACAAAATCACATTTTGACTTACGCACAAAAAAGCAGCGTTGAATTAAGTACATAAAAATCAAGGTAAGCTATAGGTGATTTTATTTATTTATCTCAGGATCTATTGATAGTAGAACCACAGATAATATAATACTAGCGTACAGATGCCTCATCCCATACAAAGAAACGGTACCGTCGTAACTACGGGTTTTCGTTAGGCACAAGTAACTTTTGTTCTTCGTTCGGGCCTGTCCTCTACACCTCGCTAGATGGTGTTAGCAGCGACGGATTGCAAGCTGAATGAATTTACTTAAAGTCTTAACTATATTTTCTCACACATTGAGGAATTGTTTTATAGTATTTTTGGCACTTCATATCAGTTTTACTGTATCAAAATGTGTTACTATTAAAATTTTAAAGAGGCGAAAGGATAAACTCTTAAACTTCAAACAGCGCCATCTATAGGTACAAGAAATATAGATGTCTAAGGATTCGTTCCAATAATCGTCTAAATTTCAATTACAAGCCAATTATTTCACAATTTTATACTTAGGGCAGTTTATTCAATAAGAAAGTACAGTTTTTAACATAATTTCAAAATATTAATACTACCTCTGAAGGCCGCCATTCGTCAAACGTACCATCCTTCAAGCCCCGCCCGCATACGACAAACCGGATTCAAATGTCAGTTTGACATTTTTTCTCAGTTATGACAGCATATATTTTTTGTGGGACATTGGGCACCTGAGACGACCAATAATGTCTATGGCCAAGCGTGTAAATGTTGCCACAGCATAAAATACATTGCGTTTTGGTAATAATAGAGGTAATAAACGAGTGAATCGCAAGAATCGCTAAAATCACTGGTGAGTTTCAGTGCTCAACGTGGTTTCGATCAATGAAACTCACCAGTGAGTTTCCGGGCTTTACAGGTTAAACTTCAATAAGAAATCAATGCATATTACGCCATCTATTGAGATTTATTTGAACTAAATTTTCTTTGTTCGAGATGAGATCCCGTGGTAGAACCATAATGGTAAGACAGATCTATACAGAATTTTTGTCTGATTACTGTGTGTTACAAATATCAAATAATGGCACTTGAGCTTTGGGACGGCAGTAGTATAGGTTTGCTAGTCAAATTTCTACTACAAAGAGCCTTGTTGTGTTTAAGAGCTTCCTAGAAATTTTTTCAAATAATGATAATAATGTTAACGTCCTCACGTCCAGGTAATGTCATTGCCATACATTTTGTACTAATCGCTAGCGTGAACGCTAACAGAAAAGTATTTTGTCTCAGACTGCTGATGGTAAGCGATGATGTGGTCGACGATGGAGCACGCTTGGGCTTATTTGGGCTAGTATGTTTTCATATACATAGTGTAACGGAAAGGTGTGGTCATATTTTAAGAACTGCATCTGCCCAGCGACATGAACAACTTTCTTCAAGAAAACCTGAGGAAATTCTCAAAAACAATTTTTACCTCCCATACTAATATTTATCTGCTGATGATAACTTTGTATGGAAAGTTCAATTTTTTTTTTGGGAATTTTCATTTTTTCTTAGAAAAAGTTGTTCATATCCATGGGAAGAACCGGTTCCTAAAATATGACCACACCTTTACGTTACACCCAGTATTAGAGTATGAGTACTTTCCATTACACATGAAGACGTTTTGATTTTTAACCGACTTTCGAAAAAGGAGGAGGTTCTATGTTCGATTGTATGTATGTTTTTTTATGTATGTCCGCCCATTTCTCCGTCAGTTGTGGACCGATTTTAAAAATTCTTCTTTTATCCAAAATAATATACTCCCGAGGTGGTTCCATATAAATTTTATCGAAATTGTTTCAGCACTTTTTGAGAAACTGAACAAAAACAAAAAATACGTAGGTATACCTAGATGACGTTATTGTTTCCTCCAATTACGAGTATGTTTAAATTCCACGTTCCATGTTATTGGGGTTTTTAGTTCTGGGGGTAACAACTAAAAAGTGAAAAATAAAAAACTTTTCTACAAATTAAAACAACCGACTTCCAATAAAGAAAATACACTAAAATTTAAAAAAAAAATAACTTTAATTTCGGAAGTCGGTGTTTGTATTTTATTTTTTCGTTATTTGACACCGACTTCCGAAATTAAAGTTATTTTTTTTGAATTTTTAGTGTATTTTCTTTTTTGGAAGTCGATTGTTTTTTTTGTAAAAAAGTTTAAAAAAAAATACTTTAACTTATTTTGTAATAATTTTCGTTCTATAAAATGGGCCCTAGCTAGGTTCGCACGGTTATGAATACGCCATGTTAGACAAATCACATCCCAAAAAACTCACAGCTGACTAACTTAATATTCCGTTACATCAAGTTACAGTTTTAAACGCCATACATAAGTAGGTGTCGTTGCATAACCAGTTATTATTAACGGTGGCTCTGACGAAACCCGCGGTTAAATAACTAGCGATAACATCGGGAACCGGTTCATTCCGAACAATTATTATTTGGCTTGTTTAAGGTCCCAGTGGTAACGGCCGCGACTTACAAGTTGCAGGTCGCGGGTTCGAGCCCAGGCAGGCGCTTTACTTTGTGTAACTTATTTCATCATCACTGCTCTCAAAACGGTGAAGGAAATTATCGTGAGAGAAACTGGCATGTCCTAGGACCAAAAACTTCGAAGGTATGTTATAATCCTCTATCCCGCGTGGTGGATTCAATTACTACACTTTAATAGTTTCATTTCAAGCAAGAAGCTTCAGGGTAGCCCGCGAAATTTAAATTTTCTTACGTTTTTTGCAATTTGCAGGTCAGTGTCAGATTGTATCTTGGTCAAAATATGATTTACGGCCATAGCAAGTACGTATTTATAGAACTGTAACAATTTAAATCATCAATACAACTCTCTCAATTAGAATTGATGCGAAATGTCATGATTTAATGAAATACTACATTTGACATCAATTCTAACTGAAAGAGTTGTATTGATGATTTTAATGATTATAATTTTATAAATACATTCCTTTAAAGGAGCCTTCCAAATATATTTCTTAGTCTTTCTTTCAGATTAAAACAAAACTGTTATTTTTTTGCGAATTACGGTTTCGTTCCACTGTAAAAGTAGTTCTTATTCATTAGTTAAAATATTTCCAATGAGTTTAATGTCATCCATTGTGTAAAGCAATATTTAAAAAACTTTTTTACAAAAAAAACAACCAACTTCCAAAAAACAAATTACTAAAAATTTATAAATAATTTTAATTTCGGAAGTCGGTGCTTGTATTTTACTTCTTCGTTATTTCACACCGACTTCCGAAATTAAAGTTATTTTTTAATTTTTAGTGTAGGTATTTTTTTTGGAAGTCGGTTGTTTTTTTGTAAAAAAGTTTTTTATTTTTCACTTTTTAGTTGTTATACCCCACAACTAAAAACCCCACTAACATGGAACGTGGAATTTAAACATTTGGAGAACACCACGTCATCGAAGTACACGTATTTTTCGTTTTTGCTCAGTTTCTCAAAAAGCACGGAAGCAATTTCGATAAAATTTATATGGGGCCACCTCGGGAGTATATTCTTTCTGAAAAAAAAAAGAATTCGGTCCACAACTGACGGAGAAATCGGCGGACATACATAAAAAAAAACCTAACATACAGTCGAACATAGAACCTTTTTCGAAAGTCGGTTAAAAATCGAATTTTATTCTGTACCTGCTGCGAAATCTCTATAGTTTCTAATTGCCTATCAGCAATCGATCAACAATTCAACCATCAACCTCAAATTAACACGCGTATCACACGTCATTACAGTATCGTTATCTTAAACTATTAGTATTCACACTCATTAATTGTCTATTACAAAGGTCGGGACACAATTTGATAGTGGAAATGTTTCGGCAATTTACTCTTGGAAATGCGAAAGATTGGACGGATGGATGTTTGTAACTCAATCACGCCAGAAAAACAGAACGAACCTGGATGAAATTTGGCACAGAGATAGATTATAGTCTAGAATAGCATTTCAGCTATAATTTATAGTGGGGAAATTACTAATTCCACGAGGATGAAACTGCTGGCAGAAGCCAGTTAGGGCTTAAATTGTAGGCACAGCGATAAATTGTAGGTACCCATAGATTTAAGTTCATGTTTAAAATTATGTAACTTTTTTGGTGTACCTACAAATCTGCCTATACTTTTCCCAACTATCTTGGGATCGGCTTCCAGTCTAACTGGATGCAGCTGAATACCAGTATTTTACATGGAGCGACTGCCTATCTGACCTCCACAACCCAGTTACTGGGTAATACGATACCCCTTGGTAAGACTTTTTTTTTGTGGGGTGGGAAATCATCCAATGACATATCCCGCTCTGATACATGATACATGACATCTCCACAACCCCTGGGCATTCATCGGCCATGACGGGACCCGTCATGATTGCTGACAACTCTTTGAGTCGCGCGTGGGACACCACGCGCCATCGACTCTTGGGCCTGGTGCTGATCGGACGGCGAGCTGCCCATTACTCGCCGTCCGCAGGCCCGGGTGCCCCTTGATAAGACTGGTTGTCAGATTTTTGGGCTTCTGACGACCCGTAACGACTGTCAAAGATCGACGATTGACAGCCGAGACCAACGGCTTAACGTGCTTTCCGAGGCACGGAGGAGTCTCGGTATGTAAAGATGGTCACCCATCCATGGACCAACCCCGGCAAGCGTAGCTTAACCTGATGGATCAACCCATGTGGCTGTTATTACTTTAGCCACGAACTCCTCTTTTTGGTGTACCTACAATAAAGTTTATTCTAAATATTATTATGTATCCTGATTAAGTTTACTCTCGTATCAAGATCAAAAACGAGATGGCGGCGAAGTGTATCAATGCGTATGTTACAATTAACACATAGCAATCGCAGGCCTAGTTGTGGCGTCTGCATGATTTCTCTCACAAATATCCAAGAAACAAAATCGGTGTCCAGAAATCAAAAGCACAGAATAATCGTCACAAGTGGTAGTTATCAGTCCGTAAAAGAATGCCAAGGTCAAAAAACAGAAGGAAATCCAAAATAGCACAAGTGCTTATCACAATTCACAACAAGTAAATCGAATAGGATGCGAATACGAATGATTGCCGGCAAAGAGAATATAATGACGCGGTCGAGGCTATGACGCGGTCGAGGCTATGACGCGGTCGAGGCTATGACGCGGTCGAGGCTATGACGCGGTCGAGGCTATGACGCGGTCGAGGCTATGACGCGGTCCAGGCTATGACGCGGTCCAGGCTATGACGCGGTCCAGGCTATGACGCGGTCCAGGCTATGACGCGGTCCAGGCTATGACGCGGTCCAGGCTATGACGCGGTCCAGGCTATGACGCGGTCCAGGCTATGACGCGGTCTAGGCTATGACGCGGTCTAGGCTATGACGCGGTCGAGGCTACGACGCGGTCCAGGCTACGACGCGGTCCAGGCTACGACGCGGTCTAGGGTAGGACGCGGTATAGGGTATGACGCGGTCTAGGCTATGACGCGGTCTAGGCTATGACGCGGTCTAGGCTATGACGCGGTCTAGGCTATGACGCGGTCTAGGCTATGACGCGGCCCAGGCTATGACGCGGTCTAGGCTATGACGCGGCCCAGGCTATGACGCGGTCTAGGGTATGACGCGGTCTAGGCTATGACGCGGTCTAGGCTGTGACGCGGTCTAAGCTACGACGCGGTCGAGGCTATGACGCGGTCCAGGCTATGACGCGGTCTAGGCTATGACGCGGTCTAGGCTATGACGCGGTCTAGGCTATGACGTGGCCCAGGCTGTGACGCGGTCTAGGCTATGACGCGGTCCAGGCTATGACGCGGTCTAGGCTATGACGCGGTCTAGGCTATGACGCGGTCTAGGCTATGACGCGGTCCAGGCTATGACGCGGTCTAGGCTATGACGCGGTCTAGGCTATGACGCGGTCTAGGGTATGACGCGGTCTAGGCTATGACGCGGTCTAGGCTATGACGCGGTCCAGGCTATGACGCGGTCTAGGCTATGACGCGGTCCAGGCTATGACGCGGTCTAGGCTATGACGCGGTCTAGGCTATGACGCGGTCCAGGCTATGACGCGGTCTAGGCTATGACGCGGTCTAGGCTATGACGCGGTCCAGGCTATGACGCGGTCTAGGGTATGACGCGGTCTAGGCTATGACGCGGTCTAGGCTATGACGCGGTCCAGGCTATGACGCGGTCTAGGCTATGACGCGGTCTAGGCTATGACGCGGCCCAGGCTATGACGCGGTCTAGGGTATGACGCGGTCTAGGGTATGACGCGGTCTAGGCTATGACGCGGTCTAGGCTATGACGCGGTCTAGGGTATGACGCGGTCCAGGCTATGACGCGGTCTAGGGTGTGACGCGGTCTAGGCTATGACGCGGTCTAGGCTATCACGCGGTCCAGGCTATGACGCGGTCTAGGCTATGACGCGGTCTAGGCTATGACGCGGCCCAGGCTATGACGCGGTCTAGGGTATGACGCGGTCTAGGGTATGACGCGGTCTAGGCTATGACGCGGTCTAGGGTATGACGCGGTCTAGGCTATGACGCGGTCTAGGGTATGACGCGGTCCAGGCTATGACGCGGTCTAGGCTATGACGCGGTCTAGGCTATGACGCGGTCTAGGGCATGACGCGGTCTAGGGTATGACGCGGTCCAGGCTATGACGCGGTCTAGGGTATGACGCGGTCTAGGCTATGACGCGGTCTAGGGTATGACGCGGTCTAGGGTATGACGCGGTCCAGGCTATGACGCGGTCTAGGCTATGACGCGGTCTAGGCTATGACGCGGTCTAGGCTATGACGCGGTCTAGGGTATGACGCGGTCTTATCCGATTCCTCTCATCGGCATACATCGAATGAAGCAATTCTGCTGTGTAGCAATTATCTTTGTTCCTTTGAACAAACCAATCCAATCCAATCTTTTGTTCTTTGTTTTTTTGTTTCTTTAGAAAGAATGCAATTTGAGTTCTTCCCATTGAGACAATATTCTGGTCACAGTTTCTTCAATGGACAGCCAACGAGTATCACAAGACCGCAATATTTTTAAAGGCCACAATTTATTGTCTCATATATCTTTGTACTCATCACAGCGTTTGGGTGAATGTGAGAACCAATTATAGGTTTCTCTAATGAGAAACTCTATATTTCGCGGTAACGTTTGTTCTGACGCATGTGACACCGCCAATTGCAATGAGTGGCAAACGCATCTGACTAGAATTAAATTAGGTACGCCATATTCCGTTTTTAAAATATTATGTACGCCATTATTGACTCCAGTCATGACAGAGGCATTATCCACTCCAATTCCAATTAAGTTTTTTATTAGAATACCATGTGTCTGTAAACAGTTTACCAAGGCAGTAACAATTCCACGAGCATCCGCGCTCCTCAGTGGTTCTAATGCTAGAAATGCAGATACAACTTTATTTTGTGTGCAACTAAAATATCTAATTACTATGCCCAATAATTTTGATACACTGAGGTCAGTGGATTCATCTAACAGTACACTATACTTTTGTGATCCAATATCATCCAATAGCATCTGTTTGAAGTGAGGGGCTAACACATTCTTTATTACGGCACTGCATTTCGTTCTGTGCATTTTCATGTCCATAACACTCTTTGAATCAGTAATACATAAAAAAATTTTTAAAGCTTCAGTTAAAGTTAAGTGGTCAATTTGCTGAATGGATGTGTGTTCTACAATGAACAGCCTCATCTAGCTTAAACTGACAAAAAACATTGACGTGTAAAAGTGTTCCTTGTAACCTATTTACTGAATAAACATCATTTATCATTTATCATTATCATAACAGGGACAATGTTCCTTCAACTTTCAACGTATTTGTATTATTTTTAGAAGCGGGCAGAAATTCAATTTGTCGGTTTTTAGACACTAAGTCAGATTTATGTATATGTTTTTTTGTTACTCTGTGTTTCTTAATGTCGCCAATTCTTGCAAACATATCATATCAATGACAAAAAGTACAAAAGGCTTTTGTAGGATCGTCTGCTACAGGCCGCAACCAAGCCTTGAACTCTTCTTGGGTATCCCATTCTTTCCGATATTTTTGAGAATAAAAAGTCTTTTTTTTCAGTGGCACGTCCATGATAATGCGAAATAAATACTACACAAAAACACACACAAAAACTTTAGATCTTGACTTGAATGATTTCGATAAGTATTGTCTCCTACTTTCGCGAATGAAAACTAGCAACTAACTAAATACAAGCAATAGTATGCAGCACTCACTCATATAAACTTTACATACGTGTTAGGTTTGATTTATTAGTTGGGGAAGCCCCAAGCATAACCAAACAAAGACGTCTAAAGCTACGTTCCGAAACAGGAAATTTTTGCTCGGCAAAGTGTATCCTGGATCCAAACCACAACATTCGATAAATATCACTAAAAGTCATCAAATAATTTTTCAGTTATTTTTTTTTCAGATTATCACTGTCAAAGTCCTAAAATTCACTAAATCTAGTGACAAAATCACTAAAGTGGCAACACTGCCACAGACAGATTAAGTAACTTGTCGATGACAAATGACGTTCCGTTGTACGCATTTGAACAAAACTACTTACTATACACCAACATAATTATTTTTTATGACAAGAATCCAATACATAATATCAGCATATTCGTTGATTTGATGCCTTTAAACTAATTGAATAGAATTACAGTTAAAACTTTTCAGAAAAACGTGAATAATTACAGTCTTTGAATACCAAGTCATTTCAAACGCGAATAAATCGTCAAGAGGTGCGTTCTGAAACTATTATTCTAAATAATTTAGAAAAAGTTACAAAAACAAAAAAATTGGATAACTTTTTTTTGTGGCTACTTATTGAGATATTTCTTGTGTTTTCTATGACCTTAAAAAATAAGGGTATTTTTCATAAATAAGGCGTATTGGGAGGCCATCGTTTCGTTGTCGGGTACGATTTGGCCATCCTTCTTTAAAAATAACTTTAATATCGGAAGTCGGTGTTTGTATTTTATTTCTTCGTTATTTGACACCGACTTCCGATATTAAAGTATTTTTTTAATTTTTAGTGTATTTTTTTTGGAAGTTGGTTGTTTGTTTTTTTTGTAAAAAAGTTTTTTATTTTTCTCTTTTTAGTTGTTATACCCCAGAACTAAAAACCCCAATAACATGGAATGTGGAATTTAAACATAGTCGTAAGTAATTGGAGAACACCAAAACGTCATCTAGATATACGTATTTTTCTTTTTTGTTCAGTTTTTCAAAAAGCGCTGAAGCAATTTCGATAAAATTTATATGGGACCAATTCGGAAGTATATTCTATCGAATAAAAAAAGAATTTTGAAAATCGGTCCTCAATTGACAGAGAAATCGGTGGAAAAAAAAAACATACAGTCGATCATAGAACCTCCTCCTTTTTCGACGTCGGTTAAAAATAGTAGAAATCTGTAACGATGTCTTCAGTTTGCGCTAAAACAACTAAACCGATTCTGTTCAAATGTTGCATAAATTATCCTTATATGTGTGGTCAATATTTAGTCTATAAATTATCACGCTATTTATTTATTTAACCCTTCATGCACAGAGGCGAACTTCATGCCTCAGGGATTTTCTACCAGTCAACCTTTGGTTGATGTTATAGCTTTAAGTTTTTCGAACCATATCTTAGTCCTGTGCATCTCAGATCCTCCGACGGTTCTGGAGTGGCGACCGCGTACCGGAAGACGCAGCGTTGGAAATTCTCCCACAAGACGGACCGATGACCTGGTGAGAGTCGCGGGAAGCTGATGATGCTCTAATAAAAAAATTACAGCATCAAAAAATCTGTACCCAGCTTAAGCTTCTAAAAGTTCATTCATAACACAAAGACAACTCTTAATTTAAAACATGCATCCATTTATGTTACCGCCTGACATTAAAGAGAAATAATAGTAAATTTTCAAAACCCAGCGGCATTTTTAGGGTTCCGTACTCACAGGGTCTAAACGGAGCCCTATTGCTGACACTCACGTGCCCGTCTTGCCGTCTGTCCGTCGTCTGTCACAAAATTTTGTTCCGAAGAATTTTTTAACTTCCCATTGTCTATGAATTTGAAATTGGTTGAGAATGTTTATTATTACGTATATTTTACTAAAAAATACCAATATTTGGTACGGAACCCAAAATGTGCGAAATCCGACACGCACTTGGCGGGTTTTTTAATAATTCAAGCAAGTGAGGCCATTCATTTTGATTGCAAAGCGAATCTGTTCATATTCGTAAAGCGGACGTGAGATGATAGAAAAGTATGGTTTGTGTCGTTTAAAGTACCGGGCAATAATGTTACCTTTAATTAACTTTATGAAGATGCCGCTTCTATATGTTTTATTTATTGTTTAACCCTTCAACCCCCGCGGCCAAATCTGGGTTGTCAAATTGAACCCCGACGACAACCCGGGTTGACAGCCGATTTTTTTTTTTTTTTTCTCTTCAATATTTTTTTTTTTATCCGACTCACCAGTGAGTCGCGGGGCTTCACAGGACTTTTTTATACTTTATTTATATATTTATTTATTTGTATAACAAACAAAAGGTACAAACGGTTACATTTACAAATGTGAATGAAACAGCCCCAGTAAGTAATTAATAATACTTGTAGTTGGGCTTCTTTCTTCCCATAATTAAGTTAACAATATTGAGACTATAAAATTACATTTTCAACACATTTTCTCAAAAAATGCATTTACGAAGCCTGTATACATTGCTCGAAAGTTAAAAATTACGCACCCTATAATGGAAAATGCGGTAAAATAGGTACTCACAGCACACCTAAGTACACCTATTTTACCACACGCTCCGTTGTATAGCGTGCGGTAAAACCGTGCGTATCCTTTACGGTTTTTTTTTTATTTCCATAAAAAACAATATGAGAATTTCTATTTTGTTTTGTGTTGTAGTTGTTGATGTTGTTGTTGGTTGTGGTGGTTGTTGTTGTTAGTGTTGTTGTTGTTAGATGATGTTGTTGGTTGTTGTTGTTGGTTGTTGTTGTTGTTGTTTGTTGTTGTTGTTGTTGGTTGGATCTTTGACAGTCGTTACGGGTTGTCACAACCCCGAAAGTTTGACAACCAGTCTTACCAAGGGGTATTGTATTACCCAGTAACTGTGTTGTGGAGGTTAGATAGGCAGTCGCTCCCATGAAAATACATGAAAATACTGATATACAGCTGCATCCGGTTAGACTAGAAGCCGATTCCAAGATAGTTGGGAAATGGTATGGCAGATTGTTATTAATTAGCGAAACTTTCGGTGGTGATCTTCATTCCATATACTTTGATTATTTTAATTTAATCCGTTATTTGTTTAAGTATGCTTTAACCAGTAAACATTGTTAAAAAATACATCATAAATTCACCGATCCTTACACTAGGATTTCAGAGATGAGTAGGTATTACGCAAGAAAAAAAAACTAAGTATACGTAATAATAAACATTGTCACCAAACTTCAAGTTCATAGGTCAATGGGAAGTTAAAAAATTCTTCGTAACAAAATTTTGTGATAGACGACGGACGGACAGACAGACGGACCAACAGGGATCCGTTTGGACCCACCGGGTACGGAACCCTAAAATGAACAAAATAGGTAAACAAAAAGAATGCGTTACGAAGGAATACAAAAGAAAAACTTAAACTTAAGAAGTAACCCACCAAGAACAGCGCCCATGGGCAGTACCAGTTTTATTTTGATGATCAGTGAGTCAGTGTGTCAGTGTCGAAAATGCGAAACTTTGCTTACGCTTAGCTTCGGAACTAAATGATCTACCGACTCGAAATTTTGGATTTCAAGTGTGTGATTATTGCTTACTAGATGATGAAAATTTCAGCGTTCTGGTCCTATCCAGAGGTTCTCAAATAGGGGCCTGAAAATACGGCGAAATAGTTCCAGAAAAGGATGGTATGGCTGTGTTGCTTCACGCTCGACTTAGCCATACTACCGTGCCCCCAGATTGATTTTGCAACTTACGTTCGATATCCATAACTCTGCGGATATATGTAGTAAACTAGTTAATTCAATTAGAACCAAAGGTCAACCGACACAACAAAACTCAACTGCAATATCCCTCAATACATAAAAGATTTCATAATCCCACAATCCGGTGAGCAGTAGGTTACCTCACGCTACGCTACTCACACAAACCTGGCAGTCGTAAGTAACCTGCAGTAGGGCTACCACGCCGCAGGCCTCACTCGAGCCTGTCTCGTCGCGTCGAGAACACGGCGAATCAAAACGTGCGATCTGTAATGGCGGGTGGCACTTGCATTTGTAGGGTGACTGTCTGTTATTTGGGACAGATGTTTTTGTAGGAAAATGTAGTTTTTAGGGTTCCAAAAGTTCGAATGAAAAAACGGAACCCTTATAGGGGTCTGTCAGGCACAGCCTATTTTCTCCGAATCTGCTGGACTGATAGAGTTGAAATTTGGTACACATAGAATATCTGTGATCCAAACACGACCTTGTACCCTAAATAAATTAATTTGGAATCGAAAATCGAAAAAGAGCTTTTGAAAATCGGAAAATTAAAAAAGTTTGTCAAACTGTACCGTGCGACGTATCAAATGAAAGGGCATATTATGAGGGTCTTGAATGTATTTTTTCATAATTTTAAAATACATCGTTTTAAAATTATTTAAGAAAATAGAAGAAAAATTACCATCCCCCCCCCTTATCTCCGAACCACAGGGCCTAAAATTTTGAGATTACAGGAAAACCTACTCGCTCTTGGCCGATTTTTTGCCTCGAATTTTTTAATTTGTTTTTCGTTTTTCTAGTTTCTTCTAGGGATATAGTAAAACAGTTAACTGCTCTGCTGCCCTATCATGACGTCTTAAAACCATTATCTTTTCGGTGAGAGAGAGAGAGACGTCGTTACACAGGACGAATAGCACCGAAAAGATTATGGTTTTAAGACGTCATTGTAGCTCCTCAGTCAATAATAATCCTAAACAAACTCATCTTCGTGCTGTGTACCTACTAGAAAACAAATCTAACCTAAAAACTTACCCGTTAGTGTTTGCTAAGATTGAATAGGCCGTTTTCTCGAACAAACAACAAAACGGAAAATTCTGAGAAGACCTAAACATCTTTCAAGCAAAATAGGAAAATTTCACGTTCACTGAACGAAAATACAACCTCAACGGTTAGTTAATAACATTGAACAAAGAAGCACTTGTGCCGAAAATACAAAAATCCTTCTAAGAATCGTACTTCAAACACGGCTTTATCCTCTCAAGCCATAGATACCCTTGCCCATAGGCTGTGCCACCCTCCAGAGAGGAGGGACACAAGAACCTCGCAGGGAGGGGGAGGGTCTGGGCCCTTTGTCTGCGCTCCGTCATTACTTTGTCAAAGGTCCTTGGCAAGGCGCGATTCTAAGCCACATACGTGTTATCCTGTATGAGAGAACCACTGTACAGCACACTACTTTGTACTAGTGGTTTCGGAGGCTGAAAAACATTTTTATTTCTCGTTCCCCTCCGGTTTATTCTCTTTTTTTATCAGCCTATTATTTTGTTGGAGCGTTTTATTCTGTGCAAAAAAAAATAGAGCTTTACTGTGAATACAATTGCGTCAGCCGTCTATATCCGTTATTTCAATTAGAAAAGATTTTTGAAATAATATCTGGTGACAAGAACAACCGTCTTCATTCAAAACCCACATGAATCATAACGACAAATGAACTCTGAAATATATGTAATAGAATAATTTAATTCAAGTAACAAAAAAGTGTCTGATCTCCTTTCATTGTTATTAACTGTATCCATCTTAACACATTACCACTTAAGTGGCTTAATCAAATCATTTTCTCTCGACTATAATTTAGTTCAGTTCAATCAGCGGTAAGGTAATCAATTAGTCCAAAGAGGCCGGCATGAACAGTTGCTCCCCAGTGACCGCTAAACGCGAGGAGGCTTCAATCAATGAAGTCACAGGCATAACTGAATTACCGTACGCGGCGACAGCACGCAAAAAGTTGCGCCGTAATGATTATTGCGTTAAGATATAAGCTGGTAGCGGGGTACGAATTTCTGTATTTTTTATTTCATTTTGATCCTCATTATGGCGCCACGCTTGATTCTGCTAGATCTCGATCTGTGTATTTGCTTTAGAATCAGAAATGGAAGTTATTTTAAGTAACCAACATCAATTTCCGCTGCTGATGCCTTGATGAGATGCTAAACACTATAACAGACACAAAACACAAGCGAACAACAAGGATTTAAACAAGTTCAAAGGTTGAGCGATTGGTTGCTGCGCTGCGCGTCGCGGGTCGATTCCCGCACGGAACAAATATTTGTTCCGGCTCTGGGTGTTTTGTGTATGTGAATTTACATGTTTGTGAACGCACTCACGATACTGGAGTAATTCCTAACCGCTTAAAGAAAAAAATATTGCTCTCATACCGCTTGGAGTCCAGAAGCCTCTGCATTGCCTCAGTTTAAGAATGCATGAGTAAATATTGTCCTGGGGCCTGTATGCTACCGAAAAGTGACAGAACCATCTGACAAACTGACAATTTTGTAAGTTTCTTTCACACATTTGGTGCTTTATTAAATAAGGGCGCTGGACTGATTCTTCTCTTCAGTGCTTTTACATTCCATCAAATCATTTTCATCAATGATAGTCACTTAATCGCTTCATTTCCTCCCATATACCACAAACTCGAACTCGCAAGAAACGCCCGACATGCGGAGTATCGGTCAAGAGGCCAGACGACAGTTAGCGCGCTCATAAGTGCGCTTTATGCGCGCTGACGCTTTATGGCGAAGGAACGGTGTTTGATGTCGGTGACCTTCATGGGCTCTATAAGGCCAAGGCTGATTACAGGATCCTTTGAGTTCAAGGACGAAGAAATACGGTCCTTGAGAAGTAATGCGAGGAAGTACTTAAAGCTTGTTGAGTCTGCTACGAGTACTTTGTTTATGTTTTCAAAGGAAAACGGGAATTTGGACTCATGTCATGTCATTTGTTTTTCTTTAAAAATAAAAAAGTAAATCTATTTCGTCCGTTACTTCGTAAGTTAGATAATCAAAAAAAATAATTGAACACATTTTTTGCTTTACGAAACCAATAAAAAATGTTAAAGATAAAACGCATCAAAGTTCAGGTGTGGAGGCTTGATACGTCACTTGTAGGTAAAAAGTGGTAATTTTTTTACGAAAGTGTGACGTCACGCGAAATTTACATGCACTATATCGTCCTCATTTTTACGGTTTCGTATCCGAAGGGTCCAAAACGGAGTCCTATTGCTGTGACTTACGTATTCGTCTGTCTGTCGTCTGTCACAAAATTTTGTTCCGAACAATTTTTTAACATCCCATTGACCTATGAACTTGAAATTTGGTGATAATGTTTATTATTACGTATATTTTACTAACAAATACCCATATATTGAGAAATCGGATTTTTTTTTGATAATTCCGTCATTTGTTACGGAACCCTAAATGTGTGAAGTCCGATACGCACTTCAGTTTCTTTGTTCACGTGACAAAAAAAATAATACCCCGGTCCAATAGTTTTTGATAATCTAACTGACGTATCAAATGTATTTTTTTATGTCATCATGTTCCTAACTTATGTAATAGGGAAATTACATAAACTAGGAACATAACATTCATTCGCTTTTTATTTACTTATAAGATCATCTTCCATTTTCCGCAAGCACAACACATAAATTGTTCTGTGCCAATATCAACTACAACTCTTAAAACTTCGCAAGACCAATAAACGTTTATTAATATTACAGCATCAAGCGAAGATCGCATGGCATAAAATATTACAACAGTCGTAAAATCTATTTAGAAACTAGTTCACTCAATATCTACAGATTCTGCTTACTTCAACTTTTGCGAGCCAGCCTTCATTAAATCTACAAAGAAATCCCTTTCATCGAGAACGGGGAAATACCAAGTAAACTTGCCGTATTAAAAGTAATAACTTTGAAGAATTAGAAGCTAAAATCGTGATGAAGAGAACGCTGTTACAGAGTTTTGCTCCCTGCTCAGGGGTTGTGGATAAATTCGAAACAGAGTTACCACGCCCCTGGGCTCTCAGGGCAGGGAAGGAACGGGGGTGGGTTTTAGTCAGTAAGAGTCTGACACGCCCTCCCGCTCCATCCTAGAGTATGAGATGTCATTGAATGATTTACCACCCCAATAAAAAAAAAAACTTGAGAGGTGTCAAGGGACACCCGGATGGAACGAAGTTCCTTTCGATTAATTAGTGAAGGAATTGTAATATAATTTTTTTTTTTTTAATTTATAATATTTTTTTATTATTAACTACGCACACACGCACGCACGTAAGAAGTTATACTTCATCATCTCATCTCATCTCATCTCATCTCATCGCAGCTCAGCTCAGCTCAGATCAGCTAAGCTCAGCTCAGCTCTGCTCAGCTCAGCTCAGCTCAGCTCAGCTCAGCTCAGCTCAGCTCAGCACAGCTCAGCTCAGCTCAGCTCAGCTCAGTTCAGCTCAGCGCAGCTTAGCTCAGCTCAGCGCAGCTCAGCTCAGCTCAGCTAAGCTCAGCTTCTGCTTGCAGACTTTGTACCTACCCACCAAAAATACAAGAAGTTTTTATTAGATTGTTTTTCCAACACAATCTTTTTGGATGGACAGCCTCATTAGTGTCGTGACAACTTTTCGTAAGAATTTTTTCCGTCTAGCCCCCTTTCACAACGCGCGATAAGGAACTTCGTTCCAAAAACAGAGTTTTGCTCGGAATATAATGAACTAATTTAATAAAGAAATGAACTTTAATATTTTTTTTATTTGAACTTCTGTATATTAGTTTTCACCTTTTCACATTCATATTAAAATAAATTAAAAACAAATACAACGTACCTACTGTCACTTACAATAAATCAAGTGTTCTCAGTAAAATAATATCAAAACGTAGCCCACTCAATTATCCTCAATCGTTTGTCTCAAGTTTTCCCCAAGAAAAAACACGTGCCGGTGGAATATTTCTAAAAATAACTCCTTAATCCGCTACCAGTTGCTACTTTTTCCCTTATCTTTACATAAAATAATAAATCAGGAATTTAGGTCATTTTTTGCGAACCAAAGTACCAATTAAAAACGCCAATTAATGAATCAGAACACGAGACAAAAAAGTTTTTGTTACATTTTTTTTGGCTTCCCATTGATTTTGCTGTCCAAATATATTCAGCTGTATATGGTCACCCTACTTTATAGGTACCGTAGCAAGTGTTTGCACTTTGGATTATGTCTTCGCCACAGTTATTAATCAGTTCTGTATGTTTACACTAAAAGCGTTGAAAGGGAAAGTAGAATTTCTAGAAAAATTCTTGCGTATACCTACTGTTGATAGGTAGTTGGCTGGTGTGATTAAATCCTAAGACACTTTTTAGGGTTTCGAACATCCGATGTAAAAACGGAACTCGTGCGTCTGTCTGTTTGTCCGTCTGTCCGTCTGTCAGCCAATTTACTCCGAATCTACTGGCCTGATTAAATTGATGTATTTCTATTATTATTTTATATTTGGTTCTTTCTTCAAAAGACCACTACAGACACTAAGCTGCATGGTCCTCATATAGAATAATATGAATGCGAGAACTATGTATGTTGTCATATTCATGTAGATTTTATGATTGTCTGGCAGTTTGAGTATTTTTGCGGCCTACTCAAATGTCCTTACTTTGGTATTGTTTGTCGGTTCGTTGAGCTCCTCAAAGTTCTGAGTTGAGCTTCGCGATGACTGACAAATGCTTGCACTGTCTGGACAGGTCCACTCGAATTTGTGTGTTGCTTTCTTCAAAAAGCTCATCCCAGACATAAACGTACATGGTTCTCATATGATTTAACCAGTACACATTGTATGGATTTGAACACTTTAAAAGAGACTTCGACCTCTGAGTTTGTTTCGGTGTTTCTTCTGAGGTTAGTCAGCTTGGAAACACCGGCCTCATCTAGCTTAAACTGACAAAAAACATTGACGTGTAAAAGTGTTCCTTGTAACCTATTTACTGAATAAACATCATTTATCATTTATAACCCAAACACAGACGAGTAACGTAAATAAATTAATTTGGAATATGGGGGTCACTTTTGGAATGCTTTTTTTTTCAAACTGTACCGTGCGATATATCAAATGGAAGCGCATTATGAAGGTCTCTAATAAATTTTTTACATCATTTTAAAATAAACGAACAACCATTCCCCCCCACCCCCTTATCTCCGAAATTACTGAGTATACAAATTATTTTTTATAGATGACCTATGAGAAGTCTATATTTTACAAACTTTATATTAGCTTGCTTTGGTTTTGTGTACATCCGGTTACAAATTACTAACCCAAAACCTTGCAAAATCCTGGCAACTTGACATTTCATCAAATAAATATTGTTTAGTCTGCATAACCTTTACTTACTCTATTATAAAATACATGTCAAATAAAGTAAACAAACACCACTATTTTATTTACGAAATAGTTGCTTTTTACCCTTTCTCTAAGCTAGCATGATAATTTGAATGAGACACATCCATGTTAACGTGTGTTTCGTTCTTCTAACGTCCTTACAGTTTTCGACTCAATAGTAGTACCTACTTATTCATGAGCTTCTCTTCATGTGTATGTTTCGCAAATTCCTCGCTAGTTTCAACTCCCGTCAAAGCTGGAGAACAGATAAATCAGCAATGTAGGTGAGTGAAATGATGAAATGATGCGGAGGAATGAAGAAAATGTCGTGAGGAAAGTCTTGTGTACGGATGTGGATGGCTATAAGAGTAGGGGAAGGCCAAAGAAACGATGGTTTTTTTTTTTTTTTTTTTCGTTGCCCCACACTAGGAATATTCCTGTATCGTGGGTGCGTTCACAAACATGTAAATTCACATACACAAGACACCCAGACCCGGAACAACTATCTGACGGTCATACAAATATTTGTTCCGTGCGGGGATCGAACCCGCGACACGCAGCGCAGCAGCCGAACGCTCAACCACTGCGCCAACCGTGCCGTCGGTTGGACTGTGTGAAAGAGGATATGGGTAAAAAAGGGGTGACTACAGAGATGACGACTAATAGAGGAGTATGGAAGAAACAGACATGTTGCGCCGACCCCAAATAAATTGGGATAAGGGCAGGAGAATGATGTAGATGAGTGAAATGACGGCGCGTAATTTGATATTTTTTTTTTTTCAAATTAACATGAATTTGATATTTTAATGAACCCCAGCATTCTTCTCACAATAAGACGAAAGAAGGAAGATACCTACCAATAAAACTCATGATAAAAGTATGACAAGCCTCGTCACTAATAAACCCTTCATGTTGTAAACACCGCAATGCAACTATAAAATGTATAAAGCCGTATAACCTACGCTATAAGGTAGGTAATTATCACCAGTAGCAAATTCTACCTAGAGGCCCCTTTTTTGTGGGGGTGGGAAATCATCTAATGACTTCTCCCGCTCTGGGTGGAGCGGGAGGGCGTGTCAGACTCTTACTGACTAAAACCCACCCCTGTTCCTTCCCTGCCTGAGTGCCCAGGGGAGCGGTAAATCTGTTACGAATTTATCCGCTACGCCTGCAGGCACCAGCCATGATGGGCCCCGTCAGTGGTGGCTGACACTAATCTCTTTGAGGCGCGCGTGGAACACTACGCGCCGTCGACTCTCGGGCCTGGTGCTGATCGGACGGCGAGCTACCCACTGCTCGCCGTCCGCAGGCCCGGGTATCAAGAGGCCCACTAAAATCTTTGTAAAATGAGAACGAATGAAAACTTCTTTGACCATTTTTCTCACAAGCCCGGCCCTTAGGTAGCGATGGGCCCATAGGACCTACATTGTCGTTATGGATAATCGGGCCAGTGGCAGTTTACTAAAAAAATCTAATTATCTAATAACCAATAAATATTGGACACGTGTTTTTTCTTTAGTCACGTAAACAAAAAATGAGGGCGATATAGTACTTACCTACGTTGAAATTTCGCGTGACGTCACGCTGCGCGACACTTTTTACCACCAAAGTGACGTAACGAGCGTGGGCTCGCGAGACGATCTCCGGCCACCGTAGACCCGGGCCTGCGGACGGCGAGTTTTGGGTAACTCGCCGGACGATCAGCACCAGGCCCGAGAGTCGACGGCGCGTAGTGTTCCACGCGCGCCTCAAAGAGTTGTCAGCAAAAGGACGGGGCCTGCCACGGCCAATGTCTGCCCGGGGGTTGAGGATAAATTCGAAAGAGTTACCTCGCCCCTGGGCATTCAGGGCAGGGAGGAACAGGGGTGGGTTTTAGTCAGTAAGAGTCTGACACGCCCTTCCGCTCCACCCTAGAGCGATAGAAGTCATAGGATGATTTCCCACCCCCCAAAAAGGCTCGCATCAAAGTTAGACTCCTGAACTTTGATGCGTTTTATCTTTGTCATTTTTTGTTGGCTTGGTAAAGCAAAATATGCGTGACCATTATTTTTTGGTTATTTAACTGACGGACTTTTTAGATTTTTTTAGTAAACTACCCCATTGGTTTGATATAAGAATCTTGACTTGTTTTTGTACGTCTAAGCAGCCACAACAATGCGCGGGGTCCGTAGCATTTGCTACTCTTGATACGTGGCTTATCCAGCACTAACTATTACAAAAGCTTTACGCCATAACGGGAAACAAACGTCAAATGTGTCACAGTATTGATAGCTCTGATGTTTAATTGCCGAGAAATGGCGTACCTACACTAGGAAATACCGATGCGAACATCGAACACACGTAAACGGTCATTGAGTATTATTTACCGTGGCTATTAATTCTGTTGACCATCGCCTTACGGTTGTAGTGTACGCTTCGCTTGATCCGGTCAATGAAAACTTTGAGGCAGAAGTAGAAGTTGTACTATAAAGTTGGTAAAACTAGGAGATACATTTTTCAATTTGTAGAGATCTAGAATGAAAACAGAGCCCGATCGACCGCCAGATCAAGAGTCGCAAGTGGAGATGGATTGGCCATACGCTCCGTAGGGATCTCCAATACCCAAGAAAGCATTGGACTGGATTCCCCAAGGACAAGAAAGCGTGACGCACCCTCTCACAGAGAGGAGGCGTGTGCCCCAGAGTGGCGACATTACAAGGCTGATGATGATGAAGAAAGCGTGGCCGTCCCCGCCAAACCTGGTGTCGCACCGTGTTGGTAGAAGCAGCAACGGAATGACGTGAAGCTACGTGAAGCGTGACCGTTCGCGATGGAGGACTTCTGTGGACGCCTTCTGCGCCATCTGTGGACATAGGACACTAATTCAGTTAGTCAAAATGAAAAGACAGAAACGAAAAGATTTGCAGGGGCATACGGCCACATACGAAGTACACAAGTAGATGTAACGTAACACAAAACATCGCGCTGACCAAGTTCATCGCCCTATTTTCTTGAACATGTATAAAAGCCTGACAACAACAATCGGGCAGTTGCCCATGATACAAGACCCGTCTGGTAAGAGGATACTCTCTTTTCAATGTATGTTGTGAGTCTTAACTCCTTGTTCTACCTCTACATTTTGAATTGTAGCCGAAACCTTAGCTTAGAGTACACTTGGATGATTTCCCACCCCACAAAAAAAAGTACACTCCAGGGTTGCGGGAGTGGTGGTGGACAAATTCGAAACAGAGTTACCGCGCCGCTTAGCACTCAGGGCAGGGTAGGAACAGGGGTGGGTTTTCATCAGTGGGACTCTGACACGCCCTCCCGCTCCACCCAGAAGCTCCGTGAGAAGTCATCTGATGTTTTCCGCGTATTCTGCAGCTAGCCCCTCAATAATAATAACAAACTCTAACGACCGCGCCATTCTAACTGACAGGACCATTCACTACAATAGATCACTCTCCAAGATAAAGTAAACAAAATCACATACCTGATAGATATTTCAGTCCCCAACACGCATAACTTACAAAAGACCATAGGAGAGAAAATAAGCAAATATGCAGAACTTAAAGAAGAAGTGACTAGAATTTGGAGGCAATAAAAAGTATATGCCGTGCCCATAGTTGTCTCCACTACAAGGGTTATACCCAACCATCTCCACCATAGCCTCAAATTAATGAAACTGAAAGATTCAATTTACATAACACTCCAAAAAGCTGCAACTTTGAATATTTTTAAAATAGTTAGAAAGTTCATGCAGATAGAGGAAAATGAAATTTCTCCTCAAAACATACACTCTACAGCTTAGTGTACTCACCACACGCTACATTGACTTGGCCTGAAACTGTCCATGTTTTTCCCAAATAATAATAATAATTTTATTAAAACACTTCAAAGATATACAAAATCAGTGTTGCCCTGGCTCTTGTACAAGGACATCCTGTATCACAATTAAAATAAATCGGGCTTACCTTTTAAGTTTTGAACACGGCATATGAGCTGTTGTCGTCTAGCTTATGTAAGCAGGAGATTGATTGACGTTTGAAGAGGCTTTGTTAGAAATTCAGATAGGAGACAAATCAGAAAAAGTATTACTTACCTACTCAACTTTTTGCAGACAATTTATCGATCCCTATGATAAGCAATTAATACTAACAACCTAATTTTTTCACCTTCAAACGAACCTCAGGAATTCCGACCCGATATAACTGATCCGATTTCCGGAGTTACGGTACCTTTAACACGGATTTATACGAGTTAAAGCCAACCGCAAATGTCAGGTCCGGTCCGGTCCGGCCATATACGGGGGCCGATCGCCGGATGTCCGATTGTTGGTATGATATCAGTTGGCCTTGGCCCATAACCGGCTTCCTCGACTTTCACCCCTTTTTGCCATTTATTGAAGTTAATTGCATAACGTGGCTAAATGATGTGCCCCCAGGTTAATTTGTTGAACTATCGAATAAGTTTTGATTTATTAGGCTTGCAAAAGTTGATAGGTCTTGTTCATTTTGGCTTTGCTTTATTTTATACTAACGAGTAAGGAATCTGGCCAGGTTATCCTGAAACACAATGGGGTATTTTACTAAAAAAATAATAATTAGTCCGTCAGTGAAATAACCAAAAAGACGTGTGGCACTCGGAGACTGCCGCGGTAAAGCTAGCATTTTTTATCAAGTTATGCAATTATAATTATTTATTTATTTTATTTATGCAGTTTTTTTTTCCTTTGTTTTTTTATTTCTTTGATATTAATTCAAGTTACACTTTTTACACGCACGTAAGAAGTTACACTTCTTTGGCGTAACAAGATAAATATCATCATCGTCATTATCATCGTCATCGTCGTCATCGTCATCGTCATCTTCATCGTCATCGTCATCGTCATCGTCATCGTCATCGTCATCGTCATCGTCATCGTCATCGTCATCGATAGATGGCAAAACTAAAAAGTATCACCGCTGTGCCGGTCGGAGTGAGGGGTTTCATTTTCGTTACGAAATTTCTGGATTCGGTCTCCACGCTCAAGACCCGCGATAGAAGCTATGCAATAGCTTAAAAATATTTTACACGTATTTTTTCTTTCGCCACATTTTTTTCCACCAAAGTGACGTAACGAGCCCTCACTCCTGAATGTGATGCGTTTTATCTTTGTCATTTTTTATTGGTTTGGTAAAGCAAAAAATACGTGTCGAATATTATTTTTTTGGTTATTTAAGTGACGGACTGTTTAGATTTTTTTAGTAAAATACCCCATTCTGCGTTTGTTTGTTTGCTCAGGGGATACCCCTTTACAGGGTCCTCAGGCGACGGCAAGGCGGGATGTGCCCTAACAGGTATTGCTGCCCAGGGATTTTGTGGATAAATTCGAAACAGAGTTACCGGGCACTCAGGGCAGGGAAGGAACAGGGGTGGGTTTTAGTCAGTAAGAGTCTGACACGCCTTCCCGCTCCACCCAGAGCGGGAGATGTCATTGGATGATTAAACACAGTACAAAAAAAAATACAGGCAAAGGGGGTTCCATGAACCCTCTTCATGTACTGATGATGATCACCGGGTTGGGTTTAGTGAGTTAGAAATCCCACACTCCTCAGTCTTTCCCCCAAAAGTTCAGATGCGTTTTGGTTTCCCCAGACAAAAAAAAAAAATACTCCGTAAGCGTCGCTAAATCTACAGGTCTGTGCTACTCGTACTTAGGGTGGAAGCCTAACTTTTGAAGGGTGTCCATAGATACTCGTAAGAAGATGGTGAATTGAATTCGTGATCACTTTGATCATGACGCGCGGACAATACTTCTTATTTCTTTGAAGAATTTCTATAATATGAAGTGCCTTGTTACATATTGTAGCACCGCAGGGCTCCAATAAGGCATGCAGGGCTCCAGGGGTGCTCTATAATTTAGGGCATTGTCTCACTCGCTGGCTACGCGAGAGTGTGGTGTATGAGAGTGACTGGCTAATATGAGGAGTGTGATAAAAGAAAGAGAGATAGACTGAGGATTATTATATTAATTGGAAAATAGCAACATGTGCCCTCGTCCACGGGCGAACTCAAGTCTGACATAAAACAAATGTGTCGCCTATTCTTTTATATTCCATCGACTCTCCAATATTATCAACTGCCAGCTAAAAGCCGGTACAGACCCGCTGAGTTTAGGCTGTGTCTACAATCGCCACAATATTTACTCTCACCCCGAGTTCTAGTCTTCACGGTTCATTCGGGTTCAAGAACGAGCTGTATCAAAAGGAAAACTTTCCTCTCGCACTATTATTGCTTCAGCCTTCAGGCATTCCGGTCACAATTGTTGTGAGGTTTACGACCTGCGAGGGTTTACTGGCAACTAAGTAACATTGCATAGCGTTTTTATATTTTCTTTGCACGTCGAGCTAACCGAAAATAATAGTGGTTTAGGTTATAAGGTAAACTATGTTCAAGGCGGAAAACCAGAGGTTGTAGCAGAACCAGCCTTCTTTGTTTGGAATAAACAGAGGGTTGGTGCTAGGGGGATGAGGTTTTGATTGAGTTTAAATATTTAGTCAAATTTTGTCTTTAGTGAAAATCTATAAAACAATGCAACTGCATTTTACTCATTATTTACTTTATAAGAAACCTTATTTGTTCTTTAGAAAGAGTCCTAATATTCAGCGACATAGAGGAGATTGATTTTATTATTGAAGGAGTGGAATTCCATGCCAGAGTCTGTATTCCTGTGAACCTGGGAGGTTTTAAATCAAGAGTTATTTCTAGGCAAGCGTTCTCAATCTTCGACCGCACCATCGCTTACCATAAGGTGAGATAGTGGTCAAATGCGTGCCTATCAATACTAAAAAAGAAAAAAAATACCGAAGGTATTTCTTTTCAGGCTCTAGTCTGAACTACAAAAATGCTGCCCCTGAAATCTAACTGAAAATACTTTTGTCTAGGTTTGCGCAAAGCCTTAACCTTCTGATTTTCCTTCCCTACGCTTCTCAGTCTACATATTATTTAAGCTTTCCGTGACTGATTGAAGATTAAATAATTACCCGCGTAGCGCAGTAGGCGATGCAGGCAAGTTTATGCAGCACTAGCTTCGCCCCGCGGCGTTCTCTGTCTGCTGCTCACTTCCTAACCGAGGAAACTTGGAATTAGTTGTTTGAAGCGTTAATCTGTATAATTTTCTTATCATCGTTTCAATTCAGGAACCTATTTTCACAATGTTCCGATATGCTTTATACTTCGTAACTCGAAAATTGAAAATAATGTGCACAAAACATTTTATCTATGTTCAGTTAAGTTTTTAGGAGGTGGTCAAACTAAAATCCTACGCAAAGTTAGTTGATATTTGTTTCGCGATCTCTGGGTTGGGGCAATTCCTGAATAGGGGTCATTGTACTCAAAATAGTTTTTTTTTTCAGGAATTACATCTTGTATAACTCATCTACAACACTATTCAGCTATATAGTCCACTGCAAAACTATCAAGCTATATAATAGGAGCGGAACCGTACCGTCTGTTGTCCGTGTATGGTGAACCAGGCTATGGTTGGTTAGTTTTTATTGACGATGCGGGAACATGACTACTCGGTTGTAGAATGAGGGTAGAATGGTGTTTCAACAGCAGCTGATTGTACCGTTAGCTATATTTAGTATGATTTGTGGAAGGAAATGTTTATTTATTTAATTCTTCATGCACAGTAGGTACAGAGGGAGGGGGGGGGGGCATAAATTAAACGCGATTAAAATTCTTCAAATTCAAAAGGAACAGAACAGAACAGGATTGAAGTGAATGAAGTGGAGTTTCTCTTTCATATCTTTTCTGGTCAAATATTTGCATTGCCATTTAACGCGGCAATGCTGCCTGTGTTTGCACTTTTCCCGTTGACAGCGATGTGGACGAATTTTTCGGTGTGCATTAAGTTTACTGATGTTGGCATAATAATTTTGAGCGATAGCGTTGGGTACACAATACATTATTTTGATATAATTTATACTTGACTTTGAGACCTGGCTATCAGAAGTTATGTTACATTAAATACAAACTAATCTATCTTTGTCGTCACTATTTATTTTATTCTAATCAGTCATAGTTAACTTAGCCAAAGTTTAGATCAAAAGCGACCTCCTTTAGTTACAGTCCTCATCAAAAGGCTTAAAGTCACCCAAAGGGAAATGGACAGGGCAGTGCTCGAAGTTCCTTTGCGTGATCGAATCAGAAATAAAGGTATCCGCAGGCGAACTAAGGTTACCGACATAGCCCGAAGAATCGCCAAACTTAAGTGGCAGTGGGCTGCACAATGCTCGCAGAACAGATGGTCGATGGGGCCGAAAAGTTCTGGAGTGGCGACCGCGTACCGGCAGACGCAGCGTTGGAAGGCCTCTTACAAGGTGGACCGATGACCTGGTGAGGGTCGCGGGAATACGATGGATGCGAGACGCACACAGATAAATTTAATTAATTTTAATTATTAGACATTTCTATTAAATTTAATTAATTTTAATTTTTAGACATTTATATTAAACCAGCTTTTGCCCGCGGCTTCGCCCGCGTGGATGTCGAAAAATATCCGACAGGAACGTACTACCGAGATTAAAAAGTAACCTTATAGGTTAATTCAGGTTAAAAACTATATGTGTGCCAAATTGCATTTAAATCCGTTCAGCCGTTTTTGTGCAACCGAAATTGTAATAAAGACTATATATATATTGAGGCATATATTTTGGGTTAGTATTCAAAATTTCTAATACCTCCAAGAATATGTGTACAAGGTTTCATGATGATCGGTTAAGTAGTTTTCGTGTGAAAGCGTAACAAACAAACTTACATTCACATTTATAATATTAGTATGATTAGTAATTAGTATGATATCAACTTTTCAATTAATACCTTACATTACAGCAACAACCAGTAACCAGTGGCGACCACAAATAGCTAAGCCCCGTGGCACACTAATGTGATTCGCGATAGCTATCTACATCTACAGAAGTACAGACAGTTGATTGAGTGCGATGTTGAAGGCATTAGACGGAGTGCAGTGCCCTCCAGATTGGATCTGATTGGACAGTTTGGAGATAGAAGAATGTGGGATTTTGTGATTGGTTTTTGTTCGTTTTTTTTTTGTAGCAATTTTGCTTTACTGGGTTTTTTTTGTTGAGGGTATTATCAAATAACTTCTCCCGGCTGGAATGGCAAGCCGTGTCAGACTCTTACTGACTAGCACCCACCCCTATGCCTTCCCTGCCCTGAATGCCCAGGGGTGCGGTAACTCTGTTTCGAATTTATCCACAACCCCTGGGAAGGCATCGGCCATGACGGGCCCCGTCATATTTTGCTGTCAACTCTTTGAGGCGCGCGTGGAACACTACGCGCCGTCGACTCTCGGGCCTGGTGCTGATCGCACGGCAAGTTACCCACCACTCCCCGTCCGCAGGCCTGGGTTACTTTACTGTGCTAGGTGATTATTTCAAATTTTTGACCTGTCAGAGCCTTTAGACAAAATACTTTTCTGTAAACGTTAACGCTAACGCTTCGTGCAAAATGTATGGCAAAGACATTACTGGGCGTGAGTCACGTGACAGTTCTCTGTCTAACGCTTCGTGCAAAACGTCGTCGCCATACATTTTGCACGAAGCGTTAGCGTTAACGTTTACAGAAATGTATTTTGACTAAGGGGGCTGAACTGAGTTTGTAGATACGTTTTTGTGCGATTGGTTTGTTTTTTTACCCGACTGGGCGACGCAAGGGAGAGTAATGTGTTTATCAGCCTATATGTATGTATGTATTTGTTCCTTTGTGGCACTATATGTAGAGACCAAACGCGTGGGCCGATTTTGATAATTCTTACGTCAATTGATTCGTCTTAATCTTGCGAATGCTACTAAAGACGTGACAGTAATAAATATAGAATATGGCGACAACCAAACCAGAGGTATCAAAATAAAGGATTTGAGGAGGCGATTCCAAAATATATTTTTGGAATCGCCTCCTCAAATCCTTAAAACTCACTAAAATGTAGAAAATAAAAAATTGAATATTTTCAAAAAACCCGACTAAAAAACAACCAAAAGCAGTCTGATGCAGTTGGTGGCATGAAATCAACAATTGAACTAAAAAATTGCCACCAACTGCATCAGACTGCTTGAAAAGAGACTTGTTTGGAACTTATTAGTTGTTTTTAAGTCTACAAAAAAAAAAAAATGAATATTATTATTTTTTGTAGCAGTTTTGCTTTACTGAGCTGCCTAGTTGATGGTTAAGCGTGTTTTTGGGCTGTTAGCACGGACTTATATAAATTTTCGTTTTATTTAATAGACCGGGCCTATTAAATAAAACTGTCAGGTGACAGGAAGCTATCTACAGACAGCAGTGAAGAAAATGAGTAAATTTTGCAAATGTTTGAAAAGTATGTCGTATTGTCAGTTATATTATTATAAATGGAGTCCAGAAATTACCTACTTACGAGTAAAAAATTATCAATAGCGTCCTCTTTGTGTGGTCGGAGCCTTTAGACAAAATACTTTTCTGTTAACGTTAACGCTAACGCTTCGTGCAAAATGTATGGCAACGACATTACTGGGCGTGAGTCACGTGACAGTTCTCTCCGCAGGTAATGTCGTTGCCATACATTTTGCACGAAACGTTAGCGTTATTATAAAAGTTACTTGGCTAAGGGGGCTGATCTTCGATTACAGCAAACCTATTATTTCTTAGGGCTATTCGCTAAAGTTTACATTGCACTTTCACAGAAATAAACGGACTACTAACACTTCGTTTACTCTATTATCATTGGTCTATAACAAATACAGCTTCACCGACATACACCGATTCTAAGTAAAGTAAGTCTATCTCCGATTGAGGCTCCCAAAATTTGGAAAAGGGGTAATTGGGTTTTCCGATCCCAAAATTCTCATTTATAGTCCGGAATGAGAATCGTGAATCGTGTTGGTCCGACCGCTATCGCATTGGGATCTATTAGGCGCCAGCGGTCGGATGAATATCGGAATATTACAAAGAAATGGAACGCAGATCGGATATTTTGATGACAGTTTTGCTGTGATGCTAGTTTGTGTAAGTACCGTTTTATGTAGTTTTATAACAGTTAGGTTACTCATTATTTAAATCTTTATCCTAACTAATAAAAATGCGATAGAATGTTTGTTACCTTTTCACGCCAACAACAAGATCACTGAACCGATCATTGTGAAATTTTGCATAATACATACCTATGCGTTAATATAGTATAAAGTGTTAAAAAATTAACCCTCGAAACTTTAAGGAGTGCTTTGGACCATCGAACTGAATAACTTTTACTATGGGACCAACTTTGAAATCACAAAAAAAAAATCAGCTGTTGCCTACATTTATGTTCGCAAAACTCGTCAAAATGTACGGAACAGATGGTCCAAAGCACTCCTTAAAGTTTCGAGGGTTAATTTTTTAACACCTTATATACATATATGTTGTTAAAAAAAAAACCGGGCAAGTGTGAGTACGACTCGTGCATGAAGGGTTCCGTACCATCGTAGAAGATTATACGCGTCTACTTGTTGCCATTATTAAGATCGAGCAAAAAAAAGGAAAAAAAAACACGTTTCTAGTAGGGGAGCCCCCTTTAATTTTCATTTTATTTTTTGATAAAGCGGCAACAGAAATACCCATTCTGTGAAAATTTCAACTGTCTACTTATTACGGCTCATGACATCGGAGGCTTAGTAATAGGGTCCCGTTGGTTACCCTTCGGATACGGAACCCAGAGAAAGGGTACAGATAAGGATTTACGCTACCTTTCATCCAGAAAAAAAGCACTTGTTTCCGAGGGAAAACACAATAACTATCGACGCCGACGGTCACTTGCTTTAGGACGCTAGACAGCGCTACATTGTATGTCTTTCGAATCATTTTGCTCCCGTGCAAAACTAGGGCGCGTCGCTAGTAACATAATCATTTTGTTCATCAAACAAACTAGGAAAGTACCCATATTATGATTCAAATGAACTCTAAAAAAAAATTATGAAGTAATTCTTGACTCGGCTGTCGTAACTTGATGAAACCCCATAAATAATGAATAACCATGAGAAAGTGACGCGTTCCAATATTATGTATGTATTTAAAAATAAACAACTATAAATAATAACAGATTTGCATGGTATGACACAATCCGTTTTTGTCAATAACATAAGTAGGTACCTTGAAATTATCATAAATAAACTTGATTTTTTTTTGGAAGGTTGGCCTGCGCCAACCACTACTGGTTAGCACGGAACAAAAATTTGTATGGCCCACATAATTTTTTTCCGTCTGTGCATACTGTCTTGTGTCGTGTCACGACACAGGAGTAATTAATAATGTGCCCACATTACACACACAGGGGGAACCTTTTAAAAAAAAAAACACAAATTACACAAACTTAGATATTTTTCCGAAAAAATAGTTAAAAGAGTCCTAACAACCTAGACGGGAAGGGGAACGGGTAGAAACTCCAGACATATGTTAGTTACGAAAATACAAAGTTGTGTGGTATACGACCTGAAGTAGTGTTTAAAGTGTTTAGCTTGCGGGTGCGTTTAGACAAGTGATGACGGTATGATGGTCCCATGAGGAGAGAATCATTTCGCTAATATACCTACGCTTCATGCATAAAGAATGTTGAAAATTGTCTTCTATAAGTATCTATGAGTTACTTGCATATACAGTACGTCATGTACGAAGAAGTTATACTTTTTCTTACTTAACCCAGAACGCCCGACGGCATGCCCGTATGCCGTACCAGATTACGCGGCTTAAGACAGTTGATTCGTTATCGTTTCTCCGGTACCTACTCGCCGAGTTCATTGCCTTGCCACTTTTCTGATGGTTGGCTACTTTTGACTCCGGCTTTCAGGTGTTGCAGTGGATGGAAATAGAGTGGGGGAGTCATCATCATCATCATCGTTCCAGCCGAAAGACGTCCACTGCTGGACATAGGCCTCCCCTAAGTGTCACCACAACAACCGGTCCTGTGAGTCTCGCATCCATCAGCTACCCACGACCCTCACCAGGTCATCGGTCCACCTTGTGGGAGGCCTTCCAACGCTGCGTCTTCCGATACGCGATCGGCACTCCACTTTTCAGCCCCATCGACCATCTGTTCTGCGAGCAATGTGCCCTGCCCACTGCCACTTGAGTTTGGTGATTCTTGGGGCTATGTCGATAACCCAAAGAATCTCTTGCGGATATCATCATTCCTGATTCGATCACGCAAGGAAACTCCAAGCATTAATTACCTTTTAGGTGACTTTAAGCCTTCTGATGAGACCCATTGTGAGCGACCACGTTTCGGTTCCATAAGTCATCACTGGCAACACGCACTGTTCATAGACTTTCGTCTTGAGACACTGTTGTATCATGGTATGTGAGACGAGAAGATACCACGCAACGCTTCAAGTTGGAGAGTATGTCCCAACAAAAGACTGTGTCGTAACAGAGTTACCGCTCCCTTGGGGCACTCAGACAAGGAAGGAACAGAGGTCACACCCCTTTTAGTCAGTAAGATTCAGTCACGCTAAAACTGGAGGCAGGTGAATCCTATCCTACTAATATTATAAATGCAAAAGTTCGGATGGATGTATGTTTGTTACTCAATTACGAAAGAACGGCTCAACAGATCTGCATAAAATTGGGCACAGAGATGGGTTATAGTCCAGAATAGCACATAGGCTATAATTTATAGTGGGAGAAGTACTAATACTACGCGGGCGAAGCCGCTGGGAGAAGCTAGTAACTTAAAAACTGTAATTTATATTATGTATCTATACAGGGTGTAAGGTAAACGCTCCCGAAAACGGAGATAAGTCACTACTATATGGCTAGTGGTGCTTAAAACGATACCATCAAAAAATCTGAAAAAAAAAACAAAAATCTATTTTTTTTTAGCATTTTGCGTACACTTTGCTGTGAGAACAGTTTAATGAAACCGTTATTTGCAGTAAAAGACACTTTTTTTCTTTACAACTTTATCATGCAATATAATATTCGTAAAATATCAGCTGACGCCCGCGCATTCCTCGAGTTCAGGGTACGCGCGCTCTCGCCGACAGCCGTGCGTCCAACGACCCCACTTCCACGCGACGCCAAAATAAAGCGTGAAATCACTGGTATCTGTTTGCATTTAGGTTGTATATAATCTACGTTCTGGCTTCAAAAGCGTTCCCCTTACACCCTGTATACATTCACGTTAACTTATATACGTATGCAATAAGTGCCAATGCTCTTTTTTTGCTTACGGTTGGCAAATTCAAATGTATACATGCCAAATAAAATTCCTGTGCTTATTAGTGCTACTCTTGCCAAAAAAGCTTTAATTAAAATGCGTGGCCCGACCACTAGCGAGTTGCGGTGCACACTTAGCTTTGCGATTTTAAACTGAATTATTTGTTTAATTAAAGCTATTCCTCTGCAACATGGCTTAGTTACATAGTCTAGTGAATTTGAATATGATAATAATTTATTTCCACAAAAGTACAATCATCAACAAATAAATATATAAGAACAGTTCAATTCAGATGATTGTACAGCTGCATTTATAATATCGGATGTAAAAAGACAGTTTCCGAAGCCGAAAGCCCCATATTCATAAATAACCATTATTTGGATCATTTATTCCACTAGACCATACCTGGGAAACCACTGGTTCTAGGTCAAAGTCGTATATTTTTTTTACTTTTTTACGCAACTGAATTAAAAGAAAAAGAAAGAAAGAAAAAAAAATATTCTGCACAGATATAACGCACATTACAGAAAAATGGATTAAATAACATAAACATACAAGAATGCTAAAAGCCTCGTATTCAATCAATGTAAGTCTTCTGTTCATTCTAAGTGAGTTGAATTCTAAGTGTTATTAGTTATTACTAATCTTTTATCCAAACAAACTACCTGAATTTTCGATATTTTACGAATTTGAAATCGAATTGTTCGAATTTGTAGTTACGAAAACGCAATAAATATCAAACGTATCCGACAAGTACCTACGTGGCTTAGAACAAAAGGGCGGGGTTTAACTCCACTTGTCTGTGTTCGCGTTACATTGCGCGGAATAAAAAATAGTTTTAGTTTTCGTACCTAAAAATAGAAGTCGTTTCCCGGTAATCATTTTTGCTCAAAACTACTTTGTTGTACGGAGTATGCGTAGTTAACGGCTCTGTGATGTGTCTTTTTACACCCTGTATTTATGAATTGACACACAACTGCGCTGCACACAACTACATACTGACTCCCAAACATGCTCGTATTTTGAGAGTCTATGTGGATGCTGTCTAGCTTAAGTTAAAAGCTCCAGGGTAGCCCGCGAAATTCAAATTCTCTTACGTTTTTTGCAATTTGCAGGTCAGTATCAATGCAAGTTGCAGGGCTGTATGTTGCTCAAAATATGTTTCGCGGCCGTAGCAAGTACGTATTTACAGAACTGTAATCATTAAAATCGTCAATACAACTCTCTCAGAATTGATGCCAAATCATCATCTGCCTAGCCTTTTCCCAACTATCTTGGGGTCGGCTTCCAGTCTAACCGGATACAGCTGAATACCAGTATTTTACATGGAGCGACTGCCTATCTGACCTCCACAACCCAGTTACTGGGTAATACGATACCCCTTGGTAGGACTGGTTGTCAGACTTTCGGGCTTCTGACGACCCGTAACGACTATCAAAGACAGCCGGGACGAACGGCTTAACGTGCTTTCCGAGGCACGGAGGAGAATTGATGCCAAATGTAGTATTTGAAATTATGTGCCAATTGTAAGATAAATGGTTGATAGCAAGTTTATGTGTGCAACAAAAATTGAAAATATGACCTGTGTTTAACAAATTTAGCTTATTGAACGCCAAAATAATGATATACAATAAAAATAACCTCGGGCGCCAGGCGTCAATAAATAAATTAACACAGTAACTACCTGGATAGAAGACTGCGAATTTCAAATTGCGAACACTACTGAGCTCTTTAAGAGACAACAATCAAAATACTTACCGCTTTTAACAAAAGAAAAAATACATATTAGACATGCGTCTCCATGTCCATTTTGAATAAATGATTCCGCAGAAATCAATTGTAGAACATAATGCTCATTTCAAAACAGGGCTCCAGTCGCCGGACATTTGTGAACTGGGCACAATTACACCATGTTTCCCATGGATTTAAAAATTATTGCTTCAAAATAACACATGAAATCATAACTTTTGGCATAAATAAATTGCAAAAACGTAAGAAAATTTGAATTTCTGGGCTACCCTGGAGCATTCACCTTAAACCATTTTATTTTTGTCAAGCATACCATGCTTAGGAAACAAAGAATGTACAATTTTAAGTTTTAGATATTTACGATTATCTACTTTTTTTTTGATACGTATATTTCAATTTTTTTATAAAATATAGGTACTTGTCAACCGTAATCGTGAAGTTATATATTATCTTTGATTGTCTATAGTTCAGGACTTTAGTGTTTTTAGGATTCCGTTTCCGAACCTACGAATGAAAAAACGGAACTCTTGTACTGATTTTGGTACACACACGAATATCTGTGACCACGGATCACGGACGTGTAACGTAAATAAATTAATTTGGAATATGGGGTCAGTTTTGTACTAGTCTTCAACTACATATTACAAATGACATTTATCAAAAGAAAGGGCTTATTGCGAGGGTCTTTTTTTATATATAAAAAAAATCATGCTTCACAAAATACTCCATCGTTTCTGAAAGATTAAAAGTTACTCGACTAAAAATAAATAGTACTTCAAAGAACTAAATCGCGTGTGTGTATCTTACTTACCGTGGGTAAATAGTCAGCCCAGATAATATAGCCATAAATGCAATAAAGATAAACAACATACCTACTGTGAACTAGATTCTATTTAAAGTTCAAAGAGTCAAGAGATCAGGAAATTATGTTTTAATGCAAACGAGGAAACAGTTTAACTGGTAATAAACAGCGAAACGGCTCAGTTACTGGGCTTCGTCGCGTTACATGTGAACATATCTGTCAATTAAGCTGGGGAACTATATTTGAAGTCCGTTTAAAATGCTGTTAAAACTGTTGCAGCTGGGTTCATTTCATTTTTAACTGATTTAAAAATAAGGAGGAGGTTCTCAATTCGACTGTACTTCTTTTTTATGTGTGTTAATTCAGAACTTCTTTCTAGGTGAACCGATTTTGATGATTGTTTTTATAATTGTTAACACAAAAAAAGTATTTTGAATTTTTAAGTGTACCCCTTCAGAGCGCAACAGCGTGATTAATAGTGATTATTAGTTGGTCCAAGGTATCCTCTTATTTGCATACCATGATGTTTAAATATATATATACCATACCCTTAGAATGCATAGCAACACCTTAAATCACACAGCTTTTATTACTGCGCTTGTCCACTAAATCATTGACGCTCCGTTCTCAATTTCTCATACCAAACCAGGGCGCGTAATATTAACTGTAAGTATTAATACCGTAGACATTTATAGCGTTCAGGGGTGCCGACTTCGTGGGTGCTTGGGGGCTCTAGCATCCGCCAGACGTAAAAAGTGGGTACTGAGCGTCCACGACCAAAGGCATAGCAACCTGCCGTATTTTCTTGAGACAAACTCTATAGTCCTCTAGCTTGCCATCCCGGTGGGTTGCTAAAATTTTCGAGCTGACTTCATTTGCTCTAGCAGTTTATTGCTGTTTTCATAGAAAACCAAATTAAGGCTCTATTAGCTGCCAATGACATTGAATGGTTAGCTTGCGTGTTCTGCGCTGAGCTCACGTAACGCGTCGTATGTCCACCCAGTAATAGGACTCGCCCATCAAGGAGCGCTGTCCGAAATTAGACGCATTATTAATTTATTACACATAAAACAACAAGTATTAAACTAAAACTCTGAGACTAAATTATAAATAATTAAATGATCTATAAAATGGTGAAGGTTTCTTAAAAATACACTTTATAGTTTTTGCGTAATTCTCAATTTTTTATCCGCGTTAGACATAACTTTACAAATTAATTAGACCATGTTATAAAAACATAATTTCAAATATTCTGAGATCAAAATAACAATGGAAATTGTCTAGAGTAACATATATTTTTTTCAAAGAAATAAAACTAGTCGTATAGACGTGATGTTTAATTAAAAACCATTAAAAGTCGTATCATTGCGCCTTAAACAATTTTATAAATAAGTGGTTGGTCGTATTTACAAACTTATATAATGGCGGGATTGCCACGTTGTATGGCAATTAAATCATTAGATATCATATTAAAAACTTTTCTTTTTAACATTTGACGCTGGGCGCACAAACATTAAATACACTAGATAATGAAATTTAATCGGTGGTCGGTGAGCATTTTACCAGTTATTTTAAACGAGCCATCTCATGAGTTGAGCACCCACGAGATATTCTAAAAGCGACCGCCTCTGATTGTGTTCAAGGGTTTATAGTTCCTTCAATACAGGTATGCTTGAAGAGTTGGGAATGGAATCGTAGAAATGTGAATGAGGGAAGGAGGCTTGGAAAATTTCGAGGTTATGCTAGAATGTTATTCTTATTTTAGGGTGATCCGTTGTTTGACCTACCAGGTCTTGACTCATGATCATTCATCATTCTCCTGACCTTACTCCAATTTATTCTCTCCGCCTTCTGCGAAGCAGTAATGCTCGCGAAGGCGGAGGCGGGACGCATGAGGGAAGCTCAACGGAGTGCCCCTCACGGCCCCGGCCGCTACCACCGCAGGAGAGGTACTGGGCGTACTGGGAGTATGACGTCGCGAGACGATCTCCGGCCACCGTAGACCCGTGCCTGCGCATCGGACGGCGATGGGTAGCTCGCCGTCCGATCAGCACTAGGCCCGTGAGTCGACGGCGCGTAGTGTTCCACGCGCGCCTCAAAGAGATGATTGTCAGCCACCACTGACAGGGCCCATCGTGGCCGGTGCCTGCATGCCTAGGGGTAGCGGATAAATTCTGAAAATGAGTTACCGCACCCCTGGGCACTCAGGCAGGGAAGGAACAGAGGTGGGTTTTAGTCAGTAAGAGTCTGACACGAAGCGGGATAAGTCATTGGATGATTTCCCACGAACCACCAAAAAAAAAATCCCAATTTATTTGGGGTTGGCGTACCATGTCTTTCTCTTCCATACTTCTCTATTAGTCGTCATCTCTGTAGTCACCCCCTTTTTACCCATATCCTCATCATACAGACTAATGATATAATTAAGAATTTATACATCTGTCTATTGTTGCGCGACTCCCGGGAAGCAATTTTTATTCAAGTCACGCATTGTAGGAAAATACATCAACTTTTTACTGATTTAACAAAAGCAAGTTATAGGATCAAACTTTGATGGGAGTTTGAATTTATAACATTTTGTAGCTATCTTTCAGGTTACCTAAAAAGCCAAAAATTTACATTGAATCTGAAAGTGAGAATTTCCGAAAAATATGTAAGTAGGTACCTAACATTTTTTTCCCCATTGAATTTGATCATTATATATTTTTTTAAGAGTGTTATACAGACAGAATTTATTTATGTACATAAAACAAAAATATACCTATCTAACTTAACTATATAAACACAAAAAAATTACCTAACTAAAACAAAAAATAATCTAAAACATGGCGTCGAAAAATTCCTCCACATCACTTTCGGCTGGTAATGTGCCGAAAAGGCTGGCGGCATTGCCAAGTTTTATGGCAATGCTTATTCTCTGTCCAAGGAAAAATCTTACAAGAAAACAAAGACATGCCATCCGGTCTCTTGCCATCGTCGCGTGCCAGGCCATGGCGTTCTAATACAGCCGGATCGCTGACGGCGACACGTCGAATGATGTTGTTAATATTCGCGTGCCGCGCTATGTGACCTGCGCTTCGGCTGCATGACAGGCCGTGGTGTGTGAAGGCTGTTGACAACTTCGCCACAGTGGCAGCGATGAGAAGAAAAACAGGGAGCGCCTATTATAGACGTAGGGCAACAGCAAGGCGAAAAGTAGTATCGTCAAATTAATTTGCTAGTACCTAACTTAAAAAAAAATAACACAAAAATGGAATATTCAAATGAAAATACACGAAATCAACTCACCATATAAATTAACACTAGGTCTAGAACAAACCCAACAGCCCATAAGCATAAAACAATTAACTAAAATAATGGTATGTTTTCATCGCTATTGTTCATGAAGATTGGGCTTAATTCATATGATTTGCATACAAGCGGAGGTCGCGGGGTCGCCTGCCGCCCGACGACTGAACTACAAGATGCGTCATTGTGTTCACGACCTTAGATAATGAGGGTAAGCAGAATGGGTGGCTTGGATTTCGACCGTTATTTACTGTTGACCTTTTAAGAGAACTGTTACGTAGATACGGTGACAGTATCCTGTGGAGAATGTCATACAATCCTTTCCATCTGATCATATCACAATAAATCTTTTTCTCAGAATATTGAGAGGTACTTTATGTGGCAGTGTAGTTAATATTTTGAACTATTTGGGAAATAAAAAAAAACCGTGCGATTAGCAGGTTATTCAAAATTTTCTTCCCGGAAGAAGGAAATGTGTGGTTGGTATTTATCCGGTCCGGACACGGTTTTTGATACATGCTATATGTAACAAAAACCGTGTCCGATCCTGAAGGGTATTATTTATTATCGTACTGCGTACACATATACGTAATCATTTAATGGATACGAGATTATTATTTATCCCCAATGAAAATAATTATTTAAAAAAAATAAAAACTTATCAAAGGCAACACTGATGAGCGCTCGAAAACGTTCACCTACAGTTTTGTGTCAAAGAAGCCGCCTTAAGAAGAAGAAGAAGTTACCTTATATGTGGGCATTGGTCGAGAGAGTGTGTCTGTATGTTATGCCTGTGAGTGTACCTATGTGGAAGTTTAATATTTAAATGTACTTGTGAGCTCCGTGTAGTTTATTTTGCTCAAACTAAGAAATTGTCTGTCATGTCAAAGTCCAGAGTGAGGATCCAATTCGCTAACGTAGTTCTGCATGTGTCAGTTGCAGAATTTTGTGTCTGTCATAAAATTTACTTTATAATACGAGTATGTAAGACCTCCTGCCTATTGTTTTACGGTAACGAACCTTTTCCCATTTTACCCTTCGACTTGACATGACACTAAGTGCTTATGGAGGTTTCGTGAAATCTTAGAGCGACAAATTACTTGAAGTATTTTTTTTAAATATTAGTTTACAGGGTTTAGAAAGGTGTAAAAAGTAAAAAATAAAAAACTTTATTTACAAAAAATATAACCGACTTCCAGAAAAGAAAATACACTAATTGGAACATAACTTCAATTTTGGCAGTCGGTGTCAAAAAAACGAAGAAACAAAACCAGAGACATCGACTTCCGAAATTAAAATTATTTTGTACATTTTTCACAAGTCGGTTCTATTTTTTGTAAAAAGCTTTTTATTTTCACTTTTTATTGCTCACGTCTATAATAAAGATTCATAAAAAAATCTGTTCGTTAGATAACTACTTAAAAAATATTGGACATGCAAGTATTTTTTCTTTTATCACGTCAACAAAAAAAAAAACCATACAGCACGTTGAAATGTTGCGTGACGTCACGCCTTGATACACTTTTATCATGAAGTGACGTAACAAGAACGCATCAAAGTTCGGGAGTGGCCACTCCTGAACTGTGATGCATTTTAATATCTTTTTTTTGGTTTTAAAAAGCAAAAAAATATGTTTCTAATATTTGACTTACGGACTAAATAGAATTATTATTTAAGTTTAACGACACTTCCAATTAATAGTACTCCCAATGTATTAAGATTTATACCGACAATATCCATTCCCGCCTGCTCATTTAAGTTAAAGCTTCCTCCTATAATGTACTCTGTGGCTTCCTCTTAAAGCCCTACAATAACATCGAGACAGCTCTGAGTACTCCTACGCACAGTTTACATACTATTCTACTTGCGTTTTAGTAAGGCATCAGCGGTCTTTGCCCTTTCCCCTTATATCTCTTAGTAGAACCGCAAACAATTCTACTTCCTACCTAATATTATAAAACTAGCTGCGCTTCGCGGTTTTACCCGCCTAGACCGGAATAAAAGCCTATATGTTAATCTAGGCTATAAGCTATCTACATACCAATTTTCATCCAAATCGGTTCAGCCGTTTGAGCGTGAAGAAGTAACAAACATACACACTCATAAACTTTCACATTTATAATACGAGTATTAGTAGGATGTAAAAGTTTGGATGGTAGTTTATTACTCAATCACGCCAGTACGGCTCATCGGATCTGGATAAATTTTGGTACAGAGATAGATTATAGTCTGGAATACCACTTCGGCTATAATTTAAAATGTGGGAAGTTTAGTACATCCACGCGAGCAAAGCCGCTGGCAGAAGTATTATTTACGTATTTTGCCATGAGTAAAACTATATTTATGGCCCACTGTGTAAAATTTTTGTTCCGCTGAAATTTTCATTTTAGTACAGTCCGATAGCCTGCGCGAAGACGCATCTTTTGACACCCCACACGTGAGCCTAGCTCTCACGAAACGTCAAAAAATTAGAGAAAGCTCCTTCAAAACAGTGCCTAACATGTTAGGTACTGTTGTACATTCATTAAAACCTTTTTTTTACTAAGCATCACAATAATGGACGCCCCATTATTATTTCTTTTTTGTGAATTTGGCTTCTAATCTGTGTGGACCTAACAAATTGTCAAAATTCAAATTCTTACAATCTCGTGAAAAACCTCTATGACAGAGGGATTTTTTTTTTTTTTTTTTTTTTTTTTTTTTTTTTTTTTTTTTTTTTTTTTTTTTTTTGGGGGGTGGGAAATCATCTAATGACTCTTTCCGCTCTGGGGTGGAGCGGAAGGGCGTGTCAGACTCTTACTGACTAAAACCCACCCCTGTTCCTCCCTGCCCTACGCGCCCGGGGGCGAGGTAACTCTTTCGAATTTATCCTCCACCCCCGGGCAGATGACAGAGGGATATAAAGCGATTTTATTTAAAATGTTTCGAAATCCTTTCCGGGTTGAAACTGTTAGTATTAATTAATAACGATCATGACAATTCAGGTTTCCGGTTTTCAAAATGAAAAATGCATGATTCTGTCAATAAATATTGGTGGATCAATGACCGTTATCACTATGCTGGAACGCAACACCTACAGCAGTAATTCTCTGCGCCTGCGCCGTCATAGCTCATCTCTTACAGCTAACAGTAGGAAGCTGTAAGAGCTGTCAGGGCTACAATTCAGATTCTATTACGAGGCTCTTGGATTTGTTTAGTATTTTATTACTGGGAATAAAGGGATTATTATTTATGGTGGGTTTGAACTTCCGTGTTGAACCTGGTAGTCATTAAAATAGGTATGGCGATTAATATTTCTCTAGCAAAAATACTGTAGTTCTAAGTGCGAAAATTTCATGGTATTTTGTAAGCTTTTGAACGTGTTGATGACGATAAAAGGCGAGCAGACCGGAGCGACGAGACGATGCTGCAATCTTGCAATCATTTTTTTTTTTTAATATTGTGTTACGAATGGTTGTTGCATGGTTGTCGCACGGTTGTCGCACTGTCGAATCGTGCTTGTATGAGCCTTTATTAATCCGCTGTTCGTTATGTAGACGAAATTAATTGTGGTTGTGTGACTTTTCTCTGTGGAGGCTCTTTTAGGAAACTCATCTTTCTGCTTTTCTGCCCGAAGTATCGCCAAATTTAAGTAGAAGTGGGTACATTGCGCAGAACTGATGGTCGATGGGGACGAACGTTCTGGCGTTCGCTGCGTCTTCCGGTAAGACGTAGCTATGAATGGGCTCATATAAGGTGAACTGATGACCGTCGGGTTGCGGGAATCCTATGGATGCGAGTCGCACAGGATCGGTAGTTTTGGCGACACTTGGGGGAGGCCAATGTCCAGCAGTGAACGTCTTTTGGCTGAAATGCTGATGATGATCTTTCTGCTTTACCTGTTGAGTGCCGATTCATGATGACTATTCATCGTTAAGAAATATGCTGTAGCCACCTTTAAAACCCGATGTTCTTTCTTACCATTTATAACTCATATGACCTACGATAGCAAAACAAAAATTTAAATAAATTAGTATACTAACGTGACTCATCATCAGTACCTAGTCGTTCTCCAGCTGTTTATATTTAAATCGGTTCAATATTTCATTTACTAATTCTCGTATCATTTTGTTACAGGTAAGGCATGCCAGGCGGTCAAGCGTGAGTCGTCCTGCGCACGCGCACCCGTTTGTTAATAGCTGTTACAACTTCCTGGGTAAATTATCTTGGAGGTACGAATTAGAAGATTGGTTATGGAGCAGGCGTTTTAAATCTAGGCTAGGTTATTATGAAAACAAAGTTGATAATTCGTTATTTAACTAAACCAGGGTCATGGTTATTATAAAAAATCTTCGTTAAGAATAAAAGTGAGAGCCTTTTTAGACCAAAAGCTTCGTTTGTAGCCTCCAGTTAAGGCGCTATTAACTGCCAATGGCCTTGAGTGGTAAGCTTGCATAATCTGTGCTGAGCTCACGTAACGCGTCGTACGTCCACTCAGTAATAGGACTCGCCCATCAAGGAGCGCTGTCCGAAATTAGACGCATTATTAATGTATTACACATAAAGGAACAGGTATTAAAATAAAAACTTACTAAATTATAAATAATTGAATGATCTTTAAAATGGTGAAGGTTTCATAAAAATACGCTTTATAGTTTTTGCGTGATTCTCAATTTTTTATCCGTGTAAGACATAACTTTACAAATTAATTACACTATGTCATAAAAATATAATATCAAATATTCTCAAATCAAATTACGACAGAAATTATTTAAAGTAACATATATTTTTTTCAAATAAATAAGACAAGTCGTTTAGACGTTATGTTCAATTAAAAACTGTTAAAAGTCGTATAACTGCGTCTTAAGAGCGTGAAATTATTCTCATTTTGAGTCAAAATTTTTGAGTAGGTCATCGGGCATCCCATTGATATCCATCATCATCTTCCTGCCCTTATCCCATGTTACTTGCGGTCGGCGCAACACGTTTTTTTCTTCCATTCTGTCCTGTCAGCCGTCATGCTATCACTGACTCCCTTTTCTTTCATATTCACTCCTCACACAGTCCATCCATCCTTTCTTTGGCCTCCCTCTCGCTCTCCATCCATCCACACTTATATTCATAACTCTTTTAGTTACATGTATTTCATCCCTCATCTCATTGATATCCATTTAATTTTATTACTGAACTTTTTACAGTATAAATTAACTTGTTGTATATTTTGTACCCGACTACGGCGAAGCCAAAAGGAGGGTAAGTGCCATGGTCGTATGCCACCTGCGGGTTGTTTACACAACAATACAATATGGGTTACGGTTATCAGTAGTACAAGAATAGAATAGAATACTCTTTATTATGTAGGTACACTAAATACAAGCAATCTTAGCAATCTTTATGACAAAACATCACTTTGTCTAAGAATATTTTTGTGTTTCGTATTTTTCGAGCGCGATTTTTTTTTAAGTCGGGTTTTAGTTTATAAATTTAACTTACTTTTCGTAAATTTATGTCTAACGCGGTTAAAAAATTGAGAATCACGCAAAAACTATGAAGCGTATTAATATGAAACCTTCACCATTTTAAAGATCATTTAATTATTTATCATTTAGTCTCAGTGTTTTATTTTAATACCTGTTGTTTTATGTGTAATAAATGCGCCGACCCCAAATAAATTGGGATAAGGGCAGGAGAATGATGATGATGATGATGATGAAATGAATAATGCGTCTAATATCGGACAGCGCTCCTTGATGGGCGAGTCCTATTACTGGGTGGACGTACGACGCATTACGTGAGCACAGCACAGAACATGCAGGCTAACCACTCAAGGTCGTTGGCAGTTAATAGCGCCTTAAGGCGACCCACCCCAGCTTCGCATGGGTACAAATTATACACTTAAACCTTCCTCGTAAATCACTTTATCTATTGATGAAAACCGCATGAAAACCAGTTCAGTCTTTTTTGAGTTTATCGCTAACAAACAGACAAACTTGTTTTATAACATAGTGGTAGTGATTTTTTCCTTACCTAGCAACCACACTACATGTGATCGACGCGATAATCCACGACCAATCTATACCTGTGCAAAAGCACTATAAACTGACATTCTCTCATAACAGACAAAGATATTAAATCCCACGTGAATCGTGATGCACGTTGGCAATATATCCCATTGGCTCGCTTAGTTCATGGACGACATGACAGGTGGCGCTACTTGACTCCAGTCGCGGCCATTACCGGTGAACTTAATTTATTATTCACGTATATGTTCTGGATGTTTGTAATTGGATATTACACTGTTATTCGTGTTAAGACCGCGCGCGATCAACGCGATCGCGCGCGGGCTGGCAACGTCGCATTTGTAAAGGTTTTTTTGTGATTATTTTATTAAATATAAATAAAAGTACAATTTTACTCACCCAATTAACTAGATTAGAAATTGTCTATAGTAACATGTATTTTTTTCAAAGAAATAAGACTAGTCGTTTAGACGTGACATTCAATTAAAAAATATTAGAAGTCGTATAACTGCGCCTTAAACACACCTGACTCAGGGCTGCCCGGGGGTGGACGACTGCCCGGGGGTGGAGGATAAATTCGAAAGAGTTACCTCGCCCCTGGGCACTCGAGGCAGGGAGGAACAGGGGTGGGTTTTCGTCAGTAAGAGTCTGACACGCCCTTCCGCTCCACCCTAGAGCGGAAGAAGTCATAGGATGATTTCCCACCCCCAAAAAAAAAAAAAAAAAACCTGACTCAGGAGTAACTGTACTGGTCTAGGAGGAAGTAGGATTCTTATCCTGGATCGCTTCCTCTGGTTTGGGAAAAAAAAATTCTCGACGTCGTTGTATAGCTATTTTTTATGGTTCCGTACCCAAAGGGTCCAAACGGAGCCCTATTGCTGTCACTCACGTGTCCGTCTGTCTGCCTGTTCGGCGGCTGTCATAAAATTTTGTTCCGAAAAATATTTACTTTCCATTGACCTATGAACTTGAAATTTGGTGATAATGTTTATTGTTACGTACATTTTACGAACAAATACCAATTTATTGATAAATCAGTTTTTTTCTTTGATAATTAGAAAATAATAATAATAATAGGGACAACCTTGTAGCCAGGATTATCCATCAGCAACTTGCTCTGAAGTACTCTCTTGTGGAATCGGAAGTGCCGTACTACAGATATGCGCCCGACCCAGTTCTCGATAATGGTCATATCTCATTGTACTGGGATCGGTCCATCATCACTGACAGGACTATTGTAGCCAATAAGCCTGATATAGTGGTGGTGGACCGAATCGAGAGGCGTGCAATGATTGTTGACATTACCGTCCCACATGACGAGAACCTCGTGAAAGCCGAGAAAGATAAACAAATCAAGTATATTGACTTGGCTCGCGAGGTTGTCGACATGTGGAATGTGGACTCAGCGATCATTGTACCGATAGTCGTGTCAGCCAATGGCTTAATAGCCACGAGCCTCGATCAACACCTCAGGAGGCTCTCGTTAGGCGGCTGGATCAAGGGCTTGATTCAGAAAGCAGTACTTCTGGACACGGCTCGCATTGTCAGGCGGTTCCTCTCTCTGGAGCCCTGACCGCCGGTAGCTTGGACCCTGTTCCCGATACCGGTGGGATACTATTTTTTATATTTTTAAATGTTTTTTTTTTTTTTTTTTTCATTGAAATATTTAAAAATATAATTTATATGTATTTACAAATGAATACACGAAATAATAATAATATTACACAACTATCACACAACGCCATCTAATCCCAAGCTAAGCAGAGCTTGTATTATGGGTACTAGACAACTGATAAACATACTTATATATTTCTAAATCTAAATACATACATATTATAGATAAATTACACCCAGACACAGAACAAATGATCGTGCTCATTACACAAACATTTGTCCTGGGTGGGAATCGAACCCACGACCTCCGGCATAGCAGTCAGGGTCACTAACCACTAGACCAACAGGCCAGTCAAAAAAAAAAAAAAAAAATGTTAAAAAAATTAATAAACGAAATAATAATAACAATATTCCAAATAGCGAAGTCAGACAAGCACTTGGCCAGTTTTTCAAATTATGTTTGATTTTTTGCGCAGTTTACGGGATAACACAGCCATGGGTTTAATAAAACTAATTTCCGAAACTTTTTTTTCGACAGAATTTTACTATAAGCTATGCTGCTATGTCTGACAATTAAACGCAGAGCCTTCGAACCTCACAGATAAGCTAGCTATCCAGTCGAATTAGCCGTCCATTTCCCTACCACATTTAGTTTATTTCGCTCTAAATCGTTGCGGCTAACGAATTGCACGCTTCTGCTGTTACGCGGGCACTTCACGATGTACACGTACCGCAATTGCTCATGCAAGCAATTGCAGTAATAAGTGATGTGATAAAGTTATATTTAACCGAGAAAACCCGTAGAATAGAATAGACTAGAAAATATTTATTCGATACAGACACAAAACAACAGCAACAAACATAAAAAACTTTTTTACGAAAAAAACAAACGACTTTAATTTCGGAAGTCGGTTTCAAAAAACGAATAAATACAATATTAACACCGATTTCCGAAATTAAAGTCATTTTTTAATTTTTAGTGTATTTTCGTTTTTAGAAGTCTGTTGTTTTTTTCGTAAAAAAGTTTTTTATTTTTCACTTTCACCCCAGAACTAAAAACCCCAATAAAATGGAACGGGGAATTTAAACATACTCGTAATTGGAGAAAACCAAACGTCATCTATGTATGCGTATTTTTCGTTTTTGTTCAGTTTTTCAAAATGCGCTTGAGCAATTTCGAAATGTATATGGGACCACCTCTGGAGTATATTATTTCAGATAAAAAAAGAATTTTGAAAATCGGTCCACAACTGACAGAGAAATCGGTAGACATACATATATAAAAAAAAAACATGCATACAGTCGAACATAGAACTTCCTCCTTTTCGAAGTCGGTTAAAAAGGTAAAGAAAACAGTACACAAAGATACAGTAAAATTATGCTTAGAGTGCCCTTACCAAAAGGGTTACCATCTCGGCATTTCACTTCTCGCCACTCGACGTCGGACACCCAGCGCTGGTAAATAAATAAAACGTCGTGTATGCGAGAAGCACACGACCGGTCGATGTGGTGACACTCAGGGAGTCACATGCCCAACAGTGGTAGTCTTTCAGCTCAAGTGATAATGATGATGGCACGTCGAATAGCACTACTCGTCGAGTCGAACAACACTTGTTTGCTGCACCGGTCGACGTCATCACGTCAGCGCCGGCGGAAAACCAACGCTGGGGCTCTGTCCTGCATAGGATCGCAGCATTATGCTGAGCGATAGCCGTTTTGCGTGGATGTGACGCCCCCCAGCTTTTTCTTTTTTTTTTTCATGTGTTTGGTCTGACTTTGCGTCATGTTTACCGCGTAAAACGTATTTTCTTTCTTTCTACTACATAATATAAACAAAGACCCCGCCGCGCCTGTCTGTCTGTTCGCTATAAACTGAAAGACTACTGAACGGATTTTCATGCGGATTTCTACCAATATACAGAGTGATTCATGAGGAAGGTTTAGGTGTATAATTGCGTGCGGAGCCGGTGCCAGTCGAAAGAATAGGAAGACGAATAAGAATGAAGATGACATCCAAATGGACTGAAATATGTAGAAGGAAAACCATAAGAAAAATTATGATAGGCGTTTGGGAGCTTTAAATCATAAAGAGGTTAAATTCCTAGAGTACATAACATACCATACTCGAAGATCGACAAATACACTTTTTACATCCCTAAGCAAGCATAGAGATAAGTTTTCGATAGATTTTCTTGAGTTGAGTCTGTAGGAAACCTACTCGCCTCCATTAATATTACATATATGATTTACTAACCCCTTCATCCAAGTTTGCTCATCCCTCTTAAACCAGCCATTTCCTATTACAAGCAATGTATTTCAATCGCTATGCGGTTAACTAATAGCTCCCGTGTTACGCGTTGCTCCTCGCACGTTCCACTGTTCAGTGTTCCTCGTTTATCCGCGCACGCTCATTGGTCGAGCAGATTCTGTAATAAGTGCTACCGTCACTAACTCACTACCACTACCGTACCGCGAATACGGTGATGCAATTTGATTTAGCTGCATCCGTTCAAGTTCGCAGTTCGTTTGAAGATTAATTTGAACTGAATGACGTTATGGATTTTAATGAATTATTTCCAAGTCTTAGTTAGATTTTTGAAGCCAATGTGCATGGTCATACCATCTGTCTCTGATTTAGCAGATTCGCAATACAAGACCTACTTATTTAAATTGTCGACTTTAATCTCAATTCTCTAATTTTGTCTTGCGGTGCATTACCTCCGATTACAAGTTTTTTTTTTGCGTTTTCCGTTAAAAGACGGAACTTCCACACCCTAAAATGCACACTGACTGGTTTTTGGCAGACGATCTTCATTTTGTTTCATGAATTATTATAATAATTGCTTCCATGTTCCATCAAAGCACAGGAAACCACTCCGGGAGCTTCAATCCTAAACACGAGATGGCTAGACGCTCTAATTTCCTTACGATCAAGCTTTGCTTGACTAAGTGTGGTGGCAAACGTGTATTATCCAGGATATGTCTGCTATAAAACGGTAGCAAGTAACAATTATTTAGATATAAGCTACGATCGCAATCAATTTCTCGAGCTGGCTAATTGCGGCGCCTCTGTTACGCACTGCCAAAGTGCCAATGTAAAATGGACGACAGAAGGCAATATTTTAACTATTTTTGAAGTTATACTTCTTATGCGACTTCCAACAAAAAAGCGTTAAACGTTTAACGCTCCTGGGGAGGAGGACTAGAAAGAGACAGAGCGAGAGTGAATGCGAAAAAAAAGAATAATATAAAAATGAACACACGTGTGTTTTTTGGATTTTTGAACTATAATATTTTTTTAAAGAATTTTTTGCGCTACTTTGTCTTCCTAGTTAAAACATTAAGGGCTGATTTCACCAATTTTAAACGCCCAGTTAAACGCGTTTAAGCTCGCTTAAACGCGCTTTGTATGGGCATTGCTTGTCTTTCTTTTATAATATCATTGGTTGAAGTAGTATTTAAAATGCGACCACACTTTTCCTATATACACTGTATAGATTTTCTGCGTCTATTCTGTGTTATATCTCATTCCTAGCACTCAGTTGAATCACGCACGCTCTAAGATATACATACATATCTAGCAGGTATGTAGGTGAGTGTAGGCAAATAATACAGGGGAGGTAATTAAGGAAGGAACGCAGAGATATATCTTTGCCGAGAGAAATCTAAGGTACGTGCGTTTTCCTTAATATTTTCGTGTTTGCCTTTTTGAAAGTCCTCGTTAAAATTTTTTTGTGTAGCAGGTATTATGTTTTAATTTATGAAAAATTTAGATGATGAAAAATATGTGTCATATAAATTAAGTCAGTAAATGTTAAGTTAAATCTAGAGCGAGAACATTTTGGGTTTATTCTAAAACTTAATTGAATTAAATATAGAAATAAGTAAACTTATTCAAAGCAAAGTAATACTATCTACTACTAGATAGTAGTATTGCAAGTGCAACGCTGAGCGTGAGGTCCTTGGGTTCAATTCCCGGGTCTGGCAAAGTATTAATAAGAACTCCTTTTGATTTTACTTGATATCTCCGGCACCTAGCATCCGCCAAACTCTTCCTGGTAATTAATAACTTGTTTGTATTGCCTAGACACCAGGCATGATAGTTTGGAAATATATCTTTCAATTTGAGCCGCTGACCCTAATTTTTTTTTTAAAAACCTTTACCAGAAGGCACACAATATCAATTAATACACCAAGTCATTACTGGCCTACATAATACGAGTAAATGTGTTCTATATAAAAAGCTAATTTACGCGCATTATGATATTGTGGCGTGCCACCGTATCGCGCCCAGTCATCGCCCGCTCTCAGTAGGGTAGGCAGAGAGGCACCCTTAACTTATGTCGATTTATTCTTCTTAGATAATAGATAATGTACAACTGATGAGTTACCTACAAACGGGGTGAATAGAAAAAAAACCGATAAAAAAAAACAATAAAAAACCTTTTTACAAAAAAATGGAACCAACTTCCAAAAGAAACTGCAAATAACTTTAATTTCGGAAGTCGGTGTTTCTGGTTTTGTGTCTTCGTTTTTTGATACAGACTTCCGAAATTGAAGTTATTTGCACTTTTTTTAGAAGTTGATTCCATTTTTTTGTAAAAAAGTTTTTTATTTTTCACTTTTTAGTTGTGGTTCTCCATTAAATTGTGTTAACAATTCATAGACATACGATCGCAGCAATCGTGGTTGATTTTTGCTGTCAATTTTTGGAGAGTTCCGTTATCTGTCTCCGAAACCGATCATCAGATCTATATGAAATTTATATGGGACCATTTCGCAACAAACCCCTTTCGATCAAAAAAAGAATTTTGCGAATCCGTCAATATGTGACGGAGTTATGCCCGAACATACATAAAAAAAAATACAAACATCCGAATTGATAACCTCCTCCTTTTGGAAGTCGGTTAAAAACCAAACAAGTCACTTTTCAAGCAGTCTGATGCAGTTGGTGGCAGTTATTTTAGTTCAATTATTGATTTTATGCCACCAACTGTATCACACTGCCATGCTTGAAAAGTGACTTGTTTGGAACTTTTTTGCTGTTTCTACAGTCTAAAAATATTATAGTATTTTCTACTTTTTAGTGAGTTATTATTTTGGAATCACCTCCTCGAACCCCTTATTTTAATGCCTCACTTAATACGTATAGTTCGTCGACTTTAATTTTTTTCTTTATATAATAGGCGTCTGGTTGTCGCCATATTGTATTTTGATTACTGTCATGTCTTTAGTAGCACTCAATGTAGTTTTTGCGTGAGAGTAGGTAACAAACATCCATACATCCTCACAAACTTTCACATTATTAGGATTTTTTTTTTTAGGGCGTGGGAAATCATCCAATGACTTCTCCCGCTCTTCGTGTCAGACTCATACTGACTAAAACCCACCCCTGTTCCTTCCCTGCCTGAGTGCCCACGGGTGCGGTAACTTATTTTCAGAATTTATCCGCTACCCCTAGGCATACATTATTAGGATGGCTTTATGCTTTTGTTAGAACAATTTACCCATAACCACTCATTTAAAAACAAATGACATCATTATTATGTTGTTCACATAACAAAATTTCACTTAGAATACAGTTTTCAGAGCCAAAAATTCCATTTTAAATAACTTGTATATTTACGCCACAAAAGACAATGCAACAGAACTTTGCTTTTATTCTACTTATGTTACACCTGATTTTTTTTAGTATTTCCATGTAAAACTCGATACAAGCAGCCCTGTTAGGATACAGCGGGCGCCCCACGCGATCACCGTCAAACTGTATAATGACATTATTTCTTGCGCATTAGGCGGGAAATTTATTAACACTGAAGAAACCGACCAATATTAGATGACTGAACTAGAAAAATAGTACTAGAATAAAGACACGAAAAACATTGGTTCCGATGAGAATTCTTAGCTAAAATACTCGTAAAATGAACAGAGGAAGATTACCTATAAACAAGATTACGTAATAAATAAACGTTCGTAATAAACGTCAGATTACTAAGAAATCTAGATTAAATCACAAAGCGATTTTCAATAGTCCAGAATTTTTGGGATTATCATAGAGAATTTCACTTAGTCTAGGTCAAAGATAGATCAAGCTATTTTGATTTTGAAAATTGAAAGACTGATAGACATGATACAGAAATTAATGTCTCTTCAGAATACGTGTGTGTCCATAAATTACTTAAAATCTATTATTTAGATGTTAACTAACTACGAGTATTTATAGCCTAACTACGTACATAATTAAATATAAGACAGAATACACGCGTCGGAGAAATCCTGTAATTTGCTGTCATTTGGGCAAACCGGAAACGTGCCCAGAAGACTGGCAGCATTCTTTGGGCGAAGAACGAGCCAGCCCTCTGGTCAATTAAAATGTAGGTAAGTATACAGAAATGAATTCGCCATTTCCATCAAAAATCACGAAATGAAAATTCCGATCACAAATATTTTATAACATCGTAGCCAGAACAAATAAAATGGCCAGTAATAACGCAGAACCGAAATAATGCGAATACACGTAAAACGAAACGTAAAACATCCACTGACAATACTATATTCCGGCTGAAATGCGACCAAATCTCCGTGACATGCTCCATCCCTTTCACACTACGTGATTTTAGTAAGGAATGAGGCAGCGAGTTATGTAGGTGGAGGTTAGGTCCTCACAAGTATTTCAGAGATAAAATCCGGTATGCAAGGGGTGAAGCGGATTCCTTTGTGAATCAAGCCACATTCTAGACTATGAGTAATGCATTTTATAGCTCTGAAAAATGTTTATCTCTCTGGTCACCTTTTTATTACTCTTCTTTAACGGTAATCCGATTAAGCTGAAAAATAGGACCGATTTGCTCTTTATGGGATAAAAGGATTCAGAATAATTAATAACAAATCTTTAGAAGAAAACTTTTTTTACAATAAAATACAACCGACTTCAAAAAATAAAATAATGAGTTTCTAGTTTTGTTTCTTTGTTATTTGACACCGACTTCTGAAATTCAAGTTATTTTGCCATTTTTAGTGTATTATTTTCTTTTTTATGAAAAAAGTCTGTCCGTCTTTCCGTCTGTCACAGCTCATTTGCTCCGATTATGCCGATAGAGTTGAAATTTGGAACACACATGAATATCTGTGACCCAAACACTAACATGTACCCTAAATAAGTTAATTTGGAATATGGGGGTCACTTTTGAGGTGAAAAAAGGAATCTTAAAAACATAGTTTTTCAAACTGTGCCGAGCGACATATCAAATAAAAGGGAACATTGTGAGGTCTCGAATGTATTTTTTTCATAATTTTTAACCGACTTGAAAAAGAAGGAGGTTATCAATTCATATGTTTTTATATACAGGCTGTAACGGAAAGGTGTGGTCATATTTTAATAACTGCATCTGCCCATCGATATGAACAACTTTCTTCGAGAAAATCTGAGGAAATTCTCAAAAAAGAAATTTACCTCCCATACAAATATTGATCAGCTGATGATAACTTTGTATGGAAAATCCAATTTTTTTTTGGAAATTTTAAACTTTTTCTTGGCGGAAGATGTTCATTCCCATGAGCAGAACGGGTTCTTAAAATATGACCACACCTTTCCGTTACACCCTGTATATCTAAATATATTATGTATGTTCGGGCATAACTCCGTCATATGACGGATTTGCAAAATTCTTTTTTTATTCGAAAGGGGTTTGTTTCGAAATGGTCCCATTTAAATTTCATAATTATAGATGATGTATTGATGGGTTTCGGAAACAGAGAACGGAACTCTTCAAAAATTGACAGCAAATCAACCGCGATTGCTTTGATCGTATGTCTATGAATTGTTAACACAATTTAATGGCGAGAAAGTTAAAAATTAAAATCTTTTTTACAAAAAAAATAGAACCGACTTCCAAATAAAGTGCTAAATAACTTTAATTTCGGAAATCGGTGTCAAAAAACTAAGACGCAAAACCAGAAACACTGACTTGCGAAAAAGTAAAGTTATTTTGCACTTTTTTTGGAAGTCGGTTCTATTTTTTTGTAAAAAAGTTTTATAAAAAATATATAGTTTTAAAGTTATTTTAGAAAATAGGTGAAAAATTACCATTCCCTCTTCCCTCCCCTATCTCCGAAACCACTGAGCCTAACAGAAAGTTATTCTCTACTTATAGATTACAGGAAAACCTATAAGTAAGGAGGAAGCAGTTTAAAAAATAACCTGAAAAAAATACGATTTGTTCGGAACCCTTTGCGCGCGAATCTGATTCGCTCTTGGCCGGTTTTTTTGGAAGTCAGTTGTATTTTTTTTTTTGTTATTAAGTATTACCTTTTTAGTTTTTTTAACTACCAAAAAAAAAACCTAAAACGAAATAGTAAAGATTTGGCCTGGCCTTTGTCGCTCTATATCGCTAGCCTACAATAAATCAAAACCAGCAGAGAAATCTTAATTATAAACCAATACCTAAGATATTTTGAACACCTAAATTAGTGTTCAAGTATTTGGTATTTAGATAGCAAGTAATCAGGTATTTTGTTCAATATGACACTATTATGTCTAGTGGGATTTAGATTACATTCCACAAATTAGAATGTATTTTACGTCAAAGAGTCTGACATATGTTTTGCTAAAGATTACAGATATTGTATTAATGGCGTCTAAGATAAGATCGATTAGACAGTTATATCGTTCCGTGTGTTAATTTAATTGGTAGGTAGACTACTCGTAACTTTAGATTGTAGGTAAACAAGGTGAGTCTGTTATAATCATTGTGTCAAATACATTGGAAATATTGTCATTACTGTTGCACTGCGGAAGAGTTAAAAATGAATGCCATCGGGCACACGGTTTTTATCCAACTACGCGATGCAAGGGAGGGAAATGTGTTTGTCAGCCTATGTATGTACCTATGTATATTTGTTCCTTTGATAATTCTTACGTCAATTGATTCGTCTAAATCTTAGGAGTGATGTGATGACATGACAGTAATCAAAATCAAACAATTATGGCGCAACAAGACACCCTAATGTGAAGAAGAAAAAAAATAAAGTCGACGAACTATATTAAGTGGGGTATCAAAATAAAGGGTTCGAGGAGGCGAATCCAAAAATATAACTCACTAAAATGCAGAAAATAAAAAATGAAAAATATATTTTCAAAAAAACCCGACTGTAAAAAACAACTAAAAAGTTCCAAACAAGTCACTTTTCAAGCAGTCTGATGCAGTTGGTGGCATGAAATCAATAATTGAACTAAAATAACTGCCACCAACAGCATCAGACTGCTTGAAAAGTAACTTGTTTGGAACTTTTTAGTTGTTTTTTTAAAGTCGGGTTTTTGTGGAAATAGTTATTATTTTTTTTAATTAATAGATAGTATGAGTTCAAATATAATGCCTATCGACATAATTATGTAGGTATAATTAGTACAATATACGGAGCTTGAGACTTGAGAGCACTGAAGCGCATTAGTACCTTCTAATGTCAGCACCACAATATGGACGGCAGCTAAAGGCTACGTAATTAGGTTAGAGCTAAAATAGGGACGAAGATGGGATAGGATAGGGCCACCTATGTCATTTACATAACATACCTATACCGAAGAGAGAAAATTCGGAACTAAGTATGTTGAAGGTATCAAGAAAGAGTGTTTTGGTAATTTATTACACCTCAAAATCGATGATCGTTTTTTTTTTGGAGGGTGGAAAATCATCCAATTAAATCTCGCGCTCTGGGTGGAGTGGGAGGGCTTGTAAGACTCTTTCTGACTAAAACCCACCCCAGATCCTTCCCTGCCCTGAGTGCCCAGGGGCGCGGTAATTCTGTTTAGAATTTATCCACAACCCCTGGGCAGGCATCGGCCATGACGGGCCCCGTCATGATTGCTGACAACTCATTGAGGCGCGCGTGGAACACTACGCGCCGTCGACTCTCGGGCCTGGTGCTGATCGGAAGGCGAGCTACCCACTAAGGTGTACTTAAAGATATATGTATGTATAATGTGTATTACAAAAACATGTCATGCCATTTACAGATCTTTCACAGCAATGAGCTATCGTGTTTGAATTCACCGCTAGAAGCACTGGTGTGTAGCGTAAGGTCTTGGTAATATCAAATTGCACAGTTTAAGGGCTTTTGGCGTGATTATTTTAATGATTTTTGTGAATATTTTAGTATAATCGATTGATTATTTTTACCGAGTTTCTTCTGTCGGAAACATATTTCCTTTATTTTCGAGGACACTGCGGTACTATCAATGTTGTACTTTATCGCACTTTCACGGCATTAGGAATGATTTTAATTCAAACTTTGTTTCTTTTCGCGTAAAATCATCTTAGGACCTTACTCTCCTGCCTGGGGTCGCGAACGGTCGAAATAGAGTTACCGCTTTCCTTGGCACATAGGCAACTGAAGGAACAGGGGTTGGTTTTAGTTAGTAAAAGTCTGATACTCCCTCCCGCTCGAGAGAGCGGGAGAAGTCATTGGCTGATTTGCCAGCCCACAAAAAAAAATACCTTACTCGCCAGTGGCGCCAACTGGTGAGCACAAAATCAGTATCCAGAATGAGGAAATGATAACATTTATTGTAGAATGCAAATCTGAAATCCAATTTTTTGGATTCTGAGGCGTTTTTAAGATACCTATGTACCTAGTATATATTTTTACCTGTTATCTAAAATACCTTTAGATATAAGTATTATTTACGTCACTGATTCATTCATAATATAATAATTGCCTATTAGATATATGTGTAACGATGTCTGTTGTCATAAAACGTGTAAGTGAATTGTAAAAATAACTTGAGAAGCCATTATCTTCTACCTGATTAAATGCTTAACGTACTTAGCAGATTATGATGTCATAATCTGCTTTAGTTATTCAAATTACGACTGTTTAAATGAATTTAATGAATTGGAGTAAAAGGTAGGTATAACCCTATGCATAAAATTGTGGAATAATTGGCTTGTAATTCAAATTTAGACGATTATTGGAACGAATCCTTAGACATCTATATTTCCTATACCAATAGATGGCGCTGTTTGAAGTTTTAGAGTTTATCCATTCACCTCTTTAAAATTTGAATAGTGACAAATTTTGATACAGTAAAACTGCTATGAAGTGCCAAAAATACTATAAAATAATTCCTCAATGTGTGAGAAAATATTGGTAAGACTTTAAGTAAATTCATTCAGCTTGTAAGCCGCTGTTAACACCATCTAGCGAGGTGTAGAGAACGGGCAAGAACGAAAAACAAAAGTCACTTGTGCCAGACGAAAACCCGTAGTTACGGCGGCACCGTTTCTTTGTATGGGATGAGGCATCTGTACGCTAGTATTATTTATATTATCTGTGGTATAACTCTACATCAGAAAATGCGCCTTCATTGATTTTTTTTTTCATTCATTTGGGTTTGATTTACGCATTATAGGTCTTAATTATAAAAATCGGCCAAGAGCGAGTCGAACTCGCATGCAAAGGGTGCCGAACAAATTATGTTTTTTTTCAGGTTTTTTTTTTAAACTGTATTTCTCTTATAGGTTTTCCAGTAATCTTTAAGTAAAGAACCACCTACTGTATTTTTTTTCAAAATTTTAGGCCTAGTAGTTTCGGAGATAAGGGGGGAGGAATGGTCATTTTTCATCTATTTTCTGAAATAACTTAAAAATATGAAAAAAAAATATTTGAGACTCTTACAGTAAGCTCTTTCATTTGATATGTAGCACGGTACAGTTTGGAAAACTTTTTTTTTAATTTTCCCATTTGCACCCCAAATTGACCCCCATATTCCAAAATTTACTTACGTTACACCTCCGTATTTGGGTCAACCTGTAAGCCCCGGAAACTCACCGGTGAGTTTGACAAAAAAAAAATGATTTCAATGAAAAAAAAAAAAAAATCGGCTGTGAACCTGGGATGTCGTCGGGGTTCAATTTTACAACCCGGGTTTGTCCGCGGGGCCTGTGTACCAAATTTCAGCTTAATCAGTCCAGTAGTTTCGCAGCATGTGATTAGTTTAAACACTGATGAACAGTTTCTTAGTTCAATATTTTCTACCCAGGAAAAGGGTACATCTGGGTGGTAAAGTGCTGGCTTATCATTAAAAGCAGGGTTTGACCCATATACCTACAGTTAAGTTTGATGGGTGAGACGTACATTTATGTACAAGATAACATATCTTGAGTTTAGATTAACGGATTCTAAACTCCGTTAATTAATGTTTAAACTATACATTAAAGTTTTTCTTACCGTTTAGTAGCTCGGAATACTAACGTAATAAGAGCCGCACGGGTCGATCCATCAGGTTAAGCTACGCTTGCCGGGACTGGTCCATGGATGGGTGACCATCTTAACATACCGAGACTCCTCCGTGCCTCGGAAAGCACGTTAAGCCGTTGGTCCCGGCTGTCAATCGTGGATCTTTGACAGTCGTTACGGGTCGTCAGAAGCCCGAAAGTCTGACAACCAGTCTTACCAAGGGGTTTCGTATTACACAGTAACTGGGTTGTGGAGGTCAGATAGGCAGTCGCTCCATGTAAAATACTGGTATTCAGCTGCATCCGTTTAGACTGGAAGCCGACCTCAAGATAGTTGGGCAAAACCTCGGCAGATTAAAATACTTACCTAATTTACGTTAGAAGTCCCGTGTTTGAGTCATAGGAATTCATGACTGTAACTAAATTCAACTGAATCGATCCAGTAGCTTTATAGCAAATTGACTGTGATACTCGTGTATCTGTCTGTCGGTATGAACTTTAAGACACACGAGTGACAGTTACCCCGGCCGCTACCACCGCAGAAGAGGTACTGGGCGTACTGGGCGTAGGACGTCGCGAGACGATCTCCGGCCACCGTAGACCCGGGCCTGCGGACGGCGAGCAATACCACCAGTCTTACCAAGGGGTTTCGTATTACACAGTAACTGGGTTGTGGAGGTCAGATAGGCAGTCGCTCCATGTAAAATACTGGTATTCAGCTGCATCTGGTTAGACTAGAAGCCGACCCCAAGATAGTTGGGAAAAGGCGCGGGCAGATTGTTTTTTTTTTAGTAGCTCGGAATACACAATAATATCTTTTAATAACCATGACATGCAAGAAACTCTTCCAGACCATTCTCAGTAGATCCTTCTGGTGGCTCTATCAGAGTATTTTCGAAATCTATAACAATGTTCTCCGTTCAATGCTCAAACCATTGACGGACAGCAATGAATGATAGAGATTTTATCCCATCACCAACAAAACTAACCGAGACAAGTCGATTAAAATTTTCCTCCTTCACCGTAATTTCCTTTGTCGTATCAATCAATTTCTGAAGAAACAGGAACAAGACATAATTCTCGACGAAACAGCCTCGGGAGCTCACAATGTCTCATTTGAAGTAGATGCGGGGGCGGCTTCTCGGTATATTGTTGACAAAATGACGTTTCCCGAGACACTGAACACGAGTTTTCTCGACAATTTATAAAGGAGCATGGGTGGAGTACGTTAATTTATTAATGAGTTGTTGTGTGAGAATATTTTGTACATAAGTATATTTAGTAGTAGCTTCAGACAGTGGTTTTGCGCACGTGGAATTATTAATGCTCCCGTTATTAATTATGGCCTCTGTGCTATTCCAGACTACAATCTATCTCTGTGCCAAATTTTATCCATCCGTGAAGCCGTTCTGGACCAATTATACCGCATTCTCCGTTATGTAGCACCGTGCGTATTCTTTACGGTTTTTTTTTTTTTTTAATTTCCATATAAAATTATACGAATTCCCCCAAGGAGGTTCACATTATGAGAATAAATAAGCTAAATGATCGAACCTCCTTGGAAGCGCTTATGCTCAATACGTTTATCTCACTTTTTAATAAGTACTAAAAAGAGTTTTTGGCGGGATTTTTTGGAGTGAAGTTCAGTGGCTGTTTTAATTATTCGCAAATTGATTCCTAGTGGATATTGTGATATAAAATTGGTGTAGTTTTGTGTCTCAAGTGCCTACGCAACTGGACAAGATGTGGAATCATTGAAACAGGCGCGATCTCGGTAAAATAGGGCTGAGAATTTTGTCGTAGTGTTGACTACCTCAGCGAAGCTTGCCGAGAAGGCCGACTCGACTCATTTGCTCCCAAATACTGCAAAAATATTAGAATGTGTTACATCTGCATTCTAATGGGGAAAAAGGTGACAGTATTCTGTATCTAAAACTAAATACTTTCTTAACTTGACACTGGCTAAATGCACAAACTGTGCGAAGCCAAAACTAAAAAAAAAAAGTCTAAAGAGAAAATGAGACGAAAGATGTAGTTCTAATTTTCACCACGCGCACGTGGCGCCATTTGCAAATACGCACCATATTCATATTAGAAACGTCAAAGATTGTTGCGACTTTCCGACTGATATCTAAAAACAAAAGCTTGTTTCATTACCTACTGTACTGTTCTCTCGCAAATATGTTGAAAAACGTTGTATGACACACGTCCGGAAATTGTTATAAAATTTACAAACTCGTGACTATGGTAGGGCCCTCGACTTCGTCTCGGGGCTACATTCGTCTACTCGTTTATAAAAATTTACTTAACGCACTAGTTACATAAATAACTAATATAGCAAGAGTAGGAAGTATTGAAACTTTTTAGATAAGGTGAGTAAGATTCTTCTTATTCAACACCTAAGTAGTTAGATCTAACTTTACTAACGGAATTCATAATAAAATTATCATGTGATTGTAAACTTCACTTGTTTTAGACAGGAAAAATTAAAATTAGTAGCTAGCTGGCTTGTTATTCATTGCTCAACAAGAATAGAATAAACTTTATTGTAAACAAAAAAAAAAAGTTACTGATATCTGCAAGCCACAGCGGCTGAAAAGGCTCCTGTAAAATAAGAAATAATTTAAACGATTCATTGGTGCCGATTCTTTTGTGCACAAACTAAACTTAATTTAGGCTATTGCTATCTTTTTCTCTCTAATAAAACAAGAAAGAGACGGACGCAAATTAGATCTGTCAAATTTAGTTGAACTAATATTTTCTATACAAACTAAGGGTACCTACACGTAAAAACATGTCGTCTAAAAACACGGTAAAGCGCAAGGCGTAAACTAGTTTGACATCTCTAATTTAGTTAATAGCTATAGCCGTCCTTTTCTCGCACTGCCTTTTAGTAAAATATATCAATTCTCTAATTTTAGTTTACTTAATAAACAAGAGAATCGGCACCAGTGACTCGTATCCCTTCCTTATTAAAAAATTAACGCACTCAAAAACACCTAAATACTATTCCCAAACACACTCACACAAGCCCTAAACACACATCAACTCACTCGACGGTCCACATTAGTCCCAGCCCACACTAAAAGCGCTAATTCTCAACGCGAGGGCGCGAGGGCGAGCCAGTGAAGCGACGAGAAATTGTCGCCAAATTGTCGCTTCCTGAGCACTGATTGCGTCGCTCGCTCCCCGCTTCCGGCCCACTGTTTGCTTATTCGATAGCGAATTAGATTTTTAGTAGCGACACAATTGATTTGTACCCACGGTTTCGATTTGAAGCGGATTGTAGGCGAAGTTGTTGCTTTGTGGCGTTTTGTAATTATAGTTCGACTTTTAATTGTATTCAGTTTTTTTTTTTTGTGATGGGAAATCATCCAATGACATTTCCCGCTCTAGGGTGGAGCGGGAATGCGTGTCAGACTCTTACTGACTAAATTAATTTCCCCTCTCTTTTAACATATTCTTCGCCTGATCTACTTGTGGCGCTGATGAAATTCATCCGTCACAACAACATAAAACTATGAGTAGTAGTAGTAGCTTCAAACCTGCATCTGTCTTTGTAATTGTGGTATATGTTTAAATGTTTTAACCATTATTATATTTATGTATTTTTATTTTTTGTTTGTTTCAGTCCAGTAATAACCCAAAAAGTTCAACTGTATCATATCAATCGAATAATTTTGGTACGTCTACAGTTGCTGTCCAGTTTAAAATTCCTAGTCTTTTATTTTTTTAAATTATTTATTCATACACTTGCTTTTCCAAGTTACTTTTGACATTGGCAGAATAGTCGACATCGGCTCTACTTGCCATCAATAAAAAATAGAATAGAATAGAACCCACCCCTGTTCCTTCTCTGCCCTGAGTGCATAGGGGCGCGGTAACTCTGTTTCGAATTTATCCACAACCCTTGGGCAGAGTAACTTGACTGTTGAAGGGGCAATTTTGACAAAAAAACAGTGAGTTGGTGTAAGAATGAACGAAATTGAATGAACTTCAATAGTGTACTTTTATGCAAACTTTTTATTTTAAATTTAATAACCTGTCTTAAAAACACGAAAACACTTAACATTATTTTTCTTTGAAATGTCAAGTTACTAAATACAATTAAAAGTTTACCTATAGGTAGTAAAGATTTTGTACAGGAAAACATTTTTACGTTGTTAATGGAAATTGTTTCAGATGTTTAGACCTTGGCATTTTCAATATTTAAAGCATAATTTTCTCGGAATACTTTTGTTTAGATTTTAAAGCCGAATTCCAAGAGTTTGTAAATATTATAAAATCCTAGTAAATCTCCGCTGTCTGTTATCTTATCTTGCTTGCGTCTGATTTATTCAAAAATATTAACACGCCTTTATAAGCTTGATCACCTGTAAGGTACCTAACTATGTAAAACATCTTGGAAGTTAGTTTTGAACCACTTTCTGGCCTCCAATTGAGCTGAAATATTGCATAAATATATTTTTTTTTTTAAGTAACCTTGCCCCACACTAGGAATTACTCCTGTATCGTGGGTGAGATCACAAACATGTAAACTCACATACACAAGACACCCAGACCCGGAACAACTATCTGTAGGTCATACAAATATTTGTTGCGAGCGGGAATCGAACCCGCGACACGCAGCCGAACGCTCAACCACTGTGCCAACCGTGGCGTCAGTTTGGATGACAATGCATGGTAAGCTAAGTGACGTCATTCTAAATCCAAAATGGCGAACTCCCAAAGATGGCGGACTAGTTATTTTTACATTCATTCCCATGATATGGGTATAGATTTGCTGAGAAAATGACGTCACTCTAAGTGTCTATTTTGTTTTTATATAAGTACTAGCTGTCCCAGCGAACTTCGTACCGGCTCAGAATCAATGAAAATAATATTTTAATAGTTATTCTGCTATTCGGGGTGGAGGCAAATCCAACAAATCAGAGATCATTAAAATCGGTCCAGCCGTTTCTTGAGTTGTAAATGGTGTAGGTAACTAACCTGACTTTGTTTTATTTATATACACTGGACAGCAAATAAACCGAGCCACCCGCTACCTAGGCACACTAATTCGATTTTCTCAAAAACTAAAAAACCTACAATTATCAAAGTTGTACCTACAGAAAGTGCATTTTATGGTGATTAAAATGAAAGGAAACTCATTGGGTTTAATCAATATTTCAGTGTTTATTAAGGATTTTACAAAGAAGAGTCGTTTTCCGGTCGTGACAATCGTTAGTAATGATAAAGTGAAAAAAAAAAATTAAAGCCAAAAACAAAGATAAAATCAAAAAAAAGTTTTTGATCAATATTCCGTATTCCCTCCCCTTGCTCGGATAACTGCCAGCATCCTTCTATTCATCGACCTTACGAGCCTGACGATAAAATCTTGAGGAATTGTATTCCACTCCTCTTCAATTGCGATTCGCAGCTCTGGAAGCCTTGTTGGAGCAGGTACCCGGGCTCGAACCCGACGTTTCAGCTCATCCCATAAGTGTTCTATCGGATTCAAGTCCGGGCTTCGAGCTGGCCAGTCCATCGTACGAATGCTGACGTCGCGTAGATACTGGGTCACCACATGAGCAACATGAGGCCGTGCATTATCATGCATCAATTGCATATCCTATCCGATATACTCGTATCCTGCGTAAGGTACCACATGGTCTGCGAGGATTTCAGTAATGTAGCGATGAGAAGTCAGTCCACGTGTACGGCCCGTCGGTTCGATGAAAACTAACGCTGTATGTGCTGTTAACGAGATGCCGCCCCAGACCATTACAGATTCTCCATAAGCAACAGTTTCCTCGATGCAACACTGAGAATAACGTTCTCCAGGGCGACGATATACTCTCTGACGTCGATCACTTCCATGTAGACTCACCCTGGTCTCATCAGTGAAGAGTACATTACTCCACTGCTCTAATGTCCAATCCCTATGCTCTCGAGCAAATTCAAGTCGTGCTCGACGGTGTGCTACCGTTAATGCTGGGCCTGTTGCAGCTCTTTTTGGGGTCAGGTTCCGTTCAGCAAGTCTCCTTCTGACGGTATCTGAACTTATGACCACTTGGCGTTCGTCACGCAGACTTTGTTGGACTTGAACTGCGTTGAGGTGGCGATTTCGCACAGTAAGGTGGATATAACGATCATCTGCTGCTGATGTAGCCCTAGGTCTGCCCGTACCTGGACGGCGATCGAATGCTCCAGTATCTAGGTATCGTCTGTAAACTCGTTGCACCGAAGATCTGCTGATTCGAAGCCTTCGAGCGACTTCACGTTGCGCAATGCCTGCTTGAAGTAATGCTACAGCTTGAGCTGCTTCCTGAGGTGTTGTATCCATTATTAATCGAAAAAAGTAGCAAAAACACACGCGTCTGAGCAAACGATGGACAAAAACTAAAGAAATGATAAGAAATATCCGACTACCCTCATTGTAGAGAAAAAGAACGCTAATTTCAAACTCTGGTGAAAACAGAGCAAATCGTTAGCATTGTGTTTGTTGCTTGATTACAATGTGAGTTGACGGAACTTTCGAATTAATTTGTAGTCATTTTAATCACCATGAAACGCACTTTTTGTAGGTATAACTTTGATAGTTGTAAGTTTTATACTTTTTGAGAAAATCGAATCAGAGTTCCTAGGTAGCGGGTGGCTCGGTTTATTTGCTGACCAGTGTAGATATGTATGATTAAATTTCAATAAACAAAGAAATCTAAGAAATCCGTTGTCTCTTAAAAACAACAGCTTTTTAAAGAACCAATACACAAAAAAAAAGAATTATCAAGATCGGTTTATAAATGACGGAGTAAGAGCTGAACGTACACAAAAAAAAAAAAAAACTTTTTACAAAAAAAATACAACCGACTTCCATAAATAATACTAAAAAATGCAAAATAACTTTAATTTCGGAAGTCGGTGTTTCTAGTTTGGTTTCTTCGTTATTTGACACCGACTTCCGAAATTAAAGTTATTTTGCATTTTTTAGTATTATTTATGGAAGTCGGTTGTATTTTTTTTGTAAAAAGTTTTTTATTTTTCACTTTTTAGTTGTTTTACCCCATTCTAAAACTAAATTAATAGTAAAGTTATGCCCGAATTGATAGCCCCAAAAATAGGGAATTTGAACGTAGTTGGTGAAATTAGGGTGTATCAGGGTGAACTGTACAAATCTGTATACTCCTTCAGAGCGCATCAGCCTGATGTAATGTTGTGAAGTGGTGAAAACAATATACAGACATGAGATTGCAGCAATTCTGGAAGGTTTGCTATCATTTATTGAAGAGTTCCATTGTATATCTCCGAAGTTCTTCATCAGATCCTCACCAAATTAAAATGGGACCAAATGTGAAGCAACAGCTTTCAAATAAAAAAAAATCTTCAAAATCGGTTCACGTAGTAAGAAGTTATGAGGTAACACACATAAAAAAAAAAAAAAAAAAAAAAATATACAGTCGAATTGAGAACCTCCTCCTTTTTTTGAAGTCGGTTAAAAAGAAAAAAAACTCTTCTAAATGTCATCATCTTCCTACCCTTATCCCATGTTACTTGGGGTCGGCTCAACACGTTTTTTTCTTCCATTCTGTCCTGTCAGCCGTCACGCTATCACTAACTCCCTTTTCTTTCATATCACTCTTCACACAATCCATCCATCCTTTCTTTGGCCTCCCTCTCCCTCTCCATCCATTCACATTTATATTCATAACTCTTTTAGTTACATGTGTTTCATCCCTCCTCTTTACCAGACCATACCAAGATAAGCGGTTCCCTTTCAACTTTTCTGTGACTGGCGCCACTTTTAAACTACCTCTAATGTAACTCTTCTAAATGTAAACTCTTCAAAAATATTTCCATTTTCAGTGCACCTATCATACCTCCATCAAATTCCACCGAATCAAGTGTGCCAAGAATTTTGCCAAAGTTACAAGAGCGCTCCAAATCTCGAGTGATTCTCATCATCTTGGAATCTCCATCTTCGTCACGCTAAAGTGCTTTTGAAGGATCTTCCAAGTATTTTATCTAAAGATTTTACACCATGAGAAAGCATTTTCAGCGTAATGAATAAGGATCGATTAATGACTGCGGGAAAATCTTGTTTCTAAACTCGATTCTATGTAAAACTGATTATTATTATGTCAGAATCAGAGCACGTGAACACACAAGAATTAATTTATTTTAGTCAAAGACTATGGTTCTGAAGTTGAAATTATATTTCGTGGAACATGTTTTTGGATTACATAGTCGAAATCTGTTATTATAATAGGTATGTAATTCAAAACGCCATAAACATAGCTTCTGTAAATAATATTACTTAGAACTAAATTAATTATTCTACCGTAAAACACACCCGGTTGCAGCCTGTTTTATTAAAATCGTTAACCATTTATACTTGATGTTTTTTTTTTTGTGGGGTGCGAAATCATCCAATGACTTCTCCCGCTCTGGGTGGAGCGGGAGGGCGTTTCAGACTCTTATTGACTAAAACCCACCCCTGTTCCTTCACTGCCTGAGTGTCCAGGGGCGTAGAGCGATACCCGTCAAGTGGCGCCCTCATTGAATAAAATCGTAGCATAGCATAGAAAATAAATATTAAAGAATCCAACGTCACATTTGTTACAAAGAGGATAAAGTATTTTTACGTACGAAAAACGGCCGTTTTTGACACTTTTACTTACTACTTTGGATACGAAACATTTTGAGATCTGTTTTTAACAACGTAAAAATACTTTATCCTCTTTGTAACAAACGTGACGTTGGATTCTTTAATATTTATTTTCTATGTTATGCTACGATTTTTTATTCAATGAGGGCGCCACTTGACCGGTAGTAGAGCCTAAAACTAATCACTACATATTAAAACAAAAACCCCGCCGCGTCTGTCTGTTCGCGATAAACTTAAACATTCGACTTTTCATGTGGTTTTCAGCAATAGGCAGAGTAATTCATGAGGAAGGTTTAGGTATATTATTTGTACCCGTTTTATTTTTACCCGTGCGGAGCTGGGCCGGGTCGCTAGTAATTTTATATATAAGGTCCTTTTTTGGGTCTAAGTCAATGAAGCATAGGATCCCTAAAGGTCTCACTAAACAAAGTTAAGAGTTTGACACTAAGAACCTACTTAATGGTGCCGAATCTCTTGTTCAATAACTAAACTAAAATTAGAGAATCGCTATCTTTTACTTAAAAGCAGCGCGAGAACAGGACGGCTATAGCTATGAACTAAGTTAGAGATGTCAAACTAGTTTACACCTTGCGCTTCACTGTGGTTTTAGTCGACATGTTTTACGTGTACCCGTGTGTATGGAAGTACCAGTTCAACTAAATTTGACAGCTCTAATTTACGTCCGTCTCTTTCTTGTTTAATTAGAGAGAAAAAGATAGCAATAGCCTAAATTAAGTTTAGTTTGTGCCTAACAGAATCGGCCCCAATATCAACCTTTTTCCACCATTTTAAAATAAAAGAAAAAAGGTTTTATTTAGATATTGAGATCTTCATTCAAAAAAACTTTTTAACAAAAAATTCAACCGACGAAAATGAACTAAAAAGCAAAAAATAAATAAAACTTTTAAGTCTTGAGTAAATTTTATGTAAACTAATTTTGAGTCGGCGCCAAACAACACTCTGATTATTAAATATCTAAATTTTATATGTAGGTACGTAGAAATGAAGAAGGCTAGATGTAGGTAATTAATCATTTTATTATGGCGCCGACTCAAAATTAGTTTACATAAAATTTGATATTTTATGTAGGTAAATAAGCTCAATACTCAAGACTTAAAAGGTTTATTTATTTTTGCTTTTTAGTTCTTTTTCGTCGGTTGAATTTTTTGTTAAAAAGTTTTTTATTTAATGATTTTTTGTGACTCGCATCATCTTTTAATACTCTGAGGCTAATTTCTAATCCTTCATCATTCCTCTTGGCACTGAGGTTCCCAGGATATTGACCAGTTGAGGTTACCTCCAATATTCTAAAGACGTCTTTTCTCAAAGCATATTAAGTGGTATCTGTCAGTAAAACCAGTTTTTTATATCTAACTTCTATTGTTTGGGAAAGGTATGGTTTCCATCATCAGCTCAGTTTCATGATGTGATGATTCCTAAATGCAAATACCTGCAATGCAATTCAGTTATGAAAAGTAAACAGAAACAATATTTATGCCTAATTTTCGAGGTTTTCTCTCAATTTTGTCAGGATTCCATGATCAGATCCTAATGTCCTTGACATAGGACCACCCTTGAGGTATACCCTATCTAAGGAAAAAAGAATCATCAAAATCGGTTCATAAACAACGGAGTGAGGGCCGAACATACGTACAGAAACGCTAAACGTGGCCACAATTTTCGAGGTTTTTTCTCAATTTTATCAGGATTCCATTATCAGATCCTGATTTCCTTGACATAGGACGACCCTTGAGGTTGATCTATCTAACAAAAAAATAATAATCAAGATCGGTTCATAAATGACGGAGTGAGGGCTGAACAAACACAAAAAAAAAGAAATATACTATACGGTCGAATTGAGAACCTCCTCCTTTTTTTTCGTCGGTTAAAAACACTTTTCATTATTGACATTTAACTTGTTTAGGCAAGTTTTTCAAACGCCAAATTAGGAGATGAGCAAATTGAGAGCCCAAGAAAAAGAAACAATGATCTACAGTTAAATTATTCACTTCTTAGAAGGCTCGCATCAATCACTCCCAATAATTGTGACTATGCGAGTATCTCATACAATGCCATACTTAACCTAAAAAACCAACAAGCCACTGACTCCATACCTCGAAGTATCGGTATTATCTGCGGTACGGGTATTAAAAGAGCTTGAAAAGAAGACAACAGAGCAAATAGCCAATAATAATGGTTATTATCGCAAGTGCCCGACCTTGCACGATGTGGTATTAGATAACCAATCGGACTTGCGGTTCGGAGATCGTTCCTAACGGTATTCTTCGGGTCTCAACGATGGTTGCACGACTGAGAGGACCGTTTGATGCCTATGGGAAAGTAGTCTCTGAGCGGACGAGGCAGAACTATAAGGTAGTATTTGATAGTGAACTGAAAACACGGTTGGGTTTTTGGCTGTAAGAGTGACACGCCCTCCCGCTCCACCCACAGCGGGAGAAGTTATTGGATGACGCCCATAAAAAATATATATGTTTGTAAGTAATTTGGAAACCCGCGAAATTCAAATTTTCTTACGTTTTTTGCAATTTGCAGGTCAGTATCAGGTTGAATGTTGATCAAAATATGATTCGCGGCTGTAGCAAGTACGTATTTACAGAATTGTAAGCATTAAAATCATCAATACAACCTTCTAAGTTCATATTGATGTATGGAAGCATTAAACCTATAACATGAACATTTGACATCAATTCTAATTCTTCTATTTCTATGGAGAATTTGAATATAGAATAAGCATAAGGATAGCTTGAATATGAGCAGTGGTGGCCCAGCGGTATTGGCCCCGACTTACAAATTGTAGGTCGTGAGTTCAAACCCAGGCAGGCACTTTACTTTGTGTAAATTATTTCATCACCACTGATATCAAAACGGTGAAGGAAAACATCGTGAGGAAACCGGCATGTCCTAGAACCAAAAATTCGAAGACACGTGACATCCACCAATCCGCATTAGGCGCGTGGTGGATTACGGCCCACACCCTCTCATAGAGGGCCTGTGCCCCAGCGAGTTTTATAAATAAGAAATAAAGCTACAAATATATAAACATATGTTTGTTTTTGGAAAAGTAACCTCAATATCGACATACTCACGATTACACATAATCTATAAAAGACTTTTCAATTTGGGAATGTCAATTTGAATGTTATAAAGTTGATACTTGTTTATGTTCATTTATCAGTTTTAAACAACAACTTTAATTAAATATGGAGCGTAGATACTTGTCAAAAAGGTTTACGATAATAGGCATTATATATTAAAAAAAACCGGCCAAGTACGAGTCGGACTCACAAACGAAGGGTTCCGTGCCATAAACTGTTTTTTTTTTAAATACACGTTTCTAGAAACATGTTTTTTTTGGGCTGTATCTCATGACCCATAATAGGTAGACAGTTGAAATTATCACACAGCGAGTATTTCTATAGCCGCTATAATAAAAATAAAATAAATTAAAAATTAAAGAGAGCTCTCAGGGAGCCCCTTTTAATTTTTAACATATATTATCCATTTTTTTTTGATAATCTAAGTACGGACTAAATAGAATTATTATTTTTTCACCCTAACCAACCCTAATATATATAATTAGAATCCGCTAATCAGTATTTTAAACTAAGCAAATGGTTACATGTGGCAATATAAATACGGGTGAATCATCATTCTCCTGCCCTTAACGCAATTTATTTGGGGTCGGCGCAACATGTCTTTTTATTCCATAGGGAGCGTGCAGGAACTATAGAGGGCGCCACATAAATGTCAATGTCAAGTATTTCTGCAGTACAAGTTGCGGATTTCAATCAATAGATGGCAGTCTACGTTACGCGTGCTGCATGTGTGCATGATGCGTGTGTAATGTGTATACTTACATGACACGGAAATGTCAATTACAAGTCTTTATAGGGTAAAAGTTTCGAATTTACTCCACTAGATAGCACTACGCCGTGCACGTTCCCTATACTCCTCTATTAGTCGTCGTCATTAGTCGTCGTTATTTTAATATAAATACGGGTGAATATCAATGAAAAGGACTGGACAGTTGATATTATTTAAATTATTCCAGTACCTTACTATAACATTATTTTAACCAGGCGCAGTGATGCATGTTTTAATTAAAGCTGTGTGCTGTACTTCAATATTAATCAAATTAAATAACCCGTGTTGTAAGTATATCATTACGAGCATGAAAACGTGTTCCACATTTTAAAAAGCCGAGCTAATTAAAATCACGAAATTGCTGTTTAATTTTATGGAAATATTGTACATACATGCCATCCGCAATTAATTATAGACAACCACAAAAAGTAAATGCTACAGCTCATGTATGTAGACACCAATAGAGTAGATGACTAAAAACAATCCATTTGGTCCGCCAGATTACCAAAAAATATAGGACACGTATTTTTTACTTTGTCACGTGAACAAGAACCGGCCAAGTGCGTGTCGGACTTCGTACATTTAGGGTTCCGTACAATATGAGGAAATTTTAAAGAAAAACCTGATTTATCAATATATTGGTATTTGTAAGTAAAATATACGTAATCATGAAATTTAAAGTTCATTGGTCAATGGGAAGTTTTCTTAACATACCGAGACTCCTCCGTGCCTCGGAAAGCACGTTAAGCCGTTGGTCCCGGCTGTTAATTATGGATCTTTGACAGTCGTTACGGGTCGTCAGAAGCCCGAAAGTCTGACATCCAGTCTTACCAAGGGGTATCGTATTACCTAGTAACTGGGTTGTGGAGGTCAGATAGGCAGTCGCTCCATGTAAAGTAAAGGTATTCAGCTGCATCCGGTTAGACTGGAAGCCGACCCCAAGATAGTTGGGAAAAGGCTAGGCAGATGATGAGGTCAATGGAAAGTTAAAAAAAAATTCCGAACTAAATTTTGTGACTGACGACGGACATACAGACGGACAGACGGACACGTGTGTGACAGCAATGAGGCTCCATTTGGACACTTCGGGTATGGAACCCTAAAAATAAGGACAATACAGTGCGTTGAAATTTTAACGTCCACACTACATCACAAAAATGCCACTTTTTAACTAGAAGTGAGATAACAAGCCGTTCTGAACTTTGATTCTTTATAACCTTGTCATTTTTTATTGGTTTGGCAAAGCAATAAAATAACGCCATATTTTTTTTTTTGATATCGTCATCATTCTCCTGCCCTTATCCCAATTTATTTGGGGTCGGCGCAACATGTCTTTTTATGAACTAATTATTTATTTTTTTAATCTAACCTAACGTAACCTCCTCATCGTGACTGCTGCGATCTAGACATAGTCCTCTCACAAATTTCACATCAATAGATACTTTATTCTCATCATTCCAACTTCAGTCTAAGTTTCAGTTCTAAGAAAAATCAAGCATAAAAAAAAAATTGTTGTCTGTAAAGTTGGTTTACGGATAGTTTAACGTGACAACGTCATAACAAAACATTGATGAAATATAGATGCGGCGCATGCGTACAATGAGCGTAACGGGACACTTTTTCGTGCATGCAGCCGGCGTTCATCGATTTATTAAACGTTGTCACGTCAAAAGTCTGACATCACGTAACGAAGTCAGCCATCTACAACCTAACTAATCACCAGCACTGGGCGTAGTCAAACTAGCCATTGGATGGATAACTGTACACGTTACTTGCAGTGTCATGTCTCTCAGACCGTGATAAGACAAACTGGATCCACGATGTACGGTCAGATCTGAACTGGATACCCGATAGCTCTCAGAAGACATGGCTCAACCGCTCAACTGAGCCCTAACACTTAGCTAACAAGGTCGGCGAAAGGAATGGGAAAATACAAATACTCCTTAACAACTGTTCTGTTGGAAAGGGTTATCTTTAGAAAGGCGGAGACACCGAATTTAGTGCTTATTGTTGGTTTGCCTTTGGCATGTTGGGATCGGCTTTCGAGCTGAATTGATAGGGGATATCAGTACGCATAGACCACTAGCACCAATAAAAAAAATTTTTTTTTTCAAAAAACCCTACTGTAAAAAACAACTAAAAAGTTCCAAACAAGTCACTTTTCAAGCAGTCTGATGTAGTTGGTGGCAGTTATTTTAGTTCAATTATTGATTTCATGCCAACAACTGCATCAGACTGCTTGAAAAGTGACTTGTTTGGAACTTTTTAGTTGTTTTTTAGTCGTGTTTTTTGAAAATATTATTTTTTTTTCTTTCTACATTTTAGTGAGTTATATTTTTGGAATCGCCTCCTCAAACCCTTTATTTTGATACCCCACTTAATATAATTCGTCGACTCTCATTTTTTTCTTATTCACAATATGGATGGCGTCTGGTTGTCGCCATATTGTATTTTGCTTACTGTCATTTGTCTTCGTTAAGACGAATCAATTATTATTGACGTAAGAATTATCAAAATCGGCCCAAGGTTTTGGTGTCTATAGTGCCACAAAGGAACAAACATACATAAATACATCATAGGCTGATAAACACATTACCCTCCCTTGCTCCCCCTCCCTCCCTTGTAAAAAGTAGATAACGAAGGTGAGAGCCTTGTTACTTAGTTTCTAGGTAATATCGATATACTAAAGCTTGGTTCTCCAAACTTATGGGGATCAAAAAAAGAAGTGGGCAGCGGCACATTGTTCGCAGAACAGATGGTCGATGGGGCCGAAAGGTTCTGGAGTCGCGACCGCGTTCTGGAAGGTGCAGTATTGAAAGCCACCTCCTAACAAGGTGGGCCGACTGGTGAGTTTTACGGATGACTTGGTGAGCGATTCGTGACGCACAGGACCAGTCGTTGTGACGATATTTGGGGGAGGTCTTTGTCCAGCAGAGGACGTCTTTCGTCTGAAATGATGATGATGATGAAAGCTTGGTCGGACTTTCGGGCAACTGTTTACCAGTAAACGTTTGCTATATAAATCACAACATGGGAACAACAGTTTCAAGTAGAAACTCTTCAATGGATCAACGGATGGTATGCTGTTGCAAATCCACCCATAGGCTGTTAATGGAAAGCTCAGCTTTCTTAGCGAAACTTAGGGAACTTAAGACGGTTTGTTATTGAAACAAAAACCTCTATTTTCCAGTTCGAGTTCATTAAAAAATCTAAAAATATCTGCACCGAAGCATGACGAGCTTATCTTCCTTTCAATTTAGTTTCTGAAGAGATTAGATTACCATCATTCATAAAACGTTTTTCTGAAAGCCCTATGTTAATGGCCAGCCATTATTATAGGTATTGGAAGGCTTGAATTGAGACATTTTGTTTTTAACCGACTTCAAAAAGAAGGAGCTTATCAATTCGCATGTTTATATTTTTTTATGTATGTTCGGGCATAACTCCGTCATATATTGACGGATTTGCAAAATTCTTTATTATTTTGTTCAAAAGGGGTTTGTTCCGAAATGGTCCCATTTAAATTTCATATTGATCTGATGATGGGTTTCGGAGACAAACAACGGAACTCTTCAAAAATTGACAGCAAAACAACCGCGATTGCTGGTATCGTATGTCTATGAATTGTTAACACAGTTTAATGGCGAACCACAATTAAAAAATGAAAAATAAAAAACTTTTTTACAAAGAAATAGAACCGACCTCCAAAAAAAAAGTGCAAAATAACTTTAATTTCGGAAGTCGGTGTCAAAAACGAAGACACAAAACCTTCTTCTTCTTTTCGTATCGGTGGTACATTGTTTGTGCTTATACAATCATACTGTTTGTGCCCACTAGGTGGCCACGTTTATTGCTTCAGTGGTAACTTTACTCAGGTCTTCCAGGGTACAGGTGAATGGACATTTTGGGCACTCCAGTAAATGGGTCATAGTCTGAGTAGGAGCACCGCACTCGCACTCAGTATTTGAGGGATCAATTATCTCCCATTTAGACAAATTGTACTTGCAACGGCCTACTTGGGTACGTAATCGATTCAGCGCTTTCCAAATAGGCCACTGCAAATCACGACCGGGACCGGGAGGCAGGTGCTCCTTGGGCCCAAAAAAGTCACGTGGTGGTGGGCACTGCTCTTGCCACCGCTTACTCCTCTCCTTAGGTGTGCTGTCCTGGATTGCTTGTGTCGTTCTCATAAAACTCTTGCGACTTTTTAATCTACCCGTAGTTGTACACAAAACCAGAAACACCGATTTCCGAAATTAAAGTTATTTTGCACTTTTTTTTGGAAGTCGGTTCTATTTCTTTGTAAAAAACAGTTTCTTGTTGATATTCTTATTAGAGCACCAAAACTGTAGCACCACTCACTGTACTTGATTTCAATTGAGTTAAAAAAAATCTGTCTTTTCTTACATTTTCGATTAGTGGCCATCATTGAATAAAAATTCGCATCTTAGCATAGAAAATAAAGATTTAAAAAAATTTGTTACAAATACAATAAGATATTTTTACGTTGTTAAAACAGGACTCAGTGTTTCGTATCCGAAGTAGTAAGCAAAAGTGTCAAAAACGGCCGTTTTAGCTTCTTTGTAACAAACGCAACATAGGATTTTTTATTCTTTATTTTCTACGCTTTGCTACGATTTTTTATTCAATGAGGGCGCCACTTAGCGGATATATTATACGCCTTAACTAAAACAAATGAAATATCTTTACACACCGTCTAATTTTCTATTAAATGAATAATTAAAAACAAAATAAATGTTTTGCCTTGGATCCTAGCCCGTAGTTCTAATAAAATAAAAATACTTTTTTATGTTTAATGTAAGGTTAAAACATCATAATTATCCATCATCATTATTTCAGCCCCAAGTGTCACCACAATGACCGGTCCTGTGCATCTCGCATCCATCGGCTACCCGCGACCCTCACCAGGTCATCGATGTCCACCTTATTGTAGGACTTCCAATGCAACGCTGCCTCTTCCGGTACGCGGTCGCCACTCCAAAACTTTTCGGCCTCATCGACCGTCTGTTCTGCGAGCCTGCCCACTGCCACTTCAGTTTGGCGATTCTTCGGGCTATGTCGGTATACTTGGTTCTCTTGCGGATGTTATCATTTCGGATTCAATCACGCAAGGAAACTCCGAGCATTGCCCTCTCCATTGCTCTTTGAGTGACTTTGAAGCCTTCTGATGAGGCCCATTGTGAGCGACCACGTTTCGGTTCACTGGACCACCACTGCTCTCGAATATGTGTTGTCGAAATATGTTCTGTTCTGTCGGACTAATGCTAATCGAACATAATATCTTCTGTGACTACTCATTGCTTCAAGCAATCATTCTTCATTGCTTCAATGAGTAGTCAAAGTATTGTTTTTTTAAAGTGGGACCGTATCGAAATAATAGAGATGATGACAGGGTAAAAAAAAAGTCTATTTAGTCCGTAAGTTAGATTATCAAAAAATATTCAATACGTGTTTTTTACTTTATCAAATTAATGAAAAATTACAAAGATACAACGCATCAAAGTTCAGGGCTTGTTACGGTTCTTTTAAGTAAAAAAAAAAAATGGAACCGACTTCCGAAAAAAGTGCAAATAACTTTAATTTCGGAAGTCGGTGTTTCTGGTTTTTTGTGTCTTCGTTTTTTGACACCGACTTTCGAAATTAAAGTTATTTGCACTGTTTTTGGAAGTCGGTTCCATTTTTTTGTAAAAAAGTTTTTAGTTTTCACTTTTTAGTTGTGGTTCTTTTGTGTTAACAATTCATAGACATACGATCGCAGCAATCGCGGTTGATATGCAGTTAATTTTTGAAGAGTTCCGTTGTCTGTCTCCGAAACCGATACTCAGATCTATATGAAATTTAAATGGGACCATTTCGGAACAAACCCCTTTCTAACAAAAAAAGAATTTTGCAAATCCGTCGTTATATGATGGAGATATGCCCGAATATATATAAAAAAAAAAATACAAACATCCGAATTGATAACCTCCTCCTTTTGGAAGTCTGTTAAAAAGTGGTATATAAGTGGGACGTCATCCGAAATTTCAACCCCCTGTATCGTCTTCATTTTTTGTTAAATTGACAAAAGAAAAAATACGAGTTCAATATTTTTTGGTAATCTAACTGATGGATTAATTCGATTTTTTTAGTCGTCAACCCTATTAACTGTCGAAGTTCAGTTTGACACTTGAATAAAAGTAGCTATGGGAATGAATTATTGACCATTCTTTCTAGATTTTAGATTTACAGAGAGCTTTTATTTTTTCCTGACCTTAAGTAGCCAAGCCAAGTGTACGGCCTACACGAAATTTTGCCGATTTCGCTGATTTACGTGATTTTACAGTTAAAATAATTTATTTCTAAAAGTTTTAATGCACAACATAAATGATCATTTCAATTATGATCTAATGTATGAGCTACTAACGATTAAATCGACCACAAACCGACGACGGTTTTGTGAATTTTTCTGTAAGCGGTTTTGAATATCACATACCTAATTACGAATCGTATTAACGTTTAAACGGTATGAAAAAATTAAAATGTATTGTTTTGCAACAATCAGCAAACAGTCGTCTATATAATGTATGAATCACTTTATACCACTTTTACATAAAAATTTTGAGTAAAAAAATATTGAACATAATCAAATTTTAGAGAAAATGGGCAAAGAATTCCTTTCGATTTTGGCTCTTTAGAACTCTCGTTCATAAAATTAAAACAGCATAAAATAAACTTTAGTTCACCATCAATCCATTTCTTGAGAAAAAATGTAAAAAATACAAAAATTTGGCAATAAAAAGTCGTTTTAAAACAACCCAAATCTCGACTTATAATACGCAACGCAAGCTTCGAATCTAGCTCATTCATTAGATCATAATAATTAATTAATTAATTAATTAATTAGATCATAATCTTTCATGTTGTAAAATCACGTAAATCAGTGAAATCGGCCAAAATTTCGTGTACGGCCTCTTAATCAGTATCCGGAACACATGTCTGGCTGTCCGTCTGGCCGTCTGTTCGTCTGTATGTCCGTCGTCTGTCACACAGGTTTTACAGCCAAACGATTGGAGCTACAGTCTTCAAATTTTTACAGTATAAGCATCTTGTTGACCCGAAACCATACAAATAGTCAAAAATAAATGTGCGAAGTGCGACTCGTACTTGGCCGGTTTTGAATTTTCCAGCCACTACAAAAATACGTCATGGTTCTTTGTTCTAACTGTTACAAAATACTACTCGATTGTGTTGTTTGAAAACTAACACCGGAACTGTTCCAGCCACTACAAAAATACGTCATGGTTCTTTGTTCTAACTGTTACAAAATACTACTCGATTGTGTTGTTTGAAAACTAACACCGGAACTGTTCCAGCCACTACAAAAATACCTCATGGTTCTTTGTTCTAACTGTTAAAAAATACTACTCGATTGTGTTGTTTGAAAACTAACACCGGAACTGTTCCAGCCACTACAAAAATACCTCATGGTTCTCTGTTCTAACTGTTACAAAATACTACTCGATTGTGTTGTTTGAAAACTAACACCGGAACTGTTCCAGCCACTACAAAAATACCTATGGTTCTTTTTTCTAACTGTTACAAAATACTACTCGATTGTGTTGTATGAAAACTAACACCGGAACTGTTCCAGCCACTACAAAAATACCTCATGGTTCTTTATTCTAACTGTTACAAAATACTACTCGATTGTGTTGTTTGAAAACTAACACCGGAACTGTTCCACGGAGTTTTGCTACATTTTTCAGTTCCAATTACAGTACCCGTAGTTTGACATCCTGCATGTATGTAGTTAGTGAGTACTTAATAGTTGAAATAACTACTCGCAACTAGTTCATTGAATGTTATTGAAAACGTGGCACCTTTTTTGCGACTACTTTTGCGTATTACAGTGAAGCATAGTTTGCTGAGAGCAGTGGTGGCCCAGTGGTAACGGCTGCGACTTACAAGTTGTAGGTTGTCAGTTCAAACCCAGGCAGGCGCTTTACTTTGTGTAAGTTATTTCATCACCACTGCACTCAAAACGGTGAAGGAAAACATCGTGAGGAAACCGGCATGTCCTAGAACCAAAATTCGAAGACATGTGACATCCACCAATCCGCATTGGGCCCGCGTGGTGGATTACGGCTCACACCCTCTCACAAAGAGGAGACCTGTGCCCCAGTAGTGGGGACATTAAAAGGCTGATGATGATGATGATAGTTTGCTGAAACCTTTTGACTTCTCCCGCTCTGGGTGGAGCTGGAGGGAGTGTCAGACTCTTACTGACTAAAACCCACCCGTCAACCCGTGTTCCTTTTGTTTTTTGTGGGGTGGGAAATCATCCAATGACTTCTTCCGCTCTGGGTGGTGCGTTAGGGCGTGTCAGACTCTAACTGACTAAAACCCACCCCTGTTCCTTCCCTGCCTGAGTGCCCAGGGGTGCGGTAAACCAGGGTGAGATAGTGGTCAAACGCGTGCCTATCAACAATAAAAAAAAAAACCGTGTTACTTCAGTTGCCCTTTGCGTACCAGGGCCTTTTTTTTGGGCGTGGGTTATCGACCAATGACTTCTCCCGCTCTGGGTGGAGCGGGAGGGCGTGTCAGACTTTTACTAACTAAAACCCACCCCTGTTCCTTCCATGCCTGAGTGCCCAGAGGCGCGGTAACTCTGTTACGAATTTATCCGCGACCCCTTGGCATGCAGGCATCGGCCATGATGGGCCCCGTCGGTGGTGGCTGACACACTACGTGCCGTCGACTCTCGGGCCTGGTGCAGCAGCCCTACCATGACGTCTTAAAACGATCATTTTATCGGTGAGCGAAAGGGATAGTGCTATTCGTCCTGTATAACGACGTCTCTCTCTCTCACCGAAAAGATGATGGTTTTAAGACGTCATGGTAGGGACAGTTGATCGGACGGCAAGCTAATCCCGCGAAAGCCCTACAGCCTCACTTCCATGTAGGTAGGTATAGTAGATACTGTTACAATTCCACAAACACGAGCCTAAAGAATGGCTTTCCCTACAGTTCCCCTTACACATAACCTCTGGGCACATAATATACGCTAATCAAAGTAAAGGTATGCACGAAATAGGTATTTACGAAGTATGTCGAGTACGTGGAACGTTCGCGGTTATGTTATGAGCAGGGTTGCCAGTCCTACAGTTTTGACTGTAGATCTAAGTACAGTTGTTATTTTTTTTTCCAGGTTTTAGTTCATGCCTGCCATCTACAGTTGTTTATTAGAGAAGCTAGATCTAATGGGAAAATGATTTTTTAGCTGGAGGTCTGTAAGTCACGAGTGAATAGGTTACTTGTAGGCAAGCGTGCTCCTCCGTTGACCACATCATCGCTTACCATCAGGCGAGATAGTGGTCAAACGCGAGCAAATCAAAATCATATGTACCTACTTACCCTTTTACTTTAAAAAAGGTACAAACATAGGTACTTATTACATGATTACAATGTGATTTTTATACAACTATTTTCCGTTACTCTGATTATAAGTTTGTTTGTATTTTGTTTTTCAACTCCAGTTTGTTTTTATTCAGGAAGGTACTTATCAAAACAAAATAAGCAAACGTTGTAGATTTCACATTTTTTATTAGATCTTTTCAGTTCGTTTTAGGCTTGCTTACTTATTTATTCATTTATGTACGTACCTACACACAAAACACTTACTAGGTACTAGAGAAATGAATAGTACAGATAGAAGAGTACAAAGGTGCTACTTATTTCAAAACAAACTTCTTCTAGCAAACCTGCGACAGGAAAGTTCGATAAGCGACGTAGACAACACTAAAAGTAAGGTATTCCACACACGAGCGGCGAATTTCTCGCTGTCAATGAACGCGCCTAAATAGAACCATTCATTTCGTTCGGTCATTCAGTCGCGATCTCGTTTATTTGGTGTCGCACTTTAGATGGAATAATGAGTGATGTTGTTTATTTTTGTTTTAGATTTGGTAGTTTTAACTTACTCTTATTGGTGGATTTCGTTTAACAGTTAGACGCTTGGTCTTGGAGTATTTTAAACTTTTTAGGGCGTTTAAAATAAACATATAATTGGGCAGATACTAGTAACTTCCTATTTATGTGAGTTAAAAGAGACAACATAGGTATTTAAATTGTAAAATATGTGTTTTATATGGAAAAACACAGACACAGGGACAAACAGACAGCCGCAGTACCTACCTAACTTACGATGCGTATTATCTACCAAGTAATTAATTAAAGATTAACATTAAAATCGACAGTACCACCACAGTATAAATATGGACAGTATGGAAACTAAGCCTGTTTGTTGAGATAATTACCTACGCTCCATTAGAGAGCTAGGGTTGTCACTGTTAATGTTTGGAAAAAAAATCTATGGAAGATGCTTTAAAGTTGCCGCGCAATTTGAAAAACATTAAGATATCCCACAAAGGCCCGTACCTTTTTTTTCATAAACAAATAATTAAAATTGAAAACTACTTCAGCAACCAGGAGACCATTAATTTTGGTGTCCCCCAGGGCAGTGTTCTGGGACCCCCACTTTTTCACTTTTTCTCATATACGTGAATGAGTTGTGTCAGTTATGTTAGCATTCACAATAATCGACTGTTTAATTTTATTATGTTGCAACACTTATTTTTATGTGGCAACCTATAGATCAATTTTAAAAATAAAAGAGCGCGAGCCGGCTAGTTTTGGGCTTTTTTCATGCAGAGCTACAGACGACAAAGGAGGACTCGAGTCACATTTCAAAGTTATGATATATCCATAAATTGATTTAAAGAAGTATCTACAGGTGTTTTCTTTCAAGTCAGAAGTGTGCTCAAGTGTATCCACGTGCCTGATGTTGCGGTTTCCTGGACATAGGACATTTTGAGGTCAGAGATCCATGCATTACTTCTATCAGTGATTTTGTGACAAACAGTTTAATGTTTAAACAGTGCCTGTTTGCAATTGCAAACAAGATCTAAACGTTTAAAACAGTAACGGTTCAGTGAATTTATTTGGAACTAGATAGTAGTAGATACCTACCTAAGGGTATCAATTTGTGGGCAGCTTGTTTATTTCTGTTAAGAAGTATTCAATCAAAAATTTTTAACTGTATTTAGAAATACCTACAAGCGAACAAAAAAAAAATGTATTTAACATTACCGTTCAATTTTATAGCATAGTTGCTGATTGAGACGGGTTATATTATATGAATATCGTGTACGTATCTGTGCAGTACTTTCTATTCTCTATATCACTGTGCATATTTAATAGGTACTATATTATTGTGTAGATTTTTTTGTTGCTATATCTAAATCATTTTTACCTTCTTTTGAACCACTTGAAATCGTTTAGCGTGCTGAAAATGGGTCATTCTAAGCGAAGGCGGCGTGACTCAAGTAGCGATAGTTTGTTTAAAGATGAGTTCTAATGATAGAGATGATCACCACCGTAGGTCAGGACAAAATAGTAAAAAGTGACCTGATAAAAAGCGTAGTAGTTGTCATAGATATAGTAAGAGAAGTAGGAGACATGAGCGTTCTAAACATCGTGAACTAAGAACTTCTCGAAATAGGGCTGATCGCGAGTCTACGAAAACCTCACCTTTAATTTCCTCAACACGATTACGTGAAGTAACTGACCAGACTACTCCTGATTTGTACCATCTGCTATTAGGGCGCTATTAACTGTCAATGACCTAGATTGGTTGGCTTGCGTGTTCTGCGCTGGGCTCGCGTAGCGCGTCGTGCGTCCGCCCAATGATAGGACTAGCCTATCGAGGAGCGCTGTCCGAATTTTGACGCATTATTAATTTATTACACATAGAACAACAGGTATTAAACTGAAACACTTACGATTAAATTATAAATAATTAAATGATCTTTAAAATGGTGAAAGATTCATAGAAATACGCTTTATAGTTTTGACGTGATTCGCAATTTTTTATCCGCGTTAGACGTAACTTTATAAATTAATTACACTATGTTATAAAATATAATTTCAAATATTCTCAGATCAAATTACAACAGAAATTGTCTAGAGTAACATATATATTTTTCAAAGAAATAAGACTAAGTTAGTCGTTTAGACGTGATGTTAAATTAAAAACCATTAAAAGTCTTAAAGCTGCGCCTTAACTACGAACAATTGCATCGGTAACTCTGCACCGCTGGCAGCTTCCAACTTTTGGGCCCAAACATCTTTCCTGTTGTATTTAGTGTGGTACCTGAATTTGACCCGAGCGATAATAGACAAACTATAGAAAATTGGATCAACAAGATTAGTGAATGTGCACAGATTTACTCGTGGAGTGATCGTCAAATATGTCACTATGCACTTCCGAAATTAAGTGGTTTGGCCAGGAAATGGTACCAGTGATTGACCTCAGTGATTTTTAATTGGAACGAGTGGATTCAAAAATTAAAACACGCTTTTCCTTCTAACAAAAATTATGGAGATCTGCTGTCGTTAATGTTAAAGATTAGATGCAAGTTTGGTCAGTCCTTAGAACATTATACTATTATGACAAAATATGTCATACAGGGTACTAACGATAAATGCGTAAAAATGGGAGCTGGAGCTGGAGAATCCTGAATTACTTGTGTACAGTGTCCCAACATGACAATTCCAACTTTCGTAACCAAAATAATACGCCAGCGAATAATCCCAAAAAGATATCCAATGAACAAACAAAATCCAACACAAAAAAAAAATCAATATAAGACATAGGTCAGTTTAAAATGTAACATGTGAAAGAAACGCTAATAATAGTGACAATTCAATTAAAACTAATGATAGCGATTATGTCAAGAAATGATTAATAAATAAGGGAACTTTATTCTCTATAATATATTAATAAGTGAAGCAAAAACTTTGTACTTCTTTTTACTAAAATTACGCGGACGGAGAAGTATGAAATTTGGCACAGTTAAAAAAAAAATCATTACACACACTACCATACGTTTGACACATATTTGTAAATACTCTTTTGTTTATGGTTCAGTCATGTCATGTCATGTTTATGGTCTCTGTTAATAAAACTTTAGTAACGTTCAAACTAGAAATTTGAAATTAATTTCGATCACCGGACACCACTAGCTATATATTATACTGGAGTTAGGTAAACCTAATGTAGCGAAAATGAAAAGTTCGCTAACAGATAAACTAGTAGCATACGATTCATGTAGCATAATTATCATACAGTAAGAGTGACCACCTAAATAATTGGAGTATGGTATAATTTGCGAAAAATTCAATCAAAACTACTCTGTTAGCAAAACCCCTAATTTATAGATAGATAAATAAGTAAATAAAAAAGAGTTGTTAAGTAACAATTATTACAAAACAATATTCTCTAGTGCTCAGCACTAAATGCATTAAAAAGTAGCTACTGCACCTGTTTTGGCATTATTTGACCCTGCAGCCGAGTTTGAAATTCACACGTACGCCAGTTAAATTGATATTTAAGAGCAATCGTACAGCAACAAGAAGATAATGTTGTTAGTAGTTCCAAAATCAGAGAGATGACAAATCGTTCGTATGTATCGATGTTTATTTAAAATATTATAACTAATATTTAATCTAAACCCAAAAAAAAAAATAATGAACCGTTCGATATGCTTACCTACTGAAACCCGTTTTATTATTATAGGTGAAAAGGAAATTTTACATATAATTTAGAGATCGTTTATTTATGCTTTCACAAAAGAACAATGCCACCTTTTCATACATTTAAAAACCTACTATTGAAAGTTTATGTATAGTTAAAAGGTATGGTAGAAAGACTTTCTGTAAGATTAGAAAATAATGTCATATAGTATTTCTAATTAATATATATTATACAAAGACTAATAAAGAAATACTAACTGATTAAATGAAACGTAAAATAACGTATAAAACTCGGAAACCGAGTTGAATAAAGCCATGTAGCAGTGTGTTAGTGTGTAACATGAAACGTCGTAAAAAAGAATAATTGGGATGCGTTCAAAACATGGTAATACTAGTACGTTCACCCTTGACGTAGAATAAGCGTATAGAAAAATAAAAAAAAATATGGTTTTTCTGCGTTTCTTATAACGTTGTGATAAGCGTAATCAATGTACAATTAAATTAAGTGAATTTTAAGATATATTTCTTTTTTATAAATAGTCAGGTGAACTAAGTGCATTCTTCTTTATTTACATCAAACCAGTTGAAAATGTTAAAAGTAGTAGGTACTAATGTTCAGGTTTTATGGAATATTTCTCGCTATTTGAAGTGCCATTTGATGGGATTTGTATCTAACTCAAATATATTTGAATAAAATGGTGAAAAAGAATATCTTCTAGTCGTACCTACTCCCTTATATTGTGATGAACTCAGATCGGATACAAACTCGCGGATTCAATATGGTCGACGAGTTCTGCAGAACGAGCGTTTTGATATGTCGCCAATAACAAAAAATATATTCGTTTAGATCCTGGATATGGTTGTTAATTAATACCAAAATGGGTGGGACTGCATAGAATTTCTTAAATTATGGGCCACAATTGCTACCAAATACGAAAAGACTCCTATAACCAGGAAATAAGGTTGCAAACCATATAGATCAGTTTATGCCGTAGACAAGCAAGTTACACCCTTGGCTGGTTTTTAACCATAATGTGATGTCGAGTGATTCAGAATAGGGAGGTCAACAGAATTTTTATCATAGTAGAATGGAGATATGGAGAATAAATAAGAGAGAATATAGAGAATAGAGAGAGAGAATAAATAAGAGAATAGAAAAGAGAGAAGGGAGATTTGCAGTGAATGTAAGAATTATGATTTGTTTATTATTTGAATGGTCCTAATACCTAATTATTATTTTATTAAAATGAAATGAAATAAACTTGTACTTAAAAGTTACTTTGTTTACTAAGAGAATTCTACATTGTTGATGATTATTTAATGCGATAATGAGTTGTATCTTACGTAGTTACACATAATATTATTGGATGTTTATTTGAGAATGAAACCAAGTGACCTAACTTGTGGTAAATACATAAAGATATAGTGAAATGTAGCAAGTTAATAGGGAAAGTAATGATGATGATGATAAGCCTAAAGATTAGTAAAAAAGAAAACGATTTAAGAAGACTTATTATATATCACCAAATGTTTATTTAAGAATAAAGTGAAGGGCCCTAACTTGTGACATATAGATAAATAGTGAAATATAGAAAGTAAATAGGGATAATAATGATAATAATGATGATGTGATGATAAGCTTAAAGATTAGTGAAAATAAAAAAGAGTTAAGAAGAGTGATTATAATTTATAACTTGTGACATATACATAAATAGTGAAATATAGAAAGTAAATAGGGATAATAATGATAATAGTGATGATGTGATGATAAGCTTAAAGATTAGTGAAAATAAAAAAGAGTTAAGAAGAGTGATTATAATTTATCACCAAATGTTTATTTGAGAATAAAGTGAAGTGCCCTAACTTGCGGCAAATACATTAATAGTGAAATATAGAAAGTAAACAGAGATGATAATGATAATACTGATGATGTGATGATAAGCTTAAAGATTAGTGAAAGTGAAAAAGAGTTAAGAAGATTGATTATTATATATCACTAAATGTTTATTTGGGAATAAAGTGAAGTGCCCTAACTTGTGGCAAATACATTAATAGTGAAATATAGAAAGTAAACAGGGATGATAATGATAATACTGATGTGATGATAAGCTTAAAGATTAGTGAAAGTGAAAAAGAGTTATAAAGATTGATTATTATATATCACCAAATGTTTATGAGAATAAAGTGAAGTGCCCTAACTTGTGGCAAATACATTAATTGGATGATAATGAATATGATAAATGATTTCAGAAATGATAAGTGAGTCGATGCAAGTGAGGTTGCTTGTATTCGATGTTTAGTGATAGAGTGAGTCGAAGCAAGTTAGATTGCTTGTATTCGATGATTAGTGATAAGAGTGAGGTGCTAAAAGTGAGTACTTGTAGTCAATATTATTTATAAAAGTGAGTCGCTACAGATGAGAGTACTTGTAGTCGATGTCATTAATAAGAGTGAGTCGCTACAAGTGAGAGTGCTTGTAGTCGATCTTTATTATAAGAGTGAGTCGCTACAAGTGAGAGTGCTTGTAGTCGATGTTAGTTATAAGAGTGAGTCGCTACAAGTGAGAGTGCTTGTAGTCGATGTTAGTTATAAGAGCGAGTCGCTACAAGTGAGAGTGCTTGTAGTCGATGTTAGTTATAAGAGTGAGTCGCTACAAGTGAGAGTGCTTGTAGTCGATGTTAGTTATAAGAGTGAGTCACTACAAGTGAGAGTGCTTGTAGTCGATGTTAGTTATAAGAGTGAGTCGCTACAAGTGAGAGTGCTTGTAGTCGATGTATGAAATTGAGAGAGAATATTTTAATGTGTGTAATATTAATAATAATGGAATTGTAATGTTTGTTTTCAAAGCTACTCGTATTTTTTTAACGTTTTACTCATTGTTAAACGCGAGGTCGCGTTTGTCGTCAGGATTAGCCGAATGTTAGCATTCACAATAATCGACTGTTTAATTTTATTATGTTGCAACACTTATTTTTATGTGGCAACCTATAGATCAATTTTAAAAATAAAAGAGCGCGAGCCGGCTAGTTTTGGGCTTTTTTCATGCAGAGCTACAGACGACAAAGGAGGACTCGAGTCACATTTCAAAGTTATGATATATCCATAAATTGATTTAAAGAAGTATCTACAGGTGTTTTCTTTCAGTTATCTTTACCCAGCTGCAAAATTATAGATTATGCCGATGACACAGCTCTAATTGTTCATGGCCGGGACTGGACTGAAACTCGCCTCAACTCGGAGTTTGCCTTGAGCACCGTCATGAGGTGGCTGACCACAAATCTTCTCACTCTAAATGTCAATAAGACGAAATTTATCACATTCTGTAGTATGAAGTCAAGTCAACCCCCAACACCGATTGAAATTCGTGCGCACACCTGCCCAAACTTACACGCAAACTGTGGCTGTCAACAATTGGAAAATACCTCTAGTATCAAATATCTTGGAGTCACTCTTGATAGCAACCTGAAATGGAAGCAACATATTGCTTCAACTGTACTCGTAGCTCGTGTGAGAAAACTCATATATATTTTTAAAAAGCTACGAGGCGTGGCCGATTTTGGCTGTTTATTGACCATCTACTTTGCGCTCGCTCAGTCTGTTCTAGGGTATTGCCTAACGGTCTGGGGTGGTGCCGGTAAAACAGTGATGCTACGGGTCGAACGAGCGCAGAGAGCTGTCCTGAAGGTGCTGGCAAGGAAACCGATCCGATATTCGACATCCTCTCTTTATACCCTCTGCCAGGTCCTCACCGTCAAACAGCTATTTATCCTCCAAACTATTCTTCGCAAACACAGTCAGCTTATCTTTGACCTTAAATGCTGTTCTACACGCCGCTCGAATAGGGTTTGTAACACTGAGTCTCGTAGTACCGTAGTTGCAGGTCGTCATTACAAACACATAAGTTCTAAAATCTACAACAAACTAAACAAAAGCTTACACATCTACACACTTACCAAGAGCAAATGCAAAATGAAACTTGACTCCTGGTTAAAATCACAAAATTATGATGAAACAGAGAAACTTGTGGAAGTGTATATACTCGTCACTCCTCACACACCCCAACAAAACCATACACAACACAGATGCCACAAACACCTCAAACAGCCCTCGCACTCCTCATTAACATTCACCCACACTCCCATTCACCCTACACTCACTACATTAACTCAACGTCAAAATACATCCCAAATCATTTATCCTGTACTGTTTATTCTTATTATAGTTTTTTTTTCTTTCTTTTTTTATTGTTTAAATTAGTTTTTGCATGGATCATCGTTCCATTCCGTATCTGGAGAAGGGTGTTGTTAGCTGCGCTACAGTTTACAACTTTTGCAGCTATCATCGTTTTACTTGTTGTACTTAGTCTTGTGTTATTGTTCCGAATAAACTTTTTATTATTATTATTTATTATTTTCACGTCACGCAAAAATTTTCATGGTTTTCGATGGTGTTAAAGTGAAGTCAAAATGCGCGGCGCTCGGCCGATAGTTATTTAACCCTGCGGCAGCGCACTTTACCGCGTTTCAACCTGAAAATGCGTGTGATGTTAATGAAAAACCATTATCATTTTAAAAAACGTCTTTATTTTTCATAATTATATCATTTTTAGGTACCTTTCAAGATCAGCAGGGAGTTTAAAAAACGAAAACCCCGGATTTGAAGAAGCCGAGTTCATACAACAGTACACTGCGCAATACGCTCGTGGCATTTAATACGGTCCGTGGCTCAAGAGATAACACGACCACTCGTCTCCACACGGCAGCCGCAACTGCTAGCGTAGATGCGCGCGTCTGTGTGAGTGTTCCGTTTCGAACGTTTGTACGTAGTTTCCCTACTGTCCATATTTATACTGAGGTACCACGCTAATTTAATTTGCATTAATATCATAGTCTTCGCTTATTTTTATCATCAAAATGGATTAAGAAGGAATGCGATTAAATACTCGTTCGATTATTTAATCGCAATATTTCTTAATCCATTTCGTTGCGGAAGTAATTAATTATTTCTTAGATTTATGTTTCACAATAGTATACATACATTTATATAATGTTACCCTTAAATAACAGAAATCTGACATTCATTGTGCGTACAACTAAGGAGTGAAATTCCCTGCCGGAGTCTGTGTTACCTGCAGGTGTATTCGCTAACTCAGTTGACATCAATTTGATAGGCACTATGCAGTACATTGCTCGGTGGACATCAATTATAATAGGTACTACTGTTTTCCCATACGTCAAAGCAGCAATGTACGGCAAAGTGCCTATCAAATTGATGTCAACTGAGTTAGCGAATACACCTGCTGATAGCTACAACCTAGGAATCTTTAAGTCAAGACTGAATAGATTACTTCTAGGCAAGCGTGCTCCATCGTCGATCACAAATCATCGCTTACCACCATATGAGATAGTGGTCAAACACGACAAAACTACGCCTTAATAATAACTCCCATTATACGAATTTAGATATCAACTTTGGACTACTTTGTTGGTCCAATGCCTTTTTATCTATCTATTCTATATTGGCAATGAGACCATAATTAGCTAAAAATGGTTCCACTAAACACTAGCCAACCCCTTCTGAGAATACAACTATGAGTCTGTGAGATTCCTTAAGATTTCCATCCAGTTTGAACAAACCCGAAGTATAAATCGACTCGACACATCACAAATGAACTTGATTCGCGAATGAATATATAATTAAGATTGGAAATTACTTTTGTCGAAGTAAGATTAACAAAGTTGAGATCATTTCAAGTCGAGCGTCTTATTCTGAGAAAATTACCAACAACGCAACTTCAACTTAAATTGAATCGACTATTAAATATCAAAATTGATTAGTCTGCTAATTGAATAACAATAGTGTTATCGATGAAGGAGAATATACAGTTAATTAGTAATCAAATTAGGTTACTGAAGACAAAGAAGCAGAGTAAAATCATAATGTAAATTGGTTTATGATTTCAGTATGAGACTATTTTAGAATTTATTCTCCCGACCGAATTTCGAAACGGTGGTCAATATCAACCGAGATTTGCCAAGTATATGTACAGGAAATATTATAGTGCACAAGCGTATACGCAAACACAGGTGGACTTTCTGTTCCTTTACTGTTGTAGTCCGAAGGGACGGCAATCGGATACGACCAGGGAGAGACCAGGCGCAGGACCAAAGGGGTTACGTCCTTTCTGAGGCACGGGACTGTCACACCACTACTAATGTCACTACACACTTTGAAACTCCGGGCTGCTACAAAGTAATTTCTAATGGAAAAACCCAATAGCTCTTCTTTTACCCGACCGAATCGAATACAGGACCTCACGCTCATAAGTCCCCCTTGCGAACATTTAGAGTTTAACATGATAAGGTTTCAATAACTTGATCTCCAACTCTCGAACCAGAGACGCGTCACGTTTCAGCATCTGTCAGTTCCCGTTGACAGGCGGCCATCGTGTAACTACAGACTTTGTCAGGTTCCGGGTGTATGAACCTTGTCACAGGTCGAAAGACCTTGGCTAATAGTTATAATAGCGGTTTAAAACGCGTGAGTCGGGTATTTGGCAATTTTTTTGGCAAGGCAAACTAGCGGAAAATTAGCGGCACACATGAGAGCCGCTGGGGTTTGAAAGGTTTTACTGATTAAATTAGAAGTATTACTGATGAAATTAATTAAACCAGATTGGATCTTCTGCTCGAAATGGGAATGAAAACCAAGCTGTTTCTTGTTGACCAATAAGGCGATGCACATATTTAATAAGCTGTAGAACTAGTTCACGCTAGTAGTACAAAGTAAATCGAGGGAAATCTATTGTTCTTACGTTACGAATGCACGTTGCACTATCCACATTCTAATCCTACACTGCATTGCGTATTGCTTTCAGCTCTACTGCCATACGCAACTGTTAATTTATTCAGCAGCCAAAGGGCACTTATATCAGACAGAGAAGCATTGCCATTTAGTAAAGAAAGTATCTATTTGGAATTGAAAGCTTCCTTAAACTCCAAAATCATAATTATCAAAGGTAAGAAGGCGAAGTTGTGATCGCCATATTATGACCTATTTCCTTTCTATCTCCATCGTTCTACTATTCAAGACACCAGTTTCATATTCGATATGAAAAAGTTAGCCAATATTCTTTCGCACACGCGTGTAGAATTTATTATATCGACGCCTAGTCTCACGGCATTTTCCTCAAATGAAAGTGCAAACATCAAGGTATTTTAACGAACGGAAATCTTGTACGTGAAATATCGTGGCAGATAACAAACCATGATTGCAATACATGACAAAATGTCGATCATTACTTAACTATTCATTTAAATAGAAAAATACATTCTCACGAGCGAACTAGGTTCAACGCAATAAATCGATGCAATTATGTCGTTCGATTCTCAGTTCCCCATGTTTTTGCCGCAGCTTCGTGGTTTTTTCTTATTTTACTCCGTCGCTATACCGTACTCTCGCCGCAAGTCTGCTATCTTTATTGCAGGAAATTATGCTCCAAATTCTGTTAGATGTAGGTGGGTTGTTGGTGTTTCGTCAATTGAATGAACGAATTGTTCCCTTCGTTCCCTTTATGTATGTTCAGGTTTAAGATGCGTTCAAAAAAAAAAGCATGTTTGGCATTTTCAAGATGGCGGGCCGACTAGTCGACTAAGATGTCTTCTAGAATTGGCAAGTAGAGGCGCAACACCGGAAATAATGGAAGGAATGGAAGGAGGCTGTTGAGTTCAGGTTAAATATAATAATAATTGGCAATTTCAAAATGATCTACATTTACGTAATACACTTCACACAAAATTTTCATAAATCGGTAAGAATACGTGCTTCATTTAACAAGGAACCCAGCAGAAACAATGTAAAAACTTATCCCCAAGCGAGATCTAATACGATTTTGCATACATTATTCATGCGTACGTTAGTTCCAATCGTTTCACAGCTTTCCAATGCTTTTTAGATCGAGATTTATACCCGTGAAACATATTTACATGCCTCTCTTACGCATATTATTGTGATTGAACACTTTCGCAAAAACCGGCCAAGTGCGTGTCGGACTTCGCACATTTTGGGTTCCGTACCAAATTAGAGAATTACAAAGAAAAGAAGAAGAAGTTGTTATTAAAATATGTAATAGGTACGTAATAATAAACGTTATCACCAAATTAAGTTATGGGTCAATAAGAAGTTAAAAAATTGTCTGGAACAAAATTTCGTGACAGACAACGGACAGACGGCCACGTGAGTGTCAGCAATAAGGTCCCGTTTGGACCCTTCAGGTACGGAACCCTAATAAAAACGATCGTAACTGTGTGTGAGATTTCAGAAGCACGTCCAACTTCGAAGGCTTCTCAAACATTTTTAAATGCTTCCCCATATAAAATGAGGCCCTTTTTCCCAGCAACTGTAAACGTGTGTCCTAAAAATAAAGCACTTACACGTTCGGATCGGGCCCGAATGTTGAAGGGCCTGTATTACAAAGATGGGTTTTTCTCCGAAGTTTCATCATTATGGATATCGTGAGTCGTGACCTTTACGGGAACACGAAAACAGATTTCGTCGATATGCCATTAAGCGATTTTTGCACCAGATTTTTGTTTTCTGATGGTGTTAGGATACTGATATTGGAAACAGTCATATAGTATAGTATAGGGACTCGTTGTCCGCTCTTAGACTCCCATTTGGTCCGTTGTGCGTGGTGGAAATAGTCTTTTGGAAATGGCTGAATATTTTATGAACTCTATTTTAACACATCACGTTTTTAATTGAATACGGTACCTATTGATTCTCTTTTACGCACTAAGTTCGGAACTGGTGCAAGTACCTAATCAGAATTTAAATTTTACTCCAGTAGTTAGGACCATTTGATTTAGATAAAAATAAACAAAATACTTACGTATAGTTTCACGATCAAAATAAAATAGATGATGTCCACATCATAATTAGGAGTAAATACTCACAATAAAACGAATCAAGCGTAGAGCATCACTATTTAAAACTTCATAAGAAAGTGCACGCGTCGGATTCTCGCCACGGGTGTCTTGGTTAGCACGTGTGTTTTGAGAGTTTTAGTTGTTTTTGTGTGATTGTTGTAACTTTGGTGACTTGTTTTGTGTATCTGTGTTGTCCCTGTGTGTTTATAAACAGGTTTGTATTGTGATTGTTCTTTTAATTAGTGGTTAAAACCAAGATGGAGAAGAAAAAACCTCCCGACCCTGTCCCCCCTGACATTCCAGATTCTCCCAATCCTCTTTCACAATTTGCAGATGTTGTTTGCAGCATCACAGAGATGGAAGTGTCTCAGTCACAACAAACCTCTCGTAAACGTCCCGGTAACGATAAAGCTCCAACGCCAACCCCACCATCCAAACAACCCAAAAGCCAAATTGGTCGCGTTCGATATTCAGTTATGGACAAGGGCCCTTACATAGTTCATGTCTCTCGCATAGAGTCCCAACCTAACGCAGGCACTACGTTACATCCTGTAAACTTTGGCAAATTTTTAATGCTTAACAATGTTGCAAACGTAGTTCGTGATGGTGTAAATAGAGTTGGTCGAAACCGTGTGTCGGTGGAATTTACATCCCCTCAGGATGCTAACTCTTTTTTGGTGAACAGCTTACTGTCAAAATTTAGTTATACTGCTTCAATCCCAACATTTAACATCACAAGGATGGGCGTTGTATCCGGTGTTCCATCTGATTTAACAGAAGAGGAAGCTATAACCTACTTGTCTGTGCCCTCAGGTTGTCGGCAAATCCTGAAAGTCCGCCGCATTAATAGGAAAATACATAATGACGGTGCGTTTGAGTGGAAACCCACGGAGACTTGTGTCATCACTTTTGATGGCCAAGTCTTACCGAAACGAGTTTATTGCTGCTACACATCCCTCCCAGTTGAGCAGTATATCTATCCCACTATCCAATGTCGCAAATGTTGCAGGTTTGGTCATGTTGCAAACCTGTGCAGGTCTAAACCACGCTGCAGTAAATGTGGCCACGATCACCCCGGTGATGGTTGCAACATTGCTGAGGGCGAGGCTTTTTGTGTGCTTTGCTCGGGTAATCACTTTGCAAATAGCAGGTCATGCCCCGAGCATGGTAGACAGAAGGCCATCAAGACGGTCATGGCTGAAAAATCTATTTCTTATGTTGAGGCCAGCAAAATCATACCAATTCCTTCCCGCAATTATGCAAATGCCACAAAAACACAGTCATACCGCAAAACTGTAACAACAAAACCCAAGACCCATGCCCCACTTTCCCCATCATATGACAAGACTGCTCACCATCAAATAGTTGGTTCTCCTCAAACTTTACAGCCTAATGGCTGCTCTCTCAATCTTAATAATGTTTCTTCTAACAATACAATCTCTGTTATTGAACTCCTTGTAAAACTATTACCTACTATTATCTCTACTTCTTCTAGTTCTCAATCACCGTCCAACGTTGCCGATCAACTTATACAAATCCTTTTAAATATTAGAAATGGCGTCTCGCCAAGTATTCCTTCAGTGGAATGTGAGGAGCGTGTGGCATAAAAAGCACGACCTCATATTCCTCCTCAACAAATACAAGCCTTTGGCCTGTTCCATAGCTGAGACCTGGCTTACACCAAGTCTCAGTTTCCGTATGCCACACTTTAATATTCTCCGATGTGACAGATCAGACGGCTATGGAGGGTCGGCCCTTTTTGTTAACAATAGGGTCCCACTTTCGCCCTTACCTTTGCCTTCATTTACAGGTGACATGAGTGTTACAGCTGGAAAGGTGGAAGGTATTACAGTTTTTTCAGTATACATTGCACATCCTAATAATAGCTTCTTACCTACCTTGCGAAATGTTTTTGCCAGTGCCCAGGGTCCCATACTGGTTATGGGCGACTTTAACTGTCACCATTACAGATGGGGGTCTGAGCGTTGCGATGCATTTGGCATGGCTCTGGTTGACATCTTGGATGATTTAGATCTCTGCATCCTAAATAATGGCTGCCCAACGCGCAGGTCTCCTCCTGGACAACGGAGGAGTTGTGTTGACCTAACGTTTTGCTCCGTTGAGCTAGCAACTTCGACCCATTGGGAATGTACAACCTTGTCGCATGGTAGTGACCACTACCCTATTGTCATTTCTCTAATTAACAAGACATATTTAGAAAAAACTTCCCCTCCACTTTTGAAGTATAATTTGTCTAAACCAGACTGGTCAAAATTTGCGTCACTACTGGAGGAGAAAATTGATAACCTTCCAAATCTAAATTCAAGTTTACCTGACCCTTCTGGTCACAGCCATGCCAAGAGTTGTTATGAAGGTTTTGTTGAGGCCGTAACCTCTAGTGCAGACTCCTGTTTCCCACTGAAAAATAGTGCCCGCAATAAAATCCCGTCACCTCCATGGTGGGACCAAGAGTGTACTTCAGCGGTCAGGTCGAGGAACGAAGCCGAAACACATTACAATCGGGAGATGAATACAGAAAATTTGTTGTCCTATTTACAGGCGAATGCCAGATCCAAACAACTCCTCCGTAGGAAAAAACGTGCGGGTTGGGTAAAGTTCTGTACTGCCTTATCTCCGTCCACCCCAATTTCAACTGTTTGGAAGAACATCAACAGATTTAGACGTGGTTGTTCTCCATCTATCTCATCACCAATCCCTAGAGAAACAGCTGAACTTTTTTTCGATAAAATTGCTCCACCTTATGTCCCATTTTCATCTGAGTGTCTTAATGTTCCCCAACATATTGTCTCTGATGACCCCTTTGATGTGCCTTTTACTTTGAAGGAATTGAATATGGTACTCAGTTATGTCCGGGACTCAGCACCTGGATGTGATGGTGTGCCATACTCTTTTATTAGTCATTCTGGGGACAAAGCGAAATTATATTTCTTAGACATAATTAACTTTTGTTATGATTGTGGTTGGGTCCCAGATCAGTGGAAACTACAAATCATCATTCCACTGTTGAAACCAGGCAAACATGTAGATGATCCGAATGGCCTCAGACCTATTGCTTTGTCCTCAGTCTTAGCCAAATTACTGGAACACCTCATCAAAAATCGACTTGAGTGGATAGTCGAATCTAGAGATTTACTTCCGAACTACCAATTTGGTTTTAGGAAAGGGCTCAGCACTATGGACAGTGTTGGCGTTTTAGTGACAGACATTCGCCTAGCATTTTCCAAAAACGAGTCTGTCGTTGCAGCCTTCCTAGACATCTCCTCTGCATACGACAATGTTCTTCTTCCAGTCCTCAGGCAAAAATTGCATCAGCTGAGTATTCCTGGTAAGATGATCGAATGCATATGTGGACTACTTTTGTCTCGCTCTTTGGTTCTGAGGGTCCAGGGTGAGGACTTTGAGAAAAGGCAGACTTGGAGGGGACTCCCGCAGGGGTTCGTCCTCAGTCCTATCCTCTATAACATCTATACAGCCGATATAGGCTCCTGCCTTAATAGTAACTGCCATATCTTACAGTATGCTGATGACTTAGCCCTGTATGTGTCAGATTCCTCCATCATTAACGCTGCGTCATCTCTGTGCCTCTCCCTGGACTCTTTGAATCATTGGCTTTTAAACCATGGTTTGTCACTATCCGCACCCAAAAGTTCGGCAGTAATCTTCTCTCGGAAGAGATCAATCCCTCTCGTCTCAGTGGCCATTTCTGGTAAAAATATTTCAGTTTTAAATAAAGTAAAATTTTTAGGCGTTTTCCTTGACTCGAAATTAACAGGTAAGTACCACATAAATCATTTAATCCAAAAATGTGAACGGGTCATTTCAATTTTAAAAGTTCTTACAGGTGTCTGGTGGGGTGCCCACCCCTACTGTTTGAAATTAATATATAATGCCTTAGTTCGTAGTGTTCTTGACTACGGCTCGTTCCATTTGATACCATGTAACAGAGGTGCCTTGGCTGGACTAGATAGGGTTCAGTCTAAGTGCCTTCGGATCATTTCTGGATGTATGAAGTCCTCTCCAATTAACGCATTGCAGGTCGAATGCGCTGAACCCCCCTTAGCACTAAGACGGCAGTATCTGGCCTCCCGTTTTTTGTCCAGATTAATCTGTAGATCCTCTCATCCCCTTATTACAAAATTTAACGAGTTAAATGCCTTATGCAGAAGCTCAAAGTATTGGAAAAATAAAGAATTCCCCCTAATCCTAAAACATTTTCGCATGCTCCAAAATTTAGAATGTCCGATCGTCCAGTATACCAAACTACCCCTTTTTAACTTTGATTATGAAGTCTTATGCTTCACCCCCAAAATCTTATATAATATTGGCATATCCAAAAATTCCCCTTCGGCGAACTCGACCTTCAATGCGGTGGTGGGCGAGCGATGGAACGGTTTCCAAAGGTTTTTCACTGATGCTGCCAAATTTAATAACTCCAGTAACACCGGAGCTGCGGTTTATTACCAGAGCTCCAGGATTATTCTTCAATTTAAATGTCCTAAGGAATCCTCTGTGTTCACAGGCGAATGTGTGGCTTTATTGGAAGCTTGTCTTTTTATAGAGTCACATCCCAACATTGACAAAGCCGTAATCTTCACAGACTCCCTTAGCTGCCTTCAAGCTTTAGTCCAAAACCCATTCAAAAGCAAATTGCACAGCTCACTAGTTTTAAAAATTAAAAAAGCATTATTTTCATGTGCTAACAGTCAAAAGGAAGTTCAGCTAGTTTGGATACCTAGCCATTGCGGCATTAAGGGTAATGAATGCGCTGATACCCTGGCAAAAAATGCTTGCTCATCAGCTTTTGCTGATCTCTCCCACAACTCTCATCAGGGTTATGACTTGCTGAACCTGCCAAAAGCAAGTCTTGAATGTGCATGGCAGGAACGGTGGAATAACACTGGTAAGAAGAAGGGTAAGTTCTACTATGCAGTACAGCCAACCATAAAATCAAAACCTTGGTTCTTTAAATATAAAAAAGTCTCTAAAACTGTTTTATCTGTCCTTTGCAGAGTCCGCTTAGGTTTTTGTTGCACCCCGGTTTTTTTGGAAAAAATTCGTGTCCGTGACTCCTCCCTGTGCGAGTGCGGTTTAGAAGAGGGTACTCTTGATCACATATTTTTTGAATGCTCAAACAACATCCCTCCCCTAGATTTATATAGCTGCCTCCCTAAATTTAAGATTCCTCTTCCAATTAATTTCCCCTCTCTTTTAACATATTCTTCACCTGATCTACTTGTGGCGCTGATGAAATTCATCCGTCACAATAATATTAAATTATGAGTCGTAAATCCAAATCTGTCCATCTGTGTAGTTGTGGTATGTGTATTTTTAATGTTCTAACCATCATTATATTTATGTATTTTTATTTTTTGTTTGTTTCAGTCCAGTACTAACCCATCAAGTTCAACTATATCAACCGAAGATTTTTTATTACGTCTATAGTTGCTGTCGTTTTTTTTATTTAATTTTTTTAAATTTATTTTTTGAAACTATACACACACTTGCTTATCCAATTTACTTTCGACATTGGCAGAATAGTCGACATCGGCTCTACTTGCCATCAACAAAAAATAGAATAGAATAGAATAGAAGTGCACGCGTCAATGAATAAAGGAAACGGGTAGTCAGATAACCAACCGGACACGAGACCCCACACTTTGGCGCTCTCATGTGAACAAACAAATGCCAGGCCATTCCCGACCTTATCCCTTCACTTTCAAGTGATAATAATTAAATTTCGTTATTAACGCTCGCCTTTCTCGCGGAATTGTCAATTATTTCTACAAACATGAACGAAAGTGGGTTGTTCGAAACAAAAGCTTCGGTGTTTATGAATTTGACATAAATAACCGTAACGGCAAACTAGTTCAAGTTATTTCCTTGGTGTTTTGTCTTAGAGAAATAGATTAAATTGATTTGGTCTGGTGTCAGAATGAAAAGCAATTGCATGCAGCTGGAATAAGAATGTTAAGAGCGATAATGTGTATGCCTAGGGGTAGCGGATAAATTCGTAACAGAGTTACCGCTCCCCCGGGCACTCAGGCAGGGAAGGAACAGGGGTGGGTTTTAGTCAGTAAGAGTCTGACACGCCCTCCCGCTCCACCCAGAACAGGAGACGTCATTGGATGATTTCCCACCCCGCAAAAAAAAGAGTGATGTGCGGTGTTACGCGCACGGATAGAATTAGGAATGTGTAAATAAGACGAAGTGTGAAAGTGGCACCGCTGACTGAAAAATTGTGTGGAAATCTGTTGCCGTGGTATGGGGTCATCACATCACATCACATGCTGATATGGAGGAATGAAGAAAATGTCGTGAGGAAAGTCTTGTATATGGATGTGGATGGCTATAAGAGTACGGAAAGGTCAAAGAAACGATGGTTGGACTGTGTGAAAGAGGATATGGGTAAATAGGGGGTTACTACAGAGATAACCGACTAATAGTGAAGTATGGAAGAAAAGACATGTTGCGCCGACCGCAAATAAATTCGGATAAGGGCAGGAGAATGATGACTGTCTGGTCTCAGGCGGCGTGGTGCAAAGTAATCAATGGTTTTGTAATTATGCCTGTTGTCTTGTTCCACTAAAATAGATTCATTTGTACTTATGGGTTTTGAGACTCTAATCAAGTCTGTCATCAGTAAATCTGCTGGCAAATATCAATCGAATGTTCTTATCCAATTTTCCTGTCGCAGGTCTGTTGGAAGAAATTTCTGTTGAAATAAGCAGCACCTTTGTGCTCTTCTATCTGTATTTGTTCTTTTCTCTTTAAGCTTTAGGGAAGACGTTTGAATCTTGGAACTCTTCTCGAATGTAAAATATCCACCCATCTATCTACCATAAATGGGATCTATCCCATACATCCGCATAGTTTATTTACTACGTGAGTAGAGATTCCCCTCTCCACGATTCTCAAAGGCATTACGAACGTTTACAGCCTTCACAGGGCTCCATTATTACGTGGATTTCCTCGTAATGTTCCCCTTCACGATTTGAATGAAAGTTTAAGTGGGAAATAATTGATGCAACTAGATTTTATTTATCATGCTTGTAAAGATAAGGTGGCGTAAATTGTTGATAAACAGCTGGGATTAGTAACCAAGGTGATTGCTCGTAAATTTCGAAATGATTGAATCACTATTAATATAATTATGAATATTTTTATGATAAGATTGTAGCTGCAAACTGTGTCAATTGCTCTTGACGTAAATGTTCATCGTCCAATAAAATGCTATCACAACAATCACATTAAAAAGTATCCATTCTGCTTCATTGAATCATAGCCTCATAGGTGCTATGCGCTAGACAAGTTCAGAATGATCGCGTGCCCTCGTATTTCGCGCACCATTCGGTCACCGCGACATTCCGTTCTTTCGTTCCCATTCGTTCAGTAGTCGTGAGTGATAACCGCGCAGCGACGGACGTGCGTGCCTCGCTTTATCACGGTTCCCGCGTACTATCGAACGAAAATTATTTTAGTGATTAAAAACAAGTTACGAATTGTGTTTGTGTTTTATAATATTGTGGATTTATAGTGCTTATCGATATTTATGTCAATGTGTGTGTAAAACCAGTTATATTTTTTTCTGTGCACTCGAATTCTTGGATTTTTCTTTAACGAAGTTTTTGTGGTAAGTCTTAAAGATCAGAGATCATTGAGTTGCTACCTACAATCAGAAACAGCCTATTAATGTCCCGTTGGTGGGTAGCTGCGGTAGGACCGTTGAAATGCCGGTACCTACCCGTCCACATTTTTGTAAGTACCGTAGATAATGGACACATTGGCGGTACTTGTTGATTGGCGGCATATTCTTATCGTCTTACCTTTCTTTGGTGAACGGAGCACGGCGTGTTTCCATGAAATGAGCGTTGTTTGAAAATAATGTGCAATAGTTGACGTGGTTTGTGAACACGAGCGGCCGTACTAATGAACGGTGAATAAAGTTATGTCAGGCAGGATTAACGTCAGTCGAAAAAATTTAACTTTGTGAATGTGAATAAGATTGTCGTATCCAATTATCCATATAATTCATAACTTCATTCATTCGCCGTTTAAATGCAGTGACATGGATAACCTTAACCGGTATTAATTAAGAATATTGTGTAGGTACCTACTAAAACAACTGTTGTATGATAAATCAAACATAATTAGGTATGTATAATCACCATACCTACCTAAAAAAATCATATTAAAATTAAAAATTGGAACGTTCTTTTTTTGAATTCGATTGCAATTCAAGGTGGAGGCGACAATACAACAATAAATGAAAACATTGGCATAATTCATCATTAAGGGCCTACCTCCGCATAAGTGGCGCCCTCATTGAATAAAAAATCGTAGCATAGAAAATAAATATTAAAGAATCCAACGTCACGTTTGTTACAAAGAGGATAAAGTATTTTTACGCTGTTGAAACAGGTCTCAGAATGTTTCATATCCAAAGTAGTAGGCAAAAGTGTCAGAAACGGCCGTTTTTGATACTTTTGCTTACTACTTTGGATACACCGGCCAAGTGCGAGTCGCACTTGCGCATGAAGGATTCCGCAATTTCCGCACCATCTCTACTTGTTGCCAGATCGAGCAAAAAAGCACAAAAAGACGTTTCTAGTAGAGGAGACCCTTTTAATTAATTTATATTATTCGTTGTTACAGCGGCAACAAAAATACACATTCTGTGAAAATTTCAACTGTGTACCTATTACGGATCAGGAGATACAGCCCTCTGACAGACTGACGGACAGCGGAGGCTTAGTAATATGGTCGCATTGGTTACTCTTCGGGTACGGAATCCTAAAAATTCCCCATACAATCATTTATGTTTGCTTATCTGTACAAAATGAACTGAACAGCTGATTTTTGTCTGTATTTTTAATAATTTCACTAAACATAAACCAATGCATGTGCACACCCATTTTACTTACCTTGTTAAGTATAACTGCGTGTTAGACTCTTACTGACTAAAACCCACCCCTATTCCTTCCCTGCCTGAGTGCCCAGGGGAGCGGTAACTCTGTTACGGCTATGAAGGGCCCCCGTCAGTGGTGGCTGACAAATTCTCTTTGAGGCGTGCGTGAAACACTAATACTAACTGCTAGTACTAGCAAATTAGTATATCTTTTTTGTTTTGTGAAACGTCACTGAATATAAGAAGTTTTCTTCGCAAATTCTCACGACTTGCTGTTTGTTTGTGAGAATGGAACTAAGTGTCCCACATTATCACTGGTACCTTACCCACCTTGCTATCTCTTTTACCTAGTTCTCCTACTTCCGTAACCGGCGCGAAACCGATTGCGTCAAGTATCCCACACTAGCAGCAATTCACCTAAATACCTAGGTTGCCTATATCCCGGACTTAACACGCACTAAGTACCGTGAATGACCGTGATTCGTGGCAAATCTTGTCTCGAAGACCGATACTTGTTGGTTTTTTAGGGTTCCGTATCCGAAGGGTCTAAGCGGAGCCCTATTACTGTCCCTCACGTCTCCGTGTGTCTGTCTGTCCGCCGTCTGTCGGATTTTTTTTTTTAACTTCCCATTGACATAAGAAATTGAAAGGTGATAATGTTTATTATACGAAAATATACGTGATAATAAACATGATCACTAACAAATACCAAAATATTGGTTTCCCTAATATGGTACGGAACCGTAAATGTTCGAAGTCCGACACGTACTTGGCCGGTTTCTCTAGATTCTAAGGAAAATCATGTTTTTCTTACACATTTTAAAGAATGGACCTTATTAAAAAAAAAAAAAATTAAACACTGATTAGCAAGTTCCGATTTCAAAATTTTCCATGGAGAATTTGAATTTAGAATCCGCTTAATAGTACTCGTATTTAAGGCAAGAAAACCGTACAACTCTTACAAGTTGCACATATATTAACTACACACAAATAACATCGCGCTTGAATATTCCGAAGGGATCGGCAGAAAGGTACTCCACCTTTTTTGTACGGGGAGTAGGTAAGAGCAATAAAGATCTTATTACTTAAGTTTAGAGTGTATCCGTATAGAATCGTAAGTTATTTAAATACACACCTAATGTTTTGGGAACACATTCGTGCCTGCCGGAGTCTGTGTATCCTGATTGCTACAACCTTGGGGTGTATTTAAGAGGCCGTACACGAAATTTTGGCCGATTTCACTGATTTACGTGATTTTACAGTTAAAATAATGCATTTCTATAAGTTTTAATGCACAACATGAAAGATCATTTCAATTATGATCTAATGAAAGAGCTAGATTCGAAGCTTGCGTTGCACATTATAAGTCGAGATTTGGGTTGTTTTAAAAGATTTTTACTGCCCAATTTTTGTAATTTTTACATTTTTTTCTCAAGAAATGGATTGATGGTGAACTGAAGTTTATTTTTTGCTGTTTTAATTTTATGAACGAGAGTTCTAAGTAGCCAAAATTAATAGCAATTTTTTGCCCATTTTCTCTAAAATTTAACTATGTTAAATATTTTTTTACTCAATTTTTTTATACAAAAGTGGTAAAAAGTGATTCATACATTATTTATACGACTTTTGCAACAATACATTCTAAATTTTATATACCGTTTAGACGTCAAACCGATTCGTAATGATGTGATATTCTGAACCACTTACAGCGAAAATTCAAGAAACCGTCGTCGGTTTGTGGTCGATCAAACTTAGTTGTAATATAAAAAAACTAGCTCGTACATTAGATCATAATTGAAATGATCTTTCATGTTGTACAATAAAACTTTAAAAAAATCACGTCTGTTAAATCACGTAAATCAGCGAAATCGGCTTAATTTCGTGTACGGCCTCTTAAGTCAAGAGTGAATAGGTTACTTCTAGGCAAGCGTGCTACATTGTCGACCACATCATCGCTTTTCCATCAGGTGATATAGTGGTAAAACACGTGTCTATCAATGATAAAAATAAAAAACAAATTATGCTGAGAACCAGCATTTTTGAACGTCAAATGTACATAAAGACAGTCCTCCCAAAAGCTCGCCCGTCACCACTTCCTAGTGGGAAGAAGTGGCGCAACAACCTCCCCAACAATTTGTCATACCAATAACCATTAGTAACATAAGCAGTTATAATTGGAATAACTAGTTCTCCCATACACAGCCAGCAGTATTTAATTCATCTTGTCAACGCTGAGTAATCAGATAGGTTACCATATAAAATGGCCCAGGAAACAATTTAAAGAGGGCCCTTATAAAGCCTTTGGTGACTTTAGTTTTTAACTGACATATAAATTTTATCGAAATTGCTTCAGCGCTTTTTGAGAAACTGAACAAAAACGAAAAATACGTATACCTACATGACGTTTTGGTGTTCTCCTAATGTTTAAATTCCACGTTCCATGTTATTGGGTTTTTTAGTTCTGGGGTATAACAACTAAAAAGTGAAAAACAAAAAAACTTTTTTACAAAAAAAACAACCGACTTACAAAAAACAAAAAATTATAAAAAAATAACTTTAATTTCGGAACTCGGTGTCAAATAACGAAGAAGTAAATAAAATACAAACACCGACTGCCGAAATTAAAGTTATTTTTAAAATTTTTAGTGTAGGTATTTTTTGTTTTGGAAGTCGGTTGTTTTTTTTTTTTTAAAGTTTTAGCCTAAATTACTTCACTGGACTATTTAGTCCAGTGAAGTAATTTAGGCTAAAACTATTTAGTTTACCTATCTTAATCGGTATAATCCACCTTTTAATATTAAGTTTCACAAGTTCAACGAAATTGGTTCCGTTCATTCTCTTGTTCAATAAAAAAACTAAAATTAGAGAATCGCTATCTTTTACTAAAAGGCAGTGCGAGTAAAGGACGGCCATATCTATGAACTAAGTTAGAGGTGTCAAACTAGTTTACACCTTGCGCTTCACCGTGTTTTTCACCGTGGTTAAGTAGCATGACATGCATTGACAATATAGCCCATAATGTTAGGGGAGCAAAATCTACAGTTTTGGAACTTTCGCTTTCTGATCATACAGCACAATTGTTGTCATGCCCCGTAAAGAAAAGTTACACCATAACACACTGGTTTAAATCTAAACGAGATTACTGTGAGGATAATATTTGTAAATTTATAAGTTGCATCAAGAGCTTTAGTTTTACGGAATGTTTTACAAATAATGATCCTGAAATAGCATACAATGTTTTTTATGATCTCTTCAAATTATTTTATGATTTGTGTTTTCCTATAGTACGCGTTAAAATACCGATTGCTAAGAAACCTAAATGGCTAAGTAAAGGAATAAGGTTATGCTCGAAACGGAAACGTCAATTACTTTGGAAGTATCGACTGACATCAAATCCAAAAGACAAATTAAACTTTAAGGAATATACGGCAAGACTAAGAACTATTATTAAAAAGACTCAAAAATCTCAAAACAACTATTATATTAATTCAGCTACCAACAAAAGTAAAGCAGTATGGAAGATTATAAATGATAGTAAGACAGTAACGCCTAAAGAGGAAATAAACCAAATAAAAGTAAAAGACAAATTAGTCACCGAACCGACTGATATAGCTCAAGCTTTTAACAACTTCTTTATTGACGATATAAAACCAACATCCAATGACAATGGTACAGCTCTTAAAACACTGACATGTAATAATCCAAATTCTATTTTCATGAAACCAACTAATTCACAAGATATTGACCAAATTATAAAGATGCTTAAAAATAAAAACAGTACAGGTTATGATGACATAAACGTAAAAATAATCAAAAGAGTATCGCATCTAATTGCACCAGTGCTCAGCCACATAATAAACCTGTCCCTTGAGCATGGGGTGTTTCCTTCAAAATTAAAATTAACACTCATAACCCCCGTCTTCAAAAAAGAAGACAGAAAAGAGATGAAATTTTACAGGCCAATTGCGTTAATACCAATTATTGCAAAAATTTTTGAAAAGGTAATATATAATAACTTGTACAATTATTTTGAAGATAATAAACTATTTGCAAATGAACAATTCGGGTTTCGTAAGGGCAGATCTACAAGTGGCGCTCTCTTTAATTTTTTGAAACAAGTAATGACAGGACTAGATAAAAAACAACAAATTAATGCAATTTTTATGGACATGTCAAAGGCATTTGATAATGTGGATCATCAAATACTTCTTAATAAATTGGAAAAATATGGGGTAAGAGGAATTGCACTAAATCTTTTTAAATCATATTTAGCAAATAGATTACAAGTAACACAAATAACTAGAATAACAAACGGCACAAAGTATGAACAAACGTATAAGTCAAATCCCAGAATTATTCAATCTGGAGTGCCCCAGGGAAGTATACTAGGACCACTTTTGTTCATAATTTACATAAACGATTTACCCAAATCCATAAAACAGGATCTGATTCTGTTTGCAGATGATAGCACAGCTATTTTTTCGAAGGACCAACAAGATGATTATGAAACAAATGTTAACAACGCCCTTAAAGATATCATAAACTGGTTAAATGTAAACAAACTAAAAATAAATATTGAAAAGACAAGCTACATGACTTTCATAAATAAAAACTCAAAACCAACTAAAATCCACATTAACTATAAAAACGAAACATTGAAAGAAGTCAATAACACAAAATTTCTAGGCATTCACATTGATTCTGGGCTGAACTGGAAAATGCAAGTAGATCATGTATGCAAAAAATTGAATCAGTCTTCTTATGCACTTTACATGCTAAGAAAAGTTGTACACGAAAGTGCATTACTAAGCGCTTACCACGCATATGTGGGTTCTATATTAAAATATGGTGTTCTTTTTTGGGGTAATTCTCCCAACAGAGAATTTGCGTTTAAAGCCCAAAAAAAATGTATTAGAAGCATATGTGGACTCAAACAAACTGATACATGTAGATCGGTGTTTTCAAAGTTAAAAATCTTAACTCTCCCTTCTATGTATATTTATGAGGCGGCAGTGATGATAAAACGCGATATTAGTAATTATAAAACATTAAAAACTGCACGACATAAAAATAAATTGAGTGCTATTAAATGTGGGACAGTTAAATTTAAAACGAGTATATTTGGGATAGGGATAAAAATTTATAACCGACTACCAAATTGCATAAAAAACATTGAAAAACTGAATATTTTTAAAAATAAACTTAAAGAGTTCTTAATAAGAAAAGAATACTATTCGATTAATGACTTTTTAAATGATAAAAATATTGACCAAAAAACATTGTTGTAAACTACAAAAAATATGACTATTTTTTTAAATTTAACTGTATAACTTCAGCTGATTTTAATGAATGACAATGGATTTTTGACATGAGGTTTGACATATTAATTAGTGACAATGTTTCTTGACATGAGTTTTTGACATAGTAAATTATGATAATGTATTCTTGACTTGAGTTTTGACATATTTTAAACATGTTAATTAATGATAATATATATAGGCATGAATAATAATATTAATGTAGGAGAATCTATTGTGGCATGAGTAATAATATTAATTAACTATAATATATTTTGGCTTGAATAATGATATTAATGATGGAATAGTTTTTAAAATGATTATTGAATATTGTACGCCCTATGGGTATGTTGCAGCGATCTATATTATTATGATAAGAACTTTACTGCTTTTCCACCTGTGACAAACAATAAATGAATTTGAATTTGAATTGAATTTGAATTTTAGTCGACATGTTTTACGTGTAGGTCCCCCCGGTACTGTGAAGCCCCATGGCAAAATCCGGGTTGTCAAATTAAACCCCGAGGACAACCCGGGTTGACAGCCGATTTTTTTTTTTTTGTTATTCTCAGTAATTTTTTTTTTTTTTGGTCCGACTCACCGGTGAGTTTCGGGGCTTTACAGTTTATATGAAAGTACTAGTTCAACAAAATTTGACAGTTCTACTCGTAATTTACGTCCATCTCTTTCTTGTTTTATTAGAGAGAATAGACAGCAGTAGCCTAAATTAGTTTAGTTTGTGCAGAACAGAATCGGCACCATTGGCTCTCAATCGAGAAGAAGGGCTTCATCTGAAGAGGCAGACACATAAGACAACATAATGTAAGGTATCTTTAGTAACTTACCTCAAATATTAATCACCGGTAACAAACACTCTTCTCCGCAACTCGCAAGTTTACTGCCTGTATGAAACATTAAGAGGGAACAGGGGCTGCGATTCTCCATACAAATGTATTCCCCTTTTTTCTTCCTGAATAATGCCTCTAGAGCAATCATTTTTTTTTTCATAAAGTCAAGGTCTGCTGTTGACACGTCCCTGTCATTTCCTTTTTTTCAGCAACTCATAAGTAAAGAAAGTGTGAACCTCCAAAAATTACAAAAAATGGCCCTATTTTTACCGCCGTTCTTAGAAGACTACCAGACAAATTAGAAAAGTTTAAACATAAAACATTTTATAGGGACCTAGACATACTCTTTCTTAAAAATTTGGTGCCAAAAATAACTGAATCGGCCCAGTTTTCGAGGAGAAAGAAGGGGAATACGAAACGTCGATCTCGTCAAAAATTTTGTGATAAAATCGGTCCCTATCGCACTCTACAGGGGCAGGCTTGAGGGAGCACGATGGCAATAGTTTCTTGAAATACCTATTTTATAAATTCCTCGCAGGCCCTGTTCCCTCTTAAAAGTACAAAGTATGCACTTTAACAGGTGGTAATGTAAGAATTAATCTTAGTTTCACGTGGCTTCCTTATCGTACAGGTGCTAACGATACCACACCGTACATTGTAAGAAATTGATTGGTAACGTGCTAAAAACTGTGCAGAAACTATTTATGACTAGTTTCTGCCATCTGATTTGCCCGTGTGGAATTAGTACTTCTCCCACTATAAATTATAGCTTATTTGTTAATGCTGACTATAATCCATCTCTGTGCCAAATTTCATCTAGATCCGTTTAATCGTTCAGCCCTACCATGACGTCTTAAAACCTTCATATTTTCGATGAGAGAAAGGGATTGTGCTATTCGTCCTGTATAACGACGTCTCTTTCTTTCTTGTCGTCTTGTGTATGGATGTGGATGGCTATAAGAGTAGGGGAAGGCCAAAGAAAAGATGGTTGGACTGTGTGAAAGAGGATATGGGTAAAAAGGGGGTGACTACAGAGATGACGACTAATAGAGGAGTATGGAAGAAAAAGACATGTTGCGCCGACCCCAAATAAATTGGGATAAGGGCAGGAGAATGATGATGAACGACGTCTCTTTCTCTCGCCGAAAAGATGATGGTTTTAAGACATCATGGTAGGGCTGCTGGCGTGATTGAAACATCCATTCATCCTTAGACTATGAAAGGTTATAGACGGAACATCATTGGACATTAAATAAAGCAGGATCGTTAAAATGTGTGAGTGACCCTGACGAACGCAACAATAACGTACCGGCTTCTCATTTTGTCTATGTGAGCTTATTTCGCGTGTACAGATACAAGCCGGCTTCTTATTCTGGTACTTCAGATTGCTGGATTTTGACACTCCGTCTATAACGTTTCATAGTCTAAGCCTTCATCTATCTAAAGTTTCGTATTTATAATAATAATAGGATTAGTCAAGCAAACATAGCACACAAAGTGTATATTTTTGTTGCTTTAATGGCTGCAGAATGGATAGGTGACATGACCAATGAGAGGGAGATAACAGTAAGGTAGTTGCCTGGTATTAAACTTGCTTATAACCCAAAATCCCCATTCAAAAACCCTATACCCGTATTCTTCAGTGTTCTGCCTGGAGTCCTGGACCAAGAAAGAACAAGCATTAGCAAACTGGGATAATTCCATCCTAAACTTGGGATCTGCACGCACATCAAAGGAGACTAATCAAGTCCCATGAGGGACTATATGTAAACGTGATGTAACTCCACACATACAGCCTTATTACAACCTCGCTAACCTTAAAGCGGATTCTACAGACCTAATCACATGCATATTTTTTTTAATACAAAAAATGGCCATAGTTCGATGTTGTGCAAAATTTGCACATATTTTGTTTTTTTTTTTTTTTGGGGGGTGGGAAATCATCCTATGACTTCTTCCGCTCTAGGGTGGAGCGGAAGGGCGTGTCAGACTCTTACTGACTAAAACCCACCCCTGTTCCTCCCTGCCTTGAGTGCCCAGGGGCGAGGTAACTCTTTCGAATTTATCCTCTACCCCCGGGCAGCACATAGCTCTCTTTACTACATTATTATGATCAGCTCGATTAATATACGATCATTTATTTCCAACATAAAAAAAATCGTTTTCGATGCGGAGGAATGAAGAAAATGTCGTGAGGAAAGTCTTGTGTATGGATGTGGATGGCTATAAGAGTAGGGAAAGGCCGAAAACCATGGATGTGTGAAAGAGGATATGGGTAAAAAGGGGGTGACTACAGAGATGACGACTAATAGAGGAGTATGGAAGAAAAAGACATGTATTGGGATAAGGGCAGGAGAACGATGATAATGATTTATTTCCAATATAGTTCTGGTAAATTGTTGAAGATTTGAGTAGGTAATTTCGCGTTATTGCTACGGATTTTCCACCTCAAAATATTATACAATTTTTAATCATCATAAAACGAGTTTATGATTAAAAACGTGTTGCCATTGCCAATATATAACTAAAATAATTGGGCTTCAACAGTAAAATAAAAACGTTACGTCAGGCCAATTAACAATACTAAAAAAAAGTAGATATTTATCTAATAAAAGTTTAGTAATAAATAAGTGAAGCTTACAACATTCGTGTGATATAAAACATAAAATTGCCTCGAGACAAAGTAACTGACAAATGTTATTCGAATTAGTGCATTATATAACTTGTGTATAATAATGACGTACATAAATGTATTCAATCTACCTAGCCTTTTCCCAACTATCTTGGGGTCGGCTTCCAGTCTAACCGGATGCAGCTGAATACCAGTATTTTACATGCAGCGACTGCCTGTGTGACCTCCACAAACCAGTAACTGGTTAATACGATACCCCTTGGTAAGACTGGTTGTCAGACATTCGGGCTTCTGACGACCCGTAACGACAGTCAAAGATCCACGATTGACAGCCGGGATCAACGGCTTAACGTGCTTTCCGAGGCACGGAGGAGTCTCAGTATGTAAGGATGGTCACCCATCCACGGACCAACCCTGGCAAGCGTAGCTTAACCTGATGGATCGACCCGTGTGGCTGTTATTACTTTAGCCACGAGCTCCTCGTACATAAATGTATTATGTTTTGAAATATTGACCCGTAGCCGTAGGTACCTGACTGGATAATATTTTTATCATGGCTAAGAACAACACGTATCTACCTACTTATAATAATATTGACAATATGGTAGGTGACTAAAAAAAAAATATTTAGTTCGTCAGTTAGATTACCAAAAAATATTAAACACGTATTTTTCTTTTGTTAACTCCCGAGGTGGTCCCATATAAATTTAAACGAAATTGCTTTAGCGCTTTTTCAAAAACTGAACAAAAAAGAAAAATACGTATACCTCGATGACGTTTTGGTTTTCTCCAATTACGAGTATGTTTAAATTCCACGTTAACTTTTAAAAATTTAAAAAAATAACTTTAATTTCGGAAGTCGGTGTCAAAAAACGAAGAAATAAAACGCAAACACCGACTTCCGAAATTAAAGTTATTTTTTTAATTTTTAGTGTATTTTCTTTATTGGAAGTCGGTTGTTTTTTTTTTAAAAAAAGTTTTTATTTACCTAGAAGTCACCTAACAAGCCGGAGACTTCCTAAACTTAGATGCGATTTGTCTTTGTTATTTTTATTGTTTTGGTAAAGTAAAAAATATATGTATATTAAGTCCAATATTTTTGATAATCTAACTTACAGACTAAATTTATTATTTTTGTACCCAGAATCATCCATAATAAAAAACTTTATTACTTTCTGCGTTTTTTTTTTTTTTATTGTTGATAGGCACGCGTTTGACCACTATCTCACCTGATGGTAAGCGATGATGTGCGTTCCAGACTTAGAAGATTTATTTAACTTTCATTTATGAAATTAATTGTATCAGTCCCAGTTTTGTAGTCTCATCTCTATTTATACACCTTTTGTTAATTATAAAATTTATTTGCAAATCTTACCTTCCATAAAACCCCATGGTGCCTCATGATCGTTTGTTACAATGCCTCCGGGGATCCATAGAATATATGAAACAGAAACAATATAATTACAACAATTAATTAAATTCCTGTTTTCCTTTTCAAACCCTTTACCAACAATCATAAATTATTATTTTTCTTTTGTATTTTATCCGTTTTCATCCTAACTCGTTATAAGCTGGTACTTATCGTATCAAAGGCTCGGCACCAGGGTTAAATTAGTCCTCAATAAAAGGGTTCAGTTGACACCTACGCACCCTTTGGAAACGTGTCCCGAAAACGTGTGAACTAAAAGGTTAAATTTTACAACTAAAATTGTACTAGAGGTGCTAAATTTTAGTGCTACCTGAGTTAATTTCGGGGCAGGTTTAGTTCAACTTATTGTAATGTCATAGTCTAGGTGCAAATATTTCCGAAAACAATGTGAAAAACGCAATAGGTATTAAAAGCGTAGCTGAGCTGACTGCCTAGGGTGTACTGTAGAACTCCAGGGCTCCAGTAGGGCCCGCAGGGTTCTAGGGGTGCTTTCGTAGCTTGGGGACTCGCTTGCTTACTGCCAGAGTGCGGTGTGTAACGAGTAAAAGATGAGGGTCAGGGCACTTCTAGGTTTATTCCTGATTAAAATAATTACATGTGTGCCCACTTCCAAGGGCTAAACTCTTGTCGGACATAAAATAAAATTCACACCTACTCTTCTAAATTAATCCATCGACTCTCCAACATTCTTACCTGCCAGTTAAATGCCGGTGCAGACCCGCTGAAATTAGGCTGTGTCTACAATCGTCACAGTACCTACTATTAGATATTCTGCGCTAGGGTGCGCTTTATAATTATATACCTAAAATATACTGTCGTTAGTCGGCACCATGTCTTTAGGAAAAATAAACGAAACACAGATGTAGTCTAAGACCCATATTTTTAACTCTAGAATATTTTAACTCAATTTACTATAGTCATAACACTCATAACATCCAGCCTGTATTGTCCGGACATACCTACCTAATTAATTCGTATAAACATTGACTATATTAATGCTCGCTCACAATGGACCTCATCAGAATGCTTAAAGTAACCCAAAGGGCAATGGAGAGGACAATGATGATATCCACAAGAGAACATAGCCCGAAGAATCGCCAAACTGAAGTGGCAGTGGGCAGAGCTGCTCGCAGAACTGATGGTCGATGGGGCCGAAAAGTTCTGGAGTAGCGACCGCGTACCGGAAGACGCAGCGTTGGAAGGCTTCCCACAAGTTGGACCGATGACCTGGTGAGGGTCAGGGGTAACCGATGGATGAGACACGATTGTGGCGACACTTGGGGGAAGCCTATATCCAGCAGTGGACGTCTTTCAGCTGAAATGATGATATTAATGCACCTTTTACCTCAACGTTGGAAGTCATCTTCCACCCACAGCTTAGTATAAACCTCCTCTTTTGTGCTTGTCACAATCGTACGACAAAACTAAAGATTTTCGTTTACCTATCAATTATAGACCTTCGTGCGCAATATTTACATAATAATTTAATCAGGGAAATGCTAATTTAATCACGATAAAAACCATTACCGTAAAATTACACAACTATAGTGCAGGGTCCCAACTATAGTCCAATATAACTATTCGACAATATTGAAGCTGTGTGGACGTGTAGCGACATCTAGTTTATTATTTAATACTATTTTCGTTTCTTGACGTCTGTTCGTTGTAGTTATATTCATGGACAACAGATGTCTCTCTAATTAAAATTAGTAGACCTTCTCCGACAAAAACCTGTTTGAACGCGTTAACTGAATATCGTAAACTTTTATTTGAAAATATTGGTTAAAGTGAAGACAAAGTTTCAGAATTGAATTTATATGGTAAGTTATGATTCTGGCATTCATTTTACGTATAGTTTATTGTACAAATACACCTATATATAAAAAAAAGATTTTTTTCTCGTAAGTTCCCTCTTGGATCTCAACTATGATCCTACTGATTTTTTGGACTATAATTAAAAACTAACTTATTTTGTTACAGAAAATGTTGTCACGAGATAAGTTGATGAGAAGAAAAGTTGGAGGGAGGGCTTATAAGTGTTATAGTGAACGGCAGATGGAACTATGTTTATCAGATATAACAAATAAAATTCTAACTCAACGCGAAGCTGCTGAAAAATATAAAATTCCTCGAAGTTCAATTATTTTAAAATTAAAAGCAATACGTACTAATAAAGTTAGACAACCAGGCCGTCAGCGTATCTTTTCTGATACCGAAGAAACTGCTTTCATCCAGCATGCAATCGAAATGTGTAATTACGGTTTCCCTATTACCATTTTTGATTTAAGGTGCATTGTAAAAATGTATCTCGACAGAACAGGACGTAAAGCAGACCAATTCCAAAATAATTTACCTGGCAAAACCTGGGCGAATATTTTTCTGAGACGCCACAAAAATGAACTATCTCAAAGGTTTTGTTCTAATATAAAGAGGGTGAGAGCAGCTGTGGACGAAGAGCAGATTCGGACGTATTTTGAGCATTTGAAGACTGAAATTCAAGGGGTTCCAGCCGAAAATGTTTATAATTATGATGAAACCAACCTTGTTGACGAACCAAGTAAGAAAAAAGTGCTTATGAAGCGTGGATGTAAATATCCAGAAGCTATAAAAAATTCAACGAAAGCAGCCGTTAGTTTAATGATATGTGGCAATGCTGCTGGAGAAATTTTACCACCTTACGTAAACTACAAGTCAGACAATATGTGGAGCACGTGGACTGAGGGTGGGCCACCTGGCACTCGTTACAATCGGTCAAAGTCCGGTTGGTTTGACACTATTACATTCGAGGATTGGTTCTTTTCATTGGTTCTGCCCACTTTACGTAGGCAAGAAGGGAAGAAACTTCTCATTGGGGACAACTTAAGTTCTCATATAAATATGGAAGTTTTAAAGGCATGCAAGTCTCATAATATCGCATTTGTGGCTTTACCACCAAATAGCACCCACCTTACACAACCTTTGGACGTTGCCTATTTTAGGCCTCTTAAACTGCGCTGGCGTGAAATCTTAGACCAATGGAAGGAAACACCTGAAGGGCAAAGACTACCCACTATTCCTAAAAACACGTTTCCTACGTTGCTAAATAAGCTGTGGGAAAATATCATGGACAACTCAGCAAATAATCTCAAAGCTGGCTTTAAGAAATCCGGTATTTTTCCGACTGATGAAGCTCCAGTATTACAACGCTTACCTACGTTTAGACATCCAGACGCTCCACTACAAGACCCGGCTCTGGTTTCAGAATCATTTATACAATTTCTAGAAAACAAAAGAATAGGAGTGGTGGAATCAGGCGGTAAAGGACGAAAGAAGAAGCTCAATGTACCAGCGGGTAAAAGCATATCTGCAGAAGATATACAAATACAGGCTAGCACATCAAGAGAACCTGAGAATTCTATTAAAAATAAGACAGCAAAAATACCTAAGCGAAAACCTAAAAAAAATATCAAAGATTCTTCGAGTGAAACCGATGACGAAGGTGAAATTCAGTATGCTTCAGACTCGACCATTAATCTCTCGGATGAATTCATCGCAGATGAATCTGCAGCGGCTGCAGTTGATGTCTCGAATGCTACGCAGTTTATTCCCAAGCCAGACGATTATGTTTTAGTAGAATATGAAGGCGAACAGTGGCCGGGGCAAGTCAAGACCGTTGATGATGATGGAGCGTTTGTTAGTTGCATGAATCGTTGTGGATTGTCATGGAAGTGGCCTGAGAAACCGGACTGTATATTCTATCCAATGGATAAGATTATTTCGACAATCAAAACCCCATCAAAATTAGGCACGAAGCGCGCATTGTTTCGAGTACCGGAACTGGAGTATAAATGGGGTCAACCAAAAAAATAAATAATTATACGTACCTACCTATAAACCAATTAAGAAAAATATGATTGATTTCATTTCATTATTGTTTCTTTTATACGAAACATTTTCATTGTCTTTAATATTCCGAAAATAATAAGAATTCTATTACTTAAAGTTCAATTTTAACGAATTTGGACGACTTTTGTATAAAAAAAATGATAAATAAACATATTTCAATTCTTACTTATAACAGTTGTTTAAATTTATGCTTTCAACTATGATCCAGAACGCCACAATACGCATTTTTAGTACAAATAATAATCCGGTCTAAAGTTGCCAATATAACAGGCAACAATGGTCCAAATTGTGATAAAAAAAAAGTTATTTGAACTTTTATTGTTTTATATTTAACATCGATTAGTTAAATTATCACATCTTACTTCAGCTAAGAACATTATCACATGTGACATATGTAATTCAATGAATTAGAGGGGAGAGCACAAACTTAAGATCTGAAATATCCGGACCATAGTTGTGTAGTTTTACGGTATCGTTCTCCGTATGATATGCTTACAAGGTTAGTAGGATAATTTAATGTAGGCACTGATACATACAGATAGCTGAATTATATCAGCTGATAAACTGAACAGTTGATTATCTAAAAATTTGCAAACTATGCGAGACATGGCGAAGAATTCCGATAAAGTGGTAGGTGGCGGTTGGTGACTGATGACAAAAATAATGGGCATGTTACTTTGCTACGATAAGTATCAATCACCAATTCGTCTACTAAGCTTACCTGTTTATGTAAATATTCGCGATAAGCGGTTTTCCAAGTCAATCAACAAATCAACTCAGCCTATCGCAGTCCACTGCTGGACATAGGCCTCTCCCAGGCTGCGCCACAACACCCTGTCCCCCGCCTTCCGCATCCAGTTTATCCCAGCCACCTTCTTAAGGTCGTCGGTCTATCTAGCTGGAGGGCGTACCACACTACGTTTGCCGATACGCGGTCTCCACTCCGGACTCGTCAGCTCCATCAGCTATCGGTCCTTCGACAAACACGACCATCCCTTTGCCACTTCTGTTTGCTTATTCTGCAAGCTAAGTCTTTCGATTACTTTCAGCATAACTTCATTCCTGATTTTATCCTTCAAAGAAACTCTTAACATAGCCCGCTCCATATTGCGCTGAGCTACCTTGAATTTGTGGACCAGCCCGTAAGTAAGTAGATATTTGCTGCAGTAAAAGTTTACAAGTTAAAAAGATCCATCAAACATTAAAGCCATGTTCACATTATTGTGTCGTGTCGTGGCGCCTTCTGACGCAGTTTATCGGCTACAAAACTCGTTGAGACTCGTTGACTCGTTGTTTGGTTGGTGTATCCTCTGCCACGACACGACACAGTAATATGTGATTAGCTTAACTGCAGTTAAAGTTTACAGGCTAGCAAAAAGTTTCATCAAAGAATAACATTTGTCACTTTTTGTACGTATTTTCGTGAAGTGTGTCTTTAATCATTCCTTTGGAAGACCTTTCCAAAATCGAATGAGCGCGTTCTACTTTATCCCCAAAATTGGCACGCTTAGGTCATCTACGATTCACCTGTACGTAACTATCTTATAATCTCCTGACCAATCAGTGAGCAACGTCGACCTTTACAACTGCTGTGCCACTCAAAATGCTCGGACATGTAACATGTTATGTTACATACATTGCTGTCAGTGATTACGCCATTTTTATTGTGCAGTCCTATTTGAGTTGCGTAAAGAGGTTCTGAAAGATGGGAGTGATCATGAAGAATTTATAGGTGTGAGTTTTTTTTTTAATTGGTACTTTAAAACTTTGGTCCATATAGAAATTTCTCCTGTATCGTGGGTGCGTTTAAAAACATGTGTAATCTCACATACACAAGATACTCAGACCCGGAACAACTATCTGTAAGCCATATAAATATTTGTTCCGTGCGGGAGTCGAACCCGCAATTTTGGTAGGGTTTGCAGATTCTTGACGCTTTGGAGCTGTTCAAGATATAAACAGATATAAAAGGGAATTTAAAATAATAATTATAATTCATTTATTTATTCAGGTAATTAACAACCCATTGCCATTTGCCATAACATAAAATCATGAAAATAATCATAAATAATTAATTAAAATTGTAACGCGTCATCGCTCTATGCCTCACCAGTGACGCCGTTCGAAAAAAAAAATTATTATTAAAAATTATAATTATTATTATTACATTAAAAAAAAACACAGTAATTAAAATCAAATTAAATGTTAGTAAGTAAAATAAAATAAATTAATGGTAACGAGGTTTTGGCGAGTTGTGATGGTCATGGGTCACGACAGTCAATGACCTAACCGCGACTTTATCAGGATTTCCTGATTAAAATCAGTAGGTTTATCAATAATATCAATCAAATGACTTTTTCATGCAAATCTTTGATTTTTATCAAAATTGCTTGCGTTAAAAATGCGGTACGATCAATGTTGAATGCCGGAAGCATGTTTGAGTGTTTTGGAGTCGCACCAAACATTTTGTTTTTGCACGTTTTGTGCCCCTTCTGGCTATACCAAATGATAGGGGTTCTTACTAAAGAAGGCACTCAGTCAAGCACAAGGGGTGCGTCTATCTTCAGTGTTGCACGTTCTTCAATAGGAGGGGAAAGATCTTTGATTGAAAAGTTATGCTTGATGTTACACTTGGCAACACAACTTTTATTATAGCACTGACGATTCTCACAGGCTCCCTTTGGGCGTTAAAATACCAATGCATCATATACTCACTTTTCTTAAAAAATTTCGTTATGAATACCTGTATGTGCAAGCAGGCATACCAGGTATGTATGGATGGTTATTTAATTTGGTTTAGTGTTTATGCATGAGTTCGTTTTGAGTGTGCTAGCTAACAAGTGGCGGATAATTTAATTTAATTCTATGATTAAATTTAGGACAATATATCTTTATTTTTCTGTTTTACATACGTTACATACAAATATGTCAAGATTGTTGCATATAACTAAATAGATTCAAGGTCTTCAAACTTAACAGACAGATGATTTACTGGGGAGTTTGTTGGCCACTTCTTCTTCACAGCTAAAACACTAGGAAGTGCTGACGGGCGTTTTTAAGGGACTGTCTTTATGTGGAACTTTGACGTTCAAAAAGTGCTGGCGCTTAAGCCTAGTTTGAATAAACGACTTGATTTTATGAATGATGGCGGAAATCGCAACAAAATCCATCTTATCATTCTTTTACCTTCTTTTTTTTTGAAGCAGTGGTGGAGCAGTTGTAATGGCTCCGACTTACCTGTACGTAGGTCGTGGGTTCGAACCCAAGCAAGCTCTTTACTTTGTGTAAATTATTTCATCACCACTGCTCTCAAAACGAAGAAGGAAAACATCGTGAGAAAACCGGCATGTCCTAGAATAAAAAAATAGAAAACGTGTAATATCCACCAACCTACACTGGGCCTGCGTGATGGATTCAGGCCCATTCCCTCTCACAAAGAGGAGGGCTACGTCCCAGCAGTGGGAACGTTAAACGACTTACTATGCTATTCTTTTCCCAATTTATTTGAGCCTGGACCAACATATTTTTTTTAATTGGAGATGGGTTTGCTCTTGACTCTAGTCGGTTAGAATTGACAGAGACAGAGATTATTGATATTTTCTTCTTCTGATACGTCTCTACAAGTCGTCATCTCAGCAAAAAACATCTATCTAACACACAGTCCATTAATCGTTTATTTTGTTAATCTCTTATCAAGAATCCATTTGACTGTTTCAATTGTTCAAAACTAATCAGGCTAGGAGATACACGATCTAAATTTTTATCGACATTTTAAACCAAGTTTTTTTTATCATTAATAGGCTCACGTTTGACCACTATCTCACCTGATGGTAAGCGATGATGTGGTCGACGTTGGACCACGCTTACCTAGAAGTAGCCTAGTTACTCTTCTTGACTTAAGAGGGAACAGGGCCTGCGAGGAATTTGAAAAACAGGTATTTGAAGAAACTATTGCCGTCGTGCTTCCTCAAGCCTGCCCCAGTAAAGTGCGATAAAGACAGCTGCAGCTCAGACCATTTTAATCACAAAATTTTTTGACGAGATCGACGTTTCGCATTCCCCTTTTTTCTCCTTGAAAACTGAGCCTATTCAATTATTTTTGCCACAAATATTTTAAGAAAGAGTATGTCTAGGTTCCTATTAAATGTTTTATGTTAAAAACTCTTCAAATTTGTCTGGGAGTCCTCTTAACATGGCGGTAAAAATGGGCCATTTTTTGTAATTTTTGGAGGGTCATATTTTCTCTACTTATTACACAAGACAGGGACGTGTCTAGGTGTCTACAACAGACCATGACTTTATAAAAAAAAAACGATTCCTCTAGAGGTCTAGGTGTCTACAGCAGACCATGACTTTATAAAAAAAAAAACGATTCCTCTAGAGGCATTATTCAGAAAGGGCAATACATTTGTATGGAGAATCGCAGCTCCTGTTCCCTCTTAAAGACTCCCAAGATGTATGTAGCTATCAGCTTGTTTCATTATTTACTGGGAAAATCATGTCTCGCATTTCGTTTTATCATAGTCGGAAAAACACCATTTTAAGTGTTTCTCACGATTCACATAAGTGTGCATGATGCTGCTTTATAAGCAATAATAGTGTTTCATTATGTATCATTATAATATTTAGCACCTGTGCCTTGCAGATACTTACTTATTATATATTCTGGTATGGTGTGGTATCGTTGTTTTCATTTACATAACAAGCGTGGCTTCGAGTTGTTGTTACCAACTACAGGCTCAAGTGTTTAAGCTATGATCATATACTTGAGAACGTGTTCGTTATATATGTGTAGTTATGAAGTAGGTATGTTAGCTAGGAGTGTAATGCTTACAGGTAAGTTAAGTTGAGGTACCTACCTATAAGGCTTAAGGCGCAGTATTTAATTGAACATCACGTCTAAACGACTAGTTTTATTTATCTCTTCGAAAAAAAAAATGTTACTCTAAACAATTTCCGTCGTAATTTTATCTGCGAATGTTTGAAAGTATATTTTTATAATATAGTGTAATTAATTTGTAAAGTTATGTCTAGCGGATAAAAAAATGAGAATCACGTAAAAACTATAAAGCGTATTTTTATGAAAACTTCCAATTTTAAAGATCATTTAATTATTTATAATTTAGTCCTAAGTGTTTTAGTTTAATACCTGTTGTTTAGGTGTAATAAATTAATAAGGCGTCTAATTTCGGACAGCGCTCCTTGATGGGCGAGACCTATTACTGGGTGGACGTATGACGCGTTACGTGAGCTCAGCACAGAACACGCAAGCTAACCACTCAAGGTCATTGACAGTTAATAGCGCCTTAAGAATTAACTTTAATCGTCGCCACATGTGAGCGAAAACGTGAACAATTTTTTTTGGGTGCGATATCATTAAATAACTTCTCGAGCTGGTGTGTCAGACTCTTACTGACTAAAACCCACCCATCCGTGTTTCTTCAGATGCCTGTGCCAGGGCCTTCACTGCACTCCCGCGACCGTGGCAGGAAAATGTGCACTTTTTTTTTACGTATTCCACAATCAGCCTTATTTATAAAACTCGCGCATCCTTAGTATAAATCCACTGTTTTGTCGTATCTCCCAAAAATTCGTCATAACAGTTATACCGGTTTCCGCTAGTTGGACCCTCCATACACCGTTATCAGTATTTTATCACCTCATATCTCCTCCATTAAACACTCCGGTAGCACATAGGTAATGACAAAGAGCGTGAGGTCTCGGGTTCAACGCCGGGTCATTTGCGACATGTTTCGTTTCAAAAGAACGGTATGACACCTGCACAAATATGTGGGGTATACAGGTGTTGTGGTAGTAGTTTAAATAACTTACTGTTTGATATGGGGAGCGAGATACCTACAATATTTTAAAAACAGGGATACATTTCTCATGAAACTTTTTAAGGTGGAAGGTTAGCTCCCGAAGTTCAAACTTGTCTTACGTTTTTTTGCAATTTTCAGGTCAGTGTCAGGTTGTATCTTGGTCAAAATATGATTCGCGGCCGTAGCAAGTATGTATTTATAGAATTATAATCATTAAAGTCATCAATACCACTCTTTCAGTTAGAATAGATGTCATAATTATGTAGTTTTTCATTAAATCATGACATTTGGCATCAATTCTAACTGAGTTGTATTGATGATTTTAATGATTACTGTTCTGTAAATACGTGCCGCGAATCATGTTTTGACCAACATACAATCTGCTACTGACCTGCAAATTGCAAAAAATGTAAGAAAATGTGAATTACGCGGGCTACCCTGGTTAACAGTAGTAGCATTTTGTACATCGTAAAAACGTCGTCTTCGTCGTTTGTTCGTTAAATTTTAAATTGTTGGCTTGTTGCGCGCTTTGGTGTTTACTGTAAGTGCAGCAAGCAATTTTTGTAAATAAATAAATATAGTTTTATCCTCGTAAATCAATAATACTTATACAGGCGTGATGTTATAAAACTACCTACACTTAAAACAATAAATAAATAAAATAAAAAACTAAAATATGGCATCGAATAACTCCTCATCGCTGTCGACTGGGTAATGTGCCCAAATGACTGCTGACGCCACGTTATATGGCAATGCCGGTTTGATTTAAGTTAAAGTTACATATATTTAAACTCCATGTTATTTGGAGTGAGCCGGGGGCACAAAATCTAAGGATCTGTCGCTATCTCATTTAACATGTCAGAGTCACTCACTCAGCCCGGATGTCCCCGAATCCAGAAAGCCTTGACCCAAAACTTGGTAAATTACCCTTTAGTTTGACAAATTATAACCCTAACTAATACTACCAGTATCACATAATATGACGTTTCCATACCTAAGGCTCAACAAGTAAACGGACGGAACATAAAACCTTGCCACTTCAGTCACCAACTGCATCCCACTTCGTTTAGCTTAGAGCTAAACGAAGAACGTACCGTCGTTGTGCAAGCATTTCAACATGCATAGGTACTCGCCAATTAGTTCGCAAACTCACAACGCTACCTCTAAACCAACATGACTCGACCAGCCCTCCGAGTGGTTGTCGGAAGTGTGTGCAATCGATATTCGAACGCACCCGGCCACTCTGCCACTCTGCTCCCTCGATTGATGCGTACACTCGCGTGCAACGGAGTTTGCGTTGTGTTATATTAAGGGCCTACCTCCCCGTAAGTGGCGCCCTCATTGAATGAAAATTCGTATCTTAGTATAGAAAATAAAGATTTGAGAATCCTATGTTGCGTTTGTTACAAATAGGATAAGGTATTTTTACGTTGTTAAAACAGGACTCGAAAGTGTTTCGTATCCAAAGTAGTAAGCAAAAGTGTCAAAAACTGCCGTTTTTGGTACTTTTGCTTACAACTTTGGTACGATGAACCACGGCTTACTAAATACTTTAATGAATGCTTTTCTTTTGGCTAGTACAGCTGACTACGTAAGTAGATAATGAGAACGATGTTACTTCACATAATTATAAGAATCTTAACTGTCATAGTAACACAAAGACCCTTGGCAGTAGTGGTCGGTTTAATTACATCTACATTAATTATGTATTTCGAGGGTGTTTGTTTTTTTTACTTTTTTTGTCTCGCGTTTTATAATCACAACTGTACTATTTAAAATACCTAGTGCGAAATCTTCAGAACACGATAATAGACTTTCAATAAACAACATGTCAAAAGAATCTTCACTTGCTTCACAAATAAACAGCATACTGATCGATTACTTAGCTCTAGTTATTCGGTCCGGCCGTGCATGTAACTCAACGCCCGGCTCCGCTCGCCTGCTCGCCAGTGTATTAGCGTGACAATCGTATAGAGTTACTGCCGGTTGCTAAGGTAACTTAATTATACACGTGTCGTATTTATTACGCAGTAACTGTTAGAAAAATAACGGCTGACGAGGGTTAAAAATGGAAAATGGATATGTTAGGGGAATCCCGTTGTATTGTCATTTTCTGTTTACCTTGTAGATTGTTGACCTACTCATAAATAAATTAAAAGTCATTGCAAATTGTGGAACTATTTGCGAGCTTAGCGAAAAAGAAACAAAAACAATAAATCAATGACATAAAAAAAACGCAACAAAACGGCTCTTTGTAACCGTCCACTTAAGGGCCTACCTCCGCATAAGTGGCGCCCTCATTGAATAAAAAATCGTATCTTAGCCTTAGACTGTGAAAGGTTATAGACAGAGTGTCAAAAGCCAGCAATTTGAAGCACCAGAATAAATAGCCGGTCTGTAGTCGCGAAATAAGCTCACACAGATAAAATGATAAGCCGAAACGTCATCGTTTTGTTCGTCGAGGTCACTCACACATTTTAACGATACTGCTTCATTTATTGTCCAATGACGTTGCGTCTATAACCTTTCATATTCTAAGATCTTAGCATAGAAAACCTATATTGCGTTTGTTACAATAGGATAAGGTATTTTTTCCAAAGTAGTAGGCAAAAGTACCAAAAATGGCCGTTTTTGACACTTTTGGTTACTACTTTGTATACGAAACACTTTGAGTCCTGTTTTAACAACGTAAAAATACCTTATCCTATCTGTAACAAACGCAACATAGGATTCTTTAATCTTTATTTTCTACACTTTGCAATGATTTTTTATTCAATGAGCCCGCCACTTGGCGGCTATATATGCCTTAAATAAAACACAGATGCCAAAGTAAGGAGGAAACCGTATTGTTAACAAAGCTGCTACTACACCAAATCACCATACGAAACTACCACAAAAACTACATAAAGGCAACACTATCACGCCAGTTTCGATATAAGAAGCCGATACAATTACATTGTATCAGATAACGAGACCAGTCCATGCAAGTAGAAAGTATACTGACCCACAAATCATGAGCGAGTTATCGCAAAGTGAAATGTGCTCGATCGCTTCTCGACAATTACACGGAATAAATTATTACAGAAGGTCTGCTATCATTCATCTTGCTTGTCGGATTATACAGGCTATCGGATTGTTGAAATAGACAACTGGAAATTGATCTTTGTGGTTCTATATGCGACTGAAGATTTGTCTAAACGCCTTGTTGAGACTTCGCGTGATGCAAGGGCTGGCTTTTACCTTGGACAGAGGATTAGCATTGCCATACAACGAGGCAATGGCGCCAGTCTTTTGGGCACATTACCAGTCTTCAGCGAGGCGGATTAATTTTTTGACGCCATATTTTAGATTACTTTTGGTTATATGTATAGTAACAGGTTATTATGTTTTTGTAACTACTCAGTTAAGTATTTTATACTATTAGCAACGAATTGCTTGGTAGTAAGGCAGCATTTTTTTGATTTTGGCAAAAATCCTCGATCCGCATATGTGTCTTCCACATTTTTGGGTCCATCTAAGTCTACAATACAACAAACGATACGTGATTTTTTACTAACAAATTAGATTTAAGAGAAGATCACCCACCACCTGCCGGTACTTCCACAGTTCATTTAAAAATCTAATAGTGCTTCAAGCTCATGTAAGTCACAAAGATCTTTTATCTTCAACGTTCAATTTTGACTAGATGACGCATATAACATGAACATAGTTTTAAGAAAGATGATAATATTTTGCAGCGGTCTTAATGAATGAGTCAACATGATTAATCGCACTTAACATCAAGTGGATTAATGCACCTACTGCACTTATGTGTACATAGTGACACAAGTACAACAAGAACCACATAATTATGCAAACAAACACTCGCATCAAGTGGTTTCCTCAGTAATAAACGTGACAGAACTGGGTGAGTCAGGTTGAAAATTACAGGTACAGGTAGAATTTAAAGCTCCTGGCGGATCGGATCACTCCGCGGGTCGGTGCGCAGTAGAAAATTCATGTAACAACGGGGTTGAGGGGTGGCGTACTGCGCAGCCAACCGCGAACTTCACACACGTCATTAAATTTAATTGAACTATAAGTTATTATATAAGGTGTTAAAAAAATAACCCTCGAAACTTTAAGAAGTGCTTTGGACCATCGAACTGAATAACTTTTACTATGGGACCAACTTTGAAATCTGAAAGAATTTTTTTTGGCGATTTCAAAGTTGGTGCCATAGTAAAAGTTATTCAGTTCGATGGTCCAAAGCACTCCTTAAAGTTTCGAGGGTTAATTTTTTAACACCTGATACATATACTTATAAAAGAACTATAACTAGACATATAGATTCATATACGGAAGTCTCGCAATTTGTATTTGGTATAGAATAGAAGGAACCAGGTGAAAATCAGTAGGGTGTATAGACTATAGACTCGACTCGTGAATCAGTCAATGTTCAATGAGCATCGGTGATGGGCCCCATTCCGACTATCATTATCTTCCAATTTCTCGCCACTTTTGAATATATTAGCCATCTTTCTGATATATAGAAAGATGGCGAATTTATACCCCAACTTTTTCGATATACTTATTCAGTCCGTATATTTTCTATTGATTCGCAAATCAACGAAGACATCAAAACATACTCGTAACTAGAAAAGTCTCGACATATGAATGTATTGGTCGTGAATAAAAACTCCGTCACGAGTTATATGGTCCCAAGTAAGGTAGGTACTTTTCCGTTTCTTGGGATCAATGATCTTTTCAATAGAAGGTTGTATGATGAAAAACATCTATCATTGATTTTTTTTTTTTTTCTTGGACCTGATAAGACACGATATTGACAGGATTTTTAGAGATCTGTAATAATGATGAAGAAGCCGGCTCATTGAATGGAATCTTTCTCGTCATCATCGTTCTCTTGTCCACTTGTCCCTAACACAATTAATTTGAGTTTGATGCTGTACCTTTTTGTTTCTTTTTTTTAACTAAAAACTTCTTTAGGCGCGTTGGGCATTTTTGAAATAGGGAAAAACAATTGAACTCGCCACTGACTTCGCTATTTGGATTGAAGTGAAAACTTCTTTAGGCGCGTTGGGTATTTTTGAGATAGGGAAAAACAATTGAACTCGCCACTGACCTCGCTATTTGGATTGAAGTGAAAACTTCTTTAGGCGCGTTGGGTATTTTTGAGATAGGGAAAAACAATTGAACTCGCCACTGACCTCGCTATTTGGATTGAAGTGAAAACTTCTTTAGGCGCGTTGGGTATTTTTGAGATAGGGAAAAACAATTGAACTCGCCACTGACCTCGCTATTTGGATTGAAGTGAAAACTTCTGTAGGCGCGTTGGGTAATTTTGAGATAGGGAAAAACAATTGAACTCGCCACTGACCTCGCTATTTGGATTGAAGTCAAAACTTCTTTAGGCGCGTTGGGTATTTTTGAGATAGGGAAAAACAATTGAACTCGCCACTGACCTCGCTATTTGGATTGAAGTGAAAACTTCTTTAGGCGCGTTGGGTATTTTTGAGATAGGGAAAACAATTGAACTCGCCACTGACCTCGCTATTTGGATTGAAGTGAAAACTTCTTTAGGCGCGTTGAGCATTTTTGTTCAAGTTTTCACTTCTGTCGTCACTCCCGGAGTGGCACTCTTTTTTTTTGTTTTCGAGGGTGGTAAATCAGCAGATGACTTTTCCCGTTCTGGGTGGAGCGGGAGGGCGTGTCAGACTCTTACTGACGAACATGCACCCACCCTTGTTCCTTCAGTTGCCCTTTGCTTTCCAGGGCCGCGGTCTTTCGAAGAATCCCGCGACCCTGACAGGCATCAGCGCTATAGCGGCCCCTTGGTGCAGTACAGTCTAAGTATTTTTCTTCAGCAGTCATCGCAGTGTTTGGTCGTTTCCCAGTCATATCAAATCATTCTTGGCCATTATTCTTTACTTTTATCTGCCTCTTACATCCATCACATTCAAACTACGCTTCAATATTGTTTTTTCTCGTCACACCTAAATTATGATTCAAACCTAAAGCTTCGGTCTTTAAGTCAAGAGTGAATAGGTTACTTCTAGGCAAGCGTGCTTCATCGTCGACCACATCATCGCTTACCATCAGGTGAGATAGTGGTCAAGCGCGAGCCTATCAATGATAAAAAAACCGACCAAGTGCGAGTCGGAATCGCGCATGAAGGGTTCCGTACCATCGTACAAGATTATACGCATCTACTTCTTGCCATTAAAAGCCTAAAAAAACACGTTTCTAGTAGGGGAGCCCCCTTTAATTTTTTCTTAGTTGTTATAGCGGCAACGAAAATACACATTCTGTGAAAATTTCAACTGTCTACCTATTACGGATCATGAGATACAGCCCGCTGACAGACAGACGGACGAACGGACATCGGAGGCTTAGTAATAGGGTCCCGTTGGTTACCCTTCAGGTACGGAACCCTAAAAAATCTGTACCCTTTTTTGACGGCACTGATAAAATGTGTAATTACTCTTACTCATACCATTATTTTCTTGCTACGGAAATGAAATAACAGTACTGTATTGAAGTATTGACCTCTTGCTGGGAACTAACCAGTAGCTGTTAAACTTACTTCTGTTGTTTCCCGTTACATTTATATTAGAATATTCTAACTTGCTGATTTCATCTAAGCAAAGTTTGTATGGTTCCGGTCAGTCCTATTTTTATGTTGATCTAATGCTTTTTTTTTGTCATAGGCTGGGGAATCATAAAATAACGTCTCCCTCTCTGGGTGGAGCTAGAGCGTGTCAGACTCTTACTGACTAACACTCACCTGTATTCCTGCAGTCGCCTGTGCCAGGGCCAGGTGTCCCTGGCAGATGTTGATCTAATGCTGATATATCATCCTCCTCATGCCTTTAGGCATCCCTATCTATTTGGGGGCAGACGCAACATGTCTTCTTCCAACCTACTATGCATAGGTTTGGATTGTTTGTTAATCACGCTTAAGGGCCTTCTCGCGGTCCAGTGGCGCCCTCATTGAATAAAAAATCGTAGCATAGTACAGAAAAAAAATATAAAAAAATCCAACTTCACGTTTGTTACAAAGAGGATAAAGAATTTTTACGTTGTTAAAACAGGTCTCAAAATGTTTCGTATCCAAAGTAGTAGGCAAAAGTGTCGGAAACGGCCGTTTTTGGCACTTTCGCCTACTACTTTGGATACGAAACATTTTGAGACCTGTTTTAACAACGTAAAAATTCTTTATCCTCTTTATAACAAACGTGAAGTTGGATTTTTTAATATTTATTTTCTGTGATAAGCTACGATTTTTTATTCAATGAGGGCGCCACTGGACCGCGAGAGGGGCCTTAAAAGAACTGATCTAGATGAAATTTGGTACATTATTGTCCAGAATAGCACATAAGGTGCAGTTATACGACTTTTAATGGTTTTTAATTGACCATCACGTCTAAACGACTAGTCTTATTTTCTTGAAAAAAATATTTGTAACTCTAGACAATTTGCGTCGTAATTTGATCTGAGAATATTTAAAACTATATTTTTATATCATAGTGTAATTAATTTGTAAAGTTATGTCTAACGCGGATAAAGAATTGAGAATCACGCAAAAACTATAAAGCGTATTTCTATGAAACCTTCACTTTAAAGATCATTTAATGATTTATAATTTAGTCTAAGTGTTTTAGTTTACCTGTTGTTTTGTGTGTAATAAATTAATAATGGGTCTAATTTCGGACAGCGCTCCTTGATGTGCGAGACCTATTACTGGGTGGACGTACGACGCGTTACGTGAGCTCAGCACAGAACACGCAAGCTAACTCAAGGTCATTGGCAGTTAATAGCGCCTTAAGTTATAATTTATAACGGAGAAGTTAATTCCGAAGCTAGTACATTGCCTTTTTTTCCCACCATTTCTATTGTCAATTCCGTATTAGCCGCACATTTCATTCATCCTTTATTTCTTGAACATGTATCTATTATATTAGCAAACCAACGGAACACCGTACTTTGCGTGGTTTAACAACACGAATTATATTACTCATAAATAATTGAATGAGATATGGACACTAAATTAAAAAAAGCAATCTCATAGAGATGACGTTACTCAAAGAAATGACGTCATCATACAAATTAGTTCTTTTCGATCAAATGATTTTTTCTACCACCACAAAAAGTCACCTTGTGGGAACCGGTATTAATTTAGATGGAGCTGTAGTTGATGAACAAGAAAGAGTATAAAATGAAGGGCAATTTACAATAGGGCCTTTGTATTCTACCTCCTTACAGCACGATACGCGTGACGTGAAAATAATTAGTAGATAATCTATCTATATTGTGCTCGCATTGCAAATAGAGAACCTTGTAGATTTAATCATAAACTAACAGTAACTGGAAGATTATTTGTTGAGCATCGCGTTTTGTAATGGGCTTTCTATTCTTATAATTTGATTCTATAAATTGCTTTTAAACCCCTGGGAATATTCTTCATGATTTTACGAATGAGAATCACTTTATTCAGAAGTTTGAAGTTGTTGACTTTAGATTAGAAGTTTATTGATTAATGAAGTGGGTTCTTCTCTTGAATAGTCAATGGATACTTAGTGAATGATGTGTTATATGTATATAGATATATTTTATTAAAAATTTTGGAGCCTATCTGCTTAGATCTCCACACTACTCCGTTACGTCCCTAGAAAATACATAATACTAGGCTTCTGCCTGCGGCTTCGCCCGCGTGGAATTAGTAGGTACTTCCCCCATTATAAATTATAGCCTATGTGCTATTCCAGACTTTAATCTATTTTAGTGTCAAAGAGAAATGCCCAAAAAATGCCTGAAATGGACAGAAACTACTTATATTTAGTTCTTTAATATAAAATATGTATAATAAAATAATTCTTAAGTTTGTTTGACTAGGGTAATTTAACGATCATTAAAATATTTGACTTGATATCCGCCTTATATTATTCGAGGTTGTGTTTATTTGACATGAGTAAGGGGCATTCAGCCAAAAAGGAGACCTCCAGGTTGTAGCTATCAGGAACACACAGACTCTAGCAGGGAATTCCACTACTTAGCTGTACGTATCATCATTCTCCTGCCCTTATCCCAATTTATTTGGGGTCGGCGCGACATGTCTTTTTCTTCCATACTCCTCTATTAGTCGTCATCTCTGTAGTCACCCCCTTTTTACCCATATCCTCTTTCTCACAGTCTAACCATCGTTTCTTTGGCCTTCCTCTACTCTTATAGCCATCCACATCCATACACAAGACTTTCCTCACGACATTTTCTTTATACCTCCGCATCACATGCCCATACCACGACAACCGATTTCCACACAACTTTTCAGTCAGCGGTGCCATTTCCAAACTTCCTCTTATATACTCATTCCTAATTCTATCCATGCGCGTAACACCACACATCGCTCTTAGCATTCTCATCTCAGCTGCATGCAAAAACTTTAGCATCTTAGCTGTACGCATAATGAATAAAATATTTACTTACTAACAGATTTATGAAGTAACTAAAGAAATGCTTATTAAATTATAAAAATCAGTTAACATTGATCGATCGTAATTTAAATACTAGTTTCTCTCGTTTGAATCACCCACCAAATCTAGTCAAAAACTTCGTGATAAATGAAGAAATTATAAAGCCATTTCCTTACTAATTAAAATTTAAAGCTTTGGCCATGAGATTGATCGATCGGCAGAAAGCCCCATAAGGAATGAGTACATCAAATATATATCAAGTATTTCCTTAAAAGTCTGCAATTCATAAATCTAAATCGTTTCCAATTACTTTTAATAGGTTGCAGTTATAATTGGCCCATTTGAATACAATTTAAGATATGATTTATACACATTCGGGTACTTCCCACTTTACTAAATGACATAATCTGTGGTAGGTACTATCGCATCAAGTACTTATATCAACTTAATCGTACCCTTGTATATTTTTTTTTCGAACAAATTGAGGTAAGATTTTATGGTCTCAATATTATTAAAACATCAATCAACTATCAAATTATTTAATTAAAATATATATGTTTATTATACTTGAATCTACTAAGGGGCCATCCATAAATTAAGTCACACTTTAAGAGGAGGGGAGTCCCGTTGACTAAGTGTGAAAAGGAGTGGGAGGATTCACAAGTTTTGTGACGTCACATTTGAAAATCTATATTTAAGTAAGTATCTAAATGCGAAATTATAACTATTTACGAAAAACTTAAAAATATTTCCAACTATAATGGATACGTTTACAAGGTTTAAATTGCTTAGTTAGCGAGTTTGAAAAGTAATATCGGAACTGCTGAAATTACAAATTTCAAAATTGCAGAATATGTGACGTCACACTAAGGAAGGGGGGGACTCTCACAAATGTGACCAGCTTTGACAAGGACGAGGGGGGGGTCAAAATATCATGAAATCAGTGTGACGTATTCTATGGATGTCCCCTGATTAGAAATCGTGATCATGGGCTTTTCCTCCCACTATCATTTGATGTGGTATGTGTAGGTCTATATTCTACGAAATATTTTTTGTTCCTATGTAAGGCACTATGGTACCTCAAGTACGTTTTTTACCCACATACCCCATGAACGAAGGTTACTTATGTCTTGACGTAAGTCGACATTCCGCAATGTGGTAATCAAGTAGATAGTGAATTCTTTCTGGATGATAAACGATAGACTTAATCTCTTTGATAAGGAGATTAAAGTAAAAAGATTATCAGCTTGTTACCCAAGACTTGGCCGAATTAGGTCACTGGTGCTTTTGGGCGATGCACGTACAAACAGACTGTCTTTACTTGTGCAATCATAAACAACGTCCACGGAATCTGGAGCATTTCCTATACATACAGCTAGCTAACAATGATGCTCAAAGGTATGTATTGAGGGAATTACAGCTGGTATAAGCAGGCAGAAATTGAGGTTTTAAAGGTAAGCGTTAATTAAAGTGACAAGGAATACTTGAAACTTCAAAACTCGGCATTTATAGAAGCTATATCTTTCATCATGACATAACACTAGTGAGGCAATTAAAAAAAAACTATATAAAATTAATCCCTATTTCCCTTGGTCACAGCATCACGAGTGAACGGTTGGACCGATTTCGCTAATTCTTTTTTTGTTGTGTTTGTTACTGTCAGGAGAAGGTTCGTAAGAAATAAAAAATTAAGAAAGTTGCACGGATAATAAGAAAATTTCAGAAAACTTAACGACTATTTCGCGACGCTTTTGACAGTTCATAGCTAAGACAGGACAACGTCTGTCGGGTTAGCTAGTAATTAATAAAAGTCTAAACTCTCTAAGTCGAAAGCTTTTAACAGCCGCATACTAAAATACGAAGTTTCAAGTAAATTTCCAAAGATAAACGTTAACTAAATCAATATTGACACTTGACATGACAGTAATCCAAGATGGCGGGCGCCGCTCTCAAACGGAATGCCTTCAAACTGGAAACAATCGAAATTCGTCGCAAATCAATAAACTTTACTACGTGTTTGCTTTAAGTACGACTCTGAGTAAACTTACTATTTGACTACTGTAGCAATGTAAGAAAATTTGCAAAAGGTTCAATTAATTGCTGCTAGAAGTAGACTACTGACAAAAAAACCGGCCAAGTGAGTGTCGGACTCCGCACATTTAGGGTTCCGTACTAAATGTATTTTTGACTATTTGTATGACTTTTGATTAAAAAGATGCTTATTTTAGATTATTTTCTTATTTAATGTGTACGTATTTTATAATCTATTTGATTAAATTGACATGTGTTTGTATTTTATTTAATTGGAACGACATGTGTATGTATTTTATGTTTTATTTGATTTGAATGACATGTGTATGTATTGTAATTTGAATTAATTTGAATGTTGAGTATTTATTTTGTGTGAATTTTATATTAAATTTATTATTTTATAAGCGTTAAATTGTCAATTGGAAAGGACTCTGTCTGAAAACATAATTAAATGAAATAGTAACTAAGTAGTTGTCAAAATTACTAACATAGTTTTGTAAGTACCTGCCTACTGTAACTAACCAAAATATTACCTTGTCCGAATTAAATAAATTGAATTGAATTGAATAATGTGAAAGTTTGAAGACTAGCTGACGACGGACAAACGGTCAGACAGACACGTGAGTGACAGCAATAGGGCTCCGTTTGGACCCTTCGGGTACGGAATCCTAAAAAAAGGTAAAGCTTCTGCCAGCGACTTCGCCCGCGTGGAATTAATAGTTCCCATTATGCCAATGTGTTATTTCAAACTACATAAAATAGAATATAATAAAACTTTATTGTACACCAAAATAGTCACACAATTGTTATACACGAGCATAAATCTAGGGGTACAATGGCGGTCTTATCGCTGACAGTGATTTCTACCAGACAATCTTGGGATGGACTGAAAGAACAATCTAAAAGGGGGTAGTATGCGGTGTACTGTTAATAAAATAAACACGTTAAATTTTTACATTTTCATTTTTTTTTTCTATATGATATGTATCAGTGCCAAATTTCTTCCAGATCCGTTTAGCCAATTTGGCATGATTGAGTAACAAACATCCATATACCCATCCAAACTTTCATCATCATCATCATCATCAGCCTTTTAATGTCCCCACTGCTGGGGCACAGGTCTCCTCTCTGTGAGAGGATGTGGGCCGTAATCCACCACGTGGGCCCAATGCGGGTTGGTCCAAATTTTCGCATTTATAATATTAGTAGGAAGCAGGATTTTATCTTAATTGGCCAGTTTTTTTTAAGCCTGAATATTCTAACTTTCTTCTTCAATCTGCCCGCGCCTTTTCCCAACTATCTTGGGGTCGGCTTCCAGTCTAACCGGATGCAGCTGAATACCAGTATTTTACATGGAACGACTGCCTATCTGACCTCCACAACCCAGTTACTGGGTAATACGATACCCCTTGGTAAGACTGGTTGTCAGACTTTCGAGCTTCCGACGACCCGTAACGACTGTAAAAGATCCACGATTGACAGCCGGGACCAACGGCTTAACGTGCTTTCCGAGGCACGGAGGAGGCTCGGTATGTAAAGATGGTCACCCATCCATGGACCAACCCCGGCAAGCGTTGCTTAACCTGATGGATCGACCCGTGCGACTGTAAACTAATTTCCTTGTTCTTCTGAATTGTTTACTCAATGACTGTTAGCGTAGTGGGCAGAGTTCTAAGCCCGATAATTAAGTCGGCATACTATTGCTTCCTCGTGTGTTGGCTGGCCGCCTACGAAGCATGGGGACTGGGCCCATAAACTGCGGTTACGAAATAAGTTGACAGGTACCCTGATAATCTCTGTTTAACTATATTTCACCTTACTTGTGCTAATGTTATGAGCTTATGTAGTAAGTAATTGTGAAATGTGAGTTTGCTTTGAAAAAGCCGATGTTTCGTCGAGAAATGTGATCGGTTCTGATGTCGTATTAATATTTTTTTTTTACAAAAAAACAACCGACTTCCAAAAAAGAAAATACACCAAAAATTAAGAAATAAAATACAAACACCGACTTCCGAAATTAAAGTTATTTTTTAATTTTTATTGTATTTTCTTTTTTTGGAAGTCGGTTGTTTTTTTTGTAAAATAGTTTTTTTTTCAATTTTTAGTTGTTATACCCCAGAACTAAAAAAATCCAATAATATGGCACGTGGTATTTAAACATACTCGTAATTGGAGAAAACAAAAACGTCATCTAGGTATATGGTGAGGTCCTCCTCCTTTTTCGAAAGTCGGTTAAAAAACAAGTGATTATGATGCAGCTGGAACATTATGGTAATAGTCTAAACCGGTTTTTTACTCATTAATAATTTTAAGCATGAGGTTATGGAACTCAGACATAACAAGAGGATTGATTAGTTAGAAAATGTCAAAACAATTTAAAAGAGATAAAATATCAAAAACCAATTACAAAAAAAAAAAAAAAAATTAATGTGTTACGTTGACAAACACTAATCCTACTAATATTATAAATGCGAAAGTTCGTATAAATGTTATATGTTTGTTACTCAATCACGCCAGAACGGCTGAACGGTTCTGAATGAAATTTGGCACAGAGATAGATTATAGTCTTGAAAAGCACATAGGCTTACATTTATAATCGGGGAACTACTAATTACACGCGGGCGAAGCCCCTGGCAGAAGTAGGTACAGACAAGGTACAGTCGGGTCCAACGACCTTTGATTGACTTGTCACGTTTTGAGCGTAGGAATAGTTCGGCGAGCGCTTTTTGTAACAGTACAATGAATGTAAGCACCATTCTACCCGTTTTTTCTGCTTTATTAGGTGTTCAACTGAGCCATAATTAGTTACAGAACAGATTACAATCTAAAACAAACCAGATTTATTATTAACGTTAAATAATAATTGGCAGTGTATTTGATTATTGGCAATGTGATGCGGAGGAATGAATGTCGTGAGGAAAGTCTTGTGTATGGATGTGGATAAGAGTAGGGGAAGGCCAAAGAAACGATGGTTGGACTCTGTGAAAGAAGATACGGGTAAAAGGGGTGACTACAGAAATGACGACTAATAGAGAAGTACGGAAGAAGAAGACATGTTGCGCCGACCCCAAATAAATTGGGATAAGGGCAGGAGAATGTTGATGGATAATTGGCAGTGTACCACCACACACACGTGGGTGTGTGTTGGTGTGTGTATTGGTAGTGTGTGTGTGTGTTGGTGTGTATTGTGTGTTTAGTGTGTTGGTGTGTGTGTTGGGGTGATTTTTTTTCGCTTTAATATCTAGACAAGTTTTTAATCAACAACAGCAAAGAAGCTATTACAATGATTAAATTGTGAAAATGTACACTTACATAAATCTCTGTGGTTTAATTAAGACCACTGCCGTTAAATCACGCGAACAATTTCGCGTTCACGTTTTCCTCGCTGAGAATCAACAATTATAGCACACTCAACGAGTCTATTACCAGGCAATAAACAAAAACTGGTTACGATTAGTGCCAAATTATCGACATGCGATAAATTAGCAATAAAATCATAACGAAAAAAAAAATTACTACGAAAGAATTTTCCGCATCGCTGTGCCAACGTAACGCTAAGAAACTCCCCGGCATTGTTGATGTAGTAATTTTTACGCCTTGCCTATAAAAAAAACTATTTATTTTTTGCACTGGCAATGAGAACTCCCCAGTTCAACCGTTCCCGGGAACTGATTTAGCGTTCCTTTTTAATCGGCCGCGGTAATTGCTGTCTTTTGCAAACTTTTTTAATGTTTAGGATTTTAATAGGAAGAAAAGTTGATATTTTGCTCCTCGTTATGATTTTTTTTGCTACTAAAAGAAAGTTTTATAATTTTGCGCTGATGTTCATCAAATTAACAAGACATTTAATATCTACCCAAGAAATTGCAAATGTCGCGGGAATGTTTGAAATAATCACCGTGACCAACGGCATCTGAAGGAACACGGGTGGATTTTAGTCAGTAAGAGTCTGGCACGCCTTTCCGCTCCACCCAGAGCTGGAAAGTTATTCGATAATTACCCACACTCAAAAAAAAGTGTGTGTGTACTTATGTACGCACGTAAGAAGTTATACTTCTTTGGCGTAACAAGATAAAAAACCAAACCGTCACAAAGTTACTGTCACCGTGGGATCTGGAGGCAAAAATCCTCGCGCACCTGGGCTTAGGCCACGTGATCGCTGGCTCGCCTGCTAATTAGCGCGCTCATGGTACGAACTAGCACGACAGTTTATTTTTCGTCTAAAATTGACCTGCTATAAGAGTTCATAGTAAGCCCCCTGTACGAGTGGCGCGAGGAGGCCAAACGCCGGGGCGAAACTCCGCTGCCGCGACAACTCGCGGCTCGGCGGACCGAGCTCCGGCAGGATCTCATGGTGACATGGAGAGAGCGACTGTCGCAACCCAGCGCTGGGCACGCCACCATCGAGGCGGTAGTGCCCCTCTTTGTGTGGCTGGAGAGGCGTCACGGCGCCCTCACCTTCCGCCTGACGCAGGTGCTCACCGGACACGGCTGTTTCGGTAAGTACCTGTGTCGTATCAAGGCGGAGGTGACCCCCGGGTGTTTCCACTGCGAGGATCGCCCAGAGGACACGGTGGAGCATAAGGTGGAGGTTTGCCCCGCTTGGGCAGAGCACCGCCGTGTCCTCGTGGATGCGATAGGCGGCAGCGACCTCTCGCGCCGTGCCCTGGTTCAGGCCATGGTACGGAGCGAGAGGGAATGGGAAGCCGTCTCCTCCTTCTGCGAAGCAGTAATGCTCGCGAAGAGGGAGGCGGCATACGTTAGGGAGACTCGACAACAGCCGAGTCGCCCTAGCGCCCCCAGCCGCAGCCGCCGCATCAGACGCCAGGGGGTTCGGGCGCCGCGAGACGATCTCCGGCCACCGTAGACCCGGGCCTGCGGACGGCGAGTAGTGGGTAACTCGCCGTCCGATCAGCACCAGGCCCGAGAGTCGACGGCGCGTAGTGTTCCACGCGCGCCTCAAAGAGTTGTCAGCAAAGGGACGGGGCCTGCCACGGCCGATGCCTGCCCGGGGGTGGAGGATAAATTCGAAAGAGTTACCTCGCCCCTGGGCACTCGAGGCAGGGAGGAACAGGGGTGGGTTTTAGTCAGTAAGAGTCTGACACGCCCTTCCGCTCCATCCTAGAGCGGAAGAAGTCATAGGATGATTTCCCACCCCCCAAAAAAAAAAAACCGTCACAAAGTTTACAAAAGGAAAACAATCATTCTTCATGAACTACAGACCACAGCTAACTCCAGGGTATCGGTTCTAGCTAACTTCAACCTGTGAATTTTGTGTGACAGTGATGCGCGCGCATCTTAAAATTTCACTCTCATCATACTACTGACCTATGTTTTTAAAATACTTTTACATTCTTTTGTCAATAAAAGTATCAAATTTTCGTTAAACATCACGAAACGTACACTTGCGACCATTTTTATTGACCACATTACCCGCAGGTCGTAGGCTAGCCTACCCGCTAATTGCGCCGATGTCGGTCCTATTGTCACAAAAACTGTACCCGGAGCAAGGCCTTGCCTTTCTCACGTCCACAATAACCTGAGCACATGCTTAGATAATTATAATCCCTGGTGCCCTTGTCTGTGTTGTTATAATTATAATTTTTTATTTGGTTATTGTTGTATGCAGTTCTTTTGCAATGTTGGTTTATGTAATATTTAAGTTACACGGAACTTAATCATTCATCATCAATTACAGATTTATTTAATTTTTATATACCTTTTTAATACTTACACAGACATGATGTTTGCCAACGAACAGTTTTTTTACAATTCATTAATGCTTAACATACTATACTTATTTCATACTCCATCTAAATGGTTTTATTTTCTTCTAATTGACTTAATAACGGTTTTCTTCGTACCCATTGTTATTTCTTATGTTTCACTTAGTGTTCATAGTCACCAAACACAACACCTAAGGCGCTATTAACTGCCAATGACCTTGAGTGGTTAGCTTGCATGTTCAGTGCTGTATGTCCACCCAGTAATAGGACTCGCCCATCAAAGAGCGCTGTCCGAAATTAGACGCATTATTAATTTATTACACATAAAACAACAGGTATTAAACTAAAAGACTTAGACTAAATTGTAAATAATTATATGATCTTTAAAATGGTGAAGGTTTCATAAAAATAAACTTTATAGTTTTTGCGTGATTCTCATTTTTTTATCCGCGTTAGACATAACTTTACAAATTAATTACACTATGTTATAAAAAATAATATTTTAAATATTCTCAGATCAAATTAAGATGGCAAGTGTCTAGAGTAACATATATTTTTTTCAAAGAAATAAGACTAGTTGTTTAGACGGGATGTTCAATTAAAAACCATTAAAAGTCATATAACTGTGCCTTCAATCATGAAATTCGTGTGAAGTAATTTATGGAATTCCCCTTATTTTGAGATTTAATTGGAGAGTTCTGTAACATAGTACTTAGATATTGCTGGATTCATTTCTAATTCACTACTCTTAATTCAACTCATTTTCTATTCTATATCAAGTACTTCAATAAAATTCACACGGTGATCGATCACAGTATCGACTTTAGAGCTAAGCTGTTATGTAATCCTATAGTCTACTAACTTATATTGCGTCATTGACATTACCAAAACAGTTCAGCCGTTCGCCCACATTTGCTTTGCGAATGTTTTATTAGTAAAGATAACATTTTTATTTATTTTCCTTAACAATATTCTATGCGCCACAATCCTTGAGCTTAAAGTCTTGATAAACCAAGCGATGATAGATAATTTTTATCAGTAATTACACAAAGATACTCGATCTACGCAAATTGTAGATCGTTATCAATGCAATCCACTTGAGATCGCAATTACAACGATTACCATGTCAAATACAGATTGTAAATTGTGTTATCGAATTTTGAGGGCCTAATCTTTTTGCACACAAGTGTACACTTGGACAATTTTCCTTTAATGGGTAGATGACTTCATGATGTATTTCTAGTAGATGATTCATGGACGGTTTAATCATAATTTAATTTTCCACAAAATTGTGACTTTTAAGGGGAAAACCGTAGAACTTTTGAGATCGAAAATACAATTTAATTAGCCAGGTAGGTATTTACTAATGATAAATAGTAATGATAATCTTTTGATACATCCGCATTGTCTGCTTATATTTTTAATTTCATCATCAAAAAGACGTCCACTGCTGGACATAGGCCTCCCCCAAGTGTCGCCACAACGACAGGTCCAATGTGTGTCGCATCCTTCAGCTTCGCGCGACCCTCACCAGGTCATCGGTCGCTCGGTCATTTTTAATTTATTTTATGCCAATTATCTACTGATCAACCTTTCAGGAATCAACTTTCATAATCAAAACTCATCGATTCTTGTTAACAAAAAAAAATCATTTTTACGAAAAAAACAACCGTCTTCCAAAAAAGAAATTACAATAAAAATTTAAAAATAACTTTAATAATAAAGGAAGTCGGTGTTTGTATTTTATTTCTTCGTTATTTGACACCGGCTTCCGAAATTAAAGTTATTTTTAAATTTTTAGTGTAAGTAGGTAATTTCTTTTTTGGAAGTCGGTTGTTTTTTTTTTTTTTTTTTTTGTAAAAATGGTTTTATTTTTTTCACTTTTTAGTTGATATACCCCAGAACTCAAAACCCCAACAACATGGAACGTGGAATTTAAACATACTCGTAATGGGAGAAAACCAAAACGTCATCTAGGCATACATATTTTTCGTTTTTGTTCAGTTTTTCAAAAATCGCTGAAGCAATTTTTATAAAATTTATATGGGACGACCTCGGGAGTTATTCTTTCGTATAAAAAAAGAATTTTGAAAATCGGTCCACAAATGACAGAGCAATCGGCGGACACAAAAAAAAAAGTACATATAGTCGAACATAGAACCTCCTCCTTTTTCGAAGTCAGTTAAAAATCTTTTAAAATACTTACGAATACCTACACATTAATAAAGGTCATCACAACAAACAAATACCTACGTGCCAATAAAATGGCTCTGATCGTGAAATGGCGTACCTCATCATTTTGTAAAAATAAAAATAAAAAACGTAAATAAATGTCCGCTACCCCGCCTACGTTGTTACGACACAACGCCGCCGTACGCTACATATGAAAGCAATAAACAGTGATAAATGGCCAAATGTATGAGATAATGTAGGGTTTTGTACTCGCCTTATACTACCTTTATTATAACTGTTTGTTTTTATTTTGCTTGCAAAGTGTATTAGTCATTGTCTAGTCTGGACGGCGTTTTTGTCAAGTTTGTTGACGCAAACAAGTAGTATTTGTAGTAGGCACCAAATTTTCTGGAGGTATCTTATGTCTTCATAGGGGAAAACAAAACTTCTGTAGGCAAGCGTGCTCCATCGGCCACATAATCGCTTACCATATCAGGTAAGCGATGGTAAGCGATTGAGATTTGCCCTCAAGCAAATCTCGAAGCAAATTCATACTAATCCACTTTTTTATTCGCTTGAGCATCATCATTATCAGCCTTTTAATGTCCCCACTGTTGGGGCACAGGCCTCCTCTCTACGAGAGGGTGTGGGCCGTAATCCACCACGCGGGCCCAATGCGGATTGGTGGATGTCACATGTCTTCGAATTTTTGGTTCTAGGACATGCCGGTTTCCTCACGATGTTTTCCTTCACCGTTTTGAGAGCAGTGGTGATGAAATAATTTACGTAAAGTAAAGTGCCTTTCTGGGTTTGAACTCACGACCTACAACTTATAAGACCTTGAGCATACAGTGCTAAAACTATGAATGACTCATTCAAGGAAACTCCTTCATCAAACCCACGGCACTAAAGAGACAGACCGCACCATGTTAACGGATGGCGAGATCACTTGATTATCTCGGCTTAACCACAGTTAATCTAGACAGCTGTAGGTGACCGAGTATGTGTTACACCGGATTTAATTCTTGACTTAACGGTGGATTTACGTCCTTGCCTGACGTTTGTTGTCAGATAAATCTTGAGAAGTAAATTAAACGTCTGAAATATGACAACTAGCGTACCCTATATACATGACTATTATAATGTTGGTTTACCGGTAATGTCGGTATGTTTGGCCTAATTTCCAAAATTAACTGAGTAAAAACGAAATGCTTTTCGGCAGCGTATAGAGAATTGATTCCAGATGGTTTCTCTGTCATCGACGTTGGTTTTTATTTCCTGGTTCCATTTTCACTCACACTTTAATTTTGGAAAAACTACATTGTGTTTGTGTTATTTTGGTAAGCGTTTTATTTCTTTAAGTTGAAGTTTGCCCCACGTAGTCACTCCATTATTATAATGAGCTTGTAGGTACTAAACGTACTAACTCACTGTGTATCTAAATACACGTATTTTCTTTCTTAGTTTACTACTACTGTCCCACTGCAAGGCAAAGGCCTCCCTTCTCCATTTTCACTTTTTATATTTTTTTCATTGTTATGCTCCCGTCCCGTTTGACCACTATCTCACCTGATGGTAAGCGATGATGTAGTCAAAGATGGAGCACTTGCCTAGAAGTAACCTATTCACTCTTGACTTAAAGACTTCCAGGTTGTAGCTTTCAAGAAGCCCACTCAGGCAGGGTATTCCATTCCTTAGGTGTACGCACAATTAATGATAACTTTTCTCGGTCTTTTGCGATTTTAGGCTAGTGTTTTAAGGATTCAAGCTCAATATCAATCGAAGAAGTAGGTACTCAAACTAAAGCCTTACCTAAGAACCCTGTCGCTATACAGTCCAAGGACGCTGTCATTGTTAGTTAGTATAAGTGTATGTATTGAAGCAGCGGAAAATTCTCAGGGCTAATGTCAAGTGTCGCGATTATGCGCCAGTACCTAACTACATAATGGCCCATACACAGGCCATTGTTCTAAATGTGTTAGTGAATAGAAGCACGTGTTTTGTGGAAATGTTAATAAGGAAAAAAATTGTTAAATTAAATCTTTAATCTGAGATTTAACGATCTGAGAGTGCCTGAAAATCTGTCAAACTTTGACATCAAAGTAGAATTTTGACACGTTTTTACTCCTAATTCTATATTCAGAAACCAGCCCTAAGTATAATTGGTTGAGTTTACTCATTAACCCGTTGGAATAAATTATTTAAAAAAGAAATGAAAAAGTGATTGCAAAAGTACGAATATTTTAACTGAATATTTTGTTCTGGTAGTGCACAGAATTTCCCATTTTACCAAGAGAAAGGCAAATCCAAGTGGAATTCCAAAAATTTGTAGTCACATTTAGGTAAACATTACTTTTATGGACCTCCAAAAATAATGTGTGAACAAGACGGAAATTGTTCAAAAAGTACAGTTACGACAATCTACCTGTGGACCGTTAGCGGTATCGTGTTAATTGATGATATAATAATGCCTTCAAATGTTCTATGTGGTCATTAAAATTTACTTTTATAGTCATAATAGGCTCTTTCGTAGATAGTTTTGCCGTTTGTAATGTAGTTTCTAGCTTTAAGTGGCGCCTGAGAAATTATTAGGGATATTTGCGGTGGGTACAGTTGGTATTACTGTCTCAAATTTATATAGATATACTTGTTAGATGTAGACCTTTGGAATTTTCGATGTAGCGATCGCAAAAGCGATCTACTTATAGTCTCTAGTATTTTTTGGTTCATTTTTATACAAACAGTTTCAAACAATAATTCTGCTACTAAATCGTAAATACCTCCTGGATCATAATTCATTTGACAGCTAAAAATGCCTTACTTAGAGTAAAAGATGTCAAAAGTGTTATATGTATAAAGCTTCCTTAAAAAGCTCTCCCGAAAAGTTTATTAGGTTGCTTACGAGGTGTCACATATAGACCGACGTTATATTATGTTCAGATAAAACATAAGTTGTGCAAATAAAAATGTCGAGAAATATCTTTGCCCAATATTTACCGCTGATCGGTAAGAAAATATTAACTTCCATGAAATTATCTCCGCTCATTCTTAACCAGAAACTCATTAAATACTACGCCCAAACATTGCCCAACTGCTATCAAAACAGAATCCCTCTCTAACACCGCTTTTTGTACTAAAACCAGGTTGATGTACCGAGCACCCAGCACAGAGTACCCACTGCGCGTCGGAACGGTCGGCCAATATTTACTCTGTTTAGCGATAAACATGAACAGACACGGCTGGTACAGTTGGAAAAAGTGATAAGTTTGCAGGTAGTAACTTGCAACCATTTATTTATTTGTTAGGTATATACTTTATTGCACCTACGCCTCCTATTGAGCACAGGACAAACATTTACAAAATAACAAGTGTACAGTACACGGTCTAATCGCACAGGACAATATTAACTATTTACTTTAAAAAGTCTTAAATTTAGATAATAAGAAAGATCTTCTAAGTTTGTCTCTTAAATCTTCTGAAGAGTTTAGTCGAGCTATACATAGTTTAATTAGAGCGATCTAGGTAAAATATAATTAAGTTGTGATAAAAATCGAACTAAAAAGCCAATAAACTAAATTACTGAATGCGCCGGCCCTACAAGTACGTACACCAAACCGTAGTTAAAAGAGGCTCTTGAAGTCTAAACAAACTGACAAAGTGACACTATGTATATCGAAAAAGGAAATCCTTAAGATTTGGATTTCAGCTATAGCTGATAGATTGAAACTTTAGGGCCTTTTTTTTTTGGAGTTTTTGAAATCATCCAATGACTTCTCCCGCTCTGGGTGGAGCGGGACGGCGTGTCAGACTCTTACTGACTAAAACCCACCCCTGTTCCTTCCCTGCCTGAATGCCCAGGGGGTGCGCTAACTCATTTTCAGAATTTATCCGCTACCTCTAGGCATGCAGGCACCGGCCACGATGGGGCCCGTCAGTGGTGGCTGACACTCATCTCTTTGAGGCGCGCGTGGAATACTTCGCGCCGTCGACTCACGTGCCTGGTGTTGATCGGACGGCGAGCTACCCACTGCTCGCCGTCCGCAGGCCCGGGTCTACGGTGGCCGGTTACCGTCTCGCGACGTCCTACACCCAGTACCTCTCCTGCGGTGGTAGCGGCCGGGAATAATTATTTTCTGCCAGTACACTAATCTCTTTTTCCGCCTGTACAACAATGTCCCGTTACCTCACTGCTGAGCTCCGTATGTCACTAAGTGATGGCGTAGTGTCAGGAACATCGCTAGTCAATTGTTTCTATGTTACCTTGTTCGAGGCCTGTGGGCAATTTATAGACCCATGTTTGTACTGAGAGTGTTTCTCGGCGTAAACTTGAACTTGGAAACACTTTAAAGCTGAGACGAAATGTTTGTGGATTTTTGGTATCCTGATGGTATGCGATAATATGGTCGTCAATGACCCCCAGGTTGTAGCAATCAGGAAACAGACTCCGACTGGGAATTCCACTCCTTAGCTGTACGCACAATGAATGTGTTTCCAAAAAGTTTTGTTCTTGTGAGTGGGAAATCCACCACTTAGACTATGAAAGGTTATAGACAGAGTGCCAAAGCCAGCAATCTGAAGTACCAGAATGCAATGAGAAGCCGGACACGCGAAATAAGCTCACACAGACAAAATGAGATGCCGAAACGTCATCGATATGTTTGTCGAGGTCATTCACACATTTTAACGATCCTGCTTCATTTCTAATGACGTTGCGTCTATAACCTTTCATAGTCTAAGATCTACCATGTGGAATGAGTCTATAACTACTGTTTGTCCGTACCCACACGATACGAGAAAAAAAAAAAAATTCTGACTGTTGTTTTGTTAAATAACATCAGAACCCATTAATTACTTCAACACCACCAATTCGATCGTTAATAAAAAGATTATGTAAGAACAAAAGAGGTCGAAAAAGTTGTCAAATCACGAAAGCTTACTCAATCAAATGAAAATACCATCAATCTAGATCTTCACAACATCTATACTTCCTACAAATAAAAGACACACGAAGGCATATGTCCATAAATACCATACACATAAGAACATCAACCAGGTTAAAATTAATCGCCCCAACAATTACAGTTAACTGCTAACGTTTAAATATCACTTAAATCACACATATTTATCATCTGTGGGACATTTCATCACTGGGACATTCAGCGTTCTATCTTAACTGGTGTAATTAGTCCGTCGCCGAGTTATCTCGTGAATGTATGCCTAATTACCTTACACGGTACAAAGTACGGGTAAAAGAGGTTAAGGAATTACCTATTGGAGTAAAGTGAAAGCTTATTATCGTCAGAATTTATAAGCTCTCGAACGGCAATCCGACACGACCGGGAAGAGATCAGGAGCAGGGCTTTACGTGCTTTGCAAGGCACAGGGGTATCACGCCATCAACTTCTAATCTCCGGGCTACTATAGAGTAATTCCTACTGGAAAAACCTAATGGCACTTTGTGCCCAACCCGGGAATCAAAGCCAAGCCTCAAGCTTAATCGCGCTTGCGACCAAAGGCAGCATTGTTTTTCAGCCTAAAGATGTCGACATCTGGACATAAACTTCTCTCGAGAATATGTAGTACCCTAAACTTATTACAGTCTTTAAACCGACATTTTTCATAGAATAATAACACATATTCTTATAAATCGAACCCATAATCCATCTTCCTTCGACATACAATAGTATCTTCCATTGTGCCAGTTCCGATTCTCCAAAAAAAAAAGTCTATTATAACAGGATCAAAATTAAAAAGGTGCGTGTCGCGAACCATTATTACGACAATAGATATCTTCCTGTCGGATTCCTCAGCTTTATAGAATTTGGTTTATATCCCCATAACTCCTGCTGCTAATGGTGGAATACTTCCAATCAAATTATTCACGGACGGTGTTATTCCTCCGTCGATCAGCGTCAGAATAAAAAATAGAGCACTTTATGGAGCTGTTTTTATGGCTTCCACATTTAATGGACCTTTTTAGAATCCTTTAGAATGTAGTAGATATTTTACTTTAGTAGAAGTACTAAAGATTATTGTGAAAGAGGTTGCGTGCAGAGTACTGGCAGCATACAAATTTCTGGAGCTAACAGAAGAGGTCGTTTCTGTGATGTCAGGCTTTCAATTTTGGCCATAAAGCTTCTTGGTGTTAGGTATTATCTTTTCCTTAAAATCAGATAAACTTACCGTAGAACCGGTAAGGCCGGGAGTTGGCCAACTCCTGGGCAAAGAATCTTCATCATGTCCCCGCTCTCATCTCATGTTACTTGGGATCTTCAAGTCTCTGCAGTCAACCGTCACGCTATCATCGCGCATCACGCAAACTGTGTTAACAATTCATAGACATACGATAGCAGCAATCGCGGTTGATTTGCTGTCAATTTTGAAGAGTTCTATTGTCTGTCTCCGAAACCCATCATCAGATCTATATGAAATTTAAATGGGACCATTTCGGAACAAACCCCTTTCTAACAAAAAAAGAATTTTGCAAATCCGTCAATATATGACGGAGTTATGCCCGAACATGATAAAAAAAATGCAAACATCAGAATTGATAATCTCCTTCTTTTTGAAGTCGTTTAAAAATAATAGTGTATAAGTAAAACTGAAACTGAACTTATGAAAAATGCTTAGAGATTAAGTAAGCAGATTATACAGGGCATGTTTTCCTTCAACCTTCGTCGAGACAATATTTATTGTTATGTTTATATCTCGATCCTTTGTTGTCCCAACAGGGTAAACGCGCACTCGTGTTTACTTGTTTACCCTGTAGTGTGTATTAAGTTATGAATTTATTATGTTGCTTAGAGGGAATTTTGTCGTAGGTTTCTACATTTTTTTCACGGCATATATTATGTTGTATTTAATTACACTCCAATTTCTTGCTCAGAATAGCAGCAACACATCTCATGACATAATTTGCTGATTTAATTTCTCCATCATTTGTCGCAATTAGTTTGCGATCAGTACAGCACATATTTTTCCTCCATACATCAGCTGTAGACATGTAGCCTTATTTATAAAACTTGCTAACCATATCATCATTAATTCATCATCATCATCATCAGCCTTTTAATGTCCCCACTGCTGGGGCACAGGCCTCTCTGTGAGAGGGTATGGGCTGTAATCCACCACGCGGGCCCGGTGCGGGTTGGTAGATGTTACATGTCTTCGAATTTTTGATTCTAAGACATGCCGGTTTCCTCACGATGTTTCCCTTCACCGTTTTTGAGAGCCATATACTTAGTTTAAATACTTATTTGTAGATTCAAAATTCAAGATACTATACGTTTCATCTATCAATTTCAACTGTTTAAAGAGCCAAACCTCCTTTAAATTATTAGTCAGTACTTTACCACCCACATCTACACTTGTTCCGGGTAGAAAATGTTGAAATAAGAACTTGCTAATCAGTGTTTAAACTAGTCAAATGGTTTTTACCCCAAAAAGGAGTCGTTTCGTCCAAACTCCTACTTTTTGTGGTGCATCTGTTCCTGTAACTGATCGGCTCGAGCTCCTAGGCATGAAGTTGACATCCAGTCTCAACTTCGGCGCCACCATTGAGTACAAAGCCCAAACTGCGCCCAAAAAACCGGTCATCTTAAATAGACTGAGGCGCTACTTCATTCCTGGACCGCTTTTAACCCTTTAAAAAGCACAAGTCCGACCCTGCATGGAGTATTGCAGTTACCTTTGGGATGGCTCAGCTAAATGCCAACTTGCTGCACTTGACTCGGTAGAACGTAGAGCTAAGAGGCTCTTTGGTGATGTAAAACTGATGGATAGCTTCACAGATTGGCTCATCGCCGCAAGTTTGCCTGCTTGTCGGTTTTCTACAGAATATACTTCGGAGAGTGTGCCCAAGAACTCCACGACCTCATCCCACCGGCCCCCTTCTACCATCGGACTTTTAGACGCACAGCAAGTTAACATCCCTACCTTGTTGCTATTCCACCAATTCGTACTAAGCGTTTCCAAACGGCTTTCATAATGCGCACAGCAAAGGAGTGGAACTGTCTACCTGCGTCTATGTTTCCGAACAAATACAACCCTAATCTCTTCAAAGTTTGAGTGAACAGGCTTCTCAGAAGAAGCCTGTCCCAGAGGTAAGCTCGCTCCATCGTCGACTCAGTCTCTGTCACCTCTGACCTAGACTAGAGTCAAGAGCAAACCCATCTCAAATAAAAAAATAAGGCCCTAAGCTGCTACAAGTACAGAAACTACAAAAAGCTACCTAATCGCACGTGTATCTTTGCACCTTGACCCGAAGACACAGATTTATATGACAGCCACAGTTATGGGAGCTGTTGTCTCATCGAAACAAAAACAATTGAGTGTTGACAGCGCAATAGAAAGACTCGAGACATATTCACGTGTATTTCATTGGGATTGAATATGAAATTGAGAAAATAGCCAGTTTGGTTGGATTGTCGAGAGTCGAGAAGACCCGATGCGAAATTCATATTTTTAGCGTTGCGAAAGTCCGAATGAAAAAAAAACGAAACCCTTATTTGATCACTCGTGTCTCTCCGTCTATCCGCCTGTTTTTTTTTTGGGATGTGAAACCATCAAATGACTTCATCCGCTCTGGGTGGAGCGGGAGGGCTTGTCAGACTTTTACTGACTAAAACCCACCACTGTTCCTTCAGTTGCCTGAGTGCCAAGGGCCGCGGGAACTCTATTTCGAATTTATCCGCATGTCAGTTAAATTTGCTCGAAAGATTGAGTTCAAATTGTGTACTCACGTGAATATCTGTGACCCAAACAAGGACGTGCACCTAACGTAAATTAAAAGTGAATTTGGAATAGGGGTGACCCCTATTTTGAGATGCAAATAGGAAAAAAGAAGTTTTACCAACTGTACCGTGCGACCTATCAAATAAAAGGAACCCTTTGTGTGAGAACCCGACTCGCACTTCGCCGGTTTTTTAATGATTCATGTACATTTTACGCAAGCTATCATCATTCTCTTGCGTTTATCCCAATTTATTTCGACGTCTCCAAATTATAACATGAAAGTTATAGAAGAGACGCTATTCTAAAACATTTCCTATATTAATAGTTCTAACGTATCTTAATGAGTGACCTTAATAGCTTCGTTCATCGATCAATTTGTCAATTAGTTAGTTTATCGACATTACAAACGATACTTCAATTACTTAGATAGGAACCTTCGTCACCTCACACTTCTGCGGTGTTTTAGCCGACTTCCAAAAGGAGGTGGTTCTCAATTCGTCTGTATATTTTTTTAAAATGTATTTTACGTGTTTTCTCTGCCATTTGTGAACAGATTTTGATGATTCTTTTTGTGTCCGATAGGTCATACTTCAGAGGTGGTCCCATATAAATTTTATCGAAATAGATTCAGCATTAAAAAAAAAAATTAAAATAAACAAAAAATATGTGTGTTACACAGATGAAGTTTTGTTAGTCTCCAATTATTCCATGTTATTGGGGTTTATTCATTCGAGCATAACTATATTATTTTGTTTTAGTTCTGGGGTACAACAACTAAAAAGTAAAATATAAAAAACCTTTTTTACAAAAAAATCAACCGATTTCTAAAAATTTAAAAATAACTTTAATTTTGGAAGTCGGTGTCAAATAACGAAGACAAACAAAATGCAATTACCGACTTCCGAAATTAAAGTTGTTTTGCAATTTTTAGAAGTCTTGTATTTTTTTGTAAAAAAGTTTTGTCGAAACACATCTATCTCTCTCGCTCTCTGTTCCGTATTGTCAACATATCTCCCTTTCTCTCTTTGACAATACGTTTTTACGGAGACATGTAACGGAGCCCTTGTAATTAAAACCTGCATACATGATGCATTGATTCGTTTTAGTCCCAGAAAATAATAAGAAGAATTTTATTGCGCAATGTGGAGAAAGGTCTTTCTCGAAGATTCGATGTGGTATGTGCCAGTTTGATTTCATAGTTTATGGTTTGGTACTCAGAAAATTATCGTCACCATTCATCACTGCTTTTCGTTTAGGCACAAACAGAAAAATAAACCAGCCAAGTGCGTGTCGGAATTTGCACATCTAGGGTTTTTTTTTTTGTGTAAGTATAATTATAATAATTTATCGCCAAACGATGTTAAAAAATTCTTCAGAACAAAATTTTGTGACAGACGACGGACAGACAGACAGACGGACACGTGAGTGACAGCAATACGCAACCCTAAAAAGATCATTATTTCCTAGAACCTACCTATATCGGAATTTTGCGGTTTGTGTTTGATTAGAAACAACAACGTTATCGTCTAATTAAAAACCTATGATTCTATCTGCTCTAATTACACTTTTAAATTTTCAGAGAAAATGTTTAATTTTAAATAGGTTAGGCCGAAAAGATAAATAAAATATGTCTTATCAAGGTTCATTAAAATTTTACCGAAAATTAATCGAAAAAAGATGGCCGTTGCTTTTAAAAACAGAACGCGGTTTGATTGGTTATTTATTTTCAATTTAGAAAATGGCCGTTGCATTTGACGTTTATAAATGGAAAGGTTTATGATTGGTTGAGGTAACAAACGATGTAATTCCCTCCATTTTGTTGGAAAAGTAATTTACTGGGACTACAAGATAAAGCTATCATTTTAAACACACTAGTTTTAAGTGTGTTCTAAGTGATAAGATAACCCTTTGGATGTCGTAAGTTCATCCAAGTTTGTTGTTGGATTACTTAGTTCAAAACTTAACTTACAGACATAATTGGTTGGTCTCACTAAGAAAATATTCAATTTAATTTAAACCTTAACTAATAAAGAGATAAAATGGTTAAAGGGTTCCAAAGGGTAACCAACGGGACTCTATTACTAAGCCTCCGCTTTGCGTCCGCCTGTCTGCCAGCGAGCTGTATGTCATGAACCGTAAAAGGTAAACAGTTGAAATTTTCATTATGTATTTCTATTGCCGCTATAACAACAAATAAAAAACGTACGGAACACTCTATAGGCGAGTCAACCTCAAACTTGACCAGTTTTTAGGTGTATTTTACGGGTATAAAAAGAATTATTAAGGCGCAGTTATACGACTTTTAATGGTTTTTAATTGAACATCACGTCTAAACGACTTGTCTTATTTCTTTGAAAAAAGTATATGTTACTCTAGACTATTTTCGTCGTAATTTGATCTGAGAATATTTAACTTTATATTTTTATAACATTGTGTAATTAATTTGTAAAGTTATGTCTAATGCGGATAAATAATTGAGAATCACGCAAAAACTATAAAGCGTATTTTTATGAAACCTTCACCATTTTAAAGATCATTTAATTATTCATAATTTAGTCTCAGAATTTTTGTTTAATACTTGTTGTTTTATGTGTAATAAATTAATAATGCGTCTAATTTCGTCCAGTGCTCCTTGATGGGCGAGTCCTATTACTGGGTGGACATACGACGCGTTAAGTGAGCTAAGCGCAGAACACGCAAGCTAACCGCTCAAGGTCGTTGGCAGCTAATAGCGCCTTAAGAATGGTCTTCGGATGTCTTTAAAAGTAAAACTCGCACCTGTTCGGTTTTTTTAGTGTAGGTGGTAGGTTGTTTTTGGAAGTATTGATCCAATAGGGATGTTTACTGGGTATAAAAATAATAATTCTATTGTCCTTAACATTTATAACCCCGGCGGCGCTCATGTGTGCCGCTAGTTTTCCGCTAGTGTGCCTTGCCAAAAACCCGATTCACGCGTTTTAAACCGCTATTATCACTATTAGCCAAGGTCTTTAGACCTGTGACAAGGTTCATACACCCGGCACCTGACAGTCTGTAGTTACACGATGGCCGCCTGTCAACGGGGACTGACAGATGCTGAAACGTGACGCTTCCGGGGCTTGAGAGGTGTGATTATCAAAAATTATTGGACACGTATTTTATCCTTTACCAAACCAATAAAAAATGACAAAGATAAAACGCATCAAAGTTCAGGAGTGGGGCTTGTTACGTCACTAAACCATACAAAGTGTATCGAGGTGTGACGTCACGCGAAATCTAACTGACGGACTAATTAAATATTTTTAATAAACTAGCCTATATTGCATAAATTATTTCACTTATAAAGAGCTACACAATCTTTTGAGTGACATAGGCTACTTTTATCCCGCGAAATTCACGTTTCAAAAACTAAAAATAAGTCTTGAATAAGTATTACATTATGTTCAATCCAACAGTGGTGGCCCAGTGGTAATGGCCGCGACTTACAAGGTGCGCTTTACTTTGTGTAAATTATTTTCATCACCACTGCTCTCAAAACGATGAAGGAAAACATTGTGAGGAAACCAGCATGTCCTAGAACTAAAAATTCGAAGACATGTGCCATGCACCAACCCGCATTGGGCCCGCGTGGGGGATTACGGCCCACACCCTCTCATAGAGAGGAGGCCTGTGCCCCAGCAGTGGGGACATTAAAAGGCTGATGATGATGATGAAATATCAGTTAATGTTTTATTACGTGCACTACTTCTAAAAGATTATTTCCTGCAGGTAAGCATTAACCCTATTCTAGTTAACTGTCGGAATTCCATTATCTTTTATGTTTGTTTTACTACTGTTTGTACCGGTACTTACCGCGTATCAATCCGATTATTTATAAACCAATTATTTTCAAGTGAATGTCACCGAAATCCACTTAATTAAATACACGTTGCTCAATTAATAAATCTTATCTTTTCCTTGAGTGTATGAAATTCCTTGATTTGTAAAAATCACAGTCTCGCCATTTTTCTTAGAAATAGGCACAGTGGCGGCGCGAGCGCAGCCTTGTTCACAGAAACGTAACCGGATGGTTTGCGCATGCGCCACATTATAAGCAAAAAGAATTTGCATTTCTTTCTGTCTATTGAACAAGAATAAAAGTCGCGATGAACATGCACTTACCGAGTGAAATACTATGGAATTAAATATTAATTAGATAGTCATAAAATTACGACTATTATTGTTGTAGTCAATTTCATTTTCTTTGAAAAGGTATAACTATCTTTTGCCAGCGGTCTCGCCCACTTGGAATAAGTACTTCCATAGTAAATTATAGGCTATATGCTATTCCAGACTATAATCTGTCTCTGCGCCAAAGAGGAATGCACAGAAAATGCCTGAAATGGACAGAAACTACTAATAGTCCTCAATTCTATTTAGAATAAAATAGGTATAATGAAATAATTCTTAAGTTTGTTTAACAAGGGTAAAACTATTACGGTCACTAAATATATTTAACTTTTCCGCTTATATTTTTATGAAGGTCGTATTTATTGTTTTAAAACAGATACATGTGCCCACCACAGTACCTAAATAACATAGCTCATAAAGGCGCAAGTGAGTCGAAAAATTCTGTACTAGGTTCGAGGAACATGTACAGCAAGTACCTACTCAGACGAAGTTACACATTATTATGTAACCTGACTAGACAGTAGACATGTACCAACCTACAAAAATTATAGCCCATAAATCCTAGAGTAACCCATAAAAATGAACGAGTCTATTTTTCTTAGCTGAGTCAACCTACATTCGGATAGTACCTTTAGATAAATTAATTGGTCAGGTCATTTGTCTGGAGGGCAAAAGGATTACTGGGAAATCGTTTTGGGCAAATTCTACTTTGTACAATATTTTTCTTATTTAATATTCCTAACTTGTTTCGTAGGGACTTGGGAGAGAAAAACCAGCTGTCGGTACTTCCATAATTTGTTTCCATTTATTTTTATTCTGTTTGGCGTTTCGCCGACTATAATCCTTTGAGTTTTTGGTAGATTTAAAGTCAATCATAAAAATAAAATATGTAAGGTTACTACGCCATTTTGTTATTCGAAATTCGAACGCCTATATATAACTGCCATATTGTATTGTCGTTTGAATTCCTTGTATTCGATTCGGTAGCAATACTACTTACATACTTCTTGAAGTGTTTTTCAAGCAAATGTGGCAGTTTATCAGCGTTTCTAAACGGTAAAATATGCCATGTACTTATTTATGATTAAAACATGTGGAATTTTGTGTTTTTCTTGCTTCAACACCATCAATTTTAAGTTTTCCTCGTCTGCTAGGGCCGCGATTTGATTGAAAGAGTCATCGCTGCCCTGGTACAGGCAACTGAAGGAACACGTGTGGGTTTTAGTCAGTAAGAAGCCTTGAGACAAAATAATTTTCCTTTAACGTTAACGCTAACGCTTCGTGCAAAATGTATGGCAAAGACATTACTGGGCGTGAGTCACGTGACAGTTCTCTGTCTAACGCTTCGTGCAAAACGTCGTTGCCATACATTTTGCACGAAACGTTAGCGTTAACGTTAACAGAAAAGTATTATGTCTAACCCCCAGAGTCTGACACGCCCTCCCGCTCAGCGGGAGAAGTTATTTTATGATATCCCACCCCAAAAAAAAACCCTAAAATCCCAGTCAGCTTTAGCTGATACATTTCTAAATGCGTTTGAGGTAGCCAATTTCAGGAGTTTATTGTGTAGTGTTCCCATTATTTGCTTACTAAACTACTTAAATATTGTGTTTTGTTTTCATGTCATTTCTACAAAGTATCAAGCCTACATAATTATATTCACCTGTAATGTGTTGTTTTCAAGAAAATTTTCCAAAATACTCACCGTTACCTCTCTTCTTCTCCAGATGGCGTAGCGTAATGGAGGGTGAGTGCTCTGAGGGAGCGGAGGGCTGGCTCCTAGTGCGCGTGCACGTGCCCGAGCTGAACGTGCAGAAAAGCCTGCAGTTCCCAAGAGACCAGCTCATCTGGGACGTGAAGCAGCAGTGTCTCGCCGCCTTGCCTAAGGTCTGTACCTACCGAGTTTTGCTGCATAGATTTATAGACTATGGAAAAGTATTAAAAAATCAGCCCTTCACTACTAAATTTGAATTCAGAATTCGATTTTCAAATTCAGAATTCGAAGTTCAAATTCCATTGCAACCATTTAGAGAAATAATTAAATACAGAACGACAAAATCTGTACTAGAGTTGATGGCAATAGATTGAAATTACTTATATTGAATTATGAGTTCAAGTCTACGGCTGAATCTTTCTCTTTTAGAAAGGTTTCGTTGTAACATTTCATTGTTTTTAGTAGGTAATGATGGGTTTTATAACAGGTTTGTTAACACATTTATATTGTGTCATCGATATAAAATATAATTAGTTACTTTAGTGTTTAGAGTGAAAACTTAGTTTTCCATTTTTAATAGTATAGGTAGGTATTAGAGTTAGAAACATTTATACTCTGAAGGTACCTGATGGTCCTAAAATAGATTTAGGACGTTCAGGTATCTTGTGAGTTTATGTGTTAAGTTGTAAAAGATCCCAGTTAATTAATATAGCCACGTAGTAAATCTTATTGATAAACCATAAACCTAATTCCAGTTAATGGGATGATTGGAGAATTAATAAAATTCATCTGAATCGTTTGTAGATTTAAGGAATTCGACGTTTTCCGCTAAAAATCGTCGCGATCGTATTTATCTCATAAGTTTCTTAGTAAAAATTGAATCATTCGTTTTTATAGTAAAATTAATCTTTTGACCTTGTGGTTTGTACCACCTGAGTTGCATAATTTAATCGAGAGGAAACTAATTAATTCATTAAAGTTATTTATTTGTCCAGTCAGTTGCTAGACAAATAAATTCGTTAATATATATAAATAAGATTATTTATTATTTTTAGACTCTTTCCTTTTTATACACTTCACAAAACCACTAGTGCTGGAACAAAGATCATGCAGAAAAATATCGATAATTCTTTCTTGCTCAAATGCTGTTGTCTTTGCTTTTAAAATGTCATCAGTTCTATTTTTATTCATTTGTTTTTACATGCCATCGACTAATAAGCCCCGTTAATCCTAAACTAACCTACTTTACTAGTTAATACGATTACGCATACATTACTCTGATTACCTACATTCGAAACAAAAAATATATATGATACAGAAAACTTTCGCTTATTTAAATTATTTTGTTATTTAAACGGTTATTCAATGTTACCGTTCCGGTTAGTGGAGTTTGTGCTCAATTAATGTTACGTATTTTTTTGTAACTTCACACACAATTTAACTTATTAGTACTATATTGTTGTATAAGACTAAAATTCAATTACTCATAATTTTCAAATGCTTGCTTAGCTAATAAAAAAAGAGGCAAACCTGTGTGGTTTGCTTTTTTTTATTAGCACCTTATGAATACAGTTAAGGTCAGCTCTCTCGGGCTCTATAGAGGTTGAAACTTGCTATAATTACCTCCCTTCCTAGTTATATGTCCTATATTTGCTTCGCAGCGATTGTTCAGCTATAGGTGGGTAGTGTTTACTTAAACAGTGAAGTGTTAAAAATACCAGAACAACTTTAGTTTTGTCTACCATCAAGCGTGACAAAGTATTTCCCGGTGATATCGATATAAACACGTCCATTTTTTTTAACAAACCTACAACACTGTTCCCAACCACTGCAACTCCTGAAAGCCAGAATCAACAGTGGCGACCACGAGAAAACCGCCGAGGCAATGAAGCTCAACGAGTCCCGGAGAAACGATTAAACTGTTTTGGGTCCCGCAACGAAATTAATTGGAAAAAAGGCGGAGTACGAAAAAAAACCAAAAAAAACAACACTACTTCATATCTTATTTTACTTTAATGCGTCATTTATTTTTAAGTCAGTATCCTATCTAATTCAACATTATATTCTTAATGTCAACCCATATCCTCACAGTCACCTATTACCCAAGTTCCCAGCAAAATAACTATATAATTAAATAATTATATAATTACAGGCAACGTGTTTCCAATAATAAACTTAGACTATGATGGGAAAATCAACAGCTGATGTTCCACATACGGGTCTTTAGAACAGTGTGTCACCTGCGAGTGTTCTCATGAGTTTATAACTTTATAAGACAATTGAGGTCAGTTTAGAATTATTTATTTTATATTGCGTTGTAGGAAAGACGTAGATAAGTGATAGAAATTATAGGTCATGGGAATTAACAATTGGATTAGTAGGTAGGTATTTCTGGTTCATAACAATGTGGGTAAAAGTCATTACTATCTTACCGAAGCACGATTTTCAGCCGAAACTTCAGTTGGACACTAATAGCCAGGTATTCTAACTCCTTGGAAAAATTGTCACCTTCAAACTTCAATCAATATACATTTTTGATCGAAACCTTCAGAGCTTGTAAAAATCACATAAAGAAACTGTAATTAATGTAAAGAACTTGCTTTTACAGTGAAATGGAGCCAAAAATTTGTGACAGCAAGTTAACGATTATGACACTTTTTAATTACAAAACTTCAAAGGATATAAAATGCCTGTTTTACGTCAAACTTATTTGATATTCCTAAAGACTTGCGAAGCTCAAGTTGTTCTTCAGTCTATTTTATCTAGCCAAGTGGCACACAAATATTATCGTACTATAATTGCGATCCAGTGAAAGTAGTACAAACGTCTGGTACTTGATCGATAATCGAGTTTCGATTCAAATCGATTACGACATTGAAATGCAAATATCGATAGACTCCGGAGGGGGGACGTCTCTATGACTGTTTACATAGAACGTAATTGAATTGAGTCAGCGAGAAATCGATTTGGTTTTGTTTTTATTAGATTATTTTCGTATAGATATGGAATAACACATTTGAAACTTATTACAGGCGGGTTTCTAAATTGAGTATTTTGAGTTGAGGACGTGTAAAATCTAACTTTAAGTCAGGTTTTAAGGTTGAAATGAAGTTTGACAAATACTCAGATTAAGACTCCGTACCCGAAGGTTAACCGTCCGTCCATCTGTCAGCGGGTTGTATCTTATGTTCCGTAATAGGTAGACAGTTGAAATTTTCACAGAATGTGTATTTCTGTTGCCGCTACAACAACAAATCTTAATAAAAAATAAATTAGAATTTACTACTAGAAACGTGTTTTTTTTTACCTTTTTTTGCTCGATCTTAATAATTATTGGCTACATAGTATTAAATCTTGTACGATGGTACGGAACCCTTCATGCGCGAGTCCGACTCGCACTTGGCTGGTTTTTTTTTAATTTCAGAAATCGGGGTTATAATCTTTAAAACTGTTATAAGTTTATTGAAATTGCATTGAAAATGATGAAAAAGCAAAATATGTAGGCTACTATGATTTGAAAAATAATAAAGAGGTTCATATCATAGCACACCAAGTTTATCGATTCTGTCGCGTCCCTAATCGATTTTTAACGCTGTTTCCATAGCTAATATTCCGTAACTACTTCATGAAGTATTTTATTTTCCGCTATAGGTTTTATTTATGCAGCAAGCGTTCATGAACTTAATCATCATCTATACTTATAAAGAGGTAAAGTTTGTGAGATTGTAGGGGGTAATCTCTACCCGGGCCTGCGGACGGCGAGTAATGGGTAGCTCGCCGTCCGATCAGCACCAGGCCCGAGAGTCGACGGCGCGTAGTGTTCCACGCGCGCCTCAAAGAGTTGTCAGCATACATGACGGGGCCCGTCATGTCCGATGCCTGACCGGGGGTTGAAGATAAATTCGAAAGAGTTGCCTCGCTCCTGGGCATTCAGGGCAGGGAGGAACAGGGGTGGGTTTTAGTCAGTAAGAGTCTGACACGCCCTTCCGCTCCATCCAGAGTGGGAGAAGTCATTGGATGATTTCCCACCCCACAAAAAAAGGGAGGTAATCTCCGGATCTACTGAACCGATTTTGAAAATTCTTTTACCAATAGAAAGCCACGTTACTCGTATTTGTGAGTTTCATGGGTTATAAATTTTTGAAATCCACGCGGATGAAGTCGAAGTTCTAGTTGTAAACAATTACCGCATGTTAACTACCTGTTTACCAATTAAATATCTACATAAAATCTTGGGTTAAATATTAAGGCTACTTGGAAAACTGCAGTGTTATGAACAGTGTTTTTTTTATTTGGAAATAACAAATTACCTACATAATGACTTAAATATTTATTTAAATGTTAACTAAATATTTATATCCTGTCTACGAAAGCCGTTATGGCCCACGTACAATGGTCCACCATGGACTGAGTCATCATCATCATCATCAGCCTTTTTAACCGACTTCAAAAAGAAGGAGGTTATCAATTCGGATGTTTATTTTTTTTTATGTATGGTTCGGGCATAGCTCCGTCATCTATTGACGGATTTGCAAAATTCTTTTTTTGTTCGAAAGGGATTTTGTTCCGAAATGGTCCCATTTTTTCATATACATCTGAGTATGGGTTACGGAGACAGACAACGGAACTCTTCAAAAATTGACAGGAAGTCAACCGCGATTGCTGCTATCGTATGTCAATGAATTATTGAAACAGTGTAATGGGGAACCACAACTAAAAAGTAAAAAATAAATAAATAATAAAACTTGTTTACAAAAAAATAAAACCGGCTTCCAAAAAATGTGCAAAATACATTAATTTCGGAAATCGGTGTCAAAAAACGAAGACACAACAAACCAGGAACACCGACTTCCGAAATTAAAGTTATTTTGCACATTTTTTGAAAGTCGGTTTTATTTTTTTGTAAAAAAGTTTTTTTAATGTCCCCACTGCTGGGGCACAGGCCGCCTCTCTGTGAGAGGGTGTGGGCCGTAAACCATCACGCTATTCATGGACTGAGTACAGAAACCAAGTTTCCAGATAGATAAATAATTATAGTTTTAACTTTCTTTATTTAATGTATCATGGTGTACAATAAAGAATATAATAAATAATAGATAGATCCTAACTACCTACGTACTTACATACAAACACAGAATACACTCAAACCGCGTCGAAGTACTGCTCCACCTTGCTGTCACCTGGGCAAGCCGGAAACATGCCCAGAAGACTGGCAGCACTGTTATTACTTGTGCAGCTATAATCAGGCATCTTATCTGACTTTAAAATTAACAGTCAATAAGGCTGTATAAAACTCGCTAACTACTTATGTAGTTTAAATACTAATTAGGAGATTCTAAACTCAAGATAAAATGTGTCTCATCCATCACATTCACTGTTTATAGGACAGAATCTTCTTTAAATGATTAGCACTTTACCACCCTTCTAGTCTTCTTCCAGGTAGAAAATGGTGTAATAAGAACTTGCTAATCAGTGTTTAAACTAATCATGATGCCCATGTCAATGCATAAGGCTTTAATCATCATTCATCATTCTCCTGCCCTTATCCCAATTTATTTGGGGTCGGCGCAACATGTCTTTTTCTTCCATACTCCTCTATTAGTCGTCATCTCTGTAGTCACCCCCTTTTTACCCATATCCTCTTTCACACAGTCCAACCATCGTTTCTTTGGCCTTCCCCTACTCTTATAGCCATCCACATCCATACCTACACAAGACTTTCCTCACGACATTTTCTTCATTCTTCCGCATCACATGCCCATACCACGACAACCGATTTCCACACAACTTTTCAGTCAGCGGTGCCACTTTCAGACTTCCTCTTATATACTCATTCCTAATTCTATCCATGCGCGTAACACCACACATCGCTCTTAGCATTCTCATCTCAGCTGCATGCAATTGCTTTTCATTCATCCCTTTTGTGGCCCAACATTCTGAACCATACAAGACAGCAGGTCTGACCATTGTTTGCATAAGGCTTTAATATTCATAACTAAAAAAAATGTTTTTAACATTTACTAAAACCGTCATAATCATAAACAAATTTTGAATCGGACTTAAATATACATATAAAAATTAAATAGAATTCTCAGAGTCAGAAATAATCGAACATAAATATTATATAAAAATCAAAAAGTATTCTCGAGAGTCAGAAATGTAGTAGCAATATTTAAATGCAATGTACAGCCAACAAAAGTGCGAGTCGCACGTGGGTAGCTGTAGGCGGGACAAGTCTTAAGACCGCCTAATAAATCGCTATAAACGTTGCATTAAAACATCACACTTTCAATCGGGACGGGATAAATGTTTTATAATCCTTATAAACGCCGCCATATTATTTTTGCCCAGTTGAACAGCTCGTAAAATCATAGCATTCTTTTTTTTTCGTTATGCTGTTTTGCTGCAGTCGGTACTTAATTTTTTTCTGTTATTAAAGAACAATGCACACTTCCCATACCTTTAAAACCTAACAATGAAAATTTATATATAGTTATAAGATATAGTAGGAAGACTATCTGTAAGTTTAGGAAATAATGGTGCCGACTCTCTTAATAATAACTAAACTAAAATTAGAGAATCGCTGTCTTTTACTAAAAGGCAGTGCGAGAAAAGGACGGCTATAGCTATGAACTAAGTTAGAGATGTCAAACTAGTTTACGCCTTGCGCATCACCGTGTTTTTAATCGATGTTTTTACGTGTACACTTAATTTGTATGGAAATATTAGTTCAACTAAATTTGACAGCTCCAATTTACGTCCGTCTCTTTCTTGTTTTATTAGAGAGAAAAAGGTAGGAATAGCTTAAATTAAGTTTAGTTCGTACAAAACAGAATCCGCACCAACGTCAAATTGTAATTTTTACGATTTAAACGCTAAGAAGACCAAAAAATATTGTTACTTTTTAGGTTAGGATTTGCTGATACCAAATAGGTAATATAGAAATAAATGTGCTAGGACTAATTATTAACGCTCGAAGTTTAGTCTAAAATAGGAATACTTACCTATCTATGGTCTAAAACGTCTTTTTTACTTTGTGAGTTATTTGAAACCAACTTTACGTCACTGCTTAGACTCTCGATGATTGTCACTATAAATTGAGTGAAGAACTGTCAAATGTCAAAAAAATCCGTTTCAGTCGTGCGAACTCAATTACATAATGCATGATTAATTTATTTAATTATTATGTTATTTTTATTCAATCTGTATTATACAAAGACTAATAGAAAATACTTACTGTTTAAATAAAATGTAAAATAATGTATAAAACTCAGAAACAGAGTTGAATAAAGTCAAGTAGCAGTGTGTAAAATGGAACATCGTAAAAGTGTAATTGAGCTGCGTTCAAAACATGGTACTTAATACAAACGTATTACCATGTTTTGAACGCAGCTCAATTCAAAAAAAAAAAATATCTAAATCTAAATTTTCTAATTTTTTTCTACGCTAAGGGTAAACACCCTTGGCGTAGAATATGAATTTAGATTTTTTTTTCCTGCATTTCTTTTAACCTTGTGATATGCGTAATTAATATACAATTGAATTGGCTGAATTTTAAGATTTCTTTATTTATTTATTTATTTTAAGATTTTTTCTTTCGTTTCTATACATAGTCAGGTGAAAAATTGGCATTCTTCTTTTTGACGTGAGCTTTATATTTTTAATTTCTATCTCTACATAGTATAAAACAAAGTCACTTTCCGCGTCTACCTGTATCTCCTAAACCACGCAACGAATTTTAATGCGGTTTTCACTAATAGAACGAGCGATAAACGATTTTGTGTATAATTTGTACCCATCCGAAGCTGGGCCGGGTCGCTAGTTTGAAATAAATCGCAAATCTTTGAGAATAACATGTGTCGATTACATAATACCAAGCAACTTCTCTCTTGTAATGCAAATACGAAAATTATTCAAATAGCTGTATAATGTAGGTTACAAACATTGTATTTATTATTACATAAAGAACTTGTTTACATCAAAATCTAATCGAAACATCTCAACAATGCAAGAATGGCTAGATTTTATCGTGCGTAGCCTCTCAACGTGTACATGTAGCTACATGTCGAGTATCGGAAAAATCACTAGCCGACAGCAATCCACACTGGCACTTAAGAACCTGTTTCCACAATACCGTTATATGGAAGTAATTTCTTAAACGCATACTCGACAGTCACGCCAATCGTATCGAGCGATATGCACTCGACTCGTCAACTGACATTACCTTAGTAGGGCCCCGATGTGTACACTAATGAACAAAATTAGTTGTTTGCCACCATTTATTTGCCGCCATTTGTTTGCCGCTAATAAATTGACTTTCGAAATATTTGTGGAAAGTGCTCGAATTTTCAATGTTTTATTTTTATTTTATTTGTAAATTCGACGTGTCTGAATTTTTATTCAGCGAAAAAGTTTGTTTGCAAATTGGCAACATTTAACATTTTGGCAATATTATTCCAACGATTAACATAAAAAGAGATTAGGATTATAAAATACTTTATAGTTATTAAACTCATATTATTGTGTACGAAATGGATTGTTACGTTTATTTTATTACATACTAATTTAATTGTTGTTCTCTGTTTATTAATATTTTAAGATCGCCGTAAAATATTCTAGTCAGGATACGAGTAACATTTTTATGGTTGTATGATATCTCAATAATTGTGTACAGTCTGCAAAAAAATTAGGATCCCAAAAATTACCAACCAATAACCATATCCTAAGCTTCTATTCCAGTTTCAACTTAATATTAACATGTAATATATTGTTTTCGGTGGTGTCTCCGGCAACCTCAGGTGGCCACTTGGTACAGGGTACGTTTTTAAAAATGCAACCCCCCGTATATGCCTGAGCAACCCCTGTATAATGATGCATGAATCATGGCAATGATTCAGTGTAGTCGCCGATAGGGAGACGATACGTGTCTAACTGCATGGATGATATACTAATGTGTCTTGCATGATTAATTACCCTGGTATGCTTGTATTTTCACGTGACTTTATGACTTGTCATCCTTCAGTTGATTGCCTATAATTTTGTTACCAAAAACAATGGTAATTACCCCAATATTTTAAGTTTCTTAATACATGGTGTAAATATGCTATAACATTTTACGACTTGTAAAGATTACACACATTTTAAAAATAAAGTGGTAAGCACAAAACCTGCATATTAAAACCACTCAAAAACCGTAGTTTCTTTGAAGCAGGCTTAAATTAATATTACATTAAACGATATAATTGCCTGACTAAAAGCAACTCATGTGCCTTAATTGCAATAAAGTTAAAATCGCGTGCACGAATTCTATACACACGAATAAATTCAAAACACAATCATTCACAAATTAAGTAAGTACACCATTAATTAAAATAACTTTTTCAGAGCAGTCACGTGAAAATATGGCGTTGAACAATGGGACCTTGAAACCAACGTGTAATCGGTTGGCCATAACCCATAACTCACCTAGACGTTAAATGTTTCCATAATAACCATAGTATTTCAAGCATTAACCAAGTCATAATAAATCCTTTCTAGAACCGTACAATGACAGGTAAGTAATGCATTGTCTTTGAACTTGTTATAGGATGTCTTGTAATAACAGCATGTGGATATAAAAATGTATAGACTTATAAATATGTATGTTCACCTTCTTGGCCTCAAATATTAACACAAGGGTATTCCTCGTGCATTATGATGATATCTCTATAAATGTACACATTTACATTATTTCAGTGTCAAAGAAAATTACTACAGCAAGAAACATGTACTTATCAATCAACTTGTAAAAAACTGTTAATGCAATAACGCTACAAAGTTGAATTAGCAAAAACAAGCGAGAGTTGTGCCCTAAAAATCTTTTTGCTGTGTCACGTTACGAAAATTAAAAGCAAAAACTGCCTATTATTCGAATCGTCAGCAAAAAAATAATGGATACCCAACTTTGTTTGGTGAATATTAATTTCACAGTGATTATGTTAATATTTTGAATTTTTAATCAGGCCCTGACAGTGAGCCTTCTCATGGCTAAGTAATAAAAAATCTACCTAACTCAACCAGCTAATTTAAGTGTCATTTTGATGTTTTTCAGCTTACTCATATTTTGCTGACAGTCCTAATCATCTCTACAAAAAAGAAGAAACTAACAAAAAACTTTTTAATAAAGATCCACAATACATTTTGATTACGAGTGTACTGGGGGCTATTCTTAAAACTCAAGAGTGGTTTTCGCGACAATTACGGGCAGAGCGTCCGTCCCGACGTCCTACTTATGAGAATAGCCCCCATCTTCATAGCTGGACACTTTTCTAACACAACATTCTTTGTTGTACCGGGGGACTTTTCCATACTTTTCCGCCATTGTGCTCAGTATGGCCCATTTTCGTAGACACTTGAAAGGGCTGGTAAAAGGGACATACATTATGTTTATGTGTACGTATTTTGTGTCGTACTTATGTTGTGAACACTACAATGTAGATGAGCCCGTTTTTATTAGAATTCGCGGAATATATGGGATTATGGTGTGGAGGTTACATGAAAAATGTGAAGCGCAAGTAGCACAGGTAAAGTGCTCGTGTGACGTGTCCTTGCACACTAATATGGAAATGTGACTGAATATTATAACTCCACTGCTTTTTTTTTTGGGTTGGGCCTGGGAAATCATCCAATGACTTCTCCCGCTCTGGGTGGAGCGGGAGGGCGTGTCAGACTCTTGACTAAAACCCACCCCTGTTCCTTCCCTGCCTGAGTGCCCAGGGGTGCGGTAACTCATTTTCAGAATTTATCCGCTACCCCTAGGCATGCAGGCGCCGGCCACGATGGGCCCCGTCATTGGTGGCTGACAATCATCTCTTTGAGGCGCGCGTGGAACACTACGCGCTGTCGACTCACGGGCCTGGTGCTGATCGGACGGCGAGCTACCCACTGCTCGCCGTCCGCAGGCCCGGGATAACTCCACTGCTGCAGTTTACACACATATCTATAGAAGTATTAAGAATGGGGAAGGTGTAAAAGGAAACTCACGTGCAGCAGTGAAAGAATCTATTGAGCTAAAATGAGTCTCCAGAGACAACGATTAAAAAGATGCCACCCGGAAACTTTAATCTACATAATTAAATTCTTCAGGAACAAGTACACTTTTTTCTAGCAACCATCCTACAAGTAACTGTTACTTTAATGAAGCTAGAATTAGTTCTTACTACATATTCTTCCGTCCCTCCATGTGGGTTAATGAGCACATTTAGCTACCAGCACTAAAGTAATCTCAAGCTTAGCCTCCATACGTTTTACATTTATGCGCTAGAAGGCCTAAATTGAATAATTTCACGCACAATTTGCTTCTAATTGTATTAGAGAGGTGCGTACGTTTTAATATTAATTAATGTCGGGATGACTCTTGGAGTAATCTTCGTGCAAGTCGACTTAAGTGTACCGGTGTAGATTTTCATGGCGGAAATATTGCCCTTCACAGAGATACATAAGGTAGGGGAGATGAGTTATAAGATAGATGAAGTAATTTAGGCATATATTCAAAATATCAAGAAGACATGCCACTTGAGATCATTTACTTAAAAAAATAAAGATCTATAAAGACTCCCTAACCAAAGATAGTACAAATAGTGATTTAGAAATAGGCATCTAAGAGACAAGACACCAAATGCTCAAGAATCCTAATACTGCAGACGAAAATAGCATACCCGTAATGAAAGAAAAATAAAACGTCTGTTGAATAGCGATACATTCGAAACGTTGACCATTATTCTATCCTTTTAAAGTAAGAGTAATGCAAATGGGACCTCTACAATTCAATACAATAAAATCAAACTGCTATATACGGCGGTGTTACTTCACCATCTCTTAAGGTTTTATTACATAAACTGCGAAGATTCTGAAGTAAAACATTGCAACTTTTATGAACATGAATTATATCAAGGTTTCTTTTGAGCGTTGAACCCGGAACTGCCGATTCTATTAAGTGGAGCAATTATCGCTAAGATTGTATGCTAAATGCCGCGCCTAATAATATTCAATCCAATAAGTATAAATCAAATTCAGTGCCAAGATAGAGAAAGCTAGAATTACTGTACGATGAACTAGGAAGGAAATCGCTTAAGTGTCTTTACGACACCAGTCATACTATCCATTATGAGGAAGTTCACTGAAAAACCAATTCAATGAGAGATGTTTTGTCATTTTCCTCAGAATGTAATTAAAATCGGCAGTCAAGTACATAAAATAAGAAATACAATACAAGTAATATGTAGAAAAAATGACACAAGGTCAACGAGAACCACCTCCACAAGCATAATGCCAAAAATGACGGAGAAAAAGTTATTGACGTAAAAAACAAAATATACTGCGCTTTTGTATGCCACTTGTAAGTTCACGCAATATATAAAAGCTACTTAAAATCATTCTCATAGTGAATGCTGCTATATTTTACCTGGTTGATAAAAGGTCGAATGACCATAATAAAATGATATTTATGTAACGACGGTTCTGTCTGTAAGGGAGATGAATCTTTGTTAAAATCGATTTTATGGAGCATACTCGTACAATTTTGACAAGTGCTCTTTTGGCCATAGGGCTCGCTTCGAAAGTAATAGAAAACTACTACATAATATTTCAAGCAATATACAAAACTCCCACCTCTTGGTTCCGAGTAACTCCAAAACGCTGAAACTCCAGTAACGGTCCCACTGTTATTTTCGCAAAAGGCAAACAAAAAAATGCTAAACTTAGGTACGAATAAGCTTTCAAACATCCTAGCTTACCCGTTGTAGCCACCGTATAATATGAGGCATCTCATACAAAATGTATGACAACATTCGCTTCGGAATTTCACAGTGTCCTACCGAGCTTAATATAGTCTGTGCTAGACTCAACTGTGTCTCTTCTAGGAGCTAGCTAGCTTGTTGTGTCACATAATAAACAAAAGGAATGACACAGCCGAGGTGTACGAACACGGAATTTATCTTTATTTGATTGTCGTCACCTGAGCTTGTCAGTTTTATTACGTCATGAGGACGGTCGTCTGTTACGTTGTGGCGCAAAGGGTCCGGTTTTATCAAAGCCGTATGATATGCTGAGTTGACTCGGTTATTCCATTTTCCATTCTCAGCTTATACACCAGGTCAAGTTGTTGCTGTAGTATTTAGAGCTTACTTCTGTATCTTATTAAGACTTGTATTGTTGTTGTTAACATTTTTTATTATATCGCTCTGTTTATGGTCTACCTCGTGTGTTCTCCTACGTCCGTTTCGATATTACAGTTTCCTCTTTCTTTCCCTCGTTCAATGGTTTCAAATCGTTTGTCAAAAATTTTATAAGTATAATTTGATTAATTACATCAAATTACATTATATATTTCCACTATTAAAATGGTCGTACAAAAAAGATGAGCTAGGTATGTCTTTGACCTTTGCATCAAACAAACAAACCATTTAATAGCTACATAATTTATACAGAACCAATGACCTTTTTTTTATATAAGACAACTGACATAATCAATAATATGGTAATGGTCACAATATTTGGGCTATAATTTTTTATTTCACGACCACCTTGAACTATTAATATAATCATATCCTAAAATATTTGCAGGACAAGACTAGCCTCAATCAGACGATTGTATGAAAATGGGAGATGACACATCACTGGATGTGCATATCGAAAAGAAATATCTCAACAAATCTGATAAGCTTACTGATTGTAGATATTAAACCAACAAAAATATCCTAAAATATGAAGATTGAGGAGTTCGTGGCTAAAGTAATAACAGCCGCACGGGTCGATCCATCAGGTTAAACTACGCTTGCCGGGGTTGGTCCGTGGATGGGTGAGCATCTTTACATACCGAGACTCCTCTGTGCCTCGGAAAGCACATAAAGCCGTTGGTCTCGGCTGTCAATCGTGGATCTCTGACAGTCGTTACGGGTCGTCAGAAGCCCGAAAGTCTGACAACCAGTCTTACCAAAGGGTATCGTATTACTTAACTGGGTTGTGGAGGTCAGATAGGCAGCCGCTCCATGTAAAATACTGGTATTCAGATGCATCCGGTTAGACTGGAAGCCGACCCCAAGATAGTTGGGAAAAGGCTAGGCAGATTGATGAAGATGAGGATTATGTTGACCGGGATCCAGAAAAATGCAAGTAACATTGATAGGCTCCCGTTTGACCACTATCTCACCTGATGGTAAGTGGTGATTTGGTCGAAGGAGCACGCTTGCCTAGAAGTAACCTATTCACTCTTGAAGTGATGAATTATTTTTTCTTTTCTTAGATGTTGTACCAAGATCCTCCACAGTAACCCCATTTTTACCTGTTTCACAAAAATTTTCATTTATACTTATTTAGGCCGGAAAAAGTGACGTAAGACACGTCATGTTTACCTTCTAAGGAACTTGCTGTATTTTTGTGCAATGACGTCACTTTAAAAACATAGACTTGTCGCATTTTCGTAGACTGACTTCAGGTGTGTGATATGTATGGTAATTCAACGCACTTACTTACATTTTGTATGTACATATCTAAGCAACGATGGGCGAAATAAGACAGAATTCCTCAAATTCTTTGTGTTTAATGTTTGTTTCATTGTTTAATTCCATGTGTACTTATTAATATTCATTTCTATATTAAGTATTTCAATATGTAGTGTTGTGATTCTATGTTGCTTAAATCCATGAGGTAAGTTTTAATCGTGCTCCTTGCTTGAGGCTAGATTATTATTTTCTTCCTCTTTTTCTGTCTAATTTCTTAAATGTTGTCTTGTTTTGTGTTTTTGTACAATTTTACATATTTTACATCACCTATATATGAACTCATACACTTCTTATTTATGTATTCATTGTTAACTTGTTCGCATATTCAAAAATACCAGCTGGCCAATGTGGTCCGGTCCTTATATGGAAATGTCTCGGCCCAGTGATGTAACTGGGGCCTTATGAATATCTTATGTGATGCAAGGCCCAAAGCCCGGAGCCCAAAGGCCTGATACAGTGTACCGTACCTATATTAACAATTTTAAATTGACAGCTCCTTTATTTCGGAGTAAGTAAGAGTGGTTGTCGTAGTTCAAGTGGTAATACTGATGTGGGGTTGACCTTACCACGACGATATCTTACCCTGATTGATTGGGTACAAAGAATGCTCTTTATCTTTTAAAAAGGTTTTGTCTTGGTTGTGTTTTTGTTTTGGTAAGTGATGTTTTTTGTTTGTGTCCAAATCTAGTTTTACCCTTTAAAGAATGGTCTTACTCATCACATATAATTTCTGTATTTCCTATGTGTCTCGCTTTTCTTTTCATGTTTATTTTCGTGTAGTTTACATTCGATTTGAGTTTTTCACCAAAATTTATTTCCCATTACAATAATCATCATCATCCACAGCCCGACTTCGCCCACTGTTGAGCATCTGCTGAGCTCTTCTTTCTTGTGCCAATCTCCACGCTCCTGCGCCAGTCTCATCCATGTTTTACTCGCGATGGTGCTATCTCGTCGCCGTACGACCAACATTCCTTCTTCCAGACCTTGGACGCCACTCGGTAACCACCTTACTCCACTTATCATCATCGCGGTTTACTAGGTGTCATATTACAATATTACAGTTATTGAAATAAGTATAGCGATACTTTAGAAAATTACTTGTTTAAAACGCCATTAGACCCCGTCAATAGACGTCCAGCATCCACTTTACTTCCTCTTCAGTCACCTATTATAATATAACTACCGATTGTTAGACTAGTCTACCTGTTAATTACCTTTTATATAAATGAATACTTATTACCTACAGCCTCTTTGAAACCTGTCTCAGAATGATCTCATCGTTCTTGGACAAATATATTATTGTAATGCAGTTCTACGAGTTTCTTGTGATTAATATTATGCAGTTATTCTGTGTTGTAACAGGTGTTTTCGTCTATCGTTCTTGTTATGTACATGATTTTAAATTCTGTTGTTATTTACGGCGAAACATGAGGTTTCTTTCCCACATCTCTTCTCTTCTCCTAGCATCGTGTTCATAGTTATTGAGGATCTTGATATGATCCCATAGAATAATGAATTGCTCTGTGTGTCACCTGTGCCTATCTTCAATGATGTGGATCCCTTCATACTACATACTTATTTCATACAGTTTGGTGTCCGGCAAATGGTGAAATTATTTCTTGGAAAATGTCATATCCGCCTTGCTGATATAAAATTGTAATTTTATATCTGCAAAGCGGATATAACAATCTTCATCTATAAATAATTATTTATATGAAGATATAAAGAAAAGAAATAAAAGTGACACTCAAACGCAGCGACGAGATACCTAATCATAATTAAATTAAATCACTACAAGGAAAACCGCAGTGGTATTTACAGAACAGTAGTCAATATTGCTAAAAACATGATAACAGAACGATTAAAGAAGGATATTGCAGCAATCACCAGACATAACAAATTATCTATTTGTCATGTCGGATCGCAATATGATATCAATTTTGGGAAGGTAATCCCTCATTTACCTGACACTGGATATTACGTCAGCAAGTTGAAATGATCAGAATTGTACAGAAGGCCGACTCCATAAAACTAGTGAAAACGTCAATATGCACGCACGCATAGACATGCTTCCCGTACAGCGAGTGCAAGCGCACTCGCGACTGGCATCCGTTTGAGATCGCCGCACGTACGCGTCTTAGGTGTGCGTGCGTCTGCTTTTCTAGTTATATGGGTCTGCCGACCTTCTTAACTCTTCTGTGGTTGAACATACATTACCTAAAAGAGTCTAGTACCACAGAATTGTACAGAAGGTCGGCTCCATAAAACTGAAGAAAACGCACGCACACATGGACACGGTTCAAGTACGGTGAGTGCAAGTGCACTCGCGACCGACATTCGTTTGAGATCGCCATACGTACGCAAATATGTGCACGTGCGCCTGTTTTTGCTCATTTTATGTATGAAGCCTGCTGTCCTTCTTAACCCTTCTGTGGTTGGACCTACATTACCTAAAAGAGTATAGACATATCAATTATTTGTTTTGGGAAATCATTAAATAACTTCTCCCGCTCTGGGTGGAGCGGGAGTGTAAGACTCTGAATAAATCTCACCCGTGTTCCTTCAGTTACCTGTGCCAGGGCCACGGTGACTCCTCCCCTGCCCTGCCGACCCTGGCAGGAAGTACCTAAGGTAGCATGCATCTAATTTTCTCACTGTGACGTCTACGTCTGAGCTAGTAATTTAATAATGCGTTTAAAGTTTACATGGTCAATTATTATATCTAACTTAGGTAGACGACTAACCCAGCCTTGGTCCAGGCCTGCAATGGGTAGCTCGCCGTCCGATCAGCACCACGCCCGTAAGTCGACGGCGCGTAGTGTTCCACGCGCGCCTCAAAGAGAATATGTCAGCCACCACTGACGGGGCCTATCATGGGCGAATTCATAGGACGATTTCCCACCCAAAAAAACGAAAGATTTCAAGTTAGTTTTCTTTTGCTATATTTTATACCTAGTACTTATATTTATGCACCTACTTGATTTTCAAAATATAGAAGTTTTTTAATAAGCAGCTTTAATTTACTCGTAACTTTTTTTATTACGACTCAATGAAAGTATTCCAGTTTCATTCATTGCAAATTCGTATAAAGGTTAGCACTTTCATTCAATAAGTTATAGCCAATAGATTAGATTTATGTGTTATTATGGTTGCTCCATAGGATACTGGTTATAATGAAGTTGTCCAGAAGTGTGAACGGCTTAGTTTTTGCCTCCTTAATAAGATTGAGAGCACTGATGCATTAGAATGATCTTCGTTCAAAGAGAGGTAAATGCAGAAGATCAAGTAACTCATAGTTTTTGTTATTTATCTGCTTCTTAATTTTAGTGTCTTTAGACTATTTCCCGATTTAGCGTCATGTATTTATTACCCGTGTTAACGTAATTCTCTCTATATGTCTAAGTGTAGGTAGAATTACGAGTATTTAAACAGAATGCTTTTGGAAAATTCGGGTTATAAAACTCCTGGCTTTTGTTTTATATTACAAACTTAGAAAAATAGAAAATCTATCGAGAATTTTTATTCCATGTATAGTCAAAAGATAAATATCTCAAGACTGTTTAATTGCCGTACAGTATATACAGCTTAATGTTTATTTGCATTAATTATAGTTATTAATAATTATTAACTATAATGAATACAAATAAACTTTTTACTACCACTTATTATACATCACCACTCAAGTCAGCTCTGTCATTGATATAAATAAGCATATGTATATATTTATAATTATATTAGTGATGCAAACCTCTTCATTATGCACATATACCTGTTTCTCATGTTGCGGATGCTGCAAAGTGCTGGTTTTGTTTTACGCAATACATTTGAGAGGCAAATTACCTACTTCATCTTGCACGTGGAAAAATACGGTTAGATTATTATTCGTCAGTTAGGGCTTTCTCTGAGGTAGGTCTTCAGGTACAGCCCTAACAGTAACAGCCGATGATCTATCTAATTTTTTTTTGACGTTCGGAAATTTCCAAATAGCTTCTCCCGCTGTGTGGTGCAGGAGGGCTTGTCAGACTTTAACTGTTTGTTATGTTTAGATCGTTTCTTCCATGTTTCATATTTTGTTGGTGAATTAATCTTATGAAATAATTCATTTACTCTTTACAACACTATCGACTTATTCATCTTTCGCAATGAATATTAACTTCCTAAAACACTGTTGTAGCCTACATTAACAATAATTTTAATCAACCGTTAAAATCTTGTCCAAATTCAGCCTACTGTTTTATTATTTCTATTGCGTCACCCATCTAGCCAAACAGGTTCCCTATTACTGTTCTATAATGCAATACCTAATAATAGGTCTAACTTAGTAACTTGTTAGCAACTTATTCTATCTTATCCTGGTTAGTATCAAGTCGCTCATTCCCGCGAATTCTCATTCCGGCGCGGGTGCAATGCGGGGTTATAAATTTATCGACTTAACGCCTTCGTCAGTCATATTTTGAGGATTTTTTTTAGGGAAAGAGAGATGTCAATTCAAATTCAAAGCATTTATTTCAAATAAACCATTTACAGGCACTTTTGAATTGTCATTATGTCGGTCAGTCAGAAAGATGAAGCTAATTTCACATTCCAAGGCGTAGATATCTATGGAGAAGAACGTGCAAGAAACTCCATGGACACTCTTTTCAACCATGTTATGTATTACAAAAATCCTAGTTACATATGTCTTGTTGCTTCTATTATATGAGAACAGTGTTAAATAAACAAAAAAAAATATAAAAAGATTAAAATAAACCAGTGACAGTTGAGAGATGACCAGTCTCAGCTGACGGCGCCCGTTCACGTACATGACGAGTGGATCAGCACCACTCAGCTCAACCATATTGAACGGAACCGAATGACCCAACCCACGCGCCACCATCAGTGAGACATTTCAGTGAGCATGACAAACTCAACTGCCATGCTCGTTCATGTAAAAAAAATGTTTTAGTTATACGTCCTATAAAGGTTATGAAATGATGTCTCGACTTATTCCGACTTTATTTCCTACAGAGTTTTGGTATTTGCCCAAAATGTTCTAGAACAATAACATTTTTGGAATTTAATTTCTGCATTTATCATATACCTACATATGTATCATTTTTGTTCGTATTACTGATTCGATGTCAAGATGATGAGGAATAGGTAACGTTACTCAATCAGACCATGGAAAAGTATAAAGTACAAAAAAGCCTTTAGAAAATCAATGAAAAAATAAACAAATCACAGCGTAATATCGTAACCATTATTACAAACTGTATAAAAATAAGTATGAAATCAAAGTCATCTCAATGAAGGCTTTTTATTAATATTGCGACGTCACTTGTTCATTGGAAGTCACGACCGAGAAACCAGTGTATCTTGGCCTTAGAACATATTCAGAATTTATCATATCGTTTGCAAGTATATCGTATCGTATCGTTTTGGGATTGGGACTGGTCATCTCTTACTCGTAGCTGCCATTGGCTTGTTTTGTCTTTATTTTCTGAATTGTTTGTTTTTCTTATTTTGTTTTATATAACTAGAAGCAACAAGAAATATCATCAGCCTTTTAATGCCCCCACTGCTGAGGCACAGGCCTCCTCTCTGAGAGAGGGTGTGGGCCGTAATCCACCACGCGGGCCCAATGCGGATTGGTGGATGTCACATATCTTCGAATTTTTGGTTCTAGAACATGCCGGGTTTCCTCACGATGTTTTCCTTCATCGTTTTGAGAGCAATGGTGATGAAATAATTTACACAAAGTAAAGCGCCTGCCTGGGTTTGAACTCACGACCTACAACTTGTAAGTCGCGGCCAATACCACTGGGCCACCACTGCTCTCTACAAAAAATATGTAACCAGAAATTTTGTAACACATAGCGTGGTTTAAAAGAGTGTTCATGGAGTTTCTTGCCTCTTCTTCTCCATAGAGATTTACGCTTTGGAATGTGCAATTAGCTTAATCTTTCTGACTAACTTATTGGCAATTCAAAAGTGCTTGTAAAAGGTTTATTTGAAATAAATGCTTTGATTTTATTTGATTTGAGTAACGTCAAAGTGATGAGCCAAGTTATGATGGCCTTCTTTTTTTCGTTGGCATTGGGCATTCGATCATCGCTCTTCAACGGTTACACTCTAAACTTAATGAGTAACTGTGAATAATATTAAAACATTGAATTAGTAGATGTCTGATTTAGTATTGACTGGTGACCAATACTAATGGGCAAATTACAAGTGACCCTGGACAGGCATTGGAAAACGCTTTGCTGAATTATTTTCAATATCATACATGACTAGAAGTATTTTAGAAAGTAATTTAAAAAAAAGTGTGTGTGTACTTTCGTACGCACGTAAGAAATTATACTTCTTTGGCGTTACAAGATAAAAAACCAAACTGTCACAAAGTTTACAAAAGGAAAACCATTCATGAGAGCTAACTTCAGGGTGTCAGTTTTTTGTGAAGGTGTGCGCATCGTAAAAATTTACTCTCATCATTTTTTGCTAACGCGCCAAAAGAAGTATAACTTCAAAAAACTGGAAAAATACGGGAGACGAACCCGAGTGATAATGTGTCTGAATTCACGAAAAGCTATCCGCGTGTGAAACACACGTAGTGAAAGAATGTATCTCAGAATATCAACATTAATAACAACCATCTAAGCCTAGCTTAAAGCATCATATAAAAATGACACTAAACTTACCATAAAACTAAAACCAGAACTCAAACAAACAAGAACACTATAAAACAGTAAATTATGATAATCAAGACTATCAAAACAAGACATCACCAGACTGAGATTATCATGATTATCAAAATCTGACTAAGTGATAAAACAAGTCTTTACGATATGTTGTAGGACGTAACTTTTTAAGTTTACGTTCGTAACACTGTAATCTCGTTTATTCGCCATTTTATAACACTTATGGCTGAAATAACGATCATAATATTGCTGTAACATGTCGTAATACGATAAAGTTTATGAGATTTTTAGGGTTCTGTACCAAAAGGATAAAACGGGACCCTATTACTAAGACTCCGCTGTCCATCCGTCTGTCCATCTGTCACAAGGCTGTATATCATGAATTCATGAGCCGTGATGGTTAGACAGTTGAAATTTTCACAGATTTCTGTTGCCGCTCTATCAACATGTACTAAAAAACAGAATCAAAAAATATTCAAGTGAGGCTCCCATCCAACAGACATGATTTTTTGCCGTTTTTATAGATAATGGCACGGAATCCTTCGTTCGCGTGTCCGACTCGCACTTGGCCGGACTTTTTTGTTTTAAAAATAGGGTTATGCCGAAACATTTTTAGGAGCACGACGTCCTATTTGAACATGTTACTCCAAAAAAGAAACTGGGACAATGATACTAGAATTTGTCATTATCGTATACCTAAATGACTTCTGAGATAGACATAACATATAATGCTCTATTGGAATTAATGGGATTCCTCGTTCCTCCCGATTGCCTTTTGTCAAGTAGATCGTGAATTTTCAGGATCAAGAAGCCCATTTCATCTTAAGTCCCAAAACGTGTGCGAATTTGTAATTCTCTCAAGTGTTTCTTTTTTTTTCAATCGTTTATTCATGAAGTTTAAGGTGAAAGCTCCAGGGTAGCCCGCGAAATTCAGATTTTCTTACTTTTTTGCAAGTTGCAGTATCAGGTTGTATGTTGATCAAAATAGGCCGTAACAAGTACGTACTCACAGGACTGTAATCTCTGTAACTCTCTGTTAGTATTAATGTTAAATGTCATGATTTCATGAAATACTTACTATATTAATACGGCATTAATATAACAGAGAGTTGTATTGATGATTTTAATGATTACAGTTCGGTAAGTACGTACCAGTCACGAACAAAAATATATACATAAGCAAACTTTACTTGTAAGCTCGAGTATCTTAAAACCGTCCATTTAAAATACTCGAGTTTACAAGTAAAGTTTGCTTGTGTACATATTTTTGCTTGTGACTGTACTTGCTACGGCTGCGAATCATATTTTGACCAACATACAACCTGACACTGACCTGCAAATTGCAAAAACGTAAGAAAATTCATAAGTCTTCTGCCAAACTGTAGTACAGTTTAAGGCGCGGACTGACTACGATTTGAGATAACTTCATATATGGTTGAGAATTGAACTTAGTTGTGTTGACGATACGAATAGGCATTTATTTTACGGGATTTCTTTCGGTTATCCAGAATATACACAATAAATTAAATAATTGTCCGGTCAAAGTTTTAATAAAATGCTAATTCTATTCAATTCTTAAAAAAAAAATGTTGGTATCGCTGAAAATACAGAGATGTTCGATGACAAAGTTTATTTTTGTGGAGTAATTTCCAATTTTTTTACTGGGAATATCAAACTATTTTTTACTATTATATTCGGTTAAAATTTTTCTTTAAACCCTTCTCTGTCTACTGTATTTTTTGCAAAGGATATTTTCATTGCATTACGTCATACTCGATTATCCATGAAACCAATTTTTTTAACTATTGAGGTAATACCGCGCCTTAACATACATACAGTACAGTTTAACATACAAACAGTACAGTTTAACATACATATTTTGGACATACATACCTATACATTATTGTAAACTAGCTTCTGCCAGCGGCTTTGCCCGATTGGAATTAGTACTTCCCCTTTATAAATAATAGCTTATGTGCTATTATAGACTATAATCTATATTTCTGACAAATTTCTAGATCCGTTCAGCCGTTCTGGCGTGATTGAGTACCAAACATCCATCCATACATCCATCCAAACTTTCTCATTTATAATATTACTAAGATGAAAAGACAAAACTAAATTAAGTAAAAGCAACTTTTACAGGTATTTGAACAAAACCTTTATTGAAGTAAAACATCTTGACGCACGCTTGACTTGGGGAGTAAGCTGGAGAATGCGTGACGAGAGCGCTACGAAAATTGTGATCGGGCGAGGCGAACGGAAGTTGAGAGGGCGCACGCTTGACTTGGGGAGTAAGCTGGTGAATGCGTGACGAGAGCGTTACGAAAAGTGTGAACGGGCGAGGCGAACGTAAGTTGAGAAGGAAATGAGTTAGTGATGATAGAAAGAGAGAGAGTTACGTTTCGTATATTACTGTAGGGGCAAGAGAGAGAGGTGCGAGCACACATACATAAATATATAGAGCTAAAGAAGTTTTACTTCAGTCGTGTGGCCTAAAGGACACTCGTTTTATTATTTGTTATGCTTTAAAATTTGGACACGTTCACTTAACTCAGTTTCAGTCTTCCAAATTTTCTTACTAATAAATTTACTTAAAATATATGTAGAAACAACGAATTATTTTACAACAAATTGCTGTGCATAACCCGGATGCACGATTTTGATGAAAAACAATGAATCATTGTTAACTCACTGGAGTATAACATCATTGTTGAGGTCGTGTTAATTAGTGAGTAAGTACTGAGCTAATGCTAATGACATAATTCTCATTTTATATGGGGTGTGATAAAAAAGTGACACACACTACGTGTAACAGTGTAACTAAACAATTAGAGGAAAGCGTATCGCATCGGCATACCGGAAGACTCAGCGTTGGAAGGCCTCCCACAGGTGGACCGATGACCTGGTGAGGGTCGTGGGAATCTGATGAATGCGAGACGCACAGGACTGGTCGTTTTGGTGACACATGGGGGAGCCCTATGTCCAGCAATGGACGTGATGTACCGCCTCCACTTCAACAAATTAGTTATTTATATTCTACGCCAGAAAAATTTACAAATTCTATTGTTTGGCAACTCAACTGAAGTAGAAACATAAAAATTCTCAAATGAACACTGGCACAGCTGTGTAACGATCTCTAAAAAACCGGCCAAGTGCGAGTCCGTACCAATATCTATAAAAACAGCAAAAACAAATCACGTTTGTTGTATGGGAGCCCCCTTAAATATTTATTTTATTCTGTTTTTTAGTATTTTTTATTATAGCGGCAACAGAAATACATCATCTGTGAAAATTTCAACTGTTTAACTAAAAAACGAAACAAACAATATAGTCAATATAGACGTAGCAGAACAGACTTTATCAGATTTAATAAAAAACATTATATAACTTGTTCTATCACGAACCGAAACATAAACCATTGCTATCTTAGAGTCATCTTTACAACGTTGTCCAGAATAAATATCGTCTAAGTCCAGTCTAAAATTAAATTAGTTTTACGAGGTTCCATTTTAGGGCCAATAAACCCTATCAGTACCCACTATCGGACTAGGTCCATAACTCTACGTAATCCGACACAGTGGGGGAATTCTAATATTTTATACTGGTCCAATTGTAACGTTACAAAACTGTGAATTATTGTCTTCATAAATCTATTGTCTTGTTCGTGGACATTTCAAATTGTCATTGTGGTTTGCGTGTTACAAAAATATGGTGCAGAAATTGGTGCTAATAGTGGTGAGTTGATCGATTCCAACTTATTACCATTCGTCCATTACCTTAGCATCGAGTACTTTTAACCCTTCGATTCTTTACTTTTTTTTTTAGACTCCAGCAGGGAATTTCACTCCTTTAGCTGTACGTAAAATGAATGTGTTCCCAAAACGTTTTGTGGTTGATTTACTAATTAATACAATCAAAGAAAAAAAATTAAAACACATTAATACCTACAATCACAGTTTTGACGATCGCAGGAATTTCCGTTTACTTCCGATGCATCACTTTTAATCACAGGAAGTATTCATGCATCATTTCCTCCTTAGTGTTTTAGAGATGCAATTCAGCCGTGATTTTAGTTAAGCCTTTGATTCATTTGTCCTGAAAATTTGTTCTTGCGTCATCTTGACAGTGAGTAAGTTATTAAATCATAACAGAAGTTTGCGTATTCGTAATTTTATAGTCTGCATTAAAGCAAGCATCCACTTACAAAAATCTAAATTGTATTACTAAAACCAAAGCAATTTCATCCAGATGATCCAGATTGAATCTGTCTGCATCCACGACTGATTCCAAAAAACAATTTCCACTAGCTGTAGGGCGAAACCGGTAGCGAATTATAATCACATATCCACTGGCAATCATCTTGACATTTCAATTAAGAAAGCAGAGGATAAACCCGAAGCGTCGGAACCCGTTTCAATGACATTGTGCATTCTGATATTATTGGACTCATTCGATGTACCGTTGGTATTGCTTTGATCTAGTGCTGCCCTGAGGATATCTTAGAATGATGTACTACACGAATTGGAGAATAAATTCGCATCTGCTTCTCTAGGATTGGATTCATCATTAGTATTCAGAACCTTTGCTTTTGTAACTGTTCGTATTTTGTTAAATGCTTTGTTGTATTTTCTGTATAACTTCTTGAACTTAATAAATATTTTATCAACTAGACAAATAACGAATAGAAGTTAAGAAATTACAATAGTAAAAATATCAGCCTGTTCATTCGGAGATATTTCAGCCTATATTTCATTAGCAAGATGCTTCACTAAAGGGATCCGAGTCAAATTCAAAATTCAGAGGTCGTTTATTCTGTGTAGCTCTTTAATACCACTTAGGGACTTAAAAGCCTTCTCTGCCCCACAAAGTACGCCCCCGAAAAATCTTAAAATAGACGTAACGACTTTTCAAGTCTCTTCAGTGACTTATAATGATATTAAAATCAGGAGATTGAAATTTTTCCTGGCTGCCTTTGATTTTTTTTGTCTGAAGTAGTTTTCCTGTTCTGAGAACCGCTTTAAAGTCGGTTTGGGTTTACCTTAGGTATAATTCAACATGTTGTTTTAAATCAATTCTTAGAATCGACTGACAAATATTGGAGTCACCGATATGTTATTTCTAAATCAAATAAAAATCTCGTGAGCTATATCTGTAGTCACTATTCCACTTAAAATTATCCCTCTCAAGTTACTATACGTCTGAGTGTTAAATATTAGTTACAACTAGACAACGCTTAACTCTGTCATTTCAAGAAGTTGAAGCAATTATTTCAAGTATTCTAAGCCTAAAATTAAGCAATCCAAAATATCAAGTCGAACATGGAAATGAATTTAAAAGTGTGGTTTGTGAGTTATACTGCGAAATGGTGCCAAGGTTTCACCACAAACTAATATTTCTAGTAGACAATGCCTCTCGATACATACGGAGATAATATGCTAAAACAGTCGACAACTCGTCTAATTTTCATATCTATCTGGATTGGTTTTCAATTTGTGTTCAAAACTACTTGCCATAGATTGTATTCTCATATTGTGTAAAAAAGGTTGGAGGTTAAATTTTTCTTACACATTAATTGTCATTAAAATGTAAGCACTTCTTAAGGCGTATATATCCGTCAAGTGGCGCCCTCATTGAATAAAAAATCGTAGCAAAGCGTAGAAAGTAAATATTGAAGAATCCTGTTGCGTTTACTACAAAGAGGATAAGGTATTTTTACGTTGTTAAAACAGGACTCAAAATGTTTCGTATCCAAAGTAGTAGGCAGTGTCAAAAACTACTGCTGGTACTTTTGCCTACTACTTTGGATACCAAAACATTTTGAGTTCCTCTTTGTAACAAACGCAACATAGGTTTCTTTAATCATTATTTTATATGCTAAGATATGATTTTTTATTCAATGAGGGCGCCACTTATGCGGAGGTAGGCCCTTAAGATCTCAAGTTTATTCAAATTTAAATCACATGAAGCTATATTATATTAAACCATTAGTACGCGAATCGTCTATAGCTAATTTGAACAGTCACAAAAAAAGTTAGTTTTAGGAATAATTTTGTTTGAGAGACGGATTAAATTTGAATAATACTCTAATGTAAAATCCGATAATGGATTTGATAAATAGATTTTCTTTCAGATCTGGCTTGTAAATACATTGATTATCATATTGTGAATTGAATTTATTCTGTCTCAACTACTCACTTTCAGACACTCATCGAGTTCATCTAACACTTGTAACATTTAATTCAATAAATTCAGCATCATTGCTCTTAAATCTTAATTATTTATAAAGCAATGTCTAAATTGTAATTGGAATTGAATTTCCATTATTACACTACTCTCTTTTATAATTGCTCCATCTTCTGGCTTAAGTTGATCTACAAAACCATTTCTTGTATTAGATGATCCTCCATCTTTATTCAAGAAATCAATCAATGAGCTTTTCATCCTGAACTTTTAAGATTGTTGTCTGAAATATTGCAATGTTTTACATAATGTCTCTGAGTTCAGTGTGCTTATTGGCATAGACCTCCTCTAATCATCCAATTGTTTTCTATCTCTAGAAACCCTTCTCCAGTTGGGACCGGCTGTTAATTTTATTTCACCCTCCCTTTTCTTCGCTTGCCTTCCTCTATTCCTTTTACCATCTCTAGGACACCATTCAGTAATATTATCATCTTCACTATTACCTACAAAACTGATCTCTGCCTTCTGAATATTTAATACCTTATGTCCAAACGATTGCCTTGCACATTGTCATTTGTGCAACACATATTCATGAGTACTCGCGGAGGCGAGCTATGAATAACTATCAAATGTAAATCAGCCTTATGTGGGTGTCAAATATCAAACGGAAATCTCAATTTAGCCTTAAGTGTGCACCGAGCTTTGAGGCAGTAAATTAAATGTTGTTATTTTCGTATTTATTGTGTTACTGTCCTCGAATGACGTCCTCTTTTTGTTTTATTTAATGAAAATGTTTTGCAAGACTTGCATATTGATCAGGTATTATGATGTCATCTTAATGAATAAGATTCTAAGAGACTTGTGGAAGGTAAACATCGTTGCTGGGTTGAAATTGAAATTAAGAGGGAACAGGGGCTCCCTCTTAATTTCAATTTCAACCCAATTTCTCCATACAAATGTATTCCCCCTTTTTTCTTCCTGAATAATGCCTCTTGAGCAATCATTTTTTTTTATTAAGTCAAGGTCTGCTGTTGACACGTCCCTAAAATATGATCCTCCAAAAATTACAATAAATGGCCCATTTTTACCGCCGTGATAAGAGGACTACCAGACAAATTCGAAGAGTTTTTAACATAAAACATTTAATAGGAACCTAGACATACTCTTTCTTAAAAATTTTGTGCCAAAAATAATTGAATCGGCTCCGTTTTCGAGGAGAAAAAGGGGAATACGAAACGTCGATCTCGTCAAAAAAAATTGTAATAAAATTGGTCTGAGCGGCAACTGTCTCTATTGCACTTTACGGGGGCAGGCTTGAGGAAGCACGACGGCAATAGTTTCTTCTAATACCTATTTTTCAAATTCCTCGCAGGCCCTGTTCCCTCTTAAGGGACGTACCTTACGGCCTTATTTATAAAAAAAATAACCATGTGATTAGTTTAAACATTGATTAACAGTGGTATGGACTGACTAATCATTTGAAGAAAGTTTTGTCCTATAGACAGCTAAATGTGATAGTTGAGACGTTTTTATCTTGAATATAGGATCAGCTAATCACTATTTAAACTAAGCATGTGGTTATCGATTTTTATAAAAAAGGCTGCTAGTCTCTAATCCTCAATCATGGTAGAGGAACCCATACGAAGTACAATCGATCCTATTTCAATGTTACTTCATTGAAAAACGATCAAATAAACGCTGTAAGGATTCATTCGAGGAGCTCGTGGCTAAAGTAATAACAGCCGCACGGGTTGATTCATCAGGTTGAGCTACGCTTGCCGGGGTTGGTCCATGGATGGGTGACCATCTTTACATACCGAGACTCCTCCGTGCCTCGGAAAGCACGTTAAGCCGTTGGTCTCGGCTTTCAATCGTGTATCTTTGACAGTCGCTACGGGTCGTCAGCAGCCCGAAAGTCTGACAACCAGTCTTACTAAGGGGTAATGTATTACCCAGTAATTGGGTTGTGGAGGCCAGATAGGCAGTCGCTCCATGTAAAATACTGGTATTCAGCTGCATCCGGTTAGACTGGAAGCTGACCCCAAAATACTTGGGACAAGACTAGGCAGATTTGATTTGGATTCATTCGCCATGGTAGAGGAATAAATAAAATAAAAACATTGAAACCGTTATTATAGTGCATATTCAAGCTCATAGTTGAGGCTAGTTTGGAATAAATTATTGATGTGTCTTTTCCCTCGCTTTCCTGCAATCTGTGGGAGTGATTTTGTGAAATGGGACGGAAGTGTGTAAAAGGAAGCCGGGGAAGCGCGCGCTGTTTGATTTGACCAATGAGCGCGCGCGGTGGTAGAGTTGGCCGTGAAATGGTAGAGCGCATGCACGATTAGACTGCGCGCGGTCGAAATCGGAACCAAACGTTTTAATTTTATTTTTCATCATATGCGACGACTGTAAGAGCTTGCTCGTTTTTTAGGATTCCGTACCCGATGAGTCCAAGCGGAGCCCTATTGCTGTCACTCACGTGTCCGTCTGTCCGTCGTCTACTACTGACACAGGTTTTCCAGTCAAATGGTTGGAGCTACAAATCACAGTCTTCAAACCACAGAATAAGCATATTGTTGACCCAAAGCCATACAAATTATTATTATAAATAAAAAAAAACAATATAATAAAAAATAATAAAAAAACAATAATAATTAATAATATATATACATAAAAAAAAAAAATAAAAAAAAAAAAAAAAATATAATAAAAAAAAAATATATATAATATATTACAAATTATTATTGTTATTATTAATATATTATTATTATTTATTATATTTTATATATTTAATATATATATATATTTTATTTATTTTATTTTTTTTATTTTTTTTTTATAATTATTTTTATTATTATTATTATTATTATTTTTTTTTTTTATTTTTTTTTTTATTATTTTTTTTTTTGTTTTTTTTTTTTTATTTTTTATTTGTGGCAAATAAATACTTTTTCTTTCTTTCTTTCTTTTCAAATTGCCAAAAATTAATTTGGTACGGAACCCTAAATGTGCGAACTCGACACGACTTGGCCGGTTTTTTTTAAATCGGTTGCTTCTTTGTTAAATCTGTTGCTACTCATGGATGCTTCCACCATTTACATGTGGAAAATTTTTCTTCATCATTTTAGATTACACTCAATACACAGCAAATCGAAGTTCATTCACCTCTGGACACAGAATTAACTATAGTAAAGTTTATGTTTAAACAGACTTTTAGATATCAGTTGCTCTACAAAAATAAAACAAACTTTGTTTTTCTGTAATTAAAGTAGAATCGTGACGAAATGAGTAAGTTCTAAGGAATGATAATAACTTAGTCTGCACTGATTTACATTTTGTAATTATTTAAAGTACTTACAGCTAAGTCGTTTTTCATAGTATTTGCATAAATATTGTTTGATTTTAAAAGATGGATTTTGAAAAATTTGCATTGTAAATGACGAATTAATGGCAGGAATTATAATTTTTAAGGGGTGGTTTTGTTAGCCATGGCAGTTTTTATAGATACACAAATCCCTAAGAAATAACAAAGCCCCTATAATTCGAGAGCACTGTCTTTTTTGACTATTGAGGTATTACCGCGCCTTAAAAGTCATTAACCTGATTCAATATACCAAATAAATCAAGTTGAATGGTATCCACAGAACAAACAATATGTATTGCCCATAATGTTACCATGTATGTGCTATTATCAATATTTGGATTGTCCAAATGTTTAACTGTTATTTTCCACTCGATAATCAACCTTATGTCAAGGTGCTATAGTATATTATGAAAATGTTTTTGTCTTGTTTGATTTGCGCTATCCGTTAGATCAAACATAGCAGGGTATTAGGAACCGATAGTTTCATTATCAATTGCAAGTTCCGAATACTTTTCAATCTCTACATAGTACGAGTATACTAGCACTTTGCCCGCGGCGTCGCTCCCGTGACAACTGTTATTTTTCCCGGGATAAAAAGTAGCCTATGTTAATCGCTTGCAAGTTCCGAATACTTTTCAATCTCATACATAGTATATAGCACTTTGCCCGCGGTTTCGCTCTCGTGACCTATCCCGCGGGTACTGTTATTTTTCCCGGGATAGAAAATAGCCTATGTTACTCGCTTGCAAGTTCTGAATACTTTTCAATCTCTACATAGTATACTTTGCCCGCGGCTTCGCTCCCGTAACCTATCCCGCGGCAACTGTTATTTTTCCCGGCATAAAAAGTAGCCTATGTTAATCGCTTGCAAGTTCCGAATACTTTTCAATCTCATACATAGTATACTAGCACTTCGCCCGCGGCGCGCTCCCGTGACCTATCTCGCGGGAACTGTTATTTTTCCCGGTATAAAAAGTAGCCTATATTACTCGCTAACAATTTAGCTTTCTATTGTTGAAAAAAATGTTAAAATCGGTCCAGTAGTTTCGGAGCGTATTAGGTACAAACAAACAAAAACATCTTTCCTCTTTATAATATTAAGTATAGATAAATCAAATTCACTTTTTGCATCTGTTTCTCCGCTAACTCGCTCCTAAACTACGCAACAGATTTTAATGCAGTTTTTACTAATAGAAAGAGTAATAAACGAGGAAGGTTTGTGATCATTTGTACCCGTGCGGAACCGGCGGGTCGCTAGTACTAGGATATTATAGCAAGTAAGCATCTAAAAGGTGAAATCTTTGAATAAACTTTAATTATTGTTTAAACAAAGCGATTTGGTAATTTCATTTTTCTCTTAGTTTTCTAAAGAAGAGTTGGTTTATATTATTAACTTGCATGATAAAATTAATGTCGAGTCATTTATGAAACTTTTAGAACCAATAGTATTTTCAAACAGCAAAAACAATATTTGTCAATCAAATAGAAATCGAGAGTGCATCTGACAAACGTTTTGGGGATTGCTCGTCGTTATGAGCTGACTACTAGAAGGTAGTGTCCATCTTCATAACCAGAGGTCGGTACACTGATTTCATACAGCGAAAGAATAAAGTGGATATGCCTCAAATCCCGAGATCACATACACACACTCATACACACACACACACACATTCACATTGTGGACTGCAAATAAACAATTGAGTATTGAGTTAATTTTAAAGAGCAGAAAAATCCCGTGATTTATTAAATAAAATTTTTATTTAGTTTTACACTATTTAAACCACTGCACGCGTGAAGTTGCCAAATTTACATCAACGACCATTAGAAATCCCAGGAAGATCCATATTAATATCAACATTTCGATGCAAGTACATAAATAACTCTACCTAATTCTGACCTCTGTTCATAACACAACCTCTTAAACTCAGTTTCAGGAAAGAATATAATATAATTATATAAAATTATCGAATATAATCAAATTATCGAAAATTTAATGCGACAAATATCAATTTTTTTTTTTTAAATTTTCTACAGTTACAAAACTTGACTTGCGTTCAACTTGTGACGCGTCGCTAGTTTCTATCCAGGAACCGAGTGTATGTTATCTCTTTCTTAGCTAAAGTCGTAGCAGGGAGAAAGCTCTTTAGCAAAACTAAAAATGCTATTTATTAGTGTATAATTTTAGCTTAATTATACATTATAATGTATTTTATTAGTATAGTAATTATGTACCACTATTGCACATGAAGTTTAAATAAATAACAAAACGATCAAATAAAAGTATCTCTCGCCACTATATGTACTCGTATATTTCGACTCAACATTAGTTTTGAACTCAATTAGATGGTTTGTTTAAATTATTTCGTTTACTATTTGTACATTGCATTGTGTGTATGAAACACGATTTTAATTAACGTGGAGCTTAAACAAATTGATTCTAGGGCATCAACGACCAAATTATTTGCTCTAATTTAAATTTTGGGCTTGAAACCGCCCATTATGTTGTGAAGTATTAAACAAAACGCCCATTATTTTGTGAAGTATGAAACAAAACGCCCATTATTTTGTGAAGTATTAAACAAACGGCCCATTATTTTGTGAAGTATTAAACAAACCGCCCATTAATTTGTAAAGTATTAAACAAACTGCCCATTATTTTGTGAAGTATTAAACAAACCGCCCATTATTTTGTGAAGTATTAAACAAAGTCGCTGTCTGCGTCTGTCTTTTCTCCTCTTACTTCTTCTAAACCACGCAACGGATTTTGATAGAGTTTTCACAAATAGAAAGAGCGATGAACAAATAAAATTTACCTGTGCGGAGTCGGGGAGCATCACTAGTTTTGTGATAAAAATGGAAATAGGTTTCCCAAAGACCTATTCATATTGAGATTACTATTGTAACAACTCTATTGTATTTTAGAACAAAGAAATAACACTTTTTCTAGTAAATTAATCAAGTCACCATTTTAATATAAGTTGTTAATTAACAGATAGTTGATCGTCATCAATGGCCTTAACCTACAACTACAACATGTTTCTTGATTTTGTTCAGGGCCAAACTATTGAATTATCTGTGATGTATCTGATTAGAGGGTAATTTCAATTTAACTCTCATCCTATAATTATCACAGTGATTCATAAATTAACTAGCTTCTGCCTGTGTACTAGTACTTAGTACTAGTACATTATAAATTGTAACTTATGTGCTATTCTAGACTATAATCTATATCTGTGCCAAATTTCATTTAGAACCGTTCAGCCGTTCTGGCATGATTAAGTAACAAACATACGACCATCCCAGAGTAAAGTCCATTACAAACTGTCGCATTTATAATATTAGTAGGATGCACGATCCATGAACCAAATCTCAAAAGAATCCATTTGATTTACAGCCCGTTTCATATCCAGAACTACCCACATATCTTTCTCTCGTGTAGAACTAAATAGCTTCTATCGTCTATTGTCTCTCGAACGCGATCCGTGAGCGCTGCCAGCTCCATTTCTTACACCAATCCGCCATTTTGTGTTAAGGCGCAGTTATACGTCTTTTAATGATTTTTAATTGAAGATCACGTCTAAACCACTAGTCTTATTTCTTTGAAAAAAATATATGTTATTCTAGACAATTTTTTTCGTAATTTGATATGTGAATATTTTAAATTATATTTTTAAAACATACTGTAATTAATTTGTAAAGTTATGTCTAACGGGGATTAAAAAATTGAGAATCACGCCAAAACTATATTTTTATGAAACCTTCACCATTTTAAAGATATTTTAATTATTTATATTTTAATATACGTGTTTTAGTATAATACCTGTTGCTTTATGTCTAATAAATTAATAATGCGTCTAATTTCGGACAGCGCTCCTTGATGGGCGAGTTCTATTACTGGGTGGACGTACGACGCGTTCGTGAGCTCAGCACAGAACACGCAAAGCTAACTCAAGGTCGTTGGCATTTAATAGCGCCTTAAAATAGGAGCCATTTTACTACGCTAACTGCACCGCATTGATGTTCTGGGTAGTTTACGGCAATAAGGCTCGTTCAATTTTATCTAATCGTCTGCCAGGATTACTAGGAAGTTGTTGGAAAAAGCCTCGTGTGTTGCAACTTCCGGCAATATACACATTACTGCATTGTTAACACCACGGCGTGAAATATTGCAAATTTTGATAGTGAATTTATCTTTTTGGTTACGTGAAAACTGGCTGAACTGTTTAGTGATACGATTTGTTTTAGTTGTTTGTTTGCTTTAGAGAAAAAATAAACAGGAATAAATTTCTAAAAGTGGTCAAGCATATCATTTAAAAACTGGCCAAAGGCGTGTCGGATTTCGTACATTAAGGGTTCCGTACCATATATTGGTATTTGTTAGTAAAGTACCTATAAGTAATAATAAACATTATCACCAACTTTCAAGAAGTCAATGGGAAGTTCAAAAATTCTTTGTAACAAAATTTGTGTCAGACGACGGACGGACGGACAGACAGACGGACACGTGAGTGACAACAATAGGGCTCCGTTTGGACCTTTCGGGTACGGAACCCTAAAAAACAGAAGTAGACGTTATTTTTAATATCGAAATGGATAAAATCGGTACTTGTAGTACTATTGCAATAATGATTAATGCTTGTAAAGACACAGATTTCAAACCGATATTTTATGACATAACCAATGCTGCTAAATGCACATAAAGATAAAGATTTAGATCTAAGATTACTTCACTATAAAAATATTGAACCAAATAAATAAGACGTCTAAAACCTGGCCTTAAATTAGACCAATATATCAATCTAGTTCAATACTGACAAATTACTGATTTGTTGCGTTAGCATTGTAACTCTGTCCTTGCTGAATATTAATGATGGCAACATTAATGCATTATCTACGGGTGATTAAAACACCGCGGATACAAAATTTGTAATAGAAGCAATGATAGGAGCCAATCCTTAGGAATTTTAAAGATACGTTACTAATAACAGACGAAATAGGATTAATTTTACAGCGTAACAAGATACTGAGTTCCTCCCACATGGATGCAAAAATGTGTCGTAGAAGAGAACAATTTTATTTCACATCATCAGCACACGCCATCCCTCTGCCGGGCTAAGGCCTGCCCCATATCTTTCCAGCTCTCTTTGAGTCCTGTCCTCTCCGGCCAATCGGTCAGAAATGTCCAGGCCCTGTAGTCTCGACATTGATAGCGATAACGGAGACCAGCAGATCAGTTGAACAGTTGTCATGAAAAATAGTGCTTGCAAGTTAAAAATTACGCCGTCTCTGTACATATTTCAAGAAAATCAATTATTTTTCCGACGTATCGACCAATCGTTAGGACGTAGCGATCGCTATCAATGTCGAGACTGCAGGCCCAGATCGTCACGCCAGCGTTTTTAGGCACGCCTCGGTGATGACGCCCGTCTTCAAAAACCTAATATGAACAATCGACCAAAAATCACAAGTTCCCAGCTAGCAGTAGATTCACATTCTTTAAATATCGACTCTCATTTGTTTTCACTTTCACAATATCTCTGAATGATTTAGTACCAAGATAGGCTATAACTTTAACGTCTCATTCACATCAACCTCTAAACGGATCGGTTCGAACCCCATTTATCTTCAGATCCATACCATTTATCATTCAGACCGCATTCTTACAACCTACACCAACTAAAAACTTAAGACCTTTATTCCAGGCCATTGGTATTCATCCCACATCGACAAGGTCACACGGTTCAACAACATGATTATCAAAGAGACTTTTTCTCTCCAACCTACGTCACAAGGTGGCCCCAAACGTACTTGGGCCAATATTTATTCGGTAGGTACAGTGCGCCCTATATTTATTGTCTGAAACATAAGATTGGCATACTTTGTGCGTCATACCTTCGTTGCCCTTGCTACGCTTTCTGAATCGTCTCTAGAGTGTTGTGCGTCCTTCGGCTATATGGCAACACAAATTATAGTTGACAGTTTAATTTTTAGGATTCCATACCACGCCTGCCTCCGCTGTCCGTCCATCTGTCTGTCAGCAGGCTGTATCTCAGGATCCGTAATACTAATAAGTAGACATTTCAAATTTTCACAGAATGTGTATTTCTGTTGCCTCTATAACAACAAATTAAAAATTAAATGGGGCTCCCTTATCTACTGGAAACGTGTTTTTTTTTGGCTTTTTTGCTTGATCTTATTAACGGAAACAAGAAGACGCGTATAATCTTCTACGATGGTACGGAACCCTTCACGTGCGAGTCGACTCGCATTTGGCCAGTGTTTTGGTTATACTCTCTTAGTAAATAGGTACCTACCATTATAGCTACTCAAGTTACGCCAACATTGACCTTGACGAGCAAATCGAGAGAACCATTATTCTTATTTGTCAGAGTAAAGGTATCATTACTTATGTTTTTCTTTCACAAACATTCTCATATTTATCTCGCTCAAACTCAGCACTGAGACAAACAAATATTTCAGCGAGTAAGTAGAAGGTACTCCATTTTGATTTACACAGCTTCACCCGTTGTTACAGCTCTAATAATTAAAAAAAAACTGCCAAGTGCGATTCGGACTGGCGCACGAAGGATTCCGTACCATCCTACTAATATTATAAATCTGAAAGTTTGTGAGTGTGTATGTTTGTTAGTTTTTCACGCTCAAACGGCTGGACCGATTTCAATGAAATTCGGTATGTAGATTAGCTTATAGCCTGGATTAACATATAGGCTTATTCCGGTTCCGGTTTTTTATTCCGGTCTAGGCGAGTAAAACCGCGGGGCGCGGCTAGGTATCTATAAAAAGGTCAAAAAAATCACGTTTGTTGTATGGGAGCCCCCTGAAATATTTATTTTATTCTGTTTTTTAGTATTTGTTGTTATAGCGGTATAATTTCAACTGTCTATCACAGTTCATGAGATACAGCCTGGTGACAGACGGACGGACAGCGGAGTCTTAGTAACAGGGTCCCGTTTTACGCTTTGGGTATGGAACCCTAAAAATGTACAATTTATTTCCTCCTTTGACACCGAAATTGTTTTTATAAAGTTTAAAAGCTACCTTGCCAAAATGCAATATGGGAGTTTGTAGCGAACATTTTGGCAGAGTGCCCGGAGTGACAACGCGTTGGGGCGGCTGCGGCATAAAACACTGCTGGCTTTAGGTCATGCAGCCTCCATCCATTAAGTCATTAACTGTTTTTATGGCTATTGTTGTTTTACTGAGATGGCATCAGTCTTTAATGGAGGTTTACGCCGTATTGCAGAAAAACTGAGCTATTAGTGTTTGTGTTGTTCTCATGACAAGGGCATCCATTTATAAAGGTTCGTGATCGGTTTAAGACTCGACAGAATGAGTAATTTACTACAGCTATTACTTTTTAAATGTTCTTAATTATTATTGTTTAGTTTAAGGTCATCATCAGCAATACGAGTATTTTGGTTTGTCTAAGTTGGTTGGTTTTGTCTAAGTTTTATTGAACAATAAGGAAAAATTTTAAATTATGCCAATGATTCGAGACTTTCTACTATCTCTTGCACGTGCCAAAGAAACCACAACTTTGCCCAAAATGGCCGCAACGACCTGGAACACCAAAGTTTTGGGCTGTTATAATTTGCCAGTTTTGTCCTTTAGCCGTTTAATCTAAGTTTAAAAAGCGATTAACGCCTCGGGATTAAACAGCTAAAAGAGAACAAAACTGAGGGTAACATTAGCCTCTGTCTTAATTTTAAGTGCTGGCAATAAACCTGAGAGCATTCCCGCCACTAACTTAATGACTACTTTGGTGTTGTGTTCTTTTTTTAAATAGTTCAGCGGTTTATTAACACTGGCCAGCTGTAGTGGACAGTCTCATTCGGTCTTAATAGGATCTTTAGCACTAAAACTTTAATTAATTCAGCTATTTATGGTAATTGAATGTTAGACAGAACGTTTTAAGCTTTACGATAAAAATACAATCGTCTTTTTAGGGTTCCATACCCGAAGGGTAACCAACGGAACCCTATTACTAAGCTTCCGCTGTCTGTCCGTCCGTCCGTCCGTCAGCGGGCTGTATCTCATGATGCGTAATAGGTAGACACTTGAAATTTTCACAGAATGTGTAATTTTGTTGCCGCTATAACAACAAATACTCGTAATAAAAATAAATTAAAAATGAAAGGGGGCTGCCAACCTACTAGAAAAGTGTTTTTTTTTTTGCTTTTTTCAGTTTATGGTACGGAACCCTTTGTGTGCGAGTCGACTTGCACTTGGGACGGTTTTTTTTTAGGAATTTGTAAAGTCAAGTGGGATTACTTTTACATTTTACTGAAAAACTGTTTCTAGAATTATTTTGTTTTAGCATTGTAATACTATTCATTGACCTTCCTACATTTGTTGACTTTTATTTTCTAATTTTGCGTTGCCCTCAACATTTTTTAATACTTAATGAAAAACGTATATAGTTTATTATTCGGGTTCCTACGAATAAAGGGCAATGACTGTTATTGCAATGCTGAAAAGAGAAACAACTATACCTAACTTGCCTAATTTATTCAAAGTATTCTAGGTCACAGAGTATCTTGGTGACCTATATATCATCAAAGTGCCTGGTTGATTAATATTCTTATCTGAAGCAGTAATGAGCTTCTCCTTTAAAAATTTATCGAAGAAATTTTTCTTGAATATTTGCGCTGAAGTTTCCAATTCCATTTTATACTTGAGCTATAAGTTGTAATGGTGCTTACCGGTACCGTTTCATCGATTCCTATAATGACAGTGCGAATTTTGAACGATATTTTAAAGGTAAGAGGTAACATGAAATATTATACATCTATAAGTTTTAAGTGAAAAAAGTTCTTTAAACGCAAAAAATAGAGGTATTTTTTGCATTTAAGGTGGCAGCGCCAGAAAGCCCGCGAAATTCAAATTTTCTTAAGTTTTTTGCAATTTGCAGGTCAGTGTCAGGTTGTATCTTGGTCAAAATTTGATTCGTGACCGTAGCAAGTATGTATTTATGGAGATATAATCATTATAATCATCAATACAACTTTTTCAGTTAGAATTGATGTCATGACATTTGGCATCAATTCTATCTGAAAGAGTTGTATTGATGATTTTAATGATTACAGTTCTGTAAATACGTACTTGCTACGGCCGCGAATCATATTTTGACCAACATACAACCTGATACTGACCTGCAAATTGCAAAAAACGTAAGAAAATTTTACTAATTTTTGGCTACCCTGGAGCATTTACCTTAAAGAGTTTTTTGCGCAGCGCTTCGTTGTTCCCAGGAAGGTTTTCCCTCTTTTATTTATGATAGCTTTTCGGGGAATTTCCGTATCCCAGAGGGCAGATTGTTTGATTGTTTCTTACTTTTAAAAATATCTGAATGGCCTCATCACTAGGTTTGGCACATAGTGATTTTGTACATTTTTGCTTATTATTATTACTTTGCTTAGTTTAAGTACAGAGTCCAATATTAATAATTAGAGAAACTCCGCAGACGTGATGAATTACTACTGAGAATATAAAGAATATTACATACCTACTTATTTTATATGGATGTTGAATTCTTTATATATTCGCGGAAAAAAAAAACTAATTACAATTGTGTTTCCAAACTACCAGCGGCCGTTAACCCCGAGTCAGCTGTAGTGACTTTAAATTAAATGTTGAGATTATTTTTGATGTGTAACATCTTTCCTCTCGCTTTCCAGGAATTTGTGAGAATGATTTCGCGAAATGGGACAGAAGTGTGTAACAGGAAGCCGAGGAAGCGCGCGCTATTGATTTGACCAATAAGCGCGCGCGGTGGTAGAGTCGGCCGTCAGGTGGTAGAGCGCGCACAGGACAAGTTTGCGCGCGGTCGAAATCAGAACTATACTACGTTTTAATTTTATTTTTCAGGATAGAATGTTAATGTTGCTTATTACCAAGGAGAGATGTCAAATGTTACACATCATAGGCGACTATCTAAGTAAGTAAGGCTCGTTTTTATAGTCTCGTACTCTCGTCTATAGTTATACAGTGTGTAACAGAAATGGGTGATCATATTTAGCTACTGTTTCTGCCCATGGAAATTATTATTATTTATTTATTTCAGATCAATGAAATCCATATATTGTTAGTAAAAGTCTTAACCTAATGTTAGTAAAAAACCACTCTATATACAAAATTTAAACGACTGACACCTACGTGTGCAGCTGTATCCAGTGAGCTAGCATGGGGCTGTCCCACCTATCACACAAAACACTCAGGATGCTGTGGGAGCTAGCACGTATTCTACCGAGAATGGAAGCGCACCGTTTCCGTATAATGGCATGAAAGCCATCAACCCTGGCCTTGGTGAACATCCCGGAAGCGCTACAAAAGCGTGGTAGACCCAACAGCATCCTGAATACATCGTTGTACTGGACACGCAGGGCGTTGTATGCCCTCGGCGTATACCTGACCCACAGACTGCACGTGTAAAAAGACTGGCAGTATGCTCTGAAAAGAGTTAATTTGACAAATGAACATAATATTTCTTCAAGGGTCATAGAATACTCTCAAAAAAGAAATTAGACTTTCTGTACAAAGTTATCATCAGCTGATCAACATTAGTACCTATATATTTAATCAATCAATCTGCCTAGCCTTTTCCCAACCATCTTGGGCTCGGTTTCCAACTGAATGCAGCTGAATACCAGTATTTTACATGGAACGACTGCATAACTGACCTCCACAACCCACTTGTCGTCAGACTTTCGGGCTTCTGACGACCCGTAACGACTGTCAAAGATTCACGATTGACAGCCGGGACCAACAGCTTAACGTGATTACCGAGGCGTGGAGGAGTCTCGGTATGTAAAGATGGACACCCATCCAAGAACATGGATAGCTTAACCTGATGGAGCGACCCGTGCGACTGCTATTACTTTAGCCACGAGCTTCTCTAGGATATATTCAATCAGTTGCCCATATTCGCATAGCCACGAAGTGCCTACATCGCAATCTCCAAGATAATTCTAAAACAATAAACTAAGCCTCGCGTGCTCATGAATAAGTATTGAAAGGAATAGATCCGTCTATCTGCGTGACAAATAATAATATTTGCATTGTAATCATTTCTTGAGGGGAAAACTGGAGAAATATGAGCATATGTATCAAAGTTCTTGCTACTGAAGATTTCGTGGAGATGGGGAATATGGAAATGAAGCTAATGTGGAGGAGAGTGTTGATTCTTACAGCTTACAAGTGTGGAGTATAAATATTTTCACGCCTTGCCAACAGAAAGGGGAATGGAATAACTAAGTAAACGGTCAAGATTTATTGGGAAGCAATGAGTCAATCAGTGAATTCAATTTGTATTTTTAACCGACGAAAAAAAGGAGGAGGTTCTCAATTCGACCGTATATATGTTTTTTTTTTATAGTATAGCGTCTGCCAGACTATTCTGTATCAAAAAACTTAATAATATCTAAACTTGACATTGGTGCCGATTCTGTTGTGCACAAACTAAAGTTAATTTAGGCTATTGCTATCTTTTTCTCTCTAATAACACAAGAAAGAGACAGACGTAAATTAGAGCTGTCAAATTTATTTGAACTAATATTTTCATACAAATTAAGGGTACACGTAAAAACATGTCGACTATATAAAAACACGGTGAAACGCCAGACGTAAACTAGTTTGACATCTCTAACTTAGTTCATAGCTATAGCCGTCCTTTTCACGCACTGTCTTTTTATAAAAGATAGCGTGTCTCAAATTTTAGTTTACCGTGTGAAAGCAATAAAAAAACCCTACTTCAAGACCAAAAATAGAACATTGACATACCTAATATTACGACATTTTGTACCGCTGTCTAAGAGCATGCGCTTGCAAATTACCTTTTTCAACATATTTTTCTGCAAAAGCGGAGTTCAAAGAAAAATTGCTCAGCATTGTTGCCGTGTTTTCTGTGAAAGCACATTGTTCTGGTTTGAAATGTTCAACCGTTCAGACTCAAAAGAGGTTTGCATTGCAACCACGACTTGTTGCTTGCCCTTTTCAGAGTTATTAATTTACTTCACTGAATAATGCTCTTCGATTTTGATGTTTTGAGTTGCAGGAAACTTGCTCAGTATATCAGTAATTTATTGTTAAACTGAAAGGAATGTTTTCTTCTCATTAGCCAATGCGGCCAGCAGCTACGCGACACCTCTTTACTATAAAATGCGCCAGTGTATCCCGTGAAATACAAATTTTCTTACGTTTTTTGCAATTTGCAGGTCAGTGTCAGGTTGTATCTTGGTCAAAATTTGATTCGCGGCCGTAGCAAGTATGTATTTATACAATTATGATCACTAAAATCATCAAAACAACTCTCTCAGTTAGAATTGATGCCAAATGTAAGTATTTCATGAAATCATGACATTTGGCATCAATTCTAACTGAGAGAGTTGTATTGATGATTTTAATGATTACAGTTCTGTAAAAACGTACTTGCTATGGCCGCGAATCATATTTTGACCAACATACAACTAGATACTGACCTGCAAATTGCAAAAAACTTTCACCTTAAATTGTCATAGCCGAAAAATTTAACTATTTACATTTTCATTGAAGTTAATTTAATAGTAAATAAGCTCTTGAATCTTGATCTACATTACTCGTAATTTAACCTTTATAGTCCCGATGACAACCCGGGCTGTCACCGGGCTTCTTCGACAACCCAAGGTTAACGTTTGCTTGGAAAAAAATTTAACCTCTTAGGATTCGAAACTCAACTGAGTTTGAAAACAAAAAAAAACCAGCCTCCTACCTCTTAAGATCCGCGGACAAACCCGGGTTATCGAAGAAGCCCGATGACAACCCGGGTTGTCATCTCGGGACTATAAGGGTTAAATGGCCACATACCACTTAATAGTTTCGGATTCATGTTGCGCAAAGTTACTCCTCCCAACTGTGTTGTCTGTGGAGTTATAGAAGACGTGCATCATATCCTATCGGAGTGTGTTGTCAATAGTTGTAATGCAGACTTTTATAACAGCGTTCTAGCCTCACCATTATCAGATGAGGCTAGAACGCTTTATCGTATTATTATAATAGGTATAAGGTTGCGGGTAGACTAGTATATAGTATGTACTTATAAATAATTTATTTTAAATCATCGAGGTGACATATTCTGTATAGAAAAAACCCCGTAAATAAATTGAGATCAAAAAAAAAAAAACTTAGATAATGTTTGGAGTCATACAATTCTTTTAAAAATGATTAAAAATTGTAATGTAACGCAAAAGGCACAAAAATACATTTATAAAAATTAAAATAATGTACTTTTTTTATAAGATGGTATTCTTTATAAATTTATCCTCTCTGAAATCAGTTTTTTTTTTAAGTTGGCAACTCTAGTTCTATCACATGTGAATCATTTTTCGGTAATGAAATTTTGCTGTCTCTAGAACTCGAGGTATCCTAACGAAGTTTTCTATCGTAGGTCAGTGATTTCCATGATCAGCTTAGAAACAACATTTAAAAGTTCACAGTGGCACTAGCCAGGTTTTTAACCTCGTTCTTTAGAAAAAAGTCGTTAAACCTCCGCCCACGGTCCAAGATATTCAAAACTTTAGCTTTAAATTTTTCGCAGAACATTTTGCAAATTGAAAACTGGCACAAAGCCGCACCTGCTCATAAACCGTCGAATCTGTGGCGTGGGTACCTTCTATCCCACTTCAAAGTCCACCAACCATAAGCAACAAATAACACAAGCAATTATAACCTCTATCCTAAAATACCAAGTTCTAAAATACCTTGCATTACTACAACATATGGCACTGTACCTGTGTAGAGAGTCTGCGTACATTTGCACCAAGGTGATTTTTAATAGACGCTCCTAGGATTCAAGCTGTAAATAATTGCGAAACTTTTGTATTTTCAATTATCTAGCAAGCCAGCTGTGTTTACCGTGGTTAAGATCCTTACTTCCAAGTTCCAAGAATTGTTATACCTCTGTGCCGTCTTATAAAACTTCGATCTTGCCAAGATTACGTAAAGAGAAAATGGTGGTATTGAACTTGTGAAGCTTTTCCTAACCATTATTTCTCACATCTCATTTAGCGTACTCTCGACTCTCACATATCGCACAGAACTATTAAGATTTCTTCTCAAAGAAGAAAAAAACGCTAATCACCTTCTCAAACTGCGAACGTGTTACTCATTGACTTCTAAACGACCGCCGTGACATTGTCCGGGCGTTCAGTGACCAACAATTTCATTAAACAGGCATTATGGTCGAAAATGCCGCATAATTATAAATAATTAACCGAATATTTAGGCTTCTACTCTTGTAATTATTTACTACCGTACCTAATGACTCGTAAACAAATGCTACTTGAAAAGTAAAGGTTTCAAATGGAATTCAGACTTCTCTGAAAGAAGCTTAACAATATTTTTTAATTTACTCTACTAAGAATCAATAGAGTAGCTAGAACAATATCTAAGCCAAAGAAACAATAAGACTTCGATCTGTCTTCAGAGAAAATATAATGGTTCACGTTACAGTACTTCGAAATACGGTTAGCGTTATTAACTTCTGAGTATCGAGGTTCCACGACGCGGAATAAAATGGAAGAAAATCCGAAGGAATTTCTGTTCAGTTACTTCAAATTACTGTTACGGTTCACCAACCCTCTGGACATAATAATAAAATAGTTTTCACAAACAAAAAACATCAGTTGAACTTCGAGACCCACACAAGGCACCCTTAAACTTACCAACATTATTCTTCAACAACAAAAAAATGTGCCTTATCTAGGCAATTTACGAAAAAAATGTCTGCAAAATATTCTTGGGTGTCTAAGTAAGCCATAAATAAACTCTTACGCGAAGAAAAATAGGTCTTATGAATAAAAAGTAAGCAGATATCGCTGCCAAAGTTTTCGTTCCAAGTTCTCGGGATATGCTTGGTAACCTAATATGGTGAATATGCATAATCTTTTCATAGGCGTTCAATATGGCGGGGAACAAGATCAGCGACACGTTGATATTATTTCCAGATGAGTTAAGTCTTTGGCTGATATTTGAGCAGTTATGTTGGTTCGGGGAATAGTGGGGTATAAGGTAGATTTGATTTTAGACTATAGATTAGATGACTATAAAAATATATTTGGTTCGTCACTTACCAAAAAATATTGGACACATATATTTCTTTTGTCACGTAAACAAATAAAACCAGCCAAGTGCGAGTCGGACTCGCGCACGAAGGGTTCCGTACCATTAATAATAATAAGTTTATTAGTACATAAAAAATAAAACAACAACACAATACATAGCATATGGAAACAGTGGGTTGTACTACCATGTTTAAAATAATTGTCAGATTTCCGGGCTCCTAAACTAGGTACGCAGATATGTATCTTAGGTGTCGGAGATGCGGCTTCAATTTATACATATAATACAACCGTGACTGAGACTGACATTATCTACAAAAACTTCTAAATCATGTCTGTTGTATGGGAGCCCCACTAAAATATTTTTTATTCTGTTTTTTTAGTACTTTTTGTTATAGCGGCAACAGAAATACCTAATGAAAATTTCAACTGTCTAACTGTCACGGTTCATGAGATACAACCTGTTGACAGACGAATGGACAGCGGAGTAATAGGGTCCCGTTTTACCCTTTGGATACGGAACCCTAAAAATGAGGACGATACGTCCGTTGAAATATCGCGAAACGTCTCATCTACGTCAAAAATGTACCACTTTTTACCCAGAAGTGACGTAACAAGTCCCCACTCCTGAACTTTTATTCGTTTTATCTGTCATTTTTTATTGGTTTGGTAATAAATACTTATCCAATATTTTTTGATAATCTAACTGACGGACTATATATAACTATTATTTTCGTATATTGTCATCATGATTTGAGGACAACTAACTAACAGTGACTATTTTAACCGAGCTATAACCTTGCTTGACTTGATAAACTGTCATGGCTAATTACTATTAACTAAGCTAAATGAGGTTGATCTCATTATCTACGAGTATAAACAGTATGGTGGTAAAAAGGTCACTGCGGTACCTATTCCTTCATTGTAAGCCCTTAAAATAAATAAAAATAGCCTTTATTTCCCAAAGAAGTACATAAAGATTTGAGTTTACTATATTATAAAAATTAAAAATTATGGGTTCATCCATTCCTGGATGAAGGCCTCCTCCATCTGTTGCCACTGGTTCCTGTCGTTTGATGTCCTGGTCCAGATATTCCCAGCTATAGCGGTGGTGTCGTCTCGTCATCTTTGTATGGGTCTACCGCGCCGTCACTTTCCAAGTCTCAAGTTTTTGTAAGTCCTTACTTGTGAAATAATAGTATACATGTACTTAACCATTTCGGTAATGACAAAAAAACTGTCTCTCTCTCTGATCCAGTTGGCGGGTATGTATTTGTTCTAGTTCAATCACAGATTTAATATCATCAACTGCATCAGACTGCTTGAAAGTAACTTATTGGAACTTTTTTGTTAATTTTTGTCAGTGCGGTTTTTTTATTTTTTTCGACATTTTTGTGAGTTATATTTTTGGAATCGTCTCCTCGAGATCTTTATATTGATACCCTAGATGACCACGTTAAAAAAATAGTAATACACTTACCTAATGGCGGTTGACATTTTTTTTTTCGAAATTCATTTGCCAAAGAAATAGACATACAAACACACAGACAAAATGTTGAAAAACATTACCCTCTTGGGGCAATCGGATACAAAGTAAAGACTAAGATATTGGTGCCGATTCTCTTGTTCAATAACTAAACTAAAATTAGAGAATCGGTATATTTTACTCAAAGGCAGTGCGAGACGGCTATAGCTATGAACTAAGTTAGAGATGTCAAACTAGTTTACGCCTTGCACTTTACCATGTTTTTAGTCGACTTGTTTTTACGTGTACCCTTAATTTATAGAGAAATATTAGTTCAACTAAATTTGACAGCTCAAATTTACGTTCGTTCCTTTCTTGTTTTATTAGAGATAAAAAGATAGCAATAGCCTAAATTAAGTTTAGTTTGTGCGCAACAGAATCGGCACCAATGTTAACGTTCCAAAACGTAGTCCATTTCTTTAAAAATCTTAATTGAAATCTTCAACCTAATCTTTATTCAATTACAGTCTCGCCGAACTCCAATCACCGAAAGTAGTTCCACATTACGTAGGATACAGTAGAGCCTTGTGAGAACAGAAAGGTGTTAACAAAACTAACATACATTAGACTACGTGACTATGCAAGAGTTGGGGGGCTCCAAACTGGGGCTTATATGTCCTTATCATTGTTTTTCAGGCCACACACTAACGTAAGGTGGAACTATGTAGATATCTGTGTAACGCTAGCACGAACCCTGTTTTGTTAAAGCGCAGTAACACGACTTCTAATGATTTTTAATTGAAATTCACGTCTAGAAGACTACTTTTATTTCTGTGAAAAAAATATATGTTACTTTAAACAATTTCTTTCGTAATTTGATATATGAATATTTGAATTTATATTTTTATAACATAGTGTAATTAATTTGTAAAGTTATGTCAAACGCGGATAAAAAATTGAGAATCACGCAAAAACTATTTAGCGTATTTTTAGGAAATCTTCACTATTTTAAAGATAATTTTACTATTTATATTTTAGTATAATACCTACTGCTTTATGTATAATAAATTAATAATGCGTGTAATTTGGGACAGCGCTCCTTGATGGGCGAGTCCTATTACTGGGTGGACGTACGCCGCGTCACGTGAGCTCAGCACAGAACACGCAAGCTAACCACTCAAGGTCATTGGCAGTAAAATAGCGCCTTAAGGCAATACAGAGTGTAATGGAAATGTGTGGTCATATTTTAAATACTGCTTACCCTACCTTATAGTAATGAACAACTTTCTTCAAGAAAAATATAGACAATTCCAAAAAACACCCCATACTAATTTTGATCAGCTGATGATAACTTTGTATTGCATCATCAGCAGTTGGAAAGTCCAATTTTTCTTTTGGGATTTTACTGTGACTAGCTTGAAGAAAGTTTTCCATTTCCTTGACCTGAAGCAGTATTGTGAAGTCTTCGAGGTTTCTGGGGTTCAGGAGCTCGTAAAGTTAACTCTCTAGCGCAAGGTACGTTAAATGCTGAGCAGCTGTAGGTACGTGTGCAGTGTATAAAATTAAAGATTGGTACCGCACTGTAAATTGTATTGTGAAGCCGTCGGGGCTTCTGGGGTTCAGGAGCCTCCAGCGAGAGGTACGTTAAGGTGAAATCGCCAAAGTAGTCCGCGAAATTCAAATTTTCTTACTGTGCTACGGCCGAGAATCATATTTTGACCAAGATACAACCTGACACTGACCTGCAAACTGCAAAAAACTTAAGAAAACTTGAATTTCGCGGGCTACTCAAGCGCAGCTGTACGTATGCAGTGTATGAAATTAAAGACAGGTACCGCACTGTAAAACTGTTATATTTTTAGCTAACACAAACATGCGCCCTCTTCGGCGACCTTTTTTTTTATTCTGGAAACACTCTTTGAATTACTTTTCAAATGTCGAACAGTCTAGCCGGCCAGTGGAGTCGGGTCCACATGCTTCATGAACGCCGCAGTATCTATGTGAAATTAATATGACCACCCCTTTCCGTTACTGTATTCTATATAAGCTTTGGCCCAATTATGTAAAGAGAATCTTTACTTAGATACTTTTTTTTTTAATGGGAAAGCCAATTTCATGGTAAATTTGGTTTTGGGTTTGGCCACTAAGCCAGTCAGCAAGGTTTCGGAGTATTAGTCCCGGCGGATTTGCTGGAAAAACATAGCACTAAATATTCATCATCTGCCCGCGCCTTTTCCCAACTATCTTGGGGTCGGCTTCCAGTCTAACTGGATGCAGATGAATACCAGTATTTTACATGGAGCGACTGCCTATCTGACCTCCACAACCCAGTTACTGGGTAATACGATACCCCTTGGTAAGACTGGATGTCAGATTTTCGGGCTTCCGACGACCCGTAACGACTGTCAAAGATCCATGATTGACAGCCGGGACCAACGGCTTAACGTGCTTTTCGAGGCACGGAGGAGTCTCGGTATGTAAAGATGGTAGCTTAATCTGATAGATCGACCCGTGCGGCTGTTATTACTTTAGCCACGAGCTCCTTAAAAACATAGCACTATTCCTGGAAACTTTTTAATGCACCTCACCCTCTCTTTTGACTGATCTAAGAATTACATATCTGAATAACTTGCTTATTACACCGATCTACCTAGATAATTCCGGTTCATAAAATGTCATATCAAAGTATAGAACAGTTTAGTCCCTACTTAAATCCAAATCCTTTTAGGTTATCCTCTCTTTACTTCCACAAATGACGCCTCATCTTATCCAAATCTAAATCGCAATCTTGCATAAAAATACTTTTCCATATTTGCCAACCTTACGGTAAAATATGAAAACCTCATTGGTTACCAACACACGTTCTATAAAACCAAGATGTCTGGCGTCTATTCCTTACAAATGAGGGCAGAGGTAATAAGCTTGGGTCTTGTTATGGCCGCTATTTTTTCTAGTAAATAAACCTATCACTAAAATTACTTAGTAACTGGGTTTATTTTATCATTTTTATTAGGTTGGCTTTGAAACCCATTGAAATTATATGATCGTTTGCAATATCTTTAAGTAAATTGTCTCGCTGTTATAAAAGGACTGGATCAAGGAGTCGGTTGATGGCCAACGTAATTATTTCAACCGAAACACGTCCACTGCTGGACATAGGCCTCCCCCAAGTGTCGCCACAATGACTGGTCCTGTGTGTCCCGCATCCATCAGCCTCCCACGACCCTCGCCAGGTCATCGATCCACCATGTAAAAGACTTTCCAACGCTGCGTCTTCCGGTACGAGTCGCCATTCCAGAAGTTTTCGGCCCCATCGACCATCTGTTCTGCGAGCAACGTGACCTGCCAACTGCCACTTCTGTTTGGCAATAGCAATGCCCCTTTAACATGAGACATAAACACCCCTGCGGGTAACCTAAGCATAACGTTATGTTATGTGTTGATCAAGTATTATCTGTGGTATTAAGGGCCTCGTAAACTACTAGATAGAGTCCACGAGGGCAAGTAAAGTCAAACTTTCTATTACAGGCTTATTGGAACAAATGGGTATGCTTCTAGGTGGCTTTAATCCTAACAGTAATCTCTATATTAGTGTGGACAGTATTCTCAATCCATACAGTTTACTGTGTGATCCCTTGTTTAAACATAAACCTGTGTTTCACGATAGCTTTAACTTGAGAATATTTAAGTCAAGCGAGAATAATTTGCTGCTTGGTCGCGAATAAATTCGAAAGAATTAACGCGGGCCTTTTTTTTTTTGTGGGGTTTGAAATCATCCAATGACATCTCCTGCTCTGGGTGGAGCGAGAGGGCGTGTCAAACTCTTACTTTACCGCGGCCCTGGTACAAGCAATTGATGGAACAGGGTTGGGTTTTAGACAGTAAGAGTCTGACACGCCCTCCCGCTCCACCCAGAGCGGGAGAAATCATTGGATGATATGCCAACCCCAAAAAAAAAACGAGTGTGCTTTAGACTACACGACTAAAGTAAAACTTCTTAAGCTCCATCTCTTCCGTTCGCCTCGCCCGAGCACACTTTTCGTAACGCTCTCGTCACGCATTCACCAGTTTACTCCCCAAGTCAAGCGTGCGTAAGAGCGGTTGCGCACTACGTCCGATACTTATCCGTCAAAATACAGATCTATAGAAAACTCGAACCGAACTCGGATCGGTAGTGCGTAACCTACCATACAAATTGTTCTACGACCACGCCAGACCGTATTTGCACGGATAAATATCGGATAAATATCGGACGTAGTGCGCAGCCGCTCTAAAGGAGTAGGTACTCAATCGTCGACTACATATACCACATCATCGCTTGTCAGGTGAGATGGTCATGAGCCTGTCAATGATACAAAAGCCTACCTGCTCTTTGCACTGTTTGATTAGAAAAAATATATACGATTATATCCGCTGCATAAGGTCTCTACAGAATGCCAAACTACCAAACTAGCACCAAATTGTTAAGGTAGCACCAAGTTGAAGTACAAATAAAGTACATTCCGACCTTCGCCACACATTGAAAGTCCAATTCCTCATACTATCAGATGTAGATCGATTGATAGCGTCAATTTGTGAGAATATTTCAGACTATATCGCAGTTGGCACACCGTGTTTTGTTTTACTTATACCACAGAACACGGAGACACCGATACTAGAGACGGCTTTGTCGTAAGCGTCAGGACCCCTGGACCAATAGAGATATTTGATGTTTAGAAAATACCATAATTTACTACCATTTTGCTACTATTTGATACCTAACTTCAAATATTTAGCCAGCGAAAAAACACGTAAAGAAAGTGGTCAGACATTCTGACATCAGGATGTCTGGACCATTTTTTTTTTTCATAGTTCGAGACAACACAACTCATTTATCTCTTTGTAAATATTTACTACCTTTTTTTAGTACTTCAACATATATTTTTTCGAAATTTTAAAATGTGTAGAATTGACCATGAAACCTTTCAATAACTATTAGCGTTTAGTGATGGCAATACTCGGAGGTTCCTTGCGTGATCGAATCAGGAATGATGATATCCGCAAGAGAACCAGGGCACATAGCCCGAAAAATCGCCAAACTGAAGTGGCAACGGGCAGGACACATTGCTCGCAGAACAGATGGTCGATGGCGCCGAAAATTTCTGGAGTGGCGACCGCGTACCGGAAGACGCAGCGTTGGCAGGCCTCACAAGGTGGACCGATGACCTGGTGTGGGTTGCTAGTAGCCGGAAGACCGTTCGTTGTGGCGACACTTGGGGGAGGCCTATGCCCAGCAGTGGAAGTCTTTGAGCTGAAATGATGATGATAATGTCGTTTAGTAGTATTTTATTGAGGGAATAAAAGCTCAATGTGCATTTATTTTCTTTAACCAACAAGGAATTGCCCTCTGACCGTACATATGAAGTTCTCAGGTCATTGTCGTGATAGCCAATACAAATGTGCTCGTTGACTCAATTTAGAACAGATGAATTCACTGATATATGAGACCAAAATAGCACACAATCGTAAACAATATAATTGCAATCAATGTTCGCAATTCTAAGATTACTGTTGTAAATTGTTTTGATTCGAATCACAGCGGGGAGCTAAAGTTTATTAGTGTAATTACGACATTTACGGTTAAACGTATATTGCAATCTTTGGTTTTTGATTATGTGATATGTAAAATGTAATGCTGTCTTTGGTTACATATTAAGTACAGGTTCTAATTACCAAGCCCACTCACAGGTTTCTATTGCTTTATCAGACATTTAATTGGCAAAGTATTGGGTCCTTACATATGAAAATGGCGTTTTTTTTTTCTCACAAATAGAGAACCTCGTCACTTCTATGAATTAACATATTCATCAATTGCTTGATATTATATCGAATAATGACCGTCATAGACAACTGCCAATAGTAAAAAAACCTTATTGCTTATAGTTTTATAAACAACAAAAAATACCTTAAAAATGACTCTTCTTTTTAACCGACGCGCGACGAAAACAAAAGGAGGAGGTTCTCAATTCGACCGTATTTGTTAGCAGAAATTACCACTATATTTGTTTCAACTTAGCCAAAACTTATTTTTGTTGCTTAATCTAAGTGGCATACGTCATCTTAGTTTTTAATCATTATTGCATAAAAGTTTTAAAACATTAGTGTTCATAGTTGTTAAATAAACTAAGAAAATGTTAGTATGAAAAATGCAACTTCTTTAAAATTCTCCATACAAAACGCTGATTTCGGACCTAATATTATCTAAAGCCATCATCATTCTCCTGCCCTTATCCCAATTTATTTGGGGTCGGCGCAACATGTCTTTTTCTTCCATACTCCTCTATTAGTCGTCATCTCTGTAGTCACTCCCTTTTTACCCATATCCTCTTTCACACAGTCCAACCATCGTTTCTTTGGCCTTCCCCTACTCTTATAGCCATCCACATCCATACAGAAAACTTTCTCACGACATTTTCTTCATTCCTCCGCATCACATGCCCATACCACGATATTATCTAAAGCCATTGTAAGAAAATATTATAATCAATCAAATTGAAAAAAATACAAATAAATATTTGTGACTCGCACTGGAAAATCACAAAATAAAATAAATTACTAACTAGCCACAACAACTAACTTATAATAAAAAAAAATAACATAAGAACAATATGAAAAAGACAGGTGCGAGTCCAAAACGGCTCCTTACTCAGCATAATGCTGCGATATTAAAAAAAAACTATTGTCGTATTAGAAACTGTTTTCTCGTGACCTCGCTCCCCTACCACTTATCGATTACGAAGCTTTCTAATAATAAAATATAATTCATAATCAAATCAGTAGGTACATCCAGGATTTTTTTTACAAACATATATATGTATATACGAACAAACAATTTTACCTCTTTACAATATTAGTTTAGATGTAGTAACTAAAGAGAGTTTACTATTAATTTACTTGAGCACTTGCTCAGGTATTCTGTATGTTTGTCAATCAGCATAGTAATGCAGCAACATGAATATCCCAGATTATATTCCTGGCACTGTTGATACAGACAATCCAATTTCACAATTCAAGCCGGTGTATTCTGGTCCACAATACAGACCACACTATTGGATTATGTCTGCTGACTCCTGCAACAACTACACACTTGCTAGCACAGCACTAGCTACAGTTAGCTAGTGCTGTGCTAGCCAGTGCATACCTAAATTAAATCTGTCCGTCTCTCTGTCTGTCCGTCGTCTGTCACAAAATTTTGTCCCGAAGAATTTTTTAACTTCCCATTAATCTGTAAACTTGAAATTTGGTGAGAATGTTTAATATTACATATATTTTACTAACAAATACCAATATTAGGTACGGTACCTACCCTAAATGTGTGAAATCCGACACGCACTTGACCGGTTTTGCCTCCTCATGTTTCTACATTACAATTGAATTAAATACAATATTTTATCCAGCTAAAAAATAGGAAATCTCCAAACAAAACCTGCAACCAAATTGAATTAATTCACGCTGCACGTTTTATCAAAATCTGACAAGAGCTTATTGCATGTTTTCGTTTTGTGAGCGCGTCGACGCCGACGTATTTATTGAATTTCGTTATGCATATCACTTGAACATGCACTGCATACTAAAATGGCTTTGTTTGAGCCGGTTTGAGGTGAGCTTGAATCTGATTCGTGTGGACATACAGTGGTCAGGAGAAGAATATAAATATTTTTACTGGCTTCTGCCAGCGGCTTCGCCCGCGTGTTATATTACTTCCCCCACTATGAATTATAGCCTATGTGCTATTTCAGACTATAATCTATCTCTATGCCGAATTTCATCCAGAACCGTTCAGCCGTTCTGGCGTAATTGAGTAGCAAACATCCATCCGTCATACACCTACGTTTCGTCTATGGCGTGTAGTGGTGCACCACACCCTAGACATATATTTATTGTCTATGGTTGTCTTTGATGTGACCAGAAATGAGATCGCTAGGCAATTAGTTTAGTTTTATTTTATTTTTGCTTGGATACTAGGCTTTTGTAAATTAATGTGCGTTTGTAATCTGTGCAAAATAAATAAATAATTTTTCTTTCTTACTTTTTTTTCTTTCATCCATGAATCCAAACTTTCGCATTTATAATATTAGTAGGATATGTGGACAGGAGTAGAGTATAAATATGTTTTTATTATTATTGACAGACTCACGTTTGACCTCTATCTCACCTGATGGTAAGCAAAGATGTGGTCGACGATGGAGCACGTTTGCCTAGAAGTAACATAGTTATTCTTGACTTCAAGACTTGTCTGTACGGTGGAGGTCTGCCCCGCTTGGGTGGAGCACCGCCGTGTGCTCGTGGATGCGATAGGTGGCGGCGACCTCTCGTGCCCGGCCCTGGTTCAGGCCATGGTACGGAGCGAGAGGGAATGGGAAGCAGTCTCCGCCTTCTGCAAAGCAGTAATGCTCGCGAAGGCGGAGGCGGGACGCGTGAGGGAAGCTCAACGGAGTGCCCGTCACGGCCCCGGCCACCGCAGGAGAGGTACTGGGCGTACTGGGCGTAAGACGTCGCGAGAAGATCTCCGGCCACCGTAGACCCGGGCCTGCGGACGGCGAGCAGTGGGTAGCTCGCCGTCCGATCAGCACCAGGCCCGTGAGTCGACGGCGCATAGTGTTCCACGCGTGCCTCAAAGAGATTAGTGTCAGCCACCACTGACGGGGCCCATCGTGGCCGGTGCCTGCATGCCTAGGGGTAGCGGATAAATTCTGAAAATGAGTTACCGCACCCGTGGGCACTCGGACAGGGAAGGAACAGGGGTGGGTTTTAGTCAATAAGAGTCTGATACGCCCTCCCGCTCCACCCAGAGCGGGAGAAGTCATTGGATGATTTCCCACCCCACCAAAAAAAAAAGACCTGTCTGTAGCAGGTTGTGGCAGATTGTGTTGTATATACTCGTAGCTAGTGTTATATAGTTAATTGGAAGGTAAATAATTACATTCTGCTAAATTAGACAATTAGTAGTCAATTTGCTAAACAATTAATTTCTCTGTCTTTATCTAGGACATTCCTAGGTATATGAGTCGAGTAACAATACCTAATGGTGTACTATTGTTACAAATTGGACTAATGTTAGCGCTTGTTACCTATTTTACATTTATTGAGTGCCCTAATTCAAACTAGAGATAGGCACGAGAGTTTTAATTGTCTTTACTTTACTTAGTTATTATTTATATAATACTAGCTGACCCGACAGACGTTGTCCTGACGCGAGAAGTTTAAATAGTCGTTAAGTTTTCTGAAATTTTCCAATTTTCTGCGCTAATTTCTTAATATTTTCTTTCATAAGAACCTTCTCCTGACAATAACAAACACAACAAAACAAGAATTAGCGAAATCGGCCCAACCGTTCACGCGTGACCAAGGAAATAGGGATTCATTTGTATATCATTCATTCTCCTGCCCTTATCCCAATTTATTTGGGGTCGGCGCAACATGTCTTTTTCTTCCATACTCCTCTATTAGTCGTCATCTCTGTAGTCACCCCCTTTTTACCCATATCCTCTTTCACACAGTCCAACCATCTTTTCTTTGGCCTTCCCCTACTCTTATAGCCATCCACATCCATATACAAGACTTTCCTCACGACATTTTCTTCATTCCTCCGCATCACATGTCCATACCACGACAACCGATTTCCACACAATTTTTCAGTCAGCGGTGCCACTTTCAGACTTCCTCTTATATACTCATTCCTAATTCTATCCATGCGCGTAACACCACACATCGCTCTTAGCATTCTCATCTCAGCTACATGCAATTGCTTTTCATTCATCCCTTTTGTGGCCCAACATTCTGAACCATACAAGACAGCAGGTCTGACCATTGTTTTATAAATCTTCCCCTTAAGTTTTAGGGGAATGCGGGAGTCACAGATAGTCCCGGTGACCTGCCGCCATTTCATCCATCCAGTGTTAATTCTGTGCTTAACAGTCCGATCTATTTCGCCATCGCTTTGCACGAGTGAACCGAGATACCGAAAATCGGAGCAGACTGGGAGAAGCGCGCCATCTAGCACTACAGCTTCAGAACTGGAGAGACCGCCGAAATCGCAGAACATGTATTCAGTTTTGGTTCTGCTGATTTTCAAGCCAACTTTCTCCAGCTTCTGTTGCCACTTCTCCAATCTGCTCTGGATCTCAGGTCCATCTTCACTGACCAGAACAATGTCGTCGGCAAACAGCATGCACCAGGGTGCCTCTTCCTGTATTTCCGACGTAAGAGCGTCCATAATCAACAGGAAGAGGTAAGGACTTAAAGCCGACCCTTGATGCAAGCCTACAGCCACACTGAACTCATCGGTGTTGCCAGCAGCCGACCGGACGTAGGTACTAGATTGTCTGTACATAGCACGAATCAACTCAACATACTTCCCAGGCAAACCTTTCTCTTTCAAGGCCCACCACAACACATCCCGAGGTACCCTATCATACGCTTTCTCAAGATCAATGAACACCATGTGCAAGTTCTTGTGCACACGTCTGTACTTCTCGCACAATTGACGGAGAGCGAAGGTGGCGTCCATCGTCCCTCGACCTGGCATAAACCCAAACTGGTTCGGGGTAATCTCACTCTCCTCTCGCAATCTTTTCTCTATCACTTTCTCCCATACTTTCATAGTATGTGACATGAGCTTTATCCCTCGATAGTTGTTGCAGTCCTGTACATCCCCTTTATTCTTGAAGATGGGCACTAGCGAACTATTGCACCATTCTTGTGGGATCACTTCTTCATACAACAACTTATTGAAGAATAAAGTCAGCCACATACATCCATCCTCTTTTAAACACTTCCATACTTCTACTGGTATGTCATCAGGGCCCATGGCCTTTCCATTTTTCATACATTGAACTGCCCTTCTTACTTCTTCCATGCTAATTTCTCTCACCAAACCCATATTTACTTGTACCTCTTTGAGCACACCATTCCATTCATTCTCTTCGTTCATCAACTTTTCAAAATAAACCTTCCATCGCTCTTTTATTTCGTCATCTTTCGACAAGACTTTACCGAGTTCATCTTTCATACATTTTATGTGCATTATATCCCTCGTTCTCCTTTCTCTTAATTTTGTAATCCGGTAGAGCTCCTTCTGGCCTCTAGGGCTGTCCAGTAAATCATATAAATTTTCCTGCGCCTTAGCCCTGGAAACTGCAACCGCCTTTTTTGCCTTCCTCTTCCATTCTTTATAAATTTTCTTTTTCTCTTCTCTCAAATTATCATTTCCGGTTTCTACATTCTGCCATACTTTAAACGAAATTTTCTTTTCTTTTAGCATCTTTTGCACATCTTCATTCCACCACCATGTATCATGTATTCATTTGTATATATACTGGCTTAATTTTTAACAAAGAATCTAAATATATATATATATACAAGAGCAAGCGGCATACAAAAGGAAGGCATAAAACTCATTGGGCATAGAAAAAGTCGTCCACATCGCCGTCAAAGGGATAATTGCCCAGAACAATGGCAGCATTGCCACGATAAATGGCAAAGCTGATTTTTGAGCCGAGTACTTATTACTAAGTTGATTTTATTTTAGGCACTTATAAATTAAATGGGTATAAATATTGAATTGAAGACTAGGTAGGTGTACTCCTTCACGGTTAACCTGTGCACTTTATTATTCAAATCAAATAACAAACTGGTAGCAGTATCATCCATGGCTGAGGCAGGCAAATTATAACTTATCACAGTTATCACTTACAACAGTTACAACCGTTTGAGCTTCAAAGCTGTGGGTGGATAACTTTGATAGGATATGAATATAAACTGCGAATAGACAAGGCTAGCTGTTCACGATAACGAACTAAGACTAACATGGCTCTAACAGATCATAAATATGTTACCAATACGCCAAGCAAATCGAAAGTTAGCCTAATTGCGTTTGACTTGCGAGTCTATAAACCTTTAGACTACCATAACGACTGTTCTGTCTATCGATCTGAAAATATACGATAGTATGTAATGGTTTATTTCTAGACTAGCGATCCAGCTTCACACGGGAGCTAAATTATTCGAATGACACATAGCACCATCTAGCGTCCTAAAGCAATTGTGACCGTCGAAAGTTATTGTTCCCTCAGGATCAGTACTTTTTTTCTGGATGAGAGGTACCTACCCTATAGCCTTTTCTGTCCCCTATAGCCTTTTCTGTACCCTATAGCCTTTTCTGTACCCTATAGCTTTTTCTGTACCCTATAGTCTTTTCTGTAACATATAGCTATTTCTGTACCCTATAGCCTTTTCTATACCCTATAGCCATGTCTGTACCTCTTTTTTTTCTTTTTTTTTACCCCTGTACCCCTGACAACGTATATATGCACAATTTCATGATGATCGGTTCAGTGATTTAGGTGTGAAAATGTAACAAACAAACTTACTGTCGCATTTACAATATTAAGTAGTTAGGACATACCAGATCATAACAGATATAACATTTTTATCGTACGATCAAACCGTACACCAGTAGTATCAATTTGTCATTCACTGCATCGCCTTTATTAACTAAGTTTGCTAAGCACCAATATTACATACTATCCACCCACATTTACCATAAAATTCACAAACAACTCAGCATACAAGACCTCAACAGACACAAACTGAAATGTAAAGTCACTGAGTGGCTTCTACACCAGGACTACTCTTACACCGAATCCTTACTCAACTACATCACCTAGATACATAGTACCTACTCACCTTAATACTCAGACTCACCTCCCTCACAAAATTTTAAAGTGTTTGTTTACTGTCGTTAATTTTATTGCTGTCATTATTTAATGTTATAATTTGTGATTAATTTTATAATGGTGCCTAATGAATTTTAAAATCTGTAATTAATTTTTTATGGTTATTAATTTTATTATTGTATTAATTATTGCTACTTTTTTATTATTTATTAAACTAATTTTGAATATATCTTGGCGACAATATGCTCCACTATTGAGTGGAGCATAGGTATTGTCGCTAAGTCGCCCGTTGGGTTGTCTTATTGTAAACTGTCTCTCAAGATACAGGTAACCCTAGTTTGAGAGACAGGGTTTGTACTCAATGGTTACATTCCTGATCTTTAGTACGTATAAGTAATAGTGTTAATGTAACCTTTTATTTTTGTGCAAATAAAAACTATTATTATATTATTATTATTTATGTCGTAACGACCTAAGGGCGATTTTATAATGCAGGTATTAGCGGTGATGTGAAGTTGACCGTTGACTGTACCTACAGCATAATAAAAGGCAAGTTACATATAATGACTACAATGTCAATATCAAACTGTCAGTTGCAGTAGGTGGAACCTTGTTAAGAATCCTCAGGAATATGCCCTATAAGGCGTGGCGTTGCTTTGGGTTCCAGATTGGTCTTTCAAGAGGTAACGGGCCCCACCGGGGTGGTTTTAATGAGGTCTCTTCATGCTCCCTGGTCTTTTCCGCAAGATTCCAGGTGTCTTTTGAAGGTTTCCCTCAAAAACAAAAAAAAAGGGTTACAAGGTGACAAAGCCTCTAAGACAGAATACAGCGAGTTCTTAGTAAAGCCTAAAGCTGTAATTCGCATTTGGTTACGAAAAGTTACTGCCAAAGAGTCTCCAAAATACTATCGTATTTTACAACTTCTACCAAAAGAACTTAGGTACTTGACAATCCACAAACTAATTACCTACCACGTAAAAGCTATAAATACCATTTTCATTCTTTTTAACAAATTCAACATTATCAAGTAGGTACATACTCACAGCCGTACTACCGGCCGTCAATTAAAACTTTACGACAATGTCACTAATCTCTTGAGAGAACGCGTGACATCCATGTAAGGCAACTTAACTGTAACTTAAGACATGATAGCCTTAATTCCTAGTACGAATCTACGAGGCAAAGGTGTGTGTGGGCGTATCGCGAACTTTTTTGTTGGATCTAGTCTGTTGGATAAAAAAAAGACTAATTTTATTTGCGTCTGGTTTCTGATTTAATCGATGGTAGATACTTCGATTCGAAAATGCGTACTTAACAACTCAAGAAAAACATTTCAATACAGTTCAGCTAAGGAGTGGGATTCCCTACCGGACTCTGTGTTTTCTGATAGCTACAACCTCGGGACCAGGTTGTTACGTTAACTTACACTCTAAATTTTGGGCTATATATCGAGGCAAAGGCTCAGCTGACTGCCAAAAAGTTGGGAATCCTAGCAAAGGTGAAACGGTACCCACTTCACGCCGGAACGCGGACGCTGGGAGTCTTTAAGTCAAGAGTGAATAGATTACTTCCAAAAAATAAAACTGTTGTAGATATATATTTTTAACAGTTCAAAGATGGTATTACAAGAAAGGGAAGCAAATATTGATTTGGACCCTGACAGAGAAGACGTTAATTTATATTTGTAGATCTAATGACACTAAAGAGTAAGAAGTTAGTGTGTCTACCTCATGTTCAACTAAAGCAAGAAGATCCTGTCAAAAATAAAATTATATGTGTAGAAGCAGACGTGGTGGTACAAATATAATTATGAATATAGAAACACCTCACTCTAAAGCATTCACTGAAGCTCCAAATTATACTCTCAAAGTAAATCGTAATTGCTTATTTGAAGTCGTACAGCATCTTAGAAGATTAGATCGTATTAAGCTCTAGTTACAGCAATAAATAAAGTGCAAAATCTATTCTCAATAAAACAGAAAATTCAACAATAAACTTTCTACAATCCAACGACCATACAGCTACAATCCTAATAATGGCGTCACTTACACTGCGACACAGAGAATCGTGATCAATCGACACAAATTTCCTCTACACTCAAATATTTTGAATTCTTCGCAGGCAATTTCGCAACACGGAAAGCAGACCTGGTAATTTACGTGGACCCTGTAACCAAAGGCTAAGCACCACACACCCACTAACCTAGGAATTGATTACACATAAAATCAACATTACTTCTAGCTGATCTGCGAGTAAAATAGGACTATGCATTAGCTGGGCTTATAAATCATTCAAATCTTCGGGCGTTAGGATTGTTAGACAGTTAGTTTTAGCCGGATATTCGGCATTTTAGAGTCCTGTCCGGTCTAATATTTCATGTGCGGGATGTCCGGTTTCGTTACGGCTTTTTTGCTGTAGAATGTTACCTTTGGCCTTCTGTAAAGGCTTCAATTTTGCTCTGTGTGTACGGCTAAATTTAATTCCACGTCGGACTTTTCTATATACGGAATATACGAGCACAGTAAAAGCCGTCCTGAGCTAGGGACGAAGTTACTAATATGAAAAGGATTGTATTAAAAGTTTTAGAATTGCATTGTATCCAGTGAGATGAAACGCCATTCTGGACTCACTCTAACAATGGATTATGCAAAATCTACATTAGATTCACTAATACAATTCTAAAAGTTAATTTTTCATTTCTATCTGCCACGCGAGATTTAACATTCACTAAATTACGTGTCTAAGCCCAAATTCGAAATCTAACAAATTTTCTTCGCCAGGTGGCTTGTGATTCACAGTTGTACAAGCACAGATTGTTACAAAGTATTTAATCTGTGGCACAGCCTCGTGTAACCGCACGCACGTGCTGGCCCATTGTATTGCGGTTTTTCTTACATGTCCATTATTGTACATACACAATGATCTGCAATTTGTTCCATAGCCTTTACTTTTGCTGTATTTATATTTCCTGCTTAATTAAAATTATTGATTGTTTGTGTCTCTACGTGGTTAATGACGGTCAGACCACATAAACATAAATTAAACCAACGTTCAAAAGTTTAAACAGCAAACTAAGCCAAGCACAAAGGATTTTATCTCCAAACATCGACAATTCTAGAACAACTAAACCAGTCTAACAAGCACATATCATTAACAAATATCTTACTTCTGAGCGATCTGTTAACCTGGTACCAATTAGTTTAATTGCTACTATGATACCCCAATACGACTCACAAAAACATACCTAGAAGATAGAACTATAGATAGAATTAAGTCTAACTGACACAAAACGCCTTATGAGTAGGTATCAATCGTACTTACATACTAACCCACATAATTCAGATGTCTGTTCTGACCAATCAGCGGGCGAGTTCTCTTGGCATGCGCAAACGCAGCTAATACAATCACCGCGGCCCGATCGCACGCGATTCGTTCGTAATCAATTAAGAGTATCCTATAAGTGCGTACGAAATTAATGGATTTGTTGCGGTGATTTTTGTGATGAAAAAACAATGGCAACGACACTGAATTTTTTGTAGATTGGCGCTGTGTGGTAGAGACTTTTAGTAAATAGGTATACACTGACTTTTTGCTGTCCCTCCATCTTTTTACTGTTATTAAAATGTTTATTAATCCCACGAAGACAGCGTTGGAAGGCTGATCAATGACCTGGTGAGGGTCGCGAGTAGCCGATGGATGCGAGACGCACAGGATCGGTTGATGATTACTCCCACGTAGGATCAGAATTCTTTAGTTTTCTGCTCCACTTCGCACTCATTGAACATGTCAAACTTCATTTTGACATGTTCATTGACATCATTGCTTATTGTCCATAAATCTAACCACATGGCAGCATCTAACCCATATTTTAACTACAGTTTCTTCAAACCTCCTTTTAAGTCAAACCAGCGTTTTGTTTTAGAATCAATTGTTGAACTTCGATCACACACAGTTAAAGAAAACATGTTGTTTTAAAATACATAAAACTTTTTTACAAATAAATAGAACCGACTTCAAAAAAGTGCAAGCTAACTTTAATTTCGGAAATCGGTGTTTCTGGTTATGTTTTTTCGTTTTTTTGACACCGACTTAGGGAATTCAGTTAACACTACATAGACATACGATCGCAGCAATCGCAGTTGATTTGCTGTTTTTTTTTTGTGAAGAGTTCCGTTGTCTGTCTCCGAAACTAATTATCAGATCTATATAAAATTTAAATGGAACCATTTTGGAATAAACCCTTAAAATAGAATTTTGCAAATCCGTTTTTATATGACGGAGTTATGCCCGAACATACACATCCGAGTTGATAACCTCTTCCTTTTTGAAGTAGGTTAAAAATCAATAAAATTACACGAACATAAGCAAAAAAAATAAAAAAAAAACAATATCTTCATTCTACGAATGAGTACCTACATCCATAGTCATTTGATATTCTGTGAACTATAAGTCTTTACTCGCATTTCTAGCTAGAAATTGAAAAGAAAACATCGCAGTTTCTATGATAATATAATAGTGAAACAAAAACCTACTACTATCAGATATTAAATCTTCTTGCGCCAGTAACATTGAATCATAGAAATAGGAAAGATAAGCTTAGTAACTGTCCTACAGAATATTTTTATAATAAAAACGTTCTGCATGTTTTGTCGTTCTGATAAACTGTAATTATGATGAAACTGTGACAAGTATTTTTTTTTGTTAGGGTGAATCATCAAATAACTTCGCCCGCTCTGGGTGAAGCTGGACGTCGTCTCTTACTTATTTTTGGGATGGGAAATCCTACCACTCTGGGTGGAGCGGGAGGGCGTGTCAGACTTACTGACTAAAACCCACCCCTGTTCCTTCCTTGACTGAGTGCCCAGGGGCGCGGTTACTCTGTTACGAATTTATCCGAGCCCCTTGGCATGAAGGCATTGGCCATGATGGGCCCCGTCAGTGGTGACTGACATCTCTTTGAGGCGCGCGTGGAACACTACCGTTCTTCGACTCTCGATCCTGGCAGGTGACAAGGACATGTCGTGGAATTTGTCACATCTCTCATACAAAACTGGATAAAATCTCACGTCTTGTTACTGAATTGTTTAACAGTAGCGACCCAATTTATATCTCAGTTTCCTTAATTGTTCGATTGCAATTAATGCAATTAAAGGAACTAGAATTAATTGGTACTTTGAATTATTTAAGTTCTAAATGTTAATTAGAAATTGTTTATCATATCTAATTAACATCTATCGCTTTCTCTCTAAATGTGTTTTGTAGTAATGTTCTTATTGCGACAATACGACCACTAATTGGCATAGAAATATTTCTACGAGTAATAATAATATTTGTAGAATTATTTACATAAAAGTAGTCCATAAACAGTTCTATTTACCGACTTCAAAAATTCGGAATAACTTTAACTAATAACTTTTAATTTCGGAAGTCGGTGTCAAAAAACGAAGACACAAAACCTGAAATACCGACTTCCGAAATTAAGGTTATTTTGCACTTTTTTTGGAAGTCGGTTCTATTTAAAAAAAAAGTTTTTATCCGTCTTGAAAACGCTTTATAAGAGCTTATCTGCTGATGTTATGCACATTGCACACCTCTTTTCCTATTCCTATATCTATTCCTCCAAGAATTTAAAAGGCTTGACAGTTATATAAGATCTTTTGTAAAAAGATTCTCATACAAGATAAGCTATGTAACTGATCGCTTCATTAATAACACTACTCGGTAGGTAGGTGCTGTAATATACATACCTATATATGCGCATGAGTGCCTGTGTGGTCGCAACTTTTGTCCACGATACAATCACCTTAAGCTTTCGTCACACATACTGCGAACGGAAGATATAAAATTACGAATTTCAACAATAGGTAGAAGAGATTATGTAAAATTTAAATTGCTTGTGCCTTATATTGTAAGCTACATACGTTTTGTGAACCAAACATTTGCGAGGTTACACATTATACAACAAATATTAGGCAACATGTTGACTGATATTAGACGTTCATTTTTTTTTATTTTATTTATTAATTTTTATTCATGACCATAGATTCAAATCTTTCAATCGGATACATAGTAATTAGGTACAAGAACATTTCTTTTTCCATTAGAATGAAGATGCAACACATTCTAATGTATTTTGCAGTATATGGCAACAAATGTGTCGAGTCAGCCTTCTCGGCAAACTTCGCTGAAGTACTCAATACTACAATAAAATTCTCAGCTCCATTTTACCGAGATCGCGCCTGTTTCAATGATTCTACATATTGTCCAGTTGCGTAGACACTTGAGTTACAAAACTACACCAATTTTACATCACAATATCCACTAGGAATCAATAAGTGAATAATTAAAACAGCTACTGAACTACACTCGAGGAAATCCCGCCAAAAACTCCTATTAGACGTTCAAAACTTCGAATGTCGCCAGATTCAAATAATACTTACATAATTATGTCGGCAAGGCATCATGTGCAAAGGCCTAGCTCGTGAGGTCTCAGCTCGAAAAAAGAAAATTGAACATTTATAATTGTGGAATTTTGTACTAAATTTTTCTAATTTTTTTGTACCAATAGATATTGCTATTTAAAGTTTTAGAGTTTTATAATTCACCTCATTAAAATTTGTATATTAACAGATTTTGATACAGTGAAACTGTTAAGAAGTGCAAAAAATATATATATAAAATAGCGAGGTGTGCGGGATGGGCCCGCACTTGGAAAAAACTATCATGCAGCCTGCTGAAAATTCATAGTTAGTTATGAAATGCGGCTTCTGTACGCTAATATTATATTATTTATGCCTAGGTCTCAAGAGAGAGGAGCTCGTGGCTAAAGTAATTACAGCCGCACGGGTCGATACATCAGGTTAAGCTATGCTTGCCGGGGTTGGTCCATGGATGGGTGACCATCTTAACATACTGAGACTCCTCCGTGCCTCGGAAAGCACGTTAAGCCGTTGGTCCCGGCTGTCAGTCGTGATTCGTGGATCTTTGACAGTCGTTACAGGTCGTCAGAAGCCCGAAAGTTTGACAACCAGTCTTACCAAGGGGTATCGTATTACCCAGTAACTGGGTTGTGGAGGTCAGATAGGCAGTCGCTCCATGTAAAATACTGGTATTCAGCTGCATCCGGTTAGACTGGAAGCCGACCCCAAGATAGTTGGGAAAAGGCTAGGCAGATTAATTATGCTTAGGTCTACTTTTTGTCTCAGTCTCCTCGGGTCTAGTGTACAACTGTATTCTATTGCATATTTACCACTTTTAAAAACAATGACATTGATACCAAAACGAATCTTATAGATAGCTTTGGCATTTCTGGGGCAGTAGAACGGATATCCTAACCAGAATAGCATACATTTCTAATCTGTGACGTAACTTGGATCACCCGAAATACTCGTACCATCCCATCTAAGTAATTATCTACCTACCTGCAACTTACAATAATTCTATGTAACAACACATAGGTCGTGGGTCATATCCCACTCTCTATGTGACAAAGCCTTACCCGACCCACAGTGGGCCACGAAGCACGAGTCTCACGCCATGCCACTCCAACCTTACGCATTTTACATAACCACTGTATGTAGTTACTACCTACATATACTTCATATTCATATAAGTTTATGCAATAGGTACAGAATCAGATAGTCCGATTAAGACAGTTGTGTTATTTGCAATGCTTATTGGCGGTAATATCAATGTTATTGAGTAATTCACGGACGAAAAAACATAGGTACTAGGTACCCTGGCCATTCAATGAAGCAGGAAATTGTACGGCATACTGTAGGCTGACAGCGCTTGTAAAAACATAAATTAAGATATTTTTAATGTTATTAACATGAGATATCTAATTAAATGCATGTAGGTACAGTTAACAGCAAAAGTAAATAACAACACTGATGCAACCTTAATGTCGTTTTTAATTTATTTATAAACTTCATATACAATAGTGGTACAGGCGGACTTAATGCTGCAGACATTCTCTACCAGTCAACTTTTAGGTTAAAGACTACTCTGTGATAGGACAAAAACAAATAAAAAATAAAAAAAATGTTTAAAATCGAAATAACTAAACTAATAAAATACGTAACTTTTTGCTAAATAATTAGTTAGTTGATTACAGTCATCATTTTTTAATGTTGTTGTTAAAAACTGATTTTAATATATTGGGTACCTATGAAATTGGCGTTTTTCTCACAAATAGAGAACCTCGTCACTTCTATGAATTAAAATATTTATCAATTGCTAAATATTCTATCGAATAATGACCGTCATAGACAACTGCGAATCGTAAAAAACCTTATTACTTATAGTTTTATACAAAAAAAAAAATACCTTAAAAATGACTCCTCTTTTTGTTAGCAGAAATGAAACCACTATGTATTTTAACTTAGCCAAAACTTATTTCTGTTGCTTAATTTAAGTGGCATACGTTATCTTAGTTTTTAAAACATTAGTGTTCATAGTTGTTAAATAAATCAAGATAATGTTAGTGTGAAAAATGCAACTTCTTTAAAATTCTCCATACAAAACGCTGATTTCATAGGTCGGGACCTAATATTTGGGAACATAAAACTTGCTTGGGGCTTGGGTTGTGCTTGGGTTGCATAAATAACATAAAAATCTTTTGTCTTCTTGTCTATTTAATCTTAAATTACCGAAAATATCTTCGACTTTCGCTGCTAACAGTACTCTCAATTCTTAATTACTAAGAAGCAACATAATTATCATAATGGAATGTACGTTTTCTTAGATCTACGGAAGTTGTGTTGTATGGGAAATGGATTACAATTTCTCGTAGTCTCGTAGACGGTGGGTCAGTAAAAACGTGAGTTACGTCAACCGAGGCCTGCTCCCGTTTCACGTAGGTACGTGCCCGTTTGTTTCAAGCTCAAAACTTAGCTACTTTTGTAACGGTTTGGTACTGCAATGAAATGGCTGAGCTTTGAAACTGTTTCTGGTATAAAGTTGCGGTACTTATTTTGTAATTAACTAATTTATAATTGGCAAAGCTCAGTTGACACCTCATTTCAAGATCATTTCATAACGCCCGATAACGCTCAAACTACCAGGTAATCTAAAGTAGATCATAAATCTGCCTAGCCTTTTCCCAACTATCTTGGGGTCGGCTTCCAGTCTAACCGGATGCAGCTGAATACCAGTATTTTACATGGAGCGACTGCCTATCTGACCTCCACAACCCAGTTACTGGGTAATACGATACCCCTTGGTAAGACTGGATGCCAGACTTTCGGGCTTCGGGACCCGGGATGTAAAGACGGTCACCCATCCATAGACCAACCCTGGCAAGCATTGCTTAACCTAATGGATCGACCCGTGCGGCTGTTATTACTTTAGCCACGAGCTGAATGTATAAAACTGAAATAATAACAATAGTCCAGACAGTCGTAGGCAAAGTCACGTGACAATTCTCTCCGCAGGTAATGTCATTGCCATCAACATTGTTATAATAAGCGTTTGGCGTGAACGCTAAGGCTAGCCGCAGACTTGTGATTTTTGTCACCGTGACTTTTTGTTACCCAGTCGAGTACTATGAAGATACAAGGGAGTGCGCTGATCATGGTGACGTGACAATACGGTGACAAATAGTTCCTAGGTGACTGAATTTTGAAGGATACTGACGTAGGTTAGAATATAGAGTTTCAAATTTTCCTTGAAACAATCTTTTAGTGTTTATGGGATGCACCCAGTAGCGTTTTTTCGTTTCATTTTTCTTCTTCTTATTTGTTGCAATCTGTACGAAATCCATTTCAAGAATGAGCGCGTTTTGTTGCCCAGTGACTTTTCAAGTGGGCGCATCGTGAGTGACAGTAGGTAACAGCGACAAAAACTCACGGTGGCAAGAAACACAAGTCAGCGATAGCCTAACAGAAAAATTATTTGTCTAGCTGCCGCTAGCTTTCGGACTCAGCATGTCTTCATCCACTCAGCTGTGTAACTTCAATGCTCAAATCACAGCCTCATTAGCAAAACACCCATACATCATTAATGTGAAATAGCACACGCAAGACACCATAAACAAACACCAGTTCAATCAAACCAAAGCTATTTCAGAGCAAGACTAACAAACTATCTTGCTTCACTCACGGCACGCAATATCTCAATTTGTCTTGATCTAGATAAATGCACCAAATCATCGAAACAGCTTGACTTGGGACCGGTCTCGTAGAGCACGGATAGCGGGTGATGTAACGGGGGACAAGTTTCGCTTTGCGTTGTTCATGAAACACACGGCTTTTTATTTTAACTGGGCTCATAATAGTATGCTTCCTGTGCAGCTATGTGCTGCACAGTCTAGTAGTAGTCTCATTCCTCTGTATCATGTGATTTAGAGAATGAGACATTAACCAAGAACATTGATAGAACATCATCTAAGAAATATGACTCAATAAAGAGACCGGTTTTTGGATGTTTATGCTTAGCTGCCCATATCGAGTCTTTTGGAGCATTAATTTACAAATAAATCTTAGTGCTGAGGCTATAGACAAGTGTCATTCGATTAGCGAAAGTGTGGCGACGGCTATTGTCAAAAATGACGATGACAGGTAAGAGCGATCTAAATGTCACGTAATCAATCCCTTACATTGTGATATTTTGACAATCGATATCGCTGATATAATGATACTTTGTCTAGAGCCTCTCTGGTCAATGGGAAATAGTCACTAGTAAGTAGTGTCAGCTTCACACCCTCCGCTCCCGCCCCCGCTTTCAGTGTAGCCTCGCCTCAGAAACTAAAGTCACAACTTCCCGAGAATTTCTGTCTTTGTATCTGATTTCGTAACATTTCCCGTCACAATGATAATTTACGCGGCTGTAATTAATAAAAGGAATTATCGAACGAATCATTATGAAATTACATCGCTTTGTTTCGACGAACCGGTTGTAGGTACCTATAAGTTGTGTTAATTGGTGCCGGTGACCCATTTCAATAAGTTTAATTAGAAAGCATTGTACTTAATCAAATATTCAAATGAGATTGCAACAATGTTTAGTGCGCGAGATAATTGTTGAGTCCCGGTTGGAAGGTCGTGGGTTTAAACCTGTTAGTAAACAATTGGAGTTAAAGCTGGTTTAATTGTGTTGGTAGAAAATTTTAATTATGCGGTTTACGGCTCCTAGGGACGCCTCATAGGGCGTGACAAAGTGACACCGATGTGACCACCATTTTTCACAGAAATGGTTTTACAGATTTTGTGCGTTAAATAAATCATCGCTGTTGTATTGTCCAATCGTAACTGTCTGCGGGAGCTTTTAGGATGTGTTGATACCTGCGACTTACTCGAACTGGCTCGAACCGGATTTACCTATGATACCTTTTTTTTTTTTTGGCGTGGTGGGCAATCATCCAATGACATCTTCCGCTCTGGGTGGAGCGGGAGAGTGTGTCCGACTCTTACTGACTAAAACTCACCCCTGCTCCTTCCCTGCCTGAGTGCCCAGGGGTGCGGTAACTCATGTTGAGAAATTATCCGCTACTAGGCATGCAGGCACCGGCCACGATGGGCCCCGTCAGTGGTGGTTGACAACAACTCTTTGAGGCGCGCGTGGAACACTGCGCGCCGTCGACTCACGGGCCTGGTGCTGATCGGACGGCGAGCTGCCCACTGCTCGCCGTCCGCAGGCCCGGGTAATTAAACGTCTTATTATTTTTAATTTTTTTATTAATGATTAAAATATAGATACTTACATAACAGAGTATTACATATAATATTATATGCTACATACCACAGAAACCTTTGATGGCTTATATATGGCTAGTGAGTTCGGAATAACGAAATCTAAGACTATTAATTAGATTTAAACAAACAAATAAAAAAAAACTAATATTATAAATACGAAAGTTTGGATGAATGGAGGTTTGTTACTCAATCACGCCAGAACGGCTAAACGGATCTGGATAAAATTTGGCATAGATATAGATTATAGTCTGGAATAGCACAAAGTCTATGATTTATAATAGGGGAAGTACCTACTAATTCCATGCGGGCGAAGCCGCTGACAGAAGCAGTAAATCATAATTTCTTCCCACATAAAATCTGCCTGCTTATGTAACACCCTATCTAACTTCAGACCTTCAGCCACTCAGCTTGACTGACCGACTGACAACAACCTACGTCATACCAAAACGTCATGTCTCAAGTAATCGTCAAAAAAACCATAAATAATGACGGTAGTCTTCACCTTGCTACAACAATAACATGCTTTGTGTTTGGCCATTGTATTTCCGATAATTTACTAAAATTATTCTTAACATAACCTTCAGAGTTCGGATAAATTAACCGTAGAACAAGTCGCATCATTTTTGCATTGTCGCGCTTTGCCTATCGTACAATTAAGGCGCTATTAGCTGCCAACGACCTTAAGTGGTTAGCTTGCGTGTTCCGCGCTGAGCTCACGTAACGCGTCGTATGTCCACCCAGTAATAGGACTCGCCCATCAAGGAGCGCTGTCCGAAATTAGACGCATTATTAATTTATTACACATAAGACAACAAGTAGGTATTAAACTAAAACACTTGGGACTAAATTATAAATAATTAAATGATCTTTAAAATGGTGAAGGTTTCATAAAAATACGCTTTATAGTTTTTGCGTGCTTCTCAATTTTTTATCCGAGTTAGACATAACTTTACAAATTAATTACACCATGTTATAAAAATATAATTTCAAATATTCTCAGATCAAATTACGACGGAAATTGTCTAGAGTAACATATTTTTTTTTTCAAAGAAATAAGACAAGTCGTTTAGACGTGATAATCAATTAAAAATCATTAAAAGTCGTATAACTGCGCCTCAAGGAAAGAGTGGAATTCCCTGGCGGAGTCTGAGTTTCCCGATAGCTACAACCTGGGGGTCTTTAAGTCAAGTAATTACTTCTAGGCAAGCGAACTCCATCATCGACCACATCATCGCTTACTATCAGAGCCTTTAGACAAAATACTTTTCTGTAAACGTTAACGCTAACGCTTCGTGCAAAATGTATGGCAAAGACATTACTGGGCGTGAGTCACGTGACAATTCTCTGTCTAACGCTTCGTGCAAAACGTCATTGCCATACATTTTGCACGAAGCGTCAGCGTTAACGTTTACAGAAATGTATTTTGGCTAAGGGGGCAGGTGGGATTAATCAAACGCGGGCCTATCAATGATAAATCTGCGAGAGCCTTATCGGAATGGTACCGCAATCCCTACGAAAACGCGTTGTCTTATTGTCGCGTCGCGCCTATCTGCGGAACTCTTAATGCGACAAAATTTTGTCGTCGCATTATCTCACTCTGAAACTAGGTGATAATGTTGTTGTTTACGAATAATCATGTTTCGGGGCGACAAAAATTTTATCACTCGTGCATGGAGTCTGTCTGTGTGCACGAGCTCTGGCGATTGTTTTTCGGTAGCTTCATTCGCATGCTTACAATTAATTTTATGCACGTTTTATTTACACACGTGAGCTTTGAATGAATTGATTGGTTTTATCAATGAAATATTCTCAATGAGGTTAGTACAACGTGCAGCTAGGTAAGACTCACTCAAAGAGAACTTAACGACAGTATAAAGATAAAGAAAACATTCAAGATTCAATAATCACACGAATACTACTTTCATTCATACTATGTTGCATTACGACTGTGAATAACCGATAAAGGATCCCCAGACAAGCGCGATTTGACAATGCGACACCGATGCGGAGCTATTACACACACGAACAATTTAAACGAAAAATGGTCGTTGCATTGTCGCGTCGTGTTAGTCCGCTGGAGCCTGTAATCAGAATAAACACAACACTATTACAGAATCTCTGACAAATACTTAACCAACATAAACCTGGTTGACAGACATCACCACATTAAGTCACGTTGTAACTCTTCCTTATCCGTTCTAGATTTGTGAAACATACAACACTCTAATGCAAGTGTCACAGAAACGTGTTAGCCAAAAGATTAGCGTGATGCAAGTGAGAACAAGTTGTAATTTAGTCACCGTCGTGATCTAGATTAGGTTGATTTTTAGGCGTCCATTACATACACGCTCATGCAAGCGTCGTACTTTTGGAATTGACTGACGCTTGCATATAACTGATGGTTGAATGATGCAAAAAACAAAGTATAAGTGTCCGCATTATACGATCAGTTATCCGTCAGTCACAACTTTGACTGTGGTAAAACTGACAGTAGGCCTTACCGTGTAATGGACGCCATAAGCAAATCATCGTCATCATCATCAGCCTTTTATCCTCAATGCTGGGGCACAGGCCTCCTCTCTGTGAGAGGGTATGGGCCGTAATCCAGATTGATTTTGTGAGTCGGCAGAGAGTTGGTGGAAGTCACATGTCTTCGAATTTTTGGTTCTAGGAAATGCCGGTTTCCTCACGATGTTTTCCGCAGTTTTTGAGAGCAGTGGTGTTGAAATAATTTACACAAAGTAAAGCGCCTGCATGAGTTTGAACTCACGACCTACAACTTGTAAGTCGCGGCCGTTACCACTGGGCCACCACTGCTCTCAAATGTTATGCAAATTAGCTTTGAACTAATCCCAAATTCTTGCTACATATATAACTAGCTACATAGCTAATACTTATTAATTCGATTCTAATCCCCGAGTAGGCTCCAACTTAATCTAAAAGTAATATTACTTTTCTTTCGCGTCTAAGTGGTCGAGACATCTTTCGAAATTGATCGCAGCGCATGGCTAAGACAGGTCGTAAATCTAGGTCCCAATTGGATGCTTCTAAGAAGAATTGCATTTCAATACCTACGGACAGATTTAAATTAGGGATGGGCCGAATATAGTTTGTTGATATCAAATACAAAGTTCGGCCGAATTTCACCGTATTTTTTCGAGAGTGACATGTCGAATCTTGTTTTTGCATCATACCTGCCCTTAGTAAATTTTATATAAGTACTAGTAAGTAATAAGATTTCGTTTAATACTTTTATAAAAATTAAAAATAGTTATTTTATTTTTGGCGATAATTATTTATATGTTTAGATGTCCAAATTCTGATACTGTTAAGAATACATTTAATTGTTAAATAAGTAACCACTAACAAACAGTAAATACATGTGTATGCTTTTATTTTGCTAGTTTAATTTTATTATTTTAAACTAAACAGTTGAGTTATTTTAATATTTTCATGTATCGAATGTTCGGCATTTGAACCGAAACTCGGCCGAATGCCGAAGCCGAAACCGAAACCGAATGTAAAACGAATTTCGGCCCATCCCTAGTCTAAATCGATTCACAATTTGCTCATCCATCATGATTCTTAATTTTCCTCTGAGAAATTTCGATTCGAAAACTAAAGTGACGAATGACATTGAGGTGCCAGAAATCTTAAATTATCTCGTGCCTCAAACGCAAGTAAACAAAAAATCTAATATCACGTACTATATAAGTAGTTTTTTCGATCAACAACCGAATGTGAAAGCAAAACGGCAAAATTCATTATTCGCTCACAGAATTGGGTCGTTCTTGGTCCAATAATGCAGAAACTAGTATTACTCGTTCACTTTGTTGTCGGTACTACTTTAAAGTAATAAAAACTTCACTTTGAAAAGCCTCTGATAAGATACAGAATGCGGCTAAACTTGACAGATTAAACTGAATTTACAAACAAGATAAAGTTACGACAAATACTTCGTTTGCAATGTTGAAATACAAATAATATATGTAGGTGATCGCGACGATAGAAATACCTATGTATTGTGAAATTAAAATAAAACTCGAATGGACTGTATATAAAAATAACAAACAATGTAAATAAAAAGAACAAGGCAATAATATCGAGAGATCAACAATATGAAGCTGAGTATACAATGCGTAGCACAGCCCTGCGTGATACGGGCAACAGTTGACTGGTCTGTGTGGCAAATTGTCGATATCTCGGTATATCATCGCGATCAGTAGGCTAACATTTAATGATTCTATTAATTGATACAGTCAAAAAATACTGACCATTGAAATCAAACAAAAATTGTATCATACAACAATTATATAAATCTTTTAATCAGCTCAAGCCTACTCGTATCAAGAAATAAAAATATCTTAGCAACTGATCATACCGCAATCTCCTTCAATATTTATCAGTACCTACAATCAAAATAATACTAAGACTCAATTCAGCCAAAACTAATTCCAAAGAACTTTTACCAAAAAAAAAAATGTCTTCAACATTACTCGAAATCTCGGCAGCCTTGACAAGTGGCACATGTCATCCGCCATCTTGAAATTGATGCTGTCAAAACACTATTACATTAATGGCCAGTAATTGATGTTTCCTTATGTGATTTCAAGACCTGTTGAGTATGTAGATGCTTTTTTATAAGCAATAAAATATTAAGTAAATAGTGATCATTGAGGGTAATTTGTATTCCTTACAGGTTTTGCAAATATGTTGTAATTTAGTTTAAGAAAAATTGAGTAATCTAATTTAATTTAAATACAAACATGTAGGTAGGTACTGTAGGAACCCAGGCTCTCTTGTGGCCTGCAGGGTTCCTTGGAGGCTCTTCGAAGTCCCGGGGACGTCGCGTAGCTTGGCGACTCGTTGACTCGGTGCGAGAGGACTATATCGAAGGGATCTGTCTACGGGCGGATAAGTTAAACTGCTGAGGGCGACTTCAATTATCTATATTGAAATAATAGGGAAAACACGTATGCCCACTTGAACGGGCTCACTTCTAACTAACTCTAACTGACACATACGTCAAGCCGTGTAGGCTTCTTCTTAAATATTCAAACGGCTTTCCAATACTTCTAGAATGTTCTAGCCAACCAGTTAAGGCCGGTGCACACCCGCTAATATAAGGCTGTGTCTACAATCGTCACAGTATCTTAATCTCTGAGTTTGTATGTCAGCACAGACTTCATTTGTCAAAAGTTAATGTAAATTAAGTTAAGAACTCATAATGACTTCATTTCACCTAACCAAACTCATTTCCTTCGCTTCTAAAAGTTCAATTTTGAAAATGGAACTTTATTGTATATCCGAAGCCTGTGTTGACACAGACACTTGATTTGATTTGGCATTTTATTTTTGTATATTGCCCTGCCAGCATCCAGTTTGTAGGGATGTATTTGGAGTTGTGGTACTTTTCAGTATCATGTTTTATTCAAATTTCTTAACTTTGAACGTGATTTTCACCCACTTCAAAACGTCAGATTGAATTGAAACTTCGCACACTTAACAAGGACCTAAGGCTAAGTGACGTCATTCTGAATTAAATATGGCGGACTCCCAAAGATAGCGGACTAGTTATTTTTTATGCATTTTCATGATAGTATCAAATGAAAGAACACGGACAAAAAATATAAAGCGTATTTTTTTTTTTAATTTCAAAATTAATTACTTAAAAGTTCTTTTTTTTTTCTTTTTTTTTACAAAACGTTGCCCCACACTAGGAATTACTCCTGTAGCGTGGGTGCGTTCACAAACATGTAAACTCACATACACAAGACTGGGTCTGGGTGACCCGGAACAACTATCTGTAGGCCATACAAATATTTGTTCCGTGCGGGGATCGAACCCGTGACACGCAGCGTAGCAGCCGAACGCTCAACCACTGCGCCAACAGTGCCGTCGAAAAGTTAAAACTAAGCTTCTCACAGTTTTGTCTATTTTTAGTTAAAGTTATTATTATGTTTTTCTCTTATAGGTAATAACGCGCATTGAGTATGTAAACTGCTTTGATAAAAATCTGCTACTATGCGTGACTCAATTTTTAACTCGACTTTCTGAAGGAGTATAACGTTTTTTCATATTTTATAAGGGTAGGTATGTAATTGGTACAAAACAAGGTCAATATCTAAAACGTTAGATTCGAAGTTTTTCCAGATATAGTAGTACATACTCGTAATATGAATCTGATAACTTCCCATCGATTTTAATTTAGATTTTTTATTAAGTCATACATAATGTATAACGAATTGTTGCTACAAGTTTTTTTGCTACATCATCATCATCATCATTTTAGCCGAAAAACGTCCACTGCAGCTGGACATAGACCTCCCCCAAGTGTCGCCACAATGACCGGTCCTGTGCGTCTCGCATCCATCGACTACCCGCGACCCTCGCCAGGTCATCGGTCCACCTTTTGTTTGTGATGTTTGTTTGTGATGTAGAGTAAAAAGAACTGGCTAGCTTTAAAATGTCCATATTTTTAGGGAAGAGCGCTGATGCCTGAGTTACAGATATTTATTTATCTAGTTCAGGCACAGATGGCTTGCTGTTTTATTCTAGACTAAGCTTAAAGTGATCATGTAATTGTATTTGTTTGGTATGTAATTTATGGAAAAAAAAAATATTATTATTATTATTACCTTGTTGGATGCCTTCCAAAGCTGCGTCTTCCGGTACGCGGTCTCCACTCCAGAACTTTTCAACCCCATCGGCCGTCTGTTCTGCGAGCCCTGCCCACTGCCACTTCAGTTTGGCGATTCTTCGAGCTATGTCGGTAACCTTCCTCTTGCGGATTTCATCATTCCTGATTCATTCACGTAAGGAAACTCCAAGCATAGCCCTCTCCATTGCCCTTTGGGTGACTTTAAGCTTTCTGATGAGGCCCATTGTGAGCGACCATGTTTCGCTACATGCTATTAAAGGGCCTTTTACAGTCCACTAGCGCCGCCAATCGAAAAAATGTCATAACTCGTAAATAGAATCAAAAATACAAAATATGTTCTATTATTAGTGTGGAAAAGGCAATAACGTAATTGTATAACACCTTATCAACACTTGAAATATAGCTGTTTAGCTAAATCGTGCATTCAAAACATAAACGGCCGTTTTTGTTACAAATGCACGATTTAGCTAAACAGCTATATTTCAAGTGTTGACAATGTGTTATAAAATTACGTTATTGCCTTGTCTACACTAATAATAGACCACATTTTGTATTTTTGATTCTATTTACGAGTTATGACATTTTTTCGATTGGCGGCGCTAGTGGACTGTAAGAGGCCTCTTAAGGCCCCTCTCGCGGTCCAGTGGCGCCCTCATTGAATAAAAAATCGTAGCTTATCACAAAAAATAAATATTAAAAAATACAACTTCACGTTTGTTACAAAGAGGATAAAGAATTTTTACGTTGTTAAAACAGGTCTCAAAATGTTTCGTATCCAAAGTAGTAGGTGTCAGAAACAGCCGTTTTTGGCACTTTTGCCTACTACTTTGGATAGGGCGCCACTGGACCGCGAGAAGACCCTTAATGAACTGTCCATTGGTATGCGTCAATAATTTTTTCATGCTGTTATTCCACCTTTTTGTTCCACATTTTGCAAAACATGTCGACTTGTTGCTTAAACTATTAAATAAACTTGTTCTTCCATCTCCGGATAAGTTCCGGTTAACTTAAATTGGTGAATTTATCCGTTAATATAGTGCCTATTTTGACGTTGTAGGTACACTTAGTTATCTTTGTTTCCCCGCAGCTAAATCATTTCTACATTTTACCTATTTTGCACTCAATTTTGTAACTTCACAAGCTCATCAAAACCGCACTAAACCACACTTTTTATAGTCATTTGTTTAAGACCGAGGTTGAAGTGAACTTCTGTTTAAAATTAACAAGCACGTGTCCCGTAATGGAACCGAGACACGTGCACCTGTGCTAATGGACTGTCCTTCTAAAGTTTTAGTAGCACATGTTTGTTTACTGCAAGGTTTTTATGGAAGCTGTCTGACTATACAAATTACCTTTTTGTGATGAACGTTCGTCGACCTTTTTGTAAATGTGACTGGCTTCTGATGAATTTCCGTAAGACCTGCAGCCCTACCATGACGTCTTAAAACTAGTCAATCCGAAATTAGAATTGGGGTATTCTAATTTCAAATTGGCTAAATAGGTACATCGCTCGTCAGCGAACATCATCATCATCCTAGCCTTTTCCCAACTATCTTGGGGTCGGCTTCCAATCTAACCGGATACAGCTGAATACCAGTATTTTACATGGAGCGACTGCCTATCTGACCTCCACAACCCAGTTACTGGGTAATACGATACCCCTTGGTAAGACTGGTTGTCAGACTTTCGGGCTTCTGACGACCCATAACGACTGTCAAAGATTGACGATTGACAGCCGGGACCAACGGCTTAACGTGCTTTCCGAGGCACGGAAGAATCTGTATATGTAAAGATGGTCACCCATCCATGGACCAACCCCGGCAAGCGTAGCGACCTGTGGATCGCCCCATGCGGCTGTTATTACTTTAGCCACGAGCTCTTCAGCGAACATAAATGAAATATTTAAGTAAAATTATTTCTGAAGAGATTCTGGTATTAAAAAGTCGAGAATACTTATAATACTGAAATATAAAAACTTATGAGGATTATATTGCTATAATTGAAGACAACACAGTTAGCTACTTATGTAAGACTTGAAAAGAAAATTTCAAAGAGCCCAAGTGCTTTAATAAATCTTGAAGAGAAAAATCACCAACCCCAAGTAGTGCTTCAATAAATCTCGCTTCAAAATGTGAAAATGTTTCAAAACCACCTAAAAATGTACAAAGATTGTTTCATATTTTGGTTTCCAAAAATAATGTATTTATTCCACAGCTTGGAGCGTTTCACAATGTGATTCCGTATTAATTCACGACGGAGCCGATTATTGGGTGAAAACATCGCCACATGTGTTCCTAGGGTAACCATACAATAGCTTCATTGAGTATTATTTATACACGTACTTTTGTTTTCTATCACTGATAGGTTGGTATGCGTAACTGTGGTCTTCGGTCGAGTTCAAAACTATTATTTGAACGCGATGGCGAATATCCAGAATAATTGCTTGATTTTTTTTTAACCGACTTCGTAAAAGGAGGAGGTTCTATGTTCGACTGTGTTTTTTTTTTTTATCTATGTCCACCGATTTCTCCGTCAGTTGTGAACCGATTTTCAAAATTCTTTTTTTATTAGAAAGAATATACTCCCGAGGTGGTCCCATATAAATTGTTATCGAAATCGCTTCAGCGCTTTTTGAAAAACTGTACAAAAAATAAAAAGTGAAAAATAAAAAACTTTTTTCCAAAAAAAACAACCGATATCTAAAAAAGAAAATACTTACTTTCACTAAAAATTAAAAAATAACATTAATTTATGAAGTCGGTGTCAAATAACGAAGAAATAAAATACAAACACCGACTTCCGAAATTAAAGTTATTTTTTTAATTTTTAGTGTAAGTATTTTCTTTTTTGGAAGTCGGTTGTTTTTTTTTGTAAAATAGATTTTTTTTTTGTATAAATGCTTTAAAATAAATTGAAAATTTTATTATTATAATTGAATTACTTTATTTTCCTAATGCTTTGTATTAACCTATTGTAAATTGAATTAATATAAAATACTAGCGACCCGCCCCAGCTTCGCTCGGGTACAAATTATACCTACATCTAAACCTTCCTCATGAATCACTCTGTCTATTGGTGACCCGCATGAAAATTCGTTCAGTAGTTTTTGACTTTATCGCGTACAGACACGACGAGGGACTTTGTTTTATAATATGTAGTGGTGTATACTGATTGTTAGTGTGTAAGTTTATATAATAATTTGTGAGATATTAATGTTTCTTTTTGTTGACTCTCTTCACGTGTTGGTGTGCAAACTGTTAGTGTAGAAAGTAATGCATGTAAATGTGCCAAAACTCGAAAATTAATAGGATATTTAATGTTTCGCTGGAGTTTATAAACTTAAGAAATATGGCCTATAATAACTGTGATTTTTTTAGGGGGCAAAAACTTGACTTGTAGTAGCTGCAGAAAAAGAAGTTTAGATTAGAACTTCCTCAGATTCTACCTCTAATAATGTATGGTGAGGAGGAGCTCGTGGCTAAAGTAATAACAGCCGCATGGGTCGATCCATCAGGTTAAGCTACGCTTGTCGGGGTTACTCCATGGATGGTTGACCATCTTTACATAACGAGACTCCTCCGTGCCTCGGAAGGACCCGAGGCACGCATCTGTCAATCGTGGATCTTTGATAGTCGTTACGGGTCGTCACAAGCCCGAAAGTCTGACAACCAGTCTTACCAAGGGGTATCGTAATACCCAGTTACTGGGTTGTGGAGGTCAGATAGGCAGTCGCTCCATGTAAAATACTGGTATTCAGCTGCATCCGGTAAGACTGGAAGCCGACCCCAAGATAGTTGGGGAAAAGACTAGGCAGATTAGCAGATTGATAATGTATGCTGAGAATCCCAAGAGCATTTTCTTTTGTTGCTAACCGTCACATATGACGCAAAGAAAATTCTAACGTCGACAACAACTCAGAATTATATGCAAATTTAATTTGGTACGGTTCGCAAAACAAACGAGTTTACGTGTACGACATACGTAAACCTATTCGAGGAGTCTTCACAATACACTGAGCCCCTTTTCATAACTTTGCTTAGGTTTTGTTGGTATTCTGATTGTGAATTTTGTAAATTAGAGGATAATAAATGAAAAGAAAATGCTTTAATGGGTGTGGTATGGTTTGGTATCAAAGAATTAGGTTAGTACGTACTTTATAGAAATACCAAAAAATACTGAATCTTTCAGCAAAAATATAAAATACTAACTTCTGCTAGCGAGTTCGTTCGCGTGGAATTAGTACTTGCTTCATTATAAATGTGTAAGTACAATTCTAGACTATAATCTATCACTGTGCCAAATTTCATCCAGATCTATTCAGCCGGTCTGGCGTGATTGAGTAACAAACATCTATCCAAACTTTCATATTTATAATATTACTAGCTGACCCGACAGACGTTGTCCTGACACGCGAACTGTCAAACTCGCGAAGATTAAGTTTTCTGAAATTTTCCAATTTTCTGCGCAACTTTCTTAATTTTTTCTTTCCTAAGAACCTTCGCCTGACAATTAGCAAACACAACCAAAAAAGAATTAGCGAAATCAGTCCAGCCACATGCGTGATGCCGTGCCCAAGGAAATAGGGATTCATTTTTATATATTATTATTATATAGATTATGATAGGGTTCAAGAGTCTGCTAACTTATCTAAAGGCAGATCTTGCAAAATTACAACAACTTTAATATTTTTGTGCTCCATAGAAAAGCAGGACTTTTTGATAGAGCACAAATAAGATATTAATTTAATTTTAGTAGGTACAAAAATATGAAGCAGTCCGCTGACTTTAATTTCTTCATATTTTCATATCACTAATGGTGCGTCCACATTGAAGTTATATTTTATTGAGTAACATTTTGTAACATGAATAGGAGAAAGGATTTTCATGTTGCAAAATGTTGTTCCACAAAAAGTAACTTCGTTGTGGACTCACCGTAAATCATTATGTTGAGTCCACACCCAAGTTTCTCTTCATATCAATGAAACAAAAAGTCCCAAATAAAATGCCTTTTTTTTTGGCGAGTTGGAAAATCAACCAATGACATCTCCCGCTCTGGAAGGAGCGGGAGGGTGTGTGAGACTTACTGATTAAAACCCACCCCTGTTCGTTCCCTGCCTGAGTGCCCAGGGGACGCTAACTCTGTTAAGAATTTATCCACTACCCCTAGGCATGCAGGCACCGGCCACGATGGGCGCCGTCAGTGGTGGCTGACAATCATCTCTTTGAGGCGCGCGTGGAACACTACGCGCCGTCGACTCACCGGCCTGGTGCTGATCGGACGGCGAGCTACCCACTACTCGCCGTTCGCAGGCCCGGATCTACGGTGGCCGGAGATCGTCTCTCGACGTCCTACGCCCAGTGCTTCTCCAGCGGCGCTAGCGGCCGCGGGTGTGAGGGACACTCCTTTGAGCTTCCCTTACCTGTCCCGCCTCCGCCTTCGCAAGCATTACTGCTTCGCAAAAGGAGGAGACGGCATCCCATTCCCTCTCGCCCCATACCATGGCCTGAACCAGGGCCGGGCGCGAGACGTCGCTTCCGCCTAAAATAAAATGCCTTAAGGCGCAGTTATACGACCTTTAATGGTTTTTGATTGAACATAACGTCTATACGTCTAGTCTTATTTCTTTGAAAAAAAATATGTTACTCTAGACCATTGTCGTCGTAATTTGATCTGAAAACATTTGATATTATATTTTTATAACATGTGTAATTAATTTGTAAAGTTATGTCTAACGCGGATAAAAAATTGAAAATCTCGCAAAAACTATAAAGCGTATGTTTATGAAACCATTCTAAAGATCAATTAATTATTTATATTTTAGTAAACGTGTTAATATTTTGTATTTTTATAATACCTGTTGTTTTATGTACAATAAATTAATAATGCCTCTAATTACGGACAGCGCTCCTTGATGGGCGAGTCCTATTACTGGGTGGACGTAAGACGCGTTACATGAGCTCAGCACAGAACACGCAAGCTAACCACTCAAAGTAGTGGGCAGTTAATAGCACCTTAAATCATTGTTGCAACAGGGTGCTAAACCTGTGGCATCCTCTAATTACGACATTGCACAAGAATCGTTAGCGCAATAGCTATAACAGACCGTCAATTTACACCTCATTTGTTTGTAATAAATCACTTGAAAATAACTATGAAGACATGGGGAAATAGGAAGCGGAACTATCAAACGAAAACCTGATATAGGAAAAGGATATCACGATTAACTAATAAACTTAGTTGCATAAGCTATGATAAGGTAATCGGTAATTTAAATGTCAATTAAGTTGAATTATTGTGTTATATTGTCTGTTATTAATCGTACAAAATCACTTAATTTAACCCTTACTAAACCTTTTTTCTGGTTCTGGACTGGAGAGAGCTAGGCATTAATGTCAATGGCGAGTACACCACTCATCTTCGATTTGCCGACTATGGAGGACCTCAGTATAATGCTCAATGACCTCAGTAGAGCTTCCGAAAGAGTGGGTCTTAAAATGAACATAGACAAAACCAAGGTCAAGGTAAATACCCATGTAGCACCCACTCCTATCAAATTCGGAGACTCTACACTCGAAGTTGTAGACGAGTCTACCTGGGACAAACTCGGCTGGGCGGCGTTCGGGAAGTTGCGTGGTATCTTCTTGTCTCATATACCACAGTGCCTCAAGACGAAAGTCTATGACCAGTGCGTGTTGATAGTGATGACTTATGGAACCGAAACGTGGTCGCTCACAATGAGCCTCATCAGAAGGCTTACAGTCACCCAAAGGGCAATGGAGAGATCAATGCTCGGAGTTTCCTTGCGTGATAGAATCAGAAATGATGATATCTGCAAGAGAACTAAGGTTACCGACATAGCCCGAAGAATCGCCAAACTGAAGTGGCAGTGGGCAGGGCAAATTGCTCGCAGAACAGATGGTCGATGGGGCCGAACAGTTCTGGAATAGCGACCGCGTTCCGGAAGACGCAGCGTTGGAAGACCTCCCACAAGATGGACCGATGACCTGGTGAAGGTCGCGGGCAGCCGATAGATGCGAGACGCACAGAACCGATCATTGTGGCGACACTTGGGGGAGGCCATATGTCCAGCAGTGGACGTCTTTCGGCTGAAATGATGATGATGATGAAGCCTTTTTTGTGTTTATTGTATTTATTTTCTTTTATCTATTTTTTATTTAAAGAGTATAAAATCAAACAAATCAATATTTGCGGTTGCAAAAACCTGCGTCTAAGCCCTAATTTGATTACACCATAAACACTAAACCGTTTACGTTAACACCGTAACTCCATTAGCAACTAACCGCTCGTTAGCACTTACTTACGATTAGGGTTGCCAACTTTTTTTAAAAGAAATAGAGTAAATCTGATTTCAGAGAGGGTAAATAAAGAGTACCAACTTATAAAAAAGAGTAGGTGGTACATTTGTTTTAATTTTAAAATGGTGTATGCCTTTTGCGGCATAAATCAATTTTTCATGATTTTTAAAAGAATTGTATGACTCCACACATTCTAAATTTAAGTTAATAATTATTTGAAAAAAAAAACAACATACTAACAGTAACCAATAAAATTTTTGGTTATGACAATGGGTATGCATGACTGGTATTGCTATAGTAAACTTTGTGTCAAAAAGAGTATTTTAGCTTACTCTATTAGTATTACAGATTATAAAGTACACCTACATGAAATAGAGTACAATATTCTATTTTAGAGTACGGTTGGCAACCCTATACTTTATTATTGGATCATAATAACGCTGTAAGCATTACTCTTACTTCCATAAAATGTACTTTTAGACGACCCATATTCGTTTACTAGATTTATTCTACGGCCTCCGCTCGCCTGGCTATGTATTTTTAGAATAAAAATTCTTTATGCAACATTTAGTGTATTATTGTTATGTATTTATACACACACTGTATAACTTTATAACACTGACAGAGAATTTCTCGTAGGTACTTGGATCAGTTCTTTCGAAGATTACCTGTTACGAACATAATTATATGTATTAATTATTTATATACTTAATACTCGTAAACTACTGTCTTGCCACGGTTTTGCATAGAGGCATATTTTTTTTTTCGATTTTCCAAAACTTTTTTTCATAAAAAAAAACTTGTCCTAACAATTACGAACACAGCAAAAAAAAAATAGCTAAATAAGTCCAGCCGTTCTGAAGTGATGCGCCTACCCTTACATACATTCGACAATTGTTTTTTTTTTATTATCATTTATTGGCTCGCGTTTGACAACTATCACCTCACGGGTATTAAACTAAAACACTGAGACTAAATTATAAATAATTAAATGATCTTTAAAATGGTGAAGGTTTCATATTGCGTGATTCTCATTTTTTTAACCGCGTTAGACATAACTTTACAAATTAATTACACTATGTCATAAAAATATCATTTCAAATATTCACATATCAAATTACGAGGGAAATTGTCTAGAGAAACATTTTTTTTTTTTTAAAGAAATAAGACTTGTGGTTTAGACGTGATGTTCAATTAAAAACCATTAAAAGTCGTATAACTGCGTCTTCACTATTAACTTATTAATAATTAATTGTAATTAATAATTCTAGTAGCTATAGTTGTAGATATATATAAGCTTAGACTAGTTAAGATTTAGAATATTATTGGACCACAATTCCGCTCCTAAGATCATAACTCTACTACTAAAATGTATTTTAAGTTAAACCACGTGTTGCCGACCCATATCACTATCACTATCACTACATAGTATAAAACAAAGTCGCTTTCTCTGTCCCTATATCCCTATGTATGCTTAAATCTTTAAAACTACGCATCGGATTTTGATGCGGTTTTTTATAATAGATAGAGTGATTCAAGAGGAAGGTTTATATGTAAAATACATGCATAATATAGTAGAGAAACACTGATAATTTTAGAGGTTTCTAATATGATGTCTTAAATAAACCCATTTTTTTGCGCTTATATTGCAAACGCTGGCTGAACCTTACGAGATAGATCAAAATAATGTACTACAGTATTGTACACCTTAAAAAATTCTACAAAAAAGTCCGGGACGGTATATGTCTATCTCTTAGGAATAACCCACAATAACCATTTTTATCCTTTACTTTTTACGAGAAATAATGGCTTATTTACGAAGCGATTTTGAGCAATACAGCATTAATCCCTATCCAATTAAGTACCTTAAGTACATATATAGACATATAGGTATTTAATATCAGCATTACACCCGTGCGAAGCCGGGGCGGGTCGCTAGTTCCTTTATAAAGGCATACTACTGGGAAATGGACACCTTCAATTTGTTGTACAAGCGATCGATTACGATGACTAAATAAACAGTCTTTAACACTGTTTATTTAGTCAGAGGTGTGACCTGTGACTTTTCTGTGGTTGTTGTTTATGGGAAAGATGTCAGACATACAGGCTGCAGCGGCCATTTTGCTTGCAATTTCTGCCCAGTGCTCACTAGGCACTGCTCTCAAATGTTGAAAGAAAATATCGTGGGGAAACCGGCATATCCTAGAACATGTCCCAAAAATTCGTAGGCCCGCTTGATGGATTACGGTTAATTTCCCCTCCTAGAGAGGAGGCCGGCGTCCCAGCAGTGGGTTCATTATTAATGCTGATTATGCTATGCCCAGTAGTGATAGTTACATTCATAAGTTATTTAAGGACCGTATTTACCTTACCCACTCAATTTCCTCCGTATCTGGAAATCTTTATAAAGTCAGCTGATATCTTTGTAGGGTTCCGTACCCGAAGGGTAACCAACGAGACCCTATTACTAAGCCTCCGCTGTCCGTCCGTCCGTCCGTCCGTCTGTCAGCGGGCTGTATCTCATGATCCGTAATAGGTAGACTGTTGAAATTTTCACAGAATGTGTATTTCTTTTGCCGCTATAACAACAAATAATAAAAATAAATTAAAAGTTAAAGGGGGCTCCTCTACTAGAAACGTGTTCTTTTGGCTTTTTTTGCTCGATCTTAATAATGACAACAAGTAGACGCGTATAATCTTGTACGATGGTACGGAACCCTTCATGCACGAATCCGACTCGCACTTGGCCGGTTTTTTCAAAGCATTTCAAACAATATTTTGACAATTCAAAGGCGCTTGCACCTTTACATTAATAATAATAATAATAAATTCGTTTATTTTCTCCCTTAAAACATATTAACAATTAGAATTAGTACAAAATTGGAAGAGAGACAGGAGCCCAAACTAAGCAAAGCTTGTGTCTTGGGTCTCCTGGCCCCAACCGGAGATCTTATACGCTACTTATTTAATCTTCGAAGGGATGTGTATGGGTACATTGCTTTCTATCAACCACTTAATTTGTACCTATAAGATAATAGCCTACAGGCTCGACTGTCTTTATAAGACGCTGCAGTGACCTGCACGTCACCAACAGTCGTCAGCTGACAATTTAATTGTGACAAATATCGTGTTGTAGCTTTGTTTTGTGTGTATTGGAATGTTTAATGTATCGTGTCTATTTATTGTAATTTTGTGTATATGAGTCCTTGTAACTTGAATAAATAAAATTAGTTAAATTAAATAAGATCGATGACCGACGACTAGGTGAGGATCGTTGTGGTGACAGGCAGGGAAGAAACAGGGGTGGGTTTTAGTCAGTAAAAATCTGACACGCCCTCCCGCTTCACCCAGAGCTGGCGGGCTGCTGCGGGTCCAGCAGTGGACGTTTTTTAGGCTGAAATGATGATGATGATGATACCCTATCCTAACAACGTTTTCGCTTTCAGAAACTAGATTACAGTCAGGTGCAAGTAATTCTATAGACGTATGGATACATAATAATCATGGGAAAATCGGCTATTTCATGATATTCGTAGCTTGCAACCTCAAGCCTTACACAACAGTCCGTGTAGAACCTGCAATCTTTCTTATATCCCACGAACTTCTTAACCTAGAATCCAATATTGCAAAGTGATACGGTAGGGTTTTCATAACTTATTCTTTTATTATTGATGTCAGAACACGTTATATTCCTTGTCCGTCTGTCTGTCCGTCTGTCACCAGGCTGTATCTCATGAACCGTGATAGTTAGACAGTTGAAATTTTCACAGATGATGTATTTCTGTTGCTGCTATAACAAAAAAATACTAAAAAACAGAATAAAATTAATATTTAAGGGGGGTCCCATACAACAAACGTGATTTTTTTGGGTATCGTTTTTATAGATAATGGTACGGAACCCTTCGTGCGCGAGTCTGACTCGCACTTCGCCGGTTTTTTCTCACTATTTTCGGATAGACCACTAAAAGATAAATTCACACTAGCCAATGCCAGCAGCTTCGCCCGCTTGAAAGTCGGAATCCATTTTTGTACCAAAATTCATCAAAATTGAAGAGAAGACAAACACAAAACTTCCTGTGCCTGTCATCATAACAGTAATTCTAGACCGTATATCCTTGTTGCCTAGTACACAGGCACAAATAAAGCCTAATAGAGTCTCTATAGCAACGGTAGTCACAAAGGTGACTAAATTGAAGTAAATTGCCATAATAAACATGATTTACACTATCAAACTATATTTAGACTAATTAATTCGGCTTTAGGTCAATACCCACACGCACAAAACGTTTTGGGAACACATTCATTGTGCGTACAGCTAAGGAGTGGTCTGTGTTTCTTGATAGCTACAACTTGGGGGTATTTAAGACGAAGAGTGAATAGGTTACTTGTACGCAAGCACGCTACAATCATCGCTTACCATCATGTGAGTTAGGGCGCTTTCAGTTTAGACGTTTCGTGTCGGACCGCTGTGGTGCCGATGCGGTGCGTTTGTCGTATTGCGCACCGACGGTCGTTTGTTTTCATATAAAGCGTGCGGTGTGGCAACAATGCGGCGTCAGTACTGCAGTACCGTCCGTGCACTATACGACAAACGCACCGCTTCGGCACCGCAGCGGTCCGACACGAAACGTCTAAAATATAGACGTTTCACGCTTAAATTTAATGACGTCTGAGAAATTCTCTTTTCGCTGCGCAGTTCGGGCAGTACCCCACCCCTCATTGCCGCTGTCACATGAATCTGCTACTGCACAGCGACTTTCGGAATGTTCCGAGCCACCATTAGGTTTGATTCTACCAGTACTTTGAACTTTTTTAGGCTCAAATGCCTACACACTGAGTCATCCTATCATGACATTATTGAAACATCACACGCTAGCTTACTAACATCTGTCTATTGATCGACTGCCAATAGGTAATATTTATTCCGACTTACGAGCGTTGGTATAGTTTAACAGACTAAGTGTCTATTGCCTGCGTGTTATAAACTTCAATCTCACGTTTGCTATTCCCATTGATGATCCTTCAGGGTTTCTTCTCCTTTTTTATATTCAGCGATTTTGAATATGCATTATCTGTCAGTCAATTACGTAATACCTTGAGATTTGTAGGTTTTTGTTTTTTTTTTTGGGGAAATCATCCAATGACTTCTCCCGCTCTGGGTGGAGCGGGAGGGCGTGTCAGACTCTGACTGACTAAAACCCACCCCTGTTCCTCCCTGCCCTGAATGCCCAGGAGCGAGGTAACTCTTTCGAATTTATCCTCAACCCCTAGGCAGGCATCGGCCATGACGAGCCCCGTCATGTATGCTGAAAACTCTTTGGTACTACGAAAATCATTTAGGGTTTTCATTAAGAATTACGCTATCAGTTGGCTGGCTCACTTAGGCGGCTGGTCTTTTACGTTAGAAACGAAACATAATGAGGTAAACCTGACGTTGACGTAAACTTTTATAGATTGATTTTGATATTATCTGAAGCATTTTAACAGGTGTCTAGACCTGACGCCTCAGTAATGCCATCTGGTGTATGTCATTTCAGAACTCAATCTTATAGTATTTATTACTGTTTGTTATGGTCATATTGACAGGCAAACACGTAGAAGAACATCTAAAAATAAAAGAAAATCTCAAACAGCCAAATTGAAACAAATGACCCGCGACGACCCAGTTCCACAACTCAAGAAAATTATTCGTAATTTTTACAGCAGTTCGATCATCAACAGTCATTATAAGATCAGAAATTATATTATTATATAAAAGACATTACATGAACTGTACAGCGCTACACAGAAACCCACTTCGCTTGGTGAAAGCGCTTTTACTGCTGATGATCCAACCAGTGTAATAGGTCATAGAGATTAGGCCCTAGATAACAGACGAGGCTAAGTTCAGAGCTAGGCTTTGTATGTTGTAATCGTGTTTGTGATTGTTAACTTGAGATTATTTGGGGTTTAGGTTTTTGATAGGGCTAGTAAAGCGTTATATACTGATAACAGGCATTGCATTAAAAGTCACGAAAGTAAGAAGATCAATGCTTTCGAGATGTGGTGTGAGAGAACGAGTCCATACTGAAGGAACTCAAAATCACCAAGCAGCTGTCAACAATATGCCTCAGCTTTTTCGGACATATTATGCGCTCACCTAGGCATAGTCTGGAAAGGCTCATAATACTGGGCAAGGTAAAAGGAAATCGCGCTCAAGGTCTAGCACCGGAAAGATGGTCTGACAGGATAAAGAAGGCTGTTGGAGGCAGCATATACCGAGCGGTCCACGTTGCAGAAGACCGCAAAACTTGGAGCCACGTTGTATGTGGTCTAGACCCCAACATGGTTAGTTATAATAGTTATGGCTTGGTTGATGATGAAAAATTGGGTTCCCTTTAGGTAATGCTACGTATATAAGCCATCAAACAAAGTTTAATAGGTATCCAAATGTCTAAAAAGCAAATGAAAAAGTACAATGGACTTTTTGACGGATTTCTTATTGACTCACAGACAGACACTACAGCAAACCACACCATAATGTTCTAGGAACTTATCATTTTATGCCAAGAACGCTTATTCAGAAAATCTGTCACAATTAATTGAAACGACAACATTTACTTGAAAATTGAACACAGCAAGATGAAGTAACTACTAGACATATCTACTATAGGTAGCACTTCATCACTTGATTAACCTCTGAATCCTCGGCCTCTTTCCCTCAAGGGACCTAAGACTGAGCTTCTCTTTCACAGCCATCGAATCGGTTCGTTAGTCAGAATATAAATTTAACGAAACATTTCCTTGTAAAAGGAAAGAGTATTTTTAGGTCAATTTCCAAGATATTTATTTGGAAATTGAAGAGAGAGTGCTAGTAATCTGTCTTCGCTTGAAAAGTAAATAAACTAGGTATTGAGAATATGTTTTACAGGGCAATGCTCTAATATAACTAATTGTTTATTCAATATTTTTTTAACCTGAGTGTGGTGAAACGAAGGTGACTCATGGAATATTAACAACTCCCAGAAAGAAAAACAAACAGCCTAAGGTATGCAAATAGGTACAGTTTCAAATAAAGCGAGTAGGTAAATCTATGAATAAATTGACTCCATCTCTGAACAATCGGTGGTATATAAAGTAGCAATTACTATATAGAATTAGATAAAACATTAAGAACCTTGTTTAAAAAAAAAACCGAGCGAGCCTTAAGCGGCCCCGAAACGATCAATTGCGATTGTCAAATTTACGTCATTGTCAGTTGCCATTGATCGTTTACGAGTACAATTGAAGGGATTGTCAATCGCAGTTACGTGATTGAAAGCAATTGATGAAAAATTTGATTGATGCTCACGAGCCATTGAAGCTGCTAATTGATCGTTTAATTGAGTCATTGACAATCGTTTCCGTCATTCGCGCGTCTGACTGCAGTGAAAACAAACATGGCGGATACCCCACGTAATATCGAGGACCGGGAATTTATATCACGATCGTCCAGAGTAAGCGCAAGCAATTGGCAATTGCAATTAAAAGTGCATCAATGGCACCTTCAACCGCAATTGTCAACGTAGCATATTGACAATCCTGCCCAGGGGTTGAGGATAAATTCGAAACAGAGTTACCTCGCCCCTGGGCACTCAAGGCAGGGAAGGAATACGGGTGGGTTTTAGTCAGTAAGAGTCTGACACGCCCTTCCGCTCCAGCCTAGAGAGGCAGACGTCATTGCATGATTTCCCACCCAACAAAAAAAAAAGCATAATGACAATCGCCATTGATCGTCTCGGGACCGCTTTACAGTAGTCGCATATGATGTGTAACATTTGACATCTCACCTTGGTAATAAGCGTCATTAACATTGTATCCTAAAAATAAAATTAAAACGTTTAATTCCGATTTCTACCGCGCACAGACTTATCGCACGCGTGCTCTACCATCAGACGACCAACTCTACCACCGCGCGCGCTCATTGGTCAAATCAAATAGCGGCGCTCCCCGGCTTCCTGTTACACACTTCCGTCCCATTTTACGAAATCACAAATTACAGGAAAACGAGAGGAAAGATGTTACACAAAAAATAGAACCGACTTCCAAAAAAAGTGCAAAATAACTTTAATTTCGGAAGTCGGTGTTCCTGTTTTGTGTCTTTGTTTTTTGACACCGACTTCCGAAATTAAAGTTATTTTGCACTTTTTTTGGAAGTCGGTTCTATTTTTTTGTAAAAAAGTTTTTTATTTTTCACTTTTTAGTTGTGGCTCCCCATTAAACTGTGTTAACAATTCATAGACATACGATAGCAGCAATCGCGGTTGATTTGCTGTCAATTTTTGAAGAGTTCCGTTGTCTGTCTCCGGAAACCCATCATCAGATCTTTTTGAAATTTAAATGGGACCATTTCGGAATAAACCCCTTTCGAACAAAAAAAGAATTTTGCAAATCCGTCAATATATGACGGAGTTATGCCCGAACATACATAAAAAAAAAAAAAAAAAAAATACAAACATCCGAATTGATAACCTGCTCCTTTTTCGAAGTCGGTTAAAAAAATAACTATGTGATTAGTGACCTGACACTGACCTGCAAATTGCAAAAAACGTAAGAAAATTTGATTTCGCGGGCTACCCTGGAGATTCCACCAGAAAAAAAACAACTTAAAAAAAATAAAAAGCCTGATGTTTTCCCAACCTTACTGAGTTCCGCTTCTTACGGTTGACATCTCGTTTGTTAAAAGTTAATTGACGGACAGCTCTGACACTTTAACGTTTCTATAAAATGTTTGTTCATAGTAAAGTATCTAACTTTTCAGTTTTTGGGGTTCCGTTACGCTTATTACTTTTTGTTTTATAAAACCTACTTCTAAGAATCATTTCAGCTTTCTTAATCTTATTTATTTTTTTAAGTTATTGGTACTTTAAACAGTAACAAAGGCGGGCCTAATGCCTTGATGCCATTCTTGACTGAGAGACATCAGCTTAAAGAAGTAAAAATATTTTCTTTTATTCAAGTTTTGATATAATTTTCTCCCTCTCTTTGCCAAGCCTTATCCATTACTAGCTTCAGCCAGCGTAAGCCAGAATCAACAGTGGCGACCACCAGAAAAAACGCCGAGGCAATGAAGCTCGACAAGTCCCAGAGAAACGATTAAACAGTCTTGGGTCCCGCAACGAAATTAATCAGAAAACACAGCGGAGGAGTAAGAAAAACCTATTTTCCACTTCCCTCCTAATCAAGCGGGATACAGAACAAAGCTAGGTCATTAGGCACAAATGGGGTAGTTACAACTGGGGTAAGCCCAGTTGCCAAGCACCACTGGATAAAAACATTAATATTAATGGGTCCTAAAATTGTGAGCGGCTTCGCCCGCGTGGAATTAGTACTTTCCTATAAATTATAGCCTATTTGCTATTCTAGACTATAATCTATCTCTGTGCCAAATTCATTGAGATCCGTTCAGACGTTCTGGAGTGTTAAGGTAACAAACATCCATCCATGCAAACATTCGCATTTATAATTCAATTCAATTTATTTATTTCAGATAAATTACAAATAATAGTAGCTAATACTGTTATCCATACCAACATGTTTTTAAATAATATAACAATAATATAATAAGAATACCTACAAGAAATACACACCAATGGAAGTATTAAATCTGCCGGTCGATTCTGTTAACAGCTCACTGTGAAAACTTAGGTGGAGTGAGCGTGTAGTGAACTGTCATTCCACCTTGATTGTATGGATTGACAGCCGACTTCACGGTCACTTCACCTAAGTTTTCACGGTGAGATGTTACAGAATAGCACTACAGGACCGCACTAATCGTACATGTAGTTTTGTCCAATGCTCCATGAAGGAGCAATACATATTCATTCTCCCTACAATGAGCTGCAGGAGGCTGTTGGGGCTGCCCCGTATGCGGCGCATCAGAGACGCTATTCTTTTGCGATGTATCGCTTGAAAGCCATCCACTTGAGCGTCTCGTTCTTAGCGTGTCGATGGCTCGTAAATAGAGTATTCGCTTAATTAAATAACTTGCTTGGTCCAGTATTAAGCCACGGCAACGCCGTCCACTGACATTGTCATCAGATCCATGCGTGAACAGGTATCAGGGCATGAGGTGCAAAATGTAAGGTCATTGTGAACGACAGACATACAGAACTTCCAGGCTATTTTGCTTTTTTAACATTACTATTATGATTTCTACACTAAGCAAGCCGGTCTCACAGATAGCTGTGAAATCAATTGCAATCTTCGCGAGCAGGTTCACCTAATGCGAGATCAAATTCACTTGCCTAGGTACCTATGCGGTAAAACCCTTTCGTTTTCATCTCGTAATCGGGTAGTTAACACACAATCTCTTGCGGTATACACTGTCATGAATCCGCTTGCAAAACCACCATTCTTTTAATTTCCGTCATCAGACCACAAGGCATAATGTCTTCCATCACGTATTGTATTAGATCTATCAATGTGTTTGGTAATGGTATGAAAGACTGTAATAAGAGACAGGCAAGTAGGTTTGGGCGCTGAAAGCTGACCTCAATTGTCTTTTAGGTCTATTATATCATTTATTTCAATTAATTAATTAATGTACTTAAAACAAAAATATACAACTAACTTTATCTATATATATATTAAAACTTTAACACAAAAAAAATACAACCGACTTCCAAAAAAGAAAATACACTAAAAATTAAAAAATTACTAATTTCAGAAGTCGGTGTTTGTATTTTATTTCTTCGTTATTTGACACCGAATGCCAAATTTAGAGTTATTTTTAAATATTTTGTGTATTTTCTCTTTTGGAAGTCGATTGTATTTTTTGTAAAAAAGTTTTTTATTTTTCACTTTTTAGTTGTTACACCCCAGAACTAAAACTAAATATTAAAGTTACGCCCGAATTTATAAACCCAAACATGGAACATGGAATTTGAGCATATTCGTAATTGGAGGAAACCAAAGCGTCATCTATGTATACATATTTTTTGTTTTTGTTGATTATTTCAAAAAGCACTAAAGCAATATCGATAATTATTTTATGGGACCACCTCGGGAGTATAATCTTTCGGATAAAAAAAAGAATTTGTAAATCGGTCCAGAACTGACAGAGAAATCGGCGAACACAAAAAAAAAAACCTACATACAGTCGAACATAGAACCTCCTCCTTTTTGAGAAGTCGGTTAAAAATAATCTAAAATATGGCGTCGAAAAATTCCTCCTACTATCCAATTCTACTAATATTATGAATGCGAAAGTTTGGACGGATGTTTGTTACTCAATCACGCCAGAACGGCTGAGCGGATCTGGATGAAATTTGGCACAAATATAGATTATAGTCTGGAATAGCACATAGGCTTTATTTTTTTACCTCTTATCTCACCCGATGGTAAGCAATGATCTGGTTGAAGATGGAGCAGGGTTGCCTAGAAGTAACCTTTTTACTGTTGAATTTAAGACTCCTAGGTTGTAGCTATCAGGAAACACAGATTCCGGCAGGAAATTCCACGCCTTAGCTGTACGCACATTGAATGTATTCCCAAAACCGTTTTGAGCGTTTGGGTTTTTTTTTGTGGGGTGGGAAATCATCCAATGACTTCTCCCGCTCTGGGTGGAGCGGGAGGGCGTGTCAGACTCTTACTGACTAAAACCCACCCCTGTTCCTTCCTGCCCTTAGTGCCCGGGGGCGAGGTAACTCTGTTTCGAATTTATCCTCAACCTCCGGGCAGGCATCGGCCATGACGGGCCCCGTCCTTATTGCTGACAACTCTTTGAGGCGCGCGTGGAACACTACGCGCCGTCGACTCTCGGGCCTGGTGCTGATCGGACTGCGAGCTACCCATTACTCGCCGTCCGCTGACCCGGGTTGAGCGTGTGGGTGAGAGGATGTCCACCATGTACCGGTGGCGCATCGCCGTACGTCTTGTGGTCCGATGATGGAACGGGCTTGGCGGAATTAAACTATGCAATTCCGACGCGCATTCCCTGAAATGTAACAATGTACAATATAATTATTCATATGTCCGTGAATAGCCATTGACAACCCATGGTAACAAAGCATATATTATACTCCTAAACAAATTAATAAAGGGGTGAATTTGCGGCAACCCAGCGAAAAGGCTTAGAGAACAGCGTTATTTAGTTAGGCAAGTTCTAATTTAATAGACAAATTGTTAACTGAGTTGTGGACAATTTATCTACATAAACGGTTATATTCAGCTACCGAAAATTACATTTCTACATTGTTGTCTAAGTAATAAATGATATTTTAACAAAATTTGTACCTAAAACTGTTAATGGAGCAAATATAACGGACCTCATATTGTGTTAAGAATATATAGGTAAATTGATACCATTGTCAATGGGCACTTTTCCTTTTGAAAGCGATGTGGAGGAATTTTTCGATGCCCAATGACTTCGACGCCTTCCTTTATTAGGGTTCCGTACCCGAAGGGTCCAAAAGGAACCCTAAAGCTGTCACTCACGTGTCCGTCTGTCCGTCGTCTGTCACACAGGTTTTACAGCCAAACGGTTGGAGCTCCTGAGTCTACAAATTTTCACAGTATATATGGGTTGTGACTTAATTTATTATTTAACTTAATTTATTATTTAACATAATTTATTATTAAACTTAATTTATTATTAAACTTAATTTATTATTAAACTTAATTTATTATTTAACTTAATTTATTATTAAACTTAATTTATTATTAAACTTAATTTATTATTTAACTTAATTTTGGTAGTGTGGGAGAAATCAATAAATGATTTCTCAACCCACAAAAAAAAACCGGTTAAGTGTGAATTTGACTCGCACATGAAGGGTTCCGTACGATTTTATTATTTGTTGTTATAGCGGCAACAGAAATACACATTCTGTGAAAATTTCAATTTTCCACCTATTACGGATCATGAGATACAGCCCGCTGATAGACAGACGGACAGCGGAGGCTTAGTAATAGGGTCCCGTTGGTTACCCTCCGGGTGCGGAACCCTAAAAAGCACCTTGTCGATTTTGTGTCGTGATAAGTTCACATTACAGTTTTTTTTTATGTGACTACTGTATTTATACAGCCACACTACCGAAATGATAATTTCATTCATTAAAGTTAAGTAGACACATAAATGTCAGTACTAATAGTTGTTCCATTACATAGGTAATTATTTTTATGTGCTTGACATTCACGACATGTATCATTGAACGTCACATATATTACGTAGTAGAGCTACATATATTTAACATTTACATAATTTTAATTTAACAAAACCAATTTCAATACCTTAGCAACTACTTCTAAATAACACAAGGTTGTCGAGTTCACTTAAAAACAAGAACTCAATGCAATAAAAACGTTAAAATTCAAGTATATTAAGTGTGTTATTAGAAAAAACTATCGTAATTAAACATGTTGTACCTACATTAAGATAATCACTGGATGTCCTCTACATAGCGACCTGAATTGAAGATACTATTTCTTTATCAAATATTATCTATACTAATATTGTAAAGCTGATGAGTTTGTTTGTTTGAACGCGCTAATCTCAGGAACTATTGGATCGAATTGAAAAATTCTTTCTGTGTTGAATAGTCCATTTATCAAGGAAGGCTATAGGCTATATAACATCACGCTGTGACCAATAGGAGCGGAGCATCGATGAAAAATGTGCTAAAAATATTCCTTTTGAGAGCTTCCGTTGCGTGTGCTACGTAAACGGTTAAAGTTACGCAAAAACTATGTATGACGTAATTGCTCCCCTTTAAAACTTCTAAAGAAAAGTCCGCGACAGCATATGTCCATCTTTTAAGGTTAACTCACTATAATCTTTTTTATGGTAATCAAATTCGTTCTAAAATAATGCATTATTTGCGAAGGTGTTTTTATAAACATGACATTAATCCTTATTCAAATAAATACGTTATTCAATTTTGAACAAAATTGCCCGTGACATCACTTGATTTCAACGAATATTCATAGTGTTAATCAAGTACCACGCGCACATTCATGATGCGCAAGGATCATGAGGGAAGTGGAGAGCGAGGTACCATTTATTTATTTATTTATTAAAACTTCATGCAACACAAATGTACAAAGGCGGACTTAATGCCTTAGGCATTCTCTACCAGTCAAACAAGGGTGGTGGAGAGATAACACGGCAGGTGCATAAACTGAAAAAATAAAATAATTCTAAGACGAAAATAATTACAAAAGTATATATAAATATAGTTAAAATAAACATACATATATATTTAATATAATATACCTACATATATAATAATAATATATAAAGTTAGAGATAAGGATTTTGAGACGACTCCTTTACCTGTTAAGAAGGTAATTCCGCAACTTTCGCTTAAATGCATACTGACTGGTGGCCATCCTGATATTGAGGGGAAGCGCATTCCACAGAAGGATGGACTGTATATGAAAGGAAGAATGAATAAAATTAGAAGTATGAGAAGGACAAAGCAGTAAGAGATTGTTAGCAGAACGCAAATTCCTAGCGTGAGTAGAGCAAAGATACTGAAAGTGTGATATAAGATAAGAGGGAGGGGTGGGAGAGTTGTGGAGAGACCATTTTGCACTGTATAAGTATATAGCCTATTTATTGAGGAAGGTTATAGACTTTATATATAATCACGCTACGACACAGTAACCATAACTGCGGGTGAAACCACGGACACAGCTAGTGATTTATAAAAATAGGGGGATATTCCAGGTATAATTAGAAATATTTATTTTCATACAGCAATTTTAGTCAGTAAGAGGTGTAAGCTAGAGAAGCTCGTTGCTAAAGTAATAACAGCTGCACGGGTCGATCTATCAGGTTAATTTCTGTTGCCACTTTAAGGCCCCTCTCGCGGTCCAGTGGCGCCCTCATTGAATAAAAAATCGTAGCTTATCACAGAAAATAAATATTAAAAATTCCAACTTCACGTTTGTTACAAAGAGGATAAAGAATTTTTACGTTGTTAAAACAGGTCTCAAAATGTTTCGTATCCAAAGTAGTAGGCAAAAGTGTCAGAAACGGCCGTTTAAACTACTACCTATTACGGATAATGAGATACAGTCCAAAACAAAACCCAAAAAGCGCGTTTCTAGACACGTGTTTTTTTTTTGTTTTTTTTTTCAGTTTATGGTACGGAACCCTTCGTGTGGGAGTCCGATTCGCTCTTGGTCGGTTTTTATGATAAGCATGACCTGAATCGACAGGATTAGCTCCAGATAGATGAACTCTTCAACGAACAATTTTTTTTTTCTTTTAACTTACTCGTATTATGCACTCACATAACATAAGGATCAATCTCAATCTGCCCCCGCCTTTTCCCAACTATCTTGGGTCGGTTTCAAGTCTAACCGGAAGCAGCTGAATACATGGAGCGACTGCCTATCTGACCTCCACAACCCTTACTGGGTAATATGATACCCCTTGGTAAGACTGGTTGTCAGACTTTCGGACTCCTGACGACCCGTAACGACTGTCAAAGATCCACGATTGACAGCCGGGACCAACGGCTTAACGTGCTTTCCGGAGGAGTCTCGGTATGTAAAGATGGTCACCCATCCATGGACCGACCCCGGCAAGCGTAGCTTAACCTGATGGATCGACCCGTGCGGCTGTTATTAGTTTAGCCACGACCTCCTCGCATAACATAAGGATAATAAATATTTACAAGTTTCGGTGTTTAACTTAAGTATTTACAGCATGTAGTATATCTGCGAACTGATCAGAAATAAAGGCACCGTCGCATATGATTATGAGGTATAAACATGGGGCTTCGGAGAAAGGCGGGGAAAGCGAAAAGGCCTTTGTTACCTCTATTTTATTAGCAAGATTATGCGCGACTCTATTTCTCTCTGAAATGAATTATGGTGTAGCAAAGCCAAGCAAGCATGTACCTAAGCCAAGGTGATTTTAGCAGAGCTACTCTACTAAAACCACCGTTTTGGTTTAGCTATACTTAGTAGAGAAAAATACACACGTACATTCTCTCGAAAAACATTACCCTCCTTTTGGAGAAGTCGGGTAAAAACCTAATAACTAGGTATCGAATTTATTCCTATAACATTTATCAATGTCAAAATTGCGAATAAAACACCTTAAAAATTACTATTGCTGCCGAATATTACATAGATTTTGCAGAATAGTGCAAAAGTGATCATTAATTCAGGGCCTAGAGAAGCACAGTAGGTACACCTACGAGTATGTACTCGTAGTTTATAATTTTGAACAATCAATATCAGAACGAAAAATATAAGATAGATAAAATTTACTAGAGAAGTTCATAAACAGTTGTCGATATTTATCGTAGAAACTAAAAATTATCAAAAATAGAAGGCTAACTGGATTACAACTGATAAAACTACTATCTAACTTTTACAAACAAATGTTTCCTAAAATTATCATTAGCAAAAATCTTGTGTCCTAAAACCTTCACTTCCTTCTACAGATAGTGTATCAGTAGCAAACTTGTACAGGATTTCCTAACTTATTTATAGCCGTATAGACTTCCTCATGATTTGTCTGGATTGTGATACGTATCTGCAACGCTACGACAGACCAATCAATTTAACGAGGAGCGGCGCCAAACGCAAATATTGTAACTTAATTGTATTATGTAAAGATGAGGTGATAGAGTTAGCGGGAGATACAGCGGACGATAGTCATGAGCGAAGAGATTTCTTCTGGGTTAACATGTTTCGGTCTGCATCTTCTCCGACCACGACAATTATGTCACAAGGGCAAAAAAACTGTATTTGCAAATAATAACTTCCAAGTTTTCAATTATTTGATTTACAACATTTTGGAGCTCTTGAGTCACTTATATTGGTTTTTGGTGGTTAATCCCCCCAATACTGGACGAAAAACCGCTGTGCTGATGGCACGAGCAATGTTAAACATTTATGTAATCATTGTAAATAGTTTAGTTTAGTCGCAGATACTTCTTAAAGTGTTTTTACCAAAATAGGGAAATAAAGTCATTGATACCCATGTATTGCTTACATATTTTCCCATTACGGGATGAGAAACCAAACCTAGCGACCATAGCACGAGCTAGACTTGTTTAGTATTTGAAATGTGCACTGCAAAAGTTCCACGTTCAGCCGTATTAAGTAAAAATAAATATGTATCGTTATTTTCCTTTCGTGGTAAGTAACTCCAGGTGGTATTTTATGAATTCTTGCACAGCATGATAGCGAGTGTAAAGAAAGATGGAATAATAATGCTACATCACTGGTTTCTTGTCCATAACCTGTGAAAGGGAACTAGTAGGCAACAGAGTTGCAAAATATAATTAAAAAAGTCTGTATTGAGTACCGACTCCAAAAAGAATAAAGCGAATGTGGAAAAAAAACTATCAAACCTTTTTAGCTGATCAAAAATGATTTTGCAGTCGCAAAACTAGTACTAATATTTTAAATCGCTTACTATGGGACCTAGCCTAAATTCGCACAGTAGCATTCAAAGTGTAACCAAAATTAAACCCTATGAAAGGGTAAATAACATGCAAATTCGTCCATACAATAATTTGTCTTATTAAATAGGATTAAGTAAGTAGGAAAATTATTGGAATTATTTCTAATTTAATAGTGAGTGAGTTGTTTTGTGGCACCAGAACCGGTTGTATTTGTGTTATTGAACATAAATTGCTGTTGAATAGATTTTAAATAGGTCCGCAATTAAATTGTGATTAACGGTCCTGGGGTTCAATCCGCTATAATATTTAGCGCATGCAAACGTGCCACTGAATTAAATATTTCACACACCTACTGCGAAATTGAAATAAAACGCTATGCGTTACCTAAATTAATTAAATAACCCTTCTTTTTGGCTTTACCGTAGCCAGGTAATAAAATAGAAGTAACGAACACTCACACTCACCACTCACCACCACCACCATCGCCACTCACTTCTTTTTTTTTCCTTTGTTACTTTTATTTTTTTATTTTAAGTAGGCTATCTAATTTTTTCTTTAGTTCTCAAATGACACTGTTTTTTTTTTATTTTGTTTCGTTTTTGTTGTGTGCCTCTAACTGTAGCCAATAAATCTATTTTCTTTCTATTCTTTTTTCTTTCTCTTTTTTAGGGTTCCGTCGACAAACAAAAACACGAATTCGAGGAATTCTTTATAAGCAATATAATTAATTAAATTTTATCAAAATTCTCACTGAATTTGGATCACTTACAATTTTGAATTTGGCATCATAAGGTGAATGCACCTATTTTCGGTCGAGCGATAAGAACCGGTTTTCTTTTTTTTTTTTCAGTAGGTACTATTTTGTGTTACATTTAAATACTTATTTTTAAAAACAAGTATATTTTTCATTTGAAATCTTAAGGTGAATGCACCCCTTTTCGGGTAAACGATAGGAACCGGTTTTTTTTTAAATTATTTTCATTATTATCTTGTTTTAACAAATTACTTGTTATTTCATCATACGAAAAACCAGCACATACGTAGTTAACAAGTTTAGTTACATTTGTGGGTACTACACGAAAGAAAATGTAACCAATATGTCTCCAAAGGTGATTACAAGTGTGGAGTTGCGGACTTATGATTAAACGGGATCGGATTACCCAAGAGAAGTTTCGTACTTACCTACTATTACTCGTGCATTATGCAATCTAGCCTCTCCGGTGGATTGGACTCAACTTGGATCAAATGTTTGAATTGCTGGAAGGAGAATGCATTTCATTGATGAGACTTTATGGCTCTTCTACATAGTTATAGATGGATGTTAATGACGATTATTATCGTTATTTATTTTCCCTTTTCCCAAGTGATTTTTTAAATCTACATTAGTAAAAAAAAACTACTGCTAAAACATTGCGAATATTCTCGAAACTTTTATGTACGTATACGTTTATATACTCGTATCTTTGACGATATCTGCATGGAATATTTATTGTTACCAAACTATTGGCCAAACCATAACAAGGTAAGATTCTCATCCAACATTGGCGCATGCCGTGCAGCATATGATTATCGACTTCGCAACAAGTTGGTCAGTAGAGTAATGAGAGGTGATCTATTGATCAAACATAATATGTGCATTCGGAATTAAAGAGAACAGCGACAACATTGTGCAAGCAATCTGAACTTTATTTCAAAAGCCATAAAAGTTATGGTGCAATGGTGTTAATTTATAATAGTTTTTATGCAGAATTATATGATATGAAGGTTCAAAAGTTCAAGGGTTTACAATTTGCAATAATCACGTGCGAACAGGTATTGTTAGCAAGTAATCATGTTAATTCATCTACCTAGTAATTTAATGTGTTAACAAACCAACTCTAGAACCACTTAAATTCAGAATTCACAATGAGAAAAATGTATTAATGTATTTATCATGTATCACAATATTAAACACATCTGGACTTTTCATTCCGACTTTTCACCACTAATCGTTTGATTATTAAGTTGATAAAATAACTCCTCTTGTTTATATTTATTATTCTGATTTGTCTTTTCATTTGTTACAGGTACGTATCGCAGATCCAAATAATCACCGCACCCGTTTTCACACACAAAACAGTAGGTATCTATAATTCTATATATAGAGAGAATGGAAATCAATTGGGCACTCAACACATCATAAAATAAACCAATTTAAATAATTTATAGAAAAGCCAATAACCAAAAAACCACATTAACATCGGAACATTGTTAAAACTCCTACGAAGCAGGTAAACATTGAAATCACAATTTCATATTCAAATAATATCGGAAGGTACACAAATAAATCGTTTCATATCGGGATGTTTTCGAATAAAAGCCTTTCAATTATGTTTTCATTTCGATCCACTGTTCACGACTACAGTAATATGATTGTTAACGAACATTACGTAAAACTTTATACGCGTGATTATTTAGTTATTATTAGAGTAGATTATATAGTTTATGGATATATTTTTAAATATGAACAATACGTATTTTATTGTAGCTTATTTGTAATGTGTTTATTGATAGTAGAAGTAGCAGATTCTTAATTAATCAATTGATTGTTTATTAGCTATACACACTAACCTGTTTCATGTTTTTCTGCTACCTTGGTGTTATAATCTAAACTATTTAATTGGTTGTGACTTGCCTTTCTTCTGGTATGATTTTATTTTGATTAGCGCTATCCTCTGCGTGCTGTCATTATCTCCATGTTTTCTACTTGATTTGTCTCCGTCTTTAATAAGACCATCATTCACGTCTTCACCTGTTCATATTTTATGTTTAAAATATTACTCGTATAACGCGAATAATTTGTCTGAAGTCTGAACAGAGAAGACAAACCATTTATAACGCTGATTAATTGTCGTGTCCTTTCAAAATCGTTATAAACAAAGTTCTAGTTCAGCAACTATGTTACTTTATCAAAGTAAATAATGCAGGCCGACACCGAACCGTACTCCGATCTCGGTACTCCGGTTATCTATAACGATTGTTCAGTAATGGAAAGACGCACTCCATCTGATTCACGCCAATGCCCGCTAGATGCCGCCTGCTCCGATCCCGGGAATCGATAACGGCCGATAGATTCCACTGCCGCGATATCCCGGCGCCAAATAAAACTTTATTTCAAATCGATTACTCGGGTGCATATCGATTGTTATTCTAGGGAGCGAGAAACGTTGGCAAAAAGCCTGGAGGAAAAAGGTAGAAAATAAACGCAAGTTCGTGATTTGAACAGTCAATTGTTTTTAATGTTAACGCAATGTTGAAATTACTAAATTACACTAATAAGGTCATATTTTATTTCCCTTGATAAGATACTGTCCAAATTACTAAACGGCTACTATCAGTACTGTCTAGTTTATTGTACTTACGCATTTTACGCGTCTATTATTAAATGATAAAAATGCGACTACTTTATAGGTAGTAAATTATTGTTATAAAATAATATACTGGATTATTAGCGGCACAATAAAAAATGACTGTCATGCATTAAAAACTGTCATAAATAAAATTACACGGTGTTGTCCAGAGCGGGACAACATTTGGCGCATACACCCTATTATATCAACTTTTTGTTTAACTCTCTTTTTTAAACTTTTCTATTGATATATCTATGTTTTCCATGCTGCATACTGCTTGGAATAGATCTTAAGACACCACGAACCTTACTATCTTGATTTTTTCTTTTGGGCTGAAAATAAAAAATAGCTCTTCACATTCAAAAGCGCCTTAATTCCACAAACAATTCAAAATCTAACAATACATTACAACTCTAGATAGCAAAACACTACCGAAACAAAAACGTAACACTTTATCACCTCCAGCACAATTTGTCCAAATTATCTAATCTAAACATTTTGACACCCAATTTGTTCGGCGGTGTTCGCGAGCGGGCCCCGTCGCCCCGTGACACCGCACATCCGCCGCACACTCTCACGTTCTAGAACATGGCGCTGCTAAATTGGAGGATGTTCACAATGTTCAGTCTCATTAGTAACTACTTGTATAGTTATCATCATATGGTGACATTTTGGGGAATATATTTAATAATAAGAACACGAACAGCACTGTCACTTACAATTCAAATAAAATAACATCTAGAATCGGCATTTCAGTAACCATGCAAATACATCAAACTAATATTGTAAAGGCTAACATTTGTGAGTGTGTATGTTTGTTACTTCTTCACGCTCAAATAAACGGCTGGACTGATTTGGATGAATTTTGGAATGTATATAGCTTATACCCTGGATTAACACATAGGCTACTTTTTATCCTGGTCTACGCGGGTGAGACCGCGGGACGCAGCTAGTTACAAATATACAAATACACAAGTATGCATGACATTGACATAATGAAATTAGAGACAAGAAGAAAAAATGAAAAGTGTGTCCAATAGACCTAAAACTAGAACACTACAAAAACAAAAAATATCCAGTTACAAAGACGTACATTGTTCGCACTGTTTTTATAGGGAACGTCTGTATGAAGCGATGTATGGTTATCATGTAGTGACATTTTGGGGAACATAGGAGTTGTTTGTTATATGAAATGGGATGAGATGCTTTTGATTTACTGTAGAGATAGGTACCAGTGAAGTAGCAAGGGTTAATTTAATTATGAAATAGAGATGTACAAATGAATGTGTAAAGTAAACACGGAATTTATATAGAGGGATGCCCCGCTAAGTATGCCACAAGCAAAAGACAAAAAATACAGCAAATTAAGAACTAAAAATATAACCTATTTAGGGGAATTTAAAAAAGTTAAAAAAAACTTAAATTTAAAAAAAACCGGCTGTCAAAAAACTACTTAAAATGCATCAGACTGTTTAAAAAGTGACTCGCTTGAAACTTTTTAGTAGTTGTTTTTGACAGTCGGATTTAAACCCAGAAATAAAACATACCACAATCAATAGTAAAGTTAGCCCCCAAAAGGAAGCCAAGAAACGAATGTAAGCATAATAAACTTCCACCGAAGTGGTTCCAATTTGTCATAACAAAACGAAAATCGAGAGTGACGGAAACCAATTTAGATCACTGAAATACACAACAAATCTCAAAATGATTTTACAAAAACACATTACACAACTGACAGACTAACTTCTACATATGATGGAAACTGTCGGCGGTTCCCACAAAAACTTCTCTCTCAGGTGAACTGTTGAACTAAAAATAGTTGGTAGATTAAATATTTCACGAGTTGAAAAGCTTTGTTACGGATTGTTATTGTTATATAAAATGGAAAGTATGGAGTTATGAGAATTAGCGTCAGAAGTAATGTCTCATTGTTACTTCAAGTTTAAGACATTAATTTAAGTTTTATGATGGCAGTAAGTGGTTTGGTAATTAATAATGTCTTTATTACTTTTAAAAGAAATATTGTATTCATTAGGGTTCCGTACCCGAACCAACGGGACCCTATTATTAAGACTAGTAAGTCTCCGCTGTCCGTCCGTCCGTTTGTCCGTCCAGCGGGCCGTAACTCATGATCCGTAATAGATAGTTTCCGCTATAACAATAAATAATAAAAATTAATAGAAACGTGTCTTTTTTTTTTGCTTTTTTTGCTAGATTTTAACAATAGCAAGAAGTAGACGCGTATAATCTTGTACGATGGTACGGAACCCTTCATTCGCGAGTCCGACTCGCACTTGGCCGGTTTTTTTTATGATTTTTATTTTTAAGTCTAGTTTATGAAAAATAATCAAAATCAATCTGCCCGCGCCTTTTCCCAACTATCTGCCCGCGCCTTTTCCCAACTATCTTGAGACCGGCTTTCAGTCTAACCGGATGCAGCTGAATACCAGTATTTTACATGGAGCGACTGCCTATCTGACCTCCACAACCCAGTAACTGGGTAACACGATACCCCTTAGTAAGACTGGTTGTCAGACTTTCGGGCTTCTGACGACCCGTAACGACTGTCAAAGATCCACGATTGAAAGCCGGGACCAACGGCTTAACGTGCTTTCCGAGGCACAGAGGAGTCTCGTAAAGATGAGGTCACCCATCCATGGACCAAACTTCGGCAAGCGTAGTTTAACCAGATGGATCGACCTGATTTATATAAAAAATATAAATTCAAAAGTTGGTTGACCTTATCGTCAAACTTAAGATAAATTACAAAAAATATAAATTCAAAAGTTGATTGACCTTATCGCCAAACTTAACGCGTCAGGCCCCTGCGTCGCCACCAACAATAGGTTTTTAATTGTGTCTGCTAATGAGGGACTTGACGCGGATTAATTTTAAAACAAATGTTGGCACATCGGTGTGACTAGTTTAAACACCGATTAGCAGGTTCTTAATTCAAATTTTTCTATAGAGGATTTGAATTTAGAATCCGGTAAACAGTACTTAAACTAAGCACATGTTTAGCGAGTTTTATAAATAAGGTCGATGTGCCAACATTTGTTTTAAAATTAATCTTAAGTTTGACGATAAGGTCATGCTGTCATGACCTCTAAAAATCAAGGATAATTCGAGTACCTAGCAAACCAGTAGGTAGTATTGAAAACCTAAATTTATTTTTCAAACTAGCTGCGCCCCACGGTTTCACCCGCGTAGACTGGGATAAATAAGTATGACTATGTGTTAATCAACACATAGGCATACATATCAAATTTCATCCAAATCTGTCCAGCCGTTTGAGCGTGAAGAAGTAACAAACATACACACTCACAAACTTTCGCCTTTATAATATTAGTGTGATGAAACTGAGACACAATTTAAACGCTTCACTTTATTGAAGAACTAACAAAACAAAACAATAAAACACTGTCCCAATCTGCTACACAATATTTACCCTAACAATGATTTCAGGACAGCCAATTACATTTTGATTTACAACAACATAATGTTTAATATAGTACCAGCAAGTTATTTATTGCGGGCTCACAATAAAGACATAAATCGCGTGTTGACAGCACCATTAACTGGTGCTCTCACCACACGTCTTGGCTTCTGATACGGCAAGCCTGCAACTAAAGGAACTTAGAACTCCTTTTGGCTTCCATTTCTACTATTATTTTTGTGAATGTATGAGGCCCTTCTGAAGTAAGAGCAAACAGTCTTATTTATAAAAGTCGCTAACCGTTTAAATACTGATAAGTGGATTCTAAATTCAAGATAGCTTACGTCTCATCCATCCAATTGAGCTGTGTGTGGGACAAAACCTCAAATTCAAATTCTTTATTGCATCCATAATGTACATAGAGACGGTAATGTCTTTGTATATTTGCTGAAACAATTATGAATCCTGTCGGGCACAGCAAAATTTAAAGGTAGGAGAGGGGAAGAGCACTTTAATATTATCCTTTTTTATTTATGTATTAAATTAAATTTCAGTTTTTCATATTTCATCATCTGCCTAGCCTTTTCCCAACTATCTTGGGGTCGGCTTCCAGTCTAACCGGATGCAGCTGAATACCAGTATTTTACATGGAGCGACTGCCTATCTGACCTCCACAACCCAGTTACTGGGTAATAATACCCCTTGGTAAGACTGGTTATCAGACTGTCGGGCTTCTGACGACCCGTAACGACTGTCAAAGATCCACGATTGACCGCCGGGACCAACGGCTTAACGTGCGTTTAGTTTTTCATATCTGTCTTATTATTATTAATATTTGTTTTACTTATTTTATATAATTATTATAATGTTATTTTATAAATTATCTATTTTATATTAAATTAAATATCCATTCGCTTAATATTTTGTAAATCTATTATTGTATTTTATTATTTCAATTAATATTTAATATGTTAAATGAGTTAGTACTTAGCTACCCACATCTATCCTTCTTCCGGGTAGTAAATTTTGAATTTAGAACCGGCTAATCAGTATTTAAACCAAACAGATGCTTATTTTTTAGGGTTCCGTACCCGAAGGGTAACCAACGGGATCCTATTACTAAGCCTCCGCTGTCCGTCCGTCCGTCTGTCTGTGAGCGGGCTGTATCTCATGATCCGTAATAGTTGCATACAGTTGAAATTTTCACAGAATGTGTATTTCTGTTTCCGCGATAAAAACAAATAATAAAAATTAAAGCGGGTTCCCCTACTAGAAACGTGCTTTTTTGGCCTTTTTGCTCGATCTTAATAATCGCAACAAGTAGACTCGTATAATCTTGTACGATGGTACGGAACCCTTCATGCGCAAGTCCGACTCGTACTTGGCCGGTTTTTTCCTAAATAAGGCTCAAAGTGACATTCTAACAGCGAGTACAACTGTCAAAAGACTTTTTTTTTTTCGGATTGACAACGTGCTTTTTCAGGAGCGAATGGTAATCGATTACATTAACTTTTTGATAATAGGTAATTATTGGCGCTAATAGAATGCCACTTTGTCTAAGCTGTAGAAGTTAAAGAATTTTGAATGATTCCAACCAAAAACTTAAATATCGTATTGAAAAGGCTGAAAGGCAATAAAGATTGTACGTGACTTTTAAGTGAGGTATAAATTGTAATATCTGAAAAGGGCAATTCATATTCGATAAGCTCTTTACTTGTGGAATACTAAAATCCAGACCGATTTATCTGATCCGCTGCTTCACTCTTGAATAAAAATGTGTTTTATTTAAAGTGCTCCCCGATAGCGATACCTCCTTTTGAAAAATAATCTATACTTAGACTATGAAAGGTTATAGACGGAACGTCATTGGACAATGAAGCAGGATCGTTAAAATGTGTGCGTAACCTTGACGAACGTAACGATGACGTATTGGCTTCTCATTTTGTCTGTGTGAGCTTATTTCGCGTGTACAGATACAAGCCGGCTTCTCATTCTGGTACTTCAGATTGCTGGATTTTGACACTCCGTCTATAACCTTTCATAGTCTAAGAGTCTATACTAGCATACTCTATGTAGTATTTTTAGTAATAGTAGTAGACAGAGTGCGGATTTTTTGAGCATACTCCTATTTAAAATAACATTTCAACATTTCTTTAAATCAAGAGTGAATATGTTACTTCTAGGCAAGCGTGCTCCATCTTCGACCACATCATCGCTTACCATCAGCTGAGATAGTGGTCAAACGTGAGCATATTAAACATTAAAAAAAAATTAAAGGCACATTATTCCAGATGGACAATCAATCTGCCTAGCCTTTTCCCAACTATCTTGGGGTCGGCTTCCAGTCTAACCGGATGCAGCTGAATACCAGTATTTTACATGGAGCGACTGCCTATCTGACCTCCACAACCCAGTTACTGGGTAATACGTTACCGGTTGGCAGACTTTCGGGGTTCTGATGACCTGTAACGATTGTCAAAGATCCACGATTGACAGCCGGGTTCCGAGGCACGGAGGAGTCTCGGTATGTTCCATGGACCAACGCCGGCGAGCGTAGCTTAACCAGATGGATCGACCCGTGCGGCTGTTATTACTTTAGCCAGCTGGACATAAGCTACATATTCTAGACTTCTCAACCCAGGCAAAGGCGGGACGGTGCGCTGGTAATATCATAAAAGGACAGATATTCTATATATATTGCAGACTTATGCAGATATAATGTCCGCAATCTCTGCATATTTGTTATTTGGCCAGTCTCCAAGTTGTCTCTCGGAATGGCCGATGTATTTGCTTATGTTTCTGTTTATGTGTCCCTTCCATTATTCCACTTTATTCTACTGGTCTGGACTGGAGGTGAAGAGCTTGATATTGTAGAGTTATGGGGACATATTTTATCTTTGTAACTGGGTAAATGGAGTAGGAATGAAAGGATTGAGCTCGTATTGTTTTAAATATTGAGCTTTACATGTTTTGTGTTTTGTTGCTCGGAAGCAGTATAACTTCCAACAATATAATAAAACGTAAATACAGGTATTTTCCTGTGTTTTTGTCGTTTTGAATATACCTTCTCATAACAACGTGTTATGAACACAGACAAAAAACTCCGAATTGTCGTCAACTAATCGTTAGACAAACATCCTAGAGTTATTTGTTTCTTTTTATATCTAAATTGACTGTGTGCTTAACTACGAGTCGAGAACAACTATTTACTATACGAAATGTAAATTATGTTCCAACACCATAAACTATTTTTAAATCGTTATTCCTACTTAAAAAATCGCAGCTCATACGTTAAAACTTCAAGGACATAATCAACCTTATTTTTAAAACTATAACCATATGCTTACTTTAAATACTGATTAGCGGAATTAAAATTCAAGATAACAAAGTCTCATCCATCACATTCAGCTGTCTACCTATAGGACATAACCTCCTTCAAATATTAGTCAGTAGTTCAGTACTATACCATCCACATTTATCCTTCTTCCAAAAAAAAATGCAGGAAATTTTTGAATTAAGAACTTGCTAATCAGTTTAGTTCAGTACTATACCATCCACAATTATACTTTTTCCAAAAAAAAAGGCAGGACAATTTTGAATTAAGAACTTTTTAATCAGTTTAGTTCAGTAATAAACCATCCACATTGATCCTTCTTCCAAAAAAAAAAGGGAAGAAAATTTTGAATTAAGAACTTGCTAATCAGTTTAGTTCAGTACTATACCATCCACATGTATTCTTCTTCAAAAAAAAAAGCAGGAAAAATCTGAATTAAGAACTTGCTAATCAGTGTCTAAATTAATCACAAGGTTATTTTTTTATAAAAAAGCGAAAATAAAAAACTTCAACAAAATGCCCAACGCGCCTCGCGATCCGCTATGAGTGCTACGACGCGTAGCGAATCGCGTAGCGGTGTCGGTAGTGTGCGAGTTCAATTGTTTTTTCTCATCTCAAAACTGCCCAACGTGCCTAAACAAGTTTTCACTTCAATAAGGCAAAATATCCTTCACAAAAATGGCGATCCAAAATTCCATTTGAAACAAAACACACAGGACTAACCAAGAGAAAGTTCCATCCATATTCATAACAATTTAGTTAATTGCACCACCGTACCCCAGTAATAGGACCTAATGAAATAATTGGTGGTATCCGCTGATCGCCATGTGACATGCTCCGTGGACCGTGACGATGTTATCGCTAACTATGCTGTTACTGCACCAAACGATGGTTTAATTGAAAGTTAACCTGATAATAATCGATTTGATGGCAAAACGGACCCTTGTAATGGACTTAACGGGATAAGGCCAAAGAGTCGTTTGGAAGAATTATTTTTATAGGACCGAAGCAACGGAGATGTTAAAGTGTGTTGTCATTTACTTTTATTCGCTCATTTAAAGTAAAACCCACTCGGATCCGCACGGGTATACAAAATCATTGCTCGTTTATCCTATGATTTTTTCCTGTGGCAACACTTTTGAGCTACACGATATCAGACAAATGCTTGCACTGTCTGGACAGGTCCACTCAAACCTGCGTGGTGCTTTCCTCAAAAGCTCATCTCAGATATTAACGTACATGGTTCTCATATGATTTAACCAGTACATATTGTATGGATTAGAACACTTAAAAAAGACTGACCTCTGAGTTTGTTTTGATGTTTCTTCTCAGGGTACTCAGCTAGGAAACACCGACCTCAAAACTGACAAAAAAACATTGACATGTAAAAGTGTTCCTTGTAACCTATTTACTGAATTAACATCATTTATCGCTTTTTCTATTAGTGAAAGCTGTAGTGATAAACAGAAGGTTAGTTTAGTTTTAAGTTTCTTTATGTTATGTATCATTTATGGTGTACAATTAAGATTCAATCTGCCTAGACTTTTCCCAACTATCTCGGGGTCGGCTTCTAGTCTAACTGGATGCAGCTGAATACCAGTATTTTACATGGAGCGACTGCCTATCTGACCTCCACAACCCAGTTACTGGGTAATACGATACCCCTTGGTAAGACTGGATGTCAGAATTCGGGCTTCTGACGACCCGTAACGACTGTCAAAGATCCAAGATTGAAAGCCGGGATCAACGGCTTAACGTGCTTTCCGAGGCACGGAGGATTCTCGGTCACTCATCCATGGAACCCCGGCAAGCGTAGCTTAACCTGATGAATCGACTCGTGCGGCTGTTATAAAATATATAAAAAAACATGTAGCTACTTAATACGGCTTTCCTCTGATACGGAGATATATGCAGCAGATTCCGTGCTATTCCATTTCTAAATCCTAAAAGATACTTACTTTTACGCCGATAGGCAAATTCCCTAAAGCTCCGTTAGGAATACCCTTGGCAAATAATAATAATAATAAAGCCCATTTATTTCCAATCCACAATAATAATTGTTATTACATGCGTTTTAAATTACATTAACATTAATTATATGATTAAAAATCATATATATAAAGATTTCTTTTACTCGCCATCGTTACTTTCTTCAGTACCATTGATCGGAACCCCTTCTCGAGTAAAGGCCTCCTCCAGCTTCTTCCAAACCTCTCTGTCCATGGCTTTCTTTCTCCAATCGCTTCCTGCTAGGCTACCTTTTCCTAGGGCGCCCTCTTCTTCTTTTTCCTCTGGGTCCTTTCCATATAGTTGTCTGTAATGTCCATCTTTTGTCTGTGCGTCTTGCTATATGTCCTGCCCACTGCCACTTTTGTTTTAGGGCGTATTGTAAGGCATCTATAACTTTAGTCTTTTGTCTAATTTTCTTGCTTTTTACTTTTTGTATTCTTCTTATTTTTAGTACGCTTCTTTCCATTGATCTTTGACATGTTACTAGTTTAGTTTTTATTTTTGTGTTGTATGTCCACGTTTGGCATCCGTATGTAAGAGTAGGTAAGACACAGGTGTCCAAGATAATTTTCTTTAAGTAGAGGGGGAATTCCCCTTTCAAGATTTCCTTCAGGGACCAAAACTTTTTCCAGCTCATGTTAATACGCCGCTCGACCTCTAGTTCTTCATTTTTGTCATCGAATGACAGTTGTGTCCCCAGGTATATGTAATTGCTCACATATTCAAGCGGCTTCCCGTTCAAGTATATGGCGTTAGCGTAGCTGTTAGTCACTATTTCAGTTTTATTTTCGTTCATTTTGAGGCCCACCTTTTTGCTTTCTTTATTCAAACTACTTATCATTCCTTCTAATCCTTTGCTTGTTTCAGCAAATAAGACAATGTCGTCCGCGAATCTGAGGTGTGTCAGTCGATCTTTGTTAATTCTAATCCCCTCCGACTGCCAGTTAAGGTTGTCAAAGATGTGTTGTAGTACCATTATAAACAGCTTGGGTGAGAGGGGGTCTCCTTGTCTCACTCCTCTACAGATCGGTATATCAGGCCCTCGCGTCTCCAGTTTAACTTGACTTACGCTACCCTCGTAGATGTTTTTCAGTACTCTTGCATAATTTTCGTTTATGTAGCATTTATTCAACGCTTCCCAAATAGCATTGGTGTGGCGAGTTGCCGCCACTCTGCAAGTTGGGTGGGGTTGGTATCACGTCGCGTGTGTGGCTCGCTTTAATTTGTCAGACAGACGTGAGTGGCCGGCTTTACGACGAGCTATAGACAATTTTAAATGCAACAATCGACGTCACGTCAGTTTGACGTCAGTGTGTGTGTCTAACGCCGCGAGGCACAGCGCGCATCTCACCGCAGACTAATGTCTTAAAATAATATCGTCCCCGCAAATACGCTAAAATCCCGAGTAAATCCCGTAAACGTTGGGGATCCTCCGGGAATAATAAATAACCCATATTTACCGCGTCCGTTAACTACTGAACAAGCATAATCAGGAGTGTTGGTGTGAAGAGAACGAGTGGCCACTCGACAATTCGACGTGCAACCATCGAGAACAGCCCGGAAAGTAAGGTACCACTTGTTTTACAAATTGTAAGTAGGGCCACATTCGCCGACTGCTGCCGACCACTCCTAACTTGAAGTTATAAAGACAAATATAGGCAATTTTGGGCCAGCATTCCCTCCAAGTGCTTGGTCGTACTTCTGTTCTACATCCGCAGAGACCCACGGCTATTTACACGCCTGACCATCTCCATTAGATGGTCCTTTCGAGCCTGGATAGGCATCAGTAAAATTCAGTACAAATTAAGTACAAGTCATTACGGTAGGCACATAACTTTATTAGTGCCCCAAAATGGCGTCCCGCAAGCAAGAAGCTAAATTGGCTCAGCTTACCGCTAAAAAACAAATGATTTTCGAGCGAGTTAATCGCATATATAATGATTCCAGAAACATCTCGAACTATGATTCACGTTCAAATGAGACATTCTTAGCGCAGTCAGAAACAATTACTGAGCAATATAACAAATTTGAGGAAATAATAGAACAAATGAATGAATTGCAATTCGAGATTGACCAAACCGCACCAGACTATTCGAGTCTATATTCTATTGAAGACTTATATTCTAATATTAAATATAAACGTAATCTCATACTTTCGAAAAACGAAACATCGGAACACAAAGTGGGTACTCGGATAAAATTACCGCCCATAGATTTGCCAACGTTTGATGGTAAAGCGGAAAACTGGCCCATATTTTATGAAATGTTTCGAAGCAATGTTCATTTAAATACCGATCTGGTTGACTCGCAGCGTGTCCAGTACTTGATCAGTAGGTTGACTCATGATGCCTTGAAGCTGACCGCGGGCATTGTTCCTACAGGTGATACATACAACGTTATGTGGAACAGTCTCGTTAAAAGGTATCAAGATAAGCGTAGTTTAGGGATTCATTATCTCAATAATATACTGGATATTAAACAATGCGCCGGAAATGCCGCGAGCCTCAATACTTTTGTGGAACGATATTCAGCGTCCGTCGCAGCCTTCAAGCAATTAGACATTCCAGACTTACTGGATTTTGTTTTATTACACTGTGGTTTAAGAAAGGTTGACGCGCAAACTGTCTTACAGTTTGAATCACGTGTGAGTGAAAAAGAATTACCTTCCTATGCGGAGTTTATAACATTCATGCAAGAATATGTTAAGGTACTACAACGCTCATACGGTAATAATTTACAGACAGAACCGCGCGCTAAGTCTAGTTCAGTTAATCATCAAACAAAAAATAATACCGCTAAGTCATTCGTGTCGCGTAATGAACCGGTTTCGAATGGCAAATGTACGCTTTGCGATAAGGATGACGTACGACATCAGCTGTTCTATTGCCCGCTGTTTAAAAATATTAGAACACCGCTTGCACGTTTTGAATTTATTAAAGCTAAACGTGGCTGTATAAACTGTTTAAGTCTATCCCATTCTTTGGTTAAATGTAAGTCACGTAACGTTTGTAAAATTTGTAAGAAGAACCACCATTCTCTCTTACATTTCCGAGAAAAACATGAGTCATCATCGCCCGAGCCACAGGCGCCCACTAAGGATACATCTGTTTCGCTCACTACAGCTGTTAAAACTGGGTCAACCATTTTGCTAGCGACCGCGCAGTTATATGCATACTATAGCGACATCAGAGATAAGGAGGTGGTTCGGTGCCTACTAGATAACGGATCGCAAAATAATTTAATTACTGTGGACTGTTGTAAACGTTTGAACTTACCCATAATTAAATTACGCAATTCATTTTTACAAGGTGTTGGAATGTCATCGAAACCAATACACGGTTTTATTCATCTCAACATAGAATCTCGGTTTGACCCTCATACGAAGTTTTCGATACAAGCGTTAGTTGTTGATTGTATTACAGATAGACTTCCCGCGAAATTAATTAGGTTACATAACAATGATAACATGTCATACTTAAGTAACTTGCAGCTCGCTGATCCGCTTTGGAACGTGCCGGGCACGGTAGACGTCGTGCTTGGAGCACAATTGTTCCCCTTTATTTACCTGGGAGACAGGGTCGAAACAGGTACCCGCGCACCCCCTGCTGTACTGACTAGTTTCGGTTATGTACTTATGGGTGATATTGATTGTTGTAGTAGTGATGTGACACACATTGCATCTTCGTTTACCGCGCAGGCCGACATTGAAGTCGAGTCAAATTTATATAAGTTTTTTGAGCTAGAGGAAATTCCACCCGCCGCAACCGCCGCGCCTCGCCGCGCCGCGCCGCGTTCCGTTATTGGTCCGCACGAATTAGAGTGTGAAAATAATTTTAATTCTTCAGTCTTATTTGAAGACGGCAGATACTTTGTCGATCTGCCTTTTGCGCGCTCACCCGGCGGGCTAGGTAGCTCGCACGGCTACGCCCCTAGGCGCTTGCTTGCGCTCGAGCGTTGGTGACCCTACGCGAGAATTATAATAAAACTATCGCGGATTATATAACTCACTCGAGGTTGTCGCTCAATGACATTTTGCATGTCGGACCTAATTTGCAAGCAGACTTGTTTTTGTTATTGCTTGATTTTCGTACATTCCCTGTCGCGATGACAGCGGATATAAAACAAATGTTCTTACGTATCGGTGTAAGAGAGCACCACCGCAAATATTTACGAATCTTGTATCGTTTTAGCAAAGGTGAGCCTATTCGCACCTTTCATTTTAACCGCGTTCCCTTCGGACTAAAACCTAGTCCTTATTTAGCGATGCGCACATTGCGTAACTTGGCGTGTGAGCAAAGCGACCGCTTTCCTGAGGCTTCTAAATTGGTAGAAACTCAGTTTTACATGGACGACTACGTCTACTCTGTTTCGGACGAACAGACAGCTATGCGTCTATCCCGCGATTTAATTGATTTAATGAAGGTAGGTTCCTTTGACTTAGTCAAATGGGCTACCAATTCACCCGCTTTATTAGAGATTCTCCCAGAGTCTCACCGCTTACCAGTTAATTTTTCTGGCATGGATAATGATGTCCATAATTTCAAAATCCTTGGATTAACCTGGGAACCCGCTGATGATTATTTTTCTTTGACAACAATCGCCGTGGATGATAAATGCACGAAGCGCGCGATTCTATCGCTAGTTGCCCGCTTGTTCGACGTACTGGGCCTTGTAGGACCCGTTGTGCTGTACGCGAAGGTATTAATCAAGGAACTTTGGTTAGCTAAAGTAGGATGGGATGAGGTTCCACCGGAATCTATCACAAATCGGTTTGCCGCTTTTACGCGCGATTTTCCTTCATTCTCTTCTCTAAAGGTTCCTCGCCACATTGGCGTCTTTAGAGAAGCTGTAGTGAACATCGTAGCCTTTTGCGACGCCAGCTTTACTGGTTATGGCTGTTGTATTTATTTACACATTACCAACCCTGCTGGTGATATCACTGTCCGACTCTTATGTGCAAAGTCCAAAGTCTCCCCCGCTAAAATAACAACGCTAGCGCGATTAGAACTTGTCGCCGCTTTACTTCTATCTAAACTTGTTCGCGTAGTCAAGGAAAAACTTTCCGCTCGTGTACCTATTACAGGTGTCCACGCTTTCTCGGACTCCACCATAGCTCTCTCGTGGATCCACTCATCTCCCCATAGATGGTCTATTTTTGTCAGCAACCGCATTGCTCAAATACAGGAAAACTTACCTGCCGCTTGTTTCCGTCACGTGTCCGGGAAAGAGAATCCTAGCGATTGTCTGTCTCGCGGCATGCTGCCGTCGGATTTAATAAGACACTCGTTGTGGTGGAACGGCCCCACATGGCTCCATCAGCCCATGAGCGAGTGGCCTTTAAAGTTCGCTCCTGCTCAATGTGAAACATTGCCGGAGTTTAAATCAAAGGTTTTTCTTGTAGAAACTTCGAATACTGAACCGCGTATTTTAGATACTATAGCTGACCGTGTTTGCTCATGGAATAAATTGTTACGTGTATTTATGTACATTCTTAAATTTACAGACTACATGGTCATAGTTCTGTTGAAAACATTCAAACCGCCGAAAATTTCATTGTTCGATTAGTTCAAAGTTTACATTTTGCGAGCGATTTAAATTTAATTAAAGCAGGTGAACTTCCAGCTAAGAAGTTGCGCTGTTTATCTGTCTTCATTGATAGCTTCGGAATCTTACGTATTGGGGGCAGATTGTCTAAATCTGACTTACCGTATGAAGCCAAGCATCCCGCGCTTTTACCTAAACGCGACCGCGTAGTCGATCTAATTATCGATCACTATCACAATACGTACTGCCATACGGGCCCAGGGTTATTGATGTCCATTATAAGGCAGCGGTTTTGGATATTGGATGGCCGAACGGTTATACGTTCTCGTTGTCGGAAATGTAATACTTGTTTCCGTCTAAATCCTAAGCATCCAGTACCCAAAATGGCTGAACTTCCTGGATACCGCGTCCGTGATGCTAAAGCCTTTGTACACACCGGTGTAGATTTCGCCGGGCCGCTTGCTTATATACCTATTCGACGTAGAGGTCAACGTTCGCAGAAACTTTACTTATGTTTGTTCGTATGCATGGTGACTAAAGCCATACATATCGAGCTTGTTTCGGATCTCACATCTGAGGCTTTCCTATCCGCATTTAAGAGATTCATTTCTCGCCGCGGTCCAGTGTCTGTTATGTACTCAGACAATGGTACCAATTTTGTTGGCGCTAAGGCGCAATTGGATGATATTTATTCTTTTTTATTAAATTCAACTGTTCAAACGGATATTAAAAATGAGCTTCTTAAATCACGCATCGAGTGGACAAGAATACCGCCGCGAGCTCCACACTTCGGAGGTATTTGGGAGTCGAATATTAAGAGTGTTAAAACTCACTTGTTTAGAGTCGTAGGTAAACAACTTCTCACTTACGAGGAACTCTCGACCGTATTGGTGCAAATTGAGTGCCTTTTGAACTCTCGACCACTTAGTGTCATTTCGTCAGACCCACATCCGGAGGTACTCACGCCCGCGCATTTTTTAATGTCCAGTCCACTCACGTATTTGCCTTCTTCTGAATTGGCAGAAGAAAACATAAACCTAAACAACCGCAAAAGGCTCTTGGATCAACTTGTGTTATCCTACTGGAATAAATGGCGAATTGAGTACTTGCACACGCTGCAAGTTCGCCAGAAGTGGTGCACTCCCGATCGCCCTATAGAGATAGGTACTGTCGTTCTCTTGGGTCAAGATAACGTACCTCCATTGACTTGGCCATTAGGTATCATAGAGGCAGTTTTTCCGGGATCGGATGGTGTAATTCGAGTCACTTCAATAAAAACCGCGTCAGGCACGTATAAACGTCCTGTCACTAAGTTGTATCCTTTGCCAACTCAATAGATTATTATTACTACATAATTTAGTTTAATTTAGTTTAGGGTTCATATTATACGTTCCAATGGTACGCCATTACATAGTTGTAATTTAGTTTATTCGACTTACCATAGTCAAGTCGAACCGCAATTCATTCTTAGGACACTGATAATTATTTTTCCCGAGCATTATATCAATGCGATGGTGTTTCGGACTGCTGCTTGGATTTCCCTCAAAGCTCTTCAACAAGTTAATGCTTACATATCATCACCGCTTCTTGAACCTCACTCGCTCCGCATAGATTAGCAGCTTTTGAAAGCTCCTGGACCTTTCAAGGCGGGGAGCATGGTGTGGCGAGTTGCCGCCACTCTGCAAGTTGGGTGGGGTTGGTATCACGTCGCGTGTGTGGCTCGCTTTAATTTGTCAGACAGACGTGAGTGGCCGGCTTTACGACGAGCTATAGACAATTTTAAATGCAACAATCGACGTCACGTCAGTTTGACGTCAGTGTGTGTGTCTAACGCCGCGAGGCACAGCGCGCATCTCACCGCAGACTAATGTCTTAAAATAATATCGTCCCCGCAAATACGCTAAAATCCCGAGTAAATCCCGTAAACGTTGGGGATCCTCCGGGAATAATAAATAACCCATATTTACCGCGTCCGTTAACTACTGAACAAGCATAATCAGGAGTGTTGGTGTGAAGAGAACGAGTGGCCACTCGACAATTCGACGTGCAACCATCGAGAACAGCCCGGAAAGTAAGGTACCACTTGTTTTACAAATTGTAAGTAGGGCCACATTCGCCGACTGCTGCCGACCACTCCTAACTTGAAGTTATACAGACAAATATAGGCAATTTTGGGCCAGCATTCCCTCCAAGTGCTTGGTCGTACTTCTGTTCTACATCCGCAGAGACCCACGGCTATTTACACGCTTGGGCAACTCCAAGCATCATGAGAGATCGTGTCAAACGCTTTGGCGTAATCGATGAAGGCAATGTAAAGTGGCTTATTGAATTCCTTATATTTCTCCATTACTTGTTGTAGGACTTGTATATGATCCGTTGTAGAAAATCCGGAACGGAACCCTGCTTGTTCAACTGGCTGATAGTTATCTATCTTCGGGCTCAGCCGGCTTTGTAGGATTGACGTGAACAATTTGTACACGCTCGAAAGAAGACTAATCGGGCGGTAATTAGAGATGTCTTGGGGGGCTCCTTTCTTGTATATAAGGATTATATCAGATTTTTTCCACTGCATCGGTACCTGGCCTGTGTTCAGAACGTTATTGAACAAATACGTAAGTGGGCGAGTCAGCAGAATAGCTCCAGCTTTCAGTGCTTCATTTTGTATGCCGTCAGGACCAGGGCTCTTATCTGGTTTGAGTTTCCTGATGTGTTTTATGACTTCCATCTCATCCACAGGTAGCAAATCGTTCATGTTTTGAGAGTTTACTATTGCTGTATCGGCTGTAGTGATACAAGAAATCGATTTCGCGTATAATTCCCTGTAGAAGTCTGTGGCGCAGTTCATGATATCTTTTCTGGTTTTTGTTTCTTCTGATTTTGATTGTAAGTTCGGAATCCAATTTTTGTGTGTGATCAGTTTCTTATAGGCTTTTTTCGTGCTTCTGTATTTGTTTAGGTTATTTTCAATGATTCTATGTCTATATTCTTTATAGTCTTTATCTATTGCCTTACTTGTAGTTTTAAATAGTGTGCTTAGTTCTTCCTTCATTTCTTTAGTTTTTTGTTTCGTTTTCAGAAGTTCCGTTCGTCTTGTGAGAAGAGTTTTAGTAGACTCACTAAGTATTTTGTTAGTAGTATTTAGCTTTTTATTTTTTGATCTGCATGCAAGCCTGGTGTTGATGATGTTAGCTAGTTTGTTGTAAAACGGTTGAATATCTTCTTCTTGGTATCTTTCCAGTTGACGTATATTGATCTCAAGGTTTTTTAAGTATGACGATGTATCCTCATTCGTCCTTAGTAGCTTAGGTTGTACATTGAATGATATTCTACACTTCTTTCCTTGGTCTATCATGTACGTAGCTCTAACTAGGCGATGATCAGATCTAAATCCAAAGCCATGTAATACTTCTATGTTCCTAATCCTCTTGGGGTGGTTTGACAGTATGAAGTCAATTTCATTTTTTGTTTTACCACAAGGGGAGAGCCAGGTCCATTTGCGGTTCTTTCGAGCTTTAAAAAATGAGTTCATAATTGACAGTTTATGTTCCAATGCGTACTGAATTAGTTTCTCTCCTCTTTCATTCCTATTCCCGTATCCAAATTTTCCCAAAACAAAGTTTTCACTGTTTTCTGGTTTCAGTTGGCCAACTTTTGCATTAAAATCACCGATAACAAATACGTTATCTTCAGCCTGACTTTGGGCTATCTGCAGGGTTGAATAGAATGAGTTGATTTCTTCATCTGAAGCTTTTTCAGTAGGTGCGTATACTTGTATTATTGAAAGCAGTTGGTTGTTGTATTTCATTTTTAAAAGAGCGACTCGTTCTGAGAACGCTGAAAAACTAACAATGTCATTTTTGTGTTTTTTGTTTATTAAAAATCCAACTCCATATTGGCCGAGTGTTTCACCTTTGTAACAGAATACATACTTGTCATGTTCTTCAATTGCGTAGCCCATTCTTCTAACTTCTGCCAAGCCGAGTATATCGATTTTTATTTTTTGTAACATGTATGTTAGTTCTATAAATCTTTTTGTTGTTGCTAGTGACCTTACGTTGAATGTTCCAATTTGGAGAGTTTGTCGTTGTTGTTTTATTATGCCAGTTGTATTTTTAGTGCTTGCTGGAGGGACCCTTGGCAAATAGCTATCCAATTTCATTGCTCTTTACCTACCAACTCCAAATTAACATCTGTATTTATCTGTGTTTCCACCTAATTAGTTTCTATCATGCAATACTGTAGGTAATTAATTATAGAACTAATTGTGTGGCTCAATTTACTAATTACAATGCAGCAATCAACATTGAAGTTTGCATGGTCATCTTTGAAAACGACAACTTTTTCGAATATACAGTAGATAACGAACATGAGCTTAGATTGTCCAAAATAAAATGACAATAATTCTTTCATTTCCCATCATGTAACCACCATAACATTCATCACCTATAGTCTTGAGACAATAAAGCAAAAAATGCACCAACACATCAAATAAATCACGACAAATCACGAAATAATGACAGAAACGCATGTTACCATGTATCTTACGCCATCCATCCGCCTATTGAGAACCAGATCCCAACGCATAAGACTGCAGATGAAAAAACAATAGAAAATCAGCTGTTGCGAGAATGTCCCAGTTGCTGGTACTGCAGCAACGCAACGTTGGGTATACGATGCAGATTTCCCAAGCAGTTATGGAGACTCGAGTCTTGTCGGATCTAAGTTCGTTTGATTACTTAATGGATAGTGTGATCCAGCTTATACATTACAACAATTATGATCTGCACATATATGTATACCCTATGTGCAGATAAAAATGCAAAAGAACTATCACAAAATGGCTACTTGAATTGGATTATGCAGAGACTTAAAAGATACTAAATATTCTTAAATTATTTTCTCCTGCCAAAAAATATTCAAGATCGCGATTTACCTTGATAACTACACACAGACACACACACACACACACTCGAGCGGAGGTGCTTACGCCCAGTGCCTTTCGCGGGCGCTGGGCGTGAGGACTTATGTTGCACTTGCGAACACACAACACCCTCCAAAGACACACCTACCCCTAGGTATAAGGGTGTGAGTATAGACTCTAGTTCTCATAAAGATTTTAATTTGCCTGTTACTTTGTGTTATGTTCGTGACAATAAAACCAAGATTCATAGCAATTAACTATATTTTATGAACAATTCAAAGCTTTAGAGAGGTCAAGATCTTCAAAGCTAACGACTGATTTCGACTCTGCAATTATCTGAGTAATTTTTAACATTCAATATACCTACATAATCTTGTTTATTAATTTTAAATATTAATTTATTTTTCATTGCTCAATGAAAATCTCTCCTATTAATTTTAAAAGGTCGCTTGTTGCTCTCAGCATTAATACAGCCATAGATTTAAGTTTGTTTCCGAATTAATGTAAGCTCATCAATTCAGAACGGCTGCACCTTTTTGGTTAATTATTATTATATTTTATTAATTAATTATTATAATTTTTGTCGTGTTCGTAATCGCCAGGACAAGGTTTGTATGAAAGAAAATTTTGAAAAATATAAAAAAAAAATACATTGCACCCGTGTGAACCCGGAGCGGCTCCACTTGTGTACAATAAAATACTCGTACGATTGTATTCTATTTTAAAGGACCTGTCCTTTCCTACACAGATTATGCTACAGGAATGAACGCAAGGTCACCTGACAATTTATGCATCCCTAACCCGATAAAACGACGTCTTCCTCATCTGATTTGCCGTCGTGATATCTCCTAGATATACCTACATTTTAGTATATTGGTCGTCTGAAGTTCAGTCCAGCCCAGTGGGCACCGCTCGCAAATCACGACTAATCTAGGGACATATCACGAATGCCACATCACTATTATTATCTCACTCGATTCTCACTTCACAGCATCTTACGATGGACATTAATATGAGCTACCTACCTATTCTATGATTGTTTGTGGTCTGATAAAAAAAGATCAAATACTTGGTTACAGTAACCAAGTTATTTACAACAACGATTTTAGTGCTATTTCGTGTCCAAGTGCATGTCCGACTCGCGTGCAAAAGTTTCGATTTTTTTTTTAATAATAGGTTTTTTTTAAACCAAAGACTTCATATAGGGTTTTTTCTTTTTATAGGGGTTTTAGACTTGGCGGTTTCGGAGATAAGGGGAGGGGAGGGGGATGGTTAATTTTCATCTATTTTCTTCAATAACTTTAAAACTATTGATATTTAAACAATTTTCCTTTCACACAGTACAGTTAAAAAACTTTAATTCCATTAATAAATGTATACTTACTTAATTTAGAGCAACAAGTCTTTATAATTTACTAACACTGGCGCTTCTTCGAAAGTATCCTTTGAAATAATGTTCCGAGAATTACCCGCAGTTGCAAGTTGAATTAAACGAGTAATGTCGAGTCGCTTAGCAGTTAATTAATTAAAGTGTACTTCAATTAGACTGTGATGGAAAACAAACGAGCTTATAATTAGGAAGCGCTTCTTCATTAGAGGAGTGCGAAAAATAGGAACTAGTATAGAGAACATGTCTATATTATTGTATAGATTAAAGTGTGCCGTCAAACGGGGTCAATAGGAACAAAACTTTTTAAGGGGTTTTTCGCGTTATTTAGAAACTGTTTGTAGCAGTTAAGTACTCCGATTTACTCATGAATTGTTGTAAAAACTAAATCGATGCTTTGCTATAATCCAATAATAAGTTATCAAAGTGAAAAATTCTATTCAATGTTTTGTTTCTATTCACCCCTTCGTTCCTATTTACCCCGTTTCTAGGTACATGCAAAAATCAATCTGCCTAAAATTTGCCTTTCAGAGTGTTTTTCCTGATACCTAGCTACAACTTGGGAGTTTTTAAGTCAAGAGTGAATAGGTTACTTCTAGGCAAGCGTGCTACATCTTCGACCACATCATCACTTACCATCAGGTGAGATAGTGGTCAAATGCGAGCCTATTAATGATAAAAATGACAGCTGGGACGACGCTGTCATTCACAAAAATGAGGCTCCTTTAGAAATATTTGCCGAAACTTCGTGAAAATATACAGAAGCATCCAGTGTGTTGACACAGTAGTCACCGCGATCACAGAAGTACCAAGAAAAAGAACTATAGAAGATAGTTAAAGATAGTGAATTATAGCATGACGATTAACAGGGGAGAATGAAAGAAAACAATGTGTTACGCCGACCCCAAATAACACGTAATAAGGGAAGATGATTATCACAGAAACACCAACCATGATGCTTATAATACTTAGTCCCTAATAACGACCCTACAACAAGGTATTGTAGAATGTCTAGGATATGACCTCTGTACACATGTATTAAATATCTCAGAAGAAGCTTCCCATCATCACAACCAATTTGTCTTAAAACAACAAACAAATTGACAACAATACCAAACCCAGCGACCAATAAAGCATTCGAGTGAGTGACCAATAGTAGTTCCGCCGTGCATTGTGTGCGCTCGCGGCGCTAGCCAGCCCTCGTTTGTTTCTCCGGGATGCGCCTGCGCACCTCTCACTGAAATTGTCCTTCTTGTCACGACGGTACTTCCTGGTGCAGATTTGTTGGACTCGTGGCTTTTATTTTTGATCTCAGTGTTGCTGTACTCTTATTTTGGATTTCCACTAGCTCTTTTCATAAAAAACTATTCTAAATCTGAGACGTTTTTAATTTTTCCCCTGAAACCTCACTACATGTTATAAATAAAACAGAATCCCACGCCGCGTCTGTCTGTCTGTTTGTTCGCGTTTAACTCAAAAACTACCGAAAGGATTTGCATGCGATTGTGAAAATCGACAGAGTGATTCATTATTTAGATGTATAATTTGTCCCCGTGCGAAGCTGGGGTGGGTAGCTAGTTCAAAATAAAAATCTAAATCAAGCGAGAGACATTTTCAGTAATCTCGTAAGTACCTATTCTTACAATTGTTGTTTATTATTAAAAAAAAAACAACCGACTTCAAAAAAAAAATACACTAAAAATTAAAAAATATGTATTTTATTTCTTCGTTATTTGACACCGACTTCCGAAATTAAAGTTATTTTTTAATTTTTAGTGTATTTTTTTTGGAAAAGATTTTTATTTTTCACTTTTTAGTTGTAGTACCCCAGAACTAAAAACCCCAATAACATGGAACGTGGAATTTAAACACTCGTAATTGGAGAAAACCAAAACGTCATCTAGGTACACATATTTTTCGTTTTTATTCAGTTTTTCATAAAGCGCTGAAGCAAGTATATTCTTTCAGTTAAAAAAAAAAAAATTAAATCGGTCCACATCTGACAGAGAGATCGGTGGACATACATAAAAAAAAACATACAGTCGAACATAGAACCTCCTCCTTTTTCGAAGACGGTTAAAAAAAATTGCATTTGGCTCTAAAGAGTCTTGAAATCTTCCATTAATAAAAAACTTTTTACAAAAAAAATACAACCGACTTCCATAAATAATACCAAAAAATGAAAAATAACTTTAATTTCGGAAGTCGGTGTTTCTAGTTTGGTTTCTTCGTTATTTGACACCGACTTCCGAAATTAAAGTTATTTTGCATTTTTTGGTATTATTTATGGAAGTCGGTTGTATTTTTTTTGTAAAAAGTTTTTTATTTTTCACTTTTTAGTTGTTTTACCCCATTCTAAAACTAAATTAATAGTAAAGTTATGCCCGAATTGATAGCCCCAAAAATAGGGAATTTGAACGTAGTTGGTGAAATTAGGGTGTATCAGGGTGAACTGTACAAATCTGTATACCCCTTCAGAGCGCATCAGCCTGATGTAATGTTGTGAAGTGGTGAAAACAATATACAGACATGCGATTGCAGCAATTCTGGAAGGTTTGCTATCATTTATTGAAGAGTTTCATTGTATATCTCCGAAGTTCGTCATCAGATCCTCACCAAATTAAAATAGGACCAAATGTGAAGCAACAGCTTTCAAATAAAAAAAAATCTTCAAAATCGGTTCACGTAGTAAGAAGTTATGAGGAAAAAAAAAAAAAAAAAAAAAAAATACAGTCGAATTGAGAACCTCCTCCTTTTTTTGAAGTCGGTTAAAAAGAAATCAAAGTCAGCCGTTTCTGGTTGCCTAAAATCATATCTAAATTTTCTTCATATCTTTGTCATTTAAATATGCGAATACTATTTCAACCTAACTCTATTAAATATTATTATTTATTTATTATATATTTAATTACAGTTTGTTAAGTATTTTATAAGTTTTTAAATAAATACCTAATTTTATAAGTAAAATGTAACTAACACTGAGTATTGTTACTTGATAAATAAATAACTCTTTTAAACATAATAAGTACTCCAAAAATAATATGAAGAAAAAGTCCGCTAAATTTAGGGAATTTAGAAATTACCCTAAGGTTCACGCTGTTTGATCTTTTCCTGTTCCCAGAAGAAAGATGGCCGCCATTTGTGAACTAGATGTAGTGAAAATGTAGTTTCTAGGTAGTTGAATGTGGAAGGTGACTTTTATCTCATGCTATTTGTTCCGTGTTCCATTAAGGTTTATTTATGTGGCATTTATTACAATTATTTTGTTGTAAAGCGTTCCTGGTTCATGGTATAAGTATTTTTTGCTTTTATAAAAAGTTGTCGCTTTTCTGCTGACTGTCCCTTTTAATACCAATCTTTTAATTATTAATATCATGCCTTATTATATATATGACATTACGTTTGGTGGATAAATGACTTGATTTAAATCCTTGTTCATCAATTTTGTTAGCGTTTATGTTATAAATATGCCTTTTAATAATCAAAACGGTGAAGGAAAACATCGTGAGGAAACCGGCATGTCCTAGAACCAAAAATTCTAAGACATGTGACACCCACCAATACGCATTGGGCCCGCGTGGTGGATTACGGCCCACACCCTCTCACAGAGAGGAGGCCTGTGCCCCAGCAGTGGGGACATTAAAAGGTTGATGATGATGATGTTGCCTTTGAATAATGTAATTGACCTTTGGCCGTGTTATGTGACCGTAAAATAAATAACTAAACAAATCTAAAACTAGATTATAATCTTCTTCTTTCAAATCGATGGTTTGCTAAGTTTTTAAATACTTTGGGCCCTTTCCTTTGAGGTTTTCAGTTTCAGTAGTTTTCAACAGGTCCTCCGTAGTGCTAGTGTATGGGCACTCTGTGTTTCTAGTATGTGAGTCATGTTCTGGACAGGAGCACCGCACTCACATTGGGTATCAGACGAGTCTATTTTAAAACCCCATATTGCCAAGTTGATTATAATGAAAAGCTCTTCCTCTAATGTAGCCTGCATAGTTATCTAATCTATCTCCATACATACATAGAACAGCGCCTACAAATTAATTATTCAATTAATTATCCTCACGGCAATTCATCGGAATACCTACCGCGCCTTATAGGTTAAGCAGATATCACAATCTGGGACCTGAATATACGAGGTGACCATTACTTTATGGTAATCTAAGGTCTTTGACTTAAAATGTTCCGATGTGCTAGCTTAGGATGAGCTCAGGAAAAGCTCGTAAAGTTTTAGCACTGTGACAAAAAAGGTACATGGCCTGCTTAGTTTTTTTCTGAGTTTATGGGGTCGGCTTTAACGATTCTTGGAAAATATAGTTAGACACTGTGTAAGTTTATGAAAAATCACGTAAAATTGTACCTTTAACTTTTAATTGAGAGCAGTGGTAGCCCAGTGGTAACGGCCGCGACTTACAAGTTGTAGGTCGTGAGTTCAAACCCAGGCAGGCGCTTTACTTTGTTTGTGTAAATTATTTCATCACCACTGCTCTCAAAACGGTGAAGGAAAACTTCGTGAGGAAACCGGCATGCCTTAGAACCAAAAATTCGAAGACATGTGACATCCACCAATCCGCATTGGGCCCGCATGGTGGATTACGGCACAAACCCTCTCACAGAGAGGAGTCCTGCGCCCCAGCAGTGGGGGGGACATTAAAAGGCTGATCATGATGAACTTTTAATTTGGACAAACTGAAAATTTTTAATACAAAGATGTTGGGCAATCGTTTTTTTGAGTCTACAACTACATCCTTCTCGCAGTTTCTTGCTTATTTTACTTACTTCTGAACAGAACTTTATTGATGACAACGTTATAATAAACTGCCAAATGCAACACAGAACATATTGACATCAGAATTTCGCAATGACAATATTATAGATTGCAACTCCGCAAGTGAATCGCCTACGTTAGGTACTATTAAGTAATCGTTTCCCTCCATTAATTCCGACTAGCGTGGGAAGGCTCTCGCTTGACAGCAGTTTTTCCTACCAGATCGGCATGATAATGAGGAAATATTGATGGCATAAATACCATGAAATTACACAATAATCGAACCTAAATAGGGCTTCGAGTTATAGGCGGTGTTTTGTCCTTAAGTGTGCAACATATAATGTAACTATCGCTGCAATGCAACATGGATGTCATGGCTATTATTCTATTCTATACTATTCTATCTAAGTCCGTGTCTACACAAAATGACGTAGTGCTGGGTTCGGTTGCAATCTATACATAATGTTTTCGTCCTTACAAACAGACATGTGCAACATGTAACGTAACCAATGCTGTAATGCAACATGGATACATGGGTATTGTTGTAAGTCTTTGTCTACACAATACGTCATAGCGGTTTGGGGTCCTAGGGCTGTTCTATACCGCCCCTAAGTTGCGGCAATAGGCTATTGTGTTAAGCTGTTGTGAAATTGTACATTGTGGGGATGTAATTCAGGTCAACATGTAAAGGTTGCGTCGACTAGTTTAATTTAGTCTAATTACTTAAACTATTTTACGTATAGCAACCAATTTACGGTTCAAAATTATGTATGCCACATATTAAGGAGGATAAGACTCGGGCACAGAAATTAACTATTAAATTACATGTCACAACAAACTTTGTTGCATGACTGGTTATATTACATGTTGCAGCCTTGCATAATTCTGTACCCATCTTTATAAGCTGCATTTATAACTCATATTATTATCTTTACTCGTATAATATGTAAAATTAATAATTCTCACATACGAAGGAACATAACTAAAGTGTCTTTAACCACTGTCAAGATAACCATCAAGGCAGTTTTATTAACATAACATATCCTATGCTCATAGGATAATCTCGGTAAAGTTTATACACTTCAATACACAAACAGTAAAGCATTGTTATTAAATTATATGTGCATAAATTAACATTCCGTTCATAGTTAATTCTGTTATACGATTAGCTTCAGATAGATGTAGTGTGGTGCAAGTTGCAATGCTAGGCGGTAGCGGTTTGCTTAAAGTTCTAAAAATGAATCGGCTCAGTTTTCCATAAATAAAAAACAAATTAAATAATAAGTTTTTTTTTTATTTCTCTAAGACGCATTTATGGAAAGAAATATTTCCATGGTGCGCAATAATTTACAAATAGTCAAATGTTAATCAGCTCTGTTCTTTTCAAGAACAACGCAGCATTGAACATTCTATGCCATTTTTAGGGTTCCATTCCCAAAGGATAAAACGAGCCCCTATTACTAAGACTCCTATCGCAAAAGTGAGACGGTACTTCACGCCGGAACAGCTGCTCAAACTTTATCAAGCGCAAGTTCGATCGTGTATGGAGTACTGCTCGCATCTTTGGGACGGATCTGCCAGATACCAGCTTGATGCCCTTGAGACAATTGAGAAACGAGCCAAGAGGATCATCGGCAATGATAGGCTCGTCGAGTCGAAGCTCCAATGTCTTGAGTATAGACGCCGAGTTGCTAGCCTGTTGGTTTTCTATCGGTTACATTTTGGGGAGTGTGCGACGGAATTGTATAATTTGATTCCGCCAAGCCCGTTCCATCAACGGACTACAAGACGTGCGGCGATATGCCACCGGTACATGGTGAACATCCCACCCACACGCACACAACGTTTTAGGAACACATTCATTGTGCATACAGCTAGGGAGTGGAATTCCCTGCCGGAGTCTGTGTTTCCTTATAGCTACAACCTGGGAGTCTTTAAGTCAAAAGTGAATTAGTTACTTCTAGGCAAGCGTGCTCCATCCTCGACCACATCATCGCTTACCATCAGGTGAGATAGCGGTCAAACGCGTGCCAATCAACAATAAAAAAAAAACTTGAGAGGTGTCAAGGGACACCCGGATGGAACGAAGTTCCTTTCGATTAATTAGTGAAGGAATTGTAATCTAATTTTATTTTTTTTTAATTTATAATATTTTTTTTTATTATTAACTACGCACACACGCACGCACGTAAGAAGTTATACTTCATCATCTCATCTCATCTCATCGCAGCTCAGCTCAGCTCAGCTCAGATCAGCTAAGCTCAGCTCAGCTCAGCTCAGCTTTGTTCCAAGCTCCGCTAGATTTAACACACGAAATTGGTTAGATAATGCTTGATCTGCTTGCAAACTTTGTACCTACCCACCAAAAATACAAGAAGTTTTTATTAGATTGTTTTTCCAACACAATCTTTTTGGATGGACAGCCTCTTTAGTGTCGTGACAACTTTTCGTAAGAATTTTTTCCGTCTAGCCCCCTTTCACAACGCGCGATAAGGAACTTCGTTCCAAAAACCGCTGTCCGTCCGTCCGTCCGTCTGTCACCAGGCTGTATCTCATGAACCGTGATAGATAGACAGTTGAAATGTTTCACAGGTGATTTATTTCTGTTGCCGCTATAATAACAAATACTAAAAAACAGAATAAAAAATATGTAAATGGAGCTTCCATACAACAGACATGATTTTTTTTGTAGATATTTTCGTCTGCGAGTCGGACTCGCACTTGGCCGGTTTTTTATTACAGTCTAAACTATAATGTGCCCCTCAAGTTATTTCTGTATAGCTATTATAAGTAAAGATCCTACTTCCTTTTTTTTTGGAGGTTTAAGAAATCATCAGATGACTTCTTCTGAGACGAAGGGGGAGAGCGTGTCAGACTCTTTACTGACTAAAATCATCAGATGACTTCTTCTGAGATGAAGGGGGAGAGCGTGTCAGACTCTTACTGACTAAAATCATCAGATGACTTCTTCTGAGATGAAGGGGGAGAGCGTGTCAGACTCTTACTGACTAAAATCATCAGATGACTTCTTCTGAGATGAAGGGGGACAGCGTGTCAGACTCTTACTGACTAAAATCATCAGATGACTTCTTCTGAGATGAAGGGGGAGAGCGTGTCAGACTCTTACTGACTAAAATCATCAGATGACTTCTTCTGAGATGAAGGGGGAGAGCGTGTCAGACTCTTACTGACTAAAATCCACCTGTGTTCCTTCAGTTGCCCTTTGCGTTCCAGGGCCGCAGTGAATCTTTAGAACGCGACCCTTTTTTACTGTGGGGTGGGAAGTCATCCAATGACATCTCCCGCTCTGGGTGTACCGGGAGGGTGTGTCAGACTCTTACTGACTAAAAACCCATCCCTGTTCCTTCCCTGCCTGAGTGCCCAGGGGAGCGGTAACTCTGTTTTAACGAGTTTATCCGCTACCCCTAGGCATTTGAACGCGACCCTGGATAAGTACTTACAACCATCAAATACAACCATGATATTTGTCACGCTTGGGAAAACTGCAAAATATTAAATAATGTTTATTGTAACAATATCACTATTACTACCCATATCGCTCATAACTTGCACCCACCACCAACCGCGAACATTAGTTGTTTTCAGCACAATTTATTATTAACATCCCGACTCGTCCGCGTGTATGAGCATTCATTTGTCAAAGAGCAGCATATATGCGCTCACTCGAACAATAATGTACAGTGCACCGCTAATCATTGTTTGATGCTATTATTGGATTCGATAATGTGGTGAGAATGGCTATCGATTTTGTATTCGATTCTCTGGAATCGTTTGTCATCTGTTTCGGAGGTAATGAAGCTAGAGTTGTGTGGATGAACCAGACTCGTACGTATATGATTACCTGTACATACATACGTACAGCGATGACGTTACGTTTTGAGAATATACTGAGTGTAATTGTGCTTACTGTGTTTCTTGATAATTATAACCTGAGAGAGAAAAAACAGTTGTAACAAGGCAGTGTTAAAGCCTTGTTTATTTTATGACGTCTTTTCCAAAATTACGTTCTTTCCTACCTTTTTAATTTAAAATTCAAATATTACTTGTTTTCTCTGTCAATAGTCTCTGTTTTTATATTAAAAATCAGTTCTAATTCTGCTGCCGAGCTAGACTAAGCTCTTGTCTATCATTGTCATTTTCCTACTCCTCAATAACTGACAGTTACCAGTTTTCAAGAGTTTTCAGGCGTGGTCCTGACAATAATACAATTTGTACCTTTACCTAGTCACAGTTTATGGTGTACGTACGATTAATAAGTGTTCCATATAATCTAGCCGTCTGTGAATAATAAAATATAATAACTGGTCGTGTGTTTATCTTCATCCAACTCCTCATCTACGGTTCTCCTACTCTACGACCCTTCTATACATGTCACCATCACCTCTGGCTCCGCAACGTGACACAGTCTTGATTTAAGGACAATCAAGATTGTTTTTCGTCCATAGGTATTTACGTCATTTCCTCAACCATTATACAAATATTATAAAGCATCACGACTAGGTACATACAGTTCATTCTTATTACATAAAGAACAGTGTTGTTCCCACAACATTACCATACAGTCGTGAAAAACAAAACAAATCTTCCTTTTTTTTTCAATCCAACATAAAAGCTTAAACTCTAGCAATTTCAGCAGTGCCTAGTGTACAAGTACATGGTCGGTCGATAGGTAATAGCCTAATGGCACAGCTTGCCCCGAGGTGTGGACGCTGACTGACCATCTCTGCAATCTGCGAGCGGGACTGACATGGGCGCGTGACAACGTGGGGCAGGGATATAGGGTCACTGGATGTGGTACAGTAAAAAGTTTAGAAAGAAGAGAGATTTTTTTTTGCGATGATAATTATCTGCTTTACATATGACACACTCAAAGTCCGAACACGCTCAATGAGCGAAAAAATAGATCACAAATTTTTGTTTTCCGTCGAGAATTTCGCATTGTGGCACACACGGCCTTGACACGTTGTGGCAATGAAGAAAAGCCATGGCTCGTTCACGTTTCACGGCAGGGGGACATGACTGTGCAGTCTGCACAAAATATCTAAAAATTTTAACATTAAGTAAATAAACATTACAAACTAAAACTTCTTCCAAAATTATCTTTGCTGTGGATAATAATGCACTGTTCTAGATAAATACTACCTATATTGTAAATAACAAAGTACCACCAGTCCCAAAACACAATATAGGCCGTTCCATATAATTTACAGCAATACACCTACATGTCATAATATGCCACATTTATCCCAAAATATCACAATAAACATCCATCACAACCACAAATGATCACATTTAACATTGCACTGCATTATTATCACTACATGTCCCTAACCACATCCAGCCACACATAGGTCGGTGTACCCAGTCCGTCCCCAGGGCCCGATTATCATTTATTACCCATGCATCGTGCCATTATCCGCACAAGTGCCCGATGTACCGTGAATCATTCTTTTCGTGCCAATTTACATTCCGACACAGTAATTGATATTCACGTAAAATTTTCTCATTTTTCTGCTTGTTGTTGAGTTTTGACGTCGTAAGTAGTGGGTAAGATCGACAGTAATTTTGAATGGTGAAGATGATTTAATACTTTTTATCATTAAAAGGCTGGCGTTTGACCACTATCTCATCTGATGGTAAGCAATGATTTGGTCGAAGATGGAGCACACTTACCTAGAAGTAACCTATTCACTCTTAAGTCTTGACTTAAAGACTTCTTGGTTGTAACTATCTGGGAACACAGACTCTAGTAGGGAATTCCACTTCTTAGCTGTACGCACAACGATTGTGTTCCCAAAACGTCACACACACACACTCATCATAACACTATTCATCATTCGTCATTACACTGTCATTTAACCGTCTTAAGTGTAAAAGATCCAGGTAATCAATGTTCTGTGCCAGCTAGACACTTTCTAAAATTATCATTTTATTATTACACGGTTATCACAGCAATAATGACTTATTCTGCAAACACAAACGAACTAAAAACCCATAGCATTTCATTAAGCACACTATAAAATATAACGAAATAACTTTCTGATTTATAGAGGTCGACCATGGTATCGAGTAGTAAAACTTTCGAGCAATTACATCGATAAGCCTCCGCCTACTTAGAGCTCGGTCAGCTGGCGAGGAGCTCATGGCACAGTAAGGGCGCGTTTCCACTGAAGCGGAGCTGGGCGGAGCCCAATTACTGATTGTGGAAAATGTCACATGTCTTCGATTGAGATTGAGGCAGTCGCTCCATGTGTATTGGTATCCCATGACTATATGGGATACCACATTGGGCCCACATCCCCTCGCAGAGAAGAGGCCTGTGCGCCAGCAGTGGGTACATTAAAATGGCTGATGATGATGATGATGATGATGACTGTCTCGATCCAACTGTTTTCGGGTCGGCTTCATCCGGTAGAACTAGAAGCCGACCCGAAAACAGTTAGAGAAAGGTTTGGCAGAATGACTTGACTTAACATTCCCTGCCATTTTATGTGTCAAACCCCTGTATCCTCATTTTCTCACATAGATGCGTAAATTAAGGAATTTATTCGCATGACATATGTGCTTAATGATGTTCACTTTATGAAGCAGAAGGACCTTTTGAAAGGCTCCATGTTTATCTTATTAAGGAAGCAAGAGAATAAAATATGCCAAGACATCCACGAGGAGCTTTCAAATTAACATCTCATATTTGTCAACTCTCATTTGGGTGATATTAAACCTTAATTTGAACAAATTATTAAATAGACAAAGTTACCGTGTAGTTCCTGACTAGGCATACGTTGCATGTCGAGACTGGCATTTATATATATGCATTAGCGTTTATGAAAACAGTCGTGTTTCACGATGTGTGAGCGCTTGTTCTTCTTAAATGGTTAATGGCAAAAAGTTACTAGGTCCTGAGAGCCTAGTGTGTGTTTTTAACTCACTCGAACGCGTTTGCGTTAACGTTCGCTTATGTCAAATCGCGTAGAAAAAAAAAACTTTTTTACAAAAAAGAAAACCGATTTCCAAAAAAGAAAATACACTAAAAATTTAAAAATAACTTATATTCGGCAGTCGGTGTTTGTATTTTATTTTTTCGTTATTTGACACCGACTTCCTAAATTAAAGTTATTTTTTAATTTTTAGTGTATTTTCTTGTAAGTCGGTTGTTTGTTTTTTTTTTTTTTTAATAAAGTTTTTTATTTTTCACATTTTAGTTTTTATACCCCAGAACTAAACCACAATAAAATGGAACGTGGCATTTAAACATACTCATAATTGGAGAAAACCAAAACGTCATTGAGGTATACGTATTTTTCGTTTTTGTTCAGTTTTTCAAAAAGCGCTAAAGCAATTTCGATAAAATTTATATGCGACCATCTCGGGAGTATATTCTTTCGGATAAAAAAAGAATTTTAAAAATCGGTCCACAACTGACAGAGAAATTGATGGACATACGTTAAAAAAAAAAACGTAAAGTCGAACATAGAACGCCGACTGGTGACAATAACGGGTAACCTCTTTTTTTCTATATGATTTGACATAAGCGAACGTTTACGCAAAGGCGTTCGACTTCGTTATAAAACTCACATACGAGTAGGTCCTCTGGTCTCTGCTAGATAAAAGTAACTCATTCCTATCCACCTCACTCAAATTGAAAATAAACAATCTTTTTCGCCACCAACTCATCAAAACACACATTTCGTCCTACATAGAAATTCAAATCAATTCTACGACCAATTTGGTCAAAGTTTGTGAAACCGGTTTTCTTTTGCAATAGACGCCATCTTGGCCAATGACCGCTGGTCACAAACATTGTAATGCGATCCGCTTGTAAAGTGTTGAATCAGGCGGCGAGCATATCAATCATCGGATGAAATTCGCCAAGAAATTATGCAAGATCGATCGGCCACACGCGGAGTTTTTGTCTTTAATCGATTCGTAATTAAGATATTATTTTGTTTGGTGTTCTTTAAGGTTAATTTGGGTCTATTGTCGATATTTGGTTGTGTAAATACTCTGGTTCCATGATCTTTGATGCTTTATCCATAGGTTACTGTTTTTTTTACCCTTTTTAGGGTTCCGTACCCGAAGAGTCCACACGGAGCCCTATTGCTGTCACTCACGTGTCCGTCTGTCCGTCGTCTGTCACAAACTTTTGTTCCGAAGAATTTTTTAACTTCCCACTGACCTATGAACTTGAAATTTAGTGATAATGTTTATTATTACGTATATTTTACTAACAAATACCAATATATTGATAAATCAGATTTTTTCATTACGTCAGTTAATATTTAAGGTATTTTGTTTACTTTTTCACTAACTCACTTTTTTCCTGATGACATAATGGTCTCTAGTCTGTAAGCTTCTGCACTAACAGATTTCCTATAGCTCCAACCAAACACAAATCCTTTAGAATTACTCAGTTTTACCCGACGAATATCAAATTACTCAGAAACCCCTCGCCCTCCATCACTTGTTCGTATTGTGTGTCCGTTCCGGTATTCCTTCACATTCTTTCACGCAATGCTATGAGTAAAAAGCAATCAACCATTATTCTATTCTTTTCTTTTGTCACGCACTGGATTCGAACTTAGGTCAAAAAAAAAGGTATGAAGACCTACGTTTAGTTGATATTTTACTATTGGTTACGGTATCTTTTGTAGAATATGAAAAGACAAAAGAATAGTATCTGCAGGTAATAAAAAAACTTTTTTACAAAAAGAACCACTGACTTCCAAAAAAAAATACACTAAAAATTTAAAAAATAACTTTTTTTCGGAAGTCGGTGTTTGTATTTTATTTCTTCGTTATTTGACACCGACTTCCGAAAAAAAAGTTATTTTTTAATTTCTAGTGTATTTTTTTTTTTTTGAAATTCGGTTGTTTTTTTATAAAAAAGTTTTTATTTTTCACTTTTTAGTTTTATACCCCAGAACTAAAAACCCCAATAACATGGAACGTGGAATTTAAACATAGTCGTAATTGGAAAACACCAACACGTCATCTAGGTATACGTATTTTTCGTTTTTGTTCAGTTTTTCAAAAAGCGCTGAAGTAATTTCCATAAAATTTATATGGGACCACCTCGGGAGTATATTCTATCGGATAAAAAAGAATTTTGAAAATCGGTCCTCAATTGACAAAGTAATCGGTGGACATACATAAAAAAATTAAAAAAAAAACATACATTCAGCCAAACATAGAACCTCCTCCTTTTTCGAAGTCGGTTAAAAAGCACTCAATATAAAGCCAAAGATACTGAATGAATAAATAAAATATAATAAGGAGTGGAATTCCCTGCCAGACTCTGTGTTTCTCGTAGCTAAAGTAATAACATCAGGGGCAAAGCACGTTAAGCCGTTGGTCCCGGCTGTCAATCGTGGATCATTGACTGTCGTTACGGGTCGTTAGAAGCCCGAAAGTCTGACAACCAGTCTTACCAAGGGGTATCTTCAGTTATTACCCAGTAACTGTTGTTGGAGGTCAGATAGGCAGTCGCTCCATGTAAAATACTGGTATTCAGCTGCATCCGGTTAGTCTGGAAGCCGACCCCAAGATAGTTGGGAAAAGGCTAGGCAGATTGATTGAGTCTGTGTTTTCTGATAACTACAACTTGGGGGTCTTTAAGTCAGGAGTGAATAGGTTAAGTCAACGTCGACCACATCATCGCTTACCATAGGTGAGATGTGGTTATGCGCGCGCTCATCAATGATTAAAAAAAGGTTTTACAGCAGGTCAGTATCAGGTTGTATGTTGGTCAAAATATAATTCGCGGCCGTAGCAAGTACGTATTTACAGAACTGTAATCATTAAAATCATCAATACAACTCTCTCAGTTAGCATTGATGCCAAATGTCATGATTTCATGAAATACTTACATTTGACATTAATTCTCACTGAAAGAGTTGTATTGATGATTTTAATGATTATAATTCTATAAATACATACTTGCTACGGCCGCGAATCAAATTCTGACCAAGATACAACCTGACACTGACCTGTAAATTGCAAAAAACGTACAAAAAATAATGTCGCGGGCTACCTAGCGAATTTTTTCCAGAGTACAACGCACTCCCAACTCCCAATGCCTCCGACAAAAGCCAAAGAGTACAAATTACAAGTATTCTCAGTACACGAATACTAATACATTTCTGTGTAAAGCTAGTTACTGGCAGCTAGAGAACTAGTTAAAAGTTTTCTATCCCTTGCGAGAAGACTTAATTAGTTACTCTGTGGCGTAGGGGCAGCTCCTTTGTGATAAAGCGATGAATATTTTAACACTGCTCTTTTTAATTGTACTTTGTTATAAGTATCTTTCGCTACATTTATGATAATTTCGTTCCCGTGGTTTTCCTAAGGGAGCGTCTTTATGTACCCGGATTGAAGTATATTCCGTATAAGCGTGGAGTAATAAATATCTAAATAAACTAGACAGACATTCTGATGTATAATGTACCTAATTAAAAAATTAGTAAAAACTATCTGTCACTTCATTCCCAAAGTTTAAAGGATGAAATACATTATGTATGTAACCATAAGCTAGCAAACACCGTTAAGACATAAGTTAGCAAAGATTGGGATAAAAAAAAGCTTTCTGGAAACTGAAAACACAAGTCTTAGTATAAATAAAATATTGAGTGCTACCATAATTAAATACACTTTATATACTGAAAGGAATTTCTAGGAATCCATTTATTATTACCGATGCTCTTTTGCAGCTACTTCATGATCTTCCTGCCCTTATCCCATGTTACTTGGGGTCGGCGCAACACGTTCTTTTCTTCCATTCTGTCCTGTCAGCCGTTACGCTATTACTAACTCCCTTTTCTTTCATATCACTCCTCACACAATCCATCCATCTTTTCTTTGGCCACCCTCTCCCACTACGTCCATCCACATTTTTGCACACACTTTTGCAGTTACTAGTATTTTAATTATTTTCTTAGCCTGCCTGTGCTAGGACTACGGTGACTCCTTCAATCACACAACCCTGGCAGGTAATAGAAAGCGATGATGTGATCAACGATGGAGCACGCTTGCCTAGAAGTAACCTATTCACTCTTGACTTAAAATCCTCAGGTCGTAGCTATCAGGAAACACAGACTCCGGCAGGGAATTCCACTTCTTAGCTATACGCACAAGTACGGTGGAGCATACGGTGGAGGTCTGCTCCGCTTGGGCGGAGCACCGCCGTGTCCTCGTGGATGCGATAGGTGGCAGCGACCTCTCACACTCGGCCCTGGTCCAGGCCATGGTAAGGAGCGAGAGGGAATGGGAAGCAGTCTCCTCCTTCTGCGAAGCAGTAATGCTCGCGAAGGAGGAGGCGGAACGGGTGGGGAGACTCTACGGAGTAGCCCTCACGCCCCCAATCGCAGCCGCCGCAGGGGATGCCCTGGGCGTTGGAGGTCGCAGGACGATCTCCGGCCACCGTAAACGCGGGCGCCTGCGGACCGCGAGTAATGGGTAGCGCGCCGTCCTATCAGCACCAGCCCAGTGAGTCGACAGCGTGTAGTGTTCCACGCGCGTTCCTCAAAGAGATGTCAGCCACCACTGAAGGGGCCCATCATGGCCGATGCTTGCATGCCAAAGGGTAGCGGATAAAATCGTAACAGAGTTACCGCTCCCCTGGGCACACAGGCAAGGAAGGAACAGGGGTGGGTTTTAGTCAGTAAAAGTCTGACACTCCCGCTCCGTCCAGAGCGGTAGAAGTCATAGGATGATTTCCCACCCCCAAAAAAAAGAGCTATACGCATATGTGTTCCCAAAACGTTTTTTGCGTGTGTGTGGGATGTCCACCATGTACCCGGTTGCGCATCGCCGTACGTCTAGTGGTTCGATGATGGAACGGACTTAGCGGAATTAAACCATGCAATTCCGACGCACCCCGCCCGAAATGTAACCGATGTTTCTTTTGTATCTCTAACTAACATCCTTGCGATTTAATCTAGACCTACTTCGATTTCTAATTATTCCAGTCTCCTCCGATTAATCTGGCTGGATAATAGGAATTCAAGAACGTGTAATACTATCAGAGTCGCCCAGTTGAACATAGCCCTGAGGGTCAGATATCAATTATAAGTTTAGTGCTGACTTGTGACCGAGATTTCCCTGTTGTGAATGCTATTAACTTGGACAATACAATCTACTTGTATTGGTAACTATTAATGGCGATAGTTTTTTTTTTGCACTAGAATGATTGAAACCTTGGAGATAATGGGGTTTTTTAGTACTGAATTAATCCAAGTAAGTACCACCAGACCCTTTTCTGCCAGTAAGTAAGAAGAATTTTCTGTTTTAATGGTACCAGTATTATTATAGGTATTGTGACGATTGTAGACACAGCCTAAACTCAGCGGGTCTGTACCGGCCTTCAGCTGGCTGTTAAGATTATTGAAGAGCTGTTTGAATATTGAATGTGCAGGCATCACATTTGTTTTAGGGATCAGTTCTGCGGCCCTGACCGAACTAGGCACATGTATAATTACTTCTCTATATAATATAAGAGTTCTGAGTGTTTCATCCTCTTTCTTTTATAACTCTGCACAAGTTAACCAGTCACTCTCATACACCACACTCTCGCGTTGCCAGCGAGTGAGACCTCTACCCTGAACCTACTAGAACGTCTCAGGATCTCTGCAGGCCGTACTGGTGCCTTGGGGTCCTACAAATAGTGGAGGCGCCGGGTATGTATCGGTGTCGTCGGCGTAACGTTAGGAATCACGGTCACTCGAGTTAGCTTTGGTACCTCGTAAATGCACGGGTCGCTACATACGTTACGTAAGACATTTCAACCTCTCAAGTCTGGACAGCAAACAGGCGTTGTCTCTAGTATTACAGATGTCATAAGGATAACTAGTGTTGCCCAAAATCGGTCTTGGTCTTGCAGTCTTGGTCTTGTTCTTGCATTTTCGCAAGACCAAGACCAAGACCGCCTTATTGTAGCAAGACCAAGACCAAGACTGAACCCTGCAAGACTTGAGCAAGACAAGACTTAAGCCTGCAAGACTCTTGCGTCTTGCAGTTAAGACAAACTGAGATTTGGGCGTTATTAAGTAGGTATTTGGTTTCAATCCCGATTTTGAGAGACGTTCCCCAGTATCAAAACCGTGGGTATCGTCATAACACTAAACTAAGGGCTGCAGTTGTATCTGCAGTTGGCAACGTGCCGCTCGTCGGAAAGAACCCTAAAAGGTTGTATTGATTAGGTAGGTAAGTACTTATTATGTTTCAACTGTTTATTAAGTAGGTAGCGTGTTAATACTCACAAATCTGTTGCTATCATCCCATGTGATAAATGTACCTAGAATAACTTTCTAGCAAAGTTCATACCTTGTAGGTATCTACCTATAATAATATATTATGCTTGTTTATGTCTAATGTGCAGATCTAACGTTAGTACTCGTAGGTTGGTATGTGCTTAAAATTATATAAACATTATGTAGGTACCTACTTATGTCAAAGTTTATATTATTCTTCTATTCAGCAAAATTTAAAACTAACAGCGAGTCGAGTAGGTCTAGTAACAGTTTCTACGGCAGCCAATGTTATGGTACAGACGCCAGCACATCAAGCTACTACAATCTGTCAAATTTCTTTAACAGATTTTCAACTTTATCACTAAAGAATTAAGGTTCAAGGTTGATTGGGAAAATGTGACGTTCTGCGAATAAACTGTTGGTCGGTCGGTGTATTATATACCTACTTATTTGATAATTTACCGACAAAGACGCCGCGATTTGCAACAAGTGTATCACAGCATTTGACACTGTTTGAGCGCCGCATTCGCCGACAAAGAGTACGGACAGAGGCACACAAAATTGTTACCTATTTTGGTAGGGTTGGTACAGGAGGATAAAATTAAATGACCTTGAAGATGTCTCATCAGTAAGTAGGTATAAATTGAATGCTCTGAGTTTCTTGTATAAATATATTCACACACTGGCTCGAATTCGAACACTACAGCGTTTAAAGCTGTCGGGCGAGATGATAATTAATAACTAAGTAGGTATTGCATCTATTGAATTGCGAATATTTTGATTTCGAAATAATCATTGTTAATATCGGTAAATGATAGATAGTGAGTGATATACCTAGGTACTAAAATGTGAGCAGCAAGATTGAAAATTGATATTCAAAGGTCGAGGATTGAGTTTGACCTTGAAAAAGTCATTTTTTTTTTTAAATAATTCCTCGACCTTTATGAACTTGGAGGGTTGTATTGATGATTTTGATGAGTATAATTCTGTAAATACATACGTCTTACAGCGCGAATCATAATCTAAAATCTAAACTAACGTGTTCAATAAATAGCAATAGGCTAATAGGTATTTGCAAGACTTGCAAGACTTGCGAGACTCTTGCTGCAAGACCAAGACCAAGACCAAGACTGAGAGCGCAATACCAAGACCAAGACCAAGACCAGGTGTATTGACGCAAGACCAAGACCAAGACTGGCCTAAGTCTCGTCTTGGTCTTGCATTTGGGCAACACTAAGGATAACTAGTCACCTCTCACGATGAATGAAATATTCAAAAACTGACCACATTATTAACAGTTTTCTTCCAAGTATCACAGGCCTACTCTCTGGGAGAGGGAATGGGAACGTTCTCCACCACGCGACACCAGTGCGGACCGATGTATGCCACATGTCTTTGATTTTTTGGTAATATGTTGTTTCCTCACGATATTTTACTTGACCGTTTTGAAAAGAGTGGAAACGAGCCCACGACCTTACGAGGCCGTTGCCACCGGGCTGTCACTGCTCCTCTCTTCTGCGTTAGCTGGAATTCTCTGCTGGTCTTTGTTTCCTGATAGCTACAGCTTGGGAATCTTTAAGGTGCTATTAACTGCCAATGACCTTGAGTTGTGAGCTTACGTGTTTTGTGCTGAGCTCACGTAATGCGTCGTACGTCCACCTAGTAATAGGACTCGCCCATCAAGGAGCGCTGTCCAAAATTAGACGCATTATTAATTAATTACACATAAAACAACAGGTATTAAAATAAAACACTGAGACTAAATTATAAATAATTAAATGATCTTTAAAATGGTGAAGGTTTCATAAAAATACGCTTTATAGTTTTTGCGTGATTCTAAATTTTTTATCCGCGTTAGACATAACTTTACAAATTAATTACACTATGTTATAAAAATATAATATCAAATATTCTCAGATCAAATTACGACGAAAATGGTCTAGAGTAACATATATTCTTTTCAAAGAAATAAGACTAATCGTATAGACGTGATGTTCAATTAAAAACCATTAAAGGTATAACTGCGCCTTAAGACAAGAGTGAATAGGTTACTTCTAGGTAAGCGTGGTCCATTGTCGACTACCTACATCATCGGTTACCATCATGTCCACAAGCGCGGGGTTATCAAAGAAAAAAAAGCTGCCATCAATTTGACTGCATTGGTTACTGAAATATTTCCACTAAAACATAAGAAGGCTAATATCCACTAAACATTAACGACTGAAGATAAAACCGTAATATATCAACAACAGTTTCAGCAACAAACAATCGAGCTCGTGCAAATCGACCGTCACGATGATTATCAAATGTAGGCGATGCGACGCCATGCGCCCGCGCAGCCCACCGCACCGTTATTGTTATTATTTGCCTGTTACGACCTCAAGCAATTAGGGTTACCACGCGAATTTTTGGGGAGAGACTATCGTAAATTAATGTTGGTAGAATTTGTTTTTTTTTTTTACTTTATTTTATATTAGTACGTGTTTGACCATAAATTGGACCATAACTTTCAATTTACCTCTTACATATTAGTAATTGTTTAGGTTTGGTAAAACTAATGGTATAAAGGTTTTAAAATTACTTTTAGTTTAATTAATTAAATATTTATGGTTTTAGTTAGTAAAGGTTTTGTTGGTTTGATATTTTTATTAGGAAAATCAATGGATTTATTTCTATCAAGTTCTTTTTCAATTTAAAAAATTAAATAAAAAGATAACGGAATAATTATGGCCGGGATTCACACACCGTGTTTATCTTGGCATTAGTTTTCCAGATGTTTTTCACTGTAATCTTCTCGTTACGGAAAATAAAACACTGAGATGACTAATAACAAGAGGTGATCTAATAAAATCATCTACATACTGCGCAGTAAGTACATACTTAACGAAATAATTTGCATTTTTAGCGTTTTCTTCCGTAAACAGTACAGCACTCGCGAAAAAACTATTGTTATTTTTAAATTAGCCTAAAAAGGTTTTTCTTGTAAGTAATGTTTTGCCAAGAAGATACAGAGCAACAGATACTTAATCATAAAAACATATTTTTGTAAAAACATCGAGATTAGGAATAAGGAAGCTTGTTCAACTTTACGGTATCGAATTTATTTAATTATCTATTCTTCCATTTAGATTAAAACAAGATTAATTATCAGCCAAGCCAAATTGCGCTCTAATAACCCCACTTTAATAGAAAACAAGTCTCTTAAATACAACAAAACTGTAGTACTTAATTGAAATTCCGTCCTAAAATTGGTGCCTAACATGGTATCCCTAACAACAGTGTCGTGGCCCATACGTTATAATACCTCAGTAAGGTATGCCATTAACTGTTTGCAGGCGCCCATTTCTCCGTTTAGCGGTTTACTTTATACCAACGATAAGTAGGACAAAATGTTTACTTAAATATCTAAGTTGTAAACTTTTCCTGATTGCTGCGACAGGGACATTTTGTTACAATGTTCGTGTAAGGATAATATCGAATGAAGGTTAGTTTTTGTTTCATGTGTCGAATAAGGGTGTAAATATATTTAACGAGCACTAACCGAGTAAGTCATAAATCCATACTACAGCAGCTTTCACGCAATTTAACATCAGGCGGGGTCGAGGTCAAGAGCGGGTTTATCAGAAAAAAAAATCAATGCTCAAAAAAATAATTTTATTCAATTTTAAGCGATATGAAAATTAGATATTCAAAATTTAGGCATCATTTTTGCATCTCGTTCAAAAACCTACATGTTCATCAACGAACTCTTTAATTAATTGCGGGCGGAACATTAACACATCTCTTTAAAACCACTCCAGTTGCATAACTATCTAAATATGCTAACAGCAAAATAGAGTTAATAACAAATATCCTTTGCGATTTGTCATGAAGCGTCAACACACCAACAAACATAAAGATAATGGCAAAGCAGTCTCTAGACTTATATGACATAGCTCCTCGCAAACCCCGTACAAGACAACATCTAAAACATACTCTATGATAAGTAGAACACAATACATAGTCTCACAATACAATCCCAATTCACACTAGGCCGGTTTGGGCCACACGAGCTGTGGAAGCTCTCACAAGCGTAGGTATATACGCATTGATAGTACATTACCACATCTGATTCATCACACGACTTTCTCCATCTATGCGGATGTGGTGTCCATTGATGGAAAATGCTCATTCATGTCAAAAGTATGCGCTACAAGATTTTTAAGAGACCGTATAACTTTTGGATGTGCATGCGATGCAATTAGAAATAAAAAATCCTGTCACGGAATTTGAAATTCGAAACATGTTTCGATATTTAAGTTTGAATTTAACGCTTTTTTGAAACGGAGAAAGTAAAATATCACTTTTAGTTTTAGAACAATTTATAACTGTCAAGTGTAGATAGAACTTCTTACGTGTATTATTCACAGTTACATAACTTAACTACCCTAAGAGCTAGTCGTACAGTGTGTGGGACAAATTGACCCATAATCACGGCGTGGCTTGAGTAACACCGCAGTATCCAAGGCTCGCGCCGATGTGACAAAACACATCTATCAGCTGACCAATGATCCACTTAGGCTGTGTTTGAGCCCCGTTTAGACGGGACAGTTACTGGGACGAGTTGATTTTCAAGATGTTTCACATTTTATTGATTTATGGTCAAATTTTGATGAAGTCATTTTAGTAATCATTTTAAAACAAGGTTTTGATTTTGATAGTCCGTATAAGCTAGATAAGACGTTAGGTGAGTAACGGTAATAAAATGCATCATGAAGTGAGTAACAAAACTAACAAACTTATATCCTGTATGATACTTATGATAAACGAATTAGCTTATTGTCTGATTCATTCCATTTCATCACTTAAAATTCCAATTTCACATAATAATGTCAAAATTACCTCCTTATAAAATAATATGAAATTCCAGTCACAGGAAGGAGGTATTTTAGAAGACAATCACCATAAACGGAACTGTTGAACAAAAGACTCGTTTCCGCCTAGACTTATCAATGTGTGGTCTCACACCCTCATATGAAGCGTGGGAATATCTTATTACAATATCATCCCCGTTCTTTCATAGTAAGTATATTGAGCTTAAGTAGGCCATGCAATTTTATAACAAACCCATTTGATGGAAACTGCAAATAAAGTCTTAAATATAAGATGATGAGCTTAAAATATCCTTTTACTTCAAGATAGTCATCATAACCTACATGTTTACTCAAAAAGACACACTTCTAAACTCGATTATGGAATTTTCCCGATTCTCTTGAAGGTGAAAGCGCCAGGGTAGCCCGCGAAATTGAAATTTTCTTACGTTTTTTGCAATTTCCAGGTCAGTATCAAGTTGTATGTTGGTCTAAATATGATTCGTGGCAGTAGCAAGTATTCCTACGTATTTACAGAATCATTAAAATCATCAATACAACTCTCTCAGTTAAAATGTATGCTAAATATCATGATTTCATGTAATATACTACATTTGACATCAATAGGGATAACGCCAGGGTAAAAAAGAAATCTATTTAGTCCGTAAGTTAGATTGTCAAAAAAATGTCCGTATTATTTGCTCTAACAAATTAATAAAAATTACAAAGATACAACGCATCAAAGTTCAGGAGTGGGGGCTTGTTATGTCACTTTTGAGTAAAAAGTGGTATAATTTTAACTTAAGTGTGACGTCATCCGAAATTTCAACCTACTGTATTGTCTTAATTTTTTGTTAAAGTGACAAAAGAAAAAATACGTGATTGTCTAATATTTTTTGGTAATTTAACTGACGTACTAATTAGTTTTTTTTAGTCGTCAACACCATTCTAACTGAAAGAGTTGTATTGATGATTTTATTGATTATAATTCTATAAGTACATACTTTCTACGGCGGCGAATCAGATTAGACAGATACAACCTGGCACTGGAATGCAAATTGCAAAAAACGTAACAAAATTTGAATTTCGCGGGAGCTACTAGCTCAAGTGGCCATCGAGTCTAAACGCGGCACGGCCCGTTCGGGGCCCGTCAAGTCGGCGGAGACCGCACATCAATAACTCCGAGCCGCGGACCGCTATAAACTGATTGCTTCCACTACTCCAAATGGCCCCATTTGCGCTTCGAAACTTTAATAAACGCCCCATGTCACTATTATATCGTAGTTCGTAACATATGATGGTATTTTGTTGCCTTTCCGGGGTGGAGATAATTCTCCGCTGACGGGGATGGTTTATGCTGCCTTTAGATGCAAGCTCTACTGGTAAATAGAAGATATATTTTTAGTTTTCATTCTAATTGGGTGGATCTTCATGTTGAGGGTTTCCTGAGTCATTGCTTAGGTCTTAAGCTTTGCATAAAGATAAATGCTAAATAAAAAAGGTTGTTCTACAACCATGATTTGTAGCGTTTCTGGCCCATGGAAATATGCAAACCATAAACTCCCAATCTTCTTCTTCTGAGTGTGTCGATGGCAAGAATAATAATATTTTTTCTTAGTTAAATCTCTTGCCTGGACTGGTACTGGTATTCGGCCACGGCATATGCCGTACGCTGATGCTGTCATTAGATCCTTACGTGAACTGTGACGCAAGTGGTGGGATATGATATGCGGAGAGATGCCGCACAAGCACTGGATCCTGTCGAGATTGTCTTCGCTGCGGCCGACCTGAATTTGGAGTCTGTTTACTCTCAATGGTACCTTGGATAAAGGATGGCCCTAAATCACTATAAAACAACAAAACCACACGCCAACAAGAAAAACATAAATACTTGAATTTCACTTCAGTTTTCCTCACACCTCAGTTATAACTCCAAACTACCACTACAAACCACTAAAATAATCCTACTTATACTCGTATTATAAATGTAAAAAGTTCGATGGATATATTATGTTTGTTACTCAATCACGCCAGAATGGCTTAGCGGATCTGGCTCAGAGATAGATTATAAGTCTGGAATAGCTTTCTTTAGTCTGGAATAGACCATAATTTATAAATGTTCTTTTTTTTTTGGGGGGGGGGGGGGGTTGGAAATCATCCAGTGACAAAAAAATGTATTTCACTCATGTGGTAAGTAGTAACTTACCACATGAGTGAAATACATTTTTTTTTTAATTTGTATAGTGGTTCTATCTTATGAAGCCGGGTTGATCTTGGATGTGTGTGTAGATTTAGGTGCACATTTTTTTCTGTGTGTGTGTGCTCGGAGCGCTCGGTTGGAGGTTTTCACCGAATGAGAACAAGGAAAATGAAAGAAAACGGATGCATTTTGTAGCTCACTGGGATGCAAACAGTGGATGTAACGCATCGGATTTCTTTAAATATTTTTAGATGAATTAAATATATTTGCAATATCGAGTTTACGGTCTGAATCTACAAGTTATATCACGAATTTTTCGGCAAAAACATAAAATAATATAGATAATATACTAGAGTGCAGTTATAGTGCTCTATATTATGTTATGAATATAAATGTGGATGAATGGAGAGGGAGAGGGAAGCCAAAGAAAGTATGGATGAAATGTGTGAGGAGTGATATGTTAGAAAAGGGAGTTAGTGATAGCGTCACGGCTGACAGGACAGAATGGAAGAAAAAACGTGTTGTGCCGACCCCAAGTAACATGTGATAAGGGCAGGCAGCTGATGAGTTATAGTGCTGTATATAGTTATGTAACTTTCGTTATATGTGTGTCTGCAATCGCTATAATTACTTCCAACAAATAATACATGTCATAATAATTAATAAACCAACATCTTGCACTCAACACTATCTCCAACGTTGACCGACAGACGACACCCAACCACTTCAAACCGAGCTTCAACATTTATCGTCAATAAATACTGATACGCAACTCACAACCGACAACGGGTAACAAGCAATCAATCCAATGACCTACAAACCAAACTGAGGAGTTGTAGACAACTCTATTGTATGCTAAAATGTGGTTTAATTGTCGCGTGTGTGACTGACAGGGTTGTCACCGACGAAACAGACGAGAATTGCGAAATGTTGAGAGTACTAACGTAATTGTTAGGTTAATTGTGATGTTGTCGAGTGCTCTGATTCGGCTTTGTAGTTTCGTTTATGTTTATTAGGATGTTGAAGACGAAATAGTTTGCTTGTACTATGATTCAAGCTTATTAAGTTAGCTGTGGCAATTGCAGCGAATCATAGTACATTTTGGAATAAGGCTAGACAAAGACGTTATAGAGAGTATAAGGCATTTACTTAACTAGGTAGGTACTGTTAAACGGGGTGAATAGGAAACGCAGGGTGAATAGAAACAGAATTTTGAAGGTTTTCACGTTATTCAGAAATTGTTTGCAGCGTTTACGTATTACAATTTATTCATGAATTGTTATAAAAAATAAATCGATCATCATTCTCCTGCCCTTATCCCAATTTATTTGGGATCGGCGCAACATGTCTTTTTCTTCCATACTCCTCTATTAGTCGTCATCTCTGTAGTCACCCCCTTTTTACCCATATCCTCTTTCACACAGTCTAACCATCGTTTCTTTGGCCTTCCTCTACTCTTATAGCCATTCACATCCATACACAAGACTTTCCTCACGACATTTTCTTCATTCCTCCGCATCACATGCCCATACCACGACAACCGATTTCCACACAACTTTTCAGTCAACGGTGCCACTTTCAGACTTCCTCTTATATACTCATTCCTAATTTTGTCCATGCGCGTAACACCACACATCGCTCTTAGCATTCTCATCTCAGCTGCATGCAATTGCTTTTCATTCATCGCTTTTGTGGCGCAACATTCTGAACCATACAAGACAAGCAGGTCTGACCATTGTTTTATAAATCTTCCCCTTAAGTTTAAGAGGAATGCGGGAGACGCAGATAGTCCCGGTTATTAATAAAAAATAAATCGATGCATTTCTAAAAACCAATATTAAGGTAGGTATCAAAGTGAAAATCCTAATCAAAGTTTTGTTTCTATTCACCTGCGTTCCTATTCACCGCGTTTGTAGGTATACCTAACTAACACTGGTCTTCGTAACAATTAAACAGATCCTTTGAATTACACTAGACTTCTTTTACGATTTTTCAGTAACTTCCGTTCTGTCTATTTCATATTTTTTCTATTTCAATACTACATTTTTATTTTATGAGCTGTTCCCTAACATCATAATTTAGATGTTATTCGCAATGATGACGTTGCCAATCCGAAAACACTTCAAATTTTGGATGACTCAACATACAACATGCCTGCAACTATGTGCCAACCCTAAATATTACAAGTAGCAGGAACTCCGAACACCTACGTATACGTATCTGTCAGGGGAGTAGGCAGTAAACCTACTCTAAATGAATGTTAATCGTGTTGTCTAATGTACCAGTCATTTCTAAACCCCTAGTACTTAACATATTCTATGGACTTTTATTTGTATAATGGAAATAAAGAAAGCCTATGCCTAGCCTACGTCTTCGCCGGGATTCTCATATTTTATTTCTGCTCTACAGTATTCTGTTCAATCCTACAACCCCCTCTTATCTTAAAGAACGTTTCAAGTTCCTTCATGACACACATAATAGATATCTGAGGTCATCGGAAAACTTGAGACTAGAGATGCCGATGCATTCCACCAGCTTTTACGACAAATCTTTTACGGTTCAGGCGGTGCGGTTATGGAATGCCTTGCCCGTGTCGGTAAGGCGTGCTCAATCCTTGTCCACTTTCAAAACAATGGTCAAAAGTCACTACCTCTCTCTTTAATCGCTTTTACTAGGGTTCTATGCGTTTTGTTTCATAATTATTAATGTATATATTTATCTATAATGTATTTATTGTATATATTATTATAAATAGTACACCTAAGACTACCTACAGTACTGTATTTCCTTTTTTCTTTAAAATCCATCCAAAGGTTGTCTTGAAAAGATCGCTTTTAGCGATAAGGCCGCCCATTGTGTCACCCTATGTAATGTTTTCCTCATATTTTTATTGTAATTTATATGGTGTACATAATAAAGAGTATTCTATTCTATTCTATTCTATTCTATTCTATCCTACTAATATTACAAATGCAAAAGTTTGGATGGATTTATGTTTTTTCACTCAATCACGCCAGAATGGCTGAACGAATCTGGATGGAATTTGGCATAGATATAGATTATAGTCTGAAATAGCACATAGGTTATAATTTATAATGAGGGAAGTAGTAAATCAACGCGAGCGAAGCCGCTGGCAGAGGCTAAAGAATCATAAATTAATAATGATATTTCTCGTTATTCATGAAAATCTGGGTCTTCGTTCGTGGCTAGATTTCATTGTGAATGGATAAGGTATTCCAGTTGGGAGTTCTAATGTGTGGATGACTAAGTCTTTCGGCCATATTCCAAGTCATGACCTCCAATTCGACTCCACCTCGACTCATCAAATTGACAGTTATGGCTTGTTAATTTATGGACATTAAGTGATGGTTTTTTTCCGTTGTCATAACTGAGGCCAGGTGGAGGTCCTTCCAACTGGCTTGAAATATGAGCCTAAGATTTAAAAGATTCAAATCTTTGGTTGCTAAGTGAAAACGCCAACGCCTTCTAGTCTAATAAAGATTAAGCTCTGCCTATCCATTGCCCGATTAGGCTAATCCAAGCGTCCAATACTCTGGCTCAGTTAACAAGATAATTAAATCCTTAAAACGCGCAAAAGACTATGAAGACTTATACAAATACAAAATGAATTCTAATATGTACTTATGTATGACGACTAATAGAGAAGTATGGAACAAAAAGTCATGTTGCGCCGACCCCAAGTAAATTGAGATAATAGATAATGATGAATGACTTGGCTATGTTTTTGAGGTGAAACCTTCAAAGGCGCCTGGTCTTTGGGGGAAAAGACCAGAGATTGTGAAATTTTTACCTCACTAAAATCACCCCGGTGATCATCATCAGCACGTGGAAAAGGTCCTATGACCTCTTAAAAGGTCCTGTGACCTCTTAAAAGGTCCTGTGACCTCTTAAAAGACGACCGCGGAACCCCCTCTGTTCAACGCCCTCAAGGGCACACCCCTGGGAAGATGGGGTGGTGTGTGGGTGAGTGGCTGGAGGTGGATCACTGTGTTGCCCAATTTCTCACAGGTCATAGCAACTTCAAGGGTAAATTATTTTCCTTTAAGCTTGTTGCCTCACCTTTATGTCAATGTTCTACACGTGATTGCGAATACGAACAATCCGCACATCATATCCTATGGGGGTGTACTCTTTGGCATACTGAACGCAATATTATGTTGGATAGTAGTCAGCCTACGTCTGGAGTTGTCTATTACACGGACCTTGTGGAAACTAGAACGAATTTCCGTGCGTTCAAGCGTTTTTGCCATACCTATTATTGGAATCAGCTCACAATTTTAGGACTCATTAATATTAGTGTTTTTAACCAGTGGTGTTGGGCTTACCCCAGTTGTAAATACCCCCTTTGTGCCTAATGGTCTAGCTTTGTTCTGTCTCCCGCTTGATTAGGAGGGAAGTGGAAATTATGTTCTTCTTACTCCTCCGCTGTCTTTTCTGATTAATTTCGTTGTGGGACCCAAGACAGTTTAATCGTTTCTCTGGGACTCGTCGAGCTTTATTGCCTCAGCGTTTTTTTCTGGTGGTCGCGACTGTTGATTCTGGCTTAAAGAAGTTACAGTGGTTTGGGAATATAGTGGCGGGCTTGTCCCAAAAAAAAATATCCCTGGAGAGACTGTGAAGGGGTCTCCTCTGAGCCTCGTAGAGCACGGCAGTACGTGATCACCATCTTTTTGGGTTCACTCTTTGGTCCCTACCTACCTAGTGTGTAATATAATAATTGTTTACCATAGATATCATTGAATGACTTACCTTTATCAGTACCCATGTTGCAATGCAAAAGCTAATAACAACAATAACTGCATATTTAATTTACTCGCGCTTAATCATTGGCATTCAACAACATTTGCTACTACACATAGTAAATAGAGATAAATCCTTATCTTTATCTACACAAGGATTATTTTTCACTTTTCATATCTTATCTCTTGTTAATCCGATATCTGGCTTAATCCTGGTTATCTGCGTAAGATAGGAAGTTAATTCAGACCAATATTGGCTAGTTAATGTCCATATTTAATCACTTTCTGATAAAGTGATAACAGTAGCAAGGATATCTTATTTAGAGCGATGATGTGCGTTGAATTAGCATACGAAGGTATGTTGGGGCAGTTGTCTTAAAGCCTAATAAATGAATAGATACAAGGATTTGATAAGAAATGATAACTACACTATCTCGCAGTCTTATCTCTTTTTTTATTTTATAAATGATTGTAAAATCGGTGTATATTTGAAGACTATATTCTTCTGTCATATTCACCCATATTTATAAGGGTGCGCGCACTGTGCAAGTCTTGCGTGAGTTGCGCTAAAGAGGCGCATCAAACAATTGCAGTAACTACACGCGTGCAGCTCGCGAACTGCTCGCGAGCAGCTCATTTGCTGCGCATTCGCTAGATCTGGACACACCCTAAAACTCGCTAAGCATATGATTAGTTTAAATACGTCTCATCCATCAAATTAAGTTGTCTGATATGCAAAACCTCTTTCAAATGATTACTGTTTCGACCGAGTGCATTTCCGAACGCAATTTTTGGCGGTGACAGCTGTCACTTGTGACGTTTTGTCGTTCATTGTAAAAAACTTGTTGGTTTTTTTTTTTTTTTGAGCTTGTGATTTGAATCTAGCCGTATCTGTTGTTTTTGGACCTAATTGTTTGCGATTGAACTAATTTTGATATAAACCCGATTTGATATAGTGGTGAAACGGGTTATTTTGCAAAACTTAAGTTTGGTTCGTTCGCGAGAGACCACGCGCTGTGTGGGGTACACCAGCGCCTCTTGGGGTCAACTTTAGAATCTGGTATACCTACTGAACAAACACTACACTCCTCATTTAACTCTGACATACACACATATAGCCAGGTTGGTCCGCGGACGGTAGACTTCAGAAACCTTGAGTAAGTCTTGTAAAACATTTGTAGGTTATTCGATTAGCTCTGCGCATCGCAGACAGTTTGCGACCCAGTTGGACCCAGGGGTCCGGCTAGCGCGCTTCCACAACACGTGTCTCCTCAAGTCTGATCCTTTACCCTGGCTTGGTTGCATACAATTACCAACCACATCTATACCCTTCCGGATAGATAATTTTAAATCAAGAAGCTGCTAATCAGTACTTATTTAATCACATAAATGAACAAAAGCCTAAAAGCTCACTACTTGATCGAAGCCTACATCCTATCATCATAGTACCCTACCTAAGTATTTTAATTTTGATTGGAATATTTTCCTCCACTGAAAGATAAATTGACAAGAAAATAAACTCCGACTAAAAGAGCCAATTTCATTGCTTCAAAACATCTGAATAGCTACCACAGCAGCTTCCTTATTTCTTTAGAACTCAAATATTAAAACATCAATTTTAATCTTTAGATATTGCGCCTTCACTCTTAAGCCTCACTGAATACTTACCTGTGACGTCATGCCGGTATTTTTCCGATATTCCACCACGCTTGGCCAATATTACTCCAATACGGAGTCGCACGGTATTACACGATTCCCTCTAAATTCTGCCACCGAAAAATCGAGAATATATTGTAAAACGAATCTTTATTTGGAAAATAGGTCAGAATTTTTCTCTTGGCTTGTTCAAATACAGACTTGGCTGCGTAGTTCGTCTAATCCCAAATTATTAGAAAAGGTTGGAGAACAAAGCTTTGGGCTAATGAAAAGAGGTCGGGTGAATCTGGCTAAGGGCTCAGTCTGATTATACAAAGTGGAGATGACGACAATACGACAGTAATTATGGTAACACTGATAGTACTTATCATTATGAACAACTTTTACCATGGATCCAACCAGATCCAACCGTAGACTATGAAAGGTTATAGACGCAGCAGGATCGTTAAAATGTGTGAGTGACCTTGACGAACGTAACGATGACGTTTTGGCTTCTCATTTTGTCTGTGTGAGCTTATTTCGCGTATACAGATACAAGCCGGCTTCTCATTCTGGTACTTCAGATTACTGAATTTTGACACTCTGTCTATAACCTTTCATAGCCTAAGGATTCAACATTGAAATCGCGAAAGAAAAACCGGCAAGTGCGAGTCGGACTCGCGCGGGAAGGGTTCCGTACCATCGTACAAGATTATACGCGTCTACTTGTTGCCATATTAAGACCGAGCAAGAAAAGCACAAAAGAAACACGTTTTTAAAAGGGGAGCCTCCTTTTATTTTTTTTTTATTTTTGTTATAGCGGCAACAGTAATAAAATAGTACTTATAGAATACACCGGTCGGAATACACCGGCCTACGTTTACCTAATACGGATCATCAGATACAGCCCGCTGACAGACAGACGGACGGCTGGACAGCGGCAGCTTAGTAATAGGGTCCCGTTGGTTACCCTTCGGGTACGGGGCCCTAAAAATCAACTGCCCCATTTTATGTTTGCATAACTGGAGAAAATGTACTGAACAAGTGATTTTTTTTTCTCCACTTTATATAAAAAGACCTAATCAAAGCAGAAACAAACATTTTATAATCTCCACGTATTGACTGTTGTACAGATGAAAGTAAAACCAAATGATAGATGAACTGTTTAAAAGACTATATGTTTAGAATGGTCCTGACTACTAAGATTACGACTAATAGAGGATTATGGAAAATAAAATTAAAAATATTAATAACTAGCTGCATCCCGCGGTTTCTTGGCGTTAACCGGGATAAAAAGTAGCCTATGTGATAATCCAGGGTATAAGCTATCTACATATCAAATTTCATCCAAATCCATCCAGCCGTTTGAGCGTGAAAAAGTAACAAACACACACACTCACAAACTTTCGCCTTTATATTATTAGTATGATAAATAAATGTTGCACCAACCCAAAAGAAATTGGGATTAGAGCAAGAGAAAGATGATGCCTACCTTACTGATTTTTATAAACACTGGCAAAAGCGTTTTTTTCTTCCATTGCGTATGGGGACGCAATGGCAGAAAAAATCGTGTTGCACCGACCCCAAGTAACATAGTATAAGCGCAGAAAGATGATGATGACGCGCAAAGGCTATTCTATTAAAAAATCGTGGTCTTAGAAACATTGTATCCAGTACTTTATCGTCACGTTTAGCGTGTAAAACTAGGAGAAATCAGGCTACCTAACTGTTAGGCTATTCAGTTAGTAGCAAGTCCTAAACATTGCAATACACAACACGCCAGTGACTAAGTATTAACTTAGTGTGGGCTTTATCTTAACCCACGTAACTTAAGTTCTACTTACGTACCTAAGTATTGAGAACAGCATACAAAACTTAATAATGAAAGGAAGTAAAACTTCTTCGAGAAATGTTTAGCAAAGTTTTCTAAAGTCTTCTTATTAGAATCGAGGGTCGATATAAACTATACCATAGGCATAGAGTACGGGGCAATCGTACCCGCGCAATGTGCGCCGACGCTGAGCACAAGTTTCGGCTTTAGGGGCTTTTTGGGGGATGGGAAATCATCCAATGGCATCTCCTGTTCCTTGCCTGCCCTGAGTGCCCAGGGGCGCGGTAACTCTGTTTCGAATTTATCCACAACCCCTGGGCAGGTAACGGCCATGACGGGCCCCGTCATGGATTGCTGACAACTCTTTGACGCGCGTGGAACACTACGCGCTGTCGACTCTCGGGCCTGGTGCTGATCGGACGGCGAGCTACCCACTACTCGCCGTTCGCAGGCCCGAGTTTGCCTAGTCATAGTTAAATAATTTAGAAAAAAAGGGAAACCAATTAAATACCGCTGGCGTCCGTACCTACGTAGTTATCTCATCACTTGTGGAAATTCCATAAATGCAACACCCCTTTTCCAAAGCAATTTACTCCATTCCTGACCATTTACACAACCTACTCTGCACATCTATCATTTTAACATGTTCATGTTGGAACGATTTCTTAAGTTAGCGCTGTGAATCCTCTGTAGACATAACTTATCCCAGCTTGTGCCGTTAGACGCTTCAGCGATATATCATGCCTGTTAATCTGCACTGCATTGTATTCCAAACACAAACAGTGGCTTAACTTGTTCTGTGTACACTGTGTGCCAGAAAAAGTGCAATCCATCACTGCATTGCTGCGTTTTTATTCTGCACTGGAATTGAATTAATTCTACAAGCGAGGAATGAGAAAAAGTTAAAATGATTTCAAGCCAATTGTGTTTTATTGCGACCTAATCTTATTTTCTGAAAATGCAAAATTGAATACCTAAACTACGCAATAATGGATTGGAATGGATAACTTGAATTTCAAATTACCCACTTCATTTTAACAATCTACATTTCTTTTCTAAACATTTACGAGATACTTATTCAATTCATCAGAACTATTAACTTGAGCAAAATCCAATTGGAAAACCTAATATAATACAATAAAAGCTTCACGAACTCAGAATTTACGACCGACCGTTTCAAATCTATCATTCGGAATCTAAAACAGCTCAATCTGAACGAAACTATCATCGTAATTAGAAACAACATTATCATGAGACATCGTTCTAAGTTCATAAATAACTTGGAACAGTTCATTTATAAGCTGGTATCGGTCTGACCTGCAGTTTTGCAGCAATCAGTTCCGGATGGCGTTCCTCTATCAATCCTGGTGTCACTGCTAATATAATCTTGCTTCGTTAGAGTGGAGCCAGTCAAGCCAGTGATTTGTTTGCCTGGATTGAAAGGTCGTTATTAGTTTACCAAAAATAGTGTTTTCAGCTTGTTTGTGGGGTTTGTGACAAATGGGGAGTTTGAGCTTGTTATTGAATTTAGAGAAAAGTTTTTACTAACTGTTTGTTCGACGCAAAATTTATAGCAATGTCTATGTGGTATATTTTACCGACAGTGTGACCTTTTTCGTCGAATCAATCATCTAATTTTAACCTTGGCCAAAACCCATATCTTTCTACACAAATTCACAGCCGAAACCCCTCCCAAATCACATAAACCTCATAACATATGACTAACCATCATTTATAATCTTCACAACTCAGCCATATTTTTTTGCACAACAGCTTCAGCGGTCCATCCTTTTGATGTAAATCGTTCCCCGCGTGCAAAACGAGAGAGATCATTAAACACACGGCCTGTGGCCTAGCTATGCGGCCATCTATATGGCTATCTATATAGTTATGACGTCATGAACACCGTAGACTGAATCGAGTCGAGAGTCAAGACATTAGCGCTTGTAATTAACTTGGGTTATGATTGTCTGCAGTTGTTAGAAACCTTTTGTCTGTTTAAAGATCATCCTTAGCTTGAAATAGGATGTCCTTTTTGTATTATAATTAATTAAAAATATAATTAACGCGTCGTCCCTTGCAGGACATTAGGTAGAGTTAATTCGGATACCCTGGAGAGTCTTTTCGTTGATATTGCCTCGGGATAAAAGCATTCGCAGGAATTCAGTTGTCAATTTTTATTTCATTCTGTGTTTCTCTGAATTTCTGCTTCTGCAGATTATATTTATTTACTTTCATTTTAAATAGCTGTCGCAATTTATCATGCAAAATAAAATAGCTTTTTAAGAGCATCGAGATCTATCCATTTATAAATAATATTAAGTAATCATTAAAGTAAAATATTACGAGTATATTAAATTATTATTAATTATAGTAAATGTGATCTATGCGTCATTATCAGTCGCTTACCTTTTTTTTGGGTGGAAAATCATCAAATAACTTCTCCCATTCTGGGAGGCCGTGTCAGACTTACTGACTAAAACCCACCTACACTGTGCCTTCAGTTGCCCGTGCCAGGGATCGCGGTGGCTCTTTCAAGCACATTCGTGACCCTGGCAGCCATCAGCCCTCAACTTGTCTTCTTTTTCCATACATACTTCTCTATAAGTCACATCTCCACGCTGTCACATCAGTTCTTTGATCTTTCCTTCATAGCCAATGCTGCCGTCATCAAGCTAAAGTGACTTTTATCTACACATTTGGCGGGTTTTAGGTTTTTTGATGCCACGGTAATCAGCCAAACATTCTCTATCGATCTGTCTAAGCAGTATTTTTCTACTATCAATAGATCCCGAAATAAATAAATAAAACATTTTTACAAAAAAAAAACAAAAAGAGGGCAATATTTAACTTCCGAAGTCGGTGTTTCTGGTTTTGTTCCTTCGTTATTTGACACCGACTTCCGAAATTAAAATTATTTTGCACTTTTTTTTGTTTTTTTTTTTTTTTGAAAGTCGATCCTAAATTTTATTTTTCACTTTTTGATGTGAAACATCAAAAAGTGAAAAAGTAAAACCGATTTCTGGCGTGGCGACGCATGCCGTGGCGACGCGTCGCCACGCTATACGATGTTTTTTTGTTTTGTTATTACACCATCAAATAGTAAGATTTTTTGTTTTGTTATTACACCATCAAATAGTAAATCACTGATTAAACGAATTAAGTAGTCACGATTTGAAATAAATTCGTAAATTTTTGTATTTAATAAATGTTTATTCAATAAAGAGTCATCGTTATCTGGAAAAAAATCGTAATATTTTATTTTATCATTATGACATATTTAGTTCTTATCACAATATGTTCTTTTCTGCATATTACTTTTACAAAATAATGTCGATGTTTCACATCTGCCAGGCGTCCCGTGACGGCTCACATTTTTTTTTAGTTGTTGCTCCCCATTAAATTGTGTTAACAATACAAAGACATACGATAGCAGCAATCGCGAGTCATTTACTGTTAGTTATTGAAGAGTTCCACTGTATATCTCCGAAAGATCTCAATCAGATCCTAATGTTTTATATATTAAAACCTTCCTTGAGAAATATTTATAAACAATGCAAACCCCATCCAAATCGGTTCAGTCGTTTTCGAGAAAACCACGGACTAACAAGCATACATACATACGGGTTGATTTCTTTGATTTCTATGTAATTCAAAGTTGCGTAACTCAAATTGCGATTTTATCATTATAGCTTGTAGACGATAGAATGATAACATGCAGTGGATTCTCATAAATTAATTACCAAAGCATTTAGCTCTGGCCTGTACCTAGCTACCTTTAATTTAGATCAAGATAAACACCCTAACTATCATGTTCAGATGTTTACATTGTAATTAAGTGATTGATACTACACCAGAACTTCGATAACTATTAGTTGGCCTGATATCTCGTAAGCTAATCGATGCAACCACAAAGATATACGAGCATCTCTCTATTCCTATGGTGTGCGCTATTAATTTTCTTCAGATGATTTAAGAATATAATGAATGTATTGTAGTTAAGACAGGTGATTTATTACTGGGTTTGTAATGGAATTTGCGTTGGCAAGTTAAAAGCTTTAGCAAATGCGTCGTGGTTAAAAATAGATTATTGTGGTAGCTTATTACTGGCAGTGCTTATTTGTGCATTTGTGAGAGAGAAAGGAGAATTTTCTTTGATGAATAATTATCCCTATAACTATAGTAAATTTATCAAGACAGTTTTTTTATGACATCTTAAGTACAACAAATAAAAGATAATAAAATTAAAGATAAAGTGCAATAATCACTATCTCATCGCTTACTTTGGCATCAGGTGAGATAGTGGTCAAACACGACCCTATAATTAATAAATTGAATATTTTCAAAAAACCCGACTTTACAAAACAACTAAAAAGTTCCAAACAAGGCACTTTTCAAGTAGTCTGATGCAGTTGGTGGCAGTTATTTGATTTTATGCCACCAACTGCATCAGCCGGCTTGAACAGTGCCTTGTTTGGAACTTTTTAGTTGTTTTTAGTCAGGTTTTTTAAAATATTAAATTACATTTTAGTGAGTTATATTTTTAGAATGGCCTCCTCGAACCCTTTATTTTGATACCGCACTTAATATAGTTCGTCGACTTTCATTTTATTCTTTTTCACAATATGTCGTCTGGTTGTCGTATTTTGATTACTATCACGTCTTTATTAGCACTCGCAAGATTAAGACGAATCAATTGAGGAAAGAATTATCAAAATCGGCCTACGCGTTTGGTCTCTTATAGTGCCACAAAGGAACAAACATACATACATACATAGGCTGATAAACACATTACCCTCCCTTGCGTCGCCCAGTCGGGTAAAAACAAAAACCCACACTAGGGTAACCTGTGTCGTGAGATCGAGTTATTTAGACGCCAGTGGGTAATTAAGTAAACGTTTCGTTACTTAGTATTAACAATATTTAAACTTAACTTACTTAACTAAAGAGTTATGCAAAATAGTGCTCATTGTGATAGCAAGACGGATGCCAGATTACATCTTTTACAAACTATTGTCGCCTAAATGACTGTAGTATGAAGCCGTTTACAACAAATTAGGTACATACACAACAATAGAAAATGATTAAAAATACATGAAGACACATACAAATGACGGTTTTTAACAAAAACGTGAATTCAAACCTTTTACAGCTCTAATTAATTTATCTTTCATGAACAAACACAAATGGAGCGTGCAACATGTACACAACCCCATTTCTAACCCCCTAAGGGGTGATGAGGGTGCTACTGGTAATACAGGTTCGATGTCAAGGTCCCAGCTATCGATTTCCCAATGACGGGTAGGTCCCTAAACGGTTATAGACACGCGAATGCCTTATCTGATGTATTACATTTGTAAAACCTACACTGGTATCGATTCTCGTGTTCAATAACTAAAATAAATTAAAGAATCGCTATCTTTTATTAAAAGGCAGTGCGAGAAAAGGATGGCTATAGCTATGAACTAAGTTAGAGATGTCAAACTAGTTTACGCCTTGCGCTTTCCCTTGATTTTAGTCGACATGTTTTTACGTGTACCCTTAATTTGTATGGAAATATTAGTTCAACTAAATTTGACAGCTCTAATTTCAGCTCTTTCTTATTTCACTAAAGAGACAAAGATAGCAATAGCCTAAATTAAGTATAGTTTGACTTAAGTTAGCAAAATCATATTGTTGTGTATGTCGTTAATTTGTGGCAAATAAATACTTTTTCTTTCTTTCTTTCTTTCTTTCTCAACTGAATCGGCACCATTACCGATTTCCTTCGACTTCATTTGCATAATGTTGTTACAAGATTTGCTTAGTATCCTGAATTAGTGGAATTCAAAACGAATTTTCTTCAAGAGCTTGCAAATCTATGTGCTAAAGTTTTTTTTTTTAATTTTGATAGGCACGCGCTTGACCACTATCTCATCTGATGGTAAGCGGTAATGTGGTCGACGATGGAGCACGCTTGCATAGAAGTAACCTGTTCACTCTCCAAGTTGTAGCTATCAGAGAACACAGACTCCGGCGGGGAATTCTATTCCTTAAATATTTTCTCTGGAATAAGATGATGAATACCTTCGACCACATCATCGCTTACCATCAGGTGAGATAGTGGTCAGACGCGTGCCTATCAACAATAATAAAAAAATTAAAAAATAATAGCCCAACAGGAGATAATCCACTTTCATGCTGGACTTACGCACTAATAGTACAAACTCGTAGAACATATTGTGTTGTTCTCAACGTTAACCACTAGGGGTACCTAGCGGATAAATTCTTAACATGAGTTACCGCACCTCTGGGCACTCAGGCAGAGAAGGAACAGGGGTGGTTTTTAGTCAGTAAGAGTCTGACACGCCCTCCCGCTCCACCCAGAGCGGGAGATGTCATTGGATGATTTCCCGCCCCCACACGGATGTTATAGTCCCTAGAAAATAAAATACATGTGTCTTGCTCCCAAAACGGTGAGAAAAACATCGTGAGGAAACATGGCATGTCCTAGAACAAAAATTCTAGGAGATGTGACATCCAACAACCCACACTGAGCCTGGGCTACTTGGTGGATTAAGGCTCATTCTCTCTCACAGAGAGGAGGCCTATTTCCCAGCAGTGGGAATGTTAAAAAGCTGACGCTTATGCTGTCTTCCAGGCTCTACAAACTATGATTGAAAAAACCCCTTGACAGCATCTACTTACTCCGGTACCTTATAATTATGACTAATGTGATGTTTCTCTTTGTTTCCAGGAGTTGAAGGAGAGCTTCAACTATGGTCTGTTCTGCCCGCCAGTCAACGGCAAGGCCGGTAAATTCCTGGACGAGGAGCGCCGCCTCGGAGACTACCCGTTCAACGGACCTGTTGGATATCTTGAGGTATTACTGGCACTACCACCACTCCTACTTGCTAATCCACAGTCACATTTATCCCATAAAACTTTTGGTAACCATAACTTCGATGACAATTCACGATTGGTTTATATAAATTTTCTTCGTTAAATCGTTCTCAAATTCACCTCTTCTTAGCTCAACGTATACAGGTTTTACTTACTTTATGGGTGTCGATGTCGTAGATCTCCTCCAGAAGACAACTATAGATTTTTTAGAAGAAAAATGGATCTAGCTCCATTTTGCTGACGATGATCTGCAACACTTAGATTTTGCTTTTAACGTCTCATATATCGCGGAAGTTATTTGATACTAGGTAATCATAAAATAACTTCTCCCGCTCTGGGTGGAATGGGAGGGCGTGTCAGACTCTTTCTGACTAAAACCCACCCGTGTTTCTTCCCTTTGCGTTCCAGCAGGTGTATTTGCAGTACATTGCTCGGTGGACATCGATTATAACAGGCACTACGTGGTACATTTTTGTTTTCCTATACGTCAAAGCGGCAATATACTGCAAATTGCCTATCAAATTGATGTCGACTGAGTTAGCGAATACACCTGCAGGGCCGCGGTCACTCCCGTGACCCTGGCCTGTGAGACCCTTTTAGAACTATACAGTGTGTCTCTCTTTTACTACTATATAATGTGCATAAGCCCTGCCCTGTCCTCTACAACAGTCTGACTGGTTCATCACATCATCATCATCATCATCATCAGTCTATAGCAGTCCACTGCTGGACATAGGCCTCTCCAATTGCACGCCATTCAGCTCGGTTCTCGGCAACTGTCATCCAGCTGCTACCAGCCACCCTGCGAAGATCATCGCTCCACCTAGCCTGACGGCGTCCTATATTACGTTATCCGATTCGCGGTCTTCACTCGAGAGCACGTCTACCCCAACGATCATCGGTTGTACGGCTAATATGGCTTGTTTATTCTGTGAGCTATGTCGACAACCTTGGTTCTCAGCCGGATCACCTCGTTCCGTATTCAATCCCTCAATGAGACTCCAAGCATAGCCCGTTCCATAGCATAGCTCGCTGAACGACCTTGAATTTATGGACCAGCCGTGCCGTGAGTGTCCACGTTTCGGCTCCGTAAGTCATAACAGACAAGTGGCACTGATTAAAAACCTGTGAGTCTTTAGGCTCTGTGGAATACGCGACGCGAAGACTCGTCGAAGCTTCCCAAACGCTGCCCAGCCCAGCTGAATCCTTCTATCTGACTGGTTGAAGAAGAAGATTTCGAAGACTTTTCACCCAGTCTCCATCCACCCCCAAACTTTAGCACCTTCTAACCGCCTCATCATCAATTTCCAGTTAAAATACAAGCGACGAGTCTACAAGATGCTGAAGCTAGACGAGAAGACGCTGAAGGCACTGCACTCCCGCGCCAACCTGCGGCGGTTCCTCGAGCACGTCACACACGCGCAACTCGACAAAATCACCAAGGCGTGCGCTAAGGGACTCGACCCGAACTTCCACTGTCAGGAGACTGGTGGTAAGAGACTTGCACATAACTATAACCTTAATCATAACCCAAAAAAATAAAGAAGGACTATAACAACGTTTCAGCGCGGAATCACTGACTACTGAGTTTTGGCGTTCTTTTCTCCCATCTTTCATGGTTCGGGGCATTATTCGTCCATGTGCTATCTACAACTATAACAATGTCGTCAGACCGAAGAGCGAGACCTACAGTTACGACTATAAACGTTTTCTGTATGTCCATAAACGCTGAAACTCTTACTTGCTGGCTTTATTATAACATTGCAGGCATCCTTTAAAAGATCCAGAGTCCTCAAAAACACCACTGTAGTCTACAACCCACAAGGACACCGGCCATCATGATGATTACGCTGATAAAATTCATACAATATAACAATAAACGTCCTTACCAAAACAAAGCCTAATAACCACTTGCTCTCAAATTGTTTCGGAACTCATTCGTTCCGCTCACATCACCGTTTAATTCCCTTACTTCACACCTCTTTAGTCCATACTGACCTCTTACATCCGATATATTAAGAGGGAATAATGCCTCTAGAGCAATCATTTTTTTTTTTCATAAGGTCAAGGTCTGCTGTAGACATATCCCATGTCATTTCCTTTTTTTCAGCAAATAATAAGTAAAGAAAATATTACCCTCCAAAAATGACAAAAAATGGACCTATTTTTACCACCGTTATTAGAGGACTACCAGACAAATTCGAAAAGTTTTAACATAAAACATTTAATAGGGACTTAGACTCTTTCTTAAAATTTTGGTTACAAAAATAATTGGATCGGCTCAGTTTTCGAGGAGAAAAAAGGGGAATACGACGATTTCGTCAAAATTTTTGTGATAAAATCGGTCTGAGCTGCAGCTGTCCCTATCGTACTCTACGGGATCAGGTTTGAGGTAGCACGACGGCAATAGTTTCTTTAAATACCTATTTTGTTAATTCATTGCAGGCCCTGTTCCCTCTTAAGCCCATTCATCCACTTAGGATCAGCCATGAATGGCTCGGACATTCTCTTGCATAGTTGGCAACGCGGCCTGATATACGACCGCACTCATTTACATACAGATTCCTATCTGCTATTGTTCTGCTCGTACCTAAAATAATATTAAGGGTGCGTGCAGAAACAGTTATAAACTAGGTAGGTATAGTTGACGAAAAATGTTCTAGAATGGTAGACGGTATGTCAATTTTGATTTTAAGCCTATTTAAAACTTTTTCTTTTAGTATTAAAGTTATTCAGATAGAAAATTAATAATCAAGTAATATAAAGACGAAATACCTACATATGGTCGTCGTGACTCCTGTCAGCAACATTTCTTGTAATTTATTAAATTTTTGTCACACAAAAAAGTTAAGGCGCAGTTTTATGCCAACGACCTTGAGTGGTTAGCTTGCGTGTTCTGTGCTGAGCTCACGCAACGCGTCGTACGTCCACCCAGTAATAGGACTCGCCCATCAAGGAGCGCTTTCCCAAATTAGAAGCAATATTCATTTATTATACATAAAATAACAGGTATTATACTAAAACACGTATACTAAAAGCTAAATAATTAAATTATCTTTAAAATGGTGAAGGTTTCATAAAAATACGCTGAAAATATTTTGCGTGACTCACAATTTTTTATCCGCGTTAGACATAACTTTACAAATTAATTACACTATGTTATAAATTAATAATTTCAAATAATCACATATCCAATTACTAAGAAAATTGTCTAGAGTATCATATATTTTTTTCAAAGAAATATAAGTAGTCATTTGGATGTGATGTTCAATTTAAAATCATTAAAAAGTACGTATAATTGCGCCTTAAGGACCTGCAGTTACCCCATCAACATCCATATACAATACGTACCAGTCAAGAAAACAAATACAGCTCATCTTGTTGACTTTTATTATACCTATCCCAAAATAACCCAGACAATTTTCTAAGACCTAGACATCATTTGTGCCGAGAAACAGTAAATTTCCACGAAATTACGTCTTTTCAGTCTAGACATTTCAATAGAACTAATTAGTGTACCTCTCTTGTGAGCTGCCTTATGACGTCACAAAAGCTAAACCTTAGATGTGCCCTTATACATAAATCGTTATGAAACTGTTATTATTACGTCGAGTTGAGTCGGAGGCATAGTTACCTATTCAAAGCAAGTTGTTCTGAAAGGACAAACGCTGCTCTCCATTTAGGTCGTCTTGTGAACCTACCTGTACTGTACGTAGGTACTTATACTTATGAAACAGACCAGCTGTCCCCGCGGCTTCGTCTGCTTAGAAAGTTCCGGAGTGAAAGGCTATTTTAAATCCCGGAGACATTTTGCAGCTGTATACCAAACGTGCTTACCAACCAACTCTTTAGCCCAAAAGTCATAGCTTTATTGCAACAGTATTTTTGTATTATTATAGAAGCGGAGATCGCTATTTGGTCAAGTCATCAAGTGGTTAGTCCACAGAAAGAGGAGAGGTCGCGAGTTCGATTTCTAACTGTTGCACTATACTATGCTCACTCCTTTCTTTTCTGTGGTGTGGGAAATCATCCAATGACTTCTCCCGCTCTGGGTGGAGCGGGTGGGCGTGTCAGACTCTTACTGACTAAAACCCACCCCTGTTCCACCCTGCCATGAATCCTTTTGGTTGCACTAGTCGATATTTTGTCCATACAAATTTCTGGAGGGTATTACTCCACTGTTTGACATTGTACAGCCAAAGTCAAACATGATATCGTTTTGTCTCATTATTAATTTTGTCTGTGTGGAAACAGAATAGTAAAATAAAAAGCCATTAAAAAGTTATAAGCCAACAAAGATTCGTTGTTCTTGCTAATTTTAACGCAACTTTGGGCGTAAATAAGTAATAAAAAAGTACAAAATTTTGAAAACAAAGTCGGCACAGACAAACCTCAATTATAGAAGAGTTTAATAAATTTTATTTTTAATTGATCTATACAGTGGTTTTTTCGTAAACTCATTTTTCTGAAGGACTTTACGTAATTATTTGCGCGGCCGTTTTAGTTTGGAACCATGCAGCAGTGTTTGTGTGCGTGCAAACTAGACATAATGCATGTAGACTAACATTTAACTGTTCATCACTGATATTTTCTCTGTCGGACACGATTTTTTTTTTTTTTTTTTTTGTGGGGTGGGAAATCATCCTATGACTTCTCCCGCTCTGGGCGGAGCGGGAGGGCGTGTCAGACTCTTACTGACTAAAACCCACCCCTGTTCCTTCCTGCCTTTGAGTGCCCAGGGGCGAGGTAACTCTGTTTCGAATTTATCCTCAACCCGCGGGCAGGCTGTCGTACACGATGCCAGGTGAAACAGCGTGCTTTTTGGCCACGCCCACCAGTGAGTTCGAGCCCGCGACTAGTTCAACCTTAATATTTGAGAAAACATTCATTGCACGTACAGCTAGAGAGTGGAATTCTCTACCGGAGTCTGTGTTTCCTGTAAGATACAACCTGGGAGTCTTTAAGTCAAGAGTGAATAGGTTACTTCTAGGCAAGCGTGCTCCATCTTCGACCACATCATCGCTTACCATCAGGTGAGATAGTGGTCAAACGCGAGCCTATCAAACATAAAAAAAAAAAAAAATATAAGCGCAGCATAGTAACAGATTCAAAACAAAAATAAAAACTGAAGTTCACGGGTAAAAGATTTAAAAATCACTGAAAAGATTCCAGACGCTTATTTTACGGTGATTTCGTTCAACTAGCGTAACTCGTGTCCAAATGGCAAATCCATAACCAATCCTAAACCCAATTCATCATAAGATCGTCAGAAATATTTCGAAAAACATCGCCAGCCATAACTTAGTTACCTACGTCTGTACACGCCTTAGCTATTGTACGAGAGGCGTATCTACCGAGCCATGGATAATCTTCCATAAACGTCGTCAAGTCCTTGAAGTCAGTTGATTTATTTGTTCCTGTTGAACATTGAACAACTAATATATCATTTGTTTATTAAACGTCCCATTCTTTACGCCAGACTCTCAATGGATGAATAAAAGTGGTCTTTGTTTTAAACAACGTCATCTGGGTGTGAAATTCGGAATATGCTTTAGGTTAATCTTGTTAGCGTAGCGAAAATTTCATTTAGTGTAAGTTATGCGTACTGTGACATCGATTAAGATTAGCTTGACTATGCTTGGTTCGACGAATTTTTTTCATACTTCATCATCATTCTCCTGCCCTTATCCCAATTTATTTGGGGTCGGCGTAACATGTGTATTTTCTTCCATACTTCGTCATCTCTGTAGTCACTCCATTTTTACCCATATCCTCTTTCCCACAGTCCAACCATCGTTTCTTTGACCTTCACCTACTATTATAGCCATCCACATCCATACACAAGACTTTCCTCTCGACATTTTCTTCATTCCTCCGCACCACATGCCCATACCACGACAACCGATTTCCGCACAACTTTTCAGTCAGCGGTGCCACTTTCAGACTTACTTAAAATTCTTATACTCGTAAATCCAAAAAATATCATGTTTTCAACCTTCACACTTTTAAACCTTATAGCTAAGAGAATAGGTGCTAAAACCGGTTGACCCGAAACTTTTCCTGTAGTAACTTTCCCAGTACCAACATCAGCACCAACTGTAACTAATCCAACCTCCCTCACATTACAGAAACACCCCTCACTATCGCAGCTGGCCTAAAGACACCAGGAAAAGTTCTCATAGCCCTTGTAAATGGCGGAGCACTACTAGACTACAGGACCAAAGATGGCAGCACGGCCATGCACAGGGCTATCGAGAAGAACTCCTTAGAAGCTGTGAAGACCTTGCTGGAGTTAGGAGCATCGCCTAACTATAAAGATGGGAAGGGGCTGACGCCGCTGTACCTCTCGGTGACGAATAAGACGGATCCACTGTTGTGTGAGACCCTGCTACATGATCATGCGACGATTGGGGCTACTGATCTGCAGGGCTGGCAGGAAGTGCATCAGGTGGGTTTTTTTTTTTATTTTATTTTAGATGGGTTTGCTCTTGACTCTAGTCTAGGTCAGAGGTGACAGAGACAAAGTCAACGATAGCGTGTGTGTGTATGTTGTGTCTTAAGCCAGGACAATCTTATCTGTCAGGGTCGCGGGAGTGACAGAACCCGGGTGGGTTTTAGTCAGTTAGAGTCAGACATGCCACCCGCTCCTTAAGCTACGCTTGCCGGGGTTGGTCCATGGATGGGTGACACTCTTTACTGTCCGAGGCACCGTCCTCCGTGCCTCGGAAAGCACGTTAAGCCGTTGGTCCCGGCTGTCAATCGTGGATCTTTGACAGTCGATACGGGTCGTCAAAAGCCCGAAAGTCTGACAACCAGTCTTACCAAGGGGTATTGTATTACCCAGTAAATGGGTTGTGAAGGTCAGATAGGCAGTCGCTCCATGTAAAATACTGGTATTCAACTGTATCCGGTTTTTTTTTTTGGGGGGTGGGAAATCATCTTATGACTTCTTCCGCTCTAGGGTGAAGCGGAAGGGCGTGTCAGACTCTTACTGACTAAAACCCACCCCTGTTCCTCCCTGCCTTGAGTGCCCAGGGGCGAGGTAACTCTTTCGAATTTATCCTCAACCCCCGGGCAGAGTTGTATCCGGTTAGACTGGAAGCCGACCCCAAGATAGTTGGGAAATGGCTAGGCAGATTGAAACTTCAGCTTCGGAATTGATAATTTGTAATAAAATTAAGTACTTAATTCTTGTCAAATTCTACTTTCATTCTCAATGTTGACAAGTTATCGTACTAAAGTAGGTTTGAAGCTTTGTCTGTGGATTCTTGTTTATTTTTGAACCGGCAATTTGAACATATACAACAGCGCCAAAATCAACCATAACACAACACCCGTCTGGTAGGAGGATCTTTCCTTTTTACTGGACTTTACACCCGGTTCTGCATACCTTTATAAATCTAAACCGGCTTAACAATTTGTAATTGCCATAGGATCATAGTCCAGAATATTCCTTTCTGCACTTTTCTTGTACAAAATTCTTTAAATATCTTACTCAATTACAACTGCTATGAGTCGTAGTAGCATCATTATTTCTTACTCTTGAAACCTGGTAAATGATTGTAATCTGCATCCGTATAATACCTGCCTCTCTTCTTTTCTCAATTTTAATTTTTCGTTCTTCACATTTCCAGGCTTGCCGCAACGGCCTAGTCCAGCACTTGGACCACCTCCTCTTCTACGGAGCTGACATGAACAGCCGCAATGCGTCCGGCAACACCCCCCTCCACGTGTGCGCGGTCAACGCACAGGACTCCTGCACACGACAGCTGCTGTTCAGGGGATGTGACAAGGAGGCTTTGAACTTCGCGAATCAAACGCCTTATCAGGTAATAAGGGGTTTTTTATGGGACTGTGCAGAAGTAGTGAAGAAGTTTTCAATGGCAAACAAATATCAACCTTGAGTTAGTTAGAATAAAATTGAAAATGATCTATTTGTCCAGACAACACGATAAGTTAACACTTTCGATATTATTAAAAAAAAAGACGTGTGGCACTCGGAGACTGCCGCGGTAAAGCTATTGCATAGCATTTTTTATCAATTTATGCAATTATAATTATTTATTTATTTTATTTATGCAGTTTCTTTTCCTTTGTTTTTTTTTTCTTTGATATTAATTCAAGTTACACTTTTTACACCCACGTAAGAAGTTACACTTCTTTGGCGTAACAAGATAAATATCATCATTGTCATCGTCATCGTCATCGTCATCGTCATCGTCATCGTCATCGTCATCGTCATCATCGTCATCATCATCATCATCGTCATCACTATTCATCGATAGATGGCAAAACTAAAAAGTATCACCGCTGTGCCGGTCGGAGTGAGGGGTGTTAGGTTTCATTTTCGTTACGAAATTTCTGGATTCGGTCTCCACGCTCAAGGCCCGCGATAGAAGCTATGCAATAGCTTAAAAAATGTAGAACTTAATTTATTTGGCAGAGAAAACCGCGCTTTGCCAGGTCTGCACAGTCTCTTAGATGTGTTCGATACATGTCTTATTTTCATTCATCTGTACTAATATTATAAAGAGGTAAAGATTGTGTGGTTGTAGGGGGTAATCTCCAGATCTGCTGAACCGATTTTGAAAATTCTTTTACCAATAGAAAGCCACGTTATTTGTGAGTGTCATAGGATATAAATTTTTGAAATCCACGCGGACGAAGTCGCAGGCGAAGTGCTAGTCTCAAATACGATTAAAACACCCTGTGAAATACTTCTTGTTGAAGTTGACGACCAACACTGTCTGTAAAGTTTTCAGGCAGTGTTAGTCAAGTCGAAAGTATACCAGTGTCTGAAACCTTTGCCGGTACGTTTGATTTAGGTGTTATTACCATAAAAACGCTGTATAAGTGAGCCTGTGCCTCACTGGGACCCCATAGCGGCACTATCAGTACGCGCAGGCAAAAAAAATAGATGCAGCTCTATGGTGGATGTCTCACCAGCTGGCAACCGCTTGGTCACGCAGTCAACCATAATTTTTTTCGGCATCATGGCTTGGGTACGCTGCCATGGTGTCCCAGTGAGGTACTTACGGCCCTAAAGAAAAAAATTGTATTCACATTTTTTCATTTACAGTAGTTAAGTCACAAACAGTCCCTGGAAACAGCCTTGTCTCTCTTTATCTCATGATGAAACACTTTCCTTGTATAAATGACTCTTAAAATCCCCAGGTGGCAGTTATAGCTGGCAACTTAGATCTGGCAGAGGTGATAAAGAACTACAAAGCAGATGAAGTCGGTGAGTCTGGCCCTGGTTCTATACTGCATGGCTTTGATTGGAGCTTTATATATGCCTTGTGTGTTTCTAGCATGGATTCTTAAAACAATTCATTTATATGTAAAATTATTTGCCCAAAGATATATATATTCGTCCAGAAAAAGTTATTGAAATAAGTATGATATCTGGGTACAATAATAATAATTTTATACACAAGTATTATTAAAAAATAGTGGATACGTATTCTTTTGCTTTTGTTACAAAATCAATAAAAAACCGGTTAAGTGCGAATTTAATTCTCACATGAATTTTATTATTTGTTGTTATAGCGGCAACAGAAATACATTATTCTGTGAAAATTTCAACTGTCTACCTATTACGGATCAAGAGATACAGCCCGCTGATAGACAGACGGACGGCGGAGTCTTAGTAATAGGGTCCCGTTGATTACGCTTTGGGTACGGAACCCTAAAAATTACAAAAATAAAACGCATCAAGGTTCAGGAGTATTGGCTAGTTACGCCACACGTAGGTGTGACGTCACGCGAAATTTCAACGCACTGTATCGTCCTCATTTTTTGTTTACGTGACAAAGTAAATATACGTGTCCAATAGTTTTTGGTAATCTAACTGACGAACCAAATATACAGCATGTAACAAAAACCCTGTCCGATCCTGAAGGGTATTATTTGGTATCGTACTGCGTACACATAATATACGTAATCATTTAATGGATACGAGATTATTATTTTTCCCCAATGAAAATAATTAATTTAAAAAAAAAGAAAATCTTATCAAAGGCAACACTGAGCGCTCGACAAAGTTCACCTACAGTTTTATGTCTAAGTGCCTACAGCGCGGCAAGTGCAGGGCGGTATTGTTTGAAATAAAAATAGGTAAAAATGAAAATATTTCGCCGGCCGGTGGTGTCTTGTCAACTTATGAAAATTTGCCATATTTAGTGTTAAATTTCGCATATTTTATAAAAATAAAAATTTAGAACTTTTGGTTTTTATGAGTTACATTTTTTTTACTAGTTTTTATACTACATAAATGTTAAACCAGGAATACGCCTTTATTGGATCGAACAGGGTTTTTGTTACATGCTGTATTTAATATATTTTTTGTCATGTACCTTATTCTGGAAAAAATACATAGACATTCTGTATAGTCGCTTAAAAATTGTCCAATGCATGAAGGTACATAGTAAAAATAACATTAAAAAAAATAAGAATCAAGAGCCGAATGATTAAAATTATATTACAAAAATTTAAGAATCCATGTTGTCAAAAATCCAAATTTAAATACTTACTTATTTTTTGTGCAACGCTTTAGTATTTTTACTGCAAATACATATACCTATACAAAATGACACACCATACTATTTATATTAAGTAGTATATGTGTAAATATATTATTATTATTAATAATTAATATTATTATTGCATGCGTCATCCGTTCTATCTATTCTATTCCATTGCTTAATATCATAATGGTGATGGTTGTATTTTTGGATACCTGCGCTAATATATGAAGATATCACTAACCGAACATTGACTATATGTATACCAACAAACACTAATATGTTAAGGATTTAAGACTTATATACCAATTATGTTCCGTATACTTAACACCTATAGTTGTTATATCCCAAATATTTTAAGCACTATTATTTTTTATTAAAAAAATACTTGTGTTCGTCGAATTATTTAATGTTTGATTATGTTCCTGGTATTTGTTTAATGCACGATTCCTTTATTAGTTTGTTCGGTTGCTAAATAAAATATTTCAGTGCCGTTCCGTGGTCCTCCTCGGTACAATCCGAAGAGAAGGTCTGCGGCTTGGGGGGGTTGGTGGACGGCGGGGGACAGGTCCTCGCTGGCTTCCTCGACCAGGATCCCGGCGGAGCTGGACACGCTGCTGAGGCGCCAGCCGGGGCCCACGGCTTCGCCCTGCAGTCTTGAAAGGCCCTTCTCCTCGGCGTCCTCCAGCATTAGTGACGCCAGCCACCCCAGCCACGAGGACGACGCCAGTATACTCACAGGTAAAGTTCAGGAGGTTGAGTTGCGTTGGAAGATAATGGTCCAGAGTAGATACGACCACTTTAGTTAGCATAAACTTATAAACGAAAACTAGCACTGTATAGCACAAGCAAGTTAGTGCTAAAACCTAAAGTATCTAAGTAACCAGTTGATGTGTTTGCACAAGCCACTTAGTAGTCGTATCTACACCGTTACATTCCACCGCGTGGTCCAGGGTTGCGGACATGGCACCATAGCCACCATGACTACTGACAACCATCACCATGCACCGACATCGCCCGTCCACCTCGTTGCATGTTCTATGTGCCTTTATGTCATGTAGTTACCCATCGAACGCTTCTTCGCTTCCTTTTACGACAAAATTATGATTTTTCCACCTTAAAACCCTTTTAGACTTAGGATGTACGAAAATTGTGTTTTAGTCAAATACGGTTAAGTCCTATTTTAAGATAATCGAAATGAAATTTTTCCCTGCGCATACACTAACTCAGACCTAACGTTATTAACAACTTGATCTGTGAAGTCCAAAAATTGTATTTAGTGTTTCCTGTACACACAACTACACGCTTTAAGATCCTCTCCAACAAGCCAAGTGTCCATCACAGTAAAGTTGGCACTAAACCTACACAGTACACTATTGTTTACCCCCTCGACCCCTAAAAGCTCACTGGAATAATAAAAGACCCAAGTGTACTAACAAAAGACGAAACGACACCGATCTTGAACATGTCTGACCGTTGAGCGACACTAACGCCAACAGATAAAAGCGCGGGCGACACCAGCGACATCATTTCGGACTCTAGCGGCGTCGGCACCAGTAACTCCGACACCACCTGCTCGCTGCACGGCGGCGCCACCGTCGTGTGTCTGCAGCCCTACGACGGCGCGCCGCCGGGACACGTGCGCCTCAACCAGGGAGATATTGTTGAAGGTACACTGTCTCACGTGACGCTCGTCACACACTCGTTAATGCTTTATTCTTAGGACACCAAGAAGCTCGGACGCGCTAGGATGACTTCAACAAAGGTATAATAATAAATAATAAACTAATACATATTAAAAACATAAAAACTACTGCACACGAAGTGACGGCGTCGTGTTACGCTGCGAGGTGTCGCGTAGCTGGCCGCGGTAACGCCGATACAGCACACCTTTCGGCCAAAACTCTTCCTTGAGAAAGGTCATCCACGAACGACTTGAAATTCGTGTTATGGCGTGCCTCCAACTTCTCCACCCTCAAGGTCCAGTTGGTCTTCACCCGCATGTACTCTACGATGTCCTCAGTCTTCGTAGAGTGTCAGACACTTCAGATGTCACACTGTGAACTTCCTACCTTTTTCTTTTTTTGAAGTTATACTTCTTTTGGCGCGTTAGTGAAAATGATGAGAGTAAATTTTTACGATGCGCGCGCACACCGTCACAAAAAACCTACAGCCTGAAGTTAGCTAGAACCGACACCCTGAAGTTAGCTATGGTCTGTGGTTCATGAAGAATGATTGTTTTCCTTTTGTAAACTTTGTGACAGTTTGGTTTTTTATCTTGTTACGCCAAAGAAGTATAACTTCTTACGTACGTACATAAGTACACACACACTTTTTTTTTCTTGGAGTTGGGTAATCATCCTATAACTTCTCCCGCTCTGGGTGGAGCGGGAAAGCGTGTCAGACTCTTACTGACTAAAACCCACCCATGATCCTTCCTTACCTGAGTGCCCAGGGAAGCGGTAACTCTGTTACGAATTTATCCGCTACCCCTTAAGTATCTCCGAATGTATACAACCCTAATCTCTTCAAAGTTAGAGTGAACAGGCTTCTTCTGGGCAAGCTCACCGCATTGTCGACTTTGTCTCTGCCACCTCTGACCTAGACTAGAGTCAAGAGCAACCATCTAAAATAAAATAAAATAAAACCACTACGCTCTGCTACTTCTGCTGGACACGTATTTTTCTACCAGGTTGACTGACTCAAAGGTACAGTCTCCGACTCCATAGAATAAGTACAGAGACACAGACACGTGATTATTTCTGCTACTGCTATCAACTACAGACGAATACAATATTAGGGAAACTAAGGGCCAATTTCACCAATTCTAAACTCCCAGTTTTCGACGTTTTAGCTCGCACAAACGCGTTTAGCCGCTGTCATAAAGCTGAAGAGTTTTTTTGGTTGAACGCACTAATCTCTGTAACTACTGAATCGAATTGAAAAATTATTTTTGTGTTGAATAGTCCATTTATCGAGGAAGGCTATAAGCTATATAACATCACGCTGCGACCAACAGGAGCGAAGCATCAATGAATAATGTGGCATAAACGGGAAAAAAATCCTTTTGAGAGCTTCAGTTGCGTGCGCTGCGTAAACGGTTAAAGTTACGCAAAAATTATGTATGACGGAATTGTTCTCCTTTTAAAGTTCTATTAAAAAATCCGCGACAGCACATTTTTTATGGTTTTTATTTTTTACGCTAAGCTTAGTTCAGTAAAACTTAGTTTATAGAGCGAATGATGAAATCGGCCCTAAGTCTCAGCAGTGTAAGGCACTAAAGAGACAATTCAAAATTTCTTTGATGACAAGTTATTTTTTCATCGTATTACGTCATTCGTCCATTTGAAGCTAGGTATGTATTCTCGAAAAATCCTTAAAACAGAAATCATCATTCACACTTGGATTCCATACAATACTTACAAAACATTATTAATGCCATTTGTCCTCATATTCTAACTAAAATATGAATAATAAAAGATCATTGGTTGCACATTAACTAAAAACAATTGTGAGTAACTGAATTCATTCATCAGCACGACTGTAACTAAAGTTAAGGAGCTGAAAGTTCCGACTTCATAATAAATGGTTCCAACTTCCAAGGTTATGAGTGAAAGTTGTGAAAAACAGCTTCAAGCTCAGAAAACAGTCCTATTTTGGTCGTACACCAAGAAATCTTGTCCAATCTGAAGATTTAGGGTGCGTTTCCACTGAAGCGGAGCTAGGCTAATCACAATAGAATCGACCGATTACAATGGTTGAAATCCTCATCTCGTCACTTGTCTCGTCTGTGATTGGATGATCCCTGCACGTTTTCGCTCCGCTCCGCCCGGCTCCGCTTCAGTGGAAACGCACCCTTAACCCAGTTTTTTAAAGGTAAAGAGTTCTATCGGGTAAATTAACTATATCCTGTGACACGCAGTGACGGGAGCAACAGATGACGGTCTACTGGAAGGCACGGTGCGAGGATCTGGAGCCAGTGGACTGTTCCCCATGCAGTGCGTCCAAGAAGTGCGCCTGCGGCAGAATACACAGCATCTACATCAGGTATGTCCGATATAAGGGATCTTTTTTCATTCGGACTATCGGAACCCTAATTTAGTGATTGGTAGTTCAGTAATCAACTTCCAAATGATTGTGTAAAAGGGAGTGACTGATAGAAAGACCGGGCGCGGAAGAAGAAAACTTGATGCACCCCCAAGTAACATGGGTCAAGGGTAGGAAGTGATACATAGACCTCCAGTTGAATTAATCCAATTGAATAAATAAAAGAACGCAGTTTGACGCCAGTATCCATAATATTAAAACTAAGCCAAGTAGGATACCGTATTGGGCAGCAAGATCTACTGTTTTGTATCGAAGATTTGTCATAACCTAGATTTAACAGTTCCATAAGGCTAGCCGCTGACTTGTGATTTTTTGTCACTATCACCTACTGTCCCACCACTATCACCCACGATGCGCAAACTTGAAAAGTCACTGTGCAACAAAACGCGCTCATTCTTGAAATGGATTTCGTACAGATTGCTGTAATAAGTGCTCTTGAAATAAGAAGAATAATGAAACAAAAAAAAACGCTACTGGATGCATCCCATATACACTGAAAGATTGTTTCAAGGAAAATTTTACACTCTATATTCTAAACTACGTCGGTATCCTTCAAAATTCAGTCACCTAGGAACTATTTGTCACCGTATTTTCACATCACCATGATCAGCGCACTCCCATGTATCTTCATAGCACTCAATTGGGTAACAAAAAGTCACAGTGACAAAAATCACAAGTCAGCGGCTAGCTTAATTCGCTACTTCTGCTCTTGAACAGCTTTTCTGTCAAAATGGCACGGCTTCTAATCTCTACATAACTTGACAGGTGTTAGCTTCGGGACCCATCCACCACTCGCGGGTGACGGGCAGACGGGAGATGGCTCTCAGCAAGACATACAGTGCCACCGCGCCTAGGATTAAAAAGTCGTAAGTATACTCTTTATTTTCTTGAACTAGATACCTAGTTAGTGGAACGCAAACCTTGTTAGATTTGAGCATCGTTAGCATAACGTGATTTTATGCCATCGTACCATAGATAAAAAAAAGTCTCGTCACAAGTTCATGCCAAAATAAATGTCATCTCTACTGATATAAAGAATATTCAGAAGTGTTTTTTTTTAATTTGAAGTAAATTGTAACTGACAACGATATTAAACTTACTGATCTGTCATCGGTTTCCAGAATATCTAAAACCTTAAAATTTTCCCACTACGCGATTACTATGTCGGAAATACGTAAACCTTTTAGATACAGCGCAGTGATGGCCCAGTGGTAACGGCCGCGACTTACAAGTTGTAGGTCGTGAGTTCAAACCCAGGCAGGCGCTTTACTTTTTGTAAATTATTTTCATCACCACTGCTCTCAAAACTATGAAGGAAAACATCGTGAGGAAACCGGCATGTCCTAGAACCAAAAATTCGAAGACATGTGACATCCATCAACTCGCATTGGGCTCGCGTGGTGGATTACGGCCCACACCCTCTCACAGAGAGGAGGCCTGTGCCCCAGCAGTGGGGACATTAAAAGGCTGATGATGATGATGATTTTAGGAACTGCTTCTGCCTATAGAAATAAATAGAGAAACACCAAAAAACAAATTGTACTTACCGTACAAAGTTATCATCAGCTGATCAAAATTAGTATGAAAGGTCCAATTTTTTTTTTACCGTTTATCTTGAAGTAAATTTCTGTTCTTTCTTGTTGTTGTGTTGTTCATTTCCATCCTTTCCGTTTCACCATGTAGATCCATAATCTTAAGAATACCGATCCCTTGACGATAGAAAATTCACTGGATCCTGAACGTAGTAACTACCGAGTTCATTGTTGATATGGTCTGCAGGTACCTATTGATCTGACACTGACATCATAATATAAAAAATTATAAACAGCACAACAATGGACAATGCTTTGGACATTACAAACATTATAACATTGGTGAATCAGCCGGTAAAGGTCGATTTCATTACGAGAAGGAACAGTGACAATGAAGAAGCGACATTCTAATCAGTGAAAAAAATAATCAGTGTAGTTCTGTGTTCGTCACGGTTTCGATAAAGACGTGATTTTACAGTGATAATAGTGTCTCGTTCAATATATCTAGGGTGTCACCCAGCAGGGTTAAATTCTTCATTGCTGGGTGGCACATATATCATTAAAGTCATGGGGATTTTTAGTATGGAATTTGCAGACCTTATCATAAAACTAAGGAAGATGTAAGCATTTTTATCTCAGTGCTAATACTAAAGTGTTTTTACTATCCGCGTTAGACTGTTTTACTGTTAGCGATGAAAATTAAAATTATGAAAACCGCGGGTTATTTTTGGGCGCTCTTTTTCGGGTCAGTATTTATACATACCTTTACTACATTATTGAAATCAAACATGTTACCGATTCGTAAAGCTCTCTTTATAAAAAAGGCAGAGTCACGACGCGCTGCTACTGAACGCGGAACACTCCGCGGGTCGCTGCGCAGTAGCAAATTCATGTGACACAGCGGTGTTAGGGGTGGGGTTACTGCGCAGCGTAACGCGAACTTCACACGCGTGCAACTTTGAATCCAAATATACGCACTACGAATTTGTCAGTCGTTACTTATCCCGGTCTACGCGGTTTTAACCGCAGGGCGGAGCTAGTACAACAATAAACGATAAGATGGGCTATACTTGTTCGTGTTATCACGTGGTCCCGGCTGTCAATAGTGGATCTTAACAGTCGTTACGGGTTGTCAGAAGCCCGAAAGTCTGACATCCAGTCTTACCAAGGGGTATCGTATTACCCAGTAACTGGGTTGTGGAGGTCAGATAGGCAGTCGCTCCATGTAAAATAATGGTATTCAGCTGCATCCGGTTAGACTGGAAGCCGACCCCAAGATAGTTGGGAAAAGGCTAGGCAGATGATTGAAGCTATAAAATCTAAGGTATGAAAATATAACCATTGAGTATGAACCCTGCCTCTCAAACTAGAGCAACCTGTATCTTGAGAGATAGTTTTCGGCTAACATTTACCTATATACCCAATGAGGGGAACATTTTGTCGCCATTATAAAAAAAAAAACAATTTATAAAATAATAAGTACAATAAGAAAATTAAAAACAATAACAAATTGTAATTCAAAAGTTAATGTGGGCGGGATATACGAGTACCCAATTAGTGGAACCAATTGTCGCGATTAAAAAAAAAAACAATAAATAGAAAAGTGTGTGCCCACGGCGTTATCCACATCTTAATTATCCAATGTGTGTGAAGGGATGATGATCCTATAAAACCATTCCCTTCCTCGCAGTTATGGCAACATGGAGACCCGCACCGTGGTGCTGCACCGCGCCCGCCGCGGCTTCGGCTTCGTGCTGCGCGGTGCCAAGGCCTCCTCCCCGCTGATGGAGCTGCGGCCCTCGGAGCGCTGCCCCGCGCTGCAGTACCTGGACGACGTCGATGCGGGTGGCGTGGCCGACCGAGCGGGCTTGAGGAAGGGAGACTTTCTTGTGGCGGTAAGTGTTACTTCATTTTTTTTTTGTTTATAGGCACGGAAGAAGGAGGCGGCAGACGACCATGACGACCTTTCTAGGTATTATAAGATAAATGTCATTCGTGAGAGCTTTAGGTAAACTAATTACTACAGCGGTAATCAAGAAACTTAGATAATATCAAATGTAGTCGTCCCCTTTACAGTCTCTCTAGGGATGTACCCTAACAGGCGTTGTACAAGGTGGTTCCGGGGTGATCTGTTGAGAGGGCACGGGACCCCTTCCATGTGCTGGTGGTGATCAATCAACGGGTGGTTTTGGTAAAGTAAAAATCCCAAACCCACATTATCACCAAATTTCAAGTTCATAGCTCAATGGGAAGTTAAAAAATTCTTCGTAACAAAATTTTGTGACAGACGACAGACGGACGGATAGACAGACAGAAGGACACGTAAGTGACAACAATAGGGCTCCGTTTGCACCCTTCGGGTACGGCACCATAAAAAGAATTACAGTAAACCACAGAGATGTAAAATGTAGTAGGTTACTTATCTTTCAAAGCCACTGCCGCTGCTGCTACAATTTTGGCCAAAAAAAGTCTCGATGGTTTGTGTTTCTTCAACTTCTTCGCATCCTAGCCCATGCTGTTCCACTGCTGGGTAAAAGCCTTCCCCATACTTATCCAGCTCTATTTATGTCTTGTCCTCTCCGGCCAACCGGTCAAGAACGAGTCCAGATCGTTACGCCAGCGTTTTTACGCCTACCTCGGTGACGACGCCCGTCTTCAGGCACCCAGTGTGTCACACAGTGGATTGTGATCCATCTGCTCTCATGCATCCTTGAGGTGTGACCCACCCAGTCCCACAGCAGCCTCGCAGATTTGTCTCCAACATGGGCGATCTTGGAACGCCTGGTTTTACAATTCTCGGCCACGACCGACTTTCTTCTTTACAATATGCTACTTTCTCAACGCAAATTGCGCGTGTTCAAGCGGTTTAGAACTCCAAATATTTACCACTCTGACAAACAATGCAGTTAGGTAAGCAATTCAGAAAATATTCAGTTTCTTGTTACCTACTTTGTTTTACCAAACATACAAACAATTCGTGGATAGACAAACACTGGTTTCCGCCGAAATTCGCTTTATTCAAGTCTCGACCGCCGAATATATGGCCGTAATGGCAGTGCTTCTTAGCTATAAAAAAGTAACGGTGATTTGTGAGCTGTGTCATGTGTTTTTGGGAAAATAACAATCTAATTAAGAAGGAACAGGGGCTGCGATTCTCCATACAAATGTATTTCCCTTTTTTTTCTGAATAAGGCCTCTAGAGCAATCATTTTTTTTTTCATAAAGTCAAGGTCTGCTGTTGACACGTCCCTGTCATTTCCTTTTTTTCAGCAACTAATAAGTAAAGAAAATATGACCCTCCAAAAATGACAAAAAATGGCCCTATTTTTAACCGCCGTTCTTAGAAGACTACCAGACAAATTAGAAAAGTTTTAACAAAAAACATTTAATAGGGACCTAGACATACTCCTTCTTAAAAATTTGGTGCCAAAAATAATTGAATTGGTTCAGTTTTCGAGGAGAAAAAAGGGGAATACGAAACGTCGATCTCGTCAAAAATTTTGAGATAAAATCGGTCTGAGTTGCAGCTGTCCCTATCGCACTCTACGGGGGCAGGCTTGAGGGAGCACGATGGCAATAGTTTCTTCAAATACCTATTTTATAAATTCTTCGCAGGCCCTGTTCCCTCTTAATTCCGTACTGCCCTGATGGAGCATTCTTCAGCACTATAATTAATTTCGTACTGTCCTGATGGGGCCTTCTTCAGCACTATAGTTAGTTTCGTACTGCCCTGATGGGACCTTCTTCAGCACTATAATTAATTTCGTACTGCCCTGGTGGGACCTTCTTCAGCACTATAATTAATTTCATACTACACTGATGGGGCCTTCTTCAGCACTATAATTAAACACACTCCTGGGTTCTTGCTTATACATAGTATCATTTTTAATATCTTACCTATTATTTTGGTATATTCAGCGATCTGACTTGGATATTTTAAGTCTAGATGTGTCTTCAACTCTTTCTTTTAAATGTTTTTTTTTTCTAAATGTAACCAGAGAAGCGAGCGACAAAACTGCGAGAATTTTCTAAGGGCCGGTTTTTTATATTATCGTTACATTTGTGGTGTAGAGAAATAGCCTGCAGTCAGTGATCCGGTTTCCTTAAGGGTCTACTACCGGCCAGTGGCGCCCTCATTGAATAAAATATCGTAGCATAGAAAATAAAGATTAAAGAATCCTACGTTGCGTTTGTTACAAAGAGGATAAAGTATTTTTACGTTGTTAGAACAGGACTCAAAATGTTTCGTATCATACATGGTGTTCCACTGCTGGATAAACGCCTCTCCTATACCTTTCCAGCTCTCTTTATGTCTTGTCCTCTCCGGCCAACCGGTCAGGAACGAATCCAGCCAGGTCGTCTCGCCAGCGTTTTTTTACTCCTGCCTCGGTGACGACGCCCGTCTTCAGGCACCCCTGTGTGTCACACAGTGGATTGTGACCCATCTGCTCTCATGCATCCTGTAGGTGTGACCCACCCAGTCCCACATCAGCCTCGCAAATTTGTCTGAATCCTACGTTGCGTTTGTTACAAAGAGGATAAAGTATTTTACGTTGTTAGAACAGGACTCAAAATGTTTCGTATCCAAAGTAGTAAAAAAGTAAAAGTACCAAAAACGGCCGTTTTTGACACTTGGCCGGTTGTAGAGCCTTAAAGTGTGGCGGCGGTTTTTTGTTGCTCGCCTCCCCGTCTATGAGTACTCTTTCGAATTCGCCACCTACAAACATTTCGAACACTTCATTCTCTGCTTTTTACGAGTAACATGTTCAACACCCACACTTCTTTGTATTTGTATTTCATATAATTATTTTATCTTTCTCACTCTCACACAGATAAACGGCGAGGACGTGTCGTGCGCGTCGCACGAGCACGTGGTGGAGCTGATCCGCAGCTCCGGCGCCCTCGTCTCCATGACTGTTGTCTCGTTGAACAATCATAACGGTAAGTTTAACACTACTTTACTTAAGCCTCGGTCACAATGTACAAAAGCCAACACTCTTCGAGTTACCGAGGCTAATTTCATTTAAATGTTTGCCATTGACAGGTAGATCGACCCAAAACACTACGCCTAAAGCAAAATCTACTGTTAGAACACCATAAATTCCTGCTAAAAATAATTTGGCATACAATTATACGTGTCTGGCCATGAGAACACTAGCACAGACACGTAACGTGCAACAAACCACCACACAGACTCATTCTTAGTTGCCTAAGCACCCAATGCGTGCAAGACGACTTCTTGAAAAGCGGTAATTTATGATGATAAAAGCGGTCTCATCTCAAAATCAAAATCAAAAGTCATTTATTCAAACTAGGCTGAAAGCCAGCACTTTTTGAACATCAAAGTTCTACATAAAAACAAAAAGCCCGCTCGTCAGCACTTCCTAGTGTTTTAGCTGTGAAGAAGAAGTGGCGCAATAAACTCCCCAGCAACACATCTGTCTGTTAAGTTTGAAGAACTTGAATCTATACAGGGTGTAAAAAGACACATCACGGCTCTGTGATGTGTCTTTTTACACCCTGTATAGATACGCATACTGTACATCTAACAAAGTAGTTTTGCGCAAAAAATATTGCTGGGAAACGACTTTTATTTTTAGGTATGAAAAAAAATACTATTTTTTATTGCACGCAATGTAATGCAAACCCAGGCAAGTGGAGTTAAACCCTGCCCCTTCGCTCTAAGCCACGTAGGTACTTGTCGGATACGTTTGATATTCATTGCGTTTTTTTAACTGCAAATGCGTAATTTCGAAATTTCAGGTAATGTTTGTTAGGAAAAAAATTTAGTTAACACTTGGAATTCGTTCGTAACAAAATAAAAAAAAATTGCGACTTTGACCTTCAATATATCCAGAACCAGTGGATTCCCAGGTATAGTCTGTAGAAAAAGATGATCCAAATAATGGGTAGAGTATGTAGCTTTTGAGCTTTGGAAACTGTCTTTTTACACCCGATATAATTTTAGGCAACAATCTTAACATATTTGTATGTAACGTATGCGCCCTTAGTGTTGAAGCTCATAACCGGTTAGCTCTAGCTGGTTAAATAGGCATGGGAAGCATAACCAGATATTCAAGCGAGGAATTAAAATAACTATCCTGTTTGTATCTATTTGCTAGAGCCCTTCAATTGTTGGTCATGTATGCGACACCATAAAAAACAGCAACTGCATGTTTTTATCACACAAACATCGATTTAAATACCATCCTTCGCTGTTCTTTTCTGATAAATCTCGTTGCGGGACCCAAGACAGTTTAATCGTTTCTCCGGGACTCGTCGAGTTTTTCTGGTGGTCGCCACGGTTGATTCTGGCTTTCAGGAGTTGCGTGATTTGAGAATAGTGTAGCGGGCTTGTTCTAAAAAATAATAATAATTGGAGCCCTATATTCGTCAGGTAACAACGAGAACAACACGTGTTCGGTACCCACAAGCAAGTCTCAGAACCAGCTGTCGAGCTCCGGCCGCCCTTACGCCGCCACCCTGCCGAGAAAGGGAGCCGGAGGTAACTATCATATAGGTACCTATAACACATTTTACTTGTTTTCGTTATTTTAATTTGTATCCGAATGCTAGGCAAAGAACTTTCTTTTCTCCTTCCAAACCTCTCCGTATTGCGATCTCAGGCTAAGTTTGAACAACCCATTTTATTATAATTATGACAACCTAATTTAAATCTTAAATTTAGTGACATAAAAAGCACTGCCTTAACAGCTGAGATAGATAAAAAACCGGCTAAGTGCGTGTCGGACTTCGCAGATTTAGGGTTCCGTACCATATGTAGTTTTAACTATTTATATGACTTTGGGTCAACAAGATGCTTATACTGTGAAAAGAAGACTGTAGCTCCAACCTTTTGACTGTAAAACCTATGTGACAGACGACGGACACGTAAGTGACAGCAATATGGCTCCGTTTGGACCCTTCGGGTACGGAACCCTAAAAAAGAAAAACATTTCAGAAAGAAAGAACAACAAAAAACAATCCTAAAAGATGAAAAAGATGAAAATTTGTTTTGCAATTCGTTGGGAAAACCCGCAATTAAAAGTTGGAGTTTGTAACAACATAAAAGTATGATACTGAGTATGTTGTATAAAAAGAAGTACAGGATGTTTCTCTTATAGTTTCCTTCTTGTAAAAAAGAGAAAACAAATTATTGGAAAACACCTTGATTACCTATTAGCCCGAAAGTCACAACCACACAACCAGTCTTACCAAGGGGTATCGTATTACCCAGTCACTGGGTTGTGGAGGTCAGATAGACAGTCGTCATGTAAAATACTGGTATTCAGCTGCATCCGGTTAGCCTGGAAGCCGACCCACCTCGATTACCTATTACAATTGAATGTCAGAACAATGCTATCTCTTTCCCCTCAGGTCGCGCGCCTGCGCCCGCGCCGCCGCGCCGCGACCCGCGCACCACGCTCAGCGTGGGCCGAGCCAGGGCCAAGTCTATGGTCGCCGGACTGGGTCAGTACACATCTTACTAATATGCTAGAAAGAAGAGGAAGAAAGGAACGAACAACGCTGTAAATATTGAAGTATCAAAATCCTGGATGATTTATTTGTGACCCGAAATACTTCGACGACGCGGTTGGCGCTGTGTGTCGCAGGTTCGATCCCCGCACAGAACAAATATTTGTATGGCCTACAGATAGTTGTTCCGGGTCTGGGTGTCTTGTGTATGTGAGTTTACATGATTGTGAACGTTCCCTCGATACAGGAGTAATTCCTAAAGCCCCAAAGTTTTCTTTAAAAAAAAAACGACTTCGGGCCGATTTCACCATTCGCTCTATAAACTAAGTTTTACTAATCTAAGCTTAGCGTAAAAAATAAAAACCATAAAAAAGATTATAGTGAGTTAACCTTAAAAGATAGATATATGCTGTCGCGCTTTTTTTCAGAACTTTAAAAGGAGAACAATTCCGTCATACATAATTTTTGCGTAACTTTAACTGTTTACGCAGCGCACGCAACTGAAACTCTCAAAAGGATTTTTTTCCGTTTTTGTCACATTTTTCATTTATGCTTCGCTCCTGTTGGTCGCAGCGTGATGTTATATAGCTTATAGCCTTCCTCGATAAATGGACTATTCAACACAAAAATAATTATTCTATTCGATCCAGTAGTGCCTGAGATTTGCGAACAAACAAACAAACTCTTCAGCTAACGCTTTAAGACAGCCGCGCGTTTAACTGGGCGTTTAGAATTGGTGAAATCGGCCCTTAGTCTGGTTATCCACTGTATCCCTTATCCCAAGTAACACGGAATAAGGGCAGGAAGATGATGTTCCACTGTTTCTACTAACTTTTTCAAAAGACTACAAAAGTAGGTATGAACAATTTTTTTCAAAAACAGGTTTAAAAAAACATTGCAGTGTTGTTCCTATGGGATTTTTTTTTCATATTCATTTCCGAGCTGTGTTCTGGGGTACGAGCGGGGTGAATAGGATGATTTCCCACCCCAAAAAAAAAAGATACGAACGGGGTACGCTCACGACAAAATTTTCACTTGATAATAAGATGGGTTAACGACATTTCAGAGAATGGTGGTGAGAAGGAAGAGAGCTGTGAACCTTTGAGCGTGGCAGGCAAGTCGTCGTCGGCTGAGTCAGTACAGCTGCCGGGCGGGAGTAACAGTGAGTATACAACAATCTAACTACACTGGGCCGCAAAAATTTCAGGTCGCTAATAAAGTGTGATAGTTTCTTAAAATACATAAGATTAAATCGTGAAACTGTAGATGATTAATTTTGAAAATTCAGAAAATCTGTTTTATAACCTGTAACGAAACCTTTTTTGAGATATATATAATACGCATTACTAATCAGCTTATAACTTATTATATACTATACGAGCGATCTATGTATTTTGGGAAATATTGCAGTTTTTCTGCGTGACCCGTTATTTTTCACGGTTACTGCGTACAATTTTGTACTTAATCAGCCTTATTTTTAAAATTCACTAACCATATTCTTATAACGGATTCTATATTCAAGATAACGTACCTCTCTTCCATCTAATTTATCTGTATAGTACAAAACCAATGATGGAGTTAAATGATTAGTCAGCACTTTACCACCCACATCTATCCTTCTTCGGGTAGAAATTGTTGAAATAAGAATCTGCTAATCAGTGTTTAAACACATGGTTTTTTTTTATAAATAAAGCTCAAATATATTAACTTACAAATCATCATTATTCTCCTGCCCTTATCCTAATTTATTTGGGGTCGGCGCAACATGTCTTTTTCTTCCATACTTCTCTATTAGTCGTCATCTTTGTAGTCACCCCCTTTTTACCCATATCCTCTTTCACACAGTCCAACCATCGTTTCTTTGGCCTTCAGCTACTCTTATAGCCATCCACATCCATATACAAGACTTTCCTCAAGACATTTTCTTCATTCCTTCGCATCACATGCCCACATAGGTGCCACTCAAAGGATAAACTTACAAATAAGCTTTAGAAAAATAACGCCGAAGGATTAAAAAAAAAACAGTGTACACACAGTCCTCTCTCAACCATAACTGTTACCCAGGTGGTACACCAGTATCCGGCACGCCGGTGGCCCCGCGCACGGCGTCCATCCGCGCGCGTCCCGCATCCAGCCGCATCACCGCCGCCGAGCTTGAGGAGCTGTTCCAGAGGCAGGCCGATGCTGATACCATGTAAGTAGTAGAATAGAATACTCTTTATTATGTACACCATATAAATTACAATAAAAATATGAAGAAAACATTACAAACACAACACAAATACATCATTCATTTGCTGAAATTCTTAGGGTGTGTTTTACTATGGCACTATCCACCAAATACAGATCCAGATGAGGTGAAATAGGCCATAAACTGGCCAAAAATTTCATGACTTTCAGAGGCAAGTTTTGTGTAAACTTTGCGTTATGCTTGAGATACTTGGGTGACATCAATCAAATACTTACTTATAGATAGATAGATGGATAGATAAAACATTTATTTAGTGCACACAAAAGACACAGCAGAACACACAAAGTCACAATTAAAATATTTCAATTTACATGTAGTTATGTATATAAAAACAAGGGGCCAACATACAAAAAACAAAGAAAAATGGAAAACATAAGACAAATAGAAATAAAAGTAACACTAGCAAACTAGCAACATAGGTACTTCAAACATTCATAATGAATGAATGAATGATGAATTATACGGAAAGGATGTCTGTTGCGTGTGTGCTGTTAAAAATTACTTTAAATGAGTTTGGTGAGTCACAAATTTTCTCACTCGGCACCTATTCACCTAAAACATACCATTTCGAAAGATTCGTTGACCAAAATCAATGTGATTGCTTTTCAGCCTGGGCAACAACGCCATGATGACTCGCTCGGCGTTCCAGGGCGGGTCCAACTCGCCTCCCTACTCGCCTGCGCGTGCGCCCACCCGGGTCTACGCCTCCGTCGCCGAGATGAAAAGGTCACGTGGAAAGGTATAGTCTTTTTTTAATTATTTGATAGGCTCGCGTTTGACCACTATCTCACCTGATGGTAAGTGATGATGTGGTGGACGAGCACGCTTGCTTACAAGTAACCTCTTTACACTTGACTTAAAAATAAAATAAAAATAAAATAATCTTTATTTCGGACAAGAAACATCCATATGGGTTAGTAAACAAAAAGAAAGATAACTTATGCCTATGTTAGTAAACTTAATATCTATTTGGAAACAAGGCTGTTGTTCAAAATGCATCTTCGAACAACATCACCTAATAAAGGAGACTCGTACCTCCCCGCTATGGTCTTCAGGATGGAGTTGGAGCTCCCCCGCACTCTGCAGAGCAAGGAGGCAGATTTCTTTCTGACGGTGGCATGGAAGCCATCAACGTGTGCTTGTGCAAACATACCTGATGCACTGCAGAAACGGGGCAACCCCATCAACATCCTGAACCCGTTATTATATTGGACCTTAAACCCGTAAAAAAAACCCGTTATTATATTAGATCTTAAAGACTCCCAAGTTTTAGCTACGAGTATATCCCATTTATGTCCTTAAGAGGCAACAGGGGCTGCGATTCTCCATACAAATCTATTCCCCATTTTTCTTTCTGAATAATGCTTCTAGAGAAATCATTTTTTGTTTTCATAAAGTCAAGGTCTGCTGTTGACACGTACCTCATTTCCTTTTTCTCAGCAACTAATAAGTAAAGAAAATATGACCCTCCAAAAATTACAATAAATGGCCCTATTTTTACCGCCGTTCTTAGAAGACTACCAGACAAATTAGAAAAGTTTTAACATAAATCATTTAATAGGGAATTAGACATACTCTTTCTCAAAAATTTGGTGCCAAAAATAATTGAATCGTCTCAGTTTTCGAGGAGAAAAAAGGGGAATACAAAACGTCAATCTTTTCAAAAATTTTGTGATAAAATCGGTCTGAGTTGCAGCTGTCCCTATCGCACTCTACAGGGGCAGGCTTGAGGGAGCACGATGGCAATAGTTTCTTCAAATACCTATTTTGTAAATTCCTCGCAGGCCCTGTTCCCTCTTAAAATGTGACATAAAATTGGCGATCTTTTTTGATGTAATATTGACCTTTGCAATAAATTAATTACTATGGATCCAACAGCAATTTCTGATAATCTATCATAGTTCTAGTTCTATATTTTATCATAGTTCATCAACTATGATAAAAATGATCATATTAGCTTACTATACAAAGCAAAGTGCAGTCTGTAAATCTTTCCCTGAGTGTTTCTGAAATACCAATTAAAAATCAAAATTAATAATTGAAGTTAACTTCTTTTGGCGCGTTAGGGATAAATGATGAGAGTAAATTTTAACGATGCACGCGCACACCGTCACAAAAAAACTACAGCCTGAAGTTAGCTAGAACCGACACCCTGAAGTTAGCTATTTAGTTAGTCTGTGGTTCATGAAAAATGATTGTTTTCCTTATGTAAACTTTGGGACAGTTTGGTTTTTTATCTTGTTACGCCAAAGAAGTATAACTTCTTACGTGCGTACATAAGTACACACACACTTTTTTTACACAGTCAATCAATCAATATGAAAATATCACCCATCCAGTTGTAGAAAGTTACACTCGTATTTAATAGGTGGCAAAGACGACGCTCTACAAAACATTTTTTAAAACTTCATATTCTCATAGTTACCGATGGCAAAAACTTAATTTGACTCAAAATTCTATCTGTTTTCTTTACTGGTTTTATTTCGAGTGAAGTTCAGCTGTTTTAATAATTCGCAAATTGATTCGTAGTGGATACTGTGATGGCCCTAGTTCATCACTTGTGGCTTCGAATCACAGCCCTTTGATAGATTCTATCTTTGCACGTGTAAGCAGGCACACCAATTATGTATGGAGGCTTATTTAATTTGGCTTAGTGTTTATGCTTGAGTTCATTTTTAATGGCATAATTGAGTGTGCTAGCTAACAAGTGGCGGATTATTTAATTTTATCATTATATTTTAGACGATATATCTTTATTTTTCTGTTTTACGTACGTTACATACACATATGTTAAGATTGTTGCATATAATTATATAGATTCAAGTTCTTCAAACTTAACAGACAGATGTGTTGCTGGGGAGTTTGTTGGCCACTTCTTCGTCACAGCTAAAACACTAGGAAGTGGTGACGGGCGCGTTTTTGGGGGACTGTCTTTATGCAGAACTTTGACGTTCAAAAAGTGCTGGATCTCAGCCTAGTTTGAATGAATGACTTTTGATTTTGATTTTGTCAAATCAGTGTAGTTTAGAATCTCAAGCGAGTACATAACTGTATGATTCCTATGTGAAATCATTGAAACAGGCTGATCTCGGTAAAATGGAGCTAAGAATTTTATTTTAGCATTGACTACTTCTGCGAAGCTTGCCGAGAAGGCTGGGTCGATATATTTGCTGCCAAAACATCCGCATTCTAATAGAAAAACAGTGACTGTATTCTGAATAAAAAACTAAATACTTTTTAAACTTGAAACTTGCGAAGACAAAATAAAAAAAGACTGCTATATTTATAATAATAATAATATTCCACAACTATCACACAACGCCATCTAGTCCCAAGCTAAGCAGAGCTTGTGTTATGGGTACTAGACAACTGATAAACATACTTATATATTTCTAAATACATACATATTATAGATGAATTACACCCAGACACAGAACAAATGATCGTGCTCATTACACAAACATTTGTCCTGGGTGGGAATCGAACCCACGACCTCCGGCATAGCAGTCAGGGTCACTAACCACTAGACCAACAGGCCAGTCAAATGGTCAAGCACTGTAAATTAGTTGTTCCTCCAGCTCTGGAGCAAGTCGAGCAGTAGCTCGCTGCGCCGCGACTTCCACTCCACGCCGGACCTGGCCGCCGAGCACGCCGCGCAGCCGCCCAGGACGCGCTCCAGCGAGGATGTACACGGTATGACACGCTCTTTTATTTTACTAATTAATGATTTTTTATTCTACATTCAGAATATTTAAATTACACTTCGATTCAAAGTTAATGAGGTGTTTGAAGTTCGCGTTTTGCTGCGTAGTACCCCACCCCTCAACCCCGCTGTCACATGGATTTGCTACTGCATAGCGACCCGCGGATTGTTCCTAAGCTTTAATTCTAACTGTAAAACCGTCTTTTTTCAAATTCTTTTGCGTTGACAAAACAATGTGGGTTTCCAATTGGAGTGTAGGGTCGAAAACAGAAAATATAATTGTAAAAATCGTAGCTTCTGTTTTTTTTTTTGTGTTTATTTCAATTTATTTTGTAAGTGATATTTCCAACTGGTATCATTATTCAATCTAGACGCAATTATCGATGTTTTCTAAATAAAGTGCCTCTAAACTTCTGATGTTGGCAAACATTAACGCAGCGTAGACGCTACGCTAGCGATGCTTAAACGTACCAAAATGTACGTGCCACGTTAGCGTGGCGTTCACGTTGTGTATATGTATACGCTACGTTGCGATGCACGCTAGATGTGAACACGTAGAAGACCGCTAATTTATGTGGTCAACGATGAGGCTATTGTCACTGAGATAATAATATAGTGTCTGTCCGCCAGCTCCGGCGCGAGTGCCGCCGCCGGCGCACCCGCCGCCGCCGCCGCCGGTGCCGGGCGCGGCGCCGGCGTCCACGTTCCGTCCGGCGGACCAGGCCAAGCTCTACGCCTCGCCCAAGGACCTCGACAGCGTGGCCTACCGATCCAGCAACAATGACAACTCGCACAACGTAAGTTTCGCCCTTTCATCGTTAAAGTTAACTCATAATGATCAAATAACTAATAATGCTGACCCCTTTTTTTTTGGTGGGGTGGGAAATCATCCAATGACTTCTCCCGCTCTGGGTGGAGCAGGAGGGCATGTCAGACTCTTACTGACTAAAACCCACCCCTGTTCCATCCTGCCCTGAGTGCCCAGGGGCGAGGTAACTGTTTCGAATTTATCCTCAACCCCCGGGCAGGCATCGGCCATGACGGGCCCCGTCTTTATTGCTGACAACTCTTTGAGGCGCGCGTGGAACACTACGCGCCGTCGACTCTCGGGCCTGGTGCTGATCGGACGGCGAGCTACCCATTACTCGCCGTCCACAGGCCCGGGGGATCAACGGTGGCCGGAGATCGTCTCGCGGCGTCGGAAGTCCCAGGCGTCTCCTGAGGCGGCTGCTGCTGCGAGCGTGAGGGCGACTCCTTTGTTGAGTCTCCCTCACGCGTCCCGCCTCCGCCTTCGCGAGCATTACTGCTTCGCAGAAGGAGGAGACGGCTTCCCATTCCCTCTCGCTCCATACCATGGCCTGAACCAGGGCAGGGCGCGAGAGGTCGCTGCCGCCTATCGCATCCACGAAGACACGGTGGGGCTCCGCCCATGCGGGGCAGACCTCCACCGAGTGCTCCACCGTGTCCTCAGGAATGCTGACCCCTGAGCGTGAAATCACACTCATATACACGAATCTGCAACTTTTTGTATTGTACCTCTCCCATTTTCTGACACTTAAGAGGCGTAATTCACATGAGCGAGAAATCCAAATGTAAACGCTCTTTTTCAATGCGACTAAACACTTATTATAACGAACGGACTTCTCTAAATTAAATAAAGAGATAAAGGTATCTGCCCTGTGTGTAAGTGTGATTACACATTTATGAAACAGATATAGCAACTGAAACCTATGACAGTAGTACTATTAAACAACAAAAATAACCCGTCATCTCCGGCAGTACCGTCAGAAGTGAAAACAAAATACTTGAACAAAAATGCCCAACGCGCCTCGCTATCCGCTACGAGTGCTACGACGCTACGAGTCGTAGCACCCTCGTAGCGAATCGCGTAGCGGTGTCGGTGGTGAGCTATACTATGTTTCAGATAAATTTGCAATAAAGTACATTGACCTTTCCCTAATAACTCTTCGTAGGTACCTGAACAATTAAATATAAATCGTTTTTCATTATTAGACAATGTTAAGGATCACGAGAGATGTTGATTCGGGACAGCTTTGAGTCATTAATTCCGTTTTTCAAATTAAAAATGTCAATAAATGTAGGTGGGTCAATGACCGTTATTGCACGTTTATTTGGAGCAACCTATAGTTCAATTGTTTTTTTCCATCTCAAAACTATCCAACGCGCCTTAAGAAGTTTTCACTTCATGAAATATGGACCCAGATTATCATCCTTGCATGAGATAGAACAAGAAACCCCCAAGATTTGTATTTCAGAAGTTTTATTGATTTCACAGTTAACCTGTTATATTTCATTTTCAGAATCGTAAATCGACTTCGCTACGGTCGTGGGCGGGTCCGAACCGACCTCAGTCAGCCGACGAGCCCGGCAACCAGTACGCACAGCCCTTCAACACGCATAAGGGCTTTGTGAGACAGGTAATAAACTGAAGAATTCATCTTCTTCGTCGTCACACTCTTGGCCGTGGTCGTGGCTACATCAGAGTTGGTGGCAAACTTCATAATCTGTCGCTATTCCTCCCTTAGGCACTTGACCCACAATGACCGGTGATGGGGTGTGGAGCTTCAAACTAAAAACGAGGTGGCGAGCAGCTAGTAGCGTTTAAGCGAGTGTTCGAATGCGACGAGCGATAACTTGCACCACTTGCTCGGGTTGGTCCCTCGGCGTGATTTCTGACCGCCGAGCGAGTGTCGCTAAGCGAGTAAACTTTGAGCGACAAACTTGTGGAGCGACTCCTTGCCAGCGGTGTAAAAAGTCAGCGATTAACTATTATCATATGCATCTCTTTTGTTTACACGGAATGTTTATCTATTGTACGTTTCTTGAGCGTCAAAATAGCCGATAGTCGCTTCCTGTAGCTCTTCTTGTACATTCGTGAAGTGGACCGTTGAGTGCAGTTCCGACAAGATCAGTCCAACGCATTGATGACCCGCCGCGCACTCTTGTGCCTTCAAGTTTTCCCTGCACTACAAGTCGTTCCACAGATGTGTCTTCTCGACATGTGATATGTCCAAAAGAAAAAGAGAATAGGACGATGGAAGAACTGAAGAATACTAGTACTTAATATTATCGAAATATGTTATTATCCATTACCTCATAGTGCTTGCGTAATGTATAGCAAGCACTATAAGGTCAATGGCAATAATATATAGAGTTGAATCCACATTCTTATCAATAGTATAACGGGTGAAATCTTGATCACGAAGCATCAAGGTGTGTCAAAGACAGTCAAAAATCACTAGATTGGACATGGTTGGGGTTGTCTACAAAAGAGGACTATACTATGTTTCAGATAAATTTGCAATAAAGTACATTGACCTTTCCCTAATAACTCTTCGTAGGTACCTGAACAATTAAATATAAATCGTTTTTCATTATTAGACAATGTTAAGGATCACGAGAGATGTTGATTCGGGACAGCTTTGAGTCACTAATTCCGTTTTTCAAATTAAGAATGTCAATAAATGTAGGTGGGTCAATGACCGTTATTGCACGTTTATTTGGAACAACCTATAGGAGATATTTACTATTGCTTGACTACTAATAAAGAGTGAGGCGGTACTTCACGCCTGCAGCTTTTAACCCTTTACAAAGCACAAGTCCGATCCTGCATGGAGTATTGCAGTCACCTTTGGGATGGCTAAGCTAAATACGCTTGACTCGGTGGAACGCAGAGCTAAGAGGTTCATTGGTGACGGAAAACTGGTTGATGCCAAGCTTCAAAGCTTGGCTTTTCGCCCCAAGGTTGCCTGCTTGTCGGTCTTCTACAGAATGTACTTCGGAGAGTGTGCCCAAGTACTCCACGACCTCATCCCACCGACCCCCTTCTACCATCGGACTTCTAGACGCACAGCAAGTTACCATCCCTACCTTGTTGCTATTCCACCAATTCGCACTAAGCGTTTCCGAACGTCTTTCATAATGCGCACAGCAAAGGAGTGGAACTCTCTACGTGCGTCTGTGTTTCCAAACGTATACAACTCTAATCTCTTCAAAGTTAGAGTGAACAGGTCTTCTGGGTAAGCTCGCTCTATCGTCGATTCTGTCTCTGTCACCTCTGACCTAGACGAGTCAAGAGCAAACCCATCTCAAATAATAAAAAAGAGTACTTTTAACAGATTGTAGATTTAGCGAATTAAAAATAAATCTTGTTTCCGCATAGGTACCATTGTCCAAGACAATATCAAAATATAGTAGAATGAATGAAAGCTTATGTCTTTGTTCAGTTTCACAAAAAGTATCTAGTGATGAGATTTGCCTATTCAATTAACTGAATAACCGACTTTTCCAGAATTCAACTCCTGCGCCGCCAATCCCTGAGCCTGACTACAGTATGTCAGAATCAGACGATGAAGTGGATGCCAAGCCTAAAAGCGAACCCGCTGCAGTTGCCGAGACCAGCGCCAACAGCAACGCAAGGTGAGTCTTATGGACTTGGAAATAAGATTCAATTTTATTGGGGTTATATGAAAGTCGAATGTTTGGGCAAATATTGTGGTGACAGATTACGAGTTACTTGGGGTTTGTTATTGTTTATAATGTTATAAATTGTTGATCCTAATTGCTTTAAATAATATGTTTAATTGTTTATATTTTTTATGATAATCAGTAACAATCCTGTGGCGTAGGCTCTTCAACATATTATTAACAAAGAGTACCAGAAAATGCATGTCCTAATAATCCTTAACATTTTCAGGATACCAATATACGCAACGATATTTGAGAATGATGCTGAATAAATAGTTAATTTTGAGCTTTGATTCTTAACATATAAGGTATAGTTTCAATTGTCAATGGATTACTTGTCGCTGGGGAAAGCGCTTATGTGTTTGTAACTGTCACCTTCACATCAAAAAGCCATTTGTCTCGACACAGATTCACATGTCCTTTGTTACATTTCAAGAAAATCATTACATTTTTGTCCATTGTTTCGCAAAAGACATGGAAATTGGAACAGCAGTACATATTTTATTAAAAAAAACGGGGTTCAAAATTTGGTGACAGAAGTTTGGGTTTTTTTTTTTAATTTATGGTACAAACTTAAAAGAAAAAAAAACTCGTTGCACTAAGTATTTAGAATGTTGAGAACATTATTCACAGGGTACACAGTGATTAACTTTCTTGTCATTTTCATTTTATAAAATTATATGTTATACGTTTTTACAGAACAATATTTTGTATCTTGTGGGTGATGTTGGTTTATATGTGAAATAACTTTGTCATTTATTTTGGTGTTTGTTTTTATACAAGTTCAAAAATTTTTTGTCTGTTTGAGAGTTAATTTGGAGACAACTCACTTTGGCAAATACGTAACTAATAAAACTCTGTACATTTCAGTGGCAGCAGCTCGGGTTCAAGTTCAATGCAGCATTCCTTCTCCGTGGACGAGATCCAGAAGATCCGCACTCGTCTCAAATCTTCCAAGTCTTGCGGCGACGAGCTCGGCGTGGAACGAGACGACGGCGACAACTCGTCGTCCGGCGTGTCGTCCGACCAGGAGGCGCAGGCCAGGCCTCCGCCCCGGAGGGATAAAGTGTCCTTCTGTTCTTCAGTGACTGTGAAGTCTTCGAACGACGTCATCAGCACGGAGCCCGTGCACTCGTCGAGCGAGAGTCTGGCGCCGCCGCCGCCTCCGATGCAGCGACACAACTCGCTGACCCGCAAGCGTGCCACGGCCGCGCTGCTGCGGGGTACTGCGGGCGCCACACGCGGGCGCTCGGCGGCGGAGCGGCTCGGCGTGGACGTGGACAAGGCGCCCGGCCGGCGCGCCGCCGTGCTGCTGGCCGCGCTGCCGCCGCCGCCCGAGGAGCCCGCCGCGGCGCCCGACAGCGCGCCGGTGCTGGCGCCGCCGCCGCAGTTCAGTGACCGCGTGCGCGTGGTGGCGGCCCTGCCCAAGCGCCTCGCGCACCTGCAGTAACGCAACACACTACCGTCGTGCCAATCGCCTCGTGTCCACGGCCCCAAAACGTTCAATGGCGATTGTCAATTTTACGTCATTGTCAATTACGATTGATCGTTTACGAGTACAATTGAAGAGATTGTCAATCGCAGTTGCGTGATTAAAAGCAATTGATGAAAAATTTCATTGATGCTCATTGATGATCGTTTAACTGAGTCATTGACAATCGTTTCCGTCATTCGCGCGTCTGACAGCAGTGAAAACAAACATGGCGGAAACCCCACGTAATATCAAGGATCAGGAATTTATAACGCGATAGTCCAGAGTTAGCGCAAACAATTGACAAGTGTAAAATGGCACCTTCGTCATTAACGTAACACATTGACAATCGCAATTGATCATTTCGGGGCCGCTTTACATGTGTGTTCTACGTTGGCCTCACCACCAAAATGTCCACCGGCGCCACTCGACGCGATCGGTCTTATGAACCCTAGATAATAAATCTTCACTTTTCGAACCCTCGTCGTAGGCTTAACCCCGTAACGTCGTCGCGGTCCGCGCGATCCACGAGAAACGTTTTGTAATCGAGCGACTAAATGAAACCAAAGATTTATAGTATTTATTGTTGAGGAGTTAACATTGATATAGTTGAAACTAATTTTTATACATTCCCTTATTAAGCTAGTATTAACATGCGTTTCACGAATCATTATTATTGGTATTACTTTACTGTTATCCCGACGTAGCGGTTTTGTTCTGTTCGTTGTAGCAAATTTATTTAATTCTAATTCCTATATTATAATTTCAACCCTTTTACAACGCAACCAAGTGCCATCATGTCTATGATTTTAATATATTTTTATAGTATATATCTGTAAATATTTTACGAGAGCTATTTTCGAGTTAAAAGAGTGGACCAGACGCGTAAATACAAAAGTATCCGGCCAACATATTATATATTTAAAAAAAGCAGATTATTTATAAAGCACTGGTATTTATGAACGTTGATACATATTTATGAACACATAGCGCTTCGGTACGATCGCTCGTTTTCATTTTATTGTTTTCATTATTCGTCCAAGGTACGTCGACATGGTCCACTCTTTTGACGACATATTATTGAATTATTATGTTTACAAAGCCGCGAAGGCAATTATTTGAATTGAATGTGTTCTTAGAAGACTAGCGCTTGAACCAAACTCACTAGCGTTTCATCCGTTCCATGATATTGTAAAGATTTTATACTAATCGAAATACATCCGTGCGTCATCTAGATATAGTTAATATCGCAAAGAGAGTGTAACACCAATTTTTATATTTCATTAATCGATTTTGTATCTTATCCTATTGTACTTTAGATATCATTTTTGCAAAAATTGTAATTGTGACTCTTCGAAATTATCTTATAAAATTAATAACTGAAAGAAGGAACTCTCACTTATGTTTAAAATCACTTACCCTTTTGCTTTTATGAAAAGGGAAGTAGGATTTACTATAATGAAGCCCCAATAAGAGGTGTATCGAAACCTTACCTGATATTTATAATACCTGCCAATGTATGACAGAGTGAACTGAGGAGAACATTCCATGTCGTCATGGAGTCTGTTAATCATAAGTAACAAAAGTTACAAACACTACCTACATAACGATCAGCCTAATACGAGAAGCCATTTGGATCTTATGTTCATTGACGTTAAGTTTAATATTGTTTGTTAGTAGCAATAGAATTTTTACCGAAAGTTAAGCTACCTGTTTCGCGACACCCAGAAACTAGAAACTATTTACCAGATAAAAAAAAATGTTAGATTTTATCTTTAATGGGTAAGGAAACAGGAGGCGATCAATGTTAAAATTAGCTGAATTTTAGCTGAATTTTAAAAATAGTAAGTCGCTTATAGTCGACTTTAGCCTCCACATGTATTATTAGCACAATCAATTAATTTGTTTATTAACGTTTGTATTATTTCGTTATAATCGTCTTGTCATTATTTTAAGTTGTATAAATGTATTGTCTACTTAAGGCATAGATAGGTAGTGGTAATTATTAGGGCAATACTTGATTGTAGAGTATCGGTCGGTAAGAGGGGGCGGCGCGTTGGAACCGTTGCTCGTTTCACAGCTCACGCAAAATAGAAATTTCACTGCTCACGCAATCATTGAAAAATTTCTTAAAAATTTCGTTATATACTTAATAATTTTGTAAAATAAATCTCATAGGAAAATTATTGAATGCATTTGTTAAATACCCACCTGAACATACTTTGTACATACATCAAATGCTCAATCTATTTCAATATTATAGCTATAATACTCAGAACATTCTAATAAAAATATCTCCTTATTCCACATTATAGCTTCTTTTTACCCTATTAATTATTTTCTTTATTGATATTAATGGTTAGTTAAATGAGCTTAGGTTCCAACGTGCTGTGGTTTTGTATAATACAAATTGTGTTTCGCGTTTCATTTGAATCTCAGTATCGAACGTGTAACTACAAACTGGTATACTTTCAAATGAAAAATTAAATGTTTCATCACTTATTTATTGAAGTTTTATTACATTTATTTATAAGGCCACATTACACAAAACATATACAGGCTTAGTTATAAAACTCTCTAACCATGCTGTTTAAATACGTTCGGATTCTAAATTCTAATTAATTAGTATAAGAACCTGATAATCAGTGTTTAAACTAATCACTTGGTTAACTTTTTATAAATAAGACTAATAATTTACATCGCCATACTTCATCATAAAAACACCGAATACCAAACAAACACACATTTTCACATTGTTTTATTCGATCCAATCTATAAAATTCATGTCATTACATAAAACGATAAATCCTAATTATTTTACAAATAATTCATTGTAAATTATGCATCTTATTAAGAAAACTTAGGACCGATTTTTCAACTTGCACATAACTGATCTAAGGAATAAAATATTTATCAAAAAGTTATCGCCAAACAGGGTGAAAAGAACCTGCGTGGGTCTCCGGGTGTGTTTGAAAGAATCAAAAATCTGCAGCCCTGTAACGCTAAAGGAACAAGGTTTAAGTCAGTAAGAGTCTGACACGCCCTCCCACTCCACCCAGAGTGGGAGAATTTATCTGATGATGTTCCCACCCTTAAAACATTGAAGGGTACTTTCACATTATTTAAATATTGTTTGCAGCGTTTAACTACTCCAATTTATTAACAAAATGTAATTTTTTGAAGTGAAACTTCTTTAGAATCGTTGTGATTTCAGACCGGATGCAACGGAAAAAACGACAGGTAAGAGACACAAATACAAAAATGTGTAGGATGAAGCCAGGAAAGAATGAGACAGAAATATACATACTAATGTTCGAGCGTCTTCGACGACCTTCGGCTGACGTCGGGCAGCGTCGGAGGCGGCGAGAGGAAAGTGCGCGCGCGACGCGGGGCCTGGGGTCCCGTCACTTCGCTACCGATCATCAACTTTAGACAACTATTGCTCACCTTTGGCCACCTTTGACCACCGATTGCTCACCTTTCGCTCACCTTTGAACACCTATTGCTCACCTTTGACCACCAATTGCAAACCTTTGACCAACTTTTGCTCACCTTTGGCCACCTTTTGACCATCTTTGCCCACATTTGCCCATCTTTGCCCACCTTTGACCACCTTTGACCACCGATTGCTCGCCTTTCGCTCACCTTTGACCACCTATTGCTCACCTTTGACCACCAATTGCAAACCTTTGACCAACTTTTGCTCACCTTCAAGTTTCACTTCTATCGTGTGTGAATCGCACACACACCTTTTTTTTTTTTAAATCGATGCTTTTTCAGAAACCAATAATATGGTATTTTTTTTGAGGATGGGAAATCGACCAGATGACTTCTCCCGCTCTGGGTGGAGCTAGGATGTGTGAGAATGTGTGAGACTTATACTTGCTAAAACCCAACCTTTTTCCTACAGTTGCCCCAGAGCCGCGATGACTCTTTCAAACACTTCCACGACCCTGGCTTCTAATTCACCACTGATATTCCTATTCGCCCCATTTGTTTAAAAAATCTACCTGACGTTTAAAAAATCGGCCCTTACACATAAAATCTTATTCTACAGAGAGCTCACATTAAAACTAACAAAATTAAAGGCAAATTGGACGGACATTTACTTAATCACGACATTATCACATACAATAACAATGAAACAGTCCTCAAAGTGTTATCTCAAGGCGTTATGAAGAATATAATCTAATTAACTGACCTTGAAGATAGCGGCGGGGTTTCGTAAAGCTTATCGGTAATGGCCGAAGCTAAGGAATTTCAACCTTATTACATTCATTTTAAGTTTTAATTTACTGTAGTAATTTTACTTGACAGAGCAAAAGACTTTAAACCTTAGGTTATTTTGTTTAAGGTTTAGTTTACTATAATGAGTGGAGGATGGATTTTTGAATACGACCTCGTGTGTCGACACGTGTTGAAGACACTTTTTATACATTCCGATCGAATCAATACATTCATTTACATATTAACTTCTTTTGTCTCACTTATCGTCATATTCATAACCCCTTTCTACGAGTTAATTTTTATCCAGCAAATAGAATAGAACTTTATTGTACACCAAAACAGTTACACTACCCTTTTACACGAACTTAAATCTGGGTGTGTAACGTTTGTAATAATAACAAAAGTTCTAATGATCATATGACCTGATTTCATTTAATATACTTTTTGTTTAATACAAGGTGTCACCGAAAGGTGTGGTCATATTTTAAGAACTATATCTACTCAACGATATGAACAACTTTCTTCAAGAAAACCTGAGGAAATTCTCAAAAATTTTTCATACCTCCCATACAAATATTGATCAGCTGATGATAACTTTGTGTGGAAAGTCCAATTTTTTATTAGGGAATTTTCTATTTTTTCTTAGACAAAGTTGTTCATTTTTACGGGCAGAACCGGTTTTTAAAATATGACCACACACACCCTGTATAACGATGAAATGATCTAAGTAATGAATTATTGATATAATTTCATTTTACCTAATTTTATATGGTACACTAATGAACATTTCAAATAATATTCAATTAAGTAGTATAATATTCAAAACGTATAAGTAACGTTCGCTCCACCCTAGAGCGGGAGATGTCATTGGATAATTTCCCAACCCACAAAAAAAAAAAGTGTAATGTAATTTAGAAACGTCCACTTTGTTTTGTATATTCTTGTAGTTAATAGGTCGAAATCTGTTCCAAAACCGAATCGGGGCACCTCGACTTTACGTAGTCTTTTGGCTGCTACCCCTTTTTTGTGGGGTGGGAAATCATCCAATGACATCTCCCGCTCTAGGGTGGAGCGAGAGGGCATGTCAGACTTTTACTGACTAAAACCCACCCCTGTTCCTTCCCTGCCCTGAATGCCCAGGGCCGCGGTAACTCTGTTTCGAAAAAGTGTATATAAAAACCTCCGTACGGAGAGAGAGTGAGCATGGGTGTCTATCCTTTGTTACGTAAGGGCGAAGGGGTTGCACTTCCCGCAGCGCCAGAAACGATGCAGAAACAACTTTTGTGTTTTGAGTTTAGGTTACAATATAATTTGTTTTTCTCAAGAACGGTGTCTTACCTTAGAAAATTAGTTAATATGACCATTCGGTCAAATTAACGTTATATAAAAAGAGCATTATACAAATGGAAAATTATATGAAATTAACGCTATACCACAGATAATATAATACTAGCGTACAGATGCCTCATCCCATACAAAGAAACGGTACCGCCGTAACCGCCGTTCCCGCCGTTCTTCGTTCGGGCCCGTCCTCTACACCTCGCTAGATGGTGTTAGCAGCGACGGCTTGCAAGCTGAATGAATTTACTTAGTCTTACCAATATTTTCTCACACATTGAGGAATTATTTTATAGTATTTTTGGCACTTCATAGCAGTTTTACTGTATCAATATGTGTCACTATTAAAATTTTAAAGAGGCGAATGGATAAACTTTAAAACTTCAAACAGCGCCATCTATTGGTACAAGAAATATAATAATAATAAGACATTTATTTCAGACGTAGTCCATATACTGTTAGTAACACATAAAAACCTTGATGTCTAAGGATTTGTTTCAATAATCGTCTAAATTTGAATTACAAGCCAATTATTCCACAATTTTATGCTTAGGGCAGTTTATAAAATGATAAAATACAGTTTTTACAATATTTATTTTCAAAATATTAATATTACTTAAACTTCAATAAGAAATCGATGCATATTACGCCATCTATTGAGATTTATTTGAACGTAATTTTCTTTGTTCGAGATGAGACCCCGTGGCTATACTAAATGTAATTAGAAAAAATGAAGGTTATATGAAACATAACATTAGATCACATGAAATTAGGTTATTTGTTTTCATAGCATATGAAAATTATATCATATAAACATTGTTTCAAATGATATTATACAATCTGTTATCATTATACCATACATTATACAATCTGTTATCATTATACCATACATTATACTTACACCCCTTATATCTATAGGTACGAGTACAATGGCGGTCTCAGCCGGTCGGTCGACGATTTCATTAACTTTATTTAATAGTTCTTTACCTATGAAATTGCCGTTTCATGAAACTGCACACTTTAAGCGGTGATAACTTCAAATAAACATGGAATTATAAGTTCAAATAAATTTATAATTCAGGCATTGTAATCCTTTTTAAAATTTAGATATTCATTTGTTTCTTTGGGTTTTACATTTTTTGTAGTACTGCTGTAGCGACATCTATGACGCCGCACACGAACTAAAAATAGCAAGAATTCTACATCGCGCAAGCAGAGTTCTCCGCGCGATTTGAACATATACAACAGTCCGAAATCAACCATTGGGCAGTTGCCCGGACCAGACACAACACCCGTCTGGTCGGAGGATCCTCCTTTTTCAACGGAGGTTTGCGGGACTTTACACCCTGTTCCGCATACCTCCACCACTGGTGACCCTCGAGCATGAACGTCAGCGCAGCCTTCGTGCAGCTACTTCAGCGTGACGTCATCATCATCGCTTCCTTCAAGCTCTTGAGCAACGAGTCATACAGCCAGCCAGTACCAACGGCTTCTACGGGTATCCTGACCACTAGCATGCAGCGGATGCGCATTCCTGGTCAGCATCCTCAGCCTCTTTCATCACCATCAACCTCATCAGCGATCTTGGCGCAGCGAACAGCACCTTCGGCCGGTCGAAGAACCTCTCCTGGTCGACGCCAGCAGTCAAGCCACTACGTCGCACAGCACCGCTCCGACCCACTGGAGCCTGCAGCATCATCCCGACTCACTGGGACATCATCACCCCGACTCACTGGGGCATCATCCCGACTCACTGGGACATCATCACCCCGACTCACTGGGGCATCATCCCGACTCACTGGGATAGCAACACCCCGACTCACTGGGGCATCACCGCAGACAGTTCCGACTCACCGTGAACTATGCGGCTCTTCCGGTTCCGACTCACTGGAACCAACCTTCCACTGGCCCGGCAAGCATCACAAGATGTATGGACGACTCATCAAGAACCATCGATCTCCGATCTCCGGAGGGGAGTGATGTAGCGACATCTATGACGCCGCACACGAACTAAAAATAGCAAGAATTCTACATCGCGCAAGCAGAGTTCTCCGCGCGATTTGAACATATACAACAGTCCGAAATCAAACATTGGGCAGTTGCCCGGACCAGACACAACACCCGTCTGGTCGGAGGATCCTCCCTTTTCAACGGAGGTTTGCGGGACTTTACACCCTGTTCCGCATACCTCTAAACTGCCATATTTATAACGACGAAATCTCAATAAAAAATGTGTATATTCATAATATGAGTTCCAACGTGGAAAGGATGTCTTGTGTTTCAAAAGGCACGCAATATCAATGACGTATACCTTCCACTTCCTTTTAATGAACGGGGTGTATGTTTTTGGTTTAATAGCTTTCGTTTTAGAAATTTTGTCTCGTAATCGCCCGGAGAAGAAGGTAATTTATGAGGTAAAATTGCCCAAACAAAAGCGATTGGAACAAAAATAACACAGCGCATTCATCGTGAGTACCGTTTGAGACGTTTTGTTTCAACGGTAGAACTCATATTCTAAAAAAACACGGGTTTTCTTAAACTTCTTACAAAAATAGTTATAAATACCAATTAATAGAAAATTGAAAACCCAAAGAAAGAAAAAAATAACTAATTTAAAAAAAATCCTTAAATATTAAGTTTTTTGATTTTACAATTCCAAGTTAGTCCGAAGTTTCACAGCTCAAAATTACCCGATTTTTAAAACGTCAACTTCATAGACCTAATACTTGTCTATCTCATTACGCTAAATCCTTCATTGTTAGGATCGTATAAAATAAAGGTTTTGTAATTAAAACATGCTGTTTTCGTACCAAACGAAAATCAGCTAAAATGATTTTGTGCACCTACTTGTAGTCAAACTAATTTGAACTCTATTCTGAGGTGTTAAGGTCCATGTAGGCCGCAACATCGTCGATCTTGACGAGCCGACGATAGTCTACGTTTTCACCGCACATTGGGCACTTGCCTTCTTCTTGAAGGATTCTGTATGATAATAAATTTACTTAGTACTGAAGCTTAGGAAATTATTCTATTTAAGAAACAAAAAAATTTGAAAAAATATTTTGCCTCACACAAGAACTTATTAAAACTAGCAATACATACTCGTATTATGGAAAAAAAAAATTAACAAAAAATACAACAGACTTCCAAAAAAGAAAATACACTAAGAATTTAAAAATAACTAATTTCGGAAGTCGGTGTATAATAACGAAGAAATATAGTCGGTTGTATTTGTAAAAAAGTTTTTTATTTTTCACTTTTTAGTTGTGAACCCCAGAACTAAAACAAAATATTAAAGTCACCCCCGAATTGATAACCCCAAGAACATGGAACATGGAATTTAAACATACTCATAGTTGGAGGAAACCAAAACGTCATCTATGTATACATATTTTTATTTTTTCAAAAAGCGCTGAAGCAATTTCGATAAAATTTATATGGGACTACCTCAGAAGTATAACTGTTTCGGATAAAAATAGATTTAGAAAATCGGTGCACAACTGACAGAGAAATTGGTGGGCATACATAAAAAAAAAAACATACATACAGTCGAACATAGAACCTCCTCCGTTTTTCGAAGTCGGTTAAAAAGAATAAACTGTGTGAGGGCAAAACGACGCCTCACTCAGCATATGCAGCATATATTTAAAAACAATAAATAACGTAGAGCTGGTTTCTACTTGGGCCCGCTGTGATGCCATTTCTAGCATTAACACTCTATGCCACATATTAATTGGATAGCTGGGATCCAGAACAGCAAGTATTAGTTAGTAAAGGATACTTACTCAACAAATTCGGTGAGAATAGCTGGGAAGTCGCATTCTGGGCACGCAGTCAAGTCATCTTTCACAATGTGGAGTCCCTGTTACAGAAAAGTTAAGTCATTTGAGTATTGAAGTTTTTAACATTCAGTTTAGGCTGACAATTTGAGCCAAAATACTGAGCAAAGATAGATTATTTTTAACCGCATTTTCATGCGATTTTTAATTGCCAGACTGTACTCAAGTTGATTTAGTCAAAGCTTTAAGAAACTAAATGCAAAAAAAATTATAACTGCTGGTTCCACAACACATTTTGCGACCTAGAGAGTGTTGAGCATGATTTGAGGCGTAATAATTTGTGACGCAGACACTGCGCATACGTTCAACGACTACGCTGGAATAACAACAGATCCGAAAGTGGCTTGATGCAGAACACACGAAACATATGAAATTCTCTGTATCTGATTCATCGCTGCTTTATGTCAGATGACTCAGATGATATGCTAACTTACTGTAGCAAACTAAAAACTATTCGCAGTTCATACCCGCAATGCAGACACGGTGCAGCAGCGGGGACGGAGCCTCACACAGTCTACAGCCTGGTCCAGTGAACGAGTGGGTGGATACAGTGCGTCGCGACTTGTTGTAGCGGACAGTAGAGGCTAGACGGGTCCTCAGAGTAGAACAATAGAGTCACGAAGTCTACACCCTGTTCCAGTGAACGAGTGGGTGGATACAGTGCGTCGCGACTTGTTGCAGTGGACAGGAGAGGCTAGACGGGTCCTCAGAGTAGAACAATAGAGTCACGAAGTCTACAGCCTGTTCCAGTGAACGAGTGGGTGGATACAGTGCGTCGCGACTTGTTGTAGCGGACAGTAGAGGCTAGACGGGTCCTCAGAGTAGAACAATAGAGTCACGAAGTCTACAGCCGGGTCCAGTGAACGAGTGGGTGGATACAGTGCGTCGCAACTTGTTGCAGCGGACAGTAGAGGCTAGACGGGTCCTCAGAGTAGAACAATAGAGTCACGAAGTCTGAAGCCGGGTCCAGTGAACGAGTGGGTGGATACAGTGCGTCGCGACTTGTTGTAGCGGACAGTAGAGGCTAGACGGGTCCTCAGAGTAGAACAATAGAGTCACGAAGTCTACAGCCGGGTCCAGTGAACGAGTGGGTGGATACAGTGCGTCGCGACTTGTTGTAGCGGACTGTAGAGGCTAGACGGGTCCTCACAGTAGAACAATAGAGTCACGAAGTCTACAGCCTGGTCCAGTGAACGAGTGGGTGGATACAGGGCGTCGCGACTTGTTGCAGCGGACAGTAGAGGCTAGACGGGTCCTCAGAGTAGAACAATAGTCACGAAGTCTACAGCCGGGTCCAGTGAACGAGTGATTGGATACAGTGCGTCACGACTTGTTGCAGCGGACAGTAGAGGCTAGACGGGTCCTCAGAGTAGAACAATAGAGTCACGAAGTCTACAGCCGGGTCCAGTGAACGAGTGGGTGGATACAGTGCGTCGCGACTTGTTGTAGCGGACTGTAGAGGCTAGACGGGTCCTCACAGTAGAACAATAGAGTCACGAAGTCTACAGCCTGGTCCAGTGAACGAGTGGGTGGATACAGTGCGTCGCGACTTATTGCAGTGGACAGTAGAGGCTAGACGGGTCCTCAGAGTAGAACAATAGAGTCACGAAGTCTACAGCCTGGTCCAGTGAATGAGTGGGTGGATACAGTGCGTCGCGACTTGTTGCAGTGGACAGTAGAGGCTAGACGGGTCCTCAGAGTAGAACAATAGAGTCACGAAGTCTACAGCCTGGTCCAGTGAAGGAGTGGGTGGATACAGGGCGTCGCGACTTGTTGCAGCGGACAGTAGAGGCTAGACGGGTCCTCAGAGTAGAACAATAGAGTCACGAAGTCTACAGCCGGGTCCAGTGAACGAGTGGGTGGATACAATGCGTCGCGACTTGTTGCAGCGGACAGTAGAGGCTAGACGGGTCCTCAGAGTAGAACAATAGTCACGAAGTCTACAGCCGGGTCCAGTGAACGAGTGATTGGATACAGTGCGTCACGACTTGTTGCAGCGGACAGTAGAGGCTAGACGGGTCCTCAGAGTAGAACAATAGAGTCACGAAGTCTACAGCCGGGTCCAGTGAACGAGTGGGTGGATACAGTGCGTCGCGACTTGTTGCAGTGGACAGTAGAAGCTAGACGGGTCCTCATAGTAGAACAATAGAGTCACGAAGTCTACAGCCTGGTCCAGTGAACGAGTGGGTGGATACAGTGCGTCGCGACTTGTTGCAGTGGACAGTAGAGGCTAGACGGGTCCTCAGAGTAGAACAATAGAGTCACGAAGTCTACAGCCGGGTCCAGTGAACGAGTGGGTGGATACAGTGCGTCGCGACTTGTTGCAGTGGACAGTAGAGGCTAGACGGGTCCTCAGAGTAGAACAATAGAGTCACGAAGTCTACAGCCGGGTCCAGTGAACGAGTGGGTGGATACAGTGCGTCGCGACTTGTTGCAGTGGACAGTAGAGGCTAGACGGGTCCTCAGAGTAGAACAATAGAGTCACGAAGTCTACAGCCTGTTCCAGTGAACGAGTGGGTGGATACAGTGCGTCGCGACTTGTTGCAGTGGACAGTAGAGGCTAGACGGGTCCTCAGAGTAGAACAATAGAGTCACGAAGTCTACAGCCTGTTCCAGTGAACGAGTGGGTGGATACAGTGCGTCGCGACTTGTTGCAGTGGACAGTAGAGGCTAGACGGGTCCTCAGAGTAGAACAATAGAGTCACGAAGTCTACAGCCTGTTCCAGTGAACGAGTGGGTGGATACAGTGCGTCGCGACTTGTTGCAGTGGACAGTAGAGGCTAGACGGGTCCTCAGAGTAGAACAATAGAGTCACGAAGTCTACAGCCTGTTCCAGTGAACGAGTGGGTGGATACAGTGCGTCGCGACTTGTTGCAGTGGACAGTAGAGGCTAGACGGGTCCTCAGAGTAGAACAATAGAGTCACGAAGTCTACAGCCTGTTCCAGTGAACGAGTGGGTGGATACAGTGCGTCGCGACTTGTTGCAGTGGACAGTAGAGGCTAGACGGGTCCTCAGAGTAGAACAATAGAGTCACGAAGTCTACAGCCTGTTCCAGTGAACGAGTGGGTGGATACAGTGCGTCGCGACTTGTTGCAACGGACAGTAGAGGCTAGACGGGTCCTCAGAGTAGAACAATAGAGTCACGAAGTCTACAGCCGGGTCCAGTGAACGAGTGGGTGGATACAGTGCGTCGCGACTTGTTGCAGTGGACAGTAGAGGCTAGACGGGTCCTCAGAGTAGAACAATAGAGTCACGAAGTCTACAGCCTGTTCCAGTGAACGAGTGGGTGGATACAGTGCGTCGCGACTTGTTGCAGTGGACAGTAGAGGCTAGACGGGTCCTCAGAGTAGAACAATAGAGTCACGAAGTCTACAGCCTGTTCCAGTGAACGAGTGGGTGGATACAGTGCGTCGCGACTTGTTGCAGTGGACAGTAGAGGCTAGACGGGTCCTCAGAGTAGAACAATAGAGTCACGAAGTCTACAGCCTGTTCCAGTGAACGAGTGGGTGGATACAGTGCGTCGCGACTTGTTGCAGTGGACAGTAGAGGCTAGACGGGTCCTCAGAGTAGAACAATAGAGTCACGAAGTCTACAGCCTGTTCCAGTGAACGAGTGGGTGGATACAGTGCGTCGCGACTTGTTGCAGTGGACAGTAGAGGCTAGACGGGTCCTCAGAGTAGAACAATAGAGTCACGAAGTCTACAGCCTGTTCCAGTGAACGAGTGGGTGGATACAGTGCGTCGCGACTTGTTGCAGTGGACAGTAGAGGCTAGACGGGTCCTCAGAGTAGAACAATAGAGTCACGAAGTCTACAGCCTGTTCCAGTGAACGAGTGGGTGGATACAGTGCGTCGCGACTTGTTGCAGTGGACAGTAGAGGCTAGACGGGTCCTCAGAGTAGAACAATAGAGTCACGAAGTCTACAGCCTGTTCCAGTGAACGAGTGGGTGGATACAGTGCGTCGCGACTTGTTGCAGTGGACAGTAGAGGCTAGACGGGTCCTCAGAGTAGAACAATAGAGTCACGAAGTCTACAGCCTGTTCCAGTGAACGAGTGGGTGGATACAGTGCGTCGCGACTTGTTGCAGTGGACAGTAGAGGCTAGACGGGTCCTCAGAGTAGAACAATAGAGTCACGAAGTCTACAGCCGGGTCCAGTGAACGAGTGGGTGGATACAGTGCGTCGCGACTTGTTGCAGTGGACAGTAGAGGCTAGACGGGTCCTCAGAGTAGAACAATAGAGTCACGAAGTCTACAGCCTGTTCCAGTGAACGAGTGGGTGGATACAGTGCGTCGCGACTTGTTGCAGTGGACAGTAGAGGCTAGACGGGTCCTCAGAGTAGAACAATAGAGTCACGAAGTCTACAGCCTGTTCCAGTGAACGAGTGGGTGGATACAGTGCGTCGCGACTTGTTGCAGTGGACAGTAGAGGCTAGACGGGTCCTCAGAGTAGAACAATAGAGTCACGAAGTCTACAGCCTGTTCCAGTGAACGAGTGGGTGGATACAGTGCGTCGCGACTTGTTGCAGTGGACAGTAGAGGCTAGACGGGTCCTCAGAGTAGAACAATAGAGTCACGAAGTCTACAGCCTGTTCCAGTGAACGAGTGGGTGGATACAGTGCGTCGCGACTTGTTGCAGTGGACAGTAGAGGCTAGACGGGTCCTCAGAGTAGAACAATAGAGTCACGAAGTCTACAGCCTGTTCCAGTGAACGAGTGGGTGGATACAGTGCGTCGCGACTTGTTGCAGTGGACAGTAGAGGCTAGACGAGTCCTCAGAGTAGAACAATAGAGTCACGAAGTCTACAGCCTGTTCCAGTGAACGAGTGGGTGGATACAGTGCGTCGCGACTTGTTGCAGCGGACAGTAGAGGCTAGACGGGTCCTCAGAGTAGAACAATAGAGTCACGAAGTCTACAGCCTGGTCCAGTGAACGAGTGGGTGGATACAGTGCGTCGCAACTTGTTGCAGCGGACAGTAGAGGCTAGACGGGTCCTCAGAGTAGAACAATAGAGTCACGAAGTCTACAGCCTGGTCCAGTGAACGAGTCGGATACAGTGCGTCGCGACTTGTTGTAGCGGACAGTAGAGGCTAGACGGGTCCTCAGAGTAGAACAATAGAGTCACGAAGTCTACAGCCTGGTCCAGTGAACGAGTGGGTGGATACAGTGCGTCGCAACTTGTTGCAGCGGACAGTAGAGGCTAGACGGGTCCTCAGAGTAGAACAATAGAGTCACGAAGTCTACAGCCTGGTCCAGTGAACGAGTGGGTGGATACAGTGCGTCGCAACTTGTTGCAGCGGACAGTAGAGGCTAGACGGGTCCTCAGAGTAGAACAATAGAGTCACGAAGTCTACAGCCTGGTCCAGTGAACGAGTCGGATACAGTGCGTCGCGACTTGTTGTAGCGGACAGTAGAGGCTAGACGGGTCGTCAGAGTAGAAAAATAGAGTCAAGCAAATGGTGAATGCACCATTTGACTGCATTTGTTTCTGTCTTTTGTCTGTTTTTTTTATCATTAATAGTCTCGCATTTGACCACTATCTCACCTGATGGTAAGCAACGATGTGGTCGAAGATGGAGCACGCTTGCCTAGAAGTAACTCATTCACTCTCGACTTAAAGACTCCCAGGTTGTATCAGGAATCACAGACTCCGGCAGGGAATGCCACTCCTTATGTGTTCCTAAAACGTTTTGTGCGTGTGGATGGGATGTTCACCATGTACCGGTGGCGCATCGCCGTACGTTTAGTGGTCCGATGATACAACGGGCTTGGCCGAATTAAACTATGCAATTCCGTCGCACACTCCCCAAAATGTAATCGATAGAAAACCGACAGGCTAGCAACTCGGCGTCGATGCTCAAGACTTCGGAGCTTCGACTCGACGAGCCTATTATTGCCGATGATCCTCTGGGCTCGTTTCTCAATTGACTCAAGCGCGTCAAGCTGGTATCTGACAGAGCCATCCCAAAGATGAGAGCAGTACTCCATACACGATCGAACTTGCTTGCTTGATGTAAGTATAACTTACCGTAGCCAAACAGAAAGGCACGTCCGCTTCACAGTGCGTGCAGGTGAGCTCTGCGACGGGCAGCTGGGCGCCGCACAGCGGGCAGGGCGCGGCAGGCGCGGGCGCCGGGGCGTCGCGCGCTCCGTGCCGGACTACACTTTCTATCTTTTTCACGTATTTTGGATCGATCTGGGAGAATAAATATTGTTTGGTAAGAATTAATAAAAAAAATACCTTTAATTTCAGAAGTTGGTGTTTGTTTTTTATTTCTTCGTTATATGACACCGACTGCCGAAATTACAGTTATTTTTTTAATTTGTATTGTTTTTTTTTGGGAGTCGGTTATTTTTTTGTAAAAAAGTTTTATTTTTATTTTTCACTTTTTAGTTGTTATGCCCCAGAACTAAAAACCCCAATAACATGGAACGTGGAATTTAAACATAGTCGTAATTGGAGAACACCAAAACGTCATCTAGGTATACATATTTTTCGTTTTTGTTCAGTTTTTCAAAAAGCGCTCAAGCAATTTCGATAATATTTATAAGGGACCACCTCGGGAGTATATTCTTTCGGATAAAAAAAGAATTTTGGAAATCGGCTTCCCATTCCCTCTCGCTCCGTACCACGGCCTGAACCAGGGCAGGGCGCGAGAGGTCGCTGCCGCCTATCGCATCCACGAGGACACGGCGGTGCTCTGCCCACGCGGGGCAAACCTCCACCGTATGCTCCACCGTGTCCTCTGGGCGATCCTTGCAGTGGAAACACCCGGGGGTCACCCCCGCCTTCCGCCGGAAGGTAAGGGCGCCGTGGCGCCTCTCCAGCCACTCCTCAAAGAGGGGCACTACCGCCGCGATGGTGGCGTGCCCAGCGCTGAGTTGCGACATTCGCTCTCTCCATGTCACCATGAGATCCTGCCGGAGCTCTGTCCGCCGAGCCGCGAGGTGTCGCGGTAGCGGAGTTTCGCCCCGGCGTTTTGCCTCCTCGCCACTCATACAGGTGCGCGAGGACTTTTGCGTTCAGATGATCAGATCCCACGGTGACAGTCCAGCAAGAAGGCTCGCAGCCTCACGGGAGACCGTGCGGTATCCTCGGATCATGCGGATCGCCATGACCCTCTGGTACGCGTTCATCTGGCGAGCTGATCGCTGCCTCAGTGAACGCGCCCACACCGGTGCCCCGTAGAGGGCCATTGACCGCACGATCCCCGCGTATTGTATGTTTGTGTGCACTGAATAAATGTTTTATCTATCTATCTATCTAAATTACTGTGATATACCATAATTCTAACAATTAGAAACATGGTACACACGCATACTGTGCACTTTTATAGTCACTATAAAAGTGCAACAAGTTAGCATAAAAATCTATAATAAAATCTATTCATAAACAAAGCAGAAACTATAAATTTTCTGCCTGGGGTCACGGATAAAATCGAAATAGAGTTACTGCGCCCCGGGGAACTCAGGCAACTGAAGGAATAGGGGTGGGTTTTAGCCAGTAAAAGTCTGACACGCCCCCCGCCCCAGAGCGGGAGAAGTCATTGGATAATTTCCCACCCCACAAAAAAAAAGTGAATAGTATGAATCACCGCGGCCCCGGCATAGAACAACTGAAGGAACAGGGGTGGGTTTTAGTCAGTAAAAGTCTGACACACCCTCCCGCTGCACCCAGAGCAAGTTATTTGATGGTTTCATACCCAAAAAAAAAAGTTGGCCGTCACGGGACGCCCGGCGGATGTGAAACATCTATTTTGTGTTGAGTTTTTTTTTTGTGTTGTAGTTGTTGTTTGTTGTTGTTGGTTGTTGTTGTTGTAGTTGTGTGTTGTGTGACTTTTTTTCGCATAGATGTTTCTAGGGCGAAGGGAGTCGAAATCAGCGGCGTATTGAGGACATCGTGACACGACGGCGTAATGCAGTTTGCCGTCACGACATTCGAGTCGATTTTACTGCCAAGCGGCGCCAATAGATATTTCACTTCACTAAAAAGGTCGAATCTGAATAGTATGGAAATACCTGTGATCGATATTCCGGCTGCATCAACACTCTAGCCCAGTGGTACGCCTGATGCTTCAGCCCGGCGCGACTGCATTCGATGACCGTCGATGTCAGTATCGACACTTGATCTGCAATCATCAAATAAACGTTTTCATCTTCAATCCTGAGTGAAAAAGCAGTGTAATGAGATATTCCAGCACTAACAGAATATTAGTTCCTCCACGGGGTCTCATCTCCAACAAAGAAAATTTAGTTCAAATAAATTGCAATATATGGCGATAATATGCATCGATTTCTTATTGAAGTTTAATATAAATATTTTGAAAAAAAAAAGGGGGAACTGTATTTTCTTATTTAATAAACTAGCCTAAGCATAAAATTGTGGAATAGTTGGCTCCTAATTCAATTTTGGATGTTTATTGGAACGAATCCTTAGGTTTTTATATTTCTTGTACCAATAGATGGCGCTGTTTGAAGTTTTAGAGTTTATCCATTTTAAAATTTGTAAAGTGACACATTTTGAAACAGTAAAACTGTTATGAAGTGCCAAAAATACTATAAAGTAATTCCTCAATATGTGAGAAAATATTAGTAAGATTTTATGTAAATTCATTCAACTTGAAGTGTAGAGGACGGGCCCTAACGAAGAACAAAAGTTGCTTGTGCAAGTCAAAACCCCGTAGTTACGGCGCTACCGTGTCTTTGTATGGGATGAGGCATCTGTAGGTTAGTATTATATTATCTGTGGTTCCACAAAATGTTCTCACAGCTGGAACACAGGTCTCCTCTCTGAGAGGGTGTAGGTCGTAATCCACCACGCGGGCCCAATACTGGTTCATGATAATAATATGTGATATGCTGGTTTCGCGATACTTTCCTTCACCGTTTTGAGAGCAGTGGTGATGAAATAACTTACACAAAATAAAACGCCTGGCTGGGCCCACGACCTACAATTTGTAAGTCACAGACTAGTATTTAGTGCTAACTAAACGAATAATAATTCAAATCAACTTTCTATTTCTAGCAATCATTTGAAGGTGACAGAGACAGAATGATGTTTTAAATAATAATATGTACAGCGTTAGATGTGTAACTTGTTTTGTGGTGCAATTGGGCCTTGGAGTAAAAGTGAACATGAAAACTTACGTTGTGGTGTCGGAAAGAATGTGACGTCAGCGGCAGTGCGTAGCAGTAGTCTAGCTGCCAAGTCGTGGCGACCACGTTTCACGTGAGTGCGAACCTACAAATTAAAGAATAGAATGTTTTTTTTACTACTGATAGACACGTGTTTGACCAATATCTCACCTGATGGTAAGTGATGATGTGGTGGAAGACGGAGTACGCTTGTCTAGAAGTAACCTATTCACTCTTGACTTAAAGACTCCCAGGTTGTAGCTATCAGGAAACACAGACTCTGGCAGGGAATTCCACTCCTTAGCTGTATACGCACAATGAATGTGTTCCCAAAACGTTTTGTGCGTATGGGTGGGATGTCCACCACGTACCGGTGGCGCATCGCCGTACGTCTTGTGGTCCGGTGATGGAACGGGCTTGGCGGAATTATACTATGCAATAGGCGAGACGACTAAAAAAATTAATCCGAATTAATCCGTCAGTTAGATTACCAAAAAATTAATCCGTCAGTTAGATTACCAAAAAATTAATCCGTCAGTTAGATTACCAAAAAATTAATCCGTCAGTTAGATTACCAAAAAATTAATCCGTCAGTTAGATTACCAAAAAATTAATCCGTCAGTTAGATTACCAAAAAATTAATCCGTCAGTTAGATTACCAAAAAAATAATCCGTCCGCGTCAGTTAGATTACCAAAAAATTAATCCGTCAGTAAGATTACCAAAAAATATTGGAGACGTATTTATTCTTTTGTCATTTTAACAAAAAATGAATACGATAGGGAGCGTGCAGGCACTCTAAAGGGCGCCACATAAATTTCAATGTCAAGTATTTCTACAGTACAAGTTGCAGATTTACGTATTATATAGACGTAACGCGTGCTGCATGTGTGCATGATGCGTGTGTGTATACATAATTATATGACACGGAAATGTCAATGACAAGTTTTTATTGGGTAAAAGTTTCGAATTTATTCCACTAGATGGCACAGACTACGTCGTGCACGTTCCCTATACAGTGGGTTGAAATTTCAGATGACGTCACACAGGTTAAAATTAACAAGCTCCCACTCCTGAACTTTGATGCGTTCTCATTCATCTTTGCATTTTTTCATTAATTTGATAAAGCAAAAGATACGTATCCAATATTTTTTGATAATCTAACTTACGGACTAAATAGAATTATTCTTTTTTACCCTGTCATCATCCTATTCCTTCGCACACTACTATTTTGTAAATAGGTAATAAATAACACTTTTACACGTCAATATTTTATGTCAGTTTATGCTAGATGACAGTGTTTCCTAGCTGAATACCCTGAGTAGAAACATTGAAACAAACTCAGAGGTCAAGGTCTTTTTAATGTCCATACAATTCGTACTGGTCAAATCATATGAGAATCATGTACGTTTCAACCGATCATTGTTATCATTTAGTTTCATTGAACGAAAATCTTTTGCTGTATTTCTCTCGGACTACGACCAAATAATCATTAGTGATGGCTCAAAGCAGCCAATATAGTGCATATTTTTTTAGTGAAACATTTTCGATAACCTAACTTGACTGCTGCAGATTTGGAACCTTTTCCAGACTGTGACCGCGGAAGGCGACGGGAGAATGTGCGACCGTGGGAACGGCAGCACTTAGTGCTAGGACCCGCTGGGGACGGCAGGCTGATACTAGTAGGGGGTGTACATAGCACGCACCACGTCACGACCTCGTATGTCGCCATAGACACACTGCTTGACGCTTGCAGCTTCAAGGGATCTGACGGCACGGTTGGCGTAGTGGTTGAGCGTTCGGCTGCTGGGCTGCGTGTCGCGGGTTCGATCCCCGCACGGAACAAATATTTGTATGGCCGACAGATAGTTGTTCCGGGTCTGGGTGTCTTGTGTATGTGAGTTTAAATGTTTGTGAACGCACCCACGATACAGGAGTAATTCCTAGTGTGGGGCAACGTTTTTTTTTTTCAGCGATCGCTGTTGGACGATCTGCAGTTTCAATACGATATTGACGATCGCCATACACGAACCGTTCAAGCAGTTCATTTGTTTTCGCAGCTAAAATGTATTGACTGTTCCAAGCAGTTCGTCTATGGAGGCCACAACCGCAACACGACTGCTCTCGTGCAGTTGGTCTCGACTGCTCTAAGCAGTCCGTCTCTGCCCGGGGGTTGAGGATAAATTCGAAACAGTGTTACCTCGCCCCTGGGCACTCGAGGCAGCAAGGAACAGGGGTGGGTTTTAGTCAGTAAGAGTCTGACACGCCCTCCCGCTCCACCCAGAGCGGGAGAAGTCATTGGATGACTTCCCTCCCCACAAAAAAAAAAAAAAACAGTCCGTCTGTGGACGGCCGTAGTATTTGTAGCTATACTATACGGCACGATTTGTGCAGTGGTTTCCGCACGGTACAAACATTTGTATGGCCTACAGATAGTTGTTCCGGATCTGGGTATCTTGTGCACTTAATTTTACATGTTTGTGAACGCACCCGCGATAGAGGAAGCAATTCCTAGTGTGGGGCAATGATTTAAAAAGAAAGAAAGAAGAATATTAAGTCTGCCTTTGTACATTTGTGTTGCATGAAGTTTTAATAAATATACAATGTAATTACAACTGACCAGTATGTAGCTGTGCAGCAGCGCGATGGCATGGCGCATGTCCCGCGGGACCGGCATGCGTGACGCGCGCAGCGACACGCACATGGCGCGCACCACGTCACGCGCCTCGCGGTACTTGCCCGCTCGGCACTCCGCCCCGGCTATTATTACCTGAAAAATAACAATATAATTATCATCTTTACATACCGAGACTCCTCCGTGCCTCGGACAGCACGTTAAGCCGTTGGTCCCGGCTGTCAATCGTGGATCTTTGACAGTCGTTACGGGTCGTCAGAAGCCCGAAAGTCTGACAACCAGTCTTACCAAGGGGTATCGTATTATCCAGTAACTGGGTTGTGGATGTCAGATAGGCAGTCGCTCCATGTAAAATACTGGTATTCAGCTGCATCCGGTTAGACTGGCAGCCAACCCCAAGTTAGTTGGGAAAAGGCTAGGTAGATTTTTTAGTCCTCTAGACAGAATTTCGGTCACGGCAGCCACTCAGCGGAAAATAACCTTCGAAATAATTTACACAAAGTAAAGTGCCTGCCTGGGTTCAAACCCACTACGGTACCTACAATTTGTAAGTCGCAGACTAGTATTGTGCGTTTCAACAGGAACGGCCATTGTGGCTACGCTTGAGAGGAGTTCATGTCCAGCAGTGGACGTCTTTCGGCTGAAATGATTATGATGACTAGTATTTAGTGCTATAAATGAACAATTCAAATTAACTATTTCTAGCTATCATTTGAAGCCAACATTTAAACCATCAACGCGGGCGATAGTATAAAGCACAAGTGTGTGAGCAAATACAGGGGCACTGTCTCTTTGTCTCATAGTCCGATATATATATTATTATTAAGATCTCATAAGCAGTGGTGGCCCAGTGGTATCGGCCGCGACTTACAAGTTGTAGACCGTGAGTTCAAACCCAGACAGGCGCTTTACTTTGTGTAAATTATTTCATCAGCACTGCTCTCAAAACGGTGAAGGAAAACATCGTGAGGAAACCGGCATGTCCTAGAACCAAAATTTCGAAGACATGTGACATCCACCAATCCGCATTGGGCCCTTGTGGTGGATTATGGCCCACACCCTCTCACAAAGAGGAGGCCTGTGCCCCAGCAGTGGGAACATTAAAAGGATGATGATGATGTAAAATGTACCAAAAATCACACCAAAAAATGAATTTGAATTTGATAGGCATCGAAATACACATAAATGAATCGAACACGACCGGAGAGGGATCAGGCGTCGGACCAACAGCTTAACGTGCTTTCCGAGACCGCGAGATCATATAGTCGCAGGGCGGTTACTATAGTTTTTCATTGTCATGTCAACTCTCGCTATAGATTTTTATGATAAGTTTTCTTGATCCAGGGTCGCGCGCGGGAGTGTTTGAAAGAGTGAGCGGCTGTGGTACAGGCAACTGAACTGGGTTTTAGTCAGTAAGAGTCTGACACGCCCTTAGATGATTTCCCACCCCACAAAAAAAAAAGTGACTGTTGAAAGTTTTGAAAAGCCACAGATAATATAATACTAACGTACAGATGCCTCATCCCATACAAAGAAACGGTACCGCCGCCGTAACTACGGGTTTTCGACTTGCACAAGCAACTTTTGTTCTTCGTTCGGGCCCGTCCTCTACACCTCGCTAGATGGTGTTAGCAGCGACGGCTTGCAAGTTGAATGAATTTAAATAAAGTTTTACCAATATTTTCTCACACATTGAGGAATTATTTTATAGTATTTTTGGCACTTCATAACAGTTTTACTGTTTCAAAATGTGTCACTATACAAATTTTAAAGAGGCGAATGGATAAACTCTAAAACTTCAAACAGCGCCACCTATTGGTACAAGAAATATAAATGCCTAAGGATTCGTTAAACAAACGTTTCAATAGGGAGCGTGCAGGAACTATAGAGGGCGCCACATAAATGTCAATGTTAAGTATTTCTACAGTACAAGTTACGGATTTCACTCAATAGATGGCAGTCTACGTTACGCGTTTTGCATGCGTGCATGATGCGTGTGTGTATACATATATGACACAGAAATGACAATGACAAGTTTTTATCGGGTAAAAGTTTCGAATTTACTCCACTGGATGGCACAGACTACGCCGTGCACGTTCCCTATAAACATCTAAATTTGAATTAGGAGCCAATTATTCCACATTTTATGCCTATGGTAGTATATTAAATAAGAGAATACAGTTTTTAACATTTTTTTTTTTCAAAATATTAATATTACTTAAACTTCACTATGAAATAAATGCATATTACGCCATCTATTAAAATTTATTTGAACTAAATTTTCATTGTTCGAGACCCCGTGGAAAAGCAAAACTTTATGGTACGTAACGCAAGCAGTATTAATAACAAATTCTCACCGCAGTTTTGGCAGCTTCAGCGAACTGCCTCTTGGCCATATACAGTCGGAACAAATGTCGAGGTTCTCGAGGGGTACCGTCTGTCTCACCCAGTAGAAACTCAATCAGTCTGCAATAAAAACACCATTCATTACTGTTGAAATTCTCACGACCTATGTTCACTAGTGAGTTCTAAATCCAAAGTTATTTGAATGATCAGTAAATCAGAACTCACCTCCTAGTGAGCCTCTCATCATCACTCGCAGCTACAGCATCAATAGCGATACTAATTGCCTCACTTTCCTCTTCCTCCGACCCTCCAGTCCTCAACAAATGCGACATCGCCTTACTATACTCCCCCGCATGAAAATAAAACTTCCCTGCAAGCAAATGATTCTTCTCCCCTTCAAAATGTAACGCCAAACTTTTGAAATCTTCCGGTCTTGCTTGAGAAGTCTGTATGAGTATCTCTCCATATAAATGCAGTTTCCCATTCTTCCTAGCCAGTTGAAATGCTTCATCATAACATAAAGACATTACTAAGAATTTTATAGCAGAAGTGGGATCATCACTGTTTTGGAAATAGTTCGCTACCATTTTCGCCCCTTGTATAGATTTCGTTTCTTGTACCAAGTTGACTGCTTCGTCAATATCATCTAGTTTGTCCAGATTTAGGCGTATAGCTGCTTCGTAGTCTTGGGCTTTTAAGTAGGATTTTAGAGCATCATGGTATCTGCCTTCAGCTTCTTTTGCTTTGGCATACTGTATATGAATGCTTGGAGAGTTAATCTTTGGGAGTAGGGCTTCAACTTTCAGCCAAGATTTGAGTTTAATGTATAACGATGCGGCTTTTTCCGTATTCCCAGCATGGTCATACAAAGCTGCTGCATGGCTGTACTGTTTCTCTTCTTCTAGCAGTTGTGCGCATTCTTTAACCAGCATGATGTCGTGTGAATGTTTCATAGCGGTTGTTAATCCTCTCATGACATCACCGCATCGTATCGCCATTCGTGCGATCCCTGCCTCACATTTGTCGTTGTGCTCTTTGATTTTAATGTCGTCTGCGTTATCTGTTACTAGGCTGTTCTCGTAGTTTGTTAGGGCTTCGTGGTAGTCTGCACTGTTGGGCAAGAAAAGTAAGCCATTTTATAGAAGTGCAGTGAGACATAAGATCCAAATATCTGGCAAATATGTACCTTACCGTAACTTAAAGCAGTTAAATGAGGGTTAGCTCGCAAGGCGCGGGATGTCGTGACGCTAAGCGCACGTTTTTAGTTATTGATATAATATATAATTTTATATTATTCTTAGGGGATACACATTTTAGTGAGAGAATTTGAATACATCCCGCGGCGTTACTGTGCACGTCAAGGAACGTGGTAGGTCGCGGGTCTGTGTCGCGGCCCTGCTTTGCAACGCGAAACAACTGGTCTCTGCAGCAATGTCGTGTCGCGACACGTCTCGGTGTGAGCTGACCCTAATATCGAGGTTTCTATTTATTTATCGGCGATTTTTTTTTTCAGCCTGAAACCGCGTGCTGCTCTCTAGTACATACGTGAGCTCCAAGTGCTGCGCCCTGTGCAGCGTGATGGCGGGCGCCTTGGCGGGGCAGCTGACGGCCGCTATCTCCGCCGCGCGCGCCCAGTCCCCGCGCGCCGCGTGCAGCTCCAGCGCGTGCAGGGCTCCGGCGGGGCTGCTCTCCAGCCAGCGTGCTGCGGCCTCGCCTTTACACAGACAGGCGCAAAGCGTGCCGCTGCAAGCAACATAATAATGTGGTATAGTAGTATGTTATGGTAGTATGTAGAAGGTTTTTTTTTTATTAGTACAAGCCCGCCACACTATTCCCAAACCACTGCAACTCCTGAAAGCCAAAATCAACAGTGGCGACCACCAGAAAAAAAAGTAAGTATACAGGTATACGTAACAGGGTGTAAAGTCCCGCATCTTCCAAAAGGGAGGATCCACCGATCAGACGGGTGTTGTGTCTGTTGGGCAACTGCCCGAGCTGTTGTATCTGTTCAAATTTATCAGCTGTGTGACGTCAGGTCTTATTGTAGTTCGCATGTGGCGGTATAAATGGTGCTACAGTGGCTAGCAAAACTAGGGACAAAACCGTTACCACACATTGAAAAAGGTTTTTGACGACATTGTAGCTAGTTATTCATCGCTGCCACTGTGGCGAAGTTGTCAACAGCCTCGGACACCACGGCCTGTCATGCAGCCGAAGCGCGAGTCGCATAGCGCGGCACGCGAATATCAACGACATCATTTGACGAGCTGTTGTCACCGCCGACGTTCCAGCTGTATTAGAACCACATGGTCTGGCTCGCGACGATGGTAAAAGACCGGACGGGATGTCGTTATTGCCTTGAAAGTAGGCCTTTAGTGTGGGACGCTACATGTGTCGATAGTCTTGCGCTATCTCATCTTCCTAGTTCGTCGTGCTGTCCCGGTGCTGCCGTTGCGGCTGCAGAGAACCTCAAGCGGCGGAAATATAGCAACCTCCTCGGTTACTACATTTTCGAACCGTTTGGAGTTGAAACCCTTGGGCCGTGGGGTCCAAGTGCTCATTTAGTATTTAAAGATCTATTTAAACGCCTTGTTGACACTTCGCGTGACCTAAGGGCTGGTTTTTTCCTCGGCCAGAGGTTAAGCATTGCCATACAACGTGGCAATGCCGCAAGTCTTTGGGGCACACTTCCAGTAGACAGCGATGCGGAGAAATTTTTCGACGCCAGATTTTAAGTTTTATTTAGTTAGGAGTTTTTGTTTTAAATACGTGCAGTTAGTTAAGTATTTTGTATATTAAGACTAAAATGACCAAATTAGATTACCATTTCCCAAAACAAAAAACATTTAGTTACGACATACAATAGTGTAAAACTTACCACAGAATAGACAAATCCTCAATATGTGAAGCGGCTTCTAGCGCCCAAACCATTGCCACGTCACTCAGTCTCGTGTAGACCCGAATCGCTATACACCGGAATAAACTTATGTCAATAATCAAAAACATTTATTTGAAAAGAAGTCATAAGTGTGAAGTCTCTTCCCCATACTTCTCCATAAGAAACTACTTTTTGGAATGGATAACTAGAATAACTAGGCCTTTGCCCAGCCGTGGGACAGTACGGGCTAGTAATAATAATAATAACTAGAATCAATCATTCAAAAGTGCCTTTTAATAATTATAGAATTTTTTAAGTACTTAATTTTGTCTTGTATTTATCACCATAAAATTGCGAACTTGGATTTATTGTATTTGAAATAATCTATTCATAACTATCGAGAGATTAAAATCACGATATATTTATTATAATCTTACGGTGTCTGCATCCAGTGACACATTCATTTCTTACGGAGAAAATATGTTTAGACGAAAATAGCATCAATTTTAGCGACATCTTCTACAAAAAACTTACCAAACTCCACGTTCAACTCCGCTATAGCAGCCTCCCCCATCTTCCTCCATAGATCCGCTTCATCCACGGCGTCACAGAACAGCCAAGCTTCACTGAATCGTCTCAAAGCCAACAACTTGTCAATATGGCGGCGTTGATTTGCTAGACGCTTCTCTGTATCAGCATCTGCTAGGCCACTTGTGTTGTGGGAGTCTAACGCTACTTTTATTACCCTGGAGGAAAGAGAACCTTAGGTATGTTAAAGGCATCTGACGGGGCCCATTGTGGCCGGTGCCTGCATGCCTAGGGGTAGCGGATAAATTCTGAAAATGAGTTACCGCACCTCTGGGCACTCAGGCAGGGAAGGAACAGGGGTGGGTTTTAGTCAGTAAGAGTCTGACACGCCCTCCGGCTCCGTCCAGAGCGGGCGAAGTCATTGGATGATTTCCTAACCTACAAAAAAAAAGTCGTCAATAGAGCATCCGATACCAGTGCTGCTGAGCTCCTCGATCAGATTATTGACGAACAGACTGAAGAGTTACCCTTTGGGGAAATAGCACAGATGCACCAACACTCTTTACCCTCCAAAAGAAATTAATTAGAATCCTAGTAAACATCCAACAAACTGACAGCTGTAAGCCGAGAAGAGCGGGAGAAGTCATTGGATGATTTCACAACGCTCCAAAAAAAAAAAGGCATGTTAAAGGCATACAGTTTAATTTTGCTTGGTGAAAGCGCCAGGCTAACCCGCGTAATTCAAATTTACACTGACCTGCAAATTGCAAAAACGTATGAAAATTTGAATTACCCGGGTTAGCCTGGCGCATCCCCCTTAAGGCGCTATTAACTGCTAATGACCTTGAGTGGTTAGCTTGCGTGTTCTGTGCTGAGCTCACGTAACTCGTACGTCCACCCAGTAATAGGACTCGCCATCAAGGAGCGCTGTCCGAAATTAGACGCATTACTAATTTATTACACATAAAGTAACAGGTATTAAACTAAAACACTGAAACTAAATTATAATTAATTAAATGATCTTTAAAATGGTGAAGGTTTCATAAAAATACGCTTTATAGTTTTTGCGTGATTCTCAATTTTTTATCCGCGTTAGCTTATACATTTTTACCTTTACAAATTAATTGCACTGTGTTATAAAAATATAATTTCAAATATTCTCAGATCAAATTACGACGGAAATTGTCTAGAGTAACATACATTTTTTTCAAAGAAATAAGACTAGTCGTTAAGACGTGATGTTCAACTAAAAACCATTAAAAGTCGTACAACTGCGCCTAACAAATATGCCTAAGAATAGCGAAGCTTCACTAAACCGTCTCAACGCCAACAACTTTTCAATATGGCGTCGTTGACTGGCTAGACGCTTTTCTGTATCAGCATCCGCTAGGCTACTTGTGATTTGGGAGTCTAACGGGGTGGTTCCACTGAAGCGGAGTTGTGCGGAGACCTGCGTCGAATCGACCAATCACAATGGTTGAAATCCTCATCGCGTCACTCGTCTAGTCTGTGATTAAATAATTCCTGCAAGTCTCCGCTTCAGTAGAAACACACCTTTTTTTTTTTAGGGGGGCGGGTGGGAAATCGTGTAATGACTTCTCCCGCTCTGGGTGGAGCGGGAAGGCGTGTCAGACTCCTACTTACTAAAACCCACCCCTGTTCCTTCCCTGCCTGAGTGCCCAGGGGTGCAGTAACTCATGTAGAGAATTTATCCGCTACCCCTAGGCATGCAGGCACCGGCCACGATGGGCCCCGTCAGTGGTGGCTGACAACATCTCTTTGAGGCGCGCGTGGAACACTACGCACCGTCGACTCACGAGCCTGGTGCTGATCGGACGGCGAGCTACCCACTGCTCGCCGTCCGCAGGCACCCTAAACGCTTCTTTTATTACCCTGGAGGAAATATAACCTTAATTTTGCTTAACAAATATGCCTAAGAACAGCCAAGTTCCAACGTCTCAAAGACAGCATGTTTTGAATAATTATGGCGCCGTTGATTTGCTAGACGCTTCTCTGTGTCAGCATCAGCTAGGCCACGTGTGTTGTGGGAGTCTAAAGCCAATTTTATTACCCTATTGGAAAATTAGACCATATAACCAAAACTCATACTGAAAATTGTCTAATAAATAAATATGGTAAGGGACGTCAAGCTTTACTGAACCATCAAGGCCAACCACTTTTCAATATGGCAACCTTGATTAGCTAAACGTTTCTGTGTCAGCGTCGCCATCGGCTAGACCACTAGTATTGATGGATTCAAACTCCACTTAAATTACTCTATGGAGAAAACAGAACCTTAAGAAGACAACGTAGAGTTGAAAATTGCGTAACAAATAAAGGGAAAGGGGAAACTATTGAGCAAAACATTCTCGATTTGCTCAATAGTTTTAAAGCTAAAAATTTTTCAATATGGCGCTGTTGGTTCGCTGGTCGTTTTTCCGTATCAGCATCGGCTAAGCCACTGGTATTGTGGGAGTCTAACGCCCTATAGAAAAAAATTATACCATATAGCCAAGACTTCAAAGTTGAATATTATTTGGCAAATATGTTAGAGACTGATACTCTTCGCTGAACCACCTATAAGCCAACTTTCAATATGGCATCGTTGATTCGGTAAACGTTTTCCTGTACCAGCGTCAGCTACACCACTCGTATTGTGGGAATCTAACGCCAGTTTTATTACCTTATGAAGGATATTGGTCCCGATTGAAATGATTTATCATATAAATATTTTAGGGACAATTTCAGACGCCGTTGATTAACTGTTTTCTGTATCAGTGTCCGCGTTGGCTAGTGGGACCACACGAATTTTGGGCTTCTAACGACACTTTTTTACACGCATGCAGGAAAAGATACCTAATATACAGGATAAAAAGTTGAATTTATAGTTGATTAGTTGTTCCGGGTCTGGGTATCTTGTGTATGTGAGTTTACATGTTTGTGAACGCACCCACGATACAAGAGTATATTATTCATAGTATTGGGCAAGGTTTTTGTAAAAAAAATAGATTTTAAGGGCAGATTAATTTTGCTGATACGTTATAGGTTCGCGTCCACGTTACAACGTAGTCTCCGTTACAATACAAAATGGCCTAACTAGTTTCTTCTATGGGTTATATCTACTACTTTTGTCCTTTAACAGATTACCTGATCCTGGATTGGATCTAAGGCATCGAATGTGAAAAACAAAATGGAAGATCGTGAGACTTCTAGCATAAAAAACTCCTAGAAATAAGTAAAATAGCCAAAAATATGATCTCCCGTTAACGTAGCTGTAGACGACTCAAGAGAAGAGCCGCTCATAGCGGCGTTGTGCGGGTAGCTCTGTATGTATCACTAGCTTTTGCCAGCGACTTAGCATGGAATTAGAACTTCCCCCTATAAATTATAACCTATATGCTACTCCAGACAGTAATCTATAGCCGTGCCAAATTTCATCCAGGTTCGAGCCATTTTGGCGTGAAAAACAAACATCCATCCAAATAATATATCGCATTTATAATATTAGGATGAAATAGGATATGTTTGTACTCACGATCCTCCGTTAGCGTAGCAGTAGACGTCTCCGGAGAATAGTATGAGCGGTATTTGCGCGGCCGAGAGCGGCGTGATCCGTACCAGGTCGATGTGCGAGCCGTTGATAGAATTCGCCGAGTAGTAGTACGTCTCTATGGAATCATCTGTGTAGATTATAAACACGTTGCGGTCTGAGAGGCAGATGTCCCAGATTATGCCCCTAGAAAGGTAAAAATTAATAAATTCATTTCATTTTAATGTATAATTTAAAAAATATAATTAATAAATAATCGACCACAATGGTATAAATAACCCAATTTGAGCCGGGAAGTTCGGACAGAATTCCATACATATTGCAATTGTAAAATCGAGTTTGACAGGTTTTAAAACGGTCAATTATGTGAGGCGTCGATGTTACAGATACGCTACATGGAATATCGCATTAAAGCAAGTATTATACGAGATCGAGTTCAAGAGCGGGATCATCGAGAATAACAATACAATAAGCACGATGGATGCTGCCTAAACTTCGAAGTGCCCATAATGTCCCATCATCACTTCAGTCCTGTGCGTCTCGAATCCATCGGCTACCCGCGACCCTCACCAGGTCATCAGTCCACCTTGCTGATGCATTATATGCTTGCTGCGTTTTCCGGTACGCGGTTGCCACTCCAGAAATTTTCAGCCCCATCGACTATCTGTTCTGCGAGCACAGTGTCCTGCTATCACAAATGTCCTTTTTTTTGCCATGGTGGAAAATCCACATGGATGTCCTTCGCCTGAGGCAGGCGAATGGGTCTGTCAGACTTTTACTGACTAATAACCACCCCGGTGTTCTTTCCCACACTTAGGCCAGAGATCATGAGAACTAGTACGCCTTCTATGATCCCCGGCTATGCGGGCCACCTCAATCACATGTCCTGCTTTAACCTAATTGTGCTTTTGGATAATTATAGCAAGAAAGAAAATGCCTATCAAATTCAAATTCGATATTTTTAATTCAGACCAAGGGATCCATATAATGTTGGTATGAACTTAGCCTATGTTAGTAAACTCAATAACTTAAAAATACAATAACTATACATTAATTGGCCGCATGAACATGTGCACATACATGTCTGCCCGCCCAGAGCCTGATAAACGGTCCATCAACCTTGTCCGCCAGTGTAGCTAAAATATTGTTCGGGGTACCCCTGAATCGCCGCAACATCGATGCACACCGTTTGCGCATGATGGCATGAAGTCATCTATTCGCGCTTCCATAAACATGCCCGATGCATTGCAAAACCGAGGGAGCCCCAACAATATCCTCAGCGCATTATTGTACTGCACGCGCAGAGCGTTATGCCTAGGGGTAGCGGATAAATTCTGAAAATGAGTTACCGTACCCCTGGGCATTCAGGCAGGGAAGGAACAGGGGTGGGTTATAGTCAGTAAGAGTCTGACACGCCATCCAGCTCTACCCAGAGCAAGAGACGTCATTGGATGATTTCCCAACCACCCAAAAAAATAAAAACGCGCAGAGCGTTCTTCTGCGTATACCTAACCAACAAGCTGCTCGAGTAAAACGACTGGTAGTAGGCTCTGAAGAGCGTCAGTTTTACTTCGTCAGTGCACCGCGCAAATCTGCGGGAAAGATATTGCATCGGGCTGCCAATGCCCTGCGCTCTATTTTTTATTTTCGATAGGCACGCGTTTGACCACTATCTCACCTGATGGTTAGCGATGATGTGGTCGAAGATGGAGCACACTTGCCTAGAAGTAACCTATTCACTCTTGACTTAAAGACTCCCAGGTTGTAGCTATCAGGAAACACAGACTCCGGTAGGGAATTCCACTCCCTAGCTATACGCACAATGAATGTTTTCTCAAAAGCTCTTTGTGCGTATGGATGGGCTGTCCACCATGAACCGGTGGCACTTCGCCGTACGTCTTGTGGTCCGTTGATGAAACGGGATTGGCGGAATCAAATGATGCAATTCCGTCGCACACACCTATCAGAGTGGCAGCGCTGAAATAGTTGTTTTGAACTGCAGCAACTCACTTAACGTCGCCAGTAGCGGTCCTGTTGAGCGCGCACACGTCGTCGGCGGCGGGGCAGTACACGTGCACGCGGCGGCGCTCGTCCACCACGCATGCGCGAGCGCCGCCGATGTCGCAGTACACGCCGCGCACGCCGCACACGTGTCGGTAACGTGCGCACGTGCGCCACTCCTCTACACCGAAGTATTCGATGTGGCCTTGCTGGTGGACGGCAGAAAGACGAAAGCAGTTGCAGCCAGGGCCTGCAGTCTCGACATTGATAGCGATCGCTACGTCGTCCTAACGATTGGTCGCTACGTCGGAAAAATAATTGGTTTTCTTGAAATATGTACAAAGACCAGCAGATCAGTTGATCAGTTTTCATGAAAAATAGTGTTTGCAAGTTAAAAATTACGCCCTCTCTGTACATATTTCAAGAAAATCAATTATTTTTCCGACGTAGTGACAGATCGTTAGGACGTAGCGATCGCTATCAATGTCGAGACTGCAGGCCCAGATCAATAATAGCTGTAGTACTCGCTTCTTTGGTTTGTGGGCGACAGTGTTGCCCGATCAAAATACCCATTCAGCGCTAAAAGCGATTTAAAAAGCGCTACATGCCGCGCTAAATTTAATCGCTAATTGTATAAAAAAATCACAAAATAATAATTATCATAATCGTACACATACATCTTATCATGAAAACTCGGCTAAAACAGAATAAAAATTATAATAATATTTTCTACACAACTCGAAGGGTCAACTTGATTAATATATTAATTTCTCTTTGATCTTTCAATTTATATTTTTCAGATTTTCCAATCATGCGTAGGACATCACTTGGAAGCTGATAATCATAGCAGAATGGAATTAATTGTTTTTAATTGACAGAAAAATAAAGACACATATTTTTGAATCACCTAAAACATGTGAAATATTTGTGTTACACCTTAGAAATCAAAAAGCGCTAAATTATCCGAAGGCCGCTAAAATATTTAGTCGCGCGCTAGGCACATCAAAAACCGCTAGATCTAGCGCCGAAAGCGGTAAAATGGCAGCACTGGTGGACGAGAGGTTCGAGCCGAGAATAAATTAAAGACCGAGTGAAATACACCCCACTCGTGCGTGGCGCATTCCCAAACTTCTATGTATGGCCTCGTAGACCAATTTATTTTTCAACAGTACTTAGTGCCTCCATAGACGGACTGCTTGGAGCAGTCAGTGCTGACAGCTTCAAGCGGTCGCTGTTGGGCGATCTGCAGTTCATTTGCAGTTGCAGCTAAAAATGCACTGACTCATCCAAGCAGTCCGTCTCTGGAGGCCTTTACCTACGTGAAAACTTACTCCTACCCACTGAATAGAAAAAACAAGTGGAAGTGCCCACGCAGCTATCCGGCGCGTGTCACAATTATGCGGCAAACATGTAAAATAATAACAACCTTCGTCAGTTGTAATAAGTCTTAATTTTGTATAAACAACAAATAAGCTTTTCGTCAAAATTAATTTACTGTTCAGACAATATTAAGACTTATTACAACTGACGAAGGTTGTTATTATTTTACATATTTTTCCGCATAATTTTGACACAGGCCGGATAGCTGTGTGGGCACTTCCACTTGTTTTTTCTATTCCGTGCTCCTACCCCTACCGCTTTAAATGAAGCGTACTTCGCATTAGTGCGGCACAGTGCGTCGCCCAGCCCCCGTCACAATTTATAATGATTATTGTACAGTCTGGTGGCGCGACAGACCCCACAGATCGCGCGGCAGCAATGCCACCCTTTACCCACTTGCATTTAAATGTACTATAACCAGCTCACTGTAAAACAAAAATCCCTAGAGGGAAGATAACTAATTTCCTAGTGTTTAAAGTTGCTTTGGGTGCTGTCCCCAAAGTTTTGCAGATTTTTATTCTTGGAAATGTACCTTGCATGGTGTCAGAACCGCATATTTTTGAAGTGAAACTTCTTTAGAATCGTTGTGATTTCAAACCGGATGCAACGGAAAAAACGACAGGTAAGAGACACAAATACAAAAATGTGTAGGATGAAGCCAGGAAAGAATGAGACAGAAATATACATGCTATTTTATATTATCGCCTCTTGTATCATTTGTTGAAACTGAAAATATGGAACTTGAGCAATAGATTATGTAACATATGTTAAATAAAATATAAAATATCTTTTAAAATTAATCAAAATACTTTCATTTTTAAACTTTGTAATTATCCTACCCTGTTATATATCTCGCGCACCTGTACGAGTGGCGCGAGGAGGCTAAACGCCGGGGCGAAACTCCGCTGCCGCGACAACTCGCGGCTCGGCGGACAGAGCTCCGGCAGGATCTCATGGTGACATGGAGAGAGCGACTGTCGCAACCCAGCGCTGGGCACGCCACCATCGAGGCGGTAGTGCCCCTCTTTGAGGAGTGGCTGGAGAGGCGCCATGGCGCCCTCACCTTCCGCCTGACGCAGGTGCTCACCGGACATGGCTGTTTCGGGAAGTACCTGTGTCGGATCAAGGCGGAGGTGACCCCTGCGTGTTTCCACTGCGAGGATCGCCCAGTGGACACGGTGGAGCATACGGTGGAGGTTTGCCCCGCCTGGGCAGAACACCGCCGTGTCCTCGTGGATGCGATGTACGGAGCGAGAGGGAATGGGGGGCCGTCTCCTCCTTCTGCGAAGCAGTAATGCTCGCGAAGAGGGAGGCGGCACACGTTAGGGAGACTCAACAGAGAGAGAGTCGCCCTAGCGCCTCCAGCAGCAGCCGTCGCAGGAGACGCCAGGGGCTGCGAGACGATCTCCGGCCACCGTAGACCCGGGCCTGCGGACGGCGAGTAGCGGGTAACTCGCCGTCCGATCAGCACCAGGCCCGAGAGTCGACGGCGCGTAGTGTTCCACACGCGCCTCAAAAAGTTGTCAGCAAAGGACGGGGCCTGCCACGGCCAGTGCCTGCCCGGGGGTGGAGGATAAATTCGAAAGAGTTACCTCGCCCCCGGGCGCGTAGGGCAGGGAGGAACAGGGGTGGGTTTTAGTCAGTAAGAGTCTGACACGCCCTTCCGCTCCACCCCAGAGCGGAAAGAGTCATAAGATGATTTCCCACCCCCAAAAAAAAAAAAAAAAAAAAAACCCTGTTATATATATTCATCTCATTCTTTTGTCGATTTACTGAAGTTTCGCTTCTATCGTGTGTGAATCGCACACACACCTTTTTTTCCAAGATTATATTAATTCAAGACTAAAGACAAGAATGGATAAAGTGAGAAATGAGTACATTAGAGGTAGTTTAAAAGTGGAGCCAGTGCCAGATAAGTTGAAAGGGAACCGCTTATCTTGGTATGGTCATGTGAAGAGGAGGAATGAAACACATGTAACTAAAAGAGTTATGAATATAAATGTGGATTAATGGAGAGGGAGAGGGAGGCCAAAGAAAAGATGGATGGATTGTATGAGGAGTGATATCAAAGAAAAGGGAGTTAGTGATACAGTGACGGCTGACAGGATAGAATGGAAGGTAAAGACGCGTTGCGCCGACCCCAAATAACATGGGATAAGAGCAGGAAGATGATGATGATGCCGACGATCAGAAGTAATAAAAACCATGTAAGACACTGGCCAAGATTGTGACAAGACAGTAAAAACTAGAATAATGATACTTACATCAGTGACAAATATAAAGAAGTCACTAGTGAGGTGTATGTCGACGATCTTAGTTCCAGCCATGTGTGGCTCGGGGAACAATATGGCTTCCTTTTCCGGCTGTGTCGGGTCCACTTGATCGATCTGAGTACAAGAAACAGACCACATCATACTTACTAGCAGAAGAGGCTGTTAATCATAATCACTGTATGTCATTTTGATCACACGTCAAGGGCCCTGGAACACACAGGCAACTGAAGAAATACGGGTCCCGCTCCACCCAGAGCAGGAGAAGATTTGCCACACTCAAAAAAAAGTCCATGTCGACCAAATTCCTTACCCAACTTCCAAGGCATTATGGTTACACCGTCTGGTTTCTTTCCATCGTCACGTGCTAAGCAATTGGGTTCTAAAGCAGCTGTCACCACCGGGGTATGATTTTAATGGCGATTTTAATCAAAAGTTTTATAAGATCAGATTATTGTACCTACTGTATTTTTTGTGAAATCTATATAGGCTATCTTCAACCAACATCCTAATAAATCTTTAGGGTTGTCACTCACCGCATGCAACATAGCCCGTCCCTGGAACAGCGCAGCAGCATACTCCCCGGCTAGCGTGATGACGTCAATAGGCGCCGGATACTGCTTCCGCGCCGCGGCGCCACCCGCCAGCGTGTAGAACCACGCCAGCGTGCCCGCGGCACAGCACACGTGAGAACCTCCTAACGCTATCACGCTTGGCTCTGTGGGTAGCGTGTAGGTGGCCAGGGCTGTTGGTTCCGCTAAGAATTTTGAAGATATAATTCCTATGATTTCTACTTCACATATGCACTAGGTAGTGTTAATAACAGATACAATAAGCCACTACAGCGGTTACACACGCCAGCGTGCCCGCGGCACAGCACACGTGAGAACCTCCTAGCGCTATCACGCTTGGCTCTGTGGGTAGCGTGTAGGTGGCCAGGGCTGTTGGTTCCGCTAAGAATTTTGAAGATATAATTCCTATGAATTCTACTTCACATATGCACTAGGTAGGCAGTGTGCCCGAAGCAGAGCACACGTAAGAACCTCTGTGAGCTATCACGCTTGGTTCTGTGGGCAGCTTCTAGGTAGCCAGGGCTGTTGATTCTGATGAGAATTTTGAAGACATACTACCTTGTACACTGGACAGCAAATAAACCGAGCCACTCGCTACCTAGGCACTCTAATTCGATTTTCTCAAAAACTAAAAAACCTACAATTATCAAAGTTGTACCTACATAAAGTGCGTTTCATGGTGATTAAAATGAAAGGAAACTCATTGGGTTTAATCAATATTTCAGTGTTTATTAAGGATATTACAAAGAAGAGTCGTTTTCCAGCCGTGACAATCGTTAGTAATGATAAAGAAAAAAAAAAAAATTAAAGCCAAAAACAAAGATAAAATCAAAAAAAAGTTTTTGATCAATATTCCGTATTCCCTCCCCTTGCTCGGATAACTGCCAGCATCCTTGTATTCATCGACCTTACGAGCCTGACGATAAAATCTTGAGGAATTGTATTCCACTCCTCTTCAATTGCGATTCGCAGCACTGGAAGCCTTGTTGGAGCAGGTACCCGGGCTCGAACCCGACGTTTCAGCTCATCCCATAAGTGTTCTATCGGATTCAAGTCCGGGCTTCGAGCTGGCCAGTCCATCGTACGAATGCTGACGTCGCGTAGATACTGGGTCACCACATGAGCAACATGAGGCCGTGCATTATCATGCATCAATTGCATATCCTGTCCGATATATCCTGCGTAAGGTACCACATGGTCTGCGAGGATTTCAGTAATGTAGCGATGAGAAGTCAGTCCACGTGTACGGTCCGTCGGTTCGATGAAAACTAACGCTGTATGTGCTGTTAACGAGATGCCGCCCCAGACCATTACAGATCCTCCACCATAAGCAACAGTTTCCTCGATGCAACACTGAGAATAACGTTCTCCAGGGCGACGATATACTCTCTGACGTCGATCACTTCCATGTAGACTCACCCTGGTCTCATCAGTGAAGAGTACATTACTCCACTGCTCTAATGTCCAATCCCTATGCTCTCGAGCAAATTCAAGTCATGCTCGACGGTGTGCTACCGTCAATGCTGGGCCTGTTGCAGCTCTTTTTGGGGTCAGGTTCCGTTCAGCAAGTCTCCTTCTGACGGTATCTGAATTTATGACCACTTGGCGTTCGTCACGCAGACTTTGTTGGACTTGAACTGCGTCGAGGTGGCGATTTCGCAGAACAGTAAGGTGGATATAACGATCATCTGCTGCTGATGTAGCCCTAGGTCTGCCCGTACCTGGACGGCGATCGAATGCTCCAGTCTCTAGGTATCGTCTGTAAACTCGTTGCACCGAAGATCTGCTGATTCGAAGCCTTCGAGCGACTTCACGTTGCGCAATGCCTGCTTGAAGTAATGCTACAGCTTCAGCTGCTTCCTGAGGTGTTGTATCCATTAGTAATCGAAAAAAGTAGCAAAAACACACGCGTCTGAGCAAACGATGGACAAAAACTAAAGAAATGATAAGAAATATCCGACTACCCTCATTGTAGAGAAAAAGAACGCTAATTTCAAACAGAGCAAATCGTTAGCATTGTGTTTGTTGCTTGATTACAATGTGAGTTGACGGTACTTTCGAATTAATTTGTAGTCATTTTAATCACCATGAAACGAACTTTTTGTAGGTATAACTTTGATAGTTGTAAGTTTTATACTTTTTGAGAAAATCGAATCAGAGTTCCTAGGTAGCGGGTGGCTCGGTTTATTTGCTGACCAGTGTAGATTCTACTACACATATCAACTAAGTAGTGTTAGTAACAGATGTAATAAAAGCTACTATAGCGGGTAGCACCACACGCCAGCGTGCCAAAAGCAGATCAAACGTAACTCACGCCAAAAGCTATCACTCTTGGTTCTGTTGGTAGCGTGTAACCCTAGCGGGTCGATTTCGAAAAAAAAAAATGTAAAGATACGGCTGGACACAAAAATAGCGCTGCAAGACTCTTACATCGGGGCGTACGAAACGCTCGGTCCTACACTAAGTATTATTTCTGACACATCCAAGCTGAAGCCGTACAATAAAACTTACATTTATTAACAGGTTCCGGCTCATCTCCAACAGCGATGCACTGATACACAGTCGCCTCAGTAAGACTAGTGAGAGTGATGACCCTGGTGCCGTACGCTGCATACAGCGGCGGCAGGGCAGTCACGTACACGTTCAGATACGCCCGCCCGGCCGTGGCGAGCAGACGTCCGTCTGAGCTCCACGAGCAGCGCTCGGCGCCACCTGCGGGCATCACTGAGCCTGATACCTCGCCGTTGTTCCATAGCGCTATTAGTTTTAGTCTGGAAGTGAAGATAGTTTGCCTCTGATTAAAGTTTTGAAAAATAAGTGAGAAACAATTCAGTTTTTACTTTGAACTAAAGCGGATAAACCCTCTGTGAACTCCCTGATTTTCCATTCAGCAGAACTCTTCACCAATAGGTTGAAGAACTACAAGGGACCAACCCACTGTTCTTACCCCTATCCAAGAAGTCTGCTTACAGTCTATATGGCCCTATTATCAACTTAGCCAGTACAGCAACTCAGCTTTCAGTCCATTTGTCTATTTAAATGAAAAAAAACTGTTTTACAAAAAAAAACAACCGACTTCCAAAAAAAATACACTAAAAATTAAAAAATAACTTTAATTTCGGAAGTCGGTGTCAAATAACGAAGAAGTAAAATACAAACAATTTTTTTATTTTTCACTTTTTAGTTGTTATACCCCAGAACTAAAAACCCCAATAACAAGGAACGTGGAATTTCAACATTTGGAAAACACCAAAACGTCATCGAGGTATACGTATTTTTAACCGACTTTCGGAAAAGGTTCTATGTTCGACTGTATGTTTTTTTTTTTTTTATGTATGTCCGCCGATTTCTCCGTCAGTTGCGGACCGATTTTCAAAATTCTTTTTTTATCCGAAAGAATATACTCCCCAGGTGGTCCCATATGAATTTTATCGAAATTGCTTAAGTGCTTTTTGAGAAACTGAACAAAAACGAAAAATAGGTTTACCTCGATGACGTTTTGGTGTACTCCAAATGTTTAAATTCCACGTTCCATGTTATTGGGGTTTTTAGTTGTGGGGTATAACAACTCAAAAGTGAAAAGTAAAAAACTTTTTTTAAAAAAAAAACAACAGACTTTCAAAAAAAATACACTAAAAATTAAAAAAATTACTTTTATTTCGGAAGTCGGTGTCAAATAACGAAGAAGTAAATTACAAACTATTTTTATAATATAAATTTTTTCGTTTTAGTTCAGTTTCTCAAAAAGCGCTGAAGCAATTTCGATAAAATTTATATGGGACCACCTCGGGAGTATATTCTTTCAGATAAAAAAAGAGTTTTGAAAATCGGTCCACAACTGACGGAGGAATCGGCGGACATACATAAAAAAAAAAACATACATACAGTCGAATATAGAACCTCCTCCTTTTTCGAAAGTCGGTTAAAAAAGAAAGCGTAAGCCTATTTAAATAAAGAAAAATAAAACTCTTGTCAACTTACTGTCCATCCCCACAAGAAGCTGCCAACCCCTTACAAACCGCCACATCAGTCAGATTCTCCTTATGAGTCTTCACCATGAACAGCTCGTCACCAACCTCCTTTATATGTGTAGATATGGCTATGATGTACCCAGCACTGAATCCTATGAGAATGTAGCCATCTCCATACCATTTGTACGTGACTATGGAGCCGTAGCGCTGTTGAAACGCTAGCTCTACTGGGTTCTCTGGATTAAGTAGGTTGTATATGTATAATGTTCTTTTGCCGACTACTAGGCTTATCTGGAACGGAGATGTGAAATAAGATTGTGCCGGAACTAATGAACTAACTAGAGTGACGGATAGACAAGTATGACGCGTAAATGCGACAAGTTTATGACAAACATTTCGTCGACTAAGTCCTTTTTTTTTGCATCCCCTGTTCCTTTCCTGCCCTGAATGCCCAGGGGCGCGGTAACTCTGTTTCGAATTTATCCACAACCCCTGGGCAGGCATCGGCCATGACGATCCCCGTCATGTTTTGCTGACAACTCTTTGAGACGCGCGTGGAACACTACGAGCCGTCGACTCTCGGGCCTGGTGCTGATCGGACGGCGAGCTACCCACTACTCGCCGTCCGCAGGCCCGGGTATCGACTAAGTCCTACTTTGGGGTACAGACATTTCTAACAGTTGAGATTTTTAGCGCCCATATAAATTGCCAAGAGCATGTTGGTCTGATTAATAGACTAACATAATCAGCCTTGTAATGAGGAGAGGGAATGGACCGTACGCGGGCCCAGTGCGGGTTGGTGAATGTCATGTCTTTGAATTTTTGGTTCTGACACATGCTGGTTTCCTCAGCAGCAGCAGTTTGAGAGCAGTGATGATAAAATAAATTACTCAAAATATAGCGCCTGCCTGGGTTTGAACTCACAACCTACAACTGGTAAGTCGGAACCGTTACCACTGGACCACCACTGCTTATATGTATATATTAATAAGACTGTGTCAGTGGAATTCCCTACCGGAGTCTGTGTTTCCTGATAGCTACAACCTGGGAATCTTTAAGTCAAGAGTGAATAGGTTACTTCTAGGCAAGCGTGTTCCATCTTCGACCACATCATCGCTTACCATCAGGTGAGATGGTGGTCAAACGCGTGCCTATCAATAATAAAAAATAAAAAAAAAAACATCTAGAAAAAAAACTGGCCAAGTGCGTGTTGGATTTCGCACATTAAGGGTTCCGTACCATGTATTGGTATTTGATAATAAAGTATACGTACTAATAAACATTATCACCAAATTTCAAGTTCATGGGTCAATGGAAGTTAAAAAATTCTACGTAACAAAATTTTGTGGCAGACGACGGACGGAGACGTGAGTGACAACAATAGTGCTCCGTTTGGACCCTTCGGGTACAGAACCCTGAAAAATTTGGTTACTGTTATCGATGGAAAGAACAATAAATTCGACGGTCATAAGACGTTAGACGGTGCTTTTCTATCATTTTGCTCTCATGCTACGCCGGCGCCCGGGCGGTTCGCAAGTATTATATAACTTCAAGAACTCACAGTATTCTCTCCAGCAGCTCTTTCATCAGTCTTCATCTCTGAGAACTGCAGATCATTAGGAGCGTCCCTCAGAGGTATCATCCTCAAGGTGTCCCCATCAGAGTTGTTAATGGACAGACTCTTGTCCTCTGAAGCTAACACCAAGATGCTGTCCTTGTTCCATTCTGCACATGTGATCTTCTTGGTGTGTTTACCTATTATTGGTATTCTCCTGAAAGTTCAAAATTTAGGGTTTGTGTAAATGAAGTCTTTTTAAAATATTGGCACATGTGGATTAGATTATTTAGATATTATAATATTATCTTTAGGTCGAGAGTGAATAGGTTACTTCTAGGCAAGCGTGCTCCATCTTCGACCATATTTTTACTTACAGATAGTGGTCAAACGCGTGCCTATCAATGATAAAAAAAAATACATAAAATAAGGTCGGGTTAGTTACATCATTTATACTGCAGAACAACTGATTTGACTGGACTTATTTTTATGATTTTTTGGATTTGTCTCCACCCCGACTAGTAGAATAAGTATTGAAATATGAGAAAGATTCAAGAAAAAAATTAATTACAAAGAAAATTGATTTTTTTATAAATTTTGTATGGAATGGTTTTTTCGATGAAATCTCAAGTTAACACAACATTTACTGATTCTGAGGCGGTACGAAGTTTACCAGGTCAGCTAGATAACTACAAATTATAATGAAGTTCAATAGCCAAACAACCAGACCAGCATTATACCAAGTGGTTTATTGGTCATTAAATTTTTATAGTTGCATTTACTACTGTCCCACCACTAGCCCCTCCCTACTCTCCTCCCCCCTCTAAACAAAGCTCAGCATAAGCACCATCTATCCATCATGGCCAGTGTTAAGGTCTGTATGAATAAGGGGGCATGTCTATACTGAGTGTAACAGTGTTAAATACTCCTTTTACCAATAAAAATTAACAACTATCTTCAAGAAAGTCCATCTGCCATACTAATTTTGGATCAGCTGATGATGACTTTGTGCGGATGAATCCGATTTTGTTTTTGGGAATGTACTCTAACTTCCTTAAAAAAAGTTGTTCATTTCAATGGACAGAAGTAGCATCTAAAATTGTTCACCTATTTCTGTTACACACTGTACATTTCTGTTACACACTGTATTGCCAAAAACAGGGCACATATCCATACTTAGACTTGAATCATTTCTCTTTCACAGACAAAAATATTTTTACTTAGTTGTATGGTGATTATACAGCGCCAAATTTACATTAACTTCCTTAAAGAAAGTTGTTCATTTCCATGCACAGAAGTAGTATCTAAAATATGACCATCCATTTCTGTTATTCACTGTACATTTCTGTTACACACTGTACATTTCTGTTACACACTATACATTTCTGTTACACACTGTATTGGACAAAAATATTCTTACTTAGTTGTATGATGATTATACAGCGCCAAATTTCCTTTCTGTGTTCCAACAGCCAACAAAGGCTCTCCATAAGCCCATGCAATGCACGATGGTGGTTCTCGTAACCCTGTCTCTATGTTTATGCGCTTGTTAGCATGGCACTCCCATAACAATACTGTGTTGCTGTTTGGTGTAATGATGGCTAAGTAGTCACCATCCTGATCCCATTCCATACCAGCACAGAGTCTGAAAGAGTTTATAATTATTTTAATCAGTTTTCTGATTTCCGGAACCCTGTGGTGCTAGACAGTTGGGAGTGGGCCGAAGTCAACTCGCAGAGGCCCCTTAGACGATTTTTATAAAATGAGGCATCCACTGAAAATGATCCCTGAATGCGCTTTACAAGTGCACCCAAGGACAACCCTTGTTTGTTGTTAAACTATTGCAAAATATGGAATACAAATATATTGGGCTATGGTTTTGGGAGGCTAAAGTGAACTGGTTACCAAGAACTATTGTAAAGACTAAGGCCCTACCTGAACAATGTTATTAAAATAAATATAATTATAAATACGGTCAAATTGAAAACCTCCTCCTTTTTTTGTCATTGGTTAAAAAAGGCAGGGGGTGATTTGCACATTCAAAAATAATTATCATCAGTAGGTATTGTTTCTATTTTTTGTGGAGATCCTTATCACCAAGCTAAATCACTGAGAAACAGTGTTTGGAGTGTTTTATCATATTATTTAGACATTCCAGTAGTAAGGTAAATTTAATGTTCCCACATAATAATTTAAAAAAAATGGCATGACTTTTGTTTTGTCTGCTAAAATAATTATTAAAACCAGTCACTTCTCCTTATCAAGGTTTAACAAAGTTGGGTCAAGTTTTAGTTCAATTCATAAATTAAATCTCACCCTTGCAGCTTCATTCTTTCCATCAGCTGGCCAGTTCTGTCATGTATGGCTACAGTGGCATCTGTTCCAGTTGTGGCCAGCAATGAGTGAGACTCTCCTTTCTGCCACATAAAGTACAGCTCACCCAACCCATGGGGCTGTTCTATGGTGTAAAGCAGCTGGAAATATTTTGGAAAATGTTCTTAATTAAGTTTATAAAGAAAATCAAACTCAAAATGAATCATGAGACCATATTTTCCATAAAAGGGCTTAAGGCCTAAGGGCAACATGAAATTCTTCACTGTATTTAGTGATAACTTTAAGTGATTGACAGAATTATTGTTTTTCTATGTAGACATGTAGATGAAAGCCTGCTGATCTTATTAGAATCAATTACTTACTTTAGGCGAAGTCATTTCTCGGCAGTTTTTTTATCCTCCACTCAAAATATTTAGAATTAATGGAATCTCAAGCCAGTTATTCTTCTATGGGAATGAATTGAATATTATACGAAAATTAAACGTAAATATATTTTTGTTGTTGTTAGTATTTCGTTGCTTGGCAACCTATCAAAATGAACGATTGTACGCAAGATATGTTTCCGAATTTCTGATTCTGAACTAGAATAGATCTGATGTTTCATATTTTTGTGTTTTTATCTTGTGATTATTTAATTATAATGACGAAAAATAAAATGGAATTTTCTTATTTTTTGTATTTTTTTGAACGAACAATTTTTTTTTTTTTTAACAATTGTGACTACGCCACTGGCTTGGTTACAAGACCTTTAAGCCAAGTCATAATTTGATCACTATCACTTTTTCTGTTTCCCCATTAGAATGCAGATGTTACACATTCTAATGTATTTTGCAGTATTTGGCAACAAATGTGTCGAGTCAACCTTCTTGGCAAACTTCGCTGAGTTAGTCTTTACTACAATAAAATTCTCAGCTCCATTTTACCGAAATCGCGCCTGTTTCAATGATTCTACATATTGTCCAGTTGCGTACACACTTGAGACATAAAACTACACCAATTTTACATCACAATATCCACTAGGAATCAATAAGCGAATAATTAAAACAGCTACTGAACTTTACTCGAGAAAATCCCGCCAAAACCCGTTATGATAAATGTAATACCACCTTATGTGAGAATTGACAAGTTGAAGCTCGTATTACAAAGTGTATTATCTATAGTTGTGACTTTTGCGAGTGCCACGAAATTTTAAACTCTTTGAGTGCGACATTATACGAATATACGGCATATATTACTCTTTGTATACGGGCAACACCAAAGACTACTGGGCAACACTTGGTGGGTTTGTTCGCATAAATCTTTTGGACATCCGTCATAGATGATCAAATTTTGATCAAATTTCTTTGACGGATGCCCATTACACTTGTCCAATTTCTTTGTCCAAGATTTTACGAAGTCTGTGAAAATGGAGGAACGTGGAGCAAATTTATGTGCTGCTATTATCAAATTAATATCGATTTTGATGACACATTTGATTAAGTCGTCCTACTTCTTTGATCAAACTCACATTGGACAAAGATATAAGATAAATATATCCACTGTCAATGTCAAGCTGTTAGCCTGTTACAACGTGCCTGTTTTAGGAAATGCCTATTTGTTGATCCTGTAGAGGCTTGTAACTCGAAACGATGATGAGGACACTTGGTAGTTATTATTGAAACGCGGGTTTGTGTTGAATACTTTCTATATTTAACAATCAATCTCCCAGTTTTCTCCTGTCGTGACGTCTGTCACAGAATGACTCTGTCAAAAGGCCGAGGTACAATGCATGGCAATAGTTAGTGCCGTAACAAAAGTAGATGTGACGTTAGGAAACGACACACTGTCACTGATGTGGCGTTGATTGACTGTATCCTCGTCACTCGATAGCATTATCATGTACATGTATACATTTACCTGAATAGAATAGTGCACTTTGCTAGAAATTATTCCAAAATAAACATATCCGTTGGTACTAGTGAAACAAGGCGTAGTAATAATTGTAATAGCCTGGAGGGCTAAACTTCAACCACTTTGATACAGCCAATCTCACCAGAGCCGCAAGTACTACGCAGATACGGGAGTACTACCAGGGCCTGCAGTCTCGACATTGATAGCAATCGCTATGTCCTAACGATCGGTCGCTACGTCGGAAAAATAATTGATTGTCTTGAAATATGTACAGAGACCAGCAGATCAGTTGATCAGTTTTCATAAAAAATAGTGCTTGCAAGTTAAAAATTACGCCGTCGCGTCGCTGTACATATTTCAAGATAATCAATTATTTTTCCGACGTAGCGACAGGTCGTTACGATGTAGCGATCGCTATCAATGTCGAGACTGCAGGCCCAGCTCTCTGGTTAATGATATACAGTTGCCTAGATTAAGTAGGTCATCTCATTGAAACATGCAACCTGGCATAAAACTTTCGTAATAATAGTCCTCCTGAATCCTGACCACTAGAAATTTATACAAAGATAAATTTCATTAAAATTCAACGTCGGTTTCATTAGCGCACGGATTTACAGAGAAATGTTTACCGTAAATAAACGTATTTTCTTTCTTTCTAAGATATGATATCTACCCTGAGGCCATGGCTTGGGATGGCGGACTGCGAGGAGTTGTGCAAACCACCCCAAGATTATACTTATCTTTCAGCCCGTAACTGCAGGCTGTCCTCTACCTTCATGGTTGGCAAAATTAAATCTAAGCTCTTCGAGCGTGGGTGCTAAAATTTTCGAGTTCACTACGTTCGCATTTTCATACTCGATGTTTTTATAATAATAAGTATGTATGAGCCAGCAAAGAAACTTTTATTTCTATTCTATACGGGCAGTAAAAAGAGAATGCTATCCGAGTAATGCCACTGAAATTTTTGCGTTCTTATTCTCATTATTATAATGATTGTATTGAGAAGGAAATCTAGCCTTTATGAGAAGGAATGTCGTTGCTATATCGACCCGCATAGGTAACTTAGACACGAGCCCCATTCTTCTCAAATAGGCGTAATATTTTATAATAGTGTCTACTTGATACTATGATTGTAGAAGAATGCTCCCAGCGATCGAACTTCTGAAGTTTCATGATTACCGTAGATGTTTTTTTTTTTTTTGGTGGTGGCAAATCATCCAATGACTTCTTCCGCTCTAGAGTGGAGCGGAAGGGCGTGTCAGACTCTTACTGACTAAAACCCACCCATGTTCCTCCCTGCCTTGAGTGCCCAGGGGCGAGGTAACTCTTTCGAATTTATCCTCAACCCCGGGCAGGCATCGGCCACGACGGGCCTCGTCGTGTTTGCTGACAACTCTTTGAGGCGCGCGTGGAACACTACGCGCCGTCGACTCTCGGGCCTGGTGCTGATCGGACGGCGAGTTACCCACTACTCGCCGTCCGCAGGCCCGGGTATTAAATCGTAGATTTTTTATTCAGAACAATCATTTTATTTTTTATAGATGGCAAACCACAAACGTTGCAATGTCAAATGCAAATATCAAATTTGTGTCAATGTCAAGAGGCTCATGGGCTCATGCTCATCAGCGGCCCGTTCATCAACTTTCTAAAATAAAATAAATTGAAACTACAACTTTCTATTGTACCGCACTATAATTTCTAACCTTAATTAAACTTCAAAGCGGAATGAAATCAAAAATTATGTTACTTGACAAGGTTTGTCTATTTGGCAAAGCAACATTTTTACATTATTCCGGTTTTTTAATTTTATCAATATATTTAGCTGAAAGTACAAAAAACACCAACTGCTCATGTTTTCTTTATGTATTGCAGATAATTCCACATAATGTCGAAAGAAGCAGTATATTAAGAAACCTGAAAAACGTGAATATTTCTTATAAGCACAATGAAAGTAAATACTCAGTTAGTATCCTAAATAAAACAGGTCCAAGTTACGAGGACACGGGACAAAATCTAAACAACAGTTCTGACCTATCTTTTCATGTAGAAAGAGATACTTTTATACAAAATATACTTCAAAGTTTTAGGTCACCCGAGCCAAAACAGCAAGTTAAACCAAAGAAAATAGTCATAGATTTCAGTTCACCAAATATTGCTAAACCTTTCCATGCCGGTCATTTAAGATCTACAATCATAGGAAACTTTATTGCTAATATAAACACATATTTTGACAATAAAGTTACTAGACTTAATTACTTGGGAGACTGGGGCACACAGTTTGGGTTGCTGCAGTATGGTCTAAAATCAAAGAATATTGAAGTAAAGGATTTGCAGAATGATCCAATCAAAACTTTGTATGATGTTTACGTCTATGCTAATAAATTAGCCTCAAAAGATGACAAAGTCCAAGAAGAAGCCAGAAAGTACTTTTCAGATATAGAACAAGGCAGAATGAGTTTAGAAAACTGGAAAACTATCCGTGAAGTAACTATACAGGAACTGGAAAGAGTATATCAAAGGCTAGGAATACAATTTGATGCATACCACTGGGAATCAGATTACAATGGTGGAGCCATTAAACCTTTAATGGATTTATTAGAAAAACAGAATATAATTCACACTGATGAATTAGGAAAGAAAATTACCAAGATAAATAATAAAAATGTGACTGTATTGAAAAGTGATAATTCAACTCTATATCTAGCTAGAGACATTGCTGCTCTGTTGGATCGATTCAAGAAATATGAATTTGACAAAATGCTGTATGTTGTAGATAATGCACAAACAGATCATTTTGCAGCTGTATTTGAAGTAGTCAAACAAATCAACCAGAAATGCACCGATGGTTGTGAACACATCAAGTTTGGAAGATTAAAAGGAATGAGCACCAGAACTGGAAATGTTGTTTTTCTGAATGATATCCTTGATGAAGCAAAGAGGAAAATGCATGATAAACAAATTCTATCAAAGAGTATGTTATTAATCCCATTTAGTTTTCTTTTTTATTGTCCCACTGCTGGGCAAAGGCCTTACCCATATGTTTCCAGCTCGGTTTAGATTAATTTATTTTATGAGCCTTTATCTAACAATTCATGCCTCTTTGCAGATACCAGAACTGGAGCAATGAACGAAGAGACATGTGACATATTAGGCACTTCAGCAGTATTAATCAATGATTTGAAGCAAAGAAGGCAAAAGGATTACACATTTAATTGGGACAGGGTGTTGCAAACTGAAGGTGACAGTGCTATCAAACTACAGTATCTTCATTGTCGACTTTGGAGCCTAGAACAGAACTGCGGTGTATTTGTACCCCACACCTGCGACCCTAGTCACTTGTCCGAAGAAGTAATAGGCGATGTCATCGCAGAATTAGCTAGATTTGAAAACATTCTACAAAAGTCATTAGAAGAATATGAAGCTTGTATTCTTGTTAATTATTTATTCCGACTAGCAAGACACGTCAACAGAATGTTCAATGAAGTAAGAGTAAAAGATGTTAGCCCTGATTTAGCAGCACAAAGGTTACTTGTTTTCCATTGTTCTAGAACAGTTGTTAAAACAGGATTGGAGATTTTGGGTATAAAACCTCTGAAAGAAATGTAAATAGTTGGAAATAATCTTGAATAAAGTAAGTAGATGAAAATGGTTGTTAGAATTTATTATAAACTGTTTTATTTCTGTAACTTTTCGTAGCATTAAGGCTAGGTACATCATTATCAAAATCATCCATTCCGCCCTGTTAGGCTATCACTGACTCCTTGACTGAAAAATCAAAAGTCATTTATTCAAACTAGGCTGAGAGCCAGCACTTTTTGAACGTCAAAGTTCTACATAAAGACAGTCCCCTAAAAACGCCCGCCCGTCACCACTTCCTAGTGTTTTAGCTGTGAAGAAGAAGTGGCCAACAAACTCTCCAGCAACACATCTGTCTGTAAAGTTTGAAGAACATGATAAAAATACGGATAATCCACTACGTTCCATTCCAGCATTACACGACACGGACGCTTGCAACATCAGTCAGTAAGCCGAAGGCGCTAGTAACCTGTCTAAGCAACGCTTCGACCGAGCTACCGTCGGTACGCCGAGTCGGTAGACGATCAGTGTGAATGAGCCAACCTGCGATTCATTTTTCAAAAGTGTGCCATTTTATCTACCCTCCCAGAAATAGGATTTTATTGATGAATTCTCATGTTACATTTTATTGAAAGGCAAATGTGGAGTATCACCATTAGAGATGACCCTTAACCTTCTTGAATTACTATAATTTAGCTAAATATAAAACCCTTGTTTTATAAAAACCGGCCAAGTGCGAGTCGGACTCGCGCACGAAAGGTTCCGTACCATTATCTATAAAAACTGCGGAGAAATCACGTTTGTTGTATGGGAGCCTTCCTATATATTAATTTTATTTTGTTTTTTAGTTGTAAGTTGTTGTAGTTGTTGTTGTTGTTGTTTTTAGTTGTTGTTGAAAACTTCTGTAGGCGCGTTGGGCATTTTTAAGATGGGAAAAAACTACTGAACTCGCGCGCCACCGACACCGCTATTTGGATTGAAGTGAAAACTTCCGTACTTTCGGCGCGATAGGCATTTTTGTTCAAGTTTTCAAATGTGTCGGCACTCCCGGAGTGCCACTCTTTTTTTTTTAGTAGCTAATCCGTATCGTGAGATACAGCCCGCTGACAGATGGACGGACAGCGGAGGCATAGTAATAGGGTCCCGTTTATTACCCTTCGGGTACGGAACCCTAACAACAAGCTTTTGCCAACGGCTTCGCCCGCGTGGAATGACGAAGTTTCATACAATGGGGATGAATTTCCAAAAATCCTTTCACACTTACGTCATTTAAGGAACATTTGTGCAAAATTTAATGCTTCTACATCGGTATCAGCTGTGCGTTGATTAATCAGTCAGTCAGTCAGTTTCACAGGCTCTAAAAATTCCATCCCATCTAAATTTTATCGAAATAACCATTTGCTTGTTTGAGCACGTTTGTGTGAACAAATAAGACCAATTAGAATCTTTAGAGAAGAATTTAATTATTTTGGTTTTCAGAAAAAAACCAGAAAGTTAAAAAAATCCTACATAATAACATTTCCAAAGAAAATACCAGTATACCACCATTCGAGCTCTTAAAGTCATAAACCCACTTTGTCTTTCCTCTATTATTTTCGAGCGTCGGCTTAATGAAAGTATTATGAAAAGACCTAACGCTTTGTACCTATGCAGTTTTTCTTGCAAGAATATCAGAAATCTCAACCCGCTCAACCAACTCTTCCATACTTTAGAAGTAATAATTGGTAAACTCTACATTTCTCCAATAATCCAAAACAAGAATACCAATAATGAATAACCAAAAGAAACCTGTCTTTGGTAACTTTGCCGAAAAGATAGTGTGCTGGACCTCGAATTAAAATTTAAAAAGTATATTATAACTTTATGGTTGTCTCTATATCATAGACAGTCTAGAGACACGTCGTATTGATGATGGCCACTCCCGATTTGGAGGGAATATTCAAAAGTTTACATTCAATATCATTTTTTTTATCATGTGTGCGCTACTAAATTAGAATTTATTACACAGAATTGTTAGTTTTCATCTATATCTAGTTAGTTGTATTCTAAAAAAACAACACTTTTATAGATTTTTATGTAAAAAATGCATTTACATGGAAAAAACATCTTCGGCTTTCTTCGGCTATGTTCGGCTTCGTACGCCTTGACGTCAGAATAATCGGACCGATCCTGCGTCAAATCGGTATTTCCGGCAGTCACGTGGTATGCGCGGACCAATCAGAGGGCTTTCCTATACTCTATATAGGCCGACATTTTCTGACAAGCGTAGAAAAAGTTTTCATCAACAGCCGCCATTTTGCGCTGGAGAGACTGAGAAGAATTTCGGAATTTGTCGTGTAAATTTTCTGTTTTTTCTTACATCATTTTATCATAAACTTTACCATTCCGTGTATTTTAAAGTGTTAAGTGAAATCGTGTTGTTCGATAGCGTAAATAAGTTCCATAAAGTAGCTAAAATCTGGTGATATTGTTTTCATTTATTGTGCTAGTTCCGACGGAAGATGGTGAGAGGGTCTGTGTAGCTCTTCGATTCGGAGCTTTGTAATGGCGAATACTTGAGTGAGAAATTATAATATGTGCCTTCAATGGTGCGAAGGACATCGAACGATCGCGATGTGGGTGAATTACATTATGATGAATGACAAATCGCTCTAAAATGTTATTTCTTGAAGATATAAGACATAAAAGTGTTTTTTAAATCGGCGGGCCGAAATATTCACGACGGCTTACGTTTAGTAAACAGAGCCATGGCCGATGAGCCGCCTAACAAGCGGCCTAAGATGATCCGGGACCCTTTTCAGGGTCCCTCGGACTCCGCGGGTGAGTATTTTATTGTTTTAAACGGAGTTTGCAAAGTGTCGGAACAGTGTTCTGTCATATTATCTTTCTTTGATTTTTGACATTTTGCCTTCGTTCTTGTTAGCGCCTCGCAAGTTTTGCGTCGTATTATTGTGTATTAGCTCATGATATGAGAAAATATTGGTTTTACTCGATATTTTGTGACATTATTTTATGAGATTCTCATGTGTTTCTGTTATTTCATTTATTATAATGAACAAAATACAACTTTCGTGACATTGTTTTAGGGTGTACATTTTGTAATAGAGTGCAATTTATTTATTATATTTCATTTAGCAGTACATATTTTTGGAAAATAGATATTATTTTTATAATATTTAAAATCAAGTACCTCCTTCCTCAACTTAGGTTTAGTTTGTCAATAAAGTGAAAATATATTTTGTAGAATGTATGATCTAAATATTGCAAAATATTTTTAAAATAGTTGCAAACAGCTTACAAAATGTTTAAAATATTTGAGAAATACTGGTTGTTAATTCATAACATTGCCTGACATACAGCACTACTGGTGACCCACATTATGTTTTGGTAACATAACATAACATAGTTTTTTCATCCAAACTGAATAAATGTAGATAGAATGCCACATTTCATTGTATATCCACATGTAATGTTTTATTTTATGTTGTGTAAATTGATAAGAACATAACCTCTTTTTTGCATGCTGACAAAATAAAGTGCAAGGCCATGATATTAAAACCAAACATATACTACAATTTTAAAGTAGTAAATAGTATTTTTAATGATAATAGTTCTGAATTATAATAAAACTTTGTTTTGTATTAAATTTTAATTTATGGAAAGGTGCATTTGCTTCTAAAAATAGTTTTCATTAGTATGAATTTTAATTAGAATGATGTAAAAATGCAAACTAAAACTTTTAGATGAATAAGTCAACACTAGTTAATTGAAAAACCTGGTACTTTTGCTGATGTTCTGTCTTAACTTAGCCTGATGATACATATAAGTTACAATCCAAGATACTTTATTTTTGTTTTTGATTTTACTTTGTTATTATTTATTTATAAATGTAGAAAATTATTGTTGCAGATCTTTTAAAATTATTATAGAGGAAATAAATTGTTATTTTGTTTCAGTATCTTATTAGTATGTTTGACTGGTACAACTTTCCTCAATAAAATTACTTAAAAAATACATATTATCTTCTGGGTTGCGAAAATACAAAATTAAAGTATGTTATTAATATGTTGAATGCACACATATTTTATGGTCTGGACTATTATAAGAATCAGTAATTATAAATAACACAATGATTGTGATGGAATAAAGTAATAGATTAATTTTTCAAAACCATTTTATTATTTTCAATTTCTCACTTTACCCAACTACATAAATGCCCAAACACTAATTTCTGATGTAAATGAGACTAAAAATTTAATGTCTACAGAAACATCAAGAGCGAGAAAAAAAGCAATTTTATAAAAAAAAAAAATATATAAAAATAAAAACATATAAAGATTATTGTGCAAACAGAATATTTCCCTAATTTTTTTAACCTGTTTTATAAATAAGATATTATTAAATCAAAACTTTAGTGAGAATTTCCTTCTTGTACAAAATGGTAAACTTGAACCTAAGTTACTTAAATGCTGTTCCACTTTTGTTTCAGCAGATGGGTTTTCTAACCTTGACATGTTTGATCTCGAAAAGGACCTCCCAGATGAGTTGATGGGAGGTGCTTGGGGTGAACAGCCTGGGGTCACGGGCCCCAAACCGCCTGCCCAGGGCCCAGGTCCTGGGGGACAGATGTCCCAACAGCAACAGCTCAACGGGGATGACCCGACAGCTGTTATGCACAGGCAAATTAACAATCACCTTATACAACAAGTAAGTATCTGGGACTGATGGCATTTTTCAATAAATTTTAATATTTGACTAATAGTCTTCACATAATTTGGTAACTATTGAAGGAAAAATATAGATTAGTAAGTTCAGTAAAATAAGTAAACTAAAATCCAGTTTTATTTCAGTTAGGATAGTTAAAAGTAATTCAAAATATAATAAAACATGGAGTCTAAAACTAATTAACCAAGTTTTTTCCTTATTCAATTTTTTTACTGTTACCACAGATAAAATACTATCCTACACTTTTATATTTTGATTACAGTAACCATTTATAAAATTAAAAAGCCTAAAGGAAAACACTTAAAATATTCTTCTATCTGTTAAAATTTAACTTTCTATTTAAAATTAAGTAGCTTTTAGAGATCATTTGAAATTTTAAAAAATCAGTATCACATAATATTTTATTTTCCTCATAGCATTATTTAATTGATTAATTTCTGATGTTTAATTTAAATTGAATTGTAACGCAGTATGCATTAGTATTTGGGATATTATACAGGCTGTAACAGAAATGGGTAGTCATATAAGATGTTGCTAAATAGCCTATGGAAATGAAAAACATTCTTCAAGGCAGCTATAACAAATTCCCAAAAAAATTTTGAAATACTGAGTAAGGTCATCATCAGCTGATCTTAATTAGTATGGGAAGTCCAATTTTTTTTCTCATTATGTTTTTGAAAAATGGTCACACATTTACTTTACACCCTGTACAAAACAATTTAAAAAATTATTAAAAGGTCATATTAATAGTGTATGTCGTGTATTGGTCTTTTCACAGGGCAACAAAGGCTTAGTAGGCCACAACAATCCATTAGGATTGAGTAATTTAGGTAGTAAGAGTCCGAACCTACAGTCACCTCCAAATGTGTCTGTATCAAAGGACCTCATGGGTGGCATGCACCCACAACTAATGCCAAATACGAGTCATCCAAATCAGCTGCACTCCACAATGCCGATGAGTTCGATCCAGGGAGGAATGAATGTGGGTGTCGGTGGAAACATGATAGTGACAAATAGTAATATGACGGGCGCCATGCTCGGGAGTGGGATCATCAACAGTGTGAACAAGCAGCTGCCCACGCTGATGGGCGCTAACCATCACGGGACGCCGCCTCACCATCCGCATGCCCAGGTGAGTACTCTTGATAACATAATATAATTTAGTATTTAATAGGTAGGTGCTGGCTGTTTTCCCCCACCACCTCAAAATTTTCTAATTGCAAAATTTTTGATCTATTTGATCCATAAACTTATCAAAGTATGTTTAGGAACCAGCAATAATGCCTTTATTGTTATTGAGAAAAGAAACAAAATGCATTGTAAATTTAGCTATTGCTTTAATGCACCATATTGTGATAATGATCCACGTTATTACAACAAAAAAAAATATAACATTCATTGTGTACCTTCTGAAAAAAGTGAAAAAAAATAGTACAGGCACTCTATTTTTGCTTTCGGTATCATCATTCTGGCCCCCTAATAAATAGTTTTGAAAGACAAAGCCGAAGGTAACACGATGGAATGTTGCAGGCGATGCAAAACGGACCGCTAAGCGGGCGTGTCGGTGTGGGCATGGGCACTCCCAACATGCGCACCGCGCTGCAGCACCACGCGCGGATGCCGGCTCCGGGCGGCGGGGGCCACCCCCTGGCGCCCTACCAGCCGCCCTACGCGCAGTCGGCGCAGGGGCCCGGCGTGCCGCACGTGCAGCGCGCCGCGGGCCCCGTGGGCGTGCGCTTCGGGCCGCCGGCGGACGCAGGCGGCGGCGCAGCCCAGGCCGTGCCGCCCGCGCCGTCGCCGCAGACACCGGGCGCGCCGGCGGGCGGCCAGTCACAGCCGCAGGCCGCCACGCAGGCGCCGGCCGCGCAGCCGCCCGGCGCCTCGCAGCCGCCTACCTCCGGCTCCATCGCCGACCCGGAGAAGCGAAAGCTTATCCAGCAACAGCTTGTGTTGCTGCTGCACGCACACAAGTGCCAGAGACGAGAGTCTCAATCTAACGGCGAGACGTGGCAGTGCACGCTACCGCACTGCAAGACTATGAAGGGTGTTCTCAACCATATGATGTCGTGCCAGGTATTGTATTATTCATAAAAATGCAATCAGTGGAATTCCTCTCCTGTTGGAATGTTTCTAAATGTCTTAGTACCATTTACAGGCCGGCAAGAATTGTGCAGTACCGCACTGTTCATCATCAAGACAAATAATTAACCATTGGAAACATTGTAATAAGAATGACTGTCCGGTTTGTTTGCCGCTGAAACAAGCCGATAGGACTAGAAACATGAACGGTATGTTATGTAAGAATCCTTTTTCACTACCTATTTTTTTATTTGTTGTTGTTGAAGGAACATGACTGACTAGATTTTTACTATTTTAGCAGCGGCGGTGACCCACACAACAGCAGGAGTGAGCAACGCCAATGTCGGTAACGTTGGTAATGTCGGTGGTGGCGTGGGACCCGTGCCCGGAGTGGGCAACGTCGGCGGGGTCGGAGCTGCGGGCAACGCCATGGGCGGCGTCAACCAACTAGGCGGGCCAGGCCCAGGCGCGCCGGCGCCCGCGGCCCCCGCGCCTGCGCCCGCGCCCAGCACGCAGGGCGCCGACATGAAGCGCGCCTACGAGGCGCTGGGCATCGCCTGTCCCACGTCCGTGTCCAACATGGTGGGCGGCGGGTTCCCACGCGCGCCACTGTCGCGCATGCCCGTGCCGCGGCCCGGCCTGTCCGACGTCGTGCCGCAACAGCAGACCATGCAGGCGCTCTTCGCGCAGCAGCCCAACGACATGCAGCAGCAGCAACAACAGCAGCAGTTGGTGAGTCACGGTGTCTGTCATGGATATAACGATACGATTAAATACTAGCTCGTGTTGACTCTTAGCCTCATGCTTTTGCTCCTTCGTACAGATGGGCGGCGCACTGCAACTACCGGGCGGAGCCGTAACCGCCAACCCAGTATCCGGCACCAAAGAGTGGCATCATTCTATTACGGCTGATCTCAGAAACCACCTTGTTCATAAACTGTAAGTTGAATGTATCTAATTTCTAAATGATGATGTATTTTTTTTCTGTATTTAGATTTTTCAATGACATTGTGTATTTTCACAGGGTGCAAGCAATATTTCCCACACCTGACCCAACTGCAATGTTAGACAAGCGAATGCATAATCTAGTCGCATACGCGAGGAAAGTCGAAGGCGATATGTATGAGATGGCAAGCACGCGATCAGAGTACTATCACTTGCTCGCCGAAAAGATATACAAAATACAGAAAGAACTTGAGGAAAAGAGACAAAAACGGAAGGAGCAGCAGCAGTTACAAGCGCAACAGCAACAGGCGGCGCAACAGCAGCAGCAACAACAGCAACAACAACAGCAGCAACAAGTTGCGCAGCTACAACAACAACAGCAACAACAACAGCAACAACAGCAGCAGCAGCAACAGCAGCAGCAGCAGCAGCAACAACAACAACAACCTGTGAGCGTGATGTCTGGGGGTGGAGTGCTGGGTGGGGTGGGTGGCCCCAGGCCCGGCGTGGGCGGCCCGCTAGCGCGGCCCACACTGCCCGCCATGGGCGCGCAGCCCGCCCTGCCCGCCATGCGCATCCCTTCGCCCGCACTCAACATGCCCGCCAACCGCATGGCCTTCCAGACCAACCTCGTGGGCCCGCCCGGCCCCAGCCCCAACCAGATGCCGCAGACGCCCAACGGTGGCAGCGTGGGTGTCGGCAGTGTCGGTGCTCCGGGGATGTCTCCTTTCGGTCAGCCGATGACATCACCGGCACCGAATTACCCTTCGATGCAATCGAACGGGCCGGCGCCGCTCGCTTCGCCGGGTCATCCGGACGCGAAAGTGCGGCTACTGGGCAGCGCGGTGCAGAGTCCCTTCGTGAACCACGCGGCGTTCGGGCGCGGGGACGCGGCGGCGGCGTCGCCGGCCCCGGGCGCGCCGCCCAGCGTGCCGGGGGGCGCCGCGCCGGGCACGCCGGCCACCCCGCTGGCGCTGCCGTCGCCGGCGCCGGCGCGCGTGGCGCCCATGTCCGCGCACCTCGCCGCCATCACTGCCTCCTCCTCTGCCGATGATAGGTGCGTTTGACACCACCTATTTTACATCTAATCTATTTATAGCGCGTTAAGTTGTAAGCCACGTTTTTATTAAACTTATTTCATCAATTTTAAGCCTTTCTAAATTCTAAATGTCAATTTGAACATGAAACAAAATAAGTTTTGCAAATTAAATATTTTTCATCTTGGTAATATGAATATTTTCCGTACAGTCCACCACCAGACGATCGCAAACAAGACTCAGATGACGTCCGGATCAAGGATGAACCGGACGAGGACTGCGGAGGCAAGGGTATGCGCGACGAGACACCTGACAAAGACGCAGAGAGACCCGACTTCAATGTCAAATCTGAAGTCAAATCTGAGGTTAAACCAGAAGTTAAGGAAGAACCTGGAGAGACTAGTGTTGGTAGTGTAGGTGAATCAGCGAGCGGGGAAAGAGGGGCGCGAAGAACCTTCGTGTTTAAACCTGAAGAGCTCCGAGTAGCGCTCATGCCGACCTTAGAAAAATTATTCCGACAAGACCCCGAGTCCTTACCATTTAGACAACCAGTCGACGCGCAAGCGCTTGGCATCCCTGACTACTTCGATATTGTGACCAAACCCATTGACTTATCGACCATCAAACTGAAGCTAGATCGAGGGGAGTATAGAGACCCTTGGGAATATGTTGACGACGTCTGGCTTATGTTCGAAAACGCATGGCTTTACAATAGAAAGAACTCAAGGGTTTATAGATATTGTACTAAGGTAAGTTTCACCTTTTTTTCCTACTACAATCCGTTTATTTTGCCCAGTATTTGATTTTGAGAGTGTGCGATAATAATAACTCCATCTGTGAGCCCATAGAGTAATTAAAGTCTGATACAACATTTTTAGTGTTTTGTAAAATCAATTGTTTTACACTTAATATGATCATTATGAATGACACTCGTTTAGTGTGACTGTTGTATTATTTTACACTTAATGACGTCAATCACGTTTGTGAATTTGCTATGTGGATAACTTTTTTACCTTATAGCGAAAAAATACTTGTGCAAGTAAATCCACACTTAGGCCGCGTTTCCATCTGCAAGCAATTTGCATGCCAGTTGCATTACATTGCAGGTGCCTGTTGCAAACTTGTATGCAAGTTGCTTGCAGGTGGAAACGCGGCCTTATTGACATAAAAGCCCTTAAATGTATAGTTTTGTAAATTACTTGTTCTTTGATTCGTAATTTCTGTTACCCTCCTCTTAAAGCTACAGTTATCACGATATTAACAATAAACCATGTTGTTTTAGCTATCGGAAGTGTTCGAGCTAGAAATAGATCCTGTAATGCAAAGCCTAGGCTACTGCTGTGGTAGAAAGTACACATTCAATCCTCAAGTGTTATGTTGCTATGGCAAACAATTGTGTACAATACCACGGGACGCCAAGTACTTCAGTTACCAGAATAGGTAAGAACAACTCTTGATATTATATTATTTTATGAAAAGATTTAGATTTTATTACACACTGATAGTTCAATTTTGTTTAGTAGCTGCGTAATTTAAATATCCCCTTTAATTCCCTTTGTTCATTTGATGATGGTTTGTATGATACATCTAAAAAAATGATTTTTAATTAGCTTTTCCCAAAAATAAAATAGATTATAACTATAAAAAAATTCACCTGTCACATTATCTTTCCACCACCCATGGTTGACTGGTAGAGAATGCCTAAAGCATTAAGAAATCCTACTTTGCACCCTTTTGTGTTGCATAAAGTTAAATAGATAATTCATCTAGAAAAAACGAGATATTATTAACAGTTGGCATGTGTCATGCAACCCATCCTTTCCTGAACAGACAAAAGAGAACCAAAAATCTCTGTCTAGCATTTGATATTCGATCGATACGAAGCCCTTAGTAGTAAAGAAATGGAGTGAACACTCAAACGAAAAAGATTTTCTTGTGCACATTGGCACTGTCAATGTCTTCACACTAAACAAAGTGAAAAACTAAAAAATTAAAATTTATTTTACTTGCTTACTATGGATAAAATTACTACAAATTAGCACACCATTTATTTACTACAGTGTTCTTACAAAACAAAGTTAAATTAAATCTCAAATTCTTTATAAATCTCCCTTTAGTTGATGCCTATACTTTAGTCTTAATTTTGAAAGTCAATACATGATACACATACATATAATACATGTCAGTCCAGCTTTGTCCATGTACTAACGCTTTCGCAAGCTTTAAATGTTCTTACTTTGTGTACCCAAATTATTATGGGAAATGACACTAAACTCCCTCATTTGTGTGTGCTCAAAGTTGCTAATTTTAAGAGTGGTTGGACTTTTTGTTATCTATTAAATGTATGATTGTATGCATTTGTACAAACTTGTATACAAACAAGCACTAGAACTGCAATACGAGATGTACAAAGTCTTAAATAAATTATTAAAGTTTCAAAATCACTCGTATTTTATTATAACCTAGTGTGACTACAAAAACTTGGGTGAATCACGTAATTGGTGCAAAAAGTCCCGACCACTGCAGCTTGTGGTGTATATTTAACTTACTTTGTTATAAAAACAGTTTCACTGCAATACCAAATCAGAATACTTTGCTATGTATTGTTCCTTTAAATAATATCAGTCCGAAGAAGATTCAAATAAGAATTAAATAATTGAATCGAAATTAATTCTTAATAAGTCTGTCAGCTACAGTAGTGCGCAATAATCTGAAAAAAAGCCGTAGTATACTCACGCTGAACTAATCTTCAATAACTGCAGTAAAACGCATTGCTTGCTATCAATAAGTTAGCCAGAAGTTTCGACTCGGTACTGCCGTCATGGCATACTTCATAAAATGATTGTATCTAGTTGATTTTGTAACTTGAGCGTTGCTTGCTATCCGTCGCTGAACAAAGGAATATGAGATCGGCATTCATCGGTAAATGAACACCCATTTAGACAATGTGTAGGTGCTTGCTAAAGTTTCACGTACGAATTTGTTAAAATGTCAAGTAGGTAGCTGATTGTAAAATTTGCGACCCGCCGCATCTTCCCACGGGTGAAATATGAGTTTATCATTCTTGCTAAAACAGTACTAATATATTTTTTAATGTAAAAGTATTGGGTTCCCATCTATGAAATTGGCGTTTTTTTTACTCACAAATAGAGGACCTCGTCACTTCTATGAATTAAAATATTCATCAATTGCTTGATATTCTATCGAATAATGACTTAGGTATCCGGTTTATTTTTGGTCTGCGTAAGTATGACCATGTCTCTCACCTTCGCAAGGAGCTCAAGTGGCTCCCAATCCGACTTCGCAGGAACACTCGGATTCTTTGCCTCCTTTTCAACATTCTACACAATCCGTCTTATCCCTCCTACCTGCGTGAGCGAATTTCTTACGCTCGCCCTGGTGACGCGCCGTGCAGATCTCACCTTAGATCCCTTCTCAAAACCCATCCTCATAAATCCAGTTACTATTCCTACTCTTTCTCTGTCCATGCAGTAAGATTGTGGAACACGCTTCCGCCTAGCATTCGAGACTTGAAGTCAATTTCTCTCTTCAAAAATCATGTTAAAGAGCACTACCTTTCCTCTCTATTATAATATTTTTTTTATGTATTTGTATGTCATGTATCTATATATATTTACAGTATTAGGTATATATTTATGTAAGTATATATATATATATATATATTTACAATATATGTGTAGGTTTATTTGATACCTTAGTATAGGACATCTCGTATTCTTTTTTCTGTTTCTTACACACTTTTGTCTACATTTCTTTTTCACTTCTCCTATCGCAGGTCTGCTGGTAGAAATTTCTTAAGAAATAAGCAGTTCCTTTGTACTGTATTTATAATTATGTTTATTGTTACTGTGTCTCTGTGTGTACATAAATGATTAAATAAACACCCATTTAGACAATGTGTAGGTGCTTGCTAAAGTTTCACGTACGAATTTGTTAAAATGTCAAGTAGGTAGCTGATTGTAAAATTTGCGACCCGCCGCATCTTCCCACGGGTGAAATATGAGTTTATCATTCTTGCTAAAACAGTACTAATATATTTTTTAATGTAAAAGTATTGGGTTCCCATCTATGAAATTGGCGTTTTTTTTACTCACAAATAGAGGACCTCGTCACTTCTATGAATTAAAATATTCATCAATTGCTTGATATTCTATCGAATAATGACCGTCATAGACAACTGCCAATAGTAAAAAAACCTTATTACTTATAGTTTTATACAAAAAAAAAAAAACCTTAAAAATGACTCCTCTTTTTTTAGCAGAAATGAAACCACTATTTGTTTTAATTTAGCCAAAACTTAATTTTGTTGCTTAATCTAAGTGGCATACGTAATCTTAGTTTTTAAACATTAAAGTTTGTGGCATAAAAGTTTTAAAACATTAGTGTTCATAGTTGTTAAATAAATCAAGAAAATGTTAGTATGAAAAATGCAACTTCTTTAAAATTCTCCATACAAAACGCTGATTTCATAGGTGGGGACCTAATATGATTTAGTAACAGCTATTACCCAGTTTTGCTCTCGTTAAATGCCGGAACTATTATTTGTTCGAGATAAAATGTGCCTTGTTCCTTCCTAAAATCGAGCCGTGCCCAATTCAGGTGGGAAAGGAGGATAATCAAACTCATAATTCAACATTATTTATTAATAATAATAAAGCCCTTTATTTTCTAATTTTGGATAAGTACATCTCAGTATTGGGGAATGCTTACGAACTAAATGATGTCCCGCAATTCGACGTCCCTTTTGGCATAGGCCTCCTCCAACTGTCTCCATTGTGCTCTGTCCTCTGCAACTCTAGTCCAGTAAGGGCCCAAGGTCATGCGGATATCGTCCACCCATCTTGTTTTTGGTCGTCCCAGTTTTCTAACCATGTCGTGGGTTCCAGAGAACATTATTTATTAGTCATACTTAAAACAAGAAGTACATCTCAAACCACAGCGGCTCTCATGTGTGCCGCTAGTTTTCCGCTAGTTTGCCTTGCCAAAAACCCGATTCACGCGTTTTAAACCGCTATTATCACTATTAGCCAAGGTCTTTAGACTTGTGACAAGGTTCATACACCCGGAACCTGACAAAGTCTGTAGTTACACGATGGCCGCCTGTCAACGGGGACTGACAGATGCTGAAACGTGACGCGTCTCTGGTTCCAGAGGTTAAACCAATTAAGACATGAGAGCAGCAAGAAAATATTTTCCTACTCTCTGAAATAATATATTGTATCATTAGCACCAGTTGGCTTATTGGTCTGCATTGGCCTCATAAAAATCAAATAGGAACATATAAACAGCTACAAATTCATTTGACATTGTTTAATATTTTACTAACATACTACCTACATGCATCGCTTTGCAAGGTCCTTGACGATAACAATGACGTGGTGTTAGAACGCGGTCACCATCGATTTTCTCAGACAAAAATAGGCATTTCTTTGAATGATTAATGAGGGGTGTAAACCACACACCCTATAAACAATGGTACCGTGACGAAATCGGTAGACAGTGCATTTTGTTTCTATATTTACGAATCCAAGTTTTCTATTAGTCGTTATCCAGGGTTAAGAATTTAATTATATTATTGGAGCTTTTTTTTAATGTTCGAAAAGTATTCAAATTTTTTTTAGGAAATAATAAAAGTAATAAAATTAAGCTGCTAAAATTATTTCTTTTGTTGCTAACTTTACAAGCCTATGTTATGCCATGATTACATTTACCTCTTTATATTATGATTACCTCCTTGCATAGTTTAGAATTATCACTAAAATAATAAATTGAAATTAACTATAACTAAGCTCTGTGACTGACTGACTGAACCCCAAATGACGTGTACAAAAATAAATATTCAAATGTCGCGCAACTAATTATCTCTTAAATTATAATGTTCTGTGTCTCAGTAATGACTTGTTTTGGTTTAAACTGGCCGTTAGTCCGTTTAAATCCCTACAACCGCCTTTGTACAGTTGCATGAAGTGTAAATAAATAAATAATAAAACAAGTGTCGCCTTTTAGCGGCATCAAAACGCTGGTCTTTAAATGAAGCAAGGATAATCACTTTTCATAAGTCAATTCACCTTTTTTTAAAAACTTAAACTCAGTTTGCAACATTGTCTTATGAATCTAGAAATCTCATTGCTAAACATTGATAATTACGACAACATCCTGCTAGGACAAGTTAAAAAAAAAAAACTGGCCAAGTGCGAGTCGGACTTCGCAAATTTCGGGTTCCGTACCGTATGAGAGAAATCAATACTTTGGTATTTGTTGTTAAATATACGTAATAATAAACATTATCACCAAATTTCAAGTTCATAGGTCAATGGGCAGTTAAAAACTTCTTCGGAACAAAATTTTGTGACAGATGGACACGTGAGTGACAGTAATAGGGCTCCGTTTGGACCCTTCGTGTACGGAACCATACAAACAACACTGTATGAAGAGTAAAGTAAAGTAAACGACCTTGCAGGAATCGTAGGCATAAAATAGGTGCTTAGCCATTACACTAAAAGCTTCATATAAATAAGTACTTTTTTTAAGTGCCGCTATATTATTTTACGCCTAACCTTCTTCTGTAATTGTATAACACAGTCAATAAATAACATCTTCGGAACTGTTTATGCTATAGAAAAAAATAATGAATTTACTACTACCTAGTGATTTTGTCAAGTAACAGTAATAGTAAAATAAAAGGTTTCTTAAAAAAAAATTAAATGATTTAACTTTTACAATCTTCTTCAGTATTCCTTATTTTCTATTCTAATGAATGACAGTAGACAATATACAGTATTATCTATATTATAATAAAAAAAAAATAATCCCTATTTCCTTTAGGCACGCCGTAATTTAAGAACGACTTTACCGATTTCATTCATACTCAAACAAAAAAGTTTAAGTTCTAATGCTTTGTAGAAGGTTTTAACGGAAAGAAAATTGAAAAATTTAAGAAAACTTAACGACTATTTAATTTTCGCGCGTCAGCTAGTTTTAAATAAATCAATGTCTGCTACATGCTACACATTGTACTGCCATGCAATAAGTTTCCTATCTGCTAAACAAACTCACAACAATAAAATAAGCAATTGGTGCGATATTTATTATTATTCCATTTACTAAATTGATCATATACTAGAGCAGTCAATTACCTATTTATCACTATCCATTGTGTAGTTACATTGCAACCATGTTGATTAACTAAATGGGATACTTACTCTTGCTAGTACTAATTGTTCTCAATTACATGTATTACTCTTATTCTTTGCTCTCTTCCCTATTGTCTTTAAATGTCAATTACCGCTGCTTAAACTATTGGATTGTATCATGTGTTTGAAACAATGATTTCTTTTCTATAAAGTATGTATTAAATTTTTTTTAAAGAAAGAAATTGTTGTTTCACATCAAAATTTTGCTCATAGACATCTCAACAACTGTAGGTTTTAAATATTTGGAATGAAGAAATCAACGTTCAAAGGCGAGCTTTACTGCGCGCTTACACGCACACACCAGTTGGCGCAAGTAAGCGTGTGCATTTTACAGGAAGGTGGTATTTATAAGATAATTTTGGAACAATCTCTTTGATATTTGTGGACAGATTTAATTTTGCAAGTAAGCACTCAGTAAAGCTTCCAACTTACAAAAAGTTGAAACAGCAAACAAAGTTAAATGAGAACTACTGGTTGATATGTCTATGTAAAGGGCCGCTGCCTCATGTTATGGGCTTTCGATACCCCACCATGTGCGCTCGGCCCACTGATTAACTATTAATCCCTTTATGTTCTCATTGCTTACTAAATTTTTTTCGCCCTGTCCACGCACGTCCTTGCCTGCACACAATGTTCCTGTACACGCTCGCTTCACATCACTACTGCTACATGGACGTTATGAAATACAGTCTTAAAGCATATGGGGTTGTCTCCGATAGATACACCTTCTGCCAGAAATGCTTCAATGACATACAAGGCGACACTGTCACGCTTGGCGATGACCCTCTGCAACCACAAACGTGAGTATCTCTATCTATCTGTGTTTCAATGAAATATCAATTTTGTAAACATATTCTAATAATTGAAAAATGCCTTTGATTAAAGAACTTTCACGCGAAGAATGATTTGCGGTGAATATTTCAGTGCAATCAAGAAGGATCAATTCAAAGAAATGAAGAATGATCACCTAGAACAAGAACCATTTGTTGTTTGCATGGATTGTGGTAGAAAGCAACACCAGATATGTGTATTGCACCACGACTCGATATGGCCTCAGGGCTTCTGCTGTGATAATTGTCTGAAAAAGAAAGCTGCAAAACGGAAAGAGAATAAATTCTCGGCTAAGAAACTTCCTACTTCCAAACTTGGCATTTATATTGAAACAAGAGTCAATAATTTCCTTAAGAAAAAAGAGGCTGGCGCAGGCGAAGTGCATATCAGAGTAGTTGCGTCGTCTGATAAGGTAAGGGATATCCGAACCGCACATTTACATTACTCTTACATATTGCTGAACCTTTCTAGTATGTCTCGCTATCTAACCAAACTTTGCATCATTGTTATGAAGCTTTTTCACATTTCCTCCATTCTGTTGTGATGAGTCTGGCTTTATAATCTGTCGCTGTTTGTTACTTGTTTCGTGTCATTTCATAAATAACAACTAGCTTTTTTTTCCAGTGGATTTATCTTTATATGCTCCAAATAATTTTTTAGCTAATATTTTTAAACATTGTAGGTGTAAAATTGACACGAATCACAAACTCATCTCTCTTGAACAGTGACTAAAACTTTGGTATATTTCAGATGGTGGAAGTTAAACCTGGGATGAGATCAAGGTTCGTAGAATCTGGTGAACTGTGCGCCGAGTTCCCGTATCGGGCTAAAGCGTTGTTTGCATTTGAAGAGATTGACGGAACCGACATTTGTTTCTTTGGCATGCACGTGCAGGTGAGTCAGCCATATCATCGATGTCAGTAAATTGCACAAGAATTACACCCATTATTGATGCATTCTATTTGGCTTTGATGTTGGGGCTTTTGTTTATAATACTAATTCTACTAAAATTGTGGGTTTTCATTTTGTACCCGTATTCGACTTTTGATTTTTTTTTACTGACAATAACTTTGAGAATAATTCCTTTTTTAATTTAAAAAAATCTAAAATTATCTAAATTTAAATCTATTCATGTCCACCAAACCATAACCTTACCGTCTGGTTTCCCTATCCAGATTTTATAATAAATGTCTCTCTTTCAGGAATACGGCAGTGAAAGTCCGTCACCCAACACGAGGCGTGTTTATATAGCATATCTAGACTCTGTACATTTCTTCCAACCACGGCAGTACAGAACTGCCGTCTACCACGAGATTTTATTAGGATACTTAGACTACGCCAAGCAGCTGGGCTATACGATGGCTCACATCTGGGCGTGTCCACCCTCAGAAGGAGACGACTATATCTTTCACTGCCATCCACCCGAACAAAAAATTCCTAAGCCTAAAAGGCTACAAGAGTGGTATAAGAAAATGTTAGATAAGGGAATTATAGAGAGGATAATACTAGATTATAAAGACATACTCAAGCAAGCTATGGAGGACAATATCTCGTCAGCGGCAGAGCTGCCTTACTTCGAGGGCGACTTCTGGCCCAACGTCCTTGAGGAGTCCATCAAGGAGTTGGACCAGGAGGAGGAGGAGAAGAGGAAGCAAGCCGAGGCCGCCGAGGCAGTGGTCAGTATCAAGTATATGATGGTGTTATGGTGTGTGCACGTTGTGAATAACACCGGCCGAGTGGGTGTTTTTAATAGTCTCATCCTGTTTTGTGTGTGTTTTTATACTAAGTCACTAAAATTCACTGATGACGGTTTTCGCTAACACTGCGACACCTGAACGTAATGTCTAAATAAATGCGCATCATTTTGGCACTGCGCAACGTGCAAGAATATTAAGGCGTAAAGCCTTATTATTTTTGCATTTAATTGTCGTGTAGTGTTACTGAAAACGGGCATAACTGATACAAAAAGTCAGAAGAAACTGCACGGTTTTCTAACAAGCACGAAAAAAGAGTTCGCATTTTTAAATGAATTTATCTCGCACGGGTTTTGGTATCAGTTAACCAATGCTGTAACATAATTGCTTGGGTTTGGCATGAGACAATATTTTCTAACATGTTTTTTAGATATTCCAGTCCTCTGAGGAGAATGAGCAAGGTCCTGATGGCAAGAAGAAAGGGCAGAAGAAGGCGAAGAAGTCCAACAAGTCGAAGGCTGCGCAGCGTAAGAATAGTAAGAAGCAGAGCGACCAGCAGCAGGGCAGTGATCTCAGTGCAAAGATATTTGCCACCATGGAGAAGCACAAAGAGGTGTTCTTCGTTATTAGGCTACATTCCGCACAATCTGCTGCCAGCTTAGCGGTGAGTTTCATTCATTAACAGTGTTGTTAATTTGTAAAATATATCAATTTCACAAGTTTTGATGTCTTAGACAGATTTCAAGTACTATGATAATATGAGAAATCCACCAACTTAGTACTTTTAAATGTTTAACAATTAATATGCTACGCTCGCGCTCGCATGTCGAAAACAAAAAGCGCATCTTGAAATCACCATTTTTGTATGGAGCAGTATTAAAAAAATAGTGTATTTTCTTGATGGTAAACGTGTATGTTGTTGTTTACACAGCCGATCCAAGACCCGGACCCGCTGATCAACTGCGACCTGATGGACGGGCGCGACGCCTTCCTGACCATGGCGCGCGACCGCCACTACGAGTTCTCCTCCACGCGTCGCGCGCGGTTCTCCACGCTGTGCATGCTGTACGAGCTGCACAACCAGGGCACCGACAAGTTCGTCTACACCTGCAACTCCTGCAAGGCGCACGTGGAGACGCGCTACCACTGCACCGTGTGCGACGACTTCGACCTGTGCGTGCCGTGCCACGAGAAGGAGGGCCACCCGCACAAGATGGAGAAGCTCGGCCTCGACATCGACGTGGGCTCGTCCCCGGGCGACATGAAGCAGGCCAACCCGCAGGAGGCGCGCAAGCTGTCCATCCAGCGCTGCATCCAGTCGCTGGTGCACGCGTGCCAGTGCCGCGACGCCAACTGCCGCCTGCCGTCCTGCCAGAAGATGAAGCGCGTCGTCACGCACACGAAGATCTGTCGGCGCAAGACCAAGGGCGACTGTCCCATCTGCAAGCAGCTCATCGCTCTGTGCTGTTACCACGCGAAGCACTGCCAGGAGACGAAATGTTCCGTGCCTTTCTGCAGCAGCATAAAGCAGAAGTTGAAACAGCAGCAGGTGCAGCAGAGGGTGCAGCAAGCCAAGCTGCTGCGCAGACGCATGGCGGCCATGAACACGCGCGGTGCGGCGCCCGCGTCGCCGCCGCCCGCCGCGGCGCTCGCGTCGCCGCCGCCGTCCAAGCCCGCCACGCACGCGCTGCCGCACAACGTGCAGAAGGCGCTGCAGCAGGTATGTGTACAGACACTACTATACCGACCTCATTTCTTCTAACCAAGGGCACGGGTCTCATCTTGAACAAAGAAAATTTAGTATAAATATCAATAGATGGCGTAATATGCATCGATTTCTTATTGAAGTTCCCCTCAGGCCCCGCGTGCGCCAAATGTCAACATCTGTCAATCCCCGTTGACAGCCGGCCATCGTGCAACTACAGACTTTATCAGGTTCCGGGTGTGGATTCACGAGTTTTAAACCGCTATTATCACTATTAGCCAAGGTCTTTAGACCTGTGACAAGGTTCATACACCCGGAACCTGACAAAGTCTGTAGTTACACGATGGCCGACTGTCAACGGGTACTGACAGATGCCGACACCTGACGCGCGCGGGGTCTGATTGAAGTAACATTAATATTTTGAGAAAAAAAATATGGTAAAACTGTGTGTTGTTCAATAATTAAGTCAGTTTTAATACTCAGATTGCTTACATAATCAAAGTATTGAAAAATACCATGCAGAATCTGTCTTTTTTATATTTTGTTCCTTGTTTTCGTTGACGTTCCTTAAATTCGCATGAATAAATAAAAGAATAAAAATATCATCTTCATACTAACGCCAAAATATTCGCTCAGTGTACAGGTAGTTTATGTAAAATGAGATAAGCATTCTAATTAAACTTTTAGGTAGGGCTATATCTTTCACATAGATAGTAGACCGGCGCCAGTTTGCCAGTTCCATAGAACAGAAAAAACAGTAGAAGTCGCAAGTAGGCGGGGCCCGCGTACCCCGGGTTTTGCAGAGTTCCGCATATGTCTGTTCCGGGCACACACTACGCGCATCAGTCTTGTTACAACCGTCGCGGTGAAAAAAAATTATTTTATTTTATTTCGATTAAAATTTGAAAAACAATATTTTATTAAACAAGACAAGTAAAAGTTGACTTTATGTTTTACAAATTAAGGTCTACTTTCTTTTAAACTCAAAACAAATTATTCGCGAAGATTCTTAGTTTGCACATGTCAAAGTCAGCTATTCTACTGCAGTACTAATGACCTCGTTACGGAAATATCAATCTTATTGTTAACACAATACAGCTTTAAATTTAATGTATTTAATATGTATAGTGACATCTAGCGGCGGGTTGCGTAACTTGCTCATTAAACTATTTCGTGTGCTCATTAAACGGAAAAGGTAATAAATACTTAAAAAGAGTAGACAATAAACGACTCTATGCTCATATGACTGTGGTTTATTTTCAAATAAGCGACGACTGACATATTTCCTACTTTCTTTCAATAATAAATTACCAATCACACCAAGGATTTCTTAGTGTTACGAAATACAATTAACCTGTATATGTGTGAGTTTGGGTACGCTGGTTCCGATACTAATGAAGCGCTATGCAATTTCTACTGTTTTTTCTGTTCTGTGGCCAGGCCTATGCTTGCTGACCCACTCTGGGCGGCGCAGTTTTTTTTTCGATCTTATAAGATCTAGTGCTAACGTATGAATGCTCCAGGCGTTTTGCAGAAAATAATGACAGTGTTGCCGACAATGTATGTCGTTATATTCATGTAGATTTTATGATTGTCTGGTAGTTTGAGTATTTTTGTGGCCTACCCAAATGTCCTTACTTTGGTATTGTTCGTCGGTTCGGTGAGCTTCTCAAAGTTCTGAGTTGAGCTTCACTATAACTGACAAATGCTGGCACTGTCTGGATAGGTCCACTTGAATTTTTGTGTTGCTTTCCTCAAAAGCTCATCCCAGACAAATATACATGGTTCTCATATGATTTGACCAGTACATAAATATTGTATGGATTTGAACACTTTAAAAGAGACTTTGACCTCTGAGTTTGTTTCGGCGTTTCTTCTCAGGGTAGTCAGCTAGCAAACACCGGTCTCATCTAGATAAAGAAAAAAAAACTGATGTTTAAAAGTGTTGTTAAAACCTACTTGTAAAAATAAAATTATTTATCATTTATAGTGATGAATAGTGGGAAATTCAACTTTAAAACAGTAGTATTAAAGTTCTCTAGGAGTATTCATTGCCTAGTAGTACTAGTGTACTTAATATTACTTTATTAAAGTTGAATTTCCCACGATTCGTCATTGTCGGCAACACTCCGTCATTATTTTCTGCCAAACGCTTGGAGATTCACTCTAATAAGAATTTTCAAATGCTGGAAGACTATTCTAATTTGTTTTGCGTTTGCGCTGTAAGACTGGCACCAGCTACCAATTTTCAAAGTGAATACAAAAATATTTTTGAATGCAAATGACCGGGATAACAGAATGGTTGCCTCCACCAGGTTCAAGAGGAGGCGGCGAGACAACAAGCACCTTCATACGGCAAGCAAGCCGCCATGGGCCCTCCACCCGGCAGCGTCGGGGTGGGCGGCGTGCAAGTGGGCAGCGTCGGCGGGGTGGGCGGGGTGGGCGGCGTGGGCGGCGTGCGAGCCGACTGGGCCGCGCGCTACCGGGCGCCGCCGCCGCTGCACCACCCGCCGCATGCGCAGCACCACGCGCGCCTGCAGCACCACCCGCAGCCGCAGCAGCACCACCCTCACCCGCACCAGCCGCAGCAGCTTCAGGTAGGCATGCAGGTACACACAGTGACTCCATACTATTATCACATATTACCATATGAAACACTCCATGTACTTACGCGCGCTAACTGCTTACCGGCCGCCGGGCCGCCCGCGACCCATTTCTCAGTGGGTTGCCGACAGTCGCGAGGAGCGTACGTTCGCATAAAATTCGGTCGACCTGACATACTTTATTATAGTTTCGAATTCTTAAGACATGGTACTGGTGTATTATGTGCAGTTGATGGATGTAGATCCAGCAAGAGAAGAGATATAAACTTATCTTATTTTTCATATTATATATATATATATTTTATATATATATATATATATTATATATATATATATATATATATATAATAAATAATATGAAAGCTATACTAAAGCTTTCATATTATTTTCGTTCATTCGTACTATTCATAAAGTGTAACAACAAATACCACGCGGCGGCGCGCAGCTACAAAGTAAAACTCACTTCACGCTTGTAAGGTTAGGTACATTTTCGTTCGCAGCGTCTAGCGAGTCTGAGGTTTAGGTTATTAAAGCAGTAGGTAGTGAACATTTTGTATGGAGTGATTTATCATATTTCTATAATATATCTGCACTATCACGCGGACGAATTCGTTAGCTGAAGCTATATTATAAATGCGAAAGTCTGTCTGTCTGTTACAAATTCTCACCAAACCCGCCGTACCAATTTTGACGAATTCTTCCTTTACATCTTAATTCAAATGAACCTTAGTAAATCCTGTAAAACATTAATCTTTACAACAATTTCGTTTCTTAAATAGTCACTCTTCAACTTTCGATTTTGAGCTAACGGATTTTATTACTGCCAAATTAGATTTTTTACAGATTTTCGACATCTGAAATAACTTTATGAACGACCAGAATTGGTATTTTAAATCCTTAGACTTCATGACTATTTTCCTCTACAGCAAAGAGCCCCCGCGCCACAGCAGCAACAAACGCAACCTCAAGTCCATCAAAAGGCGTTACAGCAGCTGATGGCGACGTTACGCTCGCCCACCAGTCACAACCAGCAGCAGGAAATCCTACAGATTCTCAAGTCGAACCCACCGCTTATGGCGGCCTTCATCAAACAACGACAAGTGAGTCTCACTTTTTTTAACCGACTCCAAAAAAAAAATATACACAATGACGGTTTGGTTTTCTCCGATGAAGATAAGTTGTTAAAATTTCGTGATATTGGGGTGGGGATGTGGGCATAACTTTGCTATTTAGTTTTAGCTATGAGGTACAACAATTTTTTTTTTTTTTTAAATACAACAACAATTTTACAACAACAACAATTTTTTTACAACAATTTTGCAACAATTCAACAATTTTTTTGTACAACAATTTTTTTTTTTTAATTTTTTTTTTTGCCTTAAAAGGATAAAAGTCCCTTAAAATAAAGATTAAAAAAAAATAAAAAAAAAAATAAAAAAATAATTAAAGATAACTTTAATTTTGTAAGTTGGTGTCAAATAACAAAATAAAAACTAGAAACGCCGACTTTCGCAATGAAAGATATTTTGAGTCTTTTTTTGGAAGTTGTACTTTTTTTTTGTAAAAAGTTTTGAATTTTTTAATTTTGCACACATTTATGCAGAACCTTTTTTCAAGAAAGGAAAATAGCATTGAGTTTTTATCTCGTTTTCTGCATATTGTAGGTGATTAAAAATTTACACTGCACCTGAAACTTGCAGACTGGACAAAAAGATTCTCCCCTGTGATTGATCTCAAAAATGCATGTAACAACAAAAATTAAGAGATAAAATACATGCATTTCGGAGGTAGTTAATGATATCAATAGGTAAAGTCGATAATGCTCCTTAGCAAAATAGTCCTTACTATATGTTGAAGTTGGTTTTTGCCATGAATACTACAACTTTGCAGACTTTAACAACACATTTCTTGCCTATTCCAGAACGCTCAAAACCAGCAGCAAGCGGCTGGCGGTGTTGGGAGTGTTGTCCCTGTCGGTGGTGTGGGCGCCGTGAGCGGAGTGTGCGGCGTGGGCAGTGTGGGCCTGCCGCAGCAGCAGCCGCAGCTACAGCATATGATGCAGCCGCAGCAGCAGCAGCGGCTGCAGCAGATGCACCAGATGCTGCCGCAGCAGACACAAGTGCGTATTGTAACTACTCTACCTTTAATATTATTTTATCATTTAAATTTGTAACAAGCTCTTTCTTGAAGCCTTCTCTTGAACTTTTTTGCTGTAGCGGATATTTTAGCCTGTAAACATAGTGAATGTGGGCTTCTCATGGATTACTTGTATTGTTGTGAAGAAATGCAATCAAGATGATAATAATTTTGACATTTTATGTTAGCTAGATATTTCAGTTATTATTTATTTACACTTCATGCAACAAAAGTATAAGGGTGCAGTACCATTGAGGCGGAGCTGGGCGGAGTGGAGCGGAGACGTGAGAGAATCGACCAATCACAATGGTTGAAATCCTCATCGCGTCACTCGTCTCGTCTGTGAAAGGACGATTACTGCACGTCTCCGCTCCGCTCCGCTCCGCTCCGCCCAGCTCCGCCTCAATGGAACTGCACCCTAAAGGCGGCCTTAATGCCTTAGGTTTGGTTAGTTATGTTGAAGCTGAACAAGTTGTAACCTTATGTGTTTGTCTCCAGGGCGTGTCTGGTGTCGGTGGCCCCCCGGGCGTGGGTCTGGGCGGTGTGGGCGCCGGCGCCGGCGTGGGCGTGGCCGGCAGCATGGCGCACGGCGGCGCGGGCTGGTTCAAGGGCGGCGTGGGCGGCGTCGGCGGCAATATGATGGGCATGCGCGGCGCGTACGGCGGCGCGGTGGGCGGCGTGGGGGCGGCGGGCGCGCGGCTGGGCGGCGTGGGGGCGCGCTACGCGTTCGGCGGCGGCGTGGTGGCCCGCTCGCCGCCCGCCACGCCGTCGCCGCGGCCGCCCACGCCGTCCGAGCTGTTGCTGCTGCGCCAGTCCCCCGCGCCGGCAGCCCCGCTGGCGCCCCCGGACGACCAGCTGCCGCCCATGACGCCGCAGGACCAGCTCACGAAGTTCGTGGAGCAGTTGTAGTGTACATAGCCTCAGCGCGCGGTGCTGTACATATAGCGTAGAGCCGCGGCGCAAGCGTGTATGTCCCCTCGCTCGTGCCCTCCCCGCCCTATTTATTGATCGAGTTGTCGTTAGCGACGCGAGGGACGTAAATTAAGTATTACGATGACCGAAACGAGCGCTCAATGTACAAATTGTAAATATGAGAGGAGTTGTCCTGTCCGCTTCTGCGTAATGTAAGTTGTTTGTAGTGTTATAGGTACATTATGATACTTATTCTGTTTATTGTAATTAAATCATTTTATAATATAATTATGTGATCATTATAAACTGTTGTTTCGATTTACCAAAAGACCTTCTCCTCGTCCTCTCCTCCTAGAAGATCCTCAATTTGCAAACCAAAAACTGCATTCAAATCATGTACGGTTCACGTACAGGCAAATCTGCTTACGCCGCGACCTACTTTTCGCAACTTTATTTTATTTACATTAATTATAATTACAATGTTCAGTTGACGCATAGCTGCCCTAGCGAATTAACCGCGGATAAGCATCCAACATAATTTTCATGTAACTTTTACGAATAAACCTTATAAAGTGATTCTGTGGTTTTCGTCAACTCACAATCAACAACTCAACGGGCTACCTCTGAGCCATACATAAAAGTGGTCCTTGGAGCCGGATATAACAGGTGCGTAGTATCTTTATTAGCGTTAGCGAATCGGTCTAGCGGGTCTCCCAGAAAAGGGTCGCCCCAGTTGGATTGAGAAGGTGCACACAGCGTTGTGGAGTGCAGACGCACTTAATATCCTAAACTTGCGGAAGCTTCGCAACTTTGGTAAACTAGTACCTGCGGTGATACAACTCTACTCCACCAAAGGTGTTTACCAACAGCTTACAAAAAATGGTTCATGGTGTACCCGAACTGATAGCCGTCAAGAATCTAGTCTAATCTTCAGAGACTTAAAGCTTATTTGCATCAACTACAAGAAGTCCCACCGGGAAGAACTTTGCGTACCTGGAGGAGCGTCTTTCTCGGCCGAACAATAACTGGGAGAAGTTTGTTCACAACCACCAACCACTGGAAGAGTGGAGAAACTGACTTGCAATATTTCACTGATGACATCTTCAGCAGTACGAAGAAGATGTATGAAGAAGTGCTGCAAGATGTGTTGAAACGAAAGTCGGAATTGCCGTCTGCATCTACGAGTCAGACGGAACAACCACCTGCGACGCCTGCGCAAGATAAGGGAAAGTCGAAATTTACTTTTGACGATATCAAATTCCACGTACCTCCTCGGGGAACAAGCGAGTCGACGGAAAAGCAACAAGATCTTTTGCGTCAACAATACTGCAACTTCAGAATGTTCGAACGCACTATCGGAAAGATCAACGTAGCTTTGGCAGTAGCGATGGAAAAATGGGAGCTAGAAGATAGCTTGAACGTCCTGAAAACTAAATGGGAACATATCGAAAGAGCAAATTGGGAACTTGACTACATACTGCAAGACGAGGATACGGTTTACCAACAAAAGTACAATGCTGCAGAGAACCTTTATGATGATCTGAAAAGGAAACTACAACAAAACATCTGGAATAATGCGCATTTTGAGAAATTACGCCAAAAAATTGAAATACCGGATTTTCACGGCAACTGTAACCAGTGGCTGACTTTTAGAGACCTTTACTTCGAAAGTGTACACAACAATCCCACTCTTTCTAGTGCTCAAAAAATGCAACACCTGAAAACGAAGCTGAAGGGTGAGGCTGAGAAACTTGTTCAGCATCTTGGTATCAGTGCTGAAAACTATGCATCATGCTGGGAGATGCTGACCCACCGCTACGATAACAAACGGCTGTTATTCACATCCTAAATGAACACCCTCCTGAATCAAGCGAGTATTCAGCAAGCAACCGCTGCAAGCATACGGAAGCTTCACGACGTCATGATGAAGTGCTTGAACGGGCTCAAAAACATCGGGCTAGACATCACCAATTGGGATCCGATAGTGGTACACCTTTTGGTTCAGAAACTAGATAGCGGTACGTATAACGAATACGTAAAAAATATCAAACATCCTAGGGAATTTCCCGACCTGGAAGAATTCGCCGAGTTTTTAGAATCAAAATTCATGTCACTGGAAGCTCTGCATGGTAACAAACCATGGAAATCGGAAAAACAGCCACACAAGGAATCTGGACACCGAAATAACATTAATAAGAATAAAACGCACGGGTCATCGTACTTTAAGAAATCACAAAGCTCACTAAAAGCGTTCTTCACGACAGCAAAAACATGCCCAATATGCAAAACGAATCATGTTTTAATGAGTTGCGAACAATTCTTGGCTATGGACACAAACAAACGGAATGACACCGTTCGCAACTTGCATATTTGTATAAACTGTCTATTCAGCCACGGAGAAAAACAGTGCAAATCACGAAAGACGTGTAAATTGTGTCAAAAGGCACACCACACACTTATGCATGAAGTAGAAACACAACTATCTAGCAACAAACAAGCAAGAAGGGAAGCAAACCCATCGTCGCCCCCTTCAACTTCCTATGGGGTCAACAACATAACAAACGAAGAAAAGGAAATGCTGTTGACAACTGTACTTCTAAAAGTTAAAACAATTGATGGAAACTTCATCAACTTGAGAGGCCTACTTGATCAAGGCTCCCAAGTAAGCCTAATAACGGAAAACGCAGCACAGCGCCTTAGATTACAGCGACGAAAAATGAGCGCTGTTGTATCGGGTGTCGGATCACTTGGTGGCAACTGCAAAGGAGCAATGAACTTGGAATGCCAGTCAATACATTCAGACTATCAATTCAATTTGGAGGCATTAATTATGAAGAAACTCATAAGTAACTTACCTACCTCATTATTTTCAATCAGCAACTGGGACTATTTGGAAAACTTAAAACTAGCTGATCCACAGTTCAATCGGTCAGGCCCGATCGATCTGCTCTTGGGCGCGGAAGTCTACTCAGAACTTATCCTAAATGGAGTCATTAGGAGTGACAATAAATACCCAGTAGCTCAACAAACCAGAGTGGGCTGGATTCTATGCGGAAATGTTAAAGACTCAACTGCTTGGTAATACTCAACGATTTCGAAAACATGGCAAGATTTTGGGAAACCGAAGAAATTCCAGACGCTTCATCATCGACGAGTGAGGAACAACACTGTGAGGAATGTTACAACGCGACTACCACAAGATTGGCGAATGGACAATATGTGGTGCAAATGGCCATGAAGCCCAATTTCCAAACAAACCTAAAAAATTGTAGGTCACAAGCATTAGCACAGTTCCTTCAACTAGAAAGAAAAATGCTGACCAACAAGGAACTCAGTAACGAGTACAAGCGTTTTATGAGCGAATACATCGCTATGGGCCACATGAAACTTTTAACTGAAGAAAGAAGAGGTCAAGTCTACTTACCACACCATGGCGTGTTGAGAGCTGAGTCCACCACAACAAAACTAAGAGTAGTGTTCAACGCGTCGTACAAGACAAAAGGAGACAGCAGTCTTAATGATCTCATGTACTGCGATCCGAACTTACAAAAGGATATGCTGACACTGCTAATTAACTGGAGAACGTACAGATACGTCTTTACGCAGATGTAGAAAAACTTTATCGTTTTATCTGGCTGAACGAAAAACAACAACATCTGCAAACTATAATCTGGAGATCTTCTCGTAACGAACCTCTACAAGATTGGCAGTTGGGCACGGTAACCTACGGAATGAAAAGCGCACCCTATCTAGCAATGCGAACTCTACATAAACTCGCAGAAGATGAAAAAGCTACCTATCCGGAGGCGGCAAATGTCCTAAAAAACTATTTCTACTTGGATGATTTGGACTACGGGCAGGATACTGTCGATGCATCGAAAACACTGGTCACACAGCTTATTGAGTTGCTGCGAAAAGGCGGATTTAACTTAAGAAAATGGAAAACAAACGAACTGAGCATCTTAAGACTTGCGAGATGATCAAAAGAGCCGCAACACAAACATCGACTTCCGCCCAGAACAAACCTCAAGCGCAAAAATGTTGGGCATGAGATGGAATCAAGAAAATGATAGCTTCACATATAAATGGGATATACCAATCCAGAAAAAACTGACAAAGCGCATACTACTGAGCGAGATAAGCAAACTATACGACCCACTTGGATTATTATCGCCACTTACAATAAAAACTAAACTTCTGTTCCAAAAAATCTGGATGTACAAAATCAACTGGGATGATTACCCGACGATCTCACTACTGAGTGGGAAACTATGAGAAAAGATATCCCTTTGCTAAACAAACTAACCATACCACGATGGTTGGCAAAAACAAAGGTTGCACCAATCAGCAATAGGATAACTGTACCTAGAATGGAACTTTGTGGGGCTGTATTACTAACTAAACTGCTAGAAAAGGTACAAAATACTCTCTGCAACAAAAACCTGCACATAAGGTGCTGGAGTGACTCCAAGGTCATCTTAGCCTGGTTACAGGGCGATATAAACTGATGGGAGAAATATGTAGCAAGCAGAGTGAAACAAATAAACAACATTGTCTCTGCAAACTGCTGGAGTTACGTGAAGTCAGAAGAAAATCCTGCTGACTGTGCAACTCGAGGGCTCACACCACTTCAACTCCTTGATTTCAAACTTTGGTGGAAATGACCTGATTGGTTTGAGCACTGCAAGGCATCGGACAGATACAAATCTGATGCCCTAGTTTTGTATCCCCAGACGCTTTACGGCCATTGCCGTCTGCGTCAGGGCGACAGTCTCACACTGGAAAATCGAGCTGTGTTCGCATAGTGGTATGTGGAATTTTATGTTAAGGTCTAGAGACTATATACCAGCCCCTGAACCGCTGCGTGTTTTTAAGCCATCTGTGTAGATGCGTACTTCATCGACACCTGACTGGTCTCTTTCTTCGTCTGCTGTTTGTATATGGTAGTTTTTGTTGAACTTTTGAATTGGTTGGGTATCCTGTCACACGGGGCAGCGATTAGTGGTTGGTACGCGATCGCCCGGTCCAGGATGCCTGCATGAGCGCTGGTGTGGTTCTTACCCCCAAATGCCTAGATGCATAAGCCTGATGGCAGCTAATGTCGCCTCCTGCTGTATGAATAAGTCAAGGGGAGTTAATTTCAGTGCTATCTCCATTGCTGTTGTTGGGCTGGTTCTCATGCAGCCAGTTATAGCTGAACAGGCCAACCTCTGGCACTTCTGGAGCCTGGTGCTGGTGGTCGAAAGTTCCGTCCTCGTCCACACACCAGAGACCCGTAAGTCAGCATTGGTTTGATCACGGTAGTGTAGAGCCACAGCGTAATCTTTGGAGAGAGCCTCCATGTTCTTCTTATCATTTTTTTGCATTGATAGAGTGCGATCGTGCTTTTGTTCAGTTTGTAGTCAAGGTGCTTGTTCCATAGCAGTTTACTGTCAAGGATCACTCCTAAGTACTTGACTTCTTCTTTGAGCGGTTAAAGAGTTTTGGTAGTTTATAAGGTCCTAGAACTCTTTTGTTGGTAAACATTATTAGTTCTGTTTTTAAAGGGTTGACCGATAGCTCGTGTTTAGCACACCAGCCCTCGAGTTTTCTGAAGGCTTTTCTCATGACGTCACATAGGACACCTTCAAAATGCCCTGAGATTATGATAGCTATGTCATCTGCGTAACCCACCGAGTACAGGCAGTACAGCATTGAGCTCTGTAATGAGTTCATTCACGACTGAATACCACAAGAGTGGTGACAGCACTCCACCCTGTGGGCAGCCTCTGCTCACGTGTGTTGGTGTTTACAGTGAATTGGATAGCTCGGTTTTTCAGCATGTTGTGTATCCATTCTGTAAGGGTTGGTGCAACACCATGCGCGGCCAAAGCCTGCCTGATGCTGTTTGAAGGCGAAGTAGTTCCATGTATGTGTCTGACTGTGGTATCGTAGCTCCTAAACAGATTGCCCGATTTTATTCATCGGTATGTAATGTGTGTAATAATTTTTATGAATATATTTTTAGATTTTTTCAAATTAAATTCTACACTCCTTCACCCTTGGAATATTAATTGTTGTGATGTTTATTATTTACCCAGATTCTCAGGTTTCTAATTGGGAGGAATGAGATTTTGTCATACAAACCGTTTTTCCTGTCTCTGTTCCGTTGTCCCGTGCAAATGATTTCACTTGAAGCTTTAGGGGAGGAGCTGCATGTCCTACCCTAAAAAGTTCAACCCATTTTCACACCTTTTTAGGGGTTCATTTTCGTAAAATCCAAAAACCCGTCGTACTTATTTTTTAACCGACTTTCGAAAAAGAATATACACCCGAGGTGGTCCCATATAAATTTTATCGAAATTGCTTCAGCGCTTTTTGAGAAACTGAACAAAAACGAAAAATACGTATACCTCGATGACGTTTTGGGGTTCTCCTAATGTTTAAATTCCACGTTCCATGTTATTGGGGTTTTCAGTTCTGGGGTATACAACTAAAAAGTGAGAAATAAAAAACTTTTTTACAAAAAACAACAACCGACTTCCAAAAAAGAAAAAACACTAAAAATTAAAAAATAACTTTAATTTCGGAAGTCGGTGTCAAATAACGAAGAAATAAAATACAAACACCGATTCAAATTGAAGTTATTTTTTAATTTTTAGTGTATTTTCTTTTTTGGAAGTCGGTTGTTTTTTTTTTTCTTTTTTTTTTGCGTTATGCTCATGAACTACAACTGTTGACCGAAATTCAAGTTTCTAGTTGTAGTTGCGTAAATAGAAATACCATGTTCTTTTATGTCTATCTCTACATATACAATTTATTAAAGTCTTTCCGTGTCTGTCTCTTTCTCCGCTAACTCCTCCTAAACGACTCAGCGGATTTTAATGTGGTTTTCACTAATAGAAAGAGCGATAAACGAGTAAGGTTTGTGTGTATAATATGTACCTGTGCAGAGCCGGGCGGGCTGTTAAAAAGTTAGCAGAGCAGAGAATATTTTTAGTGATATTAAATCCTATGTCATATCATAATTATGTATCAATAAGAGCGTCTGAACAGTTCTTCGATAAGATTGTGTCAATGTCACAGGTGGAATGCCTCCCACAAGGTGGACCAATGACCTGGTGAGGGTCGCAGGTAGCCGATGGAGGGGCCAAGGAAGTGGAATTAAAAAAAAACGCTTGTCCGTAAGAAAAATTTTCGGAGAGAGCAGAGCATAAGAATATTTTTTAACACACGCTTTTATTATTTCCATTTTTATGTATGTTTGTCCCACTTCCATACCTCAGATTGAACTGAAGCTTTGCAGACTTATCAATGGACCGATGAAAATACAATATCTCGTATCTTCAAATTATAGAATCTACTTTACCGGCCTTTTCCCCGGACCTGTTTCGGATTCGGTGGAAGGATACGCCCGGGTGTCACCATTGTGTGAATCACCCACTTGAGTGGAACACCTTTATCCTCGTGGAGGCGATCGGCGGCGATAACCTCTCGCGTCCGGCATAGTCCAGGCCATGGTATGGAGCGAGAGGGCATGGGAAGCTGTCACCTCCTTCTGCGAAGCAGTAATACTAGCGAAGAAGGAAGCGGGACGCGTGAGGAAGAGGCAATCCTCGTGCCCTCACGCCCCTTGCCGCCACAGGAGATGCCTTGGGGGTCGGTCAGGAGTCGCAAGGACCAGGCCCGAGTCAACAGCGCATTGTGTTCGACGCGCACCTAAAATAGATGTTCTAGTCAGTAGCGAGAGGTTGGGAAGAATTGCCCCCCCTCCCCCCTCCCCTCCCCTCCTCCCCGCTCGTCATGGAGTACTTCTGCGATCCCTGCGCACAGGACCGGTCGCTGGGGGGAAGCCTATGTCCAGCAGTGGACGTCTTTCGGCTAAAATGAGGATGATGATGATGACAAGTTGATGTTCATACAACAATGGTATTTATCCTTCTCAAAAAGTATTTGGCGGAGGCTTTGATTCAGTGCATACTGAGGTGCAAATTGCTCAAATATTTTTTTTTTATAAAACGTTGCCCACACTAGGAATTACTCCTGTATCGTGGGTGCGTTCACAAACATGTATACTCACATACACAAGACACCCAGACCCGGAACAACTATCTGTAGGTCATACAAATATTTGTTCCGTGCGGGAATCGAACCCGCGACACGCAGCGCAGCAGTCGAACGCTCAACCACTGCGCCAACCGTGTCGTCAATTCATTGAACATCCTGACTAATATTATAAATTCGAATGTGTTTGTTTGTAAGTTATGCTTTCACGTGAAACGGCTGAACGGATTTGGATGAAACTTGGCACACAGGTAGACCAATGTCCTGGATTTAAAAAAATCTGTCATTAAATATTCACGAATCAATTTAGTACTCGTATCTACTGATCTGTGCAAGCAGATACGAACCCTGCTGTAATAATACCCCGGGCAGGTAATTTTCCTCTCGCGTCCGGCTCTGGTCTAGGCCGTGCCACGGAGCGACAGCTGGGAAGTGTCACCTCCTTCTGCGAAGCAGTTATGCAAGCGAAGGAGGAAGCGGAACGTGTGAGGGAGACGCAATGTAGGCGTCGGGAGTCTCAAGCCGTTTGCCGGCCACCGTAGGCGTGCGCTTGCGGACGGCGAGCTATAGGTAGGTACAAGTAGAGGCACGAAACTTTAGCGCTGACCGTTATTGCGCAGAAGTAAAAATTAAGGTACCTGAGGGGGCTAGCGGGATGAAGGGCGAGCGTGCGTAGCGCCGATTGGGATCTCCAGTCGCATTCTGTTCACCCGCGCCACTCACCCATGCGCAGCAATTATCGTTCAGCGCTAGACTTACGTGCCGTTACTTGTACCTTGCACCTCGAGTAGAGAGCGCTTCAAAAAAATGCCAACGGCAACTAACGGGGCCTGCTAGGGCTGATGCCTGTCAGGGTGGCGGGAGTGTTTGAAAGCCACTGCGGCCCTGGGACAGCAAGTCAAGGAACACTGGTGGGTTTTAGTCAGTATGAGTCTGCCACGCCCCTCCCGCTGCACCCAGAGCGATGTTATTTAAGGCCCTTCTCGCGGTCCAGTGGCGCCCTCATTGAATAAAAAATCGTAGCATAGCACAGAAAATAAATATTAAAAAATCCAACTTGACGTTTGTTACAAAGAGGATAAAGAATTTTTATGTTGTTAAAACAGGTCTCAAAATGTTTCGTATCCAAAGTAGTAGGCAAAACTGTCAGAAACGGCCGTTTTTGGCACTTTTGCCTACTACTTTGGACCGCGAGAAGGCCCTTAATGATTTCCCACACTGAAAAAAGGTAAGTAGGTAATTTTGAATAATCCTAGACATTGCTAAGATTCAAAGTTACACAACTTTGAATCTTAGCAATGTGATTTATGAGACTGGACCAAGTAGATTTATGACTTCAAGGAGGAGTTTAATTTATATCCGAGTGTATAACTACTGATTGCTACAAACGATGAGCAGTAAGATTCAGAAGAGATTGTATTCTAGAACTGTGCTTAGTCGATCTCAATTAACTGATAAACAGAATGTTTTGTAGCGACATCTATGACGCCACAAACGAACTAAACACACGACGGGCAAGCCACAGAGCACTAGGGCAAGCTCGTTCTTAGTGTTTAGGAACTTTGCTTGGAAAAAAGAATCGATAATTTCGCCGTCACATAGAGAATCGTTACTTTCGCACGTAATTGACGTAACAAACAAAATACTTTGGTTGAATGACTCAGTATAGTTTGTCAGAGAGTAATATCTTAGATTACTATACTATTTAAATAGAGAAGGTAGGAACTATGATTGGGGCATCCCCTGTAATTCTAAGTAGCGTTCCTTGACATTGATCACGTTCGGAAACACGTACCTACCCTACATACTATACAATTTTGGCTACAGGTTTGCACCGGTGCGGAATTTTGTGTGAAATTTTCTATATATTATAATTTACTCTGTGGGTGAAATTCACCGCTGATTGGGCGATCTCCGGTGATTCACCGGTGATCTCCGGTTGATGCGTTGGAATTATGAGCCTATGATAAAAATGAATATTGTTTGCTAATAAAGAAAATACAGTCTTCATTCATTTTTTATTGGTTAAAAATGGTATTCAAAAATAAAAATCAAAAGTTTACTCCAGTAAATTATAATAAATGATGGTTTTGATTTAAAAAACAACATTTCGACAGCGTCATTGCGTAACATACTTCTCCTGAGGTTCAGAATGTAACCTGTTGCTAAAAATACTCTTTCTGACTTAACGGAAGTTGCAGGCACAGTTAAGTATTTAAAAGCTATTTCATCTAAAGGCTTAAGATGTTTGTTAAATTTCCAAAATTCCACATTATCCCAGTTATGATTAATGTCAGAAAAATCCGTTGTGAAAGTGAAATGAATCATATAGATGGACAAGCACGCTTTGATTTAATGTCCGAAATATTATGTCTTATAAAAAAGAAGCAAACTAAAAGAAATAATAACTAAATGTAAAATAAAAAACAATATTAAATCATAAACCTTCCTTTTATTTAATCAACTTTATTCAAAAAATACTGCTCCAATAAAACCGGTGATCAATCCGTTAACCCGGACACTGTTTCGGTGGTCTACAGAAATACACTTCCTGTATTTCTGTAGACCACCACCATGTATCCCTCTCTATTGTGGCCCTTCCTTTTTTTCTCTCCCAAGATATCCTTCGCTGCATCCCTAATACACCCAGCTATCTCATTCCAGCTTCGATTTACACTTCGATCATTCATGTCTCCCATTTTTATCTTTTTGCCTACTACTCGCTCTCTAAATTCTTTCGCACAATAATTCTGCTCTAGCATATCCCATTTTATTTTAGGAGGAGGACACTCTTTGCTTTTTGAATACTGTGTTTTTATAGCTAATACCATAATAAGAGCCTGTGCTGTGAGACCAAGTCTTCTCCTGGCAGCACTTTGCAGTCTTTGACGTGCCTAATATCTATGGTTGTGCCTAACTAGAAAATAATCAATTAGGTCTTGTGATTACCACTTTTGTATGTGACTAGGTGTTCATTTCTCTTCTGGAACCAAGTGTTGGCTACTGCCAGATCAAATGCGGTAGCAGATTGCAACAGCGTCTCCCCCTCGTTATTGGGACTTCCAAAACCCCATCCTCCATGTACTCTTTATAACAATTTCGCGTTCTTCCTACATGCCCATTAAAATCACCTCCAACTATCAATTCCTCATGCACGGGGATGGTCATTACCGTTGTATCAAAATCCTCTAAACTTCTCTTTCACCCTTTCGTCACATCCTACCTGCGGGGCATACACACACTAACTAGGTATATTCAGCATCACATTGTCCATCACAACTTTCACAACTATCAATGTATCATTAATCCTTTTAACTGGTCCCCGAGTGACCAGTGGATTCGTGTCCAAAACAAAAGATTACGAAACCGTTTCGTTGGGAAGCGAGGAAAAGCTATACCTGAGCCTGGAAGTAATTTTATGGCAGCGGAAACTAAGATTCCCATGTACATTTATAATGTGGCGAAGGGCGTGTCCGTGAGTGACATCCATACCTACATTATGAAGAAGACTAAAAAAGATGTTAAAATTGAAAAAATGGACATGAGGTTAGCGAAGGATTATGAGTCATACAAAATATTCGTACCTAAACGTTCGTTAATAATTTTCCTGAGTGATGACTTCTGGCCAAAGGGGGTGGCCTTTCGTCGATTTATAAACATCATCAGACGTGATAAGGAAAAGGTCCGTGTGACTGGCGAGAATGTTAGCAGTTTGAATTAATGAATAACATCAATTTAATAAGTTTCAACTGCAAAAACGTGATGAGATCAGTCGAATGTGTGCGGAAGCTATGTCGCTCGGCTGATGTTGTGGCGCTGCAGGAGACATGGTTACTGCCGCACGACCTCGGGTACCTGGCCGCGATAGACGACGACTTCGCCTGCACGGGTACCTCTGCAGTGGATGTCGGGGCAGGGGTCTTACGCGGTAGGCCCTACGGCGGAGTTGCCTTGCTGTGGAGAAAGGTTGCGTTTCCGACGGTAACCGTAGTGAAGTGCAATAGTGTGCGTCTCGCCGGGATAAAAATCGAGCTCAGTGATCGTTATATTTTGATATTTTCTGTGTATATGCCTACCGAATCCAATGATAACAGTGGAATTCACGGAGTGTCTCAGTGAAATGACAGCCATAATTGACAGTCACAATGTGGAGTCGGTGTTTATGTTAGGGGACTACAATGCGCACCCCGGTGAGTCATTTGCTACTGAACTCTTAACTTTTTGTGCGGAACAATCGTGGTCCTGTGTAGACTTGGAACTGATGCCGCCAGATAGTCATACCTTTGTCAGTGATGCGCACGGCTGTCGGCGCTGGCTCGACCACTGTCTTGTGACTAGTGCCGCCCGGCACTCTGTGTCGGCGGCCTCTGTGTTGTATAATACCTATTGGTCTGATCATTACCCTGTGTCTATACTATGTAATTTTAATTTAGTTAGTAGTAGTAGCCTAAGATTTGTATACCTACTGTTTGTATAAATAGAATATTCTGGGGTGAACGTGACTCAACTCAGATAGCGAAATTTAAAAGTGTATGTCACTCTAGACTACGTCAAATTGATTTTCCTTCAGAATTCAGACACTGCTCAGATAATATGTGTTGTAACAAAGGTCATAAAATCCTGTTAGATAAAATGTATGACGAGATTATTTGTATACTGTCGGAGGCCGCTACATGTAGTTATAGAATTACCGAAAAGCGTAGAGGTAAATACATTACCGGGTGGAACAGGTACGTCCGCGTCGCTCATGGGAGGGCTCGGCTATGTTTCCAGGCATGGTTGTATGGCGGTAAACCCGGGGCTGGCCGTCTTTATAATGATATGCGTGAAACTAGGCGCGCTTTTAAATCAAAATTAAAGTGGTGTCAGAATAATCAACAACAGATAAGAATGGATATTATAGCTGAACTTCACTCCAACAAGAAATTCGGTCAGTTCTGGAAAAACACCAATAAAATGAATCATAAGCCGGGCCTCCCCGTCAGCGTGGCGGGGGTACACGAGCCTGGTGAGATCGCCACGATGTTCTCCCACCATTTCAGGGTGGACTCTCCCCTGGGGCCAGCGCGGCAGGAGCCCGATGCTGAGGAGGGGGTAGTGTGCGTAGTGTTCATTTTACTACCAAGGAAGTGGGCGCGGTGATCAAAGGCATGGTGAGGGGTAAATCCCCGGGTCACGACAGCCTTAGCATCGAGCACCTGCAGCACGCGGGTGTACACCTACCCAGAGTGCTTTCTATGTTTTTTACCCTGTGTTTGGGCCATTCCCATCTGCCCGATAATCTAATGCGTACTATAGTTGTACCAATCATCAAAAATAAAACTGGTGATACGGCAGATGTAAACAACTATAGACCGATCTCTCGTCTCGCTAAACGACGCGCAGTTCGGTTTCAGGCCCGGGCTTTCCACCGACAATGCTATCCTGTGCCTCAAGCAGACTGTACAGTATTACTTTTTTTTTTTTTTTTATGTTTGATAGGCTCGCGTTTGACCACTATCTCACCTGATGTTAAGCGATGATGTGGTCGAAGATGGAGCACGCTTGCCTAGAAGTAACCTATTCACTCTTGACTTAAAGACTCCCAGGTTGTATCTTACAGGAAACACAGACTCCGGTAGAGAATTCCACTCTCTAGCTGTACGTGCAATGAATGTTTTCTCAAAACGCTTTGTGCGTATGGATGGGATGTCCACCATGAACCGGTGGCACTTCGCCGTACGTCTTGTGGTCCTTAGATGAAACGGGCTTGGCGGAATCAAATCATGCAATTCCGTCGCACACTCTCCAAAATGTAATCGATAGAAAACCGACAGGCTAGCAACTCGGCGTCTATGTTCAAGACTTTGGAGTTTTGACTCAACGAGCCTATCATTGCCGATGATCCTCTTGGCTCGTTTCTCAATTGACTCAAGGGCATCAAGCTGGTATCTTGCAGATCCGTCCCAAAGATGAGAGCAGTACTCCATACACGATCGGACTTGCGCTTGATAGAGTTGGAGCAGCTGTTCCGGCGTGAAGTATCGTCTCACCTTTGCGAGGACCCCCAACTTTTTGGCAGCCACTTGAGCCTTAGCCTCTATGAAGGGACCAAAATTGAGGGTAGATGTTAAAGTAACACCAAGAAGATCAAGTCGGTCGGTTATCGGCACGGTTACACCTCGGAAAGATGGAGCCGGGTGAAATTGGCTCCTTTTAGCAGAAAAAAGACACGCCTGGGTCTTAGCAGCATTGAACTCAACCAGATTGGCATCGCCCCATTCTGAGACAGCCTGCAAGGACAAGTTCAAGCGCCCAACCATAGCCTCTCGGAGAGACCGGACCTGAGACCCACTAACTCGTGCGTCTGGCACGTATCTCTCGGCAACAGTGCTGTCGTCTGCATACCCAAAGGTACCGGGTTTTAGCAGATCGTTAATATGCAGCAAAAACAATGTTGCCGAGAGCACCGACCCCTGAGGAACACCGGCATTAATAGCCAGCAGTCCGGACGAGCAGCCATCTATGACTACTCGGATAGACCGATCCCTCAGGAAATCTGCTATCCAATCACACAATCCAGCGGGCAGACCGAAGGAAGGAAGCTTGCCAATTAAGCTGTCGTGCCAGACCCGGTCGAAGGCCTTCGAGATATCAAGGGAGACCGCAAGGGCTTCCCCTTGTTTATCGATGGCCTCACTCCAGATGTGAATGGCATACGCTAGAAGATCTCCTGTTGACCGATTTCGGCGGAAGCCGTATTGTCGGTCACTTAGGATATCGTTAGCTTCTAGGTATGCTAGGAGCTTACCATTCAGTATACGTTCCATACTCTTACAGAGAACGGAAGTTACCGAGATGGGCCTATAATTTGCTGGGTCAGCTCGACTACCCTTCTTGGGTACGGGTTGCACGTTAGCTTGCTTCCAAGCCATCGGCACTTTTCCAGTCTCAAACGAAAGGCGATATAGGCGTGTCAAGATCGGAGACAACTCAGGCGCACAAGTCCTCAGTACAATTGCCGGTATCCCGTCGGGACCACTAGCCTTGTTCACGTCCAGGTTACGCAGTACCCTCCGGACATCCTTCTGATGAATGCGAATGTCTGACATAATCGACTCGCATCCACCAAGAGTACCAGGGGGCCTCGCGCCACCAGGATCTAGACGCGAAGATTCCGCAAACAGAGAGGCAAACAAGCTTGCTTTCTCCTCAGCGGAGTGGGCCAGCGACCCGTCGGGTTTCAGCAGTGGAGGTAGTGAGGGGCGGCAGAAGTTCGATTCAACCGACTTAGCCAGGGACCAAAACGCCTTACTACCAGCTGGGTAAGAAGCAAGTTTGTTCCCAATTCGGCCAATGTGGTCAAACCGAGCCTTCCGCAACACCTTCTTGCAGAACTTGGCAGCCCTGTTGAAGGCTCTCTTCTTCTGACTCACGTCACTCGCTTTACGCGTCCGAGCGTCGACCCATGCTAGGTAGGCCGCGTGTTTAAGCGCATCAGCGCGATTGCACTCGGCACCAAACCATGGTCGAGCCCCGCCAGACATTGTTACGTCAGAGAATGGAATGTAGTACTCCATTCCCCGCCGCAACACATCCGTCACGGCGTCCGCGCACGACGAAACATCAGTCGAAGAAAAGCAAGTGGGACCCCAAGGATAACATGCGAAGAAAGATCGCATGCCATCCCAATCTGCTGACCTGTATCGCCAAACCCGCCTGGTGCCTCTAGGGCTAGGATCGGGCGGGGAGTAGACGGATACAGATTTCACCAGACAGTGGTCGGAAGTACCTAATGGTGAAGAAATCGACACTGAGTAACGGTCTGGATCTGTTGTCAGCAGAAGGTCCAAGCAATTGGCTGTGTGCGAATCAACATCCGGCACCCTCGTTGCCCCCTGGACCAGCTGGGTAAGATTTAACGCCAGCGCTAGCTTATACGTCTCTTGTCCAGCATGGTCTGTGTACTGGTATGGGAAGAGCCACTCCTGATGGTGGGCGTTGAAGTCCCCCAGTAACACCAATTGGGCAGAAGGGTACCGTTGCTGAGCCACATCCGCCGCTTTACTCAGGTGTTGTGTGAGCCCAGTTGTCTCCAGATCACCGCTGTGCGAACGGTAGACACAGGCGTAGACAATTTTATCTAGGCCTGTGTCCACTAGGACCCAAAGAGTTGAGAACCTGGAGTCCTCAAGGTTACGGAGACGCCGATAGCAGATGTCGTCCCGGGCGTACATGCATATACCAGCGCGTGGCTTAAAATTGTGCTCCAGGGTAAACCCTGGGTAAGATAGGTACGCCACGTCAGACGGACATCCGATCTGCGTCTCCGAAAGGAATAAGAGAGCTGGTTTCTCAGTCTCTAGGTGGTGGTGGACTGCGGCGAGATTTGAGTGCAGACCTCGAATGTTAGATAGGTGCACTTTGTGTGAGCGGGAGTGCTGCCGCTGTACAGCTTTTTTCTTTTTAGTTCCTTTTTTCATGAATAAAAGAGTGAAGGAAGGAGAGGAGAAGGAAGTGAAATGAGGTTCCATGCTGGCTACCTTCAGGCACGCACTGACAGGACGGTATCTTTGGGGGACTAGTCTGGAGACTGCGGGGACGCCCGAGCCCCCCCGGGAATGTCCATCGGGCCCTCTCGTCTGGTCGCCAACCAGCACGATGGTGCATTCCGGGATTTTTCGTCAGTTGGCGGGGCAGCCTTTCGTGTGTGGCTAGTACACTACTTGGGCCCCCAACTAACTGCGGTCGGCCAGCGGCGCACCGTGCCTCGGATCCCGCTACCCTCCGCGACTAGTCTCCCGATACATTCATATCAGCGCGAGCCCGGTTGGTCTGCCTGCAATGGAACAACTATTTCGACCCAACTCCTCTGGATTGGCTACACTGAGCATCGTACCGGAACACGGCCAGGCCGCTTGGCGGTACGTCTTTGCCCAGTGGGTGGTCGCAAGCCATCGGTCGAAACCTACCACCAGTTTGTCACCTGATTAGCACTACCCGGGGACCACGTGTAGGGACTCAATGGGTATACTCCTACGGACGCGGGTGACTCGGCCCCCAAATTACACGAGTAGAAAGACTCCGGTGTATGCATGCTACCTTGATTTATCGAAAGCTTTCGATCTTGTGTCGTACGATATTCTATGGGGTAAATTAAGGGATGAAACTTGTCTACCTAAGGAGATTGTGTTATTATTTATATGCATTGGTATAACAATCAAAGGAATTCTGTAAGATGGGCAGGCTCTCTCTCGGAGGAGTACGGGTTGGAATGCGGGGTGAGGCAGGGGGGACTGACCTCTCCCACGCTCTTCAGCCTATATGTCAACCGGCTAATCGATGAGCTCAGCAGCACCGGCATCGGGTGTCATATAGATGGAGTGTGCGTGAATAACATCAGCTACGCAGACGATATGGTGCTGCTGAGCCCATCGATTGGTGCCTTACGAAGGCTCCTGAAAATTTGTGAGTCCTACGCGGTGGCTCATGGGCTCAAATACAACGCGAAGAAGAGTGAAATAATGATTTTCAGGCCAGACAACAAGCGATACACATTCGTTCCGAGTTTCACTTTATGTGGCACAGCTCTAAGCAAAGAAGAGCAATTTAAGTATTTGGGCCACTGGGTCACCGAGGACCTTAAAGACAGTGTGGATATAGAAAGGGAGCGCAGAGTGCTGTCTGTCCGATGCAACATGTTGGCCCGCAGGTTTGCACGGTGCACGGGGACTGTCAAAGTTGCGCTTTTTAAAGCGTACTGTCAGTCCTTTTACACCTGCGGCCTGTGGGTTAACTATACGCAGCGGACATACAGCGCTCTGCGTGTTCAGTACAATAACGCGTTCCGGGTGCTGATGGGGCTGCCGCGCCACTGCAGCGCCTCCGCGATGTTCGCGGCGGCTGACACAGACGGCTTTGCGGCCATAATGCGCAAACGGTGCGCTTCTATCATGCGCCGCACGCGCGACAGTCCCAACACCATCCTGCGAGCGCTGGCGGACCGGTGGGACTCTCCGATGTTGGCTCGCTGGATGCGGCTGCACGCAGTCATATAGTGATTTGCCACCATCATCGGAGCCCAGTGGGACCTCCCACTTGTCATTCCTGCTCCCAATTGAATTAGTCTTATTATTAGGTAATCAATCAATTATTACTAACACTAGTCTGTAAGCTCGCAATTGTACTAACAAATATGGATGTAATATGAGTCCGAAATAAATGATTTATTATTATTATTATGTCTTATGGTATTCTTTTGTGGGGTAAAGCTGCGGACATACAAAATATATTTGTTTTACAAAAACGTGCTGTACGAGCAATCTATAGGTTAAGGTCAAGAGTTTCTTTACGAGAAATTTTCAAAGAGATTGGAATTCTCACGGTGGCATCTCAATTCATATTTGCAAACATATTATACATTAGACAAAATATACATTTGTACAAAAAGACCAGTGATATCCACAATTTTAACACCAGAAATAAGTATAAACTTCATGTTCCTTCCCACCGTGTTCGTAGGGTTCATGGTTCGTTTGAGGGTCTCGGTATCGAATTTTACAATAAGCTACCCCGTTCTTTTCTTGACTTGCCTTTTAATGCATTTAAAACTAAAATTAAATCTAGTCTCTGTTCGAAAGCATACTATTCCATCAACGACTACTTAGAAGATAATAATAGTTGGTCGCTGTGTTGAACGCAAGACAATGTTACACTTGATGTTCTTTCTCCATATTTAGCTTATGGTTATAACAGATTATATGAGTTCATATAATAATTGTCTACCAAATTTAGTGTGATGGCCCTAGTTCATCACTTGTGGCTTCGAATCACAGCCCTTTGATAGTTTCAATCTTTGTTCTTGTAAGCTGGCACACCAGTTATGTATGGAGGCTTCTTTAATTTGGTTTAGTGTTTATGCTTGAGTTGGTTTTTAATGGCATGATTGAGTGTGCTAGCTGGCAAGTGGCGGATTATTTTATTTAATTTTATGATTATATTTTAGACGGCATATATTTATTTTTCTGTTTTACATAATGTTAAGATTGTTGCTTAGAATTATATAGATTCAAGTTCTTAAAACTTAACAGACAGATGTGTTGCTGGGGAGTTTGTTGGCCACTTCTTCTTCACAGCTAAAACACTAGGAAGTGGTGACGGGCGGGCGTTTTTTGGGGGACTGTCTTTATGTAGAACTTTGACGTTCAAAAAGTGCTGGTTCTCAGCCTAGTTTGAATAAATGACTTTTGATTTGATTTGATTTGATTTGATTTAACCTCCATCACGCTTTCTTTCAATTTAATACTATTCCCACGCCATTTCTTTTACCGTCACTTCCACAATAGAAAAACTTGTATCCTTCACCAATTTCCCTCGCCTTTGTTCCCTTTCACTTAGTTTCCTGTAAACACGCTATATTTATTCGTCTTCTTTTTAATACGTCCGCTAACTCTCTGGCCCTTCCAGTCATAGTCCCAACATTCCAACTTGCAAACCTCAATCTCACTTCCCGAGCTAGCTTCTTACGTTGCCCCCGCCCGGGGTGGTGCAACAACCCTAGTCCATTTCCCACAGCGGCCGGGTGCTGCCCCTGCGCGTCGCCTGTGGGGTACGCCCTAACTCTTATCGCACATTCCATTTATACCTTACATATTGCTAATGATTTGGCAAATGTTTTACAGTCGGCCGCCTGCCTGACACCAACCCTCCTTGGGAATGCGGTTGCTGATGGTTTACCCGCCACCGCGGGTGACCTAAGGTGCTGAAATAATGCACGGTCTAAATATTTCCTTTACTCGCCTCTTACAACACCCATGGGATGAAATAGGGTGGCAGCATTCTTAAGCCGGAGCCACACGGACACGATTTACAATAAAACAAAAGAATTATGTAAAACGCTTTAATTAAATTCATGTGACAATGTTAAAATAAACATTTTAGGTATTTTAGTTATTAGTAACATCTTGCAGTGCTGTTCATCATTATTTTCCACATTTTACTCTAAAACGATATAGGAATAACTTCCACCGACACCAAGATTTTAAACTAGCCGCAAAACGATTATTTTCGCCTATCACGCCTCGCTATATTACTCTGACATCTATATATTTGTATTATCATACAAAGATTTGGGAACAAATTCAATGTGACGGATTTCCCAAATTCTTATGTTCACATCCATTCTAAAAATAAGGCCCAAGGATGCGGTAAAAAAATCTAATTGGTCCACCAGTAAAACTAAAAAAATATTGGACGCGTATTTTTTCTTGTTTCGTAAACAAAAAAATGAGGACGATACAGTGCGTTGGAAATTCGCATGACGTCACACCATGCTACACTTTTTACCATGAAGTGACGTGACAAGCCCCCACTCCTGAACTTTGATGCGTTTTATCTTTGTCATTTTTAATTGGTTTGGTAAAGGTAAAAATACGTGTCGAATATTTTTTGGTAATTTCACTTACGGACTAAATAGAATTATTATACCCAGGAAACATCCCTAATGTAAACGTGTTGCTATCAGCTTTTACGGGTTACCAACTGAAACGGGCAGTCTTTCAAGAGAATTGAGATCATAATATGAAATGTTTATAATGTAAATGTTGGTAGCAACATCTTGATAGGGAACGTGCACGGCGTAGTCTGTGCCATCTAGTGGAGTAAATTTGAAACATTTACTCTTTAAAAAACTTGTCATTGGCATTACCGTGCCAAATATGTATACACACACGCATAATGCACACATGTAGCACGCATAACGTAGACTGGCATCTAGTGAAAGAAATCCGCAACTTTTACTGTATAAATACTTGATTGACATTTATGTGCTGCCATCTATAGTTCCTGCACGCTCCCTAGAGGCCTGAAGGCAGTTCGTAATTTAGATGCAAATCCATGGGCGCCGCGAGGAGTGGTGCACTTGCACCCCGTTTAGCTTTCGATATATTATACAAAAAACGTTATAATATATAGAAAAATACCTCTTCGAAGATTATTGCAAGCATATACGAGGCGAGGTGTTAAAATTTTGTAGCTCTCTTCGATCGCCCTTGCCTCCTTTTGAGTTAGTTCCTTTTATGTATGAGGTGAAGTGCTGAAGCTTTGAAGATGCACCCCTCTGAAAATAGTTCTGCCGGCGCCCATGTGCTAATCTTACGAGACTGTTCATAAACCAAGCAATATTAATTTAAGTTTGAATATTGATAGGAAAAAATAAATACAGATGGCACCACTGCTGATAATGGCACGTGCAGTTGCCTGAAAGTCTATTGGCTTTCTAACTTGTTGCAGAATTGGACAGAATATTGTTAATCTAATAAATATTAAGAATCCGAATTATAATACACATCTTTTTACAAAAATATACCTCTATTCCAAGGTTTATAAGCAGTCTCCTGTACAAATATATTTCTCCATAAAGTCATAACTTTTTAAATGCAATCTCTAGTCCATCCATTCTCAGCACACAAAAGCTTCCAATTGTAAATGAACGCTTAACAAAAACATAGATACAGCTTGTTTGGATTTAAGTAGCAAAAATTTCATTATACTACTGCATATTTTAAAAATGAATGTTTTTTTTAAATCCTTTGGAATATTGACGCTGTTATTCTTGTTAATACTAATTAATTAGCCCTGCTTAAAGCGTGCTTTACTTTAAAATCTAAATTAGTTCCAATTAACGATGCATTACGCTCGTAAAGATTAAAAAATAGATACATATATCAAACGATTGGTGTTAATAATAAAAGCTAGATAATCACATTTATCTCATCTTTGGCAAAGCAAAATAAGCCTCACTTTTAAATTTATTTGTAACATCAATTTTCCAAAGCATTTTTCAAAAACATATGTTTAACAATAATTACCATAATCCCATTCCACTATAATTCATACACCAGATGATCTTTAAAAACTAAAACAAACTAATAAAAACAATGAACAAGGTATGATTACAACAAAATAATTTAAAAGCGAAAAAGATATTTGAGGCAAACCATACTATTTGTACTTGTAAAATAGAACGCGACTTTAATTAAACATGGTGATTGCCAACGGAAAAATTCTACAGAAAAAAATAAAATGATATTGCCCAAAATATCGCATCGCTCTCGACACTAAAGGAACGAACTAATAATCACACACACATACCATTTTACCTCAAATTAGTAATTCATTTATTTAGATCCTAAATTACACATATTATGCACATTTCCTCATTTATTTTTTGTATTTTTTTTCTTCGCTTGCAACACATAATTTATACCGTGTTACTAATAAGTACCGAATATCAGGTGGGGTCCAGTTGGATCGCAGTCGTCGCTGTAGACAATGTTACATGTGGCTGTCCAACAACCATACAACGGTAGTCAAGCAGCTCATTTTACATGGAAAATAATTTAAAAAAAATCAACCCTAAAATAAAGTCTCGGTTAGTAAAAATATGAGACATTGCCCCCACCCGCCGTCAAATGGCCATTGGACAGTCATCTCACACGCACATTCTTTACAAAACTTATAAATGCACAATCAATACAAAATCATAAGAGAATAAATTAGGTCGAAATAAATCTTTAAAATTTTGAATATTATCCAACTCGATTGTTCACATCTCCAATTAAAGCTATAAAATGTTCCACGATGATTACAAAAAAATATAAAAGGACAGCATATCGAATCGAAGAACTAAAATTTTAAGGTGCCTAAAGATTCGACTTGTTCTTCGCCAGCGAGCAACATTATTGACGATCTATAGATAGTTTTGTATTATCGAACATTCTTATAGGCACCTTTTCTTGTAAAACTCATGTATGATTGACTTGTAACAATAAATTTATCAATTCATAAAACAAACTCATCGTTGCCGCACGTGACGCAGCCGCGGCATTATTTTTAATTTATATACTAATGGCATCAACTTCAACAGCAGAAAATAAAATTTGCTGTCCAAATAATGTCGGGAATGTGCAATAAATGATTAGATTTCCATTCCATCATTCATTTAAATTAATATGCCATCACTCAGTCTTTCAATTCGTGTGAAACAGTAAATATATAATAATATATTCAAAAATCTGCAATAAGCAACAGTTATAAGTGAAAATGATACAATAGATTTCATATATACAGTAAATTCTCCTTTTCATCATTCAAGGCTTTTCTTTGTCACTGAAGCTATGGTTTTTAATTCTTCACGATTTTGTATCTGGCTTTTTACATTTTAAGTTTAAAAGTACAAAATTTTTCTCAAATTTGAACAGGATATAATTTAGTAAATCAATTAATTTCTCAATAGATCAAATTCAATCATAACTAAACATAAATAAGTATTTATGCCATGATACAATTTTTTATGAAAGAATTAAAGCGCATAGCTTCATCGACCCAATTTGTAGGGTTCAAATTGTTTGGCAGTATTCAAATATTTGTGAGGAATCGAAATTAGTACAACACTGCACATGGTGAACCTTTTCGACTAGATCATTGAAGGATGGTGACTTGGACAAGGGATTACACTATGTTTTGGACGAGGCATCAATATGATGCAACACTATGCTATGAGTATGTATACTGACTTGGCTATAAACATTATGGAACTTTTTTTTAACACAGGTAGGACCGCCGCGCTAGACCACTAGGTATCTCACCTGATGGTAAGCGATGATGTGGTCGAAGATGGAGCACGCTTGCCTAGAAGTAACCTATTCACTCTTGACTTAAATACCCCAAGGTTGTAGCTATCAGGAGTCACAGACTCCAGCAGCCCGTTTTAACTTATAATAAACCTACATGTAATTTGGCCCAGAAAGAGGGTAATAGTTCATATTTATTTATGAAGATATCGTTTTCGTCTCTGAGTAGACTATACCCGCCAGCTCCCGCGCGTCCCACATCGGGGACACAACAATTGGTTTTTAATTGTGTCTGTTATTCCGGTACCTGACGGATTAAACTCGAGTATTTTCTTTTTTAATCGCTAATGTGATGTTCGCCAGCAAGGGACGCAATAAAAAATAAACAATAACATTCATTAAGTAGTTATCTTAAATATAATTAACCCATTTAATTCCGAAAATAATTTTAAATTAAAAAAAAAAAAACGTTTTTCAGACAATGTGCCTAAATCACATGTTACAGGACGGGCACTAAGATGGGTTTAGAGATATCTTTAAAATTTTCTTTCATTAGAAATAACCTAGATATATAATTTTATTTCCCCTCCTTGTCCAAGTGCACATAGTTCAAAATCCCTACGAAAATATTCGATTGCTGCCCAAACAGTTTGCTTCCTAGTAGGTTGACCAGTAATCTTATTGTTCCTTCTTGTCTTCTGTCGGCGAGGGTACGGAGGTATCGGTGTCTTCGGGTTCTTCATCAGAGTAGTTTATAGGTTCCTCACCTGGCTTCAATAACCGTCCCACGAGGTCATACTTCTCTGGAAAAAAGAAAGATCCGAGTTATTTTTTTGGTATCTGAACTTTTTGTGTTAATTGGGAAATCTTTATTTCTGATTAGGCAGATTGATTGTTATCAAATTTAAGAATATGGTAAATAAGGTTTTATGACCTATAAAAAAAATCATAATGTTTACTGTGAAAACTGAGCTTTATGTGGGGGTTTTATAGTTGTTTTTCCAAACACTTTCTAATTAAGCAGATTGGTTGTTATCAACTTTAAGAATATGTAAATAAGGTTTTATGAGAATGACTAGTAGGTACTACATAAAAAAATAATCATAGTGTTTAAAGAGAAAACTGAGCTTTATGTGTGGGTTTTATAGTTGTTTTTCCAAACACTTTGGGACTTAATAATAAATAAGTAACAATGTGAATACTTTAAACACTGATTCATCATCAGCCTTTTAATGCCCCCACTGGCACAGGCCTCTCTGTGAGAGCCGTGAGAGGTTGTGGGCCGTAATGAACCACGCGGGCCCAATGCGGGTTGGTGGATGTCACATGTCTTCGAATTTTTGGTTCTAGGACATGCTGGTTTCCTCACGATGTTTTCCTTCACCGTTTTGAGAGCAGCGGTGATGAAATAATTTACGTAAAGTGCCTGCCTGGTTTCGCTAAGCAGTGGTGTGGCACTGCTTAGCAAAACACACTGATTAAACGGTTCTTAATTCAACATTTTCTACCCGGAAGATGGATGATTTAATTATTATCAGTACTTTACCACTCACATTTAGGTACCTACTGACTAATCAGTTGGAAGAGGTTTTGCCCTATAGAAGTAGGAGATACGTTAAGGGAAGCGCCAGGGTAGACCGCGAAATTCAAGTTTTCTTACGTTTTTTGCAATTTGCAGGTCAATGTCAGGTTGTATCTTGCTCAAAATTTGATTCGCCGCCGTAGCAAGTATGTATTTATAGAATTATCTCTCTCTCTTTCATTTAGAATTGATGTCAAAAATAAGTCTCATGAAATCATGAAAAGGAAAAAAAAATACACAAAACAAAATAACAATAACACAGGAACTCACATATCACATACGTATAATAGGAATTGTGGCATATTAAATTTTATCGGGATGATACAATTTTTTTTCCATTTGTGCTGAAAGAAAGCTATATTTTTTCTATTTTTTCGTAATATTCTCTAGACTCATGCTTGATATTCATGAATAACAGATCGGGGAAATTAATAAAGAAATAAGGTTTATATTATTTAACCATAACCTCCGGATTTAACTAGGCAATATTGCAATTTACTAATGCCTACATATCCCTAAACTTACATCTATACTAATATAATAAAGCTAAAGAGTTTGTTTGTTTGTTTGAACGCGCTAATCTCTGGAACAGGTAGGTGGATTTGAAAAATTCTTTCTGTATAATTATGATAGCTACATTCATGAGGAACGCTATAGGGTATCTAGCATTACGCTGCGACCCACGGGAGCAGAACAGTAACCATACACGCGGCTAAAATCACGGGGGACAGCTAGTATTATTATACAGGGTGTAACGGAAAGGTGTGGTCATATTTTAAGAACCGGGTCTGCCCATGGATATGAACAACTTTCTCTAAGAAAAAATAGAAAATTCCAAAAAAAAAAAAATTGGACTTTCCATACAATGTAATCATCAGCTGATCAATATTTGTATGGAAAGTAAAAAAAAAATTAAGAATTTCCTCAGATTTTCTTGAAGAAAGTTGTTCATATCGATGGGCAGACGCAGTCCTTAAAATATGACCACACCTTTCCGTTACACCCTGTATGTATAGACATTGTCATCTTCAAATAACAGATGAGGGTAGATATTTCTATTACCGTATATTGGACCGCTACTATAGATAGACAGTAGAATGGGTTGGATGAGACGGTTGTGGGTAAGTGTTATGGGGTTTTCCATTAGGAATTACTCTGTAGCAGCCGGGAGTTCAGAAGTTGGTGGTGTGAAACCCCCGGAAAGCACGTTATGTCGGTAGTCCTGCGCCTGATGTCTCCCCGGTCGTGTCGGATTGCCGTCCCGTCGGACTATGAGAGTGAAGGAACAGAGAGTGCATCTGTGTCTGCGCACACGCTTGTGCACTTGGCTAATCTCTGTAGAGATTGCCCACCGTGATCAAAATGATGGTTGGCAAGTTTTACAAATTGAACAAATGTTGGTCACAGATAATATAATACTAGCGTACAGATGCCTCATCCCATACAAAGAAACGGTACCGCTGTAACTACGGGTTTTCGACTTGCAAAAGCAACTTTTGTTCTTCGTTCGGGCCCGTCCTCTAAATCTCGCTAGATGGTGTTAGTAGCAACGGCTTGCAAGTTGAATGAATTTACATAAAGTCTTACCAATATTTTCCCACACATTGAGGCATTACTATATAGTATTTTTGGCACTTCATAACAGTTTTACTGTTTCAAAATGTTTCACTATATATAAAGAAACGAATGGATAAACCTTAAAACTTCAAACAGCGCCATCTATTGGTACACGAAATATAAATGCCTAAGGATTCGTTCCAATAAACATCTAAATTTGAATTAGGAGCCAATTATTCCACAATTTTATGCTTAGGGTAGTTTATTAATTTGTACCATATTTTTTTCAACATATTAATGTTACTTAAACTTCAATAAGAGATGCCTAATACGCCATCTATTGTTTGTTTATTGGAACTAAGTTTTCTTTGTTCGAGATGAGACCCCGTGGTTTAGTTATGGAACTTACGATTCTATCAATCAGTCGACTCAACCATTCAGAAAGTTTTAAAAGTAGGTAAACCTTATACCACAATAATAACCGATCATTCAATATTACCATAAGTTTGATCGATCATACGAAATTATCCATAATCTTGCAAGGTTGGATATTGAATCATCGAATAAGAATGCCGTATCGAACGAGTACCTACCTACTTGATTTGTTAATTATCAACTGGCATATTACGCACGGGAAGATTTAGTAACGTCTGCTCATAAGGTTAATTGCTTGAATTTGACTGTGGAAGTTTAAGCACAGCATTAAGGCGTATATAGCCGCCAAGTGGCGCCTTCATTGAATAAAAAGTCGTAGCAAAGCGTAGAAAATAAAGATTTAAGAATCCTATGTTGCGCTTGTTACAAAGAGGATAAGGTATTTTTACGTTGTGGCAGCATGACTCAGTGTTTCGTATCCAAAGTAGTAATCAAAAGTACCAAAAACGGCCGTTTTTGACACTTTTGCTTACTACTTTGGATACGAAACACTTTGGAGTCCTGTTTTAACAACGTAAAAATACTGTGTAACAAACGCAACATAGGATTCTTTAATGTTTAATTTTTTTTCTATGCTAAGATACGAATTTTTATTCAATGAGGGCGCCACTTATGGGGAGGTAGGGCCTTAACCTTTCGTATTCCGTTGACGCGATATATCGAGCGAGACACGATGGCTTCTTAGAGTTCCGTAACAACGTGACCCTATTACTAAGCCTCCGCTGTCTGCCCGTCCGTCTGTCTGTCAGCGGCCTGTATCTCATGATCCGTAATAGGTAGACAGTTGAAATTTTCACAGAATGTGTATTTCTGTTACCGCTATAACAACAAATAATAAAAATAAATTAAAATTAATGATGAACATCTCATGTATTCTCCGAAGCAAAGGCAGTAACTTAATGATATATGGGCCTGATCACTGCATAATATTATAAAACAAAGTTCCCACCGTGTCTATACGCCATAAACTCAAAAACTACTGCTGGGGCGTGGCGATAGATTATTAAAAAAAAAAAAAAATTAACACAGATTTATAGCGAGTTTTTAATCATTTTTTTTTTATAATCAGTTTTACTAAGTATAAGGTTAGCGAGATTGATAAATAAGGTTGCAGATTCTTAGTTTAAATTCTAAATAGCGAATTCTAGATTCAAATAATCATCATCTATCTAATATTACAAATGCGAATGTTTGGATGGATGGACGTTTGTTACCCAATCACGCCAGAACGGCTGAACGGATCTGGATGAAATTTGACACAGAGATAGATTATGTTTTAGAATAGCACATAGACTCTAATATATAGTAGGGGGAGTAATAATCCCACGCGGGCGAATCCGCTGGCAGAAGCTAGTTTCAACTGCCCTACCATTGGCCATCCGGGAGTTCCAGTCCCTACATCCCGGTGCCAACATCAGATCAGCTCGATGGTATCATAATATTGTACTGTCACCAGACTTACTTATGTATGCCACAGCTGTATCAGAAACCAACAAATGTTCGAAAAATGGATCAGTAATTTCCATTACGCATGATGATGAGGGTCTAAAGCTTATTTAAATAAAAAATAACTTTTAATTTTTTACAAACTTTTAGTTTTTCAATTTATTTGGTTTTATGTTGGAAAGTGTCAGACAAAATTAATTATTTTAGTAGGTGAAAGACATGTGACATCCACCAATCCGCATTGGGCCCGCGTGGTGGATTACGGTTCACACCCTCTCACAGAGCGGGGGCCTGTGCCTCAGCAGTGGAGACATTAAAAGGCTGATGATGGGTAGGTAAAAGCGATTGTTATTTCTTTTATTTAGTCTAGTCCAGAGGTCATGCGACTGATGAGCATGAGTCCATGGCCAAGGCTGGTTTAATCCACTTTATTGAAAAGGCTTTTTTTTTGTAGCCGTCCTGAGTTTCGAGGTTAATCGGTTTGTGACTATAGGTTCGCCATCTACGTATTACATGGCATTTAATCACAAATGGCGAAATAGCCTACATAATTTACATCTCTGTCCACCCCTTTAGGAAAAACAAGCGTTATGTTATAAAATAATAAACGATCCTATTGTAATGCATAACACCACCCACATGGCACACGGTTTTCATTCTATTTCCAGATACGAATAATCGATTAACTATCCAGACAATACATGCGTGGATATAAATGTTTTGCTCAGATTACAACTGGTCTTAGATTAAACCACCGGACATCCACCAGAGCCATTGTAAGTAAATAGATCTGTTAGATCGTAATTATTTCAACCGAAAGACTGCTGGACTTAGGCCTCGCCCAATTGTGGCCACAACGACCGGTCCTGTACCGTCTCGCATCTATCGGATTCCGACGATCTTCTTCAGGTGATAGTGTGCACCTTGTGGGAGGCTTTCCAACACTGCGTCTATCTACGCGGTCGCCTTTTCGGCCCCATCGATTATCTATTCTGCCACTTAAGGCGCAGTTACACAACTTTTAATGGTTTTAAATTGAACATCACGTCTAAACGACTAGTCTTACTTCTTTGAAAAAAATATATGTTACTTTAGACAATTTCCGTCGTAATTTGATCTGAGAATATTTGTAATTATATTCTTATAACATAGTGTAATTAATTAGTAAAGTTACGTCTAACGCGGATAAAAAATTGAGAATCACGCAAAAACTATAAAGCGTAGCGTTTTATGAAACCTTCACCATTTTAAAGATCATTTAATTATTTATAATTGAATCTCAGTGTTTTATTTTAATACCTGTTCTTTTATGTGTAATAAATTAATTATGCGTCTAACTTCGGACAGTGCTCCTTGATGGACGAGTCCTATTACTGGGTGGATGTACGACGCGTTACGTGAGCTCAGCACAGAACACGCAAGCTAACCACTCAAGGTCATTGGCAGCTAACAGCGCCTTAAGTTTGGCGATTCTTCGGGCTATATCAGCTGAAATTATGACATCTGAATTTACCTTTATGTATTTTTCTGTGACATCGGTTATAAAGTTATTTTATTTCAGGAAACCATCGTTCTGGATACCATTAAAAACGATTTCTACGGTAAGATAGTTACTCATCGTAATTTATTATTTTCGCGTTTGATAAACTTTTCATCATTTTATTGAGAGCAGTGGCTCCGATTTACGTGTCGTGGGTTCGAACCCAGGCTGGCACTATACTTTATGTATATTAATTTCATCACCACTGCTCTCAAAAAGATGAAGGGAAACATCGAGAGGAAACCGGAATGTCCTAGAACAAAAAAATCGAAGACACGGTCATCCACCAACCCGCGCTGGGCCCGCGTGGTAGGTTTATGGTCCATGCCCTCTCGCAGAGAGGAGAGGCCTATGTCCCAGCAGTGTCAACGTTAAAAGGTTGATTATGCTGTTATTATTACATGCTATTTTGCCCTTATCCCAATTTATTTGGGGACGGCTATTATTATATGCTATTTTGCCCTTATCCCAATTTATTTGGGAACGGCTATTATTTTATGCTATTTTGCCCTTATCTCAATTTATTTGGGGACGTCTATTATTACGAGTATATGCTATTTTGCCCTTATCCTAATTTATTTGGGGACGGCTATTATTACCTATATGCTATTTTGCCCTTATCCCAATTTATTTGGGAACGGCTATTATTTTATGCTATTTTGCCCTTATCCCAATTTATTTGGGGACGGCGCAACAAGCAACAAGTTTTCGACTACCATATTACTCTCGAGACATATCATCTTTCAAACGCTCCACCCGTCATTTCCTAAAACCTTTGAATTATATCAAAAGTTTCGAGTCTACATTTTTCTTAGGAATGATTATGATAATGAATGAGATTAACTTCTAATTAAGTACTCATAATGGCGAAAGATACAGTTTTCTAAACACAAACCATGTCGAAAAGAAAGGGAATTATGTTAAAACTGTGGTTAAAGTCATTCAAATAAAACCATAGAGAGAGAAGCTTTACTTTTGAAAGTGGAACACCATTGTATTGTGGCATCGTTGCCGTTACACTGCAGTGGACAGAACATGACCTACTGAAACCGGTTTCCTATAGGCTTAGAAGTGTGAATGTATTATAGCTTCACTCGGAAAGCACGTGTAAGTATTTCCTTGGTTGAACACCGAACAATGTCGAATAGAGCGCTCTCAGAGATATTGAGATGTTCCGTTTTATTACTTTTTTTTATTAGAAACTGAAATGTATCGAGCTTTTTGTAACATTCTTACTGAACTTATTGAATATTTTTAAAAGATGAAAAGGATAGATCGAACTCAATACGCGCTGGATTTCAGACCTAGAAATAAAACACATTATGTAGCCTATGTAAGTACCGAAACCGTGTTTTAAACGTATTCTGTACTCTAATTTATCACAATCTGCTTCAGAAGTCACATTAAATTTGCACCTTCAATTACAGCGATCTAAAACGAGCAATTACTCAACAAAGTAAACACTTACGGGACTTGAGCAACTTCAGTATCATTAAACAAAGCGATGGATGTCGAGTAAATCTTATTGTTCAGACCGAATAAACGCACGTCATTAGTACACAGTAGAGATGCCGCGAATAGTTGAAAACCGATTAATCGCCATTCCCTATGGCGAATAATCGAATAATCCGCCATTATTCGATATAAAAAATAAATATTATCAAATAATAATAATATCACGTTTGTAGTAGTCTGGAACTTACCAATCATTTATTTATTACTGTTTATATTTCGTTCTTTTTTAAATAAAAATTAAAGTTAATTATTTTAAGTCTATAGTTTTTTTGACAGTTAAAAGTTTATTTTAGACAATTTTCGCCGAATGTCGAATAAAAGTAGCTATTGGTTTTCGACGAATAACGAACAAAATGTCGAGTAATGCCGAATACCGAATAATAGCGAGTATTCGCGGCATCTCTAGTATACAGGGTGTAACAGAAATGCGTTGTCATATTTAAAACACTGCTTCTGCCCGATGGAAATGAACAAGTTTCTTCAAAGACGTCATAATACATTCCCAAAAAAAAAATGAAACTTCGTAAAAAATTATCATCAGCTGATCATAATTAGTATGGAAATTTTCACAGAATGTGTATTTCTGTTGCCGCTATAACAACAAATAAAAAATTAATTTGGAATAAAGGGGGCTCCCTTTTTTATTTTTATTGTTGATAGACACGCGTTTGACGACTATCTCACCAGATGGTACGCGATGATGTGGTCGAAGATGGAGCACGCTTGCCTAGAAGTAACCTATTCACTCTTGACTTAAAGACTTCCAGGTTGTAGCTATTAGGAAATACAAGCTATCAGGAAGCACAATGAATGTGTTCTCAAAAATGTTTTGTTCGTGTGGGTGGGATGTCCACCATGTACCGGTGGCGCATCGCCGTACGTCTTGTGGTCCGATGATGAAATGGGCTTGACGATATCAAATTATGCAATTCCGTCGCACCCTCCCCAAAATGCAACCGATAGCAAACCGACAGGCTAGCAACTCGGCGTCATGGTCAAGACTTTGGACCTTCGACTCGACGAGTCTATCGTTGCCGATGATCCTCTTGGCTCGTTTCTCAATTGTCTCAAGAGCATAAAGCTGGTATCTGGCAGATCCGTCCCAAAGATGAGTAGTAGTAGCAGTACTCCATACACGTTCGAACTTGCGCTTGATAAAGTTTGAGCAGCTGTTCCGGCGTGAAGTACCATCTCACCTTTGCGAGGATCCCCAACTTTTTGGCAGCCACTTGAGCCTTTGCCTCTATGAAGGAACCAAAATTGAGGGTAGATGTCAACGTAACAAGAAACTCAAGTTGATCGGTTATCGGCACGGTTACACCTCGGAAAGATGGGAGCTGGGTGAAATTGGCTCCTTTTAGCGGAAAAAAGACACGCCTGGGTATCCAAATTCAATGCTGCTAGATGGCCTGATTGGCACTGCTCCATTCAGAGATAGCCTGTAAGGACAAGTTAAAGCGCTCAGCCATAGCCTCTCGGAGAGACCGGATCTGAGACCCACCAGCTCGTGCGTTGGACACGTATCTCTCGGCAACAGTGCTGTCGTTTGAATACCCAAAGGTACCGGGTTTCAGCAGATCGTTAATATGCAGCAAAAACAATGTTGCCGAGAGCACCGACCCCTGAGGAACACCGGCATTAATATCCAGTAGTCCGGACGAGCAGCTATCTATGACCACACGGATAGACCGATACCTCAGGAAATCTGCAATCCAATCACACAATCCCGGCGGGTAGACCGAAGGAAGGAAGCTTGTCAATAAGGCTATTGTACCAGACCCTGCCGAAGGCCTTCGACGGGTCCCTTACTAGAAACGTTTTTTTTTTTGGATTTTTTTGCTCGATCTTAATAATGGCAACAAGTAGACGCGCATAATCGCGAGTCCGACTCGCACTTGGTCGGTTTTTCTATGAGCAGAAGCAGTTCCTATTTAAAATATGATCAAGGATTTCCGTTACACCCTGTATAGGACCAAACACGGGCTGCTATACATATTTTATAATAGCGGACCGTGGCCCGATGCGTCATCTAAGTTTTACGCAATATGCTACGCCGCACTGCGATTAAGAAGTTAGTAGTTGAAGGCCTCACTAATGAAAATGTTGATAGAATTTAAAGCTACAGATTTTTGTGAGGCACGGTAAAGTATTTTTTTTAATTCTTTGTTAGGGTCGCGCTTCACTCAGTCTCACCTGATGGTAAGCGATGATGTGGTAGACGATGGAGCACGCGTGCCTTTATCTCGACCAGTCTCGTAGAGCCACGGTAGGACTCCTCCTACCATGTTCCTCCGAAACCCGTGGGGTTTTAGACGATAGAAGTATGACATTGCCATTTAAAATGAATGTCATGGAAGGCCATTTATGAGAAAACTAGCATCCCGCCCCAGCTTCGCACGGGTAAACATCTAAACCTGCCTCATGAAGTCATGAACCACTCTGTCTATTGGATAAAACCGCAAGAAAATACGTTCAGTATTTTCTGAGTTTATCGCGAACAGACAAAAACTGACGCAGCGGGGGACTTAGTTTTATAATATCTATTAGTGGTCCTAAACTGAAAAAGGTTTGGAGTGCTCTTGTGTCTTTCAGTTTGAATGGGAAAATGTAGGTAGATTTAATATTAGAAACTATTACAGGCTTACGATCGACCTATATCAGATTCAATATTGTAGGCTGAATTGCAGTACGAAATATATTAGGAAAGTTAATATAGAAAAGCAATACACGTGCGGCTCTTGAAATTATGAAAACGATGACATGTTTCAGTTCACTTCTGGCCATCATACCAGGTTTGTACAAAAATAACTAAAAGAGGTGTCTAGGTGGAAAGGTGCTGTTTTGTTGATAAATAAAGATTATATAATTCGATGATAGCATTAATATTTACCTACGTAAATATTATGTATTGTTCACGAACTTATCGTTCAAGACCAGACAGATAACGGGGGCATAAACAAATGGAATCAAGACACGAAAATATTGCAGAACTGAACATAACTAAGTCAACATTACATAAAATTGCCCTTATTTCTAGCAAAAGTACAGAAAACTCATTAAAACATCGCACTACTGACCGAGTTGGAGTTCAAACAGTTCAATACTCTTTTTATAATGGACAGCACATTACTCATTCAACATGTAAACAACTTTTTGCAGACTATTTTTATCTCACAGACACATGCAAAGCCTTCACGTGCGAAGGCACGTGTACTTTATTATCCGACAAAGTTTGACAAATGAGTTTGTATTCAAAACACGTTCTGCTCTGAATAATACATTTTCAGTATCGCAGTCGACATTTATCATAATAATCAGCTTGTAAATAAACACCTAGACCTGCCTGATTCATCCAAATACATATTGAGATATTGTATGATTTCAGATTGTTGATTGAATAGTGCTGTGATTCTCCAGCTCAATTCTTACCTTACATAACAATCAAGTCAGTAATAAAATAAGGGTAAGTATCTCGATAGTTTTCTTCAAAACTGGAAAGAGCTGTCTACGGGATTGTGGAAGAAATGAAGGAGTGTAGACTTTTCCAAAAGGCCTGCCTTTGAAGTAGGTAACATTATTTATTCATTAGCACAAGTGCGATAAAAATTATGAAATTAAATTCAGCCGGAACTCTGCCATATGTTCGTCGCTATAAAACTAAGCTAAACATGATAATCCCGTCATCACGTGATGAAATTTGACCGTTCTATATTTAGAGGGGACGCTTGTAAGCTGATAACACGCTGCACCTTCCCAATATGCAGATAACGACGGCTATATTATGGATATTTTGTGATAAACTATCACTTTGAATGTGTAGGTGTTTGGCCGTGTAAATTGGAATACTGTATGTCACGCCCAACCGTAGTCTAAAATAGAGTATTATACTCTATTTCATGTAGGTGTACTCTATAATCTGGTATACTAATAGAGTACGCTGAAATACTCTTTTTTTCACAATGTTTAGTATACTAATACCAGTCATGTATACCCATTGTCATAACCCAAAAATTTAACGTTTAGGTACCTGTTAATATGTCCAATAAAATTAATAAAAAATTAGCTAAAAAAATAGATTAAGAATGTTTGAGGTCATACAATTCTTTTAAAAATTATGAAAAATTGTTGTGTGCCGAAAAAGGCACAAAATATGGTATACTCCTTTAAGTTCTCTCTCTCGTTTCTAAAATGAGATATACCTACTCTATTTCTTTTAAAAAAAAGTTGGCAACCGTAGCCCTATGTTACGAGTACTTTTGTCTACTCAGGAGTGTAGCATTAGTCATTACTTGCCAGGAACACGGGTGTGTTTGAAAAAGGTACCGCGGTCCCTGGGCACAGACATCTGAAGGAGCCAGTAAGAGCAGACTCTTACTGACTAAAACCCACCCAGAGACAACCCCGCTCCATCTAGAACGCGAAAAGCCATGTGATGGTTCCCACCCTCAAAAATAAAAAGGGAGAATAGCATTGTCGCCAGATGAGAAACAAGGGACCGATAGATTCGAGACGCTTGGGGAGGCCCCAGCAGTGGACGTCTTTCGGCGGAAATAATGATTCTCCTCAACCGCCGCGCCTCTTATCGCAGTTTGACATATTTACGACCGGGCTCATAAAAAACAACTTGCTGAGGTTTCTATTGGAGCGAGGCACTTAAAGTAAACTTTTTTGGGTTGTTGAATAAACAGACCTTAGAATAACATGTAAACAATACTTGTAATTAAAGAGTTGAATTTTATTCAAATTCTGTTATCAACGATTTGTCGGGAATAGTGTGTGTGTGTGTGTGCAGTTGTTAAAACCACTGTTTCAATTTACATGAAATTTTGCATGTTGCACTATGAATAGACAAGTAATCTAAGAACAGTGTTTTTATTGTAGAGTCCGATATCATATTTTCCTATTATTCACACTCAAACTTCAAATTACGAAATCAAAACAACATAACGGCTTTTTAAAATTGCGTTTCTGCGTTTGCGTTGCGTTTTGTGTTGCGTTTTTTTTCTAACACTATGTAATAACTATCTAAGAATGCATGTGAACCATGCCACAGGATATAAAATCTTTAGTTATTTAATAATAGAGGTTTAAGCCGCGTAATCTGGAACGGCATACGGGCATGCCGTCGGACGTTCAGGGGTTAAAGTATTTCAAGAAGAATGACAGTGTATTCATAAATTATTATCTTCCTGTGTATAATAATTATTATTACAGGGGTGCTCATACGGTGGCCAGTTCTAGCTAGTTTAAAATGACGGTCTCAGAATATACTCCGGATTAGAGTAATGTCAATACTCAACTGTGGTAGTGTAACAAAAAAACCGGTCAAGTGCGAGTCGGACTCGCACACGAAAGGTTCCGTACCATAAACTGATAATAAACCCAAAAAAAAAACACGTTTTTATTTGTTGTTAAGTATAGCGGCAACAGAAATACATATTCTGTAAAAATTTCAACTGTCTATCTATTACGGATCATGAGATACATGCCCGCTGACAGACGGACGGACAGCGGAGTCTTAGAAATAGGGTCCCGTTGGATACGACTTTGGGTGAGAGCAGTTGTAGCCCAGTGGTAACAGCCGCGACTTACAAGTTGTAGGTCGTGAGTTCAAACTTTACTTTGTGTAAGTTATTTCATCACCACTGCTCTCAAAACGGTGAAGGAAAACATCGTGAGGAAACCGTCATGTCCTAGAACCAAAAACTCGAAGACATGTGTATCCACCAAACCGCATTGGGCCCGCGCGGTGGATTACGGCCTTTGCCCCAGCAGTGGGGACATTAAAAGGCTGATGATGATGACGGAACCCTAATAAATAGGACATAAATTATTATCCAACATTTACGAGTTTATGACTAGTACCTTTTGTGGGTGGGAAAGCATCAGATGACTTCTCCCGCTTTGGGTGGAACGGGAGGGCGTGTCAGACTCTTACTGACTAAAACCCACCCCTGTTCCTGCAATAGCCCTTTGTGTTCCAAGAACGCAGTGATTCTTTCGAACCCTGCCTCGACTAAAACCTCCTGCGTCTTATGATGACCAGCACCCGAGTTTTTATTCTGCTGGCTGATGGAAAGCCTTGACAACGCCTGGCATAAGACTGTATCTGTCGCTACAAGCGAGCAAGTGATGGTGATCGAGTAGTGGTCTTTCACAAGCAATTAAAAAGGTCAACCCGACTCAAAAACAGCTATGTCAGCATACTACGCCTACGCATATTCATGGTTAATATATGGAATTATAGTATGGGGATATAGTGTAGAAGTAGGAAAACTCTTCATTTCACAGAAAAAGTGCATAAGAATTCTAGCAAACAATGACCAAATGCAGAGCTGTAAACCTTACTTTATAAAATATGAAATGCTCACTTTAACAAGCATGTACATCTCGGAGGTAGGCAAATTTGTCAGAAAGCATGCTTCACTATTCCCATTAGTTAAAGACCAACGGCCGCAGAAACGCAACTTAAGATCCCAAAACAATCTTGCGCAGCCAAGATCAAACCTTGCTATGTATCGTTCAGGACCGCTTATAATGTGTATTAAAATTTACAATAAATTACTAAAATACATTAAAAATATAAAACATGAAAATGAATTTGTAAAAGCACTTAAAAAATACCTTATACAGAAGTGTTATTACAGCATCAAAGAATTCTTTACATAACAATGTTACCATCTACTAGATTGTGCAAATATAATAATGTTGATCATGCTAAATGTACACGATTAATTATAGAAATGACATTAAAATATTAATATACATATACAGGGTGGAGAAGACAATACGACAATAAATGAAAACACGGACAATACTAGTTCATAAGAATAAGTTTAAGCTATCAAAAAAATCCTAACATCGAAAATAAAAAAATAAAAATTTCAAACAAACTAAATGGCATAAAACTAGAAACGAAATAGAACACCATTTATAAATATGAGTTCACTAACCTGTCGTAAGAGCGGCAACAACGCGCGGTCCTGTAGCGACTTGATTTTTTGGCTTTTAATTATGGATTAATGCTCAATAAAATTACACTGAATCACAGATTATTAACCAAATAATCAGGCATCTCTCAACCGCGTGTTATTTATTAATCAAATTATTAATCACGATCAGGATGTAGGTATGAAAGTCACTAAATTTTTCGTTTTTCAATATGACCGCCATGAATTCGAATACACAAATTGCACCGTCGTAAAAGGTTATTTCTAACGTCTGACAAAAGGTCCCCATTCGCAGCCATGTGTTTTAATTTATTAAAAGATATGATTATTCTATCTTTTAAATCATCAACAGTATCAACAGCTGTTGAGTACCTACACTTCATTTTTGGTATGACCCCACAAGAAAAAATCCAGTGGTGTAAGGTCGGGGGACCTGGCTGGCCAACGCGTTGGTCCATAACGGCCAATCCACTGCTGTCCGAACATTTGAGACAAACGCTCTCTAGCAGACACCACTGAATGAGCTGGTGCTCCGTCTAATTGGTACCACATCTGCCTGTACGCAGTTACCGAAAGCTCATCCATGTACTCGCAAACAGGTCCATTGAGGAGTTCTAAAAACTTTTCAGCATTTAAATTAAAATTTAAAATTCGTTCCTCAAGGGTCACTTTTACACGTGGAAGAGCACTATCCACAATATCCACATGCGGGATTAAGGATCGATTTTCTCGCATCCTCTGGACAGCTTGGACAATGGTGCGCCCGTTGGTCGGACAAACTCGAGTGTTTCCAAACCTCTCTCGGTATGTCCGTATAGCCAAAGCGGCATTTCTTTGACACTCCCCATAAATTAAAATCATGTCGGTGTACTCCGAAGCTGTGTAATTGTAGCGCGGCATGATTATTAAAAAAAAAACACGAAAACAATAAAAACTAAGCGTCTAATTTCGCACAATTCACTCACTGTTTAACTAAATACTTAAAACGTTACGTGTCCTGTCACCAAAATAAAGCGTCCAATTTCGCACTAATACCGCCGTAAATGAATTTACAAAACACGACACACACGAGCGGCGGGGAAGTACCTACATCAAAGACGCGGCGCGAACGACACCTGCAGCACTGTACCTGCGGCTGCACTACAAAGCGAGGACGCGTGAGTCATCACAGGATCGCGGCCGGCGACACACTAACCTAAATTTGTTGTAGCAAATTTCTTCAAGAAAGCGAAGTAACAAACGAAACTAGATTTATCTCTTTCGCACACACTAAATTTTCTATTAATATTATGAGTGCATTGCAATTTCCGCATTCGATCCTTTCTTATCCAACTCTGATGACACGCTTTATGACTCTTATTACTCAGAAGTAAGGTATAATTTTCACTAAATTAGATGAAAATACTAATTTGGCGAAAGTGTTTATGTCCTCGTAGCGAGTTGGCAACGTGACTTTAATGTTTTGATGTTTATACCGATGTGGGTCGTTCACCTGACCGTGTGTTCCCTATTATCAGATACATCATGTAGCAAATGTTAAAAATGAAAAATAATTTCCTGTGACTAAACTACTGGATATTGTATTCAAATAATTTTTTGTATGTAGACTGAGAACGTCTTGAGGTATGCGAGCTTTAATTTAATGTCGTATTGTCATCACCACTCTGTATAATAATATATCAAAGCCGGCGGCGCGTGCGTCATGTTGCAGGAAGCGGAATGTTGCCACTTAAATATTAATATTTTTTACGCTGTATAATATTTAGAAGTTTTACTCATTGTTTTCTGCACCGGTCGACGTCATGACTTCGGCGCCGGCTGTCGCTGAAAACCAGCGCTGGGGCTCTGTCTTGCATAGGGTCATAGCACTTAAGCTGAGCGATGGCCGTTTTGCGTGGATGTGACGCTATTTTTCCCCCAGTTTTTCTTTTTTTTGTGTTTCTCTGTTTTTTGCGTCATGTTTACCGTAAATAAACGTATTTTCTTTCTTTCTTTCTAAATATTGTATGTAAGACATAAAAAAATTCTATTAATCTCATGTCATTGTTCAACAATAATTCAATGTAATAATAATATAATGTACTGATTTTTAATAATAATATAATGCAATAAACTCATTTTTGTAATAGGTAAATATGATGTAGTGACTCAATGTAAATTTTCTATTTCATAATAATTTAATGTTAAATGTATATAATAAATCAATGTAAAGGCGCTTCCTCACCGGAAGCGTTAGCGTGTAATGTAACATTATAGATTCGACTTTGAGCATTACATTACAATACTACCACCTCCCTGACTGACGAGCATTCGCGTATAATGTAACATTTAGTATAGATTTGAATTTGCGAGCATTCTGATTCTGATTTAGTTGTTTTCGTAATGTCAGACGAAGCGGTCATTGTGCTGAGTGCGGCAATATTAATTCGACATTGTTATTTACGTAAAAGAAAAGAAACGATATTGGTGCCATAAATTATTTCAAAACCGGCGAAATACAGGCGGTTTGGATATTTTAGAAAGAATCAACCGAACCTTAAGTAAACTTAAAATGTTTTTAAGAATGTCTCCTTCGGATTTTAAACACCTAATAAATCTCATTGGAAAAGCGCATTGATGTTACAAGTTGTATCAAAATATTACACATTGTATCATTACAAGGTGCGCATTGTAATGCTCTGTTCTCCTCCTTCACTGATGTAAACTCGTTTTGTATCATTACAGTTTGTGCACAGTAATGCTCAGTTCTCCTCCCTCACTGATGTAATGCTCGACTCTGTAACGTTACATTATACGCGAATGCTCCCGGTGAGGGAGCGCCTTTAGTTTGTTTAATGTTGTGTTGATGCATGCAATAGTTATAAATATAGTTGTACCTACCTACAAATATGTTGCTGTGCCCTAGCAGGATTCATGTTTGAAACATAAATCATGTAACATCTTTTATACAACATGAATGCAATAAATAAATAAGCCAATAATGAATGTGCATCACTAAACAAGAAAAGTTTTTTAAGAACCTCGTTCCATCAGAAAACATACGATTAGATATTCAAAGAATAACAACTACGACCAGTAAGTTCAATATCACTTGTTTATGAATGAGTAATTCTATAGCTAGGGGAGGGCGCTATTATCTGACACTAGCGCTTACCATTAAAGCACGTCATTTACCTATAATAATGTAACATTGACCTCTAATCTCCACATGTTGCTACGCGTGCCATGCCATCCATTGCTTCTTTCTTACGATGATATAGTGTACAGCTCATTCTGGGATCAAGCTTCATCCCAGAGGTCATCATAGAGTTCTATAAAGTCTCATGACTTCATAGACCTCTTTCTCGAAATAGTTATCTAGGCTTTAGAGCACATTCGGCGGCAGCGACCTCTCGCGCCCGGCCCTGGTCCAGGCTATGGTACGTAGTGAGAGGGAATGGAAAGCTGTCTCCTCCTTCTGCGAAGCAGTAATGCTCGCGAAGGAGGAGGCGGAACGGTTGAGGGAGGCTCAACAACAGAGTCGCCCTCACGCCCTCAGCAGCAGCCACCGCAGGAGACGCCCAGGGAGGGGGACGTCGCGAGACAGTCTCCGGCCACCTCAGACCCGGGCCTGCGGACGGCGAGCAGTGGGTAGCTCGCCGTCCGATCAGCACCAGGCCCGGGAGTCGACGGCGCGTAGTGTTACACGCGATGATCTTATGATAAAAGTTTTAAGTTTCGAGGTACTAGCGAGCACGGAGCCGTAGAAGAAAATAACTATGAAGGCATCGTTTTGCCCAGTGGGATGGAACACAAAAAATATTATAATCTATGCCTTAAACGCGTGTTGACACGAGGCATTACGATTACGACCCTCCTCATGCCGTAGTAAAAAGGAGAGCCAGTCAAACTGATAGTGCGACTCAATGTTTAGGGTACGCCGAACGAACGTTTAGTACTGTCACGTATTTTATTTTAATCCAGCGTATCTTACTCATGGGGGATTTTTTTTGTGGTGTTGGTAAATCATCCTATGACTTCTCCCGCTTTGGGTGGAGCGGGAGGGCTTGTCAGACTTTTACTGACTAAAACCCACCCCTCATCCTTCACTGCCCAGGGCGCGGTAACTCTGTTTCGAATTTATCCACGACCCCTGGGCAGAATGGGGGATAACATAGCATTCTTCATGCATGAAAACCCCAACTAACCCGCTCTAAATAATAACACCTTTTCAATCAGAATACTTAATTGGTAGCGAACCGGCACACCCATTACGTCCCAAGCCATGACCTCCAGCTCCAACAAACCTATTGATTGTGAATTATTTGTTGTTTTATGTTCCTTTATCTGATTACTTCTGAGTATTTTAGTACAGCTAAACACGCTAGCTTAACTGACCCTGATTTGGTTGGTCACCGGCTAAGCTAAGAAAAAGATAAAACAAGAAATAGATGGAAGAAATCTAGAACTAAAAAGAGAGCTTACATTATGCATTTTTTTGAAAATTTTGGGCCTTGTGTTTTCGCAGATAGGGGGAGGGGGGGGGGACGGTAAACTACACATTCCTATCCCTTTCATTTGATATGTAGCACATTACAGTTCAAAAAACTTTTTTTTTCTATTTTCTGATTTGCAACCCCAAATTGACACCCATATTCCAAATTCATTTATTTACGTTACACGTTTCGTGTTTGGGTCACAGATATTCATGTGTGTACCTTTTACCTGACTGCGCGACGCATTTGAGGGTAAAGGCTCCCCCACACAGGCGCGTTATTATCGGTCGATAATATCGCATGCGTTATTGCGATATCTGTTTTCAGTACATTTTGTATTAGGATGGTCATGTAGTTACACACTGCTGCGATAATAACGCCGCAATGGCAGTAGGACGTTGCATTTCTCCGTCCTGCGATATTCCGATATGATTATAGAATGTTTTGTAGCAGGACGCAAACGACCGTACACACACCTGCGATAATAACGTTAGTACTTGTACGCTCTTTTGTAAGAAATATCGGACGATAAAAACGCAGCTGTGTGCAAGGAATCGGGACGCATTATCGCAATACCGCATGCGATATTATCGACCGATAATAACGCGCCTGTGTGGGGGAGCCTTAAATTGGTAGCATTAATTTTAGTTTTTATAAGAGATTTGATGCCACCAAATGCATTGCACTGCTTTAAAAAGTGATTTGTTTGGAACTTTTTATTTTGTTCTGGCAGTCAGGTTTTTTGAAAATTTTCTTTCGTTTTTTAATTACTATTAATAATTTGGTGTTTAACGGGATTGGCGCCAAGCCGATTTGTACTTCTTTCTTTCTACATTTTGTTCTGTTATTTTATCTCTATCCATGCGTAAGGAGATACAGATTAGCTAGGGGTTAGCTGATCGATTTCTACACTGACTGATAAAGTGATAACATAAATATTGCGATAACCTGAGTCCTAATGGGTGTGGGGATCAAACTGTAATCGGTAGGTTCCCTTTGGTAACCGTATATGTATATGACTGCAACTGAAAATTTGTATTTTAAGCACTTAGCTATAAGTGTAGGTACACTGATGTTAAATAAAAACCGGCCAAGTGCGAGTCGGACTCCCGCATGAAGGGTTCCGTACCACCGTATGTACTTATACGCGTCTACTTGTTGCCATTATTAAGATCGAGCAAAAAAGCCAAAAAACAAAATGGCGACCGCCATTATTGACATAGTCATGTGGGGTATCAAAATAAAAAGCTCGAGGAGACGATTGCAAAAATATAAGTCACTAAAATTAAGGAAATAAAAATATTAAAAATTTTCAAAAAAAACCCGACTAAAAAACAACTAAAAAGTTCCAAACAAGTGACTTTTCAAGCAGTCTGATGCAGTTGGTGGCATCACACCTGTGATTGAATTAAAATAAATTTAACAGACTTCAGGGGTGGTCAGACAGAAAAAAAGAAAAAGGGGTTGTCAGACAGAAGCCAGAAAGTACCAAGTTTACCATGGCGTAAAGTGTTACCCAGTGACTGGGAGATGGAGGTCGATAGGCAGCCGCTCAATGTAAAATACTGGACTGGTATTGAGCTGTTTTCAGTTAAGACTGGAAGCCGACCACAACATAGTTGGATTAGGCTAGGCAGATTGATTGATATAACAATGTTTGCAAAGAATGCATTTTGTGTTTATGTAAATGCGATTTTATTGTTATTTTTATATCAAACAACATCATGTCGCGTCGGACTTGCTTGCATGCGTCGGAATGAATATTTACTTTAGACACGAAGTCTTTGAACTTTATTCGAATGACGTACGTGTACCTCTACCTATGTATAGTCATATACTGGATGAAGCAACGAAGGTTTTTAGCGCGAGCATTATCTTTTAAGCTCTGGAATGTTCGGAACAAATATATTACATACAGCAAAACTGGCACTGAGGCCCTCCCGCCTTGGTAAAAAAAATGTGGGTGACATTTTTTTCAGGTAGAAGTCGCAGGGGATCTTAAACACCAAATAGTCACGGCAAAGTTAGCTCAGTTTTTTTATTTATAATTGATAGGCTCGCGTTTAACCACTATCTCACCTTATGGTAAGCGATAATGTAGTAACCAAGAAGTAACCTATTCACTCTTGACTTAAAGACCCCCAGGTAGTAGCTATCAGGAAACACAGACTCCGGCGGGGCATTCCACTCCTTAGCTGTACGCACAATGAGTGTTCCCAAAACGTTTTATGCGTATGGGTGTTATATCCACCATGTACCGGTGGCGCATCGTCGTACGTTTAGTGGTTCGATGATGGAACGGGCTTGACGGAATTAAAATATGCAATTCCGAAGCACACTTGCCGAAACGTAGCCGATTGAAACCCAACAGGCTGTAAACTTGGCGACGATGCTCAAGACTTTGCAGCTTTGTCTCTACGAGGGCAACATTGCCGATGATCCTCTTGGCTCCTTTCTCAAATGATTAAAGCGCATCAAGCTGATGATAAAGATGAAGATCCGTCCGGCGTGAAGTACCTTCTCGCCTTTGCTATGATTCCTAACTTTTTGGCAGCCAGTTCAGCCTACGCCTCGATGTATGACCCAAAATTTAGAGTGGATGTCAACGTAACACCAAGAAGATCAAAATATGCAGTCGGTTATCGGCACGGTTACACCTCGGAAAGATACTGTTACGTCGACCGTATTACACTGGAACGTTCGAGAATGTGGTCGAAGTTTCCAGAAGTTTCCACTAGGTTCGAGAACATTCCATTGTGGTACTGTGTAGAAGTTCATAGATGTTTCTAGAATATTCCACTATAAGATAGTTCGACAATGTTCTGGAAACTTCCATGACCGTATAAATAGGCCGGACGGCGGGCGAGTGAGTCAGTCTGATTTCGACTACGGATGCGAACGGATGCGAATACAAGCGATTACGAAGAGAATAGTGATTATTAGCGATTTAGTGTTTGTGTTTATAAGTTCTTGAGTTAATAAAGGATATTTAGTAAATTAATTGGTGTAAAATAATTTATCCCATACCCAGCTCGTAACAAATTGGTGTCAGAAGTGGGATAAATTATGCCAATTTTACCAAAGGACGACACGGACGGTATTCGTACAAGGAGTCAACGGCAGCAAGACATGGATCAGAGGCGGTTTGGAGATTCTCCGATACAGACGCCGGGTGGTGTTCAGCCTACGACAGAGCCAGTCGCTAGCCCATGTGGAGTTTCTTCAGCACCAGCGGTGCCAGACTTGTCTGCGCTAATGGCGCTGTTGCAGGAACAGGCTTGCCGTCAAGAAGAACAGGTCCGTCGGTTGGAGGAGAAGCTTCATCAAGATAAAGAGGAGCAGGCCCGCCGCCAAGAAGAGCAGGCCCGCCGCCAAGAAGAACAGGCCCGCCGCCAAGAAGAGCAGGCCCGCCGCCAAGAAGAGTTACAGGCCCGACGCCAAGAAGAGCAGATGCTCCTCATTAAAGACCTTCACTCAACACTTGGCAAAGAGTTCAAGGTGATGAAGGAGCAGGTTCACCGCATCTCAGAAGCTGAAGTTCAGATTGCCGAGGTGAAGAAGGCTTTAGGTGAACTTAGGGCTGGAGACGGGGTTGTGCCTTCAGTGGTTGCTGCACCTTCGGCACGTGGATTTAAGGTGCCAATACTTGAGGCTCTTGGCAAGGATGTGACCTACGAGCAGCTGCTGGAAGCGTTAGAGTCCAGATATGGCGACGCGCACTTGGAGCACGTATTTCGCGCTAAGTTAAGAGATCGCGTTCAACGTAGTGCCGAGAACCTACAGCAGTGGGCCTTGGAAGTTGAAAAGTTGGTTCGGAAAGCATACCAGTCCGCCCCTGCACTCATCAATGGCAATCTGGTACAGGCGTTCATCGACGGAATACGTGACTTGGAAGTTAGAGCCGCTGTAAGACTCGGGCATCATGAGAAACTGAAGGACGCCTTGGCCCATGCCTTGGAAGTAGAGGCAGTGAGGCAAGACCATCGAACACACCGTATCAGGGAGGTTGTGGCATCACCTCTACGCGATCGTCCGCAAGGATATAGCCCTAGATGTTACACTTGTGGAGAAAGGGGTCATCTTCGGTTAAGCTGTCCAAAGCGAGGCATACTGAGAGAAGATCAATCCCAGCAAGGAAGGGCGGCTCGGCCAGTTCGGTTGAGGAGCGCGAGTGGCGCGACATGGCGCACGACCGTGACGGAGGCCCCTGAAAGTATTAGTTCAAGTGATGTCGTCAAGGTCGGTGCGGCACCCGACAAGTGCATAAAACAGAAGCAAGTGAAGAGTAAAGTGAGTGCAGGTGCGAATGGTGTTGCCAGCGACGTGGCCTCCAAGAAGGACAACTGTGTGATAGTGAGCGCGCGCGATACGGACGATAGGTCCGACCCGGGAATGTGCGGAGTGAGGATGCTAAGAATGGATGTCAACAATGAATGGAAGGAAATCCTACAGCTTGCTCAGCAAAATGACCCGGACCTTAAACCGATCTTCGACTGGATTAAAGCTGGTGCTCCTAAACCCAAGTGGAGTGATGTTGCGGCGTTGAGTTCAATCACGAAAAGTTATTGGGCACAATGGAACAGCTTGGTTATCCAGGATGAAGTCTTGTGCCGTAAATGGGAAAACGCTCGAGGAGACAACTGTAATCTACAAATTGTTGTCCCAAAAGCCAAAGTACCGGATGTTTTACGGCTCTACCATGATGGATGTTCAGGAGGACATATGGGGGTAAAAAGAACTCTACTGAAGATACGAGAGCGATTTTACTGGATTCACTGTCGAGAGGATGTTGAGGACTGGTGCCGCAAATGTACCAGTTGTGCGGCTGTGAAAGGACCCCAGACACGCAGCAGAGGTGCTTTACAATTATACAACGTGGGAGCCCCCTGGGAACGGATAGCACTAGACATTGCAGGACCATTTCCGGAAAGTGAAAACGGAAACAAGTACTTCATGGTTGTCATGGATTACTTCACAAAGTGGCCAGAAGTCTTCGCCATTCCCAACCAAGAAGCAACAACAGTCGCAGATAAATTGGTTCAGGAAGTCTTCTGTCGTTTTGGAGTACCCTTGGAAATTCACAGCGACCAAGGGAGGAATTTTGAATCACAAGTTTTCCAGGAGACTTGTCGACTGATGGGTACTCACAAGACCAGAACCACTTCTTACCATCCGCAATCTGATGGAATGGTAGAACGTTTCAACCAAACGTTGGAGAGATATCTGGCAAAAGTTGTGGAAAGCAGGCAAAGGGATTGGGACAAGCACATACAGCCATTACTTCTGTCCTACCGTAGTGCAGTTCACGAAAGTACGACTGTGACACCAGCCTTCGCGAACTTTGGAAGGGAATTACGGTTGCCTGCAGATTTAATCACCGGAACCCCCCCTGATGCCCCACGCAGTGTAACCGATTATGCGAATGACTTGCGTAACAAGTTGAACGATGTATATGAGCATATCAGACAATCCGGCCAACAAATGTCTGATAAGATGAAGACCCGATACGACCGGAAGGCAAACCATAGAGGTTTTGACGAGGGTTCACTGGTGTGGTTGCATAACCCAGTGCGCAGCAAAGGGAAGTCTCCCAAATTGCAAGCAAAATGGGATGGACCATACCGAATCGTGACCAGGATCAACGATGTTACCTACCGAATACAGAAGGGTCCACGAGGTGCGCCTAAGATAGTCCATGTAGACCGATTGGCGCGATACTACGGGACTAATGATGCTCGAGACGAGCATGTCTAAGGAGGGGGCAGTGTTACGTCGACCGTATTACACTGGAACGTTCGAGAATGTGGTCGAAGTTTCCAGAAGTTTCCACTAGGTTCGAGAACATTCCATTGTGGTACTGTGTAGAAGTTCATAGATGTTTCTAGAATATTCCACTATAAGATAGTTCGACAATGTTCTGGAAACTTCCATGACCGTATAAATAGGCCGGACGGCGGGCGAGTGAGTCAGTCTGATTTCGACTACGGATGCGAACGGATGCGAATACAAGCGATTACGAAGAGAATAGTGATTATTAGCGATTTAGTGTTTGTGTTTATAAGTTCTTGAGTTAATAAAGGATATTTAGTAAATTAATTGGTGTAAAATAATTTATCCCATACCCAGCTCGTAACAATACGAGCTGAGTGAAATTGGCTCCGTTTAGCAGAAAAAAGACACGCCTGAGTTTTAGCAGCATTGAACTTGACCAAATTGGCATCGCCTCATTAAGAGACTGCTTCAAGGACTATTTCAAGCGGTCAACCATAGCCTCTCGGAGACTGGATCGGTGACACACCAGCTTGTGCGTTGGACACGTATCTCTCAGCAACAGTGCTAACGTTTGCATACTCAAAGGTATTAGATCATTTTTGTGCAGCAAAAAAAAATGTTGCCGAGCCCTGAGGGACCCCCGGCATTAATATCCAATTGATCGAACAACCAGCCACCAATTATTACTCGGATAGACCGATCTCTCAGGAAGTCTGAATCCAATCACAAAGACCAGTGGGTAGACCGAAGGAATGAAGCTTACCATTAAGGTTTTCGTGCGAGACCTTGTCGAAAGCCTTCGAGATGTCGAGGGAGACGACAAGAGCTTCCCCGTGTTTCTAGATGGCTTCACTCCAGCCAGATGTGAACGGGCTTATGATGATGATATACGCTAGAAGATTCTTAGTTGACTGATTTCGGTGAAAGCCTTTTTGACGGACGCTACTGTTGAGCACCCGTTCCATGCTCTTACAGAGGATGGACGTTACAGAGATAGGTCTGTAGTTCTAAGATAAATTACTGGTATCCCGTCAGGGCCACTAGCCTTGTTCATGGCAAGGTACGCAGTACCCTTTTTTTTTGGGGGGGGGGGGTTGGGAAATCATCCAATGACTTCTCCCGCTCTGGGTGGAGCGGGAGGGCATATCAGACTCTTACTGACTAAAAGCATCAGGCCCGTGAGTCGACGGCGCGTAGTGTTCCACGCGCGCCTCAAAGAGATGTTGTTAGCCGACACTGACGGGGCCCATCGTGGCCGGTGCCTGCATGCCTAGGGGTAGCGGATAATTTCGAAACAGAGTAACCGCGCCCCTGGGTATTCAGGGCTGGGAAGGAACAGGGGTGGGTTTTAGTCAGTAACAGTCTGACACGCTCTCCCGCTCCATCCAGAGCGGGAGATGTCATTGGACGGTTCCCCCCCAACCCAAAAGAGGGCTTGTTGTGTTGTTTGGTCTCAAAATGTCACTACATTTGGTGTCGTTTTCCCGCCACTAATTCGCCTGAAAGGCCTGACCATGACCCAAGACCCGGAAATTTAGGAATAGTCCCTTATTCATGAAATCCTATAAACTTGTTTATTTTCACCTTTAATAATATAGCTATACTGAATTAAAAATAATAGGTCAGTAAAGACATAAATAAAATTATACAACACACAATACAATGCACTTCTATGGGTTAAAGTAGCAACAACGCAATTTATACTGAATATTTTCCTTACAGGGAAAAATATTAACATGTTTTCACACATCATCATCATCATTCTCCTGCCCTTATCCCAATTTATTTGGGGTCAGCGCAACATGTCTTTTTCTTCCATACTCCTCTATTAGTCGTCATCTCTGTAGTCACCCCCTTTTTACCCATATCCTCTTTCAGTTTATTTGGCCTTCCCCTACTCTCATAGCCATCCACATCATATACATTTTCATACCGTTTATATTTTAAAAATAATATGCAATAGGGATATGATGCCTAGTTTTTTCTTGAAAAGATAAGTTTAAGGCTGAAGCATTATCAATTGCTATTTTTCAGACTTCTATGAAATCGGCATTTAAAGACATTGTTGATTTAGGTCATGTTTCCACCTGCAAGTAAATTATCACATTAGAAGGCTACCGATTTATAATGTGATCAATCGTTTGTTATACCGACCATTACTGTTGTGATACCCTGCAATGTAATTCAATTTGCATGCAATTTGCCTTCAGGTGGAAACGTGGCCTTTAACAAATTTTATGTTCAAGAGAAATTTGGAGTCCTAACATGGTAATATAAATATTGCTCCTGAAATTGCTCAGACTCCCATGTGCTTTGCACTTTATGCACAAGGCACATAGAAGTGAATTTGGAATACCACCAAATTTTATTAGAAATGATGCTTCATGCATGAATCTCATTTGTGATTTAAATTTCTACTGTAATGCTCCAAAATTAATTGGAACATTATTTCCCATTTCTATTACCCTCTCCCTATAAGGCAGTGGTTCCCAACCTTTGGTCTAGGGACCACTGGTGATCTGCAAGCACTAAAATATGGTCCACAAAAGGTTTTAAATTTATATCAGACTTACTTTACTTTTGATTTTAAAGAATAGATATGTTACAACTTGTACAAAATTTATGATTTATTTTTAAATTGATACATTTTTTTTCTGGACTTCTGGTCCCTGCTAATGACAAAGAAGCCAAAGTGGTCCCAGATTAAAAAAGGTTGGGAACCACTGCGTTAAGGGAATTTATTAATTAACCCAGCCCATGCCCTTCTTTCACCAAAATGTAGTTATGGATGAACTGCCTACTTAATTACTGTAATAGTCACACTAATTAAAATGAGTCATGCATGTGTCCCTATGGATTTTTTTCTCTAATTGTAGACTATTTTTTTTTTGATAGGCTCTCATTTGACCACTACCTATCTCACCTGATGGTAAGCAATGACGTGGTCATTGATAGAGCACACTAATTTTAATATCTTTATTTGATTGGTTTTACACAGTGTTTGTTATTATTGAAATATATATACTACTAACTATGTTGTAGTATTTGGTATAGTTATATAAATTATTATTATTATATTATTATTAGAATTAAGAATGAGTATATAAGAGGAAGTCTGAAAGTGGCACCGCTGACTGAAAAGTTGTGTGGAAATCGGTTGTTGTGGTATGGGCATGTGATGCGGAGGAATGAAGAAAATGTTGTGAGGAAAGTCTTGTGTATGGATGTGGATGGCTATAAGAGTAGGGGAAGACCAAAGAAACGATGGTTGGACTGTGTGAAAGAGGATATGGGTAAAAAGGAGGAGTATGGAAGAAAAAGACATGTTGCGCCGACCCCAAATAAATTGGGATAAGGGCAGGAGAATGATGATGATATAAATTATTACGGACTTCTGAAGGTCTCAAGATGTTGTCTATGAATTTTAATCCGTCAGGCCCCGCGCGTCTCCAACCGGAAATGCGACAATAGGTTTTTAATTGTGTCTATTTTTACGAGGCCTGACGGGCCGCTCAGGCACGGCTGGTACAAATTTTTGTACCAGTGTGCCTTAGGAGTTAAAATATCCATTCAGTTGTTCTTGAGTATTAAGGACACAAATGGACTTACCAGAAGTCATTGGGGGTCATAGTAAAATTATGTATAGTAAGAAGGATAAGGACAGGTAAAGTTTTTTCCTTCTCCTCTTCTGTTGTTTTCTGATTGATTTTGTTGACAGGACATTTTTATTGTTTCTAAGGTACTCGTTAAACCTCATTGCCTTTGGCAATTTTCAGGTGGTCATCACTTTTGATTCTTGCTTTCAGGAGATGCAAGTGGTTGGGAACAGTGTGGCGGGCTTGTCCAAAAAAGCGAAATGAAAATGTAAAGATTGTAACAGGTGGTGTTCCGTAGATTCTGTTTATCCGATAGGGGAAACAGTCTTGTTTATGTGTGTATAAATTTACAATGATGATGCAATTAATCAAGGTCAATATGAATGAGTTCCTGTGATTGGTTGGTTCATTAATTTTTCTTAATTGACTAGACACTATCAAGTAACACATACCTCTGAATTGGGCTTCCCACTCCTTCACAGATTCCATTTCCATAGAGTTCAGATCACTGAGGTCATCATATTCCTTGTCTGATGACGTCACAGAGAATGTGGCAAGGCCTCTTGATGCATCTTTCCCTCCGAATGCTGCATATGGTCCACCTACAGAAAATTATGTTTGAGTTTTGGATTTTTGCAATAAATATATTTGGTTTTATTACATAAATAATCAAATTTTATGGTATTCATTAAGTAATTCACTTAACAGGATCATGTCTTGTATTAGCATTTAAAATACGCCTCTGATTGCCTGTTTCAATATTTATAAACATTTAAAAATATGCAAGCAACACGTGATCAATGTTTTTATAATGCAAAAGGTTACTCAAGGTGCATAGTCTGCATTTGAATGGATAATTAATGAGTCATGGTAATGTCAGCTCTATTTATAAACAGCGGTGTGGTTGCACTCACCGGGCCCGTAGAAGCGGCGTCCTCGCGTCGCGTCGAATATCCAGCCGTTGACCGCCACCAGAACCCGGCCATCAGCTTGGTTACCATCATATTGACGCAACTCCGTAACTGTCATATCCTTACGAATCTTTGGCAACTCCACCGCCGGTGTTTCTGCAGGCACCTTTGTAAACTTTGCGAAGATTTTATACATCAACACAAAGATAATCGCAATTATAATCCAATTTACGGGACTGTAAAACTCTTCTATGAAACTAGAACTCTCATCTGGGCTGTCGGTTTCCGGCAATTTTGTCTCCGGCGCTGATGCCATTTTTGAATGTACACTGTGTTAACGCGGCGCCTCAAAGATAGGGGTTAGTTGTATAAATTTTAGAAAACTATTTCCATTCGCAAATGTAAAATACTAAAATTACTGACGTCAGCGTTCCGGCAACGGCGACTACGGCGAGGCGACAACTTTTAGTGTTGTAGCAAAAAAAAAAAATTTGGTAGTTTGTCAATAAATGATTATAATTTGTTAGATAACTATGATTTCACTGCAGGTAAAACCACAGATTTATAGTTATCTATAATTTATATAATCTTTGTTATGTATAAAACTACATAATGTTACTCATAGAACATCGTTAGACAAAATGTTAAAATCGACAACAATATCTTTTCTTGCTGACAACACCGCCTAGTTAATGTCAAAACAAAAAAAAAACAAACGCTTTCAACGCATTTAAAAGTAGTTCTTATTTAAAGGATTTTAAGACTTTAAATAAATTAGCACTACATTTATCTGTTCAGGAATTGAGTACCTACTATGTTTCCTAACACATATTATTCAGAACTAAGAGCATTATTAGATCGACCAAATTTTACAATCTGAGTTTTTAATGATTTACACTTTAATAAAATTATGACTTTTGATGTTTTACACTTAGTTTTACACTAGATTTTTTATAATTATGATATTGGTTTTATGCGCCAGAATGAGTTATTGAACGAAGAAGGGCACTACAAAAAGTTCGACTGAATTTATTTGACAGTGACACTGGATTGACGTCTGTGATTGACGTGACTCGTGAAGTCGTGACTAAATAGACATGGGCGTTTTCGATTTGTTTCGCAAACGGTTGAGTAACCGATATACAGTTTGCATATCTATATCGGTTTTCAGATATCGATATCTTTAGTACAGATGAGCAAACTAATAACGAAGGCGAAATAACGCAAACTCACACTTTTACAGTTATTCAGTACATTGCAGGTACAATTCAAACAGTATGCAGGATCAAATTCAACCTTATTACTTAGAACTGTAGAGCCTATTTTATAGAGTAATTGTCTCACTAATATCGAATAGCCGTAGCCGCCAGCCGCCAAAACATGGACTCCAAAAGCGTCATCGTAACTATACAATAGAAACTAAACCTTATTGCTAGTTCAGTAAGATAATTATATTATTACGAAACCATTAATCATGCAAACATGGCTAAAATTATCTCATTTATTCGCTTCATCTCTTATAAACCAGTAAAAAAATATACAGGCTGTAAGGTACTGAAGGTAATGAACGCACATACATGTACCAGTGATTCAGTAAGTACATGATTCTGGACCCCCTAGCGTTGAAATTTCGACTTTTTCCTAATTAAAAAAAAAAAACTGCGGTTTTTACATTAAACTGTATAAAATCATTAGACCTATCTACCTCAATGACATTTTTAATTTTAAAAAAAAACTTGAGAGGTGTCAAGGGACACCCGGATGGAACGAAGTTCCTTTCGATTAATTAGTGAAGGAATTGTAATATAATTTTATTTTTTTTAATTTATAATATTTTTTTTATTATTAACTACGCACACACGCACGCACGTAAGAAGTTATACTTCATCATCTCATCTCATCTCATCGCAGCTCAGCTCAGCTCAGCTCAGCTCAGCTCAGATCAGCTAAGCTCAGCTCAGCTCAGGTCAGCTCAACTCAGCTCAGCTCAGCTCAGCTCAACTCAACTCAACTCAACTCTTTAGCAATAACAACAACTATAACAAAAGTAATTGTAATAAATTTTTTTTTTTTTTACTATAGCAAAAAGTGTCGTGACAACTTTTCGTAAGAATTTTTTCCGTCTAGCCCCCTTTCACAACGCGCGATAAGAAACTTCGTTCCAATAATTCGTTAGCTTTGTAAATAAAATTACAAGAAACTCTCTGCTCAGCTGATTTCCTAAGTTCACCGGAGGACATCGCGGGCCCATTAGGTACGCACGCAACATCGGCCAAAGACCGCCGACGTTCCTTTGTCGGCACATGCTCATACAGACCTATGAATCTAACAGACGTGACACGTTAGGCATTTTAAGTGTATACTAAAATTGATATCCCATTGACTACTTTTATTTGAACTTATTTTGAGGGAAGGTTATTTTTGTAAACCTTCATCGAAATAAGTAAAGAAGATCTAAAAAAAATGTGTTACAGTTTACTGATAACGACATAATTCTTAGATACATTTTTGATATCAACAAAGTTAAGTAATACAATATAACAACGTTACTTACGCATTTCGTTAAAACCACGTTCCTACAATTCGCATATCTACATCAAAATAATTACTGAGTGAGTAGGTGGTAGGTACAACTTAATGCGATTGTACAGTCAAATTCATTTTCTTACCGCAAAGATCAATTTCATTGATCTATGCGGTCTTTGAGCAGGCGGCACATTCAAAAGCATACTTACGGTCATAAATAAAATTTTATTTCTTTAGCATTTCGCCGACGACGAATTTTTGTCAGTTCCGTGTTTACGTTCACGCAAACGGATGTGCAGTTGGTCGCGAATTTAGGTTGTTATCGTAAAGTTATCAAAAACATAAGTTATTTTCTGTGTTAGTGTTTTTTGTTCTGATTGTTGAGTGGTTTTGTAACAACACCTCAATGCCCAGGAAAATGCTCATGCATGAAGCACGTAGCCGCCTCCCTCGTAAGAAATGAACGAACTTTAAAGTGAGTTTGTTCATTAGTTAAGTACACGGTTAATAACCGCGTCCCTGACAGAGGTGTTCGTGGTTGGCGAGCGGCAGTGCTGTACCTACGAAATTTCAAAATCACCAAGGTCACTTCTGTAGGGACGCGATTGGCGACCGTGTCACAGACGCTTCATACATACATTCCTGGAGCGCAATGTAGGTACTTACAACCTTCTTTATTATTATCTATCCTAATCTTTATTTAACCCTAGCTTCAGTATTATTGAGGGACTAAAAATGGATGTGATATCAATGTTATCGTCATTAGATTGTCGTTTTAAACGTTTAACGCACGTATGCGCTTATGTCTATTAAGTATCTGATCTAGTTGTTTATCACATCGATCGGAAACATCGGAAACACCGACGTAAACGTATTTTTATCACAAAGTAGAAAGTGTGTTTAGGTACAAGCACATATTACGTACAAGTGCGTAGCGGCGCGAACAGGTGGTCACGCCGCAAAGCTCATACACACAGAGACAGGTGTGTCTGTGTGTATAAGACGTGGTAGGTTACGCACTACCACGTACTACGCGCTCGCGCGCGCCTACATTCATTGCGAAGCGTTGAGATCGCATTGTTCACAATACATTGCGTACTTAAAAATGTCAATTTCTGTAATCGATCATTACCGAGATTAATGACTATCATAATTTTGTTACTGACATTAGGTGTAACCTTTTCGCGAAGTTTGCGGTATCTTGTTCTTTACAGCCTGTATACTTAGAAAGAGAGGTAGCGAATAATAATATGGTTCTTAACGTTTGTGGAGTTTGCGTTTTGTTCATACGTTTTCGCGTTGGTAAAGTTTTTTGTTCTCGTTCGCTAGTCGAGGTTTTGACTCGATACAGTTTTTGTGATATCGGTTACGTCATTATTATGAAATTACATATCCGATATAAGTTACCTACGTTTTGATATATCCTACTCATGTCTAGTCGTGACTGACAGTGACAGTTGAAGTTGACACAGCCCGCCCGCCTGTGTTCGTAAATTCGTGTACGCAATTCCAATTTCGCTTGTAACATGGTCAACAGAAAAACGAAGTAACTTTTATAGAAATTGGTTTCATTTGTTACGGTTAAAATGAAGGATCAACGTTCGGATTTGTGTTCAAGATACATAACGATTTTTATTGTGGTTTCTTGTTACTGGTTCGTATTAAGTTTTGTTATTTTTCTTTTCCGGTAAGAATGTTTATTTAAATTTTATTGAGTTCGCCGGCTAAATCAATACCCAGGTCACCTTACACGCTTAGCCGAGATGAAAGATTTGAATTATATTTTAACATTTTCTTACTGCATATATTCTAAATAAATAAAAATTAAATACAAACTGCTCTACCTTAAAAGCACAGCTAAAATTAAATCAATTTTTTTCAGGATTGTGTCAATAACAACAGTTTTTGTCAATAAAGCCTTACTTAGCAGCCAGGAGGTGGCATTAGAGGCACCGTTGTTTATAACATGGTTCCAATGTATAGTATCCTTCAGTATATGCTATACTTTGAGTAGATTTGGTGGCATACCAGGTCTTTTTGCATTTCCCAAGGGTACACCATGGAGTATGGATGTAATGAGACGGGTAATTGTATATTTTTGTATTATCACTACAGTCAAAATCTTTTAACAACATCGAAGGGGCCGATAGTCATAACAACCAGTAATGATATACAAATTTGCCTACAATAAGTATATAGATGTTACTAGGAATTCTTATTCCTAGTAACATCTAATATCTATTAAATTCATTTAAAAAACTAAATTTAGAAATTATACGTGACTTTTCTTTGATATTTTATTTTTTACAAATTTATAACTAACAGTAGGTACATTTTGGCGCATCTTGTTTATAGATTATTAACAAACTGAATGATTAGAAACATACTAGTATGTTATATGAGAATGCAGTCTTTGGTTTTGCTGCACTGTATCAGAGGATAACAATAGACCCTGAACACTTACTATGTTGTCACTATCCTTTCACCATTATACTGTTCCAGATGTGATATAGCTATGTAACCTAACTACTAAAAGTGGTCAAAACACAGTTGGTCGCTGTAATGGTTAAAATTCTACGAAAATATTAGTAAAAGGTGGTCGCTTTATGCAGTATGTTGTTATAAGTCGAATCAATGTCGTTAAAGCAGTGTTCTTTATAAGGTATTCGTATAGTATCCCGTCAGAACCTATGGTATTTGTCAATATAACCAATTTTATGTTATAAACAATGTTGTCTATCAGTTTTGACTGTAATTTAATATGATGATCTTAAACACTGGCAAAATGAAATCTGTAGTTGATTCCATTAAACTTTTTGAGAAAAGCCAGCTCAAGACATCTTGACTGTGTCTAGTTTTTACCTGACTGCGTGACGCAAGGGAGGGTAATGTGTTTATCAGCCTATGTATGTATGTTCGTTACTTTGTGGCACTATAGAGACCAAACGCATGGACCGATTTTGATAGTTCTTACGTCAATTGATTCGTCTTAACCTTGTGAGTGCTACTAAAGACATGCCAGTAATCAAAATACAATATGGCGATAACCAGACTCCATAACTATTGTAAAAAAGAAAAAAATGAAAGTCGACAAACTGTATTAAGTGGGGATCAAGATAAAGGGTTCGAGGAGGCGATTCCAAAAATAAAACTCACTAAAATGTAGAAAATCATAAAAAAATTGAATATTTTCAAAATACCCGACTGTAAAAAACAACTAAAAAGTTCCAAACAAGTCACTTTTCAAGCAGTCTGATGCAGTTGGTGGCATGAAATCAATAATTGAACTAAAATAACAGCCACCAACTGCATCAGACTGCTTGAAAAGTGACTTGTTTGGAACTTTTTAGTTGTTTTTTACAGTCAGGTTTTTAAAAAAATATTCAATTCTTTTATAGTTTAATTATTTTTTCAGTTTTCTAAATTAATAGAGATATTTTATGTACATTGTGTTAAAGAGGATTGTCATAAATTACTTAAATTAACAGCTCTAGTCTTATCAGATTATCGTTAATTCAACACTTGTGTTCTCTTTTACTTTTGATAAAATCTAGATGGTTATCTGTGCATAAGACATTTATTTTTCATTTTCATAGATTTATTATCATAATGTAACCAATAACTAGAATAGCTTGATATAATCAATTTTTACAAATGCTCTATTCATTGATAGCAAAACGTAATAAAATTAATTATCATCCTTTTTCAATCTATAAAATATGTGACAACTGCCCCCTTAGCGAAAATACATTTCTGTTAACTTTAATGCTAACGCTTCGTGCAAAATGTATGGCAAGGACATTACAGACACATTGACGACACGGTTGGCGTAGTGGTTGAGCGTTCGGCTGCTGCGCTGCGTGTCGCGGGTTCGATCACCGCACGGAACAAATATTTGTATGACCTACAGATAGTTGTTTCGGGTCTGGGTGTCTTGTGTATGTGAGTATACATGTTTGTGAACGCACCCACGATACAGGAGTAATTCCTAGTGTGGGGCAACGTTATATAAAAAAAAAAAAAAAAAATTACCTGTGGAGAGAACTGTCACGTGACTCACGCCCAGTAATGTCGTTGCCGTATATTTTGCACGAAGCGTTAGCGTTAACGTTAAAAGAAATGTATTTTGTCTAAAGGCTCTGTAAATCTCAATTACAGTCAACATATCAAGTTTCTCTTATAATAATTATATGCTCCATAATCAGTTATTGTCATCATTCCACTATTTATTGACCTTTGATGTGGACTGTACAAAACTTCAACATTCTAGCAAAGTGACACACTCGAGTTGATCATACACTCAATTTTCAATTTCACAATAACTATCAAGGACCATAAACCCATTTGGTTTTACTGTTGTTAATTAACAGTTCTGTAATTGAAACATGTTTTCCTATTGAAAAAACTTTTGAACCTAATCTTGACACTGCATTATAAAAAAAAATAAAAAAAAAGTACATGAATTTGAGATAGTTGACTAATTTTCAAACAACGAACTGTTATGTGATAAATGATATAATTATTTCAAATTCCATTACTACCCATACTTTTGTAGGACCTTTTTAATATGAATATGACTATTCTTATAAATAAACTTAATTAAATATATACTTGAGTTAGTGTCGATGAATTGAAAATATCTGTAATGATTAGTTCAAGTATAGGTACTTACATTATTTTGAATATACCTAATATGTATTTTTTTAATATAATTGTATTTATATAAAATGTACTGAGTTAATTAGCTGACAAGGAAAAGCTACAGTTTTCCCTTATCAGTGAATTAATTTGTCACATTTTTAGCAGTTAATATTATGATAAACTGATTATATTATATTATATAATGTTGAGTTGCAATCTGAAAAGTAAATTATTATTTCCATCTTAAATGGCAGAAACTTCCAAAAAACCAAAAAAAAATTACTAAAATCTTTCCTTAAAAACCAAAACCTAAACTTACCCATACCATGTTTCTGTTTTCAGGTGATACCGCTTTCAATAATGTTCACATTAATGATAGCAACAAATAATTTATGTTTGAAGTATGTGGGAGTACCATTCTACTACGTAGGAAGATCTCTAACCACAATATTCAATGTTGTATTCAGTTGGGTGTTGTTAGGTCAAAGGACCTCTTCAAAATGCATTTTATGTTGCGGGTTTATCATATTTGGATTCTACCTAGGCGTAGATCAGGAGAGTTTGTTAGGTAATTATATCAATTTCAGTATATTATGCTTGTACCTACTGAGTTTTATCCATGGCATCCCTCCCGTGGTAAAAGGTCTCAGCGACAGTAGGGCTTTTTAACAGTAAAACAACTTAAAAAACCAGTTGAGTAGTTTCGAAGATTTCTTCCTACATCCAAACTTAAACTTTACCTTACCAGGCAGTACTCGCGACTCCACCTGGGTTTAGTAGTCCCATTAGACAAATCTGTTTTTCACCAATCCCATCTAACAGCAACCATACTTCTTCATTGTTTTTTTGAGACCCACCAAGGTCGGAAGCTTATTCTCCTAAACACCTAATTAAAAACTCCATACAAAAACTGGAGGGTCAAATCGTGCAATCTTGCGGAAGTTGAAGACGAAATTTCCGTTGTGTTGATAAAAAAAACAATTCACTGTTATTTGTAGGAGTAGGTAGTTATAGCACCACGGTTTGCCTGCGTGAAATCTTCTTCACAAATTCAAATTGGTGCTAAAATAAAAACCCATTTGCAAAAAATATTTTCCGGTTCTGATACCTACTGTGTATAAGTACACTAAGTAACTACTACATTGTATTAGTTCAATTTAAATAAATTAGCTTAAATTTCCCTTACACTTTGTTATGAGTAGGTAATCAAACTTTTGAATGGGCCCCCTAGGCTTACGTAGGGCCCCTGTTCTAGACTTCATTCGGTCCTCAATGTATATCTTATAGTTGTGTTCAATCTTGATGAACAATAATGTAAATTATATCTATCTAAATCTAAATTGACAATCTTAATTAATAGACATATACTGCAAATGGGTTCTCGAATAAAAGCAGGTCAAAGCTACCATAATATCACCTCAACCTAAGTAAATCTAGTCTAAGAAAAAACTCTTGCAATGCCGATATGGTATTAGGCATTAGCATTCTAAGTTGGCCTCATATCCTGCACGGTTCGAATTTACTGGCTTCGCGATTAGAAGCATATATTAACAAGCATCAAGCATTTTAACTAAGTAGTTAGGTACATCCGGTGATAAATAAAAACTACTAAATTCCCAATACCGCGGGTGGACGTAGCTATAAAATCAAACCTGGCGTTTCTAGTTTATCCTTCAGTTTGTTAAGTTAATTTCTTATTACATGGTATACTTACTATAATTTTATTTTTCTGTTTCAGATTCATTTTCTCTAATAGGCACAGTATATGGAGTAATCGGATCCCTAATGCTATCGCTATATTCCATTTATACAAAAAAGGTTTTACCCAGTGTAAACCAAGAAGTTTGGTTGTTATCCTATTATAATAATGCTTATTCTATAATATTATTCCTGCCTCTAATTATAGTGAATGGGGAACTGTCTGTATTGTGGAACTATACAAATTTTGTTAGTTCATATTTTTGGTTCCAAATGCTTATTGGAGGAGTGTGTGGATTCGCTATTGGGTACTTTACGTCGTTACAGATAAAGGTGAGTTTTATTTTACTAGTTATTCCTTATCAACATATTAACGTGCATACCTGTTGTGTACTTCACTAAAGTTATTTTGTTGAATGTAGATTTAGCCTTGTTTACCTTGAATATTGAAAGTTACTGTAGATGTAGCCAGCCCTCCTTTAATCACGTGAGGTTTTTTAGGCCAATTTTATTATACCCTACTGCTAGCATCACGTGTATTTTTAACCGACTTCCAAAAGGAGGAGGTTCTCAATTCGTTTGTATGTTTTTTTTTTGTATGTATGTTACACGATTTCTGCGTCAGTTGTGGACCGATTTTCAAAATTCTTTTTTTATCCGAAAGCGAAATTGCTTCAGCGCTTTTTGAGAAACTGAACAAAAACGAAAAATACGTGTACCTCGATGACGTTTTGGTGTTTTCCAAATGTTTAAATTCCACGTTCCATGTTATTGGGGTTCTTAATTCTGGGGTATAACAATTAAAAAGCGAAAAATAATAAACTTTTTTACAAAAAAAACAACAGACTTCCAAAAAAAAATACACTAAAAATAAAAAAAATAACTTTAATTTCGGAAGTCGGTGTCAAATAACGAAGAAGTAAAAAACAAACACAGACTTCCGAAATTAAAGTTATTTTTTTATTTTTAGATACAATCAATTAATTTATTGGAAGAAAATATTTCACACGTCATACATTAACATACATAAATTTTTCCAACACAAAAAAATACACGTGATTGTCACATTATCCCACCCCAATCTCCAAAAAAAAAATTTTATTCTGACCACCTCTTTTCTAACCCCACGTGATTAAAAGATGACCCCTTCTTAGAGTACTGTACCCGAAGGGTAACTAACGGGATCCTATTACTAAGCCTCCGCGGTCTGTCCGTCCGTCTGTCTGTCAGCGGGCTGTATCTCATGATCCCTAATAGGTAGACAGTTGAAATTTTCACTGAATGTGTATTTTTGTTGCTGTTTTAACAACAAATAATAAAAATAAATTAAAAATTAAAGGTGGCTTACTAGAAACGTGTTTTTTTGGATTTTTTTGCTCGATCTTATTAATGGCAACAAGTAAACGCGTATAATCTTGTACGATGGTACGGAAACCTTTATGCGCGAGTTCGACTTGCACTTGAAAACCTACCCACGTTCTTTCAGTTGCCCTTTACGTTCCAGGGCCGCGGTGACTTTCGAACAATTCCGCAACCCTGACAGCCATCGGCCCTAAAAATAATTAATGCATCAATTAAGTAACTTAAGTCGACATTGGTGCGGATTCTGTGAGCCTAGTGTGAATTTTTAACGCGCTCGAACGCGTTTGCGTAAACGTTCGCTTATGTCAAATCGTATAGAAAAAAAGAGGTTACCCGCTATTGTCACCAGGCGGCGCTTATACAGTTTTAGTACAAATTGACGTTTACGCAAACGCGTTCGAGTGCGTTAAAAAACTCACACTAGGCCCTCTGTGCACAAACTAAACTTAATTTAGGCTATTCCTCTCTTTTTCTCGCTAATAAAACGATAAAGAGACGGACGTAAACTAGAGCTGTCAAGTTTAGTTAAACTAATATTTCCATACAAATTAAGGGCCTACCTACCTCTCCATAAGTGGCGCCCTCATTGAATAAAAAATCGTATCTTAGCATAGAAAATAAAGATTAAATAATCCTATGTTGCGTTTGTTACAAATAGGATAAGGTATTTTTACGTTGTTAAAACAAGACTCGTAAAGTGTTTCGTATCCAAAGTAGTAAGCAAAAGTGTCGAAAACGGCCGTTTTTGGTACTTTTGCTTACTACTTACCACGTAAAAATACCTTATCCTCTTTGTAACAAACGCAACATAGGATTTTTTAATCTTCATTTTCTACGCTTTGCTACGATTTTTTATTCAATGTAGGTGCCACTTCGCGGATATACAGTGTGTAACGGAAAGGCGTGGTCATATTTTAAGAACCGGTTCTGCCCATGGAAATGAACAACTTTCTCTAAGAAAAAATAGAAAATTCCCAAAAAAAAAAAATTGGACTTTCCATACAAAGTTATCATCAGCTGATCAATATTTGTATGGGAGGTAAAAAATTTTTTTTAGAATTTCCTCGGATTTTCTTGAAGAAAGTGGTTCATATCGATGGGCAGATGCAGTTCTTAAAATATGACCACACCTTTCTGTTACATCCTGTATACCCCTTATGGGTACACGTAAAAACATGTCGATTAAAAACACGGTGAAGCGCAAGGCGTAAACTATTTTGACATCTCTTACTTGGTTCATAGTTATAGCCGTCCATTTCTCGCACTGCCGAGAGAATAGCTATCTTTTACTAAAAGTAAAAGATAGCGATTCTCTAATTTTAGTTTAGTTATTGAACAAGAGAATCGGCACCATTGGCTACTGTGCATTGTCAAACAGACCATTCTAAAATTCTGGACCTCACGACGCAGGGTACCCTAGTATGGGGTCCAGTGTTACGTGTAACCTGAATGTAAAGTTTTTTGAGATTAAATAAATTATTATTTAAAAAATATATATTAAATAGCAAATGACATCAATTTCAGGTCACCTCTCCACTGACACACAACATCTCGGGCACGGCGAAAGCATGCGCCCAAACCGTAATAGCGACCCAATGGTACAATGAAACCAAGAACGTCCTCTGGTGGACATCAAACATGATCGTACTATCCAGTAGCTGCCTCTATGCCAGGTTCAAACAACAAGAAATGGAGGAGAACTCTCGAAAACCAGTGCTTGAAGAGAAGCAGAGCTTAGTATGATGTTTTCTAAAGTATATCAAAGACTGTATAGTGTTTTTAGTTCATGCTGTATAGTTATATTGTCTTTTATGTATACAAACTTATATATATAAAAAAAACGCGATTAGTTTAAACATTGATTAGTAGGTTCTTAATTCAAATTTTTGTACCTGGAATAAGGATAAAATGTGGATGGTATAGTACTGAGTAATATTTGAAGGAGGTTTTTTTCCTATAGATAGCTGAATATGCTGGATGAGACGTTATCCTGTATTAAAAATCCTCTAATCAATACTTAAACTAATCATGTATATTATGTGTTATAACTAAGTGTTTGTTAAAGATCTGATAACGATACTGATAACATTTATTTGAAGCTAATTAGATTACATGCCGATCGAATGATCTATATCTCAGTCAGTTTTACGAGGTAAAAGTATTAATTTGGCGATACACTTAATGTGCGAATATGTCTTCCTAGTTGTTAGTATATAACAGAAATGAACTTTAGATAAATATCATTCCATTATAAACGTTAATGTGAGGAGCTCATGGCTAAAGTAATAACAGCCGCACGGGTCGATCCATCAGGTTAAGCTATGCTTCCCGGGGTTGATCCATGGATGGGTGAGCATCTTAATATACCGAGACTCCTCCGTGCCTCGGAAAGCACGTTAAGCCGTTGGTCCCTGATGTCAATCGTGGATCTTTTTGACAGTCGTTACGGGTGGTCAGAAGCCCGAAAGTCGGACAACCAGTCATGCCAAGGGGTATCATATTACCCAGTTACTGGGTTGTGGAGGTCAGATAGGCAGTCGCTCCATGTCAAATACTGGTATTCAGCTTCATCCGGTTAGACTCGAAGCCGACCCCAGGATAGTTGGGAAGAGGCTACGCAAATTGTTTTTTTTTTTTTGTAAACATTAATGTTGCAGGATAATTTTACAAAAAAAAAAAAACATTTTAGGAAAAAAGTATACATTTAATATGTTTATTGAATATAAATCAACAATTAGACAAAAGCTTAATTCAGAAGAATGATTCAAGAAATTATCCCCGGTTTTTGAAACGAAAATCAAAACTTATCTATCTAACAAATTTTTAAGGGCGTGTCAATTGCTATGATTATTATGGATTACCCGACACGAATTTAATTTTATCACGTTGATTTCCGTTCCAAAAAACCGTCTGTCGAACGAAAACTGTCAGCATTTTACGCGCATTTAAATTATAAGGATTAATGGTTTATTTATACAAACTATATTATTATTTAAGGTGAACGCAGACGAGCTACAAAGTCCACTGGACAAGAACGCATCTCAGGAAATAGAGAACATATACATTCATCGCAAATGAAAACAAGCTAAAGCTATGTTAACTTTGTTCATAAGTAAATCGTTATTTAATATATCTAAATAGTTCGTTTTTTTAATGGCATGTGTCTGTCCTATTAATCCTTTCATGTGCTTTATGTGTACCGAAAAAAGATGTTTGGCTTTCAAAATGCTTAAAATCCATATTTATTAAACAAAAGAAAGAATGCCTTTTGCTAAAGTAATAAGAGGGAGTGATAAATAATATTATGTAGCTCTAAAGTGTTTTAAACCTACTAGGTAATTCCAAAACATACAAATACACACAATCAATGGAATACAATACCTTTCGTTTTGACAATTAAACAGTATTCATTGCGTCCTTTATCTCGTCGAGCAGACGAATTATTAAACATATGCAGCAATGGGTCAGGAATTTCCTGTTGCGGTTGTTTTAGAATTAAATATGTAACTCATTTAGTGAGCTGGTTCCTAGAGGCTTATCTAATCAACATGTGAAATGATTTTATTGGCTGTTGATAATTCAGTCAGCCAGTCACAGCAATTGACATTCGTTGGGCAGTTGGTTAGGAATATTTTGTGTTGGTAACCATTTCAAGAACCGAAATTTTTAGAGTAATTTAATATATAAAATAAATTTAGGGTATGATTTTTTTTTTTTTTTTGATGGGCCTTTCATACGCATTGCATTTATAAAAGTCCCTAATTTAAAAAAGAATAAAAAAAAGAACCGAAATTGTGTGTGCGTTCAAATTTATGGTATTTGAGCAATTTATTGCATCATCATTTCAGCCGAAAGACGTCCACTGCTGGACATAGGCCTCCCCAAAGTGTCCCCACAACGACCGGTTCTGTGTGTGTCGCATCCATCGGATTCCCACGACCCTCACCAGGTCATGGGTCCACCTAGTTCAGGCCTTCTAACAGAATCTTCGGCCCTATGGACTGTCTGTTTTTTTTTTTTCTTGTTTGACACGCGTTTGACCACTATCCCACCTGATGGTTAGCGATGATGTGGTCGAAGATGGAGCACGCTTGCCTAGAAGTAACCTATTCACTCTTGACTTAAAGACTTTTGCGAGCATTGTGTCCTGCCCACTGCCACTTAACTTATTGTGCAATTTATTACTGTTTAATTCTATTTTAACTAAATATAGTTCGTATAATTTTTATTGACGCATGATCTTAACAACCTAGAGAGGTATTTTTTTATATTTTTATATTTATGTACCAAATATATATTGTTGGATTCGTCAGGATCTATCAAGTGATCGTATAGTTCTAAGCCATATACTTTGTTCCAATCGACTGTAAATATTGTGTTATTAAATGAGACCCATTCTGTGTACCTGTATCTTTTCGTTCTTATACTGTACCCCATTATTTTTATGTGTTTCAGGCGAGGTTTATCAGAGTTCTTCTGGGGGTAAACACTGGGTCTTGGATATTGACTTATGGCGAAATAGGGTTCAAATACTTTTGAATCATCAGTCATAAGAGGTTTCAAGCTTTTTCCTTCAAAACATAGAACAGATTTATCCTTATTCCCACATTTCGGTATATTATGAGACAAACCACTGAGGTCTACCAAAGTCGGGAATATATCGACTAACTCAACAGGCGTATGTATATTCTTTGAAGATATTCCCGGCGCTGAGAATATCAACGGAACTTTCAAAGCTACGTCAAAATTACTGTACTTTGCCCATAATCCATTTTCGCCTAAAGACCACCCTGAAACAAAAATGCGAAAACATTATTCACGGATAGTATAATGTACAGTTGAGAGGAGCTCGTGGCTAAAGTAATAACAGGCGCACTGATCGATCCACCAGGCTAAGCTACGCTTGCCGGGGTTGGTCCATGGATGGGTGACCATCTTTACATACCGAGACTCCTCCGTGCCTCGGAAAGCACGTTAAGCCATTGGTCCCGGCTGTCAATCGTGGATCTTTGACAGTCGTTACGGGTCGTCCGAAAGTCTGACAACCAGTCTTACCAAGGGGTATCGTATTACCCAGTTACTGGGTTGTCGAGGTCAGATAGGCAGTCGCTCCATGTAAAATACTGGTATTCAGCTGCATCCGGTTAGACTGGCAGCCGACCCCAAGATATTTGGGAAAAGGCTAAGCAGATTGAGTATAATGTACAGTTGACAAAATAAGAATAAAATAATGAGAATACTAACCATGGTCGCTCGTCAAAACAACAATAGTTTTCTTTCTATCAACGTAATTTAATATTTCGCCGACCAAGTCGTCCACATACATCGCTGCCGCATAATAACTCTGCCTTACTTTGATGGACCAATCATGAGGCATAACTCCTAAAGGGAAGGATATGTTGAGCCTGGCAATGTCGTCTCTACGTTTGACGTCCATCCAAGGATGCCAGGATACTAGAGGTATTTCTGCAGAAATGTATGGATGTTTTGGGGCGCTTACATTATTTATTGGTATCCTTTCTGAAAGTTAAGGTATCATTTAATCTCTAAGTAATACTAGAGTCGTAGATAAATGTTTCATTGCTCATCATTATCTCATCTCAGCCTATAATTAGGTATTCGTAACCAACAGAACACTATTACTAAGCCTGCACTGTCCGTCCGTCCATCTGTCTGTCAGCGGGCTATATCTCATGAACTGCAATAGGCAGACAGTTGTTTTCACAGTGTGTGTTTCTATTGCCGCTAGAACAACAAATAATGGAAACCGTACGGAACCTTTGGTATGCGATTCAAACTCGTACATGACCGCTTTTTTTCCACTATTGAGAACAAGGTTTACAGCTAGAATGCATAGTATAAAGTATAAACTCACGGACAGGCAGCATTATAATCCTGTTGCGTTATTTAAAATAATGCTAAAGTAAAACATAACAACTGCTTATCGAGAATGGAAACAGGAAAATAAAATAAAAAATGTGTTATCAAAAACTGTGACGTAGCTTAAATAATAATATGCGGGCGTGCAAGCAAAAAGGGTCCAGTTCTCGACATTTTATAGTATTTCCGAGTTATACTCAGTTTTGTAAAGTTGGTGGAAAATTGCATTTCGCGATTTTCATTGATTAATGCTCAATTATCTACAAGTTCATAATTATAGTAAATGACTTTATATGATGTTTCTAAGTACCAGATTTTTTTTAAGAGAAAAGTTATTTTAGTGAAACTTGATTTGAGATCAAATCAAGTGTTTTCAGAATTTCAACTTAAAATGTCTGACAAAAAAAAAGTGTGCCAGTGTGACTATCCTAGATACCGAATCTAGTCTTAACTGAATACTCTACTACTGCATCCTTTTTGCTTGGTCGCCCACATATTATTTAGGCCATTTAAGTAATGGCAAAAAATTATGCAAATAAAACAAAATTAAAACCTTAAAGCCGTACAGATAAAGTTCCAAATCATGTCAGGACTTACCAAGATACTGTTCAGGAAACTTGATTGGAATGTGAGGTTTGTAAAACCCAACAGCCAGTAAGAATGGCTGACTGCTGTTTCTATTTGACAGGAAATTCACAGCATGTTCCAGGGACTCCAAATCTGGCAAAGTTCCTCCAGGTTGATTCTTAACATTTACAGGACATACAAGGTTTTTTTGAAGTTTCCTGGCGTCCTTATCTACACAAACGGCAGCATCCTTATATGTGTACGTACGCGCAGCGGAATGTTGTTGAATTTAAAGATTTTAATTATGCAGATATTTAGTGTATGACGTCGTATAATTGTGTATGGTAAAAAAAAATTTGTGCACGCAACCATTGTGGAGAAATTCACCAAAAACTGATTCCGCTGGGCGAACGTTGTCCTGGCGGAACTTTTTTTAATCCATAGACTTTAGAAGAAAAGAGATGTGTCCAAAAATTAGTGTGTATTTGTGTGTAATTGTGTATGTATGAATAAAACTAGTGCATGCATAAACTTCGGAGAAATTCAAGTTTCCGCTACGCGAACGTTTGGCCATTAGCTAGTTTTCATATAAAGCGCTTACATATAGAACTGTAGATTTTTACATACGTTGTTTTGAATTTGTTTATATTTGTTTAAAAAACAGATTTAGAAAAAATCGTAGGGCTTAAAAGATAAAAATATAAACGTAAAATACGCTTATTAGGTCTTAGTTCTTAAAGTATGCACTTTGGGGTCTAGATTTTCACGTTAATACAAACCTTGTAAGTGTCTGCAACATGTTGCCAAGTATCAATGATGTTCCGTTAGTAACTAAAGAGTTATAGGACAAATTTACCATGAACAGATCACTGTTTACAAAGCAGTCAAATATCACGACGTTCTGAAGGAATTGCATGGTAATATGTATGTCAATAATTAGTGTATTCATTCAACTATTCTTATGCAAAATTTCATGTCATTAAATTCAGTAATTAAAGAAAAACAATTATAATACTGACGAAGCATCGAAAACCTACATAACCCGACCAAGTTCGGATGGCTACCAAAAAGCGGCCGTGCCATATATCTAAGAAACGTTCTTAACCTTCCAATATAGTATTCATTAATATGGTACAGTTGCGTACACAAGCGTTAGGAAAAAGTAAAACAATTGCATTTCTTGAATGAAAAATATTTTTTTAATAATAACCATAAGACATTATTATATCGACGCCATGCGTCAAGTTAATGTGACCGAGTTGTACTAACACACACAAAATTTCAATTCAAAAACCGATTAGGTACACAAATTAAACTCTATATCAATAGACCTAAGGTCTAATTTACAACAAAATTGCAACTAAATGAGCAAGTTCCTGTTACTCGGTTTATCCTTACCCAGGAAGGTGGTGATCTTGTTCTGGAAGTTGTTTCAGGTTGCCGAGGAGTTGACGATCTGTGAGAGGCCCACATAAGGTGATTATTTAATAACAATATTTCTTTTCAACATTTCGTTATAATCTGGTCGGTCGTTTAGTAGTTTAGATCTATTCAGTAGTTTGTCTTTAACCAGGAAAAACATCTACTTTGTTACGATTATATTATAATATATGTCTTGTATAATTTATTATTATAAATTTAAGTAAATAGATATAGAATAAGATCAATCAGTAGATATTAACTTGGGTTTATGGTGTCTGTCCAATGTTAACATAACACAATTATTATAATTTATCTGCCTAATAAATTACCTACGTAAATGAATAAGTCTATAGCTATTAATTTATTATAAAATCTTACCTTATATCTGTTATCAGCTTCTCACTATCATTCACTCAATATTCCTACTACATAATTATGTTATGCTTCACTGTTACACTATAACATTAATAACACACTTTGTCAATATTATTATTACAGAGAATTGGCGATGCATAGCAAAACAACAGCGCATACGCACATTGTCCTTGACTGCACATTTATTTGTTTGTGACTGGGGATGAAACAAAATCAGGTTCAAGTTCAACAGCAAACGAATACGCGCGAAAACATATTGACCTCTCTTTTCTTCAAGGATGACAGTACCGTTTCAAGCGGGAAGCCGGCTATCGCTCGTTGCGCGCAGCGCGTTGTCTATTTTTTCACACAAGAATATTTTTGATCAATTCATAACTACAATACTTAGACTATTTAACTAAAGGATTAAGCGTACCGAACTTCGAACAAAATAATTCTGCATATTTTGGTGGGGTGCGGGGGAACACGCTCACATACATAAGAAAAAAAAAACGATTCAAGAAGTAGTTTTTTTTAAGTTATTAGATTGTTTGATCCACTAAAGTTGCAAAGGGGAACGCTCGTGCATGCCTAGTCTATTGGTTAAATAGTGTAATAAGCTACAATATGATAAATATTTACCTAAACAGTAGTACATACTTACATGTGGTAAATATTTAATTTCCCTAAGGGGTCTATAGTTAGAATCCTGATCCGGGAAATTTTCAATAGAAATTAGCTGTATGAATTTATTTATTTATTTAACACTTCACGCACATACAAGTACAGAGGCGAACTTAATGCCTCAGGAATGAATTTAAGGATGGATTTTATTTGTCTTAAATAATATATTTAGATTATATCTCAAGTCTCAAGCGCATACTTAAATAAAGTACCTACGTAAATAGTACCTACTTTCTGTCATAGTCAAATACATTTAAAAAAGTAGGTGTACAAAAATAAATGACCTATAAATTATATCGAAACAACAATTGTGTTATCACCTATACCAATTAAATACCGGTATTATACTGTAAATTTTGGGATGTTACCTAAATATATTGCACGGCCGCTTTTTGGTAGCCATCCGAACTTGGTCGGGTTATGTAGGTTTTCGATGCTTCGTCAGTATTATAATTGTTTTTCTTTAATTACTGAATTTAATGACATGAAATTTTGCATAAGAATAGTTGAATGAATACACTAATTATTGACATACATATTACCATGCAATTCCTTCAGAACGTCGTGATATTTGACTGCTTTGTAAACAGTGATCTGTTCATGGTAAATTTGTCCTATAACTCTTTAGTTACTAACGGAACATCATTGATACTTGGCAACATGTTGCAGACACTTATAAGGTTTGTATTAACGTGAAAATCTAGACCTCAAAGTGCATACTTTAAGAACTAAGACCTAAGAAGCGTATTTTACGTTTATATTTTTATCTTTTAAGCCCTACGATTTTTTCTAAATCTGTTTTTTAAACAAATATAAACAAATTCAAAACAACGTATGTAAAAATTTACAGTTCCCTATGTAAGCGCTTTATATGAAAACTAGGTAATGGCCAAACGTTCGCGTAGCGGAAACTTGAATTTCTCCGAAGTTTATGCATGCACTAGTTTTATTCATACATACACAATTACACACAAATACACACTAATTTTTGGACACATCTCTTTTCTTCTAAAGTCTATGGATTAAAAAAGTTCCGCCAGGACAACGTTCGCCCAGCGGAATCAGTTTTTGGTGAATTTCTCCACAATGGTTGCGTGCACAAATTTTTTTTTACCATACACAATTATACGACGTCATACACTAAATATCTGCATAATTAAAATCTTTAAATTCAACAACATTCCGCTGCGCGTACGTACACTCCTTATATTTCTCAGTTGGAGGATGAAAAGGGTACTGAGACCAGCTATAAGGGTAATCGTCTGTAAAGTTCGAACTTATCCCAGGATGGAACACTTTGCCGATGGAATAAGTTTCATAGCCGTTTTCTTTGAAGAATTGGGGAAGGGTAGTGAAGTTGCCTACTGAATCCCGCCAGTAGTTGTAGAAGTCGTATAGGCGAAGGGAATCAGGTCGACGGCCAGTCAGTATTGAGTTTCTGCTAGGAGCACATAGAGCTTGCTAAAACAGAACAAAATTAACTTGCAGTAAAAGCAAAACTAAGTAACTAGTAGAATGTAACGTTATTAAAAAGTGTTTTTGATTAGCAGTCTTACTTCTGTTCTTTTAGTTCTAGCTAACACGTGGTTAGGCAAAAAGCATACTGAACAGGTTTAGAGCTCAACCACCAGATCCAGTAAGCCCACTTGCCCATCAAATTGTTATGACTAAAACCCACACTTGTTCCTTCAGTACCTTTTGCGTTGCAGGGCCGCAGTCATCCTCTTCTTCGTATCGCTGGCACGACAGTGTTAATAAAAATAGACATGATATACTCATCTGTAGTCACTGAAATGACTGGCTTCCTGCTTAGACAATAATTTTATTTAAGTTAGAGCTACCTACCTGCGCAAAGGCATTTTTGAAATTAACACCCGCTCCCGCCATTGTTTTCATATTTGGTAAGTTGATCGTTTCGTCCGAAAGATGGCGCAAGTCATCCACGAAAATAAATAAAATGTTATTCTTCGTTGCACTTGAGTATGACTGAGAATATGTTAGTGAAATTATAAGCGAAATAAATAAAGAACACACTGAAAAATACATGATTAGGTATTCTATTCCCAAACAAATCTCACTTTTAATAGAGTTCAACAACATTGAACGCATTGCTCATAGAATGGAACGTTATGTAAAAAAATGCAACTGTTATTGTAAAATATTTTATAGATAATTATTTTATACATTTTATGAAATCCACAAAATGAAATATAAGTAACATAATTGTATTATTAAAATAAGTGTATCACATCATGACACATTTTGGAAACAACATTATTAAACTTCTGCAAGAAACGGAACATTCCATTTTTAAATTTGGTCAAAGAGTATGTATTTTTTATAGACAGGGCAATGATTTCAATCCAAATCAAAAAAAAAAAAAATCCAAAGGGAGACAGACATTTCGATACATATGACAATATTTTATTCTATTCACTGCTATCAGATATAACACCAAACACAAACAACTGGTAATGAAACATATTTTTATTTGTTTCTGTGCAATTCTGTGTGAAGGCTCAATACACCATTCGATTTCAAGGGAGCCAATTAGGAAATCAGAAGGTGTAATAGCTGTTACAACAGTTAGAGTCCGATTTAGTGAGTGTGGAAGGTCCCGATTTGACTTCTTAAAGGCTCAATTACACCTTCTTATTTCAAGGGACCCAATTTAGGAAACAGGAAGATGCAATAGCTGCTAGAGCAGTGAGTGTCCGATTAAAGGCTCAATTACACCTTCCGATTTCAAGGGACCCAATTTAGGAACAAACTAACTAGGAAGCAGGAAGCGAGCGATTACACTATCCTAAATTGAACTCCTAAGTCAGCAGTGTTGCCAACTGTTACAAATTCGAGTCCCTAAACAGAATATCAAAAGTCGCTCTAAAGTCTCTTAAAAACTGATTCTACCAGGAGCGGACTTAAAAATAAAAAGAGCGGACTCTCATTTTTTTTCTGGGAAAGTGACTTTGTCAAATTTAATTTAAATTAAACACAAACAAAAATACTACTAGCCCATTTGTAGCGACAAAGTCTCTAAATTGGCAACACTTAGCTCTAAATCGGGGTGATGCGATTACACTTTCCTAAATCGTACACAATTTAGGAAGTCAAATCGGGACCTTTCAATCTCACTAAATCGGACACTAACTGCTCTAACTGCTATTACACCTTCCTGTTTCCTAAATTGGGTCCCTTGAAATCGGAAGGTGTAATTGAGCCATTAGTGAGATTAAAAGGTCCCGATTTGACTTCCTAAATTGTGTCCGATTTAGGATAGTGTAATCGCATCACTACGATTTAGAGCTAAGTGTTGCCAATTTAATGACTGTCGCTACAAATGAGCTATTAGTACCTATTTTTATGTGTTTTTAAAATAAAATAAAATTTCCCAAGGTCCCTTTCCCAAAAAAAAGAGTCCGCTCTTTTTCTTTTTTGGTCCGCTCCTGGTAGAAGCAGTTTTAGAAACTTTCTAGCGACTTTTGATATTCTATCTGGGGGCTTGAATTTGTAAGAGTTGGCTACGAATTCCGATTTAGGAGTCCAATTTAGGATAGTGTAATCGCTAGCTTGCTACTTCCTAGTTAGATTGTTCCTAAATTGGGTCCCTTGAAATCCGAAAGTGTAATTAAGCCAAAAACTAGTGAACGGTGTTAGTTTCCCACTATTATTGTCATTTCTGTCACATCTGTGCAGTAACATTGCCTTTGATTTATATTTTTCCACACAGTAACAAAACGTAAATGTGTGCATTTGTGTACCGATGAAATGAATGCTTTGTCGTATGATGCACACACACATCTACAAACGAACAAGTGGGCGTAGGGTATTGTCATTCAAATCATCTGTTCCGTAAATTGTTGTATATTTTGTACATAAAATCTAATTTATTTTTGATTTATTTATTAAATGAGAGTTGTAATTAAATAATTGATTGAGTGCGCGAGTGAGTTATGTTTGTTTAGAGTTTTTGTTTTTATTCGTGTGACGTCATTGTTTTCGACTGCCAGTACGACGCAATAGCATTTTACTCGAAAATGGATTTAAAATGAGAATTGTTTTCGTAAACAAGGTGAGTGTGTTATTTAAGACGCATATTCTGTTCAAAATACGCATTTAAATAGTTAGTTATGGCCACAGCGTAGGGTGGAAAGACTTCATCGATTTCCTTTGTCCTCGGTTCGGTCCCCTTTTATGTTCGAAGTATATAGTTAGTGTGTACATAGAGTTGTGCTACCAGCTGTTTCGAAACAACATAAACATTTTGGTGTTATTATTTTGATGACTGAATAATCTTGGTGTTTCGTTATTGTTTTGTTTTCTATCTTATGTAATCTGTTCTAACGAGTTTTATTTTTTCAATCTAATCGCGCGTCTCTTCAAAAGATTTACCTATCTATTTTGTTTCGTTTTCCTTCATCTATTTACTATTCATTATTCTAAAAAACATTTTTAGTGTTCTGTTTATTAGATACATTGTTAAATTATTCTTTGTCTGAAGGTAATAAAATTATTCCCTGATAATTTTCAATTCAATTAAAATATTCCCACTATCTTATATTGTACCTGCTAAGGTACCTGATAATCAACTCAAATCAATTAAAAATTTACAATATTAGGTAGGTAAGTACTACAACATAAAAGTCATTGAATTCAAAGTACATAAACACAGCATGTTTTTAGAATAAAATGGTCAAGGTCACACTACATTCAGCCTTTTAATGTAAGTTTCTATCCAGTTTTCCTTATCTATTGCATCAGCTGCTTTTTTTATTGCATCATAATATTTAAATAATGTTCAATTTTTGTCAGTATTACACATTATTTTGTAAGAATGGCCTAACTAGAAATTTTATGATAGTGTTATTGTTTTCTTCCACACAACTGTTTGTTTATGGCCTTATCAATCAGTTTCATTATCAGATACTTTTCTTATCATGAATATTTGAAATAGTTATGTTGTGCTTGCCTTTGCCTTGACTATATTGTCATACCCTTAAAAATAACTAATATTTAATATGTAGAGAGTTAGAAGTTATCTCTGAAGAAAAACCCTTGGAGAAAAGGGTGAAGACTGTATCAACTCAGTAACAGTAATATATATTTTTAATAATAAAAAAAAAAATATTTTCAAAAAACCTGACTCAATATAGACAACTAAAAAGTTCCAAAAAAGTCACTTTTGAAGCAGTCTGATGCAGTTGGTGGCAAGTATTTTATTTCAAACTTAAATTATATTCAATTATATTATTGTCTCCTCCCTATTCCCCATTGTTCAAATTATTTGTAATTCTAATAATTATCTAATAATTTAATGTTAATGTAATAATTTACAAACCATATTTGTACGCCGGAAACGGCAGAATATTATGATGGAAATCTAATACACATAACAGCCTTGTACATACAATACAAACTTCTAATGAGCCCTATAATTAAAATTTTTGATACATGATGATGTTGCAAAACAATATGACTTCACTAACCTCCATTAGGTTACTGAAGTTGTTTTATTGATTCCTAATTAGTTTATTTCTCACTGTATTAAATAACACTTCTGGTCATCATCATCAGCCTTTTAATGCCCCCACTGCTGGGGCACACTCCTCTCTTTGAGAGGGTGTGGGCCTTAATCAGGATATCCACCATGCGGGCCCAATGCAGGTTGGTGGATGTCACATGAAGTCTTCGATTTTTGGTTCTAGGACATACCGGTTTCCTCATGATGTTTTCCTTCACCGTATTGAGAGCAGTGGTGATGAAATAATTTACACAAAATAAAATGCCTGCCTGGGTTTGAACTCATGACCTACAACTTGTAAGTTACAGCCGTTACCACTGTGCCATCACTGCTCACTCAATACTGGTTGTAGTAATGGTTGTTAAATTATCTTTCAAAGTAGTTATATTCTAGGTTTGCCACTTAATTTTAAGATAACTAATTATTTTTCATATTAATAGAACCAAATGTTAATAAGAAGAATGCAAATGTAGGAAATTTACCACAACTCTATTATTTCTATGTATTGATGAAGATGATTTTCATATACCCCACATATTTTAGCAACATTTTTTTTTTTTACATTACGGTCTGGGTGTCTGATTGTCGCCATATTGAATTTTGATTACCTACCTACTGTCATGTCTTCAGTGACATTCGCATATACAAATCGATTGACGTAAGAATCATCAAAATCGGCCCACGCGTTTGGTCTCTAGAGCGCGATCGCCACAAAGGAAAAAACATACTTATGCTGATAAACATACCCTCCGCGTCGCACAGTCGGATGAAAAAAGGCAGAGTACAAAAATAAATTGTTAGTTTTGTCCCTGCAAAAGATAGTGCCACCTAAAGACTCACGCGAGAAGTTTCGACGAGAAGCAAAGAGTATAATAACTATACATATAGGGCGAGAAGGTTCGCCGAGATATTGCGCGAGAACCGAGAAGGTATCTCTATTATCTCTCTCTCTCTCACACTCATGCGAGATGCAACCTACTCGCTTGCGTTCTCGATCGTTATCCGGAATGGACGAGAGTGCAGCAACATTGGTATTGTGTGCACTAGCTTAATCTCTTAAAAATTAAACGTGTGTTTTACATCCCACAAAATGGTCTCTGCCTGAAAATGTTTTATGAACTTTAGTTGTACCACATTTTTACACCCAACTAACTGCACAATATTTTTAGGTAGGTACCTAAATCTTAGTCCTACTATAGATTTATTATTATAAATGCAAAAGTTTGGACGGATGTTACTCAATCACGCGAGCCCCCTTAGCCAAATAACTTTTATAATAGCGCTAACGCTAACGCTTCGTACAAAATGTATGGCAAGGACCTGCAGAGAGAAATGTCACGTGACTCACGCCCAGTAATGTCTTTGCCATACATTATGCACGAAACGTTAACGTTAACAGAAAAGTATTTTGTCTAAAGGCTCAGAACGGCTGAACGAATCTGGATGAAAAAAAAACACAGAGATGGATTATAGTCTGGACTCGGAAAAGCGCATAGGCTATATTTAAGAAGTGCTAATTCAACGCGGGCGAAGCCGCTGGCCAAAGCTAGTCAAACGACATAACCAAGAACGCAGAGTATTTCATTCGACCATAGAGTAATATTTGAATATACCGTTCTTTTTTATCACCCGAACAAACCCTTTGAAGCGGACGAAAAAACCGACGCCGATCGGAGAACAGGCGAGCGCGTGAACGGAACGGCGAGAAACTAGGAGTGAGGCGTATTTATCGGAACAGTTTAAAAAATAAGTTTTTTAAAAGTAACAACACGTAACTGGTATCGCAAAACCAAAAATACAGTTCCAGTTCCTGCCTGTTCCACAACCTAATTAAAACATTGCCGTAACTGGTGTGTGAACGCTCTTCTCTATGTAGCTTACGGATGTTTACGTCATTAGAAAGAGAGATACAAACAAAAATGACCTGGAACAGTTTGAATCAAGCTCTTTTCTCTTCTGACTTATTTTAACAGAAAGAGATAACATCTGTTCCTGCCTTACTGATTGAAAGTAGGTACTATATTATAAATCTGTTGCAATCAAAGAGTTTTTGGTTGCAACGTAACAAGCTGTTATTTTGGAACAGGTTTTTGGAACTGTTTTTTCCCTGGAACTGGAACAGGTGAAACAGGTTTCCAATTTTACCTCTTACAGACCACCTCTATGAGAAACCAATCACATTCATTCTGCTCGGGGGTTCTCAGCGTAAGGTGTAGGCGGTCTATCTAACACTGACCCAGTAACTACTTAACTTGTAAAGGAACACCTTACGAAAAAAATAATTAGCAAACTGAGGGTAGAATAGGAAAAAGGTTTTATTGTATAACAAGAGTCTAGAAGAGACAACACTTACAAGAGATTTTGCGTGCATCTGGTTACTACTTTGCTGCTTTTTTTTAACAGAACTTCCACAAAAAATAAGCTTGAGGGATACAAGGTAAGTTTACATCAATTATATTTCCATCCGGTTTCAATCTCTAGTGTTGAAGTAGGTGTTCTTTTTATAAAACGGTAGACATATAACATACTATATATTACGTTACTCATTTATTTATGAGGTATTTGTTTTGAGGTCGAATTACGTTTTCTTGTGATCAGCGGACAGCTGGAATAAATTCAAGATGATAAGAACAAACTTCCAACGAGGGATCCATTCAATTCTTAAAAGCAAAACTACCCATATTATTTACTTGAGTTCGGAATTAGAATAGAATAGTATAGAATTGAATAGAATTAAACTCTATTGTACACCAAAACTGTCACACAATTTGTTTTACACGAGCTTAAATCTAAGGGTACAACGGCGGTCTTATCGCTCAACTGTGATATCTACCAGACAACCTTGGGATGGACTAAAAGAACTTAAAATCTAAAAGGGGGTAGTCAGCGGTACAAAGTTAGATGTGCAATGTTTGAAACGTCTCCGATTCGTTGTGATTAATATACAAATTTATTTGTCAAGCCATCCTACGCGATTTGTCGTAAATGGAACAAATTGGGCATTTGACATTTTCGAATTAAGTAAGTAGGTATATGGAAAAATCAATATGGATTTTTTTTTTAAACGGTCTGAATGCTTTACAGGGGAAAAGGGAGAAGTATTTTCAATCTGATGGTTAATAAATTAATTATATTTCTCTACGTAATCAAATCTAATTAATTTCGAGTAGGTATTTATTTATTTTCTTGATCAGGCGAAATACTTTTCAATCTACCCACATAGCATCAACATTTGCATCATCATCATCAGCCTTTTAATGTCCCCACTGCTGGGGCACAGGCCTCCTCTCTGTGAGAGGGTGTGGGCCGTAATCCAACACGCGGGCGCAATGCGGGTTGGTGGATGTCACATGTCTTCGATTTTTGGTTCTAGGACATGGCGGTTTCCTCACAATGTTTTCATTCACCGTTTTGAGCGTGGTGATGAAATAATTTACACAAAGTAAAGCGCTTGCCTGGGTTTGAACTCACGAGTTCACGACCTACAACTTGCAAGTCTCGGCCGTTACCACTGGGCCACCACTGCTCTTGCGACCTGAGAACTGTAATGCCTCGGTAACTGGTGAATATTCAGAAGATAAAAATCAGGTTTCCTTATCAGTAAGGATGCTGTGCTCTTTGGCGCAGCTAGCAAAGAGACCACGCGTGTCTGTCGATCACACACCAGAAATGCCTGCTCCTTTACCATCAACAATTTCTGTGCCGAGAACAAAATATGTATCTAGTGATAAAGTGATAACAATAAAACTTCATTTGTAATACTGTGTAGGTACTATGTGCAGAAGCAAGTCTTATTTTCACAGCAAAACACGATAACTATGACTGGCGTGAAAACTAATATTATATGTTCTTTTATTAATTTTTCTTACTTATCTATTACATTTTTAAATATTTCTTAAAAGAATAAATTATAAAAAAAATGAAAAATATAAAAAAAAAACTAGTAGCCCACCAGTATCGGGAACAGGGTCGAAGCTACCGGCGGCCATATTTTATGTTATTATTAGACTAGGAACATACTGAAGAAAGCATTTTTCAAACCTGTATAACGTAGGCGCATAGCGCAGGGAATGCCCTTACAGATTTGGTCCCAGCATAGTGAAAAATTAAGAACGTAACGTATTCTTCTAGAATATAGCTTTTTTTTGTTTCACAATTGCGCCCAAAATTAATGTTGTCCTTCGATTATAGTTCGAAGAACTAGCATCAGGAATCACGTAACGGTAAAAACCCACACACACACACAAAAAACACAAACACATAAAAAAAAACACACACCACACACACACACACACACACACACACACACACACACACACACCACACACATATGAAAAATACAGCCCAAGAGCCAGCGAGCCACAGCGCTTTATAAATGCTGAAAGTTTCTTGTTTCCAAAATACAAGTAAGATTGATCTCCGACTATGAAGTTTGGATCATGGTGGCTTTGGCAGCTAACAGCAAAGGTGTATAAAATTGCAACCCCCAAAATCCTTAAAGTATAAAGCTCAATTTAAAGCTCAACTTTATTTGTCACTATCAGTACATATATAAAACAAAGTCTCCCGCCATGTCTGTTCGCGATAAACTCAAAAACTACTGAACAGATTTTTCATTCGGTTTTCAGAGTGATTCACGAGGAAGGTTTAGGTGTATAATCTGTAACCGTGCGAAGCTGGGGCGGGTTGCTAGTTTGGAATAATATTAGAAATGACGTCGTCTATTGTCAGATACTAAGGGCCGATTTCACCAATTCTAAACGCCCAGCACAGATAATATAATACTAGCGTACAGATGCCTCATCCCATACAAAGAAACGGTAGCGCCCAGTTTTCGACGTTTAAGTTCGCTTAATTAAACGCGTTTAGCCGCTGTCATAAAGCTGAAGAGTTTGTTTGTTTGTTTGCTAATCTCAGGAACTACTGGATCGAATTGAAAAAATATTTTTGTGTTAACTATTCCATTTATCGAGAAAGGCTATAGTATAACATCACGCTGCGACCAACAGGAGCGAAGTATCAATGAAAAATATGGCAAAAACAGGAAATAAAATCCTTTTGAGAGCTTCAGTTGCGTGCGCTGCGTAAACGGTTACAAGTTACGCAAAAAATATGTATGACGGAATTGTTCTCCTTTTAAAGTTCTAAAAAAAAGTCCGCGACAGCATGTCTATCTTTTAAGGTTAACTCACTATAATATTTTTTATGGTTTTTATTTTTTACGCTAAGCTTAGTTCAGTAAAACTTAGTTTATAGAGCGAATGGTGATATCGGCCCTTAGTACGATTGCAATACCTGTCTGACAGTTATCCTTAAAAGCTGAATTTTATATGTTACTTGAGTTGAGGAACTATCAAAAGATGTTTCCTCAGTAGTTTTATACTTTAACGTATTTAAGGTTCAATTTCTTGCAAATTTCCTACCTGTTACCTGCCCAAACCACCATGATCCAAAATTCATAATTGGGGACAAAACACCCGAGAAGCATGAATGTGATTGCATGGTTTCTCAACGTTTCGTTCTCAAGTTCGCCTGTTCTACGATCGGTGGGGTTTACCCCGCTTCAAAGGGTTTCTCGGGTGAGAAGAGAGAACGGTACCTATCATATTATTCACATTCTTGTTCGGTCTCAGTACTCTCAGCAGCGTGACACGAGAAGTGGCAACCACCGCACGTTGTGATGTGCCTAAACTGTTTTTATATATAATTTACACTTTCTGTCCCACTGCTGGGCAAAGGCCTCCCCCAATTCCGTCCAGGTACCTATTGTTTTCCCGAGGCACCTCAAACCAGCCCTTGATTTACAGAAAAATAAAACAAAAACAATGAAAAAATGTTATTCTTGTATTGACCTATAACATGTATGTGTAGTTTTTAAACTGTAAATATAACTTGGTTGTTAATAATAAATAAATGATGATTAATTGCCCGCAGGCGACGCTCACACAGCATGTCAGCAGAGTCGCCGCGCCACGTGCGGTCTGGGGGGCCGCTCATCGTGCCTGCCCAGCCGCCGAGCGACCGGAGCATCATCGACGCCGTCTCGGGGTTCATTAACGATGTAACGCTTTCCTCCTCGTCGACCCTTGATCCTAAGGATGTTATACAGTGGGCGAGGTAACTATCGTTTATAATATTACTACCTGAGTGAGATCCATATTTCAGAAAGAATCTATACATATACGTGAAGCAAAGACATTGTACCCCTTTTTACGAAAATTACGAGGAGGAGTATGAAATTTGGCAGTTCAAATTTACATGGAGAAGGAGTGCAGAAAGTTAAAATTTTTATTAAAAATAAATTAATAAAATAAAACATTATACACCTACCATGCGTTTGACACACACACATATAGGTACAATGTGAGTCTTTACAATGTGCACTTATCGAAATGATATTTTATGGCGATAGATCATTTAGTTTAAAAGTTACAGCGTTTTGTTTTCGCTTGTTTTTTAGTATATATTTTTTTAAATATATTTTTTCCGTCGATAAAATTAAGCATTTCGATATGTACACATTATAAAGACACACTGTATACATACTAGCTGCGCCCCGCTGTTTCGCACGCATAGACTGGTATAAAAAGTAGCCTTTGTGTTCATCCAAAAAATAGCTCTACCAAAGGAAACTTTATAGTCATTGAGCTCTACATACCAATTTTCATCCAAATCGGTCCAGCCGTTTGAGCGTGAAGAAGTAACAAACATACAAAGACGAAGTCGTCCTCATATAAAAGCGACCATCGCGCGAATACGCGATCATCGTGCTTATTTGTATGGCAAACCTTGTAGTAGTAAAAAATGTAGTATTTCATGACATCATGACATTTGGCATCAATTCTAACAGAGAGTTGGATGATTTTAATGATTACAGTTCTGTAAATACGTACTTGCTACGGCCCCGAATCATATTTTGACCAACATACAACCTGATACTGACCTGCAAATTGCAAAAAAAGTAAGAAAATTTGAATTTCGCGGACTACGCTGTCGCTTTCACCTTATGTAAAAGGCTTTTATATTTTCCTTTGTAAAGAGTCGATATCACCATTATAAAACAAAGCCCCCCACCGCGTCTGTATATCTGTTCGCTATAAACTCAAAAACTACTGAATGGATTTTCATGTGGTGTTCACCAATAGATAAGGTGATTCATGAGGATATAATTTATACCCGTGCGAAGCTGGCGCGGGTCGCTAGCTGCTACATATTCTTGGGTGTAGGTTATTGATTGCAGTGGGAATGTAAACAGGTGGATTGTACCAAAACGGCAACCCTTGGCATGCATTATTTATTAGTGCAGCCAGGGTGAGGTCTTTGCGCGGGCCTGCGGACGGCGAGTAGTGGGTAGCTCGCCGTCCAATCAGGCCCAGCAGGTGTATTCGCTAACTCAATTGACAACAATTTGATTAGCACTATGCAGTACATTGCTCGAAGGACATCGATTATAATAGGCACTACGGTTTTCCTGTACGTCAAAGCAGCAATGTCATGTACGGCACAGTGCCTATCAAATTGATGTCAACTAAGTTAGCGAATACGCCTGCAGGCCCGAGAGTCGACGGCGCGAAGTGTTCCACGCGTGCCTCAAAGAGATGTTAGCAATACCTGACGGGGCCCGTCAGGGCCGATGCCTGCCTGGGGTCGTGGATGAATTCAAAACAGAGTTACTGCGCCCCTGGGCACTCAGGCAGGGAAGCAACAGAGGTGTGTTTTAGTCAGTAAAAGTGACACGCCCTCCCGCTCCACCCAGAGCGGGAGAGGTCATTGTATGATTTCCCACCACCACAAAAAAGGGTGAGGTTTGTAATACGAACTCGAGCAACCATTATTGATTGGGTTAAACCAAAATCAGTACACATTTACTATAATCCTACTAATATTATAAATGTGAAAGTTTGTGAGGATGTGTGTTTGTTACACTTTCACGCAAAAACTACTGAACGGATTTTGATGAAACTTTACAGTAATATTGCTTATACATCAGAATAACACAGGCTATAATTTATAATGGGGGGAATTATTAATACCACGCGGGAGAAGCCGCTGTCAGAAACTAGTAATATTATAAATATGAAAGTTTGTATGGATAGATGGATGTTTGTAACTCAATCACCCCAGAATGGCTGAACGGATCTGAATGAAATTTGGCACATAGTTAGATTAATAATAATAATTGTCTATTGATCAAGAAGGTACAGATGGTGTGAAAACAAAACTTAAACTAGTTACAAGCAAGTTATACAAAGTTATGTAACAACATTATAATAATATGGTAGAACATGTTGGTGTAAGTACTAGGTAATACATCTGTTGACAATTTACGTTGTATCTTAAGAGACAGTGGACGGCCATAAGGTTATGTTTTAATATTACCTATTTATGAAGTGAGGAATTGTCTATCTACCCACAATTAAACAATTATCAGAAAATGTAAGTAAAATTGAATAAAATAAGTATTACTATTAAAATTATTATAGTCTGGAAATATCACAAGAGCATGTTCATTTTTTTTTTTTTTTTTTGTTTATGGGTGTGAAGGGATGACTTTCGTGCGAGCCAAGCCTCTGGCAGAAGCTAGATTGACCCTTTCGCTATACAACGGAAGTGTTTGCAGTTTAAGTTACAGAAATTCTTACGAATATAAAATCAAACAAAACCTGCGGTTCTGAAATCAATCTGAGCTTGTTTGGGTCGCTCTTTTATTATACCTACATACAAAGACCAATAAACCTTTGTGCAATTGTGCACCTAACTAATTTAAAGCTTGTATAAACTTAGATTTAACAGGTATATCGGGTGTAAAAAGACAGTTTTCGGAGCCGAAAGCCACATATTCTACCAATTATTTGGGTATTTTTTTCTACTAGATCATACCTGGAAATCCACTGGTTCTGGAGGTATTGAAGGTCAAAGTCATGATTTTTTTTTTCTGAAAATAATGTTTCAGGTGTTATTAAGAAACTTTTTTTTTTCATTTCCGCTTGCCTTGTTTCGCGCTAAGTTGTGCGCAATAAAAAAATATAAAAATAAAAGTCGTTTCCCAGCAATCATTTTTGCGAAAAGCTACTTTGTTAGATATACAGTATGCGTAGTTGACGGCTTTGTGATGTGTCTTTTTACATCCTGTATTCATTGTCTCTGCTTGCTAACTTCTACAGGGAATTCAGGCCATTACCAACACTAGGAATTTCTACTGTATCGTGGGTGCGTTTCGGTTTACAAACACCCAGACACGGAACAACTATTTGTAGGCCATACAAATATTTTTTCCGTGCGGGAATCGAACCCGCGCCACGCAGCGCATGAGCCAATCGCTCGGTCACTGCGCCAACCGTGTCGTCAACGTCAAAACTGATGATATTTTATTCGCCACAGGTTCGAAACAACAGATATAAATGAGCCAACACCAGAAGGAGACAGTGACAATGACGTCTCCCCATTAGTCCTTATCCTGGGCTACGGCTCCGGGGTCCAAGTTTGGCTGATCCCGCCCACTGGGGAGGCTCAGGAGGTGTTGTCCTGGCGCCAAGGCACAGTGAGGGTGCTCCGTATACTGCCTACCCCGCAGCACGGCGACTGCTTTGCATCGAAGAGGCCCCTCATCGCCTTATGCGACTCAGTCAGCCCTGGACCGTCGTTTTGCTCGCTCAGCTTTATTTCCATTCGGGGAGGTGAACAGGTGAGCTATAAATTAAATAATAATTTACAAAAAGACACTTAGAGGGTAGTTAAGGGACATTTGTGACTTTGATTATTGCTAGGGTTAATCTTTTACCAATAAAATACTATAACTATTAATATCCTAAAGTAAATAAGTTTGTGTCATCATCATCAATTTCTCGCACTTGAATTTCAATTGCTTACAAGCAGTACGAGCATGTATAGTTCGATTCAAAGTTGATGACGTGTTTGAAGTTAGCGTTTCGCTGCGCAGTAGGTGGCTCCACCGCTCAACCCTGCTGTCACATGAATTTGCTACTGCGCAGCGACCTGCGGAGTGTTCCGATCCGCCATATGCTTTAATTGGGTAGATCGTTAAAAAATGTATTAATTAATCTGTAACTTAGATTACCAAAAAATATTGGGCACTTTTTTATCACGTAAAATGAAGACGAAATAGTGCGTTGAAATTTCGCTTGACGTCACACCTGAGTTAAAATGGTAACACTTTTTATAAGTGACTTAATAAGCCCCCACTCCTGAAGTTTGATGCGTTTTATCTTTGTATTTTTTTATTGATTTGAAAAAGCAATACGTGTCGAATATTTTTTGATAATCTAACTTGCAGACTAAATAGATTTTTTTTTTACACTGGAATAATCCCTATTCTACCTGTAACAATTGTTTTATATAATATTGTGTATAATAATTATTTTATACATAGTATATTGTTGTGTACAGCTAGTTTAACTTAACTAACTTGAACTCGAAACTCATTAATCCTATTTAATATTCAGTCATGAATAAATAAGTAAACAGATAAAAGATTCACTTTGACCTGGTCTTACACGTGCAGGGTTCTGATATCGAAGTAGGCAGTCATAATAAATGCTAATTACTGAATACTACGGGAAACAAAACACTATCGCTGGCACTACGGTGATATGTTTTATCAGAAGCAGTAGACAAACAAAGTCCTATTAAAGTGCCGTCATTTTGGGGGCGTGTCTTAGAAATACTCTTCTTAAAATTTAGAATGATGATAATGAGATTTAATACCTAGTTTCTATGATGAAATATCTGAAAGAAAGAAAAAGTATTTATTTGCCACAAAACGACATACAACGGAGTAGAACAATATGATTTTACTAAACCCTTAACGATATATCTGCACTCGCATTTATCTGAAATCGCCTTTGCTTGCTTAAGGCTCAATTACACCTTACGATTTCAAGGGACCCAATTTAGGAAACAGGAAGGTGTAATAGCAGTTAGAGCAGTTAGTGTCCGATTTAGTGAGATTGAAAGGTCCCGATTTGACTTCCTAAATTGTGTACGATTTAGGATAGTGTAATTGCATCACTCCGATTTAGAGCTAAGTGTTGCCAATTTAGCGACTTTGTCGCTGCAAATGGGCTATTAATATTATTGGATGTGATTAAAATTAAATTAAATTTCCCAAAGTCCCTTTCCCAGAAAAAAAATCTGAGTCCGCTCTTTTTATTTTTTGGTCCGCTCCTGGTAGAATCAGTTTTTAAGAAACTTTATAGCGACTTTTGATATTCTGTCTAGGGACTCGTATTTGTAACAGTTGGCAACACTACCGACTTAGGAGCCCGATTTAGGAGTCGCTATATCGAGATATCGAGATAGTGTAATCGCTCGCTTCCTACTTCCTAGTTGGTTTGTTCCTAAATTGGGTCCCTTGAAAGACTCTTCTCTAAAGCTACAGGCACATTCATTACTGTATCGTGTCGTGGCACGGGATACACCGCAGACTTATTACATCAATCAGACGACTCTGTTCAAGCCTACTTCATATTACAACGAGTTTTGTAACCAATGAACTGCGTCAGAATGCGCCACGACACGACACGATACAATAATGTGAACTTGGCTTTAACCACGCAATCGTTCACCATTTTGTTATGAAATTCGTATTCTATGATTCAGGCACGGTCACAAAGAAACAGTCAGAAGTAGCGTCTCTTTGTCATACAAATGTTATTATAACTATAAGCTTAGTCACTTAAAAAAATGCTCGTCTAGTAATTAAAGAAGCTGAATACTCTTTTTTATCATTGATATGCTCGTGTTTGAACACCATCTTTCCTGATGGTAAGCGATTATGTGGTCGAAAATGGAGCACGCTTGCCTAGAAGTAGCCTATAATATTCACTCTTAACTTAAAGACTCTCGTGTATCTAATTAAGGCGCTATTAGCTGCCAACGACCTTGAGTGGTTAGCTTGCGTGTTCTGCGCTGAGCTCACGTAATGCGTCGTATGTCCACCCAGTAATAGGACTCGCCCATCAAGGAGCGCTGTCCGAAATTAGTCGCATTATTAATTTATTACACATAAAACAACAAGTATTAAACTAAAACACTGAGACTAAATTATAAATAATTTAATGATTTCATAAAAACACGCTTAATAGTTTTTGCGTGATTCTCAATTTTTTATCCGCGTTAAACATAACTTTACAAATTAATTACACTATGTTATAAAAATATTATTTCAAATATTCTCAGATCAAATTACAAAGAAATAAAAGTAGTCGTTTAGACGTGATGTTCAATTAAAAACCTTTAAAAGTCGTATAACTGCGCCTTAATAGCTAGTCAATTTGACGGTCATCAATACCTCACCAAATACACATCCTTTTACTAATCCGCCTATATAAACCTCTGGAGGACCGTAAAGCCGCCCGCGGCCCAGACACAACAGATTATCTAGTGTGTTATCTAGTCTGTTTCTCCGTTACTGACAGATTAAGAAAATCTAAACACCATCTCTCCTCTCAACAGGTAAAAAGCATAAAATTCAAGAACCAAATCCTCGATGTGCTAGCCAACAAGCGTTCCGTGGTGGTTTCTTTTACCGAACGTTTTGCAGTCTTCGACGCAACGAACTTAGAAGACCGCATGGCTGTCACTACTTGCTACCCGTGTCCGTGTCCTTTAGGCGGTAGTTTGCCCATAAACCCTTTGGCGTTGGGAGACCGCTGGCTGGCTTATGCTGATAAGAAACTCAATCAGTCGAAGAGGAGCAGTGGAGGGTGTGAAGGTAAGATTTATTTTGCTAAATTTACAGGGTGTAACGGTAATGGGTGGTCTTATTTTAATACTGAAATGAACCACTTTCTTAAAGAAAACCAAACCAAAACAAAGTTATCACCTGCTGATCAAAATTAGTATGGGAGGTCCAATGGTTCCTTGGCATTTGAACGACTTATAGCAACGACATAATTATTATTATGGACGTGCGGTTGACTGCAGTCTACCTACATATTATAAAATAAGTCGAAGTATAATTATTATGTCAGTTTTTTTTTTTGTAAAAACGTTTTTATTTTTAACCGACTTCAAAAAAAGGAGGAGGTTCTCAATTCGACTGTATTTTTTTTTTATGTGCCTCATAACTTTTTACTACGTGAACCGATTTTGAAGATTTTTTTTTTATTTGAAAGCTGTTGTCCCACCTTAACATGTGGTCCCATTTTAATTTGGTGAAGATCTGATAAAGAACTTCGGAGATACACAATGGAACTCTTCAATAGCAAACGTTCCAGAATTGCTGCAATCGCATGTCTGTATATTGTTTTCACCACTTCACAACATAACATTACGCTGATACGCTCTGAAGGGGTATACAGATTTGTACAGTTCACCCTGATACACCATAGTTTCACCAACTATGTTCAAATTCCCTATTTTTGGGGCTATTCGGGTATAACTTTACTATTCATTTAGTTTTAGAATGGGGTACAACTAAAAAGTGAAAAATAAAAAACTTTTTACAATTTTTTTTTAATTTTTAGTGTATTTTCTTTTTTGAAGTCGGTTGTTTTTTTTTTGTAAAAAGTTTTTTTTTCACTTTTTAGTTGTGGTTTCCCATTAAATTGTGTTAACACTATATATACATAGGTTCGATCGCTGCAATCGCAGTTGATTTGCTGTCATTTTTAAAGAGTTCCGTAGTCTGTCTCCTCATCAGATCTATATGAAATTTAAATGGGACCATTTCGGAATAAAGCCCTTTCGAACAAAAAAAAAAATTTGCAAATCCGTCTATATGTGACGGAGTTATGCCCGCCCGAACATACTTAAAAAAATATATATATACAAACATCCGAATTGATAACATCCTCTTTTTGAAGTCGGTTAAAAATTTCGTGTTTGTGCTGTTAAGCATTGAAGAGTTCCTTTATCTGGAGCTAATCCTGGATGTCCATTCAGGTCATGCTTACCATAAAAATACATTGTCATCGGAACTGAACCACCACGTAAAAATTCAACTCTATAAGATAAGAGGAAGTGGTTCTGATTCAGGAAGCAAGATTTGACCCGAATATACGTACTGGGTGGCGCAAAAGTAAAGACCCTATTTGGTTCAGCTATAACATTTTTTCTAAATTAGAAAACTAGATTTAGATTTTTTTAAATGTATATTTGTGCCATTAAATTTCGTACCATTAGGATTTAAAGATGATGTCTTTTAAATGGTGACCTCCAGAGTTGATACACATTTGAGCCCTATTTATGACATTTTGCATAACTTGCCGTAACACTTCCTGCGATATGTTCGTTATTTCTTGACGAATGTTTTCTTTTAGAGCTGCGAGAGTCTGTGGCTTGTTCACATACACCCGAGATTTCAAAAAACCCCAAAGAAAGAAGTCTGGACTGGTCAGATCGGGTGATCTTGCAGGCCAAGGCAAATCGCCAAAACGAGAGATAACTCGGCCTGGAAAAGCGTCCCTCACTAAGTCCATAGTGTCGCGCGCTGTGTGTGCCGTAGCGCCGTCTTGTTGAAACCAGATGTGCTCCAGCCCCAATTCGTCCAAACTGGGTATCAAAAACTCACGTAACATGGTTCTGTAGCGTTCTCCAGTGACAGTAATCGCATTGCCTCCAGCGTCTTCGAAAAAATAGGGTCCGATCACTCTGTCAACACAGATGCCACACCATACAGTAACTTTTAGTGGGTGTAGAGGTGTTTCTTGAATAATGCGCGGATTATCAGTGCCCCAGAACCGAGTATTCTGCTTATTGACATGCCCTGAGAGATGGAAATGCGCTTCGTCACTCATAACCAATTTTGAAGGAAAATCATCCTCTTCAAGGTTGAGGTTTATGACGCGCTGGCAGTAATCTAGACGAGCTCGGTGGTCAGCAGGCAGCAGCTGATGAGTCATTTGAGTTTTATACGGGAACATCTTTAAGTCTTTCACCAAAATACGCTGCAGGGTCCGTCTGGAAATGCCCAATTGCGTGGCACGTCGCCTCGTTGATGTTTCTGGACACTCTTCCACATCTTCGCGCACAGCATCGATATTTTCAGCTGAACGGCCTGTTCTTGGTCTCCCAGACTTAGGTCTATCCAATGTTGAGCCAGTTGCTTCAAGGCGTGTGGCAAAGCGTCGAATTGTGCGACCAATCGGTGCCGGACGGTGGGGAAATCGTCGACGAAATTCACGTTGTGTTCTTATCACTGATGAATTATTCCGTAAGAACATTGACACAATTATTCCACGTTCTTGGGGAGTAAAACGGTCCATGTTTATTTTCAGTGTATTTTACATTTGTTCACTACACAATTTTCAACAACAGAATGACAGAAAATGTCATATAAAAAAAAAAAAGGTATTTTCTTTAGTGCCACTACTTTTGCGCCACCCAGTATAAACATTGCAAGTTAAATAAAAGCTAAGCTTGTAACAAAGTCAGGGGCCGTGTCTGTCTGTTCGCGATAAACTCAAAAACTACTGAATGGATTTTCATGTGGTTTTCACCAGACAGAGTGATTCATGAGAAAGGTTTAGGTGTATAATTTGTACCCGTTCGAAGCTGAGGCGGCTAGTTTGTTTAGTATGATTTCGCTGGCAGCCCAGCAGTAAATGTGCCATTGCTTTCACCATAACATAATTAATTAGCACTAAAACATCATTAGATATGAGTATAGTACCAATGTGAGTTGACATAAAACAACACACACATGACAACACACACACACACACACACACACACACGCACACACACGCACACACACACATGACGTTTCTATGTTCCTATCATCAGCATTTTACCTTTGTAACAACGCTTATCAATACCAATTATTATGTGACGAATTAATTATAGATCAACAAAATCGTACGATATAATTAAGTTCAGTGACACATACCTATTGTTAGGCGATAACGTCGGACTTAGTATTGGGATTCATTAGTCTTGTCGGTCTATTAAATACTCGTTTATGATAGAATTGAAAGATCTGAGTCTGCCTCGTTGGTCTAGTGTTCGGAAACAAGCTGTGTGTTATTGGGTTATACCCTTTGGATATTTGGAGTTCCGAACGAAATACGGAATCTTTTACTCACTTGTGCGTCTGTCACAGACAAATGACTGAAAATTTACTGGACCGATTCAGTTGAAATTTGGTGCACACATGAATTTCTATGACCCAAACGCGAATGTGTAACGTATATACACAAATTATCAATATAGGTTTACTTTTAGGGGCAAACTAGAAAATTAAAGAAAAAGGCATTTGAAACTGTAATCGTGTGCGATATATCAAATCAAAGGGGTTATTTATTGTAAGAGTCTCGAATGTATTTTTTTGCATGATTTTAAAATAAACTGTTTTTAAATTATTTTGGGAAATAGAAGAAAAATTACCATTATCTCCTGAGCCCAAAATTTGAAAAAAAAAAATCCTACTTAAGGCCATACTCACGGTCCAGTGGCGCCCTCATTGAATAAAAAATCGTAGCAGAGCACAGAAAATAAATATTAAAAAATCCAACTTGACGTTTGTTACAAAGAGCATAAAGAATTTTTACGTTGTTAAAACAGGTCTCAAAATGTTTCGTATCCAAAGTAGTAGGCAAAAGTGTCAGAAACGGTCGTTTTTGGTACTTTTGCCTACTACTTTGGATACGAAACATTTTGAGACCTGTTTTAACAACGTAAAAATTCTTTATCCACTTTGTAACAAAGGTAAAATGGGATTTTGTAATATTTATTTTCTGTGCTATGCTACGATTTTTTATTCAATGAGGGCGCCACTGGACCGCGAGAAGGGCCTTAAAGATTGCAGGAAAACCTCTAAGAAGTCTAAGGTTAAAAAAAATCATGTAAAATAATATTTCGTTCGGAATAGTTTGCGCGCGAGTCCGACTCGAACTTTGCCGTTTTTTCAGTAGCAACATAGAATACTTTTTAACCCGGGAGCCTATAGCCTTTTAACGTGCCTTGAGAAAATTTTCTACATTGTCTCGATCGCGTGATACTATTTGCAAATTTTTCTAGATACACGTGTCGAATGTGTTTTAATTTAATATCAACTTGACAACAACTTATTGACAAATGATTTTGGCAACAATTAGCATTCCGTAATATTTTTAATTTATGACTTCTATTGATCCCATGCCGACAGTATTTTATTCTATGGCGTGCCATGGGTTTGCCAATTCTACAATTAGAAGGACTGAAAGCAGTCTTGCTTAGTTAGAATACCCTAGAAATGTAATAAAATAATTTTCGTTCAATGTTGGTCGCCGATTCTTCGAATAACGGATTGCATGTAAGTACCTAATGCTCTTACTAATTTTTTTTTTGCTACAAATGCAATCTGCGATTCTTGCTCAGTGTCTAGTTTTTATGTTGCCTGTTTTACAGCAGACAGAAATACCGAGCAAAGACATAAATAACTCCTATTCTTAATATGGGTTTCCGAATTTAAATTGTAGTTAACTCGCGTACTTATATGCCCGCATACATACTTTTAGATCTACACTATTATATTATATGATCTATACTAATATTATAAAGAGGTACAGTTTGTGAGGTTGTAGGGGGTAATCTCTGGATCTGCTTAACCGATTTTGAAAATTCTTTTGTCAATAGAAAGCCACGTTATTTGTGAGTGTCATAGGCTATAAATATTTTCGAAATCCACTTGTCTGAGTCACGGGCGAAGTGCTAGTATTTTATAAGATTTCAATGTTTTTTTTTAACATTTACATAAACTGGCATACTACTTACGTACATGTTAGGATTCAATCATAGTCTAACATTTACACACCAGCAGTTGCTGGTGTGTCGTATGCCAATTTGTCAACTTCTGTACTTTGTATTGTCTGATTCTTTTGAATACATGATTCTTATTATTTTCTCAAATATACAACATTTTTTGTAAAACTTTGTCTTGCTTGTCTGTACTATTCCATAGTAAAAATACCAGTATTCAAAATATTGTTACATAACAAACTAGCGACCCGCCACAGCTTCGTACGGGTACGAATTATACACTTGAACCTTCCTCATGCTGAATCACTCCATCTAATGTTGAAAACCACATGAAAATCCGTTAAGGTGGATGCGCCAGGGTAGCCAGCGAAATTCAAATTTTCTTACGTTTTTTGCAATTTGCAGACCGTCAGTGTCAGGTTGTATCTTCGTCAAAACTTGATTCGCGGCCGTAGCAAGTACGTATTTACAGAACTGTGATTATTAAAATCATAAATACAACTCTTTCAGTTAGAATTGATGCCAAATATCATGATTTCATGAAATTCTTACATTTGGCATCAATTCTAACTGAGAAAGTTGTATTGATGATGTTAATGATTATAAATCTGTAAATACATACTTGCTACGGCCGCGAATCAAATTTTGACCAAGATACCACCTGACACTGAATTTCAAATTGCAAAAAACGTAAGAAAATTTGTATTTCGCGGGCTACCTTGGAGCTTCCACCTTAAGTAGTTTTTGAGTTTATCGCGAACAGACAGACAGACGCGGTGGGGGACTTTGTTTTATAATATTTATTGATAAGTAAGCTGAAACCAATATTTTAAAGTAGTACAAATAGATTGCGTTGCAGTCTCGTATGCTCATAGTTACTCGTATCAAGCCAATGTCACCGACAAAGGGGTACATAATTTATTAGCACGTTCACATTCATATGTCGCGATCGATGTTACTAACTGTACTCCACTTTTTAAGCTAGACATTTCTAGAAAAACTGGTCAAGTGCGAATCCGGCTTGGGTGCAAGGGGTTCCGAACGAATCATATTTTTATACTATTTTTTTTTTAACCATAGACATCTTATAAGTTAACTTTTTCACCGACGAAAAAAAAGGAGGAGGTTCTCAATTCGACCGTATATATATATAATTTTTTTTTTTTTTTTTTTTGTGTGTATGTTCAGCCCTCACTCCATCATTTATGGACCGATCTTAATTATTATTTTTTTGTTAGATAGGGTATACCTCAAGGGTGGTCCCATGTCAAGGAAATCAGGATCTGATAATGGAATCCTGGTAAAATTGAGAAAAAACCTCGAAAATTGTGGGCACGTTTAGCGTTTCTGTACGTATGTTCGGCCCTCACTCCGTTGTTTATGAACCGATTTTGATGATTCTTTTTTTATTAGATAGGGTATACCTCAAGGATGGTCCCATGTCAAGGACATTAGGATCTGATCATGGAATCCTGATAAAATTAAGAGAAAACCTCGAAAATTGTGCACAAATATTTCTGTTTACTTTTCATAACTTAATCAGGTATTTGCATTTAGGAATTATCACATCATGAATCTGAACTGATGATGGAAACCATACCTTTCCTAAACAATAGAAGTTAGATATAAAAAACTGGTTTTAGTGACAGATACCACTTAATATGCTTTGAGAAAAGACGTCTTTAGAATATTGGAGGTAACCTCAACTGGTCAATATCCTGGGAACCTCAGTGCCAAGAGGAATGATGAAGGATTAGAAATTAGCCTCAGAGTATTAAAAGATGATGCGAGTCACAAAAAATCATAAAATAAAAAACTTTTTAACAAAAAATTCAACCGACGAAAAAGAACTAAAAAGCAACAAATAAATAAACCTTTTAAGTCTTGAGTATTGAGCTTATTTACCTACATAAAATATAAAAATTTATATAAACTAATTTTGAGTCGGCGCCATAATAAAATGATTAATTACCTACATCTGGCCTTCTTCATTTCTACGTTCATATAAAATTTAGATATTTAATAATCAGATTATTGTTTGGCGCCGACTCAAAATTAGTTTACATAAAATTTTATATTTTAAAGGTTTATTTATTTGTTGCTTTTTAGTTCTTTTTTGTCGGTTGAATTTTTTGTTAAAAAGTTTTTTTTTATTTTCTTATTTAAAGGGGAATGCCCATCTGCCATACAAAAAATACCTGGTATGGACAGAAACTACTTATAGTCCTTAATTCTATTTGGAATAAAATATGTTTAGTGAAATTATTCTTGAGTTTGTTTAACTAGGATAAAAATATAACGATCACTAAATATATTTAACCTTATATTTTTATGGAGGTCGTGTTTATTTGACATGAGTAAGTGACATTCAGCCAAAGAAGAATCATCAAATAATCCATATGGAACTATTTTATACATTTAGTGCACAGTTATCATTAATTTAGTATTATACGACCTATATGTAGCGTAAGTCTAATTAAAATAATAGATGCTTGTCAATATTAATTCAAATCAATTATTTTTTAAATAGAAAACGTATTTAGGCTGTATGAATCACATGTCCTTGGCTTTAGTGACAGTTTGACATTACTGCATTTCTTATTTTTTATTGTTTATGGTTTTGCTTTTACGACTTGAGTTACATACATATATTATTTTAATTAGATTTATGGTACCTACATGTCAAATTATACTTAATTAATGATAACTGTGCACTAGTTGTATAAAATAGTTCGATAAGGATTATTTGACGATTATTTTTTGGCTGAATGTCACTTTACTCACGTCAAATAAACACGACCTCCATATAAATATAAGCGAATATCAAGTTAAATTATATTTAGTGTTCGTAATATTTTTACCCTTTTTAAACTTAAGAATTATTTCATTATACCTATTTTATTCTAAATAGAATTAAGGACTATAAGTAGTTTCTGTCCATTTCAGGCATTTTTTGGGCATTCCCCATTGAAACTGACCCCAGTTAAGGCGGATACTCGCATATGTAGCAATCTTTAGTGTAGCCCAATAGAATCTTTGCAAGCAAACACGCGCATTAAGAACAGATCAGACAGAATACTAAAGTGTCAAAAGATTAATAACTAATTAACACACTATAATGTGGGTTATCTAATAAAATATTCACAAAAAAAGGATCTATTTACCTCCGTTATAAGTAGTTATTAGATCGTGCACGCGATACCTACGTAGCGTGACTGGACTAATATGCCTTAATTGTATTTATACAGAACTGACCTAGCACAAAGTCACGTAGGTACTTCCTTGTTTTAGTTTTAATGAAAATATAAATAGCTTGAAAATGCTCAAAACATGATTATGTATTTGGTCCTCATGTCCTCCTGCTAAGTGCTGGACCAGCATGACAAAACATCTATCAGGGGCAGAACTGCCAGACCCGAGAACCCAGGACAGATTGTCATGGCGCCTCAAAATTAGAAGAGCCAACCCCACATAAAGTGAGAAAGAGCGAGGAAGAAGAAGCTCATGAGAACAGAGAAAAGGATAGAATATAGATCTATTGTTTTACGCATAACTTAAAGGTTTGGGGGACCCCTTAAAACCTAAAACCATTTTAAGAATAAAATTCAAATGTGGAAAGTACAAATAAATATGACTATAATTAATTATATAAGTCATCTCTGCCTACCGCTTGGAGAGTAACGGCGCGATGTTTTGATATTTCATCAATTCGGATGTTGGTATTTTTTTTTTATGTATAACTAAGTCATTTATTGATGGGCTTGCAAAATTATTTTTTTATTCGAAAGGGGTTTGTTTCGAAATGGTCCGATTTAAATATCATATAGATCTGATAATGGGTTTCGAAGGCAGACAACGGAACTCTTAAAAAATTGACAGCAATTAAAACCGACTTCCAAAAAAAGTGCAAAATAACTTTAATTTCGGATGTCGGTGTCAAAAAACGAAGACACAAAAATGTTTTTTGTAAAAATGTGTTTTATAAATCCAAGCAATTTTAGAAGATATAAACGAGTTGGACTGTGTGAAAGAGGATATGGGTAAAAAGGGGTTTACAGAGATGACGACTAATAGAGGAGTATGGAAGAAAAAGACATGTTGCGCCGACCCCAAATAAATTGGGATAAGAGCAGGAGAATGATGATAAACTAGTGTGAAAAGAAAGAAAAAGGAAGACCAAATATTTATTTGGTGTCGTGAACTTAACTGCACTAGTACCCCAAAAACAATGAATACCCACTGATACTCGTAATTATATCAATACGCAAACATTTCTAGTAAAATATTGATAAACTTAGTCTTGAATAAACCATTAATTAAGTTCTTTTGTTTATAACGAGCGGCTGTTGACTTATTTATAATGTACGAGTATGTGTGTATTAATTTAGTTGACCTTATGCAGCGCATATCATTGTTTTATAGCTTGTGCGTGACTAATCGGTTGCGCATGTGTTAGTGCCTTTGTGATAGTGTGGAAGGAGTATGTAACGTTTTTTTTTATAATTCTTTTGTAAAAAGCAACGATACAGTACAGGGCCTTTGTATTATACATATAGAAGTAGACTTTAATTTTTGACGTGACAACGTCTAATAAATCGATGAACGCCGGTTGCATTCACGAAAAAGTGTCCCGTTACGCTCATTGTACGCATGCGCCGCATCTATATTTCATCAATGTTTTGTTATGACGTTGTCACGTTAAACTATCGTCCGTAAACCAACTTTACAGACTACCAATATTTTTTTTTAAACTTTGCTCCTTACTAGGAATGACTCCTGTATCGTAGGTGCATTCACAAACATGTAAACTCACATACACAAGACAAAAATACCCGGAAAAACTATCTGTAAGCCATACAAATATTTGTAGTGTGCGGGAATCGAACGCGCGACACACAGCGCAGCGGCCAGTCGCTCAACCACTGCGCCAACTGTGTCGTTTTCTTTCAAAGATTTCTAGAATGATTTTACATATAAAATACTTAAGATTTTGCCTAGAATAATAGAATACTTTACTGGGTTGCTTGGAATATTTTTCTACAATCAATTATAATTTTCAAGGCAGTTGGTAGTACACATTAGGGTGCTGTTACACTAATTGATCGATCGTCGACCGATACCCTCGATCGGTCTGATCGGTGGTTAAATTTTTTTTGGAATTGGTTATGAAATCTTGATTTCCATTGCCGTTACACCCTGTAGACTAGTTATTAAGTATCGTTTACTTTTATAGAGGCTACGTCCACGTTGATAGATGACCAATGACCCATAGGTATTAATTTCCAGTTTCAATTTCCAATTTCCAGGCGAAGGCGTAACCAGCTACACAGCAACAGTGCTCCATGCTGCAAAGTCCCTCAGCAAAGGCCTGCGAGGCCTTGGAGAGAGCGTGGCGCAGAGCCTGGCTGGGGGGCGAAGCACTTCGCAGTCTCCATCACCGCCTAACGCTGATATACAGCAGCCAGGAGTCATTACTATATTGGATATTGAGGTATGTTATTAAAAACAGAAGACAATCTTAATAATGCCTCATAAAAGTAAAAGATGTGGTGGTCCAGTGGTAACGGCCTCGACTTACAAGTTTGTAGGTCGTGTTATAATTAAATTCAGTACAATATTATTTCCCGGACCAGCAGCAGCACTACCTACATAAGACTTACTTTAGATGAGGTTTGTATGACATACCCATAAGTCTAATGCAGAGGGTTTTGACCTCATTACTCTTGACATGTTTTTTCTGACTCTTCCTCAAACCTTAGATATCCTGACTTCTATTATTAACTCTTCCATTTCTACGTCGACCTTTCCTGACCTATGGAAAATTGCAGTTGTGCGTCCTATTCCTAAAGTCGCGAACCCTAGTATTATAAAGGACTTAAGGCCTATAAGCATTTTACCCTTCTTGTCAAAAGTGCTGGAAAAAGTAGTTAATGCCCAACTAACGACATACCTTGAGCAAAATAACATTCTCCCGGAGGCACAATCTGGTTTTAGGAAGGGTCGTAGCACTGCAACAGCTTTATTATATGTTACAGACAACATATTATCGGCTCAAGATGAAGGATGTTGTACCTTGTTGGTTCTACTGGACTTTTCCCGAGCATTTGATGCTATTAATTTGTCTCTTTTACTCTCTAAGATGACGTATTATGGTTTTGACGCTCCTACGGTGGCATGGTTCAGGAGTTACCTAACCAATCGTAAGCAGTTGGTTGAAATTCAAGATGCCAATGGATCTACTGTTCTATCTAATATGACTCCAGTGGTAAAGGGTGTTCCCCAGGGATCTATACTGGGTCCTCCTTTGTTTATCTTGTACTGTGCAGATATTGTCAATGTTCTGAAAAATTCGAAATTTCATATTTATACAGATGACATTCAATTATACATTTCATTTAAACCTGAAGAATATGATACCGCAGTAAAATTGTTGAATGAAGATCTGGACAGAATCGTCGACTGGTCGAAACAAAACTCCCTATTACTTAACCCGGCCAAAACAAAATTTATGCTTTTAGGTCATAAAAATCAACTGGAGAAAATAAACTCTTATCGTCCAAACGTGGTCGTAATGGGACAATCTATTGATCGTGTATACGAGGCGAGAAATCTGGGTTTGATCATGGACCAAGAACTACGTTTTGAGGCTCATATTGCAAACTGTGTGCGAAACTGTTTCTACCGTCTAAAAGTCTTGTATAACATGCGCCCGTATCTAAGCGAAGACCTGCGTGTACAGTTAGTTGAAAGTCTGGTTCTTTCGAAGTTAAATTATGCCGACACCGTTGTGGGACCTCGACTATTGTCACGTACCGTAAGACTTATTCAAAGAGTTCAAAATGCTTGCGCGCGATTTTACTTTAATGTGCCACCAAGGAGCCACATTACACCATTCTTAAATAAGCATAACATTTTAAAAATGAAGTCACGACGGAAGTTACACTTAGCCTGTCTTCTATTTGGCGTCATCAAAAATAAATGTCCGTCATACCTGTACTCGAAGCTTTCGTGGATAAATAGTCACCGGCAGCGCAAGGCTAGGCGTTGTGCTCAGCAGCTGGCTACCCACAGTCATCATACTGCAGCCTTCCGAGGAAGTTTTCGGTACGCGGCCTCCAAATGTTGGAATAATATTCCCCCACCCATTAGGGACCTGAAAAATATTAGTACTTTTAAGGCTAGACTCAAGAAATTCATTTTGAGTTCACAAATCGAACTTGATGATGTGAACGAGGATAAATCGTTTATTTAATTCATTAATGGATACATAATTATTATTTAATTTCTAGAAATATAATCATCAACCTATTCAATCACAAATTTAGGTATTTGAATTTGAATTATAATAATTTTATTTTAAATCACTTTTTAATTATATAACTTACCATTAGGGTATGTACCTAATTCTAGATACTAAGGGGGTAAAAGGTAGGCTAGGTGTGGTGAGCCCGTTGCGTCTGTGGCGCCAGGAACCACATAGTTCACTTTCACTTTTCTTTTGTTATCGTCCGTCTCCTTTCTAAATCCAATCAAAAATTTAGTTCGATTTTAAGCAATAACTGTGTAGTTTGGCACTTGGAAACATTTTCTTGAGGGCAACGTTTTCTTTTCTGTACTGGCTTCAAAAATTTATTTATTTGTCTTAGTCCTAGGTGACGGCTACTTACCGAGCCGGTATCAGCATCGATTATGCGTCATCGCGTCGAACTTCGAGTCGACTGATGTGCATTGTTCGCGCGTTATTTTATTTTATTATTTTAGTATTGTGGGTATGGTAGGAATTTAATAACTTCTATATAAACGTGGCACATATTATATAATATTTTATCATTATTTTACATTAATTAGTTACGTATTTTTAATTATAATATTACCTAAGGTACATAAACATCGATATGTAATTATGTAAGTATATATTTTGTTAACCCTCGTCCGTGCGTCACTGCGGGGTGCCAACTGAAAACCAGCGCTGGGTGTCCAACGCCCAGCAAATGCTGAGATGGTAACCCTTTCGGTATGGGCACGCTCAGCACAATTTTATTGTTTCTTTGTGTACTTCTTTTTTCCTTTTGTTTGTTGCTGTTGTGTTGTGTCTGTGTCGAATAAATGATTTCTATTCTATTCTATTCTATACATATAATTTGACGTTTTCGAGCAAGTGGTGTGAAAAAGTATGTCATGTTAAATGGATCTTTTCGTATATTTTTTTTTAATACTTTGCCATAATATAATCGTTTTTGGAAAATAATCGTACTGTTTTTGTTGGCATATTTATCTTGTAGGCTAATTTGTTTTGGCATAATTTTAATTCGCATAATGTTACTATAGGTTGCTCCAAATAAACGTGCAATAACGGTCATTGACCCACCTACATTTATTGACATTTGTAATTTGAAAAACGGAATTAATGACTCAAAGCTGTCCCGAATCAACATCTCTCGTGACCCTTAACATTGTCTAATAATTAAAAACTATTTATATTTAATTGGTCAGGTACCTACGAAGAGTTATTAGGGAAAGGTCAATGTACTTTATTGCAAGTTTATCTGAAACATAGTTTAGGCATAATGACTATTAGCATAATAGTATTAAGGCATAAAAATTAAGTCATGCGTAGTGAATCAATAGGTTAAGGTGCGGCGGGGGTGACCCTTGGGCCACCCCTAAGCCGCCAATAGGTTTTACATACATATGTATAACAAAACAAAACTTACCTTTTCTTATGTAGTATTAGTGTAACATTTGAGTTCATTATTATGCATATTTGTTATAATAAATTATGTTTTGATGTCATTATGCGTAAATAAATGTATGCTTTAGAATGTTATGCGTAAACATTATTATAATTGGAGAAATTATGCTTAAAAAAATTATGCATAAATAATGTTATGCGTAAATATTATTAGGATAAACAATAGTATGCTATGTTATCTTAAATTTTATGCGAATGGATAGGAAACCCATGTTAGATATTTAATTAATCGAGCGACATTCTTACCAACAGCTTTTTTCTTCTGAATTTGTCTGCACTTCTGATCAGACTAAAGAATCTCAGAGTTCTAATTGGTCAGTTACTGATTAAAACCTCTTTATTTCTGAGAGAAAATGTTAAAGATTCTAGCTTTAGCTCTCAACTCAACAATTGTCCTAACACAACTTATTAATTTAAAGGGTAACGAGGAAGAAGACGGTCAAGACAGCGAAGAGCCCGGCGACCCAATCGTGGCTCACTTCATAGCGCACTCCGAAGCGATCATCGCGCTGAAGTTCGACCCGAGCGGCATGCTCCTGGTGACGGCCGACCGACGCGGACACAACTTCCATGTGTTCCGGATCAACCCGCACCCCTGCGGGCCCAGCCTGGCGTCCGTGCATCATCTGTACATACTGCACAGGGGCGATACTACGGCTAGAGTGCAGGTAGGGATTTAAGGGGCTCGTGGTTAAATAATAACAGCCGCGCGGATCGCTCTTCAAGACTAAGCTACGCTTGCTTAGCCTTGAAGATAGAGAAGATCACCAAGAATGATGTGTGTTTATTATATTCTAAGTTTGTCATGCTTTTTATGCGCCCACTGGTGCATCCACATCAATCTGTTTTATTAACCGACTTCAAAAAAAGGAGGAGGTTCTCAATTCGAGTGTATTTTTTTTTTTTTTTTTTATGTGTGTTACCTCATAACTTCTTACTACGTGAACCGATTTTGAAGATTTTTTTTTTATTTGAAAGCTGTTGCTTCACATTTGGTCCCATTTTAATTTGGTGAAGATCTGATGAAGGACTTCGGAGATACACAATGAAACTCTTCAATAAATGATAGCAAACCTTCCAAAATTGCTGCAATCGCATGTCTGTATTTTTATATATTGTTTTCACCACTTCACAACATTACATCACGCTGATGCGCTCTGAAGGGGTATACAGATTTGTACAATTCACCCTGAAACACCCTAATTTCACCAACTACGTTCAAATTCCCTATTTTTGGGGCTATCAATTCGGGCATAACTTTACTATTAATTTAGTTTTAGAATGGGGTAAAACAACTAAAAAGTGAAAAATAAAAAACTTTTTACAAAAAAAATACAACCGACTTCCATAAATAATACTAAAAAATGCAAAATAACTTTAATTTCGGCAGTCGGTGTCAAATAACGAAGAAACCAAACTAGAAACACCGACTTCCGAAATTAAAGTTATTTTGCATTTTTTAGTATTATTTATGGAAGTCGGTTGTATTTTTTTTGTAAAAAGTTTTTTTGATTATGTATGTCAGATATCACAGTATCAAGTTCTCCGGGCTAACTCTTTTAAGCCTCCTAAATATCTTGGTTTTCATCAAGTTTGATGCCAGTTTGTTATGATGGATCATAATCCTATTTTTGTAGACGCTAACTGTGTGCATGATTGCTTCCTTTACCTTTGAATTTTTTAAGTCCCGATGCAAGCTATCGTTAGTGATGTACCATGGTACATCAAAAATGCTGACCGATTTTGACTGGTGATTCTAAGAATTAATTTGTTTTCTTTTTTTTCTATTTCAATTCTAGGATATAGCAATTTCCTGCGACTCCCGCTGGGCTGCGATCTCCACTCTCCGTGGAACTACCCATGTGTTCGCCATCAGTCCTTATGGCGGCACCATAGGAGTCAGAACACATACACAGCCCCGCGTCGTCAACCGCCTGTCGCGCTTCCACCGCTCCGCCGGCCTGCCCATACACACTGCTGCGCATAAGCGAGCCTCCGCTTCTCCGGTAAGGAACTAAAATAAGCTGTATGTAGTTAGCATAGAACACAAAATTGTAATAAATTCTGAGACAACCTGCGGATAACCCACGTGTTCGCTATCAGTCCCTATGGAGGCGCCATGGGCATTAGAACACATACACAACCACGCTTCACACAGGAACGAAAATAAACTTAATTACAATTTTGAGTCATATGTTTAATGAAATAAACATATGACTCAAAATTGTAATTTATTTTGAGATAAAACGCATGCGCTCTGATTCCGAGGTGCCACACACACCTAACACCAATATGAAAATATACGAGATGAAATGACAGCGATAGGATCATTCCGTGTTGGCGACGGAATAGGGTAATGTCCTGTGTTTACTTTTCTACAATCTATACTAATATTATAAAGAGGAAAGATTTGTATTTTTGTATGTAACGAATAAGCTCCGAAACTACTGCACCGATTTTAACCATTTTTCACCAATAGATAGCTAAATTATCAGAAAGTAACATAGTTTACTTTTTATATCGGAAAAAATAACAGGTCTCGCGGGATAGGTCACGAGAGCGAAGCCGCGGTCAAAGTGCTAGTATTTTATATGAAACAACAAATAACTAAAAATATCAACCGATTTCGGAAAACAGCATCAAAGTTGGTTATAAAATGAAGCAGCAATCAAAATTTCAAATATTGATATATGGAAGAGTGGGGGCGTGGTGGGGACATCTCGATGTCTCTTTTGTTGGCGCGTAACCTAATGGCACTGACGTCATACTTCGATGTGTGCATACTTTTTCTGTTATTTGACGTGTGTCAAATAACAGCGTGTGTGTTTGAGTGGCAGGTGTGTTTGAGTCGAGGTGTGTAAGAGTCGCAGGTGTGTTTGAGTCGTGGGTGTGTTTGAGTCGCAGGTGTGTTTGAGTCGCAGGTGTGATTGAGTCGCAGGTGTGTTGGATTTGTGGGTGTGTTTGAGTCGCAGGTGTGTTTGAGTCGCAGGTGTGTTTGAGTCGCAGGTGTGTTTGAGTCGCAGGTGTGTTTGAGTCGCAGGTGTGTTTGAGTCGTGGGTGTGTTTGAGTCGTGGGTGTGTTTGAGTCGTGGGTGTGTTTGAGTCGCAGGTGTGTTTGAGTCGCAGGTGTGTTTGAGTCGCAGGTGTGTTTGAGTCGCAGGTGTGTTTGAGTCGCAGGTGTGTTTGAGTCGTGGGTGTGTTTGAGTCGCAGGTGTGTTTGAGTCGCAGGTGTGTTTGAGTCGCAGGTGTGATTGAGTCGCAGGTGTGTTTGAGTCGCAGGAGTGTTTGAGTCGCAGGTGTGATTGAGTCGCAGGTGTGTTTGAGTCGCAGGTGTGATTGAGGCGCAGGTGTGTTTGAGTCGCAGGTGTGTTTGAGTCGCAGGTGTGTTTGAGTCGCAGGTGTGTTTGAGTCGCAGGTGTGTTTGAGTCGCAGGTGTGTTTGAGTCGCAGGTGTGTTTGAGTCGCAGGTGTGTTTGAGTCGCAGGTGTGTTTGAGTCGCGGGTGTGTTTGAGTCGCAGGTGTGTTTGAGTCGCAGGTGTGTTTGAGTCGCAGGTGTGATTGAGTCGCAGGTGTGTTGGATTTGTGGGTCTGTTTGAGTCGCAGGTGTGTTTGAGTCGCAGGTGTGTTTGAGTCGCAGGTGTGTTGGATTTGTGGGTGTGTTTGAGTCGCAGGTGTGTTTGAGTCGCAGGTGTGTTTGAGTCGCAGGTGTGTTTGAGTCGCAGGTGTGTTTGAGTCGCAGGTGTGTTTGAGTCGTGGGTGTGTTTGAGTCGCAGGTGTGTTTGAGTCGCAGGTGTGTTTGAGTCGCAGGTGTGTTTGAGTCGCAGGTGTGTTTGAGTCGTGGGTGTGTTTGAGTCGCAGGTGTGTTTGAGTCGCAGGTGTGTTTGAGTCGCAGGTGTGTTTGAGTCGCAGGTGTGTTTGAGTCGCAGGTGTGTTTGAGTCGCAGGTGTGTTTGAGTCGCAGGTGTGTTTGAGTCGTGGGTGTGTTTGAGTCGTGGGTGTGTTTGAGTCGTGGGTGTGTTTGAGTCGCAGGTGTGTTTGAGTCGCAGGTGTGTTTGAGTCGCAGGTGTGTTTGAGTCGCAGGTGTGTTTGAGTCGCAGGTGTGTTTGAGTCGTGGGTGTGTTTGAGTCGCAGGTGTGTTTGAGTCGCAGGTGTGTTTGAGTCGCAGGTGTGATTGAGTCGCAGGTGTGTTTGAGTCGCAGGAGTGTTTGAGTCGCAGGTGTGATTGAGTCGCAGGTGTGTTTGAGTCGCAGGTGTGATTGAGGCGCAGGTGTGTTTGAGTCGCAGGTGTGTTTGAGTCGCAGGTGTGTTTGAGTCGCAGGTGTGTTTGAGTCGCAGGTGTGTTTGAGTCGCAGGTGTGTTTGAGTCGCAGGTGTGTTTGAGTCGCGGGTGTGTTTGAGTCGCAGGTGTGTTTGAGTCGCAGGTGTGTTTGAGTCGCGGGTGTGTTTGAGTCGCAGGTGTGTTTGAGTCGCAGGTGTGTTTGAGTCGCAGGTGTGTTTGAGTCGCAGGTGTGTTTGAGTCGCAGGTGTGTTTGAGTCGTGGGTGTGTTTGAGTCGCAGGTGTGTTTGAGTCGCAGGTGTGTTTGATTCGTGGGTGTGTTTGAGTCGCAGGTGTGTTTGAGTCGTGGGTGTGTTTGAGTCGCAGGTGTGTTTGAGTCGCAGGTGTGTTTGAGTCGCAGGTGTGTTTGAGTCGCAGGTGTGTTTGAGTCGTGGGTGTGTTTGAGTCGCAGGTGTGTTTGAGTCGTGGGTGTGTTTGAGTCGCAGGTGTGTTTGAGTCGCAGGTGTGTTTGATTCGTGGGTGTGTTTGAGTCGCAGGTGTGTTTGAGTCGTGGGTGTGTTTGAGTCGCAGGTGTGTTTGAGTCGCAGGTGTGTTTGAGTCGCAGGTGTGTTTGAGTCGCAGGTGTGTTTGATTCGTGGGTGTGTTTGAGTCGCAGGTGTGTTTGAGTCGTGGGTGTGTTTGAGTCGCAGGTGTGTTTGAGTCGCAGGTGTGTTTGAGTCGTGGGTGTGTTTGAGTCGCAGGTGTGTTTGAGTCGCAGGTGTGTTTGAGTCGTGGGTGTGTTTGAGTCGCAGGTGTGTTTGAGTCGCAGGTGTGTTTGAGTCGTGGGTGTGTTTGAGTCGCAGGTGTGTTTGAGTCGTGGGTGTGTTTGAGTCGCAGGTGTGTTTGAGTCGCAGGTGTGTTTGAGTCGCAGGTGTGTTTGAGTCGCAGGTGTGTTTGAGTCGCAGGTGTGTTTGAGTCGCAGGTGTGTTTGAGTCGTGGGTGTGTTTGAGTCGCAGGTGTGTTTGAGTCGCAGGTGTGTTTGAGTCGCAGGTGTGTTTGAGTCGTGGGTGTGTTTGAGTCGTGGGTGTGTTTGAGTCGCAGGTGTGTTTCAAAGAGTCACCACGGCCCTGACACAGGTAACTGAAGGAACACGTGGATTTTAGCCAGTAAGAATCTGACACGCCCAGACCGGGAGAAGTTATTTGATGATTACCCACACAAAAAGAAAAAAAAGGATAGATGACTAAAACATTTTGTTTGTTCCGTCAGTTACAATACCAAAAACTCTTAAACACGTATTTTATTCTTTTGTCACGTAAAAAAAAACTGGCCAAGTGCGTATCGGATTTCGCACATTAAGGGTTCCGTACCAAATATTGGTATTTGTTAGGAAATTATACGTTATAATAAACATTGACACCAAATTTCAAGTTCATAAGTCAATGGGAAGTTAAAAAAATCTTCGTAACAAACTTTTGTGAAACATACAGAGAGACGGACTCGTGAGTGACAACAATAGGTGTCCGTTTGGACCCTTCGGGTACGGAACCCTAAAAATGAGGACTTTATAGTGCGTTGAAATTTCGCGTGACGTCATACTTATGTGAAAAATGTGTACCTACCACGTTTTAACACACTTATATTAGCTTTACTTGTAACTAATTATGTAAACAAATCTTGGAAGTGAAATAAAACTTCAGTTTAATCGGAAACCGGGAAGTGGGTTTACGGGAAGTGTAAACCCACTGCCCGTGCTGTGGTTTCCGATTAAATTGAAGTTTTAAGTATATGAATTCCACGCGGGCGAAACCGCTGGTTAATTATAATATAAGTTGTTTATAATTTGGTTTTTGGTACTTATGTCATTTATTCCACGCACAAAGGTCCACCATGGACGGAGTGCGGAAACCAGCTCACCAGATACACAGATTTCATTTATGATACATGACCACACAACACAACTGAAACATAACCTTTACATGAACTTTCCTTTATTCACAAACAAATACAACCACTTCACACTCACACACATGAAAGGGCTGATCTGTGTTGAACTTAAGTTACTTCCGATGTAACACTTGGTATGAAAAATTGTTGTGAGAATACTGGTACCCATACCAGAAGTTAAGTCTTTCCTTGGGTACCAGAATTCGATATAAATACTTCCGACACTTTAGCTACTCTAACTGTATTAAGTCTGTGAATGAAGTTGTCTGTAAGTGTTTTGTGTACGAATGTTAAAGTTCAATAAACAAATGATTAATTAAATATTAAAAAAAAAATCTTCTATCTATTTTATGTTTTACCTTAAAATGATGTCTTTCCCTCAGATGGGTGACAACATGTCTCAGGGCGCATGGTTCCCCAACCCGCGCCTGCCGCCCTTCCCCCTGCCCACCACGATGTCACCGCTGGCACAGGTGCGACCCACTGCCAACATACCCACGCACACCATCACTAGGAACAGCTCCGGTGAGTAACATGTCTCAGGGCGCATGGTTCCCCAACCCGCGCCTGCCGCCCTTCCCCCTGCCCACCACGATGTCACCGCTGGCACAGCTGCGACCCATTGCCAACATATCCACGCACACCATCACTAGGAAGAGCTCCGGTGAGTAACATGTCGCAGGGCGCCTGGTTCTCCAACCCGCGCCTGTCGCCCTACCCGCTGCCCACCACGATGTCACCGCTGGCAAAGCTGTGATCCACTGCCAACAAACCCACGCACACCATCACTAGGAACAGCTCCGGTGAGTAACGTGTCGTAGGGCGCCTGGTTCACCGACCCGCGCCTGCCGCCCTACCCCCTGCCCACCACGATGTCACCGCTGGCGCAGCCGCGACCCACTGCCAACATCGCACACCATCACTAGGAACAGCTCCGGTGAGTAACTTATCACAGGGCGCCTGGTTCCCCAACCCGCGCCTGCCGCCCTACCTCCTGCCCACCACGCTGCGACCCACTGCCAACATACCCACGCACATCATCACTAGGAACAGCTTCGGTAAGTAACATGTCGCAGGGCGCATGGTTCCCCAACCCGCGCCTGCCGCCCTACCCGCTGCACACCACGCTGTCACCGCTGGCACAGGTGTGACCCACTGCCAACATACCCACGCACACCATCTCTAGGAACAGCTTCGGTGAGTAACATGTCGCAGGGGGCCTGGTTCCCCAACCCGCGCCTGCCGCCCTACCCCATGCCCACCATGCTGTCACCGCTGGCACAGCTGCGTCCCACTGCCAACATACCCACGCACACCATCACTAGGAACAGCTTCGGTGAGTAAGAACACGTTTTTATGTTAAGTGTTAACCATTGTCCTTAACCGATTGCAGGGCAATTAAACCTAGATAAAGAAAAATACTACGGATAAAGTTTTCAAATACTATTTGAAAACTTGATAATTTCATGCAACCATAGCAATTGTAGCAGTGATGGTCCAGTGGTATCGGCCGCAACTTACAAGTTGTAAGTCGCGAGTTAAAACCCAGGCAGGCGCTTTACTTTGTGTAAATTATTTCATCACCACTGCTCTCGAAACGGTAAAGGAAAACATCGTGAGGAAACCGGCATGTCCTAGAACCAAAAATTCGAAGGCATGTGACATCCACCAATCCGCATTGGGCCGCGTGGTGTGGATTACGGCCCACACCCTCTCACAGAGAGGAGGCCTGTGCCCCAGCAGTGGGGACATTAATAGGCTGATGATGATGACGATAGCAATTCGGGGTCAATGACTCAACGCACGACTTACGAGAAATTATTATTAACTAAACATGTTTTTTATTTTATTTTGGTGGATTGCCGATTATTTACGAAATATTTAAATTAGCTCTTTATAATTCATCCTTTCATATTTGCCTGAGCAAACGACAGCCGCACAAAATAAATAGGTATAGAATTTCAGCTCCTTACATGAGATGAGACAGACCGAGATTGCGTTTAGTACGTCGGCCGTTGGCTCACGCGTGTGTCTGTGTGGGTTTGTTGTACGGAGTCGACTTTCTGTACCTATTCTATGGCAGCTGACCTAAAAGCTGTGTTTAGCCAGTGTCGAGTTTAGAAAGTAAGTACAGGTCTCCCAAAGTGATAATGCGCATAGAAATCTTCGTCACTGTTCGGCAACGATCGTATTCCCCGAGCGTCGCAAGACGATATGTATATAGAGTGGTTAAGTGCATTTGCAAGTGCATTGTTTATGGCTCTTACGATTCAATGATTCGGGTGTTTACGGGAATACGACAATTAGCGAAGATCTGCATGCGCATTACTAATTTTTTACCAACATCGTGCCTGTTTCAATGATTCCACATATTGTACAGTTGCGTCGACACTTGAAACTACATCAATTTTACATCACAATGTCCACTAGAAATCAATTTTATTATAAATAAAATAATTTTTTTTTTTTTTGGTTGATAACTAAAAAAATCTAATTAGTCAGTTAGATTACCAAAAAATATTGGATACGTATTTTTTCTTTTATCACGTAAACAAAAAATGCAGACGATACTGCAGGAACCCAGGCTCCAGTATGGCCTGCAAGGTTCCTTGGACGTTCTTCGAAGCCCCGGGGACGTCGCGTAGCTCGGCGACTCGTTGACTTGGCGCGAGAGGACTATGTCGAAGGGATCTGACTACGGGCGGATGAGTTAAAGAGCTGAGGCCGACTTCAATTATACTATATTGAAATAATCAAATTACAACCGTGCCCACTTGATCGGGCTCACCTTCTATCTAACTCTAACTGACACATACGTCATGCCTATCTGTTTTATATTCAAACGGCTTTTCAATAAGTCTAGAATTTTCTAGTCAAACATTTAAGGCCGGTGCACACCCGCTAATATAAGGCTGTGTCTACAATCGTCACAATACAGTGGGTTGAAATTTCACATGACTTCACACTTTTTTTTTTGTGGTTTGAGAAATCATCCAATGACATCTCCCGCTCTTCGTGTCGGACTCTTACTGACTAAAACCCATCCCTGTTCCTTCCCTGCCTGAGTGCCCAGGGGAGCGGTAACTTAAAATTGTACTACTTTTTACTCGAAAGTGCCGTAACAAGCGGGGGCTTGTTACACTTTAAGCGTTTTATCTTTGTCATTTTTCATTGATCCGATAAAAGAAAAAAATACGTGTTAAATATTTCTACATAATCTAACTTACGGACTAAATAGAATATTTTTGAAGTTATACTTCTTTAGGCGCGTTATGAAAAAATGATGAGAGTGAAATTTAAAGATGCGCGCGCATCACTGTCACACAAAATTTACAGGTTGAAGTTAGCTAGAACCGACATCCTGAAGTTAGCTATGGTCTGTGGTTCATGAAGAATGATTGTTTTCCTTTTGTAAACTTTCTGACAGTTTAGTTATTATCTTGTTACGCCAAAGAAGTATAACTTCTTACGTGCATAAGTACACACACACTTTTTTTTTTACCCAGGAATCAATTACTATTAAAACAGCCACTGAACTTCACTCGAAAAAAGCCCGCCAAAACCCCCAAACATCTATCTTATAAATCTTTTTCCTACAGGTCGTCAACGCCTCTCATCTCTATCAGAAGACACCAACACGGCTCCTTTGCTAGCTAGCGCGCGCTTCGGTCCCGCAGTAGGGGGCCGCGCACCCGCGCCTGTGGCCGCCTTGTACCTCATGGCGGCCAACGGCTGCCTCTTGCATCTGTTACTGCATCCCAAGCCGCTGTCTAGTAAGTTACGACACCTTATATAATGTGACTCATAAGTAGGTCCAATGAACACTACACGACACTGGAAACTAAAATGTTAAGCCTTTCATTTTTGCTTTTTGCCAAAATTGGCACTTTAAAGTGTAATCTTTTGCATAGGTATCACTCTTGACCTAATGTTTTTGAATGACCTATCCAACGATCCCCACACGATGGGATAAACAAGAAGAAAAAAACGAGCGAGCCTTACAGTAGTCGCGTACGTCTACATTTGACATCTCACCTCATTAACATTCATCCTGAATAAAACGTTTTTACAAAAAAATAGAACCGGTATTTCTGGTTTTGTGTCTTCGTTTTTTGACACCGACTTCCGAAAATAAAGTTATTTTGCACTTTTTTTGGAAGTCTGTTAAATTAGTCTGTAAAATGTTTTTTATTTTTCACTTTTTAGTTGTGGTACCATATGAAACTGTGTTAACAATACATAGACATACGATCGCAGCAATCGCGGTTGATTTGCTGTCAATTTTTGAAGAGTTCCGTTGTGTCTCCGAAATTCATCATCAGATCTACAGGCTGTAACGGAAAAGTGTGGTCATATTTTAAGGACTGCATTTGACCATCGATATGAACAACTTTCTTCAAGAAAACCTGAGGAAATCTCAAAAATATTTTTTACCATCCATACGAATACTGATCAGCTGATGATAACTTTGTATGGAAAATCCAATTTTTTTTTTGGGAATTTTCTATTTTTTCTTACAGAAAGTTCTACATTTCCATGGGCAGAACCGGTTCTTAAAATATGACCACACCTTTCCGTTACACCCTGTATATGAAATTTAAATGGGACCATTTCGGAATAAACCCCTTTCGAACAAAAAAAGAATTTGGAAATCCGTCAATATATGACGGAGTTATGCCACGTTATGCCCAAACAAACATCCGAATTGATAACCTCCTTCTTTTTGAAGTCGGTTAAAAATATTTTTTTGTCTTATTGGTCAAATCAAATGGCGCGCGCTTCCCCGGCTTCCTGTTACACACTTCCGTCCCATTTCACGAAATCACTCCCACAGGAAAGCGAGAGGACAGATGTTACATCAAAAACATTCTCACTTTACAAAATTGAGATCGGCAAAAATGAATATGGGTAAACATTTTAGTGTTTATGTGTCCAAAACACATTGCAACTATACGGCACTCTACTAGAAGGGGCAGCTCGCACCTAGACGCGACGCGACGATGCTTGAGACTAATCGTTTCTTCAAGCGCGACACAAAAGGAAAGCATCGCGACTGCGTGGCGTATTCATATTTGTGAGCCGTAGTACGGGCGAAGCATCTGTACCACGCTGTGCTTGGAGGTGCATTGTTTTAACTCTTTCACTATAATGTGTCCTCAATTTGTCGGAACCTTTATTTTTTATATATATTTTTATGTATGTTCCCCGATTACTCGAAGATGGCTGGACTGATCTGTATTTTTTTTTTGTTTGAAAGGGTGGGTATACTTCCCAGGTGGTCCCATATAAATTTTATCTAAATTGCTTCAGCGTTCTTTGAAAAGCTGAACAAAAACTAAAAATATGTATACATGGATGACGTTTTGGTTTCCCCCCAATTACGAGTATGTTTAAATTCCACGTTCCATGTTATTGGCGTTTTTAGTTCTGGGGTATAACAACTAAAAAGTGAAAAATAAAAAACTTTTTTACAAAAACACAACCGACTTCCAAAAAAGAAAATACGTTAAAAATTTAAAAATACCTTTAATTTCGGAAGTCGGTGTCAAATAACGAAGAAATAAAATACAAACAACGACTTTCGAAATTAAAGTTATTTTTTTTTAATGTATTTTCTTTTTTGGAAGTCTGTTGTTTTTTTTGTAAAAAAGTTTTTCTGTAGTAAATAAAGTTCCGTACAGTGTCGCTTCTTGAAAAACGGCATTCTCTTATTTTAAAATAAAAAATGCGTTTTGCTATGTACTTTAATTGAATTTTCAGTAACGAAGATATCTCTATATTATACTCACAAAGTGTTCATAATTGGTGTGAAATCTGAGTGATGGCGGAAAAATTATACCCGTAACATACATACGCGCGCCCGTTCACACTGCAGACAAGTTCAAACAAAAAAAAATATTCGAAATTCACGTAGCGCCATTTAGTGTCTCTTTTTAGATGAAAGGTATTATGTCCTTTTCTTGCACCCCTGACAATGAATACGCAAAATTTCATGATAAGTGGTTCAGTCGTTTAGAAGTGAAAAGGTAACAAACGAACTTACTTTTGCATTAATATCTTATAGATAACATGATTTCTTCTATAAACGTCTGATATTCTTTGTGTAGGTCTATCAAAGGAGAAGATCAGCGACGACTCTGCCATCGAGTTGGAAGTGGAGCCAGTGTCGCAGTGGCCGCTACAGCGCCCTGCCGCCACCGCTGACTTGTTGGCGCCACTGCCGCCCTCCAACCCGCTGTTACAGCCGCAGGCCTGCAGGGTAACTAATTTTATACCACAACACTTCATAGTGTAACTACTTGCGATAGTTCATTGCTCATACGTTTGAGAAGACCTCAATTCGAAGTGGAGCCAGTGTCGCAGTGACCGCTACAGCATCCTGCCTACAGTCTCCTGCTTGATTAGGAGGGAAGTGGAAATTATGTTTTTTTCTTACTATTCCGCTGTTCTTTTTAGGCAGGTTTCTCCCATTAATAAAAAAAAAAACGAGTGTGCTTTAGACCAAACGACTGAAGTAAAACTTCTTTAGCTCCATCTCTTCCGTTCGCCTCGCCCGATCACACTTTTCGTAACGCTTTCGTCACGTTCGGTTCGCCCGATCACATTTTTCGTAACGCTTCTCGTCACGCATTCAGCAGCTCACTCCCCAAGTCAAGCGTGCGTAAAGAAGTTTTACTTCAAAAGTTTCAGACTGTAAGAGGTCATAAGTTCAGTGTAGGGTCCTAAATCAATCAATTCAAACGCAAACATATGTTACAGAGAAGCTCCGACATGTGCATGAGCGAGGAAGAGCGCTGGCTGTCACAAGTAGAAATTGTGACGCATGCAGGCCCGCACCGGCGACTTTGGATGGGCCCGCAGTTCGTCTTCAAGACTTATAACAGCACGGGGTAAGTTAGTGTTATCTCGCCGGCTTCAGTCCGCGCCGCCCTCTGCCCGCGCTGCCCTCTGCCCACGCCGCCATCTGCCCGTGCCGCCTTCTGCCCGCGCCGCCCTCTGCCCGCACCGCCCTCTGCCCACGCCGCCATCTGCCCGTGCCGCCTTCTGCCCGCGCCGCCCTCTGCCCGTGCCGCCCTCTGCCCACGCCGCCATCTGCCCGTGCCGCCTTCTGCCCGCGCCGCCCTCAGCCCGCACCACCATCAGCCCGCGCCACCATCTGCCCGCGCCGACTTCTGCCCGCGCCGTCCTCTGCCTGCGCCACCATCTGCCCGCGCTGACTTCTGCCCGCTCCGTCCTCTGCCCGCGCCGCCATCTGCCCGCGCCGACTTCTGCCCGCGCCGTCCTCTGCCCGCGCCGCCCTCTGCCCGCGTCGACTTCTGCCCGCGCCGTCCTCTGCCCGCGCCGCCCTCTGTCCGCGCCGACTTCTGCCCGCGCCGTCATCTGCCCGCGCCGTCATCTGCCCGCGCCGCCCTCTGCCCGCGCCGCTTTCTGCCCGCATAATAAAAAAAAAATCTACATAAGCCAAGTCAAGCCAAATCGACCAAGTGATTATCTACATAAAATAAGTATATGAGATGAGTTAGGCTAGCTAGCACTTTGATTTGAGTTCAGCCAAAAAAAAATACGGTGTTTCACCCACAGAAAAAAAACAAAATTTGTGAAGGCGGAGTTCTCATTGCGGATATAAATACATTAAACCTTAAAATAAAATGACTGCAAAATATACGTTGGCTAATATTATTGTTACGTCTACTACGGCGTCAAAAGTTCATACTTTTTAACCGACTTTTGAAAAAGGAGGTGGTTCTATGTTCGACTGACCGATTTCTCCGTCAGTTGTGGACCGATTTCCAAAATTCTTTTTTTTATCCGATAGAATATACTCCCGAGGTGGTCCCATGTAAATTTTATCGAAATTGCTTCATCGCTTTTTGAAAAACTGAACAAAAACGAAAAATGACGTTTTGGTGTTCCCCAATTACGACTATGTTTAAGTGAAAAATAAAAAAAAACTTTTTTACAAAAAAAAAAAAACAACCGACTTCCAAAAAAAAAAAAACTAAAAAAAACTTAAATTTCGGAAGTCGGTGTCAAATAACGAAGAAATAAAATTTGTAAAAAAGTTTTTAACACAAAAAGTCCCCTTTGCGAATAGATCCCAGGATATCATGAGCAGATAACATCAAATGTACTACTTTTTACCTAGAATTGACGTAACAAGCCCTCTCTCCTGAAATTTGACGCGTTTTATCTATGAAATTTTGTTATTGTAAAACAGAAAGTCCATAGTTTTGATAATTTAACATGCCACGGAAAGGTGTGGTCATATTTTAAAAACTGCGTCTGCCCATCGATATGAGACACTTTCTTTAAGAAAACCTTTTTTTTTTATTGTTGATAGGCACGCGTTTGACCACTATCTCACCTGATGGTAAGCGATGATGTGGTCGAAGATGGAGCACGCTTGCCTAGAAGTACTATATAACTATTCACTCTTGACTTAAAGACTCCCAGGTTGTAGCTATCAGGAAATACAGACTCCGGTAGGGAATTCCACTCCCTAGCTGTACGCACAATGAATGTTTTCGCAAAAAGCTTTGTGCGTATGGATGGGATGTCCACCATGAACTGGTGGCACTTCGCCATACGTCTTGTGGTCCGTTGATGAAACGGGCTTGGCGGAATCAAATTATGCAATTCCGTCGCACACTCCCCAAAATGTAACCGATAGAAAACCGACAGGCTAGCAACTCGGCGTCTATCTTCAAGACTTTGGAGTTTCGACTCACCGAGCCTATCATTGCCGATGATCCTCTTGGCTCGTTTCTCAATTGACTCAAGGGCATTAAGGAAGGAAAAACAATCAAAACAATTAAATTATGTAATTAATTTCAAACAATCAAACATCAACCTCAGGAAATTCAAATTTTTTTCCCATACAAATATTCATCAGCTGGAGATAACTTTGAATGGAAAATCCGATTTTTTTTGTGAGTTTTTTTATTTTTTTCTTAGAGTAATTTGTTCATTTCTATAGGCAGAACCGGTTCTTACAATATGACCACAGCTTACCCAGGAATTAACCCTGTTAATTTGTCCACAGATCAAGCTCGTCGTTATCAGAAGCGGAGACGGTAGAAGTGGACACCAGCGCAGCGCGCGGCGTGGCTCGCTCCAACCCGGTCAACATGCCGGGAGTCAGACCCGTCGTGCCCGTGCTCATAGACTCAGGCTCAGCCAGTAAGAAACCTTATTACACTGTTCTTAAATAATTTAATGCTCCGTTTGGGTCTCGTAATCGCAAGGTCTTGGCACAGTATAAATATGGACAGTATGGAAACTAAGCCTATTTGTTGAAATAATTACCTACTCTCCATTAGAGTGTTAGGGTTGTCACTCTTAATGTTTGGAAAAAATTTCTATGGAAGATGACTCAAAGATGCCGCGCACTTTGAAATAAAAAATTTCGTAGTCACGCAAAAATGCGTTAGTGCATGTTATTCCATGCCACTTTCTTCTTTGGTCAAAATGTAAAAAAATCGTATGACGCGACCACTCGTCGCGACACAGCAGCCGCAACTGCGAGCACCGCGACTATCGCTTAGGGCTAGCGTCGATGCGCGCGCGTCTGTGTAAGTGTGCCGTTTCGAACGTTTGTTCGTAGATTCTGTACTGTCCATATTTATATTGTGGTCTTGGGTTCACCCGGGCCTGCGGACGGCGAGCAGTGGGTAGCTCGCCGTCCGATCAGCACCAGGCCCGTGAGTCGACGGCGCGTAGTGTTCCACGCGCGCCGAACAAAAGATGTGTGTCAGCCACCACTGACGGGGCCCATCGTGGCCGGTGCCTGCATGCCTAGGGGTAGCGGATAAATTCTTAACATGAGTTACCGCACCCCTGGGCACTCAGGCAGGGAAGGAACAGGGGTGGGTTTTAGTCAGTAAGAGTCTGACACGCCCTCCCACTCCTCCCAGAGCGGGAGAAGTCATTGGATGATTTCCCACCCCACCAAAAAAAAAAAAAGGTCTTGGGGGTTCGTTTCCCGAATCGGGCTAAAGAGATATTGGGTTTTCCTATTAGGAATAGGGTATTTTACTGTAAAGGAGAAAAAAACTAAAAATATATTATTGAGATAGCTTAGGCAAAAAGCAGTCGGAAAATGTTAGTTTTAGTTCATAAAAAACAAAATAAATTTAAAAATTCAATTCAAAGTTTTTTTAATCTGTTTTTTAACACCATGGAATAGTAGCCGCCATGTTATACGTCATACGGCTATATAAACAATAAAGTGTCAACTGATCAGCATTTACATAGCCAACTGACGTCATGACCATAGCAATATGGCGTCCACTGCGTCCAGCGTTTTCGTCAAATTACGCGCGAAATTTGAAAATGTAAAATTTAAATGCATTTTTATGGCACTTGATTGAATAAAAATTTTGTGTGTTTTTTTATTGGGTTTATTAGCACTATAGAATCTAATTTAACACTTTTCAAAAATGGGTGTAATACCCTATTACTAAGTAGTAGTCCGGAGTTTGGAAGTCGGTGGTGAGACACACCTGTACCTCGGCACAGATAATATAATACTAGCGTACAGATGCCTCATCCCATACAAAGAAACGGTACCGCCGTAACTACGTGTTTACGACTTGCTATGGCAACTTTTGTTCTTGGTTCGGGCCCGTCCTCTACACCTCGCTAGATGGTGTTAGCAGCGACGGCTTGCAAGTTGAATGAATTGACATAGTCTTATCAATATTTTCTCACATATTGAGGAATTACTATATAGTATTTTTGGCACTTCATAACAGTTTTACTGATTCAAAATTTTTCACTATACAAATTTTAAAGAGGTTGAATGAATAAATTCTAAAACTTCACACAGCGCCATCTATTCGTATAAGAAATATAAATGCCTAACGAATCGTTCCAATAAACATCTAAAGTTTAATTAGGAGCCAATTATTCAACAATTTTATGCTTAGGGTAGTTTATTAAATAAGAAAATACAGTTATAACCATAATTTATTTCAAAATATTAATGTTACTTCGACTTCAATACGAAATCGATGCATATTACGCCATCTATTGTTTGTTTGTTTGAACTAAATTTTCTTTGTTCGAGATTAGACCCCGTGACCTCGGAAAGCAATTAAAGCCGTTAGTCATGCGCCAGATCTCTCCCCGTTTGTATCGGATCGCCGTTCCATCGGACTATGAGAGTGTGATGCCGTGACCAAGGAAATAGGGATTCATTTTTACCCGACTGCGCGATTCAAGGGAGGGTAATGTGTTTATCAGCCTATGTATGTATGTGTGTGTATGTATGTTTGTGCCTTTGTGGCACTATAGAGACCAAACGCGTGGACCGAATTTGATAATTCTTACGTCAATGGATTCGTCTTAATCTTTCGAGTGAAAGGCATGACAGTAATCAAAACACAATATGGGTTCAAGGAGGCGATTCCAAAAATATAACTCGCTAAATTTTTTTTTAAAAACCCCGACTAAAAAAACCACTAAAAGTTTCAAACAAGTCACTTTTCAAGCAGTCTGATGCAGTTAGTGGCATGAAATCAATAATTGAACTAAAATAACTGCCACCAACTGCATCAGACTGCTTGAAAAGTGACTTTGTAGTTGTTTTTTACAGTCGGGTTTTTTTGTAAAACATACAATTTTTTTTTTTTAATCATCAAATAACTTCTTTCGTTCTGGGTAGACTGGCAGAGCGTGTCAGGCTTACTGACTAAACCCACCCGTATTCCCTCAGGTGCCTTCTGCGTTCCAGAGCCGCGATGACTTCTTGAAATACTCCCGCTTTTTTTTTTTTTGGTGGGAAATCTAATGAGGGCGTGTCAGACTCTTACTGACAAAAACTCACCCCTGTTCCTTCACTGCCTTGAGTGCCCAGGGGCGCGGTAACTGTTTCGAATGTATCCACGACCCCTGGGCAGGCATCGGCAATGACGGGCTCCGTCACGACTACGCGCCGTCGACTCTCGGGCCTGATCCTGATCGGACGGCGAGCTACCCACTACTCGCCGTCCGAAGGCCCAAGTCTCGCTTTACCCTGCAGTTACAATTCATACTTTTTGTTCCCAGGTTCTCTAGAACATTCTCCGTCAGACAGTTTCCGTCGCAAGTCGTTGTTATCGGAGAGCGGTCGCGCGGCGTCAGTGTGTGACGTGCAATTGAAAGAAGACCTCGCCGAAGCTATGAAGGAAGATCAAGGTATGTTGTGTGTTTAGTGGAGTTGGAGGCGGGGCAGTAAAGAGCTAGGGAGCTATGACTTGGACAGCAAAAAATTATGAGAGTGTAATAAAAGGGAAGGCAATGCACCTGTGGTACCCCTGGTGTCGCAGATGTATCTAAGCGGCGGTGACTTCTTTAGCTGGTCTAATATACTTTTTAGATTATTTAAGAAAAAAGCATCTATTTAAAAAAAATAAAGTTAGTTAGTTTAAAAAGTGAAGAAGTCAGGAGGCTACTCCTGAAAACGCTTGCCTTTAGCTGCAACAGTTTTATGGACATTTACTGCCCCGCCTCAAGAACTCACTCTGGTTTGCATGCACACATAAATAAAAGTAAAATAAAATTCCGTATTTAGTTTTGCACACACACACAAGATGTGAATAAGTTGAGCAATAATTTTTATTTGTTGCGTTAAGTGAGTAAGACGTACACTTAACTTGAAAAGTGAATAGTGTTTATGCGTTTACGCACATTTTGTCTCGCGAGTGTACCGTTTTTGGATTTCGTTTGCCACCGAGTGAATATCCAAGAGCGAATTATCAAGCGGAGGATCCACCGGACGGACGCCGCGTCAGACGCCGCCGGCGCCGGCCCTATACCGAAGCCTAAGGCACCGAGTAACATACTGTGGTCTCGCCTGCCCACTCTCCTCTGACGCGCATCCGATCACTGCATACATAGTTACAGAAGGCCGGCTCCATACAATCAGCGAAAACACGCACGCACACATACACGCGTACTTACAGCGATCTCTAACTATCTCAAACAAATGCCAGTCCGCTTCTACTCGCTGTACGTAGACGCGAGTCTATCTATGTGTGCGTGCTATTTGGTGCCGACCTTCCGTACCTTATACTGTATGTAGTGCTCCGGCCTCCTCCGCACATGTAGTAACGGTTGCCTTCGGTTTCGTATAGGGGCGTCGCGCGACAGCAGCGTGGAGGGACGCTCGCCCTCGCCGCGCTGGGGCGTGGGCCGCGGCGTGGCACGCGCCGTGGACCCGCTGGGCACCGTGGTGCAGCCGCCGCCCGCCTCGCCGCCCACCGCGTGGCCCGAGCCCTACGCCGCGTCCAACTGCGACGAGGCCACGTTCCGGCCCGTGCTGCGTGCGCCGGCGCCGCCCGAGCTGCGGCCCGAGGACGCCGCCAGCCCGCTGCCGCGCACCACCACCATCCCCGTGCAGAGCCTGGCGCCGCACGAGGCTCCTGGCCGCGCGCCCACGCTGCACGCGCTGTCCACGGCGGTCGTCATCCCCGCCGCGCTCACCCGCGACCACTGCCCGCCTAGTTTTAGCTTAGATAAGTATAGCGTAGAGGAGGCGACGCGAGAGGTGACGGATGCGAGAGCGAGTGCTAGGGGCTCGGCCGGTGCCGAGCGAGGCTGCGAGGCGCCTCCCGACTCACTGCCACAACGGAGCCCGTCGGGTGATATTCAGCCGGCCGCCCGACATAGAGTTAGGCGATCTCCCACCCCCAAGTCGGATAGCGAACGACACGCTAGCGACGATAGCTCTAAGAATAAGAAATCTAGTAGGATTAGGGAGAGCCCTCAGCGTCGCAACGGTGACGCGAGGGCTTCCAAGTCGAGTGAGGTACGAGAGCGTAGGGAATCCATTCCTAAAGAGAGAATTACTAAGCTGGAGCCTGTTCAGAAAGAACTTGTTCCGAAGGAACATGTTCCAAAAGAGCCAGTTCCGAAAGTAGCTGATTCAAGAGAATCCTCTTCAAAAGAGTCTATATCGAAGAAGACAGCTTCAAGAGAATCTACTCCAAAAGAACCTATTTCAAAGAAGGCAGCTTCAAGAGAATCCACTCCAAAAGAATCTGTTCTGAAAGAACCTATTTCAAAGAAGACAGCTTCAAGAGAATCTACTCCAAAAGAATCTGTTCTGAAAGAACCTATTTCAAAGAAGACAGCTTCAAAAGAATCTACTCCAAAAGAGTCTGTTCTGAAAGAACCTATTTCAAAGAAGACGACAGCTTCTAAAGAATCTCTCCCTAAAGAGGTTATTATAAAAGAACCTGTTTCTAAGAAATTAGCTTCAAGGGAATTTGTTCCAAAGGAAACCGCTCCAAAAGAGCCAGCTGTTAGGGAACCAGTTACAAAAGAGCCTGTGATGATGGAACATGCTGCAAAGGATTCAAGTATCGCTATCGCTACCGTAGACACTCAAGAAGAAGTACCCTCCGTGGCCGTAAGTTTAAAATTATCGTCTAAGAAAAAATCATCAGAATCAAAGATTGTAAAAGAAAAAGTTGTAGAGCAAATTAAAACTGAAGAGCAAGCTTGGGATATGCTCTTGAATGAGCCAGAGAAACCTGTATTGTACAATATTCCACCAGTCGAAGAAAAGACTGTTGAAGAACCCAAACCGAAGTCTAAGAAAAGTCGTAAAGCTAAGAAATCCCAGGACGACGCTCAAATGAAAGATGAAGACACCTTTGTTGAAATACATGCCATCGATGATAAGCCACAGCCTTCTAGTGGAGACCTAGTTTCAATCTCAACCCCATATGAAGATATTGAACCTATGCCTTACTTAGCTAAAGGTAAAAAATCGCGTTCATCTAAAAGTGCTACACCTGATGTAAAGGATCTCTTTGGTCCCACAGGTGATTGGAACTTTGATGAAATCGAGAATTCTTCCGTATCTAAAGCTAAAAAAATCGATGACGATGTTGTAAATGAATTTTTCTCTGAATGTAGCCAAAAAATTAAAGCTACAGATTTAGTCGCAGATGTATCTAAAACAGATACTCTTAAAGTCTTCGAAGGAACTGGTGAAAGTATCTCGATAACAAAAGAATCTACAAGAACCAAGAAAACTAAATCACTATCGCCTTATGTCGACCGAAAATCAACAGAAAAACGTTATGAAACTGAAGTTACTGATGTCTACGTTATAGATACGATGAAAGAGGATTTCCCCGAAATCCAGATAACGAAAGGCTCCAAGATTCGTAAGAAGTCGCCCCAGCCTGAGAAAAAGATTCAAGAGGTCGAAGTTGTTGAGAAACCAATTAAATCGTGGAGTTCTATTGCTGCGTCTAAGAATGGCAAGAAAGAGGAGAAGGCTGAAGAGAAAGTTGAAATAGAAACAACCGATAAAATAAAAAAGGTGATTGAAACTACAGATTTAGAAGAAGAAGCAGGGACTTCGACGCAGGTGTCGTTGCAAGAAAAACTTATCGAGCTCTGCAAGAGACCCGATATAATGGTAGCTCAATGCGATGCGCCTACAGAATTAAACTTCGTTGAAGAACACCATTCAGTTCTTGATTTACCGCCGCTCGAACCTTTGGACTTCGGTTTGGATGATTTTAAATTAGAAGTGATGCGAGACAGCCTTCTAGAAATGAACGACGGGGGTATCACAAGTCCTATATGCAAGATAAACATAGATAATATACTGTCGACCATAAAAGAAACTACAAACAAAGCAATAGAATCAAGCGCTTTCAACCTGATTGATTTAGAAAAAGTTCCTTCAAAGAGGGAGAAAGGATTTAGCGTAGTTGAGAATGATAAGATAACAACCCAAGAAGTAAAGATTGAGGAGGATAAGTCTGAGGAGAAAGAAATAGAGGTGATGGATAAATCCTCGGATGATGAAACTACGTCTCCGATGGTGTCCATAGAAAGCGACAAAGAGGATAAAAAATCAACTGGTGCTTCTAATGTAACCATGCCTTCGACAAAGCAATCGTCTAAATCTAAAAAGTCGCGTAAAAAGAAAAAGTAATAAAATGTGTTCATATTCAATGTTTCGATTTTTGCAATATTTATCTTAGTTTAAATTAACGACATATTCAGCTCACGTTACGCCACTAACACCAATCCTTTTAAACCTTGATTTTAGATTATTCTTTATTGTATGAATAATTTGAAGTAACTACTTCGATTTTTACAGCATTTCGTAAGATCTATTACTAAATACTTCCTTCATAAGTTAAAAGGTTTGCGCAGACTATTTACTTAAGATAAGTATGCTACAATTATTTTAGTTCTAATTTCTAACTTTATTTTCGTGGTTTCTATAATATTATGGGTTTATATAAAATAAATCGGTTAAAATTGTTAACCGGTAACAATGTTATAGTTTTATATACTTACATAAAATTATGTTCTGGGGTAGCTCTGTAGAAAATATAACGTACTAATTTAACGCAAGCTGAATATGTCTAGTTTATGCGGATATAATCAAACATTTGCTGCTGTTGTAGTAATCTTAGTTAAGTAATGCAATTTATGTGATTAAGCACAGGTAAAAGACAAAAAAAACTTAAAATGTTTGTAAAAAAAAGTGATTTTAAAATATTTGCTACTAAAGCCTAACAATATTAGATAGGCAATGACCTTTTATCGTTCAGTAGCGGTATTTATGTCATATCAAAAAAATAAACATAAAAATGTAAAAACCTAGCAACAAAAAACATACCGTATGAGATTTTTTATGAAGACTCAAAATTCCTAAAAATTTTAAAAGTATTAATAATTACTATTATACTCGTAGTTTTAGTTTTTTGGCAAAACTTTGATATTATCGAATCCTGACTCGGTGCAGTGGTCTTCATAAAAAACCTTGTACATTTTTTGTAAAACAGTACTCGTTTTAGTACTTATCTCTTGTTTATTTAGTTATTAGGAGTAGATGAATAAAATTGCATACCTTGTGGAAAAAAAAGCTAAAAAAAAAAATAAACACTGTTTTCTACGCGCCACGCAAGATCTTTTTATAAGGCCAGTATACACAGACTTTTGCTTACCTGTCATATAAGAATTAAAGCTTGACCATATTATGGACACAGTATGTTATATATTTTGTGCAGTCAGTTACATTAGAGGTCAATGGTTTGCGTAACATGGAGGCGTTAATGTTGACCTTAATATAATTGAGACTCATTTTAATTATTAAAATGTAATTATATTGCGATCGTACCTCAGTATTAATCTATTGTGTTGCTTTGCCTCAAACAGCTGTCTCTGAATTCGACAACACTATTTCGATTCCATTTGAAAACCAAAGAAACGGATATATATGAAAGTTACCTAAATTTTTTATAATATTTTTGCTGCCTCTTAGAAATAGTAAGAAAAACTCTTTTCTAACAAATGGTCGATATGATTGGCTATTTTTAATTAAGTACATTTTTCCCAAAAAACCTCTTATAGGTTGGATTTGTCGTGCTAAAAATTAGGTCTTTATCTATTACTGTGCGGCAAATAAATGTGCTAGGTTAATTTTAGCGCTGTCGGCAATTCTCGTTATGTCTTATTCAGAATCAGCTCAACGCTTATGACTAAGTCACCCCGGTATATGATACCTTCTCACATGTTCGGCTGTCTTCGTGTACAAATATATTGTAACTATCGACAAGTATTATTTATTAACCAATGTTTTATTCTAATTTTATTTAGCTTTAATATGTTGAATCATGACAAATATTTATTTTTTATATAATTTACGCGTGATAATTTTTAATTTTTGTGAAATTAATTCGTTAGTTTTAAGGACAAACCATACGTAGTTGGTGCATAATACTATAAATTATTTGACGATGAATTTTAGGGTAACGATTTATTCTTAGCTTTCATGGAAATATAAATAAGTTATTTTGGTCGTACTTGCCCTTTACCAGAAGTAATAATTCATTTAAGTAAAAGAATGAAATTAAATTATGAAATTAATGTTGTGAATGAATTGGTTACTACGCGACGATCTCTCAAAATTATAATGTAGGTGTTTTCAGAAAAGATCTAAATTAGAAACTTGTTCAAGTTATAAGCCTATTTATTTTCTTTAATTATGCTCTAAATCGAAGATTTCTGCGTTAGTAGAGCATATTTCATTTAAGTTCTTTGGTTTGACTCAAATCTGACCATAGACAGGGTGCGAATAAAGTAATAGTATAATTTTTTTTTTCTAATAGGTAGTACTTATTTTGGTAATTTTTACTTATAATTGGATATAAAATTAAAATGTACCGATCTTGGTTGCTACGTACATAGTCTAATGATTTATCACTTTTATTCTATTCTTATAAATTTACTAACGGCAGCTGATGAAATATCGTTGCAAATCAAATAATAGTGTCGATTAAAACACGTATTTGTTGGAGAAGAAAAAAATGTTCCCTTATTTTCGGATATTTTATTTTTTTAATGCGGGATTTTTAGCTTTGTATTCGTAGTCAAAATTATGTTCTCATCGTTTCCAGCTTGCCCATTTGTTTACACGCGGAATTAATATTTTCTTCTTAGTTTTTAATATATATTGGATAAATCCTCCTGATTATCTTGACCAAATCATGTATCTCTACTTAACCTTTAAACGATAAATCAATGTAAATAATAGTTCAATCTAATTCTATAGACTTTGTATTTCATAAAGATATGCATTGTCCACTTTTTTCTTCAGTAATAATTAGAAGCAGTTAAAATGTTGTAATTCAAGCATAATAATTATTAGTACTTTTAATAATATTCATATAAAGTGGAGGAAATGTTGAATGAAAGCAATTAATGTAAGAAGCCGTTAAGAAAATTGTTACTTAAAATCATAATATGTACAGTCACGGTCATAAGAGCAGTCTTAGTCTAACAGAACTACCCGATGACTTGATGGGTTCACAGATTAAAGTTACATAAATTTAATCTCTTTATTTATAGACATCTTTAGCAAAGCAGAAGCCGCTTAGGCTGCACTTATTGCCAAGACTGTACATTACATACCTGATTCGATTTTGACTTGACTTTCTCAATAACTTTACATACGATTCTGACTATTTTAGATTTTAAATAAAATATTTTGTTCTATTTTTATTACTGTACAGAATATGAAAAAAATATGAAAAAAATTAAAAGTACCTTCATTCAGGCTTGAAATGTTATCGTCTGAATGTAAGAGGCGGGTCAAGTGACCCACTTGGTTGGATTTGACCATTTTACCAGGCATGTCACGTAACGTATGCTAAAAATGTCCTCGGCTTAATGTTCGCGCGTGTAATGTACCTATACTTTGGCTGTATGGTTTTGTTGATAATGTTATGAAGTGTTTTAAAAAACAGGATAGTATCATACATAATAAAGATGAGAATTCAAAAACAGCATTTCCAAAGTTTTATTTTACACATAACTGATTTTTCAGCTCTAAAGGTGGTGGACGTGAACTACATATTCTTAGTGTGAGTGGAAAGTAATAAAAAACACCAAAGTAAAATATTTAGACCGTCGTAAACCTGGCGAAGCGCAGTAAAGCGGAGTTTTCACTGCCAAAAAAATATCAACATTTTGTGCTTTGCAACTAAGCCAAAAAGCTTAACCGTATACTTTTGTTGATGCTCTCTCAGGCAAAGAGACATTTCGTTTTATATTTAACTTTATTTCAATATTCGCAATGTTGATATTTGTTTGCTTAAGAAAACTGTATTACTGCTGGTGATTGCAGTTTTCACTGCCAAATAATATCAACATTTTGTGCTTTGCAATAAAGCCAAAAAGCTTAACCGTATACTAGATAATCTCTGTGGCAAAGACTTATTTTCAACGTCGACAAGGATGACATTTGTTTGCTAGAGAAAACTGTGCTGCTGATGGCGACTGATCTATTGGATGTTTAAACCACTCAAGTACCCTTCATAAGCCTCTACAGTAAGACAAGATTCAGTTCTATTAACACACTTATTACCTTCACCCTGTAACTAACTATGTAAACAAATCTTAGAAGTTAAATTTGACCCACTTCCCGGTTTCCGATTAAGCTGTGTTTAATTGGGGTGACAATGGTGCCGATTCTCTTGTTCAATAACTAAAGTAAAATTAGAGAATCGCTAACTTTTACTAAAAGGCAGTGCGAGAAAAGGATGACTATAGTTATGAACTAATTTAGAGATGTCAAACTAGTTTACGCCTTGCGCTTCACCGTGTTTTTAGTCGACATGTTTTTAAGTGTACCCTTATTTTGTATGGAAATATTAGTTCAAACTAAATTTGACAGCTCTAATTTACGTCTGTCGCTTTCTTGTTTTATAAGAGAGAAAAAGATACAAAATAGCCTAAAGTTTAGTTTGTACACAACTGAATCAGCACCATTGCATGATTAGCTAAATGACGTCATTCTAAATCCAATATGACGGACTTCCAAAGAGTTCGCACTAGTAATTTTGTATGCTTTCCCATGATATGGATATCAAATGGAAGGGGTTGCTCAGAAGAACACGGAAAATATGTGGTGTTTTTATTTTTTATAAACTACAAAAAATTATTTATCCTTAATTTCCAGTTGTCCCAACTACCAGCCGTTACGAAGCGGAGCAGGAGGAGCTCAGCTCGAGCAGCTTTAGTTCTGCCTCGCGGGCTTCGCTCGACCCACCCTCGTCGCCGACGCCTAGTTGTGGTGGTGACAACCAGCTGCACTTCCCCGGAGACTCCAGTAGCTCGGTATAGAAGAACCGTTCTCATAGGGAACATTGTGTAGTGATGGCTATTACCTATTGTGAACAAGTTAGAATAACTGAAATAGAATATGGACCTCGTCATAATACGAGGTCACATTAAATTAGGTAGCGAAACTACAGATGTGATAGGTACCTACAGATATCTAACACTGTTGATCTTGAAGTCAGCTGCTTTAGTTAAATTACTTGAAATAAAGATTTTTTGTGATTTTTGGTAGTGGCAAAATTTATGGGTTCGCGTCACCGACATCCTAGTCTTGCGCTAGAATGGCAACGCGCGGCGGCCTGTGTAACTATGTGAAACCTTATATGATTATTGCTCGGAGGGTCAATGGCGTTGAAAATCAGAGTAATGATTATAATTTAAATAAAATAAATAATTTTACAAAAACAATTGGTTATTTCAAGTTTTCTAACTTGACTTCTGTCGGCAGTTCCCATGACTGCCTATTTTTTTTCTTACCTATCAGGTCTGCGGAGTTTCGGTAGCCAATTTCAAAACAAACTTTTATCAGTTAGGAAACCGCCAGCCGTAAGTCACAAATCGATTCTTTCCTCGACACTGCAGAAGAGAGCTCACGGAGCCGCTGGAAACGATACCATCACTAAACAATTCGTCCCGCATGTCGGCTATTGTATACGAGTTGTTTTGGACCGCACAGGGAACAACTGACAAACTCTTAGCTTGATCTTCAAACCTCTTCGCTAGATATGGAAACTCGGATCCAACGTGAACAATTAACAGAATTGAGGCCAACAAATTAGGTCGGTAAATTGTTTTGATGAGTGTAGACGTCGCATTGCTAGAGAACGTGAAACATTGCAATTTGAACTTTTTGTCATAGTGATAAAGTTCACATAATCGTGAAATAATAGGTTTGTGTTCAATCCTACGGACTTTTTATACTTGGAATAAAATGCTAAGTCACTATGTCTTAGATTTCTTATATTCCAATGAAAATAATTTATGACTTGATGATATTGAGAAATTGATTACATTTTTAGTGTGGGTACTAACTGTGTATGCTATTATCAACTTTTTACATTTGTAATAAGGTTGATATTGTCTGACATGTTTAGAGAGGTAAGTTGTTGACAATATATAGATTTGTTTGCGAGATTATGAATAAGAACGAATCGAGAAGTATTTAGATTTGGCTTATGCGTGCTAGAAATTGGTTTGGAGAAGAAATATAATTTAATAATCACAATGTTAGAATTATAATTATAGCAATTTATAATGATCTTCATACTTGAATCAATATGTTATTTATATTATTAATATTTGATGTAATTTAGATTTAAGTTTCAACTTCAACTTAAATGTTAGTTTTTAAGCGTAGTTGTCGAAATGTATCAGTTTTTAAAGTATTTAGTGAATCATAACATCTTTTTGTATGCTGGTTGTACGATTTAAATGATTCGAACATCGTTTACTTACTAACTACATCGTCTGATTATGGAAGTGTAACATTCGCATCTTAATAACAATTTAAACTTCTATTCAGTTTTATAATCTGTGCAGTTGAAGATTTGATTACACACTAATGGAAAAAATTAAGGGATAGACAAAAATCCAATTTGTTAGCGAATACTGAAATGGCCGTTTTTTTAGTGTGGATACGGACTTGGAATTTTTTTTTCCGACTTGTCCACCAATAGCTTGTTCATTCAGTTAGCTTCAATTTTTCGTCATAAGATCTCAAAAACTAGAGACCTTCAAATAGCTTTGCTTGATCCGATGCGATCATTTTTAACAATGATACGGCGATTTGAAAATTCGCTAAAAATTTGGTTATTTTTTTGATCCCTTAATTTTTTTCATTAGTGTATTATAGTTCAACCGAGTTGAATTTCTAAACCAGGGATGGGCAAATTACGGAACGTGGGTCAATTATGGCCCGCCAATGGCTTCAATCTGGCCCACAGACGTTTAACGTCAACAATAATTAGCGTGTCGATATTAATACACTCGAAATGTCAAATTTCCTATCGACACAAATTGGTTAAATTGAACAATTTAGTTACCTACCACTATAGCTTTTAAATTTATTTGCTACGAGAAAGTCATTGGTTGAAGTTACGACCGTCAGCATTGATGGTAAATTGCAAAAAAAAATTTTTTTTTAGTCTGGTCCCTCCTGTAAATTTAACTCATTTTTCTGACTCGCGTTCTACAGCGTGTGCCCACCCCAGTTCTAAAATATCTATCCAGAAAACAAGGTCTTCAACTGCATATTAGAATAGAATAATCATCCATTAAACTTCAATATTTGAGATCGTGTGATTCAAACATTGCATTTGTTTACCGTGACTGTGATATGTAGAAATTATAGAGCTTGCGTAGGATAACCGTTGGAAACATTCACCATATTTAAAAAACTCGCAAACCCATGTAGACTGAGATCCGAAAGCCGCCAGACATTACTTACTTTCTTATTAACAAAATTTGTGGGATTTTACGTAACTTTAGCGTCTGATACCGGTAAATCTTATCTTTAATTGTTATGTTTTTCCTCATAGGAGTGAATAATTGTATTCTTTCTGAGCGAAATAAATTTTCTTAAACCTTAAATAAGCCGTCGGGCCAAGCTAGCAGGTATGCGTACGTTCAAAATGCTAAGTTAGTATTAACATCATGATGGCTTAGATTTCTTATATTCGAATGAACATGACTTGACAATATTGGGAAATCGATTACATTTTTACTTTGTGTACTAACTGTGCAACTTTTTACCTTTGTAATAAGGTTAATATTGGTGCCGATTCCCTTGTTCAATAACTAAACTAAAATTAAAGAATCTCTATCTTTTACTAAAAGGCAGTGCGAGAAAAGGATGGTTATAACCATGATCTAAGCCTACGTGTACCCTTAATTTGTATGGAAATATTAGTTCAACCTAATTTGACAGCTCTAATTTACGTCCGTCTCTTTCTTGTTTTATTAAAGAGAAAAAGATAGCAATAGCCTAAATTAAGTTTAGTTTGTGCACAACAGAATCGGCACCATTGGCTGACATATTCAGAGAGGTAAGTTGTTGACAATATTTGAGATCATGTGAATACACACAAACATTGCATTTGTTTACCATGACTGTGATATGTAGAAGTTATGTGTATAGTTCAAAGTACATACTAACACCACTCAACCCCACACATTTTGTTAATCAGAAAATAAGTAATGTCTGGCCGCTATGGGATCTTGGACTAATATTCTTAGTTTAAATACTGATTAGCGGATTCTAAATTCAAATGCTCCTTCTCCATAGAAAATTTTGAATTACGAACCCGCTTATCAATGTTCATGCTTATTTTTTTTACAAATAAGGTCCATTATCTGTTATGAGTCAGAAGACTATTACACTCGCATATTTCGTTATTCATTCTGTTATTTATACATTCCATGGGGTCTTAATATGAGATCTAATAGACAGCCAGTTGACGGAACTAAGTTGCTATTTAACCGATTGCGCAGTAATGATAGGGTTATTCAATAAAATGTAAGCTTGTAACAGGCAACACTGGCAACTGATGGCGATTCAGAGCTCATATTAAGACCTTAGATTCATGAAATAGTTTGAAATGTTTAATACTGTTTGAGAAGTTCATTCTTTGACTTCAGACCACGGAATACAGTCCTCATAATGAGCAAAACCGGTACATGGTGCACATCTCACCCATACGCACAAAAAGTTTTGGGAACACATTCATTGTGCGTATAACTAAGGAGTGGAATTCCCTGCCAGTCTGTGTTTCCTGATAGCTACAACCTGGGAGTTTTTAATTCAAGAGTGAATAGGTTACTTCTAGGCAAGCGTGCTCCATCTTCGACCACATCATCGCTTACCATCAGGTGAGATAGTGGTCAAACGTGAGCCAATTAATGATAAAAAAGTATAGTTGTGGCCCAGTGGCCCAGGCCCTTTCGCCTATAAAATAATAGAGTGAACTCGAGAAAATACAGAACAGTTTACTATTTTATGATGAGAATTGTCAGTGTTTTGTTTATTGTTGTATTGTAGTTTCTATCTCGGTATTTTTAACCGACGCAAAAAGGAGGAGGTTCTATGTTCGACTGTAATGTATGTCCACCGATTTCTCTGTCAGTTGTGGACCGATTTTCAAAATTCTTTTTTTATCCAACAGGGTATACTCCAGAGGTGGTCCCATATAAATTTTATCGAAATTGCTTTAGCGCTTTTTGAAAAAATCAACAAAAAAAAATGTGTATACGTAGATGACGTTTTGGTCTCCTCCAATTACGAGTATGTTCAAATTCCATGTTCCATGATAATGGGGTTATCAATTTGGACGTAACTTTAATATTTAGTTTTAGTTCTGGGGTATAACACTAAAAACTGAAAAAACTTTTTACAAAAAAAAAATAAACAACCTACTTCCAAAACAGAAAATACACTTAAATTTGAAAAATAACTTTAATTTTGGAAGTCGGTGTCAGTTACCGGAGAAATAAAACACAAACACCGACTTCCAAATTAAAGTTATTTTTCAATTCTAAGTGTATTTTCTTTTTTGGAAGTCGGTTGTATTTTTTTGTAAAAAAGTTTTTAGTGTCTGTATTTTACAGTCTGACGTCAAAGAATAAATTGTCCCAATGAAGGTCATCATCACAAAACCTACGTAACGTATCGGATTAGAGTAGGACCAAATCGCTTCCGCCAAACGTCTTCCTTATTTAGAAAGAAAGAAAGAAAGAAAGAAAATTTACTGATTCCTAGCAACAAAAACTTTCCACTGGCTTTATGAACGTATAACTGTATTTATTTAATTTATGCCTTTTTCATGCTGTATTCGAAACTTAAATTGTGGTTATAATATTGTCAACTCGCAGATCAATGAAGTAATTCAGTAACATTTGAAAATAAACATTGACAGCTTGAGCATAAGGTTGAAGTTGGTATAACAATAAATTTTCCGATGGTCTAAGCTATGCTTCGTACTAACAGTATGAATAAGGTCACAGTATTTTCGTTAATCTAGTGACTAAATATTAGTAATAAAGTTTTGGTAACAGAGGGTTTTACTGAGAGAAAATTCAATCAAAATAGCTGTTAATTTTTTTAACGAATATAGCAGAGAAATGGTTTTTTGTATGATGTTGGTGATTTTAGTTAATTCAAGTTCTGATACCTAAAGAAAACAGACTAACATTAGCATTAAGAATGATATATAGGGTGTAACGGAAATGTGTGGTCATATTTTAAATAAGTACTGCTTCTGCCCATAAAAATAAACCATTTTCTTCAAGAAAGTAATAGTCAATTCCAAAACAATATTTTGGACCACTTATATGGTATTCGTCAAACTTAAGGCGCTATTAGCTGCCAATGACCTTGAGTGGCTAGCTTGCGTGTTCTGTGCTGAGCTCACGTAACGCGTCGTACATTCACCCAGTAATAGGACTCGCCCATCAAGGAGCGCTGTCCGAAATTAGACTCATTATTAATTTATTACACATAAAAGAACAGGTATTAAAACAAAAAACTGAGACTAAATTAAAAATAATTAAATTTTCTTTAAAATGGTGAAGATTTCAAAATACGCTTTATAGTATTTGCGTGATTCTCAACTTACAAATAACTTTACAAATTAATTACACTATGTTATAAAAATATAATTTCAAATATTCTCAGATCAAATTATGACGGAAATTGTCTAGAGTAACATATATTTTTTTCAAAGAAATAAGACTAGTCGTTTAGACGTGATGTTCAATTAAAAACCATTAAAAGTCGTATAACTGCCCCTTAATGGCGTGTGGGAATACCACTGACTTCCAAACTGACAAATAAGTAGGTACCATACAACGCTTTTTTTTTTTGGGTGGGAAATCATCCAATTACTTCTCCCGCTCTGGGTGAAGCGGGAGGGCATGTCAGACTTTTACTGACTAAAACCCACCCCTGTTCCTTCCTTGCCTGAGTGCCCAGAGCGCGGTAACTCTGTTTCGAATTTATCCGCAAAAAATATTCACAGAGCTTCCACACAGTTGTAAAAATCATTAAATGGCCTAAAGTATTGTCGACTTGACTGTACCTGCGCGCAGTTGCACTCGCAGCTAACTTTGCACACGCCATTAAGTTTGACGTATACTGTACCAATTTGGATCAGCTGATGATAACTTTGTAAAGAGTCCAGTTTTTTTTTGAAATTGACTTTGGTTTCCTTGAAGAAAGTTGTTAATTTCCATGCAGAGAGTCAGTAACGCAAGACAATTGTTTACGGTCATATAAACGTACGTAGTATATAAAGTAGGTACCTACGAACGGGGTGTATAGGAACGAAGAGGTGAATAGAAATAAAATTTTGAGCAGGATTTTCACTATGATATCCTAATATTGGTTACTAGTAAAGCATCGGTTTAGTTTTTATAACAATTCATGAATAAATCGGAGTACTTAAATGCTACAAACAATTTCTAAATAACGTGAAAGCCGCTTCAAAGTTTTGTTTCTATTCATTCCCCCCTAAGATAAGATATGATCACCCATTTCCGTTACACCCTGTATAAACAAGTGAACTTTATAATATTTATCATTCTGATTTATCACAACCAAGAGCGAGTTTATTATTATTTATTTTTAATAATAATAAATAACATCAAATTTGTAATTGGATAGCGATAAACATTTTAGTAAGTACTTATTTGTTTATATTGCTGTTTATTCTAGTTGTGTAGTCCTTTGGGATATTTAATACAGCTAATATTTCTATGGACCTGTTAGAGAGGGCTAATACAAGCCATTGGGCAAAAGAAGTTGGTGGAAGGCCTGTAACATAAGCCCCTTTTCTCCTGCTGCGATTAACTAACACTCAGTACCCAATGTACCGACCCAAAAGTACGGATACAGCGGTTAAAATGTGCCGGTACTTGTGAACTATCTTACTACTGTTAAAAATGCGAAAGTTTGGATGGATATTTGTTACTCAATCACACCAGAACGGCTGAACGGATCTGGGTGAAATTTGGCGCAGAGATAGTCTGGAATAGCACATAGGCCACTTTTTATCCCGGGAGTATGTTCCGTGGGATAATTTTTGAGTTTCACGCGTGCGAAACCGCTGGTGCTGGCACTAGTTGTTTTTAGAGCGTGTAAAACTGGGCTTAAATAATAGGGAACGTGCACGGTGCGTAGTATGTGCCATCATACGGAGTAAATTCGAAACTTTTACCCTATAAAAACTTGTCATTGACATCTCCGTGTCATATATGTATACACACACGCATCATGCACACATGCAGCACGCGTAACGTAGACTGCCATCTATTGAGTGAAATCCGCAACTTGTACTGTAGAAATACTTGACATTGACATTTATGTGGCGCCCTCTATAGTTCCTGCACGCTCCCTATAGTGGGAAAACACAGCGGTTGTTTGGTAGTCCATAGATATTTTAGCTGTGTTACAATTATTTTGTTAGGGTAGCATAATGGGTAGATTGATATAAAAAGATTTTTATATGAAATTATGTATAATTAGATTAATTAGCGAATGCGTGTGTGTTTATGAAACTCCCAAAAATTAGACTGACATAAAACATTTTGTATTTCACCGGTTTAGATTTTGTACTATCTGAAACTTTAAACGAAATACTAGTTATTTTTGGGATTTCTAATATTTGTTTCGTATAAGTAGGTAATAATTATAATATTCGTGATGATTTATGTATTTCTTTATTATGTACTTTTCGAATTGCGTTTTACTTATAATATAATACACACATTTTCTCGATTATCACACACTACAAAATAGGGTAGTATTTTCTTTAATAGTTGTGTAGAAACTTGCATAAATAATGCTTATCACGCATTTTATTATAGGAACATTTTTACAGCAGATTGAAGGCACATTAATATCGATAAAAATATATCTTTAATTGTTTATTATAGCGAATATTGTATAATTAGAGTTTGAAGTTATTTTCATATTATCTGAAACTTGACGAAATTGGCTCAAGTTACTATTTCAGTGTGGTAGATTCTTTAACGCACTAGAGGCTTTATAACCGAAGCTTTCATCACTAACTGTGTTCCAAAAAATCGGGAACTATATCATTATAGAAAAAGTTGTAACGTAGTGTATTTTATTATCATAAGAACTTTATTCTCATGGTCCACACGGTACAGACTTGGTACAAACTTTTGTCATATAAACAAAATTCCGTAGAAATCTACGTAAGTCTGTATCGTGTGGACGTACCTTAACGCACTTGTTTGTCGTATAGGTTTTTTTTTGTCTAATCGATGAACGCCGGCTGCATGGACGAAAAAGTGTCCCGTTACGCTCATTGTACGCATGCGCCGCATCTATATTTCATCAATGTTTTGTTATGACGTTGTTGTTGTCACGTTAAACTATCGTCCGTAAACCAACTACAGACAACCAATTTTTTTTTATAAGTGTGAAAGGTACAGTTTGATACAGTGCTGTTTAATAAAACAAAAAAGATATTGTCTACTAAACTGCATTTTTAGAATCAATTAAGTTGTTATTTACTCTATATCTGTCTTTATTATTTTATACTTGTGAATTTAATATCACTTAAATGTATCCGACTGTACCTGTAAAAGTATTTTATTCTTTTTCATGTCTGTTGACATTATTTTGTTTGCAATCGAAAGTAGTCTTGTTTTCCAGGCCATAAAAGGTAGTCAGTACTGTAAAATTATTGTAGGTTTTGGTAGTGTCAAAATTATATTTTTAAACTGATTATTCAAAAATCAATAGAAATTCGTGAAGAGTGTTGTAATAGATGTTACTGACGGGAACGACTCCGTTTATTAAGTTTTAGTAAGTATCAATTAGAATGAAAATTATTACAAAACAATTACATTTTTGACGGGCAAAGTGAAAAATTAAGGTTTAATTTATTTGATAGATCTAACTAACTAGCCTATTTTGTCCTGCTGCTGGGTAAATGCCTCTCTTTCCCTCTTCCACACAAATCTGTCCTTTACTAGTACGGGCCAGTTTCTTTGGAAGGAGTCGAGTATGTCCCACCATCTTAGATTAAAGCTTGCCAAAATTGGAATGACTCGTTTTGGTTATTTGCTACCAATAGTTGTGGGTTTTATTCCTGTCAGTGACTAGCCTAAAATCAGAGTAGAAATAGCCAAAATTATGAAAATTGCGTGAATTCACAGAAGTGACAAATTAATGTTTTTGGGAGAGAATTATTGTGATGGTTGGATGTGATAAGGCTATAAGTTAGCTAGCCGTAGACATATTTACAAATGTAAGCTAAATTCCTATATTTTATTAAGACAATTAGCATGTAAAAGTTTACGTTTGTAAGACATGAATACCAATAAATCGATTCTCAAATAATTGTTTCTTTTTTATAGAAAAGTTATTATTTATTACTAGGTTCCCCCTCCCTCCTACTGTTCCACTGCTGGGCAAAGACTCCCTGCATTGTTTCCAATGGTCACGATGTTACGCTTCTGCTTTTCAATTCTTAGGGTTGAACTAGTCGCGGGCTCGAACGTACAGCTGGTGGGCGTGGCCAAAAAGCACGCTGTCTCACCTGGCATCGTGTCCGACAGAGACAGTATCAGTGGTGTGTGTGATGTCTAGTTCGCATGCACACAAGCACCGCTGCAATATTCCGAACTGAAACGACCGCGCAAATAATTGCGAAAAGTCCTTTGGAAAATTGAGTTCTACGAAAAAACCACTGCATAAATCAATTACAATAAAAACTTTTTGACAAAAAATACAACCGACGAAAAAAAACTAAAAATCAAAAAATAAATTAATCTTTTAAGTCTTGAGTATTGAGCTTATTTACCTACATAAAATATCAAATTTTATATAAACTAATTTTGAGTCGGCGCCAAACAACAATCTCATTACCTATTATATATCTAAAGTTTATATGTAGGTACGTATAACTGAAGAAGGCTAGATGTGTTATATTTGATTACTAGCTGTGCCCGCGACTTCGTTCGCGTGGTTGTCGAGAACAAAACAACGTCGTTTAGATAAGAGTATATCACCTTTTTGATGATTTAGATAAGAGTCCTGACTTTGGTATAGTTGATTACGTTAATGCTTCTCTATATACTATGTTAGCGGTGGAATTACCCGGAGCATATACAAAAAGGTTGTTTGGGTTGCTAACACGTGATAGAGAAACATAGAGTTGGCCGTGTGAAAAACAATCAAAAGTAAGGTCTACACCCGCAACGGATAACGTCTGGCCTTGGGCTTTATTAATAGTCATAGCGTAACAGAGGCTTACAGGAAATTGCACACGTTTGAAAGTAAACGGAAAATTATTGGGGATAATGGGTATCCTGGGAATGAAAACAACATCACCGGAGCCGCAACCTGTTAAGATTTCGGCTTCGATGACATTTCGTTGGAGATTTGTTACTCTCAACCGAGTTCCATTGCATAGTTTTGGTGGGCTTAAATTTCTGAGTAGAATGATTGGTACTCCGACTTTTAAATAAATTTTGTGTGCTGGAAGACCTGGTGTATTTAGAGAGTCTAAAAACTCTACTGGATAGTGGGTGGCATCTCCTTCTTCTAAAACCGTGTTAATAGATAAATATTCCCTACTTTCTCCAGAAACATGTACCAATATTTGAGAATTTATTGCTGCTGCTTGGTCGTTGCGAGGTGCCAAAATAGCTCGTTGGCATAGCCAAGCAGCGTCATGGTTCGAGATCTCTGATGGATCTCCGTATACAGAGGAAATGAGTTCCTGCTGTGAGGCAACAGAAGAACACAGGCTTTCGACTAAAGTTACTTTACCTCCTTCTTGAGTCGGGTATGTGCCGTTACCAATTTGAAGTAGTAAATTTGAGAAAACCTGCGCGTTTGCGTCACCTCCCAAATATGCTCGCATATTAAAGCTCAAATTAGTTAATATGACACTACGCCATAAAATAGAGCTCTTTAAACAGGCACCTATTTCATCGGCCCTCGTTCCTCTGGGTATTATAGGGAGTGTCTGCCTGAAGTCTCCACAGAATAGCACCGTTAAGCCTCCCATCGGTCGGTCATTTTGTCTTATATCTCGCAACGTTCTATCTACAGCTTCCACAGCTTTACGATTTGCCATCGTACACTCGTCCCAAACGATAAGGGCGCAATCGCGTAAAACCCTTGCTTTATCACTATTGCGAGACACGTTGCAAACAGGGTTTTCTGTGCGGTCCAAGTCGATTGGTATTTTAAATGTTGTATGTGCAGTTTTTCCTCCTGGTAATAAAGTGGCAGCTATTCCTGAGGAAGCGACGGCAAGGGCAATTTTGTTTTGGCTCCTTATTTGAGCCAAGATAACTTTAGTGAGGAAAGTTTTACCTGTTCCACCAGGTGCATCTAAAAACAGCATTTCTCCTAATGAATGTTCTACACTACAGCATACTCTATCAAAGATTTGACGTTGTTCTGTCGTCAAATTTGAACAGCCATTTCGCAATATTTCTGCTAACTCTTCGGGGTTGTAATTTATTTCAGATGTATACTCCCTATTAATTCGTTCCCCACCAACTGTCGGTGTCGGCAAGCCGTATTGACTGAGGGGGTTCCCTCCTATACTTGTAACTATATCTTGTATAGCCAGCAAAGCCCTATTATGGCAGCTTTCACGTACTTGGTCAGAAGTTTCACTATTTATATTTTGCTGTCTCAAAAAATCTTCGGCAAACGCGTCTTTATATTTTTGCCACAACTGCCCAGCGTCCGATAGGCCACAAAATGTCAACAAAATGGCAAATAAATGGCGCAAACGATGTGGACTATCACTGACGCATGCTTCGGCTAAAGCATCATCCCAATGCTGATCGCCATCTAATAAATGCCGTGCGCGGCAAGCAGCTTGAAATGTGGGATATTCTATATCGTCCACTTTGCGGAGCTCAGCAAAAGAAGTAGGTCCTCGCACTGTGTGAAGAAGAAGGCGTAAATAATAACACTCTGCATTATTTGGGTGCACCGTGTATACTCTTCCAATCACGTGTTCTTTAAAAATGCCGGACTCGCCTTCTACAGCAGTTCCACGTCTCCTGCGATTAAAAACACCTTGCTGCTTGTTATAAGTATAATAATGTGGCACTTCATTGTACAACAGAGACTTAGCGAAATTGTCTCTTTCGCAAAGGCGAAAGAATGCGAGCAAGGTGGTTTGTCTTGGGTTGTTCATTCTTTCTGCCACATTTTCTGGCTGAAAGTAAACTCGCTGCCCGCCTTCCAGGTGCACGTCAAGATGGATGACTGGCGGATACCTTTCATGAATAGGGAAACTCAAAATGCGCCAAACTGCCTCCGAAGAGCTTATGTATCGGCCAGATTGATACCTTGTCACTTCATCAAATTGGTTGTTATTTCTTAGTGCTATCATGGCTTGATCACTACCTTTATTAACATATTTACATATATATTTTATAGATTCGACGCTATTACAAATTTCAACATTAATGTGTGCTTGAAAAGCGTTTGACAAAACTGGAGAATACGGTACCACCCAACTATTATTTAGAATTATTTCTTGTCCACGGAATCTGACAGTAGCTGTGAAACCACCTTGTGACGGTGATCTTCGCCGGTATTGCGGATACCCATTTTCCCCAGCCATAGTTAGTTCTTTCAGTGCTCTGGGGTATTTTTTTGAGCATTGACCATCTTTCATGCACGGTGATTCCCTGTTTAAGAGGCCACATGGTCCGTGAACCATATGTGTTTTTACTATGTCATGCAAAATCGGATCTGCATTATAGTCCGGAAATTCTGCACTTATGACACTGTCTATAGCATCGGGACGAATTTTTTCTTCCAGCCACAGAAGAATGTGCGCGTGGGGTAAACCACGTTTTTGCCACTCGACGCTATACATAAAACAAAGAGTTGAACCGAAAACTTTCTCCTTTGTAAGTAGATTAATCAAGACTTTGAGTTTTAAATGAAAAATCCTAGCAATAATGTCATGTCTGTCGTATGACGCCTGTCCTGTGAGAAGTGCCTGGCAAATCTCCGTCCACTTTGGATTTGTTGTAAATGTTATAAAAAGGTCCGGCCGGCCGTATTTACGGACGTAACAAAAAGCATCTTGCGTTCGTTCGTGCATATACCGCGGACCGCCTGTGAAACTGGATGGCAAAATAACCAATCGACCCAAGTTTTCGACGTTATTATCTGATTGCATGGCGTCCCGCAAGTGCACGTATTCTTCAGCGCGTAACCGTCGCTGGTTAGTGCGAATATACACTAAACGTTCAGTTTCTATTTTTGCGTACATGTCCACAATAAATTGGCTGAACAAACCACGAAATCGTTGCAAATATACGAAACTGTTTTGCCTTATTTGTAAAAGGTAGGAATAGTATTGTTGAGCAGATATTTTTTTTTGATAATTAGTGACTCTCGTAGTAGGGTTCACTTGGTACAGCCCAAAATTGTACCCATCTTCACCATGACAATAAATTAGTGGATATTGCAGGGCGTCGTAAGCTCGGTGGGTTTCCAAAATGCGTTGAAGGCGATCGTCGCGTGTACGCAACACGATATCACGTCTCTCACACTCCTGGTCGACTAAAACAACTGCAACTTCATCTGCGACGGGTGCATTGTGTCTTCCACGGTGTTCACCCACAGGACGTCTATCGGCACTTATAACAATTTTGAAATCATTGCTGCCTTGTGGAATTGACTCCAATGCAGCTTTGAATTCACGAACGTACTGGTTAACGTGATGCAGCAATTCTTGAAGTTGACCCAAAAGCTCAGCATTGAGCTGGGGAAAATTGTGATTTCTAACATTGAGCTGTTGCGTGTAATCGGATACAAAATAAATTTGGAGAAATTTGGGTTCATTTTCTGGCAGCAAAGATCCAATAAGGTGATAAACTTGACCTTGTACTTTGAAGGTTGGCATGAACGGTCCTTCCGTTATTTGTTTTGCCCCAAAGGAAGTCATTTGGAAAGCACTGTTATATAAACGAATATTATCCAAAAAACGGTTCGACTGGGGATGATCGCCATTCAGGAGACTTTTAAGTAAGTGTGGTGGATCTTGGAAATTTGGAAGAACAATTTTTCCATTTGAGCAGCACATTCCATCTGTCTCTTTCCTCCATTTCAAAGCATGACAAAAATTACAAATTTCTCTCATGTCACCCACGAAAGTAAAGCCAGCATAATTAATTCTAGACGAATATGTGAACCCTGATTTTTCCCTATTGTCCCAAGGTAATAAAATATTTGCATCGTCATTTTCCATGGACTCATCAGCTCCGCTATTTGTTTCTCTATTCATATGGTATCGAGCTCGTTCTATTTCTAGGCGAGATTGACGTTGTTCTGCTGTTTCTGCTCGTCTTAGTTCATCTATTCTTTCCCTTTCAGATGCAAGATAACTTTCATTGTTTCTTTGTACACCTACATAGTTATGTCTAGCTATTTGTAATCGTTCTTCTCTTTGGGAGAGAGATTCAGACTCGCGCGAGAGAGCGTGTCGCTCTCGGTCAGATGACAGACGTGCTTGGCGTTCCTCGATACTCTCTTGAGAACGCAAAGTCGCGGTCCGAGTTCTTTGCGAACTTAAGCGCGACTCCCTTTCTGTGAAAGTCTCTGACTCGCGTGAGAGAGACTGGCGCTCCCGATCAGCAGACAGCCGAACTTCGCGTTCCTGGATATTCTCTTGAGAACGCAAAGTCGCGGTCCGAGTTCTTTGCGAACTTAAGCGCGACTCCCTTTCTGTGAAAGTCTCTGACTCGCGTGAGAGAGACTGGCGCTCCCGATCAGCAGACAGTCGAACTTCGCGTTCCTGGATATTCTCTTGAGAACGCAAAGTCGCGGTCCGAGTTCTTTGCGAACTTAAGCGCGACTCCCTTTCTGTGAATGTCTCTGACTCACGTGAGAGAGAGTGGCGCTCCCGATCAGCAGACAGCCGGTCTTCGCGTTCCTGGATACTCTCTTGAGACCGCAAAGTCGCGGTCCGTGTTCTTTGTGAACTTAAACGTGACTCCCTTTCGGTGAACGTTTCCGATTCACGTGAAAGAGCGATGTGCTCTCGGTTAGCAGATAACCGTGCTTCACGATCTTCTTCCGATTCCTGAGACCTACAAAGTCTCATCCTTTTCGCATTTCGGCTACGCAGCGAAAGGTTAGTTTTTTTTCTTTGAGGCATTTTCAAGGAAAATTAAAGCAATAAACAAAACTAACAACACTTATGACTGAATAGCCTACAAACTTAAAAGAACGGTGCGTCGAACAGTCTAGTGTGACAACGTATCGTCTGTTCGTGGTCGTGACTCAACGAATTGGCAACACTAACTTACTGTATAACGATTGGCACTATTGGATTCAAACTACGAAGTAAATCAAATACAATCTTTACTTCGTACTTCAAACCAATGACCAAAGTTGACCAAACGAAACCAATAAGATAAGATAAGCAAATACTTTTTTTTCGACCAATTTAGAAAATCGATAAACCAAGCAACCAAAGAACTTTTACGACACACGCAAGAACTTTTAAGACACCTAACGAAACCCAATTTGCCTAGTAAAACGGTGGATGTCATCCTCGCGCGGAAAATCTTAACACCGCGATTCAGAAAATGACGTCATTTGCACAACGCCATCTATCGGATTTAGATTTCAACTATCAACATTAGTTCTATTTTTAGTCTTAAGATGTCGTTGCAAGTACTATACTTAATTGCGTAACGTAATATTTTACTTCTTGAACTCACTAAATTAATCATATCTTTTGATAGAGTGAACCGATTTCGATGAAACAAAAACTAAGTTAATCCTCAAGTTGCGTATAATTTTTGTATATAAACATTGTCAGCATTGAATTCGTAGATTTTACGTGATGTGCGCACAAACAAACAGACAAACAGACAAAAATTTCAAAAATGATGGAAATGGGTTCTGTTACTTATCTTTTCACACGCTGGCTATTTTTTGTTTCAATTTCTTCAATGTACAAAAATGACTTTTCTACAGATTTATTATATGTATAGATTTGGCGCCGACTTTTTAGTTTTTTTTCGTCGGTTGATTTTTTTGTTAAAAAGTTTTTATTATATGATTTTTTGTGACTCGCATCATCTTTAAATACTCTGAAGCTAATTTCTAATCCTTCATCATTATTCTTGGCACTGAGTTGATGATGTACGCATCCTTCTATGAGGTTCCTAGGATATTGACCAGTTGAGGTTACCTCCAATATTCCAAAGACGTCTTTTCTTCAAAGTACCTATATTAAGTGGTATCTGTCACTAAAACCAGTTTTTTATATCTAACTTTTATTAAGGAAAGGTATGGTTTCCATCATCAGCTCAGTTTCATGATGTGATGATTCCTAAATGCAAATACCTGATAAAGTTATGAAAAGTAAACAGAAATAATATTCGTGCCCAATTTTCGAGGTTTTCTCTCAATTTTATAAGGATTCCATTATCAAATCCTGATTTCCTTGACATTTATTTATTTATTTAGTACACATACAATTATTTTTACAGGTAAACCCAATGTAATAAAAGTAGTCCTATAATGATAATTGACCAGTCCTAAGCCGTGGCTCAGGGTACCGGTATAAGTTACTTAGAAGACAATACACTAATTGTCACCCTCTGGAATTCCGCCAAAGAGCAGGAAAAAATATCCAAACGCTGAGAGATACTATTCATAATAGTAACCGCCCGACACACAGGTGAAAACTTTAATACGTTTGTACGGGCTACCGGAGTTTTAAACAGGCTATCCCTCGGTCCCAACCGTAGCTTACTGTTTGGAACGAGCAATCCCAACGATTCCAAAATTTGCGGATTATTAAGCATCCCACGAAAAACCATAAAAACATATTTCGCTAGAGCAAGATTACGCCTTACTTCCAACTTATAGTACCCAACCATCCCTATTACAAAGAGAGTTGGGTACATAAGTGGGTAAAACGGGTAGACGCCAAATTGCCTCATGTATAGGTACCGTGTAAACTTGTTCTGCATCTTCTCCACCATCTGAGAATATTTAGTTTCATAAGGATTCCAGATGATAGCACTAGTTTCCAAGACGCTTCGGACCAACGCGTTATAAAGTGATTTCACTGCTGCCATGTTAGTGAAGTCACGGGTTTCTCGCATGACAAACCCAAGATTTTTGAAGGCCTTTTTACACACATGCACAACATGAGCTCGAAATGACAGATCCTCAGAAAAGGTGACCCCAAGATCTCGCACCGACCCCACCCGCGGTATCACGTGACCGCTGATACTATATTCGTGACGTCGGGGTACCACGGCCCGCGTGTAAGACATTATATTACATTTTGTCACATTGAAGTGCAACTTGTTCTCTACACTCCACGCTACCACCCGATCGATGTCACGCTGAAGCTTGTCACAGTGCGCCTCGTTGGTTATCCGCATGAACAACTTCAGATCGTCAGCGAATAATAAGCAGCCAGCATCTTTAACGACCTCCGGAAGATCATTGACCATTATAATAAATTCCAAGGGTCCTAAATTCGTCCCCTGACTTACCCCCGTAAGGGTAGAATACGGGTCTGAAGTGTAGCCTGCGTATTCAACCATTTGCCTGCGGTTGCCCAAGTAACTGGAAAAGAACTTTAGAAGGGCTGGGGTGAAACCAGCCCTCGCAAATTTACTTAAAAGAATATCATTATCCACACTATCGAATGCCTTCCTGAAGTCAAAGTAAGCAACGTCCAGTTGGGCACCAGCCTCAGAGTCCAGTACTGTGGCGGCCTGGTTTACGAAACACAATAAATTCGAATTCGTGCTGCGGCCCTCGCGAAAACCATGCTGCGCGTCGTTGAGCTGTGCGGCTACTTGCGAGTGGATAGATGAACACAACACAGACTCGAAGACTTTAGCAAATGGTGATAGTACTGCTACAGGTCTATATCCACTGACGTCTGAGCTTGGGGCACCCTTTGGTACCGGAGTAACCCTAGTCAATTTCCAGCCGTCCGGATACGAGCATTCACGCAAGAAGTTATTGAACAGATGCATGAGCGGCCGAGCTAGTACATTCCTACAATCCCTAACAATGAAGGGGGGCACCCCGTCTGGTCCAACCGAACGCTTGGGCTTGAGGCGCGCGAGCGCGGCACTCACCTCGCCGAGAGACAGCTGCCCCACGTGAACGCGAGCACCGCGCTCGGGCGCCGTCTGCCCAGCGGCAGCCGCATCCAACCGCGGCGCCACCGCCCCATAGACCGAATGGAAGTAGTCAGCGAACGCCTGAGCGCACTCATGCTCTGGCATCGGCCCACCATTCCCAGCTATTTTCACTTTATTACGTTTCGAACGCTTGCTCCCAATAAAACCCCAAAAAGACCTCGGTTCTCTTACGAATTCCTGCTCAATACGGTTCTGATAATCTCGGTACGCGGCACTTATCATAACTTTGACAACAGAACGCAAGAAAGAAAAATTAATATAGTCGCTGTCTGACCTAGTCTTCTTAAAAGATTTGTGCCAAAAAGCCTTCTGTTTAATATGACTAATAATGTCAGCAGTGAACCACTCTGGGTAACGATAACGAGAACAACCACCCTTGGAGCTCTTTCTTGGAGTGCTATCATCTAAAATCCCGTAAAATATGCCATAAAAAATCCTATATGCTTCGTCGGCATTACTCGTTTCATACAGGGCGCTCCAGTCTACCTCTGCAAGTGCTAAATATAGAGAATGGAAATCCGCCTTGCTATAATTCCATCGCGGTAGGGAGGTAGAAGCCTGCGGTCTAGGACCGCCAGGGCTAGCCGTGACTCGGGCACGACTTATACTTATTCGCAGCGGCGGATGCTGTGGGTCTATACATGATAAACACTCCCGACGTTCCTCGTTTACGACAATATCGGCTTCAGGCAAAGTAGTAAGAACCAAATCGAGAGTACGGTTGTTACAATTCCGAATGTTATTACATTGGCGGAACCCACAGAAGGTGACAAAATATTCATAATAACATTGTACGTCTTGGTTTGTTGAATACATATTAAAATCAGCTACTAAAACAACTTTCTCATAGCTAACACATAACTGCTCCAGTAAATGGAACATATACATATATTCCCTTTCTATAGTTTTTGGCGGAATGTACGCCACACAACACAAAAAGAGAAAAATATTTTGTCTAAATACCGTCGCACATACGATTTCGAACGGATGGTGGTTCAAGCTAGCGTTATCAGGTAACTGTACTCTGCGTAACTCGAGAGACCCGCGCGGGGTGGTGGCCAGCATGACCCCTCCGTGTTTACGACCATCCGCACGGTCACATCTAAGTATAGTATATCCACTCGGAGCCAGTTCACCATCATGTATCGAGTCATTTATTCCAGTCTCGGTTATGGCTACCAAGTCAGCCATTGACCCCACAATATTACTATAAAAAGTTTTTAATTTCGTGCGTAGTCCTCTAACATTTTGGTAGAACAGATCCAACGAACATTTCCTATTACTAGATTGAACCACATTCACATCTTTCGAGCACACCTTTCCTAACGTTTGCGAGTGGGAAGTAGCATACCGACACTGAAAGTCATTCACGTTTCGTCGTTTCGCACCGTGTTCACTGAGAGGAGCAGCCGACGACTGTGCCAGCACTGGTGTCGGTGCGAATCTCGGAGCTTGTGTTCCCCCGCTGCTCACGGGGACGCCTCGGAAACCAGTCTGACAACTTCACTCCCGGGGGCCACGCCGCCGGCGTGTTTATCCGCTCGTTTAAGCTCTCAGGAAAGGCAATTACGAAAGCAGCGTGTCTTGTAGTTTTTATTACACGTTTCTCCACAAGATATTGTTCACAACCTTGAAGCTTATTCAAATAGTTGAGTACGTTTTGTTCCGTGGTGTCCGGTTTAAAAGACCAAGCCTGAACATATTTGAGTTTCTCTACACCTTTCAGCTCGTCATCCTCTTGTCCGCTGCCAGTGACCACTCGCCGTTTGGAATTACGTGGCTTGCGGGCCGGCTGCCAGCCTTCTTCGGAAGTAAGATTTTCAATTGGTCTGTAATTATATCGGACTTGTCGCCTTTCTTGTGGAGAAGTATAATATTGGCTCAAAAGGCTGCCTAACTTAAGTGGGCAGGACATGTCTGTCGCATGCCTGACGAGCTGTGGTGTCCTGACACAGTGACTCGGGGGCCGCGGCAGACCACGAAGGAGATGGCGGGACGACCTGGATGTCTTCCTTAAGAATTGGAAAGAAGAAGCAAAAGATCGTGACCGTTGGAAGGAATCGAGGGAGGTCTTTGCCCAGCAGTGGGACAGTACGGGCTAATAATAATAATATCAATTTCCTTATCTTGCATAGAAAAGTAAATAAAAGATTTTGTAACTGTATAATGTATTTATATTTTTAATATTTAAAACAAAACAAGATACAATAAGTACATTTAAGGCACCAGTCTCAAGTAGTAAAATAATAATTATTTAATATAATAAACATTACTAAAAACGTACACATATAAAAGTATAGTTGCTCATTTTATCACAATAAGTGGAATGTAAGTACATAAAAATACTGATTTTCGAACTGAAATAAATCTTAACGCTTATTTCTATTAAAACACTATTTTATAATATGCTTTCCATACCACTTTCGGTGCCCAGCGCCCAGCATATGGGTCGTAACAATAAATTCGTTTGTGTGCCCATAACCCGCCTGCGAGTACATCGTTATACGTAGCTATAGTTGGCTTGTAAATGATCCCAAGCCAACATTAGCTACATATAACGGGCATGAGCCCAGGACCCGACTAGCGAGTTCAAATCAAAGTATGTTTTAAATTAAACGAATTAAATGAAAGAAAGAAAATGAACTGGGCAGCGAAAGTGTCAATAACATATGCTACTTTTAAACATTATCTGGGGCATGGACGGAATAAATTCCATATCATGTAATAAATACATATAAAGTTCAGATTTACGAGTAAGTGCTGTATAAAACCTAAGGCTCCACTGTACTTAGCATCGGTTCGTGCGAGGCTTGACATATTTACAGCTTGTATATTACACTTTCGTAAAATATTACACTGCGCTAGCGTCTAGTTTTTGAGAAAAAAAACCCTTAAGTTTCAGAAAATTCTACTTAATTACCTAATAAAATTGCCATAGATAATGTAAGAATTTCATTTCTAGGTTGTTTCGTTTTTGTAAATATTGTAAGTTTTTAACTTTAATTCATTTTAAAATATCTGCTACCGCAATGAACTCAAATAAGAAGCAAATAAATAAAAGAAGAACTATTATATATAATACAAAAAAGAAGTACTATTTTTTTGTAAGTACTCAAAGATCATGAGTAACGAAACGTAATCGAATGTAAGTAGCGCGAAACGAACTTTTGACAGTTGTCACTCGTGGTATGTACTCACAGTCGAGAGCGTCTTAAGTAAAAAGGCAATGACAACTTAGGGTGCAAGAGAGAGCGCAGCAAACTCGGGACTTGGGCACCCTGACTCGGACAGGTTAGGTTAGAAGGGGATAGCGGGGCCAAGAGAGCGAGCGAACGAAAGAAAACCACTCAGAAGTATGAAGAGAATGACCTTGACCTTCGGCTTTTTGAACTTTGAAGATGTCTTTGACTGTATTATTGCTTGGAAACGAATTTAGACCCGTCATGTGATCTTCACCCTTAATTTCTCACCAATTTTGAAAAAAAATTGGCAATTTTTTTTCTCGGCACCTATGGTTTTGCGCACTTTGGGGTTTTCAAATTTATACTAAAAGATCTACCCAAAAAAAATACCTACTATAAAAACGCGACCGACGCTAAAGTACAGTGGTTCCAAACCCAATATTAAAGTGGATTCATACTAACATGCGCTAACACTGTGTACTTTTTTAATTTCTTAAAACTTATTTAATATTTTAATATAGATTCTTTCACATAGAGATTCTTGTTTGTGCACAAGATCCATAACATAAATTAACAAACTTTTTTTTCGTAAATGAATTAAGTCCTACAATTACTTTTATTGTAAGTTTATGGACGGAATCTTACAATGAATAAAGATTCAGAAAAACATAATACACCTAATCATTCTTGTTGCATTTGAGCTGCTACAGATTCATAAATAATACTGTCAACTTATAAGTACATAATAATCGAGCTTATTACCTCTTCATATAAACAATAAACCATTCTTGATGTGTGCAAATGTCCAATATATAAAAATCGACACCGATATATTCAGTATGTTTAGGGGCAGTTGTTTAAAATCTCAAAAGCCTAAATCCCCAAAAATTAAAATTTGTTCACAAAAAAAAATAACAAAAAACATTGGTCATTTTGCACAGAAGTCAATAAAAAAAAAAACATTGGTAATTTCGCATAGAAGTCTACCAAAAAACATGAAACATAAACCTACTCCTCATGTCATACACACCGTATACTGACTCTCACAATGAGAACATCATCTTTAAGAAACCCGTTCCTAATAACTTCACTGACCACTGCATACTCTGTATAACCAAACCCTCTGACACAAATCTCTGCTGACGGCTTCCTGAAGGCTATCAACGAAGAGTTTGACATCATGGTGTCTTTCTGGGTCAACTCTGGGTTGTACTGGTTGATCATGGAGAAGGATATGCGTCCGTTGAACGGCCAGTCGAGACAGTCATCGTTTTCCGTCTTCATTAGATGCACGTGAAGAGCGAAACAGTGGGGGTTCTGCGGTGAGATGTTGAGGCGGACGCAGAATCTGTGGAATGAGACGTTTATTTAGATTTTAAAGGCACACAGTGCCGCGCAACCGGCTGCTTATAAACCCGCTTTGTCGCACAAAAAAGCCGCCGACATAGCCGCCTCGGTGCCGCCGCGTGTCGCGCGCTTTGCTCAAGTTTCTGCGGCCAAGTGCCGGTCGCACAGACGCCCGGGAAAAGCCGGCGGCACTGTGTGTACCCACTGCTGGGACTCAGGCCATCTCTCTAGGAGAGGGAATGGGCAAATCCATCACGCGGGTCCTGTGCGGGTTAGTGGATGTAACATGCCTTCGATTGCTCTCTAGTCGAGGGCTTTAATGTCAATAAATAACAAGCTAGGCTGTTTACAAGGTGAAGACGAAAATGAAATCGCGAAAAAAAAAGACAGCTGCCCCATACATTTACGTTTAGTTAAGGTGGATGCGCCAGCGTAGCCCGCGAAATTCAAATTCTCTTACGTCTTTTGCAATTTGCAGGTCAGTGTCAGGTTGTATCTTGGTCAAAATTTGATTCGCGGCCGTAGCAAATGTATTTATAGAATTATAATCATTAAAATCATCAATACATCTCTCTCAGTTAGAATTTATGCCAAATGTCATGATTTCATGAAATACTTACATTTGGTATCAATTCTAACTGAGAGAGTTGTATTGGTGATTTTGACTAAGATACAACCTGACACTGACCTGCAAATTGCAAAAAACGTAAGAAAATTTGAATTTCGCGGGCTACCCTGGCGCTTCCACCTTAACTCGATAAAATGTACTGAACACCTGTTTTTTTTTTGCGATTTCAAGTTTGGTCCTATTGTAAAATTTGTTCATAATGATGAATATTGCCAGTGCATTCATTTATTTTTGCAATGTCGCCTCCATCTTGTAGATTAAATATCATACCACAACAAGTATATCTTACCTGTATCCATTAGGTGACGTATAAAACCCAGGACTATACAGCATCTTGTAATGATCTTTCAGCATCGCGTCCAGCCTCGCCTTAAAGTTGTCTATCTTCCATACATAGTTGCCCATACAGTATCGGAGCAACATGTCATTGTTCTGCTTCATCTTGGCTACGGCGAAAGCTGATAGTTGTTTGGACATGTTGGCTATGACTATGTCTTGTTCGCGGTTCCTTTGTTCTAGGACGACTACTCGTTCATATAGGGCCCTGGAACAGAAGTAAGGTCGATTAAGAGGGAACAGGGGCTGCGATTTTCCATACAAAATGTATTCCCCTGTTTTCTTCTTGAATAATGCCTCTAGAGCAATTTTTTTTTTCATATAGTCAAGGTCTGCTGTTGACACGTCCCTGTCATTTCCTTTGTTTCAGCAACTAATAAATAAAGAAAATATGACCCTCCAAAAATTACAAAAAATGGCCCTATTTTACAGCCGTTCTTAGAAGACTACCAGATAAATTAGAAAAGTTTTTTTCATAAAACATTTAATAGGGACCTATACATATTCTTTCATAAAAATTTGGTGTTAAAAATAATTGAATCGGCTCAGTTTTCGAGGAGAAAAAAGAAGAATACGAAACGTCGATCTCGTCAAAAATTTTGTGTTATAATCGGTCTGCGTTGCAGCTGTCCCTATCGCACTCTACAGGGGCAGGCTTGAGAGGGCACGATGGCAATAGTAAGAAACTATTGCCATCAAATACCTATTTTGAAAATTCCTCGCAGGCCCTGTTCCCTCTTAATATTTTGATGTAGGTAGTAGGGTCATGACCAGAGGTCGGAATTAGGTAGAGTTATTTATGTACTTACACTGATTTAACACAGCGAAAGAATAAAGTGGATATGCCTCAAATCCCGAGATTAATTTTAAAGAGCAGAAAAATCCCGTGACTTATTAAATAAAAAAGCTTTACACAATTTAAACCACTGCATGCGCGATGTTGCCACATTTGTACTTCACACAACATAGCTTGTGAGAAAAAAGAAAACAATAGAGGTTTTTTTTATTATTTATTTGTAATATTGTTGGCCACACGGGATTGTCCATAAGAAATCCCGGGAAGATCCATATTAATATCAACATTTCGATGCAAGTACATAAATAACTCTGCCTAATTCCGACCTTTGCTCAATCTCAACGGAGATTTGCTTAGTACGCAGGTGATTTTATAGTGCACAAGCAAGATTTTATAGCGCATACACGGTTGCATTCGGTTCCTTTACGCTCATAGTCCGATGGGACGGCATTCCGACACAACCGGGGATAAGGCGCAGGACCAATTTCAAAATTGCGCTTAGTTCTTTTAGGGTGTTACCACACGATCGATGAAGGTGGTAGCTTTTTGTGATCCATCGTCGACCATATCATAGCTTACTATCAGGTGAGTTATGGTCAATGGCACCCTATCATAGATAAAATAAAACCGGCCAAGTGCGAGTCGGACTCGCGCACGAAGGGTTCCGTACCATTATCTATAAAACGGCAAAAAAATCATGTCTGTTGTACGGGAGCCCCCTTAAATATTTATTTTATTCTGTTTTTTTAGTATTTGTTGTTATAGCGGCAACAGAAATACATCATCTGTGAAAAATTGAACTGTACCTATCACGGTACATGAGATACAGTCTGGTGACAGACGGACAGCGGAGTCTTAGTAATAGGGTCCCGTTTTACCATTTGGGTACGGAACCCTAAAAAGTAGAAATGGTCTATTCTATTCTATTTTTTTTTTTAAAATGAAGAAATAGCTTACCTTATAAGAGCACTAGTATTATTAAGCGGCGCCGCCGCAGCCTGGTTGCCATCTTTATCAGGGGCCTCCCACAGCGTCATGGCCTCTTGTTCCTTAGCGTCGATGCTCGCGTTTGACATGTCGTTGTTGATCTTCATTTCGGAGTATGCGTTCATTAAGAGCTGGAAATAATTATGTCGAAGCTAGTAAGCAGCAGGGGCGAGATTACAAGATCGTACTTTGACTTTGCTCAACGAATATGAACCTTATTTTTATATGCTTTTTGTCCGTATTCGTATGACCAAGTGTGAACAAGCGTGTCATATCAATTTGAACATTATAGTGACACAAAATATGTTCATTTTCGTAGACGTTTAATAAGCAAAGTCAAAAAGCAATCTGTGAATCTCACACTCAAGTTTTTTTTTTCTAGCCTTATTGAAACATTATACTTTTGGGCAAAGGCCTCCTTCCACTGTTCTCGGTTTTGTATATCCTCTTTCCAATTCTCAAGGAAGTCACCTATGTAAGTCATCCTGTCATCTCCTTCATGGCCAAGTTATATGAAAAAAAAAAAATGTTATAGTAGAGATATTTGTTAGTGACTGGAACTTGTTTTCAAAAAAATAGAACCGACCGGTGTTTCTGGTTTCGTGTCTTCGTTTTTGACACCGACTTCCGAAATTAAAGTTATTTTGCACTTTTTATGGAAGTCGGTTCTATTTTTTTGTAAAAGGTTTTTTTTATTTTTCACTTTTTAGTTGTGGCTCCCCATTAAATTGTGTTAACAGTAGAGTTCCGGTGTCTGTCTCCAAAACTCATCATCAGATCTATATGAAATTTAAATGGGACCATTTCGAAATTCTTTTTTTTGTTCGAAAGAGGTATCACAAAAAAAGAATTCTGCAAATTAATAAATGACGGAGTTATGCCCGAACATACATAATAAAAAAAAAATACAAACATCCGAATTGATAACCTTCTTCTTTTTGAAGTCGGTTAAAAATAATAAAAACATCTTTTTTAGCTGGTTTAGTTCATGTTGTTACTTGGTTAAGGAAAAAATCTCATGGACATTTTCTAAATTCCACATTATTGAGGCCCTGTTTGTGACACGCAAGGCCAATACGCAGAAGTGGACAGTATCAAAAATTCTAAGCTAGTTTTACTATAGCAAACATTTTCGATTGGTGTTTTTTTTCTGTTTTGGTTTATAAATGCCAATTTTATTTTATTTTATCAGTATTATTGCCAGTGTGACACAGACATAGAAACATCTTGGCAATTTCTTTTATTTTTTTGTGTTTCATCATATATGACACTTTATTTGAATTTAGAATTCAAGATCATTATCAAATTTTGGAACAAAAAACTATATCATACCAGACAAAGTTCAAATTCCATTGCAACCTAAACTTTTTGAGGCCTGCCAACTTAAAAATACTCAACGCTAAAGTATACAAGTTCAAGAATTATAAATTCAGATTTGGTGGTTTTCAATCAGCTGCGAATTTGTTGATGAAAGTAAGAGAAAGAAACTCACGCTCATATGCTTCTGCACATCAGTCTGAGCATGGTGATTCATATCTTCCTGGCTGTCAAACGTTATCTTACAGCCCACAGCTTGAAAAGAACATGGCACTTTGATCTCGGGCTGTGAGGATGTCTGCGGTTGGTTGAACTCACAGGCTGCTATGTGGGCGTCTAGGTCTAATGGCGTTAATTTAACTGTGCAACCTAGAAAAAATTATGGTAGTATGGGTATACAATTAGTTAGGTACTATAACAGGTTTACTCAGTTTTTTGCTATTAAAAAAAAACCAATAATGAATAAACAATATAATTCTTACCTTTAGTAGAGAAAGGGCAGTTCATTCTCTGCTCCTGAATCTCACGCTTGGTGTAATTGTCAGGAAATATATCGACCTTCATGCTCAGGTTTATATTGTCTATGGGGCAGTGGCCACTGTTCCTGAAATACGATAATGTGTCTGTGTATTGTAGAAGTTTTCCACACCATAAGTAGGTATTTAGTTAATAATTTCTCAGAATTGATGCCACCAACTGCATCAGAATGCTTGAAAAGTGATTGTTTGGAACTTTTTAATTTTGGTGTTTGAGTTTTTTCCTACATTTTGGTTTAGTCTCTTCAAGGCCTTTATTTGAAAAATTTCATAAGTTGTATTTATCTTTAAAAAAAAAACTTAATCTTTTCTGCAACAGTTTTTAGTAAAAGATGTAGGCTTTTTATTATTTTCTTGGGTTTATTATTTTTAGGTTTTTTTTTAGGTTTATCCTACAAGGCGTAAATACTTCTTCATGCACATTCCTATACAGAAAAGGTAAAATTGGCTAAGAGCCAGCTCCTTCACACAGTCACTTGACAAGCAACTGATGACAAATACACAATGCAGGTGGGTTGGTTTGTATATTTAGTTTTAATTGTTACATTAAATACATAACAGACTCTTTGTGTTTGTTCAAAGTATAACATGTTCAACTTGAACAGCTGTGCAGGCGGAGCAAGTTTAAGAGGAAAGCTATGAAGACATTGATAAGGCCATTGTAATGGGAAGTAAAGTAACTAAGTATACCTTCACAATCAGTCATTTTCCTAGTTTTTTGATGGAATGGCTGTACATTACTTAGCCGAAGAATTTAGAAGTGCTATAATTATTATGACATCTACATAACATCACATCTATATTACATCAATGAATGTTTTGTGTATAAAATGTAAAACTTGTTTACTATAATTATTATGACATCTAATATAAATTATTATTTTAAATGAATAGAATTGTATTTAATTTTATTAATTGCATTATAATCTAAATTTAAATTATTATTAGTATTTTTATGTTATTGCATGGCGCTGTTTTGTAAAAAGGCTATGCTTTTAATAGAATTGCAAATTAAGCTAGTTGGCTGTGACAGATAGACAGTAATGAGACGTAAATGAGTAGAAATACATCAAAGAAACTTTTCATTTGATTCAAACATAAAGGTGGCTCAGAACAGGAGGCCCGTTGGTGCATAGTAGAAAATGAATGTGATAGTGGGGGTGAGAGGTTGGGTTCTGTGCTCTTCACAGCTGCCATTCAATTGAACTATATCAAGTTGTGTTACTAAAATCTGAAAAGAAAAAGTTTGTTGATGATATAATTTTCAGAGCAAAACTTACTGCAACCATGAAGTTATACAGCTTTTACAGAACTTATGTCCACATGTAGTGATGACTGGGTCTCGTAACCAGTTGAGGCACACAGGACACTCATAGCGAGACTCTGGCTGATTACTGAGCACTGTCTCATTCAGTGCTTGTATGCCCATTGGCTGTTGAAAAGAAAACAAAACATCAATTAAATTTGAAATTAACTTGAAAAATCAATTAAACATTTGTAACAAAAGCATCAGTGTTTAACAGACAATTAATAATGCAGTATTATAATTTGGGGTTAAAGACGTGTTAACTTAATTTCAAGGAACGACAATGGAGAACAATGCTGTTAATTATTCTCATACTAATATCAGTTACATGGGTGTTTAATTTACTGATCTCACCATTGACACACCCAAATATATTAATTTAAATAAGTATTGGATTTAACGGTTGGAACTTGACCTTGATCATATAAAAAAGACCTCAATAGCAAATTGCTGACCATGAAAAAGTTTCAGTTCTGTTTGCAAGTTAAAACTTCATAATTCAGTATAATGTAACACGTCGTACTTACAGCAATTCCTTCAGAGGCATCTTTACTCCTATCACGATCCATAATCACATTTAAACTTATTATTAACGTTTATTTAGAACAGTTCTAAAGTAAAAATTGCTTCCAACAAGTGATAAACTGCCAAAGTGCCAAAACAACATTACGCAAATGATAATGACATAAGCATGACTGATGACAGTGATAGATGAGACCAGTGTTGCCAGTAGCAGATTGTCAAATGTAACATGAGACAGCTCAAAAAGTAACATTTTCACGAGAATAGTTACATTACCTTATAGAGGAAAACGACACTAATACTCGGTCGAAGTTATTGAATTGTTAGTGAATGTCATGATTTAATGAAATAGTCGTCATAGTTTTTGCGGTTTATCCTGGCACTTCTCCTTTTTGTATGTTGATCAAAATATGATTCGCGGCCGTAGCGAGTACTTATTTACGGAACTGAAATCATTAAAATCATCAATACAACCTTCTAAGTTCCTAATGATGCATGGAATGACTATTTTATGAAATCATGACATTTGACATCAACTCCAAATTTCCAATTGAGAGAATTGTATTGATGATTCTAATTATTATAAATCTATAAATATATACTTGTTATGGCCACAAATCATATTTTGACCAACATACAACCTAACACTGACCTGCAAATTGCAAAAACACGAGAAAATTTGAATTTGGCGGGCTACCCAGTACATTTCACCTTGTCCTAAAAGTAACGTAAAAGTAACATTTTGATCGTCTAACATGGAGGTAACATGAGAGGGTCAAAAGTAACGTAAAATGTTACAAAAGTAACATTCTGGCAACGCTGGATGAGACATATCGTTTTGACAGCTCTTTGATATTATTTTAGCAACAGATAAAAAATGAATTCGAGATACCTACAAAACAGAAAAAAATGTTGAAAGTGTTTTGAAATGTTAGTTTTTAATTATTATTTTTGTGATTTGTGGGCCTTCTTGATGAATGTTATAGGTATTGGCAAAAATGCACTCCAGCAGGGAGTTCTAGCCTCTGTTGTTGTTTGCAAATTATAAACATACGCCTACAGGTGGATTGATCGCATATGTAGTGGTAGCGCAAAAAAAAACCGTATCTTCATTACGGACGGGTATGGCTGGTGCACTTCGCATTCTGCCGAATCCAGCAACCTTTATTTTAACTGGTCCAGGGTTCATCTTCCAGCCAGAGTTGCGGGAGTGATCGAAGGAGTCACCGTGGCCCTAGCACAGGCAATTGAAGGAACACGAGTGGGTTTTAGTCAGGAAGGTTTTGACACACCCTCCCACTCCATCCAGAGCGGGAGAAGTTATTTGATGATTTCACACCCAACAAAAAAAGGGATCATCTTGTCCGGACCAATATACGCTGGCAATAGATACTTACCCTTTATTTGTGGGGTTGGGAAATCTTCCAATGACTCCCGCTCTGGGTGGAGCGGGAGAGCGTGTCAGACTTTTACTGACTAACCTCTTCATACCGCTAACCCCCTTCAGGTACCTTACTTTCTACTTCTGCGCAATAACGGTCAGCGCTAAAGTTTCACTCACCGTTCGCAGGCCCGCGCCTACGGTAGCCGGAGATCGGCTTGCGACCCCCGACGCCCAGGGCGTCTCCTGCGGCGGCTGCTGCTCGGGGCGTGAGGGCGACTCTGTTCAGTCTCCCTTAGCCATTCCACCTCCTTCTTAGCGAGCATTACTGTTTCGCAGAAGGAGGCGACTGCTTCCCATTCCCTCTCGCTCCGTACCATGGTCTGGACCAGGGCCGGGCGCAACAGGTCGCCGATAGCCTCTACGACGACACGGCGGTGCTCCGCCCAAGGGGCAGAACGCTACCGTATCCTCGCACAGTTGGTGACACCGGACACCCGGGCGTTTCCTCCCGCCTTATCGGACACAGGAACCTCCCGAAACAGCTCCGGTGAAGACCTGCGTCAGGCGGAAAGTGAGGACGCCCTGGTGCCTCTTCAGCCACTCCTCAAAGAAGGGCCTTACCGCCACAATTATGGCGTGTACTGGCGGCAATACATAATAATTCCCAAAAAACACAAAACTGTGGAAATCGGAAGTAATTTAAAAACTACGAGTATCAAAACGTGCATTGAACTTCTAAACATGGGACATTCCGATCCGTCACCTAGGTAGAAAATACTAGTTGGTTAACGATTTCATTGTATGCTAATGTGTTTGAAGAGGCGAGACCACTGCTCAGATATCTATCTTCCAATGGTGTTGCGGTGTCAATAACCGTTATATTCGTTAGTTAGTAACTATTGCCTTCAGAATTAGTGAAGGCGCCTTTTGAAGTTGAGACTTTCTAAGATGATAAGTACGTGGAGATATCAAAACTGATTTTGGTACCAGAAACTACGACATATTCTACACTATACCTTATCAACGATCGTAGTTATTAGTTAGGTTAGGTTTACCTACATTCTTTTTCAATAGCTGCCAATTTGGGTGGTCCAATGTACGAATACCTAGAGGTACCTCTGTAAATTCTTGTCGAAATGGTTTTTTAACACTAGGAATGTGTGACGTGTTATTATGCACCAAAACTATCAATTATTACAATTGAAAGCATGATCTAATAATATCTAGCCAGCTATGCTTAAAATTAGCTTATCCCTGTTATTAACTTGTCCGTTCTATAATATTTACAGTGTTTTACACTAGATTGTAGACACTTATTTAGAGTAATTAATACGTACAACTGTTTTATTACACCACGTTACATGTTGAAAGTAATTAAAAATGTTACATTTTCGCGTAGATACGTAATGTTATAATGTGTAATAATACCATCAAATTAACTGTAGCGGCTTCTCTGTAGAGAACTGTATTTAACATTTATTTTAACTTTATCCATTGCTGGGATTCTTTAGCAAAATCATCATTTTAGGCGAAAGACGTCCACTGCTGGATGTAGTTAAATTACAGTGGCTGGCCCTGTGCTTCTCGTGTGCAGTGTATTCCCGAGATCTCCACAGGTCATCAAAAGAGTACGACCTCATCAACGTCAACGCTTACCATTCGGTGAGACAGTTCTCAAACGAGAGAATATTAATTAAGCATGGTAATAGATAATGCATCGTGGGGATAAATTGTGTCCCATGTCACTGGCCTCATATTGAATCTCGACCGTAATGAAGGATTCCAGGGAGTTAGAATTCTAAATGCAATGAGGGATTCAAGCAAGCCCGAGGCAAAGACTAGTATCCCCGAGAAGCATACTCTACCTTTCACACCTACTGCAAGATAATTCAAAGCAAGCCATGAGGAGTGTTGGCTGGTAACCTCAAGCGGTGCTGGTCGGCCCCCGCGAATAATTAGTTGATGTTCAATATTCAAATTACATTTAATAATGTAATTTTAAAATTGAACCTCAACCAGCGGATTATAATGAAATTCAGTACAATATTAATGCCCGGCTACAGCCAGCAGCAGCAGGGGTAATAGTAATACGTGGTAATAGTGATTTACCTACTTTAGATTAGGTTTACATGACATATGATTTGACGTCTTGGAGCAGGCGGTGTGAAAAATATTTTAGTCACTGGCAGGCGAAGAAGTTCAGAGGACACAGTGGAGCATACGGTGGAGGTCTGCCCCGCTTGGGCGGAGCACCGCCGTGTCCTCGTGAATGCGATAGGCGGCGGCGACCTCTCGCGCCCGGCCCTGGTTCAGGCCATGGTACGGAGTGAGAGGGAATGCTCGCGAAGGCGGAGGCGGGATGGGTGAGGGAGGCTCAACAACTGAGTCGCCCTCACGCCCTCAGCAGCAGCCGCCGCAGGAGACGCCTGAGACGATCTCCGGCCACCGTTGACCCGGGCCTGCGGACGGCGACGGGGCCCGTCATGGCCAATGCCTGCCCAGGGGTTGTGGATAAATTCGAAACAGAGTTACCGCGCCCCTGGGCACTCAGGGCAGGGAAGGAACAGGGGTGGGTTTTAGTCAGTAAGAGTCTGGCACGCCCTCCCGCTGCACCAAGAGCGCGAGTTGTCATTGGATGATTTAACACCCCACAAATAAAGGCGAAGTATAGTTATAGCTACATACTCGTAGTTACGACGACCAATGATACCGCATACGTTTTTTATACACAACAGTGGATTACCCCAACCAAGAGTTGTGTGATCTCGACCGGTATTTACTGGCCGAGAGCACGGAGGACCAATACTAATGTGTCGGCTCACAAAGGAACACCATTTATATACAATACCCTTCACCAGGTAGGTGAAGGGTTACCTGCTTTGGTAACAACAACAGCTAGCGATTGTTTACCATAAAATGTCATATTTACTATGCCAAGTTCATGGTCCAGTAATATACTAAGGATTCCTTGGCTGGAACTGCTTCTTTAATAGCTACGAGTATGTTGCATAACTTCATACATATTCATTCGCAGGTACTTGAGCCCTTAAGTTATTGTCAGGAACAGGTCTTCTGTGAAGTTTGTGGCCATGGACATGGCCCACGTATTTGTTTGATTCTATGTGTGACTTTAAGTCTCCTGAGTTACTGGCTGTAGGATTCTATATGTACGTTGACATATTGGCATATTTTATTCGTATTAAATTGTAGGTCAGCAGTTTACTTGTATTTGATTTGCAACACAAGACACCGCAGCTCACATTGAATGTCCTAAGCATGCTTACCGTTTTAAAAACAAAATTATAGACGTTCAGATGACCACTGACTTTTATATTGATCCTTAAAGACGAGGTAGTAAAGAATAAATTCGAGTGAGAAATACCTATCTCAGATAATTATTGCCAAATCAGTCGCATATCAAATTCACAGCGGTTAGCGTTGGGCAACTTGTCATAGCCTTACATAAGGCTATAGTCGCACTATTATAATTCCAAAGATAACGCTTAAAGAGCTGCCAGCGATTTGTGTGACAGAATTTTCTGATCGGTCAGCTACATTGAGGTCATAACATTTGAAATAGGAAGCCGAAAGAGTGTGTTTTCCGATTATGTGATGCGCCGCCCATTCTTTGAGTAGGAAGAAATGATAACGACAAAAGTTTTCAGATTATTGACGAAGCAGAGGCTCAGGACTTTTTATGTTAGTCAGAAATGAGAGGTCAAAGGGACCAAAGACATCTAAGCTTTGAAACATTTTGCAAAGCAAATACCCTTTCCGTAGGTAAACCGGAGTAGAAGAAAACGACAACGAGATGAAGTGATTGCAGTGTCTTTTTGTCTAGCTACTAACTTAGAACAGCAACCGCAATCATTAAAAAAATTGATCCACCCAACCTGGCTACTATTACTGAGTTCTTCTGGATATGTTACTTAATGTGATGATAATTTGTAAACTCATGAAGTGATGATGTTGACTCGACTAAAATCTAAAATGTAAGTAACTCACCATCATGTTTCTCTCTCATCAATTAAATTAAACATCTAAAAGGATTATAACAGGTCGACGAGTTACCGTTAAAATAGGTGAGGACACCAATAAAATTATACCGCGACCACCATTCTGCATTGCAGTGCACATAAACGGCTCGATTTGCAGTCGGCAAGTTTCTTACATTAGGGGGCATCCATTAATTATGTGAGGTGATTTTATCGATGTTTTACTCCCCCCCCCTTCCCCTCAGTTAGATGTCGTGAGATTTGGCTCGACCCCCTCCCACCCTCCTAATCTCATGTGAGATTGTTAAAATTTTTTGTGTCAATATTTCTGGGCTTGATTGCGTTGGTTGCGGATTTTGAAATAGAGTTATCGCAGCCCTTGGCACAGGCAACTGAAGGAACAAGGGTAGGTTTAAGTCAATTAAAGTCTGACACGCCCTTCCGTTCCCCCAGAGCGCGCAAGGTCATTGGATGATTTAATTTTCACCCTCCAAAAATAAAAAGGATTAATTGCGTTGGATGTATTAAAACAAAACATAATTTACTTAATTATTTTTATTTATGACCAGTTAAGTTTTACGAAATTAAACTAGTTTTCTTATACACTTTTCTTGTGGGAAAAAAACATTATACTTGGCGAGACCCCTCCTCACCCCCACGTGAGATCCCCGCCCTCCCCCAAACCAGACACGTAATTAATGGACGTCCCCTTAGTTGCTAAACATTTAGAACTACTAAGTACTACTAGTGAGATGCCAATGGCAAGCAAAGATGTTTACGATGATGATTCTTATAATGGCTTCCTCAATAGCAATTCCAGCCATTACACCTGGACTAAGTGAGGCTTGACTGATGTAGATCAGTTTTTCTGAAAATCTAGTTAACTGCCTCTCATGCATAAATCTTAGTTTTAAATGTAAATCGTGCTTGTAAATTGTATAAATTAGCGGCTGATGTGAGCAGGAAGGATTGAAATTTGTCTAAAAAATTTTTTTACAAAAAATACAACCGACTTCTAAAAATTGCAAAATAACTTTAATTTCGGAAGTCGGTGTTTGTATTTTTTGTTTTTTCGTTTATTTGACACCGACTTCCGAAATAAAGTTATTTTGCAATTTTTAGAAGTTGGTTGTATTTTTTGTAAATATATATATTTTTTTTCATTTTTTAATTGTTATTGGCTGATCTGTCAGAAAACAGACACAAAAGAAAATCTATTGTTCGTGGTCACATATGACCTACGTGACAGATGAGGTTTTAAACCAAAACTAAATATTAATGGATAACCCTAATAACATGGAAAAAACCATAACGTTATCTGTGTATACATATTTTTTGTTTATGTTGATTTTTTTAAAAGTGCTGAATCAATTTCAATAAAATTATATGGGATTATATGGCGGGAGGATTATATGGGACCACCTCTGAAGTACGACCTACCAAACAAAAAAAGAATCATCAAAATCTATTCACAAATGGCGGAGATATCGCGTAACAAACATACAAAAAAAAAAAAACTTACAGACGAATTGAGAACCTCCTCTATTTTGAAGTCGGTTAAAAAATTATTATACAGATTGTAGGTGCTGCGTTCGTATTGGTTTAGAATTTATTTCGTTATTGGAAAATCAGCTGTGTTTATCTAATAAAATAATACGTTCTCTTCAATATATCACTTCCTGAAAATTAATTCAGTTTTATAACAGCTGAGTATAAACGACCTCTACATTTTAATTTGGCCTTGTTTTTCATGCAAACATCATGCAAACATATTTGGTACTATCGTCACAAAAGGACCAGATGTCTTATACGTACTAAGTAACACAAGCATGAAAAAAAAAAAAAAAAAAAAAAAAGCCTGGAATATCATAACTTAAGGTGAAAGCGCCAGGGTAGCCCGCAAAATTCATATTTTCTTACGTTTTTTGCAACTTGCAGGTCAGTATCAGGTTGTATGTTGGTCAAAATATGATTCGCGGCCGCAGCAAGTATGTATCGATAGAACTCTAATCATTAAAATCATCAATACAACTCTCTCAGTTATAATTGATGTCAAATGTCATAAATTCATGAAATAGTCATTCCATACATCAATATCAACTTAGAAGGTTGTTTTGCTGATTTTAATGAATCCAGTTCTGTAAATACGTACCGCGAATCATATTTTGATCAACATACAACCTGATACTGACCTGCAAATTGCAAAAAACGTTAGAAAATTTTAATTTCGCAGGTTACCCTGGCACTTCCCCTCTAACAACCAAAATTAAGGTGTATTCGATGTTGGTAAATATGTTTTAAACATTTTATATCTTTTCAATCATATAATTACCATTACGCATTAATTTAAAATGCAAATAAAGGCCCTAATTCACAGACTTTATGTAACTTTACAACAAAATGCATATTTTACACACATAATTATGTAAGTAATGTTAATAAAGCTAAATAAAACAGTAGTCTCGTCGTACGCGACCGTAAAATCTGTTCTAGCTAGAGAATGCAAAATTGTTTACTTACTTACTATTATAACTCGATCGTTTTTCGTGCATTAAAAGATTTTGTTAATCCTACTTCCTCATCATCATCATCAGCCTTTTAAGGCGCTATTAACTGCCAATGACCTAGAGTGGTTAGCTTGCGTGTTCTGTGCTGAGCTCACGTAACGCGTCGTACGTCCACCCAGTAATAGGACTCGCCCATCAAGGATGCTGTCCGAAATTACAGGCATTATTAATATATTACACTAAAACAACAGATATTAAACTAAAACACTTAGACTAAATTATAAATAATTAAATGATCTTTAAAATAATGAAGGATTCATAAAAATACGCTTTATCATTTTTGCGTGATTCTCAATTTTTATCAACGTTAGACATACATTTACAAATTAATTACACTATGTTATAAAAACATAATTTCAAATTACGACAAAAAAATGTCTAAAATAACACATATTTTAAAAGAAATAAGACTAGTCGTTTAGACGTGATGTTCAATTAAAATCCATTATAAACTGCGCCTTAATTTCCCCACTGCTGGGGCACACTGGCACAGGCCTCTGTAAGAGGAGAGACTTCCTAGTTTCCTACTAACAATATTATAAATGCGAAAGTTTAGATGGATGGATGTATGTTTGTTACTCAATCACGCCAAAACAGATCTGCAGACATATTCGCTAACTCAGTTGACATCAATTTGATGGGCACTGCCGTAAATTGCTGCTTTGACTTATAAGAAAACCGTAGTGCCTATTATAATCGATGTCCACCGAGCAATGTACTGCATAGTGCCTATCAAATTGATGTCCACTAAGTTAGTGAATACTCCTGCTGATCACCAAGGTGATCGGCGCGGTTTGTTTACTTTAAACTATTTTTTCCTGTGTCGGCCACTTTGAGTTTCTCTTACTAAATTGTGTATGATACTCGACTAAATTTCGCGGTATATAGGTTATAATATATTATAACGGAGAAGTACTAATTCCACACGGACGAAGCCGCTCGCTGAAGCTAGTAATTATCTAAAAGACCTCTAGGGAAAATCTGCATCCTTCGTATTCATTACTTCATGAGTGAGTTAGGATGTCAAAATGTCTATTTTGTTGACGATATCTTTAAAGACGCGGGCAACATCTAGATGAATGTCACACAGAGCAAGGTAAGTGTGGCAGAAACAAAGGAGGGGAGCAGAGGATGAATTCAAGCTGATGCGATGATAATTATGATGAAGGGAATAGACCTGGACGACAGCAGCGTTCAACTGTTGACATTTGTTTCTTGGGAAGCAATCTACGAAAGTGTTGTCTTGACTCTTTGAATATGAGTAACACACAATCCCAGGCACATAATATATAGGTACTCAAACAGATATAATATTGCATGAGGCTGTAAAAGACAATAGACTCTCGCTGCATTCAGTTGGTTACTTCAGATTATTATGGCCCATATTTCGTCACTCTCACAGTGTTTTCCTTCCGTAACTTAGTCACTGTCTTATATTTATTTATAAGACATTTAGACTTAAATGGTCCAGGTTGAGATACTTCAGTCCACAGAATAGATAGAAAAGCCTCAACCACAGACTGTGGTGCACTCATTTACTGGTGCCATAAACCAGGCTTGCACGATGTTTGAGATTATTTCTATCTCAACGCTGCAAAATTAACGGCCATCTTTGACATTATCTATGTCATAATGTCAGTCTCCGAGTAGAAGCGCACGCGCAGGTAGAAACGTTACGGAAACGGAGGTAACAGATACTAATCGCATATTAAACAAAGTGTGTAACCGTCTTTATGTTGACTTTTATGTATTCTCTCCACAATGTGTACGTTGGCGATAAACGTATGTTGTTTGAAATGTTAATGGGAGGTTTGGAGGTGGGATGTTATTTAATCAGGAGGCGGAAAGTTGGTTTCCCTATATTTTCTACCTTATTATTAAAATAAATAAAAATAAAAATGCCCTTTAGTCCACTACTGACAATTTGAAACAAACTTAATAAGGTATGAAAAAACTTTCAAATATAAAAATACTTCTCAAAGAAATCTTTAGCTATTTTTCTCAAACTATTACTTTCTTCGTTTCCTTTCTTTTATTATCTTGTTATTAATAGTCTTAACCCTATTAATATTAAAGTAGATCCGTCCCGTTATCATCTTATTCGTTTCATATAATTAACTAAGCAGTAAAATTTGAAGATAAACTATTATTAAGCTGCCACCTAAAAACTTGCTTTTAATAAAATGGTCCTTTGATATTTCTGGTCTTTTTCTTAAATTGTCATCGGTGATCTTACCTATTAAACATCACAGCTGAACTATTAAGTTTATGTACCTACACAGGAAATAGTTCCACTATCGTGTCCAATCTCCAAATCAAATCGAATCGAAACATTTCCCGATTCACATCGACTCTAAATCGACTTTCGTTAGTAGAGGCGTATGGTAGTAGTTTTTATACCCATAATAGCGGTCGATCAACTTGGTTTAACGGTATTCCAAGTCATGGGCACCATGCACTACAAACTGGCTTACATCATTCTTGATAACCGGAAACTGATACAGCTAAAGGTTTTTGTTAAGTTACGGTTTTTCTTGTTCGGTATTAGGTGGTTCTGCTCTAGTTAGGTCTGTGATAGGGAAAATGTTTGAGTTTTTCTTGGGTGTATCAGTGTGCTGTCTAGATTGTATTTGTTTGTTCTAAGTTTTTTTTCGGAAAGTTGGGTTTCCTATTAATTCACAAAAAAACTTTTTTCTTTGTGAAGTATCTTTTAATAAAGATACCTGCTTCACAAAGAAAAGTGTTTTTTTTTACGGTTACGGTCATAATTGACCGTCTGATACATTTTTCTCGTAATCCAATTTTATTTTTCTCAGGAGTATCCTGGATGCGAGTTCACCAAATATGTACGAATGAATGTTTTTAGCTGATAAGTAAATAAATCATCATGATTTTATATTGTTGGTCAAAGCCCTTTTAGGGTTCCGTACCAGATGGTTCCAAACGGAGCCCTATTGCTGTCACTCACGTGTCCGTCTGTTCGTCGTCTGTCACAAAATTTTGTTCCGAAGAATTTTTTAACTTCCCACTGACCTATGAACTTGAAATATGGTGATAACAAAATACCAATACAGTGATAAATCAGATTTTTTCTTTGATAATTCCCTTATTTGGTAAGGAACCCTAAATGTGCGAAATTCGATCTACCTTTACTTGATTTATGCTACATATACAGGGTGTAACGGAAAGGTGTGGTCATATTTTAAGAACTGGATCTGCCCATCGGTATGTATACCTTTCTCTAAGAAAAAATAGCAAATTCCCAAAAAAAAAATTGAACTTTCCATACAAAGTTATCATCAGCTGATCAATATTTGTATGGGAGGTAAAAAAAAATTTTGAGTATTTCCGCAGGTTTTCTTGAAGAAAGTTGTTCATATCGATGGGCAGAACTGGTTCTTAAAATATGACCACACCTTTCTGTTACACCCTGTATTTGACAACCTTTTCGTAGAGCTTTCTACAAAATTCTGTAGTGACATTCACCACGCATTTTCTGGCCTTCACCCAAATAGGGGTCCATAATTAATCATTATTAAGCTTTTAGTCAAACCGTAAATGTTATTTAATATTCTTTTTTATTAAACTTCAGAAATAAATGTAGATAGATAAGGTGGTACCTTCTCAAATATGTCAGGGGTCGTTTAATAAAAAGACAAATATTTATTTAAGGCTTGTTGACGTCCAAAAACAAATTATAGCTAAAACTAACAATGTTCAGAACCATAGATAATATTGTTTGTTTAGAAACGGATCAACTCACTTATTACGTGTTCATAAGTCGCTGTGGCAAGCGAATTTTATTGCTATGATCATTCATCAAATTTATGATGGATTTCGTGACAGTTTTGTGATTATTTTATTTTATAGGCAGTTTTTGCATAATAAAATGGTAATCCATAGCAAATTAAAACAAACAATGTAGATATCTCCGTACGAAAAATGTGGATAAGTAAAGTAATTTTATTCCGTTTATTTATTTGTATATAGGTAGTCTAATTTTGAAATCGATTGTCGTGTCCTCCGCATCATATACGGCATGTGATGCGGAGGAATGAAGAAAATGTCGTGCGGAAAGTCTTGTGTATGGATGTGGATGGCTATAAGAGTAGAGGAAGACCAAAGAAACGATGGTTAGACTGTGTGAAAGAGGATATGGGTAAAAAAGGGGTGACTACAGAGATGACGACTAATAGAGGAGTATGGAAGAAAAAGACATGTTGCGCCGACCCCAAATAAATTGGGATAAGGGCAGGAGAATGATGATGATTGGTAGTCTAATTTTATTGATTATTATTATCTATTATGTAATTTATTGTACACCTCATAGTGAGCAGAGGTCAAACAAATTACACATTTTTCTACATAATACCTAGAGCTGATACAGTAGCTGTATCAAAAAAACCTTTCATGGAAACGCCTTATACCAATCTTATTAATTACTAGCTTCTGTCAGCGGCTTCTCCCACGTGGATTTGGTACTTGCCCCAATTATTGCCTATCTGCTATTCCAGACTATAATGTAAATCTGTGCCGAATTTCAACAAGATCCGTTGAGCCTTTCTGGCGTGATTGAGTAACAAACATTCATTCATCCATCCAAACTTTCTCATTTATAATATTAAAGTAGGATTAATATAACAATAACAAATCAATAAATAACAAAACAACAACAACAAAAAACAAATAATAGCATTGCAATTATTTCTATCACCATACGTAGTAGCGCCGACACTGTATCACGTCAGAAAGCTCTAAAACCTTTCAGTTGTAATCGAGCCGGGATACAGCGCGGACAGTCGCCGCGCCGCAACGTTAACGCGCGAGTTCGCGTTCGCGGTTTAACTCCCGAATGTTCAGTGTTTCCTTAGGATTTCTAACTTAAACATCATGGTTTGCGTTTTTATTTTGTATTTAGTTTAGAGACTCGGTAATTTTTCAGCTGTTTTGTCATGTTTCAGGAATTTATTTAGCTAAATTAGATACACACGTTATTTTTTCAGTTATTATGTTTTTACGTTGTGATTTTATAGAATTTATCTAGTTTATTTTTTATTGTAAGTACCTAAATCTGACAATATAAAATTCGGAAAAGTAGGTCGAAATCCCTAGCAATAATTCATGATTAGATTAAGCAGTGTAAGTAACACATCGTGCAAAATTAACAAATGGAAATAAAACTCAAGGAATCCTCATAAATAAACATATTATTAACTTGTGAGTATATACTTACCTATACAATTTAAGGGTCGGTGCGGCATTTAGCATCCAAGCTTGGATATACAGGGTGTAACGGATATGCTTCGGCCCATAGAAATGAACAACCTTCTTCAAGAAAGTCGTAGAAAAATCTTAAAAAAAATGGACTTCCCATACTGATTTTGATCAGCTAATGATGAACTTTATACGGAAAGACTAATATTTTTTGAAATTTACTACGAATCCTTGAAAAAAGTAGTTCATTTCCATGAACAGAGGCAGTAAGTATCTTAAATATGACCACTCATTTTAGTTACACCCTGTATTTTTGGCGGAATAATAACTTATTGTTATACGTATAGTAATACCAGATTTAATTCCAACTAAGTTTCAATAAAATTTCAAGTTTGGTCTTTCGGTACAATTTAGCAGAACAGCCTCTGACTTCACACTTCTATTATTTAAACACTTCGATTACATTTAAATCTTCTCGAGACATTAGATTGACTAGCTTTATCTCCAAACCATGTCTCATTTAAATATTTTCACCAGCAGTGCTTCCGAATCCGAACACATAGATTAATGTTATCTCTTAGTGTTAAACCTAACTAATGAGAATGACCGAAGCAATTTACCACTGAAGTTTATTGAAGTTTCTAAAAACACTGGAATTAATAATATTGATCATCAAATGGTGGAAATAGTTTTCTTTATAAATTATATATTGAGTTAGTTTATCGTTGAATAAACTTACTTTGTGACAAGTATTTTGAAACAGGTTTAAAAATTAAACCTATGATGTAATTGGTTAGACTCAGATTGCTGACTGGGATGCCTCTTCTTTATTTTTGAGGGTAGGAAATCATCAAATGACTTCCCAGCTCTGGGTGGAGCGGGAGGAAATGTCCGACTCTTACTGACTAAAACCCACCCCTGTTCCCTCGGGCCGCGGTAACTCTTTGAAAGACATGTACAAGAAGAAGAGGAAAAATTATTTTAAATATTTTTTCTAGTGCTTTCAATTCATCAGTTACTACTAGCAAGAAATCTTAGATTACTTCCTTCACATTAATTTTAAAACCACAAATCTCATTTCCATTATCAAACTGTGAATATTTCGTTAAAATCTGGTGCATCAAGGCGCCACGGTGTTACACAATAAATAATTTCAAAAGCAATTTATCTGTCGTCTTAGATGTAGGCTATTCCTAAATCATGTTGTAATGCACTTCCGTCTTCCTAGATATGTCTCTACCGGCATCCATCTTCAGGTTTCGTAGGGTTGACTGAAACAAAACCGACGTTTTTGGTTGTGCAGGTTACAAACTTCGAAATAATAGTCATCATCATCTGCCTAGCTTTTTCTCAACTATCTTGGGGTCGGGTTCCAGTCTAACCGGATGCAGCTGAATACCAGTATTTTACATGGAGCGACTGCCTATCTGACCTCCACAACCCAGTTATTGGGTAATACTATACCCCCTGTAAGACCGGATGTCAGACTTTCGGGCTTCTGACGACCCGTAACGACTGTCAAAGATCGACGATTGACAGCCGGGACTTTCCGAGGCATGGAGGAGTCTGGGTAAGTAAAGATGGTCACCGGGCGCGGACGCGGGTTTTCTAGTGTTACGCTAAATCCGTTGAACTTTGATATACATAAATATCATTGCATGAGAATGACGCAACAAACTCTCCCTGTATGTCAGATGAGCAATATTAATGCATCCTTGCTTATTCTAAAAGAGATTAAGTCTATGTTTAATATCTTTGAAGTTGAATGTCTTTGCTTATCTCGTGTCGGCACGACAATAGCTCATGTCGTGCTGGTGAGATAAGCTGGTCAACCAAATTGCTAGCGGAACTGATTGCCAAGAGTGCGCTGAGCTATTCCCACCACTTTTGTACAAAGCTCAAGATAAACTTTATCATTGAATAAAACATTTTCCAAAGCTCTTTTCATTAAAAAAAACTTAAGACTAGAATTTTTTCAGGCCATATCAATAAAAGACGCGATTTGTGCAAAAACCACACTCAAAAAAGGAAAAAAAGAGAAATACAAACATTTTAAAAGATGATAAAATATAAAAAGCCAAGCCAAGTTGCACTAAAAAAAAATCACTTTACAGTTCGTCTAACCCCACGATGATTTTGAAAGCTCTATCCAACGATACCCCACGCAATAGGATAGTCGAGAAAATAAAAGTCATCCCCACTTTGCATGTATGGGAGCTACCATAAAAAAAAAACCTGACACGCCGGGAGTAACGTCAGAAGTGAAAACAAATGAGTTTATACTAAAAAAAAAACGTTTTTTTGAACAAGCTTTTATACCGGCTATCTCAATAAAATGTGCTCGGTGGCGTTATGTTGTTTTATCACAGAGATGCCGTGGCCATCTTCCAGCTTCATTGTCAGACCCTGGATATCGTCTAGGTGTAAAATGCTCCTCAAGACGAATAAATCGAGTCCAGACTATGGGTTTATCTTGTATAGTTCAGAAGTTCCTATGACCATCTTCCGTCTCCATCATCAGACTAGCTTCATGGTACCATATCATTGTATTGTCACCGAAGATACATATATACACCAAATTTGAGTCCAATCAGACATCGGGAAGTGGGTCTAAATTGAGTTGGAAGAATCCACCCGAACAAACATACATACATACATTGCAATTTAAATAAAAGCTAGTAAAAACTTGAACAAAAATACCCAACGCGCGTGTAGCGGTGTCAGCGGCGCGCGATTTCAATTGTTTTTCCCATCTTCAAACTGCCCAACAAGCCTAAAGAAGTTTGCACTTCAAAAATTTTCACTTGAAAAAAATATTTTTCAAGATTTTATTATGTCGTTACCGTGGCGTGATTAATATATATAACCATGTAAAATTGTAGCTTTCTAGTACTAACAGTCTCTTAGCTATGCCTCGGTCGGACAGACAGGATCACAGGACTAGGGTTTCTTGTCCTTGTTAGGACCACAATACCCTAAAAATCACGTTGTATAATGTCAAAATTACTAACAAAATTAGTCTGTTACCATACGACCTTAAATATTTAAAAAGTGGAGCAAGTTATACGGTAGCAGAATCTATTTACCCACATTCCGGCAAAAACTTGACACTTACATAATACCCACATTGTTTTGAATATCTCGCGCGCTCTATGCATAATGGAATTTGCAAACGAAACCAACTTTAAGGCTTTGAAACTCGCGGAAAGCTAAGAATAATTTTGGTCGAAAGTGACCCTCTGTTACGTATAAAAAGGACATGTTTTGGAAGGTCAATGTAATGTAAATTAGCTCAAGAACAGAATAATAAACCTCGGAATAATCGCAAGTTAGTCAATCTTTTGCACGCCTTTTAAAGCTACATCTTTCCGGTTTCACATTAGGCTTGAATCAGTGGTTCAAAATGGAATTAAATGCTTAATATGCATCGATCACTATTAATATGCAAAGAGTGCTTCTAGGAATGACGATTACATGTCCGTTGCCTGAGTAGTCAAGCTCTCTACCAAACATGCTTACTACTATATTTTTAAACTGACTTGAGCTTTTCTGCTGATGGCTTTATGAGATGACAAAAGAAACTATGGAAGGTCTGTGTAAATTATGATTTATGGGTAGAAAAGAGTGAATAATAAGATGACGACTAATAAAGAAAAAAACACGATGCAGCGTCCTTAAACAAATTTGGTAAGAGCAAGATAATGGTGTCTTGTCAAGCTCGTTCGCACAAAATGTTTTGAGAACACATTCATTGTTCGTACAGCTAAGGAGTGGAATTCCGTCCCTGCCCGAGTCTGTGTTTCCTGATAGCTACGACCTGGAAGTCTTTAAGACAAGAGTGAATAGGTTACTTCTAGGCAAGCGTGCTCCATCCTCGACCACATCATCGCTTATCATCAAGTGAGTGGTCAAACGGGAGCTTATCATAATTAAAAAAAAGCTATTCTCTATTAGTTCGTGCTATCACAAGATAATAATAGAATATTTATATCTATTAGTCTTTCACGAACTTTGTTTTCATGTTATCGCTGTTTTCGGGCCCTCAAGTTAAAACCCACAAGGTAACGCAAAAGTGCACAACAAAAGAGATTATCTAAAATTTGTTTAGCAACTGTCCAACTATGCAGCCATTATTAAATCTGCCTCACAAAAAGGTCTAATTAAAAGATGGACCTCGCTTACAAAACTTTTAAAAAGCCTTTTTCTGCAGACTCTTTGTTACGTTGAATGAGAACTGGCAACACTAATGACCTTTTCGTTTAAATAGTTAGCGGACATTATCTTAAATGGTTCTAGTTTGGAGATAGTTTGAAGTGGGTATTTATGTAAGGTGATAATTTTGTTAGTGTTGTCGTTTCTTTTAGGTTCATGTTGATAAAGCTATTATTCAGGATTTTTGGTCCTTGTAAGTGGTTTCTTTTTAACTTTTGCAGGATTGTGCTTGACCACTATCTGACCTGATGGTAAGCGATGATGTGGTCGACAATGGAGCACGCTTGTCTAGAAGTAACCTATTCACTCTTGACTTAAAGATCCCCAGATTGTAGCTATCAGGAAACACAGACTCCGGCTGGGAATTCCACTTCTTAGCTGTACGCACAAGTTTGCATGGTGTAAGGACCAAAACAAAAGTTTGGTCCTTTATTATTATATATATTCTTTATTGTACACCATGCATGATATATAACTAAAGAAACTTAAAAACTAAAGCAAATACAATGGGCGGCCTTATCGCTTTCCGCGATCTCTTCCAGGCAACCTAGAATGGAGAGTAATTGCCTGGACAAGATATGGGGCTGTCATTGGTGTGACAATACCAATATTCCATATAATACAACAGATACACATATACATACATATGCTGTATAATATATACACAAATACAATATATATACACATATAAAGTAAAAATAAATGACGACCAACGATAGTCACAGTGGCAGGTCCTTTTCTCATTTTGTGTGTTAACTTAATTATGTAACCAGGGAAATACTCGTATGAAGATGATTATCTATATTATTGTTTGTCAGTGTGTTACTCAACTACATATTTATCTTTTCTCTTCTCATTGTTTTTAAATTTAGGGTGCGTTCGTAATTATAAAAAACTGTTTACAAACGTAACGTAAACGTCTTTATCTATTAACGCAACTGGAAGACCAATTTGATTTGTTAATCCTATTTAGTGATTTGTCCTTGTTCCTAGGTGAAGTTATATGATTAATTAGGCATTGTAATAAGTGAGAATGATAAATTATCAGTCATACATTTTGCAAACAACACATCGACCTGATTTCCTTGCTGATATCTGACGCAAGAAAATAAACAACTGAAGCATTCGTCTTTTGTTATTCTTTAATGGCAATTGCCTAATTTTTTGTAGTTGCAACATTCATTTCACTTAGAGGTTTCATGCTCGACATAGAGAATAGACTCAAAGAGAATAGGTTTGATGTGTTACGCCTAGTTGCTATGTCTCTTATTACAGAGTGGGCTATTTTGTGAGTGCATTGCTCTGATATGTCAAAAGGGATGATTGTTGTGAACAAAAATAATCATTCTATGTAGTCTGTAAGTAATGTAATATACTTATTTATAGAAACTACATGTCCAATATTTATTGATATTATTGAACATGTAGTTTTTGCTTTACCAAATCAATAAAAAATTACAAAGATGAAACGCATCAAAGTTCAGGAGTAAGGGCCTTTTACGTCACTTGTAGGTAAAAAGTGGTACATTTTTTCGTGTGACGTTACGTGAAATTTCAACGCACAGTGCATCGTCCTCATATTAAAAAAAAAATCCAATAGTTTTTGGTAACCTAACTGACGAATCAGTCATCGACATTATTCTTCATGTCTGTGTTCATAGGACAAGTTTTTTTCTCAAGCGCTGTCTAAAGATTCCTGCACACAATAGATGGTGTTAAATACTCTGTCAATGTATTGACTTGTAACATCTGCTCTCCTTATGTAAGGTGTCCATCAAAGATGTTACATACAATCCTTGAAGCTTTGTAGCAGTTTCGATTCGTGTCAATGCACTTCCTCAAATCACTTTTTGGTGGTTAGCGTTTGATGAGATTGTTGGTTGTTATATCGATTATAGAAATCCAATCTTTTTCAGTGTATGTAACACTGGTCTAGTTTTTACTATCAAATAATATCCTCTTCGCTGTCATTTGTGGGTGTTATGATTGCACAGAGGAATAAGCTAATAGTACCTACCTATTTTTACCACTTTATTATTTCACTAGCTTTTACCATCGGCTTCGCTCGCGTGGAATTAGTACTTCCCCCGCTATAAATTATAACCTATTTTTTTTCATAAAAAGTATCCTATGTTACTTCTAATACCTCCAAGAATATGTGTACATAGTTTCATGATGATCGGTTAAGTAGTTTTCGCGTGAAAGCGTAACAAACCAACTTACAGTCACTTTTATAATATTAAGTAGTAGGATTACTTTTTTGGCCTTTGCAAAAAAATGTATACCTACCTAATCTAGGAGTATAGGACTGTTTACGAACAACTGATGGTTACTGGCTAAGTCGAGGGCAAACGTCCGAGAGGTCGTAGTCCACTCAGATGGTCGGATCAAATCCGCTCTTAGCTCTACGATACCAAAGATAGGAACAGGTGCACAACATCATCAAGACAAAGATTACTCCACGTTCAGGGATCACGACCCTCAACAATGAGTAAAACGACACGTGGAGGTTACTAGAAGTATAGGAATAACTTTTTAGGATTGAAGAACTGCTTTACCTTGAGTCAATATTTTTTTGTAACAAGGGTAGTTCTCCTTATCTCGAAAACTTAAATGACTGAATAATAGATCCACCTTTTATATCTCACTAGCTGCGCCCTGAGGTTTTACCTGCTTAGACCGGAATAAAACGTAGCCTATATGTTAATCTAGGCTATAAGCTATCTACATACAAAATTTCATTCAAATCGGTCCAGCCGTTTGAGCGTGAAGAAGTAACAAACAAACTTTCACATTTATAATATTTGTAGGATTGTTACTCATTCAATACTATCTGTTTTTTTTTTTTTTTTTTTTTTAAAAAAACGTTGCCGCACACTAGGAATTATTCCTGTATCGTGGGTGCGTTCACAAACATTAATTCACATACATAAGACACCCAGACCCGGAACAACTATCTGCAGGTCATACAAATATTTGTTCCGTGCGGGGATCGAACCCGCGACACGCAGCGCAGCAGCCGAACGCTCAACCACTGCGCCAACCGTGCCGTCTGCAATCTGTACCTACATAATGTTCAAAAATGTGACAGAAGCAAGACATAACTACTTAAATCTTTACTATTGTAAAGCTGTCGGAAAGGTTACTCATGCAGATATGGTGGTTTTTTTTTTTTTTTTTTTTTTTTGGGTGTGGGAAATCATCTTATGACTCTTTCCGCTCTGGTGTGGAGCGGAAGGGCGTGTCAGACTCTTACTGACTAAAACCCACCCCTGTTCCTCCCTGCCCTACGCGCCCGGGGGCGAGGTAACTCTTTCGAATTTATCCTCCACCCCTGGGCAGTTATCCTCCACCCCCGGGCAGATGGTGGTATGGTATGCAAGTACACAAATATTAATTGACGAGGAAAAATTGCACGAGTAAATATTTCCGGTTCTTTACTGTTTATTTTGTTTAAGTTGACATTTAATAATCGATTTCATGATTATTTCGATCCAATGCTTTCTGAATTGTGACTGCTCTCGTCTAATCTATCTATCTGGTGATCTGCAGGTGTATTCGCTAACTCAGTTGAGATCAATTTGATAGGCATTTACTGGTCCATGGATGGGTGACCATCTTTACTCCTCCGTGCCTCGGAAAGCACGTTAAGCCGTTGGTCCCGGCTGTCAATCGCGGATCTTTGACAGTCGTTACGGGTCGTCAGAAGGCCGAAAGTCTAACATCCAGTCTTACCAAGAAGTATCGTATAACCCAGTAACTGGGTTGTGGAGGTCAGATAGGCAGTCGCTCCATGTAAAATACTGGTATTCAGCTGCATCCGGTTAGACTGGAAGCCTACCACAAGATAGTTGGGAAAAGGCTAGGCAGATTGAGGTATTGAGTATTGAGAACTCAGATTCTCCTTGCGAGTAATTCCAATCCACACTGGGCCCGGAAAAGAGCGAAAGGCCAAAGAAAAGATGGATGGATTGTGTGAGGAGTGATATGAAAGAAAAGGGAGTTAGTGATAGCGTGACGGCTGACAGGACAGAATGGAAAAAAAACCTGTTGCGCCGATACCAAGTAACATGGGATAAGGGCAGGAAGATGATGATGACTGGGCCCGCTTGGTGGATTACGGCCCATTCCGTTTCCTAGTGAGGATGCCTGAGACCCAGAAGTGGGAACATTATAAGGCTAATTATGTCATGTTGTTATGTAATTCCATTAATCGTTTCGTCATTAGTCTGTTTGTTCTGATTAAATTAGTTTTACTTATCGAGAGCAGTCGACAATCACAAACATGAAATCCATATCTGTAAGACAGCATCCTATGTTTCTAGGTCTCAGTTAGTAAATCTTATCTTATTAAACTACTCTCAATTTCAAGACTTAAGATTACATCAGGATTATAACATTTAATTTCATATCACTGCTCTTAATGTTAAGCAAGAAACAGATTTGCATTCGCTTAAGATAGAGCAAACTAATTAATGATTTAGAAAATTATGAGAAATATGCTCGGTTGGTTAGGGTTCCGTTTATATAACTTTGAAGTTAAACGCTTTTATAGCAACGGAATTATCTTTATGATTATTTGTGAATGATCGGATTTTCTAGGATTTGAGTAAAAGTGAAGCTATAAAGCCTGTTAATTTACATTTTGATGCAAGTGGGCAAAGTTTATTTTTGCTGCCGAGGCAGAGGCGAGAAACTGCAATGACAGTTGCCAACATGTAAAAAAAAGAGTAAAAAATGATACGAAAAAACGAAAGAAAGGACAACGACGACGACGAAAGAAAACGACGACGACGACTACCACGACGACGACGGGAAACGACGTCGTCGGGGTGGCGATGACGTAGGAAAGTCATAAGTAAAAATCAAAAGTAAAACTTTATAAACATACTATTTAGTAACAAATTATTGTAAGAAATGGCTCACAGATTTTTTTGTTACATCACGAGACGTTTGTCGCGCTACCAGCATCTTCTTCTTTCTCTCTGTCTTCAGTTCTTCTTATTTCAGTCCACCAAACTTAAGTTACAATTGAAGAGTTTTTTTGTAACATACAAGCCAATCACACTTTGACTTGTTCACTCGTCATCATCTTAGCCATCATCGTCTTCCTTGCCATGTTACTAGGGGTCGGTGCAACACGTTTTCTTCTTCAATTCTCCCCTGTCAACCGTCATGCTATCATTCGCTCTTTTGTAGGGTTCCGTCGAGGGTAACCAACGGGACCCTACTACTAACCTCCGCTGTACGTCCGTCGTCGACAGATGTCAGCGGGCTGTATCTCATGATCTGTTATAGGTAAACAGTTGAAATTTTCACAGAATGTGTATTTCTGTTGCCTCTATAACAACAACAAATAAAATTAAAAATGAAAGGGCTACAAGAAACGTGTTTTTTAGGCTTTTTTGTTCGATCTTAACAATGGCAACAAAAATAGACGCGTATAATCTACGATGGTACAGAACCTTTCATGCGTGAGTCCCTCTCGCACTTGGCCGGTTATTCTTTCATAAAATTCCTGAAGCGATCCACGCATTTTTTCTTTGAGTGCGTCTGGCTTGCATCGGATTCCCGGGACCCTCACGCGCAGGCGTATTCGCTAACTCAGTTGACATCAATTTGATAGGCACTTTGTCGTAAATTGCTGCTTTGACGTATGGGAAAACCGTAGTGCCTATTATAATCGATGTCGATGTGTGAGCGAATAGTCATCGGTCCACCTTGTGAGAGGCCTTCCAACGTACCTTCCTTCTTCAACCCCTGAATGAAGAAGAAGAATGTTTTGGGTTTTTTTTGTCTTAAGTTCTAAGTAATTCTTCATAAAGATTCATGTCGACGGAACCCACAAGACAGAATGCGAGTTACCTTTGCTTGCGTTTTTTATTCTCATCGCTATCGCCATGCTTGTTACTTTTTGCTATCAGTCCCACGACTAACGGTTGACGTAACAGCATTTTTTATCAACTCCTTTACTAGTGATGTACTCGACTTCAAATGATCTGATTAGGGCTGTGACTTGAATTAGGTTAATTTGTATTTAGCACATTGCAACGTATAAGTGTAAACTGCATTATAAGCTTGCTAAAGAATTTTATTAAAACCGCTCAATGCTTAATATCTACGTAATATGGTATGTGTGTTACGTCGTTAATGTAAGTATGCAGTAATATAATCTCGTCCCTAAAAAAATTCAACATGTGGGTAGGTAAGTACTAAACAATAAATTTCTTTAAAAGCCCTGTTTCCAAGGCAAAATACATGAATGAAGAAATCAGATACATTGCCGGACGAAGATAATATATTTTTACAATAAATTTTGCGTAATGTCACTTATTTTTGGCAGTAAAGTCTTCATGTACCGTTCAATATAAATAAGCCTGTAGTTTCCTCATCCCGTACATGAGGACCATTTGATTTCGAATTTGCGACTCTTAGGACCACCCTATATTTATCTACGTGGGCGGGTTAATGTGAAAGGAATGTTAAATGATGATAGGTACACAGATATAATTATCCTAACGGCATTTCGCCAATCAAGCGATGTTTTTCATATCTTGGCAATATCTAAGATCGGTCATAAAGGTATAGGCGTAATTAATAGGTTCCTGTATTCGTAATAATTAAATCTGCCAGCGGCTTCGCCCACGTGGAATTAGTATTTCCCCCATTATAACTTAAGGCGCTATTAGCTGCCAACGACCTTGAGTAGTTAGCTTGCGTGTTCTGCGCTGAGCTCATGTAACGCGTCGTATGACCCCCCAGTAATAGGACTCGCCCATCAAGGAGCGCTGTCCGAAATTAGACGCATTATTAATTTATTACAAATAAAACAACAAGTATTAAACTAAAACTCTGAGACTAAATTATAAATAATTATATGATCTTTAAAATGGCGAAGGTTTTATAAAAATACGCTTTTTAGTTTTTGCGTGATTCTCCATTTTTGATCCGTGTTAGAGATAATTTTACAAATTAATTACACAGTGTTATAAAAACATAATTTCAAATATTTTCAGATCAAATTACGATGGAAATAGTTTAGAGTAACATATATTTATTTCAAAGAAATAAAACCAGTCGTTTAGATAAAAATGATTCGCGGCCGTAACAAGAACGTATTTACAGAACTGTAATCATAAAAGTCATTAATACAACTCTCTCAGTTAGAATTGATGCCAAATGTCATGATTTCATGAAATACTTACATTTGACATCAATTGTAACTGAAAGAGTTGTATTGATGATTTTAATGATTATAATTCTATAAATACATACTTTCTACGGCCGTGAATCAAATTTGACTAAGATACAAACTGACACTGACCTGCAAATTGCAAAAAAACGTAAGAAAATTTGAATTTTGCGGGGTACCCTGACGCTTTCACCTTAAAGCCTATGTGCTATTCCAGACTATAATCTATCTCTGTGCCTTTCATCCAGATCCGTTCACCCGTTCTGGCGTGATTGAGTAATAAACATCCATCCATCCTAATTTTCGTACTTAATATTAGTAGGATAGTAGAATTTAAGATTCTATCTATAAAGGAATGAGTACTTTGAGCGAGACAATGGCTTTTTGTGATAATAGGTAATTCGAACTCACACCACAATATTTGGCGGTCTAATCGACAAGCTTACGCGTAAGGCTTTTTTAAACTGTTCGCTTTTTTTTAATATCTCATATATTGCTTCTACTCCATGAAACTGAACAACTTTCTTCAAGGAAGTCATAGTCAACTGCCAAGAAAAAAATAGTTATAAACTGCAGATCAGATGAGAAAATTTGTTTGGGAGCCTTTTAATGTCCCCACTGCTGGGGCACAGGCCTCCTCTCTGTAAGAGGGTGCGGGCCGTAATCCACCACGCAGGCCCAATGCGGTTTGGTGGATGTCACATATCTTCGATTTTTTGGTTCTAGGACATGCCGGTTTCCTCACGATGTTTTCCTTCACCGTTTTGAGAGTAGTGGCGATGAAATAATTTACACATAGTAAAGCGCCTGCCTGGGTGTAGCGAGTTCTTGATTCATCTACAATGGGGATCCTATGCAGCTTTTCAGCTCTCGCATGCTTTTAACTTAGAAATGGTGATATCACACTCTGCTGGGTAAAAGTCTTCTTTCCATCAGCCATATTGCCCGGTTGCCAGCAACTTTGGTAATTTTGCCCTTGGCTTCATTTTCAACAATGTGAATAATCGCTTCAGCTTATAACTTAAACCACACATTATAAGACGTAATCTCAGCCTGTAAGTGGGTTAAAAATAATATAGGTAGGTACGAGTAGTTGTTTCGACATTTCGGCGCAGGCGCAGACATCGAACGGTAACAAAGACCGTTACTTTGATCCCAGTTGTGGTAAGATTACGAGTAATGGCTGCCCGTTATCATGTAATGGAAATAACTGATTTATAGACGAGTTGTGGAATTAAGTTAATTTGCTGCAAATTGTTAGATGATTTTCTATAATGGTGATGTTGATTTTTAGTATTTTATTACTTAGTGTTGTTTTTGGAAATAAACTGTGTTGAGGTACTATGGTACTGTACTACGGTACTAGTGAGCAGTGGCGGCCCAGTGGAAACGGCCGCGACTTACAAGTTGTAGGTCGTGAGTTCAAACCCACAGGCGCTTTACTTTTTGTAAATTATTTCATCACCACTGCTCTCAAAACGGAACCAAAAATTCCACCACCCCGCACCAACCCGCATTGGGCCCGCGTGGTGGATTACGGCCCACATCCTCTCTCAGAGAGGAGGCCTGTGCCCCGGCAGTGGGGTCATTAAAAGGCTGATGATGAGGTACTACGGTATATACACTGAACATCACTCTGTTTGCTATTCTTCCAGACGTTTGTCTATTCTGTTTGACTCTACATATCTATATAATTTTACTTAAAATCACTGACAAGGACAACATTTAAGGATGTTTAAACTGCTCCCGAAGATGATGTAGTTTTTACAACATCGTCTTCGGGAGCAGTTTACCGATATTTTTATCGTAAGGAAACTTGCGAAACAACAGCATGTGCTAGAAGCAAAAATTTGAAAATATGTGATTTCCAGGCCACATAAAAAAAAAATTACAGAGCCTGTGTTGGCAGGCCTCTCTGTGACAAAACATTAGGGCCTAATTATACCCTAATGCTATTCATAAGCCCATGTCGAAAATAACTGATAATTCGGAAGGCGCGCACCGCTTGTTCCCCGCATGCTTCAAACGCGCAAAGTTCAAAAATCGAATATAGCGACATCACGTAAAAGTATATTTTTTTTTAACAATTGTGGCTACGCCACTGGCTTAGTTACAAGAACGACAAGTCTTAATTTGATCACTATCACTAATTCTTTTTCCCCATTAGAATGCATTCTAATGTAATTTGCAGTATTTGGCAACAAATGTGTCGAGTCAGCCTTCTCGGCAAACTTCGCTGAGGTAGTCAAAGCTACAATAAAATTCTCAGCTCCATTTTACCGAGATCGCGCCTGTTTCAATAATTCCACATATCCACCAGGATTCAATTTGCTAATAATAAAAACAGCCACTGAACTTGACTCGAAGAAATCCCGCCAAAAACTTCAACTAATTCAAACCAATTGATTCAGTGTTGCCTGCACGCAAACTTCATTAAAATATATAATATATTATAATTCTTGATATTATTCAACTAGATTTGCTTAAACTAATAAAATCACTATTAAGAAACAAATATGAACTACTCTAAATTCCGGTGTCAATAATATTCACCAGTTTACAATTCTAATGCCTTTTATGGCTCGGATTAAATCTAGGTTCTTTAGCATTTCATTATCATAAGACATCATTTAACTATTTGTAATCCATTTATTTATTAATTTTACGAGTAAATGTCTAATGTTTACCGTTTGGTTAGTTTGCCTTATGCATCATAAGTTTGATTTACTAGGTAGATTGATGATGTTATTAAAAAGTGGTCGAAGCCAATTAACTTAATTCGCCATTCAGTTAACAGCCTAGCCTGATAACTAAACGGCATCGTTCAATTAGCGATCAACTAGCGGCCTGACTGATAGTATAGAATATAATGTAAAAGAATAGAATAGAAAAAATAGAATAGAATATAATAGAATAGAATAAAACTTGATTGTACACCAAAACAGTCACACAATAATTGTTTTACACGAGTTTAAATCTATGGGTACAACGGCGGTCTTATCGCTGAACAGCGATATCTACCAGACAACCTTGGGATGGGCTGAAAGAACTCAAAATCTAGAAGGGGGTAGGCTGCGATGTACTGCTAATAAAAAAGGATGTCAAAATTTTACACTACAATGTTATTTAGACGATATGTCTTTTTTTTTTGGGGTGGGAAATCATCCAATGACATCTTCCGGTCTGGGTGGAGCGGGAGGGTGTGTCAGACTCTTGCTGACTAAAACTCACGCCGGTTCCTTCCCTGCCTGAGTGCCCAGGGGAGTGGTAACACAGTTACGATTTATCCGCTACCCAGACGTTATGTCTAATACAATATTTAATGAACTGGCTGGCTAATGCTTAGGCCAATCATGCAATAGGGTTAATGTGACGAAAAAAACTTAGAGTACCCCGACACAGCCGCCACACACGCACCGGTTATGGGGACCGCACTGTGCAGTTTTTTTTTACCTACACAAAGAAAACACGCTTCGGTGTACCTGCGCAAGTACACCTGTACAGGCAGTACTCTCCGGTAAACCGCAGCGTGTGTGGCGGCCATTAGGTTCCAGTAATTAAACGTTATCGATCCAAGTCATTTTCCTAGCTGTTTGATTAAATGGCTGAAATCATTTGGGAGGCTAGTTGAATGACACTGTTTAATAAAAAGGCTAGGCTGTTTACTGAATGTCGAATTAAGCTAGTTGGCTGCGACAAAGATATCTACCAAATGTGATTTTAAATGTTCTTATTAGCATGCATCTCCATAAAAATGGAAGGTTATTTACGTTTGCAAGTTTTATACTGATTTATTTTAATTAAAAATGTTTAGTATACGAGTACTTAACTAACTGTAATTAAAACAAAAACTCCTAATTAAATAAACACTTAAATTTGGCGTAAAAAAATTCCTCTGCATCGCTGTCTACTGGAAGTGTGCCCAAAAGACTGGCGGCATTGTCACGTTGTATGGCAATGCTTAACCTCTGGCCGAAGAAAAAGCCAGCCCTTGGGTCAAGCGAATTGTCAACAAGGCGTTTAGATAGATCTTTAAAAACTAAATAAGCACTTGGACCCCACGGCCCAAGGGTTTCAACACCAAACGGCTCGAAAATGTAGCTACCGATGAGGTTGTTATATTTCCGCCGCTTGAGGTTCTCCGCAGCCGCAGCGGCAGCACCGGCACAGTATGACGAACTAGGAAGATGAGATGGCGCAAGAGTAGCGACACATGTAGCGTCCCACACTAAAAGGCTACCGAACTTCCACGGAAAATTAATAATAAGGTGCCAGAAAATAGAGAAATAAGCAAAATAAATATATTTATTAATAAATTGAAGCGATTTCTCGAATCAAAGTCTTACTACACAGTAAAGGAGTTCTTAGATGATAAATCGATTCCAAAATAATTTCTTTTTCTCTCTCTTTTACACCAAACATTTTGTAGAAAAATAGAAAGCCCAATATAAACATAAACGCATTAAAAAAAATATTAAAAATAATATAAGAATAAGAAGAATAATTTAATACTAATATAAGAATAAGAAGAATAATTTAATAATAATATAAGAATTTCATAATAATTACATTACAATTAATAGCAATTTAATATGCCTATATAGGCAAAACTTATATATATACATAATATTATACACCCAATAAACCACAACTAATAATTTATATTGCTTAATTGAATAACTACTTAGCCCTCTTCTACTTTGCTGTGTCCGACAGGGTCCATATTAATATTTTATTATGTTATACCACCTATTTAACAGATATGGAATGCAATATAGTATTGAGTATTAAAATAACGGCATGCCGTCCGGTCTTTTACCATCAAAAATGTTTAGTATATTGATATTCCTAGGGAGAACAAGACTAAGTATAAACAAGTGCAGATATGTGCATTTGGATCGCGGGAGTGTTTGAAAGTTACCGCGACCCTGGCACAGCCAACTGAAGGAACACAGGTGGGTTTTAGTCAATAAGTCAGCCTGATACGCCCTCGCTTCACCCAGACCGGGAGAATTAATTTGATGATTTCCAGGCAAAAGTGCCAAAAACGGCCGTTTCTGACACTTTTGCCTACTACTTTGGATACGAAACATTTCGAGACCTGTTTTAACAACATAAAAATTCTTTATCCTCTTTGTAACAAACGTCAAGTTGGATTTTTTAATATTTATTTTCTGTGCTATGCTACGATTTTTTATTCAATGAGGGCGCCACTGCACCGCAAGAGGGGCCTTAAGGCGCATATAGCCACCAAGTGGCGCCCTTATTGAATAAAAAATCGTAGCAAAGCGTAGAAAATAAAGATTAAAGAATCCTATGTAGCGTTTGTTACAATTAAGATAAGGTATTTTTACGTTGTTAAAACAGGACTCAAAATGTTTCGTGTCCAAAGTAGTAAGCAAAAGTGTCAAAAACGGTCGTTTCTGGTACTTTTGCTTACTACTTTCTTCAATGAGGGCGCCACTTATGCGGAGGTAAGCTCTTAATTAAAAAAAGCATGTGCATATTAGGGTTGCCAGGTCTTAAAACCGACCAGACAATTTTGACGGACTTTTGTGTAAAAAGGCCGTCCAACCTTTTTCCACCCACCCATTAAGGGTGTCCACCCTTAATATTTTAGTTTTATTATACGACATTTTTATTAAGTAAAACTAGTCTTTTTTATCATTTACCATAAAATCTTTTAAAACTCTGATGAAACTACAATAAAAACGGTCAATTTAAAAAGCCGGACAGGCCGGACACCGTCTAATTTAGACGGACACGCAATCAAGAAGCCTGACTGTGTCCGGCTTTTTCTAGACGCCTGGCAACACTATGCACTTAAAACTGAAATAAGGACGTTTTTGGCGGGATTTCTTCGAGCGAAGTTCAGTGGCTGTTTTAATTATTCGCATATTGATTCCTAGTGGATAATTGTGATATAAAATTGGTGTAGTTTTGTGTCTCAAGTGTCTACGCAACTGGACACTTCCACCTTCCCATGGCCCTTCCAACTTAGAAGTTATACGGGCCGAATCGTGGGGCGCGTGCGGACGTAGCTCCCTTGGCCATCTTATTTTATCGTCCGCATGCGCTTCTTGATCCCGTACAAATTAGCCACATGTGTCCCGTTGTAACTCCTCTCCCACAATTGGACGGTTGACAGCACAAGGGCATCTGCATCGCTGGGCAGTCCCTGTGCTACTGCACCTATGCATTGCGCTCCTCGCGCTCCAGCCCGCTCCGGACTGCGTGCCACGCGTGCGCGAACTCGGCGAACTCCCGCAGCCTCGCGAAGTTCGCCGGTGAACCCACAAGATCAGAGTAGTAGATCGAGCCGGCCTCCGTGCGGCTGATATATGTGGCATCATTGAAACAGGCGCTATCTCGGTAAAATGGAGCTGAGAATTTTATTGTAGTATTGACTACCTCAGCGAAGTTTGCCGAGAAGGCTGACTCGACACATTTGTTGGTAATTACTCCAAAATACATTAGAATGTGTTACATCTGCATTATAATGGAAAAAGAAATGTAATTTGTATTTAACTATGTATCCGACTGAAAGACTTAAATCTAAGGTCATGAATAAAAAAAAATATATAAAAAAAATTGTGCATGGAGTCCCTCCGCGCGGAAGTAGTGAATCTTCGTAATGTGGACGTTTCGCGCTGGCTTGTAACAGGTATACTACGCGCATGCGTTCGAGTGCCACGCACTCTCGCACTATCTCTTTCTATTCCTCCTCCCCAGTAGTGTTGAACGTTTAACGCAACAGTGCTTTCATACCCCCTCCATGGTAGCGTTAAACGTTTAACGCAACCTTGTTGGAAGTCGCATTAGAAGTTTCATTTAAATCAAAAAAGGAACTAAAATAATTGAAATTGTATCTCTTTGTAAGGGTGAGGTTAAAATCGAATCTACAGAAATCAAATTCATTAATCAAATATATACCTAACTAATGTCTTATGTCGATTTCATATGTTATTAATACAAAATTAATATAATGATTTATAATACAACAATTTATAAAGTGATTGTGTTCCGTATTGATGGCTATTCCGAGGATTATAAATACTACCATACTAACCGTTAAATTATGATATAATGTTGCATAAGTTCTAACACCACGTAAGTAATTTTTTAAATAAAATACGTTTGGTATTTCATTTGCTAAGGAATCAAACGACGTAGTGTTTGACAAATCAAACACGAGGATAGTAGAGGATAGGAACCAATGGTGACGCGTAAATTAACGCTAAAAACAATACGTATGCCAATGAGGCACAGGAAGCTACAAGAAAACCGCGTAACTCAGTTGTGTTGCCATAGCAAAAACGCGTATACAGTTTTTTGAAAAAGTTGAGTTACGTGCTACTAAATAGTTTCAGCTTTATTTAAAAAAATCACTAAGCATATTCTTAGTCAGACGCGTGCCTATAAACAATAAAAAAAAGTTTAAATACTGATTTGCGGATTCTAAATTTAAATTCTACATAGAAAGTTTTGAATTGAGAACCTTCTAATCGGTGATTAAACCTCCTTATTTAAAAAAAAAACAAGTGAATAACATGGTTATTTAAAGAAAATAAGGACCTTTATAACTGTTTATAACTTACGCGACGATACGGAAGAAAAAACTTGACCAATAGCAACTATGTCTTAATGACAGAATCAGAATGTCCTAACGCCTAACATTATACGTGTTATACAAGAGATAGATTCTAGATTCGACTAGCTCAAAGGTCAGGCCTTAGCCTTACTAGATTTACGATCGAGTTTGTTAATTAATCTAGCTTCTCCAACGGCTTCGCCTGCGTGGTATTAGAACTCCTCCTACTATAAATTATAGCCTATCTGCCATTCCGGACTATAATCTATCGGTGTGCTAAATTTCATCCGGATCCGTTCAGCCGTTCTGGCGTGATTGAGTAACAACGTAACATACATCCATCCAAACTTTCGCATTTAGAATGTTAGCAAGCACCTACCCCACTACTGGACCCTTTTTGTTTTTTTTAATATTTTTTTAATCCTTATTATCAAATAATAATTAGAAAAATATTAAAAAACTGGCACATTTTTTTTATCACACATTTGAAGTTGAATCTCTGAAAAAGCTTGATTCGAGAAAGAAATTTCTGGTACTTAGAAACATCATATAAAATCATTTACTACATATAAACTTGTAGATAATTGAGCATTAATAAATATTCAATTAAAATTGCGAAATGCAATTTTTCAGCAAACTTTACAAAACTGCGTATATCTCGGCAACTAAATGCCGAGAACTGGACCCTTTTTCCTTGGACGCCCACATAGCTCCAGTAATGATAAGTACAATGCTCAATGGAATAACTTCAATCAAGAGTCGTAGTTTTTTTTTCTCTCGGAAACCTATCCCATTACAGCAGTTCCTACAAAACAATCCATCTATCATACTCCAATAAAAACTAGAATAAAACACAGCTATTAAGCAGAACTAATAACAGACAGAACCGCAAACAACCACTAGATATTACAAAATAACGTAACATCTTCTGAGTCTAAACGCACGACTGCACTTCATACTTCGAAGTATAACCGACTAAGCACGAAAAAATATTATTAATCGGAACAGAAAATCTCGTACAGTTACATTGAAACGAAAAAAGTGTGTCACACTGAAAGTTATGAGACAATTATGTAATTTTAAAATCACGTTTTTGGTATAAAACTATAGTAAAGGCTGCTACAGTTTCGCTCGTCGACAAATTAAAGCAATAGGGGAAAGTAACCAACTATGGAATAGTATCCTAATATGGAACACTTCTAGCCGAACTAAACAGTGATCTTCTATTTCTCGCGTACTGGTTTCAACTTGTAAGTCGAGAGAATGGTGAGCCCGAGGTCAGAGAGGTTTGTTTTTTCTCCCTGAGAAACATTTTAATTAATCTGTCAGCATCCAATGGGCCCCAGGATGCCAAAAATCGTTACCAACCGTAAACGCCCAATGGGCCCCCAGTGGCCCCGCTGACTCATGCTGTTTCAACCTTTATTATTAAATAACTAAAGGTCATATTCCTGTGGAAATTGTGGAAATTTTTATACACTCGGAGCGTGATAGTATCGTAGTTTTACAAACATTTCCATAGACAATAATACTGTTTCGAAAAATTAAAAAAAAGTTTTTAGTTGCATGTTTGTCAATGGCGGACGAAATTTTGCTAGAATTGTGTGTTTTAAGGCAGTTTTTAAGATAGACGAAGAGAAATATGGATGAATTTGCTTTATGTGTGGGCCCTACGCACATGGTGATTCCGCTGGTGCAGAGTTGGGTAGATACCTGGATTTCTTTTGATTTAACCAAAATCGTAAATTGTTTTGTACTGTTCCATATTTGGGTACCTATTCCATAACAAGATACAACTTAACTTAACTTTATGTGGGTATTGTTTTTGAGAAAAAAAACGGATGAATGGACGGACGCACGGACGTACGGACAGACGGACAGCGGAGGCTTAGTAATATGGTCCCGTTGGTTACCCTTCGGGTAAGGAACACTAAAAAACAAGTGTTGTCGTTAAGTTCCTTTTGAGAAAAATGTATACTTTAAATGAATATAAATGTAACCAGACTCTTACTGAGTTAAGGGCAAATGTATGATAGCTTATAATTACAATATATAAACGATTTAATTTATATACCTATATATTATTATTTTCTATCACAAAACAAAATAGTATAATATATATAAATATATATATATATAAATATATAAACCATATTAGGTAATTTTCCTCTATAGAGTCTCTAGTGTATCAGAAATAATGTTAATGTGTGTATCTAATCGATTCATCATTCGGTTTTATAGCCATCATCTTAAACGATGTGAAAAAAGCACAATAGTGTGTGTAACTAACCAACTTCTTGCTGTAAAACAAAAAATGTGTTCATTAAAATGTTTCATCACGATGTTCATTAATTAACTGAACCGTTCATGTTTTTGTTAATTAAAAGCTCCAGTGGTTATTAACAATAACTGACTTTTTGTCTTATTGGACTTAGATATACTAACAACAGTTAGGATAAAATAATGAAACAACAGTGTTTAACTGTACAAAAAGTGTCAAAAAACTACAATGAAAAGTAGGTTGAATGAAGAAAAGAACTGTACCTGCCAGTGAATAAAAAATGAAAAGATTTAAAAAGTGTTCAAATTGAATTTGGTGTGTTCGAAAATGGCGGCGTGGGTGTGGTTGGCAGCATTGCTGTGTGGCTCTCAGGCCGCAGTGCTACCACCACCATGGGCTGATGTAAAGAGGAATCCTTGCGCCGCCTTGCCGAGAGGATGGCTCATGCTGTATTGGCCTAAGGATGGGAAATGTTATACCATTTATAAGGTTAGTTTTTTTTTTTCAATTTTTAGGTGCTGGACAACCTGATCATTATCTGTCTAAACTTTACCTAAACAAGTCGGGGTCTGCTTCCATGCAGATGGAAAGTATAGAAAACTTTGTATGTATAAGATAGCATCATCTACGAAGTTTTACTTAAAATTTTAAGAAGTATGTTTTATTTAACATTAGACACAAAAGTAAAGATAATCCTGTAGTTAACTAAGTTCACGGACATTGAACTGCCAAACAATCACCTTTTATCAATTTCGAGGATCTTCAATCCCAAATTCCCAACATGGTACCGGACGTTCGAGTGTGACTGAATTCAAACATTTGTTGGACCTACCAACAAAAAGTATTAGAGACGCGACACGAGTGAGTTGGCGGGGCTTCACAGGTTAACGGTTTTGTCACACTTGCAACACGGGTCAGTGTTATTCATTGTCCTATGAAAAAACCAAGATCGCTTAGAAAAGATGTCGCAAGAAAAACGGTATTCACACCTTAATAGTTTTTAAACTACACCTCCGAGGTTGTAATGACCGATAATTTACCAAAATGTGGACGAATTTGAAACCATAGAGTACCGTATGAAATGCTAGTACTTGACACGGAATAAAAAACACAGAAGGTTTCGAAATTCAAATTGTTTTGAGATTGCGATTGTGGTTTCTGGCTAAAGTGAACCCACACATGGAGGAGGTACAGATGTAGGAGTAGGTAAAACATGGTACGCAATACGATAATTTTGATGTAATTTAACTGATGAGATTGATATTATCATAATTATCAGTATACACTCCTATTTCTTAGGAGCTATTAGTGATCATATTATATCAGCAAATTATTAAACTACTGGATTTACTGAAATGAAAATAGGTAATTATGGCCTTAGACGATGAAAGGTTAAAGATGGAGTGTCAAAATCCAGCAATCTGAAGTACCAGAATGAGAAGCCGGCTTGTATCTGTACACGCGAAATAAGCTCACATAGACAAAATGAGAAGCCGAAACGTCATCGTTACGTTCGTCAAGGTCACTCACACATTTTAACGATCTTGCTTCATTTAATATCCAATGACGTTTCGTCTATATCCTTTCATAGTCCAAGATCATGGCATTATTTTGAGCGATAGTTAGTTGCGTTGGTCCATTTGAAGGTACAATAAAAACAGTGAACAAGAGTTTAATATTTTAACTTAGAAGAAACGTGAAAGAACTATGCACCATATGGCGTTATCTTAATACGACTCCATGAGACTTCTGATGCCATCTATTCCGTGTCTCGTTGTCATTGCGCAACCTAACCATCAGTACTATGACCCCAAGACATCTCGCTCATGTTAAAGCACCTTAGTTTTGGGAATAATTCGTAGTTACGTAAGACGTGGATCTTTTAGTGCCTCTGTTGAATAAACAATTAGCTGCAGTGTGGACATATTCCCATAGGATAGACCCGTTATGTTGGTAAACTTGGCACGGTCTGAAGAAGTTAGATTGAATGCGGCGAAGGATGAATATTGATATTGAACTTGACTTTGCTGTGTAATATAATGAGGTAATCGTGTACTGCCTTCTGCGGTTGGCTGGATATAATATCTTCCGTATAGTGACATTATTTCATTGCTGCTTGAAAAATTCATGGTGCAGGCTTTACTAGGCGGAAATACTGACTGTGTGTAATTTTGCGTCATCCCATCTGCTCTTAAAATAGTTAAAAGAAAACATCCTGGATAGGATCCTCAGGATAATATATCCTGAAACCAAAAATAGACGGGCACATATCCAGTTTAGGTTGGTGGACAACAAGTCTTCGAAATTAGATTTCTCGGATTTGCGGGTTTTCTTTGTTGTTTCCTTTGTCTGCCTGTTTTCTTTTAACATTTTATAGACCATCTCCACTCTCTCACAGAGACAGGACCCTAGCCTTAGTCAGGGGGCAGTGTGTAGGCAGTGGCCACATTATCTATAGACTGATTATGTAATTAAAACTAGTAGCGTTTATATTTGATCATTTGATCCATAACAAATTTTATTCCTACAGTACTTTAGTATCACTAACTACGATACAGTAATCACATCAAGGAGTTAACTAATTAAACAGTCTAGACACATAATCGTTCGAGATAAAATCAATTTATACGATTTACGCTTGTCACTGGACATGTCCGTATGGCCGTGTTGCGCAGTGTACCTACTGATTAATGGACTATGTGACGGCTGGCAGGACATGCTACATATTTATTGGCATAATATGTGGCTGAATTGGATATTTTCCTTTAAAGTTTGAAAGTTGAGACTTTATAGGCACAGTTTTTATAAATTATATCGGCCCAAAACGAGGAAGTACGATGAACTGGCGAAGATCGCGATAAATCAGATGGATGTGAGAAGCGCAGGACCAATCGATGTGGCTTCTTCTTCGGGAGGTCTATTTCATGCCCAGCTGTGGACGGCTTTCGGAAAATGATATGATGATTCATTTTTGGTAACATCACTTTGAGCACTAGTATGTGATTCTAATATAATTTGTTTTCCAACATTCATTTATATTTGACAGGATCCTGACAAGCTAGACAATGGACGTACAGATTTTTATAACTAACAGTATTCTGACTGTTTTGATGGATTTAAGATTCAACTTTGTTCGGGGCCAAATAATCAATCATGTGTCACTCAATCCATACTAAGATGGCGCTTAATAGAGACGTATGAAAGGCAAACATCGTGAAGACAAAACAACTTGGATAATGGCTGTAGAATGGACGAATAGGATATGTATTCATAATGTGTTAATTAAAAATAAGAGGAATAAGAGGAAGTCTGAAAGTGGCACCGCTGACTGAAAAGTTGTGTGGAAATCGGTTGTCGTGGTATGGGCATGTGATGCGGAGGAATGAAGAAAATGTCGTGAGGAAAGTCTTATGTATGGATGTGGATGGCTATAAGAGTAAGGGAAGGCCAAAGAAACGATGGTTGAACTGTGTGAAAGAGGATATGGGTAAAAAAGTGGTGACTATAGAGATGACGATTAATAGAGGAGTATGGAAGAAAAAGACATGTTGCGCCGACCCCAAATAAATTGGGATAAGGGCAGGAGAATGATGATGATGATGAATGTGTTAATTAAAAATGTGAGTTAAGTTATTATATGAGAGCTTTTAAGTCTTACGCATAAAACAAGTTAACAAATTACCAATCAGAAAGGAGACTCCCAAAATTGCAAATTCCCCGACTGGCGCCAACATCGTGGTTTTTATTACGCTAAAAACTCAAGGCCACGTAATCAATCAATCAATAATAGTGACGAATCATTGTGAAATGGCGAAATGTACTCGAACAACGCTAGTGGGTCAGTGTGTGGCATAACAAGATCGATCGGTCACGGTCTTTCACAAGTACAGACGAAACCACTCCACGAACCGGAATCACAATCTTTAACACTGCTTGTTGTTAAGTTGAAGTCGTAAATTAAGGATTTGGAGACTTTCAGAAGATGTTGGTGACATTTAAGTCAAGAGTATAATTGCCAAAAAGATTCGCCGCGCCGCTTGACCACTATCTCACCTGATGATAAGCGATGATGTAGTCGACGAAGGAGTACGCTTGCCGAGAGGTAACCTTTTTCTTAGAGACCTCCAGCTATCATGAAATACAGACTCTGGTAGTGAATTCCACTCCTTAGTTGTACGCACAATGAATGTGAGCTGTACGCACAATGAATGTGTTAGTTCTATTGAAATGTTACAGCCAGGAATACAAGATCCACTTCCTTGTCCTAATTTATTTATCTTATGTCCTTTGTTTCACTGCTATCAGAAATCATGTCTGTGTTTTCTATATACCTTTATTTTCTGGAGCGACGTCCGAGTACCGGAAGACGCAGCGTTGGAGTCCGATGGATGCGAGACGCAGAGGACAGGTCGTTGTGGTAACACTTGGTGGGGGATTATGTCCAGCAGTGGACGTCTTTCGGCTGAATGATGATGATGACTCTGCATTTATCTCAGATAAAAGTGATAATGGAAACCTAACGTAAATTCAAGTGACTTAATCTCTGTACCACATCAAAAGCGGTAGAATAATCAATAATCACGTAACGGCAATCGGATTCATTTAACATTTGGAACCGAATGTCATACGAAACCGATCGGCGTGAAATACTAACGATTCGACGAACATTGACCGATGCAATGTTTGTTTGGCTATCAATAGCACAGTGCAGTGTAGTTATGAGTATTTTAGAAAAATTTCAAAGCTACTTTGCCTCCAGTTATCACTAAAGATCATCGCTTCTTCTTCATCATCATTATTTTATATGTTCACTAGCATCCCGCCAGGGCTATGCACGGGTACAAATTATACACAGAAACCGTCCTCGTGTATTGCTCTTTTTATTAGTGAAAACTGCATTACAATCCATTGCGTGATTTAGGAGGAGTTAGAACAGATAGACGCGGAAAGCGACATTGATTTTTATACTATGTAGAGGAGAAAGAAAGAAAGATTATTTTATTATTTGTGCCTGTCTTATGAACTTAATAAGAAGTGTCATAAAAAATAACAATACATACCGATAAAAAAAAAAAAAACTGTGCGAGGCCAATAAGGCGCCTAACTTAGCGTATGCTGCGGTCGCATCGATGTGAATGAAGACGCATGATCTCCAAAAGACGAGTCTTAAGTCAGTGAGGGAGCTCATTAATTATTTTGCAGAGAGTTCCATGCCAAGGATGGTTTCCTCCAAGTTCCACATCTTTTTGAACCTCTGAAAACCTTCCAAAGATTTACTGCATTTTTTGACATTGAATTTTCTTTAGCGTGAACATGTTCGCTGCTTACGTGAGCTGATACTTAGGTATTCAGAATGCTAACAAAACATTATTCCACGAAGTGTGGCGTATGACGGCCTTGTCTATCAGAGGTAAGGAAAGTTATTCCTTAGTCATAACAAAAAGTTAGGTAAACGGTGTTAAATGCTTCTGTATGTCTAAAAGTTTTATGTTTTCGATAGACACGACTTCCTCAAGGCCACATGTTTGAGAAACTTGCAATTATTTACAGTATGTGCATATTTTGCAAATAATATACGTCAGTCTGTATCGGTCACGATTCTTCAAAATCGTGATTTTCTAGCTTTTTATTGAGTGGAGTCATACTGTACCTGTAGGATTCTACACAAACATATAGTATTTCACGTTTCTTTCTCTCTTTTCGTTTCGTATTTGATCATCTAATGAAAATAACACAGGGAAATATTGCTTTGTAAGGTTCAGTACCCGAAGCGTTACCAATTCTCCGCTGTCCATCCCTCCTTCCGTCTGTCTGTCAGCGGGTTGTATCTCATGGACCGTAATAGGTAGACAGTTGAAAGTTTCACAAAGTGTGTTATAACAACAAATAGCAAGTATAAAAAGTAAATTTAATTAATACACCCATACACGAAGCGTGATTTTTCGGTCTATGTTGCGGAAACCTTCGTGTCTAACTCGCACTTATTAGCTTTTAGGCAGAATCTTTGAATCACTTTTCAAATCATTGCATTGAATATCGCAAACCTCTGAATCAAACCAAACACTCTCCGGGTCTTCAGTTACATAAACATCAGGTTTGGTATATTCGTACCACGACTAACGAGAAATGGCAATTTACAGTAGTCAGTCCGACCCTGACCTGTTTAAAAGAAACTGGTAATCTCCCTCATCATTATTCACTACACTTATGTCAGCTATTTGAATAATAACATTTAATTAACCATAATGTACATTATATAACGACTTAGTGGGTCATAGTAACAATTTCTTATGATATAATTACTAATTACCACTTGTCCCAAGTATGACGTGAGATGGCGGGTTTTGACAGTAATTTATAGTTAGCAGGACAATTGCTGTCAGCAAGATTATGATAGATCATAAGTGACAAGAAGGAGAGTCAAGTGCTTGAAAGTTTGAGATGTAAGCAAATATCAATATGAATAGATAAAAACAAAAAACTGGTAATGACAGGAACGGTCGAATGTAAAAGACCTAGAGGGTGAAACCCAATGAGATGGTTGGAATAGATCTCCGAAAAGCTGGAGTTATCTATCAGCGCCGCCCTCCGCCAAGCGGCGTACCGGATCAGTTGAAGCAGACAGTTTATAGTTAAAAAAGGAGTCATCATCCACAGGTTCTAGGTATGCTAAGTCTAAGTGAGATAGAGAATAACTGATTAAAAAACACAATGGACGGTCTTATCGCTTACGCAGATCTGTTAGACTAGGTTAGGATGGGTAGAAATGTGTGAATACACGTTATACAATCTGTTTCGATAACAAAATCTAGGTCTATTCATGCATCAAGACGATCTAAAAGAATCACTTAATATTTTTAAGTAATATCCACTATCAGTCTACTTACCAATATGGATGACACCTTCCGAGGAAAAGACATAGCTTCGTAGTCTTCCAAATTATTCCCTGGGTTGTTACCTACCAAAGATGATAATTGATCTTTGCCACATTTTTGTTCTAGCACATTTTAAAGTATCACTTCTTCAAAATATAGAGCAAAAGTAGAATAAAATCCAACTAAATGTAACGTTTGAAAGCACTAACCAATTACTTTGTATTCTTTAAACCGATGGTAGCACTTTTGAGTGCCACTTATCCAATTAGACTCAATCGATTTCGTAAAAGCTAGACATCTATAATCCAGTTCCAAGGTTTGTAGTCGTTAGCATTTTTGATATCTTGAACTGGTTTATCAGTGCCAGTAGTGATTTCCATTTATTTTATTTGATTGGTGATGTTTCTTTTAACACGAATAACTTAACTGATCTATGAATTTGATTTAGATTCAATGTCATAATCAGTGATTACTTTTAGGGTTCATCATTCTCCTGCCCTTATCCCAATTTATTTGGGGTCGGCGTAACATGTCTTTTTCTTCCATACTCATCTATTAGTCGTCATCGTTGTAGTCACCCCCTTTTTACCCATATCCTCTTTCACACAGTTCAACCATGGTTTTTTTGGCCTTCCCTTACTCTTATAGCCATCCACATCCATACACAAGTTTATTTTTAGGGTTCCAAGACCTTAAAAAATAAGAAAATTTTATTTATTTATTTATTCTTTATCTTACATCTAATTAGTCATTACAGGTTTTTTTTAGATTTCCCAATACGATAAATGCGCATCACTAAAATAAATAAGCACATCACTTTTTGTCCATCTGCCTCTGAGGTTTTTATTATACTTGCTGACTTCAATGGTCAGATTTTTTCTTCACGAAGGGTAAAAGAGAAACTACTGATGTAGAATAATAAAACTGTATGAATAATAAAAGTCATGTATGGTTTAAACTACATATTATAGTACGCAGGGGTCGGAGGCCAAAAGGATTTGACGTGTTAACAGCATAGCCCACGTGTTAATAGCTTAGGACTTTTTATGTGCAAACTGGCATTGTCGTTCAAAAGTAGACCATCTTCATTAAAGCTGAGATTAATAAGTTAGCAATGCAACTGACTCACAAAGCCACAACCTCCGTATCAGGTCGGGGAAAGTGCCAGACAATATTTAGGTTATGACGTCACATGACATGCATACCCACTTCTCACTCGAATCGAAGTCGCCAGCATAATTTAACACGTATAATATTGATAATACGGAATTTGTAATTCAGTTTATTTAAATCGAATTTAACTTTGGCTACGGTAACTTTCCTGCTTTACAAATATGCATCTTATCACGTTGTTGTAAAGTTTCAATTGGTATGGTGTTTGGCCTAGGTTACGTGTTAGCCTGGCTAGTTCAAGGGTCATGGGGCATGTTATCCAACGCTTTGGAGGCGCACAAAGTTTATAATAAAGGATGTGTATCACGTGTAGGCGGAAGAACACATAAATACACTTGAGTGTCTTGTATACCTGATTGACGTGAACACAGACCGTGTTCACGTCAATCAGGTACACAAGACACAATAGCAGGTGATCAATTAATGGGAAAAGGACTGTCTTGAAGCTAATGTACAAAATAATATATAGGTGTTCCAGTAAAAGTAACGAGTAATACTAGTCAATTCCCGAAACAAAAATTGGACTTTCCTTACAAAGTTATCATCTACGGATCAAAATTAGTACGGTATGTGAGTTACTATTTTTTTTTTTGGGAAAATATAACTTCCTTGAAGAATAATTAATAATTCATATCCATGGCCAGAAGCAGTTTTTAAAATATGACCACACTTTTCCGTTTCACCATGTATAATATTAAATGAAGAATAATATACCTACGACATATATGATAAAACACTACCAACAGCCAATGACAACGCTTTAGACAAGGTAAGGCTTTAGGGCACAAAAGGAACAAGAAGGAGTTGTGTTCTTTGCTTCAAAGATAAGAACTCCACTATTCCTTCTAAGAGTGTCATACGTCAAAGCCGACTAGAAATTGGTAACAGGAAACTGGGCCCGTTGGCTCCAATGAGTGAACCTATAATCATCTTGTGCTCAAAAGTCAAATCGAGGCACGGACGAAATATCACCATAATATACGCTAATCAAGTTTAATGTTCAAACGTCAGATCTTCACGCTAGTTCTGCCGGTAGTGGAGGTAATGGCGTGGAAGCAGTAATGACAACACTTGGACACGAACGTGACTTCTGGTGGAAGAGCCAATATTGCACTAGTTTTGGAAAGTTCTAGTAAGATTTTAGTAGCCAGGGTTGACGTTAGAAAACAGAATGATGATGAAATTCACATGGAGGATAAACTTTTATAAAATACCAGTATAATAATAACATTAGACTATGACAATATACTTTCTTTATCGTCTGGGGAGGTGGCTTTATTAACTGGTATAAGCGAGGATGAGGTAACTGGTGGAAACCGTAATGTAGTTCGAGGTCATGTGGTAGCTAAATAGTAATTTCTTCCAAATTGTTGTCAATATTCGGTCATCTGGATAGGGGAACGAAAAATTACTGTAGCGGAAAACGACAACTACGAGTAGTTAGGGCTTCAAAATTAATAAGTTATAAATTTTGGCATAGAATGATGATAACACTGAAATAAAGAGAAGATAAAGACGTCCACATTGAAGAAGAAGCATATTGAGTAAAAGATCGTCATTGTCGATTTTTGTTACTCAAATAAAAAGTATATATACCTCTCAAGTATTCTTGCTATATTCTGTAATAAAAAGTGAATAATGAGAACATTTAAGTGGGCGGTAACGCTTGCTATTAATCTATAGATAACTTCCACAAAGGTCAGTTCTTACGACACTGCTGCAGTTGATTCTATACCAACTACAAGTGTGCTTTCAGCTTAGATTTATTCTATGTCCCACATTTTGTTACCTATAATATCTACATCTTTCTTTTGTACTGCCTCAGTGCTGTAAGTTCTGTGCTACTTGACATTTGTCGTAAATAAAGTTACATTGATTAGTTTGCTGACATTATTGATTTACAGAGTAATGTATGTAATATTATATATTTCTTCAACATTTATGTAATATACAATATTGTGCAATATGATTTCTGTATTAGGAGTCTATAAAATAATTAATTTACTTGACATTTTAAGAGCATTTTTGTATTTGAAGGAGGAAGCTAACCGTTACGTATGTTGCAAGGTATGTTTCTTGATAGCTACAACCTGGGAGTCTCTCAGTCAAGATTGAATGGGTTACTTCTAGGCAAGCGTGCTCCATCTTCGACCACATCATCGCTTACCATCCGGTAAGATAGTGGTCAAACGTGAGCCTGCGTATAAATGATAAAAAAAATGTCTGAATGTTCGAAAATCATTTAAAAGGATTTATGTGACTGTACTTTTTTAACCGACTTCAAAAAGGAGGAGGTTCTCAATTCGTCGGAACCTTTTTTTATGTATGGTCCCCGATTACTCGAAGATGGCTAGACCGATTTGGATTTTTTTTTGTTTGAAAGGGTATACTTCCCAGGTGGTCCCATGATCACTAAGTTAGGATCTGATGATGGGATCCTGGAGAAATAGAGAGAACTCTTCAAATTTTATAGTCACATTTGAAGCGATTTGGTAGTGCGAGGGGATAGTTTTTGGAAGAGTAGTTTCTCGGAGTGGTCCCATTTCAATTTGGTGAAGATCTGATGAAGAACTTCGGAGATAGGCAACGGAACTCCTCAATAAATGATAGCAAATGGACTGAGATTGCTGCAATCTCATGTTTGTCTATTGTTTACACCAGTTCATAACATAACATCTCGCCGGTACGCTGTGACCTGTAAGCATAATGTGAAAAAAAAAATACAATCGACTTCCAAAAAAGAAAATACACTTAAAATTGAAAAATAAATTTAATTTCGGAAGTCGGTGTTTGTATTTTATTTCTTCGTTAATTGACACCGACTTCCGAAATTAAAGTTATTTTTTTGGAAGTAGGTTGTATTTTTTGTAAAAACTTTTTTTATTTTTTTAACATACTTATTAATGTTTTTTGATAGTCGCTAAAAAAAAACCAAAAATACATTTTTGACAAAAATATGCGGATGATGTAAATGATTGTCTAAAGTAATGCACATAATTGCTAAATTATGTAGTAAAATTAGTTTTATATGGCTGTCAGTTATTTCAGGCGCTCATAAAATAATAATTAATGCCATATTTCTTGGTTTAAATATTCATAATTAGCGTGTAAAAATAATAGAATTTGGGTCATAAAATAGTTTATGACATGATAAAAAACTACATAACTTACGAACATTGTATATTTTTAGGGGGCCGAGTCACCCGCGTCCGTAGGAGTATACCCATTGAGTCCCTACACGTGGTCCCCGGGTGGTGCTAATCAGGTGACACAAACTGGTGGTAGGTTTCGACCGATGGCTTGCGACCACCCACTGGGTAAAGAAGTACCGCCAAGCGGCCTGGCCGTGTTCCGGTACGATGCTCAGTGTAGCCAATCCAGAGGAGTTGGGTCGAAATAGTTGTTCCATTGCAGGCAGACCAACCGGGCTCGCGCTGATATGGATGTATCGGGAGACTAGTCGCGGAGGGTAGCGGGATCCGAGGCACGGTGCGCCGCTGGCCGACCGCAGTTAGTAGGGGGCCCAAGTAGTGTACTAGCCACACACGAAAGGCTGTCCCGCCAACTGACGAAAAATCCCGGAATGCACCATCGTGCTGGTTGGCGACCAGACGAGAGGGCCCGATGGACATTCCCGGGGGGGCTCGGGCGTCCCCGCAGTCTCCAGACTAGTCCCCCAATGATACCGTCCTGTCAGTGTAGTGCGTACCCGAAGGTAGCCAGCATGGAACCTCATTTCACTTCCTTCTCCTCTCCTTCCTTCACTCTTCACAACAATGAAAGGCATTAAAAAGAAAAAAGCTGTACAGCGGCAGCACTCCCTCTCACACAAAGTGCACCTATCCAACATTCGAGGTCTGCACTCAAATCTCGCCGCAGTCCACCACCACCTAGAGACTGAGAGACCAGCTCTCTTATTCCTTTCGGAGACGCAGATCGGATGTCCGTCTGACGTGGCGTACCTATCTTACCCAGGGTTTACCCTGGAGCACAATTTTAAGCCACGCGCTGGTATATGCATGTACGCCCGGGACGACATCTGCTATCGGCGTCTCCATAACCTTGAGGACTCCAGGTTTTCAACTCTTTGGGTCCTAGTGGACACAGGCCTAGATAAAATTGTCTACGCCTGTGTCTACCGTTCGCACAGCGGTGATCTGGAGACAACTGGGCTCACACAACACCTGAGTAAAGCGGCGGATGTGGCTCAGCAACGGTACCCATCAGCCCAATTGGTGTTACTGGGGGACTTCAACGCCCACCATCAGGAGTGGCTCTTCCCATACCAGTACACAGACCATGCTGGACAAGAGACGTATAAGCTAGCGCTGGCGTTAAATCTTACCCAGCTGGTCCAGGGGGCAACGAGGGTGCCGGATGTTGATTCGCACACAGCCAATTGCTTGGACCTTCTGCTGACAACAGATCCAGACCGTTACTCAGTGTCGATTTCTTCACCATTGGGTACTTCCGACCACTGTCTGGTGAAATCTGTATCCGTCTACTCCCCGCCCGATCCTAGCCCTAGAGGCACCAGGCGGGTTTGGCGATACAGATCAGCAGATTGGGATGGCATGCGATCTTTCTTCGCATGTTATCCTTGGCGGCCCACTTGCTTTTCTTCGACTGATGTTTCGTCGTGCGCGGACGCCGTGACGGATGTGTTGCGGCGGGGAATGGAGTACTACATTCCATTCTCTGACGTGACAATGTCTGGTAGGGCTCGACCATGGTTTGGTGCCGAGTGCAATCGCGCTGATGCGCTTAAACACGCGGCCTACCTGGCATGGGTCGACGCTCGGACGCGTAAAGCGAGTGACGTGAGTCAGAAGAAGAGAGCCTTCAACAGGGCTGCCAAGTTCTGCAAGAAGGTGTTGCGGAGGGCTCGATTTGACCACATTGGCCGAATTGGGAACAAACTTGCTTCTTACCCAGCTGGTAGTAAGGCGTTTTGGTCCCTGGCTAAGTCGGTTGAATCGAACTTCTGCCGCTCCTCACTACCTCCACTGCTGAAACCCGACGGGTCGCTGGCCCACTCCGCTGAGGAGAAAGCAAGCCTGTTTGCCTCTCTGTTTGCGGAATCTTCGCGTCTAGATCCTGGTGGCGCGAGGCCCCCTGGTACTCTTGGTGGATGCGAGTCGATTATTTCAGACATTCGCATTCATCAGAAGGATGTCCGGAGGGTACTGCGTAACCTGGACGTGAACAAGGCTAGTGGTCCCGACGGGATACCGGCAATTGTACTGAGGACGTGTGCGCCTGAGTTGTCTCCGATCTTGACACGCCTATATCGCCTTTCGTTTGAGACTGGAAAAGTGCCGATGGCTTGGAGGCAAGCTAACGTGCAACCCGTACCCAAGAAGGGTAGTCGAGCTGACCCAACAAATTATAGGCCCATCTCGGTAACTTCCGTTCTCTGTAAGAGTATGGAACGTATACTGAATGGTAAGCTCCTAGCATACCTAGAAGCTAACGATATCCTGAGTGACCGACAATACGGCTTCCGCCGAAATCGGTCAACGGGAGATCTTCTAGCGTATGCCATTCACATCTGGAGTGAGGCCATCGACAAACAAGGGGAAGCCCTTGCGGTCTCCCTTGATATCTCGAAGGTCTTTGACCGGGTCTGGCACGACAGCTTAATTGGCAAGCTTCCTTCCTTCGGTCTGCCCGCTGGATTGTGTGATTGGATGGCGGATTTCCTGAGGGATCGGTCTATCCGAGTAGTCATAGATGGCTGCTCGTCCGGACTGCTGGCTATTAATGCCGGTGTTCCTCAGGGGTCGGTGCTCTCGGCAACATTGTTTTTGCTGCATATTAACGATCTGCTAAAGCCCGGTACCTTTGGGTATGCAGACGACAGCACTGTTGCCGAGAGATACGTGCCGGACGCACGAGTCAGTGGGTCTCAGGTCCGGTCTCTCCGAGAGGCTATGGTTGGGCGCTTGAACATGTCCTTGCAGGCTGTCTCAGAATGGGGCGATGCCAATCTGGTTAAGTTCAATGCTGCTAAGACCCAGGCGTGTCTTTTTTCTGCTAAAAGGAGCCAATTTCACCCGGCTCCATGTTTCCGAAGTGTAACCGTGCCGATAACCGACCGACTTGATCTTCTTGGTGTTACTTTAACATCTACCCTCAATTTTGGTCCCTTCATAGAGGCTAAGGCTCAAGTGGCTGCCAAAAAGTTGGGGGTCCTCGCAAAGGTGAGACGATACTTCACGCCGGAACAGCTGCTCCAACTCTATCAAGCGCAAGTCCGATCGTGTATGGAGTACTGCTCTCATCTTTGGGACGGATCTGCAAGATACCAGCTTGATGCCCTTGAGTCAATTGAGAAACGAGCCAAGGGGATCATCGGCAATGATAGACTCGTTGAGTCAAAACTCCAAAGTCTTGAACATAGACGCCGAGTTGCTAGCCTGTCGGTTTTCTATCGATTACATTTTGGGGAGTGTGCGACGGAATTGCATGATTTGATTCCGCCAAGCCCGTTTCATCTAAGGACCACAAGACGTACGGCGAAGTGCCACCGGTTCATGGTGGACATCCCATCCATACGCACAAAGCGTTTTGAGAAAACATTCATTGCACGTACAGCTAGAGAGTGGAATTCTCTACCGGAGTCTGTTTCCTGTAAGATACAACCTGGGAGTCTTTAAGTCAAGAGTGAATAGGTTACTTCTAGGCAAGCGTGCTCCATCTTCGACCACATCATCGCTTACCATCAGGTGAGATAGTGGTCAAACGCGAGCCTATCAAACATAAAAAAAAAAAAAAAAATATTGCATCAAAAAAAAAAACAGTTTTTAAAGTAGTTAATTTGGACTCTTGAAATTTATTTATTTATTGGATCTCCGACAAAGGATACACAGATCTAACAATCCTGAAGATACGAGTAGTTCAAAGCCTACACAAATCAGTCAAAGTTCAATAAAGTTCATAGTAGACGAGCGCTGAGGGAATTGGTACCTATGTTGACAGTGTTATAACACGGGTCATTTCAACAGCCTCACCTTCTTTCACAGCTGTTAACTTTCTTCCCAATAGAGCTAGAAATAATTTTAAGAAGTTTATGAGCTAATAGACAGGTACCTACCTACTACTGCCCTTTTTTTTTTGAGTTTGGTAAATCATCCTACGACTTCTCCCACTCTGCGTGGAGCGGGAGGGCGTGTCAGACTCTTACTGACTAAAACCCACCCCTGTTCCTTCCTGCCCTGAGTGCCCAGGAGCTCGGTAACTCTGTTTCGAATTTATCCACGACCCCTGGGCATGCATCGGCCATGACGGGCCCCGTCATGTATTGCTGACAACTCTTTGAGGCGCGCGTGAAACACTACGCGCCGTCGACTCTTGGGTCTGATCCTGATCAGACGGCGAGCTACTCACTACTCGCTGTCCGCAGGCCCGCGTCTACGGTGGCCGGAGATCGTCTCGCGACGTCCTACGCCCAGGGCGTCTCCTGCGGCGGCTACTGCCGGGGGCGTGAGGGCAACTCTGTTGAGCCTCCCTCACCCGTTCCGCCTACTCCTTCGCGAGCATTACTGTATCGCAGAAGGAGGCGATTGCTTCCCATTCCCTCTCGCTCCGTACCATGGCTTAGACCAGGGCCGGGCGCGAGAGTTCGCTGCCGCCTCCGCGCAAGCGAGGCAGATCTCCATCGTATGCCCCACCGTGTCCTCTGGGCGATCCTCACAGTGGTGTCACCCAGGCGTTTCCCTCCGCCTTATGCTACACAGGAACCTCCCGAAACTTCCGTGTCCGGTGAGGATCTGCGTCAGGTGGAAGGTGAGGACACGTTGGCGCTTCTCCAACCACTCCTCAAAGAGGGGCCTTACCGACGCAATTGCGGCGTGCCTAATTTACTACTGCCCTAAGACGTCAACGATAGGAAAGGATCGACTTAGAATAAGAGAGATATCATTACTATATTTTTACCCAACTGCACCAGAAAAAGTATTCATAGACTACTTTATATGAAGTATTTTTTATGTCTATTTGCAGCCTAAACGGTTGGATGGATTTTAATTAATGAGGTATCATTAAATTGCTCTTGACAGCCGGAGTGATATAGGTTATTTGAATTTTGAATAATAGCAAAATGGCGGCTGCCATTAGGTAACTGTGGTTGATTTTTATCATGTCGGATATCAAAATAAAGGGTTTGAGGTGGCGATTTCAAAAACATGACTCACTAAAATGTAAGATATAAAAATAAAAAAGATTTTCAACTCCAAAAAACAAATACCACCAACTGCATCTCACTGCTTGAAAAGTAACTTGTTAGGAAATTTTGAGTTGTTTTTTGCAGTCGGGTTTTTTTTAACTTTTTTTTTGTAATGGCAAGTTTCTGCTAGCAAACGAATAAACTGAAATAGCTATACAGAGTGTACCATGTCGTTATTCCAGAAAAGGACGTGGAAACGCGTAATAAATCCTTAAAAAAAGAATGCAAACGCATTTGTAAAGCAACAATTGTCTATGAGTCGCAAAAAATGACTGACACAGATACATCAAACTGTCATGTTGGTACAAATTGCTGACAAAAACTGGTTACCGATTAGTTTTCCCACGTAGATCATAAGTCGGCTAAGTTAAAACGGGGTTGCTGTCATCATCGTTACTAGATAATTGATACTTAAGTTGTTAACTTGTTAGTAAAAAGTGTTAGAGAACGACTTGAACGGTCTTCTGTCTAATTTGCCTTTCAGTATTCATGAATTTAAAACTGACCAAGAAGTTGGAACCAGGCTTGTTCTGGTGGCTAAAACTCATGAAGTCTCCAAAAACCTAGTACCTAAATGAGGCTAAGCAGTGAGATGCATCTAGTTTTTTTAGTCATTCACGTGTCCGTCTGTCCGTCTTCTATCACAAAATTTTATTCCGAAGAATTTTTTAACTTCCCATTGACTTAGGAATTTGAAATTTTATTATTAGTTGCGTATATTTTACTAACAAATACCAAAATATTGATTTCCCTCATCTACGGAACCCTAAATATGCGAAATACGACACGCACTTGGCCGGTTTTTTATAATCTTTTTTGAAGAACTAAATCACTACACCTCTGCATCACGCTTCGAGATATTAGACCTCGTTATTCATGTAATTCCATGTTGCCTGCATGTTAACATGAATATCGTAGATGGCTAAAAAATATCGTAGGTGGCTGAAAAATAGTGTCGATGGTAAAAAAATACCGTAGATGGCTAAAAAATAGCATCATTCATCATTCTGCTGCCCTTATCCCAATTTATTTGGGGTCGGCGCAACATGTCTTTTTGTTCCATACTCCTCTATTAGTCGTCATCTCTGTAGTCACCCCCTTTTTATTACCCATATCCTCTTTCACACAGTCTGACCATTCTTTCTTTGGCCTTCCTCTACTCTTATAGCCATCCACATCCATACACAAGACTTTCCTCACGACATTTTCTTCATTCCTCCGCAACACATCATATACCACGACAACCAGAGGACACGGTGGAGCATACGGTGGAGGTTTGCCCCGCTTGGGCAGAGCACCGCCGTGTCCTCGTGGATGCGATAGGCGGCAGCGACCTCTTGCGCCGTGCCCTGCTTCAGGCCATGGTACGGAGCGAGAGGGAATGGGAAGCAGTCTCCTCCTTCTGCGAAGCAGTAATGCTCGCGAAGAGGGAGGCGGCATATGTGAGGGAGACTCAACAACAGCAGAGTCGCCCTTACGCCCTCAGCAGCAGCCGCCGCAGGAGACGCCAGGGGCTTCGGGCACCACGAGACGATCTCCGGCCACCGTAGACCCGGGCCTGCGGGCGGCGAGTAGTGGGTAACTCGCCGCCCGATCAGCACCAGGCCCGGAGAGTCGACGGCGCGTAGTGTTCCACGCGCGCCTCAAAGAGTTGTCAGCAAACACGATGGGGCCCGTCGTGGCCGATGCCTGCCCGGGGGCCCGTATAAATTCGAAAGAGTTACCTCGCCCCTGGGCATTCAGGGCAGGGAGGAACAGGGGTGGGTTTTAGTCAGTAAGAGTCTGACACGCCCTTCCGCTCCACCCTAGAGCGGAAGAAATCATTGGATGATTTCCCACCCCCCAAAAAAAAAAAATACCACGACAACCGATGTCCACACAACTTTTCAGTCAGCGGTGCCACTTTCAGACTTCCTCTTATATACTCATTCCTAATTCTATCCATGCGCGTAACACCACACATCGCTCTTAGCATTCTCATCTCAGCTGCATGCAATTGCTTTTCATTCATCCCTTTTGTGGCCCAATATTCTGAACCATACAAGACAGCTGGTCTGACTATGTTTTTATAAATCTTCCCCTTCAGTTTAAGGCGAATGCGGGAGTCGCAGATAGTCCCGGTCGACTGCCGCCATTTCATCCATCCAGTATTAATTCTGTGCTTAACAGTTCCATCTATTTCGTCATCGCTTTGCACGAGTGAACCAAGATACCAAAAATCGGAGCAGACTGGGAGAAGCGCGCCATCTAGCACTATAGTTTCAGAACTGGAGAGACCGCCGAAATCGCAGAACATGTATTCAGTTTTGGTTCTGCTGATTTTCAACCCAACTTTCCCCAGCTTCTGTTGCCATTTTTCCAATCTGCTCTGGATCTCAAGTCTATCGTCACCGACCAGAAACAATGTCGTCGGCAAACAGCATGCACCAGGGTGCCTCCTCCTGTATTTCCGACGTGAGAGCGTCCATAATCAACAGGAAGAGGTAAGGACTTAAAGCCGACCCTTAATGTAAGCCTACAGCCACACTGAACTCATCGGTGTTGCCAGCAGCCGACCAGACGTAGGTCCTGGATTGTCTGTACATAGCACGAATCAACTTAACATACTTTCCAGGCAAACCTTTCTCTTTCAAGGCCCACCACAACACATCCCGAGGTACCCTGTCATACGCTTTCTCAAGATCAATGAACACCATGTGCAAGTTCTTGTGCACACGTCTGTACTTCTCGCACAATTGACGGAAAGCAAAGGTCGTCCTTTGTCCCTCGACCTGACATAAACCCAAACTGGTTTGGGGTAATCTCACTCTCCTCTCGCAATCTTTTCTCCATCACTTTCTCCCATACTTTCATACTATGTGACTTGAGCTTTATCCCTCGATGGTTGTTGCAGTCCTGTACATCCCCTTTATTCGTGAATATGGGCACTAGCGAACTATTGCACCACTCTTGTGGGATCACTTCTTCATACAACAACTTATTGAAGGATAAAGTCAGCCACATACATCCATCCTTTTTTAAACACTTCCATACTTCTACTGGTATGTCATCAGGGCCCATACCCTTTTCATTTCTCATATATTAAACTGCCTTTCTTACTTCATCCATGCAAATTTTTCTCACCAAACCCATATTTACTTGTACCTCTTTGAGCACACCATTCCATTTGTTCTCTTCGTTCATCAATTTTCCAAAATAAACCTTCCATCGCTCTTTTATTTTGTCATCTTTCGACAAGACTTTACCGATTTCATTTTTTATACATTTTATATGGATTATATCCCCTCGTTCTCCTTTCTCTTACTTTTGTAATCTGGTAGAGCTCTTTCTGGCCTCTAGGGCTACCCAGTAAATCATATAACTTTTCCTGCGCCTTAGCCCTGGAAACTGCAACCGCCTTTTTTGCCTTTCTCTTCCATTCTTAGTAAATTGTCTTATCTTCTTTCAAATTATCATTTCCGGTTTCTATATTCTGCCATACTTTAAACGCAATTTTCTTTTCTTTCAGCTTCTATTGCACATCTTCATTCCACCACCATGTATCCTTTTCTATTATGCCTTTCCCTTGCGATTCTCCAAACACATCTTTTGCTACTCGCCTTATACAATACGCCTGGGTGAGGGCCGTTCTTTGTTCCTACTGGACGAGACACTGACTGTTACGTACTAAAAAATAGCGTTGATGGCTAAAAAAATCTATTTGGTCGGTCAGAATTTAGGATACGTATTTTTTCTTTTGTCACGTTAACAAAAAATGAGGACGATACAGTGTATTGAAATTTCGCGTAACGTCACAGCTACTTCAAAAATGTATTACTTTTTAACTAGAAGCCCACTCCTACACTTTGATGTAAAATCTTTGTATTTTTTTGTTGATTTGGTAAAGCAAGAAGTCCAATATTTGTTGATAATCTAACTCATTTACTAAATATAATTATTATTTGTAACCGACTTCGCAAAAAGGAGGAGGTTCTATGTTCGACTGTATGTATGTTTTTTTTTATGTATGTTCACCGATTTCTCTGTCAGTTGTGGGTCGATTTTCAAAATTATTTTTTTTCCGTAAGAGTATACTCCAGAGGTGCTCTCATACAAGTTTTATCGAAATTGATTTAGCGCTTTTAAAAAAAATCAACAGTAACAAAAAATGTGTATACGTAGATGACGTTTTGGTCTCCTCCAATTACGAGTATGTTTAAATTCCATTTTCCTTGTTATTGGGGTTATCAATTCGAGTTCTATGGTATAACAACTAAAAAGTGAAAAATAAAAACTTTTTTTACGAAAAAGTTCCAAAAAAGAAAATACACATATAAATTGAAAGATAACTTTAATTTCGGAAGTCGGTGTCAATTAAATAAATAATTATTATTTCTCTGAGATCGACGTACTAGGGATGATTCCTGTATACAATAAATAACTTTTTTATGAAAAATACACAACCGACTATTTTTTTATTTTTTTTTATTGTTGATAGGCACGCGTTTGACCACGAAAGTTATTTTACAATTTATATTTTCATTTTTGGAAGTCGGATGTATTTTTCGTAAAAAAGTTATTTATTGTATTCAGAAATCATCCATCCCTAATACGTCGATCTCAGCGAAATTATAATTATTATGTCAACTACTCTTATTGCGTGTCGGCAAAGCATCATAAATATTTGGCCAGTTTCTTCTGACAAACCCGTCTAGTTTTTGTATAAAAATTAAATTACTCTAACCTTGTATAGTTAACAGGTTTTTGCTGCAGTCAAACACTATTAACGTTTTTTGACTAATTACTAACATGCAAATTAATTGTAAAAGAATAAGTTTCGTGATTCATGATACTAAATAACAGGTTTTCATATTGTTCCTAGGTAAAAATAAGCTTTGTAGAAACAGAAAACAAAGGGCTTGCGAAAAAATTATGTTCTAAACATTGTATTAGGTTTAATCACGATTTTGGTGATGTTAGTGTGAGATTGGATCTCTTTATTGTATGAAGAATACTTTATCGGCTATTCCTTTCATGCTGATCTTACTTTGACACGGAGGTGTCGAGTGAAGAATTTTGAATGGTGCCCAATGATATAATAAAGGAAAGATACGCTAAGTTCATACAAAGCGGCGTTCAGCAGGCGTATTAGCTAACTCAGTTGACATCACATATACATTGCTGCTTTGACGTATAGGAAAACTGCAGTGCCTATTATAATCGATGTCCACCGAACAATGTACTGAATAGTGCCCATTAAATAGATGTCCACTGAGTTAGCGAATACACCTGCAGATATCGTTGAGTTGTTATTATAAAAGTGCTACCATGTAGGTGTACAGTAATTGTGGTATGAAATTCCTTCACTTTTATTTATGTTGGAACTTTAGTTGTTACACTCTTACCACACAACTTGGCATCATAGATAATATATTATTGTCACGCCACGGACACGCTTTTCTTCGCTCGCTGATGTTAGCTGACTAAATCAAATTGCAACAATTGTCTGAATTTGTCTGTAACAATTTGCGCGCTCTAGTGCGATATCTACATCTTTTTATATATTATATAATTGGTGCTACCTACTTATAATCTTTGCTAATACAAATACCACTATATTTTTTTGGTATTCTGGGAATTACTTCTTGTAAACTTTATGAATACGCGGCGAAGGTAGTGTGTCGATCTGATCAAACTTGACGTTTGCGAGTCAAATTTGGCTAGAGATCGCGTAAGATAGACCGGTTTGGAAGTAGAATGGGGAGGCCTTTGCTTTGTCCAGCTGTGGGACACAAATAAGGCTTTAAAAAAAATATGCAATGGTAACTAGAAATTGCATCACAATAGTAGATTGTGCACCAAGGGAGTAAAGCAGTGTCTTATGTCACGGGCGACATATTGAACCCTGACCGTAACGAGAGATTCAATTAACTCCCGAGCGAAGCGAGGGGGTTCTGCAGAATCCTGAGTAAAGCGAGGGGTTCAAGCTGCCCAAGACGAAGATACGTTTTATACCAGAGGAGCAAACTCTACTTTTCACACCTTCTGCGAGACAATAAAAAGCCAGGGCTCACTGAAAATCACAGCACCAAACACCGTCTTTTGTTTCACATTATTTGAAATCGCGCTCTTTTTTTCACTTTTTTTGAGTTCTGCTTGTGACGGCCAGTTCGATTTTCGAACAAACCTCTTTACAATACTGTAAGGGCATTTTTTTACTAAGAGTTTTCCACGAATTTGATGTTCCTAAATTCAAATCACTTTACTCCCTAGGGAGTTTCATACAACTTTACCTCCTTTAGGAAGTGATGCTTTGCGTTGAGATTGTAGATTGTTAAGAAACTTTTTCATCTAATAACTCAAAACTATTTTTCTGTTTTCAGAAAGGCCACCCATGTGCCGACACCCAAGAGCTAAGCCCAGGCCGGTGGGGAGGCCGCACCATCGCAGAATGCAAGTGTCCCCCCGGCACCGCCCAGCTGCCTCACACCAACACCTGCCACAAACTCTTCGAGAGGGGACCCTGCAGGCCAGGGGAGTACTTCGCACCAGTCGAGGAGTCTTTCAACAAGAGAGGGTAGGTAAGCATCTTGACGGCTCATGTTTTAAGCTGAAAAGTTGATAATTCACTACATATTATAAAACAAAGTCCCCCGCTACGTTAGTACGCTATAAACTCAAAAAATTCTGAACGGATTTTCATGCAGTCTTCACCAATAGACAGAGTGATTCATGAGGAAGGTTTTGGTGTATAATTTGTACCCGATCAAAGCTGGGGCGGGTTATGTATTTCTGTTTGTGATCTAATATCCGACCCAAGGTACGGTTCCGGTTTAGGCCAGTTTCGACCGAAAAAAACTGGTTTTGGATGGAGTCGAATATTCAGCTTGACCGAAACTGTCGTCTTTGAGCGGAAGGTTGTGTTAGATACCTAAAAACTGACTGCCTCGTTCGTCAATGTGTGTTATCATTTGTGTGTAATCATCGTTTTTATTAACGTACTAGCTAACCCGACAGACGTTATCCTGGCTTAGCTATGAACTGTCAAACGCGCGAAGTTTAAATAGTCGTTCAGTTTTCTGAAAATTTCGAATTTTCCGCGTAACTTTCTTAATTTTTTCTTTCATCAGAACCTTCTCCTAACAATAACAAACACAACAAAAAAAGAATTAGCGAAATCGTACAACCGTTCACGCGTGATGCCGTGACCTAGGGAAATAGGGATTCATTTTTATATATTTATAGATTAAGTAGTTTTTGAAAGCTTAGGCTGAATTTTCAATGATCTGATAACTATTTTAAGTCAAAATCAAGAGGAGCCGAACATTAGGTTACGGTTTTGGCTAAAAATCGTGTTTCGACCGGACAGTATTGTGAACGTTCAACGGTAAAAGGCTGCAGAAATAGAAATCTCTCAAGAGTAGGAATATCTGGCAGGAGAATTATTTATCTATAGTTGTCTTGAATATCGGCGTTAAAACTTCGCGTGACGTCATACCTAAGTAAATAATGTAAGTACTACGTTTTACCTACAAGTAAATGATAAATGATTTTTTTACTATTTATAGGCACGCGTTTGACCGGTATCGCCCCCCTAGCCATATTACTTTTCTGTTATCGTTTACGCTAATGCTTAGTACATAAACAACTTTTTTACAAAAAAATAGAACCGACTTCCTAAAATAGTGCAAAATAACTTTAATTTCGGAAGTCGGTGTCTCTGGTTTTATCTTTGTTTTTTTGACACCATTGTCTTTTGATCTATTTTTTTGTAAAAAGTTTTTATTTTTCACTTTTTAGTTGTGGTTCCCCATTAAACTGTGTTAACAATTCATAGATATACGATAGCAGCAATCGCAGTTGATTTGCTGTCAGATTTTGAAGAGTTCCGTTGTCTGTCTCCGAAACCCATCATCAGATCTATATGAAATTTAAATGGGACCATTTCGGAATAAACCCCTTTCGATCAAAAACAGATTTTTTCAAATCCGTCAATATTTGACGGAGTTATTCCCGAACATACATAAAAAAAAAAATACAAACATCCGAATTGATAACCTCCTTCTTTTTGAAGTCACACAAGTGTCACGTGACTTATCGCATGCCATACATTTTTAACCGACTTCAAAAAGAAGGAGGTTATAAATTCGGATGTTTGTATTTTTTTTAACTAAGCGTTAGCGTAAAAGATAATAGAAAAGTAATATGGCTAGGGGGGCTGATGGTAAGCGATGATGTGGTCGAAGATGAAGCACGCTTGTCTAGAAGTAACCTACTCATTCTTGACTCCGGCAGGGAATTCCAATCCTTAGCTGTACGCACAATTAATATATTCTCAAACGTTTTTTGCGTGTGGGTGGGATGTCCACCATGATTGATTTGGTAAAGCAAAAATAACGTGTTCAATATTTTTTGAAAATCTAATATGCGGACTAAATACTAGAATTATAATTTTTGAACTAAGGAGAATTCAATTACACCTGTAGATCTTCTAAGCATGGTTAATAATTAAGCTATAGAAGTCGGAATACTTGGTAAGGTTTTGCAAGTTCTGCAGCCTAAAGCTTGTGAATTGGGTCTTAAACCTTTGGGCATTTACGACATTCTACGACAGGCCCCGGTTTAGCTAACCCTAAACTATCAAAGTTAAATTTATTTTAACTGTATTTTGTTAGTGAAAGTCGTACAACGGTGGTCAGTTTGTTTTAACGACTTTAATGGTGTCCAGGTGGGCACTGCTAAGGAAGTTAGAATAATGACCACGGCCCAGGTCTGTAATATATTTAACGATAATACAATTATTATCTAATAGATTAGACATTCACATCGGAAGGAAGTTGGAAGAAATTATTTTTTATACAGGGTATAGTGTAGTGTCGTGCGTACACCATGACACGCTTTTGCGTAAGCTGCGTCATTATGGTCTCCAAAACGAAGCTCTAAATGTAATTGATTCATATTTATGTAATAGGTTCCAATGTGTAGATATCAATGGTGTTAAGTCTTCCGGGCTACCAGTTCATTTAGGTGTGCCTCAAGGCTCGATATTGGGACCATTCTTGTTTTTGGTGTATATTAATGATTTACCATATTTTTTAAAGGGTATCTGTGACGTAGTACTGTTTGCAGATGATACCTCTCTTATCTTTAAAGTAGATAGGAATAGAAATGATTTTGATAACGTAGATAGCGCTCTCTCAATGGTTACGGATTGGTTTACGACAAATAACTTGGTTCTTAATGCTAAGAAAACTAAATGTATAAAGTTTGCCTTACCTAATGTTATAAATCTAGGACCTAATGTCATCTTAAATAAAGAAGTGCTTGAAACTGTGGACTCGGCAGTTTTTTTGGGTATAACTGTTGATTCCAAACTTCAATGGGGCGCACATATATCAGGCCTATCAGGAAGGCTCAGTTCTGCCGCCTACGCCGTCAGAAAAGTTAGACAATATACTGACGTTGACACAGCACGGTTAGTCTATTTTAGTTATTTCCATAGTGTTATGTCTTATGGTATTCTTTTGTGGGGTAAAGCTGCGGACATACAAAATATATTTGTTTTACAAAAACGTGCTGTACGAGCAATCTATAGGTTAAGGTCAAGAGTTTCTTTACGAGAAATTTTCAAAGAGATTGGAATTCTCACGGTGGCATCTCAATTCATTTTTGCAAACATATTATACATTAGACAAAATATACATTTGTACAAAAAGACCAGTGATATCCACAATTTTAACACCAGAAATAAGTATAAACTTCATGTTCCTTCCCACCGTGTTCGTAGGGTTCATGGTTCGTTTGAGGGTCTCGGTATCGAATTTTACAATAAGCTACCCCGTTCTTTTCTTGACTTGCCTTTTAATGCATTTAAAACTAAAATTAAATCTAGTCTCTGTTCGAAAGCATACTATTCCATCAACGACTACTTAGAAGATAATAATAGTTGGTCGCTGTGTTGAACGCAAGACAATGTTACACTTGATGTTCTTTCTCCATATTTAGCTTATGGTTATAACAGATTATATGAGTTCATATAATAATTGTCTACCAAATTTAGTGTGATGCATATAGTTCATCACTTGTGGCTTCGAATCACAGCCCTTTGATAGTTTCAATCTTTGTTCTTGTAAGCAGGCACACCAGTTATGTATGGAGGCTTCTTTAATTTGGTTTAGTGTTTATGCTTGAGTTGGTTTTTAATGGCATGGTTGAGTGTGCTAGCTGGCAAGTGGCGGATTATTTAATTTAATTTTATGATTATATTTTAGACGGCATATATTTATTTTTCTGTTTTACATAATGTTAAGATTGTTGCTTAGAATTATATAGATTCAAGTTCTTAAAACTTAACAGACAGATGTGTTGCTGGGGAGTTTGTTGGCCACTTCTTCTTCACAGCTAAAACACTAGGAAGTGGTGACGGGCGGGCGTTTTTTGGGGGACTGTCTTTATGTAGAACTTTGACGTTCAAAAAGTGCTGGTTCTCAGCCTAGTTTGAATAAATGACTTTTGATTTTTGATTTTTTGATTTTTGATTTTTGTCCATGGAGTTTCTTGGCCGTTCTTCTCCATAGAGATCTACGCTTTGGAATGTGCAATCAGCTTCATCTTTCTGACTGACCGACTTATTGACAATTCAAAAGTGCCTGTTACGAATGAGAGGTTTATTTGAAATAAATGCTTTGAGTTTGAGTTAGTAAAAGAAATGGATAGTACTAGTCATATTCGTTTTTAACCGACGAAAAAAAGGAGGAGGTTCTCAATTCGACCGTATATATATATATATTTTTTTTTTTATTTTTTTATTTTTTTTATTGTGTATGTTCAGCCCTCACTCCGTCATTTATGAACCGATTTTGATTATTCTTTTTTTGTTAGATAGGGTATACCTCAAGGGTGGTCCCATGTCAAGGAAGTCAGGCTCTGACAGTGGAAACCTGATAAAATTGAGAGAAAACCTCGAAAATTGTGAGCACGTTTAGCGTTTCTGTATGTATGTTCGGCCCTCACTCCGTTATTTATGAACCGATTTTGATGATTCTACTTTTCTTAGATAGGGTATACCTCAAGGGTGTTTCTGTTTACTTTTCATAACTTAATCAGGTATCTGCCGCGACACCTCGCGGCTCGGCGGACAGAGCTCCGACAGGATCTCATGGTGACATGGAGAGAGCGACTGTCGCAACCCAGCGCTGGGCACGCCACCATCGCGGCGGTAGTGCCCCTCTTTGAGGAGTGGCTGGAGAGGCGCCATGGCGCCCTCACCTTCCGCCTGACGCAGGTCCTCACCGGACATGGCTGTTTCGGGAGGTACCTGTGTCGGATCAAGGCGGAGGTGACCCCTAGGTGTTTCCACTGCGAGGATCGCCAGAGGACACGGTGGAGCATACGGTGGAGGTTTGCCCCGCTTGGGCAGAGCACCGCCGTGTCCTCGTGAATGCGATAGGCGGCAGCGACCTCTCGCGCCGTGCCCTGGTTCAGGCCATGGTACGGAGCGAGAGGGAATGGGAAGCCGTCTCCTCCTTCTGCGAAGCAGTAATGCTCGCGAAGAGGGAGGCGGCATACGTTAGGGAGACTCAACAACAGCCGAGTCGCCCTAGCGCCCTCAGCCGCAGCCGCCGCAGGAGACGCCAGGGGCCGCGAGACGATCTCCGGCCACCGTAGACCCGGGCCTGCGGACGGCGAGTAGTGGGTAACTCGCCGCCCGATCAGCACCAGGCCCGAGAGTCGACGGCGCGTAGTGTTCCACGCGCGACTCAAAGAGTTGTCAGCAAAGGACGGGGCCTGCCACGGCCAATGCCTGCCCGGGGGTTGAGGATAAATTCGAAAGAGTTACCTCGCCCCTGGGCACGTAGGGCAGGGAGGAACAGGGGTGGGTTTTAGTTAGTAAGAGTCTGACACGCCCTTCCGCTCCACCCTAGAGCGGAAGAAGTCATAAGATGATTTCCCAACCCCAAAAAAAAAAAAAAAACAGGTATTTGCATTTAGGAATCATCACATCCTGAAACTTAGCTGATGATGGAAACCATACCATTCCTACACAATATAAGTTAGATATAAAACTGGTTTTAGTGACAAATACCACATAATATGCTTTGAAGAAAAGACGTCTTTACAATATTAGAGGTAACCTCAACTGGTCAATATCCTGGAAACTTCATGGAAGAATGGTTACATCGTCAGCTCAGTGGCAAGAGGAATTATGGAGGATTAGAAATTAGCCTCAGAGTGTTAAAAGATGATGCGAGCCACAAAAAATCATAAAATAAAAAACTTTTTAACAAAAAAATTAACCGACGAAAAAGAACTAAAAAGCAAAAAATAAATAAACCTTTTAAAGTCTTGAGTAATGAGCATATTTACCTACATAAAATATCAAATTATATATAAACTAATTTTGAGTCGGCGCCAATTATTAAAATGATTAATTACCTACTTACAGCCTTCTTCATTTGTAAATACTTATAAAATTTAGATATTTAATAATCAGATTGTTGTTTGGCGCCGACTCAAAATTAGTTTATATATAATTTCATATTTTATGTAGGTAAATATGCTCATTACTCAAGACTTTAAAAGGTTTATTTATTTTTTGCTTTTTAGTTCTTTTTCGTCGGTTAATTTTTTTGTTAAAAAGTTTTTTTGTTTGCTGTGATGATCTCCTAATGTCATTGTCATTGATCGAGGCGTCATAGACCTACATTTCGTCTATGGCGTGTAGTGGTGCAGCGCACCAGAAACGAGATAACTAGGCATTAGTTTAGTTTTATTTTATGTTTGCTTGGGTACTAGGCTTTTGTAAATTAATGTGCGTTTGAAATCTATGCAAAATAAATAATTTTTCTTTCTTTCCTCTTCTTTCTTTATTTTTGACACCACTTGGAAAAAAACAACTTTTTTCAAGGAAGCGATAGCAAAAAAGGGGCCAAGTGCGAGTCGGACTCGCGCATCGAGGGTTACGTACCAACTTGTACGTACGTAAATAGTTCGTCCATCACGGGAATAGAATCTCGAACAAAGATAACTTTGCCGTTGGAAAACTGTTGTCCATACATCGACATAGGTTACTGTCCGTTTACCAACAGCAAATAAGTTTGTATCATATATTTTTTTGTGATGTATCTTGAAATTTACGATTTTCGAACTTTTTCCTTTACTTGTGCTATATGCCAAATTTCATGATTCTAGGTCAACGAGAAGTACCCTACAGGTTTTGATTCCCTTGAGAGTGTAAAAATATGCGGCATAAACGCCCGTATCTTTTGATTATATTGACTTGGAAGTTTGATTTTTTTACTGCTCCAAGGGATATTGAGTATTTGATATTATTTTCAGCTTGATATCTCTACGCGTTCCTTAGAGAAAGGGTTTTGACAGACGGACAGACAGACGGACAGGAAAGTGATCCTATAAGGGTTCCTTTTTAGGTACGGAACCCTAAAAATGGGCTTACCATACAAAATTATCATCAGCTGATCAAAATTATCATCAGCTGATCAAAATTATTAACACCTGATCAAAATTAATATGCCATATTAATTTTAATCAGCTGTTAATAATTTATAAATTTTATCGGAATTGACTTTTACTTTCTCGAAGAAATTTGTTAATTTCTATGGGTAGTACAGTATTTAAAGACTATATATGACTACGCTTTTCCATTACACCCTGTATCGATTTGCATAGTGTTTGTCGATGAGTACGATCCTTGTCCATTTTTAAAACAATGGTCAAAAATCACTACCTCTCTCTTTAATCGTTTTTACTAGGGTTCTATACTTTTTGTTTATACTCAATACTCAATACTTTATTGCATTCCATATGTGTTAAATAGGTGGTATAACATAATAAAATATCAATATGGACCCTGTTTCATAATTATTAATGTATATATTATAGGGACCTGGAGCAGCTTCTCTTGGTGTTGGTCCCTGGAGATTCCTTTTAGGTTCCTGGGGGTTTGTTTACTCGCTCGCGGTGCGAGAGGGTGGTGTATAAGAGCGACTGCCTATGTGTGATGTGTTATAAAAGAAAGAGAACTGGAATATTAATATGTTATATTGAATAATGAAATTATTTACAAGTGCCCTCTTCGTGTGGGCTAGGTCAAGTCTACCTAAAAACTAAAATCTTCTTTTATTATAAATTCACAATTGGCGTTCCAAGAGTTTCTAGAAAGTTCCAAACTTCTAACGTGCCAGTCTTCACCATAAGGTTGCCAACATAAGGTCGTCACATGAGCTACGCCCCTACGAATAGAAGCGCAGACGCTAGCAAGTCTTCTATTCAATTAAATATTTGAAAAGCCGATTGAGACCTACCTAATCCTATCCAGTTTTTCCCTGCCTAGGTGAGGACTCATGGAGATGCAGAAGTCCATCTATGGATAACCATACTGCACCCCGAGTGATGTGGTCAACTTTCTTTTTATTAATTTGAGCCATTCGGCACACCACATATCCTGGCAATGCACATGGCTTCAGTGAGGCAAAACCTCACTAAAAGCCACACTGCTCTGCTAAATTTTCTGACCTAAGATGCTCTAGTTAGCATCTACCCAGAAGGGGTTTACAAAAATAAAATTCAAAACTGTAATAATTTTAACTCCATTGGACGTTTATGAAGACCAGGAGAAAAAACGACCACTGTTATGAACACCTACTCACTGTTCCTGAACTTCCCCCAGAGTGCTCCATAAATATAACTTGAAGTATACTCTCTAAATGAATAATACATAAAAATTGTCATGGGCTCGGTCACACCATACAGAATCAATTCGATCCTACTTTGCGAAGGCATTATACCCCATAAACAAAGTTGGTATAAACCGACAAAAAACCCGGACATATTTTTCCCTAGGAGAGAGGACCGCAATTCCCTCTACCTCCTAACCGTAGTATCATCTTTATTAAAATCGCACTCTGGAGAAACTCATATCTATTGCCCACTAATAATCGCCTAACAAATTTAATTTTTTTTCTCATAATATGTGGTCAGATCTCCCATCAGTCTTCAGTCACGTCCGTGCAGCTCATCATATCGATTACATGAAACACACAAAAACACAACGATTAATATCACATAAAAACCAAAACAAATGAGAACCTCCTACTTTTGAAGTCGGTTAAAATTTAAACTTTTACTATATTGTCAACCGTACTAATTTTGACGTACCAGATATCTGACAATTATTTGTCATGTCAAATGACATCTGACACCACTGTCTATTCTCTAAAATTATTTTTAAAAATAAAATAATTTTCAACAAACAATTTATAAATTTTTTCTTAAATTTCCAACACTTATATTTACTTACAGAATATTGCTTTAATAAATAGTTTACAAGCAATTCTTGACCTCTTTCGCATATTTTTATTTTTATCGAAGAATTTGGGTCATCGTAATTATTACGTCCATACCTTATATTTATGGTCGAAAACTTGTTTGTCACGTTGCTATGACAATACACGTCAGCTAGAATAAATAACATTGATACAAAAATAATTTTATGTTTAGCAAAGAAATGGAAATTATCCTTCTTCGTACAATATGGGAGGGCCCAAATTTCCTCCTCCAGCCCACTCTGTGAAAAATGCTGTTCCGCTTGTTGTGAAATGTCGTGATGTTGTGAAGTGATATTTATGATGCAGTTTTCATCCCGATAGATATCCGCTGGACCATCACCTATTGGAACAACAATAGCAGGATTTTGCATGACTTCCACCGGCACGCACAGCCCTTTGGACTCCACCGCCATTTCGAAGCTCTCCTGCTCACAAACATCAGCAGAAACATACTCAACTTGAACAAAATCATCGTTACAAGAACCATGTGTCTCCGACGGAATTTCCACCTCACAGCTTTCCATGTCGACAACATCAGCCGAAACAACTCCCAAACAAATAAAATTTTCATTCGACTCGTGCTCGCCAAATGTTTCTTTTACTACAATTATCTCTTGTTTCTCTGAAATATTATTATTAGGAATAATTGTAAATAACCGACCCGATTCTGTGTCTTCATTTTCATAGCTTCGGTCATCATCGCCCAGACCGCAGTCTTCATATTCCTGGACATCATTGACTAGGCCTGTATCAGCGCAGCTCTGGTCATCATCGTCCTCCTTAGAAAATAATATTATTTGATTATCCTCGCTCACATTATCTTCGGACTGTTCATCCGCCTCGGACACAACGTCCGGCCTCTCAAGATTATAAAAACACTGATTGATTCTGTGCTTGCAAGACACACACTTGCATGGGAATTCTCTCCTAAGCTCCGCGCACAGCGTGTCAAATTCCATCTCATACCGGAATGCATATCTAAAAAAATAATGCGCAGCTCCTCTTAACCAAACACCAAGAATTAACGAATAATCGCTTTTTCGCCACCCCTTGGCAATGGCCATCGACACAAACTCGTCGATAAATTCTTCGAGGCACACCTCATACGTGTGTCCCGAAAAGTATCGCATTTTCCTCTTTTAATATTATTTAACACTTAAATAAAAATGGAACCACTCAGCTTGGAGTACACTCCTCTTATCCTGATGCTGTCACTGCATCAGTCCTCAGTTTGTCCACCGCACACCGTTAGTGTTGCCGTCACTCTTACATACGGCGTTTGTAACCGGCGCTCGCCGCCACATATAGGGACCTGGAGCAGCTTCTCTTGGTGTTGGTCCCTGGAGATTCCTTTTAGGTTCCTGGGGGTTTGTTTACTCGCTCGCGGTGCGAGAGGGTGGTGTATAAGAGCGACTGCCTATGTGTGATGTGTTATAAAAGAAAGAGAACTGGAATATTAATATGTTATATTGAATAATGAAATTATTTACAAGTGCCCTCTTCGTGTGGGCTAGGTCAAGTCTACCTAAAAACTAAAATCTTCTTTTATTATAAATTCACAATTGGCGTTCCAAGAGTTTCTAGAAAGTTCCAAACTTCTAACGTGCCAGTCTTCACCATAAGGTTGCCAACATAAGGTCGTCACAATATTTATCTATAATGTATTTATTGTATATAGTACTATAAATAGTACACCTAAGACTACCTACAGTACTGTATTTCCTTTTCTCTTTAAAATCCATCCAAAGGTTGTCTTGAAAAGATCGCTTTTAGCGATAAGGCCGCCCATTGTGTCACCCTATGTAATGTTTTCTTCATATTTTATTTTTATTTTTTATGGTGTACATAATAAAGAGTATTCTATTCTATGAGTATTCTTACAAACCTGTCAAAATTAAGGAGTATCCCTAAAATTAAAGTTACTTTTTCATGAAGATGACGTTTTCATCATTATATTATTTGCCTTTTCCTTAAAATCCTTACGATATTTCCTATTACATAATGCATAAAATACATTAAAATGGCCTAACACATTGGTATTTAATTTCTAAAGACCGTAAAATTTCATTAGGTTTTAAGAAACCATAACCATATCAATAAACCTCCATCTATTTCCACGAACAAAAGTTTATGTGGTCACTATATAAAATATTCAAGCAGACCAGTGTTCAACATTCCTATTCAAATTAGTATAATATTCTTAGAAATAACAGTTACCTAGATTATTGCAGCATCTCTGAATCCTAGATACCTATTGTGTATGCAACGATTTGCCGTGACGTAATCAGAATAGGCCCTAATCTTGTGAGGCGTTTAAATTATATGATTAGGACTACACCTCTATGACCGTCTTAAAATCGTCATAATTCCGGTATGAGAGAGAGACGGAGCTACACAGGACGTATCCGTAGTGCTATTGCACTATTCCTTTCTCACACCAGAATTATGAAGATTTTAAGACGTCATGGCGGGGAATTTTTTTTTTGGGGCGGGATATCATCGTATAACTTCGTCCGCTCTGGGTGGAGCAGGAAGGCGTGTCAGACTCTTACTGACTAAAACCCACCCCTGTTCCTTCAGTTGCCTGGCCAGACCCGCGGTGACCCTTTTAACACACCCGTGACGTCATGGTAGGCTGAGCTTATGTTTTAAGTCTAAGAGGGCATTAGTCTAGGCTCAGGCATGACGATATCTGCCCAGGGGTTGTGGATAAATTCGAAACAGAGTTACCGCGCCCCTGGGCACTCAGGCAGGGAAGGAACAGGGGTGGTTTTTAGTCAGTAAAAGTCTGACATGCCCTCCCGCTCCACCCAGAGCGGGAATCATCGGATGATTTCCAATGCCTACAAAAAAAAGGCATAACGACGTACTTAGAAGGTAAGATGAGAAGATGTCATAAGTCGTAATAAAGTCAAAAGGAAATCAGTTGATTTATTCCCAACATATTCACACTTATTAGTACCTATTGGATTCAGAGTCAGTTCAGAATCCTCACAAGTCGGATTTCCTTAACCCCAAACATAAAAAATAAACTGTGTGTGTACTTATGTACGCACGTAAGAAGTTATACTTCTTTGGCGTAACAAGATAAAAAAGCAAACTGGCACAAAGTTTACAAAAGGAAAACAATCATTCTTCATGAACCACAGACTACAGCTGACTTCAGGCTGTAGATTTTTAGTGACGGTGTGCGCGCGCATCGTAAAAAATTTCTCAACTTTTTTCCCTAACGCGCCAAAAGAAGTATAACTTCAATAAAAATCTCGATGCTTTTTAGGGACTGATTAACACATGTTTAATTCTTCAATGAATTAGAATAAGGCCCCTTATAGATCAATTAGTTAATATTTGTACAATTCTAATGAATTCTTCTATCCTTGACATATTTTACTCGCCTGATAAGAATATTAATCAAAAATAGTACTTATTCATAATGCAATTACGAATAAGTATGACTAACCGGACCTAATACGTAAAGAACATCATATTATCTATGTAATAGTCATATGTTTTTCAAAACCAATGAATTTTATGGTATATTTTTTATTATGATTATAAATGTTAATAGAGGGATAAACTGCTTTTAAAGATAATTAAGAGGTATGTTTGAAGATTTTTTTGATGCATTAAAGTACGTTAAATTATGTTTTGTGTTCCATCATCATCCTGTATGCAAATAGGACTTGAAAATATCAAATTTTTTTTATTTGTCAAAATTGTTTACGGTTTAACAGATACACTGCTTTAAAAAACCACCTTTTTGACCGTTTTTGGGAATCTCCGCCTTAAAATGTGGTACATTTATTAGGTACGTAGCTGTGACGCTACGCAAAATTTCTATCCACTGTATCGTCCTCATTTTTTTTTACGTGACAAAAAAAATACGTGTCGAATATTTAACTGACGGATCAAATGGACAATATTTTGGTGAATAAAAAAAAAAAACCGGCCAAGTGCGTGTCGAACTCGTGCATGAAGGGTTCCGTACCATTGTACAAGATTATACGCGTCTATCGAGCAAAAAAAGCCAAAAAAAAACACGTTTCTACTAAGGAAGCCCCCTTTAATTTTTAATTTATTTTTATTATTTGTTGTTATAGCAGCAACAGAAATACATATTCTGTGAAAATTTCAACTGTCTACCTATTACGGATCATGAGATACAGCGCGCTGACAGACAGACGGACAGCGGAGTCTTAGTAATAGGTGCCGTTGGTTACCGTTTTTTTTTTGGGTGGTGGGAAATCAGCTAATGACATATTTCCCGCTCTAGGGTGGAGCGGAAGGGCGTCTCAGACTCTTACTGACTAAAACCCACCCCTGTTCCGTCCCTACCCTGAGTGCCCAGGGGTGAGGTAACTCTGTTTCCAATTTATCCTCAAACCCTGGGCAGGCATCAGCCATGACGGGCCCCGTAATTAATGCTAACAACTCTTTGAGGCGCGCGTGAAACACTACACGCCGTCGACTCTCGGGCCTGGTGCTGATCGGACGGCGAGCTACCCATTACTCGCTGTCCGCAGGCCCGGGTTTGGTTACCCTTTGGGTACGGAACCCTAAAAAATTAAACAGTATATATTTTAGTCATCTGCCCATATTTAGCAACATCTCAAAATCATCCATATGTGTCAACATCTATATTTCCTATCACGATAATTGTGAAATCAAGAAACCCCAAGTGTATTCTAAGAAACCCATTACTAATTCCAGCGAACGACAAGGCATGTGCGTGAGACCTCAGCAGTGTGCTGACGAGACCTTGATCTACTGGCCTGCTGATGGCAAGTGCTACTACAGAAATACGCAGGGACCTTGCTATCCTGGATCAGTGCTGGATGCTGGAGAAGATGGCATCGCGAATTGTTCGGTAAGTTGTTTTTTCATCACGATTTAAACTGCGTGATAAAGTTATACGAAACTTAAACCTAGAGAGATGTATGGAAGTAAAATCCAGATGTTATCGTGGTTGTCACTTTACCACCGATAAGACCACAAGAAAGCAGTGGTGGCCCAATGATAACGACTCCGACTTAAGGCGGAGTTATATGCCAACGACCTTGAGTAGTTAGCTTGCGTGTTCTGTGCTGAGTTCACGGAACGCGTCGTACGTCCACCCAGTAATAAGACTCACCCATCAAGGAGCGCTTTCCCAAATTAGAATCATTATTTATTTATTATACATAAAACAACAGGCATTAATTATCTTTAAAATGGTGAAGGTTTCATAAAAATACGCTTAATAGTTTTTGCATGATTCTCAATTTTTTATCCGCGTTAGACATAACTTTACAAATTCATTACGTACACTATGTTATAAAAATAATATAATTTCAAATATTCACGTATCAAACTAAGAAGGAAATTATCTAGAGTAGCATATTATATAGTTTTCAAATAAGACTAGTCGTTTAGACGTGATATTCAATTAAAAATCATTAGAAGTCGTATAACTGCGCCTTGAGTGTCGTAGGTCACGGGTTCAAACCCAGGCAGGCACTTTATTTTATGTAAATGAATTTCATAATCACTGCTCTCAAAACGGTGAAGGAAATACATACATCGTGAGGAAACCGGTATGTCCTAGAATAAAAAAATCGAATTCGTGTGACATCCACTAACCCGTAGGTACTGGGTCCGGCCTATGTCCCAGCAGTAGGAACGTATATTCGCTTTACTACACGTTTATCAATAAGAGTGTAGGATTTTAGCTTCGCAATCCATTTTGATACTTTCGTCTTGAACACAATCATAATATGTTTTATTCCTACGCTCTTTTTAACCGACTTCGAAAAAGGAGGAGTTTCTATGTTCGACTGTGTGTATTTTTTTAATTTTTTTTTAAGTATGTCCACCGATTTATCCGTCAGTTGTGAACCGGTTTTCAAAATTCTTTTTTTTCCGAAAGAATATACTCCCGAGGTGGTCCCATATTAGTTTTTTTTCGAAATTGCTTCAGCGCTTTTTGAAAAACTGAACAAAAACGAAAAATACGTATACCTCGATGATACCTCTGTACATATTTCAAGAAAATCAATTATCTTTCCGACGTAGCGACCGATCGTTAGGACATAGCGATCGCTATCAATGTCGAGACTGCAGGCCCTGGAAATATGTACAGAGACTGCAAGCACTATTGCATGTAAATGCAAACTTATAATAAAAAATATAATTACCGCTTGTAACAATTAAATTAACTTGTCAAAATATAAAAGGACATAAAAGTTATCCTCCTTGCAACATTATTTTCTTAGCGACCGATCGTTAGGACGTAGCGATCGCTATCAATGTCGAGACTGCAGGCCCTGCGCTGTAAAGTGACAAACTTCTCCGTGCACATCCTGTGTAGCAGTATATAGGTACGGATTGATCGTGTTATGTGACGTGCTTGCTCTGTCAAAGAAAGTTTGTCCTTTGAGTCCACTGACGGTGTGTTCTTGAATGAGCTTATCAGTTGGCTCAGTGTTTGCGAAATCCTACTTCCAACTAGTATTATAATTGAGAAAGTTTTGATGGATGTTTGTTATTCAATCACGCCAGAACGGCTGAACGGATCAGGATGAAATTTGGCACAAGTTATAGTCAGATTTAGTCAAATTATAGTCTGGAATAGCACATAAGCTATAATTTATACCTAGTAGGTACGCGGTGCGATTCTACGCGGGCAAAGTCGCTGGCAGAAGCTAGTTATTAGTTTATTAAATATTGTCTGATAGTTTCTTGATCATAAGTAACAGAGATATAACATTATAATGAGGTTAAAAAAACCAAGGCGACGTTCACCACACAATAGTTGTTATTCATTGACCATGTTCCTAAACTGTACCGTTATCCTTCTAGTGCGCAATCTCCGGCCCCCACTACTGGCCAGCAGATGGTAGCTGCTACCCTCACTACACCAGAGGTCCCTGCGAGAAGGGCCAGTTGTTCCTACCTGGGCCGAAGTGTGGCTGCGAGAGTCATCTTCCTCATTACCATAATGAGACAGGATCTTGTTATGAATTAGGTAAGTTAAACTTTATATTTTGTTCTAAACGGAGAAGGAAAATATCGTGAGGAAACCGGCACGTCTTAGAACCAAAAATCCACCTACCCGCATTGGAGGATGTTTCATTTTGATAGAGCTGTGGTGAGTGGTGACCCAGTGGTAAAGGCCCAGACTACCCTGTCACGGGTCGTGGAGAGAGTAGAACTCAGGCAGGCACTTTACTTTGTGCTATTTCTTTCATCAGCACTGTTCTTTAAACGGTTAGAAAAACAGTGTGAAATAATCGGCATGTCCTGCAACCAAAAATTCAATTTGACATCTTAGACTATGAAAGGTTATAGACGGAACGCCATTGGACATTAAATGAAGCAGGATCGTTAAAATGTGTGAGTGACCGTGACGAACCTAACGATGACGTATCGGCTTCTCATTGTGGTATTTCAGATTGCTGCAAAATGTTGCTCCACAAAAAAAAAAAGGGTGTGTGCTGTATTGTGTGTGTGTGTATGTGTAATGTTAATTGGAACGGACTTTGTCTGAAAAATAAATGAATTATTTCGTTTATTTATTTGTAAATACATATAAATTATATTTTTAAATATTTCAATGAAAAAATAAAATAAAAAACATTTAAAAATATAAAAAATAGTATCCCACCGGTATCGGGAACAGGGTCCAAGCTACCGGCGGTCAGGGCTCCAGAGAGAGGAACCGCCTGACAATGCGAGCCGTGTCCAGAAGTACTGCTTTCTGAATCAAGCCCTTGATCCAGCCGCCTAACGAGAGCCTCCTGAGGTGTTGGTCGAGGCTTGTGGCTATTAAGCCATTGGCTGACACGACTATCGGTACAATGATCGCTGAGTCCACATCCCACATGTCGACAACCTCGCGAGCCAAGTCAATATACTTGATTTGTTTATCTTTCTCGGCTTTCACGAGGTTCTCGTCATGTGGGACGGTAATGTCAACAATCATTGCACGCCTCTCGATTCGGTCCACCACCACTATATCAGGCTTATTGGCTATAATAGTCCTGTCAGTGATGATGGACCGATCCCAGTACAATGAGATATGACCATTATCGAGAACTGGGTCGGGCGCATATCTGTAGTACGGCACTTCCGATTCCACAAAAGAGTATTTCAGAGCAAGTTGCTGATGGATAATCCTGGCTACGAGGTTGTGCCTATGCAAGTACTCACCGTTAGCTAGACGAGAACAACCAGAGATTATGTGGCGGATTGATTCTCCCGGACGATGACATGCCCGACATATGTCAACCGTGCCGTCCTTCACAATAAATCTCCGGTAATTTTTCGTCATGATAACTAATAATGAATTATTATTATTAACAGGAGGCTTGTTTGTGTCACAGATAATAATAATACTGCTTCTATTTAGCTGATTGTGTAACACCTTGTGATCAATAATTACACAATTTTTACAAAGCGTATAAACTTTTTTCTTTCTTTCTTTTCTTTCTATTTATAATTGGGTGTAGTTTACCGATTGATTGGCAAATGAGTTTAAACTAGTAACTCTACAAATTGGTGGATTACAAGTAAAATTAAGTAGCCCTTACGGTCCAAATAGCAGATTGGCCAGCATTTGTACATAAACGTTTAATGGGTAATTGGCTAGGCTTAGGTACAAATCTAGAGTTGTGCAATGTAAATAATGAAATTGCATGTTCCAAAAATGCTGTCATGCGTTTTGGTTTAAGCACGTCACTCCTCACATGGTCAGCAAGGCATCACTAATCCATTTGTCCAATGTGGTGTGTTAAATGATGTTTCCAAGCAATATTTGCGATAGTTTTAGTAATAAATAAATAAATGAAAAACTGGAGATTATGAAAAAGTATCGCATGCTAACACGCGATAATTTTAATTTTCACAGTTGCTACATATTTCAATAATTAAACGATCCTGAGAATTAGGAAGGATTCATAGTTTAAGTTCTCGTTAAAGTAACGCATTACAAATAAAATCACGTATTGACCAATTAGAAATTCTTTACTTTTCAATTTCCAGATTCGTTGGGCCCATGTCCCCGAGGCCACATATTCTCCATCGCCGAGGTGACTCCCCACGGTTCCCGCTCTGAATGTAGATGCAAGTCGTTCCATGCTCGAGCTGCTGACGGTGTCTGCTACCGGCTGTATACCAGAGGACCCTGTGCGCATGATGAGATGATCGCTAGAGGCGGTCGATGTACCAAGGTTAGACTCACAAAAGCTATGTTTTATGTTCAGGGAATCCATGGGTTAATTCTCAAAAATCTAGTGCAACAGTGAAGGTTATGTGGCTAGCAAAGCATCCAAACAGATACTTGCCATGTCAATGCGTTTTATTGGGACATCATAGAACTTTTCTCTATAATCTTTGTGTGTGTATACGCTTAGTCATACGACGACTATAGAGAAGTAGGTATGGAAGAAAGTCGTGAATTGGAATAAAGTCGATTGCCCATTAGATGTTGTATAAACTTAATCCTGTACGGAATAATGCAAGATCACATACCAAAGGCGGTTGAAATCTGTCCTGAGATTATATTCATTTGGCTATGTCCTCCTACCTATTTCTCACTTTTTCTATGTAGTCCAAGTCAAATGCTAATTTGGAGTGACTTGGACTTGGAGTTATCGTGATCGCCTCTTGTCTATTCAAATTTGGAGTGACTCGGACTCGGAGCTATCGTGATCGCCTCTTGTCTATTCAAATTTGGAGTTACTCGGACTCGGAGCTATCGTGATCGCCTCTTGTCTATTCAAATTTGGAGTGACTCGGACTCGGAGCTATCGTGATCGCCTCTTGTCTATTCAAATATCAACTACTTATGTGAATGACTTGAAAACCTTTCGAGGACCTTGTGGCTAAATTATTATAGCCAAACAGGTCGATCTTCCAGTTTAAGCGATGCTTGGAGGGGCTGGTCTGTGGATGGGTGAGACAGCCATGCCTCAGAAAACACTTTGAGCCGTTGGTTGCTGTCATTTGTACATCTTTGACAGTTGTTATAGTTGATGGTATTTAGAAGTCAGAAAATCTGACACGAATCTTGCTAAAGTATAGTGTTGCCCAGTTACTGGGTTGTCGAGGTCAGATAGGCAGTCGCTCCATGTAAAATACTGGTACTCAGCTGCATCCGGTAGACTGATAGCCGACCCCAACATGTTGGAAAAAGGCTAGGCAGATTGATTGACTTTTTTTGGGTTGGGAATCATCAAATGACATCACCAGCTCGAGGGTGAGTCAGCGGGAGGGTGTGTCAGACATATACTGACTAAAACCCGTGCTTCTTTAGTAGCCTATGCCAGGGTCGTGGTGACTCCTATCAATCCCTGGTAGAGATTGATTGACTTGAAAACCTTTCTTTGTTTATAAATTTCAGGTGCCATGCGCAAGAGGTCGCCTGTACGTGCCGGAGCGCCGCCGCTGCTACCGGCCCGGAACTGCGGAGCCGTGTCCGGTGGGAGAGGTGGTGGCCTTCGACTTTGAAGCGCGACCAGCTATCGACGGACTCAGCCATAACGGAGTGTGTGCCTGTGGGAACGGCGCTTGTAGCAGACGAGAGGTGAGATATTAAAACCAGTTTTTATTGTGGGATGTGCTTTAACAGGGATTGCACAGAGGGGGTTCCGGAGTGGTGATTTAAGAGGCAACGGGACCCCTTCCATGCGCTGATGGTGATCACCGGGCGGATTTTGTGAGGTAAGAATCCCACACAAAAGTCTAGGCGCCTTTTGGGGTCTCCCCCCCCCCCGAAAAAAATTTTTGGTCTGCGTAAGTATGACCATGTCTCTCACCTTCGCAAGGAACTCAAGTGGCTCCCAACCCGTCTTCGCAGGAACACTAGGGTTTTATGATCATTTTTATCTCCTATTTAAAATTCTACACAATCCGTCTTATCCCTCCTACCTGCGTGAGCGATTCACTTACGATCGCCCAAGTGACGCGCCGTGCAGATCTCACTTTAAATCCCTCCTTAAAACCCATCCTCATAAATCCAGCTACTATTCCTACTCTTTCTCTGTTCATGCGGTAAGGTTGTGGAACTCACTTTCGCGTAGCATCCGTGATTTAAAATCTATTTCTGTCTTTAAAAAGCGTCTAAAAGAGCACTACCATTACTCTCTACTGTAATAAATATATATATATGTATGTGTATGTTGTGTATATGTATATATTATTAGGTATACATTTATGTGAATATATATTAATGTTATATGTGTAGGTTTATTTAATTCCTTAGTTTAAAACTTCTCATACTATTTTTTTTGTTTTTTACAAACTATTGTCTACATTTCTTTTTCACTTCTCCTTTCGCAGGTCTGCTGGCAGAAATTTCTTTAGAAATAAGCAGTACCTTTGTGGTCATATTTATTATGTTGTTTAATTATAGCTTGTCTCTGTGTGTACATAAATTGTTAAATAAGTTTAATAAGTTGTTGATGTCTGATTTATTTAATTAAATCAGACATCTAGTAATTAAAGAGATAGATTTTTAAGACGCCTCAAATAGACTGATTATCTCATGCAGTACTGGCCGATACGACAGAGGAAGCTTTCATACTTTTAATAAGGCGTTGGTAGTCGAAAAGCAAAGTCTGAGCACATTATTTGGTTTTGTTTAGTCAGAATCTGTTATAACCATACGGAAAACGGGATTGCCAGTTCTATTTATAAATTAAATTAGGGAGCATAATTTGGCTAATAGTGAAGGCACGTGAACACATTCGCAAGAAATTGGTAGAATTATTACAGCGTTGTTTTGTTGAATTCGTTTCTCACAAAAGCATTTTTATTTTTACTTAAGTATTTATTATTGTATTTCTTTTCTGTTTGTCTTTCCGTTACACCGTTTCTGTACCACCCTAAAGTCAACTGGTAGAAAATGTCTAAGGCATTAAGTCCGCCTTTGTATAGTGTTCCTTGCAAGTACATAAAATTTTAATAAAATAAATAAATACAGCTGGGTATAGAACTTCTTTCTGTCATACTCTCGGTTTCTTGCGACTCTCATAGAGGTGTTTTCCGCTGCTTGTTCGTTATAGTTCAACCTAATTACATTAACCCATCCTCCGTTTCAGGTGGAAGCCTGCACCACTCGCAGGGGCACAGCTCCTTACAACGGCACCTGCCACATCCTCAACACGCAAGGTCCCTGCTCCGAGCACTCCTGGCTCATGAGAGACAACAAAAACAATATCAGGTGTAAGTGCAGGCCTGGGAGGGTATCACCTGACTGTGAAGAGGATATAAGAGTTGAAGTGAAGAGTTGATACAGTGAAGTGGAAGTGAACAGACCATGAATATACTGAGATAAGCGTTCTTGCTATAACAAATGATGTGACCTGGCAATAATATAGGGTGACTGGTAATTAGTGACCGATACTTAAACACGTGATTGTACTCATGATAACAAACAACTTTCCCAAAGAAACATTTTGTTTATACTCATTCACTTTTATCTCAGAAACACAACGGCCGTATGAAATTCGCGCGCGCGGGGCTGTGGCCTATCAGCTGATAGCCGCGTGCGCCGTCCTGTCTCACTATATGTTTCTTTGGGAAAGTTGTTTGTTATCATGAGTACAATCACGTGTTTAAGTATCGGTCACTAATTACTAGTCACCCTATATAATGAGGTATTTTACTAAAAAAATCTAATTAGTCAGTCTGTTAAATAACCAAAAAATATTGGACAGGTAATTTTTGCTTTACTAAACCAATAAAAAATGACAAAGACAAAACGCATCGAAGTTCAGGAGTGTGGGCTCGTTACGTCACTTTGGTTGTAAAAAGTGCCGCACCGCGTGACGTCACGCGACATTTCAACGCACTGTATCGCCCTCATTTTTTGTTTACGTGACAAAAGAAAAATACGTGTCCAATTTTTTTTGGTTATACAGGGTGTAACGGAAAGGTGTGGTCATATTTTAGGAGCCGGTTCTGCCCATGGAAATTAACAACTTTTTCTAAGAAAAAATGGAAAATGCCAAAAAAAATGGCAATTAGCTGATCAATATTTGTATGGGAGGTAAAAATTTTTTTTTAGAATTTCCTCGGATTTTTTTGAAGAAAATTGTTCATATCGATGGGCAGATGCAGTTCTTAAAATATGACCACACCTTTCCGTTACACCCTGTACAATTGACGGACTAATAAGATTTTTTTAGTAAAATACCCCATTCATGGACCAATTAAAAATGTGCCCAGTCCATCGCCATGATATTGTTTAAAAAAATTAGAACATTGTTTCCTTAGTTTTGGCCAATATTGTTAGTTGACCTGAAAACCTAAGTTAATGTAGGACAATGGTGCCGATTCTGTAGTGCACAAACTAAACTTCATTTAGGCTATTGCTATCTTTTGCTCTGTAATAAAACAAGAAAGAGAAGTTGAACTAATATTTCCATACAAATGAAGGGTACACATAAAAACATGTTGAGTAAAAACACGGTAAAGCGCAAGGCGTACACTAGTTTGACATTTCTTACTTAGTTCATGGCTATAGCCGTCCTTTTCTCGCACCATCTTATAGTAAAAAATAGCGATTCTCTAATTAAAGTTTATATATTGAACAAGAGAATCGGCACCAATATCTGTAAAAATAAACCTAAGTTTAATGTTTATGTGCCTTGGCAGTACAGGTATAAGCCTCAAATACAATATCATTACAATAAAACCACTGATTGAATACTACGAAGCAAGGTGCCCCCTGCAGTCACAATTTAGTCGGGTGGGAGTATTACAATGAGCCACAATGCGTTTGCTGGCAGAGCTACGTCTCAAACAATGCCTTACCTCTTGTCATGCCCTCTGTGCAAAGACACTTCCACTTTGATAGACACTTTGTCAACATAGCTGAATTTTTAACCGACTTTCGAAAAAGGGGGAGGTTCTATGTTCGACTGTATGTATGTTTTTTTTTTTTATGTATGTCCGCGCATTTTTCTGTCAGTTGTGGACCGATTTTCAAAATTCTTTTTCTATCCGAAAGAATATACTCCCGAGGTGGTCCCATATATTTTTTATCTAAATTGCTTTAGCGCTTTTTGAGAAACTGAACAAAAACGAAAAATACGCATATCTTGATGACGTTTTTGTGTTCTCCAAATGTTTAAATTCCACGTTCATGTTATTAGGGTTTTTAGTTCTGGGGTATAACAACTAAAAAGTTAAAAATATAAAAAACTTTTTTACAAAAAAAAAACAACCGACTTCCAAAAAAAAAAAATACATTAAAAATTAAAAATATAACTTTAATTTCGGAAGTCGGTGTCAAATATCGAAGAAATAAAATACAAACACCGACTTCCGAAATTAAAGTTATTTTTTAATTTTTTTTTGGAAGTCGGTTGTTTTTTTTTTTGTAAAAAAGTTTTTTATTACCACAAGAGATTTCATTTTGGAATCATCGGTACGACGAATAAGATGGAGAAGAATACTATAAAGGGCCTGAATGAAGTTTTATGAAACTGACAGAGTTTTGGTGGGATTTTTTCGAGTGAAGTTCAGTGGCTGTTTTACTTATTCGCTTATTGATTCCTAGTAGACATTGTGATGTAAAATTGGTGTAGTTTTGTGTCCTAAGTGTCTACGCAACTGGATAATATGTGGAATTATTGAAACAGGCACGATCTCGGTCAAATGGAGCTGAGAATTTTATTGTAGTATTTGACTACCTCAGCGAAGCTTGCCGAGAAGGATGACTCCACATTTGTTACCAAATAAGGCAAAAACATTAGAATGTTACATCTGCATTCAAATGAAAAAAAAAAAAAATATTGTATACGAACTAACTGATGACTAGGCAGCATGGTCTCTGACCTTAGCCTGTTCCACAAGAAATAAAAGGAAAAAATAAAATGAAACTGACGTTTGAATTTTGATTCAGCCATTCAAAAGATCCTGTAGTATGTAGTACTTGTCAGTACATTTTATTAACGGCAGCAAAGTGTTCGTTAAAGAACATAAATCAATTTATTTTATGCAGTTTACATATTTTAGGAAGTGGTGTTTAGTAGTAAGACTGATGAGAATCAAAATTTATTAATTTGTACATATTACTTATGTAGATAAAATAAATTGTATGCATAGTACTTATATCGACGTAAGATAAAAATACTATAGTAATAGTTAGGTAGATATTAAATTTAATAAAGAGGTTTTAGTCTTACCTAAAACCTTTTTTGTAAATTATTAATATTCTTATGCATTTACAACTGGCATTATTTTTACTTTTCCTTTTACATATAAATGAATTGTAAAAAAAATACAAAAAAAAATATACGAGGCATCTGGATGAAAAAACGAATAAAATTAAATTTTATACTCATTGGATTTTTATTTTAATAACTTATCGCTTACATTTTCTTACATTTAATTTAAAATAACAGTACAAAAATAGTCAAAAATCTATCTATATGTTCCTATCTAATTGCGTGATGTCTGGCTAAAACTAAATAATTATACACAACTATAGTACAGCACTAGTCTTTGTCTTGGCTCATTTGTCTTTTAATTTCTTCTGTGATTGTCCTGTAAAATGAGAAACAAAAGTTATTAAAGATTTATCGTCTTGCTTATTTCTAACACACTTTTATTAGCTATATGTAAAAGTCTATAACTATGTAAAAAAATCTTAGAAGTTAATTTTGTCCTACTTTCCGGTCTACGATTGAGCTAAAATTGGACAAACATGTTAAGGCGCAATTATACGACTCTTAATGGTTTTTAATTGAACATCACCTTTAAACGACTTTACAATTTTACAATTTCATTGAAAAAAAAAAATATGTTACTCTAGACAATTTTCGTCGTAATTTGATCTGAGAATATTTGAAATTATATTTTTAAAACATAGTGTAATTAATTTGTAAAGTTACGTCTAACGTGGATAAAATATTGGGAATCACGCAAAAACTATAAAGCATATTTTATGCAACCTTCACGATTTTAAAGATCATTTAATTATTTATAATTTAGTCTCAGTGTTTTATTTTAATACCTGTTCCTATAGGTGCAATAAATTAATACTGCGTCTAATTTCGGACAGCGCTCCTTGATGGGCGAGTCCTATAATTGGGTGGACGTACGACGCGTTACGTGAGCTCAGCACAGAACACGCAAGCTAACCACTCAAGGTCATTGGCAGTTAATAGCGCCTTAAATGAGGATGACAATGCATGGTTAGCTAAGTGACGTCATTCTAAATCCAATATGGCGGACTAGTTATTTTTTATGCAATCCCATATGAGTATCCAATGAAAGGTTTCCTGAGAATAATACGATAATTAAAGCGTGTTTTTAGAGTTCCGTACCCAAAGGGTAAAACAGGACCCTATAACTAAGACTCCGCTGTCCGTCCGTTTGTCTGTCTGTCTATCCGTCTGTCACCAGGCTGTATCTCATGAACCGTGATGGTTGACAGTTGAAATTTTCACAGATGATGTATCTCTGTTGCCGCTATAGCAAAAAATACTAAAAAACAGAATAAAATAAATATTTAAGGGGGCTCACATACAACAAACATGATTTTTTTGCCGTTTTTATAGATTCGTGCGAGTCCGACTCGCACTTGGCCGGTTTTTTAACTATAATTATTTTTTTTATTTTTTTTTTAACTATAATTTTTTTTTAATTTATTTTTTAACTATAATTATTATTATGGCAGTGACTACATAGCACTTGCTCAAATTCTGTTCAAACAGACCTCGAGTGTTCTGAAAACCAAAATCAGCTCTAGGTGTTCAAGAAACTTTGAAAAAAGACAAAGTCAAAGTCAAAGTTTTATTTGCAGATAAATATGGTTACAAAAGTTCTTCCAATGCAGCATAATAGTAGCTTAACATATTTAATCATAACATAATGACATGCAAATTTTGGTATACAATTATATCATTTAAATTTGAACTGAAGGAATTCTTGTAAAGTATAGAAGGAATTCTCAATTAGCCAACTGCGTAAAGCCCTTCTGAAACGAACCATTGGGAGTTCTTTAATTTGGTTAGGAATCTTGTTATAAATCTGAATACACATAGGATAGCAACTTCGCCTATACAGTTTCGTATAAAGTCTAGGAATAATTAATCTATTAGGGTATCAAGTTTTGAACTTACATTTATCTCCTAGTTTTTCAAACATCTCAGGGTGAGATTTGGTAAATTTACATATTTCCTCAATGTAAATACCAGTTAATGTAAGTATTCTAAGTTTCTCAAACAGTGGTTTACAGGATGTAAGTGGGTCTACATTACAAATCGCACGTATGCACCTCTTTTGTGCGATGAAAGCTCTTCCGATATGCACCGAGTTTCCCCATACCAGTATACCATAACGCAGTATTGAACCAACAAGATACACATGACACTTAAAAATATTAACAGCAGTGAAATTTTGTTGGTTTCCAGCTATGTTTTGAACACAGCAGATTAGTCTGTACGCTAGGAGTGGGAGTAGGCATCCCAAGCACGAACATTAACCTAAATAGTGAAATAACTCTGAGTTTGTTTCGGTGTTTCTTCTCAGGGTAGTCAGTTAGGGACCACTGGCTTCATCTAGCTTAAACTGATAAAAATCATTGACGTGTTAGGGCCGATTTCACTATTCGCTCTGTAAATTAAGTTTTACTGAACTAAGCTTAGCGTAAAAAATAAAAACCATAAAAAAGACTATAGTAAGTTAACCTTAAAAGATAGACATATGGTGAAGCAGACTTTTTTTTAGAACTTTAAAAGGAAAACAATTCCGTCATACATCATTTTTACGTAACTTTAACCGTTTACGCAGCGCACGCAAGTGAAGCTCTCAAAAGGATTTTTTTTTCCCGTTTTTGCCACATTTTTCATTGATGCTTTGCTCCTGTTGGTCGCAGCGTGATGTTATAGAGCCTATAGCCTTCCTCGATAATTGGACTATTCAACACAAAAAATATTTTTCAATTCGATCCAGTAGTTCCTGAGATTAGCAAACAAACGAAAAAACTCTTCAGCTTTATGACAGCGGCTAAACGCGTTTAAGCGAGCTTAAACGTCGAAAACTGGGCGTTTAGGATTGGTGAAATCGAAAATTTGATTTAAAATGACGTCACTTAGCTAATCATGCACGGTCATACAAACTAAACATATATGAAAAATTTCAGCTCAATCGAAAACCGGGAAGTGAGTCAAATTTAACTTCTAAGCTTTTTTGACATAGTTACAGGTAAAGCGTTTTAAAAATGCCACCATATTTTTCATTTCAACTTACCGAAATATATCCTATACACTTGGTTGAAAGGCATCTCGATGGCGACAGTCGCCAATATTGATATAACTGTCACTACAAATAGCTCTGGGATGTGCACCTGGAATAATAGAAATGACACTTTAAATCAGACATACGATTAAAAGATATTGGTTGCTATGTTCATAGATCCATTCTATTTTAAGCGGTATTTAATCGACCTTTGTAAAGTTTGTACAATATTTGTGGTGTTGTATAGTTGTTTGAATTCATTTCGGGGAGTGTTCCCATTCCATCATGAGACGTAGGGCGATACGCCATCGGTTCATGGTGGACATCCCACCCATTACGCACACGAACGATTTGCGAACTCATTGAATGTGTGTACAGCAATGGAGTGGAATTCCCTGTCAGAGTCTGTGTTTCCTGATAGACCAACCCTGGGGGTTTTTAAGTTAAGAGTGAATAGGTTACATCTAGGCCAGCGTGCTCCACCGTCGACCATATATGAGATAGTGGTCAAGCGCTTGCCTATTACACAAAAAATTGCAAAATAACTTTAATTTTGGCAGTCAGTGTTCGTCTTTTGTTTCTACGTTATTTTGACACCGACTTACAGACGAATTGAGAACCTCCTCCTTTTTAAGGTCGGTTAAAAAGTACTTTACTTATTTTTATAACATAAAGTGTTTTTTTTTAAACCTAACGAATGTAACACTACGTTTTAAGCTCTTCTGAAATATAAAATATTGCATTCCAGAATTAGAGTGGCCAGGAATCACCTGTTTTTAGCAATGGATTGCTAAAAGCTGAATAGACCTAATATGACCTAAAGATGACACCCTTGGAGACTGTATTATAAAGCAACTTAGCCCAAGTATATAAACAAAGACAGCTTTTAAGAGAACCTCAACAATAAACAATACTTTTCGCTAAAAGATAATCAAGACAGTAACCAACTCCAACCTTGCTGATTGGCTAGACTTTTCTCAACAGCTCATATGGACTATTGTCCTATAGTAAGTTAATCAAGAATAGGTACTTACAAGAAGTAAAGGCGAGTAGTACTCCGGATTCCTCTGCACCCCCACATTATAGAAGAAGATGGGGAACTGAGTCAAGTACACGCTGTACGCGATCTTGTTGAAGAACTTGAACACGCGCGACTCGATGAATGAGGTTCCTATGCCTGTGGATATAAGGATCTTTGTTGAATACAGGTTTAGATTTTATGGTGTCACTTGGTGTCATGTTTAAGGATTTGCTTCTGGCAGGAGTGCAGTCTTCTGCAAGGTCTCGTAGTCGTACTGGAAGTTAATTTTACTTTTGAGGCAAGTGCTTCAGATAGTGCTCAAGGTTTTATTATGTAGGTAGTTGAGTGGCCCTGACGCCCCCAGCCGCAGCCACCGCAGGAGACGCCCTGGGCGTCGGGGGTTGCAGGACAATCTCCGGCTACCGTAGACGCGGGCCTGCGGGCAGTTATGGGTATCTCGCCGTCCGATCAGCACAAGGCCCGAGAGCCGACGGCGCGTAGTGTTTCACGAGCGTCTCTAAGAGATGTCAGCCACCACTGACCCCCGTCAGTGGTGGCTGACATCTCATAGAGACGCGCGGCCCTTCATGGCCGACGCCTGCATGCCAACGGGTAGCGGATAAATTCGTAACAGAGTTACTGCTCCCATGGGCACTCGAGCAATGAAGGAACAGGGGTGGGTTTTAGTCAGTAAAAGTCTGACACGTCCTCCCGCTCCACCCAGAGCGGGAGAAGTCATAGAATGATTTCCCACCCAAAAAAAATGCAGGGAGTTGATTCTAATCTCATATTACTCCGACAAAGTTAGTAGTCTCAACTACTGCAAAAAGTATATTGGCATTTCCAAATAATCACACATACGTTTTGATTGGTCAGCCAAAACGCAGGAAGAAATCGATAAGCTCCTGACACGAAAACAGATCTCATATCAAAATTAGATAGAAAAACTCAACTTACCAGCATAGTCATTGGCGATGGACCAATGAGACGCGCACATGAACAACCCCCACAGGATAGGCGACAATGCTGAGAATATGGCCGCACCGTAGTTCTCGTACTTGTATCCCTCTAGACCCCATTTGTAGGGGGTAGCGATGGTGGCCGCCATCAATGCCAGGCAGAAGGTCCAGAGAAGTCTTGATTGAGCCTGGAAAAATAAAAAATAAATTCTCAATACTACCGCTAGTTAATCTCCGAAAAGTACCCATACCACAAGAGATTATAAAATCCCACACTCCTTGGCCTTTTTCTCAAGAGCCCAGGCGCCTGTTGAAGGTTTCTCCCCGATAGCAAAAAAAAAAAAGATAGACCAACGACCTTAAAAAGGCGCCTATAGCTTAGAATGATTGTAGAAGGGACAACCGGGTATTGTATCCCAGCTTCAGAGTGGCCAGGAGTCACCTGCAATTAGCAATGTATTGCTAGAAGCTGTAGACCTATGACCAAACGATGAGTAGGTACTTACGGTTGATATCGTGAAGTTTAACTTTTTGGTTTTCATAAGATATGCCATGACGACTCCTATCAGGTAGATGGTGGCTCTATGAGTAGGAAGAATGTAGGAGTAACGCGCCGCATCCAGTAGTTTCTGTACTCTGTGAAGAAAATAAAACCATTCTTATAGAATTTGCTAAAGTAGTTAGAACTTCTGTTGCAGGCTTAGAATAACCCATCCTATCTGAAGGTATTTGTTGGGGTTTTACTCGTCGTTGACGGACACCCCGGTAGTTGTTGTAGGTAGTTGTTAGTTCACACCAAACCACTGTTAAGTTTAATAGTTTATTTAGGGAAACGGTGAAAAGTTATGTTTGTTTAGTAATCTGAGCCGCACTTAATGTTATATTATTATTGATCGAGCCGCACATGAGCGCGGGACGGAGTTTTAGTTACGACTGAATTGAGTAATTATTTAATAAGGTACGAGTAAACGTACTTTTGCTGTATGAGCATTATTGGCTCGTACATGCTCCCGAGGGAAAGATATGCATATGTACTCAGATCACCAAACTTGCGTTACAAGTAGGTATAAATGTTATAAAACTAATAAAAGCAATCAAAACAATAAGCAAGAAATAATTATTCATAGTTTAAATCTAAATAATTAATCATAGTTTGAATCTTGTTCCAATGACTGATTGCGGCGGATGGTAGTCCTGTGAATGTCCACCTCGTATTTTAGCGTAGGAAGGAATCTCCTTTAGCTCTATATCTTCTGTCCTCTCTCGAGTCTTATTCGTATTGTTAGAGGTATTGCTCTTCTTACGCGCCTGCAGATATCTTCTTATTTGCCAAACTAGTACAGCGGCGACGATTCCTCCCACCAGCAAAGTGGTCATAGCGTAGTTGCCGATGTCGTGGACGCTTATGTCGTTAGGTAGGCTCTTTCGTTCCTTTTGTTTTGGTTGTCGTGCTCAGTTTCTGGACTCACCGTTTGTGAATCAGTGCTGCCGCATGCCTCGTTTATCGGTAGCGGGGCTAATTTAGTTATGGGTCTTTTTAGTATCCCATTTTGTGTCTTGAGCGTGACTACTCGTACTAAGTTATCGCTGCCTGGGTGAAGTTCCACTACGCGTCCCATAGCCCATCTGCTTGGGGGTAGATTGCTTTCTCTCACGAGAACTAGTTGCCCCTTCTGTATATTTTCTTTTGTTTGTTGCCATTTGTTTCGGTTTTGTTATGAATGAAGGTATTCTTTCGACCAGCGATCCCAATAGTGTCGACGCATGAGCTCAATGAGTTTCCAGTTGTTTCTGATGTCTATAGTTTTCGTTTCTTCAGTTTCATTGAGTGGTAGTGTTAGTGTTGGACAGCCCGTGAGAAAATGACTAGGGCTGAGGTATTCCAGATCTTCCACATCCTCCGATAATGGACACAACGGTCTGCTGTTCATGCACGCTTCGATTTGTGTTAGGAGCGTTGCAAATTGTTCGTATGTAAGCTTCTGTTGTCCGATAACCCGTTTCAGGTGTGCTTTCATGGAACGTACAGCAGCTTCCCATAAGCCTCCCGCTGATGGCCAGGATGGAGCGTTGAAGTGCCACTCGATTTGAAGGTCGTTGATCTCTTTAAAGAACTCTGGAGATAGCATTGTTTTAAATAGTTGGAACTCTTCTTTTAAAACTCTTGCTGCTCCAACGAAGTTGGTTCCGTTATCAGAGTAGATATGATTTGGGGTGCCTCTTCTGGCGCACATTCGTTTTAGTGCTGCGATAAAGGTTTGCGTTGATAGGTCCGAAACAAGTTCGATATGTACTGCTTTTGTGCACATACATATGAATATGGCTATGTAGCCTTTGCAGGTTTTTATCCCGTGGCCCTTGTTAATCTTTACGTCCACATGGCCTGTAAAATCGATGCCGGTGTGTGAAAATGGCCTCGATGGAGTGATCCTTTCTTTAGGAAGGTTTCCCATCAGCTGTTCAGTTCGGGTTGAAGCGTATCGACGGCATCGAATGCATTGTCGCAGTATTTTCTTGACGGTTCGATTGCCGCTGATAATCCAGTAATTGTTTCTAGTGTCAGCAAGCGTTAATCTTGCTCCACCGTGTAAGGTTCGTTGATGCGCCTTTTCAACAATAAGTTGGGTTAGTCTTCCCTCTCCTGGTACCAGTATGGGGTGTTTCGTTTCCACTGGCAAGTTTGAGTGATTTAAACGTCCTCCAACACGTAAAATTCCATAAGAATCCAAAAATGGATTGAGTTTTAAAATGGTACTTCTGTTGAGAAGTTTTTCACCTTTGTTGAGAGAATTTATTTCGTTTTCGAAATAATCCCGCTGCACTGATTTGATAATTAAAAATAGTGCGTTATTTACTTCATTCAAGTTCAGTTCATGGCACTCAGTTGACCTTCTTTTGTTTCGTAATGCATCAGCAAAACGTATCACCAAGGTGAGTATTCTTGTAATCCGATCTAAGTTGCTATGTCGCTCAAGTAATGAATCAATTAATTTGTTTTTAATCGCCGTGGGTTCCGCACTATTATTAGTCGTGTAACAATTTGTTAGGAAGCCCTCGTTTGTGGTAAAAGTTTCTTTTGAGATAAGGACTTGTTTTTCTTGCTCCTTAAGCCATTTAGGGCCTTCCCACCACAGGGTAAAATCTGCCAGTTTTTGCGGTGAGAGACCTCTTGTTGCACAGTCAGCTGGGTTTTCGTTCGTCTTCACGTAACCCCAGTTTATAGCAGGCACGATGTTTAATATGATTGTGGTTCTGTTGGTTACATACTTTTCATATTTAGTTTGACTTCCCTGAAGCCATGCTAGAACGACTTTAGAATCGGTCCAGCAGGTAATCCTTAGATCGTAATCTTCCAGGATCTTAGTTATCCTTTGTAGGAGCTTCGCTAGCAAAAGTGCGGCGCATAATTCCAACCTCGGTATGGTAGTTTTCTTACTGATTGGTGCCACCTTAGTTTTTGCCGCGAGTAGAGTACTTTCGTAGGTGCCGGTGGGTGACGTAGTTCGGCTGTAGATAACGCAGGCGTAGGCTTTCTCGCTCGCGTCACAGAAGGCTTGCAATTCGATCGCCCTATTGTTTTCGTTTCGTATCCATCTTGGTAAACGTATGTATTTTATGTTTGGCAGATCGGATTTAATTTGCATCCATTCCTTTTCTATGGAATCCGGTACATTTTCGTCCCAGCCAATGTTTTGACAGTTTTCACTCCATATTTTTTGGAAAAGCAGTTTTGCTTGTAGAGTAATTGGAGCCAACCAACCGAGCGGATCGTAGATCTTGCTTATTTCTGACAATAGCCTGCGTTTAGTGTATGGTGCATTTTTGTTGTTGCTAGGCGCTTCGCTAATAAAATGGAATGTGTCGCTTGCGTCATTCCATGCGAGTCCAAGTGTTTTGCTGAACTCTTGTTGCTTGAAGTTAAATTCAGTATTATTATTCTTCTCTATCCTCTGTAGTTCTTTGAGAATAGATGGTTCGTTCGTGGACCATTTCCGTAAAACAAAACCACCTTTCTTCAGTAGTTCGCTTAGCTCCTTTTGGAGTAGCTTTGTTGATTCTATGGTATGGTGGCCCGTGATGGCGTCATCCATATAGAATTCGTTAAGTAGCGCCTTTTGGGCCAGAGGGAAAGCGTTGCCTTCATCTTTGGCCAGCTGTTGGAGAGTACGCATCGCTAAGAATGGTGCAACTTTGGTCCCGTATGTAAGGGTACACAGCTGCATATCTCTCAGTGGTTCTCTCTTAGAGTCTCTCCAAATAATTTTTTGAAGACATTGTTGATCTTGATGAACAAGGATTTGGCGGTACATTTTCTCAATGTCTGCCGTTAGAACATATTTATAACTCCGCCATTTTATGATGAGAGATAGAATGTCTTTTTGAAGATTAGGCCCTTTTCCCATCAAATCGTTTAGGCTGTACCCAGAGTCTGTTTTCATTGATGCGTTAAAAACAGCTCGTAGTTTGGTTGTTGTTGAGCACTCTCTTGCTACGCCGTGGTGTGGTAAGTAGGCTTGTACTCGACTTTCTGATTCTGTAACTGGTTTCATGTGACCTAATTCGATGTATTCTCGGATGAATTCTTTGTATAGTATAGCGAAGTGTTCTTGTCTTGCCATTTTCTTTTCTAAATGAAGGAATTGTGCTGTTGCTTGTGGTTTTGAGTTACCCAGGTTTTGCTCATAGTTAGCGTTCATGGGGATTTTCACCACATAACGCCCGTTACTCAATCTTTCTGTTGTTTCTGTGTAATATTTTTCACAGAATTCATCTTCCGTTGTAGTTTCGGTTTCTGAAGGGATGTCTTCTATTTCCCAAAATTTTGTTAGGTTTTCTAGTTCTGTTAGAGTAACTAGACAGTTAAACTGCTTTGTAGCACCGCACAGTATCCAGCCCAACTTTGTGTTTTGCGCTACTGGCGAGTCATTGTTATGCTTGATTATTCCTCCTAAGATCACCTCAGAGTAAACATCAGCTCCCAGTAGTAGATCGATGGGTCCAGAGATGTTGTAGTCTGGATCAGCCAACTTGATGTTATGAAGGTGCGGCCAGTTGTCTGTGTTGATCGTTGAGTTAGGCAGATTGTTGATGAGTCTATTCATCACTAACGCTTCGGTTTGGAATGTATAGTCAGAATGGAAAGACTTGCATTCTAATTTTATCATTCCTTTACTCTTGCCCATTATAGTGCCAACGCCAGTGACCGCAGCGTTCATTTTGTTTCGGGGTAAGTTCAACCGTTGAGCAGCATTTTCTGTGACCAAAGTTACTTGAGACCCTTGATCCAGTAACCCCCGAAGGACGACGTAATCTCCTTCCTTGTTCTTGACCCTTAGTTGAAGAGTTGTTAAGAGTATCTCTTGTTCACCGTTAATGTGGTTAGAGGTTCGCTCAGCCACCGTTGATGGCTTTGATTGTTGCCGTTTCAGATAATTATCATCATGGAGAAGAGAGTGATGTTTGAAGTTACACGTGCGGCATGTTTTCGTTGAATTGCATTTATTGCCTCCGTGGCTAAACAAACAATTTTTGCACAAGTGCATGTTACTTGTTGTTTGATTTCGCGTTGCGACATCCATGTTCAAAAATGTCGAACACTGTCTCAGCGTGTGTTCGTTTTTGCAGAGTGGACATTTCCTCAGCGTTACATGGAAGGTTTTTGTCCACTTTTCTGTGTCTTTAAAGTTCGTTGATTTGTTGTTGTTATAACTTTTATGTTGGTTATTCGTTGAATAATTTGTTTTCCCGCCGTTCCTTTTGGTACGGGATGTTTCCAGCGTTATGAACTGTAGTTCTAGAAACTCCATAAACTCCTCTAAGTCTGGAAGCTCTCTTGAATGTTTCATGGTTTTGATGTAGTCACCGTAAGTGACGTCATCCAGTTTGGAGGATAGTAAGTACACGATAAGTGGACCCCAAACTGGAATATTGATGTCAATGTTTTCTAGGCCATTTAAACACTCTTTCGTTATGTCATACAGCTTCTTCATGTTGTTTGAGTTCGGTTTTTCGATAGATGATTGATTGAGCAGTGTGTCCATGTATGAGGTGAAAAGTAATCGTTTGTTGTCGTAGCGGTGCTGGATAATATCAAGGCACGAGTCATAATTCTCAGCACTCACAGGAAGGTGTTTGATTAACTTTTCCGCTTCACCTTTCAATTTAGATTTTAGGAACTGCATTTTCTGTGTTTTGTTCAGCGTTGGATTGTTGTGAATCATCTCAAAGAATAAATCCCTAAAAGAGATCCAATTGTTGAAACTTCCGTTGAACTCTGGTAATTCCATACGTGGTGTTGTTTTTTCGTAGTGGGATGTTTCAAAGATTTTTCTATGTAGCTCGTCCTTTAGGTTGTCGTAGACTTGCTCCCAATGGTCGTATTTTGCTTCATAGTCCTTGTCGTTCCCTTGCAATAAATAGCTTAGTTCCCAGTGAATCTTGTCGATGGATTCCCATTTAGATCGTAGTATGTTAACTTGATCTTGGAGTTGCCACTTCTCTTTCATGCTATTCAGGTTCGTTTTGGAGACCGCTCGCTTCAAGGCGTTGAAGTTACACATTTGATTACGTAACAGCGTTGATAGGTGCTTGTCCGTTTCATCTCCGATTTGTTGGTGTACTCCAGTTGTATCAAATTGCACTTTTCCGGGAGTTTCTAGTATTTTCGGTTCTGATATTCCCGAAAATCCAGGTTCATTTATCAACTTGTTTCGTAGTTGATTCATTGATTGCATTGTTTCGTCAAACATGCTTCTTGTTATGATGAAAATGTCCTGCTTAAAGTAGTCATGTGCCCTTTGTTTAGACTCATACTTCTTCAAAATTTCATGATTCGATCGAAATTCATCCCATATGGATTGTAAAGCTTCGATGCGCTTGTTAAGGTAGTCTATGTTCTTTCTACTTACAGGATCCTTTTTGTAGTTAGTTTGAAGAGTTTTGATTCTCTCGTAGCTGCTTTGCTGCTTAGTTATAAGTTCTAAAAATTCAGGATAGTCTTCTGTCGACATTGTTGATACCTTATGGCTGCTAGTAGTTGGCGTGTTGGTAGTGTGTGCTCACGAAGTTTTCGGAGCTGAAGTAACCGCAGTGGACGTTATCCCTGCTGATTATTTCTTGTTTGTAGCGGTAGACGTGATCTCCGCTGTAGTAACCGTCGTGGACGTTATCCTCGCCGATTGTTTCTTGATGAGTAGTTTGTAGCAGTAGACGTGATCTCTGCAGGTTCGTTAGTGGCAGGCACTCAGTGTAGCTCACCCTCCTTTACGTCATGTGCAATGTCTCAATGCTACTGGTTAGACCCGCTTGTGGGAAGCCAACAGCACCGATTTGCTAACGTAACTGGGATATACCACGCTAAGCACTCTGCTGATGAGGAGACACGACGACTCACAAGATGATTTGCCGTGTCATCCGGCTCGAAGGACCAAAAGATGTTGGGGTTTTACTCGTCGTTGACGGACACCCCGGTAGTTGTTGTAGGTAGTTGTTAGTTCACACCAAACCACTGTTAAGTTTAATAGTTTATTTAGGGAAACGGTGAAAAGTTATGTTTGTTTAGTAATCTGAGCCGCACTTAATGTTATATTATTATTGATCGAGCCGCACATGAGCGCGGGACGGAGTTTTAGTTACGACTGAATTGAGTAATTATTTAATAAGGTACGAGTAAACGTACTTTTGCTGTATGAGCATTATTGGCTCGTACAGTATTCTAAAAAACAGCAAGAGCAATTACCCTGATAAGCCATTTGTCTAGAATAGAAGAGCGTTAATACAGCATTTTCACAACCTCTGGATATAGCTCGAGTTAATTTTATGGGTAGTTAAAGAAGTACAAACAAATTCTTTTTTATTTATTTTTATTAAACCGGCTAATTATGAAACTTATCCCAGTACTACCTATGAGACAAGCCAATCCAAGTCTCAGATTTCCTTTTAAATTGCGCCTACTATGTAGCCTGAGCAATGCAGCAGAATGATATTGTTTGCTATTGGAATCCGTCATCTTTGATGGACGACCTGTGGTCTCGGCTTCGAACAGAGCATTATAATATATCGGCTGTGGGGAGAGCGGCATATATCTATACACTTCATAAATCATAGGTGTCTTCTGTGAGATTCTGGGAGATTGGATGGTGTCCCATGGCACCAATATGTAAAGCTAAATCTAGCAGTAACTGTAAGGAGACTGGGGTTATAAAGTATCTTGTTGGGTTATCATACTTACTTCATAAGTATTTCTTCACTACCTATATCGGGTGTAAAAAGACAGTTTCCGAAGCCGGAAGTCACATCGTCATGTCGCTGAGTTTTTATTTGTATTGTTATTAGTATTAAATTCTTGTGTGAGGTACAATTAAATATTTTTTCTTTTTTTTATTCTACTCATTATTTGGATATTTTTTTTCCACTAGACCATACTTGGGAATCCACTGGTTCTGCAGATATTGAAGGTCAAAGTCACAATTTTTTTTAAAACTTTTTTTTCGAAAATTAATTCCAAGTGTTGATTACCTGAATTTTCGATTGTTCTTAATAAATTACGCATTTGAAGTTACAAATACGCAATGAATATTAAACGTATCTAACAAGTACCTACGCTGTTTAGAGTAGGGGGAGGGCTTAACTCCGCTTGCCTGGATTCGCGTTACATTGCGCGAAATAAAAAATTGCTTTTTTTCATACCTAAAAATCGTTTCCCAGCAATAATTTTTGCGCAAAGCTACTTTGTTAGATGTACAGTATGCGTAGTTGACGGCTTTGTGATGTGTCTTTTTACACTCTGTATTATTGAAGAGGATGACACCATCAAAGCTAGCACTTAACGTAACGAAACAATACGCATACATATCAAGTTTCAAGAGAACTCAAGAAGTGACAGAGATTACATTAAAATAAGTACTTTAAGTAGCTACTTTTCAAGTTCCTTCATTAGCAGTTACACATGTGAATACTTTAAAACTTAAACAATGTTGTTACACAAGTACTTATGCGTAAGTACTGTGTTGTGTTAAGTAATGGGTTTTCAAGTGGGAATCTATCTACATAGTAAGAAAGATCCTTTTACGGGTACCGTGGGTACTCTTGTTAAGGTATTTTAAGTAAACGGTATTGCTAAGTAAGTGTTTATGGTCTGGTCAAGAACTTATGGTATTTGCTTTTGGACAATTCTATACTTGGCTCGTATTTCCTGATTCCTCTATTTGGAGGGGTTGGCAAATAGTGCTAAAGTTCTTTGGCAACTATTATTTTAAGATGAAGAGAGAAGGATAGATGATTCAGATTCATCGAGACAATATAAGTATTTTATATTTAAGAGATTTGAGACTATGACATTCGTAACAACTCAAAAATTACTGGTTTTCAAAATTTTTTTTAGCCGAATCTATTTAGTTTGAAGCTGCAGAAAAAATATATGTATGTTAATTAATGGTGAACATATTTCTGACAACATAGCTGTTTCCGAAACACGTTTGAAAATAATCTTATATATAGAAATCATCATCAAACTTGTCTCTAACTTTGACCTTTTAAAAATTTTGCCAGTATAAATATAAAGTACCTGGATGACCAAGCTTAGCTCGGTTTTTTTTTTTGGTAAATCGTGTTTTTTATAAATACTAATGAGAAATAGTAAAAGGCGAAAATATTCGATATAAAGGTACTTATTCTGTCAAGCGAACTGAAAAAAAGCTTGGAAGTTGGTGGTATTCCTAAACGGCATTAAGTTTGACGAATACTTATACCTACTGAGAAATAGTAACAATATTCGATAAATAGGTACATCTATTAAGCGAATTCACGCAAACATTTTAATCTTTTGGTTTTTAAACAATTTTTAATTTGATCAGCTGACGATAACTTTGTACGGAAAGTCCAATTTTTTTTCTCAGAATTAAGTATTAATTACTTCCTTGAAGAGTTCATTTCTATGAGCAGAAATAGACAGCAGAATTACTACGACTTTCTTCAAGAAAGGCATAGAATTCAAAAAAAAAAATTTGTACCTGCCATACTAATTTTGATCAGCTGACGATAACTTTGTACGGAAAATCCAATTTTTTTCTGAGAATTTACTATTAGTTACTATGACTTTCTTCAAGAAAGGCATAGCAATACTAAAAAAAAAAAAAATTTAACCTGCCATACTAATTTTGATCAGCTGACGATAACTTTGTACGGAAAATCCAATTTTTTTCTGAGAATTTACTATTAGTTACTATGACTTTCTTCAAAAAAGGCATAGAAATACTAAAAAAAAAAAAATTAACCTGCCATACTAATTTTGATCAGCTGACGATACTTTGTAGGGAAAGTACATTTTTTTTCTGAGAATTTACTATTGATTACTTCTTTGAAGAAAGTTGTTTATTTCCATGAACATAAACAGTATCTAAATATATAACCCATTTTCGCTACACTCTGTGTAGGTAATTGGGCAACTTTAGGATTAGGTGAGCAAAACCACCAAACGATTAACACCTTGATTCCAATCGGATTAAATTAATCTGTGTAATTGACTGTGCCCAACGACACAGGTGATTATCGAGTTTTGGGCACGTAACTTTTAATGATGTTCTGAACATTCGGTATACGCTCAAATCAAAGCATTTTCGGATCTATTTTGACCTCGGTTATTTTTTTATTAAAAATTTAAACTGGAACTGAAGTTTTCCACGACAGTTTTTTAACTCGCTAAGATTTTTTTACATAGGTGAAACTAATAAAATAACTTCACCTATGTAAAAAAATCTTAGAAGTTAAATGTCATCCACTGCCCGGTTTCCAATTGAGTTGAAATTTTGCATAAGTACATGTTTAGTTTGGATGGTTAGCTAAGTTTGTTCTGCTTAGCCTTTTCCCAACTATCCTGGGGTCGGCTTCCAGTCTAACCGGATGCAGCTGAATACCAATATTTTACATGGAGCGACTGCCTATCTGACCTCCACAACCCAGTAACTGGGTAATACGATACCCCTTGGTAAGACTGGTTGTCAGACTTTCGGGCTTCTGACGACCCGTAACGACTGTCAAAGATCCACGATTGACAGCCGGGACCAACGGCTTAACGTGTTATTTACGGAGGAGTCTCGGTATGTAAAGATAGTCACCCATCCATGGACCAACCCCGGCACGTGTAGCTTAACCTGATGGATCGACCCGTGCGGCTGTTATTACTTTAGCCACGAGCTCCTGCATCATTTTAAATCCAATATGGCGGAATTCTAAAGATGGCGGACTAGTTATTTTTTATGCATTCCCATGATAATATGAGTATCCATATCAAATAAAAGGGTTTGCTGAGAATAATACAAAAAAGAAATTCTGTTGATGATCATACTTCTGCGTTTGTTCGGATTGTTGTGTACGGCGTGCAGCATGACCTTCTTCCTCCTCTATTCTATTCGCTTTCTTTCTTACTTTTCACAGTTAAGAATGACAACTAAGTTTAGCTAGTAATTAAAATAAAAATATCATAAGGAAACTTGCTTACTTCCATCTCACACTGAGAAGTACAAGACCATAAAAAAATAACCCAACCCTATCTCTTTACAATTAGAGAGAACAGTCTTCTCCTAAGTAAGCTTGATCCATCGTTGACTCTATCTCTGTCACCTCTGACCTAGACTAGAGTCAAGAGCAAACCCATCTCTAATAAAAAATATAGAAAAATACTTACGAAATTCCATAATACACGAACATGCTGATATCGTACCAGTAAATGGCTAGGTATCGTAAAGCTGTTGAGGCCACTGCTATCAGAGCCAGGAGCGACCAACCCAGGGTCTTGTACTTCCAGATGAGCAGCATCAGGGGTAGGGTGGCCACGTAGAGCTGCATGTCCATGCCAATTTGGTGAGTGTGGGTTAGGCACTGTGAACAAAATGGCGAAACGTTGTAGTTACATCATAACATTATGCCTGGTATTCTCCGACGGGTTGGAATAAAGGCAATTTGTTAAGCTCTGTGTCATAGGGGTGAGTCTATTGTTATAAACCGATCACGAATCCAGACACCGGGCTGCTACTGAGAAATTCCAGAAGAAAAATCCAAAAAAATTTTGCCCAACCCGGGAATAGAACCCATAACTTATATATAGAATAGAATAGAATAGAATAGAAAACGTTTATTCAACACAGGCACAACACAACAGCAGCAGGTTACAGAAAGATACAATAAAATTAGGCTGAGCGTGCCCATACCGAAAGGGTTACCATCTCAGCATTTGCTGGGCGTTGGACACCCAGCACTGATTTTCAGTTGGCAACCCGCAGTGACGCACGGACGAGGGTAAATAAAATATTATAATATACTGAATTAAATATCAATGTCTATGTACTTATGTAATATTGTAATTTACAATACGTTTATTAATTAGTACTAAATTGTAGAAATAAATAAGTCAGGAAGTCTGATGCAGTTGGTAGCATTAAAGCGATTGAACATAAAACAAATACCACCAATTGTAACAGACTGCTAAAAAATTAACTTGTTTGGAAGTTTTTAGTTAGTTTTTTTTTGCCCGTCGAGTTTTTTGATAAATATTCAATTCATTTATTCAATGAAAATGTCGAAATCAACTCTGCATAAAGGAAGACTAGATGAAAGTTGAAATGGCTAGAAGAAGTTGATTACTAAGATGTCGGAAAAGAGAGAAGTAAGCAAGACATCACATGATGTGCCGACCCTTAAGAAATTGGATAAGCAAATAACGATGCCAATGAAGAAGAAGAATAAACGATGAAAAATAGTGATGTTGATGAGGGTAACTATAACTGCACAATTATTATTGCCTTTTTGATAAAATTGTATAAGCAAAATTGATAAAAAAAATACCATGTGTGATGTTTAACCACTGATTACAAGGTTTTTATTTAAACATTTTTTACCCGGAAAAAGGGTAGATGTGGGTGGTAAAGTGCCGACTAATGATTTAAAGGAGGTTTTAGAACTGGAGATTGGTTTTTGGTTTGGTTCTTTTTGTTTTGGCTTTATTGCGAGTTTAGAATACACTAATCAGTATTTAAACTAAAGATAACATGATTAGCGAGTTTTATAAATAAGGCTGACGATCAACCTCTTGCGTGTCTGGCGGACAGCACATGGGCCGTAAACAATTAAAAATGTATCGTGTCTGCTAACTAGACGCGCGACGTAAAACTATAAACACAGATCCAGCTAGTTCCTAATAGCTAGGTTTTTTATACGAAGCTGTTACGATTAAGATCGATGTAACCTCGTTACTTACATTTAATAACGTAGGCAACAGTTATGTAAGAATCATGGGAATCTGAGTTACTCGTTTATTAGATTACCGTGTCACCTCGTGTGTTGCTTCTATTCTTTGTTAGCAATCGTAAAGACCTCTAGCGCAGCATATAGCATAATCACTTAATCAGACTTATATTGTTCCCACTGCTGGGGCACAGGCCTCCTTTCTAGAAGAGTCCTGTGATAGGCTCGTTGAGTCGAAGCTCCAAAGTCTTGAGCATAGACGCCGAGTTGCTAGCCAGCCCGTTTCATTTTATCGGTTACATTTTTCCGCCAAGCCCGTTTCATCAACGGACCACAAGACGTACGGCGTAGTGCCACCGGTTCATGGTGGACATCCCATCCATACGCACAAAGCGTTTTGAGAACACATTCATTGTGCGTACAGCTAGGGAGTGGAATTCCCTACCGGAGTCTGTGTTTCCTGATAGCTACAACCTGGGAGTCTTTAAGTCAAGAGTGAATAGGTTACTTCTAGGCAAGCGTGCTCCATCTTCGACCACATCATCGCTTACCATCAGGTGAGATAGTCAAACGCGTGCCTACCAACAATAAAAAAAGATGGAATGGGGCGTAGTTCACCACGCAGGCCCTGTGTGTTTTGGTGGATGTCACATGTTTTCGAATTTTTGGTTCCAGGATATGCTGGTTTCTCACGATGTTTTCCTTCACCGTTCATGTTTTCCTTATGATTGAAAAGCCGTTTCATTAATATCTTGGATAATTATTGCACAACCTTATCTCAGAATGAGAATCATATCTAGTTCTTAGGCTGCGTTAATGATTTAGTTATATCATTATGATATAGCCGATTCATTCAGTTCGATGACTTATGAGTTATGACTGACCAAGTTTTACTATTTCGAGAAAAAAAGCTAGTGTTTTTATCATAGATTTTTCGGTTTCCTCACGATGATTTCTTTTAAATTTTTGAGAGCAGTGGTGATGAGATAAATTATAGAAAGTAAAGCGCCTGCCTGGGTTTGAACCCACGACGTACAACTCGTAAGTCCCGGCCGTTATCACTGGGCCACCACTGCTCTCGATACGTCACACCCGCACACGTCTTCAAGGACTATCTCTATAAATTGAAGTGCTTGCCTATTTCACCCAACTACGGCAAAGTCAAAAGGAAGTGTTCCGACTTAGCATTCTATATGAGTCTTTTGAATATACGTATGTTCCACCATAGCGCCTAAACTACTGAGTCGATTTAGATGGGTTTTATAAAATCTTTTTTTACATTTAATTGTTCATTTAAGAACATAAAATGGCGAGATTTTAATGTAATGCTATATTCGCGTAGTAATCGAACGATGAGACAGTACACCGTTCCTCAGAAACCCAACACCTGTTTTAGGCTTTTGTTATAAAAACATGATTGTAGGCTTTTCCATAGTTATTTATTGTCAAGTAATAACTATAACTTCAATTACATACAAATACACCTATTAAATTAACATATTTTTATCGCCATCAGTTGATTAACGCGCGTTATGTAATAAATAAGTGATCAAACAGATTCGTAATTATGTAAATTTGTAGTTAAATGGTGGCACTGTAAATAGTTACTGTCAATAAATTAACGGTAATAATTAATCAATATAGTTAAAGTATGTAAACTTCCCACAGGTACTATGATAAAGCAAGTGTAATTTTTGCCAATAAATGCTTTAAGAGGGAACAGGGGCTGCGATTCTCCATACAAATGTATTCCTGTTTTTTCTTCCTGAATAATGCCTCTACAGCAAACCTTGACTTTATAAAAAAGAAAACTATAAACTAAAAAAAGGAAATGACAGGGACGTGTGTCCCTGTCATTTCCTTTTTTTAGAAACTAATAAGTAAAGAAAATATGACCCTCCAAAAATTACAAAATATGGCCCATTTTTACCGCCGTGATAGAGTACTACCAGACAAATCCAAAGAGTTTTTAATATAAAACATTTAATAGGAACCTAGACACTCTTTCTTAAAAAAAATAAATGATTAAATTGGTCTGAGCTGTGGCTGTCTCTATCGCACTTTACGGGGGCAGGCTTGAGGAAGCACGACGGCAATAATTCCTTCAAATACCTATTTTTCAAATTCCTCGCAGGCCCTGTTCCCTCTTAATAACATCATTTTATTAATATCCTGCGAATAGTGTCGACAGTGCAATACTGTTTTTACAAGCTTTTGTTTAACTTGCACCATGTATCAACGTCACGTGCGTCAACGTACGTGTGTCATGTATGTTGCATGGTGTGTATGTGTTTGTAAGTTGTCCATCAAAATTTACAAACCATTTTTCGACCATTTGTTGGTATCCGATTGAGCTGAAATTTAGCATACACCTTTAGTTCTGGTGACAATGCATTTTTATAATAAGCATGACCTGAATCGACATTCAGAATTAGCTCCAGATATAGGAATTCTTCAATGCTCAACAGGACGGAAAATAAATTTTGTGAACATATTTAATTATGATAGCCGGTATTAAACTTGTTTAAAAATGGTTTTTTACCTACTCGTATAAACTTATTTATCATTGATTTTTTTTTGAGGTGGGATATCATCCTATGACATCTGGAGCGGCAGGGCGTGTCAAACTCTGTTTCGAATTTATCCACAACCCCTGGGCAGATTTAACCACTCAACACAGTGATTTGACCACTGCTAAATGCGAGCCTATCAATGATAATTATATAAGTTTATCAGTCTCAGTGGTAACGGCCGCGACTTACAAGTTGTAGGTCGTGAGTTCAAATCCAAGGAGGCGCTTTACTTTGTGTAAGTTATTTCATCACCACTCCTCTCAAAACAATGAAGGAAAACATCGTGAGGAAACTGGCATGTCATAGAACTAAAAACTCGAAGACATGTGACGTCCACCAATCCACATTGGGCCCGCGTGGTGGTTTACGGCCCCGGTGGTTTTTAGTGCCCCAGAAGTGGGGACATTAAAAAAAAAGGCTGATGATGATTATGATGATCTCATAACCTATTCACTCTTGATACTTAATACTTTATATGAATGTTGAAATCATCATCTTCCTGCCCTTATCCCATGTTACTTGGGGTCGGCGCAACACGTTTTTTTTCTTCCATTCTGTCCTGTCAGCCGTTACGCTATCACTAACTCCCTTTTCTTTCATATCACTTGATACTTACATACTCCCTTTTCTTTCATTCACATGAATGTTGAAATATTGTTGTGAAAAAAAGCATAATCTATTTAAAAGCTAGGTTCTGGGTCTAGACTAACAAGTTTACATCCCATCGTCAAGCGAGATTCACATTAGAACGTCCCAAATATTCAACAAAATCTGGCCTCCAGTTTCGAGTCAGGCCTTCCATTTATCCACGATATTTTCGTGACTTAGGAAAATATCGACAGCAACTGAGAATTCCAAGTCTAAAAACTTGAAAAATAGTAAAAAACTTAGTATTAGTAGATAAATCGAATTTACAGGCAAAGGTATCTCAGAAGAAAACACAGACTCTTCAGAAAGAAACTGTTGATGTTACCATTTTAGAAATAGGAACCTCTTGCGATAGATACTCGAAGAAGATGCAGTAAAACTAGATTGAATTCGATACTATTGACTTTAGTTTTGAACCGAATAAACTAAAATGTTTAAAAGCTGAATTCAGTGAGGCTTTTCAATTTACTCTGCTATGTTATAGGTGAAATAAAAAAGCGTTCTCATAGACGTCATTCTGAAACCGGTGTTAAAATAAAATACTGGAAATATGTGAAATAAATATTGGGAAAAATGAAAATATTGGTATTGCTTTCTAGGCTTTTGAACAAAAATAGACGACAGCTATACACGATAAACTTTCGCCGTTTAGAGTAGGTTTAGGCAGAAACTACAGAACGAATCATCTAACGATTCTGCTTTGTCAAAATTTGCAATAATCACCAAGTCACAGAAGAAAAGTCAATAATTAAAAAAAATTCAGACTCTTGTAATTATGTGCAATGGAAAGTAATTATTATAACAAAACATCTCATCATCAGCCTTTAATGTCCCCACTGCTGGGGCACAGGCCTCTTCTCTGTGAGAGGGTGTGGGCCGTAATCCACCACGCGGCGGGCCCATTGCGGGTTGGTGGATGTCACCATGTCTTCGATTTTTTGGTTCTAGAACATGCCGGTTTCCTCACGATATTTCCTTCACCGTTTTGAGAACAATGGTGATTAAATAATTTACACAAAGTAAAGCGCCTGCCTGGGTTTGAACTCATGACCTACAACTTGTAAGTCGCGGTTTGCCACTGGGCCACCACTGCTTACAAAAACAACATACTAACAAAAGTAACAAAACATACTAGCCCAAATTCAACTGTCCTACCATTTGCCATCACGGAGTTCCAGTCCCTGCATCCCAGCGCTATCATCAGATCAGTTGGGTGTTAACATAATATTGCATTGTCACTGGACATTTATCAGTATCCTAAATTTGAACTCTATCGGAAACCAACAAGTGTTCGAGAAATGGTTTGCAAACAAAGCGGACAACTTACATACGAACATTTAAAAAAAAAAAAGTAATGTAAAGAGGAATATGCAGAGTGTAAAAAGATACATCACAAAGCCGTTAACTACGCATATTGTACATCTAACAAAGTAGTTCAGCGCAAAAATTATTGCTGGGAAACGACTTTTATTTTTAGGTATGAAAAATAAAACAATTTTTTATTCCGCGCAATGTAACGCGAATACAGGCAAGTGGAGTTAAACCTCGCCCCTTCGCTCTAAGCCACGTAGGTACTTGTCGGATAAGTTTGATATTCATTGCGATTTCGTAACTGAACTTCGAAATTTCGAAAAAAATATCGAAAATTCAGGTAATGTTTGTTTGGAAAAAAGTTTAGTAATAACACCAAAAATTCATTTTCGTAAAGAAGTAAAAAAAAAATGCGACTTTGACCTTCAATATCTCCAGTACCAATGGTTTCCCAGGTATGGTCTAGTGGAAAAAAATGATCCAAATAATGGGTAGAATATGTGGCTTTCGGCTTCGGAAACTATCTTTTTACACACGATATTGTTGTCTATAATTTGGTATCACCCCTTTTTTTTTTTTTTTTTTTTTTTTTTTTTTTTTTTTTTTTTTTTTTTTTTTTTTTTTGGGGGGTGGGAAATCATCCTATGACTTCTTCCGCTCTAGGGTGGAGCGGAAGGGTGTGTCAGACTCTTACTGACTAAAACCCACCCCTGTTCCTCCCTGCCTCGAGTGCCCGGGGGCGAGGTAACTCTTTCGATGGTATCACCCCTTAGTGATTGATGTTTTTATGATTTACTAACCGAATCCTTATAAAATCTTCAAGGCAAAAAATACTTACCATATTTTCAAAGCCGAAGTAGTTATGTATGAACAAGAAGCTCTTCCACATGTTCTTCTCGCAAACTCTGCTGTGCTCCTCCACCACCAGGTTCCACTGGGGCCCGTTGTTCAGGTCAGGGAGGATGTACGTGCAGAACAGCATCAGACTCACGAAGAGAGGGAAAAGTCTGGAAAAGATGACCGAATTTAATATGAAAAAAGTCATAATTATAATACAAAAATATAATTTAATGAACGAGTGTTTAAATTCCGTGAACTTGAAATTTTAGTTAGGACATAAGGCACTTGTCCCACCGTCTACGATGAGCGAGTTCGCGAGTAGTGCTTGAAACTAAAAACGAGTCGGCGAGCAGTGAGTAGCGAGTGTGTAATTCCGATAGATGTGTCGCTGGGCTTTAAGGCGCAGTTATCCGACTTTTAATAGTTTTTAATTGAACATCACGTCTAAACGACTAGTTTTATTTCTTTTAAAAAAATATATGTTACTCTAGACAATATCCATCGTAATTTGATCTGAGAATATTTAAAGTTATATTTTCATAACATAGTGTAATTAATTTGTAAAGTTATTTCTAACGCGGATAAAAAATTGAGAATCACGCAAAAACTATAAAGCGTGTATTTCTATGAACGCTCACCATTTTAAAGATTATTTAATTATTTGTAATTTAGTCTCAGTGTCTTAGTTTAATACTTGTTGTTTTATGTGAAATAAATTAATAATGCGTTTAATTTCGGACAGCGCTCCTTGATGGTCGAGTCCTATTACTGGGTGGACATACGACGCGTTACGTGAGCTCAGCGCAGAACACGCAAGCTAACCACTCAAGGTCGTTGGCAACTAACATCGCCTTAGCCAATGACCTTGAGTGTTTAGCTTGCGTGTTCTGTATATGGTTAACAAGTTTTATAAATAAGGCTGTTTGTAGTTAGGCAAAGGATAAACTTGCTGTTGACAGATTTTTAAGTTCTTTAACCTTATGACAAGAAAGGTTGCTGAAATGATTGATTATCTAACACATTTTTGTTCCATCTGGATTTTTGTCCGCCAAATTTGTATATTTAAGTAATATTATAAAAAAAAAATGTATTGTATCAGTCAGACGTCCTCGTAACATCGGGTCCAGTTGAAAAGCAGCGTCAGGCACTAGTTGTCTGGCATTTGTGCTGAACTGGGCCTATTTGGCGCAGCCGTGATGACTGATGCACATAATACTATTTTAGGATATTTCTGATTAGTGTTTGTATGTGAATATATTTTAATTTTTTTTTCTTTATCTTTCTATTGTAGCTTAAACAAGGCTTTATAGACGCTGACAGCTGTTTCCCCGTGATATTCTGCACTTTGGCTAATCTTTAAGTTCTTAAAGTACAATTTTGTGCTTTCCCTTTTTCTCCCCTCTAAAACCCACGACTAAAACGTTTTTTCATTGCATTAAAAAAGTAATAGCCAATCCCATTTCCAACGACCAAATTCCCCGTGAATTAAACATCGATTTAACATTAAGTAGTAGGCTTTAACAAACAAGAGGGGTTAGCGTCTATCTGTCAAAGATAATCGCTCCGTAACGACCTGTCTCGTAAACTCGTGATGTACACAAATTGTGGACACGTGTGAGTGCTGGATAAAAGTCCACGCGTTACTTGATTATGTTTTAAGTGTTCAGATCGTTAAGAGTTTTGTTATTAGTTTTATTGGATGGTTCTTGAACTTTCACAGGAAATAAATAGGATTGATAGTGTTGGACATGTGGGCGGAAGGATAAACTAAACTGGCCGTATAAAATCATCCTGTTGGAACTTCGGATTCATGCCACATAGATCTCTCAGCGATTATAAAAACGTTTTGAGAACATATTCATTGTGCGTACAGCTAGGGAGTAACATTCCCTGCCGGAGTCTGTGTTTCCTGTTAGCAACAACCTGGGAGTCTTGAAGGCCCTACTACCGGCCAAGTGGCGGCCTCATTGAATAAATAAAAAACTTTTTTTACAAAAAAATAGAACCGACTTCCAAAAAAAGTGCAAAATAACTTTAATTTCGGAAGTCGGTGTTCTAGTTTTGTGTCTTCGTTTTTTGACACCGACTTCCGAAATTAAAGTTATTTTGCACTTTTTTTGGAAGTCGGTTCTATTTTTTTGTAAAAAAAGTTTTTTATTTTTCACTTTTAGTTGTGGTTCCCCATTAAACTGTGTTAACAATTCATAAACATACGATAGCAGCAATCGCGGTTGATTTGCTGTCAATTTTTGAAGAGTTCCGTTGTCTGTCTCCGAAACCCATCATCAGATCTTTTTGAAATTTAAATGGGACCATTTCGGAATAAACCCCTTTCGAACAAAAAAAGAATTTTGCAAATCCGTCAATATATGACGGAGTTATGCCCGAACATACATAAAAAAAAAAAAAAAAAAAAAAATACAAACATCCGAATTGATAACCTCCTCCTTTTTCGAAGTCGGTTAAAAATTGTAGCATAGCATAGAAAATAAATATTAAAGAATCGAACGTCACGTTTGTTACAAAGAGGATAAAGTATTTTTACGTTGTTTAAAACAGGTCTCAGGATGTTTCGTATCAAAAGTAGTAGGCAAAAGTATCAAAAACGGCCATTTCTGACACTATCCTTTGCTACGATTTTTTATTTAATGAGAGCGCCACTTGGCCGGTAGTAGACTCAAGTTACCCGGTTATGTCAAGAGTGAATAGTACTTCTAGGCGAGCGTGCTCTATCTTCTACCACATCATCGCTTACCATCAGGTGAGATAGTGGTCAAACGCACGCCTATCAACAGTAAAATAATAATAATAATAATAATAGCTTATAATTTTCCCACTTTTTGGTCTCTTCTAAGCCTCCTCTGAGTTAGAGGGATGCCTACAACGCTGGCCTAGTGCTGGTTGATGACTGTGACAAGTCTTCGATTATTATTTCTGGGACATGTCAGCTTTTTTCCAAAGTTTATTTGCACTATTATTATTTCCATGAATGCTAAGTCAAGTGAACGGAAAACTATCACCCTCTGCTTACGACTTAAAATACAAAAACAAGGGATGAAGACGGAATATTTTTCAATTCCGTACAAATCTAGATTAATGACGAAAAGGGGGATTTAATGAATGGACCCGTTTCAAACAAAGGATATATTTTCTGCACTTCAAAGTGTAATCAATCTTGACTTAATGATGATGGTCGATAAATGTTTCAAGCTCTTACCTAAACCATCTGGCGATAAGGCGGTCCTTTAGGTTGATGGTGCCTTTCTTCTCGAGGTCTGTGAGTAGATTGTGGGCATTTAGGAACCCGCTGAGGTATAAGAAGCTATCTGTGTAGAGGATTGCGGAGCGTCCTACCACTGCCCAAGGCATGCCGAACACCTAGAAGGATATAAAAGTTAATACATTGTTGCATCACTACATATTATAAAACTAAGTTTCCCGCCGCGTCTGTCTGGCTGTCTGTTCGCAATAAACTCAAAAACTACTGAACAGATTTTCATGCGGTTTTCACCAATAGACAGAGTGATTTATGAGGAAGGTTTTTTTTTGTTGGGTGGGAAATCATCCAATGACTTCTCCCGCTCTGGGTGAAGCGGGAGGGCGTGTCAGACTCTTACTGACTAAAACCCATCCCTGTTCCTTGCCTGAGTGCCCAGGGGTGCGGTAACTCATTTTCAAAATTTATCCGCTACCCCTAGGCATGCAGGCACCGGCCACGATGGGCCCCGTCAGTAGTGGCTGACAATCATCTCTTTGAAGCGCGCGTGGAACACTACGCGCCGTCGACTCACGGGCCTGGTGCTGATCAGACGGCGAGCTACCCACTGCTCGCCGTCCGCAGGCCCGGGTCTACGGTGGCCGGAGATCGTCTCGCGACGTCCTATGCCCATGGAGTATAATTTGTACACGTGCGAAGCTAGGGCGGGGCGCTAGTTATGGAAATAAACGAGATATCTTCAATTAGAGCTGTTGTATATGAAGGTACCGAAGAGATTAGACCAAAATCCGAGACGCTATCTTTGTGTTTTTAACAGACTTCAAAAAAGGAGGTTATCATTTAAATATTCAATACATTTCTTGTCACCTTGTAAAAGTTACTTGTTAAGAACTTGCTCCTGAACAAAACCAGCACTTAAAGAGTTAGACAGAATCTTATAAAGTCTCAAGTGTTCAAGAAAGTGTTAATATAATGGGTTTCAATACACATTAAGTGACTTGATTGAATTTTCAAGACTTCGTGTAAAGGTGTGAGTTTCGCTCTAAAGTTGACTTTGTATTTAAATTTGATACTTAATATGTCAAAGAAGCTCGTGGCTAAAGTAAACTGCCACACGGGTCGACCCATCAGGTTAAGCTACGCTTGCCGGGGTTGGTCCATGGATAGGCACGTAGGTGTCTCGGTATGTATAGTCATACATACCGAGACACCTACGTGCCTCGGAAAGCACGTTAAGCTGTTGGTCCCGGCTGTCAATCGTGGATCTTTGACAGTCGTTACGGGTCGTCAGAAGACCGAAAGTCTGACAACCAGTCTTACAAAATCGTATCGTATTACGCAGTAACTGGGTTGTGGAGGTCAGATAGGCAGTCGGTCCATGTAAAATACTGGTATTTAGCTGCATTCGGCTAGACTGGAAGCCGACCCAAAGATAGTTGGGAAAAGGCTAGGCAGGCACTTTACGACAAATAAGTCAAAGAAGTCGTTACAGGATTGGCTAAAAGAATTCTGTAGGTTGATATAAATGCTATGTTTTTACCGCTAAGTATGTGTAAGGCTTAACAAAGTAAAGAAGTTCGTTTGGAAAGTCTAAGTAGCAATTAGACAAGAACGAAGTGCTTCAAAGTTGGGTAATGTTTGACGTAGAGCGAAAAATACTCTATTGTATTAAATTGACCGGGTTTTAAAAAGCGACTGCAAAACATCATTTTCATCTTCATCACTCTCCTGATCCTGTATCAATTTTTTTGGGGCTGTCTATGTCTTTTTCCTCGAAAGCCATCTCTATCATAAATCAATAGATTAAAAAAATGTTGATCTCTAAATATTGTTAAAAAATCCATTGATCTACTTACAACAATGTCTTTACCAATGGCAACTTCTTACAGAAATTAAAAACAATAGAATATAAATATGTTTCATATACTTACAGCTGAATAGCTGACTTTATTAACATAAGGGTTGTGCGCCATAGCCATAGACTTGTGCGCTATCAGCAGAGCGAACGCGTTCATCCCCCTATACGCATCCACTCCTTTCACCCTCGTCGGAGAGTCGGAAAGGTCAAAGACTTTCTTCAGATTCCTCTTCAAAGAGAACGCGTTGAGAAGCTTCTCGAAGTTTGTGATTCCTTCCTTCCCATCGTCTAGGATTGTACCGAGACTAAGGAGCAGGATTACTGCTAGGAAGAATGTGCTGGAAAGGAAAGGAAATACAATATTATCTTTATGTACTAATACTAATATACTAATAATATTATAAAGAGGAAAGTTTTTTTTTTGTTTGTTTGTACTTGTACCGAATAAGCTCCGAAAGTACTGGAGCGATTTTAACCAATTTTTCAACAATAACTTTTTTTTTTTATGTTGGGTTATGAACTAATGACATATCCCGCTCTGGGTGGAGCTGGACGGCGTGTCAGACTCGTAATGACTAAAAGCCACCCCTGTTCCTTCATTGCCTGAGTGCCCAGGGGAATGGTAACTCTGTTACGAATTTATCCGCTACCCCTGGGCATGCAGGCACCGGCCATGATGGACCCCGTCAGTGGTGGCTGACAATCATCTCTTTGAGGCGCGCGTGGAACACTACGCGCCGTCGACTCACGGGTCTGGTGCTGATCGGACAGTTAGCTGCCCACTGCTTGCCATCCGCAAACCCGGGTCTATGGTGGTCGGAGATCGTCTCGCGTCGTCCTACGCCCAGGGCGTCTCCTGCGGCGGTTGCGGCTGGGGGCGTAAAGGCCACTACGTTGAGGCTCCCTCACTCGTTCCACCTCCTCCTTCGCGAGCAGAAGGAGGAGACTGATTCCCATTCCCTCTCGCTCCGTACCATGGCCTGAAACAGGGCCGGGTGCAAGAGGTCGCTGCCGCCTATCGCATCCACGAGGACACGGCGGTGCTTCGCCCAAGCGGGGCAGACCTCCACCACTAGCGTGTCCTCTGAGCGATCCGCGCACCAATAGAAAGCTAAATTATTTGCGAGTTATTATAAATTACTTTTTATCCCTTGAAGAATAACTGTTCCCTTGGGATAGATCACGGGAGCGAAGCCGCGGGCAAAGTGCTAGTATAAGTACTATAAAAGTTATTATAGTCTATACGTAGCTAAAGCGTGAGCTCCTAGATTAGATCCCCAGAAAAGGCAACGCAACGGTTTAATGTCAATTACCTTGCCTCTAGTCATATGCATAATCAGCCTTTTAATGTACCCACTGCTGGGACACAAGCCTCTCTGTGAGAACCCTGTGTGCCGTAAGCCACCACGTACCCACCACCAATTTGGGTTGGTGGATGTCACATTTCTTCGAACTTCATACAGTACCATATTATACTGTACTATATTTTGCATATACCTAGGACTTAATTTTTTTTTAATATTTAATAGGTTCGCGTTTGACCATTATCTCACCGGATGGTAAGTGATGATGTGGTCGAAGATAGAGCACGCTTGCCTAGAAGTAACCTATTCACTCTCGACTTAAAGACTGGCTAAATAAAGTTATTACTCTTCGTCTTGCCTTTATGCACAGTAAAAAAAAATACATGGCAGGGTCGTATTTTTTTTCATTGATAATTCAAAATATTGAGCTCATTCTTAACATCCACTGCTAATTTGAATTTCTGCAAGATTATTCAGCTCAAAACTTGGACTGCGCTTAGACATATATTTAGGAGAATCCTGTTAGTAGGACGGCTTGTTAAATACAATATTAAATAAGCCACATGTCCCAATAAGATTGAACCTTTGAATATCGAACCAACAACTTACCCATCCATTTACAAATAAGATCGCTTTTGAAACGGTTTCCCGCTTAGATAGTACAAATGTAACCGTCTATCGAATTTCTCGGAATATCTTTGAAACTATTAGATAGTTAGATTGAAACTGGATACGGTTCATAACTGGACTGAGGCCGAACTTAGGCTGACCGTCCATTGAAGCAAGGTGGAGTGGAGTAGTGTAAGATAGGAAGAAAATAAAATGCGGAACCTTGGAGTTCTGTCTGCTCATTCTTCTTTATAGGAAACTACATTTCAGAATTGGCAATGCTCGATTCGTTATTCCTCGTAGTAGACTTCATAAGCTGTAGTGTTTTATTGTTTATGAATTATTTATTTAACATTGTTCTCATATAAAAGAGATCTACGCCTTTTTTTTTTGGAATGTGCTATTAGCTTCATCTTTCTGACTGACCGACTTATTGACAGTTCAAAAGTGCCTGTAAATGGTTTATTTGAAATAAATGCTTTGAATTTAGAATATTTAAACTTTATGGTTTTATTAAAATTGTATGTTAACAAACCGAAGATTTTGATTTACAAACTCGTACTCGTCGTCGTTGTGGGGAATGCCGACAGATGTGAAAACTGCGCGCCGCCAGTCTGGCGCAACACGTCACTAGCATGGCGGTGACGTGAACGCATAAGTTTTACCCTTATCGAAAATTGCTTAACGCGGTTAAAGAAGTTTTTCTCGAAAAATCTTGTCTTGTGAGACTAGTAAATTTTGATAACTCGGCCATTTCATGATAGGACAAGACAACAATGGAAGAAGAAAATATGTTGCGCCGACTCCAAGTAACATTGAACTTAAGGTATGAAGCTGATGATGATCATTGAAAGTAGACACTACTCTACGCTGCTCCACTGCAGCTGTTGTGGACAGCAGCCTTAAGTGCGTATCCGATAGCAGATGCATTCAATCGAAACGCTTATGTTAAATACTACCTATATAGGTTTGTGCTATTCAAGATATATATAATAGCCGTTTTCTATTGCGTCTGTAGGGCGAAGGCTAATGATTTCCAAGCCTGCCTTTCCAATCTGTCAAAGATTGGAAAGGCAGGCTTGGAAATCATCAAATAACTTCTCCCGCTCTGGGTGGAGCGGGAGGGCGTGTCAGAATTTTACTGACTAAAACCCACCCCTGTTCCTTCAGTTGCCTGTGCCAGGGCCGCGATTGACTCTTTCCATCACTCCCGCGACCCTAACCGGAAGGCTTGAGCTTGGTATTATAAACCTCGCTTACTATCAATCACAACTTGTTTCAATATATTCCAAAAGAGACTACAACTAGAACTTCTTAGTAGCTGCTCGTCTGGATTTGTACCCGTTTTAGGGCGCTCCCTATTTAGCTCGCCGTCCGATCAGAGAGAGAGTCGACACTGCGTAGTGTTCCACGTACGCCTCAAAGAGATGTATGTCAGCCACCACTGACGGGGCCCATCATGGCCGATGCCTGCATGCCAAGGGGTCGCGGATAAATTCGTAACAGAGTTACCGCGCCCCTGGGCACTCAGGCAAGGAAGGAACAGGAGTGGGTTTTAGTCAGTAAAAGTCTGACATGCCCTGCCGCTCCACCCAGAGCGGGAGAAGTCATAGGATAATTTCCCATCCCCAAAAATAAGGGTGCTATTACATGTGACTTAAACATGACTGGCTAAATGTGGGTGTACTACAGGTACACTTCCAAGTAACTAATCATTCGGGAAAAAGAAATGTAGGATTGGTTTGAACTTGGAATTTCGAAGATCCGATGTCGCGGCCCGGAATGGCCCGTTTCGGAGAATGGTGACTTCATAGTTACACACAACAACATGTAGTTTGGTACATTAGCTTACGTAACTACCTGTTCGTTAATATTAAATAGGCGCCATACAAATCTAATCGATCCTTCGAGAAATACGTCAACATAATGTTATGTTTTTTTAAAGGAAATAGCCACCTTCCCACCACCTTTACCACGCTTTGGAGTACGTGTTCACCCATTAGTAACTTGGTACCGCTGCGTTTGATATTATTTTTTTTGCGTTTTTAATAATGATAATTAATATTAATAATTTTTAATAATAATAATTAATATTAATAATAATATTTTTTAATAATAATAATTTTTTTCGCCCTGCCTCACTGGTGCGGCATTGAGCGGACGTCACCGCTCAAAGTTACGTCGTTAAAGTCGTTAAATATAGGAATCCAACAACTACATTCCCGGACAAAGAAACCATAATTTTCCCTACTAAGTCAATACTTATTCATTCATATACTGTTTGTAGATGTTATCTCATCTATACAGGTACCTGAAGTGTGTTAGGCCGTCCCTCATATATCGGTATTGCATCAGGTATGACATAGAACTATTAATCATCTCTATACTGGACTGCCATATTAATAGGTAATGTACTGCGTCATTTTTTTTTATAGAAATACAGAAAATAGTTCTTTACCTATAGATTACAGAAAAAACTATAAGAAGTCATTTTTATTTGAAAAACATGTTAAAAAATATGATGCGTTCGAGTTCGATACCCACTTAGCAGATATTTTTCCGATCGCAAACATTAATTAGCGATTGTACACAATTGGTATGCACATTAAGAACGTCCGATGTTTTGCAGACAATGTTTGAGGTCATCAGAAAACCCTAACAAATAAAAAACTCGTAAAATTTTCAAGACACAATTTAAAGATTCTGTCCATGCATCGACGATGCTAGTATATCAAGTAATTCATCAGCTGGCATCACAATAGGGTATATGCATGTAAAAATATTTGTTATCTAACCGGTTTATCGATGAACATACTAAAATAGAGTACGAATAGTGAAAGCAGAATCGAAATTGATCGAAAATTAAACGAGATTTAACAATTTTTAACAAATATATCTGTTCCGCTCTGGAAAACGCTGTTTTCTATGGCAGTTGTATGGGCGTCATGTCCTTTGACGTCAAAGAACACGTCGGAATTCTCTTTCTAATTACCAACTTTAAAGCTTTATAACTTCGTCGCTGATGATGATATTTTGAAAATGCCTTCATATTTGTTCACTTTGGTTAATAAGACTTCAATTGAACAAATAATAAAAATATCATGCATATTCCCTATTATGTTGGAATAAGCTTCTTTAGTCTAGCCGGTTCTGCTAGTGTTATTTGATTTCCCATATCTTCCCTACACACACTTCTATATACACACCCCCACATACATACCCTCATTTTAACATAAACACCACCACTCTAACAAACACACACATAAACTCCTTAAAAGTCGTTTCCAGTATCCCTATTCCTTAGTTGTTGTTTTTAATATACATACTTTGTAACTTGCAATGTCAATGACTATTATATTTTTAATGTTAGTACACAACATATAAAGGTTTTTGGTATTACAGTGACAGCAGAACACTGTCTCCTAAGGGTCAGCGCAGACAGAGAGGAATAATCCCCGCGCGGTCTCGGGCATTTTCTTTACGGATCGCGTATGCTCCCGCATATCTTCGAGGACGAGCGAGCATTTTTTGTCAGGTTCAAGCATTTATGCACTTTATTGTAATAATTTTAAAGTTTATTTTCAAGGGTGTTAATAAAATCCTCTCCGCTGCGCTCCGTTCCGTCTGGGCTGAGCCTAAGTCACAGGATCACTTAGTTTAGGAGTCACGGTTTACCTTATCCGTATGACATTTTATTTAACTAAGTTATGTATCCTAGTTTTAAGCAATCTCAAAGGTATCAATAAAGATTTTTGTTATTTATTATTATTATTTATTATACCAAAAAAAAGTCTAGCTGGATGCTGCTGAAAACCAGCATGGTACATAGTACGACTGCCTACCTGAACATGATAACTCAGTTATTGATTCAGACTACGTTACTGCTACACTTGTCATAATTCTATTTACTCGACTGCGCGACGCTAGGGAGAGTAATGTGTTTATCAGCCTATGTTTGCAATTGCATGTATGTATGTATGTTCATTTGTGGCGCTTTAGAGACCAAACGCTTGGGCCGATTTTGGTAATTCTTACGCCAATGGATTGGTCTTAATCTTGCGAGTGCTACTAAAGACATGACAGTAAACAAAATACAATATGGCGAGAACCATATTGTGAAAAAGAAAAAAATTAAAGTCGACGAACTATATTAAGTGGGGTATCAAAATAAAGGGTTCGAGGAGGCGCTTCCAAAAATATAACTCACTATAATGTAGAAAATAAAAAATTGAATATTTTAAAAAAACCTGACGGTCAGTAAAAAACAACTAAAAAGTTCAATGCAAGTCACCTTTGAATCAGCCTGATGCAGTTGGTGGCATGAAATCAATAATTGAACTAAAATAACTGCTACCAACTGCATCAGACTGCTTGTAAAGTGACTTGTTTGGAACTTTTTAGTTGTTTTTTATAGTCGGGTTTTTTGTCAAGTTATCAACTTTTAATTCCCTATTCAGAAACCGGAGGCAACCACAAGATAGCATGCGCGTAATAATCATGATGACAACCGGGAAAATCGGCTCAGCGTGTTTTTCCAGGCTCGGAGAGGGCTATAGAACTATTTAACATTAATTAAACATACACACATATTTTATGACATCATGGAACCACGGCTTAAGGTCATTATGTGCAATTATGTGCATTGAGTATGTAAATCATCCTTAATTAATAACTTGAGCTGCTCAATCATTTCGGTTCATTACACTTAGTGTGAGCGGTAATTAGTTGAAAGTTATGGGGTGTAACAAATTGCTTTGTTATATTAATTAAATAATTACCTGGGATGATTTCATTTAGGAGTTAGCTTTGAAAGCCTGTCATCTAAACGTATAAGACGTAACGTTCGTTTGTCTTTCTGTAAGAGGTCATCTCAGAAATTACTGATCGATACGTAAATTACTGATAGATACGTAAATTCTTTCATGGTTCTTGTGGGATAGGCCAGGGTAGCGAAGCCGAGGGAAAAACTAGTTTTTTTTTAAATTAGAATAACGACATAACCCGAAGAATCGCCAAACTTAAGCGGCAGTGGGCAGGGCACATTGCTCGCAGAACAGATGGTCGATGGGGCCGAAAGGATATGGAATCGCGACCGCGTACTCAAGACACAGCGTTGTAAAGCCTTCCACAAGGTGGACCGATGACATGGTGAGGGTTCAGATGATGGTTGTGATGTGATGACGACATTAGTTTCTTTCGAAACCAATAAAAGACTTCAAAAACTTACTTCAAACAGAAATCATAGTCAACTTGTTTAATTTCTTTGTTGACTAAGCAACCGTTTGAGGAAAATAATATATCTGCAAGCAGGTTTCGTTCATTGTGACAAAATAGTTCTATATGTCAACTGAATAAGTAATATTAGTAGATATCAACGCGTTTATCTATGGAAGCCTACGATTATGTAATGGAAGTTACTAACATAACAATACGCCTGCATTACTCGAAGGATTTCGCAGAGTGTACCTATAGAATTAACCTACCTAAATACAGGACACATTTCGAAAGCTATTTTTAAATCCCATATGATTGGTGGACAGCCTTTTGTTATCTTTCGGGAATAAATCCAGATACCGAGCTCCTACGAAAATTCAACCTGAAAAACCTAATAAAACTTCACCTCATCCGGGATTCATAACCAGAATCTCATACACAACAGTAGCGCTTGTGACCATTGAACCAACGGGGTAGAAGCAATTTTGGTGCTAAACTTACATTGAAAGCGTCTTCCCAAATGAGTAAGGCCTCTTAAAGCTCTTCACTGAGCACATATTGTTGTGCACTTTGACAGAGATTCCAAGACCGGTCAGTCTTTGTGATAGCTCCTCTTCCAGGTCATAGCTGCTGCAAGAACTGGGGATGCAGACTCCCCATAGCAGGCTGGAGTATCTGGGGACTCGGTGACCCATCTGAAACAAAGGAATATCTTGGTTAGATAAGGGTCGTGGCATAGTTTAAATTTTTAGCTATCTGTATCCTATAAATAAAATTCAAAGTGCTGACTGGCTGACTGACTGATATATGTATATGGTCCTAGAGACATGCAATTTGGAGGGTGTGTTCTTTGTGAAGAGTAGATAGGTATCCATTAAGAAAGGGTTTTTGGAAATTCAACCCTTGAGGGGGTGAAAAAGGGGTTGAAAGTTTGGGGGAAGTACTAATTCCACGTGAGCGAAGCCGCTGGCAGAAGCTAGTTTGACAGAATCCTATTTCTACTTGTGTCAATTTCTACACTTCTACGCTTCTGTGCTTATCCGAAGTAAAATCTGTTTATCTCACTGCCTGTAGTTTCTGCCGATCTCACTGCCTTACGGCAGATCGAAACTTTTATAATAAGTTCTATGCTCACATGGATGACGTAACAGGGAACTAAGAGACAATGGTGCCGATTCTGTTGTTCAATAATTAAACTAAAATTAGAGAATCGTTATCTTTTACTAAAATGCAGTGCGGGAAAAGGACGGGTATAGCTTCAAAGCTAAACTAGTTTGACATCTCTAACTTAGTTCATACTAAGTTAGAGATGTCAAACTAGTTTACGTCTTGCGCTTTACCGTGTTCTTAGTCGACATGTTTTTATGAGTACACTTAATTTGTATGGAAATATTAGTTCAACTAAATTTGACAGCTCTAATTTACGTCCGTCTCTTTCTTGATTTATTAGATAAAAAAAGATATTGCTACCTTTTAGCCTAAATTAATTTTAGATTGTGCACATCAGAATCGGGACCAAGGCCGAAAAATTGAGTAGCATATTTTTTTTAGGTACCAGACCAAAACTGTCACCTCTTTGCTAAGCGATATATGCTAATTTTAATTTTGGCCGTTCATTTATATTTGTTGTTGCATTCATGTGGAGGGCCATGTTTAGCGCTGAGCATATACGGACTGATATGATCGATTCTCGTCTTTCGGTGTTCAGCCTTGAGGATGATTGCAACCTAGTGATATACAGGAATGGGGTCCCACATAATAATAATCCATATATTATAAGGGTCAATAAAAATAAAAATCAGTAGATCAAATAGTCATTAATAAACTGTTAAAAGTAACAATAATACGTGCTGAATAGGAGTAAGCAAATAATTTTATCCTTATTTCGTTGTATCAGACTTTGAGCGAGTATTGAATGTTAATGACCAGATAAAAACTGTGCCAGTAGGTATCTTAAACAATGAGTGTTACAAAAATTGCAACCAAATTAATTAATGCAACGATTTCTGAATACGAAAGTGCTTTACTCAAAATATTAATTAGCAAAGTAATTTCGCAATGACGTTACGGCAATATTAAAATTTTAAGATCCAGAGAGAACTGGTGTAGAATTTGACAAAGTTGTTAATATAGAAGACGAAGAGGGTGGACCTAATAAATAAACTATTAACACATAATAATCATCTAGATCACGAACGCGAAACGCTCCAAGGTTTACAACTAGTTAATATTCCGAGAGGACGGCACCCGTCTACTATGTACGCTTATTTGGTCCCACACTTGATTTTGAATCACAATTGTATTGAGCAACACAATGGCCCTTGACCAAGACAGATTTTACTGAAAATATACAAAGAATTGTATTGATATCAACCCTTTGTGAAGACAATGGTATCCAATTTTGGTTCGGTATTGTTCAGCACTCAGCACTAAAAGTTATCGTGATTTCCAGTGCGGTGCGAGCTGTGTTATGAATATGAGCTTTATGATTTCTTGGTGGATCGTTTTTCTTTTGATGTGTATTGTGTTCTTATATCGTCTTTGATTGCACTGCAGAAATAAATTAATCATTCGGCAAGATTTATTCACAATAAGGGCTCTACTCAAAATGACACCACTAATGTCAAAATTTCTAAAATGTATAGGATTGAAATGGGCTACCAAAATTTTAAATCATCAATCTATACCTACATGATTATATAAAACGCTCTGAATGATCAACGCACAGCCTAAACCGCTGGTCGTAGAAACGTGAAATTAGGAGGACGTATTCCTTATACAATGTAGGCATCAGCACGCGTAGCATGACCACCATAAAAACAGGTTTTGTCGACGGAAGAATAGACAGAATGATAGATTGTAGAAAGGTTTCTACCGTCCTAAGCATGGCAATATAAAAACTGAAGAGAAGAAATGTTTTTACTCCTCAGTCGAAAAAAGTCTACAATGCAAAGCATGATGCTCGGGCAGAAAAGATGTCAAGTTAGATAAAAAGAACTTTGTCTATTCTTGGTAGAATAGAGATAGGATTGGTCATGCTACAGCTGCTGGTAAGAAAAGATTTTGCGAAAGTTTAAGGGGGGAAAATCGTTTTTATGAAAAATCTTATTTTCAAAGTTTATAAACTTAAAACTGGGCACAATAGTAGAATAGGACATAAGATACTGTTTATCCTGTCACGCGGCGAAGCCGCTGGTAGAAGCTTTATATTTTAGACTTTTGATAATCTTTATCGCTGATAGAATGTCGCTTTAATTACTTTAGTTTTATTTTATTTTTGCTTGGATACTAGGCTTTTGGAAAATTAATGTGCGTTTTGTAATCTGTGCAAAATAAATATTTTTTCTTTCTTTATTTTCTTTCTTTCTTTGTCTGGGTCCTCTGATTAGATTTTCAATAAAAGCTAAAACCCAACGCTTAAGTGAAGTACCAGTTTCTGTAATAGTAATTTGCAATAGACCGAACATCATTTAGGATTTCCTCAGACTATTCGAAACTAGGAAATTGAATACGTTTGTAAACTTTTACGATTCATATATATGGGACACAATATGGTCATGACAACATACATATTTTAGTTACCAAGTTTTTTTGTAACACACTTTATTATTGTTTGTTTTTTGTTTGAATAATATTTTCTTGTTATCACGATGATCTAGGAGTGAAATATTGGATTCGTGACATGAATTTATAATAACTTAAACGTCTCCTTTGTAAACATTGGCTTTTTCCACAGAAAATGGAATTTGGGACAGTGATATCTACGTATATTCGCACCTGAGTCGACGAAAAGGGAAAGTATATTATGATCTTTAGGTATTCCCATGTGATTTCTTATATTCAAAGAAATTATATGTGATGATGTCAAAAACTGGCAGCTGCCTCAAAAACACACAACAAACAAATACAATTTTTCCCTGCTGGAGTCTCGTGTTTCTTGATAGCTACAACCTGGAGGTTTATAAGTCAAGAGTGAATAGTTTACTTCTAGGCAAACATGCTCTATCGTTGACTATCACATCTTCACTTACCTTCAGGTGAGATGTTGGTTTAGCGCGAGCCTATCTATGGTAATATATATATATATATATTATTCTTTAGCCAAATGTGGACTGTAGCCATAATAACCGACTTCAAAAAAGAAGGTTCTGTATTCATTGTACCGTTCACTATGGTCATTTATGCCATGACATGGTAATTAAAGTAATCTAATCCCATTGAATCCTGATTAGCAATTGTATTGTTTTTAATTCGCGTCGTCATAATAAAAGCAATTTATATGAACTGAAAACCAATTATGTATAATGTTAATATGAGGTACTATATTTGAATTTATCGTCAGTTACCATAAAAATGGAGTGAACACGTTTACCTTGTTATTTTATTTTATTAATCACGCAGTAGATAAAACCATATTTGAACTATGAAGAATGACTAGCCCCATAGTCATAGACAGATACACTGAGCAATAGTTCAAACATAAGTATTTATTATACGCCGCTTTAATATTTTGCTTTCGACAAAGTTTTATTGCATTTCGTTATAATTTATTTAAATGCTAATCAGTAGGATCTGTTCGTACGTCTATTAGAATAAAATTAGTCTTCGTATGAGATCTTGTGGGGTGATGTGACTGAGAAACCCAAAATGTGTAGTTAAGATCAGCAGAATGATAACATGAGATATAAAATTATTATGAGTTAGGGTAACATGAGGATCAGTTGTAAAGATGATAACTAATGATAAGACAAGAACGAACTCGTGAGGCCAATCGATAGATCATCAGCTAACGTGTTTGACGTTTTCGGAGTGTGTTTGCGCTGGTGTGTGAAGTTTAAGATTAACATAATTTGTTTAGTTATCAGGCAACACTGACTCGGGCATAGAATTCCACTCCCTAGCTGTACGCACAATGAATATGTTTCCAAAATGTTTTGTGCATACAGATGGGATGGGATCTACCATGTGCATAGCCGTACCGTCTGTTCCGATAATTGAACGGTCTTGGCGAATTTTTAATTTTCTACAACGATAAAAAAAATAGAGACTGATAAAGACATGTAAATGTATTGTAATTTGAAATGATTTTAATGTAGATTATTATTTTATGTGTGAATTTAATATCAATTTATTATTTTATATGCTTTAATTTGTTAATTGGAATGGACTCTGTCTGAAAAATAAATGAATTATTATTATTAAAGACAAGGTTATGCACAGATCTAGACAAGATTGTCTGAACAAAGATCGCTTTATTCACGATAGACCAGCCTAAATGTCACTGACATTTTGATAAATTATTCTGTCAGGGGCTCAGTCATTAGGCGTTATAGTTATTTAGTTCCTGCCTAATATACTGACCTTTTCAAAACATTTTGGTTATGGTCTTCCGGATTCTTAACGGATGTAAGTTGGTTATTGATTGGACTTTTTATGCCCGTAGGCTTTTGGTGACGTTTTCACATGCACATGTCAGGGCCTAGTATTGAGGTTACTACCGGCTTTGCTATCTATCGGTTTCACTGGTTGGGTCTTATGATTTCCATAAGTCGTCATGAGAGATAAGGATAATATAGAAATTACCTACATTTTGAAACTTCTTCTTCTTCTTTTGAACGATGTTTTAAGCTGGCCATAATAGTTGCAGCTTCAGTAACGTTCACTAATTACGTAAAAATACTTTTTTCCAAAAAAAAAACAACCGACTTCCAAAAACAAATACACTAAAAATTAAAAAATAACTTTAATTTCGGAAGTCGGTGTTTGTGTTTTATTTTATTTCTTCGTTATTTGACACCGACTTCCGAAATTAAAGTTATTTTTTAATTTTTAGAGTGTTTTTTTTTGGAAGTCGGTTGTTATTTTTGTAAAAAGTTTTTTATTTTTCACCAAAACGTCATCTAGTTATACGTATTTTTCGTTTTTGCTCAGTTTTTCAAAAAGCGCTGAAGCAATTTCGATCAAATTTTCATGGGACCACCTGGGGAGTATATTCTATCGGATAAAAAAAGAATTTTGGAAATCGGTCCACAACTGACGGAGAAATCGGCCGAACATAGAACCTCCTCCTTTTTCGAAAGTCGGTTAAAAACATGTGTTATCGTTCTCAAATGTTGTACCACCATTTTAGTGTGACAGAAGCTGGAATATATCTAATACATCACAATTCGTACCAGCATGATCTATTAGGATCACGAATGAACCTGCTTAGCCCAAAACAAGCCTTAATTTCACCAGTCATATCATAGCTTAGACATAACGTCGTCTAAAAACTAATTATCATACAATGTAAATTAATGTTATTTATGTTCGCACAAGACAATAAATCAAATTGGATTAAGAAATGATGACGCCCTTGAACTTGAGACCTGTCGTTTCGAAACATATCATTGTATCGTTAAGGCAGACTGCACGCGAACAAACCGGATAAGAGAATTTTTATATGCGCCTGTAGTGACGTATTTGGCAACTGTGGCACAGTAGCCCGGTACCACCTTATAAGTGAGAGAACTGACATCAAACACCTGGGATGATTTATCAGGACGAACAATTTGCCAATGTAATTAAATAATTGAAGTTATACTTCTTTTGGCGCGTTAGGGAAAAATTATGAGAGTAAATTTTTACACACATCGTCACAAAAAACCTACAGCCTGAAGTTAGCTAGAACCGACACCCTGAAGTTAGCTATGGTCTGTGGTTCATGAAGAATGACTGTTTTCATTTTGTAAACTTTGTGACAGGTTGGTTTTTTATCTTGTTACGCCAAAGAAGTATAACTTCTTACGTGCGTACATAAGTACACACACACTTTCGTCTGGTATCTTCTTCATAATGTATTGTTTTGTCCATATAAAGTCAGCTCAGAAGAAATTCTACAAAAATAACAATTTCTTAGTGTAAATAATACCGTTATTTAAATGGAATCAAGAACTGCGAGCATTTAATATAATAATAATAATTTATTAACGTAATCAACAGGGTTTACAAGTTTTGTGTATGGCATAATAACATAGAAATATTATTTGATAAAATTATTTTTTATGAAAATTAGCACCATGGGTAGATCAATTGAAGGGCATGAGGAACTGTAAGAGAAAACATTTTTACAAAAAAAAAAAAACGACTTCCAAAAAAGCAAAATACACTAAAATTTCGGAAGTCGGTGTTTGTATTTTATTTCTTCGTTTTATGACACCGACTTCCGTAATTAAAGTTATTTTTAAATTTTTAGTGTATTTTCTTTTTTGGAAGTCAAAAAAGTTTTTAATTTTTTACTTTTTAGTTGTTATACCCCAGAACTCAATACCCCAATAACATGGAACGTGGAATTTAAACATACTCGTAATTGGAGAAAATCAAAACGTATTCTAGGTATACATAGTTTTCGTTTTTGTACAGTTTTTTCAAAAACCGCTGAAGCAATTTTTATAAAACTTATGTGGGTGGTCCCTCGGAAGTATATTCTTTCTGATAATAAAAGAATTTTGAAAATCGGCCCACAAATGACAGAGAAATCGGTGGACATACACAAAAAAAAAGAAAGTTTGATAAAGAATTGCAAACGAATGCTATTCTCATGTATGTGGCCAACCTTAATCTTAGTTACTTAATCCTAATGCTATTGTGAATGTTGTTAATTCTCTATTGTTTAGACATCAATGCTATTTACCTTGAGTGGGTCAAAAGTTCGAGTTCAAAACGAGATCTAACAAATAGAATTATGGAAATTGAGTGTAATGTTTATTTTCGTTTTTTTGTTTGTTTGGGAACTCGTCCGTCTTTTGGATGACTACGGGATGTCTACTATTGCCAACTTTGGTCTGCTTAATGAGCAAGCACCAGGGTAGCCCGCGAAATTCAAATTTTCTTAAGTTTTTTGCAATTTGCAGGTCAGTGTCAGGTTGTATCTTGGTCAAATTTGATTCACGGCCTTAGCAAGTATGTATTTACAGAATTATAATCATTAAAATCATCAATACAACTCTTTCAGTTAGAATTGATTTCAAATGTAAGTATTTCATGAAATCATGACATCAATTCTAGCTGAGAGAGTTGTATTGATGATTTTAATGATTACAGTTCTGTAAATACGTACTTGCTACGGCCGCGAATCATATTTTGATCAACATACAACCTGATACTGACCTGCAAATTGCAAAAAATGTAAGAAAATTTGAATTTACTTTCACCTTAAATATCTTTGTAAATATTGTGTTCGTAAAAGTAAAGTATACTGCGGACCTACCACACCATTCTACTTAATATTATAATTCCAAAAGTCTGGATGGCTGTTTGTTATTCAATCACGCAAGAATGGTTGACAGGATCCAGATCCTCTTAGCCGTTCTCGCGTGGTTCTCTGTGTCGAATTTCATCCAGATGAAATTTGAAACAGAGATAGATTATAGTCTGGATCATATATAAAGCGTATGGGGAATAAAATACCCTTCCTTATGTACCCAGCACGTTCTCTGAAGCTTAAACCTAGTTTGGGTTGTTTTTTTTTTTTTTTTGGTGGTTGGGAAATCATCTTATGACTTCTTCCGCTCTAGGGTGGAGCGGAAGGGCGTGTCAGACTCTTACTGACTAATACCCACCCCTGTTCCTCCCTGCCCTACATGCCCAGGGGCGAGTCAACTCTTTCGAATTTATCCTCAACCCCCGGGCAGGCATTGGCCGTGGCAGGCCCCGTCCTTTGCTGACAAGTCTTTGAGGCGCGCGTGGAACACTACGCGTCGTCGACTCTCGGGCCTGGTGCTGATCGGACGGCGAGTTACCCGCTACTCGCCGTCCGCAGCGCAGGCCCGAAACCTAGTTTGGGTGACAAAATTATTTGGAATAGTTAAAAAATCTAGGCACGGCCATGTTTCAAGATCACTACTGTTTTTAGACACATTTAATTATAATTTTGTGTTTACTTTAAAATTAAATATTTATTTAACTATGTTATATGTTTGTCTGAAACAAGTTTGTCACAGAAGGTCAGGTGGTCACTATTACCGTTGGGTTCCGTTGTTCTTGATAATAATTCATTTTCTGAAAAGAAAACAATGAAATCGAAGATTGTTTCGCTATTATAATGCGTTTGTTTTATATGTACGAGTATATATAATAAGAGCGAAGCTCAATTGTTCAAGTACCAATATTAATTTATTAATTATTATGTGACGTTTTGGGAGCACATTCACTGTGCATAAAGCTAAGAGATGGAATTCCCGGTCACTCCGACAGGGAATTCCATCCCTGTTTCCTGATAGCTACAATCTTTTACTCGGTTACTTCTAGGCAAGCGTGCTTCATCGTCGACCACATTATCGCTTACCATTAGGTGACATAGTGGTCAACCGCAAACCTATCAATATTAACACAAAAAAAAGTTTGTTTGTGTGTGTCGTTTGTTTGCAGTTTGTTTGCTTGATTTAGAAAAGACCTAAATTAACTGTGGCAGATTGTTGCGCTCTTCACATATACACACGGAACTCCAAAAACCCGAAATATAAGCCATTGTATGCTGCGCATGTTTAATTTTTTATAAAAGATGTCTCGTAACGTGAAAATTACGTGGTTAGAATTTAAAACGGTTGATTCGACCTTGAATCTCTAAGTTCCGTTCGCGAATTTGACAGTAACATTATGGTGTATGACCACAGCTATGACGTCATAATACTGTAAACAGTAGTCTATGATATGCTGTGACCATAGTTTAGTAGACACTTAAAATGTCATGATGACGTTTGCAGTGTTAATGTTTGAATTCATTTGAGAGCTGTTTTTGTGATTGTTTATTGTTTTTATGGCCTGTTTAAAGTCTTCACGCCATATAAAGATGTATGAATGAATCATAAATTATGTAATGATTATCACTGTAGGGAAAAGTCTTTTCGCATACTTACAATAACTTGACTATTACCAGCATGCAAAAGTCTAAAATGAGCAAGGAGCAAACGTCTGACAAAAGTGACGGACTTACGGGCTTACCTCCGCATAAGTGGCGCATAGAAAATCAAGATTGAATGTTTCGTATCCAAAGTAGCAAGCAAAAGTACCAAAAACGGCCGTTTTTGACATTTTTGCTTACTACTTCGGATACGAAACACTTTGAGTCCTGTTTTAACAACGTAAAAATACCTTATCCTATTTGTAACAAACACAACATAGGATTCTTTAATCTTTATTTTCTACGCTTTGCTACGATTTTTTATTCAATGAGGGCGGCTATACAGGGTGTAACAGAAAGGTGTGGTCATATTTTAGGAGCCGGTTCTGCCCATGGAAATGAACAACTTTCTCTGAGAAAAAATAGAAAATTCCCAAAAAAAAAATTGGACTTTCCATACAAATTTATCATCAGCTGATCAATATTTGTATAGGAAGTAAAAAATTTTTTTTATAATTTCCTCAGTTTTTCTTGAATAAAGTTGTTCATATCGATGGGCAGATGCAGATCCTAAAATATGACCACACCATTCCGTTACACCCTGTATACGTCTTAACGTAAAAATCTCAAAGTAAGTGCGACTTCTACAAAGTGGAGATGACAGTACAACAGTACATGTAGACACTAACAGTACTTATCATTACGAAAAACTTTTACTATGGATCCAACCATGAAAATGCGAAAAAAAGCAGCAGCCCCATTAAGGCTGCTCTTTCGAATAAAAAAAAAATATTTTCAAAAAACTCGACTGTAAAAAATAACTAAAAACCATGTTTCCTAGCTGACTAACCTGAGAAGAAACACCGAAACAAACTCAGAGGTCATAGTCTCTTTTATTCTATGATTTTTGTTTTATCTCTTTGATTGTTGTAGTATCCATCATCTCCACCTTTTATAGCTTTTCACCAGCAGTTGACTAGTGATGTGCGAGGTTGGTTGACTTATAAACAAGCTGAGCTCTTTTCACCAGCAGTTGACTAGTGATGTGCGAGGTTGGTTGACTTATAAACAAGCTGAGCTCTTTTCACCAGCAGTTGACTAGTGATGTGCGAGGTTGGTTGACTTATAAACAAGCTGAGCTCTTTTCACCAGCAGTTGACTAGTGATGTGCGAGGTTGGTTGACTTATAAACAAGCTGAGCTCTTTTCACCAGCAGTTGACTAGTGATATGCGAGGTTGGTTGACTTATAAACAAGCTGAGCTCTTTTTACCCGACTGCGCAACGCAAAGGAAGAGTAATGTGTTAATCAGGATATGTATGTATATATGCATGTGTGTTTCTTTGTGTTGCGTGCTAGAGACCAAACACGTGAGCCGATTTTGATAATTCTTACTTCAATGGATTCGTCTTAATCTTGCGAGTGTCTTAAGGCCCTTCTCACGGTCCAATGGCGCCCTCATTGAGTAAAAAATCGTAGCATAGCACAGAAAATAAATATTAAAAATCTAACTTCACGTTTGTTACAAAGAGGATAAAGAATTTTTACGTTGTTAAAACAGGTCTCAAAATGTTTCGTATCCAAAGTAGTAGGCAAAAGTGTCAGAAACGGCCGGTTTTGGTACTTTTGCCTACTACTTTGGACACGAAACATTTTGAGACCTGTTTTAACAATGTCGTCTTTGTAACAAACGTGAAGTTGGATTTTTTAATATTTATTTTCTGTGCTATGCTACGATTTTTTATACAATGAGAAGGGCCTTAAGTGACATGACAGTAATCAAAATTTATTATGGTGACAACCAGACACCATAATTGTGAAAAAGAAAAAAAAAATGTTAGGAATCGCACCCAACTAACACGCATACGGCACGCGCATATCTATTATACAGTCCACTTTTATTTATCCCCAACGAGCAAGTCGAACAATTAAAGTAGACGAAGTATATTAAGTGGGGTATCAAATAAAAGGTTCGAGGAGGCGATTCCAAAAATATAACTCTTTAAAATGTAGAAAAAAAAAATGTATTTTCAAAAAACACGTAGTTGTCGTAAAACACGTAACAAAAAAACGTAAACGTAGTTGCATGCAGTTGGTGGCATGAAATCAATAATTGAATTAAAATAACTGCCACCAACTGCATCAGACTGCTTGAAGGGTGAATTTTGAGATTTTGGGTAAAAAATATCTGTGAATATAAAGTATGTTTATACTTTTTTATTTTATAAGTTTAATAATGTAGTCCTAAATCAGCTTTATTAAATCAACCTAATTTATGCTCTAGACTCATATTTAGGTAATAACTTTCCTAGACGGGATTAGTTTAGCTAGTTTACTTAAATTACAGCATTTTCACAACAAATTAGCAATCAAAAAAGTTTGTCCTATTTTAGTATTTTATTCCTAAGTAAATCACGAAACTGAAATATCATGAAATGCCATAACTTAGAAGATACAAGTATGTAGGTAAGGACTTACTGCCTATAAAAACGAATAGATTTAACCTAGGTAGATTTTTTTAACCGACTTCAAAAAAAGGAGGTTTTATGTTCGACTGTAGGTATGTATATTTTTTATATGTGTTCACCGATTCCTCTGTCAATTGTGGACCGATTTTCGAAATTAATTTTTTATTCGAAATAGTATAGGTAGGTACTTCTAAAGTGAACCCATATAAATTTTATCGAAATTGATTCAGCGTTTTTTGAAAACATAAAAAAAAAAAAAAATGCAAACACAGATGATGTTTTGGTTTCCTCCAATTATGATTAAATTCCATGTTCCATGTTATTGGGAAGAAGTAAAAAAGTTTTTTCTGCTGTATTGACACCTACATCTGTCTAACCCTTCCGGGACATTTATGCGTGATTTTCAGTTATGAATCCTTCAATAGTCATTTAATAATTAATCAGCTTTATTTATAAGAACAAGAAGACTGTTAATCAATGTTTAAAGTAAACTAATCACATGCTTTTTATACAAATAAGGCCCAATGTCTTAATAACAAGTCCTGCATTTATGTTTAAACAGAGCGCTTTATAATTAAGTGTCCGTTAATGGGAAAATGGCCTACGTGCCATTTACCACACCATTAAACAAATCAAGGAGGAAAAATATTCATAAAACAAAAGTTCAATGATGTTTTTTTACTTGCTCCGGATACTGTCACATTCTGACTTGTCACATTTCAGATGATTGGCTATAATACTGTCGTCCAAAGAAAGAGGCACATCTGAGGCAATATTAAGTTATTTAGGTATTCAATTGTAAAAAAGGCACATGTACAGCAAGTAGTAAAAACAAGTTTTTTTTTTAAATATTTTTCTAATAGCTTCTTTTAGCTCTGCTCGAGTTATACTAGTGAAAAGTCTGGTTGCGTTGTTCAATATTTTTTTTTCTCTGTTTAGTATTTTGGTCAGGTGTACCCTTATTCCATGAAACGAAAGAGTAATCAAGCACATACGTTATAAGTTGATACTTTGTTGTTTTATAAGACACGGTTCCATTAACCTTTTGGTCTGTGATGAAGTCTCCGAAGGATCCATTTTTCCAGTTATACATAAAACAAATCTACACTCTGTGCTGATCATCATGGTTGCCACGGCAAGATTCAAATTCAAACAAACCCAAAAAATGTTTTTAGGTTGCCGTACCCGAAGGGTCCAACATTGCTGTCACTCACGTGTTCGTCTGTCTGTCCGTCGTCTGTCACACAGATTTTAAATCCAAACGGTTGGTGGAGCTGGTCTTCCAATTTTCACAGAATAAGCATCTTGTTGACACAAAGCCATGCAAATAGTTATAAATACATTTGGTACGGAACCCTAAATGTGTGAAGTCCGACACGCACTTGGCCGGTTTTCATATTATGCAAAGGATTTCTGGAACCTACAACATTATCTAATAAAGCATATTTATATACAATGTACAATATTCTTTAAGAAAAATAAAAAATTCCCGAAAAAAAAAATTGAACTTTCCATACAAAGTTATCATAAGCTGATCAATATTTGTATGGGAGGTAATTTAAAAAAAAAAATTATTTATGTTTCTTGAAGAAAATTGTTCATATCGATGGGCAGATGCAGTTCTTAAAATATGACCACACCTTTCCGTTACACCCTGTATAAGCTAAAAATTCTTTCGAACAGTTCCTTGCTTGACGCCATAAGATGAGAAGAAATCCTAAATCGAGGGCATTAGCACTCCCACAAGCCAGTTTAACGCCCAACAGCTGAGGGTAGAATTAGGGCTCTCAAACCAGCCGGTATTACGCACAGCCAATAACAGAGTCACCTGACTGAACAAACAGTTAACCTACACGGCCGATTAAAAACATATTCCAATTAAAACAGCTGGGCTACGATACAGCCCCAAACCTGTATGGTGTTGCAACCGGCCAAGGCTCCGAAAAAGCAGGCTTTTGCCCAAGGTCACGGTTACCGGGTCCGACTTGAGTGCATTCTTGCAACAGAGCTTGCGAAATGACCCCACCTACTGAAGTGCATGTTTTGGGATAAAAACTGATATTGGTTTATATTATTTGGTGCTAAAACTTAATAGTTTGATCGAAAATGGTAGCAAGCTGATGGTGACACTAAAATAAAAGTTTCGTTTTCTTAAAAGAGGTGTTGTTAATTAGTCAGGTTGTAACAAGGCAGTGCTAAAGCCTTGCCTTGTTTATTTTTTGACCTCTATTCCAAAATTACGTTCTTTGCTATCTTTTTTAATTTACAAATTCAAAAATTACTAGTTTTCTCTGTCATGTCTCTGTTTTTATATTAAAAATCAGTTCTAATTCTGCAGCCGAGCCAGTAGAAGCTCTTCATTATCATTTTTCGACTCTTCAACTGTCAGTTACCAGTTTCCAAGAGTTACAATTTAATTACGTATAAAGTCACAGTGTATGTGTTCGTACTTTAATGAGTGCTTCTTATATTTATGCCTACTTTTGTAAGTAATAAAATATACGTGTTAATTTGTCGTGTGTGATTCCTTCATCCAATTCCTCATCTACCTACGGTCCTCCTACTCCTACGACCTCCTCTGCGTGTCACTCCTACGACCTCCTCTACGAGTCACCAATACTCCGGCTGCAACGAGACACACCGCCTCCGCACCGTGACAAGGTTTTAAAATCAGGTTATATTAGACAATTTCTAATTCTAATCATCAAAATATATGTTTGAGTCGTTTAATGGCTGCTGTTATGGGATTGGATTAGAGCTCTCTATGCAACATACTATCTCAAGACACTTTAAAACTGTTTTACGTCCGTGACACCTCAGGTCCTGTTGAAAACCAGCGTCAGGCACTAGTTGTCTGGCATCTAAGCTGAACTGACCTATTTGGCGCAGCCGTGGGGTGCACCCCACGGCTGCGCTGCATGTCCAGTTCACTTCTTTTTTTTCACTTTTCACTTAACTTCTTTTTTTTTCCTTTGTTACTTTTATTTTTTATTTGAAGTAGGTTCCTTATTAATTTTTTCTATTGTTCTCAAATGACACTGTTGTTAATTTTTTTTATTTTGGTGTGCCTCTAACTATAGCCAATACATTTATTTTATTTCTTTCTTTATGTAACAGTTTTTTTTAAAAGCCCAGTTACAATAGAATTGTATGAAAAAAAAAAAACATAGAATTAGGTATACAGAAAATTCAAAATCTAATGAATCCTACTATAATATTATAAATGCGATAATTCGGATGAAAGGATGCATGTTTGTTTGTTATTCAATCACGCCAGAACGGCTAAACGGATCTGGATGAAATTTGACATAGAGATAGATCTCAGAGATACTAATAAGAATAATTCCACGCGGGCAAAGTCACAGGCAGAACTTATTATAGTTAATATAATACTAACAAAAAGTAAAAAAAGGCCAAGACCGAGTCAGACTCGCACGCAAAGGGTGCCGAACAAATCATATTTTTTTTACAGGTATTTTTAATAAAATATACCTACTTCTTATAAGTTGTCCTGTAATTTATAGGTAAAGATCTATCTCCGGTATGTTTTTCAAAATTTTAGGAGATAAGGGAAGGACTGTCCGAACATTTTTGGACAGTCAGACAGACAGACGAGTGATCCTATAAGTGTTCTGTTTTTCATTCAGACTTTCGGAACCTTAAAAATATAAGTGATTTTTAGTGTTACGTATTTTTTACTCATTATAAAGGTAGTCCTTAGTTTCGCATAATTCTAAGAGAAATATTAAAATTTCTAAGAAAAAAAATGTGATAAAAACTTCTATAAAATTCTAAAAATTTCCTGCTACTAATTTAAGTAAACATCGATTACAGCACTACGCCTGCTATTGATACGACTATAATAAAATGGGCAACAAACTTGTGTGACCACTTACTTAACGCTGTTAGCACTAAATTTATCTGACCATGACCCAGTACACGTCACCAAGTTCTGGAGACCAGTGAATGTAGTGCCAAGAATAGAAAGAAACGATATCATAACATTACGTGGTGGTTATGCCTAGGATATTTTTTTTTTGGGTTTGACTGACTGTCTCGTTCGTCTATGTGTGTTATCATTTGTGAGTAATAATCGTTTCATTAAGGCGCTATTAGTTGCCAACGACCTTGACTGATATTTTTTTTGTGCGGTGGGAAATCATCCAACTAAAACCCACCCCTGTTCCTTCCCTGCCTGAGTGCCCAGGGGTGCGGTAACTCATTTTCTACTCGTAGGCATGCAAGCACCGGCTACGATGGGCCCCGTCAGTGGTGGCTGACACTTACCTCTTTGAGGCGCGCGTGGAACACTACGCGCCGTCAACTCACGGGCCTAGTGCTGATCCCGCTGATACTCGGGCCTGCGGACGGCGAGCAATGGGTAGCTCGCCGTCCGCAGGCCCGGGTATGCCTAGGGGTACCGAATAAATTCTGAACATGAGTTACCGCACCCCTGGGCACTCAGGCAGGGAAGGAACAGGGGTGGGTTTTAGTCAGTAAGAGTTTGATACGCCCTCCTGCTCCACCCAGAGCAGGAGAAGTTATTGGTAATTACAGTTGAGTAATAACAGCCGCACGGGTCGATCCATCAGGTTAAGCTACGCTTGCCGGGGATGGGTGCCCATCTTTACATACTGAGACTCCTCCGAGCCTCGGAAAGCACGTTAAGCCGTTGGTCACGGCTGTCAATCGTGGATCTTTGACAGTTGTTACGGGTCGTCAGAAGCCCGAAAGTCTGACAACCCAGTCTTACCAAGGGGTATCGTGTTACCCAGTACAGTTACTGCCTATCCGACCTCCACAACCCAGTGGTTGTGGAGGTCAGATAGGCAGGCGCTCCATGTAAAATACTGGTATTCAGCTGAATCCGGTTGACTGGAAGCGGACCCCAAGATAGTTGGGAAAAGGCTAGGCAGATTGATTGATTGACGTTTGTATTTCTCAAAGGAGTGAGCAGAGGTGTACAGCACACCTACGTTTAGCCAGAAATGTTCACGTGCGCCCCAAGTTTATGAACGAGACTTGATTTTTTTTTTTGTGGGTTGGGAAATCATCTAATGACATCTCCCGCTTTGGGTGGAGCGGGAGGGCGTGTCAGACTCTTACTGACTAAAACGCACCCCTGTTCCTTCCCTGCCTGAGTGCCCAGGGTGGCGGTAACTCTGTTACGAATTTATCCGCTACCCCTAGGCATGCAGGCACCGGCCACGATGGGCCCCGTCAGTGCTGGCTGACACGAATCTCTTTGAGGCACGCGTGGAACACTACGCGCCGTTGACTCACGGGCCTGGTGCTGATAGGACGGCGAGCTACCCACTCGCCGTCCGCTAGCCCGGGTACGAAACTAGCTTTTGCTAGTGGTTTTACCCTCGTCGAATTCGTACCTACTTCTCCCATTATAAATTACTAGTTGCGCCTCGCGGTTTCACCAATTGGATCAACACATATGCACGGAAAAGTAGTATATTATTTATTTATTTATTATTTATTTATTTATTTGTATAACAATCCGTCCGTTCATTTGTGTATTATGTGTTGATCCAAGGTATAAGCTATCTACATACAAAATTTCATCCCAATTGGTGTAGCCGTTTGAGCGTGAAGAAGCAACAAACATACAAACACACACACTCACAAACTTTCGCCTTTATAATATTAGTAGTCCGAAATAGTGTGATAGCTTTAAGCTATTCCAGACTATAAACTATCTCTGTGTTAAAATTTCATGAAGATCTGTTCAGCGGTTCTGGCGTGATTGAGTTACAAACATCCGTTCTTCATCCATCCAAACTTTCGCATTTATAATATTAGTAGGATAAGGATGAGCCTTTGGATTAAACCGGGTTACTGAGCATCTTCACAAAAAACATCGGAAGAATTTCTTCTTTTTCTTCGTGTCTCTGCATAATATAAGCATAATCAGCATTATAACGTTCCCACTGCTGGGATTCAGGCCTCCTCTCTAGGAGAAATGAATGGGCTATAATCCACCATCCACCATGCGGGCCAGACCAGTGCGGGTTGGATGTCACATGTATTAGAATTTTTAGTTCTAGTCGCGGATAAATTCGTAACAGAGTTACCGCTCCCCTGGGCACTCAGGCAGGGAAGGAACAGGGGTGGGTTTTAGTCAGTAAGAGTCTGACACGCCCTCCCACTCCACCCAGTGCTGAAGACGTTATTTGATGAATTAACACATTAATGATTTCCTACACTAAAAAAAAGAAGCATCTTCGTTCTCGTCGTTCGTCCTTAGTTTGAATAATTTAAAAATCTAATCAATAAAAATCACCGTAAAAAACCGCCTACAAAGTTGTGTGTGATCTTCAAAACAGCAAATTTAATTGGACACCTGTTTCCAATGAATTATTCAAATCTACGTTGTTTTTAAAAGACACTTGTTATTTTTAAAAACGTCGTTAGTTTGAGATCAATTCTAGTTTTCGCAATTTTCCTTAAAACACAAAATATTAAAGGTTTATATTAGAGGTATTTGTTATGTGAAAAGGCAAGGTTAGCGACACAATGAAACCAGTTTGCATATTATAAAATTTACATATACGGTAAATTACATCCGTATTAGTGAACTTATGGGCTTGAAGAAAAGGGTTTTTACTGTGAGGTTAGTTTATCGAATCCATGTCAAATCTAAAAGTCTTTCATTCACTGAAAAACAACGCACCACCTAAACCACTGTAGTCTTAAAGCATGAAAGCACAATAGTTATTTTTAACCGACTTCAAAAAGAAGGAGGTTATCAATTCGGATGTTTGTATTTTTTTTTAATGTATGTTCGGGCATAACTCCATCATATATTGACGGATTTGCAAATTTTTTTTTGTTCGAAAGGGGTTTTTCCAAAATGGTCCCATTTAAATTTCATATAAATCTGATTATGGGTTTCGGAGACAGACAATGGAACTCTTCAAAAATTGACAGCAAATCAACCGCGATTGCTGCGATCGTATGCCTATATGAACTGTTAACACAGTTTAATGGGAACCACAACTAAAAAGTGAAAAATAAAAAACTTTTTTACAAAAAAATAGAACCGATTTCCAAAAAAAGTGCAAAATAACTTTAATTTCGAAAGTCGGTGTTTCTGGTGTTGTCTTCGTTTTTTGAAATCGACTTCGACAAATTAAAGTTATTTTGCACTTTTTTGGAAGTCGGTTTTTTGAAAATTCATTCATTCTTCAATAATTATTTTTGCTGTTGCGAAGTCTCACCGCTTGTATGCTAAATATATAATAGTTATTATTTTTACTTTGGTTTATCTACCACTCCAAATAAATTTATTACAATAATAAATATTTCTGAAAAATAAAAACATATATAAATATAAAAAAGTAGTAGTCCACCGGCGTCGGGAGAAGGGTCCAAGCTACCTGTGGTGGTAAAGGTTCCAGAGACGGGAAACTCTCACAAAGCGAGCCGTATCGAGGAGTACTGCCTTCTGTATCCTGCCTTTGATCGAATATTTTGGCCATCAGGCCCTGCAGTCTCGACATTGATAGCGATCGCTATGTCCTAACGATCGGTCGCTACGTCGGAAAAATAATTGATTTTCTTGAAATATGTACAGAGACCAGCAGATCAGTTGATCAGTTTTCATGAAAAATAGTGCTTGCAAGTTAAAAATTACGCCGTCTCTGTACATATTTCAAGAAAATCAATTATTTTTCCGACGTAGTGACCGATCGTTAGGACGTAGCGATCGCTATCAAAGTCGAGACTGCAGGACCAGGCCGTTGGCGGTAACGACAATCGGCACAATGACAGCCGAATCCACATTTCACATGTCGACAACTTCGTGTGCTAGTAGTGGTAGCTAGTAGTCGAGATATATATTTTTTTAATAATAAACGTTCGTGTTTATCGTGGGTGCGTTCAATGTAAAAACACATGCACAAGACACCCAGACCCGGAACAGCAGAACTATCTATAGGCCATACAAATAAGTGTACCGTGCGGGAATCGAATCCACGACACGCAGCGGAGCAGCCAAACGCTCAACCACTTCGCCAACCGTATCGCCATTTGATTTGTTTCTCCTTCTCAAATTTCACGAGGTTCTCGTCATGTGGATTGGTTATTATTTCTACTATTTCTATGTATCAATCTGTTGTATATTATTAAGATATATTTCTCCATTTTCATTTTCATATGCAGGTATAATTTTTATGGTCGATTAATTATTATTGTGTGTTGTGATTAATATTTTTTACCCATCTGCCCCAGGAGGGTAATGATTTTTAGAGTATGTATGTTTGTATGTGTATTTCTTTGGCACGCACTGTAGCCTAAACGGCTTGATGGATTTGACTAAATGAGGTATTATAGTAGTGGGTTTGGCCGTCGAAGTGACTTAGGCTATAAGATAATTTTAATGAAAAAAAAAACATGTGTGCAATTCACACGTGGTTGAAGTAAAAATTTTTGGCTAAAACAAAACAAAACACTGTATAATGCTTCCTATCTCATTTTAAAACACAAAAACAAAACACTGTATAATGCTTCCTATCTCATTTTAAAACACAAAAACAAAACACTGAATAATGCTTCCTATCTCATTTTAAAATACAAAAACAAAACACTATATAACGCTTCCTATCTCATTTTCTCCCACGTTAAATCTTATGAATTTATGTGTCTGTCTCTTTTTACTGTCGCTTTTTCGTTTCATCGACTTTCAAATCACAACGATGCTAAAGAAGTTTTCACTTCAAAAAAAAAAAAATACTAAATGGCGACAGCCATTAGGTAGGTGTCGTATTTTTTTTGTGACCTGGTCATGTGAGGTATCAAAATAAGGAGCTCAAGGAGACGATTCCAAGAATATATCTCACTAAAATTTAAGAAATAAAAAAATTGAAAATATCAAAAAACCCGACTGATAAAAAACAACTAAAAAGTTCCAAACAAGTCACTTTTCTAGCAGTCTGATGCAGTTGGTGTCATAAAATCTGTGATTAAACTAAAATAACCGCCACCAACTGCATCAGACTGTTTGAAAAGTGAATTGTTTGGAGCTTTTTAGTTGTTTTTTGTTTATCAGTCGGGTTTTTTGATATTTTAGTTTTATTTTCAACCTTTTCAGTATAGAAACTCGAATTCTATTGATGTCGATTATAAATAGCAACTGGTCTATAATAAAAACTAATTTATGCGAATTAAGAATTTTTTATTCTATAGGCTATAGTTTATACATATAGCACCGAATAAATTATAATTTGAGATCATCAGTCTTAATATTACTAATTTTGGTTTCCTCAATCATAAATTAAGTTTTTTTTAGGCGTCATATTTGACATATGACTAACGGTTGAGGTTTTATGGGATTTATCCATAGGATTTATCTTTTCACACTAAATAAATTATCATGTTTTACATATTCGCTTAAGAAAAATTTGGTTTATATCATACTAATGTGAAACTGTTCTATCAGTTTTTCTTATTGTTACGGTTGTATCGTGTTTAATTTCCTGAGCATGATGATGATCGTCATCATAATTATCTGCCGAAAGACGTCCACTGCTGGACATAGGCCTTCGCCAAGTGTCGCCACAACAACCGTTGCTGTGCGTCTAGCATCCTTCGAATTCCCTCGACCCTCACTAGGCCATCGGTCCACCTTGTCATCAGTCCGTCTTTCGGTACGCGTTCACCATTCCATAACCTGTCAGCCCCATCGACAGCAGATGTGTTCGCTAACTCAGTTGACATCAATTTGATAGGCACTTTGCAGTACATTGCTACTTTGCTCGATGGACATCGATTACAAATAGGCACTACGTAGTACATTTTTGTTTTCCTATACGTCAAAGCAGCAATGTACTGCATAGTGCCTATCAAATTGATGTCAACTTAGTTAGCAAATACCCCTCTGCCACTTAGGTTTGGAGTTTCTTCAGGCTATGTCGGTAACTTTGTTTCTCCTGCGGATATCTTCATTCCTGATTCGATCACACAAGGAAACTTCGAGTATAACTCTCTCCATTGCTCTCTGGTTGATTTCAAGCCTTCTGATGGACCCATTTAAATGAGGAGAAATGACGGCACCCTGCCTTAAACCCCGCTGTAGGAGGATAGGTTTCGAAGCCTGATCCTGAAGTCGCACATGGTAAGGTTTTTGTACCAACACTTGAGCACCTCGATCGATATACCGATTGTAGATTTCCTTAGTTCAGCAGTTAGAAATTATATGGCAAGTCGAAAAAAAAAGAGAAACATGGTAAAATAGTTAACAAAAATTTCACTTACGTCAGTAACATTGCTCCTAATATAATGTCCACTGTGCACCAAAGTGTCGATTTCCTCCAGATTCTTGTCTCCACCGAAGCTGATCTGCAGGGAGGCGAGACAGTACTTCCCTCGGACCGCGCCATCTATGCTGAGGCATTCGTCATAGTCGCCATATTGGTTTCCGTTGCCGCTGAGGATGCCAGCCGGGGGCTTCGCAGTTGCATCGAACACTGAAACAAAATTGGGCTTTTGTAGTATTGTAGTGATGTTACGAGTAAACAAAAAAAAATACAAAAAAAGACAACCGTCTTTCAAAAAAGAAATACACAAAACAAAAATAGTTTTTTTATTCTTCCATTCTATCCTGTCAGCCGTATCACTAACTCCCTTTTCTTTCATATCACTTCTCACACAATCCATCCATCTTTTCTTTGGCTTCCCTCTCCCACTCCATCCATCTACATTTATATTCATTACTCTTTTAGTTACATGTGTTTCATCCCTTCTCTTCACACATGACCATACCAGGATAAGTGGCTCCCTTTCAACTTTTCTGTGACTGGCGCTACTTTCAAACTACCTATAATGTACTCATTTCTCACTTTATCCATTCTCGTTTCGCCACACATCCATTTCCACATTCTCATCTCAATCACGGACTTATAGATTTTTTGCCCTTTATCTTGAGGGGCATCCGTCGGGCGCAAGTTTTTCCAGTGACCTGTTGCCATTTATTGAACCAAAATAAATACAAAAAAATGTGTTTAGGTTTTCCTCTGATTCGTCTGAACATGTTTTTCTGGTCTGAATGCTAATAAATGTTTTCAAGTTTTCCTCTGATATTTGAATTGAATTTGATCGTCAATCAAATTTAATGTTAAGCAAATAATAACATTTTATTATAAGAAGTGGAATTATGAGTAGGTATCAAGTTTCGTCAGTCTTGAGTTATTGTCAATCGGCTCAAAATGTCGAATCATGTTATTGTGAAATGTAATTTAATTTTATATTTGACATAATTTTGTTTTTGTTACGTTTTACATAGATTCCTACACATTACACATAAACAAGTTAATACGAGTGCTAATCCCACCGACAAACTGTTACGCAGTTTGTACTATAGTCTTGTTTGTACACATGTTCTTAGACGTCAATGTCAATAAACTTCGAGATGATGAAGATGAAAGGCGTAGAAAAAAAAATGGAGTTCCTCAGGGCCTGTCTGCGGATTAAATTTCAATCGGAAGTCTTTACTACCAAGTTGCAAAAGGTTCTATACCTTTTGCAACTTGGTAGTAAAGAAGATGACACAGTGATGAAGACTTGTACTGGTCAGCTACTACAAGTCATATAAAAGCATGTACAGTAGTGTTACATAGGTGGAGGCAACAATGCGTTCTCTACCAGTCAACCTTTATGTTAAAAAATACTAGGTAGGTCTGTGGTCGGTGTACAACAATAAGTTAATAATATCGAAATTTAAATCGGTATCTTTTTATACATTTTATTAGTTTTTTTTTTTAATTTACGATCAATGAATTGACCACGTTGGCGCGTGTAGGTGCAATATTAATTTAAATAATTGTGGTTACGGTTTCCGCCACAGGAAAACGTTTCAGCATTTTCGGTCACTATCTTCTTTAGTGTTGTGCAGAATAAGACGAATTATTGCCATCGTAAATCAGTTTCAAATCGAAAACTAATATATGTATACTCTTCTTCCGAATTCGCACGACATATAACCCTCAAACGCCACAAGGGCTTTTTCCGAACCAATTTCGATCGAATGCCTTACACACTCCAATCTCGTTCGTTGAACCTTGTATGTCAAATGTCACTGGTGAAATGACTATGGGCAGTGAATACGAAATGTCGCAGCGTACAATTATTCAAGGATGCCAATGGCGTGACTCGAATGCACGTGCAGAAACAGAGAAAATAAAAGTTAGATGATAGACTGGCGGACGGCCCGCAGTGGCAGGGTTAACTTTTTTAAGAATTCTCTATTTGAGGATGAGGTTTTGCTTCAATTGATGGCAAATATTAATATTTTTTTAGTTTTTTAGAAGCAAATGGTATCAGGGAACTTATTGGGTTGCCAGATTTGATTACTGCGAAACGAATAAAGTTGTTCCAGCAAATTAGGTAATAATAATATAGTGTTTTTACTGTAAACAACACAGGAAAACATTAGTTTCAACTAAATTGTTGATATCAATAACAAGAAAATGTTTACTTCCTTGTAGCAATGTCTAAAGATGATCTTCGTGACTCCACAATTAAAGCATAAATCAAGCTATCAGAAGATGTCTGATATCATAAAATGATGAGTACCTGGTAGACAAGATTTCTGCATTAAATTGCTTATTAGTAGGTAAAACTCAAGTTTTTTCAAAGTACATAATATTTGTGTACCTACCTACTGGCATTTCTGCTAGTTAGCAGATGCAGAAGATATTAAATGGTTTTGGTAAATATAATAAAACAATCCCAGGAACTAACACGTGGCTACAGCACTATTGTAACCACTAGAAAATACAACCCGATAATCAGATACTGGAGGTAAGTAGCCTCCTTCTCTGAGACCGTAATGGTTCAGAAGCTGGCCGCCGAGCGGGATCGTGAGAGGGCCGACCACGCTAGGGGAAGAAGGCGTCGAAGAGACAACCGCCTCGCCACCTTACACGCCGAAACCCCACCTGCATAATTTAATGAAGGCGAGACTTTAGAATCACGGGCTCTCAGAGTGAGGACTCTGAACGCTCACTGAGTGATTCCAGGGGAAGACGGTAGTACTGTGATCATGTGCTACCGTACCGGCACAGCCCTCTTTGTAGTCTCCTCAGGGATGTGCCATATTAGGTGTCGCACAGAGGGCATTTCAGGGTGGTATTTTAAGGCCTTACTAAAGGCCAAGTGACGCCCTCATTGAATAAAAAATCGTAGCATAGCATAGAAAATAAATATTAAAGAATCCAACGTCACGTTTGTTACAAAGAGGATAAAGTATTTTTACGTTGTTAAAACAAGTCTCAGAATGTTTCGTATCCAAAGTAGTAGGCAAAAGTGTCAGTAACGGCCGTTTTTGGTACTTTTGCCTACTACTGTAGACGTGACGTTGGATTCTTTAATATTTATTTTCAATGATATGCTACGATTTTTTATTCAATGCGGGCGCCACTTGGCCGGTAGTAGACAATTAAGGCGCTAGGGTAAGCTTGTGTATTCTGTGTTGAGCTCACGTAACGCGTCGTCAGTTCACCCAGTAATAGAACTTGCTCATCAAGGAGCGCTGTCCGAAATTAGACGCATTATTAATTTATTACACATAAAACAACAGGTATTATACTAAAAGACGTATACTAATATCTATATTAATAATTGAATGATCTTTAAAATGGTGAAGGTTTCATAAAAATACGCTTTATAGTTTTTGCGTGATTCTCAATTTTTTACACGCGTTAAACATAACTTTATAAATTAATTACACTATGTTATAAAAACATAATTTCAAATATTCACATATCAAATTACGACAGAAATTGTCTAAAGTAACATATTATTTTATTATACTTTTTTTAAAGAAAAAAGACTAGTCGTTTAGACTTTTTTTTTGTTTTTTGTGGTGTGGGGAAATCATCCAATGACATTTCCCGCTCTCCGTGTCAGACTCTTACTGACTAAAACCCACCCCTGTTCCTTCCCTGCCTGAGTACCCAGGGGAGCGGTAACTCTGTTATGAATTTAGCCGCTACCCCTAGGCATAGTCGTTTAGACGTGATGTTAAATTAAAAACCATTAGAAGTCGTATAACTGCGCCTTAAGGGCCTACCTCCCCATAAGTGGCGCCCTCATTGAATAAAAATTCGTATCTTAGCATAGAAAATAAAGATTAAAGAATCATATGTTGCGTTTATTACACATATGATAAGGTATTTTTACGTTGTTAAAACAGGATTCAAAGTGTTTCGTATCCAAAGTAGTAAGCAAAAGCTACTATGGATATGAAACACTTTGAGTCATGCTTCCACAACGTAAAAATACCTTATCGTCTTTGTAACAAACGCAACATAGGATTCTTTAATCTTTATTTTTTACGCTTTGCTACGATTTGTCATTCAATGAGGTAGACACTTGGCGGCTATATACGCCTTAAGAGGTATCGGGGTCGTTCTATGTGCTGGATGGTGATCACCGGAGTGGTGTTAGTGCAAAATAATAAATTCAGGAAAACTTACACCCTGTTGGTTGTTAGCCCGAGCATGATAATATTTGTATAAATAATTATACCGTCGTGATCTGTCCTCTCTTGAGTAACAGAATATCTAACGTAGCACATGTTTTCATAGATTGCATAGAGAATTGTTAATAGATTATTTTAAAGCACGTGCTTTTTAAGTAATTTGTAATTTTAAATAGACGAAGGTTTGGGATAGGTCACTTTATAAGGATTTGTTTTATGTGCCTACAATGCAGCCACTTTTCTATAAAATCTATATCTTTTTCAACCTATTTTTTCACTCATGTGAATTTACGAGGAAATCTCCTTATGGGGCATAATTAATCAATTTGCTTAGCCTTTTCTCAACTATATTGGGGTCAGGTTCAACCAAGTAATACCATTCTTAGGGTTCCGAAAGTCCGAATGAAAAAAACGGAACCCTTATCTGCGGACAGCGAGTAGTGGGTAACTCGCCGCCCGATCAGCACCAGGCCCGAGAGTCGACGGCGCGTAGTGTTCCACGCGCGCCTCAAAGAGTTGTCAGCAAAAGGACGGGGCCTGCCACGGCCAATGCCTGCCCGGGGGTTGAGGATAAATTCGAAAGAGTTACCTCGCTCCTGGGCATTCAGGGCAGGGAGGAACAGGGGTGGGTTTTAGTCAGTAAGAGTCTGACACGCCCTTCCGCTCCACCCTAGAGCGGAAGAAGTCATAGGATGATTTCCCACCCCCAAAAAAAAAAACCCTTATGGGAACACTCATAAGTCTGTTGGTCTGTCCGTCTATCACAAGCCAATTTACTCCGAATATGCTGGACCGATAGAGTTGAAATTTGGTACACGCATAAATGTCTATGACTCGAACACGAACGTGTACTCTAAATAAATTAATTTGGAATATGGGGTCACTTTTAGGGTGACAATCGGAAAATTAAAAAACAAAGGTTTTCAAACTGTGCCGTGCGACATATCAAATGAAAGGGCACATTGTGAACCAGTCACTAATGTATTTTTTCATAATTTCATGGGATTCCATAGTCCTAACTTACAAGGTTATGGGACCCTTATAGTTTCGGTCTGTCCGTCTGTCCGTCCGAGGCATAGCATAGAGACTGTTAGTACAAGAAAGCTGTAATATTTGCATTATTATATATTAAATTATATAATATAATAAAATTTGAAAAAAATCGTGATGGTAGTAAATATAATATTACAAACTTTGAAGGAACACTCACGGTTTTGTTGGCTTTGTTAGTTTATTTATGAGTAATAGTCGCCTAACTTATAAAATGTACCTATTTACTTGGAAAATTTCGTACAAATTTCATTATTAAATATTAAAAACGGGTAGTAAACATGTACTAAGTAATGCATGAATTTTGGAAAAATAAAACCTTTTTATATTTTTATTTAAAAGTTACTTCTCCGTAAAACCGTGAACTCAATTAATATGTTCGGAGTAATAATCAAAAATTCCCCTTCTAAGTCCGCATGTTATAATGGGCGACTACAGAACCCTACACTGCGCGTGGCCCGACACGGACTTGGCTGGTTAATTTTTTTTTTGTCTACTCCAATAAGCATGCTACCAACGTAATTTAGCCTATTAATCAGTAAAATTCAAGGTTCCTAAGACTTCACCGTCGAAATTCCAGATGACTAGTGTTGGGTAACGGATGTTTGGTTCAAAAAGGGGGGTTTTTCTTTCGATTTTTACCTTATGATCTGTTTTGTACGCAATGTGCGCCTGAGTTGCTGTTCGGACTACTGAATGAGCTCTGGTTTGTGTCAATGACATGACTGTGATCTAATCTTATTCAAACAATGTTTAGCACGCGGTTATGAAAAAAAATTATTTGGTTTTAGTGTAGTTAGTTAAGTACTCGTATTTTAAAAATATGTAAATTTTGGTAAGCGAGTAAGTTTTTGGGAAATTGTGAGTCTGTATGTGAGGATTGTGATGTGAGACAAACGTATGACACATGTCATACATTTGTCTATAATTATGTCTATACGTCTTCTTTTCGTGTCGTGGTACATTTAAAATTTAGTTATACTGTATGGGCCCAGTAAGTGGCCACGTTTATAGCGGCATCGCAGTCCCTGTTTAGATCATTGAGGGTGCAGGTGGAAGCACATTTGGGACACTCCAGTAGATGGGACATAGTTTGAACAGGAGCACCGCACTCGCACTGTGTATTAGATGGATCGATGATCCGCCACTTCGTCAGATTGTACTTGCAGCGGCCCACTTGGGTACGCAACCTATTCAGGGCCCTCCATATAGGCTACTGCAGTTCTCGACCGAGAGGCAACTGTTCCTTGGGTTTTACGATGTCTATAGGTACATCATTATAAAATATGTTATATTACATAAATAGCCTCTGCCAGCAGCTTTGCCCTCGTGAAAGTAAGAAAAAAGTAGATATTAAAAAATATATATTTAAAAAAAACTGACTAATAAAAAACAACTAAAAAGTTCGGCAAAAAGTCACTTTTCTAACAGTTTGATGCAGTTGGTGGCAGTTATTTTAGTTCAATTATTGATTTCATGCCACCAACTGCATCAGACTGCTTGAAACGTGACTTTTTTGTGAACTTTTTAGTTGTTTTTTACCGTCGGGTTTATTGAAAATATTTTTTATTTTTTATTTTCTACTTTTTAGTGAGTTACATTTTTGGAACCTCCTCCTCAAACCCTGTATTTTGATACCCCACTTAATATAGTTCGTCGACTTTATTTTTTTCTTTTTCACAATTTGGCGTCTGGTTGTCGCCACATTGTATTTTGATTACTATCATGTCTTTAGTAACACTCGCAAGGTTAAGACGAATCAATTGACGTAAGAATGATAAAATTCGGCCCACGAGTTTGGTCTCTATAGTGCCACAAAGGAATATACATACATAGGCTGATAAATACATTACCCTCCCTTGCGTCGCGCAGTCGGGTAAAAAGTAGCCTTTGTGCTATTCCAGGCTATCTATCTCTTTGCCAAATATCATCCAGACCCGGTCAGCTGTTCTGGTGTGATTGATTAAAAAACATCCAACAATCCGTCCAAATTTTAAAATATTAGTAGGAAATAGGATTGCTTTTTCTTTAACAGGTGCTGGTTTTTGCGAAAATTAAAAAAAAAAAATCGGCCAAGTGCGTGTCGGATGTCGCACATTTAGGGTTCCGTACCAAACGAGGGAATTATCGAAGAAAAAATCTGATTTATTAACATATTGGTATTTGTTAGTAAAATATACGTAATAAATAATAAACATTATCACCAAATTTCAAGGTCAATGGGAAGTTAAAAAATTCTTTGGAACAAAATTTTGTGATAGACGACGGACAAACAGACAGACGGATACGCGAGTGACAACTCCGTTTGGACCCTTCGGGTATACGGAACCCTAAAAATTAGTTAAGAAATAATGCGAAACCATCATCCATGTTGAAATGATGAACAACTAAATAATGCATTAATATTTAAAACAATTAAATATTAATGTATTATTAATAACAATCGTTGTAAAAACCTGACAAACTGATCACTTCCGTTTATAAATGGGTAATATAAACTACTATAGTCATTAGTTAATCTGTGTTTAGCTTATGATTTCTGAATCATAGGTTTGATGTCAGTTCCGTGATGAACCTATAATTAATGACTGATTTTTAATTAGACCTTGTTTTATTCTCGTTAATATTAATTTAAAAAAAAAACTAGTTTTGGGATTATAAAAAAATCTATTAACCTTTTTAATATATACCTACTAACCGTTGTCATAATGGGCATTTACAGATTACAAAAAAATGATAATAAAAGAGTCGAAAAACTTGCTAATAATCTACTTTTTTAAATCTCTTTAGTCGAAACGCTAGTCCACAGAGGTTGGTGAATACCCTGCGAGGAATTTACAAAATAGGTATTTGAAGAAACTGTTGCCATCGTGCAGGGAGCACGCCTGCCCCCGTAGAGTGCGATAGGGACAGCTGCAACTCAGACCGATTTTATCACAAAATTTTTGATGAAATCGACGTTTCGTATTCCCCTTTTTTCTCCTCGAAAACTAAGCCGATTCAATTATTTTTGGCACCAAATTTTTAAGAAAGAGTCTAGGTCCCTATTAAAATATGTTTTATGTTAAAACTTTTCTAATTTGTCTGGTAGTCTTATAGGAACGGCGGTAAAATTAGGGCCATTTTTTGTAATTTTTGGAGGGTCCGATTTTCTTTACTTATAAGTTACTGAAAAAAAGGAAATGACAGGGACGTGTCAACAGCAGTCCTAGACTTAATGAAAAAAAAATGATTGGTCTAATCTAATGGAGGCATTATTCAGGAAGAAAAAAAGGGAATACATTTGTATGGAGAATCGCAGCTCCTGTTCCCTCTTGACACTGTTTTGAATGAATTTAAACAAATATTTAAATTATTTATTATTTATTCACCACACTACCTATTCGTTTTGGTGGGCTCGGCATCCGCAAAATTTCTAGTATAAGCCTACCGGCGTTCCTGTCCTCGGTCCACAGCACTGAAAAGTTAACCAAAAGAATTTTGACTTCATCACTGGTTAACTGTGAAGTGCCGTGCTTGACCGACGCAATGAACACTTGGAAAATGGCTTGCCCGGACACGGCGTTGCCCGAGAACCCGTTCTCCCAGAGGCAGTGGGACGAGCCGCTCTGTAGTTTGGTACGGAATAATCTCTTAAATACGTCAACCAATACTGCTGAGCGTGCCCGCCTGCTGGCTGTGGGTGAATGGGAGTCGGGCCTCTGGCTACAGGCACTGCCGTCACCCAACATAGGTACTATGCTGAGTGACACCACCTTCCGGATCGCTACATGTCTGCGTCTGGGTGCTCCTTGCGGAGCTCCACATCGCTGCCAATGTGGTGAAGCAGTCGACCATCTCGGACACCATGGCCTATCCTGCAGTAGGAGCGCGGGTCGTATGGCACGGCACGCCAGCATTAACGACATCATCCGTCGGGCTCTTGTCACCGCCGGTGTGTCAGCCGTTTTAGAACCTCATGGCCTGGCACGTGACGATGGAAAGAGGCCCGACGGGATGACAATAATGCCTTGGAAGATGGGTAGGCCTTTGGTGTGGGATGCAACATGTGTCGACACCCTTGCGCCATCTCATCTTCTTAGCACGGCGGGCTGTGCTGGGGCGGCTGCTGCAGGTGCAGAAAACCTCAAACGGCGCAAATATAACAACCTTATTGGGAGTTATATGTTTGAGCCGTTTGGGGTTGAAACACTAGGGCCATGGGGTCCGAGTGCTCATCGAGTTTTCCATGACATCAGCAAACTTTTAGTCGACTCTTCACGTGACCAGAGGGCTGGCCTTTTTTTCGGCCAACGAATCAGCATTGCCATTCAACGTGGCAATGCTGCCAGCGTTCTGGGCACTTTTCCCATTGACAGCGAGGTGGACGAATTTTTTGATGCCCAATGAGCTTTACCACTACCGGATTTTTTATGCCTCTTGTACATATTTTATTTATTAAGTTATTTATTAGTTTAGTATAATATGTATTGTAGTTATAGTCTGATAAATAAGTTTAGTTATAACAAATATTTTCATTTGAATAAAATTGGTTTCATATGACATACTGTCGTCACACATTGCGGTCATTTGACACGTGCTTTAAAATATGTGTAGTAATCAGTACCTAATCGTATATGTGCCTTTTAATGAGGAGTGAGCAGGGGAAAAAAATAACAATTAGGCTTCCTCAAATTAAAATAAATAATTTATAAAAAAAAATAATTAAAAATTACATCACTCATCACATTACTACTTACTACTAATTTATTAAAAGTTTTATTAATGTAATTTAATAATAATATTTTTTTTAATAAGATGATATAGTTTATGGCCACTTTGCACCCATGGTGATAAGGGGCCTTTTACAGTCCACTAGCGCCGCCAATCGAAAAAATGTCATAACTCGTAAATAGAATCAAAAAAAAACTTGAGAGGTGTCAAGGGACACCCGGATGGAACGAAGTTCCTTTCGATTAATTAGTGAAGGAATTGTAATATAATTTTATTTTTTTTAATTTATAATATTTTTTTATTATTAACTACGCACACACGCACGCACGTAAGAAGTTATACTTCATCATCTCATCTCATCGCAGCTCAGCTCAGCTCAGCTCAGCTCAGCTCAGCTCAGCTCGGCTCAGCTCAGCTCAGCTCAGCTCAGCTCAGCTCAGCTCAGCTCTGCTCTGCTCTGCTCAGCTCAGCTCAGCTCAGCTCAGCTCAGCTCAGCTCAGCTCAGCTTAACTCAACTCAACTCTTTAGCAATATCTGGCTTGCTTTCTATAAGAGAGAGAGAGACAGACAGAGAAACATGCGACGCCGCACAGCTTACAATAGCACGAAATTGGTTAGATAATGCTTGATCTGCTTGCAAACTTTGTACCTACCCACAAAAATACAAGAAGTTTTTATTAGATTGTTTTTCCAACACAATCTTTTTGGATGGACAGCCTCTTTAGTGTCGTGACAACTTTTCGTAAGAATTTTTTCCGTCTAGCCCTTTCACAACGCGCGATAAGGAACTTCGTTCCAAAATACAAAATGTGGTCTATTATTAGTGTAGAAAAGGCAATAACGTAATTTTATAACACATTGTCAACACTTGAAATATAGCTGTTTAGCTAAATCGTGCATTTGTAACAAAAACGGCCGTTTATGTTTTGAATGCACGATTTAGCTAAACAGCTATATTTCAAGTGTTGATAAGGTGTTATACAATTACGTTATTGCCTTTTCCACACTAATAATAGAACATATTTTGTATTTTTGATTCTATTTACGAGTTATGACATTTTTTCGATTGGCGGCGCTAGTGGACTGTAAGAGGCCTCTTAACGGGTTTTTACTTCACAAATTATTTTAATTTAAATCTTGTTTCCATTGTCGACGTAAAAAATAACGTTTAACATATAGACACAATACAGTCTAAACCTGTTTTCATTATTGCATTATTAAATAGACTCGTAATATTTCCATAACATTTCCGGGATGGAAAAGTCATGGAAAAATTCCGGGCTTATTTTTGACGTGAATATGAAGGTTTTTTTTTCTGTATTAACATAATAAATACGCAGTTAGGCTTAAATAGTAATAAATAAAGTTTTAATCTTGTTCCGAATAAAATACCGGTATTTTACAATAAATGGATAATTATAGTGACGTATTGGTTAAACTACTTAGTGAAACATCAATGTTAATGATATTGTTAAGCAATAAGTTGTTAATTTTATGTAATTATAATTAAGGCGCAGTTATACGACTTTTAATGGTTTTTAATTGAACATCACGTCTAAACGACTAGTCATATTTCTTTGAAAAAAAAAAATATGTTACTCTAGACTATTTCTGTCGAAATTTGATCTCAGAATATTTGAAATTATATTTTTATAACATAGCGTAATTAATTTGTAAAGTTATGTCTAACGCGGATAAAAAATTGAGAATCACGCAAAACCTATAAAGCGTATTTTTATGAAACCTTCACCATTTTAAAGACCATTTAACTATTTATAATTTAGTCTGAGTGTTTTAGTGTAATACTTGTTGTTTTATGTGTAATAAACTAATAATGCGTCTAATTTCGGACAGCGCTCCTTGATGGGCGAGTCCTATTACTGGGTGGACGTACGACGCGTTACGTGAGCTCAGCACAGAACACGCAAGCTAACCACTCAAGGTCGTTGGCAGCTAATAGCGTCTTAAAACTCATATTATAACCTAGAAATAAATTGTTCGTTTTTTGTATATAGGTGGGGAGGTATCTCTGAAAGTTCTGATCCGATCATGAAAATTCTTTCATATAAGTTACACTTTTCTTTCTTTCTTTCTTAGTCAGGAAGAGTCTGACACGCCCTCCCGCTCCACCCTAGAGCGGGAGATGTCATTGGATGATTTACCACCCCAGAAAAAAAACCCATCGATATGTACAACTTTATTCAAGAAAACCTGATTTTTATTTACCCCCCATCCAAATATTGATTAGCTGATGATAACTTTGTATGGAAAGACCAAATTTTTTTTGGGAATTAGCTATTGTTTCTTAGAGAAAGTTGTTCTTTTGCCATGGATAGAACCGGTTCTTAAAATATGACTACACCTTTTCGTTACAACCTGTATAAAAGACAGCAGCCACAAAGAACGTTCCAGATACGTACTTAATATTCCATACTAAAACGAATAAAATAGGGAGCTATGAAATCAGTCCGGAGAAGACCCAATTCGATTTGAATTCAACAGTTTGAAGTTGACTTCGGAATTATTATCCTCCCGACCGAATTTCGATAACGGTGGACATCCTCAACGGAGAGTAGCCAAGTACGCAGGAGATATTATAATAATAATAATAATAATAATTCTTTATTTTCAGGCATCTAAGGCCCATAGATAAAATACACAACATTAGTAACCTTAAAAAATAATAAACTAATACATAATATTAATAAAAACATAAAATCTAAACTACGTTAGGTCGGCGACGTATTGCGCTGAGTCGTGGTGTCATGTAGCCGTCCGCGAAAACGCCGAAACACGACACCCGTCGGCCAAAATTCTTCCTTCAAGAAAGTCTCTAGATGGTGAGTCGGTACCCGCACCACAAAAGATTTGAAGTTAATCTTGTGGCGTGACTCCAACCTTTCGACTCTCAGGGTGAACTTGGTCTTTATCCTGATATACTCCACGACCTCCTCTACCTTATGTTTGTGCCGCATGTTTGTGCGTTATAGTGCACAAACATGTGCGCATTTAAATGTAACAGCTCAAACTTTAGGAACCATTATTATTAATGTTTTTAATCAGTGGTGCTTGGCTTAACCCAGTTGTAAATACAGCCTTTGCGCCTAATGGCCTAGGTTTGTTCTGTCTCCCGCTTGATTAGGAAGGAAGTGGAAATTGTGTTTTTCGTACTCCTCCGCGGTCTTTTCTGATTAATTTCGTTGCGGGACCCAAGTCAGTGTAATCGTTTCTCTGGGACTCGTCGAGCTTTATTGTTGATTCTGGCTTACAGAAGTTACAGTGGCTTAGGAATAGTGTGGCGGGCTTGTCCCTACAAAACGTACGCAAACACAAGTACATTCTCTGCTGCTTTACTTTCATAGTTCGATGGGACGGTAATCTGATACGACTGGGGTGAGAGGAGGCGCAGGACTAACAGTTTACGTGCTTTCCGAGGCACAGGGGTGTCACACCAACCGGGCCTGCGGACGGCGAGTAGTGGGTAACTCGCCGTCCGATCAGCACCAGGCCCGAGAGTCGACGGCGTGTAGTGTTCAACGCGTGCCTCAAAGAGTTGTCAGCAATAATGACGGGGCCTGTTATGGCCGATGCCTGCCCAGGGGTTGAGGATAAATTCGAAACAGAGTTACGTCGCCCCTGGGAACTCAGGGCAGGGAAGGAACAGGGGTGGGTTTTAGTCAGTAAGAGTCTGACACGCCCTACCGCTCGACCCTAGAGCTGCAGATGTCATTGGATTACTTCCCAGCCCACGGAAAGGAATGCCACACCACTAACTTTCAAACTACAGTGTATTTCCTAATAGAAAAACTCAATAATTTTTGTGTATATATTCTAAAGCATATGTGTGTTCTTGTGTATCTATTGTAATATTATTTTATTTATTGGTATTATCACACCAATGACAGCCCCAATATCATGTCCAGGCAATTACTATCCATTTTAAATTAGCTGAAAGAGATCGCGGAATGCGTTAAGGCCACACATGATATTTGTTTAGTATTAAGTTTCCCTTTATATAATGTATTATCGACTACAGTAAAGATTATAATAAATAAAAAATAAAATACATAAAACTTTTTGCCCGACTTGGGAATTTAACCTAGATCCTCACACTCAGCACACTTAGGACCCCGAGAGCAACGAGGTAGCTCAACCATTACTAGTATTCAGCAATTGTCTGAACTAGTTTCTCTATAAGGTTCACAAATATAATTTCTTAGATCACTGCTAGGTGCAGTTCAATTATACGAGTACTTCACAAATGTAGATTGTCATTACGATTCTCGTAACTTCCAGGAGTTATGCTCATTCATGTCTTCGACCTGGTTGCAAAAGAGCTTGGCGTTTCGCGTTTGTTGTTGTATAAAGATTAAAGGTTACCAAGTTAACAGATTCGCTAAAATATGAAAATTTTTTTTTTTCTTTAATAACCCATAGCCTTACTTCTTAAATAACTTGTATCTATCTGCCTAGCCTTTTCCCAACTATCTTAGGGTCGGCTTGCAGTCTAACCGGATGCAGCTGAATACCAGTATTTACATAAAGCGACTGCCTATCTGACCTCCACAACCCAGTTACTGGGTAATAGGATACCCCTTGGTAAGACTGGTTGTCAGACTTTCGGCCTTCTGACAACCCGTAACGACTGTCAAAGATCAACGATTGACAGCCGGGACCAACGGCTTAACGTGCTTCCGAGGCACGGAGGAGTCTCGGTATCTAAAGATGGTCACTCATCCATGGGCCAACCCCGGCAAGCCTTTTTTTTTTTTTTTTTTTTTTTTTTTTTTTGTTGCCTGGGTGGAAAATCCTCATGGATGTCCTTCGCCCGGGGCGGGCGAAGGGGTCTGTCAGACTCTTACTGACTAAAAACCACCCCGGTGTTCCGTCCCACACTTGGACCGGGGATCGTGAGAGCTAGTACGACTTCCATGATCCCCGGCTGGTGCCGGCCCGCCTATGCGGGCCACCTCTGGTCCGCGGGGAGAGTGAGGTGTCCTCCCCCCGCGACGTCTAATAGGGGCGCACGCGGAACACTACGCGCAGCCGCCTCGGGTCCTGCTGGATGGGGGGCGGCGGACGACCCCGAGTCCACCGGCCCTCCGGACCCATTTAGGGGGGCTGGAAGAGGGCGTTGTCCGCCCTCCGCCGACGCCCGGTACGCCTGCTGCGGATCGGGAGAGTGGCCACGGCCTCCCTCTCCCTCTCCGCAGCCTCCTTCTGTGAAATTACGGCTTCACAGAAGGAGATCACTGCATCCCACGACTCGGCGCTCCCGACCATCGAACGTGCGACGGCCGGCAGCGACAGGTCGGGGCCCACTTCGGATACGAGGGCACGGCGCTGCTCCTCCCATGCGGCACACTCTGCCAGTGTGTGCTGCGCCGTGTCCTCCCGACAGTCGGTGCAGTGATGGCACCGAGCGTCCGGCTCCCTGTTTATGCGATACAGGTACTTCCCGAAGCAGCCATGCCCCGAGAGCACCTGCGTCGCCCGAAACGACAGGGAGCCGTGCTTCCTCCCGAGCCATTCGTCGAGCACTGGTCGGATCGCGTCGACGGTAGCAAGGCCGGCGGTAGGGCGCGAAAGCCTATCCCGCCATTCCGCCACCATGACCTCGCGGAGCTGTGACCGACGCAACTCGATCTCGCGCTGCATCGGTTCACCGCTCCGCGTCCGCACCTCCTCGCGCCACCGGTACAGCGAGGCGAGGACTCTCGCCTCCAAGTCCCAAGGCGGAGATCCGGCCAGTGCACAACCCGCCTCGTAGGAGATCGTGCGATATCCCCTAATAGCCCTGACGGCCATCGCCCTCTGCGGTCTTCGCAATATCGCGATGCTGCCGGCCGTCAGGTCAGAAGCCCAAACCGGGGCCCCATACAAGGCCATGGATCGCACGATCCCCAAGTACAACCGCCTACAGGCGGTGCTCGGGCCCCCTAAATTAGGAAGCAGCGTTGCGAGCGCACCCGCGGCGCCCATCAACCTGGGCGTCAACCGTCGAAAGTGGGGGCCAAAATCCCACCGGCTGTCGAGCACCAATCCTAAGTACTTCATGGTGGACTCGACAGCGATTTGGACTCCCCCGACCACAATGTGTGACCCCGGCGGCGGCGCCCGTCGGGGGCCGTGAAAAACCATGGCCTCCGACTTGTTGAGGGCCACCTCCAGCCCCAGGCGTCGTATGCGACCCACCACCTGTGAGACCGCAGCCGTCGCCAGCAACGCTGCCTCCCTATACGAGCTCCCCCGGGCCGTGACCAGCGTGTCGTCTGCGTAACACGTCAGGTCCACTCCCGGTTGGAGCTCGCCCCTCAGCACCCAGTCGTAACCGATGTTCCACAGGGGTGGGCCTAGGACCGAGCCCTGCGGAACACCGCACGACATATCGCGACGGCCCTCACCGTCGCGTCCCCTGTAGGTGACACACCTTTCCGCCAAATAAGCCCCAACGATGTGGCGGAGGTAGCGGGGCACCCTGTGGTACCTTAGTGCCTCCCGAATACAACTCCAGGGCAGGGTGTTGAAGGCGTTGGATATGTCCAAGGACACCGCCAGCATCACCCCACCCCGGGAAACCGCTTCCTCCGCCAGGACTCTAACCCGCATTATGGCGTCGATTGTGGAGCGCCCATGCCGAAAACCGAACTGACTGTCGTCCAGATCCGGCCCCTCTCTGTACAAGTGGCTGTCGAGGCGGGCAGCAATTATCCGCTCAAAAAGCTTACCCACCTCGTCTAGCAGCACTATGGGCCGGTATGCGGACGGCGAGTCTGCTGGGCGCCCCGCTTTCTTGAGCAGGACCAGACGACCTGTCTTCCACTGAGCGGGGAAGCGGCCCTGCTCAAGGCAAGCTGAGTAGAGTCCTCTCAGCTGGGGCTCTAGCTCCTTCAGAGCGAGGACGAGCGCGCGGCCCGGAACTCCATCGGGTCCCGGGGCCACGGTTTTGGCCCGGAGCCGCATCACGGCCGTCCTCAACTCTGGTTGTGTCACCTCAGGGACGCTCTCCTCGTCCTCCGACTCCGTGGCTGTGGGCAAAGCCATCGGCGGCGGCACGTGCTCCTCTCTATCAGGGAAGAGAGCAGCGACCACTCCCTCCAGCAACTGAGGCTCGAGGCTCTCAGTGAGTGGGGGCGCCCAGGCACGAAGTTTCCCTCGGACCGCACGATAAGGACGCCCCCATGGATTTCCATCTAAGGTCGCCAACATCTCTTCCCTGAATCGAGTCTTCGACTCGCCGATGGCCAGCCACAGAGTCTGCTTCGCCGCGCGGTACACCTCATACCGCGCAGCTTCTTCTTCCGGAACCCGACGATGTCTCCTCCGGTATCGGGTGTACTGGCGCCTGACCTCCACGCAGGTCCTGCGCATCTGCGCGATTTCGGCGGTCCACCAGTACAACCGGCGCCTTGTGGGCTGAGTGCGGACGCGGGGCATGGACGCGTCGCAAATTTGCGTCATCGCCCCGCGGAACCACTGCGCCTCCTCTTCGACGTCGACGGGTTCGTTCGTCATTGACTCCCGGACCCAGGCCTGGATCATTGCGGCTTCCTCGAGAAGCTCCCTGTCGATCTGTTTAATCGACCAGCGAGGACCGTCCGTTTGCGGGGCCGATGGTCGGCCGCCGCCCGCGGTCTGGGTAGAGACGTTGAATCGGATGTACCGATGATCTGACAACGTCTCCACCTCCACGGCGACTCGCCAGTCGTGGACACGGCCTGCAACAGCGGAGCTAGCGAATGAGACGTCCACTACAGACCCGCCCCGCTGCCGCACGCACGTGTACTCCGAGCCCCGATTCAAGACGGTCAGGCCGGTCGCAACCGCCCACTCCTCCAACACCTCGCCCCGATGATCGGTGATCGGGGATCCCCACGCCGCAGACTTGGCATTGAGATCCCCCAGCAACAGCACCGGGCGAGGGTGGAATCGGCCTACGACGGCACCCAGCTCGACAAGGAACCTCTCGAAGTCGGCGAGACTCTTGTTGGGCGAGAAATATACCCCAATGATGTTGATTCCCCCCACGAGAGCGGCCACCCAGCCGCGTCCTCGGGAGGGACTGCCAAGAGTCCCACCAATGATGGCCACCAAACCGTCTAGGTCCCCTACCCAGTTATCGCGGGGAGGGACAAAATACGGCTCAGCGACCACAGCCACGTTGATCGACCACTCCGCCATGCTCTGGAGCAATAGGTCCTGAGCTCTGGAAGAGTGGTTGATGTTCGCCTGGAGGAAATGGAATTGTGCCATTACTGGCATTCCATTTCTCCGGCATCTCCTCCATCCCTGGGTCGGGAGTCAGCTGCTTGGCTGCCAGGCTGTGGGAGGGGCGCAGGTCCTACGACAACCCTATTGTTCCTGCTCTTTTTGGGGGCCTTGCAGGCTTTTCCCCCAAGTCTGTGCTCCGCAGGCTTCCCTGCAGCTGCACAGAGGCTGCAGTTAGGTGTCGCAGAGCACTGGGCCGACTTGTGGCCGGGTTGGCTACAGCGATAGCAGAGGTCGCTGCGGTCTGTGTCTGCAGTGCATTGTGCCCGGACATGCCCTTTGCCCAGGCAGCGGTAGCACTGCATTTCCCTGGGTGGCAGGAGCTTTACACTCGCTGACACCCAGCCTACCAGCAACCTTCTGCCATCCGCGACCTTGTTTGCGGCCACCACCGGGCACCGCACCCAAACTGTGCCCAGCCCGTCAGCGCCTCTGCGGATTTCGCCCGCCTGCACGTTCTCGGGCGGACACCCACCGTTTCGGGCAATGGCCGCCACTACCTCCTCCGGGGTCACCGAGTCGTCCAGCCCACTCACGCGTAATTCGGCCGTTTTTGTGGGCCTGGACACCCGGACATCCTCCGGTTTGAGGACCTCCCTTAGTTTGGCGGCCAACTTGTCCGCCCTCTCATGCCTTGAAGCGCCCGACACTTCGAGAATTTTGGCCCCCGTGGCTGCTGTTCGAAAACCAAAGCCGGCCGGGGAGGAAAAGTCGCTGAGTTTCAGCTTTGTCTTCACCTCCGCCAGGACCGACTTGAAGGTAACACCCCTTCCTGAGGCCTCGGGCTGCAGCGTCAGTACCACAGCCTCGGAGCGTGGGGTCCTAGCCTTGGGAGCCCTGGTTCTCTTTTTTGGGGCCGGGCCGGCAGGTGCCGCCGAATTGGCAGGTGCTGGCTGTGCTGCCTTTTTATTGCGGCGCCGTTTAACCACCGTCGTCCAGGGTACCTCGGCGGGAGATGTGGCCGCCGGCTGCGCGGTTAGTTGGGAAGGAGGTGCGGGAGCATCCGCCGCGGGCTTCTTGGGTCCCTCCGTAGGCTTTTTGGCCCCCTCTGCAGGCTTTTTGCCCACCTGCATGGACTTCGTCCTTGCGGACTCCTCTTTCCTCCGCCTATCTGCCGCAAGCGGCGGGCGGAGGGTTTCGGCCGGGAGGAGTCTCGACTCCAGAGCCTCTAATCGGGCAGACACCATGCCACCGCACTGCATCATACAGATGCGGGCCACTCTCTCGATGTCGAGATCCGACATCGCAAGTGCAGACGCAGGCGGCGACACAGGTTCAGGGGCCGACGATGGTGCGTCAGGAGGGGAGGCAGTGGCCGCGGGAGCTTCCTGTCGCTGCCTCTGAGCGGCAAACTCCCGCTTCAGATCCTCCAGTTCGGATCGGAGACGGCTATTCTCCTCCCATAGTTTCGCCGTCTCCTCCGAGGTCGTGCGATTGAGGAGGATCTCCACAGCCTCCCTAATCCCATCTGCCGCCTCCTTAAGGGCACGGGTGAACGAGCCCTTGAGGTTGCCGGACTTGGTCGCAACCTTCAGGACCACATCCATGCCGTCCAGCACCTGTCGATTTAGGGCCTCTGCCGTAAGGCTCGAGCCTAAAGCCGCTTGAGCAGCCCGCCGCTCTCGAGCCTGACGGGCCATTTCGGCGACTTCGTCGGCCGCGACCGCTCTGCTCTGACTACGCTTCGCGGCTTTGGCATCTGATTTTGTGCCCACAAGAGAGGCGGTGGCTCCTCCCGGCTCGTCGATTGAGACCCCGGATGAGACCCCGGGGTCACTCTCCCCGCCGATTCCCGGCGTATCGGGCCGCTTAAAGCGACCCCGAACGTCGCGCCCGGGCAAAGGAGCACAAACTCCGCCCACCACCGTGCGACCACGGCCTCTCCTCGCCGTCGCCACTTTTGCAGCCGGCAAGTTCTCCTCGCTTGAGGAGAGACCTACCGACCCCACTCGGTTCGAAAAAACCTCGTCGTGCGGTCGCTTTCTCCAAAATTTGGAGCGACCGCGCGAGTCCTGGTCGGACATAGTTGGATCCTCTATCGAGGATCGGGAGCCTCCTCGGCTCTTGTTGCCGTTGCCGGCAAGCGGTACCTCCTCATCACGTCCGTTTTTTGAGTTATTTTTATTTAAATCTGTCATATTTGTTCCCACGAGTATAATAGGAAATATACGTCCACCCAGGCAGAGCCTTTTTACCTGGGTAAGCCTACATACTGCAGAGTGCGGCAGGTGCTCTACAGGGGAGGCGCTAACGACTGGACTCCCTCCAGCCATTCATCCCCTCGCCGCGCCTCGAAACTTAGGATTGGGTGGTTTTTTATCTTAGAGGTGTCCTTCCTCTGGGCCAGGCGGTTAAGCCAAGCCCCCGACGGCGGCATTATACATGCCTCCGTTCGCTGTCCGGCTAACCCGACTCAGCGAACCCGTCGAAAGTTCTCTCCTAGGGATTTCCCTGAAGGAGAGAAACGCCCGCCGCATTGGTGCGCCTGCACCGCTGCGGCATAGTCGCATCCACGCCAATCGACGACCGTCGATCGGTCAGGAGCGACCCCTCCTGGTGTCCCTCTTAGTCTGGTCTCTCACTTTGGACCTTTCCGGCATGAGAAACTCTACCGGCAGAGCCCCAAAGATCATTGAGACACGCAAGCCCCGCCACGACGACAACGTGGGGACACATTCGGGGGGAACCCCGGCAAGCCTAGCTTAACCTGTTAAATCCGATCCGACCCGTGCGGCTGTTATTACTTTAGCCATAAATAACTTCGAAACTATATATTTTAGAATTATAAAAAAAATACATTTGAGACCTCCACAATGTCAAAAAAAAAAAAAAATGTGCTTTCATTTCATAAGTTGCATGGTACAGTTTGAAAAACTTTTTTTTTAAATTTTCCGATTTTCTTAAAGAGGCATGGCTGCATGAGGCTGGTTCCTTCTGAAACCACATATTCTTAAGCGTAGAATTTACCTCCAATGCACTAAGCATATATATTATTATTAAAAGTAACGACATTGATAATATCGGAGTAAGCAAATTATGCTAGTGCTGTTCTTAGCATGTTTGTAAACTTCAATGAAATGACAGTTCATTGCTCTTTTCATTATTGCCATGTAGGTAATAAAAGTACTTATTTTTCTTTCTTTCGTTAAGTTTATAAACTCTTTAGCATCACTGTGTTAAGCAACTGATAAGCAAAATCATCTATAGAAAATATCTCCCTTATTTATTCAACTGTAGTTCTTTCAGAGATTTTATTGAATTAGACTGTTTTAACCCCCGGCGGCGGCGCAAAAAGAGGGGTGTTATAAGTTTGACCGTATGTGTGTGTGTCTGTCTGTCTGGCACAGTAGCTCTTAAACGGGTGAACCGATTTGAATGCGGTTTTTTTTATTTGAAAGCAGGTTTTCTAGCAATGGTTCTTAGACATGTTTTAATGAAATCCGTTTAGCCGTTTCAAGGTCATCAGTTTTTAAATGTTCGCTTTTATTTGGTATCTTGTGGATTAATAATTTGCTTTAAAAAAACAAGTTTCAGCAAGCTAAGGTAACTGATATTCTTAAATTTCATGAAAGTGGGTAAATTTTGTCATTGCAGCTGAAGGTGAGTGCTTTTTTTAACCGACTTCAAACAAAAAAGGAGTATTGAATGATTTTTTTGTCCGCAATTTTCTTGAAAACTACTGATTCGATTTGGATGGGGTTTTCGTTATTCAGATGCATATTTTTCAAGGAAGGATTTAATATATAATACTGCGATTGTTTGTCTATAATGTATTGTTATCACAATTTAATGGGGAACCACAACTAAAATGTGAAAAATAAAAAACTTTAACAAAAAATAGAACTGACTTGAGAAAATAACTTTTATTTTGGAAGTCGGTGTCAAAAAACGGAGAAACAAAACCAGAAAAATTACTTCCGAAATTATTATAATTATAAAGTTATTTTGCACTTTTTTACACTTTAATTTTTTAGTGTACACCAAACAACTAACATAGTACACAGTGATTAAATTGTTAATGAACAAAGGCGAGCTCAATTCTATGTTGAGTTTTCGCCCAGCAAACCTTTGAGTGATAGAGAGAGATCACATTCGAGAGTAGGATCCAGTGTACAACATACACTTACATAAATATTTTTTTTGTTTTTTTTTTTGGAAGTCGGTTCTATTTGTTGTAAAAAAGTTTTTTTTTGGAGATGAGAAACTGCAATGACAAATGTTCACATTAACATTTGTATCGTGTAACAATATTATTATTTAGTAAAAATTAGTGTAATAAATGGCTCACGGATTTTTTTTTTCATGCCAGTCTGATGACAATAAATTTAATAAATTGGGTAGATGATTAAAAAATATAATTTGTCCGTCAGTTAGACTAGGTACCATAAAATATTGGACAAGTATTTTTTCTAATGTCACGTAAACAAAAAATTAAGACGATAAAGTGCGTTGAAATTTCGCTTGACCTGAGTTAAAAATATACCACCTTTTACCCCCGAGCGGCTCTCATGTGTGCCGCTAGTTTTCCTTGCCAAAAAAATTGCCAAAAACCCGATTCACGCGTTTTTAACCGCTATTATCACTATTAGCCAAGATCTTTAGACCTGTGACAGGGTTCATACACCCGGAACCTGACAAAGTCTGTAGTTACACGATGGCCGCCTGTCAACGGGGACTGACGTTGAAACGTGACGCGTCTTCGGGTTTTAGAGGTTAAACGAGACGTAACAAGTGGGACTCCTGTTATTTGATGCGTTTTATCTTTGTAGTTTTTTACTGATTTGATAAAGCAAAAAATACGTGTCTAATATTTATTAATTATCTAACTTCGGACTAAACAGAATTATTGTTTTTTACCGTGGAATCATCCCTATTGTGGCGGGGCCTGGCCACTGCACTTTACCGCACGAGTGCGAAATAGACTACATTGCGAGCATTAGGGTAGGGGCGGGTTTTCAAGTAAAAAAACTTACTAGATATTTTGTTACTTATTCAAATTATTACTATGTAGTCAAAAAGTAATGTAATATGATCGTAGGTTTTGAAACAAATTTAGGTCAGCGGAACTTGACGCTAGCTATTTTTATAGTTTTGTTTAGTTGTAGTTTGAATGAATATAATCTATACTAATATTATAAAGAGGTAAAGTTTGTAAGTTTGTTTGTAGGAAGTAATCTTTGGAGCTGCTGAACCGACTTCAAAAAATGAGGTTTTGTATTCGAACCGTATGTATGTATGCTTGTTTGTCTGCGATTTCTCGAATACTACTAATCCGATTTGATATGTTTATCGTTATTCAAATGCATATTTTTCAAGGAAGGTTTTAGTATATAATACATTAGGATCTGATGAAGATCTTCGGAGATAGACAGTGGAACTCTTCAATATCTAACTGCAAATGACTCGCGATTTTGCGATCGTATGTCAAACACAATTTAATGGCGAACCACAACTAAAAAGTGAAACATTAAAAACTTTTTTACATAAAACAGAACCGACTTTTCCAAAAAAAAAAAAACAAAAATGTGCAAAATAACCGTATTTTCAGAAGTCGGTGTCAAAAAACGAAGACACAAAACAAGAAACACCCCTTTCCGAATTTAAAGTTATTTTGCACTTTTTTGTTTTTTTTGGAAGTCGGTTCTATTTTTTGTATAAAAGTTTTTGTAGTAGCATTCTGAAAAAAATGTTAGTGTGATATGGTACATAAAGTCTAACACATAAATGATTTCCTTAAAGACTAGGTTATGGAACTTTTTAGAAATTATCTCGATATTATTTGGACTTCCTGTTCCTCTAATACATCTAGGTACTCATTTCTAATTGTTTCCGTTCACTTTACACCCCCCTAGTCAGCTATGGAATTGTGTTTAATTCATACATTTTATGACCCAACAATCTAGTTCATCCGTCTGGAATAGTCTATTCCAGACTAGTGTTATGCGAAAGTAACTCTGTCTGATTTTAAGTTAAACCGCTGAACCAGTGTTGATACTTTTTATTACAAAGATATACTGGAGCTTGGAGAAAAACTTAGGACTTTTTGTCACATAAACAATATATGAGGCCGATAATTAGTGCGATCAAATTTCGCGTGACGTCACATCTACATAAAAAATGTACCACTTTTTATCTAGAAGTGACGTAACAAGCCCCCACTCCTGAACTGATGCGTATTATTTTTGTAATTTTTAATTGTTTTAGATAAGCAAAATCTTTTTATAAAAAAAAACAACCGACTTCCAAAAAAGGGTCTTTTATTACACTAAAAATTAAAAAATAACTTTCATTTGGGAAGTCGAAGTGATAAAAGTACCTTTTTTGGAAGTCGGTTGTTTATTTTTGTAAAAAGTTTTTTATTTTTCACTTTTTAGTGTACCCCAGAACTAAAAACTCCAATAACATGAAACGTGGAATTTAAACATACTCGTAATAGAAGAAAACAAAATAGTCATCGAGGTATGTATTTTTCGTTTTTGTTCAGTTTCTCAAAAAGTGCTAAAGCAATTTCGATAAAATTTATATGGGACCACTTCGGGAGGATATTCTTTCGGAAAAAAAAGAATTTTGAAAATTGGTCCACAACTGACGGAGAAATCGGTGGACATACATAAAAAAAAAACATACATACAGTCGAACATAGAACCTCCTCCTTTTTTCGAAAGTCGGTTAAAATTACGTGTCCAATATTTTTTGACAATCTAACTAACGGAGTATATAGAATTATTATTACTGTACGCAAAAATCATCCCTAATATTCAAACGAAAATAAATCGAGTCAGATAAATAAACATGAATGGGATAAATCCAAATCACGTGTATTTTCTCTAAATCCATCTCTTTAGCTTTGACCTAGACATTCGTCAGATAACATTAAGTTTATATTAGGCTTTCTGAAGTATTACGAAACTTGTTATAAGTATAGTAATCCACTTTTATTCATGACTAGTGTCCTTGAAGTAATTTGTTTGACCTTTAGTTTGAGACCGAAAGTTTAGTCAAAAGTTAATGTTATTTTTGATAAAAACTTTTTATACGTGTTGTGCAGACCCCAGGTCATTATTGTTTATTTTCTGATTGTTTAGAACGTAGGTAATAAGATCTGAGGGGTTGTATTACAAAATAGAAGGATAGAATAAAAAGAAGTTTATTTATTTATTAAAACTTCATCCAACACATATGTACAAAGGCGGACTTAATGCCTTAGGCATTCTCTACCAGTCAACCAAGGGTGGTGGAGAGATAACATGGCAGGTCTGTGCATAAACTGAGAAAATATTAATAAGAAATAGGTTACGAAAGTATCTATTTAAAATGAAAATACATATAAATAAAAAAAAAGTAAGTGTGTGTGTGTGTTTATAAGTGTAACGGAAAGGTGTGGTCATATTTTAAGAAGCGGTTCTGCCCATGGTAATGAACAAATATATGGAATATACAAAAATATAATATACTATCCGTATTTAAATTAATTTATTAGGAAAAATTAAAGAAAAATGGCACAGCCATTAAAAGGCGGATGTTCTGACCAATGTATTTCACATGCGGATATAATTTTCGGATATGGAGTGTTACTCAACATGACTATTGCGAGGATTATTAATTTCCTCCATTATATATTATAGCCTATAGGTATTTTACATGTAAGCTGAATTAGGTACTGTAGTTTCATCAAAATCTGTACAGTGGTTTTTCTGTGAAAGAATAACAAACATCCATACATCCTCATACACTTTCACATTTATAATATTAGTAGGATAAACTATGCCGTTGACATTATCACCATCATCATCAGCCTTTTAATATCCCCACTGCTGGGGCAGAGGCCTCCTCTCTGTGTGTGAGAGGGTGTGGGCTGTAATCCACCACGCGGGTCCAATGCGGGTTGGTGGATGTCACATGTCTTCGAATTTATGGTTCTAAGACATGCCGGTTTCCTCACGTTACGTGTCACGTTGACATTATACATTATATAATAAATATGTTATATATAAATATTTTTTTTATAAATAAAAAATACCTTCCACTTTCAAAAACGATAAATAAGTAAATATTTACTTTTCAGGGCCCATAGCTCCAGCCTGTCCAAGCTGTCCATATACAGCTGGCTATCCCGTCTGCACTGCTCGCTCGTCCCGTTGCTGGGCACCACAATTTTAGGGAACCTTTCCCACATTTCCACAATATTAAAACGTCCACTTTCACCGTAATTTTCATTTTTCGCGGCTAATTTTAGAATAGTTCCGTTTAATATCGAGTCGGTAAGTAAACTTTTGTCTGGAAGCGTTAATTCGATGCACTCCCGCGCAGCGGCGGTTGCTATCGCAAGGAGCAGCACGGCGCATGCGCGCGTTGCCATGTTGTTACACTGTGTGACGGGCGACGCACAATTCGCGGGTATATCTGAAGCGATCTGAACGAACGTACCTACTTGTCACTATAACCTAATGGATCGGACAATAGCGTTGGGTAATTTTTTAATTTGGGAATTTTCATTTATATTTAATTGGTTAATCAATTTATTTATTAGGGTATCTTGTGACCTAAATTTGATCGTTGGTGTCAGGTGTCATTTCTTTCTTGATGACGTGTTTCGGTGGTGGGTGGGTCCGAGACTTTGTTGTCGTCATTTGACGTCCGTTTACTGCGGCATATTGTGACGTTATGGTGATAAGAATATGACATTGACATCTTGGTACTTACATAAGGTGTGGTGGTCAAAACAAAAGTTTTGTGTAAGGTGATGACTTTTTTTTTTTTAAGTTATACTTCTTATGCGAATTCCAACAAGGTTTCGTTAAACGTTTAACGCTCCTGGGGAGGGGGAATAGAAAGAGACAGAGCGAGAGTGAATGCGAAAAAAAAAGGATATAGTAATATTATTATAATGATGATGATGATGATGATGATGGATGATGATGATGGATGGTATGCTTCATTAGATAATTCATTATAATTACTAATGAGGTATTAATTTTTATTTTATTTTAATGTATTTTTAGGGTTCCATACCCGAAGGGTCCAAACGGAGCCCTATTGTTGTCACTCACGTGTCCGTCTGTCTGTCTGTCCGTCTGTGTCTGTCACAAAATTTTGTTACGAAGAATTTTTTAACTTCCCATTGACCTACGAACTTGAATACTTAACTAACAAATACCAATATATGGTACGGAACCCTTAATGTGCGAAATCTGACACGCACTTGACCAGTTTTTTAGGGTTCCGTACCCGAAAGGTCCAAACGGAGCCCTATTGTTGTCACTCACGTGCCCGTCTGTCTGTCCGTCCGTCGTCTGTCACAAAATTTTGTTACGAAGAACTTTTAACTTCCCATTGACCTATGATCTTGAAAGGTGATAATATTTATTATTAAGTATTCTTTAGTAACAAATAGGTACCAACATTTGGTACAAAACCCTTAATTTTCGAAATCCGACACGCACTTGTCCAGTGTCTTTTGTTTTTTTTTTTCAAGTTTTTATTTAACTTTAAGGAATCTTGAACACTGCCTCTTATCCTACGGAGTTGAATTTTTACAGGTTGATTCAGTTCTGATGACAATGAAATTTTATGGTAAGCATGACCTGAATCGACTGAACTCTTCAATGGTCAACAGCACGGACACGAAATTTTGTGTTCGCATTTAATTATGATAGCCAGTATAAAATTGTGACAGCCGGTATAAAATTGTGATAGCCGGTATAAAATTCTGATAGCCGGTATAAAATTATGATAGCCGGTATAAAATTATGATAGCCGGTTGTTTTTAAAAATATTTATTTTATTTTTTTACTTAAGGATAATAACGGGATTGCTGTAACGTCAACGATCATCAAAATCTTATGATGAATGATAAAAAATCTGTTGCAGGTTTATCAACATGGGCGTAGTAAAGTGTTTGACAATGATGTTATTATCAAGCGATTAGCATGCGTGGTTACGATGTTCGAGGACTTTCTCACAATTTTGTTTATTCAAGTAGGTATATGCGTATGTCATGAATATGATAAATATAGCAGTTGTCTCAAAGTTAGGGTTGCCACCTTTATTTTAGATTAATAAAATATAATTATTTACTTTTCTAAGGTTAAAAAATAAAGTACTGCATCTGAGAATAAGGAAGGAAGAAAAAGGAAGGAAGGGGAAGGGGGGAAGATCAGGATGGTATCTAACCGATTAACCTTCAAAATTAAAGTTCGCGAGCACATTTGTAAAAAGTTGGCAGTAGTCCTCAGTAGTCCTCCTCTCAGCGTTAATTCTTTTTCCAATCATCTATTTGTACCTATGTTGTTAGCTATGTATATTGTGTATTAAGTTTATTCATATGAGTATATATTTTATTTGTAGTTTACATATGTATTTATGTACCTTTGCATTTAAATAAAGATGCCCTGTTTTTTTTTGTTTTTTTCCTTATGGCACCTACCACTATTTGTCTCTGCATCACCCAGAGGCATTAAGTCCGCCTCTGTACTTGTATGTGCGTAAAGTGTTTAATAAATAAATTAAGTTAATTATTTTTTGCACTGCAATTTTTTCCACACTTTTTTTGTTTGCAACATCTTTTAAATATTTGTTACTAGTGAATAAATAGTTATAGGGATGATCCATTTCGTTCTTATCATTCATCCGAGCTACTTGTCATTCATCCGAGAAAACTAATACTAAAACTATTTCAGTAAATTCAGAAGTTGATGGATCGTAATTCTGTAAAAAGCAATTGTTACTTTTGTGTTGTGGATAATATTAACAAATCTATAGGATTAATTACTTGTGCATTTCACTTCTCTAACTCTTCACACGTCGATTACACACCAGGTGTGCAGATAACAATTAAAATCTATCGTGTCTGCTAATTGGGCGTGCGACGGGTTAATAAAGTAATCTCTCCATACAGGTATCAACGTTCATAAAAAAATCTTGTAATTTCGATGTTTTAACTATGGGATTACAATTCTTCAATTCAACATTACTTTTGTGTTGCTCAGTGAAAAGAGGCAATTTGTGTGACTGAAATTATTAAAAAGTAGTTTCGTACTTTATTGTCCTCATAAAGTATTAAGTACATTTGACCAAAATAAAGTACTTACAAAACTTTATAATAAAGCACGGGTGGCAACCCTATTCACACTTCAAGATTTTGATTAGACCTTTGTAGGTCGTAAAAATAAGTAAACATTGCATGTTGCGGGGCATACCCTTACAGTTAGTTTACCTGTTTATTGAACTCTTTGCCTGATTTAAGATAAACTATTTACGAGGCTTACTGGAGTGGCAACCGGGTACCAGAAGACGCAGCGTTGGAAGGCCTCCCACAAGGTGGACCGATGAACTGGTGAGGGTCGCGGGTGGCCGATGGATGCGAGTTGCAAAGGACCGGTCGTTGTGGCGATCCTTCCGGAAGGCCTATGACCGGCAGTGGACGTCTTTCGTCTGAAATGTTTATGATCATGATAACTTACTAGACCTTTGAAATTACGTAGTCTCATACTTAAGGCGGGTAGCGGATAAATTTTGAAAATGATTTACCGCACCCCTGGGCACTCAGGCAGGGAAGGAACAGGGTGGGTTTTAGTCAGTAAGAGTCTGACACGAAGCGGGCGGGAGAAGTCATTGGATGATTTCCCACCCCCCCCCAAAAAAAAAGGCGGAACTGAAGGGAGGCATTTTTTCAGTAGACGTCTCTTTTGTCTGTAATGATTATGGTCGGAATGATTCAGATTATCTAATTAAGAGTTACCACTTACAGTTTCATCATGGCAACTATTGCATGCTTCGGAATTGAGAATTCATTCATCATTCTCCTGCCCTTATCCCAATTTATTTGGGGTCGGCGCACACATCGCTCTTAGCATTCTCATATCAGCTACATGCAATTGCTTTTCATTCATCCCTTTTGTGGCCCAACATTCTGAACCATACAAGACAGTAGGTCTGACCATTGTTTTATAAATCTTTCCCTTAAGTTTTAGGGGAATGCGGGAGTCACAGATAGTCCCGGTGACCTGCCGCCATTTCATCCATCCAGTGTTAATTTATTTCGCCATCGCTTTGCACGAGTGAACCGAGATACCGAAAATCGGAGCGGACTGGGAGAAGCGCGCCATCTAGCACTACCGCTTCAGAACTGGAGAGACCGCCGAAATCGCAGAACATGTATTCAGTTTTGGTTCTGCTGATTTTCAAGCCAACTTTCTCCAGCTTCTGTTGCCATTTCTCCAATCTGCTCTGGATCTCAGGTCCATCTTCACCGACCAGAACAATGTCGTCGGCAAACAGCACGCACCAGGGTGCCTCTTCCTGTATTTCCGACGTAAGAGCGTCCATAATCAACAGGAAGAGGTAAGGACTTCAAGCCGACCCTTGATGTAAGCCTACAGCCACACTGAACTCATCAGTGTTGCCAGCAGCCGACCGGACGTAGGTACTAGATTGTCTGTACATAGCACGAATCAACTCAACATACTTCCCAGGCAAACCTTTCTCTTTCAAGGCCCACCACAACACATCCCGAGGTACCCTATCATACGCTAATTCGGAATTGAGAATTAAAAGATAAAATCAATTATGGTTGCAATAACCCTAATATATTTTTTTTTTTATCATAATCTAGGCAGTCTGCGAAGGAACTACGTTTGGGTAGACTTTCAGTCTTATCCGATCAGCTGAATACCAGGAACCATTATTAATTTGTTAAGATGGAAAAATAGAAGCTAGAAGTTACTTACTTGCTTGTAAAAGGCTGCTAAGTCATAAGTACCAACATAATATAACACCACTTAGTTTGCAATAAACGTTTTGACTTTGACTTTTAACTTTGGCATAATATTAAACAGGGAACAATATTCAACACACTTTGTGCTTTGTGTACACTTTATTTTGTGTAATTTATTTCACCACCATTGTTCTCGAAACTGTGAAGGAAAACATCATGAGGAAACCAGTATGTCCTAGAACCAAAAATTCGAAGACAATTGTGACATGCACCTGCAACCGCACTGGGCCTACGTGGTGGTCCTTTTTTTTTTTTGGTGTTTGGGAAATCATCCAATGACTTCTACCGCTCTAGGTGGAGCGGGAGGGCGTGTCAGACTCTTACTGACTATAAAAAACATTTTTAACTTTCCTAACTTTTTAACCTTTTTTGGTTTCCTCACGATGTTCTCCTTCACCGTTCATGTTTGCCTTAATTATTAAATATCCGATTAATTAATTATCTTGGAATAGTATACCACAAGCTTTTTCTCAGAAGATGAATCACACCTAGTTCTGAGTCTGCGTTAATGATAATAATATAGTTATATCATCATGATTAGCTGTTTCATTCAGTTCGATGACTTATGAGTTATGATGACTGACCAAGTTTTTCTATGTCAAGAAAAAAAGGTCGAGTTTTAGAGTTCATAAAATCTATGACGCCTTGAAAATCGTCATAGTATCGTAGTATTGCGAAATAGGTGTCAATTCTTACGTCAATATTTATGTTGCTTGGCCGAGACCTGAAAACAACTATTTGGAGGCATATCAGCACGTGTATAGTTTTTTAGGGCTCCGTACCAAAATGATAAAAAGGAACCCTAATGGTGCCACTCAGTCTGTCTGTCCGTCTGTCACAGCTGGATATCTCAAGAACTACTAATGCTATCAACTTGAAATTTGGAATAGTTTTAGATGACGTTTGCCCATCTATTTTGCAAATAAGAAAGATTTTTTTTTGCAACAGGTTGGTACTGAAATCTTAAAAAATCGAAATGGGACAACGGGCATGATTGTGGGGTATCATATTTATGAAAGAGCGTTGTTTGCACATTCTCAAACTTTTGTTTTTTGGCCGAAATTAAAAAAAAATACCGTTCCCTCCCTCCCCCCTTATCTCCGAAGTTTGTTTCGAAAAAAATCTGAAATTATTCGAAGTGATAGAAGTTTATGTAAAGATTACAAGAAAAATAAAACAATGTCTTTATAGATAAAGCACACTTTTTCAGAAATCATCAACAAAAATTACATTATTTCCATTATCGGTCAAGAGATGGCGCTCACCTAAAACTGCAACTGAAGATAAAGTAATATCATCATCGGTACGGAACCCTCGTTGCGCGAGTCCGACTCGCTCTTGACCGGTTTTTTATTATTTATTTTTCATAAAGCTTACAGACTAATTACATAATTAAATAATATACATAGACAAAGAAAATTGCTAACTACAAGAATACTAAAATTACAGGAGACCGGGAAAATTGGCAAGAGGGAAGGGAATACTTTCCCCTGTGGTGACCGTGGTGGGATTGCACAGGCTCTTAGTATAATCAGCCTTTTAGCGTTACTACTGCTGGGACATTGGCCTCCTCTCTGTGAGAGGGAATGGGCCTTATCCACCACGCAGCCGGGCCTGCGGACGGTGAGCAGTGGGTTGCTCGCCGTCCGATCAGCACTAGGCCCGTGAGTCGACGGCGCGTAGTGTTCCACGCGCGCCTCAAAGAGATGTTGTCAGCCACCACTGACGGGGCCCATCGTGGCCGGTGCCTGCATGCCTAGGGGTAGCGGATAAATTCTGAAAATGAGTTACCGCATCTCTGGGCACTCAGGCAGGAAAGGAACAGGGGTGGGTTTTAGTTAGTAAGAGTCTGACACGCTCTCCCGCTCCACCCAGAGCGGGAGAAGTCATTGGATGATTTCCCACCCACCCAAAAAAAAAAACAATAAAAAAAATCCACCACACGAGTCCAGTGCGGGTTGGTGGATGTCTTCGAATTTTTGGTTCTAGGACATGATAATTTCTTTACGATGTTTTCCTTCACCGTTTTGAGAGTAGTGATGATGAAATAATTTACACAAAGAAAAGTGCCTGCCTGGGTTCGACCCCACGACCCGCAACACGTAAGTTGAAGCCGTTGCCACTGGGGCCACCAACTTCTCAGCACAGGCTCTTTACAAACATAAAATATAAGGCAGATCTTTACCCTACAGTAGGAGACTGAGGAATGTTTTGCTTGGAAAATATGTAGAAAGAAAAATCTATAAACATTCGAAAATACTCACAAGGAAAGAACATTCTGAAGCTACGAAGCACAACACTCACCCAAATGCAGCTTCTTCTGACACATGATACAATACAGCCAGCATGTTGGTAGTTATTACCACATATCTGAGCGTTCCGTGAGGTTCCTGGTAGATTTTGGCCACCTCTTTTGACAGTCTGTCACTGGGTAAAATTCGAAAAGCGAGTAAAGGATGCCTCGTCTTATTTACTAAAACAACAGCCATCACCGATCTGTGTTTCCTGATAGTTACAGCCTGGGGGTATTTAAATCAAGAGTGAATAAGTCACTTCTCAGCTACCGTGCTCCATCGTCGGCTACATCATCGCTTACCATCAGGTGAGATAGTGACCAAACGCAACCTAATAAAAATAAAAAAAAATCTGGAAACCGAGCGTTGAAGTATTGTGATTTAGGGATTTATCCTGGCGTTAATAGTGTAGCAGTCTTTAAGGCGCACTTATACAACTTTTAATGATTTTCAATTGAAGATCACGTCTAAAGTTCGTCTAAAGTTCTAGTTTTATTTCTTTGAAAAAAAAGTATGTTACTCTAGATAATTTCCTTCGTATTTTGATATGTGAATATTTGAAATTATATTTTCTTAGCATAGTGTAATTAATTTGTAAAGTTATGTCCAACGCGGATAAAAAATTGAGGTTCAACTGTAAAGCGAATTTTTATGAAACCATTTTAAAGATCATTTAATTATTGATATTTTGGTATAATACCTGTTGCTATATAAATTAATAATGCGTCTAATTTCGGACATTGCTCCTTGATGGGCGAGTCCTATTACTGGGTGGACGTATGATGCGTTCCGTGAGCTCGGCACAGAACACGCAAGCTAACCACTCAAGGTCGTTGGCAGTTAATAGCGCCTTAAAAGAATTATACTCAGCAGTGACAGCTTATATATGATATGATGCGTCATCGGATTGCAGTCACAAAACCCATATTTTATGACGTTTAAACGTTCATAAAGTTCCGGAAATAATGAAGACCATTTTTTTTGTGCTTAAATAAATGCTGTATTTTATGGTTTGTAGCAGATTACCTATTAGGGACGGGCATTGTTTAAAGATATAATCTCTTAATGACTTAATTAAAATCGGCTTTGTTATTGGTTAATACCAGATTGGCTCGCAACAAGGACACCATTTGGAAACTAAGACAAATTTTATGTCCTTAACAAAATCACGAGTTAAGAGCCTTTACCTAATATATTCACTCCAGAAATCCAATGTCAAAAGATGTACTCGCAAAAACCAAGAACAATTGCTTAGCATGTAACTCATTTCCGTCACGACTGGAATTATTAACAAGTAGGCATTTAAACAATAAATTGAATATACAGCATGTAACAAAAACCCTGTTCGATCCTGAAGGCTATTACTTGGTATCGTACTGCGTACACATATACGTAATCATTTAATGGATACGAGATAATTATTTTTCCCCAATGAAAATAATTTATTTTAAATAAAATTAAAAACTACCACTAGTAGGTAAACTTTTTCGAGTGTTGCTAAAAGCAAGTTCACCTACTGCTTCGTTTGAAAGATGCCGCCTGAGCGAGACAGAGTGCCTACAGCGCGCCTAGTGCAGGTCGGTATCGTTTGAAATAAAAATAGGTAAAAATGAAAAGATTTCGCCGGCCGGTGGAGTGTTGTCAACTTATGAAAATTTGCCACATTTAGTGTTAAATTTCGCATATTTTATAAAAATAAAAAAATCTATAACTTTTGATTTTTATGAGTTAAGTACATTTTTTATACAACTTTTTCTAGTACTGACGTTTGTTAAACCCGGAATACGCCTTTATTGGATCGGACAGGGTTTTTGTTACATGCTGTATAAAGTGTTAAAAAATTAACTCTCGAAACATTAAGGACTGCTTTTGACCATCGAACTGAATAACTTTTATTATGGGACCAACTTTGAAATCGCGAAAAAAAAATCAGCTGTTCCGTACATTTTGACGAGTTTTGCGTACTTAAATGTAGGCAATAACAGCTGATTTTTTTACACCCTATACATCTAGGAGGAGTTTGTGCCAATTTTCAAGGTTAAGCAACGCTTGCTGAGGTCGATCCGTGGATGGATGACCATTCATTAAATGCCGAGACACCGTGCCTCGTAAAGCACGTTTAGCTGTTCGTCCCGGCTGTAAATTGTAGACCGTTGACAGAATCCCGGAAGTCAAAGTCAGAAAATCTGACACCAATCTTTGCCAAGCTGTTATCGAGTTACTAAGTTACTGGGGAGTGGAAGTCAGATGGCAAGTCACTCCATGTATAATACCAGTATTCAGTTATATACGGTTAGACTGGAAGCTGACCCCAATACAGTTGGAAAAACACTAGGCAAATTAATAACATATCAATATCCTAAGAATGTAATCTTCGCGGGCTTGCGGAACTCTCCGTCCGATAAGGAGCAGCCTCCCTAGCCAAATAACTTCGTGCAAAATATATGGAAACGACTTTACCTACGGAGAGAACTGTCACGTGACTCACGCTCAGTAAAGTCGTTGCCATTCATTTTGCACGAAGCGTGCGTTAGCGCTACTATAAAAGTTATTTGGCTAGAGGGGCAAGCCTGAGTCGACGGCGCGTAGTGTTCCACGCGCGCCTCAAAGAGATGTCACCAGTAACTGACGAGGTCTGATAGGGGCGGTGCATGCCTGGCTCGCGGATAAATTTGAAAGAGAGTCACCGCAGCCCTGGCACAGGCAAGACAACTGAAACACGGGTGGATTTTAGTCAGCAAGAGTCTGACATACTCTCTCGCTCAACCCTCAGCCTGAGATGTTATTTAATGATTTCCCAACCTAATTCGATCCCCACATAGTTGGAAAAAAGGTTGACAGGTTAATAATATATTGATATCCTAAGTATATCTTCTTTTTGTACAATATTAATTCATTCCAATACAAATTAATAGCAACAAGTGATAATACACAGTTGATTGTTGATCGAGACGCTGTGTTTGAGAGCACGTACGAGTACCGGTGTTGTTGCGGTTAATTTACTCCTAGTTAACGCGTGATTAGCTTACAGTGTAATTAGATAGAGTTCGGTAATTGGGAAACTTATAAAGTGGAGGAGACGGTGATGGTTACATTGGAAGCCGTTACCTGAAACTTAACACACACACCTACTGTTTGGTCGCATCTATGGTAACAGGAAAATTTTGCCGCCTCGATATTAGACTCCAAGCTTAAAGGGCTTCCTCTGAACTTACAGAACAAGATATACCTTACTATTTCACATCAGCGTGGCAAAACTCTCACACTCCTCCTTTTGTGTCAGCAATTTTAATGATTTCGATTTTGTTAGTCAATTGATTCATCATCATCAGCCTTTTTAATGTCCCCACTGCTGGGGCACAGGCCTCCTCTCTGTGAGAGGGTGTGGGCCATAATCCATCACGCGGGCCCAATGCGGATTGATGGATGTCACATATCTTCGAATTTTTGGTTCTAGGACATGCCAGTTTCCTCACGATGTTTTCCTTCACCGTTTTGAGAGCAGCGGGGATGAAACAATTTACACAAAGTAAAGCACCTGCCTGGGTTTGAACTCACGACCTACAACTGGTAAGTCGCGGCCAATACCACTGGGCCACCACTGCTCACAGTCAATTGATTGCCACAATAGAATTCCCACACGCACAAAACGTTTTGGGAACTAATTCATTGTGCGTACAGTTAAGTCTGTGTTTCCTGATAGCTAAAGCCTGGGGGCCTTCTTTGGGGGAGATCGAGGGTGGATAGGTTACTTCTAGGCAAACGTGCTCCATCGTCGACCACATCATCGCTTACCATTAGGTGAGATAGTGATCAAACGCTTGCCTATCAATGATTAAAAAATTAAGCCATTTACAGATACTTTAAAATTGTCAAGGAGTCGATTGGTAGTACCATGGTGAATAACAGACAAGAGACAACATGGGCACTCAATCAATCTGCCCAGCCTTTTTCCCAACTATCTTGGGGTCGGCTTCCAGTCTAACCGGATGCAGCTGATTATCAGTATTATACATGGAGCGACTGCCTATCTGATCTCCACAACCCAGTTACTGGGTAATACGATTCCCTTTAGTAAGACTAGTAAAAAAAAACATGTGTGCAATTCACACGTGGTAGAAGTGAAACCTTCAAAAATTTTGGCTAAAACAAAACACAACAACAAAAAACTGTATAAAAGATGATTCACGTAACTCCGTGTCGCCACCGGGCCGTGTCACGGTCAAAGATTGTTGCATACATTTTGTATGAAGTGATTCATGTTAGACCGTGCCCCGGCCGTGCCGCGGCCGTGCCCCGGCCGAGGCACGGCGTCGTAATGTCGGTGACAATTGTTTCCCGGCCGGGACACGGCCCGGTGGCGACACGGTGTAACATGAACGTGTGCACCGGGTCCGGACGTGCCCCGGCCGGGAAACAATTGCCGGTCAAACAATTGCACGGTCAAATATCTATAGAATACTTTTTGTATGAAATGATTCATGCTTGGCCGTGCCCCGGACGAGCCCCGGCCGAGGCACGGACCGGTGGCGACACGGTGACAGCCCGGTGTACGAGAAATTGTTATGAAAGAGTACACGGAGGATGGGGTTTTGGAAGTTCCAATAACGAGGGGGAAACGCTGTTGCAATCTGCTACCGCATTTGATCTGGCAGTAGCCAACACTTGGTTCCAGAAGAGAGATGAACACCTAGTCACATACAAAAGTGGTAACCACAAGACCCAAATAGACTATTTTCTAGTTAGGCGCAACCATATTAGGCACGTGCGAAGTGCTGCCAGGAGAAGACTTGGTCTCACAGCACAGGCTCCTGGTTATGGTATTAGCGATAAAAACACAGTGTACAAAAAGAAAAGAGCGTTCTCCTCCTAAAATAAAGTGGCATATGCTAGAGAGAATGATTGTGCGAAGGAATTTAGAGAGCAAGTAGTAGACAAAATGATAGAAATGGGAGACATGAATGATCGAAGTGTAAATCAAAGCTGGAATGAGATAGCTGGGTGTATTAGGGATACATCGAAGGATATTTTGGAAGCGACAAAAGGAAGGGGCACAATAGAGAGGGATACATGGTGGTGGTCTACAGAAATACAGGAAGTGTTGAAGGAAAAAAAGAAGAAATTCAAGGAATGGCAGAGTGTAGAACTGGAAAGCGTTAGTTTGAAAGCTGAAAAAAAGAGCGAGTATAATGCGTTAAAGAAAAAAGCTAAGAAAGCCGTGACAATAGCTAGAACAAAAGCTCAGGACAAACTGTATGATACACTGGACAGTCCAGCTGGCCAAAAAGATCTGTACCGGATTGCTAGAGCCAAAGAGAGGAAGGCGAAGGATGTTAGTCGGATAAGATGTGTAAGGGATGAAGCTGGAATGCTTCTATCAGAGGATGAAATGATTAAGGATAGATGGAAGGGCTATTTTGAAAGATTGATGAATGAGGAAAATATCTGGAGTCACCACTCCAGATATTTTCCTCAGTAGTAGAGAATAAACCAATGAATGAGGGGTTAGTGAGAATGGTCAGTGTGGATGAAGTGAGAATATCAGTTTATGGAATGAAGAATGGTAAGGCAATTGGCCCAGACGGAATACCAATTGAAGTGTGGAAATCATTACGGGTAGTTGGATGGACGTGGTTAACTTTGTTCTACAATAAGTTGTTGCTGGAAGAAGCCATACCTGATGAATGGTGCAACAGTTCGTTGGTGCCCATCTTCAAGAACAAAGGTGATGTGCTGGAGTGCAACAACTATAGAGGAATAAAGCTAATTTCACATAGTATGAAAGCATGGGAAAAAGTTATTGAAAAGCGGCTGAGAGAAGCGAGTGAAATCTCACAAAACCAGTTCGGTTTTATGCCTGGTCGGGGTGCAACGGATGCCATTTTCGCTATTCGCCAGCTGTGCGAAAAATACAGAGCTGTGCATAAAAACTTGCACATGGTGTTCATTGACATCGAAAAGGCATATGACCGGGTGCCTTGAGAGGTTTTGTGGTGGGCCCATAAGGAGAAAGGTGTGCCTGGGAAGTATGTGCAGTTTATCAGAGCGATGTACAGTCGATGCAGTACCCAAGTCCGGTCTGCAGTGGGCACTACTAATAGTTTCAGTGTAAGTATGTGCAGTTGATCAGAGCGATGTATAGTCGATGCAGTACCCAAGTCCGGTCTGCAGTGGGCACTACTAACAGTTTCAGTATAGCGGTTGGTTTGCACCTGGGGTCGGCTCTCAGCCCTTACCTCTTCCTGATGATAATGGACGCTCTGACGTCGGACATCCAGGAAGAGGCTCCCTGGTGTATGCTGTTTGCTGATGACATTGTGCTGGTTGCCGAAAGCGGCTCAGAGGTCCAGAGCAGATTGGAGACGTGGTGGTAAAGACTGGAGAGTGTGGGCCTGAAATTGAGCAGAACCAAAACGGAATATCTGTTCTACGATTTCGGCGGTCTCTCCAGTCCTATGCCTCTAGCTCTCAACGGAACGCCTATACCGATCTGCACCGACTTTCGGTACCTCGGGTCGCTTGTTCAGGGGGATGGCGATATAGACCGAGACGTAACGCACAGGATCAACTCAGGATGGATGAAATGGCGACAGGTCACTGGAACAACTTGCGACCGACGGATGCCCCTTAAGTTAAAGGGGAAAATCTATAAGTCCGTGATTAGACCTGTCGTACTGTATGGGTCAGAATGTTGGGCTGTGAAAAAGACGGATGAAAAAAGACTGCATGTGGCGGAGATGAGAATGTTGAGATAGATGTGTGGAGTAACGAGAATGGATGAAGTGAGAAATGAGTAATCTTGGTATGGTCATGTAAAGAGGAGGGATGAAATACATGTAACTAAAAGAGTTATGAATATAAATGTGGATGGATGGAGAGGGAGAGGGAGGCCAAAGAAAGGATGGATGGATTGTGTGAAGAGTGATATGAAAGAAAAGGGAGTTAGTGATAGCGTGACGGCTGACAGGACAGAATGGAAGAAAAAAACGTGTTGCGCCGACCCCAAGTAACATGGGATAATGGCAGGAAGATGATGATGACTTTCAAATCACAACGATGCTAAAGAAGTTTTCACTTCAAAAAAACATTAACCAAATTATGCCTTAAAATTACAATAACAGACAGTCTCATATCCAATCCGCTCTTTGTAAACCCTACAGGCAATATTACCCAGAAATCAATCTAATTTTATTACCACAACAACCAATTCTTATTCAATAAACAAAGCATTCCCTAAACAAAAATCCGAGGTTTATTATTCCGGCTATATGGGCAGTTCGGCGGAGGGCAAAGGAGAATCGGCACTTTAAGGCTTTAATGTGTCTTTTATAGATAGCCATTTAGGCCCAGAGTGGAATCTATATAGTGGTGATTACGGTGGGGAAGAGCTTAGCTATTATGAGCTAGGGATGGCTGTTCGGAAAATCGAAATCGGAGAAATCGGTAGGTACGCTGTTCAAATCGACGTTGTGTTGATATGGTTTTGTATTCTAAAATAAAATTAAAGTTTTTTTTGTTAAAGTTGATACAGGCTGTAACGGAAAGGTGTGGTCGTATTTTAAGAATCGGTTCTGCCCATTTCCATGGGCAGAACCGATTCTTATGAACAACTTTTTCTAAGACAAAATAGAAAATTTCGCTCCACCCAGAGCGGGAGAAGTCTGTTATGATTTCCCCCAAAAAATACTATGCTATCATCAGCTGATCAATATTTGTACGGGAGATAAAAAAAAATTGCGTTTTTCCTCAGGTTTTCTTGAAGAAAGTTGTTTCCACACCTTTCCGTTACAACCTGTATATTCGATTATTCTGAACGGCTTTTTTTTTCGGAAATATGCACGGTTTCTGTGGGATAAACGCATTATACATGTCTTTCCTATCATTTTCCAAATCCCTAAAATGTGTTGTGTTGTGTGATCTAACTATACTTTTAAGATTTGATTCAGGAAAATGGACAAAATGGTTTGCTTAACTTAGTTGACTGTTTTCCTGCAAGGAAAATTAGTCAGGGTTTAGAACCAATTTTTAAAAAAAAATTGTAATCGGCTGTTTGACCACAGTCTCACTATCAGGCAAAAATTTTACAAATGTTTTGGTAAACTTTTTGTCAGACTTGTCTGGTGTCTGACCACCATACAACGACTGCTTCTTATGACTGCCGAGACCAAAGACAAGACCAAGTGCTTTCTTAGAGTCAAATTGCTTATTATCGTAAAACCAATTAATTTAGAGATCGATTTGATTCACATCACTAAAATACGCGACCCTAATATTTTTGTCTATTGTGCGGACAAATATAAAAGGCTCAGATATTATCGTACACATAAAAATATTTTTTTATATCCTATCAATGTTATTATGTCCCCTGTAATGGCCTGAACTAATTAATTTCTCTTAGAGATATTTATTTTGTACTGACTGAATAAAAACTTTTACAAAAGATACTTTCTTTTGAAAAGTAAAGGGTAAATGTAGACAGCTACAACACGCGATGGGTAACCTCTAAAGTCATTTCCTCCACTCGACTCAGCCTCCCACAATCAAATTGACGGTAATAACTTAAAAATATTGACAATAATAGTGTTCTTTTTCTTTGTCTACTCTTCGAGTGGAATGGATGATGATTCCTTCAAAAGGACTTAGAATTTAGGTGTCAGATGTATTAGGAGCAGAAGGGGACATGATGTAATTGCAGAATGGCGACGATGAAAACCAGCCATCCAGTCACCAGGCATGTAAGGAAAACTTTAACACTTCAGGACCCTGCGTTTACGAGAGGCGACAGTAATCCCCCGCCTGGCCGGGCCCCGCCTCGCCATAAGCGGCGGCAGTTTCGCGCGCTTTAAAACTCTATTATTACTAATAAGGAACGATTTTACTCCGGCAGTGCTGATCCGGTGGTGCTCCGGCGGTGCGGGGCGACAGTGTTGATTGCTGTCGCTCTTCGTCGACGCAGGGCCCTGACGGGTTAAGCAAAAAACGTTAAGCTATGAGAATACGTGGAGATATTTCATATTTTTAGCATAGATTTCATGCAATTTATTTATTTATTGATATGATCGTCAACATTGCATACACTATAAACATTAAAAAAACATTACTCAAGTGCTACAAACAAACTCAACATCGGTATACTCGTATATAAAATTCAAAGTCGTGACTGACTGACTGACTGATTTATCAACGCACAGCCTAAACCGCTGGTCCTAGAGACATAAAATTTGGAGGGTCTGTTCTTTGTGAAGAGTAGGTATCCACTAAGAATGGGTTTTTCGTAATTCAACCCTTAATGGGGTGAAAAAGGGGTTGAAAGTTTATAACAGGGTATTTTTTATCCGCGTTGGACATAACTTTACAAATTAATTAATATGTTATAAAAATATAATTTCAAATATTCTCAGACCAAATTACGACGGAAATTGTCTAGAGAAACATATTTTTTTTTCAAAGAAATAAGGCTAGTTGTTTAGATGTGAAATATCTATTTTAATACTAGCTGACCCGACAGACGTTGTCCTGCTGACGCGCAAATTGTCAAACTCGCGAAAATTAAACAGTCATTAAGTTTTCTGAAATTTTCCAATTTTCTGCGCAACTTTATTAATTTTTTCTTTCGTAAGAACTTTTCTTTTCTTCTGACAATAACAAACACAACAAAAAAAGAATTAGCGAAATCGGCCCAACCGTTCACGCGTGATGCCGTGACCAAGGGAAACAGGGATTCATTTTTAACCGACTTTCGAAAAAGGAGGAGGTTCTATGTTCGACTGTAAGTATGTTTTATGTATGTCCGCCGATTTCTCCGTCAGTTGTGGACCGATTTTCAAAATTCTTTTTTTATCCGAAAGAGTATACTTCCGAGGTGGTCCCATATAAATTTTATCGAAATTGCTTAAGCGCTTTTTGAGAAACTGAAAAAACGAAAAATGCGTTTACCTCGATGACGTTTTGGTGTACTCCAAATGTTTAAATTCCACGTTCCATGTTATTGGGGTTTTAGTTGTGGGGTATAACAACGAAAAAGTGAAAATTAAAAAAACTTTTTTACAAAAAAAACAACCGACTTTCAAAAAAAAATACTCTAAAAATTAAAAAATAACTTTTATTTCGGAAGTCGGTGTCAAATAACGAAGAAATAAATTACAAACACCGACTTCCGAAATAAAAGTTATTTTTTAATTTTTAGAGTTTTTTTTTTGAAAGTCGGTTGTTTTTTTTGTAAAAAAGTTTTTTATTATATATCGAGTGTAAAGACAATAAAGACAGTTTCCGAAGCCGAAAGCCACATATTCTACATCATTATTTGGATCATTTTTTCCCACTAGACCATACCTGGGAACCAATTGGTTCTGGAGATGTTGAAGGTCAAAGTCGCAATTTTTTTTTACTTTTTTACGAAAAGGGATTCCAAGCGTTATTACTAAACTTTTTTCCAAATAAACATTACCCGAATTTTCAATTTTTTTTTCGAAATTACGCATTTGTAGTTACAAAAAGGCAATAAATATCAAACGCATCCGTCAAGTACCTACGTGGCTTAGAGCGAAGAGGCGTGGTTTAACTCCACTTGCCTGGGTTCGCGTTACATTGCGCGCAATAAAAAATAGTTTTTTTTTTCATACCTAAAATAAACGTCGTTTCCCAGCAATAATTTTTACGGAAAGCTACTTTATAAGACGTATCGTATGCGTAGTTAACGGCTATGTGATGTGTCTTTTTACACCCAGTAGATCAGAATTCCAAATTGTTGTTGGTGTTGTTTTCGTTGTTTGTTGTTGTTATTGGTTGTTGATGGTTGTTGTCGTAGTTGTGTGTTGTGTTACTGTTTTTCGCATAGATGTTTCTAGGGAGAAGGGAGTCGAGAGTGGTGGCGTAGTGGGGGCATGAGGCCTCCCGTTTCCGTCACGGCATTCGAGTCGATTTTACTGCCAAGCCGCGCCTATAGATGTTCCACATCAAAAATGAAAAAAAAACTAAGATTAATTAAAGATGCACAAATTAATATCCTAAGCAATAAAGCTAGATTTGAGTTACTTTCATTGTTTCTCAAAGAATTAGACTACAATACAGAATGTCAGAGTTCAAGAGCCTGATGACAATTGCTTTAGCATTGACAGCGCGTGTCGAAACGAAAGAAATACATACAGGTACTTGATTCAATTAACATACCTATAATTTAATGCAGGTGCGTATAGTAGCACTAATCTGTGAAAATGTGTTTTATATAAGAATTTGTGTGATTGATTTATACAGGGTTTAACAAAAAGGTGTGGTCTTATTTTAAAAACTGCTTATGCATAAATAAATTTTCTTCAAGAAATCGAAAAAAAAAAATTGAACCTGCCGTACTAATTTTGATCAGCTGATAATAATTTTATATAGAAAGTCAAATTTTCTTTTTGGGAATTCACTATGACTTTCTTGAAGAAAGTTGTCTATTTCTATGGGCAGAAGCTGTTATTTCATTTTTAATTAAAATAAAAGATAATAAAATAAAATAATATATAATAAAATAATAAAAGACAGGTCAAACGTGTCTGATCCTATAGGCACACGTCTGACCACTATCTCACCTGGTAGTAAGTAATGATGTGGTCGAAGATGGAGCACGCTTGCCTAGAAGTAACCTATTTACTCTTGACTTAGGTAAAGACTCCCAGGTTATTGTAGCTATCAGGAAACACAGACTCCGGCAGGGAATTCCACTCCCTAGCTGTACGCACAATGAATGTGTTCTCAAAACGTTTTGTGCGTGTGGATGGGATGTTCACCATGTACCGGTGGCACATCGCCGCCGCCGTACGTCTTGTGCAAATCAGCAGTTTTCAAAACACCAAACTTTCAACGGCTGTTTTATCTTAACGATGATTTTATGCATTGGACGTTTTGTTAAAGGTTCTGGCTACAATAATAACAGCCGCACGGATCGATCAACCATAATAATTCCGCTGTGAGAAAGGGATAGTGCTATTCGTCCTGTATAGCTCCGTGTCTCTCATACCGGAATTATGATGATTTTAAGACGTCATGGTAGGGCCTGGTTACTAAGGCTACTTACTACTATTGGTTACATAGGTTACTTCTAGGCAAGCGTGCTTTATCGTCGACCACATCATCGCCTATGATCAGGTATCTTCTTTAGATATACAGGGTGTAACGGTTTTTTTTTTTTTTTTTTTTTTTTTTTGGGGGGTGGGAAATCATCTAATGACTCTTTCCGCTCTGGGGTGGAGCGGAAGGGCGTGTCAGACTCTTACTGACTAAAACCCACCCCTGTTCCTCCCTGCCCTACGCGCCCGGGGGCGAGGTAACTCTTTCGAATTTATCCTCCACCCCCGGGCAGAGGGTGTAACGGTAACGGTAAGGTGTGGTCATATTTTAAGAACTGCATCTGCCCATCAATATGAACAACTTTCCTCAAGAAAATCTGAAGAAATTCTAAAAAAAAATTTTACCTCCCATACAAATATTGATCAGCTGATGATAACTTTGTATGGAAAGTCCAATTTTTTTTTTGGGAATTTTCAATTTTTTCCTCGAGAAAGTTGTTCATTTCCATGGGCAGAACCGGCTCTTAAAATATGACCACACCTTTCCGTTACACCATGTATAAAAGGAGAAACTGACTGACTGACATATCAATGCACAGCCGAAACTACTGGGACTAAGAACGTGAAATTTTGCACACAGGAGCATTAAGGGACTTTTGGAAATTCATCCCCTAAGTGGTTAAAGTGAGGGTTGAAAGTTTTTATGTAGTAGGTACTAATTCGCGAAGGCGCATGCTCCGTTTCACGCGTGTTCCGTTTTTTCATTCCTACTTTTGGAACCCTAAAAAAGTTCAAGGTAAGCAACGCTTGCCGAGGTCTATCTGTGGATGGGGATGTATCTCAACATAACGAAGTTCCTCCTTGCCTCGAAAAGCATGTTAACCTGTTGATCTGCTAGTTTTAACAGTAGTTACCGACAGTCAGGAGTTAGGATATCAGTCTTGCTATTGGGTATCATGTTAGGAAATAGCTAGCCTATTACTAAAAAATATAATAAGTTCGTCAGTTAGATTACCAAAAAGTTTTTTTCATTTGTCACGTAAACCAAAAATGAGGACAAAATTTCGCGTGACGTCACTCCTCGATACATTTTGTAGCGTTTTGTGACGTAACAAGCCTCCACTCCTGAATTTTGATGCGTTTTATCTTTGTAATTTTTTTTTTGGTCAAATAAAGCAAAAACTACGTGTCCAATATTTTTTGATAATCTTTTACGGACTTAATATAATTATTATTTGTATACCCATGAAATATCCCTATAACTGGGTTGTGGAGGACAGATAGGTAGTCGCTCCAGGTAAAATACTGGTATTCAGCTGCATCCTGTTAGACTGGAAGCCGACCCCAACATGTTTGTGATAAGGATAGGCAGATAGATTCAACCGTTGTAATCAAGTTCGATGTCAGAAAACTTGGCCTAAAACCACAAAACACCCAAGTGCTTGATTGAATTTCCAGATCAACCAGACTATGATTTAAGTTCCCGAAGAGATTTCAACGATTAGGTTACTAACCACCCAGAGCGGGTGACAAACTTTTACTGACTAAAACCGACCCCTGTTCTTTCCTTGCCTGAGTGCCCAGAGAGCCCTGTCAGGAATTTATCAGTGACCCCTTGGCATGCATGCATCGGCCATGACGGGCCTCGTCAGTGGTTGCTGACAACTCTTTAAGGCGCGCGTGGAACATTATGCGCCGTCGACTCCTGGTGCTGATCGGACGGCGAATTACCTATTACTTGCCGTCCACAAGCTCGCGTCTACGGTAGCCGGAGATCGTCTCGCGACCCCCGACGCCCAGGGCGTCTCCTGCGGCGGCTGTGGCTGGGGCGTTCCGTCAAATCATTCGCGAGCATTACTGCTTTGCAGAAGGAGGAGACTGGTTCCCATTCCCTCTCGTTCTGTACCATGGACCTGGCCTGGACCAGGGCCGGGCACGAGACGTCGCTGCCGCCGATCGCTTCCACGAGGACACGGTGGTTTTCCGCCCAAGCGGGGCAGATCTCCACCGTATGCTCCACCGTGTCCTCTGGGCGATCCGCGCAATGGTGACACCCGGGCGTTTCCTCCAGCCTTATTCGACACAGGAACCTCCAGAAACAGCCGTGTGGCGCCTCTCCAGCCACTCCTCAAAGAAGGGCACTACCGTCGCTCTCTGCATGTCAACTGATAAAAAGCCCTGGGCTTAGTAAAGTAAAAAAAAGAAAAAGGAAAAATTTAAGCTACAATTTAATAAAATAAAAATGCATGTATAGTTGTGACGCATACAGTAATCGTTAGAATAATAATAAAAAAAAACAATTAATTTAAAAACCAGAAATTTTAGTTCTCAAATATTATTTTCAAAAAAACTTGTTTACAAAAAAATAGAACTAACTTCCAAAAAAGTGCAAAATAACTTTAATTTCGGAAATCGGTATTCCTGGTTTTGGCATTTTCGTTTTTTGACAACGACTTCTGAAATTAAAGGTATTTTGCACTTTTTTCGGGTTTTAATTTTTTGTAAAAAAGTTTTTTTTTTTAATTTTTTGTTGTGGTACCCCATTAAGCTGTGTTAACAATTCATAGACATACGATAGCAGCAATCGCGGTTGATTTGCTGTCAATTTTTGAAGAGTTCCGTTGTTTGTCTCCGAAACCCATCATCAGATCTATATGAAATTTAAATCGGACTATTTCGGAACAAACCCCTTTCGAACAAAAAAAGAATTTTGCTAATCCGTCAACATATGACGGAGTTATGCCTGAACATACATAAAAAAAAGAAAAATATACAAACATCCGAATTGATAACCTCCTTCTTTTTGAAGTCGGTTAATAAAAACTTTATGCTTATCTTGCTGATATACATATACAAATGACCATTTCGGTGTCTTAATAGATACTACTACCAGAGCCTTGTGGGTTATTAGCTTATTTGAGAAGATATTAGACCTAATAAAATTAGTGCATAGTCGACCGCACGTTGACGTCGTGGATGGCAACACTATCTCCAAGAGCCTGCCTTAGCGTACCGTGCTCTACGACGTTTCAAAAGAATAAGAGATCACTGTATACTGGTTTTGTACCCACTGACGCGTGGCCTGCTGTACCTACCACCATACCTAACTTTTATATCAGCCGTAAAACAAAGTAGCGGTGTTCAGGTTTAAAGAGTATGTATTGTGGTTGAACTTGGGATTATAGCTCATCTGCGGTCTCTTTGGTTAGTACCTTTTTATTTATTCCGGGGGGAACCTTCAAAAGCCGCCTGGACTTTTAGGGAACAAAGACCAGGGAGTGTCGGTTTTTACCTTATTAAAACCACCCGGGTTGCCATGCCGAGCCTGCACCCGCGACTAACCAAAAGATTGCTTAGCTTCAATAAAAGTAACCTCAAAATAATTATAGGGGCAGTCACGGGCCACTGTCTCTTAAACAAACATCTTTTCAATCTAGACATCACGGACAGCCCTCTCTGCAGAGGATGTTTTGACGCCAAAGAATCAGCCGCTCACATTATCCTGGAATACGAGGCCGTGGCTGCCCGACGTGCACAAATCCTCGGAACAGTGAGGTCGTTCCGCAAAGCTTCTGGTTGGAGTTAGGCTGACTATGTTAGCCGGGACCCCCACGTACAAAGAACCAAATGAGAGTCTAAGTGTGGACAAAGGAGTCCCTTTACTACTACTACTAACCACCCCGATGATCACCCTCAGCACATGGAAGAGGGCCCCAAGACCTGTTAAAAGAACACTCTGGAACCAGAAGGGGTTCAACGCCTGGTAGGAAACAACCCTGAGGAGACTCTAAAGGGGTCTCCCCTGAACATCGCAGTGCACGGTGGCATGTGATCACTGTGCTACCGACCTTCTTGAGGTCATTCGGTGGGCGAACAATGTCTCTACTCTGAGCACCCGTGATCCCAGAGTTCCACCAGCCCTGGTGCAGGTGGGGTTTCGGCGTTTTAGATGTCGAAGCGGTTGCCTCCTCAACGCTTTCTTCTCCGAGCGAGGTCGGCCCTCTCACGATCCCGTTCGGCGGCCTTGCTAGACCATTACTGTCTCACAGAAGGAGGCCATTTTCCTCCAGTTTTCTGTCTCCGCCAGCCCAGCAGTCACTACTGCTTTGCTGCTTTGCTCCTACCTAATGTAGGTTAGGTGACCACTTATCATGCATCCGATGGGTTTGCTACAGAATCAAATGCAGCACAAGAAAATGTACCAATATATTTTGGATCCTGGCACACTGAGGCGTTCAAACTGGTACGAATAGTCGTGTCTCCATTTCAGAGTTTTGAAAAATACATTTTTTAATTCACGGCGTAGCTCAGGGGAGTGTACTTGGTCCGTTGTTATTCCTATGCTAAAGTAATGATATTCCAAGAACCATTGATTATCATGATGAACCTTGAACCTTTTAATGTCCCCACTGTTGGAGCACAAGCCTCCTCTCTGTGAGAGGAACCATTAATCACCTCACTCTATTCGCTGATACTTGCCTCAAGTTTTATTAAAAAAAAAAAATGTTATGAAATTGACTAATTGCTTAAGCTTAATTTATCCAATTGTCAACCAACAAAAAGTTAAAAAAAAAATTTGGAAAACCAAAATCTTTTGGTCAACAAGATGCTTATAGTATGAAAATTTGAAGACTTCATCTCCAATTGTTTGTCTGTAATCTGAGAATCAATTATATTTTTAAGATTTTTTTTTTTACAATAAAACTACTTCCCAAAACTGACTAAACAACATTTTAATCTAACCAAAAGGTTAGATTAGCACATGACATTAAAAACTTACAACGTGAGTTTTCTGATCAAAAGTCAAGTGTTTAATAAAAAACTCAATAATAATAATTGCTTTGCACAATGATATAAGCAAGGTTACTAAAATTACCACCATCCTTACTGCCCGGGTCAGCTTCCAGTGTAACTGATTACAAATGTATAGGATGTAGCTGAATAACAAAATACTGCGGAGCGAGTGTCTACCTGACCTCCACAACCGAGTAACTGGGCAACAAGTTACCAAGACTGGTGTCAGATTTTCCCTGGTTTCTGACTACCCGTAGCAAATTTTTGGGACATGCCCATCACACTATTCCCAAGCACTGCAACGCCAGAAAAACGCCAAGACAATGAAGCTCGACGAGTCTCGGAAAAACGATTAAACTGTCTTGGGTCCCACAACGAAATTAATCCGAAAAGACCAGCGGAGGAGTATAAAAAACCGTAACGTCTGTCAAAGATCTAAAATAACAGCCGGGATCATTCCGAGGCACGGAGGTATCTCGGTATGTTAAGATGGATACCCATCCACACACCAACCTCGAACCTTAAAGATCAACTCGTGCGGGTGCTATTACTTAGTTATAGAACTAGTAGTGGATAAATATTTGTTAAGGTTTTTTGTATGTTTTTTTTTATAACTAAAGATTTAATTACTTGCTTATTTTCAGTACCTACTGTGTAGTGTAGGTAGGTATACAATATTAGCCGTGTCCTCGTGGATGCGATAGGCGGCAGCAACCTCTTGCGCCCGGCCCTGGTTCAGGCCATGGTACGCAGCGAGAGTTCACGCGTGCCTCAAAGAGACGTTTGTCAGCCACCACTGACGGAGCCCATCATGGCCGGTGCCTGCATGCCTAGGGGTAGTGGATAAATTCGTAACAGAGTTACCGCTCCGCTGGGCACTCAGGCAAGGAACAGGGGTGGGTTTTAGTCTGTAAGAGTCTGACACGCCCCTCCCGCTCCACAGAGCGAGAGAAGCACAGGATGATTTCCAACCCCAAAAAAAGGTATACAGTTTTTGTACGCCTCGTAAAGCAGCACATAGATCATTTATTAATAAATAAAACCATGTATCACACATTGTACCTATGTGTCACAAATAAATATACTTGTACTTGGACTTAATAATCTTTGAAACGAGTGCCGCATCCCGCACGGGATTTGCCTCAGCAGCGTGGAAAAGCTTTAGGCCGCAGACACGAAGTCAGCCGCCGCGGGGCGGGGCGGCTACACACCGGCTAGATTGGTGCACATCACTCGTACGCCATCTCCCCGCTGCCTTCGAGGCCATCAGGTGTAGCATGACCAATTCTATCTCTATTAGATTATAAGAATAGACAAAGTTCTTTTTATCTAACTTGACATATTTTCTGCCCGAGCATAATGCTTTACATTGTAGACTTTTGTCGACGGAATAATAGAAACATTTCTTCTCTTCAGTTTTAACATCGCCATGCTTAGGACACTAGAAATCTTTCTACAATCTGTCATTTTGTCTATTCTTCCGTCGACAAAACCTGTTTCTATGGTGGTCATGTTTTTTTTTTTTTTTCGTGGTTTGGGAAATCATCCAATGACATCTCCCGTTCTGGGTGGAGAGGGAGGGAGTGTCAGACTCTTTCTAACTAAAACCCACCCCTATTCCTTCCCTGTCCTGAGTGCCCAGGGGCGAGGTAACTCTGTTTCGAATTTAACCTCAACCCCTGGGCAGGCATCGGCCATGACGGGCCCCGTCATTATTGCTGACAACTCTTTGAGGCGCGCGTCGAACACTACGCGCCGTCGACTCTCGGGCCTGGTGCTGATCGGACGGCGAGTTACCCATTACTCGCCGTCCGCAGGCCTGAGTAAAATCTGTTGCTATGGTGGTCATGCTACGCGTGTAGTTCCATATTATAAATCTGTGTGTATGTCCACGGCCTTAGGCAAGTATGTAAACTCGTGGAAACTTTTTTTAAAACACGACCATGATGATGAACACTTCACCTTGATTTGGTATTATAGATAATAAATGACTTGTTACCATAATACGAATATCTAGATCCGTCGGCCGTCAGTATTCAGTAATTTTATTAATAATATTAATGAATGCATTCTTTGGGTAAATAAACGGGTTTATTCGCCTGATGAATATTGTTATGATCAGTATCTACATATTTGTCGGAAAATTTCATAGTGATAAAAGGTATTATTAGAAAATCTGCCAAACTCAATAAAATGATGTTGATGTAGCTCTAGCTGCGGCGTTGATGAAGCATGGGTTCGATATTTGAAATTTTGAAGAGTAATTCGAATAATTAATAATTAGTTTTAAAAGTTTTAAAGGAGATGCTGCGGCCGCACGGGTCGCTCCATCAGCTTAAGCTACGCTTGCCGGGGTTGGTCCATGGATGGGTGACCATCTTTACATACCGAGACTCCTCCGTGCCTAGAAAAGCACGTTAAGCCGTTGGTCCCGGCTGTCAATCTTGGCTCTTTGACAGTCGTCACGGGTCGGGCTTTTAATTCCCCCCCCCCACTACTGGGGCACAGGGCTCCTCTCTCTGTGAGAGGGTGTGGACCATAATCCACCACGCGGACCCAATGCGGATTGGATTAACCATATGCTTAGATTAAACACTGATTAGCAGATTAATCAAGATAACATACCTCACATTCATCAAATTCAACTGTATATAGGACCAAACCTCCTTTAAACGATTAGTCAGAACTTTACCACCCACATCTAGTTTTCTTCTGGGAAGAAAATGTTGAAATAAGAACCTGCTAATTAGTGATGTTTCACGGGTTAAATTAATCACATGTTAGTTTGACCGCTATGCTGTTTGTGGCACCGTAGCTCTTAAACGAGTGAACCGATTTGAATGCGATTTTTTTTATTAGAAAGAAAATTTTCTAGCGATGGTTCTTAGACACGTTTTATCAAAATTGGTTCAGACGTTCCAAGGTCATCAGCTCTTTTGTGTTTTTTAACCTTTATAGTCCCGATGACAACCCGGGCTGTCACCGGGCTTCTTCGACAACCCAAGGTTAACGTTTGCTTGGAAAAAAATTTAACCTCTTAGGATCCGAAACTCAACTGAGTCTGAAAACAAAAAAAAACCAGCCTCCTACCTCTTAAGATCCGCGGACAAACCCGGGTTGTCGAAGAAGCCCGATGACAACCCGGGTTGTCATCGGGACTATAAGGGTTAAATGTATGCTTTTCTTTTAGGCGTTGAAAGTTTTTAAGTTTTTAATTTAATGTGACTTGTTATAAATAAGTTTCATTAAGTCAAATGGTTACAAAATAATAACATAAATTCATCCTAAAAAATAGCATCATTTCGTAAGGTAGATCCAAAATAATTAAAACGGAAAACGAAGGGTTACCATTAAAATTCAATGCCTAGCCTTTTCCCTACTATCTTGGGGTCGGCTTCCAGTCTAACCGGATGCTGCTGAATACCAGTATTTTACATGGAGCGATTGCCTATCTAACTTCTACTGGGTTATACGATACCCCTTGGTAAGACTAGATGTCAGACTTTCGGGGTTTTTACAACCCGTAACGACTGTCAAAGATGTAGATCTTTGACAGCCGTTACGGATTGACAACCGGTCTCGGTATGTAAAGATGGTCACCCATCCTCGGACCAACCCCAGCAAGCGTAGCTTAACCTGATGGATCGACCCGTGCGGCTGTTATTAATTTAGCCACGAGCTACCGCTTACCATTATGAACTATTATTTTAGTTGCGGGTATTATGAGCAAAGCCCAAATTGATGGCACAACAATTTCATGAAATTATTATAATTTGTGGCATCAATAATATGATGAAAGCCATGTTCAATAGAACGTAATAACCGATTTAATAATGGGAATGACTTTGCTATGTAAGGTCTAAGTATTATAAATCATCCCAGTATTAATATAATTAAGTAAGAACTTTGTTTTACGAAGAGAAAAATTACTTGAATTTAGGCATTCTTAACATCCTCTGTGCACCCACACAGTTCAATTTCGTCAAAAAAATATTGGTTTTTAGAGTCAAATGATCACTGTGCTTTTGTTAACATGTTTGGCACAGGCGAGTTTTAATAATCATTCCTATTGTCTTGGGTCCTCCAAGAAAGTTTAATCGTTTTTCCGGGACTCGTCGAGCTTCATTGCCTCGGGGTTTTTCTGGTGGCCGCTACTGTTGATTCTGGCTTTCAGGAGTAGCAGTGGCTAGGCATAGTGTGGTATTTCCCAATAAAAACAAAAAAACTTTTTTTAAATATTGATTGGCACGCGTTTGATGACTATCTCACCTGATGGTACGCGATGATGTGGTCGAAGATGGAGCACGCTTGCCTAGAAGTAACCTATGCACTCTTGACTTAAAGACTCCCAGGATGTAGCTATCAGGAGACATAGGACTCTGGCAGGGCATTCCACTCCTTAGTTGTACCTACGCACAATGAATGCTTATCGGTAGGCTAACACCTTAAGATAAATAAAAATCTCGACCAGCGATATAGGTAGCTTTAAAGTACTTAGCTTGAATGATAGGTAACCTCTACGTAGCCCTTCTTGGAATTCAAACGTGACGATGTAATAAGAAATGTCAAGAACACTCAGTGGTAGGCAATTGACTCATTGTCCACCCAAATAATGGACATAAAGGTTTCTTTTGATAGACTAGTTAACCTTCAAAGTTCTATAAGACTCATTACCCGTACGTACCGGTACCGGGTATACGGGGGGGTGAATAGGAACGAAGGGGTGAATAGAAACAGAACTTTGATCAGAATTTTTACTATGATAATATCCTAATATTGGTTTCTAGTAAAGCATTGGTTTATATTTTATAAAAAATCATAAATAAATCGGAGTACTTCAATTCGACAAGCAGTGGCAGCCCAGTGGTATTGGCCGCGAGTTATAAGTTGTAGGTCATGAGTAAAATGGTAACACTGACTTTGAACTTTTGAGTGACCGTTGCGTGATGGTTGAGTGGCTCCCGGTTAGGAAATTTATTCGATTGTCATCGTGAAAGATGACTAATTCATCGTAGATAAGATTCACGGTTAGATGATAGTCATTGATTTTGTTTGAGTAACGAGAGCAGTGGTTGCCTTATATTACAAGTTGTAGGTCGTGAGTTAAAAACCAAGCAGGCGCTTTACATTGTGTAAATTATTTCTTCACCACTGCTTCAAAAAACGGTGAAGGAAAACATTGTGAGGAAACCGTCATGTCGTAGAACCAAAAATTAGAAGACATGTGACATCCACCAATCCCCATTGGGCCCAAGTGGGGGATTACATTCCATACCCTCCCAAAGTAAGGAGGCCTGTGCCCCAGAAGTGGGGGCATTAAAAGGCTGATGATGATGATGACTTAAATGTTACAAACAATTTCTAAATAACGTGAAAAACCTCTTCAAAGTTTTGTTTCTATTCACCCCGGTGTTCCCCCGTTTGACGGTAGGTGTTAGGTTGATAGCTTATTTTCTAAGAAAAAGAGGATATTTCATTTTAATAAAGCTGTGGTGACCCAGTGGTAACGACCCAGATTATCGTGTCGCGGGTCGTAGATTCAAATCAAGGCAGGCACTTTACCCTGTGCAATTTCTTTAATCAACACTCTCTTTCTGGTACACGACGGCGCGGCGCCGCCTTGAGGATGTGGTCGACGTGGAGGATCATATCAGCAGCCTCTGCGGCTGATAGCAGCACTTGACGCTTTACTACATATGACTAGAGCCGAGAGCAAGAACGGTTAACGAAAAACAACGTGAGAAAACGCCTGTGAGAAAGAAAGAAAGAAGAAAGAAAGAAGAAAGAAAGAAAAAAGAAGAAAGAAGAAAGAAATAAAGAAGAAAGAAGAAAGAAAGAGGAAAGAAAGAAAAAAGAAGAAAGAAATAAAGAAGAAAGAAGAAAGAAATAAGAAAGAAAGAAAGAAGAAGGAAAGAAGAAAGAAAAAAGAAAGAAAGAAGAAAGAAAGAAAAAAGAAAGAAAGAAGAAAGAAAATACGTTTATTCGCGGTAAATATGACGCAAAGACAGAAACAACAAAAACAGAAAAGGCTGGGGGAAAACATGCGTCACATCCACGCAAAATGTTTTAGAACCAAAATTTCAATGACGTGTGACCTCCACCAACTCGCACTGGGTCCGCATGGTGGATTATGGCCCACTCGTCAAAGAAAGGAGGTCGGTCTCCTAGCAGTGGGACCCTTATAGACTGATTAAAACATGTATCATGCTCAATGACTACCTACCAAACCCTCATGCTCATCAAAATTTTGTTTTGTAGCGATGACACAACAAAAATATAAGATTTTGATTAAAGTCATCAACGGTGCAAGTAGTTCGTGATAATGAACTATTAGTGATGACTAGACTTTGGACATGACTGGCTGGTTAAGTTGGATGAGTGGGTAAGTCTCGTGACACACCATGATAAGGTCCAATAAACTTATAACTTAGACAAAAAACGAATTCCGTAAGTCCTTTTAGAATTCAACCCGAAGCACCCAGGACCCTTTTTTTTTGGGGGTTGGAAAATCATCCTATGACTTCTCCTGCTCTGGGTCTCCTGTCCCTTCCCTGCCCTGAGTGCCCAGGGGCGCGGTATCTCTGTATCGAATTTAGCCACGACCCCTGGGCTGGCATTGGCCATGACGGGTCCCGTCATGTATTGCTGACAACTCTTTGAGGCGCGCGTGGAACACTACGCGCCGTCGACTCTCGGGCCTGGTGCTGATCGGACGGCGAGCTACGAGTATCCACTACTCGTCTTCCGCAGGCCCGGGTAAAAAATGTGGAACGCTTCCCGATTTCGCGTGTCATCCTAGCGCAGGGGATCGGGACTTCTATGTATCGTTCCAGTTTTAGTATATAAACTGCCGAAGCAAGTACAATTGCTAAGCCTCCACTGTCCGTCCGTCTGTCTGTCAGCGGGCTGTATCTCATGATCCGTAATAGGTAGACAGTTGACATTTTCACAGAATGCGTATTTCTGTTGCCGCTATAACAACAAAAAATAAACATAAATAAATAAATAAACCCTTCATGCGCGAGTCTGAGTCGCACTTGGCCGTTTTTTAAACCGGCTTCCAAAAAGAGGAGGTTATCGATTCGTTTTTTTTTTTTTTTTTTTTGTATGTTACCCGATTCCTCCACAGTTGTGAACCAATTTTCAAAATTCTTTTTTTTATCTGAAAGAATATACTCCCGAGGTGGTCCCATATAAATTTTATCGAAATTGCTTCAGCGCTTTTTGAGAAACTGAACAAAAACGGAAAATACGTGTACCTCGATGACGTTTTGGTGTTTCCAAATGTTTAAATTCATATTGGGGTTTTTAGTTCTGGGGTATAACAACTAAAAAGTGAAAAATAAAAAACTTTTTTACAAAAAAAACAACCGACTTCCAAAAAAAAAAATAAACTAAAAATTTATAAATAACTTTAATTTCGGAAGTCGGTGTCAAATAACGAAGAAGTAAAAATACAAACACCGACTTCCGAAATTAAAGTTATTTATAAATTATTAGTTTATTTTTTTTTCTGGAAGTCGGTAGTTTTTTTTGTAAAAAAGTTTTTTATCTATCTTCTAGATCCAGTGGAACCGAGGGTATCTAAATATTCTGAATAATGGTTTTTTGCTTGATGAAAGATAGCTCACCTTTTCAACCCGGTTTAGTAACCGGATATCCTTGGTACCTACCCTCAACGACTATCAAAGATTTTCTTAATGTCGCTTCTTGTGTGCGCAGTCTTAGTAAAAAACTTTTTATTTTTTTAAAAAAGTAACTTTAATTTCGGAAGTCGGTGTCAAATAACGAAGATATAAAATACAAACACCGACTTCCGAAATTAAATTTATTTTTTAATTTTTAGTGTATTTTTTTTTTGGAAGTCGGTAGTTTTTTTTTTTTTGTAAAAAAGTTTTTTATTTTTCACTTTTTAGTTGTTATACTCCAGAACTATAAACCCCAATAATATAGAACGTGGAATTTAAACATAGTCGTAATTGGAGAACACCAAAACGTCATCTAGGTATACGTATTTTTCCTTTTGGTTCAGTTTTTCAAAGAGCGCTGAAGCAATTTCGATAAAATTTATATGGGACCACCTCGGGAGTATATTCTATCGGATAAAAAAATAATTTTGAAAATCATAGACATACATAAAAAAAATAAAACATACATACCTACAGTCGAACATAGAACCTCCTCGTTTTTCGAAGTCGGTTAATAAAATGATGAACTTTCTAGCACAGCCCCTTTGAATTAATTTACGGGATAATCTTCTAAACATATCCTTAGTGCTCATACCCGAAATAGAAAAAAAAACTCTTGAACTTATTATAAATCCAGCTTGACCCAGCAGTTTAGGCTTTGCGGTGTCTGTCCGTGATATATTTTGTATATATTTTGTTATAAATAACATATACTTACAAGCATTTCCGATTTGGTTTAAAATGTTATCGGAAGTAAAAGTAAATCGTTAAATGCACATTTAGGTTTTCCCATTTAAGTGGCATGTAAATTAAAATAAACCTTTCCTTCATACTTCGATTTCCTTATTTTTAGACTTAAGGCCCTTCTCGCGGTCCAGTGGCGCCCTCATTGAATAAAAAATCGTAGCATAGCACAGAAAATAAATATTAAAAAATCCAACTTGATGTTTGTTACAAAGAGGATAAAGAATTTTTATGTCGTTAAAACAGGTCTCAAAATGTTTCGTATCCAAAGTAGTAGGCAAAACTGTCAGAAACGGCCATTTTTGGCACTTTTGCCTACTACTTTGGATACGAAATATTTTGAGACCTGTTTTAACAACGTAAAAATTCTTTATCCTCTTTGTAACAAACGTCAAGTTGGATTTTTTAATATTTATTTTCTGTGCTATGCTACGATTTTTTATTCAATGAGGGCGCCACTGGACCGCGAGAAGGCCCTTAATTTGTCATATGGTCAATGGACTTGCGATGGTGACGAAATAAGAGGGCGTGGTACTAGTGTGAGAGCAATAGTAGCATATAAGGTAGCCACTTGGAAAGCAGTGGAGGAGCTCGTGGTTTTTTTTTTGTGGAGTGGGAAATCATTCAATGATATCTCCCGCTCTGGGTGGAGCGGGAGGGCGTGTCCGACTCTTACTGACTAAAACCCACCCCTGTTTCTTCCCTGCCTGAGTGCCCAGGAGTGCGATAACTCATATTGAGAATTTATCCGCTACCCCTAGGCATAGGAGCTCGTGGCTAAAGTAATAACAGCCGTACGGGTCGATTCATCAGGTTAAGCTATGCTTGCCGGGGTTGGTCCATGGATGGGACCATCTTTACATACCGAGACTCCTCCGTGCCTCGGAAAACACGTCAAGCCGTTGGTCCCGGCTGTCAATCGTGGATCTTTGGCCCGAAAGTCTGACAACCAGTCTAAACAAAAAAAGAAGGGTCGTCAGAAGGTCGAAAGTCTGACAACCAGTCTTACCAAGGGGTATCGTAGTACCTGGTAACTGGGTTGTGGTGGTCAGATTTTGCAGTAACTCCATGTAAAATACTGGTATTCAGCTGCATCCGGTTAGACTGGAAACCGACCCCAAGATAGTTGGGAAAAGGCTAGGCAGATTGAGTTGGAAAGCAGTGGTGGCCCAGTGGTGTCGTAGGTTGTAGATTTAAATCCAGGCAAAACGGTAAAGGAAAACATCGTGAAGCATCCATAAAATGAGAAAGGCATGTTCTAGAACAAAAAAAACCGGCCAAATGCGAGTTGGACTCGTGCATGAAGGGTTCCGTACCATCGTATAAGATTATACTCGTCTACTTGTTGCCATTATTAAGATCGAGCAAAAAAGGCAAAATTACCACGTTTCAAGTGGGGGAGCCCCCTTTAATTTTTAATTAATTTGTTTTTTATTATTTGTTGTTATAGCGGCAACAAAAATACTCATTCTGTGAAAATTTCAACTGTCTAACTATTACGGATTATGAGATACAGCCCGCTGACAGACAGACTGACTTAGTAATAGGGTCCCGTTGGTTACCCTTCGGGTTCGGTTTTCTAAAAATTGAGGACATGTGACATAAACAACATACACAAATGTGATTATAGGGCCCATTCCCTCTCACAGAGAGAAGGCCTGTGTCCCAGCAGTAGGAACGGTAAAAGGATGAATACCCACACCAACCTTTGCTTATGCAGTGATAACACAGCATAAGCAAAGGTTGAAAGAAAGGAATGGTAGACGAAAACGTGTCAACTTGGGACAAAGCAGGAAGGTGACGATATTCTATGAACTCGCGATGACAGACGAAGACGAATAGTTATATAATTAACTGTTATTGGTTTGAAGATTTACGATAGCATAAACATTAAAATTAACCAGTTATAAATTTGCATAGTTTGAACAAAATAAATCTCTTGTATGACTTTCAGACGTCTTTGGGTTTTTCGTTTAAGTTTTGATTCAAGATTATAATAGTAGTTTTTGTTCCTTAGAGATTTTTTGTTGAATTTCATGATTGTGTACAAGGTGTGAGATAAGTTAAGCGAACATGAATAAAACTGAGGTCGATGGCATAGATACCTTTTTAGGGTTTCGTACCCGAAGGGTAACCAACGGGCATTACGAATTGACCTTTGCGGATATTATGACGGATTGACCTTTGCGGCTCCAGCCGCGAGCTCCTCAAATGTTCAAAAATTGATCAAAGTGTAGGTAACGGACATACGTGCTCATATTGGAACGAAGTTCCTTATCGCGCGTTGTGAAAGGGGGCTAGACGGAAAAAATTCTTACGAAAAGTTGTCACGACACTTTTTTTATTATTATTTCATTTATTCAATTTTATGTACATACAATTTTAAATTTTTAAATATTTAGGTACTTAGAAAAACATAAATAAATACAAAAACATTTAAAAATATAAAAAGTAGTTGCCCACCGGTATCGGGAATAGGGTCCAAGCTACCGGTGGTCAGGGCTCCTGAGAAAGGAATCTCCTAACAATACGCGCCGTGTCCAGGAGTACTGCTTTCTGGATCAAGCCCTTGATCCAACTGCCCAACGAGAGCCTCCTGAGATGTTGGTTGAGGCTCTTGGCTATTAAGCCATTGGCCGTCACGACTATCGGCACAATGACTGCTGTATCCACCTCCCACATGTCGACAATCTCGCGAGCCAGATCAAGATACTTTGTTTTTTTATCTTTCTCAGCCTTCACGAGGTTCTCGTCATGAGGGACAGCTATATCAACAATCATTGTGCGACGCTCTTATCGATCTATCACCACTATGTCAGGCTTATTGGCAACAATAGTCCTATCAGTGATGATATATCGATCCCAATACAACGTGATATTGCTATTTTCGAGAACTGGGTCGGGCTCATACCTATAGTACGGTACTTCAGATTCCACAAGATTGTATTTAAGAGCAAGTTGCTGGTGGATAATCCTGGCTACAAGGTTGTGTCTGTGCAAATAGTCTCCGTTAGCTAGACGAGAACCACCAGAAATAATGTGTCGGATTGATTCCCCGGGCCGGTGGCATGCCCGCAGATGTCAACCGTACCGTCCTTCACAATATTTTTCCGGTAGTTATTCGTCATCATAACTTCGTCCATAATCGCACAGACAAAACCTTCGGTCCCACGGTTCCCACGGATTCCATAATCTCCCCTCGCTTTACATGCATGACTGCACATTTGTCCACACCAAATTCCATTCTGATGGCGCTACTGAAGGTTTCTGTTACCTTCAGTAGCTTCATCAGTTGCAAGTTGTTGGGGGCAAAGAGTTTCAGATCATCCATGTAGAGGAGGTGTGATATGACCTGACCACCTCTTCTCAACCGATAGCCCTGTCCCGAACCCTCCAGTAGTGTACTGAGAGGGTTGAGGGCCAGACAAAACCACAGTGGACTCAGACTGTCGCCCTGGAATATGCCACGCTCGATCCTTATCGGTTCGCTGTTCTCCTGTATCTGACGACATCCTGGATAGTGAAGGACTGTACTCCACTGCCTCATACACGACATCAGGAAGGTGCGCAGAGTTGCATCAACTTTGTACAACTCCAGCACCCTCATGAGCCATGTATGTGGCACCGAGTCATAGGCCTTCTTGTAATCTATCCAACATGTCGACAGATCTCTTCGAGAACGACGAACCTGTTGGCTAATAGCAATATCTATGAGGAGCAGCTCCTTAGTACCACGGGACCCATTCCTACATCCATTCTGGGAGGCTGACATGATACGATTTTTATCAATATGGGTGTTAATTTTAGCTCTCAGAATGGATGTAAGAACTTTATAGACCGTCGGTAAACACGTGATCGGTCTATAATTCTTAGGTTCCGCAGTACTACCTGATTTATGGAGCAGGTGGGTTATTCCTGTCGTAAGAAACTGGGGCAGCGACCCTGACTCTAAGGCAGACTGGAACTGAGCTGCCAAGCGAGCGTGCGACCTTTAAAAAAAAAAATAAAAAAAAAAATAATTTTTTATTACCTTCAGTTGTACAAAAACACTTATCTAAACAATAAACACTTATCTAAACACTATGCAGCGTTACAACTAATAAAAGAAACAGTGTTTTCGATGAACTCTGGCACCCCATGTAAGATTTAACTTGTGTTTAGGGCGCCAGCGTCCTCGCCTATAATTTGAACAAAATATGTCAATAGTTGCAAGACGAGCACAGTATACTACTATTATGACAAATTATTAAGTAATAGTAAACGCAAATATGATGTGACCTATTAAAGTACCTATGTGAGGGTATGTGTGTGTGTTGGGTGAGAGATAAATAACAATAATAATATTAATAAACTTGTATGAAAACATGTATGTCTGTTTAAATATAATTATAAATATATGAATTTATTAGCTACATTAGGTTAAGCGATCGATACACGTAGTAAATCTTCAGTCTTATCGTAACTCAGTGGCAATAGCCACTTTGTGACCTTGGTCTTACATTCATTCAGGCACATGGGAGCAATGGTGCATATTTTATTTATTTTATTATATATATGGCTAGACAGGACATCATAATGACGCTGAGCACCCAATGGCCCAATGGCGCTTTGAAACCATTTGATCCAGAAATTGTGCAGCCCGTCCGGCCCTGGAGATTTCCAGTTAGGCAACGGACGGACTGCACGAGTTACATCTTGGGGGCTGATGGTAATTGCCCCCATTTCTGGTATAAGGTCGCACGCGCGCTCGACCTCTCGAGTCCAATCATCCTCGGTGTGCCTGACAGGCACCGACCAAATGCTGCGCCAGAATGAACTCATAGCGTCATCATCCGGTAGATGTCTATCGAACACACCTTGGTCCGGTCGCTCCCAAGCCCTATAAACCCACCTTTCGTTGCTTTGGAAAGTGCGATTCTGAGTGTACCGCTCCACTCGCCGCTTGTACCGACGAATACGATTTGCCATGCATAGACCTTCTGCTTCAGGAAGTCAATACGCTCTGTGACGCGGTTCAGATAATCTCGGGAAATAATATCAGTCCCCGAGAACGCCCGCCTCACGAAACGCATCACCCTAGGGCGAATGTTGCCCTCCCTGAAGCAGATAAGCTTGCCGATGAGTGCTTTAGCCTCACCAATACGACGCTCAATCCTACACTGCCAAGCTGGTACAGCAGGTCGTGTAGCTCTGTCACAATTTGTGAACTTGACGTGAGCTACACGACATGCCGCTGCAGCTGCGCAGTATAAGATTGAGTGGGTATCGGCAAGGTCTTTGCTGCTATCAAAACAATTCGATAGCTGCGAATCTAGAGCACACACCAGCGCTTTATTTTTCTTATGCATGGGCAAACGAGGTAGACGAGGTCTAAGCCCAGGCGGTGTGGAGCGGTGCTCCCGGAATGCATCCTCCAAAGCGCTCCTCAATCATTCATTGCATTGAGTACTGCGTCATCATCATCCTCACCAACGTGGTCGGGTCGCGGTGGAGCACTGGGTTGCAGTTGCACCGCGGCCGGTGGCGAAACAGGTGAGACACATAATTTATTATTATTATTATTTATTTTTCTACAGTCGGATAACAGAAATCCATAGTGTTAGTAAATAAATTAGAGTTTAAGAAACATTCTACACAGAAGATTAACGTACGCTCATCCTCTCCATAAAATGCCTCATAAACGGGGAAAACACACTCTCGGCCACTGTTTTCAGAATTTTTTTTTTTGCTATAGTAAAAAAAAAAATTTTTATTACAATTACTTTTGTTATAGTTGTTGTTATTGCTAAAGAGTTGAGTTGAGTTGAGTTGAGTTGAGTTGAGCTGAGCTGAGCTGAGCTGAGCTGAGCTGAGCTGAGCTTAGCTGATCTGAGCTGAGCTGAGCTGAGCTGAGCTGAGCTGCGATGAGATGAGATGAGATGAGATGAGATGATGAAGTATAACTTCTTACGTGCGTGCGCGTGTGCGTAGTTAATAATAAAAAAAATATTATAAATTAAAAAAAATAAAATTATATTACAATTCCTTCACTAATTAATCGAAAGGAACTTCGTTCCATCCGGGTGTCCCTTGACACCTCTCAAGTTTTTTTAATACAGGGTGTAGGTAACGGACATGGTCATATTTTAAATATCGCTTCAACCCATGGGAATTAAAGACTTTCTTCCACAAAGTCGTGGTCAATTCGGTAAAAAAATTTTGAACCTCCTGTACTATGGGCTTTTCGTACAAAGTTGTTTGAAACAACTTTGTACGAAAAGCCCATTTTTTGTTTTGGAGTATTTTCTATGATTTCCTTAACTTATTTTTTTTAGGTAGCTAATACATTTCTTTAAATTCACTGAAGAAAGCTTATTCTTATTCCAACCTATAAAGGCGGAGATTTCTTGATAACGGTCCAAAAGGTGGATTTTTAAAGCAGTGTTTAAGAGACAAACAGTAAATAGTTTTGACAAATAAATAAAATATACCTAATATTTTCAAGTCCTTTTTATATACAGTGATCTAACTCAAAATGTAATTTAATATACTTAAATGCATCAAAAAAATCTGACATACCTCTTAATTATCTTTAAAAGCAGTTTATACCTGCATTAACAATTATAAATATAATAAAAAATATACCATACAATTTTAAATGCTAATGCATTCAGTGATGGATTATTTATCACAAAATATTAGTAAATCAATAAAATACTTCTTATTTTGCAATAAATTGTGAGCATTGTGTCGTAACGCATCTCTTTCTTTTCTATGTAGTCCGAGAGTGACCGCGCTTTAAGTTATGTCTCGGCCTTAAGGTGAATGCTCCAGGGTAGATTTAAATTTTCTTACGTTTTTTTCAATTTGCAGGTCAGTGTCAGGTTGTATCTTGGTCAACATTTGATTCTCGGCCGTAGCAGGTACGTATTTATAGAATTATAATAATTCAAATCATCAATACATCTCTCTCAGTTTATTCTATTCTATTCTATTCTAACTCTCTAAATTTGATTCGCGGGCGTAGCAAGTATGTATTTACATAGTTGCTACGCTCGCGAATCAAATTTTGACTTAGATACAACCTGACACTGACCTGAAATCATCCAATGACTTCTCCCGCTCTGGGTGGAGCGGGAGGGCGTGTCAGACTCTTACTGACTAAAACCCACCCGTTTCTTCCCTGCCTGAGTGCCCAGGGGTGCGGTAACTCATGTTGAGAATTTATCCGCTTCCTCTAGGCATGCAGGCACCGGCCACGATGGGCCCCGTCAGTGGTGGCTGACAACATCTCTTTAACACTACGCGCCGTCGAATCACGGGCCTGGTGCAGATCGGACGGCGAGCTACATGCTCCACCGTGTCCTCTGGGCGATCCGCGCAGTGATAACACCCGGGCGTTTCCTCCCCCGAAACAACCATTTCCGTGAATTTCGCAACCAAACCATGCAGCGAAATTCAAATTTTCTTACGTTTTTTGCAATTAGCAGGTCAGTGTCAGGTTGTATCTTGGTTAAAATATGTTCTGTGGCTGTAGCAAGTATGTATTAATAGGATTATAATCATTGAAATCATCAATACAACTCTTTCAGTTAGAATTGATGTCAAATGTAGTATTTCATGAAATCATGACATTTGGCATAAATTTTTTCAAACGTCGGGTACGTAATTAACTTTTAATTTTTACCGGACAGTCAGCACCGGCTACTAGTCAACCGGCACGTGTAAAATGGCACTAAGCCCACCCTTTGTTACATGTTATTTATCAACTTTTTGAAAAATTTAGTAGGTACTTATCTTCTTACTAGTTCATTAAAGAATCGCGTCGTGTTATTATTTTATTGTTCTGAATATGTGGAAACGACCTATTCTAAATTTATAGTACCTGTAGAACAACTGCCATTTAAAATGGAGGTAATAGATGATGTAGGCAAATGTTTTCATATGCAGAAATTATTATCATCAAAACTCAAAACCGCCACCCAAAATTGGAGTTCAATGAAAAGTCAACCTTATGCTGGACACTATAAAGTGTTGTTTTTGATACCATTTACGTAGTAGGTATTGCCGTGCCTTAAAACACGCGTGTATAAATATTCCGTATTCTATTTATTAGAACGCGATTTAAAAAAATTCAAAATTTACGTTCTTCCTTGTAGCGACAAGGTTATTTTTTATTTTTTGCGACGCATTGTGACATAATCGCGGAATCAAATCTGTCCAATGAAAACGTTTCTGATTATGTTTCTTCGTCACTTGACACTGACTTCCGAAATTAAGGATAATTTGTATTTTTTTTGGAAGTTGATTGTATTTTTTTTTTGTAAAAATGATTTTTATTTTTCACTTTTTTTTGTTGTATCCAATAACTAAAACTAAATAGTAAAGTTATGCCTGAATTTATAGTCTAGACATGGTATTTGAACATAATTGGTGAAATTAGGGTGTATCAGGGTAAACTGTACAAATCTGTGTAACCACACCTTCAGAGCGTATCAGCGTCATGATAAGTTATGAAGTGAGGTAAATAATAAACAGACATGCTAGCTATGCTACATGATTGCAGCAATTCCGGAAGGTTTACTATCATTTATTGAAGAGTTCCATTGATTACCTCCGAAGTTATTCTTGGAAAACAAAAAAAGACTTTTTCTAATCAGTCCGGGCGTCTTAGAGTAATGGGGAACATACATAAAAAATAAAATCTTCCGACAAATTGTTAACCTCCTTCTTTTTGAAGTTCGGTTAAAAATAGGATAATCAAATGGTACCTACTTAGACTTGGTCTAAAATAAACTGTACTGTGTGTGTGTGTATACTGTGTGTGTGTGTGTGTACTGTGTGTGTGTGTGTGTGTACTGTGTGTGTGTGTATCTGCCTAGCCTTTTATCCAACTATATCCATCAACCCAGTTCAGACTGAATGCGATTGATCTAAGTAAAAATCTCTTGCTAAAATAGAATTCTCACAAACATGCAAGGATCATTGCTTATGTTCACAGGTATCAAGAATTGCCTCATTTTTTTTGAGAAACCATTGTATGATTGCCCACGCCCACAGAAAAAAAAAACTGCCCCCCTTTTTTAGCCATATTACTTTTCTATTATCGCTTACGCTAACGCTTAGTACAAAACGTACGGCAATGACATTACCTGCATTGTCTACCTAATTGCGATAACGATGTCGATTGACCACGTGACTTAAGGGTCTATTACCGGCCAAGTGGCGCCCTCATTGAATAAAAAATCGTAGCATAGCATAGAAAATAAATATTAAAGAATCCAACGTCTCGTCCAAAATAGTAGGCAAAAGTACCAAAAACGGCCGTTTCTGACACTTTTGCCTACTACTTTGGATACGAAACATTCTGAGACTTGTTTTAACAACATAAAAATACTTTATCGTCTTTGTAACAAACGTGACGTTGGATTCTGATATCCCGGAGGTCGTGGGTTCGATTCCCACCCAGAACAAATGTTTGTGTAATGAGCAAGATCATTTGTTCTGTGTCTGGGTGTAATTTATCTATAATATTTATGTATTTAGAAATATATAAGTATGTTTATCAGTTGTCTAGTACCCATAACACAAGCTCTGCTTAGTTTGGGACTAGATGGCGTTGTGTGATAGTTGTGGAGTATTATTATTATGTTTATTTATTTTTATAGACATATTATTTACATTTTTAAATATTTAAATATAAAGGATAAAAAAAAATTTAAAAATATAAAAAATAGTATCCCACCGGTATCGGGAACAGGGTCCAAGCTACCGGCCTGACAATGCGAGCCGAGTCCAGAAGTACTGCTTTCTGAATCAAGCCCTTGATCCAGCCGCCTAACGAGAGTCTCCTGAGGTGTTGGTCGAGGCTCGTGGCTATTAAGCCATTGGCTGACACGACTATCGGTACAATGATCGCTGAGTCCACTTATTATTATTATTATTCTTTAATATTTATTTTATAAGCTATGCTACGATTTTTTATTCAATGAGGGCGCTACTTGGCCGGTAGTAGTGCCTTAACGCGGCATATATCAATCCCATACATTTTAGTCTCTTCTAACTTCGTTATCGTGTTTAGATTGTTACTTTGTCTAAGCCCCCTGCTGCGTAAAGTCACGTGACACTTCACTACGCAGCCCCCCTAGCCATATTACTTTTCTATTATCGTTTACGCTAACGCTTAGTACAAAATGTATGTCAATGACATTACCTGCGATAAGTCACGTGACACTTATCTAGGCAGGTAATGTCATTGCCATACATTTTGTACTAAGCGTTAGCAAAGCGATAGCGTAAACGATAATAGAAAAAGTAACACGGCTAGGGGGCTGTCCCCTTAGCCATATTACTTTTCTATTATCGTCGTATTATCTCTGACTAAAATTAAATTGTCCGCCACTTGTAAGCTAGCACACTCTATTATGCCATCAAAAACGGGAAAAACTCAAGCATAAATATTAAACCAAATTAAATAAGCCTCCATACATACCTAACAGGTTTGCCTGCTTACACGTGCAACGGTAGAATCTATCGATAGGGCTGTGATTCAAAGCCACAAGTGATAAACTAGGGCTATCACAGTAAAATCAGTAAACAATTATTATATGAACTCATATAACCTGTCATAAGCTAATTATGGAGAAAGAAAGTCAAGTGTAACATTGGCTTTCGTTCAACACAGCGACCAACGATTCTTATCATCTAAATAGTCGTTGATGGAATAGTATACCTACCTTCGAACAGAGACTAGATTTAACTTTAATTTTAAATTCATTTTAAGGCAGGTCAAGAAAAGAAAGGGGTTGAAGAAAGAAAGAAAACTAATTTATTTGACACACACAGATACACACAATGTAGGTACAATAAAATTAAAAAAAAAAAACAACTTAATTTATAACAATTAGGTACATCGTGTGCCCCGCGGCTGCGCCAAACAGGTCTAGTTCAGCAAAATGCCAGACAACTAGTAGTTGCCTGACGCTGGTTTTCAACTAAACCTAATGTTGAAGTGTACGGATGTGAATCAGGTTATATACAGTTAAATAGATATTTTTTTTTTATATATTAGTATACTTAATAATTTGGCGTTCAGTGATAAATATAACAAATAAAATAAAACAATAAGTTAGTGTTTAAAACAAAAAATAAAATGAAGCAACATGCCATTTTTAACCCACAGGCCTCGCAACTTAGAAGGAAAGCAGGCATTATATGTTTGCAACTTAATTCGCAAACCAATACACACACACACACACCAAATATATTCAACTGCAAATAGGCTCGACATCATATCAGTGAAATGTTCAAGTGAATCAAGTCTAGCTTCCGTTGCGCGTCTATTAAAAGTTGCCGTAAATGTCTTCTAAATGTACCTATTGTGTTTATTGCTCTAATAGGCGGCGGTAGATTATTCCATACTTTGGATGCTGCGTAACGGAAACTCCCTCTAAAAGCTGCTGAACTATGGGGCTGCGAAGAAAGTTGCTGTGAACATTGCCTTCTTCCACATTCTCGTCTTTCAGCGATCCAGCTCAGCTTGTTGTACAGGTAGTCTGGCTTTTGAAATTTAATGACACCGAACAACAGACAGGCCAAGTGCAACTTCCGTCTCGATTTCATTTTAAGAGTAAAATGTTTGTTAAGGAATGGCGTTATGTGGCTTCTAGGAGGAATTTTATAGCAAAACCGAGCACACGCATTTTGAACCCTCTGAATGAGTCGGTCTGTACGAGCTAATAGGCGCGGGCCGTACACCGTGTCTGCATAGTTTAGCCTGGACAAAACAAGACTTTCCACTAGTTGTTCCCGAAGTGTTTCTGATAGGTACGGCCTTATTTTATATAGAATTTTGAGGCGGTAAAAACAGTTTCTAACTGAGTCGGCGACATGCTTTTCGAAACGAAGGTCCTTGTCCATGGTAAGACCTAGGTTCCGCGCTTCATAGACTCTGTCAATTGATTTGCCCATCAGTTCGACCATGAAAGTTGCGGGTAGCTTAGCTAGCTGTTTTCTTGTGCCAAGTACCATGAATTTAGATTTGTTTGGGTTTAGCGACAGACAATTATCTTCTGACCAGGCAGCAATTCTGCGAAGATCTTCGTTTAGGTCTTTTATGGCGCTATCATACTTCTCTGGATCAAATGATACATACAGTTGAACATCATCGGCGTATATATGATACCTGCATTTCTGAAGACATTTAATAATATCAGCGCAGTACAGAATAAAAAGAATAGGCCCTAATATAGAGCCTTGCGGAACTCCCCTTTTTATAGAACTAAGTGCCGATCTAAGAGTGGTGCCGTCCCCCAAACGCAGATCCACAACTTGCTTCCTATCACTGAGGTAGTTACGGAACCATTGAGTAGCGCTAGGGTCGAAGCCGTAATAACTCAGTTTAGATAATAGTAGTTGTATATTTATTGCGTCAAACGCCCGGGAAAAATCGAGCAAAACAAGCAAAGTACACATCCCCTTATCCTGGGCAGACAACACATTATCAGTCACGTCCAGTAAAGCAGTAGATGTACTGCGCTGCTTTCTGAAACCTGATTGTAAATCTGGTAAGATGTGATTCTGTTCCAAGAAAAGTGTTACCTGGTGGCTGACAATTTTCTCCAGTACCTTAGACAGACATGGTAAAATACTAATGGGTCGTACGTCTTTTAGACAAGTCGGATTTGATTTTTTCGGTAAGGGCCTAACGGAGGCAATCTTCCATTGTTCGGGGAATGTAGATGTTGTTATAGAGCGGTTTATAATGTCCGTTATAACGCTTAACGTGTGTGGCAGAGTCAAATCAATCATGTCCAGAGTAATGTTGTCGTAGCCTTCGGCATTACTTGTAAGGTTGGTGATAATACGTGAGATGTCAACCTGCTCCACTGGAGCGATTGAAAAGGATGCTTCGCCATGCCTGCGATTATCATAATAAGTCATGAGAGCCTCACTCGCCACGGCGTTACCCGGGACGGTCAGGAAGTTGTTATTAATTATGTCAGGATCTGTAAAGTGCGACGGAAGGTCTTGTCTTGACTTAGTGGCCTTTAAAGTGGATTTAAGTTTTTTCCATAATAATTTTGGGTTTTTAATTTGATTATTTATGTTATGTTTATAGTACGCCATTTTTTCGTTATATAAGGAACTTACCACTAAAGATTTACTGTTGATTTACTGGTTGCTTATTGTAAAAGCGGATACCGAGACCCACAAACGAGCCATGAACCTTTAGAAGACGGTGGGAAGGAGCATGTAGTTGGTGCTTGTTTCTGGTGGATTTGGTGTATAAATGGATATTTTATCTAATGTATCTAAATTTGCAAAAAATGAATTGAGATGTCACCATGAGAATTCCAATCTCTTTGAAAAGGCTATTTGGTTATATTGCGCGTACACCACGTTTTTGTAAAACAAATATATTTTGTATGTCTGCAGCTTTGACCGTAAAATAGTACATTGTATGCTGAATCAACATCCGACAACCTATAGAGCCAATTTTGGGCGTTTAATTAAGAAAAACCATAAAATTATTATTATTTATGAATCTTGCGGAAATAAAAATATGCCGATAATTTTGATAATGTATTGCCGTGTGTAAAGAAGATTACCGGAGACAGTTTTATACGAGATTCCTGTTTGTTTTGGCATTCTGCGTAAACTCTATAAAGGTGAAGGCAAAAATTAAAAAAATATACATTGAGATTTCTTAAAATAGTTTTGTTCAAATATTGTTGAAGCTTCATCTGGCAGAGCATAATATAGGATGTTTTATTTAATTACTTTCTATCAGCTGATTACCTATTAAAAAAAAACTAATTTGTCTTATCACACTGGCCTTTTAGTTCTTACAGAAGATTATTATTAGGTTTTCCTTAAATACCAATGAGTTTTTTTACGCTATTAATCAAAAACATAATTTATAGGTTACCTGTGTAACCTATGCTCTCTTGGCTTTATCCTGTTTTTAGGGTTCCGTAGCCAAAGGTTCCAAACGGAGCCCCATTACTGCCACTCACGAGTCCGTCTGTCCGTCTGTCTGTCCGTAATCTGTCACACAGGTTTTTAACCGACTTCGAAAAAGAAGGAGGTTCTATGTTCGACTGTGTGTGTATATATATATTTTTTAATGTATGTTCTCTGTCAATTGTGTACCGATTTTCAAAATTCTTTTTTTATCCGAAAGAATATACTTCCGAGGCGGTCCCATATAAATTTTATCGAAATTGCTTTAGCGCTTTTTGAAAAACTGAACAAAAACGAAAAATACGTATACCTCGTAGATTACGTTTTGGTTTTCTCCGATTACGAGTATGTTTAAATTCCACATTCCATGATACGTTGGAGTTTTAAGTTCTGGGGTATAACAACTGTTTGTGTAATGAGCACAATCATTTGTTCTGTGTCTGGGTGTAATTTATCTATAATATGTATGTATTTAGAAATATATAAGTATGTTTATCAGTTGTCTAGTACCCATAACACAAGCTCTGCTTAGCTTGGGACTAGATGGCGTTGTGTGATAGTTGTGGAATATTATTATATATTATTATTATTATTAACTAAAAAGTAAAAAATAAAAACACTTTTTTTATAAAAAAAAAACAACCGACTTCCAAAAAAGAAAATACACTAAAAAATAAAAAATAACTTTAATTTCGGCAGTCAGTAGTTAATAAGAAATAAAATACAACTTCGACTTCCGAAATTAAAGTTATTTTTTAATTTTTAGTGGATTTTCTTTTTTGGAAGTCGGTTGTACAGCCAAATGGTTGGAGCCACAGTCTTTTCACAGTATAAGCATCTTGTTGACCCAAAGCCATACAAATAGTACGGTGTACGGAACCCTCAATGTGCGAAGTCCGACTCGCACTTGGCCGGTTTTTTTTAATTTTTTTGCTAAATTACCTGTTCTTTAAATTCTATAATTTTTATCCTCAATCTAAACATTCCACAATATTATGTAACTTCCTATCTGTAGGTAATACGTTGCAAGCTTAAAACCTGTAGTTTATCCTGCTCTTAGGTAAGTAAACTTACAGGTATGTGGTAATGATCTTGACCAGCTCTGACTCTTGGGAACCTGTTGGAGTTGGTAATGGATGATGGATATAAATAGACAAGCCCTATGCAGGTCGTTGAACGCTAAGGTATACAGGCGTCTAGTGTAAGTAGGTACCTGTACGATTTTTTTGAGTTTGGATGAGGAAAAAACCATAAAATAATTTTTGGATTAAAATGTGTGATACATTTTATTTACTGAGACAATTGTTTTAATGAAATATCAAGGAAAGTGTGGAAAAAAGTTTGGCAAAGAATAAAACATCAGTAATTTGTTCCATACCCGAAGGGTCTAAACTGAGCCCTATTGCTGTCACTCAGCTGTCCGTCTGTCTGTCTGTCCGTCGTCTGTCACAAAATTTTGTTCCGAAGAATTTTTCAACTTCCCATTGAGCTATGAACTTGAAAGGCGATAATGTTTATTATTACGTATATTTCACTAACAAATACCAAAATATTGATTTCGCTGATATGGTACGGAACCCTTTTTTTCTGGGGTTGGGAAATCATCCAATGACATCTCCCGCTCTGGGTGGAGCGAAAGGGCGTGTCAGACTCTTACTGACTAAAACCCACCCCTGTTCCTTCCCTGCCCTGAGTGCCCAGGGGCGCGGTAGCTCTGTTTCGAATTTATCCACAACCCCTGGGCAGGCATCGGTCATGACGGGCGCCGTCATGATTGCTGACAACTCTTTGAGGCGTGCGTGGAACACTACGCGCCGTCGACTCTCGGGGCTGGTGCTGATCGGAAGGCGAGCTACCCACTACTCGCCGTCCGCAGGCGTCCAACGCCCAGGGCGTCTCCTGCGGCGACTGCTACTGAGGGCGTGAGGGCGACTCTGTTGTTGAGCCTCCCTCAGGCGGAACGGCCGCCTCATGGTACGGAACCCTAAATGTGCAAAGTCCGACACGCTCTTGGCCAGTTTTTTGAAGCGTAACTAAAATAATTACAAAAGTATGAGCGCACTATTCATAGGTACTGGAATTGCCAGTATTCCCTCACTGATTGAGATTCCTAAGACCTCCACTATGTTTTGAAATCAGCGTCAGGCACCAGTTGTCTGGCATTCTTGCTGAACTGGACCTATTTGAAGCAACCGATATATACAGGGTGTAACGGAAAGGTGTGGTCATATTTTAGGAATCAGTTCTGCCCATGGATATGAACAACTTTCTCTAAGAAAAAACTGAAAATTCCCAAAAAAAAATTTGTACTTTCCATACAAAGTTCTCATCAGCTGATCAATATTTGTATGGGAGGTAAAATATTTTTTGTGAATTTCCTCAGGTTTTCTTGAAGAAAATTGTTCATATCGATGGGCAGGTGCAGTTCTTAAAATATTACCACACCTTTCCGTTACACCCTGTACATTGCTGTTGTTGTGTGACTATGTTTATTTTTAATTTTTGACTATGTTTGTTTATTTTAGTTGTCTTTTAACTATTTTTAGGGTTCCGAAAGTCCGAATGAAAAAACGGAACCCTAACAGGATCACTCGTGTGTCTGTCTGTCTGTCTGTTCGTCCGTCTGTCACAGCCAATTCGCTCCGAATCTACTGGACCGATAGATTTGAAATTTGGTACACATATGACTATCTATGACCCAAACACGAAAGTACTCGTATACCCAAAATAAATAAATTTGGAATATGGGGGTCACTTTTGGAGTGAAAATCGGAAAATTAAAAAACAAAGTTTTTTAAACTGTGCTGTGCTACATATAAAGGGCACATTGCGAGGGTCTCAAATGTATATTTTTCATAATATTAAAATATATAGTTTTAAAGTTATTCAAGAAAATAGATGATAAATGACCCCCTCTTATCTCTGAAACTACTAAGGCCAAAATTTTGAAAAAAATACTGAAAGTAGTTCTTTACTTTTTTATTATAGGAAAACCTATAAAAATGAGGTAGTTTAAACGGAACCCATTGCGCGCGAGTCCGACTCGCTCTTGGCCGGTTTTTAACCGACTTCAAAAAAAGGAGGAGGTTCTCAATTCGACTGTATTTTTTTTTTTTTTTTTTTTTTTTTTTTTTTTTTTTTTTTTTTTATGTGTGTTACCTCATAACTTCTTACTACGTGAACCGATTTTGAAGATTTTTTTTTTATTTGAAAGCTGTTGCTTCACATTTGGTCCCATTTTAATTTGGTGAAGATCTGATGAAGAACTTCGGAGATACACAATGGGACTCTTCAATAAATGATAGCAGACCTTCCAGAATTGCTGCAATCGCATGTCTGTATATTGTTTTCACTACTTCACAACATTACATCACGCTGATGCACTCTGAAGGGGTATACAGATTTGTACAGTCCACCCTGATACACCCTAATTTCACCAACTACGTTCAAATTCCCTATTTTTGGGGCTATCAATTCGGGCATAACTTTACTATTAATTAAGTTTTAGAATGGGGTAAAACAACTAAAAAGTGAAAAATAAAAAACTTTTTACAAAAAAATACAACCGACTTCCATAAATAATACTAAAAAATGCAAAATAACTTTAATTTCGGAAGTCGGTGTCAAATAACGAAGAAACCAAACTAGAAACACCGACTTCCGAAATTAAAGTTATTTTGCATTTTTTAGTATTATTTATGGAAGTCGGTTGTATTTTTTTGTAAAAAGTTTTTTTGTGTTGTTGTTGTTTCTTTTCGTTTGTCCACTCTGTTGTCTGCCTCTTTAGGTTTATGCCAAAAAACGCATTTTCTTTCTTTATTTTTTATTTTTGATTCAGGTTAAAAAATCATTATTAGAATGAAAACATCCTGTACCGTATATTTCAACCAAGTAAGCTAAACTGGTACAACCAACACAGTTAATAATGTCACAGAATCATTTTATCTTAACGACGAATATACTAGTTTTTCTTGTTTGTTAAAGAAGACCAAAAAATTTATATTAGAGCCAATAATTATAAGATTCCTAAGTGCAAATTATAAGAAAAACAACTCTGACTGATGAAAGATAGAGCTGATTTTAAAACGTTTAGCTTGATAAAAATAAATCAACTTTATAAAATTTTGATTTTTATTTTTATAATTTATTTGTTTTTATATTTTTTTATTTGGCATCACCATATTGAGGATAATTGCCAATATGTAAATTTATTATATTTTATTTATTCCTTCTGTTTTTAACTATTTATTACGTTTTTAAATACTTAAATATGCGCAACATTGTATTTTTTATTACTTAACTTATTTATGTTCTCACAAAACACCTATAAATAAGGGAAAAGAACATATTCCCATCCCAGCAGACCTCATCATCTGCCTAGCCTTTTCCCAACTATCTTGGGGTCGGCTTCCAGTCTAACCGGATGCAGCTGAATACCAGTATTTTACATGGAGCGACTGCCTATCTGACCTCCACAACCCAGTTACTGGGTAATACGATACCCCTTGGTAAGACTGGATGACAGACTTTCGGGCTTCTGACGACCCGTAACGACTGTCAAAGATCCACGATTGACAGCCGTGACCAACGGCTTAACGTGCTTTCCGAGGCACGGAGAAGACCCATCCATGGACCAACCCCGGCAAGCGTAGCTTAACCTGATAGATCGACCCGTGCGGCTGTTATTACTTTAGCCACAAGCTCCTCCCATCCCAGCAGACCTGCTACAGAAAAATTGTTTATGAGATGTAGACAGTGTGCATAAAATTATATAAAAGAACTTAAGAAAGAATATAATACCTAACTAATTCAAACATAATATATAAGTAACTAAATAAAAAAAAAAAATATATATATTTTAGTTTTCAATGTTTGAACAAAAAAACTGACGATATTTTTCCGTATATCTGTATACGGAAAAATCTCGTCAAAGCACAGCGGTCCTTGGAATAGGTCACCCACAGCAAGTAAATACTTGCGGTACATTTACCGATACTTTAATAAGGAAAAGATGTAAATATTTCTAGTGTCATAGCTAGTTTTATTTGTCCTTATGTCTAGGTTTCATGAAAGAGGAGCTCGTGGCTAAAATAATTACAGTCGCACGGGTCGATCCATCAGGTTAAGCTACGCTTGCCGGGGTTGGTCCATGGATGGGTGACCATCTTTACATACCGAAACTCCTCCGTGCCTCGGAAAGCACGTTAAGCCGTTGGTGCCGGCTGTCAATCGTGGATCTTTGACAGTCGTTACGCGTCGTCAGAAGTCCGAAAGTCTGACAACCAGTCTTACCAAGGGGTATCGTATTACCCAGTAACTGGGATGTGGAGGATGTAAAATACTGGTATTCAGCTGCAGACCCCAAGATAGTTGGGAAAAGGTTAGGCAGATTGATACGGAAAAATCTCGACAAAGCACGGCGGTCCTTACTCCTTAGTAGTCACCCACAAGTAAATACTTGCGGTACATTTACCGATACTTTAATAAGGAAAAGATGTAATTATTTCTAGTGTCAGGCTAGTTTAATTTGTTCTCATGTCTAGGTTTCATGACACAATATGTGATGGTATTTGCAACTGTTGCACAATAACTGCTGATTCTAATAGCCAGGCGAGGTGTACCTTACAGCTTATTATGCTAATTCATGAAAGTTGCCATTACGGTGTTTAGAATTTCATTAGTTTTGATTGTAATTAACATTTCAACCTGAATTTTAGGAGATGCTGTAGATAAATTTCATCAGTTTAGGGTTCCGTACCTCAAACCAAAAAGCCGGCCAAGTGCGTGTCGGGCTTCGCACATTTAGTGTTCCGTACCAAATGTATTTTTGATTATTTGTATGGCTTTGGGTCAACAAGTTGCTTATACTGTGAAAATTTGAAAACTTTAGGGAGCTACACTCTTCAAATTGGTTGGAGAACCATTTGGCTGTAAAACCTGTGTGACAGACGACAGACAGACAGACAGACGGACAGACGGACACGTGAGTGACAGCAATAGGGCTCCGTTTGGACCCATCGAGTACGTAACCCTAAAAATGGAACCCTTATAGGATTACTTTGTTGTCCGTCCGTCCGTCTGTTCGTCGTCAGTTTTCGTGGGGCAAAGATAACTTTTTCCCTCATACTTAATTAACTTTTTGTTAGAGCAATATTCGATTTTTTCATAGCGAACATCAGTAATAAAAAAATATTCGAGACTCAATTCCCGAACTATATAGATCTCTACATGTTTCTACGGAAACCTTGGTGCGGTAATCCGACTCGCATTTGACTGGAAGATAATGGGACTCACTGTGACGACTGCCCTGAGAAGAGTCGAAGACATGGCTTGGAAGCAGCTCAGAAAATGAGGCAAAGCTAACCAGCAGGTGTATTCGCTAACTCAGTTGACATCAATTTGATAGGCACTATGCAGTATATTGCTCGGTGGACATCGAATATAATAGTCACTACGGTTTTCCTATACGTCAAAGCAGGAATTGATGCGTCAAATTGATGTCATCTGAGTTAGCGAATACGATTGCAGGTCGGGCACTTCAGAAATGAAGAAGAAGAAAACGAATAAAAAGATAGGCAAATTATAGTAATTTTGAGACAGAGAACAAATCCTTTTAGATAAAAAATGCTATCATAGTCTTCGATCGTCACCGATTCTACCAAACCTGATTCGTAATGATATTAGTACCTAAATAAAGAGGAGCTCCTAAATTAAACCTAAATAAATAAACCTAAATAAAGAGGAGCTCGTGGCTAAAGTAATAACAGCCGCACGGGTCGATCCATCAGGTTAAGCTACGCTTGCCGGGGTTGGTCCATGGATGGGTGACCATCTTTACATACCGAGACTCCTCCGTGCCTCGGAAAGCACATTAAGCACGCACGATCTTTGACAGTCGTTACGGGTCGTTAGAAGCCAGAAAATCTGACATCCAGTCTTACCAAGAGGTGACGTAGTAGGTAGGTACCCAGTAACTGGGTTGTGGAGGTCAGATAGGCAGTCGCTCCATTTAAAACACTGGTATTCCTATTCAGCTGCATCCGGTTAGACTGAAGCCGACCCCAAGATAGTTGGGAAAAAGGCTAGGCAGATTGAATTAGTACCTAAATGATTCGTGCCAGCTGTCGATTGAATTCGATAATGGTGTAGTGTGATGTGAAACACTATTTTCAATATTTTTAAAGAACAGAATGAATATGTCTTTCTCAAATAACTGGTGTTGTGGATGCTCGTGCACCTGCTGGATACAATTGACCGCCCATCCATCGGTCTGGCGTAGTACAGAGTTACAATAGTGTAACAGGGCCGCCACAATCGACATACTCGTATATACGATCGCATAACGACCGAATTCGGTCGCTAATATGTAGCAAGGAGACAAACTTTTCTCTCGCGCCCGGCCCTGGTCTCTCCCGCCTGGCCCTGGTATCTCGCGCCCGGGCCTGGTCCAGCCCACGGTACGGAGCGAGAGGGAACGGGAAGCAATCTCCTCCTTCTGCGAAGCAGTAATACTCGCGAAGGAGAAGGCGGAACGGGTGAGGGAGACTTTACGGAGTGGCCCTCACGGCCCCAGCCGCAGCCGCCGCAGGAGACGCCCTGGGCGTCGGAGGTCACAGGACGATCTCCGGCCACCGTAGACGCGGGCCTGCGGACGGCGAGTAATGGGTAGCTCGCCGTCCGATCAGCACCAGGTCCGAGAGTCGAAAGCGCGTAGTGTTCCACGCACGCCTCAAATAGAAATTGTCAGCCACCACTGACGGGGCCCATCATGGCCGATGCCTGCATGCCAAGGGGTAGCGGATAAATTCGTAGCAGAGTTACCGGTCCCCTGGGCACTCAGGCAACTGAAGGAACAGGGGTGGTTTTTAGTCAGTAAGAGTCTGACACGCCCTCCACCCAGAGCGGGAGAAGTCATTGGATGATCTCACAATCACAAAAAAGAAAAAAGTAGACAAACTTTTAAGTTCTTAAATATTTTGTAAAGTTAATTTAATTTAAACAAACGCTAGAATTGATGCCAAATATCATGATTTCATGAAATACTACATTTGACATCAATTCTAACTGAAAGAGTTGTATTGATGATTTTAATGATTATAATTCTATAAATACATACTTGCTACTGTCGCGAATCATATTTCGACCAAGATACAACCTGACAATGACCTGCAAATTGCAAGAACTACGGGCTACCCTGGCACTTCTACCTTAATAACGTTTTGTTACCACTGAATGGCGTGCTGTATTAAGGTGTCAGTTACGGGAGAAACAAACACAATTGAAAATCTATTTTTCAAATCACATCGGTGTAATTTCGGTACCATTTTTTTTAATTATATCGAAACCCATTCTTTTCTTTCTTAATCCCAGTTTTGAGACGACCAGTCTAATACAAAATCCAACTAATCCATCCAGTTCAATGTTAGACCTTGTGCCAATTCGTCAATGTAAACATCAGGCGCATACCTAAGGTTCACTGGCCTAATCAGCTCAACAACGTGCACAATTGATTAGTATGTTCCCCGGTTCTTTTGTACGTCTTCAAGGTTCGTCAGTGACGAGCAATTGACAGCTAGCACGTTTACTCGCCTTGTTTGGTCATGGTTAAAATGGGAGACCAAGCCATGGTCATGTGAGAGTAGGGTTTTTTATAGGTCAGTATGTATTCCATTTTTATTTACTAAAACTGGAAACTTAGAATAGAATAGAAAACATTTATTGGACACAAACACAACACAATAGCAACAAACACAAGGTTAAAGAAAAGAGTAGTTACACAAAGATGCAATAATATTGCGCTGAGCGTGCACATACCGAAAGGGTCTAAATCTCAGTATTTGCTGGGCATCGCGAACCTAGCGTTTGTAAAATTTGAATTTCCGCGGGCTACCCTGGAGCTTTCACCTTAAAGAGTTCTGGATTGGTTGGATGGAGGGGGAGACAGACATCTAATAATATATGGATGTTGGGAGAGATGATAGTCAGTGTTGGCATAACAGGAAGGAATGGAAGATGAAAACGGGTTGCACCGATCCCAACTAACATTTTTTTTAAAAGTGAAATCTTGTTCAGGCACGTTGGGCATTTTTGAGATGGGAAAAAAAATTGAACTCGCCACCGAACCGGACACCGCTATTTGGATTGAAGTGAAAACTTCTTTAGGCGCGTTGGGCATTTTTGTTCAAGTTTTCACTTCTGTTGGCACTCCCGGAGTGCCACTCTTTTTTAACCGACTTTCGACAAAGGAGGAAGTTCTATGTTCCACTGTATGTATGTTTTTTTTTTTTTAACCGACTTTCGAAAAAGGAGGAGGTTCTATGTTCGACTGTATGTATGTTTTTTTTTCTTTCTTATGTATGTCCGCGCATTTCTCCATCAGTCGTAGACCGATTTTCAAAATTCTTTTTTTATCTGAAAGAATATATATACTTCTGAGGATGGGACCACCCATATAAATTTTATCGAAGTTGCTTTAGCACTTTTTGAGAAACTGAACAAAAACGAAAAATACGCATATCTCGATGACGTTTTGGTGTTCTCCAAATGTTTAAATTCCACGTTCCATCTTATTGGGGGTTTTTAGTTCTGGGGTATAACAACTAAAAAGAGAAAAATAAAAAACTTTTTAACAGAAAAAAATAACCGAAATTAAAGTTATTTTAAAATTTTTAGTGTATTTTTTTTTTGGAAGACGGTTGTTTTTTTTGTAAAAAAGTTTTTTTTTAACTCTGATAGGCTCGTGCTAGACCACTATCTCACCTGATGGTTAGCGACGATGTGGTCGGCGATAGAGCACGCAACATGGCACAAAAGAAGGAATATGATGACTTTTCTGAATAGGGGTAAATTAAACTGCATATTTAGAAAATGGGGCAAGTAAGGTTTGTAATAAACAAAAACTGCAGCAGCAGGAATGACATTTGATAACCGATGCTATTGATTGCACTGTAAAAAAACAAATTAAAAAAAAAATTTTTTTTTTTCCAAAAATTCACCCTAAAAAATTCCAAACAAACAAAACTTTCAAGCAGTCTAATGCAGTTTAGGTATTTGTTTTAGTTCAATCACAGATTTAAACTGGATAGGACTGGACGTTAGAGTTATAAACTTATAAGAAAATTATAGCCTGTCTTTTAATTGTCGAAAGTGAACAGTTCTAGTCTAGATACCCCTTGTGTACGAAACATTAGATTTCATGAATATCTTGTACAACAGACAAGTGTTTCCTAATGTTTCTTGGAGCCATTTTATCTTAAACATTGACTGTATCGAAAAATAGTGAAATATAATAGCGAGTGTTAATTTTTTTAATTTTTAGCTGGTTCGATTCCCGGTTTAGATAAGCTTGTCGAGAAATCTGTGAATGCAGTTTTGTTTCTTTTTAAAAATAAAGGAATGTTTCTTTTAAGTAAAATAATCTATCTTAAGGATTTAAAGTGGTTTCCTTTCAGCTCATTGATATTTGCCACCATGTATATTACTTATTTATTGAGAGGAGGTCTGTACCTCAGCAGTGGGGACAATAAAAGGCTGATGATGATGATGATGATATTACTTCGGCTGACAAAACCAATCTAATGACACCCCACTTATTGAAATCCATCTAGCCATTTAGGCTACGGGACGTATCAAAGAAATAGACATACAAACATATATACATACTTACATACATACATAGTCTTAAAAATATTTTTAAAAGAGACCTAGACCTCTGATTTTGTTTGGGTGTTTCTTCTCAGGGGGCTTAGACAAAGTAACAATTTAAAAACGATAACGAAGTTAGAAAAGACTAAAATGTATGAGATTGACATAAACCGCGCTAAGTCACGTGGTCAGTCGACTGTCGACATCGTTATCGCACGTTGGTAGACAATGTTATAATTCGTAACGAAACCATAAAGAAACGAATTGCTATCGTGTTTATCCCATACAAATGCGTAGACAAGCAGCGCTTTCAGAGTTTGCCTTCGCCTCGATCGTGATCGCCAAAAAAGATAACGAAGGAACGCTAACGCTAGGAAATGTTTATCGATATCTCAGAGACGATGACGAATTTAGATATCGTTTCGCTACGAAGCGATGTTACTTTGTCTACAGGGCCAGGTTAGTCAGCTAGGAAAGACCGGCCTCATCTAGCTTAAACTGACAAAAAAAATGTTGACGAGTAAACGTATTATTAAAACCTACTTACAAAATAAAATCATTTATTTTATTTTTATTTTATTAATTTTAGGAAAGCTTACAGCTAATACATTTCAATATCTTGTAATACTATGTAGAAGATGGCCAATTACAAGCTTCCACTGATAAAAATTATCATTACCCACCCTCTTTCTGAGACAGTTGGGTAAAAAGGCGACAAAGTTCATTAAACTTGCCTGACAGCTTGAGCTATCAAATAGTGCCTATAAACAATCACAATGCCTCAATAAACATACAAAACGTTTTGTTGTCTGTATCAGTAGTGCTGTCCATAAGCATATCAATTGTTGTTATTAATTAGAAAATTGCTTCGTTAGTCTAGTGGTTGGAAGCGATACTGCTGTGTGGTCTTGAGTTTGATGCCCGGGTCGGGTAAAGTGTTACGGTTATTCCATATGGAAAGTTTCAGTACCAGCCGGCATTTTGATTTTGTGCTCGTTTGCTGGCTTGCCTCTTAATACATTACTTACTCGTACATCATCATCAGCCTTTTAATCTTCCAACTGCTGGGCCACATGCCTCCTCTCTGTGAGAGGGTGTGGGCCGTAATCCACCACGCTGGCCCAATGCGGTTTGGTGGATGTCACATGTCTTCGAATTTTTGGTTCTAGGACATGCCGGTTTCCTCACGATGTTTTCCATCACCGTTTTGAGAGCAGTGGTGATGAAATAACTTACACAAAGTAAAACGCCTGCCTGGGTTTGAACTCACGACCTACAACTTGTAAGTCGCGGGCCGTTACCACTGGGCCACCACTGCTCAACTTACTCGTACACGTGGGTATAAATACTATAGCTACAAATCTGCCTTATCCTTCAGGGAATGACTTTTAGAAACCACTGTTACGGGGAGAAGATATTTCTATTAACGATAGAAAACCATAAACGACCCTGTTATGTACAAAACATGTGTGAGTCAGACTCGTGCGCAACCATTGCGCACAAATAATATTTTATTAACATGTATTATTTTTTAAACGGTAAGTAAAGAACTACTTTCTGTATTTATTTAAAAAAATTAGGCTCAGTAATTTTGAAGATGCAAGGCATGAGCGGCAAAGGGTGAGCAAGGTAATCGTCATTTTTCATCTCTTTCTTAAATAATTTAAAAACTATTCATTTTTAAACCATGAAAAAATATATTTGAGGCCTTACAATAAGCCCTTTCATAATTATGATAAGTCGCACGGTACAGATTCGAAAACTTTTACTTTATAATTTTTCAGTTTCACCTCCAAAGTGACCTACTTTTTCCAAATTTATTTATTTACGTTACACGTCCGTATTTGGGTCAGGAATTCATGTGTGTAATTTTTTTTAACTTAATCGGTCAAGTAGATTCCGAGCAAATTGGCTGTGACTGACGGACAGACACGCGTGATCCTTTAAGGGTTCCCATTTTAACACGCTTTATTAGCTTGGTATGTATCTATGTAACGGAATCTTTGAACATGATTTTCCCCCACTTCAAAACGTTGGATTGAATTGAAACTTCGCAGACTTGTCAAGAACCGATGACAATGATGGTAAGTGACGTCATTGTTCTAAAACAAATATGGCGGATTCCCAAATATCTCTAATAGCATTGTATTGTTGGGCCAACATTAAAATGATAGCATTTATTGTTTGCCCAACCAAATGCCAACTCTAAATGCTACTATAAGGATGGGACTAGTTTTTTTTTTTTTGCATTTCCGTGTTATAGGTATCAAATGAAAGGTTTTGAAGAATACGAAAAATAAAATAATAAACTTTTTTCAAAAAAATACAACCGACTTCTAAAAATTGCAAAATAACTTTAATTTCGGAAGTCGGTGTCAAATAACGAAGAAACAAAAATAATATATACACCGACTTCCGATATTAAAGTTATTTTGCAGTTTTTAGAAGTCGGTTGTATTTTTTGAAAAAAGTTTTTTATTTTTCACTTTTTAGTTTTTTTTTAAATTTATATTTATATTTTTGTTGTACACCAGAAGGAAAACTAAATATTAAAGTTATGCCCGAATAGATAACACCAATAATATGAAATTTGAATATTTGGAGACAACCAAAACGTCATCTGTGTAAACATATTTTTTAATTATATTGATTTCTTCAAAAAGAGCTGAATCAATTTCGATAAAATTTATATGGGACCACCTCTAAAATATGACCTGCCATACAAAAAAAGAATCATCAAAATCTATTCACAAATGGCGGAGATGTCGCGTAATAAACAAAAAATAAAAACATGCAGATGAATTGAGAACCTCCTCTTTTTTGAAGTCGGTTAAAAATAAAGCGTGTTTTTTTTTAGTTTTTTTTTAAACTGGCAAATTATTTCATTCGGACGTTCGGAACCCTAAAACCCAACAAACGAATAGGCACAAGGGTACCTTATGATAAGATCGTAAGGTCTAGTTCACTAACACTTGGTATTCAATGCAGTGGGCTCTCATTATCATACAATGTGATACACCAATTACTCATTTGTGCTTGGTTAATGTTGATCGTTACTTGTCTTACCGTCAGGGTTGGCTTGCGAAATTTATCGGTAATAAATCAATCGAAGTTGGGCTGGTGGAGTTCTTTTTAACCGACTTTCGAAAAAGGAGGAGGTTCTATGTTTATATGTTTTTTATTTTTTATTATTTATGTCCGCCGATTTCTCCGTAAGTTGTAGACCGATTTTCAAAATTATTTTTTTATCCGAAAGAATATACTCCCGAGGGAGGAGGGAGCGCTTAAGCAATTTCGATAAAATTTATATGGGACCACCCATATAAATTTTATCGAAATTGCTTAAGCGCTTTTTGAGAAACTGAACAAAAACGAAAAATACGTTTACCTCGATGACGTTTTGGTGTACTCCAAATGTTTAAATTGCACGTTCCATTTTAATGGGGTTTTTAGTTGTGGGGTATAACAACTAAAAAGTAAAAAATAAAAAACTTTTTTACAAAAAAAACAACCGACTTTCAAAAAAAATACACTAAAAATTAAAAAGAAATAACTTTTATTTCGGAAGTCGGTGTCAAATAACGAAGAAGTAAATTACAAACACCGACTTCCGAAATAAAAGTTATTTTTTTAATTTTTAGTGTAGTTTTTTTGAAAGTCGGTTGTTTTTTTTTGTAAAAAAGTTTTTTGTTAAATGGTTGTTACAATTAATTAATAAATTAACTGTTACTTAAAACGGATTTTGGGGTTTTCGTTTTTAGAATTTTTGTTCTCTTTTTGGAAAAAATGTTATCATTGTAATCATTTAAGTGATAGACAGGCGTTGCAACAATAAAGTATGTTTTTAGTCGACTTAAAAAAACTGGCCAAGTGCGAGTCATACTCGCTCACGAAGGGTTCTGTATCATCTATAAAAACAGCAAAAAAATCATGTCTGTTGTATGGTATATAAAATATTATTAATATGGTAATATAAAATATTTAAGGGGGCTCCCATTAAATATTTATTTTATTCTGTTTTTTAGTTTTTGTTGTTATAGCGGGTACAGAAATACATCATCTATGAAAATTTCAACTATCTAACTATCACGGTTCATGAGATACAGCCTGGTGACAGACGGACAGACGGACAGACAGACAGACAGACAGAGGGACGGACGGACAGCGGAGTCTAAGTAATAGGGTCCCGTTTTACCCTTTGGGTACGGAACGCTAAAAAGGGGTTATAAATAATATGAATGATTTTTTTTACCGCCTTCAAAAAAAGAGGAAATTTGCAAATTTTTTTTTAGTTTTCAGCTACATTTTCGCCTATTGTTAACAGATTTTGATGGTTTAAGTTTTGATTGGAAGAATACTTTCTGAAAAAGGTTCCGTTGGTGACGAATTGATGAGAGAGCGAGAGAGATTTTCTGGAAACCATGGAAAGAACACTACCTGTCGCTGTGATCTTCGTTAGCCGTTATTTCTTTTTACTTTCTGTTGATGTTTATATTTGAGTATCAATTATATAGCATATGTATGTATATGTGTATCTATTGTAGTATTTTTTATTTAATATTGGTATTGTCACACCAATGACATCCAGAGCCCCATATCATGTCCAGGCAACTACTGTCCATTCTAGGTTGCCTGGAAGAGATCGCGGAATGCGATAAGGCCGCCCATAGTATTTCTTTAGTTTTAAGTTTCTCTATTTAATGTATCATGGTGTACAATAAAGCATATAATAAATAAATAAATAAATGGAACTCTTCAATAAATGATAGAAAATCTCCCGGGATTACTGCAATCTACACAAACATCAACAGTTAATAGGAATAAAATCCTATTCTGGCGCTAATATGCATATAATTTAAAAAGTTTAATCTAGGAAATTTTTAAATGCGCAAAATATTTCTCAAAAAAATATCAACAATCTATAACTACTTTACAACTTTGGGCCAAAATTGGTATTGGGTAATTATAACCTTCAGGGTTTTTCAGCGAAAGTATGTTTTTTGATAAAAGTAGTTTGTATAACCAAGTTGCCCTTGTGGGAGCAGCAGACATCAAGCTGTCTTAGTGGTGAATGTTTGACCCTTGAAGGTTGTGTTTTGACTTCCAAATTTAAAGTAGGTAACCTATGCCTTTTTTCTATAATAATAATAATAATAATAGGTTGTCGACATGTGGGAGGTGGATACAGCAGTCATTGTGCCGATAGTCGTGACGGCAATGGCTTAATTGCCAAGAGCCTCGACCAACATCTCAGGAGGCTCTCGTTAGGCAGTTGGATCAAGGGCTTGATCCAGAAAGCAGTACTCCTGGACACGGCTCGTATTGTTAGGAGGTTCCTTTCTCAGGAGCCCTGACCGCCGGTAGCTTGGACCCTGTTCCCGATACCGGTGGGGTGGGATACTATTTTTTATATTTTAAAATTTATTTTTTATTGAAATATTTAAAAATATAATATAATATGTTTAACAAATGAATAAACGAAATAATCCTGTCGAACTAATTTCCATCACGAATCACAACGGAGATTAGCCAAGTACGGCGATATTATAGCACGAGCGTGTGCATAAACACATAACAGGTACACTCTGTTCCTTCACTATCATAGACCAGTGGGACGCCAATCTGGCACGACCGGGGTGAGATCAGGTAATGGAACAACGGCTTTACGGCAGGTGTGTGTGCCACGGCCCTTGGGATTCAGGCAATTGAAGGAACAGGGGTGGGTTTTAGTCAGTAAAAGTCTGACACCCGCTCCACCCAGAGCGGGAGAAGCAATTTGATGATTTTCCACACTGACGAAAAAAAAAACACTGCTACAGAGTAATTCCTAATAGAAAAAGGCAAAAGTAATTTTTGCCCAGCCCAAAAAAAAAAAGTAATCGAACCCAGGGCCACGCGCTCAGCAGTCGCGCTTGCGACCACTAGACCAACGAGGCAATTATCAAATGTGGTTGGAAACGGACGAGGCTTATTTTCGAAATGGAAGTAGGAAACTCAAATTATGAGACGATTTTTATAAACACGCTTTGAGTATCGTTCCGAGAGGTAAACTCTGTCGCACCGCCTCTTCTCTTCTCCTTCGTACTCCGCGTCACACTTCCAGCCGCTATAATGGCTCCTTTTCAGTAACTGCAGTGCGTCTTTGGAACTCTCTTCCACACTCCCTACGCGACAGCCCTTCTCTGAATGTCTAGAGGAAAATAAAATTCATTGTTTGTCATGTCATTGTTGTGTCAATTACCAAATCACTTTAACCTGATTGCATTTAATTAGGACAACCTATGTATATGAGAAACTTTGGCTCCTGAGATACAAGTATCTTGTTACTTAGTTCAGGAGCCAGCTGTTCAACTTGTTTATTTTTACCACCGTTTGTGCAATTTCGTTATACTTACTTGTGTGTGTGTTTCCATTTGTACAAAAAAAAAAGTGTATATATATTATATATATAATAAAAGAACACTTCCTTTCTCAAAGACATAATTATATACATATATAAAAGATATATTGGTGTATATTGGTATGTATTAGTACACAGGCTGTAACGGAAAGGTGTGTTCATATTTTAAGAACTGCATCTGCCCATCGATATGAACAACTTTCTTCAAGAAAACCCGAGGAAATTAAAAAAAAAAAATTTTTTCCTCTCATACAAATATTGATCAGCTGATGATAACTTTCTATGGAAAGTCCAATTTTCTTTTGGGAATTTTCTATTTTTTCTTAGAGAAAATTGTTCATTTCCATGGGCAGAACCGGCTCTTAAAATATGACCACACCTTTCCGTTACACCCTGTATAGTATTTTGTATGTAATATAAATATTTTTATATTAGGGTTTATTTATATCGGTCTATATTGTACACAATCCTTCCCTCGAATGTGATCTCACTCTACCACTTAATGGTTTGCTTGGAGAAAACTCAAGTTTGAGTTAAACTCGCCTTTGTACATGAACTGTGTAATGACAGTATTTTATGTTAAGATGTGGTGTACATTATACAATTAAGAACACTATGGCAGTAAGTAGAAACTGCTTCGTTAGTCTTATATTCGCTAGTGCGTCTATTTTGAGCGTGGCGTTCTGGGTTCGGTCACCAGGTCCAGCTGTGTAGTTGGGTTTTTCGATCGCTAAATTGCTAGTAGCAATCAAGAATTGCGTGCTACGTTTTTATCTACCAACACTCGCGAAGAATAATAACATGCGTGATGTCGTAGTAATACTTTCTTTGATAGGAATATTAACCTAAACTTATATAACCATGTTTAACAAGAGTCTACAAGTTATAATTTGCCAGAAAATAAATAAAGTTACACAGAACACAAAAATGTTACGCAAACAACGCCTAAACAAAAATGAATAGCATCGTGTCACGACTGCTAATTCCCCACAGTAAATATCAAGGCGCTCATAACATAGAAGGCGGATGCTAAAAATATATCGACGGTGTAGTTTTAATATTTAATAACTACAAAACCACAATTTTAAGAAGGCTTTAAGTTTTTATTCGATGAATTTAAAATAGCCGGAACTTTTACTTACATTGTAGAAATATAAGTTTTGATTGAATCGTTTTTTTCGCCTTGTAAAATCATGATTTTCTGGTTATTAAATATTGATGCTACACCATCTATATATTTTGAGTGTTTATTATGAACCTAATTTTAAATAATGTCAGCTAAAGTGTAGAATGCATGAAGGTAGGTTCCATATAGTATAAATAAATAGTTATCAACGATATTCTAACTACTGAAACTAATTAAAGAACACATGGTACAGTTACTGCAACTTAATTATAAATTAATTTATGATTGGATTGACACGTCTTCATGAAAATAAACGTGTGTCGAACCTATTTACAAGTTTGAGCACTGCAGATAATTATAATTTACACGCAGATTCAAAACATTAAGAATACGGTTTTCAATATGAAAGTCTTGTGTCTCTGATGTAAACAGGATATACTTTGAATTTAGGAGCTGTGTTTATTCAGCCAGCTTTTATTTAGCATTCATATTTGATTTTTAAAAGAATCACTTCGTCTTCGTCAAAAGAGCGCCTAACCAAATTATGTCTGCAGATATTGCAACACATAAAATCTAAAAGATACATTTGCAAGCTTTTTATATCGTAAAGGTACTTTTACACATAATTTGTCTAAAATTAATCTGCAATTTTTAACACTCGTCAATTTAACAAAATGTTCATAACATTTTGTTAAATTAACTCGATCCCTAGCAACAATATCGCTGATCTATCACAATACAGTCAATCTTATCCGCTGTTTCGCGCGACCGCCGGACAATTGCCTTTGCAACACTATTTTTACTCTGATCTTGGACGAGCGCCATCAGCTGAGCTAACGCCAGTTCACTACTACTAACCCCACAGATGTACGTACCCGCTCCCACAAAATTTTAAAATACTCTTACTAACCCATAACCTCGACCGAGAACCATCAATGAGCACCCGTTTCAATGAGATACGTTTTAATCCATGCGTTACAAATAAACGCCAAGGTTCGTGATCGTTTCAGTTCGGGAGTATGGCGACGTGAGCGCGCAACGCGTCAGCCATGGCGCGCCAACGATGGACGCTAGCTCTAATTTTAATCTGCTTGCCTATCCTTGCCACAGTGATAACCGCATTCCGTGTACGCGATTTACCCAAAGCCGAAAGTGTGAAACACGATATAAAAAATCAAAAGTGTGAAGACTGTGATGTGAAGGTCGGTCATAAGTTGCATAGTGTTAAAATCGAAAGTGAAAAACATGTGCCTGAAGAGTTGAAGAAAGTGGAACGAGACAAGCAACAAGTACATCAGAAGGCTGAAACTAAATCTGCTCATAAATTCGATATAAGAAGTGACGAAGACGACGACGATGATGATGGAAAAGATATTTTCAAAATAAAAACCGGATTTAAACAGGAAGTTCCCGCTAGTAAAGTAAAATTAGAGGCAAGTAGCAAACAGTCTTTAAACTTAGTTGATGATGATGACGACACTAAACCAAGTTTATTGAAAAAGCCTAAAGTTGTTGACATTAAGAAAAGTGATCAAAAACCTAAACAAGACATTAAGAGTTCAAAAATCAAGGAATCTCCTTCAAAGACAGTAAAACCTGATGACGATGATAAACCACGTGTCTTGTCAAAACCAAAGGCATTTGAAGCAAAAAAATCTGACCTGAAACCTAAACAAGACGCTAAATGGCCAGAGTTTAAAGTTACTCTAGCGAAGTCAAAAGAAGTTGATGACGATGACGACGATGATAGTCACGATGATGAAGACGACAATCTGGTCAAGAAAAAGCCATTTGGAGTAAAAAAACCCGATTTGAAAGCAAAACAAGAAACTAAAAGGCCAGAATTCAAGCTGACGCTACCTAAAACAAAATTAATTGATGACGATGATGATGACGACGACGGTGATAAGTCAAGTATTCATCCAAAAGCAAAAGTTTTGGAAAAGAAAAGCGCACCCAGTTTAAGGCAAGATACTAAGAGTGCAGAAGTCACAGCTGACTCGTCATCAAAGTCCAAAGAAGTTGATGATGACGATGACGACGACGACGATGATGATGATGATGATGATGACTTCTATAGCAGTACATTGTCAAGCATATTAGAAACATTTAATATGCTTGGGTTGAAAATTGATCCAAGTCTTGAACCTGAACCTCATGAAGCAAAAAAAACAGAACACAAGGTTAAAGACAAAAAACATGATAGTAATGATAAAGACATCAAAGGGCAGTCTTTAAAATCAAGTACACTCAAGGAGAATCATGTTTTTAAACCAGACATGCAAAAAGTGAAAGAAACATCATTTACACCCTTTTTCAAGAAAATCTTTGGTGGTGATGATGATGATGATGACGACGACAATGACGACAATGACGACGATGATGACGACAGTGATGACGACGGTGATGACGACGATGATGACGACGATGATGACGACGATGCTAAACCACGTGTGTTGTTGAAATCAAAGGCATTTGAAGCAAAAAAATCTGATCTGAAACCTAAGCAAGACACTAAACGGTCAGAGTTTAAAGTTACACTACCGAAATCAAAAGAAGTTGATGATGATGATGACGACGACGACGATGACGATGATGACGACGACGACGGTGTAGCGTTAAAAAAAGTAAAACCTACAGTTAGTGTTAAAGAAAAGGATAAAACAGATAACAAACCTCTAGAAATAAACAAAGAAGTTAAATCGAAAATTGAACCACCAAAGAAAATTTTAAAAGAAGACGTAAAAGATAAAATTGAAGAAAAGAAACCCGAAATTAAACCCAAACCAGAAATTAAAACGTTAGAACCAGTTCAAAAAGAAACAAAAGAAAGTAAAAGTAAAACTAAAGAAGATGATCACAAAACTGAAAAACCAGTCTTAAAAGACAAAGCTAAAGATGTCACTGAGAAACCAGCTCCTAAAAAAGAAAAAGAACTGAAACACGTAGAAGAAAAACCTAAAAAAGAACCTGTAAAGAAAGAACATGAAAAAGAGACTGTCATAACAAAATCTAGTCAAGAAAAGGTCGAAATGGATTCAAATCATGAGGATCTTAAAATGACTGAAAAAATTGTTCCAGAGCATAAGAAAAAATATCCAATCAAAGACACCTACAATATGTACGATTTAAAAAAAGACACTAAATCCGAATTTATAAAAAAGTCAGATAAAACATCAAAAGAGAAATTTGATGATGCCCCAGAAATGTCTTCGTCAACTGAGGGTCATTTGAAACACGTTACGGACGCTTTGCACAGACGTAATTTGCTCAAAAGTGAATTTGAAGACTTCTATGCTTTCTTTCCTACTTTTGCTCCAAATTTTTCTCGAATTCATAACCCGGAATGCAGGCGACACGGACAAATTGTGTTGAGGCAATTACGAGGAACCAAACTATGGGCACTGAATAGTAAGTTTCTATATAGCAAATAAAGACCTATTCTATTCTATAATTTCTAATATTTCATTTTCAACACGATCATATTTTAGAAATTCAACACTCGTATTTTGGAATTTATATCCGTTAGCCGAAATGATTACTTAGAAATATTTATATTGGCAAAGTTTCAGAGATTTTCACAACAGATGTTGCACGAAAAAAAAAGTAACTACTTATTGCAGTTTATTAATCAAGGGTTTTAATGTTTTTAATTGAAGGACACTTATTGTTTGAGTGGTCGCTATAAAAAAGAAGTGTTTACTTTGTGTGGTTTCGTAGTAATGGCCTAGAATATATAATACACAAAGGGATTATAAAGAGCAGTAAACATTGGGTTGGCCTTGACGCGTCTGCGTTAGCCTCAGGTGTTCCCAAGGGATTTGCATAGTTGAACGAAACAGGAATTTTTCATTACAGTGCTCGATGCTACGGCGAAGATTCCCTCGGGTATCTTGCAAGGTAATGGAATCCAGCTTGGCGACTTTGACCAGTGTGTGGGGAGCCGTGCTCGAGTGCAGTTGGAGAGTGGCAGCGTGGTCAAGGTCCAGGGGAAATACTGCTTGGCTCGGCTAGACGTGAAGGCGGAACACCCAGAACTGGAGACGCCAGTGCATTTGGCGCAAGCCAGGAACTTGATCAGGAGTCGGATCGATGATGTGAGTTTCAGTTATATAAACAAATCAATGGTTTACATTTGCCCCACGTAAGATGCAATAACAAACAAATGGTGCTCCTAAACCTGCTCGAAAGCTCATTGTTTGCATTATTCGTACGAAACCAAAACTCCTAATAGTCCATACTCATGTTATTGTATGTCTGTGTTTTAAATTCGACTATTTTTGAATCTACGATATTCTCTATACATTTTTGTTAAATTCTTAAAAGAAACCCTTCTTTTTGAAACTAGTGTTAAGGCCTTCGCCTTGCCTTAACACTAGTAACTTGATACTTACTACTTCAAAAGTTGCAAGCTTGTAACATCCGGAAAAGCGTTTCAATTGTTTGGGACGTCCCAAACTAAGCTACGTGGTGAAAGAACTGAACTGGGAGAAATCAAACACGAATTTAGCTTTAGAAAGCTGCTTTTCTAAAAGTCATTAGACTGTAATAGCTTTCCCATTAGCTCTTGCTACTAGTATCAAAGTTTGAGACAACTTTGCCCCTCACTTAAAAGCCAGACATGCTATTGAGACTGTCTAGGTCAAATTAGATAAGGAACCATCAAAACACGATGTTTTATATATGTATGAGCATGCGGTTGGCGACATTTACATCATTTGTCTGTCAAAGTACAACGCATCGTACATGCATTGGGTGCCAACCATGCTAGACGATGAGTGACCGTTGACTGTCTGCTAAACTAATGTGACGTAAGGATTCGTAACAATATTTTTTATGTAGACAGAAAATAATGCCATTGATCTTTATCTTGTAGAGCTGCGGTACGTTTTCGGTATCTACGTATTTTTATCTATAAAATCATTACGGATTTCATCAAAATTTACAAGATTTAGGTACGTTGAATGGTTACTGTAAGATTGAAATATTATGTTTAAAGATTTATTTAAGCTAGGTATAAGCTTCTCAGATTGATGAATCCGATATAAATTGAAGTCTTTATTGAATTTCTCATTATAAAAATTTGAAGCTCGAAGCTTTAATTTAAAGATTATTTGAGACGTTATTTTGTCTAAAAACTAAATGCATTAATTTAATCATCAGTAGTGATGGATCTTTTAATAATACAAGTTATTATGATGTTCAATTTTATTCATTCGGTTTCTTTATGTCAAAATTCTGTTACGTTTCATTGTTGAAATCAATGCCTTCAAATACGAAAATGCCTTCAAATACGAGTTTTTGATTTCCTTTTATTTATTCTTAGGCTGCTTTACACTTTGCGAAGGAAGAAATTGCTATTTATAATTTACAATCGACTAACAACGTTACGTTTTTTATAGAGGCCATGATAGATTTAATACACTCTCATTATAACTCTCACTTTTTTATTCGTCTTTACATTTATTACTTTTGAAATTAATATTTCAGAAATCTGATCAGAAAATAAGTCTTGAAGAATTAAAAGTTTTGCAGAACTATAAACACTAAGCGTTCCCATGCTTTGTTTAGCCAGGTCACTTTGTGCCGCGATTTTCAACGTTGAGTTGGGGAGTCTGCGTGCCAGCTGCCTGCAACCCCGAGGATGTCGAGGTGGTCATCAAGGATGCCGTCAAGCACTACCAGCATACCAGTGGGGTGGTTGTACGAGTCAAGGTGGATGAAGAGGACTGTCATGTTGAGAAAGGCGATTGGTGGGAAGACTGGACTGAAGTGCCTACTCTCTTGACACTGTGAGTTAGCATTTTTTTAAATTAATTATATGTGTACGGGTTTACTTTATCCTTTGAGGAAACAGGCGAGATCCTATGCAATGTTCTTTGGCTTAGATTGGGCTAAACTGTCGACTAAGGAACGATATAAGGAAAGCGGAATTATCAAATATACGCCTGGAGCAGTAATCAGTAAGGTTTACTTACTTGGCATAGCTAGTGCAAGTTCCCAAGTTCATAACGATGATTCTTTTTAATGAGCAGTCTCATAAGAGCTTATTAATGAGTTTAAAATTAGTCTATTTTTAATTAAAGTTTGCTTTGATGTTAATTTAAGACAATAATGGGTCAAGGGAGAAGCTCTTATAAGAAAAATGTATTTAGCCATATTGAACAGTGAATTCATTAAGAAACGTGTTCCGAAAGTTAATTAACAAAACAATGAAACATACTTTTTAGATCGTTCTATGGTGTCATCCTTTTGCTGGTACTTGTGGCGACGCTTCAAGACTTTTTTGCAAGAAGACCAGAAGATAAGAGCGAAGAGGCTGACGAAAAGGCGGAAGTCAAAGAAGAAGATTCTGAAGAAAAAAAAGCAAGAGGCAGCAAGAAATCAGGTAATAAATTGTTTTATCTATATCACATAAGGAGCTGCGCCTGTCCTGAGTTGTATAAGAGTTTTCGGTAATTGAAATGAATGGCGTGAACGAGGCCTACTTTTGGCTGAGGACGACCTTTTTTTTAATTTTATTTAGTCGAAACAACAAACAATTACATAATAAAGAACAACAACAATAAAACTTTAAATTAACAACAGCGTTATTTACATTAACCAGGAAAAATATGAATAACGCGCTCCAAAGAAAACTTAAAAGTTACAATAGATAATAAAATAAACTAAATTAGAACAAAATTGATTACAATAGAATCATAATAATTAAAATTAGTTACATTAGAATACAATTCGGTAGTTAAATAAATCGCAGTAAAAATAAAAATAAATCAATTCAAATCATCAAATTACATAATGACTTTAAAACCAGTCGCATTACCTACTAGGATTAGTTTGTACCACAATACCCTAGATTTTCACCGTCTGTAGTCTACCCTTTTTAGGGTTCCAAACACAAAGGGTCCAAACGGAGCCATATTGCTGTCACTCACGTGTCTGTCTGTCTATCCGTCGTCTGCCACAAAACTTTGTTCCGAAGAATTTTTTAACTTCCCATTGACCTATGAACTTGAAATTTGGTGATAATGTTTGTTATTACGTATATTTTAGTAACAAATACCAATCTTCTTTTTATATAAAAAAACAACTTTTTAACAAAAAATTCAACCGACGAAAAATAACTAAAAAGCAAAAAATAAATCAACCTTTTAAGTCTTGAGCTTATTTACCTACATAAAATATCAAATTTAATATAAAGTAATTTTGAGTCGGCGCCAAACAACATTCTGATTATTAAATACCAAAATTTTATATCTACGTAGAAATGAAGAAGGCTAAATGTATTATATTTTATTATTTGGCGCCGACTCAAAATTAGTATACATAAAATTTGATATTTTATGCAGGTAAATAAGCTCAATACTCAAGGCTTAAAAGGTTAATTTATTTTTTGCTTTTTAATTCTTTTTCGTCGGTTGAATTTTTTGTTAAAAAGTTTTTATTTTATGATTTTTTGTGACTCGCATCATCTTTTAATACTCTGATGCTAATTTCTAATCCTTCATCATTCCTCTTGGCACTGAGCTGATGATGTAACCATCCTTCCATGAGGTTCCCAGGATATTGACCAGTTGAGGTTACCTCCAATATTCTAAAGACGTCTTTTCTTCAAAGCATATTAAGTGGTATCTGTCACTAAAACCAGTTTTTTATATCTAACTTCTATTGTTATGGAAAGGTATGGTTTCCATCATCAGCTCAGTTTCATGATGTGATGATTCCTAAATGCAAATACCTGATAAAGTTATGAAAAGTAAACAAAAACAATATTCGTGCCCAATTTTCGAGGTTTTCTCTCAATTTTATCAGGAGTCCATGATCAGATCCTAATGTCCTTGACATGGAGAATACCCTATCTAATAAAAAAATAATCATCAAGATCGATTCATAAATGACGGAGTGAGGGCTGAACATACACAAAAAAAAAAACCCATCTACGGTCTAATTGAGAACCTCCTCCTTTTTTTCGTCGGTTAACAAAGTCGGGTTAGTTAGACTATTTATAACTCTAGAATGGCTGGACCGACTTTAATGATCTTTGATTTGTCTCCTCCCCGAACAAAATAATTGTTCACAAACATTTTGTATGAAACGGCTTTTTTTAACCGACTTCGAAAAAGGAGGAGCCGATTTTTTTATGTATGCCCGCCGATTTCTCCGTCAGTTGTGGACCGATTTTCAAAATTCTTTTTAATCCGAAAGAATATACTCCCGAGATGGTTCCATATAAATTTTATCGAAATTGCTTCAGCGCTTTTTGAAAAACTGAACAAAAATGAAAAAATACGTATACACAGATGACGTTTTGGTTTTTTCCAATTACGAGTATGTTTAAATTCCACGTTCCATGGTATTTCGGTTTTTAGTTCTATAACAACTATATAAAAAGTGGAAAAACTTTTTATTACAAAAAAAAACAACCGACTTCCTAAAAAGAAAATACACTAAAAATTAAAAAAATAACTTTAATTTCGGAAGTCGGTGTCAAATAACGAAGAAATAAAATACAAACACCGACTTCCAAAATTAAAGTGATTATTTATTTTTTAGTGTATTTTCTTTTTTGGAAGTTTGTACAAAAGTTTTTTATTGATTCTGAGGTAGTACGAAGTTCGCCGGTTTAGCTAATATATTGATAAATGAGATTTTTTCATTGATAATTCCCTCATTTGGTACGGGACTCTAAATGTACGAAGTCCGAGACGCACTTGGACTGTTTTTTTATGTAGGAAAGTCCTCATGGATATTCTCCGTCTGGGGGAACGGAGAGTTATGTCGGACTCCTACCGACTGAAACCCCACAGTTCCTACCACTGCCATGAGTCTAGGGCTCGGGATAGAATTAAATTCATATACGTACCCCAACCGGGGGCAGTGATCTACCCCTGCCACTTCAGTGAACAGAGAGCAATCGAAAATGTTACATGAATGCTGAAGAAGCAGTCAAAATCAGCACAAACACATCGATTAAAAGGTGCTGTTAAAAATAAGATGACCTGAATATTACAAAAGTCTCAGGAAAGATTTAGGCAGAACATCTGTTTAGGTCATAAAATCTTTTTGTGGCGTTCTGGACCGTGATATATCAAGGTTAACTCCAGATACTTTTCAAATTGTGCACGTGGCATTGAATTATTCTCAGTCATCATAAGTAAAGGGTTTGGTTTTATTTTGGAATCTCCAAAGACTCCTGCTATGCGTGTTTTATTTTTAACCGACTGCGCGACGCAAGGGAGGGTAATGTGTTTATCAGCCTATATATCTATTTATGTTTGTTCCTGTTCCTTGCGAGTGTTATTAGAAGACATGACAGTAATCAAAATAAATATAAAAAACAAGTAAGAAGTTCCAAACAAGTCACTTTTCAAGCAGTCTGATGCAGTTGGTGGCATGAAATCAATAATTGAACTAAAGTAACAGCCACCAACTGCATCAGACTGCTAGAAAAGTGACTTGTTTGGAACTTCTTACTTGTTTTTTATAGTCGAGTTTTTTTAAAAGATTCAATGTTTTTTAGCATATTCAATGTGACTAGTACCTAGAGATTTTGGTTGGTACTGAATATGAACAATTTATTTTTTATAAAGAACATTTCCCACAGTAGGAATTTCTCCCGTATCGTGCCGTATTTACAAAGACCGGAGCCCGCAACAACTATCTGAAGAAAATAAAAATATTTGTTCCGTACAGAAATCGAACCCGCGACACGCAGCGCAGCAGCCAATCACTGAGCCACTGCGTGTCAAAGTGTCGTTAAAATTTGGCAGCCTTGTATTGAGAACTGCTATCTGAAATGGGACTTAGTTAATAATATCATTATTATTTATTGTAGGATGCTGTTACTATTGAGTTCCAAGAATCATTCTCCATTATGACACCTTTGATATATTCATCTTATTTTAATATTCTACAACATTTCCTTTCTCTTTCCTCAACAGAAGGTTTCTTAAGCTGCTTCTCCCTCTACTACACGATCGGCAAGCTGACTGCTCCGGGCACAGACGACGAGATCTCCTGCATCCACGGAGTCAGAGGCATCGCCACCATCGCTCTGCTCATCGCTCACAAGTTCCTGCCGGTCGCCGTCATGCCATATACTAATCGGTTGAGGATTACTGAGGTGGGCAGAAAATATTTTTTCAATCGTAATGTCATATGAATTTCTTGGCGAGTTTCGAAGACAATCTAAATACTTCCAATGGGTGTTGTGAAATGGGGTTAAACGGTTTGGAGATTAAGAGATTGTCTAGCACATAGATTAAGAGATTGTCTATCATATAGTTTCATAAGAACACTATTCTATTTTTGCGTTTATCCAGTAGATCAGTACTGTCTTTTTGATGGCACTGAAGGAGCTCTTAGTCCTTTCGCTTGTAGAATCTTTTGTGGCTCAATTTGTTTGTTAACGTAGTTAGACAATACTTGATGGCAATCCAAAATACTGTTTTACTAAATTAAATTTTATGATGTTATTAAATAATAGTCATATTCAGAAGTGAAGAAAATGTCGTGAGGAACGTCCGGTGTATGGATGTGGATATGTGGATATGTGGATATGTGTATAGGAGTAGGGGAATGCCAAAAACCGATGGATGGACTGTGTAAAAGAGGATATGGGGTGACTACAGAGATGACGGCTAATAGAGAAGTGTGGAAGAAAAACACATTTTGCGCTAACCCCAAATAAATTGGGATAAGGGCAGGAGAATGATGATGATTCAGAAGTAGAGTTTTACTAAAACATTATGAAAGGAAACAGACTCATCGTCGCATAGTTTAAAATAAAAGATTTAAGCCCTAGTGAATAAAGGTGGAAAAGTCACTGGAACTGTTCCATAAACCTCATAAAAGTTTTGTACACAACGTGTTTGAGTGCCATTGAAGTTTACGTTTGTACGTGCATTTTCGTGCTATCACAAACGTTTTAACCCATAGATACAAAACAGCCCGTATTCCTAGAATGGTTAGGCAGAGGCGGTTCTGAAGTACACCTTCATTTCAGTTAGGTAGGTATATTTAAGTCCCATGGAATAGGGACGACTTTATTGCTATAAGGCGAGCAAAACTCCAAACTCCTGGTTGCTACTGAGAAATTCTACATGGAAATTCTACATGGAAAATAACCCGAGAATCCAACGAACCCAGGATCCAACTCAAGATTATGACGACGACAGGACCACAAGATCAACGAACATGTTTAAAAAGACTATCTATGTATGTTTCATGAGTGTGAGACGACAAAAACACGATTTTTACCTGACACCGATACCGGAACCGAATGTTCGGCTCCCCTTCCAGTTTAGGCCAAAACTTAAGTCATCATCATCATTAACCTTTTAATGTCCCCACTGCTGGGGCACAGGCTTCCTCTCTGTGTGAGGGTGTGGGCCATAATCCACCACGCGGGCCTAATGCGGATTGGTGGATGTCACATGTCTTCGAATTTAATGTCCCCACTGCTGGGGCACAGGCCTCCTCTCTGTGTGAGGGTGTGGGCCATAATCCACCACGCGGGCCTAATGCGGATTGGTGGATGTCATATGTCTTCGAATTTAACTTCCCCACTGTTGCGGCACAGGCCTCCTCTCTGTGTGAGGGTGTGGGCCATAATCCACCACGCGGGCCTAATGCGGATTGGTGGATGTCACATGTCTTCGAATTTAATGTCCCCACTGTTGGGGCACAGGCCTCCTCTCTTTGTGAGGGTGTGGGCCATAATCCACCACGCGGGCCTAATGCGGATTGGTGGATGTCACATGTCTTCGAATTTAATGTCCCCACTGTTGCGGCACAGGCCTCCTCTCTGTGAGAGGGTGTGGGCCATAATCCACTACGCGGGCCTAATGCGGATTGATGGATGTCACATGTCTTCGAATTTAATGTCCCCACTGTTGCGGCACAGGCCTCCTCTCTGTGAGAGGGTGTGGGCCATAATCCACCACGCGGGCCTAATGCGGATTGGTGGATGTCACATGTCTTCGAATTTAATGTCCCCACTGTTGGGGCACAGGCCTCCTCTCTTTGTGAGGGTGTGGGCCATAATCCACCACGCGGGCCTAATGCGGATTGGTGGATGTCATATGTCTTCGAATTTAACTTCCCCACTGTTGCGGCACAGGCCTCCTCTCTGTGTGAGGGTGTGGGCCATAATCCACCACGCGGGCCTAATGCGGATTGGTGTATGTCATATGTCTTCGAATTTAACTTCCCCACTGTTGCGGCACAGGCCTCCTCTCTGTGTGAGGGTGTGGGCCATAATCCACCACGCGGGCCTAATGCGGATTGGTGGATGTCACATGTCTTCGAATTTAACTTCCCCACTGTTGCGGCACAGGCCTCCTCTCTGTGTGAGGGTGTGGGCCATAATCCACCACGCGGGCCTAATGCGGATTGGTGGATGTCATATGTCTTCGAATTTAATGTCCCCAATGTTGGGGCACAGACCTCCTCTCTGTGTGAGGGTGTGGGCCATAATCCACCACGCGGGCCTAATGCGGATTGGTGGATGTCACATGTCTTCGAATTTAATGTCCCCACTGTTGGGGCACAGGCCTCCTCTCTTTGTGAGGGTGTGGGCCATAATCCACCACGCGGGCCTAATGCGGATTGGTGGATGTCATATGTCTTCGAATTTAACTTCCCCACTGTTGCGGCACAGGCCTCCTCTCTGTGTGAGGGTGTGGGCCATAATCCACCACGCGGGCCTAATGCGGATTGGTGGATGTCATATGTCTTCGAATTTAATGTCCCCAATGTTGGGGCACAGACCTCCTCTCTGTGTGAGGGTGTGGGCCATAATCCACCACGCGGGCCTAATGCGGATTGGTGGATGTCACATGTCTTCGAATTTAATGTTCCCACTGTTGGGGCACAGGCCTCCTCTCTTTGTGAGGGTGTGGGCCATAATCCACCACGCGGGCCTAATGCGGATTGGTGGATGTCATATGTCTTCGAATTTAACTTCCCCACTGTTGCGGCACAGGCCTCCTCTCTGTGTGAGGGTGTGGGCCATAATCCACCACGCGGGCCTAATGCGGATTGGTGGATGTCATATGTCTTCGAATTTAATGTCCCCAATGTTGGGGCACAGACCTCCTCTCTGTGTGAGGGTGTGGGCCATAATCCACCACGCGGGCCTAATGCGGATTGGTGGATGTCACATGTCTTCGAATTTTTGGTTCAAGGACATGCCGGTTTCCTCACGATATTTTCCTTCACCGTTTTGAGAGCAGTGGTGATGAAATAATTTACACAAAGTAAAGCGCCTGCCTGGGTTTGAGCTCACGACCTACAACTTGTAAGTAGCGGCCTATTGGCCGCGACTTACAAGCGACTGGCCACTTGGCCACCACAGCTGGCAAAAATAATAATAATAATCTCACCTGGTAGCAGATAAATTGACAATGAATTGGTTGAAAAATTTATAGACTAGACTTGAAAAAGTTATCAGACCATTAAAAATTCAGTCGTTTCTATCATAAAATACTAAATAAGTTAGTAAAACGATAATTACATACATAGACGAACGAGACGTTCAGTTTTTACTTCTCTACCTTCAGCTCAAAAACGCTAGTTTCGGTCAAGTCGAATATTCGGCCACTTTTTAGCCGAAACCATTTTTTTTGGCCGTAACTGTCCTAAAATAAAACCGAAACCAAAGCTTCGTTGGACACTAATAAGGGCCAATTTCACCATTCGCTTTATAAACTAAGTTTTACTGAACTAGGCTTAGCGTAAAAAATAAAAACCATAAAAATGATTAAAGTGAGTTAACCTTAAAAGATAGACATATGCTGTCGCGGACTTTTTTAAGGAGAACAATTCCGTTATACATAATTTTTGCGTAACTTTAACCGTTTACGCAGCGCACGCAACTGAAGTTCTCAGGAATTTATTTTCCCGTTTTTGCCACATTTTTCACTGTTGATCGCAGCGTGATGTTATATCGCCTGTAGCCTGCCTCGATAAATGGACTATTCAACACAAAAATATTTTTTCAGTTCGATCCAGGATTAGCGCGTTCAACCAAACAAACTCTTCAGCTGTATGACAGCGGCTAAACACGTTTAAGCGCTTAAACGTCGAAAACTGGGCGTTTAGAATTGGTGAAGTCGGCCCTAATTATAATTATGTATGATTTTTTATAATTGAACTGGCTGACCCGGCAAACGATTCTGTGATTAAAAAATGGGGGGTGGGTAGCAAGGTGAAAAATACTTTACGACCTATTCTCATACCTACCAAATATACAAAAAAAAATTAAATCGGTCGAGCCGTTTCGGGAGGGTGGACAAACACCGTGACACGATGTCTATATATAAGGAAAAATAACGGTCAGTAAATCATAAGAAGCGTTTATTTAATCAGAAGGTAGCTACAATGTTATGTAAACTATAATTAGGCCCTTTTAATTGCTATGTAATTTATTTATCAAATAATGAACTGTTACATTTTTATTAGAAGTACCCCAACTTATTTTTAATATCTATAATCAAATAGCACTGGCATATTTAACAAAATAATTAAATGACTAGAAATTCAAATGTCAATACAACAATCTAATAGCACTGGAATATTTAACTAATAATTAAATATCAAGAAATAATGTTTTACCAACATTATTTCTGACTAAATACCTCTTACACTTGTACCACAGAGTACATTATAATATGACTTGTACCAAATGAAGTATCACGGAGAGGTGTTGCTTCAATGACGGTGCGTGGCGAAGAAAAAAGGCCAAGCAGAGTGCTCAGAGGTGTTTTAAAGGAGCTGTCCTCGCGCCCCTCCTAACATCAGGTGACGTTCCGATTCACGTTTGACACCATTGCCAGCCGCAAAAATAGGTGCGACAACATATATATGTATATTATATTATCTACTCCTCATAATTGCGAAATGTAAACCATTTGACTTTTATCCAAGAGCAAGCAATCCTCTTTCCAAATTATCGTGTAAAACATCGTACGATTAGCACATAGGCACATACCTAATACCGATTGCCTAACATTACGCTATTGTTTTCAATGGCCGCCAGGCGCTTAACCTTAGCCGTGGAATCTTATTCGGAGCATCTGCGTGAAAAGCATGCTGCAAAATAAATAATTATAGAGTTGGGCAGTGTCGATAAATTCCGATGTCGATGCTTGGTGAAGTAGCGTGACGGTTTAAGGCAAGAATTGGTTTATAAAATGAGTTGTTGCACAACTCATTTTATGTCACGCTACTTCACCAAGCATCGACATCGGAATTTATAAATAACATATTTATGATAAATAACATATAGAAATAACATATTTATGAGTTTATTAAAGTGCGTAAAAAAGTGCAGTGTGTGTTTGCGCGTCAGTCTACAAAAATCACACTCTGCTTGAAACAAACGGTGTTTTACTATATTCGTAGTTGTTTTTTTTTGAGGAAATATTATTGTTTGTGAGTTTTATTAAAAAAATGTTTACCTGTGCGTAACGAGTACAAACATTAAACCTACACGTAAACAACCATTCCGCTAAATAAGAATGACTCAACTAAAAACAGACTATACCTGAATATGCTGATTCATCACAATCACGTTGGTATATTTATAAAATCTTAATCCAAATAAACAAATCTCTAAACAGTTAAACACCATGACTTTAACAAATCCCATTGTTTATTATTAAATCAATGCGCGTGCCTATAGAATCCACATATCGATCTTCGACTCGACTTACTCTTTCCCAGCACTATGTCTCTTTCGTAATTCTTATTAGTAAGGCAGAGGGGTGATATTCGTGTAACAGCAGCTGTATGAGGTATGTTATCTTTGGCTGGGTGCCACGTTTTGCCAGTGTGTCCGTCCGGTGTTGAACTGAATCACGCTGTAATACTCCGGGCAAGCCAGTTGCGAAACGACCAGTGGTCCTAATTAATCGATTAACTCATTAGTATGAGTGCGGAGGCTAATCGTAAGCTTGACGGATGGATTTGGGACTGAATCGATGTGTTCTTGGTGTCAGGTTTCAGAAGCCCTTTGAATGCCAATGGGGTTGACGACTAAAAAAATCTAGTTACTCCGTCAAATATAGAACACTTTTTTTTCTTTTGTCACTTTAACGAAAAATTAAGACGATACAGTGGTTTGAAATTTCGGATGACGTCACACTTAAGTTATAATTGTACCACGTTTTACTCAACAGTGACGTAACAAGCCCCCACTCCTGAACTTTGATGCGTTGTATCTTTGCAATTTTTCATTAATTTGATAAATTAAAAAACACGTGTCCAATATTTTTTGATAATCTAACTTATTGACTAAATAGAATTATTATTTTTATACCCTTGCGTCATCCCTATTCCGTTCCTTAGAAACGTTCAAATGTAATCGCAGAAATCCTGTCAAAAAAGTAGATAAATCACATTTAGAGGTAGTTTTTACGGAATGAGACTGATATTGGAATGTAAACATACTGAAAACTATGAGAATTCCTCTTCAGTTAAGAGGCCGTTTGGTTTTTAATTTGGTGCATTTAGGGACAATAAATGTCCTACAATAAAAATTTTGAAGAATGTGATATCCACCAACCCACACTGGGCCCGCGTGGTGGATTACGGCTTAATCCCTGTACTAGAGATTAGACTTGTGTCCCAGCATATGCCAATGACCTTGAGTAGTAGCTTGCGTGTTCTGTGCTGAGTTCACGCAACGCGCCGTACTTACGTCCACCCAGTAATAGGACTCGCCCATCAAGGAGCTCTTTCCCAAATTAGAAGCATTATTCAGTGATAATACATAGACCAACAAGTACTATACACTTATACTAAAAGATAAATAATTAAATTATCTTTAAAATGGTGAAGGTTTCATAAAAATACGCTCAATAGATTCTGCGTGATTCTTATTTTTCTATCCGCGTTAGACATAACTAATAATTTCAAATATTCACATACCAAATTACGAAAAAAATTGTTTAGAGTAACATATATTTTTTTCAAAGAAATAAAACTAGTCGTTTAGACGTGATGTTCAATTTAAAATCATTAAAAGTCGTATAATTGCGCCTTTTTTTTTGGCTTTTCGGGTAATCATCCAGTGACATCTCCCGCTCTGGGTTGAGAGGGAGGGTGTGTCAGACTCTTACTGACTAAAACCCACCCTTGTTCCTTCCCTGCCTGAGCGCCCAGGCGAGCGGTAGCTCTGTTAAGATTATATTCGCTACCCTTAGGCATATATAATTACGCCTTAAGCTAGGGACAATAAAGCTTTGGTGCATTCTGCATCTCTAACTGCGCAAAATTATTTCAATTCCTTATCCTTGAACTCATTTTGCTTTAATGATTCATTCTTTGTTTCTCTTTCACCAAAACCCTCAAAACAAATATAAACAAATGACTCAAGAATGTACGGATTAATTTAATTCAAGAAGCGATTAACATTATTCAGCTAAACGAACCTTGAGTATAACAGCTGTAATTCAAAGACATTATGGATTAGGCAGATTAAGAATTCGCGTGTAATGTCTAATTTACATTAATAGCTAGGTACTTGTGTGTGTGTGTCTTAAATTATGAGACAGTCGACCGAGACAAATTCGAAAATTGTTATAAAGAAACACTAGGGCCTGTCAGTGCCTCGGGTGTGTTTTAAAGAGTTTCCGCGACTCTGGCACATACAACTGAAGGAACACGGGTTTTAGTCAGTAAAAGTCTGATACGCCCTTTGATGAATTTAAAACCTAAAAAAAAAAAAACTTGAGAGGTGTCAAGGGACACCCGGATGGAACGAAGTTCCTTTCGATTAATTAGTGAAGGAATTGTAATATAATTTTTTATTTTTTTTATTTATAATATTTTTTTTATTATTATCTACGCACACACGCACGCACGTAAGAAGTTATACTTCATCATCTCATCTCATCGCAGCTCAGCTCAGCTCAGCTCAGCTCAGATCAGCTAAGCTCAGCTCAGCTCAGGCTCAGCTCAGCTCTGCTCAGCTCAGCTCAGCTCAGCTCAGCTCAGCTCAGCTCAGCTCAACTCAACTCAACTCAACTCTTAGCAATATCTGGCTTGCTTTCTATAAGAGAGAGAGAGACAGACAGAGAAACATGCGACGCCGCACAGCTTACAATAATGCTTGATCTGCTTTCAAACTTTGTACCTACCCACCAAAAATACAAGAAGTTTTTATTAGATTGTTTTTCCAACACAATCTTTTTGGATGGACAGCCTCATTAGTGTCGTGACAACTTTTCGTAAGAATTTTTTCCGTCTAGCCCCCTTTCACAACGCGCGATAAGGAACTTCGATCCAATACTTTAGGGCCATGGGCTCCATCGTGTTTTGAAGCAGTTAGTCGACTCCTTCACGTGACCGGAGGGCTAGCCTTTTTTTTGGCCAAAGAATCAGCATTGCCATTCAACGTAGGAATGCTGTCAGTATTAGGGTCACTTTTACCTTTGACAGCAATGTGGACGAGTTTTCCGATGTGCAATGAGTTTTACTCCTCCCTGTTATGTTGCTTGCACATATTTCATTATTTTCCTATAAGCTTGTATATACTTTGTGATTTCATGAGATATGTTTAAAATTAAATAAGTACCTAGTTATCGAAAAAGATCATTCGGGGTTCTAGTGATAGAAGCTCTGAGTCAAAGATTACTCTTGCTTATAATGAGAGAACAAACTATGAGTCAAACTGTCACCTGTTGTCATTAATTGTAGACATAAAACTGGTTTGGTCGGCTCGTAAAACTTTTCTAAGAAATCAAGGCAAAAGGGCAGTGGCGTGACTGTTTTTCTCTACCTATTAAAAGGCATTTGAGATAGATTACAAAACTATGGGTCTGATTAAAAAAAAATATAACAATAGTAATTTATTTATTTTTCAGACAACAAAGTCCACACTGACAAATACAAAAACAAAATATTTAAAGGATGTTAGTAACAATATATCTTATAACCTATGTTAGTACTTACGTATTATGATGTTAGTGAGGATGTATCTTATGATCTACTTTAGTACTTATATACTAGGATGTTAGTAGCAATGTGGTTTATGATCTATGTTAGTACTTATACTCCTTCGAAAGATAGTGTTGTATTGATGAGATGTCCCATTATGGGGCTCTCATCAAGCCTGTCAGCTATCACCCTCAGGAGGTTGTTGCCATTGCTACGCAATCTGGCGCTGCCCGGGGGTGGAGGATAACTGCCCGGGGGTGGAGGATAAATTCGAAAGAGTTACCTCGCCCCCGGGCGCGTAGGGCAGGGAGGAACAGGGGTGGGTTTTAGTCAGTAAGAGTCTGACACGCCCTTCCGCTCCACCCCAGAGCGGAAAGAGTCATAAGATGATTTCCCACCCCCCAAAAAAAAAAAAAAAAAAAAACGCAATCTGGCGAGCAGACACGCACTTTTCTTCCGTACGACAGCTGAGAAGCTGTCGACTCGGCTTTTGCGAACATCTCTGATATATTATATTCGAAGCGCAAAGCACTGACGACGGCACATTTGCTACAGCTGATCCATAGGGCGCTCGAGAGATGTGCAGTATGCTTTAAATAGCATGTCTTTGACCGCTTGTGTAGATCGAGCAAACCCGTACCGCCAATGCCCTGCAAATAAGTATGGGTTTATTAAAAAAAAATTCTACCGGAAACAAGATAGTTCAATGAAAATTTTCAAAAAATCCGACGTATCTAAAACAACTAATAAGTTCCTGTATTTCCTACATTTTACTGAGTTATATTTTTGAAATCGTTTCTTCGAGTTCTTTATTTTGATACCCCACATGATCAGGCCAAAAAAATACGACTAAGTACACTAATCTAATTGCCGCCGCCATTTTCTTTTTCTTTTCAAAATTAATATAGCATATGTTACTTCGGCGGTCAAGACCAATCTAATAATATCTCAATTGTTAAATCCATCAAGCTGTTTAGACTACAGCGCGTGCCAAAGAAATAGACATACAAACATCAGTGGCTAAAGGCTAGACGAAAGGCAACCATTTTCCTTTTTTTGTAAAATGAAATCTTTGCTATTAAAACGTTGTTTTTCTATTTCCAGCTAGCAGTTCTCCTCTCTGGTCGTGGTGCCGAGCTGGTTGGATGTTCACCGACTGTTTCCTACTCCTCAGCGGTACTCTGACGGCACATAGAATATCTGACAACGACACTGGAGCTCCGAGGAGGTTGTTCTCAAGATATTTAAGGTAACTAAGTACCTGAGAATTACATAAAGGGTGAATTTTAATTTTATTCACTGGGTATAAGTATACTATTTAATAAATTGTTAATATGATACCTACCGTCTTTGGAATTGCTGCCAGAGATGTGATAGAATAGCAAGATAGTAGATACTACAATTCCACCAGCAGGCACCTGCGTTATCATAGTAAAATTTAATATAGAGATTTATAACAAAGTTAATTATCGAGAGATGATAAATGACGAAGAAAGGTTGAAAATGTCAAAATGAACGCCTACAAGGAAAACAATAATAGGAGAATATTGCGCTACTGCTTGCTACCACAAACCGGCAGGCATTTTAACTCTACTGTTCATTCATCTTTGCCCTGCTAACATTATAAATGCAAAAGTTTGTGTGGATGGATGAATATTTGTTACCTTAGGTGGATGCGCTAGGGTAGCCCACGAAATTCAATTTTTCTTACGTTTTTTTTTGCAATTTGCAGGTCAGTGTCAGGTTGCATTTTGGTCTAAATTTGATTCGCGGCCGCAGCAAGTTTGTATTTATAGAAATATAGTAATTGAAATCATCAATACAACTCTCTTAGTCAGATTTGATGCCAAATGTAAGTATTTCACGAAATCATGACATTTGGCATCAATTCTAAGTGAGACAGTTGTATTGATGATTTTAATGATTACAGTTCCGTAAATACGTACTTGCTACGGCCGCGATTCGTATTTTGACCAACAAGCAACCTGATACTGACCTGTAAATGCAAAAAACGTAAGAAAATTTGAATTTCGCGGGAGCTTTCACCTTAAGGCCCTTCTCGCAGTCCAGTGGCGCCCTCATTGAGTAGTGTAGTGGCAAAAGTGCCAAAAACGGCCGTTTCTGACACTTTTGCCTACTACTTTGGATACGAAACATTTTGAGACCTGTTTTAACAACGTAAAAATTCTTTATCCTCTTTGTAACAAATGTGAAGTTGGATTTTTTAATACTTATTTTCTGTGCTATGCTACGATTTTTTATTCAATGAGGGCGCCACTGGACCGCGAGAAGGGCCTTAACACGTTTGTTGACCGCCACGTAAGTCATCGGTGACCGTGAACAACAGATTTTCTTTTGTGTCTGTTGTCTGGCAGTCAACGTGTTGATCACGGCAGATCGGCTGAACGGATCTGAATGAAATTTGACACAACAGCGATAGATTATAGTGTTAGGTCATAAACTATTTAAGAAGCATTATATTTGCGACGGAACAAACAACTTACGTATATCGCCCCCACTGCGACGCCCCACTACCAACGCGGAGCTTATAAGGCGTGCGCAGTGCGGGCGCAGGGCATTCGCTCGCTGGCGTTCGGGCAAGTCGGACATGTTACTTTGATATTATTATTTTATTTTAAATTGAATTATAATTAAAGTGATTAATATTGGATTGTGTATTCCATGTACAAGTTCTTCTAACTTATCAGACAGATGTGTTGCTGGGGAGTTTGTTCCACCACTCCTTCTCCTCAGCTAAAACACTAGGAAGTGGTGACGGGTGGGCATTTTGGGGAACTCTCTTAATATGATTCATAAAATAAAAGTAAAATTTGTGATTACGGTGCGTGTTTCATTCCTGACCAATAGTTCAGAAGTGGGATAATCCAGAAAATTTCATATTTTCTTTTCACGTCCACGGCTTGGTGAAACGTTCTGCACTCCTTCTCCATATAAACTATGACTGTGCTGAATTTCATACTCCTCATGTACTATGCGTGAATAGTGATCAAGACTCTGTCATCTCATATGTACACACCGCTCACTGTCGTGAGGTGGCGGAGTGAGGAATACCCCCCTCCTTCAGTTACTATTATGCTTGCTGCGAACCGGGACGGACATGCACACGGTGTGTAAAGCAGTGAGATGATACAGCAGATAAGATAATATAAACAAACAGTACATTTGGCGACGAGTCTGTGAGTATTACTTTTACATTTTTGACCTGTCATAATTCACTGCTTGAAGAAAAAAAAAAACATAGGTTATTGAATATTTCTTACGTACCCATAGTGGAACAAGTTACCAATTGAAGTAAAAAAAAAAATATAAACTATAGTACTGCATAGTCTACATCTAGATCTTCAAACTAAAATACATAGGCACATTATGCGCTCGATAATATATTTAAGAGCGTGGTGCGGGTAGCATAATAAATAATTACCATATAAAGTGGTCGTCATATTTTTTTTCGTTATAAATTTCTGTACCTATTAATTGAAGAGAAAAAGGAACTTAAAATATTGCAATACACTGATGCGGTGTCTAAATAGATAATTTAAATAGTTTTTTCCAAGGAATTTAAAAAGGTAGATGTTTGTAAAGTATTCGGTTTATTATATTATTCGGTTCGCGGGTGGTAACCGGGAAGCTATGAAGTTTAATTGTTGTGGCGTCTATGGACATCAAGCGTTCATGAGTGATGAATGCTTTGTTTATCATCATACGAACAGTGGTCATCTTTGACTTTGCTTGCTTTCATTATACATCCGTTCTAAATCGATGAAAGTTTAAACGTTGTATGACTAGGCCATGCAATAGGATATTTAATTCTTAATCTTTCCCGCGTCTACCGCACACATGGTGGGCGAGACACATAAGTGTTATTGTGTAGGTACATACATACATAAATCATGTTCCGTTTTAATTATTACCCATTAACGATATACTATACCCACTGCAGTGCTTTAATGTTACGGATAAAGCAATATCGAGTTCAATTCCCGATCGAATATTGAGTATTGATAAAAAATTAAAAAAAAAAAAAAACATTTGTAACTTACATGCAATAATCACTATTGCAAAATAAGAAGACTTAAATAAGAGTTAAAAATAAAAGAGAACGATTGACAAATAGAAGCAAGTCATGTTAACGGACGATACCCATTTGAGACCGGACGTATTTTATGTGCTTACATGTAACAAAAGTAACAATGGCAAATCTTATATTAGAAAAAAAAAATATGTGAAGAAGTGACATCAGTGTATATGTGGGATGAAAAGGATGGAAAATGGCTAGTACATTTATTTAGAAGTCTCAAATAATAATACAAAATCAGAAATAATAAATAGAAAAAAATAAATAAAAAAAATAAAACTTAAAAGGGGGTTAATGACAACAAAATTGTTGCTAAAATATTTAAGATGCATTATTACTACAAATTAACTTACAAACGGCAAAAGATCTAATCTGCATTTAGCATTTAACCGCAGGTCAAAACGATTGCAAAACAAAATGAAAAAAATTTGAGTTGGTAGTTGATGATATGTACCTACAAGGGAATTTGGTGGATGCTTGGCAGAAAGTGCCATGGTCTTTTTTGTTATTGTTTTTGTTTAACGATGGGTTATTTTAGAGGTTTTTTTTTATACGTTTATTAATGTCATGGTAGGAACATACAAGACATTTATTTGATTCAAGATAGATTTTATAGCAAATACTTTAAGAATAAAAAAATGAATACACTTGGTAATGGAGTGCGACACATCTCGTGGGTATTTGTGCAAATAGAATTATGTACATACCTAATACCTTATAAATTACGGATACCTTATCAAATTAAATAATGGTACTTTGATGCTTCCATTAGATGGGAAATATTTGATCCAAAGGCACTTCTATTGAATTGGAATATCGTAAGTCAACAAAGTCGCAAAGGTCTTTAAATTCTTAAAAAGCCACCCCGCACACAATCTAATATTAGAAAAACTAGATTTGGAAGGTGATAGTGCCTCATTAGGGCAGCGCTGGGAAAAATAGAAACGGTCTTGAGATATTTACCTCGAGGCGGCAAATATTACAACATCTGTAAAGAAAAGAGTTACGCTTTTATTGCTTGTTGGATCGGGCTATAGTGTTAAAAGTGCCAGTTCTCACTAATACTACACGTCAAGTCATAGGTTTGGATTCGACGTTCTTGGCCAGAACTTAGCTTCGCGGACGGGTTGGGCATGTATTACTAGCTGTGGGTGTTAAATACACTTCAGTGTGCCAGGTCACTGACTTAGCCAGGTCAGGTATAAAATATTAGTATTGCTAAGTACCTATGTGTATGCGTCAAGTGATGAATGTGTAGCATACAATATCGATGATTTTCAAGTTTACTATGAAGTTGGGTTAAGTTTACTATGAAGTTGGGTTAAGTTTACTATGAAGTTGGGTTAAGTTTACTATGAAGTTGGGTTAAGTTTACTATGAAGTTGGGTTAAGTTTACTATGAAGTTGGGTTAAGTTTACTATGAAGTTGGGTTAAGTTTACTATGAAATTGGGTTAAGTTTACTATGAAGTTGGATTAAGTTTACTATGAAGTTGGGTTAAGTTAACTGTGAAGTTGGGTTAAGTTGACTGTGAAGTTGGGTTAAGTTGACTGTGAAGTTGGGTTAAGTTGGGTTAAGTTGACTGTGAAGTTGGGTTAAGTTGACTGTGAAGTTGGGTTAAGTTGACTGTGAAGTTGGGTTAAGTTAACTGTGAAGTTGGGTTAAGTCAACTGTGATATTAAGTCGAGTTGACCGTGGGGTTAAGGCCAATTAACCAAAAGGTTAAGTCGAGTTGACTGTCGGGTAAGGTCGACTGTCGGGTAAGGTCGACTGTCGGGTAAGGTCGACTGTCGTGTAAGGTCGACTGTCGTGTAAGGTCGACTGTCGGGTAAGGTCGACTGTCGGGTAAGGTCGACTGTCGGGTAAGGTCGACTGTCGGGTATGGTCGACTGTCGGGTAAGGTCGACTGTCGGGTAAGGTCGACTGTCGGGTCAGGTCGAATGTCAAGTCGGGTGGAATGTCAAGTCGGGTGAACTGTCAAGTCAAGTTAACTGTCAATTTTAGTCTCGAGTAAAGTAAAGTAAAGTCTCGAGTAAAGTAAAGTCTCGAGTAAAGTCTCGAGTAAAAGTAAAGTCTCGAGTAAAAGTAACGTCTCGAGTACGGTCTCGAGTAAAGTCTCGAGTAAAGTAAAGTCTCGAGTAAAGTAAAGTAGAGTCCCGAGTAAAGTAAAGTAGAGTCTCGAGTAAAGTAAAATAGTAAAGCAACATAGTCTCAAGTGAAGTAAAACAGTCTTAAGTTGAGTAAAGTAGAATCAAAGCGAAGTCTAAACCAAGTTAATTTACATAAAAATGTGGATCCTTTCATCACTTAACTAGTGTTGACTGTGTCATGGGGACCAGTGTCTTCGCCAATTTACATCAATATAGTATTATCATATTTTACTTAGTCATTTAATGAGATTTATAATAACTTCCTCATTGTAGCTATTGATCTTAGTATTATAAATTTTTGGGAATGACGAGAGATGTCATTTGGAAAAAAAGAAGCTTGTAAAAAGAGTACAGTGGTGATTTTAGTAAGAGACAAATAAGTCTTAATGTAGAGGAGAAAAAGTGATTTATTAATTCTTGCCTAAAGCGGGTGAGAGATTTTGGGGTATGATGACAGAAGTAAACTCCATTAAGTTGGGACAACTTCTTGGTTGGAAGTTATTTCCATTAAGTTAGGAAACTTCTTGGTTGGAAGTATCAACCTCCATCAAATTAGAAAACTTGGTTAAAAGTAACCTGCGTTAAATTGGTAAATTTGGTAGGAAGTAACTTCCATTAAAATGGGAAACTTGGTTGGAAGTATAAACCTCTATTAAATTAGGAAACATTGTTGGAAGTAACCTCCATTAAATTGGGAAAACTTGGTTGGAAGGGCCTCGCATTAAATTGGGCAATTTGGTTGGAAGTAACCACCATTAAATTGAAAAATAATAATAAGGTGTGGAGTGAAGGAAGAATTAGTAGAATTAGGAAATTAATAAAATAATGAAAAAAGTATAGGAAACGGGATGATAATAGAGAATGAGTAATAATTAAGGAGGTAAAGGAAGGATTAGTAGAATTAAGAAATTATTAATTTAAAGAAATAGCTAAAGGGTCTAAGGAACAGGCAACCCGAGGTAGGGACCTATAGGTAAACAAACCCATGGTAAAGGGTCTTATGAAAAGGTAACCCGAGGTAAGGGACCTGTAGGTAAACAAACCCGTGGTAAAGGGTCTGATGAACAGGTAACCCGAGGTAAGGGACCTGTAGGTAAACAAACCCGTGGTAAAGGGTCTGATGAACAGGCAACCCGAGTTAAGGGACCTGTAGGTAAACAAACCCGTGGTAAAGGGTCTGATGAACAGGCAACCCGAGGTAAGGGACCTGTAGGTAAACAAACCCGAGGCAAAGGGTCTGATGAACAGGTAACCCGAGGTAAGGGGCCTGTAGGTAAAGAAACCCGAGGCAAAGGGTCTGATGCACAGGCAACTCGAGGTAAGGGACCTGTAAGAAAACAAACCCGTGGTAAAGGGTTAAGGAATACTTGATGTGACTTGAGCAGGGGAAGGTCTGACACATATACAGTGAGGAGAACCGAAGGTTACAGGTCAAGATCAGATTATGGTCAATCTGAACTTGGAGAGGCGGACACAAAGCTCGAGGCAAGAGCCTGTGCACAGTAATTCTGATGGAATATAAAGTATCACATTAGGAGCATATGATCAAACGGAATATGAGGAATGGAACGAAAGAAAGTAAGATTATGCAGAGCTTTTGACGGAAATGTTAGCCAAAAAAGCAAAATGGATGGATAAATTTTAACAGAGTTTTAGAATCTGATTCATCAGAGAATGATTCATGCACAAGTGAAAACGAACAGAGATGTGTCCAAGGCAAGGAGGAATGAAAACAACTACCCTATCAACTTATCGAAATTTGTATTATATCCTATGATTTCAAATGTTAAAGTTAAACGAGTTTTTTTTCCCATTTGGTATCTATAGATAATATAAAATGTCATACTGTACTCGTAGTTTCAAGGAATGCTACTAAAGTAAAGAAGGACAATAAATTACAAATTTAGATGAAAAAAAAAAAAAAAAAAAGAAGCGGAAGAGACTCGCTTGGAACAGGATGGCCGAGCTGTTAGGTCATAAACTATTTAAGAAGCATTATATTTGCGACGGAACAAACAACTTACGTATATCGCCCCCACTGCGACGCCCCACTACCAACGCGGAGCTTATAAGGCGTGCGCAGTGCGGGCGCAGGGCATTCGCTCGCTGGCGTTCGGGCAAGTCGGACATGTTACTTTGATATTATTATTTTATTTTAAATTGAATTATAATTAAAGTGATTAATATTGGATTGTGTATTCCATGTACAAGTTCTTCTAACTTATCAGACAGATGTGTTGCTGGGGAGTTTGTTCCACCACTCCTTCTCCTCAGCTAAAACACTAGGAAGTGGTGACGGGTGGGCATTTTGGGGAACTCTCTTAATATGATTCATAAAATAAAAGTAAAATTTGTGATTACGGTGCGTGTTTCATTTCCTGACCAATAATAGTCTGGAATAACACATAGGCTAAAATTTGACACAACAGAGATAGGTTATAGTCTGGAATAGCACATAGGCTAAAATTTGACACAACAGATATAGATTATAGTCTGGAATAGCACATAGGGTAATATTTGACACAACAGAGATAGATTATAGTCTGGAATAGCACATAGGCTAATATTTGACACAACAGAGATAGATTATAGTCTGGAATAGCACATAGGCTAAAATTTGACACAACAGAGATAGATTATAGTCTGGAATAGCACATAGGCTAATATTTGACACAACAGAGATAGATTTTAGTCTGGAATAGCACATAGGTTAAAATTTATAATGGGGTACTAATCCTACGCAGATGAAGCCGCTGGCAGAAGCTAGTTAGTTTAAATTGACTAAAAAATACTTTTTTACAAAAAAAAACAACCGACTTCCAAAAAAAAAATACACTAAAAATGAAAAAATAACTTTAATTTCGGAAGTCGGTGTTTGTATTTTACTTCTTCGTTATTTGTACCCCATTCTACAACTAAATTAATAGTAAAGTTATACCCGAATGTATAACCCCAAAAATAGGGAATTTGAACATAGTTAGTGAAATTAGGGTTTATCAGGGTGAACTGTAGAAATCTGTATACCCCTTCAGAGCGTATCAGCGTGATGTAATGTTGTGAAGTGGTGAAAACAATATACAGACATGCGATTGCAGCAATTCTGGAAGGTTTGCTATCATTTATTGAAGAGTTCCATGGTGTATCTCCGAAGTTCTTTATCAGATCTTCACCAAACTAAAATGGGACCACATGTGAAGCAACAGCTTTCAAATAAAAAAAATCTTCAAAATCGGTTCACGGAGTAAAGAGTTATGAGGTAACACACATAAAAAAAAAAAAAAATACAGTCGAATTGAGAACCTCCTCCTTTTTTTGAAGTCGGTTAAAAAGTATCCTATCATTAGCTTAGTACATTGTTAGATTGCGATAAACTTGGGGCAAGGTTAAAATATTCAAGCATCTCAATGGAGCGAATTAAATAGATCTTCCATTATTTATTTATTAAGTGCGAGTTTGACTCGCATACGAAGGATTCCGTATGATTTTTATAATTTGTTGTTATAGCGGCAACAGAAATACACATTCTGTGAAAATTTCAACTGTCTACCTATTACGGATCATGAGATACAGCCTGGTGACAGACTGCGGATGCACGGATGGATGGAGGGACGGACGGACAGACGGACGGACAGCGGAGGCTTAGTAATAGGGTCCCGTTGGTTACCCCCCGGGTACAGATCCCTAAAAACTTAACCACTTCAATAAATGGACGCATAATCTGTTTGTGATGTTTGTTCCACACCTATAATGTTATTTAGCTATAAACAAAGCAGTTACAGAATATTTCCAAAGTCTAAATTTAGAGGTACACAATAAGCTTACACAAAAAGGTATTTCATATTTCCCAAATAAAAACAAAAATATTTACGTCAGACTATTTATAACAAATTGTTGACCACTTGATCTATTCATAAAATAATCTTGACCTTCACAATAATACAATTCCCTCACAAATAAACCAGTCGTAAATTAAAATAAGTTATTGGTGCTGATTTTGTTGGCCACAAACTAAACTTAATTTAGGCTATTGCTATCTTTTTCTCTCTAATGAAACAAGATAGAGACGGACGTAAATTAGAGCTGTCAAATTTAGTTAGAACTACTATTTCCATACAAGTTAAGGGAACACGTAAAAACATGTCGACTAAAAACACGATCAAGCGTAAGGCGTAAACTAGTTTGATATTTATAAATTAGTTCATAGCGATTCTCTAATTTTAGTTTAGTTATTGGACAAGATAATCGGCACCATTATCTTTTATTTTATTAAACCACGAAAGGCCTAAAAATAAAAACCAGCCAAGTTCGTGTTGGAGCACGCACGGTGAGTTCCGTAGTCGAGATGACAATTGATCATGTTATATCATGTTAATTTATCCTTTTTAACCCACGAAAAAAAAAAGGAGGAGGTTCTCAATTCGACATGTTCAGTGTTCAGCCCTCACTCCGTCATTTAGGAACCGATCTTGAGGATTATTTTTTTGTTAGATAGGGTATACCTCAAGGGTGGTCCCATGTCAAGGAAATCAGGATCTGATAGTGGAATCCTGATAAAATTGAGAGAAAACCTCGAAAATTGTTGGCACGTTTAGCGTTTCTGTACGTATGTTCGGCCCTCACTCCGTTGTTTATGAACCGATTTTGATGTTTTTTTTTTCTTAGATAGGGTATACCTCAAGGATGGTTCCATGTTAAGGAAATCAGGATATGATAATGGAATCCTGATAAAATTGAGAGAAAACCTCGAAAATTGTGGGCACGTTTAGCGTTTCTGTACGTATGTTCGGCCCTGACTCCGTTGTTTATGAACCGATTTTGATTATTCTTATTTTTATAGATAGGTTATACCTTAGGAGTGGTCCCATATTAAGGACATTAGGATCTGATTATGAAATCCTGATAAAATTGAGAGAAAACCTCGAAAATAGGGCACGAATATTGTTTCTGTTTACTTTCATAACTTTATCAGGTATTTGCATTTAGGAATCATCACATCATGAAACTGAGCTGATGATGGAAACCATACCTTTCCTAAACAATAGAAGTTAGATGTAAAAAAACTGGTTTTAGTGACACATACCACTTAATATGCTTTGAAGAAAAGAAGTCTTTAGAATATTGGAGGTAACCTCAATGTGGTCAATAAATATCCTGGGAACCTCATGGAAGGATGGTTACATCATCAGCTCAGTGCCAAGAGGAATGATGAAGGATTGAAAATTAGCCTCAGAGTATTAAAAGATGATGCGAGTCACAAAAAATCATAAAATAAAAAACTTTTTAACAAAAAATTCAACCGACTAAAAAGAACTAAAAAGCAAAAAATAAATATACCTTTTAGGTCGAGTATTGAGCCTTTACCTACATAAAATATCAAATTTTGTATAAACTAATTTTGAGTCGGCGCCAAATAATAAAATGATTAATTACCTACATCTAGCCTTCTTCATTGCTACGTACATATAAAATTTAGATATTTAATAATCAGATTTGTGTTTGGCGCCGACTACCGATATAACTTGTAAGTTGCGGGCCGTTACCACTGGACCACCACTGCTCACAAACCATTATTATGTTTTAGATGATTTATGTCTATAACATAGCGAAATGAATGTGAATGAAATGCGAAAAAAACCCTAAATAATAATTAACAAGTGTATGTACCCGAACTTTGCGAAAACGTAATACCTAATTAGCAGTGTTTCGACATATCCTGCCTGGGCGCTAAATTAATATCATACCTTGCTAAGAAGTTGTACCTTCCTGTGGGTCATGTATTGTTTTATATGTATTGACAGAATTACCTTGAAATGTGCTAATTACGTTAGAAATGTAGAAACTATTAAAATTATGGTTTTAGTGATCCTTCGTATGGATTAGAAGGTAAGGCGATTTTTGAATGAAAGAATGCTTTTCTTTGATACTGGCAAAATAAGAACGACTTTTTTGGAAACCAAACAATGCACAAAAAACGTTAGGGTGTTATTACACCATTGATCGACGCTCGATCGATTGGTGTACCTAGTACAAACTATCGATCGATGTCGACTAATGCATTCTACCATCGATCGACGCTCGATCAATTGGTGTACCTAAGTAGTACAAACTATCGATCGATGTCGACTAATGCATTCTACCATCGATTGACGCTCGATAGATTGGTGTACCTAGTACAAAATATCGATCGATGTCGACTAATGCATTCTACCATCGATCGACGCTCAATTGATTGGTGTACCTAGTACAAACTATCCATCGATGTCGACTAATGCATTCTACCATCGATTGACGCTCGATCGATTGGTGTACCTAGTACAAAATATCGATCGATGTCGACTAATGCATTCTACCATCGATCGACGCTCGATCGATTGGTGTACCTAGTAGAAACTATCGATCGATGTCGACTAATGCATTCTACCATCGATTGACGCTTGATCGATTGGTGTACCTAGTACAAAAATTTCGATCGATGTCGACTAATGCATTCTACCATCGATCGACACTCGATCGATTGGTGTACCTAGTAGAAACTATCGATCGATGTCGACTAATGCATTCTACCATCGATTGACGCTTGATTGATTGGTGTACCTAGTACAAAATTTCGATCGATGTCGATTAATGCATTCTACCATCCGTTACAACTCCGATTAGTGTGCGTTGCAGTAGGGAGTTTCATACAAACAATACTGCACGGCTCGAGTTGATACGGCGGCGATCCCTTTCAGAGTTGATATGTGTGCTGTGCCCTTAAAGGTGTCAGCACACATATCAACTCGGAAAGTATTGGATTTCTATGGACAGAAGCAATATTTAAAATATTACCTAGTATTTTCGTTGTACCCTGTTTAAACTACATGCCCATTGTTGGGATTTCTTTTTAACCGACTTTCGAAAAAGGAGGAGGTTCTATGTTCGACTGTATGAATGTCTTTTTTTTTTATGTATGTCCGCGCATTTCTCCGTCAGTTGTGGACCGATTTTCAAAATTCTTTTTTTATCCGAAAGAATATACTCCCGCGGTGATTCCATATAAATTTTACCGAAATTGCTTTAGCGCTGTTTGAGAAACTGAACAAAAATGAAAAATACGCATATCTTGATGACGTTTTTGTGTTCTCCAAATGTTTAAATTCCACGTTCCATGTTATTGGGGTTTTTAGTTCTGGGGTATAACAACTAAAAAGCGAAAAATAAAAAACCTTTTTTACAAAAAAAAACAACCGACTTCAAAAAAATACACTAAAAATTAAAAAATAACTTTAATTTCGGAGATCGAAGAAATAAAATACAAACACCGACTTCCGAAATTAAAGTTATTTTTAAATTTTTAGTGTATTGACGTGACAACGTCTTATAAATTGGTTTGCCGGGTGACACTTCAAGAAACTGCGTTACGCTCCGCTCACGTTATGCGCTCACAATGAGAGCGAGTGAGAGGCACGCGTCCCTTCCACTCGGGCATGGTTAGTCCGCCTAAGAGCGAGAGAGACAGACATAAAAAGTGAAAGGCACGCGTCCCTTCCACTCGAGCACAGTTAGCCCGCCTAAGAGCGAGAGAGAGAGTGAGAGAGATAGGCATACACACCGGTTCATGTCTTGCGCTTAAATTTTGTTAATATGAAATTCAGTGCGAGATTCTTTGTATAAATTAATGTTTTAAATATAATTCTTTGTATAAATAAATGTTTTAAATTGTTACTATTATTTCATCCTTCTTCCTACTATACGAATGAATATTCACATTAAAATTATTTTACCACTCAAAGTCGTTGTCACGTAAAACTTTCGCCCGTATACCGACTTTACAGGCAACCAATTTTTTTTTTTTTTGAAGTCGGTTGTTTTTTTTGTAAAAAAGTTTTTTAATTTTGTCCCTGCTTCGTTAATGACCCAGCGGTTTAGGGTAAGCGTTGACTGCCGTTGAATTGTATAAATTTACGATTTTTATTTAAAAGACAGAGTGCGCTGTCCTTTGAATTGATTGTTAGCTACGAGTCAAGACCAAGTTATTAGAACCTTTTCCGACACGAGAACAATGTATGAAATACCATATTAAAGTGTGCAAACTAAAAATATTTAATCATCCGACAAATATAAAGATCACCCCGAGATAACATATCTCAGGGTGATGTTTTTCTACCCATAATATTAAGTACACAATCGGACACCTAGACTTCGTACTAATTACTTAGACTACACGATCATAAATATTTGCATGTATGTCATTTAATATTGACTTACTTATTGCTCTTACATTTAATTTTGTAATCCATTTATTTATATATCTAGGCAGATTCCTATCACATGTTTTTTATTCGATAAGTAGGAAATATTTTAAGCCTTCAAGTAAAAAAAGAAAAAAGAAAACAACAAGCCACGTCATTTGCGGTTTTTTTTCTGAGAGGATTAAATAGTTTTGTTTTTGTCGAAAATAGATTGGGATTTTCGGTTATGTTATGGAAAACCCAACATGGCAATATAATAATATCCTAAATATCAAGGGCAATAAAAATATGAACCGGTTGCAGATATCCAACCTAATTATTATGCAAAAACTAATGTTTCTCATTTTATGTATTTTGGTAACTTTTTACAGATGAGCTAACTATAGTCGGCAAGATCATTGTGGCCAATGAATTTTAGTAAATTTAGTTAAAAATCTGTTAACACTCAAAAATATATAGTACAAAATAATTTTTAACCAATATTTCAAATTCAAATACAATTCCCCTTAAACTTAAGGGTAAGATTTATGAAACAATGGTCAGACCTGTTCAGAATATTGGGTCACAAAAGGGATGAATGAAAAGCAATTGCATGCGGCTGAGATGAGAATGTTAAGAGCGATGTGTGGTATTACGCGCATAAATAGAATTAGGAATGAGTATATAAGAGGAAGTCTGAAAGTGGCACCGCTGACTGAAAAGCTGTGTGGAAATCGGTTGTCGTGGTATGGGCATGTGATGCGGAGGCATGAAGAAAATGTCGTGAGGAAAGTCTTGTGTATGGATGTGGATGGCTATAGGAGTAGGGGAAGGCCAAAGAAACGATGGTTGGAGTGTGTGAAAGAGGATATGGGTAAAAAGGGGGTGACTACAGAGATGACGACTAATAGAGGAGTATGGAAGAAAAAGACATGTTGCGCCGACCCCAAATAAATTGGGATAAGGGCAGGAGAATGATGATTTCAAATTCAAATACAAAATTTCATGTCTGTGATGTTGATCGTTCAAGAATTCCTCTATCTGGAACTAGTTTGAATTCCGATTCAGGTTATGCTTACTATAAAAATGCAGTGTCATCGGAACTGAATCAACATGTAAAAAATCAATTCCGTAGGTTATGTCATTTATGTTCTAATTCAGCTTGTACTCGTAAGATTTGATCCGAACAAACAAATGAGTTTGTAATATATAACGGTTAGACGTCCAAAAGTTTTTTTTTTTTTGGCGGGATGGGAAATCATCCAATGACTTCTCCCGCTCAGGGTGGAGCGGGAGGGCGTGTCAGACTCTTACTGACTAAAACCCACCCCTGTTCCTTCGGTTCCTGAGTGCTCAGGGGTGCGGTAACTCATTTTCAGAATTTATCCGTTACCCCTAGGCATGCAGGCACCGGCCACGATGGGCCCCGTCAGAGGTGGCTGAGAATCGTCTCTTTGAGGCGCGCGTGGAACACTACGCGCCGTCGACTCACGGGCCTGGTGCTGATCGGACGACGAGCTACCTACTGATCGCCGTCCTCCAAAAGTATTTGCAGTCTGTGCCTGCACAGGATCAATTCAGGATGGATGAAATGGCGACAGGTCACTGGAACAACTTGCGACCGACGGATGCCCCTTAAGTTAAAGGGGAAAATCTATAAGTCCGTGATTAGATCTGTCGTACTGTATGGATCAGAATGTTGGGCTGTGAAAAAGACGGATGAAAGAAGATTGCATGTGTCGGCGATGAGAAGGTTGAGATTGATGTGTGGTGTAACGAGAATGGATAAAGTGAGAAATGAGTACATTAGAGGTAGTTTAAAAGTGGCGCCAGTCACCGAAAAGTTGAAAGGGAACCGCTTATCTTGGTATGGCCATGTGAATGAGGAAGGATGAAACACATGTAACTAAAAGAGTTATGAATTTAAATGTGATGGAGAGGGAGAGGGAGGCCAAAGAAAGTATGGATGGATTGTGTGAGGAGTGATATGAAAGAAAAGGGAGTTAGTGATAGCGTGACGGCTGACACGACTGAATGGAAGAAAAAAACGTGTTGCGCCGATCTCAAGTAACATGGGATAAGGGCAGGAAGATGATGATGACCAATAAATAAAATATCTTTAAAAATATTGTTTTGGGTATTATTTGTATAGGTCATAGTATGTTAGTATGGCAGTCAATAACCTAGTCCCTAATTCAATGTACTCATTTACCTTATTGATTTGGGAGTTTCAGCAAATAATGACTTATAATTTTTGGGTCATCAGTTTTTTTAGTCTTTGTTTAATTTTTTTTTGTGCTTTATTTACAAATGTTAGCAGCTATTGAATACTGCAAATCATTCTTTGTTTTGTCATATGAGGTCCCACTACACTCTTTGAGAAATACCGAGTACTTTATAGTGCAATCCGTCTATAATATCGCTGGGCACTCAGGCAGGGAAGGAACAGGGGTGGGTTTTAGTCAGTAAGAGTCTGACAAATCCTCCGGAGAAGTCATTGGATGATTTCCTAACCGCCAAAAAAAAAAACTCCAGATCAACATGAATCAACATCAAGAGATCTAAGTCGAAAAATCGGCCAAGTGCGTGTCGGACTTTGCACATTTAGGGTTCCGTACCATATGAGAGAAATCAATATTTTGGTATCTGTTAGTAAAATATACGTAATAATAAATATTATCACCAAATTTGAAGTGCATTGGTCAATGGGAAGTTAAAGTATCTGGGGTTGAAAATACCTTCTCATGGATATGAACGACTTTCCCTATAGACACAATGTGATATTCGAAAAAAAACAAACATTTGTTCTCTATATTTTGCCGAGCTGTGTGAACACTGCAGGTACTGAACAGCTTCGCCCAGAGGACACGGTGGAGCATACGTTGGAGGTCTGCCCCGCTTGGGCAAAGCACCACCGTATCCTCGTGGATGCGATAGGCGGTAGCGACCTCTCGCGCCCGGCCCTGGTTCAAGCCCTGGTTCAGGCCATGGTACGGAGCGAGAGCGAATGGGATGCACTGAGCGTAGGACGTCGCGAGACGATCTTCGGCCACCGTAGACCCGGGCCTGCGCACGGCGAGCACTGGGTAGCTCGCCGTCCGATTAGCACCAGGCCCGTGAGTCGACGGCGCGTAGTGTTCCACGCGCGCCTCAAAGAGATGATTGTCAGCCACCAGTGACGGGGCCCATCGTGGCCGGTGCCTGCATGCCTAGAGGTAGCGGATAAATTCTTAACAGAGTTATCGCACCCCTGGGCACTCAGGCAGGGAAGGAACAGGGGTGGGTTTTAGTCAGTAAGAGTATGACACGCCCTCCCTTCCTTGTTCATTATCATTTCTGCCGAAAGACGTCCACTGCTAGACATAGGCCTCCCCTAAGTGTTGCCACAATGATCGGTCCTGTGAGTCTCGCATCCATCGGCTACCCGCGACCCTCACCAGGTCATAAATCCACCTTGTGGGGCCTTCCAACGCTGCGTTTTCCGGTACGCGGTCGCCAGTCTAGAACTTTTCGGCCCCATCGACCATCTGATCTGCGAGCCATGTCTATGTCTATGCCCACTGCCACTTACTGTACTGCAGTTTGGCAGAAGACATAAATTTTTAACAATTTGTATTTAAGTTTATGAATAAAGGATTAAAAAAAAAAAAAACTTCAGTTTGGCGATTCTTCGGGCTATGTCGGTAACCTTAGTTGTCTTACGGATATCATCATTTCTGATTCTATCACGCAACGAAACTCCGGGAATGGCCTATCCTAACATAGTTTACATTACATGACATTTACCTACAAGCAAGTGAACTTAAGTTCAAGTACCAGCCAAAAACTTTGATACACTATAAACCTATGACCTTGTAAGATCAATGACTCGTCTAAATAAGCTAATATACAAAAACTTTTTTACAAAATAATAGAACCGACTTCCAAAAAAAAAAAAAACAAAAAAAGTGCAAAATAACTTTAATTTCGGAAGTCGGTATTTCAGGTTGTTTCTTCGTTTTTTGACACCTTGTTTGACTTCCGAAATTAAAGTTATTTTGCAATTTTTTTTTTTTTAGAAGTCTGTTCTATTTTTTTGAAAAAGTGTTTTTATTTATGCGATAGCAGCAATCGCGGTTGCACACATATAAAACCATATGGAAATGATAATATTCAATTTTAATAATAAAATGGTAAAGGAATTGGTCTAAAAAAGTCCGGATTTTTAAGATATAAAATAGTTTTTATTTTTGCAAATACAGTTTTTAAACAATAATTTTACTATAATACGTACATACTCGTACATTATAAAGTTTTGATTAGATCTGTAATGTATTTTATGATCTTATACATCATTTGTATCATAAACAATCAGTACATCATCCAGGAATTGAGTAGGAGGGAAAATACTAGTCTCTATGATTGTGCATATTTTCTTGCAATAATGTAGCAAAATCTTCAATTTGTGCTGCACTAAATGTTTTAATAGGATTATATATTAATTCTAAAAGAAAATCCGCAAAAAAAAAACAAAATAATACAAATGCAAATGAAGTCGACTTGTGATTATTTAGTTAAGACAGACACTAGACAGCCGCCTAGCTGTCATAATGTCAGATTCGATGTTGCCATTTAACAGACATAAAAATCGATAAATAGATATCGATTTTTTGTTCGAATTATTATTCAACACAAATTAATTAACGAACGAATGCATTAATCCGCCTCAAAGATTATTATATATTTTCGTCGGTTAATAAAAACATTTCCGGTTTTAATCCTTACTGGCTAACATACAAAAAAAAATGCTTTGAATATTAATTCAAGGGTGGTATATTATTTAGTGAAATCTGCAGATTTTAGTTTTAGAACGACTAGAAATACAATAAAATCATTTCTGCTTTTAATCTTTCCCAGCTAACATACGAAAAAAACGCTCTGAATATTAATGCAAGGGCAGTTTCTATATAGTTTAGTTAAATCTGCATGCTGCATCTGTGATTTTACGTAAAATATCAAGTTCAGTAGGAGTAAGCTTTGTCGCAAAAAATAAAACACATAAAAAATCACACATAAAACACAGAACCTTTGAAAAAAACAGGTCCGTGTGTACTACCTAGAACTCTAGAAATATTTGTAGAAAATAAATGAAATAGTTATGGGTAGTAACCGTATGAACTCTCATTGTGTCAATAAGACATTCTTATAAAAAAGCCTGTTTTACGTCTAAAAATGTCAGTAAGACACCTGCTGTTCTAAAACTAAAGTCTGCAGATTTTACTACATAATAAACTGCGTTTGATTTAATATTCAAATCAATTTATTTGTACATTAGTCATTAAGGATTAAAACCAGAAGTATATATGTTTTTGATTAATTTCAAGCCGTTCTAAAACTATAATCTCCAGATTTTACTAAATTATGTACTACCCCTGAACGTTTATTCAGAGCGATTTTTTCGTATGTTAGCCAGTAGCTCGCCGTCTGATCAGCACTAGGCCTGTGAGTCGACGGCGCGTAGTGTTCCACGCGCGCCTCAAAGAGATGTTGTCAGCCACCACTGACGGGGCCCATCGTGGCCTGCATGCTTAGGGGTAGCGGATAAATTCTGAAAATGAGTTACCGCACCCCTTTGGCACTCAGGCAGGGAAGGAACAGGGGTGGGTTTTAGTCAGTAAGAGTCTGACACGCCTTCTCGCTCCACCCAGAGCGGGGAATTCATTGGATGATTTCCCACCCACACAAAAAAAAAAAATCAAACCAGTAAGGATTGAAACCGGAAGTACCTATGTAGTTCTTTTTTATTAATTTTTAGCGATTTTTTGAGATACTTCTCTTTGCTGTCAGACGTGGGGTAATTTTCTATGGGAGTCGAGACTTCTCCTTTATGTTCATCTCTATATTCCTGTTATTTTCGCAGGTTGACACCAGCACTCCTGGCTGTGACGCTGTTCTACGCATACATCTGGGATAATATGTCCAGCGGTCCCATGTGGGGCACCTTCGTCACCAAGAATGCTGAAGTCTGTCAAGAGGGCTGGTGGTGGAATCTTCTGTACGTGCAGAACTACTTCGGTTTTGAAGATATGGTAAGTTGGTGTGGAACTTGTTTGTTTGAATAATTACATTACTCCGAAGGTTTTGATCAGATATCGCAGTGGTATTTACCTAAAGTGTTGATAAATAACACTAAGTGTAACAGAAAAATCAAAGATTGAGAAATCACTAAAAATGTCTAATAATTACTAATACTTGTAGACAGTAGTAGAAATTAGACTCACGAGATACAATTTTCGTTATATTTTATGCAGTTTTCATCTTAGCTAAATTAGTGAAGATGACCTCTAGTTCAGTCAGCATTGATTTGGACGAGATTCTTTATTCTGGCACACATCTACTCTACACAAGCTACTACGTAACATTGATGAGTCTCGTCCACTCTGAATTAGGCAAAGCTCCAAATATCAGTGGCGTTCCGCAGAAAAAAGTGCCCTGAGGGTCTGGATATACAGCATGTAACAAAAACCCTGTCCGATCCTGAAGGGTATTATTTGGTATCGTACTGCATACACATATACGTATACATTCAATAGGTACGAGATTATTATTTTTCCCCAATGAAAAGAATTAACTAAAAAAAAAACCTTTCAAAGACAACACTGAGCGCTCGACAATGTTCACATACAGTTTTATGTTAAAAAAGCTGCCTAAGCGAGACGGTCATTTTGATCCTTTGTTAAAGAGTGCCTACAGCGCGGCTAGTGCAGGGCGGTCGTTTGAAATAAAAATAGGTAATATAAGAAAAGATTTCGCCGGCCGGCGGAGTGTTGTCAACTTATGAAAATTTGCCATATTTAGTGTTAAATTTCGCATATTTTATAAAAGTATAAAAAATTATACCTTTTGGTTTTTATGAGTTACTTACATTTTTTTTTAAAATTTTTTCTAGTACGTATGTTTAACCAGGAATACGCCCTTATTGGATCGGACAGGGTTTTTGTTACATGCTGTATATGGATGACACTCTATCAGCTAAATTTATTGACAAAGATTGATAAGCTTTACAGAAATATCACGTGGTCAATCTCTTACATTTTGGCAATCGATAGTGCCGCCATAGACGGACTGCTTTGAGTAGTCAGTGCCAACAGCTTCAAGCGGTCGCTGTTGGGCGATCTGCATTTCAATACCGCCTTCTAAATAACTGCATTCGATTTGTCTTCAATCTACGTAAGTATGACCATATATTCGCGCATCGGTTAATTTTAAAATGGTTACCCATTCGTCAGTGTAGAGCGCTAAGGGCCTTGACTACTTTGTTTTCTTTACTCGATAAACCCACTTCTCCTTCTTACCTGACTTCACATTTTCAGTTTCTCTGCTCTACTAACGCTAAAAATCTTCGTTCAACCAATAATCGTCTTCTGCGATGTCTTTCTCACCGCTCTGGGTTGGTCCATTCTTCCTTCCATGTCCAGGCGGTCTGCCTATGGAATGCGCTCCCTCCGAACATCAGAATGGCGACCAGTCGGTCCTCTTTTAGGTTGAAGGCGCGTAAACACACTCGCAAGGAGTTGGAAAAATCATCACAATGCTGATTCGTTGTTTGCGTTATTCTCAATTACATTTTTATTTTACTTGTATGAATGTATTTAAGTATGTTTTTTTTTACGTTTGATAGGCACGCGCTTGACCACTATCTCACCTGATGGTAAGCGATGATGTGGTCGAAGATGGAGCACGCTTGCCTAGAAGTAACCTATTCACTCTTGACTTAAAGACTCCCAGGTTGTAGCTTACAGGAAACAGACTCCAGTAGAGAATTCCACTCCCTAGCAGTACCCGCAATGAATGTTTTCTCAAAACGCTTTCTGCGTATGGATGGGATGTCCACCATGAACCGGTGGCACTTCGCCGTACGTCTTGTGGTCCTTTGATGAAACGGGCTTGGCGGAATCAAATCATGCAATTCCGTCGCACACTCCCCAAAATGTAATCGATAATAATAATAATGTATACATTATGTATTTATTATTGTATTTTTTATCCGTTTATTCTTTCCCTTAAGTTGCACCTGCCACGTTCCGTCTCTGCACCACCCTAAGGTCAACTGGTAGAAAATGCCTAAGGCATTAAGTCCGCCATTGTACAGTAATTCTTACTTGTGCATTAAGTTTAATAAATAAATAAATACAAAATTGACGATCGCCATACACGGACCGCTCAAGCAGTTTATCTTCAAGCAGTCCGTCTATGGAGACCTCAACCGCAATACGACGGCTCTCATGCAGTTGGTCTCAACTGCTCTAAGAAGTCCGTCTATGGATGGCCTTAGAGCCTCTTGGCGCAAACCTGTGTTGGAAGGCATGTTTCCCAAATCTTTCTTACTAATTACCAATTCTTATTCAATTTCCAGTGTGCACCTCAAACTCATCAATTAGCCCTAGACATGCAGCTTACGATCTTGGGCTGCATACTCGTATGGCTGATGCAATCCAAAGTGGGGCTATACAAGATCCTCATACCAGGACTGCATGTCTTCGCAGCGTACTCAAGATACACCACAGTACGAGACCATCGGTTGACCATGCTGGCATATCACGGAGTCAGGTGAATATTTGAGATATTCTGTACTGAATGGAAGAATGTAAGGATGTGTAAAGACTCTGAAATAAGAAAGGTTTTCAACAAAAAATACAGTAGAAAATAGAGCCACTAATGGCGATTGGTTTTCCAAGACAAGATGACCTAGAGGGTAAATTTTAACTCTTTGACCATCTTTCATAACAAAAGATGGTCTCAATGAAAGTTCTCATGAATATGAACCACTGTCCGTATAGGACCAAGCCTTTTTTTTGGAGTGTGGGAAATTATCCAATAACTTCACCCGCTCTGGGTGGAGCGGGAGGGCGTGTCAGACTTTTACTGACTAAAACCCACCCTTGTTCCTTCAGTTACCTGTGCCAAGGGCCGTGGTAACTCTTTCAAATTTATCCGCGACCCTACTACTGACATCGTGCCACGCGTGTGTAACGCTACGCGTCATCAACTCGGGTCTGGTCGTTATCGGACGTCAAACTACCCATTACTCGCCATCCGCAAGCCCACGCCTACGGTGGCCGGGAGTCGCCCTGCGTCTCCCGACGCCCAGAGCATTATCTGCGACGGCTGCTAAGGGCGTTAGGGCGTCTCCGTTGAGTATCCCTCACCCGTTCGGCCTCCTCCTTCGCGAGCATAACTGCTTCACAGAAGGTGGTGACAGTTTCCCATTCCCTCTCGGTCCGTACCATGGCTTGGACCAGGGCTGTGCGCGAGAGGTCGCTCCAGCCACTTCTCAAAGAGGGGCCTTACTTATTCCTGAACTTTGATGCGTTTTAGCTTTGTCATTTTTAATTGGTTTGGTAAAGCAAAATATGCGTCTCCAATATTTTTTGATTATTTAACTGACGGACTAATTTGATGTTTTTAGTAAAATATTGCCCCATTGTTGTAAACCCATAGAACCAAGGCTGAAATCACGATATATTATCACGCCTTTTTTATATTTCCGAGTGATCCTATAGTAAATTGTCTGTACTCATGATTTAGTTTCGCCCTCCTTATAGATTAATGGCTCAATTACACCTTCCGATTTCAAGGGACCCAATTTAGGAACAAACTAACTAGGAAGTAGGAAGCGAGCGATTACACTATCCTAAATTGAACTCCTAAATCGGGCTCCTAAGTCGATAGTGTTGCCAACTCTTACAAATTCGAGCCCCTAGACAGAATATCAAAAGTTACTATAAAGTCTTTTAAAAACTGATTCTACCAGGAGCGGACTAAAAAATAAAAAGAGCGGACTCAGATTCTTTTTCTGGAAAAGGGACTTTGGGAAATTTAATTTAATTTTAAACACATATAAAAATACTAATAGCCCATTTGTGGCGACAAAGTCGCTAAATTGGCAACATTAGCTCTAAATCGGAGTGATGCGATTACACTACCCTAAATCGTAAACAATTTAGGAAGTCAAATCGGGACCTTTCAATCTCACTAAATCGGACACTAACTCCTCTAACTGCTATTACACCTTCCTGTTTCCTAAATTGGGTCCCTTGAAATCGGAAGGTGTAATTACACCTTCCGATTTCAAGCTGTTAAGGCTCAATTGAGCCTTAACAGTGAATTAAAAGTTACACTATATACTGATACTCGGAGAGACAAAGCTGTTATATTTCCGATCCTATTATACAGGATGTAACGGAAATGCATGGTCATATATTTTAGTTACTCCTTTTGTTCATGGAAATGAACAACTCTCTTCAAGGAAGTTACAGTCAATCCTAAAAAAATTAAACAACTTCTGTACAAAGTTATCATCAGCGGTTCAAAATTAGTATGGGAGATCTAATTTTTGAAGTGAAAACTTCTTTAGACGCGTTGAGCATTTTTGAGATGGGAAAAAACTATTGAACTTGCGCGCCACCGACACCGATATCTGGATTGAAGTGAAAACTTCTTTAGGCGCGTTAGGTATTTTTGTTCAAGTTTTCACTTCTGTCGGCACTCTCGGAGTGCAATTCTTTTTTTCCCGAGGTTTATTGAAAATAAAAAAAAAATACAATTTTACGGGATTTTCCATAAACTAACAGTGTTTTGCAATTATCCGGCGTCAGAAGTATTTTTATAAGATGCTTAGATTTATGACATAACACACCATAACAACTTACCTTAGCGACCTGTTATTAAGTATTTTACATAAATAAAATCATCAAGTTGAGTGCTATTGATTGACTCTTGACGTCAATCATTTTCTCGCAAATTACTTAGTTTTTGGGGTTCCGTACCTGAAGGGTCCAAACCGTCTGTCACAAAATTTTGTTCCGAAGAATTTTTTAACTTCCCATTGACCTATGAACTTAAAATTTGGTGATAATGTTTATTATTACGTATATTTTACTAACAAATACCAATATATAAATAAATCAGCCTTTTATTTGAAATTCCTTTTCGTCATTTGGTACGGAACCATAAATGTGCTAAGTTCGACGCGCTCTTGGCTGGTTTAAATTAGTTATTAATTCCTTTGGGTTTTGTTTTTCTGTAATATGATTTTTAACGTGAAAACGATGCGTTTCAAAAGGCACACATTTCTTGCAAACAATGAAAAAAACTTAGTATTGTAGGAGGGCTGGTCGATGTCGACACAGATGCGAAGCAAACTCGAAGATGACTTGAGACGTTTAATTTAGCAGCAGGATTGTACAGTGTTTACTTAAACAATGATTGACTTTATAATAAAATAGGCGCAGTTCAACACAGCCAAGTCCGCTCGGACGAAGGCTGAGGACGTAGTCCTCTAACCCAAAAAAATACAAGGGCTCGGTTACTCCACCATACCATCAGGGATGTTCTACGTGACCTTTCCAAGTAGGACGAGATCCGCGGATGCGCCTCGCTGATAGCAGGAGAAATAGCTTGATTACATTTACAATTTCCTTAGTAGATTCTCCGTAACTTAATGACCCATTAAGTTACGGAGAATCTTAACACCGCGATTCAGGATAATGACGTTATTGCACAGCGCCATCTCGTAGCGTCCGGCGGGACTATTACAATATAGATGATCTAGGGATATACTACTTGACAGGCTGTATTCATAATTAACACTAAGTACGTGTGTTACAGTATTTAATATCTCATGTTAATTATCAGTTTAAACAAGAAGAGAATAAAAACATATTTCTTAATAAAAATTTGATAATGTTATTCCAAAAAGTTCTATTTGTTTCTGTCCTGGACATTTAGGACCCGTTATCTTTGTTATGAGCTCCATCTTGCGCGATCTTCTTATGCATTTCTTGCCTCTTGGTCATACCAATGTTGTCACTTGTTTGGTCCATCTAACGTCTTGGAATCGTGTTACATGACCCACCCATTTCCATTTCAGTCTATTTATTAATTTAAATGCAATAAATGTCACTTTTGGCGTAATTAGTAAATTTTCATACTAATTTATTCATGTCTGCAATAATATGGACTATGAAACATCAACATATTAGTAGGACTTAATTTTATTTGCTTCGTACATTTCACATTGAAACGAGTATCGATAATTGTCACGTTAATCCCGTTTGCAAATGTTTGTTGATTTACTGAAACATAGAATCATGAATTCTGAAATCATGAAACTATTGTAGACTTGTCGATCCATACAGTGATTATAATGTCCATTGTAATTTGTTCTTTTAGCAACAAATATAACGCTTTTATTCGGTTACCTCATACACTAGGAAACGACAACGGGCGGGCGTTTTTGGGGCACTATCTATATATTGAACTTTGACGTTTAAAACGTGCTGGCATAGTTTAAATAGATAAATTTCGATTTTACTCTTAGTTCAATTTTAATGGTAGTAGTAGTTGTAGTTATTTCTTATAGTCGATTTAACCACACGATCATTCCAAAATCAAATAGATTGATTAGAATATTGAGACGATTGGTTAGAATAGAATAGAATAGACTAAATATATCTATTGTACACCAAAGTTTCACAACTTTATGTACGAAATCCATGGGTACAATGGCAGTTTTATCGCTGACAACGAAGAAGAAAAAGTTTTTTATTAGTTATTTCAGTCCATCCAAAGACTGAAATTAACAAACAAAAACTTTTTTACAAAAAATACAACCGACTCCTAAAAAAGAAAATACACTAAAAATTTAAAAATATTTAGTTTTAGTTCTGGGGTCCAACAACTAAAAAGTGGAAAATAAAAACTTTTTACAAAAAATACAACCGATCGCTCGTCGAGTTGGTGTCAAATAACGAAGAAACAAAACTAGAAACACCGATTGCCGAAAATGAAGTTATTTTGCAATTATTTGTAGTTTTTTTTGGAAGACGGCTGCATTTAAAAAAAAAAAAAATTATATGTTTTTTATTCATCCACTGTGACATGCCAATCTTTTGATAAGTAGACTGCACATAAATATAAATTTCTACTTTCAACATCTATACCTTTTTACCTTTGGTTACGCTATTTAATGCACCGACCTTCGATCATGTAGGTAAAAAAAAATGCTCCAAGATTCTTCCCACACAATACCGTAGGTAAAACTCAAGACTGTTAAACTTTTGAACTCTTCCCTGAACTTGTTTACAAACCCCTGATACTTTAACATGAACACTTTACAAGTTAAAGCAAGTTAGTTGTCAGTTAAGAATTTTAATTTCGTCATGTTTTCAGTGTGAGTCAGCTGTATCGGACGGCGCGTTTAAGCTATACTTCGGTACTGCACCGTTCTACACCATATTTGGTTGGGCTAAGTCTTGGCCTGGCTTTGAAGAAACCTGTGGAGCATGGCAAGGTGAGATGTTTTGAAGACTGTGTGAGGTTGCTTGAAAATTGGTATTGTAAAAAGTTTCATATAAACTTTTTTACAATGGCTGATTCGAGGTGGCTCAGGCAAAGGATATCTGCGGGTGTATTCGCTAACTCAGTTGACATCAATTTGATAGGCACTATGACTGCATAGTGCACATTGCTGCTTTGACGTATAGGAAAACAAATATGTACTACGTAGTGCCTATTTATAATCGATGTCCACCGAGCAAAGCAGCAATGTACTGCAAATTGCCTATCAAATTGATGTCAACTGAGTTAGTGAATACACCTGCTGGAAGGATTTGGGAGAGGGATTTGCCCAGTATGGCCAAAATTGAAAAAAAAAACTCTCCACAGCTTAGAATTCTTAAAGTGACTGTAAGATGTTAATGTTTGAGCCACAAATTGCCTTAAGTTAAATTTAAATTCATTCAAGTTAAAATGGCAATACGTCGACCATATTTTCGCTTCAATGCAATCAGGTGAGATAGTGGTCAAGGACGAGCGTATCAACGATAAAAAATACTATTTAATAATTTTAAAATTTTATTTTAATATAATAAAACATGTTTATGCCTTTAAACACGCCTTTGTACACGGTTTAGTCATAGGAATAATGACGTGGAACGAAATTGAACACCATTGTTCTAATAAAATAGCCTACACCAAATATTTTATTGGTTCGTTCTCATAATAAAAGGCGATATCTGAAATTATTATGATACGTACTGAAAATCATTAGAATACGATTATAAATAAATCAATGGTATCGACAGTAAATGCATTGAAAATAAATCCAAAGGCATATTTAACTAGCGGTTATAAAAACCCCAATATTTTTCAATTACATCATGATATAAAGTCGAACTGAATCATCCTGATGACATATGGTATTGAAAATTAGTCACATAAAGATGTTCGGAGTTTCTTTGCGAGATTGAATAAGAAATTAAGATATCAAATGATAAATGATAAATGATGTTTATTCAGTAAATAGGTTACAAGGAACACTTTTACACGTCAATGTTTTTTTGTCAGTTTAAGCTAGATGAGGCCGGTGTTTCCTAGCTGACTACCCTGAGAAGAAACACCGAAACAAACTCAGAGGTCAAAGTCTCTTTTAGTGTTCAAATCCATACAATGTGGACTGGTTAGATCCTATGAGAACCATGTACGTTTATGTCTGGGATGAGCTTTATGAAGAAAGCAACACACGAATTCGAGTGGACCTATCCAGACAGTGCAAGCATTTGTTAGTCATCGCGAAGCTCAACTCAGAACTCTGAGGTGCTCAACGAACCGACGAACAATACCAAAGTAAGGACATTTGAGTAGGCCGCAAAAAATACTCAAACTGCCAGACAATCATAAAATCTACATGAATATAACGACATACATAGTTCTCGCATTCACATTATTCTATATGAGGACCATGCAGCTTAGTGTCTGTAGTGGTCTTTTGAAGAAAGAACCAAACATATTTGAGTGGACCTGTCCAGTCAGTGCAAGCATTTGTCAATAGTCGAATAGCTCAACTTAAAAACCACTAAGGAGCTCAATGACATGACGAACAATACCAAAGAAAAGACATTTGGGTAGGCCGCAAAAGTACTCAAACTGTCAGACAATGTTGAAAATTACTGTAAAAAGGAGGAGAAAATAATAATAATAACCCACATAGTCCTCACATTTACAATAATTAAGTAATCAAAAAAAAAATAAAAATATAATACTTTACAAAGTAAATATTTGTGTCAAACAAAATAGTAATCATAATATGTCAATCAAAAAATAAAAATAAATATAATACTTAACAAAGTATTCAAGTCAAAAAAAAAAAATAATAATAATAAAATGTCAATAAAAAAATAAAATAAAAAATATAATGCAATACTATACAAGTATTCATGTCAAAAACGAATATTAAAAAAAAAATATATATATAAAAAATTTTTCATCAGTAAGTAGTACATATGAAAACAATGGCTCATGTATATCATTGAAGCAGCTCAATCCCACGCCTTTTTGTCCTCAAGAAAGTCATTAATTGTGTAAAAAGCTTTCTGGCATAGCTTACGTTTAATAAATGATTTAAATTTATTTATGCTTAGTTCTTGAATTTGGCTAGGAAGTTTATTATAGAAACGTATACATTGACATCTAAACGAACCACCTATTTTTTTCTTGAGCCTGGTTTTTGGTACAATAAATTTGTGTTTGTTCCTAGTATTTATGCTATGGATATCACTGTATCTTTTAAACAGATTAATATTTTTATGTGCATACATGAGATTCTCATAAATATATTGAGAGGGAACAGTCATAATATTAATCTCTTTAAATTTGTCTCTGAGGGAGTGTCTGGGACTTAATTTATAAATTGCACGAATAGCCCTTTTCTGTAAAACAAAAATTGTCTGAATATCGGCGGCATTTCCCCACAACAGAATGCCGTACGACATCACACTATGAAAATAACTAAAGTATACTAAACGAGCTGTCTCTAAATCAGTTAAACCACGAATTTTCCTTACGGCGTATGCTGCAGAGCTAAGTTTTTTGGACAGTTTATCTATATGGGGGCTCCACTGAAGCTGCGCATCCAAAGTTAAACCTAAGAACACTGTGGAATCCTCGGGTTTCAACTCTTCACCCTTTATTGACACACTAGTGTTCACTTGTATTACATTGGGTAGTGTGAACTTTATGCATTTTGTTTTTTTCTCGCAAGAGAACCAAGCCACCAACATAGCTTGAAGAATCGCCAAACTTAAGTAGCAATGGGCAGGGCGCATTGCTTGCAGAACAGCTGGTTGATGGGGCAAAAAAGTTATGGAGAGGCGACCGCGTACCGGAAGATGCAGTGTTCAGATGCAGTTCTAGCGAGGGTCAAGGGAATGCGATGGGTGCGAGAAGCATAAGAACAATTTTTGTGGCGACATTTGGGGGAGGCGTATGTCCAGCAGTGGACGTCTTGCGGCTGAAATGATAATGATGAAAACAAATTTTATAATGCGAAAGTCTGTATGTTTATTGATCAATCGTGCCTCAATGGTTGAACAGATCGGTATTAAACTTGACACACGTTTAGACCAATACCTTTTTTTTTTTTTTGTGGGCTGGTTAATCATGCAATGACTTCTCCCGCTCTGGGTGGAGTGGGAGGGCGTGTCAAGACTCTTACTGACTAAAACCCACCCCTGTTCCTTCCCTGCCTGAGTGCCCAGGGGTGCGGTAACTCATTTTCATAATTTATCCGCTACCCCTAGGCATACAGGCACCGGCCACGATGGGCCCCGCCAGTGGTGGCTGACTACATTTCTTTGAGGCGCGCGTGGAACACTACGCGCCGTCGACTCACGGGCCTGGTGCTGATCGGACGGCGAGCTACCCACTGCTCGCCGTCCGCAGGCCCGGATCTACGGTGGCCGGAAATCGTCTCGCGACGTCTTACGCCTGGTACGCCCAGTACCTCTCCTGCGGTGGTATCGGCCGGGGCCGCGAGGTCCACTCCGTTGAGCTTCCCTCACGCGTCCCGTCTCCGCCTTTACGAGCATTACTGCTTCGCAGAAGGCGGAGACTGCCTCCCATTCCCTCTCGCTCCGTACCATGGCCTGAACCAGGGCCGGGCGCGAGAGGTCGCCGCCACCTATCGCATCCACGAGGACACGGCGGTGTTCCGCCCAAGCTGTGCAGACCTCCACTGTATGCTCCACCGTGTCCTCTGGGCGATCCGCGCAGTGGTAACACCCGGGCGTTTCCTCCCGCCCGATCTGATGCAGGAACCTCCCGAATAGACCAATACCTGACTTAAGTCAAAGAGTAGCTATTGTATCCCGGTAGTACGTTCCCATAGGATATAATGTTTTTATTTCCACGCAGGTAGAGCCGCTGGTAAAAACTAGTTGTAAATAAGTCAACGTTTAGGTAAATTGTACTAAATTGCACAAATAAAAATTAAATAATAACAAAAATGGTTTATTTGATGTGGTGTCATGGTGATCATAGATACAACACGTCAACACTGTGTTATTATAATATGTAATTTTAGTACAAAGTGCTACAATTATGCAGAAATAAGATCTGCTGTTAATATCTAGGTATAATTGTCTGACACGTGGAAAGACATGTGAATTTAAAAATACGAGTAGAGGCTCTAAACATAACGACATTCTTTTTTTTTTAAATAAAATGTTTCCCCACACTAGGAATTACTCCTGTATTGTGCGATCACAAACATTTAAACTCACATACACAAGACACCCCGACCCGGAACAACTATCTGTAGGCCATATATTTGTTCCGTGCGGAAATCGAACACGCGACACGCAGCGCAGCAGCCGAACACTCAACCACGGCGCCAACCGGCATCATTCTATCAGCAATAAAAATAGGGATTACTGGATACAAAAATAATAATTCTATGTAGTGAAATAGTCTAATCAAAAATTATTGGACACGTATTTTTTGCTTTATCCAATAATTAAAAATGACAAAGATAAAACGCATCAAAGTTGTACATTTAAAAGTTACATTTGTACAGTTAAAAGTGGTACATTTTTATTGTACGAGTGACGTCAAAATTTCAACGCACTGTATCGTCCTCATTTTTTGTTTACGTGACAAAAGAAAAAATACGTATTCAATAATTTTTGATAATCTAAATGACGGACTTAATAGATTTTTTAAGTCTCCTACCCTATTGTCAAATAGTCCAAACCTATGGTATTGGCATCTGTTACCAAAATGTCACGTTGTCAGTTTCTTACATTTTAGTCATCTACCTTATTGTCAAATAGTCCAAACCTATGGTATTGACATCTGTTACCAAAATGTCACTTTGTCAGTTTCTTACATTTTAGTCATCTACCCTATTGTTAAATAGTCCAAACCTATGGTATTGACATTTGCTACCAAAATGTCACGTTGTCAGTTTCTTATATTTTGGGTTTGTGACAACCTGTACTGCTGATAGAATGTAACTTGGGTCTAGAACTTAAATATCGAGGCTTTTCCTACATAAATTTATGTCTTTAGGTTTAGAGTAGTCCTCAAATTGCTCTTTTACACCACTCTCCGACAGTAAATTACTGGTTGAAAATGATTTAGGGAAAGGCCCATTTCTCCATTTTATCTGTCCCTAATAATGTTCGAAGTTGCCCTGCGCCTTTTACTTGCTACTTGCTAGTCCATGGGGCTTCGCTAACATGACATGCCCAATACGAACCGTGCATTTCTAAATATAAGTAGCCCATAACAATCAGCGATATTGTAGGTTTGTTACAGTGAAAGACTTTTGTAAAGACTCTCAGAGTTAACTTTTTACATATGAAAAATAATTTTACCTCTTTATATTATTAAATTAAAATCTGTTATGGGCATATGATTTTCTTCTCCAAAAATTTTTTATGCTCATTTATATTTTCTTTTTTTTTTACAGTTTATCCTCACTATCGGTTGGCTCTCCGGCATTGCACTATGGAGCCTTGTGTGGTGGGCAGGAATCAACTCCGGTTCTTTTCAGTATCGCTATAGCGCATCATTCGCTGCTCAGTATGCGTCGCTTGCACCTATTGCGTCCGCCCTTGCTATTGCGTGGGTAATCTATGCTGTGCATAGCAGTAAGGGTAAGAATTTCAGGCCATATAGTTATATAGTTACCTAGTTTAGCCCTATATTTGAAGTCATTTCTTCCACTAGAGTAAATCAAATTGACAGTTATACCTTGTTAATTATTGTCATTCATCGAGGGTTTCTTTTCGTTGTCATGGCGACTGATTCGATTAGAGTGGAGGAAGATTCATTACAGGCCTTAAAGTTCGGTTTTCTGAAGTGGTGTGGTTTTTGATTTCTAGGTATTATTATATTTGTAGCAAATCTATAATTTTATTTTTATTATTATGTTTACCATCACAAACGTGTATTAGTTTTAATTGTTAATTTTGTTCTACAGGCTTTCTATCACGTTTCTTATGCTGCGGTCCCTTGGTGCTGATCAGCCGTCTCTCTTACGCAATATACCTCTGTCAGTTCATCGTATTTATCACCAACGTTGCTACCGTCAAAACTTCCAGAGAATTCACTTTGATATCTATGGTAAGGAATTAAGGATGTTGATGACATAATCTTCATTTATTAATTTATCACATTCCCAAATTAATAAACGGTTTATATTATTCAATTTGTATATTTCTATTACAGATTGACGTTCAAGAAATATCAGCAATTCTACTATCATCAATCCTTCTGACGTTAACATTTGTCTTACCCATGCAAAATCTTCACAAAGTCTTCACTTTCCCATCAAGGTCATCAAGTTCAGACGAAGCCAAGGATACAGAAGATGCTGAACCAGAAAAAGAAAAGAAACAGGAGGAAGAAGTAATAGGAGTACCACAACTAAGGAACATACAACATTTTATGGCACACCGAGAAGTACTCGAAGAGATTCCTGAAACAGAAGTAGAGTACGAAGCACAGAGAGATAACGAAGGACTTGGAGAAATTCTGGAGGAGGAGGAAGAAGACGAAATAGGCGAAGAATCTGTTGGAAATAACGACGATGATTTGGAAATCATTGAGGAAGAAGGCGGAGAGGAAGAAGGTGGAGAGGACGAAGAAAACGAAGCGTGGCTGGAAAGAGAACACTATGTTCGAAGGAGGTCACAATCTAGGGAGGATGACCACGATCTTGATGAATGGGAGTGGACCGCGAATGGTAATCGCAATGGAGCTCAATATTCTCGATACTCAAGGTAGCGTTGTTTAACTGTTAAATTAAATTATCTTTTTGAGTTTTTTTTATTGTTTTATTCTGTTTTTCCCTTAAACATTGGTTTATATCGAAGAAAAGAAGGGGTCAAATATAATATGTAGGGCAATTTGACTTAGAAAACTGAAAAAAAAAATATTTTTAGGGTTCCGAAAGTCCGATTGAAAAACGGAACCCTTATAATAGGATCACTCGTGTATCTGTCTATCCGTCTGTCACAGCCAATTTGCTCCGAATCTACTTGACCGATTGAGTTGGAATTTGGCACACACAAGAATATCTGTCACCCAAACACGTACACGTAATCTAAAAGAAAAATAATAATCAAAAGTCATTTATTCAGACTAGGCTGAGAGCCTGCACTTTTTGAACGTCAAAGTTCTACATAAAGACAGTCCCCAAAAAACGCCCGCCCGTCACCACTCCCTAGTGTTAGCTGTGAAGAAGAAGTGGCAATAAATGAATTAGGAATCACTTTTGGGAAGTAAATTAGAAAGTTAAAATAAAAGTTTTTCAAACTGTACTGTGCTTGCATATCTATTCACACTGTGCTGCGGCGACGCATCGCTTCGCTATGTTCCGCACGCGTGGGAGGGCCAACACCATCCTGAACGTGCTCAGCCACAAGCTGGACAGCCCCCTTCTGGGGCACTGGGTCCAAGCACAAGTGCGTGTGCCTGGGGCTGCAGAGGGTGGCAAATACTTAAATTAATTTTTAATTTTTAAAATGTAATTATAGTTTTTACGTCGTATTACTAACAATAAGGCCAAATATGTCTGAAATAAATATTCAAAATATACAGTTATTATTATTAAGTTATATAAAATAACTTAAAATACTTAACTATATCTATAGTATATAGTGTAGTGTGTGTGTGTAGTGTAGTGTCGTGTAGTGTGTAGTGTATAGTGGAGAAATAGTTAGTTAAATATTTTAAGTTATGATTAAAGAAGTTATGGCAAAAAAGTTATTTAAGAAAAAAGATGAAAAACAACCACCCCTTATCTTTGAAACCACAAAGCCTAAAATTTTGAAAAAAATACAGAATTTAGTACTTTACTTATAGATTACAGAAAAAAACCTATAAGAAATAGGTACCTATATTTTAGTTTAAACTTGAAAAAAAAAATTGTTCGGAACACTTTACGCGCAAGTCCGACTCGCTCTTGGCCGGTTTTTATGCCAAAGAATGGCAAACAAGGAGGTGGCCTACCTAATGATACGGGGTCACCGTCGCCTATGGAAGCTTTATTGGGTGTTCGTTTGTTAATTAAATAATAAAATATAGTAAATGAATTTCTATTCCCACTCCTTCTCTGTTCATGCGGTACGATTGTGGAACTCACTTCCACCTAATATCCGCGATTCTAAAACTGTCTACCAATTCAAGAAGCAAGCCAAAGAGTTATTACCTCTCCACAATTCCGTGATTATATTTATTATTGATATTTATTTTATGTTTAATTATGTACTTTGGTTTATTGTAAAGTTAGGTATACTTCATGTGTGAATTATTTATGTATTCTAGTCTATTTTATTTATACACACTGTGTCTACATTTCTCAACCAACTTTCCAGTCGCAGGTCTGCTGGAAGAAATTTCTTTTGAAATAAGCAGCACCTTTGTGCTCTTCTATCTGTATTTGTTCGTTTTTCTCTTGTACGTATTTTTGTGTGTGCATAAATAAATAAATGATTAAGTTGGTGAAGGATACTCATATTTGGTCTTTTTTTAAGAGGAAGAGTGGTATATATATTTTTATTATAAACCGCTAATATTAGGTAATGATACTGTCACTGTCACTGTAATAAGAGTATCACACGAGAGTTTAATAAAAAAATTATGTGCAGTTGAAACAATACGTACAGCTAAGAATGTACTCTGCCACAGTCTGTGTTTCCTGATAGCTATCAGAAAATGATTAAGTTGGTGAAGGATACTCATATTTGGTCTTTTTTTAAGAGGAAGAGTGGTATATATATTTTTATTATAAACCGCTAATATTAGGTAATGATACTGTCACTGTCACTGTAATAAGAGTATCACACGAGAGTTTAATAAAAAAATTATGTGCAGTTGAAACAATACGTACAGCTAAGAATGTACTCTGCCACAGTCTGTGTTTCCTGATAGCTATCAGGAAACACAGACTGTGGCAGAGTACATTCTACAACCTGAAACCTGTAGCGACAACCTGAGGATCTTTAAGTCAGTGAATAGGTTACCTCTAGGCAAACGTGTTCCATTGTTCACCACATCCTCGCTTACCAACAGGTGAGATATTGGTTAAGTGAGAGTCTAATAGGCTCGCATGTTAAAAAAACGATTTTAACTAATCTCTAAAACACTTTAAAATATCGTAAATATGGCGCCAAAAACTTTTTTACCAAAAAAAACAACCGACTTCCAAAAAAGAAATACACTAAAAATTAGTTGAATTTCGGAAGTCGGTGTTTGCACTTTATTTCTTCGTTTTTTGACACCGACTTCCGAAATTAAAGTAATTTTTAGTGTATTTTCTTTTTTGGAAGTCGGTTGTTTTTTTTTGTATAAATGTTTTTATTTATCACTTTTTAGTTGTTATATCCCAGAACTAGAAACCCCAATAAAATGGAACGTGGAATTTAAACATACTCGTAATTGGAGAAAACCAAAACGTAATCGAGGTATACGTATTTTTGTTTTTGTTCAGTTTTTCAAAAAGCGCTAAAGCAACTTCGATAAAAATTATATGAAACCACCTCGGGAGTATATTCTTTCGGATAAAAAAAGAATTTTGAAAATCGGTCCGCAACTGACGGAGAAATCGGTGGACATACATAAAAAAAAACAGTCGAACTAAAACCAACTTCTTATTCGAAGTCGGTTAAAAATACATTATTCCCCCACAGGGTCATGTGTAGGTATGCTTAGGGGAGCGGATAAATTCTGAAAATGAGTTACCGCACCCCTGGGCACCCAGGCAGGGAAGGAACCGGGGTGGGTTTTAGTTAGTAAGAGTATGGACACGCCCTCCCACTCCACCTAGAGCGGGAGAAGTCATTGGATGATTTCCCACCCCACTAAAAAAAAAGTAGGTGTGTAGGTGCACACAGGCGTAAACTCGAAAATGCGACATAGAACCGAACTCCAAATTTGAAAATAAAAACCGAACACATACTCGTGATGTGCCGCCATTTCAATTAGGGCGCGCTTTTACAAATACTTTAAAAAGAGAAACGGATTTAGTCCAAAAGTATTGAACATACTACGAGTATTTAATAATTTTGGATTTGAAAAAAAAAGATTTGCCGAAAAAAATATTTTGTATAATCAGTGTTGTTACCTATTTTTCAATAGTGAAATAGCTCCATTAAGTTGTGTTATTTGATTATTTTTTCGTCAACCTCAAGTCTATAATTTGAAAACTCTATGGTAGAGCTGTGCTTTAATGTAAAAAGTTATTTGCTATGCGAGGATGTAAAATAACTTTTTCACCTCACAACCTCGGAAAGGTTCTGTTTGTCATTCGAAATCTGAGTGCAAAAGTGCACCTTTCTATTCAATAATTTTCTATACCGCTAGTCCACTGAAAATGCATTAGGTAATATTTATTTTATCACGTCAACCTCATTTTTATTAGAATAATCGCTAGTGCGATTATTCTAAAAATGAGGTGAGTTTTTGGTTGTGTGTGTGTGTTTTTTTAATAAAAATTATAAAATAACTTATTAATTTTATTAGTTGTCTGTGGATAAAGTCCGTCAACAAGTTATGGCTTTTGATTTCATAGTTAGAACTTTACGTTATGAGCGCAGATAAAATAATATTAAACTTTTTTAAAACCAAAACGAACTAAGAATTTTAATAAAATTACAGCACGCAGAAATAGAAGAGCATATTAGAATAAAAGTTATTTAACTAATGAAGTAGGTATCACATAATCACCTAAAACTCACGTAGTTAAACGTTTTGAAATTCCGGTACAAGTATCAAAAATTGTAATAGGATTCAAAGATCCAGTTATTAAAATATTTGAAGGCTAGATCCGCAAACGTAGGTGATTAAAGAAAAATGGCTGATCTTGTTTTCTGTTTCCGCATTTCTATAGACCGATACTTTGGAGCAAACGATTTAAGAAGTATGAAATTTATTTATTTATTTACACTTCATGCAACAAAAGTACAAAGGCGGACTTAATGCCTTAGGCATTCTCTACCAGTCAACCAAGGGTGGTGGAGAGATAATAATTATGTCAGGTGCATAAAAAAAAAACAAAGCAATAGCAAGTAGAAATAATAAAAAAAACGTGAACGAAAATATATATATTAATAATAAACATACATATACCACACAACAACAACATATATCTACAGGTATAATGCATAAACTTTATAGACTGACAGAGAAGTAGATTACCAGCAATCTGACAACATATGTTATTGATGAATTTTTATGCTTAACCACCATTGTTCAAGCCCCATGGGATTTCAAACGATACAGTAAATAGAATATGATGAAGTTACTAGTTATGATCAAAAAAACTGAAATTAGTGAAGGTGTCTTAAATTGACCGTTAGTCATCAAAACCCTAAATTAATTATCTGCATCAAATTACGCATGACCTAAAATAAAAGTCAAATCGAACCATCCAGAACCGAAAGATAATCAACCACCGATCAAAAACAATGAAGTTATTACAATATTAAAAAGGCGGCAGAACCCATAGCGAGGACCGCGAGGACTCACCTCAATGCTCGAAGGATCGAAGCCTCAGTATTGCTAGAGCAAGCGCGCGCGCACGTCATGTTTTCCGCGGCGATTTTCCTAATCGCATGCGCGGCAACTGCCGCCATAGATTCGAAAACCTTTAACACCACACTAATAAACAAAGAAGTGCTACAAAGATTATCACCTCTATTAAACTCTAATAGAACTCTAAGCGGAAGAGATTTAGCTCTGCTTAACAGGACTGTTCACAATTTGGGAGTGGATAAGGATGTAGTGGCGAGGTTGACTGAATTAGTTAGGAATAGTACGGCTCAGAAAGATGCTGAATCGAAGGTTGTTAAAGAAGCCAAAACTTCTTCGTATGATGCTTATGGAGATGAGATAGGGAACAGAGATGGGTCAGTCAGGCATGTTGAAGAGTCTCCTGATTACGCGTCGTCAGTGGTGTTGGCGAGTGATCTGCTGTCCCTTACTAGTGCTGTAGCTAGCGTGAAGGAGACGGCGTGCAGGGAGCATGGATACAAGTTCCTGGATGGATTGATAATGAACAAGAGATGGGCGCTGAAAAGTGAGTATTTCTATTTTGTTATTTTGATAATTAAACAAGTTTAAATATTGTCTTGAATTTGTTGAAACGTTACAAAAATGAATGTTATGAAAGCTGTCTCAGCAATTTAGTGTGTGCGACATTTTATATGATGATCAGAGTTTTGACATGCATTATTTATGTTTTTCTGTTGGGTACATTCAATTGTTTTAAACAGTAAATAGTTGTTTAGAGGTTAAAGGTAAGGCCTTATACAGTAGAACAGTAGTACGCACGATCTTGGGAAAACGACTTATCCTCATTATCGTTTTCCTTAAATACCAAAATCGCCTTGTAATTTTATATTTAAATTCAATCATAAAGTCTTTCCTAGGTTCTACATTTTAGGTAAAGTTTTTTTATTATAATTATTTATATATTATTATTTTCTGACACTTTTGCCTCCTAAGTTATGTTAATGTTTGTAATAATAACACGTTTTACTACGATTGTACTTTATTGTTATATTACCGGTTTTACAAATAAATTAAATGTTTTGAAGCAGCTGGCTCGAATTCTTAACGATGTAAAGAAGTGGCTGTAATATTTTTAGAGCCTTATTAAGGAAAAATCATCAAATGCGGAGTATCGAACAGATTGTTAAAAACCCTTAAAGAATTTATTAAAAGTAATAAAAAACCAACTCTACAGAATTTGCTAAGCGCGGGTCATACGCTAAGCTTTTTACATGCTTTATCAAAGTGTGTGTTTTTCAAATTATAAATATTGACAGTCGTTATCACTGATAAGTAGCATGTCACATTAGTCTAGACCCCGTAATCTATGAACTGCGACTAGTTAACCTTATCTAGGTTAATCTTAGCACGCTGTGTAGGTCGTGCTTTAGGCTCATGCATACCTAATGCCAGTCCAATTGTCTGTCTGTCAGTCCTATCAAGGCAATTTCCCTTAGGGTCGTTTATTGCTATGATCATTACTAAGTCCATTCTTACGGGCTTGTTTTCAAAATGTAACCAACAAAGGAATCGTACCTACTTACAAAAAAAATCTGAATATTCTTGTTCGTAGGAATTTCAAACAAAAAAATCCATTTGAAATCATTGCATTGCGTATTTAAATCCAGATGCATTGTGGTATTCTTGAACAGACATTGCAACGCATAAATTAGATTTACTTGAAGGTGCAACCACTGTTTTCTATAATTAATGCATCACACATATCAGGTGTAAAAATACCAGACATGGTTGAAAAGTGACGTCATACTATCGAATTATAAACTTGATATTATATTGGTACAAATCGTCTACTATAACACGTCAGACATCGATTTGTATGTTAAATTGATGATGGCAGTTACAAGGATTAAGCAAAGGGGACTGACACATTTCATGGTAACGGACATAACTAAGCGGAGAGCGTCCGTCTGTCTGTTAGGTAATGTTTATGAACTAAGTCCTCTGCCGATTGTGATCATAAAGATAAAATAAAACTGGCCAAGTGCGTGTCGGATTTCGCACATCATTTCGAACTCTTATTCCGTATCAAATATTGGTAGTTGTTAGTAAAGTATACGTAATAATAAACTTTATCACCAAATTTCAAGTTCATAGGTAAATGGGAAACCTCTCGCGTCCGGCCCTGGTTCAGGCCATGGTACGGAGTGAGAGGGAATGGGAGGCAGTCTCCGCCTTCTGCGAAGCAGTAATGCTCGTGAAAGCAGAGGCGGAACGTGGTAGGGAAGCTCAACGGAGTGGCCCTCACGGCCCCGGCCGCTACCACCGCAGGTGAGGTACTGGCCGTACTGGGCGTAGGCCGTCGCGAGACGATTTCCGGCCACCGTAGACCCGGGCCTGCGGACGGCGAGCAGTGGGTAGCTCGCCGTCCGATCAGCACCAGGCCCGTGAGTCGACGGCGCGTAGTGTTCCACGCGCGCCCCAAAGAGATGTAGTCAGCCACCACTGACGGGGCCCATCGTGGTCGGTCCCTGCATGCCTAGGGGTAGCGGTTAAATCCTGAAAATGAGTTACCGCACCCCTGGGCACTCAGGCAGGGAAGGAACAGGGGTGGGTTTTAGTCACGAAGCGTGTAACACGCACTCCCGCTCCACCCAGAGCGGGAGAAGTCATTCGATGATTTCCCATCCCCCCCCAAAAAAAAAAGTCAATGGGAAGTAAAAAAATTCTTCGTAACAATATGTTGTGACAGACGACAGACGGACAGACAGACGGACATGTGAGTAACAACAATAGGGCTCCGTTTGGACCTTTGTGGTACGGAACCCTAAAAACTTATAACGTTCTGGTTTCATTTTCTGTTGTTGTTATCCTCTGCTACATGTATCAATGATCAATTGATCACTCAAAGAGAATAACAGAAGTCCGAATATTGGCCAATTTTAAAGTCATCACGATTTCGTGAATTTACAGTGTATGTTTCAAGTAACTTTCGCAGGATTGCATTGTTTTTAATATTAAAATACAACATCAAATTATTTTCAATATTGAAAACATTTGGTTCCAATATTAAATACAAACAACACTATTAAATACAATTTACAAAATTAATTCAATTAATTAAGTACAATCTGGATATTTTGGGCTGCGTATTCTCGCTGCAAAAGTTATTAATTGTATTTATTAAAAATATTATAATAGATTAATTATATTAATGGAGACATCCATTATTATATAAACGCCAATACATTAAACAAGAAGGGTCGGAATTCCTTAATCTGTTTATTTTCTTTAAAAACCTATATAAAGGTTTACTCAGTACCAAAAAAAAAACTGCTCAGCTATTTCAAGCAGCCCTTACCAAGAAAGGTTCCTTTTTCTCCTGATCAATCATTTTGGCAAGTTAATTTAGGCTGGGATTAAAGATAAATTGGTCGTCTTATACGGACCGGTTTCCCATTGAAGTTACTAAGGCCTTTTATAGCCCCTGCCGAATGCAACATGTTTCCAAACATTATTTTTGGGCAAGTATTCTGATCTTTTGCTTTGTGTGTAGGTGATTTTAACTTGAAAGTTGTTAGGGGTTAACTTTTACCAGTAAGGATGATTGGTTGTTTTCACTCTAAAATCTTACGTTTAGGCTTCTTTAGTCGGTACTGTAAAGACTGGGGGCGTGTAGTGTAGCTCAATGGGGGTGCTCTTTTTTTTTTGAGTGTGTGACTAATCCAGAATACTTGATATGTTATATTATTAAAAAACTGGCCAAGTGCGAGTCGGATTCGCGCATGAAGGGTTCTGTATCATCAAATTTTATTGAATTATATTTTGTCTACTTGTTGCCATTATTAAGATCGAGCAAAAAAAGTTTATAGTAGTTCCCTTTAATTTTTAATTTATTTTTATTATTTGTTGTTATAGCGGCAACAGAAATACTCATTCTGTGAAAATTTCAACTGTGTACCTATTATGGTTCATGAGATACAGCCCGCTGACAGACAGACGGACAGCGGGGGCTTAGTAATAGCGTCCCGTTGGTTACCCTTCGGGTACAAAACCCTAAAGATACCCTGACGTATGACAATGCAATTCTTATCTTTTTATAATTTTAAAATCTACTTTAACTTTGCATCACCCATTAAAAGTATATTTCACCGACTAGCCGGTCTGCTGACCAGGTTGGTATTCTCACACGACCTCCTGGGCGTCACAGCACACAGCAGAGACGGGTAGAATAATTATTAGTGGGATGTGGGAATGTATCGAAATGAGATGTCAGGAAAAGTGGTTTGCAAACCGCTTGCTTGCTTGTTTGAAGTTCATTTAGGGTAAAGTCAACGTCCTGAAATGGGTTGAAATACACTCAATATAAGTGGTCTCTCTCAAGCTATCGAGGTACATACACCTAAATGCTGGTCGGACTAAATTTGAGTCAAAATCGACACAAAATGAAGAAGAAGAAGTGGTCTCTCCATTTTTGACCCCTGACATAGCAACACAGAAATCTGAGCCTCAATGACACAATTTATAGAATGACACCTCTGTGAATCATGATACTCGATAAATTATAAAGTTTTTTTTTTAGGTAGGTGATAACTGATTTCCATTTAGCGATAATATTACGAAGAACAGGTGTTAGTCTCCAGTCTCTATAGAAAAAAGATAAAGATTGGTTGGTTTATTGACACTAGCTTGAGATACAAAATAGTTTATTGTGACAAATATAAAAATACTTTACATTTAAACGTGTTTGGAGCCTCCTTTTAAGGCGCTATTAACTGCCAATGAACTGAGTGGTTAGCTTGCGTGTTCTGTGCTGAGCCCACGTAACGCATCGTACATTCACCCAGTAATAGGACTCGCCCATCAAGGAGCGCTGTTCGAAATTAGACGCATTATTAATTTATTACACATAAAGCAACAGGTATTAAAATAAAACATCAACAGAGATTAAATTATAAATAATTAAATGATCTTTAAAATGATGAAAGTTTCATAAAAATACGCTTTATAGTTTATGCGTGATTCTCAATATTTAATCCGCGTTATACATAACTTTACAAATTAATTACACAATGTTGTAAAAGTATAATTTCAAATATTCTGAGATCAAATTACGACGGAAATTATCTAAAGTAACATATATTTTTTAAAGAAATAATACTAGTCGTTTAGACGTGATTTTCAATTAAAAACCTTTAAAAGTCATATAACTGCGCCTTAAGCAAAAAATGCCTGTATTAGAAGGTTACGCTCTTTCACATTATTTTCGTACACTAACTAAGTAGAGTTAATATTGTGTAAAAGAGAGAGATTGCATAAAATTACAATTTTATAGTAACTGCCATAAAGTGGAGGGCCAAGTTAAAGGAACTTTAATATTTAATTGCCATTGGGCTATTAAGAAAAACATTTCGGGTCATAACTGCCTCGTTAGTTTGAAGTGGATTAACATTTTATAATCCTTTAATGAATAGTTTTATTTTAAACGCCCTAGAAAATGTATGTCCCACTCTTACTTTTCCCCTTTTTGACCATTAGTTTCCCAGTAGCTAGCCGTTTTAACAAACAATATTTTTTATGATTTTACTTTTCAGGGTTCCGTACCGGACGTCTTACCAACGGGACCCTATTACTAAGCCTCCACTGTCTGTCCATCTGACCGTCCGTCCGAACGTCTGTCCGTCTGTTTGTCAGTGGGCTGTATCTCATGATGCGTAATATTATTAATATTTTTTTCTTTGACTGCATATGGGCATATAAGGTGGCCTGATGATGGTCACGGGCAGCCGATAAATGCGAGACGCACAGGATCGTTGTGGCGACACTTGGGGGAGGCCTATGTCCAGCAGTGGACGTCTTTCGGCGAAATTGATAATGATGATGATTACATATCTGACCTCCACAATCTAGTGGGTAACAAAAAAACTTAGATAAGACTGGTGACAGATTTTCCAACTTCCGGTTACCTGTAACTGCAGGAAAACGCCAGCAAAAAACTGGCTGCGTGTCGTATTTCGCACATAAGGATGCCGTACCATATATTGGTATTTGTTAGTAAAGTATACGTAATAATAAACATTATCACCAAATTTCAAGTTCATAGGCAGTAGGCAAGTTAAAAAATTCTTCGAAACAAAATTTTGTGACATACGACAGACGAACAGACGGACACGTAAGTGACAACAATTTATGGGGCTCCGTTTGGATCCTTCGGGTAGGGAACCCTAAAAACAACAATTATTCCGGCGAGCAGTGGGTAGCTCACCGTCCGATCAGCACCAGGTCCGTGAGTCGACGGCGCGTAGTGTTCTTCGCGCGCCTCAAACATATGAGTGTCAGCCACCACTGACGGGGCCCATCGTGGCCGGTGCCTGCATGCCTAGGGGTAGCGGATAAATTCTGAAAATGAGTTACCACAGCCCTGGGCACTCAGGCAGGGAAGGAACAGGGGTGGGTTTTAGTCAGTAAGAGTCAGACAAGCCCTCCCGTTCCACCCAGAGCGGGAGCAGTCATTGTATGATTTCCCAACCCAAAAAAAAAAAAATTGGTCAATGGGAAGTTAAAAAATTCTTCGTAACAATATTTTGTGACAGACGACGGAAGGACAGACAGACACGTGAGTGACAACAATAGGGCTCCGGACCCTTCGGGTACGGAATCCTAAAAAATAACAAAAGCACCTATCAATACAATAACAGAATCCTCACACAGACAAAACCATGCTGAACTGCGGAACGAACAGCATGCATCATCGACATTTTGCATTTACTTGTTGACTCACAGCGCGGCAATGATCATTTCGCTCACGGAACGTGACTATTCTGTAAATACTGTCTCTCTTGTGTCAATATGACGTTTGTGCATTTCGGTAGCAACCAACTATTGACTCTCAATTTCCACGGTCAATAAGGTCAATTTATACTGAGGGGTAATAGTATGTTTGTTCCGTAACTGGCGACATGTGAGTGTAGTCTTAGGTGTATTAAACGCCTCTGTATTACCCTTCGGGAATGCCTGCAGACCTGTTTATACTCGTATGTTATATGTGTTTAAGTTCAGTCTTAATGACGTACAAAAATACAGTTGCTGATGCTGTTCGATTGTCCTTCAGTTATTATCATCAGCATGTCTTCTTGTTCCATACATCTATGTATTTGCCATGGTATCATATACATAATAGTTTCCTTTAACTACCTATATAATTATTAACCGACTGTGCGACGCAAGGCTAACGTGTTTATCAGCCTATGTATGTGTGTTTGTTACTTTGTGGTGCTTTAGATACCAAACGCATGGGCCGATTTTGATAACTCTTACGTGAATTGAATCTTGCGAGTGCTACTAAGGACATGACAGTAATCAAAATACAATATGGTGATAACCAGCAGCCATATTGTGGAAAAGAAAAAAGAGGAGGCGATTCCAAAAATATAACTCGCTAAAACGCAGAAAAAAAGTCAAAACAAGTCACTTTTCAAACAGTCTGATGCAGTTGGTTGGCATGAAATCAATAATTGAACTAAAATAACTGCCACCTACTGCATCAGACTGCTTGAAAAGTGACTTGTTTGGAATTTTTGGTTATTTTTTAGTCTGGTTTTGCACACATTGAATATGTCACCGGATTATTTCACACACCGTAAGTTTTTAATAAACTTATATACAAAATTATACACAGGAAATCCATGTCCGAAAGAGTCCTATATAAAGGAAGAAAGGGGTTTGTGCCGAAATGGTCCCATTTAAATTTCATGATGATGGATTTCGGAGACAGACTACGGAACTCTTCAAAAATTGGTAGCAAATCAACCGCAGTTGCTGCGATCGTATGTCTATGAATTGTTAACACAATTTAATGGGGAATCGAAAATAAAAATTGAAAGAAGAAAACTTTTTTATAAAAAAGAATAAAACCGACTTCCAAAAAAAGTGCAAGATAACTTTAATTTCAGAAGTCGATGTCAAAAAACGAAGACACAAAACCAGAAAAACCGACTTTCGATATTAAAGTTATCTTGCTCTTTTTTTTGGAAGTCGGTTCTATTTTTTGTATATTTATCAACAAACCGATTAAATAAAAAATATTCTTTTCATGCATATTCTCTGCTCTCAGGACAAAATTTGTATAAAACAAAATATCGGGAAATCCAAATAAAAAAGGTTATTAGAAACTTGCGGTGTTTGTAATGATCCGGATCATATAGTAACATTGTTTCAGTAAACTGTAATAATTATAAAAATGTGGAAACAGTGAGTTCAGAAGTGAGATCGTAAGTGATTATTTCAAAACATGGTTGCTGTCTGAAAATAAGCCATTTACCAATTGCATGTCTAGTTAAAAGCCCTTTACAAATTCCTTTACAATTCGAGATAACAGTAAAAGTTTAAACTCGTTTAAATTGTAACTCCAGACACAGAGCCGAATAAAATTAAACGATTTTGTTTGATACAGAAACTCTTTGGTTGAGGTTTTAAAATCGCTGATATTGCTCTCCGATAGAGCGTATTGAAACGAAATACTCGTAAATTGTACACATAAAAGACGTTATCTTAACGCTTTTAAGATTTATTGTAAAGTATTTAACACCTTCGGATAAAAAATCCTTTTTAATTTATCAAAAAAACGCTGAACATTGCTTTATCTTGACGAGGTCGGAGAGAAGAACCCAAATTAGGATGGGGTAACTTTTCGTTGTGATAAAGACATTTTAAAAGACGAGTCTTTTTTCGATGATTTTCGAGGCATGAGCTAAGTGGATTCTTCCACTTGTTACAAAATTGGATTCAGTTTAAATCTAATAGCGGGAGGGATAAGAAGACCGATGGTTTTAAGACTTGTCACGTTTTAAAAGAAATGAGAAATATGTACGACTTACATTATTCGACTTTCGCAATGTGTTTTGTATGCCATCGAGATTATGCCTACTCAGAAGTAGCTACAAAGCATCGAAAGGCAAGACTAATTGAAAAGTTCTGAGGTTTCAGTTCAAGGGCATAAAAAAATAGCTTAATAATTATTATGGGTAACTCGCAACCTTTTACAGCAATTGGCTTCCCAAAACCTTTTTCAATTATAATTAATATCAAGATACCGAAAAAGATCACGTTAATTGTTACACACAGTTGGGTAATATAATGACTGGTCGTTTACTTGACCATGGTTGAAAATATCAAGCACCTTAATTGAAGATCTGTCGTTCGACCGGTTTGACCACACAGCGTTGACGAGCGAGATTTTTTTTAAGGTCCAGATGATTTTGATACTCTCCAAATTCGGCACCTGTTGAATTTGTTGTCTTTTATATGCAGGAATGTAAATGTGGGTTGTGTACAGTAGTAAAAAAAAATCGACCAAGAGCGAGTCGTACTCGCACGCAAAGGGTTCTGAACAAATAATTTTTATTTCTGGTATTTTTTTTCAACTATAAACGTCTTATAGGTTTTCTTGTAATCTATAGGTAAAGAACTACCTTCTGTATTTTTTCAATGTTTTAGGTTCAGTAGTTTCGTAGTTATGGAGGGAATGGTAATTTTTCATCTATTTTCTTAAATAACTTTAAAATAATATATTTTAAAATTATGAATAAAATATATTTGAGAACCTTACAGTAACCCTTTTCATTAGATGTGTAGCACGCAGCGGTACAGTTTGAAAAACTTTTTAAGCTATTGCATAGCTTCTATCGCGGGCCTTGAGCGTGGAGACCGAATCCAGAAATTCCGTAACGAAAATAACCTAACACCCCCACTCCGACCGGCACAGCGGTGATACTTTTAAGTTTTGCCATCTATCGATGAATAGTGATGATGACGATGATGATGATGATGATGATGGTGGTGATGATGATGATGATGATGATGATGATGATGATGATGATGATGATGATGATGATGATGATGATGATGACGATGATGATGATGATGATGATGATGATGATGATGATGATGATGACGATGATGATGATGATGATGATGGTGGTGGTGATGATGATGATGATGATGGTGATGATGATGATGATGATGATGGTGATGATGATGATGATGATATTTATCTTGTTACGCCAAAGAAGTGTAACTTCTTACGTGCGTGTAAAAAGTGTAACTTGAATTAACATCAAAGAAAAAAAAAACAAAGGAAAAAAAATACTGCATAAATAAAATAAAGAAATAATTATAATTGCATAAGTTGATAAAAAATGCTATGCAATAGCTTTACCGCGGCAGTCTCCGAGTGCCACACGTCTTTTTTTTTTTAATTTTCTGTTTTCACCCCAAAATTGAATACTCCAAATTCATTTACATTTATGTTACACTTCCGTGTTTGGGTCACAGATATACATGTGTGTACCAAATTTCAGCTTAATCAGTTCAATAGATTCGGACCAATTGGACTGTGACAGATGGACAGACGGACTGACAGACAGACACACGAGTGATCCTACGAGTATATGGGTTCCGTTTTGCATTCGGACTTTCGGAACCCTAAAAAGAGACTTTTCCGCATCCAAGTGATAAATGTATTGAATTAGTTTTTCTAATCATTATCTGCACCCAAATAAACGTTGTATAACTGTCTCCGGATAATTGTAAATTGGATGAGATTTATTGAGAAAGTTTATTCATCGAGAGTCTCTTGCAAGAATTGTTATAATATTGCGGTGTTTGTAATTTATCCGGTAACTACAGGGTGTAACGGAAAGGTGTGATCATATTTTAAGAACTGCATCTGCCCAGTGCTATAAACAACTTTATTTAAGAAAACCTAAGGTAATTCTCAAAGAAAAAATTACACGCAATACAAATATTGATCAGCTGATCATAACTTTGTATGGAAAGTCCAATTTTTTTGGGAATTTTCTATTTTTCTTAGAGAAAGTTGTTCATTTTCATTAAACCGGTTCTTAAAATATGACCACACCTTTCCGTTACATCCTGTACCTACATTGGATAAGTCTCAAAGACCAACAACGAACATGGAGCGAAAAAAAAAAATTGTACGCATTCTGATATCTTCGTAACAGCCATGGCGCAAAATTGATGGAAAAACGAACACATTCTCGGTATGTAAAGATGGTCACCCATCCATGCACCAACCCCGGCAAGCGTAGCTTAACCTGATGGATGGACCCGTGCGGCTTTTATTACTTTAGCCACGAGCTCCTCTTTGTGAAAGGACCGACGATACAGAAATAATTCCTAGAGTGGGGCAACGTATTTTTTTTTAAAAAAAAAACGTCTTTCATTATTTTATTTACATCATGTCACTGAGTTACGAAACAAGTCAAAAAAACTTGTATGGGACATAATTAATTTGGTTTTTATTCTTTTTTTTAACATAAATACTATGTTATCCAACAAGACTGGTTCTCAATAATGTCATACGAGTAACCATACGGATCGTTTTGGCCGTATTCCCAAGGAATTTGAATACGGGTTTTAACAAATCTATATATTTAGTAGGTACCAGGGAATTCAGAAATTTGTTTAGATCTGTTAATTTGAATAAAAAACGTCAAAATTTAGGTATGGTAGGCGCCAGATAAATGTGGAATAAAGTACATTGACCTTTCCCTAATAACTTTTCATAGGTACCTGATTAAGGCATATATAGCCACCAAGTGGCGCCCTCATTGAATAAAAAATCGTAGCAAAGCGTAGAAAATAAAGATTAATGAAGCCTATGTTGCGTTTGTTACAGACAGGATAAGGTATTTTTACGTTGTTAAAACAGTACTCAAAGTGTTTCGTATCCAAAGTAGTAGGCAAAAGTGCCAGAAACGGCCGTTTTTGACGAAACCCAACATAGGATTCTTTAATCTTTATGTTCTATGCTGTGATACGATTTTTTATTCAATGACCGCGCGCCACTTATGCGGAGGTAGACCCTTAAATATGAACCGTTTTTCATTATTAGACAATGCCAAGGATCACGAGAGATGTTGATTCGGGACCGCCTTGTGTCATTATTTCCGTTTTTCAATTTAAAAATTTCAATAAATGTAGGTGGGTCAATGACCGTTATTCCACGTTTGTCTGGCGCCTACTATAGCAAATATTTAAACAAAAAGTTAGGGCTTGCCGAAATAAATAACTAAGATCTAATATTTAGTAGCATGGAAAAAATACTTCTAGTAATAAAACTGATTAACAATGGTATGTCTTATATAGTTTCTGTCGTTGTTGTTAAACTAGGCATCATCCTGCATACAAAGCATGAAGATAAATCCATTTATGATTTTCATGGCGTTCAAGCTTGATCAGGAAGCTTTTGGGGGTCAGAAATTTTAGGATCGACATCCGGTATCGACATGTCTTGTGGTTTTTCGAACGACAAACTATTGGTTGACGGCCTTTATTGCTGATAGGTCACTTTGTAGGTACTCGTCGGGTCGAACGTAGTAAAGACAACCTTCACAGGTTTATGGGAAATGTTGTATTGAAAGTATTTTAGTAATGCAATCAGTATTTTCAATGATCAACTTTTTACAACTTTTTAGAAACAATCAGAGTCACTTTACACTATGAGTTACAGTAAAAAAAATCTTACCGATTCACGAATAAGACGCGATTTTTTCGGGATACAAAATAAGTTATGCTTTTAATAGCACAATAGCAATAGTGTTGCTTTCAACAGTTTTCAAAGCAGTGGTGGCCCAGTAGTAACGGCCGCGACTAACAAGTTGTAGGTCGTCTGTTTGAACCCAGGCAGGCGCTTTACTTTGTGTAAATTATGTCACCATCACTGCTCTCAAAACGATGGAAAACATCGTCAGGAAACCGGCATGTCCTAGCACCAAAACTTCGAAGAAATGTGCCATCCATCAACCTGTATTAAGCCCAAGTGGTGGATTAACGGCCCACACTCTCTCACAGAGAGCAGGCCTGTGTCCCAGCAGTGGGAACATAAAATGGCTGATTATGCTATTATGCTTCGGTTTAGTCCAATCTCGGCACCATTCCAACCAGGCACCCTGTGCTGGAATGTATATTTTCCGTGGGCATGATAAATAAATTTATGGTTGCCGAGATGGGAAGGTGCCGAGATTGGACTAAACACTGCTTGTTGATGTTCTACAGATTGTACTTCGGAGAGTGTGCCTAGGAACTCCACGTCGTCATCCCACCGGTCCCCTTCTAACAACGGACATCTAGACGCACTGCAAGTTACCATCCCTACCTTGTTGCTATTCCACGAATTCGCACTAAGCGTTACCGAACGCCTTTCATAATGCGCACAGCAAAGGAGTGGAACTCTCTATCTGCGTCTGTATTTCCGAATGCATACAACCCTAATCTCCTCAAAGTTAGAGTGAACAGGCTTCTTCTGGGTAAGTCCGCTCCATCGTCGACTTTGTCTCTGTCACCTCTGACCTAGACTAGAGTCAAAGAGCAAACCCATCTAAAATAAAAATAAAAAAAAATACTCAGTTTTCGTAATCAGAACAGTCCTTCCAGAGATTATTATAAGTATTTTAGTTTTGATAACAAAGACGGATTAATCGTAACAAATAACTTCAAACAAAACAGTTTGAATAGCAAGCAAACGTCGATCAATAATAGTAATAACGACCAAAAATATACGGAACCTTCGAATAAAGTTTTTGGTATACAGTAATTAGTTTCTATATTTGGATACAATTTATTGATTTCTAACATGGTTGCGGCTAGGGAAGTGGTTTTCAAAGAGACGGATTGAGGTGAATTGGTCACTTTCATTTTGTAGAGTCAGGGAAAAATTTATTTGTAACATACAGATTGTATGTCACTCACACGTCATGAAACAATAAGTACCATCAAAAGGGGTGAACATTAATGCAGGGGCAAAACAACAAATCTTTACAGGGGTTTTTCAAGTTATTTAGAAATTGTTTGAGACATAGCACTCCAATTAATTAATTCATGAACAGGCTAGTTTCCTAAAAATATCTAATTAGTGCGTCAGTTACATTACCAAAAAATATTGGACAAGTAGTATTTTTTATGTTATTCGTTCTGACACTTAGGAAAAGCTTAAATCCAGCAGTGGACGTCTTTCGGATGAAATAATGATAATGACTTGTATATCCCAATTTAAAACAGCCAAGCATGGAGCTGTTTTTTTAGACTTTTAGTTGCTAAATTCTGACCGAATTACTTTTAACAGTCTGACTTGACTGTTACAAGAATCTGAGCAGCCCCCTCAGCCAAATAACTTTATAATAGCGCTAACGCTAACGCTTCGTGCAAAATGTATGGCAACGACATTACCTGCGGAGAGAACTGTCACGTGACTCGCGCCCAGTAATGTCGTTGCCATACATTTTGCATGAAACGTTAGCGTTAACGTTAACCGAAAAGTATTTAGTCTAAAGGCTCTGTTCTGCCCTATACTCTCCGCAGCCTCGCTAAAATCAAATTAGGCAGTAGGTTTGTAAATTTATTGCCAAAAAAACTACTCAACATTTGTTATTTATTTTCTTAACCTTGTCATACCGTTACGGTAAAACCACTTTTATCGTGGGTTTGACTTATCATCGGAAGTATCGATATCTATCAGACCGTGAACACAAATATGTACAACTAAATACGGAATATTGCATCTCATTTCCGTTATCCACTATTTGACTTATTTTGGCAATAGGTCAAAGTCGGGGTAAAGACTTTGTTTTATTTTTGACAACTTCAATGTTATCGATCGTTATTTGTTTATTATTGTTCCTTGGTTGGTTTCTGGGTCTTGTGAAACTGGTTTAGGCTTTGCTAAGATATTCTTTTTGTTTTGGGTCCGCATTTTCGGGATATATACAGCATGTAACAAAAACCCTGTCCGATCCAATAAAGGCGTATTCCTGGTTTACTAGAAAAAGTTGTAAAAAAATGTACTTAACTCATAAAAACCAAAAGTTATACATTTTTTATATTTATAAAATATGCAAAATTTATCACTAAATATGGCAAATTTTCATAAGTTGACAAAACTCCACCGGCTGGCGAAATCTTTCCATTTTTACCTATTTTTATTTCAAACGATACCGTCCTGCACTGGCCGCGCTGTAGGCACACTGTCTCGCTCAGGTGGTGTCTTTGAAACGAAACAGTAGGTGAAATTTGTCGAGCGCTCAGTGTTGCCTTTGATTGGTTTTTCTTTTTATTTTAAATTAATTATTTTCATTGGGGAAAAATAATTATCTCGTATCCATTAAATGATTACGTATATGTGTACGCAGTACGATACCAAGTAATACCCTTTAGGATCGGACAGGGTTTTTGTTACATGCTGAGCATACTCTGCAATTGAGAGCTTGAATGATGCTCAAAAGACTTCATGAGGAGTGGTGATTATTTTTGTTTTTTGGTCCCTTTCAATTTTCATTCGAATTAAGTGGATTTGATTTTACTTATCGCTTCCAAGTTTGCCAACGAATTCCCTTAGTGACATAGAGACTTACTGTGACGTTATCCACATTTCCATTGCAGAGACATAGGATCACTTGTCTTTCTTTGATTTTAATCATGTCTAACTAGTGTACGAGTATATTGCTCAAAATTCTGATTTCTGTTTGTGTCAGTTCTTTCGCCATCATCATCATCATCAGCCTTTCAATGTCCCCACTGCTGGGACACAGGCCTCCTCTCTGTGAGAGGGTGTGGGCCGTGATCCACCACGCGGGCTCAGTGCGGCTTGGTGGATGTCACATGTCTTCAAATTTTTGGTTCTGAGACATGCCCGCGGTTTCCTCACGATGTTTTCCTTCACCGTTTTGAGAGCAGTGGTGATGAAATAATTTACACAAAGTAAAGCGCCTACCTGGGTTTGAACTCACGACCTACAACTTGTAATATAAGGCCACCACTGCTCTCGTTACTCAAACAAAATCAATGATTATCATCTAACCGTGAATGTTATCTACGATGGATTAGTCATCTTTCACGATGACAATCGAATGAATTTCCTAACCGGAAGCCACTCAGCCATCATGCAACGGTCACTCAAAAGTTCAAAGTCAGTGTTACCATTTTATTAATCCGATATCCTCTAAAATAAACAATATGTTTTTTATTGTGAGAACCGTAACTTTATGATCCAAGGAAGTTGCTAATGACCTATTGATGAAGTATACCTATATATAATTAAAAAATATAATTATAATTCCAATAAAAGATTGGAATTATGTTTTTTTTTGCGTTTCATTGTGTCAGGTTGGCAATTGGCTCAAGGAGTCGCGGATAAATTTGAAACAGAGTTGCCACGATAACAATTTTTTTTTGAAGAACGAATCAATTGACCCCTAAACTCACTAGATTCGACAGATCCTGAACTTCTCGGTGGGGTTTTCTAAAGAGATGTGTCATGGTCAATCTGGAATACTAAAGGTAGAATATTTTTAACTTTAGTAGTAAGATATCTAATGCGAATATTGATAAAAACACGACTAAAGGCGTAATTTTAGCTTACAAACATGAAGATTTGGCAGAATCAGAAAATTCGAGAAACCTAAACAAAAAATGAAAAAATATCTGATAATTTTCGTTTTGTAAATAGCAATCTTAATTTATCACACTAATATTATAAAGGCGAAAGTTTATTTGTTACTTCTTCACGCTCAAATGGCTGGACCGATTTGGATGAATTTTGGTATGCAGATAGCTTATACCCTGGGTTAAAACATAGGCTACTTTTTATCCTGGTCTATGCGGGTGAAACCGCGGGGCGCAGCTAGTAGTAGTATACATCCAAGTTGGTCATGCACCCTCTAATAGTTAAGCCTGCTTCGGAATAAAGAAATTGACGGCAGTAAATCGTATATGATAATACTTTGTCGTTTCTGTATTATTCATAGGCTAGCAACTCTCCCCTATTCCGCACGAGCACACATTAAACACACAAATCTTTCTCATTTATCGCTCTTTCTATTAATGAAAACGCATTAAAATCCGCTGCGTAGTTTAGGAGGAGTTAGCGAAGAAACAGAAATGGAAATCGACTTTGATTTTACTATGTAAAGATAGAGATTATGTGAACGCCCACGTGTGTTAGTCTAATATTTTGATAAAATAAACAGAATGTATTCAATAACCTTTAAGTATTGCTATTAATGACTTACTTACGTCAGACTGCTGTGACGTATTCTGCGATTGTGAAGTGATTAAATACAGATTTTCAATGTTTACGAACTTGCTCAGGTACCACTTTTTTTTATCTACGAGGGAAACCTTCAAAAGGTAGCTGAACTTTTGGGGGAAGGAACAGGGAGTGTAAGATCACCATCCGCACATGCAAGGGGCTCCGTGAGATCCCCGGAACCCCTTCTGTGCAACTCCTTTTCGGGCACATCCCTGGGGAGATTGTTTTTTTTTTTTTTCGTAAAAAAAACGTTTCCCCACACTAGGAATTACTCCTGTATCGTCAAACATGTATACTCACATACACAAGACACCCAGACCCGGAACAACTATCTGTAGGTCATAAAAATATTTGTTACGTGCGGGAATCGAATCCGCGACACGCAGCGCAGCAGCCGAACGCTAAACCACTGCGCCAACCGTGTCGTCATATATTGTAAAATGGTCTTTCCAGAGCCTCGCTGTGAACGACAGTACGTGATCACTGTGAGGTGTCATTAGATTGCTTTTGACCGCCAAAGTGACATGGTCTATATGAATTTTGAAAAAAAAAAACAAAACGGCGACCACCATTGTCGCCATTACTAGCCTAGGCAAGGATAGTTATTTTTTTGTGACATGTTCAGGTGGGGTATAAAAAGCGGGTAAGTGTGTGACTGACTTCGCACATTTAGGGTTCCGTACCATATGAGCGAAATCAATATTTTGGTATTTGTTAGAAAAATATACGTAGATAATAATAAGCATTATCACCAAATTTCAAGTTTGACAGAAAAAACAAATAGACATACAGACAGACTGACAGACGGATATGTGAGTAACAGCAATTGGGCTCCGTTTGGACCCTTTGAGTACGGAACCCTAAAAAAGAGCTCGAAGAGACGATTCCAAAAATGTAACTTACTAAAATGTAGGAATAAAAAATTTAAAATTAAAAAAAAACCCGAGTAACTAAATAGGTCCAAACAAGTTATTTTTCAAGCCGTCTAATGCAGTTAGTGGCATTAAATTGAGGTTTTCCACATAGGGCACCCACTTTAACGGCACCTGAATGAATGGGAACTAAAACAAATACAAACTAGAATAACTGCCATCAACTGCATCAGACTGCTTGAAAAGTAATTTGTTTGGAACTTTTCTGACTTGCGGATACGTCATTTTGTCTAGGGCCCAAGAGACGTCGTTTTTGCGTTATTGATATCCTCTAATAGCTCAGCGATTCTAGTAGTTTTAGTTCTAGCTTATTTTAGGTGATACGCACGGAGCCATGGCAAATTCAAACGTTGTTTCTTTGAGTGTTTTGGCATATGTACGTACTTGAGACGCACTTAACACTACTTATAAGACATCTTTGCGGATGTTCAAAAACCCTTGAATAAATACCACTTATTTTAATTTAAGAGCCCTTTAATTTAAGAGGTATACGGAATTTTGCTTAAACCTCTTACAGCAAAATTACAAAACCGTCGTCGGTTTTGTGGTCGATTAATATCTATTAAAAAAATAGCTCGTTCTTTAGATCATAATTGAAATGATCTTTCATGTTTTGCATTGAAACTTATAGAAATACATTATTTTAACTGTAAAATCACGTCAGTAAAATCACATAAATCAGTGAAATCGGCAAAATTTCGTATACGGCCTCTTAAACGGATTTTTAATTGAACATCACGTCTAAACGACTAGTCTTATTTCTTTGAAAAAATGTTTAGTACTAGTTATACAGAAGACAATTTTCTTCGTAATTTTATGTGTGAGTAATTGAAATTATATTTTTATAACATTGTGTAATTAATTTGTAAAGTTACGTCTAACGCGGATAAAATTTTGAGAATCACGCAAAAAATATAAAGCGTATTTTTATGATACCTTCGCCATTTTAATGATAATTTAATTATTTATCTTTTAGTATATGAGTTTAAGTATAATACCTGTTGTTTTATGTTTATAATAAATTAATAATGCGTTTAATTTCGGACAGCGTTCTTTGATGGGCGAGTCCTATTACTGGGTGGACGCACGACGCGTTACGTGAGCTCAGCACAGAACACGCAAGCTAACCACTCAAGGTCTTTGGCAGTTAATAGCGCCTTAAAGTCCTCTAACTCAAATAGCAAAAAAAATAAATAAAACGTTATTATCATTATTATTTTTCGGAAGTGATTTTCCAACGTCCTTTAACACAGATTATGTGTAATAGGAAATGACTATCGAATGTTTGACCTAGTTGTTAATTGTTTTTCATACATATTTATACTAATGAAATAGATAATAATTATGTGTGTAGAATAGCATGTAGATTCAAAAGGACGTTACCGAGACAGCTTTAGAAAACGTGTTACAATAATTAATTTCATACCATTTTATTTACGGGGTCAGCTCAATACTTTTCAATCCAACCTCGTAGAATTTTCGTAATCGTATGATTCTCCTGCAAAGAAAAAATCAATGTTACCTCTTAACAAAATCACTAAATATTATAAAATAGTCCCCCGCCGCGTTTGTTTATCTGTATGTCTGCTCACGATAAGCTCAAAATCTACTGTACGGATTTTCATGCGGTTTTCATCAATAGACAGAGTGATTCATGAGAAAGATTTAAGTGTATAATTTGTACCCGTGTGAAGCTCGGGCGGGTCGCTAGTTAGTTTATATTATTAAGTGGCGTTATAAACCGTAGGATAAATATCTACTGTCCATCTGTTAGGTATCACATATCGAAAAATAAATGAATAGTTAATTGACACCGACTTCCGGAATTAAAGTTATTTTTCAATTCTAAGTGTATTTTCTTTTTTGGAAGTCGGTTGTATTTTTTGTAAAATAGTTTTTATTTTTATTTTTATTTGTTCTATCCTAGAACTCTCTCTATTGCCTAGCCATTTCCCAACTATCTTGGGGTCGGCTTCCAGTCTAACCGGATGCAGCTGAATACCAATATTTTACATGGAGCGACTGCCTATCTGACCTCCACAACCCAGTTACTAGGTAATACGATACCCCTTGGAAAGACTGGTTGTCAGACTTTCGGGCTTCTGACGACCCGTAACGACTGTCAGAGATTCACGATTGACAGCCGGGACCAACGTGCTTTCCGAGGCACGGAGGTGTCTCGGTATGGAAAGATGGTCACCCATCCATGGACCAACCCCGGCAAGCGTAGCTTAACCTGATGGATCGACCCGTGCGACTAAATATTAAAGTTTCGTCCGAATTGATAACCTCAATAACATGGAATATGGAATTTGAACAAACTCGTAATTGGAGGAGACCATACGTCATCTACGTATACAATTTCTTTGTTTTTAATATTTTTTTCAAAAAGCGCTAAATCAATTTCGATAAAATTTATATGGGACGACCTCTAAAGTATATTCTTTCGGATAAAAAGAATTTTGAAAATCGGTCCACAACTGACAGAGAAATCGGTGGGAAACTTAAAAAAAACATATAGTCGAACATAGAACCTCCTCCTTCTTGCGAAGTCGGTTGAAAAATAACTTTGCAGTCATTTAAAAACCAAAGTACTACCCTAGTCGAATTAATTAAATCGTCATATTATGAAACCTTAAATCTAACATGTAATATCATGAACTCCTCTCACTGTGTCACTTATAAGAGCAGCTGGTACTTATAGCTCAGGGTTTCCTTTTTTAAGTACCAGCAGTACATCATCTGTCCATTCTTGCACATAAATTTGTACTAAGCATGTATATCAACTAGTTTGTGAAACAATAAATATATTATTATTATTATTATTACTGGCTTACCTGCGCTGTGGTTGCGTAAACGCTTACTTGGAGACATGCCAGTGCGTTGAACCGAACCAGATTGTTGACAAAACGAGCTAAAAGATGTCGTGTTGTGTAATCGAATGTGGGCCAGTAATGTGACAGCCATACCTACTCAGTATTTTGAAGCTTATAGATAATTTGGTGTACAGCTTTAAATTGCTTATTATTATTGATTATATTTAAATATATTTAAACTGGAAGCCGAACCCAAGATAGTTGTGAAAAGGCTAGGCAGATTGATTGATTTAAATTATTGTTTTTTTTTTTTAAATATAATAATAATATAAAATATTAAGTAAATTAATAAATAAAAAAAACAACCGATTTCCAAAAAAAAAATACACTAAAAATTAAAAAATAACTTTAATTTCGGCAGTCGGTGTTTGTATTTTACTTCTTTGTTATTTGACACCGACTTCCGAAATGAAAGTTATTTTTTAATTTTTAGTGTATTTTTTTTTGGAAGTCGGTTGTTTTTTTTTGTAAAAAAGTTTTTGTTTTTCACTTTTTAGTTGTTATACCCCAGAACTAAAAACCCCAATAACATGGAACGTGGAATTTAAACATTTGGAGCACACCAAAACGTCATCGAGGTACACGTATTTTTCGTTTTTGTTAAGTTTCTCAAAAAGCGCTAAAGTTATTTCGATAAAATTTATATGGGACCACCTCGGAAGTATATTCTTTTGGATAAAAAAATAATTTTGAAAATCGGTCCGTAACTGACGGAGAAATCGGTGGACATACATAAAAAAAAATATACATACAGTCGGTTAAAAAGAAATGAATCAGTTGATTGGTTAATGCATTCCAATGCCACGTAAAGTAAAACGTGTTTGTTTTTTATTATTTATAATTTTACTCGTAGTTTTTTTTGGGCTAGAAGTCTTCGCGGTTGTCTTCAAAAGATACTACCAAAAATCACAATCTGATCAATGGTTTAGGAACGTATAGAGGACAAACATTCAAACATTGATTTTTATTTTTATTTGATTTTCAAACAAGATTGTCAAAATTTTGCGAACCGCCAAATTTTAGTAATAATTTTAGTAGTAGTGTTTGGATTCTAATAAGTCATATATAAATCTTTTAATTTTGCAACAATCTAGAGATACCCCACAATACCTTGAGACATGCAACGGTTATTGAACGTGAACAAAATGTGAATGCCATTGAACTACAAGTAATTAACTTTACATAACTACTTCTGTGTCTTCCGTGTTGATTCATAAACAGTGAATTATTTATTTAAATACCATATTGGACTTCACTACAATACTAATAAATATTACTAATACTAATAAATATGCATTGAAAGAGTTTAGAATAAGAGCGAATAAAATTTCGACTTTGTTTTGGATATTTTTTTTAAAGGTTACCGATAATTATTATCGTCTAATATGAATCTAAATTCAAATACTGATTTATGTAGGTCATTCTTTTTAATTGATTATTTATTTATCGGATGTTTATATCATACGGCAAAAAAAAAATGATTTTTATAAAAAAAAAGATGTCGGATTTTTGGCGTCATAATAATGTACAAATATAAGGATTACAAACTATAACAAATCTTGGTAAATGATTTAAATTTTGTAAAAAAAAAAGTTTAACATGAAATGGACGATTGTCGTGTTGATGTGTGTGAATGTGTCGGGTTTATCTGGTCCATACCTGCCTAAACGATGAAGTTTCTTCAAGAAATTCTGTTTTGAATTCAATCCATATTTAATTGCTAATTCAATATCTACGTATTGTTAACAAAAATAAAATCAACCTTTATTTTGAGCGGAGACATATACCCGGGCCTGCGGACGGCGAGTAATGGGTAGCTCGCTGTCCGATCAGCACCAGGCCCGAGAGTCGACGGCGCGTAGTGTTTCACGCGCGCCTCAAAGAGTTGTCAGCAAACAGGACGGGGCCCGTCATGGCCGATGCCTGCCCCCGGGTTGAGGATAAATTCGAGAGAGTTAGCTCTCCGGGAGGAACAGGGGTGGGTTTTAGTTAGTAAGAGTCTGACACGCCCTTCCGCTCCACCCTAGAGCGGGAGAAGTCATTGGATGATTTCCAAAACCAAAAAAAAAAAAGCGAAGATTTGTCATTTATTTTAAGTTATCGGTTTTTCAATATAAATTTAGTATTGAATTATTATATTAATATCCTCCCGAACGAATTTCGATCACGGTGACCAAAGTCAAAGGTAATTAGCCAAGTACGCATGAGGTATTACAGTGCGCCAGTGTGTGCGCAAACGCAGGCGCACTTTTTTATCTTCATAGGCACGCGTTTTACCACTATCTCACCTGATGGTAAGCTATGATGGAGCACGCTTGCCTAGAAGTAGCCTATTCACACTTTCTGTTCCTTCACTCTCATTGTCCGATGGCACGCAAACCGACACGACCGGAGAGAGATCAAGCTCAAGACTAACGGAGGCTGCACGGGGGTGTCATACCACCAAGTTCCTAACTCCGGGCTGCTACTGAGTAATTCCTAATGGAAATACTAAATAGCACTATTTGCGTTCTGCCGTGAAAAAGAATTTCCCATATCTAAAAATTACGTGTAACTAGAGAGATTTTGTCATCGGTAGCTCTTCTGACATGGTCGCGGATAAATTTGGAAGAGAGTTACCGCATCCCTGGCACAAGGAACTGACAGGAACACGGGTAGGTTTTAGTCAGTAAAAGTCTGACACGCCCTCCCGCTCCACGCAGAGCGGCAGAAGTCACTGGATGATTTCCCACCCCCAAAAAAAAGCTCTCCTGACTTCGAAAGCAATCTTTATACACGACTTTTGGACATAAAAAATATTATTCGTACTCATTGATAAGGAAAAACCTTATTGCGTTTGACATTCATTCATGATTCTATGCAAAAATCACGGAAAATGAGCGATATTTCCTTGTAAAGGGCACAGGAAGTTCCTTTGTAATATCTGCGGGGTAATTAATTGTAGTGTTAATTAATTGAGTACCTACCTAGCTGCAATTTTATAATTATACTTTGATGTTTGTATATTTGTCAGTCTGTCTTTGATAATAAAATAGCTCGTAAAGAAGGGAAAAGAAGAACGCAAGGAGTTTATTGTCAGAGTTATCGCGCCCCTTGGGCACTCAGGGCAGGAAAGAAACAGGGGTGGGTTTTAGTCAGCAAGAGTCTGACACGCCCTCTCGCTCCACCCTAGAGCGGGAGATGTCATTGGATGATTTCCCACCCCACAAAAAAAAGGAGTTCATTGTCGCCTAAATATGATTTAACTTTTTTATATCTCGGTCTTGCTTGGTAGTTAGTTAAAGTCTATAAAGGGCTCCAAATGAATAATATATTTTTAGCATGTTTTTTAATAAACATAGACTTCTTGCTTTAATTTTACTTTTTCGCTTTACTGTAATTTAACTTTATCTTTTAATTTTCCTATTTACTCCCCCCAAAGGGGCCACATAATTCCAAATTCATTTGTTTACGTTACAAATCAGTGTTTGGGTCACAGATATTCATGTGTTTTTTTTTTTTTTTTGAGGGGTGGGAAATCATCTTATGACTTCTTCCGCTCTAGAGTGGAGCGGAAGGGCATGTCAGACTCTTACTGACTAAAACCCACCCCTGTTCCTCCCTGCCCTACGTGCCCGGGGGCGAGGTAACTCTTTCGAATTTATCCTCAACGGTACCTTTAAACTCATTCGGTCCTTTCGATACGAAAAAATTTGGCTGTGACAGACGGACAGACTGACAGTCACATGAGTGATCCTAAGGGTTCCGTTTCTTTATTCCGACTTTCAGAACCCTAAAAACCACAGATAAAAAAAAGAAAAATTTACGAAACGTCATTTCGAATGTACCTATCCAATAAATGGATTGGATAGGTTATTATAAAGAGAAGGTTATTATAACTGAAAGCTTAATGAACCTTTCAGCTATAATAACCTTCTCTTTACTCATTTATCGATTATAAACAGCCCCAAATAATTATTCGAACGCTCTCCCATCTCTATTGTTTCTTAATATTAAACAAAAAAATTATTTGACGTCGAGCTAATTTATTTTGTGTGAGTTTATTTGTTGTTCGGGTACCTACAAGGCTCAGGAGAAAAATGTTTTCGGTATTCCATTAAAATGAGTAAACAACAAGAAGGGTAAACAATATTTTTCGGGAGGTAATTGAGGGTACCAGACAAATTAAGCGTTGAAGGCTGGCTCTAATGTTGTTTTGGCTGATCGAGTGAATAAAATTCTATTATTCTAATTTTTAGGGTTCCGTACCAAAAATGGTAAAAAGGAACCCTTATGGTGCGTCTCTGTCTGTCCGTCTGTCACGGCTGGATATCTTAAGAACTACTAAAGCTATCAACTTGAAATTTGGAATAGTTTTAGATGACGTTTGTTCAGCTATTTTGCGATGAAGAAAGAAATAAAAATTAATAATGTACATATTTTTCGCAACGGGGACTGAAAGGAGGACTTCAAAATTTGAAGTGGGGCTACTAGAGCATGTGGGGTATCATATGAAATATCGCTTCACTTTGTGTACAACCGAGGCTCGACTTGGAGGGATTCGTAAATAACACCACTGGATTACGTCAACTACCCGTATATTTAGATTCACTTATTTTAGTTTACACGTAACTCCGATAGGTGCGCTGCTCTGCTCATCAAACAAAAATTATTTATCGGACCTAACCAAACTCGCGTAACGACACCATAGCGCGATCTATTTCGACGCCAACGCCATCTATCGACCAATGCGGTACTAATTGTCAGAAAAAATATTATTGAATAGATCGCGCTATGATTGCGCTTCCCGCTCAGACATACCGCCCACCAAGGACATACTGCCCAATGTCCTTCAACACCGCCCACCGTGCCAAAGTAAATTAGATGGGTTGAACACAGGGTGCGCTAATGTCATTGGTGAGGAGCTTAACCAAATTAGCGAATACAATCAGAACATCTATGCATTAACAATGCTAGCCATTAACAAAAAAATATAACATAAAATTTATTACATAAAAACACGTTACAGTTACAAGTTCAATCGGTTACAGGAAGCACACATAATTTTGACGTCGGTCTTTTTATGGTAGACGACTGTGTACGTAGCGTAACAACCCGTGTAACCCCATCCGATCCCGTATGTTTCGCTGTAATCCTACCTAGTAACCACTTGCCAGGGGGCAAATTATCCTCCTTAACTAAGACCACTTCACCAATGGATGGTTCCGGGGTTCTATAGGCCCACTTATGCCTCTGCAAGAATTGGTGAAGGTAGTCGTGCGACCATCTACGCCAGAAATCCTGCATCATTCTCTGGTGCAGTTGCCATCGCTTTAAACCACTTACGTTACACCCTTCATAATTCGAGTCCGAAGGTAAAACAAGTGGTTCCCCCACCAGAAAATGACCTGGAGTTAAAATTATCAACTTGTCTTGGTCCTCGACATAGGATAGCGGTCTCGAATTGAGGCATGCTTCTATTTGAGCCAAAACCGTAGCCATCTCTTCATAGGTTAGCGTGGAGTCTCCTACTACCCTTTTAAGGTGATATTTAGTGGACTTTATTCCTGCCTCCCAAAGGCCCCCAAAGTTTGGCGAGTGAGGAGGGATAAAGTGCCACTCAGTGCCATTGTTGGCAAGTTCCTCCGCTAATTCCAGGTTGAAAGTGGATTTTTCCTCAGTAAACAAATTCCGCAATTCTCGTGCTGCTCCTACGAAATTTGTGCCATTGTCGCTGTGTAGCTCAGCGCATCGACCACGTCTTGCCACAAACCTCTTGAACGCAGCCAGAAAGCCCTTTGTGCTCAGTTCACTGACCGCTTCTAAGTGCACCGCTCTAGTAGACATGCATATGAACAATGCTATGTATCCCTTGTAGGATTTGTTTCCTCGTCCCTTTGACACCCTTATGTTAATGGGGCCCGCGTAATCCACTCCACTACACAGAAATGGCTTGTTGGGTGTAACCCTTGCCGAAGGTAATTGTCCCATTAATTGTGTCCTAACTTTAGATGCATGTCTCATGCATTTGACACATTCCCTTACGTGCTTTTTAACTGAAAGCTTGGCTCCGATAATCCAATATTTGGACCGCAAATAGGTTATCATGAGTTGCGGCCCTCCATGCATGGTTTTCTGGTGTGCATCGGCAATTAAGAGACTTGTGAGAAAGGATTCTTTCGGTATCAGAATGGGATGAACCCGATCGTAATTTAATTGCGACATCTCAAGCCGCCCTCCCACTCTTATAACTCCTTTAGAGTCCAAAAATATATTTAATGAATTGAGACTTCCTTTTTTCTGAAATCTCTGATTTCTCCTCAATTCTTTCAATTCGTTTGCGAATCCTTCTTCCTGAACCTTTTTCACACATATCTCAGTTGCCTCTTCCAGTTCTTGTTTACCCAAATGTTTTGACCTAATCCCTTGCCCGTGTAGTCTTAAAAACCGACGACAATAAGCTATAACTCGGATCATTCTTGGCAGTGTCGAAAATCTGTTCCAAAAAGTTACATCCAACGTAGACGTGTGTGCCTTAATTTCTTCTACACGCGTTACAAGATGATTGGGCCTTTTGTACTCGATAACCGGCTCCTTTAGGAATCTCGGCCCTTCCCACCATATAGATATGTCTACCAGTTCTGAAGGAGAAACACCTCGCGACGCACAATCTGCTGGATTTTGCTTAGTGGGTACATGTGCCCAGTGATGCGTATCTAATGTGGTTAAAATATCAGAAACTCGATTGGCCACAAAGGTTTTCCAGCGGGATGGATGACAATTTAACCATGCCAATACTACTTCGCTGTCGGTCCATGCATGCCAATCCGATTTAGGTATGCCCATAACTGTACCTACTTCCGCTATTAATTTAGCAACCAGAACTGCTCCACAGAGTTCTAGTCTTGGGATGGACACTTGTTTAACAGGTGCCACCTTTGTTTTGGATGTTATTAGCGACGTATGAACATTACCCATGTTATCTACCACCCTAAGGTAGACGACTGCTGCATACGCTAACTTCGATGCGTCTGAAAACCCGTGTATCTCTGACTTCGTGTTATTAGAGCTAGTGTGTAACCATCGAGGAATTTTAATCTGAACCAGAGAAGCCAAGCTGTGATGGTAAGTACTCCATTCTTGTTCTAAATTGCTTGGGATTTCTTTATCCCAATCTAATCCTGCTAACCACAATTTCTGTATGAAGATTTTAGCCAATATGATGCTAGGTGCTAACCATCCCAGAGGATCAAACAAACGCGATATTTCGGATATAATTTTTCTTTTGGTTACAGGTGCAGTAATCATCGGGAGTTCCAGAGAGTATTGGAAGAAATCTTCGCTTGAATTCCATGTAAGTCCCAATATTTTTGTTATATCATCCATTTTTATTCTTAACTCTTCATGTGAAGATCCTTTCTCATTTCTTATATTATTTAATAATTCTTTACTATTACTCATCCACTTTTGCAATTTAAATCCGCCTTTACTCAACGTATCATTCATTTCTGTGAAGATTTGAATGCCGTCTTCTATGTTTTCAGCTCCAGTCATTAAGTCGTCCATGTAGAAATCATTTAAAATAATTTTCTTTATTTCAGGATTATTTTCACACTCATCATAAGCCACTTGGTGAAGGGCACGAACTGCCAAGTATGGTGCTGATGCAGTACCAAATGTCACTGTTATCAGTTCGTACTCTTCTATTTCCTCTTCAGGACTATCCCTCCAAAGTATGCGCTGAAATATCGTGTCTTTCCTGTTAACTAAAACTTGTCGATACATTTTGATTATATCGGCAACCAAGCATATCTCATATGATCTCCAACGCATAATGATATGTCGAAGTTCTGCCTGCAAGGTGGGTCCAATCAACAAATTGTCATTAAGTGACATCCCATTTGAACCCTTACAGGAAGCATCGAATACGACTCGCACCTTGGTCGTATCCTTATCCGCGCGGACGACGGCGTGGTGTGGTAAGTATATAGCTTCTTTATTTTTTCCTTTGTCTTTTGAAACCTTTTCCATATGTTGTAATTCCGAATATTCATGTACAACCTTTTTGTAATCTTGTTTTAATTGATTATTCCTTCCTAATTTTAATTCTAAACTTTTAAGTCTTTTTTCTGCTATACTTTTCGACTCGCCAAATTTGCCAACCAGCTTTTCATCACGCAATGGTAATCTGACGATATACCTTCCATCTTTATTACGCAATGTCGAAGTTGTAAACAATTGTTCACATTTGACTTCATCCTCCGTGAGCATCTTTTTTGCAGATGGTTCCGCCTCCAACTCCCAAAACTTTCTTAGCATATCATCAGGTTGGACACTGGAGTGCATCACCGTAATATGTGAGTGAAGGTTAGAACCATTGTCCACTTTGACTGTTCCCGACAATATCCATCCTAAAGCGGTGCCCTGCGCTAAGAGCGTTCCGCTTGTGTTCCTCTTTACCCCGTCCCGAATAACCTGGCTGTATATTTCAGCACCCAATAAAATATCTATTTTATTAGGCCTGAAATATTCCGGATCAGCCAACTCGGTATCAGGTAAGTCTACCCATTCTACCCTAGACACCTTAGTAGACGGGAGAAAAGCCGTCACCGATTTCAGAACGTAAGCGTTTATCTGCAGTTTGAAAGTTGGATCGAATCTCGAGCCAATAGTGACCACTACTTTGGCAGTCGACGTAGTGCTTTTATCTCCACCCACACCTACCACCGTGGTTTTAGAAGGTATTTTCTTCAAACCCAAATACTGGACCATGGATTCCGTTACAAAGGATCCTTGTGATCCCTGATCCAATAACGCCCTAACCACCCGGTAAGTCCCATGCTTTGACTCAGCCTTTAATAAGGCTGTGCTTAATAACACCGCTTGCTTGTTGTTTCCTGTCGAAAGACATGAGACAAGTGGTTTATCCTCCGCTTGTGCGGCAACATCTTTTTCCTCATTAGCGATCGATGAGGTTCCCTCGCGAGCAGCCGAACTACCCTCACCAACAACCGACCCAGACCCACTCGTGGGATGTAGCAAAGAATGGTGGCGGCGTTTACACACCTGGCACCTGTGAGTGTTTTTGCAGAACCTAGCAGAGTGGTTACTATTTAGGCAAATAAAGCATAAATTCTTTTCTTGTACAATATTTCGACGTCTATCAGCAGACTCTTTTGAAAACTTTGGGCAAAATGAAATTCGATGATCAGCTGAACAATATGCACAAGTAACATTTTTTTTATCTTTAATTACATGAAATGATTGTGTACTTTTAGGGTTTTTATCGATTTTGCTATCCAGATTTTCCAAACCGCGGAAGCGACTTATTAAAAAATCACTAAACTGTTTAAACGTAGGCAAATCATCTGTGGTCTCGGAAGCTACTTGCAACTCCCAGGCTTTTCTGGTATCTTTATCTAATTTTGTACTAGCTATATAAATAATCAAGATGTCCCAGGATGCCACATCAATACCTAAATTTTTTAATGATCCCACACAGTCAGATGTAGTACTGATTAACCTTTTAATATCCGTAGCTGATTCTACCGTTAAAACCCTTTGACCGAATAAACGTTTTAAAATACCATTTGCCAGAAATCTTTTGTTGTTATACATCGATTCTAACTTTTCCCAGCTTGCCATATAATTATCAGAAGTAACATTTACATTTCTTAACAAGTGTTCTGCGTCTCCGGTTAAATACCCTTTGAGATAATACATTTTTTGTGCATCATCCAGCCTTTTATTGTTATGAATTAACCCGACAAATAAGTCCCGAAAGGTCTGCCACTCGAGGTATTTACCCGAAAACACAGGAATCTTGACTTCAGGTAATTTAAAATTAGAAACTTCCTGATTATTTCCTGAACTACTATGTGTTTTGCTATATTGTACAGTTTTACTTTCAGATAATAGTTCCTTTAGATCACTTTTGTATAGCACATACATTTCCTCTACCTCATCAAACACACAATCCTTATGATATTTTGAACTACACAAATCTGATCGTTTAATTTCGCTAATTATTTTTAAATGCGTAGTGTAAAACATATTCCAATGTTGTTCAAGGCTTTCCAAACGTGTTTCAATATATGAGACCGTAAGTCGATCTTTTGGACATTTCTTAAAATTAATTTTAGCCTTTGCAATTTTGGATCTAATGTCCTCCTGAATATCGTTATAGGCATCCATGTTCATAAAACAAGAACAACAAATACAATAGGAAATACAATTAAGTAACACTTTAAATTATTATAGCAGTAATTAAAATTAGAACCATTAAACTTAATGTCTCTATAGCACTTGGAACTTCTTCAACTTTAAGTTAGAACCACGATTTATAAAATTTTACAAGTGTTTGAGAACTCTGATGTTTTATTAATTTGGGCGTAGGTTCCCCGTTTCAACCACTTTTGACGAAATATTTTACAAGTCCGAAGTAAAATGAAAATTGCACTTTCTTAAAGATAATTTAAATGTACTCACGGTTTTCCTTCACAATTTTTATTCACTCACTCACTGATGATCGACACTTGCACCATACAAGTGGCGCCCTCTGCATAGCCGCTTACTAAGGTCCGCTTCACCTCCCTTGCGCTGTTCCTCCAGGGTGTCACAGCCAGTCTTGGCTGCCTTGGCTCCAACAAGGCTGCTCCTCCGGCTCTCGTTCCACCCGGCTCCACCTCCAACTCCTGGGCACCTTTCACCTGGTACCCGCTGAAGGGGCTGCTCTGGACAGCGATCCACTGCCCAGTAACGACGCGTAGGGTGGCAATCACTACCACCACCGATGACCACCAAAAACACTCACGACCGTATCCGACTCGACAAGGACCATGTACAACCGAGGCTCGACTTGGAGGGATTCGTAAATAACACCACTGGATTACGTCAACTACCCGTATATTTAGATTCACTTATTTTAGTTTACACGTAACTCCGATAGGTGCGCTGCTCTGCTCATCAAACAAAAATTATTTATCGGACCTAACCAAACTCGCGTAACGACACCATAGCGCGATCTATTTCGACGCCAACGCCATCTATCGACCAATGCGGTACTAATTGTCAGAAAAAATATTATTGAATAGATCGCGCTATGATTGCGCTTCCCGCTCAGACACTTTGTATAATTTATTTCATGGCCACTGCTCTCAAAACGGGGAAAGGAAAACATCGTGAGGAAACCAGCATTTCCTAGAATCAAAAATTCGAAGACATGTGATATCCACCAAACCGCACTGGGCCCGCGTGGGGCGTGGTAGGTTACCTCTCCTAGAAAGAAAGCCTGAGTTTTAGCAGAGTTAATATTATAAAGGCTTGTTATATTATTTAAATACACACTTACATAACTATTAACAACAATGCAATATATAAACATTTTTTACACTCTACATTTTGCCTATTTTAGAGCTTATTTTCACACTACTCGATGTTATTATAAATATTTGGGCATAAAGTTCTGTTTTAAAAAAGGCTCGTGTTTCAAATAAACTTGATTGATTTTATCAGATTATAATTAGTATATAGATACAAAAAATCCAGGAAAACCCATATAAAAAATGTTATTAATTAAATACCCAAAGAGTCATCTCATTAAGTCGATGAAGATCATTCAATGATGACTAAGAAACCCAACCATTATACTCTTTTTATTTATTTATTTAATCGTTTATTTCGAGTTACAACGAGACTCATAGGGTTAGTAACAATAAATATACTTATTACTATGTTAGTAAGACAGAAGACCATACAACATCAACAGCGACATACACACATAAACAAATTATTAACAAATAAATTATTCATTGCTTCAGCATTCCAGCCGAAATACTGGAGCAACGGTTAATGACACAACAGTCCAGTCTGTCAGCAATCATGCTCAGGATGCTGTTGGAACTGGCTCGGACCCTGCGCACCAAGGATGCACATCTTTAACGCATTAATGCATAAAAGCAATCCATACACATTTCCGCAAACCTCCTGATGCGCTACAGAAGCGAGGCAATCCCATCAACACCCTGAAAGCATTATTATACTGAACGCAAAGGGCGCTGTACGACTTTTGCGTATAATGTACCCACAGGCTACAGGTGTAAAAAGACGAACAGAAGGTTCTAAACAGTGTTTTCTTAACCTCCGTAGAAGCACGCATGAACCTGCGGGCAATCATATTGGCTCTGACCGACAGCGCCCTCCGCTCTCTCTCAATGTCGTCATCGTCCCTGAGGCTAGCGGTCAAAACGTGTCCAAGGTACCTAAATATAGGTCAATTGGGTATTTGGCTACTGTCAAAAATTGACTTATATGGATACTTATTTTGAATGCTACTAAAGTAATACGTTAAGTAGCAAAATAATAAAAAAAAACAGTGGAAAAAAAGAGAACACAGTCTTGTATTAATTTGAAATTTAATTAATTGACATCATTTTTTAATTTTGACATTTAACTTCTAAGTTATATCACAAATTAAATTGTTGACATTTGGATTGATCTAGTACCTATTTTTATTTGAAATTGAATCGACATGGAAATATTTTATTAATTTAAATTGTAGTTCTTCCTATAATTTTAACTGATAATGTTAAATGAATAATTATTCAAATTAATAAAATTGATGATAATATTAGTACGCCTGTAAAAATTCAACATCTCACACAACGTGTAAATGTATCTATGTTCACAAATGAAATTCTGATTCTGATTCTGAAAGAAGTTTTAAAGTTATTTTTTTTATTCTTGTCACGCAAAACGTCGTTATTACTGAAAGGCGCGAAGTTACTGCGGGCGTTACTTGCGTGTTACGTCAGATGTATGTAGTGTTGTGTCTTTTAATCATAGAATTTAAAACGCAATTACAACTTTGCCATTTTTTGAATTTTTTTTAAGTCTTAAGTTTTTTTTAGGTAACCAAAAAAAAATAGTAGAATCTAAGCAGATGAATTTCCATCATCATCATCATGATCATCGTCCACTGCTGGACATAGGCCTCCCTCAAGTGTCACCACAACAACCGGTCCAACAACCATTCTCGCGACCCTCACCAGATCATCGGGCCACCATATAAGAGGCCTTCTAACACTGTATCTTTCGCTACGCGGTCGCCACTCCAGCACTTTTCGGCACCATCAATCATCTGCTTTGCGGACAATGTGCCTTGCCCACAGCCACACATACAATTGATGCAAATTCCATTAGCACTAACGATACAAAAGTAAAAAAAAATATACGAATGACATTCGCCACCGAAACGTTTCGTAGTTAAAATAACAAACATTTTGAGCCAATGACGTTCGTATTCGCAGATACATTGTCACTTTGTCTGGAGCCTAAGATGGTGTTTTTGAATTCGTATATGAATAACTTCATAATTTTTAGGTAGCTTAAATACTTTGATCTGTCTATGACCTATTTGATCGACTTGCCTACCTATACCTAATTTTTCTAAAAACAAAATTAGGTATTATGACTAAACTGCAAATAGGAGGTACTTATTTTAATGAGATCCTACTAATATTATAAATGTGAAATAATTATTTTAATGAGATCCAACTAATATTATAAATGTGAAAGTTTGTGAGGACGTATGGATGTTTGTTACTCTTTCAAGCAAAAATTACTGAACGGATTTTAGTGAAACTTTACAGTAGTATGGCTTATCAGAATAACATATAGCCTATAATATCTAATAATTCTACGCAAGCAAAGCCTGTGGCAGAAGCTAGGCAATAATAAAAATAGGAAATGCAAACATGCTTCCTAATTTTTTTTGTAGCTAAAATTTTTGGTTATAGGTACTAACAAATACTAAATTATATTTTTTCCTTAAGTTAGTAAAAAGAAAAACCGAAATGCAAGTTTTTGGAAATTCCAAACTTTTGAAAAACCAAACTAAGTATAAGTTTGGAAATTCCAAAATTTTATACTTAACGATACTGTTTACCTTCTTAAATAACTTAACTACCTTCTAAGTTGTTAAATGCTTAAAAATTAAGAGAGTTTTAGTTCCGTAAGTTCCTTTGAAGTTATAAAAGTCAACTTAGTGTGACTTAATATTGGTGCACTGTGCTTGTTTTACTATACTTGTAACTTGACATAATTTATGCATTGGCTGGAATTTACTCGTATTACCTTGTTAAAAGTACCATAAGGGTTCTTTTAGCATATCAAGTTTTTTTTTATTCTTACCTTTCTGTTAGTGAGAACACTAAAACTGTAAAGGTTTATCGAGAATCTTTCATTTTCTGCTGCGTTTTGTCATTTAAAATGATATGTAGGTTTATGTCTTTGTAAATGTTTTACTAACATTATTTCTGTGTATACTGTTTTTAACAATTTACTCAGTAAATACCTACATAATATATGTATGTTTGTTAGTAAAACATGCACACAAAGAGTCTAACTTGAAAGTAAATAATAGTTTTTGCAACAAAAAGGTAATTTATATAAAGTATAGAATGATTTTTTTTTATATAAAAAATAGAATAGGCTTTGAACCGAAACTTTACAAACAGTTTTTCAGTTCAGTGTTTTTCTTTACTCGACTTATTACTTGTAACTAGAGTTTATTTTAAGGTAGTACGTACATATTGTTGTTATAATTCTTGCCCCATATTCCATGGAACTTTGAAGAATCCAAAGAAACAAATAAATAACTAATTTTGAAAAAGGCATAACATGCCTTAAATATAAACTGTACTGTGTAATTTGTAATTTGAACTGTTAGTAGTTGATAGTGATAGAAAAGATGGATGGATTGTGTGAGGAGTGATATGAAAGAAAAGGGAGTTAGTAATAGAGTGATGGCTGACAGGACAGAATGGAAGAAAAAATCGTGTTGCGCCGACCCCAAGTAACATGGTATAAGGACTGGAAGTTGATTATGAGTAGTAGATAGTGATAGGTAGATACAAAAAAAAACAAAACAACCTGTTTTTTTTTTGAAGTGACAACTTCTTTGGGAAAGACTTAATATATTTTTCTGCCTAACACTTTCGGGAAGGTATATCTGATCTGCATCTCTGTCTAATCCGTCGGGAAATACAAGCATGGTGTTATGTTATAGTGTTGTAGAAACCGGTAAACAATAGCTCTGTTAGTCGGAACTGTTGCTGGATTAGTTCTGAGACCTGTTGAATAGAACTCTTTGGTGGAAACCTAGTTTAGCGCTAAACGCTTAATGTATCGCAGAAAGGAGGTTCTTAGTAATTTTGTAGTAATAATAATAATACACAGGTAGTGTATAAGTATTTTCAATTTTATGTTCGTGGGCACTTTAAGTCTTCGCCGTTTTATTAGGTTTCCGTACCCGAAGGGTCAAAACGGAGCCCTATTGTTGTCACTCACGTGTCCGTCTGTCCGTCTGTCCGTCGTCTCTCACACAAATTTTGTTCCGAAGAATTTTTAACTTCCCATGTGACCTATGAACTTAAAATTTGGTGATAATGTTTATTATTACGTATATTTTACTAAAAATACCAACATATTATTCTAGATAATTCCCTCATTTGGTACGGAACCCTATATTTGCGAAGTCCGACACGCACATGGCCGGTATTTTTATATATCTAAACTTCATGCAGCTTAAGGTAACGTTTTTTGCTTTCCTTATTTGTGTGTGTACTGAGCAAAGACCTGCCCTTTCTTTGTCCAAACCTCGTAGTCTTCCCGTCGAGATGAGGATGAGACATGAGGATGAGTTCACACAAGAAATAAGTTACATATGTAGCGGCAAATCTTGCTGACTGGTCATACCCAATCAATCTGCCTAGCTTTTTCTCAACTATCTTGGGGTCGGCTTCCAGTCTAACCGGATGCAGCTGCATACCAGTATTTTACATAGAGCGACTGCCTATCTGACCTCCACAACCCAGTTAGTGGGTAATACGATACCCCTTGGTAAGACTGGATGTCAGACTTTCGGGCTTCTGACTGTCAAAGATCCACGATTGACAGCCGGGATCAACGGCTTAACGTGCTTTCCGAGGCACGGAGGAGTCTCGGTATGTAAAGATCGGCAAGCTTAGCTTAACCTGATAGATCGACCCCTGCGGCTGCTATTACTTTAGCCACGAGCTCATACCCATGTTACCTAATACCACAAATCTATGTTCTTCCTTAAAATTAGGTACATGACTGTACACTCTGAAATTAGAAATGCAATTATCTCTACATTGTATAAATTACATTACATTAATTTATTAATACAAGGGTACTTGTGTGTGTGTGCGATGGCGTGTGTGTGTGTGGTGGGATGTGTATGTGATGGTGTGAGTGAGTGTGTGCTGGTTTGTCACGAAAATACCTTTAAAAGAGATTCGAATTCACTATATGATTGGGCTAGCAGCCATTTGCGAACGATCTTTATTACTTGGCTTGTTCCTAGGTTACTTATGCCACACATTCTTAAGACTTTGTTACATATGTAGTTGAGTAAGAATTCTTGCATGTGTTGTGTGAAAGTTGTACACGTCCTTATCGAAACACACATAAAGACTCGACGTTTGAGAAGTTACGAGTATTCCGGGGTCTGTGTTACGATTTTATGCTGTTTCAGTGTAATTTTCAAGATGTCGAACATTGAGTAGTGCGGCTTCTCTGTACAAAAGGGCTGTCGGGTATCGGAAAGATTTTGTTGGTGCTCTCCGAAAGCTACTTAACGTGTTGAGTCGTACGCTGCAACTCATGGATTAATTTATAACTGTGTTAAGACAGAATTCATGATCTTCAAGTCTGGCACCAATTGTCGGGAACCACTGTCCCGCCTCTCCGATTAAAAGGTCACCCGATAAACAGGGTACATAAATTTAAATACCTGGGCTACCTGTTTACTGATGACCTAAAAGATGACATGGATCTGTTGTAGTTAGTTAGAGCGAATATGCTGGCCCGCAGATTTTCCCAATGTACAGAAGCAATTAAAATAATCCTTTTTAAGGCGCTATTAGCTGCCAACGACCTTGAGTGGTTAGCTTGCGTGTTCTGCGCTGAGGTCACGTAACGCGTCGTACGTCCACCCAGTAATAGGACTCGCCCATAAAGGAGCGCTGTCCGAAATTAGACGCATTATTAATTTATTACTCATAAAACAACAAGTATTAAACTAAAATACTGAGACTACTTTAAAAATAATTAAATGATCTTTAAAATGGTGAAGATTTCATAAAAATACGCTTTCTAGTTTTTGCGTGATTCTTATCACTTTGTCCGTGTTAGACATAACTTTACAAATTAATTACACTATGATAGAAAAATATAATTTCAAATATCTTGAGATCAAATTACGATGGAAATTGTCTAGAGTAACATATATTTTTTTCAAAGAAATAAGACAAGTCGTTTAGATGTGATGGTCAATTAAAAACCATTAAAAGTCGTATAACTGCACCTTATGGCATCTCAAGCAAATCTGCCTCCCTACTCCACAGGCTGCGTGGCAGTCGCAACACTATCCTGCAATCGACAGCCCGCTAGTGTGGGCGCTCACAAATAGGACCCGATTAGACCTCATTGTAGTCTGAATAAATAAAGATTATTATTATAAACGAGGAAGGTTTATGTGTATAATTTGTACCCGTACGAAGCAGGGGTGGGTCGCTAGTTAAAAATAAATATATACCTACCATTTGTGTTTTCTTTGTCTTTGTTACATAAACAATGTTTTGTACTGACAAAGGCAGCTAACCAAAAAAATAAGACTTATTGTCATCACGTAACCAGTTCACAGAACTACTTGATAAGTTGACATAATATTCTCAAGAAGATGGTCTATGTAATAAAAATTAACAAAGGAAATACCAGTCGTTTTCCGATGAACTGGTTTCCAAGCTGTTGGAAAAATGTCTTTGTTTGGGACTGGAAAATCTAGAATACATCATTAAAATTCGTATTCTATGGTTTTAAAAGTAAAACTTCTTAGAGGCGATTCAATTTTCGAATTGGGTTAGAATTGAGAGTGAAAAAGGAGGTGCGCGAACGTAGACGGTTTTAAGTCTTGTGTTGGATACAAGAAACCAGTGAATATTTTACTTTCATATAATAAACTAGCGACCCGCCCTAGCTTCGCTCGGGTACAAATTATACATAATTATAAATCTCTTCAATCACTCTATCTATTAAAAAAAAACCGCATCAAAATCCGTAGCGTAGTTTTCAAGATTTAAGCATACATAGGGATATAGGGACAGAAAAAGCGACTTTGTTTTGTACTGTGTAGTGATATGAAATGAAACACTCCCTGCGCAGAAGTAGACACTATTTTGTGTGCAGTTGCTTCCATTTGATACACATTGATTCATCATTCTCCTGCCCTTATCCCAATTTATTTGGGGTTGGCGCAACATGATTTTTTCTTCCGTACTCCTCTATTGTCACCTCTGTAGTCACCCCCTTTTTACCTTTTTTATCGTTTCTTTGGCCTTCCTCTATTCTTATAGCCATCCACATCCATACGCAAGACTTTCCTCACGACATTTTCGTCATTCCTCCGCATCACATGCCTATACTATTGATACACATTGATTATCAATCAAAAACTATTCAGTGTAGGTTGAATTTTTGGAAACCAAAAGTTGTCAGTTGAAGACACAAGCAACATTAACAAATTTCTATACAATGTAACTACGGTGCTGCGAAAGAGAAATGGACGAGTAGTTTCCTGTGGTGTGCCGTGTCTTAAGCAGGCAATCAGCAACTGTGTCCGATTGCTGTTACTGGACATAGCTACTACAGATTCCTGTGATGGTGTGCTGTGTCGGTAGTAAAAAGTGTCTATACGTTTGTGCAGCGCCTGAGGAAACATCACGTTTAGGCACATTTTGTTACGTAAAAGAGAACAAAGAGGACTCTTTCCTGATCTCACGCTAAATCACTCTTTTAAAAGGCTTCAATTTTACCACGTAGATGCTGCACATTTTTGGAACGAAGTTCCTTATCGCGCGTTGTGAAACCCCGGGCTAGACGGAAAAAATTCTTACGAAAAGTTGTCACGACACTAATGAGGCTGTCCATCCAAAAAGATTGTGTTGGAAAAACAATCTAATAAAAACTTCTTGTATTTAAATTCTTACGAAAAAAGTTGTCACGACACTTTTTGCTATAGTAAGCCATTGTAAGCTGTGCGGCGTCGCATGTTTCTCTGTCTGTCTCTCTCTCTTATAGAAAGCAAGCCAGATATTTTCATTTCTATTTCGCATTTGATCTGAGCTGAGCTGAGCTGAGCTGAGCTGCGATGAGATGAGATGAGATGAGATGAGATGATGAAGTATAACTTCTTACGTGCGTGCGTGTGTGCGTAGTTAATAATAAAAAAAAATTATAAATTAAAAAAAATAAAATTATATTACAATTCCTTCACTAATTAATCGAAAGGAACTTCGTTCCATCCGGGTGTCCCTTGACACCTCTCAAGTTTTTTTTTTTATTTAGTACTTCACCGGTAATTAACCGTTGTTAAATTGCATCTACCACAAGTTAGTTTAAATAAAAATAAATGGTTATTGGCTAAACCTCTTGATTCGAGTATAGGTTAGGAAAAGAGCTCTTATTTTCGTTTTTAGGGTTCCGTACCCGACGGGTCCAAACGGAGCCCTATTGCTGTCACTCACGTGTCCGTCCGTCACAAATATGTTGTTATGTAGAATTTTTTAACTTCCCATTGACCTTTGAACTTGAAATTGGGTGATAATGTTTAGTAGAACGTATACTTTACTAACAAATACCAAGTTTTGGTACGAAACCCTTCATGTGCGAAATCCGATACGCTCTTTGCCAGTTTTTTGTGTTCGGAAAATATTTTTTATTTTTTTTTATTACGTTGCCCCACACTAGGAATTACTCCTGTATCGTGGGTACGTCCACAAACATGTATACTCACATACACAAGACACCCAGACCCGGAACAACTACCTGCAGGTCATACAAATATTTGTTCCGTGCGGGAATCGAACCCGCGACACGCAGCGCAGTAGCCCAACGCTCAACCACTGCGCCAACCATGTCGACACATTTTCATTAAATGACTGATTATTTTCCCTCTCTATCTTTCTAAAGATGTAAAGTATTATGTGTTAGTGACTTACTTGACATACTTACACAGAATCTGTTACGGTAATTAATAAACATACGGATATAATGCAATTAGAAGGTCTTAAGTTAATTAGATAATTTCTCAACAATGTAGAGTCAAGATATCTCGCGCTTGATCTTTAAATTAATTAGTTAGTTATTAATTTAATAGACTATAGCTTCGTACTTCAACAATGGCTAAGATAATATAATACAGTTAATACTGTATTTCATTAACATCACGCTTATTTAAAGGGTTGGCAGAAGTATACATAGTAAGAACGGTGTTGTTACGCACATTATGACTTATTTGTTGGTGAAGACACCAACTTTTTTGTGAAGTTACTTACAAACGGGGTGAATAGAAACGCAGGGATTGCGCCCGGCCTTGGTCCAGACCATGGTAAGGAGCGAGAGGGAATGGGAAGCAGTCCCTCGCGAAGGAGGACGGGTGATAGAGACTCAATAGAGTCGCCCTCACGCTCCCAGCAGAAGACGCCCTGCCCCCTTAGCCAAAATACATTTCTGTAAACGTTAACGCTAACGTTTCGTGCAATATGTATGGCAACGACGTTTTGCACGAGGCGTTAGACAGAGAACTGTCACGTGACTCACGCCCAGTAATGTCTTTGCCATACATTTTGCACGAAGCGTTAGCTTTAACGTTTACAGAAAAGTATTTTGTCTAAAGGCTCTGGGCGTCGGGGGTCGCGGGACGATCTCCGGCCACCGTAGGCGCGGGCCTGCAGACGGCGAGTTATGGGTACCTAGCTCGCACCAGGCTCGCGCGCCTCAAAGAGATGTCAGCAACACTCGACGGGGCCCGTCAGGGCCGATGCCTACCCAGGGGTCGCGGATAAATTTGAAACAGAGTTACCGGCACCCTGGGTACTCAGGCAACTAAAGGAACAGGGGTGGGTTTTAGTCAGTAAAAGTCTGACACGCCCAGCTTCACCCAGAGCTGGAGAAGTCATTGGATGATTTAGAATAGAATAGAATAGAACAGAACAGAATAGAATAGAATAGAATAGAATAGAATAGAATAGAATAGAATAGAATAGAATAGAATAGAATAGAATAGAATAGAATAGAATAGAATAGAATAGAATAGAATAGAATAGAATAGAATAGAATAGAATAGAATAGAATAGAATAGAATAGAATAGAATAGAATAGAATAGAATAGAATAGAATAGAATAGAATAGAATAGAATAGAATAGAATAGAATAGAATAGAATAGAATAGAATAGAATAGAATAGAATAGAATAGAATAGAATAGAATAGAATAGAATAGAATAGAATAGAATAGAATAGAATAGAATAGAATAGAATAGAATAGAATAGAATAGAATAGAATAGAATAGAATAGAATAGAATAAACATTTATTCGACACAGACACAACACAACAGCAAAAAAAAGGTAAAGAAAATAATAGTAGGTACACAAAGAAACAAAAAAATTGTGCTGAGCTTTCCCACCAACACAAAAAAAGAACAGGGGTGAATTGAAACAATCATTTTTTGTAATATACCTCATGAAATTGCAGTTTTTTAAACTACTAATACGCTGGCCTTTAGCAGAAGGGGTCATCACTTCTGGTTAAGTTCATCCAGTGCCTAGATTTAATTAACTATGTAACGAAGTCTTTTGTAATAGGTAGAAGGCGAGGTGGTTTACAAATTTATTTATGCTGTATGTGTAATATATAATTGATAAATCGAGTCAATCTTCCGGGGTCTCAGAAACGCATAGTTTTGTTATCGTTACATTTTTTGTCATACTAAACTGGTTTTGTTGAAAACAATCTAAAAACGAGTTTTATCTGGTAACTCATCTGGTCTTTCAACTTCAATTAATGTATCTATTAACCATTCTGAATTGGCTTATAGATGTATGAATTGTATTGAAATAGACATTTCGAGGAAAATCAGAAAAATATTTTCGTTCTGTTAGCAGTTTTTAGGGTTCCGTACCCAAAGGGTAAGGGACCATATTATAAGACGCCGCTGTTCGTCCGTATGTCACCAGGCTGTATCTCATGAACCGTGATAGTTAAACAGTTGATGTATTTCTGTTGCCGCTATACGAGTAACAAGAATTACTAAAAAATAGAATAAAATAAATATTTAAGGCCACACAAAAAACGTAATTTTTTTTGCCGTTTTCATAGATAATGGTACGGAACCCTTCGTGCCCGAGTACGACTCGCTCTTGGCTGGTTTTTTAGACTGCTCATTTTCATTTACCAATTTAAACGACAATATTTGACCAATACCTACATTAAATAGTTTCCGTGAATTTATTCAGCTTGTTTAATTGAGTTTTTCAACGTAAATTGAACAGCAATAGTTAGTACGATTGGAGTTTTCCATAGTCTATTCAATATACAATATTTGTATGTAGCACACATTCAATGCTTTGTTCGTTGCAGCTCTATGTTTATTTTTTAAATATTTGAATGAAAAACAGTTCAATGTACAGGGATAATGCACTTGCTCTTAAGGCCGCCAAGTGGCGCCCTCATTGAATAAAAAATCGTAGCAAAGCGTAGAAAATAAAGATTAAAGAATCCTATGTTGCGTTTGATACAAAGAGGATAAGATATTTTTACGTTGTGAAAGCATAAGTCAAAGTGTTTCGTATCCAAAGTAGTAAGCAAAAGTACCACAAACGGCCGTTTTTTACACTTTTGCTTACTTCTTTGGATACGAAACACTCTGAGTCCTGTTTAACAACGTAAAAATACCTTATCCTATGTGTAACAAACGCAACATAGGATTCTTTAATATTTATTTTCTACGCTAAGATACGAATTTTTATTCAATGAGGGCACCACTTATGGGGAGGTAGGCCCTTAAGATACGTGAATGTAGGTAAGGTATCTCATAAACGGTATATAGTTGCTGGTACTTTTTTAAAAGTGGGTAGGATTTGTCAGCCTAGATAAATAATGTTCTAATAAGAATATTTTCTGAATTCACACAACAATTATTAGTCATATTATTGCAAGTTTTACCAGACTTGTGTCTAGTTGGTACCCTTTTTTTTTGTTTTTTCGGGGGATGCGAAATCATCCAATGACTTCTCCCGCTCTAGGGTGGAGCGGAAGGGCGTGTCAGACTCTTACTGACTAAAACCCTGGTCCTCCCTGCCCTGAATGCCCAGGGGCGAGGTAACTCTTTCGAATTTATCCTCAACCCCTAGGCAGGCATTGGCCATGACGGGCCCCGTCATGAATGCTGATAACTCTTTGAGGCGCGCGTGGAACACTACACGCCGTCGACTCTCGGGCCTGGTGCTGATCGGACGGCGAGTTACCCATTACTCGCCGTCCGCAGCCTTGTTGATTGGGTTGATTAGGTACAAGTTGACATATTTATATCTACTAGCTGCCGTCCGCAGCTGGCTATGGATGAAATTTTACCAGGATACTTGTTATCGAATTTCATCAAAATCCGTGCAGCCGTTTTAGTGTGAAGCAGTAACAAACATACACAAAAATACATACTTTCGCCTTTTTAATATTACTGTGATATTTTATTATAATTCCAATTTATTACTTTGATTCTATGTTGCCGTTAATTAACTTCACGAACTTAAGGTGAACGGTTAATTAATTCATTAAAATTGTAAAAAAATGATCTTGATATTTACTTTAAGATTTACATAATTATTTTACTACATCATTAGCTGAGTTTTAAAAATAAATTATTTTATGGCAGAATACTAAGCAGTTTTAATCCTCTAATTAAAACTGCTTAGTATTCTGCCAGTAGTAGTAGTACTTAGTTATTTTGTCTGTTATGTAATATATTATTTTATTCCAACCTCTGTTTCGTGGAAATTATTTTTTCATGGATTTCACATAATTAATAACTGCCCATAATGACCTGATAAAATAGTAATAGACTATTTTATTCCAACCTCAATTTTTGGTAGAAATTTCTTTTTCATGGATTTCACATAATTAATCTTTGAAAGTTTATACTGGGTGGCGCAAAAGTAGTGGCACTAAAGAAAATACCTTTTTTTTTTTTATATGACATTTTCTGTCATTCTGTTGTTGAAAATTGTGTAGTGAACAAATGTAAAATACACTGAAAATAAACATGGACCGTTTTACTCCCCAAGAACGTGGAATAATTGTGTCAATGTTCTTACGGAATAATTCATCAGTGATAAGAACACAACGTGAATTTCGTCGACGATTTCCCCACCGTCCGGCACCGATTGGTCGCACAATTCGACGCTTTGCCACACGCCTTGAAGCAACTGGCTCAACATTGGATAGACCTAAGTCTGGGAGACCAAGAACAGGCCGTTCAGCTGAAAATATCGACGCTCACTGGAGAACGCTACAGAACCATGTTACGTGAGTTTTTGATACCCAGTTTGGACGAATTGGGGCTGGAGCACATCTGGTTTCAACAAGACGGCGCTACGGCACACACAGCGCGCGACACTATGGACTTAGTGAGGGACGCTTTTCCAGGCCGAGTTATCTCTCGTTTTGGCGATTTGCCTTGGCCTGCAAGATCACCCGATCTGACCAGTCCAGACTTCTTTCTTTGGGGTTTTTTGAAATCTCGGGTGTATGTGAACAAGCCACAGACTCTCGCAGCTCTAAAAGAAAACATTCGTCAAGAAATAACGAACATATCGCAGGAAGTGTTACGGCAAGTTATGCAAAATGTCATAAATAGGGCTCAAATGTGTATCAACTCTGGAGGTCACCATTTAAAAGACATCATCTTTAAATCCTAATGGTACGAAATTTAATGGCACAAATATACATTTAAAAAAATCTAAATCTAGTTTTCTAATTTAGAAAAAATGTTATAGCTGAACCAAATAGGGTCTTTACTTTTGCGCCACCCAGTATTTACAACAGAATATGACTACAATGTAAATATTGTAGTAATATTAACTCTACGGTGAAGGAAAACATCGTGAGAAAACCGGCATGTCCGAGAACCAAAAATTCGAAGACATGTGACATCCACCAATCCGCATTGGGCCCGAGTGGTGGATTACGGCCCACACCCTCTCACAGAGAGGAAGCCTGTGCCTCAGCAGTGGAGACATTAAAAGGCTGATGATGATAAAGATCTGATCAAAATGTTGACGATGCGGTTCCACATACATAAACTCATAGAAAAGTTCTGTAGTGGAGATCGCGTTGATCAAAAGTCGCAGCGTTGGAAGGCCTCCTACAAGGTGAACCGATGACCGGGTCACGGGAATCTGATGGATGCGAGACACACTGGACCAGTCGTTGTGGCAACACTTGGCCTAGGGGCCTGGCCCCCATTTCGGTAGTCGGAGGCGACCTGTCGCTGCCGGCCGTGGTTTGTTCCATGGTCGGCAGTGCTGAGTCTTGGGATGCGGTGATCTCCTTCTGTGAGAATGTCATCTCGCAGAATTAGGCTGCGGAAAGGGAGAGGGAGATGACTAGTGCACTCGCTTCCCGAACCAGTTGCACCGGGCGTCGGAGAAGGGCGGACAACGCTCTCTTCCAGCCCCCCTAAAAGATCTAGGGCCGACGGATTCGGGGACGTCTGTTGGCCCATCAAAAGAGACACGAGATGGCGGCGCATAGTGTTCCACGCGCGCCTCTCTTAGATGTGAAGGGGAAGATATCACTCCCCACCACGGGATGAGGCCCGCAGACAGCGGGCCGGTACTAGTCCGGGGCAGCGGAAGTCCCATTCGCACCCACAGCCCCCGAGTCAAGTATATGAGGGAACACTGTGGTGGTTTTGAGTCAGTAAGAGTCTGACAGACCCCTTCGCCCGCCCCAGGCGAAGGACATCCATGAGGATGGGAAGGCCTATATCTAGCAGTGGACGTCTTTCGGCTGAAATGATGAAACTGATCATGCCTTTATCTCATGGGGGTGAGCAAAAATTACAGTCTACCACCTGTTATTTTTTTTGATTTTTTTTTGTGGGTGTGGTTTCCATAAAACATATTCACCGTTATATTTACGGATCTTCGTAGGCTTTAGCTAAAATATAGGTATTTTGTTCATAGGTCCGTTGTTCGATTCCCAAGACGGGCAAAAAGCGATTATTGAGTTTATCATAAGCAATAACTCAGTAGCAGTCCGGAGTTTATTATATGTTGGTGATGTGACACTCCCGTGTCTCGAAAAGCACGTAAAGCTGGTTGGTCCTGCAACTTGTCTCTTTCCAGTCATGTCAGATCGCCGTCCCATCGGACTATGGGAGGAAACGAACAGAGAGTGCACCTTGCGTTTGCGCACACACTTGTGAACTAAAGGGTGCGTTTACACGGAAGCGGAGCTAGGTGGAGTAGAGCGGAGACGTACAGGAATCATCCAATCGCAGACGAGACGAATGACGCGATGAGGATTTCAACCATTGTGATTGGTCGGTTCCTGCACATCTCCGCTCCGCTCAGCTCCGCTCAGCTCCGCTTTAGTCGAAACGCACCTTAATATCTCCTGCGTACCTACTTGCCTAATTTTCGTTGAGATCGGCCACCATCAACAATAAAATGGTCGGGAGAATTATACATTATAGGTATGGAAAAACAGACAACATCAAGTGAATCTCAGCTTACGTCATTATTTCCTGCACCGACAACTTTAATAAACCAGACATCGAACTTGATCTTGTTGCATAACAGCGTCATTACAATCGCGTGCGCAGCTAATCGCTACGACTCATTTATGTACATATGTAATGTACCTATCTGATATATTATGGTACATTTAAACCCGTTTACGTTGTGATGAATAAAATGGTGCTCTTATTATTTTTATCGTGCCTGTAATGTTTTAAATTCTTTCGATATTTTTTTGCTAGTGGATGTTTTTTCCAATACAATTATTATTAAAACTATTTATAAGTGTGTTGGTAAAAGCATCAACACGGTTGGTTACAAGTGAAGCCACTTGTAACCAACCTGGGAACTTGGGGGAGGCCTATGCCCATCAGTGGACGTCTTTCGGCTGAAGTGATGATGATGTAAATATGTAAACAAATTTTATAAGTTAAATTTGACCCACTTCCCGGTTTCCAATTAAGCTGAGATTTTACTAAACTCTAAACTAAACATGCATGTATGCATGTTTAGTTTAGATGGCAATGCTTGGTTAGATAAGTCACGTCATTCTTAAACCAATGTGGCGGACTCCCAAAGATATTGGATTTGTTATTCTTTATACCCATGATATGGATATCAAATGCTTGAAAAGAATACGAAAACCGCGTTTTTAAGTTTTCTAAACAATTTTTTTCTAATCCAAATTATGAATGTGTATATTACTTTTAAATGTTAGAGAAAATAATTGTATCATAATTTGTAGTATTGCATTTTAGTCTAATTATTTTCTTGATTTTAAAGACAGCTAACCTTATGAATTCAGAGGCTAGACAGTCTCACTTTAAATACTTCTGACATTTAGAACATAATTAAAAAAAATAACGTAAAACTAAGAATAAGTTATAACGTTGAAGTTAGACTAAAATCCTGTGCTGGTTTAACCCAAAGTTTTGAAGCATTTTGTATGTTTTTTAATTAATGACTATGTATCAGCAATTTAAGTTTTTTTCCCTGACGTGTTGTGATGATTAATGTTATTGTGGATAAAGTGCCGTTTATAATAATATCTACCTACCTTGAAATTACCGTTTTTAAAATAACTATGTAACAAACACAGAAAAATCTATTTTTACGCCCGTGTTTTAAAGCGTTCAAGATCTTTATTAAATATTGTTAAAAATAGTCTTTAATTGAGCTCTTACGTATTTAGTTAAATACCCATGTTGATGTTTTGATGTCTTTTTTTAATAGTGCCTTTTAGTGCCTAACAAACTGTTTGCCCGCTATTTTGGAACTAGACTGGCTGAAATAGTGGGTTTAGGTGTTGCAATGTCCTGCCTGGGGTTGCGGATTAATTCGAAAGAGAGTTACGGCGGCCCTTGGCACAGGTAACTGAAGGAACAAGGGTAGGTTTTAGTAAGTAAAAGTCTGACACGTCCTCCTGCTCCCCCCAGAGTGGGAGAAGTCATTGGCTGATTTGCAATGTGGACTTAATCTTCATGATAAACATTTGATGCAAGAAACTCATGGATCGGTCGATGTGGTGACGCTCATGGGGGGCCTATGTTCATAAACCGTGAGCATCCCAAAAATAGATGAAGTCAAGTTGAAGTTTAGATTATTTTAATAGTATTTTATTATTTACAGAAAAATACAAACTATTCAATAACAGACTATTTATTTACAAGCTAATAAAAAATAAAATAAAACGGCTTTAAAAAGAGAGCCGTAGAGAGCGCCACATTGCTGTCCATGGGAAAACTGCCCAGAACACTGGCAGCATTGCCACGTTGAATGGAATCACATGAAGAGTCGACTAACTGCTTGCTGATGTCACGAAAACTCGGTTAGCACTTGGACCCCATGGCCCTAGTCTTTCAACCCCAAATGGCTCAAACATATAACTCCCATAAGGTTGTTTATTTGCGCGTTCTAATTACACGTATGATAAACTTACGGTGGTTGCAGAGAGGTCCCCATAACCAAAGAGAACTCATCTCTGTCTCCTATTCCCTGAAGGTCAGTCCATAGTGACCTTTAATCAGCCACTCATTGCAACTTTTTGACGTAACTTTACCTCCAAGCAACATGCATCGCCGAAGATATTTTTGGTATGTGCAACAAATTGTTATTCTGTGGTCGTACAAACTCGTCATTGTTATACTTTTTGGCCTACTCTGTGACGTTGGAAGTACTAAAGTAATGATTATTCGGTTTCTTAATAAGTCATGTTAGTATTTTTGGGTAAGCTGTATTTGTAATTAAGGCTCTAAGATCGAGGACTTAGGACTGAGAGGCTATTTAGGGATGTGACTTTAGTACATACGGCAAAGTGGTGTGTAGACTGCGACAAAGTGAAAATTAAATGTAAACTTCTCTACTAATATTATACAGAGTGTAACCGAAAGGTGTGTCAATATTAAAAAAAACCGGCACAGTGCGTGTTGGACTTTGCACATTTAAGGTTCCGTAGCAAATCAGGGAATTATCAAAGAAAAATCAGACTTATCAATGTATTGGTATTTGTTAGTAAAATAAACGTAATAATAAACATTATCACCAAATTTCAAGTTAAAAAAAGGTAAATGGGAAGTTACAAAATTCTTCGCAACAAAATTTTGTGACAGACGACGGACAGACAGACACGTGAGTGACAGCAAAAAACGGAGCCCCCGTTTGGACCCTTGGGGTACGGAACCCTAAAAACTGCTTCGTCTCATCAAAATGAACAACTTCAAGAAAATCATAGTCAATTCCCACAAAATTTTATCTCCCTTACTATTTTTGATTAGCTGATGATAAAGTATGGAAAGTCCCAACGCGCGCCTATTTTATCGATTTACTTAGGATTTACTAATAAATTTATAAAAATAATCCATCACTGGACGCAGTTTAGCATTTTAAATTTTATACTTAGTACATTTTTTATTATGATTATAATTGTTAATGAAGGAATAAACTGCTTTTACAGATAATTAAGAGGTATGTTAGATGATTTTTTGATGCATTAAAGTATGTTAAATTATGTTTTGAGTTCCATCACTGTACGCAAATAGGACTAAAATATCATATTTTTTTAATTTGTCAAAGTTTTTTACGGTTGAGATACAATGCTTTAAAAAACACCTTTTTGACCGTTTTTGGGAATCTCCGCCTTAAGTTTGTTTGCCCTCAGTGAAAAAACAAACCAGTTGTACTGCGTAGTCAACTTGATTCTTGAAATTTTTCATTGTTATAATTGGTTCTACTAAAGAAAAACTATCAAAATATTACTAAGCTTGTGCTATATTTAGAACTGAATGTTTTGCTCACCTTTAATTGTGTTGGCTTGATTTTATTCTGCTATGTTTTGATAAGTTATGTAAAATCGTGGACTATGTAGATTGTTTGTATTTTAAGTAGGTTTGTGGTCATGTATGGCTGCACTAATGATGCATATGTTTACCATTAACGAGAGCTAAGAAGTAGATACCTACCTATCAGCATCTTCCAAACTTAGCCATTTTAATTAACTGGGTGAAATACCAATGACATAAAACTGTAGCTTACTGACAGCTAGATGATAGGTAGGTACTGTGGCGCATATACATACAGCCCACAGACGGCATGTGAGAACTGGGCTTTTGCTGGCAGCTTATAACATTTGTAGAATGGTTCGAATATTAAGACTAGAATAGATTAGTCGAATGTTGCGATTGTTAGTTAGTCTGGCTCGCCCGTCGAAGAGGGCACATGTATCATTTTCCATAAAATAAATAAGAGAGCGCGCCCTTCTAGTTTTTATTATATATACTCTATACACAACACTCTCGCAGCCAGCGAGTTAGACAGCTACAGGAACGCCCCTGTAGCCCTGCAGGCTCTACAATCAATCTGCCTAGCCTTTTCCCAACTATCTTGGGGTCGGCTTCCAGTCTAACCGGATGCAGCTGAATATCAGTATTTTACATGGAGTGACTACTTATCAGACCTCCACAACCCAGTTACTGGGTAATACGATACCCCTTGGTAAGACTGTTTTTCAGACTTTCGGGCTTCTGACGACCCGTAACGACTGTCAAAGATCCACGATTGACAGCCGGGACCAACGGCTTAACGTGCTTTCCGAGGCACGGAGAAGTCTCGATATATAAAGAAAGTCACCCATCCATGGACCAACCCCGGCAAGCGTAGCTTAACCTAATGGATTGACCCGTGCGGCTGTTATTACTTTAGTCACAGGCTCTATAGTACCTTAAAATTCGTTTGATCTAAACATTCGTGACCCGACAATTATCAAAAAGTTCAAAACGACGAACTTAAGAAGCAGTTGGCAGGACACATTGCTCGCAAAACAGATGGTCGATGGCGTCAAAAGGTTCTGGAGTGGCGAAAGCGTACTGGGATATGCAGCGTTGGAAGGCCTCCCACAAGGTGGACCAATGATCTAGTGAGGGTCGCGACAATACGATGGATGCAAGATGCACAGGACTGGACATTGTGATGGCACTTGGAGGAGGCATATGTCCAGCTGTTGATGATGATGACCCTGCAGGTGAAGAAAACATTACAATGCCGAGGATCCTTCCGAAGGTTACCATTGCGTAGAGTCGTTGCATATTCGTCGCCTCACCATCTACCATAACCAATTATGCTAATGCACATACTCCGCTAACCAAGACATGCACGACCCTACTTCCACCATTTTTGACCCTCAAGGTCCATGCCACCAGCAACATGTGAGTGTTTTATCAACCACTACACTTTACGGTTTGAAGTTCGACGTAAAATTACACAATTTAGGTCAATATCGCAGTCCGAGTGTTTGTTAGCAGGCGGGCTGCGTATGAGTCAGTCTGCGTCGCTCCCGGAACATAGAATATATAAGTTCAGAAGGCCAGGTCTGTACAATGAGGGCGCACGCACACATAGCCGAGAACTTAGGTACGGACAAAAGTGATTAGTAAGTACATATTATAAAACAAAGTCCCCGCCACGTCTGTCTGTCTGTCTATCTGTCTACGATTAACTCAAAAACTGCCGAACCGATTTCGATGCGGTTTTCACCAATAGACAGAATAATTTATAAGGAAGGTTTAGGTGAAAAATTGGCACACTTAAAAAGCTAGCATTGGCGATCGGCAATCTTTTTTGGTGACTTCGTTAGATTGCGCAGCATTAAAATAGTATGTTTGCATCGAGCTCTTTTCGCCTGTCGAGCTTATTCAGCTTCGATTAAATCGTTGAGAGCCGATGCTAAGTGTCGTGTCAGCTATGGTTATGGTTCAAAATTATGTGAATCGAACAGCTGTCTTCGCGATCGCCCGCTTATTATTTATGGGTGCGTGCCCCAGATTTTACTTGTTGCATGTTGTTGGCCTTCTGACTCATCTCTTTTGTGCCCCAACATCGCTTGTCTGTTTAGGCATTCGCGACAAGACTCAAGGTCGGGTAAGGATTGACTGTTAATGCGCCCATGTGTTTAGTTGCTTTCGTTGCCGATTTATTGTACCGGGAATTTAGTGTTGAAGAGACCATACAGAGTTTTATGATATCACAAGTAAGTTTATTGACTTATTTGGGGTTTCAAGGATAATAATTTCATGTTTGGTATGGACGGTCTGTGCCGTGGATTCTGAGATTAAATCTAAGGGTTTGTTTTTTTGTTGGCGATATCGAATTATTACACACGTTACCGACAGTAATTTTATTGATATATTCCACCCGCAATTAAACTTGTGTGGTCTTCCGATAAGGAAAACTGTGCTTTATCCGTGTCTTGATTAGATATAGATTGAGATGAGATGTTTTTTTTTCTATTGGAAATCTGTTACTTCAGTTTAATAGAAAAAGATAAATAGTGATCAGCCAGGCATCAAAGTGTCTGAATCATGTAAAACAAATTAGGTATAGTAGTCACGGTGAGGACGGGAGGAGAGATGAGGAGCTCGTGGCTAAAGTAATAACAGCCGCACGGGTCGATCCATCAGGTTAAGCTACGCTTGCCGGGGTTGGTCCATGGATGGGTGACCATCTTTACATACCGTGACTCCTTCGTGCCTCGGAAAGTACGTTAAACCGTTGGTCCCGTCTGTCAATCGTGGATCTTTGACAGTCGTTAAGGGTCGTCAGAAGCCCGAAGTCTGACAACCAGTCTTACCAAGGGGTATCGTATTACCCAGTAACTGGGTTGTGGAGGTCAGATAGGTAGTCGCTCCATGTAAAATACTTGTATTCAGCTGTATCCGGTTAGACTGGAAGCCAACCCCAAGATAGTTGAGAAAAGGCTAGGCAGAGTCACTATGTATTTTTGTTACAGAGAAATCGTCAAAATCTTTATTTGTATCGCTAGAACGAAAGCGAATCCAAGGTGAAAGTAATTTTTTAAACATGTTAATCTGTGATGCCTTTCATGTCAAAGACCTTTTGTTGTTGCCCGGGAATTAATTAAATTAAGGAAACAAAAACTTTAGAGGAAAATCAATCTGTCGAGCGCACACACTTATACTCATACACATAATTATGTTTTATTTTTTTTGGGTGCGAAATCATAGATGACTTTCCTGCTCTGGGTGGAGCGGGAGGGCGTGTCACTCTCTCACTGACTAAATTCCACCCATGTTCCTTCAGTTGCTCTCTGCGTTTCAAGGGCGCGGTAACCCTTTTTTATTTTTTTTTTAGATGGGTTTGCTCTTGACTCTAGTTTAGGTCAGAGGTGACAGAGACAGAGTCGACAATGGAGCGAGCTTACCTAGAAGAAGCCTGTTCACTCTAACTCTGAAGAGATTAGAGTTTTATGCGTTCGGAAACAGCCGCAAGCAGAGAGTTCCAATCCTTTTCTCTGAGCATTATGAAAGACGATAGGAGACGCTTAGTGCGAATTGGTAGAATAGTAAGAAGGTAGAGATGGTAACTTGCCGTGAGAGAAGTTCGATGGTAAAAGGGAGCCGGTGGGATGATGGAGTTCTTGGGCACACTCTCTGAAGTACATTCTGTAGACGACCGACAAGCAGACAACCTTGACGGCACGGTTGGCGCAGTGGTTGAGCGTTCGGCTGCTGCGCTGCGTGTCGCGGGTTCGATCCCCGCACGGAACAAATATTTGTATTGCCTACAGATAGTTGTTCCGGGTCTGGGTGTCTTGTGTATGTGAGTTTACATGTTTGTGAACGCTCCCACGATACAGGAATAATTCCTAGTGTGGGGCAACGTTTTAAAAAAAAAAAAAAAAAAAAAACCTTGCAGCGATGAACCAAGCTGTGGAAAAAAAAGCTATTTCAAACATTCCCGTGACCCAATATCAAGGTCTAAGGTTATTCTCTTTAAATTAGTTTGCAAAATCTAAGTAGTAAAGAATTAATACTCTTTCTTTTAGTTATCTGTTACGATTACCGTTATAAATGTAAGTGACAGTAATTACACTGACATTAGAGAGTACCATTGGTACCAATGCAACGCAACCAGCCGCACGGGTCGACTTCCAAGGTTAAGCAACGCTTGCCGAGGTCGGTCCGTGGATGGGTCATCATCAATAACGTACCAAGACTCCTCCGTACCTCGAAAAACACGTTAAGAAGGAACAAGGTCTGTGAAGAATTTAAAAATTAGGTATTTGAGGAAACTATGGTCGTCGTGCTGTTTCAAGTCTGCTCCCGTAGAGTGCGATAGGGACAGCTGCAGCTCAGACCGATTTTATCACAAAATTTTTGACGAGATCGACGTTTCGTATTATCGATTCAATTATTTTGGCACCAAATTTTTAAGAGATAAAATTTCTAGGTTTCTATCAAAAGTTGTATGATAAAAACTTTTCGAATTTGCCTGGTAAGGTAGTTCTCTAATCATGGCGGTAAAAATGGGCCACTTTTTGTAATTTTTGGAGGGTCATATTTCTTTACTTATTAGTTGCTGAAAAAAAGGAAATGTCAGGGACGCATACAGCCAGAACTTGACTTTGTGAAAACAAAGATTGCTCTAGAAGCATTATTCAGGAAGAAAAAAGAGGAAAACATTTGTATGGAAAATTGTAGCGCCTGTTCCCGCCTGTTCTCATTTATTTATTGATCTTTGACAGTCTGACTAGAAGCTCGAACGTCTGACATTAATCTTGCAAAGGGATACCGAGTTACCCAGTTTCCAGGTTGTGCAGATCAGATAGGCAGTGTAAAATACTGGTGCCCAGGTGCTTCAGATTAGACTGAAAGTCGACCCCAAAATACCTAGGATATTTGAAAAAGGCTAGGTAGATTGACGAGATAGTATCAACGTATGTTCTCTCTTAAGTATTTGATTAAATTCCCATTCTGCCTGGTTATTTAATTCCACTAGACTTTTCATTACGTACAGAGTGAATTTTTTGACAACGATTTTAACATTTTGTTCTTTTATTCACTGTTTCTAGGGCATAATTAAATTAAGAGATATAATTTATAATTTTGCATATTATTACAGACAAAATTTTATTAGAAAACTTTTTTACAAAAAATTGGATTCGACTTTCAAAAAAAGTCCAAATAACTGGTTTTTTGTTTTCGTTTTTAGACACCGACTTTGCTATTGCATTTTTTTGGAAATCAGTTCCATTTTTTTGTAAAAAAGTTTTTTATTTATCTCTTTATAGCTGTGATTCTCCATTAAATTTTTTTAACAATTTATAGACATACGATTGCAGCAATCGCGGTTGATTTGCTGTCAATTTTTGAAAAGATCAATATGAAATTTAAATGGGACCATTTTGGAACAATCCCTTTCAAAAAAAATAATAATTTTGCAAATCCGTCAATATATGGCGTAGTTACGCCCGAACATACATATATAAAAAATAAAAATACAAACGAATTGATAACCTCCTCCTTTTGGAAGTCGGTTAAAAATTAAAAGGAAAGACTCATAAAATATAAACAAATTAACCGTTGGAGAAACCCAATCGAGAATAACAAATAGCTTTTTTTTAAGGAAATAAATTTATCCTCCCGACCGAATTTCGATCACGGTGGCCAATCTCAGCAGGGATAAGCCAAGTATGCAGGAGATATTATAATAGTGAACAAGCGTGTGCGCAGAAACAGGTGATGTTCCTTCACTCTCACATAGTCCGATGGGACGGCAATCCGACACGAGCGTGGAGAGATCAGGCGCAGGACTAACGGCTTTACGTGCTTTCCGAGGCACGGGGGTGTCACGCCACCAGCATCCAAACTCCTGCTACAGAGTAATTTCTAATGGAAAAACCCAATAACACTTTTGCCCGACCATGGAATCGTACCCAGGACCTCATGCTCAACAGTCACGCTTGCGACCACGAGATCAACGAGGCAATCAAAAATTAAGGAAATATTTAAGTCAACATCATCATCATAATTTCAGACGAAATATGTCCACTGCTGGACATAGGCATCCCCCAACTGTCGACACAATGACCGGTCTTGTGCGTCTCGCATCCATCGGCTACCCGCGACTCTCACCAGGTCATCGGTCCACCTTGTCGAGGCCTTCCAACGCTGCGTCTTTCGGTACGCGGTCGCGACTCCAGAACTTTACAGCCCCATCGACCATCTGTTCTGCGAGAAATGTGCCCTGCCTACAGCCACTTCAGTTTTGCGATTATTCGGGCTATGTCGGTAACCTTGGTTCTCTCACGGATTTCATCATTCCTAATTCGATCATGCAAGGAAACTAGCCATCTTCATTACCCTTTGGGTGACTATAAACCTTCGGATGAGGCCCATTGTGAGCGACCACGTTTCTGTTCCATATATCATCACTGGCAACACGCACTGGTCATAGACTTTCGTCTTCAGACACTGTGGTATGTGGGACTAGAAGATAGCGCACAGCCTCCCGAATGCCGCCCAGCCGAGTCGGATTCGACGATTGACCTCTTTCTCGAAGTTAGCCCTACCTAATATTTAAGTATTGAAACCAATCCAATTAAAGAAATATTTGCATTTGATTGATTTAAATATGCAAATCAAAGCCAAGGTGTTCTCGAAATAACTTCTTTAAAAATACTCAAATTATTTACCTTGGATTTTAGACGAACTCTTTTTAAAATATCATCATAGTCAAAATTTGTAAGGAGGAGCTTGTGGCTATAGTAATAACAGCTGCACGGGTCGATCCATCAGGTTAAGCTACGCTTGTCTGGGTTGGACCATTCATACGGGTCGAAAGCAGAACCTCCTCTTTTGAAGTCGGTTAAAAATATGTTGGATTGACCATGCGCCACTGAAATGTCACGTGGATTTGACCATACCCAATTTTGGATTTCGGTAAATATGACATGTCCTGTTATAACATAATAGTGTAAACAATGAGAAGATAACATAATTATGTTAATTAAGTCTAATTTTCTATATTGTCTCTGCATCACCCAAAGGCCTCAGGCATTTTCTACCAGTCAATGGTAGAAAATGCCTAAGGCAAGTTTTCCTCTGTAATTGTATGTGCATAAAGATTTAAATTAATAAATGTTATCGTAATTAACCGTTTGTGATAGATTAAGATCATCATCATCATCAGCCTATAGCAGTTCACTGGTGGACATAAGCCTCTCCAATTGCACCCCATTCAGTTCGGTTCTCAGCAACTCTCATCCAGCTGCTACCAGCCACCCTGCGAAGATCATCGCTCCACCTAGCCTTCGGGCGTCCTACCTTACGTTTGCCGATTCGCTGTCTCCACTCGAGAACACGTCTACTCCAACGATCATCGGTTCTACGGCTAATATGACCGGCCCATTGCCACTTCAGCTTGCTTATTCTGTGAGCTATGTCGACAACGTTGGTTCTCAGTCGGATCACTTCGTTCCGTATTTGACCCCTCAATGAGACTCCAAGCATAGCCCGTTCCATAGCTCGCTGAGTGACCTTGAATTTATGGACTAGCCGTACGGTGAGTGTCGACGTTTTGGCTCCGTAAGTCATAGGTAGATTAAAATAGTATAATGTTTTATCTCAATGTGAAATAGGTACTTAAGTATCTTCACTGTGTGTAACGGCCTGAAAGTCCTTTTATTTATCATACTGACGAAATCGAAAATGAATCCTCCCATATAAAATCTAATACCAAAAATATTTCCTTGTGCGTATATGGCTGAAACGTATAGAACACCGGTTCTGTACATTCATTGAATATGAATGGCTTATTATAAAAGCAATAAAGGACTAATGCGGAGGCTTGACAGTCATCGGCGTACTATAAAATGCGGATATACGTACATGTACGTTACCAAATTCCTATATAGAGAACATTGGGACTTATTGTAATGGCTTTGTTAGGTACTCTTGATGCTGAATTCCTATCCTACTTCTAACTATCCTACTAATATTATAACTGTGAATGTTTCCCCTGTATCAGGCAACTGAAGGATCACGGGTGGGCTTTAGTCAGTAGGGCGACCAGTCTCCCGCTCAACCCAGAGAGGGCGAAATTATTTAATGATTTCCGAAACTGCGAGTTTGGATGGATCTTTGTTACTCAATCACGCCAGAATGGGTGAACGGATCTGGATGAAATTTGGCACTATGATAGATTATAGTCTGGAAAAGCACACATAGGGTATAATTTATAAAGAGGAAGTACTAATTCCACGCTGGCTGAAGCTAGCATTTCATCAAAGATCGTTGAATTAACCAATCGTAACTTCTTGTTTCTTGGGCTGTACAAAAACTGTCTATCGGCCAGCATTAACGATTGTCAAAAGTAAAAAAAAATGTGTACGGGTTACTGGAAATTCAACGTATACCCGGCAGGACGTGATAGTGTGACGTCGTGTGTGTGATTTGCAACAATTAAGCAAGGCACTTTTTTTAAAGTTTCCCAGAATTTATTTCTGAACAGTTTTTTTTAAACTGCCAATTCAAAACTTGGATTTTCTCGAAACCCATGGGTACCCGCCTAGGTTTCCTCAGGTGCTTCATCATCAGCCTTTTAATGCCTCCACTGCTGGGGCACAAGCCCAAGACAAGTCTGTGAGAGGGTATGGGCCGTAATCTACCACGCGGGCCCAATGCGGGATGTCACATGTCTTCGAATTTTTGGTTCTAGGACATGCCCAACCGGCATGTCCTCACGATGTATTCCTTCACCGTTTTGAGAGCAGTGGTGATGAAATAATTTACATAAAGTAGCAGGAGGAGGAGGTAGTGGTAGTTTCTACTTGGTGTTGCTTTGTTTGTTTTTTTTTTTTATGCACCTGCCATATTATCTCTCCACCACCCTTGGTTTGGTAGAGAATGCCTAAGGCATTAAGTCCGCCTTTGTACTTTAGTTGCATGAAGTGTAAATAAATCATCATCACTACATAGTATAAAACAAAGTCGCTTTCTCTGTCCCTATATCCCTATGTATGCTTAAATCTTTAAAACTACGCAACGGATTTTGATGCGGTTTTTTTTAATAGATAGAGTGATTGAAGAGGAAGGTTTATATGTATAATTTGTTCCCGAGCGAAGCTGGGGTGGGTCGCTAGTAAATAATAAAGTAAAGCTCCTGCCTGGGTTTGAACTCACGACCTGCAACTTACTCGCGGCCGTTACCACTGGTTCACCACTGCTCTCGTTACTACTGGTGCTTAATAGTTGCAAATAGGTCACATAATCACGTCCTGCCGGGAATACATTGAGTTACCAGTAACTCTTCAGATTGACTACGACTACGTGATATTTCAGTAGTTCTCGCTCCATACATTTTGTCAAATCACGTTGACTGTCAGACAACAGACACAAAAGAAAATCTATTGTTCGTGGGCACCGGTGACCTACGTGACAGATGAGGTACTGACAGACCGTCTTGTTCTAACTAGGCCTTTTATCTCTTGCATTAAACTCAGAGGTTCTTCAGCGTCTGATAATATAAGAATAAAAACTGGAAACTTCAACGTAGACTTTTAGCGTCTTTAGCTGATAGGTTTACTGCTTATATCCCCGACCCAGATTGGCCGCTGGAGGAATAATCTGGCCAAAGATCCCTAATAGAGATGATACCTAATCTTTACTGAATAATAATGATTTAATAAGTACCTATAACGTCTAAAATAAAATTTTGATGAATATTGTCACGGTTTATGCACCATTTCTTCCTACCAATTTGCACGCCACGATCTATGCGGCTGAACATGTTAGAACTTTTGTGTATCTCATTGCTATTTGGCATGTAATATATTTTGTACCCTATGTTTAAACAAATAAAATCTTTACTTATTTAATTACTTTAAAATGTAAGGGTGGAGCGGAACCTTCAAATACAGGCATTTCCATGCCTAAATGGAGGTTCCTCGACATGTACTGTAAGCCAAATATAATTTGTAAATGAATAAATAAATAAAAAAAAAAAAAATACTTACTTAAAAGTGCGTATCCTTGGCCCATCTCAAACTCAGTGCCAGTTTAGAGCCTGTTCACAGGACATGCGTCACCTCCTTGCCTGCCCAGCATGCACAACCACCTGGACTTTGAATGACTTAAATGAAGTCAATGAAAAAGCTATTTAGGTGGCTTCATACTGGTCTAATAAAATTTGAGTCAAAATCGACACGAAAAAAAGAAGCTGATAAACCTAAAACAATAACAACAACAATTAACACAACAGCAACAAAAACAACAATAATTACTTTTTAAGTTAATTAGCTAAAGGTTAAATCAGCTTAAGTAATTTGCTTTATGCTTAATGTAAGTTGTACCTATTGTGTGCACCACACAATACAACTTACATTAAATGCTTATTCAACTCCAAGAAGTTAATAATCTAATTCCTCGCACATGTAATAATATTCAGCTAACGTGACAAACAAAGAAACATTTGTTTGTTTGTGTCTCAGTTTATTGTTAAGTAAACTCTTTATAATTACAGAACAGCTACTTAGTCAGCATATTAATGTTGTAGTTGGTGATGTTTGAACCAATGTTTGTAGTGCGTTGTTGGCTTGTAGACGGTTTAATGCATGGTGCAGTTTTTGTTAGCTTATGATAGGGTTGTCTAGTATTGTGTCAAAGGTCTTTTTTTTTGTTGGGGTGGGAAATCATCCAATGATATCTCCCGCTCTAGGTGGAGCGGGAGGGCGTGTCAGACTCTTACTGACTAAAACCCACCCCTGTTCCTTCCCGCGCCCCTGGGCACTCAAGGTGCCCAGGGGCGCGGTAACTCTGTTTCGAATTTATCATGCTATGCCATGACGGGCCCTATCATGTATGCTGAACAACTCTTTGAGATGCGCGTGGAACATTACGCGCGCGTGCGCGTTTTTTTCGCGTATTAAGGGTAATATAATCTGTATGCAAATCCTGACAAATGATAAATCTTGGTGGATGTATTGTGTTAAATAATTTTTGCATGCCGTAAGGCAAAATGTATCGGGACTATCCTTAAAATTACCATCTTATCTGTTTACCTACGTTATTGGCAAATAAATGATTTATGATTATGATTATGGTCAACTCTCGGGCTTGGTGCTGATCGGACGGCGAGCTATCCACTGCTCGCCGTCCGCAGGCCCGGGTAGTGTCTAAGGTCTAAGATTGTCTTTTATTGTTTCTTAAGGTTTAAATTGTATCGTATTGTATCCAAGGTTTGGGCAATCTTTCTGCATAGCCTTTTCCCAGCTATATTGGGGTCGGCTTCTAGGACTGCCTATCTTTTCCTAGCTAAATTGGGGTCGGCTTCTAGGACTGCCTATCTTTTCCCAGCTATATTGGGATCGGCATCTAGGACTGCCTATCTTTTCCCGGCCATATTGAGGTCTGCTTCTAGGACTGCCTATCTTTGCCCAGCTATATTGGGGTTGGCTTCTAGGACTCCCTATCTTTTCCCAGCTATATTGGGGTCGGCTTCTAGGACTGCCTATCTTTTCCCAGCTAAATTGGGGTCGTCTTCTAGGACTGCCTATCTATTCCCAGCTATATTGGGGTCGGCTTCTAGGACTGCCTATCTATTCCCAGCTATATTGGGGTTGGCTTCTAGGACTGCCTATCTATTCCCAGCTATATTGGGGTCGGCTTCTAAGACTGCCTATCTTTTCCCAGCTATATTGGGGTCGGCTTCTAGGACTGCCTATCTTTTCCCAACTAAATTAGGGTCGTCTTCTAGGACTGCCTATCTATTCCCAGCTATATTGGGGTCGTCTTCTAGGACTGCCTATCTATTCCCAGCTATATTGGGGTCGGCTTCTAGGACTGCCTATCTATTCCCAGCTATATTGGGGTTGGCTTCTAGGACTGCCTATCTATTCCCAGCTATATTGGGGTCGGCTTCTAGGACTGCCTATCTATTCCCAGCTATATTGGGGTTGGCTTCTAGGACTGCCTATCTATTCCCAGCTATATTGGGGTCGGCTTCTAAGACTGCCTATCTTTTCCCAGCTATATTGGGGTCGACTTCTAGGACTGCCTATCTTTTCCCAGCTATATTGGGGTTAGCTTCTAGGACTGCCTATCTTTTTATAACATTAATAGGTTCGCGCTTGACCACTATTTCACCTGATGGAAGCGATAATGTAGTTGACAATGGACCACACTTGCCTAGAAGTAACCTATTCACTCTTGATTTAAAGACCCCCGGGTTGTAGCTATCAGGAAACAGACTTCGTTAGCAGTTTTCATTCCTGACCTCCAAAAACCCAGTAACTGAACAAGACTGGTGTTAGATTTTCTAGCTTCTAACTTACCCGTAACGGCTGTCAAAGATTTACAAATGACAGCCAGTCAACTACAACGTGCTTTCCAAGGCACGGAGGAGTCTCGGTATGTAAATGGATGACCCATCTACGAGCTGACTTCGGCAAGTCGACGATCGACCCGAGTAGTTGTTGTTACATATTTAGCGACGAACCCTAGTGCTAGTCAATATAAAAAAAAAAACAATTATTTCATTGTTTTTTTTTTGGGTTCCGCACCCGAAGGATGCAAACGGTGACCTATTCCTTTCACTCACATGTCCGTCTGTCCGTCGTCTGTCACAAAATTTTTAGACAGTGATTCATGAGGAAGGGTTAAGTGTATAATTTGTATCCAAGCAAAGCTGGAGCGGGTCGCTAGTAAGGTATAAGTTTCTTTTCAAGAATTAATATAAACGAACACATTAGCTATATCACTTTTAGGGTACCGAAAGTCCAAATAAAAACGGAATCCTTATAGGATCACTCGTGTGTCTGTCTGTCTGTCGGTCTGTCTGTCGGCCTGTCTGTCGGTCTGTCTGTCTGTCTGTCACAGCCAATTTGCTCCAAATCTACTTGGCCGATTGAGTTGTGACCCAAACACGTACATATAACATAAATAAATTATTTTGGAATATGAGGGTTACTTTTGGGTGCAAATCAGAAAAAAACACAAACTGTACTATGCTACATATCAAATGAAAGGTTAATTGTAAGAATTTCAAATATAATGTTTTCATAATTTTAAAATATACGGTTTTTAAGTTATTTAAGAAAATAGATGAAAAATTACCATTCCCCCTTATCTCCGAAACCAATTATTTACTTATAAGTTACAGGAAAACCTATAAGAAGTACCTATATATAGTTTAAACGTGAAAAAATATATGATAAGTTCGGAACTCTTTGCGCACGGGTTTGATTCGCTCTTGACCGTTTTTTCTAAGACAATACAATGGCAAGGAGGCAAACCATAGTTTGATCCAACTCCAACGTTCGCTGTCTGTAAATCTCAGTCCAATATTGGTAGCATGTTGAACAGCTATAACGTACCTACAATTATTTCCTTATTCGTGAAGGTGCCAAAAAGGAAGGGTAATGGTTTACCCTATTGTGTCTGCCAATGTCTATCCACTGTCGGTCTGGTTTGAACTAATGAATAGCAAATTTATTATAACGCGGAAATATGTGGAGAGGTCATTAGATGCATTCTTCTACTTATGTATCAGAAAAGATATTCAATTTAAAAATATTATTTATTAAAATACAAAGGTTATAAGATACCTACTCGATAAATTACTAATTGATTAGATTAAAATTCATAAAATAAATTGATAATGATTGTAACTGGAGATGCCGCGAATACTCGCTATTATTCGGTATTCGGCATTACTTGACATTTTTTTGTTATACATCCAATAATACTAGTTATATAAGTATTATTCGACATTCGGCGAATAGTTGTCTAAAATAAAATTTTAATGAACAAAAAAAAACTATAGACTTAGAAGTAATCAAACTTAGAAAAGAAAACACTATTATCAGTCACCATCATTATAAATGTAATATCGGTATAATATGAAACTGATTTCTTTAACTTCATTGTTTTCTTTTTTCACAACCTTAGAAAAAAAATACATAACAGTAACGAATAAGATGATTGGCAAGTTCAAGAAAATACATTATTTTTTATAATCGTTCTCTATGTATTAATAATAATGACGAGATATTCGACTATTCGTCCCAAGGATTGGCTATTAATCGGTATTTGACTATTCGCTAACTCACATAACAACGGTTCGCGGCATCTCTAATTGTAACATTAAATAATCAAGAAATTGTTTGAAGAAATCACTGCGTCTGTCTATTTTTCCGCTTACTTCTTCTAAACCACGCAACGGAATTTGATACGGTTTGAAAGAGAGATAAATGAGGAAGGTTTGTGTATATAATTTGCACACGTGCAAAGCTGGGGCAGGTCGGTAGTCTGTATAATTATATCAAATTTTAAGTCCTGACTGACTGATATATCAAAGCATAGCTTTAACCGCTGGTCCTAGAGACATGAAATTTGGAGGGTGTGTTCTTTGTGAAGAGTTGGTATCCACTAAGGAAGAGTTTTTCATAATTCAACCCCTAAGGAGGTGAAAAAGGTGTTGAATGTTTATAACGGGGAAAGTACTAGAAGGGCAGAAGAATAACGCTTGCAGAAGCTTGTTAATTATAAAATAGACATTTAAACTTACCTTCTTATTGTATTTACCATCTGCCGTATCCCGAGGTTGAGGTCAGCTTCCAATCTAACCGGATGCTGCCCAATACCAGAATTTTACATAGGTACTGGTAATTATTCTATTAACTAAGAAAAATATTTAGGAAAATAAATAAGAATATCATTCACTAACTGAATGCTAACAAAATTATTATTAATTGTTATTTTTATTGGTAAATTGTTTTACAAATAAAAATATAAAATACAGTTTACAAAAAAAATAAAAAATTGGTATCTGTGTATAAAACATAATTTAAATACCACTCTATGCTAACGTAAGTACCGGTTGTTAAGTAGATAGTCAATAATTTAATATGATGTGTAAACAAGAAAAATAATTAAAATGGATGTGAATGTACAGTAATGCATGGATAAACTGGCCTGGTTTAAAAACCAAAGCATATTTTTTATATGTAGTATGTTAATTGATTGTCAAAATTGAATAAAAGTCCATTAGCTCATATGAAACGTAAAAAAAACTGTCGGAATTTAAATAAAAACCGGGGTAAAATGTTAGGTCAATACTTATTCACATAATGAAAAACCGAACATTTGTTTTTCACCTAGTTTTTTTTGCGAAGGTATACGAAGTCCACGCCCGATTGTATAATGCAAGTATCAGTATGTCTAAGAAATTGTAAATCATATTATCAACCTTTAACTGTCTACTGATTAAATAAATAAAAAAAACCAGCCAAGTGCAAATCGGACTCGGACACGAGGGTTCCGTACCATAAACTAAAAAAAAACATTTTGAAAGGTTTTTTTTTGGAAGCTCATGACAGGTAGACAGTTGAAATTTTCACACAGTGTGGAACTGTGTATAGCTATTACGGATCGTGAGATACAGCCCGCTGACAGGACCGGAGTCTTAGTAAGAGACCCGTTCCGGTCGTCGTACCCAAAGGGTAACCCCCTTTGGGTACGAAACCCTAAAAATGGGTTGTACATTAAAAAAAAAAGAGCGAACAACATCTCTCTCCACTCTGTTAGAAATCACCCCTTCTTCTTCTTTCGGAGCGATGGTTTCCTAACTTTTTAAATACTTAGGGCCCGGAAGCTAGCGTTTATCAGGTCCTCTATAGTGGAGGTGTATGGGAACTTGCATAATTTAATTCCGCCAAGCCCGTTTCATCATCGGACCACAAGACGTACGGCGGCGCGACACCGGTACATGGTCCATCCCACCCACACGTACAAAACGCTTTGAGAACACATTCATTGTGCGTACAGACAGGGAGTGGTTTTCCCTGCCGGAGTCTGTTTCCTGATAGCTACAACCTGGGAGTCTTTAAGTCAAGAGTAAATAGGTTACTTCTAGGTGAGCGTGCTCCTTCTTTCGCTTACCATCAGGTGAGGTGGTGGTCAAACGCATGCCTATCAACAATAAAAAAAAAAACTTAGGGCATTCCAGTATGTTAGTCATATTCTAGACAGGAGCACTGCACTCACTTTGGGTATCTGACGGGTCTATAAAACCCCATTTTGCCAAGTTGTATTTGCATCTGGGTTCGCAACCGATTGAGTGCTTTCCATACAGGCCACCTGCAGTTCCCGTCCGGGCCGGCAGGTGTTCCGGAATCGGCCCTTATGAAGGCCAAGCCAAAGTCAAAAATATTCAGTCCAGTCCTGTTTAAAATGTATGGTATTGACTCCGTTACCGAAGTCACGTTTTCAATTTATATTTTGATCTCTGATATAATGTTATTTATTTTGTTTAGAGCCCATGGTCTAAAAACCTAATACGGCGAAATAATTCTGACGCCTATAGTGACATACTTATGACGTCAACTTTAAAGTGTCAATGAATGGCCGGTGACCATTGTTGACATATATGTTTAAGAGTCGTGTGCCGGATTGGTTATCATCAAATATTTGTATTATCTATCAGGTTCATGTTCAATTTCAAGTGATAAAAGAGTATATAGGTATTTGTCTGAAACTGGTTTTCATAACCTATTGTCAGAATAGTGACGGATACTCCAGGGGTCTACGCATGCCTAGGGGTAGCGGATAAATTCTGAAAATGAGTTACCGCACCCCTGGGCACTCAGGCAGAGAAGGAACGGGGGTGGGTTTTAGTCAGTAAGAGTCTGACACGCCCTCCCGCTCCACCCAGAGCGGGAGAAGTCATTGAATGATTTACCACAGTACAAAAAAAGGGGGTCTAAAAAGGCTGCTTTTTGTATTGCCTTAATTTTTAATATAAACTATAATAATTTAAACATTTTGATATTGCTTTATTTTTAATTTACCTAAACTGTAATAACTTAAACAGCCGAAGACACTGGTCTCTATGATACAGTTAGCACTAGTTTAGGGACCAGGAGATTCACATTTATGTTAAACTTTTATGTCAATAAACTATTATTATTATTAAATAAATAATAAAATGTATTTCTTACGCACAATTCATATGGCGGCAATATAAACACCCAATAATATATGATTCTGATACGAATTTAATTGAGTATGATTCAGCTGTATAAAATTGTCATACGCACCCGTATGACAATTTTATATTGTGCGCAAGAAATATTATATATTTTTTTTGTTTGCAATATTAATGAACACTACACAAGCTTATTGTATTTCTTACAAAAATGTTACATTGCCAGTTGGAACTTATGCCTACCTATCCAAAGAGGTATGCTTACCCAAAATACATTTCTTTTAACGTTAACGCTAGCGCTTCGTGCAAAATGTATGGCGACGACATTACTGGGCGTGAGTCACGTGACAGTTCTCTCCGCAGGTAATGTCCTTGCACGAAGCGTTAGCGTTAACGTTAACAGAAATGTATTTTGTCTAAAGGCTCTGATCTATATATATATATATTTTTTAAATAATAAAATGTTCGTGTTTATCCACTGTATCACCTGATGCCAAGCGGTGATGTGACACATCTCTTTACTCTTGTATTTATCTGAACTTGTCATTAAGTTTTGGCTCTTGCCCGGTCACTGAGGTTAAGTACGTTCTAATTAATGAATGAAGTGATTCATCTCAACGTTTAAACAATATTGTTTCGACAATCACGATTGTTGACGTACCCGTATATGACTATGTACGTATACAATTATGAAAGAGAAAAGCTGCAATACTTTTCTCATGAACGTATTATACGTAGGTTTATAAGTATTTTATGTGTATAAGTGTTGTTATTTCTATATGTATTTATGAGTTTATGAGACAATACTTTAAATGAATGACAGTTGTTTTTTTTTTTTTAATATTTTTTATTTCACACGTTTTAATGAGATACATTATATTGCAATCGTCTCCTTGAGCTCTTTATTTTGATACCTCACATGACCAAGTTACAAAAAAACTTTTTTACAAAAAAAACAACCGACTTCCAAAAAAATAATAATCCACTAAAAATTTAAAAATAACTTTAATTTCGGAAGTCGGTGTTTGTATTTTATTTATTCGATATTTGACACCGACTTCCGAAATTAAAGTTATTTTTAAATTTTTAGTGGATTTTTATTTTTATGGAAGTCAGTTGTTTTTTTTGTAAAAAAGTTTTTTTATTTTTCGCTTTTTAGTTGTTATACCCCAGAACTAAAAACCCCAGTAACATGGAACGTGGCATTTAAACATTTGGAGAACACAGAAACGTCATCAAGATATGCGTATTTTTGGTTTTTGTTCAGTTTCTCAAAAAGCGCTAAAGCAATTTCGATAAAATTTATATGGGACTACCTCGGGAGTATATTCTTTCGGATAAAAAAAGAATTTTGAAAATCGGTTCAAAACTGACGGAGAAATGCGCGGATATACATAAAAATAAAAAAATAATAAAAAATAAAACATACAGTCGAACATAGAACCTCCTCCTTTTTCGAAAGTCGGTTAAAAATACGACTAGCTAAGTAAAGCGGTCGCCATTTTTTTTAACAGTGTTTATTTTAATTAATCACATTTCTTTAGGTTAATACATAATCTATAGATAGCAAAGAAGGTAGTAACAGTTAGTATTTAATAATAATTACTATACTTATTTACTTTTGATAGAGTAGTAGAAAAGTGCATGTATGTAGCTTCCCTCTATACAATTAATAAAACACAGACCATTCCGATGTCACCTTGATTACAAGGTCGGTCCATTGAATCTTAATTATATACAATTATGTAACCTATTGATTGATTGATTAGTCTTTATGTTAATTAAATACTTAAAAATAATGTTCGAGCAGAAAAAGTAAAAAAAATCGTATCAGTTGATTACAAAATGTGGCAATGATATAAAATGCAATATTTTGAAGTTCATTAGCCGTTCTTAAAAAATCTCACACGTAGGGTTTCGTACAATTTATTTTTTATTTGTTGTTATAGCGGTAATTTAAATACATACTCTGCAAAAATTCCAGCTCTCTACATTTTACGGTTCATGAGATAGCTCGCTGAAAGACAAACGGACGGTTGTACAGCAAGGAATTAGTAACAGGGTTCCATTGGTTACCCTTCGGGTACGGAACTCAAATGTTGTCCTACCAGTATTTAACGCTATATTTGTTGCCATGAAACATATGGACGGTCCGTCTAGACGGATGAAATCATAGAGTTTCGTTTTGGGTATTTGGCTGCGGAACCCTAAAAAGATTTATTTTGGTCTTTATCATTTTATTTTAGTCTTTATATTTTGTTAAAGTGTGTATATACAGTTATTAGAAATAGTTCCCCAATTAATGGTAACCAGATCCAGCCTTCCCTTGCTGCCCCTCAGTGACGCCCTAAGCCGAGGCCCGTACTCCGCAGGGAGTGCCCTTAGCGTGGTCACTTAGTTTTGTAAGTTAATAAGTCCTGGCTGGAGGCTTTAATATATTAAAGCCTACACAGGCAAGCCCGGTTAAGCAGACGACAGCCTCAGAGGCTGACCTGCAAGACGCCCCACAAAAAAAAAAAAAAAAAAAAAAAAAAAAAAAAAAAAAAAAAAAAAAAAATTAGAAATAGAATTTTGTACATCACACTAATATTATAAAGGCGAAAGTTTGTGAGTGTGTGTTTGTATGTTTGTTACTTTTTCACGCTCAAATGGCTCGACCGATTTGGATAAAATTTGATTTTGATTTAAGCTACTTTTTATCCCGGTCTACGAGGGTGAAACCGCGGGGGGCAGCTAGTTGTATATCGTTGGATGCATGTAAGAGAATAAGAAGCCTTCCTAACTTAGTAACTAGGTAAGTATATGAGAAAACCTCTTTTAAAGAAGCATTCAATACCAGTATTAAGGAAACGTATAACATGCCGATAGATAGAAATACTGGCCAAGATAATTGTTGTCAAACATTTGCGGACATTGATGTTGACAAACTCTTCAATGAACGTCTGTTAATATTTTATAGCAATTTATTGATCAAGTGACGTCACGAGTTGTCATCAAGTGCTCCGTCTGGTTAGTGTTGTTAAGTGAAGTAAAAATACATTAGCCACTTTACCGCGTCACATTTCGGTGGCAAGTGCTCTTTACCACATAAAATAAAAGTTCCGTAATCCCACTCATAAAAGTCGACAAAAAAAATTTAAGGTAACCAAGATATTTGTGGAGCAGGCTCATTCTGTGTCATAGGATGTTCCAGACATTGATCTCGACATAAAAATACAGTTTCGTGGGAGTGTGGAACATCGTGAGGAAACCGGCATGTTCACCACACCCTCTCACGGGGAGGAGGCCTGTGTCCCTGCTGTGGCAACATTATAGGTTGATTATGCTTAATATTATGAATGGTTCGTGGTAATCAGTGAAGTAATTTTTTAGAAATGCTTTCATAAATGTACCCATATGTGACTACTAAGCGTGGCCTATGTTATGGTACATTCATATTGCTATAGCTTTGCTATGGGAGCTAAAGTAATAACAGTCGCATGGGTCAATCCATCAGGTTAAGCTACGCTTTCCGAGGTTGGTTCATGGATGGGTGACCATCTTTACATACCGAGACTCCACCGTGCCTCGAAAAGCACGTTAAGCCGTTTGGTCCCAGTTGTCAATCGTGGGTCTTTGACAGTCAGAAGCACGAAAGTCTGACTAGCAGTCTTACCAAGGGGTATCGTTACTGAGATGTGGAGGTCAGCTTGGCAGTCGCTTCAAGTAAAATACTGGCTACATCCGGTTAGACTGGAAGCCGACCTCAAGATAGTTGGGCAAAGGCTAGGCAGATTGCAGATTTTGTGGTTATTATGCATGTCCTAACTTACATTATGGTTCATCCATATTGCTATAAAACTTCGTCAAAATTAGGCCTTCTGGACTTTGCTTGCCAGATGTCCTTCACTCCTGACGACGAAGTTGCACGGCACATTTAATTAGGACCCACCTGACGTTGCGACTGTCGCACAAATGTTTTTAATTTGTCATATACGGTGCAGAGTTTCTATGAGAATTTGTGGAAATGGTAAGGAACTTTCTGTTACGAGTAGTTTGATGCATAATTGAGAAATAAAGCATGAGTTTCTCCTTTTTGTTGATGTTCAGGCATTGAATCTATAACGGCATCATAATTGAGCACCCAATGCGTTGTTTTTTCTTTCTACAGCATGTAACAAAAACTTTGTCAGATCAAATAAAGGCGTATTACTGGTTTAACATACGTTCTAGAAAAAAAGTGTAAAGAAAATGTAACTCATAAAAACCAAAAGTTATAGATTTTTTATTTTTATAAAATATGCGAAATTTGACACAAAATATGGCAAATTTTCATTAGTTGACAACACTCCACTCTTCTCTTGAAATCTTTTCATTTTCAGCTATTTTTATTTCATACGATACTGCCATGCACTTGCCGCGCTATAGGCACTCTTTAACAAAGGATCAAAAAGACCGTCACGCTCAAGCGGCTTTTTTGACACGAAACTGTAGATGAACTTTGTCGATAGCTCAGTGTTGCCTTTGTTTTTCTTTTTTTTTAATTAATTATTTTCATTGGGGAAAAATAATAATCTCGTATTCCTTAAATGATGGATCGGACAGGGTTTTTGATACAAACTGTACCTATAGGCAAGGAAGAAAACGGAGATATGAAGGTTCAATGGTTTTTAATTGAACATCACGTCTAAACGACTAGTCTTATTTCTTTGAAAAAATACATGTTATTCTAGACTATTTTCGTCGTAATTTGATCTCAGAATATTTCAAATTATATTTTTATAACATTGTGTAATTAATTTCTAAAGTTATGTTTAACGCGGATAAAAAATAAAGAATCACGCAAAAACTATAAAGCGTATTTTTATGAAACCTTCCTTCACCATTTTAAAGATCATTTAATTATTTATAATTTAGTCTCAGTGTTATAGTTTAATACTTGTTGTTTTATGTGTAACAAATTAATAATGCGTCTGATTCCGGACAGCGCTCCTTGATGGGCGAGTCCTATTACTGGGTGGGCATACGACGCATTACGTAAGCTCAGCGCAGTACACCCAAGCTAACCACTCAAGGTCATTGGCAATTACTAATAGCGCCTTAATTACTTTATCTAAGGGCTAACTTTGGAAAGAAATTATGTTGCTCTTAGATTGAATTAAATTTGTAACGGGTTTCCTCTAAGTACTCTCCGCGATCACCATGTAGCAAAAGTTGAATCCACTCGACATTTATCTGTGACCTCAACTAAAGTCATTCAACCATGAAAACAACATAACAATCAAAGTCTATAAAAATATGAACAAGTTTGAAGATGTCATTAGCATCCATTTATCTTAAAATACACAAAAATATAGCAATAATATGCAGCTATGTCAATGTTGAGGTTTTAAGTATATTTAGGATTTGTAAACTTAAATATTTTTGTACTTTCAACTGTTGATCTATGAGTAGTGAAAATCTTGAATTAAATATTTACTGCAATGCGAATAGGTTACTGACCTGCCTTGAGTGTGTTAAAATAATATAGTTTTTACTTGACCGACAAAGTAATCATGGTCGAACTTTTAATTAAGTGAGCTTTGGCAATAGAAAGAACGAACAGAGGGTGACTCAAATGAGGATCATGGACGAGAAGAACGACCTACGATAGACAAATTAAATTGACAGATAATTCATTTGATCAAAGCCACAGATTTTGCCTAGAGACTTTCGATGAATTGACATTCTATGTTTGACGTTCAGAACTCACACTCCACTTAAAAAAAAAAAACGGCCCAAGTGTAAGTCGGACTCACGCGTGATGGGTTCCGTAACATCGTTCAAGATTATACGCGTTTACTCGTTGCCATTTTTAACTGAGATACAAGTGTATCGATTAGACACAAGGTGATGACAAATTACATACTTTTTTTTTATTTGACGGCATGGTTGAGTGATTGGCTGCTGTGCTGCGTGTCGTGGGTTCGATCGCCGCACGAAACTAATAGTGTATAGCCTAGAGATAATTGTGCCGGGTCTGGATGTCTTGTGTATGTGAGTTTACATGTTCGTGAAAGCACCCAACACCGGAGTAATTCCTAGTGTGGGGCAATGTTTATCTAAAAAAGAAAAGAAAGAAAAAATATTTAGTTAAAAACTGATTTTTGTAAAAAGTGAACATCAGACCAGACGAATCTCGACGGCGCGTAGTGTTCCACGCGCGCCTCAAAGAGTTGTCAGCACTGCATGACGGAGCCCGTCATGGCCCATTGGCCATGACGGGCTCCGTCATGCATTGCTGCCCAGGGGTCGCTGCATTGTTGCCTGCCCAGGGGTCGTTGATAAATTTGAAACAGAGTTACCGCGCTCCTTGGCACTCAGGGCAGGGAAGGAACAGCGGTGGGTTTTAGTCAGTAAGAGTTTGACGCGTCCTCCCGCTCCATCCAGAGCGGGAGAAGTCATAGGATGATTTCCCAAACAAAAAGACGGTTCTAATGTCGAGATTTTGTGTTTACGAAAATTAAGGACTTACAAATTATATTGCACGAGACTGCAGATTGCAATGACACTGCAGATTTTCGAAGCACAAATTTGAATAATGGGTGTACGCTCTTGCAAGTTCAATCTGCAATCATATTCTTTTCTCCCTACTTACACAAATCGCAAGTCGACAACACTCGTTCCCTACTTTTAACATTAAATTAGCGTGCCCGCAATAAAATTGCACCTCAGTGTAAGTGCGAAATTTTTCACTGCAGCTACCTAATCTTGACATTATCTGCATATTTATTACACCCAGCTATTTCTGCAGAGAATGGATTAATTTCTATTTCAATTCTGACTTGGTAGGAAATGTAAGGCGGTAAAGCATTCTTGCACTTAGATTTTAATTTACAGTTTTAACCTGAAAAATGTCGTAACACCGTGATAGTGCAAACATATTCATTTTTGCAGTTGATGTTGGAACAAACTTTTTTTTCTACTGTTATGAATTTTGTATTTGGTTAGGGTTTTTTTTGTGTTGGATGGATGTGAGTGGCTGAAGATCAAACTCAATACTATTTCAAACGCTATCAGTTGAGTACGGGTTATTTTTTAAGAGTTAATGTGATAAAGGGTAAATAATTTTACTTGCTACTAATATTATAAATACGAAAGTTTGTATGTATGTTTGTTACTCAATCACGCCAGAGCTGCTGAACGGGTCTGGATGAAATTTAGCACAGAGACGTGTAGATTTATAGTTTTGAATAGCACATAGGCTATATCGACGACACGGTTGGCGCAGTGGTTAGGCGTTCGGCTGCTGCGCTGCGTGTCGCGGGTTCGATCCCCGCACGGAACAAATATTTTTATGACCTACAGATAGTTGTTCCGGGTCTGGGTGTCTTGTGTATGTGAGTATACATGTTTGTGAATGCATCCACGATACAGGAGTAATTCCTAGTGTGGGGCAAAGTTTAAAAAAAAATGAGGTAAGTACTAATTCCATGCGGGCGAAGCCGCTGGCAGAAGCTGGTATTCAATAAAAAACACCAATTTTAAGTTAATACCATCATGAAAGGATTGCAGTATAAAAAACTTCTTACAAAAAAATAGAACCGACTTCCAAAAAAAGTGCAAAATAACTTTAATTTTGGAAGTCGGTGTTCCTGGTTTTGTGTATTCGTTTTTTGACACCAACTTCAGAAATCAAAGTTATTTTGCACTTTTTTTGGAAGTCGGTTCTAATTTTTTGTACAAAAAGTTTTTTATTTTTCCATTTTTAGTTGTGGTTCCCCATTAAACTGTGTTACCAATTCACATACGATAGCAGCAATCGCGGTTGTTTTGCTGTCAATTTTTGAAGAGTTTCGTTGTCTGTCTCCGAAACCCATCATGAGATCTGTATGAAATTTAAAAAGGACCAAACCCCTTTCGACCAAAAAAAGAATTTTGCAAATTCGTCCATATATGACGGAGTTATGTCCGAACATACATAAAAAAAATGCAAACATCTGAATTGATAACCTCCTTCTTTTTGTAGTCGCTTAAAAATAAAAAAAAAAACGAGTGTGCTTTAGTGTGCGCGAAAAACGAGTGTGTTTCTATGAGTTCTATGGGTATAAGGGTCTATGCCACCCGAATTAAAGTCATTATTATTATTTAATTTAATTTTCAAATTTTGACATTTTTTATTTAATTTTTTGACATCTTTGAATTTGTTTGGCATCTGTTATTTATTTTTATTGAAAGTTTTGAATGTATGTATGTATTTGAATTACTTATATGGGCATAAAGCCTGAAATAAATGAAATTATTATTATATTATTATTTAGACCACACGACTGAAGTAAAACTTCTTTAGCTCCATCTCTTCCGTTTGCCTCGCGCGATCACACTTTTCGTAATGCTCTCGTCACGCATTCACCAGCTTACTCCCCAAGTCAAGCGTGCGTAAAGAAGTTTTACTTCAAAAAAACTTATTACAAAAAAAAAATACAACCGACTTCCGTTTCTTATTTTTCACTTTTTAGTTGTTGTACCCCATTCTGAAACTAAATTAAGTTATGCCCGAATTGATAGCCCCAAAAATAGGGAATTTGAACATAGTTGGTGAAATTAGGGTGTATCAGGGTGAACTGTACAAATCTGAATACCTCTTCAGAGCGTATTGGCGTGATGTATTGTTGTGAAGTGGTGAAAACATTATACAGACATGCGATTGCAGCAATTCTGGAAGGTTTGCTATCATTTATTGAAGAGCTCCATTGTGTATCTCCGAAGTTCTTTATCAGATCTTCACCAAATTAAAATGGGACCACATGTGAAGCAACAGCTTTCAAATAAAATAATAATAATAACTTTATTCATAACATACATTATACACAGAAACAGGTTCCCTGGCTCCCAAACTAGGTTTATTGCCTGTGACTTGGGAGTCAGTTCCTCCAGTAATACGCATTCAAATAAGTATGTTTAGAAATTGACCACATAGATGGTTGTAATCATAACAGTGTGTGTGAGGGTGTGTGTATGCGTATAAAAAAAATCTTCAAAATCGGTGCACGTATTAAGAAGTTATGAGGTAACATACATAAAAAAAAAACTACAGTCGAACCTCCTCCTTTTTTTGAAGTCGGTTAATAAACGATTGAAAAGATGGATATCATGATGGAACCTACTCGTCCTTTGGATATTACAGAGTAACTGTGCCGAGTTTTTTTTTTTGTGGAGTTGGGAAATCCGCCAATGACTTCTCCCGCTCTGGGTGGAGCGGGAGGGCGTGTCAGACTCTTCAAAAAAAAAAAAAAACCCAGAGTTTATGACAATTTTAACAGGATGCAATAGATTCAATTCTTTAGTATGAGTCTACGATATGATGGATGATCATTGTTAAAAACCTGTGAGTAATCTTTCCAATATCCGGTTTCCAGCACCTAATATATACGTGTGATTATTATGTTACCAAATGTTACATTTCACGAAATAGTATCAACGTTATTGTAATTTGAACCTTATATGAATTAAATTAAAGTCGTGACGCACTCTTTTGAATGGTGACGATTTTACTTGGATCTATATTTTATTTTTAAGAAAACCTTTGGTTTCTTTTGCGTCACTTATTAGCAGTGTATTGCTAACTAATATAATAAAGTTCATCTACTATTATTTGCTTGCTGATTTGGAATTCACACGGATTTTACTGTTTTAAGAAACATTTCTAGGCATATTTTCTAGATTTTAGGTGTTAAGTGTGTTAATAGGTAAGTTACATGTTTTTCAAACAATGTAAAGTGAATTCGCATTTTTTTCATAAAAAGAGATATTTGAATCAACACTTTTTTATAACATAATATCATGGTTTTATTCCCAAGAGTAAGACAGATGTGTATAAAATTTTGGAGGGTGGGAAATCATCCAATACTTTTACTGACTAAACCCCACCCTTTTAACTTCAGTTGCCTGTGCCAAGGGCCGCGGTAACTCTCTTTCGAATTTATCCGTGACTTTTTTTTTTGTGGGGTGGTAAATCATCCAATGACATCTCCCGCTCTAGGGTGGAGCGGCAGGGCGTGTCAGGCTCTTACTGACTAAAACCCACCCCTGTTCTTTCCCTGCCCTGAGTGCCCAGGGGTGAGGTAACTGTTTTGAATTTATCCTCAACCCCTGCCCAGGCATCGGTCATGACGGGCCCCGTCATTATTGCTGACAACTCTTTGAGGCGCGCGTGGAACACTACGCGCCGTCGACTCTCGGGCCTGGTGCTGATTGGACGGCGAGCTACCCACTACTCGCCGTCCGCAGGCCCGAGTATCCGTGACCCCTGGCAGTCATTGGCCCTAGCGGACCCCGTCAGTTACTGCAAACATCTCTTTGGTACACTACGCCCGTCAACTCGGACCTGGTCCGTATTGGACGGCAAACTACCCATTACTCTCCGTCCGCAAGCCCGCGCCTGCGGTGGTTGGGAATCGGATGCCTTTATTTCTTTAAGAGTAAGACAGGTATAATAGGGTCCGTACCGTATGAAGGAAATCAATATTTTTGTATTTGTTAGTAAAATATACGTACCTAATAATAAACATTACCTATCACTAAATTTCAAGTTCATATGTCAGTTAGAAGTTAAAAAAATCTTTGGAACTAAATTTTGTGACAGACGATGGACAGACAGATAGACGGCCACGTGAGTGACAGCAGTAGGGCTCCGTTTGAACCCTTCGGGTACGGAACCCTAAAAATAACACTAAGGTAGTGTTATTTGCAAGTTTTCACACATTCAATCGTAAAATTCTTTGCCAAAATTCCGCCATGTCTTCTGCCAAAATGCCATCACATCCTCATAATAATTACTATACATGTCATAGCCAATGCTACCGGGAAACCCATTATCAGTTCGTGAGGACGGTCGCAAGGACTCCGGTTTTCCGCAACACGAGTGTGTCTATAGTTCTTTTGTTTCATACTGGAGACAAAGAGAAAGATTGATGTCTCTACCGGGTGTATCAGAAATGGCTGGTCATATATTTTATATACTTACTACTTTTGCCCATGGAAAACAACAATTTTCTTATAGGAAAACATAGACAACCCCAAAAAAAAACCAGGCCAAGTGCTTGTCGGTATTCGTATATTAAGGATTCCGTACCATATGAGGGAAATCAATATTTTGGTATTTGTTAATAAAATATAATAATAAAGCCGTTTATTCCATAACCCTTAATTTTGCATTTCAAATGTTGTTAGTAAATTTTTGTAGATTTGCTTATTGGTGTTGATTCTGTTATGCACAAACTAAACTTAATTTAGGCTATTGCTATCTTTTTCTCTCTAATAAAACAAGAAAGAGACGGACGTAAATTAGAGCTGTCAAATTTAGTTTGAACTAATATTTCCATACAAATTTAGGGTACACGTAAAAACATGTCGTCTAAAAACACGGCGAAGCGCAAGGCGTAAACTAGTTTGACATCTCTAACTTAGTGCATAGCTATAGCCGTCCTTTTCTCGCACTGCCTTTTAGTAAAAGATAGCAATTCTCTAATTTTAGTTTAGATATTGAACAAGAGAATCCGTGCCATCTAGTGTTAGTTAAAGTTAAAAGTAATTAAATTAAATCTATATACTACAGGATATGGGCTCCGTTTTGGGTATAGGCCTCCCCCAACCTTTTTTACCTTTCTCTATCCTTGCTCTGGTCGATCCAATCTCTCCCCACCGCTTGCACGATGTCGTCTGCCCATCGCTGTTTTGGTCTGCCGGTTTTTCTTTATATTTTTTACTAACATGATCTTCATCTTTGTTATCTTAGTAAAATATACGTACTAATAAACATTATGACCAAATTTCAAGTTCATAGGTCAATGGGAAGTTGAAAAATTCTTCGGAACAAAATTGTGTGACAGACTACGGGCAGAAGGACGGACAGACGGATACGTGAGTGACAGCATTAGGGCTCCGTTAGGACCCTTCGGGTGCGGAACCCTAGAAGTTTACTTTCTGTACATAGTTATCAACAGCTGGTCAAAATTAGTATGGGAGGTTCAAATTTTTTTTCGGAGTTCAGTACAATTTTCTTAAAGATAATTGTTCATTTCTATGAACAGAAGCATCGATATTTAAAATATGACCACGTATTTCCGTTACACCCTGTATATGGTGTTCTTTACTATTTAGTGGGCATTGTTCAAATATTGTAGTATCTGTGTCCACAGTGGTTAAGCGATTGGCTGTTGTGCTACGTGTCGCGGGTTCGATTCCCGCTCGGAACAAATATTTGTATGGCCCACAGATAGTTGTTCCGGGTCTGGGTGTCTTGTGTATAACACACCCACGGTACAGGAGTGATTCCTAGTGTGGAGAAATGCTTTTATTAAAAAAAAAAGTGTGTGTGTACTTACGTACGCACGTTAGAAGTTATACTTCTTTGTCGTAACAAGATAAAATACCAAGCTGTCACAAAGTTTACAAAAGGAAAACAATCATTCTTCATGAACCACAGACTATAGCTAACTTCAGGGTGTCGGATTTTTGAGACGGTGTGCGCGCGCATCGTAAAAATTTATTGTCATAATTTTTCCCTAACGCACCAAAAGAAGTATAACTTCAAAAAAATTGGGGTGAAACTGAGGGAAGGAGGACTGGGGGACTGGAGGAGAAGATGATATTTTTGGTAAACAATTATCTGCTGTTAGGGTATCTCCCAAGTCGTGACACCCATGAATAATCGTTGTGTGTTTAGTGCACTAGACTATAGATTTAACAGCGTAGCGTATTCAACTTTTATAATGTTCCACACTGCAGGGACTCAGGCCTTCACTCTAGGAGAGGGAGTAGGCCGTAATCCACCACGTGGGCCCGTTGCGGGTTGGTGAATGTCACATGTCTTAATTTTTTTGGTTTTAGGATATGCCGGTTTCCTCACGATCTTTACTACACCGTTTTGAGAGTTGTGGTGTTGAAATAAATTAGACAAAGTAAAGTGCTTGCCTGGGTTCGAACCCACGACTTACAACTCGTAAGTCAGAGCCGTTACCACTGAGCCACCATCGGTCTTGATCAAACAGTCTGTTAATTGCTACTGCGGATATTAAATAATAATATATATAATAATATGGGCAGTTGCCCGGACCAGACACAACACCCGTCTAGTCGAAGGATCCTCCCTTTTCAATGGAAGTTGTGGGACTTTACACTCTGTTCCGCATACTTCTGTAGTGACATCTACCAACACGCATTGGGCCCGCGTGGTGGATTACCGCCCACAGCCTCTCACAGAGACGAGGCCTGTACCCCAGCAGTGGGGACATTAAAAGGCTGATGATGATAATAATATAATAATTTAGCTTTTTATTATTTCTCATTGTTCATGCAGTTTTACAATTATTATTCGATAAGCATGCAAAAAAGTTTATTATATAATTCAATTCAATTTATTCAATTATTATTATTATTTTTATTTAATTTACAGTAAATTTTCTATTGTTTCTTTTTTTTCTCATTCTAACTGAACGAAATCTATTATTGAAATGAAAATAATATCAAAAATTAATATTATAAAAAGAAAGAACAGAAAATTTACTGCGGATATTAGGTGTGTTTAAATGAACATAATACAGTGATCTGTAGAATTATTTGTAAAATTAGAAGTTCTTTTATAAAATCCCACGATTATAAAACTCCAAAGTATAGAAATAGACCAAGCACTAGTTATAAGCATGCTCGTTCCAAAGATAGCCATCTTAACGACTCAATCTGAATTGGTACAGTAGTTTCGACGTGTTTTGGTTACAAACGTACAAACAAAACATTTGTCCATGAATGTTATTACTACGTACACCAAGGATCCCGTAACTTTTGGTAAATTTCCACATTTTGACATAGAATTATGTGCAATGCTAATATAGGTGGATGAACTGTGACCAACATTTCAAATGGCTAATTTTAGATTAAAGACGAGTTCATAAATAACTTAGTTTTGTGTTTAGAATTTGTATGTTACTTATTAGGTATATTATTGTTAACCTATCGTAATGAATTACACAACAGAACGCTTCGGTCAAAGATTTATACGACCGTGAGGTGTAAAACTATAAAGCAAAGTAACGTGTAACAACCTCATTTGACATTATTTTCAATCCAGCAGTTTATGATTATATTTATGTGTACTAAAACCATGTAACTCTTTTTACTCAAAATTGGCCCATGTATCGGCAGTAAATTTGCTATCCTTAATCAGATGACTTCTGTGACTATATCCACCGGAACCCAAGTGACAAACATATTAAATTTTTTTAACTGGAAAATTCAGGGTGAAAGACTACTATAAATCACTAGGACTACAAAACAACAAAATTTATACAGTTGTACCTATATGGAAGGTCTCACTTGGTGACCGATTGGTTGGGCAACTAAACATACATTTTTAGGCTGCGCGATCATGGCGGCACCTCCATGGTTCCTGGTGAGATATAAAACTATGACAAAAGAGTCGAATACTGGAGTCAGACCAAATTCAAACTTCATTAATTGCCAACCAGAAAGTATGTATAAATGGTGTTGTATAAATAGGTAGTTTGTGAGGTTGTAGGGAGTAATTTCTGACACTACTGAACTGATTTTGAAAATTCTTTTACCAATAGAAAGCCACGTTTAAATTCACGCGGACGAAGTCACGAGCGAAGTATTAGTAATTAATATTTCTTTTTCTTTCTTTGCAGTGTTCGACGCATCGGCAAAGTCACCACAAGGTCTTCTGTTCGGGTCTTCGTACCATCTTGGTAACTTTGACGAGTGTGTGGCCATTGAAGACCCAGGGTATAATGGAGTGACCATTGAGGGACAATACTGTCTTGCTACTATTAAGTGGAGATCGAAACATGAGACCAAGAAGGTAATTAGAAGTTTTATGTTAGTCTTAGTAGGTACCTACCTAAGTAAGTGTTTACCTTGCGTCGCTTTCTAATCAATTCAATGCAAATATTAAAAAGAGGGGTCAACTTATTGTCAAAATATATCTGTACATATAAAACTCACAGTCCTGATGACTGACTGACTGATATATCAACGCACAGCTTAAACCGCTAGTCTTAGGGACATGAAATTTGGAGAGTGTGTTCTTTGTGAAGATTATCCAGTAAGAATAGTTTTTTTTTTAATTCCACCCCTAAGAGTGTGAAAAGGGGGGTTGAAAGTTTGAAACGGGGGAAGTACTAATTCCAGTCGTCGAATATTTGCCTCCTGTGTTTCCTCACGATGTTTTTCTTCACCGTTTTGAGAGCAGTGGTGATAAAATAATTTATGTTTTCATCTTTTGAATCAGCTTATTGCAAAACTGTCAAGCTGCCCTCGAACAAAGAACCTTTAAACACTATCGGTCTCGAACTAGTAAATCCAGACGATTTGTCGCCTTTACTGACACGTCGCGAGAGTTATAATTTTGCAAAGCATTCGTAACCCATGGTACAAAACTAAGTGCATAGATAAGCGAAGTGCAATTTAAGAATAATTTATTATGGTTAAGAAATACAATGGCGGGACACCTTGGATGGTTTCGTCGTGAATTGGCGTGAAGAAGCACAGCTCAGAGAGAAGTGGAAAGAATGGAGGGGCCTTTGTCCAGGAGTGGGACAGATCATGAAAACTTAAAAAAAACCGGTCAAGAGCGAGTTGGACTCGCGCACCGAGGGTTCCATTGGTACCATCATATATATACATATTTTGGATGTGTTACTAATTCGTCAGAGAATTTTAATACTGCGGTGTAGAATATTGCAGTATGAGGTCAGCGCCATTTCTTGACTAATACCTATTGGAAATAATGTTTTTTTTTTGATGATTTTTGAAACGTGTGCTATTTAGAGACATCGTTTTATTTTGCCTGTAATCTTTACACGAACTTCTACTATATAGAATAATTTGACATCTTTTCCATGCAAACGTCGGAGATAAGGTCGGGAACGGTATTTTTTATACATTTTCATCAAGAGTGAAAACTATGCAGCTTAAAAAAATATATAAAATGTTTGAGAATATGCAAACAGCGTTCTTTTATCATATGATACCCGACATACCCTAGTAGCCTTTGTTAATTGCAAATTAGTAACAATCTAAAACTATTCCAAATTTCAAGTTGATAGCATTAGTAGCTCTTGAGACATCCAACTGTGACAGACTGACAAACAGACAGACTGAGTCGCACTATAAGGGTTCCTTTTTACCATTTTGGTACGACTCAAGAAATACAAATAAACATTGAATTACAAAAAATTATAATCACACAGTCTGCTTGAATTTACTAACTTATAAATACGTCACAAAGTAACGCACTGCACTACCTAATTCTGAGACACGAAAGTGTAGGAACTTCAAAAAGGAAACTGTGCAGTGCAAGTTCTGTGGAACAGTGCATTATGTTTAGAACTTAGTAATAAGGCTCTTTCGGTAATCCCACTAATTCTACTTAACCATGTCATAATAACGACTTACTTGTGTCTCCAGGCTTTGTCTGTGACTTAACTAGTTCCTGTACCTGGGAACTAGTTAGGTAGTAGGTACCGTAAAACGTGGTGAATAGGGATGCAGGGGTGAATCGGGACGAAACTTTAAAAGGGATTTTAACTCTGAAATAATACTCGTAAAGTTATACTATATTACTATATTCAATTCCCTTTTTGTCTCTTTTCAACAAAAGTGCTTGTGAGTTCAAGAGAATTGGTAAGGAAAAATAAATATGCTTTGTGCTCTGTGACGCATGCTCTGGCACTTGTATCAGGTTTTCAAGTGTTGACTTTTGCAGTGATCATCAATCGATCACATTCGATCAGAAAAACGCAACTCACTTCACCAGTTTAAAGAGAGACACATCCGTGGAACATTCTTATTGGGTACAGCAAAAATCAATGATGTATCAATCCAAGTCTGCATTGAGAAAATTTCCAATAAAAGAATCCTGAATCGCGGCGTTCTATCTCATTTATTTATAATTGTTATTTAACGCAGGAAATAGGGCTTCGCGCGACCTTTACGGCATGAGTGCAACGCCGCTGAAGACAGTCTCACATATTTTTTTTTTATAGTACCTGTTAAATATTAATTTAAAAATCTGATAAAAATATGATATCATCAAAACAATTAAAAAATTAAAGCCCAGTTGAAAAAAACATATGTCGATTTTTCAAAAAGTTATACTTACAAAATTGTTAATTAACAACTTTTTTCCAATCTCTGTTTTTACAAAGGTCTTATAATAATAATTGATATATTTTTTTTCCTTCTTTGAGTTCTTATAAACATATTTAATAAGATCACGCGTTAAAAGTTTATTAAATTTTTATATTTTGATTGTCACATTTTTTTTAAATGAACAAAAAATTAATTATTCAAAAACTCTTTCAATCACTCCCGCGAGGTATATTTAACACTTTGACAAGTCTATTGAAACACTGCAATTGTGTTACTCAAATATTAGTTTATGAAGTCAATTAAAAACTTAGAATGTGTTACTTTTGACACTTATTAGATGTGTATCATTAGGCCTTGGTAACTTAGGTCATCATTACTCGCAATCAGGCTTGTACTGATGGCAAAAAAGTTAAGTTTCAAGTGAATTAAATAGGACGTGTAACTTTCCTAATAGGCATAAGCATTAGGTTTAGAAATGTCAAAATCAAAAGTCACATGGTACGGAGCGAGAGGGAATGGGAGGCCGTCTCCACCTTCTGCGAAGCAGTAATGCTCGCGAAGAGGGAGGCGGCATACGCTAGGGAGGCTCGAACACAGCCGAGTCGACCTAGCGCTCCCAGCCGCGACCGCCGCCTGAGACGCCAGGGGGTTCGGACGCCGCGAGACGATCTCCGGCCACCGTAGACCCGGGCCTGCGGACGGCGAGTAGTGGGTAACTCGCCGTCCGATCAGCACCAGGCCCGAGAGTCGACGGCGCGTAGTGTTCCACGCGCGCCTCAAAGAGTTGTCAGCAAAGGACGGGGCCTGCCACGGCCGATGCCTGCCCGGGGGTGGAGGATAAATTCGAAAGAGTTACCTCGCCCCCGGGCACTCGAGGCAGGGAGGAACAGGGGTGGGTTTTAGTCAGTAAGAGTCTGACACACCCTTCCGCTCCACCCTAGAGCGGAAGAAGTCATTGGATGATTTCCCACCCCCCAAAAAAAAAAAAAAAAAAATGTATTCAAACTAGGCTGAGAGCCAGCAATTTTTGAACGTCAACGTTTTACATAAAGACAGTCTCCAGAACGCTGGCGCCCGTCACCACTTCCTGGCGTTTTAGCTGGGAAGTAATAGTGACGAAACAAACTCCCCAGCAATAGCTCTAAATAGGTATGGCCGTGTTAATGCCGCGTTTCCATTTCCAAGCAAATTGCCTACAAGTTTTGTAACATTGCGGGCTACCGAGGTATAATGTGGTCAATCAGTCGTTCGTACGCCGTAATGTAATTCAACTTGCATGCAATGCAAGCATGCTTGCAGATCGAAACGTAGCCTTACTTGGAGTTATTAGCTAAATATTGTTTTACTTGAACTTTTTCATGTTAGGTAGTTTCAATTTAATTGATCCGCTGAAAAATTGAGTCAGCGTAATTTTTGGATAAGTGACTTACGCATAAACGCCAAACGCTTTAAGTGATTTTTTTTTTGCCTTCAGTACATACAGCTCAAAGTTGCTATAAAACCATCATGATGAAATTATTTAAACTAGTATTAATATATGGTCATGTTAGTATAATTTTATTACATCGTAAACTAGTCTTACGTAACAGTAATGTTTATTGTTAAACTCAAGTTTAACGGCTGTCGTGTAACGAGTTAAACAAAAGGCAGTTAGTTTAAATATTTACGTAAGAAATACATAAATTATCCGACTGTTACGCGAATCATGTGTTATTTAGTTATGAGGACAGAAATAAGCTCAGTTGAAGAGCTAACGATAAGCGGAATGTGGAATTGTAGTGCGTAAAAATTAAACCTCTTGGTACCAAGTCCTAATTACTCCAAACTTAAGACTAGTACCCAAGTTGGGAGTAATAATTAAATTCCACACATTTTTTTAGTTACTTAGCCATTAGCAGAACATTAGCACGTCGCTAGTTAGTTACCGACGAGTATTTACCAACTGTATGTAGATGAACTTTGGTATTAGTAAAGTGCAGGCAAATATCACCTTGACTTTTAACTATCCTGACAAAGAGACACACAAGATTGGGTTCATCGTTCAATAAATATACAAGAAAGTCTTTGTAAAATATAAACTTAGACTAATCGATCAAGGCTTGGGCAAGTCGCAATTGCGGCGGTAAATTAAAAAAAAAAGCCCCACTTTGAGGATTGGCTAGAGAGGTGCCACGGCGTCCTCACCTTCCGCCTGACGCTGGTCCTTACCGGACATTGGAGCTTCGGGAGGTTCCTGGGTAAGATAAGGTGGAGGGAAACGCCCGGGTGTCCCCACTGTGAGGATCGCCCAGAGGACACGATGGAGCATACGATGGAGTTGTGTCCTCGTGGAGGCGATCGGCGGCAGCAACCTCTCGCGCCTAACCCTGGTACAGGCCATGGTACGGAGCGAGAGGGAAAGGGAAGCAGTCTCCTCCTTCTGCGAAGCAGTAAAGCTCGCGAAGGAGGAGGCGGAACGGGTGAGGGAGGCTCAACAGTGTCGCCCACACGCCCCCAGCAGCAGCCGCCACAGGAGACGCCCTGGGCGTAGGACATCGCGAGACGATCTCCGGCCACCGTAGACCTGGGACTGCGGACGGCGAGTAGTAGGTAGCTCGCCGTCCAATCAGCACCAGGCCCGAGAGTCGACGGCGCGTAGTGTTCCACGCGTGCCCAAGGTTCGTGGATTAATTCGTAACAGAGTTACCGCGCCCCTGGGCACGCCTCCCGCTCCACCCAGAGCGGGAGAAATCATAGGATGATTTCCCAACACCAATAAAAAAGATTAACAGGCTACCATAACGATTACCACTGCATAACTATCAAAGATTAACACATCAACTACTGTTGAGAGAATACTAAAAAAAATCTTAATAAAATGGTAACCCATCCTCAAATCAACCGCAGCTACTACACAGCAAGCTTAGCCTCACAGACCAACCAATCTTCACAGTTGTTACTAGCCAGCGAGCATCTTCTACACTTGTTCTAATTTTGAACTCCCTTCCAGACTCGCACCGGTCGCGGCGAAACTCTTCGCTGGGCGGTCTGCGTGCCCAGTGCCTGTAATGCCAAGTCAGTGGCTAGTTTCGTCAGCAGTGTTCTAGCCCACACTGTCAGTAATACTACAGGAGTTGAAGTCAGTGAGAGGGACTGTTATACGAGAAGGCCATTGGCTATTACGTCCCTGGATGTTGCTTATTTGTAAGTATAAAAAGTGTTTTATTTGTGAAAGTTAAGTGAAACTTTTAGGGATGAAAGCTTGCATGAGTGTGATCGAAGAACGTGGGGGCCATTAAAAATATTTTCAAAGTCTGTGCAGCATTGAAACATATGGTAAAGTGCTCGCTGTTGCCAGGTGTCTTATATTCAGGTGAAATATTTTTGAAAGAATAATAACTTTATGATGCTGTTGCTTAAAATCCTTGATTCTCTTGATTATTGGTTAATTTGCATCGTAACACAAGGAAAAAATAAATGGAACTTTTATTTCACGAAGATCACAAAACTGTACCATTAAACAGAGTTACCGCGCCCCTGGGCACTAAGGCAACTGCAGGAACAGGGGTGGGTTTTAGTCCGTAAAAGTCTGACACAACTTCCACCCAGAGCGGGAGAAGTCATTGCATGATTTCCACCAACACAAAAAATAGCCCCACTATTAATTTACGGAATACACAGATTTCGCCGCAAAAACTTAAGCCAAGCAACAATAGAGAGATTAGAAGATTTTTCAGTAAAGTCCACATTCCCGCGCTAGGGCAGAGCTTATAAATCACAGAGGTACCCACCCACCACTACCCACCTACATATTTCTTCCATTTTCCCATGATTTAGTATGCTTCGGGATGATATCGGACGACATAATCGAGTCGACTTTGTGTTGGGAACCAATTATTCTGTTGGGTTACTTTTGAGGTGTAAAATTGGTGGAAGAATTTTATACTTGCCTTTAATTTTAGTAAATATTAGTTCATATGGCGAACTTTATGCCACCTTAATCACGAGACCAAATTCTTTCAATCAATGAAAGAATTCGTTGTCGAGATATCATCAAAAAGCCATTCCAAACACAAAACTTATGAGAAACCGGATTTTATTCATATGTTTTATATATAGTAGATTATAAGGCAAATAAAAAAAGACGACACGTTTGTTATTTCTCCTTCTTTTGTTTTCAGTACGTTATTTAAATATAATTATCCCTATACTAAGTGATATATAGGTACTTAAAATTAATTAGGTTATGAATGGTGATGTGTGAATCGTAAAGGCACTGCGTGTAGGAACACGAAGTGCCGCCGGCACTGCCGCGGTGCATCAGGCGGCGGCGGCTTATAAACCCGCTTTTCCGCACAAAAGAGCCGCCAACATGGCCGTCTGGGTGCCAGACACCCGGGAAAAGCCAGCAGCTCGTGGCGGCGGTACTATGTGTAGGAGCCTTAAAACGTAGAAGAAAAAACAGTAGAATATAACATGTACCGTTTTGTCTACTGCAAGTTTTGTAACAATGAATATCATGTTACCCAATTACTGGGTTGTGGATAGTCATTACTTGTAAAATACTGGTATTAAGCTGCATCAAAAGGTTTAGCACAAAAAGGCAGATCTAGCAGGTAAACCAGTCATCTTCTGCCTATCCTTTTCCCAACTTTGTTGTGGTCGGCTTCCAGTCTTACCGGATACAGCTGAATACCAGTATTTTACATGGAGCGACTGCCTATCTAACCTCCAAAACCCAGTAACTGGGCAATACGATATACCTTGGCAAGACTAATGTCAGAATTACTGGCTTCTGAATATCCTTTACGACTGTCAAAGATTTTACAATGATAACCGGAACCAACGCTTAACGCGCTTTTCCAAGCACGGACGCACCTTAATATGTACGGGATGGTTATCCATCCAATGACCAATCTCGACAAGCGTAGTTTAACTTCGAAGTTCGATTATGGATCGAACTTCGAAGTTAAACTACGCTGCGGCTGTTATTATTAAGTAGGTATGATAACTAAAAAAATGGAAAATCTGAAAAATGGTAACGCATTTTCCTTTCAGCTGCCGACAATTATTGTTTACGGCTTGCAAGCATAATATACACCTACAACAATTACCTTAACGCAGCACTAATTATAAAAGGGACGTAAATGTAAAGAAAAATGTGGCTTGTACAGTTAAAAATAATTTACAACCCTCATGTCAAAACGGTAGGTAGTAGTTCTACCCCGTTCACAATTTTGCCTGACACAAGGTATAATTAGGTTTCTTGACTGGTAATTAACTAACTGAAGTGTCTAGATTATGATGAATGACAGTAATTAATGCCTGCCTAGATTTAGTTCTAGTGAAATAGTTTGAAATTCAAAAGTTAGAAGTTAAGTCAACATTTTTGATTACAGGCATTAGAAACTAGATTTTGAGTCCGTGATAAAGTTAGGTAAGGGTGAATTAGGCTGACTTGAAGTGGTAAGGCGGTAAATTAAGATTATTCATTGAAATAGTTTTGAGCAGAGTTCGCTCATTTGATACTTTTTGAAGTTTCATGTTCACCTTATAATCAGAATAATTTTGCTGTTGAGTCATCAGTGGCTAGATAGGAAAGAAGAGAGAGAGAGAGTATTCGATAAAAGAAGATATTTTGTGCTGACGCCAAATAAACTAGGAAAAGGGCAGGAGAATTATGACATATTTTCTTTTTCTGACTTCAAAAAAAGGTGGAGGTTCTATGTCAACTGTGTTTAATTTTTTTTAAATGTAAATACTCTGATTTATATGTCAATTGTAAACTATTTTTTAAAATATTTTTTTTATTCTAAAGAGTTTAGGCTTATATGGTCCCATATAAATTTTATCGAAATTGATTCAGCGTTATTTAAAAAAAAAAATCAACAAAAACAAATGTGTACTTTTTCCGATCCTTTTCCGGCTTGTCCAGTTTCCTCCAATTACGTTCAAATTCCATGTTTAATATTTAGTTTTAGTTCTGTGGTACAAAAACTAAAAAGTGAAAAATAACAAAACTTTTTTCCAATAAATAAAACCGACTTCCAAAAAACAAAAACCACAATTTTTTTTAAAATAACTTTAATTTCAGCAGTCTTTGTCAAATAACCGAAATTAAAGTTATTTTACATTTTGTTTTGTATTTTCTTTTTTTAAAGTCGGTTGTTTTTTTTGTAAAAAAGTTTTTTACTTCTCCCGTAGGATAAAGAAAAGCCGTCTATAGTTTCACCAAAAAAAAAACTTTCTAATCGGGGTTGATCAAGTCTAATAAAAGGCTTGCCTATAAAGGATAACACTTATGCACTTTATTTTATCGCCTGTCAAATATCTATTTAATATTAAAACGAGAAGCAAAAACTTTCCATCCCTTTGTACGTAAATCACACGGACGGAGAAGTATAAAATTTGGCACAGTTATAGTTTTATATAGAAAAAGTAAAGTTAAGTGCAGTAGAAAATAAAAAATAAATAAAAAAAGTAAATGTAGTAGTAAAGTGTTTGTAATTATTTCTTCGCGAGCGTTTCATAACCTTGCAGTTTGGAGTTACAAATGTTATGTCTTTGTTAGTGATTTTAATTTATTATTGTAAGTATGTATTTTATTATTTTTTTTGTTTTTGAAGTAATCAATAACTTAGTTTTTGGCTGTATAGTTTAATTTCTGCTATAAAATTTGTTTACACTGTAAGTGAAAACTCGTAATTGGCCTTAAATTTTTCTTGAATGTATATTATGCATGTATGTATTAGCTGTAAGTTTGCCAAATATAATAAAAAAAATAACTTAGTATTTTTATATAATATGCATTTGAAATAAATGAACTGAATAAAAAAAACATTACACACACTACCATGCCTTTGACACGTATATTTTTTAAAGGTTCTCACGGTCATACAGTAATGTTTATGGGTATATACTCTTTGAAAATAAAACCATAATAATGTTCAAACTTAAAATTTAAATGAGGTCGAATTTCGACCAACGGTCGACCACTAATAAGTATTAAAAAACCATTGAAGTCTCATGACAGGCTGTCACTCATAGTTTTTTAGCAGCCAAGAGGGCTAAGGCGGCAGAGGTCCACTACGATGGATGAGTTTGTGTGCCGTACCGCTATACACATACCGCTATAACTTATCTAAATAAATATAGTTGATTAATAAGATCTTAACAGATTCTGGATGTTTACACGAAATATTTCTTTCATTAATAGAATTATACCATAAATTGCTTTATTTATATTTACTTCACCTAGCGTATGTTACACTTGAAGAAACAGACTTTTTACACCACCTGCTCGACAAAGTCAAATAACACATCATGCAATTTCAAAGTCATTACCTCCCAAGGGAGGTAAAGTTGTATGAAACTCCCTAGGGAGTAAAGTGATTTGAACTTGGAACGTCAAATTAGTGGAAACCTCTCAGTTAAAAAATGCCCGTAGGGCATTGTAAAGAGGTTTGTTCGAAAATCGAACAGGCCTTCATAAGTAAAACTCAAAAAAAAAGAAAAAGCCCGCGATTTCAAATAATGTGAAACAAAATACTGTGATTTTCAGTGAGCCCTGGCTTTTTATTGTCTCGTAGAATGCTCCTCTTGGATAAAGCCTGTCTTCGTCTTGGGCAGCTTGAACCCCTCGCTTTACTCAGGACTCTGCATAACCCGTCGCTTTGCTCGGGAGTTAATTAAATACCTCGTTACGCTCAGGGTTCAACATGCCTCCCATGACGTAAGACACTGCTTTACCCCCTTGGTGCACAATTTACTATTACAATATTTACAAAATTATCAACGTTATGTATATCACAGTCACCAAACATTCTAACATTAACACAAAATTAACAATATTGTACTCCAATAGAAAAATCACGCCGATTGCTGTTCTTATTTGTTTTCTTTGTGTAAATATACTTTGTTAAGAACACACATATTTTCTCCACGCCAAGAGCGTATACAGCCGTAACTTTTGACGTATTATGATTGATCACTCACGGGAAGATAATATTGCTTTCCTTTTTCATTAATACTTGATGATACCGTTTCATCATAAAATAATTTTGTTGTATCGATGGGTTTTCTAAGGGTATAAATTTTGGGTCGGTGAAATTGGGATGTGAGCTACGAATAAGTAATACTTATTCGTAGGACGTGAGGTTGAAAATGGCTTGGAATTTTTGGCATCCTTGGTCCCGTTGACTTTATGCAAGTTTATTACAACTCAGCAAAATGCAACGAGGAAAGTTTTTAGTATGAATGAATGACCAATGACCAAAGAAACGAGGGATGGATTGTGTGAAAGATAGGACTTGATTATTGAGATGACGGCAAAGAGACATGTATGGAACAAGAAGACAAAATGCACCGACCCGAAATAAATTGAGATGTGTTGGTATAATGCTGGATCACTCAACATGATGAAAACAATTCAAGAATAATTGCATTGACGTAAGTCTGTTTACAGCAGAATATTACTACAATATACTTTTACACAACTAAACTAATAAATATCATAATAGGTATATATACGAACTAATAAAAATAATATGTACAAACGCGTATGAAAAGATCGCTTTGGGTATAAGAAAAATTATCCACATCAATAACGATGGGAAAAGTGCCCAGAACGCTGGCAGCATTGTCAAGTTGAATAGCAATGCTGATTCGTTTGCCAAAGAAAAGCCCAGCCCTCTGGTCACGGAAAAACTCGACTAGCTGTTTGCTGATATCCTGAAAAATTCGATGAGGCCCTAGTGTTTTAACCATAAACAACTCAAACGTAAAAATCTACAGAATTTATGCTTTTCACACTTATTATCCTTGCCAAAACAAATACAGCCTTCCTCACCAGATTCTAATTTATACTTCTCTCCGATTCCAGGTCACTGATCCTTCTTTTCGTCACCATCCTATTCTTCAGTACCCTTTACGAGACCTACACCATCTACTATGGTAACAAAAAGGAGTCCATTGTCTCCAACCTCATCCTCTGTTTCTCAATTATCAACAATATGAAGAAGATCATCTCCACGAAGCAGCACAATACCTTGGGTTTGGAGTGCGTCTCTGGAATAAAAGCATTGGCCATGATCTTCATCATTGCTGGACATGCCTGCATGTTTATTGCTAGTGGACCTGTTATGGATGCCGATGCTTGGGACCGGGTAAATAATTTTTGTTTAATATTTTGATTATTCTTGGCAGTCTCTTACTTTCTTTAGGTTAATGTAACTAAGGGAGAATTTCCTATCTTAGATTTTTTTTAACTAGCCTACAGTGGCCCACTGCTGGGCAAAGGTCTCCCTTAAGTCCTTCCAGGAACTCTGCTCCCGTGCTTCCTCAAACCAGCCTTCACGGTTAGGAGAATATTAATGAATGATGATCGCAACGTAATCTAACACATAAGACTAGCCAGGGATTGTGTAAATAGCCAATGATTAGAGGATTTTAATGAGGATTGATGACCATATTTAAAAAGATGTAAATAACATTTTTAATAATCCCAACCTCTATTTGACATCAAATTTAAATGATTATACCTTTTGTACTCACAACCAGCCTTGCCAAGACCAGTCTAAGCGCTATGTTATTTTTTTCTCCGCTAAAAGGGGTAAAACAAACAAGTTTAAATTACTTTGTCTAGTAACAAAGCAGTCTTTCCGCGGCTATGAGCGCTAAACCTAGAAAACGACGAGCAAATTTAATTCAGGCCATAAACTTAATAATCTGAGAGGTAACGTTTCAGTAGTTTTATTTCAATATTGTTTGCGTTATCTTTATTTTATATTTATGCACTCTATTAAATTAAAGCTCTGTCGATGTTTTAATACGGCGTTGTTGCTGGGGACATAACTTTGTTAATGAAATTCCTTTGTAGGGCTGTCAAATATTTTACTTTTAATATCTTAAATCAATGTTTTTGGGCATTTTCTGCCCTTAGATATGAATGACACGAGTTACATTCAATAAACACTTTCAGAGTTTAAAAAAAAAAAATTATGAAAAGTAACCTAACCTTAGTAAATCTCAACACTCGGGTTAACTGTTGATATTTTGAAGTAAAAAATAACTTTTGAAATTGAAGATAAAAAAAATAGCTGGGTAATTTAGCAACCGCCTCTCGTTGATCAGATTCCTCTTCTTATGGATTAGCAACATCTGCCAACCCTAACCCCATGAAGTCTAGCGTAAACAGTTTAATTTATGTAAAAGTTCGCCAGCTTGATCTCCAGGCATTATGTCCTCGATAGGGTCAAGGTTACACAGTTTATTTGGATTTACACAGAGCTTCTAATTTTGCCCGGAGCTTGCCTCCCAGATACAGTATCGCATAAATTTTATCCGTAATCAGGGGTCCGTTTTAGTTGTACAACTGCCTAGGCTTGTTCTCAAGGTCAGCTTAGATTAGGGGAACTAATCGTAAACTTAGGAGGTTTGGCACGTACAATTGCTTTAACTATGAAGTGAAGAGTTAGTTGCTAATGTGGTGTCATGGTCGTCTCATGCATAGTAATGACTGGAAACTGTTTATTTATATCTGTAACCCAGTTACTACCTATTTACCTAAGAATTTCAGAATCTGCATCTCATCTTCACTTGCTAAAGAGACACTTCACTATGCAATGACCGTAACGGTATCAATCACCATAATATTTAATATTATGGTGCACTATTTGTCTTTACATCACCTAGAGGTTTACTGGTAAAAAAAACACAAGGCATTAAGTCCACCTTTGCTCGTTTGTTTGTATAAAGATATAAATAAATAAAATGTTGATATACGGTTTACTATATTAATCTGACCTCTTATTGTTTTCTCTCTTTACAGTTGGTTCGTCAACCAGTGAATGCCTTCATGCTGAACAATACTTTGTTAGTGGACACTTTTCTGATGCTCAGTGCCTTCCTCTTTTCAAGACTGTTCCTCGTTGAGCTCGAGAAGAGACGGGGCAAGCTCAACGTTATACCGATCTTGATTTTCCGGTATATCAGGTAAGAAACAATAGTGGAAACATCGCTAAATAGCATTTTATCGTAGTGGATTATATTCGTTACACTTATATGTCGGAAATTAGATCACTACAATATCTGTCTACATACTATAACTTTGTTAGTTTGAAACTCAATTCAGATTCAAGCGGCCATTTCATACCAATCTTTTTGTTCTTCGATTAACTTTTGGCCTAGTTCATAAACGTAGCAAGAATGTAACGCTTAATTTGATAATTTAATAAAAAAAACATTAGCCTTGTCGTAAATAAAGTTCATAAAATTTTTACTTGAAAATTTATCACAAAATTTCCTTTGCACAAAGCTTTTGCTACCAGGATTTCATCAAAACGTAACTACTTCCTCTTTTTGCAAATAACAAGCTCTTACCCAATAAACTGCCATACACAATGAACGTCGTACCCTTTGTAGTATGGAATAAGCCTTATTAACTTAACGCATTTCTATACAGTATTATAAAAGAAAGTTCATTTCTCGCTTAGCTTGCTTTTTCTTTGCTTTCAATAGCAACTTGTTCTTTTTCCCTCTTTGACGTTGCATTTAGATGCTGGTTTGCAAAAATACCCATTTTAATGACTGTATTGTACCCTTCCTAGTTTCTTTCTTAGTAAATTAGTAGTTATTTTAACTAAGTTATTCCACCGAACATTTCAAATAATTCAGTTTGATAAAATAAACTTCGGAAACTGTCTGGAAAGATATTACATTGACCCAAACCTAACCGAAAGTGACAGGTCTCAAACTGAATGTAAAGTTAATCGATAGCTCACTTTAAGCGTGCCTAGAATTTATTATCAAACCTAGAATTTACATTTTGATACTTCGTGCGTGACAGGCGATAAGAATATCCGCTTTTTGAATATTACAATGGTTTGGGGTTTCAATGATACCAATTTTGTGGAAGCAGTCAGGTAGACCGGCTAGAGAATTCAAATGACCATTTAAAGTTTAGTAATTGTTTGAACTGTCTTTTCTCTTATATTAGTACGAACAATGATTGAGAAGAGCAATACCGTCAAAATATTTAATTAGGAACAATGAGAAAGGTGGAAGGTATGTTGACTGCTCCCTAGGCCAGACGTATATTACGTATAGGTTTTTTATGCATCCTAATTAAAGTTTTTTGCATTCGGATTTACTAAAGGTTAAATACCAAAGCCAAGTACTAATCTCTTGTTTAAACTTATGATTATTTCCTCTGTTCCAGGGTAACTCCAGCTTACTTGGTGGTAATTTTGTTCTACATGACTTGGCTGCCGAAGATGGGAGAAGGCCCTCTATGGCAGGACAGGTTACAATTGGAACAAGAAAGATGTATGGCCTCCTGGTGGACCAATATTCTGTACATCAACAACTACGTAAATACTGATAAAATGGTGAGTTTGAGAGTCCGTTAATACTCACTTGATATTGTTTGGAAATATGCTCACTAAAATCATAAAGCTAATATGAATGGTTTGACATAGAGTATCGCCATTTACGTATAAACCTTGGTGGCCCAGACAGAGAGGTAAGTAAAACCAAAAATACTTGAGCGCTAGCAATATTAAGAATATCTTCCAAGAAGGCAAGTAGCAGGGAAATCCTGAATATTAAAAGAGCAAGGAAGTAATAAAACTACTACAATATTAAGAGAACAAGGAGCTAACAATAGAATGCTTGAGTGTAAAAGAGGATCATAAAGGTCAACTTTCCAGTTGTCAAACTAAAGTTACTCCGAGATTCACGACAGTAGTTTCATAATGCTTGCCTCTTTATTGTGAGCGTATCTTTTTAAGCACCAGACACCCTCGGACAAGCGACGACAAAGACTTTGCCTGTTTTAAACTTGATGAAGTTAGCTGCCTGCAAACTTATCTTTTTGGCCATTGTAATTTTACTTTTATAGTGGAATTGATGCTGCAAAATCTTTCTGTATATAGTTTTTTCTACCATTTTCTTTTCAACTCTGATAGGCTCGCGCTAGAACACTATCTCACCTGATGGTAAGCGATGATGTGCTCGACGATGAAGCACGCTTACCTAGAAGTAACCTACTACCTACCTAGTTCACTCTTGTCTTAAAGACCCTTGGTTGTAGCTATTACCATTTAGCTGTTAGCATAATAAATGTGTTCCCAAAACGTTTTGTGCGTATGTATAACCACAATTTTATTAAATTGAAGTTTATTTGAACGATAGATTTCATTCAATACGGCATTGTTGCGTTCCGCTAGAAACGATTAGTAAGACAAAAGCTATACTTTATTTTTAAATACATAGTTTGATTTTGTTAGCGATTTTGACTGATATTATATTGTAAAAGACTTTTTTAAACCAATCTTGCTCAATCTTTCATTTTGTTTCTTTCAGTGCATGTTCCAATCCTGGTACCTCTCCGTGGACACACAGCTGTTCTTCATAGCACCCATCTTTATCTACGGTCTGTGGAGGTGGCGCAGAGTTGGCCCTATACTTATATCAGTCGCCATTCTTCTGTCTTTGGTTGGACCTGCAGTTATCACTTACAAGGATAATTTGGATCCAACGCTTTTATTTTATGCCAAGTAAGTTTGATTATTTTTCTTATTGTCTTTATATTACGCATAAACAGCCTTTTATCGTTCCCACTGCTTGGACATAGGCTTCCTCTTATTGAGAGGGAACGTTGTCTTTATAATGTGCTCTAATAATATTGACGATATTAGTTAAAACAAATTGTTGTTATTTATGGTTTCTAATTCATTCTTTTTTTACAGAGAGTTTACTGATATTATTTCGAACTATTACTTCAACGAAGCATACATCAAAACTCACATGAAGATGATTATTTATTTCATTGGCATTTTAACTGGATACATTCTGCATCGAATTCAAACAGAAAAGTGAGTTTCTATGTTTTGAGTGCTTATTTGTAAAACTTGACTCAGTCTCATGATCTTTATACAGTAGTGTATTTATTAAGTTAATCTTAAAATCCTTTGTTTTATTTTCAGCTACCAGTTCTCTTTCTGGATGAAAACCTTGGCTTGGATTACCAGCGTTGTCCTTGGTGGTGTAACAACCTTCTGCGTGACTGTCTTTTACCAGGAGTGGTATCAATACAGCGCAATTGACGCTGCTGCTTACATTTCTTTGCACAAACTTGCCTGGGGTATTGCTAATGGATGGCTGATTATTGCCTGTGCTACTGGCAATGCAGGTAAACTATTTTGATTGCTTTTGTTTCTTTTCTTACCGACTTAATTATTTATTAGGCGTGATGCAATTAGTCGAGTCAGAACTTGGACCAAGCGAAGTGCCTTATGGAACCCTTTTATAATGTTGATTTACAACACTTTGTTTTGTCTTATTATTATGTTACTTATATAGTGTGCTGTATAATTTTTAAAATACATTTATGTATCAGGTTTCCTCGGCAAACTATTGACGTGGAAGTTCCTGGCTCCGTTCTCTAGACTGACGTTCTGTGCTTATTTGGTGAATGGAATCGTTGAATTGTACTATGTTGGCGAACTAAGACATCCTCTGCATATCACTTTCTTCACTGTGGTGAGTATTTTCATTAGTGACTTTGTCTCAGTTAGATTGATCTGTTAAGCATATAAGCAAACAATGCATCTTCATTTGCTCCTAGGTTCCTGAGTTTTTCTACATATTTCAAAAGCCGATGATTATTATTATCTTCATTAAAATTAAATGACGATTCTTTAATCGGAAAATTGTTACTTGATTTTGTAATGTAAACTATATATTTTTCATATGACAGTTATGGAAAAGTATAGACTGTACTTTTTCATAGCTCTCAAAAAAACGCACGTTTGTACTAATACAGCAGCGTTTCTTAGATTATTTCTTACGAATAAGTTTTGTGTTAATTAAAGAGTACTTTTGGTTTCCTTAAGTAATGTTTAGTAGCGTCAAACAGGAAAAGATACAAGAAACTTGGAAGTAATTACTTTTCTTGCTAGGTTTCTATAAGCCTAAAGGTATGTAAGTGGGGTTTTCAAAAGAAGAGGCACGTAGGATATAAATGAAGCTCAAGGAAAACAAAATAAGAAACTAAGTTACCTTTTAAAGAATAAATAGGTAATATTATATCAAACGAAAAACTAACGGACTTCAAAATTATTAGTTTGAGTTTTGTTTGGGTAAGTTAGGACTAATCGAAGATCAATAATTTTAGTGATCCCGAAACTCAAAATCAAACGCTGAAGAGTTAAACCTTGATTGTGTTGAACTGAAGTATGGTTAACTATATTAAACCACTTTTTTTTTAGATGGCGAATGCAATATCTCACATAGTGCTGACATTCTTCCTTGCCATGTTTTTGTGCTTAACCTTTGAGTCACCTCTACATGGGATAGAGAAGATTCTTCTTAGGATGTTCGGTGAGTACCTGCGAAAACGTAATCTATATATTACTGATTGATTATTCATTTATTTTCTGTCCACCTGATTGTAAAAAAATATATTAATATCAGCACTACACTTATTCTACACATTCTACATATTAGACTTGATCATTAAATTATTTTTGCGGTCCTATTTCTTATTGTACGAGTATATTTCAATGAATCTTTCAAGAACTTCATAATATTTCTCTAAGTTGTAATAACTAATGTAGCCAGATCAATGATCACACTTTTGACTTTGACGTAAAAGTTTTAACAAAGTTGAAACTGCAATCAAAATACATGAACAGAGTTATTAAACTATAATAATATTTTAAATCAATTCGATCATTCGTAATAAAACCTATATAAAGTACTAATACTTTAGTCGAGAAAGTCTACAATTTATTCTACGGGAACGTATCTCTTATCGGGACAACATATTATTAATGCTATTTTCTAATCTAGGTTTTGAATGAAAATTTGGTACACCATGATGGACTATTACCCGTGTACCAAGTTTTATTCAAATCTGTTTAGATGTTAGGAAACGTGATTGATTAAGTAGACTAATTTTTTAGGGTTCCGTACCGGAGAACAATTACTGCCACTCACGTGTCCGTCTGTCTGTCTGTCCGTCGTCTGTCACAAAATTTTGTTCCGATAAATTTTAAACTTCCCATGAAATTTTGTGATAATGTTTATTATTACGTATATTTTATTAAAAAATACCAGAATATTTATTTCCCTGATATGGTATGTGCGAAGTCCGACACGCACTTGGCTGGTTTTTAATAATACATATTAGTAGAACTTTCCTTTCCGAAGGCTCTGTTGTGTTGGCAGGCCTCTGCATGGTTTTAATAATGCCATAATAGTGATTTACATTGTGCAGGGTTCTCGTATTATATTTCCATGAGACCTACAAGCGTACTGCTTTTCCTTTAATTGTGTTTTCTTTTGTTTCCAGCTCGGCCCGTACTGAGTGATAATGCGAGAAAAGATATATCAGTGGAATCATCGCGAAATACTAGTCAATCTAAATTAGATTCGTAGCTTAGTGTTTTATTATCTTAGGTTTATATTGTGGATCTTATTTATAAAAAAATAAGCATATGATTAGTTTAAATACTGATTAGCGGGTTCTTGGTGCTTCTGGGACCAACGAATTTAATAAGATCAAAACCATCGACTCGAAAGAAGAAGAAGCAGGTTCTTAATTCAAAATTTTCTATGGAGAATTATTATTATTAGCCCGTACTGTCCCACTGCTGGGCTTAGGCCTCCCTCCATTCCTTCCAACGGTCACGATCTTTTGCTTTTTCTTTCCAATTCTTAAGGAAGACATCCAGGTCTTCCCGCCCTCTCCTTCGTGGTCTGCCGCAGCCCCGGGTCACTGTGTCAGGACACCAATCCTGTGTTTTACGGGCCCATAGTTCGTCAGGCATGCGGCAGACATGTCCTGCCCAGTCCCACTTAAGTTGGGCAGCCTTTTGAGCCACATTTATGATTGGCGTTTTGGAGCGCAGTATAGTGTTTCGAACGTGATCTGTTAATTTAACACTTAGTATACCTACTGCGCTCCATAGCACGTTGGCAAATGTGGAGAATATAAATTTAAAATTCGTTTATGAGTATTTAAACTAAGAATATGGTTTATTTATAAATGAGGGTGTTTATGTGGGAATCAGTGTGTGATATTTACACAGATGATTTTCTTAAGTTTAGGTACGAGTAGGTTGAGATTTGCACCATGCCCCGAATTTTTTTATAATCGAAAATAGACACATTTTTAGGCATTTGAAAACGAATCAAAACGAAACGATTAATTTGTATTTCGTGCAATTTTCTTTTAATTTATGCTAAAGTTAGTGTTCAACTAAGTTAGCCCCTAAATTAATAGTATCGAGTAATTAAAGTTGGCTCTAACGTGAATATAATTTCGGGGTGTAGCGCCAATTTAATTATATTACTGTGAACCAAACAGGCTCAATGTTATTTAAGGTTATAGGTAATTTTGTAAATATACTTTAATTTGTAAGTAAGCTACTAGATTTACACATTTTTTTACATTTATAAAATTATGAAAATTGAGAAATATTATACCAATTTTAAAATAATGTAAGTTATTTCCGATGGTTATAAATAAATATTCGATCACGAACCAGTAAGGTATTGCTGTAAAATGTAAATAAAAATTGTACATAATTTTAATTACAAGATCAAGATGGCCGTCTGCGTTTTTACACCAATCAAATTTTTTTTTTTTTTTGTAATTGCAACATTAACACTAGACGTTAAGGTTCTGAATTGAATAAGTGATATTTTGTTGTACTGTCACCGCATAATTGTAAAAAAAAGACTGAGAAGAGGAAAGTGGGGTAATTGGGAACGCCCAAAGAAAACAAAGAATAATAAAAGCAAAGCCATGTTAATTGTTGTCACTTTGTATTCAAAAATCAACTTTGACATTTTGTCAAGAAATTAACCGAAACAAAGTAAAAAAAAATCACATGGATCAATAAAATCTTAAGAGAAAACAAAACCCTTCCCATTCCTATTTACTCTACACCTGCTGGGGTAATTAAAAACAGATGGTTAAATTCCAATTAATTATATTACTATATATATTGCTAAAATATATATAAAAAAAAAATAAAGCCTATTTGAAAATATATGTAAAACCTATAATTATGTCCCTAACTACCACATATTGATTCATATGAAAAATGCAGCGTTCCTAATTACCCTAAATCAATAAACACAAACATTTTTGAAGAAAAAAAAACATTACAATGATGCCATTCCCAGGTTAACTATCCCATTTTGTCTAGCAATATGCTCTTAATAACCAACTTATTAAAGACCCAAAATAATTAATTAAAAAATAGTGGTAACTAATTTAATAATTTATCGGATAATTGTAAGAATTGACTCAAAATCATGTATTGTATATTTGCCGAAAAGTGGGTTACGTTTTGGTGTAAAAAAACCTGATTGTAGCAAAGACAACGACATCCAAAAGGTTTTTTGAAATAATATATAAACCCCAAAACTTTACTGTTCCTAACTATCCGCTGTTCACATTTACCCCACTCCCTCTCTCCTACACTGTAAAGGTTCTAATTTTGATAAGATTTATTGTATTTGAAATGATCTAATGGTAATTATATCGAGAGTTTATACTCCTGTCAGATTTATTACAAACTTACGGTGTTCCAAATTATCCGGTAACGTATCTAAAGTACTGAATCGCGAAACGTGACATGTTTTTCCTTCAATAAAACCTACCTGCCGGTAGAACTGCGTTACCTACTTTAAAGAAATTGCTTGCATGCGTACATTTATGTTAGTCTTAGCACGTTGGTCTTAGTGTGATGATAAGCACAGTGATAATTATGTTACCAATACTTAGAGGTTCTTGTAACGAAACATGAATTAGAGAAACGGGAATTCTTATTGTGCTTTTCCTCTATCAGTATTTTATGTATACGACTATGACATTTCAATTATCATAAAATGTAGCTTGGCTTAGGCATTGGATGAGTGGTTACTCTAGCTATAATTCCAGCCCAGGTTTTTGGAAGCTTATTCAAGGAGAATGAAATATTGTTTTATATAGTTAACTAATAAAAGCACAACACTGTTAATACGAGATTTGATAGCGAATTTATTGATCAAAGAGTTGGTGCTTTTCGAAATCAGGGCTTTTTTTTTAATGTATGCCCATTGTATGGTTTACTTATTATTTATTGGAAATCGAATGCACAAAAACACATCTTTTTTACTGTATTTTGTATAGGTGCTTGTAATAATTTAATATATTTTCTACATTTTAAAATGCAATTACTGGGATTCTCGCAAACAAATTAATCATCGCTTACCATGAGGTGAAATAGTGGTCAAACGCGTGATTATCAGTAGAAAAAAAAATGGGATTTCAAGACTAATTTGTTTAGATATGATAATCTTACGTTTTATTGCTCAATGTTATATATACTTTATTTTATACATACCTCAATGTACACAAGATTTATATTTTGAAATTAAAAATGTTGTTAAAATTATGTTGGTTTTAAATTCCTATATTTTCTCATAGACTCATAGAGGTAAGTAGTTCCTTACAAAATAGGTTAGTAAAAAACGTTTTTACAAAAAAAAACAACCGAATTCCAAAAAAAAAAAATACACTAAAAATTAAAAATAGTAGTTAGAATTTTTTTTTTGTAAGTCGTTTGTTTTTTTTGTAAAAAAGTTTTTTATTTTCCACTTTTTAGTTGTTTTACCCCAGAACTAAAAACCCCAATAACATGGAACGTGGAATTTAAACATTTGGAGAACACCAAAACGTCATCGAGGTATACGTATTTTTCGTTTTTGTTCAGTTTCTCATAAAGCGCTGAAGCAATTTCGATAAAATTTATATGGGACCACTTCGGAATAATATTCTTTCTGATAAAAAAAAAAAATTGAAAATCGGTCAACAACTGACGGAGAAATCGGCGGACATACATAAAAAAAAAATATACAGTCGAACATAGAACCTCCTTTTTCAAAAGTCGGTTAAAATAATACAAAATAACACAACAATACAGTACAATATAAAACAATCTAACAAAAATAAGATGGAATGGATGGATGGATGGATGGATGGATGGATGGATGGATGGCCGTGTTCATAGTTATTATAATTCCAAAAGGATTTTCGAACCGACTTTTTACATTCCTACTTCTTATTATTTTTACCTTATCAACTTTGTGTTTTGGCATTTTAATTAGTGTTAATGGCACAGCAGTTATTTATCCACATGCAATATAATTATAAAACGGAATACCGATAAGGGTTATTCCTTTGTTCCAGGAAATAAGAGAGTGATTTTTGCACAATTTATTTATTTCTTGGTCAACCATAAGTTGTTTACTTTGTTAAAATTTTAAAATAATTTTCTACAATTAAAGGTTAATTTTACAATTCATTATACGTAAGCACCGCATGCCCATGCGCATGCAATAATTGCTGCCTGTCTCATTTTATTAATTACTACGCAATTATTTATCTCTACCCTCTCAAATGGTAGAAAAATCCTTTCCCACAAGGAGGACCGATGTCCTGGTGAGGGTCGCGGGCATCCGATGGATGCGAGACATTCAGGGCTGGTCGTTGTGGTGACACTCGGGGAATGTCTATGTCCAGCAGTGGACGTCTTTCGGCTGATATTATGACATATAGCTCTAGGCACTCAAATGTAAGAGAAATCCTTTATCAACCTAACTCCGTTACCAACAGGCTTAACGCCAGCAAGTTTTTTTTTTTTTTTTTTGTGGGGTGGGAAATCATTCAATGACTTCTCCCGCTCTGGGTGGAGCGGGAGGGCGTGTCAGAGTCTTACTGACTCAAACCCACCCCTGTTCCTCCCTGCCCTGAATGCCCAGGGGCGAGGTAACTCTTTCGAATTTATCCTCAAGCCTAGGGGAGGCAGGCATCGGCCATGACGGGCCCCGTCATGTATGCTGACAGCTCTTTGAGGCGCGCGTGGAACACTACGCGCCATCGACTCTCGGGCCTGGTGCTGATCGGACGGCCCCCCCAGATTGGGCAGGAGCCGCCTCAAAGCGGCCCCGGCCTTGTTCAGTCTGGGAACCAAACGTCGGAAGTGCTCGACGAAGTTCCACCGGCTGTCGAGGACGAGTCCCAGGTACTTCCTCGTCCCCTCGACGCCGATGTGAACCCCTCCTACCGAAATCTGGGAATCCGCCAGTGGCGCGTTCCTAGGACTATGAAAACAATGGCCTCGGACTTGTGCAATGCCACCTCGAGTCCCAGTTGCCGGATCCTCTCCACGACTATCGCAACCCCGCGTGTCATACGGTCGGCCGCCGCCTCGTGCGACCGCCCCTGCGCCAGGACCAGCGTGTCGTCAGCGTAGCAGACGACGCTGATGCCAATGGTGAGGTCGGCGTGCAGCACCCAGTCGTACCCGATGTTCCACAGAGGCGGCCCCAGGACCGATCCCTGTGGAACACCGCACAACATCTCTCGCCGGTTCCATTCTCCCTGGTGACCTGGGTAGATGACGGCCCTGTCCGTTAAATACGCCTCGACCACGCGACGGAGGTAGGGTGGCACCCGGTGATACCGGAGTGCCTCCACTATGCAAATCCAGGGCAGGGTGTTAAGGCATTGGCGATGTCCAGAGACACCGCCAAGACGACCCTACCCCAGGCCACTGCATCCCACGTCGTGAGGGCTCGTACGCGCATGATGGCGTCCACCGTGGAGCGCCTCCTGCGGAAGCCGTACTGGCTCTCCGCCAGATCCAGCCCCACCCGCATCATCTGCCCGACGCGGCGGTCTGCAATAAATCTTTCGAAGAGTTTGCCCACCTCGTCGAGCAGCACAAGCATTAGACTGCTTGAAAAGTGACCTGTTTGGAATTTTTTAGTTGTTTCAGTCGGGTTTTTTGAAAATTTTCAAGTTTTTATTTCCTAAATTTTAGTGAATTATATTTTTGGAGTCGTTTCCTTGGGATCTTTATTTTGATACCCCACATGACCATATCACAAAAATAACACGACTACACTTAGGCACATAATAGCGGTCGCCATTTTTTTTTTATTGAAAATTCATATAGCCTATGTAACATTCGGCGATCAAGACCAACCTAATAATACCTCATTTGTTAAAATCCACCAAGCCGTTTAAGATAAAGCAATAGACATATAAACATACACATATAATTATTATACATACATACAAACTCTCGAAAAATATTACCTTCCTTCTAGGGCCGTTGGGTAAAAAGAGCACTATCTGACCATTACACTTGGGGCCCTACAAAACTTTCCACACAATATAAACGAGTTAACTCCAATATTTGTGTTACCAGTGAATGCACTCAAGTGTTCAGGCAAGGCCGGCAAACTTGGACAGTTTTCAATTACTCAAAGTTACGGAGTAAGTGCATAGCCCGTCAACTATTTGCAAACTTGCATAATCTTCGCCGGATCATGGCTGGCATACACGGAGCAGAGTTACTGGTACGTATAAATTAAACTTGCCGGCTTTCCATGTTGCTCTTGTGTTAAGTGTTCCGGATTTCGGGAATCTGGGATGACTTGATGCATATTTTGGTGCAGTGTAGTTTGTTGCCAGTTGCAGCTGGTGAATGGTGCTTATCATTTTGAAGTTTGTATGCGTTGCAAGAACCTTGCATGAGTGACATTACCTAAGTAATTTTGGCGCACGCAGGGCTGTTACATACGGTGGAGTTCTGTCCCGCTGGGGCGGAGCACCGCCGTGTCCTTGTGGAGGCGATCGGCGGCAGCGACCTCTCGCGCCGGGCCTGGTTCAGACCACGGTACGGAGCGAGAGGGAATGGGAAGCAGTCTCCTCCTTCTGCGAAGCAGTAATGCTATTTAACATAATTACATTAGATTGTGTTATTCACACATCTCCTCTCCGGTGAGCTTCTTCTATTGGTTGTTCTCGCACAGCACACAGCACACCGCACACATCTCCGCTTTGGTGGAGTCCCGGCCTTACGTGCTTTCTGAGGCACCGGGGTTTCACCCACACGTGAGACGTTTTTAACCATGACACCAACGAGGCAACGAGGCCAGAACTAATAGTTTTAATATTAAAGCTATTAATATTAACGACTATTAGTCTCCTTGTTGGTCATGTGAAGAGGAGGGTTGAAACACATGTAACTAAAAGAGATTTGACTATAAATGTAAATGGATGGAGAGGGAGGCCAAAGAAAAGATGGATGGATTGTGTGAGGAGTGATATGAAAGAAAAGGGAGTTAGTGACAGCGTGACAACTGACAGCATAGAATGGAAGAAAAAAATGTGTTGCGCCGACCCCAAGTAACATGGGATTTATTTATTAATTTTTATTTATTAAACTTTATGCACAAGAAAGAATTACTGCACAATGGCGGACTTAATGCCTTAGGCATTTTCTACCAGTCGACCTTAGGGTGGTGCAGAGATGGAACGTGGCAGGTGCAACTTAAGGGAAAGAATAAACGGAAAAAAAATACAATAATAAATACATACTTAAATACATACACACACACAAGAAAATTAAAATGTAATTGAGAAAAACGAAAACAACGAATCAGCGTTGTGATGATTTTTCAACTCCTTGCGAATGTGTTCACGCGCCTTCAACTTAAAAGACAACCGACTGGTTGCCGTCCTGATGTTCGGAGGAAGCGCATTCCATAGGGAGACCGTCTGGACATGGAAGGAAGAATGGATAAGGGCAGGATGATGATGATGAGTCTCCTTGTTGCTAACAAGTAGCTATTACTAAAAATATAATGGCTATGTTATATAGTAAATTCACTGTTAGAAGCTAATTAGAAATATGTTTGCACTGTACCGGAAAATCGTTTGGAAAATTAGCAGACTAAGCTTAATTATAAATAGAGAGCTGTAATTAGATTTAAAGTATTAGGTTAAAGGCTACGTTTAAAGTTAATTACTCTATAGATACGTTTTTATATCCAGTTTTAATGACAATTCGAAGATCTTGTCTGATTGGCATAAATCTTCAGACGGCTAAAGATCTCACTATTATTAATGATTTCCCTAAATTTTTGGGTATGTATCTTATATCAATCACATTATTGCACAGTTGCTTAAGTCTTATTCCCTATATTGTTAATTACTAGGTGTACATAAGACTACTTACCTAGTTATACTCACTTATTTATCCTAAGTTTCTAAACAATGTAATTATAACTTATTTACCTACTAAGATTTTTTGACAAATATACGTAATTTCTACGTCAGCTCTGATCCATCTCTCCCCGCTAGCTCTGTCGCATGTCTCATCCGAGATAGGACAGAAACTTATATTGGGTCGCGGAGAGAGCTGCGTAAAACGTTATCGCAAGAAACAACCAGCTTACAAGTTCCTTTCCTTATCTTTTATCTTTTGTCTAAACAACGTCCCGCTATGTTTATACGTTCCGCCGCTCAAGTTGGCAGAAGTTGCCATTTGTTAAATTAAAATGTTTCCCGACTTCCGATTCGATTTTCTTTGTGTTTTAGTTTTTGTGTTTTTAACTTCAGTTGCAGTATTGCTGGGTGAGGTTGTTTTTGTTTGATGCGAGGAGCGAGGAGTAAAAGCTGTTGAGTACCGTTCCATTTATATTTTTAACCGACTTCGAAAAATGAGAAGGCTCTATGTTCGACTATGTTGTTTTTATGTATGGCACCGATTTCTCTGTCAGTTGTGGACCGATTTTCAATTTTTTTGTCCGAAAGAATATACTCCCGAGTTGGGCGCACATAAATTGCTTCAGTGCTTTATGAAAAACTGAACAAAAACGAACAATTTGTATACATAGATGACGTTTTGGTTTCCTCCAATTACGAGTATGTTTAAATTCCACGTTCAATTTTCATTCGAATCATCATCACCATTCTCCTGCTCTTATCCCAATTTATTTGGGGTCGGCGCAACATGTCTTTTTCTTCCATACTCCTCTATTAGTCGTCATCTCTGTAGTCACCCCCTTTTTACCCATATCCTCTTTCACACAGTCCAACCATCGTTTCTTTGGCCTTCCCCTACTCTTGTAGCCATTCACATCCATACACAAGCCTTTCCTCACGACATTTTCTTCATTCCTCCGCATCACATGCCCATACCACGACAACCGATTTCCACACAACTTTTCAGTCAGCGGTGCCACTTTCAGACTTCCTCTTATATACTCATTCCTAATTCTATCCATGCGCGTAACACCACACATCGCTCTTAGCATTATCATCTCAGCTGCATGCAATTGCTTTTCATTCATCCCTTTTGTGGCCCAACATTCTGAACCATACAAGACAGCAGGTCTGACCATTGTTTTATAAATCTTCCCCTTAAGTTTTAGGGGAATGCGGGAGTCACAGATAGTCCCGATGACCTGCCGCCATTTCATCCATCCACTTTGAATTCTGTGCTTAAACTAAAAAGTGAAAAATAAAAAACTATTAAAAAAGCAACCGACTTCCGAAAAAGAAACTTTTATAAATAACTTTAATCTCGGCAGTCTGTGTCAAATAACGAAGAAATAAAATACAACCACCAACTACTGAAATTAAAGTTATTTTTAAATTTTTAGTGTATTTTCTTTTTTGGAAATCGGTTGTTTTTTTTTGTAAAAAAGTTTTTTATTTCTTCTTGTTACAAAGTTTGATTAGTGGTGCCCCAGTGGTAACGGCCCTGACATACGAGTCGTGGGTTCGAACCCGAGCAGGCTTTAATTTGTGTAATTTGTTTCATCACCTCTGCTTTAAAAACGGTGAAGGAAAACATCAGGAGATAAAACATCAGTATGTCCTAGAAACAAAAATTCGAAGACATGTGACATCCACCCGTACTGGGCCCGCTTGGTAATTACGGCCCATTTCCTCTCCTAGATAGGTGGTCTGAGCCCAGCTCTGATATTATAAAGTTTAAAATATCCCGCATATTTTAATACTCATAAGGGAATGAAAACCTAAAGAGTCATTGAGACCATGAAATGTGGCAAGAAGCAAGGTAACACAGCACAAAAAAACGAAAAAACTCGAAAACTGTTAATTTGTCGAAAAATAATGCGATTACAAATTTACATTTATTTAACTACAAATTTAAGTTTGTGCTCCAATCCAACTTATCTTTTGGTCAGAGTAATGTACGGCGCTTTCATAGTTTGTGAATGAATTTGTTCTGTTTCTCAGTTTATGATACGGAACCCTTCTAGTGCGAGTACAAATCGCATTTTACCGGTTTTAGGGTTCCGTAGTCCTAACAAGGACAAGGAACCCTTAAAGTTTCGGTCTGTCCGTCCGAAACATAGCTTAGAGACTGTAAGTACCTACTAGACTGTAATTTTGCATGAGTATATATTTTTTATAAAATCAATTTCATTCCATAGGACTAGATCTCAACCTTTCGAAATGTGAACTTTTCATCTGACGGAATTGACAGACAACTCACACTTTCAAAATTTAACGCAACAGCCTCAGAAATCAATATTATTTTAAAAAAAAACTATCTTCGTCTCTTTGGGTTACCAATTTTCGAGAATACCTTGCCCGATTTTGACGAGGAAAAAATAAAAAAATTCAATGGCATTTCGGAAAGATTACACCAGATTAACATGCATTTTTATTTATTTATTTATTAAAACTTCTTGCAACATATATGTACAAAGACGGACTAAATGCCTTAGGCATTCTCTACCAGTGCATGGTCGTCATATACTCGTAGAATAATGTGAATGCGAGAACTATGTATGTCGTTGTATTCATGTAGATTTTATGATTGTCTGGCAGTTTGAGTATTTTTGCGGCCTACTCAAATGTCCTTACTTTGGTATTGTTCGTCGGTTCGTTGAGCTCTTCAAAGTCCTGAGTTGAGCTTCGCGATGACTGACAAATGCTTGCACTGTCTGGACAGGTCTTGTCGAATTTGTGTGTTGCTTTCTTCAAAAAGCTCATCCCAGACATAAACGTACATGGTTCTCATATGATTTAACCAGTACACATTGTATGGATTTCAACACTTTAAAAGAGACTTTGACCTCTGAGTTTGTTTCGGTGTTTCTTCTCAGGGTAGTCAGCTAGGAAACACCGGCCTCATCTAGCTTAAACTGACAAAAAACATTAACGTGTAAAAGTGTTCCTTGTAACCTATTTACTGAATAAACATCACTTATCATTTATCAGTCAACCAAGGGTGGTGAAGAGATAACATGGCAGGTGCATAAACTGAAAAAATATTACTAAGAAGAAATGGTTATATAGTTAAAATAAACATACGTTATATATTTATTTAGCAGAGGGGACATTAGGCTGATGATGATGATAATATATTTAATATAAAATACCTACATAAATAAAAATATATATATTTGTATAAAGTTAGAGACAGGGATTTTGAGACGACTCTTTTACTTGTTAAGAAAGTAATTCCGCAACTTTCGCTTAAATGCATACTGACTGGTGGCCGTCCTGATATTGAGAGGAAGCGCATTCTACAGAAGGATGGACTGTATGTGAAAGGAAGAATGAATAAAATCAGAAGTATGAGAAGGACAAAGCAGTAAGAGATTGTTAGCAGAACGCAGATTCCTGGTGTGTGTAGGACAAAGATATTGAAAATGAGATATAAAATAAGAAGGAGGGGTTTAGGGGGTCAGATCGCGCAAACTTCTCTGGCGAATGGGCGTATATTTGAGTTCTGCACTAAAACTCGACACTGGTCATATTTCCTCAAGTTGAAAATGAACCGGATGGAGTTGTTGAGGAGTCTATCAAGCTTATCCAGCAACACCGCGTTCAGGTCAAAGTAGCGCACGTCACCATAGTCGATTATAGTCTGTACAAGCATCTTCGTCTTTGCAGGCAAAAAGTTTCTCAGACGGTACAGACATCGCAAAGTCCCGTTGACTCTTTGACTGACACTAGAAACCTGGCTTTGCCAGCCAAGCGTCGCGCGTTGAGTCAAGATGCAAACCGAGATCTTTTACGCTAGGGCTGATGGGGATAACTGCACCATTTAAATAATAAGCGGAAGACAGCTAACCGCCTCTCTACCCATCATGCGTGAGCTTCCAATAATAATGGCTTGACATTTTGAGGGCTTCACAGACACCCCTACACAATTAGACCAATCATTGATTGGCTCCAAGTCCCGGTTTACATCCTCTATAGCATCTGTCAAACTTTCTACCTGCGCGGCTGTATACAGCTGAAGATCATCGGCATATAGATGATACGAACACTGAAGACAGCGGGTTATAAAATTTATGAAGACAGAATAACAATGGGAAAAGAATACTGCCTTCGCATTCGATTCGCCTTTGCACTCGGTCAGCCATCACATTAATTTGTATTTTTAGTTTTAGTTAAGTAAAAGTTTATTTTTATTTTTTATTAATATACATCATAACAAGTTACAGATTTTTTTTCGAACTTTTAATTTAATTTTATTATTTGATTACAATAATATACATAATTGCGCTAATAAATAACTTAATAAATAAAATATGTAAAAGCGGCATAAAAGATCCGGTAGGAGTACAGCTCATTCGGCATCGAAAAATTCGTCCACATCGCTGTCAATGGGCAAAATGCCCAGAACGCTGGCAGCATAGTTATAGATAGGTATGTTTTTGGTACAGGTAGGTGAATTCCTTAGAACTCACCTGCGTATTTCTATACAAGAGGAATAAAGGAGCGATAAAGTTTCTTTATTAGATTTATGTATCATCAGCCTTTTAATGTCTCCACTGCTGGGGCACAGCACAGACCTCTCTGTGAGAGGGTCTGGGACGTAATCCGCCATGCGGATCCAAGGCGGGTTGGTGGATGTCTCATGTCATTGAATTTCTAGTTCTAGGACATGCCGGTTTCCTTGAGATGAAATACTTTACACTAAGTAAAGTGCCTGCCTGGGTTTGAACTCACGACCTACAATTTACCACTGGGTCACCACTGCTGTCTCTTATTTATGGATCAGATTGGACATATATGTATATTGAGAAATATTTACGTCTTACGAGAAAATTGCGGAACAAGAAATAATTCAGCAGTAAATTTATATTTTAGGAATAAACTGGCAACATTTCCATTTCCCTGAAAATTTTAAGGCAGAAATGTGGTTTTATTTACTTGATTCGGTTTGTGTACTCCCAAAACTATTTTGAAATGTGGCTGTTTTCAAACAAGGAGGAGAAGTGTATATTCCACAGCGGTGCGGTGACACAGTAGGCAGGTTACGGAAATGAATAGGTAGGAGAAAATAATGTTAACCTCTGATACATGTTACCATCAAACTAAACCGCCTATGATCGATTCTAAGAACATCATACATTTACGTTATGTAAAAGCCTTCCGTAGGTATACAACTGAAATATCGTTGAAACGTTTATGCATTGTTCAATTTGTGTTTTACCCGAAATATGTTTTCTTATCTGTCTATTTAAAAATATTCGATTCATGAACGGCTCGACCGCTTTGATTTTTTTTTTGTTGTTTTCGCAATTGTCAGGAAAATAATTGTGTGAAAGGTTTAAAGGTGCAAAGCCGGGGTGGGTAGCTAGTCAAGAATAAACTAAATGAAACCCAGCACACAATTTTTCACGACGACAACGTGGCGACAGACTCGGTGAGGATCGAATTATACCTGCCTACTAAACGACTGAATACGGCTAGGTAGCCCGCCTGCCTTGTCGGTAGTCCAGGCACGAGAATCCTCTATCAAACTAAATAATTACCTAAAACTAGTTACAGAAGCAAAGTTTACAAAACTCCTCACGTATACACAGTACACTTTCACTTCTAAACTCATAACCCTCTGTTTACAGCGTCGGCCAAAAAATTACAAAGTACAAACGTTGCCCAAATAACTTCACGACAGGAGCCTGAATTAAAAGGGGCAACCGCGCGTGTGCCCAACTTTTTTACCCTTTCCGAGTTCCCAGCACCTGCGTTGCTTAAATTATGTAAATACAATTTAATTCAAAGTCCTTTGTAATCTTTTACTTTAAAATTTTCGGGGAAATTGACTTATTTAGGCATACGAGTTGCTGAGTTTTTTTTCGTGTGATGAGAAAAAGTGTTGTGTTATGTTTTAGGCTGAGTGTTCTCATTGAGTGTGGTGTGTGTTGCATTTTCCTCTTCTTGGTGGTATAACATAAGAATATGTTTATTACTAAAAGTCTTCCATCTTTTTCTTCTTTCAAATCGATTGTTTTGAACTTTTACTTTATATACTGGAATGCCCCAAGTGCCCATACACCTACTATGGAAGACCTGATGAAAGCTACTGACGCTGCAATTAATGTGGTCAGCTTCTGGGCCTGAAGTATTGAGTCTTCCATTGATAAGTCGATTTTCCGTTACGTTGACGATCAAAGTGTGATCATCTCAGTCTTTTAATGTCCCCACTGCTGGGGCACAGGCCTCCTCTCTGTGAGAGGGTGTGGGCCGTAATCCACCACGCGTGGATGCGGATTGGTGGTTGTCACATGTCTTCGAATTTTTGGTTCTAGGACATGTCGGTTTCCTCACAATGTTTTCCATCACCGTTTTTAGAGCAGTGGTGACGAAATAATTTACACAAAGTAAAGCGCCTGCCTGGGTTTGAACTCACGACCTACAACTTGTAAGTCGCGGCCAATACCACTGGGCCACCACTGCTCAAAGTGTGATGACTTCTGTATAAAATACTCTTTGTCTTTTTGGTTTATAACCTTTCATATGAGCTATAAAATAACCCTAACGACATTCTCTAGTATCATTCGCCATTATAAAATAATCCAGCTTGAAAATAAGTTTCTTAAGTGGCTGAAAATTCAAACAAGGTTCATTTTTTACTCTTGAACGCCTGCAATGCAGAACGGAGTTGAATATTTAATTTGAGAGGGATCTCGCTCATTATTGCGAATGGAACGAATTTCATCCTTACGTCTTGTACGTACTTGTAAGATTTATTGAAAATATATTAATCTCAGCTATACTCGACATGTTTCGATACCTATACTTATAAATAAACATGATTTTCGGGTTAAACCAGAAACCAATCTTTGGTCAACCATGAGGAAAAAAACTCAAAAAAAAATTGAAAAGTCGTGCTTTTTGTACCCGACTGCACAACGCAAGGGAGAGTAATGTGTGTATCAGCCTGTCACGGTACGGAGGGTGTGTCTCGTTGCGGGACCGGAGTGGTGGTGTGACACGTAGAGGAGGACGTAGAAGTGACACGCAGAGGAGGACGTAGAGAGGAGTTGAATGAATAATAACACACGACGAGTTAACACATTATATTTGTTATTTACAACAATGGGCTTTATTATAATATTACGAACACATACACTGTGACTAGTTACGTAGGTAATAAAATTTCAACGTAGGAAAAAAATAAGAGGGTAGTCCCAAGTAAAACAATAGAAATTTTGAGCTCTCATATATTTAATTAAAAAAATATTAAAAGTAACTTTTAAATGCAAGAAACGTTATAAAATAGTACATTAACCTCTGGTGCACTCAGTCAGCTCATCAAATCTCCTTGACACCACTTCTCTACACTCTGCAAACACTGCACTTCACTGAAATGGACCTGTACTCCAAATTGTCAAGCACTGTGGAGGAGCTTTCTTCCACATTTGCCTCAAGAATGTCACAGTACGAGGAAGACTTGAAGAATGCCAGTGGTGAGGCTTCACATAAGACAATTGCCAGCCTATCCAGGGACTTCACTGAGTTTAAAACCCTAGTTTGGAAAACGATGAGTTCGCTAAAGTCCCAGATGGAGTTGCTTGTGTTGGGGCTGGATAGGCATGAAATGACATCCCGTGCTAAGGTCCTTCTGCTGCATGGCCTGACTGAGGATAAGGAAGCTGATCCAAGCAAGAAATTCCTTAACATTTTGTCGGAGCGTTTGGAAGTGGTCAACGTCACCTCTAAAGACATAACAGCCTGTCACCGCCTTGGAAGCAACACCAGCAAACCTCGTCCCCTATTAGTTCGATTTGAAAGCCGTATCGTACGGAACGAGGTGTGGCGAAATAAAACCAAGCTGAAAGGCTCCGGTCTGACGCTTTCCGAGTTCCTGACTAAGCCTAGACACGAGATTTTTATGAATGCTCGGAAGCACTTCGGGATACATAAGTGTTGGACGTCTGACGGGAAGATTGTCATCCAGGTTTCCGGGGGATCGCGACGGAAGATTGAGTTTGCTTCGGAATATCGAGAACTTGTGGCTCAGTTTCCCGTTGCTGAACCCTCAGCCGTAACGTCGAAGCCAGTGCCCGATAAGAGAGCTCGCAAGACAGTTAAGTGATGAATCTTCATTGCGGGTCTTCCATTCCTCTATGAGTATAATTATAATAGGTACGGTACTTATAATTTTTATGTTGTATACTGTCGGTCACTCGATATTTTAAGTTTTTTTTTTGTTTGATTATTTACATACTTATGTCAGTAATGTCAATTGACATGTTTGACATTTATAATGTCCCGTGTTTCGTTCGGAAACAGACTACTGTGGATTTATTTTGTTTGGCCTACGGGCTTTTTATCTTTTTAGGAAATTAATTAAAACTAATGTAGCCGGCGAGTGCATCGAGGTTTGAGTGCTAAAATTAATTTTTGAAATTAGATTTTTTATTATTTATTTTTATTAATATTTATATTTAATTATGTCAGATAATCTCGTAGAAAATAGTTTTTTTTCATGCTCATCTTCTTGTGAGTCAGATCAGAGCTTTGCCAGTGCTTTTAGTGATGCCAATTCTCTGAATCTGAATCTTCGAGACTACCTTTCTTCAACATTTTCCAACTGTCGCAAATTTTTTAACGCTGTTCACATAAATGCTCAAAGCATTCCAGCTCATTATTCTGATTTGGTATCGTCCTTCGACTCAGAACTTGTCCACGCTGTCCTTGTATCTGAAACGTTTCTCAAGCCTGCTCTTCCTTCCACGCAGTATTCTCTGCCTGGATACAAAATTGTGCGAAATGACAGAACTGGCAAGGGATGTGGAGGGGTTGCCATTTATCTACGTGGTGATATCAGCTATAAGATTGTTGACCAGTCTCCGAGTGCCTACTCAAAGTTTGCTGAACACCTATTCATTGAAATTAATTTTCATCATACAAAACTACTTTTGGGTGTCTATTATAGTCCCTCTTGCCAAATTGACTACTTTTCCTCCTTCGAAACTAAATTAGAAAATCTTTCATCACTATATGATCATACACTTATTCTCGGAGACTTCAATACTTGTTTGCTCAAGGGAGATTCACGCAGCCGTAAACTCCAATCACTTGCCTCTTCTGTCAATATGCAATTACTTCCGCTAAATGCTACTCATAGAGCCCCTCACTGTACTCCTTCTCTTTTAGATCTAATTCTAGTTTCTGACCCTTACAAAGTAGCCACACATGGACAGCTTCCTGCTCCTTTTTCCTACCATGACCTCATTTACCTTTCCTATAAAATTCGACCTCCTAAACGCAAGGCCAAATTTCTCTTTCTTCGTAGTTTTAAAAACGTTGATTTGGAGCGTTTGAGGGCTGATGCGGGTGGGATTGACTGGTCTTCTGTGTTCACCGGCGAGGATATGGACTCTATGGTGTCAGTTTTCAGCAGGACTATGTTGGATTTGTATGATGCTCATGCTCCCCTTAAAAAGGTGAGAGTCAAACACCTTCCTGCACCATGGCTTTCCCCTGATGTAAAAAATCTGATGGCGAAGCGTGATAAGGCCAAGCGTCTATACAGGAAGCGGCCCACTGAGGAAAACTGGGACCTTTATAAGAAGATGCGAAATCGCTGCAGTCGTTTGTGTAGGAATGCGAAAAGGCGCCACATTCACAACTCAATTGATACCTTAAATCCAACACAAGTATGGCAATTTTTAAAGACTCTTGGTATTGGCAAAGCCTCTAACAAGAGTTCTCTTGATAAAATGGACCTCAATGCACTTAATGCGCACTTTTCTACGTCACCAATTATACTCGATAACGATGTTAAATCTTCGACTCTTAATGATCTTTCCAATCTTCCTTTGCCAGCAAATACTTCTTTCACTTTCCACCCAATTGCTGAGCTAGATATTAAGAAATGTTTCCAATCCATATCCACCAAGGCGGTAGGTGACGATGGCCTACAGCTCCAAATGTTCCTACCTATTTTGAGTGAAATAGTTCCTGTCATCACCCACATTGTAAATTTTTCCCTCTTCAATAACTCCTTTCCTTCAGCGTGGAAGAGGGCTCACGTCCTACCGCTTCCTAAAGTTCAAAATCCTTCCTCACTATCCCAGTTTCGTCCAATATCCATTCTCCCAATCCTCTCCAAAGTTCTCGAGAGCGTTGTTCAGAAGCAACTGTCTTTTTATCTGTCCTCTAATGGCCTGCTGAGTCCTTACCAATCTGGTTTCAGACCTGGCCATAGCACCGTGACAACTCTGGTCAAAATAACTGACGATATAAGACTGGCTATGGAAAACAAATGTCTGACAGTGTTGGTTTTACTGGACTTCAGCAGTGCCTTTAACTCAGTTGACTTTGACATCCTCTTAGGAATTCTTTCCTCCCTTAATGTCTCTGCGCCAGTAATTGAGTGGTTCAAATCTTATCTTCGGGGTCGCTCGCAGTCTGTTCGGTCTGATGAGGGTTCCTCTGAATGGTGTGATTTGGCTGCGGGTGTACCTCAGGGTGGCGTTCTCTCTCCTCTTCTTTTCTCAGTTTTTATAAACGCTATCACTAAGGTCCTAACTTCTAACTATCATCTCTATGCAGACGACTTGCAGTTATACCGTCACTTTAAAGTGGGTGAACTCGCTGGGGCTGTGGATGCCATCAATGATGACCTTGAAAATATCAACAAGTGGGCTAAATCTTTTGGACTCTTACTGAACCCAACTAAGTCGCAAGCGCTCATTATTGGTGGCAGATACATGCTCAGCCTTTTAGATCACCAGTCTCTCCCGCCGGTAGTGTATGATTCGGTGCCCATATTGTACTCAAAAACCGCTAAAAATCTAGGCGTCCATATGGACACTAACCTCTCTTGGGAAGAACATATTGCAGATGTTAGTAAGAGGGTCTTCTATTCTTTTCAGTCTCTTAAACGTCTCCAAAAATTCTTACCATTTCACACTAAGGTCACTCTTGCTCAATCTCTTCTCCTACCGCTAATAGACTATGCGGATGTCTGTTTTCTAGATGCTACGGAGGTACTCCTAAATAAACTCGAGCGACTGCAGAACTTGTGCATCCGCTTCATTTTTGGCCTCCGCAAATACGACCATGTGTCGGAGTTTCGGACCAAATTGAGGTGGCTGACGATTCGGCGTCGGCGAGATACCCATACCCTATCTCTTCTCTATACTATCCTGCACAATCCTTTTTCTCCTCAATACCTTCGTGAACGGTTTGAGTACTTCATCCCGAGGGGTGAACCCTGTCGCACTGTCAATTCTCTTCTCTTTCGTACTCCGCGTCACACTTCCAGCCGCTATAATGGCTCCTTTTCTGTTACTGCAGTGCGTCTCTGGAACTCTCTCCCACACTCACTACGCGACAGTCCTTCTCTAGATGTCTTCAAGAAGAAAATCAAAGAGCACTTCCTTTCAAATTGACATAGTGTTAGTATATATTGTATTTATTAGTATGTAGGTATAATATACATTTGGAATTATTTATGTAGGTTTATATGTTTTGTGCACTGGATCCTACCCTCAAATGTGATCTCTCTCTATCACTCAAAGGTTTGCTGGGAGAAAACTCAACATTGAGTTAAGCTCGCCTTTGTACATGCATTGTGTAACCACTAAGTACTATGTGAAATTTTTGGTGTACAATAAAGAATTATGAATTATGAAAAATTGTATTAATGTCAGTTACCAGTTTCCTGGAATTATGTTCCAGGAAACTGGTAACTGACACTTGAAGAGTCAAAAAATGATAATGAGGAGCTTCTAGTAGCTCGGCTGCAGAATTAGAACTGATCTTTTAATATCAAAACAGAGACTTGACAGAGAAAACTAAGTAATTTTGAATTTGAAATTAAAAAATGGTAGCAAAGAACGTAATTTTGGAATAGAGGTCAAAAAATAAACAAGGCTTTAACACTGCCTTGTTACAAGCCTTTGTATGTATGTAGGTATGTATGTATGTTTGTTCCTATGTGGCGCTTTAGAGACCAAACACGTGGACTGATTTTGATAGTTCTTACGTCAATTGATTTGTCTTAATCTCGCGAGTGCTACTAAAACATGACAGTAATCAAAATACAATATGGCGACAACCAGACGCCATATTGTGAAAAAGAAAAAAACTAAAGTTGACGAACTATATTAAGTCAGGTATCAAGGTCAAAACAAAGGGTTAGAGAAGGCGATATCAGAAAAAAAAAAAAAAATGAATATTTAAAAAAAACCCGACTGTAAAAAACAACTAAAAATTTACAAACAATTTTTTAGTTTTACGAAGCGACAGAAGAGTTAGTTTCCCAATTTCAAATTTCTATTTTAGAAACTGGTTTAAACTACACATACTCCTGGGAGTAAGTGTAGTTTAATGTCAGTAATAATTTCGGTTTTTTTTTCATTTGGTATAGACACTACCGGATATCTCGATCCCAATGATGCCACACCACATGAGACCATTGAATGATTGAAAAAACAATAAACTTTATGTTCATAGTAAATTAATCGATTCTGTGACAATGCTGTACTTATCGATTTTTATGTATTCAAAAAGGTAAGAAATTACAATTTTTCGTTTCCCAATTTTTTAGGGTCGGTTTTGTGCCTACCACTGTTTTTAGGGTTCCGTATCCGAATGGTCCAAACGGACCCCTGTTGCTGTGACTCACGTGTCCGTCTATCCGTCTGTCCGTCGTCTGCCACAAAATTTTGTTCCGAAGATTTTTTTAACTTCCCATTGACCTAAGAACTTGAAATTCGGTGATAATGTTTATTATTACGTATGTTAATGGTTAGGTTTAAATTACGTGAGTCGATATGGCACGCGTGAGTGCCATCGGGGCTCAACGGTATGAAAAAAACCGGCCAAGTGCGAGTCAAACTCGCGCATGAAGGGTTCCGTACCAATAACAATATAAACGGCAAAAAAATCATGTCGTTGTATGGGAGCCCCCTTAAATATTTATTTTATTCTGTTTTTTAGTATTTTTAGTGGCAACAGAAATACATCATCTGTGAAAATTTCAACTGTCTAACTATCAAGGTTATACAGCCTCGTGACAGACAGACAGACGGTCGGACAGCGAAGTCTTCGTAATAGGGTACAATTTTACCTTTTGGGTACGGAACCCTAAAAATATGGCATGCCTGTGTGCCATCGGGTGTAACGGGGGAGAATATTTTAAACACCGCTTCATAGAATTATCTTTAAAAGTCGAAACTTCTGGAATTAATTTGTTAATTTTACGTCAAAAGTTTAGCCATATCTGTGCAAAGAGTTACTTTTATTAAAAATTCAATTAAACTATTGAATATTCTAATTTATCGGCGGCCTATTTATACTTACTAACCAGACTCGGCGTACCCCTGCGTGTTTCCACTGCGAGGATCGCCCAGAGGACACGGTGGAGCATACGGTGGAGGTTTGCCCCGCTTGGGCAGAACACCGCCGTGTCCTCGTGGATGCGATAGGCGGCAGCGACCTCTCGCGCCGTGCCCTGGTTCAGGCCATGGTACGGAGCGAGAGGGAATGGGGGCCTGTCTCCTCCTTCTGCGAAGCAGTAATGCTCGCGAAGAGGGAGGCGGCACACGTTAGGGAGACTCAACAAAGGCAGAGTCGCCCTAGCGCCCTCAGCAGCAGCCGCCGCAGGAGACGCCAGGGGCTGCGAGACGATCTCCGGCCACCGTAGACCCGGGCCTGCGGACGGCGAGTAGTGGGTAACTCGCAGTCCGATCAGCACCAGGCCCGAGAGTCGACGGCGCGTAGTGTTCCACGCGCGCCTCAAAGAGTTGTCAGCAAAGGACGGGGCCTGCCACGGCCAATGCCTGCCCGGGGGTTGAGGATAAATTCGAAAGAGTTACCTCGCCTCCGGGCGCGTAGGGCAGGGAGGAACAGGGGTGGATTTTAGTCAGTAAGAGTCTGACACGCCCTTCCGCTCCACCCTAGAGCGGAAGAAGTCATAAGATGATTTCCCACCCCCCCAAAAAAAAAAAAAAAACCAGACTCTGCGTGTCATCACACTAATATTTTATAGGCGAAAGTTTATATGCTACTATGTGTACATGTTTGTTACTCCTTCACGCTTAAATAGCTGAACGGATTTGGATGAAATTTGGTACCAAGATACCTTATATCCTGGATTATTAATAGGCAATTAACTTATAAAGGTAAGAAGTTCATATTTCACGTGGACGTAGCCGCAGGCAGCAGCTTGTTGATCATAAAGAAGCATTCATTCCTATTTGAGTTTTTCCATCTACTTTTGGTTATTATTAGGCAATATTTAAAAGCTCAATTTGAGTTTTTTGTTGAAAATCGACATAGAACCAAACTTCCTGTTTTTTTCTTCCTAAAGAGCTATTAATTGTGGCAATGCAGTGTTCTGGGCAGCAATGTGGAAGAATTTTTCGATGCCCAATGAGTTCTACGCCTCCCATTTTTATGTGGTTTGTACTTTATTTAATTTTAATAGCTTGCATAGATATACTTTGTAATTTACTGTAATAGTTTGTATATATCTGCAAATAATAAGTCATATGTTACTTGGGGTCGACGTAACACGCTGTCTGTGTACCTTCCATTCTCCGATATCAACCGTCACGCTATTATATTGACCTAGAATATAGCACAGCAAAAAATATTATTTATAAACACCCAACCCACCCACAGACATTAACCTATTTCCCCAACATAAAAAATGAAATGCATCAAAAATAAAATTAAAAAAATGTCATACCGCACGCGTTTTTAGACTTTCATACTTTCATGCTCTCAATATTGCAGTATGATGAAAATGCCAGGCCTCGGAAAGTATTCGGAGTTTTCTGGTAATATCACAGGCCTCTCACTGTCGTATCATGTACTCGCGTTATTATAAACATACGTGGAATCGTGTCATTTTATTTGCACAAGTGTATAGAGGCTGGGAATGTAATATTTTTTAGATTGTTTTGGGGGACGGATGGGGCAGTCGTCCAGTGGTTTGCGATAGATTTATGTAAGCTATAATAATGTAAAAGAAAAACGACCATTTTGGTCTTTATCTTTAGACATTGGTGTTGATTCTGTTGTGCACAAACTAAACTTAATTTAGGCTATTGCTATCTTTTTCTCTCTAATAAAACAAGAAAGAGACGGACGTAAATTAGAGTTGTCAAATTTAGTTTGCACTAATATTTTCATACAAATTAAGGGTACACGTAAAAACATGTCGTCTCAAAACACGGCGAAGCGCAAGGCGTAAACTAGTTTGACATCTCTAATGGCTCAATTACACCTTCCGATTTCAAGGGACCCAATTTAGGAAACAGGAAGGTGTCCTTTTCTCGCACTGCCTTATTGTAAAAGATAGCAATTCTCTAATTTTAGTTTAGTTATTGAACAAGAGAATCTGCATCATTATTTTATAAACTTACATAGTTTTCTATTATAAATATACATAAACTTTCATTATCAGGTTTTTAAATGTATGGGAAGTTGGCATAGTTCTTTATAGCCTATGACACTCACAAATAATGTGTGTGGCTTTCTATTGGTAAAAGAATTTTCAAAATTGGTTCAGTAGATCCAGAGATTACTCCCTACAACCTTACAAACTTTACCTCTTCATAATATGAATATAGATTAGTCAAACAGAAGTGCATCCGAATGAAATAATGGTGATTATAAAAAAACACTTTGATGGCGTCCTGCATAGAAGAGACCTGTGTCCCTGCTGTGGCTACGTTATGGATATTATCTTATACCTATAACGTACTTATTTATTTATTTGAGTAACAACTAGCATTACAGACTCACTGGGCCTAATGCAATAGAGTACTCTTAAGGACCAGAAGCGGTTATTATTTAAATGAAAATAAATGACTAATCAACCAAGAAAGTTTTATTTCTTAAAAACGTTTTACAATAACAAGTACGTTCCTACTTCTACAATATTATAAACACGATCCTTAAATAACATTATAACGACTCTAAAATACGTCTGTTGCGTCCGGGAGCCAAACGAAGAAGAGAGCATTGACAGCGCGCCATGCCTTTTTATACACTTCCACTCGTTCCGGGTAGGTTGAAAGGGGAATATCTAACAGTACAATAATTTTAACATCTTGACATATAAACTACCTTGTAATATTCATTTTTCTTTGGAACATCTTTCTTAAACTAGCAATTTTATTCATATTATAGCTTTATCATATCTTTTCTTAGCTTTATTTCAATCTTCTGTGTAAGTACAGAAAATGTGTTGCTTCCAGAGCAACACATTTTCTATTTAAGGCGCAGTTATACGACTTCTAATGGTTGTCCATTGAAAATCACCTCTAAACGACTAGTCTTATTTCTTTTAAAAAATTATATGTTACTCTAGATAATTTTCGTCGCAAATGTAATTAATTTGTAAAGTTATATCTAACGCGGATAAAAATTGAGAATCACGCAAAAACTATGACGCATATTTTTATAAAACCTTCATCATTTTAAAGATCATTTAATTATTTACATTTTAGTATACGTGTTTTAGTATACTCCCTGTTGTTTTATGTATAATGAATTAATAATGCGTCTAATTTCGGACAGCGCTCCTTGATAGGCGAGTCCTATTACTGGGTACACAGAACACGCAAGCTAACCACTCAAGGTTTTGGCAGTTAAAAGCACCTTAAGAAAATCACACAAACAAAATTCTCAATGGGAAATTGCTTTTGATTTTTGCCGTTGGTTTCACAATTTTTATCGTTCCGTCACTATCCGCTCGCGTATTAACTGGACAGTAAACCTGAGCTGAACTACATACTACTCGTAAAATAGTTTCCATTCAGCGCTAGATCGACTGACGTTTCGATGTTTCGGCCGTCCCGATCCGGATTTGAAAATTTGAATGAATAAAAAATCGTATCGGCGACTCGTATTTTTCGTTTTCAATTTTATAAGTCCTTACCTTATTGTTTTCATTCGTATTCCAGTGCGGCACTCGATATTGGTTTGTTTGAATAGAGCTGTCGATTTTTTGGATGGATAGAACATTTTTAGGGCCAGAGTTTAGTGATGTATAAATACATATATCGTCGCTTACCATCGGGTGAGATAATGGTCAAACGCGTGCCTGTCAAGAATAAAAAAAATGCACTGAGTACTATTTTACGTATTTTAGTGATGTACTCGTATATCTGCACTGAGTACCATTTTACTTATTCTATTTAGCAGCGGCGCGGCAGCGTCGTCGTCGTTTTGCTGGTCTATAATTGCATCAGACCGCAAAAAGTGGAAAGAGAGAAGGCAGGCTTTTGATCTGCATTTAGACAACACTGGTTTAAAATAAATACATAATAAAACACACACGCACACACTATACATACTTCATGTCACTCTCTTCTATGCTTATTGTTTTATCTGTGTACTTCGTAATTGGCGTATTGTTTAGAATTATCCAATTTATGTTTACTTATTGTCAGCTATGAAGCTACCTTTTATAAATAAATAAATAAATAATTTGGCTTGTCTACCTAGATTATAATATTTAGTAGATACTCATAAAGACTCAGAATATAAAACAGAAATTATCATTCGACAGAGTATGCAATATGCTTTATTTCATGTATGCCTATCCTGTAAAACACATACCAGTCCAATCAATCACTTACCATCCGTGTCAAAATACGAGTATACCAAAGAAATGACCCTATAATATTCGCCGGTCGCAATTATTCAAAGCGGAACGATCTCATGATGAGAACGAGAGTACTCAATAATTTCACGATATTATTCCGGACAGCCATCATCTATCATTTACATCATTGATCGACAAAGAGCTCTTTTGAGCGCTGATGTTGAAATCGAAATGACTTTTACGCATTGCGGATGTATGTTCGAGGTACTTCCGTACTTGTATCCTCTCCAAATGACGTGTGATGGTTCATTGGGAGCAAAAGGATTCACATAATTATCACGGTATTTTTATACATGACAGAGTGAGTAGGGTACAAAGGTTCGACAATTGGTGCTTCAATCTTTTTCTTCGTTCTGTCACTGACATACTTGTTATTGTACTTGTTCAGATCTTTTTTGATGTGTAACATCTTTCCTCTCGCTTGCCTGCAATCTGCGGGAGTGATTTCGTGAAATGGGACGGAAGTGTGTAACAGGAAGCCGGGGAAGCGTGTGCTATTTTATTTGACCAATGAGCGCTCGGTATTTGATGAGCGTGCGGTGATAGAATTGGCCGTCAGATGGCAACGCGCGTACGATAAGTCTGCGTGCGGTTGAAATCAAAACTAAACGTTTTAATTTGATTATTCAGGATATAAAGTTAATGTTGCTTATTACCAAGGTGAGATGTCAAAATGTTACACAACATAATTACTCGACTACTATAAGGCACGCTCGTTTTTTTTGTGAATGGGAAATCATTAGATGATTTCTGCCGCTCTGAGTGGAGCGGCAGAAGTCCGACTAAAAAAAAACCCACGCGTGTTTCTTCAGTTGCTTCTTCAGATCTGGAAATTTATAAGAGAAATTCTCTGAAATCTCTCTAGTCAGTCACTCTCGAATTGATAAGGCATGGTTTAATAGAGTTTTAAAGAAAGATTTAATATAAGATTGGATCCTTGACTGCTAGCGTTACTGTTGGGTATGAGCTCCTGTCAGTCAGTTCGGGCAGGGGTCCTTCGGGGATTCTCAGTAGGAGTCTGGACTTGCGTGCTCAGTATATGACAATAGGTTTGCTCCCTATTACATGGCAATTAAAAATACGACGAAATGTAACAAATATTAGCAATTACGTTACGATTTCAGGAGGTAGAAACATGTTGCATAATTACAGTTTATCACTTGTGGCTTCGAACCACAGCTCTTTGATAGATTCTGCCTTTGCACGTGTAAGCAGGGCACACCAGTTATGTGTACTTGATTTTTTGTGTGTTTTTTTTCGTTTTTTATGGCATAATGGAGTGTGCTAGCTAACAAGTGGCTAATAATTTAGTTTAATTATTATATTTTGGACGATATATCTTTATTTTTCTGTTTTACTTAAGTTACGTACAAATATATTAAAATTGTTGCATAAAATATAGATTCAAGTTCTTCAAACTTAACAGACAGATGTGTTGCTGAGGAGTTTGTTGCGCCACTTCTTCTTCACAGCTAAACCACTAGGTAGTGGTGACGGGCAGGCGTTTTTGGGGGACTGTCTTTATGTAGAACTTTGATGTTCAAAAATTGCTGGCTCTTAGCCAAGTTTGAATAAATAACTTTTGATTTTGACAAAAGGGTTACTCTTTTATTTTATTTTTTTTACACTACCATAATTCATGTTGTATGCATGTCAGTTCTCAGACAGTTAGAAATTTTTCGATCTTTATTTTCTTGCTTCAAATTAGGAAAATAGTTCTACCTTCTTAGAATATCTAACTATACCTGCTGAAAAAGTAATTAATACCTACGTACAGTTTCAGTTTAAAATTAAATGAGAAAAAATACAGTAAGTACCAAAAAATACTTTACTTCAGACAAGTTACTTATAAGTGACATTAAAATAGTTCAAATTCAAAGCATTTGTTCCAAATAAACCATTTACACTTTTGAATTGTCAAGTCGGTCAGTCAGAAAGATGAAGTTAAGATCAAGATAAAGATCTCTATGGAGAAGAACGTGCAAGAAACTCCATGGACACTCTTTTAAACCATGTTATCTATTACAAGTCCTGGTTACATATATCATGTTGCTTCTAATATATGAGAACAATATTAATAATAAAATAAACATTAAAAAAAATAAAGATTACGATAAGAGTTTACCAGTCTCAACTGACGGCGCCCGTTTACGAACATGACGCGTGGATCAGCACATCTCAGCTCAACCGTTTTGAAGGGAACCGAATGACCCACACAGGCGCCTCTATCAGCGAGACATTTGAGTGAGCATGACAAACACTCAACTGCCATGCTCTTACGACTTATGGCGACTTATACGGTGTATACAATCACCACAGTACTCACATTTCCAAAATTAACTCAAAACTATCTACAACAAACAATACATACGAACACATTGTGTCAGTTTAAATAGCATAATTTTGAACAAAAGTTTAAGCACAAAGCCACGTTATTTGTTTTAGGATCAAAGCCATTCAAAAACATACTGGTTTCAACACAGTGAAAAGAAAATTTACACTATTTAAGAACCCCGGGGCTCTTAGAAGTAGAGCTCCTTTAAAATTTATCAAAACAACCTACGCTTAAGCACTTTGTATCCAGACGCCTACGTAGATTATGTGTAGAAAAGAGAAGACAGTAGGTTAGTTCAAGTCAGGATCGTGAGAGGGCTGCAGAAAGCTAAAACGTCATCTGTGTACATTATGTTTATTGTTTTTGTTCAAATCAATTCATAATTGGCAAAATAATCACGTGGCATAGAAAAAAATAAGAAAAAAAAACATACAGTCGAATATTGAGAACTTCCTCCTTTTCGCAATGTGTTAGTTTGAAGTGGTTAAAAATGTTAAGCTCTATAGCATTCTGCTTTGAGCTACCCTTTTAAGTTCTAAGATTTAAGGGGGATGATTTGTCAATCAATCACAATGGAATTAGTTAAGAATATTGTTAGCAAGAGAACCAAGGTAACCGACATAGCCCGATAATCGCCAAACTGAAGTGGGAGTGGCAGGGCACATTGCTCATAAACAGATGGGGCTGAAAAGTTCTGGAATGGCGACTGCGTATCGAAAGACGCAGCGTGGACCGATAACCTAGTGAGGGTCGTAGAAATTCGATGTCTGCGAGACGCACAAAACCGGTCATTGTGGCGACATTTGGGGGACGCCTATGTTGAGCAGTGGACGTCTTTTGTCTGAAATGATGATGATGATGAAGAATAGGTATTGTGCATTAACAATTTTACAAAAACCGTGAGACTACCGTTTCTCCTCTTTACAGTTTAGCCATCTCTTAAATGCGAGCTCAGGGTTAATTATTATACCTAATCATACCTAATACTGATGTTTTATGAACAAAATAAATTAGGTAACGACTAACATCGCATCATGGCTTGTCCAGTCTCAAGTTCAATGTCCAGCCGACGGCCGTGTGTTCCTTGTTCGTGGTATTTCAGCTAGACATTTTGTTGGTTTTGCTGTGTTGTTTTTGTCCTATATCCTGTGTCCTATGTGCAATGTCCTATGTCCTACGTCTTATGTTCGTATACGTTTTTTGATTCATGAGTCATAATCATAACTGAATCAAACAACCAAAAGAGTTATTGCAATAATCAGTATTTTGTGATCGTTTTTTTATTTTGATACCTGGCTACTGCTGACTGCTATTCATATAAACTTGATGTCATTATCGAGTGGCCTATGACGAAACTATGGGCGTAAAATATTTAAATAATAGAAATAAAATTTGTTCTTGAAGAACGGGCAAGTTGGTCTACCTACTCAACATACATTTCTTAAACTTTGTTTTTTATTTGACCGCAAATGTATAGCTCATTAGGTTCTTTGTGTAAATATCAAAAATAATAGCAGGAAAGGGTTTCTCCTCTCTATAGCAGTTCGACAGGGTGTTGCTAGGGATAGAGCCAGTAGGCAGGCAGGATTAAATTCCGATAGAAGCGCAACTCCTGCAGGTGTATTCGCTAACTCAGTTGACATCAATTTGATAGGCACTATGCAGTACATTGCTCGGTGGTTTGATGGCACTACGGATTTCCTATGCGTCAAAGCAGCAATGTACGGCAAAGTGCCTATCAAATTGATGTCAACTGAGTTAGCGAATACGCCTGCTGTACCTTACGATAGCGGCGACGTCACTTAACACATTTTAGACATTATTCACACGAGGTAAGTTCTGGTTGTTAGAAGTACTTATAAGTACTTAAGTTATCATTTTGATTATAAAAATAATCTTTACCCTGTTACACTCTTTAATTTAATAATAATCGTTAAGTAGGCAATTAGTTTAAGCTCCATTCTGGGTAGGAATTTTGGGTTATGAGTGTTAGTAGCTTTAATGTTTCATTTATCATAAAATGTCATGCTTAATTTATAGATTTATTATTTACTCAGCGCAGAATGTCCCTGATGCTCACATTTATTTTAACATTTAAGTTTTGAGTCATAAATCTCCTCAGATTGAAATATTGTAATTTTTTGACAAATACTATCTGTTCTTCCGTGGGGTGGGGACCTGGTGATTTGTGTTCGGAATCCAGTGAATACGCACAAGTGAAAACAATGGCAGTATCCAACAGTCCGGTAAAACAAGCGCAAGTCTAAAATGAATAATACGTAAAACACACAGTACACAACGATAAACAAAGATCAACTGCAAGGCCTGTGAACCCTGTCGATCTGCTATAGAGAGGAGAAACCATTTACTGCTATTATTTTCGGCAGTGATGTTCAAGCAATGTTCTTTTCATTGATATATGGTTCATTGGTGTTGAGTAGGTAGACCAAGGTTCACATATTTTTGCCCATTCACCTTTCACTCTTGTGTTACAGATCAACTTTAGCTTCTGGACTACTTTTTACATTAAAACACGGTTCCGTTTAAGTTTTGAAGAGCCAAGAACCCTTTAGACATTCTGTTCAATCAAAGCAAGACCTTTTCATCTCGATTCATCTCACGCCAACTACTTTCGGACTATTGATATCGTTCGATTGATATTTTATGAACTGGCATTTGATGCCTGCGTGGGAGACCGCTTAGGGGCCCAGGTATAACTACTCAAATATCACTATCCGATTCCCCTGCGCAATCTGGAGTGATTTTAACAATTCTGTTTCTAGAAATAACATCGGCACTTAATTGAAGTAATATGTGATTGGGTAAGATGTGTACTTTTTGTGGCTATTTTTAATAATCACACAATGTACCTACTTTAATTTTTATTCTTTTAATTGATTTGGTAAAGCAAAAAAAAATATATTTCATCAGATCAATTATATTTTTTTTTGTTAGCAGGAATCATCCCTTCATGTATAGGTTGTGTATTAAAGAAATGATAACTTTAAGAGGTTTGCTGTTTCGTCATAGCTCTGAATGTGTAACGAGCCATAATATACCCTACTCTTATATTCATGACAAGTAGTTGTTGTTCGTGTACCAATGTTGCTCTATATCAGATTTTTTTTTGTGGTTGGGAAATCATCCAATGACTTCTCCCGCTCTTGGTAGAGCGGGAGGGCCTGTCAGACTTTTACTGACTAAAACCGACCCCTGTTCCTTCAGTGGCCTGAGTGTCCAGGAGCGCGGTAACTCTGTATCGAATTTATCCGCTACCCCTGGGCAGGAAAATATAATATACCTAAAGTTTTTATTTAACCCTAATCCAGCGCCAAATACTATAGCCACAAAAAGTTCACAAAGTACGAGTAGGTACATATATATTTTTCACGTTAGTACATGGCTCGTTTGTTTGAGCTGTCGGTTTATGCAGTAGGCTAGAACGGGCGCGAGGATTATATGGTCGGGCTACTCCGGGTAGAGGGTTACAGTGACGTCACAAATTTTAGTTGATACGTTTTTGTTTGGACTTGAATTTAATTGAAAGGATTTTTGATGAAATGGTGTGTAGTTTTACAAACTGTAGGTCGTGGGTCCAAACCTATGCAGACACTTTACTTTGTGTAAATTATTTCATCACCATGTTTATAGCTTACTTAATTTTAAACTGATTCGTTAAATTCTTTCTTTTTTTCGCTTTTTGTCACAGTTACTTTTTGATACAAATAATAATGAAAAATAATAAACTTTTTTTTACAAAAAATCAAAATAGGTGTTCGTATTTCGTTTCTTTGCTATTTCACACCGATTTCCAAAATCAAAAATATTTTACAATTTCTAGTGTATTTATGTTTTGGAAGTCGGTTGAAATTTTTTGTAAAAAAGATTTAATTTTTTTAGTTTTTGTAAGTACTCCAGAACTAAAAGTAAATATTAAAGTTATGCCCGAATTGATAACCATAATAACACGGAATTTAAACATTATTGAAGGAAACCGTCATCTGTGTATATTTTGTATTTTATTTTTTTAAGTACTGAATCAATTTCGATAAAATTTATATGGGACTACCTCAGGAGTATACTCTTTCGAATAAAAAAAGAATTTTGAAAATCGATCTTCAAGAAAGAGAACATACATAAAAAAAGCTTAGACTCGTCGAAAACATTGAACTTCAAACCTTCTTTGAAGTCGGTTAAAAAGGTGCCATTTACCCTATTAAGGAAACTGTCTATTAATTACAAAACCTTAGTTTTCATTGTCTGTTTTTTTGATCCAAGAGTTGGTAATTTGGAAGGTTAACAAAAACCAAGAGCAAGTCAGACTTGCACGCAAAAGTTTCCAAACAAATCATATCTTTTTTAACCGACGAAAAAATAGGAGGAGGTTCTCAATTCGACCGTATATATATTTTTCATTTTTTTTTTTAGACAGTATACTTCTTATAGGTTTTCCTGTAATTCATAACTACATTTAGATTTTTTTTCAAAATAATTTTTATTAGTTTCGGAGATAAGGGGAACCGGAAACGAAAGGTCAATGGTAATTTTTCATCTATTTTCTTAAATAACTTATAAAATATATATTTTAAAATTACGAAAAAAAATGTTTGAAACCTTTACAATATGCCTTTCATTTGATATGTAGCGGGGTACAGTTAAGAAGAGAGCTTTTTTTTAAATTTTCCGATATGCACCTCAAAAGTGATCCTCATATTCCTAAACCAGTTCGTCACGTCACGCCACTCCGTGTTTGGGTCACGAATATTCACCAAATTTCAGCTTAATCAGTCCAGTAGATTCGGAGCAAATTGACTGTGACAGACAGACAGACACACGAGTGATCACACAAGGGTTCCGTTTTCGTTCCCGAACCCGTTTTGGAACCCGAAAAAAGAGTCACATTGGTTTGAACTCGTAACCATGTCAACTATATTTAAAACATTTTCAGTAAACATCAAAAGCCGTTTATTTTATAATAGATTTTGCACTGTATGATCCAGTTAACGTTTTCATTCGTTTTTTTACTGCAAATGACTGTAAAACTCATATTTTAAATTAACTTTTGCTCGCATATCGTATGCACGTTTAAGTGTAATGTTCAAAATGTGGTTTTTAGTATTGTTTCATTTTCTCCGTTATGTGATAGATATGCTGAGTTTCAAGTGAGATTATTTCTCGCAATGATACTTAAGTATGTAGGTACTTACAAATTCTCAGTACGTTTTTTAATTACGACATATTTGCTATATTTCTCATATATTTCTCCCCCTTAGGTTCCCCCTGCAACGATCGGACTCAAGTGGTAGTCTCAACTCTAAGAGACCAGCAACCGAAAACGTGGATGATTGGCGTACGCCAAAGCGGCCAGCTGTTGCCAAGCACGCAAAGTTCGATAGTACCCGAGACATTCCAACGCAGAACAAATTTCAAGACCTCCCAGTAGATGGAATCGCCAAAACTTCTGGTAATGAACTATACCTGAAAGCTACCGCTAGAGTCAAGAAGACCGGTCATATTCCACCTATTATCCTGGATATGAAGAGTGACTGGACCCATGAAGCTATAAAGGAAAAAATAGCGCAATTAACTAAATGTTTTCACCTCCAATACAGAAATGGAGGCAAGGTAGCCATTTTATGCCACACCCCTGATGGCCACAAGGCGGTTAAAGATGGTCTACGTCGTCAGAATGCCTCATTTATAACCTTCACCCGAAAGGACGAAAAAGTACCTAAGTCGGTAATTCATGGTCTCCCGGCTTATGTTGAGGAAGAACTACCTGAGGAGCTAGAAAAACTTGGCTTCGCTGGAGCTTCAGTGAAACCCCTCAAATCGCGCAATGGGTTGGTCAATCCCTGTCCTCCCTTTCTAGTGCAATTACAAGCAGGAGCTGATATAACGAAGTTTCGGCAAATAAAGTACCTGTGTAGCTGTGTGATAACCATTCACAGATTCAAGCCAAACCGTTCTCATGGCACGCAATGCTTTCGCTGCCAAGAGTTCGGCCATGCATCACTCAACTGCAACAAGGCCCCTCGCTGCGTGAAGTGTGTTGCTCCTCATGCAACTGCTGATTGTACAAAGACTAACCGAGCCGAGCCTGCTCATTGCTGTAATTGCAATGAAGCTCACCCAGCAAACTACAAAAAGTGCAGTATACGAATGAATGGCGTATCTTGAAAGTATCGAGAAGAAGAAGGCTGTAAAGCGTAAACCCGTACCTTCAATGATGCCTCCGAAATCATTGCCTGCGGCGATTCCTCCAAGTATGATGTTTCGGTCAGCACCAACGTGGCCTACTGTAGGAACTACCAACGTGGCGCCGGTAATAAATCAAACTCCGATTGATCATCTTACGACTGAGCTCAGTGATGAGACCACAAAAGATATGTTCGAAATATTACTAGCTTTAAGAAATATTAAATCCCAATTTGCTGCTTGCACGTCCTGGTTGGATAAGGTCATGCTTGTACTCACTCATCTTGGTAAATATGTTTAATTCCGCTGAACTCCGCCTATTATCCTGGAACTCCGATGGAGTACGTGTAAAGATGAATGAACTACTTGATTTGGCGGTAAGCGTTTTGCCTGTCGATATTATTGGTATTTGCGAAACTAGACTAACCTCAAACTTATCTTTAAACACACCTGGTTTCACCTGCTACCGCCAAGATAAACATCACTCTGGCCGCGGGCAGGGAGTTGCTTTGCTTGTAAGAAATGATCTAGATCATTCGGTTCTAACTGTTCCTAACACTATTAACATTGAAGCTGTCGGTATAGCTGTTAAAATATCAGGGGTCGAACATATTGTATTATCCATTTACCAGTCACCCAACCTACCAATGCTTCGCTATGACCTTGAGTTACTGTTTGGCTTGGGTTCCCATGTTATCATCATGGGAGACTTTAATGCCAACCACTCACACTGGCTCAGTAGTTACACAAACACGCGAGGCAGAACTCTTTTTAACCACATGCTCGAATCCGACTACGTTATACACAGTCCTAGTTTACCTACTCAAGTCAATTACTGCCCCAATCGCAGACCAACGAGCCCCGACCTGGTGCTGTCTTTGAATGTAAGCTATGTGAGTGAAGTCGAAACGATAATAGCCTTATCATCTAACCATTAACCCTTATTCTTTACCATTGGAGGTACATTGTGTCGCAAGGCCAAAACTCGGCACTTTAAATTTAACTGCGCAAATTGGAGTAAGTATCGTTTCCACCTCAATAAAAACATTATGCTTAGTTCTAAGACTTTCAAAACTGAACAAGAAATTGATTCTGCTATTGTTCATTTGCAACAATGTATTATCGATGCTAGAGACTCCTCCATACCGTCTACGACTGCTATATTTAGCGAAACCCCTACCAAACTTCCTCGGTACATTAAAGGTTTAATCCGCTACAAAAATTATTTGCGTCGTATTGAGCAGAGACTGCCTAGTGGTTACCTTAGAAGACTCAACCGTAGTTACATAAACATGCTTCAAACGTACATAAATTTAAATATTCAAAATTATCTCGACAACGTATGGAATTCTAAACTGGCTAAGGTTGATAACCCCAGCCAAGATATCTGGCGACTGACTAAATCCCTCAAGCCTAGATCTTCTAGTATACCCCCCCTTAAAATGTCAGATGGGTCACTAACAGCTAGCACGACTGAGCAATGTAACGCCTTGGCAAATGCGTTTAGCGCCAATATGAGCCTTACCACAAACTGGTCTTGCGACCCCGTACTCCAAGAAGAGGTATCAAATTCCATGTCAGTAATAAATAATTATAACTTCACTTCCGATTTTATAAAGCCTGTAAAGCCATTTGAGATTCGTAAAAGACTGACAAAGCTTAAAACCCGAAAATCTGCTAGTCATGACGGGATCCACAACTTACTCTTGAAGAACTTGCCACAGAAAGCGATAGTTTACGTTACTAAAATTTTCAATGGTTGTTTTAGTCTAGGCTATTTTCCGAACATCTGGAAAAAAGCTAAAATAATACCACTTAAGAAACCCGGGAAAAATAGTACCTTACCTGTAAATTACCGTCCGATAAGCCTGTTACCTTCTGTTGGCAAACTTTTTGAGTCTGTAATCTATACTAGACTATTAGGTGCCACTGAGCAGTTTCTGATCCAGGAACAGTTTGGGTTTCGTGCCACTCACTCGACTACTCAACAGCTAGCCAGGGTGACTGAACACATATCCCATCACTTAAATCTCAGGCAATCCACCGGTATGTTCCTGCTGGATATCGAAAAAGCTTTTGATACCGTCTGGCACGAAGGCCTGTTACACAAGTTACTCACTCTGGGGGTGCCCATGCCTCTCATTAAACTTATTCAATCATACCTTGCGGATCGAAAATTCCAGGTTTACATCGGGGAATCCACTTCATTACCCCAAAACATCCTGGCTGGCGTTCCGCAAGGCTCGATTGTTGGGCCCTATTTATTTCTCCTATTCCTAAATGATATCCCTATCCAACCTCGAACAAAATTGGCTTGCTATGCTGACGATACTGCTTCGTATACCTCTTCGGATGATACGGATTTGATCATAGGTCGCCTACAATACTCTATCGACTTACTTCTTGACTATTTCAAGAAATGGAAACTCAAAATAAATGAGGGTAAGACGGAAGCAATACTTTTCTCTCGTGCTAGGCACTCCCCTATAAGAACTTTAAAAATTGCAGGTCATACGGTACCGTGGAAAACTAGTGTGCGTTATCTTGGAATAAATATGGATAGTCGACTTAATTGGTCCAAACATATTTCTAATTTACGTGTGAAGGGCGCCCAAGCACTTGGCGCCTTAAACCCTATACTAAATCGAAAATCAAAATTAAGTAGCAGCACTAAATTAAGGATCTATACTACACTAATCCGCCCGTGTATAACGTACGCCTGTCCTGTTTGGAGTAGCACGTGTCTCTCTAATCATCAACTGCTGCAAGTTATACAAAATAAAGCTTTAAAAATCTCTTACAAAACTAAATTTAAAACAAACTTAAAAAAATTACATAAACAAATTAAACTTCCTCTACTTTTCAATTACATAATAAAAATATCATCAAGATTTTATAATAAGAACAAAATTAATACAACTAACCCCTTAATTTCAAATCTATGTTCATCAACGTTAGATAAATTACCATATATCGATAGATACGGCACTTACCGCCTACCGCATCACTATGTCTTATTCCCACCAACTGAGGTGCGAGCGACCAGCGGCTTGACCCCCGAGAGGCTCGCTGCCGCCCCGGCTCCGGCCATAGTAGCACGGGAGCGCGAGTGGCAGGGAGGCTCTGTCCGCTGATCTTTGGCTGGTCGCACGGCTACTACTAACTGTTACAGTACACCGTGCGATCAGTTACCCACATGTAAAAAGCAAAATTATAAATAACTAAATAATTTGCATTAACTTGATTGTTTTTCTATGTTATTGCGAGTTTTATGTTGTAATCAGATCAATTAAACAATCTCTTGTAGACTTTGAAAGGTGAATCGCTAGCCTCATAAAGTGTTTCCAGTTTTTATATGTGTTAATGTATCTTAGGTAAGTGCATTTTGTTGATCTTATGTTAAATAAAGATATTTGAAAATTGAAAATTGAATTTCTCGCAATGATACTTAAGTATGTAGGTACTTACAAATTCTCAGTACGTTTTTTAATTACGACATATTTGCTATATTTCTCATATATTTCTCCCCCTTAGGTTCCAATCTTCGGTGTTTGTGCGGCGTCTCTCCGCAGACCCACCTCTCATCTTGCTCCGCATGCCTTGTCGCCTGTACATCATCATCAGCATTTTAATGTCGCCACTGCTGGGACACAGGCCTCCTCTCTGTGAGAGGGTGTGGGCCATAATACACCACGCGGGCCCAATACGGATTGGTGGTTGTCACATGTCTTTGATTTCGGTTCTAGGACATGCCGGTTTCCTCACGATGTTTTCTTTCACCGTTTTGAGAGCAGTGGTGATGAAATAATTTACACAAAGTAAAGCGCCTGCCTGGGTTTGAACTCACAAACTACGACTGGGCCACCACTGCTCTTAAGTCACCTGTACATATGAAGACTTACTGCTGCGTCAGCAAATGCTGTGGTCGTTGCTGAATACTGGGCCAATCATTTTACTTAAATACTAAACTTGCCATGGACACTCTAAGAAATAAAAAAGTATGCTGTTGAGTGTCGTCAAGTTTAAAAGGGTCGTCCATCTTTAAACGGACCGTTGCAATGACGAGAATAGACTGCACAGCAGAAAAGGCTGCAAGAAAAGTCTAGTCAACTTCATAAAATTGAAGCTTTAGTAGTAGTCCGGACATCAAGATCATCACGGGTCTTTATAGCAGTCATACTTTTCATCAACACAGACTCCATTGCCTGGTGGTCAGGGACCATTTCCCGTGTGGGACAGGAACGTTGGCACTCCATGAAATTACACTCGTATCGACGCACCCAGTGCAGTAGCCTGCCTTTGAGACTGAGATCGCCTTCTGAAAAGAATAGACATTGTTAAATCATTGGCTTAGATTCGTTTTTTCGTCAAAGGTAGTGGGATACCCAACTATCATCAAGATTATTATCAAAACAGTAGCTCAATATTGATGCTAGATATACCTGCCTGTAAGCAATAACTTTTTTTTTTTTTTATGTTTGATAGGCTCGCGTTTGACCACTATCTCACCTGATGGTAAGCGATGATGTGGTCGAAGATGGAGTACGCTTGCCTAGAAGTAACCTATTCACTCTTGACTTAAAGACTCCCAGGTTGTATCTTACAGGAAACACAGACTCCGGTAGAGAATTCCAATAACTTTGTAGATATGTGACATCAACCAACCCGCACTGGACTTGCGTAGTTTATGGTCCACATAGGCCTTCTCTTTATGAGAGGGTCACAGAGAGAAGGCCTGTGTCCCAGCAGTGTGGACATTATATCATTATCATGATTCATCATCATCAGCCGAAAAACGTCCACAGCTAGACATAGTCCTCCCCCAAGTGTCGCCACAACGCCCGGCCTCTTGTGTCTCGTATCTCCATCCATTAAACCAGGTCATCGGTCCACCTTGTGGGAGGTCTACCATCGCTGCGTCTTCCATTACGTTATAATTATACTGATTATGAACTTTGAACATGAGATATGCACAACTCTTAGTTATTGACACCTATCAGTTGAAACTCTAAATTGCGCCAGTCATTGTAATAGTTCACAATGACTGGCGCAATTTAAAGTCCTTGCCAAGAGAAGGCAATTAAATAAAGTATAAGGTAAGTCCCAGAACACCTCAAACAGCGCAAATATTGGGAGTTATCCCTAATAGCATTTATTGTTAGGCCAACAATAAAATGATAGCATTTATTTTTGGCCCTACCAAATCCCAACACTAAATGCTATTAGGGATATGTTTGAGCCGTTTGAGATTGAAACACTAGGGCTATGGGGTCCGTGTGCTCAGCAAGTGCTAGTCTTCTCTGTACCAGAGGGCTGGGCTTTACATTCGTTAACGAATCAGCATTGCTATTCAAGGAGGCAATGATGCCAGCGTTTTGGGCACTTTTCCCATTGACAGCAATGTGGATTATTTTTTGATATCCAATGATTTTTTTTTTGCATACGCGTTTGTACATATTATTAGTACCAATTTAATAGACGTGTAATGCCCACTCCAAATAAATTGGGCTTTGGGCAAGACCATGATGGTTGAAATAATAAAATAACAAATTAAACTGCAGAATGAGGCTCCGTAAACACAAAGGCACAGCTATAAACATAACCAACACAAAGAAATACTTCATCTTATCACATTATTAATCCTTTGAAGTAATATAACAAATAAATCCAGCTTCAGTCACCATAAACATGTAGTTTTGAGTACAGAACCAACTTAAATTAGCCACTTTGCTACTATTTGCTCTTCAAAACACGGACTTACTAAGAGATCAAGCATTATTTATGGATATCTGGTTGAATTATATGATAGGTATAAATTAATCTTCATTGCCAAGGTAGGTATTACATTAATATGTCAATAATGGGTTTTCCCTCAATATATTTATATTGAGGATAAACACGGTTGGAGCAGTCTGGCCAACAGATGATAAGTGAATTTATCATAAAAATAATAATATTCTAAGGCAAAAGCTGTTGCTGGATAATCTAAGAAAAACAACGTTGTTGTGTTAAGCGTTCAAAGTTTATCGGGAGCTTTAGTACCTAGGTAAATGTAAACTACACGACCATAATCTTTACCTTTTGACTTGGACCACGCCTTCTTGTCGTAGCAGGACAGGAAGTCTCTTCTTCTTCTTCGTCGTTCCCTCACTGCTGTGGATCGCGATCACATACGATGCGGCTTCTGCAATGTGGACAGCTCAATATATTCTGCCTCCTATTTCGCCCTTTTTATGACGTCAGACCAACTTTCCGGTGCTCGCTCAGCGCATTTTCCTTCCACCTTGTCCAGTATTATAAGCCTTTCCAGACTAAGCCTAGGTGAGCGCATAATCATGTCCAGGCAGTATTCATACCAGAAACGATCATAAAGATGGCTTAAAATGGTAGCAGACTGTCACGGCACAGCTTTAAAATTTGAAGGTCAATTCTCGTGCTTAACCGGCCAAGTGCGGTGGAAAACCAACAACTAAAAAGTGAAAAATAAAAAACTTTTTTACAAAAAAGAGAACCAACTTCCAAAAAAAAACCCAGCCAAGTGCGAGTTGGACTCGCGCGCAAAAGGTTCGGACGAATCACATATTTATTAAATCAATCTGCCTAGCCTTTTGCCAACTATCTTGGGCTCGGCTTCCAGTCTAACCGGATGCAGCTGAATACATTCTTGAGGACAAAAAGGCGTGGGATTGAGCTGCTTCAATGATATACATGAGCCATTGTTTTCATATGTACTACTTACTGATGAAATTTTTTTATATATATATATTTTTTTTTAATATTCGTTTTTGACATGAATACTTGTATAGTATTATATAATATTTTTAATTTTTACTGAAATTTTATTATTATTATTATTTTTTTTTGACTTGAATACTTTGTTAAGTATTATATTTATTTTTTGATTGACATATTATTATTACTATTTTGTTTGACACGAATGTTTACTTTGTAAAGTACTATATTTTTTTTTTTGATTACTTAATTATTGTAAATGTGAGGACTATGTGGGTTATTATTATTATTTTCTCCTCCTTTTTACAGTAATTTTTAACGTTGTCTGACAGTTTGAGTACTTTTGCGGCCTACCCAAATGTCGTTTCTTTGGTATTGTTCGTCATGTCATTGAGCTCCTTAGTGGTTTTTAAGTTGAGTTATTGGACTATTGACAAATGCTTGCACTGACTGGACAGGTCCACTCAAATATGTTTGGTTCTTTCTTCAAAAGACCACTACAGACACTAAGCTGCATGGTCCTCATATAGAATAATGTGAATGCGAAAACTATGTATGTCGTTATATTCATGTAGATTTTATGATTGTCTGGCAGTTTGAGTATTTTTGCGGCCTACTCAAATGTCCTTACTTTGGTATTGTTCGTCGGTTCGTTGAGCTCCTCAAAGTTCTGAGTTGAGCTTCGCGATGACTGACAAATGCTTGCACTGTCTGGACAGTTCCACTCGAATTCGTGTGTTGCTTTCTTCAAAAAGCTCATCCCAGACATAAACGTACATGGTTCTCATATGATTTAACCAGTACACACTTTAAAAGAGACTTTGACCTCTGAGTTTGTTTCGGTGTTTCTTCTCAGGGTAGTCAGCTAGGAAACACCGGCCTCATCTAACTTAAACTGACAAAAACCATTGACGTGTAAAAGTGTTCCTTGTAACCTATTTACTGAATAAACATCATTTATCATTTATCATTACCAGTATTTTACGTAGAGCGACTGCCTATCTGACCTCCACAACCCAGCAACAAAGTAAAAATCTTTTTAGGACAACAAAGGACAACTTATACGTGAATTTAAAAATAATAATTATAACTTAAATACTTAGGTGTCTATGTTTTGATTAGTATTTTAATTATAGCTGTACGCTTATGCATACCTACTACTATAATATTTTAGGCTTATCCTTAAAACTGTGTAAGAAACGTTCACGCCTCAAGCTTTAAAAAATGTTAGAGTTACAACTATAACATTTTCAGTTTAAGTTTTTATTTGATTGAAGCTTGCCGTAAAAAGATTTTAATTTATTTAAACTTTATTTTATACTTTTAAACATTACTATTGAAATACTTATTCTGACACCAGGAGCGTATCTACAGTGAGGCCGAAAGTGTCAGTACCTGGGGCAGCAGCAATCTGACATTATTCTTCTAGCCAGCTTCTTCTTCTTATTAATCTTCTAGTCACTCAAAAGAAAACAGAATCTATACACCCTGTGCTATAACTTGTCAAAAAAAAAACCAAACTACCCTTATCTCATCGGGCCATATTGTTAAGTTCAGGGTTTCCTATGATGACGGTCCAGATCCAACATCAGACCCTGGATTATACCTGGAACCATAGTTTTGGTCAACACAAAATCGACGAAACCAAACAATACGCGCACTTTCTTGTTTAGTATCTATGATACCCTTCTGGTTTTCCTAAAAAAAAAATTAATGACACTTGTCAGAAAGTAGGTACCTACATATAAAATGAGTCTAAATCTAAACACGACCGAGCTATGTTCTATGTTTGAAGATACTTTAATTATATAATCAGACCCTGACCACCTTCTAGTGTAATAACAATAGTCCGCACAAATTCAACAAACCCAAACACAGTACTGTTATCTTGTTTAGTTGAGTTGTTATCAAATCAAATCAAATCAAAATATTTATTTGCAAGAAATACATTTTTTTACAAAGGAAGATCTTATGTCCTATTAATTAATTGTATTCTGCCTGCAAGCAAGCGTGCAAATTATTTATATCAATGTCACACATCATGCGATAAGTTTCTTATTATCATATATGGATGGTCACCTTCCGGTTTTATCATCAGACCCAGGTTTCCACCACCACTAAATGTAATATCGCTTGTTAATACATATTTAATAAGCTGAAACACGATGGTGCTATCTTAGACTCAGTAGTTTCAGAGATAAGGGGGGAGTGGTCAATTTTCTTTTATTTTCTTAAATAACTCTAAAACGATTATGTGAGAACCTCACAACCAGCCCTGTTATTTGATATGTTGCACGGTACAGTTTGAAAAACTTTATTTTTAAATTTTCCACCCAAAAGTTACCCCCATATTCCAAATTAATTTATTTACGTTACTTGTCCGTGTTAGCGTCCTAGAAATACACCTGTGTAGCTAATTTCAACTTAACCGGGCCAGTAGATTCGGAGTAAATTGGCTGTGACAGACAGACAGACGGACAGACAGACAGTCACACGAGTAATTCTACAAGGGTTCCGTTTTTACATTCTGATGTTCGGAATCCTAAAAACAAAAAATGTAAATAAATTTTATAGCAGAAGTCGGTGTCAAAAAATAAAAAAACAAAACCAGAGACACCGACTTTTTCCGCATTTTTTGTTTTTTTTTTTGGAAGTCGGTTTTATTTTTTCTTGTAAAAATGTTTTTTAATAGATAGCGACTGCAATGGGAATGCGAACGTTCCTTAAAACTACGACAGTTACCTCTCAGATTGAGTTCAGAAGCCTTTACGAGGCCTTTGTCCGGCAGTGAATGGATAAATAAAGAGACATAGATTATTTAACGTTTAATTTATAGTTAGGAAGTCGTCCTTAGGTACTTCTTTACAATCACAATGGTTATTTTTGCAAACGCCTCCTCCTTTGGGGCCGGTACCATCTCCCGAGTTATGGCAGAATCGTTGGCATCCATAGAAGTCGCAACTGCCTCGACGCACCCTGTTCCAGGGGGAAAGGAGATCCAGGTCATCGCCTAGAAAAAAAAAGTGATTTATTTCTATTTTATATTTTTTTAATTACCATATCCACTGGCAAACTACAAAGGTACAAATTATACATATACACAAACTTTCTTCGTTTATCTTTATATATTTTCGTATATAAGTTAGCGGAGAAATAAAAAAGAAAAAAAGAAAAAAGAAACGCGGAAAGCGACTTTAATTAACACTATGTAGAGATAATATTATTATTTTCATCATAATAATTGGGTTGATAACTAAAAAATTCTAATTGATAGTCCGTCAGTTAGATTAACAAAAATTGTTGGACACGTATTTTTTTTTTGTCACGTAAACAAAAAATGAAGATAAAACAGTATGTTGAAATTTCGCATGAAATTTCACACGTGAATAAAATTGTACCACTTTTGACTCAGAAGTGACGTAACAAGCGGGACTCCTAAACTTTGATGCGTTTTATCTTTGTCATTTTTCATTGATTTGATAAAGCAATATACTAAGCAAAATATTTTTTGATAATCTATCTTACGGATTAAACAGAATTATTATTTTTTTACCCCCGAATCATCTCTATTTTAATCTACCGGGGGCGTCTATGCCCGTGCCTGCGTCTTTGAATAATTGCTGATGATTTTCTTTGAGCAGAAAACTTTACGCTACAGTAGGACTGTGACAAAAAATACTTACTGGCTCCCGAAACAGGGCAAAAGTTTATTTATTTATTTATTTTATTTATGTTATTTATTTTATTTGTTTTATTTATTACAGACATACATACAGCTATCATTACAGTAACCAAATGCGATAGTGTAGACAAAAATAATAATTACATCCATTCAACGTGGCAATGCTGCCAGCGTTCTGGGCACTTTTCCCATTGACAGCGAGGTGGACGAATTTTTCGATGCCCAATGAGCGTTACGACTACCGGATTTTTTATGCCTCTTGTACATATTTTATTTATTAAGTTATTTATTAGTTTAGTATAATATGTATTGTAGTTATAGTCTGATAAATAATTACAATAATTCAATTAACATTAATAATACAAAAACAATACAATACAATACATTAATTAATTTAATACGATTATTTCAATTAAAATCTAAACTCAACTAATTACTAATAGAAAAACACTCACCCGGATTCAAACTTCCAGCAAAAACGAAGGTTATAAAAGTCGCGAAAAAGGCGAAAACTAGAAAATACTTCATCTTGTACCTTTAAACTCTTAAACTAATTTACTTGCTAATTCGGGATTCTGTCATCTTATATACTGCATATGAGAATCATCGTAAGTGGAAACAAACTTTTCTTTGACAACTGCGAAACATTTTCCTGAACGAAATTGAACTTTACTCCCATTAAAATAAGGATGCTTAATAAGGGCTCATCCTTGAAATACACTGCAAATGTAATAATTTAATTGCCAATTAGATGAGGCTACATTCACACTTGTAAAGTTTTTCGATAGGTAATTTAAAAATACATTTTGGGAAAAGAGTTACAATTTTAGAAAGCAACCAGCATCTGCCAACGGCTTCGCCCGCGAGGAATTAGTACTACCCCGTTATAAACCTTCATCCCCTATTTCACCCTCTCAGTACAGATACCTAGTCTTCACCAAGAACACACCCTCCAAATTTCATGTCTCCAGGACCAGCGGTTTAGGCTGTGCGTCGACATATCAGTCTGTCAGTCAGTCAGCACTTTGAATTTTTATATATAAATAGAGCCTGAACAAACTTGCTGATGAAGTTTTTTTTTGGGGTTGGAAATCATGCTATGACTTCTCCCGCTCTGGGTGGAGGAGGGCGTGCCAGACTTTTACTGACTAAAGTCACCCCTGTTCCTTCCTTGCCTGAGTGCCCAGGGGTGCGGTAACTCTGTTACGAATTTATCCGCGACCACTTGGCATGCCGACATCGGCCATGATGAGCCCCGTCAGTGGTGACTGACATACATCTCTTTGAGGCGCGCGTGGAACACTACGCACCGTCGACTTTCGGGCCTGGTGCTGATCGGACGGCGAGTTGCCCATTACTCTCCGTCCACAGGCCAGCGTCTACGGTGGCCCGAGATCGTCCCGAGACCCCCGAAGCCCGGGGTGTCTCCTGCGGCGGCTGCGGCTGGGAGAGCGTGAGGGCCACTCCATTGAGTCTCCCTCACTCGTTCCGCCCTCCTTCGTGAGCATTACTGCTTCGCAGATGGAGGAGACTGCTTCCCAATCTCTCTCGCTCCGTACCGTGGCCTGGACCAGGGCCGGGCGCAAGGGGTCAATAGTTTTTCTGGTAAATTCTGAATTAATATTATTCTAATTCTTATTTTGTACTATTCTCCTATTATGTAATGACCCACCCCTGCTCCGCACGGTTGAAGTTGAGTCGAAGCTCCAAAGTCTTGAGCATAGACGCCGAGTTGCTAGCCTGTCGGTTTTCTATCGGTTACACTTTGGGGAGTGTGCGCGATTGCATAATTTGATTCCGTCAAACCCGTTTCATCAACGGACCAATAGACGTACGGCGAAGTGCCACCTGTTCATGGTGGACACCCCATCCATACGCACAAAGCGTTTTGAGAACACATTCATTGTGCGTACAGCTAGGGAGTGGAATTCCCTACCGAGTCTGTTTCCTGATAACTACAACCTGGGAGTCTTTAAGTCAAGCATGAATAGGTTACTTCTAGGCAAGCGTGCTCCATCTTCGACCGCATCATCGCGTACCATCAGGTGAGACAGTGGTCAAACGCGTGCCTATCAACAATAAAAAAAAGAAGTGGGTTCGTTGTGAAAACATGTTTAGGAAACAATATTCTTTTTTGCAACAAAATTCAGATACTAGTTTAACCAGTCACATTTCATTATCGAGTTAATTTTGTTGTTATTGTTGAAATGCATCAAATTCAATTAGCACTACTGAGATTTATTGACACGTTAAAATTGAATTTAAAGAAAAATCTGTTGATTAATGCATTCAATTACTTGAATGGTAAATAATAAAAAAAGATGTCGGGTGTAAAAAGTTTAAAGGTTCTATTGAGGCATTGGTCGCTCATGCATGTCCAAAGTAATAACCACTTTAAATTTTACTAACATAGCTATAAGTATTTGCCTACTAACATAATATGGACCTGTATCAATTACTGTGTGCTTGGTCTGAAATAAATATTTTCAATTTCAATTTCTATTATTACCCACACAATAAAGTATATTATTATATAAATTGCTATCGGCCAGCATGTATATAGTCTTTTTGGAGCTTATCCTTATTACTTGTTCAAATCTGAAGATTTTTCTCCCAATTCTATATTTAAGAAAAATATAGAAGAAACTTGACCGCGGAGTTTTCTTAAACTCATCATCATCATTTCAGCCGAAAGACGCTTAACTACAGAGGCAGTGGGGAAGGCACATTGCTCGCAGAACAGATGGTCGATGGGGCCGAAAGATTCTGGAATAGTGAATGCGTATCGGAAGACGCAGCTTTCGAAGGCTTCCAACAAGTTGGACCAATGACTTGGTGAGGATTACGGGAATCTAATGCATGCAAGACGTACAGAACCGGTCGTTCTGGCAACACTTGGGGGAAGCCTATGTCCAGCAGTGGACGTTTTTCGGCTGAAATTTCTTACACTACTAGACTTAATATTATAACGATACAGAAATATACACATTTTTAAAGAAATGCGGTCTTTCAGTATGATAGATAAATTCTTATAAGCACAAGCATCTTATATAAAGTTTGAAGCCACTATGTTGGCACGCAGGCAGTTTATATCAAGCTCGGCTACAACGAATAGAATTTCAATCTTTCGCATACTTGAGTTTAATTTTTATATGAATCCCATGCATGCATAGGATTTATATTAATAAAATATATTGGCTGCATTTTGTAGGTATCACACATAGCAGTATTGCGGGATGCTTATAGTATGTAAAAGTAATTTAAAGAAATTATTTATTAAGGAAAAGTTAATTTTGTGGTCACTGCAGGCTGGTTTTTGATAAGGTAACCTTGCCTACCTAGGTTAGGTATAAATAATACGTAGGTGCTACCAATATTTATTTTAATTTTTCAAGGTTTTGTGATGGGCCCTTAAGGAGAAAGGTGTGCCTGGGAAGTATGTGCAGTTGATCAGAGTGTTTTTTTTTTGGGGGGGGGTTGGGAAATCATCCAATGACTTCTCCCGCTCTGGGTGGAGCAGGAGGGCGTGTCAGACTCTTACTAAAACCCACCCCTGTTCCTTCCCTGCCTGAGTGCCCAGGGGTGCGGTTACTCATTTTTAGAATTTATCCGCTACCCTTAGGTATGCAGGCACCGGCCACGATGGGCCCCGTCAGTGGTGGCTGACAATCATCTCTTTGAGGCGCACGTGGAACACTACGCGCCGTCGACTCACGGGCCTGGTGCTGATCGGAACGCGAGCTACCCACTGCTCGCCGTCCGCAGGCCTGGGTAGTTGATCCGAGTGATGCACAGTCGATGCAGTACCCAAGTTCGGCCTACAGTGGGCACCACTGACAGCTTCAGTGTGGCAGTCGGTTCGCACCAGGGCTCGGTTCTCAACCCTTACCTCTTCCTGATGATAATGGACATCGAAAAAGGGGCTCCCTAGTTCATGCTGTTTGCTCATGACATTGTGCTGGTTGCCAAAAGTGGCTTAGATGTCCAGAGCAGATTGGAGACGTGGTGGCAAAGACTGGAGAGTGTTGGCTTGAAATTGAGCAGAACCAAAACAGTATACCTGTTCGGCGATTCACCGGAAATGCGATGCTCCAACTTTCGGTATCTCGGGTTGCTTGTTTAGGGGGATCGCGATATAGACCGAGACGTAACGGACAGGATTAACTCTGGATGAAATGGCGACAGGTCACTGGAACAACTTGCGACCCACGGATACCTCACAAGTTAAGGGGAAAATCTGTAAGTCCGTGATTACACATCGTCGCAGTGTATTAATCAGAATGTTGGGCTGTGAAAAAGACGAATGAAAGCAGTGGCATGTAGCGGAGATGAGAATGTTGAGATGGATGTGTGGAATAAAAAGAAGAAAATGGATAAAGTGAGAAATGAGTACATTAGAGGTAGTTTAATAGTGGCGCCAGTAACAGAAAAATTGAAAGAGAACCGCTTGTCTTGGTATGGTTATGTGAAGAGGAGGGATGAAACACATGTAACTTAAACAGTTATGAATATAAATGTGGATGGATGGAGAGGGCGAGTGAGGCCAAAGAAGAGATGGATGGATTGTGTGAGGAGTGATATGAAAGAAAAGGGAGTTAGTGATAGCGTGACGGCTGACAGGCCAGAATGGAAGAAAAAACGTGTTGCGCCGACCCCAAGCAACATGGCTTATGGGCAGGAAAATGATGATAATCCTACCAATATTATGAATGTGAAAGCTGGGATGGAAGGATGGATGTTTGTTTTTCAATCACGTCGAAACGGCTGAACGAATCTGGATGAAATTTGCCACAGAGATAGGCCAATTTATGTTGGAAGAAGTACTTATTCCAGCGGGCGAAGCCGTTGGCAGGAGCTAGTGCGAGATATTTCTAAACAATGAGTTGTTGACTTATTATTGTCATACTTACCATATGTATAATTATACTTTTAACTTTGACTTTGAGCAAACTAAAGAAGAATGATGCAATCAAAAGAATTTGGTTTAAAATTTATAAAAACGGGCAATAAAACTGTTTATTTATTTAAGTTATTTATTTAAACTTCATGTACAATAGTTGTACATAGACGGACTTAATGCAACAAAGCATTCTCTACCAGTCAACCTTTGGGTTAAATATACTACTCTGTGGTAGGTGTACAATAAAACATAACACAAAATAAAAATCTTAAAATCGAAAATACTATACCGATAATAAAATACATATAGATGCTAAAATAATATACTAATAAATATTATAATAAATACCAAATATTACAAAACAAACAAAAAAAAAGACGTGTGGCACTTGGAGACTGCCGCGGTAAAACTATTGCATAGCATTTTTTATCAACTTATGCAATTATAATTATTTATTTATTTTATTTATGCAGTACTTTTTTTCCTTTGTTTTTTTTTCTTTGATATTAATTCAAGTTACAATTTTTACACGCACGTAAGAAGTTACACTTCTTTGGCGTAACAAGATAAATATCATCATCATCATCATCGTCATCGTCATCGTCATCGTCATCGTCATCGTCATCGTCATCGTCATCGTCATCATCATGGTCATCGTCATCGTCATCATCATCATCAACATCATCATCACTATTCATCGATAGATGGCAAAACTAAAAAGTATCACCGCTGTGCAGGTCGGAGTGAGGGGTGTTAGGTTTTTTTTCGTTACGGAATTTCTGGATTCGGTCTCCACGCTCAAGGCCCGCGATAGAAGCTATGCAATAGCTTAAAAACAGAAAACAATGACTAAGACGAGGACCAAACTACGTTAGAGAGGACTTTAAGTAGTAGTTCCAGATTTGACGCTTAACTAAAAATTTACTCTCAGCTTTAAGTTGAAGTTATCACTTGGTTTGATGTACCTTTATTTAGGTATTCAGTAATTCAACATTTACAATACACCTAAACTCATTAAACATTACCCTCCTTCTGGTGCAGTCAGGTAAAAAGTTCCATGAAACAGAAAAATAATGATACCTTATGGAACCTCAAGCTTCAGCAAGGTCTTACTTTCACGTTGACGTGCAAACCATTTTTAGCCCCCGAACAAAAAGAGGTGTCAATCTGCCTAGCCTTTTTCCAACTATGTTGGGGTCGGCTCCCAGTCTAAGCGGATGCAGCTGAATACCAGTATTTTACATGGAACGACTGCCTATCTGACCTCCACAACCCAGTTACTAGGAAATACGATACCCCTTGGTAAGAGTGGTTGTCAGATTTTCGGGCTTCTGACGACCCGTAACGACTGTCACAGATGCCACCATTGACAGCCGGGACCAACGGCTTAACGTGCTTTCCGGTCCAGGAGTTTCGGTATGTATGCTCTTCGGGTCCAGTACAACAACGCCTTCCGGGTGCTGTTGGGGCTACCGCGATTCTGTAGCGCGTCAGCCATGTTTGCTGAATCTACTACAGATAGTTTTTCAGCAATCATGAGGAAGAGAACGGCATCATTGTTACGCAGGATTCGTGGGAGTGCCAGCGGCATACTGAAGGTGATCGGGGATAGGCTGGACGGCGTTTTCCTGGAGTATTGGACCCGTATGCACAGCTACGGGTCTGATACTGCAGGAAAATACATGAATTAAATTGTATCGTATTGTAGGTTTTATTTTGTTTGTTTTTAATTATAAGTAAGTACTAACATAGTTACGTAAGTTGTATCACTAACAAAATATGGAGCAAGTTTCCGAAATAAACGTTTATTATTATTATATAAAGATGGTCACGCATCCACGGACCAACCCCGGCAAGCGTAGCTTAACCTGAAAGATCGACCCGTGCGGCAGTTATGACCTAGCCACGAGCTGGAAACAAAATAAGCGGTCTACCGACATGGGACAATCCGATGATGGGATTATAACACTACTAGATAAATACATATATTTTTTTTTTACGTTTTAGAGGTTTTTGTGACGGGAGTTTTTTTAATTTTTAATTTAACCTCTCATGATTTTTAAACGTTCACCATTCACTTCACCCCAAAAATAATAGCTCCTCATTTTAAATAAATACCCTTCTACCCTAAGCAATAACGACAGCAGACGGGTAATATCCACTCTCCTGGCTTGGTCCCCGAAAATGACCATACACCAGGTACATAATACTTTCATCAAAATACTGTACATAATAACATTGTGTTATGCTTGGGTTACCTGTTTAACTAATTTGCATAAAGCTGTTTCGTAGATGAAGAAGATTGCTGGAAGAGACGGAATTTTTGTCACCTTGAATCGAAAGGTGGCAAAAATTATGAGGGAATTGTTACAAAATAAAATTTAAAAAAAAAACTTTTTTTCGGACAGATAACAACCGGGTTAGTTAACAAGAAGAAAACTCACACGTAGGTTAGTACGGACGGCGGACGTGTTATCCATCATCAAAGACTGCCTAGGACGCCGCCCGCCTTTGCACCACAATTTTGTTTTTATCACTGAATGAGAATAGCTGGTTACTCCGGCAGAGCATTGTCCAAGCAGCGGTATTCCTATATTAGTGGAACATGCCCAAGATGAAGATAATGAAACCTGATGGGATTCTTGTCCATTACTTCCTCTTGGAGTTTACAACTCAATCAAAAACGCTATTCTCATTAAATGCTTGTTCCAAAGCCTTTTCTCAGCTCGCCACTGATATTAGCGCTAAAAAATCTAGTAAATGATTTTCATTATTTTGATTTTGCTGATTGTTAATTATTAAATAGTAAGAAAATAAAAAAAATAATAATAAAGACATAAAATGTTTATTTAAATTAAAGTTATTTGTAAGCATCATCTGCCTGCCCCTATCCCATGTTACTTGGGGTCGGTGCAACGTTTTTTCAATCTGTCCTGTCAGCTCCCTTTTCTTTCATGTCACTCCTCACTTCAGGTATCCTAACTGGTATTTTCCACAATTGCACTCTGCTTGCTGTTCTCGGTGGTGATATTTATTTATATCTTCTTCGTCTGCAAAAATACACTTATTTAGATTTCTTATTTTGCAAACATAAATGAAACAGAACTAAAAAAAAAGTGTGTGTGTACTTATGTACGCACGTAAGAAGTTGTACTTCTTTAGCGTAACAAGATAAAAAAAACCAAACTGTCACAAAGTTTACTAAAGGAAAACAATCATTCTTCATGAACCACAGACCATAGCTAACTTCAAAAAAAGGGTGTCGGTTCTAGCTAACTTCAGGCTGTAGGTTTTTTGTGACGGTGTGCGCGCGCATCGTAAAAATTTACTCTCATCATTTTTCCCTAGCGTGCCAAAAGAAGTATAACTTCAAAAATAAAATAAAATAATCTGACAGTTAACAACCACATGGGTTAGTTAACAAGAAAAAATCTCAGACCAAGGTTAGTCTTCAGGATGGAGTTGGAGATAGCCCGCACTCTGCAGAGCATAGAGACAGATTACTGTCTGACAATACTTGATGCACTGCAGAAACGGGGCAGCCCCATCAATATCCTGAACCTGATATTATATTGGACCTGTAGGGAGCTGATAGTCTGCTGAGTATAGAAGGTACACAAGCTACTTATTCCTCTGAGGGTTCAAGTACGAATCATGTATAGGCGTTTGGTGTCAACGTATGAAATGTAACATCCATAAACCCGCAGTAGGCTTATGTGGTGAATTAGACCACTCCTTCTCACAGAAAGGAGGTTTGAGTTCCAGTAGTGAAAATATAGTAACTTTGCCTATTTATGCCTTACTCATGCTACTGATCACCTTCTTTTTTTTTTTGATATGTGGGAAATCATCTAATGACTTCTCCCGCTCTGGGTGGAGCGGGAGGGCGTGTAATACTCTTTCTGTCTAAAACCAACCCCTGTTCCTACCCTGCCTGAGTGCCCAGGGGTGCGGTAACTCATTTTCAGAATTTATCCGCTACCCCTAGGCACGCAGGCACCGGTAACGATGAGCCCCGTCAGTGGTAGATGGCACTAATCTCTCTGAGGCGCACGTGGAACACTACGCGCCGTCGACTCACGGGCCTGGTGCTGATCGGACGGCGAGCTACCCACTGCTCGCCGTCCGCAGGCCCATGCTACTGATCACCTACATATTTGATATTATTATAATCGTTCGGTACGAAGGCGTCCGCGAAACGGAAGGTATGGACTGATGATTTGGTAAAGGCTGCGAAAATACGTTGGTTGCAAGAAGTACAGCGACAAGATGAACCGATGACCCGGTGAGGGTCGTGGGTAGCCGATGAATGCAAGACGCACAGGACTGGTCGTTGTGGCGACACTTGGGGGAGGCCTATGTCCAGCAGTGGACGTCCTTCGGCTGAAATGATGACTACGCAAATATTTAGCTCTAGGCACTACACAGGCACAAATGTAATTATTATAAGTTTATAATAATTTTTTATTTTCAAAAAACCCATCCGTAAAAAACAACTCAAAAATTTCAAACATGTAACTTTTCAAGCAGTCTGATGTAGTTGGTGGCAGTTATTTTAGTTCAATGTTGGATTCCATGCCATCAAGTGCATCAGACTGCTTGAAAAGTTACTGGTTTGGAACTTTTAGTTGTTTTTTACGGATGGGTTTTTTGAAAATAAAAAAATATTATAAAATTTTTGTTATTTTCTACATTTTAGTGAGTTATTTTTTTGGATTCGCCTCCTCGAACCCTTTATTTTCATACCTTACGTAATATAGTTCGTCGACTTCCATTTTTTACACATTTACATGTACTGGTCCTGCACTTTTCAACGTCATGTTGAGAAGTACAGGACCAGTTGATGCAGTGATGCTTGGAGGAGACTTATGTCCAACAGTTTACATCTTATGGCTGAAATGATGAACCGGCCAGGTGGATAGCCATATCTAGTTTAACAAAATTAAACATCTATGTTGTCCCGACACTCGGCGAGTAGAGATAATAAATTCCTGGCCCACCTGCAAGGGTCCTCCTTTTCTCTTAAGAAATAAAACTTGCTGAAAAACGCACCTTTTGTATATTTTCTTCGTTCAAATTTTTTTATGACGTCCATCCATCTTGTCTGCAGGAGGTAACCCGGTTATTATATCTTGTTTTCTGCTATATAATGATGTCGATAATTTTGTCATTTTCTTTGGGGAGGAATATTATGTTCGCCCATCTTTCATTTAGTTTTGATGAACGTCTTGTAATAGGGGGGAACTCCGGTTGTCAGAATTGTGTAAACTCAAACTTGTTAAAACACTTGGCTCAGTATATACATTTTACTTTTCATAATAATTAATTTAAAAAATGCGAAAGTTTGGATGAATAGATGTTTGTGACTAATCACGCCAGAATGGCTGAACAAATCTGGATGTTTGGCACAGAGATAGATTACAGTCTGAAAAAGCTTAATATAGGCTATATTTAAAATAGGGGAAGTACTAATTCCAAGCGACTGAAGCCACTGGCAAAAGCTAGTCTTAAAAAAAGGGAGGCTTTCGTTCAGTAGTAGGACAGTACAAGATAACTAGTAATATAATTATAACTTTTTTACAATTTGTCCAACTACTATCCAGACCAGCTCGAGAATGATTTCATAAAAAACAACCGACTTCCAAAAAAGAAAATAGGTATCTACACTAAAAAATATCTTTAATTTCGGAAGTCGGTGTTTGTATTTTATTTCTTCGTTATTTGACACCGACTTCCGAAATTCAAGTTATTTTTTAATTTTTAGTGTAGGTACCTATTTTCTTTTTTGGAAGTCGGTTGTTTTTTTTTTTTGAAAAAAAGTTTTTTAATTTTCGCTTTTTAGTACTAAAATACAGAACTAAAAACCCCAATTACATGGAACGTGGCATTTAAACATACACGTAATTGGAGAAAACCAAAACGTCATCTATGTATACGTATTTTCGTTTTTGTTTTGTTTTTCAAAAAGCGCTAAAGCAATTTCGATAAATTTCATATGGGAACACCTCGGGAGTATATTCTTTCGGTTAAAAAAATATTTTTGAAAATCGGTCCACTACTGACAGATAAATCGGTGGACATACATATAAAAAGAAAAAAAAACATGCAGTCGAACATGGAACCTCCTCCTTTTTCGAAGTCGGTTAAGATACATTATTAGTCAAAATATATTACTTAGATTGTAGTTAACGATCACACTCATGAGGATAAAAAAAAAAATGGCCGTCACGGGACGCCCGACAGATGTGAAACATCTATTTTAATAATTATTAGAATTCAAAATTGTTGTTAGTTGTATTTGTTGTTGGAGTTGTTGTTGTTGGTTGTGGGTGGTGTTGTGTTGTTGTTGCTGTCATTGTGTTACTTTTTTCGCATAGATGTTTCTAGGGAGAAGGGAGTCGAGAGCGGCGGTGTAGTGGGCCATCGTGGCACGACAGCGTCATGCAGTTTGCCGTCACGACATTCGAGTCGATTTTACTGCCAAGCCGCGCCAATAGAGGTTTCACTTAAAAAATCCTCTTTTGATTATACCTAAAATTAAACCAAAATATTGAACAGTTTGTTACTTATATGAACGTTTGTTGCATTCGAATCTATTTGCTTAAATATGCAATAAAATAATAAATTTAGAACCATGTCCTTTCAAAACCACGTTTCCTATTCAAGTTAAAAAGAGGTTAATGGTCGTCACTCACTCGTCTTTGCCAACTGGAATCGTATTTGTATAAGCCGTCAAAGGGTTCCGCCGTTTGCTGTCAATATGACGACGGCTTACCGTCAATGGCAACAGTTCATGTGGAGTATTCAGAGAAAATGGGAAGGATTTGAAACTGTTTGGTGGTTATGTCTCTGCTAAATAGAGAGAGATTATGGAAATATCAATTGATGGATTCGTTTCTCAAGTAAACTTGTAGGTATTTGTAGTTAGCATAATGAACCGCATTTTTAGTAAAATGATACCACCATAAAAAACGGGTCAAGAGCAAGTCGGACTCGCGCGCAAAGGGTTCCGACCAAATCATATTTTTCAGGTAATTTTTAAACTGAAACACCATATAAATTTTCTTATAATCTATAAGTAAAGAACTACTTTCTGTATTTTTTTAAAATTTTAGGCCAGGTGGTTTCAGAGATAAGGGGATAATGGTAATTTTTCATCTATTTTCTTAAATAACTTCAAAAAAAATATATTTTAAAATTATGAAAAAATATATTCGAGACCCTTACAATGTGCCCTTTCATTTGATTTGTCGCACGACACAGTTTGAAAAAGTTTGATTTTTAATTTTCCGAATTTCGCCCCAAAAGTGTCCTCGATATTACAAATTAATTTTTTTAGGGTCCACGTCCGTGTTTTGGTCACAGATATCCGTGTGTGTACCAAATTTTAACTCTATCGGTCCTGCAAATTCGGAGCAAATTGACTGTGACAGACGGACAGACGGACAGACGGACAGACAGATAGACAGACAGACACATTAGTGATCCTATAAGCGTTCAATTTTTTTATTCGGACTTTAAGAACCCTGACAAATCGATTTGGCAAGGCAGTAAAGCTCATATCTCTTCGTAGTAATTTGAACAATTACCTATGTCCCTACAAACGGGGTGAATAGGAACGCAGATATGAAAAAAAACAACCGACTTCCAAAAAAAAATACACCAAAAATAACTTTAATTTCGGAAGTCGGTGTCAATTAACGAAGAAATAAAATACAAACACCGAATTCCGAAAATAACTTTAATTTCGGTCGGTTGTTTTTTTTTGTAAAAAGTTTTTTATTTTTCGCTTTTTAGTTGTTATACCCCAGAACTAAAAACCCCAATAACATGGAACGTGGAATTTAAACATTTGGAGAACACACAAACGTCATCGAGATATGCGTATTTTTCGTTACTGTTCAGTTTCTCAAAAAGCGCTAAAGCAATTTCGATAAAATTTATATGGGACCACCTCGGGAGTATATTGTTTGGGATAATAAAAGAATTTTGAAAATCGGTTAACAACTGACGGAGAAATGCGCGGACATACATAAAAAAAAAATAAAACACATACAGTCGAACATAGAACCTCCTCCTTTTTCGAAAGTCGGTTAAAAAGAAACAAAACTATGATTAGGATTTTCACTTTGATACCTTAATATTGGTTTCTGGCAAAGTATTGCTTTATTTTTTATTACAATTCATGAATAAATTGGAGTACTCAAATACTGCAAACAATTTCCATAACGTGATAAACTCCTTCCAAGTTCTGTTTCCATTCGCTCCTGCGTTACTATCCCCGTTTGTCGGGGCACACCTATCGTTTTCTATTAATAAACCAAAATGTGATATGATAAATATCGATTCAGGACGGTTATTATTTAGTAGTAATCTATTTATACCCGTTTTTTAGGATTCCGTACCCGGAGGGTAACCACCGAGACCCTATTACTAAGCCGTCGCTGTTTGTCCGTCCGTCTGACTGTCAGCGGGCTGTATCTCATGATCCGTAATAGGTAGACAGTTGAAATTTTCACAGAATGTGTATTTTTGTTGCCGCTATGACAACAAAAAATAAATATAAATTAAAAATTAAAGGTGGCTACTAGAAACGGGCTTTTTTTGGCTTTTTTGACTCGATATTACTAATGGCAACAAGTAGACACGGTTTTTTTTTTGTGGGTTGGGAAATCATCCAATGATTTCTCCCGCTCTGGGTGGAGCGGGAGGGCGTGTCAGACTCGTACTGACTAAGACCCACCCCGGTTCCTTCCTGCCCTGAGTGCCCAGGGGCGAGGTAACTCTGCGTCGAATTTATCCTCAACCCCCGGGCAGGCATCGGCCATGACGGGCCCCGTCTTTATTGCTGACAACTCTTTGAAGCGTGCGTGGAACACTACGCGCCGTCGACTTTCGAGCCTAGTGCTGATCGGACTGCGAGCTACCCATTACTCGCCGTCCGCAGGCCCGGGTCTACGGTGGCCGGAGATCGTCTCGCGGCGCCGGAAGTCCCAGGCGTCTCCTGAGGTGGTTGCTGCTGAGGGCGTGAGGGCGACTCCGTTGTTGAGTCTCCTTCACGCGTCCCGCCTCCGCTTTCGCGAGCATTACTGTTTCGCAGAAGGAAGTGACGGTTTCCCATTCCCTCTCGCTCCGTACCATGGCCTGAACCAGGGCGGAGCGTGAGAGGTCGCTGCCGCCTATCGTACCAACGAGGACACGGCGGGGTTTCGCCTGCAAGCGGGGCAGACCTCCACCGTATGCTCCACCGAGTCCTCGGGACGATCCGCGCAGTGGAAACACCCGGGCGTTTCCTCCCGTCCTATCCGACACAGGAACCTCCCGAAGCAATCATATCCGGTGAGGACCTGCGCCAGGCAGAAGGTGAGGGCGCCGTGGGGCCTCTCCAGCCACTCCTCAAAGAGGAGCACTACCACCGCAATGGTGGCGTGCCCAGCGCTGGGTTGCGACAATCGCTGTCTCCATGTTGCCTCTTATACGATGGTACGGAACCCGTCATGCGGGAGTCTGACTCGCATTTGGACGGTTTGTTTATATTCGCGCTTGGCCACTATTTCACCTGATGGAATGCGATGACGCTAGAGAATTTCAGGTTACTTTTTTTTATTAAATATGAAACGGAAGAGTTAAAAACCACAGATTTGAGAAGACGACTTTGAGTTCTTGATAATCTCTATCTATCCTTTTTCCCTACCAATAATCTTCAATGAAATGACTAAATATTACGTTGCATATACCCGATAAACAAATGACGATCCTAAACAAACACGAGCAAGATACGGTTGTTATAAGTTTCGCAAATAGATGAGAAGCGGACAAAAGCTTTGCCTGTAATGAAGACATTGTAGGCATATGGTATCTTATTTGTATAGAATGGGGATGACAATGATGTGGGCTTACTCGGTATTGAACGTAAATCTGTTGGTCAAATCTTCGAATCTCTCTGAAAGTTGATAGCTACTGTCAATGCCATGAAGAAATATTCTAATGCTATCGTCCATCAAAGTTCATCATCACTATTTTAGCTGGAAGCTGCTGGACATAAAGTATTATGATAAAGAATTTTAACCGATTTCAAAAAAGGAGGTTCTGTATTCGACCCATATTATGTATGATGCTCTACGATTTTCTCAAAAACTACTGATCCGAGTTTGTTGGGGTTTTCGTTATTTAATGCATATTTTTCAAGGAAGGTTTTAGTTTATAATACATTAGGATCTGATGAAGATCTTCGGAGATATACGTAAACGTAAGTGGAACCCTTCAGTAACCAACAGCAAATGACTCGTGATTACTGCGATCGTTTGTCTAGGTATTGTTTACACAATTTAATGAGGAACCACAACTAAAAAGTGAAAACTTTGTTACAAAAAATAGAACAGACTTCCAAAAAAAAACAAAAACAGTGAAAAATTACTTTAATTTCGGAAGTTGATGAACGAAGAAACAAAACCAAAAACAACTACTGCCGAAATTAAGGTTATTTTGCACTTTTTATATAAGACGGTTCTATTTTTTTGTAAAAAGGTTTTCTTTGTCGTAATCAAAAATATTATGTTAACGATAAAGGGTTCAAATAGAGAATCTACCATTTCTTTGTCGGTATCAGGGGGTCTACTCCGAAGTGTTTTCATAAAGTATCGGCCGAATGTTCGTACATATTTGTGTGAAGTGTTAAAGTGAATGTGCTATACCTAAAATTGTAGCTCTTCTCTGAGAGCTTCTTCCACCAAAAACATACGTTATGCCATTTCACTACAATTTTAGAACTAGGCGATTTTAGATTTTAGAGTTTTAGTGAATGTGCTATAGCACATTCACTTTAATGCTTCACACAAATATGTCCGAGCATTCGGCCGTTATTTCGTAAAAACACTTCGGAGTAGACCTCCAGACAATCAAATCCCTCTTGTAAGAAAACAATTGATAATATCAATTATATTTGTGTTTCATAGCTGCTTATCTTAGTGAAGCAGTCTTTCGTCTCATAACTCTATAAAAAATAAAATCAGCATATCAATAAAACCAGTTACATACCAAGGTAAGCTCGCATAGCTTAGGTTATTTTTCATACTTGTTTGAAGACCTTACCTATGTGAAAAATTACCTCAGCTAAGCGTGCAAAAATAACATCCGAAGCACTAAGTTAGCTTAGAGTTTTGCTCTTGATCGGCAACATATACATACTCCCATATCCATGCGACACATTTTACGTTTGTGATTGCGTACCTAATTCGCAGAAGCTTATATACAGGATATAAAAAGACACATCACATAGCCGTCAACTACGCATACTATACATCTAACAAAGTAGCTTCGCGCAAAAATTATTGCTGGGAAACGACTTTTATTTTTAGGTTTAAAAAAATATCTATTATTACTAAACTAACATTTTTTATGGCGCGCAAAGTAACGCGAAACCAAAAAAAAGACAAGTGGAGTTAAGCCCCGCCCCTTCGCTCTAAGCCGCGAAAAGTAGTTGTCAGATACCTACGTTTGATATTCATTGCAATTTTGTTACTGAAAATGCGTAATTTGGAAAATAACACAACACTAATAACACAATAACAACACAAACACACAGCAACACATAACACAACACAACACATAATAACACTTGGAATTCATTTTTGTAAAAAAGTAAAAAAAAAAATTGCGACTTTGACCTTCAATATCTCCAGAACCAGTGGATTCCCAGGTATGGTCTAGTGGAAAATATGATCCAAATAATGGGTAGAATATGTGGATATCGGCTTCGGAAACTGTCTTTTTACATTCGATATATACGCATAATCAGCCTTATGATGACCCCACTGCTGGGATTAAGGCTCCCTCTCTAGGAGAGGAAATGGGCCGTCATCCACCACGCGCCCAGTGCCCAGTAATAATAATAATATTCTACAACTATCACACAACGCCATCTAGTCCCAAGCTAAGCAGAGCTTGTGTTATGGGTACTAGACAACTGATAAACATACTTATATATTTCTAAATACATACATATTATAGATAAATTACACCCAGACACAGAACAAATGATCGTGCTCATTACACAAACATTTGTCCTGGGTGGGAATCGAACCCACGACCTCCGGCATAGCAGTCAGGGTCACTAACCACCAGACCAACAGGCCAGTACGTGGGCTCAGTGCTAGTTGGTACGCGGGTCAAGTGCAGCGAAACCGGTCAAATTTTTCATATAGTCAGCCAATTGATACCATCAGTCAGAGAGAGAGAGTCAGACGACTTAGGTACGAGTATAAAAAACTTTTTTACAAAAAAATAGAACCGAATTCCAAAAAAAGTGCAAAATAACTTTAATTTCGGAAGTCGGTGTCAAAAAAGGAAAACACAAAATCAGAAACACCGTCTTCCGAAATTAAAGTTATTTTGCACTTTTTTTGGAAGTCGGTTCTATTTTTTTGTAAAAAAGTTTTTATTTTTCACTTTTTAGTGGTGGTTCCCCATTAAATTGTGTTAACAATTCATAGACATACGATCAAAGTAATCGTGGTTAATTTGCTGTCAATTTTTGAAGAGTTCCGTTATCTGTCTCCGAAACCCATAATCAGATATATTTGAAATTTAAATGGGACCATTTCGGAATAAACACCTTTCGAGCAAAAAAAGAATTTTGCAAATCCGTCTATATTGACGGAGTTATACCCGATAATACATAAAAAAAAATACGAACATCCGAATTGATAACCTCCTCCTTTTGGAAGTCGGTTAATAAAATTACAAAACTGCTATCATATGAATACCCAACTAGTTCAATACTTGACGTCCTTTGGTAGATAATGAAACAATATTGACTTTATTCAGTAACTCCAGGCACTTGTACATAGAATACTTTAGATACTCCTCGAGTTACTTCTGTAATTTAATTTCGTGAATATCTATCGAGTTTTCAGATGGTCTGCCAAACGGTTTCGTGTTTCGAAGGCTGTAATTACTTATTTTCGCGCCCTTCTTTGGGAATGAGTTGAATTCTAAGAGGCTTCAATGTTTTGGATCGTATTTACAGGGAAAGAACGGTATATTTTTAGACTAGAGGATTTTGAAACGTTTCAATATCTACTTAAGTGCTGTAGGTACGAGTAATTAGTGTGACATAAAACAGGCTTACTTTTAACACTGGACTGTTAATAAAAACACTTTTTTTTTTGTGGGGTGGGAAATCATCCAACGGGCCTGGTGCTGATCGGACGGCGAGCTACCCATTACCAGCCGTCCGCACCTCACTTCAGTACTTACTCGGTCACTCGTCGGGCTCCAGGCGCTAAGGAGCTCATGCGATGACGGTAATGCAGGTGCTTTCTAGAAAGTAAAGATTTACTGGTACAAAATAGAAGTATGTGGATTCTTCTTATTCTTCTTTTCGTTTCAACGGTACATTATTTTAATCTTGTTTGAGCCCTCTAGATGACGTTTATTGATTCGTTGGAGGCGTTGCTCAGGTCATCTAGGGTGCAGGTAAACGGATATTTGGGGCGCTCCAGCAAATAGGACATGGTCTGAACAGGAGCACCCCAATTGCATTGGATGTTTGAGGGATCAATAATCCCACATGTGATGTATTTGGATATAACTTTTTTACTTGAACGAGCATGGCAGTTGAGAGTTTGTAATGCTAGCTTGCTGATGGTGGCGCGTTTGTCGGATCATTCGGTTCCCTTCAAAATGTTTGAGCTGAGTGGTGCTGATTCACGCGTCATGTTCGTACACGGGCGCCGTTAGTTGTGACTGGTCATCTCTTAGCTCTGCCTTTGGCTTGTTTTAAATATTATTTTCTAAATTGTTCGTTTTATTTTTTTAGTTTGAAGCAATAAATATGATTGTAACCAGAAATTTTGTAACACATAACATGGTTAAAAAGAGTGTCCATAGAGTTTCTTGCACGTTCTTCTCCATAGACATCTACGCTTTATAATGTGAAATAGCTTCATCTTTCTGACTGGCCGACTTCTTGACAATTCAAAAGTGTCTGTAAATGGTTTATTTGAAATAAATGCTTTGAATTTGAATTTAAATTATCTCATTTCCATCCAAAACCGAAAATGCATAAGCTACGCTAGCAACTTTTAACGACCCCGAAAACCAGCAGACATTACTTTACCCTCGGCGCGTCACTTGATCTACACACTGCAACTTCAACTTTCGACCGCGTAATCCGTAGACAAAGTGTTCATAATGAAACCGTTTGAACCATTTCACCGGGATTAAACTCTGTCACAATGTCTGGCGTTGAAATGCGATGCATAATGCACAGTATTAAGATATTAAAGAATCTCGTAATGGCTGCGGCGGCGGCGGATGGGCGCGGCGCCAAAGCTGCTTTCACCACACCTTGCCGTTTTAAACCCTGAGACATAGATTTGAATATTTATGGGGTGAGAGGGAAGTTTTGTGCCTAAGTGTTTGGTGCATCTTTGAGGGGGGTATTTTATTGAACGGTGGACTAATTTTCGAGGGACGAGTTTGTTTATTTACTTTTGCAAGTAGCTTAACGATGAGCAGTTTTATGGTAAGGTGTCTGGAAAACGCGGCATGTGGAAAATTGGGTATTGTGGTGCAATTTGGCAAAAGAACTTGGTTAATTGAGATAGATTTAAAGTCTTTATTGTTGATAAAGATTTTTTATGAGCTATACCTAGGTAGGTACTACTACTAGATATTGCCTAAGCGAAACTGAATTTATGAGTAGGTATTTGTTGATTCATCACCTCAACGCAGCGAGCGAGTGGACCAGGAAGGAGAGCGGGGAGATAGCGGCGCGGCAACAGCTGCGTCATCGCGCCCAACCAGTACGCGAAATCAATCGACATCGTACCAACGCGCTCGCGCATCCTAAACCCATTATTTGTTTGCCATTTTTAATATTGATTGTATCAAGTCTCATATCGTAATATAGATAGATAGATAGATAAAACATTTATTCAGTGCACACAAAAGACACACAAAATCACAATAAAATTATTTAAACTTACGTACGTACGTACGTAAGTACGTATACGCGTCATATTTATACAGTCCACTCATTTAACCTAAGTATTTACTCCAACTACGCTCAGACCCAGTAATCCAACTGTACAGTATTGTTTTTAAGCGACAAGTGAAAGAGTAAAATGACAAAAATGCTGTAAAACACGAAATCCAGTCAACAAAATAATCTAGCTTGTTATGTAACAAGCTAGATTCTATTGTGACATGAGTATGTAGTCATGTTACGAGTTGTATCTACACCATAATTCAAACAACATCTAACTAAAACAAATAAGGGAATAAAGCATCACTGTTTATTTTCAAAACTATTACCTCCCGGAACTCATTTGAACTTTTCAAAGTTAAACCTTAAACTATTCGATGAAACTAAATACGGTCTGTGTCCTCGTACAAATGTTTCAGACCAAGATACAATCTCGGTAGAAATAGGTTCGTCACCTTCAGGTTCATTTCTGTTTGTTATTTGCATAATAGAATCTTCTTTACTGTTCCAATACAGTACAGTACATAATATATCAATGTAACGGAACGGCACTAAGTTGCTTATTAAAAAAATATTTATTCATTAAGTTCACATACAAGTATTAATTATTATTATTTATTTATTTTAAAGAGACATTGACCATAATTATTATTATTTTTGTGACTAACATAGATTTAAGTTTATTGCTACTAACATAATATGGACATAAAATTTATTACTGGTCTGAATTAAATGATTTGAATTTGAATAGATTTATGAGACAGATTTGATTTCTATTAAAACGGGCAATGCATTGAAAACAGTACAATTCTATGCAGTAGTCGGATCGGTGCAGTAGTTTTAAAACATGTGCTTCTCTAAATCTACATAGTATTAAACAAAGGACGTTTTTTGCGTCTGGCCGTACTCGCTAATTCCTCCTAGACCACGCAACGAATTTTGATACGTTTTCTACTTACAGAAAGAGCGATTAATTGAAGAAGGTTTTTGTTTATAATTCTTTCACTCGATAAAGGAAAGAATTTGAAAACTGACGAAGGTTTATATGACTTGACCGTACAAAATTTCTCGGTCCGCGGTACAAAATGTTTGAGTATTAAAATGTAAAATTATATAGACGGTTTAAGAGGAACTTTTTGAACAATTAACAACTGGCTGGGAATATGAGAGATGTACTGTTTACGAAATGTTGATTTAGTCTCAATTTAGTGGAAGTTGAATGTGCGTCAGCAGTGTCGTATGGGAATGGGAATAATTAGGAACATAACTAAAATAACTACGTAATACGAGTGATACGTATAATGAGCTGTTGTTGTAATCATCCTAGCGATAGTCTGTATTTTTAGATGCTTAAAAGTTTTGTTTTTATATTGAATAGTGGTCACCCGTCACCCGGTGATCGAAATTCGATCATTAAGGCGCAATTATACGACTTTTAATGGTTTTTAACTGAACATCACGTCTGAACGACTAGTCTTATTTCTTTAAAAAAAAAAAATGTTACTCTAGACAATTTCCGTCGTAATTTGATCTCAAAACATTTGAAATTATATTTTTATAACATAGTGTAATTAATTTGTAAAGTTATGTCTAACGCGGATAAAAAAATTGAGAATCACGCAAAAACTACAAAGCTTATTTTTATGAAACCTTCACCATTTTAAAGATCATTTAATTATTTATAACTTAGTCTCAGTGTTTTAGTTTAATACCTGTTGTTTTATGTGTAATAAATTAATAATGCGTCTAATTTCGGACAGCGCTCCATGATGGGCGAGTCCTATTACTGGGTGGACATACGACGCGTTACGTCAGCTCAGCGCAGAACACACAAGCTAACCACTCAAGGTCATTGGCAGCTAATAGTGCCTTAAGGTTTTATTGTCGAAGACCATAAACATGACATGACATGACGTGACGTTATACCATAAACAAAAGAGTTTATACCTAAGTGTTAAAGGCACGGTAGTGTGTGTTATGTTTTTTTTTTATTATTTTATTTTATTTCTGCGCTCCTTCTCCACATGAAGTTTAACTATCCAAAATTTTATTCTGCTCCGTCCGCATAATTTTTGTAAAAAGGGGTTGAAAGTTTTTCCTTCACGTATTATTATATGTATAGATTATGGTAGAATACCTAATCTGATTTTGATGAAATCGGGTTTTTTTTTTTTTGGGGTGGGAAACCATCTTATGACTTCTTCCGCTCTAGGGTGGAGCGGAAGGGAGTGTCAGACTCTTACTGACTAAAACCCACCCCTGTTCCTCCCTGCCCTGAATGCCCAGAGGCGAGGTAACTCTGTTTCTGTTTCTCTGTTGCTCTGTTGTTGTTTGTTGTGTTCAGGCATACGGGTTGATCATGATCTGGAACAAGACAATAGGATGCTTTTGGCCCGGTAATTTGTTCTCACGCGCTAATTTTCGGCTTTCAAGTAATTGAAGCCGATGGAAAAAGCTAGCTTGCAATTATTTTTCTTCTTTTATTTTTTTTTGTAAATTGGATGGATCTACTTAGATACTTTCTGTGTTGGAGTGAGGGAAGGTTATAACGGATTTTTCTCACGTTTTGGCCATTCTTAGTACTTCTTCAGGATGTCCCTTTGGGATCAAGAATCTCTGGTAAATCGCACCTCATTTCCAGTACCTACCACACCTTTGCCTAATCCCCGGGGACGCAAACTTTGTTTTTCTGACCAATTTTCTTAGCTTCTTGCAGGTGTCAAGGTCATTTTAAGAAATTGGCTGATAGAAACAGTGGCAAAGAGTGTTCTACAGGGTGGAGCAGAAGAAATGTCATAATTAAGCTGCAATTTTTATGGAAATTAAAACAATGGACTCTGTTTTCGCGAAAAGTTTATTTAAAACTGTTAAATTCATATTAAAAAAATTGACCTTCACAATATTATGCCGAATATAAGTCGCACGGTATAGTAAAAAAAATATTTATTAATTTTCCGATTTGCACCTCAAAAGTGCTATAAACTCCATTACATTTATTTACGTTACACGTCCGTATTTGGGTCACAAATATTCACGTGTGTACCAAAATTTCAACTCAATTCGTCGAGTAGACTTGGAGGAAAAAGGCTGTGACAAACGGACAGACACACGAGTGATCCTATAAGGGTTCCGTTTTTTCATTCGGGATTTCGGAACCCTGAAAACAATAAATCAGCGTTCTACTGGTGTGTATCGCTCTGTTGCTTATTGACAGTTAATAGGGAGGACGACAGGTTATAAAAATAATATAATTTTAGGACCCATTAATATTAGTGTTTTTAACCAGTGGTGCTGTGTAACTGGGCTTACCCTAGTTGTAAAAACCCCCTTTGTGCCTAATGGCCTAGTTTTGTTCTGTCTCCCGCTTGATTAGGAGGGAAGTGGAAATTATGTTTTTCTTACTCCTCCGTTGTCTTTTCTGATTTATTTCGTTGCGGGACCCAAGACAGTTTAATCGTTTCTCTGGGACTCGTCGACCTTCATTGCCTCGGCGTTTTTTCTGGTGGTCGCCACTGCTGATTCTGGCTTACAGAAGTTGCAGTGGTTTGGGAATAGAGTGGCGGGCTTGTCCCAAAAAAAAAAAAAGGTTACAAAAATAACATCTCTATTTAATCCCTAAGTTATTTTTTCCTTTATAAAATTAATGAAAAATAACAAAGACAATGCATCAAAGTTCAGGAGTGGGAGCTTGTTATGTCACTTTTCAGTAAAAAGTGGTACAATTTTAACTTAAGTGTGACGTCATCCGAAATTTCAACCCACTGTATTGTCTTAATTTTTTGTAAAAGTGACGAAAGAAAAAATACGTGTCCAATGTTTTTTGGAAATCTAACTGACGTACTAATTAGATTTTTTTAGTTCTTAACTCTGTTCTCTATTATTATGTTTTTAACATAAGCCTCAAATTACAATATCAAAGACGCCATTCAACCTACACATTATTTGAACTTCCTTCAATCATTTAATCTTTCTGAACTAAGGTAAAATCGTTTATGTTTGATAAAAAATCTCGGACTCTAGACTCTACTGATTTGACAATGAAAATTCTTTCAATTTTAAAAGCATGTCATAGTTTTCTTATCATCCCCATCATCCCAAAAAAATGAACGGTGTTTGTTGGATAATCATAGATAGATAAAACATTAATTATTTATTGCACACGAAAGACACAGCATTACACACAAAATAACAATTAAATTATTTTAATTCACATGTATATACAAAAAAAAACCAGCCAAGTACGAGTTGTACTCGAGCACGAAGGGTTCCGTACCGTTATCTATGAAAACGGAAAAAAAATCACGTTTGTTGTATGGGGCTCCCGTACAACAAACGTGATATTTTAAATTCCCTTAAATATTTACAGTATTCAGTATTTTAGTACCTATTTGTTGTTATAGCGGCAACAGAAATATATCATCTGTGAAAATTTCAACTGTCAACTATCACGGTTCATGAGATACAGCCTGGTGACAGACGAACAGATAGACGGACGGACAGTGGAGTCTTAGTAATAGGGTTCCGTTTTACACTTAAGGTACGGAACTCTGACAAGGTGCCGCTGCCAACATAAAAAAAAAAGATAAGCGAATGTCAAAGACAAGACTTCAAAAAAACAAACCAACTACGAGTTTGTATTTACAAAATCACCTACTCTATGTGCTGCTCATATGCCACTAACATACGTAGATATGTTATGAACGAACATACCTAGCTCTCATTAATTTAACTGAGTGCTAGAATTGTCTGGGTTCACAATTTGACGTCTGCCTCAAAATTCGCCGTTTCAAGATTAATTTTACAAATTTTCTTTATAGATAACTTTGTTGACTCTAATTATGTTATGTAGAAAATTGTGTCAGACTTTAGCCGACGGGTTTGCTATTCGAAACGTATGATGTATGTACTTGTTAGCCCTGTTTCGTGTATTTTAGACTTATTTTGAAAATGTGTAGGTATCTGAGAAGGGTTTTGTTTGGGTATGTCTATTTTGTGTTACTGTGATCATTCTGTGTATGCTAGCAGCATTACGTGGTAGTCAAACTTTTTAATTAAATTCGTTATGCAGATTGTTATTGGTTTACGATGAATGAAAGGCCTCTCATAATGTGAACCGATGACTGATGGCGAGGGCCGCGGCAAGGACACTGGATGCGAGAAACATAGATGGACCAGAAGTGGACGTCTTTTGGGTAAAACGATATTGATCATGGGCTGAACGTGAAAACCATGAAATTTACTCATCACTCCAGCCGAAAGACGTCCACTGCTGGACCTAGGCCACCCCCAAGTGTTGCCACAACGACCGGTCCTGTGCGTCTCGCAACCATCGGATTCCCGCACCCGGGCCTGCAGACGGCGAGTAGTGGGTAGCTCGCCGTCCGATCAGCACCAGGCCCGAGAGTCAACGGCGCGTAGTGTTCCACGCGCGCCTCAAAGAGTTGTCAGTAATCATGACGGGCCCCGTCATGGCCGATGCCTGCCCAGGGGTTGTGGATAAATTCGAAACAGAGTTATCGCGCGCCCCTGGGCACTCAGGGCAGGGAAGGAACAGGGGTGGGTTTTAGTCAGTAAGAGTCTGACGCGCCCTCTCGCTCCACCCAGAGCGGGAAATGTCATTGGATGATTTACCACCCCAAAAAAAAAAAATTGGATTCTCGCGACTCTCACTAGGTCAAGGTCATTATTCTACCTTGTGGATGCCTTCTAACGCTGCGTCTTCCGGCACGCAGTCGCCACTCCAGAGCCTTTCGGTTCCATCGACCATCTGTTCTCCGAGCCCTGCCCACTGCCACTTCAGCTTGGTGATTCTTCGGGCTATGTCGGTAATCTTGGTTCTCCTGCGGATATCTTCATTCATGATTCGATCATGCTAGGAAACTCCGAGCATCGAGCGAGCTTTGAGCGAGCCCCGAGCGACCACGTTTTAATGCCATGTGTCATCACTGTCACCACGCCCTGGCCATAGAAGTTTTACAATAATTTCTGAATGCCAGTATATATGTATCATATTACTCACATTTACTTCAAAGCGATATCCCAATGACGTAACAGTTTATTAAAGAAACACTCGTGCATTTATTTATCCATTTCAGTATAAAACATCAATTACTTTTCTATCGGCAAACCAATGTTAACACAACAAATTGAATACGTTGCACCAAATTCAAACAAGAATAAAAATAGACAGTAATGTTGACTGTCGACCGAAGTGAAACCTGGAATAATTGTTATTTTTAGGATTTCGTACCCAAATGGTCCAAACGGAGCCCTATCTTTGTCACTCACGTGTCCGTCTGTCTGTCTGTCCGTCCGTCGTCTGTCACAAAATTTTGTAACAAAGAATTTTTGAAATTCCCATTGACCTATGAATTTTAGTTTCGTGATAATGTTTATTATTACGTATACTTTACTAACAAATACCAATATTTGGTACGGAACCCTTAATTTGTGAAATCCGCCACGCACTGGGCTGGTTTTTAGCGTTCCGTACCCGAAGGGTCCAATCAGAGCCCTATTGTTGTCACTCACGTGTCCGTTTGTCTCTCCGTCCATCGTCTGTCACAAAATTTTGTTTCGAAGAATTTTTTAACTTCCCGTTGACCTATGAACTTGAAATTTGGTCATAATGTTTATCATTACGTATACTTAACTAACAAATACCAATATTTGTTACAGAACCCTTAATGTGCGAAATCCGATACGCACTTGGCCAGTTTTTTGAAATTAATTATGCTATGAGTAATTAGTAAATTCATTAGTTACATTAGTCTGATTTTCACATCTATTAGCTGTCCGAGCAATAGTGATATACATTTTCATGTACACAGGCCATTGCGCGTCGCCAATGTAGCGCATCACTTCACTAGCATTTCGGTGACGCGAACCCATAAGTTTTGCCCCTACCAAAATAACTCAACAAAGAAGATACTAAAAAATTACGAACTTAACTTATATCAACACAACCCTTAAAAAACAGATGAACATCGATGGAAGCTTATTAACGAACAATTTAACAGAGTATGTTGGTAAATTGATACAAATTAGCAATACTCACGGATTAAACCCCGCACAGCGGCGCAATTTGTGTGGGCATTAATGTGAGCAATTTTCTCTCTGAATATTTAAAACGGGGTAATCTTTGCCATTTAGGGCATTACAAGTGTTAGTTTAAACTGTTTGCATCTAATTTTTGTGGCGTTTTTCGTAGGATTTGTGTACTGTGTTTTAGTGCTTGTTTTCTTTGAGATTTTTGTAATGCTTTGCTTTGAAATACAAAATTAGAGTAATTTAAGTATTTTTTATGTTGTAAATTTCTACAAAATGAGACTAATTAGCTATAATTTAGTGCATTTTACAGAGCACAGTGAGTTAATGGATAAGTAAGTAGCAGGGATAAGAAGAAATTCGTGGAAAAATGCTGGAGTTAAAATTACACAGAATTTTATCATCACTGGTAGCCTTGTTCCACTTACTGCTGATTTTATAAATAAATAAAAAAAACTGCTGATTTTAGGCCACCTCCTTGCGCCCGGCCCTGGTCTAGGCCATGGTACGAAGCGAGAAGGAATGGGAAGCAGTCGCCTCCTTCTGCAAAGCAGTAATGCTTGGGAAGGAGGAGGCGGAACGGGTTAGGGAGAGGCTGCAACGACAGCCTCGCCCTAACGCCCTCAGCAGCAGCCACCGCAGACCCGGGCCTGCGGACGGTGAGTAATGGGTAGCTCGCCGTCCGATCAGCACCAGGCCCGAGAGTCGACGGCACGTAGTGTTCCACGCGCGCCTCATAGAGTTGACAACAATTAGGATGGGGCCCGTCATGGCCGATGCCTGCCCGGGGGTTGAGGATAAATTTGAAATAGAGTTACGTCGCCCCTGGTCATTCAGGGCAGGGAGGTACAGGAGTGGGTTTTAGTCAGTAAGAGTCTGAGCGGGAGAAGGCATTGGATGATTTCCCACCCCACAAAAAAAAAGGTGTCAGTGGGGTAAAGGTGGACGGTGGGATTTATTTTTTTAAGTGTATCTTAGAGAATTATATCTTCGTAATTTATGTAATAATATGATTAATTGGAAATTGACCATCTGTTTTTAATTACCCCAGCAGGTGCGGGGTAAAAAGGAACAGCAAGGGTTTAGTTTACCCTTACAATTTTATTGATCCATGTGATTTTTATGTTAATTGTTAAGGTTAATTTTTTGGTCAGTTCGGTTTTGAAAAAAAATTGATAACATGTTCTATTATTCTTTATTTCCTTTAGGTGTTCCCAATTACCCCACTTTTCACTAAACACTCCAAGATACAGTTTAAAACAATACGATTCAAGACAAAATCGCACGGTTTCATCGCACATGTGCGCTGAACTGAACACCGTAAGCATGTGGAAGCTCGACGTAAATCATAACTGTGGCTACAAGTTTGAAGTCGGTGTCTAACTCAGTCGGCCTCAGGCAATGTTTGAAGTTTGTTCGATGTTTTTGTATAACAATCATATTTGTATTATAGTGTGAAGCGGTTGTTATTTTGTTTAAGTGGGTTTTATTTGTGAGAGTTTGTGGGAGAGATTGCTGCATGAAGGATTTGTTCTTCAATATTGTGTTATATTGCACACTTGTTTTTGTCTCGGTTTAAGTTAACATACATGTGATTGTGTAGCCTCTGTTAGCGATCCAAAAATTAAAAAAAAAAAAATTATATGATTTCCCGCCAGAGTTTTTCTGTCACTATTATGAAGAGTTATAAAAGTAATTGTTTTAGTTTTATCTAGGTACTATGAGGAGCTCATGGTTAAAGTAACAGCCGCACGGGTCGATCCATCAGGTTAAGCTACGCTTGCCGGGGTTGGTCCATGGATGGGTGACCATCTTTACATACCGAGACTCCTCCATACCTCGGAAAGCACGTAAAGCCGTTGGTCCCGGCTGTCAGTCGTGAATCTTTGACGGTCGTTACGGGTCGTTAGAAGCCCGAAAGTTTGACAGCCAGTCTTATCAAGGGGTATCGTATTACCCAGTAACCGGGTTGTGGAGGTCAGATAGGCAGTCGCTCCATGTAAATACTAGTATTCAGCTGCATCCGGTTAGACTTGAAGCCAACCCCAGGATAGTTGGGAAAAGGCTAGACAGATTGATTGAGTTTTATCTAGGTACCACTTTTTGGGAATGAGAAACGCATTGGTAAAATTATTATTTTCAAAAAATCTTTGTAGTCCTTTTTGTCAGTCGGGTTTTTTGAAAATGTTATTTTTTTTATTTCCTACATTTTGGTGAGTTATATTTTTGGAATCGTCTCCTGGAGCCCTTTATTTTGCAAAATCTGACTCCTTATAGCTAATGGCGGTCGCCATTTTGTTTCATTTAATAAAATCATAATATTGGGTGTAAAAAGACAGTTTACGAAGCCGAAAACCACATATTGTACCCATTATTTGGATCATTTTTTCCACTAGACCATACCTGGGAAACCATTGGTTCTGGAGATACTGTAGGTCAAAGTCGCATTTTTTTTACCTTTTTGAAGATAATGATATCTGAGTGTTATAAACTTTTTTCCAAACAAACATTACCTGAATTTTCGATTTATTTTTCGAAATTACGAAATTTCGAAGTTACTAAAACGCAATGAATATCAAACGAATCCGACAAGTACCTACGTGGCTTAGAGAGAAGGGGCGGGGTTTAACTCCACTTGCCTGTGATCGTGTTACATCTCGCGGAATAAAAAATCATTTTATTTTTCATTCCTAAAAATAAAAGTCGTTTCTCAGCAATAATTTTTGCACAAAAATACTTTGGTAGACGTATGCGTAGTTAACTGCTCTGTGATGTGTCTTTTTACAGCCTGTATAGCATTTGTCACTTTGGCGGACAGACTGAGGCTACAGGGCGTGCCAACAAAAAAGATATATAAACATACATACATACAAACAAACTCTCGAAAAACATTACCCTCCTTCTAGGGCAGTCAGGTAAACAGAGAATCCATTAGACATAGGTAACTACAGATACGTCAGCCTTCTGGTCAGTCTATATAAAGTATTTACGTCTATCATATGGAACCAAATTGCTCGTTATATTGACAAGTCCCAGCCAGTAGGACGGGCAGGCCTTTTTTTTTTGGATTGTGGGAAATCATCCAATGACTTCTCCCGCTCTGAGTGGAGCGGGAGATGTCAGACTTTTACTAAAACCCACCTTTCAATTGCCTTTAGACAAAATACTTTTCCTTTAACGTTAACGCTAACGCTTCGTGCAAAATGTATGGCAAAGACATTACTGGGCGTGAGTCACGTGACAGTTCTCTGTCTAACGCTTCGTGCAAAACGTCGTTGCCATACATTTTGCACGAAGCGTTAGCGTTAACGTTAACAGAAAAGTATTTTGTCTAACCCCCCAGGCCGGCCTTCGCTCAGGATTCATTACAACTGACCACAATATACACAGTGGAACAACCTCTGAACCCCAGCATAGAATGTGCTGCTGATACGCAAAAGTGCCTCCTCTCTGTGAGACGGTATGGGCCGTAATCCACCACGCAAGCCCAGCGGGTTGGTGGATGTCACTTGTCTTCGAAGATTTGGTTCTTGGATGTCGGTTACCTCTCGATGTTTTCCTTCAACGTTTTGAGAGCAGTGGTGATGAAATAATTTACAAAAAGCAAAGCACCCATACCTGGGTTCGATCACACACGATCTAAAACTTTTAAGACTGCTGTTACGATTGGGATACCAATAGTTACCCAGTCTACAATAAAAAGAGAACAGGAAAATAGTTGTAGAGTTTTATAGTGGGACGCGGGTCGACGGTTACAAGCACTTAAAGTTTTCCCATAAATATTGACATCACTTGTAGCTCGTCTATTCATAACATGTGTTTGACCCTTTTTTGTGACAACTGTTTGAAGAGATGGGAGTACCAGCAGCTGGTGTATTTGTAACTTTAGAGGAGTGACACTGAGTGGAGGTCATAGTTAAGATGATCTTATAGGATTAACTGATTCTTGTGCAAGTAATAGTAATAAATAGATACAAGTCAAGAATGATTATACTATGTTGATTGTGATGATAGGTCTGGTGGAATTAAAATAAATTGCCAGTGGACTGTATAAAAAGAAAATAATGTCATGTACATAAGAAGAACAAGTAAATGGATCGAGAGAAAAATAATAGAAGCTAAGTACAATGCATTGAGGCGGACAACAAATGACTGGTCTGAGCGGCGATCTCTTGGGCAGCCGGGACATCTTTTTTAGGGTTTCCTACCCGAAGGGTCACAACGATGCCCTATTGCTGTCACTCACGTGTCCGTTTGTCTGTCCGTTGTCTGTCACAAAATTTTGTTCCGAAGAATTTTTTAACTGCCAATTGACCTAGGCACTTGATTACTTGTATTTTAATAACAAATACCAATTTATTGATAAGTCAGATTTTTTCTTTGAAATTCCCTCATTTGGTGCGAAACCCTAATTGTGCGATGTCCGACATGCACTTAGCCAGGTCTTCTTTTTTTTTTTGAAGTCGTGGAAACCTTGAAAAGGCACCTGGACTTTCGAGGAAAAGACCAGGCATTGCGGGAGTCTCAGCTCACCAAAACCATCCTGGTGATCACCGTCAGGGCATGGAACCCCGTTACATCTTAAAATACCACTTCGGAATCCCTTCTGTGCAACGCCTGTTGGGGCACATCCCTGGGGAAACTGTAAAGGAGTCTCCCCTGAGCCTCGCTGTGCACGGCAGCACGATATCACAGTACCACCGTATTCTCTGGAATCACTCGATGGGAAAATCAGAGTCCCCAATCTGAGAGATTCCAAAGACCCGTCCGGCGCGCCGCACCCCTCATCCCTCGTTCACTACTGAGGCGACTGTCTCTACAATTTTAAGGGTTCCTTACTCAAAGGGTCCAAACGGAGTCCTATTGTTGTCACTCACGTGTCCGTCTGTCTGTCCGTCCATCGTCTGTCACAAAATGTTGTTACGAAGAATTTTTTAACTTCCTATCGACCTATGGTACTTGAAATTTGGTGATAATGTTTATTATAACGTATACTTTACTAACAAATACCAGTATTTGGTACGGAACCCTTTTTTTTTGGGGGGGTGGGAAATCATCCAATGACTTCTCCCGCTCTAGGGTGGAGCGGAAGAGCGTGTCAGACTCTTACTGACTAAAACCCACCCTTGTTCCTCCCTGCCCTGAATGGCCAGGGGCGAGGTAACTCTTTCGAATTTATCCTCAACCCCCGGGCAGGCATTGGCCGTGACGGGCCCGTCATGTTTGCTGACAACTCTTTGAGGCACGCGTGGAACACTACGCGCCGTCGACTCTCGGGCCTGGTGCTAATCGGACGGCGAGTTACCCACTACTCGCCGTCCGCAGGCCCGGGTGTACGGAACCCTTAATGTGCAAAATCCGACACGCACTTGGTCAGTTTTTTGCACAGGTTTATCCCATTGACTGTGCTTCTGAAATAGTTTGGATCTTTATGTACAATATCAGACAAGTAATCAATTAACTAGGTAATGTTATTTTTGATGTTAGGAGTTTTTATCTGAATTGCCTAGTTCATAATTTCAGTTGGATGAACAATTTTATTTATACTGCTCTGTGTATTTAAATTTAATGGTGCAGCGTAAGCTGATTCTCGCAAATAAAGCCAGAGTTCAAGTCAATAACAGACATTTTAATTGAAGCGATTAGACAACTTGAAACGTTGCTTATCAAATTCTAGCTTATCAATTAAATACTATTTAAATGGTTAGTCTAACATAAGTACCTAATAAACAGTTTTAATTAAAGTTAAGTACTTAAGTGTAGAATTTCTCAAACATTCACAGAGATGCAATTTTAAACATCCGAGGGTAAGGTTTTCAACAGAGTTTAAACTATTATACCGGATTATTTACTGCTCAGCGCTTAACTGTTAAGTTTCAAGCGAAGTTGAAACCGTGGCTAGCGATAAATATAATACGGAAGTGTTTGCTTCTTTTTGTTGCTTCTAAATTTTAAATTGCTTGCTTTGAGGTTTAATAAGAATCTTTATCATTAATTAATTAATAATTAATGGTCGATCGAGTCTTGAATTCGATTTCCAAGGCAGCAAAGAGTTATTGTTTTTTTCCATTTAGAATATATCAAATTAGTTTAGTTTTGTAAAAAATACAGATAAAACAAATATGATTTCCTTGAGTGAGTTATTTTCACACATTGGTGCCGATTCTTTTGCTCAGTAAATAAACTAAAATTGTGCGAGAAAAGGACGGTTATAGCTATGAACTAAGTTAGAGAAATCAAACTAGTGTACGGCTCGCGCTTCACCGTGTTTTTAGTCCACATGTTTTTACGTGTAGGTACCCATAATTTGACAGCTCTAATTTACGTCCGTCTCTTTCTTGTTTTTTTAGAGAGAAAAAGATAGCAATAGCCTGAATTAAGTTTAGTTTGTGCACAACTGAATTGGCACCTTTGTATTTAGTTTAATAACTAAAACTGGCTACAAAAAAATCGTGTTTTTTTTCTAGAACAGGTTATGAGTAACTATCTGTAAAACTTTTTTTTTTTAAACGTTGGCCCGCTCTAGGAATTTCGCCTGTATCGCGTAGGTATACATACACGAACATTTAACGCGTCAGGCCCCGCGCGTCGACATAACAATAGGTTTTTAATTGTGTCTGCTAATGAGGGACTTGACGCGTTAAACTCACAAACATAAACAGCCAGACCCGCACCAACTAACTGTATGCCTAGGGGTAGCGGATAAATTCTGAAAATGAGTTACCGCACCCCTGGGCACTCAGGCAAGGAACAAGGGTGGGTTTTAGTCAGTAAGAGTCTGACACGCCCTCCCGCTCCACCCAGAGCGTGAGAAGTCATTGGATGATTTCCCACCCCACAAAAAAAAGGCCATACAAATATTTGTTCCCTGTGGGAACCGAACTCGCGACACGCAGCGCAGCAGCCAATTGCTCAGCTGCTGCGCCAACCGTGCCGTCAAAGATACTCGTAGTCCTATTGTAAGATAATAATCCTTTTGCTCTAAAAGAAGGTCATGGATACCTTATAGACCAAGGCACGTGCCAAGTAATAAAGTAGCACAAAACTTTGAATTAGATCAGCCAATATTTTATGAATACCGAAGTTTCACGATTCAATGAAGTTTCAACTTCGATTAATGACGGAAAGAGGAAGTTCTGGCAGTTGATTGACGGCTGCCTAATTAATGGATACATATTCACTTCTTAATTTGCATAGCTGGTCTCTTTGGTGTCTCTCACTGTGAGGTCCTGGGGCTCGATTTCAAGATCGGGCAAAAGTGCTATTAGGTTTTTTCCACTCTGTAGCAGCCCGAAGTTTCGAAGTTGGCAATGTGACACCCCCGTGCCTCGGAAAGCACGCCCCGTTAGTCCTGCATCTGATCTCGCCCCGATCGTGTCGGATTGCCGTCCCATCGGACTATGATAGCAAAGGAACAGAGAGCCCATCTGTGTTTGCACACACACTTGTGCAGATCTCCTGCGTACTTGGCTGATTTTTGTAGAGATTGGCCACCCTGTTCGAATTCAATCGGGAGCATAATTAATTAGATTGATGTTGATTGTAAATTAACATTTCAGTGTCTAGCGGCACACATGTGAGCCACCGAGGATCGGGTGTTTGCCAAAGAAATTGCCAAAAACCCGATTCACGGGTTTTAAACCGCTATTATTACTATTACCCAAGGTATTTAGACCTGTGGCAAGGCTTACACACCCGGAACATGGCAAAGTCTGTAGTTACACGATGGCCGACTGTCAACGGGGCTTGACAGATATTGACATTTGACGCGCACAGGGCCTGAGGGGGCTGTGGATCTGTGGACTAAAAATCTACTGAATAAATGTTTTGTAAAAGGTGCATTATCATTTTGTAGGAAAAGCGCTTTGTGCCTGTACTCTTGCAGGATCTACATCTGGTAGTACGGTTGTGAATGGGAGATGTTGAAATTAGATTGTGAGGTTCCTGCGCACAATCTTAAATGAGTTAAAGTTCTTTCATACCCCTGTAAGTCCCACTCCTATCAAGATCGAAGATTCTACACTCAAAAAGGTAGACGATTACATTTACCTGGGACAAACGGTCCAGTTCATCATCATTATCATCATTTCAGCTAAAAGACGTCCACTGCTGGTCATAGGCCTCCCCCAAGTGTCGCCACAACGACCAGTCCTGTGCGTCTCGCATCCATCTACTACCCGCAACCCTCACCATGTCATCGGTCCACCTTGTGGGAGGCCTTCCAACGCTGCATCTTCCAGTACTCAGTCATCACTCCAGAACTTTTCGGCCCCATCGAGCATTGGTTCTGCGAGCAATGTGCTCTGCCCACTGCGACTTTGACGTTCAAAAAGTGCTGGTTCTCAGCCTAGTTTGAATAAATGACTTTTGATTTTGATTTTGCGACTTCAGTTTGGCGTTTCTTCGGGCTATGTTGGTAACCTTACTTCTCTTGCGGATATCATCATTCCTGATTCGATCACTCAAGGAAACTCCGAGCGTTGCGCTCTCCATTGCCCTTTGGTGACTTAAAGTTTCACCGTTCAACGTTCCAACGTTTCAGTTCCATAAGTCATCACTGGCAACACGCACTGGTAGTAGGTAGGTCTAACTTCGAGAAAGAGATCAAAAAAAGCCTTTCTTATTACTACCAAAATAAGAACAATCCATCATGTGGGTTAAAATTGACATGGAATTTGGCAACAAATAAAAAACATTACACTTTTCAGCTCACTCATTTGGCTCAAAGCAACAAGTATTTTTTTTTTTTTTTTTTTTCATAACCGTACCGGCACTCGTACGGGCTGGTTGTGTTTGTTGTCGCGGATCTAATCGCTATCCCCACTGCGCAAGTGTTGTTTACGCACTACGTCGCGCTGCAGGTGTGCGCCGGACCACCCGGCTTCGTGTGCCTTACGCGATGACTGATAAAGATAACGTAAGCGCTTCACCGCGCTGTGATACGCCCGTATTTAATAATGACGTGCAAATGATAAATGATAAATAAATGATAAATGATGTTTATTCAGTAAATAGGTTACAAGGAACACTTTTACACGTCAATGTTTTTTTGTCAGTTTAAGCTAGATGAGGCCGGTGTTTCCTAGCTGACTACCCTGAGAAGAAACACCGAAACAAACTCAGAGGTCAAAGTCTCTTTTAGTGTTCAAATCCATACAATGTGGACTGGTTAGATCCTATGAGAACCATGTACGTTTATGTCTGGGATGAGCTTTATGAAGAAAGCAACACACGAATTCGAGTGGACCTGTCCAGACAGTGCAAGCATTTGTCAGTCATCGCGAAGCTCAACTCAGAACTCTGAGGTGCTCAACGAACCGACGATCAATACCAAAGTAAGGACATTTGAGTAGGCCGCAAAAAATACTCAAACTGCCAGACAATCATAAAATCTACATGAATATAACGACATACATAGTTCTCGCATTCACATTATTCTATATGAGGACCATGCAGCTTAGTGTCTGTAGTGGTGTTTTGAAGAAAGAACCAAACATATTTGAGTGGACCTATCCAGTCAGTGCAAGCATTTGTCAATAGTCGAATAGCTCAACTTAAAAACCACTAAGGAGCTCAATGACATGACGAACAATACCAAAGAAAAGACATTTGGGTAGGCCGCAAAAGAACTCAAACTGTCAGACAACGTTGAAAATTACTGTAAAAAGGAGGAGAAAATAATAATAATAACCCACATAGTCCTCACATTTACAATAATTAAGTAATCAAAAAAAAATAAAAATATAATACTTTACAAAGTAAATATTTGTGTCAAACAAAATAGTAATCATAATATGTCAATCAAAAAATAAAAATAAATATAATACTTAACAAAGTATTCAAGTCAAAAAAAATAATAATAATAATAAAATGTCAATAAAAAAATAAAATAAAAAATATAATGCAATACTATACAAGTATTCATGTCAAAAACGAATATTAAAAAAAATATATATATAAAAAATTTTTCATCAGTAAGTAGTACATATGAAAACAATGGCTCATGTATATCATTGAAGCAGCTCAATCCCACGCCTTTTTGTCCTCAAGAAAGTCATTAATTGTGTAAAAAGCTTTCTGGCATAGCTTACGTTTAATAAATGATTTAAATTTATTTATGCTTAGTTCTTGAATTTGGCTAGGAAGTTTATTATAGAAACGTATACATTGACATCTAAACGAACCACCTATTTTTTTCTTGAGCCTGGTTTTTGGTACAATAAATTTGTGTTTGTTCCTAGTATTTATGCTATGGATATCACTGTATCTTTTAAACAGATTAATATTTTTATGTGCATACATGAGATTCTCATAAATATATTGAGAGGGAACAGTCATAATATTAATCTCTTTAAATTTGTCTCTGAGGGAGTGTCTGGGACTTAATTTATAAATTGCACGAATAGCCCTTTTCTGTAAAACAAAAATTGTCTGAATATCGGCGGCATTTCCCCACAACAGAATGCCGTACGACATCACACTATGAAAATAACTAAAGTATACTAAACGAGCTGTCTCTAAATCAGTTAAACCACGAATTTTCCTTACGGCGTATGCTGCAGAGCTAAGTTTTTTGGACAGTTTATCTATATGGGGGCTCCACTGAAGCTGCGCATCCAAAGTTAAACCTAAGAACACTGTGGAATCCTCGGGTTTCAACTCTTCACCCTTTATTGACACACTAGTGTTCACTTGTATTACATTGGGTAATGTGAACTTTATGCATTTTGTTTTTTTCTCGTTAAGGAGAAGATTATTGACATTAAACCAGTTAACTACAGTTGAAAGAGCATTATTTACATTATCAACAACCACCTGCTGACGTTTGAGTTTAAATAAAAGTGAAGTGTCATCTGCAAACAGCACTATATCATGTTTATCCTTTATGAGGTAAGGCAAGTCGTTGATATAGATTAGAAACAAAAAAGGACCCAGAATTGAGCCTTGAGGAACCCCCATTCTGACTACAGACCCGGAAGACCTTTTGCCGTTCATATCAACTCTCTGAATCCTATTACCCAAGTATGAAGTAAGAAGATCCAGAGAGGCGCCCCGGACTCCGTAGTAGTGCAGCTTCCTGATCAATGTATCATGGAGAACGCAATCGAAAGCCTTAGACAAATCGCAAAAAATGCCCAACGAATCGCATTTATCTTCGCATGCATTATAAATGTGTCCCAAAAGTTCAACACCAGCATCAGTTGTTGAACGACCCTTTGTGAAACCAAACTGTTTGTTGTGTAATAATTTGTGTTTATTAAAATATCTTTGAATTTGATCTAAAATAATTTTCTCAAAAATTTTACTAAAAGTAGGTAGCACTGATATAGGTCTATAATTAGTAGGGTCTGATGTACTACCCGATTTAAACAATGGTATAATTTTACTATATTTCATTAGATCAGGAAACTCACCACAATCTATACAATTATTAAAGATTACTGCTAAAGTAGGTGCTACAATGTCTATAATAGACCTAGCAACGTCAACAGAATTACCCCATAGATCTGCAGTCTTTTTAACATTTAAAGTATTAAAAGTTTTGATTACATCATTACAAGTGACATATTGGAAATAAAATTGGGATTCACAAACTGGAACGTTTTCTTTAAGTAAAATTTCTGCAGCAGTTGGTGATGAGCAAAAGCAAAGCTTACTTAATGATTCATCGGATATGGATGATGATAGCAAAAAGGAAGAGGTGCTGTCAAGAGCGGAAAAGAGGGGAAGAGAGGACAGTACTGAAGACGAAGAGGGTTGGACAGAAATTAAAGGGTGTAAAAAGAAGATTTGTCATGGCAGTAAAAATACTGTTCAAGAAGAAAAGTACGAAGTCTATGCTTCTTCTAAGGAACGTCTTCCGAAACAGTTTGCGATGGCACGTATTTTAAAAGAAAATAATATAAACAAAATTCGCCAAGTTAAATATTTAAGTCCGTTTAATTCAAAGCGTTTCACATTCAAATTCAAAGCGTATTGCTTTGAATTTGAATGTGAATCGGCTGCTCAGAACCTATTGTTGTGTGAGAAGCTTTTGGAAAAGGGTCGGAGATTTCAGAAGGCTATGCAGTTGTCAGTTTGCTATGGCCTAATCAAGGATGTAGACTTAGATTACGGATGATGAGATACTCAAGAACATTTCATGTCCAGCCCCCGCAAAGCTTTTATCTTTCAAGAGGCTAGACCGTCGTAATAGGGTTGAAGGTGGTTGGTGCCCCAGCGAAACCCTTAGGCTTTGTTTTGACGGTGAACACCTGCCTGCGTCAGTCCGTGTATGTGACATTAATATTAAAGTTCTGCCTTACATACACCAAGTTTCCCAATGTTCTCAATGTTGGAGGTTAGGCCACAACAGGAAAATGTGCCCGTCGAAAAACGTGATTTGTCCGAAGTGTGGGGGGCGGCATGAGAATTGCGACACGTCACTGTTTTCATGTGTTAACTGTAAAGGTAACCATATATCGTTGAGTAAGACGTGTCCAATTTATAAGAAGGAGAGGAGGCTTAGAGAGATTATGGCTGAGTTTGGATGCACATACAGGAAAGCCCTGGAATGTTATGTTCCACCCGAGAACTTCGTTCCTACCGAAACTGACGTAAATCCTCGAGCATCAGTAGTCACAGAAAATTATATCTCTGCGAGACCACTATTTTCAGACGACCCTTCCCAGTCTAGGAAAACGATTCCGGAAGCCTCTTTTCGTTCCAGTTATGCTGAAATAATCCAGACTAAGGCCACAGTACATAATGAACGTACTCCTGTTACGGTTAGAAAGGATAATATTCCTCCTAAATCGAAATTAGTACAATCTCCGAAAGCCAAAAACAATCCACCCAAAGATGACTGGATGTTTTGGAATTCAGATCCGCCTACATCTGACGAAGTACCCAATGGTGGAGAGGGTAATGATGAACGTCCATCGTTCAATGAGTTGTGGTCTAGAATAAAAGAAGTTATCTATCTCAAAAAGACTAGCTTAATTTTTAAGTTAAGGTGTATTTTCCAATTGTGCCTAGAATGGTTAACCCTAGTGTCAGTGAGTTTAGTTACAGAGTGGCCGTGGATAAAAGCATTGTTTAACTTTTTTATTTCGTGTGATGGCTAACAAATCAATTAAATTAAATATCTTGCAGTGGAACGCCCAAAGTATCAGACCTAAGTTAGCATCGTTTCATCAACTTTTATGCCAGGAAAAAGTACATATTGCTGCCCTAAGTGAGACATGGCTCGAACCAGAAAGTAATTTTAAAGTTAGTAATTATGTTGTTTATCGCGCGGACCGGGATGACTCATACGGCGGTGTAGCTATTATTGTACACAAATCTGTTAAAGCGCAGCTGCGGCGCGTGCACGTGACTAACAACGGTATTGAGGTACTCGTAGTGTGCGTACAATTGTTTAACTGTGAGCCGTTTGAAAATATTGTTTCTGTATATTGTCCATCTAGAATCGTTAGCACTCAACAGTATTGGGATAATTTGTTATCATTATGGCCTTCCAAAACTTTAATTCTTGGTGATTTGAATGCCCACCACGTCAGTTGGTCTTACAAAACTAACCACAGAGGCAGGCTTATTAACGAATCACTTATAGACAGCAATTTTTTTTCTTTGAACGATGGGACTCATACGCGAGTACGTTTGGTGGACAATAAATTACAACAGTCTTCTCCAGATATATCTTTGGTATCTGCAGATATTGCGCTAAATTTCAATTGGACCGTTTTAAATGAAAATCTAGGCAGCGACCACTTAATAATTAAAATTTCAACATTAAGTACGTCATACCTCCCTTCAGTTAATAAAAGAAATTTTGGCAAAGCAGACTGGACTTCATTTAAAAAAGATCTTGAACAAAAATTTTGCAATTTTTGTTTACCGAATGACCATCAAAAAGCCTACGACTCATTTCTAGATATTTTGAATGAAGCTGCAAAAAAATCCATCCCAATGTTAAAATTTAACCAAAACCCCACTTCAGATTTCATTCCAAAGCCATATTGGACTGCAGAACTGTCACACGCTGTGGCTCAACGTAGGCTTGCGTTATCCAAATTTAGACGAAATCCCACTCCCCAAAACCTTGATACTCTTAACAGTCGGATAAGTATATCGCAACGGCTAATCCGTCAGGCTAAGGGAGTGAACTGGCAAAATTTTTGTTCCTCAGTTGACCACACTACAACCTCTAGCGATATGTGGCGCAAAATGAGATGGTTGAAAGGTTACCGTTCGCCTAGACATTTTGTGGACACTCAAAGTGCTACAAATCTCCTAAATTCTATAACACCAGATTATGTATCCCCTTCGACCCCTACGGTTCACCATAATAACCCAATATTAGAGTGTGAGATCTCGATGCAGGAGCTAGATAAATGTATCAAGTCTAAGGATACATCTCCTGGATGCGATGATATATCTTATTCTATGATTAAGAATTTACCTGATGTAGGTAAATCGGTATTACTAACGTTATTTAATAACTTTTTTGAACACAGTTTTGTCCCCTCTCAGTGGCGCGACATTTGCATCATACCTATTCCAAAACCTGGTCGTGACCCTAGTAACGTTTCTTCACTCAGACCCATATCCTTGTTGTCATGCATATGCAAAATTTTCCATTATGTTTTATTTCGAAGGTTGGAATGGTTTTTGGAAAAAAACAACACATTTTCTGCGAACACGGTTGGTTTCCGTAGGGGTAGGTCGTGTTTGGATGGTCTGAGTTGCTTAATCTCCACAATTCAAGCTGGTTTTTCCGAGGGTTGTTCTACTATCGGTTGTTTTTTAGATATAAATAATGCGTATAACCACGTCAATAATATTGTTTTAATCAATGTTTTGGACAACCTTAAAGTAGGATCACGCATCTGTAGATATTTATGGAATTTTCTTCATAGAAGGGTACTCAAAATAAGATCTGGTAATAACTTTATTAGTAGACATTCCGGATGTGGTTTGGCTCAGGGTGATCCGTTATCTCCACTTTTATTTAATGTAATAACGTCGGATATTTGTAAACGTTTGCAGAATAACATTGGCATAGCCCAGTACGCGGATGACTTCGCTATTTACGTACAGTGTTCTTCTGTTAGTGACGGGCAATCCAAAATCCAGTTTACTCTTGATTTAATCAACAGCATGTTATTGCATGTAGGTTTAGATATTTCGCCCGCTAAAAGTAAAATTTGTTTGTTTAGTAGAGGTTATCGTAGGCCAGTTATAGAAATACGTTTAAACGGGACCTTGTTAGAGTTAGTAGACCATGTGAAATATTTAGGACTGTGGTTGGATAAGGGTCTTCGATGGAAGAAACATATAATTGAGGTTCGTGAACGTGTACTTAAATTGATTAATATCTTTAAGGTTTTGGTAGGACCTGGGTGGGGTATTCACCCCAACCACTTAAGACGACTGTATATCTCCCTTATTCGTAGTCGTATAGACTTTGGTAGCTTTTTATTAGACAATAGCGCCGATACACATTTAAGTAAACTGGACAGATTACAAAACATTTGTCTGCGTTTAATAGGTGGGTTTATCAAAAGCACTCCGATTCACGTGATGGAAGCCGAATTAATGTTACCTCCTCTTTTTATTCGCCGGCGGTACTTAGCTGATAAATTTTACTTAAAATCTAAATGTTTTGATTTTCCTGTAATAGGCATACTGGATAAGCTACATGGTCTTTGTGACAATAATGCTTACTGGAGAAAAAAGAAAAAGCCATTGTTAGTTTTGTCTCACGATGTTCTTAAGCAAGAACATATGTACCGCAGTAGTAAAATTGACACGTTCTCCATGTCTACTTGGGTCAGCAATATAGACTTATCAGGGACAGTAAAGCCCAATTTAAATTCTGTAGATAAACCTAAGCAGTGTTATAATGTACATAATTTAAGATCAATATGTTGCGAGTCTCTAAATGCACTATATTCTGACTTTTACTGTGTTTATACTGACGGTTCTAGACACGAGAATTTTGGTGGAGCAGCATTTTTTGATTCTCAATTAGGTGCCTTTTTCAAATTTCAGATTTTATCAAAGGTGTCAATAATGCACTTAGAGCTAATCGCTATTGCTGAAGCTTTGGCTTATATCAATTCATTAGATGGTGATCGTTTCGTTATCTTCACAGATTCGAAAAGTGCTCTCCAACATCTGTTGAGATGTACGACTACTTCATCAGCTAGCGGGCTTCCACTGGCTTATACTATACTAAGAACTATTACAGATTTTTTTGCCAAACATAAAACGGTTGTATTGCAATGGATCCCTTCTCACGTTGGATTAGAAGGTAATGAGATGGTTGATCGCTTGGCAAATGAAGCTGGCTCGGATGGAAAAATTTATCCGTGTTCTCCGTGGCACACCGAGCTCTTACCCTTAGTTAGAGACAGATGTATTGAATCTTGGTCAGAATATTTTGATAAAAGGTCTTTAACGAAAGGAATTTGGTATAAGACGATTCAGCCATCTCTTCCACGGATGCTTTGGTTCAGCGAGGGAGGGATGAATAGACAGGAAGTTGTGACGGCTTTGAGGCTCCGATCCGGCCACATGCCACTCAATAGTTTTGGATTCATGATGCGAAAAGTTAATTCTCCCAACTGCGCTGTCTGTGGAATTATAGAAGACGTGCAACATATTCTATCGGAGTGTGTTCGTATTGGGGTCCAAAGGCGGCAAGCTTTTATCAATAATTTTAATGTAGGCTTCTATAATAGCGTTCTAGCCTCACCATTATCAGATGAGGCTAGAACGCTTTATCGTATTATTATAATAGGTATAAGGTTGCGGGTAGACTAGTATATAGTATGTACATATAAATATTTTGTTTTAAATCATCGGGGTGACATATTCTGTTTAGAAAAAACCCTGTAAATAAATTGAGATTAAAAAAAAAAAAAACAAGCATTTTTATAAAACCATTTTTCTCCATATCTCACCATAAACACAAAAAACTGTTAAAATAATCTAGACACATTAAGTTAACATCGTTTAGTTACATTTTAACATTTACGAATGCTCGTCCGACTTAGTTTATGACTCGCCGTAAACGGGGTTCGATTCCCGACGTCGAACAGAGCAATAAAAACGCGATAAACATTCTCTAGAAAAATCTATTTGGTGTTTATAGTTTGTCTTTACATAGAATGAACGATAAATTGATGTTTAGTTTTGTCTTTAAGTTTAAACTCATGTGTATAAGGGATAAGCAGAAGTTATTCTAATATCTGAATTGTTAGTTTGTAAATGTCATGCTCATGACAGCAACGTCATGCATGACAGGATTCTCTACCATAACTACCATTAACCCTAACCTGTCGCGCGTCTAGTTTGCAGACATAGACTTTTAATTATTTACGGCACATGCGCTGGGCCGGCAGACGCGGGAGGGATTAAATATAGTAGTGATACTGATAAAATGAGCAGCGGTCGCCCAGTAGTTACGGCCACGACTAGTAAGTCGTAGGTTCGAACCCTGGCAGGCGCTTTACTTTGTGTAAATTATTCCATCACCACTGCTCTCAAAATGGTGAAGCAAAACATCGTGAGGAAACCGGCATGTCCTAGAACCAAAACTTACTTCGAAGACATGTGACGTCCACCAACCCGCACTGGGCCGTGTGGTGCATTACGGCCCACATCCTCCCACAGAGAGGAGGTCTGTGTACCAGCAGTGGCAAAATTGTAGGCTGACTATGGTATGCGGCAGTTTTTGGCGGGATTTTCTCGTGTACAGTTCAGTGGCTGTTTTAATTAATCGTTTATTGATTCGTAGTGAATATTGTGATGTAAAATTGGTGTAGTTTTTTGTCTCAAATGTCTACGCAACTTGACAATATGTGGAACCATTGAAACAGGCGCGATCTCGGTAAAATGGAGCTGAGAATTTTATTGTAGTATTGACAGCCCCAGCGAAGTTTGCCGCGAAGGCTGACTCGACACATTTGTTGCCAAATACTGCAAAATACATTAGATGTGTTGCATCTGCATTCTAATGGAAAAAGAAATGTTTTTGCACCTAATTACTATGTATCCGACTGAAAGACTTGAATATATGGTCATGAATAAAAATTAATATAAAAAAAAAATATGGTATGCTTATCATTGGTAAAATCACGATGGTAGGTAGATATTAAGATTAAGCTGTTGGCTTTTATTCCAGTTGTTATATTATGATTATCTACAAATCGACAAGTAATTTATAAAACTAATAAAGTAACATTACGCCTGTATAAAAGCGGTAGGAGTAAGGCAGATGTGTACTTTAAGTTCAACCACATTTTTGTCAAATATTGTTTGTTACTTTATTTTTCTTTGACTTCTTTTTCTTCCAGATGCTCTTGTAATAGGGCTCCCCTTTTGCCATCTTGAAGAAACAAAGCTAGACTCTGAACTGCTACTGGGAAGTTCCAGATAGAAAAACGTGAATATACTTTGTAAACCCGGGAATTGAACCCAGAACCTCATGTTTAACTCACTAGACCATTATTTCAAGAAATATGAAAAAATAATTTAACTTTTTTTTTTTTAAACGGAAGCATTTACAAGATTTCAGGAACTCGCATAAACGTACATTATTATAGCACAACTCATAAAAATCACGATAGGAAATCCGATTTTTACGACCCCATGAAAAGTTTGTTATATAAAATATTGATTTTGAAGCATTTTGGATTGATGAAATAACTTTTTTACGTCCTAATCCCTAATAAATATTATAAAATGTTCATGGCAGTTTGATTATTTGTTTGTCCTGGTTATACGCTTCAAGTGACTGGCGTGGCCCAAATAGCTAGTGACACGGACTCAGGCATAAGGGTGCGGTTCCACTGAAACGGAGCTGGGCGGAACGGAGCGGAGACGTGCAGAAATCGTCCAACCACAGACAAGACGATTGACGATCACGTCAATCGTCTTGTCTGTGATTGGATGAGGATTTAAACCATTGTGATAGGTCGATTCCTGCACGTCTCCGCTCAGCTCCGCTCAGCTCCGCTTCAGTGGAAACGCACCCTTAATATCTCGTAGGAGCGAGACTGCTGAGCGTGGTTTAAAAAACCGGCCAAGTGCGAGTCGGACTCGCGCACGAAGGGTTCCGTACCACTATCTATAAAAACGGCAAAAACATCATGTCTGTTGTATGGGAGCCCCGAGCCCTGAGCCCCGAGCGGCAACAGAAATACATCATCAGTGAAAATTTCAACAGTCCAACTATCACGGTTCATGAGATGCAGCCTGGTGCCAGACGGACAGATGGATTTCCCATTTTACCTTATGGGTACGGAACCCTAAAATTAGCCCTGCCGACCGAATTTAGAACACGGTAGAAAATCTTAACTGAAATTAGCCAAGTACGCAGAGGATATTACAGTGCACTAGCGTATAAGCAAGCATAGGTGTACTATCTTTTCCTTTAATCTCGTAGTCCGATAGGACGGCAATCCGACACGACCGGAGAGAGATCAAAATCAAAATCAAAAGTCATTTCTTTCGGTAGCGAATAAATTATGAAAATGAGTTTCCGCACCCCTGGGCACTCAGGCAGGGAAGGAACAGGGGTGGGTTTTAGTCAGTAAGAGTCTGACACGCCCTCCCGCTCCTCCCAGAGCGGGAGAAGTCATTGGATGATTTCCCACCACACGAAAAAAAAAAAAGAAAAAAAAAGGCATTTATTTAAACTAGGCTGAGAGCCAGCACTTTTTGAACGTCAAAGTTCTACATAAAGACAGTCCCCCAAAAACGCCCGTCCGTCACCACTTCCTAGTGTTTTAGCTGTGAAAAAGAAGTGGCCAACAAACGCCCCAGCAACACATCTGTCCGTTAAGTTTGAAGAACTTGAATCTATATAATTATATGCAACAATCTTAACATACTCGTATGTGTATGTAACGTATGTAGAACAGAAAAATAAAGATATATCGTCTAAAATATAATCATAAAATTAAATAATCCGCCACTTGTTAGCTAGCACAATCAATTATGCCATTAAAAACGAACTCAAGCATAAACACTAAGCCAAATTAAATAAGCCTCCTTAAACCTGCTTACACGTGCAAAGATAGAATCTATCAAAGGGCTGTGATTCGAAGCTACAAGTGATGAACTAGGGCCACCACACTAGAATTAGTAAACAATTGTTATATGAACTCATATAATCTGTCATAACCATAAGCTAAATGTGGAGAAAGAATATCAAGTGTAACATTGTCTTGCGTTCAACACAGCGACCAACTATTATTATGTTCTTAATAGCGGTAGATGGAATAGTATGCCTTCGAACAGAGACTAGATTGATCAGGAGCAGGGCCAACGACTTTACTTGCTTTCCGAGGCACGGGCGTGTCACGCCACCAATTTCAACACTCCGGGCTGCTCCCGAGTCGTTCCTAAAACCCCAATATAAATTTTTGCCCGACCTCGGAAATAAAACCCAGGACCTCACGCTCCCTGCGCGGGTCGCGGACAAATTCGTAACAGCTACCATGCCCCTGGGCACTCAGGCAACTGAAGGAACAGGGGTGGGTTTTAGTCAGTAAAAGTCTGACACAGAGAGAGAAGAAGAGCAGGAAAAGTTGTTGAATGACATCCCAACGCCCCAAAACAAAGGACCTCACGCTCAACAGTCACGCTTATTAAAAAAAAAAAACGGTGCCCCATACTAGGAATTACTCCTGTATCGTGGGTGCATTCACAAACATGTATACTTACATACACAAGACACCCAGACCCGGAACAACTATCTGTAGATACGAAATTTAGATCACGAGACTTACGAGCTAGTTACCAAGCAATGATTTTTTAGAACTACAAATACCCGATGATTTTTATTTGTGAACAAAATAGCAGGCAACGGCTAGTATGAAAATAAAAACGTTTAATTAAATATGGTATTGGATAAACGCCTGTGGTTTTTATCCTGGCTTGCTCCAATTAATTAAAAACAAACAAAAGGTATTTCGATATTCTAATTTCCTTGTGGAATTACTTTAATATTTCATGGCGGCAGATGCCATTTATTAATCGCATTCTTAATTGAATATGAATTTGTGGTTATTGGAAATGTTTCTCCAAAAATATTTTACCTGTGTAATTACCTAACTACCCACACAGTTGCATGGGAGTTATATTTTATCTTTCAAAGTCACTTGTTGAGAGGAGGATAATACAGGTACCTATATAACCTTCCCGGACAAAGTGTGCAATCAGCCAACCTAGCTGAATAGCTACCCGGGGGTAGGGGTTCTGTTCAAAGTTCTTGAACAGAACCCCAACACTTTTTTTCGTCGGTCGAATTGAACACAAACTATTTTTGACCACGAACTGTTATCATCAAAATAATCATCAAGACGTCCACTGCTGGACATAGGCTTCCACCATGTGTGACCACAATGACCGGTCCTGTGCGTCTCGCATACATCAGCTACCCGCGACCCTCACCAGGTCATCGGTCCACCTTGTGGAAGGCCGTTCAACGCTTTGTCTTCCGGTACGAACTATGACGGTGAGAATAAATACCTCATGCAAACGCGATGTGACAATGTGGCAACGCGTTTTATACAGCGTGTAACAACAACCGTGTCCGATCCTGTAGGGTATTATTTGGTATCGTTCTGCGTACACATATACGTAATCATTTAATGGATACGAGTTTATTATTTTTCCCCAAATGAAAATATTTAATTTAAAACATAAAGAAAAACTTATCAAAGGCAACACTGAGCGCTCGACAAAGTTCACCTACTGTTTTGTTGCAAAGATGCCGTATGAAGAGACAGAGTGCCTACAGCTCGGCTAGTGCAGGGCGGTATCGTTTGAAATAAAAATAAGTAAAAATGAAGAGATTTCGCCGGCCGGTGGAGTGTTGTCAGCTTATGAAAATTTGCCATATTTAGTGTTAAATTTCGCATATTTTATAAAAATAAAAAATCTTTATCTTTTGGTTTTTATGAGTCACATTTTTGTTTTGTTAAACCAGGAATACACCTTTATTGGATCGGACGGACTGTAATATGCTTTAGAATTGGTTCCACGAGTTTTATCATCATCATCATTAGTAAAATAAAAATAATTTCAATCAAAACGCGGTTTCATTTACGCTGCGGAACAGATAATATAATACTGGCGTACACTCATCCCATACAAAGAAACAGTACCGCCGTAACCACGGGCTTTCGACTTGCACAAGCAAGTTTTGTTCTTCGTTTGGGCCCGTCCTCTACACCTCGCTAGATGGTGTTAGCAGCGACGGTTTGCGAGTCGAAAGAATTTACATAAAGTCTTACCAATATTTTCTCACACATTGAGGAATTACTATATAGTATTTTTGGCATTTCATAACAGTTTTACTGTTTCAAAATGTTTCAATATACAAATTTTAAAGAGGCGAATGGATAAACTCTAAAACTTCATACAGCGACATCTATTGGTACAAGAAATATAAATGTCTTAGGATTCGTTCTAATAAACATCTAAATTTGAATTAGGAGCCATTTATTCCACAATTTTATGCTTAGGGTAGTTTATTAAATAAGAAAATACAGTTTTAACTATTTATTTTTTAAAAATATGAATGTTACTTGACCTCTTAACTACCGCACGCGTCAAACGTAAATATCGGGCACGCCCCGACCACACTTTTGCGGCGCGAACTGCTCACGACGCTGTTCACAAAAAACGGTTTATTGATGCTTCTATGGGCTCTAGCTACTTGAACTTTTTTGTGTTGTTGAATAAACTGTGCGTAATCTATAATGTAAACAGTACTCGTATTATGAGACTTGTATTATAAACAAATGATGTTTTCAAAGAATTAACTGGAATAGTGTGATTGTTTCCGTAATTTGTTAATTTCTGATAAAACTAAAGAATCAATTTACACGAAAATTTGCATGTTACACTATGAATTAACAAGTAATCTAACAAAAGTGTTTTTTTTTTGAGATTCCATTACAAAATTTTCATAATATTCATACTCAAACTTCGTATTACAAAAACAAACAAAGTTTTTGTCGTCGCCTTTCTCGCCAAATAAGTACAAATTATAATAGTTTTTCCTTATAATATTGTCTAATACTAAGTAATACTTACATAATAATATTATAAAAAAACAAGCAAAAATATTCACAAAAACAACATTTTATAACACTCGATCACAAACTTTTACATTTTCACATGACCTTGATGTCATGTGAAAATAAACAATGTTTACGATGTCTATTTCGTGCAAATCTTTATCTAGAACGATGTAAGAACTGCTTATAGATAATTATCATAACTTATGGCACTAATTACAAACACAGAGCTCTTATATTATCATAATATCAACAAAGTTTCGACTGTCATTTGACAAGTCGACCATCGAGAAAAATACGTCCATTATTTTTTTTTAATACTGTCAATCTATATTTTTAGTAGAAAATTTATGGTAACTATAGAGGTTCTCTATTGTGTTACCTAACTTTTTTATCCATAATCTAAAGTGCCATAATTTTTTTTGTCCTAATCATCATTTGTCCGAATGATAACTTGACCGAACTTAATGTCACATAATATCACATGCCATAAAATTGAAATCCCTAAAAATAATATACCCTAAATCCGTTTTTCATAAATATTACAAAAAAAGACTTAAAACCGTTTACAATAAAAGTTATAAGTCCTAAATTCAAATTATATAATGTTTATTTATCCTAATTAGTGGTGTTCAAAGTTGCTTTATGCCAATCACTTGCTTAATGCTATATGTTATAAATTTTAAGCAAGCTTTCTTAAGTGCAGTGTAAGTTTAATATATGATGCTTTTTTTATGCGTATCGCTTAGGTACTTGTTGTTACGGCCAAACGGTTGGGCGCGAATAAAGCAGCGCGGTGACTTGTTAACTGAGAGTAATGCTTTATAAGAATATCAAATCGCGTTTATGAATAAACAATGAATTTTCCTTCATACTTTCCAGGCAAGACTGTCTATAATTGATTATGTTTTTTGTGTTACTATGAAATAAATTATGTTATTATTTAAAACAATTTTAAAGGCGTCTTTAAAATTTCATTGATTCTATGTAGAAAAATGGACAATTTACATAATTATTGTAATTTTTTACTTTTTTAACATCAATTCAATCAAGTTCCTTCTAAACATTTTCGTCCGTTAAAATTAAAAAAAAAACACAATCACACGAAACAACAACACAATATCTCACTCAATCAATCGTCCTTACACAATTATAGGTTAAATAATGCGTGTCCTATCACTGTTTATTTACACAAAAAGCGTTAAGCAAAATAACATATACAGGGTGTAACGGAAAGGTGTGGTCATATTTTAAGAGCCGGTTCTGCACATAGAAATGATCAAGTTTCTCCAAGAAAAAATAGAAAATTCCCAAAAAAAAATTGGACTTTTCATACAAAGTTATCATCAGATGATCAATATTTGTATGGGAGGTAAAAATTTTTTTTAGAATTTCCTCGGATTTTCTTGAAAAAAGTTGTTCATATCGATGGGCAGATACAGTTCTTAAAATATGACCACATCTTTCCGTTACACCCTGTATAGCTACGTTACATTATTACGTGAGCCTCCCGATATCGTAAATTTACGCGCATCGCTTAATATATTCACTTATACGCTTATACTGCTTGCTTTGCTTATACGAGTTTACGAGTGCGTCGAGTGAACGCGAAGTAAAACAAAATAAGCAAGTAGCAAAAAGCAACAAGTGAGAGCCACGAAAGCATTTGCTTTATTATATATTAACCACCACTAATCCTAAAAGGTAATAGTTTTAAAACTATGTTTAACAAAGCTTTTGCTATGAACTTCTCTCAGGCGTTACGTAGATACGAGTTACATGCAATACGAGATGCAGAGCTATTCTGTTATGAAAATAGCTTAGAATTGGTCTACAAATTATTAATGAATGAATTAATATATCTATGTTTAAAACATTTTTTTGTAATTAAATATTATCTGATTTTTTATTACGATTGTTTATTATTTTACCTAATCCAACTGATACAATACATAAATAGTAAAGATGCAAAAGCAATAAATGGCTTTTGTCACGGCTCCGGCGCTGCATGTATGTATACATCACTCAATAAAACAGTTGACTATGAACATGTGGTTTTTATTTCCCTTTAAGAAGCATGTAAACAAGCATACACCATACTTGCAACAAGCATGCAGCAAGCGTGCAGCAAACAAGTGAGCATGCAAGTAAACCCGCAGCATGCAAGCAAGCATCTAGAATGCAAGCAACCATGCAGCATGCAACATGCAGCATGCAAGCAAGCATCCAGAATGCAAGCAAGCATGCTAAATGTAGCATGCAAGCATGGATACAGCATGCCAGCAAGCATCTAGAATGCAAGCGAGCATGCAATATGCAGCAAGAATGGTTTCTGTCACGGCTCCGGCGCTGCGAGGCTCCGGCGGTCCCTCGCGAGCTTATCGTCGCAGATGGTCGTAACGCTCGCCGCCGCGGCTGAGGCTGGCCGGTGAAGCTGAACCTGCTCCCCAACTCGCGGGCCGCCTCGCCCCTCCGCGCCTAGGCGATTCTGAATTACACTCTAGGGGTAGGGCTGACAAGACTACGTGGAGTCGGATTTACAGCGATTCGTTTCTGTCACTAAGACCTAATTTTTAGCAAATGTTTTAGGACTCACAATTTTTATTATAAATGAACATTCGGAATAATATACATTATATAATACAATACATATAAAATATGACTTTATTTCATTCAAATTAGGAGATTGAATTATTATAGTACTTGATATGACAGAATAGTTTTAGAAGTAAAAATAATTATGTAAAACAAAATTTTGAATTTTTATACATTATGGTTACTGAAGTTTATAGCAAACGTGTCATGGATAATGATTTTCGGACAAACAATTTTCGGAGAAGAAAGGGAGTACTAACTACAGACTATATCATGCCCCGAGTGTCTGAACCTTGCCACAGGATAAAATACCTTGTGTTAAAGTAATAATAGAGTTTTAAAACGCGTGAATCGGCTGAATACCCGGGTTGTCACGGTGTATCGCGGTATTTTCAAATCGACAACCCGGGTTGCCCGCTGTGCTTAAGTGGTACCTCAATATCGATGAAATCGATGCATACTACGCCATCTATTGTTTGTTTGTTTGAACTAATTTTTTTTTGTTCGAGATGAGACCCCGTGGCTGCGGTGCATGTAATATATACAGAGTGGTGATGACAATACGACAATAAATTAAACCTCGCATACCTCAAGATGTTCTCAGTCTACATACAAAAAATCATTTGAATATATCCAGTAGTTTAGTCACAGGAAATTATTTTTCATTTTTAACATTTGCTACATGATGTATCTGATAATAGGGAAACACTGTCAGGTTAACGACCCACATCGGTATAAACATCAAAACATTAAAGTCACGTTGCCAACTCGCTACTTAAACACTTTCGCCAAATTAGTATTTTCATTTGATTTAGTGAAAATTATACCTTAATTCTGAGTAATAAGAGTCATAAAGCGTGTCATCAAAGTTGGATAAGAAAGTAACGAATGCGGAAATTGCAATGCACTCATAATATTAATAGAAAATTTAGTGTGTACGAAAGAGATAAATCTAGTTTCGTTTGTTACTTCGCTTTCTTGAAGAAATTTGCTACTACTTTTACTTTAGCTTAGTGTGTCGCCGCGGTCCTGTGAAGAGTCACGCGTCCTCGCTTTGTAGGAGCCGCTAACTTTCGTATAGGTACTTCCCCGCCGCTCGTGTTTAAATTTGTAAATTCATTTACGACGGTATTAGTGCGAAATTGGACGCTTTATTTTGGTGACAGGACACGTAACGTTTTAATAGGTATTTAGTTAAACAGTGAGTGAATTGTGCGAAATTAGACGCTTAGTTTTTATTGTTTTCGTGTTTTTTTTTTAACGCAACCCAACGTGTAGTTCGCGAAGGGCAGGTCAGGTGTTGACCATACAACTATTCTTAAAGTTTTAAAACGTGACAAACGGAAGCCGTATAAATACAAGATATTGCATGCATTGCTACCTAGAGACAAACCAGTTAGGGAAAACTTTTGTCGCTGGATTGAAAATAAACATTTCGAGAATCCGGATTTCTTGTACAATGTGATGTGGACTGATTAAAGTACATTTACAAGGAACGGTTTATGGAACAGACAGAATCTTCGTTACAGGAGCCGCGTGAATCCGCGTCTAGGACGGGAGACTTCGCACCAGTACAGACTTGCTGTCAATGTTTGGGCTGTGCTAAATAATCTGTGATTCAGTGTAATTTTACTGAGCATTAATCCATAATTAAAAGCTAAAAAATCAAGTCGCTACAGGACCGCGCGTTGTTGCCGCTCTTACGACAGGTTAGTGAACTCATATTTATAAATGGTGTTCTATTTCATGTCCAGTTTTATGCCATTTAGTTTGTTTGAAAATTTTATTTTTTTATTTTCGATGTAAGGACATTTTTAACCGACGAAAAAAAAGGAGGAGGTTCTCAATTCGACCGTATATGTGTTTTTTTTTTTTTTTTGTGTATGTTCAGCCCTCACTCCGTCATTTATGAACCGATTTTGATTATTCTTTTTTTGTTAGATAGGGTACACCTCAAGGGTGGTCCCATGTCGAGGAAATCAGGATCTGACAATGGAATCCTGACAAAATTGAGAGAAAACCTCGAAAATTGTGGGCAGGTTTAGCGTTTCTGTATGTGTGTTCAGCCCTCACTCCGTCATTTATGAACCGATTTTGATTATTCTTTTTTTGTAAGATAGGGTATACCTCAAGGGTGGTCCCATGTCAAGGACATCAGGATCTGACAATGGAATCCTGATAAAATTGAGAGAAAACCTCGAAAATTGTGGGCACGTTTAGCGTTTCTGTATGTATGTTCGGCCCTCACTCCGTTATTTATGAACCGATTTTGATGATTCTTTTTTTTTAGATAGGGTATACCTCAAGGATTGTCCCATGTCGAGGATATCAGGATTTGCTCATGGGATCCTGAAAAAATTGAGACAGAACCTCGAAAATTGGGCACGAATATTGTTTCTGTTTACTTTTCATAACTGAATCAGGTATTTGTATTTAGGAACCATCACATCATGAAATTGAGCTGATGGTGGAAACCATACCTTTCCTAAACAATAGAAGTCAGATATAAAAACTGGTTTTAGTGACAAATACCACTTAATATGCTTTGACGAAAAGACGTCTTTACAATATTGGAGGTAACCTCAACTGGTCAATATCCTGGGAACTTCATGGAAGGATTGTTATATCATCAGCTCAGTGGCAAGAGGAATGATGAAGAATTAGAAATTAGCCTCAGAGTGTTAAAAGATGACGCGAGCCACAAAAAATCATGAAATAAAAAACTTTTTAACAAAAAAATTAACCGACGAAAAAGAACTAAAAAGCAAAAAATAAATAAACCTTTTAAGTCTTGAGTAATGAGCTTATTTACCTACATAAAATATCAAATTTTATATAAACTAATTTTGAGTCGGCGCCAATTAATAAAATGATTAATTACCTACTTACAGCCCTCTTCATTTGTAAGTACTTATAAAATTTAGATATTTAATAATCAGATTGTTGTTTGGCGCCGACTCAAAATTAGTTTATATAAAATTTGATATTTTATGTAGGTAAATAAGCTCATTACTCAAGACTTAAAAGGTTTATTTATTTTTTGCTTTTTAGTTCTTTTTCGTCGGTTAATTTTTTTGTTAAAAAGTTTTTTTGATAGCTTAAACTTATTCTTATAAACTAGTATTGTCCGTGTTTTCATTTATTGTCGTATTGTCTTCTCCACGCTGTATATATAATAATTATGTAATTATTTTCTGTTTATATTGAATTGTTAACATTAATTAATGAATTTACTAAATGATTTTTGAAACAAACTAATAACTAGTATTCCTATAATTCAAAGACTGATATGACTCAACTGTCACTTGTGAATCATACTTGTTTGTTAACGGGTGTAAAAGAGCGGAGCCTCAGTGGAGCGGCTCAGTTGCTGTTCGGCTTTCAAGGCGTTAACATCTAAGGTATGATATTATTCTGACTATTGTTGATGTTGATGTATATTTATATCATATTTATGAGCCATGTAATGTAAAGTTATGTATATTGTTACTTAACGTTGTGTTATATACACTACTACGATAGTGGTTGTTATATACCACAAGATATTTATCGTTGCAAATATGGCTTAGGTGATACATCCTTTAATAAGATTGATTGCGATAAACGATTATTTATGATGTGTCGATATAATAATAAAAGAGAGCTACCGTGGAGTTTCTTGCCGTTCTTCTCAACGAAGACCTAGTTTTGCGAACAGGCAATTAGATTTCGATTGATGACAAGCCTATTGGAAATAAATACATACTCTTGTCTTTGTGCTTTTCTTAATAAATCCCTTCCTTAAAACACCACATTCACAGTAAGTAAATAAGCAAATAAATAAGCAAATAAATAAATAAGTAAATAAATAAGTAAATAAATAGGTAAATAAATAGGTAAATAAATGGGTAAATAAATGGGTAAAAAAATGGGTAAATAAATGGATAGGTAGATAGATAGATTTTCAATAGATTTTCAAAAGATTTTCAATAGATTTTCAATAGACTTTCAATAGACTTTCAATGGACTTTCAATGGACTTTCAATGGACTTTCAATGGACTTTCAATGGACTTTCAATGGACTTTCAATGGACTTTCAAAAGACTTTCAATAGACTTTCAATAGACTTTCAATAGACTTTCAATGGACTTTCAATAGACTTTCAATAGACTTTCAATAGACTCTCAATAGACTCTCAATAGACTCTCAATAGACTCTCAATAGACTCTCAATAGACTCTGAATAGACTCTCAATAGACTCTCACTAGACTCTCAATAGACTCTCAATAGACTCTCAATAGACTCTCAATAGACTTTCAATAGACTTTCAATAGACTTTCAATAGACTTTCAATAGACTTTCAATAGACTTTCAATAGATTTTCAATAGATGATCAATAGATAGATGGTCAACTACACATACATATTCAGAAAAATTCTAACACATGCATGCTTAATTAGTCAACTAACTTCTGCCAGCGGCTTCACGCACGTTGAGTGACTAAGTTTCATACAAACAAAATGCCCCCTTTTTTACCCCCTAAAGGTCAAATTTGCTAAAACCCCTTCTTAGTGCTCCCCTACATTGTAAAAATACTTAAAAAACAACCGACTTTCAAAAAGAAAACACTAAAAATTAAAAAATAACTTTAATTTTGGAAGTCAGTGTTGGTATTTTGTTCGCTATTTGACACTGACTTCCAAAATTAAAGTTATTTTCTAATTTTTAGTATAATTTCTGTTTTGGAAGTCGGTTTTTTTTTTTAACTTTTTAGTTGTTATGCCCCAGAACTAAAAACCGCAATAACATGGAACGTGGAATTTAAACATACTCATAATTGGAGAAAACCAAAACGTCATATGTGTTGTTTTTCAAAAAGTGCTGAAGCAATTTCGATAAAATTAATATGGTGGTCCCATATAAATTAAAACCTAGGGAGTATATTCTTTCGGATAAAAAAAGAATTTTGAAAATCGGTCCACAACTGACAGAGCAATCAGTGGACATAATTAAAAAAAAATTAAAAAAACGTAGAACCTCCTCCTTTTTCGAAGTCGATTAAAAAGGAAGCCGTGTGAAATTTGACGTTCCTAGTCTCGGTAGTTTCGGCTGTGCGTTGGTATGTCAGTCAGTCAGTCAGTCAGTTTCTCCTTGTATTTATTATATAGATTTATTATTTATATATACAGGTTCAACACAGACCAGCGTAAAAAGGGTAGTCCAGAATCATGTATTGAATCCATTGTACATGTTTGTGCATCGATGTGTCTAACACCGTGTATAATGTGGAGGCTAATGCACCTATGTGTATAACCATGTACATGTATTTGTTTAGACTTTCTAGCTAGGCCAAAGAACCTATTGAACTACACTTTCAAACTATACTCCAAAACTGCTATTAATAATAGGTGCTTACGGCTCGTCGCGACATAACAGGTAAATTACAGCATTGGCCGGGCAAAGTTACAGCTGTTGGCAATTAATACTTATCCCTGGCTTGTGTACTAGGTACTCAAGTTGTAGTAAAGCCTTAGGTTTATGTAAAGGGATCTGCCGAAATATTTAAAAGAAGTGCAGATGAAATAATAATGTTAGGTAGATTATTCACCACGGGGGCCATCAAGTGATAAATGATAAGTGAAATGATAAATAATTTTATTTATGTAAATGGGTTTTAACAACACTTTTACACAACAATATTTTTTTTTGTCAGTTTTAGTTAAATGAGGCCGGTGTTTCCTGGCTGACTACCCTTTTTTTTTTTTTGGGGTGGTGGAAAATCATCCAATGACTTCTCCCGCTCTGGGTGGAGCGGGAGGGCGTGTCAGACTCTTACTGACTAAAACCCACCCTTGTTCCTTCCTGCCTGCGCCCAGGGGTGCGGTAACTCATTTTCAGAATTTATCCGCTACCCCTAGGCATGCAGGCACCGGCCACGATGTGCCCCGTCAGTGGTGGCTGACACTAATCTCTTTGAGGCATGCGTGGCACACTACGCGCCGTCGACTCACGGGCCCGGTGCTGATCGGACGGCAAACTACCCACTGCTCGCCGTCCGCAGGCCCTGGTAGCTGACTACCCTAAGAAGAAGCACATAACCACTCACACGTCCGGAATGCCATGGTCATCCAAAAAAAAGTCCGCAGGAACGCCACGATGACCAGAGCGATCCACCCCGTTTTTTTCACTTTTTTTTCCACCGAGTTTTTAGAGGTCAGTCTCTTTTGAAGTGTTTAAATCCATCGAGATAGCTCGCCGTCTGATAAGACCAGGACCAGGCCCGGGTCGATGAATCGTTGTATTCCATGCGTGCCTCAAAGAGATGTCAGCAATAATTGACGGGCCCTCTAGGACCGATGCTTGCCAAGGTCGCTTGAGTATTCGAAAGGGTCATGGCACTCCACCCTGAGCAGGAGTAGTCACCTGATGATTTCCCGCCCTCAAAAAAAAAATGGCCATCAAAATCATCCTAAGACGAAGTCTTTCTCCAATAAAAATTTTTTTTTTTTTTTTTTATGTTTGATAGGCTCGCGTTTGACCACTATCTCACCTGATGGTAAGCGATGATGTGGTCGAAGATGGAGCACGCTTGCCTAGAAGTAACCTATTCACTCTTGACTTAAAGACTCCCAGGTTGTATCTTACAGGAAACACAGACTCCGGTAGAGAATTCCACTCTCTAGCTGTACGTGCAATGAATGTTTTCTCAAAACGCTTTGTGCGTATGGATAGGATGTCCACCATGACATATCTCTTCTGTTCACACCTCACCTCATCACTTCTAATATATACCTAGATTGTTTATTGTAATAATGATAATATAAATGGGTAGCTCGCCGTCCAATATGAACCAGGCCCGAGTCAACGGCGCATAGTGTTCCACGCGCGCCTCAAAGATATCTCAGCAAACAGTGACGGAGCCCGCTGGAGCTGATGCCTGGCAGGGTCGACGAAGTCACCGTGACCCTGTAATAAATGGAACACGAGTGGGTTTTAGTCACTAGGAGTCTGACACGGAAGGAGAAGTATTTTATGATTTCCAACCCAATAAAAAGGAGCGATGTATTCGAGTGAAGTTCAGTGGCTGCTTTAATTATTCGCAAATTGATTCCTAGTGGATATTGTGATGTAAAATTGGTATAGATTTGTGTCTCAAGTGAAAAGTAAATTCGTAACAGAGTTACCGCTCTCATAGGCACTCAGGCAGGGAAGAAGCAGGGGTTTTTTTGTGGGTTGGGAAATCATCCAATGACTTCTCTCGCTTTGGGTGGAGTGGAAGTGCGTGTCAGACTCTTACTGACTAAAATCCACCCCAGTTCATTCCCTGCTTGAGTGCCCAGGGGTGCGGTAACTCATGTTCAGAATTTATCCGCTACCCCTAGGCATAAGAAATAGGGGTGGGTTTTAGTCAGTAAGAGTCTGACATGCCCTCCCGCTCCACCCAGAGCGGGAGATGTCATTGGATAATTTACCACCCCATAAAAAAAAGTGACTATGCAACTGTACAATATGTGGAATCATTGAAACAGGTGCCATCTCGGTAAAATAAAACTGATAATTTTGTCGTAGTATTGACTACCTCAGCGAAGCTTGTCGAGAAGGCCGACTTAACTCAATTGCTGCCAAATACTGCAAAAACATTAGAATGTGTTTCATCTGCATTTTAATGGGCAAAAAGTGACAGTATTCTGTATCTAAAATTAAATACTTTCTTAACTTGACAGTGGCTAAATGCACAAACAGTGCGAAACCAAAATTAAAAAAAAACGCAGTAGAAAAAAATAAAGGCTTTAATTAATTACTTCAGTTTGGTATATATATGAGAATCAAATATTTGTCATTATCGAGGACATGTGTGAAAAACTTCCCTAGAAGTTACTAAAACCAAAGTGATTTCCTAAACATCCTTTCAAAATTTTAGACGTTTAGTAAGGATATTTTTATGCTGAAAACTTTTAAGTCTTGTAAATATTTTGCATTTCATCTTAAGTAACAACTCGGAACATCATAAAACAAGCGGCTAGAAGTTTTTTCCGCAGGTTTTAAGTTTTTGTTGAAAAATCCTTGGGAAAAGTTTACGAGGACGGAAAAGCTATAAGAAAAGACTCACTTAGGTCCCTATTACAGTTTTTGAAAAGTAGTAGGTATGAAGAAAATTAAATAATAATAATAACTTTTTATTTCTCACCACAATATACATAAATAATTTTACATTGATCAGACAGTGATACATAATTCTGGTAAGTATATATTGTGGGAGACTGGTGCCTAAGCTAGGCTCGTGGCCTGTGTTTCAGGACACCAGGACCCCACCCCTTTACATTTTTCCATTTTATAAATTATGCACTAAGCGCGCTGACAGAATGTAGTAAGGTTTCATACAACATTAATTTATAGTTTTATTTATTTTGCTTAATATCTAGGTAAAGTATGCGAGACGAATGTTAGTAAGTGTTTAGTTTAAAATGTTTATGTTTACGACGAAAATTAAATGTTTAAAAGTATTGTGACTTAGGATCGTTTCATCATCATCAGCCTTTTAATGTCCTCACTGCTGGGGCATAGGCCTCCTCTCTGTGAGGGTGTGGGCCGTAATCCACCACGCGGGCCCAAGTCGGATTGGTGGATGTCACATGTCTTCATTTTTCGGTTTATTCATGATGTTTTCCTTCATCGTTTTTTTTTTTTTTTTTGCGTTTGGGAAAACATCCAATGACATCTCCCGCTCTGGGTAGAGCTGGAGGGTGTGTCAGACTCTTACTGACTAAAACCCACCCCTGTCCCTTCCCTGCCTGAGTGCCCAGGGGTGCGGTAACTCATTTTCAGAATTTATTCGCTACCCCTAGGCATGCAGGCACCGGCCACGATGGACCCCGTCAGTGGTGGCTGACACTAATCTCTTTGAGGCGCGCGAGGAACACTATGCGCCGTCGACTCACGGGCCTGGTGCTGATCGGACGGCGAGCTACCCACTGCTCGCCGTCCGCAGGACCGGTTCTACGGTGGCCGGAGATCGTCTCGCGACGTCCTACGCCCAGTACTCCCAGTACCTCTCCTGCGGTGGTAGCGGCCGGGGCCGTGAGGGGCACTCCGTTGAGCTTCCCTCACGCATCCCGCCTCCGCTTTCGCGAGCATTACTGCTTCGCAAAATGCGGAGACTGCTCCCCATTCCCTCTTGCTCCGTACCATGCCTGAACCAGGGCCGGGCGCGAGAGGTCACCGCCACCTATCGCATCCACGTTCCTTCACCGTTTTGAGAGCAGTGGTGATGAAATAACTTACACAAAGTAAAGCCCCTGGCCGGGTTTGAACTCACGACCTCAAATTGTAAGTCGCGGCAAATACCACTGGGACACCACTAGGATCGTTTAACCACCTAAATATACATAGTAATTACATTTTTAAATATTTAAATAATAACATCGTCGAAACATCACCGGCATCGAGAACAGGGTCCAAGCTGTCAGCGCTCCGCTGAGAGGAACTACCTAACAATACGAGCCGGGTCCAGAACTATCGTTTTCTGAATCAAGTACTTAACCCAACCGCTTTAAGGCGCTAATAACTGCCAACGACCTTGAGTGGTTAGCTTGCGTGTTCTGTGCTGAGCTCATGTAACGCGTCGTACGTCCACTCAGTAATAGGACTCGCCCATCAAGGAGCGCTGTCCGAAATTAGACGCATTATTAATTTATTATACATAAAACAACAGGTATTATAATAAAACACGTATAGTAAAACATAAACAATTAAAAGATTTTCAAAATTTTGTAGGTTTCATAAAAATACGCTTTATAGTTTTTGCGTGATTTTCAATTTTTTATCCGCGTTAGATATAACTTTACAAATTAATTACCACTATGTTATGAAAATATAATTTCAAATATTCACATATAAAATTACGAAAAAAATTGTCTATAGTAATATATTTTTTTCAAAGAAATAAAACTAGTCGTTCAGACGTGATGTTCAATTAAAATTAATTAGAAGTCGTGTAACTGCGCCTTAAGCCATTGACCGACACGACTATCGGTACAATGATCGCTGAGTCCACATCTCACATGTCGACAATCTCGCGAACCAAATCAAGATACTTGATTTGCTTATCTCTCTCGATTTTCACGAGGTTCCTGACATATTATTGTTACTATCGTCCTAAATAAGAAAACCTTGGCCAATCAGCTTTTGCCTACTTCGAGTGGGTTTCCGTCCAATCTTATAAAGAGGCGACTTCTGAAATCAGTGATTGAATGGTATTGAGAACCAATACCTAACATCAAAACTTTGCAGAGCGTTTTCCAGGAAATGTATCAAAAGACCTCTGACCTTTTGACGGCCTAATAAATTAGTAACAGTGCTTTTGTAACTGTGTTTCTCAGAAAAATCTTCAGTTCACTTCTTAAAGGTCACTTACAAATCAGTCCAGTCGCCGTACAGACACTTTTTGTGTGTGAAAGGCTTTTTGAAGTAAAACTTCTGTACGCACGCTTGACTTGGGGAGTAAGCTGGTGAATGCGTGACGAGAGCATTACGAAAAGTGTGATCGGGCGAGGCGAACAGACGAGATGGAGCTAATGAAGTTTTACTTCCGTCGTGTGGTCTAAAGCACACTCGTTTTTTTTTTCAAATAGGGTGGGAAATCACCAAACAACTTCTCCTGCTCTGCGTGGAGCGGGAGGGCGTGTCAGACTCTTACTGACTAAATCTCACCCATGTTCCTTTAGTTGCCTGTACCAGGGCCTTAGTGGTTCTTTCGATCACTCCCGTACCCTGGCTGGTATGTGAATGGCTAAGATGAGTTGGGTCTAGCACGGGGTGTTGGATTCCTCACGATCTTTTTCTTCACCGTTTTGAGAGCAGTGATGATAAAATAGATTACACAAAATAAAGTGCCTCGTACTCGTAAGTCGGATCCGTTACCACTGGGCCACCACTGCTCTCTGGACAGAGACTTTTAAGCTTGCTTCTTGATTGAGAATCAAGTTTGGAACTAATTATGAAAATGATTATGATTTCCCACGTGCTCACGTCAACGCCGAGATTTTTCAGACCATTTAGACATTCCATTGTGGTATCCAGTAAACCCTTAAAAAGCTATTTCAGCATTCTGTTACATTAGTCTGACTCAATAGGCGCTTTAATAAACAATTTGACAGAAATCGCTTGTTGTTTATTTACAAGCGATTTCGGTCAAATTGTTTATTAAGTTATTGTCTATAAATTACCCAATAAAACGTAATCTGTAAGTGTACTACCTTCTGAATTTCAACTTTTCGCAGCCTCAAAACGTTTTCTTTTCTTTACCGCCCGAATAGGCGAATACTTAGTTTGTTCCGCGTGCTACTAATAGATGGCGTTGTCTGTATCCCTGGGGTAGTCTTTGTTCTGAACTTGATCAGAATCAGCCGATTGTCTGATATTGTATACATTTTTAGGGTTTCGAAAACCGAATGTGTAAGCGGAATTCTTGTGGATCGCTCTTGGGTTGTCGGTCTCTCTATTCGACTGTCGCAGCCAATTCGCTCCAAATCTACTGGACTAATTCACTTGAATTTCTGTTACCCAAACACCTGACGTGTAACGTAAATAAATCGATGTTCAATATGGGATCTCTTTTCGGAGACAAACAGGAAAATAAATAAATTGGAGATATCTATGATTGTTTATGCATGTGATGTTTATGTGCCTAGTTTTCAATATCACGTATATATTATAAAGAATCTTCCCATAAACAAAAAAAAAATGAAAACTTGTACATGTTTTAATTTTTTTTTTGTATATAATTATCTCCTGGATGTTTCATATAACGTTAGATAATAATTATCTTCATCATCATATCATATGCAAGATGTGCAGAACGGGGCAGGATTCTTGAATAAATCGCCACGAATCATTTAGGTCCACTTGCACCGAATCATGTCATAAGAAAACGAATTTGCTGAATTTGAGAACGAAGTCTCTCCACAACAATTTATGAAATAACATTTTAGGTAATATTACCAGTGGTAAAGGATTAGTCACACTGGATGCGTTCTGCGGCCTGCGGTCAGGTCAAAGCGAACGCAGCCCGCATCATGTATGAACAACATTGCTGGTATCAATATATTTTGTATAGAATGCGATCTGACCGTGCGAGCACAACCAAAGAACGCATGTTGGCCTGACGGGGCGGTGGGGAGGCAAGGACGCGTACGGACCGGCTGGCTGCGTGCACGCGGGCTGCGAGCTGCGGGCGGCGGGCAACGGCCACTTTGTTGAAGTTCGTCAGCGGAGCGCACACAAGTTCATAAAAAAAATAACCAACAACGCAATAATAAAATAACTGATCACCAGCACCACTGATACACGCACTCAAATAACTGAAATAAGATGGCCACTGTTTGGCCTGCCCGAATCGCCCGGACCGCTGACCGGTTGCCCTGCCCGGATCGCTGACCGATTGCTCTGCCCTGACCGCAGACCGATTGTCCCGACCGACAGCGTTGTTCATACATGATGCGGGCTGCGTTCACTTTGACCTGACCGCAGGCCTCAGAACGCATCCAGTGTGACAAATCCTTACAGGCCCCAACTTATGAATTGTACATCGTGGGTTGAAACCCAGGCAGACCTTTTACTTTGTGTAAATTATTTCGGCATCACCGCTCTCAAAACGGTGAAAAAAGACATCACGGGAGAACCGGTCCATGTCCTAGAACCAAAAGTTTGAAGATATGTGACATTTACCAAGCCGCACTAGGCCCGTGTTGAGGATTAAGGCGCAGTTATACGACTTTTAGTGGTTTTTAATTGAACATCACGTCTAAACGATTAGTCTTATTTCTTGGATACTAGGCTTTTGAAAATTAATGTGCGTTTTGTAATCTGTGCAAAATAAATAATTTTTCTTTCTTTTTCTTTCTTATTTCTTTGAAAAAAATAATTTGATCTGAGAATACATGACATTATATTTTTATAACATGGTGTAATTAATTTGTAAACTTATGTCTAACTCTGATAAAAAATTATGAATCACGCAAAAACTATAAAGCGTATTTTAATAAAACTTTCACCATTTCAAAGATCATTTAATTATTTATAATTTAGTCTAAGTGTTTTAGTTTAATACTTGTTAGTTTATGTGTAATAAATTATTAATGCGTCTATTTTCGGATAGCGCTCAATGATGGGCGAGTCCTATTACTGGGTGTACGTACGACGCATTACGTGAGCTCAGCAAAGAACACGCAAGCTAACCACTCAATGTCATTGGCAGTTAATAACGCCTTATTACTCATTCCCTCTCATATAGAGTAGGCCTGTGTCCCAGCAGTGGGAACGGTAAAATTATGATTATGTTTCTGAATATTATATGTGACATTACTTTTTAAAATCGGATACCACCTAACGCTTCTTTAATCTCTCGCCTGTAAAGTGTGATATTTGAACTACCACTCAACCGGGTGTATTATCCTAAACCAAATGTCAGTTCCATTTAGTTCGCAGTTTACCAACTAGGATCGTTCAAGTTTCATACATCGGGGCGCGTAAAGTTGAACATGCACTGGTACTATTTATACTCGAAGTTTAAGCCCGACTTTGTTTTGACGGACGTTTACACGACACCAGTGTTTTAGTCGAGTGCGAGAATATAATGTAGAGATTTCTTCCATTTTATTGGTTGGATATCTGAGAATCTGATGTCAAATTCTGATATAAACTCATAATATGAGACTTAACACGAGATATTTAATTTTTCTTCAATCGATACCCAGTAATGGCCTCCCATAAGGACCAACGACCTGGTGAGGATCGTGGGAATCTAATGGCTGCGAGACACTCAGCACCGGTCGTCGTAGCGACACTTGGGGGCGGCCTTTGTCCAGCAGTGGACGCCTTTTGGCTGAAATGATGATGAATACCCAGTAAAATGTTATAAAACCTGTTATATTATGTATGTGTACCTTACCTACCTATGTTTCATAATCAGCGTAGCCTTTTGTTGGGGTCAGCTTTCAGTTCAACCGGACACAATTGAAAAATTTGTAATATTTTTCAGGCAGCGACTGTCTATGTGACCTCCGCAACATAGTTAATGAGTAATACGATACCCCTTGGTATGAATCTATCAGCCTTTCAGGCTTCTATAAGTACAATTGGACAATTATTGTTAAACAACAAAACTGTCTTACCATTACAGTATTAGTTATGTAGCGCAATATATACCGCCTGCACTATTTAATGCGGGAGTCTGGGGTCTCGTTCAGAGTAGGGACTCTGTCCGCCCACCAAGTGATCCCAGGAAAGATGGTGGCATAGTGATCCCGTGCTGTCATACACAGCGAAGCTCAAGCAAACACTTTATTCCGCAGGGATGTAACCTGGTAACGGATGCATTTGAAACAGAGTTACCGCGCCCCGGGGCACACAGGCATCTGAAGGAACAGGGGTGGGTTTTAATCAGTAAAAGACTGACACGCCCTCGCGCTCCACCCAGAGCGGGAGAAGTCATTGGATGATTTCCCACACCCACAAAAAACAGGGATGTGCCTTAACAGGCGTTGTACAGAGTGTACCCCTTCCATGTGCTGATGGTAACCACCGGGGAGGTTTTACTGAGATAAAAATCCTACACTTCCTGGTTTTTTCCAAAAGTCTAGTTGCATAACAAACAAAAGAAAGGTAGCTCAAGATTATAGACTTACATTCTATAATCATACAGTTAAAATTCTTCGTTGTCTACTTCAAACTCGCGCTAAACACTGGCACCGTGTAAACGCATCCTTACTTCAGTCTTTGTTGGCCAACACTGACATCGGTAAAAGTTATTAACAGTGTTATTGAGACAAATTTGAAGTCCCTGAGTTTGTAAGTTAGTTCACTTGGTTACTGCGGGTTTTTGGTAAGTATTGTTAGAAACCTAGTTAGAATGGATTTGGGATATTGCATGCGTTGATTTCTGGTATTAAGAAGATGTAAATGGTATGATGGAAAGCAGTTGGACTTATTATAAAAAAAAAACTTTTTTACAAAAAATACAACCGACTTCTAAAAATTACAAAATAACTTTATTTTGGTGTTTAAAACGGTGTTTATAATTTGCTTCTTCGTTATTTGACCACGGCTTCCGAAAATAAAGTTATTTTGTAATTTTTTGAAGTCGGTTGTATTTTTTGTAAAAAAGTTTTTTATTTTTCACTTTTTAGTTGTTGTAACCCAGAAGTAAACCTAAATATTAAAGTTATGCAGGAATGGTTATCCATTCAGGCAAATTCCATGTTATTGGGGTTATCCCGAATAACATGGAATTTGAACATTTGGAGAAAACCAAAACGTCATCTGTGTATACATATTTTTTGTTTATGTTGATTTTTTAAAAAAGTGCTGAAGCGATTTCGATAAAATTTATATTACCTTTGAAGTATGACCTACCAAAAAAAATCATCGAAATCGATTCACAAATGACGGAGATATCGCGTAACAAACATAAAAAAAAACATACTGACGAATTGAGAACGTCCTCTTTTTTGAAGTCGGTTAAAAAAATGGTAGTAATGAGTTCAAAACATGCTTCCTCTAGGACAAGATGTAACCATGAAATTACCAATGAAACAGGGATGCACAGTAAAGGTAATATTGTGGAAAAACTGCTATAATTTTATTGCCATTACCACTAACTAAAAGAAACGTGTAAGTGTCTATGTCGGTTCCGACCTTGTATGAGATTCTGTAGAGTAGAAGGGTAAATAATTATAATCAGATAATCAGATAATAGGGTTGTTTCCTAAAAAAAATTAGTTAGATTACCAAAAAATTTAGTTAGATTACCAAAAAATTTAGTTAGATTACCAAAAAATTTTGCTAAATTACCAAAAAATTTTGGACACGGATTTTTTGTTTTATCACGTCGACTAAATATAAAAACGATACTGTGCGTTGAAAGTTTGCGTGATGTCACACCGTGCTACAATTTTTACAACGATGTGACGTAACAAGCCCCTGAACTTTGATGCGTTTTATCTTTGTAATCTTTTATTGGTTTGGTAAAGTAAAAAATACTTGTCCAATCTTTTTTTGTTATCTAACATACGGACTAAATAGTTAATTATTATATTTGTACCTAGGTACTCGTAACAGCCTTACTGCGAAGAACCTTTAGTATCAAAATATGATGAGACTAAAATATTAAACATCAAACTTTTGTTAAAGATTCAGATATAATATCTTAACTCTATACGAACGTGCAAAAAATCATAAGGTTCGAGTCACTAGACAACAAAAATCACCCTTTGTTGTTTACTAAACATTCCACACAATAATTAAAGACCTGAATAAACATAAGAATTTGTGTACCAAACATACTCCACTCCGATCATAAAGACAACCTGAGGCCATCATTATAGGTCCCCTATTATTGAATCACTCGACTTTAAACTACAATCAAGATTTCGAACGAGACGCTACGTTTGTAGTTTCAAAACTCGATGTTAAATTGCTGATCATTGGTGTAAATATAAACCAAAATGAGAGCCAGAACACTGCCTTGAGGTAAACCATTCTTTAAGATACGCCATCTGTTCAATACAATGAGAACATACATTTTGATATTCTGAAATATTAAAAATTAATGTAATTAATTGCAGTGATTTATAATGATTTAGATTCATTAAATATTTTGTTTTTTTTTTGTTTTTTATGTATGCAACATTAATGTGCCTTTAAACATATTTTTCAAGTGTGGCAGCACACACTTTTTGTTTTAGCTTCCTAAAAATACATTGAGTGTAACTCGCCATTGTTTATTTTTTTTTTGGAAAATAAAAAAATCTATATTTTACTTTCTCTCGTGTTTTATTACAAACACCATCTATCTACTCTTGTCCGAGACCTTTACAAGGTCATTACTAACTCTCTTGAGTTGGCTATATTATGGTCAGAAGAGATTTAATTTTGAAATAATAGATACGACGAAGAAGAAAATGTTAAAGGGGAAGTTCCTTAGATTTACTGAAAGTCTTTGACGTTGACAAGAATTTTAAAGGCATTGAGGATAACCTGAAGTTTTCAATTAAATTTACAAAGTAAGTGCGCGAATGACTGATTTCACAATTGTTTTTAAATTTGTTATTTATTTTGGTATCAGCATACAAATCTAATCCCTATGTACTATAGTCATGTGCTTAGAAAGAAGGTAATTAGAAACTTGATTCACGAGCAGCATAGCATACACAATATTAATAATGACAGTCTCCAAAAGTCACACTTGAAAAGTCGCTCGACATTAAAGTCTTGCACGTTCGAGCAGATGTGTTCGAGTGATTCAATAATTGACCTCCAGCGAGTATTTAAAGCACGATACTCATAAACACAAAATTTATTCGGGACTTAATGAGTACAGACCTACGTTCCAATTACAACCCATTGCAAGGCTTGAACGAGCTTAATAAGTAATTTTATTAGGATTACCAACAGCAATTAAAAGTATTGGAGCGTTCACGGGTTAGGTTTCGTAAATAATTTACATACGACCTATGAGCTAAGTTTAAATGTTGACGAGTTAATAAAGACGAGGTTTATTTGGTTAGCAACACATTCTTAGAATGTTTTACGATTCAAAGAAAATAGAAAGCGTTTGTAGGATTCTTAGAAAAGCTTCTCGAATAGTTTCCATTAGTTTTTCAGTCCGAGATTAACAGATTCTTTGCAATACCTGCTTATAATTCTCTCGACCAAATTTCGGTTACGGTGGCCAATGGCACGGATTCTCTTGTTCAATATTTAAACTAAAATTAGAGAATTGCTATCTTTTACTAAAAGGCAGTGCGAGAAAAGGACGGCCATAGCTATGCACTAAGTTGAGATGTCAAACTAGTTTACGCCTTGCGCTTCGCCGTGTTTTTATACGACATGTTTTTACGTGTACCCTTAATTTGTATGGAAATATTAGTTCAAACTAAATTTGACAGCTCTAATTTACGTCCGTCTCTTTCTTGTTTTATTAGAGAGAAAAAGATAGCAATAGCCTAAATATAGTTTAGTTTGTGTTTTTTTTGTTTTTGTTTTTTTTGTTTAACTAAACTTTGTGCATAACAGAATCAACACCAATGGTGTTGATTCTGTTATGCTCAAACTAAACTTAATTTAGGCTATTGCTATCTTTTTCTCTCTAATAAAACAAGAAAGAGACGGACGTATATTAGAGCTGTCAAATTTAGTATGAACTAATATTTCCATACAAATTAAGGGTACACGTAAAAACATGTCGTCTAAAAACACGGCGAAGCGCAAGGCGTAAACTAGTTTGACATCTCTAACTTAGTGCATAGCTATAGCCGTCCTTTTCTCGCACTGCCTTTTAGTAAAAGATAGCAATTCTCTAATTTTAGTTTAGATATTGAACAAGAGAATCCGTACCAATGTCAATTTATATTGGCCACGAACGCAGGACATTATTATAGTGCACAAGCGTGTGCATAAACGAATCGTGCAGTCTCTGTTCCTTTTCCCTCTTATTCCGATGTGTTGGAATACATACTTTTTACTAATCAAAACTTGTTTGTTGTGTGCACAAAAAAAAACAACCGACTTCCAAAAAAGAAAATACTCTAAAAATTTAAAAATATCATTGATTTCGGAAGTCGGTGTCAAATAACGAAGAAATAAAATACAATCAAAGACTTCTGAAATTAAAGTAATTTCAATTTTTTTTTTTTGTTTTTAATAAACAAGTATGTATAAATGAGTAATAAATGAGTATTTTCTTTTTTGGAAGTCGGTTGTTTTTTTTTTATAAAAAAGTTTCTTATTTTTCACTTTTTAGTTTTAATACCCCACAACTCAACCCCAATAACATGGAACGTAGAATTTAATAATACTCGTAATTGGAGGAAACCAAGCGTCATCATATGTATACATATTTTGCGTTTTTGTTAAGTTTTTCAAAAAGCGATTAAGCAATTACGATACAATTTATATGTAACCACTTCGGATGTATATTCTTTCGGATAAAAAAAGAATTTTGAAAATCGGTTCACAACTGACAGAGAAACGGTGGGCATACATAACAAAAAAAGTACAAACAGTCGAACAAATCACATCCTCCTTTTTCGAAGTCAGTTAAATCACATTTTTAAACTATCTCAGCACGATGGGACGGTAATCCGACACGACCGGGGAGAGACCAGGCACAGGACCCTCGGCTTTACGTACTTTTAGAGGGGTATCACACCATCAACTTTCAAACTTCGGGCGGCTACAGAGTAACTCCCAATAGAAAACCCAATAGCACTTTTTGCTCGACCCGGAAATCGATCCCAGGATCTCACGCTCAACAGTTACTCTTGCAATCCTGCCTGATTTGATGCATAGAAACTTGCCCCCAAACGTCACCATTGAAACTCTTTACGCAATACGTGACTAATCCGTGTCGCAGAAAGCATTGTGAGGGTGTCTGAAGAGGTTATTCAGTCTCCCCCAAGACCCTACACAGCCTACACTGGTACCTTTTTATCAAAGACTAGCTGACGTCACGCGGTTTCACCCGCGTAGTTCCCGTTTCCGTGGGAGTATGGGGATAAAATATAGCCCATCATACTCGCTGATAATGTAGCTATACATTGCTGAAAGAATTTTTCGAATCGATCCAGTAGTTTTTAAGTTTATTCGTTACATACAAAAATACAAATATTTCCTCTTTATAATATTAGTATAGTTATAGATTGCAATGCATACCGAAGACAGTTACCGAGAGCATCACATGTGTTTTTATCTGTGTCTGAGTCTCTGGACTCTATGAAAAATGTGATGTTCTATTGGAGGATTAATCACTATAGTCAAAAAACCAAAATTTTTGGAATTGACCACGTGATATTTTGATAGTCAATCTCAAAGCATTTATTTCAAACTAGCTACTGCCAGCGGCTACGCCCGCGTTGGTTTTTATAAGCCTAAATTACTCATTATGTAGTCAGCTACCTGCTAGAATAATCTTGTCAGAATCGGTCCATCCGTTTCGAAAATTAGCCGGAACAAATAGACAGAAAGACAAACATTTTCAGAACTGTATTTTAGGCATAGGTATCGTACAAATACCTGTATGAGCTTAAAAAATACTATTATTTTGACAGTACAAACAGACACTTCAATTTTATTTATTTGTAGTAAAGTATTGACAAACCATTTACAGGCACTTTTAAATTATGGAATCGGTCTGTCAGAAAGATGAAGTTTATTGTATATTCCAAAGCGAAGATCTCTATGGAGAAGAACGTGCAAGAAACTCCATGGACACTCTTTAAACCGTGTTTTCTATTACAAATCCTGGTTATATGAGTTAATGCATGCCAATCTTTTGTTATTTAAAAAACCGTATTCACAGAGGGAATGGGACTATAAACTTTGGAATCAGTACCGCTAACACCTTGGCTATTACATGGCATGAACTGGATGCTCTTATGTGTTTAGTTTAAGTCAACAGGAGAGAAGAAACCATTCTGTCAGCATCTTAGGATAACACAAACATACCTGGGCCTGCGGACGGCGAGCAGTGGGTAGCTCGCCGTCCGATCAGCACCAGGCCCGAGTGTCGACGGCGCGTAGTGTTCCACGCGCGCCTCAAAGAGATGAGTGTCGGCCACCACTGACGGGGCCCATCGTGGCCGGTGCCTGCATGCCTAGGGGTAGCGGATAAATTCTGAAAATGAGTTACTGCACCCCTGGGCACTTAGGCAGGGAAGGAACAGGGGTGGGTTTTAGTCAGTAATATTCTGACACGCTCTCCCGCTCCACCCAGAGCGGGAGAAGTCATTGGATGATTTCCCACCCCACAAAAAAAAAACATAACACAAACATAGTTCCTTACACAAAGTGTAACGGAAATGCACATGGTCATATTTTAAATACTGCTTCTACCCTTCGGGAATGAACAACTTTCTTCGAGAAAGTAATAGTCAATTCTATAAAAATTGGACCATCCATACTAATTTTGACCAGCTGATGATAATTTTGTAAGTCCAAATTTTATTTTGAGAATTGGCTATGGCTTCCCTGAAGAATGTTGTTTATTTCCATGAGCACAAGCGGTATCTAAAGCTATATGACCAAGCCTTTCGTTACACCCTGTACCTATACAGGGTGTAAGGGGAACGCTTCCAAAGCCAGAACGTAGATTATATACAACCTAAATGCAAACAGATACAGTGATCTTCGCTTTATTTGAGCGTCGCGTGGACGTGGGGTCGTTGGCCACGTGGCTATCACTGATAGCGCGCGCACTTTGAACTCGAGGAATGCGCGGGCGTCAACTGATGTTTTACGAATTTTACATTACATGATAAAGTTGTAAAGAAAAAAAGTGTCTTCAACTGCAAATAACGGTTTCAATTAACTGTTCTCACAGTATAGTGTACGCAAAATGCAAAATTTTTTTTTTTTTTAAAGACTTTTTATGGTTTCGTATCAAGAACCACTAGCCTTATCACCTGTCTCTGTTTTCCGGAACGTTTACCTTACACCCTGTAATAGATACAGAAAAAAGTACGTCAAACACAAACAAGGCAATTTTTTTACAAAGAAGCAAATTATAACACAAAAATAATGTCCACGCAAACATTTTAAGCTTAAAAATGATTTTCGTCACGGATCGCTGCCGCCACAAAAACTGACGAGCCATTTAAAAAGTTTTAGGTTCACCGCAAATGTAACTGAAGTTTTAATAAATTCGAGCCAGCTCACTGAGCGCGAGAATAACAGATAGGCATGAACATTGAATTTTTTTGACGTATCGATTTTACGTCTAAGTTAGAACCGTGCTGTTTAATAAAATCAAATACAACTTGGCGAAATGGGGTTTTATAGACCCGTCAGATACTCAATGTGAGTGCGGTGCCCCTGTCCAGAAAATGACTCACATACTGGAATGCCGCAAGTGCCAATACACCTGCACTATGGAGGACCTGATGAACGGTATGTAAAAAGTTAAGATACCTTCGATTCCAAAGAAGAGAAAAAAAAATAAGACAAAAATCAAGTATCGTCTTTTCTGATATAATTTTAGTGGGTTCCTGTATGACTGACTATTAGAAGTTAAGTTAAAGCGTATAGCATTTCCATTCAAAACCATTCATTGTCCCATCGACAGCACGTGGGCTCCACTCGACTGGGGGGTCGAGACCAGAGTTTATTGCTTCTACACCAGGGTTAGGCTTAGAACAGCCCTACCCCTGACCACTGTCTTACTGTGTAGAAACGGACTTACTGTCCCCACATCAGGACCTCTCTACACAGACAGCGATGTGCACGAGTTTTTTGATGAGCAATGAGTTCTTACCCTGTCTCCTTTTAATAACATTTCATCATCATCATCATCATCATCATCATTTTCAGCTGAAAGATCCTGACTGCTGGACATAGACCTCCCCAAGTGTCACCACAACAACCGGTCTTGTACGTCTCGCATCCATCGGCTACCCTCATCGGTCCAACTTGTGACTGCTGCCTTCCGACGCTGTATCTTTCGGTCTTAACATCGGTCTTAAGCAAACACTTGTACATAATTATTTCTATTATCAGTTTGTATATACAATGTTATTTTTAACTCAATTTTAAAGTTATATTCTGTTGTAAATAATGCAACTGTAGTACGTTCTGTTAGTTTTTCTACTAGAAATCCTTGAATATAGTAACTGGCGTCACTGAGAGTGGTGAATGGATGGAGGAGAGGGAGATCTACGAAAAGTTGGATAGATTGTGTGAAAAATTATATGTACCTACGTAAAGGGAATTATTGATAACGTGTTGGTTGACAGGACGGAATTAAGAAGAAGAAAGGAGTCTGCACAGTACACCGTTTCATACCAATACCGTGCTAGGAACGAAACAAGCACGAAAATAAACAAGAGAATAAACTGCCACGACCTCAACTAATATGAGACAATGGCAGGGAGATTTCTAAGGGTCGCAGAAAATTCGAAACAGAGTTACCGCGCCCCTGGGCAATTAGGCAAGGAAGGAACAAGGGTGGGTTTTAGTCAGTAAAAGTCAGACACGCCCACGTCATTGGATGATTTCAACCCCACAAAAATAACGAGATTTCTATAGCTCATGATTCTTTGGTCAATTTGCCTTTTCACTATTTCATTTTGAACTAAAACTGTGATAAATGGAATACATTGACGTAAATTCACCACGTCATTTCACTAATTAGCGACAAAAATTAAATTGAACTAGAAATATTTTGTTATTCCACCACAAACGAGTGTCGTGGTTACATTAAACATTATTAAATTACCGCCATTTTAGCGATGCGCATCAAATAGCTGCGGACTATTAATTATACTAATAATTCAGTGAAATAAATGAGTTTCATGTGAATTGGCTGTCGTGTTTTGTGGTGGCTTTGGATGAACAAATTGTAGTTCGTGAACTTTAATTAAAATCAGGGGTCTTATTTATAAAAAAAAACCGGCCAAGTGTGTGTCGGGTCACGCATAATATAGGGTTCCGTAGTGTAAGTAAAAGTCTGACAAGCCCTTCCACTCCAGCCTGAGCGGGAGAAATTATTTGATAAATTCCCACTCAAATAAAAATTAAGATTGTGCGGCAACCCAAGTTTCACTATCTGAGCCTTTAGACAAAATACATTTCTGTTAACCTTAACGCTAACGCTTCGTGCAAAATGTATGGCAACGACATTTTGCACGAAGCGTTACAGCCTGGCCACGGGATATTCGCTGCTGCGAATTTTCGCGCGAGGCGACCGGCGAAGCGCCTGGCGACTAAAACAAATGAATAGAAATGTACTAATCATGCCAGACCGGCGGCGCGAGCGGCGAATTTTGCCGAGCGAATTGCAAGATCGCGGCGGGCGACTGAAACAAATGCATGGAGTACGGCGTATGCCCCGTGGCATATAGTGCAGGAACCAGGCTGATTAAAAAGTTAGAAATAATTTTATTTACGATGAGTCGATGTCATATAATATATATTAATTATTCAAATTAATAAAATAATTGTCTCAATATGTGTCCCTAAATCTTTAAATACCTTATATACCTATATACATTATGTCGTATGTGCAGCACTGCATTTACCGTTTTCTCCAGTTCTGGTTGTATATTTATAAGAATATCATCTAAGGTTTCGACACTCATGCGGGTATAATTAAAAAAAAGACTGGCACTCTGGGAGTGCCGACAGAAGTGAAAACTTGAACAAAAATGACTAACGCGCCTAAAGAAGTTTTCACTTCAATTAGCTACGCGGATCGCGCCGCGGTATCAGCGTCGTTTTCGGTGTCGGTGTCGGTATCGGCGTCGGTGTCGGCTTTGGTGTCGGTGTCGGCGTCGGTGTCGGCGTCGGTGTTGGCGTCGGTGTTAGATTCAGTTTCGTGCGAGTTCAATAGTTTTTTCCCATCTCAAAAATGCCCAACGCACCTAAAGAACTTTTCACTTCTAAAATCTGGATATAGTCTGTATTTATCGTACTTCTGGTGGAATTCTCCATTTTTACCCCGATCCTTATTCAAATCATGTACTCCACAATCTCTTCCAAATATAATATCTTGAACCAAAAAACTACTACTTTCCAAGCAATAGCGAGATAAACTTTGATAATGATATTTCGCTCTCAGTCTATACTACCGCTACCTCTCTACCGCCCGTGACCTACAAAATTGACGCACCGCCAGAGGCACCGCCGGTCGCGTCGCCCGTTCCCGAGGCCAGGCTGTTAGACAGAGAACTGTTACGTGACTCACGCCCAGTAATGTCTTTGCCATACATTTTGCACTAAGCGTTAGCGTTAACGTTAACAGAAAAGTATTTTGTCTAAAGGCTCTGTTCCTTCACTCTCATAGTCCGATGGGACGGCAATCTAACACGACCGGGGAGAGATCAGGTGCATGCCCAAAGGCTTTAGCGTCGCCACACACTTACCGTTTCCTTTCTTTGCTTTGCTTTTCTACCTAGAACAGATCAGAAATGAATTGAAAACGAAAGGCAAGAATGCCATCCAAAATGTACCGATCGTCTCACACCTACCGTCGCGCACCGGTAAGAACGCCCGGTAAGAACCGATAAGAATGCAACCGGCTGACGTCGCCGATCAGAACGTGCTGGCCAATCACGACAGCGCAAATCAAGAAAGCCCGGTGACCGGTAGGTGTGTGGCGATGCGCCCGTTTTCAATTCTTTTCTGATCTGTTCTAGGTAGAAAAGCAAAGCAATGAAAAGAAACGGTAATTAGGTGGCGACGCTTACGGGGATTTCACACCACCAAATTCCAACCTCCGGGCTGCTACAGAGATATTCCTAACAGAAAAACCCGATATCAATTTTTGCCCTACCCGGGAATCGAACCCAGGATCTCACGCTCAACAGTCGCGCTTTCGACCACGCGACCAACGAGGCTGTCAAATAGCTGGCTAGTAACAAAATTATTCAAACTAAAAAAGTTTTACCCATGAAAAATACGGTTTACACGCAAAATCTATCCAATATTTAGTAAGGCGTGTATTAACCAGATTTAACCGGATTTATCCAGTTTATCATAGCAAGCAACGTACCGATATTTTGTTGTTCCCCGGTTTTGACTGCATAATGGAACGGATTTCAATATTTTAATATTTATAAGCAATTCGTTTGTTATTGGGCTGGTTGCTCCTACAGAGAGTTATTTTTTTAAACGCGTCGGTTTTTTCAAGGGATTTTTTAAGGAAAAATCTGTGAATCTCACGCTATTATTTACATTTGAATTATTTTTTGGGAAGGGATCATAAAAGGGGCATTATCCTATGAGCAAACAATGGTGGGTAGGTGTCCAGCCCCGACCAGGTCGTGGGAATCAGGACGGTATTGATGAACAACATAAACATTGTATTTTTTTTTCCCAAAAATTACTAAATGCGATTCCTATTACTATGTTTTATATCATTGAAAATTGTATATTAAAAATTTACGAGAACCTAATTTATTCAACTTCAAAATCAAAAGTCATTTATTCAAACTAGGCTGAGATCCAGCACTTTTTGAACGTCAAAGTTCTACATAAAGACTGTCCCCCAAAAAATCCCGGCCGTCACCACTTCCTAGTGTTTTAGCTGTGAAGAAGAAGTGCCCAACAAACTCCCAGGAACACATGTCTGTTAAGTTTGAAGAACTTGAATCTATATAATTATCTGCAACAATCTTATCATATTTGTATGTAACGTACCTATGTAAAACAGAAAAGTAAAGTTACGAATAGCGTCCAAAATGTTATCTGCTAAGTACTAGTTTGGATAAAGCGCGTGCTTGACGGTTTAAAACAACGGTTTCAAACAGAGGTTGAAAACACTGTGGACGGTGATTTTAAACGAAATGTGGTATGACCGGTATGAACTCTAAGCGCCCTTGGTAGAAAGGTGTGCGTTGCAAACCAATACTTGAGGTTTGGAGTTTATTTTAAACAGTGTAGACGGCAACTCCCCACTCGCTTCTTTTCAAGATGACTTTGGTTTCAGCTCGCTTTTAAACCGTATAGCACAGGCTTTACAGAAGAAACCACATAGCACAGTGCGTTGTGGGGTTGGGCCTAAGCTACGCTATGCTACGGCTACGTCATCGCTCGCAGTGCTACGAATGTTCTAAGACAGTGTTGTCCAAACTATGGGTTGCGACTTGCGACCCAATGGTGAGTCGCGAACAAATATTGGATGAAAAGTCGATGCTTAAGCTATAATCACAAACATAGGAAACACAATCTTTTCTTTATTGTAGCAGTACTTGTATTAATAGTACTGACTGCTTGTAAGAAAATCTTGTAACAGTGATAAAATAGTAACTTTATATTTTCTTGTCGAAACAGTCCTTCACTCATAATAGTTATGCCCCTTTTTTCATCCATTGTGCATGATATTATTAATTTAGTATTATGTATATGCTGCATGATAGAGTGCCAAACATTCATCCATCCATCTAGACATCCAAACTTTTGCATTTATAATATTAGTAGGATTATTCATATTTTAATTCTAAAATAGCACTTTGCCCGCGACTTCGTTCCCGTGACCTATCCCACGGGCACGTGACATTTAGCTTTCTATTGGTGAAAAAATGGTTTCGGAGCTTATTCAGTACAAACAAACAAAAAAATCTTTCCTCTTTATAATATTAGTACAGACAACAAAGTTACTAATAACCTACACAATAATGTCACAAAACACGAAACACCCCTCAACCTATTCAAATAAAGTCATCAACAACATTTAAAACAACACAGCCTTACATGAAAACATGACGACACACAAATCATCTTTAGAGTTGCCCTCCAGTGCGTAATAGGCTTAATTCACTCGTGTTATATGTAATTTATAGCCCCCCTTGTGCTATATCTCAGTTGATGACTGATACCACCCTGCAGAAGGAGGTTGCGACCTTATATAATTATGTTTGTGCTACGTTGCATAGATGCATGTGTATAAAAGTAATTAGAGGATGTTTGAACATAAAATATAAGCACGTTTTCATCGTTAGTATGTATTTAAAAATTAATGTTTATTTGAAGTTTAAAAAATGACATTATAACGACGATAATGATTGCCAAAATATCAATTGGGATTGATCTCGTGGCTTTGCGGTAGCGTATGAAAATTTACACAATTGTATTCTGCGATAGAACGTCACTTTGTCAAGAGTGGGTTCATGACAAAATTTCGTTCTATCATCTACGACGGCGATAGTTCGACGAACCGACCGACCGGTCGGTGTCTCGATATTCACATCTTTGTATGGTTTATTTGCTTAGTTTTGTGTATCTTTCGGGGCCAAATCATAGAATTAAACATTTCATGATGACGTGATCAACCATTTCATGAAATAGTCGTATTTCATGTTATAGATCAGTGCCCGCTGGCCACATCATGATACCTATGAGCTAGCCAAATCAATGAACACTCTGGCGTTTAACGACATGACCTTAATGTTTTACCATAACATGAAATCATCGTGCTTAGCTAAGACTCTTCATGTTATGATCAAACATTAGGGATCATATCGTAAAATAGTTATGTTGTCCACCGGTAGAGATGGTGATGTCACTTTGTTTTTGTCAGAAAATTTATTTTAATTTGCGTTCAGCCGGTAATGTGCTGACTACAGTCTTAAGTTAAATAAGTGACCCGTTGCGCGGGGCTCCTATTTCTTTTTGCAGGGTTTGATGGAATCTAACTTAACGAGGTGCCCTAAGTTTTGTCAACCTATTCTATGAATGCATTAGCTAGCCTTTTCACTGAATGTTGTATTAGACGCATCGGTTGAATATCGTTCAGGCCAGAAGTTGAACGGCGCTGTTTAGTTAAAAGGCTAGGTTGTCAACTGAATGGTGAATTAGCCCGTGGCGCGTCTAATTAGCAGACAATATAGATATTAATTTTGTCTCGCCCACCATGTGTCTGCCAGACGCGTAAAGAGTTGAGCCAGTTGGCTGTGACAGACACCCTACATTTATGATATGGCCAAACGTGGATTGAAATATCATCAAACGTTGACGAAACGATTTTGTAAGATTTAGCTAGCTACATCATTCATCAATCATTTCATGGAATGGTCGGTCATTTATGAAGTGGTATATTCTAAGATTTGGCCACGACATATCCATTTTTATTTATTTATTTGTTTTCACTTCATGCAACAAAAGTACAAAGGCAGACTTAATGCCTTAGGCATTCTCTACCAGTCAACCAAGGATGGTGGAGAGATACCACCATATTGTACCACGTCTAAATCCTAGTGAGACTGGAATTCAATCCATAAAACCTATTTTGGAAAAAGCAGAATTCTATGTTTGGTCCTAAAATTAACAATTTTTATGTTAACAAAGTAGCGTATTTTGGATCATTTACTACTGATAAGCAAAAAATACTGTAATATTGTAATACTCTTATCGCTATCTAAATATACAGCTCTCGGGTAACTTTACACACACTATCTTAATGCAAAATGTAGGTACATCCCAACACAGCCAAACATCATACCACATTCCCATACCGTCACCTAAGCACATGCCCCTTTAATGGAGACGAATCCCATTCAGCATTGAATTGTGCGTATGTAATTGAACGCCACCCTTGTTTGAACGAATTTGTGTTAATTAAAGAGCATCCTTGTTTATACAAACACTGAATGGTTACTTTGGTATGTGATTAGTCGAGGTTTTGGGTTCCGATTCTAATCTGTCACTATGGGGCAGGGGTGCCCAACTAATGGATCGCGGTTGCAAATCGTGGGTACGACGTGAGTAAATGAAGTACTTCATTTAGTACCTACCTAATTAATTTGGTTTAAATCGTCAGACAAGAAAATCTTCATTATGAAACTCAAATTACTGTAGGTCTGATTGAGTTGCATATGCCGTGAAAATAGTGACAAGCAAATATGTTTTAAATTGCAGCAATGATTGCTAATGAACACACAAAAGGTAAGTCAAACAGGTGTTTGTAAAACAACTGAAAAGTCATTTATTCAAAAAAGACTCAAAATTAGCACTTTTTGAACGTCAAAGTTCTACATAACCAACACACACTACACACACATACTACCTAGTATTTAGCTGGGAAGAAAAAAACTCCCCAGCAACACATTATGTCTGTTAAGTTTGATGAAATGTATGCAAAGTAATTACCATTATATAAAACACAGAATATACATACGAGTACACATAACACAGAAAAGGAATATATCAATTCAAAAGATATCATAAAATGAAATTTTTTGCCACTTGTTAGCTAGCACACTCCATTATGCCATTAAATACAGACTAACTCAATCATAAAAAGTTATTTGACTTTTAATATTTTATGCAAATTGGTTATTAGTCTTCTCCACTAAAGAAGGTTCCTTGATTTGAAATTAGCTGGTATAGTCCAAAGGTTCACCAACCCTGCTGAAAGGGTAACAGTCTGTTAATGTTGACCGGCACCGGAATAATGTTTGGATTAGTTCAGTAAGGGAATGTTTGGTATAGTTCCTTGTTCCATGAAACACTGAACTACTCTTAGAAATAGTGAAGCGTAGTTTGTTTGATAGTAAATTGTTTTAAAGGAACTAACTCGTAACTGAAATATTCAGTTATACTTGAACCTAGAATTTATCCAACACACTTACCCGAAATCCTGCTCCTGCCGTAGGGGTTGGATCAGGTTTTTTTAGCAGCTCGCATTGTACTGTATAACGCACTAGTGCGGAAGTATGCGGCAGCCTGCCCCCGTCGCAATTTATTATAATTAATCGACTTCAAAAAGAAGGAGGTTATCAATTCGGATGTTTATACAATATGTAACAAAAACCCTGTTGCTCCTTTTAAGGAGGACATTTACCTACAAGCACAACATAGATAAAATTATAATTTAAAAAAATTAAGCATTGGCTAGTCGAGAGGTCAAAATCAAATAACTATTAAAATTGACACATTCAAAAAAATGTTTAGATTATCTGATTTCACAAATACATCTTTATTTCACTTAATAGCCTACGGCTTTCGCAATCGCTTCATGCAGAATTGCAGAGGTAAGAAATCAGTTAAACATTACAAATGTTAATAATTAAATAGGTTTTTTAATTTTTTTTTACAGTTTTTTGTAAATGACTTGCTATAGTACGCTTGTATACCGATTCTTAAAACGTGGGTAGAAGGAACAACAGGGTTTTTGTTACCTGAATATTGTATATATATATATATATTTCTTTATGTATGTTCGAGCATAACTCCGTCTTAAATTGACGGATTTACAAAATATTTTTTTTTGTTCGAAAGAAGTTTGTTCCGAAATGGTCCCATTTAAATTTCATATAGATCTGATGATGGGTTTTGGACACAGACAACGGAACTCTTCAAAAATTGGCAGCAAATCAACTGCGACTGCTGCGATCGTATGTCTATGAATTGTTAACACAGTTTAATGGGGATCCACAACTAAAAAGTGAAAAATAAAAACCTTTTTTACAAAAAAATTGTACCGACTTCGAAAAAAAGTGCAAAATAACTTTAATTTCGGAAGTCGGTGTCAAAAAACGACGACACAAAACCAGAAACATGGGCATACTTTTCCGGGGGTTAAAAAATTACTCATTAGGCAATTTAGATATACTATTGAGGGGTTTCACGCGCGCCTCAAAGAGATGTCAGCAATAAAATGACGGGGCCCGTCATGACTGATGCCTGCCCAGGGGTCGTGGATAAATTCGAAACAGAGTTACCGCACCCCCTAAAAAAAATGGTAAGCTATTGAGCAAACGAGCAAGTCTTTCATCACCAATGGCATTTATTTGTTTATTCATATAAGTACTCTCAAAAAACTAAGAACACATACAGAAAGACGAGTACAAGGGTGCTGTTTCGCCATCATCATAGGCAGCCTTGTTCCAGGTATTCTTCCCTTTGTCCCATGGTACCCTAGTCGTTGCGATTCTCATCCTGTAAGTTGCGGCTGACGGTAACCCACTGGGCCATCGCTTCTTCTTCTTGTCGTGTCGTGGTACATTTATTAAGGTTATAGTGTTTGGGCCAAGTAAGTAGCCACGTTTATAGTGGCGTCTTTTTTTTTGTAGTGTGGGAAATCATCCAATGACTTCTCCCGCTCTGGGTGGAGCGGGAGGGCGTGTCAGAATCTTACTGACTAAAACCCACCCCTGTTCCTTCCCTGCCTGAGTGCCCAAGAGTGCGGTAACTCATGTTCAGAATTTATCCGCTACCCCTAGGCATGCAGGCACCGGACACGATGGGCCCCGTCAGTGGTGGCTGACACTCATCTCTTTGAGGCGCGCGTGGAACACTACGCGTCGTCGACTCATAGGCTTGGTGCTGATCGGGCGGCGAGCTACCCACTGATCGCCGTCCACAGGCCCGGGTGTTTTGAGGCTTTGTACAGATTATCGAGGATGGAGGTGAAAACACATTTGGGACACTCCAGTGGATGAGACATAGTTTGTTAAGGAGCACCGCACTCACACTGTATGCGATGGATCGATGATCCCTGCCTCGCAATATTATGTTGGAAAGTATTTAGCCTACGTCTGGAGTTGTCTATTACACGGACCTTGTGGAAACTAGAACGAATTTCCGTACGTTCATGTGTTTTTGCCATACCTATTATTGGAATCAAATGTAACAGCTTACAATTTTAGGACCCATTAATATTAGTGTTTTTAACCAGTGGTGCTTGGCAACTGGGCTTACCCCAGTTGTAAATACCCCCCTTTGTGCCTAATGGCCTAGCTTTGTTCTATCTCTCGCTTGATTAGAAGGGAAGTGGAAATTATGTTTTTCACTCCGCGGGACGCAAGACAGTTTAATCGTTTCTCTGGGACTCGTCGAGCTTCATTGCCTCGGCGTTTTTTCTGGTGGTCGGCACTGTTGATTCTGGCTTACAGAAGTTACAGTGGCTTGGGAATAGTGTGGCGGGCTAATCTCAAAAAAAAACAGATCTCCACCTTGCCAAATTATACTTGGCTCTTCTTGAGTACGCAATCAATTCAGTGTTTTCCAAATGTGCCACTGCAAATCACGGCCGGGAGGCAGGTGCTCCTTGGGTCCAAGAAAGTCACGTGGTGGCAGGCACCACTCCACCACTGCTCTGCTCCACCTTCAGGGAATCGAATGTTCTTATATCGCCACTTAATTTCGCCACGTGTATATTAACGACGAGATTGCCTACTATCGTAAGCTTATTTGCTCCTACATCTACTACGCGGACCTAGTGCGGGTTGGTGGATGTCTTATGTCTTCGAATTTTTGGTTCTAGGGCAGGTTCTGAAACGGTTTCCTCATGATGTTTACCTTGACCGTTTTGAGAGCAGTGATGATGAAATAATTTAGACAAAGTGAAGTGCATATCTGGGTTTGAACCCACGACCTACGTAAATCAAAGTCGTTACCAATGGGACACCAACTTAATAAAATGATCAACAGCTTATTTGCATCGGGATAAAATTAAGTTTTAAATTATATCTACCCAACTGATATGTACTATTAGAACGGTTGCGCACGACGTCCGATATTTATCCGATACTTATCCGTGAAAATACGGTCTGGCGTGGTCGTATAACAATTTGTATGGTAGGTTCCAGTTCGGTCCGAGTTTTCTATAGATCTGTATTTTGACGGATAAGTATCGGACATAGTGCGCAACCGCTCTAATAGTAGGTTAAGCAAAGATCTACCTACCCTCTGTTCACCAGTTACCAGTACCTGGCACAGGCACACATCCTGATTCCAGACTGCTACTGCGAAAAACCTAAAGGAGGAAGCCAATGGCATTTGTCAAACTAGGAATCAAACCTCATGCAGAGCTTTTATCCAGTACACCAATGAGCCAGTTCGCAGGTATCTTAGTTAACTAACTCAGTCTTATATAAACTGCCTGAAGAAAGTATAGACAAGCCACCAACTAAATAGTGATAGAAGATTAAAAACCTCGGCCAGAAGTGTTAGTTTGGTTTCAAAAGAAACTTGGAACCTTTTGCAACTTTACAAACATTTGCTTTCCAAGAAAAATAAGGCGTTGGAAAGAAAAAATGTGTAAAGTTTTCAAGTAAAAAACTGTCGGACATTTATTTGTTGGCAATTTATTATGATCTTGGCTTTTTATTTTGAGCACCTTTGTTTAGTTTAGTTCGAGGTTAAGTTTAGTTTAGCTTCACACAACATTTTTGAACCAATACAATAGCGATGAATGCTGGATACAAAAATATTATAATAGATAATTCTATTCAGTTCGTAAGATAGATATCAAAAAATTTTGTAGGTACTACATTTATTTTTTGCTTTACCAAATCAATAAAAAATACAAAGTAATTGACGGTAGTTGGCGAATTGATCGCAGCATCGGTATTAGAGACGATTTAGAAAGTGCAGAAAGTTGATACTGTAGCGACATCTATGACGCCGCACACGAACTAAAAATAACAAAAATCCTACATCGCGCAAGCAGAGTTCTCCGCGCGATTTGAACATATACAACAATCCGAAATCAACCATCGGGCAGTTGCCCGGACCAGACACAACACTCGTCTGGTCGGAGGATCCTCCCTTTTCAATGGAGGTTTGTGGGACTTTACTTACACCCTGTTCCGCATGCCTCCAAAATACGAATAAAAGGCATTAAAACGCGTCAAAGTTCAGGAATAAGGGCTTGTCACGTCACTTTACACATCATCATCATCATCCCACCCCATCACCCACCACCCACCATCACCACCACCACCTACCCCTCGTCATCACCCTCATCATCTTCATCTTTCATCATCTGTACATTTTTAGGTTCCTTACCCGAAGGGTCTATCCGTCGTATGTTCCAAAAGAGGTTCCGAAGAATTTTTAAACTTCCCATTGACCTATGTACTTGAAATTTAGTGATAACGTATATTATTACGTATATTTATTAGCAAATACCAATATATTGATAAATCAGATTTTTTTCTTTGATGATTCCCTCATTTGGTACAGAAACCCTTTTTTTGTGCAAAGTTTGACATGCACTTGGCCAGTTTTTAGTTTGAACACCTTTGTTTAGTTTAGTATATCATCAACATTTTTGAACCAATACAATAGTGATGATTACTGGGTACAAAAATAATAATTGTATTTAGTCCGTAAGATATCATTATTCTCCTGCCCTTATCCCAATTTATTTGGGGTCGGTGCAATGTGTATTTTTCTTCCATACTCCTCTACTAGTCGTCATCTCTGTAGTCACCCCCTTTTTACCCATATCCTCTTTCACAAGACTTTTCTCAAGACATTTTCTGCATTCCTCCGCATCACATGCCCATACCACGACAACCGATTTCCGCACTTTTCAGTCCGTAAGATAGATTATCAAAAAATATAGTACATGTATTTTTTGCTTTACCAAATCAATCAAAAATGACAAAGATATCGCATCAAACTTCAGGAGTGGGAGCTTGTTATGTCGCTTGTAGGTAAAAAAGTGTGTGTCTACTTAATAAATGTACGCACGTAAGAAGTTATACTTCTTTGGCGTAACAAGATAAAAAACCAAACTGTCACAAAGTTTACAAAAGGAAAACAATCATTCTTCTATTCTATTCTATTTTTCTCTTTGGCAATCGTGCCGATGTCGACAATTCTGCCAATGTCAGATGTGCTATGAGAAAACGTGCAAACAATCATTCTTCATGAACCACAGACCATAGCTAACTTCAAGGTGGTGTCGGTTCTAGCTAACTTCAACCTGTGAATTTTGTGTGACAGTGATGCGCGCGCATCTTAAAAATTGTTGGTTAATTCTGTTTATTTTGCATTACATATTCAAAATCTATTATTGCTAGGACACATGCCTGAATCTACCTGGTTATAAAACCTGCATTTCACTGTTTTTAGAAACTCTTACAAACTAGTAACTGTCAATTGCTCAAGAGTCGGAAAATGACAATGATATAGGGGAGCTACCAGCTCGGCAGCTGATTCTGAACTGATTTTAAAATGAAAAGCAAGGGGCTAGACTATTACAAGGGGCTAGGCTAGAATATTTGAGTTTAAAATTAAAAACTAGGTAAGTAAGAACGTAATTTGGAATGGAGGTCAAAAAACGTATAAGGCTGTAACACTGCCTTGTTACAAAGTGGTACATTTTTTTACGTGGGTATGACGTCACGCGTAATTTCAACGCACTGTATCGCCCTACTTTCTTTGTTTACGTGACAAAGGAAAAATCGGGTCCAATAATTTTTGGTAATGTAACCAATGGACTAAATATATTTAAAATCATCAACTCTTTTCTGTCATAGACACTAGCTACTTTTGAACCGACTTCATTGACACCGACTTTTTATGTGTCCTCTGGGGGCTTAGACAAAGTAACAATGTAAAAACGATAACGAAGTTAGAAAAGACTAAAATGTATGAGATTGATATAAACCGCGCTAAGTCACGTGGTCAGTCGACCGTCGACATCGTTATCGCAAGTTGGTAGACAATGTTATAATTCGTAACGAAACCATAAAGAAACGAATTGCTATCGTGTTTATCCCATACAAATGCGTAGACAAGCAGCGCTTTCAGAGTTCGCCTTCGCCTCGATCGTGATCGCCAAAAAAGATAACGAAGGAACGCTAACGCTAGGAAATGTTTATCGATATCTCAGAGACGATGACGAATTTAGATATCGTTTCGCTACGAAGCGATGTTACTTTGTCTACAGGGCCAGAACTTTTGAACTGGTGAACCGATTTTGACGATTCTTTTTTTATTTGAAAGCTAGTGCTATCCATGTGGTCCCATTTACATTTGATGAAGATCTGATGAAGAACTTTAGAGATACTCAATGAAACTTTTCAATAAACGATAGAAAACCTTCCAGAATTATTGCAAACGCATGTCTGTTTATTGTTTACACCACTTCACAATATAACATAAATCTAATACTCTCTGTAGTACACAGATATGTACAGTTCACCCTGAGTCCCTGACACACTCAATTTAACTAATTATGTTCAAATTCTATGTATATGGGGCTATTAATTCGGGCATAACTTTACTAGGTACTAATTTAGTTTTAGTTATGGGGTACAACAGCTAAAAAGTGAAAAATAAAAAACTTATTTCAAAAAAATACATTTTTTTTTTATAAAAAGTTTTTTTTGTTTATGTATCACAATAAGTAATAGAGCATCATTTTTTTGTGCAGAATACAGTACGTATGTTTAGGTAGGCTTAATAAGTATATTTTCTGCTAAAACAAATGATTAAATAACATAATTTATACAAGTTTAAAAAAAAATGTACCTACCTACAAGCGGCATAAATAGGAAAAGCGTAGAACTCATTGGGCATCGATCAATTCGCCCACGTCGCTGTCTATGGGTTAAGAGGCCGTACACGAAATTTTGCCGATTTCGCTGATTTACGTGACTTTACAGACGTGATTTCACAGTTATAATAATGTATTTCTATAAGTTTTAAATGCACGACAAGAAAGATCATTTCATTTATGATCTAATGTATGAGCTTTACGAATCGTATTGACGTCTAAACGAATGAAAAATTTGAATGTATTGTTGCAAAAGTCGACTATATCATGTATGAATCACTTTATACCACTTCAATATAAAAATTTTGAGTAAAAAAAATATTTAACTTAGTCAAATTTTTGAGTAAATATGCAAAGAATTGCTTTTGATTTTGGCTCTTTAGAACTCTTGTTCATAAAATTAAAACCACAAAAAATAAACTTTAGTTCACCATCACCATCAATCCATTTCTTGAGAAAAAAAATGTAAAAAATACAAACATTTGGCGATAAAAAATCTTTTAAAACAACCCAAACCTCGACTTATATTATACAACGCAAGCTTCGAATTTAGTTCATTCATTAGATCACAATTGAAGTGATCTTGCATGCTGTGCATTCAAACTAATAGCAATGCATTATTTTAACTGTAAAATAACATTTGTAAAATTACATCATTGAAATCGGCGAATATTTCATGTACGGCCTCTTAACCCATTGACAGCGACGTGGACGAATTTTCCGATGCCCAATGAGTTCTACGCTTTTCATATTTATGCCGCTTGTAGGTAGGCACATATTTTTTTTTGGGGCTTGTGGGTTTTAGTTTATTTATAAGCACTATAATTGTATAGGAAATGTTACTCCTGTAGACTAAATGTAAACTTTTTGTAAACCATAATTCAATAAATATTCTAAAATTATCTATTCTATTCTATTCTAAGTGCCCAGAACACTGGCAGCATTGCCACGTTGAATGGAAATGTTAATGTAACATAATAATATGAAATTATAGATTTGAGATCACTAATATTTTGATAAGCCTACGTATACGTGCGTTTAGAAGTACCTACAAAATACCTCAACAAAATTATTTGGGTCTTTGTAGGGTGATGATCTTGTTCCAATTACAAGTAACGGTCTCAAAACCCCTTTAGCCCTCAATAATTCGATCCCCGAAGAGATACAACCCTCTGACAGCGCTGTCACTTTCGATTCGCCCCCTTTCACCAAAAATAGAATAATAAACAGAAAAATAACAGGAAAGAGCATTGACCTCTCGTCATAAAGTTTTATGAATATTTTTCCACTGGCCACGGAACGAGTATTTAAAGAAGGTTTGTTTCATTTAACGAGCAAAAATGCACGCACACATAGACAAGAATCACGTACAGCGAATACAAGAGCACTCGCGATTTGTTACAGACATTTGTTTGATGTAGTTTGAGATCTCTATTTTCTTAGCATGTCAATGGAAAATATTTATAATGGATAGCGGTAAGTATTTATGTATACAAGCTGTTTTTCAGAGTCATCGTGAACCGTCTCGCGCGCAGGCTTGACGACTTTCAGCCTCCCGAGCAAGTCGGATTCCGAAAAGTCTTTAGCACCGAATACCACAGATTATATAAGCTGCGGTAGATTGTACAGAAGACCGAAGAGTATAATCTGTCTCTTTGCTTAGCGTTTGTGGACTACGAGAAAGCCTTCGATTCGATCGAGACTTTGGCTGCACTGCAGTCTCTCCAAAGGTGCCAGATCGACTTTCGGTACATCGAGGTGCTGAAGTGTTTGTACAAAAACGCCACCATGTCAGTCCAACTTTTAACCTAACTAACTAACGAACTCTATCCTCTTGTAACGGGGTGTGACGCAGGGAGACGTCATTTCACCGAAACTGCTTACAGCCGCAATGGAGGATGTCTTCAAGTTTCTGGAGTAGAGAGGGCTGGGCATAAACATCATTGGTGAGAACTTCATTCATCTGCGATTTGCCGACGATGTCGTAGTCATAGCTGAGACAACGGAGGACATTAATATAATGCTCGATGATCTCAGTAGAGCTTTCGAAAGAGTGGATCTTAAAATAATCATCGGAAAAACCAACGTCATGGTAAATACCCATGTAGCACCCACTCCTATCAAGATCGGAGACTACACTTGAAGTGTAGACGAGTATGTTTACCTTTAGATAAACGATCCAGTTAGATAGGGCTAACATTGAAAAAAAGGTCAACCGTCTAATCCAACTCGGCTGGCCAGCATTCGGGAAGCTGAGCGGTATCTTCTCATCCCTCATACCACAGTGTCCCAAAACGAATGTCTATGACCAGTGCGTGTTGCCAGTGATGACATATGGAACTGATACGTGGTCGCTCACAATGGGCCTCATCAGAAAGTTTAAAGTCACCTAAAGGGCAATGGAGAGGGCAATGCTCGGAGTTTCCTTGCGTGATCGAATCAGGAATGATGATATCCGCAAGAAAACCAAAGTTACCGACATAACTCGAAGAATCGACAAACTGAAGTGGCAGTGAGCAGGGCACATTAATCGCAGAACAGATGGTTGATGGGGCCGAAAAGTTCTAAAGTGGTGACTGCGTACCGGAAGATGCAGCGTTGGAAAGCCTCCCACAAGGTGGACCGATAACCTGGTAATGTTCGCGTATAGCCGATGGATGCGAGTCGCACAGGACCTATTATTGTGGCGACATGACACTTGGAGGAGGCCTATGTCCAGCAGTGGACGTCTTTCGACTGAAATGAAGATGATGATGATAGAGTATTTATCTACGGTACCATTATTGGCAAACGTAGTTATAACGTCCTCAGATGTACAAGTGACAGGGTACTCGTATATGGCGCAAGATAACAAGTTGGCCGTAGTCTGCGTATAGCCACTAAATTGTCGATCCAAGAACCTTCACCTACCCGGGCCTGCGGACGACGAGTAGTGGGTAGCTCGCCGTCCAATCAGCACCAGGCCTGACAGTCGACGGCGCGTAGTGTTCCACGCGCGCCTCAAAGAGTTGTCAGCAATAGAGACGGGGCCCGTCATGGCCCATGCCTGCCCGGGGGTTGAGGATAAATTCGAAACAGAGTTACCTCGCCCCCGGGCACTAAGGGCAGGAAGGAACAGGGGTGGGTTTTAGTCAGTAAGAGTCTGACACGCCCTCCCGCTCCACCCAGAGCGGGAGAAGTCATTGGATGATTTACAAACCCACGAAAAAAAAAGAACTTTCACCTGAATTAAATTTACTGCAGCTGATTCTGTGCCCCTCGATGTATGAAGTCGACCTTCTGTTATAAATGTATGTTGTGCCCCGGCTGTCTGTGTACGGTGTCGGAGTTTCGTCGGATTCGGTAACAGACTTCCATGTTTTTGACAGTTGCTAGTGCATCCCGTTTTTCGCTTAGCTTTTTCGCTGGTTAAATTCGGGTGTATGGTTGTAAGGGTGTAGAATGGTTGTCTGCACCCGAATATTTTATTACGAGTTGAAAGATGGGCTGTGGAATAAAGAATTTAGTAGAGGGGGTGTTGTGTTGTTACGTCTTAAAAATAACTGTATTTTTTCAATATGCACAGAAGGCGAGAAGGGGTAGCGGCAATAGGGAAGATGACAAAAAAATCTATTGGATCTGTCAGATTACCAAAACATATTGGAAGCGTTTTTTTACTTTTCTCACTTAAAGTAAAAACCTGCTAAGGTGTGTGTCGGGCTAAGCGCATGGTAGGGTTCCGTAGCCGCCAGTTATAACATGTGGAGTTATGAACATATTAACTGAGCTCACGGTTTTACGTTTGAAATAAAAACAAAAAAAAGATTAATTTTTCCAAAATTTTAAATTTTAGACAACACGTTTTAAATCCTACTAATATTATAAATGTGAAAGTTTGTGAGTGTGTATGTTTGTTACTTCTTCACGCTCAAACGGCTGGACCGATTTGGATGAAATTTAGTATGTAGATATCTTATAGCCTGGATTAACATATAGGCTACCTTTTATTCCGGTCTAGGCGGGTAAAATCGCGGGGCGCAGCTAGTAATAAATAAGTATGACCTACAGCATATTAATTATTTTCTAAGAATTTTATATTTTTTACGAAATTAAACAAGTATAAACATTTTATAAGTTGGGTGACTATTACTCTAAACTAACAGAGCTAACTTAGCCGTGATAGTTGTCCTTAAAAGTTCATTTTAGCTTTTAGGGGGGGAGGGGGAATGCTCTACTCGAACGAAACAAAATTAAAGTTTAAGTTTAATATTTTGCAAAGGAATCACTGTATCGAAAAATCCTATCCAACGATACCCCACACAATAAAATAGGCGAAAAAAAAAGTCATGCCCGCTTTACATGTACGGGAGCTACCATAAATAAACATTTCAAGATTTTGTTATTAAGATATCCATCCATGCAAATTGCAATTACAGGTTTCTAGTAATAACAGTTTTTTTTTTGCTGGGACTAAGAAATCCTGGCTAACCTAAAAATGAGGACGATACAGTGCATTGAAATTTTGCGTATAACACCCTCAAAAATGTACCAGTTTTTACCTAGAGATGTACAAGCCCCCACTCTTGAACATTGATGCATTTTTTCTTTGTATTTTATTATTGGTTTAGTAAAGCAAAAAATACGTGCCTAATATTTTTGCTTACGGACTAAATAGAATTATGATTTTTATTTCTGTACGTACTCTGGAATCATCATCTGGAATCGAGATTTTTAGAACAAAAAGATATGCAGCGCCGAACCCAAACAGATTGAGAAAAGGACAGGAGAATGATGATTTTGTGGACTAAGGAATCCAATCTCGATCTCCTGTTCGACTGGCTCTTTAATCTTGCGAGATTTCGGCTAGGCCTAAAAACTCCCGAGATTGTATTTCCTGTTGTGGACAAACAACCGACAAAATTTATGTAACAGACTTTCTTTTGTTGATTTTTTTGTGTCACAGCGGAGCCTCAAGATTTTCTTAACTGAAAGACCATGTTTATTTTCCCAACATTATTATCTAAGCTAAAGAATTCACCCTGAAGAAAGAACAGCTACATTTTTCACAAGCCAAAGCAAATACTGAGGTAATTAAAGCGTGGATTCCCCCTTTTTCTTTGAAACTTTAAGTATCTTGAAGTTCATTAAAATGGCGCACCAGCTTCACACGAACTCTTTTGTCGTTAAATAAAAAAACACAGAGCATGGAAGTGCTGTGGGTGTGAGCCCTGCCCACTACGGGGCCGTAGTGGGCAGGGCACATTAATTACAGAACAGATGGTTGATGGGACTGAAATTTCTGTAGTGCCGACCGCGTACCGGAAGACACAGCATTGGAAGGCTTCTCACAAGGTGGACCGATGACCTGGTAAGGGTCGCGGGTAGCCGATAGATATAAGGTGCGTCTTTGTGGCGACACCTGGGGGAGACCTATGTCCAGGTCTGCTGTGAATCTCTTTCAGCTGAAATGATGAGAGTCCATGACGGTAGCGATTAGAGACGCCATTACCAATAATATTTGTGCCTGCGGAATTTGCGCTGAGCACAAGTTTCAGCTGTCATAGCCATAGTTACGCTTATATTCCAAGTCATGTCCTCCAATTCGACTCCACCTCAAATGATTAAATTGACTGTTATAGCTTGTTATTTAAGATTTGTCATGTCAACAGAGTAGAGCGGAGGTCCTTCGAACTGTTTGTAATATGGGCCTTAGCATTATCAACGGCCATCAATATCAATAGTGAGTAAACGGTGACACTCACTGTCACGCTTGGTTGGTATGGAAAGTTTCAACAGTGCCGTCTTTAGCCGCCTAAGCATCTCCATGCTCTGTGGTTAAAACTAATAAGAATAATGTTCATGAAAGAGTCTCATCTGGGTTTTTGTTCTTATTAGTATCGTAGTTAGAGGTTTTATTAACCTGATTACTGTAGAGGGGAAGCTGTTTTATAGTTTTATTATGAGACAAGGTATATTAGTAAGCGATAAATTTTACCAGGTGACTAGAAAATAGAACAATGCACTTAGTAGAGGTACGCAAACATCGAGCAATTTGTAGTCGTTTTTAGCCTCTATCTACCGTACCACTACTGGAGACTATACCACCACTATTGGACCTGTTTTCCAACTTGGCCAGGCAACCTCGTGACCTCTTTCTGGCTTACCTCGGCAGCTTTTTATGTGTATGGCGATATTCCTGAAGATATAGGGCACTATTATGAGACGATTTATGTAGTCTCATACATGGTGTTCTTTATCTTAATTATGATTGGGTGAATTTAGCAGCAAAGGTGTTTGTATGACCGCCTAATCACCGCGCGGTTGGCTGAAACGTGACATATCTCCACGTCGTCACGACTAGGGCGCCCTCGTATAAGCGCGCGTGCGACTAACCAGTCTGCCGCTATAATTCGCCACATAAAATCAATTTAGATTGCCGTGCGAGAAAAATCAAGGACAGATTGTGTATAACCGTATTATGTTACTAGGGCCTGGCTCTAACATCACTTTTCCGCTCGGAATTACATCAGGGAAGCCCGTCGCTTCAGCGAGACAAGGTGACGTCATATTTATCGCTTTTCTATTTGTCGAATTGGTTCCATGAATAGGTGAACTGCAGCAGCAGGACTTCTTCTATTCTTCTTCTTCGTTTTCTTCATTGCTGAAGGTCGTGCCCGTCCTGGAAAGCTTTGACGGATTCACTGACGAGCTGCTTCCAGGCCACTCTGTCTTCGGCTCTTCTCGGTGCAGTGGTCAAAGAAAGTCCTGTTATCTCCTTAATCTGGTCTGGGTTGGTCTGGTCTGGTCCGTGCGGGCGTTCACCTACTCGCGTAGGTGAACGCCCGCGCGGACTTTTTCTTTCCATTTTTACCACTACAACACAGTTTTTTAAACACAGTGTTTTAGTTCAAAAGTTTTCCTAAGTTATCTTGTTGTCTCCGGGCGATATGACCAAAATAACTTAGGATCTGTAGGTAGCATATTATCTGGTTTTGATGCGCTTAAATTGGACTTATTAATACGATTTGCTGTCTATGTTATGCGCAACCTTTTTCTCCAACACCACATTTTGAAGGCCTTTTTCCTTTTTCGATTCACCATTTGGATTGCCTAGAACTTAGAGCCGTAGAGAAATATCTAGAATACCAAAGTCCTAACTAGTCTCTTCCTAACTCGTCTCAATCCAGGACGGCCTTTTTTAAATCTACAACCAGTGTATTCTTACAGTCCACTACTTTAAACCACACATGATAATATCACCAGTTGAAAAACGTAATTTCCTAATTGCTTCAACGCAATTAGAATTTTGTAAACAAACAACGGGAGTCGTGTATTTCAATTAATTATGATTACCCACTTTTCCAGTCGACTTAATTCACTTGGAAAGTTATTTGAAAGTTGTATAAAGAGAGGTTTCCCTTTTGATCTTGTCTTCAACCTCGTGTTTGTTTAAGATAATTGGTAGTAATTCAGATAAAGTGAAAATTAAGGCCGTTTTCAGACTTAGATATAGTGGTGGGTGGATTTATTTCTGGTCTATCCTCTCTTGGTAGCCTCCGGACTACCAAGATCATTTCATTGAGAAGCATCAAATAAAATTTGATGCTTCACAATAAAATGATTAAAAAACTTTATTAATACTACGGTCTTTCGTCAGAAGTCATTATTTTTGGGACCATTTTTTATAAATCCTGTGTTAATACAATAGTTGACGTGACGACACGGTTGGCGCAATAGTTGAGCGTTCGGCTACTCCACTGCGTGTTGCGGGTTCGATTCTCACATGGAACAAATATTTGTATGGGCAACAGATAGTTGCACACATATCAACTCTGAAAGGGATCGTCACCGTATCACTTGTCGCCTCATCGTCAAATAGGCGTCATCCTAACCTAACCTTAAAACGCACCCACGATACAGAAGAAAAAAATTCTAGTGTATTATATGATTTAAAATTTAACAAGTAGATACATGTTATAAGTTAGGCGACTATTACTCTAAAGCTAACAAGCCTAACTTACCCGTGATAGTTTTCCTTTAAAGTTCATAATAATATAATACCATCACGAATTTATTAAGATTTTTCAAGTTTACCTTTTTTTAGGGTCGGGGGGACGCTAGACTCGAACAAAAAAAAATACTTTAAAGTTTAATATTTCGCAAACGAATTACTGGATCGATTGAATAACTGACTTTGAATGTCCTGTCCTACGATACTCTACACAATAAGATAGGCGAGAAAAAAGGTATCCTACTTTACATGTGCTACCATAAAAAACAACCTTTTTCAAGATATTTTTTTATTTTCTTTTTATTGTTTCGTTACAGTGGCGTGATTAACCCTTCAACCCCCGCGGCCAAATCCGGGTTGTCAAATTGAACCCCGACGACAACCCGGGTTGACAGCCGATTTTTTTTTTTTTTTTTTCTCTTTAATATTTTTTTTTTGTCCGACTCACCAGTGAGTCGCACAAAAAAAAAATATTAAAGAGACAATAGTAAAATTACGTAGTAGTAGTATACATCATGTAAAATTACAGCTTTTTAGTACTAACAGTCTCTTATAAGCCTCGGTTGGATAAACCGATACTATAACGGTTTCTTGCCCTCGTTAGGACTACGAAACCGTATAAAAACGTCAACGAAGTCTAGCTACTTAATTTGGATGCCGTGAAAGATGATATTTTGGCTAGAACGATGGTGACTACTATGATGGTATTGTGGCTGGAAAGATGGTGACTACTAAGATGATGTTGTGGCTAGAAAGATAGTGACTACTAAGATGATATTGTGGCTAGCAAGATGGTGACTACTAAAACTATATTGTGGCTAGAAAGATGGTAACTACTAAGATGTTTTTATGGCTAGAAAGATGGTGACAACTAAGATGATATTGTGGCTAGAAAGATGGTGACTATTAAGATGACATTGTGGCTAGAAAGATGGTGACTACTAAGATGATATTGTGGCTAGAAAGATGGTGACTACTTTTTTTTTTTTTTGTGGGGTGGGAAATCATCCAATGACTTCTCCCGCTCTGGGTGAAGCGGAAGGGTATGTCAGACTCTTACTGACTAAAACCCACCCCTGTTCCTTCCTGCCCTAAGTGCCCAGGGGCGAGGTTACTGTGTTTCGTATTTATCCTCAACCCCCGGGCAGCTGGTGACTACTAAGATTATATTGTGATTAGAAAGATGGTGACTACTAAGACGATATTGTGGCTAGAAACATGGTGACTACTAAGATAGTATTGTGGCTAGAAACATGGTGACTACTAAGATGATATTGTGGCTAGAAAGATGGTGACCACTAAGAAGTCGACTAATAATCCTGCCGACTGAATTTCGATCACGGTGACCAATCTCAGTAGAGATTAGCCAAAATTAAATATACGGGAGATAATATGTGCTCAAACACAGGTGCAGCAGTCTCTGTTCCTTTACTTTCATAGACCGATGGGATGGGAATCCGACCGAGGAGTGATCAGGGGCAGGACCAACGGCTTTACGTGCTTTTCGAGGCACGGGAGTGTCGCACCACCGACTCGAAAACACAATAGCACTTTTTATTTGTGTAAATTATTTCATCACTAGTGCTTTCAAAACGGTGAAAGATAACATCGTGAGGAAACCGGCATGTTCTAGAACCAAAAATTCGCAGACATGTGACATCCACCAAGCCGCATTAGGATTACGGCCCACACCCTCTCATAGAGAGGAGGCCTGTGCCCCAGCAGTAGGCACAATAAAAGGCTGATGATTTTGATGCCTTTTTGCCCGACCCGCACGCGCAGCATGACCACCATAGAAACAGGTTTTATCGACGGAAGAATAGATAAAATGACAGATTGTAGAAAAAATTCTAACGTTCTAAGCATGCGATGTTAAAACTGAAGAGAAGAAATGTTTCTATTCTTCAGTCGACAAAAGTCTACAATGTAAAACATGATGCTCGGGCAGAAAAGAGGTCAAGATATATAAAAAGAACTTTGTCTATTCTTGGTAGAATAGAGATAGAATTGGTCATGCTACGCCTGCTGGGAAACGAACCGAGGACCCCACGCTCAGCAGTCGTGCTTGCGCACACGAGACCAAGGAGGCAGTCAATTACCGATGACTACTTACTAGTCGTCATAAAGTATGGAACTAGCAAACAGTCTGCACCGACCCCCAAATTATTAAGGATAAGGGTAAGAGAATGATGTTGATTAAGTTGTAAATTGGTTATTTTTAAATAACACAAGATAATCTTTTGAGCAGTGATGGCCCAGTGGTAACGGCCCGCGACTTACAAGTTGTAGATCGTAAGTTCAAGCCCAAGCTGGCGCATTCCTTTATGTAAATTATTACATCACCACTGCTCTCAAAACGGTGAAGGAAAATATCGTGAGGAAACCGGCATTTCCTAGAACCAAAAATTCGAAGACATGTGACATCCACCAACTCGCACTGGGACCGCGTGGTGGTTTACGGCGCTAACCCTCGCACACAGACGATAGCCTGTGCCATAGCAGTGGGGACATTAAAAGACCGATGATGTATCTTTTTTTAAACAACCTTTATTTTTCCAGCTCAGCTTCATAAAGAACTCCTAAAATAAACATTTAGAACAAAGGTAACAACCTGACTTCAAAAAACTCCTTTCAAACCCACCACAGAATGTCCTATCTAAACGCCTCCCAACTATTAATAAACATAAACAACACAATCGCAAAGTAATCCATTACCGCACATCCATTGTGGACGGCATACAATGCGCTCAGCGCACTGTGACACGGCAGCGCGGCGACGGTGGCGCGTAATGTAGCGTGAATTAACGCGAAACCTCTAGGGGGCAGTGGGGCTAGCACGAACAGGCGCGACGCCACAATACAACATGTATGTAGTGCGCAAGTTTTTATGTTAATAAATGTTGTAAAAATATGTCGCATTATCGTTTCGCGCCTATCTGCAGGAGTCTTTTTTTAACCGATTTCGAAAAAAGGAGGAGGTTTTATGTTCGACTATAAGTATTTTTTTTTTATGTATGGTCACCGATTTCTTTGTCAGTTGTGGACCGATTTTCAATATTCTTTTTTTATCCGAAAGAATACACTTCAGAAATGGTCCCATATTAATTTTATCGAAATTGCTTCAGCGCTTATTGAAAAATCAACAAAAACAAAAAAACATGTATACATAGATGACATATTGGTCTCCTCCAATTACGAATATGTTCAAATTCCATGTTACATGTAAGTTATTGGGGTTATCAATTAAAAGGTATAACAACCAAAAAGTGAAAAAAAAATACATAAAACACAACTGACTTCCACAAATGAAAACACACTAAAAATTGAAAAATAACTTTAATTTCGGAAGTCGGTGTCAAATAACGAAGAACTAAAATAAAAACACCGACTTCCGAAATAAAAAATATTTTTAAATTTTTAGTGTATTTTCGTTTTTGTAAGTCGGTTGTATTTTTTGCAAATAGTTTTTTTTATACCTTGGGAAATTATCAAATAACTTCTCCCGCTCTAGCTGTAGCGGGAGAGCGTGTCAGACTCTTACTGACTAAAACCCACCCCTGTTCCTTCAGTTGCCAGTACCAGGGTCGCGGTGACGTCTCCGATCAATCCCGCGACCCTAGCAGCCCCCTTAGCCATATAAATTTTATAATAGCGCTAACGCTAACGCTTCATGCAAAATGTATGGCAACGACACTACCTGCGGAGAGAACTGTCACGTGGCTCACACCCAGTAATGTCGTTGCCATACATTTTGCATGAAGCGTCTAACGTTGACGTTAACAGAGAAGTATTTTATCTAACCCCACAGTTCTGCGGGAGTCATGTATATTTCTACACACACATCAGTTACATCCACGTTACCTCGCCAATTCGCTGGACACCGGCCTCAATCGTCAGTCACGTCATGACTTACGCGTCATTGTCATTTACATTCAATCAGAGAATGATTGGCGACGTTTATGATGTCTGAGCTGGGCGGACATGTCCATGCGGATTTTCGATTTTACGTTTCCGTAGAGAAAATATCTAGAGGTTGGGCGCCACTGTTTTTGTAATGCCCATCCGGGTGGTCGAATAACGAAAATAAATTATGTAGATTTACACGGGTGATTAAAGTTATACGACTATCGCCGCCTGTCAAAAATCGACCGTCTAAATGACAATTCGGCTAGGCCGCAGGTGATTGAAGTCCGGCCGCATGCGGCTGGTGACTGAAATCGACCAATGTAAATCCCCCATTAAGATTTTAAATAAAAATCCGTGCATTTGCGGCTAGACGTTTTCTAAATGGAAAAAATTGTTTTATACAAAATTCAGTTTAATAACTCCATTCTTATCTTCGAGTGATATCTTCTAATATATAAGAGTGTATAAAATATTAAGTTAATTTCGCGCGTTTGCGCTAGGCCCACTGAAACTGTTGATATTGTTAATGTGTGTGTTCTGTGTAGTGGCTTTTGGGATAGCGCCACCCGGGGCCTCCGATGCAGGCGTGGATCTGTAAAGGATTAAAAACACATGTATGTTATATCTAAAAACATCTTTCTATTCATTCTAATAGTGGCTACAGAGATGACGACTAGAGAAGTATGGAAGAAAAAGACATGTTCCGCCGACCCCAAATAAATTGGGATAAGGGCAGGAGAATGATAATGATCTTTCTATTCACTCTGTCTTATTTTAACCCGACTGCCCTAGAAGGACGGTAATGTTTTTCGAAAGTATTTTTGTACCTACGTCAATTGCTTTGGCATGCTGTGTAGCCTAAACGGTTACGGAATTAAGAGGTATCATAAGATTGGGTTTAAGTGCGAGAGGTGTTAAAAATTAACTCTAAAACCTTTAATGAGTGCTTTAGACCCTCGACCTGAGCTGACTTTTAGTACAGCTAAGGAGTGGAATTCCCTGCCAGAGTCTTTGTTTCCTGGTAGCTACAACCTGGAGTCTTTTAGTCAAGAGTGAAAAGGTTACTAGGCAAGCGTGCTCCATCTTCGACCACATCATCGCTTACCGACAGGTGGTAGTGGTCAAACGCGTGCCTATCAATAGTAAAAAAAGACAATATAATAATAAAAAAATATGGACTAGGGGCATTAATTTTTATAAAAAAAAGAGTGGCACTCCGGGAGTGCCGACAGAAGTGAAACTTGAATAAAAATGCCCAACCCGCCTAAAGAAGTTTACACTTTAATCCGCTACGCGATCCGTTATGAGTGCTACGATGCTACGTGTTGTAGCCCTCGTAGCGGTGTCGGCGTCAGTGGCGAATTTTATTGTTTCGTCCCATCTCAAAAACGCCCAACGCGCCTAGAGAAGTTTTCACTTCAAAAACAAACGTTATTATTTGACACGAAGATTCTCTTGCCTCTCTATAAAAAAAAAATTACCAAGTGTCATTCGGACACGCGCGCGAAGGGTTCCAAACGAATTATACATATTTTATAAAAAAAAAATTGAGACTCTTACAGCAAGTCCTTTCTAGTTTGAAAAACTTAACCCATATTGAAAGTCATTTATTTACGTTTCACGTCCGTGTTTATGTCATAGAAAATCATGTGTGGACCAAATTTCAATTTAATCGATCCAGTAGATTCAGAGCAAATGGGCTGTCATAGACGGACACTCGGACAGACAGACAGCCGCACGAGTGATCCTATACGGGTTCCGATTTTCATTCGAACGTACGGTACCCTAAAACATATAATAAAACATTCACAATTCGCATAGGTACGGCTGGAATAAGCCTATTCGTCATTTTGCGCAATAAATTCCGCCAAATACCTTTTATTTCAAATAACATCTATGAATTATATAACAATCTTTACACAACAACCACAAATAGCTGGCAGCAAATTTCCTACATCGTTTAACAACAAAACAAACTAACATATAACATGTTATCACTTTAAAATTCGCACGCAAGGGTTGAACACGACAGTGTGGAAGTTATTCAGAATAACATTGTCTGGAAGTTAGTCCAGCTGCCCGAACAACACGCTTGGCATTACAGGTAAGAACGAGAATGGATATGGCATACAATCCAAAAAAAGCCTATTTTTGTCATTATAGCATAGTGGTCAAACGCGAGCCGCGTTTGACCACTATCTCACCTGATGGTGTCGATGATGTGGTCGACGATGGAGCACGCTTCCCTAGAAGTAACCTAACGTTTTGTGCGTGTGAGTGGGATGTCCACCATGTACCGGTGGCGCATAGCCGTACGTCTAGTGATCCGATGGTGGAACGGGCTTGGCAAAATTAAATTATGCAATAATTCCGACGCACACTCCCCAAAATGTATTTCTTGCTTTTTACATAAAACACTAAAAGTCTCCTGTATAACATCCTTGGTAATCCTAAATATCCTGGCTACCTGCGTGATCGTTTTTCGTTCACTCGCCCTGCCGACGCCCCTTGTAGATCCCGCCTTAAGCATCATCTCAATTTCCCATCCCATAAAACCCATTTCTATTCCCACTCCTTTTCTGTTCATGCGGTACGATTGTGGAACTCACTTCCGCCTAATATCCGTGATTCTACAACTGTCTACCAATTCAAGAAACTAGTCAAAGAACATTACCTCTCCACCATTCCGTGATTATATTTATTATTGATATTTATTTTATATTTAATTATGTACTTTGGTTTATTGTAAAGTTAGGTATATTTTATGTATGAATTATTTATGTACTCTAGTGTATTTTATATTTCTATATCTATTTATACACACTGTGTCTACATTTCTCAACCAACTTTCCAGTCGCAGGTCTGCTGGAAGAAATTTCTTTTGAAATAAGCAGCACCTTTGTGCTCTTCTATCTGTATTTGTTAATTTTTCTCTTGTAATTGTTTTTGTGTGTGCATAAATAAATAAATAAATAAAGTCTATTTTTTGAGAGAAGAGAGTGAAATCTCACAAAACCAGTTTTATGCCTGGTCGGGGTACAACGGCTGCTATTTTCGCTATCCGTCAGCTGTGCGAAGAATACAGAGCTGTGCATAAAAACTTGCACATGGTGTTCATTGACCTCGAAAAGGCATATGTCCGGGTGCCTCGAGAGGTTTTGTGGTGGGCCCTTAAGAAGAAAGGTGTGCCTGGGAAGTATGTGCAGTTGATCCGAGCGATGTACAGTCGTTGCAGTACTCAAGTCCGGTCTGCAGTGGGCACCACTGATAGTTTGAAGTCGGACATCCAGGAAGAGACTCCCTGGTGTATGCTGTTTGCTGATGACAATGTGCTGGTTGCCGAAAGCGGCTTAGAGGTCCAGAGAAGATTGGAGACTTGGTGGCAAGGACTGGAAAGAAGAGAGGAGAGTGTGGGCCTGAAATTGAGCAAAACCAAAACAGAATATCTGTTCTGCGATTTCGGCGGTCTCTCTAGTCGTATGCCTGTAGCTCTCAACGGAACGCCCATACCGATCTGCTCCGACTTTCGGTACCTCGGGTCGCTTGTTCAGGGGGATGGTGATGTAGACCGAGACGTAACGCACAAGATCAACTCAGGATGGATGAAATGGCGACAGGTCACTGGAACAACTTGCAACCGACGAATGCCCCTTAAGTTAAAGAGGAAAATCTATAAGTCCGTGATTAGACTTGTCGTACTGTACGGTGGTGTACTTGTTGCATGTGGCGGAGATGAGAATGTTGAGATTGATGTGTGGAGTAACGAGAATGGATAAAGTGAGAAATGATTACATTAGAGGTAGTTTAAAAGTGGCGCTAGTCACAGAAAAGTTGAAAGGGAACCGCTAGTCTTGGTGTGGTCATGTGAAGAGGAGAGATGAAACACATGTAACTAAACGAGTAATGAATATAAATGTGGATGGATGGAGAGGAAGAAGGAGGCCAAATAAAGGATGGACGGATTGTGTGAGGAGTGATAGGAGAGAAAAGGGAGTGAGTGATAGTGTGACGGCTGACAGGACACAATGGAAGAAAAAAACGTGTTGCGCCAACCTCAAGTAACATGGGTTAAGGGCAGGAAGATGACTAACAGTCTATTTTTAATAAGCTATGGCATAAAAGAGTTATAATTATCATGTTTTTAGTTTGTTCTAAAGTATGGTCAACTGTCAAATTACAATATACCAACAGCAATGTGCAACAACATCAGAATCATGTAAGAGCTATTTGACAGACTAATGATCTTATGCAATCGACTAAATTGCAGTTAAGAAAAGATGAAGAAGAAATGAAGAGAGAAGTGAAGAGAGAGTGGGTTGGAGTGGGGTGGGGTGATGGTGAGAGTGAGTGTGAAGTTATTTTTCTTTCTTTTCTTTTCTTTCATTGTGCTTAGGCGCTGTCTTGAAAAGAGTTTGGTTAAAGTATTTTTCTTATAGAATGAAGAACCGCACAGCAACTAAAGATTCATGTAGTTCAAAAAATCAGTTTGTTAAATAAAAGCAGGTTACTCCATTGCACAAACCTTCATTCAAAATCGACAAATGTATCAAGATTGTGCTGTAATTCAACTATACATAACTAATTATGCGTAAAGTGACTTTCGATCAGCGGTACTGAGTGCCAAAAAAGAATAAAAATTCGTCAAAATCCATCCAGCCGTTCAGGCCTCAGGGCGTGCCACGACTGTCGCAACCCAGTGCTGGGCACGCCACTATTGCGGCGGTAGTGTCACTCTTTGAGGAGTGGCTGGAGAGGCGCCACGGCATCCTCACCTTCCGCCTGACGCAGATCCTCACCAGACATGGTTGTTTTGGGAGGTTTCTGTGTTGGATAAGGCGGGAGGAAACGCCCGGGTGTCACCATTGCGCGGATCGCCCAGAGGACACGGTGGAGGTCTGCCCCGCTTGGACGGAACACCGCCGTGTCCTCGTGGATGCGATAGGCGGCAGTGACCATTCACGTCCGGCCCTAGTCCAGGCCATGGTACGGAGCGAGAGGAAATGGGAAGCAGGCTCCTCCTTCTGCAAAGCAGCAATGCTCGCAAAAAAGGAGGCGGAACGGGTGAGGGAGACTCTACGGAGTGGCCCTCACGCCCCCAACCGCAGCCGCCGTAGGAGACGCCCTGGGCGTCGGAGGTCGAAGGATGATCTCCGGCCACCATAAACGCGGGCCTGCGGACGGCGAGTAATGGGTAGGTCACCGTCCGATCAGCACCAGGCCAGTGAGCCAACGGCGCGTAGTGTTTCACGCGCGCCTCAAAGAGAATAAGTCAGGTTACCGCTCCCCTGGGCACTCAGGCAAGGAAGGAACAGGGGTGGGTTTTAGTCAGTAAGAGTCTGACACGCCCATCCAAGTTGTAGGATGACATCCCACCCAAAAAAAAAAAAAGGGGCACGCCGTTTTTTTTTTAAAAGAAATAGGTAAACACATAAACATACTTACATACATACTCTCGAAAAACATTGTCCTCCTTTCGGTAGTCGGATAAAAAGTCCAAAATGGAGCACATAGAGATTCGCTACAGAAATATAACGTGGTTAATCCCGAATATTTAGGACTTGTGACTATAGTTATCGCTGATCGCATGTCACTTTCTCTAGAGCCTTTCTTTTTTTGGGGGTGGGTAATCATCTAATGACATCTCCCGCTCTGCGTGGAGCGGAATGATGTCAGACTCTTACTGACTAAAACCCACCCCTGTTCCTTCCTTGCCTGAGTGCTCACAGGAGCGGTAACTCTGTTACGAATTTATCTGCTACCGCATCTCTCTCGCTTCTTCCCTCCATACATTTCATGCAATATTCATGAATGATGCGTCCAGGTGTACCATTACTTCCTGCGGTTTTGAATGTTTTGTACTGATGTTGTGCCACATGTGCTGGATGCTTGCATCAGTAGATTAATCGACAAGCGTTGTGGTAAATAGATGGTGTGCTCTGCGGAATGATTGACAAGCAATCAATCTGCCTAGCCTTTTCCCAACTATCTTGGGGTCGGTTTTCAGTCTAACCGGATGCAGCTGAATACCAGTATTTTACATGGAGCGACTGCCTATCTGATCTCCACAACCCAGTTACTGGGTAAAACGATACCCCTTGGTAAGACTGGTTGTCAGACTTTCGGGCTCCTGACGACCCGTAACGACTATCAAAGATCCACGATTGACAGCCAAGATTAATAGACAAGCAAGGTACGATTTTGAAACATTCAGGACTTTTTGAAGTGAAAACTTCTTTAACTGCTTTTTTTTTTCTTCCTTTGAATTCTTTCGCGTTGAGTGATTATTGGTAATAAGTTCAAAACAATGGGTTCGCGTCACCGAAATTCTAGTGACGTGTTGCGCCAGACTGGTGACGTGCAGCTCCCTGTGTAACTATATAAAAATGTAGATTTATAATTATGGCTCGGAGTGCCAATAGATAGATATGTAATCCTGACTAATGTCAATAATTTTAATTTGCAAATCATAAAAAAAAAATATCATAATTAATTGATAGCAGTCATAATTAATTGAGCAGTGGTGGCCCAGTGGTATAGGCCGCGACTTACAAGTTGTAGATCGTGAGTTCAAACCCAGGCAGGCGCTTTACTTTGTGTAAATTATTTAATCACCACTGCTCTCAAAACGGTGAAGAAAACATCGTGAGGACAACAAACCGGCATGTCCTAACACCAAAAATTCGAAGATATGTGACATCCACCAATCCGCATTGGGCTCGCGTGGTGGATTACGGCCCACACCCTCTAACAGAGAGGAGGCCTGTGCCCCAGCAGGGGACATTAGAAGGCTGATAATGATGATGATAATTAATTGATAAATTTAAAAAAAAACAGAGTTATTCCAAAGTTTCAAGTTTTCACTTCCGTCAGCAGTCCCTATAACTGCCTATGTTTTGCTATTATAAGTTTCAAAGTAGTCGTTAGAAATAGCATAAATTTATATAATAAATAATTATAATATATATGATTGAGAATGGTTGTAGCAAGGGGCCATTGAAAAGATCGACGGATTAGAACATTATTTAGAAAATTAGAATATTATTGTATGAGGAATAATTGAAAGGAAAGGAGGTGACCATCAACGTAACGGCCAAGAGTGACTTTGATAGGGAAGATTGGAAGAAAAAAACCAGTTGTGCCCTATGTGATATGGGACAAAGTCAAGAAGATGAAGATAGTCAAGAAACATAACCCTTTCCTTGCAGTTGGGTAAAAATCCACTTGAAGGCAGATGTATGTAGGTAGTTCAGGTGGGCTCTCACAAACAGAAGAAACAATCTCTATTTGTTTTATTTATATAAATAAATCTGCGGAAATTAATTACATGCAGAAACTTTCATTTTATCTGCACTTTAATGTTTCCACTGCTGGGATTGAGGCCCTCTTTGAGGGGATTGACGGTTTCATTTGAAGAATGCACTTTGCAATCTAACAAACAGATGCTACTCAAGAAAGTGTCTCCATTTTCTCAGCTTGTTATTTCCTAGAACTAATACTTACTTAATTACTAGAACTGATCCTTTAAAATAACTTGGTTTCCTTTCTTTGATGAGAACTTGGGTACACAAACATTGATTTACATAAAAAGTCTTCGGTTAAAACGGTTCGATGTAAACTTTTGGTATCGGTACAATATTTTATTATAAATAGTCCCTTTCCATTATTGTACAGGCAGGCACACAACCATCGTAGATCTGAACCACAAATGAAAGTTGTCTGCATTCACAAATTGCCAAAACAACTCGTCACAAGTCTCAAAGACCACTTACAGGGCAGTCTTGAAAGTGGGTCACTTGCCATTCTTACATCCAACTAAAGATTGATTTATGAACATACTGGTGTCCAAACGGTACGCCAATTATTCATACTACATGCAACCTTCAGTAAACATTCCCACCTTCATTACGATCCACGGCTTTTGGACATAAACGACGTAAATATGTCCGACAATGCGATTCCACACAAAATTTTCACGGCGTCACTTTATCTTTTTTGTCAGTTTACAATAAATTAAACGAACTCTTGTCGATTTACCCCCTTCTTAAGCAGTCCTGTAAAAAACGATATTTAACTGGCTGAAATCGCTGGATTACGATACCACAGTACAACTATTTCTCATCCTATCCTAATCGTTTAATTCGCCGATGGATCCAGTGCACTCACACTTACTTGCATCACAACATACACAACTTTCATCACACAACAACATTTACCCACAAGACCACACACACACACACCACACAGTACACCTTACACTCACACATCAGGCACCACACTCACACAACGCCACACTCCATACACGAACCTTAATTATAATACTTATAAACCATCCCATATAACTATTATTATTATTAATTTTTAGTTGTTTTTTACTATTGTTTTTATTTAATATTTATTATAACTATTTTTTCCTTTGCTTCTCTTTCATTAAAATTACAAAATGCTTGTGCTTGTACTACTGATGAAATATTAATGTATCATAAGATGACCTAAACACTGGGAACCTGGAGGTCCGTAACACAGGGTTTATTTTTTTATTTATTTAACATAGGCGCACCGACGACCCGTTTACAATATTCTCAGTATGAATTTACAAAACGATCCTGTGTGAACAGGTCACTTATAGGCATGCACATCATTCGTAGGTAAGAAAGATAATTAAAATTTGACAGAGTTAGGGTTTTCCTAGTACGGACTCCAGTCTCTTGCAAAGGAGTTTTTTTTCTACATACATTGTCTAGTCCTAAGATGTTAGTTCTAAGCCTACCTTTGTGAAGAGAGAAATAAAATTTATTATTATAATTATTAAGTATTTACCAAAGTGCCACTTCCAAATGCAAGTTTTATCATACTATTCAACAATTCACAAAGTAAAGCGCCTGATGGCTTAAAACCCATGACATACAACTCGTAAGTCGGCGCCGATACCACTGGGCCACCACTGCTCTCTTTTGAGATCAGGAAGGAAAACGTGGTGAGGAAATGTCTTTGAACCAAAAAATTGAAGACGTGTGACATCTAGGTACCAACCAACACTGAGATTAGCGAGAGGAGACTTGAGTCCCAGCAGTGGGAACATTATAATGCTGGCTGATTATGTTATGTTATGTGGCAAGCCTATTACCTAGACGTCAATCTTCATCAAAATCGATAATTATTTTATTGTCAAAACATTGAATTTTAGTCCTTGGACTTGTTTTGTTTGTGAAATTATTACTTACACAAATCATAATTAGGGATAGGAAGTTGCGTATAAAATCAATGATTTTAAATGTCTTTAATGTCGATAGACCAACTCCAACACCAACTCGTCGATATAATTATCTCGACTATTTATACTTATCATACCACCAAAAGTGACCAAAAGTGACCTTAGTATATATACTAACGTCACTTTTGGTATGTTTCCCGATCAAGAGCCAGTCGGACTTACGCATCGAGCGTTCCGTATCATCATATAATACGTCAGGACTAATAGTCGAACTGACTTTACCATCATCTGTTCAGAAACCGTTTTTATAACAATATAACATGTTCATGACTTCTAAAAATACCTGACACATTTGTAATTCTGTTTCTCTTATACATGCACAGTGGAAGCAAAAGTAGAATTATTTTCAAAAGATCCTGCCACATCACACAAGCTTGTAATATTTCTGCTTCACGTGGTACAAAGGTCTGAATGTATAGAAACAAGTGACTTTATAAAATGTATTTCTCGTTCTCTCCAACGTTTTTAAATCTGCATAAGGTGAGATGTTTTCTCCAATATTTGGATACCAATTTTGCTAAAACTACAAATTTTAATATCAAAATGCGGTTTTTTTAACGTCGTCAACTATATTTCCTTCTACGTGGGCCCCAAATGGCTTCAATGGGTAGACGAACCAAAAGTGTAGTGTTGAACGTATCAGTTGAAATAAAAAAAACATAAATTAACTTTCATTTGTTTCTGACATGCCACATGTACATCAAGCCGACAACCTTCAGAAACAACAGCTGGAAACAACGCTTACAAACAAACATCGACTAAAAGAGGATTAGTCAGTGAACTAAATTAGTCGATTAGTAATCGAGCATCGTAGTTGCATCACTATGAGAGTTTTAAACGAGTTTAGCACAAAGTTATCCTTACTACTTAAAGAGGAAATTAACGGGACTACGCCGATCGTAAATTGGCATTTCACGAGATATATTTTGCTGTTTCAGGATTAGGTACAAAGATTGATTCCCGTGAATCGGGTTAATGTTCACTCGGTTATGAATGCTCGTGCTCGAGCCAAGGTTAAAAGGATGTTGTCGTATACAATTTTTTATTGCTGCGTATCAAACAGGCACTTGCTTTATTGTATTAGGCTTATTTAGATTGCAAAAGGGGTAACAGAAATCCCTTTTTAATTAACCGACTTCAAAAAAGAGGAGGTTCTCAATTCGTCGGAACCTTTTTTTTATTTTTTTATCCATGTTCCTCGATTACTCGAAGATGGCTGGACTGATTTGGATTTTTGGACCTTTTTTTTTTGGTCCCATATAAATTTTATCGAAATTGCTTCAAGGCTTTTTGAAAAACTGATCAAAAACGAAAAATATGTATACAATATACATAGACTTTTGGTTTCCTCCAATTAAGAGTATGTTAAATTCAATGTTCCATGTTATTGGGGTTTTTAGTTCTGGAGTATGACAACTAAAATGTGAAAAATAAAAAAACCAGTTTACTAAAAAAAACAACCTTAACCATTAACCAAATAATTTAAAATGACGAAGAAATAAAATACAAACACCGACTTCCGAAATTAGTTATTTTTAAATTTTTAGTGTATTTTCTTTTTTGTAAGTCGGTTGTTTTTTTTTGTTAAAAAGTTTTTTATTAATATCATACGGTATGTTTTGTAATTCTATATACATGGCATGGAATTGACTAAAAAAAAAAACATATATAAAGTTGAACATAGAACCTCCTAATTTTAACCCAATGGCAACGTGCTAACAACACAGACGGTTGGGAAGTCATATTTTTTTACATACATGTTCATTTACTAGACCTGGGCCTGTATTTTGGTAGAATGCATTGACATTGAATGCAAGTCATGCATTCAATTAATGAATTCAAATCATGAACCAATTCGAAAAACGCCCAGAACACTTAACAAATGACTATGACTGCACCTAAATCACTATCTCATTCAAAGCCTCACTCGTAACCTCCCAAAATCTTGCAAAGCACGGATCCGGCTCGAAGAACCATCTAATCAGTATGTGCGGGCTTCCACATGAGTTATGGCAACGCCCCGGGCTTGCATCTGCACACATCATAAATTTGCTTCACTCGATGCTCGTTCGATTTGCGAATACCGATGAGCCGCATACGGAAGGCTGTTCAATGCAGATTTACAGCGGATATTCCAGTTTTATAGGTGGAATGGTCAAGTGCGTGTGTTTGAGATGTATTGTTCCTGTTTACGAGTTTCGTATGATATTGGGTGACAATCTCTGCAAATAAGTCAAAAGTTAAGATGAGCCGATAAAGCATTATAATAATTAAATTTGAGTTAGATTACATTATGCGACTCTTCTTAAATTAAAAAGAAATGTTAACTACTAACTAGCATTTTCTGCAGCTTCACATTCTCTACCCAACCCACTGGAATCGAGATTTTTTTCTAGATAAAAAGTAGGCTATGGGACTCAGTCAATTGAGTAACATTCTATCAGTGGATTTTTTGTAATCAAACCAGTAATTCTACAAGCCTATCCTAAAGGTTTGAGTTAAAATTTCAATGAACAGATTAGGAATAGAAAATTATTTTGCACCATTTCATGGAATATGAGCCCAAAAAAAAATACTGCTTCCATAAGTATTCAAATATAAATGGTTTGATAAATGACTTTTTTTCATCAGCCGTAACTCTCTTCTATAGGTTTCCGGGCAGTTTATCTGTGGACCCCAAAAACAACGAATTGCAATAAAGATTTTTATTTATGACAGGAAAATCCATTAGTGCTCCACTAGTGTTGTTTTGCAACGCAATTCACAAGATAGTGTGTGATTTCCTGAAAGAAAATTCAATATTAGAATTTGTTTATTTTATATCAATCTGCCTAGCCTCTTCCCAACTATCTTGGGGTCGGCTTCCAGTCCAACCGGATGCAGCTGAATACCAGTATTTTACATAGAACGACTGCCTATCTGACCTCCACAACCCACTTACTGGGTAATACGATACCCCTTGGTAAGACTGGATGTCAGACTTTCGGGCTTCTGACGACCCGTAACGACTGTCAACGATCCGCGATTGACAGCCGGGACCAACGGCTTAACTTGCTTTCCGAAGCACGGATAGGAGTCCTCGGTATGTAAAGATGGTCACCCATCCACGGATTAACCCCGGCAAGCGTAGCGTAACAGGATGGATCGACCCGTGCGGCTGTTATTACTTTAGCCACGAGCTCCTCCAATTTGTTTATTTTATATGTAGATTGAAAGTAAGATTTACTACTATGCACAAATTCATGATAAATGGTGGGAATAATTTCCAGCACAAAATTCGAAACATTCTGTGAAATGAGTCAATTACAAGCAAATTAAATACAAACCGCAGCCAGTCAAAACCTATTTATCACAAGTTCACTACTAAATTTTTATTCTGAAATAGTGAAAGACATTACACTTTAACTGTAAGCTACAAAGTTTCTATTTCAACTTATAAAGGCGAAACGGGTCGCGTTGCATTCATCTTTTCACTTCTCTATGTACAGAATAAGCCAGCGCTTTGAGAATAGGGCCCCGAGCGAAAATACGCTTGCTTTGGCGAGAAGTGCCCTCTCACTTGCCGAAGATCTTATAGATTTGGAAAGATTCAATAGGCCTCACCAGTCGACGAGAGAAGTACTTAGGTCGTCCTTGTCTGTTGAGTACCCAGACATTTCACTGAATTCCCGTTGGAGTTGGATTTTATTTTTAGACTAACATAAAATGAAATTGGTATTAGCAATCGATAGGTACTAGATCTCAATGGTTATCTGTATATATAAAATTCAAAGTCCTGACTGACTGACTGATATGTCAACCTATAGCCTAATCCGCTGGTCCTAGAGACATGAAATTTGGAGGGTGTGATCTTTGTGAAGAGTAGGTATTAGGTAGCACCCGGCGCCTCCGCCACTCGTAGAGCCTGCCACAGTATCCACAGAGAAAGGGTTTTTTGAAATTCAACCCTTAAGAGGGTGAACAAGGGGTTGAAAGTTTATAACAGGGAAAGTACTAATTCCACGGGCAAAGCCGCTGGCAGAAGTTAAAAAAAAAAAAAAAAAACATAGACGCTGTCGAAAAGTACATTAAGCAAGCAACAAACAGCAACAAACAAGCAACAAGCAAGCAACAAGCACAAGCAAGCAAGCAGCAAGTGCAGTAAGTGCAGTTGTAATTTTTTTCTTTCTTTAAGTTAGTTGGTCATATACAGGTGAAACGTGATTAATGATTGACCGAACGTCTAGAGATATGTTACTATGAGTGAACAAACGTCTTCTGGGCACGATATTACCATCAATGAACTCATCCATCGCTTTTGATCAGGTCAGGAGCGGTTTCATCGTGGAACACAGGTGGCCCAGTAGTAACGGCCACGGGTTACAATTCGCAGGTCGTGGGTACGATCCCAGGTAGGCGCTTTACTTTTGCGTAAATTATTTCCTCACCACTGCTCTCAAAGCAGTGAAGGTAAACATCGACAGGAAACTGGAAGCTCCTAGAACCAAAAATTCGAAACTTATGACATCCATTAACCCGCATTGGGACCACGTGGTAGATTACGGCCCACACCCTCTCACAGAGAGGAGGCCTACGCCCTTGCAGTAAGAACATTATAGGCTGATACTGCTTGTCAGTTTTTATTCATATTCCTACTCTTACTTGTCTCGAATTAGCCTCGTAAAAAGAAATTAAAAATATTAAAAAAACAAACTATTAAATAACATAATAAATAAAATATTTACAAGCGGCATAAAAGAGGGAGGAGTACAGCTCATTGGGCATCGAAAAATTCGTCCACATCGCTATCAATGGGAAAAGTGCACAGAACGCTGGCAGCATTGCCACTTTGAATGGCAATGCTGATTCTTTGGCCGAAAAAAGGCCAGCCCTCTGGTCACGTGAAGAATAGACTAAATGTGTGCTGATGTCACGGAAAACTCGATGAGCACTCAGATCCCATGGCCAAAGTGTTTCAACCCCAAACGGCTTAAACACATAACTCCCAATAAGGTTGTTATATTTGCGCCGTTTGAGGTTTTCTGCAAAATAAAGCTTTATTTAAATTACACATTTAAATATCTTATAAATCTTTTGCATATTTTAAATGGAAAGTGTACTCTTACACTTTGTTTAGTAAATATTCCATGAAAAATTAAAGAGGAATCCTTTGCCTGCAAACATAAACAGAGATTTTAATAACTAATAAACTTTTAGACCGTCTGGTGGTACGACTACCTACGTAAAAAATATTTAGAGTTAAATTTACATTTTTCTTAGATTATTAAGGAAGTCGTTATTTAAACTAGTTTGCAATTTTGAGTAAATATTGAATGTAGAAAAAGTAATATGAAACTGCTAACTAATTTTGTCTAATGATGCTTGTGAAAAAGTAAAAACTAAGATACTTAATTTTGGGTTTGAATTATAAAGTTTTGAACTAGCTAGTAGAAAAAAGCAGAAAGGTTAAACTATGTACTAATTACATTTGAATAGTTTTCTAATAATGTCAAGATGACTAATGAGATACGAAGATGAAATATCATAGTTTGATTTGATTATCATAATTTGTATGATAAATGATGTTTATTCAGTAAATAGGTTACAAGGAACACTTTTACACGTCAATGTTTTTTGTCAGTATAAGCTAGATGAGGCCGGTGTTTCCTAGCTGACTACCCTGAGAAGAAACACCGAAACAAACTCAGAGGTCAAGGTCTCTTTTAGTGTTCAAATCCATACAATGTGTACTGGTTAAATCATATGAGAACCATGTACGTTTATGTCTGGGATGAGCTTTATGAAGAAAGCAACACACGAATTCGAGTGGACCTGTCCAGACAGTGCAAGCATTTGTCAGTCATCGCGAAGCTCAACTCCGAACTTTGAGGAGCTCAACGAACCGACGAACAATACCAAAGTAAGGACATTTGAGTAGGCCGCAAAAATACTCAAACTGCCAGACAATCATAAAATCTACATGAATATAACGACATACATAGTTCTCGCATTCATATTATTCTATATGAGTATTTGTATGGATATTTTAATCTGATATCATAATCAGCCTTTTCTGTCCCCACTGATGGGGCACAAGCCTCCTCTCTGTGAGCCCAGTGCGGGTTTGTGGATGTCACATGTTTTCCTTCACCGTTTTGAGAGCAGTGGTGAAGAAATAATTTACACAAAGAAAGCGCCTGGCTGGGTTTGAACTCACGAGCTACAACTTGTAAGTCGTGGCCGTTACCACTGGGCCATCACTGCTCCCTCGCAACCACGGCCATCTGATACAAATGTATTTAATTATCATTATTAATCCAGAAAGCTGTACTTCTGGAAACCGCTCTCGATACCGATGGGACAATATTTTTTAATATATATATTTTTTTAATAAATATTTAAGAATGAATTAAAAGTTAAAAAAAATGTAAACGAATAAAAATTATTATATCATAAAACTATAGAGGAGCTCCTGGTTAAATTAATTACAGCCACACCGGTCGATCCATCAGGTTAAGCTACGTTTGCCGGGGTTGCTCCATGGATGGGTCCATCTTTACATACCGAGACTCCACCGTGCCTCATAAAGCTTGTTGAGCCGTTGGTCCCGGCTGTCAATCGTAGATCTTCAGCCAGTCGTTACGGGTCGTCAGGAGCCCGAAAGTCGGACAACCAGTCTTACCAAGGGATATCGTATTTACCAATAACTGGGTTGTAGAGATCAGATAGGCAGTCGCGCCATGTAAAATACTAGTATTCAGCTGCATCCGGCTAGACCGGAAACCGACTCCAAGATAGTTGGGAAATGGCTAGGCAGATTGATATCATAAAACAACATTAAAAAAGAAACCTGTAAAGAACGACAACATCAAAAAAAGTATACAGTGCTACGTAAATTAACTTTTGGCTATCTGAAATATTACCTCATTAGTATTTTGTAATAACGACGTCATATTTACCTATATTTTGCTTTTTATTTTGACATCAAGGCAGCGGCGACATTTTGCATCAAAAAGGAACTTCCTTCCGGTCGTGAAAGGAGCCGATTATCTTGAACATACAGGCATGAAGCATGGACAGCGGTATTATAATAAAAGATGGGCAGACGACATTATCACCACCACAGGAAGAACATGAATGAGACTGGCACAGGAACGTTGGGATTGGTACAGGGAAAGAAAGGATTATGGTCAGCAGTGAGCAAAGTCGGATTGTCGATGATGATGATGAGGAATACGAATTTAGAAAACAAACAGTGAGACCTTCTCAGGTTTTTGTGTTTGTTCAAATAATATATTGCTGGAAAACACTAGTTTTGGTATGTAGAATAGAATGAAAAAGAATAGAATAAGATATAAAATATTAATTCGACATACACAACACAAGAGCAACAAACACAATCTAAAAGAGAAGAACTAGGTAATTAGATATTGAAATGAATGAAAAAATTAATATTCATAATCTTCACTAAACTTGACATCAGGCGTATCAATTCGCCTCGTGGAGGCCATTGGCAGTGGCGACTTGTCGCGTCCGGCCCGGGTCCAGGTCATGGTATAAAGCGAGAGGGTCTGTGGGAAGCTGTCACCTCTTCCTGCGAAGCGGTAATGCTCACAAGGAAGCGAGAAGTAATCCTCACGCCCTCTCACCCCTAGCCACCGTAAGAGACCCCTGGGCGTCGGGAGTCACAAGCCAATTCCTGAGCACAGTAGGCGCGGGCATGGGCGCGGCGGGGAGTCGACGGCGCGTAGTGTTCCCCGCGTGCCTCAAAGAGATGTCAGCAAGAAGTGACGGGGCCCGCTAAGGCATTGGCCGTAGCGGGCCCCGTCACTCAGCAGGCAGGCATTGGTCTGCCAGGGTCGCAAGAGTGTTTGTAGGAGTTATCGTTGCTCTGGTACAGACAGCTGAAGGAACACGAGAGGGTATTAGTCGGGTGCGTCTCATAACGTATAAACTCATTTGGTCTAATTTCATTTTATTATAGTTCATAAGATATAATCAACGTGAGATATACCTACTGTTGATATAATTTTTTACATATAACATTTATTTATTCTAAATTTTAATCAGTATAACGTTGTTTGATATAACGTTTATGTAATCGAAAATCATTTGGTCTAACGTTTAACATGTATATTGTTTATCTAATCTAAAATCATTAGTCTAACGTTATATACATAAAAAACGTCATTATGGTTAACACCCCGACTCAGAGTACCCTGAGCGGAGCTCCCGCCTTAGCCTTCTACCCTAACCTATCCGAGTCGGGGTGGTTATTTTTTTTTTAAACCACCCAGAAATTGCTATCTTGGCACAGGTGGTAATCAGTTACTAGTTATGTTTAATATCCACTTAGGTTACTATTACCTATAACTACGATAGAAATTACAAAGAATAAAACAAAGAAAAAATACTTTTAAATATTTATTAAACAAAATACAAAGTTATTGTTTTTTTAAGCTTAAATTAGAAGCCACAACTCGTAAAAATTCACACTCTGAATATTCGTTTTGCCGCTGCAGTATATTGTTAATTGTGGTTATTGTTAATAAACTATCCCGTGTCTATGCAATTTTGCTTTGCGTTTTTAAGTAGGCGTTTTCATCATATTAGACCAAATAAGTTTTATATCTTTTGAGTGGTATGTCAAACGATTTTATATTTAATGTATGTTATGTCAAACGATGTTATATTTAATGTATGTTATGCTTATAACAATTAGTTATTTTAAAATTATATCAATCGTTCATTATATTAACTAATCGATATATTAAATAAAATTATAGGTTCCGTTGTTATATTCTTTTTTCTTTCTTTCTTCTTTCTTTTAAAAAAAACGTTGCCCCACACTAGGAATTACTCCTGTATCGTGGGTGCGTTCACAAACATGTAAAACTCAAATACACAAGACACCCAGACCCGGAACAACTATCTGTAGGCCATACAAATATTTGTTCCGTGCGGGGATCGAACCCGCGACACGCAGCGCAGCAGCCGAACGCTCAACCACTACGCCAACCGTGTCGTCGTATATGTTGTTAATATCAGAGATTTTGTTGTTATATCATCTATTACTTACCCGTTTTAGTCAGTAAGAGTTTGGCACGCCCTTCTGCTCCACCCAGAGCCAAAGAAGTTATTTGATGATTAAAACTTCCAAACCTATAAAGAAAATGCAAATCAACTTAGAAATAAAAAAAGTCCTAAATGCCCTGACAAATAAAATAAATAATGTAAAAGTATGTTCAGAGTAACCATTTTCAAATATCTAAGAAAAGAATATATTAGAGACATTTTAAATCACGAACGTAACCCCATTTTTTCTGTAACCCAACCTAATAAACTAGCTCGAACACATTACTTACCGTCCTCTACACCCGTACGTCGTCTATGCAAAGGCTTAAATTCGACTCTTTATGACACCATCGGAGCTATAAGAATGTTATATAAAATTCTTGTATGACGAAATTGCCTAGGAGTCCACGTAAATTTTTTACAGCATCTTTTTGATCTCGCGAGTAGGCACTTAATAAAAATTCAACGATGTTTGGAACAATCGCAGTCGTTATTCTGATGACACCAGAGAGGCTTGCGTTCTGAATATTACATCGTTTCTGTAAACTAAGCTTTGTGTAATAAGACCCAAGTCGCGTCTAATGCCTTGCTCTAATTTTCGTGTTTGATGGGATTTCAGAGCTGGGACGTAATGGGATGCATACTATTGCATGCTGCTGTGAAATTACATTTACGTATATCTGTATATGTGTACCTAGCTTCATACAAAGAAAGTCCCCCTTTTCACCCTCTTCATCATTCTCCTGCCCTTATTCCAATATATTTGGGGTCGGCGCAACATGTCTTTTTCTTCCATACTCCTCTAACAGTCATCATCTCTGTAGTCACCCTCTTTTTACCCATATCCTCTTTCACACAGTCCAACCATCGCTTCTTTGGCCTTTCCCTACTCTTATAGCCATCCACATCCATATACAAGACTTTCCTCACGACATTTTCCACATGCCCGCTTGCTTATCGCGCTTTACTTTTGCCTTTTCTTGACATCTTTTTTTCTTTATTTTTCCTTTTACCCCTTCGAGGTCGAATTTCATAAAACCACTTCTTATTGCTCCCATAGATTATAAAAAATAGCCGTGTGCAAATTTTCACGTTCCAAGTCCCAGTAGTTTCGGCTGTGCGTTGATATGTCCTTCAGTCAGTCAGTTTCTCCTTTTATATAATTATTATATAGATAGATAGATAATAGTTTGCTGTCTCTGTGTGGAATAACTATTTTATGAGTTTCATTCCTCACAACTTTTGATTTGCTGTACGAAAGAATATGTCAGCTAATTGATAGGTAGGTAGTCTCTACTTCTTTTAGTCGTGAGACTATTATCAGAGTGGTCGTGATCATTATGTAGTGATCTCTGCAGAGGCCTATGTGATTCGCCCCACAATCCTTCGTTACTTTTCTCTGCTGCCCGACATCCTAATAGGTAAGTACTATTAGGTGGTATTTTCAGGCAATTTATTGTAATAATTAAGTATTTGTTTTAGTTCAATTTAATGCCACCAACTGCATCAGACTGCTGGAAAAGTAACTAGTTTGGAACTTTTTAGTTGCTTTTAACAGTCGGGTTTCTTGAATTTTTTTTAAGTAACCCTGTCTGATTAGTTGGTTGTTACTTGACGGAAATATCAACGAAGTAAAGTTTTATTGACCTATAGGCTTACATGATTAATCAATCTGCCTAGCCCCTTCCCAACTATCTTGGAGTCGGCTTCAGGTCTAACAGGATGCACTTGAATACCGGATTTTACATGGAGCGACTGCCTATCTGACCTCCACAACCCAATTACTAGGTAATCCGATACCCCTTAGTAAGACTGGTTGTCAGACTTTTGGGCTTCTGACGACCCGTAATGACTGTCAAAGATCCACGATTGACAGCCGGGACCAACGGCTTAACGTGCTTTGCGAGACACGGAGGAGTTTCGGTATGTAAAGATGGTCAGGCATCCACGGGCCAACCCCGGCAAGCGTAGCTTAATCTGAAAGATCGATAGATGGTCACCCATCCATGGATATATCGACCCGTGTGGCTGGTTATTATTATTATTACTTTAACCACGAGCTCCTCGGTTTACATGATTAATGTAAACCAGAAATCCTGTAGGCAAGTCAAAATGTTAATCTGCGAAATCCTGCAAATTAAACTCTCTCTTGGTAGGCTTGTGACCTTTCTACGATACATTTCTTTCAAAAATAAAGGCTTAATGAAACTCATAACTTTAAGTTATTTTAAAATTAGCATGAAACTTACGCATATTAACCTTGGTGGAAACTTTAGGAACTTTCCCCATCTAAAATTTCGTGGCTCGGTGCGAACAGAAATTAATTACAACAGTTTCTGTTTATTTTGGATTAAAGCACATTTTAACACGAGGCAATTAAGGCCTCGTACACTTTATTGAAATTTTCTAATGTCTAGTGTTTAATTAAGTGTTCAAGACAACAGGTAGGTGTTACTTAATCTTGTTTTAGGTACCTATTCTGATTTATTGTCGCAGTATTCCTTAGAATTTTATTCTAGTTGGACTGAGTTTGTGTATTCATTTTAATTTAAGTTTCACGCTTTAAATATAGGATCCTATTTATGAAAAAAAATGTGGATGGCTATGGTAATAGGGGAAGGCCAAAGAATCGATGGATAGACTCTGTGAAAGTGGATATGGGTAAAAAGGGGGTGACTACAGAGATGACGGCTAATAGAAAAATATGGAAGAAAAAGACATGTTGCGCCGACCGGACCGCGAATAAATTGGGATATGGGCAGGAGAATGATGATGATTAATGAAAAAAGTAACCATGGGATAGAATAATCTATAATTTACATACTTATAAAATACTTAACTAAAACAAAACTCCTAGCTAAATAAAACTTAAAATATGGCGTCAAAAATTCCTCCCCATCGCTGTTGACTGAGAGTGCGCCCAAAAGACTGGTGGCATTGCCATGCTGTATGGCAATGTTTAACCTTAACCATGTGATTAGTTAAACACTGATTAGCAGGTTCTTGATTCAAGATTTTCTACCCGGAAGAAGGACAGATGTGCAAGAAAGAAAGAAAGAAAAAAAGAAAGAAAAAACATTTGTTTGCCACAGTTAAAGGCACACACAACAATAAATAAAAACATAATCATTAAAAAGAAAAAAAAAAGAAGGGTAACAAAAAAATATATATATACGGTCGAATTGAAAAACCTCTTTTTTTCGTCGGTTAAAAAGGAAACAAAAAAGAATAGAAAAATAAAGTGTGCGCCTCACGGCTGCGCCAAATGGGTGTGTGTGGTAAAGTACTGACTAATCGTTTGCAGTGGATTTGGTCTTACGGACAGCTGAATTTGATGAATGAGATATAGTTAATATATTGAATTTAGAATCCGCTAACCAGTATTCAAACTAATCATAAGGTCAGTAAATAAGGCCGGTTTTTTTTTTTTTTTTTGGGGGGTGGGAAATCATCCTATGACTTCTTCCGCTCTAGGGTGGAGCGGAAGGGTGTGTCAGACTCTTACTGACTAAAACCCACCCCTGTTCCTCCCTGCCTCGAGTGCCCGGGGGCGAGGTAACTCTTTCGAATTTATCCTCCACCCCCGGGCAGGCATCGGCCGTGGCAGGCCCCTTCCCTTGGCTGACAACTCTTTGAGGCGCGCGTGGAACACTACGCGCCGTCGACTCTCGGGCCTGGTGCTGATCGGACGGCGAGTTACCCACTACTCGCCGTCCGCAGGCCCGGGTCTACGGTGGCCGGAGATCGTCTCGCGGCGTCCGAACCCCCTGGCGTCTCAGGCGGCGGTTGCGGCTGGGAGCGCTAGGGCGACTCGGCTGTGTTCGAGTCTTTCTAGCGTATGCCGCCTCCCTCTTCGCGAGCATTACTGCTTCGCAGAAGGTGGAGACGGCTTCCCATTCCCTCTCGCTCCGTACCATGGCCTGAACCAGGGCACGGCGTGAGAGGTCGCTGCCGCCTATCGCATCCACGAGGACACGGCGGTGCTCTGCCCAAGCGGGGCAAACCTCCACCGTATGCTCCACCGTGTCCTCTGGGCGATCCTCGCAATGGAAACACCCGGGGGTCACCTCCGCCTTGATTCGACACAGGTACTTACCGAAACAGCCGTGTCCGGTGAGCACCTGCGTCAGGCGGAAGGTGAGGGCGCCGTGACGCCTCTCCAGCCACTCCTCAAAGAGGGGCACTACCGCCTCGATGGTGGCGTGCCCAGCGCTGGGTTGCGACAGTCGCTCTCTCCATGTCACCATGAGATCCTGCCGGAGCTCGGTCCGCCGAGCCGCGAGTTGTCGCGGCAGCGGAGTTTCGCCCCGGCGTTTGGCCTCCTCGCGCCACTCGTACAGGTGCGCGAGGATTTTTGCCTCCAGATCCCACGGTGACAGTCCGGCAAGGAGGCTCGCCGCCTCACGGGAGATCGTGCGGTATCCGCGGATGATGCGGATCGCCATGACCCTCTGGGACGCGTTCATCAGGCGAGCTGATCGCTGCCTCAACGAACGCGCCCACACCGGTGCCCCGTAGAGGGCCATGGACCGCACGATCCCCGCGTAGAGCCTCCGGCAGGAGGCGTTTGGCACCCTCAGATTGGGTAGGAGCCGCTTCAAGGCGGCCCCGGCCCTGTCCAATCTGGGAGCCAAACGTCGAAAATGTTCGACGAAGTTCCACCGGCTGTCGAGGACGAGTCCCAGGTACTTCATCGTACCCTCGACGCCGATGTGAACCCCTCCTACCGTGATCTGGGAACCCGACGGTGGCGCGTTCCGACGACCATGAAAACACATGGCCTCGGACTTGTGCAATGCCACCTCGAGTCCCAGTTGCCGGATCCTCTCTATGACTATCGCAACCCCGCGTGTCATAAGGTCGGCCGCCGCCTCGTGCGACCTCCCCTGCGCTAAGACCAGCGTGTCGTCAGCGTAGCACACTACGCTGACGCCAGTGGGGAGGTCGGCGCGCAGCACCCAGTCGTATCCGATGTTCCACAAGGGCGGCCCCAGGACCGATCCCTGTGGAACACAGCACGACATCTCTCGCCGGTTCCATACTCCCTGATGACCGGGGTAGATGACGGCTCTGTCCGTCAGATACGCCTCGACTACGCGACGGAGGTAGGGCGGCACCCGGTGATACCGGAGTGCCTCCACTATACAACTCCAGGGCAGGGTGTTGAAGGCATTGGCGATGTCCAGAGACACCGCCAAGACGACCCTACCCCGGGCCACTGCATCCCCCGTCGTGAGGGCTCTTACGCGCATGACTGCGTCCACCGTGGAGCGCCCCCTGCGGAAGCCGTACTGGCTCTCCGCCAGGTCCGGCCCCACCCGCACCAACTGCCCGACGAGGCGGTCTGCAATTACTCTTTCAAAGAGCTTGCCCACCTCGTCGAGCAGCACAATGGGCCGGTAAGCGGACGGAGAGTCCGCAAGGCGCCCCACCTTCTTGATCAGGACCAGCTTCCCCGTCTTCCACCGACGTGGAAACTGGCCCCTCTCTAAGCATGCGCTTAAAAGCCCTCTGAGTCGAGGCCCGAGAGCCTCTTGCAAGGCCAGGACCCAGGCTTTCCCATGAAAGCCATCGGGTCCTGGGGCGGTGTTTTTGGCATTCAGCCTACGCACCGCCGCTCTCAGCTCTACCTCGGTCACCTCGGGAGCATCGTCGTCGTCGTCTTGGTCCGCGTCAGGTACCGCAGGAGACGGAGCCATAGGCGGAGGAGTATGTTCCCCTCGCGAGGGGAACAGAGCGCTCACCACGCCCTCCACGATCTGTGGCCGGAGACTGCGTCAGTGGGGGGGCCCATGGGCGGAGTTTCCCCCGCACCGCTTTGTACGGGCGCCCCCATGGGTCTCTGTTCAGAGTCTCCAGCGACTGCTCGCGGGCCGATCTCTTGGCCCGCAAGATCTCCGTTCGGAGGGCGATCCTCGCAGCTCTGTACCCCTCGTATAGCTCCGCCTCGACGGCTTCCGTTTCCGGCGTGCGGTTACGGAGAAATAAGGCCGGTAACATGTAACGTTATAGGTACTTTATTATTATTATTATTCCATTTATTTCATATTATGTACATACAATTTACATTTTAAAATATTAAAAAAAATGAAAATATAAAAACATTTTAAAATAATATAAAAAATAGTAGCCCACCGGTATTCAAAAATCCAAGCTATCGGTGGTCAGGGCTCCTGAGAGAGGAATCTCCAAACAATACGCGCCGTGTCCAGGAGTATTGCCTTCTGGATCAAGCCCTTGCTCTAGCTGCCCAACGAGAGCCTCCTCTGATGTTGGTCGAGGCTCTTGGCTGTTATTAATATTTATTTATCTTAGATGAAATTACAAGATCCATATGTTGTTAGTAAAAGTCTTAACCTAATTTCTGCTATCGTGAGTTTTGTAAAAGTGAGTGCTAAATGTGGTTATTTTTTGCTGCACTATTAACGACATCCTTAAATTAAACCACTTTTGGTACTGGTCACTAGGTTCCAGGGCCTGGGCCTGTAGTCTCGATATTGATAGCGATTACTATGTCCTAACAAAAGTTCCTAAAAAAATCAGCAAACTTTTATGTCCTTAAATATTTTGACAAGTTAATTTAATTGTTCTAAGAGGTAAAAGCAATTCATTAAAATTTAAATAAAGTATAGGTTTTCATGAAAAATAGAATTTTCATGTTATAATGCACGCCGTCTCTGTACATATTTCAAGAAAATAATTTTTTTTTTTCAGGCTAAAATCTAAAATTTTCCTCACAAATGAGGGAGTTTTTTAACGGCTGGTAATTTAGCGATCGCTATGTCCTTACGATCGGTCGCTAAAAATAATGTTGCAAGGAGGCAAACTTTTATGTCCTTTTATATTTTGACAAGTTAATTGTTACAAGCGGTAAATATATTCATTAAAATTTAAATAAATTATAAGTTTTCCCCGTCTCTCTATATATTTCAAGAAAAAAAAGTATTTTTTTCAGGCTAAGATCTAAAACTTTTTTCTTACAAATGAGGGAGTTTTTTAACGGCTGGTAATTTAGCGATCGGTAAGCTAACGTAGCGATCGTTATCAATGTCGAGACTGCAGGGCCAGTACATTTATTTGTTATTTGTTACAACTTCATGCACAAGTAAAACGCACTGTACAATCAAGGACTAGGTATTAGGATTTAAATTGCTTCAGAGCTTTAAATATTAATATTTAAATTGCTGCGGGACCTATAGCTTTTACAATTATCACGTGTTTTAATTAACAAGGTCTGTAAAACAAACAAATTAAATTATTAAAAGTTATTTTTACTCAAAATGTAAGTACATACCTTATCTACTATCGATCAAAAATTCCTGGGAAAAAAACTATAAAAACTAAAGGCTCAGGGCATAATTATTCGTTTAATTGAAAATGAAAAACTAATACTTAACGATTATTCGAACATTTCGAATACAAAATAGGGTGTCTGAAAAGTATGAAATAACCAAGACATCGACAAAGGAAAGTTATTAATTAAAGATAATTGACTTTTGAGAAAAATTCAATTACTCTGTAACAATCGCTTTCCAAGTTTAGCACCTACTAACTTCAGCCAACCGACGCGCCCGCGTAATAGTATCACACTCCTGATATAAAAAAAACCGATTAAGTGCAAGTTTGACTCGCATATAAAGGGTTCCGTGCGATTTTATTATTCGTTGTTCTAGCGGCAACAGAAATACACATTCTGAGAAAATTTCAACTGTCTACCTATTACGGATCATGAGATACAGCCCACTGACAGACAGACGGACAGCGGAGGCTTAGTAATAGGGTCCCGTTAGTTACCCTTCGGCTACGGAACCCTAAAAAGTAGCCTATGTGCTATTCCAGCCTATAATCTATCTCAGTGCCAAATTTCATTTAGACCCATCCCAACTTAAACATTCAACTTAGGCATTTGCAATATTTTTGTTGTATAACTCCTCTTTTTATACCTTTCATGTCTCTCTGGCACCTTCTTATTAAAACTTCACTGATATGGAGATAAGTATTAATCGAGGCATGAAATAAGTTTTATCAAACATCAAAAGATTGTTGAGATTGATTTTAAGTTTCGTAATGAGCTTATTATCGAGTTCGTAATAATTTGCGAAAAAGGAGTTCTTGATTTTGGTTTCCCGGAATCAATTAGTACTAAAAGTTGCTTGATACTAACAACACCCTGTGGCTCTGCCTGTGTATTCTACTTATGTTAAAAATGTGTTCGTATTATTTTTTGTATAACTAAGGCAGTTGTTGAACTTGCAAGTAAGCGACTAACTTTCGGCTATTTTGACGCTCAAGTAACGTACAATAGATATACATTCCGTGTAAACAAAAGATATGCATATATTAATTATAGTTGATCGCTGACTGTTCACACCGCCAGCGAGGAGTCGTTCCACAAGTTTTTACTGAGCGACTCATTCGGGTATTACTTACCTATTTTCACTTTTTAGATGTTTTACTTTTTATAACTAAATAATTAGTAGAGTAATACCCGAATTGATAACCCCAATAACATAAAATATGGACGTAATTGGTGAAATTAGGGTATATCAGGGTGAACTGTACACATCTGCGTACCCATTTAGAGCGTACCAGTGTGATGTTATGTTATGAAATGGAATGGTGTAAACAATAAAAAATCGTGCGACTGCAGATTTGCTATCATATAATGAAAAATTCCAGGAAGAGGAGGATTTTATCCCATTCTAGGAGAATTCCATCTTGAGGAGGTCGTGGCTAAAGTAATAACAGCCGCACGGGTTGATCCATCAGGTTAAGCTACGCTTGCTGTGTTGGTCCATGGATGGGTGACCATCTGTACATACCGAGACTCCTCCGTGCCTTGGTAAGCACGTTAATATGTTGGTCCCGGCTGTCAATCGTGGATATTTGAGTCACAGAAGCCCGAAAGTCTAACATCCAGTCTTAATAAGGGGTATCGTATTACCCAGAAACTGGGTTGTGGAGGTAAAATAGGCAGTCGCTCCATGTAAAATACTGGTATTCAGCTGCATCGGGTTGGACTGGAAGCCGACCCCAAGATAGTTGGGACAAGGCTAGGCAGATTGAATGAAAAATTCCATTGTCTATCCCAAAGTTGTTCATTAAATATTCACGAGGGAATGAAATTGGTAAACCCATTCAAACAAAAGAAGAATCATCAAATCAATTCATAATTGTTGAAATAATCGCGTAACAAACATACAGTCGAAGTGACTTCCTCCTTTTTGAAGTCGATTTAAAAGTGGCATGTGATCCATAACATCTACATATACTTTGAACTATTGTAAAATGATACTACGTCTGATTACATTTTTGTACCATGACTGGGTCAATATTGTAACCGCACTTCGAGATAAATTTAAATTTGAAATATATATTTCTTGCAATTACGTGATTTAAAATCTCATGGAAACAATCAAGATCACTTATCATTATAAGTCACAAAAAAGTAGGACTACGCATTTTAAAACATTCACTGCAACAGAAGGAATATCGGAATGGCTCTTTGGAATGCACGCGCTTCCAGTGTTAAACTCTAATTATTAATGTATGTTACTTAACTTTAGCGCCTGATATTGTTACCGGACCTAGCTATTAGAAGCGTACGTTCAAAGTAAATACTAACACTACGAAATCTTATTGTTAATCAGAAAATAGGTATCTAATGTTTGGTGGCTTAGGGATCCTACTGTCATCATTCTCGTGCCCTTATCCCAATTTATTTGGGGTCGGCGTAACATGTCCATTTTTGCCATACTCCTCTATTAGTCATCATCTGTGTAGTCACCCCCTTTTTACCCATATCCTCTTTCACACAGTCCAACCATAGTTTCTTTGGCCTTCCCCTACTCTTATAGCCATCCAAATCCATACACAAGACTTTCCTCACGACATTTTCTTCATTCACCCGCATCACAGGCCCATACCACGACAACCGATTGCCACACAACTCTTCAATCAGCGGTGCCACTTTCAGACTTCTTCTTATATACTCATTCCTAATTCTATCCATGCGCGCATATCCTATTTCACACATCGCTCTTAGCATTCTCATCTCAGCTGCATGCAATTGCTTTTCATTCATCCCTTTTGTGGCCCAACATTCTGAACCATACAAGACAGCAGGTCTGACCATTGGGATCCTACTCTATAACGCCTTATTTTGTAATACCTATTTAATTTTATTCAATTAATAACAAGTAAGCATCACGTGCACAAGCTTGCGGATATGTAAATAGTTCGGGAATTGACTTTCGAAAGTTTTAGCCCAAAAATCAATCAGAAAACTTTTTTTTAAAATTTTTCTGTAGCAATTAATAATTAGGTGTGGTTAAAATAATTTAAAATCTGCTATAGCTTGTGCTAATGAGGTCCTTTCATATGATGCTACACATGATACGGTCACGTCACTTTAAAATTTGGACCCGAATTCTATGGGGATCCTAATTTTTGTGATGTAATTAAAAATTTACGGTTTTCAGACTTTTTCTTTACTTGTGTTGTATGACCTTGCTTCTTGCTAAATTTCACGATTGTGGGACCGCGGGAAGTAGCCTATAAATTTTGATTCCCTTGAGAGTGTCGAAATATACGTTTCTTGCGGCATAAACGGCCGTATCATTTCTTTACTTTAACTTAGAAGTCAGATTTTCTACACAGCTGTAAGAGACTGTAGATCTGAGTATATGGTTTTCATTTCAACTCGATACCTCCACGCATTCCCGAGATAAAGAGTATTAACAGACAGACAGACGGACGGACGGACGGACAACTAAGTTATCCTATAAGGGTTCCGTTTTTTCCTTTTGAGATACGGAACCCTAAAAAAAGGATCATAATTAATATTGATAATGTAACTTCCCTGAGCAATGCCTCACAGATTAACATAACCCTTGGCAATGCTAAATTATAGATTCCTTCTTAACTTATAAAGCTTAAAGACCTACTGTAGATAGGTACTCGTACATTCTCACTACAGGCTAGTACCTATACCTATATTCATCTTCGTAATTGATGCCCCCGAGGGAGAGATGTTATGAACTTTGAGGGCCATTGCTCTAAAAATTAATAGGTATCTATTATTCTTGAAGGCTTCATGATATTCTGCGTTGTCTTTCTCCTTGTTATAAAATTAAAAAGGAATTCTTGTAAAAAATAGTTATACTTTAATTTGGGCGCCCTTTGTGGTATTAAAATATTTTTTTCTTCAGAATATAGATTTTCAGGCATACCGCTGAAGGCTGAATTAAATGGATATTTTTTGATGTTGTAAAAGTTGTGTACCTACTTAGTATTTTTAGGAAGCCAGAATAAATTTGTAAGGTTGGTATTTTTCCATTAAAGTTAAAAGATCTTGTACAAATTGAACTCATTTTAAGGTTTATTCATAGAAGTGCTTTAAACTACTATTTTCTGCCATCAAGTAACACTAATGAATCTTTTGTAATCATCACATCACCAGTCTTTTAATTTACCCAATTCTGGGGCACAAATAAGCCTCCTCGTTGTGAGAGGGTGTGGGCCGTAATCCACCACGCGGGCCCAATGCGGGTTGGTGAGTGTCACATGTCTTCGAATTTTTGGTTCTAGGTCATGCCGGTTTCCTCACGATGTTTTCCTTCACCGTTTTGAGGGCAGTGGTGATAAAATAATTTACATAAAGTAAAGCGCCTGCCCATAGAGGAAGATAATGTCGCCTGCCTGGGTTTGAACTAACGACCTGCAACTTGTAAGTCACGGACGTTACCATGGGCCATCACTGCTTTCCTTCTGTAATAGGTAAATATCAAAAAACCCGTGTGCGAAAAACAGCAAAATGTTCCAAACAAGACACTTTTCAAGCAGTCTGCATTTGATACAGTTGGTAGCAGTTATTTTGGTTCAATCATGGAGTTCATGCTACCAAATGCATCAGACTGCTTGAAAAGTGAATTCCTTGGAAAATTTTAGTTGTTTTATGCAGTCGGATTTTTGAAATTTTAAAAGTGAGTTATTTTTTTTAATATTGTCTCGATTTTTTTTTTGGGGTTGAGAAATCATCCAATGACATCTCCCGTTCTAGGTCGAGCGGGAGGGCGGGCGTGTCAGACTCTTACTGACTAAAACCCACCCCTGTTCCTTCCCTGCCCTGAGTGCCCAGGGGCGCGGTAACTATGTTTCGAATTTATCCACAACCCCTGGTAGTATTGCCTCCTTGAGCCCTTTATTTTGATAATCCACTTGATCATGTCACAGACAAATACGAACCCACTTTTTTGTTTCAAAATTCACAAAGTATATTTTATGTCACTTGAGCAAGCAAGCCCAATCTTAAGATACCTAATTTATTGAAATCCAACTAACTGTTTAGGCCACAGGGTGTTCCAAAGAAATAGACATACAAAAATAAATTACGCTCCTTCTAGAGCTGTCGGGTAAAAAGTTATTGGTACTTGGAGAGCTTGGAAAGTGAAACAAAATTCTTATCAAACTAGGAAATGGATTATCTATACTAAAAAAAACAGAATAAAATAAATTAAACGGCCAAAAAAACGGAACGGAACGGGGGCTAGTACGGAACCCTTCGTGTGCAAGTCCGACCAGCACTTGGCCGGTTTTTGAGAATAAATATCTTTAAGCTCAAAGTATTTTTGTTAAGAACTTGTACTCAATAGACGAACGGTAATTTGATATTAATATTAAGTTTTTTATAAGTTTGTAAATAGTATATATGTACAAACTAAAATCTTCTTCTTGCTTAAGTCCATCTGAAAATATTTAAAAAAATATCAAAATATTTGTCATCAATTATGAAAAGACCAAAAAATAATAATTTTACAATTTTTTTATATTAAAATAAAAAAGCCATTTAATTTGATTGTTTATAGTGTTCATGTTTTTTTTATAGATGCTGCATATTGTCTTTTAGAATTTATATTAATATGATTAATAATGATGTATGTAATGTTAAGTAATGTATAAAACACAATATAAATTGTTTTTGATAAATAAAAAAATATCTTTACTTACTAAAAACTACTAACACCATTTTTCTGTGTGTATTACTGCGTGTTTTGTTTATATTAATCATCATCTCATCATCTTCCTGCCCTTATCCCATGTTACTCTGGGTCGGCGCAACACGTTTTTTACTTCCATTCTGTCCTGTCAGCTGTCACGCTATCACTAACTCCCTTTGCTTTCATATCACTCCTTACACAAGCCATTCATCCTTTCTTTGGCCTCCCTCTCCCTCTCCTTCCATCCACATTTATATTCATAACTATTTTAGTTACATGTGTTTCATCCCTCCTCTTTACATGACCATACCAAGATAAGCGGTTCCCTTTCAACTTTTCTGTGACTGGCGTCACTTTTAAACTACCTCTAATGTACTCATTTCTTACTTTAACCATTCTCGTTACCCCACACATTTTCATCTCCGCCACATGCAGTCTTTTTTCATCCGTCTTTTTCACAGCCCAACATTCGGACCCTACCCGGGCCTGCGGACGGCGAGTAGTGGGTAACTCGCCGTCCGATCAGCACCAGGCCCGAGAGTCGACGGCGCGTAGTGTTCCACGCGCGCCCCAAATTGTTGTCAGCAAAGGACGGGGCCTGCCACGGCCAATGCCTGCCCGGGGGTGGAGGATAAATTCGAAAGAGTTACCTCGCCCCCGGGCGCGTAGGGCAGGGAGGAACAGGGGTGGGTTTTAGTCAGTAAGAGTCTGACACGCCCTTCCGCTCCACCCTAGAGCGGAAGAAGTCATGAGATGATTTCCTACCCCCCAAAAAAAAAAAAAAAACATTCGGACCCTATTTTGTTTATATTAATATCAACCTAATAATATATGTATTTTGTGTTTGTTTTTGTACCTATTTAATTTTAAGTTGATATTCTACTGGATCTTTGTCTGATGATATTATTATTATATATCAAATGGTTAAAAAAACTTTTTCTCCATAAATGAAAATAAGATTAGGTAATATTTTTTGTTAAGCATAATCAATTATTTTAAGTTATGTCAAAGACTATATAAAGTGACCTAACAATTACAAAAGTACAAAAAGTTTTTGGGATTCACCTCTCGACATTTCGGTAGAGATTATAAAATATTTTCGCTGATGTAATATATCTCTTACTTGAGTTTACTCCGTATCATATTCCACTATTTTCAAGTTCTAACACTACCAAGATCAAAGATTTCAAAAATATTCCAGCTCCTATTTTTGGCAAAACGGCCGATCATTCAATTGGCAATGCAAGCTTCGGTCGAAAGCGGATAGTTGCGGTTCCAATCGGAATCGGCAAGGTAAACCTGTCTGCCGCAGCCCTATACGTAGAGTTGTGAGTTAAAACCGATTTACTTTTGTATTGATTGTGTCTTTGTCAAGATTTTGTAATAGGTGGCGTTTGCTTACTTATATTTAATCTTTTTTAGGGTTCCGTAGTCCTAACTAGAACAAGGAACCCTTATAGTTTCGGTCCGTCCGTCTGTTCGTCCGAGACATAGCGTAGAGACTGTTAGTACTAAAAAGCAGCAATGGGTATTTATATTAATGACGTTCCGAAAACACGACATAAACGAAATAAAAATATTTTGTAAAATATTTTTTTGTAGCTCCCGTTACATGTAAAGTGAGAATGACTTTTATTTTTCTATTTTTTATTTTCCTATTTTTTATTTTCCTATTCTATAGTGTGTGATATCGTTAAGTCTTTCAAAATAATTGCGGGCCTGTAAAGACTATTTTTCGATTGACTGATTCGTTTGCGAAATATTAAACTTTAAGGTCCTACTATCGGACAAGTGGCGCCCTCATTGAATAAAGAATCGTAGCATAGCATAGAAAATAAATATTAAAGAATCCAACGTTACGTTTGTTACAAAGAGGATAAAGTATTTTCACGTTGTTAAAACAGGTTTCAGATTGTTTCGTATCCAAAGTAGTAGGTAAAAGTACCAAAAACGGCCGTCACTTCGACATTTTTGCCTACTACTTTGCCGGCGCCACTTGGCCCGTAGTAGACCCTTAAACTGATTTTTTTTGTTCAAGTCGCACGTTTCCACTAAAAGCGTTTGAAGAAAAACTATCACAGCTAAGTTAGGTCTGTTAGTTGAAGAGTAATGTCGACTAACTTTTAAAATTTAAGTAGGTACCTACTTGGAAAATTTCGTACAAACACTAAATTTTTAGAAAAAAGTACTTAGGTGAAGTACTAAATACATACACTAAGTAATACTTGTTTAATATTTAAACCGAATATTGAAAAAGTAAAATTTAGCAAAATAAAATCTTTTTTTTCGTTTTTAAACGTCAAAACATGAACCCAATTAATATGTTCATAGTAATAAACATCTTTATGTTTATTACACAACTAGGATACTATTAGAAGGAGGTTTTCCTCCTTCTAATAGTATCCTAGTTCGCTTGTTATAACCGGTGACTACGGAACCCTACCTTGCGCGTGGCCCAACACGCACTTGGCCGGTATTTTTATGATACCAAAAAGCAGACGATTTGTTGACACGAGACTGTTTCAGGAAATTCATTAAAGGAAATTCTTGATTTTGGGCTGAAATAAACCTTGGGGTTTCCATCGATCTACTTTTGCCATAAGGTTGAATTAGTTATCTGAGGAATATACTTGCTATAATAGTGTAAAATTGGTTAATGCGGCAGTGATAAGCCTACGCTCAGTAGTTGACTAATTTTGGTTGATTCTACGGTCAGATCTTTGGACTCAAGTTAGTCTAAAGATCTGACCATAGACTCAGCCAAAATTAGTATTCAAATAACATAAAATAGGTATAGTTTTGTATTTCAACGTTTTCAAATAATATCCAAAAATCGGCCAAGTACTTGCCGGATTTCGCCCAGGGTTTCACACCGTCACCGTCACAAAATTTTGTTCCGAAGAATTTTTAACTTCCCATTTGACCTATGAACTTGAAATTTGGAAAGAATGTTTATTACTAAAAAATACCAATATTGGTACAGACTGTTGTCAACATTACCTGACCCACCCTAAAATCAAACGACTTTGGGCCCTCTGCATGTAACATTAAGGTTTATTTAATTTATATGAGCTTATCAGACAACTGCTCGAGGATTTGATGAACAAATACAATAATAATATTGACACGCAAATTTGATCTTTAAAACGTTAGCATTAGGTTATATTTTATAACTATTTGTTATAATATGATAAGTGTAATAGCTTATTTTAATGATTGAGTTCAAGTAATTCTGGTCTCGTGGTCTGTGTGTAAGACTGAGAAAAACAAGGTTCGAGATCAAATCCTGCGACAAAGATATTGTATTTATCGCAGGATTTGATCTCTTTCAATATAGAATTTATATTCCAAAACTATTTCTTGTATTATTGTAAAGAACTACAGACTATACATAAACTTTTTAAAATGGTAATATTTTCACATAACTTGTAATAAGTGGGTAGTTGAAAAATAAATATTCGTATTCATTATAAAGAACTGTGAACTTAAAGTTTTTTAAATTACCCACCCGTTTACAAGATAAGTTATTAGGCGAAAATCATATTGGTCGTTCTTTAATATTGCAAGCAGTATTGTAGAAATGAAAACAAATTAAAAAAGAAACTGATGTATAGGTGGACTGTGTTTTCGAACCCACATGCTGTTCGTCGTCAATCCAGCATCAAACCGCTAAGCCATAAGAACTTGTTGGGAATATGCGAAATTAAAGATTGGGTTATAATTATGTAGTGTGACTTAAAAGCTTTTCAACTTTAATGTTAACGAGATAATGATTAAAATAGCTTAACAAAAACATATATAATGCCGGTGGCTCCGACTTTGTTGGGTGGGTTTACCTTAACGTTACGTGTTAAAAATCAAATTTGAGTGTCTGTGTTATTATTGTATTTTTGTTCATCAAGTCCTCGTGCACTTGTGTGATAAGCTCATATAAATTAAATAAACCTTGATGTTACAGGCAGAGGGTCCAAAGTCGTTTGATTTTAGGGTGGGTCAGGTAATGTTGACAACAGTCTGTACCAATATTGGTATTTTTAGTAATAAACATTCTTTCCAAATTTCAAGTTCATAGGTCAAATGGGAAGTTAAAAATTCTTCGGAATAAAATTTTGTGACGGACCACGGACACGTGAGTGACAGCAATAGGGCTCCGTTTAGATCCTTCGGGTACGGAACCCTAGAAACTAACTGAAGTATCCAAGCCAAGTATACAAGTATTATTTTGTGAAAATCTTAATGTCTTTGACGACATAATACTCCTCAACAATTATGACACAGCGTAACACACGCAGATAAAGTCATAGCCATTTTCAAACACCTAGAGCTGTCTCATAAATCTCACGTAGCAACCCTAACAGTAGGGCTGGCAGTTAATGCATATTAACTTCCATACAGCGTGATACACACGTCAGCTTGGCTTGTCAGTGTCATGTAGCTTCGTCGCGACCTTGTACAAGATGTATTAGTCTTTGTAACGTGTGCCTTTTACATAATCTCAGGTTTTGTTAATGGAAAAAAGATTGTGAACGAGATTAAGAAGGATTGGAGTATATTTTTTTCGTGTGAAAATTCGGAGGAAGGATGTTTATACGTAACAAGGTTTTCGGCTTAAGCTAATGCCTAGGTATAGAAGCTTGCAACCCTTCCAACTAATATTATAAAAGCGAGTTTGGATGGATGAATGTTTGTTACTCATTCATGCCAGAACGGCTAAACAGATCTGGATGAAATTTGGCACAAAGATTGATTATAGTCTGAAATCGCACTAAGCTATAATTTATAGTGGGAGATGTACTAATTCCACGCGGAAGCCGCTGGCAAAAGTTAGTAACTAATAAGTTCAGAATTGAGGTCTTAACTCACAATTACACGTTTACCAGTCTTATCCTTGGACCCGTATGACTTTAACCGCTTAGGCTCAGGATAACAACATGACAAACTAAATAGTTATTTTTTTGGTAGCAGTAAAAGAACTCGTTTCCGGCTTGCCCAGATTTTCGTTTTTTTTTTTACCTCGTATAGGCACGCGTATGACCACTATCTTACCTGATGGTAAGCGATGATGTGGTCGAAGATGGAACATGCTTGCTTAGAAAATGACAGCTATGTGGAGTAAGTACTTCGACACCTAAGTGTATTCTGTTTTTGTGTTGTATGTACGTAATTAGGTTATAAATAGCTAGTTAATATTTAAGTTATTTATGTAGTACCTACATAAATTTCTACCTACATGTATTTTGTTATTTCCTGTAAACAACTTTAAAGAGCACAAGTGCACTTGCCTTCTTTTGTCAAAATGTGCAGCTGCAACAGCCGAATCATATAGGATGTCATTCATGTCTTTACCAATATCTACTGCCTTTATATTATCGTCCATTTATTCATAACTAGCTGCGCCCCGCGGTTTCAACCGCGAAGTCCGGGATAAAAATCAAAAGCCAATGTGTTAATCCAGGGTATAAACTATCTACATAACAAATTTCATCCAAGTCGGTCCTGTCGTTTGAGCGTGAAGAAGTAACAAACATACACACACTTTCAAACTTTCGCCTTTATAACATTAGTGTGATTAATCCCACAGATTTGCTCTGAAAGACTTTCAGTACTAATAATAAATCACAGGACCTGGCACTTTTGTACTGAGAATTAATCAAAAAGGGATATTTGAATCCTGGGATCGGCTACGCTCGTTTTGGCGTGGGTTGTTTTAAAATATGGCCGGAATGAAATTGATTTTAAAAACAATTTGAAGATCGACGAGAACACTTTTTGCTTTGAGTCGACATTTTGATTCTGTATCTTGAAAAATATTCGTGTTTCTTGCATCTTTAGCTATACAGGTAAGTATAAACGCCATCGTGGCCCTGGATCGCAAAGGGCAACTGAAGAAACACGAGTGGGTTTAGTCAGAAAGAGTCTGCACGCCCACTCCACCCAGAGCGGGAGAAGATATCTGATGATTTCTACCCATAAAAAAAGATGAAAATATAACATAAAAAGGGTTCGATAGTCATATCGCATTGATCTCCGGCCACCATAGGCATTGCTTTCTGCAGGTGATGAGTCAGAAAGAACCTATGTGGTATATGAGTAGAGACAGACTCGAGATGTGTTCCATTCGCGGATATCAAAAGGAACTTCGACTGTATGCGGCCACGAATGGTGACGGGATCCGCATAAATTCATGAGAGTCAATATACTTTTCCGGGGGAGCGTGACGAACTGCCCAAGTATTCGTGGTCCCGGCCAAAGGTAGTTGAAGAAAAAAGGTGTGATTTAGTCAGTAAGAGGCTGATGAACCCCTCCGCCCATCGACAGTGGATGGACACCCATTGATGGTGGTTATAGAGGCAGCTACTTTGGTGTACTTATTCAAGACAGGTTATTAAGAATTCGATGGCTTACTCAAAGGGTACATTTTGGTTAATCAATTTCAAGATTATAAAGGAAGTAAACATTTTGAAATTCCGGAAGTTCATGTTTCCAATGTGGGTGGTTAATTAAAATGAGATCATTAATTCCAATTACAATGGATCCTTCGAACGAAGTTAGTCCAAATAATTATCAAATCTATCTCTCTCGGTTTGTGTAAATACTCCAGGGAATAGTGGTTAACGCAGCGGATGTTATTGACTTGGTTAATTTCACTATATTTCATTATTTACGCATGTAAATATTTACATTAATTCACGGCTTTTTATTAAACTTAATGCACAAGTAAGAATTACTGTACAATGGCGGACTTAATGCCTAAGGCATTTTCTACCAGACGACCTTAGGGTGGTACAGAGACGGAACGTGGCAGGTGCAACTTAAGGGAAAAAATACAATAATAAATACATACTTAAATACACACATACAACAAAATTAAAAATGTAATTGAGAATAACGAAAACAACGAATCAGCGTACCAGCTGCAGCGATACTATGAACCCTCCTAACCCCTCCCCCCCCCCCCCTCCCCTCCTATGACTTCTTTTAACGGGTCCTAAAATCTGTAATCTTTCTTCATACTTATATTTAAATAGAATAATTAATTCAATTTTTTTGCTAAAGAGGGAGGGGCGGGGTAGGCTTTTTGTGTTTAGTCTATTTTATTGTCTTTTATTTTATTCTATACCACGTTCCGTGCCATATGCTCACTTATGGCAACACAGTGAGCCCTAGCAGAACACAAACGCTACGTTATTTATTGTTTTTCGCTTCGTTATTTATGCTGAGCTAGGCTCATTTTTGGCGTCGCACAGTTTTTTTTAAATTCTAACGCCTTTAAAAACTGCTAATTTATGCCGTGTTGATTCTTATGCAGATAAGAAGACATTATTCTTAGGTATATTTTCGTTGAGCTATGTTAATCATAATGGTCTTTCATTTGACAGACTTATTACCAAGATATACGTGAAAATTGAAAAGAAAGAAAGAAAAACTGTTTATTCTGCGCAAAACAAACGCACATTAAAGAAAAAATAGATTAAATAATATAAACATACGGCCTAACCTTCCCCACATTTGCTGTGGTTGGCTTCCAGTCTAACCGGATGCAGTTGAGTACCAGTATTTTACATGGAGCGACTGCCTATCTGACCTCCATAACCCATTAATTGGGTTACTCAATACCTCTTGACAAAACTGTTGTCAGATTTCCTGCCTTCTGACTACCCGTAACGACTGTCAAAGATCTACAAAATATGACAGCAAGGACCAACATCTTAACGTGCTTGCCGAGGCACGGAGAAATCTAGAGAGGTAACCATTGAGATCGACCCGTGCGAACAAACGCTATCAACCACATTGGCTCCTGTTCACAAGATAAGGCTGCACCGCGATACAGCGGTTACATATATCAGTAACAACTGGTAAGCACGAATCTGATTGCTTTTTGCATATGTACGAGTATGTAGGTACACTTTATGTCCTGCGGCAGTGAATCTGTGATGGGTTGTTATATTGTAAGGAGAAATTGCCGATTCATTATCAGCCTTTTAATGTCCTCACTGCTGGTGAGGGTGTGGACTGTAATCCATCAACACCAACATTGATACTTAATTCAGTACATATATAATATTTTATTTACCCAAGTTCGTGCGTCACTACGGGGTGCCAACTGTAAACCAGCGCTGGGTGTCCAACGCTCAGCCAATGCTGAATTGGTAACCCTTTCGGTATGGGCACGCTCAGCACAATTTTATTGTATCTTTGTGTACCTACTATTCTTTTCTTTACCATTTGTTTGTTGCTGCTGTGTTGCGTCTGTGTCTAATACGTTTTCTATTCTATTCTATCCTATTTTCTATTTTAAGCCGGTTTCCTCACGATGTTGCTGATTATTAGTGAGATTTTAGCGGTCACACTGCGCTGGGCAATGCCTTTTTATAACAATTGGACATTATGAGCAATGTGACACAGGACGTTATATATCAACTACGTACAAGAAAGACTAAATCAAATGTCATTCTGTGACTCATATTATTGACGAAATTCCACAATGTGATCACGTCACTTCTTATCGGTGGCACATGTCAATACCATTTAATTTTGACGGCACATTAGGCGCAGTGGTTACCCGGGCCTGCGGACGGTGAGCAGAGGGTAGCTCGCCGTCCGATCAGCACTAGGCCCGTGAGTCGACGGCGCGTAGTGTTCGACGCGCCTCAAAGAGATGATTGTATGCCACCACTGACGGGGCCCATCGTGACCGGTGCCTGCATGCCTAGGCGTAGCGGATAAATTCTCAACATGAGTTACTGCACCCCTGGGCACTCAGGAAGGGAAGGAAGTAAGAGTCTGACACGCTCTCCCACTCCACCCAGAGCGGGAGATGTCATTGGACGATTTCGCACGCCGCCAAAAAAAAAAAAAGGTGCAGTGGTTGAGTGATCGGCTGCTGCGCTGCGTATCGCGGGTTCGATTCCCGTACGGAACAAAACATTTATATGGCCTACAAATAGTTGTTCTGGGTCTGAATGTCTTGTGTAATGAGCTTGAATATTTGTGGACGTATCCACGATACAGGACTAATTCCTAGCGGAGGCAAAAATTAAAAGAAAAAAATTTGGACGTTCTGGCAACCGTAATCGCCAATCCGGTAGATCCTAAGACAACAGACTCAATTTGTTCCACATAAAAATCAAACATGCCTCCTTTCAATCATTATTCCACATTCATCCCTCTATAACACATATTTTACCCACTAGACCTCTTCTCTTACATTATATAACATATCCCAACGAGGCCTTAACGTGTAAATAATACAAATGCTAGGTATTGGTTGTTTGCGCCATGTGGGAGTAATGGAGGCACGTGGCGACTGCACAAGCTAAGCCTGGCCCCGCGGCCCGCTCTGTTTTTAGCATAAAACTGTTGTTAAGGCGCTATTAACTGCCAAGGACCTTGAGTGGTTAGCTTGCGTGTTCTGTGCTGAGGTTACGCAACGCGTCGAACGACCACCAAGTAATATGACTCGCCATTAAGGAGCGTTGTCCCAATTTAGACGCATTATTCATTTATTATACATAAAATAACAGATATTATACTTAATTAACCACGTATACTAAAATTATAAATAATTAAATGATCTTTAAAACCGTGAATGTTTCATAAAAATACGTTTTATAGCTTTTGCGTGATTCTCAATTTTTTATCCAAGTTAGACATAACTTTACAAATTAATTACACTATATAGTATAAATAATAATATAATTTCAAATATTCACATATCAAATTACGAAAGAAATTGATTAGAGTAACATATTATTATTATATTTAAAAAAAAAATACTAGTCGTTTAGTCGCGATGTTCAATTAAATCATTAAAAGTCGTATAACTGCGTCTTAAGACTTTTTAGTTTGGTATTTTATGGGCGTGTTTATGACAATATGAAATGAAAAGTTTTGGAAAATATGAGTAAAATTGTCAATCGCTGAATTTCTGGATTTAGCTAGAACTTTATAAGTTTTTTTGCGAGGTGTAAAAGGGTAGACGAACGTGACACGAGGCTATTATTCTGCCATTTATTTTATAGTTTTGGCATGCTTTAAACCTAAGGCCATTTGCTACAAAGAATTATACCCAGCATCTGTTAGAATTTAGAAAATTAGAGGTACTAAGTAATTATCTTTACGATTTCAAATAAATAAGAGGACCTAAGCAATTGCTTGAAGTGATACTCACAATAATAGTAATGTATATGTCGCAGCCAACTATGTAGCTTAATTCGCCGTTCAGTTAACAGGCTAGCTTGATATAACAAGACGGCACTGTCCATTAAGCGGCCTGAATGAAATTCAGCCGAAGCATCTAATCAAAAACTTAGGCCATTCATAAAAAAAGAGTGAGATTGTGACGAAAACAATGTAAGGCCCTACTACCTGCCAAGTGGCGCCCTCATTGAATAAAAAATCGTAGCATAGCATTAATAAATAAAAACGGCCGTTTCTGACACTTTTGCCTACTACTTTGGATACGAAACATTCTGAGACCTGTTTTAACAACGTAAAAATACTTTATGCTCTTTGTAACAAACGTGACGTTGGATTCTTTAATATTTATTTTCTATGCTATGCTACGATTTTCTATTCAATGAAGGCGCCACTTGTCTGGTAGTAGACCCTTAAGGCACGCTGACACGGACAGGGTAGGTTCAAAGGAGATGACGACGGCTAGAGTGAACGAGCAAAGTGAGCGAATGAAGTCCCTGTCATCTCCTTCATGTTAGGTTCTTTTAAACCCTGCAGACAAAAATAAAAACTCCGCGTAGTGAGGCCCTGCCTTATCTTATATTCGACGTTCGTCATCAAAAGTAAATCATAATTAATTTTACGACCTGCCACAGGATTTTGAGACACATAATCTGTTAAATGTCTATGCTAGGCGAGTAATTAGTCTATCAAAGTCATATGCCTAGCTGTTTGATTGAATGGCTGAAATCATTTGGGAGGCTAGTTCAATGGCACCGTTTAGTAAAAAGGCTAGGCTGTTTAATTAATGGTGAAGTAGGCTAGTTGGCTGAGTCATAATAATATATAGATCACTAATGTTTTATGCAATAGAACATTTACCTCCTTCTTCTTCCTTCTTACACGTGTTGCTAAAATAATACATAACACAAGACCCCCACATACAGACAAAGTCAGTATGATAAGTTTCTGCATACCAATTTATCATCATCATCATCATCATCAGCCTTTTAATGTCCTTACAGCTGGGGTACAGGCCTCCTCTCTGTGAGAGGATATGGGCCGTAATCCACCACACGGGTCCAAAAAAATTCGAAGAAATGTGACATCCACCAACCCGCATACCAATTTAGGGTAGGCAAGTATTTACATACCCGATTTTCTTACACATGCTGCCAAAATAATTCACCCAATCCTGTAAGGTGAGTCACACTATCGCTAGTCTGTGGACCGTAGTAGTTCAACTTTATTTTTCGCCTGGCCTGGCCCAATCAATGAGTGTCGGCCATCAGCTCCTACAACGGAAATATTGACAAACTTTATATTGGACTTGCAAGAGTTTCTCAAACTTGAGACAGTTGGATGACACGTGCGATGGGTTTGGGTGCGATGTTTTGAGAGATAATATTTGTGGTTTGATGACATAAGTAGAACAGTACAATACAAACCACAACACACAGAACAACAGAACAGACAGAACACACAACAACAACACACAAACAGACACAACACAACAACAGCAACAGACAATAACAACAGCAAAGGCAACAGCAACAACAGAAACAGAACAACAGCAACAACAACAACAGCAACAGCACCAACAACAACAAACAGCAACAACAGTTTTTCTTTCTTCTTTGTTTTAGATGCAAATCCTACTTCCTACTAATTATTATAAATGCGAAAGTTTGGATGGATGGATGGATGTTTGTTACTTAATCACGCCAGAACTGCTGAATGGATCTAGATAAAATTTGGAACAAAGATAGATTATAGTCTGGAATAGCACATAGGCTATAATTTATAGTGAGGACGCACTGATTTCACGTGGGCGAAGGCGTCCGCTAGCAGAAACTAGTTTTTGATATAAAGAAAAATAAAAACTAGATATTTGAGTAAAATTCTGTTTTAGTTTGGCTGACTAATAATAATGTTGGTAAACGATTTTCCATTAAATTATGCCAGTCTGATTTCAGTAATACCAGGAATACCTTAATTTCGGAGAAATAGCTCTTTGTTTCAACGATGTTGTAGACAGCCTATCTATCTTTTTTTATGTAACGCATTCAGACACAATGTAAATTGGGAAAAAATAAATCCAATAATGAACCCAGTTTTCAAGGATTTTCTGAGAGAATAAAAAAACAGTATTGCAGGGCTTAGGCTAAAGAGATTTTTTTGCCAAATGCAAATGATCAATTATAACAGAATACATACGTTTAGCATGAGAATCTCAAACAATATCAAAGCTCTTCCTAATTTTAAAACATACTCTTTTATTTTTTTATGTTGCCATTGCTGTCCCACAGTTGAGCAAAGACCTCTTCTAAGACATGCTTTTGTTGCGCTGTCTCGGACCAGCTCTCATGGTACGCCGGAAAGCTGCTAAAATAATCTATAGATTTACAACAAATACGAGTTAGTTACTACATTTATAACTCAAGAAAGGCTGGACCGAGTTTAACGACTGTCTTTATGTAGAACTTTGACGTTCTGAAACTGCTGGATCTCAGCCTAGTTTGAATAAAAAATGACTTATGATTTGAATGATTTTTGATTTGTTGGAATATTCTTCGCCATTAAAAGCAGAATAACTATTAAAACATCGGCCTATATACGAGAATAAAATTATATTCTCATAGATTTTGTAAGAAATGGCTTTTTTGATGATATCTCGAGAACGGATTGACTGATTTCGACACAACACTTATTGATCCCAAGGCGGTGCGAAGTTCGTCGGGTCAGTTAATTGAAAATAATTATTTATCAATAATCGCACATTATTTTAGCGAATGAAAAGTATCTAGGAAGTATTTTTCCGTGCCGGCCAGTTCAGGCGTCTATAGAATACTCCTCTGTAGCGCTCTATGATTGAGATACATTGCTCGGAAGAATGGGTACCTAATAATGTTTGAACAGACATAGACATGACTCAGTTAATGGAAAGTTACCTACCAGATTATGAAGTGGGTAACTAACTATTGTTTTTAAACTATATTCTCATGTCCTATTCTTTTTTAAGCGTGAAATAAAACACCCACAATGTAAGAAAAATAGCACGTCACTCACATTGATATTCTACATAAATTAAGCCTCTTTTCTGTAAGGGCAGGCAGAAATGTAAGAAAGCCACCTGCTACGATCACTTTTTTTTTTTGTGGGGTTGGAAGTCATCCAATGACTTCTCCCGCTCTGGGTGGAGCGGGAGGGCGTGTTAGACTCTTACTGACTAAAACCCACTCCTGTTCCTCCCTGCCCTGAATACCCAGGGGCGAGGTAACTCTTTCGAATTTATCCTCAATCCCTAGGCAACCTGCTACGATCCCTAAATACTCCTTTTGCTTCATTTACGTTCATACATCTGGGCCGGCTGTGGGTCCTACGCACCTAGTCTTTCTGAAGAACACCACGAATAAGTTCTATGTATATTCTCCTAGGCCGTCCTAGTAGTTTATATGTGTAAAATTCTGATTTGGGATGATGCAGGTTGACAATAGTATTTTTTTTTAAATTGTTAAAAGAAAATTAGCTTACATTGATATTTGACATTATTTAGCTCACATTTTTTAATTTTGTCCTAATTTGACTAATATTTTCCTTTGATGTCAAAAGCTGCGGGGTCACACACGATCACTGGCAATGCCTTTCCTTTTGTCAATTCAACAACATTAATCACAGCCGGTATGTTATCGAGTAGACGAACTTTTCAATTACAAAAAATCCCTAGCGGTGTGCTGAAAAAGTCTCACTGCTCTTCATGCGCAACAACCGTGTGTATAAAGTGTTCGTAACTTGAGGCGGACTTTGCTAACGACTGCGCTGTTTGTCCCGGCCTCACTTCCAATCTATATAACGATTATCTGCGCAACTGTACCGGGATCATTTGTTAAAAGTTCCAGCGAATAAATGAGTTTGATTAAAGGGCACTTGAGTACAAAAGTGTTACGGATTTTCGTATTGTGTTCCGAAGGTCAGAGAGTTCGGCGTTTCGAGGACGGGATTAGTTTTAGCATTTTATTATCATGGCTTAAGGAGGTCTGCTGTTTAATAATAATAATTAATTTAGACTTATTTTTGTGGGCGAAAAAAAGGGTTTCTCAACCAGATCGTATCTTTCATAGAATATGTAGTTATTGTAGGCTATAAAAGGTATAAAACAGAGGTGTTTACTGAACAAACTGACTGACTAAAGATAAATATTTAACAACATACTAAGAGTCAAGTAATTACGCAAATAGAGAATACGTCAATAAAATGCTATGTACCTGGTAATTTACTATTTCCGTATAATGGCATGTGCAAATGGCAAAATATAGGAGAGGACATACATCAAATTAAAATAGAACTAAATGGGAGCCAAACACATTCCTTATCTATTCGATAAAAAAAACATACTATCACAAACACGTCCCACTCTTCTATCCATTATAAAATCTATTATTGATCAGGATGTGTAGCCTCAATACGTCAACTCCGTGTGAAGGAATATGTACCTTAACCTTTAAGGAAGAAGGTCTATTATGCTTAGAAATGTTACCAAGACGCGTGGTAACCCGTTAACTGCAAGTGGGGTAAGTTTGATGGGCCTCGCGTGTCTGTGGACGAGACAACCGACTTTAAGTTGTATAATGCTGTGCACAACAATTTGGCACGAAGTGTACGGAATTTCTTTCTCTCGGAATTGCGTCTGTGGAACGATTTGATCCGGTTTTTAATTAATAGCAACTTCAGGGTTAAGTACTGGGAATAAATGGATCGAGTTTACCGGTTGAATGGGCTCAATAGTTCTAAATGAAATGTAATTTAAGTGGAATTGAAGATGGGTTTATAAATGTGAATAAATAAAATACCTTTACAAATTTCTGTTGTTTTGTGTTTTAGTGACATTACTTCAAATTATTGCGAATTAATTTGAATTAGTAATTGAATATTGATAGTACTATTCTGAAGGTTTTAATTCATCATCGTTCGATGGAATTTTTATCTTACCGCTCGGAGTTTCACTATCTGACTTTAATTTAAATTCAATTGAGGTTTTGGACATTTATTAACGTTTTTTAAGAATAATTACCGCAATGGGTGCACTTTGGCGGCGACCTCTCGCGCTCGGCCCTGGTTCAGGCCATGGTTCGGAGCGAGAGGGAATGGGAGGCAGTCTCCGCCTTCTGCGAAGCAGTAATGTTCGTGAAGGCGGAGGCGGGACGCGTGAGGAAAGCTCAACGGAGAGGCCCTCGCGTCCCCGGCCGCTACCACCTCAGGAGAGGTACTGGGCGTACTGGGCGTAGGACGTCGCGAGACGAATTCCGGCCACCGTAGCTCGCCGTCCGATCAGCACTAGGCCCGTGAGTCGACGGCGCGTAGTGTTCCACGCGCGCCTCAAAGAGATGTAGTCAGCCACCACTGACGGGGCCCATCGTGGCCGGTGCCTGCATGCCTAGGGGTAGCGGATAAATTCTGAAAATGAGTTACCGCACCCCTGGGCACTCAGGCAGGGAAGGAACAGGTGTGAGTTTTAGTCAGTAAGAGTCTGACACGCCCTCCCGCTCCACCCAGAGCGGGAGAAGTCAATGGATGATTTCCCACCCACAAAAAATAAAAAAATTAAAAACTTGAGAGGTGTCAAGGGACACCCGGATGGAACGAAGTTCCTTTTGATTAATTAGTGTAGGAATTGTAATATAATTTTATTTTTTTTAATTTATAATATTTTTTTTATTATTAACTACGTACACACGCACGCACGTAAGAAGTTATACTTCATCATCATCTCATCTCATCTCATCTCATCGCAGCTCAGCTCAGCTAAGCTCAGCTCAGCTCAGCTCAGCTCAGCTCAGATCAAATGCGAAATAGAAATGAAAATATCTGGCTTGCTTTCTATAAGAGAGAGAGAGAGACAGACAGAGAAACATGCGACGCCGCACAGCTTACAATAGCTTACTATAGCAAAAAGTGTCGTGACAACTTTTTTCGTAAGAATTTTTTATTAGATTGTTTTTCCAACACAATCTTTTTGGATGGACAGCCTCATTAGTGTCGTGACAACTTTTCGTAAGAATTTTTTTTAATAGATTGTTTTTCCAACACAATCTTTTTGGATGGACAGCCTCATTAGTGTCGTGACAACTTTTCGTAAGAATTTTTTCCGTCTAGCCCCCTTTCACAACGCGCGATAAGGAACTTCGTTCCAAAAATGGGTGCACTTGGGGTCGGCCATGAAAGCGGTGGCGAGATAACCTGCAGGCGTATTCGATAACTCAGTTGACATCAATTTGATAGGCACTTTGCCGTACGTTGCTTCTTTGACGTATAGGAAAACCGTAGTGCCTATTTTAATCGATGTCCACCGAACAATGTACTGCATAGTGCCTATCAAATTGATGTCAACTAGTTAGCGAGTACGTACGTAAGTTTGAGGAAGCACGAGAGAATAGTTCCTGGAAAGTCTTGGGGGATACTTTTCCCGGCATTGGGACAGTATAGGCTATTAAAAAAACCTACAAGGGTGCGTCTTAGATTTTACATTACTATGTAAAACTTCGTTCAATCCACCTTGAGTTTTATTAATTAAAAACCAAAACACCTACAGTACGAAGAAATGATTAAATTGAGCAAAGGAGCTTCAGCGTAAATATATTCAGAAAATGCTCATTAAATCCATTCACTAAGCTATGAAGACTTTTTACTGCAGGTTCATTGTAATCCCGGATTACGACCTGCCAACTTAATTAACTGCGTTTTTTATAAAGAAAATAATAAAGAAGAAATTGCTTTGGACTAAGTACTACTAATAGAAATAATTCTTTTTTAATGCTGGCTTTTTGGGCTCGTGGACAATGTCTATGTTAGGTTTTTATTTTATTTCTAGTAAGTAAGTAATTAGTGTTAATAGTTTTTTCTATGTTTCGAGTAATAAGTATTGGTATGTGGTTAAAATATGTTTGTATTATTAATAAGTTCTAATACGTTTATGTTCGCTGTAGCGACTTTATTGTTCGTATTATAATGTGTCTCTCATTAATGCTACGTGTTTAAAATTCTCAATATAAAACGTCTCGATACAATGTTTTATACAAGAAACTATACAACTAGTCCAGTCATTTGATAGTTTTATCTAGAAATTTTCCAGTAGTTTTGAATATTTTATTAATTTCGAATTTTCACTTTGCCACCTCGTACCTATTGTTACCACTCGCACCGCCATATTGGAAAAATCTGTGTTTTGACAATGTCGCTTTTGCGATGATAGTAGCTATGAAATAAATTAATAAACATTATTTTTTTGTATAATTAATAGTTTTAGTGTACGAGCACCGCAGTCTACTATAACAGGTTTGGCCATAAAACTAATTTCTACATCACCTTGAGGTAGAGTAAGCAGCTCGTTTTTTTGCGGTATCCCCAGTAGGCTTCATTATATGTACGAATTTCAATGATATAAGTACCTGTGATAAATCACAAGCACCACTATAAAATAGCGATGAAGAAACAGAGGTTGTTATCGACCAAACGAATGATAAAATTGAGAAACAAGAGAATTAGGTACATCGAAGCTGAGTAATCCCTTCCGGATGACGTGAAAGAAATTTCTATCGTAGACTTTTCTTCGTACTAAAGACGATGAACTCCCAAACCCTGGCCCGTCAAGACTGACGAAGCGAAAGAAAATGCGAAAATTGTAATACTGCAGTACAAGTGAATTTAGTCTACCGCCTAGTAAAGAAAAAGAAATAAAGAACTTAACCCCCGTAAAACTTGCCAGGCCCCTTAATGAGCACCAAATGACTGGGCTAAACCAAAACAATACAATATGAGAACAATATGGAACCGAAAACGCTGGCATTCGACAAACTCAACATGTCTATCGGAATCTATAACATTCTAACATGCACACAACAATCTAAATAACTGCCCACAAAATTGTAATTGCCACTACCAATACGTTTACAGTCCCCACCAAACCCCATCCCGCGGTCACTCTACAAATTTCTGCTTGTCCATTAATTGCTTCTTCCCTAATAACAAAAAACAGCTGTTAAGGAAAAATCTGAGCGTGCAACAGACGTGTACACAGAGACTGTAGCAGTTTCCACAACAAAAATACGTTCTAAACCCGCCATTATCCGTGATAAAAGCCGTTTCAAGCGAACACGCGAAACGTTAACTGAGTTTAAATTGCCCTATTAATGGGCTGTAATGGTGTGGACCGCTGGGGTAATTCTGTCCCCGACTCGCATTGCACGGTTAGACGAGCGTCCGATTCGATGAGTGTAATCCTGTTATGTATTCTGTGTAAACTATAGGATAGTGCCCGTTTTGAACTGTTTTGATATTTTGCTAATTGTTCCGCCTATTGGACGGGTGATATGGTCATGCTCGTATTACAACTGGAAAGCGGTAGTCAGTGGATTTTTCCTGGAATACTGTTGTTAAAAGTTGGATGGAGTTGATAAAATTCACCTTCCTAACCTTATACAAATTTATTTAGGGTCAGCACAGCATGTTTTCTTCTCTACAAAGATCTTTGTTTTTAAAGTATTTTGAAATAAATACCTATTTATTAAAATTACATTTATTTATTTATTTAACCAGAACGTCAAAATGCCAATTACACTGATCATACACATTACAAATTAAAACAAAATACAAATTGTATAAAACACATTAAGAATAAAATAAAAAATATTACAATTGCACAAAATTATACATACTTAATTCAGTGCCTTTCACTCAGTCTTCTCGCAAATCGTTAGACATTCAGACAATATCTTATTCCATTCATCAGCGAACAGATCTAATCCAGGACTGGACTCTAGGAGAGCATTGAGTGCATTTAGCATTCGCGGAATGGGTGACATACTTCGTGCATCCGTGCGGCAACGTGGCACCATAAATAATTTATGCCGTCTCGCTCGGCAATAGTTGTCAGGAACAAAAATGTTACACAGCGCCGCATGTAGACAAGGAGAGTCGATGCTTCCGTTTATTATTTTGCAAGCAGTTACAAGCTGGTCAACAGCTCGTCTCACCTGGAGTGAGGTAAAGCCCAAGCAACCCAGCAGAAATTTGGTTGGATACATATATGGGTAGTACCCAAACCTACGTTTGTAGAAATACCTTAAACATGCTTTATGAACTTTTTCCACCATAAGGGTATAAGATTTCTCGTAAGGGTTCCAAACACAAGAGCCAGAATCAAGTTTACTTCTAACAAGTGTGTTATAAAGAAGTCGGGTCACTTGATGGTTTGTAAACTCACGACAATTTCTCTGGACATACCCTTTCCTCCGAAACGACTCTTTGGCTAGAGCAATAATGTGGTCATGGAAGGTAAACTTATTATCGAATATAGCACCAAGATCTTTGACCGTCATGTCTCTTGCTATTTCTTCGTTATTTAAACTGTAATGGTATCTAATTGGATTTCGTGAACGACTAAAACTCATAACGTAACATTTAGTTGGATTGAAATGCATTTTGTTAATCATTGACCACTCACTTATAGCGTCAATATCTTTTTGAAGGGCTACGAAATCAGCTGGAGTTTGAACCTCAGAATATAGCTTTAAATCGTCAGCGTATAATAAACATTTGGAGTGATTCAAAACTTGTGGAATGTCGTTTATCATTATTAGAAACAGAAAAGGTCCTAATATTGCACCCTGGCTGACTCCTGAACGTGTGTCATACGGCTGAGAATTGTGCAGGCCCAGTCGCACATACTGTTTACGATCTCGAAGATAGTCAGCGATCAATAAAAGAAGTTTGGGAGCAAAACCTATGGCACTTAATTTATCTAACAGAATGTCATTATTAATTCTGTCAAAGGCTTTTTGAAAGTCAAAATATAAGACATCCACCTGCTAGCCTTGGTCCATACTGGTTGTGATGTAGTCAGCTAGAGTTACGAGATTAGTGTTAACTGATCTTTTGAAGCGAAAACCGTGTTGTTCATTACACAGGTATCTATTGACTTGTCTGTGAATTTCTTTGTGTAAAATATGTTCAAACACTTTTGCAGGTGAACAGAGGATCGCAATAGGTCTAAAGTCTTCGACGGACGCTTTAGCCCCTTTTTTAGGTATTGGTGTTACTCTCGATACTTTCCACTGGGTAGGATATTTACCTGTATTCAGAGCTAAATTATAAATGCAGTGCAGTGCATTGCGATCCACCGCTGAAATCGGACGCACCTGCACTGTACGTGGAAATTATTATTTAATTTACACCGAACGCGGCGAGTGCCGCTGCCACCATGCGTTCGGAAGAACTTGTGGCGAACGAGGTCCTGGCATTTCTGCAGTACCAGCTAGATGTCATGGATGAGCTCAGTGTGACCCAGATCTGCATATCCAACTTTAATGAAGAGGAGATACGCAGGGCTAAAACACTGCTGTACGAGTCGCTGAACATAGCCGACCGAATGCCGTAGAAGGGATGAAAAAGGAGAGAGGAGTCTCCAGGACATTATTAAAGTTTTGAAGGAGACCGACCCAGACGACGTACCGACTTTTGTGGCGAAGGATTTGCGCAAGCTGCCCCCCGTCACATTCGACCACGTCGACGTCACCAGACTGCTGCGGGACATCACAACCCTCAGATCAAGTCTTGCCGAGATGCAGTTTAGGTTCGAAGCATCGCAATCCACCATCAGTGATCTACGTACCGAGGTAGCAGATTTACGCAATACGGTATGTAGGTCACACGAGCCAAGTACCAACGTCAACTCAAGTCACGGCGCGCTCAATGCATCGCAGCTGAGTTTCGAGTCAGCAAAACTTGACTCGTCGCCGGCCGCCGTCACTGCAACTGCAAGCGGTGCACAAGCGCTCCCCGCCCTCCCCGCGTCCCCCATTATTAGGGCGCCGACGAATGTTAGCACGTCACGTGCCTACTCGGCTGCCGTTATTGCTACTCCTGCAAAAAAACAGCGGCAACCAAAGTAAGCGAGAGGTGCTCAGGGGCCCTCCGATCACGTTCGAGGCTCGTTACCTGTGGTATCAAGTCAAGGACAGGCCGATGAAGAAGGCTTCATTCGAGTGGTGAAGAAGAAGAAGAAGCCTGCTTCTCGCAATCAGTGCGGTACCGCATTGACAGGCCCGAACTTTATGCTGCGTCCTGCTATTCCGTCGACGCAGCTGTACGTGTCACGTCTGCATCACTCCACGAAGGTAGAGGAGGTCGTGGAGTATATCAATATAAAGACCAAGTTCACCCTGAGAGTCAAAAGGTTGGAGTCACGCCACAAGATTAACTTCAAATCTTTTGTGGTGCGGGTACCGACTCACCATCTGGAGACTTTCTTGAAGGAAGAATTTTGGCCGACGGGTGTCGTGTTTCGGCGTTTTCGCGGACGGCTACATGACACCACGACTCAGCGCAATACGTCGCCGACCTAACGTAGTTTAGATTTTATGTTTTTATTAATATTATGTATTAGTTTATTTTTTTTTTTAAGGTTACTAATGTTGTGTATTTTATCTATGGGCCTTAGATGCCTGAAAATAAAGAATTATTATTATTATTATTATAAAGGTCCTATAAAGTATTTCTTTAAAACTTTTAGCATAGAAGACGGGATATTATCTTGTCCTGTTGAACTACTGAGCCTTAGCTTATTGATGCTACGTTACACATCTTCAGGGGAAATTTTAACTATGTTGATGTAATTGCTGTTGGAAGTTGTATCACAAGCACTTATTTTATTTGCGTTTAACTCAGGAAAATCAGGAAGAAAGACGCTGGAAAAGTATTCTGCAAACGCATTGGCAGCATCAACACCAGATAATGTTTGACCTAGATGGATGATAGAAGACTGGAAGCCACCCTTACATCGCAAACTGGTAATGTGCTGCCAAAATTGTTTTGGGTTTATTTTAATGTTGTTTTCGATGCGATGTAAATGGGACTTGTGGGCAATTGAAATGTGCTGTTTAAGGGTTCGTCTAATTGCAGAGTAAACATTGTAAACGGTAGGACAATCAGATTGTTTCCAAGCCTCATGTAGTTTAGATTTATCGAGTAAGCCTTTAATTATGTCACGAGTGAACCAGACCGGAAAAGACTTCTTGCTGATTTTACTTCTCTGCTTTTTGGGCATACATTGGTCAAATATTTTATAGACTACTTTATAGAAACAATTCATACCGGTGACTATATCAGACGCCTGAGCTACAGATGTCCATTGTTCCTCAGATAATAAGGTATCAAGAAGCTCATAATCACACTTCTTAAAGTTCCAATCTGTAGACCCTTCATTGCTACTGGGTTGCATTGAGTTTTTATGAGAAGCTGTGTCAATATATATATTAATTGCCAGTGGGGGCTGATAAAGATCAGGTGATACCGTACCTGCAGACGCAGTAACATACACACTAGTACTCTCCTGGACTAAGACAACATCTAACATACCACCATGCGAATTCTTTACTACATTCTTCTCAGTCAAACCACAAAATGAAAGAAAATAACAGTAGTAGTTGTTCACATTTACAGAAGCACTATTTAAATTTAAGTCACCTAATATAATTACATTACCCTTAATACTATTAATAAAACTCTCAACTTTACAGAACCAAGTCATATAAACATAGACATATCTAGCTATAATATTTTTCACACATTTCATCTACAAGTAGATATATTACTATTTAAAATTTAAAAAGAAAATACCTAAATTCTGAAGGTATCGCTGACATAATACTGGGAAATATAATGTAACCAGCCGTTGCACGTGTTGACCTAAATAGCCTGCCGGTATACCGTGAAAATTCTCTTTTATACGGAAATTATAAAAAATTTTATCTTTTAAAATCTATTAAATACATTTGCTTACTTTGCTCTAGGTCATAAAGTTTACTTAGAATGTTAGAAACTTCGTTTTATTCCATTGCATTTTACTGTCTTTTCAGATACTAACAGTTCTATTTTGGAAGCAGTCCAAAAAAGATTTGATCAAATGTGGACTGAAACTAACCAGATAATGCACCTCAAATATAAAAGGATAAAACCTCAGTAAAAATTTCTCAAAGTTCATTTTTGGGAATATGAGAAGTGAAAAACCGGCCAAGTGTGAGTCGGACTAGCATACGAAGGGTTCCGTACCATAAGCTGGAAAAATCACGTTTCCTGTATGTATACCCCCCCCCCTGTAATTTTTAAGTTATTTTTATTATTTGTTGTTAGAGCGGCAATAGAAATACACATTCTGTGAAAATTTTAACTGTGTAGCTATTACGGATCGTGAGATACAGCCCGCTGATACGTATTGGTAGTAGCAATGACAACCCGCATTGGGCCCGCGTGGTGGATTATGGCCCATACCCTCTTTCTGAGAGGAGGCCTGAGACCCAGTGCAAAATTAAAAGGCTCGTTATTCTTATGCTATAACCAAGTTGTGAAAGTATGTAAGGTAAGCTTTTTAGAAGCATTTCTAGTAGGTACTTCAGGAATTAAATCTCCTCTTTTTGTTTTGTGTATTCAATGAAGGTTCACACGACGTATTATTTTCCGCTCTGCCAGACACGCATTTCTACGCAAAACTTCCCGTGATTGGCCGTTGTTACCTAAACATTAAATTAGTTTCTGAAAAGGGATCCCCACGAAACAAACCTATTTAATTGAAATTTTGCTCAGACGAATCTGAGCTAGAAATTTGGAACATCCGACACGTAATTGAACCAACAATTAATTAATTATTTGTCTGGTAAATTAGGGTCCTAAAAACGTAGTCCTTGAAAATACTAAAATAATAATAGGGTTATTTTGTATTCAAGAAACAAGTTTATTTTTTAATTGTGTTTTGGAAATAAGATTATTCTGACAGCTACACAGTTAAAGTTGAGAAAATAAAGTAATTATATATGAAGAGACGTTATTTAAAGACAAATAGGTGACGGAAATATTTTTTTCCGTATAATAATTATATTATTTTATTGTTATAAATATTTTTGATGAATTCTCGGAATTGTGAAAATTTTCGTACAAATTAGAAAAAAATTGTAGCAAAAATATCACAGCTCCTAAATTTGAGAACCACTCTAGTGTCTAGTGTGAGCTGGTTTTTTGGAGTCTAGGTTACATATTTTCAATAGAAAGACAGGCTTTCATCGATGTCTAGAAAACTAGGTCGACATTTAGACTTCCAAAATTTGACCCAGCGTAATGTTGGCAAATAGAGCCAACTGTTTCAGCTAATTGTTTCAAATAAAGACGTTATTTGAAACTATTAACTGAAACAATTGATTCAGTACAACAAAGTATAGTAATTTAGACTGACTTTAAATGGAGTTTATTGTAAATAATTATTGTTTATGGTGAAGTCCTGTTTGCGACCAAGCCAGGGCAAGCATTCGACTTGAGGAGACAAAAGTAAAAAGTATGGAAGCGTGTCCGTCAGACCCCCGGTTCCAACCTGATCAGAAACCTGTCTGTAAGTACGCAGAGCTAAAGAATAATTTACAAACGTTTTGAACATTTTACCCAAGGTTTTCGTAGTCTTTATCCAGGGACCTATCTGGTTATATGTGTGTATATCAGAGTTAAACGTGGAAGTGTAGTGCTTGTCAGTAGGTATATCAGACTCCAAAGGTGAGTTCAAAAAGGCGCCGCGATTCCACAAGCGCGTAAGTCTCTCGCGAACCAAACAAACTTCCAAGAATTTTCACAAAATAACCCGTTTCACCACTACATCAAATTGGGCTTTAATCAAATTTAGTTCAATAGCAAACAATTAGGTTCAAAACCAGCTAGATTCAAATCCCAAGTACAGAATCTACTTTTTCAATACGTTTTTTCACTACAGTCAAACCAACAAGTGACAGATGACAGAAAAAAGTTATAGAGTGTAAAAAGAAAGTTGTGACAGCTGCCACCTCTCAAGGTTGCGTTCGGAAATGCACTCGGACCGAACAAGTCCTGTTTCTATTTTCTATTATTATAATATACCTTTATTATTACTTTTTGCTCAATTATTATTGTGACGGCGTTTGATTTAATAAATTTGGGTATTTTGTTAACTTTTTTAGGGTTCCGTACCCGAAGGAGCCAAACTGAGCCCTATTGCTGTCACTCATGTGTCCGTCTGTCCGTCTGTCTGTCACAAAATTTTGTTTCGATAAATTTTTTGACTTCCCATTGACCTATGAACTTGAAATTTGGTGATAATGTTTATTATTATGTATCTTATACTAAAAAAAATATGATTATATTGATAAATCAGATTTTTTCTGTGGTAATTTCCATATTTGGTACGGGACCCTAAAATGTGCAAAGTCCGACACGCACTTGGTTGGTTTTTTACTGTATTCGGGTGTTGTAGTCAAAGCGTCAAATGTTGTGATTGTAGTCAAAGCGCCTTTTGAAGGTTTCCCACCTTCAAAAGGCGCTTTGACTTCTAGGGAAAAAACCAGGGAGTATTGGATTCTTACCTCATTAAAACCACCCCGGTGATCACCTGGCCACAGCACCATGGAAGGGGTCACGTTACTTCTTAAAAGACGGAACCCACTCTGTGTGCAATGCCTGTTAGGGCACACCTGGGGAGACTGTAAAGGGGTGGATACCCCTTTACCCGGGAGCCTGAGCCTTGCTGTGTACTGCAGCACGTGATCACAGTGCCGCCATAGTCCCTGGAATCACTTGGTGGGGAATCAGAGTCCCCACTCTGAGCGACCGAGATTCTAAAATACCGCCTGCGTGAAATTATGCATATTATTATGGGGTTTCAGCGTGTTAGGCGTCGAGGCGGTTACCTCCTCAAAACCTTCTTCTCCGAGCAGGATCAGCCCTCTCACGATCTCGCTCGGCGAGGCATTTTGTTTACCTAGATACAATATCACAAATAATATATAAAAAAAAAAATAAAAAAAATATATACATATATTTGAATTTGAATAGGTAATATCTAGTCCAAATTTTTTAAGTCATCTTCATCATTCCCTATTTTCAGCGGCAAGACGTCCACTGCTGAGAAAAAAAAAATAAATAAAACAAAAAAAATAAAAAATAAAAAATAAAATAAAATATATATATATATATATATTTGAATTAGAATAATATTTAGTCCAAATTTTTTAAGTCATCTTTATCATTCCCTATTTTCAGCGGCAAAACGTCCACTGCTGAGTATAAACCTCACCCAAGCGTCACCAAATTAAACGATCTAGTGCTTCTCGCGTCCAGAAGAGTCTCGCCGACCTCACCAGCAAGTGTATTCGCTAACTCAGTGAACATCAATTTGATAGGCACTATGCGGTGGACATCGATTATAATAGGCACTACGGTTTTCCTATAAGTCAAGGCAACAATGTACAGCAAAGTGCCTATCAAATTGATGTCAACTGAGTTAGCGAATACGCCTGCAGGCCAGCGGACCCCATTGGAGCCACCCTTCCAACACTGCGTCATGCGGTACGCATTATTGCATACCTTTTTTTGTGTTGGTGGGAAGTCATCCAATAACTTCTCCCGCTCTGGGTGGAGCCGAGGGTGTGTCAGACTTTAACTGACTAAAACTCACCCCTGTTAATTATTTTTTATTCATTAATTTATTATATACATCGTTATAGTAAACAGAAGTGGAAGAAGTAGTGCGAGTATCACTCGTTCACATACATATTATAAAACAAAGTCCCCCACCGTATCTGTATGTCTGTTCGCGATAAACTCAAAAACTTGCTGGTTTAAGTGCATAATTTGACCCCATGCAAAACGCGGGGCAGGTCGCTAGTAGCATTATTAAAGATACCAACAAAATTATCATTAGATTAAGCGTAATAATAAGCGTAAAATAGAGTTTTAGTATTTTATGTAAATAGCAAGAAATATAAGCATTTCGTATTTTTAATAGCAAACAAAAGACATAAATAACATAATCACGTTTTCAGCTTACAAACGGATAGGATGGAATACGGAAATAAAAGAAATAAAAATGCCAAAAACATACATAATTAATTTTCGATTGGACTTGACGTTTAATTTAGGGAGTAATACGGAAATTATTTGTCGAAATAAAAATATTATAATTTTTTTCATGAACAATGAGTTTTTCACAATGGAATATTTAAGGGAAATTGCTTATGAGAAATTATAATACCATTATGTTTGACGAAACATTTTTGAAGTAAAAGACTATATTTTTTAACAGAAAGTCAATAATATGCTATTTCGTTTATGTGGTTGACATAATTCAATAAACACGATTAGACCAAAAAAATCTTTTGAAGGAAACTTCCTCTTTCGACTAAGTCACTATAAAAATAGGAAAAAACCCTATTATATAAATAAATGATAAATCAATTGATTGATTCGAGGTTGAGTCGAGTGAAGGAAAAGTGGTCAGACAATCCAGTTCACTTCAAAAAACTAAACTTTATCATGAAACCCTAAAACATACAAGAACAAAAATGTCTATAATGCACTGTAAAAAAAAATAAAAAACAAAGTCACCTAAATGAGAACAAGGCTTTTTTTTTAAAATAATAAATATAAAATTCGTCACAGACATCAATCAATCTGCCTAGCCTTTGCCCAACTATCTTGGGCTCGGCTTCCAGTCATAGGATGCAGCTGAATACCAGTATTTTACAAGGAGCGACTGCCTATCTGACCTCCACAACCCAGTTACTGGGTAATACGATACCCCTTGGTAAGACTGGTTGTCAGACTTTCGGGCTTCTGACGACCCGTAACGACTGTCATAGGTCCAAATTCGTCACAGACATCATGGTAGCAATAATAATTATGATACACACATCCAATGCATTCAGCTTTTATGAAGGGTGTTATTTGTCATTAAATATGCAGCTATTTGAGTTTTGAACGCATTTAATGAGCCTAATTAGGGTGCCGTACCCGAAGGGTTCAAACGGAGCCCTATTGCTGTCACTCACGTGTCCGTCTGTCCGTCTGTCTGTCTGTCTGTCTGTCCGTCATCTATCACAAAATTGTGTTCCGAAGATTTTTTTAACTACCCATTGACCAATGAACTTTAAGTGATTATGTTTATTATTACGTATATTTTTATTTACTAACAAATACCTTTTCTTTGATAATTCCTTCATTTGGTAAGGAACCCTAAATATGCCAAGTCCGACACGCACTTGGCCGGTTTTTCTATTTTTTATTTAGTTGAATAATATTGTGTTTCTTCAAAGGAAACATTTTGTTGCCAAACTTAGCTGTTATCTTCGCTAAAGTCAGAAATCTTTGAGTGCTCAAACAAAATCCCTCCTTGATATTTATATAGTTGTCTCCCTAAATTTATTAAGATTCCTCTTCCTATCAATTTCTCCTCTCTTTTAAATATTCTTCGCCTGATCTACTTGTGGCGCTGATGAAATACAGCCGTGACAACAACATAAAACTGTCTTTGTAGTTGTGGTATATGTATATTTTAATGTTTTAACCATTATTATATTTACGTATTATTATTTTTTGTTTGTTTCAGTCCAGTACTAACCTAACAAGTTCAACTGTATCATATCAATCGATGATTTTTTATTACGTCTACTACAGTTGCTCTCCAGATTTATTTTTTAATTGTTCAAACACTTGCTTTTCCAAGTTACTTTTGACATTGGCAGAATAGTCGACATCGGTTCTACTTTCCATCAACAAAAAATAGAATAGAATAACTCGTCATTTTATTTACGTACAAGTGCTCTAAAATGTGCCTCTTCAAAATGCACTAGGATTCCAATTGCGTTCACGTCACAAGCTTGATAGTGACCGCATCGCGTTATTCAATTAGTGGTCACCTCCCTTAAGTATATACATGCATACGAATTTACTGGAAGAATACTGGAATAGAAGTGCTACTTCATTTTATATGTCAGGTTGGCTTTTAGAAAACATGAAGGTACTCAGAATAGCAGTGAGCAGTGGAGCAGTGGTGGCTCAGTGGTAACTGCCGTGACTTACAAGTTGCAGATCGTGGGTTTGAATCTATGCAAGCGCTTTGCTTTGTGTAAATTATTTCATCAGGTAAAGCAAAGTGTCAGGAGGAAAATGGCATGTCCAAGTACCAAAACTTCGAAGCTCAACCAGCATTGTAACTGCGTGGTTGATTACGGCCCACACCCTTTTCACAGAGAGGAGTTGTATTCCAGCTGTGGAAACATTACAGGCTGATTGTGCTACCTATTTGTTGCGTTTTAGGCCGCTGACACGAAGTCAGCGGGCAGTGGGGCAGCGGCGCTGGGAGCGGCGCGTTTCAATGGATAGATTTATAATTATGGAACTGGCCTCGAAGGCAGCAGCGCGTGGAGCGCCGTACGAGCGATGCGCACCAGTATGCCCGGTGCGTTGCCGCACCGCTGCCGCCGCCACCCAGCGCCCGCTGTTTTCGCGTCCGCGGCCTTACTGTTACTGATAGTTCTGATGCTACTCAATACCAGTATTTTACGTAGAGTGATTGCCTATCCGACCTCCATGCATTTACTGGCATTGACATGACAGCTGGGAAAGTCAGGGAAATTAATCCATTATTTACAGTGGTTATACTGAAAGTTCACTTATGTTGAAACTACTAGATCTAACTGTCAGATATAACAGATAAAACTCGATAGAGAATATCTTGTCATTTTTCTGACGTGCAAATGACACTACTCAACTTTAAGGTGAACCTTTTATATTTTTTAACCGACTTCAAAATGGAGCAGGTTATCATTTCGGATGTTTGTATTTTTTATTATGTTCGGGCATATAACTTCGTCATTTATAGACAGATTTCCAAAATTATTTTTTTGTTCAAAAGAGATTTGTTTCGAAATGGTCCCATTAAAAATTTCAAATAGATCTGATGATTACTTTCGGCGACAGACCACGGAACTCTTCAAATAATGACAGCAAATCAACCGCGATTGCTGCTATCGCATAAATATACATTGTTAACCTAGTTTAATGGGGAATCACCACTACAAAGTGAAAAATAAAAACCTTTTTACAAAAAAATAGAACCGACTTCCAAATAAAACCAAAAGTGCAAAATAACTTTAATTTCGGAATTTGGTGTCAAAAAACGAAGTAACAAAACCAGAAAAACCGACTTCCGAAATTAAAGTTATTTTGCACTTTTGGTTTTCTTTGGAAGTCGTTTCTATTTTTATAGCTTTTACTTAACTTTCAAAAGAACGCACATGAAAAATGTGCATTCTTTTTCTAAGCCTGACTATGTATAGAAATGAAATAAACCTTAAAATATAATAATTATTAATAAACCTTAAAATATAATAATTATTATTAATATAATAAATATGCTAATTCAAATGTATATTAATTACTTACGTATATCACAATGTTGAAAGAAAGGCAGGATTATTTTAAATTTTTTAATGCTTATTCAACGTCAAAGGTAAACGTATTACCATGTTTTGAACGCATCTCAACTACACTTTTTACAACGTTTCATTTTAAACACTGCTACTTGACTTTATTCAACTTTGTTTCTAAGTTTTATAGTACATTATTATACGTTTCATTTTATCAATTTCATCAGTAAGTATTTCTTGATTAGTATTTGTATAATACAGATATAATATCTTAGTAATTAAATAAATTAATCATGCAGTATGAAATTGAGTTCGCACAACTGAAACGGATATTGTTGACATTTGACATTTCTTCACTCAATTTATAGTGACAATCATCGAGAGTCTAAGCAGTGACGTAAAGATGGTTTCAAATAATTCACAAAGTAAAAAAGACGTTTTAGATCATAGCTAGGACCATTCCTATTTTAGACTAAACTTCGAACGTTAATAATTAGTTCTAGCACATTTATTTCTATATTACCTATTTGATATCGGCAAATCTTAACCTAAAAAGTAACAAATATAGTTTGGCCTTCGTAGGGTTTAAATCGTAAAAATGGCTATTTGACATTATTTTCTAAGCTTACAGGTAGTCTTTTTACTGTACATAAACTTTCATGATCAGGATTTTAAATGAATGGGAAGTGTGTATTGTTTTTGTACGGTTGGCTCAAATATTTTAAGCTGAATTAGGACCACTTCCTATTATCCTACGAAGTTGAATATTTACTTATTAGTTCAGTTCCGATGACAATGTATTTTTATATTAACCTGACTCGACATACAAAAAAAAAATCAAAAGTCATTTATTCATACTAGGCTGAGAGCCAGCACTTTTTGAACGTCAAAGTTCTACATAAAGATAGTCCCCCAAATACGCCCGCCCGTCACCACTTCCTAGTGTTTTAGCTGGGAAGAAGAAGTGGCCAACAAACTCCCCAGCATCACATCTGTCTGTTAAGTTTGAAGAGCTTGAATCTATATAATTATTTGCAACAATCTTAACATATGTGTATGTAACGTATGTAAAACAGAAAAATAAAGATATACTCGTATCGTCTAAAAAATAATCATAAAATTAAATTAAATTTTAGTAAATATTCCTCCACTTGTTAGCTAGCACACTCAATTATGCTACTAAAAACGAACTCAAGCATAAACACTAAACCAAATTAAATAAGCCTCCATTCATAACTGGTGTGCCTGCTTACACGAGCAAAGATAGAATCTATCAAAGGGCTGTGATTTGAAGCCACAAATGATGAACTAGGGCCATCACACTAGAATAGGTAAACAATTATTATATGAACTCATATAATCTGTCATAACCATAAGCTAAATATGGAAAAAAGAACATCAAGTGTAACATTGTCTTGCGTTCAGTACAGCGACCAACTATTATTATCTTCTAAATAGTCGTTGATGGAATAGTATGCCTTCGAACAGAGACTAGATTTATATTTAGTTTTAAATGCATTAAAAGGCAGCTCAAGAAAAGAACGGGGTAGCTTATTGTAAAATTCGATACCGGGACCCTCAAACGAACCATGAACCCTACGAACACGGTGGGAAGGAACATGAAGTTTATGCTTATTTCTGGTGTTATAATTGTGGATATCACTGGTCCTTTTATATAAATGTATATTTTGTCTAATGTATAATATGTCTGCAAAAATGAATTGAGATGCCACCGTGAGAATTCCAATCTCTTTAAAAATTTCTCTTTAAGAAACTTTTGACCCTAACCTGTATATTGCTCGTACAGCACGTTTTTGTAAAACAAATATATTTTGTATGCCCGCAGCTTTACCCCACAAAAGAATACCGTAAGACATAACACTACTCACGGTAGGAGGGGTTCGCATCGGCGTCGAGGGTACGATGAAGTACCTGGGACTCGTCCTCGACAGCCGGTGGAACTTCGTCGAACATTTTCGACGTTTGGCTCCCAGATTGGACAGGGCCGGGGCCGCCTTGAAGCGGCTCCTACCCAATCTGAGGGGGCCAAACGCCTCCTGCCGGAGGCTCTACGCGGGGATCGTGCGGTCCATGGCCCTCTACGGGGCACCGGTGTGGGCGCGTTCGTTGAGGCAGCGATCAGCTCGCCTGATGAACGCGTCCCAGAGGGTCATGGCGATCCGTATCATCCGCGGATACCGCACGATCTCCCGTGAGGCGGCGAGCCTCCTTGCCGGACTGTCACCGTGGGATCTGGAGGCAAAAATCCTCGCGCACCTGTACGAGTGGCGCGAGGAGGCCAAACGCCGGGGCGAAACTCCGCTGCCGCGACAACTCGCGGCTCGGCGGACCGAGCTCCGGCAGGATCTCATGGTGACATGGAGAGAGCGACTGTCGCAACCCAGCGCTGGGCACGCCACCATCGAGGCGGTAGTGCCCCTCTTTGAGGAGTGGCTGGAGAGGCGTCACGGCGCCCTCACCTTCCGCCTGACGCAGGTGCTCACCGGACACGGCTGTTTCGGGAGGTACCTGTGTCGGATCAAGGCGGAGGTGACCCCTGAGTGTTTCCACTGCGAGGATCGCCCAGAGGACACGGTGGAGCATACGGTGGAGGTTTGCCCCGCTTGGGCAGAACACCGCCGTGTCCTCGTGGATGCGATAGGCGACAGCGACCTCTCGCGCCGTGCCCTGGTTCAGGCCATGTTACGGAGCGAGAGGGAATGGGAGGCCGTCTCCTCCTTCTGCGAAGCAGTAATGCTCGCGAAGAGGGAGGCGGCACACGTTAGGGAGGCTCAGCAACGGCCGAGTCGCCCTAGCGCCCCCAGCCGCGACCGCCGCAGGAGACGCCAGGGGCCGCGAGACGATCTCCGGCCACCGTAGACCCGGGCCTGCGGACGGCGAGTAGTGGGTAACTCGCCACCCGATCAGCACCAGGCCCGAGAGTCGACGGCGCGTAGTGTTCTACGCGCGCCTCAAAGAGTTGTCAGCAAAGTGTAGGGGCCTGCCAAGGCCGGTGCCTGCCCGGGGGTGGAGGATAAATTCGAAGAGTTACCTCGCCCCCGGGCACTCGAGGCAGGGAGGAACAGGGGTGGGTTTTAGTCAGTAAGAGTCTGACACACCCTTCCGCTCCACCCTAGAGCGGAAGAAGTCATTGGATGATTTCCCACCCTCCAAAAAAAAAAAAAAAAAAAAAGACATAACACTACGGAAATAACTAAAATAGACTAACCGTGCTGTGCATACAAGATAGGCTCCAGGTAAAAGAACACGTCAACGGTCAACAGCAGAGAGAAATTTTATATACGTATGATAGCCGGTATAAAAGCTAGTTTTTAAAAAGATTTTAAACTAATTAATTTATCCTGTCTATACAAAGAAAAGATAATTACTCTGAATATCGCAATCGATGAGTAGCTACAATGTAGCCACTCTGTATCTGAGATCTATCGTAGCACTCGTAGCACGGACAGCCTACGCCGTAGCGTCTGCGTAGACCTTTGTGTAGCAATTCATGTAAGTTACGTCTGACGGCCATTGTGGCGTACAATGCTTGAAACCCCTTTGACGTAAGTATGGGCGGACTGGACTGCAGTTACAGGTCGCCGGAACGACATTTATCTCGAAATACAGATTTAGTACATAGATTGGATCGCGTACCAAAGTTACATTATTTTCTGTTTGCTACTGTGCATAGGCCTTTTCTCGTACAAAGATCGCCGGATTGGTGATTTAAGACGTAAATTAATTTAAGTCCACTTTTCATCATGATACACCGATGTCAGTGACATCTAAGATAAACTAAGAAATCACAATTATTATGGACTAGCTGCGCCCCGCCGTTTCACCCACGTAGCCCGGGATAAAAAGTTTCTTGTGTATTAATCCAGGATATAAGCTATCTACATACCAAATTTAATCCAAATCGGTCTAGCACTTTGGGCGTGAAGAAGTATCAAACATACAAACACACATACTCACAAACTTTTGCCTTTATAATATTAGTGTGCTATAAAAGGTTACATTGGTATTATTATTTGATTTTAACACATAAACTCACGTATGTGAGACTATATGCCCCAATGGGCCCTCACGTCAGCTACATTTTGCCAGGTCATTGAAAAGAAAATTCAATAAACACACTCACAAAACGTCTTTAATACATCACCAAGAAAATTATTACCAGAATTTCTTTAAAAAATGTCTGTTATCCCGTCACTCAGTACAAAGGGAATGGTATTTTTATATTCCATTTCCACATACAATTATCGTCGTTTCAAAGTGGGAGTCTTAAGGCTGTATGGTGTTGAGTGCCATCGACTCAATAGGAATGTCATCACGTACGACGCGATAAAGCGTCGTACACCGTACATTCCCCCATATACGGGTATTATTGGTTTCCACTCAATTTATGTCGTTTGAAGGAAATTAGAGAACATTGGTGTCAGTCGTTTGTGAAATGTGAAGGATAATATTATTAACTTGTGTTACTGAAGATATTTGTGGCAGGTACATAATATGCTGTGTATGTAATGTTCCAGGTATAAAAAACCGGCTCAGTGCGTGTCGGACTTCGCAGATTTAGGGTTCCGTACCTGAGAGAATTATCAAAGAAATCGTCTGATATATCAATTATTTGCTAGTAAAATATACGTACCTAATAGTTCAACGGGAAATTGAAAAATTCTTCGGATTTTTTTTTAAGGTTTAATCTACATTTAAGTACTTCTTATAGATTTTCCTGTAATCTATAAGTAAATAACTACATTATTTATTTATTTTCAATATTTTGGGTCATTTTTCATCTATTTTCTCAAATATATTAAAACTAAAATATTATTTTAAAATTATAAAAAATAATATGTTTGAAATCCTTACAATATCATTTGATATGTATTGTACACACATTACAGTTTAATTTAATTTTTTTTAATTTTCTGATTTGCACCCCTATTCATTGCAAAGTGACCCCCATATTCCAAATTTATTTATTTACGTTACACGTTCGTGTTTGGGTCACAAATATTCATGTGTCTACCAAATTTCAACTCAGTTGGTTGAGTAGATTCGGATTAAATTAACTGTGAAAGACGGACGGATAGACAGACAGAGAGACAGACTCACGAGTAATCCTTTAAGAGTTCCGTTTTTACATTCGAATGTTCGGAACCCTAAAAAGTATGATTGTAATGTCCAAATGTTGTTTATTAAAGATCGTTTCTTTTTGGTATGAGAAAAATAAACGATAAAATGATTTCAACATCAAGTATTTTCTGTAAATTACATGATGTTCATTGTAAAATTAATATACCCATTAAAATAAACAGTGAGTTGCTTTTAAAAAGTCAGACTACATAAAGGAGATTTTAAATTGGAATATCTCTAAAAAATGTTTTAGGATTAAAATTAGGTGTCCAAACAAGACGACCTTTGTACAGCGACACCAGTAACAAGCCCTTATCAAATTATAATTTAGAATGCATTTCAGACGGTGTACCTCATTATTCAAATTGCCGAGCAAATTCTAAAGTGCTGATTAAATATCTTAACTATCAATGTACAGTCAAAGGCAAAAATATTAACACGGTTAGTGAAGTATTGGTAATAGGGTTGATGACTAAAACAACCTAATTAGTTCATCAGTTAGGTAGGGACACGTATTTTATCTTTTGTTGCTTTAACAAAAAATGAAGACGATACAGTGGGTTGAAATACTGGATGACGTCACACTTAGGTTAAAATTGTACCACTTTTTACTTAAAAGTGACGTAATAAGCCCCCACTCCTGAACTTTGATGCGTTGTATCTTTGTAATTTTTCAAAATTTTTTTGATAATCTAACTTACGCACTAATTAGAATTCTAATTTTTTTTTATCAAAATCAAAAGTCATTTATTCAAACTAGGCTGAGAGCCAGCACTTTTCTACATAAAGACAGTCCCCCAAAAATGCCCGCCCGTCACCACTTCCTAGTGTTTTAGCTGTGAAGAAGAAGTGGCCAAAAAACTCCCCAGCAACACATCTGTCTGTTAAGTTTGAAGAACTTGAATCTATATGCAACAATCTTAACATATGTGTATGTAACGGACGTAAAACAGAAAAATAAAGATATATAGTCTAAAATATAATCATAAAATTAAATAATCCACCACTTGTTAGCTAGCACACTCGATTATGCCAATAAAAACAAACTCAAGCATAAATACTAAGCCAAATTAAATAAGCCTCCATACATAACTGGTGTGCCTGCTTACACGTGCAAAGATAGAATCTATCAAAGGGCTGTGATTCGAAGCAACGAGTGATGAACTAGGGCCATCACACTAGAATTAGTAAACAATTATTATATGAACTCATATAATCTGTCATAACCATAAGCTAAATATGGAGAAAGAACATCAAGTGTAACATTGTCTTGCGTTCAACACAGCGACCAACTATTATTATCTTCTAAATAGTCTTTGATGGAATAGTATGCCTTCGAACAGAGACTAGATTTTTTTTTTTTGAGGGGTGGGAAAACAGAGACTAGATTTAACTTTAGTTTTAAATGCATTAAAAGGCAGGTCAAGAAAAGAACGGGGTAGCTTATATCCTGTCGTCATCCCTATTAATATCAATCAATTAAGTATTTATTTATTTATGCATACAGATATTATTATAATTATGGTGATAAAAAAGTGTTTACTGTTCTGACACAGTAAGTAGCATACATTAATTAGTAAATATAATTATATTACAACCATAATATTTATTAAACAATAACTAAGTAACTACAAATCGTTAATAACACTAATTATAAAAATGAGTGTTATTTTTAGGAAATATAACATCTTTACGTCTGTCATAATGTGAAATTATGAGTTGTTAGGATCATTGTATCTTAAAACATCATCTACTCAGCTTTTTTAACCAACACAATCTAAAAATAATCATTTTTCACTTTAATAGATAGGAAGGTTCTCTAGCAGAACATCGCTTTTGAGTTTCACCAAGTGTGTTCATAGTTTCGGCCGTGACTGTACATTTACGCGAACAGTGTCATTCAATTTGAGTAAAATTATTCTATTGCGTTACTATCTTAGGGATTCATCTATTCTTTGGGTACCATTAAGCACTTGTTATGCTGTTTACGTGGAATTAAGGCAGTCGTTATGCTGCCGAATTAAATGTCGGCTGAAGGTATAATTTTGTAATTTTTATAATTACATTTGGTAGATTAGCCTTGAGTTAATGTTGCCTTTTGTTCGTGTTGTCAGGCCTATTATGATTTCATTTTCATAGATGAATAGCGACCCACCATGGCTTTGCACGGGAGTAAAATAATTCAAAAGATACGTAGCGCCATCTAGCATCCTAAAGCAATTGTGATGTTTGAAAGTTATTGTTCTTTTCCTCGGGAAGAGTTTTTATGGTTCCGAACATCCAAATGTAAAATGGAACCCTTATAGGATCACTCGTGCGTCTGTCTGTCTGTCCGTCCGTCTGTCACAGCCAATTTACTCCCAATCTACATGACCGATTAAGTTGAAATTTGGTACACACATAGATATCTGTGACCCAAACACGGACGTGTAACGTAAATAAATGAATTTGGAATATGGCGGCTATGGAGGTGCAAATCAGAAAATTAAAAAAAAAAAGTTTTTGGACTGTAATGACATATCAAATGAAAGGGCTTTATTGTAAGGATTTCAAATATATTTTTTTCATAATTCCAAAATCAACCTTAATTTCGAATTTTTAATATTAGTTAGGGTCAGGATACCATTTTTTTTTCTTGGGGTAGGGTCAGGATACCAAATTACTTTAAGCGCTTTAACTCGCTTCGATTTACTATTTAGTTGTCACCTATGATTGGAATTAGGTCATCAGCATCAGCATTATAATGTCCCCACAGGTTTTTTTTTTTTTTTTTTTGTGTGGTGGGAAATCATCCTATGACTTCTCCCGCTCTAGGGTGGAGCGGAAGGGCGTATCAGACTCTTGCTGACTAAAACCCACCCCTGTTCCTCCCTGCCTTGAGTGCCCAGGGGCGAGGTAACCCCCGGGCAGTCCTCCACCCCCGGGCAGATGTCCCCACTGCTGGGGCACAGTTCTCCTCTCTTTGAGAGGGTGTGGACCGTAATCCACCACGCGGGCCCAGTGCGGGTTGGTGGACGTCACGTCTTCGAAATTTTAGTTCTAGGACACCCCGGTCTCCTCACGATGTTTTCCCTCACCGTTTTGAGAGCAGTGGTGATGAAATAATTTATAAAAAGTAAAGCGCCTGCCTGGGTTCGAACTCACGACCTACAACTTCTATGTCGCAGCCGTTACATGGCGATCTCTGATATTAGGTATTTATTGATATTCGTCAGTTTTATGCAAGCAGCAGGTAGTGATTTGCATAGCTCGCCGTCCGATTAGCAACAGACCCTAGAGTCGACGGCGCGTAGTGTTGCCCGTGCTCCTCAAAGAGATGTCAGCAATCAGGACGGGGCCCGTTATGGCCGATGCCTGCATGCCAAGGGATCGCGAATAAATTCATAACAGAGATGCTGCGCCAGGCAAGGAAGGAACAGGGTTGGATTATAGTCAGTAAAAGTCTGACACCCCCTCTCGCTCCACCCAGAGCGGGAGAAGTCATTGGATGGTTTCCCACTAGACAAAAAAAAAGGTAGTGCTTTGCATGAAACAGATGAGAATGTTAACAATCTTGGTTCCATGTTATGAGATTGCAGCAAATGAAACCATGGCCACGGCATATGTTCTCGGAAAGATTTAACTATACCTACATTGTGTTCAGTCACATACGTATGTATGTGACAATAAAAAAACAAGTGACAAAGCCAGATGACAGCGATGTGGATCAATACTTCAAGGTCTAAGTGTGTTTTGTATATATGTACGTAATTAGCTTATAAATAGTTATTTAATGTTTTAGTTATAAATATACAAGGAGAATCTTACAGATACAAGTACTTTTTCCACACACACGTGATAATTATAAATGTGGGTACTATTATAAACGGATACCACATACAAAAACAGCCTCATTATATTTTACCTTACAAACGAGATGGAGGCAAAGGAGAAATGTAAGTTTTCCGCCTGCCTGGGTAGCAACTTATCTTATTTAAGGAAACCTAGAAAGTAATAGGAAATTTTTAGTTCGCAGTCAGTGAATTTCTTTGCAAAGAAATAGAAATATTGTATCGGTTTCAAATCAAAGCTATGTTATTAGTTTTTCATTTGTTTTTTTTTTATTCCTTCTTATAAAATGCCATTAGTGTCTAGCAATTCATTTCAGGTTACAGGTACTGGTGAAGGTGCTGATGAAGGTGATTTTCGAGAGATTCATAAATTATTGCCAGAGGATGTCCATGTTCTCAAGGTCGGGATAGATGTATTAAAATATTTTTTGAGATGATAATTTATAGTTGACTAGCCTCTACCACCGGCTTCGCCCACGTGGAATTAGTACGTCCCCTATTATAAATTATATCCTATTCCAGACTATAATCTTTACCTGTGCCAAATTTCATCAATACCCATTTAGCTGTTCTGGCATGATTAAGTAACAAACATCGATCCGTCGAAACTGTAGGAAGTAGAATAACCGCTTGATTGCTTGATATTAAAAGGTTCTATTTACTTTCAGTGGACTGAATGTAGTGCCCAATTTGTAAGATTCATAAAACTAATTGTAATTGTATGTGATTGCAGACTGATTTAAGCAAATTATTATTGAAGTGAAAACTTCTATAGGCGCTTTGGGCATTGACTGCCACTGTTTTTTTATTCCATACTTTATTACACGAGAGCAAAATAAGACAAGTAGTTTTTGACACCAGTCTGGTCAAAATAGACATACAGTTTTTCCGCTATTTGTCGAGTTAATTTGACTGGACTAAAAGAGATATTCTTTCAGCGATAACGTCAAAAGGACAAAATGTAAAGGATTGACCACGTGGTTTTTTGGCAGCGCATGTAGATCCCATTACATTTTGGGCTTTTTGAATACCTAACTAACACTTGACACTTCACTTTGTTCAGAAACTAATAAAAACTAACTATATTAAGAGGGATATCAAAATAAAGGGTTTGAAGAGGCGATTCTAAAAATGTAACTTACTAAAATGCAGAAAATAAATATTTCCAAAAAACCCGACTAAAAAATAACTAAAAAGTTCCAAACAAGTCACTTTTCAAGCAGTCTGATGCAGTTGGTGGCAGGTATTTTAGATCAATTTTTGATTTCATGCCACGAACTGCATCAGACTGCTTGAAAGACGAATCAATTGACGTAAGAATCAAAACCATCCCAAGCGTTTGGTCTCTGTAGTGCCACAAAGGAACACATAGATACATACATAGGCTGATAAACACATTAGCAATCGGGTAAAAACATCGAATTCCTCAAATGTCGAAACTGGATCCATCTCACTCCATACCATAACCTCTCCGTTACACATCGGTAATTTATTTCCCGTAAGTTCCCAGATGCGATGCCTACACAAAATAGATCGCTATTTTTGAACCTATTACGCCTATCCGGCCGTGAGAGATACCAAATATTGAGGCAAGTAGAAGCATAAATCACTGATATGAAAACTTTCTGGGGATGCCGTTATGTAAGATCTTGCGAGTAACAATAAATATTGGTGAGGTGTTCTTTTGAAATAGCTAATGGTTTCGATTTTCTTTTGAATATTTCTGGAGATTTTGTAGATTATTTTTTTTGTTATTACAGGTATCTAATCTGTATTCTCTTAAATTTTGCTGTCGACATCTTTCAGTCAAGATAATGAATCAATATCACACAATACTGCGAAGATCGTATAGAGCAATGGTTGTTAGGGTGATAAGCAGTTACCGCACGAGTGGGGGCATGCCACAATAGTGGCGGTGAAGCCTGTTCTGGCAGAGTGGCTGGAAAGGCGGCATGGTGTCCTCAGTTTCCAACTGACGCAGGTGCTTAATGGATAAATGGATGCTTCAGGAAGTACCTGCGTTGCATAGGTCGAGTGGATGACTTTTTGCCACCAATGCGTGTACAGCCCCGAGGATAAGGCCAAGCATACTCGTAATAACCGTTTGTATGGTCGTTCTCAAAAACGGAGGTACTAAATTCGTAATAGCACAAAAATACAAGCGCGTCGTTCCAATGTAATTCTGAAACATTTGAATAGCGTGTTTCACAACAGTGTGCGTACGAAACGAAACACAGTCACAGTTCTAAAAACTAAAAATGAAATAAAAAATATTTTTATACATTTAGACACAACACGCAAAATCCAATTTCGGAGAATGGGAAAAAATATCAACTCTAAAAAAGTATATCTCCTGTTGAAATTTTACCTAAACCCAATAGGTAGTTTCATTTAGAAAAGTTTGCGGTATTCAGCAGTTTTCGAATTGAATTTGATAAGGGGTGAAATTTTGTACGAAAGTAATTTTCGTTGGGAAAAGTTCTGTATTACCTGGCTTTAAGGATGAAGGCGATCAGGCGAACGATAGGCAAAAAAGTATTTCGCTTTGGGAACTTTTAAATGTGCCTATATCTGAGAGATTCTGTAATTATTTAAAGTAGTATTTGAAGAGTTTCTACATAAAAATAAATGTTTATTTCGATCTCTTTTGGGAAATAAAATTAGAGTTGGTAACATATCGTTTTTTTCTTTCTTTTAGACTTTAGTTGGAAGCTAATACCATTTTGATTTTAGTTTTAACAGATATATCATCATCATCATCATCATCATTTTAATGTGGACCAATGTGGGTTGATGGATGTCACACAAAATGTTTGGTTCTAGGACATGCCGGTTTCCTCACGATGATTTCCTTCACCATTTTGAGAGCATTGGTGACGAAATAATTTACACAAAGTAAAGCGCCAGCCTGGGTTTGAACTCACGACCTACAACTTGTAAGTCGCAGCCGTTACCACTGGGCCACCACTGCTCACTGAACAATACATACATTTAAAAAAAGGGGCGAAAAAAACTTGAAACTCTTAAAAATACTAAGAAACGATAAATGCGTAGAAACTCGAAATGAAAACGACAAAATATATTTCTATTGAAATAGAAACCGAAGCCGACGGCCTCGAAAATTAATTTCCAGAAATAAATAGAGTTTTTTATTTCTTTTCAAATCTCGAAACGTTTGTCACCTATAGATACTTCTTAAAATAATATTCGAGACTTGGTTATAAATCAAGATATTAAAACTTACTTCATCGCCTTTTTAAGGACCCGTTGCCGTGGAAAAAATGAATGGACGACTTTGTCGCATAAATTTTGACAAAATATCTGAGATGAAAATCTGATTAAAAATCTCTCTAACTCTATTGTTTCTGGCTGTCATTTGTTGAGCTTTGACAGTCGTAACGATTAGAACAGATGGTCGATGGTTCTGTAGTGGAGACTGCGTATCGGAAGACACAGCGCTGAAAGGCCTCCATAAGGTGGACCGTTGCCCTGGTGAGGGTCACGGGAATCCGATGGATGCGAGATGCACAGGACCAGTCGTTATGGCAACACTTGGTGGAGACGTATGTCCAGCAGTAGAGGTCTTTCGGCTGAAATGGTGAAGATGATGATGACTAGTAGTCAGAAGTACATTACAAGTCTGAAAGTCTTACAATAAGTCTTACCATGGACGATACCAGATACTGGGTTGTAAAGACCAGATAGGCAGTCGCTCCATCTAAATAAATGGTTTTCAGTTGTAATCATAGATTTGGGATCAGGAAAACGCGTGCCAAGCCCTGTCTTTATTAATACTAAGTCAAGCGATGTAAAAGGTTAGACTGGTCACAGCGTAGTTGTGAAAAGGACAGGCAGATTGATTAATAAAAAATCTTAATCATTTTTTTTGTTAGAATCAACTATCACAATAATATAGCATGAAGACTCAGCGACCATTGTACCAATAGTCGTATCGGCCAATGGCTTAATAACCACGAGTCTCTACCAACACCTTAGGAGACTCTCATTTTGACGGCTGGATCAAGCGTTTGATTCAGAAAGCGGTACTCCTGGACACGGCTCGTATTGTGAGGAAGTTTCTCTCTTTGGAGGCCTGGCCGCCACTAGTAGCTCCTCTTCCTGATACCAGTGGGCTACTATTTTTTATATTATATATTTTTTAATCTGTGCTTTTAAGAAATATTTTAAAATGTTAACTTTATAAACAGAAAATGAATAAACGGGAATATAGCAAAACGATGAAGTAGGTACTTATTTTATCAATTTGCGTAAGTACTAAACCTCGAACTAAATCTACATAGTTACGTGCTAGACACATCCCAAACAGTCGCCACAGTAATTCGTGAATAGCTTTAAGTAAACTTCCATGCTTCTAAGTTTCAAGAAACTACGTAATTGTCTTTGCAACCCAAACCAGTCTTTTGAGAACGGATCCTATAAAGGCGAATATCCAATAACCGTCCTTGTCCTACTTCAGAATCAAATTCAGTGTCTGATGTTGTCTTGTTTGATTCTATAACACTTAGGTTTTTATCCGACTGCCTCAGGAGTGTGGTTATGTTTTTCGAGAGTATGTATGTATATTTATTTATTTATATGTAGATGTGTGTTTGTCTATTTCTTTGGCACGCCTAAATGGCTGGATGAATTTTAAGAAATGAGGTATTATTAGATTCAACGTGGTCCATGCTCCAGGAGCCATCACGCAGCGTTTTTCGGCCGTAGTAAAACCGTACACAGCAATACTTTGGACATATCTCTAGGCGGGATAGTGGCTCCATAGAGCGGCTGGTCACACAGGAAAGAGTAGAGGGAACCAGATCACGCGGCAGGTCACCTATACGCTGGCCTGACCAAGTGAACTCCGCAGTAGGAGGCCGCGTATTTGAATGCGCTGGATAGTCTGCCAACAGGGAGAGATGGCGAGAGATCGTGCGGAGAGCTGTGTTCGTCTCTACCACCGAAGTGGGTGCCTCGACGTAACCACAACCGCTCTGCCAAGAACGGAACGACAGAGATAAAGATTATAATTTTGGTCTTGACTTATACCAATTTGTAAAAAAAAACTGACGGCTGCCATTAGGTAAGTGAGCTCGTATTTTTTTGTTATGTGGGGTATCAAAATAAAGAGCTTGACGAGACAAATTCAAAAATATGACTCACTAAAATGTAGAAAACAAAAAAATTAAATATTCAAAAAGCCCAAGTGACAAAAAAAAAAATTCAAACAAGCCACTTTTTAAGCAGTCTGATGCAGTTGGTGGTACGAAATCTGTGATTGATCTTAAATGAATTCTACCAAAAGCACACTTTGTCCGACCCTGGAATCAATTTCAAAATCAAAATCAAACTGTTTATTTCAATTAAAACATTTACAGGCACTTTTGAAATGTCAAGAAGTCTGCAGTCAGAACGATGAAGACAATTGACGGCACGGTTGGCGCAGTGGTTGAGCGTTCGGCTGCTGCGCTGCGTGTCGCGGGTTCGATCCCCGCATTGAACAAATATTTGTATGGCCTACAGATAGTTGTTCCGGGTCTGGGTGTCTTGTGTATGTGAGTTTACATGTTTATGAACGCACCCACGATACAGGAGTAATTCCTAGTGTAGGGCTACGTTTAAAAAAAAAAACAAAAAAAAAAAAATTACACGTTCCGAAGCGTATGGAGAAGAACGTGCAAGAAACTCCATGGAAACTTTTTCAAATTATCTTAAATATGTTTTACAAAAGGGCTTGTATAAAGCAACAAATCAAAATTCTCCCTTTTTATAAACAAAAACCCAATCCTAACCAAAAATACTGATTGCACAGCAAAATAGTTACCTCAAAACATTATTATTTTAGCAACAATTTAAGTTCGTGACGCATCGCTATTAATTGAAAAGGAGTGTTGCTGATACTCGAGATAGTGAAAATATTTTGCAAAGGCATTTTATACAATGCCGAATGTTCAGCAGCAGAAATATGTTAACGACAGTCGTAAGGAAGGTAGGTTGACGGAGCCCCGCTGTGCGGGGCTTCTATTTTTGTCTGCAGGGTTTGAAGGGACCTAACATGATGGGGCTGCGTTTGCTCGCTTTGTTCGCTCACTGTAGCTCCCGTCATCCTCTTCGAACCTAACGTGTCCGTTTCGGGGTGCCCTAAGTTCCCCAGCTCACTTCGGTCGCTCTTCGACAACGCAATGGTAAAATTTCTGGTTAAATTGTTGTGCAATCGGTATATTTGATTTACAATCATTATTTTGATGTAAAAAATATTTATATGATGTAAATAAATTGACGGGTGATAAGTTTTTGGTGTGCATATAAGAATACAAAAGTACTGTTTACACTATTCATGATGCTTATATATGCGAGGGCAATGCAAATAAAAACAATTATAAATAAATACATATAAAGATTAAAATAAATCAGTGGCGGTTATGAGATGACCAGTCTCAAATGACGGCGCCTTTTCACGAACATGACGCGATGACTCCATGCTCAAGTATTAGTACTTACGATCAGTATACTAACGTAACAATAATTAAATAATACAATTCTATGTGTTGTATGGTTGGTATACAGAGTGTAACGGAAAGGTGTGGTCATATTTTAAGAATTGCATCTGCCCATCGATATTAAATATTTTCTTCAAAAAAATCCGAAAAAAATCTAAAAAAATGTTTTTACCTCCCATACAAGATACATGTTCTGCGATTTCGGCGGTCTCTCCAGTTCTGAAGCTGTAGTGCTAGATGGCGCGCTTCTCCCAGTCTGCTCCGATTTTCGGTATCTCGGTTCACTCGTGCAAAGCGATGGCGAAATAGATCGGACTGTTAAGCACAGAATTAACACTGGATGGATGAAATGGCGGCAGGTCACCGGGACTATCTGTGACTCCCGCATTCCCCTAAAACTTAAGGGGAAGATTTATAAAACAATGGTCAGACCTGCTGTCTTGTATGGTTCAGAATGTTGGGCCACAAAAGGGATGAATGAAAAGCAATTGCATGTAGCTGAGATGAGAATGCTAAGAGCGATGTGTGGTGTAACGCGCATGGATAAAATTAGGAATGAGTATATAAGAGGAAGTCTGAAAGTGGCACCGCTGACTGAAAAGTTGTGTGGAAATCGGTTGTCGTGGTATGGGCATGTGATGCGGAGGAATGAAGAAAATGTCGTGAGGAAAGTCTTGTGTATGGATGTGGATGGCTATAAGAGTAGGGGAAGGCCAAAGAAACGATGGTTGGACTGTGTGAAAGAGGATATGGGTAAAAAGGGGTGACTACAGAGATGACGACTAATAGAGGAGTATGGAAGAAAAAGACATGTTGCGCCGACTCCAAATAAATTGGGATAAGGGCAGGAGAATGATGGCAAGTATTGAACAGCTGATGATAAGTTTGTATGGAAAGTCCAATATTTTTTTTGGAAATTTTGTATTTTTTTTTAAAGAAAGTTGTTCATTTCCATTGGCAGAACCGACTCCTAAAATATGACCACTTCTTTCCGTTACATCCTGTATAAAACTCACAAATTTATCATCTGTTTCTTAGTATTAATTAATAGTCTTAGAAATCGTTATTCCAAACTCACTCGTCATATATAAGCCATCAAAGGCTTCTGTGGTTTTTAGCATATATATTTAATACTCTGTTTTATATATTTTGACCACTACTAAAAAAATTAATAAAAAATAAATCTTAGATAAAATTTCTAATATCTAAAAAGCCTCACCTTCTTCCAAGTACATAAAATACTTGAAAGTCAAGGGAAGAGTTTTATGGAGCGTTCCATTCCATTTCGCCAGAGGATATATGAGCCAGCCTGATTCCCCGCCAGAGACTGATAAGTCGCGAACGTGACGCAGAATAAATCATGGACATCGCCGTGATCCGAATAACATGTACGACAAAATATACCCAAGAATTTATTTAACTCCTATATCGAGGTATTGCCTATTTACTTTTGGTCTCCTTTGGGTTTTAGTAGTGTAAGCCTTATCTAAAAGCTTGTCCCTCTCAACGCGGGTTGTGGAAGTCTATCGCTAGGAATGCGCCTTCCGGGATCACAGGAGCGAGTATTATTACTGTTTTTTTCGTGCCGAATGTAAGCCGGTATCTCTTGAAGGCTAGAGTGAGGTATTTATGTGTACTGATGTCCAACAGAATTCAGCCATTAACACGTTGACTGCCAGACAACAGACACAATTAAACATCTATTGTTTAATGGCAGTCAATCGCTTCTATTGCTTTACATGGAGTAACGGAAATATGTGGTCATATTTAAAATACTGCTTCTGCCCAAAGAAATGAACAACTTTCTTCAAGAAAGACCAATCTGCCTAACCTTTTTCCAACTATATTGGGGTCGGTAATGCTTGTTTGGAAAAATGTTTAGTAATAATACTTGGAGATCATGTCCGTATAAAAGTTAAATAAAAATGCAATTTTGACCTTCAATATCTCCAGAACCAGTGGATTCCCAGGTATGGTTCAGTGATAAAAAAATATCCAAATAATGGGTAGAATATGTGGCTTTCGGCTTCGGAAACTGTCATTATACAACCGAAATACATTTTATGTATTGTATCAGTTGGATTTGGTAAAATAATTAACTATTGTAATACACAATCACATAATTTTTAATTACAAAAAAATGTTACTTAAACGTAGATACATTAATTAATTCATTAATAATTTGTAGATCAATTCTAAGCTAATTTCATAATAGCTCTTTAACTCGTACTCGTATTGCATATAACTCGTATCTTCGTAACGCCTGAGAAAAGTTCATAGCAAAAGCTTTGTCATACAAAGTTTTAAAAATATTATTAGGATAAATAAACATTACATAATTTGAATGTAGGACTTTTAACTTTTATTAAAAACCGTTTTAGGTCTTTTGTGTATTATTTATTGTAATATTTATGACAAACGGATTTAGGGCATATTGTATTTAGGGATTTCAATTTTATGGCATGTGATATTAGGTGACATTAAGTTCGGGCAAGTTATCATTTGGACAAATGATGATTAGGACAAGAAAAATTATGGCACTTTATATTATAGATAAAACAGTTAGGTAAAACAATAGAGAACCGTAGCTACTACTTGATCAATGAGATCTATAACTACGCCTTCAGTAATAAAAGTACTAGCATGTCAAAATCTTTACATAGTGGCATCGTTAGGATGCCACTATCCGTATTTTTAAACACGAATGTAGTCCCTAGAGTCCTATAAAAACCATGTTAGGCACTTATTCGCATGAAATCGTTCGTGCAGTTAAAGGTTATTTAAAGATTACTTTTTGCCTCAAACATCTTTTATATATATCAGCATCCATAAAGTCATTATTTATAGATTATGACAGTGCAATATTACGATAGTTTGCAACCCCATCAAGTTAAGAAAATATGTAATTTATAATTCGCTTGCTCCCAGTTGACTCTTTAGAACGTCCGAGGAATGATAAGTAGCTCAGTGCACAACGTCAAGTGGCAGCCAAGCTTACTAATATTAATATTTGCACGCTATTCAAGTGTCTGTCTCGGTAACATGCAACCCAATCTGGTTATTCAGAACCATCGCTTAGTATTTTCAGAGTCATTGGCTGTTTTACAAAAAAAAAATATATCACAGGTAGAGCTATTTTAGGTATAAATAAGAAACACATTTTTCTCGAAGCCAAATGTTTTATCTTGTTGGTAAACAATCATGATCGACTAACAAACAAAGGAAACAATCTTAATTACCAAAACAATGAACCAGAGTTTGGTTCCAAAAACCAAATTGCTGACCGTTTCTTTTCCAAAGATGCACTCCAGCCAGTTCCTTCATATTATAAACAGGCAATGATCAGTGAAGAAGCAGTTGAATTTATTCATAGTTTCACGTAAGTAATACGTCGACGACTGGCTGGAAATTAAGTGTCGCCTCTACTGACTCTATTATGTAGGAAGGATCAAGGAAATTGGAACGTCAACGACGTAATACAGAAGACTAGTTTTTTTTTTACTTTGCTGACGTAAGCAGCTATAAATAAGGGAGATGTTGCGAGCGAAGCTTGTTCGGGTAAATGTAATGATGGTGGGAGTTGGGAATTTATTATGATTGATACTCGGTTATTAAAATTGGGAAGCGACTTGGTGAATAGTCGAGGAGGAAGCTGGTTGGTTGTGTGTGTTTTTCTGTTATTTGGTTCGATAGTAAAGCTTCAAGAAATAAAGTTTGTTTAAGTAGTTTTTTTTTTTGTTAAATTCAATTCTGGTTTTTTTTTATGTTTGATAGGCTCGCGTTTGACCACTATCTCACCTGATGGTAAGCGATGATGTGGTCGAAGATGGAGCACGCTTGCCTAGAAGTAATCTATTCACTCTTGACTTAAAGACTCCCAGGTTGTAGCTTATAGGAAACACAGACTCCGGTAGAGAATTCCACTCTCTAGCTGTACGCGCAATGAATGTTTTCTCAAAAGGCTTATTATTGAATTGATGTCTGTGAATGGCTTTTAACTTTTAGCTCTTGGAGAGTATCTATGATTGAATTCAGTTATTATAACACAAATTTCTCATTGACCTATATGAACTTTTAAAATCTTGTCAAAATTCCCTTATAAGATTAATTACAAATTAATTCTAATAAGGAATTATTAATTCAAATATTCATTAATGCTGAATCTTTATTCGTATTACGCCAGAGTGTACGACAGATGTCCAGAATTTAATTTAATATAAGTCTCGTTTCACTTTCTTTTAATATTACATCTGGAAGGCCGTCTCAGAACTCATTTCTGAAGACGATTCGATGTAAATTCAATTTAATATCAGACGTCTTAGTTCCGTAGAACAACTCGGGAACGGAATATTATTTGGGCTTTTAAAAGCAATAAACAATTTATCTTTGATTGTACTCAAATTGTACCGGTCGTTTGTTTGAGCGAGATCAAATTTTTGTTTGGGATTTCAATCAGATTACGAATAGACGCTCAAATGGCTTGCGACGGAGTTTTGTTTCATGATTGGTAAAACGTGAAGATAAAAAATTATTGATCTTCTATAATTAGATTTTGTTAAGACTTATTACCAAAGACACAGCGGTATGTGGTGATGCAAACATACTCGTAATCGTATGAAAAATGTCAAGAATGATCTTTTTTTTCCGTCGCAACATGAATCAGCGGTGGAGAAGATTGAGTCCGTCATTTTGTGGCACCAGGATCTATTCTTGGATGTCGGGTCGGGCAGTTCTTCCTCTGATAGTAATTTCGTCATACTGGTCCACCACAAAGCAGGATGTCGTCCTCTATCTCTCTTCTGTTCAGTCATTTGCAACGCTTTTCTGCATCAACCAAGAGACCAAAGCTAACCAAGAGAAAAATGTCACAGTCTTTCCTACCCATAAACAACTCAAAACCACTAAACAGAATCAAATTCAACCATGCAGATGCAAAAAACACACATAAACCAAGCGAAACGGTGGGTTTTCAAAAGACAAATCCCTAGTTCAAAAGTTGAAGGAGCCTGTCTTGTCAGGAGCAGGCGGCAACTTCTGGCGGTTACATACTGCGCTGATTTATAAACGGCAACTTTATACTCAAAGGCGCTGTTTGTCGATTGCGGGAATGCTCCTGAAGGTTTGGTGAAAAGAGTTTCTATATAGTGTTTTGTTTTTATGAATTTGAATTTGGAACTGTACCTACAAGTATGTATGTATCATCATTAGTTTCTTTTTTAGCTGGCGATATTACTAGTGAAGGTTGGTAAAAAAAATTATATTGTTGTTATAATAATTATGTTTTCTACCGGTGCCTAACATTATTTTCATGATTTTTTTTTGCTAGTAGCGTTACTTGTGAAGGAAAAGGAGTTTCTATCGTCGTGTGTTTTGTTTTTATGAATTTGATTTTGGAACTGTACCTACAAGTACATAAGTATCATCATTTGTTTCTTTTTTGTTGCCGATAATTTGTCGATATTGCTAGTGAAGGTTGGTAAAAAAAAATATATTGTTGTTATAATAATTATGTTTTGTGCCGGTGCCTAACATTATTTTCATGATTTTATTTGCTAGCATATTTATGAAGGAAAAGGAATTTCTAGTGTGTGTTTTGTTTTTCTAAATTCGAATTTTTAACCTATATTATAATTTTCAATTGTGTTTTTTTCGACAGGAGGAAAGCCAGAGAAGGTTGGTAAAAGTGTTTTGAGTAAGAGAGAGAGACCTACTTAATTTCTGAATTTGAAACTGAACCTTACTTTACATTCTGTCGTTTTATTTTTGACAACGGTTATGCTAGTAGATTAGGTTGGTCAAATGAACATTTTTGTGTGTTTGGTTTCATGAATTTGAATTTTGTCACGATTTTCATTTGTGTTTTTTTTTACTTGAATATATATAAAGAACTGAGCAAGTTTATCAATGATATCAACCTCACTCAGACAGCGCTTTTGTGTTGTATAAGTAAAGTTGTGTGTGTGAAAGGGAAAAAATATTGCTGAGAAATTAATTTTCCTAATATTTTTTCAATAGTAAGTACGCGAGAATACTCTCGAATTTAATTGCGCGTTATTGGTTTTTCATATTTCACCGCCTTATGACATGCATAAAAATGTACATTTCATGGCGGCTACCCAAAACACTTTTCTCTATAAATCCTTACAGTTAATCGCGTTTGACTCATATTTTACACATCACTGAACTAGAAGGCTTACCTTTTTCAACCCTTGTCACTACGTATTACTCAAGACCAAATATTCAGTAATAGGTGTACAAACTAACGTACCTGAAGTTTGTAAGCCTGGATTTTTGAACGGCTTTGGAAAAGAAACCTAGTTTGTGAATAAAAGTTTTGAGCTAGAGGTTATTTAGGTAACCTTATTTTTTTTGCCCGACTATATTGACATTTTTTTGTTAATTATACTGTCTCTGTGTATGTCTTCTTTCAGGTTTCTTTCTTTTCTCGACTATGTTCGCAGAATCGCACACTAATGGCTTTGACGCCCTTATCAGGAAACTGTGTACGTCGCTGCTGAGTCGCATTAGTTCCAGCAGTAACAGCATACTGAGCGTGTTCGCGGACAGGTGGGACTCTCCAACTACTGCGCCACTGGATACGCTTGCATGCTGATTCCTCTCTTATTCCTCCTTTAGTTCCCCTCTCCGAACTTAATGTGTATTGTCTTTGCCGTCCTAAAAAACATAAACGTCCCAATACTAATGTGCCTACTAATCCGTAGGTGCCATTTGTGGCATTAAATTTTAAATAATAAATTATTCTACTAATGGCATCTGCGAAAAAGATCTATAGGTGCCGTATGTGGAATACCTCAGGTGCCATTCACTCAGGTGCCGTTTAAACGGGCATTGTGGAGCCCAATGTGTATACCTCATTTTTTCTCTTTTTTTTTGTGTTGTAAACTGTTGTTGTATGTTGTACTGTTTTATGTGTTTTACATGTTGTATGTAACATATGGACAGAATGGTCTGAAGTAAACGAAATTTAATTTAATTTTAAGCAAATCTATGATGGTTGGTAGATATTGTTTTTAATACTCTTACTAGAAAACCCGCTCCGACTCCTACCCCCGGTTTAGGCTCGCATTATTCTATTTCGTACTAATGTGGAAAATTACGGCAGCATCACCAACATCGTATGTTACACGAGGGCATTGTCATTCAGTTTCACGGCTCCAAATTTGCCTTGCCTTCGGCTCGGGCGTATATTCTACCTCGGTTGCATTGACAAATTTTGTCTTCTTATATTAAATGTACTATTTTTGTATCCTTTAATATAGGTGTTTGAAAAAGTGATGCTCAATCATTTTAACATCAATAAAATATTACACGATCAACAGTTTGGTTTCGTCGTTGTATAACTGACGCTGGTGTCACTTTATTAAAATACCTATTTACAGCGTCGGCAGAGGCCCAAGATGCAATAAAAATGTTTTGCGACCTCTCAAAGGTATTTGATTGCGTTAATCATGAAACCTTACTCTTGAAACTAGATCATTACGGATTAGGTAAACTTGCATTCAGTTTAGTGAAGTCTTATTTAAAGGACAGACAGCAGCAAGTTCAAATAAATTGTGTCAATTCACGGGGTTTAAAAGTCAAAATGGGGGTACCACAAGGCTCAATAGTGAGTCCTTTCCTCTTTTTAGTATTTATAAATGATCTTCCCCATCTATTAAAAAAATAACCACAAATAATATTGTTTGCTGACGATACTTCCTTAATTTTTAAGATTAACAGACGTTCCACAAATCTTGACTACGTAAATAAAACTCTTCAGTAGGTCCAAAACTGGTTCACTGCTAATAATTTAGTATTAAATATTAAAAAAACGAAGTGCATATGATTTGCTGTTTGAACAAAGAGAAGCTAGAATTCGTCGAAAACACAATTTTCCTAGGCATTACGCTCGATTCAAGGCTAAAATGGGGTTCCTCATTTCAGGAAAATCCGTCAATTTACAGATGTAGATACTGCGAGGCTGGTCTATTTTAGTTACTTTCATAGTATCATTTCTTACGGTATTTTGCTTCGGGGACGGGCTGCAGGCTATTTTTATTCTGCAGAAAAGAGCTATCAGAGCCATATATAAACTTCGCAGGTGCAATTCTCTTAGGAAGCTGTTAAGGATATAAACATCATGACGGTACCTTGTCAATACATATATGAAAACATTATGTATGTTCGGAAAAATCTGCATCTCTTTCCTAAGATAAGTGACAGGCATAACTTTAATACGAGAAATAGGAACAAATTCGATCAATCTTGATTCAGATTGGCTAAAGTACGCAATTCTGTTATTGGGTTCTGTGTAAAAGTTTATAACACAATACCACTACACGTTCTCCAACTAAATGAGACAAAATTTAAAACATGCTTAAAACGCACACTATGTAGACAAGCATATTATAAATTGGCGGATTATATCCTTGGTAAAAATGGTTGGCATAATGCCGGTCCTGCTCCACAGTCACAGCCACTTGGGTCCACTAGTTAGTTCTTTTTTTGTATTTGTATATTTGGAAGAGATGCTCTCCCTTTTAATTTTAAAGACATGGTCTTTTTTATCATTATTTTTTTTTATATTAAAAGTTTAAATGCATTTTTTAGTACTTTTTAAAAATGTATAATTTCGAAGCATTTTTTAATAATTTTGTAAATATGAGTACCATAGGTAATATAATGTAACTGCATTTTATTTTATTTATTTTTTGACATAAACGACATGACATGAGCATGACAAACTCTCAACTGCCATGCTGGCACTCAAATGTCTCACTGATGGTGGCGCGTGTGTTGGGCCATACGGTTTCCTTCAATATGGTTGAGCTGAGTGAACGGGCGCCGTCAGTTGAGACTGGTCATCTCTCAACTGCCACTGGCTTATTTTAATCTTTTTTATTTTTATTGTTTATGAATTGTTTATTTAACATTGTTCTCATATATTAGAAGCAACAAGACATCTGTAACCAGAATGTTTGTAATATATAACATGGTTTAAAAGAGTGTCCATGGAGTTTCTTGCACGTTCTCCTCCATAGAGATCTACGCCTTGGAATGTGCAATTAGCTTCATCTTTCTGACTGACCGACTTATAGGCAATTCAAAAGTGCCTGTAAATGGTTTATTTGAAACTAGCTGCGCCAAGCGGTTTTACCCGCCTAGACCAGAATAAAAGGTAGCCTATATGTTAATCTAGGCTATAAGCTATCTACATACCGAATTTCATTCAAATCGCTCCAGCCGTTTGAGCGTGAAGAAGTAACAAACATACACACTCACAAACTTTCACATTTATAATATTAGTAGAATATATGATTTCAATTTTGAATTTTAAAATTCTTTAGACAATGATAGCAACCTCAGAAAACCATGTTGTACATGAGGCTTGTGCAGTTGATCCTAGTATTCAGAAAATTCAGGAATTATTAATATTATCATGATCATTCTCCTGTCCTTATCCCAATTAATTTGGGGTCGGCGCAAAATGTCTTTTTCTTCCGTAATCTTCTAATAGTCATGATCTCTGTTGTCACCCTCTTTTTACCCATGGATATGGGTATAAGAGTAGGGCAAACGATGGATGAACAGTGTGAAAGAGAGTTCTTTCATACTGTTCATCCATCGTTTCTTTCCCCTTCCCCTACTTTTATACCCATCCACGTCCATACACAAGACTTTCCTCACAACTTTTTCTTCATTCCTTCGCATCACATGCCCATACCACGGTAACCGATTTCTACACCACTTTTCAGTTAGCGGTCCCACTTTCAGACTTCCTCTTATATACTCATTCTTAATTATATCCATGCGCGTAACACCACACATCGCTCTTCGTCGTCATCACGGAGATATTAATATTATCATAATCATAACCATTTATTTGCAGTAAGTTGTCACTATATTTTTACCTTCTTGCTTAAATTCCACCTGCGTAAAAGTTAATTGAAAGGATAGACTACGAATGAGTGCTAAAACTTTACCATTGTTAAGTTTACAGTGACAGTCTGCTAAACTCGTTCTCAAATATGAAGCTCTTGACGAAAGTGTAATAAAGAGTTATATTAAAATTTCGACAAAGATAAATTTATATAAAGTTGATGAAAGCGTCTTTAACTTTACATATTAAGTATTATTCGTATACAATGTAATCTAGGTTGCCTGTGAACGATTGCTTTATTAATAAAATGATGAATTTAACACGTTAAAATGTGATTTTGGTAGATATTAATTGTATTGTTGTTTTGGTTTTAAACAAGATCATCATTATCTTCATCATCATATAATACGAAAGACGTCTACTGATGGTCATAGGCCTCTCCCAAGTGTCGCCACAACAACCGGTCCTGAGTGTCTGGGATTCATCGGATTTCCGTGACCCTCACCAGCTTATAGGTCTACCTTGTTGCCGTGAGTTGATTTTGAATAATAGTTTGATATTTATTAAGTGGTGGACAGTGGTGGACATCCCACGCACGCGCAAAAAGCGTTTTGGGAATTCATTTTAATTATTCCATTCTGTGCGTACAGCTAAGGAGTGGAACTCCCTGCCAGAGTCTGTGTTTCCTGATAGCTACAACCTGGGTGTCTTTAAGTCGAGAGTGAATAGGTTACTTCTAGGCAAGCGTGCTCTATCTTCGATCGCATCATTCTACTTACTTACTTACCTATTCCACTATCACGACCAGCAAGCGTGATTATCAATATTGGTGTCAATTCCGTAGGTATATGAAATGGCTTTTGCTCAGCATGAGGATAGCAACAGGATAGTCTTGTTTTATTAACTCTTTGCGCGTCTAACGAACACATGGTGGGCGACACAATAAAAATCTATTGTGTCTGCTAATTGGACGCGCCACGCACGTCCCGCACGCGCCGCACGCCTAGATTGCAGACAATAGATTTTAAGTTATTTACGGCCCATGCGCTGTCCGCCAGACACGCAAGAGTTTGGGAGTAAAATTCAAATAATCAAAGTGTTTTGTAATCAAATCACCTTTAGTTTCAAGTATAAACGAAAACTTATTATTAGTTGTTTTCTTTACCCAAATTTGTTGATAAAAACCAATTACAAAGCTCGCCTTTAGAAGCAAATATGTCATAGAAATGTGAAAATTTTTGCACTTTAATCTACGACAACCCAGTATAGTCGAATGAAATTGAAATGCTTACTTTAATTTCACTTGTATATAACGCAATTTGTTCTAAAAGTATTAAGAGCAAGCTAAATTTAGGTCTAAAGGTTGCTTGGGCTGTGCTCACAAAGCAGGTAAATGAATTGCGATTTTGAATAGAACGTAACGAGATTTTTTAAATACAAACATTTTTACTTGCGTTTCAAAGTCATGTGAACTTAGAATATCAATACCTACATAATTATGTACATGGATGAATGTCATAAGACTTACTCGCTTACAAAATATTATTTTTTAACATGGCCCTTGACAACATAGCGTGATTTTTTTTAAATAGGTGATCAGAAAAAAAAATTAACCCAATTATAGGGTAATTGATATTGTCGTTTTAATAAACTGCACTTTTCGAACTTAAATATAAAGTTTAATTGAGCATTTATTCCAAGTAGATCAGAAGTTCATATCAAATGACCCGTTTTTTAGGGTTCCGTACCTAAAGGGTAAAACGGGACCCTATTACTGAGACTCCGCTGTCCGTACGTCTGTCCGTCTGTCACCAGGGTGTATCTCATGAACCGTGATAGTTAATACAGTTGAAATTTTCACAGATGATGTATTTCTGTTGCCGCTGTAACAACAAATCGTTTTTAAAGATAATGGTACGGAACCCTTCGTGCGCGAGGCAGACTCGCACTTGGCCGGTTTTTTTTAAACGGCTATCTTGTAGATAAAGACCTAATATAACTTCAGCAGGTTTTGGCATAACCACAGTAATAACTAACCCGTGCCTGCGGACGACGAACAGTGGGTAGCTCGCCGTCCGATCAGCACCATGCCCGTGAGTCAACGGCGCGTAGTGTTCCACGCGCGCCTCAAAGAGATGATTGTGAGCCACCACTGACGGGGCCCATCGTGGCCGGTGCCCGCATGCCTAGGGGTAGCGGATAAATTCTGAAAATGAGTTACCGCACCCCTGGGCACTCAGGCAGGGAAGGAACATGGGTGGGTTTTAGTCAGTAAGAGACTGACACCCGCTCCACCCAGAGCGAGTGAAGTCATTGGATGATTTCCCACCCCCCCAAAAAAAAACCGTAATCAATAAGTAGTATCTAAACACTAGTAGTAAAAGACTATGTATCTAAAAATAATTGAAGAATAAATTAATATACATCGTTTTTAACCGACTTCGAAAAAGGAGGAGGTTATCAATTCGGATGTTTGTATTTTTTTTTTTTTTTTTTTTATCTATGTTCGGGCTTAACTCCGTCATATATTGACGGATTTGCAGAATTCGATTCTTTTGTTCGAAAGGGGTTTATTCCGAAATGGTCCCACTTAAATTTCAAAAAAATCTGATGATGGGTTTCGGAGACAGACAACGGAACTCTTCAAAAATTTACAGCAAATCAACCGCGATTGCTGCTATCGTATGTCTATGAATTGTTAACACAGTTTAATTGGGAACCACAACTAAAAAGTGAAAAATAAAAAACTTTTTTACAAAAAAATAGAACCGACTTCCAAAAAAAAGTGCAAAATAACTTTAATTTCGGAAGTCGGTGTCAAAAAACGAAGACACAAAACAGGAACACCGACTGCCGAAATTAAAGTTATTTTGCACTTTTTTTTGGAAGTCGGTTCTATTTTTTTGTAAAAAAGTTTTTTTTGACTAACACTAAGCTGGAGTGTGCTAGGTTACAAATGGCGGGCAATTTAATGTAATCCTTATTTTTCTATTTTACCAGACAGATGTGTTGCTGGGGAGTTTGTTGGCTACTTCTTCTTCACAGCTAAAACACTAGGAAGTGGCGACGGGCGGGCGTTTTTGGAGACTGTCTTTATGTAGAACTTTGACGTTCAAAAAGTGCTGGCTCTCAGCCTAATTTGAATAAATGACTTTTGTATTTGATTTTGCTGCAGGGAAACGGTTCTCTTTGGTCTCCATCTTCAAAGATTAAATTAATTATAAGGAAATTAAGTTCGAATCTCTTGGAAAACAAATTACTTCTGATTTTTTTGTACTATCAATAAGTAGAACGGTTTTCTGTACAAAGTTATTTATCAGCTGATCAAAATTAGTTTTTGAGAATTGACTGTCTTCCTTAAGGAAATGTTTCCATAGGCAAAAGTTTTTAGAGTTTTAAATATATATTTTAACGGATCGGCGCGGCGCGGTTTGCGGTTATGACAGAACAAATTGCAATGGTGACAATCAGTGTTGCCAACTTGCGGGATGCTCCTCTGGTTGGCGCGTGCGTTGGCATTTCTTCCTCCCTCTGCTGTATGGGAATGTGATAGGAGAGATAGGGATGCATGGTCAGTTCAATCCGTGATCAAATAAGAAATGGGATGCGTTCGGAAATATGATAGTAAAATTTACATAACTAAAACTTACGCGAGCACAGTTTTTAAAATATGACAACAACTTTTTGTTACAACCTGGAGATATAGCAAATTCATTATGGCATTGTTTTTAACCGACTTCAAAAAGAAAGAGTTTATCAATTCGGATTTTTATAAATATATTTTTGTTTTATGTATGTTCGGGCATAAGTCCGTCATATATCGACGGATTTGCCAAATTCGTTTTATGTTCGAAAGGTAGTTTTATTCCAAAATGGTTCCATTTAAATTTCATATAGATTTGATGATCGGTTTCGGTAACAGACAATGGAACTCTTCAAAAATTGACAGTAAATCAACCGCGATTGCTGCGATCGTATCTCTATGAATATGGTTAATACAATTTAATGGAGAACCACAACTAAAAAGTGAAAAATATAAAACTTTTATAGAAAAAAATGGAACCGACTTCCAAAAAAAGTGCCAATAACTTTAATTTCCGAAGTTAGTGTCAAAAAACGAAGACACAAAACCAGAAATACCGACTTCCGAAATTAAAGTTATTTGCACTTTTTTTGGAAGTCGGTTCCATTTTTTGTAAAAAAGTTTTTTTATTATTATCGTTAGTGTCCCACTGCAGGGTCTTCCAGGTAATCTATTCTTGCGCTACCTGAAACCAGCTTTCGTGTTGCCCGTCCAAATCGTCTTGCTACGGCTTTCTGGGCCGGCCTCGGCGACGCCGTCCATCCTCTGGGACCCATTACGTGGAAACTTGAAATGCTTATTAATTTTTACTTATGACTAGTTTATTCTCTAATTTACTTTGGATACACTTGGCTAGTTTTAGTCTCAACTTTAATACACTTGGGAACAGGGCGTCAATTTAGGGTGGTAGCGGGCGAGCGTTAACTGAATGTCAACGACAGCACTCATGAATCGAGTTAGGAGGTTTAATGTTCACCCATCAACCCGCACTAGACAAGCTTTAATCCTCCACATTTTTATATGACGAAGAAAAATAAAAGCAGGCCCCAATTTAAGGGTGCAGTGTCTACAGGACGCAATGGAAAGGTGTGGTCATATTTTAAAAACCGGTTCTGCCCATGGTAATGAACCACTTCCTCTAAGAAAAATAGATATTTCCCAAAAAAAATTGGACTTTCCATACAAAGTTATCATCAGCTGATCAATATTTGTATGGGAGGTAAAAAAAAACATTTGAGAATTTCCTCAGGTTTTCTTAAAGAAACTTTTTCATATCGATGAGCAGATGCAGTTCTTAAAATATGACCATACCTTTCCGTTGCACCCTGTATAATGGTGCCGCTGCTGACGACGGCGGGTAGGGGCAATCTAAGGGGTGGTGGTTTGCTGGGGGTGATGGGTCGCGGGAGTAACCTAAGGGGTGGTGGTTGGCTGGGGGTGTTGGGTCGCGGGAGTGTTTGGAACGCACAGGCAACTGAAGACTGCCTAGGGGTTGAGGATAAATTCGAAAGAGTTACCCCTCGCCCCTGGGCACTCAGGCAGGGAAGGAACAGGGGTGGGTTTTAGTCAGTAAGAGTCTGACATGCCCCCCCGCTCCACCCAGAGCGGGAGAAGTTATTGGATGATTTCCCACCCACCCATAAAAATAAAAGCAACTGAAGGAACACTGGTAGGTTTTTAGTCTTTTTAGTAGTGGTTTTAGTGGTGATGTTAGATAATAACTTCCCACCCTTAAAAAAAGGGGCTAGGACTGTTAAAAATCCTCAGGCAACCTTCCGTCATACGACCCAGGTACAGCACAAATCGGTCAATAGGGAAAAATGAGTCAAAAAGTCTAAGAAACTCAATCTTTGGACTAAAATATTCTCAACTCAGTCATGTTTGCTCAATTTCTATCAAGTTAGAAGATGCTCGCTCCCCTTTAGCACACACACATTATTTTTCAAGGTTCTCTGTCATTTACGGCAGCGGTATAAGAGCTTAGTATACAAGTTTATAGAAAAAAGGGTTACAATCATTGATTCAGATCACGTAGTCTAAACGTGGTAACCGGGTAATTTAATGGGTACTTGGATGAAAATTTGGCTGTTATATGAGTCAAGTTTGGCCGTTCGATAGATTGGCAATATTGTAATTATAATTTAAAGAATAGAAACAGTACTGTCATTCAATGTGGCAATGCTGCCAGCGTTCTGGGCAGTTTTCCCATTGACAGCGATGTGGTAAAATTTTTTATGCACATACAGGCTCCCTTTTTTATGCTGCTTGTATATATTTTATTTATTATATTTTAGCTTGTACACTTACATACTTGTTGAATAATTAATATATACTAATTTGGATACATAAGGATCGAGGTATGTTTGAAATTTTTAAATGATGGCGCTGGTGTATCTTCTCACCTAGAGCAGTGGTGGTCCAGTACATAAAATCGTTTCCTTCTATTTAAAATAATTTTTCCTTCTAGGAAGTCTGAAAGTGGCACCGCTGCCGCTGACTGAAAAGTTGTGTGGAAATCGGTTGTCGTGGTATGGGCATGTGATGCGGAGGAATGAAGAAAATGTCGTGAGGAAAGTCTTGTGTATGGATGTGGATGGCTATAAGAGTAGGGGAAGGCCAAAGAAACGATGGTTGGACTGTGTGAAAGAGGATATGGGTAAAAAGGGGGTTACTACAGAGATGACGACTAATAGAGGAGTATGGAAGAAAAAGACATGTTGCGCCGACCCCAAATAAATTGGGATAGGGGCAGGAGAATGATGACTAAATGTATGAGAAAATTAATTTTCTTCGTGAATTATTCCGATTTTTTAGTAGTTATTCTGCTATTTTGGGGCATAGACCAATGCAACCAATCAAAAATCATTAAAATCGGTCCAGCCGTTCTTGAGCTATAAATGATGTAACTAACCCGATTTATTATGTATATAAGGTGTTAAAAAATTAAATCTCAAATCTTTAAGGAGTGTAACTTTATTCAGTTCGATGGTCCAAAGCACTCCTTAAAGTTTCGAGAGTTAATTTTTTAACACCGTATATAGATTTGCATGGCGGTATGTTTGAATATTTAAATGTTTTTGTTAATGTATTGATAGTGATTATTTTAACTGGTGCGCCAAAAATTACTTTAAATAAAGTATCCCATGACAAGGAACAAATGTGGCGAATATTCTTACTCAATATGATAGAAGACGCATACGTTATGAACTCGCACAGAACAAAGGTCATATCGAATGCATGATGTCGTGCCAAGATCTGCTAGCTTCCGAAGAAAACAGCTCAAAGTAAAGCATGAATATTTTCAAGAATGAAATATTCTTACTTTTCCGAATACAAAAACAAAATATGTACTTATCACTAAGAGCATTGTATCTGAAAGCAAAAGAAAATTAAGAATAACCCGAACGGTTGAGTAAATGTGAAACTTAGATTTACGACCGTATTCATAGTCGTTACAATCGTTACGGGACGTCAGAAGCCCGAGAGTCTGGCAACCAGTCTTACCAAGTGGTATCGTATTACCCAGTAACTGGGTTGTGGAGGTCAGATAGGCAGTCGCTCCATGTAAAATACTGGTATTCAGCTGCACCCGGTTAGACTGGAAGCCGACCCCAAGATAGTTGGGAAAAAGCTAGGAAGATGATTGATTCATATTCGTTACAATTAATTAATCATTAGCTTCTGCTAGCGGCTGCGTCCACCTGGAATTAGTACTTACCCTATTTCAAATGAAAAGAAAGAAAGAAAGAAAAAATATTTATTTTGCACAGATTACAAACGCACATGAATTTACAAAAGCCTAGTATCCAAGCAAAAATAAAATAAAACTAAACTAATTGACTAATGCTTAGTGATCTCGTTTCTGGTGCAGTGCACCACTACGCGCCTTCATAAATGGTCCTATCTGCTTTTCCAAACTAAATTCTATCTCTGCGCCAAATTTAATCCAGATCAGTTCAGCCGTTTTGTCGTGATTGAGTAGATAACAAACATCCATCCAAACTTTCGCATTAATTATATTACTAGCTTCCGTATTAGGATTTAGTGTTGGCATTTGGTTGGGCCAACAATAAATGCTATAATTTTATTGTTTGCCCAACAATAAATTAGGGTTCTGCCAGTGGCTTTGCCCGCATGGTAAAAAGTAGCCTATGTTTTAATTCAGGTCAATAATAATAAAATAATAATAATGTTTATTTTATCTCAACAAAATGACATAATAATGCTAGCTATCTATGTTGACAAATAGTTTGGCAAAACAAATTGTAATTTGTGGGAGATCTGTAGTCTGAACTAAGCCTAGGCCTTTATTTTAGAGCTCCAGGCCCCCATCACATCCTAATAGTAAAGATTATCAACGTTTAAACAGAGTGATAGTGAATGTGAGGTGTGTGTTTGTGTACGTGCGTGTGTATGTGTATAATATTTATAAATAAATAGAGAAAGAAAGAAAGAATAATGAAAAATTGTAAAGTTATAATCTATTTGTGTGCAAAATTTCATCAATATCCCTTCAGATGTTTTTGCGTGATTGATACACAAATATACAAACTTTCGCATTTATAATATTAGTAGAATTAGGATAGTAGGAAGTAGGATTAACTTTAGCTGGCCAGCACTATACTTATTTTACATGACTGTCTACTCAATTCAAATGTTTTCAATAACATTAAATAAATATTTTATTAACAACAAAACTTTTGCGAGCGCAATAAGTTACCTATACATTTCCTATTAAAATTATAATTTAATGATGTTAATAATGTACAAACAATAGAAAATATAGAAACGTATCTGTCGTTATGTAGATATTGTTAAGATATGTAAATATTACCTACCTGAAACCCGAAATTCAGTTTTTGTCCATTTGGCAACAGTACGTACAGACTCTACCGCCTTGCTGACAGGCGTAAGTTATTGAAACAATCGAAATCTATGAAATATTGAAAACTATTTCCAATTTGTTTCTGTAAGCGCCTTTTCTTGTTCGGCTAGGAATAGACATTTTATAAACAAAGCTTCTCCGAAGCCTTTATAAAAAGTTGTGTGATCATTTATTTCTTTTTTACGGTCTGCTGGTAGTGATTTATATGCTGAAAGGGACTGAATAACATTGTGATTATAATCAAATATTGCATCATTCTTGAATTATAAGAGTTCTGCACACTACACCGTATCATACAATAACAGTGCTTAATATGTTTTTATGTATAACTTTGACATCCAAAAAGGCTGGCTCTCAGCCTAGTTTGATTAAATGACTTTATATTTTGAATTGACCATCGATATAACTAAGCGTTTAGATTTCTCTGACTCCTTAGTTATCTATAATGAATCTACTAAAAGATTAACAATTAAATATATATGTGGCTGTGTATGTGTGTGTCTCCATCATCTTACCCCGGGCACCACAAAGATCAAAATCAAAATAACTTTTCAGTACATAGCGTACGAAGCAGTTCATAGAAAGGTCGCCATTAGCGGTTACTAATATTATAAATGCGAAAGTTTGCTTTTGTATGTTTGTGTTTCAATCACGCAAAAACAACTGAACGGATTTGTATGAAATTTTACACACACACCCGTACCAATGCTCACCCTTACGAAAGCGTTCCGTCAACGATCAACACCGTCGCGAGTCATACACTGCCGGTGCCGATACGCTCTGTGCATGGCACGCAACGGTATCGATCGGTGACGGAATGATCTAGTAGGCATAGTCTCATAGTTTTCAATACAAAGAAAATATTTTTGGTACATACGTTTCTTGCACGGTAACATGATATGATCATGATATGGTATGGTGTAGTGAACAGACTCCTTCATAGTAAATTGGTTTAAATTCTGCATTTTTTTCAAAGCAAAAATCTGTTTAACTTGCTATATTCTAAAATCCCTTTATTAGATACTACAGGGCCTAATTCTATTTAAAACTTTAAATTTAAATACCCAATTTATCAGAGCTAGCATCTCTAATATTCTAATAAAAAGAATCCAGGCCGTGTTGTCAGGCCCCTATTATTTATCCCCTATAAAAACGCACATAATTTCAGTAAAAAAGATATAATGTACACAGCGTTAGTGAAGGGTGAATGTTGTTTCAGTGTCATAAATCCTGAAGGAAGGCTCAATATCAGATTACAACAGCTTCACATAATAAAGACCTTTACTTAAGAAAACATTTGGGCATGTGTCTTTTATTTTCAAGCAAAATTGAAATAGAAAATGCCTCTGAAAAGAATTCCAGACAATAGACCCCTTTTCAATAACGATCTTTAAGTTTTTCTGCAATTCATATTCAGGCTCAGATGTAATTTTATTTGAATAGTGGGACCAACGCGTGCTGCATTACTGATACGCCTATTTAATTTAACTGGAGGACTTGTAGGTGATAAGTTTCGTGTTTTTTGGGACAAATCAAAGGTGTTCGGGCGCCTCCGACCACTCGGCAATCTTCGGCTGCGGTCGCGGACAGCGGAGGGAGCGAGAGGTGCGGCGTGCGGGACGCGGACAGCCAAGACACTTCGCCACCGATCTCCGACGACGGCTCGCGCGCACACTCCATACGCTTACCAACGTCTTTATTATTGTACCTATCTGGATTATATTATTTTAAGTTACAGTCCACTGCTTTTTAGTTTTAGTCCTTAGTTAGGTCCCTAACAAATGGTCCTTCGAGCCGGATCTATATAAATTCAGATTACAAATAAAATGCTTATTTTTTAGCTGTGTTAAATTCAAAGATCACGAGATAATGACATTGACTTTGACTTTCAATTTCAGGGTCATCTTGTTTGACAAGTGCCTGTAGACGGCGAGTAATGGGTAACTCGCCGTCCAATCAGCACTAGGCCCGTGAGTCGACGGCGCGTAGTGTTCCACGCGCGCCTCAAAAAGATGTCAGCCACCACTGACGGGCCCATCATGGCCGATGCCTGAATGCCAAGGGGTAGCGGATAAATTCGTAACAGAGTAACCGCTCCCCTGGGCACTCAGGCAAGGAAAGAACAGGGTTGGATTTCCGTTAGTAAGAGTCTGACACACCATCCCACTCCACCCAGAGCGGGAGAAGTCATAGGATGCCCCAAAAAAATTATTAAAAAAGGTCCACCTTTTTGTTTCGTTGAAAAAACATAAAATATTACAACTTTCTCTAATCCATCCATAGTTATAAAACCCTCTGTCTAATAACCAACATTCTCGCCACCAAAACTTAAAAATTCTTTCGAAAAATTCCGCTAAATAGGGCACCGTGCCTAGCCCACATATTTCGTAATAATCTCATCTTTCATACATTGTGGCTGCGAGGTTGGCGGCCATGCTATTAGCGAAATATAAAAGGTGGTCCGGATTCTGTAGCGAAGGTTTAGAAAGCGGCCATGGGTCGTTAACCGAAGTATAGCTGCAGCAATTTTGTAAGAACATGCAAAGTGCATATGGTTGTTTTCTAGCGAATGGTCGCAGTTTTATGCATAGTTGCGGGAGTTTCAGGTTTTTTTTGTTGGTTTTTCAAATGTAAAGTGTATTTTAACTGAAGAATGGAAGTGTAGTGCCTCTGTCTAGAACATGAACTACTTGTTGAGGTGCCCCAAGTGACCAAACTGCAATTTTGAGGACCTTATGAACACCCAGTGGTGTAAGTAGCTTAAGAATTCTGTTATCAAAATGGCCACCAACTGGGCCCCAATTTTCTAAAATGATAACCGTCAACTTCAAAAATAGGACATCAAAAGAAGAAACAAGATTCAAAATGTTTACAACAATAATTATTGAAGATTTAATGGACAAGATAGTTTTTCTGCTGTCGGTTCAAATACCTATAACTCGTAATTTTGTTTCGTACTTCAGTAGAATAGACATCATGTCGTAGTGACAGTTTTTACTACACACAGAAGCCATTTTCGCCAGGGAAATGTATTTGACCCTGTTTGTGCAACGGCCTATGTCATTATAATGGAACTAATGTTCGAGACGCGCAGAAGATTCTAGTTCAACAGAGCAGTTTCCGTCTTCTTGCTTCCAGCGCCTCTTCAATACCAACACACAACTTGAGAAATACAATTTCTCGAAGAGACTTTCAAGTTATCGGTGGTTAAAACACAATTATTCAACTTTACGAGTATCTTGCTTCTGACAGATTCATTGAACGTGTCACCCGACGTTAAGAGACTTTTTTTCGGGTTTTAGGTTTGTATAATTTACTGACGATTCTTAGCGATGGATGGGCTGTCATTGAAGAAAGATCCGTGAAAGCGTCTTTACCTTTATTCTGGAAGAAAAAGGTCAAGAGATATATTAACAGCTGTTTTTTTTGGATAAGATTTACTATTCAGAATACCAATCCTACCAGTGGTGCCTACTCTGAAGTTTATTTTGAATTATTTGTTGGTTGTGTTTGTAACACAACATACAAATCATACGAAAAATCAGTGACAGTTAATTTCCTAATAATACTCACTTTACTTTAAGTCAGAGTAAATCAATAAGCTCTTGTGTTCGGACACCAAGCGCTCCAAATTATCATTACAATGTAACTACATACCAACTTCTTTGTTCAATACTAAGATAGTTCGCATTTCTTCAAACAAACATACCCTATTGTCACAAGTCGAAGGAAAACACGAAAATATTTGTACAGACTTTAAAATGTGAATTGTGTTTACATTTGCCGCTTTTGTAAATAGTATTGTCGCAATGCAGTAATTCTTTCTACATCCGACGTAACCAAACAATTCAGGAATATGGACTTATCAAGAAACGAGTCAGTTTCAAATTCCGGTGTAAACGTTTGAAACTCATTCTGCAATTTGTTAGTTATTGTGGAAAACGTGGAAGTTTATAAACTACTTATATCTTGTCTCGGGGTTAATGTTGAAGTTCATTTTCTTTTAGCGTGGTAGTCTACTAATAAAACGGAACGTTTTGTAATTTTAGTTGAGGATTACAGCACACCGGGTAGAAATAAGCTAGCATTTCTTACTGTTGGGCTTATAAAAAACTATTACGAAATATAAGCTGCTTGGATAGAAAATGGTGTTTTGTGTGCGAGAGAAACCTTATCTTTTTGCTACATTTAACTTTGATGAATTATGTAAACAATAATCCTATAAATGAAGTTGTGATGACTTATTCATCATCATTATTCTTCTTCGACTTCCGCTGATGAATATAGGCCTCACCCAAGTTTCGCCACAATGATCGATACTATGCGATATGCATGTATCGGCTACCCGCTATAAAAAAAATACAGAAAGTAGTTCTTTACTTATAGATAGCAGGGAAACCTATAAGGAAATAATTAAAAAAAAAATGAAAAATATGTGATTTGTTCGGAAACCTTAGCGCGCGAGTGCGACTCGCTCTTGGCCGGTTTTTTAGGTATAACTGAGTGTTTTTTCAGAAAATATTGCAGATAGAAATATTGTACGTATCATTTCCGTCTTCGATCTCATTAGCCCATGTGTCTGTCAGGCTACCGTTTTTTTTTTTTTTGGGGGGTGGGAAATCATGCTATGACTTCTTCCGCTCTAGGGTGGAGCGGAAGGGCGTGTCAGACTCTTACTGACTAAAACCCACCCCTGTTCCTCCCTGCCTCGAGTGCCCAGGGGCGAGGTAACTCTTTCGAATTTATCCTCCACCCCCGGGCAGGCATCGGCCGTGGCAGGCCCCGTCCCTTTGCTGACAACTCTTTGAGGCGCGCGTGGAACACTACGCGCCGTCGACTCTCGGGCCTGGTGCTGATCGGACGGCGAGTTACCCACTACTCGCCGTCCGCAGGCCCGGGTGTCAGGCTACCGTTAGCTATATATTTTAACGTAGATAACAATCATACAGTTGTAAGCCAAAAAATACTTACGATTTCTTCTCAAGCGCACATCAACATACACGGCATATGTTTTCTTTCCTGCGTTTCCCAAACAAACAAACTCCTTTCATCATAATATCAGTATGCATTTCTTTATTTATCTAGTTCACCATGTTAGTGTAATGAGGTTAAATATTGTGATATTTTTCCTACTAACCTTTCCCCTTTTGCGGACGCCTTCCCTGAACTATGTATGTGAGTTTTTCTTCAACAAATTCTTCATGTTTGCACTTCTGTAGTTGTGAAACCATAAAACACATTCACCTACATGTAAAGGACAAAGTTATTCGATTTATGGATTGCAATAGTGCTGGCTGAAATTCGTTTGATTTTCGTTTTAAGTGATTTATTTTAACTTTTGTTTAACTTGTGGTCACTGAGGTCACCTCTATTGTTTTAATAACTTTAGATGAAGTTGAAACAAGTTTGGTTTTATTTCTAACATTGGACTGGAACGATTGCTAGCACTGCTTGTGCCATCGTTTTTAGTTAGTTGAAAAACCAAGGACGAGCTCTTTTTATCACAACTAGGTAGATACATAAATTAAGTCAGTTGTCTTCTGAAAAGTTGCTTACTCGTCAACTATTATTTTGGTTTTGACAAGTAATTTCTAAGTAGATTTTCCCATTTCTTGCATTTAAGCGTAGAAAACCTAGGTATACATGGTCACATAAACGTCAGCACGAGCATCAATGTTCTTCCTACTACATATTTGAATCTCTCGAATGACCATGCATTTCCCCACACCTGCGCTCCATGACCTAATCTTCCACCCTATTATTTCCTCCGTTATCTGTTTCCCCAGCCACGGCTGATAAGCAGCTGATCCCTTCTATATTTTCCTTTAATTCCCGCTCGCTGGAAACAACACTGGCCCGGATTATATTTATTTTTCTCCAATCCCCGAGAGCCCAGTGTTTTATTTATTGCTTTCATTTCACCTCGATCGTGTTTTAAATTACTCGTGTGATTGTCAGTTAATTTGTGTACTTCTGTTTTTAAATGTTCTAATAAAGGGTAATTTACAGTTGCCTGTGACGGGTAATGAGAATGTAAACATGAATTCATTGAAGGTTGAATTTTTTCGAAAGTAGCTCCAGAAATCTAAATATAATGTATGGTTTTTTTTTGTTAACTTATCATTAAAGTTTGAATTTTTCGGCTACTATTGTATCTACAGGCAGGTATTATCAGTTAATTGTCAATTTAATACCGTAGAGTTTCCCCGTAGATTATCCTATCATAAGTTTGTATACCAGTGGCATAGTCTCATATTTACTTTGGGTTCCATAGCAATGATTCAAAGAAGATACTACTGTACCTACATTTCTCACACACGGTCCGTATGTATCTACTCATATCTATTTCCAAGAAATAATAAATCCGACTCGGTTCCAACCGCAATCTGGCTCAAAAGATCTTCAGAAATATCATTAGCAATAAAGCTAGCTTTGAAATATATACAAGACATATAATAAACATCAGTTCCCGACATCTGTTACTCCGGTCCGCTATCCTTAATTAAAATTAAAACAGAATTACGAGCTATACGCGACCTCAATATTTAATTAATTTTAATATTGCCCTTTAAACACCGTTTTTGGGTTTCATTTTGTTCTAAGAATTATTTGGGGTGGAAAAGTTTTTGACTGTGTTAGCTGTGAAGAGATAGCTATTCTCTTGTGGTTTTATTATTGTGTTCTTGTGCTTACAGCCGAATCTCAAGCAAGATATCTTAGTCAACCACTTCTTCTTCTTGGTCGTGTCATTCTTGTCAGAGTGGTTGTGATCATCACATAGTGACTTCTGCAGAAGCCGATGAGATTCGTCCTAATACAGAAGGATTGGGACGAATCTCATCGGCTTCTGCAGAAGTCGACGATGTTGGGCAGCAAAGAGAAGTGAAGAATCACTTCTCTTTGCTGCCCAACATCGTGTAAGGGAGTGCCTAAAGCAGACTTATTTGATCGGTCCATCTCAAAGGTGACCTTCCTCGCGGTTAGTGGAAGGCACTAGAGTTAGTGCCTTCCACTTTTCTCTGCACGAAAAACCCTCTCCCCCTAGTTGTCTGGATTAGTGTAACTCCTTAATTGTTGTGTATTTTTTTTCAAGCCAACGGTTAACCTTTTAGATAATTTGGGCCAAGGAGATGACCATATTGTGTTAAGAAGCGTCAGTGGTTTTCACCACATCATCAATAGTGCATGTGGTCTGGACAGGGGCATCGCACTTACATTGGGTGTCACTATGATCTATATTTATTTATTTGTATGGATCACCAATAAATAATACACAAATACAATTCAAATCCAAATAATACAAGGCAGTGAAGTCACGTGTACTCCTTCAGTTATAGGAGACCATAGCATGCACATAATATAACTAGGTACAAAAATATATAAAACAATAATATACAACAGCATTTAATGTTCCTCTGATATCTTTTTGAGTTAGTGAGTCATCATCATCATTCCAGTCGAAAGACGTCCACTGCTGGACATAGGGCTCACCCAAACGTCTCCACAGCGACCGGTCGTGTGTGTCTCGCATTCAGCGGATAATAATTTACTATCCACTACGACTTGACTTTTTTTGTAATAGTAGATTTATGAAAATGTACTATGTATGCTGAAATTCAATAAGAAATGGCACTCCAGTTTACATTGATGGGAGAAACGATTGAAGTTCGTATTCGCATCGTGTGCAAGTGGCGTATGAGCTGATTACAGGATTAGTTGGATGGATGAACAACGTACAGGTGAATGCAGAAGCTGTTCCATTAAAAAGATTAGTAAAGAAGGCTAGCTCCATACAACGAGATGAAAACAGGCGGACGCACAAATAGACGCGTACGTATGGTGCAGCGCTGATACAAAAAAAAAAACAGTGGCACTCTGGGAGTGCCCACAGAAATGAAAACTTGAACAAAAATGCCCAACGCGCCTCGTGATCGGTCGTCGTAGCACTCTTGTAGCAAATTGTGTAGCGATCTATTCGAGATATAAAATCATAAATATCTCGAAAACTGTAAGTCCAAACCCAAAAATAATCAAAAATTGGGCTCCGTTTATAAAACCCCTAAAAAGATCCATAAGATCTAAATTAATAAAAAAAAGTGTGGCACTCCGGGAGTCGGCACTCCCGGAGTGCCACACCTTTTGTTCAAGTTTTCCCTTCTGTCGGCACACAAGGAAAAACTTGAACAAAAATGCCCAACGCACCTAAAGGAGTTTTCACTTAAATCCGCTACGAGTGCTACGACACGTAGCGGTGTCGGTGAAGGTGACGCGCAATGACGGTATCGCTCGAGTTCAATTGTTTTTTCCCATCTCAAAAATGCCCAACGCGCCTAAAGTAGTTTAAACTTCAAAAATGCCAGTCGCAAGTGCGCTTGCACTCGCTGTACTTAGACGCGTGTCTATCTGTACGTGCGTTTATTTTTGCTCGTTCTACGGACCCGACCTTCTTTCCTATCTACTCTGTGGTTAAAGGCAGCTTTGCTATGAAAATCTGGTAACGCTAAGTGTTGCATACGTAAGACGGTGTTCGCTGTATCATGGATGAAGTGCATCCGAGTGTTATAACCGTAGGTTATGTTATGCATAATATTGCAAACAATAATTCGATGATCTAACAGGATGTTTTGGTAGTAGTAGCTATTACATGAGTGTGGGTACTAGTGGTGTGCGATCCTAGTTTTACTGTCATCATCATCAACAAATATAGCCACGTTGTCCACTGCTGGAGATAGGCCTGTCCAACTATTACTAGTCACCTACGAAGATTATCGTTCCACCTTGCCTTATGGTATTTTAAACTTATATTTAGCCGCCAAACTGTATTGATTTCTTTTTGGGTGAATAACTCGAATAAAATTCAAAATATGTACAAACCAACATGGACAAAAACAATACTATAAACAATATTCTCAAATTCCAACACTTTTGGAACCTATGTTTCGTTTCGATAGTCCCTAATTATACAGGGTGAGAAGACACATCATAAAGCCGTTAACTACGCATAATGTGCGTCTAACAAAGTAGCTTTGCACAAACATTATTGCTAGGAAACGACTTATTTTTAGGTATGAAAAAAGAAACTACTTTTATTGCGCGCAATGTAACGCCAACCCAGGCAAGTAGAGTTAAGCCTTCTTTGCTCTAAGCCACGTAGGTAGTTGTCGGATACGTTTGATAATCAATGCATTTTTGTAACTGCAAATGCGTAATTTAGTTTCGAGAAAAATAAATCAAAAATTCAGGTAATATTTGGTTGAAAAATGTTTAATAATAACACTTAGAATAAAATTAATTTTCGTAAAAAAGTAAAACAAAAATTGCAACTTTGACCTTCAATATCTCCAGAACACTGGTTCAAAGTCGCAATGTTTTTTTTTTCCACTAGTCCATACCTGTGAATCCACTGGGATTCCCAAGTATGGACTAGTGTAAAAAAAAAAATAGATAATGGGTAGAATATGTGGCTTTTTGGATTCCCAGGTATGGACTAGTGAAAAAAAAAATATAGATAATGGGTAGAATATGTGGTTTTCGGCTTCGGAAACTATCTTTATTTTATTCTTTTACACCCCGTATTTTTTATTTATATAATTTTTTTTTTTAATATATAATAATATTAGGTGTATCTATTATATACAGGGTGTAAGGTACATGAACGCACATACGTGTTCCAGTCATTCAGTACATGATTCTGGACCTTTTATTTCTTTAGCATTTCGCCGACGACGAATTTTTGTTTATTGTTAGTTCCGTGTTTACGTTCATCGCAAACGGATGTGCAGTTGGTAGCGAATTTAGCTTGTTATCGTAAAGTTATCAAAAACAAGTTATTTTATGTGTTTGTTAGTATGTGTGTTTTTTGTTTTGCTTGCTGAATGTGTGCTTGTTGTGTGCGAGAGTGTTTTTAAACAACATCTCAGTGCCCAGGAAAATGCTCATGCATGAAGCATGTAGGAGCCTCGGGATCGTAAGAAATGAACGAACTTTAAGGTGAGTTTGTTAAGTACACGGTTAATAACTGCATCCCTGACAGAGGTGTTCGTGGTTGGCGAGTGGCAGACCTGCACGTACCTACGAAATTTCAAAATTAAAAATCACCAAGGTCACTTTTGTAGGGACGCGATTGGCGACCGCAGGCGCTTTATACTACATTCCTGGAGCGCAATGTAGGTACTTACAAGCTTCTTTATTATTAATAAAATAAAATAAAATAAAAAGCCTTTTATTCCGTGCAACATAACAACAATAATCACAGTACTTTTACTTTGAAAAAAAAAAAAAAATTTTTTTTAAATGTTTTTTCTTTCTTTATATTTATCTATCCTAATCTTTATCTAACCTTATCTTCAGTATTCTTGAGGGATTAAAAATGTATGTGATATCAATGTTGTCGTCATTAGAATAAACAGTTAAAGGTGCCACGGAACATTATACGCATTTGTCGTTTTAAACGTTTAACGCACGTATGCGCTTATGTCTATTAAGTATCTGATCTAGTTGTTTATCACATCGATCGGAAACATCGGAAACATCGACGTAAATGTATTTTTATCACAAAGTAGATAGGTAGTCTATCTAGGTACAAGCGATCTGATGTTTTACAGGGAAAACTGTAAAACATCAGATTTCTTTGCATGACAAGTCACCTAAAGCGGTCCCTAGACGATCATGCGGCATGACATGCGCTACATGCTGTCATGCATGTATGACCGTTTAGCTGTATTGATTGATGCGAATGACATGCAACTACGTGCTGGCAGTTGATTGACAATTCCTTTTATTTTTCATCCTGCAAACTATGACTGACATGCGCGCATGATCGTCTTCAGATCGGCATGTCATGCAACAGCTCAGTTCGTTTCGTTTCGAAACTGCGTAAACGATAGATATGGACGGCGGATCGCCGATTCATGACGATGACGACGTGAATGCGAGCGCAGATACAAATGCATAGAGATTGCCCAGAATTATAGGACATAAAAAGAAAAACGTACATAGACAAAAACAAAAAAAATATTTCATTAAACATTATAACCAACAATTTAAAAAAAATCTATAAAGATTTCACAGCGGAGAAGTTGAAGCGAAACATTAATATTATGTATTTGTAATAAAAAAAAAAAATCTTTGTTTGACAAAGACAATTCCATATTTGAGCAGAAAACCCCTTCACTGTACTATCTGACTGAATGAAATGATTAAACCAATTAAAGAATTATCATGCTGCATGATTGACCCATGCATGAAGGGCCCTTCATGCATCATGATAATTCACGTAACAAACGCATGTCATACCGCATGATCGTCTAGGGACCGCTTTACATTCCAAGAAACTCTTCCAACAACACGACAAACCTTCCAGCAGTACACTTAAAAGAGTTTCTTCCAAAGAATCGCAGCATTGTCTCAAGCCGTATGCCTTTTTCCAATTTATTTGCTCATTAAACGTAAAAGGAATGTAGAACTCGGGTCTTATAGCAACGAAGTTACTACTCCATTTTAATGAGGGACTTTGAGTCTGAAGGCAAGGTGAGGGGTCTTGTTTCCTTTGTCATAGTTTACTAATTAACACCAGGCGTCCGATACTGGCATAGATTATACGCTTTTATAGACTTGGCAGTTGAGTGTGGAGTAATGAATTTTAGGTGTAAATAGGTCGTTAGGTTTGTGTAGGTGGTTCGCGGATAAATCGAAATAGAGTTACTGCAGCCCTTGGCACAGAGACAACTTAAGGAACAGGGGTGGGTTTTAGTCAATAAAAGTCTGACACGCCCTCTCGCTTCACCCAGAACAGGAGAAGTCATTAGATGATTAACCAACACACAAATAAAAAAAGGTTTGTGTAGGTGTGTGATTGTATTGTTCCATTTGGTAGGTTAGCCACATTTTGGTAGGTTAGTATCATTTTTGTCTGGATAGGTAATACGATAGACTTGCACTGAGATAATCATGACTACTATGAGAGTAACTTTTTTAAAAGAATACAGTTCATACATACTATCTGTTTGAAACTGTATTCTTGAAAAAAGGGATACAATCAAAATTTCATAACTGTTTCATTGACAAAACGCAGCAGTTGGCTGAAAGATTTTTCAGGAAAACCTGCAGCCATAACTATGTGTACCATAATTTTAGTGATCTGCTGGAATTATGTATCTAGGTAATACTTCTGTAGATTTTTTAAGTAGGTAGCTCTAATACCTCTCCAACATATACCAGTAGGGCCATCTTACATTTCGCTTTCTCCAATAATTTCTCACAACTACAAAACCTTTCTACCACAACACATTTCATATTCTATGTTGGGTATTAATATAACAAATTGAGGAAAATAATAACCTGAAAACGCGATGTGTTCGCGCAACATTAGACGTGTAAAATATAAGCCCTATTTAGTGTAGTATATCAAAATAAACACATCATAGAATACGGTATACCCAATTGAGCAAAAATAAATTACCTGTGAATCCAATCAGCTTGTTTCCTTCCTAGTAAATTGATCTGAGATTGAAAGTATTTTTGTACTAAAGATATAATGTATGTTTCATGATCGATAATTTTAACTAATAGTTTTCTATCAAAAGTCTCGGGAGTTTTGTTTGCAGAGCTAAATACACTACATAATTAAATAAGAATGTAAAGTAAATTCAGATAACGAATCATAAAGAGACCCAAATACGGTCCCTTAATAAGCCTTTCAAGCCAACCCTGGACTTAAACACCGCAAGCGCTAACAAAGCCACGCTCCATCGAATCGCATTGTGCTCTAAAACGGTCTTACTTCAAAGCTAGCTATTCCAAATTTTATGCGGTCATATTTCACACACGTTCGACCAACCGCAATCAGCATGTTAATTGTCTACCTAATTATCCTCCAGATATTTTGTCCCCTCTACAGAATCGCTGTGAGGACCTCTTATCACCCGACACTAATTATAAACTTCCTTAAACTTCACTTTCACTTTGGCTTGCAATGAGGGTGAGTCTTTGCTTTGTTTAGCATTCAACTTTGCTTCAACTTAGAAGTTTGAAGGTGATGAAACAGACGGAGAGTATTGGCCACTTCAATGTTATTTAAATTTAAATCTTTCGGACAATAAGAAGCGATTTCAAAGCTGATTCGAGAGGACTTTGAGAAATGATAGGGTATTTGTTTCGGATATCCGTTATGCAAATTATTTCCTGGATAAGGCGATTGATGAATCATCTCTTTGCGTAAAAGGTTGCTTTTGTGTTGATGAAATATTTTGCCTGCAGATTCTATAAAATATGTAACGTAAGTATGCTCAGTTGCGATAAAATGGCTGAAATAAAGGAGAAAATTTCAGGCAGCGAGTTTCCTGTTATCGAGTATATAAGAGATTATAACACCCATTTATGTAATAAACGGATAAAACTGCATCTGCTCTACATATACCTACCATTAATAAAAAATGGACTACTGTAATTAAAAATATGGTGAATTAAAGAAGGCAAGAAGAATACTTTGAAGGGTATTATCATTATTCGAAAACGATGCGCTTCTCTCCGGCACAGAACAGATATCAGCACCCACGACATGTTGAGAGCATTGAGTGACAGGTGGGACTGCCCGATGCTTGGTCGATGGGTGAGACTGCACACACAGATCGGCTCTAGATAGCTGTACGTGCATTTTATTTTATTCCTATTGTGTTATTGTTATTATGATGCCTATTTGTGATTTATATGTGTGTGTATTGTGTAATTTTTATGTAATTTGTGTTTCGTTTCTATTATGACATTATTATGTAATTTGTGATGTATTTCGATTATGTTATTATGCTTATTTGTAATTCATGAATATGTTTTGATGTCAATATTTACTAGTCTAATTCTATGGACTTCAACGTCTGCAAATAAATGATTGTTATTATTATCAATTCAAATTTAATGTAAGCTTTTACTTTGGTCGTATTAAATTAGTCACCGTAATTTCAGATCACACCATGTATCATGGATCGTGTTTACCACTCCTACTTAGCTAAATGTTCCTGTGTTGAGAGTGTAGTATCACTTGAAACGGTATATAAGAAGGCGGTGGAGTATTGAGTTTTGATCAAATAGTGATACTGTCACAAACATGTAATCAAAGTCGAAATTTTTTATTAGGTTTAGATAGAGAGAGGGAGACAGAAAATTATCTGTAATAAAAAAGCAAGTTCTTTAAAAAAATAAGTTTTTTTTATAACATATAATTTTGCTATAACGTTGTTGCTAGTTATAAAATGAATAATATAAAACTTTATAAAGTGAACATATTATAATATAGTACAGTAGTGCTATTCTGTAAAATTTCAGCGTGATAACTTAAGGCCCCTCTCTGAATAAAAAATCGTAGCTTATCACAGAAAATAAATATTAAAAAATCCAACTTCACGTTTGTTACAAAGAGGATAAAGAATTTTTACGTTGTTAAAACAGGTCTCAAAATGTTTCGTATCCAAAGTAGTAGGCAAAAGTGCCAAAATGGCCGTTTCTGACACTTTTGCCTACTACTTTGGATACGAAACATTTTGAGACCTGTTTTAACAACGTAAAAATTCTTTATCCTCTTTGTAACAAACGTCAAGTTGGATTTTTTAATATTTATTTTCTGTGCTATGCTACGATTTTTTATTCAATGAGGGCGCCACTGGACCGCGAGAAGGCCCTTAAGTGAAGTGAACGTGAATTGGGCTGTCAATCCATACAATCAAGGTGGAATAACAGTTCACTTCACGTTCACTCCACCTAAGTATTCACGGTGAGCTGTTAACAGAATCGACCAGCTGTAGTGTTAGTCTGTAAAATCTCAATGTGAAAACTTTGGTGAAGTGAACCCGAAGTGGGTTGTCAAACCATACAATGAAGGTGGAATGACAGTTCACTTCACGCTCACTCCACCTAAGTTTTCACGGTGAGCTGTTAAAAGGATCGACCGGCTGTAACTCCCGCACGGGTCGCGGGAGCGAGTGGTTTGAAAGAGTCACCGAGGCTATGGCAGTGACAACTAACGGAACTCGGATGGGTTTTTAGTCAGTAAGAGTTTGACACGCCCTGATGTAATTATTTGATGATTTCCCACCCCAACAAAAAACTGTAGCTTTTAAAATACTCTAAATCCTAACAGTCACTATTCATCTCCAGAACTTTATTGCCATCAAAAATATATCTCAAGTCAGAGCCTTTGAACCGGGGAAGATGGCGAAGCAAATATTTATTAAATCAAACTAAGTTCCAGCAATCTGTGAAGGATTTCATCTCGTTAAAGGAATGCTGTGAGCTAACACTCACCTGCATGACTGAGATCAGCATTGGCATGTATTTCTTGCTCGAATAAACTTTGAGGGAAAGCTGAAGAAGTTACTTTTGATGTGTATTGGCTTGTGTTGGTGAAAGATCTGTTATAAGTTTATACATATATCCGTATTTCAGTGGATTTGAAAGTGTGTATACAATAAAGTGAAATTAACCAAAACTGTTTTCGTCATTGCTTTCAATACTGAATATTGGAAACTTATTTACATTCTTTGTGTATAGAGAGAGAGGATGTTTTGCTGTCAAAAAAATCTATAATTAGAAATCAACTTACTTCCCTAGCTCTTAATCATGTTAAAGTTAAAGTGCTCTATAAAAAATCAGCTGACCTAACTTAGTACCACCACCAAAGCCATTTCATACAAAATGTATGAGAAAATGTTTTTATTTCCCTAATTTATTTTTTTTTGTTATTTTTTTCCGATGTTTTAATAGTTATTCTGCTATTCGGGGTGGCGATAAATGCAATAAATCAAAGATCATTAAAATCGGTTTAGCAGTTCCTGAGTTAATTATGTAGAGATGGTGTTACAATCGGGCTAGATTTTGTTTTATTTTATATACATAGAAGACGAGCTTTAAATGCGTTGCAAAATGCCATGTAAAGTATTAAAGTGTTTATGTTTTTATTTGTTGAGATTTTTTGGGCCAGAAACATTCGCAGGCGTCCTCAGAGGACACTACCAAAGTTTCATCACAATCTAACCAATGGTTTCAAAGTCTATAACGGACATGGGTAGAAACAATGTTTGTGTTTTATTACAAACTTTTATTGAACTTGCAATGTATGTATGTAACTATGTTTGTTCGGGTGGAATCTTGCAACTCAAATTAGACCCACTTCCCGATGTGCGATTGGACTCAAATTTGGTGTACTTATGTACATCCGGTGACAATAGAACGATATGGTACCATGAAGCTAGTCTGATGATGGAAACGGAAGATTGGAACTTCTGAACTAAACAAGATAAACTCATCGAGTGTGGACTCGATTGATTCGTCTATAGGAGAATTTTACGCCTACACGGGTATATCCAGGGTCTGATTATGTTGCTGGAAGGTGACCATAGCATCTCTGTAATAAAACAACATAAACCCACCGAGTTTGGGCTTAATTGATTCGTCTTGAGGAGCACTTTACATCACATCATAACATCCGTAGAATATTTTAAAACATCACACCTGCTCTAAAATACTAAACAACTAAGTGGTAAGAATATAGTTAAGTACCTACACGCCAAATACATACTAGAATGTATTTTTAACTTTTTAGTTTATTGTCTTATTTAATTTATATACCTATATATTATATAGAAGAATAAAACTACGTTTCCAAACACGCAAAGTTGAAGTGCATGAAGCCAAATATTTTATAAACTTTCTACTTAATTTTTACGTTGCAATAAAAACTGATTAACCTAACCATTTCAGTAAAGTTATTGTAACTGTTATTCATAAACTTCATGTGCAAAAAACGCAAGCCAGTTTCCAAGAAAATTAAGCGTTTCTCGAGTCTAAGTAGAAGGTTCTTCAAAAAATCTAGAGTATATTTTAAAGACACTTTTTCTTTAGCCAGCTTAATATTTCGTCACCAGACTCTTAGGGTTTGGAGTTAAAAAATACTTAAGTAATTCATGTAGCAGATGTGAATTCACTTAAGTTTTTATTCAAATAATTATGATGCTTAGATGAGTGGGTATTAAGTATAACTACCTTATTGTAGGTTTTTTGGATTGGAGTTAAACCGATTTCTATCTAACGCAAAAAAGCTTGTTTGATTCATTTTTTTTTTAATAAATCGTACCTACCTAATGGATTTTGCTGAAATATCACATCACTCATATAAATCCATATTGATTTTTCCTAAGACCAGACATTGCTCATTTAATGATGTGTGATGCATGATGTATGATGCATCTCTTTTTTCGTCGGCTATTTTTCTCTGACCATTAAAATCAAATCAGACAGATTTTCAACCATCCATCTAACAAACAAATGATGTACTGAAACCCTTTTGGTGTCTATTTTAAGTCAATTTACAAAGTCTATGTCTTGTATCTCACAGGTCAAGGCCCCTATGGGTGTCTGCACATTTCAATTCAGCACGCGAGTCAAGAGTTTTTGCGTTTTAGTTAGGTGCATTGTCTAGTTTATCGAAAACTATATAAACCTATGTGTAAATGTGGCTTTACGATTTGAATTCGCGTATCAGTTTGAAGTTAGAAATGAATTTATTTTTGAATTGGTTTTGTTGTAGAAGTTTAAAATAATATTTGTTATTGGTTTGTGTTTATTGGTTTTATTTGTAATGAGGCAACTTTTATCGTATACGAACCTAACTAAAAGTCTAAAGGTAAAACCGTTTATAAAAGAGTGGACGATGTTTTTTTTTGTAAAACTAACAAATTAATTTATAGAAGTCTTATGTACCTACTAATAGGGTAGTTTACTAAAAAAATCTAATTAGTCCAACAGTTAAATAAACAAAAAATATTGGAGACGTATTTTTTGCTTTACCAAACCAATAGAAAACGACAAAGATAAAACGCATCAAAGTTCAGGAGTGGGGCTCGTTACGTCACTTTGGTGGTAATAAATGTCGCGCAGCGTGATTTCAATGCACTGTTTCGCCTTCATTTTTTATTTACGTGTCCAATATTTTTGGTTATTAAACTGATGGAAATTAGATTTTTTTACTAAACTACCCTATTATGTATTGGGGTAGTTAATCACATAAAAATGGATCTACCTTTTAATGCAGAAAGAAAAAAGAAAAAACTAATCTGAAGAAGTAAAGAAAAGAGAATCTATTAAATAAATAAAATAACAAGCATCGCCTTGAGGCAGTAAAAATGAAAGAAAATTATTCAAATGCTTTTTTTATTAAAAATGTCACAAAAAACGCTGCCGTTAATTTGAATTCGCTTCTTAACAAAATTAATTATGAGTCACCTTTAAGTAAAAAAGATCTATGAAAGGACTTCATAAAAATATGTTTAATATTAATTATCACGATAAGTAGTCTATAAAAATGTTAATTAATTTCTTTGTACGAAGTTTCTTCTAATAAAATATCATTGAATTGAATACTCGTAGAGATAACTTCGGTATGGTTCGGTTAATTTCGGAGGCTGAGTCACCCGCGTACGTAGGAGAATACCCATAGCTAGACCCTACACGTGGCCCCTGGGTAGTGTTAATCAGGTGACACTAACTGGTGGTAGGTTTAAACCGATGGTTTGCGACCACCCACTGGGTAAAGACGTACCGCTAAGTGGCCTATCCATGTTTCGGTACGATGCTCAGTGTAACCAATTTAGAGGGGTTCCATAGTTGTTCCAATGAAGTCAGACCAACCAGGCTAGCACTGATATGGGCGTATCGGGAGACTATTCGCTTAAGGTAGCGGTATCCAAGGCACGGTGCACCGCTGGTCTACCGCGGGTAGTTGGGGGCCCAAGTAGTGTGCTAGCCACACATGAAAGGCTGCCCTACCAACTGTTTAAAATGCAAAGAATACACCGTCATGCTGGTTGGCGGCCCCGCAGACTAGTCCCCCAATGATGCCGTAGTGTCAGTATCTGCCTGAAGGTTAGTAGCGTGGAACCTCATTTCACTTTCTTCTCCTCTCTTTCCATTACACTTATATGTTTAAATGCAAAATGTTAGTTATAAAAGGAAAAACTGAACAGCGGCAGCACGCTTAAGCACGCGGCATATCTAGCATGGGCCGACGCTCGTATGCACAAAGCAAATGACATGAGTCGGAAGAAGAGAGCCTTCAACAGGGCTGCCAAGTCCTGCAAGAAGGTGTTGCGAAGGGTTTGGTTTGAGCACATTAGCCGAATTGGGAAGAAACTTCCTTCTTACCCAGCCGGTAGTAAGACGTTTTGGTCCCTGGCTAGGTCGACTGAATCAAACTTCTGCCGCCCCTCAATACCACTATTACTGAAATCCGACGTACAACGACCCGCTTTAATTCCGCCAAGCTTGTTCCATCATCGGAGCACTAGACGTGCGGTACGCACATGCATAAAACGTTTGGGAATACATTCATTGTGCGTAGCTTAGGAGTGGAATTCCCTGCCAGAATCTGTGTTTCCTGATGGCTACACCCTGGGAGTCTTTAAGTCAAGAGTGAAAAGGTTACTTCTAGGCAAGCATGTTTCATCGCTTACCATCAGGTGAGATGGTAGTCAAACGCGAGCCTGTCAATGATAAAAAATAAAAAGAACTATGACGTAGAAAACAAGATTTACATCATAGAACCAGTCCTCAAAAATGTAAATTCTACGTCCATCCTCAAAATTGTACAGGAAATCCAGGTAATATATTTTTGAGGGTTCCAAAAACAGGCGCTAATTATTATTATTAATCATTTTATTTCCAGAACATTAGGTACATTCCATAAATTGTTAGTAAAATTATGTTTTTTTTTTATTATTTACAAATTGAAAGAAAAAAAAAGAAAAGAAAGAAAAATTATTTATTTTGCACAGATTACAAAACGCACATTGCTCAAATTGCTCTATTTAATATTATAAAGGGCACCTCCAGAGCTGTGAACGGTGTTGCAGTGCCTCACAACCGGGCAGTCAACCCTTACAAATATGGTATTCAGAAGGCCGTTGTGCTGATCCCCACGCGGCCGCAACTGCTAATGCCGCAACGTTAGAGAAAAAAAAACCGAAAATTTATCAGTTTTCGGGACTATTCCTCCCCTTTTCTCCGAAACAACTGAGCATAAAATTTGGAAAATAATTCAGATAATAGTTCTTTTTTAAGACTACAGGAAAAATTAAAATAATACAAAGTTAAAAAAAAACTTGTTAATTATTTTTTTAGCAGCCAACAAAGGTCCCACTGTAAGACAAAGGCCTCCCCGATATCTTTATAACAGGACAATGACCTTGCAATGACTTTTCAATCCCATCATGATTTCATTGTGAGAGAGAGACGAAGCTATACCTTGCGAATAGCGTTATCCCCTTTTCAAAAAGCGTTATATAGCGTAGCGATAGCGGTAGCGTTATTCCTTTTTTTTTCCTTTTCTTTTTTTTTTTATGTATGTGTGCTGAAAATTTCATGCATTTAAAAATAAAAACAAAAGTCATTTATTGAAACTGGGCTTTTTTTTGTGGGGTGGGAAATCATTCAATGAATTCTTCCGCTCTGGGTGGAGCGGGAGGGTATGTCAGACTCTTACTGACTAAAACCCACCCCTCTTCCTTCCCTGTCTGAGTGTCCAGGGGTGCGCTAACTCATCTAGGCATGCAAGCACCGGCCACGATGGGTCCCGTCAGTGGTGGCTGACACTTATCTCTTTGAGAAGCGCGTGGAACGCTACGCGCCGTCGACTCACGGGCCTGGTACTGATCGGACGGCGAGCTACCCAATGCTCGCCGTCCGCAGGCCCGGGGATTCAAACGGGCTGTAAGCACTTTTTAACCGACTTCAAAAAGAAGGAGGTTATCAATTCGGATTTTTGTAATTTTTAAACATCAAAATTCTACATAAAGACAGTCCCCCAAAACGGACGCCCGTCACCGTCATACAATGTAGGTACTCGTTCAACAAGCCTTATTTTTACAAGAAACTCAGTCCATCCATATTTTTTCTCCACCTCAAACAACACCGCCATTACCTCACCAAACAAACTGATATACAAAATTAAATTTTCATCTATTCTATGCAAAGGTGTCGGATCTAAAATGAAAATCTTCCATATTAAGTTCAGGTAAACACCCCTCATTTATATTGTGCCCCTCGGATATTGTACCTTATTATTGAATGTCGTAAATCATAACATATACGGTCTCTTATAGTAATTGAATTTAGGTAAGGGTCGCTGTTTCATTATGATGTTGTTAAATTATATGATTTAATTTTTGAAGGATTAGGACGGGGGTTTAATGTTTTGCTTGGGTGTTTGTCGTGTCATTGTGGGTCGGCTTTCCTTTTAAGTTGATGCAGAAGGTTATTGTTATTTTATCTTCACTGATATGCTTAGGTATATTAGGAGAGATGATTATTGTAGCTCGTCATATGGAATTAAGTTTGGGTCTGTAAGTTTTGGCTGCAGAATTGTCTGCTCTCCTTTAGTGAAACTGTAGCTTGTTAAAAGTAGTTAAAAGTCCAGCTTTGCTATTTTAAGTCGGTTTGATGACGTTCCTTTCGAATGCATCTTGGTTCACTTATCTTTTAGATTTTGTCAAAAAAACGCCTCACCTGGTATATGAAACTGACCCCAAAATTCCAATCATATCAAAACTACAAACAACACTGAAATAATAAAGTTGGGTGTTATTACCAAAACATACGTGGACATAACTTTAATGAAAACAATAAATGTATTGGAAACAATGATAAAATTAAATTACTTTCCAATATCAGTGGCCTACCTTTAGGTTTACTGATATTTATGATAAGGCACACAATATATTGTTTTTGTAATCGAAACTATTTTAACATAAATATGGATAGGGTATTTCTGTAGTGGGAAACCGGGTGTTGTTTTTAGCATAGAATTTAGAATACTGTGTAGTGGTGTAAGTGGTAACTGCCCCTACTCACGAGTTGTACTTCGTGGGTTCAAACCCAGGCAGGCGCTTAATTTGTTTAATTTATTTTATCACCACCGCTCTCAAAACGGTGAAGGAAAACAGCGTGAGGAAACCGGCTCACCTGATAGTAAAAGATGATGTGGAAAAAAAAGTTACCGCGGCATTTGGCATAGGCAACTGAAGGAACAGGGGTGGGTTTAGTCAGTAAAAGTTTGACACGCCCTCCCGCTCCACCCAGACCGGGAGAGAAGTCAACGAATGATTTCCCACCCCTCAAAAAAAAAATGGCTTGCTTATTAGGTGTAAACTATTTACTATTGACTTGACCCTCAGGTGGTAGCTATCAGAAACATCGACAAGAAATTTCACTTCTTTGCTGTGCGGACAATGAATGAGTTCCCAAAACGTGTTGTGCCTATGCTTACCTAGAAGTAAACTATTCACTTTTGACTTAAAAACCCCCAGGTCGTAGCTATCAGAAACATTGACTCCGACAGGGAATTTCAGTTCTTAACTATACAGACATTAGGGGCCGATTTCACCAATGAAACTAATCGCGACTAGTTTATACTAAACTCAGTTCATGCGTTATTCGAGATTAGAGCTTTATGTTGCGTTTCACCACTATAAACTAAAGTAGTTTAGGCTACACTTAGTTTAAATTCTAAACGCCCAGTTTTCGGTAAAACGCAAAATATAGCTCTAATCTCGATTTGTTTAAACTAATCGAAATTAGTTTCATTGGTGGAATCGGCCCTTAATGAGTTCGCGGATCGTTTTGTGCCTATGGATAAATTTGGATTATAAGTTCAGAAAAAAAAACAAGTCACAATACGGTGATATATTTAACCAGAAGATGTCATAAAACAGAATCTGTTCAAAAACTATTTTATACCTACAATGAAAATAAAAATAATCTCATACTGTATCTTTCAGGATTTTATAGATGTAGCAGGAAAATAGCCTTTAAATATTAATTCCAGACTTTATTTATTTATTTACACTTCATGCAACAAAAGTACAAAGGCGGACTTAATGCCTTAGGCATTCTCTACCAGTCAACCAAGGGTGGTGGGGAGATAATATGGCAGGTGCATAAAAAAAAAAAACAAACGAAGCAATACCAAGTACAAATACTTAATAAAATAAAAAACGTAATGAGGACGTTCCGGTCCGCGCAACAGATAGAAGGTTATTAAACATACATATGTCGTATCCGCTAGTCAAATTGGCAACAAAACAAAGCACGCCATCTGGCGGCAACTATAAACACTACAGTTGGCGGGCTTTGACGGAGTCGGCGCGTTTCCGTTAGACTTCGAGGTTGGGGAAGACTCGCCTGGTCGGGCAGTCTCAGCCTGGGGGTCACGGAGTGAAGACGCATCGGAACTGTCCTACGTTTTGTTGCTACTAATATTTTAAAGTACCTACCAAGTTTATAAGTTTCAAATTAATTAAAGTGAGTAATTGCATTGCCGTTGTTATTTATTGCACGATATACCTACACAGACCCACCTGATGCCTGATTGTAGCTCGATACATCCTGGTGATCCGACATCAGAATTGGGATTCTGTCGTGCAAATAAATCAACAAGCGGTGTGAGCAACAGTGACGCACAATGGCGGATAATTTTTAAATTCAAAAACAAAATAAGCAATTATTGATTGCGGTGCTGCAATCACCGAAACCAGCTTACTAAGAAGAACTACCTGCATTCGATCCTGAGTCAGGATCGAATGCAGGTAGTTCTTCTTAGTAAGCTGGTTTCGGTGATTCCTGACAAACAAGATACCGACACCAGGACTGAGTCAAGCGGTACAGCAGCCAGCAGCGAAGACCTGGATCTGCTACAAGTACAGCCAGCCTGGATACATCAGATTCCGGTGCACGGGCAGCGCAGACGGTAGCCTGGTGGAGGGCTGCGCAGGTGGCAGCCTTGTGGAGGGATGCGCGGACGGCAGCCTGGTGGAGGGCTGCACAGACGGCTGGCGCCGCGCGTACCGATTGGCGGGTAGTCTCACTCATGCATCGCGAAACCTCCCACGAGTTGTCAACATGACGGGTGAGCTGTATTGTTTTTTTTTCTTATGATTCTGGTGCTGAATTCTCGTTGGTTAAAGAAAATATTTTCGCGATTTAGTGCGTATTCAGCACAGAACAAGTTTAATATCGTGTAACGATCACCTTCTTGAAATATTATTACACTTTTTACCAAATAGTTACTTACACAGTGACAAATGATTGCGTGGTAATTAATGTCGTGTAACGATTAACAATCACTTTCTTGAGATATTATTGAACTTTTTACCGGATAACTAGATATTGTTTGCACAGTGACATAGTGATTGCGCGTGAAATACTAAATTTAGAATTTTCTCACATGATTTCTAGTGACTTTTCATTAAATAAAGTTTAAACGTTAACAAATTCATTGTGCGTACGACTAGGGAGTACAATTCCCAGCCACAGTCTGTTTACTGATAGCTACAACCTGGGTGCCTTTAAGTCGAATAGGTTACTTCTAGGCAAGCGTGCTCCATCTTCGACCACATCATCGCTTACCATCAGGTGAGATAGTGGTCAAACGCGAGCCAAATAATATAAAAATAAAAAAATAAATGTGAGGGTAGTCAATTTATTAGATAATGGTGCAGATTCTCTTGTTCGATAACTAAAATAAAATTGGAGAATCTCTATCTTTTATTAAAAGGCTGTGCGAGAAAAGGACTGCTAAGCTATGAACTATGTTAAAGATGTCAAATTAGTTTACGTCTTGCGCTTTACCGTGTTTTTAGTCGACATGTGTCTACGTGTACCCTTATTTGTATGGAAATATTAATTCAATCAAATTTGATAGCTCTAAATTACGTCCGTCTCTTTATAGTTTTATTAGAGAGACAATGATAGCAATAGCCTAAACTAAGTTTAGTTTGTGCACAACAAAATCGGCACCAATGTTATTAAACGAACGGTTTATTTAAGTTCGGTTGATACTAAATTTTCGAATGACTTCAAGAGTAAATTAGTGTGTCAAGGGTAAGTTAGTAAATAGTGAGTAAAAAGTTGAATAATTTGGCGAATGTTTTAAGGATATACTCCAACTCCTAAAAATCCGCCCCTAAGGCAACCCACTGACCGAGTTCAGATTAATAATTTCACGATGGAGATTTTATTTAACGTTTTACCTTATGAGCACCTACGTAGTGATATTTTATTGGGTCAAGACATTTTGAGTAACGGCTTTCGGTTTTAGTATATCCGCAACTGAGTTTACTTGGTCAAAAGACAGGATTGTAAGTGTTTGAGATTCGATTAATTGATGCACTATTCTCTGGGATCTACCCCGATTTTGAGAAATGTGAATTGCTGCGTAATACTCCTGACTCTTTGCTTAAACTAGTCTGTTTTGATGACTTTTCGTAAACGTGAAAATAAAAATTGACAATAACTACAGACAAAAATAATTAGAAAAATAAAAAAAAATAACCGCATCTTTTGGTAACGCCTGAATCGTCGTCAGTTCTGTCGCTCATTTATTTTTAGTGTAAGAAATCTGGTCACCGTATCCGTGAGTTCCGTGACAGTAAGGAAATGGTAACAACTTCTGAACTTAATATTATTTTTGCAAAGCCGGACTGAAAGTAAATATTTCCATAAAAATGGTCATTTAGAAAACTATTGTTTCCGTGAGAAAAATGACGAAACATTATATCAACCGATCAAAAGTAATATTTCGAGTTAACTACCGTCAAAATTGAAACTATTTCAATCCTTTGTACCTAACTATATTTTGTCTTGAAAATACCTACGTAACAATAACAAAATAAAAATCGGCTGAGTATGACAGGAAAAGGTTTAATAGTTCAAAGGCTAAGCTTAATAAATTTACAGTAGGCGAGTTTGTATTAATTGAGAACGAAGAGAGAAACCAAACCAAATTAGACCCCAAATTCAAAGGTCCATATAAGATAATGGAAGTTCTGGATGGTGACCGCTATCTGCTAAAATCTTTAAATTCAAAGCGAACTTATAAGTACGCGCATTATAGGGTTAGGAAAATGCCAGAAGCTAAAGTAATTATTGAATTAAATGACAACTGTGATTTACCGAAATGTGATACTGAAGGCGTTTTAGAACCTTCACCTGACATTGCTGCAGGCACTCTAGGTAATTAGTTCAATTATTGTTGATTTTGTGTGCGATGGTCACAGGGATGACTGTCTATGATTGTATGTTATTGTCACAGGGATGACAATCTTTGTAAGATTATGTGATGGTCACAGGGATGACTGTCTGATTGATTAGTCACAGGGATGACTGAATCATTGATTAGTCACAGGGATGACTGAATCATTGATTAGTCACAGGGATGACTGAATCATTGAGTTCGCATGGTCACAGGGTTGACATGTGTTGCGCTTCAGTCACAGGGTTGACTGACTGTTAATTTGGAGTCACAGGGATGACTACCATAGAACACTTGTAGTCACAGAGTTGACTTAGTGTGTGTCGCATTTCATGGTCACAGGGATGACTTTTTTTTTACTGTTTACATGTGTTGTACATAGAGATTTTGCAGCAATAGTCAGTCACTTATGTTTTGTTTGCGTAATTTCAATGGTGTTACAGAATTTTGTAGTTACATTCTTGCATTTAAAATAAAAATGTTCAAAGACATGATACTTTTATTGAGTCAGAGTTATTTAGGTCAGATATGGCCGAGCGTGAATGATACTGTGTGGTATTTTCTTTTGCTTCAGATTAACACACGAGGACGTGTGACTCGCAGGATGGCCGTGTCGTATCCGCTAGTCAAATTGGCAACAAAACAAAGCACGCCATCTGGCGGCAACTATAAACACTACAGTTGGCGGGCTTTGACGGAGTCGGCGCGTTTCCGTTAGACTTCGAGGTTGGGGAAGACTCGCCTGGTCGGGCAGTCTGAGCCTGGGGGTCACGGAGTGAAGACGCATCGGAACTGTCCTACGTTTTGTTGCTACTAATATTTTAAAGTACCAAGTTTATAAGTTTCAAATTAATTAAGGTGAGTAATTGCATTGCCGTTGTTATTTATTGCACGATATACCTACACAGACCCACCTGATGCCTGATTGTAGCTCGATACATCCTGGTGATCCGACACATATATATTTAACATAATAACTACCAATAAATATATATATATATATGTATAAAGGATTCGTGGCTAAAGTAATAACAGCTGCACGGGTCGATCTATCAGGTTAAGCTACGCTTGTCGGGGTTGGTCCGTGGATGGATGACCATCTTTACATACCGAGACTCCTCCGTGCCTCGGAAAACACGTTAAACCGTTGGTCCCGGCTGTCAATCGTGGATCTTTGACAGTCGTTACGGGTCGTCAGAAGCCCGAAAGTCTGACAACCAGTCTTACCAAGGGGTATCGTATTACCCAGTAACTGGGTTGTGGAGGTCAGATAGGCAGTCGCTCCATTTAAAATACTGGTATTCAGCTGCATCCGGTTAGACTGGAAGCCGACCCCAAGATAATTGGGAAAAGGCTAGGCAGATGATGATATATTTATATATAAAGTAATAAAAAAGGTTTTTGAGACGACTCTACTCCTTGTGTAGAAATTAACTTGGACAGACTTTGTATGCATATACGTCTCAAACCACGACTGCACAAAATAAACAACTACTTACACTACTCCTAAATCTTTATATCTACGTACCCAAGTAAACCTCCTTCCTTAACCTAGATTCAGCTCGCAAACACTGCAAGCTAAAATTACCAACCCACGGTTTATTTTCTCAATTAAAACGGGAGCTTCTGAAATATCTTATACGAAGGGCTCCCCTTCTTATTCAATTTGCTTTTATTGTTTAGAAAGACTACAAAGCGTGGGTTAACGATCGCCAAGCGAGAAAAATTCAAGAATAAACGGGATCTTTCAGCTTGGAATTAATATAGTGAACAAGGCTAAAAATGGGCGAAATTCGCCTTTTTTCGGCTGGATAGATTTGTTCTTTGTATTGAGTTTATTTGATTTGTCTGAAACGAAGATGATTGTGTTTATTATGTTCAAGTTTTAGGGATGGTTAACCTTATTCAACCGGTTCTTGCTAGACAATAAATGAGAAGATATCTAATTTTTTAAATAATAATACTTAGTTAAGTGAAATTATTGACGTGACAACGTCTAATAAATCCATGAACGCCGGCTGCATGCACGAAAAAGTGTCCCGTTACGCTCATTGTACGCATGCGCCGCATCTATATTTCATCAATGTTTTGTTATGACGTTGTCACGTCAAACTATCGTCCGTAAACCAACTTTACAGACAACCAATTTTTGTTTTCATCAGAATTTCCTCTACAGTCGTAAGTACGCACTTAAATTATTCATTCTTAACTTTGAAACGCTCATCACTAAGGGCTGATTTCACCATTCGCTCTATAAACTAAGTTTTATTGAACTAAGCTTAGCGTAAAAAACCATAAAAGATAGTCATATGCTGTCGTGGACTTTTTTTTAGAACTTTAAATGGAAAACCATTCTGTCATATATAATTCTTGCGTAACTTTAACCATTTACGCAGCGCACGCAACTGAAGCTCTCAAAAGGATTTTTTTTCCCGTTTGTGCCACATTTTTCATTTATGCTCTGCTCCTGTTGGTCGCAGTGGAATGTTATATAGCCTATAGCCTTCCTCGATAAATTTACTATCCAACTCAAAAATAATTTTTCAATTCGACCCAGTAGTTCCTGAGATTAGAAAACAAACAAACAAACTCTTTAGCTATTATTTAGCGATTAACTGGGCGTTTAGAATCGGTGAAATCGGCCCTAAGATAATTAGGTAGGTCCCATTACTTAAAACCCCCTGGCACAACGATTTTTCTATTCTTTTTGTGTAAGTGTAGTTTTTGTGCCAATAAATGCAATTTTCTTTCTTTTTTTCCTCAGAAGGCCGCCATTCGTCAAACGTACCATCCTTCAAGCCCCGCCCGCATACGACAAACCGGATTCAAATGTCAGTTTGACATTTTTTTCCAGTTATGACAGCATATATTTTTTGTCGGAGGGCACCTGAGACTACCAATAATGTCTATGGCCAAGCGTGTAAATGTTGCCACAGCATAAAATACATTGCGTTTTGGTAATAATAGAGGTAATAAACGAGTGAATCGCAAGAATCGCAAAACTCACTGGTGAGTTTCAGTGCACAACGTGGTTTCGATCAATGAAACTCACCAGTGAGTTTCCGGGCTTTACAGGTAATAACAGAAAACCCGGGCACTCAACACCACTCAATACTAATGTAAATATTATGTATGAAAAATCATTCATATTCCAAATATATTTAAAACTCGAATTAGTGTTTATTTCTTTTTTTCAGTGTCATGAGTTCTAAACCCTCTAAAGAGGTATCTACGAAGGAGTCACTACATTTGGTACTATTCCCAACGTCAAAGCCAAATCATTGTACAGTGAGGCCGCAAAAGTCCATAAGAACGCTAAAGATTACATAGCTACGAACCGAGCGAGCACGATACTTCCGTGCGTATGTGTGCGCGTTTATGAGTATCCACATTCCACAGATTACACACACTAAGGAACTGTCATCGCACTGAGCTTAAAATCATCATTATTATTTTTCTGTGCCATTGAATACGCATCACACAGTCACAGAGGCGACTTGTTCTTACCATTGCATTGATAAAATTCGCGCAAATATGTCATGTGCTGGTAGCCGTATGAACTAAGTGTTGGATTCGCAAATAACGTAGCCCGAGTTCAAATCATGGTCGGTCCGTTGCGGTTATTTCTTACTTTGAAAATTCCCAATCTATAATTATTAATATAGTTGTTTTTTATATTTCTACGAAAAACACAATTGCATTTTTTGCACTAAATAGTTGCATATTACGAATATGATCTCAAACACTGTATTATATTGTGTTTACTTTCGTTTAAAACAGCTATATCTTTTAACTTGTGCCATCGCCTTGTCTTAAGAATGCAGTGAACTCGCTATCAATTTTGTTGACAATAATCATTATTCTATTTTGTTTTTAATTATTCTACCCGCACTGTTCTAACATAATAGTTCAATTTATTTTTCTCATCTAATTGACGATTATCTTGTGAGAACTAAAGTTTTTTTAACAGAAATTGAGGTTTAGTTTCAATCTTCTTTTCGTCAAGAAAATGAACAATTAAGCTATGACCTCAATACATTCATTGTGACGTTACATAAAAATAAAATGTTAACAAAGTCTAAATCATATATCACTTTTCAATAAATAACTGGATATAAACAATTATATTTTATTTTATTAAAATGTTAATATCCTTTCATTGTTACGTCATTCACATTATGGTCTAAGTGGGTATACTTCCAACAAACAATCTTACACGTAACATAGATAACGGTTACAAGATAACTTTTTTGTCTAGGTAACAATTCGACGTCATAATTCTCATAAATGTGTAATTTGTAAATATAAAGAATAAACATTTTTATTAAACACGTCTTTTTATTTCCACCTTACAACATCGAAAAGATGTAACAACTACATAACTTCCAATCGGGTAAGAACTTACAAAAAGTCAACAATTGCGTGGGATTTGAACTTGCGTCACACTGATTTGCACTTCAATCTGTGTGCTCTATACCACTGGGCCATCTTGACTTATGCTAAGTTGATGAGCTTATGCTATGTTGTGAGTTTCAATCATTTGTTGGCGATAACTTGAAAATAGATGGTCGTAAGTCAAACTAAACGTCAAACTAATACGTTGTGAGAATTCTTATCGACTTTTGCTGGCGTCTGTATTTAGGAGTACAAATTTAAAGGAATTTGATGAATTTTTAGCGACATCTATGACGTGACATACGAACTAACTCATAAATCCTGCATCGCGCGAGTTCTCCGCGTGATTTCAACATAATACAACAGTCCGAAATCAACCATTGGGCAGTTGCCCGGACCAGATAAAAAAACCCGTCTGGTCGGAGGATCCTCCCTTTTCAATAGAGGTTTGCGGGACTTTACACCCTGTTCCGAATGCTTCTAAGGATTGATTCAAAATTATGTATAATCTGTTTTACCGACAACGTGAGACTAAATAACTTTTCAGGTCAAGCGACACTTCGCAGAATTCAATTGCCAAAATTACGGTTTGAAGACTTTTCCCGAAATTCCATGTTTGAAGAATTCGAATGAAAATACCTTTGAGGGAACGTTTTGTATTAGGTGTAACTTGCTACCATTGCTTTTGTAATTTATAAAAAAATATAGCATCTACGAGCGGCTTTACCCGCGCGCGCGTGTAGTCCCCCCCCCCCCCCTATTTTAAAATATAGCTACAACCTGGGAGTCTGTGAATAGATTACTTCTAGGCAAGCGTACTCCACCTTCGACCACATAATCGCTTACCTTCAGGTGAGATACTGGTGAAACGCGAATAATATCAACAATAAAAAACCGCCCAAGAGCAAGTCGGACTCGCGCGCAGTAGGTTCCGACCAAATCATATTATTTTCAGGTTTTTTTTAAACTGCCTCCACTTTATAGGTTTTCATGTAATCTATAGGTAAAGAACTACTTTCTATATTTTTTCAAAATTTTAGGCTTAGTTGTTTCGGAGATAAGGGGGAAATGGTAATTTTTCATCGGTTTTCATAAATGACTTCAAAATTATATATTTTAAAATTATAAAAAAAAAAATATTCGAGACTCTCACAATGTGCCCTTTTATTTGATATGCCACACGATACAGTTTAAAAAACTTTGATTTTTAATTTTCCGATTTTCACCCCAAAAGTGATCCCCATATTCCAAATTTATTAATTTAGTGTACACGTCCGTGTTTGGGTTACAAATATTCATGTGTGTACTTAATTTCAAGTCTATTGGTTTTGCAGATTCGGAGCAATTTGGCTGTGACAGACGGACAGACGGACAGACAGACAGACACACGAATGATCCTATATGGGTTCCGTTCAGCCGTTCTGGCGTGATTGAGTAACAAACATCCATTCAAACTTTCGCCTTTCTAATATTACTAATATTGGATTTAAAATTTCTAATGAGAATCGTACCCTAAAAACGTCAAATTTTTTTTTATAGTCTAGGCTTCGTCGTGGTTAGAGTAGGTACAACAACAACTGTGATTGATGAGAGTTAGTAGCTGGCGGGTGACGTGACGTCGTACCTCCCTTAAATGTTTATTTCTTCGTCTTTAATACCTAGTAAAAATTCGTCAATATTTTCAAGGTTCTTTCAGAAATGAAACAAACAAAATATTTTTATAGTCATAAGACTACCAGATATCTTACTTCCTTCAGATGTAATTTACAGATACAATAGGGATGATACATGGTAAAAAAAAACTATATATCTATTCACCAGTTAGATATTATCAAAAAGTATTAGACGCGTAATTATTGCTTCATCAAATCAATAAAAATGACAGTGATAAAACACATCAAAGTTTGGGAGTGGGGGGGTTTGTTAAATCACTTCTAGGTAATAAGTAGGTAACATTTTATACGTAGGTCTGACGTGAAATTTCTACGCATTGTATCGTCTACATTTTTAACCGACTTCGAAAAAGGAGGAGGTTCTATGTTCGACTGTATGTATGTTTTTTTTAAATGTAAGTATGTTCACCGATTGCTTTGTCATTTGTGGACCGATTTTCAAAAATTCTTTTTCTATCCGAAAGAATATACTCCCGAGGTGGTCCCATAATTTTTTTATAAAAGTTACTTCAGCGGTTTTTGAAAAACTGAACAAAAACGAAAAATATGCATACCTAGATGACGTTTTGGTTTTCTCTAATTACGAGTATGTTTAAATTCCACGTTCCATGTTATTGGGGTTTTGAGTTCTGGGGTAGAACAACTATAAAGTGAAAAATAAAAAAAAACATTTTTACAAAAAGAAACAGCCGACTTCCAAAAAAGAAAATACACTAAAAATTTAAAAATTACTTTAATTTCGGAAGTCGGTGTCAAATAACGAAGAAATAAAATACAAACATCGTCTTCCGAAATTAAAGTTATTTTAAAATTTTTAGTGTATTTTCTTTTTTGGAAGTCAGTTGTTTTGTCTTGTAAAAAGATTTTTTTTTGGTTATGTGGCTACGTGACAAAAGAAAAAATGTGTCCAATATTTTTAAGCAATCTAACTGACAAACCAATTACATTTTTTTAGTATTACATAGGTATACTAGATATTTGTAGCTGTCTTAAATGAAACTGAGCAAAACCAAGATGATGATCAGCCAAATGGCAAGTCAGTACGTCACATGACTGAAGGGAAATAAAAGGCTTAAAACAAACTAGAAGGACCGTAGAAAAAAACTATTTCGAACAACCTTTGTAATCCTTTCCCAAGCCAAGTTAATCCAGTAAATAAACTACACGGAAACATTTTAGCGAACATAGTTGTTGTTTGACGAAATCCAGTTCAGCGGGTACAATTTACTAAAGCATTCTTTTAGGATAATTTTCTCTTAAAACAATTCTAAATATTCCTTTTGCTTAATCCCTGTAACAGCTTGGAGTTCATTACTTAAAGGGCTTACACTCAAGTGTTGGTCCAAAACGCAAGACTTAGTAACTGACAGAGTGGATGCTTAGTGTTGTGACTTAGTTCTGCTCGAATAGTCTGGAGTTTGGACCATTGAAGACAGGAAAATAATTCTGTAATATTTGGGTTAACGTTTAATTACGATGTGGTCCAATACGAGAGCAGTGGTGGTCCAGTGATTACAGACGCGACTTACGAGTTGTAGGTCGTGGGGTCAAACCGAGCCATTAATTTTCCCTACCGACTGTTTCCACGTTGCCGTCGTGGTGGGGCTTGTGGGTCTCCTTGATCTTGGGTACTTCCGGCTGAGTGACTCACTTGTACTGGAGGGGTCCAGGGGAGAGACCTGACCAAAAGGAACACTCCGGGGGTCGCATACATTGTCAGTCGATCATCTTCGATTGCCATTGGATGCGACCGCGACCCAATCCTAAGCTTGGAGGGATGCGTACTAGAGGGATGTCCGGATGCTAGCGCCTCACACGAGGGCCGCGCCGTTGGGAGACCTGAACAAGTTGTTCGAGCCTCCTAACGGCGTGGAACCTGGGGAGATCTTCGTCGCTGCTCTCTGGTACGCAACTGTTCATCAGATGTGACCGTGAGAGTGGCGACGAAACTGGGGAGGGCCCGTAAGGGTAGAGTGAGTGAGAAAGAGGGAGAGAGAGGGAGATAAGGAGAGTGGAGACAGGGACCATACCCTTAAAAGGAACTAACAATGGAAAAAAAACAGACATGCAAATTTAACCCCAGGGAGGTACCAGCTGCTCGCCAGCTGGAGAAACTGCCACGCTTCCTTCGGGAGCGTCAAGCCTCACGTATTCTGGAGGGGGCAACTTCTGTTTACCGCTTGTCGATCACGACAACAAGAGCTGCAGATCATCTCCTCCATTCGAGGAGATGATCAACTTCCACTTTAACACGCCCGACAAGCCGCGGTCGGGCGAAGAAAGCCTAAGCGAATTCGGCAAAGAGGCGGGGAGTGGTGCGACGTCGGAGTCCGACGCAGCACCACTCCTCACCGCTCTGGGCTCTGGGAGCCCGGAGCGTGAGAAGGAGAGGGCTTCAGGAGGGGCCAAGAGTGGATGCTCTCGGTTCTACCTGGCGCTCCAAACCGGGGGATGGCAAGGGGTCGTCCTCCGATGGGGAGGTCATGGCCCCACCTCTCAAGATCTCCACCAGCGTGCGGGTTAGGGGATCGGTGAGGCCGTCCAAGGCGACGAAGGCCGGCAGGCAAGCCGCGAGGCTCGCCGGGCAGGGTCGCCTGCCCGCAGCAGGGTCCGGGGTCTTCGAGCGGAGAGCCGGGCGCCACTGTCAGCTCCAACTCAGAGCGAGCGGCCAGGCTGTAGCGACATCTATGACGCCGCACACACGAACCAAAAAATAACATTTTCCTACATCGCGCAAGCAGAGTTCTGCGCGCGATTTGAACATATACAACAGTCCCAAATCAACCATCGGGCAGTTTCCCGGACCAGACACAACACCCGTCTGGTCGGAGGATCCTCCCTTTTCAATGGAGGTTTGCGGACTTTACATCCTGTTCCGCATACCTTCCTTGCGGGGGTCGTGGAGTCCGCAATCAGGGATGTGGTCCAGAAGAGGCTGCCTTCATTCAGATTTATAAAAAGTGAAAAACAAAAAACTTTACTACAAAAAAAAACCGACTTCCATAAAAAAATACAAAAAAAAAATGCAAAATAACTTTAATTTCGGCAGTCGGTGTCAAATAACGAAGCAACCAAACTAGAAACACCATTTTCCGAAATTAAAGTTACTCGTATTTTGCATTATTTTTGTGTTATTTTTGTCTATATCGATACCTTTGGGTAGAAAGGTCGTATAAACCAAAACCCGACTTTTCAGGAGAGCAGAAAAACTATTTTTTTTTTACATAAAAATTCATAACTTTTTTGTTTTTGAAGTTATAAAATAATGATCAATAAGAAAGGTTCTTACAATTTGCAAATGAAAAAGGTTAAATCATCAAAACCTATCTATCTTCTTTAGTTTTAAAGTTAGCTTGGATTTACGTCTAAGAAAAAATCAATTCTTGGTTAATACGCCCCATGAAAATGTACTTTAAAAAAACTGTATAGGTCGTATATCCATTTTTGGTAAGATTATGGTCACATTTACTATCGTAAAAACCCATATATGTTGATTTTTTTGTATTAAAACCATCCAAAATCATAGATCAACTGAATTCTGACTAATAAACAATCCTGTTACTCTCAGAATTAGTAGGAACTCAATTATTATTATTCTAATACCCAATAATGGTCGATTCAAATAAAATAAAACTACCTGAAATACGAAATCAACATTTATTAAGAATTGTGATACCTTCTAATCAACATTTACTATTATTTCAATAATGGTACAACATACCTAACAGGTTTAACATTTTTAAATTGAAAAAATAATTATAACAACTTAAACTGAAAAGTGAAATAAAAAAATCTACTTAGTCATAAAAAAAAACAAAAATTATTCAAACTTCTTCTAAATTAAAGTTGATTAGTTTAGAAGAAGTTTGAATAATTTTGGTTGTTTTGTGTCTATCTTGCGCGTGGCATTTTAATAATTTATAAAATTATGACTTGATCTTTTTTTTAATTTTTGTACATATTTAAATGTACTTAATTCAATAAATTATTGAATTAAGCATTTATACTAAGGCTTACTTAATAAGTAATTTATTGAATTGCAGCTAAATAAAAAAACGATCAAGCTAACTAAACTAACTTATGTACTAAAAAGTAACTTATTTATGATATAAATTTGTATTCATAATTAGTTTAAAATTATTTATGAATTGTTACTATAATTTATTTTAATTATTATTATAAATTATTTTAAAACGAATTATGACAAAAGAATACAATCATCTAACATAGTCTTGTTTATTTACTAAATAATTTTTTGCTAACGAACGAAATGTGAAATTACGTAAATACGAAAAGTTATTATTCTTTTATAATAATAATTGTAATATTCAATTAGCTCTTTCTCGTTTTCTTCGTCGGTTAGCGTAAGAGAGTCAGCCACATTTCCATGGGGTAAGTTAAAATAATCAAGGTGGTACCTTTTTGGTATAATGCCATTATCACATAGACGTTTAAAATCTCTATATTTTACATCCGATATTTGCAATTTGTTTTTATAAAGTGCAGTTGGGGACATAATCATCACCTTTTCATGTGTATCATTGCAGGCTTACACCTTGTTCGGGTAATATCGCACGGCTTTTCGATCTTCCTTTACCTCTACCTTTACCTTTTTCTTTGTTGCCAGATTTTTTAAATTTTAATACATTTCATTTGGATTCTTTTTCTTCAACTTCTTTTTATTTTTAATAATTATGTTTGGAATTATGTTATTTTTTTTATTTGTGTCAGCTTTTACAGGACTATTAATCGGTATAGCCTCGTTGTCATAATAAGGATGGAATAGTGAAGACGTATTCATAGACGTGCTAAAAGTATTGTCACTATTACTGGTGGTTGAATCCATAATTATTGTTTGTGGTTTCCTAGCACGTTTTGCAGGTCGTTTAGAGTCACTGTCTTCTATAACGTCACTATTCGATAAAATACTCTGTTGTGAACGTTGTGATAATTATATTGTGTGGCAAATTAACTGCGGTCTCTACTTGTTGGATTGAACTGAAAACAAGAAATAAAGTCACAGACAATAGGTATAGGAAAAAAGCTTAGATAAAAGTTACGGTTACTATAGGTTTAAATCATTTTGCAATAAAATTTTTCGTGTCGAGTCCTTAAAAAATGTTTATTGTATTATTATAAATTAAGCTAAAGTAAAATTAAAACACTAGCCCTGGCTACATTTTAAAATTCTTTTCGTAATCATCACCGCAGAACCAAAATTTTATGCCATACAATATTGAACCTTATTTTTATACTAATACGCGTTGTTTTACTATGTGCTCGGGCCACGATTTTATTTTACGATTAAAGGGTTATTAAGCCATCCCTTAAAAAAACGTGAGTTGTAAATGCAGGTCTAATATTAGTAGCATGTCGTTTGAGGGAATAAAAGAAAATATTTTAAGCGAAAAAGGTCGTAAAAACCATTTCCTGCAAGATGAGGAAGATTGTTTAAAATTTTTGTTACTTCGTACTTGCTAGTCTATTATAAAGTATCATAACTTGAAGGGAGTATAAACCATTTCCTATAAAATTGTTGATTTGTTAATGCGGATCCAGCAAACGTTACATGTGAAATTGAAGGAATGAAAGAAAATATTATATTAAACGCAAGGAAGTGTAAACAAACTGCAAACGATCAAGGCCTTTTCAAATCATTACTAGGTCGTATATCTTAGTCAATTATAAATAATACCTAGGTATTAATAACAAAGGTAAATTATCAATTAGGTACTGTAAGTTTATATTTTAAATCTATACTAAGTCATAATTCATTATTTACCTATTGATAACACGAATTCATCTACAATAATTGTTACCAAATAAGCTAACAGTGTTAAATTAAGTGTGTAGGTACTCACGTTTTCACAGGTTCCTTTTTAAGTGACTCCCTCCATTTTACAGAATTATTTAGTCATTAATTATTATTCATTTGTTGTAATAATAACAATAGGACTTGTAAACGAAACTTAAACAAATGCGCCGGTATCTGTATATCCCGTTCGCTCTTCTGCTTGTCGCTGCGCGCCAAATGCGAGCCTTGTGTGTTGGTCGTAAAGTGCTTCTTGCAATGAACATGGTTTATACACCAACGTCGCGGACTGCCTTTGGATTTACGACGTCGAATTTAAACTATGTTTAGGTAATGCATTTAACACATTAGGGCGTATAAACCATTTACAATTAACGACTATTTTTACGCCCTAAGTTAATATAAATTATGGTCATTACATCATAACAAAACTACAAAAAAAAACATTCGGCTTTTACATTGAAAATTTACCTTTTTTAAGAGGCTATGACCGAAAATTTCTGGGTCGTATTAACCATTTTTGTGCGAATTTCTTCATTTCGTATATACAGATCGATAGAGAAAAAAATTCTGAGAAAAATGGTATATATAACTTAATTTGGCCAAAATGGTTTATACGACCTTTCTACCCAAAGGTATCGATAGCGACATCTATGACGCCGCACACACGAACCAAAAAATAACATTTTCCTACATCGCGCAAGCAGAGTTCTGCGCGCGATTTGAACATATACAACAGTCCCAAATCAACCATCGGGCAGTTTCCCGGACCAGACACAACACCCGTCTGGTCGGAGGATCCTCCCTTTTCAATGGAGGTTTGCGGGACTTTACATCCTGTTCCGCATACCTTCCTTGCGGGGGTCGTGGAGTCCGCAATCAGGGATGTGGTCCAGAAGAGGCTGCCTTCATTCAGATTTATAAAAAGTGAAAAACAAAAAACTTTACTACAAAAAAAAACCGACTTCCATAAAAAAATACAAAAAAAAATGCAAAATAACTTTAATTTCGGCAGTCGGTGTCAAATAACGAAGCAACCAAACTAGAAACACCATTTTCCGAAATTAAAGTTACTCGTATTTTGCATTATTTTTGTGTTATTTTTGTCTATATGAATTCGGTTGTATTTTTTTGTGAAAAAGTTTTTTATTGTAGTGTTCGACCGAAGTTTTAGTTTTGTTTTCGGCTAGTTTCGACAAAAAATAAAACTGGTTGCGGCTGGAGTTTCACTTTCGTCCTAAAAGTGGCTGAATTTTCGGCTTGACCGAAATTATCGTCTTTGAGATAAAAATTGTCAAACCGAGCCATTAATTTTCCCTACCGACTGTTTCCACGTTGCCGTCGTGGTGGGGCTTGTGGGTCTCCTTGATCTTGGGTACTTCCGGCTGAGTGACTCACTTGTACTGGAGGGGTCCAGGGGAGAGACCTGACCAAAAGGAACACACCGGGGGTCGCATACATTGTCAGTCGATCATCTTTGATTGCCATTGGATGCGACCGCGACCCAATCCTAAGCTTGGAGGGATGCGTACTAGAGGGATGTCCGGATGCTAGCGCCTCACACGAGGGCCGCGCCGTTGGGAGACCTGAACAAGTTGTTCGAGCCTCCTAACGGCGTGGAACCTGGGGAGATCTTCGTCGCTGCTCTCTGGTACGCAACTGTTCATCAGATGTGACCGTGAGAGTGGCGACGAAACTGGGGAGGGCCCGTAAGGGTAGAGTGAGTGAGAAAGAGGGAGAGAGAGGGAGATAAGGAGAGTGGAGACAGGGACCATACCCTTAAAAGGAACTAACAATGGAAAAAAAACAGACATGCAAATTTAACCCCAGGGAGGTACCAGCTGCTCGCCAGCTGGAGAAACTGCCACGCTTCCTTCGGGAGCGTCAAGCCTCACGTATTCTGGAGGGGGCAACTTCTGTTTACCGCTTGTCGATCACGACAACAAGAGCTGCAGATCATCTCCTCCATTCGGGGTGATGATCAACTTCCACTTTAACACGCCCGACAAGCCGCGGTCGGGCGAAGAAAGCCTAAGCGAATTCGGCAAAGAGGCGGGGAGTGGTGCGACGTCGGAGTCCGACGCAGCACCACTCCTCACCGCTCTGGGCTCTGGGAGCCCGGAGCGTGAGAAGGAGAGGGCTTCAGGAGGGGCCAAGAGTGGATGCTCTCGGTTCTACCTGGCGCTCCAAACCGGGGGATGGCAAGGGGTCGTCCTCCGATGGGGAGGTCATGGCCCCACCTCTCAAGATCTCCACCAGCGTGCGGGTTAGGGGATCGGTGAGGCCGTCCAAGGCGACGAAGGCCGGCAGGCAAGCCGCGAGGCTCGCCGGGCAGGGTCGCCTGCCCGCAGCAGGGTCCGGGGTCTTCGAGCGGAGAGCCGGGCGCCACTGTCAGCTCCAACTCAGAGCGAGCGGCCAGGCTGTAGCGACATCTATGACGCCGCACACACGAACCAAAAAATAACATTTTCCTACATCGCGCAAGCAGAGTTCTGCGCGCGATTTGAACATATACAACAGTCCCAAATCAACCATCGGGCAGTTTCCCGGACCAGACACAACACCCGTCTGGTCGGAGGATCCTCCCTTTTCAATGGAGGTTTGCGGGACTTTACATCCTGTTCCGCATACCTTCCTTGCGGGGGTCGTGGAGTCCGCAATCAGGGATGTGGTCCAGAAGAGGCTGCCTTCATTCAGATTTATAAAAAGTGAAAAACAAAAAACTTTACTACAAAAAAAAACCGACTTCCATAAAAAAATACAAAAAAAAATGCAAAATAACTTTAATTTCGGCAGTCGGTGTCAAATAACGAAGCAACCAAACTAGAAACACCATTTTCCGAAATTAAAGTTACTCGTATTTTGCATTATTTTTGTGTTATTTTTGTCTATATGAATTCGGTTGTATTTTTTTGTGAAAAAGTTTTTTATTGTAGTGTTCGACCGAAGTTTTAGTTTTGTTTTCGGCTAGTTTCGACAAAAAATAAAACTGGTTGCGGCTGGAGTTTCACTTTCGTCCTAAAAGTGGCTGAATATTCGGCTTGACCGAAATTATCGTCTTTGAGATAAAAATTGTGATAGAGAACAAAAAAAATACTGTCTCGTTCGTATATGTGTGTAATCATCGTTTTATTTACATAATTAGTATTTTATGAAAGTAAGGACTTCAGTTTCAATGGTCTGCTAACTTCACACACGTGGTAACAAAAGATTTAATATACATAAGTTCACTCACGTGGTAACAAAAAATGTAATGTAAATTAAATTTTTTGCTACCACGTGAGTTTCTTGTCTTTCACTGGATGGAGAACCGAGCATTCGGATACGGTTTCCAATTGGACTAAAAATCGTGTTTCGGTTGGACTCTACTTTTTAATCGACTTCAAAAAAGAGGAGATTCTCAATTCGTCTGTATGTTTTTTTTTTCGTATGTATGTTACAAGATATCCTCGCCATTTGTGAATCAATTTTGATGATTTTTTTTTTGTTTGGTAGGTCATACTGCAGAGGAAGTCCCATATAAATTTTATCGAAATCTATTCAGCACTTTTTGAAAAAATAACAAACAAAAAATATGTGTACACAGATGACGTTTTGGTTTTCTCCAAATGTTTAAATTCCATGTTATTGGGGTTATCCATTCGGGCATAACTTTAATATTTAGTTTTACGTCTGGGGTAAAACAACTAAAAAGTGAAAAAAGAAAAAAACTTTTTTACAAAAAATACAACTGACTCTAAAAATTACAAAATAACTTTATTTTTGGAAGTCGGTGTTTATATTTTGTTTCTTCGTTATTTGATTGGTTGTATTTTTGTCTAACAAAAAGTCTTTTTCCTACTCAAGGATAACGGGCAGGTGTTTTCAATAAAATATATGTATTAATTTATTTAAGTTCTGAATTCACACTACCAAATATTGATCAAACTCGTTCAAGGGTTGTTTTATATGATCGAAATGTATTGGAACTGAGTAAATGTGAGGTATTTTTGGTAGATAGTACAGTAGAAAATACGTGGACGAACTTCGAATGATCGAATCTATTCCAATGTAGTAGACTCGACGTCAATGACTTGCAGAAGGGTGGCGAATTTTATTTTTGTCTCAGTTCAATTTAATGAAAAACATGTAGCCCTGAAAATTCAATTGTAAATGGAAATTCCTTTTTCATATACCTTTTTATTAAATAAAATTGTTTGTGCAAATGCAGTTCGTGTCAGTGAACTTGTTCATCGTGATTTGTTGGTTGGATTTCAATTTGAATACGGTTTTATCGAAAAAATTTTTTTTGCATAATTTTAGTGTGTTTTTGTTGTTTATGCGGACGACCATTTCATTTCAATAGAGAACACGTTAATCCTACTGCTCGTATATAATAATAATAATATTCCACAACTATCACACAACGCCATCTAGTCCCAAGCTAAGCAGAGCTTGTGTTATGGGTACTAGACAACTTATAAACATACTTATATATTTCTAAATACATACATATTATAGATAAATTACACCCAGACACAGAATAAATGATCGTGCTCATTACACAAACATTTGTCCTGGGTGGGAATCGAACCCACGACCTCTGGCATAGCAGTCAGGGTCACTAACCACTAGACTACACAATACTAGCTTCTGCCAGCGCCTGCGCCCGCTTGGAATTAGTACTTCTCTCGTTATAAACTTTCAACCTCTTTGTCACCACCCTTTTTCTTTTTTTCCTTTTTCCCCTACAGGATGAATTTCAAATAACCCTTTCTTAGTGGATACCTACCCTTCACAAATAACTGTGGCGATTGTATACACAGCCTAGTCAGCGTGTGAGCACCGGCCTTCGGCTGGCAGTCGACAATGTTGAAGAGTGGTACGAATGGTAATATCGAATAAAAGAAGGTGATTGCTATTGTTTTCTAATTAGTCCTAGCGCGCCCGTCTAAGTGGGCACTTGCATGTATTTATTTTGAATTCATAAAAAAGTCCAGTTCGCTATCCCAACGCGTTTCCCTTATTACACTTCACTTGTAAAGCGAGTCACTTTATACGATACCCTCGCGCAGCCAGCGAGTGAGACAGTCCCCAAGCTATATCAGCGCCCCTGGAGCCGTGCGGGTTCTACAGAACACACCCTTCAAATTTCATGTATCTAGGGACCAGCGGTTTAGGCTGTGCGTTGATATATCGGTCAGTCAGGACTTTGAATTTTATATATACAGATTATAAAATGCGAAAGTTTGGATGAATGTTTGTTACTCAATCATGCCAGAAAGGTTGAACGAATCTGGTTGAAATTTGGTACAGACATAAATCACTTAGAGCACACAAAAAAGAAATAATTTGGAAGAGTACATAGGCTATAATTGATAATGGGGGAAGTAAGTACCTACTAATTCCACGCGGGTGAAGCCGCTGGCTGAAGCTAGTTCCAAATAGAATATACAAAAAGTTACATCTCATTACTATGCTACATTGCGCCTTATCTCATAACATCATAGTACCGGATTATATAAAAAAGAAAAACCAAGACAATAAACCAACTCATAGCTAGCATATGCAAATAGGGACAGAAAAATATTCACACATACATCACTGTATTTGCAACTTGCATCGCCGAAATTGGGCCATCCTGTGTATAAGGTCAGCGAAAATCGTGGTCCGACTTGGCATACATTCAAGAATTAGTTCAGATCAGCGTTATATATAGCAGAATGTTCGTCGCTTTTTGTTTCGAAGTCGGGTTCTTAGCGGGGATTTATGAATGAATAGCTTTTGCTGTTATCTAATGGCAAAGTGTCCCTGGTAATTAGTTGAGGTGGTTTATTTGTGTTGTTTAGTTCTATGGAAAAGGTTACTCCATTTTCAAGGCTGTTTTTGGGGTAATTTTGGGACAACTCGGGTTCCCAAGTGGGGAACCTGAGTTGTGTCACGTAGATTATGATGATTTCTGGGCACAAAAATAATAATTCTGTTTATTTCGTAAGTAAGAGTATCTCTAAAATATTGCCGTATTTATTGCTTTACCAAATCAATAAAAATTGGCAAAGATAAAACGCATCAAAGTTCAGGACTTGTTACGTCACCTGTACGTAAAAAAGGTACATATTTTTTATGTTAATCATCTAACCTTTTAAGTACCACAGTGATTAACTGATTATAGTTATTTATTTCGGTTGGATGTTAGCTTCGAGCCTGTGAGGTTATGTTGTGTAACAAGACACACCCGCTTGGTTTACATAGAAGACTTTGGTCGGTTTTTGACAGATTTTTAGGCAAGAGTTTGACAAATAGTCGGCTTTGAATTCATCGAATTCAGAAATTGAGGGCTGCTCACGACTGACATACTTAAAGTTGCAACGAAACAAAAATTTGTGACAAACGTTTGGCAGATGTTTTTACATAAGTCCAGTTGTTTTCGTGATTTATGCAGTATCCATGACGTCAGAATATGCAGTATCCCAGAATGCATGGTGCGATTCTGATCGTTGCGTTCCTATCTTACTTTTAGGCAGTGTTGGGGCCATAACACATACAAACTATATGAAGTCACATTGCTCCACATTGCGACGCCAAGTCACGATGCGATGTCGTATCGTGGAAATATGATGTGCATCGCTACATTTTTCGTGACACGTACATCAATCTACCTAACCTTATCCTAATTATCTTGGAGTCGGCTTCCAGTTTAACTGGATGCAGCTAAATACCAGTATTTTACATGGAGCGACTGCCTATCTGACCTCCACAACCCAGTTTCTGGGTGATACCCCTTGGTAAGACTGGTTGTCAGACTTTCGAGCTTCTGACGACCCGTAACGACTGTCAAAGATCCACGATTGGTAGCCAGGACGGCTTAACGTGCTTTCCGAGGCACGGAGGAGTCCCGGTATGTAAAGATGGTCACGCATCCATGGACCAACCCCGGTGACACGTACATATTGTACCTACCTAAATGTGTTTTTATTGCGTGGGAAATCATCAAAAAACTTTTTCAACACATTTGCTCAAAAAATGCATTTACGAAGCCTGTATACATTTTTCGAAAGTTAAAAATTACGTACCATACAATGGAACGTGCGGTAAAATAGGTACTCTCAGAAGAAAAAAAACCCGAAGTACCTATTTTAACGCACTGTCCGTTGTATAGCGTCGTACGTATCCTTTACGGTTTTTTTTTAATTTCCAAATAATAATTCCACCAAGGAGTTTCAAATTATGAGAATAAATAAACTGAATGATCGAATCTCCTTGGAAGTGCTTTTATTCAATACGTTTGTCTCACTTTTTTACTAAAGAGAAAATGAAACGAAAGGTGTAGTTCTAATTTTCACCACGCGCACGTGGCACCATTTGCAAATTAGCACTATTTTCGTATTAAAAACGTCGAAGATTGTTGCGACTTTCCGACTGATATCTAGAAACAAAAGTTGGTTTCATTACCTATTGTGCTGTTTTCTCGCAAATGTGTTGAAAAACGTTGTATGACACACGTGCGGAAATTGGTATTTACCAACCCGTGACTATGAGAAGCCCTCGACTTCGTCTTGGGCTTACATTTGTCTACTCGTTTGTAAAAACCAACTTGCCGCACTAGTATCATAAACAACTACTCCCGCTCTGGATGGAGTGGGAGCGCGTATCTTACTGACTAAAACCCACCCTTGTTCCTTCAGTTAAATAATAATAAATAATAAAATTTCAGACTTTATGTCCATATTAAAAAAAATACTTACACACGCATACATACACATAAAAAAAAGATACACGCAAAAGGATACACACTTAAAAGATCTCTCATTTCATGTATGAAAATGACGCACGATGAGTGGTCATCCAGTGCCACATCATTGAACTGTACAATCTACCGGCCACGATAGCCACCAAGCTGTAGGAGGTATCGCACACTTGCCGCATCAGAGATGCCATTCGTGTCGGCTTATTAGCATAAAAATCAGACACACCAACTCCGCCAACATCCCTGACGCACTGCAAAAGCGCGTCTCAGTTGCCTATAAGCCGCACTGACTTCTTCGATCACTGCCGCGATCCGGCCCGGAACACTTGACTTTTTATTTTAATAACACCTAATTCAAATAAAATTGTAAGTTTACCGTGTAAAAGAGAAAATATAATAAATATTTCCAAGTGCGTGAACTGTTCCAACCCGCTACATCAGTTCATTCCATTATCATTTGCGTTCGATTCAACAACATGTCAAGCTTTTCCAATGATTTTAACAATCAAACAAACATCAATGTACGTGGAAACGTGACAAAAAACGTGTTTAGCGTTATTTAGTAAAAAAAAAAATGTTCCTGAAAAAAATCAAATTGAATAAAATATATTTGCTCGGAGTTATTGACTAAAGAATATGAATAATTTAGGTAATTGATTTTTGCGTCATTGTCTGCCGTAAGGGTCTTGATTTCAGGCATTGACTCGAGAAAAGTGCTATTATGAACGCAAATGGAAATAGAATAACAAAAGATAGATATTGTAAAGGTGCTCGCTGGCAGCGATAGTGGATAACATACCAGACTATAATATTTTGAGATAATACAAACGACCGGAAAAGACCTCTGCCCGGGCTTTTCCGAAGTTCCTTCCAATTCTAAACAAAATCAGCACTACATTTGAAAATATTCTATATTTGAAATATTCTTCAAACGTCGAACAATCTAATCGGCCAGTCCGAGGTCGGGACGATATTCTCATCACCTTCATCGACGCCGCAGTATTAATACAATCTATTATGTTAAGGTGCTATTAACTGCCAATGATCTTGAGTGGTGGAGCTTGCGTGTTCTGTGCTGAGCTCACGTAACGCGTCGTACGTCCACCCAGTAATAGGACTCGCCCATCAAGGAGCGCTGTCCGAATTATTAATTTATTACACATAGAACAACAGGTATTAAAATAAATAAATAATAAATAAATAAATAAAATATCATTTATTCTCTCATCACAAAAGGCTGTCTTAGAGCTAATTATACAGTATAATGAAACTAGATAACTACCTTTGTGAGAGACTGGTGCCTGATATAGGTTTTTAAGTAAAAACCCTGTGCTACAGGTCACCAGGATCTCCCTCCGCGGATAGAATTCTTATTTAAGAGACCGTGTACATTAAATATTATTGAGTATTGTGAATAACAAAAGTAAAAAAAAAATAAAAGCAACAGAAAGGAATGCCTATTTACTGTCATACAAATTAAAACAAAAAAAAATTATATGTATAAAAAAGAAACAAGAAACAAAAATGAAAAATGTGACAGGGTTGTGTAATTATGTAATGAGTGTGGTGTCTTGTGTGGTGTAATGATCATTTATATATGTCTATGTGAGAGTGGATTGAGTGAGTGCGTTGCGAGTTAGTTGCGAGAAAGTGATGAGCTCAAGAACAGGTAGAACTATGGTAATTTAGTTTATTTAGTAACAGTCAATAGCAGTTCAGTATTATTGTAGTCAAGAGTTTTCAAATATGTTTTTAACGTTTTAATGCATTCTAATTTGGTTTTTGGATATAAATTTAGGACGTTATTCAATTTATTATAAAGATACTGCCCCAGGAAGCAAAAGAATCTTTCAGAGAGAGATGACTTGTACTGATCAGTGGGACATACCCTACCTTTACGTCGATTATCTTTTTGAAGCTTTTCGTCGAACTTCAGCTGCGAGTGTTTTTTTATTACGGTATGCATTATAAAGGTCTGTCTAACCGTAAGAAGTCCCCAGTCTTTGTAAAGTTCAACTGTCGGAAAACGATAGGGCAGACCAGCTCCTACCTTAAGTAATGCACGCTGTGCTCTCTCTACCTCAATGAGATGAGTTTTGGATGCACCACCCCATGAAGTGATACAATAGTCAATTAGTGACTGAGCTAGAGCGTAGTAAACCATCTTAATAGTCTTTCGGTTTGATGATTGTCTGAGTGATTTAAAAATGTATAAAAGTTTACGTAATCTAGAAACAAGTATTTCTATGTGAGGTTTGAAAGATAAGTGTTGGTCAATAGTTACACCAAGGTATTTAATGTTTTCGACTCGTTCCAGCTTGGAGCAAGAACATACATTATTTCCAAAACCACAAGTGTGTGCAGTAATAGTAAGAGAATCCGGAGGGAGTAAGTTGGATTTATGTGCAAATGTGATGTATTTTGTTTTGGGAATGTTGAGAGACAGACAATTTGCTTGAAGCCAGCCACCAACTTTATCGAGACCCTGCTGTGCAACATCAAAAACCTCCACCCAGCTATCACCACTGAAGATTAGGGCAGTATCGTCAGCATAAGTGATAATTTTCCCCTTAAATAGCTGAGCTTGGCAGAGGTCATTAATGTACACCAAGAAGAGCGTTGGACCAATAATACTGCCCTGTGGTACACCAAAACTGACGGGTAACTCGTCGCTTAGCTTGTCGTTTATTCTTACTTGCTGTTTTCTGCCGGTTAGATAATCCTCCATCAACTTCAGGGGAATCCCTCTAACGCCAAGCCCTTCCAACTTTTTAACCAGGTGCGGAATGGAGACTGTGTCAAACGCTTTTGCAAGGTCAAGGAACACCGTTAAGCATTTTTTCCTGTTATCAAGACTGCCTACGGCAGACAGCACCAATTCATGAACCGCATTATCCGTACTTTTGCCGGACCGAAAGCCAAATTGTGCAGGAGAAAGAAGTTTATTTTTTTCGAGATAGTCTGTAAGACGCCGGTTTATAAGGCGTTCCAAGACCTTGGACATAGCTGGTAGAAGAGAGATAGGACGGTAGTTATTGACACAGTCTTTTTGCCCGGCCTTATGAATGGGTTTAATGACCGCTGCTTTAAAGGCTTTTGGGAAAACACCCACTGAAATGGACAAATTGCAGATATGAGTTATAGGGGGTGTAAGTTGCAGTACGTATCGTTTTAAAAGTTTGCTACTTATCTGGTCGACTCCAACTGCACAGTTGTCCTTTAGATTTTTGATAAGAAGTGAAATTTCCTGATTGTCAGTAGGGAGAATGACAAGCGAATTAGCAGGACCTGCACAAGAATGGTTAAGTTCGTTTGAAGTATGACTGGCAGCCGATATTTTTTTCGCCAAGTTCAAACCGATGTTAGCAAAGAATGAGTTAACGTCGTTTAAATCTGATTCAGGTTTACTTGGAGATAAAAGAGATGAAGAGAAATCAGTCCTCTTAAGGGAGCCACTGATTCTTTTGATAGCATCCCAGAGCTGTTTCTTGTGACCCATTGCATTCTCGATCTCCTGTTTTTCAAACTTAATTTTTGCTTTTCTAATCAAAGCGTTGCAAAAATTCCGATAGCGACTGTATGTAGATTTAATAATTTCGTCATTAGGATTTTGTTTCAGTTTTTTATACAAGTTGTCTCGGTTTCTCATGCAACGAAGAAGTCCTTGAGTGATCCATGGTTTCGTGATTAGTTTTCGTTTGGAAGTTTTAACTATGTTTGTATTGTTTTTAATAGCCGCAGATAAGTGTGAAAAAAGAAGATCAGTTGCAGAGTTCGGGTTTTGACATTCCAGGATAGGTTGAAAATCGAAATTTTGCACCACTTCGTCAATATTGGCATAGTTCAAGGTGTAGTGTGTTTTATTAATGTAGTTAGGTCGCGATTTGAGTCTACAACTGAAAGCTACACTATCATGATCAGTGATAGAAGTTTGAAAAACTAAACAGCAGGCTTCCATTTTCGTCTTCGCCATCATGTGGTCTAAACATGTGGCCCCATGCGTTGGCAATGTGTGACCAGGATGCAGGCCGTGTGTTGCTAAACAATTTAGATAGTCATACGATCGTTTATCAGGACTGCTTGAAACTATGTCAATATTTATATCACCACAGAGAAATATGTTTTTGAACTTTTTCAACTTAATAAGCAGTAAGTTGAGTGAATCAATAAAGTTTACGGTGTTACTAATACTTGGGGGCCGATATATTCCTATGATGCAAGTATCTCGGTCTAATTTCATCACTAAGCAATTCGCGTCTTGTACTACTGGTTCTTCAAATGTTGCGTTAAGGTGCTTATTATAATAGATGACGACTCCTTCATTCTGAGTTTTATGTGAAGAGGTAGCTGAGTGTTCGTAGGTCTCGAGAGAAGGTATGAATTTTGCAGAGGGTAGCCAGCATTCTGTTAAGACTATTATATCCCAGGGAACTTCAGATCTTTGGAGGAGTGTCGCGAAATTAGGCATGTTACAGTTAATACTTCGAATATTTTGTGACAGGATATTGATTGTGTGTTTATTGGGAGTTAAATGACTTTTCGCATCTTCTATATCGCAACTTATTGTCTTAGCTACATGAATTGAGTCCAGATCTGAGCCTAAATTTTGAGCGTTTTGCATACTTAACAGATATTAAAATATTGTTTAGTCACGATTGATACGTGACACAAAGGTATGTAATTTTGAGTAGACTCAGATCTGGTACTTTAATATAAGTAAAATAGAATTTATGATTAACGTAGCGTGTTAAGACTTGTGCTCGCTTGAGAATGTTGTGATGGTAAGTGTGTGGTGAGTTGGTGAGGCGAGTATCTATACGTGTAGTTATGCTATAACAATAACAATCAGAAGTAATAGTAAAAGATGACATATTATAACCTAAGTAGTTAATAAATCTAATTAAAAAACATAGAAAAAATCGTGGAGTGACAGCTATGTATAAATAAAAATGTAAGTCTAAAGCTAGTCACATAATCAATTTACTAAGATCCGATTCATTATCAATTCGGATTGGGACAGAATCTTCTTCCTTTCTAACATAAATCTTCCCATATGATGTCCAAGCCGATGAAAGACTTTTGTCTTTGACATAAGAGCGTGCAACAAAGAAAAGGCGTCTTGCTTTAGTCGTAAGGAAATCAGATATAAACACTGTGCACGGCGTGCCAGGTATATTAGCAAACTGTGAATTTAGCTGCGGTTCCTTATTTTCGCGCCTACACTTATTGTAAATTTTATACGTGGAAATAATTGATTCCTTCCTTAACGTTGTGGTGAAGTCGACAACAACTGTTTCAGACCTGGAACGAAATATATCCCTGATCTCGGACTGGTCTATAGATGTTTCGAGGCCTAAAGTCAAGCCAAGCTGCTGAATGGTATTGATTAGAGCTTTCTTATTTTCGTTTTCCAGTTTAGGTAAATTACGAATTTCGATAGTTGAAGAGCACGCTTTTCTTTCAAGTTGGTCTAAACTCCGCTCAAGAGCCGATACCTGTTTCTTATAGTCACTGTTTTCATGTTCCAAATTAGTGATTTTCAGCAGGAGGTCGCCATGTTTCGCTTTCAAAGTTTCCACCGATTTCTGGATCTCCTGATTCTGTGTGATGATAGTTTCGAGTGCTTTGTTTAATATTTCAAACCTGGTATCTTGCTGTGTCCGGATTTGGTCAAGGATGACTTTTATTTCATCTGGATTCCCAGTAAGCTCACTATGTTCATTGAACGTGCGTTTTTGACGTTTTGTGATATTAAAATAATTCTCGGCCTGGTCCGAGGTGTTGGTCATGTTGAGGGCAGAATCCGAGTTGTAGTGGACAGTGTTGATCGGAGCGTTCAGTTGAGGCAATGAGCACGGGGGAGAACGTTGCACTGACATTTTAACTTCCAAAGGAAAATTAGTTCCAGTAGGATAAATTCAAAGTTCTCTAGGAGGCAATGACTCGTAGGTAGAAAGTAATGCGCCGTCTGCGTTGAGTAGTCTTTGGCGCAGGCGCTCGCATACGTCACTATGCGCGGGCGCACGCCGAAATATTGCTTATGCGCTCTGCGAAACCGTGGAAGTTGCGTACACTGAGCGCGAAATTACAAGTCATGCACTCACCCGTTGAACAGCCGATGTTTAAATTTTTTAGCAAAACGCACTGAATATCGTCACTAAAACACACTATTTAATGTTGTTTTATTTTAAATAACTTGCACGATGAATGTAATTTCACTATTATGAGATTTTTTCTATGAGAATGTAGGCCAAATTAAATTTAAGTTAACTTTTGTCAAGAGAGTAAGTCGACACGAAGTTAGTTGATTGACAGTTTTGCTGAATTTTAAAATAAAACACTGAGACTAAATTATAAACAATTAATGATCTTTAAAATGGTGAAGGTTTCATAAAAATATGCTTTATAGTTTTTGCGTGATTCTCAATTTTTTTATCCGCGTTAGACATAACTTTACAAATTAATTATACTATGTTATAAAAATATAATATCAAATATTCTCAGATGGAATTACGACAGAAATTATCTAGAGTAACATACATTTTTTTCAAAGAAATAAGACTAGTAATTTAGACGTGATCTTCAATTAAATACCATTAAAAGTCGTATAACTGCCCTTCTAAATACTTACGTGATGTGAGTCGTTGCATTTTACAACGAAGGAAACGAAGACGTGGCACCCGTCCCTGTTACAGAATAAAAAACTTTTTTCAAAAAATACAACCGACTTCTAAAAATTGCAAAATAACTTTAATTTCGGAAGTCGATGTCAAATAACGAAAAACAAAAAAAATATGTACTCGTCAATTTCGATAAAATTTATATGGGACTACCTCAGAAGTGATGACCTGCCATACAAAAAGAATCATCAAAATCTATTCACAAAAATGGCGGAGATATCGCGTAACAAACATACCAAAATTGATAACCTCCTCTTTTTTGAAGTCGGTTTAAAAGGAGGCTTGGGTGTTGTTTTCATAATTTGAAAATTTCTGTCTTCCTCCTTCATTCCTGCAGTTTGTCCACACCTACGTAAATCCAAACAATTTTACAAATCGAGCCTCCTCTCAGAGAACGCACAACATTACCTAACAAAATTGTCTATTGATGACGGCAATTCCAGACACATACGAACAGCTATAATGTATTCCGTATGCCAGAGACGTGGATGTCGGCAAACAGGACTTCAGTAGACATTGCGTCCACTACCTACTAATGGTGTAAAGATTTGCTTTCATGATTGACCGCCTTGTTTGAAGATTGGTTTCCTTAGAAGACTCCTTGAAATGAAGTGAGCGTTTGAATAAAATCCTGAGTATTTGTTGAGCCTAATTTGTGTTACATTATGACCATTTATGGAGGAGTAGAATTCAAAAGATGAAGTGATTTAATTTAAAATGCGCGTTCAGCGGCCTTAGACAAAATACTTTTCTGTTAGCGGTCACGCTTACGCTTAGTACAAATCGAATGGCAATGACATTACCTTGACGTGAGTCACGTGATAACTCTCTCCGCAGATGCATTGCCATTCATTTTGCCTTACGAACAGTGCATCTTTACAAGATGTGTTTTTGAACATGTCGCAACTCCCTGCGCGTCTAGCGGACACATGGTGGGCGAGACAAAATTAAAATCTATCGTGTCTCCTAATTGGACGCGCCACGGGTTGAGGAGATAATCTAATAATATTAAAAAGTAGATACTTGCTTGATTAAGCTAAGTGTTAAAAGCTCTCTTTGCAATTGTTAGCCCAAACAAAGATGTGTCTGAAATACAAAATACACGCTTACCTAAAAAAAAAACCGGCCAAGTGCGAGTCGGACTCGCGCAACAAGGGTTCCGTATAAACTTGTATATGTTAATAGTTCGTCCATCACGAGAATCGAATCTCGCAGCCGTTGGAAAACAGCACCCGTAGAAAGTCATGGGTCGCGTTAGTTTACCAACTGCAATCAAGTTTGTAATCACAAAAAAAAAACTTGCTAAGTGCTTATCGGATTTCACACATTAAAGGTTCTGTACTAAATATTGGTATTTTTTAGTAAAGTATTCGTAATAATAAACATTATCACAAAATTTCGAGTTCATAGGTCAATGAGAAGTTAAAAAATTCTTCGTAACAAAATTTTGTGACAGACAACGGACGGACAGACAGACAGGCGACACGTGACAACAATAGGGCTCCGTTTGGACCATTCGGGTACGAAACCCTAAAAATATGATGTGACTACAAATTTACGCTTTTCGGAGTTTTCCCTTTGCTTGTGCTCTACGCCAATGCTTCTTGCCAAATTTCATGATTTTAGGTCAACGAGAAAGTACCTTAGACGTTTTGATTTCCTCGAGAGTGTCAAAATAAGCGGCATAAACGGTAGTAAAGTATCTTTTAATTGCGTTGACTTAGAAGTTTGATTTTATCATTGTTCCAGGGGATCGCTGACTTGAGTATTTTTTTTTAATTTCAGCTTGATACCTCCACGCGTTCCTGAGAAAAAGGGTCTTGAAAGACGGACAGACGGAGATGTAAGTGATCCTATAAGTGTTCCGTTTTACCATTCGAACTTCCAGAACTCTAAAAACAACTATTACTGAAAATAAACGGTTTAATAGTTCAATGTTGGTGTAAAGCTAAAAGCATCACTAATTTTGAATTCTCACCCGGTACTGGTACAGCCAAATCACCCATATTCAACGTACTTAAGCGAGCCATGCATAGTTCCCGAAACATCTAACTTGTCGACTCACTGCTCCCCAATTTGCATATCTAGACGAATTGTAAACAAACACCTCACAATATATTGTGTGCCTAACTTGGACAAACGGATGGAACTTTGGTAATTAGATGTCTCGTAAGTTTTAGTATTACTGTGTTTTGTTGTAAGTTTAGAGATATTCTAAATAAACAAAATTAATTGCATAAACAGAAAGTTATCAGTGTAAATAAGTACTAAATTGCAGTAAAAAGGATTTTAATTTTCAAGTTATCTACGAATTAAAAAAAATACAATTTTAAATCCTTGCTTACTCTATCAGATTGAGAGACGACCATTGTAATTACAATTGGAATTTGACTATAAAATCGGCAGAAATTGAATGTGGAAAGTATCTTTTAAACAAATTTTAAGTGGTAGCACTTAGTTCACACGGAAATCAAAACAAAACAACAATAAAGTACTTAGTTCTGAATTTTAATTATTTTATGTACACGATAAATCTAATTATTGATGGGCATGTAAATCAGCATTCGTTTATATTCAGAAATGCGATGATAGCCGAGGTAAATTAAGAAAATAGTTGGAATGTATCCTATTTATGTCATATATGTTTATGTCAGTCCGACTTCTGGACCAGACCTCGAAACCTATCCTCCTACAGCGGGGTGTGAGGCAGGGAGACGTCACTTCTCCGAAACTGTTCACAGCCGCAATGGAGGATGTCTTCAAGGTTCTGGACCGGAGAGGGTTAGGCATTAATATCAATGGCGAGTACATCACTCATCTTCGATTTGCCGACGATATAGTCATCATGGCTGAGACTATGGAGGACCTGAGTACTATGCTCGATGACCTCAGTAGAGCTTCCGAAAGAGTGGGTCTTAAAATGAACATTGACAAAACCAAGGTCATGGTAAATACCCATGTAGCACCCACTCCTATCAAGATCGGCGAATCTACACTCGAAGTTGTAGACGAGTACGTCTACCTGGGACAAACGGTCCAGTTAGATAGGGCTAACTTCGAGAAAGAGGTCAACCGTCGAATCCGACTCGGCTGGGCGACGTTCGGGAAGTTGCGTGGTATCTTCTCGTCTCACATACCACAGTGTCTCAAGACGAAAGTCTATGATCAGTGCGTGTTGCCAGTGATGACTTATGGAACCAAAACGAAACGTGGTCGCTCACAATGGGCCTCATCAGAAGGCTTACAGTCACCCAAAGGGCAATGGAGAGGGCAATGCTCGGAGTTTCCTTGCGTGATAGAATCAGAAATGATGATATCCGCAAGAGAACTAAGGTTACTGACATAGCTCGAAGAATCGCCAAACTGAAGTGGCAGTGGGCAGGGCCCATTGCTCGCAGAACAGATGGTCGATTGGGGCGAAAACTTCTGGAATGGCGACCGCGTACTGGAAGACGCAGCATTGGAAGGCCTCCCACAAGCTGGACCGATGACCTGGTGAGGGTCGCGGGTAGCCGATGGATGCGAGACGCACAGGACCGATCATTGTGGCGACACTCGGGGGAGGCCTATGTCCAGCAGTGGACGTCTTTCGGCTGAAATGATGATGATCCTATTTAACTATTGACTCATAAAACAAGCTCTACAAAATCTCCTAACATTGCATTATAAATACACGGTTTAAACAAACAATACTTCCTCTACAGCATCATGACACTCCCCTATAAAAACAAAAGATCCTATACAAAGGCAAATTTATTCCACCATAAAAATCACCTCTGTATACCGAAGCAAAGCGCTCGCATCAATCAATTATATAAATATAGCCAGCGTTTGGCGCGATGCGAAATTCCCATTTGCATAGTAATAGTACAGCCGTGCCCTTAATAATGTTTAACCGATGTACTGCTACGGCCAGAAACTAGCAACGTCGATAAAACAGCTCTCATGAATATTAAAAACTTAAAAAGTGAGGTACTGGCGGGGTTCGCGCAGCTCGTTCATTCCTCGCTTAGCTACGGATGAGAGTGTATGCAACTGCAATGTTCGGGGTTGAGCTGTCCAACGTTTTAAGACGCAGTTTGGTTTTTGGCCTTGAGTGGTTAGTTTGCGGGTTTTGTGCTAAGCTCAATAGGACTCGCTCATCAAGGAGCGCTGTCCCAAATTAGACGCATTATTAATTTATTATACATAAAACAACGAGTATTATACTATAACACGTATACTAAAAGATAAATGATTAAATGATCTTTAGCGGTGTAAGTTTTTTAAAAATACGCTTACTAGTTTTTGCGTGATTCTTAATTTTTTATCCGCGTTAGACATAACTTTACAAATTAATTTTACACTATGTTATAAAAATATAATTTCAAATATTCACATATCAAATCACGAAGAAAGTTGTCTGGAGTAAAATACCTATATCTTTTTCAAGGAAATAAAACTAGTCGTTTAGACGTGATGTTCAATTTAATTAAAATCATTAAGTCGTATAATATCTGCGCCTTAAGCAGAAACTTTTATACTGCTTGGTCTGAAGACCTTGTGAAGGTCATTGAATGGAAAGCGCTGGATGCAAAAGACGCACGTCTTGTTTTTGTGGTGATGATTTGTGGAAGTCTTCTAGTCGGTTTCTGGATGACTTTCGGCTGAATGATGATGATGAATCCTGCAGCCTGGCCGTGCTACTAAAAGAAAGAAAATCTGGCTGATACTAAGGTGTTACTAAGGAGTAACAGTTACCATGTCATCATTTGGAGTGTAATAACATAAGTATATGTCAACAATGATTATTTTATGTGGAAAGATGGCTGCAAAGGCAGTATTTCGGGATTACCTTCCAACGCTGGTGGTTACTAATAACGCTCATTAAACGATACGATCAATCAATCTCTATGGTTCCTATTAGGCTAATAGTCGGGTAAGGAAGAAGAAAACACCTGGTAGTGGTGAAGGGTTGATTTTTTTGGGGACTGTCTTTATGATTTTGATTTTGAAACAAATCCCCATTGTTGATATGGCCGGTTTTAACTGCAAAGCTCATAAATTTATCGCTTACTCAGTCTCGCTTTCCCTCGTTTTCAATTGTACCGAGCACCCAAACCTTTTCTTTTGGTAAGTACGTAAAATAATACAACGGTAAAATCGTGAAGTGTTGTGAGTTTTAGGTGAATGACCTCCTAGATAAAAAAGTTTAGCATTTTTATTAAAGTCTAAGAAAGTACTTGTTTTGACTTGAATTAAGATACTGCAGTGGGAGTTGTCTTATCTAAATATACGACGTATAAATCTTGCTTTGTACGAATATGCTGTAAAAATAAAAAGAGATCCCTTTATCTTATTTGTAGTGTCAGTCAGTAAACTGCAAAAAACAGAATGAAAAGCAAAGGAAGGTTGGGAAAAACCATCCGTCCTTAAAACCGTTCGTTATTTGATGTAGGAACCGAGTGCAAATCCAGCCTCAATTTCAATAACAATCTTGCATATCCATCTAACTAATACTTACCCACACCGCATAATAGTACTTCATGGAGCTAATTTGACCGCTACCAACATATTACCGCGTTACTAATTCTCGCCTAATCATAGTCGCATTCAATGAGCTCGTGTGAATGACATCAATCGGTGATTATCTGAACGTGAATAGAGATTCAATATTGGTACAGGCGACGATGCATACAATATTAGGGTTCAACAACAAGACGCCTAATGGGGCTACAGTTCGTGTAATGACTTCATCTAACTACCCATACTTGATATTTCCTCAGATTTCTGTAGAGATACGAACTTGGGTAGTAAAGGGTAGATTGCTGGCAGTCACGTCGGGCTATGGGTCACGTGACCCGCAAAGTAACAAGTTTGAAGTTTGAAGATTTAATTGGTGGCATAGTTTGCTTTGGAACTGAAATAAAATTTGAATCAGGAAGTTCGACGGGAGTTGACTCAATTCTGGAGTAACGTGACACTTCTGTTAGATTTGTGGAAAGCGATGAGATAATTGTTACAAAACTCCTACGTTTACTGTCAAGAAATACTTTAAGTCACTTATAAATGACTAGGTGTCTTAAGCTATTTATTATAGGACTTCAAACATACATAAGAATTAGGTATATTTTATTAATTATTTATCAAATCTTCTGAGTCTATTGCAAATATTGCAATTCTCTCAAGCTCGTAGCCTAATTCTGGGCCAATTCTATCCATATTGCTATCGACACACTAAGAAGAAGACTTTTTTTGTCGTTTATAGGCACTCTCATCTTACCTGAGGGTAAGAGATGATGAGGTCGAAGATGGCGCACGATTGCCTAGAAGTAACTTATTCACTCTTGACTTAATTCAATCCTCTGCTAGACATAAGCATTTTCTAGCCACCTAAATTATCACCTAATCTCCCAATAATTTCATTATCACTACGTGCAAACTGGCCCAGTTTCCGCGCCTCACTTCTTCATCTCCTGAAACAAGAACTTCATCAACATTAGTATCACGTTTCCAATAGCTCGACACTGTATGTTATTCGGTTCATAAATTCTACAGGCCGTGAGTAATAGAGTCGCCTGTGTCAGGTTCGTCGACGGCATACATTATGTGGGTTGCCGTGATACACTCTGTGACAGAATATGTAACAATACTATAGAGTAACCAGGCTACTTATACAGTCGCAACAACTCGTATTACGGTCCCGTAAAGTTTGAATTCGTTGGTGTTGAAGATTTATAGAATTTTGTGGTATCCAGTTCCATGAATGGTACTTAGTGACATGATAAATATAATGACTAGATGTAGAAGTGTAGATTGCAACTAGTTATTTATGTGATGATTTATTAAACTACGAGTACTAAGACTAATTTCCTCAAGACAATCTGGACTAGTACCTATTTATTATTTTCTAAGTGTATTTAGGACATCACTGATATCGATGAAGGAACAAATCTCTGCCCGGGGGTTGAGGATAAACTGCCCAGGGGTTGAGGATAAATTCGAAAGAGTTACCTCGCCCCTGGGCATGTGGGGCAGGGAGGAACAGGGGTGGGTTTTAGTCAGTAAGAGTCTGACACGCCCTTCCGCTCCACCCTAGAGCGGAAGAAGTCATAAGATGATTTCCCACCCCCCAAAAAAAAAAAAAAGGAACAAATCTGACAGTCGACAAATCGACAATGTAGGTACTTTGGGAAGTAAGAGAAAATAACTAATAGTTCGAAAGGCACCAAGTTCCCCGCGCGCACCGCTTGCTAATCGCATGCTTCCAAGTGGAAAAAAAAAAATACACCACGTTGAAACTAATTCAAACCGCCAGTTGAGTCAGTGAAGGATTACCACCTTCACTTTTATTGATAGGACCTATTACTTGAAATCAATTTTATCACAATAGGCCGTTGCAGTGAGATACAACAGCCTGCCATTTTCATTTATCTATTAGGCCTCGGGTACGAAGTCAGCGGCCGGCGGGACGTTGGCAGCAGTGGTATGGGGAGCGGCTCGGCGACACAGACCCGGTCACGAAGCCAGCGGGCAGATCGCGCGGCGCTAGAATGGCGTAGTGTTGTGTTAGAAGAAATTAGTGTCTTTGTTCGTGAACAAGAATTATTAAAATAATTTAAGAATGGCGCGCATCGCTCGTGCGCCGCTCCCCGCGCCGCCGCGCCGCTGCCTTCGTGACCAGTTCCATATAAATCTATGCATTGGAACGCGCCGCTCCCGCACCGTCACCGCCGCCGCCCCGCCGCCGCTGAGTTCGTGCCCGGGGCCTTAAGATCTGCAAAAGTTAGACGGCACTATTTCTGTCAAAAAATTTAATATTTTCAAAATCAGAATTGACTTACATGGCTATGCGTGTGCGGTTTCCTACGTAACAGCTCCAGTTTGGAATGTTGCCCACTTCGTTAACAAAAAGATCGTGAAAACAAATTTTATTAAAGTTTTTATACCCGAGTATGTTCCGATTATGGAATTTGTTGGTTCCGGTTAACTTGGCCTGAAATTGATCTGCCATAACTTTTGCCATATATTTTAATTATTAAACAAAAACATCAATTTCTTCTTATAAAGGAACTGTTAGTGATAAACGTGACGAAACGAAAATGTACTTAGTGGTTGAAATTACTTAAGGCGCTATTAACTGCCAATGACCTTGAATGGTTAGCTTGCGTGTTCTTTGCTGAGCTCACATAACGCGTCGTACGTTCACCCAGTAATAGGACTCGCCCATCGAGGAGCGCTGTCCGAAATTAGACGCGTTATTAATTTATTATACATAAAACAGTACAAACACATACTACTCGTAAAACACTTATATTTAAAAGATAAATAGTTAAATTATCTTTAAAATGGTGAAAGATTTATAAAAATACGCTTTATAGTTTTTGCGTGATTCTCAATTTTTATCCGCGATAGACATAACTTTACAAATTAACTACACCATGTTATAAAAATATAGACTTACGAATCGTAGGTCGTGGGTTTGAACACAGGCAGGCACTTACATTATATAAATTATAACATCATCACTGCTCTCATAACGGTATAGGAAAACATTGTGAGGAAACCAGCATATCCTAGAACCAAAAATTCGAAAATATGTGACTTCCACCAACCAACCCGCACTGGGCCCGCATAGTGATTTAAAACTCATTCTCTCTCACAAAGAGGAGGCCCTGGAGTGGGAACGTTACACAGCTAATAAGTTTATCTATCCTTATACTTGTACAATAATTGGTAGATAGCCTCTGTAATTGACATTGTTCATTGCTCGAATGAAACAGACAGCTTGTCAACCACAAATACACTATTGATCAGTCTTCATTAGTTTACCATTCGATACGTCTATGTTTAGACGAAGCTAGTTTGGACAAGACGTTTTGTGTATCTAACTTGGTAACTGACACTTTGAACAACGGTTCACTAAGGACATATTAAAAGGTTATTTCTAAGATTAAAATACTAAATAGAAAATTGTTTATTATCCAGGTAGATGAGCACAGGTTCACCTCAAAAAAGTTTCAAACTTCAGTTGCGGAAAGTCATGGCCGTTACAACTGGCCACGGGTCTTTTAAGGCGCTATTAGCTGCCAATGACCTTGAGTGGTTAGCTTGCGTGTTCTGGGCTGAGCTCATGTAACGCGTCGTATGTCCACCCAGTAATAGGACTCGCCCATCAAGGAGCGCTGTCCGAACTTAGACGCATTATTCATTTATTACACATAAAACAACAGGTATTAAACTATAACACTAAGACTAAATTATAAATAATTAAATGATCTTTAAAATGGTGAAGGTTTCATAAAAATACGCTTTATAGTTTTTGCGTGATTCTCAATTTTTTATCCGCGTTAGACATAACTGTACAAATTAATTACACTATGTTATAAAAATATAATTTCAAATATTCTGAGATCAAATTACGACGAAAATTGTCTAGAGTAACATGTATTTTTTTCAAAGAAATAATATTAGTCGTTTAGACGTGATGTTCAATTAAAAACCATTAAAAGTAGTATAATTGCGCCTTAATAAGCATCTCTCTATAATAGGAGTCACAGACAGACCACTCTGCAGAGCCTACATGGAGGAGGACAAGACAGCAGCTCATCTGCTGCTAAGCCCAGTAGTCGCTGCATACAGGGCAAAACACTTCGGACATCCAAGTAACCTAAGCGAGATAGGCAGTCACACCAGGGTGCTGCTGGCCTTCCACGAGGAGCTGGGGTGGATCGAATGACAATGCTGTCCCACCTGTACGCAAAATACGCGCCTTGGGCGTGGAGTTGCGGCAACCAGCCCTACATACATAGGTACATACATACCTTAATCGTGTTCTTCATTGTTGAAGGTCATGCTCTTCCTGGAAAGCTTTCACGGTTTCACTGACGAGCTGTTTCCAGGCCACTCTGTCTTCGACACTTCTAAGGGTATTGGTCAGAGTGAGTTCTGTTAACTCCTTGATTTAGTCTGACCAGTGGGTAGGTGAACGGCCGCTTGGTTTTTTTACATCCACTCTTGTAACTCAAACTCAAAGCGTTTGCTTTTGAATTGTCAAGTCGGTCAATCAGAAAGATGAAGTTAATTGCTCATTCCACAGCGTAGATCTATATATGTAGAAGAACATGTAAGAAACTCCATGGGCAATCTTTTAAACCATGCTATCTATTACAAATCCTGGTTACTTATGTCATGTTTCTTCTATTATGTGAGAACAATGTTAATAAAAAAATAAAGATTAAAATAAGCCAGTGGCAGATAGGAGATGACCAGTCTCAACTGACGGCGCCCGTTAACGAACATGACGCGTGAATCAGCACCACTCAGCTCAACCATTTTGAAGGGAACCGAATGACCCGACACACGCGCCATCATCTACGAGAGATTTGAGTGAGTATGACAAACTCTCAACTGCTGTGCTCGTTCGTGTAAAAAAACATTAATATAATTGCATAATTATTAAAATCTCATAGTAGGTACTCACATTTACATTAAAATGATAAAAAAAGAATTCCCAGTACAGCCACTTTTTTTAGGTTATCTGGTTGTCTACGGGCTATAAGACCAATGTAACTTAGGACTCGTTGGTAGAACGTTGGTTTAAGATGTTATATATGGATTAAAATATTACTTACAGCTAGATAACATTAGATAGTTTTGAGGTGTGAGTGAGCCCCAAACAGAAGTCTATTTCTTGGGGCTAAAATATGCATTATATAAATATAAAGGTGGGTCTGTGTAGGTATATCGTACAATAAATAACAACGGAAAAGCACTTATTCACTTTAATTAATTTGAAACTTATAAACTTGTTACTTTAAAATACCAGTAGCAACAAAACGTAGGACAGTTCCGATGCGTCTTCACTCCGTGACTCCCAGGCTAAGACTGCCCGACCAGGCGAGTCTTCCCCAACCTCGAATTCTACCGGAAACGCGCCGACTCCGTCAAAGCCCGCCAACTGTAGTGTTTATAGTTGCCGCCAGGTGGCGTGCTTTGTTTTGTTGCCAATTGGACTACCGAATACGACATATATATGTTTCTTGTGCATTTTCTGGGCTCGCTATATTTAAACCATATCGTTTTCGAATGGAAATAAGCTGTAAAATTTATAAATTAATTAGACAATATCTCTCCCGAGAACATTTACGAGTATATTTAGATTAATAAAAGCATTTTCTAAGGACTTTTGTTAACTAAATTAACAAAAAACTTAAAGAAAAGATTGTCCTTACATCAATCTGTCTAGCCTTTTCCCAACTATCTTGGGGTCGGCTTCCAGTCTAACCGAATGCAGCTGAATACCAGTATTTTACATGGAGTGACTGCCTATCTGACCTCCACAACCTGTTTACTGGGTAATTCGATACCCCTTTGATAAGACTGGTTGTCAGACTTTCGGGTTTCTGACGACCCGTTACAACTCTATTCAACTTACACACATGCAATTTTGCATGTATAGTAAGGCCATTTCACATTTTAAGTAGCAAAGAACAACACAATTTTGTGGTTGCGCATGACAGGAGATATGATTTAAAGGAACTTTGAGAGAACTAGATCAACAGTTAGACCTCACTTCTTTTATAAACGAAGCCATTATACAGAACTTGGCATTATTTCACATTTATGTTTCTGCTGGGTTTTCCTCACACAAAACCGAACCACCTTTTAACCTACACAATTATCTTTTCATTGCCTCGCCTGACATGGACGTCACCTACACAAACAACGCATTTTTCCTCTCTCGTCCCAGTGTCGGACTTAGAACCGACATGTCGGGGAAACGTGAAAGCTTTGTGTAAGGAATTTTCGTCAAACAACATTGACATCGCCGCGCTGGCGTATCGTATATCGTAACACGGCCAACATAAAGGGTAGCCTTGGTAGCACGGTTTGTATTAACAATTTTCATCTTGGTCTGTGGGGCCAATATTGTTGACACGCAAAAATGTTTAAATATTTTGAGGACGAATGTAGATAGCTTTATGAGAAGGGAAGACAAAGGAAGCGATAGATGTACTGTGTGGAAGATGATATGCCTTGATGTGGGAACTGTTGAGAAGACAGTTTAGACCGAAATAATTTAGAATAAGATAATTATAGTATAGTTATTTAATATAACGTTGTGTTGACAGGCCAGGAGGGTGATAGCTTTTGTGCTTTGTCAATTCTGTAAAGTTCTGGAGTGGCGACAACGTATCAGAAGACGCAGTGTTGGAAGGTCTTTCCATACGCGTATAATTTTTTATTCTCTCGTCTTCAGTCTTTAAATAATCATCCCACCGTTTCTTGCAACTGCAATTAAAGCAATGGTGTGACAAGAAATTATATTCACAGCTCGATGTCAAAGGCACTTAAAACTGTCCGTGAATAAAAGGAAAGAAATGACACCAAAAATAAGCCCACATTAAATTAATAACAGCATCTAAGGAAATTGTAATAGTCTGCCTTAATAATTCTGCCATTGTGTTGGCGGTCCGATGCTCAACATTCTTGATTATGTTTAAGGAAAACATCTTTGTAGGGATTTCGGTAAGAATTTATTAAAGCCTCCTTGGTCCGTGTAAGGTTTATTAAATGAATCATTCTGAATGAAAGCTTCGAATTCTTTTATCTTCTCTCATAACGTAAAGTTCTTATTATGAAATCAAAAGTCTTACTTATTTACAGACTTTATTCACAGATAACTCTAATCAAATTAAAAAGTTATTTTGCACACTATTGAATTAAGGGTTAAAACAAAATAATGCTGTATTTTTTTTTTCTATTAAAGTACATTCTAACTATTGGGTTTTCAAATCATTGGTTGTGTTTTATATACACTGGGCCGCAAAAATTACGCGTCACATAGAAAAACTCCGATATCTCTCAAAGGTATGTACATAAATCGCTCGTTTAAATAATATGTAATAAGCAGATTAGTAATGCTTATTATAAATTTCAAAAGAGTTTTCAATTGTACAAGTAACATTGGGAAAAAATGCTTTTTCCGGTTTTGCTAATAACCGAGCTGTCATTACAAAGAATTTCTTGAATTGGTCGCAGTATTCAGTGCAACATAATGTCGCTAACACTTGAAGAATGCACACCATGGTACAAGCAGAAAGAGGTCAGCGTAGTTCTGCTAAAACAGTAGGAGTATCTTTATCTACTACGGTCCAAAGAGTACTCCAGCGATTTCAAGAGACTACCTATATAAAAAATCAGAAGACCAGAAAATGGCAGGCCAAGGTAAACAACTACACAAGAACACCGATTCATCGTGAGCATTATGCTAAGAAATCAACACCTCACGGCTGTTCAGGTCCAAAACAGTCTTCAAGAAATATTCACCACAACAATGTGAACTTTGGATCAATTTGCGACGACTTCGTAAAGCTGATATAAAGCCTTACAGGCCAGCAAATGGTCCCAAACTGCTTAGAGAAAACCGAGTTCACAGGTTAGGGTTAGCTCAAGAACACGTTCGATGGACGGATGAAGATTGGTCTAGGGTTATCTTTCTGATTAGTCCGGATTTTATTTATTTACAAAAACAGGAGAACGGTATCATCAAGCGTGTTTTGAAGAAAAGGTGCCATTTGGTGGAGAATTAATAATTTTGATTTTTTTTTATTGTTGATAGGCACACGTTTGACAACTATCTTACTTGATGGCAAGCGATGATGTGGTCGAAGATGGAGCACGCTTGCCTAGAAATAACCTATTCACTCTTAAATTAAAGACTCCAAGGTTGTAGCTATCAGAAAAAACAGACTCCGGTAAGGAATTCCACTCCCTAACTGTACGCACAATGAATGTTTCCTCAAAACGCTTTGTGTGTATGGATGGGATGTCCACCATGAGCCGGTGGCACTTCGCCGTACGTATTGTGGTCCGTTGAAGAAACGGGCTTGTCGGAATCAAATTATGCAATTCCGTCGCACACTCCCCAAAATGTAACCGATAGAAAACCGTCAGGCTAGCAACTCGGCGTCTATGTTAAATACTTTGGAGTTTCGACTCAACGAACCTATCATTGCCGATGATCAGAGGATCATGGCTCGTTTCTCAATTGACTCAAGGGCATCAAACTGGTATCTGGCAGATCCGTCTCAAAGATGAGAGCAGTACTCAATACACGATCGAACTTGAGCTTGATAGAGTTGGAGCAGCTGCTCCGGCGTGAAGTACCGTCTTACCTTTGCGAGGATCCCCAAATTTTTGACACCCACTTGAGCCTTTGCCTCTATGAAGGGACCAAAATTGAGCGTAGATCTTAAAGTTACACCAAGAAGATCAAGTTGGTCACCTCGGAAAGATGGAGCCGGGTGAAATTGGCTCCTCCTATCAAAAAAAGACACGCCTGGGTCTTAGCAGCATTGAACTTGTCCAGATTGGCATTGCCCCATTCTGAGACCGCCTGTAAGGACAAGTTTAAGCGCCCAACCATAGTCTCTCGGAGAGACCGGACCTGAGCTCGTGCATCAGGCACGTATCTCTCGGCAACAGTGCTGTCGTCTGCATACCCAAAGGTATCAGGTTTTAGCAGATCGTTAATATGCAGCAAAAACAATTTTGCCAAGAGCACCGACCCCTGAGGAACACCGGCATTAATAGCCAGCAGTCCGGACGAGCAGCCATCTATGACTACTCGGACAGACCGATCCTTCAGGAAATCTGCAAACCAATCACACAAACCAGCGGGCAGACTGAAGGAAGGAAGCTTGCCAATTAGGCTGTCGTACCAGACCCGGTCGAAGGCTTTCGAGATGTCAAGGGAGACCGCAAGGGCTTCCCCTTGTTTCTCGATGGCCTCACTCCAGATGTGAATGGCATACGCTAGAAGATCCCCAGTTGTCCGATTTCCGCCGAAGCTGTTAAGCCGTATTGTCGGTCACTGAGGACATCGTTAGCTTCTAGGTATGCCAGGAGCTTGCCATTCAGTATACATTCCATACTCTTATAGAGTACGGAAGTTACCGAGATGGGCCTATAATTTGCTGGGTCAGCTCGACTACCCTTCTTGGGCACGGGTTGCACGTTAGCTTGCTTCCAAGCCATCGGCACTTTTCCAGTCTCAAACGAAAGGCGATGTAGGCGTGTCAAGATCGGAGACAACTCAGGCGCACATGTCCTCAGTACAATTGCCGGTATCCCATCGGGGCCACTAGCCTTGTTCACGTCCAGGTTACGCAGTACCCTTCGGACATCCTTCTGATGAATGCGAATGTCTGACATAATTGACTCGCATTCACCAAGAGTACCAGGGGGCCTCGCGCCACCAGGATCTAGACGCGAAGATTCCGCAAACAGAGAGGCAAACTTTGCATTCTCCTCATCGGCCCCTCGCTCGCTCTCACCCTCGCGCCTCGCGCCTCGCGATCTGGCTCTGGTTTCAGCATTGGAGGTAGTGAGGGGCGGCAGAAGTTCGATTCAACCGACTTAGCCAGGGACCAAAACACCTTACTACCAGCTAGGTAAGAAGTAAGTTTGTTCCCGATTCGGCTCATGTGGTCAAACCGAGCCCTCCGGTACACCTTCTTGCAGGACTTGGCAGCCATGTTGAAGGCTCTCTTCTTTTGACTCACGTCATTTGCTTTACGCGTCCGAGCGTCGACCCATGCCAGGTAGGCCGCGTAATCGCGCATCAGCGCGATTGCACTCGGCACCAAACCATGGTCGAGACTCGCCAGACGTTGTTACGTCAGAGAATGGAATGTAGTACTCCATTCCCCGCCGCAACACATCCATCACGGCGTCCGCGCATGACGAAACATCAGTCGAAGAAAAGGAAGTGGGCTGCCAAGGATAACATGCGAAGAAAGATCGCATGCCATCCCAATCTGCTGACCTGTATCGCCAAACCCGCCTAATGCCTCTAGGGCTAGGATCGGGCGGGGAGTAGACGGATACAGACTTCACCAGACAGTGGTCGGAAGTACCTAATGGTGAAGAAATCGACACCGAGAAACAGTCTGGATGTGTTGTCAGCAGAAGGTCCAAGCAATTGGCCGTGTGCGAATCAACATCCGGCACAGTCGTTGCCCCCTGGACCAGCTGGGTGAGAGCTAATGCATCTCTTGTCCAGCATGGTCTTTGCACTGGTATGGGAAGGGCCACTCCTGATGGTGGGCGTTGAAGTCCTCCAGTAACACCAATTGGGCAGAACGGTACCGCTGCTGAGCCACATCCGCCGCTTCACTGAGGTGTTGTGTGAGCCTAGTTGTCTCCAAATCACCGCAGTGCGAACGGTAGACACAGGCGTAGACAATTTTATCTAGGCCTGTGTCCACTAGGACCCAAAGAATTGAGAACCTGGAGTCCTTAAGGTTACGGAGACGCCGATAGCAGATGTCGTCCCGGGCGTACATGCATATTAGTACCAGCGTGTGGCTTAAAATTGTGCTCCAGGGTAAACCCTGGGTAAGATAGGTACGCCACGTCACACGGACCTCCGATCTGCGTCTCCGAAAGGAACAAGAGAGCTGGTTTCTCAGTCTTTAGCTGGTGGTGGACTGCGGCGAGATTTGAGTGCAGACCTAGTATGTTACACAAGTGCACTTTGTGAGAGAGGAAGTGCTGCCACTGTACAGCTTTTTTCTTTTTTGTTCCTTTTTTCATAGTTGTGAAGAGTGAAGGAGGGAGAGGAGAAGGAAGTGAAATGAGGTTCCATGCAAGTTACCTTCAGGCACGCTCTGACAGGACGGTATCATTGGGGGACTAGTCTGGAGACTGCGGGGACTGGGGGGCCCCGGGAATGTCCATCGGGCCCTCTCGTCTGGTCGCCAACCAGCGCGATGGTGCATTCCGGGATTTTTCGACAGTCGGCGGGGCAGCCTTTCATGTGTGGCTATCACACTACTTGGGCCCCCAACTACCTGCGGTCGGCCAGCAACGCACCGTGCCTCGGATCCCGCTACCCTTCGCGACTAGTCTCCCGATACATCTATATCAGCGCGAGCCTGGTTGGTCTGCCTGCAATGGAACAACTATTTCGACCCAACTCCTCTGGATTGGCTACACTGAGCATCGTACCGGAACACGGCCAGGCCACTTGGCGGTACGCCTTTGCCCAGTATGTGTTCGTAAGCCATCGGTCGAAACCTACCACCAGTTAGTGTCACCTGTTTAGCACCACCCGGTGGTCCTATGGACGCGGGTGTCTCGGCCCCCAATAAATAGTGGTATGGGGCTGGGATATCTTCAGAGAGTCGTACAGAGTTAGTGAGGATAGAAAACGGTTCTCTGACTGCTCTCAGATCGTAAAGGTGATTTGAAATAAGCATGGCCAGTTCTTTGTTAGTGAATATGAGCACAAATTCCATTTTTATGTACGATAATGTGCGGCCACATTGTGTTTATTTGGTTAATGCGTATATTCATGAAGTCGGTATTACCTGCATGGAGTAGCCAGCTCGCGGCCCATAGAAAACGCATGGGATGAGCTTGGGAGATGCGTTAGAGAACGCTTTCCTGCTCCAGCGAGGTCACGCCGCGACTGGAGACCGAGGCATGAGACAAAAATAGGGGACAAGTGTCTCGGTCTTTTATGCATGTACTGTGAGTCAAAAATGTGTAAATTAGTAACAACCTGCAGGAACATACCTTCCAGAATTAATCAGCTATGCAATATTCGTAGCTAAGATTCACTTTGAAGAAACTCATGCAGTATGGCGTAACTTTTGGGAACTCCGCAACGGGAAGACGATTATGCATTTAAGGGAAGCGGTGACAAGAGCCAAGCATTTTCCACCCTTATATTTTATTTACGATCTCTTTAGAGGAGCTCGTGGATAAGTAATAAGCCACACAGGTCTATTTTCGAAGTTAAGTAACCCTTGCCGAGGGCAAACCGAGGTTGATTAACCTTCCATTATATAATGAGATCAGGCTGTAATTTGTAAATTTTCTTACACGTAATCTATTACGCTAGTCTAAAGCCAGATAATCTGACATCAGTGTTCGGTCCGAGTGCGTTTCCGAACGCAGCCTTTGACGTTCATAGTGAAAAAAGTAAGAAACCTGTTGAAAATGTGCACTTTTGGCTTGAGATTTGAATTCTAGCCAAATCTATTGGTTTTGGACCTAATTGTTTGCAATTAAACTAGTTTTTATTAAACCCTATTTGATGCTGTGGTGAAACGGGTTATTTTGTAAAATTTATTGTGAAATCATACCTTGTTCCTTGAGAACCCTTTTCATCTTGTGTGTGAGAATCTGTGTCACATTGGAAGTGGCATACTTGAAAGTTTGGTTGGTTCGCAAAAGACTACGTGCTGTGTGTAGTCACCAGTGCCTTTTGGGGTCAATATTAGAACCCTGGTATACCTACTGAACAAACACCAACACTCTTCATTTAACTCTGACCATACACACTTATAGCCAGGTTGTTCTTCGGACTTTACAAACCTTGGGTAAGTCTTGTAAAACATTTGTAGATTATTCGATTAGCTCTGCGTATCGTAGACAGTTTGCGACACGGTTGGAGCTTGGGGTCCGGCTAGCGCGCTTCCGCAACACTTGTCTCCTCAAGTCGGATTCTTTGCCCTGGCTTGGTTGCAAACAACCAGTCTTCCCGAGGAGTATTATGTCACCCAGTTACTCTGTTTGAGGCAGGTGGGACTCTAAGGTCGTGGGTTTTAATCCAGTATAAACGTAAATACATAAAAATAACAATAATTATTAAAAATAATATAAGAATAAGAAGAATAATTTAATAATAATATAGGAATAAGAAGAATAATTTAATAATAATATAAGAATAAGAATAGAATAGAATATAACAGAGTACTCTTTATTATGTACACCATATAAGTTACAATAAAAATATGAAGAAAACATTACATAGGGTGACACAATGGGCGGCCTTATCGCTAAAAGCGATCTTTTCAAGATAACTTTTGGATGAATAAGAAGAATAATTTAATAATAAAATAAGAATTTCATAATAATTACTTACAATTAATAGCAATTTAATATACCTATATACGCAAACCTTATATATTTACATAATATTATACACCCAATAAAACACAACTAATAATTTATATTGCTTGAATAACTACTTAGCCCTCTTCCTCTCTTCTACTTTGCTGTGGGTCCATATTGATATTTTATGATGTTATACCACCTATTTAACACATATGGAATGCAATTAAGTATTGAGTATACTCCCCTCCACTCTAAGAACTCAATACTCAGTATTGAGTGGAGAGTGGGGACTCTGGCAACCCACCGAGTGACTACAACGACAACGACGGTGGCACAGTGTGATCACGTGCCGCCGAGCACAGCGAGGTTCGAGCGAGACCTCTTTACAGTCTCCTCAGGGTTGTGTCTAACAGGTGTTGTACGGGGGTGTTCCGGAGTGCTCTTTTAAGAGGTTATAGAATAGAATAGAATAAAAGGTTAGAGGAGGGTTATGGGACCCTCTTCCATGTGCTGATGGTGATCACCGGGGTGGTTTCGATGAGGTGAAAATCCCACACTCCCTGATCTTTTGCCTAAAGGTCCAGGCGCTTTTTAAAGGTTTCCCACCAACAGCAAAAAAAGAAAGGTTGTGGAGGTCAGATAGGCAGTAGCTCCATGTAAAATACTGGTGCTCAGCTGCATCCGCTTAGACTGGAAACTGACCTTAATATTGTTGGAAAAAAGGCTAGGCAGAGAGTTAGTCTTTAGCGTCAGTATACCTGCGACCTCTGTATACAAATTCATTAGCTAGTTTGTATGTTGCAAATTGAAATGTAAATTTTGCATTTTCAAGTTTTCCTTAGTAACATCGTTTTCTTTGGCTTCCTAACTCCTTTTCACGAAGTTTGTGGCTGTCATAAGGTTATTATTTTGTTTGTGTGGTTTCTATAGTCAAAAAGTTAAAATCAGTGGTAGTATATTTATGTTTGAGGGGCTATAAAATAAAAAACCGGCTAATTGCATGTCGGACTTCGCATATTTATTGACTATAATGGCTTTGGGAAAACAAGATGCATATACTGTGAAAATTTGAAGACTGTGGCTCTAACTCTTTGGCTGTAAAACCTGCGTGACAGACGACGGACAGACAGACGAACACGTGAGTTACAGCAATATGTCGCCATTCGGACCGTTCGGTTACGGAACCCAAACAAGCGCAGTGTAGGGTTCGTCGTCCGTTATATACTATGAACATAATATTAATTGACTGATTTTATTTTTCCAAAATAGATGTTTACTGGGTAGTAAACATCTACAATTTTGTTGTTACTTATTTAATAACTTCACCTTCATCAGTATTTTTATTCTAAGGATTTTGTGTTTTGTACGAAATTTTCCAAGTAGGTACATTTTATAATTTGGGCGACTATAACTCTTAAACTAACAAAACTAATTTAGCCATGATAATTTTTTTTCAAGTTTCATTTTATAATGCTCGACTTGAACAAAAACTGTCGCTTTAAGTATTCCGCAAACGAATCACTGAATCGAAAAATACTCTTAACAATCCTGCTATGATTTTATAAGACATATCTAACGATACCCTACACTATAGGATAGGTGAGTTGTACCTACTTTATCTTTTAGGGGATCTACCTAAAAAAATCTTTAAAAAAAATTTGTTTCGTTTTCTTGGCGTGATTAATATATATGTTACTACTAATGTGCGTAAATCAGTTAGAGTGCTGATTAACTAGTTATTATTCTGATTATCTGACTGAGTCCGTTAAAGTGGAAAAAATGGTTTCAGTCCTTAAGTTAACTAGTTAATCTACAGAATTCCTAGGTAATTTGCAGACTAACGACCTAGCATACGGTAAAGTTAAGTTCTGCATCGATTGAGCTCAATTTTTTTCACACGATATACAACCCGCTTCAAAGATGGTTTTTATCTATTTTTCACGTCAGTAACATACTTACGACCTCGAGAAAACAGTATTTAACTGTGTAACAGCAACCGCGCTATCTGTTGGAAGCGAGGGGAACATGCAACCGAAATGTGCCACAGCAAAGCTTGGCAGGGTACAGCTAGTTATTTATATAATTTGATAAAGTTGAACTGAGTAACTAATAAGTCCAAGAGGGAGCGAACCCTGCTGACAGAAATAGGAGCTCCGCGCAGCAGGGCTCCGTTGGCTTATTTTACTGACGACCGTTGATAGAATGCCTAGAAAAAGTATTGAATAAATGATATTGCAGTTCCACATAGGCCAAACTATTTATATAAATTATACTTATACCCATGCAAAATTGCAGCTTATTAGTACTAACAGTCTCTTTGCTATGCCTCGAACGGACAGACGCACAGGCCGAAACTGTAATGGTTCCTAGTCCTTGTTAGGACTACGGAACTGTAATGATGAAATGTAATGATTCTGGTTACTTCAATTACCTACTCAACGTATATCGTATTGCCTTTTACTGAAAATAATAATAGGTACCCTCGCATAGAGAGGAAGCCTGTGCCCCAGCAGTGGGACATTAAAAGGCTGCTGATGAATAATAGGTAAAGAAAGAAAAATGAAAACTGCTATCGACTGACGGCTTATCCACAGGAACTGAACATATTCTCACAAAACTGTGATTCAATATTTCACTCAAGCCCGACATTCCGAAAATCTGCCAAAGAGGGCAAGTAATAACATTTTTTTCGTCGAAAGACACAAATAAAAAATACTGTAAGGTTAACATCGTTGAATAAAAATAATGAAGTGCCAAATGTTATATTACATAACCTGAAAGTTAGTCAAATCAACCTGTTTCAGTCTATTTGACGTATAAGCAAAGCCAAAAGTTAGTCATCTCAGCTTATTGCAGTCTACTTGACATATAGGAAAAGTCAAAAGTTAGTCAACTCAGCTATTCTGTACCCTCGTCTACTGTACCCTAAATTGTCACCTGTAATTGTGTACTTTTGCAAATAAATTATTTTTTCGTTTATTTATTTTTTCACATATAATTTACATTTTTAAATATTTTTAAAAGAAATATAATAAATAAAAAAAACATTTAAAAATATAAAAAATAGTAGTCCGCCGGTATTGGGAGCAGGGTCCAAGCTACCGGTGCTTAGGGCTCCAGAGACAGGAACCTCCTCACAATGCGAGCCGTATCGAGGACTACTGCCTTCTGTATCAGGCGCTTGATCCAACCGCGCAACGACAGCTTCGACAGGTGGTCGTCGAAGCTTTTGGCCATCAGGCTGTTGGCGGTAACGACTATCGGCACAATGACAGCCGAGTCCACGTTCCACATATCGACAACCTCGTGTGCTAAGTCAAGATATTTCAGCTTTCACGAGGTTCTCGTCATGAGGAATGGTGATATCGATTATCAATGTGCGGCGCGCTAATCGGTCTATCACCACTATATTCGGCTTATTGGCAACAATAGTCCTGTCAGTGATGATATACTGATCCCAGTACAACGTGACATGGTCATTTTCAAGAACTGGGTCGGGCGCATACTTGTAATACGGTAAATCAGAATCCACAATTTTGTATTTTAAAGCAAGTTGCTGGTGAATAATAATTAAATAAATAATTACATTATTATTCCATTTATTTTATAAATATACATACAATTTACATTTTTAAATATTAAAATATCAAAATATAAAAACATTTAAAAATATAAAAAATAGTATCCCACCGGTATCGGGATAGGGTCCAAGCTACCGGTGGTCAGGGCTCCTGAGAGAGGAACCTTCTAACTATGCGCGCCGTGTCCAGGAGTACTGCCTTCTGGAGCCCTTGATCCAGCTGCCCAACGAGAGCCTCCTTAGGTGTTCGTCGAGGCTCTTGGCTATTAAGCCATTGGCCGTCACGACTATCGGCACAATGACTGCTGTATCCACCTCCCACATGTCGACAACCTCGCGAGCCAGATCAAGATACTTTGTTTTTTTATCTTTCTCAGCCTTCACGAGGTTCTCGTCATGAGGGACAGCTATATCAACAATCATTGTGCAACGCTCTTGTCGATCTATCACCACTATGTCACGCTTATTGGCAACAATAGTCCTATCAGTGATGATAGATCGATCCCAATACAACGTGATATTGCCATTTTCGAGAACTGGGTCGGGCTCATACCTATAGTACGGTACTTCAGATTCCACAAGATTGTATTTAAGAGCAAGTTGCTGGTGGATATCCTGGCTACAAGGTTGTGTCTATGCAAATAGTCTCCGTTAGCAAGACGAGAACAACCAGAAATAATGTGTCGGATTGATTCCCCGGGCCGGTGGCATGCCCGACAGATGTCAACCGTACCGTCCTTCACAATATATTTCCGGTAGTTATTCGTCATCATAACTTCGTCCATAATCGCACAGACAAAAATTATTATTATTATTAGCGTATTGAGGTTTACTTGACGTATAGGCAAAGTCAAAAGTTAGTGAACTCAGCTTATTGCAGTATACTTGACGTATAGGCAAAGTCAAAAGTTATTGAACTCAGCTTATTGCGGTCTACTTAACGTGCCTCATATGCAAAGTCAAAAGTTACTTAATTCAGCTTATAGCAGTGTCTTCCAAATCTAGTTGTCCCGACTATATTTTTAAGGTTGTTGGTTCACTTAGCCGAGCGGCATCCCTCAAGGGGTGGACTCATCCGCTCCAAAAACTTCATCAGCATAAGCTTGTTTATTACTGAATAAATAACTGGGTACAACGGTAAAAATACTACTATAGTGTTTCCCCTTCCAATAGATTTGAAAGGTTTCTAACTTACGTATTTTTGAACAGATTTGAAGAATTCTTCCTATTTTCGATTTTGGTTAAAGTAACTTTTTAATAATAAAAAACTTTTTTACAAAAAAATAGAACCGACTTACAAAAAAAGTGCAAAATAACTTTAATTTCGGAAATCAGTGTCAAAAAACGAAGAAACAAAACCAGAAACACTTTTTATTTTTCCCTTTTTAGTTGTGATTCCCCATTAAACTGTGTTAACAATTCATAGACATACGATAGCAGCAATCGCGGTTGATTTGCTATCAATTTTTGAAGAGTTCCGTTGTCTGTCTTCGAAACCCATCATCAGATCTTTTTAAATTTAAATGGGACCATTTCGGAATAAATTCCTTTCGAATAAAAAAAGAATTTTGCAAATCCGTCAATATATGACGGAGATATGCCCGAACATACATATTAAAAAAAAAAAAGATGTATATACAAACATCCGATTTGATAACCTCCTCCTTTTCCGAAGTCGGTTAAAAATAAAATAAAAAAATCATTCAACTGTCTATCGAAATAAATTATCTCTCCGCTTATCCCTACTCCACGGTAAACATGATTGAGTACATTCTTATTAACATTTAATACAGCGTAGATCAAATCAAATATCTAATAGAATGTGACCTCTCAATAAAACAAATCGTAGTGTCTTAACAAAATAATAAATGGGACTTGAGTCGTTTGATTTTTGTTAATAAAACGGGATCGTTCACTTTTCAAATTAATGTTCAGGATATTTCGTTCTGGAAACGTCTTTTTTAACAGTTTATGGTACGGAACCCTTCGTGTGCGAGTCCGACTCGCACTTGGCCGGTTTTTTCTTAATTTAACACATATTAGATATCATTGGAAGTTTCTAGATTGTTCGCATTATAGGCAAACAACCTCTAAACATCACTATGTCTCAGAATATTTTCTTGTATCATACTTTTCAGAGCCCAATTTTTTTAGTCGGATTTAGTGTCTAACTTTTTTTGTACTTCATTAAACATATCACCGTACGAACAAAAACTATAACGAAAACGAATAACTAACTCACAAGTACTGAAAATAAAATTAGTGTTTTTTTTCCGCACGGAGCCGGAACGAAACCGACCTCAATCGCAATTCGACGCATGTAAGGGGTGAATAAAAACGGTGAACGTCAACACGGCGACAGGGGCACAGTAATTAGATTCCGACGCGCTGTGTGAGCGGATAAAACTGATAAAAGTACGAACAGCATGTATATCAAGTGTGTTTAGGTTGATATGTAAATGTACGAGAATGTTTGATGAAATCGGTGATTGGCTGTCAAATGTTTTTAATTTGGATAAACAGATCATCCGCGTACCGGAAGACAGCAGCGTTGGAAGACCTCACATAACATGGACCGATAACCTGGTGAGGGTCGCGAGAATGCGATGGATGCGAGAGAGAGAGAGAGAGAGCGTAGAACCGGACATTGTGGCGAGACTTGGAGGAGGCCTATCATTAGGTTACTTTTTAGGTTGAGCTGAACACTTCCAACAAAACATTTTTATTAATACACACACACACATACACACATAAACATAATTTTTTTTAGAATTGTAGAATAAATTAAATTAAAATTAAATATAAATCTCTGTATCCTCGAAGGGTTATGCAAAGGTGTTCATCGCCATTGCCTATGTAGTAAAGAGCGAGCATACTGTCATCAATCTGGGCTCAAATTCGGACCTCTGGCTGCTTTTAAGTTTTTCTAGATGGAAAAAGCCAATAACGCTTTTCCATATCGGATTATTGAACCCAGGATCTCATGTTCATCAGTAACGTTTGCCTCCATGTGACCAAGGAAAAGTCAGTGTTTTACTTAAAGGTAAAGTAGGTCACTGGTGTGAGAGCAGTGGTCGCCCACAACCAAAAATCACCAAAAAACATCCACCAACCACCTGCGTGGTAAATTACGGCCCACGCCCTCTCACAGAGAGGAGGCCTGTGCTCCAGCAGTGGGATTATTACAAGGCTGATAAAGATGATGAAAGTAGGTCACCTGATTACAATGTTAATCTTACTTATTTTCCTGCATCTGTTATTGACTTTCTTTGACTTCATTGTTGCAAATCCTTTAAGAAGTTTTGCCTTTGGCAACTATTTACTGCACGAAACCACAACCAATCTCTCCATTTTACTCTGACACTTGTTTTCCTCAATTAAGGTCATGTGTTGACTTACTAACACACTCCTAAACCTAGATCAGCATTTCTAAAGACCTGTCCTAATCCGTCCTACGCAAAGTCGTCCTACACAAAGTAACCAAAGCATCTATCAAAACAAAACTGACGAATCACCTCTCTGACCTCCCTAGTTCCTGAAACTAGAGAATAAAGAACATATAGACTGACCAACTTAGTTGAACTTATTTAGTGTAGGTACCTATTCATCGTTATCATCATTTTAGCCGCAGGACGCTCACTGCTGATCATAAGCCTTCCCTAAGTGTCGCCACAACGACCGATCCTGCGCATCTAGCATCCATCGGACCTCACCAGGTCATCGGTCTACCTTTTGGGAGGCTTTCCAACTCGACGTCTTCAGGTACGCGGTCACTACTCCAGGACTTTGTGTATTGGTACCTGGTTATAACCTGGTATTTTAGTCCTAGCCATACAAATCAAAATACAATACACAGCACTCACCCACCACCAATTCGGTGTCAGGACCACCCAGCACAGACACGTCTGGCGAAAGATCAGAAGAGCCCTCAATCTATACCTTTCTGTAGGTATATGACAGTCACATTCATGAGGAAGGCTATAGGCTATCTAGAATTACGCTGCGATCCATAAGAGCAGAACAGACCAAACACGCGGGTAGGACCGGGGGGAATAACTAGGAATGGATGGGATAAGAAGAGACAAAGAGTGAGCCAAATTTCTCCAGCTCACATTTACTGGGACCTTCTAAATCAAGACAGTTTTATATCTTCGGTTGTGATTAACTGTATACGGCACAAAAAACACCATATTCATTCTAATTAGCTCGTTTATTTCATTTGTTATTCCACTGCTGGCTAAAGGCCTCCCTTTCCCGTTTCCACACTCGTTTGTCCTCTCGCATTGTAGGTCAGCAATTTTGGTAGGAGTCAAGTTCGTTCTTAAATTTTCGTCTTGATCTGTCGCGATGTCACCCACAGCACAATTTGGCACGCAGTAAAAAGACACAAGAAACAGAAATATATCGCACTCGTTCTTATTCATAAAATGAGTCATAAGTAAGAAAGGTTATATTGCACTGTTTATCTCTTTTCATTGCCCCCTCTGTTAGTTTTGTTAGCCACAGACGAACAATCGGCCCGTTGTTTACGTCAAAAGAAGGAAAGCTGTTATCAGAATAAGTCGTCGGTATAAATCAACCTCTAATCTTGTTTGTCAGTGGTGATCGAACGACTGTTTTTGCATGTATATAGGTATCGTAAAAGAAATTCGGTTGCGCTGTATTTGTAAAGTCGTAATTTGGTCCGGTTGGAGAGAATTTGTTTCCTGTTTTTTTATCGTACCTTTATTTTCTGTGGTATAGGTATAATTGGACATAGGAGTATTGACATGAGGTGAAAAATTACATCCGAATTCATTATCATTATTGTTTCAGCCGAAAGACGTCCGCTGCCGGAGATAGGCCTCCCCCATGTGTCGCCACAATGACTGGTCCTGAGCGTCTCGCTTTCATGAGTTGCCCACGACCCTCGCCCACGGCCATCGGTCTACCTTGTGGAAGACCTTCCAACACTGCATTTTCCGGTAGGCAGTTGCAACTCTAGACGCATTGACCGTCTGTTCTGCAAGCAAAGTGCCCTGCTCACTACTACTTCAGTTTGTGGATATCATCATTCCTGATTCGATCACGCAAGTAAACTTCGAGCATCTAAGTTACTGACAGACAATTCAAGTATTGAAAAACGAGAAAGCGCTATAGAAAAATAAACCAGGCTTGTGTAGCAGCAGAAAATATAAATACGTAAGTATAATAAGTTATACAACCAATGAAAAAGGCAGGATTTAAGAATTATCTATAGTTGAATGGAAAATTCCGGGAAGAGAAAATAAGCATCGAGGAAAGGTTTCTGGTTTTCATACACATATATCAGAAATATTCGAATATACTGAAATACTGTTGACATTTTGTGGACCGAGTTCTTGGCTGTGCTTTGAGCTTCACACATGGGAGAAAATGAATAGTAAAGTAGACTTTTACTGACTTTTCACAGGAAATGTAGTTTTAGATTGAATAAAAGATTTGATGTTCTTCTGTAATGCTGGGTTATTCACTTTTGAACATGACATATTTTAGTTATTGCTGTAGCTAAATTAAAAGCTTGTATAAAATATTCTTGTACCAAAAAAATAAAATCCTTCAGCCATTTTCTTTTCCTCTGAAAGACAGCAAAAAACTCCGGAATAAATCTTTAAAAACACACTTTGTTTTATTCCACTGCCCCAAAACAGCAAAACGAAAACATAAACGCATAAACTCCTGAAAATATGAAATTTTCAGCAGAAGGTAGGCCATTTGCACTTCACTCCGTTTGAGTGTTGTACGAGTAGTAAAACAAAATAGTGCGTACCAGTTGATGTTGCCAATTTAGTCAGGACTCTTTGGTATATATTTTTTATGGGACAAGTTCAGCAGAAGCTTATGTTGTTTTTGTAATCACGTTTATCGTTGGACTGTGTTGTTTGCTGAACTGCGAGCTGTTTTGTTAAGTTCTAATTTGGTATGAAATACAAGTTTTATGATTTTGTAGGTAGCGCCAAGGCAAAGTGGAAGGTCACGCGGGAGATCACCGATGAGGTGGACCGATCACGTTTAATCCATAGTTGGAGGGCTTGTAAATGTATCAGGCACATTCATTTCATCCGGGCCATGCCGCATTTATATTTTAAATTACATGCCACATTAAAGCGTTGCGTCGTCGCACGCAACGTTTTAACGGATCGACGGACGAGCGACGAAGCGGGGGGAGGGTGATGCGCTACGCTGTCAGAGCTCCGGTGCGACGACGCGGAGGACGGACAGTGTTCCACTACTAGAGGGGCAAACAAGACGTCCGTGGTGCGTGCGTCATCCTCTTGCGCTGCGACGTCGTGCGTCGTCGCAACGCAGGTATATGGTCGATGCCCCAGTAGTGCGTTGCGTTACGTTGTGTCATCGCAGCGTTGATGCAGCGTTGTTTTCCATATATTTTAAATGACATGCCTCATTAAAGCGTTGCGTCGTCGCACACGACGTTTCAACGGATCGATGGACGAGAGCCAAAGCAGTGGGTGGGTGATGCGCTGTGCTGTTGGAGCTCCGGTACGCCGACGCGGACGACGGATATTTTGCCACTGCTAGAGGGGCAAACGAGACGTGCGTGGTGCGTGCGTTGTCCTCTTGCGCTGCGACACCGTGCGTCGTCGCAACGCAGGTATGGCATCCAATGCGTTTATCCGTTGCGACGACGCAACGCAACGCACTAATGGGGCATCGCCATAACAGAATCGGATGGCGAGAGATCTTGAGGCGAGTTACATCCATACTAGCGATGGGACAGAACTCATAGCGACCATGACTATTCTGTCAAGAGCGAAACGAAGAAGAGGCAGTTAGTGATGATGACTAATATTAAATGTTACTAATATTTACTAGCAGTGTTCCACAGACTACGTGTCTTCATCCGTCCGTCTGTCTTTTAGCGGGCTGTATCTCATAATCCGTAATAGGTAGACAGTTGAAATTTTCACAGAATGTGTATTTCTGTTGCCGCTATAACAAAAAATAATAAAAACAAATTAAAAATTAAAGGAGGCTCCCCCACTAACAACGTGTTTTTTTTTTGGTATTTTTTGCTCAATCTTAATAATGGCAACCAGTAGACGCGTATAATCTCAATTCTCAATTCTTTGTTGCGTACCATAATGTTTATAGTTGGTAGGGAAATTATTATATTAGTCACAATTATGTACCCTGTCGGGCACAGCATAGATCAAGTAGGAGAGAGGAGGAAGACAACTACTGTTTTATTAATACAATTAATAGAATTGAATTAAACAATTATATTGTTTTTTTTTTTTTAAATTATGTACTAATAAGTTAGTACCTAACATTGTGAAAAACCATTATTATATTATAGTTTTATTCACTTTGATTATTCGTTCGTATATACATATCAATTAATTCTTATTAACTTATTGTTATTTTTATTTATTACTAAACATTTATTATCAATAAGGTGAGTTATTTATTGGACGCTCCATATTTATTAAAATATACTTAAATATATATAAAATTTTCGTATTATGAGTAGGTAGACGTCTTTTAGTGAGTATTTGTACATAGAAATAGATAGATAAGAAGTTACTTATAATTTATCATTTAAGTATTCGCTTATATTATAGTAGCATTTGCTTACAAGGAAAAAGCTTATCCTTGTAAGCAAATTTATTTATAAAAATGTTGTGTTTATTTAAAGTCTTTATTATTTCGGGTAACTTATTATTAACCGACTTCAAAAAAAGGAGGAGGTTCTCAATTCGACTGTATTTTTTTTTTTTTTTTAAATTTTTATGGACATGACAAAGGTACTATTGGAGTGCAATCTTGTACGATGGTACGAAAACCTTCTTGCGCGAGTCTGACTCGCACTTGCCGGTTTTTTGGCTACATCCCAACTCTTACCGATCCCGACTCTACACGATATAAAATAACCTAACAAAAACTTCCCAACTCTACACGAAACGATGAAAATGTACAGTAAGAATGAAAAACATTTAGACCAATTAAAAATACTTTAATCACTATATTTTCTAAGCCATGTTCCACAACAATCACACAGGTGGCGCTGTCCTTCACCATTAAACAAAATACGGTTGTCTGATAGATATCGCAGTCGGTGATAAGACTGCAATTGTACCCATAGATTAAAAAAAGTTGTGTAAATATTTTGGTGTACAATAAAGATTATTCAATTCTTGAGCTTTTTTGGGCAATTTTTGAAAAGCCAAAATGTTTAGGATTTACCACGTTATATTTCTGTAGTGGATGTGAATCACATATATTTTTGCCTTTTCAAACATTTGTTTTCATTGATAAACAGTCGCTTTGTCCAGATAAATAAAATAAAAGCCTTTATTGCAACTATTTTAACTTATTTGACAAACATTATTTTAATTGAAAATTTCAGGTAAATAATTCAAAACTAAATCATAGTTTAGGTATTCGATTGGTCCCCTCTTTTAACAGATTGTCTAGGTCTCCTTATAAAGCCTTTGCCTTAGTCCAGAAGCTCTCATCAAATTAGCAGTTCAGAAGCATTTAATAGCATCGCTAAAAATTTCATACTAACACCTGTTGACGAAACTACAGACTCATTATTTCACTAAATTAGAAACTATAACAAGACATGGTATCTATTGTGTTCATGTTTTTCTTTTACTCTTCGAACTGTGTGAAAGTTAAGAAACTTTAAAAGGTTTCCCCACAAGTTAAAACGGGAAAATAAGTTACTTCGGCGGACGAAAACTTGCAGTCTGTTACTCTTGCAGCATGTAGTGTCACTTGCAGTTGTGTCGTAAGAGTCGGCCTTTTTTTGTCTTTCGTTCCGTTGAGTTCAACTTTTTGAATTCAAATACCGAAATGGAATGAAGAAACAAATGCTAGTTTAATATCGACTTATATTTTTTTTTTAATTTATATACATTTCTTTCCATTGAGTACAACTTTTTAACCGACTTAAAAAAAAGGAGGTTACCAATTCGGATGTTTGTATTATTTTTTTTTGTATATATTTTCGGGCATAACTCCGTCACATATTTGACGGATTCGCCAAATTCTTTTTTTGTTCGAAAGGAGTCTGCCTACCCGGGATTGCTGCGATCGTATGTCTATGAATTGTTAACGCAGTTTAATGGGGAACCACAACGAAAAGGGAAAAATAAAAAAACTTTTTCATAAAAAATAGAACCGCCTTCCAAAAAAAGTTCAAAATAACTTCTATTTCGGAAGTCCGTGTCAAATAACAAAGACACAAAACCAGGAACGTCGACTTCCGCAATTGAAGTTATTTTGCGAAGTTATTTTTAAAAAAGTTTTTTGAATTCAAAATCACGAAATGGAACGAAGAAACAAATGTTTTTTTTTTAATATTGACTTATTTTTTTTTTATTTATATACCTACATTCAGCAAATGGTTAATATGTAGGTACTCAACTTACGAATTTTTTAAAGTTCCAGGTTGGTTAAAAGGCTGATGCGATGCTTCATAATATCGATTCGTTTTTCAGGATTTTTGGGCTAAGTTACTGAAGCTGAAAAGATCATAAACACGAGTACAACTGTTTCATATAGCTAAATTAAGTTTCTACGTAACTAGATTTATACTAATATATTCCACAGAAACAGAGCATTTTTACGAAAATAAGTAGGCTATGACTAAATGATATAGCCCATTTTTTACCGCAGTAGTGAAGTTTTTTTTATTTCCAGAGAGTACCTTATAAAAATAAAGAATTTAACCACTTTACAGTATGAGTTTTTTTTTAAATTTTGTTATTTATCCCATACTGTCCCACAGCTGGGCAAAGGCCTCCCAAAATCCTTCCAGGTATTATTTTCACGAGCCACGTAGGTTTAGGTCGTCTCGCCACCTCTTCTTTTTTTTTATTTTAGGTTTCCGAACATCCGAATATGAAAACGGAACCCTTATAGAATCACTCGTCCGTCTGTCCGTCAGTCATAGCCAATTTACTCCGAATCTGTTGGCCCGATTAAGTTGAAATTTGCTACATAAATGTATTTTAAGACCCCAACTCGAGCGAGTAATGTAAGTAAATTAATTTGAAATATGGGGGTCACTTTTGGTGAGAAAATCGGCAAATTTAAAAATAAAGTTTTTTAAACCGTACCGTGCGACATATCAAATGGATTGGCGCATTGTGAGGATCTCAAATATTTATTTTTAAATGAATCGTTTTAGAGTTATTTAAGAAAATAAACGAAAATTGACCATTCCCCCCCGCCTTTATCTCCAAAACTATTGAATATAAAATTTTGAAAAAAATGTAGGAAATAGTTCTTTACATATAGATTACAGGAAAACCTATGAGAAGTCCATATTTTTACAAACTATATGTTAACTTGCTTTGGTTTAGTGTGTGGTTACAAATTAGTAACCCATTTTTCAAACATTTACTTGTCTTCAATTAAGCTGAAACTTCCACGATTCCCGGCTAGTGCCGCCTACGCAGGCCACCTCAAGCCTCCACCTTGTGGAGATTTTTGCCTAAAGCGGTCTTTGTGTTCTCGGCTAACGTGACCCACCCAATCCTATATTAGTTATATAGTTTAGATGATTTAAAATCACTTTAACTCGATGTAACATTCCAAATTCTGTATGCCACTAGTTTAAACTATATTCAATAGAATTTGAAATCAGAACGACGGATACCGATTCCGCACACGAATAAATCTGTAGGATCTGTATCGTAACTTGGCGTAGAATTTAATATCCAGGCTTACTCCTGCGTATAGACCCCCACTCTATAGACTCGTCATAATACTAGCTATGAACGAATACAGAATATCCTTGGAGAGCGTGTGATATCTTGGCGAATATGAAATATTTTAGGATAAAGTTCCTCGAATAGTTGATGTAATAATGTGGATAAGTATGTAATATTGAGTTTGACAAGTCTTGGTTTGCTGTTTATTGGGGTAGTAGTTCAAGTAAGTTCTAGGCCTTATTTAACTTATAAATAAATAAGCAGGGAATTAATTTAAACACTGAGAACCTAGAACCTTAGCGGGTTCTTAATTCAACATTTTCTTTTGAGAATTGGAATTTAGAATCGGCTTATTAGCACTAAGCATAAGCATTTGGTTAGCGATTTTTATAAATAAGACTGTTTTAGTATAGGTTAGGTTAGTACTGAAACAGTAATCACAGTGAGTAATACCATTAATTTTGGTGCTAGGTACTCAGTAAGATATATAGCCTTTCATTAATTCTACTCTTAATTGACTCCAACTGCGGGCTTTTTTATTCTTTTCCAGATCTTCGCCCAAAACAATGATTTGCTACTTTCTTAAAATGTCCATACATTTTCTTCCTTGACAATATAAATTAGTTTTGCGCGACTGAGCAGATTTATAATTGCCCCGAAAATTATTCATCCCTCTTTTCCTTAATGCATTGTGGGATGGCGAGTAATTAGCAGCCACTTTTTCCAGTTTTAATTGCTCACGCGAAATTACCTGACGTTCTTACTAATTAGGAGTTGTGACTGACCTGAGGTAGTGTTGTGATCGGAGTTCTTTTTTTTTTAGAAGCTTCTTAGATAAAAAATAAAATAAAATTGATATTTACAGATACAGGAATACGGATGTATACAAATGTTTTTTTTTGTATCTAATGAAAGTAAGCAAATTATTTTTGCATAAATAGGATTTTTTATTCTTCATAATTTTGTGTGAATAATAAAATATTATCATCTACCAAATCTTTATTTTTGTATTCTGGCAAAAAATATGTTAACTTTTTGTCATGCTTTTCATCAAATTACCGCATATTTTATTAGGTATCCCACTATCAAAGTAACAAATATTCTGCTTTTAATGTTCGATATTGACCACGTCACGTCTCTTCAGATAATTTTACAGAATTAGGATCTGTCAAATCTAGTGAGTTTGGGGGTAAATTGGATCATTACTCCAAAAAATACTGGTTATATTCTTACATTACATTTTCCTTACAGTAAAACAAAACATATTATATTCTGGCTGATCCTGAAAATTATTTATTAAAACAATAAAATAAATACACCTGGTGCCCAAAATACTTGGCCAACATTAATAACGGAGATAACAACTTTATATATTGCAACGTAATCAGTATAATTCATTCGCAAAATCAACAGTGAGTGCGATCTTTTCTCTTAAAGGTCTCTTAGAAATTTTCCCTGCAAAGGTATAAATTAGATTCTTTATCAGTTTGTGGGAAAAGTTTACTACCTAAAGGTTTGTTTTACTGCGATGGGCTACTACGTAAATTGAAAAATAAGACTTGCAGAGTCTCTGGAAATAGCAAATATAGAGAGTAAAAGTCTGCGCGCTTTGTTAATTGTGAAGAAATAGTAGTTTTTTTTTTTCTGAATGTGAAAAAAATTGTGTGGAGTTTTATTCATTTTAAATTAATAAGTTGAGATTTACGGTACTACTGTCACTGACATCTGACATTTCATACACCTTTTAACCGACTTCAAAAAAGGAGGTTCTAAATTCGACCGTTTTGTACCTATGTATTTTTTTAAATAAGTTTTTTATTCTAATTAATATCAAGTGTTGTGGACGTAGTTCTTGAAAACCGGATACCTGATCATGTGATATTACACTAATAAAATATTTAGATTTTTATGCTTCTACCTGTAATTAACACCTTTTACGGTATTCCACACTAGCTTTAACCTCTTTTTTTTGGTGTGGGATGTCATCCTATAACTTGGGATAAGGGCAGGACGATGATGCTGACTTCTCCCTGGGATGGGAGGGCGTGTCAGACTCTTACCGACTAAAATCCACCCCTGTTCCTTCCTTGCCTAAATCTGTTACGAATTTATCCACTACCCCTTAGCATGCAGGCATCGGCCAGTAGGGGCCCCGTCAGTGGTGGCTGACATCTCTTTGAGGCACGTGTGGAACACTACGCGCCGTCGACTCACGGGCCTGGTGCTGATCGGACGGCGACCTACGCACTAGCTTTGCCCTACGGTTTTGCTCACGTGGAATATTCATTATGAACCGTGGTATTGTTCCGGGATAATATTCGCCTGTAGTCACATTCAAAGATATTGTTACTTCTCCATCGGCTGTTGAGTTCTTGCAATCGAATCTGTACTTCCAGAGACAACATTTTACAGTCAGCATTATCTGCGACCGCGTACCAGAAGACGCAGTGTTGGATGGCATCCCACAAGACAGATCGATGACCTGTGTGGGTTGCGGGCATCCAATTATTGTGAGATGCAGAGGAGCGTTCATTGTGGTGACCCTTGGGGAATGCCTATGTCCAGCAGTGGACGTCTATCGGTTTATCTGCTTAGACTTTTCCTCACTACCTATGTTGCTACTCATTTACATCTATGTAGATGCTCAATTGTATCCACTTAGACTGAAACCAAATTCAACCAGTATTTTACAATTCAATAAAAGTCGCTTTCCTCGTCAGTCTGTTTCTCCGCCAACTTCTCCTAAACTGCGCAACGCATTTCAATACGGTTTTCACTAATAGAAAGAGCGATAAACGAGGAAGGTTTGTGTGTATAATTTATATCCGTGCGTAGTCAGGTCGGGTCGCTAGTTAACAATATAAATATCCTCCTTATTACTTATTTCCTGTATAAAAACTAACCTTATTCGATTAAGCTTTAGCATCTCGATCACATTACCCAAGACAAGTCTATCTCGTCTTAACTGAAACCCATCAAATCTTCTACACAAGACCAAGGCCTTTCTTAACTAAATACAATTCTTGTGTATCTTGGACTCAACAATGGGACGAGTCGATTTAAGTTTGTATCTACTTAAGCGTGTTAAGGAATTTGTTGTAGGTAGGTACTATCTCTAGTTAAGTTGTTAGCTATTTTATGAAGGTTATTTTGAAGGCAGATTTTGGTTCATCATCTCAGCCTTTTAATGGCCTCCTCTTCGTGAGAAGGTATGGGCCGTAATCCAACATGCGGGCCCAATGCGGATTGGTGAATGTCACATGTCTTCGAATTTTTGGTTCTAGGACATGCCGGTTTCCTCACGATGTTTTCCTTCGCCGTTTTGAGAGCAGTGGTGATGAAATAATTTACACAAAGTAAAGTACCTGCCTGGGTTCAAACTTACGACCTACAACTTTTAAGTCGCGGCCAATACCACTGGGCCACTACTGCTGCGGATTTCGGGTTTTTTTTTATTGAAGTTTAGCTACCTAAGTTAAAGTGAAAAACCGTCAAAAACAAAAAAAAAATGTATTTTAAATCCAATGAAACTCTTTATAGCGGAACTAAATTCGCAATAAAATGGCATAGAGAAATTATTTAAAATTAAATTTTTAAACTTAAAATTTCGGATGACCCACAGCAGTAACCACGGATATCCTATTTTGTATAATTTTGTACAAAATATTGGGAATTTAAGCGCAGTATTTTTGCTCTAAAAAAGTGTGAACTCATTTTTTTTTTAGTTGTTTCGTTCACAGAACTATTTGTTTTGATTCAATATTTTCTAAAACATTTTTTCATTCAATTAGTACATTAAACATGTATGATTTGGATTTTACCTGGAACTAAATCTCGAAATTGTACTTATTTTAACCCACTTCAAAAAAGGAGGTTCTGTATTCGACCCGTATGTATCTATGTTTGTTTATCCGCGATTTTCTCGAAAACTACTGATCCGATTTGGATGGGGCTTTCGTTATTCAAATGCATATTTTTCAAAAAAGGTTATAGTTTACAATACATTAGGATTTGATGAAGATCTTTAGAGATAGACAGTGGAACTCTTCAATACCTAACAGCCAATGACTCACGATTACTGCAATCGTTTGTCTATGTATTTATAACTCAATTTAATGGGCAACCACAACTAAAAAGTAATAAATAAAAAAAACCTTTTTTAGAAAAGTTAAAACCGACTTTCAAAGAAAAAAAAAAGAAAAAAAATCCAAAACAATTTAATTTCGGAAGTCGGTGTTAAAAAACGACGAAACAAAACCAGAAACACCGACTTCCGAAATTAAAGTTTTTTTGCACTTTTTTTGTTTTTTTTATATAATTTAATAAAGATAATAAGGAGACAAAATTACATACGTTACTTTCCAGAGGCTATACGTTTTCCAACTCCAAACAATAAAATCAAAACTTAATAATGTTATTTTACTTTAAGAGTATCACAGCCGAAGAAAGCAAACACAGCAACAAATTGCACTAAGTGACCAATTAAATCACCAAACAACACTAGACTACAGACACACTTTTTTTTTTGTTTTGGCTGCGTCTGGTTTGTGCATTTGGCCAGTGTCAAGTTTAGAAAGTATTTAGTATTTAGATACAGAATACTGTCACTTTTCCATTAGAATGCAAATTTGTGCAGTATTTGTGCAGCAAATGTGTCGAGCCAACCTCCTCGGCAATCTTCGCTGAGGTAGTCAATACTACAATTAAATTCTCAGCTTCATTTTACCAACATCGCGCCTGTTTCAATGATTCCACATATTGTACATTTGCAAAGACACTTGAGTGAGACACAAAACTACACCAAAATTACATCACAACATCCAATAGAAATCAATTTACGAATAATTTAAACAGCCACTGAACTTCATTCGAAAATTCCCGCAAAAAACTCTCGACTAGTTTATTTCTATTAAAGGAGTAGGTGTGAAAAACGTGTACACATCGGGCCAATAGATTTAGCCCACACACAAAAGGTCCACAATTTATTTTACCACATTGAATCCCGTTCTTGGGTGCCAGAACAAATATTTTGCACTTAACCGCACGGAATTGTGGGTGATGCACAAAGGCGACTTTAGTTTGTTCAATGTAAAGGTTCCCGTGTGTGTGTCTGTTTGTGCACTGGTATTGAATGTGACAATGATGTTTATTGGTCGGGTTCCCGTTTGCTTTGAGTAAAGTTTTTTTTTTAGTGAGAATGTGTTCGGAATCGCTGTATTAAAATTAAGTGGAGCTTTTAAGTGATGGTCAGAAGTTTCAGAAGTTATTGTTTAATTTTAAAAAAAAACACGAAATTATGTGTAAATAAATGCCCAGTCGACAGCGATGGGGAGAAATATTTCAATGCCTTTCATTCAAGAAAACATAAGAACGTTTTTATAAAGCAATACAAATTTTCAAAACAGTATAATACCAGTAACTTCAAGTTATTGAGAATCGAGTGAAAACTGATAATTTTAGACAAAGCGCAAAGTATAACAATTGAAAAGAAAACTTAGCACAAACGCAATCCAATTTCATTGTTTCTGTATTTACAAACAAGTGACGTACTTTGTCGGAGTTTAACAAAGGAAATGAGTTGACAGTACTCAGGTGTAGTTCACAGACTTGGGCTTAGAAGATTGAAGAAGGTCGTACCTTTAAAGTAGATATACTTTACGACTGAACAGGAGTATTTTAAATCCTTTGGATATTTTTCTGGCGTTCCTGAAAGTACTCACGAATAGGTTTGTTTCCTGGGTATAAAAATGAGAATTCTTTAAAGACCGTAAGTTAGATTATCAAAAAATATTAGTCACGTATTGAATGCTTTACAAAACCAATAAAAAAATACTAAGACAAAATGCTTCAAAGTTCAGGAATGGGGGCTAGTTACGTCACTAAACGGTACAAAATGTATCGAGTGGTGCCGTCACGCAAAATTTCAATGCACTGCGTCGTCCTTAAATTTTGGTTTTAAACCGACTTCCAAAAAGGATGAGGTTCTATGTTCGACTGTATGTGTTTTTTTAATTTTTTTTATTTATGACCACCGATTTCTCTGTCAGTTGTAAAGCCATTTTCACCGCTTAGAAAAAGAAAAGAATTGATTGTTATAAGTCAGTTACATAGTGTAAGTTATGAATTGAATAAGATGGATAAATATAATTTAACATATTTAGTATTGCGTTCCCGTGTTTCTGTTATTACACTCCTTACGTAGGGAAGTACCAAGACAGAATTATATTCCGCTGAACACTATACAAGCCCGCAGTTCCTATAGTATCATATCTGAAATATGAGCTGATTTTAGGGTTGACCACATTATATAATTTATGTAGTTTGTAATTAGTTGTAGTTTCAATAATTATTCAGAGTATGTATACTTACGCCCCCTGTAAGATAGCCACTGATTTAAAAGTCATCCGGTGTACAAGTAGGTACTCCAACAGGATAGGCCATGGATATGCATTTACTACACTGAGTATTATGGGTTTTGCCCATTGGTTTGTGAGATTGATGGTCAGACTAGTCTTTCCAACGGGATTTTCTTTTCCCGTTATATTTCATTTTTTTTAAATAATAATAAGTTTTTATTGCCAAAAGAAAATACATGACGTGTTACATTTAGGAAAACTTCTTTTACATTTCATTTTATTTTATGAATAATGTCCCCTATGCTACGATATTCCTGTATTATAGGAGACATCTCTTCGTCCGTTGTTACAATTTCCAATAATTCGGTAAACCAAATGTGTAACACTAAGAATAATTTATGTACATGTGATTATATTAGAGTTCTATGTGGATGGGGGTTTTACCAGTGTTTCTGTCTCGTCGTAATCTAGGGTAAGTAGAAAAGTTTTGAGTATTTTTTTACATTTAAACTTATTTTGGGAGTGGATATCTAGCTTTTGGTGTATTTTATTGTAGATGCGTGCACTTAGGTAAGTGAAATGTCGCCTAGCAAATGTGGTGTTTGTATGTGGTGTGAGGCATGGCGGTTTAGATCTTCCCCTGGCTGTTGGGTTAATATTTATGGTATATAATAAAAAGGAGTGCCTCCTCAGCCGGCGGCGCCACCCAAAAATAACGCCGTTTGGAACCAGCATATTTATTAATTAGTTCAAGAGCGAGGGAAGCAAGCGAGGACACTTAGGGCACGCTGACAGTTTGTCCTATCTCAGTAACTGTAAAACGCGCGAAGTTTAAATAGTCGTTAAGTTTTCTGATTTTTTTTAATTTTTCGCGCCACTTTCTTATTTTTTTCTTTTATAAGAACCTTCTCCTGACAATAACAAACACAACAAATAAATAATTAGCGAAATCGGTACAACCATTCACGCGTGATGCCTTGACCTAGGAAATAGGGATAGTTTTTACATGTATAGTTGACAATTTTAGCGTATGCAGCCTTATTTATAAAACTCACTGGCCATAATTATGCTTTGTTTGAACACTGATTAACGGATTCCAAACACAATTCAATTTTATTTGAGACAAAACCTCCTTCACATGATTTGTCAGCACTTTACCACCCACATCTATCCCTTTTACGGGTAGAAAATGTTGAAATAAGAACCTGCTTATCAGTGTTTATACTAATCATATTGTTTTTTTTTTTATAAATAAGAGCTATGTCTCCAAGACAACCCTTGAGGTAGGAAGAAATGCGAGATTCTATACCTATCGAGCCCCATAAACAAAATCAGAGCAGATTCTTCACCTAGTCCAAAATAACAGTCTACACAATGAATTCGTAAATGAGTCTCTAAATGTTCATAGATTAGCGACGAAATCCGAGTGCCAATTAACGAAATTAGGTTTTAGATTTCATTCGCTTTATTTATTCGGATCAGCAGTAAATTTCGAACGTTCTGGAATACATTAAAACGGTTTTGGGAACTTTTGTACAATATTTATGTTGATTTCGTGTTTTAAAGTTATGCCAAATCACTGAATCAACATGCTACGAGCTTAGACTATGAAAGGTTATAGACAGTGTCAAAAGCCAGTAATCTGAAGTACCAGAATCAGAGGCCGGCTTGTATCTGTACACGCAAAATAAGCTCACACAGACAAAATGAGAAGCTGAAGTCATCGTTATGTTCGTCGAGGTCACTCACACATTCTAACGACCCTGCTTCAGTTAATGTCCAATGACATTGCGTCTATAACCTGTCATAGTCTATGGCTACGAGTATATCCCCACGGATACTTTGTAAAGCAACTCTCCGCTTATTATCTTTATAGTTATAGATATATATTTTATATACTTATTATATCTCAGCCTAGAATTACGCATAAAGGAAAGATGTTCTTTCTGCTGAACTCCATGGTTTTGTGCGTCTTTTCAATGATGGAGAAGAATGCAATCAAAGCAAAAGTAAGCAGGCATCTGGACACGATCGTTCTTTCGTAAACTACATCTATCTCTATCGATCAGGCGTGGCTACATTCAAGGGCGAACACATTGTGAAAAATATATACTATAATACAAAAACAACGAACACAACACGATATTTTTACACATTATTTCATGAATAATGTTAGTCTTGAAAAGAAATTACTGTCGCAAGAAGACTATCTTCTAAAAATCCAGACCACACAAACACATAAGTCTTGGCACAAAATCGACACGCGACCTTGATCTAAAATGGCGGATGCGAAGCATTTGGGTCGTCAAATCAAATCCGCCATAAATAAGTTTAAGCCAGGGCACATCGAGTTAATAAATTAAGGAGGAAAAACATTTTAACTTTAACAAAAATAAAAAAATAAAGAGGATTTTGTGTCCTATTTTTGGAGGAGATTGAACTTGAACTGTTAAACAGTGAATATCTATTTATAATTTTATATATCTGATTATATCTCTGTAAATAGATATTTAGTCTAACATAGGTACCTATATACTGTTAAATTATATAGAGACCAGCAGGTGTTTTCGCTAACCCAGTTGACATCAATTTGATAGGCACTATGCAGTACATTGCTCGGTGGACATCGATTATAATAGGCACTACGGTTTTCCTATACGTCAAAGCAGCAAAGTACGGTGAAGTGCCTGTCAACTGAGTTAGCGAATACGCCCTCAGGAATGGTAAGGAGGATGACAAGGTGTTAACGTCTAACCTCTACGAAGTCAGACCAGTGAGCGCTTCTGGTTTTAGGTTACCCCACCTATTGTCCTATTTTTCATCATCATCATCATCATCATTTGAACCAAACTCTTCACCGGTCATGAGATTCTCGTATCCAGCGTCCTAGATGTGACAACACGTTTGTTTCTCATTTTTAAATATATCAAAAATATAAACATGTTTTGCTAATAAGGTTCGGAAAACTATATCAGCGTTGCCACCACAAGTTCTCAATGAAACAAAATCGAAAATCTATTTCCCTCAAAACAATTCCAAAGACTCTTTTGATAGCTACACCCACGAAAATATTCTGAAAATTCAGCTTGAATATCCACTCAGAAGCTTAAAATAATTTAATCATGTTATAAACAGCACACACAACATGAGAACATAAACCAATTCGCTTGATAAAACTAAAATGGCGGCGGGCGTCGCAAGCATTGCATTGCGGGTGGTTATCTCGGTCATAAACAAAAGATTGGCGATGATTTACGCTTTTAACCTGCTGTAATATCTCAGGGCGTATCTTCAAAGTGTAAACCTATAAAATTGTTGTGAGATTTTCAGGCGTCAGAATTTCAGTAAGAAGTTTTGTAAGAGTGCTAGCAAACGCGCTGCTGGCATTGGTAGTTATGGCTCTTCGTTGGAAAATAAACAGCGACAACTTTCATACTTAACGTACTCATTAAATTGAAAAATAGAAAAAAAAACTAATACAGTAATAACATGTGCAAAGAAAGAATTATGACGGATTTTACTTTAGAATGGATGTCATCAATGTAGAATAATAGTTTCTTTCCATATACGTAGCGAACTTGACTATTATTTTCTCTTTATAGACAATAAATCGAAGTCTTTCAGTATAAAACGGAGCCTTTGCTTCTACACTGAACTCTGTCTACAGTGAAAATTCGTTCTGATCATCTGAACGGGTATCTAATTTTGAGCACCGAAGTTAAGGACCTTTTAATAATTAATCGGAAATGGTTGTTTTAAGAAGAACCTTTGTTAATAGCAAAGGTTCTTCTTCAAACACAGTCATTGCATATTATTATAATTCCGTTTTAATTATTATTTTCCGAGTTAACGACCTAAATAATAAAATAGAATACTCTTTATTATGTACACCATATAAATTACAATAAAAATATGAAGAAAACAAAAATAGCCATAAGTAGCACCAGTAAAAAGAGCTTGTCAGAAGAACCATTGCTACTAATATGGCTTTTGGTATTTTGTTAGTTCGGTCGGAGATAATGACTTAATTGGCTGACGAATTCTGAAAACCAAAGAGGATTCGTAGCACTTTTTAAAACCATAAAATAGACACCATTGGAATAAGCTTTACAAAAAAAAACCTTTTCTTATAGCACAAATATTGCCAATATTAAGTCCGTTTATTATAATTGAATATAAAATATGTATAAGAAACTCAGTTCCTAAATTGCAGTATAAAGTTTACCTTCTAGTTCGATAGATGGCGTTGTACCTTTTTTTGAATCGCGCTATGGTTTCGTTACATGCGTTTAATGACACCAGATCTTCCTTATGTGATTGTTTTAACTTGACAACTAAAAGCATGTTAAAGTAATTTAACATTCTTTTCGTTTATCTTTAGCCCATTCTGACAATTTTTTTATAGAATCTCTGGAAGTTTTCAGTGAACCGAATAATCACAAAAACTTCGTGTATACTGGTTATAAAAGTAGTTCCCCAACATCACACCTTTATACCTTGAAGAACTAGGGCAAATGTATGATGGGAAAAAAAATACCTCTTTTTGACAAGTTTTTTTTTTACTTTGACACTGAAATGATATTGCGACTTGGATTTGAACATTTTTAGGTAGGTACAACAATTGGCTTTCTGAACAAGTGCCTTTTTACACGCCTCGGTTACCGGGTAGCCGGTGCCGGGTGGCGGCGAAGTGCACCATGTACGTTAGATTTCACACGTACCAGAACAATTTGTTTTTAATTTTTACCGGACAGTCAGCACCGGCTACCCGGCAACCGGCACGTGTGAAAAGGCACTAATCCGCAAGCCCTAGCCTATTGTCATTAATCGGGCACAAAGCCAGACCCCTGGCAGCAGCCTGCGGGCTGAAAAACCAGCGGAGCAGTCACTTCAGGGCCGACTACTATGACGTGCCAATGCAATCATGATTCCGCTGTGAGAGAGAGATGGAGCTAAAAAGGACGCTCTTTTTAAAAATGACTGCCCCAGAATGAGAGTAATATTTTTTGAAAGTATGTAATTATGTAGATATGTATATCTATTTCAATGGCACGTCCTATAGCCTAAACGGCTGTATAGATGTCATTAAATGAGATATCATTAGATTGGGTTTCACTGTCGGAGTGACTTACGCTATCTTATATTCTATACGAATCTTGAAAAAAAAAAAAAAATTACTGCCGCCATTAGGTTAGCAAGGTCGTATTTCTTGTGACATGACCAAATCATAATAAAGGGCACAAGGAGGCAATTACAAAAATATATATATCTCAATAAAATTCAGAAAAAAAAAATCAAAAACCCGACAGTAAAAAACAGAAAAGTTCAAGAGCCAGCAAATTTGTAATTTGTCTGCAGCTTCCCTGCTGGTCCGTATACGGGGTAGCAACAACGGCATTCTGAGCGCAATAGCAGCACGTTTTGACTGTCCCTTTCAAAACCAGTGGGTCAAGTCTTGTGTGGGTGTGGCCAGTCATGGCAAATAAAAATTTAAAGATATTATATGTATACTAGAATAAGGTTTCTATGGGTTCTATGGGTATAAGGGTCTATGCCACCCGAATTAAAGTCATTATTATTATTGTGTTATTATTGAATTTAATTTTCAATTTTTGACATTTTTAATTTAATTTTTTGACATCTTTGAATTTGTTTGGCATCTGTTATTTATTTTTATTGAAAGTTTTGAATGTACGAGTATGTATGTATTTGAATTACTTATATGGGCATAAAGCCTGAAATAAATGAGATTATTATTATTATAGTCCCACTGCAGGGCCAAAAAAAAAAGTACATTTTTTGAAATATGTAGCAATTAAAGAGCATTTTCAGCTTCAAACACGATATAACTTAAGAAAAAATCATTTCAATTCACCAAACAAAGCGAACCTCATAATAAAATATGAATACAATATTTCGAAGTAGTTCACAAAAAATTTAACATTAAAACGTCATAGTTGGGTCACATATCTTTCTAGAAACATCTCTCTCAGATAAGTAACCTTCGTCTTTTGTAAATGATTTAGAATCGTGATGTACGCTACATTATTCGTTCATATAGAATTGTGGGTACACTGTATCCTTTTGAACTACGGCCTTTCTCTGTAACAATGGTTTTCAGTGAGCCTCTGAAGTAGTGTGAGCATGTATCCCGTTTGCGTGGGACATTCCTGCTTCGACAATGGCTGAACAAAATTGAGGCTTTGTAGGTTTCGTCTTTTGTTTTGTATGGATCTAGAATAGAGGTTGGTACGTGAATGTTATAAATATCTTTTGAATTGTAAGAAAGTTAACATCGTTGTGGGTGTAAAATGATAGTTCAGGAGATCGGGGGTACGTTGTTTCGTTTAATTAGGCCTTGTTTTCTATTTTTACCCGATGACCCCAGAAGTAGGCTAATGTTTTTCGAAACTATTGTACCTGTATGTTGTCATGTGTGTTATTTCTCAATGTATGTCCCGAAATTAAATTCAATTAAGTGTTGGAAGTCAAATTCTAGGCTACAAAGTTCTATGTAATCCCTACATCTAATGAACAACTAACTTCCAAAATACAAGCTTGACTTAGTTTGGAAATAGATATTACGTGCTGTGTACAATCATTAAACATCCTAATAATATTTAAATAGTGTCTATAATATTTAGCTATGTGTACCTGCTAGATGCTAATACTCTTAATTATAATTTCAATTTAATTTAACATAATTAAAATTTAATAATGTTATTTAATTCAATCTTAACTTAAATAATTATAATCTTCGCAGGCGCGATTCTTCTATATTACTGACATTTTATTATGATCTCAATTACGTCAAATAATTTTAAATGATTCATTTAGTTAGATTATATTTAATTTTAATGTAGTTACAATAGATGTATTCATATAAATTAAAATTGAAAAATGTTGAAAATTCAATAGTAATGTTATGTTTTGGAACTCTTTGGGTTCATCAAGTTTGTATATAATTCATATTTAGAATAAGCAGTTACAAATATGTTTCTTTTCTTATAATTAGAATTTAATTGAAACATGTTGTACGCATGCAATTTGTGAGAAATAAAAGCATATTATTACTTATTATTATTACATGTATGTCTACTTCTTTAGAATGCCCTGTAGCCTAACGGCTAGATGGATTTTAGCAAATGAGATAGTATAAGATTGGGTTTGAATGACGAAGCGACATAATGCTATATAAAATTTAAAATAAAATAATAGAAAAAGGCGGCCGGCGGCATGAGGTCATATATATATTTATTGAATTCAATGAAATGTAAAAAAAAAACCAACTGCAAAAAACAACTAACAAGTTCCAAACACGTCACTTTCAGGCAGTCTCATGCAGTTATAATAATAATAATAATAATAATAATAAAAATAATAAAAAACCTGGAAATAACCTGGCAACCCACTGGCAACACAAGTCATATTTTTTCTATTCCATTTATAATCGCAAAAACCCATTTTTTTACCCAATCTCGGACTTAATATTACCGTACAGGAAGCCTAAACTGAAAAATTACAATAAAACCAAACAAATAAAGTACCTAAACAAAAAAGAAGAAAATTAAAATCAAGAAATCACAGAATGACGTCTGTCAACGACGACATAAAATTCTTACAGGAAAACAACAATGAAAATGGAATGAAATAAATAAAATGTTGACCAGAGCAGCTGCCCGTCGCGCACGCCTTTCATCCCCGGACTCGCCGCTCAGCTCCGCCTCGCCGCCGCCGGACCTTGGATCACCAGTATTACCGGCGGCTGCAGCCGCGTCGAGCTCAAGCGACGAGTATTTCTCCCCGCCGACGTCGCCAACACCTGTACGTCGGCAGGGGAGAGGCCGGCCACCGAAGAGCTTGGGACTTAGGGGCCAACCGGCCCCGAGCCGGGTCCCCGCTGCCGGTGGTTGTGTGCAGCGCATGAAATGGACTCAGTTCATGAACGAGAACGTCATGCGCGCATATTATGGGTCTACAGAGGGGGGAACTAACCTCACTGCGTACCGTGTCAGGATGCTGTCTCTGTTCCAGGACCTAGAACCAACCGTCGACGTCTCGGCACAACGATTGTCGGATCAGGTGCGGGTCATCCAACGTAACCACAAGTTAGATGATGCTGCACTTGATAGGCTGCGCTCAGAGGTACTGAACAACCCTATCATCTCGACCCAGACACAGACCGCGGTACAAGAGCCCGCTAGGGTCGCAATCCCAGCGCGGGTCATTAACGTAAGTGATGAGGGAGATGATAGGGTCGTCACGGTAAGTAGCCAGTGCAACGACCGACTGAGGAGCGCACTGGAGGATGCGCTTCGCGAGTATAGATCCACTCCGACCGAACTTAGACCCCGTTTACCACGGTTACCCATGCACAAAAAAAATAGGGCGTTGGTGTGTGCTTTGGACTCGCTGCTTAAAAACATCTTTGAAAGTAGCGAGAACCTCGTTGATACGCACTCAATCTTGTATTGCGGGGCTGTTGCAGCATGTCGTTTGGCCAACGTGAAGTTTCCGAATGGTGAAGAAGCTATTCGGCCAAAGCCTGCTGCACCAGCCTGGCAATGCAGGATCGAGAGGCGTATCGATGGGGCCAGGGTACTCATCGGCAAACTACTCTGCTTCAGGGAGGGCAATACACGACCACGTGTGATGCGCTTTGTGAGGCGGGCATTTTCGGGGACTGAAATTAGTCCTCGAGAATACATGTCGCGTGTCACAGAGCGCATCGACTTCCTGAAGCAGAAAGTTTGTGCATGGGCAAACCGTATTCGGCGGTATAAGCGGCGAGTTGACCGGTACTCGCAGAATCGCATGTTCCAGAGCGATGAGAGGTGGGTATATAGAGCTTGGGAGCGACCTGAACAAAATGTGACTGACGGGTGCCGTCCGGATGATGTTACCACGAATACATTCTGGCGCAGCATTTGGTCGGTGCCCGTCTGTCACATTGAGGGTGGCTGGATGCGTGATGTCGAGCGCGCGTGTGACGCTATACCAGAAATGGATAAAATCACCATTAATCGAACAGATGTAGCCAAAGCGGTTCGTCCGTTACCGAACTGGAAATCTCCGGGACCGGACGGACTGCACAACTTTTGGCTGAAATGGTATAGCAGCTCACACGCGCTCCTGGCATCTCAATTCCAGTCATCCTTAGAGTCTGGGTCGCTGCCTCAGTTTCTTACAACCGGTGTCACCCACCTGCTCCATAAGACAGGTAGTCCCGCGGAACCCAAGAATTATAGGCCGATTACATGTTTGTCAACGGTCTATAAACTTCTTACATCCATCCTGAGAGCAAAAATTAATCTGCACATTGAGAATAATTCAATTATGTCTGCCTCTCAGAATGGATGTAGGAACGGGTCCCGCGGTACTAAGGAGCTACTCCTCATAGACATGGCCATAAGCCAGCAGGTTCGTCGATCCCACAAGGATTTGTCGACATGCTGGATAGATTATAAGAAGGCCTACGACTCTGTTCCACATACATGGCTCATGAGGGTGTTGGAGTTGTACAAAATAGATGCAACTCTCCGCACCTTTCTTGGGTCATGTATGGGGCAATGGAAGACGGTCCTTCGCTATCCAGGATGTCGAACAATCCAGGGGAGTGATGAGCCTATATGGATTAAACGGGGAATATTTCAGGGCGACAGTTTGAGTCCACTTTGGTTCTGCTTAGCCCTGAATCCTCTAAGCACGTTGCTGGAGGATTCAGGCCTGGGCTATCGGTTGAGAAGAGGTGGTCAGGCCATATCTCACCTTCTTTACATGGATGATCTGAAACTCTTTGCCCCCAACAATTTGCGACTGATGGAGTTACTGAAGGTAACGGAAACATTCAGTAGCGCCATCAGGATGGAATTTGGTGTGGACAAATGTGCAGTCATGCATGTAAAGCGAGGAGAGATTATGGAATCCGAAGGGATTCAACTCTCGGATTCCATAAACCTTAGATCCCTCTCTTCGACCGAAACATACAAATATTTGGGTATGTCGGAAGCGTTAGGCATTAACGTTACTGACATGAAGCAATCGCTGAAGGAGCGCTTCTTTGGCCGCCTGAAAAAGCTATTTAATAGCCTTTTGTCAGGCGGAAATAAGGTGCGCGCCTTCAACGGTTGGGTCATGCCGGTTTTGATGTACTCTTTCGGCATACTCAAATGGACTCAGACCGAGCTAGAAGCCCTGGATAGAAGGGTTCGTACACTGATGACCGCAAACCGGATGCATCACCCACGATCATCGGTGATGAGACTGTACATCCCGCGGAAATGTGGAGGTCGAGGTTTTTTAAATGCGAAGACTCTCCACAACCGCGAGGTGTGCAGCCTCAGAGAATATTTTCTTGAAACCGACGTGGGTATGCACCGCGATGTGGTCGCAGTGGACAAGGGACTCACCCCGTTGTCCATGGCAAAAGAGAACTGGCGCAAACCTGTAATACTCACTACTGATGACCGCAAGGAGGTATGGAAAGGCAAGGAGCTTCACGGGCGCTTTTATCGGGCCCTTCATGGGCCTGATGTAGATTTCTTGGCGTCCGTGGCCTGGCTACGTTTCAGTGACCTCTTCGGGGAAACTGAAGGCTTTGTCTGTGCGATTATGGACGAAGTTATCTTGACGAATAACTACCGGAGGCATATCATGAAGTATGGGACGGTTGACGTGTGTCGGGCATGCCACCGTCCGGGTGAGTCCATCAGACATATTATCTCTGGTTGTTCTCGTCTTGCTAACAGCGAGTATTTGCACAGGCATAACCAAGTGGCCAGGATTATTCATCAGCAGCTTGCTTTAAAATACAAACTTGTGGATGCTGAGGTACCGTATTACAAGTATGTGCCCGACCCAGTTCTCGAAAATGACCATGTCACGTTGTACTGGGATCGGTCTATCATCACTGACAGGACTATTGTTGCCAATAAGCCGGATATAGTGGTTATAGACCGATTAGCGCGCCGCACAATGATAATCGATGTCACCATCCCACATGACGAGAACCTCGTGAAAGCTGAGAAAGAGAAACAAATTAAATATCTTGACTTAGCACACGAGGTTGTCGATATGTGGAATGTGGACTCGGCTGTCATTGTGCCGATAGTCGTTACCGCCAATGGCCTGATGGCCAAAAGCCTCGACGACCACCTGTCGAAGCTGTCGTTGCGCGGTTGGATCAAGGGCCTGATTCAGAAGGCAGTACTCCTTGATACGGCTCGCATTGTGAGGAGGTTCCTGTCTCTGGAGCCCTAACCACCGGTAGCTTGGACCCTGCTCCCGATACCGGTGGACTACTATTTTTTATATTTTTAAATGTTTTTTTTATATGTTTTCTTTTAAAAATATTTAAAAATGTAAATAATATGTGTAAAAATAAATATACGAAATAATAATAAAAGCTTTTTATTGATTCCTTACAATTATATACAATCATTTCATACATTATTAATAAAAAATAAAAAATATAAAGTGCAATTTGATTCAATTTCAATAAAATCATTAACAATTATTGTTTACCCAATATTAAAATTATCACAGTTAAAAAATAGTTTCATCTAAACAGGTTAATTTTCTACATTCTATAAATTATTGTTTATCTAAAACTAATTATCACAGTTAAAAATAATTACAATTAATTAATTAATTTTAAACTTCATTCCAATCAAAATTTGAATAAATATTAGTTTTTGTGAGAAGAAAAAATGTCAAAAATAAATAACTGTAAAATAAAATAAATTATACATTGAAATTATTGAAATTATTATCAATCATTATTGTTAGTTATGTTATTATTGTTGTTAATTTTATAATTTTGTAATATTTTTTTTTTTTTTTAATAAATTAATGAATTTAATGATATTCTAATAATTTAATTTTGTAATATTTTTGTATTATTTTTAATTTTTTTATATGGGTCATTAGGCCTGAAATAAAAATGATTTGATTTGATTTGATTTGATTTGATAAATTCATAATAGTTAGTATTTTTTTTTTTTGAGAATTTTATTTGCTTTACTTATCTAGGAAAATTGTAAGGATCGCCTAGTGCGGTAAAAGCCTCCTCCATCTGTCTCCATCTTTTTCTATCCCTAGCTAGTCTGCTCCATGTTTTTCCTATCAAGCCTGATATGTCGTCGCTCCATCTCTTGTTGGGTCTACCACGACTTCTCTTTTTGTTGATAGGATGCCAGTTTGTTATGGTTTTGGTCCATCTGTCATCGCTTACTCTTTGTAAGTGTCCAGCCCATTTCCATTTCAGTGTAAGTGTTTGCTTGATTACGTCGATAGCCTTGGTTTCTTGTCGTATTGAGCTGTTTCTGACTCTATCTCTTAGTTTGTGGCCCGTATAGCTTCTCTCTATTGCTCTCTGGCAAACTCTTAATTTTTCTAGAGATCTTCTTGTTAGAGGCCATGTTTGACAGGCATATGTCAAACACGGCATCAAGCAGCTCTCCATAGCTCAGTGTCTCTAGTCTCATGCAGTTGGTGGCATTTAATTTTCGTTACTATGTAAAAAAATATGTATAACAGTGTTACCCTACAATAATTGTCTGATTGCATATTAAGGTAGGATTTAACAAAGAGGCGAATTTATAATAATTTGTAATGAGTGCGTGTGAATGTTCAGAAGCGATCCTCGTTTATGTGCGACAATAGCCAGATAACTTCATATTTAACCACTGTGCCTATAGTCTGCGTCATGCATGTTTTATTAGACTAACTTCATTCATCGGGTTGTAAAAATTTAAAGTTTTGAGAGATTTTAAAATGATAAGGGATTTTATGAATTTATATTTATAGAAAGTTATTTCTATAGTGATAACTAAGTCGCGGCAGCAATAAAATTATATAACATTAAGTAACATAACATAATCAGGCTTATAGCCAACTAGCTACGCCCCGCGGTTTCACCCGCGAGGACCGGGATAAAAAGTCTATATACCCAACTCTAACTCTATATTCAGGGTGTAAGCTAACTTCAGAGGGCTTCTAAGCACATGTTTGGAGAGCTGCCAGTTTCCACTTCGTTGGAAGACGGGGAAGCTGGTCCTCATCAAGAAACCGGGGCGCCCTGTGGACTCTCCGTCCGCTTACCGGCCCATCGTGCTGCTCGACGAGGTGGGCAAGCTCTTTGAAAGAGTAATTGCAGACCGTCTCGTTGGACAGCTGGTGCGGGTGGGGCCGGCTCTGGCGGAGAGCTTGTTCGGCTTCCGCAGAGGGCGTTCTACGGTGGACGCCATCATGTGCGTACCCTACCCTGGAGTTGCATCGGGGAGGCACTCCGGTATCACCGGGTGCCACACGACCTCCGTCGAGTGGTCGAGGCGTATCTCACGGATAGGGCCGTCATCTACTCCGGTCACCAGGGAGAATGGAACCGGCGAGAGATGTCGTGCGGTGTTGCGCATGGATCGGTCCTGGGGCCGCCTCTGTGGAACATCGGGTACGACTAGGTGCTGCGCGCTGACTTCCCTAGCGGCGTCAGCGTAGTTTGCAACGCTGACGACACGCTGGTCCTAGCGCAGGGGAGGTCGCACTAGGACTTGATGACACGCGGGGTTGCGACAGTCATTGATAGGATCCGGCAACTGGGACTCGAGGTGGCATTGCACAAGTCCGAGGCCATGTATTTTCATGGTCCTCGGAATGTTCCACCCCGGCGGGTTCCTAGATAACGGTAGCAGGGGTGCACATCGGCGTCGAGGGGACGATGAAGTACCTGGGACTCGTCCTCGACAGCCGGTGGAACTTCGTGGAGCACTTCCGACGTTTGGCTCTCAGACTAAAGAGGGCCGGGGCCGCCTTGAAGCGGCTCCTGCCCAATCTGGGGGGTCCAAACGCCTCCTGCCGGAGGCTCTACGCGGGGATCGTGCGGTCTATGGCCCTTTACGGGGTTACGGTGTGGGCCAGCTCACCGGTTGAACACATCCCAAAGGGTCATGGCAATTCGGATGATCCTTTGGGATGTCCGAATTGCCATGACCCTAGGTCTCAGGCCTCCTCTCTAGGAGAAGGAATGGGTTATAATCCACCACGTTGGCCCAGTGCGAGTTGGTAGATGACACAGGTCTTCGATTCTTTTTTGTTCTGGGATATGCTGGTTTCTTCACGATGTTTTTCTTCGCCTATTTGAGAGCAGTGGTGATAAAATAAATTCCAAAAAGAAAGGTCTGGGCCTGGGTTTGAATCCACGACCTGCACCTTGTAAGCTGGGGCGGTTACCATTGGGCCACCGCACTACATGCCAGACTTCAAACTCACTTGTACTTTGGAAGCTGCACCCTTTTTTTTGTCATCATCCAATGACTTCTCCCACTTCGTGTCAGACTTTTATTGACTAAAACCCACCCTTGTTCCTTCAATTGCCTGTACCATAGGTCGCGGTAACTCTATTTCAAAATCCGCGACTCAAGGCAGAAGCTGCACCCTTATTACTACAGTCAGTGCCATGCATTACCCTCTTCCTATTTTCTTCCATATCTTAACTAAGTAATTTTTTTTTCGATATAGTTACGAGTAGGTAGTATAATATAATGGGTTTTATTTGAACAGTTTTTCATTTTGACAATGGACCAGTAAGTACACATTCTATACTTTCTAAGTGAACGCCTGCGATCATCCCCATGTCATCGATTCACCTGTGGTCCTGTAGGTCGTAGGCGTTTTAGTAAGGTAAAAAACCTACACTCCGTGGTCTTCCCTAACAGTCGGGGTGCCTTTTGAAGATTTCTCCCGACAAAGAGGTCGTGTAGGCGTTTAGTCTCACATAATTTCTTGAAAATTGAAAACCCCTTCGTATTTCAATTCTTCAACAAAAAAAAAAAACGGCCAAGTGCGAGTCGGACACGCGCAAAAAAATTTGCGAACTAATCGAATTGTTTTTAAATGGCTTACAAAAAAAGTAAAATCATTTTTAAGACAAACTTTTACATGAACAAAATACTAAATAAAACTTTAAAAAAATAAAACTATTCTTGAACAACCTTGAGAGCACCGCCATTGACAACAATCGGTCCCGGAGTGACGTGTTCGTTGAACATAACCTGGGTTTTGTCCAAGTTCATCCGGAGACCAATGCGTCTAGAAGAATCAACTAGGCCGTCCAACCTCTGCTGCAGATCATGTAGCGATTCAGCCAGTATGACGATGTTATCTGCAAATCTCAAATGTGAGATGTATTCGCCGTTGATGTTAATGCCGCGTCCTTCCCAGTTCAGCGTCTTGAACACATCCTCCAATGCGTTAGAGAACAATTTCGGGGAAATTACGTCCCCTTGTCTCACACCTCGACGCAGGGGGATATGATCAGTTCGCCGATCCTGAATTTGGACGGCCATTGTCGCGTTTTCATAAAGACATCTCAACACTTGGATCTATCGCCAGTCGACTTGGCATCGCTGCAGAGACTCCAAAACAGACCAGGTCTCAATCGAGTCAAATGCCTTCTCATAGACACACAACGCAAGGCCGATTATACTCTTCTGACTTCTGTACAATTTGCCTCACTGTGTGGATGTGGTCCATGGTGATCCTCCTCGAAACCCGGCTTGCTCCGGTGGCTGATACTCGTCGAGTCTTTGCGCTAGACGATTCGTAACGACTCTTGAAAACAGCTTATATACGTGGCTAAGGAGTGAAATGTGTCTGCAATTCTTCAAAAGGGACTTATCACCCTTTTTGAAGAAGAAAACGACCACGCTCCTTCGCCACGCTTCTGGAGTTCTCCCAGAGAACAGGGCAGAGTTGAAAAGCACCCGAAGCTCTTTCAGCACAGGGCTTCCTCCCGCTTTCAGGAGTTCGGTCGTAATCCCGTCCTCACCAGGGGCTTTTCCATTTATAAGCTGTTTAAGAGCCGCTTCGATTTCGTCTTGGCTGATTTCTGACAGGTCTTCTGTGAAGTGGCAGGTTAAATTGGCTCTGGAGTCCTCATTTTCAGGATCAGGTCGCGATGCATGCGATGCGTATAATTGGTCGTAGAAGTTTTCGACTTCCAAACGGATCTCCGGCTACGAAGCCACGATATCCACATTGGATTTGGTCACCTTTGTCAGATGGCTCCTCCCAAGTGGCTGGACGAACACTTTCGACCCCCGGTTTTGCTCAATCGCTTTTCTATAGAGATTGGAGCGTCAGAGGTCGCGCCGAACCAGTGTCCTAATATTTTTGTTGAGTGCCCGTTGTTCTGACGAAGTGACAGGTGAGTTTTCACGTCGCTCCATCATAAACTCCAGAGTCTCTTCTGAAAGTTTCGACCTCTTTCCCGAACGCCGCATTTTGCATAATCGCATACCTTCCTCCCTAAGGATTTCCACCATTTGGACGAGCGCCCGGTTAACGTCATTTGTGGTTTCCACGGTAGCAAATCGGTTCTCCAGGTCTGACTGGAACGTTTCAGATTCCCATATTATCCCCCATATTCTAAATTAATTTATTTATATTAATCGCCGCCTTGCATCTGTGTAGCATTTCAACTAAATCAGTAGATTCGGAGTAAATTGGTTGTTACAGACGGACAGACGGATAGACGGACATACAGACAGACAGCCGCACTAGTGATCCTATAAGTGTTCCGTTTTAACATTCAATTGTTCGGAACCCTAAAAAACGAGTTTATTCTGAACAAAAGCGAGCAATTATATTTATTGCCGTTTTACCAAGGTATACCTACAGCTTATTAGTTTTACAGTCCAACTATACGTTGAAAGTAAGTACTAAATTAATAAAGTTAATGTCACAGGTGCAGGAGTTCTCACGGTATTCGCCCAAGTTTAACATAAACAGAGCTGTGAGTTAAACTTATAGTTTCTCAGCCACTACAGTTTGGAACGCCGATAAATATTCGACGGGAATTTGATTTATGAAAGTGGATTTAAGTTTGCTACTGACAGAGTTTATTGTTGCTTAGTACCATCCACGTAGATTGAACGATCAGCAAGGATAAACTGTCCTTGTATGGATGACCACATTAGTCTATATATCGAACCCACTACCCCTTCTTGATAAGAGAGCTTATCTTTGTAGGGTTCCATACCCGAAGGATCCAAACGTAGCCCTATTGCTGTCGCTCACGTGTCTGTCTGTCCACCTGTCAGTCTCTCCTTCTGTTCGTCAGTCTGTCTGTCCGTCGTCTGTCCCAAAATTTTATTCCGAAGAATTTTTTGAAAACATTTTTCAATTTTTTTAAACTTGAAATTTGGTGATAATGTTTACTATTACGTATATTTTACTAACAAATACCAAAATATTGATTTGGCTCATGGTACGGAACCCTAAATATGCGAAGTCTGACACGCACTTGGCCGGTTTTTAAGAATCCGTACCCGAAGGGTCCAAGCGGAGCCCTATTACTATCACTCACGTGTCCGTCTGTCTTTCTGTTCGTCGTCTGTAACAAAATTTTGTTCCGTAGAAGAAGTTTTTTATCTTCCTATTGACCTATGAACTTGAAAATTGGTGATAATGTTTACGTATATTTTACAAACAAATAACAATACATTGAAAATTCTGATATTTTTCTTTGAAATTCCCTCATTTGATACGGAACCCATAAAATGTGCGAAGTCCGACACACACTTGGCCGGTTTTTATAAAGGCGACTATATGGCGATATATTGTTGACTTTCTTATTCTTCTTTGTCGTGTCGATAATTACTAAATTTAATCTCTATTACCAAATGAAGAAATTATCAAAGAAAAAATCAGATTTATCAATATATTGGTATTTGTTATTAAAATATACGTTGTAGTTCATAGGTCAATGGGAAGTTAAAAAATTCTTCAGAACAACATTTTGTAACAGACGACGGACAGACAGAAGGACAGTTAAAAATAAAACCTTCAAAATTTAACAAACTAAAACACAATAGAATATACTATCAAAACTACCTTTTTTAAAAAAAACTTTCGTTTCAAATTAATTCAGAATCCAATCACGTTTTATAGCAAAAACAGTGCGTTAATAACAAAGTTTTAGCATTTGAGTTAACGATATGATATTATTAATTTATGGGTACCCGCATAAATTAAAATGTGCTATCAAAAGATAATACACGGCCGAGAATGAGAAAACCTATCGTAGGATTAACTTGAAACCCTTGCGTGGGGCTTTGAAAGCCTACAAGTTTTATGTTAGAATTATTGATAGTGTTATTAATTAGGATTCTTCCATGTATGAATTTACTTGGTAACTTGAAAGGAAGAGAGATATAATATGTAGGTTGAATTGAAATACATACTTTTTACCTACCCGATAGAAGGAGGATGGATTTTAACAAATGAGAAATCATGTGATTCATGACAGAAGTGACATAGACGTTAAGATTTTTGAAACAAAATGGCGGCGGCTGTTAGGTATGTTTGGTCGTATTTTTTTTGGGTCCGAACATTTGAATGTTAAAACGGAACACTTATGGGATCACTCGTGCGTCTGTCTGTCTGTCTGTCCGTCTGTCCGTCTGTCAAAGCCAACTTACTCCGAATCTACTGGCCCGATTAAGTTGAAGGAGTTGGACCCTTATCTCCAAAAAAAATAAAAATTCAGGAAATAGATATTTACATAGATTACAGAAAAAAAAGATAATCAGAAGTATATATTTTTACAATCTTCAGTATATCTTGCTTTACACAAGACAATATTATATAATTTATTTTACAAATTAGTAACGTATTTTTCAAAAACTTTCTGGTTTTTTATTATCCGTCAGGCCTGGCGTGTCTCCAATTGGAGACGCGACAATAGGTTTTTAATTGTGTCTGCTATTCTGGGGCCTGGGCTGAAACTAGCATTACCTATAAAATTGAGTGCCCAATGATTCCAACCAGCTTCATATTTCATATAGTAATATGAAGCTGGTTTGCTGATGGAGCTGGAAGGTGGCCATAGAATCTTATCAACCAAACAAGATGGCAACATCGTGTTTGGTCTCATTGCATACGTTTTGACAAGTTAGGTTAGACTAGGTGCTGCCTAAGGTCTTATGATAGAGCCGGATGGTGGCTATAGGATCTCCTCAACCAAAAAAGATAGCACCATTGTGTTTGGTCATTGAAAAGTGACCTTACACTTGGTAGTACCCAGGGTCTGATGATGGAGTCCGAAGGTGGCCAAAAAATCTCCGCAACCAAACAAGATCTGATGATAGAGCAAGAAGGGTACCATAGATACTAAACAAGAAAGAGCCGTTTTGTTTGCTCTCGTCGATATTGTCTTGACGAAACCTATGGTTACAGGTATAGTCCAGGGTCTGATGTTGGATCTGAAAGGAAACTTATGAAACCCTCAACTTAACAAAATAGCCCAATGTGGTAAGGCTACTTAGGTTTGACAAATTATAGCACACTGGCCGTATAAATTCGATTTTCTTTTGACTGTCTAGAAATTAGAGGGCAGCTGGCTAGAAGAATATTATGTCAGATTGGTTCTGCCTCACGTCACATATTACCTCATGTACTGACTCTTTTGGCCTTAGAGTTGATACGCTCCTGGTGTAAGAATAAGTATTTTAAAAGTTTTAATGCTAAAAAGTATAAAATAAGTTATAGATACATTAAAATCGTTTTAAAGCAAGCTTCAATTAAATAAAAACGTAAATAAGAAAATGTTATAGCTGTAACTATATGTTACAGCATTTTCTTTAAAGCTTGATGCGTAAACGTCTCACTATTTTAATAATAATAGCTGTACGCTTACGTATTTAAGTTTTGATTACTATTTTTAAGTTCATGTAAAAGTTTTTAAAACTTTTTATAAAAGCCATTTATAAAATATGTGATTCGTTCGGAACCTTTTGCGCTCGAGTCCAACTCGCACTTGGCTGGTTTTTTTGTGAAATGGCCTTTGCGGTATCAAAATAAAGGGCCTGAGGAGGCGATTCCAACAATACAATTCACTAAAATTAGCTGTTGTTTGTTGTGTGAATGTGTGTGTGTGTGTGTGTAGCTTCATTCAGCAATGGTGATTGTCAAAAAGTCCGTAGGTCTGGAATTGAGATTGACAAGCTTTTCTGTAACTGACTGTGTAAACAAATCGTAGAAGTTAAATTTGACCCACTTCCCGGTTTCCAATTAAGTTGAAATTTTGCGTACATGTTTAGTTTGGATGACCATGCATGATTAGCTAAGTGACGTCATTCTAAATTAAATATGGCGGGCGGACTAACAAAGATGGCGGATTAGATATTTTGGATGCGAAATGCATTATATGGGTATCGAATGAAAGGGTTTGCTGAGAAAATACGTAAATTAAGTGTGTTTTTTAGTTTTTTTTAAACTGCAGAATATTTCCTTTAAATATCATTGTCTAAAGGTCAACAAGCAGTAAATGGAGTAAGAGATATCATGTGTTCTGGTCAGAATTGAAACACAGTTTTATCATGCAGCCATGCCTAATAAAACCCGGGCCTGCGGACGGCGAGCAGTGGGTAGCTCGCCGTCCGATCAGCACCAGGCCAGAGAGTCGACGGCGCGTAGTGTTCCACGCGCGCCTCAAAGAGTTGTCAGCAATACATGACGGGGCCCGTCATGGCCGATGCCTGCCCAAGGGTCGTGGATAAATTCGAAACAGAGTTACCGCGCCCCTGGGCACTCAGGGCAGAGAATGAACAGGGGTGGGTTTTAGTCAGTAAGAGTCTGACACGCCCTTCTGCTGCACCCAGAGCGTGAGTTAAAAGATGATTTGCCAAACCGCAAAAAAAAATGCCTATTACAAAGATATTTCCCTAAGGAGTCGGCAGATATGGTTGCTGATGGCGTTTAGGCACGTAACGCTTTATAAAAGCAAAATAATGAAAAAAATACATTTGGGACCCAACCTGGCTGAGACAGACAGACACACGAGTAATCCAATATGGCTTTCATTTTTGTATTCGAACATTCGGCACCCTAAAAATACACCACCAATAGGGAATATGCATGCCATTATTTTGTTGACTAATTAAAATACTTAATTATTAAGCTAATCAACTATGCAAGATTTTTTTAAATATCATGAAGCTTTAAAGATGATAAATAGAAAGAGAAGTCCGACGCTACATCTGACGTTTAAGGACATGCCGTCTACACAGCTGCCATAGAAAACGGTGTTTTCGAGAGAGGGACAAATATTCGTTTTTTTATCGATCAATTTTGATTCAGTTTTTACTGTTAGTATTCGATATTGTAAATTTATCGATAAAACGGTTAGATATGCTATTATGATGATGGGCCTTGTCTACTTCAATATTTTTATTTAGGTAGGACAGCCATTTTTCTGTAGGTAATAACGAATGCTCACAAAACTAGACATTGGTGCCGATTCTCTTAATAACAACTAAACTAAAATTAGAGAATCGCTGTCTTTTACTAAAAGGCAGTGCGAGAAAAGGACGGCTCTAACTATGAACTAAGTAAGAGATGTCAAACCAGTTTACGCCTTGCGCATCACCGTGTTTTTAATCGACATGTTTTTACGTATACACTTGATTTGTATGGAAATATTAGTTCAACTAAATTTGACAGCTCTAATTTACGTCCGTCTCTTTCTTGTTTTATTAGAGAGAAAAATATAGGAATAGCTTAAATTAAGTTTAGTTCGTACAAAACAGAATCCGCACCATTGTTCCCTTATCTGCAAACACTAAACACAAGACTAAATGCTTTACAACCACGTCGTTTATATCTGACCTACTTTTGACTTTGGGAGGTCACTGAAATATAATAAGCAACACATAATTTGAAACAATTTAGGTTCAACAAGTTTAGAAGGCTTGGTCTGTTTGGTGTCAGATGGCTTGATTGCGGTCTAGACATTATAGACCTTTATCTTCGTCTTAACGTTCTTCTCCTAAAATTATAAGTAATTTAAGAGGTCTTTTGAGTTCTGTTCAGACAAAGAACAGCCAATATGCTCTCACAAGAGCGACACAATAATGCTTAAACGAGTTTTCGTCAATCTTAATTTCTATGAAAACTCATTGCGATATCGTTGTCGCATTTTCTCATTGCAAACGGTACAATACACGACAAGACAAGTCTACTTTCCAGGGTGTAGATACGGGTTGCCCGGGGGTTGAGGACAAATTCGAAAGCGTTACCTCGCCCCTGGGCATTAAGGGCAGGGAAGGAGCTTGGGTGGGTTTTAGTCAGTAAGAGTCTGACACGCCCTCTCGCTCCACCCAGAGCGGGAGACGTCATTGGATGATTTCCCACCCCCCAAAAAAAAAAGGCTCGCAGGGTTGTTCGAAAGAGTCACCGCGGCCCTGAAATACAAAGGGCATCTGAAGAAGCACGGGTGTGTTTTTAACCGACTTCAAAAAGGTTCTCAATTCGTCGGAACATTTTTTCATTATTTATGTATGTTCCCCGATTACTCGAAGATGGCGAGACCGATTTGGATTTATCTTTGTTTGCTTGAAAGGTTATACTTCCCAGGTGGTTCCATATAAATTTTATCGAAATAGCTTCAGCGCTTTTTGAAAAAGTGAACAAAAACAAAAAATATGTATACATAAATGACGTTTTGGATTCCTCCAATTACGAGTATATGTAAATTCCACGTTTTATGTTATTGGGGTTTTTAGTTCTGGGATATAACAACTAAAACATAAAAATAAAAAACTTTTCTACAAAACAAAACCTTTTTTTACAAGAAAAATAGAACCGACTTCCAAAAAAAGTGTAAAATATCTTTAATTTCGGCAGACAGTGGGGCCGATTCTGCTAGGCGCAAACTAAACTTAACTTAGGCTATTGCTATCTTTTTCTCTCTAATAAAACAAGAAAGAGACGGACGTAAATTAGAGCTGTCAAATTTAGTTGAACTAACATTTCAATACAAATTAAGACGACACGTAAAAACATGTCGACTAAAACCACGGTGAAGCGCAAGGCGTAAACTAGTTTGACATCTCTAACTTAGTTCATAGCTATAGCCGTCCTTTTCTCGCGCTGTTTTTTAGTAAAAGATAGCGATTCTCTAATTTTAGTTTAGTTATTGAATAAGAGAATCGGCGCCATTGTCCAAAAACGAAGACACAAAACCAGAAACACCGACTTTGAAAATTAAAGTTATTTATTTTCACTTTTTAGTTGTGGTTCCCCATTAAATTGTGTTACCACATAAAATAGCAGTCAATTTTTGAAGAGTTTCGTTGTCTGTCTCCGAAACTCATCATCAGATTTATGAAATTTAAATCTATAGAGATTTCATTTCTCAGATCTATAAATGAGATTTGCAAAAAAAGAATTTTACAAATCTGTCAATATATAACGGAGTTATGCCCGAACATACATATAATAAAAAAAATACAAACATCCGAACTGATTACCACGTTCTTTTTGAAGTCGGTTAAAAAAACAACCGACTTTCAGAAAAGAAATAAACTAAAAATTTAATATAACTGTAATGTCGGTGTCAAATACCGAAGAAATAAAATACAGACACCGTCTTCCGATATTAAAGTTATTTTTGAATTTTTAGTGTATTTGCTTTTTTGGAAGTTAGTTGTTTTTATTGAAACCCCCTAAAACTTAAGGGGAAGATTTATAAAACAATGGTCAGACCTGCTGTCTTGTATGGTTCAGAATGTTGGGCCACAAAAGGGATGAATGAAAAGCAATTGCATGTAGCTGAGATGAGAATGCTAAGAGCGATGTGTGGTGTTACGCGCATGGATAGAATTAGGAATGAGTATATAAGAGGAAGTCTGAAAGTGGCACCGCTGACTGAAAAATTGTGTGGAAATCGGTTGTCGTGGTATGGGCATGTGATGCGGAGGAATGAAAAAAATGTCGTGAGGAAAGTGTTGTGTATGGATGTGGATGGCTATAAGAGTAGGGGAAGGCCAAAGAAAAGATGGTTGGACTGTGTGAAAGAGGATATGGGTAAAAAGGGGGTGACTACAGAGATGACGACTAATAGAGGAGTATGGAAGAAAAAGACATGTTGCGCCGACCCCAAATAAATTGGGATAAGGGCAGGAGAATGATGATGGTTGTTTTTATTGAAAAAATGTTTTTTATAGTTAGTACGGTACAAGATACAACTAGATAGTTATTTTTTGGCGTGTTGGGAAATCATCCAATGACATCTCCCGCTCTGGGTGGAGCGGGAGTACGTGTCAGACTCTTACTGACTGAAACCCACCCCTGTTCCTACCCTGCCTGAGTTCCCAGGGGAGCGGTAACTCTGTTATGAATTTATCCGCTAACCCTAGGCATGCCGGCACCGGCCACGACCCGCCACGGCCTGTCAGTAGTGACTGACAAATCATCTCTTTGAGGCGCGCGTGGAACACTACGCGCCGTCGACTCACGGGCCTGGTGCTGATCGGACGGGGAGCTACGCATTACTCGCCGTCCGGTAAAGTTGTATCTTACGCGCGGCCAGCATTTCCGCGCAGTACCGCGCGGCCATCTGAACCGTGTGCTCCTGCTCCACCCAGAGAGGGAAAATCATCTGATGAATTCCCAGCCTGAAAAAAAAAGATATACCGATACCATAGAACTACTCGTAGTTGCAATACAAGGTAATTGAGTAGAATGAGATTACAGTATGGCACTCTCTCGACTTTTTTTCATTAAAACATTAGCCTGTAAAAAATAACGCCTGGAGGTTTTCGCTACCATGCTAGATGCACCGTCGATCTTAAAAGGATATAGTTAACTTATTTTCCATTTCAATTACGCATACCTACGCAATATTTTCACTGTTACCCGGAATTAAGTTCCACAAAGAAACGTGTAAAATAAAAGTGTGTCCAGACTTAGAGGTAATTTATTTCACCGGTGTAAGTAATTTTACAAAGTTGCATTCACGAAAGACTGAGAAAGTAACATTAAAATATTCACTTCATTGTACTCGTCGTTCCACAAAAGGTTTTATTTGCACATTCACTGGCAGACGCTGAAATTAAAAGTGTCGTAATTATTTGAAAGTGGCACACTTTTTATGTTTAACTTTAATACAGTTTCTTATTAAATAGTGAAGCTACGTCTCTTTATAATATGAAAAGATCAAAATGACGATTACAAAATTAATACCTACTCTAGTTTAGTGATCGGAACAATGTAATAAAAAGTCTAAAATAAAGAATCATCATCAGCCTTTTTAACTGCTGCAGCTCAATCCTCCTCTCTGTGAGAGGGTGTGAGCCGTAATCCAACACGCGTACCCATTGCGGATTGGTGGATGTCACATGTCTTCGAATTTTTGGTTCTAGGACATTCTGGTTTCCTCACGATGTTTTCCTTCACCGTTTTTAGAGCAGTGGTGATGAAATAATTTACACAAAGTAAAACGCTTGCCTGGGTTTGAACTCACAGCCTACAACTTGTAAGTCGCGGTCGTTACCACTGGACCACCAATGCTCCTAAAATTAAGAGGGGAAAAGGGTGAGGGCTATTAAAATTGTAAAAAATGCTCAAAGTTATAAACAGAGCGTAACGGAAATGTGTTGTCACATTTTAGATACTCTTTCTACATCCCGTACCGTGCGCCTCGTACCGTGCTTTGTACACCCTGTATATAATAAGTAATAAGTTTTGATCATGTTACTTGGGGTCAGCGCAACACGTTTTTTTCTTCCATTTCATACTGTCAGCCGTCACGCTATCACACACACACCCTTTACTTAAATATTACTCCTCACACAATCCATCCATCTTTTCTTTTGCCTCTCTCTCCCTCTCCATCAATCCACATTTATATTCATAACTCTTTTAGTTACATGTGTTTCATCCCTCTTCTTCACATGACCGTACCAAGACAAGCGGTTCCTTTTCAACTTTTCTGTCACTGGCGCCAGTTTCAATCTACCTCTAATGTACTCATTTCTCACTTTATCCATTCTCGTTACTCTACATCTATCCATCTCAACATTCTCATCTCCACTCTGAACTACGATTTACACTAGCTAAAATTCTAACGTGCTGCGTAATTCCCACCAGTCACTAAGCCCAACATCACAACACGAACAAATTCAAAGATCAAACGAATATTTCGTTGCGACACACAATCTTACCAAAAGTGCCAGCTCCTCCCACATTTTTCAACAGCTGACATTCAAAATCGCTGCCATTTGAAAGCTGCATATTGAAGCACTATGAATGGCACCCTTTACAGCAAGAATAGCGAGCTCAATGCATTTAGTGAAGTAAATATCGCGAGCCGTGAACACTATCTCGCTACAGCTCTACGGCAGAGCTATGTTACGTAGTTTCCTTTTTACGGGATTTTTGGCCTATTTTCATCTGTTTTGCTTAAAAAGTAAAGTTCAAACAATTTTTATTTTTATCTGTTACGAAATGACTTTTTAATACTTAGTTACTGGCAGACTTTTTAAGATTCATCTTTTAATTTTAATTGGCGAAAATCCAATACAATCATGTGCCTCAAGGTTCAATATTGGGACCATTCTTGTTTTTGGTGTATATTAATGATTTACCACATTTTTTAAAGGGTATCTGTGACGTAGTACTGTTTGCAGATTATTACCTCTCTTATCTTTAAAGTAGATTGGAATAGACAAGATTTTGATAACGTAGACAGCACTCTTTCAAAGGATACGGATTGGTTTACGACAAATAACTTAGTTCTTAATGCTAAGAAAACTAAATGTATAAAATTTATCTTACCTAATGTTATAAATCTAGGACCTAATGTCATCTTAAATAAAGAAGTGCATGAAACTGTGGACTCAGCAGTTTTTTTTTGGTATATCTGTTGATTCCAAACTTCAATAGGGCGTACATATATCAAGCCTATCGGGAAGGCTCAGCTCTGCCGCCTACGCCGTCAGAAAAGTTAGACAATATACTGACGTTGACACAACACGGTTAGTCTATTTTAGTTATTTTTTATTTTTTTTTTTAAATTAAAACGTTGCCCCACACTAGGAATATTCCTGTATCGTGGGTGCGTTCACAAACATGTAAATTCACATACACAAGACACCCTACCTATTTCCATAGTGTTATATCTTACGGTATTCTTTTGTGAGGTAAAGCTGCGGACCTACTTGTGACGGACTACACGTGCGGATTGGAATTCTCACGGTGGCATCTCAATTCATTTTTGCAAACATATTATACATTAGACAAAATATACATTTATACAAAAAGACCAGTGATATCCACAATTTTAACATCAGAAATAAGCATAAACTTCATATTCCTTCCCACCGTGTTCGTAGGGTTCATGGTTCGTTTGAGGGTCTCGGTATCGAATTTTATAATAAGCTACCCGTTCTTTTCTTGACCTGCCTTTTAATGCATTTAAAACTAAAGTTAAATCTAGTCTCTGTTCGAAGGCATACTATTCCATCAACGACTATTAAGAAGATAATAATAGTTGGTCGCTGTGTTGAACGCAAGACAATGTTACACTTAATGTTCTTTCTCCATATTTAGCTTATGGTTATGACAGATTATATGAGTTCATATAATAATTGTTTACTTATTCTAGTGTGATGGCCCTTGTTCATCACTTGTGGTTTCGAATCACAGCCCTTTGATAGATTCTATCTTTGCTCGTGTAAGCAGGCACACCAGTTATGTATGGAGGCTTATTTAATTTGGTTTAGTGTTTATGTTTGAGTTCGTTTTTAGTGGCATAATTGAGTGTGCTACCAAATGAGTTTGTTGGCCACTTCTTCTTCACAGCTAAAACTCTAGGAAGTGGTGACGGGCGGGCGTTTTTGGGGGACTGTCTTTATGTAGAACTTTGACGTTCAAAAAGTGCTGGCTCTCAGCCTAGTTTGAATAAATGACTTTTGATTTTGAACCTTTTAAAAAAAATATTTCCACAAGACTACTCCGCGAGACAGGACGAAATAAACTTTGACTTTTTAATTTTTCCCCGTTGTACTAGCCAACGCACGTCGGAATAATTACTACCAATATTATTAGTAAAATTTTAATGCAAAATTTAGTTGTGTAAAATTTTAAGTAACTCAACTCATTTTTGAGTAGATTGGTATACGTATATTACGCGATAAAAATCTTTATTTCAAAAAATACAACCGACTTCTAAAAATTGCAAAATTACTTTAATTTGGGAATTCGAGGTGTTAGTATTTTAATTCTTAGTGATTTGACACCGACTTCCAAAAAAAAAAGTTATTTTGCAATTTTTAAAAGTCGGTTGTATTTTTTGTAAAAAAAGTGTTTTATTTTTCACTTTTAAGTTGTTGTACCACAAAAGTAAAACTAAATATTAAAGTTATGCTTGCCCGAATGGATAAACCCAAAAAAAAAGAAAAAAAATAAATACGAATTGAGAACCTCCTCCATTTTGAAGTTGGTAAAAAAATATGGAATTTGAACATTTGGAGACAACCAAAACGTCATCTGTGTATACATATTTTTGTTTATGTTGATTTTTTCAAAAAGTGCTGAGTCAATTTCGATAAATTTAACACCTCTGAAATATGACCTACCAAACAAAAAAAGAATCATCAAAATCTATTCATAAATGGCGGAGATATCGCGTAACAAACGTACAAAAAAAACATACAGACGAATTGAGAACCTCCCCTTTTTTGAAGTCGGTTAATAAATTGCATGCCATAGCAGTCATCGCGCAAAGGAAGAGTTCTATTCTATGCAGTTAGACAGTGACTACGTATGACTATGACTAGGTCATGACGTATCCTTAGCTGGTTTACAAAATTTTAACAAAACACCCCCATAATGGTACCATTATAGACAAATATTGACAGAGATATTTTATGTGGTATATTTTATATTACGAAACAGGATATAAAGTCCCAAAAACCTCCATTGAAAGACAAAAATTGGGGAAAATCAAAGGCGGGATGGTCTTGAATATCTGTTCACGTTCACTTTCTTTCTGTGTTGGTACGTAAGCGTAGAACGCTCGGTCTCATAGGAAATAGCTAAAGCACAAAGAACAGTCGCACACATCCAAGAGTAACCCGCCTTCATGGAATAGTTTATCTATAACACATCCCGAAGTTTCCGATGCCATTTGGTTTCAGTAACTTCGTAGTCAATCCCGCTGCTCATGACGTCACAAGCCACAGACTTCCACAGGATCACGCAAAACGATGCCAAGCACACAGCCAAACAGTTTGATCCTTTGTTCAAACTGTTTGGTTGGCCTTTGGCTAACTCTGCCTTTGCTTATGCAGTAGATATTACTAATTGATTACTTAGCAATTGAAAGGCCATGTCATGGAATCCTAGGAACTGGAGTTCTATGGTATTGTTGAAGTTTGTATTTCGTAGGGTTTTGACTGATAGATTTGAGAAAGAGGTGGTGAAATAAAAAACGTGACTTGTTCATGGAGACAAACAAGATGATATATTTATTTCTTAAGAACTGACAGTTATTATGACAGATGTGAGTATGTGACATAGACAATAAATGCAGTGTTGCAAGACTCGAAATATTTTAAATGTTGGGGATGACAACAGGTGTCTATAATATTAGAGAGTGTAACGGAAATGGGTGATCATATTTGAAATACCGGTTCAGGCCATGTAAAATATATGTACAACTTTCAACAAGAAAGTTCTACCTTATCGATTCCAAAGAATTATTGGACCTTGTCCCTTACTAATTTTGATCTCCTCCCATACTAGTTTTTTGGGGAATCTGTGTTTTCCTTTAAAAAAGGTGTTCATTGTTGAATAATTGAGTTATGTAACACCCCTAGGTTCAGACGCGTCCAAGGCAATGTCACCCTTTGCCGTTAAAGCCTGCATACGCAGTTGCTATGCTAGCCATGGTTGGGTTGAATGGAAATTTACTGTAGTGAGGGCAATCTCTCAAATTAATAGGGCTTTAGTAGTCACTACTTCGTCAAACTGGAGGTATCACTAACTAATACAAAATAGTAAGAACCTACGAGTACTTAGCAGCAGATAGCTTGTTTTTTTTTCTGTAAGATGTGACTTCTTCTTTCGAAAAGATGTAAACCTATATTTGGGAACAATATTCAGACATAACATAATCAGTCTTTTTTTTGGCCAAAGATCAGCATTGCTATTCAACGTGGCAATGCTGCCAGCGTTTTGGGTACTTTTCCATTGACAGCGATGTGGACGAATTTTTCGATGCTCAGTGAGCTGTACTCCTCCCAGATCTTTTATGCCGTTTGTACATATTTTATTTATTAAGTTTTTATTAGTTTAGTTAATTATGTTAATGGTAATCAAATAATTAATTAATTAATATGTTTTACCTATTAGTCTTTAATTTTCTTAATACTGGGACATATTCCTCTTCTGCAGGAGAAAGATTGCACTGTAATCCACCACGTGAGTCCAGTGTGAGCTGGCAAATGCATTGTATTTTCCTCACGATGTTTCAATATTTTGTGGTCTTTCATGTTAAAATATATTACTAATTAGCGCCAATCGGGATTTCAAACTATGACCTACAACTCTTTAGTCCGGGTCGTTAACACTGCCCTCATTTAGGCATATGACATGTTTTATTTTCTACTAGCTTTTGCCAGTAGCATAACCCGCGTGGGATTCATACTTCCCCATTATAAGGCTCCGAAACTCACCGGTGAGTCTAACAAAAAAAAAAATAATTACGTTAAAAAAAAATCGGCTAGCAACCCGGGTTGTCGTCGGGCTTCTATTGACAACCCGGGTTTTTCCGCGGGGCATAAGAGTATACAGGTTGTAAGGAAAACGCTTCCGAAAATAGAAACAGGTTATAAGGCTAGTGATTCTCGATACAATACCATCAAAAATTCTGGAAAAAAAATAAAGGGTACCCTTTGTTTAGCATTTTGTGTACACTATGCTGTGAGCAGAGAACACTTAAATGAAACTTTTATTTGCAGTTAAAGACACTCTTTGTCTTTACAATTTTAGTATGCAATGTAATATTCGTAAAATATCAGCTGACGCTCGCGCATTCCTCGAGTTAAATGTGCGTGCGCGCTCGCTGACAGCCGCAGGGTCAACGACCACAAGACATGGAAGTAAAGCAAAAGATTACTGGTATCCGTTTGGATTTAGGTTATATATAATCTACGTTCTGGCTTCGGAAGCGTTCTCCTTACACCCTGTATTATGATATTGTATCTCTGTGCCAAATTTCATCCAGATCCATTCAGCCGTTCTGGCGTGATTGAGTTACAAACATCAATCCATTCATCCAACTTTTGCATTTATAATATTGGTACGATGTACACATATTTCAGCCTGCTTCTCAACAGTGGCCATCATCAGACTAAAATAACACAAACATGTTACAAAAAGTTTGGATTTGCTTAGGCTAGATTATGTTAGTTTAGTTTGAGTTCTACTAGACAAACTGTTCCCTTGAAATGAGACATGTTTAATTCAGGTCTCGTCATATACGGGATCTATTTTTAGCTGTATGCTGGACATGTGTCGTGTACTTCATGATTAGAGGAACGAGCCCAAGTACCTTTTATTTTGTTTGGGAGGAAATCTTTAAAAGGCGCCTGGACTTTTGGAGAAAAGACCAGGGAGTGAGGGATTCTTACCTCACTAAAACCCTAGTACATGGAAGGAGCCCCATTACCTCTTTAAAGACAACCCCGGTACCCCATCTGTGCAAAGTCTTTCAAGGCACATCCCCGAGGAAACTGTAAATGGGTCTTCCCCTAGTTATTTAGAGGATATTAAAGTTTGCTGTTACAATATGATTGTGATTAATATTTTTATTGTTACTTTGTAATGACGTAATAACATATACACAACCAAATTAATAAATAACTTATGAGGTTTATTACAAACTGATATAAATAAAACCACAACTTCTCTCAAAACGGTGAAGGAAAACATCGTGAGGAAACCGGCATGTCCTAGAACCAAAAATTCGAAGACATGTGATATCCACCAACCCCGCACTGGGTCCGCGTGGTGGATTATGGCTCACAAAGAGGAGGCCTGTGCCTCAGTAGTTATATACATTAAAAAGGCTAATGATGATGATGATGATAATAATAATACGTACAATCGCTTCTTAAAAGCCTTTCAACCAGTCTCTCTAAGGTTATTTATATTTCTATGCTACAAGTATCATTTTACCTGGGTTTGCATAGTAACTGTGCCGTGGAGGCCAGATAGGGCGTCGCTACATGTCATCATCATAATTTCAGCCGAAAGACGTCCACTGCTTGCAAAAATGTTCACCCCAACGAACATCCTGTTCTACAAGTAATGTCCCCTGACCAGTACCTCTTAACCCTTGATAGCTAACGTTCGTCAAAATGACGAGCATCTAATAACTATCTCCCTCTCCCTTTCCAATGGTTTTATCTACACACTCGCGGTTTCGCGCCCACTTAGTGACTGCTAGACTGCGTCGCTGTGAGTACTTTTGTTTTTTTTTTACCGCGGTAAGTACTTTTATTTTTGAGATACCTACTGCATACTCGTCATTTTAACGAATGGTTAGTTACAGTTGACTTTTGCCAAAAAAATCTAAGTCATTTGATGCTTAATTTTAAACTTTTTTCTTTCTTATGCCAAAAAACAAAAAATATTCTAAACATTTAATCATTGTAAGATGTTGTACCTACTAAAGGTGCTAAACCTTAGGTACTGCTGATCTCATAAAAGCATGTGACATTTAAGATTTGTGATTTATTACTAAAACGTTAAAAAATTATTCGTTTTGTAATGATTATCTTCAATTTATATCCAATATTTCCTATAAATATGATATCATCATTCTCCTGCCCTTATCCCAATTTATTTGGGGTTGGCGCAACATATATTTTTCTTCCATACTCCTCTATTAGTCGTCATCTCTGTAGTCACCCCCTTTTTACCCATATCCTCATGCACACAGTCCAACCATCGTTTCTTTGGCCTACCCCTACTCTTATAGCCATCCACATCCATACACAAGACTTTCCTCACGACATTTTCTTCATTCCTCCGCATCACATGCCCATACCACGACAACCGATTTCCACACAATTTTTCAGTCAGCGGTGCCACTTTCAGACTTCCTCTTATATACTCATTCCTAATTCTATCCATGCGCGTAACACCACACATCGCTCTTAGCATTCTCATCTCAGCTACATCCAATTGCTTTTCATTCATCCCTTTTGTGGCCCAACATTCTGAACCATACAAGACAGCAGGTCTGACCATTGTTTTATAAATCTTCCCCTTAAGTTTTAGGGGAATGCGGAGTCACAGATAGTCCCGGTGACCTGCCGCCATTTCATCGATCCAGTGTTAATTCTGTGCTTAACAGTCCGATCTATTTCGCCATCGCTTTGCACGAGTGAACCGAGATACCGAAAATCGGAGCAGACTGAGAGAAGCGCGCCATCTAGCACTACAGTTTCAGAACTGGAGAGACCGCCGAAATCGCAGAACATGTATTCAGTTTTGGTTCTCCTGATTTTCAAGCCAACTTTTTCCAGCTTCTGTTGCCACTTCTCCAATCTGCTCTGGATCTCAGGTCCATCTTCAACGACCAGAACAATGTCGTCGGCAAACAGCATGCACCAGGGTGCCTCTTCCTGTATTTCCGAAATAAGAGCGTCCATAATCAACAGGAAGAGGTAAGGACTTAAAGCCGACCCTTGATGCAAGCCTACAGCCACACTGAACTCATCGGTGTTGCCAGCAGCCGACCGGACGTAGGTACTAGATTGTCTGTACATAGCACGAATCAACTCAACATACTTCCCAGGCAAACCTTTCTCTTTCAAGGCCCACCACAACACATCCCGAGGTACCCTATCATACGCTTTCTCAAGATCAATGAACACCATGTGCAAGTTTTTGTGCACACGTCTGTACTTCTCGCACAATTGACGGAGAGCGAAGGTGGCGTCCATTGTCCCTCGACCTGGCATAAACCCAAACTGGTTCGGGGTAATCTCACTCTCCTCTCGCAATCTTTTCTCTATCACTTTCTCCCATACTTTCATAGTATGTGACATGAGCTTTATCCCTCGATAGTTGTTGCAGTCCTGGACATTCCCTTTATTCTTGAAGATGGGCACTAGCGAACTATTGCACCATTCTTGTGGGATCACTTCTTCATACAACAACTTATTGAAGAATAAAGTCAGCCACATACATCCATCCTCTTTTAAACACTTCCATACTTCTACTGGTATGTCATCAGGGCCCATGGCCTTTCCATTTTTCATACATTGAACTGCCTTTCTTACTTCATCCATGCTAATTTCTCTCACCAAACCCATATTTACTTGTACCTCTTTGAGCACACCATTCCATTCATTCTCTTCGTTCATCAACTTTTCAAAATAAACCTTCCATCGCTCTTTTATTTCGTCATCTTTCGACAAGACTTTACCGAGTTCATCTATCATACATTTTATGTGCATTATATCCCTCGTTCTCCTTTCTCTTAATTTTGTAATCCGGTAGAGCTCCTTCTGGCCTCTAGGGCTGTCCAGTAAATCATATAACTTTTCCTGCGCCTTAGCCCTGGAAACTGCAACCGCCTTTTTTGCCTTCCTCTTCCATTTTTTATAAATTTTCTTTTTCTCTTCTTTCAAATTATCATTTCCGGTTTCTACATTCTGCCATACTTTAAACGAAATTTTCTTTTCTTTTAGCATCTTTTGCACATCTTCATTCCACCACCATGTATCCTTTTCTATCATGCCTTTACCTTGCGATTCTCCAAACACATCTTTTGCTACTCACCTTATACAATCCGCCATCTCTTTCCAACATTCATCCACAGATTTTCCTTCCATATCCTTCATGTCTATCATTTTATCTACCACTTGACTCTTAAACATACTTGCACACTCCTCATTTTCTATCATACGCCATCTGATTTTGGGTGGGGGCCGTTCTTTGTTCCTACTGGACGAGACACTGACTGTTGCGTCCATCATTATGAGCCTGTGTTGAGAGACTAAGCCTTCGCCTGGCAACACTTTACAGTTTTTGACTGTTTTGAGACTGTTTCGTTTCACCAAGAAAAAGTCAATTTGGGTCGCGTGCTGGCCACTTTTGTAAGTGATCAGGTGTTCGTCTTTCTTTTTGAAGCAGGTGTTAGTCCTATAAATATAATAATACTGATTAAAATTACATAAAATTTTAATTAAAAGAACACGTTAAAAAATGGTCGACAAAAAGTCGAATGGTTAGCTTATCTTATAAGTTCAGGAACATTAGGGTTATGTTTGGCGATTCTACATGTCGCCTACATGTAAATATATTCTTAGGCATCTAGTTTGATTGGGTGACTGGTAGAGCGGCGAAAATACGCTAAACAGAAGAATATACCTCCTGCAAGAGTCATCGTCAATATCGAAATCGTTTTGAAGATGAAAGAGAATAAAAGTTTAAGTCGTAACAATGTATATTGAAATTACATGAAAAGTAAGCTTGGCGCATTCGATTCCTTGACGTTTCAATCGAATTTCCCCATGAATATACTTCCCTTGAACTTTTCTACTAAGACAGTGTAGAAACAGTTTTCCAACTAAGTTTTCCGTCAAGAATTTAGTTTCACAACCCAGTACGTAAAACTAAATTCTTCATATAAATATGGAAAATTTTTATATGAATAAAATTCGAAGTGGAGCAAAAATATCCCGGAATTTTTAATATTACACGTTCTGTAAGTTGACTCCATCTTTTAAACTTATAGAACAGCGGTAACTATACCGTTATTTTTAACGCTAACCGTTATTTTTAACGAGTCAACTTTTGCATGGACTGGACCGACTTGTGCTGGTTTAGTTGGCATTGGCGTTGATTCCGTTGTGCACAAACTAAACTTAATTTAGGCTATTGCTATCTTTTTCTCTCTAATAAAACAAGAAAGAGATGGACGTAAATTAGAGCTGTCAAATTTATTTTGAACTAATATTTCCATACAAATTAAGGGTACACATAGAAACATGTCGTCTAAAAACACGGCGAAGCGCAAGGCGTAAACTAGTTTGACATCTCTAACTTAGTGCATAGATATAGCCGTCCTTTTCTCGCACTGCCTTTTAGTAAAAGATAGCAATTCTCTAATTTTAGTTTAGTTATTGAACAAGAGAATCCGCACCATTAAATCTGTAAGGTACACATATTTTGTTTCACAAGGGCGGGTTGGTCTTGAATGTGTGTGTAGATTCATGTGCACATTGTTTTTGTGTGCGTACCGAGAGCTCCGAGCTTACGTGCACTGAAAAAAAAACCGGCCAAGTGCGTGTCGGACTTCGCACATTTAGGGTTCCGTACTAAAGAGGGAATTTCAAAGAAAAAATCTTATTTTTAACCGACTTCGAAAAAGGAGGAGGTTATCAATTCGGATGTTTGTATTTTTTTTTATGTATGTTCGGGCATAACTCCGTCATATATTGACCGATTTGCAAAATTCTTTTTTTGATCGAAAGGGGTTTATTCCGAAATGGTCCCATTTAAATTTCAAAAAGATCTAATGATGGGTTTCGGAGACAGACAACGGAACTCTTCAAAAATTGATAGCAAATCAACCGCGATTGCTGCTATCGTATGTCTATGAATTATTAACACAGTTTAATGGGGAGCCACAACAAAAAAGTGAAAAATAAAAAACTTTTTTACAAAAAAATAGAACCGACTTCCAAAAAAAGTGCAAAATAACTTTAATTTCGGAAGTCGGTGTCAAAAAACGAAGACACAAAACAGGAACACCGACTTCCGAAATTAAAGTTATTTTGCACTTTTTTTGGAAGTCGGTTCTATTTTTTTGTAAAAAAGTATTTTCAATATATTATCATTGGTATTTTTTATAACTGGAAGTGAAAATTATGTTTTTCTTACTCCTTCGCTGTCTTTTCTGATTAATTTCGTTGCGGGATCCAAGACAGTTTAATCGTTTCTCCGGGACTCGTCGACCTTCATTGCATCGGCGTTTTTTCTGGTGGTCACCACTGCTGATTCTGGCTTACAGAAGTTACAGTGGTTTGGAAATAGTGCGGCGGGATTGTCCCAAAAAAAAAATTATAACTAAATTTCAAGTTCTTATGTCAATGGGAAGTTAAAAAAAACTTTAGATCAAAATTTAGTAAAAAGGTGACATTGGCGGCTTCTCATTCCTTTGTTTTCCAATATTTTTTAAAACAAAAAATACAGTATATATTTAAACGAGCTCAAAACAACGATACCACATTTGATGGAGTAGGTAAATATTTTTTTCACGCCTCATTTTAGCTGATGGGACCCCTTAAAAACATATAAAAATATTTTTTTATAGTTTTTATAGCTTTGGATCAACAAGATGCTTATACTGTGAAAGTTTGAAGACTGTAGCTCCAACGCTTTGACTGTAAAACCAATGTGACAGACGCCGGACAGACGGACGTGTGAGTGACAGCAATAGGGTTACGTTTGAATCCTTCGGGTGCGCAACCCTAAAAATGTGTACATAAACGTGTAGTTTTACGCATCCAATACCAACCAGCCTTGATGAGATGGAACGATTATAATAGTCTAGTATATTAGACCCTGTCCCCGGTTTTCGATTAAGCTGAAATTTTGCGTACATGATAAGTTTGGATGTCAATGCATGGTTAGCTAAGCAACATTATTTTAAATCTAATAGGGCGGACGCCCAAATATATCAAATGAAAGGATTAGCTGAGACGAACTCGTAAAATAAAAAATAAAAGAGTGTGTGTGTGTGTTTTTAACCGGCTTCAAAAAGGAGGAGGTTATCAATTCGGATGTTAGTATTTTTTTTATGTATGTTCGGGCATAACTTCGTCATTTATAGACGGATTTCCAAAATTCTTTTTTTGTTCGAAGGAGTTTGTTCCGGAATGGTCCCATTTAAATTTCATGTAGATCTGACGATGATTTTCGGAGACAGACGACGGAACTCTTCAAAAAATTACAGCAAATCAACCGCGACTGCTGCTATCGCATAAATGTGCATTGTTAACACAATTTCATGAGGAAACACAACTAAAAAGTGAAAAATAAAAACTTTTTTACAAAAAAAATAAAACCGACTACCAAAAAAAAACAAAAAGTGCAAAATAACTTTAATTTCGGAAGTCGGTGACAAAAAACGATGAAATAAAACGAGAAACACCGACTTCCGAAATTAAAGTTATTTTGCACTTTTTGTGTTTTTTGGAAGTCGGTTTTTTTTTGTAAATTTTTTTTTATTATTTTTTTAAACTACAGAAAATTATTTATTCAATATGAAAAGAAGAAGTGTTTTTAATGGGGAATAAACAAAACTTGTTTCAAAGCAGGGTTCCATAGCTTCTACAAAGCTTAAAACTTAGAAGTTTAACCTTGACTTTGTTGACAGTTTCAAGGTTTATTCGTTTATAAACTTTACTATTGCTATAATTGAACACGTGTCTAATTAATCTCTCAAGCAACAACAAAATAATTGAACTTTTTTAATGAGTTAAACTACTTTCACCACAGTTTGTAATAAGGATAGATTGTCGTATTATCATCAAGACTGCGTGTTCATCTACATCTAAACAAATATTAATAAAGAGGTGAAATTTTATATTTTTGTAGGAGGGAATCTCAAGGGAAGTTCTGCGGGTTACGCTGAGAACCAGCGCCTTGGATTCATGCCTACGTGCACCCTGCATTATGCTGAGCGTTAGCCGTTTCGGGTGGTAGTGACGCATATTTCAATCTAGGCTTTTTTTTTAGAATACATACTCACTTGTTTAGTTCTAGGCTTCTGTTATTAAGATTGTGCGTCGCTTTCACGTGAATAAACAGTTTTTCTTTCTTTCTTTCTAACTGGGCGTCTAAAGAGCCCTCGGTTTTACTCATTTAAATTCATATCAGAATCATATGGACCGAAATGTCTATAATTAAAACAACTATTACGTTATGGTTTTTTGCCTAAACATAACAAAAATCTATAATGTGAAAGCTTGGTCGAACTGTATCTACTTTAGTAAAAAAAGGAATATTATTCTTCCGTCAATAAGGTGTTACTTTTGATTTCATTATTGGAACTTTACGCTATGAGAGTAGATAAAATATAATTATGTTATCATCTCTGAAAAAAGGCGAGTGCAACCACAATTTAATTTATTCCTTTTTATTTAATTTATTAACCCCAATATTAAAATTCCCGCTTTAAAAACAAGAATAAAATAATGTTATATCCCCATCTACCTGGGGTCATTCTAATTCAATTGTCATTGTCAAAGTTTTCTTTAGAAATTAAAAATTCAACTCGTCAACGTCGTTACAAGGATTTGCATAATTTTAAGGGTTTCGACCTTCATGGCCCAGTTCGACCCGCGAATGTTTTTGTTATACTTTTGTTCAACTTCTTGATAGCAGAAGAAGTTTTGTTTTCGTTGTTTGAGATCGTTTAGGAGGAGTTTCTGGAGTTGTCTGTTTGTTGGAGATATTTAAAATAGAAATCAATTCGTCAAAATAATTTATGAGGCTGGAATTAGCCTGGCTAAACAAAGGGAAAATACTACTAATTGGATTGTTTTCCTAGCATGAAACACTGTTTGGGAAAGTTAAAATAAAGACAAACTTTAAATAAACGAATTTTATTTTGTCTTGATTTTTAGCTTTGTAATTAATAACTTGCTGTGTTCGTATGTGTGAAACTTGTCATACTTATCTAATTATTAATAATCATAATTATAACTTATAAAATCATCATAACTTATATAATCATAATAATATGTTAGGTAATATTGAGCTCATTTGATGATGAAGCTGGATGGTGCCTATAGTATCTTCGCAATCAAACAAGATAGCACCATCTTGTTTGGGCTCATTCCCTAGGTAGTGCGCAGGATTTGATGATGGAGTTGGAAGGTGGCCATAGATCTACTGATAGAGCCTAAAGGTCTCCTTGGTAATACCTCTATAAAACAAGATAACACAATTATATTTGGCCTCCTTAGTTTTCTCTTGACATAATCTGCAGCCCACTTTATTTAAGACCAGTGCGTTTTTCCAGACATGACCTGAAACCGAAAAGTGGTCGCTCACAATGGGCATCAATAGAAAGCTTAAAATCATAGAAAGATCAAATTTAAGTATAAGTGAGCAGGGTATATTGCTTGCAGAACAAATGGTTCTGGAATGAAGTAACGCAGTGTTGGAAGGGCTTCTAATAGGTGGAGCTATGACCTGGTGAAGGCTGAAAGGTCACCATGGGCACTCCTTTGCTAGACTAGATAGATCCGTGGTGTTTCGGACTGACATGGAAATTACATAGGTAGGCTTGCCTAGTTTGGGGCCAATGTAAAAAAATGTAATACTGTTCTATATTAAATAAATTATTATTATTTATTATTATTAGCCGAAGATGATACTGGAGTCGGACCTCCACTGTCACCTTTGTAGCAAATTACATTTTATTCATATTTTAAATTTACATTTCAGTAATTATGATTAATTGTTTTTTTTTTAATTTTATTAATATTCAAACAAACGTACACCAAATAAATTAAACAATTAAAAAAATTAATAATTACAGATGCGTAAATTCATTATTTATTTATTTTTTTGGGACTATATTTCAGTGAAAATACAAAATATGGGGAATGCCCAATTTGGGCCATAAAACGCACAGCAATTTGCTTTTGTAAAAAAAAAAATCATCTTCTTTCATGTTTAATAATCGCGATATTCATTTATTCCAATAAGTTTGCAACATTTTAGCACAAAAAAAGTACCGAAAAGATAGAATGAAATTAGGTATTCCGTAATTCATTGGTTTGTGGATAAAATAAAAAGTATTGCCAATTACTAATTTCGTTCAAAATAATATAATCGATTCTCTTTTTTTAAATCGATTTTGTATGATGTGTTAGCACCACTATTATTTGTTTTTTTCAACAATTATTATGATGTAATGACAATTAAACAATTGCTAGTTGATTTTATCATGAATTCTATAGATCATAACAAAAACTACTGCACAATTTTACTGTCATTCTTATCTGTTCTTATAAAGACATTAAAATAGAATTTATAAAACTAAAAGAAACAAAGTAATAATATTTGAGGCGGATTTATTAATTCGTGTTGAATCGAATTCGAAAAAAAACTTTTTAACAAAAAATTCAACCGACGAAAAATAACTAAAAAGCTAGAAATAAATAAACCTTTTAAGTCTTGAGTATTGAGCTTATTTACCTACATAAAATTTTAGGAGTCGGCGCCAAATAACAATCTGATTATTAAATATCTAAATTTTATATGTACGTAGAAGTGAAGAAGGCTAGATGTAGGTAATTAATCATTTTATTATGGCGCCGACTGAAAATTAGTCTACATAAAATTTGATATTTTATGTAGGTAAATAAGCTCAATACTCAAGACTTAAAAGGTTTATTTATTTCTACGAGTAGCTTTTTAGTTATTTTTCGTCGGTTGAATTTTTTGTTCAAAAGTTTTCTATTTTATGATTTTTTTGTGACTCGCATCATCTTTTAATACTCTGAGGCTAATTTCTAATCCTTCATCATTCCGCTTGGCACTGAGGTTCCCAGGATATTGACCAGTTGAGGTTACCTCCAATTATTCTAAAGACGTCTTTTCTCAAAGCATATTAAGTAGTATCTGTCACTAAAACCAGTTTTTTATATATAACTTCTATTGTTTAGGAAAGGTATGGTTTCCATCATCAGCTCAGTTTCATGATGTGATGATTCCTAAATGCAAATACCTGATTAAGTTATGAAAAGTAAACAGAAACTATATTTGTGCCCAATTTTCGAGGTTTTCTCTCAATTTTATCGGGATTCCATGATCAGATCCTGATGTCCTTGAAATGAGACCACCCTTGAGGTATACCCTATCTTAAAAAAAATCATCAAAATCGGTTCATAAACAACGGAGTGAGAGCCGAACATACGTACAATAACGCTAAACGTGCCCACAATTTTCGAGGTTTTCTCTCAATTTTATCAGGATTCCATGATCAGATCCTGATTTCCTTGACATGGGGCCACCCTTGAGATATACCCTATCTAACAAAAAAAATATTATCAAGATCGGTTCATAAATGACGGAGTGAGGGCTGAACATACAAAAAAAAAAATATATATATACACGGTCGAATTGACAACCTCCTCCTTTTTTTTCGTCGGTTAAAAAAATCGATTGAGCTTTATCGATTTTTGTATCTGTTAAGTGGCAACATCGAATCTGACATTATGACAGTTACGCGGCTGTCTAGTGTCTGTCTTATCTAAATAATCACAAGCTGACTTCATTTGCATTTGTACAAATGCCAACGAGCAAGCGAATTATTTTGTTTGTTTTCTTGCCGATTTGCTTTTAGAATCAATATAAAATCCTATTAAAACGTTTAGTGCAGCATAAATTGAACATTTTGCTACATTATTGAAAGATCATAATTATGCACAATCATATAGACCAGTATTTTCGCTCCTACTCAATTCCTGGTTGATATACTGATCGCTTATGATACAAATGAGATAGAAGACCATAAAATACATTACAGATCCAATTAAAACTTCATAATGTATGTATGTACACCAGTAAAATGATTGTTAAAACAACCATTTTATGTGTGCACCCAGGTGCGAAGTGTCTATGGTCAGCGGGCATTCCCCATAGAAGACTATAACTCCAACCGTTTGGCTGTAAACCTGTGTGACAGATAACGGATAGATGGACAGACAGACAGACGGACAAGTCCGTCTGTCTGTCTGTCCATGTGAGTGACAGCAAAAGGCTCCGTTTGGACCTTTCGGGTACGGCAGCCTAAAAAATTTATTGTTATGAATATTGCCTTTGAACAAAACTACCCTTTGAGGTTAAATTTGAAACCAGATAACGATCACAAACTTATCGAACACAAAGAAAATATTTTAAGGAACATAAAGATTCTTTCATACGAGACAAAGGCAATCAAATAAAAGGCGAGACATCGAAATTGCTGAAACAAAACTTGTATACAAGAGTGTAGTTGCATAAACTCGAAATTTCGAATAACATTCAAGTCTTGAGCTAAACTATTTCAATACTGAAGCCTTATATTTCCAATATCCTAGCAGGAACGAGAATTGAGAGTTATTCCTTATAGTTCTACAGTATAACACTTTGTAGGGCTGTTGGGGAATTTCATATTGAAAGTTTGACATAGAATACTGGTGCAGTGTTGAGTGATGATTATGATGAGGAAATTATGTAAGTACAATGGGCAGAAGCATCTATTTATATATTAGGAAGAAGTTGAATTCTGCAAGATATTTTTAAGAACCACCCAGTGTGCTTTATCATGGGTTGTGTACCACGAACTGGCAACAGTAGTATGTCTACAGTCACCAAATTGTAGTAACCCATGATACAGCGCACTGGCTGGTTCTTAAAAATATTAGGAAGAATTTAATTTTAAATACTTCATTATAGATTTTCAAATGTCACGTCACGAAACTTATGTTTCAGTCACACTTCGTGGACCCCCGTCATGTTAAGACGTGTGACGTAATTTCTGCCCAATAGTTCATAATATAATTAAGATATTGCTGCACCAGAAACTAAAACAAACCACAGTGGCAAGTGGAACATATCCAAATAAAATATAAAGTACACCACACAGTCTATTTGTAGACATTGAGCGACAAAGAACTTCGAGACGATTTGACAACAAAGAGATGTCAAATGCAGAAACTGTTTAATGTTGCAAAAAATTTACTCTTTAGGGTTAGTCTAACAAAAGCATCAAACGAAAATGAGTTTAGTCACGAGAGTTTAAAGTTTAAATTCGAACAGAATGAATTAATTTATGTGGAGCTTGAATTTAAGTGCTGATGACGTCAAAAACGTTTTCCAATATGGCTACAGATTTTAATTTGGAATTTCCTCTGGTGACAAATTTAAAGGCAAAGACAGAGACGGACAGACTGAGTTAGACTACAAAGATAAAGATGAAAGTGAAGGTCGCGATGGTAAAAGAGGTCAAGTTATTGACAGTCATTAGGGAAAGTTGAAAAATGCTGCACTGAATAGAGGCTCTATACAGCCAATATAATGGAAAAATAGCAAATGTATAGGCGCCGATGTGTGAGTCTGAGTTTGTTTTGGTTTTACCTGGGCTTTGAGACAACATGGCAGTATATTTGCAAAAATGATATATTAATTATAAAAAAATAAGCGGTACTCTTGGACACGGCTTGTATTGTGAGGAGGCTCTTCTCTTAGGAGCCATATACTATACGCGGTGGGATACTATGTAATACTTAATATATTTTTAAATGAATTTTTATTTTGTATTAGGTATACCAACATACAAACATATATACGTACTCACGAAAGACCTTACCCTCTTCCTGGGACAGTCAGGTAAAAATGTCTTAAAATGTTTTACATAAAAAAAAATAGAAGATATTTAGTGTCCATAACAACAAGACAGCTGTTTTAGATAACTGTATTTGGTCAAGCTGACGTACCCAGTCATAGAGATGTGCAACGAATCGGAAAAACATTTCACTCCTTACGAGGCGACTCGACGTTAGGTCAAGGTCAAAAGGAGGAAAGGGTTTCTGCGGTATAAGCCGATACGCGATGACCCTTAGAACCATCAACCTTCAGCGATCCTCCCTGCTTAATCTTTACGAATTCCTTTATTAGAGAGTTTTTTTAAACTTCGCTTTTACGTATTATTCTTTACTTGAAATTCTTCTTTACTCGATGCAGTTGGCACAGGAGTATGTAATTGATATTAACTACCTCGCTGTAGTAAATTTCAATTTATAGTTCACAAAACCAACAAAATCGAACAGCACCCTTTTTTTTTTTGGGGGGATGGGAAATCATCTTATGACTTCTTCCGCTCTAGGGTGGAGCGGAAGGGTGTGTCAGACTCTTACTGACTAAAACCCACCCCTGTTCCTCCCTGCCCTACATGCCCAGGGGCGAGGTAACTCTTTCGAATTTATCCTCAATCCCCGGGCAGGCATTGGCCGTGGCAGGCCCCGTCCTTTGCTGACAACTCTTTGAGGCGCGCGTGGTGTAACAGTATTGCAATAGGGCTGGTTCTAGAGGGATTTGTTGGTGTGGAAGCAGAAATAAAAAGGCAGGCTTTTGGCGATACGTGAATTGAGCGGATTTTATTGCAGACTGAACTGAATGACAGTAGTTTGATATAAGGAACAGGAAATTTATTATAAATAAAAAAAACTTTTTTACAAAAAAATAGAACCGACTTCCAAAAAAAATGCAAAATAACTTTAATTTCGGAAGTCGGTGTTCCTGTTTTGTGTCTTCGTTTTTTGACACCGACTTCCGAAATTAAAGTTATTTTGCACTTTTTTTGGAAGTCGGTTCAATTTTTTTGTAAAAATGTTTTTTATTTTTCACTTTTTAGTTGTGGTTCCCCATTAAACTGTGTTAACAATTCATAGACATACGATAGCAGCAATCGCGGTTGATTTGCTGTCAATGTTTGAAGAGTTCCGTTGTCTGTCTCCGAAACCCATCATAAGATCTTTTTAAAATTTAAATGGGACCATTTCGGAATTAACCCCTTTCGAGCAAAAAAATAATTTTGCAAATCCGTCAATATATGACGGAGTTATGCCCGAACATACAAAAAAAAAAAAAAAATATAAACATCCGAATTGATAACCTCCTCCTTTTTCGAAGTCGGTTAAAAATACAGTTTGTTGAATTTGCCAATGATACAAAAGCAAGCCACGAAACACAGACGTCAACAACACAAAGTTTTATTTCTGTCCCATAGTGATGTTAGTTACTGGATATCGTATTACCCAGTAACTGGGTTGTGGAGGGCAGATAGGCAGTCGCCCCATGTAAAGTACTGGTGCATCTGGTTAGACTGGAAGCCAACCCCAAGATAGTTGGGAAAAGGCTAGGCAGGCAGGCAGTAGTAGTAGTAAAAATCGCGGGACCAGCGAAAAGTGCGCGCGATCCACATAAAAAAATATTTGAAAAACCTGAAACATAGGTAAGAGTAGTTACTTACACATTATTACTATTTAGAGTAATGCACCCGTAAATATTACCTACCTCCCAGTAATAAACAGTTTATTTACAGTTCACAAAACCAAATAAAATAGAACAGCACCCACGCAAAAGCAAGTCAAGAAACACAGACGTCAACAAAACAAAGTTTTATTCCTGTCCCATAGTAGTATTAGTAAAAATCCCGGGACCGGCGGCAAGTGCCGCGATCCTGAAATGTCGTCAGTCGTCGATCACCGCTCAGGGGCATTATTCACGGGAGAGATAAGTCCGAAACGTACCTGGGAGTCGACACCTCTGAATAGATACTGCTTTTGGGAGGGAAGCAAGTTAGAAGCGGTTGTAGGATTCTTTAAAATTAGCTTTAATCGGGAAGAAGACAACTGGTTCTGATATATTATGTTAGCAGTGTAACGGATGAACGGAGGCGCAGATATTTAAGTAGGTAAGCAGATGCCATACCTTCTATAATACAATATCATCATCAACAATGGTAAATTAGTACATTCGGAACCTAAACTGAATGAATAAAATAAACACAAAGAAGCCTCTTTATTTCATGCAAAACTTAAAAATAGTGAATAGTAAAATAAATACAATAGGACGTCCGTAAAAAATAAAAGCGTTAAAAATAATTTAATAATAAATAGATAAATCCAATTCAACGAAGATAAATGATTAAATTTATGAAACTCATCCCACTCGATTTTTATGTTGTAATTCTATTAAATTGATTTCATCATAATAGTTGTAAAATAAATTATATTTATTGAATTCTAATAGTAACAATTATTTACATAGATTCTTCCCTACTACCCTGCCTTTACCTAATAAATACATGAAATTGTCACTTCTGTGCTGCCATCTATAGTTATACAGCATTGATCTATAGTTATTAGCTGCTCTATTTATTCATTTAAACTTCATGTACTATAGTGGGACACATGCGGACTTATTGCAACAAGTCATTCTCTACCAGTCAACCTTTGGGTTCAACGAATTCATGTATCTCAGTGATCTCTTTCATGAAATGAAAATACAGTTAAATAAACCTCAACATCTTTTATTGAAAATGACAAGGCAGCTTCTAGTAATGTGAATGACCCAACTGCTTGACTTTTGCAGTCACTTTGCCCATTGTAGTCTCATTGCATTAAGGCGTATATATCCGCCAAATGCGCACTTATTGAATAAAAAATCGTAGCAAAGTGTAGAAAATAAGGATCATGGAATCCTATGTTGTGTTTGTTACAAAGAGAATAAGGTATTTTTACGTTATTAAAACAGGACTCAATTTTGAGTCCCGCCCTCGTTGAATAAAAAATCGTATCTTAATACGATTTTTTATTCAACGAGGGCGCCACTTATGCGGAGGTTAACTCTTTACCACATTACAAAAATCCTCACACGCTTTTAGTTTGTAACTTACATCATCAATAAGAAATATCTAAGGTTGAATCGAGAAGCGACTGTGAGTGCGAGATTGGAGTATAAATCTGCCTTACAGCTTCATGCTATGTGTCATGGGCGTGCTATAATTACTTTCTGTCTGACTACTATTAATGTGAAGGGTCTCTTTGTCTCTCAGGTGAATAGTCCTCATTTATTCATTTAAGATCTTATGTCCCGTACCTAGGGCAGAGGTCATCCACAGTAGTCCTCTATTGCGAACGGTCCTAAACTTCACGCTTCACGTCGCTCCACGTCATTCCGATGCTCATAGCTTCTAGCTTCTGCCAATACGGTGCGTCACTAGGTTTGACGGGGACGGCCAAGCTTCCTTTTCCCTTGAGGATTCAATCCATGTCCTGTTTAGGAATGTGATCGGAATCCCTCCAGATCGTTGTGATGCAAATATTTCATTGACGTGTAAAAGTTTTCCTTGTAACCTATTTACTAAATAAACATCATTTATATTGATACATTTTTATGACCCACTATTGAGTGGGTCATAAAAATGAGTCTTGACAAGGGAAGATATTTGAGCATGTCCTGTGCACCCTTTTTTTTTAAGGTGTGGAAAGTCATCCAATGACATCGCCCGCTCTGGGTGGAGGGCGTGTTAGACTTTTACTAGATAAAACCCACCCTGTTCCTTCCCTGCCCTGAATACCCAGGCGCGTGGTAACTCAGTTTCGAATTTATCCAGAACCCCTGGGCAGGCATCGGCCATGACGGGCCCCATAATGGTTTACTGACAGCTCTTTGAGGCGCGCGTAGAACACTACGCCGAGCCGTGAGGGGAGTTTTGCTCCGGTGTTCCGCCTCCTCGCGCCACTCATAGAGGTGCGCAAGTCCTGTACACCCTAAGTTTCGAAACAAACCTTCAATCAACTTAGCCTATTGTAGTCCACAGTTGGACATACGCCTTTCTCTAGCTATCCTCCACCTTTCATATTCAGTTTGTATCAGCCGTCGTTTTAGCTTTCCCATCTACCTGGGGGGCGTACACGGCGCGGCGATCAAAGTAACCTCAAAACCTCTTTACCACAGGTCATGAGCTATATTCGTATAGTTTGTCTTCACATAGTTTACTTAAGTATGGTAGGTGCCAGTACTTAAGTTTATTTTTTGTAACAGATGAGATGATGATCATATACTTCTGGATTTTTAATGCTTTACTTAATCAATTTGCCTCGCCATTTCCCAACTATCTTGAGGTTGGCTTCCAGTCTAACCGGATGCAGCTAGATACCAGTATTTTACATGGGTAGTCTGCCTGTCTGACCTCCACAACCCAGTGACTGGGTAATACGATACCCCTTGGTAAGACCGGTTGTCAAATTTTCGGGCTTCTGAAGACCCGTAACGACTGTCAAAGATCCACGATTGACGGCTGGAACCAACGGCTTAACGTGCATTCCGAGGCACGAAGGAGTCTCGGTATATAAAGATGGTCACTCATCCATGGACTAACCCCGGCAAGCGTAGGTTCCCCTGATGGATCGACCCGTGCGGCTGTTATTACTTTACCCACGAGCTCCTCCACGTAACACCTTAGGTACTTAGTTTAAATTATAATTATTTTATTATTAAACATATATATAAAATTAAATCAAAGCTTATTTCTTAAAATATAACATTATTTTATAAAAAAATAATTAGGTGTAAAGTGTTGAAAATTCAAAAGTTTAAAGTCATCATCTAATCCAAACAAAAAAAAAAGTTATAAAGCCTTCTAAAAATACCTCAAAAGTATAATAAGACTTACCATTACCTTGAGACGAGCCTAACAAAAAGAGGCATGGAAGCAAATCGTCACCGATTCAATCAAAATATTTCATAACGGGGACGACTTTTAGCAATGAAGAAATAGAATGACTTTTCATTCTATTTCTTCATTGCTGAAAGTCGTCCCCGTTTGTGTAGACCTGCCAAAAACCGTGTCCTTCAAGGATTTGTCTTATAAGCTGTGTTGTCAGGCGAAAACAGCTCCTTTTACATTACAATATAAAAGGTACCTACAGATAACGTTCTTTCCACATAATTAAATATCACAAACGAAGGTCAAACAAAGGATCTGTTACTTAACTAGTAACCACATAGCAACTATTGTACCAAGACAAAAACACAATTTATTATGAAACTAAGGCTGTCCATAGACGGACTGCTTAGAGCAGTCGAGACCAACTGCACGAGAGCAGTCATGTTGTGGTTTGCGCCTCTATAGACGGACAGCTTGGAGCAGTCAAGACCAACTGCACGAGAGTAGTAGTGTTGCGGTTGGGGCCTCCATAGACGGACTGCTTAAAGCAGTCGAGACCAACTGCACGAGAGCAGTCGTGTTGCGGTTGGGGCCTCCATAGACGAACTGCTTAGAGCGGTCGAGACCAACTGCACGAGAGCAGTTGCGTTGTGGTTGGGGCCTCCATAGACGGACTGCTTAGAGCAGTCGAGAACAACTGCACGAAAGCAGTCGTGTTGCGATTAGGGCCTCCATAGACGGACTGCTTAGAGCAGTCAAGACCAACTGCACGAGAGCAGTCGTGTTGCGGTTGGGACCTCCATAGACGGACTGCTTAGAGCAGTCGTGTTGCGGTTGGGGCCTCCATAGACGGACTGCTTAAAGCAGTCAAACCAACCGCATGAGAGCAGTCGTGTTGCGGTTGGGGCCTCCATAGACGGACTGTTTGGAGTAATCAATATATTTTTAGCTGCAAAAACCAATGAACTGCTTGAGCGGTTCATGCATGGCGATCGTCAATTTTGTATTGAAACTGAAGATTACCCAACCGCTTGAAGCTATCGGCACTGACTGCTCCAAGCAGTCCGTCTATGGCGGCACTTATCCTACAGCCTAGGAATATTATAATCTGGTGACCTGCCCCAGCTTCGCACAGAAGGAAAATGATTTAAAAGACACTTAGTGCTATCTAGCGTCCCAGAGCAAAGGTGACCGTCGATAGTTATTGTTCTTTCCCTCTGGATTATTACTTTTTTTCTCGATGAAAGGTGCCCTATGTCCTATTTCTGTTTTTTACCCCTTTTTTTGACAACGCATAATTATAGTATGCAATATTCCAAAATCGGTTCTGTGGTTTAGACACGAAAACGTAACAAACTTACTTTCGCATCTATAATACTAGTTAGGATGAGAAAGTACGGATGTTTGTTGGTCAATTACGCTTCAACATCGAAACGTGTTTGGATGAACCTTGGCATACACGTGGAACATGTCCGGGATGAGGGCGTAGAATAATTTTTATCTCAGCAGTAGGTACATTCACTGAGGAAAATTTCCGACTTACACGCGGGACAAGCCGCTAGCAGAAACGTGTATGATCTATTCTTTCTTCGAAGTATATTATAGTTTCTTTTCTCAGAACAGTAATAATCTAATTTTGGCCTTGAAACTTAGTTATGTTACTTTTTGTTCTTCCTACATTCAAGTTACTACACTATATCTACGAGTATCTAAGCTATATGACCTAGATAAGATAATGAGAATAAGGCACTCGCCATACAACGAGTCGCTTGCGAATATTAACTAACTTTGTTATTTATGGAGGCTTATTTGTTGTTTCATCATCATCATCATCAGCCTTTTAATGTCCCCACTGCTGGTGCACAAGCCTCCTCTCTGTGTGAAGGTGTGTGCCGTAATCCACCACGCGGGCCCAATGCGGCATGGTGGAAGTCACATGTCATCGAAGTTTTGATTCTAGGACGTGCCGGTTTCCTCACGATGTTTTGCTTCACCGTTTTGAGAGCAGTGGTGATGAAATAATTTACAGAAAGTAAAGCGCCTGGGTGGGTTTGAACTCACGACCTACAACTTGTAAGTCTCGGCCAATACCACTGGGCCACCACTGCTCCCAAGAGTGATAATAATATATATATATTATATATATGATATCCGAGGATAGGATTAACCTGTAAAGCCCCGAAACTCACCGGTGAGTCGGACCAAAAAAAAAAAAATTAAAGAGAATAAAAAAAAAAAAAATCGGCTGTCAACCCGGGTTGTCCTCGGGGTTTAATTTGACAACCCGGATTTTGCCATGGGGCTTCACAGGAAGACTAAAAAGTAATGATATAAATGTTGGTAGAGAGAAAGACAGAGAATATAGTGATGTTAGTGTAATGGTTGGCAGGAGAGAATGGAAGAAGAAAACGTGTTGCGTCGACCCTAGGAACATAGGACAAGGGGAGGAAGGTGTGACATGGGGCAAAAGGGAGTGAATGCTAGCGATGATGCCATGTGATGCTTGCTAGTGATGATAGCGTGACGGTTGACAGGAGTGAATAGAAGAAGAAAACGTGTTGCGTCAACCTTAGTCACATAGAACCAGGTCAGGAAGATGATGATGAATCGATAGGATTAGGAATATAAATAACATATACTTATACACAACTTAAATAATAAATAACTTAGAAGGTCCATACATACAAACTGATAATAATAATATCTATGAAAGAAAAAGCATAGGCATATTAAAAAAATCATCCAAATCGTTGTCAACGGGAAATTGCCCAAAACGCTGGCAGCATTGCCACTTCAAATTGTAATTCTAATTCTTTGGCCAAAGAAAAGTATGGACATAGTCAGGATTGGAATTTTATTAACTATGTTTACTTATTGAGTGCACGATAGGCGCAGTGGTTGAGCGATTGACTGCTACGCTGCGTATTGCGGGATCAAATCGCGTACGGAACAAATATTTATATGACCTACAGATAATTGTTCCGGGCCTGGGTGTCTTGTGTATGTGAGATTACTTGTTTGTGAATGCATCCACGAAACAGGAGTAATTCCTATCGTGGGCCAAAGTTTTAAACAGAAATGAGGTTCGTTAGGTAAGACTGGTTGTCAGACGATGAACAACTACTCGTAGTTATGGAAACGATAAGGAGGTACAGGTATTTTTGTTAGGGACAAAATGTTTGTAAATATACACTAGCTTGCTGTGTCCCGTGGCCTATCTCACAGAAACAGTGGTGTTTTTCGGGATAATATGGCCTACTAAAAAAAATTTAAACGGACACTTCCAGAGAATACATCCTTCAAAAAAAAAACGAATTTCCTGCATATAAGGAGTTCATTCCGAAGTCATCGTAGATCAGGCCACTAAGCGTAATACCTAATTAGTAATGAAATGCAAGTTGATAAGTTCCTTATGATTACAGTATTAGTAATTATTTTTACCGTTCTATTGGGAAACAAAAACTCCATGCATTCGTTTTTAGGAATATTTTTAATAACCGTTCCCAAGCTGCGGGCTCAATTCGATAATCTGCTTTAGACTGATATACACAATATTTAGATTTAAACTTTTTACGCCATACTCCTTCAATTAGTACAGTCAGCATTAATTCTAATTCCCAATTATTATTTGATCCGAGTCCTTGAACTTTGATTTCGTATCTATGGAATAGTTCGACTAGATTTATTGGAAGTTCTTAGTACAAGTAGAAAAGTTTTCTTGTTATGGCAACGATATCGAACGTAGGAACCAGATATATAGAATGTTCGCGTTTGGTTAATAGGAAATGAATCCTTACGAGTGTTTAGGTTCAACTTGATATCCCTTACATCGTATCGTCTGGTAATTGTGATGATAGTATATGTAGTAAATATTTGTAAAGGTAATTGATGGAAAGCTTCATTTTCAGGCTCCAAACGGAGCCCTGTTACTATTGCAGTAGACAGACGGACACGTGAGTGACGTGTCCGTCTGTCCATCTCCTGTCACAAAATTTTGTTCCGAAGATATAATTTTAACTTCCCATTGATCTATGAACTTGAAATTTTGTGATAAAGTTTATTATTACGTATAATTTACTAAAAATACCTATATTTGGTACGGAACCCTAAATGTGCGAAGACAAGACACGCACTTGGCTGGTTTTTTCTTAACTTCATACTTTTCAGGTTAATCAGAATGACTATATTTTATTACAAGGTATATTTAACTAGCAATGTTTGTTTGTTCGGGTCAGATCTCGCAAGTTTAATTAGAACCACTTCCTCTTATCCTACAGGGTTGATTTTTAACCGACTTCCACAAGGAGGAGGTTATCAATTCGAATGTTTGTGTCTTTTTTTATGTATGTTCGGGCATAACTCCGTCATTATATAGACGGATTTGCAAAATTCTTTTTTTATTCGAAAGGGCTTTATTCCGAAATGGTCCCATTTTTAACTGACTTCGAAAAAGGAGGAGGTTCTATGTTCGACTGTTTGTAAATATTTCTTTTTTTATGTATGTCCACCGATGTCTCCGTCAGTTGTCGACCGATTTTCTAAATTCTTTTTTTATCCGAAAGAAATATATACCTACTCCCGAGGTAGTCTCATATAAATTTAATTTTTTATTGAATTTCACGTTCTATTTTATTGGGGTTTTTAGTTCTGGGGTATAACAACTAAAAAGTGAAAAATAAAAAACTTTTTCACGATAAAAAAAACAACCCAATTCCAAAAAAAGAAAATACACTAAAAATTAAAAAAAATACTTTAATTTTGGAGGTCGGTGTTAAAAAACGAAGAAATAAAATGCAAACACAAACTTCCGAAATTAAAGTTATTTTTTTAATTTTTAGTTTATTTTCTTTTTTTGAAGTCGGTTGTTTTTTTTTTGTAAAAAAGTTTTTTTTTCATGTAGATCTGATGATGATTGTCAGAGACAGACAACGGAACTCTTCAAAAAATGACAGCAAATCAACCGCGATTGCTGCTATAGCATAAATATGCATTGATAACACAATTTAATGGGGAATCACAACTAAAAAACTAAAAATTAAAACTTTTTGACAAAAAAATAGAACCGACTGCCAAAAAAAACCAAAAGAAGTGCAAAATAACTTTAATTTCGGCAGTGAATGTCAAAAAACGAAGAAACTAAATCAGAAACACCGACTGCCGAAATTAAAGTTATTTTGCACTTCTTTTGGATTTTTTGGAAGTCGGTTCTATTTTTTTGTAAAAAGTTTTTTACATGCTGGTTTAGTTTCGATGACGATTGCATTAGAATGACCTAAATCGACTGACATTTAAGATTAGCACCAAGTAGAGGAACTCTTTAACGGTCTCCAGCATAGACGTGAAATTTTGTTAGCAATTAAAAAGCCTGTTTAAGAAAATGTTTTTTTTTTATTAATAACCTATTTAACCAACGCATGAATTTATTGCATACAGGGTATAACGGAAAGGTGTGGTCATATTTTAAAAACTGCATCTTCTCATTGATTTGAACAACTTATTTCAAGAAAATCTATAGAAGAAGTTCTCAAAAAAAATTTTACTTCCATACAAATATTGATCAGCTGATGACAACTTTGTAGGCAAAGTCCAATTTTTTTTGGGCATTTTCTATTTTTTCTTCGAGAAAGTTGTTCATCAAAATATCACCACACCTTTTCATTTCACCCTGTATAGGTACCGACCGATTTCCCTTCTGATAGCAACCTCCATTTTTGTTTACTATTATTCCGTTCTTCTCCACGTAATTTTCTATCTTTAAAAGAAAAAATATCTTTAAAAAATTCCAATTCTTTTTATAATTAGAAGTTCATACTGCTTAGACATTTAACCCGGACGTGATCTACTTACACTGCATGCATTAAGTACTCGCAGCTACGTCGCTTCTCCGGGTCCCCTAAGACTGTTCACTAGTTGAGTCGACTGAAGAGGAATAAAATCTAGAACAAGACTGGTTTTTGTGTATTAGCCTGTAAAGGAATACTGTATTCAAGAAGTTAAGGCACAGTTATACGACTTTCAATGGTTTTTAATTGAACATCACGTCTAAACGACTTGTTTTATTTCTTTGAAAAAAATATATGTTGCTCTAGACAATTTCCGACGTAATTTGATCTCAGAATATTTGAAATTATGTTTTTATAACATAGTGTAATTAATTTGTAAAATTATGTGTAACTCGGATAAAAAATTGAGAATCACGCAAAAACTATAAAGCATATTTTTATGAAACCTTCAACATTTTAAAGATCATTTAATTATTTATAATTTAGTCTCAGTGTTTTATTTTAATACTTGTTGCTTTATGTGTAATAAATTAACAATGCGTCTAATTTCGGACAGCGCCCCTTGATGGGCGAGTCCTATTACTGGGTGGACATACGCGTTACGTGAGCTCAACGCAGAACACGCAAGCTAATCACTCAAAGTCGTTGGCAGCTAATAGCGCCTTGAGGTGAATGCTCCAGGGTAGCCCGCGAAATTCAAATTTTCTTACGTTTTTTGCAATTTGCAGGTCAGTGTCCAAATATCATGATTTCATGAAATACGTTATTACATTTGGCATCAATTCTAACTGAGAGAGTTGTATTGGTGATTTTAATTCTATAAACACAATATTTGCCACATTTGCGAATCAAATTTTGACCAAGATACAACCTGACGCTGACCTGCAAATTGCAAAAAACGTAAGAAAATTTGAATTGCGGGCTACCCTGGAGCTTTCACCTTAAGGTCAAATAGGATGTATTAATGAGCCCCTATTTTCTTTTGGACAGTATTTAAAACCATAACCACTGCATTAATTTCAATGATTGTATTCTACAAATCTGAATCAATTGACCCCTAAATTTACCAGATTCGATTGAAGAGTGATTTAAAGGGACTTGTGGTCAATCTTGAACAGCAGAATGTTGGTAACTTTTTAGTGGGATACCTACCTAATAAAGTATGCGAAAATTTTATGAAAAAGCTAGGATCATCAACCCCTTATTTCAATTCATGAATAAAAACCCAAGACTGTCTACTGTTTAGCTGAGGCTCGTAAAAAGATTCATTGGATGCATTTACTACTTACATCAAACAATTCATCCACCTCCTTGCATTAAATCTACGTTTTTTGTCTGAAATAAAAGTACATTTTTTTTCTTTTTAAAATAAATTTAATAGCGTCTGGAGAAGTATACAAAGAAAATTCTGAAAAAATTAAATTTACATTTCTTTAAAATTGAAAGTGGGAAAATAAACAGTAACTTTCACTCACTGACTCCCAAGAAATAAAATAATTAACACAGACAGTATATTTTCAAAAGCATCCTACATCGTACTAATATTATCCTACTAATCTTACGTCTTACTATATAATATTACATTATATCCTATGTGAAAGTTTGTGAGTGTATGTGTTTGTATGTTTGTTACTTTTTCACGTTCAAACGGCTGAACCGATTTGGATGAAATTATAGATGGCCTGCTAAACGGATCCGTATGAAATTTGGCACAGAAATAGATTATAGTCTGGAATAGCACATCGGCTATAAATTTATAATGGATACTGATTTTCCGCGGACGAAGCTACCGTACCCATTCGACCAATTTGGACCAATTTCATCAGCCCAAAGACAGTAATATAATGATTGTGATTTTTACCAAGTAGGTCTAATAGATACCCATTTAATATAGCCTACTGTCGACACAATCCAACTCAGATGCAATTAAAAACCTTAGTAAAGGGGTAACTAGCTGTTGACGCTATCCCTACTTCGCCAGAATCGTGATCAAAGCAACGAGTAATAAAACGACACGGTTGGTGCAGTGGCTGAGCGATTGGCTATTGCACTGCGTGTCGCGGGTTCAATTCCCGCATGGAACAAAGATTTGTATAATAATAACAATAATATTTTTTTATTGATAAACTTAAGGCGCGCACTGACTATATACGATTTGAAATACCTTCAAATAAGGTATGTTCGATTAATTGTGTTGACAATGCGAATAGGCATTTATTTTACAGATTTTCTTTATGTTATCCAGAATCATCATCAGCCTTTTATTGTCCCCACTGCTGGGGCACAGGCCTCTTCTCTGAGAGAGGGTGTGGGCCATAATCCACCACGCGGGCCCAGTGCGGGTTGGTGGATGTTACATATCTTCGAATTTTTGGTTCTAGGACATGCCGGTTTCCTCACGATGTTTCCCTTCACCGTTTCGAGAGCAATGGTGATGAAATAATTTACACAAAGTAAAGCGCCTGCCTGGGTGTGAACTCACGACCTACAACTTGTAAGTCGCAGCCGATACTACTGGGCCACCACTGCTCTCTTTATTTAATTTATTTTGTAAATCCAGAATATACGCAATAAATTAAATTATTGTCCGGTCAAAGTTTTACTAAAATGCCAAATCTATTCAATTCTTAAAAAAAATTATGATATTATCGCTGAAAATACAGAGATGTTCGACAAAGTTTATTTTTGTGGAGCAATTTCCAAATTTTTTACTGACAATATCAAACTATCTTTTACTATTCTATTCGGTTAAAATTTTTCTTTAAACCCTTCTCTGTCCACTGTATTTTTTGCAAAGGATATTTTCGTTGCATTAAGTCATACTCGACTATCCAAGAAACCATTTTTTTTGATTATTGAGGTAATACCGCGCCTTAAGACTAGATAAGGTACAATGCATGGTAACAGCGGGTAGTTAGTTAATCTAGTTTGTGGGTGCAGCACTGTTCCTCTTGCTAGGTTACAAGCTAGCTTTTATTAAGAAGAAACAGTTCCAATCCCCTATCATAAAAAAAAATGTGGTGGACACATTAGTACCGCGCGCTATTGGTTTGGGTGACATTATATAAAAAAAAAAAGAATATATTTTATAAATCTAAATTTAAAAAAGTGACGATAAAAATTAAATGTTCAGTGTGAAGAAACAAAAAAGTTTGTATGGCCTACAGATGGTACCGGGTCTGAGTGTTAGTGTACGTGAGATTCTATGTTTGCCTGTTTGTGAACTCACCCACTATACACGAGTTTTTCCTAGTATGAGACAACGTCTGTGTAAAAAAAATTGGCCAAGTGCGTGTCGGATTTTGCACATTAAGGGTTCCGTACCAAATATTGGTATTTGTTAGTAAAATATACGTAATAGTAAACATTATTAACAATTTTAAGGTTTATAGGTCAATGGAAAGTTAAAGAATTCATCGTAACAAAATTTTGTGACAGACGACGAACGGACGGACAGACAGACAGATGGACGGACGGACACGTGAGTGAAAACAATAGGGCTCCGTTTGAACCCTTCGATACGGTAAAGACTGGAGCAAATAGATCATCCGTTGGAAGGCCTCACACAAATTCACAGTAAACCAGTCGTTTTGGTGACACGTGGGGGAGGCCTATGTCCTACGTCACGTTAAAGGGGAATTTCGTAGTGTGTGTTCGTTGACACACACAAAGAATTTCCCCTGTATGTGTGTATTTTTAACCGACTTCGAAAAAGGAGGAGGTTATCAATTCGGATGTTTGTATTTTTTTTTTTTTTTTTTTTTTTATGTATGTTCGGGCATAACTCTGTCATATATTGACGGATTTGCAAAATTCTTTTTTGTTCGAAAGGGGTTTATTCCGAAATGGTCCCATTTAAATTTCAAAAAGATCTGATGATGGGTTTCGGAGACAGACAACGGAACTCTTCAAAAATTGACAGCAAATCAACCGCAATTGCTGCTATCGTATGTCTATGAATTGTCAACACAGTTTAATGGGGAGCCACAACTAAAAAGTGAAAAATAAAAAACTTTTTCACAAAAAAATAAAACCGACTTCCAAAAAAAGTGCAAAATAACTTTAATTTCGGAAGTCGGTGTCAAAAAACGAAGACACTAAACAGGAACACCGACTTCCGAAATTAAAGTTATTTTGCACTTTTTTTGGAAGTCGGTTTTATTTTTTTGTTAAAAAAATACCTAGCACTTCGAGGGTACCATCAGAAGTGAAAACAAAAAAATTAAGGGTCTACTAACGGTCCAGTGGCGCCCTCATTGAATAAAAAATCGTAGCATAGCACAGAAAATAAATATTAAAAAATTTTTACGTTGTTAAAACAGGTCTCAAAATGTTTCGTATCCAAAGTAGTAGGCAAAAGTACGGCCGTTTTTGGTACTTTTGCTTACTACTTTGGATACGAAACATTCTGAGACCTGTTTAAACAACTTAAAAATGCTTTATCCTCTTTGTAACAAACGTGACGTTGGATTTTTTAATATTTATTTTCTGTGCTATGCTACGATTTCTTATTCAATGAGGGCGCCACTGGACCGTTAGTAGGGCCTTGAACAAAAATGCCCAACGCGACTCGCGATCCGCTGCGAGTGTTGTCGTAGCACTCGTAGTCGTAGCGATCTCGTAGCAAATCGCGTAGCGGTGTCGGTGGCACGCGAGTTCAATTGCTTTATTTCCCATCTTAAAACTGCCCAACGCGCCGAAAGAAGTTTTCACTTCAAAAAATATAACGTTAATAACAGTTTCAACTAAAATATTCTTCATTTCATGACCTTACCCAGAACGTACCAACATACACTACACCTACAGCTACTCAATTCTAATATGTTCTAAGAAAAATTACGCCAGAATCGTATGTTACATAATTTTGTTCAGCGCCAGTCGTTATGCGTGTTACTCCGACATTGCGTATTCCTGCCAGCGCCTGTGCGTACAATTTACGCAAAGTTCGCGTTTACGTAATGTTCCTTATACGATGCCAATTCTTATTTTTGGAATGGATAAAACTATATTTTGATTATTATTGTGCTTGTGTATTAGATTTGGATAGAAAAGATTTTTGTGAATTATTTTAAATATGTTCACTCACTCTTTTAGTAGTTACATAATTTTAGCTGTAACTTTGCCTTGATCTAAAACCGGCCAAGTTCGTGTTGGATTTCGCAAGTTTAAGGTGCAAATGTTATTAACTATTTGTATGGCATTGGGTCAACAAGATGCTTATACTGTGAAAAGTTGAAGACTGTAGCTCCAACCGTTTAGCTGTCAAACCTGTGTGACAGACGACAAACAGTCAGACAGACGGACCAACGGACAGACGGACACGTGAGTGACAGCAATAAGGCTCCGTTTGGACCATTCGAGTACGGAACTAAGTTTTCATACCGAATTAGTACAAGTGCGACTGCAACTGCGCGCAAAGGCTTCGAACGAATCATATTTTTTTTAAGATGATTTTTTTTAAACCATAGACTTCTTACAGGTTTTCCTGTGATATCTATTATTATAAAACTACGTTTCGTATTTATTTCAACATCAGAGGCTCAGTAGTTTCGAAGATAAGAGGGAAGGAATGGCAATTTTTCATCAATTTTGTTTTATAATTTTAAAACCTTGCATTTCAAAATGGTAAAAATAAATATTTGAGACCTTTACAGTAAGCCCTTTCACTTTGATTTGTGGCATGGTACAGAATGAAAAACGTTTTTTTGCCAAAAAGATTTCTGAAAACGTATTTATTTACGTTGTACACGCCCGTGGTTGGGTCATAAGAATTCATATTATGTGTTTCAAATTTCAATTGAATTGGTCCACTAGATTCTTATCAAATTGACTGTGACAGACGGACAGACAGACGTACTCACAAGTGATCCTATAAGGGTTTCATTTTTATATTCGGATCTTCGGAATCGTTTCATTTGCTATGTGGCACGGTAGGAACAACATGAAAAACTTTTTTTTTTAAATTTTCCCATATAGTATTGAAAATGTATTTATTAACGTTCCACGTCCGTGCTTGGGTCACAAAAATTCATATCTGTTGCAAATTTCAACTGAATCAGTCCAGTAGATTCTTAGCAAATTGGCTGTGACAGACGGACAGACAGACGTACTCACGAGTGATCCTATAAGGGTTCCGTTTTTATATTCAGATCTTCGGAACCGTAAAAAGTGGTAAAATTGTTTGTTTTTGGGTGATAGACTTTAAATCCTATTACGGAAATTCTTAAACTGTTAGAAAGTAACACTATCCCTGAGTAGCAAATAGGCCTACCTAATATTTAGGTATAATATGTAGCCTATTTGCTACTCAGCAAGGAAAAAGGTGTAAAAGCTGTAATTTTTTACTTTATAGAATTTATTTAAAATAATGAAGAAAAGATAGTCTAGCCCTAAAATAGAAAAAAATAAAAGAAAAGAAAGAAAATAAATTAAATAAAAATACGAACGATCGTTTAATTTATTAAATAGTTCTTCAGTCTGCCCCAATCAAATGCATAAATAAATCAACGTGCGAAAATAATTCAAATCACAATCTCCGAATACGAAAATCACAAACGTCACACATCCGCCTACACAGCTATCGGAACAACCAAATGCTTTTCAAACCGACACATTATGAAATTATTCTTGTTCACACGGAGGGCAAATCTCGTAATTTTATGGAACGCATTGATGGATGAAAGTGAGAAATGAGTACATTAGAGGTAGTTTAAAAGTAGCGTCTGTCCCAGAAAAGTTGAAAGGGAACCGCTTATCTTGGTATGGTCATGTAAAGAGGAGGGATGAAACACATGTAACTAAAAGAGTTATGAATACAATGTGGATGGATGTAGAGGGAGAGGGAGGCCAAAGAAAAGATGGATGGATTGTGTGAGGAGTGTTATGAAAGAAAAGGGAGTTAGTGATAGCGTGACGGCTGACAGGCCAGAATGGAAGAAAAAACGTATTGCGCCGACCCTGAGTAACATGGGATAAGGGCAGGAAGATAATGATTCGCAACGCATTCGCAACCTGTCAAAGATGCCTCTAATTTTCCTACATTTTGACAAGTTTTTGACCTTCATTGTCCCTGACATGATTTTGTAGCTATTGGAAAACTAAGGATACCAGCAACTGCCCAGGGGTCGTGGATAAATTCGAAACAGAGTTACCGCGCCCCTGGGCACTCAAGGCAGTGAAGGAACAGGGGTGGGTTTTAGTCAGTAAGAGTCTGTCACGCCCTCTCACTCCACCCAGAGTGGGAGAAGTCATAGGATGATTTCCCACCCCAAAAAAAAAGGATACCAGCAAAACTTATGTGACAGTGGGCAGGGCATATTGCTCGCAGAACAAATGGTTTATGGGGCTGAAAAGTTCTGGAGTGGCAATCGCATGCCTTAAGATGCAGCGTTGGAAGGCCCAAGAACAAGGTAGACCAATGATCTAGCGGGGGTGGCGGGAATCCGATGTATGCGAAACGCACAGAACCGGTCGATGTTACAACTCTTTGCTGAGGCCTATGTCCAGCAGTTCACGTCTTTCGGCTGCAAAGATGATGATGATGATGATAAGGTGGTATTGCGACTAAAATTTGAACATATTTGATTAAATACGAAAATTTGTCTATTCTAAAATGTAAATTCACATTTGAAACGAACTGAGGTCACAATGCCCGCAACCAAAACGTAGGAAGGAAAATTAAAAATATTTTTCGTCCCCACTAACGAGTCCACCTGTTTCTGGCCTATCTGCATTTCTGTACCCACAAAATTGGATTTACTTCTCTGCGTGTTTTTGGAATCATCCTTTTTTCGTAAGCTATGACGGGGTTTTTGGCAACTCTGAATTACGAGTCGGGGTATTCGGTCTATGTCTAGCGTTGATTTGAGGCTTTGAAGCCGTTGCTTTACGGTTATATTAATATTTGTATAGTTCGGAAAATAAAAATCGGCCAAGTGATCCTTACCAAATACCGTATATAAAAATATACTTCATAATAAACATTCTCACGAAATTTCAAGTTTGTAGGTGAATGGGAAATTAAATAATTTCGTCTTAAAATTTTGTGACAGACGACGGACGGACAGACAGACAGACGGGCACGTGAGTGATAACAATAGGGCTCAGTTTGGACCCTTCCGGTAGGGAACCCTAAAAATGGCCAAGTGCGTGTCGGATTTAGCACATTTAGGATTCCGTACCAGGTATTGGTATTTGTTAGTAAAATATACTTAATAATAAACATTTGCACCAAATTACAAGTTCGTAGGTGAATGGGAAGTTAAAAAAAAATTCAGAACAAAATTTTGTGACCGATGACGGACAGACAGACAGACGAAAACGTGAGTGACAGCAATAGGATTCCGTTTAGACCCTTCGGATACGGAACCCTAAAAATGAAGTATTGGGTTACGGTTTTCATTTTCATCAATAAACGTGTAAAACGAAACCTGATAGCTACATCCTAGGAGTCTTTATGTCAAGAGTTAATAGGTTACTTCTAGGTAAGCGTGCTCCATCGTCGACAACACCATCGCTTACCATCAGGTAAGATAGTAGTGGTAGTAGTGGTAGTTAAGCGCAAGCCTATTTAAAAAAAAAAAACGCTTTTAGAGCTTTCAGACTATACACACTTAAAAGCCAAATTGCCAAGAAGTCATTGGTTTCTCGTTCTAGAGTTCACGAACCTACACTTTACAAAAATTAAAAAGCTGTATTTTCTAAAACTGTGACCTAATGAGCACCTACTTGGATGTCAGATGGTAAACAGCAAACGATAGTTGTCTTATACATTAGTTGCTGCTAATACCAAATTCAAGACCACCGCAGGACTTTAAATCAATTCTGCCAAGTCTAAATTCCTACACCACTTTAATATAACATCCACCACACTATTAAACCATCGATTAGCTCTACGCATTTATAACAGTGCTCCAATCAAGATATTCCCCCGGGCTTCTGACAATAGGGAGCGATATTTGTGGTCATGCGTTGTGGTATACCGGCTCACAAATCAGACTCCATTGTTGTACGCGTTAACCACTATAGCGTTACTGAAATTGGGTCTAGTTGAACGCTTATGTCCCTGAAGTTTAGTGTTATTCGGAGTATTGTTAGTAACACAATGTATGACTGAAAGGCGGACGTATTGTATGGCAGTGTTGGCGAGAATGGCCCAAATAAGGCTTTCATTGTAGAATAATTCAATTTACAACACAGGCTTTCAAATCTTACAAAAGGAATAAAATGTTTTCCACCTCTGCTTTAGATTTTTTGCTGTACTCGTAACTTAAGGTTTCAAATGATTTACTTAGGCTAATTAAGATGATTTGCTTACTGATATTGGACTAAAAGAAGACAGAAGTTACTGCAGAAAAATTGGAAAGAAACTAATAATAATGAAAATATTAGAGATAAAAAATAACATAATCTCAGCGTTCTTATTCCATTCCGTTGGATCCTAAGTACGTATCCATAAATTCTTGGCTTAGTTAAGGAAGCAGCAATTCGATCTTAAATTTACAATGTTCTATAAAATTTCTATTGTGTCAGTTTTTGATTAAATGTACAAATAAAAATATATTGTTATTCGCAATTCGTTCTCAAATTTACAATGTTCTATAAAATTTCTATTGTGTCAGTTTTTGATTAAATGTACAAATAATAAAAAACTTTTTTACAAAAAAATAGAACCGACTTCCAAAAAAGTGCAAAATAACTTTAATTTCGGAAGTCGGTGTTCCTGTTTTGTGTCTTCGTTTTTTGACACCGACTTCCGAAATTAAAGTTATTTTGCACTTTTTTGGAAGTCGGTTCTATTTTTTTGTAAAAAAGTTTTTTATTTTTCACTTTTTAGTTGTGGTTCCCCATTAAACTGTGTTAACAATTCATAGACATACGATAGCAGCAATCGCGGTTGATTTGCTGTCAATTTTTGAAGAGTTCCGTTGTCTGTCTCCGAAACCCATCAACAGATCTTTTTGAAATTTAAATGGGACCATTTCGGAATAAACCCCTTTCGAACAAAAAAAGAATTTTGCAAATCCGTCAATACATGACGGAGTTATGCCCGAACATACATAAAAAAAAAAAAAAAAAAAATACAAACATCCGAATTGATAACCTCCTCCTTTTTCGAAGTCGGTTAAAAATATATTGTTATTCTTTCGCAAATAAGACAAAATAACTATTCGAGCCGTGATTAAAATACTGGCCACTAAGCAAAGGCCTAACATTCACTAAAGCACACTAAAAAAAAACGCACACTCAAAGGCTATATATTTTTAAGCAACGCTGTGATTAGGGTACAGCGTTGCCAGCTAGTCACCAAGCGATGCGTCGTGTGACAAAATCAAAATCAAATCAAAATCAAAAGTCATTTATTCAAACTAGGCTGAGAACCAGCACTTTTTGAACGTCAAAGTTCTACATAAAGACAGTCCCCCAAAAAACGCCCGCCCGTCACCACTTCCTAGTGTTTTAGCTGTGAAGAAGAAGTGGCCAACAAACTCCCCAGCAACACATCTGTCTGTTAAGTTTTAAGAACTTGAATCTATATAATTTTATGCAACAATCTTAACATTATGTAAAACAGAAAAATAAATATTTGTCGTCTAAAATATAATCATAAAATTAAATAATCCGTCACTTGCCAGCTAGCACACTCAATCATGCCATTAAAAACAAACTCTAGCATAAACACTAAACCAAATTAAAGAAGCCTCCATACATAACTGGTGTGCCTGCTTACAAGAACAAAGATAGAAACTATCAAAGGGCTGTGATTCGAAGCCACAAGTGATGAACTACGGCCATCACACTAAAATGACATGACTGCTAATAGCCTCGCTTTAGCTCCAACAATAGACTGTGATAGACTGATTAGAAGTCTGTAGTAGAAATAATATTATAGCACAGGCTCGCAACTCAGAACCTATTATTGTTAGACCCATAAACGTTATTTTAAAAAAAAGGCTCACAAATCAGAACCTATTGTTAGACGCGTAAATGATATGTTACAGAAATTGGATGTGCGCTTCGCTGCAGTTTAGCGGTGTTCCAAGTATTGTTGTGAGGTTATAATGAATATTTTAGATTTGTTCTGGCTCTTAATATAAATGGATAGTAAAAAAAACTTTTTTCAAAAAAATAGAACCCACTTCCAAAAAAAACAAAAAGTGCAAAATAACTTTAATTTCGGAAGTCGGTGTCAAAAAACGAAGAAACAAAATCAGAAACACCGATTTTCGAAATTAAAGTTATTTTGCACTTTTGGTTTTTTTTGGAAGTCGGTTCTATTTTTTTGTAAAAAAAGTTTTTATTTTTCACTTTTTAGTTGTGTTTCTCTATTAAATAGTGTTAACAGTGCATATCTAGGCGATAGCAGTAATCGCGGTTGATTTGCTGTCATTTTTTGAAGAGTTCCGTTGTCTGTCGCCAAAACGCATCAACAGATCTAATGAAATTTAAATGGGACCATTTCGGAACAAACTCCTTTCGAACAAAAAATAATATTGGAAATCTCCCTAGTAGCATTTTCTGTTGGCATCAAGTGGCCAACAGTGGGGAATCCGTTGGGATATAGTTAGTTAGATTCCCTACATCAAACTTACAATGACCCAACGCAGTAAATTATTATCATTATACCAACCATTTACCAACGATGGGCCAAAGCTACTACTGCCTACCTTTACTTAAAAGCTGTTGGCGTTTTTGCAGTGCTTATAACGTAGACCCTACAAATATCAACTGCATTGGGCCAATGACTGCCCAATGCAGTTAAATATTACATTACGCCAAAGTTTTTACAAAACACTCCATATTTTCAAAATGGTTGCTCGGATGAAAATCTTTTCAAGAAAGAAATTGTTGCTCTACTCGAAAACCATGAGATAATGAAAAAAACTCGAAAAATTATTAAGAAAAAAAAAATATTGCAAAATTCTTCTAAGTGTCGGGCCGGATCATCAAAGGACTTAGTAAAATTTTCAGAGATTTTTTTTTAATAGATTTCTGCCCTTTTTATTGTAGCACCTTACTAACCTTGTCCATAGAAACCATTTAGGCTCTGAGAAGGATGGCCCTCCGACGCACCGTTCCCGAGTTATGGGCCTCCAAATTTTATTTTATATTTTACAAAACGATCCATATTTTCAAAATGGTTGCTCGGATGAAAATCTTTTCAAGAAAGAAATTGTTGCTCTACTCGAAAACCATGAGATAATGTAAAAAACTCGAGAAATTATTAAAAAAAAAAAAAAAATATTGTAAAATTTTTCTAAGTGTCGGCGATCATCAAAGGACTTAGTAAAATTTTCAGAGATTTTTTTTTAACAGATTTCTGCCCTTATTATTGCAGCACCTTACTAACCTTGTCCATAGAAACCATTTAGGCTCTGAGAAGCATGGCCCTCCGACGCACCGTTCCCGAGTTATGGGCCTCCAAATTTTATTTTATTTTTTACAAAACGATCCATATTTTCAAAATGGTTGCTCGGATGAAAATCTTTTCAAGAAAGAAATTGTTGCTCTATTCGAAAACCATGAGATAATGTGAAAAACTCGAAAAATGATTGAGAAAAAAAAATGATTGCAAAATTCTTCTAAGTGTTGGGCTGGATCATCAAAGGACTTAGTAAAATTTTCAGAGATTTTTTTTTACATATTTCTGCCCTTTTTATTGCAGCACCTTACTAACCATGTCCATAGAAACCATTTAGGCTCTGAGAAGCATGGCCCTCCGACGCACCGTTCTCGAGTTATGGGCCTCCAAATTTTATTTTATTTTTTACAAAACGATCCATATTTTCAAAATGGTTGCTCGGATGAAAATCTTTTAAGAAAGAAATTGTTGCTCTACTCGAAAACCATGAGATAATGTAAAAACTCGAGAAATTATTTAAGAAAAAAAATTTACTGCAAAATTTTTCTAAGTGTCGGCGATCATCAAAGGACTTAGTAAAATTTTCAGAGATTTTTTTTTAACAGATTTCTGCCCTTTTTATTGCAGCACCTTACTAACCTTGTTCATAGAAACCATTTGGGATCTGAGAAGCATGGCCCTCCGACGCACCGTTCCCGAGTTATGGGCCTACAAATTTTATTTTATATTTTACAAAACGATCCATATTTTCAAAATGGTTGCTCGGATGAAAATCTTTTCAAGAAAGAAATTGTTGCTCTACTCGAAAACCATGAGATAATGTAAAAAACTCGAGAAATTATTTAAAAAAAAAAAAAATTATTGTAAAATTTTTCTAAGTGTCGGCGATCATCAAAGGACTTAGTAAAATTTTCAGAGATTTTTTTTAACAGATTTCTGCCCTTATTATTGCAGCACCTTACTAACCTTGTCCATAGAAACCATTTAGGCTCTGAGAAGCATGGCCCTCCGACGCACCGTTCCCGAGTTATGGGCCTCCAAATTTTATTTTATTTTTTACAAAACGATCCATATTTTCAAAATGGTTGCTCGGATGAAAATCTTTTAAGAAAGAAATTGTTGCTCTACTCGAAAACCATGAGATAATGTAAAAACTCGAGAAATTATTTAAGAAAAAAAATTTACTGCAAAATTTTTCTAAGTGTCGGCGATCATCAAAGGACTTGGTAAAATTTTCAGAGATTTTTTTTTAACAGATTTCTGCCCTTTTTATTGCAGCACCTTACTAACCTTGTTCATAGAAACCATTTGGGATCTGAGAAGCATGGCCCTCCGACGCACCGTTCCCGAGTTATGGGCCTACAAATTTTATTTTATATTTTACAAAACGATCCATATTTTCAAAATGGTTGCTCGGATGAAAATCTTTTCAAGAAAGAAATTGTTGCTCTACTCGAAAACCATGAGATAATGTAAAAAACTCGAGAAATTATTTAAAAAAAAAAAAAATTATTGTAAAATTTTTCTAAGTGTCGGCGATCATCAAAGGACTTAGTAAAATTTTCAGAGATTTTTTTTAACAGATTTCTGCCCTTATTATTGCAGCACCTTACTAACCTTGTCCATAGAAACCATTTAAGCTCTGAGAAGCATGGCCCTCCGACGCACCGTTCCCGAGTTATGGGCCTCCAAATTTTATTTTATTTTTTACAAAACGATCCATATTTTCAAAATGGTTGCTCGGATGAAAATCTTTTCAAGAAAGAAATTGTTGCTCTATTCGAAAACCATGAGATAATGTGAAAAACTCGAAAAATGATTGAGAAAAAAAAATGATTGCAAAATTCTTCTAAGTGTCGGCGATCATCAAAGGACTTAGTAAAATTTTCAGAGATTTTTTTTTAACAGATTTCTGCCCTTTTTATTGCAGCACCTTACTAACCTTGTTCATAGAAACCATTTGGGATCTGAGAAGCATGGCCCTCCGACGCACCGTTCCCGAGTTATGGGCCTCCAAATTTTATTTTATATTTTACAAAACGATCCATATTTTCAAAATGGTTGCTCGGATGAAAATCTTTTCAAGAAAGAAATTGTTGCTCTACTCGAAAACCATGAGATAATGTAAAAAACTCGAGAAATTATTTAAAAAAAAAAAAAATTATTGTAAATTTTTTCTAAGTGTCGGCGATCATCAAAGGACAGTAAAATTTTCAGAGATTTTTTTTTAACAGATTTCTGCCCTTTTTATTGCAGCACCTTACTAACCTTGTTCATAGAAACCATTTGGGATCTGAGAAGCATGGCCCTCCGACGCACCGTTCTCGAGTTATGGGCCTCCAAATTTTATTTTATTTTTTACAAAACGATCCATATTTTCAAAATGGTTGCTCGGATGAAAATCTTTTAAGAAAGAAATTGTTGCTATACTCGAAAACCATGAGATAATGTATAAACTCCAGAAATTATTTAAGAAAAAAAATTTATTGTAAAATTTTTCTAAGTGTGCGCGATCATCAAAGGACTTAGTAAAATTTTCAGTTTTTTTTTTAACAGATTTCTGCCCTTTTTATTGCAGCACCTTACTAACCTTGTCCATAGAAACCATTTAGGCTCTGTGAAGCATGGCCCTCCGACGCACCGTTCCCGACTTATGGGCCTCCAAATTTTATTTTATTTTTTACAAAACGATCCATATTTTCAAAATGGTTGCTCGGATGAAAATCTTTTGAGAAATAAATTGTTGCTCTACTCGAAAACCATGAAATAATGTAAAAAACTCGAGAAGTTATTGAGAAAAAAAAAAAATGATTGCAAAATTCTTCTAAGTGTCGGGCCGGATCATTAAAATTTTCAGAGATTTTTTTTAACAGATTTCGGCCTGTTTTATTGGAGCACCTTATTAACCTTGTCCGTAGAAACCATTTAGGCTCTGAGAAGCATGGCCCTCCGACGCACCGTTCCCGAGTTATAGGCCTCCAAATTTTATTTTACTTTTTACAAAACGCTCCATATTTTCAAAATAGTTGCTCGGATGAAAATCTTTTCAAGGAAGAAATTGTTGCTCTAGTCGAAAACCATGAGATGATGTAAAAATCTCGAGAAATTATTGAGAAAAAATTGAGTAATTGGAGGGTCGTCCCAAATAATACAGTTACAATTTTGAGCTCTCATATAATTAATTTAATAAAATATTAAAAACAACTTTTAAATGCAAGAAACATAATAAAGTAGTACATTAACCTCTGGTGCACTCAGTCAGTTTATCAAATCTCCTTGACACCACTTCTCTACACTGCAAGCACTGTTCTTTGCTGAAATGGACCTGTACTCCAAATCGTCAAGCACTGTGGAGGAGCTGTCTCCTACATTTGCTTCAAGAATGTCACAATATGAGGAAGACTTGAAGAATGCCAGTGGTGAAGCTTCACATAAGACTATTGCCAGCCTATCCAAGGACTTCACTGAGTTGAAGACCCTAGTTTGGAAAACATTGAGTTCACTGAAATCCCAGATGGAGTTGCTTGTGTTTGGCTGGATAGGCACGAAATGACAACCCGTGCTAAGGTTTGCATGGCCTGAGTGAGGACAAGGGAGCAGATCTAAGCAATGGTTTCCTGAAGGTTTTGTCGGAGCGTCTGGAAATGGCCAACGTCGCCTCTAAAGATATAACAGCCTGTCACCGCCTTGGAAGCAACACCAGCAAAACCTCGTCCCCTCTTAGTTAGATTTGAAAGCCGCATCGTAAGGAATGAGGTGTGGCGAAATAACAACCAAGCTAAAAGGCTCTGGTTTAATGCTTTCTGAGTTCCTGACTAAGCTCAGACACGATATTTTTATGAATGCTCGGAAGTACTTCGGAATACATAAGTGTTGGACGTCTGAGGGGAAGATTGTCATCCAGGTTTCCGAAAAATCGCGACGGAAGATTGAGTTTGCTTCGGAATATCAAGAACTTGTTGCTCAGTTTCCCGTTGCTGAGCCCTCAGCCGTAACTTCGAAGCCAGTGCCCGATAAGAGAATTTGCTAGACAGTAAAGTGATGAGTCTTCGTTGCGGGTCTTCCATTTTTCTGAGTATATAATATACTAGGTACTTATCATTTTTATGTTTTATGTCGTTCATGTGTCGGTCATTCAATTTTTTTAGTTTTTTGTTTTGATTTGATTTTTTACTTATGTTATTATTGTCATTTGACATTTAGACCGTTCGGTGTTACTCAAAGTTTTCGTTCGGAAACATACTAACGTGTATTTATTTTGTTTGGACTACAGGCTTTTTATCTTTTAATTATAAAACTAATGTAGCCGGCGAGTGCATCGAGGTTTGAGTGCTGAAATTATTTTTTTCTTGTTTATTGTTAGATTACTTAAATTTTTTTTAAATTATTTATTTATTTTTATTGTTATTTGTATTTAGTTAAAATGGAAATGGACTGGTCACATGATGAGATCAACAACAGGAAAGTGGACTAAGAAAGTAACAGAATGCTACCATGACCTCATTTACCTTTCCTATAAAATTTGACTTCCTCAACGCAAGGCCAAATTTCTCTTTCTTCGCAGTTTTAAAAACGTTGATTTGGAGCGTTTGAGGGCTGATGCGGGTGGGATTGACTGGTCTTCTGTGTTCACCGGCAAGAATATGGACTCTATGGTGTCAGTTTTCAGCAGTACTATATTGAATTTGTATGATGCACCCCTTAAAAAGGTAAGAGTCAAACACCTTCCTGCACCATGGCTTTCCCCAGCTATAAAAAACCTGATGGCGAAACGTGATAAGGCCAAGCGTTTATACAGGAATCGGGCTACTGAGGAAAACTGAGACCTTTATAAGAAGATGCGAAATCGCTGCAGTTGTTTGTGTAGGAATGCCAAAAGGCATCACATTCACAACTCAATTGAAAACTTCAACCCGACACAAGTATAGCAATTTTTAAAGACTATTGGTATTGGCAAAGCCTCTAGCAAGAGTACTTCTGATAAAATGGACCTCAATGCACTTAATGCGCACTTTTCTACATCACCAATTATACTCGATATCGATGTTAAATCTTCGACTCTCAGTGATCTTTCCAATCTTCCTTTACCAGCAAATACTTCTTTCACTTTCCACCAAATTACTGAGCTAGATATTAAGAAATGTTTTCAATCCATCTCCATTAAGGCGTTAGGTGACTATGGTCTTCAGTTCCAAATGTTCCTACCTATTTTGAGTGAAATAGTTCCTGTTGTAACTCACATAGTAATTTTTTCTCTTTTCACTAACACGTTTCCTTCTGCTTAGAAGAAGGCTCACGTCTTACCACTTCCTAAAGTTTCAAATCCCTCTTCTCCATCTCAGTTCCGTCCAATATCCATCCTCCCAATCCTTTCCAAAGTTCTCGAGAGCGTTGTTCAGAAGCAACTGTCTTGTTATCTATCCTCTAATGGCATGCTGAGTCCTTACCTCTGGTTTCAGACCTGGCCATAGCACTGTGACAACTCTTGTCAAAATAACTGACGATATAAGACTGGCTATGGAAAACAAATGCTTGACAGTGTTGGTTTTACTGGACTTCAGCAGTGCCTTTAATTCAGTTTACTTTGACATTCTCTTAGGAATCCTTTCCTCCCTTAATGTCTCTGCGCCAGTAATTGAGTGTTTCAAATCTTATCTTCGAGGCCGCTCGCAGTATGTTCGGTCTGATGAGGATTTCTCTGAATGGTGTGATTTGGCTGCGGTTGTACCTTAGGGTGGCGTCCTCTCTCCTCTTCTTTTCTCAGTTTTTATAAACGCTATCACTGAGGTCTTTACTTCTAACTATCATCTCTATGCAGACGACTTGCAGTTATACCGTCACTTTAGAATGGGTTAACTCGCTGGCGCTGTGGATGCCATCAATGATGACCTTGAAAATATCAACAAGTTGGCTAAATCCTTTGGACTCTTACTGAACCCAACTAAGTCGCAAGCTACATGCTCAGCCTTTTAGATCATCAGTCTCGCCCGCCAGTAGTGTATGATTCGGTGCCCATATTGTACACGTAAAGCGCTAAAAACCTAGGCGTCCATATAGACACTAACTTCTCTTGGGAGGTTCATAATGCTGACGTTAGTAAGAGGGTTTTCTACTCTTTTCAGTCTCTTAAACGTCTCCAAAAATTCTTATTATTCTTCCATTTCACACTAAGGTCACTCTTGCACAATTTCTTCTCCTACCGCTAATACATTATGCGGATGTCTGTTTTCTAGATGCAACGGAGGTACTCCTTAACAAACTCGAGCGGCTGCAGAACTTATGCATCCTTTTCATTTTTGGCCTCCGCAAGTACGACCATGTGTCGAAGTTTCGGACCAGATTGAGGTGGCTGCCAATTTGGCATCGCCGAGATACCCTTATCCTATCTCTTCTCTATACTATCCTGCATAATCCTAATTCTTCTCAATACCTTCGTGAACGGTTTGAGTACTTCGTTCCGAGGGGTAAACCCTATCGCACTGCCAATTCTCTTCTCCTTCATATTCTGCGTCACACTTCCAGCCGCTATAATGGCTCCTTTTCTGTTACTGCATTGCGTCTCTGGAACTCTCTCTCACACTCCCTACGCGACAGTCCTTCTCTAGATGTCTTCAAGAAGAAAATAAAAAAGCACTTCCTTTCAAATTGACATAATATTAGTATTATATTGGTATTAATATGTATAATATATATTTAGAATTATTTATGTAGGTTTATAAGTATTGTACACTGGATCCTACCCTCAACAGTGATCTCTCTCTATCACTCAAAGGTTTGCTGGGAGAAAACTCAACATTGAGTTAAGCTCGCCTTTGTACATGAATTGTGTAACCATATGTAATATGTAAAATTTTTGTGTACAATAAAGAATTAAGAAAAAAAAAAAATTGCAAAAATATTTCCAAGTGCTCTTCAAAGGATTTAGACAAATTTTCGGAGTTTTTTTTGACGTGACAACGTCTTATAAATTGGTTTGCCGGGTGACACTTCAAGAAACTGCGTTACGCTCCGCTCACGTTATGCGCTCACAATGAGAGCGAGTGAGAGGCACGCGTCCCTTCCACTCGGGCATGGTTAGCCCGCCTAAGAGCGAGAGAGACAGACATAAAAAGTGAAAGGCACGCGTCCCTTCCACTCGAGCACAGTTAGCCCGCCTAAGAGCGAGAGAGACAGAGCGAGAGAGAGAGAGTGAGAGTATACGAATGAATGAATATTCACATTAAAATTATTTTACCACTCAAAGTCGTTGTCACGTAAAACTTTCGCCCGTATACCGACTTTACAGGCAACCAATTTTTTTTAACTGATTTCAGCCATTTTTATTGTAGCACTTTATTAACCTTGTCCATAGAAACCATTTAATTTAAGGTCTGAGAAGCATGGCCCTCCGACGCACCGTTTCCGAATTACGGGCCTCCAAATTTTATTTTATTTTTTAGAAAATAAATTAAAGTTTGGAGGAAACAGTAAGAAAAAAGGAGTCTAAACCACCACATCTAGTGGAAAATCCACTGAGTTGGCAACACTGTGATGTGATAACACTTTTAAAATGGCGTCGTTTCACGTTTGGTTTCACTTATCGGCAATAGCCGGTAAATTATTGTAAGTGTTAATTTAAATAACACTTATTTATATCAGCGAAAAATATGTAATAATAATAAAATATGCCTAAAAATGATCTAAATCACTAGATATACACAAATCAGAAAGACAAAAAAAAAAACGAACTAACTGATGACTAGGCAGCATGGTCTCTGACCGTAGTCTGTTCCACAAGAAACAAAAGCCAAAAAAGTGACAGACGTCAAGACGAGACAGTTATTTTTTTCTTTCGGAATGGTAGTTTTTGCTAGAAATAATGTTCCAACTATATAAAAATACTTAATAGATACTAATATCCGTTTAGTGTGTATAAAGTGCATTTTTTTGTGTAACACGAGTTCAAAAAGCTTGTGAGAATTGAACCTTTGTGGTATGGATAAAAATAGAAGGAAATGTTTAAGTGTGACTGTTCACCAGCCAAACAAAACGAAAAACTGTTCCGCTTTCCTAAAACCCGGAGTTTGAAACCTTCGTATTCTGAGGCTACTGCAAACAGATTGTAAATAAATCATTGTATATGAACATAATATGCAACTTGGAGAGACTGTGGTGAGTGCCCTCAGAGATGTTATTGTTAGGTGACCTTAAAAAGGGCTGTTGTACATGGCTCTGAAGAGAGCTGTTTGGATTTACCATTGTGGTGAAAGGAATGATCAGCTAGACTCTGCGTTACCAGCTGCTAGCCATCCAGGGTGTGCAGGGCGTTTGTAATGGCAAAACGATATAGTTAACACCACTCGGGAAGGCTCCTTTAATGCACCCCTGAAAACCATGGGAAGACCAATACCACCCAGCTCCTGACTTCTTAGAACCCAGGGAACACCTGCCACCTGGACGTGAACTGCAGTGGCCTATATGGAAATCACTCAATGGGTTGCAAATTTAGGTAGGCCGCTGCAAATACAACTTGGTAAAATTCATAGACTGGTCTGATACCCAATGTGAGTGCGGTGCCCCTGTCCAGACCATGAATCACCTACTGGGTATCATCAACGACAACAACAGCCCCGGTATCTGCACACCTTAATAATAAATGATTATTTTACAGATCGACTCTAAAGTCAGACAAAAATGTAAAAAGGCTGAAAGTAGATCGGAATTGGCTTCAACCGTTATAGGAGTAGAAACCAAAAAATGGACAAGGAAGTTCGTCCTTTTCAAATTGACAGTGATGGCCATCTGCTGCCAAAAATAATTTTACCACAAGTATGTATATCTACACCTAGTTCATCACCAAATCTTATACAAGATTTTAATGTTGGTAAGTAACAAAGTTTGTCACTTGTAAGAAAATATAAGATTTCAAAATATTTGTCAGCTAACTTTTACTATGGGACCAACCTCAAAATAAATAAAATCTATGCATATAATATTTAATATTATTTATTTATTTAATCAGACAATTAAGTTATTATTTCAGTAACAATAAGTATTCACAAAATTATTACAATACATAGAAATATAAAAACTTAAAACTTATCAGCCCGGGATTGAGTCTGACAATTACTTGACCATTTTTTACCCGCAATTTTGAGGTTGATTCTTTAGCAAAAATTGCTTGTGTTGGTAGGTTATGTCACCCCCTAATATAAAATACGACAATCCTACATCTTACTAATATTATAAATGTGAATGTTTGTATGTTTGCCTGTCAATCACACAATAACGGCTGAAGGGATTTGAATGAAATTTTGCACACGGGTAGGTCACAGCCTTTTTATTTTTGAAGTTATAATAATAATAATAATAATAATATCGAATAACTACCGGAAATATATTGTGAAGGACGGTACGGTTGACATCTGTCGGGCATGCCACCGACCCGGGGAATCAATCCGACACATTATTTCTGGTTGTTCTCGTCTAGCTAACGGAGACTATTTGCATAGACACAACCTTGTAGCCAGGATTATCCATCAGCAACTTGCTCTTAAATACAATCTTGTGGAATCTGAAGTACCGTACTATAGGTATGAGCCCGACCCAGTTCTCGAAAATGGCAATATCACGTTGTATTGGGATCGATCTATCATCACTGATAGGACTATTGTTGCCAATAAGCCTGACATAGTGGTGATAGATCGACAAGAGCGTCGCACAATGATTGTTGATATAGCTGTCCCTCATGACGAGAACCTCGTGAAGGCTGAGAAAGATAAAAAAACAAAGTATCTTGATCTGGCTCGCGAGGTTGTTGACATGTGGGAGGTGGATACAGCAGTCATTGTGCCGATAGTCGTGACGGCCAATGCCTTAATAGCCAAGAGCCTCGACGAACACCTAAGGAGGCTCTCGTTGGGCAGCTGGATCAAGGGCTTGATCCAGAAGGCAGTACTCCTGGACACGGCGCGCATAGTTAGGAGGTTCCTCTCCCAGGAGCCCTGACCACCGGTAGCTTGGACCCTATCCCGATACCGGTGGGATACTATTTTTTATATTTTTAAATGTTTTTATATTTTGATATTTTAATATTTAAAAATGTAAATTGTATGTTTAAACTATAAAATAAATGGAATAATAATATGATTATATTATATAATATTGATATGGATATCGTGTAGGTTTTCGGGGGCGCCGATTGCAAATCTGACAGTCATTTTAAAATCAAAGATGGCGGATGTCACTTTTTCTCAAACATTCGATATGGGTATCGTTTAATAGGTTTTTGGGAGTGCCGATTACAAATCTGACACTTATTTTGAAATCAAAGATGGCGGATGCAACTTTTACTCAAACATTCGATATGGGTATCGTTTAATAGGTTTTTGGGAGTGCCGATTACAAATCTGACACTTATTTTGAAATCAAAGATGGCGGATGCAACTTTTTCTCAAACATTCGATATGGGTATCGTTTAATAGGTTTTTGGGAGTGCCGATTACAAATCTGACACTTATTTTGAAATCAAAGATGGCGGATGCAACTTTTACTCAAACATTCGATATGGGTATCGTTTAATAGGTTTTTGGGAGTGCCGATTACAAATCTGACACTTATTTTGAAATCAAAGATGGCGGATGCAACTTTTACTCAAACATTCGATATGGGTATCGTTTAATAGGTTTTTGGGGTTGCTGATTGCAAATTAGACATTCATTTTAAAATCCAAGATGGCGGATGCAACTTTCTCTCTAAAATATGATATGGGTATCGTGTAATAGGTTTTTGGGGGTGCTGATTGCGAATTAGACATTCATTTTAAAATCCAAGATGGCGGATGCAACTTTTTCTCAAAGATTCGATATGGGTATCGTGTAATAGGTTTTTGGGGGTGCCGATTGCAAATCTGACATTCATTTTAGAATCCACGATGGTGGATCATTGTTTTTCTTAAAATTGTGAATTTATTTTACTTTAAATCTATCAAAAGAAACAGTAGTAGGCATACTGTTTTTGAAGTTATACTTCTTTAGGTACGTTAGGGCAAAATGATGAGAGTAAATTTTTACGATGCTCGCGCACACCGTCACAAAAACCTACAGCCTGAAGTTAGCTAGAACCGACACCGTTAAGTTAGCTATGGTCTGTGGTTCATGAAGAATGATTGTTTTCGTTTTGTAAACTTTGTAACAGTTTGGTTTTTTATCTGGTTTTGCCAAAGAAGTATAACTTCTTACGTGCGTACATAAGTACACACACACTTTTTTATATTGTTTTGGAATCTTCTATCTAGGAAATGTATTACTTTATTATTATTATTATTTTAGATGTCATTGCCCAATGTCTTGGACACGCAATGGAGGACCTGAAGCAAACTCAAAATGATATTTTACTGAGAATATCACTCTCCTTCAACACATGTGTCTAGTGCAGCCACTTTGCTGGTAGATATAGACATACCATTAAAATCACTTGACGATATTAGATAAATAGAAAATTGGCTTGAAGATGAAGAACACAAAGAACAATTGGTAAGTACAATATTCTGATAGAAATATACAAGCTTTACAAGCAAGCAAGACCACTGGACGTACTGATGATATACTATGTAGTTATAATACTACTATTATATGAAATTTAATAGATGAACGAGTATACATACATTGTTTTACGTTTATTTATGATTGCTTATTGACTATGAGCCGATAAATGTTTTGGCCTATGTTGGTGGCAAAGGAACTGCCACAATTACCAGAAGAAATCTGGAACGGGTTTTCAGCAACTCTCTGGCAATTCACTGCAACTGGACTGGATAAAATAATAAGTTTAGTTTGAAAAATTTACAATTATTGTCAAAAGTCATTGTAAGTAGGTATGACTATGAAAATTACAGATAATATTAGATATATTTATGTAACCATATTAGATTCATTTATTTATGGAGAAGCTCGTGGCTTAAGTAATAACAGCTGCACGGGCCGATCCATCAGTTTAAGCTACGTTTGCCGGGATTCATAGATGGGTGACCATCTTTACATACTGAGACTCCTCCGTGCCTCGGAAAGCACGTTAAGCTGTTGGTCCCGGCTATCAATCGTGGATCTTTAACAGTCGTTACGGGTCGTCAGAAGCCCGAAAGTGACAACCAGTCTTATCAAGGGGTATCGTATTACCCAGTAATATTATTTGTGGTTTATTATTACTTTATCGATTGTGTTATTCTAAATGAAATGCTAAAGTACTGCTTCGTAATATTTACAGTTGCAGTGTGAAGAAACAAGTTGGCAGAGACAGCAACTGATGCTGGAATCACAGGTGTCATAACAAACTGGTTTAGATTTGCTAGAGATCGAGATGACGGAAGAGATAACAGAAGAATATGATGAAGCTAATAACAGCAGCTCTACACGACAATATTCTGGACTATCTGCAAGAACAAAGAGGCGTCATCAAAATGCAATAAAAACTGAATTAAGAGGTAAATTAAGGATCAACGATAAAAGTAATGTTACTAGTAATAATGCAGGTACTAATTCATCATTTATTAATGAACATCATAATAATTGTATATCAGAAAATTATACTGATGATTTTAATGCCGAGGAAATCACTTTCACGCGTAATATATCTACTGGTAAAATTGAAAATGCTGATTTTAAGGATACTGATCTTACCTGTTTGATCTATAATTAAGGAGGTGGTAATTTGGAGGTAAAATTAAACACTGCACCCGCGGGTTTTAATGACTTAGCGTCATATTAACAAATGGCAAACACAAATGACTCATTGTCCTCAAAATTAGGTAGAACTAAATGATGCCCTAAAAATCTAGAAAAAATATATGTTTAAGTGTCAAATAGGTACTAATTTTTTAAAGGCGAATTGAAATTTTGGAGCCCTTACGTGGAGATTCTAAATGTGGGTAGTCATCTTGACATCAGAATGACTGCCCAATTTTTGATTTCATTTTCTCAGTTATTAATTAGGTACCAATTATTTAAACAAACGTATCAAATAGTAGCAAATAGGCATTAGATTTTAGTAATATTTTAAAGCTGATCGGTCATTTTGGCCAGTCATTCTGATGTTCACAAGTGTCGTTAGTCACGTTTTGGTCTGTATTAGTGTCAGCCACTATTTATTTTTCTAATAAAAAAAATTCTATGAATGTATGATTTTCTGCATTTTGTAATTAAACGCAAAAATAGCATTTTTTTCTTTATACGAGTAAGTTTTTTGTAAAGTGTCATTCTTATAATTGTGCTGTATTCGTTTCTGTTTCATTTAAAAAATACGACTATTTTGAATTTCAAAGTGACGTTTGTCAGTCACGTTTTGGTCTGTATTAGTGTCAACCACAATTTATTTTTCTAATAAAAAAGTTTCTATGAATGTATAATTTTCTGCATTTTGTAATTAAACGCAAAAATAGCATTTTTTTTTTATTTATATGTTTATTTTTGTAAAGTTCCTATGTTATGATTGTATTGAATTCGTAATGTTTCATTTAAAAATACGATTATTCTGAAATCCAAAGTAACGTTAGTCAGTTTTGGTCTGTATTAGTGTCAGCCACAATTTATTTTTCTAATAAAAAAGTTTTTACGAATGTAAGGTTTTCCATTTCAACACATCCCAATATTTTTTTTTCATGTACAAATACAAACACAAATTACGACTACTATTACAAATTAGTTATAAAACATGCATCGAGAAAGATCTGTAGTTCAAAAACACTTCATCACGAGTTCATTTTGCATGAAGTGTCAGTCACATTTACATTTGTTTAAATAAACCTTAACTTTTTTAACCTCTCAAGCCCGGGACGTGTCACGTTTCAGCATATGTCAGTCCCCGTTGACAGGCGGCCATCGTGTAACTACAGACTTGGTCAGGTTCCGTGTGTATGAACCTTGTTACAGGTCTAAAGACCTTGGCTAATAGTGATAATAGCGGTTTAAAACGCGTGAATCGGGTTTTTGGCAAGGCAAACTAGCGGCACACATGAGAGCCACCGGGGTTATAAAGTACACATTTATTACCACGGAGGTTTAATTAAAGGATATTTATACAAAATTACTGAAATTAGTACTATAAAAATAGTGGAATTCGTAAAACAATGCAAAATAAAACTCAAATCGTGTCAAATGTAGAGTTATTCACATATGGCATTACCCTAACATATTTTTTGGAACAGTGGTGGCCCAGTGGTGACTGTCGCGACTTACAAGTTGTAGGTTGTGAGTTCAAACCCAGGCAGGCGCTTTACTTTATGTAAATTATTTCATCACTACTGCTCTCAAATGGTGAAGGATAACATCGTGAGGAAACTGGCAAGTCCTAGTACCAAAAATTTGAAGATATGTGACATCCATCAATCTGCATTGGGCCCGCGTGGTGGATTACGGTCCACACCCTCTCACAGAGAGGAAGCCTGTGTTCTAGCAGTGGGGACATTAAAATGCTGATGATGATGATTTTTTAATTCTAATTATATTTGTACCACAGCTGTAATTCTAAAATACTACACTTAAGGCTAGCTTCACAGCTATCCGGGAGACCCGTACGGGCCGCCTGTAAGGCATCCCAGAACGGAGACTTACGTAGGCGCTAGAACATCGTTTCACAGCGACGCGGATTGGTCCGTATGCGACCCGCTCCGCGTCGCTGTGAAACAATGATGTCTCCGTTCCGGGTGCCAGTACGGGCGGCCCGTACGGGTCTCCCGGACAGCTGTGAAACCAGCCTAACCAAACCCTAACCATTTGTCAACTGTAGGCTCTACAATGGCCCCCCCCAGGCCCAGTTGTTGGCCCCCCCCAGGCCCAGTTGTTGGCCCCCCCCAGGCCCAATTGTTGGCCCCTTTTTGGCCATTTTTTGTGGGCCCTTTGATGTAGGCCCTACCTCTATTAGATGGCCAAATCTAACAGTTGGCCAACCCACGAAGTGCACGTGGCCCAACTGAATGCCCACAATAAATGCTATTAGGGCTGTTCATAAATGGTGTAGTTATGCCCGAACATTATAAAAAAAAATGCAAACATCCAAATTGATTACCTCCTCCTTTTGGAAGTCGGTTAAAAAGGGCCGCGCATTTAAACATTTTGGTAAAAAAAAATGGGATTAATTTTCCACATAATAACCAAAACAAAGTAAGGCTTTGAAGTTCCCACTGTTTAAACACACGCCCTTTGCAAATAGGACACAGAATTTAATTTTACAAAAGAAGTTAACTTCACACGTACAACTAAAATCATACACATGCTAACAGACTTTGACACGGTAAAACGAAAAAATACCAGACACGTGCGTGTTGGACTTCACACAGGGAGGTTAGGAAAACCAAATGTATTTTTGACTATATCTTTGACTTTGGGTCAACAAGATGCTTATGCTGTGAAAATTTGAAAACTGTAGCTCCAACCGTTTGGCTGTAAAACCTGTGTGACAGACGACGGACAGACAGACAGACGGACACGTGAGTGACAGCAATAGGGCTCCGTTCGGACCGTTCGGGTACGGAACCATAAAAAAAAATTCATTCAAATTAACTAAGAGAAAATTCAAATTTATGTCAACTTGTTACGGCTTGAAAGAAGACTGGCTAAAATCATCATACTTACAGTCGAACAAGCTTTTTAGTATACTGTCATCTGACTTGCCACTAATTTTTTTACAATAGTGTATGTATTTAAGTTGCTTACTACTACTAACTACATTTGTATTAAAAAAGCAGAATAAGATAAATAGCACACAATTTCACTAATATTATGCAAGTCTGAACGAAATTTTTAAATTTCAAACGAACAAAGCCACTGGCAGGAGCCAGGTACTGTCTACAAAAAGAGAAGAAGAAAGATGAATGCCTGAATACCAAATAGATTATTTGAGTGTACCTATTTATAGTTCACTTCGTTCAAGTTCGCAGTATGTTCTAAGATGATAGCTTCGTAAGATTGAAAAATAGATTCGTGTGAGACATAAGTGAGATTAAGAAGTGTGATAGTGAGTAGAATATAATGTTATTTAGTATAGCGTGGAACGTAGAACGATGATATCGATAGTAGATACTAAAGCTTTTTATAGGCGAGCTCGTGGCTAAATAAAAACAGCCGCAGGCAGTCGATCTTCAAAGTTAAGCAATACTTGCCGAGGTCTATCTGTGGATGGGTGTCCATTCATTATTTACCGAGACTCCTCCGTGCCCCGGGAAGCACGTGAAGCTGTTGATATCGGCTGTCATTTATAGATCTTTGACATTCGTTACAAATTGTCAGAAACCAGAAAAACCTGACAACAGTTTTGCCAAGGGGTTTTTTTTTTAGGGGGGTGGGAAATCATCTGATGACTTCTCCCGCTCTAGGGTGGAGCGGAAGGGCGTGTCAGACTCTTACTGACTAAAACCCACCCCTGTTCCTCCCTGCCCTACGCGCCCGGGGGCGAGGTAACTCTTTCGAATTTATCCTCAACCCCCGGGCAGGCATTGGCCGTGGCAGGCCCCGTCCTTTGCTGACAACTCTTTGAGGCGCGCGTGGAACACTATACGCCGTCGACTCTCGGGCCTGGTGCTGATCGGACGGCGAGTTACCCACTACTCGCCGTCCGCAGGCCCGGGTCTAAGGTGGCCGGAGATCGTCTCGCAGCCCCTGGCGTCTCCTGCGGCGGCTGCTGCTGAGGGCGCTAGGGCGACTCTGCCGTTGTTGAGTCTCCCTAACGTGTGCTGCCTCTCTCTTCGCTAGCATTACTGCTTCGCAGAAGGAGGAGACGGCTCCCCATTCCCTCTCGCTCCGTACCATGGCCTGAACCAGGGCACGGCGCGAAAGGTCGCTGCCGCCTATCGCATCCACGAGAACACGGCGGTGTTCTGCCCAAGCGGGGCAAACCTCCACCGTATGCTCCACCGTGTCCTCTAGGCGATCCTCGCAGTGGAAACCCTCAGGGGTCACCTGACCTGCCAAGGGGTACAGTGTTACCCAGTTACTGAGCTGAATCATAGGTTTTATTTAACCTTGACAAAAAAAAATCGTTAATAGAGTTATTTTAATTGAAAAATAGGTAACATTTAACAAGTACATATGACAAAAAGATTTTTTTCGTTTTATCGTCAAATCCAAAATGAATTAATAATAATTTATGCAAAATAATTTCGGTTTAGCTCCGTTTCTAAATTATCTGTGGCAGCACATCCTATGTAAATTAGCAGCACATCATCACATCGTGAAGGAATGTTTGTAGATTTAATTGGCATCTTTAAGATATTTTAAATTGTGTTTTTGATGAGTTTAGATAAAGTAGCGTATAACACTGCTCGTTCGTGTGATGCCTACTTTTAGAAACTTCGCCTGCAGTTCAGTTTGTTAAATCACACAGATGTTTTAATAACCTTAGTTATGTGACGGTATCTTAAACTAAGGCACAGAGGCTCATAGGCGTGAGCCGTAAATTAAAGTGAGTTTTTTTTTGTGGAGAGACAAGTTTTCTTTTGCGAACAAAAATGTTGTAGATTATTACTGATATTATTTCCCCATATAGGACGAAGAAAATATATTTCTTACAATTTCTATGTACTATGTGGCTGTGTGAAAGAGGATATCGGTAAAAAGGGGATGACTACAGAGATGACGACTAATAGAGGAGTATGGAAGAAAAAGACATGTTGCGCCGACCCCAAATAAATTGAGATAAGGGCAGGAGAATGATAATGATTCCATGTACTATTTGACAAATACAGTGAAGGCGAGCCAAAGTATTTTAAAAGAAAAATATAATATGACGCTCAAATCTTTGCAAATAGACAATGACCCTTAAACATTTTCAACTAGTAAAGAAAGAAGTAAGAAAGAAAATATATTTTTACTTGTACCTCACACAAGAACTTAGTAACAACGAATACAAATCAAAACATACCTTATACATTATATATATAATACCTTTCATATTTATTAGTCCACCACGCGCCACTCAATGAACTTAAATTAAATAAACACTAAAAATTAGTCATGAGTAGAACATTTATTTATTTATTTAAACTTCATGTACAATAGTGGTACATAGGCGGCCTTAATGCAACAAGGTATTCTCTACCAGTCAACCTTTGGGTTACATAAACAACTCTGTGGTAGGGGTACAAACAAATGTTTAACATTAACAAATAGAACAAAATTTAAAATATAAAAATACTGGACCGATAATAAAATACATATATATTCTAATAATATACTAATAAATATTTTAATAAATACCAAATAATACAGAACATTCAACGGTCCATCTTAAAATATTACCACTTTTATAATTCAACAGACAATTTCTGTACAACATTAATAGGAAAATCGCAGCAAAATGTATCAGTCGTTAAAAAATTCATAAGCTCCTGAATATTCTATGAATATTGCATAGCCATTTCATGCAGCAATAAAGTTTATTTGATATGACATTTAGGTACGCTGAGGTAGACATGTATTTTATGCATAATGCTACAAAAATCTTGATACGACGAAAATCGCAACGAGTGAATTGAGTGATAAGCATCTACGGTTGAATAAGTTTAGTCAGTGTTGTAAAAAAATGTACTGAAAATTGAAAGGTGCCAATAAGCAAGTATCGATTGACATGAAACATTTTCAATCGTGTAAGTTTTGTCTAAATTGTAACGAACATTTTCAGTGCTTCGTAAAAATAATATTCATACTTGTATGGATGAGAGGAGCTCGTGGCTAAAGTAATAACAGCCGCACGGGCCGATCCATCAGGTTAATCTACGCTAGCCGGGGTTGGTCCATAGATGGGTACCATCTTTACATCCGAGACTCCTCCGTGCCTCGGAAAGCACGTTAAGCCGTTGGTCCCGGCTGTCAATCGTGGATATTTGACAGTCGTTACGGGTTGTCAGAAGCCCGAAAGTCTGATAACCAGTCTTACCAACGGATATCGTATTACCCAGTAACTGAGTTGTGGAGGTCAGATAGGCAGTCGCTCTGTGTAAAATACTAGTATTCAGCTGCATCCCGTTAGGCTGGAAGCCGACCCAAAAATAGTTAGGAAAAGGCTAGGCAGATTGATATAGCTTTTATACAAGGTGTTCTTTCGTTATCGGTTACATTTCGGGGAGTGTGCGTCGGAATTGTATAGTTTAATTCCACCAAGCCCATTCAATGCAAATTCGTTCCATCATTAGACCACCAGACGTACGGCGATGCGCCACAGGTACATGGTAGACATCCCACCAACACGCACAATACGTTTTGGGAACACATTCTTTGTGCATACAGTTAAGGAGTGGAATTATCTGCCAGAGTCTGTGTTTTCTAAGCTACAACCCGGGGGTATTTTAGACAAGAGTGACTATGTTACTTCTAGGCAAGCGTGCTCCGTCGTCAACCTCATCATCGCTTACCATCAGATAAGATAGCGGCTAAGCACAAGCCTATCAATGTTAGAAAAACTTTCTATTTTAATAAGAAAGATACTCATGACAGGTTTCGTAAAATTAATTAGGATTTTGTTCTACGTTATTGTTATCTAAAATAGAGCGACTTTGTTGTCACCTTATTTCACACTTAACTTCGTAATACAGGAACCTTACAGTAACAGAATTCGAAGTTCATATTCACAGTTATCATCACCCTAAAACCTATAATGACTGAGTTAAACCCACCACAACTGTTCACGAAGAGTTATGGCTACGGCGTCTGCAACTAATGGCAATTTATTATCTATAAAACTTTTACACACCCAGGTATGTTTGACAAACTGTTATATGACGGCTGTGTTACCACTTCTTATTTTATTGCTGCGTTACTTATATTACTGATGTTTATTTGCTGTGGGTTTGATGATGCGTGTAAAAGAGCTTTCTATATGATCAATGGCGCAGTGGTTGAGCGATTGGCTGCTGTGTGTCGCTAGTTACATGTCGCCAGAGCGGGCAAAGTCATTGGATGATTTCTCACCACAGTTCCATTCCCGCACGGAACAAATATTTGTATGGCGTACAAATAGTTGTTCCGGGTCTGCGTATCTTGTGTATGTGAGTTTACATGTTTGTGAACGCACTCACGATACAGGAATAATTCCAAGAGTAGGGTACAGTTTAAAAAAAATATTTATACTTTTCGAACGTGTGGGTTTGAAGATTTTCCTTGACATTTAAACTCCGTTTTCTCGATTGGAAAAACCTGTTGAAAGTATGGTTTAGTATTAAAACCTACACCCACGCGTAAGCTCTAAAATATTTTTTCTCAAATGTTCTAAAGAATGTCGGTTCTTTTAGCCGTGTGTCTAATGATGTCTACGAAGGGGACGTAGCAAAATGGCTACGCAGCCTACGCGGGCGTAGCAAAAGCCTACGCGTCACATTACTGTTTGTAATACAAATATATATCGGGCAGAAACATAATATAGATATTATTTCTCTTTTATACGCCTACTTTAGGGTTATGATATTTTGTGTTACAATTTATTACAGATAGAAAAAACAAAACAGACAAACGTTAATCAAATGAACACAATTAGCTAACGAAGATAGAATTGTTTTTGTGTCCAGTTTTTTGATGCCGCACCGTATATTTCCACTCTCGGGATGAATTTTGTTTGTTTTAATGCTCGTAATCATTTTAATACACTCTTTATTCGTGAAGTCCACGAATAAAATTCTTTATCTGACAAAAATGTGTACTTTAATTACTTTAGAATAGAGTCCATAATGAAATTTAAACGACTTCGACAATATTTTTAATCTAAAAGCGTATAAATTGAGTGGAGTATTTTTTAGTCCATTGTTATTCGGAGTTTTTAAATTGCGTCGGTTTTTTTACTTCTGCTGTAATTTTGATGGGTAGGGTGAAATATTACTTATTCACAAAACTGTTATATTACTATACTTGAATAATGCACAAATAACATTGCATTAATAAATAAAGTAGTAGTTAATTATTAGGGGTGAAATAAAAGGCTTTTTTATTTTTATTTTATTATTCAGTTCAGAGCCTTTTGTCAGTCTTTTAGTGGATCAACTTTACGTGGCGGGCTTTCAACGCCCCTCCCGTTCAATACAACAACGTGCTGACACTATCGTGTTGAGAAAACCACGGTACTGTTATGTAGCGCCTCGGTTAAGGCTCTACTACCGGCCTCATTGAATAAAAAATCGTAACATATTATAGAAAATAGAGATGTTTTTATTCAATGAGGGCACCACTTGACCGGTAGTAGATCCTTAAGTTAGCGTCCCGCACAGATGATTTTTATGCCACTTTTAATAAGAGGACGGTATTTGTGACGAGCAGGCTTCGTTCTAGCACCAACAATATGCTCAGGGCGTTGGCTGATGAGATTGACAGTTCTTTTATTAAACACTAGCCAGGCTACTTCTGTCTGGGAATGAGGGCTGCGTAAATAGGTAGTATTTTCTTCTTTTTTTTTTTAAAGAAAACGTTGCCCTACACTAGGAATTATTCCTGTGTCGTTAGAGCGTTAACAAACATTTAAACTCATATACGCAAGACACCCAGACCCGGAACAACTATCTGTAGGTCATACAAATATTTGTTCCGTGCGGGGATCGAACCCGCGACACGCAACACAGCAGCCGGACGCTCAACCACTACACCAACCATGCAGTCGTAAATCTTATATTTAGTTTAAATACATAATAATAATAAAAGCCTTTATTAACAATATTTAAAATATTTTACAAAGTTTAATTTTTTTTTACATCGGTTAAGATTGTTTTGCCTTAGCATAGGCCTCCCCCAATTCCTTCCACAGATCCCAATCGTAAGTTATTCTTCTCCACATTGTACCTGCAGCCGCTTTCAGGTCATCATCCCATCTTTTTAGTGGCCGTCCTCTTTTTCTTTTGCCCTCCCTAGGGTACCATTTTTTTATCCATACCATAATTATGTATGTAGGTTTAAATACATAATTAACACTAATTTACTGTTTTCCTAATTAAGTGTATGTTTTGTTACTAACAATCTACTAATTGATTTTATATTTAACTAGCTGCACCAACTTTTCATCGTCAACACCAAGTTTTTTCTTTTAAAACAATGTATAAGTTTTTTAGGCCAGAAACCCTCGCGCGCATCGTCAGAAGACCCTACCAGTTACAAGTTTCATCACAATCTGATCTATCATTTAGGGACAAACAACACAATTTTATTTATATATATTGTAAGTTGTTTTTGAACGGACCTGTGTCCGAAACTAAAAAAATATTATTACAATAAATTATAAATGCAATATACTGCAATCCACTCACTTTATCCCAATAATAAAACCTGCTACTCACTAACGGCATTTTGCAGAAAAATCCAGCTTCCCTATTCAATTCTAATTAAATCTGGCACAAATGGAAAAGTGGGGCGTCTGCGTGCGATCCGGTCATCTGCGGAATGGACTAGATTACTCGAGTTTTATGGAAAATGGCGTCACCTCCGAGAGTTGACGCGCCGAGAATGTACCGCTTTAATTAATTATTTCTTGTTGCTGTTATTTCTGGGTCGAGTGTGATATTTTTGCAGGTATAAACATAACTATAAAATCAACCTACCTAGCTTTTTCCCAACCATAATCAAATCAAAATCATTTAGTGGAGTAAATAAGGTACAGACGATTGAAAAAATTGACAAAATTGATCTCATATTCTGCCTTTAAATTTCGGCATGCAAATCTATATTTATATAAAAATGAATCCTTTATTTTCTTGGTTACGGCATCGCACGTGAACGGTTGGACCGATTTTGCTAATTCTTTTTTTATTGTGTTTGTTATTGTCAGGAAAAGGTTCTTATAAAAGAAAAATTAAGAAAATTGAGCGGAAAATTAGAAAATTTCAGAAAACTTAACGACTAAACTTCGCGCGTTTGACAGTTCACAGATCATAGCTAAGACAGGACAACGTCTGTTGGGTCAGCTAGTATAGAATAAAGTAACCTATGTTATTGAAACTACTTATTGAGCATAATCATGCAGTCATTACATAGATATTCAAATTAAAATTGAAATTTACCACATCCCAGTAACCAGGTAACTCAATACCCCTTTTTTTTTGGGGGGTTTGGGAAATCATCCAATGACATCTCCCGCTCTGGGTGGAGCGGGAGGTTTTGTCAGACTCTTACTGACTAAAACCCACCCTTGTTCTTCCTGCCTGTGTCAGGGGCCGTGGTGCTTTTTTTTTTTTTTTTTTTTTTATGTTTGATAGGCTCGCGTTTGACCACTATCTCACCTGATGGTAAGCGATGATGTGGTCGAAGATGGAGCACGCTTGCCTAGAAGTAACCTATTCACTCTCATCAACTCTTTTCTTGCTTCTTTCAAACACACCCGTGATTCTGACAGGCATTGGCCCTAGCAGATCCCGTCAATCAGTGCTGACATTTCATTGAGGTGCGCGTGGAACACAACGCGCCATCGACCGGGCCTGTCCTTATCGGACGGTAAGCTAACCATTTCTCGCCGTCCGCAAGTCCGTGCCTACGCTGGCCGGGAATCGGCTTGCGACTCCCGACACCCAGGGTGCCGATTAACTCCACGAGGACACGGCAGTGCTCCGCCCAAGCGGGGCAGACCTCCACCGTATTCTCGACTGTGTCCTCCGGGCGATCCACACAATGGTGACACCCACCCGGGCGTTTTCTCCCGCCTTATCCGAAACAGGAACCTCCCAAAATAAGCCCTGCCCGGTGAGGAACTGCGTCAGGCAGAATGCAAGGACGCCGACCTCTCCAGCCTCTCCTCGAAGAGGAGACTTATGGATACAATTACGGTGCCTTCATCGGCGATCGACACCCTCAGCCTAACCCCTAGGCTAGACCCTTGCCTAGCCTAAGGGCTAGGCTGATGTCAGATTTCCTGGCTACTGACTGTCCGTAACGACTGTCAATGATCTACAAATGACAGCCGGGACGAAAAGCTTAATGTTCTTTCAGAAGCACGGAGGAGTCTCGGTATGGTCACCTTTTCACAGAACGACCTCAGCAAGCGTTGCTTAACCCAGAAAATCAACCCAAGTGGAAGTAATTCTTTAGTCACGAGCCTAATCGTATAATAATGTTCCCACTGCTGGGATACAGACCTCCTTTATGTGAGAGGGAGTGAGCTGCAGTCTACCACGAGGTATGGTTACACCCAGTGTGGATTGGTAGATGACACATGTCAGTTTTTCCATGATGTTTTCCTTCATCATTTTGAGAGCAGTGATGATGATATACATTAGTGATATGTTTATTCAAAGAAATGCGCCTGGCTGGGTTCGAACCCACGACTATTAGCTCTTAAGTCGGGGCCATAACCCCTGGGCCATTACTGATCTTTAGGTTTTGCTTTTCAGATGTAGTCGTTGCAAATTACGTGTGCAACGTCACTTTTATCACGTTGAGGTAAGGATTAAATTGTGATAATTGACTGATAGACAACATATTCAAGTTGATGTTGTAGTCCTTTTTCATTCATTAGATTAAAAAAAAATACCCAATAGGTTTTGGGATTTGCGAATGGCTGCCATTTGAGAAGATTAAGTCGACTGCCATAATTTTTCATCAATCAAATCATCTTGTCAGTCTTAGGGTTCCGAAAGTCCGAATGAAAAAACGGAACCGGTTTAAAATCTGTTCGTCCGTCTGCCTGTCCCTCTGTCACAGCCAATTTAATCCGAAACAACAGGGTCCAATTTTTATTAATAAATACACGAAGTAGATAAGCTAGTAAAAAATATTATTTGTTCCTCTGCACGCGAGTCCGACTCACAATTGGCCAGTTTTACATGTTTGATCTACAATTTCATACACTTATTGTAGCTTAGATCTACAAAGAAAGTATTTAAGTGAAACTGACATTTAAAAATACAGGCACACTTCTCAGAATGCTGTATTTTTGTAGTAAAACGCAAGGTATTTAACACAGCGTAAATTAATTTCAAAGACATCAAAGCTTAGCGAGGTTTATAGAAATTATCACGCTATATCTATAAACACAAAGCAATTTAATGGTTAGACCTCTAGGTCCACGCATTTGGAAACACAATAGAGTTCAAGCGTAACTGGTTTTTAATCTTAACTGAATCGTTGACCTACTAAACGATAAACTTTTAACAATTTCAATTTACCAAAATATTATTGTTCTTTGAACTGTAAAATTGTTAGTATAATTTTTTGAAGTTCATTATTTTCACCAAACTATTAGCCAAATGTTTGTTTTCTAGGTTTATTTGATTAAACTGTTGTTGGTCAAACATTTTGGACTAATATTCTTTAAAGGACCAACTATTTGAAGCTTGTAAATAGGAGCTAGTTTTGTGGAACACATGAGAAAGTTTGGCCGTATCTCAGTGACGCTAGAATAAGCCACCGAGAGACCAATGGGCCAAGTTAGTAGCGAAATATGGTGTTTGGGACGTGTGTGGATAATTTATAACAGGAAATATACAGTGAATCAAAATCTTAGACTGTTAAAGCTAAGCGGCAGCTAATTGCTAAGTTATCACTGTTTCTTACTTGTATTATAAACGACAAGACACGTCCCAGCTTCGCTCGGGTAGGTACTAATTACACACCTAAACCTTCTTCATAAATCACTCTGTCAATTGAAGAAAACCGCATCAGTAGTTTTCGAGTTTATCGCGTACAGACGCGGCGGGGGACTTTGTTATATCCTACTAATATTATAAATGTGAAAGTTTGTGAGTGTGTATGTTTGTTACTTCTTCACGCTCTAACGGCTGGACCGATTTGAATGAAATTCGGAATGTAGATAGCATATAGCCTAGAAAAACATATAGGCTATCTTTTATTCCGGTCTAGGCGGGTAAAACCGCGGGATGCAGCTAGTAATATGTATAGTGATGCGAAACTTTAGATGAATAGATGAATGTTTGTTATTTAATCACGCCAGAAGGGCTGAACCGATCCGGATGAAATTTTGCATAGATATAGATTATAGTCAGGAATAGCTGATGGCACTTTTTATCTCAGGTGCATGTTTCCCTGGAATGATTATAGTGCGGGCGTAGCCGTTGTTTGAGTTTAGTAAAACAATATTTTTACTATAGGATCTACTATTGAGCGGTCCTGCCAACAATCTTGCTGACTGACTAACATTTTGAACCCTCAAGGAACCGTTTTAGGCACAAGCTGTTGAGCTTTTGCCTAGATTAAAGAAGGTGATGACATACTTCTGTTGTAACTACGCCCAGGGAACTGGGAGAGCTGGGCAGGCCACTATTGCGGTGGTTGTGCCCCTCTTTGAGGAGTGGCTGGAGAGGCGCTACGGTGTCCTCACCTTCCGCCTGACGCAGGTCCTCACCTTCCGCCTGACGCAGGTCCTCACCGGACTCGGTTGTTTGGAGAGGTTCCTGTGCCGGATAAAGTGGAAGGAAACGCCCGGGTGTCACCATTATGCGGATCGCCTAGAGGAGACGGTGGAGAGGTGGAGATCTGCCCCGCTTGGGTGGAGTCCCGCCATGTCCTTGTGGAGGCGATCGGCGCCAGAGACCTCTCGTGCCCGGCCCTAGTCCAGGCCATGGTACGGAGCGAGAGGGAACGGGAAGGAGGAGGCGGAATGGGTGAGGGAGGCTCAACGGAGTGGTCCTCACGCCCCCAGCCCCAGCCGCCGTAGGAGACGCCCTGGGCGTCAGTTGTCGCAGAGAGATCTCCGGCCACCGTCGATGCGGGCCTGCGAATGGCGAGTACTGGGTAGCTCACCGTCCCATCAGCAGCAGGCCCGTGAGTCGACATCGCGTAGTGTTCCACGCGCGCCTCAAAGAGATGTCAGCCACCCCTGACGGGGCCCATCATTAACGATGCCTGCATGCCAAGGGGTCGCGGATAAATTCTTTACAGAGTTACCGCGCCCCTGGGCCCTCAGGCAAGGAAGGAACAGGGGTGGGTTTTAGTAAGAGTCTGACACGTCCTCCCGCTCCACCCAGTGCGGGAGAAGTCATAGGATATTTTTAAACCCAAAAAAAAAGGACACCGGGAGAGGGCACTGGCTCGTGTAACACAGGTTACTCACCTAGCACAGGAGTCACAGACTAAACTTTACTAAATTTGTATACTATCTAATATCATCATCATCATCATTTCAGCCGAAAGACGTCCACTGCTGGACATAGGTCTCCCCCAAGTGTCGCAACAATGATCGGCCCTGTGCGTCTCACATTCATCGGTTACTCGCGACCCTCACCAGGTCATCGGTCCACCTTGTGGGAGGCCTTCCAACGCTGCGTCTTCCAGTACGCGGTCGCCATTCCAGAACTTTTCGGCCCCATCGACCATCTGTTCTGCGACCAATGTGCCCTGCCCACTGCCACTTCAGTTTGGCGATTCTTCCGGCTATGTCGGTAACATTAGTTCTCTTGCGGATATCATCATTTCTGATTTTAGCACGCAAGGAAACTCCGAGCATTGCCCTCTCCATTGCTCTTTGGGTGACTGTAAGCCTTCTGATGAGGCCCATTGTGAGCGACCACGTTTTGGTTCCATAAGTCATCACTGGCAACACGCACTGGTCATAGACTTTCGTCTTGACACACTGTGGTATGTGTGAAGAGAATATACCACGCAACTTCCAGAACGCCGCCCAGCCGAGCTGTCTAATATGAATGAAGATTATTAGTTAAAAAAAAACTAAAGAACAAACACGTTGCCGTTGTGTCAATGTTTTATTTTGTGTGAATTTAAATTTACTCCCCTGTTTTCCACGTATTTCTCAGGTGTTTAGCACATAGAGTTATTTACTTAACTTAATTAATCTAATAACACAACATAAGGTGTCGAAGTGACACTGTAGAATTTACCTTCAAGATGCTTCACATAGTTTAATATCCTGAGAATAATGTGGGGGTGGCTTTGGTATTAACACCTGAGATAAGACACGTCTGTTTAGAATATGCGTGGTCACCAGCTAAAATTAACTAGCATTGCTTTTTCGCATCGAAGAGCTCGTGGTTAAAGTAATAACAGCCGCACGCGGCGATCTATCAGGTTAAGCTACGCTTGCCGGAATTGGCCCATGGATGGGTGACCATCTTTACATACCGCCACTCCTCCGTGCCTCAGAAAGCACGTTAAGTCGTTAGTCCCGGCTGAAAATCGTGGATCTTTGATAGTCGTTCCGGGTCGTCAGAAGCCCGAAAGTCTGACAACCAGTCTTACCAATTGTATCGTATTACCCAGTAACTGGGTTGTGGAGGTCAGATAGGCAGTCGCTCCATGTAAAATATTGGTATTCAGCTGCATCCGGTTAGTCTGGCAGTCGACCACAAGATAGTTGGGAAAAGGCTAGGCAGTTTGATTGATTAATACAGAGATGGTAGACCAGACTTACGAGTTATAGATCGTGAGTTCAAACCCAGGCACGCGCATCGGTAGACAGTAAAACTCGTTTTGCTTTATTTATTTATTAAATAAAAGTAATAACGTGATTGCCAGGTTCTGATTAGCAGGTTTTTTTTTTGTGGGAAATCTCGCAGGTCAGCCTCTGAGGCTGTCGTCTGCTCAACCGGACTTGCCTGTGTAGGCTTTAATTTATTGAAGCCTCCAGTCAGGACTTATTATAAACTTAAAAGCTAAGTGACAACGCTAAGGGCACCCCTTGCGGTGTACGGGCCTCGGCTGAGGGCGTCACTTGGGGGGGGGGGCGAGTTTAAATTAATTTAGGAATTTAAAGTTACAGGCTCAGCGGCGCGTGCTGGCTCGAGTGAAAGACGGGGTGGACGTTGACGTGGACTTCGCGACGGGCTTCGACGGCGAGGGCGGATGGTCGGCGGTCTGTGATGTCTATGTAAAGTGCTACTTTCCCTACGGCTCTCTTGGAGCAGGGTAGTAACAGCATTAGCAGGTTCTTAATTTAACATTTTTACACGACTGCCCTAGAAGCAGGATCATGTTTTTCGAGAGATGTGCAACGCACAGAACCGGTCGTTGTGGCGACACTGGGGTGGAGGCTATGTCCAGCAGTGGACGTTTTTCGACTGAAATGATTAAATTTCAGGATGACATAGCTGCATTTAATTCAATCGGAAGCTAACCGCAATATTGACAGTTGAGATAAGATGAATAAGAAGGTAAGCCTACGGATTCGGAGAAGAACTGGAGTTACCGATATAACTCGTAGAGTTAGCTGGTGAAAGTGGCAGTGGACTAGCCTTTGCTGTGGAAGGAGGACTAATACTTGGTAAAGCAAATGGGTATTTTTTATAAGGTGGGAAATCATCAAATAACTTGTCCCACTCTGGGTGGAACAAAAGGGCGTGCCAGTCTCTTACTGAAACGCACTCGTGTTCCTTCAGCAGCCCTTTGCGTACCAGAGCCACGTTGACTTTTTCTTTCACTCCCACTACCCTGGGAGCAAACGGGTCTTAGACTGGGAACCGTGCATTGGCACGTGTAGCTTAAAATTCCACCCAACCAGGTGGACTAACGATCATAAATAGTTGGCTGGGATACACTGGATAAGACTGGCTTGTAGAGATGTCGGTTGAACTTGTGTGTGATTCTAAGAGTTGGTGTGTGAGGAGCGAAATTAATAAACCTCTACTGAAGTTAGACCAGTAATAGAATATATTATTTACGTTACCACATTATATTTTATTTAAGGAAGTACATTAGAACATACAGCGCATGATTCAATTATTTTTAGTTGCATCATTGTTAAAAAGTCTGAAATTAGCTTGCGGTCAGTGACCGGCATAATATTCCCCCCTTTTTTATTGTCATAATTAGGTACTAATGATAACATGTTTACATACAGATACTCGTAGCTAGTTGTTTACACATTTTTTCATTTTTCTTAACACAATAAACATTTGATTGTGGAGCAACTTGGGAGGAACTTATGTTCCGCACTTGAGCAAGTTCTTAACTTGAATAGACAGAGTTGATACAGCATTGACTTACAATATTTACAGACTCATAACGAAAGAATTAAAAAATATCACCCAGAAAAGTCAACAAAATATGAATATTTTTCCGTATCGGAATGCTACGGCATTAACTATCGCTTGATATCCCGAGCCCGCTTGGAATGTGACCCTTTTCCTCACTAAGGCGTACACCTCCGGCATTCTTCAATTTGCGACGTGACAGCATCTACTTCCGATCGAGTCGCCGATGTTAACTATGAACTTGGGAAGGGGTGAATATAAAAAGGTAGGGCAAGAATTTTATGTTTGAGGCGAGGATAGATTAGAAAGTGTGAGGTCGTTGCTACGTATACTATAATTGAGAAGAGAGCTACGTATTTTCGTTTGGTTGCAGACAAAGAGGTAAGCTAAGTTATTAAAGCTTAGCACACATAGCCGCGACAGATTTTGATACAAATGATAGTCTCTACCAAATTTCTGTCACGATGACCAATCTTAACGGAGTACAGCCAAATACGCAAGAGATTTTATAGGTCGCAATCAATCAACTCAGCCTATCGCAGTCCACTGCTGGACATAAGCCTCTCCCAGGCTGCGCCATAACACCCTGTCCTCCGCCTTTCGCACCCAGTCTATCCCAGCCACCTTCTTAAGGTCGTCGGTCCATCTAGCTGGGGGGCGTCCCACACTACGCTTGTCGATACGCGGTCTCCACTCCAGGACTCGTCTGCTCCATCAGCCATCGTTCCTTCGACAAACATGACCAGCCCACTGCCACTTCAGTTTGCTTATTCTGCAAGCTACGTCGGTTACTCCGGTTCTTTTCCGGACAACTTCATTCCTGATTTTATCCTTCAAAGAAACTCCTAACATAGTCCGCTCCATAGCGCGCTGAGCGACCTTGAATTTGTGGACCAGCCCGACCGTCAGTGTTTACGTTTCGGTTCCGTATTCACAACGGGCAGGACACAGTGGTTGAAAACCATAGTCTTTAGACAGAGGTCACAAGCGTGTGAGCAAAAACAGGTGCACTCTCCGTTCCTTTACTCTCATAGTCCGATGGGACGGTAACCCGACACGACCGGGGAGAGATCAGGCACAGGATCAACGGCTTTACGTGCTCTCCGAGGTACAAGGGCATCACACCACTGACTTTCAAACTCCGGGCTGCTGAAGAATAAGTCCTTATTGAAAAAATCAATAGCACTTTTTGGCCGACCTATCGTACCCTTTGTTTATAACCGACATTAATTGGCCCGGAAAAAGTTAGAACATACTATTCTTTTCCCCATTCACATTCTACAGTATGCGTTCTAAAATAAGCTTGAGCGCTTGCAAAACCTGTGCATTCGGTTTGTTTTTGGTCTGAGGAAATACGACCATTTTACTCAGTTTCGCAAAGATCTCAAGTGGCTCCCTATCCGTCTTCGCAGGAACACTCGGTTATTATGTCTCCTGTACAACATCCTATGTAATTCTAAATATCCTGGCTACCTGCGTGATCGTTTTTCGTTCACTCGCCCTGCCGACGCCCCGTGTGGATCCCACCTTAAGCATCATCTCAATTTCCTATCCCATAAATCCATTTCTATTCCCACTCCTTCTCTGTTCATGCGGTACGATTGTGGAACTCACCTCCACCTAATATCGGCGATTCTAAAACTGTCTTCATTCAAGAAACAAGTCAAAGAGCATTATCTCTCCACCATTCCGTGATTATATTTATTATTGATATCTATTTTATATTTAATTATGTACTTTGGTTTATTGTAAACATTGTCTACATTTCTCAACCAATTTTCCAGTCGCAGGTCTGCTGGAAGAAATTTCTTTTGAAATAAGCAGCACCTTTATGCTCTTCTATCTGTATTTGTTCGTTTTTCTCTTGTAAGTGTTTTTGTGTGTGCATAAATAAATAAATTGTGATGTTGTATTAGTAGTACCGTAGCCATGGAAAAACATGTTTGTGTAACCTTCAATACCAAACTACGACGTAATGGTCCGGTACTTTGGTGCATAAAAACTGTCAAGAGTGACAGTTTTTATGCACCTTTATTATTTTTATTGTATCAGGCTGGTCGCCCAATAGCACGGTAGATGTGGGGGCTGCCTAAGGCGCTTGAAAAAAAAAAAACCGCAAGCCATTTCTTCCAATATTTTTTTTCTTAATTTTATGGCTCTGAAATTTTAATTATGTGTTGAAAAACGTCGTTTGACATTGTTATTGCATTTTCTTGGCTCCAAAACAACCTCGCCATCGGCTCAGGCTTATATTCCGCCTCTGCTGCAATGTCAACGTGTACCCACTTACATGAAAATGTATGTAAGTACTATTTTCTAAACCTAATCTGACCTAAACATATTTCACAAGTCTGAACTAAAATACTACGTCACAATTACATCCACATTCCCGCTCCCCGCTTCCAACTTAGGCCAAGTAATAACCATATTTTGAACATGCCGCAGTGCATCTACTTGAGCTCATCTAACTTATTATATCCCGCTGTTGGCTACTGCTTGCATCGTAAATTACGTCAATAAAGAGCTCCTATGTATGAGTAAGAGAAGTCATCATGGTGTCTAATGAAATACTTACTTTGGTAGGTACACTTTCTTTGGGTCGGGGGAGTGTAGAAAGATCACCATAGTCCTGGAACGCAAATGCAACTATAGGAGCTCGGGTGGGTTTTAGTCAGTAAGAGTCTGACACGGCCTCCCGTTCCAACCAGGGCGGGAGAAGTTATTTGATGATTCCCACCTTCAAAAAAAAAACCAGCCATGTGCGTGTTAGATTTCGTACATTTTGGGTTCCATACCAAATTATTTTTTTGAATATTTGTATGGCTTTGGGTCAACAAGAAGCTTATGGTGTGAAAAATTTGAAGACTCCAACCGTTGGGCTGTAAAACCTGTGTGTCAGACGACGGACCAACGGACAGACGGACAGACGGACAGACGGACAGACGGACAGACGGACAGACGGAGAGACAGACAGACGGACAGACGGACAGATGGGCAGACGGGCAGACGGACAGACGGACAGACGGACAGACGGACAGACGGACACCTGAGTGACAGCAATAGGGCTCCGTTTGGACGCTAAAAGCCGGCCAAGTGCGTGTCTAAATTCGCACATTTAGGGTTCCGTATCAATTTTTGACGATTTGTATGGCTTTGGGTCAACAAGATGCTTATACTGTGAAAATTTTAAGACTAGCTCCAACCATTTGGCTGTAAAACCTGTGTGACAGACGGCGGACAGACGGACATGTGAATGACAGCAATAGGGTTTCGTTTGGACTTTTCGAGTACGGCACCCTAAAAAGAGTCTCGAGGCATGAAGCAGTCTCATATATAATGAATTGTCGTCCATCCTCAAACCGAGTGATTATCAAACAAAACTCCCTATGTACCTTTTATGGAATTGTCGTACGAAAGTTATTAAAAAACTAGATGGTTTTATAATTTGGTGGCCCGATATGCCTTGGCAAGTCTGCTGTCAAATTTTCTGGCTTCTGACTACTCTTAACGAATGTCAAAGATCTACAAAAAAAAAAGCCCAAGTGTGGGTCGGACTTCGCACATTTTGGGTTAAGTAACAAATTAATTTTTTGAATATTTGTATGGCTTTGGGTCAACAAGATGCTTATACTGTGAAAAATTTGAAGACTGTAGCTCCAACCGTTTGGCTGTAAAACCTGTGTGACAGACGACGGACTAACGAACAGACGGACAGACGGACAGATTGACAGACGGACAGACGGACAGACGGACAGGTGGACAGAACGACAGACAGACAGACAGACAGACAGACGGACAGACGTATACATGAGTGACAGCAATAGGGCTCCGTTTGGACCCTTCGGGTACGACAACACTAAAAACCAGCCAAGTGCGTGTCTAAATTCGCACATTTAGGGTTCCGTACCAATTTTTGACAATTTGTAAGGCTTTGGGTCAACAAGATGCTTATATTGTGAAAATTTTAAGACTAGCTTCAATCCTGATCTAAATCCAGATCCTCCGCATCACGGGCACATACAACGACAACCGATTTCCACACAACTTTTCTGTCAGCGGTGCCACTTTCAAACTTTCTCTTATATACTCATTCCTAATTCTATCCATGCGCGTAACACCACACATCGCTCTTAGCATTCGCATCTCAGCTGCATGAAAAGGTTTTCATTCATCCCTTTTGTGGCCCAACATTCTGAACCATACAAGACAGCAGGTCTGACCATTGTTTTATATATCTTCCCCTTAAGTTTAAGGGGAATGCGGGAGTCGCAGATAGTCCCGGTGACCTGCCGCCATTTCATCCATCCAGTGATGGAATGGCGGATGGAGTGGTGTGTGATGGTGGTTATAGGTACCAATATTCAATTTCAAGGTTACAAAATGAGTTTCGTTTGAGTCTCAATGACTGGCCGCAGGAGGTCCAAGGATACCGACATTGCCAGAAGAATCACCAAACTTAAGTGGTTGTGGGGAGGGCGTTGCTCGTAGAACAGAATCAGATAGTCTATGGGGCCGAAAATATCTGAAGTGGTTACTGCGTACCAGAAGACGCAGCGTTGATCGCGGGTAGCCGATAAATGCGAAACGCACAAGACCGGTCGTTGTGACGACACTTGGGGAAGGCCTACCTACGTCCAGCAGTGGAAGTATTTCGGCTAAAATGATGATGGTGTTTAAAGGTACCAATATGTTTGCGATTCCGTTTCTTTTATTAGCCTATATTGTGGCACTCTTCTGTAAAGCATCTTTTCAGTTTTAATAATTAAATTCTGTTGTAACTTCTTTCAAATAAAAAACCGGCCAAAGTGCGTATTGGACTTCACACATTTAGGGTTCCGTACCAAATGTATTTTTGACTGTTTGTATAGCTTTGGGTCAACAAGATGCTTATACTGTGAAAATATGAAGACAGTAGCTCGAACCATTTGGCTGACGGACAGACGGACACCTGAGTGGCAGCAATTGGGCTCCGTTTGGACCCTTCAGGTACGGAACCCTAAAAACTGGTCAAGTGCGTTTCTAAATTGTCACATTTAGGGTTCCGTACCAATTTTTGACGATTTGTACGGCTTTGGTTTAACAAGATGCTTAAACTGTGAACATTTTATTCCCGAGATTCTAATTTTTGACATTTTCTAGTTTTTTGGTATTGATTTTAAATTTAATTTTGGACATTGTTATTGGTTGTAATTCTGATTCTAATTTTAATTTCTGACATATTTTTTAATATTTGGTAATGATTGTAACTTCGGACATTATTATTTGTTTAATTCTAATTTTGATTTTATTTGATTTTTATTTTTGACGTCTTGTTTTAATGGTAGGTAATTTTGTTTTATCATTTATAAATTTCTCTTTTGTTATTTTGAATTTTCTGAAATTGTATTCATATATGGGGAATGCACTGGCTCCTGTAATGCAGTTTGAAACTAGCTCGGGAGCCAGGGAATTTTGTGTAAAATGTAATGAACCTGGTACAATAAATAATTTATTATTATTATTTTAAGACTGTAGCTCCAACAGTTTGGCTGTAAAACCTGTGTGACAGACGGCAGACAGACAGACGGACACGTGAGTGTGCAATAGGGCTCCGTTTGAACCCTTCGGGTACGGAACCCTAAAAAGGATTACTGAACTTATTCGATCTCAATTCCACCTTCAACTCATAAACCGTTCTAGGTATATCCGCAGAAAATCAGAAAAATAAATCACTCCAGTCCAAAGCAATATTTCTATCCTCCTTCATACCAATAATTACAACTGCATCCTACATCCCACTTTATAGCAAAGCCGAAGATGAAATTAAATAGAAAAGAATTAAGAATTTCAACTTCCTGCGTTCCCAGTCTCAAGTTTTAATTGCCCTCCATTGCACAAGTTGGAAATTAATATGTTTCGAGAGACTTTAATTTCTGGACATTGTTCTGAAGACGTCTTTTGTCTTGATTTAGTGTATTCGCGTCATTGTATTTCGAAATATAGGTTGGTTTGTTGTTTGGATAAACTATAGAGATGAGTTTGCAGTTTGATTGGTTGGGGCGAACTAAGTTTGAGTTTGAGCGACTGTTTTATTATGTTGATACCTCAATCCCCAAATCATAGGTGATTTGGAGATGAATAAAAAATGAACGGCTATTCCTTCGTCGTTAGGAGAATGTCCCGTTTTTTTAACTGACTCATTATAATCTCAGTCTCAATCTTTGATAGTCAATCATTGGTTTAATATTCATAGAAAAAATCAACAATACTCGGATCTGATGATTTTTATGTTCTTTCACTGGGATGTTTGCATGTAACCAGGTACAATAATACTACTCATGTTATTTTTTATTACACCGACATCAAGATTATTTCTTAACTTGACCCAAATACGGAACACTGATTCCATTTAATAAGTTTTGTTTATTTTGTAACGTGTTTGCTTTCTCAAGCACGAATGCACGTAAAATATTGAAAGTAGTATTGCCACTTATTTTTCCTTGACCTGAAGTGTTTGGGGCCTAATGACCGTTTTCCTCACCTTCCTCGCTCCGGTATGTTGAGTTTACCCCATTCCTTTATTAGATTTTGAGTAAAATATTTCTCTATTCAACGTTTTTATGGTAAAACATAGATTTTAGCCAATAAGATGATGTTTAGCAGAATTTTGTAAGGTTTTTTAGCTCTTTTCCAAAAGTATAATAGGGATGACGACAGGATAAAAAAAAATCTATTTAGTTCGTAAGTTAGATTACCAAAAAATATTGGACACGTATTTTTTGCTTTATCAAATTAATGAAAAATTACAAAGATACAACGCATCGCAGTTCAGTAATGGGGGCTTGTTACGTCATTTTTGAGTAAAAACTGGTACAATTTTGACTTAAATGGGACGTCATCCGAAATTTCAACCCACTGTATCGTCTTCATTTTTTGTTAAAGTGACAAAAGAAAAAATACGAGTTCAATATACGGAATAATTAGATTTTTTAGTCGTCAACCATGTTCCAAGAAAATATAAAACCATCTAATTTTTTTAATAACTTTTGTACGACAATTCCATGAAAGGTGCATAGGGAGTTTTGTTTGATAATGGTACGGATTCTCTTGTTCAATATCTAAATTAAAATTAGAGAATTGCTATCTTTTACTAAAAGGCAGTGCGAGAAAAGGACGGCTATAGCTATGCACTAAGTTAGAGATGTCAAACTAGTTTACGCCATGCGCTTCGCCGTGTTTTTAGACGACATGTTTTTACGTGTACCCTTAATTTGTATGGAAATATTAGTTCAAACTAAATTTGACAGCTCTAATTTACGTCCGTCTCTTTCTTGTTTTATTAGAGAGAAAAAGATAGCAATAGCCTAAATTAAGTTTAGTTTGTGCATAACAGAATCAACACCAATCACTCGGTTTGAGGATGGACGACAATTCATTATATATGAGACTGCTTCATGCCTCGAGACTCTTTATAGGGTGCCGTACCGAAAATCCAAACGGAACCCTATTGCTGTCATTCACATGTCCGTCTGTCCGCCGTCTGTCACACTGCTTTTACAGCCAAATAGTTGAGCTAGTCTTAAAATTTTAACAGTATAAGCATCCTGTTGACCTAAAGCCATAAAAATCGTCAAAAATTGATACGGAACCCTAAACGTGCGAATTTAGACACGCACTTGGCCGGTTTTTAGTGTTGTCGTACCCGAAGGGTCCAAACGGAGCCCTATTGCTGTCACTCAGGTGTCCGTCTGTCCATCTGTGTGTCTGTCCGTCTGTCCGTCTGTCCGTCTCTCAGTCTGTCCGTCTGTTCGTCGGTCCGTCGTCTGTCACACAGGCTTTACAGCCAAATGGTTGGAGCTAGTCTTAAAATTTTCACAGTATAACTATCCTGTTGACTTAAAGCCATACAAATCGTCAAAAATTGGTACGGAACCCTAAATGTGCGAATTTAGACATGCACTTGGCCGATTTTTAGGGTTCCGTACCCGAAGGGTCCAAACGGAGCCCTATTGCTGTCACTCAGGTGTCCGTCTGTCTGTCTGTCCGTCCTCTGTCACACAGGTTTTACAGCCAAATGGTTGGAGCTACAGTCTTAAAATTTTCACAGTACAAGCATATTGTTGACCCAAAGCCATACAAATAGTAAAAAAAAAAAATTGGTACGGAACCCTAAATGTGTGAAGCCCGACACGCACTTGACTGGTATTTTTTAATTAAAATGAAGTGATGCAAAAGAATTCAATTATTGAAACTGAAAAGAGGCTTTACAGTAGAGTGCCACAATATAGGCTAATAAAAGAAACTTTTTAACAAAAAATTCAACCGTCGAAAAAGAACTAAAAAGCAAAAAATAAATAAACCTTTTAAGACTTGAGTATTGAGCTTATTTACCTACATAAAATATAAAATTTTATGTAAACTAATTTTGAGTCTGCACCAAACAACAATCTGATTATTAAATATCTAAATTTTATATGTACGTAGAAATGAAGAAGGCTAGATGTAGGTAATTAATCATTTTATTATGGCGCCGACTCAAAATTAGTTAGGTAGTGGTATCTGTCACTAAAACCAGTTTTTTTTATATCTAACTTCTATTGTTTAGGAAAGGTATGGTTTCCATCATCAGCTCAGTTTCATGATATGATGATTCCTAAATGCAAAGACCTGATTAAGTTATGAAAAGTAAACAGAAACAAATTTGTACCCAATTTTCGAGGTTTTCTCTCAATTTTATCAGGATTCCATGATCAGATACTGATGTCCTTGACATAGGACCACCCTCGAGGTATACCCTATCTAAGAAAAAAAAATCATCAAAATCGGTTCATAAAAACGGAGTGAGGGCCGAACATACGTACAGAAACGCTAAACTTCCCCACAATTTTCGAGGTTTTCTCTCAATTTTATCAGGATTCCAGTATCAAATCCTGATTTCCTTGACATGAGAACACCCTTGAGGTTTTATACCCTATCTAACAAAAAATAATAATTAAGATCGGTTCATAAATGACGGAGTGAGGGCTGAACATACACAAAAAAAAAGAAAAAAAAATATATACGATCGAATTGAGAACCTCCTCCTTTTTTTTTCGTCGGTTTTTAAAATAAAAGAAATATTTAAATTCATAAATACATTTAAAACATTAAATGTTATTTAATGTCAAAGATACGTAAGTCAATGTACATTAAAACATTTTAGCTGAGATACCATAAGATAATTGATTCGTATATTTACTTTCTTTTGATATTTTGTCATTTGATTACAGATAACATTTTTTTAATGTATTTGTCATGCACTTAAAAATATGAACTTGTGAACCGTATATCAACTAGACAATTTTTCAATAATATTTTTAAAAGGTAAGTACCTTTTAAAAATCTCTTCTCTCTTCTTCTTCATCACACTCTGGGCAGAGTGGTTATGGTCGTCACATCAGGGGTGGTGGCAAGCTTCACAACTCTTCGCCATTCCTCCATTACTGTAGTTCTTCTCGTACATTCGTGGAGTGTACCTATTAAAGGTAAGCAGACAGGCGAATAATTTACCTGTTAGATGTGTCAGTGATGAGAGGATCCAGCAAATGGGACTCGAGGTGGCACTGCACAAGTCCGAGGCTAGGTATGTGTTTTCATGGTCCTCGGAACGTGCTACCGTCTGGTTTCCAGATAACGGTAGGAGGGGTTCACATCGGCGTTGAGGGGACGACGAGGTACCAGGGACTCGTCCTCGACAGCCGGTGGAACTTCGTGGAGCACTTCCGACGTTTGGCTCTCAGACTAGAGTGGGCCGGCGCTGCCTTGAAGTGGCTCCTGCCCAATCTGGGAGGTCCGAACGCCTCCTTCCGTAGGCATTACGCGGCGGTCTTGCGGTCCATGGCCCTTTACGGGGCACTGGTGTGGGCGCGCTACTTGAGGGCGGTGACCAGCTCACCGGATGAGCCCGTCCCAAAGGGTCATGGCCATCCGGCTGGTCCAGGGATATCGCACGGTCTCCGGTGAGGCGGCGAGCCTCTTTGCCGGACTGTCGCTTTGGTATCTGGAGGCCAAGGGTATCGCGCTCCTCTGGGAGTGGCGCGAGGAGGAAAAACGCCCTGGCGAAACTCCGCTGCCGCGACACCTCGCGGCTCGGTGGATGGAGCTCCGGCGGGATCTCATGATGACATGGAGAGAACGACTTTGAGGAGTGGCTAGAGAGGTGTCACGGCGTTCTCACCTTCCGCCTGACGCAGGTCCTCATTGGACGCTGTTCGGGAGGTTCCTGTGTCGGATAAGGCGGGAGTAAACCCCTGGGTGTCACCATTGTGCGGATCGCACAGAGGACACGGTAAAGATCTGCCTCACTGGGGCAGAGCACCGACCGCCGTGTCCTCGTGGACGCAATAGGCGGCAGCGACATCTCGCACCCGGTCCTGGTCCAGGCCATGGTACGGAGCGAGAGGGAATGGGAAGCATTCTGCTCCTTCTGCGAAGCAGTAATGCACGCGAAGGAGGAGGTGGAATGGGTGAGGGAGGCTCAATGGAGTGGCCCTCACACCCCCAGCCGCAGCCACAGCAGGAGACTCCCTGGGCGTCGGCGGTCGCAGGACAATCTCCGGCCACCGTGGACGCGGGCCTGCGGACGGAGAGTAATGGGTAGCTCGCAGTCCGATCAGCACCAAGCCCGAGAGTCGACGGCGCATAGTGTTCCACGCACGCCTCAAAAAAATGTATGTCAGCCACCACTGACGGGGCCCATCGCGGCCGATCCCTGCAAGCGAAGGGTTAAATTAGTAACAGAGTTACCGCGTCCCTGGGCACTCAGGCAAGGAAGGAACAGGGGTGGGTTTTAGTCAGTAAAAGTCTGACACGCCCTCCTACTCCACCCAGAGTGGGAGAAGTCATTGGATGATTTCCCAAAACCACCAAAAAAAAATTGTAATGTTATGCCCGAATTTATACCCCCAAAAACATGAAATTTGAACATAATTGGTGACGATTTAGTCAGTAAAAGTTTGCCACGCCCTCCCGCTCCAGCTAGAGCGGGAGAAGAGTCATAGGATGATTTCCCAACCCAAAAAAAAAAGTGTCAGTGATTCACCTTCTTCTGCGAAGTTGTAATGCTCGCGGAGGAGGAGGCGGAACGCCCTTACGCTCCTAGAAGCCGATTCCCGGTCACCGTAGGTGCCTACGGTGGGCTTGCCGACGGCGCGTAGTGTTCCACGCACGCCTCAATTAGATGTCAGCAAATACTGACAGGGTCCGCTAGGACCATATACGTTTCTATAATAAACTTTCTAGCCAAATACAAGAACTAAGCATAAATAAAATTAAATCATTTAATAAACGTAAGCTATGCCAGAAAGCTTTTTACATAATGAATTGAGGAAAAAAAGGCATGGTATTGAACTGCTTCAATGCTATGTATGAAATATAGTTTATAAACACAGAAGGCCTTTTTTTATAATCGTTTTTGACTTGAATACTTTGTAAAGTATTATAATTATTTTTATTTTTATTGACATTTTATTACTACTATTTTTTTTGACATGAATATTTACTTTGTAAAGTATTAAACATATTTTATTAGGGTGGCAAATCATGATGACTTCTCCCGGGGCGGAAGTTTCAGACTCTTACTGACTAAAACGTGTTCCTTCAGTTGCCCTTTGCGTTCCAGGGCCGCAGGTACATTCGTCGACTTTAATTTGTTTCTTTTTCACAATATGGCGTCTGGTTGTCGCCATATTGTATTTGGATTATTGTCATGTCTTTAGTAGCACTTGCAAAGTTAAGACGAATCAATTGACGTAAGAATTATCAAAATCGGCCCACGCGTTTGGTCTCTATAGTGCCACAAAGAAACATAGGTACATACATACATACTCGTATATATATATAGATACATACATACCTATGCTGATATACCTTGTTTCGCTCAGTCGGGTAAAAAATAAATAATTACTCGATATTCAAATCTCTCCAATCATAGCAAAGTACGAATATAAATCACGCCTGATAAATTGGCTAAGAAAATTCCAGTAATTTTATTTATCCACTAGATCAATAGGTAGCATTCACATTCAGAAAAGTGCCTAACACTGCATACCTCTTATGTATTCACAAAGCATACAACCTTTATCCCATCTGTCTGAAATCTCTTTGACCTAGGGTTCATAGTCGCTCATTTAGGCCTTGTAAAATGTCCTGGTCAGTAAAATGACTTCTGAATTTCAGTTTAGGGTTATTGAATATGGTTAGTACGTTTTTATGTAAAAACAACGGATGTTTCGGTAGTAAATTTTGCAGACTCTTTATTTGAGAGTTACTCGTACTTTACAAAATTGCAAAATAAAAACAATTTAAGGTTTACTGCTGAATGGTCTTTGTGTAATAAAACTTTGTTATTATCATCATGCTTGGTAGGTATGTTGGTGATATCACTAAGCTAATACATTTCGTGTCTTTAAGTTTATTGTTTAAAACATGTACTAGTTTATAGTAATTATTGTTTTATACTTATATTTATTGTGTTTTATGTGCCTTAGTTACCCGAAATAAAAAATAAATAAAAATAATAACATTTTCACCTGTTACTTTTGGTCAGTTTTTAACACTTTCCTTGTCATAAAAATGTCGTACACCAATGTTTGGTTTATTGCCTAAGATTCCAGAGCCGCCAGACATTACTTATTTTCTGATTAACAAACTGTGTGGGTTTTTTTTTGTGGGGCGGGAAATCATCCAATGACATGTCCCACTCTGGGTGGAGCGGGAGGGCGTGTCAGACTCTTACTGACTGAAACCCACCCCTGTTCCTTCCCTGCCTGAGTGCTCAGGGGAACGGTAACTCTGTTACGAATTTATCTGCTAGCCCTAGGCATGCAGGCACCGGCCACGATGGGCCCCGTCAGTGGTGGCTGACAATCATCTCTTTGAGGCGCGCGTGGAACACTACGCGCCGTCGACTCACGGGCTTAGTGCTGATAGGACGGCGAGCTACGTACTGCTCGCTGTTCGCAGGCCCGGGTAAAATTGTGTGGGATTGAGTAGTGTTTGAGTAGTGTCAGTATGTACTTTGAACGTGTTTATGCTACCATGGGCTGATGGCCAATATTTTTTTGCATACGTTTTTATCAAATAGAAAAACCAAACAAAAAAAAAAACCCAAATTAAATCTCTCCGTAGGATCCCAGAAAATAAACTACATACACTTTGAATTAGTAAAAATTTCGAGGATACGATAGGCATCAGTTTAGGATGGCTTTATATCCTTATTTACGTTGATGAAAATGAAATGAAAAATATCAATAAGTGTCGAAGGGTCATTGACATGCATGCACGCATGGCATTGATGCGTTCGACGCACGAAGTGTTGATTTTAACCTTATTTTCTTTGACTACGATTAGTTAATAAGCATCAACTTTCAAAAAAATGCGCGATAATTCAATTAGACCATAATTTACAGATGCTTTTGAAGTCTAAACTTGCCAAAAACTTGTCAAACCAAAAAGTTATGACCAAAAATATTTACGGTGACTCGTGTAATATATTTTTGTTTCCATTTCGGTTATATTGATTTCTCGAATAATGTTAAACTAAACAATTCTAAAAGCTGAGACTCTTTCTGAGATAAGTATATGGACTAAACTCTATTAAAAAAAAACTAACCCACACTATTACACTTAAAGTGATAGAAGCTATGCAATAGCTTAAAAATAACGCAATTTTGGGTAGAAAAAAATATAAAATTTTTGAGCTAGTCTCTGATAGCGCCTGTCACGCTTTTTTGTTTCTTTATTGGCTTAAATACGTAAGCATACGTGAGCGAATTATTACCGGGCTAGTGCTATGTAATTAATACCTGTATAACAGGTCCCCGGGTTTCCACCTCTCAGAAACTAAGATAAAGATAATATTTCGAGACAGTTTCCAAATATAACCTAAAAAAAAAGTTATTGTCATAACAACCTGAAATCCTCATTTCAGGCTCACTCAATTCTCAATTTTCAACACTTTGCGTACCTCCTGATTCCAGATTTTTCTCTGTCACTTAACAATGAAGTCCATCCGCGCTATTCCAGTCACCTGTACATTTCGTAACATCACAATCCTTAATTATTTCATTTGTTCACCGAACATGTACCCTTTATCACCTCACAAGATTATAACCACCAATAGATCGTTGTAACAGATTAAGGGCAGATTAGTAAACGTCTAGTTTCTGATGAAGATGCATTGCAAGAGATCGACAGGTGGCTGCTGCGCTGCATGATTGATGCAACCATTCGCCGTGTTTGCGACAATCGGATGTCATAGATCAAGTCGCCAGGAGATGTGTCAACTAATATATTGACAAGATGTGTTTGTGTGTTAAGAAAATGGTTGACTGTTTGTCGTTGTGTTGCTATGTGTGAGATTATTTTGGAATGTTCTGTGTTTATTGTTCTGCAGTGTGTAACGAAATTGCGTGATCACATTTTAGATGCCGCTTTGTCCATGGAAATGAACCATCCAAACCTTTATTCAGGGACACCATAGTCAATTTCCAAAAAAATAAGTTGAACTTACCATATAAATCAGCTGATCAAAATTAGTATAGGACGTCAAATTTTTTGATATGTAACATCTTTCCTCTTGTTTTCCTGCAATATGTGGGAGTGATTTTCTTAAATGGGACGGAAGTGTGTAACAGGAAGCATGCGGTTTTTGATTTGACCACTGAGCGCGCGCGGTGGTAGAGTCGGTCATCAGATAGTAGAGCTCGCGCACGATAAGTCTGCTCGTCATCGTCGTCGATATCGGAACTAAACGTTTTAATTTTATTTTTCAGGATAGAAGGTTAATGTTGCTTGTTAAGGTGAAATGTCAAATGTTATTTATCATATGCGAGTACTGTAAGGCTCACTCGCTCGGACCACGCATTTTCGTTTCACCCTATAGACATAACGTAGTGAACAGAATTAACAAAATTCTTTTTAGAGTTGATCGAGTGAGATGCTTTCCAATATTAGTCTGCTTTTTCTTGTGACCATAAAACTTATGTATACTCGATCTGATCTAGAAGTAGTGTAGTCTGTTTTCAGGTGATCTTTAGGGTTTATTTTTGTGATACGTATCTTTCTTTTGGGTGATCTCCGTAGACCATGTCTCACCTTCCATCTTTCGCTATGTACATGCCTTGTTACTTGTTCACGTAAGAATCTAATGAGAGTGCCAGCGGACGGCATAGCCGTGGCCAAATGCAGGATTTGGCCATGCATCAAATGAATAAAATATTATATTTATACCATCGACACGCCAAGACGACGAAGGTGATATTTTGGCTCCAATTTTTCGGGTCTATGTACTTACGACGCTATTTCAGTTGTTTTTACGTTAAAGTAAGGGCATAAATTACCTTCCCATCTCAAATAGAATTTACTAAGTTTGGTTCAACAGAGGTTGTTAGCATGTTGATAAGATTGTGTTTTGGCTGCAGCTGCAAGAAATTATACACATATTTTATGATAGTATTTTCGTTTCTAATAATGTTGTGTCTTTTTAACTTGCTATCAGTAGCTTTACCTATAACTAATATGTATAAAAATCTTAGAAGTTAAATTTGATCCACTTCCCGGTTTCCAATTCAGCTGAAATTTTGGATACATGAACAATTCGGATGACAATGCATGGTCAGCTAAGTGACGTTATTCTTAATTCAATATGACGGACTTGTTTTTATTTATTTTTATTAATATCGAAGATATGGGTATCTAATGAAAAGATTGATGTCACTCTCAGCGTGCATTTTTGTTTTTAGGGTTCCGTACCCGATACGACCCGAAACCCCATTGCTGTCACTCACATGTCCGTCTGTCCGTCTGGATGTCTGTCCGTCGTCTGTCACACAGGTTTTACAGCCAAGCGGTCGAGCTACAGTCTTGAAATTTTCACAGTATAAGCATCTTGTTGACTTAAAGCCAAACAAATAGTCAAAAATACATTTTGTACTGTAGTATCCACGGAATGATGTGCGAAGTCCGATACACACTTGGATGGTTTTTTTTAAACCTTTAATATTATCCATTTCACTGTCTTATCTACTCAATCCGAAAAATTAATAATCTGTGTCCTCCGGCATTGTATACAGGTTATTGGATTGTATCAATTACGGATTACCCTGATGTGATACTAACTTTATAGATCTGATCTCAGTTTAGTTCGTGTATTCCAATTAGGGATTGATTTAGCGACTCAATTACGAAGATCGCATGTGATATTTGGTTTACAACACTAAAGTTTTGGTTAGTAAGTACATAGTGATGTTCTGTTCAAATTAATTTAGTTCTAGCAGTAGTAGTGAGGTGACTTTATCCCGACAACTTTACCAGAACATCACTCATCATTGTCATCATCTCATTCATCGTCATCTACCGTATATTTGAAATTGCCAAAGCTATATGGTTCCATTTGCATTCAAATGTAGTTTCGTCTCCCATTTATTAAAGATCTTGCTTCACCGATAAGCTTGCTTGTTTGGAGTCTGTTCTCTGTGAAATCATAATTATAATTTACTATTGATATTTTGGTCAATAAATGCATTTTCTTACCAGCATGCTTCCAACATTGCAATTTATACATAAATTTACAAGGTAATGAATTGTACACCATGAACAAATTATTTTGCTTAGCAAATTAATTAACAGACGCAGTTTGGTTTTCGTTCATCATAATTTCTGCCGAAACACGTTTACTGCTCTCCTTAGTTTCTTTATATAATGTATAGCCCATTCAACCACGGTAACAGTATTCGCTAATGCAGCCTTATGGTCCTCACATTGACAGGCGTTGTGTTTCTCACATCCAGCGGACTCCAGCATTCCTCACCAGATTTTTTGTCCGATTTGATATTTTTATTTCTTTGCACGCAATATATAGTATCTATACTAAAATTGTAAAGAGGTAATGTGTGTGAGTTTTATAGGTTGTAGGGGATAATCTCTAGATCTACTGAACCGATTTTGAAAATTCTTATACCAATAGAAAGCCACGTTATTTGTGAGTGTTATGACACTCACAAACAACGTGGCTGTTTCATCCGCGTGGATTTATAGCCCATAGGGTATAAATTTTTGAAATCCACGAGGATGAAGTTGCGGACAAAGTGCTAGTATTATATACAGTAAAAGATAGTATAATGAGTCTTCATAATTAATATTTATTAACAAGCAAAATCCATAAATCCAAACCAAATTCCTCTCTCAGTTACCACAGATGATTACCAAAATCCCGTTAAAAGCCAGTTACACAAATGTTATATTCTTAAGCTGGTTCTACATCTGTATAATTATACAAAATTCAAAGTCCTGACTGACTGACTGACATATCAACGTGCAGCCTAAACCGCTGGTCCTACAGACTTAAAATTTGGAGGGTGTGTTCTTTGTCAAGAGTAGGTATCCACTAAGAAAGAGTTTTTCGGAATCAAACCCTTTGAGGGCGGATAAATTCGAAACAGAGTTACCGCTCCCCTGGGCACTCAGGCAACTGAAGGAACAGCGGTGGGTTCTAGTCAGTAAAAGTCTGACACGCCCTCCCGCTCCACGCAGAGCGGGAACAGTCACTAGATGATATCCCAACCATACAAAAAAAGGGGCTGAAAATGGGGTTGCAAGTTTATAAGTCGTATATGAGGGGGCTGAACTCTATAACTCTTTACCTAAAGCAATATCATCATTCTCCTGCCCTTATCCCAATTTATTTGGGGTCGGCGCAACATATCTTTTTATTCCATACTCCTCTATTAGTCGTCATCTCTGTAGTCACCCCCTTTTTACCCATATCCTCTTTCACACAGTCCAAACATCGTTTCTTTGGCCTTCTCCTACTCTTATAGCCATCCACATCCATACACAAGACTTTTCTCACGACATTTTCTTCATTCCTTCGCATCACATGCCCATACCACGACAACCGATTTCCACACAACTTTTCAGTCAGCGGTGCCACTTTCAGACTTCCTCTTATATACTCATTCCTAATTCTATTCATGCGAGTAACAAAGTAATAAAGGAATAAAGGAATCGAAATCACTTCCAACTTTTAAAAGGCTATTAAAGCACCACATGATTAATTAATGTATGCAACGTAAGTTTTTACCATTTTTTAATATTTTAAAAATAATTTTAGTTTATTACTAAGCGAAAACGTCGCTTATCTTAATCATTGTGTTTTTCCTCATAGGAGTGAATAATTGTATTCTTTTTGAGCGAAATAAATTTTCTTAAACCGTATAACGAGGGAAGTACAAATTCCACGTGGGCGAAGCCCTTCGCGGAAGCTAGTTACTTCTAATACTATTAACCAATAGTAAAACTAACTAGCACTCAACTTTAGTGGTCCTTCAAGAGCTAACCTACCTACGTCACAGCTCCTCCATACATTACATTCAGTAATTCGCCATTAGCTATCCCGACTACGACCGTTATATTGAAACCGCAATGCATTGGGAATATAAAGGAGCAATTTCTACTGTAATGTCCAATTGTGGAGGTGAGTCAGGTATAGTTCGATCCCACTGGAATACTTACAAAATCGCCTGAGCTGTGTTATTTGTGTTTCACTTTATTTTAATACGTGGATCACTGGTCGTGTGGGGTGTGTTGTGGAGTTAGCATAATTTGATACTGGAATGCTGACTTTGTGTAAATGTAACTATACTTTTTAACCGACTTCCAAAAGGAGGAGGTTATCAATTCGGATGTTTGATTTTTTTTTTAATGTATGTTCTGGCATAACTCCGTCATTTATGAACGGATTTCCAAAATTCTTTTTTCGAAAGAAGTTTGTTCCGAAATGGTTCCATTTAAATTTCATAAAGATCTGATGATGCGTTTGGGAGACAGACAACGGAACTCTTCAAAAAATTACAGCAAATCAATCGCGATTGCTGCTATCGCCTAAATATTCATTGTAAACACAATTTAATGGAGAAACACAACTAAAAAGTGAAAAATAAAAACTTTTTTCCAAAAAAATAGAACCGAGTCCCAAAAAAAACAAAAAGTGCAAAATAACTTTAATTTCGGTAATCGGTGTCAAAAAACGAAGAAACAAAACCAGAAACACCGACTTCCGAATTAAAGTTATTTTTCACTTTTTGTTTTTTTTGGAGGTCGGTTCTATTTTTTTGGAAAAAAGTTTTTTGTAACTGTGTATCGTCCAGCGAGATATGTGCACACTTGGATTCAAGCTTCCTGTTGGCCAGAATGGAAAAGTTCTCAAGAATTATTATGTTTTTGAGAAATTCTGATTAACCCTGCAGTGGTCGCGTGGATGAGAGTTGTCATCCACATGTCAAAATATATCGTTTTTATTTTAATTTTTACACAATCAAAAAATTAATTTTTATTTATGCACACATGTATTGCGTCTTCTCAGAGGCCACCGCGCGTCATTCCATATCATGATTGGGTCAAAAAGAGTGCATCCTTGTCAGTGGATGATTCACGTCATCCGTGCGACCGAAGTAAGCATAACTGAATACCCTTTTTTTTTTTTTTTTTTTTTTTTTTTTTTTTTTTTTTTTTTTTTTTTTTTTTTTTTTTTTTTTTTTGGGGGGTGGGAAATCATCCTATGACTTCTTCCGCTCTAGGGTGGAGCGGAAGGGTGTGTCAGACTCTTACTGACTAAAACCCACCCCTGTTCCTCCCTGCCTCGAGTGCCCGGGGGCGAGGTAACTCTTTCGAATTTATCCTCCACCCCCGGGCAGTCCTCCACCCCCGGGCAGAACTGAATACCCTACGCATGCATTATTGACGTATTTTTATATTGATTTTTTTGTCGACCGATATAAATTGCATTTATGTTATGATAACGGGAACATTGCGCATTATGAGTTTTTAAGCCAAATTATGTCAATTTATGCTAGAAGCTCCTATAATGTGAGAAGAAAGAAAACAAGGATTTATTGAAACTAATGTTTAATATCATTTAATGGTTTTTATCTTTCCGAAGTTTGAGTTAAAAGTGGATGACGATTGTCCTCCACGCGGCCACTAAGGTTCCGCTAGGGCGTGTGACCACTGTACGGTTAAGTTTCTCTTTTTTGATTTTAGAAAAGTTGTACATACAAAAAATATCTCATAAGGCGAAGGGAAACGCCCGGATGTCCCCACTGTGAGGATCGCCCAGAGGACACGGTGGGGATCTGCCCCGCTTGGGCCGAGCCCCGCCGTGTCCTCGTGCAGGCGATCGGCGGCAGCGACCTCTCGCGCGCGGCCCTGGTCCAGGCCATGGTACGGAGCGAGAGGGAATGGAAGCAGTCTCCTCCTTCTGTGAAGCAGTAATGCTCGCGATGGAAGAGGTGGATCGGGTGAGGAAGAGGCTGCAACGACAGCCTCGCCCTCACGCCCTCAGCAGTAGCCGCCGCAGGAGACGCTCCGGCGCCGCGAGACGATCTCCGGCCACCGTAGACCCGGGCCTGCGGACGGCGAGTAATGGGTAGCTCGCCGTCCGATCAGCACCAGGCCCGAGAGTCGACAACGTGTAGTGTTCCACACGCGCCTCAAAGAGTTGTCACCGTATATGACGGGGACATGCCTGCCTAGGGGTTGAGGATAAATTCGAAATAGTTACCTCGCCCCTGGGCATTCAGGCCAGGGAGGAACAGGGGTGGGTTTTAGTCAGTAAGAGTCTGACACGCCCTCCCGCTCCATCCAGAGCGGGAGAAGTCATTGGATGATTACCCACACAAAAAAAAAGTATCTAAATTGTTTACCTATCTGTATTCAATCCTGCACGATCTACGACTCAAAGCAGGCAGGAGCCAACACTGGTTAGTTACCGACTGCCTTTTGTACCCCGAGCCGAGTTATTTTAACATACTCGATCGTTGAACTAAAAGTTAATTTATAATAAAATAGCGATGATTCCAGGGTAAAAAAAAAACTATTTAGTCCGTAAGTTATATTATCAAAAAATATTGTATACGTATTTTTTGCTTTAGCAAATCAATAAAAAATTCTCGCGCAACGTTTAGTAATATGAATTTGCTGTCATATTTCCGAATTCATCCCATTTCTTATTGACCACAGTTTTGAGATAACCATGCATCCCTTCCCTCGTATCCCATAGGAATCAGATAGGAAGAAGGGATGCGCGGGCAGTTGGCATTTCTTCCTCCCACTGTTGTATAGGAATACAGCAGAGGGAGGAAGAAATGCCAACTGCCCGCGCCTACCAGAGGTGCATCCCGCGAGTTGGCAACACTGATTGCCGCCATATTGCAATTTGTTCTGTCATAACTTCACCCGCACCCCTTGAAAGACAACCGCTTCCTCGCCGAGCCGCTAAAATATATATCTAACTCTCTAAAAACCTTCTTTTATCCGTGTTGGCCGACACAAGTGTGACATACAAAGACCCAAGTGAAGTGCAACACTGTGGAAGAAGAAAAATCATCAAACACGTGCGACAGCTTCTCGGGCTGTCCTTTTATCAGCGTGGTCCATCTAGAAGATTCCCAAGTAAGTCCTTCATTCCTAACCTGGGCAGCTCAATTCTGTGTGTCGCCAATATTTCTCCGCATAAAGTTACATCCACTCATATGGTCCTTCAAAAAGCCGCAGTACTTACACCAACCAAAAAATGACAAAAATAAAACGCATCTAAAGTTAAGGAGTGGGGGCTTGTAACGTCACTTTTGAGTAAAAAGTGGTACAATTTTAACTAAGGTGTGACGTCATACGAAATTTCAACGCACTGTATTGTCTTCATTTTTTGTTTATGTGACAAAAGAAAAATACGTGTCCAATAATTTTGGTAATTAATCTGACGGACTAATTAATCTGACGGACTAATTAATCTGACGGACTAATTAATCTGACGGACTAATTAGATTTTTATTGTCATCTACCCAATTCTGTATAAGCGCCGCCTGGTGACAATAACTGGTAACCTGTTTTTTTTCTACACGATTTGACTTATGCGAAAGTTTACGTAAACGCGTTCGAGTGCGTTAATAAAACTCACACTAAGCCCTCCGATCCCTATTGTTTTGCACACATAAAATTATTATGAAAATAGACCCTGGTTTCTATAAATATGGTACACCCACACTAAAGATTGTCCTAATATTTCAGAACCTTTAAATGCCAGATATTTTAAACCTATTGCTTGAGATTCAAAGAACTTTAGATTCTATTTGTAGATAACTTCTGGGCACATTTCCAGATGCCAGCGATGTGGAGGAGTACTTCCACGCCTAAACGTATTTTGGTTTTGTATATATGTACGTAGTTAGGTAAGGTTTTTTTTTACTTTTAGTGTAGATATAGTTAGTTAAGTATTTTATAAATATGTAAATCTATTTACCAAATAAATTGTTTAATTTGAAGATTGCATAATGATTACCGATTATAAACTCTTGCTGGATAATGTTCCGAAACATTAAATTTAATTTATATTAGTTATTTATAACCAACTTAAACAAACAACGCTACTGAAACGTTTGTTTAATAGTAGAGATAGGTAAACAACCGTTTAATTTAGAAGATAATTGGTTTACTAACAAATTGAAACAAAGGCGTATTAAGAAACCAAATCAATTATAAATTCAAACTAATTGGTGTAAATTTGATACCACAAACCTGAGGTTTAGACATATTAAAGACTAAACTAAAATGGATACTTGTTTACAAAAACGAAATCCTATACTTATCTACGAGTATGTGCATTAAAATAAGCTTTTTACTTGACAGCCTAACTTGCAAGAAATATAAGCATGTGATTGGCTTAGACACTAACAGGTTCTTAATTCTAAATTTTCTATGAAGAATTTGAATTTAGTATCCATTGATCAGTATTTATACTAAGCATATGATTAACGGGTTTTACAAATAAGGCTGCTAATTTACTTGCTCTGTTCGTGTGTGTTCGTGTTCGCATGATAAAAATTAATAACCTTTTCATTCATTACACTGACAATGCAACCTACATGTGACCTAGGTACCTAAAGAAAAGGTAAATATTTCGTGTATAGGCACCAAATGGTTAGATCGAGTGTACTTGGAGTACAATTCTATAGATATCATCTTTGTTTCAAAATAACTTTGGCTGAAGTCGAATAAAGGAGACGACGACCCTACATACACTCGTTAGACAAACACGTCATGTTAGTTTTACAGGTACCTACAGCTTAGAAAGTTAAAAACTTTACTAAAAATGGTTTATTTTGCGTTTTGTGAACTAAAATTACTCTTACCATTTATTTTACTAAATTATTTGCTTTTATCTATGTAAATGAAACGAAAAAACTATATTATACACACTAAAACAAAAACTAAAAACTTAGGGGTACCCCTTGCGTGTCAAGCGGACAATAAGGGGGCGTTAGAGAAAGTGCTCAAAATGTCAAACGGACACCACGTGGGCGTAAGCTACGTCATCGTCACAGCTGCCATTGGACACAAAAAATAGTGTCATGAAATTCTCTGAACTAGATAGACACAACAGGCCTCGATAGCTCTGCCGGACAGGCACGGGAGGGGTTAACTAACTAAAACTTATCTTAAATACGAGTCATCATCATCAGCATCATCAGCTTTTTAATGTCCCTACTACTGAGGCACAGGCCTCTTCTCTGTGAAAGGGTGTGGGCCGTAATCCACCACGCGGGTTCAATGCGGATTGGAAGATGTCACATGTCTTCGAATTTTTGGTTTTAGGACATGCCGGTTTCCTCACGATGTTTTCTTTCACCGCTTTGAGAGCAGTGGTGATGAAATAACTAACACAAAATGAAGTGCCTGCTTGGGTTTTGTAACTCACGGCTGTAGCCACTGGGCCACCATTGCTCACTGCTCAATAAATAAATACGAGTATGGTGTCGAGAAATTTATCCACATCGCTGTCGACTGGTAACATGCCTAAAAGATTGGTGGCATGAATAAAATTTAAATTTTAGACTGACTTTATAAAATCGACGTCACAATAATAAATCTACATTTGAACCAAATTAATTTTCTTTATGTATGTATTAAAAAGACGACTGAACTTAAAATAGAGGAACGTTTTCGTGATGGCAGTCTCCAATGTGTAAAAATTTTAATTACACGACCCTAAATGAGGGTGGCGCATTCATTAAACGTGGAATCTCAAAAACATAATTTAGGGAATGTTTTTAATATAATAGTTGTAAATTTTTGCTATGTGAGGTGTGTTATCTCGAATGCTTAGGTTGTTTAATTTGAACAAACTGTTGGTTACATTGTATGCTTTACAAGAAAAATGGTTTTTATTTCTTTCTGTTAGTGACAGCTTAAGGCCCTGCGTCGACGAGAGGCGACAGCAATCAACACTGTCGTCAGGCCCCGCCGTTGCCTTATGGCGACGGCGAGGCCGGAGTAAAACCGTTCCTTATTAGTAATAATAGAGTTTTAAAGCGCGCGAAACTGCAGTCACCTTACGGCGATCACGGCGGTTTGATGACAGTGTAGATTACTGTCGCCTCTCGTCGACGCAGGACCTTGAGGTGTTAATAAAATAAACATGCAGACGTACTGGTTTTAATAGAAGAAAAATCATGTTTTATTTCAACATTTTGGGTTATATTCAAATTGCTCTTTCGCCTTGTATTATGACAAATTATTTTAAACATGCTTCACCTAACCCTAGAAAGAAAATTTTATTTGACCGACTTTAAAGATCATCTTGAAGACGTATTGAACTTTAAACGTGCAAATTTGACGAAAAAAAAAGATAAAGGTTTTAGAAGTATAGAGTTTCATGCTACAAAGAAAACCTAAATCACTATGGAAAATCTAATAAAAAATGACTGAATTCTCTTAACGATGAAGTTATTCTTTTGTGGAAAATTATATTTATATTGAGACTTGAAACTCAATTATTTTATGTAAACATTATAAAGATTTAAAAAACATAAACTATTATGGCTTAAAGTCCAAACAATTACACAAAGGATGATCATAAGTCTGTCGGTCGTACGGTACATATGTGTCTCTATAATTATTGAACTCAACGTGGTGGTGAAGCCACCTTTCGTAAGCTCTGTCCGGTGACTGAGTTATCAGAGAGAAACAGCGCGCTACGATGCGAAATAAAGAGTAAAGAGACCATGTTTGAGTTTTGCTTACGTCTCGAAGACGTAGATTATCTTTTTAGGGGTTATTTGGTTGAGCTTTTAAATATACTTATGAGAATTAATACTGATATACATCGATTTCATTGCTTCGGGTTCTACTTTCGCTCGTGACAAAATTAAATTAACTATGATTCCAGACAAAGATTCATTGTGATAACCATTACAAAGGGAGTGAAAATGTGACATTTCGGTATTACATGTCAATCTTTATCATTGCAGACTTTTTGACAATCGCTTTCGCTGATGAAATGTCGCTTTGTCACTCTGTTGTCTTTTTACTAAAGAAATGAAAAATGTCTATGGAGAAAAATGTCTATGGAGAAAAATGTTTGCTAAATGGACTAAGAAGACGCAGCGTTGAAAAGCCTGCCACAAGGTGGTTCGGGTCGCGGGGAACCGATTTTTTTTTTTTGTTTTGTATGGGAAGTCATCAATTATCTAATCCCGTTCTGAGAAGACCGGGAGGTCGTGTCAGACTATTACTGACTAAAACCCGTGTTCCTTCAGTTATCAGTGCCAGGAATTGCCGTGACTCTTTCAAACATAACCACGCTTGCGGGGAACTGATGGATGCGAGACGAACGAGATTATGGCCAGCAGTGGACGTGTTCCGGCTGAAATAATGAAATGAACTACAAAACTTTTTACCAAACTACATGAACATTTAACACAAACTACTTTAGTCTGCCAACATTTTCAGTTCCATAGCTTCAACTGTTAAACTGTTATTGAATATTAACACCACATTAAAATAGCACTAAAGTTTTATGACACAACGATGGGAAAATAAAATGTTCGTATTGTTAAATAAGGTTTTAATGAAATGCCTACGGCCTAAAACTAAATATATCTTTGTTTCATGTTTTTCGGCATTCGGATGTAGGTCAATATTTGAAAACTGTTGGCCAATTTCTGAATTGAGTATTTGGAGCTACGAACGTGACATCTTTGGAAGGTTTTAGAATCAAGTACGTATACAGGGTGTAACGGAAAAGTTTGGTCATATTTTAAGAACGGGTTCTGCCCATATAAATGAACAACTTTCTCTAAGATAAAATAGAAAATACCCAAAAGAAAATTTGGACTTTCCATACAAAGTGATAACTTTGTCAGCTAATGATAATCAGCTGATCAATATTTGGAAGAGAGGTAAAAAAAAATTTGAAAATTTTCACAGATTTTCTTAACCCGTCAGCTACCGTAAGGCCCTTTCGGACCGCGAACCCAGAATACGGACCACTGCCCGTAAGGCCCTTTCGGACCGCGGGTGGCACGCGTTCTTTCAACCTCTATGATTACATAACGAAACGTCATATTCCTGTGGAAAATTTTACACACTCGGAGCGTGATAGTATCGTACTTTTACAAACATTTCCATAGAGAAATACTGTTTTGAAAATTTTTAAAAAAAGTTTTATTTGCATGTTTATGTTTGTCAACAGCGGACGACAATTTGTTGATATTGTGTGTTTTAATTAGTTTCGTGTTTGTTTATGTGATATGTTGTGTTTATATATTCATTACTATGTTGTTATTACGTCATTATAACATCGTTTTAGATAAATATTTTGAAAAATGATTACGTTATGACATTTCTTGTCAAGGTCAAACGGTTTTGTTTACATTGTTATTGTGAGGGTGAATGATGTGACTTTCTGTGTGTTTGAACACAGTGTGAAGGTATTTATTTATTGTTAGGTAGTTATTACATAGTATTAGAAAAAAAACGCATCACAAAACGCAACGCAAACGCAGTAACGTAATTTGAAAAAGCCGTTACTTGGTTTGGTTTTCGTGATATGAAGTTTGAGAATGAATAATAGGAAAATATTGTATCGGACTCTACAAAAAAAACATTGTTATTAAACTACTTGTATATTCATAGTATAACATGCAAAATTTCGTGTAAATTGATACAGTGGTTTTATCAGAAATGAACCTAATACGTGAACAAATACTATTCCCGCCAAATCGTTGATAACAGCATTTGATTAGAATTCAACTCTCGTAACACAAGTATTGTTTACATTTTATGATAAGGTCTGTTTATTCAACAACCCAATAAAAAAAACTTCAAGTGCCTAGCACCAATAGAAGCGTCAGCGAACCGTTTTATGTAAACAAAGTCATAAACATGTCAATGGCGGGAAAATAGCGCGGGTATGCCAGATGTGCGAGTTTCGCGCGCGCAGGGCGCTGACGGGAGAAAGTTGTTCATATCGATGGGCAGATTCAGTCCTTAAAATATAACCACACCTTTCCGTTACAGCCTGTATATTGACAAATACTTTTGTGACTGATTTGTTTTGTTTTAAAATGGGCAAAAAACTTCTTCTTGAATAAAGAGTTTACATACTGTCACTTGCTGGAACATGGCTGGTTCATCATATTATGTACTTACCACAAATTGAGACAAGAAAAACTCAACTCAGAAGTTCTTTCCCGGATAGCATCACCATTAAAATAAAACCAATAATCATGCCAATTTTTAGGGTTCCGAAACTCCGAATGAAAAACGGAACCCTAATAGGATCATTCGTAGGTCTGTCTGTCTGTCACAGCCAATCTGCTCCGAATCCACTGCACCAATTGAGTTGTGGCACACACATGAATATCTGTTACTCAAAAATGTAACGTAAATAAATGAATTTAGAATATGGAGGCCACTTTTGCGGTGAAAATCGAAATATTTAAAAGTACAGTTTTTCAAACTGTACCGTGTGTTATAAAAAAAAATAAACTTAAATTTATTTAAGAAAATAAATGAAAATTGATCATTCCCCCATTATCTCCGAAACCACTGAGTCGACAATTAAAAAAAACCGAAATAGATCTTTACCTATACCTAGATTACAGGAAAACCTATAAGAAGTCTAATTTTTTTAAAACATTCTAAAAAAAATATAATTCGAACGGAAGCATTTGCGCGCGAGTCCAACTCGAACTTGCTTTTCCTTCGACTCAGATTAATTTTAAACAAAACAATAAAAAACATGATTCTCTAGTCAAGTAGGTAAGGTAGAAAAGGGTCGCTTTTAGGGCTATAACTAGTATGAGGAAAATGAACCATACATCTAGTGGTGTTAGATTAATGATCATGTTTGGTTGGCCACAATGTTTTATACATTTAGTGAGAGTAGGGAAATAGATGGACGAAATTAGTAGTTTTTGTTGAATTACTTTATGGCTATGGAAACTATGGGAAAATCTTTTCACAGGTGATAAGGAGCCAATGCACGATCATTTGTTCTGTGTCTGGGTGTAATTTATCTGTAATATTTATGTATTTAGAAATATATAAGTATATTTATCAGTTGTCTAGTACCCATAACACAAGCTCTGCTTAGCTTGGGACTAGATGGCGTTGTGTGATAGTTGGGGAATATTATTATTATATTTATTTTATAATATATACATACAATTTACATTTTTAAATATTAAAATATCAAAATATAAAAACATTAAAAAATATAAAAAATAGTATCCCACCGGTATCGGGATAGGGTCCAAGCTACCGGTGGTCAGGGCTCCTGAGAGAGGAACCTCCTAACTATGCGCGCCGTGTCCAGGAGTACTGCCTTCTGGATCAAGCCCTTGATCCAGCTGCCCAACGAGAGCCTCCTTAGGTGTTCGTCGAGGCTCTTGGCTATTAAGCCATTGGCCGTCACGACTATCGGCATAATGACTGCTGTATCCACCTCCCACATGTCGACAACCTCGCGAGCCAGATCAAGATACTTTGTTTTTTATTATTATTATTAATGCTTAACTGACTTCCACATCATAGACTAAAAGACACGATACTCTGTGGCAAGACTTGAAACACCAACACAATATTCATTATCATTTCAGCCGAAAGAATGCTGGACATCGGCCAAGTGTCGCCACAATGGCCGGACCTGTGCGTCTCTCATCCATTGGCTACCCGCGACGCTCACCAGGTCATCGATTCACCTTATGATAGGCCTTCCAACGCTGCATCTTTCGGTACATAATATTATTAATACTTAGAATAAACCATATTTACTTCCCCAAAAGTTATTTCTTTCAATACCACACAAAATCTATGCTTTCCCTGAGCCGTCACCCAAATGAGTTAGTAAACAAATCTAACGGAACAACACATGTTGGGTTCTTCCGTGTCAGTGCCCCATTACTGTTCACCCGTCACAAGGCATCAGTATTACAATCTGCGAGGTTCCTGGTACAATTTCTTGGAAGGAAGGAAAGGGAAAGAAAGTTTTGCACTAAGAAACACCAAGCTCTCTGTACATTAATGTTTGTATAATAATATGATTAATAATGGATATTGTATGGAAGTGGTTAGGACTGAACTAGAGTTATCAAGATATCTTGCAGGGTTAACAAGCTTATAGTCAGTGGAACAGACGAGTTCTAGTCAGAATATTACTAGCATTATGGTGCTTTTATTTTCCTTCAAGCTTGTAGCCTCGTTTTCTGGCAATGTGACGCAATCAAGTGTCATTCTGGCAAATGACACTTGATTGCGAATACAAACAATTCGCATATCATATCCTATGGTGGTGTACTCTTTGGCCAACTGTACCCAATATTATGTTGGTTAGTATTCAGCTTACGTCTGGAGTTGTCTTTTACACGGATCTTGTCGAAACAAGCACCACTGGTTAAAAACACTAATTAATATTAGTGTTTTAACTAGTGGTGCTTGGCAACTGTGCTTACCCCAGTTGTAAAAGCCCCCTTTGTGCCTAATGGCCTAGTTTTGTTCTGTCTCCTGCTTGATTAAGAGGGAAGTGGAAATTATGTTTTTCTTACTCCTCCGCTGTCTTTTCTGATTAATTTCGTTGCGGGACCTTAGACAGTTTAATCATTTCTCTGGGACTCGTCGAGCTTCATTACCTCGGCGTTTTTTTCTGGTGGTCGCCACTGTTGATTCTGGCTTTCAGAAGTTACAGTGGTTTGGGAATAGTGTGGCGGGCTTGTCCCAAACTAAAAAAGAAACAAGAACAAATTTCCGTGCGTTCAAGCGTTTTTGCCATACCTATTATTGGAATCAAGTGTAGCTCACAATTTTAGTACCCATTAATATTAGTGTTTTTAACCAGTGGTACTTGGCAATTAGGCTTACCCCAGTTGTAAATATTCATTTGTGCCTAATGGCCTATCTTTGTTCTCTCTCCTGCTTGATTAGGAGAGGAGTGGAAATTATGTTTTTCTTACTCCTCCGTTGTTCTTTTCTGATTAATTTCGTTGCGGGACCCAAACCAGTTTAACCGTTTCGCCGGGACTCGTCGAGCTTCATTGCCTCGGCGTTTTTTCTGGTGGTCCTCACTGTTGATTCTGGTTTACAGGAGTTACAGTGGTTTGGGAATAGTGTGGCGGGCTTGTGCCAATAATAAAAAAAAGGATATGGTGCCTCGCAGATAGACTGACGACATTGAAAAGGTAGCTGGGACAATCTGGATACGGAAGGCAGAGCAGCAGGGGCCCTGTTATAATGACATAAAATCATCATAATTCCGGTGTGAGAGAGAGACGGAGTTATACTGGACGAATAACGCTATACCTTTCTCACTTGCTAAAGTGCGACTGCTTAGCGTGGGGTTCGATTCCCAGGTCGGGTAAAAAGTGATATCGGGTTTTACATTAGTACTGACGAACACAGAACCGAGAGCAGTGGAGGGGATAGAGGAAGGTCTTTACCCAGCAGATACAACTTTTATATTTTTTGTTGCACGCAATGTAAGGCAAGAGACAAGTGGAGTTAAACCCCTTCGCTCTAAGCCACGTAGGTACTTGTCGGATACGTTTGATATTCATTGCGTTTTTGTAACTTCAAATGTGTAATTTCGAAAATTCGAAAAAAATATCGGAAATTCAGGTAATGTTTGTTTGGAAAGATTTAGTAATAACACTTTGAATTCATTTTCATAAAAAAGTTAAAAAAGTAATTGCGACTTTGACCTTCAATATCTCCAGAACTAGTGGATTCTCAGTTATGGTCTAGTGAAAAAAAATATTCAAATAATGGGTACAATATATAGTTTTTAGCTTTGGAAACTGTCTTTCTACACCCGATATAACCACGTCGTGTTATATTTTTAAATAACCACTCAAAAGGATTTGCATAAAAAAATAAACTAAGGCTTCTCATATCCGCACTTCTAAATGAAAGAGAAAATTTATGTAAAGAGCATTCGTTCCCGTGTCTTGAATAGCTTTAAGTGCTGAAATAAAACACACTAGGTATTTAGAATTTAAATAAAAATACAATTTAGTTAAAAGCTTTCTCTAGGCTCTTGTAAAGCAGTTTGTTTTATCTTCTTCAGGGACATGTCAAAGACACCGACTTTTTTTCAAGACAGTGCAATTTAATGGACATTTTACGGTAATCTAAGTTTACTGCTACGAAAGATTAATTGTCAGGTGTTGTATTAGTTGACTGTGTTGTTAAGTGATGTACTTATTTCATGATGTTTGCCGTGATCTTTCGAGAAGCGGTAGCCCCCGACTTTCGAATTGTACGTCGGGGGTTCGAACCCAAAAAAAAAAACAAAAAAAAAGGCACATATGCACTGCACTAAGGCACTGCTGTCAAAGTGGTGAATTAAAACATTGTGAGGAAACCTCCATGTCCTAAAATAAAAAGATCCGAAGACATTTGACTTCCACCTACTCGAGCTAGTAGATTACGACCCTTTCTCTCTCCTAGAGAGGAAGCCAGAGACCAAGCAGTGGGATTATTATAAAGACTGATTACGATTACGCTATGTCAAGATCTTTAATAATTTTATGAGAAAAACATAAGATACAACATACATAACATACAAACTATATATAAATGAAAGTACTACTGAATTTCGAGTTATTAAAAATATGACTATTGAACTTGCTGTTATTCTGATTGCTGATAAAGCTCCGACGCAGAACAACACAATTTATTAACAAGTAGATAGCTCGAAATACCACATTAATAACTCTACAAACAAAATAACAGTTGCATAATTATAATAATCTGCATAGCAACTCCGGGCAATACTGTTCATATTTATCTTTCCTATTTGTCGATTCCGCCATTAAAATGAAAGCGACAATTATCGAAAACACAAAACGATTAACCCAGATATAGGCCTGGCTATTGATTTCATATTGGCCGCAAACCAGAAAACCAGAGATCCCACCACTATAATTCAACAACCGAAACTTTAACCTCCACATCGCTATACACTGCCTTTTTTGTTGAACAAAATCCATAAAAAAATGCGCCAATTACCACACATAAGCAGCAATGTAAAGCCAACCAAAAAATGCGATCTGATCGTTTTATCATCGCTTGATACTCCCCTGAGTATCGTTAATTCTTATGGAATACCTCGTATTGTTCACTAATTGAATGGAATCAATCAATTTCAGCGAATATCAACTTTTACGTAATAAATGACATTTGCAGAACCGAGTAAAATATAGTGCATCAGTTTTAAGAGTTAAATTGCAAAATGGGTCACAGTGGTGTATACAACAGTAAAACAAACGTAAGTATCAAAATATAGCGCGTCGAAATTTGAACCCAGATAACTTTCGTCGTGGGATCTGGAGGTAAAAGTCCCGAACCTCTGGGAGTGGCGCGAGGAGGCTGAGAGCTCCGGCAAGATCTCATGAGAGAGCGACTGTCGCAACGTAATTGCGGTGGTAAGGCGCCCCTTTGAGGAGTGCCTGGAGAGTTGATACGGCGTCCTCACCTTCCGCCAGACGCAGATCCTCATCGGACGCGGATGTTTCGGCAGGTTCCTGTGGCGGATAAGGTGGGAGGAAACGCTCGGGTGTCACCACTGTGCGGATCGCCCAGAGGACACGGTGGAGCATACGGTGGAGTTCTACCAGTGTCCTCGTGGAGGTGATCGACGGCAACGACCTCTCGCACCCAGTCCTGGTCCAGGCCATGGTACGGAGCGAAAGGGAATGGGAAGCAGTCGCCTCCAGAAGGAGAAGCGAAAACACAAAACGAAAAGAAGCGAAGCGGCAATGCAGCAAGTAATGCTTGCGAAGGAGAAGGCGGAACAGGTGAGGGAGACCCAACAGAGTTGCCCTTACGCCCCCAGCAGCAGCCGCCGCAGGAGACGCCCTGGGCGTCGGGGGTCGCGAGATGGACTGGACCTTGTCCCAGGAAGCAAGAGAGTATCCGCAACACCATCCGCCGCTTCGCGGTCACGGTATTGCACTGCTTGAGTGCAGCGCCGTGACGCAGAGCATTTCAGAAGGGTGTGCTGCGCCATGTCCTCGAGGCAGTTGCAATGGTGTTAATCGGCTGTCAGTTCCGATAGGCGGCACAGATACTTTCCAAATCACCCGAGCCCAGACAGTACCTGTGTCATTTAGAAAGTAAGGGTGCCATGCCATCGTGCCGTTACCAGCATGACATCTGCGTAACAGATCACGCTGGCGACACTACGGAGGAGCATACCGCGTAGCACCCAGACCATAAATTTAGCCTATGTGCTATTTGTGACTATAATCTAACTCTGTGCCAAATATTATCCAAATCCGTCCAGCCGAACTGGCGTGATTGAGTGAGAAACATTCATCCATCCATCCGTCCGAACTTTCGCATATATAATAATTATTAGTAGGATATTTGCAGAATTCTAATTAATAGAGTACGTTTGCGTTTTACAAAAGTACTGTTAATAACTGGGGAATAACTAAAAATTCTCGAGCCTTTACAACAATTTATCTTTCGAAAAAACATTTTATATTCTAAACGACATCATTTATAGAAAAGACAGTAAATACCTCAAACAGGGTATTGAGTCGGAAAATGAAAAAGAATTTAGTTAAAGAATTTTCATTGAACAGCGCTCTACCCTTGACATTGGCAAACACAAAGTTCTATGCAATACAACCTTATGTAAATACCAACAACGAAGCGAGCCCAAAAGTTTTATAATCACTGCGTAGTAATTATAAGTTTATAGCCCGAGCCATGATAAATAGATCGTTTCGATGATAAATAGCCCGGGCCGATACCCGGTTGATGGACGCATGGCGCTTCCAAACGTCAAATGTGATGTAATTTGTTAAATGTTGCGTCCAATGTTCCATGAATCAATAGGGAAGTTGCTTTGTGGGATTGGGTGTTTACTGAAACTTGTGCGGCTTCGATATCTTAACGAACGTTTCTGGTTATAGGCCTACGGACACCGGGACGGAATGGCAGAGGATTCAATTTTTTACCAAAAGACATTCAAACTTATCTTGTAGGAATATGACATAAATGCCAATGTTCTGGATTGTTTCCATGTCATCGAAAGGGGTTTCTCGACACGCCATTGAAGAGCGCGCTAAGGGATCCCACGGTGGGATGCCGCAGCGTACTGCGGTATGCAACGGCACGCTGAAGGATGCCGTGAAATGCCGCGGGGTGAGTTATTTGCTACCCACTTTACACGTATTTATTTTGAGGCATACGTCGTGGGATGTCATCGTAGGCCGCCAGAATGCTACAGTATCTAGGCGGCTAGTGTACGCTGACCGGTGGCAAAATACGCGGCCATTCCGTCCCGGTGTGCGTAGGCCATAAACCAACCAACCAAGAATTTTTATTCTGGCCATAAGGATCTGAGATCAGCGTATAACTAGGGCCAGTAGATAGACCAGTACTCTCTTTTGCAACAGAAGTGAAACAAATTATTTTTCAATACCGCGGTACGATTAGCGCAGTGGTTGAGTGATTGGCTGCTATGCTGCGTGTCGCGGGTTTGATGCCCGCTCAGAACCAAATATATTTGTATGTCTTATAGATAGTAGTTCCGTGTCTGGGTATCTTGTGTATGTGAGTTAATTATGTTTGTGAACGCACGCACCCTCGAAACAGGAGTAATTTATATTGTGGGGCAACGTTTTTGTCAGGGGTTAAATAAAAAATAAAAGAAAAAGAAATAGATCTATACCAGTATACCCTTATGCAACTAAAGTGAAACAAATGATTTTTCAATTGTCATGGTTCCAGTTAGAATTGGTGTAATAACTTTTGGTCAGGTGGTCTGATTTGGGAATTCTACCGTGTGCAACACAGAGTCAATGCTTATCAGTGCAATACCCGACTTGAGAACTTGTGGCAGTTTTTAGGGTTCTGAACGTCCAAATAAAAAATTTAAACCCATATAGGACCACTCGTGTATCTGTCTGTCTGTCACAGCCAATTTGCTTCGAATCTACTGTATCGTGCGACATATCAAATGAAACGTATTGTGTGGGTCTCAAGGTCGCGGATAAATTCGTAACAGAGTTACCGCGCCCGCTGGCACTCAGGCAAGTGAAGGAACAGGGGTGGGTTTTAGTCAGTAAAAGTCTGACATGCCCTCCCACTCCACCCAGAGCGGGAGAAGTCATTGGATGATTTTCCAAAACCACCAAAATAAAATTGTAAAGTTATGTCCGAATTTATTCCCCCAAAAACATGAAATTTGAACATAATTGGTGAAATTAGGATATATCAGGGTGAACTGTACAAATCTGTGTACCCCTTCAGAGCGTATCAGCGTGGTGTTATGTTATGAAGTGTTGCAAACTTCGAAGACAGACAGTGTGATCCATTGTCTAGACGAAGTTCTTCATCAGATCTTCATTAAATTCAATGGAATCTGGAAAGTATACCCTTTCAAACAAAAAAGAATTTTCCAAATCGGTTCAGGCTTCTTCGAGTAATCAGGGAACATACATAAAAATTAAAAAAGTTTCCGATGAATTGTGAACCTCCTTTTTTGAAGTTGGTTAAAAATAGATGCAAATGGGCCACTCCCCCTTAACTCCAAAATTACTGAGCCTAAAATATACAGAATATACTTCTTTACGCGTAGATTTCTGGAAAACCTTAGAAGAATATGGTTTAAAAAAATATGTTAAAATACGATTTATTCGGAACCCTGACCGTGAGTATGACTCGCACTTGTCCAGTTTTTACATCCACAAATGGCACTACTAGTATAATCTCGTAAGTTTAACGCAATTAGGTCCTATTTACCCGATTCTCAACGTGTAAAAACTTTTTTACAAAAAAAACAACCGACTTCCAAAAAAAAAAATACACTAAAAATTTAAAAATAACTTTAATTTCGGAAGTCGGTGTTTGTATTTTATTTCTTCGATATTTGACATCGACTTCCGAAATTGAAGTTATTTTGAAATTTTTAGTGTATTTTTTTTTTTTGGAAGTCGGTTGTTTTTTTTGTAAAAAAGTTTTTATTTTTCGCTTTTTAGTTGTTATACCCCAGAACTAAAAACCCCTATAACATGGAACGTGGAAGTTTAACATTTGGAGAACACAAAAACGTCATCAAGATATGCGGATTTTTCGTTTTTGTTCAGTTTCTCAAAAAGCACTAAAGCAATTTCGATATAATTTATATGGCACCACCTCGGGAGTATTTTCTTTCGGATAAAAAAGGAATTTTGAAAATCGCTCTGCAACTGACGGAGAAATGAGCGGACATACATAAAAAAAAAAAAAGACATACATACCGTCGAACATAGAACCTCCTCCTTTTTCGAAAGTCGGTTAAAAAGTGAGGTTATGTTCAGGTGCTTGGATCCTAGTTATGCACGTTATCCCTCGTCTACTTTTCGCAAGTGTAGGGGGAGTTAATTACAAGTGGTCTCCTGCAACGCTCTATTTTCAAGAACATAACGAATTCCGTTTGGCATCCGACGTGTGGCTTCGGTCAAAGCGGCTGAAGAGCTTAGACGCTCTACTATCCAGTAAGGTTTCAGGTTGTTGAACTACCACCACCACCCTACTAACCACCACCATTTTCCAACAAGTGGTTATTTATAACCAGGGTGATGTATTTACAAGTACCAAGCATAAAAAATAGAATAACTTGCTATGTTTGTTTGTTCGGGTCAAATCTTACAAGCTAAATAAGAACCCGGGACTGCGGAGGGCGAGTAGTGTGTAGCTCGCCGTCCGATTAGCATCAGGCCCGAGAGTCGACGGCGCGTAGTGTTCCACGCGCGCCTCAAAGAGTTGTCAGCAAATCATGGCGGGGCCCGTCATGGCCGATGAGGCCCAGGGGTTGTGGATAAATTCGAAACAGAGTTACCACGCCCCTGGGCAGTTAAAGCAGGAAAGGAACAGGGGTGGGTTTTAGTCAGTAAGAGTCTGACACGCCCTCCCGCTCCAACCAGAGCGGGAGAAGTCATTGGATGATTTCCCAAACCACAAAAAATAAATACCATACGGAGTTTAATTTTAATATAAAGCTGCACCGGTCGACGTCATGTTAGCACCGGTCGCTGAAAACCAGCGCTGGGGCTCTGTCTCGCATAAAGTCACAGCACTAAGCTGAGCGATGGCCGTTTTGCGTGGATGTGACGCATGTTTTCCCCCAGCTTTTCTTTTTTTGTTGTGTTTCTCTGTCTTTTGCTTCATGTTTACCGTAAATAAACGTATATACAGTGTGTCCGGACATGGACTAGCGATATTCTAAATACTTAAATATAAACTATTTTAAAGTACAATTACACTCTAGGCTTGGGTCCAATACACTTCCCCGTTATGTGGCAGCCATATTGTTTTTTTGTTGAAATATGCTCTATGCAAGTACAAAAAAAAATCATATATCTCAAAGTTTTAGTCATACTGAGATAAAAATGAGCTTATTCGAAAGGCAATAATATTGTCTACCATCGTATCGGGTAATTGTACTTTAAAATAGTTTATATTTAAGTATTTAGAATATCGCTAGTCCATGTCCGGACACACTGTATATATTTCTTTATTTTTTCTTTCCTTTCTATAATATTGGTTCAGTTCCGATGACAATGCATTTTTATGGTAAACATGACCTAAATCGACATCCAGGATTGGCTCCAGATAGAGAAAGTATTCAACAGTCACCAGCACAGACCCGAAGTTTTGAAAAAAGAAATAGATCTGACTTTGAAAAAAAAACCTTAAAAAAGTGTTAAATAACTTTAATTTCAGAAGTCGGTGTCGCTGGTTTTGTTTTTTCGTTTTTTGATATCGACTTTCAAAATTAAAAGTGGGTTCTATTTTTTTGTAAAAAAAGTTTTTATTTTTCACTTTTTAGTTGTGATTCCCTATTAAATTCCCAGAGTTTTTTGCCCTTAAACACCAAAATTTCCCTTGCCCAAACTCTCATTCAGCCTATCATCGACTACGCCGACGCGTGTTATTTGGATGCCACCGAGGAGCTTTTAAATAAACTTGAGCGATTGCAAAATATATGTATTCGTTTTGTTTTCAACCTCAAAAAGTATGATCATGTCTCCAACTTTCGCAAGGTACTCAAGTGGCTCCCTATCCGTCTTCGCAGGAACTCTCGTATTTTATGTCTGCTCTTTAATATCCTTCACAACCCTAAAACGCCCGCCTACCTGCGGGAACGCTTTTCGTACTCCCGCCCTTTTGATGCGCCTTGCAGGTCGCATCTTAGGAATCTCCTAAAATCCCCTCCCCACACAACTGACTTCTACTCCTACTCCTTCACTGTGCACGCAGTACGGTTGTGGAACTCTCTGCCGCCTGACATTAGGGACTGCCAAACTCTTGCAGATTTTAAGAGGAGAGTAAAGGAACACTATCTTTCCATTTCATGATAGTTGCATATAGGTATGTATTATTATTTAGTTTATATGTATTAGTACCTATCTATATATATATATATATATATATATATATATATATATATATATATATATTATATTATTTAGTTAGTTTTATATCTCTACATTGTATGTGTCCTAGCACTGTTACACACTGTGTCTACTTCTCTTTTTTTTCCATCTCTCCTTTCGCAGGTTTGCTGTAAGAGATTTCTATAGAAATAAGCATAACCTTTGTACATATTTCTCTGTTTCCTTCTTCTGGTCTGTTTTTTTTTTGTATGTGTGTGTACATTAATTGTTAAATAAATAAAAAATAAATAAATTGTGTTAACAATGCATATTTATGCGATAGCAGCAATCCCGGTTGATTTTTTGAAGAGTTCCGTTGTCTATCTCCGAAACTCATCATCGAATCTATATGAAATTTAAATAGAACCATTTCGGAATAAACCCCTTTTGAACAAAAAAAGGATTTTGCAAATCCGTCTATATAATGACAAAGTTATGCCCGAACATACATAAAAAAATAACATCCTCCTTTTTGAAGTCGATTAAAAAGGTTTTAGACTATTATTTTTTAATCGCAACGCTGTCAGAATAAGTCGTCATATAAAAAGTTCGTGTGTCCTTTCGTTAATCCCCTGACGGCCAAGTGCAAATAGAAAGCATAATGATCAAGACCATTGCATACAACAATATCCATTCATAAACAAATATAACTTTCAAGTACACAACTAACGTTATTGGACTGATTGCATAGAACTGCAATATTGTTGGAACAGAACATTTCCAATTCCCAATGTATCTGAGTGCCATTCGTGTAACGTTTCGTGCCGTGTCCACTACAAGCATTAATTGGTGCATCCATTCACGTTTGTAGGTCACATTCGATGCATTAACATTGGCCTCAGTAGGTATTAAATGGAGATTCGTAGGTTTCAGTCTTGGTAATTATTTGGGACCTCTAATTACTCGGACGGTTGCGGCTTTTCAGGCCAATGTGCGACTTTTGTGAGCCAAACCCGCTTTAAATGTTTCGGCTTGTGGAATTCCGAGTTGTAGAATGTCGACCAATGGTCAATTGATGCATGGGAGTTTAAACGGTTCCAGAATTTCAACGTATGTTAGTAGGGAACTGTTTTAGAGTTTTCACGTAAGTGGGCTGATAACTAGACTAGGAGATAGCTATCTAGGAACAAAGGCGAATTCCTTGTTATAGTTCGTCTTAAATTCTAGTGTTTAAAACGAAGGCTATGAATTTTACACAGAATGAAGGTAGCCTAACCTTATCTAACCTTACTATTTTTTATGTATCTGTAACTCTTGTACCGTGTGTAAAGTTAGACCAATTTAATAACAAAAATATGGAAAAGTTCATATTATAATATTTGGCATTATTGCACAACACAACAATAACAACAATTTTATAATTGTACACACGAAACTATACTATAGACAAACTGTAACAGACTGGCATGAAAGTTTTATTTAAATGATAAATCTAGAGCTGTAAAGAAATACAAAATTATTTTATTCCTATATTTTCATAATCTTAAAAATACAAGCTCAGTTTCCACTAACCAAAATAATAAGTAAATAAAAGATGAAAGAAAAAGATAAAAGCCCCATGTACACAAGCCGATTATGTTGAATCTTTTCATACGAAAACATGGCAACCTGTCTTGAAATGTTTCATGAATATTAAACTACCAAATGTATTGGCAATCGTCACGGAAATAGAAGAAAATGTTCCTTTATTTCGGCAATAGAGGTAATCCTATAAGTCTCTAGGGCCGTGCTAGAGTACCATTATGTTTGGGAAAGAAAGAGATGACACTAAATTTGTATAGCTCTATCTTTGTCTTGCTAAGGAATCGTGATGGTTATGACACTCACATAAGGTTCTTAGACATCATAATAGGAAAATGAATGTAAGGAAATTAACTAATATGACCACTGCAGTACATTTTGCCGGGATATGGGGCCATAGAAACGGGTATGAATATGTATTTTAGCATATGAATGTTTCTGCATGGCCTTTCATTACTTCAGATCTTATCTAGTGGAATGGAGGCAAAACACTAAGAGTAATAACATCATTAATTTTATTATTGTGAATGAATGTCCATCTAATAAGGCGTTACACTACTTTTGATGATTTATAATTGAACATCACGTCTCTCATCGTAAATATATGTCACTGTAGACGTATTTTTATGAAATCTTCACCATTTTGAAGATAATTTAATTATTTATATTTTATTATATTTGTTTTAGTGCGATACCTGTTGTTTTATGTATAATAAATTAATAATGCGTCCAATTTCGGACAGCGCTCCTTGCGACGCGTTACGTGAGCTCAGCACAGAACACTCAAGGTCGTTGGCAGTTAATAGCGCCTTAATTAAATTCCTATTAGTCAACTTTCCTTATTTTGTGTGTGCATAAATAAATAAATGTTTTCATCTCGAATTTAGAACAAAGGTTCTAACCGATATTCATCTTAGACGTTGTAGAATCATCGTGAGGAAATTTGAAGTTTTATTAGTATGTACAGAGTGAATAAAAATAAGTGGTCATAGGTGGAAATTTACAACTTTCTTCAACGAAGCCATAGTCAATCCTCTCACAGAGAGGAAGCTTGTGCCCCAGCAGTGGGGACATTAAAAGGCTGATGATGATGATGATGATGATGACAAATTTATCATAGCTGATTAAAATAAGTAAGTATGGGAGCTCCAATTTTTTTTTTTCAATTTTAAAAGCAATGTTGAAAATATGATTAATGATCAAACTGATGACACTGACTACTCAAAAACTCGAGGATAGCAGCTAGGAAATTAAAAAGCATTTTAAGATGTACGAGTATAAATAGACAGCTCGAAGAAAAGCCGGCCAAGTGCTTGTCGAACTACACACATTTAGGTTTCCGTCCAAATGAGGGAATTATCAAAGAAAAAATGTGAGTTTTCAATGTATTAGTATTTGTTAGTAAAATATACGTAATAGTAAACATTATCATCAAATTTCAAGTTCATAGGGCGATGGTAAGCACATTCATCGGAATAAAGTTTTGTGACAGACGACGGACAGACGGACAAGTGTCAGCAATAGGGTTCTGTTTGGACCCTTTGGGTACGGAATCCTAAAAACTGGCTCACACAATCTAAAAACTCATCAAAACATCAAACTAATTCGCTAACACTTGAGTCCTAAGTTCTAACACCAGTAATCCTTAGCTAGTACGATTTATATAGGCCGAGTCAGCGCAAGACCGGGCCGATGTGATTTGCGGGCTAGGTCGTAAGCAGAATTTGATTAAACGTCGGACATGCTGACAGGGCGACGCTTGTAGATAAGGTACCTATTCGATTTGTGATTTGATATGACTGTTGTTTTGAAATGTTTTGAATTCTCAGGCTAACTTTTGAGTGCACTGTAAAATTGTTTTTAAAGCATAACTGCAAAATATTTCTTTCGAATGTTTTTAACAAAGGTATATTCTAAAAAAAGAATATATATTATATATAATTAAGGTTTATTTCATAAATTATGTTGTCTCGAAGTCCCATTTAGGTAAGGGCTGAGTCAACTTTCAATAACTGGCTAAAAAACTAGAACTAGGTTTTGAAGAATTAGACTTTTATAAGAATACTTGCTTTTGCCTGAGGCTTTGCCCGCGTGGAATTAGTACATTGCCCAATATTAATTAAAAGCCTATGTGCTATACCAGACTATAATCTGTATCTAAACGATTCCCAATCTCTTTAAAGTTAGAGTGAACAGGCGTCTTCTGGGTAAGCTCGCTCCATCGTCGACTCTGTTTCTGTCACCTCTGACCTAGACTAGAGTCAAGAGCAAAACAACTAATAATAACAACAGCTGTTAATTCAACTGTTTATTGTAACATCTCCTCAAAATGATTAGTCAGCACTTGACCACCCACATCTACTCTTCTTCCAGGTAAAGAATGTTGCAATAAGAACCAGCTAATCAGTGTTAAAAATAATCACACGGTTACATTTTTAGAAGCTTTTTTTAACTTGCAATGTACGTATGTAACTATGTTTGTTCGGGTGGAATCTTGCATCTCAAAATAGACCCATTTCCTGGTATCCGATTAAACTCAAATTTGGGATACTTATGTATCTTTGGTGACAATAAAATGATATGGTATCATGGAGCTGGTTTGATGATGGAGACGGAAGATGGCAATAGGAACTTCAGAACTAAACAAGATAAACCCATCGAGTTTGGGCTCGATTAATTTGGCTTGAGAAGCACTTTATATCACATCATATTATCCGTACAATATTTTAAAACATCACACCTAATCTAAAATAATTCATCATCATTCTCCTGCCCTTATCCCAATTTATTTGGGGTCGGCGCAACATGTCTTTTTCTTCCATACTCCTCTATTAGTCTTCATCTCTGTAGTCACCCCTTTTTTACCCATATCCTCTTTCACACAGTCCAACCATCGTTTCTTTGGCCTTCCCCTACTCTTATAGCCATCCACATCCATACACAAGACTTTCCTCACGACATTTTCTTCATTCCTCCGCATCACATGTCCATACAACCGATTTCCACACAACTTTTCAGTCAGCGGTGCCACTTTCAGACTAATCTAAAATAATTATCCACTAAAAATTTAAAAACAATTTGTGTTATAGTGGATTTCCATTTATTAATGTGTTTAATACACTAAATAAGTTTAGTTCGCGTATTATTTGTTTTGTTTTGAATTTTCGCAGCATCTATTTTGCAACCAAATTAAAGGATATCAGTGAAAATCCTCCAATCTAACATATCGTAGTTAACGTTGAGACTCGATACTAGAATTAAACGCAAATGTTTGTATCTTACTGAGACTGTAAATGAGATTTGCATGCTAGGAACTTGTGTGAAATAGGACAGCGAGACAACATTGATTTATAGCTAGAATGTTAGTGGATAAATAATTCTTGAAATATTTTGTAGCAGTGTAATAGTTTGATCTTTAAGTCTTTTATTTGAATTTACATGTTTGTGAACACACCTACGATACAGGAGTAATTCTTAGTAAAGGGCACCATTAAAAAAAAAACCAGCAACCCGCACTGGTTACGCGTTGTGAATTATGGTCCGTTCCATCTCCTAGAGAAGAGACCTGAGTCCCAGCAGTGGGAACATTATAAGGCTGATTATACTTTTGCTATATTTTAAGTCCTTTTGAAGAAAACTTCCACTCCACTCTACTGGAGTCAGTCACCATGTCAACAAAAAAAAAACCCTCAATTCATTTCAAGAAATAGAAGTTATGCTCGCAAGCACTTCTTAAGTTCGTTTTACGGGTCTGGCTAAGTGTTATTTGGTCTTTCCACGAGGAATTTGTCACTAGCAGTCTGGAGTCCTGGAATGGAGACCGCGTATCGGCAAGCGTAGTGTTGGACGCCCCCCAGCTAGATGGACCGACTACCTTAAGAAGGTGGATGGAATAGACTGGATACGGAAGGCGGAGGACAGGGTGTTGTGGCGCAGCCTAGGACAGGTCCATGTCTAGCAGAGGACTGCGATAGGCTGAGTTGAGTCTGGAGTCTGGACTTTTGCCCATTTGATGGTTTATGCTCAAAACTCAATACTGAAACATGACTGGCAAAATGTGGATTTTCTGTGGTAGATAAACAGGATGTAATGGAAATGCGTGATCATATTTTGAATGTACTGCTTCTATACATAGAAATAAACAACTTTCTTCTAGAAAATTATAGTCAATTACCAAAAAATATTATATTAAGATGTGAATTGCTAACTAATCCAGAATTTTAGTCGATCTAATAAAAGAAAATCTAGTTATCTTCTAGCCACATAAATATGAACATCCTCATGAAAAAAACATGTCCTCACCATGCATTAAATGTCGAACAAAACGTATCCAGTCTTCTAGTCAAAACAGAGACATAAACATGCAAATATCATGCTAGCAATAACGAAACGAAGCGCCGAATCGCACGGCATGTGTAATTGAATCTAAAAGGGAAATTGCATTCCGCACGTGAAGTTCCGATCGCATGGTCGTGTTTGCGGAGATAAGGACATTTTTATACTAAAAATTTTACTGGACCAAAATTTATTGGCAGAGATAGTCTAGTCAGATATGAACTAAGTGCTCTCAGGTTTTCTTGTATGTAAAGTTTTGTAATATCATATATCATTCGTCGAAGTTGAGTGGCGAAGTATTTCAGTTGTTATTGTATTATAAAGTGTTTTTGTGATTTAGGGTAGTTTGTTTTGTAGCAACTTGTTTTCTGCCCACTCAGGAATGTTTTTCAGTACTTTTCCCTTAATTATTTACTAAAGACAATATTCAATCTGTGCCTCGTACTTAAAACTACTATTTTTTTTCTATAAATCATCTATTTCTGATTTAATGCACTTATCTGATTACGATAAATTATCATTAACTAGCGACCCGCCCCAGCTTCGCACGGGTACAAATTATGTACTTAAACCTTCCTCATGAATCACTCTGTCTGTTGGTGGAAACCGCATGAAAATCTATTCAGTAGTTTTAGAGCTTATCGCGAACAGACAGGCAGTCGTGGCTGTGGACTTTGTTTTATATTATACAGTGATATTATTTTTTTTGCAATTTAAATTGTTCACACTGTCTTAGTATCAGGAGCCTGGCCAAACAAAACGCATGGAAGCATTCAGCAACCAAAAACCACAGCTCACTAAAAACACCAAAGTCATTCCCAAACAAAAGAATAATTAAAGTTGAAAAACTTAACGCAATTACGCAAGCTCTCATGAAGCAACATTGTTACTAACTATGGAAAAAAAACAAGCGCACTACTCCCGCGAGGGATGTAAAAAGAAATTTACTTGTAATGTCAACAACTAGAGTGGGGAACATTAATTTTCCGTAAATTGTAGTGTAGCATATTCGTTTCCAACTGGGTATTGTTGCTTACAATTTTATTTCTCCTTATGTACATGGAGGAGAAATTATTCTGTTCCCCTCAGTTGATATAAGGAAAATAGTTTTTACAGGTATGCGTTATTGCTAACATTCGTTTTATACATGTATGAGTTATTTGTTTCTGTTTCGTGATATGTTTGTGTATTCTCAGGTTATGTCTAAGATTACACGACGAGATATTCTTGGTAATCTGCGCATAGACGAAAGTCTTGAGAGAGAACTGCTTTTCTTTATATATATAAATAAAAATGAATGGCTAAATGTGTTGCTAAGCGCGAAATTTGAGAACGGTTGGACCAATTTGGATGAACTTTTTTTTAAACTATTCGTTGAAGTCTCGGGAAGGTTCTCATGTAGAGAAAAAATTGGGGAAATTTTTAGGGAAACCCGTAAAGCTTTTTTTTTTTATTACGTTCAAACTCTTGATATAGGTATGTCATATTGAGGTTAGCTGTCAAACTTTTTACAGAACGACGTCTGTTGGGTCAGCTAGTTAGTACCTTTTCTATCTGCTAGGTTCTCTTTGGAGCAAGTTATGGTTCAGCTCATCAAAATGCTGCCGTATTTATTCCTTGGTTATCTGTAGATTACGTCCGGCTGGCTTCAGTAGATGCCCAGGGATTTGAATTAACAGGTGTTTGCACTGAGGGTACCGGGTTCCGGGTGGACTTTTAAGAGGTCAAAGTGCTTCCTTCCATGTGCTATTGGTGACTATAGAGGTGTTTTTAGAGATATGAGACCCACTCTCTCCGGTCTTGTATCTGAAGTCCGGAAGAAAATAAACAGTCTATGATTTGTGTCAACTTTTGGATAAATCTTTAAATAATGTATGAACTCTCGGACATCACTGCCCAAGAATTTCAACCACAAATGGCTTGAAAATGTAACTTCCGACGAGGTTGTTATATTTCTACCACTTGAAGTTCTGCGTAGCCGTAGCAGCAGCTCCAGCACATCACGATGAGCTATGAAGATGAGACGGTGCAAGAGTATGGACACATGAAGCGTCCCACACTAAAGGCCTACCCATCTTCCACGGAAGAACAGAATTCAATTTTGAATCAATCAATCTGTCTAGCCTTTTCCCAACCATCTTGGGGTCGGCTTCCAGTCTAACCGGATGCAGCTGAATATTAGAATTTTACATGGAGCGACTGCCTATCTGACCTCCACAACCCAATTAGCTATAAACACTAGATGGCGCTGAGTAGACCCAGATACAGTACGTGCAAGATAATTGGAGTATGATGATTAATCAGTCGTTAACTAGGATATGTTAATTAAGCTACAGGGTCCAGTGCAGTCGGATTTTTACCTTGATACATCTATAATAGAAGTATCTTCCGTAGATATTACTACTCATTCTGCCTAGCCTTTACCCAACTAACTTGGGGTCGCCTTCCAGTCTAACTGGATGCAACTGAATATAAGAATTTTACATGAAGTGACTGCCTATCTGACCTCCACAACCCAGTTACTAGGTAGCACGATATCCCTTGGTAAGACTGGTTGTCAGACTTTCGGGCTTCTGACGACCAGTAACGACTCTCAAAAATCCACGATTGACAGCTGGGACCAACGGCTTAACGTGCTTTCCGAGGCACGGAAGAGTCTCGGTATGTAAAGATGGTCACCCATTCATGGACCAACCCCAGCAAGCGTAGCTTAACCTGATTGATCGACCCGTGCGACTATTATTACTTTAGCCACGTGCTCCTTTCAATTCAATTTTCATTTCATTTCAGAATTCAATTTTAAATATGAATGCAAATAAAGAATTAATAGTCTACCGCAACTTGTTCCACTATAACCAACCTTTTGCCGCTAACATGTTCTCATGTTCTCCGCACTCCACGTCAAACCGTCACATGAACGGAACGGGTCGTTACGTCGCGAGCTCGTGACGTCACGTATCCGCCCCGTTGATCAACTGCGGATTACTTCCATACTCCTAGCCTGTGGTTTTAGTGTGGACAAGTTTAAGTTTTGACATTACTGTCTGACGGGAAGAGATGAAGAGATGTGTGTTAAACTGATGATGGTAATTATTTAGTTTAATTGTGTTCAGTAACTTGACAGTGCTTATTACCTGGTTTTTGGTTACTTCTAGGCAAACGTGCTCCATCTTCTACCACATCATCGCTTACCATCAGGTGAGATAGTGGTCAAACGCGTGCCTATCAACAATAAATAAAAACAAAAAAAAATGTCTACAAGAATGTTTTTGTGTTGTAATGTACCGTGTTCCGTGAGTATGTCTGTGGCATCATGCTGAGTTAGCAGCTTTTTTAGTTTATTATTTTTTATTTTTTAAGATAAGTCCTGTGTGAGGTACAAATAAATATTGTTTCTTTCTTTCTTTAAAGGGACCAGATTTTGAAAAACAAATAGATAGTGCGTTGGTGTAAGAATGAACGAAATTAAATAAACATCAATAATGTACTTTTATAGCAAACTTTTTATTTTAAATTTATTAGCTTGTCTTAAAAACATGAAAACACGTAACATTATTTTTCTTAGAACTGTCAAATTACTGAATACAATTAAAAGTCGAACGGCAATTTGAGCGCCGACTCTTAGTCGGCGCTCAAATTGCCGCTGCCTTTAATTGTGGTGCCCGAGGCTGACCAGGCTTCTTGGTGCTATGGATATTTCTAAACGTGTTGGTATTTTCTAGGGTTCCGTACCTTAAAAAGAAAATGGAACCCTTATAGGATCACTTTGTTGTCCGACCGTCCGTACGTCTGTCAGAACCCTTTTTCTCAGGAAAGCGTAAAGCTATCAAGTTGAAATAAAAATTAAACACTCATAAACTCGTAACAGAGTTACCGCGCCCCTGGGCACTCAGGCAAGGAAGGAACAGGAGTGGGTTTTAGTCAGTAAAGGTTTGACATGCCCTCCCGCTCCACCCAGAGCGGGAGAAGTCATTGGATGATTTACCATCCCACAAAAAAAAAACAGCCACATATTTTGACATTCGAAAGAGAATCAAAACTTACTACAAAGGTCACTCCTCCTCCTCTGAGTTTGTTTCGGTGTTTCTTCTCAGGGTAGTCAGCTAGGAAACACCGGCCTCATCTAGCTTAAACTGACAAAAAACATTGACGTGTAAAAGTGTTCCTTGTAACCTATTTACTGAATAAACATCATTTATCATTTACTTGACGTTGACATACAATCATGTTGGCAAGAAACAATGCTGGTTTTTTACCTTTGAAAAACAGTTTTTTTTATATTCGTGTCTGTTTTAATTATTTTTCTAACAATAAATTGTGTTTCAGTAAAAAAATAAAAATAAAATAAAAAATAATAAGTACATAGGGGATTTGGTACATTGACGACTCATTACTCACCATGATTTGCCGATACGCCAAATTTAATTGCTCTGCTATATCCTTTTGGATCGATTTCAATCACAACATCCATGACTGGCGGTAAGTTAAAAATGTTCAAATTCAAATTGCAAACAATCAATGTCAATAACTTGTAAAAATATTGGGAAATTACATGTATTTTTGATAGAATGAGATTAAGATCAGAATGTCAAACAATATACTTCCGTAAACCTACCTTTAATTAGAACAGCCAACTTGGGCACTGTCTAGATAATTATGATATTTATGAGCAAAAAAAACTTTTTTACAAAAAAAACAACCAAATTCCAAAAAGAAAATACACTAAAAATTAAAATAAAACTTTAATTTCGGAAGTCGGTGTTTGTATTTTATTTCTTCGTTCTTTGACACTGACTTCCGAAATTAAAATATTTTTTTTAATTTTTAGTATATTTTCTTTTTTGGAAGTCAGTTGTTTTTTTTTTTGAAAATAGTTTTTTATTTTTCACTTTTTAGTTGTTATACCCCAGAACTAAAAACCGCAATAACATGGAACGTGGAATTTAAACATACTCGTAATTGGAGAAAATAAAAACGTCATCTAGGTGTATGTATTTTTCGTTTTTGTTCAGTTTCTCAAAAAGCGCTGAAGCAATTTATTTTCGATAAAATTGATATGTGGTCCTACATCCATCCAGCCTCGGGAGTATATTCTTTTGGATAAAAAAATTATTTTGAAAATCGGTCCACAACTGACGTAGAAATCGGCGGACATACATAAAAAAAAACATAATACAGTCGAATGTGCGATAATGGTTGTCATAAACTACAAAAAATCGGCTAAGAAATAGTCTGGCTCGCACGCAAAGTGTTCTGACCAAATCATTTTTTTTTTTAAACTACCTCCTCCTTATAGGTTTTCCTGTAATCTATTAGTAAAAAACTACTTTCTGTATATTTTTCAAAATTTCAGGCGCAGTGTTTCGGAGATAAAGGGGGGGGGGGGGAATGGTAATTACTCATTCATTTTTTTAAATAGTTTTAAAACTGTTTAATTTAAAATTATAAAAAAAATACATTCGGGACCCTCACAATGTGCCCTTTATTTGATATGTCGCACGGCACAGTTTGAAAAACTTTGTTTTTTAATTTTCCGATTTTCACCCCAAAAGTGATCCCCATATTCCAAATTAATTTATTTATGGTACACATTCATGTTTGGGTAATATCTGTAATATTTATGTGTGCCAGATTGCAACTCTATCGGTCCAGCAGATTCAGAGCAAATTGGCTGTGACAAACGAACAGATGGACAGACAGACACACGAGTGTTCTGTTCTCCGTCTTTTCATTTGGATTTTCGAAACCCTAAAAATTATGAGATTGGCATGCATTATCGAAACGTCACGTAGTCAACCCTTTGACTTTTCAGCATTCGTTATTTCTACACTAATATTATATAGAGTTTATGAGTTTTTTTGGAGCATGTAATCTCTGGAACTACTGAAACAATTTCGAAAATGCTTTACAACAACAAAACAACCAAAAACAACACAACACAACAACAACTACAACAAAAAACACAACACTAAACACACAAACACACCACACCACACAACACACACACACCCACACTACACTACAACTATAAATATTTTCGAAACCACGCGGACGAAGTCGCGGGCCAAGTGCTAGTTTTTAATAAAGAGCTACTCCCATAACTAAAACCAACACACTACCTCACCGAAAACACAGTTCTGTCTTCTCCTAGTTAACATCCAAAACGCTGTCCGCTTCATTCCGTGCAAATGGATCATAATAGTGTTATTCAAATAGGCTCTTTAGAAAACACATTTTTGAATAAAGAACTACTACCAAAACTAAAAACAAAACACTACCTCACCAAAAACACATTGTCTTCTCCTAGTTAACATCCAAATCGCTGTCCGCTCCATTCCGTAGAGATGTATCACCAATGTGTTATTCAAACAGGCTCCATAAAAAACACTTTTTTGAATAAAGATCTGCCCAAAACTAAAAACAAAACACTACCTCACCAAAAACACATGTCTTCTCCTACTTAACATCCAAATCGCTGTACGCTCCATTCCGTACACATGCTCGCTTCTTCGCGCACGTGCAAATAACGACAACAGTTCGGAGGCTCGGCCTTGTACATAATCATTAATTTAATGGCCGGGCCCAAGGGCTGGCCGTTGGATAGTGGCGGTCACTTCTGATCGTGACTAGCTTAAGTTGCCGCTGGGTTATTGAATAGCTTTTGGGGTATTGGCGAGTTGTTTGTTGACTGCTCTGATGTATCTTCTATACGCAAAAAGTAAAATAAATCTTGGTCGATTTTTTTTAGTTCAATGACAGATTTGATGCCACCAGCTGCATCAAATTGATTTAAAAGTGACTTATTTTGAACTTTTTAGTTATTTTTTGTCAATCGAATTTTTTTGTTTATTTTTTTTTATTTCTTACATTTTAATGAGTTTTATTTTTATCATAATTATTTAATTATTTGTTAGCAGGTGTTTCCAAATACAAATCTTAGCTTAGATGAAATAGAAAACTATGTTATGTCAGGAGGCGTACAAATAATTACGGTTTTCAAATTTAGATTAGTATCTATAAATTAGTCAATAACCTCAACATGCACAAAAACGATTACACTTATTTAATGGCAGTCACCGTTTTTTTTTTTTTTCAGAATTCATATAGCTTAGGTCACTTCGGCGGTCAAGATTAATCTAATTATACGAGTATATACCTCATTTGCTAAAATCCATCCAGTCGTTTAGGCTATAGGGAGTGCCATAGAAATAGATATACAAACATACATATATGTGCACACATACCGAAGTACATATAATAAAATTCTAAAAACATTACCCTCCTTCTATGGCAGTTAATAAAAGGATAGTTTGGTTTAAAATTCGAACCAGTACAGCTCGCAGTTGCTTCTTATAAAATGGTGGTATTTAGCTGCCATAAGCGACTAGAAGTTGACCCCAACATTATAATATAGTTGTGAAGAGGATGAGCCAGTGATAAGACAGCTCTATCACAAATCCTCTTTGATTCATATGATCACATTTATAACATCAAATGTGATCTTATAAAGGTTTCGTTTTCCTTTTAAGGTTAAAAAGATTTTTGCTGTCGTTGACAATATCAGTACCTACCACCAACTATTAACCATTCAATTTTATCATCATTTCAGCCAAAACACGTCTACTGCTGGATATACGTAAGGTTCAGTGGAAAACCAGCGTCAGGCAACTACAAGGTGGTTATTTTGTTGAACTGGACCTATTTGGCGCAGTCACAGGGCACACAATGTAATTGTTTTAAAATTAAGTTGATTTTTATTTGTACCTACATTGTGTGTATCTGTGTGCAAATAAACTAGTTTTCTTTTTTTCTTTATATAGGCCTCCCCCAAGTTGCACTACAACGACTGGTCCCATGCGTCTCGCATCCATCGGCTACCCGCGACCCTCGTCAGGTCATCGGTCCACGTTGTGGGAGGCCTTCTAACACTGCGTCTTCCGGTAAGCGGTCGCTACTCCAGAATTTTCCGTTCCCATCAACCATCTGTTCTGCAAGCAATGTATTGCCCACTACCACTTTAGGTTGGCGATTCTTCGGGCTATGTCAGTAACTTTGGTTCTCTTGCGAATATCACCATTCCTTATTTGATCACGCAAGGAAACTCCGGTCAAGACCTCTTTTCATTAACCGTCTTCGGAAAAGGAGGAGGTTCTATGTTCGACTCTAGGTTTTTTTTTTATGTATGTCTACCGATTTCTCTGTCAGTTGTGGAACGATTTTGAAAATTCTTTTTTATCCGAAAGATAATACTCCCGAAATGGTCATATATAAATTTTATCGAAATTGCTTCAGCGCTTTTTGAAAAACTGAACAATAACGAAAAATACGTATACATAGATGACGTTTTGGTTTTTTCCAATTACGAGCATGTTTAAATTCCAAATTCCATTTTATTGGGGTATTTAGTTCTTGGGTATAACAACTAAAAAGTGAAAAATAATTACTGCCGAAATTAAAGTTATTTTTTAATTTTTGGTGTGTTTTCTTTTTCGGAAGTCGGTTGTTTTTTTTGTAAAAAAGTTTTTTATTTTTCACTTTTTATCGCGTAAAAATTAAAAAATTGCTTTAATTTCGGAAGCCGGTGTCCAATAACGAAGAAATAAAATACAAACACTGACTTCCGAAATTAAAGTTATTTTTTAATTTTTAGTGTATTTTCTTGTTTGGAAGTCGGTTGTTTTTTGTGTTATTTTTTATTTTTTTATTAGGTATATGTTCCGATTTGCCAAAGCAAACTCAACAGCTACTAATTTTGCAACGTTATCACCTGTTTATTTTGTAGCAGTTCAACAAGAACTGATGTTAAAACATTAGGTACCTATTCCGTTTTATGCTTCGCCACAGTCGGGAGAAGAGAACACCCACACAGTTCAACCGGCATCACTGAGCCTCTTACTAATGCATATCTTACTAAGGCCTTAGAGTACCTACTCCACAAACTTTTAGCCCTTAGCCCAGCGGTACTCAATCTGGGCCCGCGGGCCATATTTGGCCCGCCAAGCTTTTCTGTGTGGCCTAGCACATTGTCGTTGCTTTAATGCTATACTGCTATACATATGTAGTCAGTGTCCTACAAGTATGTATTTATGAATATTGTACGGTACTCTGCTTACGGGTTTACTCCTGGACGACGTGTGGACACTATTCACTAGAGCAAACCAAAAATTTGACCAAACTGTCTAAGATTTGAAATTCCCATTCATGTAAATACTATTAAATCTAGAGTTCCATTTGACTGTAGGTTATTGCGGCCCGCTCACAAAGTGAGGACTCTGATTGCCTACTGAGTGATTCTAAGGAAAACGGCGGCACTGTGATTACTGCTGCCGTGCACATCGAGGCTCAGGGAAGACACTTTACTGTTAGGACACGTATCTGGGGACAACCCCAGGGATGTGCACTAACAGGCGTTGACCAGACCGAAGTGGTCCAGGTTCCGGAGTGGTCTTTTAAGATGTAACGGGACCCCATAAATGTTCTGATTTAGATCACCGGGGTGGTTTTAGTGAGGTAAGAATCCCACACTCCCTGGAATTGTCCGTAAAAGCCCAGGCGCCTTTTGAAGGTAATAATAAAATAAAAAAATGTGTGTGTGTACTTATGGTACGCACGTAAGAAGTTATACTTCTTTGGCGTAACAAGATAAAAAACCAACCTGTCACAAAGTTTACAAAAGGAAAACAATCATTCTTCATGAACCACAGACCATAGCTAACTTCAGGGCGTCGGTTCTAACTAACTTCAACCTGTGAATTTTGTGTGACAGTGATGCGCGCGCATCTTAAAATTTCACTCTCATCATTTTTTTCATAACGCGCCTGAAGAAGTATAACTTCAAAAATAAAAGAAGGTTATTGCGGTCCAGCATGCTAACAGTAGCAACGCTATGTGGCCCGAGAAGAAAAAGGTTGAGTATGACTGCCTTAGCCCGTCTTGTTCTAAGTAAAAACAAATTGTTATGGTTACTCGCACTTTGGACAAACTTTCAATATATTCTCATAGGCATGTCAGGGAGCGAAACTTTTTAGATAAATTGTAACTTTAGTGAAACTGAAGTGGAAGAAAAAACGTAAATATGTAGCCACAGTTTGGTACTCACTTTCTAATATTTTTGCTCTTGAAAATAAAAGTTTCGAGACGTATGTAAGTGAATTTGGTTTTGGCAATTATTTTAATCCTAGCATACGTTGTTTTGCGGTTTAAAAAGGGAGGGTAGGGGCAGGAGGGTCTGCCTGGGGTCGCGAATAAATTTGAAATAGAGTTCCCGCGGCCCTTGGCACTCAGGCAACTGAAGGAACAGGGTTGGGTTTTAGTCAGTAAAAGTCTGACACGCCCTCTCGTTCCATCCAGAAAGCAAGAAGCCATTGGATGATTTTCCAGCCCACAAAAAAAACGGCAGGAGTTTGAAAAATACTTCTACAACCTATTCTCATACCTACAAATTATTCAATAAAAAAACATTAAAATCGACACGAGTTTTTTTTATATATTAGAAGATATTCTGCTACTTATTTCCACGGTGACACATAAACACAATGGCTGGAATTGGCTCAATTCTTTTTTTGTAATGGGGTTTAGACAATAAAACAAATTTAAACAGTTCCAACCTTTGTGTTTGAACACGAATGAGGATATTTATTTTATTTTTACTAATAATGCACAGCACAGTACTCCAATTGCATAACATGCTTTCTTTCAAACTCCTTTGTATGTTTAAAAAATAAAATATTCTAATAAACGTGAATGATGCAATGAATTATGTAGAATCGACAATAATAAATTATGATGGGCATTGCTATTAATTTGCATTGCAAAATTTACCCGTCGTTCAACTGAACGTTTGGAAATTTCAAAAACGTAAAAACTAACCAAATCTCCGAAAAACGAAATACTTTTGATCCGTATTCCCAGATTTTGAATGAAAGATATTTAATAAATCAGTATGGTATCCTACTTTTACGCCAGTTTGCCTTGTATTCACGAATTCATAATTCAACGCATATGAGTACACAATAAATGTGTGAGTTGTCCGTGACTGTACTTTGTTACTTTCCGTTATGTACTCAATATTTTGACACATTGGACAAGCAATTATAGATTCTATTACACTATGTTATGGTTTAAATCTCATTATGTGATTCCAGTCTTGAATAAGCAGGCAAGGAAGAAAATAAAATGGAAATTAGTTTGATTGTTTTTTATAAATGTCATTTTCGTGATATGAATTAATGAACAGCGTTGAATGTATTTACTTGTTTCAGATGTACCAGTTTGCTTTTCGCCGTTTATGTAGTGTAATTCACTGCTATCTCATCTTGTAACTATCATATCACGAGGCAAGTGTATACTTAAATATAGGGTGACCAAATTCTGTGTATACAACTTTTTTTGCCACCATTTCGATTTGAGGAAATTTTTTGCAGTTGTTTAATTTCCATTTTTTTGTTAAAGAGTTGTCATTTTGTTTTAGATAGTTTCTAAGACTTAGGCCCGTATTGCAGTAACCGTACTCATGCTTAACTCCAACTCGAACTCCAAATTAAAGTTAAAGACTTCCGAAATTAAAGTTATTTTAAAATTTTATGTCTTTTATATTTATATCTATATTTTCTTTTTTGGAAGGCGGTTGTTTTTTTTTGTAAAAAAGTTTAATAAAAGCTATCTTTAGCCAGCAAACAAGTGAAAATGGCGTATTTTCTTTTGATAAAAAATAAAACTAAATTTAAAATTCGACATTGGGGTTGTCCACCAGTTATCTAAACATTTTCTGCAACGTATAATACCGCAGTCTTTTATAAATTTTAATTTCTTTTAAGAAAATGTTTATCCCCAAAACTATAATTTAACCCCTTACCACTAAGAGAGTCACTTCAAAGTCGAATCAATCAAGTGGGTTATCCCTGGTTATCTCTTTCTAGAATTAAACGAATAACCCAAAAGGGCTGTCAAATAAAAATCACCAAAACGTTCCTAAGCCCTTGCTCCCCATTATATTCTTAGTCAAACAGCATCAAAGACTAAAAAAGTATAGAAGTGAAACTCCCATTCAAAATACAACCGAATTCCATAACAATATAAGACACAAAAAAATGCAAAATGCTTTAATTTCGGAAGTCGGTGTTTCTGGTTTTGTTTTTTCGTTATTTGACACCGACTTCCAAAATTAAAGTAACTTTGCATTAAGTATAGGTACTGAAACTCACCGGTGAGTTTGACAAAAAAAAATTATTTAAGTGAAAAAAAAACGTCTGTCAACCCAACCCGGGTTGACAGACGTTTTTTTTTCACTTAAATATTTTTTTTTTTGTCGTCGGGGTTCAATTTGACAACCCGGGTTTGCCCGCAGGGGTTGAAGGGTGTTTACATGGAAGTTGGTTGTATTATTTTTGTAAAAAACTTTTTATTTTTCACTTTTTACGAGTAGTTGTTGTACCCCATACCTAAAACTAAATAGTAAAGTTATGCCCGAATTGATAACCCCAACAATATGTAATTTGAACATAATTGAAATTAGAGTGTATCAAAGTGATTTTTACAAATCAGTTCAGAGCATATCAGCGTGAAGTGGTGTAAATTATAAACAGACATGCGATTGCAGCAATTCCGGAAAGATAGCTATCATTTACTGAAGAATTCCATTGATTATCCCCGAAGTTCTTCATCAAATTACCAAATTGAAATGAAACCAGATAAGAAGCACCAGCTTTTAAATAAAAAAGAATTATCAAAATCGGTTCATCTAGAAAGAAGTTCTGAGATAACAAACATAAAAAAACAGTCGAAAAGAGAACCTCCTCCTTTTTTTGAAGTCGGTTAAAAATACAATCAAAATGCCTACACTTTGACGAGTCAATATTTACAAGATACATAGTAACTAAAGCATCGACACTTGCTGTAAACGTCTGCTATTCGTGCTCGAACATCAACATAATTAAAGATTCATTCTGTTCTGAGCCAAGGGCGTTCCTATGAAAGGTCTTTTTCTTTTTTTTTGGTTGGGAAATCATCCAATGACTTCTCCCGCTCTGGGTGGAGCGGGAGGGCGTGTCAGACGCTTACTGACTAAAACCCACACCTGTTCCTTCCCTGCCTGAGTTCCCAGGGGTGCGGTAACTCATTTTCAGAATTTTTTCGCTACCCCTAGGCAGTCCTATCATAGGTCTGGAGTGGTGATAATTTTTGCGGCATCGGCATAGTACTATTTTCAAACGACTTAAAAAAAAAGCTATAATATTTGCGGACGTTCCTCAATGCCTCATGGATCCCATCACCAGAACAGTAAATTGGGACCAATCTGAAAGTATAACCTTTCAAACGACTGAGTTCTGGAGTAACAAACATTTCTAAGATTAAAAAAAAATACAATCGAATGAAAAACCTCTTCCTTTTTTGAATTTCCTTGTTTGGTCTTTTTAGTTGAGCATGGATCGCAGAAGTATACACACAGCAAGTGACGATACTTTGGTTACAAGGTAGGTATGGTACAAAATAACTTTAATTTCGGGAGTCGCCTTTTCTGTTTTTTTTTTGAAGTTATACTTCTCTAAAAAATTATGAGAGTGAAATTTTAAGATACGCGCGCATCACTGTCATACAAAATTCACAGGTTGAAGTTAGCTAAAACCGATCCACCCTGAAGTAAGCTATGGTCTGTGGTTCATGAAGAATGATTGTTTTCTTTTTGTAAACTTTGTGACAGTTTGGTTTTTTATCTTGTTATTCCAAAGAAGTATAACTTCTTATGTGCGTACATAGGTAACACACACACACTTTTTTTGTCATTATTGTTGTATTTTTTTTTGTAAAAACTTTTTTTCGTCATCGTCGTTCAGTCACAAGATGACCACTGCTAGCCATAGATTTTAATGCCGTAGCCGCTACCACGTTTCAATAATCTAGCGGATTTCTGCGACTTTGACCTAGTCTTGACTGAATGATGGACTAACCATTCTAGATATACATAGCCCTCTGGTCCATCTCTATATTGTGCCTCTAATGTTTAGACTACAGGAGGATTGACTTACATGCGTTTTCGAAATATCACCCTTACATTTTGGTCTTTCAGACAATCGCCATCGCTAATTTTTATTTTTTATTTAGAGCCTCTGCTCTTTGCCATTTAACTTTCGTATCTACATTATTTCATATTCTATGGCAGCGTTTTCACATCGACCTCCATCATCCGGGACAGGCGAGAACGTCTTCATTGTACTTCAGAGTATAATTGAAATCTCAACGAGTTTTTATACACTGCACGTTGGTTGATATTGAGCCTGGTTCTCTACGAAATATGGTTTTAATTAAATTTTTACTTAATTTATAGAACTTGATTAAGTTTTTTTATTGCACACCTACTTTAATATGCACTGCAGGTGTGTAGCAAAGTGATCTGCCGACAAATTAAAGAAAAATAAAAGATAGACTGTTCATAGACTCAGAAAATCATTCCTTTTACAGGTCTCTTACCGCTTTATAGATGGTTACAGAACAGTGCAAATAAATGGAGACGCGCGTGTAACTTTATACGTGGCAGTTTAGTATCGGATTCTGGTCTGACGCAAGTATGCTAGACGAACGCTTAGTGCCGTCATTCCAGCAGACTTTTGGCCACATAATGCTCTGGACTTCACACACTGCTGCTGAGAATGACTTAGCGTCCCTTTCAAAATTGAGGCCATAGACAAAGTAACATTTTATCAGTGATACCTTAAGCACAGGGCACTTTGCTCGCAGACACGTGATTTTCTAGCTTATGCCAATCTTTTACATTTTTGTACTTTTTGCGGTTGTAATAGCTACTAGAATGCCACTTTGCCTAGAGCCCCAGGCAGGACCCACTGCTTAGCAGCCATGCATCCGTATGACCAATTAAAAATGCCCAATTACAAAAACCCCGGTCAGAGAAAATTCAATTATTAGCAACCACACATAATAATTACATGTCTAAAACAAACCTTCAACATCCAGATTGTGTGGACCAACAAAAGTGAACTGGCATACATAATTTAAGACTACCCTCACTTCCGAGAACGGAATGCCCTTCACCTGTTTTTGTGAAATGAATTGTTCACGAGAAATTAATGAACGGCCATTTTAATTTTATTTTGTTTTCAGACTGTTTGGTGCTGGGTGAAAAACAGATCGTGTTTGTGAGTGTTGGATTTGATATTTAATTTTTACTCATTTAAATTAACGTTCTAATCAGAAAAATTTGGCAGTCATATCTGACATCATTTTCCTAACCCTGTCCCATTAACTTGGAGTCGGTGCAACCAATGATATTATATAATTAAAAGTTCTTTTTTTCAAGTTCAGTCATTTGTTGCAATTTGATTTAGTCGGCTAACAGCAGCGAGCGAAGAAAAGCGTGTTCGTGGCGTGACAATAGTATACCTATCTATGATGCCAAGTTGTATGTCAAGAGTGTAAAAAGTATGGTTCCAAGATAAATAAGAGTGAAGGAATTTCACCATAATTACTATAGAGCAGTGGTGGCCCAGTGGTATAGGCCGCGACTTACAAGTTGTAGGTCCTGAGTTCAAACCCAGGCAGGCGCTTTACTTTATGTACATTATTTCATCATCACTGCTCTCAAAACGGTGAAGGAAAACATCGTAAGGAAACCGGTATGTACCTAGAACCAAAAATTCGAAGACATGTGACACCAATCCGCATTGGGCCCGCGTGGTGGATTACGGCCCACACCCTCTCACAGAGAGGAGGCCTGTGCCCCAGCAGTGGGGACATTAAAAAGGCTGATGATAATGATGACGATGACTATACACCATTATGTAAGGACATTTAATTTTGTAATAACAACTCAACGATATCTGAACGCCGCTTTGTATGAACGTCGCGTATCTTTTCTTTATAAAATAATTGAGTGCAACACGTTTTCTTCGTCCAAACTCCGTCTCAGTCTACTGTCATGCTATCATTTTCACCCTTTTCTTTCATGTCACGCCCCACTCAACCCATAATTTTTTTTCTTGGAACTTTAACTTGGATGTGATGAGCATCAAAAGTACAACAGGCTTGCCAAGAAAATTTTCAGTGGTAGAAATCATTCATTCACATCCGAACCGCTCCCCTTAGACAACGACCAAATGTCGTAAAAATTACAATAGCAACAAAAAAATAATGGGAGGTCTTTCTTTTCTTACCGGTCGCTGTCAACGCTTTGTGGAGAGCTTCGTCCAGCAGTGGACGTCATTCGGCTGAAATGATATTAACCTGTAAAGCCTGGTAAAACGCAATGTATTTTATGCTGTGGCAACATTTACACGCTTGGCCATAGACATTATTGGTCGTCTCAGGTGCCCGCCGATACAAAATATATGCTGTCATAACTGAGAAAAAATGTCAAACTGACATTTGAATCCGGTTTGTCGTATGCGGGCGGGGCTTGAAGGATGGTACGTTTGACGAATGGCGGCTTTCAGAGGTTAAACTATACCCAAGCTAACAGTTACAACCCAATAAATTATATTTCACAAGACCCTTAGAAGTAAACTTAAATAAACCAATGAAAGCTCAAGGGAATCTCTCGAACTTAATGAAATGCATAAAGACGTGTTTATTTGACGGTCATTGGTGCTACTGAAGGTGGGCACGGCCATTGGCTATTTACTTAGAAGTTCGTTTGAAGTGTCCTCTGGATCTTTGAGCATTTTAAAATACTTAGTATTTGGTTTGTGTAGTTTGTGAGGGATTACGCGCGTGGATAGAATTAGGAATGAGTATATAAGAGGAAGTCTGAAAGTGGCACCGCTGACTAAAAAGTTGTGTGGAAATCGGTTGTCGTAGTATGGGCATGTGATTCGTAGGAATGAAGAAAATGTTGTGAGGAAAGTCTTGTGTATGGATGTGGATGGCTATAAGAGTAGAGAAAGGCCAAAGAAACGATGGTTAGACTGTGTGAAAGAAGATATGGGTAAAAAGGTGATGACTATAGAGATGACGACTAATAGAGGAGTATGGAAGAAAAAGACTTGTTGCGCCGACCCCAAAAAAAATGGGGATAAGGGCAGGAGAATTATGAGTTTGTGAGGGATTCAACGTACCTATATTACGGTGAATGGATAAGCAGAATGTACCCATTATTTCGCTGTTTGGTTATATGGTACAATATACTTTTCTTTCCAATACCAATAGATCCATACGAATGCCTCTATTATAAGAAACTAGTTTCTTCTCGCAGTTTGTCGAAGCTTATACTATAGGAACTTTACGTTTTTGGAATAAAGATTATGAAACGCAGTTATATTGTTTTAGTAAAAGAATACCGTTTACAGACATATACTATGTTACTGCAAAAGCCGGATCCATGGTGAATCCTAAGATTTGCCAGTAAAACCTAAGATGTACCAACTCTATCGATAATTATAATAGTCCGAATCATCCAGCAACCAGTTGGTTCTCTTTTAAGTTGAACACATTATGCAAGAATTTCATTCGTGGAATTTTTACAATAACATAAACTTTAAAATATGAATTTAGACGATAATCCCTTTACACTCTGATAAACAATTTTAATCTTTAGGTTTTTTGTAGCGTAACTTTCACAAGTAAATGAAGAGTTAAACTGGGTCTAACTCAACATACTTTCCATCGACTCAAAGAAGCGTAGCAACTCAATTTCTTCGAAATTGATCCACGTTGATTATTCATCGTAAAATTAATAATCTAATCTTAAAATTTAATAAAAACTTGACTTATCCGGTCGGATGCCAGTGCCCGAAAAAACTTTGCTTGTTAAGGGCCTTCATTAGCAAAGCCTTCGAGGGTTTCGGATAGGCCCTTCGGTTATCGACTTAATTACAAGTATCTTGTAGGTACTTAGGCTTAGACACATTTGCCTTTCAAACTTGTAACAGATAGAGGTACTGAAGTGATTGATTTCAGGCAAATTAGAAACTTGTACGTAGTTATTTACAAGTTAATCTCGGGTGTTCTAATTAGGTTTCTGGTTACATGTGTGGCTTATTTGGGTATCGGAATGGAAGAGACCACCGAACTCACGCGACTTAATGGGTCACTGGAATTTGGTGTGTACGGGTAGTTTTAGCTTTATTAGCATAGAGGAGCTCATTACTAATTAATAACAGCCACACGTATCGATGTTCAAGTTAAAGCAACGCTTTCCGAGGTCGTCTCAGTATGAGTGACCATCCATTATAATTATACTAAGACTTTTACGTATCTCGAAAATCACGTTAAGCCGTAGGTCCGGACTGTGTTTGACAGTTGCTACTGGTAGTCAGAAGCTCAAAAGTCTTACACCAGTCTTGTATATGTACTGGGGTATACTTTGCTCACATAGACAGTCGCTCCACGTAAAATACTGGTACTAAGCTGCATACGGTTAGACTGAAAGCCGACCATATACTTGGAAAAAGTATAGGTAGACTGCTTGGGTAGCACAAATCCACTGACGTAGTGTCAGCTGTGAAGGTCTTTAAAACGGCTGCTAGTAAATTTCTGATAAAACGATTACTTCGCCATCAGTTTAACTCTGCTTACACTTGTTCAGGCTCCCAAAAATAAAGGTAAAACATTCTTCATTGAGAATTAATACGGTTTCTAAGCACGCAACCGTTTTCTAAAATTCAACCTGTTCTATTTTCATTAATTAAAAATATTACTCAAACATTAAATATAATTACTTCACTATCTTTCAGACCATAGTAATATATTAAAATCAAATTCAGAAACACAAACATAATAACAAATCCAAAATGCAAAGCCAAACAAAATAAATTTCTACGAACATAAAATAACTTTGTGAATATGCAAAATTATCTTAAAGTACACAAATAAAATGAAAGGCGATAATATGATATGCATAATAAAACGTTAGTATATGCAACATATACAAGCATTGTATATGCACACAGATTTTACAGCGGATTGGAGGAACGGTAAATTTTACGGTTTAGACGGATTTTATTGTTAGTACTCGCTCTTGGATGCTTTGAGACTGGATATGACAGCTATTATAATTCTTCTTTAACTTATGAATACATCACACATGTAGAATGGAGCTAGTCCAGTACAATTGTAGTAGACTATGGAAGTATACAGAATAGAGTGGAAGGTTCCGCGGGATCCTCAGACCAGACGTCCATCACGTGGATATCTTTGCTTGTTTGGTGCAGGATTTCCGTGACATCTGCTCTATTTTTTAGTATGAATGTGGTGAAACGAGCTACAAATTAGATGCCGTAATTCGTTTTAAACGTTGTTGTTAAAAATATTCCTTTTTAGATTCGGCAGTAAATTAAACTTAGATAAGTATAATAATGTTTCATCATTTTAGTACATGTTAACTAAATATAATAAAATGAATAATGTTAATTTTATAAAACGGCATTAACGAAAAAATAATACAATTTCAACGATGTTAAAGTTTTCGTATCCATCGCTTTCACAATTCCGGCTAAGTTATACACGGAGATAAATCTCGGGAATTGGATGCGTCTATCTCGCACGGATGTTTAGCTGGTTTAGCTGCTACGTAGTTAGAACCCATCCTCGTTTATGACTCAAAAATCCCTCCATTTGCAGATTTGGTTGGTTCTAATCTACTGTATATTGTGGAGCTTTGAGCAAATATGAAATGCATGAAGCTTCAACCATAGAGATTCTACTGGTACTTTACTGAAGTGTCTGTCCTAGTCGACATTCATCCACCTCAAAAGGCCAACAATGCAGCAACTTTAATTCCTAAGAAAATTTGGCAATACGGATAGTATTATGTAGAAAGGACTTAAAGAGGATTTGCCTTTTGTCTTTTCCCGTACATCATACCCATCCATATACACTTTCGAAAATATGAGCTTGGGTAATGATACAGCATTAGACAAACACATTAGACCAACCAGCGATCGATATAAAATAATATTACTCGCATATACAAAAGAGAAATAATATTGGAAATCACGCGCAGAATTAATTACCCGAGCTCAAAGAACTCAGGAGTGTACAAAAACTGACAGGTTATTAACTCTTCGCTGGCTCAAGCTTGCCAGTAATTTACTCCCTGTGATATACCTATGTTTATAAGAGAAATACTCATCGATTTCTCAGGTATCGGAAAAAGATTAGTTTAGCTTTTGGTCTTCGGACGAAGGTGGATGTCGACAAGGGAGTGAAAATATGAATGGGAGCTGAAATCTTCAGATCTTCAGATCGGAAAAACCCTCTACCACCACCAACAACAACTAACGATAGTCTTCTTGTTTATAACAACAGAATATTTGAAGGATTATTTATATACTTTATTGTACACCCCTAAAGCACAAAAAGAAAAACATAAGAAAACACAAAATGATTTATCACTGTACAATTATAGACGTTCATCTCCAAATAAATAGAACCTATCCATAAAACTAAGCAAGTCTTCGAAGAAGCTAAAATTGCGATCAAAGCTGACGGTAAAATACTTTTTCAACAAGTCGAATGAAAATCATAACGAACGCATAAAGAACACCATAACGGTTGTTGTACAAATAGATTGAACAACACGTTGGGTTGTAGATGATTTATTTTGGCAATAAGTGTCGTGTTAAGCTCCGCCATTATCGGGGCCGCCCGACGGTGGATGGACCTTTGAACGGCACAAGTTAGAAGAGTAAGCGCGGGGGATTATTTAAGAGGAATTCATTTTTTGGAATTTATATTTTATACCTCAATGTAAGACTTCTCATAATCTTTTTTCACTTCTCCTTTCGCAGGTCAGCTGGAAGAAATTTCTTAAGAAATAAGCAGTTTCTTTGTACTCGTATTTATAATGTATAATACTGTGTCTCTGTGTGAACATAAATTAAGAAATAAATAAAGAAAATTATTGAGAAAAAACACTATTGTAAGAAGAAATAAAAACACGGGTAGTGATTAAAAGACACATAAAGGTATACCGACCAGCATAGATATGGTAAAAATGAGGTGTTAACTAATAAATAGTGGGAATATACAAAGCAAAACTTTGACTACAATGCAGCGTGGTGGATAAAGCGGCTTACGGTAAAACTTGATTTTTCACTCTTATGTTCAAAATCAAAAGTCTCATCTCTAAAATTAGGCTGAGAGCCAGCACTTTTTGAACGTTAAAGTTCTACATAAAGACAGTCACCAAAAACGCTCATCCGTCACCACTTCTTAGTGCTTTAGCTTTGAAGAATAAGTGGCCAACAAACTCCTCAGCAAAAATAATGTTGGTTAATCGACCAAAATTGCCATGGCGCTTTTCTGGTGGTCGCAAATATTGATTCTGGCTTTCAGAAGAGTTGCAGTGGTTGTAAATGTGTGATGGTCTTGCCCAAAATATCTGCTTATGTTAAAAACATTAATGAACTCTTCATCTTATAACTTAATCCGCATACCAAATGGAAGTCAAAAGAAACAATGTTTATAGCATTTATTAAACAAGCAGCCATGATTGACGTCTGTTTAATAAAAGCCAAAAAGATGTCGTGGTTTTCAAACTTGTTTTTGTTTACGCCAATCCCTTGGGGAGGAGTGGTTTGATGTTTTTATTTATTTAATCCTAAAACAACTAGCGATACTTCTTTATTGGATATTGGTTGTAGGAATTGAAAGTTTTTCGTATTGGGGAAACTCGATTGGTAGTAAAACCTTTTGATGGCATCATCTTGATCGATAAAATAAATAAGGAAATCTCATACTGAAAATATTGAAGATCAAGAAGTTGTTTTTGGGGAAAAAAAATATGAGGAAGTAGAACATTTACAAAACGTAGTATTCTTAGAACGTGGCGGGCTGTTGAAGAAATCACACTAATATTATAAAGGCGAAAGTTTGTGAGTGTGTATGTTTGTTACTTCTTCACACTCAAATGGCAGGACTGCTTTAGATGAATTTTGGTATGTAGATAGCTTATACCTTGGATTAACACATAGGCTACTTTTTATCCTGGTCTATGTAGGTAAAACCGCGGGGCCCAGCTAGTTGATTAATAAATAAAATATTGCTTTCATGATAATAACAATTTCACACTTGTTTGTGAAACATACCAATTTAAAATATCAAATAGGAAACGTGTTTAATAAGGAATAAACGTATTTATTTTAGACTTAGAAATTAACTAATTGTTCAGAACTCCTGAAACCAATGGATTACAAACAACGTTTAATAAATATCTCTACAAAACAACCACCGTGATAATCTATTCCGTCCTTGTGTTTATTGAATCAGTGAGTTTCAACCATTTATTTATACTTGTTTCAAACAGTACGGTTAATAGAATGTAATTAATTCTCCTTATCTTTTTTGGTCATATTTTATTACCTACGTAATAAAAAAATCAAGAACTAAAGTCATTATCATTTCAGCCAAAAGACGTCCACTGCTGGACATAACGCTCCTCCAAGTGTCGTCACAACGAGCTAAACTGTGCGTTTCACATCCGTCGGATTCCCGTGACCCTCACTAGGAACTTTTTTGGTTGCAGAGGCGGTTCCGGTGTGATCTTTTCAGAGGTCTCGGGGCCCCCTTCCATGTTCTGAGGCAGGCGGGACCATGGGGTCGCGACTGCTGAGAGTGGGGACTCTGTTCGCCCACCGAGTGACCTCAGGATAGACGGTTGCACAGTGATCACGTGCAGGGGATACCCTTTTATAGACTTTTGGTTGGGCACATCCCTGAGGAGACTAAATTCCTAAGTAACAAACCTAAATCTCTCACTTGTATCAGGTAAAAATATCGAGTTACTTAAAGGATCGGTTTCCCTTAAGAGAAAAAGGTCACGCTCCTCCCCGTGTGACCCCATAGCACACGTCGCCAGACTGCCTGTGTTTCTGCCAACTAGCTGTCACAATGCTATTCAATCTACCACAATATTGAAGTTATTATATAATTATAACTACCGTTAGTTCGACCCGTAACTCGCCTTAAAACCAAGTGAACGAATTTATCCTCAACCCCTAGGCAGACAGATACATTAACCTAACACTTGCACGTAATCAATGAGCAAGGCAATCACAAGGCCTTGAATGGTGCAGAGTTTTAGGCGTCAACGCGGTTGCCTCCCTGACGGCTTCTTCTCTGAGTGGGATCGGCCGTCTCATGATCCCGCTCGGCGGCCTTTTTCTGGATCATTACAGTCTCACAGAATTATGCCACTTCCCTCCAGTTTCTGTATCACAGAAGGAGGCCACTTCCCTCCAGTTTTCTGTCTCACAGAAGGAGGCCACTTTCCTCCTAATTTCTGTCTCCGGCAGCACAGCCCTCACTACTACCGGCAGAGACAGGTCTTGCCTGATCCTGGCGACCAAGACCTGCCCCTGAGAAGCCCACGCAGTCTTCGAGCGTGTGCTGTGCAGAATTTAGGTCACCTCCACAATGGTGGAAATTAGCCGTGGCCTCACGCCCGATTCTATTCAGGTAGGTACTTACCGAAACACACACACACCGCTCACTAGGTACTGTGACGATTGTAGTCACAGCCTAATCTTAGCGGGTCTGTACCGGCCTTTAACTGGCAGGTAAGACTGTTGCAGAGTCGATAGATTATTTTAGAAGAGTAAGTGTTAATTTTGTTTTATGTCAGAGAGATATAAGTTTAGCCCTTGCAAGTGGACACCGATGTTATGCTTTTGCCTAATTAATATATATTTTGAATCGCCCTCAGCACTTTTCCTTAACCGCCCGTAGCAAGTATCCCTTTGTAAGTACTTTCGCGCTAAGCAAGCGAGTCGCCAAGCTACGTGACATCCCCCGGGGCTTCGAAGAACGTCCCAGGATCCCTGCAGGCCGTACTGGTGCCTTGGGGTCCTACAGTACCTACTACTTATAGTGCTAAAATAGTTGTCTAAAAACCTGCAGCGAGATGATGATGACCCAAATTAACGATAATTAGGGATCCAGAGTGAGGAAACTCCTCACAACGCCTGCTTTATCCAAGCCAATTTCCTTCTGCATCTGACTCTTGACCCATCTGCTGAGCGACTTTTTAGAGATCCGTTGTCCTACCAAGGAAAAGGAACCCTTATAATTTCGCTATGTCCGTCTGTCTGTCCGCACCTTAGCTTAGGGACTGTAAGTACTAGGAAGCTGTAATTTTGCATGGGTGTACAAGTATAAATTAATCACACCGACAAAAAGTATATTGGTGTTTATATAGTTGGTACCTTTCCTACACGTAAAGTGGTGATTATTTTATTTCTCGGCTATCCTATAGTGTGGGGGTATCGTTAAATAGGGCTTACAAAATCATTGTGGGTTGTGAAGATTATATTACGTTTCAGTGAAACATTTGCGCAATATTAAACTTTAAAGTTATATTTTTTGTTCGAGTCGTGCGTTCCTCACCCTACAAGCTAAACCGCTGGCTTGAATCTTAAAAAAATCGTAATGATAGCATAATATCGAATTCTGAAGGAAATTTATCACAGCTAAGTTAGCTCTGTTAGTTTAAGAGTAATAGTTTTTTTTTATGTTTGATAGGCTCGCGTTTGACCACTATCTCACCTGATGGTATAATGTAATAGTCAAAGTAATTTATATATATGAAATAAAATAAGTACTAGTTAGAAACTTTCCTACAAAATTACTTCAATGCAGAAGTTACTGGTTTAAAACTGGTATTAGATGTGTTAAATTATGGGAAAAATAATTTCATTACAAACTAAGATAACGTCACGACCTTTATTTCAAACGGTTAGATCAGAGACGCCCCAAACATAAGCGCTTAGGAATTCCAAACATAAAAAGCTTCGTTGCAATGAAGTCGAATTTTATAACTCCTTCTTCAGTTACCTTTGTTAACCCTTTTTTAAACGTTACTAGCTGCTAAATCGTGAACTCAATTAATATGTTAATAGTAATACTCTTAAAACGCTGAAAAACATAAACGTTGTAACGGGTGACTAACGGAATCCTACACTGCAAGTGGGCCGATACGCACATGGCTGATTTTTCTAATTGTTGGTCGAAACTCTAAAATAAAGTGTCTAAAAATTCTTCCGTGCCGCTATTAACTGGTAAAATGTATCTTAAAGGCTGGCATCTATGTCACGTTTTATGGGAATAAGTAATATCCTTCTTTATTCTTTGAATAAAGAACAGAGGCACCGGAATAATGATGAGTACATACCTACTTGTATTCAGACAGGATAACGTAATATAATTGAAATTAGATAATATCATTGTAACAGATATTGTAACACAAGTTGCTACTGAGCTTTTATGGGTCTTCTATGGATTCCGGAGGCCAAACAAGAGTCGTTTTGTTTAAAATTAACTAGAAATTTACCGAATTTTGTGAGCACTAGCTGTTGCCTATAACTTTGTTCGTTAATAAACTCACTTTTAACGCTCTCGTGCTCGGTTTTTGACATCGTCACACTCTCTCAGAATAGGGTAGTGTGTTTATTTTTGTGCAATATTTTACATGAAATAACATTAATATTACTTAAAACAAAACAGCATCAAAATTTATTATTAAAGCAGATGAGAAATCCCGGGCCCAGCAGTAGTTAACTGCTGGGCTCGAGATTTCCCATCAAAACCGGCACTCGTTCATTTTCTTTAGTTCTGAGTGCGCATGTATTTTCCTTGTTTTATTGTATAACCCCACGACCTCGGCTTTGAATATTATAAAGGACTATTCGTCAGATCTTGTTACTTTGAATTACCTGGCTCTCTATGTTGGACAATTACTGATTACGTCTATCTATCGGATATTGACGACATGGATTGCTGTGTGAAATTGTACCTACCATTATGATTTTACCACTATTATTCGTACCTATTCAAATCGAGCTTTTAGCCTATCAAGCAATCAAAACCAGACTTATGTACATGGTATCTCATTTGGGCAATATACCAAGAAAATATCGTACCTCCTGCACAATTTTTAGATGATGATTCTCATAAGAAAATTATTGAAGATGAATAATAAATATTTTATACATAGGTTTATTGGTGTTTTATTTTACTTCCTCTACTCCCTTTTCTAAAAACTTGTTTTCGACTGTAGCGACTACCCAGGGCATGCCAAACGTGTCAGATCTTCGACACATGGAGGCTCTATACTTGCACTCCATGCATAAAACCATTACCAGTGGTCGGAGTAGGTAGATTGATTTTACGTACTTGCTTCATGAATAGTCATAGAAATCATAACATGGATAAGCCTTTTTTCCGGGATTTCATTTTAGTACTCACGGGATTGAATCAAATATTCTGAATGTAAAGATTTTTAAACTACTACATGTGAAAGTTATAGAATGCGATAGTTAAACGTTTAAAATTGTTTTTTTCTTATTTATCAAGTAATAAAGTGAATCTTACTTTTGTGCGTCCATTCGAAACTTACAAATGACTAATTTAGTAGTTATTTCTTGCAACTTTATTATCTGCTGTTTGTAATTATTATATATTATTTTCTTGAATAAATAAATAAAAATAACTTTTTATACTCCTTAATATTTTATCGCATTCAGTCTTCTTCTTTCCGCCACCCACTGGCGTTGACAACCGTTGTCAGTAGGATAGCGGAGAGGCAAGTCCCATCTTTCGTCACACGCACGCACATGTAACTATTATTAGTAGAATCCCACTTTATGTTTGCAACGTTTATGCTCAAGTTTAGCCATGCCATAGTTTTTTTTATTATAGAAGGCCGATCACATATTCTATTAAAAAGACAGCAAAAAGGTTAAACATTCCTAATTCATATTGATATATTCTTCATCTTACACATTAAAATATTTAAAATTCCTAAAAAAATTTAATTATTACAAAATCCCGGAATCCCGGAGGCATATCCATGTTAATATATACGTGCCAGTTCATTGACTCCAAATCAATCTACCTACTCCGACCGTAATGTTATATATTGTGTAATGGTAATGGTCAGTACCATTACACAACCGAAGACATTCAAAAATATTTCGCAACTATCATCAAAAAACTATAATGTTATAATATAACCTCACTTACTAATATACAGGGTGTAACGGAAAGGTGTAGTCATATTTTTTTAAGAACTGCATCTGCCCATTGATATGAACAACTTTCTTCAAGAAAACCTAAGGAAATTCTGATTTTTTTTTTTACCTCCGATACAAATATTGATCAGCTGATGACAACTTTGTACGGAAAGTCCAAAGTGTGTGTGGTGTTTGGGAATTTTCTATTTTTTCTTAGAGAAAGTTGTTCATTTCCATGAGCAGAACCGATTCTGAAAATATTACCACACCTTTCCGTTACACCCTGTATACTTCATATAACTTTATTCTTGGATAGCCAAATTTCACCAAATTTTCAGTGAGGCCTTGTTATTATATCCTCTTACAAATAAGGCTTGTTGGATTGAGTTAACACCTGAGCCCAGAAAACTATGGAGTATTCCCCTTCTCCTTTAGGAAGAGTGGGGGCGTGGTGAGGATATCTATAGAGAATCTGAGGATATCTATCTTTTTTGTACACACGGAACCTAATGGCGGAGATGTTATAATTATGTCAGTTTGTGCATCCTTTTTCTTTGACTTGACTTGAATTTGAAAATACCTAAGTACCTTAGAGATGTACCCTTCTGATGTCAGAATCGCAATGATGCAATGTGTTAAAATTTCAAACCAATAGCAATGTTAAATAGAGAAACGCCAGCAAGAACGAATTTCAGTGGTTTAGAAATCAGAGCTTTCCGAACCACTTAGTATATGTTTCTAAATATTAACGATCTCTATGTAGATAATTTGGTGGCTTCCGAAGGTAGGTATAGGATCTCATTGATGCCACTACGTAGAACATTCGTATTTGGACTCATATGAAAGAGCTCATGGAGTTTTGTGACTGATGATGTGACCGACCTAATGGTGGTCTCCGAAGGTAGGTATAAAATCTCATTGAAGGCACTACGTATAACTATCGCGGTTTGCACTCATTTTAAAGAGCTCATGGAGAACTTTGTGACTAATGATGTGACCGACCTGATGGTGAACTCCGAAGGTAGGTATAGAATGTCATTGATGGCACTACGTAGAACCATCGTGTTTGGACTCATTTGAAAAAGTTCATGGAGACCTTAGTGACTGTTAATGTGAGCGACCTAATGGTGGACTCCGAAGGTTGGTATAGGATCTCATTGATGGCACTACGTAGAACTATCGTGTTTGCACTCATTTGAAGAACCATGGAGAACTTTGAACGTGTGGAATTAGTCTTTTCCCCATTATTAATTATAGCTTGTGTGCTATTTCAGACTATAACCTGTCTCTGAACAAAACTCCAGATTCGTTCAGCCATTCTGTCGTGATTGAGTAACAAATATCCATTAAAACTTTCACATTTATAAGATAAAAAAAACAGAGGCTAGAGAGAGAAGGCAAGTAATATTTGAATTTGAAATTTAAAAAGGTAGGAAAGAACGTAATTTGGAATAGAGGTCATAAAATAAACAAGGCTTTAACACTGCCTAGTTACAGTACGATCTGGGATTCAATATTATGTACTGAACCATATCCTGAACAATGAAATATTGTTAGGTCACTGATGACCTAACAATATTTCAATTTTACAAATTAGTTGTTTATTTGACTTGATATCTCTGAAGATATCAAGTCAAATAAACAACTAATTTGTTATTTGAGCTTGTGGCTTTATGCCAAATATATGTGACACACTGTCTTAGACAGGTATTAATAATGAAGCCAATTACGGCAAAGCACAATTCTCGTTGATCGACTGACCTTTGTCCAGAGGGATTATAATGACTAACGTTTAATTATTGTTTGTTTACTGCAGTTTTAGGTATATTAATCAAGATCTATTCTGCAACTTCTGAGATCCAGAATCAACAGTGGCGACCATCAAAGAACCGCTGAGAGAATGAAGCTCGACGAGACCCTAAGAAATGATTCAACTGTCTGTATGTTAGAAGCTGTTAGTAACTGCCTCGTTGGTTTCGTGTTCGTAAGTGCTACTGTTGAGCGTGAAGTTTTAGGTTCAACTCCTGTGTCGGGCAAGGTACTAATGTTTTTAAACTAGGAATTAATCAGTACTGACCCGGAATTTGGCATTTGGTGGTGTGCCATACCCGTCCATCGGAAAGCACTTAAAGCCGTAGGTCCTGCGCCTGATCTCTCCCCGGTCGTGTCGGATTGCCGTCCCATCGGACTATAAGAGTAAAGGAACAAAGAGTGCATCCATGTTTGCACACATGCTTGTGCACTATAATATCTTTTCTGCGAACTTGGATTAATCTCCTTTGAGATTGGCGACCGTGATCAAAATTCGTTCTGGAGGTTTATAGTAGCCGTTTGTATAATATCATCATTATTTTCAACTGACTTCAACGATTGCTAGAAATGTCTCTTTATCGGTGCCAAGCCTTACACTTCTGTACTAACCTCATCCCGGTTCTTCCCGCGATTGCAACAATGTCGTTTGTACATCTCGCCGTTGGACGGTCAACGCTACTTGCTACTTTTTAACCGACTTTCGAAAAAGGAGGAGATTCTATGTTCGGCTGTATGTATGTTTTTTTTTATGTATGTCCGCCGATTTTTCCGTCAGTTGTGAACCGATTTTCAAAATTCTTTCTTTATCCGAAAGAATATACTCTCGAGGTGGTCCCATATAAATTTTATCGAATTTTCTTTAGCGCTTTTTGAGAAACTGAACAAAACGAAAAATACGTATACCTCGATGACGTTTTGGTGTTCTCCAAATGTTTAAATTCCACGTTCCATGTTATTAGGGTTTTTAGTTGTGGGGTATAACAACGAAGAAGTAAAAAATAGAAAACTTTTTTACAAAAAAAGCAACCGACTTCCAAAAAAAAATACACTAAAAATTTAAAAATAACTTTAATTTCGACAGTCGGTGTCAAATAACGAAGAAGTAAAATACAAACACCGACTTCCGAAATTAAAGATATTTTTTAATTTTTAGTGTATTTTTTTTTTGGAAGTCGGTTGTTTTTTTTTGTAAAAAAGTTTTTTTATGTCTCTCATTAATTGGTTTCGTTTAAAAATGTATATATGTCACTAGCTTCTGCCAGCAGCTTCACCCGCGTGAACTTAGTATTTCCCCCGTTATAAGCTTTCAATTCCTTTTTCACCCCCTTAAGGGTTGAACTTAAAAAAAAGGGTTGAATTTCGAAAAACCATTTCTTAGTGGATACCTACTCTTCACACAAAATACACTTTATCCTCAAGTCTCTAGGACCAGCAATTTAGGCTGTGCGCTGATATATCAATCACTCAGTAAGTCTATTTTATATATATAGCTAAGCAAGAACAAAAACGAAAATCAATTATTTGTACTGAAAAATAGAAAAAAAACTATCTACCTAACCAAAATTACTCAGTTCTGGTTTCCGAATTATTCACTTCTAAAACCTCTTAGACCTAAAAGAATTTTACCTCAGCAGACAATAAAATCCGAATCGCAGAGCAATGAGAAATAGCGTCGTTTTATCAACAATGTGATAATGTGCGTAAAGCACATAGCGTAGTTCCACTGATTACACTTCGCACTCCATTGACGCGTCAAGCTTCATTTGCCTCCACCTACAAATTTACGAAGACCCCTCATTGCCCTTCAAGAACCACACTTCGTCCCGTATTTCATAACCCTGCGGGGACCAAAGAAGATCAAGCTACACTTGCCCCTCATTCGAGCCTTTTCGAATTAATTCGATGTCCTACTTTTTTGATGCTGACTCATGAATCGAGTTTGGAACGAATTTGGGGTTTGTTTCTGAACATATAATTAGAATTTCCGATGTTCGTGTCTTCTGCCAATCGATATGGAAACAGCCCAATATGCGGCTTGGTGTTTTATGTCTCAGAAACCGTGTGATGTGGACTAATTGGCTGACTACAAACGCTTGTAGTTCGTCACAAAATGCATTTAATTTTATTCTGGGATCTGTCTATCCTTGTCATAATAAATGTTCCTATTATGTACCTAACGATTGGACTGCCAAGCATCATCCTTCCCAGATTTTGCCATTGGAAGTAAATATATTTTTTCTTAGAAATTTCTAAGAAAAAATATACTTACTCCTGGCTTCTATACAACAAACATAAAATTACCGAAATATTTATGCCTTTCATTAATTCTTCAACCCTACTATTTTTGGATATAATTATTAGGCATGTCATATCTTTGGTAATTTTGTACTGACTGCCGGTGGGTTTTTCTACAACAATGTAAGCAATTTTGAAATACTAGGAAGTGGTGACGGGCGGCCGTTTTTGGGTTACTGTCCTAGAATTTTGACGCTCAAAAAGTGACTCTCAGCCTAAAATACATAAATGACTTTTGATTATCATGGACTAACTTACAAAAAAAAAAACCGGCCAAGTGCGAGTCGGAGTCGCGCACTGAGGGTCCGCGGGTATAGAATTTCAAGCAAACTTAATTTTGCCATTGGAAAACTGTTGTCCTCATACATCGACATAGGTCGCGGTCAGTTTACCAACAGCAAATAAGTATGTAATCACTATTTTTTTTTTTGTAATATTTTAAAAAAAAATTAAACATTTTTATAATTATCGAAGTTGGATTTATATGGAATGTGGAATATTGTGTATTGTTCTCGAAAAAATGTTTTAATTTTTTTTTAATTCATGGCTTGCTCGTAAATGGTAACTAAATGATAATAACTATACATAAACAGGCTTGATGATTGGGTAATTTTTTAATGAGATTCAACTTACCTACTTACCGTAGACAAGTAACCACCAAGCCGCATAAATTCTAATCTAGTAAATAGGCAGAGATGGTAGCTATGCAGGGATGGTGTTTGTCGTTGTGTGTGGGATGGAGCTCGTGGCTAAAGTAATAACAGCCGCACGGGTCGATCCATCAGGTTAAGCTACACTTGGCGGGATTGGTCAATGGACGGGTGACCATCTTTACTTAGCGAGACTCCTCCGTGCCTCGGAAAGCACGTAAAGCCGTTGGTCCGCCTACCAATCGTGGATCTTTAACAGTCGTTACGGGTCGTCAGGAGCCCGAAAGTCTGACAACCAGTCTTACCAAGGGGTATCGTATTACCCAGTAACGAGTTGTGAAGGTCAGATAGACAGTCACTCCATGTAAAATACTGGTATTCAGCTGCATCCGGTTAGACTGGAAGCCGACCCCAAGATAGTTGGGAAAAGGCTAGGCAGTTTGATTGATTAAGACAGAGATGGTAGACCAGACTTACGAGTTGTAGATAGTAGGTTCAAACCCAGGGACGCGCTTTACTTTGTATAATTTATTTCATCACCACTGCTCTCAAAATTGTGAAGGAAAATATCGTTAGAAAACTGGCATGAGCTAGAACCAAGAGCCAAAGACATGTTACATCCACCACTGTTGTTACACACACTGGCCAGTGGTGGATAACGGCCTGAGATAATCAGCTTTATAATTATGTTTATGTAATGGAATTATAAATAGTTTTATGTCTTTAAAGATCTCTAGATTTCCTATCTTCCAACCGAATACAGCTGAACACCAGTATCGAACTTAAAGCGTCTATCTGAACTCCAAAACGCTACCTATACTGGATACAACCTGATACCCCATTTGTTTTTTTTTTTGTTATGAATGGGAACTCATCAAATAACTTCTCCCGCTCTGGGTAGAGCTGGGAGGGCGTGTCAGACACTTACTTACTAAAACCCTGTTTCTTCAGTTTTCTGTGCCAGAGCCGCGGTGACTCTTTCAAATTTACTTATGACCCAGACAGGATACGGCCCTAGCGGACCCCGTCAGAACCTGATACCCTTGGGAAAGACTGGTTGATGATCATAACATTTTTTATGCTTTCATGTGGAAGTATTTTAGTTTACTCCACAGACAAGTTTTTCTTCTTACTAACGTTATTATTGAATATGCAAAACCCATTACAAAAAAAAAATCCGAAAACAACGTCACAAAATAATGGAGGGTGGTAAGTGCTCCCCTGGTGATAAAAATAGTAAATTATATTTAAACAGCGTGGACGACATAATAATGTAGTCAATGTCAGTGTGACCTTTAGACTAAGGACTCAGACATAATGAAGACTTTCATAATACGTGGAAATATAATTTAATATCTGTTATCTACATTTTTACAAAAGCTCATTAAAGAAAATAAAAATATATTTATTTTCCAGGTGATTCCAGTATTTATTAGTACTAAGGCAGCTGTCCCACTGCCGGCGAGGAAGCGACTAACTGTAGGCTATTTTGACTGAAAAATCTACAATAGATATAAAAGCCGTAACAAAAGAGATGCATATATTAATAGTTGATGGCTGACTGTTCACACTGCCAGCGAGGAATCGCTCAACATGTTTGTCGCAGCTTACTCGCTCAGGGACACTCGCTCAACAATGCTCGCTTGGCGGTCAGAACTCACGCAGAGAGATCAACCCGAGCGAGTGATGCGATTAATCGCCCGTCGCGCTCTAACACTCGTTTAAGGCTCTACTACCACCCTCATTGAATAAAAAAACGTAGCATAGCATAGATAATAAATATTAAAAAAATAATAATAATAATATCCCTCTCCTCGACCGAAACGTACAAATATTTGGGTATGTCGGAGGCATTAACGTTACTGACATGAAGCAATCGCTGAAGGAGCGCTTCTTTGGCTGCCTGAAAAAGCTATTTAATAGCCTTTTGTCAGGCGGAAATAAGGTGCGCGCCTTCAACGGTTGGGTCATGCCGGTTTTGATGTACTCTTTCGGCATACTCAAATGGACTCAGACTGAGCTAGACGCCCTGGATAGGAGGGTCCGTACGCTGATGACCGCAAACCGGATGCATCACCCACGATCATCGGTGATGAGACTGTACATCCCGCGGAAATGTGGAGGTCGAGGTTTTTTAAATGCGAAAACTCTCCACAACCGCGAGGTGTGCAGCCTCAGAGAATATTTTCTTGAAACCGACGTGGGTATGCACCGCGATGTGGTCGCAGTGGACAAGGGACTCACCCCGTTGTCCATGGCTAAAGAGAACTGGCGCAAACCTGTAATACTCACTACTGATGACCGCAAGGAGGTATGGAAAAGCAAGGAGCTTCATGGGCGCTTTTATCGGGCCCTTCATGGGCCTGATGTAGATTTCTTGGCGTCCGTGGCCTGGCTACGTTTCAGTGACCTCTTCGGGGAAACTGAAGGCTTTGTCTGTGCGATTATGGACGAAGTTATCTTGACGAATAACTACCGGAGGCATATCATGAAGGACGGGACGGTTGACGTGTGTCGGGCATGCCACCGTCCTGGTGAGTCCATCAGACTGAGGTTGTTCTCGTCTTGCTAACAGCGAGTATTTGCATAGGCATAACCAAGTGGCCAGGATTATTCATCAGCAGCTTGCTTTAAAATACAAACTTGTGGATTCTGAGGTGCCGTATTACAAGTATGTGTCCGACCCAGTTCTCGAAAATGACCATGTCACGTTGTACTAGAATCGGTCTATCATCACTGACAGGACTATTGTTGCCAATAAGCCGGATATAATGGTGATAGACCGATTGGCGCGCCGCACAATGATAATCGATGTCACCATCCCACATGACGAGAACCTCGTGAAAGCTGAGAAAGAGAAACAAATTAAATATCTTGACTTGGCACACGAGGTTGTCGATATGTGGAATGTGGACTCGGCTGTCATTGTGCCGATAGTCGTTACCGCCAATGGCCTGATGGCTAAAAGCTTCGACGATCACCTGTCGAAGCTGTCGTTGCGCGGTTGGATCAAGGGCCTGATTCAGAAGGCAGTACTCCTTGATACGGCTCGCATTGTGAGGAGGTTCCTGTCTCTGGAGCCCTAACCACCGGTTGCTTGGACCCTGCTCCCGATACCGGTGGACTACTATTCTTATATTTTTAAATGTTTTTTTATATGTTTTCTTTTAAAAATATTTAAGAATGTAAATAATATGTGTAAAAATAAATATACGAAATAATAATAATATTCCACAACTATCACACAACGCCATCTAGTCCCAAGCTAAGCAGAGCTTGTGTTATGGGTACTAGACAACTGATAAACATACTTATATATTTCTAAATACATACATATTATTATAGATAAATTACACGTAAATAAATAAAAAAATAAAAAAAAATAAAAAAACATAAATAAATAAATAAATCACATAAATCCAACGTCACGTTTATTACAAAGAGGATAAAGTATTTTTACGTTGTTAAAACAGAACTCAATATGTTTCGTATCCAAAGTAGTAAACAAAAGTGTCAAAAACGGCCGTTTTTGTAGGTACTGGTGGCTACGATTTTTTATTCAATGACGTCACTTGGCCGGTAGTAGACCCTTAAAGCCCAGCGACAAAACTATCGGAACTACACACTCGCTACTCGCTGCTCGCCAACTCGTTTTTAGTTTGAAGCTCTACTCGCTACTTGCTCATCGTTGGCGGTGGGACAAGTGCCTAAACAGTAAATGTGTTTACAAACCTACAACTATTTAACGCTATTATTATTGCCAGTGAGCCCCAAACTGAATAGTTATTGTCAAATTTAATTCTCGTTAATTCATGAAAATATACATATCCTCTCAGCAGTTACTCGGACTCCTCAAAAGAGGAACCGCATAACAATGCGAGCTGTTTCCAGAAGTACCGCGTCTGAATCAAGGCGTTGATCCAGCCTTCTAACGGGAGCCTTGTGAGGTGCTGATTGAGGCTCGTGGCTATTAATCTACTGGCTGACACGACTATCGTAATAGACACTATGAGAAGTAGCGAAATAGCCCCAACACAAGTGTATTTTATAACTTACTATGGTTACCTGTAACTCTGTATGAGAAAATATGTAATTTTAATTTTTTTAGAGAGGTTCTTCGGTGTACTTGTGTCTGAATGCGTTATAAAGATGATCAGTCGAAGCCTCCCTCGAAAGAGGAACAAAAAACTGGCCAAGTGCGTGTTGGATTTCGCATATTAAGGGTTCCGTACCAAGTATAGGTATTTGTTAGTAATTTATACGTAAATAATACATAAACATTATCACCAAATTTCAAGATCCTATGTCAATGGGAAGTTAAAAAATTCTTTGTAACTAAATTTTGTGACAAACGACAGACGGACACTTGAGTGACAACAATATTGGACTGTTCGGGTACGGAACCCTAAAAATGAGCTAGACATGGCTGGACTCGTTCCACTATAGTTTGGGGGTGTACAAGAAAAACTTTGAAACCTTATAAACTATGATAAGGTTTCAAAGGAAATGTTAGTCTTTCAAAAGCAACGTTGTTCGCCATGCTGCAAAACAGCCCTTATCTTATCAACCTTTGCATGGAAACATTCTGAAGTATTTATAACGTTACCGAGGGTGAGTTGAGGGTGTATCTATATAAAACCATTCTATCTAGATGTTGTTATGGAAACTACAAAATTGATGAAGCTGAAAATAAAGTAAGTATTACGAATATAGTGATGAAAAGGTATAGCTACTGGAATGATGTTAAAAGAAAACAAAATTAAATTAGATATATACCTATGAAATTGCCGTTTCATAAATTAGGTCACTGTGATAATTTGGGATGGACACGAATTATAAGTTTAAATAAACTAAATGTTTAAGGCATATTATTTTTTTTCCGAAATGAGTTATTTTTGTATGAAATCTAAGAAAACTCGTGTTTTTTTTGGAATATGAGTTCTACGTTGGAAACAATACGTCTCAAACGTTAACAATATTAAACGTATACAGACTTAGAACTGCGACTGAATGAACTGTGTATTTTTGTTTGAAATACTTTCGTTTGGGAAATTTTAGCTCACGTATAAACTTTCTTCTCCGGGTGGTTACGGGACATAATTTCCAAAACAAAAGCTATTAAGCCAATAACTTACAGTTTGTTCGTTAGAAGTGATTGGTTATACGTCATAGATATTCTTAGTCTTTTGAAACGTTGTTTCCACGTCTGAACTCATATTATAAACAAACACATTTTTAGATTCCATGGTTATAAATATGACAATATAACAGACAAAATTATGTAAAAAGAAAGAAAAGAACTAATATTGAAATAAAAATCAAATCAAATCAAATAGCCTTTATTTCGGATAGTAAATTAATTTCATTACAGTTATTTCTGATCGGACTATTATACATAGTTCTTCAATATTAGTGACATTATTACAATAATACTTGATTCTATAGGTTAATTACAAATAATTTTAATAATAATTATAGTTCTATTCCTCGACATCGGTCCCCTCGGGCATCCTCCCTTAGGGCTTTCCAAGATTTTCTGTTTCTGGCGTGTTTTTGCCATGTTGATCCAGTTACTTTCTTGACATGGTCTTCCCATCTAGTTTTTTGACGCCCTTTCTTTCTTTACCCATCTCGAGGGCACCATTCCGTAACATCTTTCGTTCATTTTTTCTTCCTGTTTCTGATCATTTGACCTGCCCAGTTCCATTTGAGTTTTCTCACTGTGTTTGTGACATCTGCAACCTTTGTCATGTTTCTTATATTTGTGAGTTTGATTTTGTCCCTTAGTTTAATGTTTAAGATGCTTCTCTCCATTTTGTTTTGACACACTCTGAGTGCTTTACTCTGTTTATTAGTAAGTGCCCAGGTTTCAGCTCCATAACATGCTTTAAATATAAACTATATTTTAACTTAAAATTCCAAGCCAATACGAAGTTATCGCAGTTCAAAGTGCGCTGTTTCAAAAACCACATTTTCACAGTTTAAGACCCAATAAAAACATTACTGAAAACATCATGCAGGTCCTATTACTAAAACCACAAACCTAATATTCAACTTAAGATGCTACTAAAATACGGGTAATAGCCAGTAACGAAACTAACTCCCCCGAAAAACCTTACAATACATTTTCATACAAAATATTTTCCACGTAAAACTCAACTGAACCCCGTCTGAAACATAGCTAACGAGTTATTTACTTTCCAAGTGTTTCGCTAGAAATACTGCAGATAAACAGGGCATTCAAGTTTCAATTAAGCGAGCTATCAGACGATCGTATGTAGCGGGAGTCAACCGGAGATTGCTCTGCTAATTATGCAAGATGTTCTGAAGTAGGAACAGAGTAATTTGTCTCTGTGATAACGTTGGAGTGACGGCCTAATCAGGAAAGAACGCAGTTACAAGTTAATTGCATGCTTGGCCGTGGATTTTTGGATTGGGTGATAAGGAATAGATTAGCGGCTGTCTGTCTTTAGTTCCTCATTAGGGCACCTGTGTTATGAAGTAGAGGTTAAAAAACTAAGACGGTAGCACACACTTAAGAAAACAGTATCATCTTTTGAGAACGGAACGGTTTTGGCCTGATGGCGTCAGATTTTAAATTTTTGGCAGTTTTAATTTTTTGCTACGAGTGTGTTATTCATCATTTTAAATTTAAAGAGCCAAAAGACGTCTACTGCTGGACATAGCTCCCCTAATAGTCATCACAATGACCGGTCCTGTGCATCGATTGGATTTCCGCAACCCTCACCAGGTCATAGGTGCACCTCGTGGAAGGCCTATCAACGCTGCGTCTTCCTGTACGCGGTTGCCACTCCAGTACTGAAACGTTTTAAAACCATCATAATTCCGGTATAATTGAAAAAGCGAGCAATACAGAACAAATAGCATTATCCCTTTCTCACATCGGAATTATTATGATTTAAAGACGTCATGGTAGGGGAACAGGTCTGCGCAAGACATTATTTTTTAAATGAATATCAGCACATATAGCTATAATTTTATTCTTAAACATAAAAACAATAACTTTATTTAAGTCACACCGATAAATAAACATAAACTATGATGAACTGTCAATTTTTTACTAAATTAATAAAAACACATAATAGAAAGGAAACGACAGCATTTTTTGTGTTTAGAGATCCTCATTCCTCTTAATAGTGATCTGCAACTACCTCTGTCTCGATTTTATTCTTACTGACCGTGAAACCCTCTGTAGTTTATACTAGATATTCATGGATAGACACAAACCCATAACTGCCGTTTGCTTAGGATGGTAGAGAAACCAAAATCTTAATAAATTTATGTCTCGTAGTTAAAACAATTTTGTTTTTCCAAGAAAAAATAGTTATTACTACTGCTAATATTGAAAATACTTACGAAAACTTCATAAACAACAATGTCAAGCAGCAAGACACCAATAGGGAATACGTATGATATTTTTTTATTAGTTCAATTGAAGACTTACGAGTATTAACTACAATGAACAAATATGAAGGAAATTTCAAAATATCATCAGCAGCGACGAAGTTATAAAGCTTTAAAGTTGATAATTAGAAAGAAAAGTCCGACGTGTTCTTTGACGTCAAAAGACATGACGCCCATACAACTCTCATAGAAAACAGCATTTCGAGAGAGGGACAGATATAAATGTTTAAAATTGTTATATCTCGTTTAATTTTTATCAATTTTGATTTTCTTTTCACTGTTCGTGCTCTATTTTAGTATATTAATCGATAAACCGGTTAGGTAACAAATATTTTTTTCATGCATATTCCCTATTCTCAAAAAAAAAAAATCGTTAAACTAGCTACAATCTGAAACAGAATAATTTTTATTGTGATAAATATGGTGAGCAAGTTGAAGCTGGCAATTCGATGACACGGTGTGGCACACCTTTGAGGAATTCCCAGCCTGTTCAGTGCAGAGCCGCGACCTCGTCACGGCAGTTGGTACTTCGGATAATCTCTCGCTGCCGGACATGGTCGAGTCTATGATTGCAAGCGATAGCTCATGAAACGCCATTGCCTCCTTCTTTGAGGATGTGATGGTCGCAAAGGAGGCGGCGGAAAGGGTGAGGGAGAATACAACCTCCCTCTCTATCCGTAGAGGGGAGCTGAATGAACTTCGACCACCATAGAGTGTGGCCTGCAGATAACAGACTTGGGGAATCTGTTGCCTGAACAGTGAAAGGTCCTCCTTCAGCGAGGCCAAAGGCAGATACAAAACACGATGTGGTTTTAGTCAGTAAGAGTTATCTGTCAGACCACTGCGCCCACCCCGCGATGGAGGACATCCTTGTGGATTTCTACAAGTTAAAATAAAAGGTGAAGCTAGCAATAGAATCAAACGGTTCTTATTGTAACAGATTAGATAATAAGGTAAAACAATATTTAAAAAACAAGCTTTTATCTGGAACAATGAACTAAAAAGTTAAAAATGTATTCTAGTAAGTATTTGGCGGGTAGGTACTTACCTATATTCTTAAAAGCTTGAGGCACTACTCGTTACAGGTTAGGTACTTACTGTACTTCTGTAAATACTTACTAGAATACATTTTTAACTTTTTAGTTCATTGTCCCAGATAAAAGATTGTTTTTAAAAATATTTTTTTTAACTTTATTTTTAACTTAAAAGCTTGTAAAAATAAATACTTTTGCCTAGTTTACAAAAGCTTAGCACATGTCTCTTAGTCGCTGTAACTATGTTTGCTCGTCTTTTTCCTATGGGACGTATTGGAAAAGAGACGAGCAAACATAGTTAGCAGAGAGACAGATAACAGAAGTACGCTAGCCGTTCCCATACTTACATACTGGCTTCGTAAAAGTTCATCTAGCATCTGGTCATACACACATACCAGTTGTGAGTACTTCGTACCCAACCTTTTTAAAGAACATCATCCATAAGGCCTCTGTATGTCCTTCTGGAAGGCCTCCGCTCGGCGTTTCTCACACTGTTTTAGAATAAAAAAAAAATAATACTAAAATACTTTAACACGATGTATGTGACAAGGCCTAAGCAAACGGTATTAATAGTAAACCCTGCATTAGCTGTTCACCCTCATTCTTCCGAATATTCTAGTCTCGAGTAAAATCTTCGCGACTTTAATATGACCATCAATAAAAGTTTTAACACAATCGCATTTTTCATCGTCAGTGAGTTCTGTATTTCTAAACTTTTCTTTCATATTCTTTTTCATATAATGGACAGTTTTACGATACTTAATCGATATGTAAACCATCGTTAGATCTACAGTGTAACATGACATGAACGAATAAGTATAATAATTATTTAAAAGCATCGATGAGACTATATTGATACTTGATCGTTTGTGTAAAATACGTTTATTGAAGTGGTACTGAGAACTATTCTACGTATCTTCCCAGACACGCAGAATCTTTCAACTCTACAGAAAATCTCGTCACTTATTCCTCTTGAGTAAATAAAGACGTAAAAATATTTGTATTAATTTCTGCCGCAATAATGAATAAGTTGATATATAGGCTGATATATATACAGATCGTTCGTAAATAATATTTATAATATAGTACAAAATATACTGAAAACACATGAAGACACAATAAATTTATGAAAAAGCGCAAATGCTCATTGAATTACTCAGTTTGAAATAAATACCGAATATGAGTTTAAGAAACATGATACCGAAAAATTATGAGTCTCATATTTTTTTTACTTTTAATCACACTTGGCAGTGGCATTTTATTAAAGGAGACTAATAAAGTTAGAAATGAAGATCAAAGGAATATTTTAAACAGTATCGACGAAGAAGTAAGTTTCAAAGCTGCTGAATAGGCTGTCGTAGCTAATGCCACTATAACACAAACTAGATTGGCTACAGGTGATACAGCACTTTTAGTTATAGATTCTATACAATCGCCAATTTACTAAAACATACACAGTACAGTAAAATCTATTAATAGTACTGAAATGGATTATTTTTCAATCCTTCATTTGTAAGTACAATTTCATTATTTACATAGGTACCACCTGTCTATTTTGTAAGAGCATCAATACCGTTAGAATAATATTGAATGTTTCTTTTTTTTCAAACTAAAATTAGGTTTCCAATTTGCACTCACTTCAATGGTTTTCTTAAAAAGATGCAACGATAAACACTATCAAATCATATTATTATCAATTTTTTAATTTTTTGCAGAAAACACTGTTACAATGTAGTTATTAAATGTACATGTTTCAAGTGATTCGATCTTAAGGCATGTAAAATGTATAAAATCATGGTTTATCCAAATTAAAATCAAGATTGACATTGAAACTTATAAAATGACATTAAATATTTTAAAATATTAAATTAATGGAATGTCCTTCTTATATTATGTAAATACAGATTCATTATTTATTTTATAATATTTTTTTTATAAATAATAATAATAATTAAATACTATTCCGTACATTGCTATATCGTTGCATATCTTCGTAACAACATGCAACAATTTACAGAAACCATAACCACAAACGAAGTCAAGGATAAACCAAGTATATCTAATGTCATCATGTAAATTGAATACATTACATACAATGTAACATCACAAGGCTCGTATAACGAAATATAAATTAATTATTCATTGCTGCAAATAAACTTGAGACCGTATCTATGTTATTATACAAAGTAGCAATGGAAAACGTCTTACTCTTTGTGGTATCAAGCTCGTCTCTCCGATAGTCTTGCTTAATAGCTACCGTTTTTTTATACCCTTTGTATTGTAGTTCAGCAGAAAGAAACTTTGTAAGTAATATTATATTTTAATGAAACTGTTTCATTAAAGGGTCTGCTAGGTTATTTATGACTTTAATTATGTTTGGTTATTAAGTTTTGTTTTCTTGGTCTTGTTATGTAAAGAGGTACAAGAAGAGCATTTAGAAGTCTAGGTTTCAGTATAAATATCTCTTCATACAGAAGAAGACAGGTTTTGCGAGAATTCTTCAAAGCTTCTCACTAACATAAGACAATATACAACGTATTTGATAATACACCTTACTTAAGACTCCAAATTACCTAATTACTAATATAATATCATTTCAAAGCCATAATCGTTTCATTGTTTAAAGTAGGTCCGAGTACATGGAACTTTATAACTGCCACTTGTCAGACATATTGGTGATCGTAGCAGTATAATATAATTTTATCCAGTCATAAATCCACATGGTTTTAAGCCAGGTTCTCACCTGGCTCTTGAAGACCGAACATAGCCAGTGGTAGTTTTTGCGAAGTCCATGGATAGGAATGAGGATGGTTTAGTCTCTATTGAGGAAAATTTGTTTTTTTTTGTTGCTATGCCGGAAATGACAAGCAGTTGTCATATAAATGCTAATAATATGTAAATGTTTTTTTCTTCATTCCCGTTTGCAAATATGGAAGTGCATTTCTCGTACCAATTTGTTTTTCTTAGGGAAAAAGCAACATCAAGAGTGCTTTCACTTTCTTTAAAAAGGTATAAAAGGGATACAGACATATTTAGGAATTGCAAGGAATATAGTATGTAGTACGTAACGATGTGTTGCATTCTATGAGTAGAATTTTTAAATCAATAGATGATCTCTTTGCAAAACAATATTTTACAAGAAATTTACGACTACTAACAAGTTTATACTAACACTACTTAAAATCCCAAAAATTTTGCTATATAGAAAAATTAAATATGTAATTTCTGGCGGCTCTAAGATCACTCTATGGCACATGATATGGCTTGAAAGGGGTGACTACTGAGGTGAAGACTAAGAAGTATAAAATAAACAAATTGAATATTTTCAAAAACCCGACTGTATAAAACAACTAAAAAGTTCCAAACAAGTCACTTTTCAAGGAGTCTGATGCAGTTGGTGGCTGTTATTTTAGTTCAATTATTGATTTCATGCCACCAACTGCATCAGACTGCTTGAAAAGTGACTTGTTTAGAACTTTTTTGTTGTTTTTTACAGTCGGGTTTTTGAAACTGTTATTTTTTTTTTTTTTCTTGATTTTACTGAGTTATATTTTTGGAATCGCCTCCTGAAACCCTTTATTTGGATACCCCACTTAACTCGACGTCGTTCGTCGACTTTCATTTTTTCTTTTTAATTTTTTTTCTGGTTGTCGCCGTTTTTATTTTGATTACTATCACGTCTTTATATCAAAATCGAAATATTATCAAAATTGGCGCCCGCGTTTGTTCTCTATAGTGCCACAAAGGAACAAACATACATACATACATAGGCTGATAAACACATTACCCTCCCTTGCGTCGCGCAGTCGGGTAAAAAGAACATAATGTTGAGCTAACTCTGAACACATTGGGATAAGGGCAAGGGAATTATGATCATTGTGATGATGTGATGATTGTAATGATACTAAGTCATGACCGCCGAGTTGGTCTCAAGGTCGCAAGCGACTGCAGAGCGTAGGGTCCTCGTTTTGATTCCTGGGTCAAGCAGAAAGTTCTATTGGATTTTTCCATTACTTTGTAAGGGAACAGAGAGTGCACCTTTGTTCACGCACATGCCTGTGAAGTATAATTATATCCTGCGTACCTACTTGGCTTATCTCGCTTGAGATGGGTCAATGTGGTCGAGAGGCGGTCGGGAGAGTTATTATTACCGTTGATTCCTTAACTTACATATAAATTATTAATTGTCAACAATCTCGCAAGCCAAGTCAAGATACTTGATTTGCTAATCTTTCTCAGCTTTCACGATGTTCTCGTCATGAGAGACGGTAATGATCATTGCACGCCTCTCGATTCGGTCTATCAGGGTTATTGGCTACAATAGTCCTGTGTGATGGACCGATCCCAGTATAATGAGATAATATGACCATTATCGAGAACTGGGTCGGGCACATACCTGTAGTATGGCACTTCCAATTCCACAAGAGAGTATTTCAGACAATTTGCGGATATTAGTATGCGTACTGTAAAATTTCTTCACAGAAAAGTATCAATAACAAGTAATGAAACATAAAATACTTCAAACATTTTTTTGGTTACAAAACATATATTAACATACATATCAAACTTGACCGCAACAAGATCCTCACATTAACGAAAATTATATAAAAAAAATCCCCATCCGAGTGGTATCAAATAGTGCTGAAAGAATGCCAAGAAAGCGAACAAGTAAGTGGTCTCTAAGTAGCTTGCTCCCTTTGTGGCTTTGCGTTTCACTACTTGAATGGCCTTCTTAATAGCTGTAGGTTTATGCCCAGTATGGTGTGCCCTGTTTTAGTTTGACGTGTTTGAATGTGTGTATTTTTTTTTTGCCAGTTTCATTTTCATGGGTTTGTGACCTAATTTGATCTTTATTTGATTTTTTATGACATATTCAAACTTTTATTTTTAAATTGTTACTCTATAATTCTAACTTTATTCGTAGTGTCTGTGTTCCTCAATGATTACTAACCTTATCTCAAGAGAAGATATATTTTTTTAAGAACCGAGAGACTGTAGCTGTACCTTTTATAGTGTGAAATATTGTTGCTGCCTGCGAAAATAACCTACTTCGTATATTATTGTATTATATATGGCAAAATCCCAAAATTGCCTAGTATTGTTCATCTCACAAAACTCCATTCTTGCCAAACATCCAACCTTCATTGGTAAATCAGCCTTAACATATGTAACACAGCCATCAGATACGAAAATCACCGAGTTTTTCTGAAAAAAAAACGAAACAGAATATTCGCTTTTATAGGAAAATTGTATTGCGTGTAGTTTCTGTGGCGAGGCAAGATAGCAGCACTCAATAGATATATACACAGAAGGTTGGCTTACGCACACACGGATAGTCACGCTTCTTACACAGTGCAAGCGCACTCGTGACTGGCATTCGACCAACATCGCCGTACGTACGCGTCTATGTGTGTGGTGTTGTTTTCTCCCGTTTTATGGACTCGACCTTCTGTGCTATCAATTTTGTGATATCCGCTTATCTGATCTCAGTGGCCGGACCGTATTGAATGGACGCCCGGCTGTCTCTCAAACGAACGTACGACTTTGTTGCTATAAAGTATTGCGAAATAGGTTTCATGTAAACCTCGACTGATGGAATGGTAAGAGGAATTTCTGCTGCATTTAGAAAATTTATTTTTGAGATTGGATTTAATATAAGTTTGGATTTTAGGTAGAACATTTTAGGTTTTGACGTTGTCAAGCTTTGTTAGCTTATTCTAGTTATTTTAGCTGTCTTAAGATACTATTTTTTCTGATTTGCCGAACATACCAAAACCATAAATGTAAACATTATGTCGGGTGTAAAAAGACAGTTTCCGAAGCCGAAATGTGGCTTTCGGCTACTTTACTTTATTCTACCCATTATTTGGATCATTTTTTTTCCACTAGACCATACCTGGGAATCCACTGGTTCTCGAAATATTGAAGGTCAAAGTCACAATTTTTTTTAACTTTTTTACGAAAATGAATTCAAAGTGTTATTACTAAACTTTTTTTCAAAGAAAACTACCTGAATTTTCGATTTCTTTTTATCGAAATCACGCATTTGAAGTTATAAAAATGCAATGAATATCAAACATATGCGACAAGTACCTACGTGGCTTAGAGCGAAGGGGTGGGACGGGGTTTAACTCCACTTGTCTGGGTTCGCGTTACATTGCGCGCAATAAAAATTGTTTTTTTTTCATACCAGAAAATAAAAGTCTTTTCTCAGCAATAGTTTTTGCGAAAAGCTACTTTGTTAAATGTAAAGTATGCGTAGTTGACGGCTATGTGATGTATCTTTTTACACCCTGAATACAGTCGATTTATGAAGGGTGTTCATTGTGTTCATTTTTCATTCATTGTTCATTCATTATTATATTGCATTACGTATCCCATTTAAAGAAACTTCTGAGCGTTTCAAAATAAGTCACGTTGCCGCCATTACTTATTCATACAACTTTACGTGATTACTCCTATAACACTGGCCAGCAAATAACAAGGAAAAACTTTCAAAAAAGACTTCCATAAAGATAAGAGATATTGAAATTGGTTACCGTATCCGAATAACAACCGACTATCTCACAAACTAACCCACTTTCGTTCACAAAGAACTAGGAACGCATGGTAATACCATTCCCGATAAACTAAACCTTTACAATTGTGCCGATGCAATTTCTCTCATGTTTTACTTTTCCAGGATAAGACTGGATTCGACTCACTTATCTGTTTTCGTGGAGTGCATTACGGCCCGTTGCCTCCGTCTCGATTCTTGTTCCGCCCATTGGATTACCTTCAATTTCATTACTACAGGTTTACGTCGACAAATCTTTGAGTGGTAAATTGAAAACACTTTTTATTTGCGCGAGTGTTAGGGATTTATGTTCGGTGTGTTACGTGTTTTGATTTGTTGTTATTTAATTTATTATATTTTAGAAAATACAAAAACTGAAGGTAGATCAGAAAGTATTCGATATCAAAGTAACATAACTGATTGAAATACTTAAATAATTATGGAAAAGTCTGGCAGAAAGTATAATGGAAATAGTAAAAGAAATGTATAAAACAGAGAGATGATGAAAACAGTTTGTGTTACCTACCCTATGGTTTAAATGTTTGATTTCTATAATTTAAGTGCCTCGTATCCGGAACTTTTTAATCATTGCTATGTTAGCTACTATTCCATCACCTTACTCATGGTAGGAGAATTCAGGTTAAGTTTAAACCACTTGTTTTATCGCATAAGTCTTGGCATTGCAAAGCTTTCAAAGAATTACCTCGGTTAAATTGTAGAGGAGTTGATGTCCACACCATTTCGCCTCTCCATCCAACAGTGCACTCAGTGATTTGATTGTTTCCTTAATGGTTCTATCAGTTTGTTCTTGTCTTTACGTGTTCTCTGGTATCTGGCTTGTATTGTCGAAAGATTTGTTTCTTCATAAAACTGTAGCTTTGTATTTTTAACCGTCTTCAAAAAGAAGGAGGTTATCAATTCTGATGTTTATATATATATATATTATGTATGTTCGGGCATAACTCCGTCATAATACGAGTATATTGACGGGTTCTCAAATTTTGTTTTTTTGTTTTAATGGGTTTTGTTCCAAAATCATCAGCATCATTATTTCAGCCGAACGACGTCCAATAGTGGACATAGGCCTCCACAAAGTGTTGCCACAATGATCGGTCCTGTGCGTCTCGCATCTATCGGCTACCCGCGACCCTACCCTCACCAGGTCATTAGTCCACATTGTGCGAGGCCTTCCACAGCTGCGTCTTTTTTTATTTTTTATTATTGATAGGCACGCGTATGACCACCATCGGAACTCATGGTAAGTGATGATGTGGTCAAAGATGGAGCACGCCTGCCTAGAAGTAACCTATTCACTCTTGAGTTAAAGACTCCCAGGTTGTAGCTATCAGGAAACACAGACTCTGGTAGGGAATGCCACTCCCTAGCTGTACGCACAATGAATGTTTTCTCAAAACGCTTTGTGCGTATGGATGGGATGTCCACCATGAAACGGTGGCACTTCGCCGTACGTCTTGTGGTCCGTTGATGAAATGGGCTTGGCGGAATCAAATTGTGCAATTCCATCGCACACTCCCCAAAATCTAACCGATAGAAAACCGACAGGCTACCAACTCGGCGTCTATGTTCTAGACTTTGGAGTTTCGACTCAACGAGCCTATCATTGCCGATGATCCTCTTGGCACTTTTCTCAATTGACTCATGGGCATCAAGCTGGTATCTGGCAGATCCATTCCAAAGATGAGAACAGTTACTCCATACACGATCGAACTTGTGCTTGATACAGTTGGAGCAGCTGTTCCGGCGTAAAGTACCGTCTCACCTTTGCGAGGATCCCCAACTTTTTGGCAGCCACTTGAGCCTTTGCCTCTATGAAGGGACCAAAATTGAGGGTAGATGTTTAAAGTAACACCAAGAAAATCAAGTTGGTCGGTTATCGGCACGGTCACATCTCGGAAAGATGGAGCCGGGTGAAATTGGCTCCTCTTAGCGGAAAAAAGACACGCCTGGGTCTTAGCAGCATTGAACTTAACCAGATTGGCATTCCCCCCATTCTGAGACAGCCTGTAAGGACAAGTTCAAGCGCCCAACCATAGCCTCTCGTAGAGACCGGACCTGACACCCACTAGCTCGTGCGTCAGGCACGTATCTCTTGGCAACAGTGCTATCGTCTGCATACCCAAAGGTACCGGGTTTTAGCAGATCGTTAATATGCAGCAAAAACAATGTTGCCGAGAGCACCGATCCATGAGGAACACCGGCATTAATAGCCAGCAGTCCGGACGAGCAGCCATCTATGACTACTCGGATAGACCGATCCCTCAGGAAATCTGCAATCCAATCACACAAACCAGCTGGCAGACCGAAGGAAGGAAGCTTGCCAATTAGGCTGTCGTGCCAGACCCGGTCGACGGCCTTCGAGATGTCAAGAGAGACTGCAAGGGCTTCCCCTTGTTTGTCGATGGCCTAACTCCAGATGCGAATGGCATACGCTAGAAGATCCCCAGTTGACCGATTTCGGCGCAAGCCATATTGTCGGTCACTGAGGATATCGTTAGCTTCTAGATATGCCAGAAGCTTGCCATTCAGTATACATTCCATACTCTTACAGAGTACGGCAGTTACCGAGATGGGCCTATAATTTGTTGGGTCAGCTGGACTACATCTATTGGGCACGGGTTGCACGTTAGCTTGCTTCCAAGCCAACGGCACTTTTCCAGTCTCATACGAAAGGCGAAATAGGTGTGTTAAGATCGGAGACAACTCAGGCGCACAAGTCCTCGGTATAATTGCCGGTATCCCGTCGGGGCCACTAGCCTTGTTTACGTCTAGGTTACGCAGTACCCTTCGGACATCCTTCTGGTGAATGCGAATGTCTGACATAATCGACTCGCAAGAACCAAGAGTAGTAGAGGGCTTCGCGCCACACGCGTCTTCCAGTACGCGGTCACCATTCCAGAACTTTTCGGCCTCATCGACCATCTGTTTTGCGAGCAATGTGCCCTGCCCACTGCCATTTCAGTTTGGCGATTCTTCAGGCTATGTCAGTAACCTTAGTTCTCTTGCGGATATCATCATTTCTGATTCTATCACGCAAGGAAACGAGTATTGCCCTCTCCATTGCCCTTTGGGTGACTGTAAGCCTTCTCATGAGGCCCATTGTGAGCGACCATGTTTCGGCTCCATAAGTCATCAATACGCACTGATCATAAACTTTTGTCTTGACTCACTCGGATGTTAGACGAGAATATACCACGCAACTTCTCGAACGCCGCCCAGCCGAGTCGGATTCGACGGTTGACCTCTTTCTCGAAGTTAGCCCTACCTAACTGGACCGTTTGTCGTCAGGTAGACGTACTCGTAGACGAGTACGTCTACTAACTTGGAGTGTAGAGTCTCCGATCTTTATAGGAGTGGGTGCTACATGGGTATTTACCATGACCTTGGTTTTGTTCATGTTCATTTTAAGACCCACTCTTTCGTAAGCTCTACTGAGGTCATCGAGCATTTATTAATTTATTTATTAAAACTTCATGCAACACAAATGTACAAAGGCGGACTTATTGCCTTAGGCATTCTCTACCAGTTAACCGAGGGTGGTGGAGAGATAACATGGCAGGTGCATAAACTGAACAAAAATAATACTAAGACGAAAATAGTAACGAAAGTATAAATATATAGTTAAAATAAACATACATTTCAATTTAATATAAAATACCTACTTATTTAAAAATAATATATACAGAGTGTAACGGAAAGGTGTGGTCATATTTTAAAAACTGCATATGCCCATCGGTATGAACAACTTTCTTCAAGAAAACCTGAGGAAATTCTAAAAAAAAATATTTTCTTCCCATACAAATATTGATCAGCTGATGTTAACTTTGCATGGAAAAACCAATTTTTTTTTTTGGAATTTTCTTTTTTTTGATAAAGAAAGTTGTTTATTTCTTTGGGCAGAACCGGTTCTTAAAATATGACCACACCTTTCCGTTACAGCCTGTATAAAGTTAGAGATAAGGATTTTGAGACGACTCCTTTACTTTTCATTTATTATACTCAGGTCCTTCATAGTCTCAGCCATGATGACTATATTGTCGGCAAATCGAAGATAAGTGATGTACTCGCCATTGATATTACTGGCTAGCCTTCTCCAGTCCAGAACCTTGAAGACATCCTCCATTGCGGCCGTGAACAGTTTCGGAGAAATGACGTCTCCCTGCCTCACACCCCGCTGTAGGAGAATAGGTTTCGAGGTCTAGTCCTGAAGTCGGACTGACATTGTGGCGTTTTCGTACAAACACTTCAACACCTCGATGTACCGATAGTCAATCCGGCACCATTGGAGAGACTGCAGCACAGCCCAAGTCTCAATCGAATCGAAGGCTTTCTCGTAGTCCACAAACGCTAAGCAGAGGGGCAGATTATACTCTTCGGTCTTCTGTATAACCTGCCTCAGCGGATGTATGTGGTCTACGGTGCTGAAGCCTTTTCGGAATCCGGCTTGCTTGGGAGGCTGGAAGTCGTCAAACCTGCGCGCGAGACGGTTCGTGATGACTCTGGAGAACAGCTTGTAGACATGGCTTCAGCAGTGAGATGGGCCTGTAATTCTTAAGCAGGGGCATTGTCGCCCTTCTTAAAGAAAAGTACCATCACACCTCTGCCCCAAGCCTGTGGCGTTTTCCCCTCGAGTATGACGGAATCGAACAGTTTCTGAAGGGCCTTAAGGATCGGTTTTCCACCCGCCTTCAGAAGTTTGGCCGTGATACCGTCATCACCCAACGCCTTGTTGTTCTTAAGCTGCTTCAGAGCCATTCTAATCTCATACAGGCTGACGTCCGGGATGTCTTCGGTATAGTGTCGGGTCAATCTAGCTCTTGGGTCATTAGCTAGATTCACAGCGGGTTTAGACGTTGACGTGTATTAAACTGTCCGTACAACGTCTCGGTCTTTCTCAGAAGCTCCGATTTGGCGGATATGGTTCTGTCATCGTCAGTCTTCAGTTTCGTGAGGTGGCTTTGCCCAATAGACAGATCTCTTGCAAAGACCTTGCAGCCCTTATTCCGCTCTATCGCTTCTTTAATCTTTTCGGTATTAAAGCGGTGGAGGTCGTTTTTTAAGGACTTGAAAATCTGACTATTGAGCTGTCGGTATTTACACGCATCGTCTGAAGACTGCAGAATCATCTCCCGCCTATCCTTCATTAGCTTGAGAGTAGGATCAGAGATCCTCCAAATCTTATCGGTACGGCGAGTCTTGAAGAACTTAGCTAACTGTCCAACCTTATGGACAGTTTCCACGAACCCATCATTGTATTTGTCCACGGAGCTCACTAGGCACTCGAAACGATTTTGAAGTTCGAGCTGAAAGCTTTCGAGGTTTTTTTGCCGCAATCGCCACTCTTGGCAGGCGGGTTAGCGATTGCAGTGTCGTTCTTATAAAGCACAGAGAATGCTGCTGCCCATTCTCTGGTGAGTCCCTTAGTTGCCTCTTACGACACCCACGGGAAGTGATGGGATGGTGCTATTCTCAGGCCTGTTGGTCTAGTGTCCCTGACTGCTATGCCGGAGGTCGTGGTTTCGATTCCCACCCAGGACAAATGTTTGTGTAATGAGCACGATCATTTGTTCTGTGTCTGGGTGTAATTTATCTATAATATTTATGTATTTAGAAATATATGTATGTATGTATGTATGTATGTCGGGCTGGTTTCCGCAACTCCACGCCCAAGGCTTTTGCGTACAGGTGGGACTGCATTGTCATTCGATCCACCCCAGCTCCTCGAGGAAGGCCAGCAGCACCTTGGTGTTACTGACCATCTCGCTTAGGTTACCTGGATGTCCGAAGTGTTTTTCCCTATATGCAGCAACTACTGGGCAGCTTAGCAGCAGATGGGCCGCTGTCTCGTCCTCCTCCATGCAGGCTCTGCAGAGTGGACTGTCTGTGACTCCTATGACAGAGAGATGCTTATTAAAAGACCCATGGCCAGTTGCAACGGCCGTGACTTTCCGCAACTGAAGTTTGGTCAGTCTTAGGGCTTGCTTTGTGAAGCGGTCATTAATGGAGGGGAGCGCCTCCTTGGCCTGCCTACACTCGCTATGTTCAGCCCATAGCTTGTTGTGTTGATCTCTGGTGCGTTTCCTTACCAGATCCAAAGGGGAGAGGCACAATGGGTTCAAGTCCTATCGCTGCCATACTCGACCCCCTTCTGGCGAGTTTGTCCGCTGCATCGTTGCCACGGGAATCGCTGTGTCCTTTAATCCATTGAATGGTTTAGAAATATATAAGTATGTTTATCAGTTGTCTAGTACCCATAACACAAGTTCTGCTTAGCTTGGGACTAGATGGCGTTGTGTGTTAGTTGTGGAATATATATTATTATTATTCTTTTACGTCCGACACCATATGGAACAAACTTTTAAATTTCATATAGACAGACAACGGAACTCTGTCACAAAAAGTCTCCGAAACCCATCAGCAGAACTATATGAAATTTAAATGGGACCATTTCGGAACAAATCCCTTTCAATCAAAAAAGATTTTTGCAAATCCGTCACTATATTATGACGGAATTATACCCGAAAAAACATTTAAAAAAATATATAAATAAATACAAACATTCAAATTGATAACCTCCTTCTTTTTGAGGTCGGTTAAAATTTGACAGCAAATCAGCAGCGATTACTGCGATCGTATGTCTATAAATTTTTAACACAATTTAATTGATGGGGAACCACAACTAAAAAGTGAAAACTAAAAACTTTTTTACAAAAAATAGAACCGACTGCTAAAAAAATGTGCAAAATAACTTTACTTTCGGAAATCGATGTCAAAAAAGGAAGACACAACACCAAAGACACTGACTTCCATAATTAATATTTCCATACAAGTTAAGGTACACTTAAAAACATGTCGAATAAAAACACGGTGAATCGCAAGGCGTTAACTAGTTCACCGTCTCTCGAGGAGCTCAAGAGGGGTTGGGGTTGCATGGCAGCACCGTTCGGCGAGATAGCAGTGGTAGGGGTGTACTTCTCCCCGAACCGATCTCTCACCGTGGTCCAAAACTTCCTCGCGGAGTTGAGAGACGTCGTCATCAGGTACCGTTCCGTCCCTGTGCTCGTCCTCGGGGACTTCAATGCCAAGAACTTGGCTTGGGGTTCCCGGTACATGGACGTAAGGGGCAGGATGGTGGAGGACTGGGCTCTGAAGACAGGCCTGGTCATCAAACCGGGGTTCTGTGCCCACGTGTGTGCGGATGCGGGGTGAATTGGTGGTGGACATCACGATCGCCAGCCCCGCTCTGTCACCGCGTATCGTCGACTGGCACGTCATGAAGGAGGTGGAGACGTATTCCGATCACCGGTATATCCGTTTTGACGTCTCCACCCAGACCTCGAGCGTGCCAGTCCAACAGACCCCGAGTGGTCCGCGTTGGTCGCTGAAACAGCTGGACCGGAAGCTACTCCTGGAAGCCTCTGTAGTGAAATCTATGACGCTACATACGAACTAGAACTGCAAATTCCTACATCGCGCAAGCAGAGTTCTCCGCGTGATTGAAACATATACAACAACCCGAAATCAACTATCGGGCCGGCCAGACACAACACCCGTCCGGTCGGAAGATCCTCCCTTTTCAATGGAGGTTGTGGGACTTTACACTCTGTTCCGCATACCTCTACAGGTACCTCGACGACCGTGCTTGCCTGAGTGTCATTACCGGACAGGCCTGCCGACATCAATGACGAGGTGGAGTGGTTCCAGGAGGCCATGTCCGAGATCTGTGACTTGGCAATGCCCCGGGTCCAGCCAGGATGTGCTCGGCGCCAGGTGTTATGGTGGTCGCCAGCGCTTACGGCTTTACGCCAAGCGTGTATTGCCACGCGACGCCGGTACACTAGGCACCGCAGGCTCCGTAACCGCCCGCCGGATACGGAAGCCATCGAGGCGGATCTGTACGAGGGGTACAGAGCGGCGAGGACCGCCCTCTGAGCTGAGATCAAGCGGGCTAAGGCATTGGCCCGCGAGGAGTCGCTGGAGACTCTGTACAGAGATCCAGCGTGTCGGCAGCGTGGTCTGCCACGTTGACGACACGCTGGTCCTGGCGCAGGGATGGTCGTATGAAGCGGCGGCCGACCGTATGACACGCGGGATTGCGATAGTCGTGGATAGGATCCGGCAACTGGGACTTGAGGTGGCATTGCACAAGTCCGAGGCCATGTGTTTTCATGGTCGTCAGAACGCGCCACCGGCGGGTTCCCAGATAACTGTAGGAGGGGTTCACATCGGCGTCGAGGGGACGATGTAGTACTTAGGACTCGTCTTAGACAGCCGGTGGAACTTCTTCGAGTACTTCCGACGTTTGGCTCCCAGACTGGACAGGGCCGGGCCCGCCTTGAAGCGGCTCCTGCGCAATCTGTGGGGTCCAAACGCCTCCTGCTAGAGGCTCTACGCGGGCATCGTGCGGTCTATGGCCCTTTACTGGGCACCGGTATGGGCGCGATCCTTAAGGCAGCGATCAGATCGCCAGATGAACGCGTCCCAAAGGGTCATGGCGATGCAAATGATCCGAGGATACCACACGGTCTCCTGTGAGGTGGTGAGCCTCCTTGCCGGACTGTCACCATGGGATCTGCAGGCAAAGCTCCACGAGCACCTACATGAGTGGCACGAGGAGGCGAAACGCCGGGGCGAAACTCCGCTGCCGCGACACCTTGCGGCTCGGTGGACAGAGCTCTGGCAGGATCTCATGGCGACATGGAGAGAGCGACTGTTGCAACCCAGCGCTGGGCATGCCTCCATTGCGGCGGTAGGCGATGGCCTCCAGCCACTCCTCAAAGAGGGGCACCTCTTTGAGGAGTGGCTGGAGGGTCGCCACGGCGTCCTCACCTTCCGCCTGACGCATGTCCTCACCGTACACGGAAGTTTTGGGAGGTTCCTGTGTAGGATAAGGCGGAGGGAAACGCCCTGGTGTTCCCACTGTGAGGATCGCCCAGAGGAAGCGGTGGAGCATACGGTGGAGATCTGCCCCACTTGGGCGGAGCCCCGCCGTGTCCTCGTGGAGGCCATCGGCGGCAGCGACCTCTCGCTCCCGGCCCTGGTTCAGATCATGGTACGGAGCTAGAGGGTATGGGAAGCAATCTGCTCCTTCTGCGAAGCAGTATTGCTCGCAAAGGAGGAGAAGGAATAGATGAGGGAGAGGCAAAAACGACAGACTCGCCCTCACACCCTCAGCAGCAGCCGCCGCAGGAGATGCCCTGGGCAGAGGACGTCGCGAGACGATCTCCGGCCACCTTAGACCCGGGCCTGGGGACGGCGAGTAGTGGGAAACTCGCCGTCCGATCAGCACCAGGCCCGAGAGTGGATGGCACGTAGTGTTTCACGCGCGCCTCATAGAGTTGTCTGCAAAACATGTCGGGGCCCGTCATGGCCGATGCCTGCCATTTTTTTTTTTTTGCCATGACGGCAGGCATGGGTGGGCATGGGTTTGTGGATAAATTCGAAAGTGAGTTAGCGCGCCCCTGGGCATTCAGGGGAAGGAACAGGGGTGGGTTTTAGTCGTTACGAGTCTGACAAGCCCTTCCGCTCCACCGTAGAGCGATGTCATTATAATTATGATTTCCCACCCAACAAAAAAAAACAAAAAAAAAGGCGTAAACTAGTTTGACATTTCCAACTTAGTTCATAGCTATAGCCGTCCTTGCCTCGCACTGCCTTTTAGTAAAAGATAGCGATTCTCTAATTTTAATTAACTTAGTGAATAAGAGAATCGACACCATTGTCTCTGTTGGAAAAATATCGTGAACTGATTGTGTTTTTTTCTAAGACATATTTGTCATTATTTGTTTTGCTAAGCTTGAAGATTTCTGTTTCATTTCTACATTCTCCTTTAAAACCATACCTAAGCTGTTTCACTTAATCCCTTCCTTATCAATAAAATCATGGAACTCTCGTCCATTTCTAAGATTCAGTTTTATTTTCAAACTCATGACCTCATTGTGCAAATAATGAGGAAGGGGAAATGGCAGTAAATATTTATTCAGATTCCTTTTTCCTTTCCAGTATGAACTGAACTTCAAGTTGACAGCACGTAGAGCAATAACGTGCCAGATTTAGGGATCAGTGAGCACAAGTAATGATAGATTTTCAAACTACGCTCGTCGCGTCGCCCGGAGTACGAACTATGTAACTTTCTTCAATCGATTGAGTATATTTTCGTTATTCGACGATGACATTTGTTTAATTTGGACTCGGTACACTTAGTTACGAACCATGTTATAAAGTTACATTACCTTTGATGCAGATGCATCTTCGTTAAAATTTTAACGAAGATGCATCTGCATCAATCAACAACACATAAAAAACAACATATGCCTGAATTTCCCATAGGGTAAGGCAGAGGTGTACCTGTACACTTACATTTGCTTTATTTTTTTTTTATTATTGATAGGCACGCGTTTGACCACCATCACAAAAGGGAATAAGCCAAATGCCATCAAGGCAAGAATGACTATGGGCAGCTTAACCCCACTTGGGAACTGCAGCACAGCAGTAGCGTTTGCGATCACTTAAGTAACGGGACATCTGACAAATTGGTATTAAAAGGGCAAAATAATTAGAGTCAAGAGTAATTCACCTTACAGTAGAGTCTCACTTCAGTTTTTCGGCACATCCGTTAGTCGGTCACCTACGTCCGGGCCTACTCCACCGCTTCCTACATGTTCTCTTATTAAATTAGGACATTCTAAAATGCGTTATTTTAATTATCTTGCATATTCAAATTTTCATACATTCAAATAATCCGGCACTCCCTGGTTATTAATTCTGCCGGGATAGTAAGACTCTACTGTAAAACCAAAAGGTTTTTCAATTAGTTTTATATTACATCGACGAAACCTAGATTTTGTTTTTTCGAAGAAATTTGTGTTAATTTTGGTGTCAACTAAGAAAATTTAATTAAACTCGCCCAAAAAATCTTAATTTCCTCTCACTTATAGTGTTATTATTACCGTTTAACGCTACGTTTATTAAGAGTTTCGAAATTACTGTAGTCTATTGTAACAAGTTTTCAGTCAGTAGTTAATTAACGCCAGCCACAAACCCTCTGTGTTGTCTAGTTTAGGGTTTTGGAGCGAAATTATAAGCGGTAGCGGGGTTTGTAACGTGACAGAATAATGAGCTCTCTTGTTTTCTGTGACCTTAGTACTTTCATGTTTATTTCGTTGTTTACATTAATAAGCACTAATTTAATGTAGTTTTCATTACCATTTAGAAAGTAAATGTGTCTAAGAGATTGGACTGTATTCTTTTTAAACTGTTCTAAGTTAAAAAGGTAACCAATAAAATATTATAAAAATTACAAAAAAAACCACTGCATCTTAAGCGATTTTCGCTACATACAGCAAGTATATCTATGAGGAAACGTATATAGATTGCTAAGCTTTTAGAATTATGATAAATATCAATACTACCGCATGTTACATAACCTTCCTTGACACCGCTCCTCTCATAAATGACGCCAAGCTAAAGCAATGAGCATTCGCGCGGGAGAGCACTACGACTCACAAACAACTCGCCCAGCAAAGGGTACCTACATCTCATTGTTTGCATACATCACCACCTCTATAACAATCGGCATAAGGCCTAAAATCCATTAACTTCTAACTCCATAAGTTTGTGATAATAATGACTCGAATATGTCGAGATCGAGTGATAACCTTGCGGTGAACTTGAAAATTGTGTTTGTGTTCAACTAAGATTTATTATTTAGCTTTCCTCTGTTTGTTTAGTATACGGCATCCTAAATTATCAATTTGGCTGTTGTTCGCTGTTATTTCCTGATTAATGTTGGCTAGGATAAACAAGGATTGCCTTTTAGGGCGGGAATATGTCTGGAAGAAAAGGAAATTCTCTAAACATAAACAGTTTTTTCCGGTTTTATTTTTGTTTTTATATAAACTTTATAATATATTGAAGGTTTTAGAAAAAAGCTGAATAAAATAGTAATCTGCGTCATCTTTGAAAAGGAAGTGTTGGATTTCATTATTTTGCCCATATCCATATTTATTTGGAGTCGGCTCAACTTTTATCTTCTTCTTTCATACATTTATATTTGCCGTCATGCCAATAGTCATCTCTTTTCGAGCCATTTCCTTTAGAGTACTTACCGATTATGTTTTCTAATAAAACACTGATACCCCAAGCTTCCTAAAACTAAATTCATTATAATTACCAAACACCATATTAACCGCGGCAGTACGAAATTTACTGCTGTGGTTTTCATTCATGCTGAATCCACGTTCTCCGTAGCGTTTGTCTAAAACCGCGCTAAAGCCTTGTTGACTAGCTACTCATATGACTGTCAACCCAACGCTGCCAAGCACCACAGTACTAACCCCCTTTGAACCCCATAGCGATCAAAAGGACCCCTTTGAAGACTCAACGTTTCTCAGTACATGTGAAAGGCAAGGAATGTGAACGAGAATTCTGCAGATAGTTATAGATATTTGATTCGCATTCGAGAGATGAATTCAACACAATAGTCAAGTGTTACCGATTCTAGTAATTGGAACAAATGCGATTAAAAATAGTAATGGTCTGAAGAACGTTTAAATAACTAAAATATAAAATGCCTGCGATGAATGAATTTGATGACAAGTATAAAGCGGTTCCAGTAATTTGGACAAGCGAGACTGGAAATATGTAGAAATTGTTTGAAGAATGATAATGCATGAAGGGTGATTAAAATAGAAAATTCCAGTGATGAAATTTAAGTTTTGGGACAGAAATTTAGATCACAATAAAACCAACGGACCAACTTAGTCGTACCTACAGTCGAAAGTTGATACGATTTTGGCCTCTGTTATTTATATTAAACTAGCTTCTGCCAGCGGCATTTCCCGTGTGAAAGTTGAAAATACTCCCAAGGTATCATATGTCCTATTCCAGGACATTAAGAAAAGACGCAACAGGCGGCTGTTTGTCTGTTACTTTCGCATTAATAATATAAAGGTATGAATAGTAACGGGATTGATAAGTAAATAAGTATGGTAAAATTGAAACAGTTAATTACTGCATAAAAATATATTGGTATGGCGTGTTAATAGCCAACACCTGAACTTGGTTCGTTTTTAGGAACAACAAATATGGCGGTACACAGAAATAAAAATGAAAATTAAATGTTAATCTCCTGAAAATCTATATTAATAAAGAAAAGCCCACATACCTTGTGTCTTATAGTAGTAATATGACAGGTGCGAATGAGTAACAAACGCCATCTGACGCGCGAATCAATGACACTCGGTCTTGTGAGCGTCTCAGATTATTAACACAGATGTAAGAATTCATCAAATAGACACTCAATTATCCTAACTACCTTTTTTTAGTAAAGGATAAGCTAAATATATAGTAGATAGTACAGAAAAATTAGTTCTTAATTTATTCGTAATGAATATTAAAAAATGCCATTGACGCTTCACCAGATATTATTTAAAAAAATGGAACAAATGTACCTTCGTAATATAACTTATAACTCTATTTCGACGGTGAAGTCCCAATATCTCGCCAATATGCTGTCGATATATATAATAATATGTGAGTATACCTTCAAGAAAACACTCGACTTGAAAATAAAGCAAGCGCCTGAACCTCAAGGTTCTATGTTTATTGCTTTGTCTTTTATTAACAACAGAATATAGCTATACTATGTACAAACGCGTATGAAAAGAACTCATTGGGTATCAAAAAAATCATCCACATAGTAATTGTCAACAGATAGAAAGTGCCCAGAACACTGGCATCATTGCCACGTTGAATAATAATGCTGATTCGATGGTCAAAGAAAAGCCCAAACAAGCAGTCAGCAAACAGCTAGTCGACTGTTCACGTAACCAGAGGGTGGTTACGTGAACAGTCGACTAGCTGTTTGCTGACATTCTGAAAAATTTGATAAGCACTCGGACCCCAAGGCCCTAATGTTCCAACTCCAAACGGCTCAAACATGTAACTCCAAGATTGTTACATTTGCGCCGTTTCAGTTTTCTAAACCTACAGCAGCCATCCCAGCACAGGCCGCTGTGCTTAGAAGATGTGATGGTCTAAGGGTGACCACAGCTCATGTTACATCCCATACCAAAGGTCTACCCAGCTTCCAAGGCATCCAAGGCATTATGGCATCCCGTCTGGCTTTTTCTTACCGTCACGTGCCAAGCTATTGTTTTCTCAAACAACCAGAAACCCCGTGACAAGAGCCTGACGGATGATGTCATAAATGCTGACGTGTCGTGTTATCCGACCAGTGGTCCTACTGCATGAGAGGTCATGGCGTCCGAGGCCTATCCTGCAGTAGCTACCTACGTCAAGCTTAAAAGGAGATAAATAAAATTTACTCCATCGTGCAGCACATTATAAGAAAGTATAATATTATTTTACCTCGCTAAGTAATCAGCTGCTTTTATCCGAACCTACATAAATTACTTGGGCTTAATGAGCTACGAGGATGTGTGAAGTGAACATTTTAAATATTTATAAGCACACAAGTGACTATACGAATTTCGCTGATGGAAGTTCAAGGTTGTGCCATGGATAAGGTACGGGGTAGATTAGATTGCATTTATTTTTGTAATAGATACTGTATCAAGTCGAAAGAAGTTAAAGCAATATTTTTGAAAACTCATTACCGCATCGGTATATTATGTCACCGTATCGTAGATTATCTACCAATTAAAAAGGTATAATATAATATAAATTAAAATTTCGCGTTACGTCACACCTATGAAATTATTTATTAATTTTTACCTACAAGTGACGTAACAAACCCCCACTCTTAAACTTTGATGCGTTGTATCTTTGTTATTTTTTAACCGACTTCCAAAACGAGGAGGTTCTCAATTAGTCTGTATGTTTTTTTTTATATTGATTAGGGTTAAGCAAAAATGCATGACCAATATTATTTGAAAATCTAACTTTCAGACTAAATAGAATTATTATTTTTGAACCCAAAAATCATCCTTATAGTACCTAGTATTAATATCTACGGAAGATTTTGACTATTAAAGATGTATCAAGGTTTAAATCACTGGCTCTGGGCACTGGGCCCTGTAGCCCAATTAACATAGCCTAGTTCAAGAATTGATTCATCATCATACTCAAATTATCTTGCACGTACCGGATCTGGGTCTACTCAGCAACCGCCATCTAGTATTTATAGCTAAAGGCGTACAATGCAAAAGGCAACCCCGAACAAAAACTCAGTACGGTAAATTCAAACGTCGCACTTTTTCAAATACAAACCCAATTACCTCAGGCAACTACAATTTTCGTACAAGGTATATTGCGGCACTAAACCAAACTTTATTCACAGTTACTTTCTACACTACTTATACCATAAAACTATTACGTACCAAAGTTTATTATACGAAGAAATCCAGCGGCACGACATTAGTTTATTCCCAGGCGAGGTACCCACGTAAACCGCAGTTTGTAACTGGGTCACGGTAGACAAATCGTTTGACAATTAGCTTACCGGCTAACTAAGGTGATAAAATCTCATGTATGGAGGAAATTATGGTATTATAAAGTTGTTTGAACTGGTCACGCATGCTTTTTTTTTAGTGGAATTGGATGTTCTTGATGATTGTTTTGTAAAATTGTTACGTATTCATGTGCTGTTAAATTGCTGCTTTTTCATATTAGGAGGAACATAATGTGTTTTTTGTAATTTTTTATCTTTTTATTTTTTTAATGTAATGTAAATAATAATAATATTTTCATTAATATTAAAAATAATATTTTATTCTTTTTTTTGAGTGGATTTGGAATGTTCTTGACGATTGTTTTGTAAATATTTTACGTATTCATGTGCTGTTAAATTGCTGTCTTTTCACCAGTATCATATTAGGAGGAACACAATGAGTTTTATGGTAATCCACTTTTCGTGTCGATTAAAGATTACCTACTTAGTGTGATTGCTATGATATCACCTTTACAGGGTGAAACGGAAATCCGTGTACATATTTTAAAAATGTTGAACCTCCCATACTTATTCATCTGCTGATGATACTCGTAACTTTGTACGATAAGTCCAATTATATTTTTCTGGTAATTGATTATGAGTATCTTGAAGAAACTTGTTCTTTTACATGGGTAGAAGCAACATCTAAGATAATTATGACCACCCATTTCCCTGACACCGTGTATAGCTCTTTTTAACCGACTTCAAAAAGAAGGAGATTATCAATTCGGATGTTTGTATTTTTTTTTTGTTTTATGTATGTTCGGGCATAACTCCGTCATATATTGACAGATTTGCAAAATTCTTTTTTTTTCGAAAGGGGTTTGTGCCGAAATGGTCCCATTTAAATTTCAAAAAGATCTGATGATGGGTTTCGGAGACAGACAACGGAACTCTTTAAAAATTGACAGCAAATCAACCGCAATTGCTGCTATCGTATGTCTATGATTTTTTAACACAGTTTAATGGGGAACCACAACTAAAAAGTGATAAATAGAATTTTTTTTTACAAAAAATTTCGGAAGTCGGTATTCCTGTTTTATGTGTTTGTTTTTTGACACCGACTTCCGAAATCAAAGTTATTTTGCACTTTTTTTGGAATTCGGTTCTATTTTTTTGTAAAAAAGTTTTTTTATTCTCCTCATTCAAGTCCTATATGTGTATACAGGTGGTATATGCAGGCGGTTGAGCATGAACAGCAGAAAAGAGCGACAGCATGTTGTCGCGGGAAAGTCTACATGATCTAGCGTACATTTATTGAGGTTTATTAAGGTGACCACTAGGGTTTTTTTTTTTAGAGTTGCACACCGAGTGTTTAGGTTATGTTGTAGTGACAAGGTGATCCTCGGCTTAGTGGCAACCATTTCCTGAGGCACGTGATGACCACCACAATAGACTGATGATCGACAACCTGCCTATGTACAGTCAGAGTTCAGAAGTGCAGTCGCTCGCTGGTAGAACCAACACAACCTTTGACTTTAGCAGAGTGCAACCTCAATTTAGTTCGCTGATTGTAGCACGGGTAGCCGATGGATGGGGGACGCACAGGACCGGTCATTGTGGCGACACTTTGGGGAGGCCTATGTCCAGCAGTGGCCGTCTTTCGGCTGAAATGAGGATGATCGAAACATTATAAAGTACCGCAACATTGAAAGCCAATAAAATTTCATTTATGCAAACGAAACATTATCATCTATTGTAATATTTTGCTCCATCAGCGTAGTGCGCTAACCTTATTACACGGTCCACCGTCAAACAATCCTTACCTCGTGCTACCGAACTTATCCTTACTGCTGACTACAACATTTACCGTAGACATTTCTCTTACGCAAACCTTATTTTCTGTACTCAAATAGAAATGTGGCAATATATTTACGTAGGTATACTGTTAGGCCTCAGTAAATAGTTGCTGAAAGAGTATAAAAAGAGCTTATACAAAACGTCACGCGTTACAACACAAAGGGAAAGGTTCCAATAAGCATCTACATATATGTAAGGGACTCGATACGAAAAGGGTTTTTAAGGTACAATTCCAATAAAGTAGCGCGAATGTCGAGTGAATAAGCGGAATACGTTTGAGAGTGGCCCCACGGCTTTCTAAACGAATTTACGTAAATTTCTATTTTGTGACACGAACAAATTGGTATGGACCTTTTGATACATTGAGGGCTCCCGTCGTAATGGCGCATCGTATGAGCGTGACGCAGAATTTTACGGGTTTAAGTTACGAATTTATTTTATTAAAATTATTGCCCAGAAATATTGGTGGCACGTGAAACGGTGTTATATTTCAAAGGGGAAGGCTGTTGGATTTGCACGTAGATAATTGTGTAATTCTTTCTCGAGGAACAGTCTGAACGCGAGAGCCTACCTGCTATACTACGCATTTTATACGGCAAGCTGTCCCATTCACAAACTTAGAGGAAAATGTTACCTTCTTGTAAATTGCACCTCAAATCATTTTGCTACACATTATTGTGAAACGGCAATATCGCCACTTCTGTTTCGAAATAAATCCAGCTTTTGACATTCAAAGTCAAAGCTGATATTTCAATTAGACCTTTGAAATGTCTATAAGTTGGTCGGTTAGTTACTAAGAAAGTTAGTTCCTACTTTCCTAGTTCCAAAGTGTAGTTGCTTGTAGAGTAGTATTATCCGCGTTAGACATAACTTTACAAATTAATTACACTATGTTGTAAAAAAGTGTGTGTGTACTTATGTACGGACGTAAGAATTTACACTTCTTGGGTGTAACAAGATAAAAAACGAAACTGTCACAAAGTTTACAAAAGAAAAAAAATCATTCTTCATGAATCACAGACTGTGTCGTGTGTTGACATTGACTGTGGTTTTTGTGAAGGAGTGCACGCGCATCGTAAAAATTTACTCTCATCATTTTTACCTAACGCGCCAAAAGAAGTATAACTTCAAAAATATAATTCAAAATATTCACATATAAAATTACGAAGGAAATTGACTAGAGTAACATATATTTTTTAAATAAATGAAACTAGTCGTCTAGACAATCATGATGTTCAATTAAAAATCAAAAGAAGCCGTATAACTGCGCCTTAAGACCTAAAAACCAAAAAATCTCCAAATATGCTGTCGGGAATTTAGTCCTAAAAATATTTTATCTAATAAAATAAAAAATAATAAACAAAATAGTTTATTTCTTTAACGTGTCTTATACAATAAGTGGCTAAGTGGTAATAAGTGGTTATTAAGTGGCTAGAAATACCCAGGAAGCATAATAATTATATAGTAATGCTTGTATTGGGTGGTTCTACTCTTCCTTGTGTCAATCTTCAAATTTTAGGAAATTAGACAACTAAACTATTTTATCTTATGTGCCCCACCCATGTCTGTCCGCGGCCATTAGCAGTTAGTCAAAATTCAAAATACAAATCATTTAGTTCAAATAATTTATTTACAGGTACCTTCGGCTACGTAACTCTAAATAGGAGTAAAGTTCGTCCCTCCACGCAAAAAAATAAACAAATAAACCTACCTTCCTATTTTGTTATGATGTACACAAACAACATTGCAAACTGGGATTGCACCTGATCCGTCCGGGATAACTGTGGATGATGGATGAAGGTCGTGACCTTACCTTTTCCCATCCTCGTCGGCTTTGGTTGTAACATTTAGGGATGCTCAAACCAGGAAAAAATATTTTTGTAGTCTTTTTCACTGCACTATTGTTTATTTTATTAATTGAAGTAAACTAGCCTCGTATGTATTCGTAGATATTACGCATCTCTTCATAGTAGTCGTATAAATCTAAGTTGTTTTCCGCTTCTGTCTGTTTCTTCGCTAATGATAAATGATGTTTATTCAGTAAATAGGTTACAAGGAACACTTTTACACGTCAATGGTTTTTGCCAGTTTAAGCTAGATGAGGCCGGTGTTTCCTAGCTGACTACCCTGAGAAGAAACACCGAAACAAACTCAGAGGTCAAAGTCTAAGTCTCCTCTCAAGAGGGCTAAGTCCTCCTTAACCACGAAATAGATTTTAATGCGGTTTTCACAAATAGAAAGAGCAATAAACGAGAAAGGTTTTTAAATTATGCATAATTTGTACTCGTTACGGATCACAGAGTTCAAAAAACTTTTGTTTTCAGCACTTTGTTTGACGTCATCAACCATCATTAAACCAACCTTAAAATGACACCCAATTTACATTTTACTTATGCACCTACGTCATATGAGTTCAAATAAAACTCCAAGCACACGAAAAATGTAGGTACCTACCTATGTAAAGAACTAAGATCAAAGTTCTACTTTGTTTTCAACTGTGTAAAAAATAGCCTTCAGCAGAAAACGGTGAAGAAAAACGTAGTGAGGAAACCGACAAAGACATGTGACTTCCAATAAGCACCACTGGGCCCGTGTGGTGGATTACGGCTCATTCGCTCTCCTAGAGAGGAAGCCTGAGTTTGACATTGGGAACATAATGAAGGATATATGCCTAAGGTAGAAGATTTTGATCACTGCATTATCTATCTCTATTTATCATAACCAGATTTAAAAAAAAAAAAATGTGTCTGATGACGGACAAAGAGACACGTGAGTGACAGCAATAAGCAATAGGGCTCCGTTTGAACCCTTCAGGTACGGAACCCTAAAAAACAAAACAAATAAAGGAAATTTAAGGCAGCTAAAATTAAACAAATAAATCAAATATTTCTAAGAATAGATTATTCAAAATAAATAAACAGTTAGTCAATCAGTTTCTCACCGTCAGACGTTGAGGCAAACCTTTACCTGTAGCAAATTGTCACTTTAATTACAAGGAAGTTGTCACACTCAACAAAGTTGTATGTCTGAACCATTTGGCATAGAATCATCTAAATTGAGGTGAAAACCGTATCACATACCTACTTTAGAAAAACGACGTGGCCCCAAAAAGCAACTTTATGAAATATAATTAGTCATAGACTAGCTAGCACCCGGTGCGTTGCTGCTTAGCCTTCACGCAAATGAAAACAATGTGTTCGGAGATCGTCTCGCGACGTCCTACGCCCAGAACCTCTCATGCGGTGGTAGCGGCCGGGGCCGTGAGGGCCACTCCGTTGAGTTTCCTTCACGCGTCCTGCCTCCGCCTTCATGAGCATTACTGCTTCGCAGAAGGCGGAGACTGCTTCCCATTCCCTCTCGCTCCGTACTATGGCCTGAACCAGGGCCGCGCTCGAGAGGTCGCCGCCGCCTATCGCATCCACGAGGACACGGCGGTGCTCCGCCCAAGCGGGGCAGACCTCAACCGTATACTCTACCGTGTCCTCTGGGCAATCTGCGCAGTGGTAACACCCGGGCGTTTCCTCCACCCTGATCTGATGCAAGAACCTCCCGAAACAACCGAGTCCGGTGAAGACCTGCGTCAGGCGGAAGGTGAGGACGCCGTGTCGCTTCTCCAGCCACTCCTCAAAGAGCGAAACTACCGCCGAAATAGTGGCGTGTCCAGCACTGGGTTGCAACAGTCGTTGTCTCCAGGTCGCCATGAGATCCTGCCGGAGCTCCGTCTGCCGAGCCGCGAGTAACTTACATCCATCATCACAAACTTTTAAATTTATAATATTAGTAGGATTAGTAGGATACTTCTTTTTATTTCTGGGGAATCCTTCAAAAGGTGCCAGGACTTTTGGGGAAAAAACCAGGGAGTGTAGGAAAAACCACTCCCAGTGATCACCATCAGCACATAGAAGGGGCCCCGTTAACTCTTAAAATACCACTCCAGGACCCTCTCTGTGCAACGCCTTTTAGGGCTTTTTATCCCTGAGGAGACTGTAAATAAAGGGGAACCCCTGAACCTCACTGTGCAAGGCAGCACGTGATCACCACGCCGCCGTATTCCCTAGAATCTTTCAGTGGGCAGAGTCCCCAATATAAGCGCCCGAGATTCCAAAGTTCCGCCTGCATTAAGTGATGCAGGTGGGGTTTCGGCGTGTTAGGCGTGGAGGCGCTTGCCTCCCCGTCGCCTTCTTCAAGCAGGATCGCCTCTCACGATCCCGCTCGGCGGCCTCCTTCTGGACCATGACGGTCTCACAGGAGCAGAAAACTTCCCGCAGTTTTCTGTCTCCGCCAGCATAGCTCTCACTACTATTGGCAGAGACAGGTCTCGCCCGATCCCGGCGACCAAGATACGCCTTTCGGCGGCCCAGGCCGGGCACTCCTCCAGCATGTGCTGTGCAGAATCCAGGTTGCCTCCGCTATGGTGGCAATTTTGACGTAACCTCTCGCCCAATCCTATTCAGGTACTCACTGAAAGAACCATGTCCAGTCAGCACCTGCGTGACCCTGTAGGAGTTACGCTCCCCTATTTTCAGCCAGGCTTTGAAGTGTGGCAGTACGGCTTCGACAACGTACTTGCGCAAAAATTGCGGCTGCAGTAGCCGCTCGCGCCAACACTCGAGCGCGTGTCGCCGTTCCTGCCACCTCAGCATTACGACAGCGATTACTGGCAAGCTGTCGCCAATTAGGCGGATAGAGGAAGTTGGATACCGAGACACAAATTGTTAGAAACATGATATAAACATAGCAAACTAGATCATGTGTGAATAAAAAAACATTTACATATGTGCGACAATGTGGGCCCAACAGAAACTTGTTTATGTTTTTAACAAACATTGCAAAACTAGGTGTTCAGTTTAGTTTCGAGTTACTAACTATGATAGTTCTAGTTTCCATCTATTCGGAAACGAGAATAAAATTTTTAACACATAGAAATATCATTTTGACAGGATTATTCTCAGTCAACTAAAATACAGCGGAATAAAAGAAAATAAAACTAAATAAGATAATGGTGCCGAGATTCTCTTGTTCAATAACTAAACTGAAATCGCTACCTTTTACTAAAAGGCAGTTAAGTTAGAGATGTCAAACTAGTATACGCATTGCGCTTAACTGTGTTTTTAGTTGACATGTTTTACGTGTATCTATATTTTTTATGGAAATATTAGTTCAACTTTTGACAGCTATAATTCACGTCCGTCTCTTTTTTGTTTTATTAGAGAGAAAAAGATAACAATAGCCTAAATTAAGTTTAGTTTGTGCACAACAGTATCGGCACCAATGACTTGTTATCTGATTTAAGAGGTCTTATCCGGACATTGATTTACTACCTTACATACATCAGCCAGTGGTCCACCTTGTGAGAGGCCTTCCAACGCTGCATCTTCCAGTACAGCCACCACTCCTTATCCTTTCAGCCCCATCTATTTTCGGTCAACTAAACTTATTACCTGTACAAGCCGAGCCGAAATAATATTACCAACAATTTATGATATACACAAAAAATTGAAGAGACTTGATATAAGCAATATGTTTTACCAATATCCTGTTACGAACCAGCGCCTGCTCATTGGGACGGAAACGGATGGGACATTATTCAAATAAATATATTGTATATACATCAGCAATCACACGTGGTGGCTCCAATAAATTTGTAAGGCACTTACGACGATATATTGACGTCTCGGATCCTAAGGTTTCTCGTAACTGCCTACAAATTGCTCGTAGTTCACTGTTACTTACGTGAGCTGGTTTTTTAAATGAATATCGAGGAGGCAAATCGATGAAATCCGTTAGAAAGTTAAGCGATGGGTTACATAGATTTCTGTTCCTTCTCAGCTGAGTGAAATGATCCTTATCCTTCTAGAAAAATACCTAGTAATAAATTGAACGAATAAGAATGTATGGGTTGGTATTTTCCGTTTTTAAGTGATTCAATGATGTGATTGGATACATATCAGAATAATACAGAATACTGACTAAGAAATTATTGGGTCCATGGATTTTCTTGCACGTTACTCTCTCTAGAGACGCTTTCGAATGTGGAATTGGCTTCATGACAACCATCTTCTTGACAGTTCAAAAGTGTCTGTGCATGGTTTATTTGAAATAAATGCTTTGAGTTTTGAATAGATACTCGTATAATCTGCTTTGTTGCATCATAGCATGACCGTGTATGTTCGATGCCTGCTTTAAAGTGATCTATCTACATAAATAAAAATCAATAGCCTTATATATGACGGAGCATCACTTGAGAACGGCTCGACCAATTCGGCTGTTTTTTTTTTGTCGTGTTCGTAACTATCAGGACAAGGTTTGCACAAATGCTTTTTTTTTTGGAAAATTTACCGGAAATTAATTTGCACCCGTGCGAAGCCGGGGCAGTTTGCTTGTAGAATATGACATGTAAAAACAAAAATAATAAATAAATAAATAAACCTTTTATTTCAGGCGACACAGGCCCATAGCATACCTTAACCTAAACATACATATTTTAATATAAACAAAACTTGTGTTAATAAATAAGGCCTAAGACTATGTTAGTAGCACTTCACTTAACACTAGTCTGACTTTGTGCTGTCCTGTGGTACTTGTCCGCGGAAGCGACGGAACACCACGTCCTGCGGCCAAAAGTCTTCTTCGAGGACGAGGGAGAGAAAACAATTCGGTACACGCACCACGAACGCCTTGAAGTTGACGTTGCGGCGCGACTCCAGTAACTGCACCCTCGGCGTGTACCTGGTCTTTTGGCGCACGTACTCCACGATGTCCCCCGTCTAATCGTATAATGTTTTCATTATCATCATCATCTTCCTGCCCTTATCCCATGTTACTTGGGGTCGGCGCAACTCGTTTTGTTTCTTCCATTCCGTCTTGTCAGCCGTCACGCTATCAATAACTCCCTTTTCTTTCATATCACTCCTCACACAATCCATCCATACTTTCTTTGGCCTCCCTCTCCCTCTCCATTCATCCACATTTATAAAAATAATGTTTTCATTAGAGCTGTCTTTTTCTGATACAGCGTGGCAATGCCGCCAGTCTTTTGGGCACGTTACCAGCCGACAGCGATGAGGAAGAATTTTATGACGCCATATTATAGATTATTTTTAGTTTCAGTTTTACAATAGTTATTGTTATAGTTAGTTAAATATATTTTTGTTTTATGTAAATACAATAAATAAATTAGTTATTAGGTTAATAATTTAGTAAAATTTCATTATATCGGTTACTTATCAATAAATTACTTTTCAATACTATTGAAGTCGACCTCTTGTTTCTTTTCAATATTTTCTCAGAACTTACATTTCGTGACATCTCTCTAGATTGTGAACAAACTGGAACTTTAGTTCAAGAAATATAAGAAAAAACTGTGTGGTCATATAAACGCTACAGAATCTTTCAATAATGCGTGTTCAACACGCACTTGGTTTATTTGTATTCCTTTATGTTTGGTACAATGAACTGAAATGAGAATGTCTGGTCTATAAATAATCATAATAATTATGTGCCTATTAATAGTGTGGCTTAGTTTTTTCTTCTTTAACTAACTATTTAATTTTATTACTATAATAATATACAATTATGCACGTTCCTTGCGCAATTATTGCCATGCAACGCTTCCGGCTTGCCCAGATGACAGTGATGTGGAGGAATACTGCGACGCCTAAGTATATTCTGTTTCTTTTTTAATATATATATTATAATAGTGTATGTAGTTAGGTTATAAATAGTTAGTTATTAGATAATATTTATTGTAAATTAACTATGTACTTACTTAAATAAAACCGATAACTAAGAAAAAAATAATTAGTGTATAACCTTTACAATTATTAAATGATGTCATTCCGCCCCCTAGGAAGCCAAAATAATTCATGAAAGTGTTTTATAAACATAACCTACTATTTATCTTGGCAAATATGCAAGATTGTTGTAGAGGTAGGCCACGGTAGTGATGCCGCATGAAAAACCTGGCCAAGTGGATTTCGGATTTCGCAAATTAAGGATTCCGTACCAAATATTGGTATTTGTTAGTAAAGTATACGTAATAATAAACATTATCACCAAACAAGTTCATAGGTCAATGTGCAGTTAAAAAATTCTTCATAACAAAATTTTGTAACAGACGGCGGACGGACAGACAGACGGACACGTGAGTGACAACAATAGGGCTCCGATGGACCCTTCGGGTACGGAACCCTAAAAACTAATAATCAAAAATGGACGTCTATTGATTAAATGATATTAATATAAATAATCCACCACAACTGTGTTAATAAGTTGTTGTGCTGTGTGTCGCGAGTTCGATTCCCGCACGGAACAAATATTTGTATAACCTGCAGATAGTTGTTCCGGGTCTGGGCGTCTTGTGTATGTGATTGTATGTTTGTGAAAGCACCCACTACACAGGAGTAATTCCTAGTGTGGGGCAACGTTTTTGAAAAAAAGACAACTTAATGTAAGCTTTAAGTTTAAATACTATACCTCCTCTTTAGTTTTTAGAGTTACCACTACCATTTATTTTCTAGAACAGCTAGATTATTATATTTCTTACTAGAAAACACAATCTTATAAAGTTTTAATAGACTCCTAAAACTTATATCACAGTTATTCATAGTCCAAACATGTTATGACAATACCTAAACGTACGGAAACGATAAACAATATAAACTTCAGTTTATTTAAAAACTTTTAACAGTTTCCCTATTCGGGTATGGAACTCAAAAAAAATCGGGTTTCTCCTTAAGGGCCCACCACAAAACCACTCGAGGTACCCGATTATATGAATTTTCGAGGTCAACGAACACCATGTACAAGTTTTTATGCACAGCTCTGTATTTTTCGCACACCCAGCGAATTGTGAAAATGGCATCCGTAGTGGTAACCCCGACCAGGTATAAAACCGAACTGGTTTTGTGAGATTTCACTCTCTTCTCTCAGCCGCTTTTCAATAACTTTTTCCCATGCTTTCATATTATTTGACATTAGCATTAATCCTCTATAGTTGTTGCCCTCCAGTGCATCACCTTTGGTCTTGATGATAGGCACCAACGAACTGTTGTCCATTCACTGCTATTCTCACTTCATCCACACTGACCATTCTCACTAACCCCTGATTCATTGGTTTATTCTCTACAACACCACTCCAGATATTTTCCTCATTCATCAGTCTTTCAAAATAGCCCTTCCATCTATCCTTAATCAGTTCATCCTCTGATTGAAGCATTCCAGCCTCATCCCTTACACATCTTATCCACCATTAACATCCTTCGCCTTCTTTTCTCTGGCTAGCCGGTACAGATTTTTTTGGCCAGCTGGACTGTCCAGTGTATCGTACATTTTGTCTTGAGCTTATGCTCTCGCTATTGTCACGGCTTTCTTTGCTTTTTTGTTTAACGCATAATACTCGCTCTTTTTTTCAGCTTTCAAACTAACGCTTTCCAGTTCTACACTCTGCCATTCCTTGAATTTCTTCTTTTTCTCCTTCAACACTTGCTGTATTTCTGTAGACCACCACCATGTATCCCTCTCTGTGCCCCTTCCTTTTGTCTCTCTCAAATTATCTTTTGCTGCATCCCTAACACACACAGCTATCTGATTCCAGCTTTGATTTACAATTTCATAATTCATGTCTCCCATTTCTATCATTTTGTCTACTACTCGCTCTCTAAATTCCTTCGCACAATCATTCTGCATTTGCCATTTCATGTTAAGAGGAGGACACTCTTTGCTTTTTGTACACTGTGTTTTTATCGCTAATACTATATACTTTTTAGTTCTGGGGTATAACAACTAAAAAGTGAAAAATACAAAACTTCTTTACAAAAAAAAAACAACGTTTTATTTTTATTTTCTTTTTTGGATGTCGGTTATTTTTTTTTTGTAAAAAAGTTTTATAGGATTGTAAAATGTCTAGAGATGAATTTGGGTTGTCGTCAACACTGCACAAGTACCTAAACCAGTTCTAAGATTTTTCTTCAGTTTCTTATTCGGGCAAAGACCCCAAAAAATCTGAGGTCAAACTTCAAGACGGAGTATAATGATATTTTATAGGATTGTAAAATATCTAGAGAAGAATTTTATTTGTCGTCAAAGCTACACGAGTAAAGGAGTTTTTAGTATTTTAAGGTATACCGTTGCCTTTACAAATATTAGGTACAAAAGTATTTAAAGGGTGAAGAATCCAGTAGTTGATTTGATTTTTTGTAAATGACAAATGATTTTATTTATGTGAGTAGGTTTTAAAAACACTTTTACACGTCAACAATTCTTTTTGTCAGTTTTAGCTATATGAGGCCGGTGTTTCCTAGCTGATTTCCCTGAAAAAAAGCACTGAAACAAACTCAGAGGTCAAAGTATCTTTCAAAGGAAAATCTCTTTTAAAGATATGAACTCTATACATCGTTTCAGAACTCAAATAACAGACGCTGGTCTTGCTAGATGAAAGTGACAGTGTGCTGGCCTCATTAGGAGTCATGGGGAAAACCCCATTGGATCGATTAGATATCAGGCAAAACACACAAGTGGGTTAAACTGAACTCTTAAAAGATTGTCCCGAGATCACAGTAAACCAAGTTCTTCTAGTCTTGAAGTACTAGGGGGCGCATATAACCCATTATTTTTGAAGTGAAAACTTCTTTATTTGGGCATTTTTGTTCAAGTTTTCACTGATGTCGACACTCCCGGAGTGCCACTATTTTTTATTATTATTAGGTCTCTAATTCTGATAATCTTGTAGTGTTTTATCTTTGCCAAGATTTCCTTCCCTTTTACAAATACTGAAATTCTACTGAAAATACATTAAAAATTTTCGACCATTTAAAACTTTCAGCTTGAACGTACCACAACTGGTTTTTGCACCCTCCCTAAAATACTCCGTCGCAAGACAATGGTAGGCCACTTACATTTTTTTACGATAACGTCATTATATTTTTACTATGAGTACTTTTGTAAAAAGTAATGGGTTGATATAAAAATGTTTTTGTATGACAGGGATATTATTTTTAGGTTTGTGTTTATAGCTATTTTAAACAGACATATTTATGTTTTAGAACAAAAAGAGAAGTTTAATTTTGAAAATATAGTAAGAATAGTTCTGTATTTGTGATTTAAGTTATAGCTGATTTAAGATCACGGCACTTGCATTTAAAAATGTAATTACTTTTACCTACGTCTGAAGTTTTTGCTATGAAACCATAAACTTTAAAAATGAAAAGACTGATCACACAAAATTCTATATTAAAATTTTACAAGGCTAATATGTTAAAGAACTTTATCCAAGACATGAGAAAATATTCGCTTATTACAAAGAAATTAAGGCTTCTTTCTATGCAGACCAGGGAGTGATTTAAAAATGTAATAACATTTTTCCTCGAATAATGCAAGCAAAAAAATGCACCGTGCATCCTAAATACAGTTTTGCGTGACTCCAAATTGCTTGCACTTTTATTAGAGTTACAATGGTATTTGCAGAATTATAAGGATACGAAATTATTATGCAATTTTATTTTGAACGATATAAAATCGGAAATTAGGTTATAGTTATGGAAATACAAACGTTTCTGAAACTGAATTGTGTTTCTTGGTAATTAGGAATAGAATCTAGGTCTCAATATCAACAAGGTGGGTCATGAGGTCCGGGTTGGTTGAAGTTGTTCATGAACGGACAGGTATAGTCAAAGTAATGTTCCAAAAATGTCATTTTATTGCGTTTTATTTTTATTTACGAAGTTGATAATATGATAGCCAAAACAACATTATTTTCATATCCAGGTATGGACAGCTACTGTGTGGATCATCCAGAGGCCACGGTGGAAAATACAGTGTAGGTATGCCCCACTTGGGCAGAGTACCGCCGTGTCCCCGTGGCGGCGATCGGCGGCAGCGACCTCTCGCGCCCGGCCCTGATCCAGGCCATGCTACGGAGCGAAAGGGAATAGGAAGCTGTCACCTCCTTCTGCAAAGCAGTAATGCTCGCGAAGGAGGAGGCAGAACGCGTGAACGGAGAAAGAGAACGGAACTGAACGGAGACGCCCTCACGTCTCCAGTAGCCGCTACAGGAGACGCCCCGGGCGTCGGCGGTCGCAAGCTGATCTCCGGCCAAAATCACGGGCTTGCGGACGGCGGGTAATGCGTAGGTCGCCGTCCGATAAGGACCAGGCCCGAGAGTTGACGGCACGTAGTGTTCCATGCGTGCCTCAAAGAGATGTCAGCAGTACCTGACGGGGCCCGTTAGGGCCGATGCCCACGGATAAATTTGAAATAGAGTTCCCACTGCCCTCGGCACAGGCAACTGTAGGAAAAAGGGTGGGTTTAGTCAGTAAAAGTCTGACACCTCCCACTCCACCCAGAGTGGGAGAATTCATGGGATGATTACCCACACTCCAAAAAAAAATTATGGACAGCTAAAGTAACCAATCACCCCAAAAATAATATTCGCCTCCAGCTAAGATGGAAAGACAAACATGGGAAAATACCAAAAAATACTGACAGAAAAAAACAGAATTAATATTTACATAGCGTAATTTGAAGTCAAAGTTACAATTTGTTTGCTGGCCGAATTCCCATTGACCACGCGTACCTCACGCAAAGCATCGCTTAAGATTTCTTCACTATTCGTTTCGTTCGGCAAATTATGTGGCTTTGAAAACAGCCTTATCTATAGGTGAAACATATACTACGTTTGGAACTTAAATCATAAGTATGAGGCGGTGAGCGCCAGAGTGACCTATCATTTCCAGACACAATTTAAAATACTTTGTGCCTGGAAGTGATAGGACATTCTGGCGCTCATCGCCTCGTATTTACCCAGGTGTACCAGTGTACCCACATTATGCCAGTTGTAAAGGGCTTGGACACATCAACTGCACGATGTCGTACAGCGGTACGGTGCGTCACGCCGACCCACGGCAGCAACTATCGGATTAGACGTGCTCACTTGCAGGTTTTGACAAGATATGGACCGCGAAAGACGTATCATTCATCACCTTAGCAATAGCTAGAGAAGAATCCGTCGTTCGCGGTTCATATTTACCCATACCGCGGTACGACGTCGTGTCGTTACACGGTGGCGGTGCCGCGCCGTGGTTATGTGTCCAGGCTCTAAGTTCCACACTATGCCAGTTACGTCATAGTTCTTTGCTTTCCAGTTATATCTGAGTTCCAGAATATGCCAGTTATATCTGAATTCCAGAATATGCCAGTTATATCTTAGTCCCACACTATGCCGGTTATGTCTTAGTACCACGCATTCCAGTTACGACTTAGTTCCACGCCTTCCAGTTACGTCTTAGTCTTACGCATTCCAGTTATGCCGTAGTCCTAATCATTCCAGATATGTTTTAGTCCCACGCAAACCAGTTATGTCTTAGTGCCACGCATTACAGTTATGTCTTAGTCCAGCACATTACACTATTGCATGGGAGTTAGATATTTGGAAGGAAACAGCACCAAGAACCCCATGCTTAACAGTAGCCCTTGTGACCACTAGACCATAAAGGCCAACGATGAAGACCTTGAAACGTCATTATAATATTAGAGTTTTAAAAGTCTTTAAGCATAATTTTCATCTGGAATTTTAGTCCTTTAAAAATGTCGGTTTCGGCGAAATTCAGAACATTTTTGATGTCATGCAGCTCTGCTATTGCGGTCGCTCATTTTGTGGCCACAAACTAAAAAACTGTATTTTTACCGCACATTTTATGGAATTCCTTTGACATGGCATCCGACCATTACTTTGTAGTTGATTGCTACGAATTCGTAGAGGGGCTACGGCGTAGCGCTACGTGCGTAAACGTAGCCTTTTGTTTTTTTTTATAGGAAAGAGATTAGGTTTGGTTTGTCAGGAATGTTAAGAGATTCTTTGAATGATTGGTTCTTAGTAGGTTAACACTCTCGTGAGAAATGGATTTTGCAAAAACTTAGGAAATATTAAAAAAAAAATATTTATAAAAGTGAGGCAAACCGTTGTTGTTGTGTGTAATTCCGAAATATATAAATGTCATGGAATTTTTATGTGATTTAATCACATATAAAAATACTTCCTGCTTTGTCTACTATACAGAATGTAAGGGGAACGCTTCCGAAGCCAGAAAGTAGTTTATAATACAACTTAATTGCAAACTGTTGCCAGTAATCTTTCGCTTTACTTCGGCGTCGCGTGGATGTGGGGTCGTTGGCCGCGCGGCTGTCGGCGAGCGCGTACGCACTTTGAACTCGAGGAAAGCGCAAGCGTCAGCTGATTTTTTCGAATATTACATTGCGTGCTAAAGTTGTAAACAAAAAAAGTGTATTTAATTGCAAATAATGGTTTCATATAATACTATTCTCACAGCGTAGTGTACGCAAAATGCAAAAAAATTAAGTATTTTTTTTTTCAGATTTTGTGATGGTATCGCATCGAAAATCACACGCCTTATAACCTGTTTCGGAAGCGTTTCCCTTACACCCTGTATAGTTTAAATGCTAACACACTAAATATTTTTAAAAGCTTTTATTAACTTGCAATATTTGTATGTATGTATGTTCGGGTCAAATCTTGCAAGCTTAATTAGAACCAGTACTTCTTACCTTAAGGAGTTGAATTTTTACGTGGTGATTCAGTTCTGATGACAATGCATTTGTATGTTACCTAAGTATAAGCAGAATCGACATCCAGGATTAGCTCCAGATAAAGGAACTCCTTAATACTGAACAGCACGGATATGAAATTTTGTGTATCTTATTTTGATAGCCAAAATAAAAGCTTGTTTTTTTTTATTGTAAATTTATTTACGCGTGAGTAATTTGACTATCCACATTCAGACATAGTTCTTACTAAACCCAATGCTTATATATCTCGAATATAAGCAACAGGATTGTTATCTCTTGTATCAACTTTCATAATATTCTACCTAGGTTTTTGGCCTGCTTTCAAGTTGTACATTTGAACCCGAGCATGGTTAAGCAAGCTGATTAGGAACAATTGCCTATTCAAAATGTTTTATTCACTATACATAAAATTTGAAAACAGTGTTGTATATGTTATCAATAGACAATGAACATCTATCTGCCTAGCCTTTTCCCAACTATCTTGGGGTCGGCTGCCAATCTAACCGGATGCAGCTGAATACCAGTATTTAACATGGAACGACTGCCTATCTGACCTCCACAACCCAGTTACTGGGTAATACGATACCTCTTGGTAATACTGGTTGTCAGACTTTTGGGCTTCTGACGACCCGTAACAACTGTCAAAGATCCATGATTGATAGCCGGGACCAACGGCTTAGCGCGCTTTTCGAGGCACGGAGGAGTCTCGTTGTGTAAAGATGGTCACCCTTCCATGGACTACCCCGGCAAGCGCGCTTAACCTGATGGATCGACCCGTGCGGCTGTTACTACTTATCCACGAGCTCCTCAATAGATAATGAACATGTTCATTGTTTATTAATTTATCCTTTATTTCAGGCAACTAAGGCCCATAAAACACAATACATTTATAAGTATAAAAACAATAACTATGATCTATTACATATTTTATTTAACAAACTTAAAAACTACTGCACACGAAGTGTTGTCGTCGTGTTACGCTGCGAGGTGTCGCATAGCTGGCCGCGGAAACGCCAATGAAGTAAACCTTTCGGCCAAAACCTTGAGGAAGGTCACCAAATGGTGAGTAGGAACACGCACCACGAACAACTTGAATTCGTGGCAATGGCAATGACATAACCAGCGTAGATAAGTGTCACGTAACTTATCGCAGGTTGCCATACATTTTGTACTAAGCGTTAGCGTAAAAGCCAGTGCTGGGCACGCCACCATTGCGGCAGTAGTGCCTCTCTTTGAGGAGTGGCTGAAATGGCGTCACAGAGTCCTCACCTTCCGCCTGACGCAGGTCCTTACTGGACACGGTTGTTTCGGAAGGTTCCTGCATCAGATCAGGCGGGAGGAAACGCCCGGGTGTTACCACTGCGCGGATTGCCCAGATGACACGGTGGAGCATACGGTGGAGGTCTGCCCCGCTTGGGCGGAGCACCGCCGTGTCCTCGTAAATGCGATAGGTGGCGGCGACCTCTCGCGCCCGGCATTGGTTCAGGCCATGGTACAGAGCGAGATCCAATAAGAAGCAGTCTCCGACTTCTGCGAAGCAGTAATGCTCGGGAAGGTGGAGGCGGGACGCGTGAGGGAAGCTCAATGGAGTGGCCCTCTGGGCCCCGGCTGCTACCACCGCAGGAGAGGCACTGGACGTACTGGGCGTAGGACGTCACGAGATAATCTCCGGCCACCGTAGACCCGGGCCTGCGGACGCCGAGCAGTGGGTAGCTCGCAGTCCGATCAGCACCAGGCCCGTGCGTCGACGGCGCGTAGTGTTCCAAAGAGATCACTGTTAGCCACCACTGACGGGGCCCATCGTGGCCGGTGCCTGCATGGCTAGGGGTAGTGGATAAATTCTGAAAATGAGTTACCGCACCCGTGGGCACTCAGGCAGGGAAGGAACAGGGGTGGGTTTTAGTCAGTAAAGTCTGACACGCCCTCCCGCTCAACCCAGAGCGGGAGAAGTCATTGGATGATTTTCCATCCCCCAAAAAAAGCGGTATCGTAAACGATAATAGAAAAGTAATTTGGCTAGGGGGGATACAAAAAGTACACAGGCCGCTGCGTATCGCCAGTCTGGCGCAACACGTCACTAACATGTTGGTGACGCCATCCTATAAGTTATGCCTCAACCAAAAATCGCTCAGCGTAGAAAAAGTAAGAAGATTTCACTTCAACAAATGTAAGTAGAGGGGTGAGTGATCAATATTGCTATGCAATAACGGCTTAACTAGCAAATACATGGTCATATTGTAGAGACTGTTACTTTCTTGACTAGGAGCAGTGGTGGACTGGTGGCCCAGGCGTAATGGCGCTTACAATTTGTAGGTCGTGTTTTCAAACCCAGGTAGGCGCTTTACTTGGTGTAAATTATTTCATCACCACTGCTCTCAAAACGGTGAAGGAAAACATCGTAAGGAAACCGGCATCTCCTAGAACCAAAAATTCGAAGATATGTGACATCCACCAACCCGCATTGGGCCCGCGTGGTGGATGGAGGAGAGGCCTGTGTTCCAACAGTGGGGTCATTAAAAGGCTGATGATGATGACTTTCTTGAAGAAACTGGTTTATTTCTATAGGCCAAAGTAATATTTAAGATATGATCATGCAATTCCGTAAAAACCTGTGCTGTCGTCACGGACACTGTTATTATCCAAGTTAAAAATCGGCATCCTATGACCTCGAACAAGTCTATTTCATTATATATCCAACGTCTCTTTTTATCTAAGCCAGTACCACAACAATTCTGCCCAGGGGTCGCGGATAAATTCGAAACAGAGATACCGCGCCCCTGGGTACTTAGGCAACTGAGGGAACAGGGGTGGGTTTTAGTCAGTAAAAGCCTGACACGCCCTCCCGCTCCACCCAGAGCGGGAGAAGTCATTGGATGATTTTCCACCCCCATAAGAAAAAGAAAAAAGCGTCACAACAATACCTCTAAAGTACAAAATAAATAAATCCGCAGTCTCCCACATTGCGGCATAATCTCATTAACTCACTTTGTGTGTTCGAAAGTAACAAAAGTGTATTGTAAGTAACAAAGGAGGATTATCGGCATCCAATCGTTCAAACGTTTGATCCCTTCAATTAGCTGTTGAATGGAGAAGCGATTATGTCGTCGGCAATAATACAATACTGAAATTATTGTCAGGAAGGGAGAAAATATAGAAGTTGTGAATCTTGTTTATGGGGTATTTGTGACAGAATTGACCTAGGTTTGATGAGGTTTTTTTGTAAATAGGTTGTAGTGACATCTATGTCGCCACATACGAACTAAACACATAAATCCTACACGGTGGAGCATACGGTGGAGGTTTGCCCCGCTTGGGCAGAGCACCGCCGTGTCCTCGTGGATGCGATAGGCGGCAGCGACCTCTCGCGCCGTGCCCTGGTTCAGGCCATGGTACGGAGCCAGAGGGAATGGGAAGCCGTCTCCTCCTTCTGCGAAGCAGGAATGCTCGCGAATAGGGAGGCGGCATACGTTAGGGAGACTCGCCAACAGCCGAGTCGCCATAGCGCCCCCAGCCGCAGCCGCCGCAGGAGACGACAGGGGGTTCGGACGCCGCGAGACGATCTCCGGCCACCGTAGACCAGGGCCTGCGGACGGCGAGTAGTGGGTAACTCGCCGTCCGATCAGCACCAGGCCCGAGAGTCGACGGCGCGTAGTGTTCCACGCGCGCCTCAAAGAGTTGTCAGCAAAAGGATGGGGCCTGCCATGGCCGATGCCTGCCCGGGGGTGGAGGATAAATTCGAAAGAGTTACCTCGCCCCTGGGCACTCAAGGCAGGGAGGAACAGGGGTGGGTTTTAGTCAGTAAGAGTCTGACACGCCCTTCCGCTCCTCCCTAGAGCGGAAGAAGTCATAGGATGATTTCCCACCCCCCAAAAACAAAAAAAAAAAACCACTTAAATCCTGCATCGCACAGTCAAAGTTCTCTACGCGATTTGAACCTACACAATAGTAATTGCCCAGACCAGACATAGTACCCGTCTGGTCTGAGGATCCTTCTTTTTCAATGGAGGTTTGCGAGACTGTACACCCGTGGGTTTCGTACCCGAAGGTATTACTAAGCCTCCGCTGTCCCACCGTCCATCCATCTGTCTGACAGTGTGGCTGATCTGTAATAGGTAGACAGTTGAAATTTTCACAGAATGTATACTTTTGTTGCCGCTATAACAACAAATAATAAATATTAAAAGGGGTGGTGAAGCGTGACTTCCCTTTTTTAATATTCATAACAGAACTAGGAACTAAAATTATGTAAGATTTTTCCGTACTATCTACTATATGTTTAGCATTTTTCTTTTTATTTATTGGTACAAACCCGCCGCAAGGGACATAATTGAGTGTCTATTTGATGAATTCTTACAACTATATTATTCTGTGAAGGTCACAGTTACCGATTGTCATTGATCCGTGCGCCAGATGGCGTTTGCGATCAACTTCCGTCTGTCAGAGACTTGACAGCATATATGTGTGCGCGTGTTCCGCTGATGATTTTTTTTTTGTCTGATAGAAAACTTGGATATTCTCGTTAAATAAATAAACTTGCATCTGTGAGACATTGTGAATTTATAGGCAGTGTTGATTTATGGACTTTCAATAATTAAATCGGCTGGTTATTCAAGATTAATTCTCACCGGCCGGCGACCAGAACAACTGCTGCGAGAAGTCAACTCTTCGAATCTACCTGGGGATGAGTTATGTTCTTAGGAAGACACAAGGTACGCGGGCATTTCTTTATTGATGTAGATAATCGAGGGATTCATCAATACACATTTAATTTTCATTTTTATTTTTGTATACCGCAATATTTTGACCAGTTCCTAAAAATGGTCCCAGTTCAGGTGTGGGCTATTAACACGCGCTACACCAAGGGTTCCCCTACTAGAAACGTGTTTTTTAACCGACTTCTAAACCGACTTCAAAAAGAAGGAGGTTATCAATTCGGATGTTTGTATTTTATTCTTTTGGGTTCCGTACCCGAAGGGTCCAAACGGAGCCCATTTGTTGTCACTCACGTATCCGTCTGTTCCATCTGTTTATCTGTCCGTCCGTCATCTGTCACAAAATTTTGTTACGAAAAATTTTTTAACTTCCCATTGACATATATTAACTTGAAATTTGGTGATAATGTTTATTATTACGTAAACTTTACTAAAAAATACCGATATTTGGCTTGGAACCCTTAATGTGCGATATCCAACACGCACTTGGCCAGTATTATTAATGTTTGAGGCTTGCGCTTGTACGTGATGTAGTCGACAATTGAGAACGCCTAGAATTAATAACCTATTTCCTCTTGACTCTGGAGATCTCTTGGAACTTCCAGCTGATGCTGAAAAATGTATGTTGTTTATTTTTGTTTTTACTAGGCACAAATTCAATACTACCACCAAAAAATATCCCTATTAATACTTTTAAGGTTTTTAAAAGATACAATCAGTTCAATCACCAAAATCAGTGGATAACCGATGCTATCTCTACGGGAACAAAAGAAACTGCCCTAAATTGTTATTTATTGCCATAATGAGCTACGTTTGTATATTTTAGGTTGTTGACCTGGTAAAATACGCACGCAATCACCCGCTGTAATGGCTCTAGGGAAAGTATTCAGCTTTATTTTCACTGGTTTTTGCCAGCGGCTTCGTCTGCGTAAAAGTTAATAACGAAAAAAACAATCTATGTATAACACCTGTTAGATTATCAAAAAATATATGACGCGTTTTTATTACATTTTCCAAACAATAAAATTGACAAAGAAATAACGCATCCAAGTTCAGGAGTGGCAACTTGTAACGTCACTTCTAGGTAATAGGTAGTCTCTACATTTTATTCGTATCATCTTAATTTTTTGTTGGCGTGACAAAATAAATAATTCGTGTCCATAATTTTTTATGATAATGATAAATGATGTTTATTCAGTAAATAGGTTACAAGGAACACTTTTACACGTCAATGTTTTTTGTCAGTTTAAGCTAGATGAGGCCGGTGTTTCCTAGCTGACTACCCTGAGAAGAAACACCGAAACAAACTCAGAGGTCAGGTTTTGGTAGGTTTTGGTAATCTAACAGACATACCAAATAGATATTTTTAGTCATAAAACCTATTGTCACACGGAGACGCACTATCTCACTAACGAGATGAAAAGCAATTTTCAGATAAAAAGGCCTTTGACCAAATTCAGGTCATAGTCTACCCGAGTGCCAAGTTTCTTCTAATTCCATTTAGCCGTTTAGGCTTTATTGATTAAACAACTCTTACAGACTTTTAAATTTGTAATTAGCTTTGGCAAGCGGCTTTGCTCGCGTGAAGCTGAAAATTATTCTACGAGGACATACATACTACCAAGATAGATAGGTCCTGGGGCCTAATGCAGGTCATCCAAACCTGTTCAGCCGAGGACACGGTGGAGGTTTGCCTCGCTTGGGGGGAGCACCGCCGTGTCTTCGTGGATGCGATAGGTGGCGGCGACCTCTCGCGCCCGGCCCTGGTTCAGGCCATGGTACGGAGCGAGAGGGAACGGGAAGCAGTCTCCTCCTTCTGCGAAGCAGTAATGCTTGCAAAAGCGGAGGTGGGACGCGTGAGCGAAGCTCAACGGAGTGGCCCTCACGGCCCTGGCCGCTACCACCGCAGGAGAGGCACTGGGCGTAGGACTTCGCGAGATGATCTCCGGTCCTGCGGACGGCGAGCAAGGGGTAGGTCGCCGTTCGATCAGCACCAGGCCCGTGAGTCGACGGCGCGTAGTGTTCCATGCGCGCCTCAAAGAGATGATTGTCAGCCACCACAGACGAGGCCCTGCATGCCTAGGAGTAGCGGACAAATTCTCAACATGAGTTACCGCACCCCTGGGTACTCAGGCAGGGAAGAGATGGGGGTGAGTTTTAGTCAGTAAGAGTCTGACACGCCTTCCCGCTCCACCCAGAGCGGGAGATGTCATTGGATGAAATCCCACACCAAAAAAAAAAATAAACCTTTTCAGCCGTTGAAACGTGAGTGATTAACAAACATCCAAACATAAAAAATTTCACATTTGATTGGATTTGGTGCTCACTGTTGTGGTCTTCGTTAACCATTTTGAATTTATTTTCTTCATCAATTCATGTGACATTATTTTGTCGTATGGTTTAGGCTGCAAACATCATCATTATTTCCTTATCGAGTTTATTTTTAGGGACTATTAAAAGCTATATGATTGATTTCCACTTATGTTTCAGGCATTTATAACTTGACCGTTGTAAAGGTCAAGTTTTGTTAAGTATGATTTTATTTTAAATCGAAATACCAATGTTGTTATCATGTCTTGTGTCTGGATTGAAGGTAATAGAATAGAATACTCTTTATTATGTACACCATATAAATTACAATAAAAATATGAAGAAAACATTACATAGGATGACACAATGGGCGCCTTATCGCTAAAAGCGATCTTTTGAAGACAACCTTTGGATGGATTTTAAAGAGAAAAGGAAATACTGTACTGTAGGTAGTCTTAGGTGTACTATTTATAATAATATATACAATAAATACATTATAAATAAATATATATAATAAGGTCATTATCATTACCCTTCGAAAACTAATGACTACAGCGCGTATTCGGAGGTCTTACTGAATAAATTACTGCTTCTTATATGTAATACGGTAGTTTACTTAAAAAAATCTTATTAGTGTGTCAGTTAATAAACCAAAAAATTTGGACACGTATTTTTCTTTTGTCACGTAAACAATAAATGAGGGGGATACAGTGCGTTGAAATTTTGCGTGACGTCAGGCTGCGCGACAGTTTTTACCGGCAAAGTGACGTAACGAGCCCCCACTCTTGAACTTTGATGCGTTTTATTTATTTATTTATTTATTAAACTTAATGCACAAGTAAGAATTACTGTACAATGGCGGACTTAATGCCTTAGGCATTTTCTACCAGTCGACCTTAGGGAGGTGCAGAGACGGAACATGGCAGGTGCAACTTAAGGGAAAGAATAAACGGAAAAAAAATACAATAATGAATACATACTTAAATACATACATACAACAAAATTAAAAATGTAAATGAGAAAAACGAAAACAACGAATCAGCGTTGTGACGATTTTTCCAACTCCTTGCGAATATGTTCACGCGCATTCAACTTAAAAGAGAAACGACTGGTTGCCGTCCTGATGTTCGGAGGGAGCGCATTCCATAGGGAGACCGCCTGGACATGGAAGGAAGAATGGACAAACCCAGAGCGGTGAGAGGGACATCGCAGAAGACGATTATTGGTTGAACGAAGATTTTTAGCATGAGTCGAGCACAGAAACTGAAAATGCGAAGTCAAATAAGAAGGAGAAGTGGGTTTATCGAGTAGAGAAAACAAAGTAGTCAAGGCCCTTAGCGCTCTACGCTGCGACATCGGTTAATTTTAAAATGGATAACCATTTTAAAATTAACCGATGCGCGGATACATGATCATACTTACGCAGATTGAAGACAAATCGAATGCAGTTATTTAGAAGGCGGTCTAGTTTATTGAGAAGATCTGCATTCAGGTCATAGTAGCACACATCGCCATAGTCGATTATGGGAAAGATTGGGTACAAGCATCGCCTTTATGTGAGCTGGTAGAAGATTTTTCAGGCGATAGAGTGACCTTTGGCATTTTTTTTGTGGTTTGGTCAAGCAAAAATACGTGTTCAATACTTTTTGGTTATTTAACTGACGGACTGTTGACGATGATACACAATCCGGTTAACGAAGGACCAAATTGTACGAGTATATCGAAGCTTTTCGCGATAGGCGCGAGGGTTGAAGGATTTGTGTGTGACTGGCGTATTGTAGTCTTGCGACACGCACGTGTGATGAATGGAGCAAGTGGGTCAATAAGTTTGATACACAGATTGAATAAAAATGGTATATTGGTACATAAAAAAAGGTAAAATGGTAAAAAGTCACATGAAGCACAGGTATATACACAGAATTACGGTTTAAACACAATTAGAATTACTGCCCCAATAGTGGACAGTAATAACAGTCTGTTCAAGGTGTGGAACTAGACACACAGTCTGTACAAGGTGTGGTACAAGACAATAAACCGCCGTACAAGGTGTGGTACAAGGCGATAGGAGCGAAGCCAGAGGCTTTCGAGCTCACTTGAGTCACTGACGCTGAGAGACTAATTTTGACTGCCAGGGGTGCCTATATATGTAAAGAAAATACATCGCTGTATTGCTTTAAGGTTGAATGTTGCCGCGCGTAGCACTGGCAGTAAAGTTATCTATGTTATTTTTAATCTATAGTTTTTGGTTATCAAAAGAGGAGATATTTTGACGTTTATAAAAAAATGTGTTTTTGTGTTTTCAACTATTGAAACCGTATAGAAAGAAATAAGAGAAATTGCGAAGGAAGGAATGATAAACTTTAAATGTCGTTTCTTTGTTCTCAGGTATGTGTTTGGGTAATTGATTATATTATTATAATGTAAATTAGATTGAAAGTGTTAACAATAAAAAATCTTTGTTCTCAGAGCAACGCAAGTTTATTTCATTCACCAATTCATAATTCAAGATAATATAGTCTTATAAAACGACATTTTTGTTTATAAAGAGCTTAACAAAGCATTAAAGATGGAGAAACTTCGTTTCGAATTCACTATACTTCCGGGGAGTGACGGAAAATCAAATTTATATTGTATAACTTCAATAGCTACAAGCGAAAATAAAATGTACGCTGTACCGGAAGAGCTTCAATCTGTTACTCATCACAAAGAACTAATAAGAACAACGGCTTTTACCAAGGTAAAGAACAGTTTAAAGAAAAGATACCAGACGCGAAGAGTTTGGATAACAATGACAGGAGAACTTAAGAAAACCTACTTAGATGAGGATGATAATTTACAATTTGAAGAACAGTACTTAGAGGAAATAGAACAAAAACAAAGTGCGGATGTACAAAATAGAGAAATAGGTGTATTAGAAAAGTTATTTGAAAAACTAGTTCAAAACACACAAGAGTCAAAACAGCAAAACTTGAAACACATTGCGGAGAAGTTTGTGATTGAAAAATTTACCAGCAAAAATTCGAATGCAAACCAATGGATTGACACTTTCGAAAGAGAATGCCTACGCTTTGATGTGACAGAAGACGAGAGGAAAATTGAAATACTCAGACTGTTCATGGATAAGAGTTGTATAGATTGGTACAGTTCCATGATTATAAAATTGACCATGGACTCGGAATGGAAAATATGGAAAAACAAATTTAGTGAATCATTTACGAACAAAGGATGGAACCAAATTACCTACGCTTTACTATTCAAATATAAGGACGGATTACTGGTGGATTATGCCATAAAGAAAGAAAAACTATTACTGGATATGAGAAACTCAATTGATACAGGTACCCTGATAGATCTTATTGCAGCTGGTTTGCCGGAATACGTACTCAACAGAATTGATAGAGAGACGTTGAAAGATACAGTGGATCTTTTTAATGAAGTGGGAAGGTTTGAACATTTAGTAAATAAAAAGAATACTTGGAGCTACAGAAAAAATGGAAACCCAAGAGGCTACAATAGCAATAATAGAAACGAAGATAAAAACCCATGTAAAACTTGTGAAAAGTTAAATAAAGGAATTCGCTATCACCCCGAATCTGCTTGTTGGTTTAAAACAAGAGAGGATGATAAAACAAAGGAGAAACATATTAAACATGTAAACAATTCTGTGATAGAAGCCGAGTTACATGAAACCGAACAAAAAAACTAATTGTGACACCATTAATACATGTCAAACTTCTATTAAATGATACATTAGAGATTCATGGAGTATATGATTCCGGTTCAAATGTTTCTCTGATTAATTCGAAGTTATTAAAACTAAAAGGCAAAGAAAACAGTTTGAATGAAGCAAGTTTAGTGACAATTAATGGTGTCAAAAAGACGAGTGGTTTGACAAACTTAAAAATTAAAATCTTTGAAATAGAAGAAAATGTTGAAGTTTACATTATAGATGAACAAAATTTCCCATATCAATTTTTGATTGGATTAGACATGATAACGAAGTTCAAGTTAATACAAAACGAAGACTTAAAAATCACGCAGAAAAAAAACTCCAATAATGAGAAAGTTGAAGAAGTATCTACAAATATAAAACCTAAAGCTAAGGAAGAAAGAATAGCAAACAAAAATATGAAAGAACACCAGATTAATTTTAACGAACATGTAAAAGGAGAAGATTTCGAAATAAAGATTAACCATTTAAATGAATACCAGAAATCAGAAATAAATAAACTGATTAATAAATATAATTCAGTTTTTGCAAAGAATAAATAATTATGATGTTGGAACTGTTAACGGATATGAAGCCAGAATAGACTTATTAGTAGACAAATATTGCTGTAAAAGGCCCTACAGATGCACTATGGAAGATAAAAAAGAAATAGAAGAACAGATAGGAAAATTATTGGATAATAAACTCATAGAAGAGTCCTACAGTCCATTTGCTGCACCTGTCACATTGGCATTTAAAAAAGAAGAAAATAAAAAATCCAGATTATGTATAGACTTTAGAGATTTAAATAAAATAGTACTACCGCAAGCTCAACCATTTCCGTTAATAGAAGATTTAATGACTAAGACAAGGAATTGCAATTTTTATTCGACTCTAGATATAAATTCTGCATTTTGGTCTATCCCATTACGAGTAGAAGACAGGAAAAAAACAGGATTTGTAACACAGGAAGGACATTTCCAATGGACTTGTCTACCGTTTGGACTGAAAACCGCACCAGCTATTTTTCAGAGGATCTTAAGTAATATACTAAGAAAGAACAAGCTTACAGATTATGCTGTAAATTATATAGATGACATACTAATATTCTCAAAATCTTTTGAACAACATATTCTTCACCTAACACAGCTGTTGGAAGCAATCAAAAGAGAAGGATTCAGATTGAAATTTCAAAAGTGCACATTTGCAGCAGACTCTGTAAAATATCTGGGCCATATAATACAAAATAATTCTATTAAACCATTGAAAGATAATCTGATTTCAATAAGGAATTTCCCTACTCCAAAAACGCAGAAGAATATAAGACAGTTTCTAGGAAAAATAAATTTTTATAATAAATACATACCAAGGAGTGCGATAATATTAGATCCGTTACATAACTTACTTAGGAAAAATCAAGCATTTATTTGGTCTGACCAGTGTCAAAAAGCATTTGAGAAAATAAAAAATCTCTTATGCTCTCAACCAGTTCTAGAAATTTTTGATAAAGAATTACCAATTAATATTTACACAGATGCTTCTATAGAGGGTGTTGGAGCCATTTTGAAACAGACGCAGCCAGATGGAAGAGAAAAACCAGTAGCATACTTTTCTAAGAAACTAAATGGAGCCCAAAAGAAGAAAAAAGCGATATACTTGGAGTGCTTAGCCATCAAAGAAGCAGTGCGATACTGGCAGTACTGGCTGATAGGCAAATCATTTACTGTTTATTCAGATCATAAGCCATTACAAAATATGAATTTGAAATCGAGAACCGATGAAGAACTGGGCGACTTGACATACTACCTATCCCAATATGATTTCAATGTAAAATATGTTCCAGGAAAAGAAAATTTGGAAGCGGATTGCCTTAGTAGGAATCCTGTATTGGAATCAAATGAAAGTACAGATGAACAATTGAAAATTGTGAACTTGGTTAACCTGGAAGATATTATAATAGATCAGAATAAAAATGAAGAAATACAAAAGAATAAAGAAAAAATGATATATATACAAGAAGTATACTATAAAAAAGTTAAAAACAAAGCAAAAATCATTTTGACGGAAGAATTCAGTATCAAACTTATAAGAAATATACATGAGAATCTTTGTCACATTGGAATAAAACAAATGCAGAAGACAATTAGTCCGCTGTACAAAGCAAGAAATTTAACGAAGAATATTAAAAAAGTATGTAAAGAGTGTGAGAATTGTATAAGAAATAAATCAAGAGGACACCACAAATTTGGATTTATGTCTCATTTGGGTCCAGCCACAAAGCCATTTGAAATAATCTCTATAGATACAATAGGAGGTTTTGGAGGCTCAAGATCCACGAAAAAATATTTGCACTTGTTAGTAGATCACTTCACTAGATACGCTTTTATCTTAAATTCAAAAACTCAGAGTGCAAATGATTTCATTAAATTAGTCAAGAATTTATCAGAAACAGAAGACATTAATATGCTACTCACCGATCAATATCCAGGTATAAATTCGAAAGAATTCAAGAAATTCTTAGAAGACAAACAGATAACTATGGTATTTACTGCAGTAAATGCACCGTTCTCAAATGGTCTCAATGAGAGGCTAAATCAAACATTAGTAAACAAAATCAGATGCAAAATTAATGAAGATGGAAATAAGAAGGCCTGGACTACAATAGCTCATGAATGTGTGAGTAAATATAATCAAACTGTTCACTCAGTAACTGGCTTCTCACCAAGTTATCTTTTGTATGGTACAGATGTCACGGTTTTACCCAAGGGATTGAAGCGAGATAAATCACATAGTGACTGGGTCAGAGATAGGACAACAGCTCTTCAAAATACAATAAAATCACATGACTACAACAAAACACTATTCGACAAAAATAGAAAATTCCATTAGTTTAATTTCGGAGATATGGTGTTTGTGGAAAACGGTAACAGGCTAAATAGGAAAAAACTTGAAGAACTGAAGATTGGGCCGTTTCAGATTATTGAAAAGGTTTCAAAATCAATATATAGAATCGACACAGGACACAAGAAAACAGAGTCAAATCTATATCATATCACAAAACTTATCCCAGTTCCCATAATACAAAAAGAAGAAAAAGCAGGAGATGCAGACCCATAAGAAGGGGGAGAGCTGTATTAAAAGAAAATTTACTAGTGTAAATTTTCTAGTGTAAAGAAAATACATCGCTGTATTGCTTTAAGGTTGAATGTTGCCGCGCGTAGCACTGGCAGTAAAGTTATCTATGTTATTTTTAATCTATAGTTTTTGGTTATCAAAAGAGGAGATATTTTGACGTTTATAAAAAAATGTGTTTTTGTGTTTTCAACTATTGAAACCGTATAGAAAGAAATAAGAGGAATTGCGAAGGAAGGAATGATAAACTTTAAATGTCGTTTCTTTGTTCTCAGGTATGTGTTTGGGTAATTGATTATATTATTATAATGTAAATTAGATTGAAAGTGTTAACAATAAAAAATCTTTGTTCTCAGAGCAACGCAAGTTTATTTCATTCACCAATTCATAATTCAAGATAATATAGTCTTATATATATATTACCCAAATTCTATGGGGCACGTAGTGCAGCAAATGCAGACCCGGACAGCCAAAACAATTTGTTAATTCTACAAATTAACTTGAACATTAACTTTCGACCAATCACAGGCATTCTAACATTCTGACGATAACCAATCAGAGAGGTTTCACTTATCTCTTATGTAATGAACACCTGCATATTTACTTTTACATATTTACTGGTCTTACTAACAACAAAACTGACATATATACATACTACAAAGTATGTATTCCAAGGACAAACTGAATCTACGTTATATTTTACTATTAGATTCTAAATTCACATTCTCACAAATCTATAAACTACAATAAAAACAAAGCAACTTTACATATGTATTTCAATATGTACATAATTTAACATGGTGGACTCCGAAAACTTTCCACTGTCTGTAGCCAATCATGAGAAGCATGAATATGAACAACCAATCGCTGACTAGCCGAAATTCCTTACTACGGACTTTAACACAATTGGTCAATTTTAGCGCTGTGGCATACACTACTTGCGCTATACAAAAAAGTTACCTCATAAACTTTGACATTGAACATACTTTTACCTTTATTTTTAGGATATTACTGAACATAATGAGACGTATTTAAAACATAATAAGACATACTTAGGACATAATAAGGCATACTTTAAACATTACAAAACGAACTATACTAGCTATATTTTGCTATGGTCCAGAGTGATGGCGCCATTTTCAACACCGGGGTGATGGTGGATCCTCTACACGGACTAATTGGATTTTTTTAAGTACTAAAAAAAGGTCACCTAGTGATGCGATTTACTGAATTTCTTTTTGGTAGGTATTTTAAGGGATCACGAAACGACAGCTCGCTGGTTGCTTACAAACCTTCGCTCTAACACGTTAATTCCATTGTAATAAGTAACTTAATTATTGTGAAACAAGATTAAACGATTATTAATATCCAGTTCAAGTTTTCTTTGCATCTCCATTTACCAGGAACATTAATAGATAACTCGCACAGTACAATATTTGAGCCTAATTGGTCGCAACTAGTTCATAACAATTTTTTGAAACTCTCGCAAATGCAAAGTTACATCCTAGAACAGCACAACCTATACACAGTTACAACAATAAAATGAATAAACGGATCCCGACCATATCAGATACACACGTTTCTACTTTCCAGGAACTACTAGGTACTTTGACTTCCATAAGCTCGAAATTATGCTAGAACCACAACTCGAACTTTGCACTACTCCGCTTTTCATTCTAAATATAACATGCGCTGCATTGGTTTTAACAAAGGGTAAACCTAGTGTTTTAATAAATTTTTATTTATTTTTAAAAAAGCTCATACAATAATCCTGCTTTTTTTTGTGGGATGAGATGATTTCCCAAAAATCATCTCCCGCTCTGGGGGGAGCAGGAGGCAGTGTTGGGCAAATTTTAATTGCAAGAACAATTAAAGATTAACAATTAATTAATTGGTAAATGTAACCACAACAACTAACAATTAATCAATTGTAATTGTGAAAAATTACAACTAACAATTATTTAATTGTTAACTGTATTAGTAACAATTAACAATTAATTAATTTTCAATTGTTTTGTTAATTTTAATTAAAAATAACAATTATAAAATACTGCTGTATAATATGAAGCCGGTATATATAAATATACAATATACCCGTGTGGTTCCGGGTAGTAGAATTGTGCCTCCCCCCATCTTTGTTATACATAAAAATAAACACAAGTTTTTTTTTCTGTAGAAAGAAAGATTTAGAAAAAATAAGCTATACTTACAGCCTTTGACCACATTTTTATTCGTCTAAAGTCTAATACTTATAGCTTAATTTTCCTAAATCTTTACTAATTTCATTTTGATACATAAAGTTAATTATTAGTTTTAATTGTTTTATAAAACAACTAAAAAAGTTAATTGCAATTATTTTAATTGTAAGTTGCAATTGACACACGTTAATCAAATTAATTTAATTGCAAGGTGCAATCAAAAGTTCAATTGCGATTAATTTAATTGTAATTAATTTAATTGCAATTACTTTTTTAGTCAATTAACAAGATGATTGACAAATTGATTGATTAATGCCCAACACTGGCAGGAGGGCGTGTCGCGACTCTTACTGACTAAAACCCACCCCTGTTCCTTCCCTGCCTGAGTGCCCAGGGGTGCGGTAACTCATGTTAAGAATTTATCCGCTACTCCTAGGCATGCAGGCACTGGCCACAATTGGTCCCGTCAGTGGTGGCTGACAATCATCTGTTTGAGGCGCGCGTGGAACACTACGCGCCGTCGACTCACGGGCCTGGTGCTGATCAGACGGCGAGCTACCTACTACTCGCCGTCCGCAGGCCCGGGTCTGCGGTGGGTGGAGACCGTCTCGCGACGTCCTACGCCCAGTGCCTCTCCTGCGGTGGTACGGCCAAGGCCGTGAGGGCCACTCCGTTGAGCTTTTCTCACCCGTCCCGGCTCCACTTTCGCGAGGATTACTGTTTCGCAGAAGGCAGAGACTGCTTCCCATTCCCTCTCGCTCCGTGCCATGGCCTGAACCAGGGCCGGTCGCGAGAGGTCGCTGCCACCTATCGCATCCACGAGGACACGGCGGTGCTCCGCTTAAGCGGGGCAGACCTCCACCGTATGCTCCACCGTGGCCTCTGGGCGATCCGCGCAGTGGTAACACCCGGGCGTTTTCTCCCGCCTTATCTGATGCAGGAACCCCTCGAAACAACCGTGTCCGGTGAGGATCTGCGTCAGGCGGAAGGTGAGGATGCCGTGACAATATTCCTACTTAAGGCACAGTTATACGACTTTTAATGATTTTTAATTGAACATCACGTTTAAACGACTAATCTTATTTCTTTAAATAAAGTGTTACCCTAGACAATTTCTTTAGTAATTTGGTATGTGAATATTTGAAATATTTTTTTTAAAACATAGTTTAATTAATTTGTAAAATTATGTCTTTCGCGGATAAAAAATTGAGAATCACACAAAAAACATAAAGCGTATTTTTATGAAACCTTCACCATTTTAAAGATGATTTATTATTTATAGTATAGCACGTGTTTTAGTATATTAGGTATCTGTTGTTTTATGTATAATAAATTAAAAATGCGTTTTATTTCAGACAGCGCACCTTGATGGGCGAGTCCTACTACTGGGTAGACGTATGACGCGTTACGTGAGCTTAGCACAGAACAAGCTAACCACTTAAGGTCGTTGGCAGTTAATAACGTCTTAATCCTACTCTCTACTATAATATATATTAGCTATATATATAAAAATGAATCCCTATTTACTTGGTCACGGCATCACGAGTAATAATTTATAAAACATTATTCTCCTTCTAGGGCAGTCGTGTAATAAAAAGTCTTGTCCTAACGTGGTCACATTGTCGCGCCACGTGTCTGCAAGAGCCTTAACAATACCTTTACGAAAAATGTAAACAGGTTCTTATCTATTGAGTGTAAAAACGCAATCTAAGTAACTACATAGATTACCCGATTGGGCATTTCAGTACACAGACTGAGTTGGCTTTTAACGTAATAAAAGATCAAATTGAACACACTTCAAAGTACAGATAAATAGAATTGAAAACATCTTGAACTGTCAATCGATAAAGATTTATAAAGGATGTGTGTTTACGGTGTTTTGAGCCTTATTGCCTTTGTTATAAGGTTGGTAGCGTTCACTGCTTTGCGGTAGGTTTTCTTAGGCTTGCGATACACGAGCGGCGAGTTGTTGCAAAATGTTTTGTTGTTGTTTTTGAATGATAATGTGGTAACAATGGAATGTTTTTGCGATAAAATACTTCAGCTTTTTCATTTAAGCACGTCATCAATATCTTTTCGTAAGAACCCGAACAATAAACTATGTATCCCATTCATTAGTGACCATATTTAGGACCACGATAGTAGTCATTTTCGGCTTTATAGTCTTCGTTCCTGTTTTTTAAAATTCAGTATCTCAATTATAACCATTGTAGGTGGGTAAATGACCACCGCTAATGCTATGCCAAAAGGAAACAACCTTATGTTTTTTTTTTTTTTTTGAAGTGAATTGGATGATATATTTGTTTATTTAACAATTGCTACATACTTATAAACATGATGATACTATTTTGTCTGACTCACTACATCCCTAAGTCTTGGCGCTTTTTGTTGTTCTCGATGCTGCCACAGTGGCGAATTTGTCAACAGCCTCGGTCATCACGTTCTGTCATGCCAGCACGGCACGCGAGTATGAACGACATCATACAGAGTACTCTTGTCACCGTCGGTGTTCCGGTTGTATTAAGGCACTATTAGCTGCCGATGATCTTGATCGGCTAGCTTGCGTATTTTATGCTGAGCTCACGTAACGCGTCGTACGTCCACCCAGTAATAGGACTCGCCCATCAAAGAACGCTGTTCGAAATTAGACGCATTATTAATTTATTACACATAAAAAAACAGGTATTAAACTAAAACACTTATACTTAATTATAAATAACTAAATAATTTTTAAAATGCTGAAGGTTTCATAAAAATACGCTTTACAGTTTTTGCGTGATTCTCAATTTTTTATCAACGTTAGACATAACTTTAAAAATTAATTGCACTACGAGTATGTTATAAAAATGTAATTTCAAATATTCTCGGATTTAATTACGGCGGCAATTGTCTAAAATGACATTTTTTTTTTTCAAAGAAATAAGACCAGTCGTTTCGACGTGATGTTTAATTAAAAACAAATAAAAGTCGTTTGACTGCGCCTTAAAGCCCAATGACCAGGCACGCGATGATGGTAAGAGTCACTAGACTTTTGGGAACATTACCAGTCAATAGCAAAGCGGAGGAGTTGTACGACGCTATATTTTAGATAGTTTATTTATTTTAGTGTATAATATATTGTATTCTTAGCTAAGTAATTTATAATAGTCGTGTCTAGGGTGGCCAAATCCAATGTGTACAACTTTTTTGCCACCATAACGATGCATATAGCCCACAAATAGGTAAAGAAATATCGGGGAATTATTATTTTATGAAAAAAAATATCTTATGTTACAGTACACATACAAGTTGGCCATCCTTTATGTAGGTACTTATTTGTAATAATATTCAGTTATTTTTTGGAATCCATTCACAGACGTTGTTCCAGTGTTTATGTCTTTTTTATCCAGTGGCTAGTCTTTTATTTACAACGTCCATCAAAGTAACCTATTTTCCAACTTCCCATATGACTGATTAGTTACAAACACGCTCTATCAATGTCACTACCACGAAATTGGAAACAAAGCATTTCCCGCTACTAACAAAACTTTTTCAAGGTTTTTATAATATTATTTTCTATCCTTATAACCTGTCATCCAGTCCTTATAACCTGAAGTAGCCATATTTATACCTTAAATAAACATGACAACTTAACACATGAGAAAAAACACAACGAATGAACAAAAAAAAACGTACGTCTGCAGTGTTCCTTAATCAAATTATTCAAATAGAAGACTCTGCTCGCCTTCGAGGCGCCCGCGGAGCATTCAACAAATAAGAACATTTACCCAATGAGGACTCTGTTAAGCAATGCAATCTGTTGTTTATGTTTGCCCCCGCTTCTTTTGATTTCGTGTATATTGACGTCACGATGGAATTTAATGTGAAGACGGTGCAGTGATTTGATAGACCGAAAGTGGTTTTGGCTTAATTATAGTTAAATGAAGTATTGGTAGACCGGAAGACGCAGCGTTGGAAGGTCAACAAGGTGGACCGATGACCTGGTTAGGGTCGCGGGTAATCGATGGATGCGAGACGCACAGGACCAGTCATTGTGGCAACACTTTTTTTTTTGGAGTGGGAAATCATCCAATGACAAATCCCGCTCTAGGTGGAGCGGGAGGGTATGTCAGACTCTTACTGACTAAAACCCACCCCTGTAACTTCCCTGCCCTGAGTATGCAGGGGCGCGGTTATTCTGTTTCGAATTTATCCACAACCCCTGGGCAGGCATCGGCCATAACGAGCTCCGTCATGATTGCTGACAGCTCTTGGCGCGCGTGGAACACTACGCGCCGTCGACTCTCGGGCCTGGTGCTGATCGGACGGCGAGCTATCCACTACTTGCCGTCCGCAGACATATACAATACCCGGGTATTGTGGCGACACTTGGGGGAGCCAAATGAATGGTCCTGTGCCTATGTCCAGCAGTGTACGTCTTACGGCTGATATTATGATGATGAAGTGTTGGTACCAGTGATGGCCCAGTGATAATGGCCCTGACTTACGAGTACGTTGTGGTTTTAAACTCAGGCAGGTGCTTTACTTTGTGTTATTTATTTCATCCCCACTGCTCTGAAAACGGTAAAGGAAAACATCGTGAGGAAACCGGCATGTCCTAGAACCAAAAACTCGTAGAAATTTGACATCCTACCGGCACGGGCCCGTATGGTGGATTACGGCTCATTTTTCTAGAGCGGATGCTCGAGTCCCAGCAGTGGGAACATTATAAAGACAGAGTATTCTTGTGCTTATACTGAAGTATTGGTCGGTATTATGACAATAACTAACAAATTAATTAAGTGTCTTTTACTTCTTTTTGTGACCAATCACTATGTGTTTCGAAACAACATCTACCATAGATAATAATATGATTGATTCGTCCTTATACTCCTGTAGAAGTATCTCTATTGCCATTAAATTTTTATTCACGGAAAAACACGTAACATTTGTAACGTTACCATCTGACCTTTCATGAAATAATTTTTTCTTAGAATTTTTTTAGTTGTTTACAGTTTGCTTTGAGACTACGCGTGAGTCAAATGTCGTAATACAACGATGTTGAAACACTATACCTGGTAGACATTCGTTAAACTCGATATCATGATCATTTTCTGCCTATATTGCAATTTATTTAGCCTCGTCGCAATATGACTGTTCTTGTGAGATAGACATAATTATATATGAGCTAAGGGTTAGGAGGGAGTTGGCACTCACCTCATATATATTTAAAAATTTTAGAGGAAAGTTGCATAATGCAATTGTTTTGGAGCGGCTGAGCCTGTGTGTTCCCGACAGGTACGTGTGGAGACGACGGCGACCGCACCTGCTGGTGGAGCCGTGCAGTCGGACCAACCTTTTAAGGGAGGCGCCGCTGACGCGTGCACTTCGCACGCTCAACTTGGTACATAATGAAGTTGACCTTTTGTGTTGTACTCTGAGTGAATTCATTAGGAGTGCATTATTTACAATTTGTTATAGGTGTTAGTATACATAATTTAGGATTTAAAGCGCATTTATCGCATTGGGGGAAAAAAAAAAACCTGTAAAGATAGATTTAAGGCGAAAAAAAATAAATAAAAATAAATTAAATATATTAAGATATATTATAACGTAACGAAAATCCGACGTGCTCTTGTCACCGTCGGCGTTCCGGCTATTTTAGAACCCCATGGCCTGGCACGCGACGATGGCAAGAGACCGGACGGCATGTCTCTGTTTCCTTGGAAGATGTGTAGGCCTTTAGTGTGGGACGCTACTTGTGTCGATACTCTTGCGCCATCCCATCTTCCGAGCTCATCGTGTTGTGCTGGCGCTGCCGCTGCAGCTGCTGAAAACCTCAAGCGGCGCAAATATAATAACCTTGTTGGTTATTATATTTTCGAGCCGTTTGGGGTTGAAACTCTTGGATCGTGGGGTCCGAGTGCTCACAAATTATTTAAAGATATATCTAAACACCCCAACTAGATGAAATTTGGCACAGATATAGATTATAGTCTGGCGCAGCACATAGGTTATAGTGAGGGAAGTAATAATTCCACGTGGGTGAAGTCGCTGTCACAATATAGTGTAATTTACTTTCAAAATGTTTCTTCTCTTATCCTGACTTATTTGGAGTTATTGTTGCCTCTTATTTCCGAAGAATCTATTTTCAAAAATAATAATTTCTGATAATTATTTCATATCTAGCCAGTCATCTCAGGCAACCAGAGATTGATCAAAGAAACCGTAAGCTATCAATTTAATGCCAAAAACTTGGATTCTTCGACGTGAAAATGAAATCCTGGCCGATAATAAGGCTTCAAGCGTTCAGACTGACAGGTTGACTTAATTAAAAATTAAATTTAGGAGCTCATCGCTTTGATAAAGATCTTATAACGATTCGACGGAGAATCGAATGTTATAATGTCTCTCTGTCACGCGAGGTGTATTGACTTAGGGACGCGGGACGTTCGAATAGGTAATATTTTAAGGAGTTAATGGTAGTTGGTGTATGTAGAATTCTCATTTTTTTATCGTAACGCAGAAATAAGTAACAATTTAGAAGCAAATTATGAATTAACAAGTCGTGTGCCTGATGGAATCTCCCATCGGCACGGCAAAATGGGCACGGCAAAAGTTGACAACTTCCGTACAAATTGTATTCCCTCTAAACCTCGTTAGTGGATGTTTTTTCGGCATATCACAGTGTCTCAAGACGAAAGTCTATGACCAGGACGGGTTGCCAGTGATGTCATATGGAACAGAAATATAGTCGCTCACAATGGGCCTTATCAGAAGGCTTAAAGTCACCCAAAGGGCAATAGAGAGGGCTATGCTCGGTGTTTCCTTACGTGATCGAATCAGGAATGATGACATCCGCAAGAGAACCAAAGTTACCGACATAGCCCGAAGAATTGCCAAACTAAAGTGGCAGTGGGCAGGGCACATTGCTCGCAGAACGCGGTCGATGGGGCCGAAAAGTTCTGGAGTGGCGACCGCGTTCCGAAAGACGCAGTGTTGGAAGGCCTCCGACAAGGTGGACCGATGATCTGGTGAGGGTCGCGGGTAGCCGATGGATGCGAGACGCACAGGACCGGTGATTGTGGCGACACTTGGGTAAGGTCTATGTCCAGCAGTGGACGTCTTTCGGCTGAAATGATGATAATGATGATTATGCTTATGGAAGATAAAAAAAGATTTTGTACACAAATTTTGTGAATGAATGTAGAAAACTTTAATTTTTAAGCGGTAGAAACCAGTAGATCTATTTAAAATAAATAACTGACCAGATTTTGCTTGTTACTCCTTAGGGACATGCAACTGTCTTAATCGTTTTTTTTTTGTGGCGGTGGGAAATCATCTAATGACTTCTCCTGCTCTGGGTGGAGCGGGAGGGCGTGTCAGACTTTAACTGACTAAAAACACCCCAGGGGCGCGGTAACTCTGTTTCGAATTTATCCGCGACTGAACTGCCTTAATCCTGTGGTTGTCTTTTACATAGTTTGTCGCCCATATTATAAACTAGGGTATCTAGGATGTATTTGGCTTAAATACTGCATACAACTTGCATAAAATTATGCACGTAGCTTGCATGTCCTTGCAACGTTCAGTTATCGGTGGCATATGGGCATAATATGCAAGCTTCGAGAATCTTCTTGCACGCTTCCGTGCAAGTTATACACATATGTATTTGTGCCGAAACCGATTTCTCTGTCAGTTGTTTTGTATGTACTCGTATGTTACCCGATTTCTCCGTCAGTTGTAAACCAATTTTCAAAATTCTGTTTTCATCTGAAAGAATATACTCCCGAGGTGGTCCCATATAAATTTTATCGAAATTGTATCAGCGCTTTTTGAGAAACTGAACAAAAACGGAAAATACGTGTACCTCGATGACGTTTTAGTGTTCTCCAAATGTTTAAATTCCACGTTCCATTATATTGGGGTTTTTAGTTCTGGGGTATAACAACTAAAAAGTGAAAAATAAAAAACTTTTTCACAAAAAAAAACAACTGACTTCCAAAAAAAAAATACACTAAAAATCTATAAATAACTTTAATTTCGGAAGTCGGTGTCAAATAACGAAGAAGTAAAAATACAAAAGCTTTTTTAACTTTTTAGCTGTGGTTCCCCATTAAATTGTATTAACAATATATAATGATTGCAATTGCTGTTAGTTTTTGAAGAGTTCCACTGTCTATCTCTGAAGATCTTCATCAGATCCTATATACTAAAACCTTCCTTGAAAAATATGCGTTTGAATTACGAAAACCCCATCCAAATCGGATCAGTACAGAACCTCCTTTTTAGAAGTCGGTTAAATATTTGCTTATACGCGTTTACCATAAAAAAACACGGTATTTCTAATGTCTCGCACACACGACTGCTCCCGAAGATTACCGACCTCTCTCGAAGATTTGGGCTAATTACGGGCCATTTTCTGGCTTCAACGCGATTCTCTCTGTCCATACTATTCATGTCAATTCATATTTGGTGCCATAGTGGAAGTTGTTCATATTCATGAGATCTTTCAGACCCTGAAATATTCCGCGTAATTAAGTAAAGTAATAATCGCGTTCCGCATTTTCACTCACTCTCCGCATCACTGATGCGTCGGGTGCACGACAGCCCCAACAGCCTCGTGGCTACTGTAGCCGGCAGGGTGGGTGGTCAAATAATATCTCACTGAATAGCGGCACACAGACCGTCAGCTAGGAGACGTTAGCTAGTAAGTGTCAAGTTAACCTACTCATATGTTATGGATCTCTTTGTTACGATTTTGTTCGTTTAGTTTTCTCGGAACCCTGAGGTCGCGGACCTTTAGAAGGCGTACGAGGAGCCGAAACCAACTCGCAGAGGCCCCTATGGACGCTTTTTATGATATGAGGCACCAACCGGCGATTATCCCTGTACGCGCTATACACCCAAGGACACCCAAGGATAACCCAGGTGTGAAACTATTGCGAGATAAGGAAAACAAAGATATCGGGCTATAATGGTTTTAGAAGACTAAAGTTAACTGAATTAGGATTGAGTATATAAAAGGAAGTCTGAAAGTGGCACTGCTGACTGAAAAGTTGTGTGGAAATCGGTTGTCGTGGTATGGGCATGTGATGCGGAGGAATGAAGAAAATGTCGTGAGGAAAGTCTTGTGTATGGATGTGAATGGCTATAAGAGTAGGGGAAGGCCAAAGAAACGATGGTTGGACTGTGTGAAAGAGGATATGGGCAAAAAGGGGGTGACTACAGAGATGACGACTAATAGAGGAGTATGGAAGAAAAAGACATGTTGCGCCGACCCCAAATAAATTGGGATAAGGGCAGGAGAATGAAAGTTGACTGGTTACCAAGAACTACGAGTATGTAGACTATGGCCCCTGTCTGTACAATGTTATTAATACATCGGTTAAAAAGGCAGGGGGTGAATTGTACACTCAATAAATGGACCCCCAAAAACGGCCGCTAGCACGTAGTGTGACGTAGCAGCAAGGAGGCAACATACTCTGAAGTGCTAAAGGAGTGGAGAGCTATACCACGTCAATCAAGACCATCTCGGATGTACGGTCAAGATCCCTACCAGCACCTTACTGAATTATACATCCTTCTATTCCTTCTCACGAGCACGATTTCTCTCGCAAATCTCCACTCAAGCCAACCAATAAGGGCAAGAGAGAGGTGGAAGCTCTGTTCCTCGTCAGTGTTCACTACGGCCGGCCTTTAATGACAAGCCGGAGATAAGGAAGAAAAATTCTCCTTGAAGGTCGGGTCCGTGGGGTCGCTACTGCCCAACAGTTCGCCACAAAACTGCCCGGTGGATTGTATCTGTCTTAGTCAGGCCCCTAACCCAAGGTACATACCTTGAGTTAGGGGCCTGACCTGCGGCAAAATTAATTCTACTGACACAGACCTAGGGTTCATAGGGGCGCGCTAGCCCCACCACGACGTGAACGTAGAGATACGGCGGTGGGTAGATTGAGATTTATTATTATATTGCCAGTGAATTTTGACTCGCCCTAGAAACTCACAAGATAAACCTACAGAAAATGTAGTCGGCAACAAAGCCTCAATACTTTTAATAACCATAAATTTAACGGTCACACAACAAAGAGCACATTAAACATTTTTATTAGATGATATAAAACATACTCAATTTAATGGAGCCTCGGTGTTTCAAATGGATTTGTTCAATTCGTGTCAAAAGCGTCATTTGTTATGTCTAGAATTATGATGTTGTGTACAAGTGTTGTAAAATGCTTTAGATTTGTTTTGTCATTAGCGTTCTTTTTATTCTTTGAGGTAAAGTTTTTCGCTTTTGATTAATGTTTTAGGTTAGTCTTTTTTCTTGATTATTCCTTTTATCTTTTGTAAGTTGGCAAGTTTTTTTAGCTAGCTGTAAATCACTACATGTTATAAAATAAAGTCCCCCGCCGCATGTGTCTGCCTGTCTGGTCGCGATAGACTCAAAAACAACTGAACGGATTTTGATGTGGTATCACATAGACAGACTGATTTATGAAAAAGGTTTAGTTGTATAATTTGTTCCCGTGCGAAGCTAGGGTGACTCGCTAATTCTATATGTATTGGTATGTCAAATATTTTAGGTGCAGTTTAGGCAAAGAAAATTCTTGCATAATTTACGTGATAAATACTGCTAACACATGTAGACGGCTGTGATTGGTTGAATTAATTTTCAACATCGAACGCATCACATAACTTAGGTTCAATTTGTGACGCGTCGAAAGTTTATTTCCAGAAATCGGTGATAAAGCGCCATACATAATGATTTTAAATTGAGCATCATGTCTAAACCACAAGTCTAATTTCTTCGAAAAAAAACTTGTTACTCTAGACAATTTTCTTCGTAATATGATATGTGAAGATTAGAAATTATATTTTTAAAACATTATGTAATTAATTTTTAAAATTATGTCTATTTCGGATAAAAGAATTGTAAATCACGCAAGAACTATTTAGCATATTTATATAAAATCTTCATTATCTTAGAGATAATTTAATTATTTATCTTATGGCTACACAAAGCTAGTTTATTTACCGGTTATCTTTTTGGCAGCCGATGAACCGAACCACAGAGCACTAATATAGCCGAACATAACCGTCCATAGACGCTCGCGTGCTCCATGGTTTGTCTATGACATTGACAAATGTTGTCGGAGCGTTAGCCGTCGGTCTATGGTTTATTTTATATTTATTCACATTCACAAATATTTTTATTAAAATTATGTTCCACTGTCACTTTTATTATATGTTTCACTGTCACTTTTATTTTATTTATTTATATAGTTTTTATGTATATATTCCGTGAGTGTATCCGTGGCTTCACAGGCCCTATCAGAATACCAGCGCTGTGATATTTATTTTATAAATGTCGCAGCATATGCTGAGATAGGTGCTTTTTTGGCCTCGCACAGGTCTTACCTATGTTTTTTCTTTTTATTTTTTCATTTTGTGGTTTTTAATGTATTAATATTGTTTTGATGGTATGTTGTAAAATAATTGTGTTTTTCTGTGCGAAGCACAAAATAAACGTTTTTCTTTCTTTCTTCTTTCTATGGTGTACGTGATTTAGTACAATTATTACTTGTTGTTTCATGGATAATAAATTAATATTGCGTCTAATTTGGGACAGCGCTCCTTGATGGGCGAGTCCTATTACTGGGTGGACGTACGACTCGTTGCGTGAGCTCAGAACACGTAAGCCAATACAAGGCCGTTTCTGAGCATGCCTAGGGGTAGCGGATATGCCTAGAGATAGCGGATAAATTCTCAACATGAGTAACCGCACCTCTAGGCACTCAGGCAGGGAACGAACAGGGGTGGGTTTTAGTCAGTGAGAGTCTGACACGCCCTCCCGCTACACACAGAACGGGAGATATCATTGGATGATTTCCCACCCCACAGAAATTAAACAAAAAAAACAAAAAGGAAGGGGTTCCTGGGCACTCAGGCACGGTAGAAACAAGGTTGGATTTTAGTCAGTAAGAGTCTGACACACCCTCCCGCTCCACCCAGAACGGGAGATGTCATTGGATGATTTCCCACCCCGCCAAAAAAAAAGGCAGTTGGCATATAACTGCGCATATAAATGCCATTTATTGGACTACTAGCTTCTGCCATGATCTCCAACGACGGCAGCTGTATCCCCGAGATAAAAGGTAAATCGGGATGGCTAAAGATGCTATGACCCGTTTGAACCGGAAATTTTGTAACACCTATCATGGTTAAAAAGAGTGTTCATGGAGTTTCTTCCACGTTCTTCTCCATAGATTATATATACGCTACGCTTTGTGCAATTAGCTTCATTTATCTGACTGACCGATTTCTTTACAGTTGAAAAGTGTCTGTAATTTTTTTTATTTGAAATAAATGCTTTGAGTTTAAGCTTGAAGAACATCTGTAAGAAAAGAGGAATTGGTTTCAAAACTAAGATCAAATTGAGCCCCGGTAGTCCCTACCTTCCTGTAGGTATGGAGTGGAAACGTGGACAAATTTGGCACAAGAAAGACAAAGAATTGACGCTTTCGAGATGTGGTGCTGAGGCGAATGCTAAGAATATCTTGCACTACACAACGCACCACCGCATCGATCCCGACCCAGCTCCGTATAAAAACTCGCTTGTCCACCATATGTGCCAACAAAGCATTCATTCGTATTTCAGCCAAACAATGAGCAGAGGCGACCAAAAATTGGAAAAACTGATTGTGGTTGGGAACACCGAAGGCAAAAGATCGCGCAGCCGGGCACCAATAAAATGGAACGATCAAGTGAAAGAGTCCTCCAAATTTCATACGATCGTAAAAGATGCCCTGGACAGAAATCGGTGGAGGCAAATGATTCGCTCCAGATGCAATCCTGATGCTGACCACGATCCTCAGACATGAGGGATTGACCACTGAGAGAGCTACTGCCATCGACTTCGCCCGCGTGGAATAGGGTATTTGATTCAATTGTTTTTATTATTTGTATAAAAAATAAACTTTATCTAGAATCGAAAATAGAAAGAATGTTTCAAATCTGATAAAAATTAAGAAACATAGAAATCTTTCAAATATGGTGGAAGAAGAAACTGTCAAGTAACAGAAAAACTGGCCAAGTGCGTGTCGAATTTTACACGTTAAGGGTTCCATACCAATTATTGGTATTTATTATTAAAGTAGTATACGTAATAATAAAATAATTAACTATATAATTATCACCAAATTTGAAGTTCACAGGTCAATGGAAAGTTAAAAAAGTCTTCGAAACGTAATTTTGTGACATACGACGGACGGACAGACAGACAGACAGACACGTGAGTGACAACAATAGAGCTCCGTTTGGACCCTTCGGGTACGAAACCCTGAAAACTGGCCAAGTGTGTGTCGCATTTTGCACATTAAGGGTTCCGTACCTACCAAATATTGGTATTTGTTATTAAAGTATACGTATTAATAAACATTATCTCCATATTTCAAGTTCATAAGTCAATCGGAAGTTATAAAATTCTTCTTAACAAATGTTTGTGACAGACGATGGACGGACAGACAGAAAGACGGGACACGTGAGTAACAACAATAGGGCTCCATTTGGACTCTTTGGGTACGGAACCCTAAAAAGGACGCACACATCGAAGTATGACGTCACCGCCATTAAATTACACGCGTACCAAAGGGACAGCCAGATGTTCCCACCACGCTCCCACTCTTCCTCATACCAATATTTGAAATATTAATTGTTGCTTCATTTAACAACCAATTTCGATGCGGTTTTCAGAAAAAAATATATATTTAGTCTTATTTGTAGTTTCATATAAAATATTGTACAAAAATCAACACAGGAGACTACCCTATTAGTGCTTTCCCATAAATTATAGACTATAAATCTATCTCTGAGCCAAATTTCATCCACATCCGTCCTGGCGTGATTAACAAATATCTATCCAAATTTTCGCATTTGTAATATTAGTAGGAAGTAGGTCAACTATAATAATATCATTAGAAGACAGCAAAGATCTCTATCAAAATTCAGTATCTAGGCAATTTTAGTTACTTATTTTGAGTACTACATTATCATTATTTTCCAATATAAAAGATTACAATATCGATAGTGGTCACCCACACTCTAAACTCTGACGTCACAACACCCAGTTAACTACAGTAAGTGTTTAGTGATCTCAGTAAATCCTTTGCATCGAACTTCGATGTTTTAATGACTCGATATCATTATTAAAGGGGCTCATTACATTTTACGTTGCTTAATCCAACCCACTCGTTTCAACAAAGTCAGCAAGCGATTCTAGCCTTTATGCAAATGTAATTATGAGTGCCGGGTGACTATTGTCAGGGAGAGAGCAGAGGTAATCAGGTTACTCTTTTCGAGTGAAAAATTTCTGGGAGAAACTGTTTCGTGCCTCGGTTTTGGACGAGGGAATGAGTTTTCAGGACGTATGGCAACGAAGGATAAAAGGACGATAGATTTTTTATTTGTTACCACTTACTAATCAATTTTGACTATCGATTATAGTCTTAGAAAAAAGTTTTTAACAAAAAAAATTACCAACGAAAAAGAACTAAAAAGCAAAAAATAAATAAACCTTTTAAGTCTTGAGTAATGAGCTTATTTACCTACATAAAATATCAAATTTTATTTAAACTAATTTTGAGTCGGCGCCAAACAACAATCTGGTTATTAAATATCAAAATTTTATAAGTACTTACAAATGAAGAAGGCTGTAAGTAGCTAATTAATCATTTTATTAACTGGCGCCGACTCAAAATTAGTTTATATAAAATTTGATATTTTATGTACGTAAATAAGCTCATTATTCAAGACTTAAAAGGTTTATTTATTTTTTGCTTTTTAGATCTCTTCCGTCGGTTAATTTTTTTGTTAAAAAGTTTTTTATTTTATGATTTCTTGTGGCTTGCATCATCTTTTAACACTCTGAGGCTAATTTCTAATTCTTCATCATTCCTCTTGCCACTGAGCTGATGATATAACCATCCTTCCATGAAGTGCCCAGGATATTGAACAGTTGAGGTTACCTTCAATATTGTAAAGACGTCTTTTCTTCAAAGCGTATTAAGTGGTATTTGTCACTGAAACCAGTTTTTATATCTAACTTCTGTTGTTTAGGAAAGGTATGATTCCATCATCAGCTCAGTTTCATGATGTGATGGTTGTTAATGCAAATACCTGATTAAGTTATGAAAAGTAAACAGAAACAATATTCGTGACCAATTTTCGAGGTTCTCTCTCAAGATTTTCAGGATCCCTTGATCAGATCCTGATGTCCTTGACTTTGGACCATCCTTGAGGTATACCCTATCTAAGAAAAAAAGAATCATCAAAATTGGATCATAAATAACGGTGTGAGGGCCGAACATACATACAGAAACGCTAAACGTGCCCACAATTTTCGAGGTTTTCTCTCAATTTTATCAGAATTCCAGTGTCAGATCCTGACTTTCATGACACGGGACCACCCTTGAGGTATACCCTATCAAAAAAAAAGAATAATCAAAATCGGTTCATAAATAACGTAGTGAGGGCTGAACATACATAGAGAAACGCTAAACGTGCCCACAATTTTCGAGGTTTTCTCTCAATTTTATCAAGATTCCACAGTCAGATCCTGAATGCCTTGATATGGGACCACCCTTGAGATATACCCTATCTATCAAAAAAAGAATTATCAAAATCGGTTCATAAATAAATGACGGAGTGAGGGCTGAACAGACACAAAAAATATATATATATGTATATATACGAGTATATACGGTCGAATTGAGAACCTCCTCCTTTTTTTTCGTCGGTTAAAAACCAATTTAGAAACACAACATTCACAAAGAATACAAAATCAGAATTCTGATATAAATTGATGTGGGTCGAAGCTTCTATTAGTTTAGATTTTTAGACTAAAATACCCTTTGAAATGTTTTGTAGCTTTTTTCACATGCGAAAAGTAACACACTATCCAAAATGTATAAAATAACCGACTTCAAAAAGAAGGATGATATTAATTTGGATGTCTGTATTTTTTAACCGACGTTAAAAAAAGGAGGAGGTTCTCAATTCTATATATATATTTTTTTATTTGTATCTAAGATATACATAATAAATAACTTTAATTTCGGAAGTCAGTGTTTCTGGTTTTGTGTCTTCGTTTTTTGACACCGACTTCCAAAATTAAAGTTATTTTGCACTTTTTTCGGAAGTCGTTTCTATTTTTTTGTAAAAAAGTTTTTTATTAAATTGTGTTAACAATTCATAGACATACTTATAATGTAATCCATTGTATTATTTTTGGTGAAGAAGAAATAAAAATTATTATATACGAACGCAGCAAGCGGGTGATTTGCTGTCAATTTTTGAAGAGTTTCGATGTCTGTCTCCGAAACCCATCATTAGATTTATATGAAATTTAAATGAGACCATTTCGGAACAAACCTCTTTCGAACAAAAAAGAATTTTGTAAATCCGTCAATACACGACCGAGTTATGCCCGAACATACATAAAAAAAATACAAACATCCGAATTGATAACCTCCTTCTTTTTGAAGTCGGTTAAAAACGAGCGAGCCTTACAATAGTCATAAACAACATTAACATTCCATTCTGAAAAATAAAATTAAAACGATTCCGGTTCCGATTTCGCAGACTTATCGTGCGCGCGTTTTACCATACTTTTTTTTTCTGACGCCCGACTCTACCACCGCGCGCGTTCATTGGTCAAATCAAATAGCGATCGCTTCCCCGGCTTCCTGTTACACACTTCCGTCCCATTTCACGATATCACTCCCACAGATTGCAAGAAAGCAAGAAGACAGATGTTGCACATGAAAAAAAACTTTCATACAATTTTCCGTTCCATAAATAGTTTCACAAACTAATAAAGAACAATCGAACATGTTATTTTAATATCTAGACTAAATTATTTAGAACTAACCCAATTGTTACCGAAATACTTTCTACAATGCTGAGCTAATAGCTAGTGTGAATAAATAATATCACAATAGATTGGGCGACCAAAATAGGTATATAATCAGTGGTTTTCTCTTTGAATTTGTAACATTTAGGCAAAAACAAATGACGGCCAAAATGAACAATTGACGATAACGCGAATGGAATCAATCGGAATTGATTTTGAATTGTCCTGATGTTCCTGTTATTTCATTTTCCCGAAATCATTTAATGCTTTTGATTAGAAGCAAACAATTTAGTAACTTTAATAATTTACTATAGATAAATTTAATAGTCGCCGTCTACTATTCTACAGACATTATCCTGAAATTGGGACCTTGAGAGCTGTTTAGATAAGATTCTTAGTTCTTGTGATGCTATCCTGATTGCAAAGTCTCAAGTGTCTAGTCTAAGGATTTTCCAATTTACTTTTTGAAAGGTAGGTAGTACTTATATTGTATTAGAGTAGGTCTCTGTTCCGTTGCTAAGCCAAACTTACATTTTATCATCAGAATATTTTTGGTAAGTTTTTTTTTTGTTTGTTTGTTACACGATTTCTCCGCCACGTGTGATTAGATTTCAATAATTATTTTTTTGTTCGGTAGGTCATACTTTAGAGGTAGTCCGATATAAATTTTATCGAAATAGATTCAACAATTTTTGAGAAAATCAACATAAACAAAAAATATGTATACACAGTTTTTTTTTTTGTGGGGTGGGAAATCATCCAATGACTTCTCCCGCTCTGGGTGGAGCGGGATGGCGTGTCAGACTCTTACTGACTAAAACCTACCCATGTTCCTTCCCTGCCTGAGTGCCCAGGGGCAGGGGTGCGGTAACTCATTTTCAGATTTTATTTGCTATCCCTAGGCATATGTATACACAGATGTGGTTTTAGTTATCTCCAATTATGTTCAAATTCCATGATAGGTGAAATAACGAAGAAACAAAATACAATAACCGACTTCCGAAATTAAAGTTATTTTGTAATTTTGTGTGTGTTTTCTTTTTTGGAAGTCTATTGTATTTATTATAAAGTAGTTTTTTTTTATTGTTTTAAAGTCTTCATCTTAACTTATTGTTGTATTAATGTACTTTTGCAAATTGTTGTATGGGCACAATTTAAAAGTAATGCAAACCAAATTTGACGGATTCAAACTGTGTGACAGGGTCACTTTTAGGGCACAAATCGGAAAAATAAAGAATAAAAGCGGTTGCGCACTACGTCAGATACTTATCCGATACCTATCCGTGAAAAGACGGTCCGGCGCGCGGCGTGGTCGTAGAACAATTTGTATGGTAGGTTACGCACTACCGATCCGAGTTCGGTCCGAGTTTTCTATAGATCTGTATTTTGACGGATAAGTATCGGATAAGTATCGAACTTAGTGCGCAACCACTCTATAGGTTTTTAAACTGTACCGTGCGTTAAAACCATAGAGTAGTTTTATTGGTTTTAACGCACGGTACAGTTTACCTAAGCTCTTGATGCGTGGTGGATTTCATGTGAATATTGGACACGTATTCTTTTCTTTCACAAATCAGTTCAGGAGTAGAAACTTGTTACTTACGTCACTTGTGGGTAAGAAGTGATACATTTTTAACGTAGATGTGCTGGTGGTGGTGGTAGTGGTGTGGTGGTGTGTGGGCGTGTGTGTGTGGTGTGGTGTGTGTGTGGTGTGATGTGGTGTGCTTTCTACTTCGGTGTTGAGCTTGTAGCAGGGTTTCACTCACCTTTATATGTGTAAGATTAAGTGTATAGATTAAGTTTACTAACATAGTTGTTAAGGAATATCGTTACTAACAAATTGAGTCTATGTTACTTTTGATAAATATTTTTTTTTTTTGTTACGCGAAATATCAACGCACTGTATCGATCTTTTTTTTACGTGATAAAAAAAAATTACGTATCTAAAAGTTTTTGCAATATAATTGACAAACCAGATATATTTTTTAGTCATTGTTAGCTTTAGAAAAGCTCATTAAACTGTTTCTTAAATAAAAAGAACAAGATAACAGCAAAAATTTACTTCCCAACCCCATTAAAAACAACATTAATTCCTTGATGAGATTGCAATAAATATTTAATAGCTACTCTTTAAAATCACAAACCAGCTGAATCACCAGCGAATTTTTCCATTCGCTACTTTGTGAGAGGATTCAAATTATATGTAAATACGGTACTCCCTATGTAGAGACATCAGTTGGTATTATGCTAATGTCGTAACGAGTCAACTCCAAGCGGTTAATCAAGCCATATTCGTATTGAGACGGTACAAAGTACCCCTTCGGGTTCTGATACTAATATGTGTGGATGGGTTTATTTGGCAAGCGAAAAACGCGGCATTTTCGGTTATCGAAACGTCGAAGGGAATTATTGTTGCGTTTCGCGGTGGAGGGTTAAATTCGGGGTAGTTTTAGATAAACCGTGCCGCACCCTTCGCGTGACAATGTTTAGGAAAGGTTAGTTGGTGCAATGTAATACTTATCAGAGTATTAGAATGGGCTGTATTTTCAGTACAACATTCTGAAAACTGCATCTGTTTAGAACAGAATATCATGATAATGTTTTAGTTGAGAAGCATACCAATCATGAGCCCAGTGGTAACGGTCCCGACTTAAGAATTCTATGTGGAGGGTTTAATACCCAGGTTTTACTTTGTGTAATTTATTTCATCAGCACTGCTCTCAAAACGGTGAAGAAAAACTTTGTTAAGAGTCTATGTTACCTCAAATGGCTTAGCATGATCCTCCGTTATGTCGATAATACTGCAGCATTAATTTTGAAATAAATATATGGCAAGGTTGAGGATCAATGTTAAGTATTATAAACCTCAAAAACACGATTCCATAAAATTTTCTCGATAGAAAAAAAATCCAAAGTTACCTCTAAACCGAAAACAATAAACCGCTAGCATTCAAAAAATGCTTAAAATTAGATCATGAAACTTTGCATACTAACTGAACTTACTATAAAGCAGGTCCTACAAGTTTTTTTATTTTTTAATTACCATTATTTTCACAGTAAAAATAAAATACCTAAACTATCACCTAAACTATGCCGTCTTGAAGCTTGTTCCCTGGCGCCCGACGCCCCCGTTCAGTCTCGCTTCGGCTTTCGAACGGGAGGGCTGTGTCGCTTGCGCTCAGAGCACACATTACGCAACAAGACTACGTAAAATACAAATCTTGTAGTACTTATACTTATAGTGTTGGTGCAATGGGAAATAACCGTAATAAAAATAAGAAACGAAAGGGTTGGCGCAAAGAAACTGGAAAACATGATAAACGTAATGAAGTAAGTATATAGCTACCTATCTACTTACAGTATTAGTGATTACAAACATGTCACGTTTGGTGCAGTGGCAGGTGATTGGCTGCTGCGTTAGGAGTTGCAGGTGTTTCTGCATGTGAAGATTTGTGTTTGTAAACGCACCTTTCACGATTCAGGCGAAATCCAGGTGTACACTTTTTTTTTTGATAAAAAATGTGAAAAATGGGTGTCCAATTTTGTAAAAAGTTAAAAAGTTCCCTAAATAGGTTTGTTATTGTTTTGACAATATACAACAAATAGGTATCTATGTAGTACCTAATTGTTTATTTTTATAATGTTGCCGACTCCAGGATTTCAACTGAATCGGAGACGGTGCGATTACAAACACAAATCTTCACATTCACAAACGCGCAGATCCGACAAAACTATCTGTAGGCCATAAAACACTGATCTGTTATTATTATTACTACATATGGCTATATAATTTTGACGGCACGGTTGGCGCAGTGGTTGAGCGTTCGGCTGCTACGCTGCGTGTCACGGGTTCGATCCCCGCACGGAACAAATATTTGTATGACCTGCAGATAGTTGTTCCGGGTCTGGGTGTCTTGTGTATGTGAATTTACATGCTTGTGAACGCACCCACGATACAGGAATATTCCTAGTGTGGGGCAACATTTTTTTAAAAGATAAACAAAAATCAAAAAAAAAAATTATCAAGCTATAAATTTCCAGTATAAGCTGATCTCACATTGTATAGGAATTCCGTACAATGAGAGGTCAGCTTGTACTGGAAAATTATCCCTCCACCATCAAATACCAATTCACCAAATTTGTATTTCAATAAAAAATGTAGGGTGGGTAATTGTTATTTGTTATTCATAGGGCAAGTCTGCTTCTATGGACGATTTAGTCTTCTTTTGTATATTTTTAGGGTTCCATAGCCAAATCATAAATAAAAATATGTGAGGTCTAGGTAGGTATTTATTTGTCCCGTGTGATTGTTACAGGACCGGACGGACGGAGGTATGACCTCCGAAAACTGTAGAAATAAATTCGGACGAAACAAATCTTCATGTGTTACAAAATATATAATTGTAAGTACCTATCTATCATACGTGTGTGATAATCACGAAATTTGCTGTTCCCCCATGGCACTACCGCTTGGTACTAACGCGTAACGGTACTATCACGAAATTGGCGAATTCATAATAAAATTTTCATAATGTTGGACTTTTTAGGGTTCCGTATTATTTATTCATGTTGACAAAATTATGCTGCCGGGGTCGCGAGTATATTTGAAAGAGAGTTACCGCGGCTCTTGGCACAGGCAACTGAAGGAACAGGGGTGGGTTTTAGTTAGTAAAAGTCTGAGATCCCGCTCCACCCAGAGCGGGAGGTCATTTTTTTATAATTATTTTATTATAATCGTTTATTAGGAATAGAACAACAAACACAGGCAGATAAAAAAACAATGTACAGCGATGGTAGCTGCAAAAGTTTAAAACTTTGGCGCAGCCACCAACGCCCCTCACGCCAGTCATTGGATGATAACATAACATACCCCAAAAAAAAGTGTTGTATAATGAATGTTGTGTTTTTTTGCAGATCACTAGTACCACCTGAGAACATGAGCTGTTCACTGAATATACACAATCATTGAAATCAAGCGTCCCATTGCAGCATTCTAAACATCTTTTGACGAAGCTAAGATATAGATAAGATAGAAGTAAATTTTTGGAGAAAAACTCAAAACGGACTTGTCGTAAATAAAAAACATCCTTGGTATATACAAGTGCAAGGACAATTACATATTATCGGTACAAAATAAAATGTATTTTCGGAATAAGGTCTGGATGCGACAAAAACATCAAAGTCGAAATTATAGAAAGATGACCAATATTTCTGAAATGGAACTAAAATTAGAACATTTTTATAAAACATGCATGTTACCTGAGCTATGCAATTCCAGACATGTTCTAACTATGTAAATTAGAAATTTAAGCGATTAAAAATAAATGTTATTTAATTTTGACTATTTTTAATTACTTTGAAAAAAACTTACGGTATTTATCATACCTACCTACATACCTACCTGCATACTTACCTACTTATCCTACCTATACCTACCTATCTTATATTTATACAAACCTTGTCCTGAGAATCACGAACACAACAAAAAAAGAATTATGCAATTTGGTGAAGTCCTTCGAAAGATATACGCATACCTACATTTCGGCGATTCATTCTTATATAGATGCATAATAACTAAGAAAGTGGTAATACAAGGAGAAAGCTACCTATTATAAGATTTTAAAATGGCACAGCGTAAACTTACTACCAAGCCAATGTACCTACAGAACCCTCAGTGCAATGGTGACTCGCACTTGACTAGTTTTTTGTAGCTCTACTGCTACTAAACCGACTCTAAACCACTGCATAAATTCTACAATTTATGTAGTGGTTTAGAATCGATTTTTCTAACCTATGTATACCATATGTATGTATACCTAGGTACTTGCATATACCTACAACCTACATAATTACCTACATGCGCAAACGGCTGTCACATAACATACATACACTAAAACTATAAAACGCAAACTTACTACAAAACTAATTGGCGGAACCCACAGCGCAAAGTTGGCTCGCATTTGACTAGTATTTTATAGAAGTAGGTAGGTAAAATAAAATAGTGTGCACGGCTAGACATCACCTATACCGTCCAGTATAAGCTGATCTCGCATTTTATAGGCTTTCCGCACACTGAGAGGTCAGCTTATACTGGAAACTGATCGTTTATAGATACATTGAAATTGTATTTGCGATATAATATATAATTTTATATTCATAAAATGACAAGTTAAAATTAAATTAGATTGATAATTTTATTTCTTAGTACTCTTCCGATAATAGTGTAGTTTACTCTAACGAAATCGCTTCGACCTCAAGGCCGCGCGTGTCGCGTCTCTGCGAGCAAAAGTGTGCGAGCGAGATAAAGAGTGCAGTGGCACGCGGGGAAGTGGGGGCGAAATTAGAATTTGAGCTGAGGTGGTGTAGGCTCTTAAGAAACCTGCAAGTCCTAGAATCAATAATTCGATGACATGGTGACATCCACCTACCCGCACTGGCCCATTTTCTCTCTTAAGCCGCGGGCACGAACTAGGGAGCGGTGCGGGGAGCGGCGCGGGGAGCGGCGCGGGGAGCGGCGTGGCAACGCAGACCCGGTCTCGAAGCCAGCGGGCAGATCGCGCCGTGTTAGAGCGGAGTAGTGTTGTGTTACCAGAAATTAGTGTCTTTGTTTGCGAACAAGAATCATTGAAATAATTTGATCCACCATGTTGACATTTTATTGGTCGTTAAAAAGCCAAAAAGTGAAATACACAGCACTACGTCAATGCAGACGCTTGGGCACCGCTAGATAAGTGTGCATCGCTCATACGCCGCTTCCCGTACCGCCGCCGAGCAGATGCCTTCGAGACCAGCCCCCTTAGCCAAAATACATTTCTGTTATCGTTAACGCTAACGCTTCGTGCAAAATGTATGGCAGAGAAATTACTGGGCGTGAGTCACGTGACAGTTCTCCGTCTAATTTTTCGTGCAAAACGTCGTTGCCTCACGTTGGATTCACGCCCAGTAATTTCTTTGCCATACATTTTGCACGAAGCGTTAGCGTTAACGTTAACAGAAATGTATTTTGGCCTAGGGGGAAGTTCCATATAAATCTATGAATTTGAATCGCGCCGCTCCCGCGTTGCCGCCGCCGCCGTCGCCGCTGAGTGGGCATTCGTGCCCGTGGCCTTATAGTCCTGAGTGAAAACATTATAAGGGTGATTAATATTATTATCCTATCTAGTTATTATACCAATCATTTAATAATTGATGAAAAGTGGTACACTGCCTATGTTGAAGGTGTCTTCTCTACCTTCAAGACAATATTGCAACTACAGCATATTATTATTACCTAAGCTAAATAAGTTCCGATAAGATAAATGGCAAGAATCATGACACTATTTGTGATTGTTTCTACTAGTACTAGTTAACACAAAATCAATTCTTAAGGCGCTATTAGCTGCCAACGATCTTGAGTGGTTAGCTTGCGTGTTCTGCGCTGAGCTCACATAACGCGTCGTATGTCGACCCAGTAATAGGACTCGCCCATCAAGGAGTGCTGTCCGAAATTAGACGCACTATTAATTTATTACTCATAAAACAACACGTATTAAACTAAAACACTGAGACTAAATTATAAATAATTAAATGATCTTTAAAATGGTGAAGGTTTCATAAAAATACGCTTTATAGTTTTTGCGTGATTCTCATTTTTTTATCCGCTTTAGACATAACTTTACAAATTAATTACACTATGATAGAAAAATATAATTTCAAATATTCTGAGATCAAATTATGACGGAAATTGTCTAGAGTAACGAATATTTTTTTCAAAGAAATAAAACAGGTCGTTTAGACGTGATGTTCAATTAAAAACCATTAAAAGTCTTATAACTAGGCCTTAAGATTAAACATGACTGTATGAATCTATGTTATTATTTTATTAAACCATTACCAAACACATTATCCTAAAAAATAAACAACACAAACAGACGACAATTCTACGAAACCACTTAATTCACTATACCACGACTTGAGTCTAATTAGCGAAGAAAAAAGAAGCTAAAATAATAGAAAGGTCTTGTTCCCAAGGTGCGGCCAGTACGTGACCGGAATAAAGATCAAATAAAAGTAAATAATAATACAAAACCCTTGTACGTTTGTCCGTTATGGGTTTTAGGGTCATGGCAAGGCTTGTGCCTTTTATGGTGGTAATTTATTAATGACCCTATTGGTAATATTCGCATTATCTGATATTATGAGTGCCATTAGATGCAAGATGGAGTCTGATAGGGGGTAATGGAATTTTATTATAGGTATAATTTTGTCCGTAGTTATGTATGTTCTGTTGCGCTATCACAGATTGTGGTATGCTCCAACTTGTATTCCGGCTGTATTACGCCATTAGTTTTCCTGGTGGTAGAGCATTTGAAAGGCTACCTCGATAGGATGAAGCTATTATAGTCTTCATTGAAAAAGTTCACTGAATCAGTCATGTTCGACTCACACTAAACCAGTCTGAAATTGACACTCCACCGCTACAAACTGGATTTGAACAGTTTTATATTTCGTACGGATGGCTTTTCTTCAAATCCTACTGATCAAACGAAGAAAAATAGCACGAGGATAAATAAGTTATAGCTTCATCGTATCTTACGAGAAAACTAACCTTCTTTCGAAATTAAACTGTCGATTTATTTGCTTCAGCAGATGGATTGCTTGTCGGTTAAGCAATTGTCTAACGTAACTTGGCACACCTCCTTGGTTGAACCCTCCCTTCTTATGATGAGGTTCTTAGAGGGCTACCGAGGCAGGGGAGTTCAAGTATTGCTGGTGAAGATACAGCACGTCAGTTTTGGCGAATCGTAGTCGGAAGTCCGAGGTCACGTGGCGCTCGGGGCATATATCCGGTTACGAGGGAGCGATTTGGTAAAGGGTGGGAATCATTTGAAATTGCTTGAAATTTCGATATTTTGCCAATGTTGTGGTAGGTTTTATTTGTTTTGGTTTCTTGTGCGGTAATGGTATATCCATGGTAAGAGGAAAAAGTATGATTAGTGATAAAACCCTCTCATATTCTTGTAAATTTTTGTAAAGTGTTATGTTTACATAATCTGTGCCAATGGCTCTTAAGTAGTGAATTTACTTCGAATACGACTTTATCCCTGGAAAATCCTTGAGTAAGCTTTGAAAAGCTGATAATGGGCGTGAATAAGAAATTGCAAGTTAATAAGAAATTAAAAACCTCATCATCAAACCAACCTTTTCGTGGTTATTTTCTGTCGAGGGGCAGAAAGTACGAAATGACGTCACAAACAAAGTAACAATTTTATTCTCATGGGCCGTATATTCTATGGATAATCTGTGGCTTTATTGACAAGCTAAGTTTGGAAGGCCAGTGTTGTCAATACCATCTCTAGCGGAAGTCGTCGAGGCGTCTGTGCTCTGTGATACTTACAATCGTAAAAGCAAAACCCTTTATAAAAACAGAACATAATTATGTAACAAGTAATGACAAGTATGCGTTAACATAATTTATCGTAACGCTCTAGTAGGTATGCTTTGTGGCAAAACATAAAAGCCCTACCTGGTAAGGTAGGGCTTTTATGTTAATATAATATCATATCATATTGTAAGATCTCATACCCTTGGTATTTCTGATGATGATGATCATCCGCCTTTTATTGTCCCCATTGCTGGGGCACAGACCTCCTCTCTGTGAGAGGGTGTGGGCCGTAATCCACCGCGCGGGCCCAGTGCGAGTTGGTGGATGTCACATGTTTTCGAATTTTTGGTTCTAGGACATGCCGGTTTCCTCACGATGTTTTCCTTCACCGTTTTGAGAGCAACTGCTCTAATACAAACTGACATAAAAAAACCGCAACTGCGGTTTTTATATCAGTTTGTATTATAAACCTCATAAGTTATTTATTAATTTGGTTGGGTATATCTTATTACGTCATTACAAAGTAACAATAAAAATATTAAACACAATCACATTGTAACAGCCAATTTTAATATCCTGTAAACAACTAGGGGAAGACTCATTTACAGTCTCCTCGGGGATGTGCTTCGAAAGACGTTGCACAGACAGGGTTCCGGGATTGTCTTTAAAGAGGTAATGGGGCCCCTCCATGTACTGATGGTGATCACCGGAGTGGTTTTAGTGAGGTAAGAATCCCACACTAGCTGTTCTTTTCCCCAAAAGTCCAGGCGCCTTTTAAAGGTTTCTTACCAAACAAAATAAAAGGTACTCTTGAGCAGTGGTGATGAAATAATTTACATAAAACACTGGAAAAGCCGAGCATAACCCTCTCCATTGCCCTTAGGATAACTTTAAGCCTATGTGTACGAAAACGATATTGATTTTGAAAAGCATGCCAGCCTGTGTAAGTCAGGATAAATTCTAAACAGAGTTCGTAACAGAGTCAGAGGACCCCTGGGCACTCAGGGCAGGGAAGGAACAGGGGTGAGTTTTAGTCAGTAAAAGTCTGACACGCCCTCCCGCTCCACCCAGAGCGGAAGATGTCATTGGACGATTTCCCAACCCTCCAAAAAAAAGCATGTGTGAGTCTATTTGCGCCCTAACCCCAAACTGAAACATAAGCGGTTCTATCGCGATGACGCAAGTACAGTTTACTTTCCCCTAAACGCACGCATAGACACTATCGCATCGTATACGATAGGAAATATGATAAGTTTTTTACGACCTGGTGAACCAGGTACGTATTCTAAGTTGTTTAGCTGAAGCTAAACAACTTAGAATACGTAGCGTGTTTCTTTGCTTCTTGCATCCAATCCTGTTGCTGATTTTGTTATTTTGTTATATTTTATGTTGTTCCAACTTTAGATTTCAATGAAATAATTTTTACTTTCTTTTTTCAGAGAAGAAGAAAATCAAGCAAAGTTGCTTGATTTGCTTCTTCTTTGAACCCAGAAGCTAGCCACATTCATTGTTGCATTAGTAGCGTTCATCACATCATCTATAATTATGTAATGTATTTAGCTTACTCGAGGCATGCAAGAATGTGAGTTATGTTCTGGATGGGGGCACCGCACTCACATTAGGTATTAGACGAATCTATTAAATCCCATTTTGCCAAGTTGTATTTGCACCAACCTTCCTTGGTACGCAACCGATTGAGTGTGTAGTTTGATTATAACAAGTAGATTCAGACCGCATACCGAAAGGAGCAGCGTTGCAAAGCCTCCATTGAATTTGCTGGGTACAAAAGCAAAGGATCGGTCAATGTGGCGAGCTGGCGACTACGTTGGGGGGCCTATATCTAGTAATGGACATCGTTTGACTGAAATGATGTCGAAACAGCCATATCACCATGTACCTAAAAAAATAAAGTAAAATAGTGCTAATCTAGAAATTGTGCAAAACAAAGATAGAGAAAGATGCCATAAACCTTATTTGCACCATAATTTTCTAGCAATTTTCTTCATAACATTTAAAATCATTAGACCAAAAGTCAAAGGAACCTCTATAAAACTATAAGCATTTCCACCATTATCTTCAACCCTTGATCTTATCAAAAATCAAAGAGAATCTAACCCTCAATTTACATCCTAGAAAACAATAAAACCAGAACGTGAGAGAAAAACTCCCCGTAAATGTTAGTGCTAATAAAATAGACGACTCACAATGGTCTCTAACTATAAACTTTTGGCCCAAAATCAAATCTTAGATTATGTCCTGACGTCTCCTCGTAAAATAACGAAGGGTCGAATCAGGAGAATTGTTATTGTTAAAGATATGCAATATCGCTACTGACGATCGTCTTTCGCAAAAATAGGGTGTTTGCGAAACGAGTATGAATGCTATTGCTATTTTGTAGTCAGTAAATGGATACGTATTTCCGTAAAACCCTCTGGAAAAGCCAATGGGGCTGAATTGTTCTGGAGTGGCAATGGCATTCTGCTCCCACAAACTGGCCTAGCGGTTTCGACTTACAAGTCGTAGGGCGTGGATTAAATCCTAGGCAGATGCTTTTATTTTGTGTATTTGAAGTATTCCCGTTTGAGCACCTATGCATTGAGCACTAATGGCATTCCCATCACAACCACTGTTTTTTTATACATATATATAGATTACGGCCCATTCCCTCTCCTATAGATGAGGTCTGAGTCCCAGCAGTGGCAACATTATGAGGCTGATTATGCTTAGGTATGTTTTGTGCCATAAACACGACATGATGAAGGCCATATTAATTCTCTAGATGCGTGTTGGGAAGCCAAGATTTTTTCTTTGAAGTTATACTCTTTTGGCGCGTTAGGAAAAAACGATGAGAGTACATTTTTACGATGCGCGCAGTCACAAAAAAAACCGACACCATGAAGTTAACTATAGTCTGTGGTTCATGAAGAATTATTGTTTTCCTTTGTAAACTTTGTGACAGTTTGGTTTTTATCTTGTTACGCCAAAGAAGTATAACTTCTTACGTGCGTCCATAAGTTCACACACACTTTTTTTTGGAGGGTGGATATCATCCAATGAGTTCGAATGAGTTTTCAGTTGCCTGTGCCAAGGGCCGCGGTAACTCTCAGTGGCGAGCGAGGAAGACTGCTGTCCGGACGACCCTGGTTCAAGTCCCGTTTAACCTACTTTAAAAAAAATATATTTACCTATTGCTAAGATTGATAAAATATTATGATTAAATAATTGCAAGAGATTTGAAATTTAAGGCTATTGCTAACTTTATTGCTTTAATAAAACAAGAAAGAGAAGGACGTAAATTAGAGCTGTCAAATTTAGTTTAACTATTCCATACAAATTAAGGGTAGGTTGCTGTAAAGCGCAAGGCGTAAACGAGTTTGACATCTCTAACTTAGTTCATAGCTATAATCGTCCTTTTCTCGCACTAAACCACCCCCCCCTCGCCCTCCTTCCTATATTATAATAGGTACGTAATTTTAGCGCCGGTTACCGGTAAATTGGTCGCTGGCCCCAACTGGCAAGTATGCGTATATTCAAAGTATACTACTCAATTCCACACATTTCGTTATTCAGAAAATAAGTGATGTCTGGTGGTTTTGGGATCTTGAGCTATAACATGAAAGTAGGCACTTTCCTAAAAGAGATTTTACAATATATTTCTATCCATTCATGTTACCAGATATCTGAAATATTGAGTTAATTATCCCATCATCATCATCTTTCTGCCCTTATCCCATGTTACTTGGGGTCGGCGCAACACGTTTTTTTCTTCCATTCTGTCCTGTCAGCCATATCACTAACTCCCTTTTCTTTCATATCACTTCTCACACAATACATCCATCTTTTCTTTGGCCTCCCTCTCCCACTCCATCCATCTACATTTATATTCATTACTCTTTTAGTTACATGTGTCCCTCCTCTTCACATGACCATACCAAAATAATCGGTTGACTTTCAACTTTTCTGTGACTGGCGCCACTTTTAAACTACCTCTAATATACTCATTTCTCACTTTATCCATTCTCGTTACTCCACACATCCATCTCAACATTCTCATCTCCGCCACATGCAATCTTTTTTCATCCGTTTTTTTCACAGCCCAACATTCTGATCCATACAGTACGACAGGTCTAATCACGGACTTGTAGATTTTCCCTTTTAACTGAAGGAGCTAATTATCCCATAATAATTCTAATTATCTTTTTAAGGCCCACGAAAATGTATTCAAATTACATGTTACATCGTAGCTACAAACACATTCGCTCCCCGATTTAATTCACGAATGTTTAAAACAAAATGTATTGTTTTTATGTTAATTGGATTAGGAATTAGTGGGGCGTGTAATAGGGTGGCTACAGTACCGAATGGTACGGGATCGGCACGGTGATACACCTGTCCCTTTTCTGTGAAAAAAATGTGTACCGTTATTGTTTTCTTGTGGAATGGTTACAAAGTAGTGTCGAAAGAAACCAGTTCCATTACCAAATTCAATCAATCAACTCAGCCTATCGCAGTCCACTGCTGGGCATATGCCTCTCCCAGGCTGCGCCACAACACCCTGTCCTCCGCCTTTCGCATCCAGTCTATCCCAGCCACCTTCTTAAGGTCGTCGGTCCATCTAGCTGGGGGCCTCCCACACTACGCTTGCCGATACGCAGTCTCCACTCCAGGATTCGTTTGCTCCATCGGCCGTCGGTCCTTCGACAAACATGACCAACCCACTGCCACTTCAGTTTGCTTATTCTGCAAGCAACGTCGGTTACTCCGGTTCTTTTTCGGACAACTTCATTCCTGATTGTATCCTTTAAAGAAACTCCTAACACAGCCCGCTTCATAGCGCGCTGAGCGACCTTGAATTTGTGGACCAGCCCGACCGTTAGTGTCCACGTTTCGGCACACCAAATTGAATAAAGAATATTATAGTGAAAAACCAGCCAAGAACGAGTCCGACTCACGCGCAAAGGGTTCCGAACAAATCATATTTTTTTCAGGTTTTTTTTTAAACTGCCTCCACCTTATAGGTTTTCCTATAATCTATATTATAAGTAAAAAACTACTTTCTGTATTTTTTTTCCAAAATTTTGGGCCCAGTAGTTTCAGAGAGAAAAGGGTGGGGGATTGGTAATTTTTCATCATCTATGTTCTTAAATAACTTCAAATATAATTATATATTTTAAAATTAGCAAAAAATATATTCGAGACCCTCATAATATGCCCTTCATTTGATATGTCGCACAACACAGTTTGAAAAACTTTAAATATTAATATTCCGATTTTTACCCTAAAAGTATTCCAATTCCCATATTCCAAATTAATTAATTTAATAATAAATAAATTTATTTCAGACCAGAGTCCATAATTAAAAACATTACAATCAGATAACATACACACACACGTACAATCAGAAATTTAAAATACACATTAGAATTACAATGTCAAAATTAAAATCAAAATTAAAAACAAAATAAAATCAAAATTAAAATATTACACATTAATACAATCAATAACAAAATTAGACACACAATACAAATACGAGTACTCATCAAATAATATGAGGAGAGGTGCTAACATGAAGGTTTTGTTATTCACGTGTTTGGGTCACAGATATTCATGTGTGTACCAAATTTAGACTTTATCGGTCCTGCATATTCGGAGCAAATTGGCTGTGACAGACGGACAGACGGACAGACAGACAGACACACGAGTGATCCTGTAACGGGTCCGTTTTTTCATTCAGACTTTCGGAACCCTAAAAGGATACAACCCTAGAAATAGGTTACAAGACCCTACAGATTGCCGCGGGAGACGCCCTGGGCGTCGGAATTTGCAAGCCGATTCGCAGCTGGCTTAGGCGAATAGCGAGCAATGGGTAGCTTGCCGTTCGTACCTCAAAGAGATGTCAGCGGTAATTGCCGAGGCCCGCTTAGACCGATTCCTGCCAGGGTCACGAGGGTGTTTGTAAGAGTAACAACTGCCTTGTTCAAAACACCATTATAAATTAAATTTCCAAAGCCACCATTGATTCCATATCTGCAAAAAAAAGAAGTTAAAGTTTTCAAAACTTGGTTTTTTGCATTGTTCTGCCAAACAGTAAGTTTTATTGTAAAAGTAGCTCCGACAAATATTGTGGAGTATTTAATTATATATGAAAATTGTTTTTATATTTTTTCCTAAAATCATCCATTTCTGAGGTAGAGTGATTTTAAAAGTTGAAGTACTCATTTTCTCGATAATAGGCACGTTTCCACGCCACATGTGAGGTAGTGTGCTTGACGCGTTTTCTTGTGTGGTTTTTCTGGGAAGGTCTATATAATTCCACGATCTATTGAGGTCCTGTTCAATTTAAATAAAATTGTATTAGATATTTACATATCAAGTTTCCATTTTACAAATAGGTCACCGAGAGCTGTGATGGAGAGCTCCGGATTGACTTGGAGTTGTAAGTTCAAATATACTTTATATTTAAGGCCTTTTTTATAATTAGTCTTATTTTCTTCCTTTCAGTTCTGTTTATTTCTGTAATATCAGTTTATTTACAAGCATTTTGTATAAATTTGTAGAATGCTTGTGTTAGTTTAGAAAATGACTTCTACCGTAACGTGAAGTGCAATAATCAAAGAAATAAATTAATTCCTACTTTAAAAAACGGAATAACGTACCTTGTTTACAGTACTAGCTGACTCGACAGACATCGTCCTGTCTTGGCTATGAAATGTCAAACGGGAGAAGTTTTCGAAAATTTTCTAATTTTCCGCGCAACTTTCTTATTTTTTTCTTTCATAGGAACCTTCACCTGACAACAACAAAAAAATAATTAGCGAAATCGGTGCAACCGTTCGCGCGTGATGCCGTGACCAAGCAAATAGGGATTCATTTTTATATACAAGGTCATATTTTAAGAACTGGTTCTGCCCATGGAAATAAACAACTTTCTCTGAGAAAAAATTTAAATTTACCAACTTTCCATAAAAAGTTATCATCAGCTGATGAATATTTGTATGGGCGGTAAAAAAATATTTTGAGAATTTCCTCAGGTTTTCTTGAAAAAGTTGTTCATATTGCTACATGTAAAATACTGGTATACCGCTGCATCCGGTTATAATGAAAGTCGACCCTAAGATAGTTGGGAAAAAGGCTAGGCAGGTCTCTAAAATGGTAATCCTTAGGAAAAAGTAAGAACATTTTTTTAGGTAAATAATGTTCTACAATTTTTGTCTAAGGTACTTTTGTGATAAAACTTACCGTTTGGCTCAAAAATGCAAGAAACCCAGTTTTGAAAACTTTGACTTAATTATTTTTTTGCAGATATAGGATAAACGGGGACTTTTTTCATTTCATTTACAATGGTGTTCTGATCGTTCGTACAAATATTCAGCTCTGTGCGAATTATTGTAATCTTGAATGTCTATTTTGACCGGGCTAAAAATTTAATAGAAAAATATTTAAGTAAGCTCAACGTCATTTCATTCCTTCTGTCTAAATTTGTTTGTCAATTCCGCTACAGTAGCTTTGGATAAATAAACCATTTATATTTATTATGCTGCTGATCCGCGGACGAAAAATTTCATTTCATTTGTAACACTCAATGGGGAGAAATGGATTACCATGGGGTTTTCAGATGATGATAATAAGCCGTGGGGAGTTGGGAGCTGGGAGCCGGTCTGGGGTTGGTTTTTAAAATATTTGAAATTGGTACTGACTGCTACATTTAAGAATAATAATTAAAAAGCCTTTTTAACCGACTTCAAAACGAAGGAGGTTATCAATTCGGATGTTAGTAGTTTTTGGAACGAAGTTCCTTATCGCGCGTTGTGAAAGGGTTCTAGACGGAAAAAATTCTTACGAAAAGTTGTCACGACACTAATGAGGCTGTCCATCCAAAAAGATTGTGTTGGAAAAAGAATCTAATAAAAACTTCTTGTATTTTTGGTGGGTAGGTACAAAGTTTGCAAGCAGATCAAGCATTATCAAACATTATTTGTTATAGTTGTTGTTATTACTAAAGAGTTGAGTTGAGCTGAGCTAAGCTGAGCTGAGCTGAGCTGAGCTAAGCTGAGCTGAGCTGAGCTGAGCTGAGCTGAGCTGAGCTGAGCTGAGCTGAGCTGAGCTGAGCTGAGCTGAGCTGAGCTGAGCTGAGCTGAGCTGAGCTGAGCTAGCTGAGCTGAGCTAGCTGAGCTGAGCTGAGCTGAGCTGAGCTGAGCTGCGATGAGATGAGATGATGAAGTATAACTTCTTACGTGCGTGCGTGTGTGCGTAGTTAATAATAAAAAAAATATTATAAATTAAAAAAAAAAAAATATATTACAATTCCTTCACTAATTAATCGAAAGGAACTTCGTTCCATCCGGGTGTCCCTTGACACCTCTCAAGTTTTTTTATTTATATATGTTCGCGCATAACTCCGTCATATATTGACAGATTTGCAAAATTATTTTCTGTTCGAAAGGGGTTTGTTCCGAAATGGTCCCAATTAATTTTCATAAAGATCTGATGATCGGTTTCGGAGACAGACAACAGAACTCTTCAAAAATTTACACCAAATCAACCGCGATTGTTGTAATCGTATGTCTATGAATTGTTAACACAGTTTAATGGGGATTTACAACTAAAAAGTGAAAAATAAAAAAACTTTTTTACAAATAAATAGAACCGACTTCCAAAAAAAGTGCAAAATAACCTTTAATTTTGGAAGTCGGTGTCAAATAACGAAGACACAAAACCAGGAACACCGATTCCAGAAATTAAAGTTATTTTGCACTTTTTTAACCGACTTCCAAAAAGAGGAGGATCTCAATTCGTCAGTTTTTTTTTTTTTGTATGTTACCCGATTTCTCCGTCAGTTGTAAACCAATTTTCAAAATTCTTTTTTTATCTGAAAGAATATACTCCCGAGGTGGTCCCATATAAATTTTATCGAAATTGCTTCAGCGCTTTTTGAGAAACTGAACAAAAACGGAAAATACGTGTACCTCGATGACGTTTTGGTGTTCTCCAAATGTTTAAATTCCACGTTCCATTATATTGGGGTTTTTAGTTCTGGGGTATTACAACTAAAAAGTGAAAAATAAAAAACTTAAAAAAAAAACAACCGACTTCCTAAAAAAAATACACTAAAAATTAATAAATAACTTTAATTTCGGAAGTTGGTGTCAAATAACGAAGAAGTAAAATATAAACACCGACTTCCGAAATTAAAGTTATTTATTAATTTTTAGTGTATTTTTTTTTAGGAAGTTGGTTGTTTTTTTTTTAAAAAGTTTTTTATTTGGAAGTCGGTTCTATTTTGTTGTAAAAATTTTTTTTTTATATTTCTTGCAAACACTGAAAAAATATTAATTTCTCGTGTTAATTTTTGGCTTAAAAGAAAAAATTGGCCAAGTTACGAGTATAACTTATTTCCTTATACATTTGAAAATGTTAGTATTGATTTATATTTAGTTGTTTGTAAGAAAACCTCCAAGGTTCTCTTTTTAGAGGAGGACTGCTACATAAATGAAATAATGAAGCACCATCCTTTATTAAAAAAGGCCAATTCTCATTATTAAAACGTTTAAAGTAAAGTCGCAATCTCATCTCGTCGATAGTTACTGAAAAATATATAAAATGAAATTAGAAGCTAAATTTGACAGATTCAGACGCCTATGTACATAGGCATCTGAATCTGTCAAATTTACCACGTCCACTACTATACATGAAGTTTAAATAAATAAATAAATAAAAAACCGGCCAAGAGCGAGTCGTACTCGCGCGCAAAGGGCCCCATATTCAAAATTAATTTATTTAGGTACACGTCCGTGTTTTGGGTCAGAGATGTGTGTAACAAATTTCAGCTCAATCGGTCCAGCAGATTCGGAACAAATTGGCTCTGACAGACGTAAAGACGGACAGACAGACACATGAGAGGTCCTATAAAGGTTCCGTTTTTTCATTCGGACTTTCGGAACCCGAAAAATGAAGAATGCGAGCGTTTACACATTACTTTTGCATACCTATCCTATACATTGTGACAGACTAGCTACACCCACAATATTTTAACTGTCACACGTTACTATACTCGAATGTGGAACGTGGAATGCGGGAAGCCCAGAATGATTGTAACATTCCGATTTTTATTTTTACCTTCACTCACAATATCGCGTCGGCTACAAAAAATACTCGTATGTACACGTATTTTATTACGCAATATTTTTGTGTAGGGTGGAAATGAAATTTATATCAGCGTAGGGAATCTCAAATATATTGTATTGCTGTCATAAAACAATAAATGCGACTTCAATTATGTAAATCGCTTGCACGAGCAAAGTTCAACAAATAAAAATAAACTTTCCTTCTCAGTTCTCACCCTAAATATGAAATCGCAATATAAGAGTATAAGGGGATACTTCCTTATTATGAACTTATTCCCTTCGTGGTGTTTTTCATACGATAATCAACCTCTCCCCTGGTTTTCCCCTTTGTGTTAAAAGATTACAAAGATTTGATGGTGTTTTCTGACTGTTGTTGAAGTGCAAAGAAAGGGAGACTAGATAGGAAATTGATCATTACTGTCTGGGGATGTTTCCAACAGTAATATGTCTTTGTTTAGTGTTTTTGAAGGGAGGGTCAACGCCCTTTTGGGAATGTTCGCAGCTGCTGCCGTCTATCTACGCTGACAATATTTTATGAATAAAACATTAAACTTTTTGTTTATAACATCATTTTGGATTAAAATATTTTTATTAAATTGACAAATGTACCTACATATCTTCGGGCTGTTTGTAAAAATTGATTAATATTGACACCGATTTATTAGCACAAAGTGAACGTTAAATGTCAGAGCTGTAAAAGATGAAAATTATTTACTAGAAGTCTGTTTAAAAATGTTTTTCTCCTAAATTCTTTCTTTTTTTTTTAAGCGTTGCCCCACACTAGGATTTACTCCTGTATCGTGGGTGCGTTCACAAACATATAAACTCACATACACAAGACACCCAGACCCGGAACAACTATCTGTAGGCCATACAAACATTTGTTACGTGCTGGGATCGAGCCCGCGACACGCAGCGCAGCAGCCGAACGCTCAACCACTGCGCCAACCGTGTCGTCGAATTTCAAAAATTCTTCATTATCATTTCAGCCGAACGACGTTCACTGCTAGACAAAGGCCTCCCCCTAGTGTCGCCATAATGACCGGTCCTGTACGTCTCGCATCCATCGGCTACCACCACACCAGGTCATCGGTCCACCTTATTATTGGAGGTTTTCTAACCTTTCTAACGCGGCGTCTTTCGGTACACGGTCGCTTCTCCAGAACTTTTCGGCCCCATCGACCCTCTCTTCTGCGAGCAATGAGCCCTGCCCACCGCCACTTCAGTTTGGCGATTCTTCGGGCTATGTCAGAAACCTTGGTTCTGTTGTGGGTATCATCATTCCTGATTCGATCGCGCAAGTAACTTTAAGCCTTCTGATGAAGCTCATTGTGAGCGCCACGTTTCAGTTTCTTATGTCATCACTGGCAACACGGACTGATCATAGACTTTCGTCTTGAGACGCTGTGGTATGTGGCACGAGAAGATACCGCGCAGCCTCTCCGAATGAGGGTATTTTACTAAACAAAACTAGTTAGTCCATCAGTAAAATAACCAAAAAATATTGGACACGGTTTTTTCTAATAAACAAAGAATTAGGGCGATACGGTGAAAAAAAAAGAAAGAAAGAAAAATTGTTTATTCTGCACAGATATAACGCGCATTACAGAAAAATGGAATAATAACATAAACATACAAGAATGCTAAAAGCCTCGTATTCAATCAATGTAAGTCTTCTGTTCATTGCCTAATGTCAGGGTCCGCCAACAACCAAAGACAATACACATTACGTAATACTATGTAATGTGTATGCAGTGCGTTGAAATGTCGCGTGACGTCTCGCGGCGCGACACTTTTTACGATCAAAGTGACGTAACGAGCCCACACTCCTGAACTTTGATGCGTTTTATCATTGTCATTTCTTATTGGTTTGGTAAATTCAAAAATACATGACCAATATTTTTTGGTTATTTAACTGACTGACAAATTAGATGTTTTTAGTAAAATAATTCCATTCCAACTAAGGTTGCCAACCGTACTCTAATATAGAGTATTGTATGATAAGTACTAGATTTTCATTGAAGTTAACAATTAATGAGCTTTTGATCTACATTAATAATAATATTAATTTAGAATGTTTGGCGTCATACAATCTTTTTGAAAATGATAAAAAATTGTTATGTGCCGAAAAAGGCAAAAAAATACCTTTATCAAATTAAAATAAATGTAGGTACTCTTTTTTACAAGATACTCTACTCTTTATTTATCCTCACTGAAATCAGATAGGTATACTCTACTTCTTTTAAACAGAGTTGACAACTCTAATTCTAACCATTTTGGCATATCAACAGTCTCTATCACCGATATTATGTTACTATTTTTAGAGCTCGAGAACAGGGGCGCTACTATAACGTCTTAAAATCATCATTACTCCAGTGACAGCGAAAGACGGAGCTATACAGGATGAATAGCACTATCCCTTTCTCACACAGGAATTATGATGATTTTAAATAGTCAAATATAAGTAACAGTGGGCAGGGCACATAATTGTTCACAGAACAGATGGTAGTCATTAATATTTCAGCCGATAGACGTACACTGCTGGACGTAGGTCTCTTCCAAGTGTCCCCACAACGACTGGTTCTGTACGTCTCGTATACATGGGCTACTCGCGACCCTCACCAGGTCATTGGTTCACCTTGTGGGAGGTCTTCCAAAGCTGCGTCTTCCAGTAGGTACGCGGTTGCCTCTTCAGAATTTTACATCCCGGTACTCAATTACAACTAAACGTAATCCTACCTTAATAACACACTCCAATCAAGATAAAATCTTGACATGCATTGTCAGGATTTTATCTTGATTTTACCTCAACTTAAAATTGGTCAAAACGTGAGGCAGGCATTGTGAGTTTTTTTTTTTTGTGGGGTGGGAAATGATCCAATGACATCTCCCGCTCTGGGTGGAGCGGCAGGGCATGTTAGACTCTTACTGACTAAAACCCACCCTTTTTCCTTAGCTGCCTGAGTGCCCAGGGGAGCGGTAACTCTGTTACGAATTAATACTCAGATGTTAGATTGCCCTATGGAAAGTTGGTGTGATATTTCGGAACTGCATGACCATATTTTTGTCAATTCGACAATCACTATCACCGATAGTGTGATAGGTGAAATTATTTAATACTTTCCCAAACCAAATAAATAAGATGTCATAGTACGCTGCCGGCTGCAGGGTTATTTTATACTTCCCGGTACCCAATAATAACCAAACGCAATCCCACCTTAATAACACACTCCAATCAAGATAAAACCCGAACAATGACACCTCAACTTAAAAGGGCTCAAAACTTGGGGCAATCAATGTGAGCTTAATACTCAGTTGTTAGAAATTGCCCGATAGAAAGTTGGTGTAATCTCTTGTGGATCAACCGGTTGTACGTGAGGGTTAGATTGGGCTAAGGGATGGTGTTCTGCGCGATTTAGTTAATCACTGTGCGGTAATCAAACGTGAGGTAATGTAGACGTTTTGATAGTAAGTAATTGCGTTCGGTTTGGTTGGGTATCGATGGGTATTCAATAGGTACTAAGGTTTTTTTTTGGTTACCAAACTCACGCTTTTTTATATTGATACTAGCTTCTACCAGCGGCTTCGCCCACGTATAATTTGTACTTCCCACATTATACATTTTGAACTCCTGTTTCACCCCTCTTTGTATTTTTGTTGGGTTTAATTTCGAAAAACTCTTTCTTAGTGGATACCTGCTCTTCACAAAAAAAAATACCCTCCAAGTTTAATGTCTCTAGGACCAGTGGTTTGGGCTGTGCGTTGATATATTACCCAGTCAGTTTACCATTTTATATATACACAAGAAGAAGATTGACTTGATAATATGGTAATAAACAAAGAAAATAGAATAGAAGACATTAAGCTAATTGCAGAGTTGAGAGTTGAGAAAGAGTGAGCAATGGTGGCCCAGTGGTAACGGTCGCGACTTACAAGTTGTAGGTCATGAGTTTAAACCCAAACAGGCACTTTACTTTGTGTAAATTATTTCATCACCACTGCTCTCAAAACGGTGAAGAAAACATCGTGAGGAAACCGCATGTTCTAGAACCAAACATTCGAAGACTTGTGACCTCCACCAATCCGCATTGGGCCCGCTTGTTGGATTGCGGCTCACACCCTTTCACAGATAGGAGGCCTGTGCCCCAGCAGTGGGGACATTAAAAGGCTGATGATGATGATGATGAAGAGTTGAGAGTCTATGGTGTGTCGATTGTCTTTCGGCCTTTGGGATATAACAGTTGAATAAATATTATGCATAAAATAATTTCAAATTGTGTAGGTATAAAAAAACAGAAAACTTAAAGCAGAACATAGGGACAAAGCAGTCGCAGATAGGAACGACACGATAATGCGACAATGTACAAATTTCTATACTAAAAATCGTTCTCATATCGCTGTCGTATTTTGGCATCGCGCTTGTCTGCAGGAGTCTTCGAGCATAAACAAACAGTTGCAACCCATAAAGACACGCAAGTCTAACATAAACCTTTTGCCATAAAACTAAGGGTTTTTCCCAAACAAAAACAAAAAGAAACGCCGTGACACGCATAATTGTTCTTGTTCTAAGTTCCTTTTATCCCCAGTGGATTAATTTGGCACAAAATGTGAGGGGTGATTGGCCCAAGGGTTGTGTCTATGGGATTTAGTTAATCGTCATGGTTATCAAAGGTAGAATCTATCTATTGCCACAATCGAATTGAATGTATTTAGGGATCGGATTGAGGAGAAGAGTGAGATTTGTGTTTTACCGTAATTATTTTGTCGAAAAAGTTAGTTATTTGTCGAAGTATCATTTAACTTTTTTCGGTTTACTTTTTGTTTAGAGCATGTTAATTTTTTTTTGTATTGCATTTGTAAGCTGTGATCCATTTATAAAAAATAACTAAAAATAAAATAAATGAAACTGATTTTGTAAGGGATTGTTGGAAAACAGTATATACTTAAAGTGACCTAAAGTGAGTGATGTGAAGCAAAAATTTAACAGCGTTATTTATAAAAAATCTAACAGTATGAATAGATTTAATATTAATTAGCAGATTCTTAATTCAAATTCTGTAAGGAAATTTTTAATTATAAAAGCTTCTATGAGTATGGTTTAGGTACTAGAAAAAACTGCCTCGGTGGTCTCGTGGTTGCAAGTGCGACTGCTCAGCTTGAGGTCCAGGCTTCGACTCCCGGGTCAGACAAAAAGTGCTATTGGGTTCTTCATGCACAGGTTTTATTTTTTTGTGGGGTGGGAAATCATTCAATGACATCTCTGGGTGGAGCGGGAGGGCGTGTCAGGCTCTTACTGACTAAAACCCACCCCTGTTCCTTCCCTGCCTTGAGTGCCCAGGGGCGAGGTAACTCTGTTTCGATTTTATCCTCAACCACTGGACAGATACATGCACAGGTAAAAATTACTGTACAAAGGCGAGCTTAATGGCTTAGGCATTTTCTACCAGTCGACCTTAGGGTGGTGCAGAAACGGAACGTGGCAGGTGCAACTTAAGGGAAAGAATAAACGGAATAAAATGCAATTATTTACACATACAAACAACAATATTAACGATGTATTTGAGAATAACGAAACCAACGAATCAGTGTTATGATGATTCTTCCAACTTCTTGCGAATGTGATCACGTGCCTTCAAATTAAAAGAGAACCAACTGGTTATCGTCTTGATGTTCGGAGGGAGCGGATTCCATAGGGAGATCGCCTAGACAAAGAAGGAAGAGAGGATTAACCCAGAGCAGTGAGAGGGATATTGTTTATGACTACTATTGGTCGAATGGAGATTTTTAACGTGAGTAGAGCAAAGAAACTGAAAATGTGAAGTCAGATAAGAAGGTGAAGTGGGTTTATCGAGTAAAGAAAACAGGGTACTCAAGGCCCTCAGCGCTCCACGCTGACGAATGGACAACCATTTTAAAATTGATTGATGCGCAGATACATGGTCAACGTACGTTTAAGACAAATTGAATGCGGGGTTTTCCATTAAGAATTACTCTGTAGCAGCCTGGAGTTTGGAAGTTGGTGGTGTGATACCCCCGTGCCTCAGAAAGCACGTAAAACCGTTGGTCCTTCGCCTGATCTCTCCCCGGTCGTGTCGGATTGCCAACCCATCGGACTATGAGAGTGAAGGAACAGAGAGTGCACCTATCTCTTGCTTACTAATCACTAAGTAAATTACTTGGCTAATCTCTGTTGAGATGGGCCATCGCGATCAAAATTCGGTCGAGAAGATTATTACTATAAACCAGCATAGTGTGAGTTGGACTCGCGCACTGAGGGTTCCGTCCAAACCAAAAGTATATAAGTCAAAAAAATATGGAATGAAGAAAATGTCGTGAGGAAAGTCTTGTGTATGGATGTGGATGGCTATAAGAGTAGGGGAAGGCCAAAGAAACGATGGTTGGATTGTGTGAAAGAGGATATGGGTAAAAAGGGGGTGACTACAGAGATGACGACTAATAGAGGAGTATGGAAGAAAAGGACATGTTGCGCCGACCCCAAATAAATTGGGATAATGGCGGAGAATGATGTTAAGTAAAAAAATATATATGTAAAAATTATTATAACTTATGTTGTAACTAAAAGTTTATGCTTTTCTCAATTTTTACTTTATTTGTGCTATAAGACGTTGCTTCGTACCAAATTTAAAGAATCTGAGTTCACGGGAAGTACTCTGTAGGTTTTGATTCCCTTGCGAGTGTCGAAAACTTGCAGCATAAACGGCTGTCTCTTTTGATTGCGTTGGCTTAGAAGTTTGATTTTTTCACAGCTCTAAGGGACAGTAGACTTGAGTATTTGATATGAATTTCAGCTTGATACCTTTACGCGTTCCTGACAAAAAGAGAGACGGACAAGAAAGTGATCCTATAAGGGTTTCGTTTTTTCCTTTTGTGGTGCGGAACCCTAAAAACAACAGATATGTAAAATGTGTGTGTGCCTCTTAAGATTGTCAAGACTTTATTGGGAAAGAAAATTAATGTTACCATATTTAGATATATGTCCAGGACAATTGATTGGTGTGAATCTAATGAGTTAATGAGCCATCAACATACTTTATATTATTGTTTGGTATTTTATGTATTGAGTTACAAAACTATCCGATAATTTCGTTTCCCAATTAATCCTTATTTTTGTTGCTGTAGTAAAACACATCGAAGAAAATAAAATACATAACATATAAAGCACAATCCCGACTACCGGGAATAAATAAGCAATGTATATTTCGATAACCAATTTTCGTTCGAAAATTGCAACCAAAAACGAAAACGAGGTTTTAAGTTTCGAAAACGCGATGAGTAAATTAAAAAATGATATCATCAAGTTACAGAACATTGTGGGTAGACAAAGTATTAACAATTCGTTTTGAGTGCTCTTAGTTAAATTAAGTCTTAATATTATTTTGTACCTATATTTAATGTATGTAACCAGTTCATTTTATATTAAATCGCCCCACACCCGCTATCTATTACTATCAAGACTGTAGCACTTGTACATACCTGCAACCTGATCAGTTTATTACACATCACTACACTGAATATGGACACAAAGCTTGCTGCCAGCCTAGAGGACCTGGAGAAGTTGTTTGGCCCGCATGCAAGAGTATGAAGCCAAATTGCAAAAGGCTACTGGCACCGTTTCTGCTTCAGCTGATATTTCATCAATCGCATGTGAGTTCTCCGAGTTTAAGAATTTTGTCTGTCAAGCACTCTCCAAATTAAAGAGTCAGATTGAGTTGCTCGCTGCTGGGTTCTACAGGCATGAAACTATCATGCGAAGAAAGGTCCTGTTGTTCCATGGTGTTCCGGAGAAGGATAATGAGAAGTTAAGCGATGTGGTCCACAACATATTATCTAACCAAATGAAATTGACAGACCTAAGCAGGGACAAGAATGTCATCCATGTCTGTTATAGACTCGGATTTTCACAACAGAAGGCCAGTCCTATACTGGTACGCATCTTCAAAATGGAGAACCGACAACTTGTTTGGGAAAGCAAGAAAACTCTCAAGGGTACCGGGACTACAATCTCCGAGTTTCTGACTCAAGTAAGGCACCGTGTGTTTGCAGCAGCTCGTAAGCATTTCGGCATGTCAAAGTGCTGGTCTACGGAAGGCAGGATTGTTGTCATTTGCCCAGACAAATCCCGAAAGAAAATAGAAACGGCAGGCGAGCTTCTCGATCTGATTGCCAAATTCCCGTGCTGCTCAGTCGACGCCGGCGATTCTGCACAATCTGAAGAACCTGGAGCTCCTGCGGTCGCATCTTCGGGTACGCCTGCTAAGAACTTAAGGAAGACGCGTCTGCGCAAGTAGTGCAATCATTGTTGTTGTTATTGTCGGTCCATTTACTTTAGTCCTTCTAAATTTGGCCGCTTCGCACGATCGCTTTCACCATATCAATTGTTGGGCCGGTAGTTCTTAATATATAAATTTTTACCTGTCTCCCCGTAAAACTTTTCATTTTAATTTATTAACCTTATGACGCCGGCGTCCCACTATCTGTATGAATGTGACAGTTGTTATCTGTCAGATGGTGGCGTTGTCAAACTTGTCATCATTCTGTCAGATGACGGTGTCACCGCTCCATGTGTGTGGTGGCCGTGATTGTGTTGCGTTTTATTATATGTGCGTGTGAATCGTTGTTCTCGTTTTGTTTTCGTTTTACGTAATTTTTATGTCTCTTTTGCGTTTCTTGTTTAAAACTACAACTATTATTGTGAGATTTCTGTCAATATACCAGCGAGGTGGGGTGGTTTTCTTTTCTTCTTGAAAGAAAATCTATTTTAGCGATTTACATTTTAGTTTAGTTAATATTGTATATTATTACATTATTTATATATTAATTTATAATATTATTATTTGTTTAATATGAACAATGTAGCTGACTTTAACGACAGCTTTTTCTCTTGCTCTTCTTCTGATAGTTTTGCTAGTGCGGACAGTGACTCTTCCTTTCCGCTCACTTTACATAGTAAACTCTCATCTCTTTTCTCTACTGATCCTAAAAATCTGCATATAGCGCACATAAATGCCCAGAGTGTTCCTGGTCACTGTTTTGATCTTCTGGCATCCTTTAGCAGTGCCCACCATGATGCCCTATTGATCTCGGAATCTTATCTGAAGCTTCTCTCTACGCAATTTACACTTCCTGGCTTCGTCTTGATCCGCAACGATAGGACTAGTAAAGGTGGAGGAGGTGTAGCTATGTACTTACGCGCTGACCTACCCTACAAGGTAGTCAGCTCATCTCCTTCTCTGTACTCTGAGTCGGCTGAATACTTGTTTCTTGAAATTTCTGTACATCACACAAAAGTCTTGCTTGCAGTGCTGTACAGCCCTAACCTTCACATTGACTACTTTGATTCTCTTGACTGCACTCTCAGTAATCTTTGCCCTTTGTATGAACACGTTATTTTGATGGGCGATTTTAACACTTGCCTGATTAAAAATGACACTCGCTCTCATAAACTCCTTTCGCTCCTATCTTCTTTTAATCTTCAAGTCTTGCCACTTTCTGCAACTCACTATTCCCCTAACTGTACACCCTCTTTACTAGATCTTATGATTGTTTCTTCTCCTAGTAATGTCTCTTATCATGGTCAACTCACTGCCAACTTTTCTTACCACGACCTTATTTACCTGTCGTACCGTATCCGTGTTCCCAAGCGTAAGTCTCAGTTCCTGTATCTCCGTAATTATAGGGGCATGGACCTGGAGGCGTTGCAGCGTGATGCCGGGGATGTCGACTGGTCTCGGCTGGTTGAGATCAATGACATCGATGGAAAGGTGAATTCCTTTAACTCAACTGTTCTCGACTTGTATGACAAACATGCCCCTATTCGACGTGTCAAGGTAAAATATAACCCTGCTCCTTGGATAACACAGGAAATTAAAGAACTTATGGCCTACAGGGATAAAGCTAAGAGGAGATATAAGCGCAGACCCTCAGAGCTGAATCTCAATTATTACAAATCGCTACGTAATCGCTGCAGGCGTCTGTGTCAAGATGCTAAGATACGCTATTTCCAGGAACAAGTCGATAACCGCAGTTCCTCCGATATTTGGAAATTTCTTAAGTCTGTTGGCATAGGCAAATCATCTACCAGCCAGTGTAAGGATGTGAACCTTAACGATCTAAATAAGCATTTCTCTCACCTTCCCTTTTCTCTTGATCCTTGTGTCAAAGCTGCGACATTAGAGAGTCTTGCTAGTTTGCCTTTGCTTCATTGTTCTCATTTTAACCTTAAAGATGTTACTGAGGTTGACGTTAGGAAATCTGTTCTCGCTATTACTTCTTCTGCAGTTGGTAATGATAAGTTGTGTTCCAGAATGATAACTCTCATCCTTCCCTCATTACTTCCTATTCTCACTCATATATTTAATCACTCATTTACCTCTTGCTCCTTTCCGTCAGTCTGGAAACAGGCGCACATTATACCGCTGCCTAAAACGAACAATCCTTCATTATTAACTCACTTTAGACCTATTTCTATTCTTCCATTTCTCTCTAAAATTTTTGAGCACATAGTTCATAGACAACTATCTTCTTTCTTGGCGTCGAACTCGATAATATCTCCCTTCCAATCCGGTTTTCGCGCAGGTCACAGTACGGTTACTGCGCCTTTAAAAGTGACTGATGGTATCCGCTGGGCTATGGAGAATAAGTCCCTTACTGTCCTTGTGCTACTTGACTTTAGCAGTGCCTTCAACTCGGTAGATTTCGACATCTTATTAGGAATTCTTAAAGCTATTAATTTCTCTTCTTCTGCGTTAGACTGATTCAATTCGTATCTTCGGGGACGCTCTCAGTGTCCGCCTTGAAGAATCCTTCTCTGATTGGTGTAGCCTCACTGAGGGTGTTCCTCAGGGTAGCGTTCTCTCTCCTCTTCTATTTTCCATTTTTATTAACTTTGTTACAAGAGTCATCTCTTCCAGTTTCCATCTATACGCACATGACTTGCAGCTTTATCGACATTTTACTGTAGCCGATGCGGATGCTGCTATCGCCGCTGTGAATCATGACCTGGCTTGTATCAGCGCCTGGGCCAAGTCATTTGGCTTACAGATCAACCCAAATAAATCTCAGGCCATGATCATAGGCAGCAGGTTTGTGCGTACTGCGGCTGTTGTCTCGTCCCTGTCACCTTTATATCTCGATGGTGTTCTTATCTCCATTCGCTTAAATGCCTTCAGGGTCTATTGCCTTTAAAAACAAAAATCTCTTTAGCCCAAACTCTTATTCAGCCGATTATAGACTATGCCGATGCCTGCTACCTGGATGCTACTGAGGAGCTACTAAGCAAGCTTGAGCGTCTGCAAAACTTAGGTATCCGGTTTGTTTTTGGTCTGCGTAAGTATGACCATGTCTCTCACCTTCGCAAGGAGCTCAAGTGGCTCCCAATCCGACTTCGCAGGAATACTCGGATTCTTTGTCTCCTTTTCAACATTCTACACAACCCGTCTTATCCCTCCTACCTGCGTGAGCGTATTTCTTACGCTCGCCCTGGTGACGCGCCGTGCAGATCTCACCTTAGATCCCTCCTCAAAACCCATCCTCATAAATCCAGTTACTATTCCTACTCTTTCTCTGTCCATGCAGTAAGATTGTGGAACACGCTTCCGCCTAGCATTCGAGACTTGAAGTCAATTTCTCTCTTCAAAAATCGTGTTAAAGAGCACTACCTTTCCTCTCTATTATAATATTTTTTTATATATTTATGTAAGTATATATATATATTTACAATATATGTGTAGGTTTATTTGATACCTTAGTATAGGACATCTCGTATTCTTTTTTCTGTTTCTTACACACTTTTGTCTACATTTCTTTCTCACTTCTCCTATCGCAGGTCTGCTGGTAGAAATTTCTTAAGAAATAAGCAGTTCCTTTGTACTGTATTTATAATTATGTTTATTGTTACTGTGTCTCGGTGTGTACATAAATGATTAAATAAATAAATAAATAAATATAGTAATCTATTTTACCTACTTATTTATTTTTTAATAAAACGTTGCCCGACTAGGAACTACTACAACTCCTGTATCGCGGATGCATTTACAAACATGAAAGCTCACATACACAAGACACCCAGACACGGAACAACTATAATAATAATAAAAATAATTAGTTAATCTGGGGCCCGGCTGTCAAGTAGACTGACAGAAAGTTTTTTCTCGTAATAATTTTTTATCAATATAACAAAAAATAAACCAACAAAATGTGTAACAACAATAAAAAACGCAGAAAACGAAGACCAAACAATAAACCAATATTAAATAACGAAAAACAGTTTTACATCAACGAAATGGCGATGAATAAACGGACCAAATAACGGACGAACGTTATGCTGACAAGAAGCCGGGCACGAAAACATAACACACACCCAACATCTTCGGGACCATCGCTCAGCTCCGCCTCGCAGCTGCCGGGACCTGCGCCAGCCGTGAGTCCAGTGATTCCGGCAGCTGCAGTTGCGTCGAGCTCGAGCGAAGAATACACTACTCCGCCGACGACACCATCACCTTTGCGTCGACGGGGAAGAGGCCGACCACCAGCCAGCTTGGAACCTCGAGGCCCGCCGGCCTCTGATAGGGTTCCCGCTGCCGGTGGAAGTGTGCAGCGCATGCGATGGACGCAAACCATTAACGAAAACGTCATACGCTCATACTTTGGGTCTACATAGGGGGGAAGTAACCTGACTGCGTACCGTGGTCGGATGCTCTCTCTGTTTCAGGTGCTTGAGCCAGCTGTCAACGTTTCGGCCCAACGACTGTCGGATCAGGTGCGGGTCATCCAGCGTAACCGTATGCTGGATGACGTCGTACTTGATAGACTACGCCTCGAATCACGGAGTAACCGTTTCTCACCTGTTTCGCCACCGGCCGCGGTGTAACTGCAACCCAGTGCTTCACCGCAACCCGACCACGTTGGTGAGGATGATGATGACGCGGCTATATCCGTGAGTACTCAATGCAATCAACGATTGAGGAGCGCTTTGGCGGATGCATTCCGGGAGTACCGCTCCACACCGCCTTTGCTTAGACCTCGTCTACCTCGTTTGCCCATGCATAAGGAAAATAAGGCGCTGGTGTGTGCTCTAGATTCGCAGCTATCAAATTTTTTGATAGCAGCAAAGACCTTGCCGATACCCACTCAATCTTATACTGCGCAGCTGCAGCGGCATGTCGTGTAGCTCACGTCAAGTTCACCAATTGTGACAGAGCTACACGACCCGCTGTACACTCGATAATGTACTGCGTAGCTGTAGCGGCATGTCGTGTAGCTCACGTCAAATTCCCTGATGATAGACGACCGAAACCAGCCGTGCCAGCTTGGCAGCGCAGGTACGAATGTCATATTGGTGGGGCCAGAGCACTCATCAGAAAACTAATCTGCTTCAGGGAGGGCAACACTCGTCAAAGAGCATGCTCACAAAGCGCATGTGAGGCAGGCGTTTTCGGAAACTGATGTCAGCTCCCGAGACTATATGCCCCGTGACACAGAGCGCATCGACTTCCGGAAGCAGAAGCTATAAGCGGCGTGTGGAGCGACACACCCAGAATCGCACATTCCGGAGTAATGAAAGGTGGTGTACAGAGCTTGGGAGCGACCAGAACAGGGTGTGACTGACACGCGTCTGCCGGATGATGACCCCATATTTGCATTCTGATGCAACATCTGGTCGGTGCCTGTCAGTCACACCGAAGGTGACTGGACTCGAAAGATCGAGCGAGTGTGCGATCCAATAACAGAAATGGGGGCAATCACTATCAGCCCCCAAGATGTAACTCGTGCAGTTCGTCCGTTGCCTAATTGGAAATCTCCAAGGCCACTTTATCCAAAAATTGTGCAGCCCGTCCGATTGCACCCTTTTTGGATAAAGTAGCTACAAAGGTCGCACGCTCGCTTGGCATCTCAATACCAGGCAGCGTTGGAGTTTGGTTTGCTGCCCTAGTTTCTTACAACAGGAGTTACCCACCTGCTCCACAAATCAGGTAGTACTGCGGAAACCAAAAATTATAGGCCGATCACGAGCTTACCTACGGTCTATAAGGTTCTTACATCCATTTTGAGAGCTAAGATTAACACACATAAAGATATTAACTGTATCATGTCTGCCTCTCAAAATGGATGTAGGAATGAGTCCCGCGGTACTAAGGAGCTTCTCCTCATAGATTCATATCTATAATGGTCATCCATTAGCCAACAGGTTCGGCGTTCCCGAAAGGATCTGTCGACATGTTGTATAGACTATAAGACGGCCTATGACTCAGTTCCTCATACATGACTCATAAGGGTGCTAGAATTGTATAAAGTTGACGCAACGCTATACACCTTCCTGATGTCGCGTATGAGGCAATGGAGGACGGTCCTTCGCTATCCAGGATGACGACAAATCCAGAGGAATAGCAAACCGGTAAAGAAACTTTTAGCCCCCAACAATTTGCAACTGATAAAGCTACTGAAGGTAAGTAAACCATCAGTAGTGCCACCAGGATGGAGTTTGTTGTGGACAAATGTGCAGTCATGCATGTAAAGCAAGGGGAGATTGTGGAATTCGTGGGAAATCAACTCTCGTATTCCATAAACCTGAGATCCCTCTCTCCAACCGAAACCTATAAATAGTCGGAAGCGTTAGGTATCAATGCCACTGTCATGAAGCAATCGTTGAAGGAGCGCTTCTTTGGCCACCTGAACAACGTATTTAATAGCCTTCTTTCAGGCGGAAACAAGGTGCGTGCCTTCAACGGTTGCGTCATGCCGTTATTGATGTACTCTATCGACGTACAAAAATGGACTCAAACAAAACCTGACGCCTTGGATAGGCGGGTCTGTACACTACTAACTGCATACCGTATGCATATCCCACGTTCGTCAGTGACGAGACGGTATATCCCGCGCAAGTGTGGAGGCCGAGGCTTTTTAAATGCTAAGACCCTTCACAACCGTGAGGTAGGCAGTCTAAGGGAAAATTTCCTAACTGCTGACTTGGGTATGCATTGAGATGTAGTGGCGGTGGACGAGGGCCTGACCCCACTCTCCTTGGCTAACGAGAACTGGTGCAAACCTCTAGTGCTTGACCCTAACGAACGCAGGGAAGTATGACAGAGTAAGAAACTTCACAGACGCTTTTTCCGGGCCCTACATGGGCTTCATGTAGATCAACTAGCGTCCGTAGCCTAGCTGCGTGTCGGTGACCTCTTTTGGAAAACCGAAGGTTTTGTCTGTGCAACTATGGACGAAGTTATCATGACGAATAACTACAGGCGATTTATTGTGAAGGATGGCAAGGTTGACATATATCGGGCATGTCATCGTCCAGGAGAATCAATCAGCCACATAATCTCTGGTTTTTCTCGTCTAGCTAAAGGTGAGTACTTGCATAGGTACAACCTTGTAGCCAGGGTTATCCATCAGCAACTTACTCTGAAATACTCTCTTGTGGAATCGGAAGTGCGGTTTTACAGGTATGTGCCCGACCCAGTTCTCGATAATGGTCATATTTCATTATACTGGGATCGGTCCATCACCACTGAAAGAACTATTGTAGCTAATAAGCCTGATATAGTGGTGGTGGACCGAATCAAGAGGCGTGCAATGATTGTTGACATTACCGTCCCACATGAGAACCTTGTGAAAGCCGAGAAAGATAAACAAATCAAGTATATTGACTTCGCTCGCGAGGTTGTCGACATGTGGGATGTGGACTCAGCGATCATTGTACCGATAGTCGTGTCAGCCAATGGCTTAATAGCCACGAGCCTTGACTAACTCCTCAGGAGGCTCTCGTTAGGCGGCTGGATCAAGGGCTTGATTCAGAAAGCAGTACTTCTGGACGCGGCTCGCATTGTTAGGTGGTTCCTCTCTTTGGAGCCCTGACCCCGGTAGCTTGGACCCTGTTCCTGATACCGGTGGGATACTATTTTTATACTTTTAAATGTTTTTTTTATCCTTTTTATTTAAATATTTAAAAATATAAATAATATAATAATAATATTAATAATTCAATTATTTATTCGAGCAACACAACTCATAGTATTATATTTATCATATTATTATATCTTTTAGTAAACTAAATTATATACAAATAATTAAATTACCCTAATAAAAACATGGCACATCGTTACTATGCTGCAAGTCCAGCAGAAATCTTGCAGCACCGGTTAACGATCGCGCAATCCAGTCGACCAGAGATCATTTTTAGGATGCTGTTGGTGCCGCCCCGCACCCTGCGTACCAGGGATCCGAATCTCTTACGCATTACTGTATAAAAGCAATCTACGCAGGCTTCTGCAAATATCCCTGAAGCACTACAGAAATGTGGCAACCCCATCAGCACTCTAAACGCATTATTATATTGGACTCGGAGGGCGCTGTATGCCTTTAGTGTAAAATGATCCCACAGGCTATACGCGTAGAATGAAGTACAATATGCACGGAATAATGCGATTTTGACTTCACTCGAACAGCGTGCAAACCTGCGAGCTGTCATGTTAGCTCGTACAGACAGCGCCCTTCGCTCCCGTTCGATGTCATTATCATCCCTGAGGTCGGCAGTCAGATCGTGCCCTAGATACTTAAATTGATTTACTCTCTGTAGAGGAACATCGTTCAGTTTAATGGTCGGCATCTCAATAGGTACACTACTGCTGCCGGCCTCAAAGACCATAACTTCACTCTTTTTCACATTATACACAAGTCCATGTTGTAATGCATATCTTTCGCAAATCCGTAACAGCTTGCTGAGGCCACAGGGCGACGCACTCAGCAGCACCATGTCATCCGCATAGTTTATATTATTTAAGCACACTCCATCTACATTGCAACCTACCATGGTGCTGCTGAGCTCCTCAATCAGCTCATTCACATACAGGTCCATGATGTCCATTTTGTTGTAATATTTGTTCCGTGCAGGAATCCAACCCGCGCCACGTAACGCAGCTGCCAAGCTCAACCACTGCACCAACCGTGCCGTCAATTGTACGACAGAAGCTCTACTTTGTTTCCACGTATTCATTTACATGTAAATTTTCCTCGAAACTTTGTAAAGTATGCCTATTCTGTCACTCTGACGGCTAAAGCTCGCATAATTAACATTAAATAGAATAAACGCAATGGGACTTTGGTTTTAAACTAATTGTTGCTCACCCGCCCCTGTGTCGGTTACAATTTCATGCTCTTTTAATTATGGAACCCTATTTTTGTTGTCACTGCACAGATTGGGGTCGGATCACGGTTTCCATTTTGTAATTAGGTTTTGTTAGGTTGGTATTATGATTATTCAGTTGATCTATTTCGCTAAATTAAATTCTCTTTAAAATAGCTGAAAGTGAAATCAAAGACCGGTTACCGGTTAAAGAATACTGTTATAAATAATGTACTCGTATTTACTTCGGTTTCCTTTTCAAATAAGTGTGATTTGAAGATCGAGGCAATCCATTTATCTAATATGGATTCTCCTTAGATAAAAATGTGATCAACCAAGGACACATGAAACTGTCAGTGCCGAATTAACCCTGAAACGATCGACTCAGTCAAATATTCCACTCTAATCCTATATGTTTACATCAACTCATAAATATTTAGATGATTTATACCAAGCCACTCCACCTAATTTATCAGCGCATGACGTCACAGAAAGCAAAAAGATGCCGCCATCCTATATAAAGTAAAAAGTTTCGCTCACCTACTCCTCGGCTAGATAATTAAATTCTTCGAACATTAATCTTTGTTAGGCCTTTTTACACGTAAAACTTTTGCGATGATGTATTTTTGTTAGCCTTAAGTACTTAGTGTTGGAATGGGATCCGAGACGTGTTTAGATTTCGATTAGGGAAAGTTGGAATTGTATGCCTAATGAAATTTAGATTTCGAGAACGAACGATCTGCTGAAATGCTTTATTTGTAGGTCGGACGAGGTACTTATGTGTTTTCAGTGAATTTTCAGTGTACTTGCTGAAATGTTAGTAACGTGTTATTATGTTAAAGTTGTAGACAATGAAAGTATGATTTCTTCTCGAACAAAGCTCTGCAAACGTACTAAAAGTACCAGGATGCCAGATGATAGAAGAGCAATAAGCTAGGCTGTGTGAAAACGAATGCTAGCGGGCCCCGACTGATGAGTTAACCCAGTGGACGATACGCCGCTGCCGCATTGTCCAAGGTCAGAACAGGTCGAAAATATTTTATTTTAGTCGCACCGTGCCGTTCGTATAGTAACTGGGTACCTCCATTTTCTTTCTAGGAGGAAAACGAACCTAAAACCGTATGATGTAAAACAACATTCTTACAAATAAATAAATCCTAATTTGTTTGTTTACTGAGTTTGTTTGTTTCGGTGTTTCTTCTCCGAGTAGTCAGCTAGGAAACACCAGCCTCATCTATATTAAAATAATAAAAGCATTGACGTGTAAAAGTGTTCCTTGTAACCTATTTACTGAATAAACATCATTTATCATTATCATTTAATTCTAACGAAGTTACCTCATCTAGATTATTTTTCATTTTTTTTTTTACCATTGATAGACTCATCTTTGACCACTATCTCACCTGATGGCAAGTGATGATGTAACCTATTCACTCTTTCCTTAAAGACAGACAACCTGGGGTGTTGTAGCTATCAGAAAACACAGACTCCGGCGGGGCATTCCACTCCTTAGCTGTACGCACAATGAGTGTTACCCAGGGGGGTTAGACAAAATACTTTCTGTTAACGTTAACGCTAACGCTTCGTGCAAAATGTATGGCAACGACGTTTTGCACGAAGCGTTAGACAGATAACTGTCACGTGACTCACGCCCAGTAATGACTTTGCCATACATTTTGCACGAAGCGATAGCGTTAACGTTAACAGAAAAGCATTTTGTCTAAAGGCTCAGGGAATTTCACTCCTTAGCAGTACGCACAATGAATGTGTTTCCAAAACGTTTTGGATTTGTGCTTTTGTATGCATGCACGGTTTTTTTTTTTTTGGAGGGTGGGCGGGTCAGACTCTTACTGACTAAAACCCACCCCTGTTCCTCCCTGCCCTGAATGCCCAGGGGTTGACGTCAACAGGCTTGTCCCTTAACCCACATAATAAAGGCAAAATGTAGGTGAACTTTTATACAATTCTGTGTGTATAGGTTTAAATGATGGCAAGATATGGTTAGAAAAGCCAGCGCAGCATCACAACCCCTGCCAGGGTTGTGGGTATGTTTGAAAGAGTCACCGCGGCCCCTAGCACAGGCTGAAGGAATACGGGAGGGTTATAGTCAGTAAGAGACTGCCACGCCATCCCGTTTCATCCAGATCAGAAGAAGTTATATGATGATTTCCCACCCAGAAAAAAGAGCAACACAACCTGGTTTTTAAAACTCCAGTCTTAGGGCCAATTTCACCATTCGCTATAAAACTAAGTTTAAGTGAACTAGGCTTAGCGTAATCTTATTTTACCATACAATTACCATCAAAAAGATTATAGTGAGTTAACCTTCAAATATAGACAAAATTATGCAGTCGCGAACTTGATTTAGAATTTTAAAAGGAGAACAATTCCGTCACATATAAGTCAGCGCACGCAACTGAAGCTCTCAAAAGGATTTCTTTTTTCCCGTTTTTACCACATTTTTCATTCATGCTCCGCTCCTGTTGGTCGCAGCGTGATGTTATATAGCCTATAGTCTTCCTCGACAAATGGACTATTCAACACAAAATAATGTTTCAATTCGATCCAGTAGTTTCTGAGATTAGCACGTTCAACCAAACAAACTCTCTTCAGCTTTATGACAGCGGCTAAACGCGTTTAAGCGAGTTCAAACGTCGAAAACTAGGCGTTTAGAGTTGGTGAAATTGGCCCTTAGAAGACTGGAGTTTTTAAGACAAAAAGCCTTCTTCCATTCTTGTAGCTGATATACCAAGAATTTTAAAATTAACATTTTTTTGGATGTCTCTTTATTGCGTAAGTATTTTTTGGAATCGCTTCTAACATTCCTTAGTATTGAGTCTTCGCTTTTGTTAACTCAGACATTACTGATGTTGGAATTGTCTTTGGTAATGGTTCTATTGCTATTGTGTAAATGTTATCTTTTCCGCTAATTTAGTTTGAGCACAATTTTTGATCTGTTTGATACAGTGGTAAAATAAAGTTCCAGAGATAAGTATACGATTAAGTTTAATTTCGAAACGAGTTTATTGTATCCTTGGGTGTAAAATTTGTTAGTAAAATATTGAGTTGGCTACAAACTAATGTTATTTTTTATAGTTTTATTAAAACTTCATGCACCACAAATGTACAAAGGCGGACTTAATGCCTTAGGCATTCTCTACCAGTCAACCAAGGGTGGTGGAGAGATAACATGGCAGGTGCATAAACTGAACAAAAATAATACTAAGATGAAAATAGTTACGAAAGTATAAATATATAGTTAAAATAAACATTCATATATATTATAAAAAACCTACATACTTATATAAAAATAATATATATAAAGTTAAGTAAAAAAGTAAGCAAGAAGTAAGTAAGTGTGTAAGTGTAGTAGAGTGTATGATTGTCTTCTTCTTCTTTATCGTCACACTCTTGGCAAAGTGATCGTAGTCGTCACATTAGGAGCGGTGGCAAGCTTCGCAATCCATCACCATTAGCTCCCGTACTGGTAGTCCTTCTTGTAAATTCCTGGAGTAGACTTTTGAGTGCAGTTCTGACTTGGTGGGTCAAACGCATTGCTGACTTGCTGCGCGCTCTTGTGCATTCAACTTTACCTTGCACTACAAGTCGCTCCACAGATGTGTCTTCTCAACGTGTAATACGTTCAAAGAAAGTAAGAATACGACATTGTACTATGGAAGAAAGTCGCTGTTTAATACCGTGTTTTTGGAGAATTAAGACGTTGAATCGGAACTGTGTCCAGGTAATTACAAGCATTCTTCTCCAGGACCATTTCTGAAGTGTCTGTCTTCTTTCTTTCTCTGATTTATCTACTTATCCTCTAAACCTTTAGACTCATTAATGAAAATTTTCAGAACAGTACTAAAGGATGCAATAGCTGTGGAGAATTATGTTTATTTAATCTTTTCAAAAATAATATTCATTTTGACAGCAAATAAACCATATCAGCGAAATAAAGTTAAAACAATAATTTATCTTAAGAATTTTTAAAAGTCTAGAATTTACAATATCAAAGCCAAGAAAACCTAACTCAATACAACGAAACAAGCAAAAATTCGTACGAAAAGAGTCGGTGGGAAATGGACAGCTATAAAAAGCATGAAAAATTGCTGTGCCTATAACCGGGCGATCAGAGAATTTTAAAAACTAACAAGTTGCCGAACAGAGGATGCTGTCGGTTCACGTTATTACTTTGACCTCGAATCGTTTGCTTATTGTGTAGACACAACAGGAGGGTATTTTTGCGGAAACTATGTTAAACTAGTTTCTGCCAACGGCTTCGGTTGCGCTGAAAAAGCACTTCCCCTATCATATTCATAAAAATCAGTCAATCTGCCTAACCTTTTCTCAACTATCTTGGGGTCGGCTTGCAGTCTTACCGGATGCAGCTGAATCCAGTATTTTACATGGACTTACTGGGTAATACAATACCCCTTGGTAAGACTGGTTGTCAGACTTTCAGGATTCTGACGACCCGTAACGACTGTCAAAGATCCATGATTGAAAGCCGCGACCAACTGCTTAACGTGCTTTCCAAGCCACGGAGGATTCTCGGTATGTAAAGATCACCCATCCGACCTGATGGATCGACCCGTACGGCTGTTGTTACTTCAGCCACGAGCTCTTCGTTATAAATTCTAGCTTATATTATGTTATTCTCATGTATAAGCTACATTAATTTCTGTAAAGTTTCATCAATATTCTGCAGTAGTTTTGAAAACGTGAAACAGCAACAAACGTTCATGCCTCCTCAGAAACTTTAATATTTATAATATTAGTAGGATCGGCAAGAAAGTATGTTTGTAGTGACTTTAGTTAAAGGCAATGTCGTCACAAAATAATGAAATCGTCATAAATAATAAAAACACTTAAACAAAGCGAAATTATGAAAAATTACTTGAAACCGTTGTGTAATGATTGTGTCAAAAACCCCTCGGGTTAAAAAATGTGTTGCCACCTGACGTTATGATGAAACGTCGGGTGGCAACACATTATTTTTTCCACCTGGTTGGTTAACTTTTATAGTGTCCATCCATCACTAGAAGATTCACTAAAGCAGTTCAGTAGAGTTCAAGTCGTGGAAAAATTAAAAACATGTGGATTTACACCAATTTTGCACTAACCTTTGTTCCTCGAATTTGTGCGCGTAGGCAAGCCACCGCCTCGCATTCCAAGATGACGTAGGCGACTGATTTCTCAGATCCATAGCAGCCACTGCAGAGTAGGCTGTCAATTTCAGATTATTGAATAGGTCTCATAAAATGCACCCGACAATAACACGAAGGTACGCCATCCTTGAGTCTACGCCTTGCGACAAAATCTTTCAGTCAATATAACATTCAGTAGTAGTATCCCACCAGTACTTTATTAAAAAATTTTGCTTCCCAATATTTACGGCAAAAATAACAAAAATAGGGTGGTTGACTACTTTTTTAACCGAATTCCAAAAAGAGGAGGTTCTCAATTCGTCTGTATGTTTTTTTTTTGTATGTATGTTACCCGATTTCTCCGTCAGTTGTGAACCAATTTTCAAAATTATTTTTTCATCTGAAAGAATATACTCCCGAGGTGGTCCCATATAAATTTTATCGAAATTGCTTCAGCGCTTTTTGAGAAACTGAACAAAAACGGAAAATACGTGTACCTCGATGACGTTTTGGTGTTCTCCAAATGTTTAAATTCCACGTTCCATTATATTGGGGTTTTTAGTTCTGGGGTATAACAACTAAAAAGTGAAAAATAAAAAACTTTTTTACAAAATAAAACAACCGACTTCCAAAAAAAAAATACACTAAGAATTTATAAATAACTTTAATTTCGGAAGTCGGTGTCAAATAACGAAGAAGTAAAAATACAAACACCGACTTCCGAAATTAAAGTTATTTATTTTTTGCATCAAAAAGTAGCTACAACTAAAATCGAAAATAGAAAGAATTTTTCAAATACGTTCAAAATTAAATGAGTTAAAAACCTTTAAAATCTGGTGGAAGGAGAAACTTTCAAGTAACAGAAAAGGAATGCACACACTGACGTATAACAACACCGCCATTAGGTTACGCGCGTATAAAAAGATAACAAGATGGCCACCATGCCCCCCACTCTTCCATAAACCAATTTTGAAATGCTAATTGCTTCTTCATTTAATTTTTAGTGTTATTTGTTGTTTCATAATGTAAAAAAAATAGTCAGAATACCCTATTCTTAGAACCCAGTGTGCCCCAACCCAACGAGAAACGCCTACTACAGCAAGTCACGCGGTTCAATTTTGTGAAACGTCGATACTGGGCATAAAGAATCAGGCCAAAGAAACAGTAGGTGGCCATTGTATCAGCCATAGACACTCAAAATTTTGCAGATAATCAAATTGTATGAGCCATAAGACGAAAACATAAAAGGTTTAAGAAAGGTCATGGAAAACTGTTTATTAAATGATGTCTTAATTTTTTTGAAGATTATGTTAGTTTATTTGTATTCGCTTGTAAATGCTATGCGAGATATTTGCATACTGATTTCGATGGAACGATAGTCTACAACATTTTGATAAAGTTTATTATTATTGTATTATTTTCTGTTTTTGGTATACAATAAACTATTACTCTATTCTATTCTATTCTATTCTATTCTATTCTATTCTATTCTATTCTATTCTATTCTATTCTATTACAGCATTGCAGGATTGTTCGAAAGAATTACCGCGGTCCTGGAATGCAAAGGACACATGAAGGAACACGGGTTGGCTTTAGACAGTAAGAGTTCGACACTCACTCCCGCTCCAGCTAGAGCGGGAGTGGTCATCTGTTGTTTTCAGGAAGTTCAGGGGCTTGTTACGTGACTGCGGGCCCAAACGGAGCCCTATTGTTGTCACTCACGTGTCCGTCTGTCCGTTTGTCTGTCTATCCATCCGTCGTCTGTCACAAAATTTTGTTACGAATTTTTTAACTTCCTATTGACTTCGGAACATGAAATTTTTTATTTTGTTTTATTTTTTATTGTTGATAGCCACGCATTTGACCACTATCTCACTTTATGGTAAGCGATGATGAGGTCGAAGATGGAGCACGCTTGCCTAGAAGTAACCTGTTCACTCTTGACTTAAAGACTCCCAGGTTGTAGCTATCAGGAAACATAGACTCCGGTAGGGAATTCCACTCCCTAACTGTACGCACAATGAATGTTTTCTCAAAACGCTTTGGTGATAATGTTTATTAATACGTATACTTTACTAACAAATACCAATATTTGGTACGTAACCCTTGTGCGAAATCCAACACGCACACGGCCAGTTTTTTTTTGTTTATTTGATAAAAGAATAGTACGTGTCCAATATTTTTTGGTAATCTACGGACTTATTTAATTTTTTTATGAAACTACCTTTTTACTCTTGGTTTCTCGTTGATAGTTAGGTTAGGAAAATGCAGATCAGTCCCGAGTTGGAAATAAGAACCAACTTCTTATTGTTTTGTTAGAGCTTGCTTGCACCTCTCCCTTCTTCTTTTCGAGTCGCGTTGACTCAAATTTTGTCCGACCAGTAGATTGCCACCTGCACGTGTTTTTTAATAGACATCTATTTCAGAGCGCCTTAATATTAACCGTTATATGTTAAAAGTTATTTTGAGGAGCTCGTGGTTAAAGTAATAACAGCCGCACGGGTCCATCCATCAGGTTTAGTTACGCTTGCCGGGGTTGGTCCATGGAAGGGTGACCGTCTTTACATACCGAGACTCATACGTGCCTCGGTAAGCACGTTAAGCCGTTGGTCCCGGCTGTCAATCTTGGATCTTTGACAGTCATTACAGGTCGTCAGAAGCCCGAAATCCAGCGAATCCAGCTAAGGATGGGTGTCAAACTTCCCCCCAGTGGTTATCAATGGTTGTCAGATGCCCCTTGGTAAGCCAAGGAGCATCGTACTACCAAGTTACTGGGTTGTGGAGGTCAAATAGGCAGTCGCTCCATGTAAAATACTGGTATTCAACTGCATCCGGTTTGACTGGAAGCCGACCAAGATAGTTGGGAAAAAACTAGGCAGACATTTAACTGACCTATTTATCAAAGTTATCTAAATAATAGTGTGTCAATTCAATGGAGTGAAACACACTATCCATATATTATAGACCTGAGAAAATAGTAATAACTATAATCGATGTTCAAAGAAATTTATAGTACCTAATTACTCAAGGTGGGAGCGTCGCCAACTAGAGATTAAGGCCCCAGACAGGGTGAGGAGCTTCACGGGTGCTAAGGTGGGCGCGATCAATAAAACATATGGAACCGTCGTTTGTGTCCATACTGAAGTGACTAAAATAATACACACACTATATATGCTCCAAAAATTGAATATTTTCAAAAAAGCCGACTGTAAAAAACAACTAAAGAATTCCAAACAGTCACTTTTCAAGCAATCTGATGCAGTAAGTGGCAGTTATTATAGTTCAGTTATTGATTTCATGTTACCAACTGCTTCAGATTGCTTGAAAAGTGACTTTTTTAGAACATTTTAGTGAGTTAAATTTTTGGAATCACCTCCTTGAAACCTGTCTGGTTGTCGCCATAAATATATTTTGATTACTGTCCTGTGTTTAGTAGCACTTGCAAGATTAAAACGAATCAATTGACATAAGATGAAGACAAATATAAGCTGATAAACACATTACACTCCCTTGACCGCGCAGTCGGGTAAAAAGCCACCATCCTTAACACCTGTCGCATCAATTGAAAATTCCTGACTTCAACACTGACATCTACCTTTTCTATTTAATTTTTTATTATTTAAACACTTTACTATTTTTCCAGTTCTGTACTGGATAGTAAAAAACGCTTATTTTCTCTTCACAATAATACTTAATGCTCAATAGGCAAAGATCCCAGAGCCGCCAGACATTATTTATATTCTGATTAACGAAAACTGACAGATTGATATGTTACGTATCCTTCAAAATCACGGCAAACTTTCATTTTTGGTATTTACACCTTAAATAAACTACGCCCAAATTTCAGCTTTGTAGATACATTCTCACTCGTGGTGGAAACTAGCTCTTAGACTGTTATAATTAGTAATTAGGCGTTGAAATATTTTTTAATTGTTAAATAATAAAACATAAACATGAGTACTTAGATTAAAAAAAAAAGTGAATAATGTCCCCGCGCGCGTCACGTGTTCACGGCATCTGTCAGTCCCCGTTGACAGGCGGCCATCGTGTAACTACAGACTTTGTCAGTTTTCGGGTATATGAACCTTGTCACAGGTCTAAAGGCCTTGGGTAATAGTGACAATAGCGGTTTAAAACGCGTGAATCGGGTTTTTGGCAATTTTTTGGCAAGGCAAACTAGCGGCACACATGTGCGCTACCGGGGTTATGAGGTTTAAGAATACACGTGACGCGCGTGGGGTCTGAAATGTTAAGTAACACCGGTAAATTGGCTGTCGACCCAAGCTAGCAGGTATGCGTATGTTCATAGGACATACTTACTCTACTCAATTCCCATAACAAGCCAACAACAAACCATAACAGAACAAAATTGTTTATCTAAATATCAATAATGTCGGGTGGCTCTGGGATCCTCTATAAGGCTTTACAATTCAAGACTCAAGCGGGCACCTTGTGCGACGCGGTCTAGCGAGAGAACTATAATCCATTGCTTTACGTTAACTGAAATAGGGATGATTCCAGGAAAAACAATAAAAAATATTTAGTCCGTAAGTAGATTATCAAAAAATACTAGAAACGTATTTTTTGCATAATCAAATCAATGAAAAATTACAGAGATAAAACGCATCAAATTTCAGGAGTACCGGTTTGTGCTCACTTTTGAGTAAAGTGGTACAATTTTAACTCAAGTGTTTGAATTGATTAAAGTTCAGGAGTGAGGGCTTGTTACGTCGCTGCGTGGTAAAAACGTGGCTCTGTTACCTGCTCTGGGGGGTTAGACAAAATGCTTTTTTGCTAACGTAAACGCTAACGCTTCGTGCAAAATGTATGGCAACGACATTACTGGGCGTGAGTTACGTAACAGTTCTCTCCGCAGGTAATGCGTTGCCATACATATTGCACGAAGCGATAGCGTTAGCGCTATTATAAGAAAATATTTGGCTATAGGAGCTGTTGTCTCCTGTGTCCAACGTGCGTGGCACGGCATGACCTCACGCGAAATTTCAAAGCACTGCATTGCCTTAATTTTTGGTGTTTTACGTAACAAAAGAAAAAATACGTGTCCAATATTTTTTGGTTATTTAACTGACGGAGTGATTAAATTTTTTTAGTCATGAATCCAATTATAATTATTTAGAACCGTTATAGAACCCAATGGCTTGGCACGTGACGGTGGGAAGAGGCCAGACGGAATGACCATAATGCCTTGGAAGTTGGGTAGGCCTTTGCTGTGGGATGCAACATGTGTTGATACCCTTGCGCCATCCCATCTTCTTAGCACGTCGAGCTGTTCTGGGGCGGCTGCTGTATGTGTAGAAAATCTCAAACGGCGCAAATATAACAACCTTATTGGGAGTTAAATGTTTGAGTTATTTGGGGTTGAAACACTAGGACCATGGGGTCCGAGTGCTCATCTAGTTTTTCGGCATATCAGCAAGCTGTTAGTCGACTCATCACGCGACCAGACCGACTGGGCTTTTCTTTGGCCAAAGAATCAGCATTGCTATTCAAAGTGGCAATGCTGCTAGCGTTCTGGGCACTTTTTCCATTGACAGCGATGTGGATGAATTTTTTGATGTTCAATGAATTGTTTTCATACGCATTTGTACATGTTAGGTATTATTATTATTAGTTTGTATAATATTTTTTAAATAAATAAATAGACACAAAAACAACTTGAAAAAAACACTATGATAATAAAAACACAATTGAAATATTAAATAAATATTATAATTATTTAATTGATCAAGTTGTTGCTTAACTAAGCCATATTTGTTTCGGTTTATCGTTCTAATAGAATATTAAAATATTAGTATTATTATTTATTGCCTTGAGGAAACACGTCTAGCCTCTACTTCCCGCTACATCAACTCATGATGCACTATGGTCACTATTGAGATATAATTACAGTAGCAATGTAATATATACTCGAAGGTGGTCACCTAATCGCACACGCCACAGCTCTAGTCACCGCGCGTTTTACACGCGTGGTCAAGGCCTAGGCTATGTACGATCGGCGTTCGAGTTTCAAACGTTGTTACAGGTACCAATTATGTACTAAAGCAATTGGACTCGATTATCGCTAGTTTTCAACGATAAATGCTTTAATTTTTTTGCTACTTTAATTTGTCAATTGATAAGTGGAGTGTTTTTACAATTTTATTGATTTTATATTTGTAATGCTCAACTCTTCAAACTTCGAATGCACACCAGGTGAATGCACACCAGGTATGCAGATAATTGCCTAGGGGTTTAGGATAAATTCGAAAGAGTTACCTCGTTCAGGGCAGGGAGGAACAGGGGTGGGTTTTAGTCAGTAAGAGTCTGACACGCCCTCCCGCTCCACCCAGAGCGGGAGAAGTCATTAGATGATTTCCCACCCCACAAAAAAAAAGGTGTGGAGATAATAATTTTATTAAAATCTATTGTGTCTGCTAATTGGGCGTGCGACGGGTTCATGTATGATTGTGTGGTGGTTTTCTTGACGATTATTTTACTTCATAATGTTCTGATCTCTATGACGTGGATAGATATGATTTTGGCATTTTTTTAAACTTGTGCAGCGCGTTAGTTCAAATTGTAAGGACTCAATAGTGGTGATTAAAATTGCAGGTATCTAGAGAAAAAGAAAAAGAAAAGGTATCTAGAGACCTCAATATGCGTCAAGGGGAAACAGTAAATCGCATCGGTGCTAGCACTTTGGCTTTATGCTGACCTAGCGTAATACGGATTTACAATAGAAAACAAGGCTAGCTTATACTGGTTTATTTACCACCGACATGCTGCCACTAGAGTACTGTATCAGTGGACCTAGAAGTCCTACATATAAAGCTCTCCCTTCATTGAATTTTTAAGTACAATTTACCTTTTCTTTTTTTTTAGAAAGTACAATAAAATTGACCTAACCGTACACTCAAAAAGCAAGGCATTGCAAACCACCAAAAGCCTTCAAGAAAGTTTCGAGAAAAATAATAAAATAACATCCCAAGATGCAACCACAGCAATAAATCAGAAGTTAAACTTGTACACACAAGGGACTTTTGTTTTTTATTTCAGTGTTGTGAAACTGAACGGGGAACCGTTATTAAGTTGTTGTACAACGAACAGACACGTCACTGCCCATGGGTATCGTTACGCTGTAGTTTACAAACTAGGGGAATAGGGAGTGATAACTTATGGTGGATCGGAACCGCTTTCAACGTGTTTTAGGTTATGAATGCACGTTGTTCTAAACGATACAATAAGTACTAGTAATAAGAAAATTTTATTAAAACTTGTTTTTTTTTTTAAATTTTATTTCATACCTTCTTATTCATGTTCGCCATTGCTGAAGGTCCACAAAAGAGAGACAAAGTAGAAGAAAACGTTGCATCTAGCCCAAATGTCATGGGAAAAGGCCACGAAAATGGTTGTGCGACAGCAAAATTCGTTAATTTCGCTTGAAAACGGCGCGAAAGGACAAAATCTAATTTCTCTCAAAAATTTGCTAGTTCTAAATATGCTTTGAAAATACACCGAAATAAACAATAAAGACCCTTGTCATGAAAGTGCTCATGATAACAAAACTTACTAACACAAATTCAACTGTTCTACCATTTACTATCAGGGAGTTCCAGTCCTTACATCCCGGCGCCATCATCAGATCAGCTCGATGTCATCATAATATAGCATTGTCACCGGACTTACATACCGAATTAGGCCAAACTTCAGATCCATCGAAAACCAAGACGTAGTCGAAAAATTGTTGGAAAATTTTGAAACGGACAACTTACCTATGTTAAATAAAAAAATAAATAAAAAATAAAAAATCCTTTACTTTCTTGCTACACAGTAGAGATTGACAATTTGACAATGTACTCGTAAAAAAAAAACAGTGTGCATGTAAAATTAATTAGATTGTCTATTAGTCGATCCAACGTTACAAATCTTAGTATTTTGGTAGGTTACATTTGATAGTTAGGTATTTGTTGATAATAACTTTCGATACATGTACATAAATTAATTGCAGTAAATTGCTTTCATACTTCTAGCAATTGTCTTAGATTAGTAATAAGGGTGCATATTAAAAGTTTTAATAAATCATGATAATATTTCAAAATTCAATTTTCTTATAAGTTTTTTAATATAAAATCAATTAAATATAATCAACTGCAAGAACCCCTCATAACGGAAGGTAAAGGTCTCCTCCAAAAATGACCAATATTTTTAATCCTCTGCTGTTCGCATCCAGTGGCTATTTTTATAACTTTTTCTGCCCAGCGCGCATTTGGTCTGCCCCTTTTTCTTTGGCCCGATGCTCCTAACCATGATGTTGTCTTTGTGGTCCAGCGATTGTCAGTAAGTCAGGCTACATGTCCAGTAAGTAGTAGTAAGTTAAATAAATAATAATAATAAAAGTTTGTAAAAAACAAAATATGATAATCAAAATAATGTAGGGTCCCAAACTAAACTTAAACACGAAAACAGCGAGGATGTTTAAAGCCTCAACCCAAACTTGAAACAGATTAGTTTGCAAAACTAAAACTAGTTATTTACACTGTTAGTGTGTCTAAATGTCTATTTAATAGTGTCTACACTATTTATTACGGGATCCAAGTTTAATGGTGAATTCATGACGGTAGCAAATCACCTGCCTGTTTGAGGGATAATAATTTTGTTGTGTGTTTCAACTAAGTTCGCTATTTTGCTTGTGTACCTGGTAAAGGTCGGTATTGTTTTACACAGCAATTATTATTGTAACGTTAACACTGAAATGATTAGTTTAGTTCTAGGCTGTGTAGTTTCTGTTTCTGAGAATTTTAACTTACAACTATCACAACTTTAATAAATACATCTACTGAATAAAATACTTGATGGGCCTAAAATGGGTACCCTGCCCGAGTTTACTAAGGAGTCGGGGATTTCTGGGCCTGATTGTAATAAGTTGAGGTATGGTTCATCTAAAGGGTTATTTTTTCGTGACAGAGTTCATATTATTAAAAAAAAATACTTTTAACTGATGATTAATTATATTATAATAATTAAATCTATTATAATGAACGTATTATAGTTTAAACCAATTAAATATCTACATACTATAAATAAGTCTTGAAATCTATTCAAGTTTGTTAATCGATTATTGTATTTTTAGTCTGTGCTGCAGTCATGTCCAAACACTCAAAATTGGGTAGCCCGAGAAATTCAAATTGTCTCACTTTTTTTTTGCTATTTGCTGGTCGGTGTCAGGTTGTATGTTGGTCAAAATTTTAACGATTCGAAACGAGTGAGTGAGTGTCACTGTCTGTCAGTGTCATGGATTGACATCCTCCCAAGTTTTATTGATATTTTCCTCGACTCCTGCTTTTTTACTAGCTTTTGTTTAACTTGCAATGTATGTATGTAACTAAATTTATGTTTGTTGGGGTGGAATCTTGCAACTTAAATTAGACCCACTTCCCATTGTCCAATTTACTCCAATTTGATGTACTTATGTATCTTTGGTGACAAAACAATGATATGGTACCATGGAGCTGGTATGATGATGGAGACGGCAGATGGCCATGGGAACTTCTGAACTAAACCAGATAAACCCATCGAGTCTGGGCTTCATTGATTTGTCTTGAGGAGCACTTTATACCTAGACAATATCCAGGGTCTGATGATGAACCTGGAAGTTAGCCACGGCATCTCTGTGATAAAACAACATAACCCCACCGAGTTTGCGCTCGACTGATTTGTCTTGAGGAGCACTTTACACTTAGACGATATCCAGGGTCTGATGATGAAGCTGGAAGGTGGCCACGGCATCTCTGGGATAAAACAAGATAACCCCATCGAGTTTGAGGTTGACTGATTCGTCTTGAGGAGCACTTTACACCTAGTCGATATCCAGGGTCTGATGATGAAGCTGAAAGGTGGCCACGGCATCTCTGTGATAAAATAACATAATCCCACCGAGTTTGGGGTCGATTGCTTGGTCTTGAAGAGCACTTTACACCTAGACGATATCTAGGGTCTGATAATGAAGCTGAAAGGTGACCAGGGGATCTCTATGATAAAATAACATAACTCCACCGAGTTTGGGCTCGATTGATTCGTCTTTAGGAGCACTTTACATCACATCATAATATCCGTTGAATATTTTAAACTATCACGCCTACTCTAAAAATAAATTAGTGTTAAAAAATGTTTATAAAAACAAGCTTTTAACAGGGAAAATAAACTAAAAAATTGGAAATAAATTCTAGTATTTGGCGTGTAGGTACTTACCTATTTTCTAAAAACTTGAGGCGAGTATTGTAAACTTGAGTGAGTATACCTGTAACAGGTCTCAAGCACAAATAATCTAGGTAAGTACCTACACGCCAAATACTTACTAGAATTTATTTCCAACTTTTTAGTTCATTGTCCCTGACAAAAGCTTGTTTTTAACCGACTTCAAAAAAGAAGGAGGTTATCAATTCGGATGTTTGTATTTTTTTATGTATGTTCGAGCATAACTCCGTCATTTATTGACGGATTTACAAATTTTCAAAAGGGGTTTGTTTCGAAATGGTCTCATTTAAATTTCATATAGATCTGATGATGGGTTTCGGAGACAGACAATGGAACTCTTCAAAAATTGATAGCAAATCAGCCGCGTTTGCTGCTATCGTATGTCTATAAATTGTTAACACAGTTTAATGACGAAACACAACTGAAAAGTGAAAAATAAAAAACTTTTTTACAAAAAAATAGAACCGACTTCTAAAATAAGTGCAAAATAACTTTAATTTCGGTAGTCGGTGTCAAAAAACGAAAACACAAAACCAGGAACACCGACTTCCGAAATTAAAGTTATTTTGCACTTATTTTGGAAGTCGGTTCTATTTTTTAGTAAAAAAAGTTTTTTTTTTTTTAATTTTTACCATTAATTTATTTCTACGTACTTCTGATCTTGCTTCTTGTACGACCTTTACTACCATACCAAACACGGAGAACCCCGCTTATACTTTGAACTTGGACTTGTTATCTTGGATAAATGGTATAGATTGCTACGTAACCTCACTTTTACTAAATCTCTTTTAACTCAGCTCCCAGATTGCAAAAATCCGCAAAATTGTCAGTGATGGTTTGATAATAAATACTGACGCGTTAAAGTGGATTCAAAATGAATAGTTTACTACTAATGTTTTAGTCTTTTCTATTCTGTTAGTACAGTGTATACGTTTGAAGAAAGCTTAAGCTATACGTGAAGAATGCTATTGTAAATTACAACTACTAAGTATGATCCGAGAATTAAAATTAATTAAGATTTAATATTTAAGTACCGGCGCGGCGTGGATTAATTGTAACATAAGTACCTACGTAAGGCTCTGAAGCCATACGTATGCCGAGAGGAAAATATGTTATAGAAACTATATTCCCAAAATTAAAAAAAAATGTCAAGCACCAAAATATCGCCAAATCTAATTACAATCACGGCGATCAATTCAGGGCTAGCGTGCTTCCTCTACTTTATATCAATGTCAGTTTTCTTGTGGTGAAGGTTATCTCTGCGATCATCAACTTCTGTTCTAGTGGGTTCTTGTCCTTTGTAGAAATTCTTAATACCGTCTCAAAAACCGGATCTAAAGACTTTTTCTGTCTCCGAGGTTTAAATACTACATAAATGTCCATTCAAAGTCGTTCTCAGTCGATGACTTTCCGAAAGTAGTACTTTACTAAATAGAAAAGAAAAGAAAGAAGTTACTAAAATCTTACGTTTGTACCGATTTCGGGCCTGTGAGGCCGCGTCGTTATTTTAAATCGATGTAAATCCACCAAATCGCTTTTTTTTGACACTTTACCTTAAATGATGTGGTTGCAACAAAACTTGCAGCTAATGTGGAGTTGGGGAAAGGGTAAAACTAACAATCTGGATACCTGCCATAGCCTGACAGGCCCCAAGTTGGTACTTGAAGGTTTGAATCACAAAGCAGATTGCAATTATCCAATCACAATACTTGATTTTCTAAGCCACCATTGATATTAATGAACCTCTCTTGAGAATACGTTAAGAGGTATTGAGTATCGAGGACCTATTGTTGAAAATAAAAGAGAAATAGCAATTGTAATGTTTTTACCAAGAGTTGAGCTTTAAATCACTCATTGAGAAATTCTTAAGTGTAATTTTTAAAATACTTTAATCTCTTTATCAAACAGTTTTCAGTTATTATAGACAGTGATCCTGACCGGCCCTATTGTTTGTTTGTCCTGTCATGTCTTGATTCTTGCCCTGTTTCGACCAAACACAAAACTGTTTTATTTCTTGAGTGACGTCTTACGCAGCAAATAAACCCGGCCCTTATTTTTGATAGACGCGTCTCTCACCCTACGTCGACGTGCGTCGTGCCACTTGGAAATTTCTATATTCGTACATTTCGTGCGTGCTGATGTTACCAATCGATAAATGTTTCATTAGTTTACAAAACGCTACATATCAGGATAGCTGTATTTTTTGCTATTGAAATATTTCAATTTGTGACTACAGTATACGACGAGAATTTGTGTATTCTGTTTGATATAAGAGATATGTCGTGCACAGCAATAGTAAAAAACTAAGTTGATAACATTTAAAATTGCTTTGCAGAAAATTCGTCTGTATTAAATTTTTCAGCAGGTGTAGTGTGTACAGACTAGTTTCGAAAGACAGAAGATGACGCAGGTTACGAGAGGCCTAAGTTTGTCAGTATATTTTAAAAGGCAATTAAAAAAATTGGAGACGCATACCTAAAAATCTTAACAAAAATAACTTTTTTACAAAAAAAAACAACCAACTTCCAAAAAAGAAAGTACACTAAAAATTTAAAAAAATAACTTTAATTTCGGAAGACGGTGTTTGTATTTTATCTCTTCGATATTTGACACCGACTTCCGAATTAAAGTTATTTTTTTAATTGTTAGTATATTTTCTTTTTTGGAAGTCGGTTGTTTTTTTTTTGGAAAAAAGTTTATTATTTTTCACTTGATTTGTTGTTATACCCCAGACTTAAAAAACCCCAAATAACATGGAACGTGGAATTTAAACATACTCGTAATTGAAGAAAACCAAAACGTCATTTATGCATACCTACCCGGGCCTGCGGACGGCGAGTAATGGGTAGCTCGCCGTCCGATCAGCACCAGGCCCGACAGTCGACGGCGCGTAGTGTTCCACGCGCGCCTCAAAGAGTTGTCAGCATACATGACTGGGCCCGTCATGGCCGATGCCTGCCTAGGGGTTGAGGATAAATTCGAAAGAGTTACCTCGCCCCTGGGCGTTCAGGGCAGGGACGAACAGGGGTGGGTTTTAGTCAGTAAGAGTTTGACATGCCCTCCCGCTCCACCCAGAGCGAGAGAAGTCATTGGATGATATCTCACACCCCAAAAAAAAAAATCTATGCATACATATTTTTCGTTTTTGATCAGTTTTTCAAAAATGCTGAAGCAATTTCGATAATATTTATATGGGACCACCTCGGGAGTATTTTCTTATGGATTAAAAAATAATTTAGAAAATCGGTCCGCAACTGACAGAAAAATCGGTGGACATACATAAAAAAAAACATACAGTCGAACATAGAACCTCCTCCTTTTTCGAAGTCTGTTAAAAATAGACACAGTTGCAACTGTGTGGTATGGGACCCAGAAAAATAGTTGGACATTGAATCAACATTTTATCAAATATGATCTTTCTACGTATTCTTTTGTACTTCACTTTTGGCATCGTTTTATGAAAATACCCTAGGAATGTGCCCTACGTGTTTTCTAATATAATAAGCTTCCAGCCAATTTCATTTTGTGATTAGCCAGTTTTTAATCAAGCGATCCTGGACAGCCCCCCTAATGAGAAGAGCAAACTGTGAGAAAAGCGGTACCCACCATCACATGACTTAAGCCCAAAGAACATCTGCCTCTCGGTCTTGATTTGCAACGCTCTATTTGGAAAGAACCGATTGCGGTACCCGTAGGCGATTGCAAGTATACTTTGACAAAATTGGATATTATCGATCCCACAAACACCCAGTGCGAATACGGTACTCCTGTTCAAACTATGAGTCATATGCTGGAGTGCTCCAAATTTCCGTTTACCTGCAGCCTAGATGACTGAGCAACGCCTCCGATAAAGCAATAAACATGGCCACCTACTGGGGACAAACAGTATGATTGAAATAATGTACCACCGAAACAAAAAGACGAAGAAGCCAGTTCTTAATCTTACCTGATATAAAGCGATGAATGACGTCTACAATGGAACGAACGAGCCCCGAAGATGCCTATTTACGCTTACTTTGAAGATATGATTTAAAAGTAGAAGGAACACAAACTGGCAGATAGCCCTACAGTTTGCCCATTCGTGCAACAAATGTGGAGGTGTAGCGCTGACTAGGACCACTAAAAATTAAGTATACATCACAATTTTTCACTCTCAAGAGAACTCATTAAGTATTCATATCACTCCTATATCAGTTTCTTCTATATTAGCCCATTACACACCATCCTTCTCAAAACCGCACCTTTCCAACATGACAAAACAAAAATGTCCAAACTTTATATGTGTCCCAACCCTTATGATTGACTGTTGAATTACAGGGGTGGACTGACAAATCGATCATTCAACACAAATTCATTCGATAGCATTTCTTTACTGTCGTTGTCGTAAATGGAAGGTTACCTGAAAAATGATAAGTTGTAATATTTTACATAAAAATATATTTTTCAGTTCGTTTCTGTCTATCTGGTTGAGGTAGTAGGCTATAGGTTTAAGTCAGATTACTGTTTGTGGTTATTTCTTTATTTTATTTGATGGGTCAAAATCAAGACCTTGCTATTCAATAAATTTTACGATAGCATAAGACGCAGATGGACAACGGCCTTGAGTGTTTTGTGCTGAGCTCACGCAACGCGTCGTACGTTCAGCCAGTAACAGGACTCGCCCATCAAGGAGTGCTGTCCCAAATTAGATGCATTATTAATTTATTATACATAAAAAACAACAAGTATTATACTAAAACACGTTTACTGAAAGATAAATAATTAAATTATTTTTAAAATGGTGAATGTTTCTTAAAAATACACCTACAGTTTTTGCGTGATTCTCAATTTTTTATCCGCGTTAGACAAACTTTACAAATTAATTTACACTATGTTATAAAAATATAATTTCAAATATTCACTAGCAAATAATGAAGAAAATTGTCAAAAGTAACATTTTTTTTTTTCAAAGAAATAAAACTAGTCGTTTAGACATGGTGTTCAATTTAAAATCATTAGAAGTCGTATGTCTTCGCCTTAAGGGAGATTGTTCTGCCCAAAAAAAAATAAGAAAGGGGGTTGTGGATAAATTCGAAACAGAGTTACCGCGTCCCTGGGCACTCATGGCAGGGAAGGAACAGGGGTGGGTTTTAGTCAGTAAGAGTCTGACACGCCCTCCCGTTCTACTGAGAGTGGGAGATGTTATTGGATGATTTACCACCCCACAAAAAAAAAGGGAGATTGTTTGACAAATAGCGCGAAATCGTGTGTCGTTACTTTTTTGTCTCCATACAGGGCTATATAATGGCGAAACAAATTGATAAAAATTTTTGTTTTGTTATTACACCATCAAATAGTAAAGTAATCGCCATAATACGTTTGTTTGGAAGAATAGAGTGATAAGACTAGGGCACCCTTAATTAAGACTACTTTTCGATACGAGACTGAGTAGATAGAGAAAAAAGGCCGTTTTGGACCTAGAACTGTTTGAAGTTGTGGCATAATTATGGATTTTGAAAATTCATTGCAAAAACGTCATTTAATTTTACAGTCGCAAAAAGAATTATGACTCATTTTATTTGATTTTGAAATCATCAATGTAGGAAATGATAATTTCCATTTATTTCCAACTAACTGCTGCCTGCTGCTTTACATTCAAAATTCGATAAGTCAGCTCAGTGATTGAGTGACAAATAAAACGTCTAACTGATCCTTTAACATTTTATCACGCCTGTTGTACCCGAAGGGTTTAACAAGATATAAGTAACACTCTTCTATATCTAAATATATATAAAATTCAAAGTCCTAACTGACTGACTGATTGATATATCAACGCACAGCCCAAACCGCTGGACCTACCCGCTAGAGACTTAAAAATTAAAAAATAAGAATTACGTATTTTTTAATTTTTCGAAAATCACCCCTTAAAGGGGTGAAAACGAGTATTGAAATTTTTAGGTTTTCAACATTTATCTAATTGAAAACGGGTGCTACCACATGATACATTCTGAAGTAGTAGTAAATAAACGTATTTTCTTTCTTTCTTGTCTTTCTTTATGCAAAACTTTGATGTTCAAAAAGTTATGGGTCTCAGCCTAATATTACTACTACTGCCCGCAGCTCAAATTCTATTAGTACTTTGGATTTTGATTCCTACAGTCTTTTCCAATGTGCTACTCTCTGAAAATACCACTCAAATTTATAATTAAACTTTTCACGCTGGCGAAACCGCGGGCAGAAGCTAGTTACACATATTATAATGTACCCATCCTTAATACCCGTAGGTATAGAACTTTGACATAACCTTCAAAATGAGGTTATGTTAAAGTTCAATATACAGGGTTGAAGCTTTCAGCGGGGCAGTAAAGGGATATTTTTTTTTAAATCTGTGAATGGCGATCAAAATTTCCATATATAGAGATAGTCTCCAAAGGCCCTTTTCATGTAGCTGTAATGGTAAAAGTAGTTCCCCTTACTGCCCTGCTGAAATTTTCCACCCTGTATACTCGATATTGAGTTTGAATAAAACTGAAACGGTTTATTAGTAGATTTAATTCAGCGAAACAATACAACGTAACGTTATTACAAAGGCAGTTGGCAGAAGTATAATACGACCAGACGTTGAAAGAAGTGAAGCCATATAAACTAATGCCTTTTTTTTTTTTTTTTTTTTTTTGGAGGGTGGGAAATCATCCAATGACTTCTTCCGCTCTAGGGTGGAGCGGAAGGGTGTGTCAGACTCTTACTGACTAAAACCCACCCCTGTTCCTCCCTGCCTCGAGTGCCCGGGGGCGAGGTAACTCTTTCGAATTTATCCTCCACCCCCGGGCAGGCACCGGCCGTGGCAGGCCCCTTCCTTTGGCTGACAACTCTTTGAGGCGCGCGTGGAACACTACGCGCCGTCGACTCTCGGGTCTGGTGCTGATCGGACGGCGAGTTACCCACTACTCGCCGTCCGCAGGCCCGGGTCTACGGTGGCCGGAGATCGTCTCGCGGCGTCCGAACCCCCTGGCGTCTCAGGCGGCGGTCGCGGCTGGGAGCGCTAGGTCGACTCGGCTGTGTTCGAGCCTCCCTAGCGTATGCCGCCTCCCTCTTCGCGAGCATTACTGCTTCGCAGAAGGTGGAGACGGCCTCCCATTCCCTCTCGCTCCGTACCATGGCCTGAACCAGGGCACGGCGCGAGAGGTCGCTGCCGCCTATCGCATCCACGAGGACACGGCGGTGCTCTGCCCAAGCGGGGCAAACCTCCACCGTGTCCTCTGGGCGATCCTCACAATGGAAACACCCGGGGGTCACCTCCGCCTTGATCCGACACAGGTACTTACCGAAACAGCCGTGTCCGGTGAGCACCTGCGTCAGATATAAACTAATGCCTCATGTGGCATATTTACTCGTAAGTATTGATGTAATAGACTAAAAGACAACTTGAACTGTTCGGTTTCTACAATCGTTCTAACAATTACGAGTACCATTAGCTTGCTGAAAATTCCAGTAATACTATGTACGATTTAGGAATTGAACCCAACGGCTCATGTTCAGCTGCACCACCACTAATCAGCAAATACTTGTTAGACAAATAAGTTAAGTGATTTTCGAAAATTATTTAGTTTTAATTAAATATCAAGGGTTCGGAGAAACAACTTTAATGGTGTCAGATTATAATTCTTTCAAATAAAAACCACATAATAACCTTATTGAGAGTTACATGTTTGAGCTGTTTTGGTTTGAAACACAAGGGCCACGTGGTCCAAGTGTTCGAGGTCGAGAGCTCATCAAGTTTACGTGACCAGAGGGCGGGACTATTTTTTGACCAAAGATTGAGCATTGCCATTCAACGTGGCAATGCTGCTAGTGTTCTGGGCACTTTTCCTGTTGACAGCGATGTGGAATAATTTTTCGATGACTACTTTGCCTCCCATTTTTATGATGCTTATACATATTTTTTGTAGCGTGTTTAGACTTTGTAATTTGGGAGGAGCGCGTGGCTAAAGTAATAACAGCCGCACGAGTCGATCCATCAGGTCAAGCTACGCTTGCCGGGGTTGGCCCGTGGATGAGTGACCATCTTTACATACCGAGTCTCCTCCGTGCCGCGGAATGCAAGTTAAGCTGTTGGTTCCGGCTATCAATCGTGGATCTTTGACAGTTCTTTAGGGTTGTCAGAAGCCCGAAAATCTGACATACAGTCTTACCAAGGGATATCGTATTACTCAGTAACTGGGTTGTGGAGGTCAGATAGGCAGTCGCTGCATGTAAAACACTGGTATTCAGCTGCATCCGGTTAGACTGGAAGGCTAGGCAGATGAGACTTTGTAATTTGATAGTTGGTATTAATCTGCAAATAACAATAAATTTTCACAACAACCTTTTATTACCTACATTAGGACAAAGTGGAGTGGAGTTATATGACTAAGTGGTTACTTAGTCATATCTGATATTTTTTATTTGTATTAAATATCTGATTTAGCATATGAACCCCCAAACCAATACGGTTCGTTGTATCTAGATTATATATATTAAAAAGTCAAGGTTAAAAGCTACCCTTTTAACCTTGACTTTTATATAATAACTAGCCTTCATTCAGTTTCTAAAAAATGTATAAAAACTTTTTTATTTCAAGTAAAGCTGATTTAGAGAGCTGTTCTGATGGAAAAATTATGTTTCACTGTAGAAAGCCTCACATAATATCAGCGCACTTAGTTTCATGAGTGGGCGTTTCATATTATATTACGTACGCTGGATACGTACCTACATATTTTATCACATCTTTGAATATAATTTTCAAATATTCATAGAAGATTTACTACAAAAGAATTTACAAAGTATACGTGACTAATCCGGCTTAATGAACAAAGGCCTTAGTAACAACTATTAAAAAATTCTCAGTGAAAATGAGTCATTGTTACAAAATTAAACGAAAAAATCCAATTCGCGGAGCTCTTTGGAAAATACGGGCGATGTAGCATGTAAATAAGTCTTTACGAATTAGGGAAGACATCTTTCATCTCAGTTCGAAACGATTAGATATTCATAAGATCGCTCGCTCGTCCCTTGTTTCCCCGCCTCTAAAACATTTTTTACCCATGATTTATTTTTGTGTGTAAACAAAAAAGTTTTACTGCTCAGGAGTAATATGAATCTGTAATGCCCAGCTTCCAAGGTTTTCCTTTCAAAAATTACTTTGTATGTTTTAGGATTATGGAAACTTTAACAGGAAAAGTTGATAATCACCTTACAGGGTCTTCTTATAATGTTACCATGAAGTTTTATAGGTTAACGATCAACGATTTTTTGGTAAAAACCCTTAGGTTTTATTATTAAATAAATATTACTTTGAACAAACACGTAAACAGTGACATCTTTCAATAAGGGGCTTTCTTTTTTATACCTACCTAGTTCAGTTCAACAGCTAATAACATAATCTAGATATCTAATATATCTGATCCTTACTGAAACCTAGTATCGATCGGAGTGGGATATTCTGCAATCAGTGATATCTATTAAACACTTGCGCTAAGGAAGCAGCTTTTAGCACCTCTGCTCGTCATCTTGGCATCATGTATGTATCATATATTGGATTTTAAACTAACTCGTCATGTTCTCATCATTACCACCATTATTTATTGCCCTTATCGCAATGTATTTGGGGTCGTCGCAAAATGTCATCTTCTTTCATAAATCTCTATGAATCGTATTAGTAGTCTTCAGAGATAAAGGGTAAAGGGGCAATAGATCCTGTTCTGATAGATAAGAGGCAAATATTTTTTTAAAACTTTATTGTTTCTTTATAATGTTTATTACACATGTAATTATATTATGCGGAGCACCGCACCATCAGGTATCATAATACATACAACAAGTTTTATTTAATACTATTGTTACTTGTATACAATAATAAACTTTTGACATAATAATAACTGGTTATAATTATCAAGATCTGTCAATATCCTAATTCAAGAAAAAACACTTTCAATGATTTTTTTTTTTCGTTATTTTACATCGAGATTCAGCGGAGTTAAATCTGGACAGCCTTTATGTACAAGTGTGGAAATGAAAAATATTTTAACGACAGTATCTGTCAAGAAAGCACTTCGATATTTTCATAATAAGTAACGATTCTTAAAAAATAAGGGGACGGGGATCAAGACTACTAGGTTTTTATACAATTTCCACAAAAGAAAATAAGTTACACTTTAATTAATAGGCAAAAGAACTTACACAAGTCGAAGATTTTTACGTATTTTATTTCGTTATTGTTTATAGAAATATATCGGCCACAGGAAGAATATTAAAGTACACAAACAATTTTCGATTTCAAATCAGAATTGTTTTCTAACTATGTAAAATATTTTCTCCTAGTTTACGCTTACATCTATCTACTTTATTATTTTATAGTGTATTTATCATACAGTATCTTACCTTTTTCAAATGGGTCTTATTATAAGTGTGGTTAAATCAAAATCTCTTGAGTAAGTTTATTTCCATATGCAATTTTGAATTCCTATTTATCATTATGATAAATAAGTTCCATAATATTATATGTATGGTTCTCAATAATTTTATTTGAGTATTATCCATTTCATTCTGTAGTTGGCGATTTACATTAGTTTCAATTTAATTCTTACTTTACTAAGACCCCTTTGCAATAGCTCTCTTACAAATACTATTTACAACATCGTTTAGGTTCACAAAATTTACTAAAAACTTACTTACAATTTACATCACTTAATACAGATATTTTTAAAGGCTAGATAGAGTGATTCGTATAACCTCAACTATTTACATTTTCATTTCTAATATTTTGTGTTTTTAAACGTAGTATTGTCAGCTGTTTATACATTCCTGTGTCCACATCTTTATGTCCTTTCAATGGATTTATATTTTCATCATCATTGTCTAATACACATCTATCATAAACAAGAATATTACGTTTGAATCTTATTTGCCAATTAAGGTAATACAAATTATTCGTTACATTCCCAAAAAAATCGACATTTTACCTGGAAGTTTAATCATAGAAATGACAAGGGTTTTTTATATGTTGGAAATCAAATCTAATATTATTACATAAATTAATACGATTAACACGCTTTATATTACACTATATACAACACTATACGGAACAAGCATGTTCTACTTGCTCTTGGATTTACATTATATTTTACATAACACAACCCACACTATAAAATAGCAAATTTTTCAGTCTATCTGTATTGACAATGTGGTCATTGTTATTATCTTCTTTATATTATTATGTCTCACTGTCAATATAGACGGCTGATGTTGATAAAATTCTTGTATTTACATTTAGTTATAGATCCGTATGTGTCAAGAGAGTGTTAAGAAGAGACAAGCAGCCAACACCAGGCAGTGCGTCGGTGACGTTGGGGCGAAAGCCTGCCCCCCTCGCTGCATCGCCGCAGGATACTCACCTGATAAAGGAAAAATCGAATTTGCTTCTTTGGCAAAAATTAAAACTGTTCTCAACAATATTGGTAGCAACTAAACAAATATAGAAGAGATCAGATTATATATATTGAAATATTAAGAACAGAAGAGTTTGTTGATAATTGGAAAGTAAATAACTATTTGAAAATGATCCCACGTCATACTTTTATCAAGCTTAGTCATTAGGTTACCAATGCCTTTTTTTTAATCTTAAAAACGTAATATTCCTTATTCATTCGCTGAGCAATGGTCAACACTGATTTTATACAGAAATGTGATTCATAGAATGAGTTACCAAAACCCCACTCCATTTAATTAATTGAAACCAAAACCACAAAGTGTTCCAAATAATAAACCAAGATTTAAATCACTAATCGTAGATAAAGATGCAGAACAATAGATGGAACAGAATTTAAGGGATGAGAAATGGCGCAATAAAACCAGTCATTATAATAATGGATATATTAATATAGGTCATGAGACTAGTATATTAATTTCTAGGAAAGACAATATGAATCACAATTTTTGGGAGAGAGTAAAAATACTAAAATCGTAAATAGTATTCGTGTGAATACTGGAATGAGAGAAATGCGAAACTATTTTTAAACCTTAGATGCAGAACAATAGACGGAACAGAATTTAAGGGATGAGAAATGACGCAATAAAACCAGTCATTATAATAATGGAGATATTAATATAGGTCATGAGACTAGTATATTAATTTCTAGGAAAGACAATATGAATCACAATTTTTGGGAGAGAGTGAAAATACTAAAACCGTAAATAGTATTCGTGTGAATACTGGAATGAGAGAAATGCGAAACTATTTTTAAACCTTGCTGAGGTGATAAATAGGTTGAAACAAATACCGATAATATCTATCATAATTATGTCTAGATACACAGTAAAATAATATTTAATTTAAGAATGAATAACATTCACGTGTCTTCGTGATAGTTCTTTCTCTACTTCAACCAGTGATTAATGGTATAAAGCATGAAAACACCTTATTACTTTGCAGTTCTACCCATTGTTCCTAACCACGAACCTAACATTTAGAAGAAACATAAAATTTCGTTGATTCATTGCTTTAATGATAATAGTCTTTAGCCTTAATTTTTTATTCGTAGCGAGGTTTTAAAAATGTATTTTCTTTCTTTTATCTCACGAAGCTCGTTTATCAAGTAGATTGGGATGCTCTTTACGAATCGCCGTCAAGATTTGGGATTTTATAAATTTATGATTTGAATTAAACAGATTTTTGATAAGGGAATCATTAATAGCGACATCTTGTAAAGTATGGCTTTGTAAAATTTCAATGTAATTAGGCTTGACACTAATGGAGATGTTAAATATTCTGTTTTCTGCTTCGATAAAAGCTTCTTCAGCTTTTTATTCAGGAAATAAAATTTTAATTCATGAAGTCTACATTAACATTAATAATTACTGTCACTTTCCTGCCTACCTATCATGAGATTGATTTTCCAGAATCAAACATATAAAATTCTATAGTTCACAAAAAAAAGTAAGAAACCAATAACACAAGCCACCAATCTAACGTCCAACTCACCATTGAGCACATGGACCACAATGCTCTTCGACTGCGCGTTGCTCGGGTTACACTGATACGTCCCGGAGTCTGAAGGTCTGGCCTGCTGGATTAGCAGGAACGAGGTCGTTGTCTCCCCCTTCTCCGTAACCACCGACACGCCCCCTCTCGGGGAGTCGTAGCTTATTATCTGTACACATTTTATTCACTCCATGTTTTATGGTAATAGGATTGATGCTATTTTCTAGATTGGATACATTTTCCTGTTTTTCATGTTATAAAACTGTTGGATTGGATATATTATTATGGTAATTCAGATTATGTTGTCTGACAAATAGCATTACATCTGGGTTGTTAAATTTGTAAGTTGAGTTGGTGTTGGGCTATAAATAAATTGTAATATCGCTAAATTGTGAGTTGTTTGATTCATTGTAGTATATTTAACTTGCAAACGGACAGAATTGATTTGCAAAATATTTTAGATGTCCCAATAATTTTTTATTGGCTATTTTTATTAGACTTCTATTAACAATTTTTATTGTTCTTACCGCATCATTGTGATTCCAAAATATGTAAGCTGGTGGTTCTGGCGAGTATAGAACCACGCATGTGAGGTTTATGGTGCTGCCTCGGTCAATGTAGAGGTCTGGCCCACCGATGATCTCTGTTGTTGGTTCTATAACAAAAATACTGTAATAAATTTTACGTTCTTTTAGGTTAATATACGATATATGAGTCCATTCGCTAGGGCTAGTTTTGAATATTTTACATATTTTGTTTATGGAATTCGAAGTCTTCGAAGAACGTAGAGTTTTTCCTGTATCCTACCGATAAACAATTTTATTGTGCCCGACAAGGTCGATAATTGTTTCTCTTTATTAATATTTACCTTCTTTAAACAACATTATAGATTTAAATAAAGATTTGAGAAAGAAAGCTCTAGTTTTTTTGGTAAAAGATCAATAAACTTAATAAGAAATATGAAATGGATTATTGGCTATTATTTCTCCTATTACGACTAATAGGTTCTTTAGCATCAATAAAAAAAAAACTGTCTCATAAATAAAACAATCAAATTCAAAATACCATAGTTTCCTCCCTAATGCGCAAAACCTTCAAAATAACATTTCTTAATAACAAAAGGCCGTCAGTGTTTTGTTTTTCTTATAGCCCCCATAAGTTGCGTGCGTGCCCATAATACGTCGCACTTAATTAACCAACTTGGCCAAACATGACTAACATAAACATTTTGTTCTAAGTTCACCAACTTTCTGACGCAAGTGCTTGCTCAAACAAACAGCTGTATGATAAACGGTAAATTAAAAGTTGATACTGGTATTTACTTAGGTACGGTACTGGTATTTGAAGCCATCCACCAACCCTTGGCCTCAATGGCACTTGGCAGTTAATGACGTAAAAGTTCACCTATACATTTCCCGTCTTTATCTTTTGAAGCTAATTTCAAACAATCTTTGGTACAATTTGACCTTTCATTGGCCTTGGCTCTAAGTGGTTTCGTGTAGATACTTGTTCTAAGAGTTCTTAATAATGTATACGCTCTTATTTTACTTTCGTATAGGTCTACTTTTGCTATAAGCCTCATGTAGGTGGACTTAATATTTAAAAGCATATTCTCTTACATTCAACATAATATTAAAACTTTTCAGTGTATGTTGACAAATTTTCACATACCTAAATACTATGTGAAATCCCTCTACTGGCTTTTCACATAATATTTAGTTATGTGAAAATTACAATTGGTAGATATACCTACGTATAAGATATACCTACCAATTTTATTGTAATTGACTAAAATTACCGTACCTAGAGATAATAACATTGTTTCTTCAATAAATATTCCGTCGCTCATCATTAATTTCGGGCTCGTTACTACCATGTTTGTTGACGTAACAATAGTTTACAATCATTAAATACGGGTAGTCAACATTGGAGTCATGACAAAACCTATTACGTTCAAATTACAAGGGGCAAGTTTAAAGGTTTGTTTTGTAGAACATACATATTATCAAAATTGAACTAATCAGGCGATTTTACAAGCACAATATAAACTGAAGTCCTGTTTCGAAAATTAGAAACGCACAATTTATCGACGTTTTACATTCGGATTTGAAATTCGGAATTAATTTTGAGGCTTAGGAAGTTGTATTAATTGAAAAAGTTCACTGATACCGACTTTACGATCGCTTGTAATTTCGTTGTGGTCTGGCCTTGAAACTCAAAGAGAAGGCTTCTATTATCCGATCAAAAGATGGTGTGGTTTACATAAGATTTTATTAATTATCTAATTAAAAAATCTAGCAAGCTCTCACATTTTCAAGCAATTAAAATGACCTTTATGTTAGCAAGAACGAAAACATTTAAGAATAATACAAATCACCACAAAAAGACGACACATAAAAATATAACCATGTCATTCGTTTAAATATTGATCAGCAAGTTCTTAATTCGATATTATCTACCCGGAAGAAGGATAGATCATTAGAAAGAGGTTTAGTCCTATACACAGCTGAATTTGATGGATGAGACGTAATATGCTTAAATTAACCATAATTAATCAGAATTATGAATGAGTATATGAGAGGAAGTCTGAAGGTGGCACCGCTGACTGAAAAGTTATGTGGAAATCGGTTGTCGTGGTATGAGCATGTGATGCGGAGGAATGAAAAAAATGTCGTGAGGAAAGTCTTGTGTATGGATGTGGATGGCTATAAGAGTAGGGGAAAGCCAAAGAAACAATGAATGGACTGTGTGAAAGAGGATATGGGTAAAAAGGGGGTGACTACAGAGATGACGACTAATAGAGGAGTATGGAAGAAAAAGACATGTTGCGCCGACCCCAAATAAATTAGGATAAGGGCAAAAAAATTATGATATGGTTATTCAGTTTAGTTTGGTTAGATATGAGAAGTCAATGATGTCCTAATAGCTAACCCCAGTGCAACAGATAAATCCAATAAGATATAAACTTACCAACAACATTGAGATGTATAAAATGACTCATGTGTGGAGTCGTAGATATTTGACACTCGTAAATCCCCGAATCCCGATGCTGCGGGTACTTGATCTGTAACAAAATAACACATTAAACTAAAGCTCAAGCAAAAAATATTGGTGTTCGGCTGCTTCCGGCTAGATTGGAAATTGAACCCAAAACAGTGAAAAACAGTCTAGAAAAATGATACTAAAATACAGGCCATCGTTTCAGGTAAAAAGTAAAAATGCAGTATGATAGACATTTTTTTTGGTGAAAATTAATTTATTGTAAAAGTTTTGTTTGAGGAATTAGTGTAGCTAATTATGAATATACAAATATTTATCAATTACAATATTTTAGAAATATTTTATTGTCATACCTGTAAATGAAATTTAATGAAACAAAATCATGTTATTACGTAAACGCCAAAGAGCTTATATTTCAACTTAAAATTCATTTAGGATTTCTAAACCGTCACAGAAAATTTCAGTATAATTAAATTAACGACTATGTCATAATGTGGATTTACTGAAACATTCCTCGGGACAAAACATTTTAGCCCTCTAACACAGCAGTTTAATTTTCAGCACAATATTCTAGACTCGGAGATAAAGGAGTTCGTAATACAGCAACATTATCCTCTAAAACAAACGTTCCAGTGATTTCAAGTACAATTAATATAATTCGAAGTGGGGGGTTTATTTGAATTGTAATATTATTACATCTTGACGTAAATTTTACTGGAATATTAACATAGATCCCCTTTCGCTAATGTTTGTATTTAACGTTGTGTAAATTGTAACGTTGTTATGCTACGAGTAGGTTAAATTTTATTGTCTAGTAATGTGTTAAAATAATGGCTGTGTTTTCTGTTTTGTTTTATTATCATAATCTGCTTATGATAATTTGTACTTCGGAGTGTTGATGTCCGGACAACCACATTTAATTTGACTAAGTAGGAGCACGTATTTTTTTTTATTTCCGAAATATTGTTTGCAAAACAGAATTAGTGTACCCAGTTTTAAGCAAACAATTATACAATTACATTCACGCAACGGTTTTGTAATATTTTTGTATGAATCAAACAAATAGAATATTTACTTCATTCAAATTTTACAAAGCGATAGCTTGGATGCATGGATGTTTGTTACTCATCCGAAATTCACGCCAGAACGGATCTGCATGAAATTTGGCACAAATATAAATTTTAGTCTGAATTATTAGCACATAAGCTATAATTTATAGTGATTTTTATAAATTTAAAATTGTTTTAGAATTAATAAAGTTTTGAGACAATACTGTACAGTAACGAAGACATGTGACATCCAACAACCCGCATTGGGAGCATCACCCGCATACCTGGAGCAGGCCTGTGCCCAAAAAAAAAAAAGCAGTGGGGACAATAACAAAAGGATGACAATGTTGAACTGGTTTCGGAGTAAAGAGCTTGTTATTGTTATTATTATTTATTGTGGGGGAAGTACCAATTCCTAGGCGAAGTCGTTAGCAGATGCTGGTCAATATATGGTTGAAACGTGTTTACAAAATTTTAGGAAGATTTTTTTTCTTATTCATTTTCATTTCAATGAAATATGAGAGCAGGACTAAAACGTCATTTAAGAACACGTTTACAAAGTAACATTTATCTCCATTAAAACTCTTAACATGTCTCTTTAGCTTGTTGTATGTTTTGAAGAAAAGGCTATCGGAAAGCTCGCTTTTTATCTCATGGCAAGTAGCCAAAACATAGATTAAGATCTTAAGTGGCTACTTGAACATGTAGCGATGTTTATCTCTAAAGCATGGAGGCTTAGATCTTATTATTTGAGTGAATGTATGTCAGTTGACTTGCCAAAACACTCTTTACATACTGTTCAATAAAATAAAATCTACCATTATCCGAAACGCAGTGGTTGAATATTGCTAGCAAAATGTCTTTCCACAATATCATCTTTAATTACGGCAATTTCATCATTCAGCAACGATGCAAACAAAATGACTGAAAATCCACTGATTTTCAAACATTTCAATATTATTCATGAAAAAAATATATTTTAGCAAATTAGTAAATTGGTGTTAGGTATACATCATCTTCCTGCCCTTATACCACGTTACTTGGGGTCGGCGTAACACGTTTTTTTCTTTCATTCAGTCCTGTCAGCCGTCACGCTAGCACTAACCCCCTTTTCTTTCATATCAATCCTCACACAGTCCATCCATCTTTTCTTTGGCCTCCCTCTCCCTCTCCATCCATCCACATTTATATCCATAACTCTTTTAGTTACATGTGTTTCATCCTCCTCTTCACGTGTTAGGTATACAAAAAGTGTAATTGAAGTCACTGCATAATTACATGGGTGACTTGCATAATAGAAAAATTTCTTTGAATATATTATCTAAGATTAATTACACAAGAAAATTAGCTGATGTTTTAATATTATTTACCTGTAAAGTCCAGTCCTCGGAATGCGGTAAGTGAATGGCTCTAAACCTCTGATCACTTGTGTACGTGTACCGTCCTACAGTCAGCAGGTGTATGTCTCTGTGCCGTACCCATGATACTTGCATGTTTAACTGTAACAAAAAATTTAGTTAGAAAAACTAATTAAAAAACTAAAACATAACATCTTATTTTAGCGTATCGACGATAGTTGTATATATATTAAATAATTTTTGACCCAGTTGCTACTCACAGCATCAAGCCTATTTCTGAAAACCCAATTTTCGCCAGCTTTACTTTTCTAAATTTATTTCATCACTACTGCTCTCAAAGCGGCGAAGGAAAACATCTTAAGAAAAATGGCATTATATCCTAGAACAAAAATTCAAAGGCATTTGACATCTGCCAATACGCACTGGGCCCGTGTGTTCGATACAACCCACCTAGCGCCTAAAAGAGCGCGCTTTAAAGAGTAACGGCACGTTCACTTTCTAAGTGAGATAAAAGGTTATTTATACTGTCAAAAAAAAACAAATGTACGGAGCGTAAAATTAATGCAATCTTGTGGGATTATCTCCTAAATATTCTTGGCAACCGGATACCCGACTGGCCTTTAATATTGCAGAGGGATATGAGGCAGTTAACGAAAACTCATTTTGGTTTGACGAGAAAAAATAAACTAGAAGAATAACATTAGCAGTAGCTTATAACCAAGCAAGGAAATTGGAACCTTAATGGTATAACATTGTAAGTTGTGCTGTCATTAGCATTAGTTGGGTAACAAAGCTTTGTTCTCATTCTACTGAAGCTATCATTATAGTTCTTAATGAACGTGGTATTTGTTTTTTGTTTAGCTACGTGGATATTCTCGCAGACAGTATCCATTAGTGCTTTTTTATGTCTTTTAGGATTGATATCCGAGATGACGTGTCTTTTAAAATTAAAACAAGTAAAGAAGCAAAATCGTTCAAATAATAGCATAGCATAATTAGTCTTTTGTTATTCCCACTGCTGGGACTCAGGCCTATAGCTTCAGGATTACGGTCCATACTCTCTCACAGAGAGGATTTGTAAGAGGTAGTGGTCCGTAATACACCACGCGGGCCCAATGCGGGTTGGTGGACGAATGTTTCATCCATATACGTAATTATATCCTTGAATAGTTGTATATCTAAACTTATAATCATCTAAAGCGGTAAAATTAACTTTTTTTAGGGTTCCAAAGGAAAAACGGAACCCTTATAGGATCACTCGTGTGTCTGTCTGTCCGTCTGTCACAGCCGATTTGCTCTGAATCGACTTGACCGATACAGTTGAAATTTGTCTTACACATGCATTTCTGTGACCCAAACACGAACGTTTGCCCTAAATAAATTAATCTGGAATATGGGGGTCACTTTTGGGGTGAAAATCGGAAAACTAAAAAACAAAGTTTTTCTAACTGTGCCGTACAACCTATCAAATGAAAAGGCACATTGTGAGGGCCTCAAATATTTATATATTTTTTTTCATAATTTTAAAATATATAATTTTGAAGTTATTTTATTTAAGAAAATAGATGAACAATGACCATTCCCCCCCTTATCTCTGAAATCACTAAAAAAATTTTAGGCCCAATGTGATTTTGAGTTTGAATGTATTTTTTTCGTAATATTGATATTTAGAAATTAAAAGTTAAAATACACGGTTACTGTGGAATCGATCACGTGAGCGAAGCCACGGGAAAAAGTAAATTATTAATATACTGTTACGTTTCATGTTTCTCTATTAATTAATGACCTAAAGCCATGTGATTTAGCTTTATCGTGTAATTGAATAGTAAGGCCCTGGCCTGAAATATAACTGAGTGGTTATACAAGGACATTTTGCTGTGATTATCGTAATATTATACTACAGTTACAATGCAAACCACAGAGCATAGAGTCGCCGTCACGACCGGTAGCGACTAGAGATGCCATTTCAGTTTGTTCACAGTTATTTTGTAGGTCGTTTCAAACTTAATGTCGTCTGTGAAGTTTCCTTTTCACTGCGTAACCCCACCCCTTACCCCAGCCATCACATGCATTTGCCACTGTGCATCTATTATCAAAGTGTTTCGATCCGTCATAAGGTTTGATTTTAACTAAACATATAATAACTATATATATATATATTTGACACGGCTAACTGACAGCGATACAAAATAAGAGGTAAAAAGATAATGGACTTTGCTGATATTTTTTTTTAGTTTTTTGTGGGGTGGGAAATCATCCAATGACATCTCCCGCTCTGGGTGGAGCGGGAGGGCGTGTCAGACTCTTACTGACTAAAACCCACCCCTGTTCCTTCCCTGCGTTGAGTGCCCAGGGGCGAGGTAACTCTGTTTCGAATTTATGCTCAACCCCTGGGCAGGCATCGGCCATGACGGGCCCCGTCATGAATGCTGACAACTCTTTAAGGCAGGCGTGGAACACTACGCGCCGTCGACTGTCGGGCCTGGTGCTGATTGGACGGCGAGCTACCCATTACTCGCTGTCCGCAGGCCCGAGTCTCCTGCGGTGGCTGCTGCTGAGAGCGTGAGGGTGACTCTGTTGTTGAGTCTCCCTCACCCATGCCGTCACCCGTCCCTCGCGAGCATTACTGCTTCACAGAAGGAGGAGACAGCTTCCCATTTCCTCTCGCTCCGTACCATGGCCTGAACCAGAGCCGGGCGCGAGAGGTCGCAGCCGTCTATCACATCCACGAGGACACAACGGTGTTCCGCCCAAGCGGGGAAGACCTCCACCGTATGCTCCACCGTGTCCTCTGGGCGATCCGCGCAGTAGAAACACCCGGGTGTTTCCTCCCGCCTTATGAGAAACAGGAACCTCCCGAAACAGCCGTGTCCGGTGAGGACCTGCGTCAGGCGCAAGGTGAGGACGCCGTGGCGCCTCTCCAGCCACTCCTCAAAGAGGGGCACTACCGCCGCAATGGTAGCGTGCCCAGCGCTAGGTTGTGACATTCGCTCTCTCCACGTTACCATGAGATCCTGCCGGAGCTCTGTCCGCCAAGCCGCGAGGTGTCACGGCAGCGGAGTTTCGCCCCGGCGTTTTGCTTCCTCGCGCCACTCATAGAGGTGCGTGAGGACCTATGCCTCCAGATCCCATGGCGACAGTCCGGCAAGGAGGCTCGCCGCCTCACAGGAGACCGTTATCCTCGGCACATGTGAATGGCCATGACCCTTTGGGTTGCGTTCAACCAGCGAGCTGGTCGCCGCCTCAATGAACGTGCCCACACCGGTGCCCCATAAAGGGCCATGGACCGCACGATCCCCGCATTTGCTGAAAATATTCGTGCCCGCATAAAATGCACTTAGTAGAAGTTCGACTATCCTGGACATAGTCAGAATAAAATGATCATCGGCCGTCAATTTTAATACAAGCTTTTATTTAGCTAGCAACATTTGCTTGTTTTTTTTTTTTCTTGGGGGGTGGGTAATCATCCAATGACTTCTTCCGCTCTAGGGTGGAGCGGAAGGGCGTGTCATACTCTTACTGACTAAAACCCACCCCTGTTCCTCCCTGCCCTGAATGCCCAGGGGCGAGGTAACTCTTTCGAATTTATCCTCAACCCCCGGGCAGGCATCGGCCGTGACAGGCCCCGTCCTTTTTGCTGACAACTCTTTGAGGTGCGCGTGGAACACTACGCGCCGTCGAGTCTCGGGCCTGGTGCTGATCGGAGGGCGAGTTACCCACTACTCGCCGTCCGCAGGCCCGAGTCTACGGTGGCCGGAGATCGTCTCGCGGCGCCGGAAGCGTGAGGGCGACTCTGCTGTTGTTGAGTCTCCCTCACGTATACCGCCTCCCTCAATTTTTATGGTAAGCATGACTGGAATCGACTTTCAAAATTAGTTTCAGATATAGGAACTCTTGGTGGACCGATGACCTGGTGAGGGTCGCGGGTAGCCGATGGATGCGAGACGCACAGGACCGATCATTGTGGCGACACTTGGGGGAGGTCTATGTCCAGCAGTAGACGTCTTTCGGCTGAAATGATGGTGATAATGATGATAGGAACTCTTCAACGATCAACATTACAGAAAAGAAATTTTGTATATGACTTACTTACTTACTTACTTACTTAAAACTTGTATAAAAACATGTTTTAAATTATTATTATAAAACTTCTCTATAATATAGTGAGTGTCACCGATTACATAATATTATGTAGCGGTGACACCCACTAGCATGCACAGTGTTTATGGTTTTTTTTAATAATGCCGTGTTTAGGTGTCACTGTACTCTGCAAGCAAACGGTAAGTACGAGTATACAAGTATACAACATGAAAGGACTTATTATTTATTCCGATATTTTAATTGAGATCTTACACCTTTTATACTTCTAGGAACTGCTTGAAAAATAAGCTAAAGGATATAATGTTTCCAATGTACGAGTATGAGAGTATGACCGCATCGATTACTGAAATAAGGTACTTTTGGTTATTATTTTAATTAAATACTTGGTGCATGGTATAAATCAAAGGAGCAGTGGTGGCCCAGTGGTAACAGCCGCGACTTACAAATTGTAGGTCGTGAGTTCAAACCCAGCCTGGCGCTTTACTTTGTGTAAGTTATTTCATCACCACTGCTCTCAAAACGATGAAGGAAAACATCGTGAGGAAACCGGCATGGCCTAGAGCCAAAACTTCAAAGACATGTGACATCCACCAACCCGCATTGGGCCCGCGTGGTGGATTACGTCCCACACCCTCTCACAGAGAGGAAGCCTGTGCCCCAGCAGTGGGGACATTAAAAGGCTGATGATGATGATAAATCAAAGTCATTTTCCACGTCCGTCTGTTTTGCCGCTAACTCCTCCTAAACAACTGAACGGATTTCTATGCAGTTTTTATTAATAGAAAGAACAATAACCGAGGAATGTTTGTGTGTAAAATTTTTACCCTTGCAGAGCCGGGGTAGGTCGCTAGTGACGTAATAAAAGACAGAGAACCCAACAGGCATTGAAAGTACATAGCAGCAGTCATAAATCCCCTGATTTAAAAAATAAACTGGCCAAGTGCGTGTCGGATTTCGTACCAAATATTGATATTTATTAGTAAAGTATACGTAATAATAAACAAAGTAATAATATTTTGTGACAGACGGCGGACTAACAGACAGACAGACGGATACGTGAGTGATAACAATAGGGCTCCGTTTGGACACTTCGGGTACGGAACCTTTAAAAGACCCAGTTACCAGTAAAGTTATTAAAAACACGGAAACCGTTTACCTGAAACCAATTACCGTCCAGCACATAAATTCAGAAACGTTGATGATAGCGTTCGCATTTAAACCGTGTGAAAGAAAGAGAGATCTCGTTAGGCAGACTTGTATTTGTGTGGGATGTGGCGACTCTGCCTAATGAGACTTTTATTTATAAAGTTGAGCACAATACCGACTTTAAAGTTCCATTGTGCTATTGTTACGTTTCATTTTAAGCGTAGAGTTTGTGGTACACCGCTATGTAAATTGGACTTTGCCTGTTGAAATAAGGGTAACTCGTTAGTACGGGGTGTGTACTCGAGGTTACTCGCACACGTCTGTATTGTTACCTGTGCGAGTGCTTACCGTACGAATAAGTACTTGGTGTACGAGTTTGTGCGTCGACGCGGCAGTGATATTTTGAAGTTATTTGACTTTCTCAAAGTTTGAGACGGTAATTTTACCGTAGACCGTATATATCATTCTGGTGGTTTTTAGAAGTTTCTGATAGACTGTTAGTATCAGTTTTTAAATTTAATTCGTCTTAAATGTCATTTCTACCCGGGCCTGCGGACGGCGAGTAATGGGTAGCTCGCCGTCTGATCTGCACCAGCCCCAAGAGTCGACGGCGCGTAGTGTTCCACGCGCGCCTCAAAGAGTTGTCAGCATATATGACAGACCCGTCATGGCCGATGCCTGCCTAGGGGTTGAGGATAAATTCGAAAGAGCTACCTCGCCCCTGGGCATTCAAGGCAGGGAGGAACAGGGGTGGGTTTTAGTTAGTAAGAGTCTGACACGCCCTCCCGCTCCTCCCTTTCATATGTACTACTTACTGATAATTTTTAACGTTGTCTGACAGTTTGAGTACTTTTGCGGCTTACCCAAATGTCGTTTCTTTGGTATTGTTCGTCATGTCATTGAGCTCCTTAGTGGTCTTTAAGTTGAGCTATTCGACTATTGACAAATGCTTGCACTGACTGGACAGGTCCACTCAAATATGTTTGGTTCTTTCTTCAAAAGACCACTACAGTCACTAAGCTGCATGGTCCTCATATAGAATAATGTGAATGCGAGAACTATGTGTGTCGTTATATTCATGTAGATTTTATGATTGTCTGGCAGTTTGAGTATTTTTGCGACCTACTCAAATGTCCTTACTTTGGTATTGTTCGTCGGTTCGTTGAGCTCCTCAAAGTTCTGAGTTGAGCTTCGCGATGACTGACAAATGCTTGCACTGTCTGGACAGGTCCACTCGAATTCGTGTGTTGCTTTCTTCAAAAAGCTCATCCCAGACATAAACGTACATGGTTCTCATATGATTTAACCAGTACACATTGTATGGATTTGAACACTTTAAAAGAGACTTTGACCTCTGAGTTTGTTTCGGTGTTTCTTCTCAGGGTAGTCAGCTAGGAAACACCGGCCTCATCTAGCTTAAACTGACAAAAATCATTGACGTGTAAAAGTGTTCCTTGTAACCTATTTACTAAATAAACATCATTTATCATTATCATTCCCAGAGCGGGATAAGTCATTGGATGATTTCCCACACCACAAAAAGAAAAAAAATGTAATTTCTGTAGCCTCTTAGGACATTATTACTTGAAGACGGTAAAACAAGTAAAGAAATCTTATAATTATAGTAAAATACTTTCGGCCATCATCATTGTCTTTTCTTTATCAAGCTTAATAGACGATCAAAAGATTTGTAATAAGAATTAACTGCATTATAACCCATAGGTATTCATCGAATCACAAGGAAATACCGGTATTAATAATTTATGTTCATAGTGTGTCAGGGTTGGTTCATTACTGGCATTTGGCTGCCCACGCAGATAAATTTACGTATTAATAACAAGCTGGTCTAGCTTAGTACTAACTGCAAAGCACTTCATTCAAAGTAATTGTAAAAAATGCAAACATTGGCCGTAACGTTGGCACAAACATTGGTCGTATAGTCCAACGTATTATGACAAGAAGAGAATCCCGAAAAGATAGAACATATCCATTGTCACACTCATAAATCTAACTAGGCACGTGCAAAACGACGGGATGTGTTATCCCGGCCTTTTATCTTTAGCGTCATTTCACGTGAGATATAAACTTAAGGAGGAATCTTGGGACGGACGTGGATGTTGCAACGCTATTGTCCCGGTTTTGTTGTTCGGGAATTTTGGAGTCGAAAATTGTTGGATTATGATTTCGCATGAGATTTTCTTAAGATATGAATATAAATATTGTTAAATATACGTACCTAAGTAAATTTGGTTTGCTAAAATAAGCGTACCTAAAGATATTTTGTAAGCAATTAGGTACGTCATAGATAGCTAAATTAGGATTTTTAAATAAAATTTAGTGACAAAAGCTTTCAATATTTTAGAGTGTTGAATCTTCAGAAGTGTGCCCATTTTACGGTATATCGCTTACCACAGCAACACCTTACTCGACACGGTGCATGTAAAGTTATTCGACGTCAATTCCATAAAGCCGGGGTTGTACGAACTCGGGCCTGCGGACGGCGAGTAGTGGGTAGCTCGCCGTCCGATCAGCACCAGGCCCGAGAGTCGACAACGCGTAGGTTTCCACGCGCGCCTCAAAGAGTTGTCAGCAATACATGACGGGGCCCATCATGGCCGTTGCCTGCCCAGGGGTTGTGGATAAATTCGAAACAGAGGTACCGCACCCCTGGGCACTCAGGGCAGGGAAGAAACAGGGGTGAGTTTTAGTCAGTAAGAGTCTGACACGCCAGGATGATATCCTACCCCTCAAAAAAAAAGGGTTGTACTAACTACGATGCGTTTTAAATTAGACATCTAAGAACTAGAATTTTAATCGAACATACCGTTTTATTTCCTAAATTCTTGACCCGGCAGTTCAGATACGCCGTTTTGCCAAGCAGTGCTGTGACGTTCTTAGACGCCATCAGGTCGAAGTACGGCCCGGTCCGGGGTGTAGGCCTCGGGCCGTCCAGGGCCGCTCCGGACCGGATCGCGTTGTCCGAACCAGAGGGTGACGCCGTGGCTGAGGCGTTTGTCGGCGAACCCTTCCCGAGCTCGCGCTGCGCCGATGATACTGCGAAAGAGAAGGTTAATTTTAGTCTTGATTTCACTGGGCAAATAAACTTAGGGTATGGTATATTTTAGTCAAATATGTTGGAGGATAGAATACTTAAGCGGATTCACGGTAAATTTTTACAGTTGAAGCGTTGACTTAAGGCCCTATAACCGGCCAAGTGGCGCCCTCATTGAATAAAAAATCGTAACGTAGCATAGAAAGTAAATATTAAAGAATCCAACGTCACGTTTGTTACAAAGAGGATAAAGTATTTTTACGTTGTTAAAACAGGTCTCAGAATGTTTTGTATCAAAAGTAGTAGGCAAAAGTGTCAGAAACGGCCGTTTTTGGTACTTTTGCTTACCGCCACTTAGACCACTTGGCCAGTAGTAGGGCCTTAAGCGGATTCACGGTAAATTTTTACAGTTGAAACATTGACTTAAGGTCGAGACATGACCTAAAGCGCGGTCACTTTCAGACTGCATAAATAAGGAAGAGATGCGCTACGACAAAAGCTCGCAATTTATTGCAAAATATGAAGTATTTTATCGATTTATTTTGGGTTTACTAAAATATTTATAAAAAATAATCCATCAGTGGATGCAGTTTAGCATTTGAAATTTTATGGTATATTTTTATTATGATTATCATTGATAATGAAGAGATAAACTGCTTTTAAAGATAATTAAGAGGTATGTTAGAAGATTTTTTGATGCATTAAAGTATGTTAAATTATGTTTTGAGTTCAGTCACTGTACGCAAATAGGACTTGAAAACCTCTTTTTTTTTATTTGTCAAAATTATTAACGATTTAAGAGATACACTGCTTTAAAAAACCACCTTTTTGGCCGTTATTGGGAATCTCCGCCTAGAAAGAAAGACAAAATTCCCGATACGACTGTTTTTTTCCTATATCGAATAAATTGTCGGCAAAATCTTCAAAGCCCATTTCATACCTGATCCCATTAAAATCTAAAAGGAAATTTCGTCACGAACCCCAGTTTCACCTTTAGAATAAATTTTAGTAAATTGACTCAAACTCGAACTTACTTTTCGCTTTCCCCCATTTTAACCCTTGTAAATATAGTGCGGTAGGACTGGAATAGATTAACGCCGACAACTTTATTATCCGTGTCTGTTCTAGTGGAAACTTCGTAAAACCGATCACGTGTGTGAACATCACTTGAGTGAGTGACGTCACGCTGGGCATTTACGCCATGCGCCAGTTTCACTGGGAATGTAGCCGCTGTGCAAGATATTTTCTTTTTTTTTGTGCAAGGGAAAATTTATTGATTGGAAAGTTGAAATGTTTTAGTTGTGTTGACGAACGTTGCGATAATTTTGCATAGGTATTTTCTAAATAAATTATTATTATTTTAAGTTATATTTTTTTTAAACAAATATAAATTTACTAGGTGGTAAAGATATATATACAAATTATCCTTACCAGCAGGTTAATGTTTAACGATCAAAATCAATCCGATTATGCCAAAATAATAATAAGTTGACCATACTGAACATTTTATGAAACAAACCGTGAAACTCAAAGGCTAAAAGAAAGGAAATATACCACACCAACAAAGGCTCTTTTCGGAAGCAAAGTGTGAAAATAAATATCCACTACACTGCTGTCAAATAAGGCACCCCATACGATGCATATCACGTTACAGAAAAGGGAAGGCCAACATTTTACTACTACTCAAACTTCCTAATATTTGTTCGTCAAGCTCGCTTCAAAATGCTTTCAGGGACTTCCTTAGAAACATGAGCGCGCTAATGTTATTTTAATGTGTGAGCACTGTTTTACGGCCTTTACTCATGAGAGATAATTTTGAGAAGCCTGCAGATGTGTCAACTTCTTTGAAATGGTGTCACACATACTTGACCACGGATAAATTGTGGAGATCATTGACATCGACTTTTGTTTCTATCTTGATAGACAGATAAAATACCCAGCCTATAGTTATTCTCTAAATTTGTCCAATTTCTATTTATAATATTACAGGTACTACCTAGGTTCTGCCAGTGGCTTCACCCTGGTGGAATTAGTACTTCTCTTATTATCAATTATGACCTATGTATTATCCCAGACTATAATATATCACTGTGCCTTCATCCAGATACGTTCAACAGTTTAAGCGCAATTGAGTTACAATTAATATCCATTCATACAAACTTTCGCATTTATAATATTAGTAGGATTGGTTCAATGGCGATCTTATCCTGAACTCAATGTAAATCTTGAAACTGTGTTAATACTTGCTTTAACTCCAAAATTTCACGCCTGCATTCCTGAATATTTTATCTTCTTTCTACTAACAAATCAATAGATAAAGCTCAACACATTGAGTAACTTTCCACAAAAAAATACGTTGTCAAGTTTTTTATCAACGATAATCTTATCTACAATCAATACTAAACAATGAATCCTCAAGGGGTATAAAATTAAAAAGTGTTACCACGTCTTTCTGTCCTTGAAAGGGACAATTTGAATGAGATGCTTTGTCGTCTCTATCAGTTATTATCCTGTCATTTAGAGTAGCACCTGTTCCCCCCGGAGTTGCTTGGTCTCCATTCTTCGTTTCATCATCTTTGTTAGTAGGCGACGAGGTACGCGTTTCTGTGCTTTGTTTATTGTGCCCTTTATACGGTTTTATTAAGACAGCAGATGTTTATTTACTTCATTATTTAGGTGTTATAAAGAGAGTGGTTTTCAATTGAAAATAATGTTAATCGATTTTATGGCTTTTTCGAGATGGAGCTATAAACAGGATGTAACGGATAGGTTTGGTTATATTTTAAGAGCCGGTTCTGCCCATGGAAATGAACAACTTTCTCTATGAAAAAACAAAAAAATCTCAAAAAAAAAAATTGAACTTTACATACAAAAAGTTATCATCAGCTGGTCAATATTTGTATGGGAGGTAATTTTTATTTTTTAATTTCCTCGGATTTTCTTGAAGAAAGTTGTTCATATAGATAAGCATAATGCAGTTCTTAAAATATGACCACACCTTTCCGTTACACCCTGTATACCCTAACAACCTTAGTTCTCTCTACGGTTGAGGGGTAGATATTGATATCAGCCATAACACATACAGAATAAGATAAATTATGAAAAAAAAGTTTGCTATATTTTGGTGTACAGTATTATCAATCTGTTTCTTGCTGTCATTAGAAATTAAAGATTTTTTCTAGTTGATGCAAAAATAAAAGAAGAACACAGTAATATTGATAACAAATTGGAAATGACAACTCTTAAAAGCAATAAAACGAGACGTCATTACACAAAAAGGCTTCGTAAAACTTCCAGCGCAAGCACATTATGTTTAGAGCTTTATTAATTTAATAAGACATAAAGCTTGGATATAAAAGATCTCGAAGAAAATCTAGAGAAAAACATTTCAGTACTTAAATTGAATTTTGATCTAAAGCAAGACGTGCTTTTTAGACATCCCATAAATACTGAAGTTTTTCTCTTTATTAACATATTAAAAGGTTAACTGGGTTGATACCATTAAAAAACAAAAGTTGAATGAAAGATAAACAGTGGGTATAGCAATTTTTCCCTCACGAAATTTTCCAAAAAAAAAAACTGGGCCAACCGTTTTACGTAATACGTCTACGTAAGGGGTAGTAATCGTTTCGCTTAGTGAGGACTGTGACGCATTTCACGCTATTCAAATTTTTACATTAACACTAAATATATTTACAATAACTATTTAAAACTATTTTTTATTATTTGCATAAATAAAAAAATAATCTTGATGAGAGCTGTCGAAAACTAAAACGAACGTCATATCTGCTCCGAGTCAAAAGTTATACTAAATGGAAATCTCGGAACGTAGCTAAATTACCTCAAAATGGCGCCGCTTCTCCCTCCACCATGCGCGAACCATCACAGTTCTCACTTAGCGTAACAATTTCTTTAATCTTTTAGCTATCCAGTGGTGTAATTAAACATTGGATAGATATGTAGCTGCAACACCAAACCTGCTGCAACCGATTTTGTTATCATTAATTTTTTGAATTGCCTACCACTATGGAAACAATTTTAAAGACTATAGTTACGTCAAAAATTGTCACAACAAAACGTCGACAACAACACCATGTGCGTAACTGTTTACAGTAACCAAAAACTTGATCCAAAGAAAAGTCTATACAATACAAAATCCAGAAAATTACCACTAAGCCAACAACCCCGAGGCCTGCGGACGCCGAGTGGCCTGCGGACGGCGAGTGGCCTGCGGACGGCGAGTAGTGGGTAACTTGCCGTCCGATCAGCACCAGGCCCGAGCGTCGACGGCGCGTAGTGTTCCACGCGCGCCTCAAAGAGTTGTCAGCAAAGGACGGGGCCTGCCACGGCCAGTGCCTGCCCGGGGGTGGAGGATAAATTCGAAAGAGTTACCTCGCCCCCGTGCGCGTAGGGCAGGGAGGAACAGGGGTGGGTTTTAGTCAGTAAGAGTCTGACACGCCCTTCCGCTCCACCCTAGAGCGGAAGAAGTCATGAGATGATTTCCCACCCCCAAAAAAAAAAAACTGTTCACAGTTACCAAAAACTTGATCCAAAGAAAAGTCTATACAATACAAAATCCAGAAAATTACCACTAAGCCAACAACCCCGAAGACCATACTTACAAACCAAAATTCTAATGACGCCACAAGTTATTATAATTACATGTCAAAATTTCCGCAAGCAAACATTTTGGTCGCAAATAAATTGAGCACAGTAGAAGTTCCCCAATTGTCCCCACTTTCCGTAGACCCAATGCTAATAACATACATGATAATAAACTAGAAGGCAACGCTATTGTTATTGTTGGAGGTATTGAATATCACAAAATGGCCGAACACAAGGGATCGGAACAAAACACGAACACCGAACAAGAAGGGTTCGTTGGTAATTTTATAGCGGAAGCCCTAACATATTTTTACAGGGCTGCGAAGGGAAATGTCAAAACTTTTTGTGTGCCAATGAGTTTTATTTTTGGCTAAATATTATTGTGGAAGTCTCATTTATGTTTGTACGAGTATCTTTCTTACTTTGCATAATTATGTTGTACAGAATTATTTTTACTGGTTGTTTATGGTGTCACTGACTTTTGTACTGACGATGACGTATGATTAAATATCTAGCTGCAACTTATAGCAACAACATTAATCGTAGATAAAATTGTCCCTGCAGACTTCATTCACTTTTAAATTCACATTCTAAACCAAAATATAGCTTAAAATAGTTTTAGCATTAATTTAGACTCCAAGCATAACCAGCTTAGCTCTATATACGAGTATGTGTATATTTTAGAGGTTAGATGAGTCTGTATCATATGCAAAAGAGGATCCACCCTAACGAGTTTAGTCTAACTAAACTTAATCGCCAAATGTAACAGTAACTACACACTCGAGTATCTCAAGTTATCTTTTCTAAGTTACAGTTAATACAGAGAAATACATATAAAGTTGCTTTATAAACATATGTTTAAAACTAAAGCAATACGCATTGCAGATGCCGGCGGCGAAATGGATTCTAGCTGTCCAGTTTCTGCAGTGTCTGGAATTATGTCGTGGCTAAGGTTTGCTTAAAATAAAGCAGGTTTTTCGTTGTATAAAGAGCTTAAATGTTTGTCTAGGAGCGGACGAAAAACTTGGATTACTTATGCGGTGGTTTTCCAGTGCAATTTGTACGGATTCGGTCCATAAATGAAGATGTAGCGTTAAACTCGCTCGCAATCTTTGTATTGTGCGGAGTCTTAGTGGAACGTTAATGTGCCCGGGTATAGCACGTTGATTTATTTTCAGTTTCTTGTTCATCTGTTTTGTTTTAGTGTCTCTGTTGATGGTAGTTGTAATATTTCTGTGGTTATCAAAAAAAAATATGTGGAGAAGAATTTAAAGTATTTAATATAATTTATTTCTAACCAAGGAAAATATTTCGTTCTTAACAAAATTGCCAATGTCACAAACTAAACCAGATGACAGCAAAATATTGAAAATAAAATTAGTCAAGAAAAGGCAAACTTCGATAGTTGCAGAAATAAACCCATAAAAAACTCAGAAATCAAAACTACGCAACTCCAGTCCTTAACATTCGTTAATATCTCATAACTTCTAACAGCCGATAATCCAAATACCCGAGAAATAAAACAAGCCGAATGGATAGCAGTAATAAAACCGACCATTACCGAAGTAAACAATATTAGAGAAAGAGTCGTGGTTATAAATCTTGGTAGGAATGCCCAGGCAGAGATAGCCGACCAAATTGTGGCGAAAGAAGACACAATATACGTAATACATAAGTTAGATTACGTTCTGTCTTGTCGTCCGAAGATTTTTCTTTAGATAGAAGAATAGGGTTCGCTGTTGGAAGGAAGGTTTTTTGCGAGGTTAAGTGAATGATTGAGAGAGGTGGTTTTAGTTGTACATACGTATATTGTTTAGAACGTATTCTGTTTTCAATACAAATTAAGAAAAGATAGTCACTGATCATGCTGAAGCTGATAATAATAACCTAGTTATTAGACATTTCTGACGTAATTTAGTGCCTACACTAAAGAAAAGATTTGGCTTATTTAACAACCTGAATAATGTAATCCAGATAGAATACAAACAGTCGTGTTTTTTAAACTATTGTATATTTTTTTATTGCGAACTCAATTTTCAAAAGTAATAATTTAATACCTTTTTTGTTTTTTTTACACAATTTCATCATTCGACAACATCAATTTGTTGAAAGAAAATAACGTTGTAATTGAGTACAATTTATTTTCCATGCCCGCTCCGTTAATAGGAATAAGTAGGTTGAATGAAATATAAATAATCTCTCTAACTGGGTAAACAAACAGTCCGCAAAGCAATTAGAAATTAAAAACTAATCCTACCCTTAATAGGAGTGGCGTAAACAAAAACGTATAAGATTACTTTGTTTATTTTAAATCAATCTCTTAACATCTGCTGGTAAAAGAAAAAGTATATTCGTCCTTGGACTCAATTCCTCAATTAATTTTTATTTGTTTATCTTCTTTTTAGGGTCCCGTACCAAAAGGGTAACCACGGAAGCCTATTTCTATGTCTTCGTTGTCCATCCGTTCATGCGTCTGCCTGTCAGCGGGTGTATCTCATGAACCCATTAGGGTTCTAGATAATTAAATTTCACAGTGTATGTACTTTAATTGCCGCTACATCATAAATAAAAAATATATTGAATAAAATTAAAAATTAAGTGGGCACTTAATTTATTATTTTATTCAAATACATAATATAATTCATACAACAAACGCGATTTTTTCAGTTTTTGGTACGCAGTCCTTCGTGTACGAGTCCAACTCGCTCCTTGTCAGTTTTTTTGAACGATTGTAAATGTCAAGACTGAAAGTTACGGGTACCACAAAATTTGACTTTCAGGTCTTGTATAAATTAGTGACTTATTAATGTAGATAAAAATAAATATAAACGATATAAAAACCGGGTTATGAAATCAATCGTATTCTATCTTAAAAGGCGCTATTTTTACTCGTTAAAAAAGTTAATATTCGGAAACAATATTCAGTCTTTGTACTTTTCTCTTATTTCCCTAAAATAATTTTTCTTACTACCCTGACTACCTAAAAACAAAATTACTCTCTCATTACGACCAGTATAAAAGTTACAGTATCTTCGTGAAATTAATTTCTGTATTCCGTTTGGTTGCGTAACTCATCTTTTGAGGGATACTTTTAACCTCAATTTGTGAAGACGGCATTCAACTAAAGATTTATGACGTTTAACGTTTTCAACGTGATTTAATTATGTGAGAATTTTGGTTTAATTAATCACGGAGCGGAGTTTCGGTATTGATCGTGTGGAATGTCGATTCTATCTTTGCGGAGTCACGCGGGAAAGGGAATTTTAGCTGTGGAGTGTGGTACTAGTATTTTTATGGTTCCGGAAGTCCGAATGAAAAATGGAACCCTTATAGGATCACTCGTGTGTCTGTCTGCATGTCCGTCTGTCACAATAAATTTTCTCCGAATCTAATGGACCGATTAAATTGAAAGTTGGTGCAAACATGAATATCTGTAACCCAAATACGGAGGTGTAACGAAAATAAATGAATTGGTATATGGGGGTCAGTTTTGGGGTGTAAAATGGAAAAAATTAAAAAAAGTTTTCTAAGCTGTACCGTCAAATAAAAGAAGCTTATTTATTTTATAATTTTAAAATATTTTTGTTACAGCAGTCTGGCAGACGAGAACAGATTAAAAATTACCATCATCCCACCGTTATCTCCAAAACAACCGGGCCTAAAATTAAAAAAAAAATACAGGATGTAGTTCTTTACTTACAGATTAAAGGAAAACCTATAGGAAGTATAAAGTTTAAAAAAAATACCTAATAACATATGATTGGTTCGAAACACTATGCGTGCGAGTCCAACTCACTCTTTGCCGTTTTATACTCCTACTCTACTACTCGACTCTACTGATATATGTTGTGAATTTGTATCAACAAGTAAGCGAGGCTCTGAATATAGTGGCATTGTTTCAGTGTTAACAATATCGATGATTCCTGGGTTCAAACTCAAACACTACACACTTTATTTCAAATAAACCATTTATAGGCACTTTTGAATTGTCAAGTCGGTCAGTCAGAAAGATGAAGTTAATTAATTGTGCATTCCACAACGTAGATCTCTATATGAAGAAAAAAGTGCAAGAAACTCCATGGACACTCTTTTAAACCATGTTATCTATTACAAATCCTGGTTACATATACCATGTTGCTTCTATTATGTGAGAACAATTTTAATAAAAATAATAAAGATTAAAATAAGCTAGTAGCAGTTAAGAGATAACCAGTCTCAACTGACGGCACCCGGTCACGAACATGACGCGTGGATCAGCATGTCAAAAAACACAAGTCAAAAAAAAAACAGTAACATAATAGCATTATAATGTCCCATGGTAGGTACTCAAATTTACAAAATTAGAAAATGCTTCGAAATTATAGAAAACTATAACTTTTCATAAATCTATTTACTCCGTCGAAGTTAGATTATCAAAAAATATTGGATTAATATTGGAAAAATTACAATGATAAAATGCATCAAAGTAGCGTAATAGTCTAGTAATAAGTTATAATATTATTTACTATCTCGCTGAATCATTGTTGTCCTAAAATAAAGAATATTATTATTGAAGTTGGTAGGGGTAGGAGCGGGTTCACGAGTAAGAGCGGTTTCGCACTACATCCGATCCGAATCCGTGAAAACCTAGTCAGTTCAAGAGGACGGACAGACGGACACGTGAGTGACAGCAATAGGGCTCCGTTTGAATTGGTTTGGTTTTTTCCTATTGCTGTCACTCACGTGTCCGTCTTCTAGATCTGTATTTTCACGGATTCGGATTAGACGTAGTGCGAAACGGCTCTCAGTGAGTTGAAAAAATGGTTTTGAGTCAGTAAATTCGCACCTAATATTTTCAAAATTTAACAAATAAACGCTTTACATGACAACCTCCTTCAATTACCCAAAATTCGTCGACAAAGTTCAAAATAATTGAACTTAATTTGTTCATTTAAGTGGAACGTTATAATTGGATATTTCCATCCATTGTGGGGCCTTTTCAACACATTGACGGTAAACAATGAGATGTCAGCACATTTTGGAAGTCGCATTGTCGGTAATTAATTATTATCGTATGTGTCGGATGTCAGTTTCAGAGATTTCTAATGATTTATGAAAAATACATGTTATTATTTACACTTTCCCTGTCTTGATTGTTAATTATTCTGTAAGTTAATTGAAAAATTAAACGAATGCACCTGGGAGAAGTTTGATGTCTAAAGAGTGAATAGGTTACTTCTAAGTAAGCGTGCTTCATCGTCTACCACATCATCGCTTACCATCAGGTGAGATAGTGGTCAAGCGCGAGCCTATAAATAGTAAAAAAAACATAAAATCAGGTACCTAGTGACAGTGCGCAGCTATTAATGACAAGTTATTTTTTAGCTTTGAAGGTGTGACGGACAGCTTCAAGCTGCTGTTTGTAATCTGTAATCATTTTCTGTCAAGACTTCATTCCAATGGTTTGTAGTGGTGTGGTGGTTTGTGGTGGTGGTGGTGGTGTGGTTGGTGGTGGTGGTGGTGGTGGTGCGTGGTTTGTGGTGCGGTTTGTGGGGTCACTTTTAAATTCGGGTAAAGTTGCGGTGATGAGCCTATACATATATATATTTATATTACATTATATATTTACATACATTACATTACATTACATTACTTAAGAACGCTATTTTAATAGCTTTTTTTTAATATCAAGTATTTCAAAAAGTTTTTTTAACCATTTGGTTAATTTCATTTGGAATACAATTATATAGTTACAGATACAACGATATTTTGTTAGTAGCCAAACATGTTAAAGAGAGGTTTCTTTAATTAAGGCATGTTTCAAAAGATAGAGATACCTATTTGCTTAGGTATATCTTGCCTCTGGGTTCATATTAAAGAACCTTTGCCCTTTCGAGTACAGAAATTTCTGCTGTTTTAGAAATATATTGTCTGTGTTTTTATTGTCTTCATTTCTATGGAAAACATGGTTCAAAGTTGTAAAACGTTTTTGGTAAAATTGGCCTTACATTTTGTATAATGTCGTGTTCAATTTACGCAGATTTTGTGACTAGCTTTTGAAGTACATGACAAAGCTTTTTCGTAGCCCCTTAATTAATTTTATGCTTTAAGAAATAAAATAAAACCTAAATTGACTAACAAAAAATGGCTTCCAGACCTAACCTTAATCAAGTCATTTAAATAAAATAACACACAATATTAAACAAACCCAACGAAACTCCACCGAAACTAAGTGGTTTCTCATATTGCAAAAAATAAAAAAGATCTTTTTTAACATCGAGGTCTCCTTTTATTGCAAAAAAGGTTGCTTTTTATTACAAAAAGAGATCTAAAAGATCGCCCCGAAGCAGAAGTCTGAGTAACTTTATGGCTCAAATGTAAGATCAGCCCTATTTATCTGTCCTTATAATAATATAACTTTGGCTATGAACAGTTTAGTTCAGTAGGTAATAATTTCCAATATTAATCATTTCTCATTGAACTGGATACGAAGTGGAACGAAAATTAATTTGTAATTTGCCGGATGCTTGCGCACGGCTCAGCTATATTATAACGACTTTGTAATGTATTGATTATTTTACCATTTCGAGTAGTTATCAAGGTGTGTTCGATATCAAATGTCATAATTGTATAGAGCTACATATAATATGTTTGTATGTTGTTGAAGAGTTCCTCGGGAAAAGTACTTCTTCCGAACGATTTCCTTCCCATTAAGTAGCGTTTGATGAAGAAGTAACTACTTTGGTTGTCATTCTGTTGCAATAACAAAAAACAATGTCGAATAAGTAGGTAAATACATAGTGCAAAATTGAACACAGTTACGGGACTCTTAAAGTACCAACAAAACATCAATAATAAATTAAGCTGTCAAAACTGCGCCGCCATCTTATACGCAATGACAGTATGCACAGATAACACCAAATCGCACAGTATAAAAATAAATCACACACCACACGTTCGGATAAACGTTAATCTAACTTCTTCAAGTTAATATAACTTTGCCTGTTTCCTAGACGCATGAAAATATTTTGGGAAAGCCATGAATAATAATTTTATGGTAATACGAAATGCTTTTATCATTACTCTTTGAGTGCAAAATTGATGTTTTAATCTTGTGTGGTAAGTAAATAAAAACATGCTGAAAGGGTTGATGATAGCTGTAGGCGAATTTGTCGTTAATTCGACATAGTTTTAGGTCCACTCAGCGCCAATAAAATGTGGCCTAAGATCTAAACATATTCTTGTGAATAAACTAAAGCTATTCTATTTGTTTTTTAATAAAATAGGTGCCAAGTAGCTTCTTTAGCTGGTTTAAGTGATAATTTCACTTGAGATTAGTTTTTAAAATGATTAGCCTAAGAATTAATGTGAAAGCTGATTTAATAGTTCCTCAGTAATGTAAGTTATTTTTTTTTTTACTTTCAATCTGTAAATCTTTCTTTTTAACCGACTTCCAAAAAGAGGAGGTTATCAATGCGGATGTTTGTATTTTTTTTCGGGTTAACTTCGGTTCGGGCATAGCTTCGTCATTTATAGACGGATTTCCAAAATTCTTGTAAATTCTTGTTCGAAAGGGGCTTGTTCCGAAATGGTCCTATTAAATTTTCATAAAGATCTGATGATGCGTTTCGGAGACAGATAACGGAACTCATCAAAAAATGACAGCAATACAACCGCGATTGCTGCTATCACCTAGATATCTATTGTTAACACAGTTTAAGGGGAATCACAACTAAAAAGACAAAAATAAAAACATTTTTACAAAAAAAATAGATCCGACATCCGTAAAACTGCAAAATAACTTTAATTTCAGCAGTCAGTGTCAAAAAACGAAGATACAAAACCAGAAACACCGACTTCTGAAATTAAAGTTATTTTGCAGTTTTTGTTTTTTCTGGAAGTCGGTTCTTTCTATCTTTTTATAAAAAGTTTTTATTTTTCTCTTTTTAGTTAAAAGTAAAAAAAAAACATAACAAATGTTTTTTTTTTATAATACGACTATTGTTGAAATTAAAACGGATTGTTTAAAATTTGCAATTGTTTTAATTATTATTAAGTGAATACAATATGAGTGATAATGGAGTACTGGTAGACAGTGTGACATTTGTCACAAAGTTTTGTCAGTAAATAATATGAAGGCAGCAATTAAATTTGTCTTAACAATTATTCATAGAAATCAGCTAAACAGGTTACTTGGAAACAATCCTCATTAAAAAAAATACGCAAAATACTCGTAGCTTAAAAAATAAGTAAAATAGTTCGAGTTCAGTAAAAAAATAAACTAAACTCGAACTTTTGATCAAACTAAATTTTACAGTCGTTACGATTGTCAAATTACCGCGCTTGTCAGAAGTCAGAAAATCTGATACCAGTCTTTACCAAGGGGTATGGGTCAACACAATTTCTTTTTTGGAAGCTGGTTGTTTTTTTTGTAAAAAAGTTTTTTATTTTTCACTTTTTAGTTGTTATACCCCAGAATTAAAAACCCCAATAACATGAAACGTGTAATTTAAACACACGTTATTGGAGAAAACCAAAACGTCATCTATGTATACGTATTTTCGTTTTTGTTCACTTTTTCAAAAAAAGCTAAAGCAATTTCGAAAAAATTTATATGAGACCATCTCGGGAGTACTACTTTCGGATAAAAAAGAATTTAGAAAATCGGTCCACAACTGACAGAGAAATCGGTGGACATACATAAAAAAAACATACATGCATTCAAACACCGAACCTCCTCCTTTTTCGAAGTCGGTTAAAAATATTTAATGTAATATTGAACAGCGTCATTATAGATTACCATCTCTTGTTACTCGTATTCGCTGGTTTAAATTGTATTATATTGGAAACAAACCAGTGTAATGGTATTAACATTGGCATAAACGTAGTACTCTAAAACAAACGTAATCCCTTGGTAAATCTCTGAACTATTTCAATGTTTATGCTAAACAGATAATTAAATAATTAATTCATGTTCAAAATTTGTGATGAACATGATCTATGCTTTATGTTAGTATGTACGAGCAATTACGTAATTTTGTTCTACATCATTTATCCAAGATTATCAACAAACATTTTGTAAAACGTAAAAAAAGCCGAATAACTAATAAAGTAGGCGGCTTTCTGTAGTTTCTTGCCACCAACTGCATTCGACTACTTGAAAAGTGACTTGTTTGAAAATTTTTAGTTGTTTTGCGGTCGGGTTTTTTGAAAATATTAATTTTTGTATATTCTACATTGAGTTACATTTTTTGAATTGATTGCTCAAGTCCTTTATTGTTATACTTCAAATGTTCATCTCACAAAAAATTAGACCTCACTAACCCAATGGCGGCCGCAATTTTTGTGCTATTCATATAGCCTATCATTTCGGCAGTCAAACTCTCAGCAAAGCAAAAAGCAGTCAAAGTCTCAATTGTTGAAATCCATCCAGCCTTTTAGGCTACAGGCCGTATCAAAGAAATAGACATACATAATGTACGCTTGAAAAATGTTACCCTCCTTCAGGGGCAGTTGGATAAAAACCAGTCTTGAGTCTTGTCTTGTTGTCGAGAATCTTGGACTTGCGCTTTAAGGGTTTCGTTCCAAGAAATCTCTACCTTTCAATAAATAATTGTAATACGTTACATTGAAACCCGCTACCAATTAATTCGTATGGTTAAATAGTTTCAGCTCTGGGGCAAACCCGTTGGCACTTTTTGCGTGCAAACTGTGTGTTACGTTTGCACGAAAAAAGTGAAAAGAAAAATTATTTATTTTGCACAGATTACAAACGCACATTAATTTTCAAAAGCCTAGTATCCAAGCAAAAATAAAATAAAACTAAACTAATTAACTAATGCCTAGTGATCTCGTTTCTGGTGCAGTGCACCACTACGCGCCATAGACGAAACGTAGGTCTATGACGCCTCGATCAATGACAATGACACGAGGAGATCACTACAGCAAACAAAACGGAACGTATATTACATAATACAAACGTAAAGACAAGGAATATTACATAAATGAAACCGTGCGTCGTATCCGTACAAAAATGGTCATTGCTCAGCGAAAATGCTGTGGCTTCGGACGGACCGAAAGTCAACAGCGCTGGTATTCTGCAAAGACCAAGAGTTACATGTTGACGCCTATATTATTTGAGGAGTTCTCTCAATCCCTCATGGATCCCATCGTCAGAACTGGATTTTGATAAAATTGGACCAATCGGGAAGTATATCCGTTAATTCAAATAAAAAAAAATTAATCGGTTCATAAATGACGGAGTTCTGAGGTAACATACAAAAAATATACAACCGTATGGAGGAGCAACTCCCTTTTTGAAGTCTGTTAAAAAAACATCAAACAAATGAAGATCTAAAATCAAAATCTACTTTAAGAAAATGAGGACTAGTAAACATTATCCAGTCCATTCAAGTATTTAAGTTTAAGACCTAAGTAATAAAATGTGGAATTGTGGTTCAGAATACAAGCTTAATTTTGCAAGTTTCAAGTTAAAATAGTAGTAACTTAGAGAAAATGGTTGCAGCGGACAACTACTCGACAGGAATTTATGAGTAGATCTTATTGTGTGGTTTAAATTGTTTCTTCTTTTTACCCCGTGTTGTGGATTATGGTCTGCTCTGTCTTAAAGAGGAAGCCTGTGCCCCAGCAGTGGGCGCATTAAATATATGTTATTATACCTTATTGTTTGAATTTCTGTAGGTTCCGAATTTAAAGCATACAAAACAGTGTACAAGCCACATTTTTCGAAGGAGGTACTCCTACTACTATTATACTAAGTGCCGCCATAGATGGATTGCTTGGAGCTGTCAGCGCCGACAACTTCAATCGGTGGCTGTTGGGCGATCTGCAGTTTCAATACAAAATTGACGATTGCCATACCTGGACCGCTCAAGCAGTTCATTTATTTTTGTAGCTAAAAATTTACCGACTGCTCCAAGCAGGACTACTTGGAGTAGTCTATGGAGGGACTTAGGTCTAATAAAAAGAATACAATATGAATAGGCATATTAAATTCGTTTTTTTTATATCCTTGAACAAACCGTTGCTTTTATGTGATTCGTATGGCCCCTGTAATCTTTAATAAAATACCTGACGAAATTAAAACCTTACCGTTGCAAATATTTAAAAAACATTTTACAAAATTACTAGTAGATAAATGTTATTATTCTGTGCAGGATTTCTTAGATGATATTTTTTTGTAATATTTTTATTATTCTACTTTTTATTACATTTGCATGCAAGGCAGAATGTACATGGATTCTTTATCAACATTCATCAATTTATTTTATGTACCTACATTCCAAGCAAATAAAGACCTATTCTATTCTATTTTATAAAGCAACGGCTTCATGGAAAAAATATATATTATTCTCTTGGTAGCTTCCAGCTTTAATAGGACTCTTCTCATTAATTTCATATTTTTAATAAGTTACCACGCTACTCTTTTAAAATTATAACTCCTTATTCGTAATTGCATAAATTAATATAAATAAAAGGCACAAATAACAATTAGGTTCACCACAAATGACTGTTGGAAAACTTTTGTTTGTCGCAATTTAATCCCGCATAATTTTAGCTTTCTAGAATAATTTATGGCACGCAGTGGTAATACATGCAATAAATTCAGCCTCTATAATTATGTCAATTTAAATGATAAATAACTTTAATAATTCATTCTGTGCCATTTGAGTTACTTTAGCCACATTTGAATTGAGAATTTTAATGATAACGAATTGGTTATGTAATCATCATCATCCAATACCCAACTTCGTCCACTGGATATAGGCCTCTCTTTACTTGTGCCAATCCCCACGGTGCTATGCCAGATTCATCAAAGTTTTTTTTTTAAACGAATACCCCAGAAGGAGGGTAATGTTTTTCGAGAATATGTATGTAAGTATAAATGTGTTTGTCTCTTTCTTTGGCACGCGCTGTAGCCTAAACCGCTTGATGGATTTTAACAAATGAGGTATTATTATACCGCCGAAGTGACTTAGGCTATATAAATTAAAAACAAAAACAAAATGGCGACCGGCGTCAGTGTAGTCGTATTTTTTTGTGACTTGGTCATGTAGGGTGTCAAAAGAGCTCAAGAAGACGATTCCAAAAATATAACTCACAAAAATTAAGGAAATTAAAAAATTGCCGATAAAAAACCACTGGAGGCGATCGGCGGCAGCCACCTCTCGCGCTCGGCCCTGGTCCAGGCCATGGTACGGAGCGAGGAGGAACGGGAAGCAGTCGCCTCCTTCTGCGAAGCAGTATTGCTCGGGAAGGAGGAGGTGGAACGGGTGAGGTAGACACAACAGAGTCGCCCTCACGCCCCCAGCAGCAGCTGCCGCAGGAGACGCCCGGGGCGTCAGGGGTCGTGAGATGATCAAACTCAATGTCAGCAATACCAGACGGGGCCTGTCATGGCTGATGCCTGCTCAGGGGTCACAGATCGCGAGACGATCTCCGGCCACCGTAGACCCGGGCCTGCGGACGGCGAGTAATGGGTAGCTCGCCGTCCGATCAGCACCAGGGCCGAGAGTCGACGGCGCGTTGTGTTCCACGCGCGCCTCAAAGAGTTGTCAGCATTCAGAACGAGGCCCGTCATGGCCGATGCCTGCGCGGGGGTTGAGGATAAATTCGAAACAGTGTTACCTCTCCCCTGGGCACTCAGGGCAGGAAGGAACAGGGGTGGGTTTTAGTCAGTAAGAGTCTGACACGCCCTCCCGCTCCACCCAGAGCGGGAGAAGTCATTGGATGATTTCCCACCCTACAAAAAAAAAGGGGTCGCGGATAAATTAGAAATAGACTTACCGCGCCCCTTGGCACTCAGGCAACTGAAGAAACAGGGGTGGTGGGTTTTAGTCAGTAAAAGTATGACACGCTCTCCTGCTCCACCCAGAGCGGGAGTAGTCATTGGATGATTTCCAACCCCACAGGAAAAAAAAGTTATGTAGTAGTACTCCTGATTAATTAATGTTCTACGAATAACAATATTCTTAAAACAATAAGTATATTTTAACTTTGAATATTAAAAAAGTTCTTTCCTCATAATGTGCTCTTAAAAGGAAGGAAAATAGCCGGATTACGGTGTACATCATTATGGCTTCCTTAAGTTTTCGCTCACCCCTTGAAAAATGGCAGCGTGTAGGAACGAAAAGGTTCTTTACAATTTCTTTGTAGTACTAATACCTACACAGATTAATCACAATAAAATAACTTAATTTTGAGATGGCATGTAACAGGAAAACTTAACTCGAGATTGAGATTCAATTTCAATCATTGCTTTTGAGAAATCAGAGGATCTCGTCGCTAAAGTAATCGCTCAGATCAATCCATCAGGTTAAGCTACGCTTGCCGGGGTTGGTCCATGGATGGGTGACCATTTTTATACACCGAGACTTCTCCGTCCCTCGGAAAGCACGTTAAGCCGTTGGTCCCGGCTGTCAATCGTGGATCTTTGACAGTCGTTACGGGTTGTCCCAAGCCCGAAAGTCTGACAACCAGTCTTACCAAGGGGTATCGTATTATTTACCCAGTAACTGGGTTGTGGAGGTCAGATAGACAGCCACTCCTTGTAAAAATACTGGTATTCAGCTGTAACCGGTTAGACTGCAAGCCAACCCCAAGATAGTTGGGAAAAGGCTAGGCAGATTGATTGATCCCTTTTGAGAAATCAGCCACTCTCATTAATAATTATAAAAACTACACCACGCGCCCCCTGTACTTTTTAGGTAAATACATTTTTAACAGAAGGCAAAAATTCACCTGCATCCTACGTTCCTACGAATAGGGATGTTTGCTGTATGTAAGAACAGTAATCTTAATTAGTCCGTAAATTAGATTATCAAAAAATATTGAACAAGGAACAAATGACAAAGATAAAACACATCAAAGTTCACAAAGTGTATCGAGGTGTGACGTTTCGTGAAATTTCAACGCACTGTATCGACCACATTTTTATTTTTTTCTGTACGCAAAATACGCGCCTTGAGCGTGGAGCTGCGGAAACCAGCCTGACATACATACATACATACATCGTCCACATTTTTGGTAATCTGACTGCTAGCTAGAATTTCTTTGGTAATCTAATCGACCGTCTAATTTTTTTTTTTTTAGGAAACTAGCCTATTGGTTAGTAACTAATTTCTTTTGAGAACAACCTTTTTCACAAAGAATCAATGATGTGCGGAAATTTCTTTACAATAATCATAATATGCAGTAACATAACCTCTCAAAACCAATTAATTGACCTCAATCCCCTCGCAAATTACCGATTATTAAACGGGAACCAAAACCACTTACCTCCTGCATAACTAAAAATGTGGTTCCGTACCATGCAGTCCTTACCCCTCATGTCAACGATTAGTACCTAGGGTATTCTCCTGTGTATTTTTTTGTACAATATTTTATATGATACTACAAATAACACTAAAAATAAATCTTTTTCTGAAAACAGCTACAAAATTGGTTATTATTTTGGTTTTTATTGGTATTTTTTTTATTTATTGGTTATTATTGTCCTCATTAGCAGACACAATTAAATTGTTGTTGTTGTTAATTGTTTGGCCTGACGGATTAATTGATTGTTATTATAAGTAAGAGTGGTAGGATCATCTCGCTATCTCTTTTATACGCGCATAACCCAATGGCAGTTGCCCAGGGGTGGAGGATATATTCGAAAGAGTTACCTTGTAAAGAAAATATTTCTTCCACCGGCTAGCGTCAGAGATACTTTTGGCCTGAGACCCTATTACCTATCTTCGGGTTTTGTACATGAGGTATGCATGCAGTAAATAAGAGTCCTTAGATTTGGTCTTCACATATATCACGTTTATTAATAGCACTTCAACTCACTATATCGCACTCCGTTCTCAGAAAATTGTATGTTCAACTCACAATTTATGTCGAAACACTTTTACCACATCTTTCGAAGATTATAGGTCCAGTTCAGAGATCCTCAAACGGCATCTACGCCATGGTCATCTAATCGTGGGCATCTCTCGACACGTGGGTGCTTGTGTACGGAACCATCCTATGATCCGACCATTTTATTAAGTTTTTGCATAGTAATTAAATAAATCTAACGTAGGAACTCTGCCAACAAATAGAAAGATTTGATCAGACTCCTGAATGCCACGCGCTTAAGACTTAGCATCAGCACAAAAAAAAAAACCAAAAAGACTACTTACATCGTCCTACATCCGAATGCTTAATGTATTTGAATTTAACTCTGGTTCCAGCTACCTTTCGAGACATCATAGGTGCTTTTAAGTAGGTTTTCCAATAAAAAATCTTTCTTAGACAGACTCGTTGCAGATCAACTTGAAAAAAAAGAAAGACGTCATACGTCAATCTGTCATCTGTCAACTCGCAAAATAACGCTTCATTCCACGAATCTAAATTTATTCTATTTTTAGGTGTTACAACCTCGCCCCCGGGCACTCGAGGCAGGGAGGAACAGGGGTGGGTTTTAGTCAGTAAGAGTCTGACACGCCCTTCCGCTCCACCCTAGAGCGGAAGAAGTCATAGAATGATTTCCCACCCCCCAAAAAAATGGCAGTGACGTCATCCGTCAGTGTGGGTATCCTTTTTCTGTTGCTTGACAGTTTCCCCTTGATTTGAAAGGTTTTTAGCATACTCAATTTTTTAAACGGATTTAAAAAATCCTTTTTTTATTTTGGAAATAGTTACTTTTACATACAGTTTTAAAAATTAATTTAATAAACTACCATAATGACCTCAATTCTATCGCAAATTCTCGATTAAACCAAGGCAGAAACCCACCTGCATCCTGTAGGTGCGTGAGCCTTCATTATTAAGAGAGCTAAGTAGGTGGAGTGGCGCAGTGCTAACCGTTCCCTACAATTTGGTTAATCGCCTCGCACGAATACGGGGGGGGGGGGGGGGAGGAAACAGGGGGAGGGAGAACCCTGCGTGACTTCGTGCTAACTTTAGTCGGGCGTAAACGACGCGCGGAAGCGTGAGAAAAATGGTGGGGGTGGTTGTTTGGGTAGTGAGTTTTTTGTAAGAAAGATTTTTTTTCTGCCTACACCTACATTTTGCCCCGTACCTATTTCAGTTTTCGTTACAAGCAATTGGAAGCCCCAGTCTTTCACAAGATTCAGGATTAGCCAAATCTCTTGAACATCTTCCTTATTCAGTGCACCATTGTCGTAAAAAATCTTATTGAGATGAAAAGAAAGAGTGAAAATAAATAACAAAGTTTTAATGTTGCTATTCAATGAAACACATACTGGTGTAAATAAAATAAGGATAATATATGACCCCGCTACCGCTCCTTCCATGCCCCAAGGTCTATTGACTGTACACGAGCGCATACGAACTGGTGAGGTCGCTACTGGCTTAGGTGTAAATAATTTGTGAAGCACTTAAAAATTTGTGTTTGCAGGCACGAAAAAGCGTTACTACATATTTCAAGTCGTCTGCAAGATTAGGAAGTTTTCAACACTTCCGTTGCGCATTAGTGACCCGGAGTTATTCATAGATTAATCTTGTTTTTTTGCGGGTTAAAGTCTCTTTTGTTCCTGTTATTTTGAACATGATATACTACTTATACTCGTATCATTTCAATGCTCGTCCTAGCTCGCCGTCCAATCAGCACCCGGCACGAGAGTCGACGGCGCGTAGTGTTTCACGCGCGCCTCAAAGAGAATATGTCAGCCACCACTGACGGGGGCCATCATGGCCGATGCCTGCATGCCAAGAGGTAGTGGATAAATTCGTAACAGAGTTACCGCTACCCTGGGCACTCAGGCAAGGAAGGAACAGGGGTCGGTTTTAGTCAGAAAGAGTCTGACACGGCCTCCCGCTCCACCCAGAGCGGGAGAAGTCATAGGATGATTTTCAAACCCCAAAAAAAAAAGGTAATGCTCGTCCAGGGTTACGGGAGAGTTTGAAAGAGTAACCCCGACCCTGGAACGCAAAAAGCAAATCAAGAAACACGGTAGGTTTTGGTAAGTAAGCCTTCTCCTGCTCCAGCCGGAGCGGGAGTAGTCATCTGATAAAAATTTCCACTCTCAAAGAAAGGGGTAGGTAATTATCTTATTTTTAAAGAACGTTTGCATCCCCATCGCAGTCGCAATCTAACAAAAAAAAACTCTAATTTTCATACATTTTGATATTGATTGCTTCTGAGATGATTTTGTGACTTGAATTTGAAGGTTTTTTAAGGCGCTATTAACTGCCAATGACCTTGAGTGGTTAGCTTGCGTGTTCTGTGTTGAGCTCACGTATTAATAGGACTCGCCCATCAAGGAGCGCTGTCCGAAAATAGACACATTATTAATTTAATATACATAGAACAACAAGTTTATACTAAAACAGAAATAAATTAATGATCTTTAAAATGGTGATAGTTTAATAAAAATATGTTATAGTATGTGTAGTTATTGCGTGATTCTCAATTTTCAATTCGCGTTAGACATAACTTTACAAATTAATAACACTACGTTAAAAAGAATAATTTCAAATATTCACATATCAAATTACGACAGAATTTGTCTAGAATACATATATTTTTTTCATAGAAATAAGACTAGTCATTTAGACGTAATGTTCAATTAAAAACCATTAGAAGTTGTATATCTGCGGCTTAAGTACGAGAATTGGCCTGTTGAATTAACTTTTATGAGTACGCTGACATGTTTTGTACACCCACACTTCAACTTCTTGAAATATGTCGTGTGATATAAATAGCTCGACCTTTTCTACGTTTATTTCATAGTATGTACGAGTATATATAGGGTTACTGGTAACTTGACGTATTCCCGGCAGGGCGTAACAGTGTGACCTATTTGCAACAATTAAGTACCCGAGGAAGCCCAGGGGGAAACCCATGAGTTTTGAGAAAATCCAAGTTTGCAATTAGAAGTTTTATGATTATGTTTATTATATATATAAAAATAAGTCGGGTTTTCCTTCCTGACGCTATAACTCCAGAACGCACGAACCGATTTCCACGGTTTTGCATTCGTTGGAAAGGTCTCGGACTCCGTAAGGTTTATAGCACAGAAAAAATTTTGGGAAATCAAATAAACAAAATTGCACCCGTGCGAAGCCGGGGCGCGTCGCTAGTTATTTATATATTTTTAAAGATTTTTGGTAATAAATTATAAAAAAAAAAACAAAAACATCTGGGCTGCTTGATTTTTGAAAATAGGTCACACTATCACGTCCTGCCGGGAACACGTCAAGTTATCAATAACCCTGTCTAAGTAAAGAGGGTGAATTAACGTTCTAATCTCGTAGATCTTCTAATCAAGTAAATGGTTTCACTATAAATTGGTAAAATAAGTCACACATGATTCTTAAATGACTGCATTCATAAAACAACTCATTCAATATTTACTAAAAATACCTTTGAACTTAATAGAGTAAATTTAAAAAAAAAAATGTATTTGGTCCGTTAGATATATTAAAGTGTCAAAAACTATTGGATAAGTATTTTTTCTTTCGTCACGTCAACGAGAAATAAGGACGTTACAGTGCATTGAAATTTTGCGTGACGTCACACCTACTAAAAAATCACCTTCAAGTGACGTAACAAGCCCCCACTCCTGACCTTTGTTGCGTTTTATATTTGTAATCTATTTATTGATTAGAAAAAATACGTGAAGACACGTATTTTTTGCTTTACCAAGTTTTACTAAAAATAATAATTAAATTTTTGTACCCAGGAATAGGAGAGCCGTGGCAGCCCAGTGGTAACTGCCGCGACTTACAAGTTGTAGGTCGTGAGTTCAAACCCAGGCAGGCGCTTTACTTTGTGTAAATTATTTCATAACCACTGCTCTCAAAACGGTGAAGGAAAACATCGTGAGGAAACCGGCATGTCCTAGAACCAAAAATTCGAAGACATGTGACATCCATCAACTCGCATTGGGCCCACGTGGTGAATTACGGCCCACACCCTCTCACAGAGAGGAGGCCTGTACCCCAGCAGTGGGGACATTAAAAGGCTGATGATGATGATGATGACCCAGGAATATACTCTTTACTATTCAGTTCGAAACATACAATATATGACAAACACATATCAAAATTTGTTTCATGCTCATTGCCTCATAACAAAATATTTTTCAACAGCGCAGCGTAAGCTTTATAAAAGCTTCTACTTACTTCATACCTGTAAATAACCGTACAAATTCCAACTAGATATTAAACTCTGATACGTAGATTTTCATAATGTGCAATTACCTCTTTTCATATAAAGGCCGATAGCTCGTTAGAGAGAAAATAGCTTTGAACTAGCGTACAGCCGCCTTGCCCGCGACCTACTTAAGCCTGATACACACTATCGTACATTTCACACGTTTTCGCCCCAATCAAATATCGCACCTTGGATTGGACTGGAAAGGTGAGGAGGGTATTTAATTGAAATTACATTTGCCAATGTGAGATGGACCAAGGTGTGCTAATTAATTATATGAGTTTTTAAAATGGTCAATGAGGCAAATAACACATGATTTCTGCATGAATAAATGCAAACACATTTTATACTCTTTTGGGGTTTTGTTAAGACTTCTTACGTAATAATTATAAAAATAAGAGGTTGTATCTACATTCTATACTTTACAATTTTTATATTTTACAACGTTGTTGGCTAAAGGCTGCTGTGCAGATGAAAATTATGAAATGTGGTATATTTCATTTTTTTTCCAATCCAGTATGAACTCCAGTATTTTTATAATTAATTTTATTGCAAAGTGCAAACTTGTTACATGTAGTTTTTACTTATATGGAGCATGCGATACTAACCTACGTTTAAACTAAGATGTACTAGTAGGTGCATTCAGTTGTTGGTTAAATAAAAAAAGGTTTTTATTTTTCACTTTTTAGTTATTATACCCCAAAACTAAAACTAAATATTAAAGATATGCCTGAATTGATAACCCCAATAACATGGAATTTGAACATAATTGGAGGAAACCAAAACGTCGTATGTGTTTACATTTTTTTTTTTGTCTTTGATTTTTTTTTCAAAAAGCGCCAAATCAATTCCGGTAAAATTTATTTGGGACTTCTGAAGAATGGCCTCCCAAAAGAAAAAAAACATCAAAATCTATTGACAAATGGCGGAGTTATCACGTAACAAACATTAAAGAAAACATACAGACGAATTGAGAACGTCCTCCTTTTTAAATTCGGTTAATAACTAAACTCTATTTTCGTCAAAAAAGCCACAAGCAGAAATAATGCACGTAATGTTACCTACACTACCACAAGAGCTCCTATATTATATCCAAATTAATATTTGCCTTTGTAGAGAACCACACGATATTCTAAACTACGCCTAACTATCGTGTCGTTGGCAAGTAAACCTGCTTTCGTGTAATTATTTAAGAATTAGTTTCATAGCAGTATTCCTTAATGCTATAGGAAAGAAAGTTCCACGTAGTTTGGTACAATTTGGAATGGTAATTAAGTTCGTTTCTGTTTTGTTCCGACTGCCTATTTTCTGTTTGGAATTGTTTGGTAAAATTTTTCTAATGGCAAAAATCTCTTTTAACCGACTTCGAAAAAGGAGGAGGTTCTATGTTCGACTGTATGTATGTTTTTTTTTATGTATGTTCACCGATTTCTCTATTAGTTGTGGACCGAAAGAATATACTCCCGAGGCGGTCCCATATAAATTTTATCGAAATTGTTATAGCGCTTTTTGAAAAACTGAACAAAAACGAAAAAGATGTATACCTACTTAGATGACGTTTTGGTTTCCTCCAATTACGAGTATTTTAAATGCCACGTTCCATGTTATTATGGTTTTGAGTTCATGGTTAGAACAACTAAACAGTGAAATTTAGAAACTTTTTACAAAAAAAAAAAACAACCGACTTCCAAATAAGGAAATACACTAAAATTTAAAAATAACTTCAATTTTGGAAGTTGGTGTCAATTAACGAAAAAATAAAAAACAAACACCAACTTACGAAATATAAGTTATTTGTAAATTTTTATTATTTTTTCTATTTTCGAAGTCGGTTGTTTTTTTTGTAAAGAAGTTTTTATTTACAATTCATCTATAAATAAAATGAGAAAATCTCACAAATCATCACGTTATAAACGTCAAAAGTTGACAAAGGACAGCGCCAAAAATATCCCTACGCCACTTAAGATGTGGCGCGACAAACTCGCCACAAAAAACATCTAAACATTCGTAAGTTTGTAACGGATTTTGTGAGCACAAGTAAATCAATCCCAATTTCAAGCATGTTATTTTACAAAACTAGTATTTGTCAGTGGCTTCGCCCATGTTTACGCCTGAACGCAGCCCTTCTTCGAGATTGGATGAAATTACGAATGCACCCTAAGAACATCGCTCGCTGTGGGCTTCACGGCGGCGGGACGAACTAATTTCATTTCGCTTTGCACGACAAAGGACGAATCGCCATATTTTTGTCGCGATCCACATTACCACTGTAATTTTTACAATAAATCTTTAGAAACCAAGATCGACGTCGGTCTTATTGTATCGCCCACAGCCCACGTGGTATGAGTACTTTTCCTATTATAGATTTATTATAGCCATGCTATTCCAGACTATAATTTACGAGTATCTCTGTGCCAGACTTCATTCAGATCCGTTCAGCCATTCTAGCGGGAGTAACAAACTTTCGCATTTACAATATTATTATGATATAATATGGGTGCCTCATAAAGAATACATAATTATGGAAGTATACAACCTGAAAAAATAATCCAGGATAGTAATTTACAGTCTAAGTCCTTTTTACCTGAAAAACTATGTAATAAAAGGAGACACCTTTGATAGGTAACTAGTCTAGGTTAATCTAAAAATGTAAAAATAGGCGGCCTAAATAAAAGAGAAACTGAGAAAGTAGATAGGCATCCTATATTTCTTAGAGTTAGAGATCCCAGGGCTGCCTGGGGTCGCGGATAAATTTTAAATATAGTTACTGCGCCCCTTGGCGCAGGCAACTAAAGGAACAAGGGTGGGTTAAAAACGGTAAAAGTCTGACACGCTCTAGAAGATATTTGATGATTTCCCACCCCGCACAAAAAAAGGCTAGATAAAAGAGCAAGATTCCAAAGCTGCCAGATATTACCTATATTCTGCTTAACATAAACATGTGGGTTTGAGTAGTATTAGTGTGCACTTAGAACGTACGCATAACTATTAGCTTAGGTTGACGCCCAATTTACCATTATTAGGTAGGTACTAAAGTTATGAAATAAACTTTATTCACTGGACATAAAGTCTAAGTGCTGATTTGTATGTATCTTGTTTAATAATTATTTATTAAGGCGCAATTATACGACTTTTAATGGTTTTTAATTGAACATTACGTCTAAACGACTAGTCTTATTTCTTTGAAAAAAATGTATGTTACTCAAGACAATTTTCGTCGTAATTTGATTTCAGAATATTTGAAATTATAATTTTATAACATAGTGTAATTAATTTATAAAGTTATGTCTAACGCGGATAAAAAATTGAGAATCACGCAAAAACTGTAAAGCGTATTTTTATGAAACCTTCACCATTTTAAAGATCATTTAACTATTTATTATTTAATCTCAGTGTTTTAGTTTAATACCTGTTGTTTTATGTGTAATTAGTTAATAATGCGTCTAAAGGTCACTGGCAGCTAATAGCGCCTTAAATAATATTTTAAAGCCTAATTAGGTAATTAAAAAAGTCTTTCACGACAGACATCGGGCCTAGCAGACCCCGTCAGTTACTGCTGACATTACACTGCCTTGGGGTTAGAATTTCTAAGAACTTTAGTAGTACTTTATATAGACGTACATATAAGTACACTTTATCTATCCTCCTTTTTTTAAGTCTCTTTATATCCTAGAAACAACATTCTTTAGGTACGATTGAAAATTTAAATTATCTATTGACATGATCTTGTAGAGAGATTTAATGGTTACTGTGGATTTCATTGGTATTTAGCGTCGTCCGGGGCTAAAACGAAAAAAAAAAAAAAAGAGGGCTAGGCGCATTAATTGATTGGTTGTTACAGCTAAAACACATGGATGCTCATTTTATAAAATCTTCTTTCTACATATAGGTATAAAAGACAAAGTTCGGTTAGTACACCTTATTTGTAATAAGGTATTTAAATTTTGTAAAAATCACAAATAATACAAAGAAAATCATTCTCTCATAAATTTTGTGAGGACATTTTACTTTCGAGAACGGATCGACTGATTTCGACACAACATTTATTTACTCTGAGGTGGTGCGAAGTTCGCCGGGTCATCTAGTAATGGTAATGTTATATTTTGTTGTTGTGGCAGGAGACCTGCAATCGCCTACAATAATATAATAAAATAGAATTAACTTGATTGTGCACCAAAGCGGTATTCTAAATTGTATGGGTAAAATCGCAGACAGCAACATCATTTAAACAGCGCTCACATTTTTTTTTGTTTTTTTTTTTGTGGGGTGTGAAATCATTCAATAACATCTCCCGCTCTAGTGTGGAGTGGGAGGGCGTGTCAGACTCTTAGTGACTAAAACCCACCTCCTGTTCCTTCCTTGCCCTGAATACCCAGGGGCGAGGTAACTCTTTCGAATTTATCCTCAACCCCTGGGCAGACCCGGGCCTGCGGGCGGCGAGTAGTGGGTAACTCGCCGTCCGATCAGCACCAGGCCCGTGAGTCGACGGCGCGTAGTGTTCCACGCGCACCTCAAAGAGTTGTCAGCAAAAGGACGGGGCCTGCCACGGCCGATGCCTGCCCGGGGGTGGAGGATAAATTCGAAAGAGTTACCTCGCCCCTGGGCACTCGAGGCAGGGAGGAACAGGGGTGGGTTTTAGTCAGTAAGAGTCTGACACGCCCTTCCGCTCCACCCTAGAGCGGAAGAAGTAATAGGATGATTTCCCACCCCCCCAAAAAAAAAAAAAAAAACCCCTGGGCAGAAACAGCGCTCACATAAATGTCGAATTCAGCCTACACAGGGATGATCGTTAAGTTGATCAAAAAGGCTAAAAAGTACACAAAATTTAACAAACCGGACTGTATCGAAACAAATTACGAACAAATCGAGCCGATATGTTTGATTGGATGAATAAAATGTATACAGGATTAATCCGCACGGGATTTTCAAATTGTGTTGACTCTTGCATTACACCATTCGTTTTTAAATTTGTTAGAACAGCTTTGCTGCCATTTTATCAAATTATTAGGCTGGGGGAGGGAGATATTTCGTTTAATTTAGATTACTTTTGCCATTTTCCCGGGTCAGGATTTTTGTTGACTTTCATGCATGTTACCGATTTTTACCTGTAAATGGTTTTTCCGTAAAAATGGTTTCAATTTTGTTTTAGTATTGTTACGTCGACCGTATTACACTGGAACGTTCGAGAATGTGGTCGAAGTTTCCAGAAGTTTCCACTAGGTTCGAGAACATTCCATTGTGGTACTGTGTAGAAGTTCATAGATGTTTCTAGAATATTCCACTATAAGATAGTTCGACAATGTTCTGGAAACTTCCATGACCGTATAAATAGGCCGGACGGCGGGCGAGTGAGTCAGTCTGATTTCGACTACGGATGCGAACGGATGTGAATACAAGCGATTAAGAAGAGAATAGTGATTATTAGCGATTTAGTGTTTGTGTAAATAAGTTGTTGAGTTAATAAAGAATATTTGGTTAATTAATTGGTGTAAAATAATTTATCCCATACCCAGCTCGTAACAAATTGGTGTCAGAAGTGGGATAAATTATGCCGATTTTACCAAAGGACGACACGGAGGGTATTCGTACAAGGAGTCAACGACAGCAAGACATGGATCAGAGGCGGTTTGGAGATTCCCCGATACAGACGCCGGGTGGTGCTCAGCCTGCGACAGAGCCAGTCGCTGGCCCATGTGGACCAGCTGTGTCAGACTTGTCTGCGCTAATGGTGCTGTTGCAGGAACAGGCTCGTCGTCAAGAGGAGCAGGCCCGCCGTCAAGAGGAGCAGGCCCGCCGCCAAGAAGAGCAGGCCCGTCGGTTGGAGGAGAAGCTTCATCAAGATAAAGAGGAGCAGGCCCGCCGCCAAGAAGAACAGGTCCGTCGAATGGAAGAGAAGCTTCAACAAGATAAAGAGGAGCAGGCCCGCCGCCAAGAAGAGCAGGCCCACCGCCAAGAAGAGTTACAGGCCCGACGCCAAGAAGAGCAGATGCTCCTCATTAAAGACCTTCACTCAACACTTGGCAAAGAGTTCAAGGTGATGAAGGAGCAGGTTCACCAGCATGAGAATCGCATCTCAGAAGCTGAATTTCAGATTGCCGGGGTGAAGAAGGCTTTAGGTGAACTTAGGGCAGGAGACGGGGTTGTGCCTTCAGTGGTTGCTGCACCTTCGGCACGTGGATTTAAGGTGCCGCCATTCAACGGAACATCTTCATAGTCGGCCTACAAAATTCAATTTGAGGCCGTTATGAAAGCTAATGGGTGGGCCAAAGAACAAGCTATGACCGCGCTCACCTTAGGCCTCCGAGACCAGGCCCTAACCATACTTGAGGCTCTTGGCAAGGATGTGACCTACGAACAACTGCTGGAAGCGTTAGAGTCCAGATACGGCGACGCTCACTTGGAGCACGTATTTCGCGCTAAGTTAAGGGATCGCGTTCAACGTAGTGCCGAGAACCTACAGCAGTGGGCCTTGGAAGTTGAAAAGTTGGTTCGGAAAGCATACCAGTCCGCCCCTGCACTCATCAATGGCAATCTGGTACAAGCGTTCATCGACGGAATACGTGACTTGGAAGTTAGAGCCGCTGTAAGACTTGGACATCATGAGACACTGAAGGACGCCTTGGCCCATGCCTTGGAAGTAGAGGCAGTGAGGCAAGACCATCGAACACACCGTATTAGGGAGGTTGTGGCATCACCTGTACGCGTTCGTCCGCAAAGATATAGCCCTAGATGTTACACTTGTGGAGAAAGGGGTCATCTTCGATCAAGCTGTCCAAAGCGAAGCACACTGAGAGAAGATCAATCCCAGCAAGGAAGGGCGGCTCGGCCAGTTCAGTGGAGGATCGCGAGTGGCGCGACATGGCGCACGGCCGTGGTGGATGCCCCTGAAAGAGTGAGTTCAAGTGATGTCGTCAAGGTCGGTGCGGGACCAGACAAGTGCGTGAAACAGGAGCAAGTGAAGAGTAAAGTGAGGGCAGGCGCGGATGGTGTTGCTAGCGCCGTAGCCTCCAAGAAGGACGAATGTGTAATAGTGTGCGCGCGCGATGCAGACGATAGGTCCGACCCGGGAATGAGCGGAGTGAGGATGCTAAGAATGGATGTCAGCAATGAATGGAAGGAAATCCTACAGCTTGCTCAGCAAAATGACACGGACCTCAAACCGATCTTTGAGTGGATTAAAGCTGGTGCTCCGAAGCCCAAGTGGAGTGATGTTCGGGCGTTAAGTTCCATCACAAAGAGCTATTGGGCACAATGGAACAGCTTGGTTATCCAGGATGAAGTCTTGTGCCGTAAATGGGAAAACGCTCGAGGAGACAACTGTCATCTACAAATTGTTGTCCCCAAAGCCAAAGTACCGGATGTTTTACGGCTCTACCATGATGGATGTTCAGGAGGACATATGGGGGTAAAAAGAACTCTACTGAAGATACGAGAGCGGTTTTACTGGATTCACTGTCGAGAGGATGTTGAGGACTGGTGCCACAAATGTACCAGTTGTGCGGCTGTGAAAGGACCCCAGACACGCAGCAGAGGTGCTTTACAATTATACAACGTGGGAGCCCCCTGGGAACGGATAGCATAAGACGTTGCAGGACCATTTCCAGAAAGTGAAAACGGAAACAAGTACTTCATGGTTGTCATGGATTACTTCACAAAGTGGCCAGAAGTCTTCGCCATTCCCAACCAAGAAGCAACAACAGTCGCAGATAAATTGGTTCAGGAAGTCTTCTGTCGTTTTGGAGTACCCTTGGAAATTCACAGCGACCAAGGGAGGAATTTTGAATCACAAGTTTTCCAGGAGACTTGTCGACTGATGGGTACTCACAAGACCAGAACCACTTCTTACCATCCGCAATCTGATGGAATGGTAGAACGTTTCAACCAAACGTTGGAGAGATATCTGGCAAAAGTTGTGGAAAGCAGGCAAAGGGATTGGGACAAGCACATACAGCCATTTCTTCTGTCCTACCGTAGTGCAGTTCACGAAAGTACGACTGTGACACCAGCCTTCGCGAACTTTGGAAGGGAATTACGGTTGCCTGCAGATTTAATCACCGGAACCCCCCCTGATGCCCCACGCAGTGTAACCGATTATGCGAATGACTTGCGTAACAAGTTGAATGATGTATATGAGCATATCAGACAATCCGGCCAACAAATGTCTGATAAGATGAAGACCCGATACGACCGGAAGGCAAACCATAGAGGTTTTGACGAGGGTTCACTGGTGTGGTTGCATAACCCAGTGCGCAGCAAAGGGAAGTCTCCCAAATTGCAAGCAAAATGGGATGGACCATACCGAATCGTGACCAGGATCAACGATGTTACCTACCGAATACAGAAGGGTCCACGAGGTGCGCCTAAGATAGTCCATGCAGACCGATTGGCGCGATACTACGGGACTAATGATGCTCGGGACGAGCATGTCTAAGGAGGGGGCAGTGTTACGTCGACCGTATTACACTGGAACGTTCGAGAATGTGGTCGAAGTTTCCAGAAGTTTCCACTAGGTTCGAGAACATTCCATTGTGGTACTGTGTAGAAGTTCATAGATGTTTCTAGAATATTCCACTATAAGATAGTTCGACAATGTTCTGGAAACTTCCATGACCGTATAAATAGGCCGGACGGCGGGCGAGTGAGTCAGTCTGATTTCGACTACGGATGCGAACGGATGTGAATACAAGCGATTAAGAAGAGAATAGTGATTATTAGCGATTTAGTGTTTGTGTAAATAAGTTGTTGAGTTAATAAAGAATATTTGGTTAATTAATTGGTGTAAAATAATTTATCCCATACCCAGCTCGTAACAGTATTGTATACTAAGTATTTTCACTCTGTTAATGCCTGAAGTGTTTAAAAATTTAGGTATTTTTTTCCAGATTAGCTTATTTACAATTTTAACATCTCAGTGTCTAGCGGCACACATGTGCGCCACCGAGGACATTCCGTTTGCCTTGAGAAAAAATTGCCAAAAACCCGATTCACGCGTTTTAAACCACTATTATTACTGTCACCCGGAACATGACAGAGTCTATAGTTACACGATGGCCGACTGTCAACGGGGCTTGACAGATGTTGACATTTGACGCGCGCAGGCCCTCAGGGGTGTTACGTATGTTATTGTCGTCTTTTTCTGCCTTCTTTTAAATAATCAATGTTAACAAGAAATTATGTAAAAACTTCCGATTACTAAAGAAACTTTATTTTCATCTACCACTTAGGTACATTAGTGGGTACCTATACTCTTTTCCCTTAACTAGACCTGAGTTAAGCACCTTGTAAAACTAAAGAAATAACATTGCCTATCCTCATACCAAATGTTACATAGATACCACGCCTTTTAAATCTCGTCTCACTCCAGCAATTTGATAAAATCTACACCCGTTACTACTGACTTAAAACAAATTAGTTTTTGCTCACAAATTACAGTTACATTCGCCTGTTTGATAACATATTCAAACAACTTGAGGCCAAAACTCGATTACCTCATATAATCCGACCCCACTCAGTTACGGGTAACAACTATTTTAGGGCCTAGTTTGCCTATTTCTGTAATTGTGTCTGTAAACTTAAAAGCTTTATTTAAGTTGGGTGTTTTATTTTTTAATGAGTCCCATTGAATAGTCCATATGATGTTTGACAATAGTTCCTAAATTTATCTACATAGGGTATAAAATTAAAGGTAGGTAATTAGTTTCACTTTACTCAAGCTCGAGCTGCCGGTAAACTATTTTGTGGTATGAATATCAATTTCTGATTACAGTCATACGTTTACGAATAAATATGTGCATGGGTATAAATAATTTTTTTTTTTGTTGGGGTTTGGAAATCATCCTATGACTTCTCCCACTCTGGGTGGAGCGGGAGAGCATTCTGACTCTGACTGACTAAAACCCACCCCTGTTCCTTCCTTGCCTGAGTGCCTAGAGGCTCGGTGACTCTGTTTCGAATTTCTCCGCGACTCCTTGGCATGCATGCATCGGCCATGACGGGCCGTCAGTGGTGGCTGATCTCTCTGTAAGGGGCGCGTAGAACACTACGCGCCATCGACTCTCGCGCCAGTTGCTGATCGGACGGCGAGCTACCCATTACTCGCTGTCCGCAGGCCCTCGTTTACGGTGGCCGGAGATAGTCTCGCGACCGCCGACGCCCAGAGCGTCTCCTGCGGCGGCTGCGGCTGCGAGCGTGAGGGAAACTCCATTGAGTCTCCCTCACCCATTCCGCCTCCTTCTTCGCGAGCATAACTGCTTCGCCGAAGGAGGAGACTGCTTCCCATTCCCTCTGGCTCCATACCATAGCCTGGACCAGGACATAAATTATATACCTCAGAATATCAAGCTCTAATAATAATTTTATTAGAGTTTTAAAAAACCAAAAACACAATTAGAATGACCTTTTGTTTTGTATTCTTCTCAGCAAACCCTTTCATTTGATACCCATATCATGGGAATGCATACACCTCAAGGCCCTGCGTCGACGAGAGGCGACAGTGATCAGCACTGTCGTCGGGCCCCGCCGTCCCCTTATGGCGACGGCGGGGCCGGAGTAAAACCGTTCCTTATTAGTAATAATAGTTTTAAAGCGCGCGAAACTGCCGCCGCTTATGGCGACGGCGGGGCCTGACGACGGTGTTGATTGCTGTCGCCTCTCGTCGACGCAGGGCCTTGAGGTGTTAACTGTAATATAAATATAATGTAAATAACTAGTCTGCGATCTCTGGGAATACTATATTGGATTAAGGTTGACGTCGCTTAGCTAACCATGCATTGTTTTCTAAATAAAACATGTGTGGAAAAATTTTAGCTCAATCGAAACCAGAAAGTGGGTGAAATGTAACTTCTAAAATTTTTTTTTATTGGCTTCACCTGTACCTAGCAATTCACAGGTAAAACCAATAAAACCATGTTAAAAATGAGGCAAGTTATGAAAATAAAGCTCTCTGTAATATTATGATTTATTTTCAACTCTTTTTTGCTAGAAATATCTTCTATTCTGATAGACAGATTAATGCCATATATCCATTTTTCCAATACTGCAGCTAGTCTGTATTGTGCTTTAAATTGATATCTACACTTGAGACTGTGATTCTCGTTCAAATCATTACTATATTTCTATACAATAATACAAACAAAATCATAGCACCTAAAGTTATCAACCAACGCGAGCGGTCCTTTGAAACCAAAACTTTTACTGGAATCGCAACAATCACAAATTAATGTTTCTTAGACATTAAAACAAAAGACTGCGTGCTGATGAGCTCATACACAGCAAACTCTCAGTTTAATTAAAAACAAGTCAATACAAACACTAACAAACTAATCAAAGTTGACACAGCTCAAGTACCGGCAAATACTAATAAGAAAAACTTCACAATTGGCTTAAAAATATTGACAGACCGAACCTAATCAAGTCACCTGTGGACTATTATATAATAGTCCACAGGTGACTTGATTAGGTTTGTTGGGCCCCATTAGGTACTTACAATCAAAACAAACGGAGTAAGTGGAATTCCCTGCTCCGGTGTCTATGTTTCTTGATAACCACAACCTGGGGGTCTTTTAGACAAAAGTGAATAAGTTACTTGAAGGCTTCGCTTAATATCAGGTGAGATAGTAATAAAATAAATTAATAAATAAGTTTATTGATCCAAAGATAAACATGGACACAGGTTATATACTTGCTAAGACTTAATCAACTAACAATGGGCACTAGGGGAAAAACATTATAGTCTATATTAAAGGCCTTCTCGCGGTCCAGTGGCGCCCTCATTGAATAAAAAATCGTAGCATAGCACAGAAAATAAATATTAAATAATCCAACTTCACGTTTGTTACAAAGAGGATAAAGAATTTTTATGTTGTTAAAACAGGTCTCAAAATGTTTCGTATCCAAAGTAGTAGGCAAAAGTGTCAGAAACGGCCGTTTTTGAGGCCTTAGCAAAATATTAATTCCTGTCTCCTAAACTAAGGATGGCCTGTATCTTAGCTCTAGCCTGTCAAAGGTAAAAAAGAAGTTTGTATGCTGGCAGTTGACTACAAATCCTTTTCAGAACCCAAACTCATGTCAGTGAACCTACATACTCAAAATTATATATCAATAAAAAAAAACTGATATTACGCAACAAACTTAGATTCATAGGCACGTGATTGAATTAACTAACGGAGTCTGTGCTATAGACTAAATATTTTTTGAGAAATAAATATGCATGTCTATTCTGTGTCTCTATGTACTCCTATTTTAAACAACATGCAATGATTATGACTATTAATTTAATTGTCGCCTTTTTCTAGGGTTTCGTACCCGAAAGGTCCAAACGGAGCGCTATTCAGTCCTTGTCGTTGTCTGTCTGTCTGTCCGTCCGTCGTCTGTCAGAAAATTTTGTTACAAATAATTTTTTAACTTCCCATTGACCTATAAATTTGAAATTTGGTAGTAATGTTTATTATTTCGTATACTTTACTAACAAATACCAATATTTGGTACGGAACCCTTAATGTGCAAAATCCGACACGCACTTGGCCAGTTTTTTTTTTGTTTTCGAGGAGTACACTTCCGAAACGCTTCTGTACTTTTTTTGTTTTCGGGGAGTACACTTCCGAAACGCGCCTGTACTTTTTGTTTTCGGGGAGTACACTTCCGAAACGCGCCTGTACTTTTGGGGAAAAGGCCAGGGAGAGTGGGATTTTTACCTCATTAAAACTACCCCGGTGATAACCATCAGCACACCTCTTAAAAGACTACGCCGCAACCCTCTCTGTATAACGCCTGTTAGGACACATCCCTGAGGAATAGCGCAAAGATATTTGCGTAAGTGTATTCTTTGAATGCATAGAAACAAAACTATTTTGTGAACTGTATGTTTGTGCGACTATTTTGCAAATAAAGGTTCGAGTAAACTGCGCAAGTTGAACCATTTTGTCAGGGATTCTAATAGGGTTTGCTTTGGGTATTGTGACTACACCGCGTCAGATTTAACGGACTTTCCTGAAAAGGCAAGCGGGGTCATGTTTTCTACTGGGCTATAAGATTGAATATAATCTTGTTATTAACCCCAGACGCAAAAAGAGGGGTGTTATATGTGTGTGTGTGTGGCACCGTAGATCTTAAACGGGTGAACCAATTTGAATATGGTTTTTTTTTAAATTTGAAAGTAGGTTCTATAACGATGGTTCTTACATATGTTTTATTAAAATCGGCTCAGCTGTTTTCAGATCATCAGAACTTTAGTATTTTTAAAATGTTCGTTTTTCTTAAGCGTTGAAGGTTTTAAAATTTACATATTTTTTACTAACAAATGACAATATTTTTTCCTTAATTGGTACGCAACCCTAAATCTGAGAAGTCCGACACACACTTGGCCGGTTTTTTTGTGTCATGGTCATGTGGGATATTAAAATAAAGGGCTTGAAGAAAAAAAAAACCCGACTCCATAAAACACCTAAAAAGTTATTTTTGAAGGAGTCGGTGGTATAAAATCTACGATTGAACTAAAACTAATACGAAAAGTAATTTTTTAACTGTTTTTAACACAATTAACTGTTTTTAACACAATTAATTTGACCCACTTCCCGGTTCTTTACCAAGCTGAAATTTTGCCTACATATTTAGTTTGAATAACAATGCATGGTTAAGGCGCAGTTAAACGACTTTTAATGGTTTTTAATTGAAAATCACGTCTAAACGACTTGTCTTATTTCTTTGACAAAAATATAATTATGTTACTCTAGACAATTTTTTTCGTAATTTAATCTCAGAGTACTTGAAATTATACTTTATAACATAGTATGATTAATTTGTAAAGTTATGTCTAACTCTGATAAAAAATTGAGAATCACGCAAAAACTATACAGCGTATTTTTATGAAACCTTCACCATTTTAAAGATCATTTAATTATTTACAATTTAGTCTCGGTGTTTTATATTTAGTACTTGTTTTTTTATGTGTAATAAATTAATAATGCGTCTAATTTTGGACAGCGCTCCTTGATGGGCGAGTCCTATTACTGGGTGGATATACGACGCGTTGCGTGAGCTCAGCGCAGAACACGCAAGCTAACCACTCAAGGTAGTTGGCAGCTAATAGTTAAGTGACGTCATTCTAAATTCAATATGGCAGAATCACATAGATGGCGGACTAGTTATTTTGTATGCATTCCCGTGATATGGGTATCAAATTACTAAAAACACGAAAAATAAAAAAATAAAGTGTGTTTTTTTAAACTACAGATTTTTTTTTTAACATTTGCTAAACACAGTAATGAGGTGACATTTTATTGAAAGCAAACCACTAGTGTTGCTATAATCACCATGCCAGCACTTTATTATCAAAGTCATTAAATAAATTCTATAAAACGACTTCCCTCTTATCCTTCTTCAACCCCCAACGATGGCGCCCCTAGCTCGGCCTAGTTCGTCTGTTTATCTTCAATAAATGAACGGAGCTCTATACGAGTTTACATTTGATCGCTGAACGGTTTTTTTTAATGTTTACCTGCCATACTTTTATCAGTTACGTAAACCAATTTAATTGGTCTGATGGCTTTATTTTTGTAATGTTGGTAGACTGGGAATGTTTTCATTTTGATTCGTTTTCAGAGAATGTTTGTGTTGCTTGACATGCAACTTGTTTTGAATGAATATTAGAATGTTCCACGAAACGGTTTGATGTTTAAGCATCGATAAACGAGTTGCAAGTTTGTTAAGTGAACATAAATGTAACGGGTTTTTTTTATTATTCACTTATGTTTTTGATTTCTTTATTAAAAGTTATATCTATTTTTAAAAGTATTATCAATCCATTTGAAAATAATATTCAGATAAATAGTATTTAAGTCCTTTAGGTTGAAGTGTTGATAATGGGTGACTTTTGATTAACTGATGATTTTTAGGGGGCTGAAAATCTAAAAATTCATGAATAAAATAAAATATAACGCCATTAAGTTTAAAATTTGAAAAAAAGCAAATTAGTAGATCAGTAAATTTATATTCGTTCTTTACAAAATACGGGAATAATTGATTTTATTTTGCGATTTCAGATTTGTCAATTGAAAGTAGTTCATATTTATGATGACTTACACGCCATAAATTGATTACCACTTACAGAAAGTCACCCTGTCTATTGCTGTACGGAATCAGTTGTTATGAGGACCTACATCCTACTGCTTTTGAATGATGGATGTTCGTTACTCAATCATGACAGAAGGGCTGAATGGATCGGAATGAAATTTGGATAGATTCAATCAATCTGCCTACCCTTTTCTCCAACTATCTTGGGGTCGGCTTCCAGTCCAACCGGATGCAGCTGAATACCATTATTTTAAATGAAACGACTGCCTATTTGATCTCCACAACCCAGTTATCAAAGATCCACGATTGACAGCCGGGACCAACGACTTAACGTGCTTTCCGAGGCACAGAGATAGATTATAGTCTGGAATAGCTATAATTTATAATGGGAGAAGTACTAATCCCACACAGTCAAAGCCGCTGGCAAAAGTTAGTTGTCCTATAAAAACACTAAGCAACTTATTTCTAACAAAATACGCGAGGAATATAAAATATAGTCTTCGAAACAAATCATAGCCAGAATGACAATAAAAGAAAACCACGAGATATGAAAGTTATAAATTATTGTGTATTACTATGTTCCTTCGCTTTTGCTTCGCCAATCGCTTAGAAGCCCTTAACCCATTTCTTTGGTTCGCTTTTATAAGCAGCCGAGGTACCTACTTAAGGTTTTCATCACTTTCGGATCTTATACGAAAAATATGGTCAAGAGATACAGAGTTCATGGATTGTTTGAGGGTTTTGATATTGCCTCAGGTCTAAGTATTTTCCTAATAGTAATAAAAATCAGATTATTGACTTTTCTTACTCAATAATATAATTCAAAATAAAGGCAGTCACGCGAGATGCGATATTGCGACAACGATATTACTAGAAGTTTTCATAATTTTTTTTTTCTAAAACTGTGCTACATTTTGAACAATTCATTATTGGAAGTCTCATTGCACCTATCTGTGGAACCCTTTAAAACTAATTACAGCAGTACATATTCTTCAAATTGAATGTCTTAAATCAGTTCAGTTTTGTTTTGTTTTGTTTGGCCTCCTCTCTGTGAGAGGGTGAGGGCCGTAATCCACCACGCGGGCCCAGTGCGGGTTGGTGGATGTCACATGTCTTCGATTTTTTAGTTTTAGGACATAGTTAGTTTTAGGACAGAGTTATAGGACATAGTTTCCTCACGATGTTTTTCTTCGCCGTTTTGAGTGCAGTGGTGATGAAATAATTTACACAAAGTAAAGCGCCTGCCTGGGTTTTGCACTGGGCCACCACTGCCTCTGGTAATTGAATCTGGTCTGCCACTGGTAATTCGTTTGCAAAGATTATTTTATTCATACATCTAAATCAATCATTTAACGTTAAGTAATTAATTTTACGCCATTAATTAATTAACAAAATAATAAAAACTAGGTACCGTACCTACCATATTCAAGCAAATTGCGAATTCTCAAAATCGTATGAAAACGTTCGACGTAATAAAACGTTGAGGTTCGCATGTGCAGTTACCGCCTTCTGCTTTACATGATTAGCTAATTAAATGGTAATAGCACACCTTGGATTTATACGATATAAATCCTAGCTCATTCGTTTTATATAAAGTTACTAATGTAGAATCAACACATTTCCTTTTGTGGGTGCTGAAATCGGTATCATAAGGAAATGAAATGTGTATCACGAGGAAGTGGGATGCTGTCAAAGCTATGGGCGCGTATATCGCAAGACTGGAGCCCTGACACAACTAGCCGAGGTCGCGGCAGACCGAGGAGAAGATGGCGGGGCGTCTTGGATGGATTCCTGGTGAACTGGCGTGAAGAAGCACAGCTTAGAGAGAAGTAAAAGGAATCCAGCGAGGCGTTTGCCCAGGAGTAGGATAGTTCAGGTTGACTAAACAAAATCAAGAGTGCGGCTGTTTCAGATAAACAGCCAATATGAATGGATCACAAGTAGTATTTCTCACTATTAGCAAGTCATTAGGTACATTTTTATACTAAACTAGTAGCAAAAAGCTCGCTTTGGGTGAATGTAAACGACTTATGATATGTGTTAAGAATCAACGAAATAGAACTCCTAATATAAAACGCGAAAGTCCTGCTCTACCAATTAGGCTATCAAATTCCCAAGTCCGTTCCAGACGGATTCATGCGAGGTCCGAATTCAGTACTACAGTGGTTCATTTCATAAAGTCGTATTTCTGGACTAAAGTGGTGCTTAAACTCACACATTTCCACAATCACGTAATCGTGGAATTGCGTGCGGTTATTGGGTCATATTTTGGTACGACCTTAATTATATTTATTGAAGTAGGTACACATGCTGTATAGCCGGGCGAGTTATTGTTTTTGGTTGTGAAATAATTTCCAAGCGTAAAATTCGAACGTACCACGATAAGCTCTTGGCGAGCGCGAGGCCGTGAATTCGATCTCCGCTGGCAGTATAAGCTTAGTCGGTAACAGGAACTGAACTAGTAAGTTACGTGCTAGCTACATTTTCAGTATCTTTAAGGCGTATGTAGCCGCCAAAGTATTAAGCGAAAGTACCAAAAACGGCCGTTTTTACACTTTTGCTTACTATTTTGGATACGAAACATTTTGAGTCCTGTTTTAACAACGTAAAAGTACCTTATACTCTTTGTAACAAACGCAACATAGGATTCTTTAATCTATGTTTTCTATGCTTTGCTACGATTTTTTATTCAATGAGCCACTAAAGCGGAGGTAGGCCCTTAATAGCAAATTTACAGTACAGCGTTGGTCTGGGGGTGTTTGGTTTTTTGACTAGAACGCATATCGCTCCGTATGCGATAGGTGACGCATACTAAAACACTCATGTATAAGTTGACGTTTTTCATAGGATTTACGTTCGACAACGTGTACATAGCGTTGTGCTTTCCGATCTATCAACCAAAGCTTTACTGGAGGCAAATGCGGAGGTACTTATGATTTTAACCAAAAGTTTATAATTTTCGGATGCAGAGACGAGGTTTAACCTAATTGACCCTCAAAGCATAGTAGAGTAGAATACTCTTTATGTTGTACCTCATTGATAATACGAAAGAAATATTATGATTATTCAGCGTAAAAGTCTCAAGTAACATAAGAAAAATAATTAAGAAGTACAAAGCGAATAAAAAAAATATATTTGCTGAGAGGGATACCAAAGCAGCATTTACTGAGCAGTAGGTGCATTTGTAGTTGGAATCTGATAATGTTATAACGTACATACATTCATAGGTAGCTGCTTTCCCAGTCTCGTGATTCGAAGCAATTTTAGGTATAATTAAACCGATTTTAGAAGGGTTCTATGGGCAGAAGTGTAATGACCATAGCTAGTTTTAAATTCTACCAATTCAATTTCACCTTGTTGTTAATTGACCTTTTCTACCGTACTACTGATGAAATTGGGTCAACCCCTGAAAAAGCCAAAGAGATCAGTCTCAGGGGATATTGCCCTAATCAAGCCATGGCAGGGGATTAGTGATCGTGGTTTGATATAATTAGTTCATGTGTGGATTTCTCACAATCTCTTGGGACATTCTTGTAATGGAGTTTTTTATTGATACATTGTGTGATTTATTTGAATGAGCCAAACTGAATAGGAGGCATTACGTAAAAAAAAAACCTTTGTCTTTACTTTAAAGTTTCAGGATGTAGTACTCATTCAGTTTTATTATTTTCCAGGAGGATGAATTGAAAAAAACTCTGTATTTGCTCTCATGCAGTCAGGTAAAAATTCTCCTTCTTCTTGCGATTTAAATGAGAAAATGAGAACTGAAGAATATAAAGATGAATTGCTTTGAACTTAATTAAGAAATCTACTCTTGTAGTGAATTCATTTTGAGTCGTAAATGAAGCTCTTTTAAGATTCCCACAATCAAAGGCGTAAAAATTCGACTCACTTTATTATATATAAATTGTTTTAATCTGTCAGGCCCCGGAATAACAGACACAATTAAAAACCTATTGTCGCGTCCCCAATCGGGGACGCGCAGGGTCTGACGGGACCCATTGAAAACTGACTATGGAATCGCGTTTTCGCATCGTTGTCGAATTGTCATGTCATGCTTGTCTAAGGGAGAGCCGTGAGAGTCATGGAAATACATACATGTAGTGCACTACCTCTAACAATACCCACGGGCAATCTTGGGTGGTTTATTTAAGGAAATTCCAGATTAATTTAAATATCTCCACCGTATACGCTTACTGTAACCTCAAACGTAATAAAGTTGAGGTTAAAATATAAACGTAATAACTGTCAGTTCCCAAGATTCGCACTAGTAATAGTATTAATGGGACTGTTCTTCGCATTTAGACTCCCATTGGTCTAGCTCCGCCCAGAAACACAGAAGCTTCTTGGGACCTTCACAGACTTCGTAGAGCGACCTCTGTTCTGAGGATTTGCGCACGTTAAGTGGCCACGGCCTCGCATTCCAGAACGACGTGGGTGGCTGATTCCTTGGCGTCAAAGCAGACTCTCACTTGAAAAATACAGTTTTGTCTAGCCAAGTCTCGAACAGTTAGGTTAGGCCAACTGAAGGAGAACTTTGCCACCCCGTGCGCTCATTGTTCAAATAAAATAGCGCGCGCTCATTGGTCCCACGGCTTCCTGTTATACACTTCCGTCTCAATACACGAAATCACTCCCACAGATTGCAGGAAACCGAGAGGAACGATGAAACAGATTAAAAAAAAACTGTTCAGTGTGATTGTATTGAGACTATTGGTTAACAATAATAATAATAAATCAAATTTATTTCAGACTACTCCATATTTAAAAATTACAATTTTACTTACACACGCATGCATACACATAACAAAAAGATACACACAAAAGGATACACACATAATATATCTCTCATTTTATGTAAGAAAATGACGCATAGATGGTCTATCCATGTCTAACAGACAGTCATTACTGAATTTGCACTAGCACAGCTGAAACAGCTGAAAATTCGACCCTTATATACTGCGAAGTTATTTTACAAAATCGTTTGTTAAAGCAATTAAATTCTAAAGTAATTTTGAAGCAGTTTAAAGCATTAAAGTTATAACAACACGGACAATAATTTTGAATTATTATTCCTTAATTTGAAAAGTTTTGGAGCTCATTACAGGGAGATGGTTTCTGTATTAGTTCTGTACGATTTGTATTGGTTTTATAAATTCGTTTAAATTATGATTTTTTGTGTTTTGTTGGTTAATTAACCTGTGTTTAGTGGCACGGTGTAGGAGAAACTAAATAGCTTATACATTATATACCTATGTCATTTCTTAGTGTACCCACGTACCTGAATGAAATATGTAATATAAGTTTCTGTGGTAGCCAGGGTCAATACTTCTCCGTCTTTATTTAATTTGCTTATACTGAATATGGACCCTCAGATACTAGACAAACTGTCATTCTATCAGCAAAAACGAATGTTATATTGACATGTGTTACCTGCATTCCAAAGTAGCAGTATTATACTAATTTTATGGATATTAAAAGAGGCTTACTCGTACCTCTTAGTTTTTTGTCGATGTTCCATCTCAGAGTAGCCAGCTAGTAAACACCGGCGTGATCTAGCCTAAATTAACAAACATATAAACGCGTAGGTAAGTCTTGTAACCAAAGCTTTTAACCAATTTACAAAACAAATGTATTTTACCAAAATATCACGCGGTCAATATAATTTTCGAGTTTTGACAACCGTTAGCGCTGCTAAAATGTGCCTACGTCAGCCCCTTGTTAATCACAATTACTTAAAAATTAATCACTTCACAATTTTAGTGAAACCACTGGTCCATATTAAGTTGGCTATAAAAGATAAAATATTCCAATAAACTACCAAAATCGTTTGAACTTTTAAAAACCTGAAGCCATTATTAGACGTCATGTGGGTCGATCATCATTTACCTGCTTCTGGGCCCCTACAGAGACCATTACATCTTATGACTAAAACGTCTCCCCAGCGACAAAATTGGGTGTGCTGAGTTTAAACATAATCTGTCTCAGAGGACATAATTATTATCCCTACATCGCCCTAAGAGGGCAGCCCAATTACTTTTTCACTAACGAGCCAATGGTAAAGTTTATAATCTTATATCTACGTAAACGCTGTTTTTGTGTTTTCAAGCAATTTTGTACCTTGATAGTATCAGACGATAGTAGTCATTTTCTTATATAAGCACCAATGTTTTTATAGCTGGTGTAATCGGTGACAATTTTACCGTCTAGAAATTTGTATAAAAAATCTCGTTAGAAAGACTAAGTACATGATTGTTCAGAGAACTTAACTTTATTAGGTATAATAAGCTTTTGCCAGCCGCTTTGCCCTCCTGAAAGTCAAAAGTAATCTCTACTAACGTGATAATATTATCTTAGGTTCTAATCAAAGTCATAATCTATGCGTGTGTCAATTATCGTCCAAATCCAATCAGCTACTTAGGCGTGGTCCAAAAGTGCATTCTCACATTTACATTAAAATATTACTTACATATTGATAGGATAGAAATTTCTATGGCAATATTTTTTACCTAATAGTAGTATAATTAATGGTGTTATTATAGGATCATAGTCCTCACATAATTATAATTAATTAATGTATACAAAATACGAGTATTGCAAAACGCCTGTATGTTCTTCTCTGGAGACGAACGGATAAGAAACTACATTAGTTGTAACACTAATTGTCTATTTGCTAAATTTATTCCATACAAAATCACTCAATCACTCTCTCAGTCACTTCATTAATTTTGTAACTGTTGATCGCAATAGAAGAACGCACCAGGAACTCCCCTACTAGGGTCAACTGACCCTAGTGTATTGTTTTTGTTACTAGTTATTGTTGTTGTGTATTGTTATTGTAATAGAAAACCAGAGTCACTTTATTATTTTTAATTATAAATCTTGACGTTCAAAAGCGCATTTATATTGGACTAATTGAAATAAATGTTCTTGACTTTGCCTTGTGATTTGTCCAAATATAAATGACTATTTCACTAACCAATCATAAGAACCCGTAGAACTCCGTCCTGATTAGGACTTAGCTACTATAATCCGCTACAATTCGATTTGATTATATTGCCATATATCTTCCATTCTATTATACTGTCCACGGACACCACAAACCAATTTCCTTATTCTGTGGTTAATAGCTTATCTTAGAAGGAATCGATTTGTCGACTACAGAATTGGCTATGGTACAATTTACTTGATTTATTAGGACATTCGTCTTTAACAGAATATTTCTACCGACAAAATTATCCGTGAATATATTTATTTTTCTGACCAGATGGGATAAAATTTGAGGCTTAGATAATATTTTTAACTCGCATTTTGTAACCATGTCAAAAAATCTTAGTTTTTGAACCACTACCCGGTTTTTGAGAGCTAAAATTTTGCACACTTGTTTAGTTTGCATGACAATGCATGGTTAGCTAAGTGACGTCATTTTAAATCCAATATGGCGGTCTCCCAAAGATGGCGGACTAGTTACGAGTATGTATTATGTTCTTCCATGATATGGGTATTAAATGTAAGGGTGTGCTGAAAAAAATACGAAAAAGCGTGCTTTTTTAACAATATTTTTTTTCTGTTTAACTCTGCTTCAATAATAAGTAGAATGCAATAATACAATACTAAGCAGAAAACATGCCCCGTTCTCTTAAAAAAAAAATACGAATAAGCGTGCTTTTTTAACAATATTTTTTTTCTGTTTAACTCTGCTTCAATAATAAGTAGAATGCAATAATACAATACTAAGCAGAAAACATGCCCCGTTCTCTTAAAAAAAAAATACGAAAAAGCGTGCTTTTTTAACAATATTTTTTTTCTGTTTAACTCTGCTTCAATCATAAGTAGAATGCAATAATACACTAAGCAGAAAACATGCCCCGTTCTCTTAAAAAAAACTTGCGTTTTAACTGACAATGCAACATTACCTACCCAATCTTACAAAGTGATCGGTGTTTCAAACAGTCCCCTACTCAAAAGACCTATTCAATCTCGCACTAAAACCGTCACAATCGTATTGACAAAATCACAAGCAAAATTCCCCTCTTTTTGATGAGCTCCCTGAACAATTCTTTGAACAAAATTCCCTCAGTATATAACAAAGACGTACGTAGTTTCCTTTTAATTTTTCAGACAGAGCTTAGGTAGTGATCCCGGACGCTTTGAGAGCAATGCACGTGCCCGCTTCGACGAATGGGCAACTCCCCCAGGATACCATAATCCCACCTCTATACTGGGCTAAAGAAGGAAATTTTATACCCCGAAAGAATTTCCGAGTTTGGATTTTGGTTCCTAATAACGCTTTCGTGAAGTCCGGAGTCGATTGAAGAACTATATTTTGGAGAACTTTCGGCGATCGTTCGATCAGGTCCCAGTGAGACTAAGGTATTTGAGGAATCGATTTATCGTTTTGGCTGTAAGTTTCGCTCGTAAATCAAGCTTAGGGCTGGTGCCAAGTAAAACTAATGTTTTTGATATGGATGTACACACGTAAATGCCAAACATATTTTTCTAATATAAAGATACGATGAAAACAAGCTGTTCTAAGACACACCTAAGAACAGCTAATTTACATTCCAGTTTATTTAGTACCAGTGAAATATTTAAGTGGTGTACTTATTTCGTATTGCAATAGAGTCAATCTGCCTAGCTTTTTCCCAATGATGTTGGGATCGGCTTCCAGTCAACAATAGTATTTTATATAAAGCGATTGCCTATCCGATTTTCCACAACCCAGTATTACGATACCCCTTGGCAAGACTGGTGTCTGATTTCCTGGCCGCTATCTATACATCGATGACTATATCTATATATCGATGGTCAACGATCTACAAATGACTGCTGGGACCAACGGCTTAACGTGATTTCCGAGGCACGCAGGAATCTCGCTATATTGAAATGGTCACCCATCCACCGAGCGACCTCGGCAACCATTGCTTAACTTTGGAGATTGACCCGTGCGACTGTTATTATTTTAGCCACGAGTAGTAGAGTAATGAACCATAGTGTTACCTGAGACTAGCATGATACTCAGGTGTGTCATATTCTTTTATTTTAGTGCACTTTCATAACTTAGTACGGTCTCGCGAAACGGCTAGAATATAAACTTGAATAAAATTTTATTTTAAGCAAGGTTTAAGTAGATTTTCAACCGTCACATAACGTTCTAATAAACGCTGAAATTAACTATGACGCAAATAACGCTATGGAATGTCGCATTGTTTAAACTGTGCCAGTTTCATTTATATATATATGAATAACTACCTTTTGGCGTCGGCTTCGCCCGCGTTGAATTAGTACATCACCCGTTATAAACTTTCAACCCCTTTTTCATTCCTTTAAGGGTTGAATTTCAAAAAACCCTTTCTTAGTCTTCACAAAGAACTCACCCATATTTCATGTCTCTAGGACCAGCGGTTTAGGCTGTGCGTTGATATATTTATTTATTTAAAACATACAAGTACAGAGGCGGACTTAATGCCTCAGGCATTTTCTACCAGTCAATCTTTGCGTTATGCAGAGACAAAGTGGTAGGTGCAATATAAAAAAAAACAAAACAAAAAGTGTGTGTGTACTTATGTACGCCCGTAAGAGGTTATAATTCTTTGGCGTAACAAGATAAAAACCAGACTGTCACAAAGTTTACAAACAGAAAACAATCATTCTTCATGAACCACAGACTATAGCTAACTTCAGTCAGTAGTATATATCAGTCAGTCAGTCAGACAGTCAGGACTTTTAATTATATATATATAGATAGACTAATGAGGTGTGTTACTAAGGTGTCAGGTCCAGACACACACATAAAACTGACGTATATCAAGTTGATGTCAACATTATGTTTCGTTTTTTAAAGTAAAAGACCTGACGCCTAAATGGCACCAACTGGTGGCGTAAATTTTCCTTAAAACTCTCTTTAGAAACTAAATTAGATTTGTGACTGTTTTATTTCAAATTATTCCACTCAATATTAGGTACCTTCACCGGATTTGTATCCTGTTGATGGCTAAAGCTTTTCTTCTATAATGTTACATGGGGCTTGAAACTAGAGAGCTTGTGGCTAAAGTAATAACAGCCGCACGGATCGTTCCAACTAGTTAAGCTGCGTTTGCCGGGGTTAGTCCTTGGATTTACATACCGAGACTCCTCCGTGCCTCGGAAAGCACGTTAAACCATTGGTCTCGGCTGTCAATCGTGCATTTTTGACAGTCGTTACGGGTCGTCAGAAACCCGAAAGTCTGACAACCCGTCTTACCAAGGGGTATCGTATTACCCAGTTACTAGATTGTGTAGATCAGATAGGCAGTCGCTTCATGTAAAATACTGGTATTCAGCTGCATCCGGTTAGACTGGAAGCCAAACCGAAGATAGTTGGGAAATGGCTAGGCAGATTGATTGGGGCTTGAAACATAACTAATGGAATACGTATGTACTAAAACATAAAAGCGTGATGTAATGATTTTATTTTACTACTAACACTTCGACCGCGACTTAATCTGCGTGGAATTCGAAAATATTTATAGTCTATAGCACCCACAAATAATTGTAGCTTTCTACTGATGGAAGAATTTTCAAAGTCGGTTAAAAGTAGTTCCAGAGATTACTTGCTACAAACAAACTTACAAACATTACCTCTTTATAATACTAGTATAAATTCTACGGTTATAAGACTGATAACAAATTTTCAATTTCAAAGTTTTAGTGCTTTCATAGTCGTTATAAAAATATGATCGACGCTTAGTGTCGGTTAGATATTGGATATGGCACATGCAATTAATGTAATGCTGAACTATTTTCGTGATAGCCGTCGACTAGACTAGCTATTATAGGGAAGTACGCACAGAGGGCGAGGAAGGTCACCTTTACAATGGATCGATAAAATTAGGTCTGGTATGAGATCTCATGCACGAGTGCACCAGGATGTCGAGCAGCAGAGAGAAGTGGCGAAGGATCGTGGGGCGAATCACATCGGCCTCTGACAAGAGTGTCACAACAAAAAAGAAGATAGGGAAGCAGTTATTTTATAAATAACATCATTTTACTTTTAGTTTTGCCGCTACCGTTTAGTTATATGACTTCTAATGATTTTTTATTGAAAATCACGTCTAAACGACTAGTTATCATCATCTGCCTAGCCTTTTCCCAACTATCTTGGGGTCGGCTTCCAGTCTAACCGGATGCAGCTGAATACCAGTACTTTACATGGAGCGACTGCCTATCTGACCTCCACAACCCAGTTACTGGGTAATACGATACCCTTTGGTAAGACTGGATGTCAGACTTTCGGGCTTCTGACGACCCGTAACGACTGTCAAAGATCCACAATTGACAGCCGGGACCAACGGCTTAACGTGCTTTCCGAGGCACGGAGGAGTCTCGGTATGTAAAGATGGTCACCCATCCATGGACCAACCCCGGCAAGCGTAGCTTAACCTTATGGATCGACCCGTGCGGCTGTTATTACTTTAGCCACGAGCTCCTCCTAAACGACTAGTTATATTTATTTGAAAAAAATAAATGTTACTCTAGACATTTATTTTCATAACTTGATGTATGAATATTTGAAATTATATTTTTCTAACATAGTGTAATTAATTTGTGTATCTCTAACGCGGTTAAAAAATTGAGAATCATGCAAAAACTATTAAAAATATTTTAATGAAACCTTCTGTTGGTGAGCGTGTGGACTGTAATTAAATGAAAGGTGATAAGAACCGATGGTGATTATTTTAGATCAATATTTATTAACGAAACATAAAGATCAGAACACAAAAACGTTGACACGCATGACACAAGTCCAAAGCATAACCAATAACGTACCAAAAACAAATTCGGTCACAAATATTAAAAAAAGGTATATTTACAAAATTGGAATGAACTTCCAGCCAGTTGCCAACACCTTCACCATTTTAATAATAAGAAGAAAAATATTAAGATAATTTAACTATTTATATTTTAGTATAGCTACGTGTTTTAGAATACCTGTTGTTTTATGTATAATAAATTAATAAGGCGTCTAATTTCGGACAGCGCTCCTTGATGAGCGAGTCCTGTTCCTGGGTGGACGTACGACGCGTTACGTGAGCTCAGCACAGAACACGCAAGCTAACCACTCAAGGTCATAGAAATTGTTCGTCAGATTGTCTGCTCCCTAAAGCGCCTTTACCCCTCCCGTGTCTGGCCGGCTGAGCTATCGAGACCTATCGTTTCGATCCAGTTCAAAGATTTTTCTGTTCTTTTTTATTTTTTTTTCAATGGCATCCGTGATGATGACGTAGCTTACACCCATAAGGTTTCCGCTTGATATTTCGAGCACATTCTCTTACGCCCACTTGTTGTCCGCTTGTCACGCAAGGAGTTAAAGCATTTTCTGTCACACTATCAATTTTTTTCTTATTTATCTATTAATTTATTAATTAACTTCATTTTGATAAACTGTATTTCATTTAATCTATGCTATCTATTTCTCCCGATGGCAAAGCTTATTGCTTTGCCATCGGGAGAAATTGAAAAGGCTAAGAATACTTTGAAGGGTAAAGATAGAGAGTGTGGGCATTTTTACCCCACTAAACAACCCCCGGGTGATCACCATCAGCACATGTAAGGGGACCCGTGACCTCTTAAAAACTACTCCGGATCCCCCTTTGTACACCGCCCTACCTATATACCTAGTTCAGCTATGTCAGCACAATAATTATATCAATCTCAGAAGATTGGCGTGTCAATAATAATCCAATTACAAACTGTGTACATTGACACAGGCCTAATAAGCGTGTCGCAGGAATGTTCGAACGCAAAAGGCAACTGAAGGTACACGGGTGGGATTTAGTCAGTATGAGTCCGAAACGCCATCTCGCTCTACCCAGAGCGGGAGAAGGCATCTGATTTTTTCCCATCCACAAAAAATAAGGCCTAATAAGCGTATTGAGTAACCCTAGAAACAAAGGTAATCAATAAAAGTTAAAATTGGCTATACCCGACCTGTTACATTCTCAACTGTAGCATAAGCCGTGTTATTTTGTGGTTAGACTTGACCTATATAGACGGATTACCGCAAAAGATTGCAACATAGCCCCAAACAAAATTCCGACTTTTATAGTATCAAGAGACTTAGAAGATTTTTGAGTAAATACATTTTTGTTGCGGAGAATTTGTGCGTGAAATATTGGCTGCCACTGTGTCTGGCTGTGAATTGAAATTATCTACCTAAATGGGGCGAGAGGGACTGTGTTATTGTATGTATTTCTTTGATTAGTTATTTGAATAGAATCTCTCTATCCCTCAAAACTTTTATGTTCGAAACCTTACTTTTTTGTGAGCTCGCAGTTGCTCATATGAAATTATGATGATAAATCATTGTCTATTTCAGTCAAATTTTTTGGACACGTCTCTAGGTGCAAAAGCTGTTCCATCAAGCACCTTGTCGTGCAGGAAAATGTGGAGGTAACCACAGAAGACGAGGAAGTTCACTTTTACAATGGTCGGAACAAAATAGGTCTGCTGTAGGTGGTCTCTTGCACGAGTGCACCAGGATGTCGGGCAGCAGTGAGAAGTGGCGGAGGATCGTGGGGCGAATCACATTGGCCTCCGCAGAAGTCACTACGTGATCATTATGACCTCTCTGACAAGAATGTCACAATAAAGGAGAAGAAGATTTCAAGGAAATAATAGATTTATTCCATACCTAGAACCTGGACAATAATGGAAATCGTCACTTAAGTTACACCACGTAAGTAATTTTTTGACAAAGTACTTTACGAATGTCATTCGATAGGGAATCGGACGACACAGCGTTTGACAAATCAACCACGAGGATAAAAACTTGACAATAACAATAATACGTATGTCAGTGTAGTACAGAGAAGCTACAGCAAAACCGCTTAACTCAGTTGGTTTACCATAGCAATAGTTAGTACAAATAAATAGTTTAGTAACTCTCCAGAAAAGTTCCCGATTTTGACTTACGTGGTTTTAAAACTTAAGCGACGATAATGATGTATTGGAATGCCGAAAATATGAAAATGCCCAATTAGATGCAGTACTCTGTGGCCAAACAGTTTTTAACCAATAGCAAGCTATACAGGCATATAAATCATTTGTATACTTAATACAATGCAGATAGGATATGTTTAATACATAGGTTTATGTAAACGTAATAGAAATGTGGGTGGGTACCTATATAGGTACAATGTACCTATTCATTCTATGTAACTATAACAAGCCTCAAATGCCTTGACTATATTCAATGCATACCATACATACAATAAATATGTTTGCAGGCAATGCTTACAAGCTCTGTAGGTAGCTAGGCCCTCATGTAATCACTGAACTGATATCGAATAGCCGACTGTCGGGCAACTAAAGGTCGATTTACCAATTAGCCACAAACCAAAGTCACGAGACATCTTTTGAAGACACACAAAACCTCTCCAGTGTATTGATTAATTGTTCAGTTTCGGCGAAGACTTGGCTATAAATACTTTTTGTGAACCTTACTGAGTTAGAAAACATGTTCTGTTTTTATGTGAAAACAATAGACGTCGAAAATCATTAGCCTAAAAGTTAACCCTTGAACTAATATTAGACTTAAAAGTTTTTTTTGGCTGTAATAACTTACGATACCAAAATACCTAATGAGCAATAATGGAGAGGGCTATACCTTGGAGTTTTCTTGCGTGATCGAATCAGGAATGAAAATCGCTACACTAATGTGGCAGTGGGCAGGGCACATTACTCACAGAACAGATGGTCGATGGGGTCGAAAGGTTCTGGAGTGGCGAGCACGTACTGGAAGATGCAGCGTTGGAAGGCCTTCCAGGTGAACCTATAGCTTAGTAAGGGTCGTGGGAATCCGATGGATGCGACACGCACAGGATTGGTCGTTGTAGCTAAACTTGGAGGAGGCTTATGTCCAGCTGTGGACGTCTTTCGGCTGAATTGATGATGACCAATATACGTTGAGAAGTCTTCCATAACAAAACTTATTTACAAAAAAAATAGAACCGTCTTCCAAAAAAAATAATAAAAGTGCAAAATAACTTTAATTTCGGAACTCGGTGTTTCTGATTCTGTTTCTTCGATTTTTTGAGACCGACTTCCGAAATTAAAGTTATTTTGCACTTTGTTGTTTTTTTTTAACTGACTTCAAAAAGAATGAGGTTATCAATTGGGATGTTTGGAATTTTTTTTTTAATCTATGTTGGGGGTTTAATTGGGGGTGTAAGGATTGAATATGTCCATGAATTTATTTATCTCGGCCAAATAGTCTCCTTCCAGGAAAGACAAGACAAAGACATCGTGCGACGCACCGAATATGCCTGGAAGAACTATTGGTCGATGAAGCACTTAATGAAGGGACCTCTCCCTCTTTCTCTAAAACGAAAGCTTATGGACATGTGCATTCTTCCCACCCCCTCCTATGGGGCGCAAACGTGGTCTCTTACCAATCGTCAAAAGTCTGCACTTGGAGTCTGCCAACGAGCTATGGAACGAAGTATACTGGGTGTCAAACTCACAGAACGAATTAGAAACTCTATACTTCATTCTAAAACACAAATAGCGGACGTTAGCCACACAGCTGCGAGATTAAAGTGGAACTGGGCTGGTCACATTTGCCGCATGTCGGAAGAGCAGTGGGCAAAGATCCACTGTGTGGTAGGATCCCGAACGAAAAGAAACGACAACGCGGCAGGCCCAGAAAGAGATGGTGGGATGAGTTGGATTCCTTCTCAAAAGACTGGCCCAAAATTGCAGAAGACCGGGAAAAGTGGAAGGAGGGAAGGGAGGCCTTTGCCCTGCAGTGGGACAGCACAGGCTCATAATAATAATAAAAATCTATGTTCGGGCATAACTCCGTCATATATTGACGGATTTGCAAAATTCTTTTTTTTGTTTGAAAGGAGGTTTTTCCGAAATGGTCCTATTTCAATTTTATAAAGACCTGATGATGGGTTTCGGAGACAGTCAACGGAACTCATCAAAATTGACAGCAAATCAACCGCGATTTGCTATCAATTTTTTTTTTCTATTTTTAGTTGTGATTCCCCATTCAAATATGTTAACAATGCATATTTTTGCAGTAGCAGCAATCGCGGTTGATTTGCTGTAATTTTTTGAAGAGTTCCGTTGTCTGTCTCCGAAACTCATCCTCAGATCTATATGAAATTTAAATGGGACCATTTCGGAATTATTTCTTTTTGAACAAAAAAGAATTTCGCAAATCCGTTTATATAAGACGAAGTTATTCCAGAAGATAAAAAAATAACAACATTAACATCCGAATCGATAACCTCCTCCTTTTTAAGTCGGTTAAAAAGTGTATTTTTTTTACTTTACTAAGCTGTGCGAGCCCACAATATTCTAACAAATCTGTATTTTAAAAGAAAATACTGGCTGCATCTACGGTAACAGACAATAGGTAGTTAAGGGCTATTTTCTCCTTGCCAAGCTCATTTCTAAATCCTGTCCACGCGAAAGTTTTTATAGTACGTTCATTAGCAAATGCCGCCGGGATAATATCTTCCAGCTTGTGGCGAGTTCCAGGATTTCTACACAACGGAGAACAAAACGTTTAATCACATAACTAAACTCAGTTTCTAAGTATGTTTCCCTTCTATCAGGATTTAAACAAAGCAAACTGCCGAATAACGGTCCAATTACAAGCTATAATGGAGTCAGTACTGCAATGGTACGTCCCAAAATGAATATTTAAGAACGAAATGTTACATTCCGTTTGTTACCCAACCGCTAAACTAAACCGTCTAGCTACTTAATTGTACTAAAACAATTATACTCTTTGTTTTGTTACACTTAACATACGAACACAGTTTACTTAAAGTGAGGGTAACGTTACAAAATGGACGCTCTACGTCTGCATACGTAATTATTTAAACAATTTTATACAAAGCCTGAAAAACTAATTTGTGTAACGCTTGTTATGTTTTCGACTATTGTTCTCGCTTATTCCGTATGTAAAAGATATGGGCGTTGTATAAAGCTTATGTACTAGCTTTGGGGTGATTTTCTGAGTAATATAGTATTCTAGGCAAGATTTTTACGAGTTTACAATATTTTCATAACATTTGTTTCCTAATTTTCTGAAGGAATTCACTGTTTAGCTCGTTTTTTTGGTTATTTACAACAGGTAAATAACCAAACAATCTAGTAGTCTGAGATCCCAGAGCCGACAGATATCACGCTTCGGTCCAAAATAATAGTTATGCGTACGTTCAAAATAAATACTGACACTTCTCAATCCCACAAATTTTGTTTGACAGAAAATTAGTTAAGTCTGGCGAAACTGGGATCTTACTCTATGAGTAAAACATAGTAAAGTATAAATTCGTATGTATATTTTGACACTATCTGTGGCCTTTTAACTTCACTTCAAAACACGGATTTTTCTTTTCTTTTAGTCATTTAGTAATTAGCGAAAAAGCTCTTGGGCTCTATTTGTCTGTGGCTTTTGTCAAAGTGACATTCCAGTAGCAATTTCTATTGTCAAGTCTCCAAAACGTTCGGCATTCATTTAATTTATTAATTTACTTATTTATTTCAGATAATAAAATTAATAAAATCCAATTTGTTAGTACCTATACATCTTAAACAATAGTGTTGTCCATTATATTTGACATTGCTTAAATCATTAACAATCATAATACAATAATGAAATACAAAATAAATACCTATGCCATAGACCGTACCACAAACTACATCACTTCAAGGCATAATTTGAAGGCAATACCTTCCGCCCTATCGACTACAGTGACCACGAGGCTGTTAGCGCCACCTCGCACCCGCCGTATCAGGGAGTTGGCACGCTTTCGCACGATTGTGTAAAAGTCGTCTATACGTGCTTCTGCGAACATCCCTGACGTATTAGTATCGTGGCAACTCCAGTTTTGAAGTTGCCACGTAAGGCGCTGTTAGCCGTTTACGTGTAGGTGTAGTCGACCCATAGATTGCAGTTTTTAACCGACTTCGAAAAAGGAGGAGGTTATCAATTCGGATGTTTGTATTTTTTTTTTTTTTTTTTTATGTATGTTCGGGCATAACTCCGTCATATGTTGACGGATTTGCAAAATTCTTTTTTTGTTCGAAAGGGGTTTATTCCGAAATGGTCCCATTTAAATTTCAAAAAGATCTGAAGATGGGTTTCGGAGACAGACAACGGAACTCTTCAAAAATTGACAGCAAATCAACCGCGATTGCTGCTATCGTATGTTTATGAATTGTTAACACAGTTTAATGGAGAACCACAACTACAAAGTGAAAAATAAAAAACTTTTTTACAAAAAAATAGAACCGACTTCCAAAAAAAGTGTAAAATAACTTTAATTTCGGAAGTCGGTGTCAAAAAACAAAGACAAAAACAGGAACACCGACTTCCGAAATTAAAGTTATTTTACACTTTTTTTGGAAGTCGGTTCTATTTTTTTAAAATGATTATCATCATTAACCAAGTGACATTTCGTTAACACACCTCAATCCCATACAGTTTGTTTGACAATCATTATCGTTGAAAAAATTCCACTTTGTCGAGGCTCCTGGCTTTCACATATATTTTTAATTTACGTAAAATATTTAACACACGTATTTTCATTCCAACCAGCCTTCTAAACTTTGCATCTTATACCGCCTAACGGTCAATGTATTACACGAATATGAGCATATACCTCATAAATATTACCCAGGTATACTTGGACACGGGTCAAACCCACGTACTTGCATAACGTGCTGGTTATATTAAAGGCAATCATGCATAATTAGCGACAGCTTGTTAGGTCAGTGTAGGATCTGGGTCTAATAAAATAGTCTTTATGTGTAAACTGTTAATAATAAGGACTTACATGAGGCGTTAAGTTTTGTTTCATACAGGGTGCAAAAAGAAACATCACACACCCGTTAACTATGCATACTGTACGCCTAACAAAGTAGTTTTGCGCAAAAATTATTGCTGGCAAACGACTTTTATTTTTAGTTATGAAAAATAGAACTATTTTTCGCGCAATATTGTAACGCGAACACAGGAAAATGGAGTTAAACCCCGCCCTTTCGCTCTAAGCCGCGTAGGTACTTGTCGGATACGTTTGATATTCATTGCGATTTCGTAACTGCAAATTCGTAATTTCGAAATTTCGAAAAAAAAATCAAAAGTTCAAGTAATGTTTGTTAGGAAAAAAGTTTAGTAATAACACTTAGAAATCATTTTCGTAAAAATGTAAAAAAAAATTACGACTTTGGCCTTCAATATCTCCAGAACCAGTGGTATCCCAGGTATGATGTAGTGGAAAAAAATGGTAAAATATGTGGCTTTCGGCTTCGGAAACTGTCTTTATACACCCGATATAAACGCGTCCGAAGACAGGAGTAACAAACGTTGCAATATGGGACTTCAACCTTTTTACCGTACCCGAAGGGTCCAACCGGAGCCCTATTCTTGTCACGCAAGTGTCTGTCTGTTCGTTGTCTGTCACACAGGCTTTACAGCCAAACGGTTGGAGCTGCAGTCTTCAAATGTTCACAGTATAAGCATCGTGTTGACCCAAAGCCATACAAATAGTCAAAAATACATTTGGTGCGGAACCCTAAATGTGCAAAGTCCGACACGCACTTAGCCGGTTTTTTTATCGTGTGGAAATCTTCATGCAAGTCCTCCACCCATAGTGGGCGGAGGGGTCTGTTAGATTCTTATTGACTAAAACCACACGATTTTCTGCTGCTACCTTTGGCCGCGGTCCTGGAGTGCTAGCGCATTTCGTCACGCTCCCCCGGCTGGGTATTAACCCGCATGAATTCATTCAGATCCCGTCACCCTCTGTAGCTGCATACGACTGCAATTTGCTCTAGGGAGAGACTCGCACGGAACACGCCAACCCGCCGTCTCAGGCCATTCACTGTTCAATTAACAAACTCCCCAAGTCAGTTTCCTGCAGGCCACACCCTAAGAGGGCTGAGAATCGTTCCACGTACTCCAGCGCCCAGTGCGTCTTGCTACGGACTTTGTGGGATATGTGGGTGTATTATAAGCAAACATCTGCAGACAGGAGTAGTGTAATATTATGTTCTTTAAAGTTTTACATCTGTGGGTAATTCGGTGTTTGAAACCATTTACAGAGTGGGTCTATAATAAACAAATCTTTTCCTTGAGAAACGCTTTTAATAAAAACTTTGCGAGCATTTTTCTGGCGCTTGACTTATGATTAAATCTATAATAACCTTTTTTATAAGTATAGAAAGGAGACTATTACTCAAGTCTAGACAGTTTAATAAGTTAAAGGCAATAATGGATTTAAAATTAAACAAAAAAACATTAAACTTTCTTTCTTGACGTTTATTCTTGGAACTGATGTGTGTCTGTTTTTGATGTTGTTTTTTCTTTGAAAACTTAACGGAGTGATAACTGAAGTAAGTTGGAGCGACGATAACTTTTGTTTTAAGAAAATTAAGTCAACCATTTATCTTTGTAGGACATCAGAGAAAACTATTCGTAAATGGACACCAACAGATGTTGTTTCTCATTCCCTTATTTAGAACTTGCTTTTGCATATAGCAACTATCTATCCACCAACGGTGGATTACGGCCCATTCTCTCTGCTTAAGAGGAGACCTGAGTTTCTGAGTTATGTAGGTATCATGAATGGTGTACAATAAAGAATATAATATATAAAAATAATTATAAACCTGATTTTGTTATATATGTTATGGGGACGGATTGGCCCGCCTAAAAATCAGAAATTAGCCAACGGAAACATAGATACTACTAGGATTAAAAATATTCTATGTTCTAATACAGGCCCTGGTCTAGCTGAGGTCCACATTTGGGGCGTTGAGGCCTGATTGATCTGCAAACATATTCCAAACCAATATACTTTTACATTTAAAATTATGAAATTCAAACCAAGATATTTTACGACCGCTTCTAAACGCCTCACGTATGCAAAACGTAAAAACTTCATATTCATGCAAAACACAATAAAAATGTTTATGTCGCTGTTTCCAAACATTCTTTATTTATAAGTTAATATGTCAACTGCACCCGCCCCAACCCTGCGAACGCGATGCGGTCAAATAATGTAATATTTTATTCACAACTTTGTTCTGTCGTCAGTTCGCGAAGTTCGCGCCTCGAGAAAACATACAAATGTCGGCAAGAATTTCCAAATACTTTTGTTACTTTACGGCTACAGCAAAGAAGGAATATTATTCAATATTTTTCTTTGAATTCACTTTAATTTTCCAGTTTGGCTTTGTTTCTAGTGTGACAATTTCAGCTCAAAACGTCATTTTGAGTCTGATATACCTAGGTATTTGGAACGTCAATACTTCCTACTTACAATACAAATGTGAAATTTTGGATACCTGGATATTCATTACTTCATTCCTTATTTAAAACACTTCGTAACATTGCTAGTCAGACTATTATACGTAACGTTTATTTTGCCTTATGCCAATCTATTGTCACATATTGCATTTCATGTTGGGGTGGTGCTGCTAAAACGATTTTAAAACCATTGGAGATTGCACATAGAGCAGTATTAAAAGTTGCTACCTTTCGCTCTATCATATTCCCTACTAATGAATTATACCATAAGTGGAATATTCTAAACATAAGACAGCAGTTCATCATGCAATCAGTTCTCCTACACCACCAAAAAACGTCATATAGGGCAATCGATAAACGTAGAAAAGATATGATATGTACTCTCCCACGTGCACGTTCTACTTTAATTAAAAGATTCTTTTATTATCTTGGTCCTTCTTTATATAATAAAATAAATAAACAATGTCCAGTATACGGCTTAACACATCATATCTATACAGGGTGTAACGGAAAGGTGTGGTCATATTTTAGGAGCCGGTTCTGCCCATGGAAATGAACAACTTTCTCTAAGAAAAAATAGAAAATTACCAAAAAAAGAATTTACTTTCCATACAAATTTATCATCAGCTGATCAATATTTGTATGGGGAGTAAAAAAAAATTTTAGAATTTCCTTAGGTTTTCTTGAATAAAGTTGTTCATATCGATGGGCAGATGCAGATCTTAAAATATGACCACACCTTTCCGTTACACCCTGTATATGTAAGAAAATGATTTACTCATTTCTTCTAAAGTATACATATGACGAAACAGAACAAATGCTTATTTAAGGGTAAGTGAAATGGAGCATAGCACTCTCAACATATCTAACACAACAAACACACTCACAACACACACTCGACTCATACGCTTATACACACAAGCAAACATACACAACCACACACACACACTTGCACGCACACACAAGCTCATCCACCACACACACAGCCACATATTTTTTTTTTTTTTTTTCTCTTTTTCGCTTACAATTAGTTATATTTTTGTAGCAGTAAAAACATAATGTACAAAATAATAAAGATACATATTCTTGTAATCCATGGGGGATTGGAACTGTTACTCCTTCATACAGGTTATACAGTAACCTAGTTAGGAGATCAGAACTGCACCCACTAAAATTGTAGCAAATCAGTAATTTTACCATGTATAAACCGAATACCCATGTTCTGCAATACTTATAATGATCAATAAAGATTTATTTTATTATTATTATTTATTATTCCAGAACGGCTGAACGGATCTGGTTGAAATTTGGCACAAAGATAGATAATAGTCTGGAATAGCACATTATAATGGGGGAAGTCCTAATCACAAGCGGGAAATGCCGCTGGCAGAGGCCAGTCAAATAATTAAAAATAAATGTTTAATACTTCATATTTATTATAATTTTGGTAATATTTGTGCCAAGATTCGTTAACTTGAGTGCCACAACACAATTAATAAAACGTTGTGATTGTGACTCAGTTTTTAATTGAAACCTACGTTTTTACTCAATAAAATTATAGTCACGCAAACAATCTCAAAAAACTTTATTTCAAGCACCTAATAAAGGCAATATTATAATTGTGCCATCAGTCTGGATTTCAAGAGTTCGTGTTGCTGGTCTTGAGTTTTAAAAGCGAACAGAATATTTTGAGACTATTTTTTTTTGAAGTTTGACAAATTACTTTAGACTTTGTAGCTTAGTTTTACATACTAAGTCGCAAAAAACATTTTGATGAATAAAACTCTTCAAATGTTCTAATTTAAATCGTGTCATCCGATAAGTTTTTGACAAATAGATAAAATTTAAGACACTTTAATTTTAGTAAGTTAATAACCGCATGTGCTCTAAAAGCTAACTAACTTCAGCCATTATGTCTGTTACCTTAGAGTAAGTCTAAGTCTATTATCTTAGACTTAATTTCAAGTTGAGAACTCTAAATGTCTGTACGTGCTCATGATCACTAATTGCACTAAAACGCCTACGAATTTCGAGTGTTTTGTACCACAGCGGCGTACAACGGGTTAATATTTCGTAACAAAATTATATGAAGAGAATTTGATATAAATATTTATTTCCATTCCACTTTAATTGTTGTCCGAAAGCTACTCGTGTTGAATAACTAATAAATTTTTATAGTTGCATCTTGCAAGAAATTTTGAACCTTAGGTGTTGCTAAATAAGAACGTTTCTTCTTAATATTTCAATTTTCTGCAACATAAGCTCTGCTTGCAGTTACAAACTCTTTTACCGGTTTCGCACGTGACTCAATTATGAATAACTACGTTTTTGTAGGTGATTACGTTTTTAAGAACGTAATTAAATTTAATTCATAAAGCCATTAAAATGCTAGTCTAGGCAAGAAAGAATAATGAAATGCTTGAGCTGATTAAAACTATAAGCACATTCTTGTAGGTTATTTAAGCACTCATAGGTAGTTCCACATTAACTTTTTTTTTCTGTGATGTATAACATCTTTCCTCTCACATTCCGGTAATCTGTGGGAGTGGTTTCGTGAAATTGGACGGAAGTGTGTAACAGGAAGCCGGGGAAGTGCGCGCTATTTGATTTAACCAATGAGCGCACACGGTGGTAGAGTTGGCCGTCAGATGGTAGAGCGCGCGCACGATAAGCATGCGCGCGGTGGAAATCAGGCCTTAAAGTTTGAATTTTATTTTTCAGGATATAATGTTAATTATGCGTATTACCAAGGTGAGATTTCAAATATTACACATCATATGCGAATACTGTTGTAAGGCTGGCTTGTTTTTTTTATTTTGCAATCAGCTCACGCAGTCCCACTGCTGGGCAAAGGCCTCTCCCATATATTTCCAGCACTGTTTGTGTCCTGTCTTCTCCGGCCAATCGGTCAGGAATGTGTCCAGATCGTTACGCCAGCATTTTTTTTACATTAACTTAGGAGAGTGAAAATATACAAAAGTGTCCAGTCACGGCTATTGTGTAAACGACTTCTAAAAGCTCACAAACACCGATACGAACCGAAGGACACCCAATCTCGATGAATTTACCAAAGCAATACCTCCACGCCTTTTACGATATATCATTCAGCTTACGTCATAAAAAAATATGTCAGCTGCTAACCGCAAGTTGTAAAAGTCGATATAAGATGGCTTAGGCACGAATATCTTTCAGTTATAATAAAAAAGAAAATCTTTCAACAATTTGCTAGATTCGGTAAAGGGCAAATTAATGACGAAGGTAGGTGATGGATTGGAAACTTATTTGTACACTGTTGACGATCTTAGAACCATTATGTTACTGTTAGGTCGTCCATAGACGGACTGCTTAGAGCAGTAGAGACCAACTGCATAAGAGCAATCGGGTTGCGTTTGGGGCCTCCATAGACGGACTTTTTGGAGCAGTCAGTGCATTTTTAGCTACGAAAATAAATGAACTTGTCACGTAACGGGGGAACGTTAGGAGTGACACGCAGAGGACGAAGAGTAACACATGACGAGTTTAGACGTATATTTTATTATTAATAGTAGGCTTGATTATAATTATGAAGCACTCATTAATCATACTCGTACGTACACCATACACTGAGACAAGGTAAAGGTACAAATTGTATAATTGTCCTGACCTTGACCTTGCCTGAAAACTCTTCAAAACTGGTAACTGTCAGTTATTGAATAGAAGGAAAATGAAATTGATAGATAGGAGCTCAGTCTAGCTCGGCAGCAGAATTTGAACTACTTTTGAATATAAAAACAGGGACTATTGACAGAGAAAACAAGTAATATTTGAATTTCAAATTAAAAAAGGTAGGAATGAGCGTAATTTTGGAATAGAGGTCAAAAATTAAACAAGGCTTTAACACTGCCTTGTTACAATACCCGGCTGAGCAGTTCGTGTATGGCGATCGTCAATTTTGTTTTGAAACTGCAGATCAGCCAACAGCGACAGCTTGAAGCTGTACAAGCAGTCCGTCTATGACAGCACTTATACATCACTTACGTCTCTATAAAAGCACGTTAAGCCGGTGGCTGTCATTTGTAGATCTTTGACAGTCATTACGGGTAATAGAAGTTTCCTGGGTACAAAATAGGTAATTCTATTTAGTCCTTAACTTAGATTATCAAAGAATACTCGACAAATATTCTTTGCTTTAACAAATCAATAAAAAACGAAAAAAAATCTGGCCAGGTGCGTGTCGGACCTCGCAAATTTAAGATTCATTACCAAATGAGGGAATTATCATAGAAAAAATCTAATATAAATATATTAGTATTTGTTAGTTTTATGTACGTAGTAATAAGCATTATCACTAAATTTAAAGTTCATAGGACAATGGGAAGTTTAAAAATTCTTCGGAACAAAATTTTGTGACAGACGACGGACATACAGAAAGACAGACAGACACACGACACGTGAGTGACAGCAATAGGGCTCCGTTTGGACCCTTCGGGTACGGAACCCTAATAAAATGCATCAAAATTCAGGAGTGGGGGCTTGTTACGTCACTTATAGGAAAAAAGTGGTACACGTCGGTACAATGGTAGGCGTGACGTCGGATGAAATTTCAACGTAATTTTTCGCCCTCATTTTTTTATTTTAAGAGAGAAAAGAAAAAATACATATTCAATAGTTTTTGGTAATCTAACTGAAGGAACAAACATGTTTCTAAAGTCATCCACCCTTTGACAAGCTAAAAAATCTGACATCAGTTTTACCAAAGAATATATTGTTACCCAGTGACTGGCTTGAGGAGATGAGATAGACAGACGCTTCATGTAAAATACTGGTATTTACCAGCATTAGGTTAGACTGGTAGACGACCCTAAATAGTTGGGGAAAGGCAAGGCAGACTTATTTTTTATAGGTCACTGACGATTTGCCGATGCCACACAAGATTGGGCTGGTCCAATTACAAAGCACTTACAAAAAATGTAAGTACTCGTATATTTTTCTTTTTCATGAGCTTTATAGAACATAATTTTATTTTATTTGCTTCATTTACCTTGACAGCACGCCAGCTGAATTTGAGAGCTAGGTTCATTGCCCTAACAAAGAGAAAATAAACGTATGTCTACACAAGGTCTTACGTACCTTTTCTGACATTTACATAGTAAACGCATCCATATTTTAATATTTTTTACTCCAATTTACGAATGTTGTCGAAAAAAAATAATTATTTAAGTTCGATTTTCTTTTTATGTACGATTCATCTTACTTGGTAGCTTCTTCTCTCTTATTTATTTAGATGCAAGCAGATGGATTCGTATGTCCACTTTCCGTCCGAGATTGAAATGCCGGACTTTTCCAAAGTGTACACCCGATTGCCACCTTAAAGTCGATCTATTTCTTTTCTCCAGTGGTCTTCAATTCATGACAATCGTTATCATTGGCATCAATGACAACAAAGAGTATAAAAGAGCATGAAACAGCATGTTTCAGCTAGCTGTTATAGTATGGGGTTTTAAAGGTTAACATGACAGAGTTAACCTTCAAAATACATAGTTACGAGTTCACATCACTATGCTAAAGAAATAACATTAATCATCAGACATTACATAATATGTAAATAAACAAATAAGCGCAAATCTTTACCTACATATTTTTAATAAGCTTTTTCAGCTAGTACATGTCAACATTCCTTTCAATTCAATATTCTAAATGGATCAAACTACTAAATCACTTTAACTAGAGAGAGCACAACAAAACCGATTTTTTCAGTGTTACTACCCGAATCCAATACCGCAACTACAGGTATTTATTTACCCAATAACGGCATACCTACTAGGAGTAGTTTTGAAACGTTCGCCACCAGAATTTGTACAGAAGTAGTAGTATTGTCTCGGTTAGGTAAATTTGTAAGTAAAACTTGGGAACTTGATGTGGCCTCCCCGAATTTCGGGCTCTAACCACGATAATTGGGTTCGGCAACAATTTTGCGATGGCGGTTTCAGTTCGTTGATGTGGGAATGCTTGTCCCATATTTGTAGCTTTATTGTCTTGCTTGGCACGGTCATTGGAACGATTTAATTAAACAGATTACGTATCGGGAATCAACACATGTGCCTAGCGGAGCGAGAGCCGGTCCAATCGGATAAAATAAAATCTGCTTTTTGAATATCAATTTTATCAATGTCATTATACTTTTTTTTTAATTTAAGACATCATTGTCCCAATGGTTAGTAAAAAACTTATCATTTAAATCTAACAGTTAAATGATAGGTTTTTTACTAACCATAATAAAACCATAGAGAACTCAAAATTAAATTAAAATTCAAAAAATACAATCATGGCATTAAATAAAATTCAAAAATACAATAATAATGCAATAACGTCATCAATTAAAATTCCGAATAATAAAATAATAATTATAATACTGTCAATAATAATTTAATTTCCAAACCCTATTCCGTTAGTTTTGCAAATTTGATGTCTCAGAATAAGGCAATCAAACTTGTCAGCAATAAAATTGTAAAAGATAGTCCCTCAAAACGGTATCCTTCTTCTTTCCAGACCGCCGAGACATCATTATCATGGTCTGTCTTGGATTTGTTCAAATACGTTATAGCCAGCTTACAGTGGAAACCGGTAGGTCTAAGACCCAAAAATTCGAAGACATTGCGACATCCATCAACCCGCACTGGGCCCGCAGGTGAATTACAGCTCATTCACTCTTCTATAGAGGAGGCCTATTTCCAGCAATGGGAACGTTAAAAAGCTGATTATGTTATGCAGCTTACATTGTAACCAAATTCAGCTGAATGCCAGTATTTAACACTTACCAACTACTTATCGGATTTCCACAAGTTCACAAATCAGTTACTAGGTAACACTCTACCTCTTTTTTTTTTGTGGGGTGGGAAATCGTCCAATGACATGTCCCGCTCTAAGTGAAGCGGGAGGGCGTGTCAGACTCTTACTTAGTAAAACCCCCTTTCCCTTCCCTGCCCTAAGTGCCCAGGGGCGAGGTAACTCTGTTTCGAATTTATCCTCAACCCCTGAGCAGGCATCGGCCATATCGGGCCCCGTCTTTATTGCTTACAACTCTTTGCGGCGCGCGTGGAACACTACGCGCCGTCGACTCTCGGGCCTGGTGCTGATCAGACGGCGAGCTACCCATTACTCGCCGTCCGCAGGCCCGGGTCTACGGTGGCCGGAGATCGTACACTCTACCTCTTGATAAAGCTTTTTGTCAGGTTTTCGGGCTTCTAACAACCCGTGACGCCTGTCACGCATACTGCTTACAATACGTTTCATTAATCTGAAGTAAAGTTACTTCAATTGAGCGGAATTTATATTTTAATTTGTTCTCTCGCTACATTCAATAAAAAATGTCCTGTTTTTATTGCAACTCAGTGCAATTCATTTTCCATTAACCATTTCCTATTAATCTTTAATAATGCTCAGTGTTTCTATGAAGTTATTCAATACCTATCGTTAATTTAAAGTTTATTTGGACCTTTTTCCCAGCTTTGTATTACGGGGAAAAGGTTGTTTTAATCAATTACTGATTTACTATATGAAACACAAGAGAAATATCTCTTCTTCTGAAATAAAATAATTATCGGAAAAATTTAATTAATTTAATTTTTAACTCAGATTTCGTAGGTTACAGTGCCATCTACAAAATGTAAACAAAAACATTTTCAAAAATTGCAATTATTTTTCACCATTAGCAAAGAGAAAAATAAAATAGAATAGTAATTATTTTTACTATACCTACATACTGAAAACGTCACATTCACGGCAAAATTGTACCCTTCAATCCTAAACAGTTAACCACAGCTTCAATCGAATTAGACGCTCTGCTTGCCGCGAGGGATAAAAGAGAACATTACATCACTTTTAATTGAATTTCAGAAAAGTACAATAAACTACTCTTTTTATTATTAAATCTTCGTAATCTGTAGTTTTGACAGTTTTTCGTTAAATGTTTTTATACCACATCGTCCTACTACAATAAATTTAAAAACGAAATAAAATAAAAAGGTTCAATAAGTAAATAATAAACGATTTAGGGAAACCGTATTAGCATTTCTATTTACTGGCGTAATGCTAAAATGGGTTTTGGGAAATCCTTTTCCGTAAACTCTCGCAATATTCAAATATAAAAAATAAACAACAAAACATATTTTCACAACTATATAAAAATGGAACCTTTATTTCAAAAAAAAAAAAAATTAACCGCGTTTCAAAAGAATTAGACGCTCTGCTTACCGCGAAGGGTAAAAGATACAAAGTACATGTTTGGTAGGAACATGACATTGCTTTTGTTCGGCATGACAACGGTCCGACATCTGCGGGTGGATCCGGAAATAAAGAACATGTGGGCTTAATACTCTTATCCCAAGTTTTGATCTTTAGTTTACATTCAGAGTTGAGCCTTTTGACGAATACCTTCAGGGGATAAAGATTCGTTCTGATTTCTGTAAGCTCCTCTGAATCTGCAGTTATGTATTATTTCAGGGTTTCCTGTGTTTGTTAAAGATTTTTTTGGTGGAAATCGAGGGATAAAAGTTCTACGCAATGTTTGAAAACATATTTTTTATGTTATTTCGGCACAAACATCTTTTATGAGTACAGCCTAGATTCAAACTGTTTGATAGATTCCAATCATGTACGCGATCCAAATATCGATATCCCAACCTAGCAAACGCTATACGTAACATTTCAAAACACAAACTTTTCTCATTAATCCAGTCGAACAGTAAACAATGCGCCTAGAATAATCCCATCAGGAAATTTCAAACAAAATTTAGCAAAACTAGCATCTAGAACTCACCATATTCCGGACATATGATGCAAAAAGCCACAGCCAGGAAAACTCCGATCACTTCGCCGCAGAATCCTTTAAAGGCCATTTTTCTCCTTTTTGTTTAACCAACGCTGGCTTTTACCGACATCTTCACTCTTTCTATTTTTCACAATTTCTCACTAAAAACCCTTCGGCACACTCATCGTTCTTTGTATAGCATCCGACTTTTTAATCGACATCGTTCTTTCTAAGGAAAATTTTATCTTCTTATGTTTTATTTCGACTGGTGGCGTTGCGGTTACATCTGTAAAAGAAAAGATTTCTATTATACATTTGAAAATATTTTTATTCAATGTCAATGCAGCGTTTATTTCATGTTTCTTTTTTTAATAGTGGTAAATCACAAGTTTATGATTTAAAAATATTAATTAAAGTAGACGAATATTTTGTTCGGAGCAGCGTTACATATTCGTGACAATATGTATTTTTTCCGAATGCAAATAAATTGCTTAACTTTAAAATTTTAAGTACCTACTATACTTTTATCTACTTTTAGTTTTCCATGAACCTATTTCGATGACAATACTTAAATTTTTTCGCTTCAAATAAAATTGATAATTTTAAATCAATATACTTATGCAGCTTGAAAGCTGTTCCTAGTACTTAATGTTTATGAAACCCCGTAGGACTCACATAAAATTTCTTGGAAGCTAATTACATTACAGTACAGAAACCCATTTCCGAGAGAATTTGTGTAAGACTTCATAAGCAAGGGTTCGCCAAGTTATTCTAAGACGTGATTCTAATAACTGTTTCTACCCACATGCTTCCCAAGTTATATACCAAGGTTTACTTTAAATATCATAATTATATTACGTTATTCAAGTTAAATAGCAGTAGATATCGTTTTGTTTTACTTGTGTTATTAGGTCGTGTGTATTTTTTGTCGCCGATTCCGAATTTGAACAAATAATAAAAACTAAATATTTTCTCAACAGCATAGATTAAGTACGAAATCCATTTTGGAAATCATGATTTTAGATACGAAAATCATACTCAGTACGGGTTTCCATGTTTTAAACCATGTGTACCTACTAAAAACAAATCTAATACAAGGTTGCGCATCATAAAAAATATTGCAGTTTTCATGCCACCGTTTTGGGTCAATAGAAAAAAGGCACGAGCAACATTGTACTTCCGCTATTTTTGTGAGGCTCATTTCACTTTATTGCTATGTGTATTGTCTGGTATATGTTGTCTTAAACCAGATAAGTTCACAACCAAATAAATCGTTGTAGGGAAGTATGAAAACCATGTTGGAACGACAGTTTTCAATAATTAAATAATGTAGTTCACAATATCATTTATAAAAATCCTACTCCAAAACAACAATGTTAGTAGGAGTCTTATAATAGAAAAATTTAAACTCAAAATTCCGACTTTAAATTCATAAAGAACGCACATTCAAAAAAATACCATAAAAAATACAAAAATTCCAACATTCAATATATTCGTTTACCGGGCCTTACACAAACGTTTTTTCACACAATACACGAAGCATAATTATTTGTTGAACATGTTACAACTGGAAGTGACCTGAAAAGGACGACGTGTATTGTTGGAGGCGTCCGAGGCAGAAAATGTATTGTGTTCCAGCTCTTTATGTACCACAGAAACGGCACCGCGCTACCATGTCTCTTCTATCAGTTCTTTGTCGCTGTCACCTATACAAGGTTTCTTACGTTCCGCTTGCACAGTTTTAGTTGTGGTTAATGAAGTGGAAATGTACTGAAATGGGTACTTCGGAGAGTGCACCTGTGTTCTAAGGGATAACGAGTTGAGTGATTTTGTTTTTCGTTGCGCTATGAGATTTTATTTGCTTTGTAGTTAAAGCATTTAAGGTACTGAAATGGAAAAAATTGGTGTTTTTAGCGATATAAATTTTTTAGTTCTAATTTATTTCGTCTCGGCCGGTGGGCGGTGACGTTAACTCTTAGAAAAGTTTCAAAATATACAAAAAACATATTTATTTTTAATTTCATAGTTCTTAAAGCCAGACATATCGAACTGTTTATTTAAAAGCGAGTTTTCAATTCGACTAATCCTAATGAAGTAATAAAAATAATACTGGAAAGGAAATAAAAGGGAGCTTGTGATTACTCAAAGAGACAGCCAAATCCTATCATTTCTTCGGCCTACAAGCTTTTTTCCAATTTGTCTTAATGTTAATGCTGACGAAACAAGATTCCCCTCACTTCGAGCCCTGCCTTACTTAATGCCGACTCTAATGTCAGTAAATATAAAAATATCAAAGAAAATGGGTAAAGAAAATTAAATTATGTTCCCACATCGCAATCAAAGAAAGCCGCATGTTTGTATAATGTTCTTTGTGAAAAGTATAATGAACTAGAAACAAAACTCTGAAGTATATTTTGGATTTTTATATCTACAGCCAATTTACTATAGTTAAGGAGAGTTGGTCTACTGCATTAATGTTAAAGAACAAAATAAAAATTATACACTAAAGTACGGCCAACGAGAAGCGATACCAAATGTAAACAAAACCCATGCGAAAATGGGCGATAAAATGGCCGCCCGAATGTTGGCGAACCCGTCTTAACGTTGTCATGTTTTTGCCGGGAGAACGAGACATTACGACAAAGGCACACGATGGAAAGAGATAAATATTAGACTGTCAACGCCACAGTAATTGTTCTTTAGGTTAATGACCTTTCGTATCGCTGCTAGTTGGCCTTACTTTAGCTATGAACACAATGTAGGTGGATTCTGATGTGTTGTTTATCAAAGTATACCGACAAGGCTAAAAAATAATCATTAACTTGGGTACATAAGCGTAAACAAGTCCAAAATATATCGAAAAAATAGAACGAATTCGACGCACGGCTGAAATTGGCAAACCTCTGCCGTCAAGCCAATACCCAACCGCCGTTCATACTCAACATGAATATCGAGTAGGTACATTCCAAAATAACGTCAATTATTCAAAAATAGCTGATATAAAATATGTAATCCTTACCATTATATGAATAAAAAGTCCATTTATTTATATCATTTGGTGTTCCCCAGTGCGGCACGTGTATAAAAAAAGGGAAATACCTCAATAATAATTTCCATACATGACATTTTACCAACAATAAATATAAAATCGCCAACATCCTTCCATAAACCTATCCATTCTTCACTCGGGATCATATAAACAGACTATAAAAATGAGTCTTGTATTGACAATAAAACCGATTTTATGTGATACTTGAAAACGTTTCCCAACAAATTTAATGCGATACATGTGATTATTCGGTGTAGGTAAAACAGTGGTTACTTTGATGGCTTCATACAAATGGAACAGGCTGAGAGAGCATACGTTTAGTAAATGGAACAACGGATGGTATTGACCAGAAATAGCGTGACCTTTCATAAAATATTCATTTTCAAGTGGAACATATGACACAAGGAAACACAATAAGCTATTCAAGACAAAGTATATCCAACAACATGAAAATATTTCTCAAGCAAAGGAATTCTAAAATAATAATTTTGATTTATAACTTGAATATTCCGTGCCAAGAGTAAGACACGGTGCATAAACACTGACTCGGCTTGTACAAGTCAAAATGCGAACAACACTAAGAATGCATGAGACCGGACAAAGTAGAAAAGTTTGCGTCATAAAGCAAATCTTTGCACCGGAATAATTCTCAAAAGTTGTTTGTGACGTGGCACGTTCGAGTTTATTCCCCACGGTTAAACTGGGACAATTTAGAGAGCATTTAAACTAGTAAGGCCTGCAGGAGCTTTTAAAGTTATAACACCATTGAAGATAATGGGACTGGTTGTGTGCTCATAGTTGATCCATACTTTTTAAAGCGAGATAAAGAAAAGGTTGTGTTTAATAAAAAGAGAAACATAGCATTGAGTATATATGTGGATGCTTATTAAAAATAAAGAAAGACCAAAGAAGCGATGAAGGGACTGTGAGACGAAATGGCAAAAAAAAATAATGAATGCTAAGATGACGCCAAAATTAAATAGAGGTGTCTAGATGGCAGAAAAAGATAATTATGTGGCGCTGATCTAAAGCATATTTACCTAAGAGCAAGAAAATATAGTCTACTACTATAATGGTTTCGTAAATTACATTTTCTTTCAAGACAAATCAAGTTGACAACAGCAATATTTTTTTGTTACAGTAATGTTTCAGTTCGAAGGTGACAAAGATGAATGAGAAAGCTTTCCTAACAGTATTTCCAAAATATCGGCTACTTCAAGTGTTAATATCCTGGGAGTGATTGATAGTTCTATATTTACGTAACTTTATTTGACGTAAAGGCGTTGTATAATACCTACCTGAATCAAAAACTGGAAAAACTATTATATTCAACACAGCTAACCAATTTCTAAATAAATCTGTCTCCAAAATATGTACATCCAATTTTAAAGGTTTAACTAATCTCACAATCTTATAATGCAAAACCGAAATTTCATAAACAACTTCGATCGTTTTGCGAAATTTTTCTTCCAAAACTTGGGGATTTAGATTTGAACTGTCTTGTTTACCAGTACTTATGAGTCTAACCACACATTATTTATAAGTTTCTCCTGATCGCGATAAACTAAGATTAAACCTGTCACGTTCTCCTTGAAAATGGCGGAGATTTAGGGACAGAAGAGTTAGAAAACTCATTTACATTATAACATCGTAAGTTGTGGGCGATGTAAAAAGTTTACGATCTTCTACCAACTAAGTGAATTTATGGTGGGCAATATCTTTAGTTGGATAGGGCTTGTTAAGTACTTTGCTTCTGTGTGGTCGTGGTTCGGTTTTTAAAATAAATTAAAATAAAATAAAATTAACCTTACATGCTGCCATTTTTACTTATTTGACAAAAATATTTAAATTGAAAAACAGAGGTAAGAAAACTTATTAAATTAAACTAAATCTTATTTTCGGCATTTGATTGATCTCCTCTCTTAACAGCTTGTCTTTCGACAAAGGCCTCCTCTAAGGCTTTCCACTTGTTACTATCCCTTGCTGCACGTAACCATTCTGGGCCTGCTACTTTTTTCAAGTCGACTTCCCATCGCTTTGACTGTCTTCCTCTACTTCTTCTGCTTTCTCTAGGGTACCATTTCGTTATTATTCTAGTCCATTTCTCTTTCTTGTCTCTCTCGTAGAATATTTACGCTTTATTAATTGCTGACTTGTAAGGATCTCATATTACATTTTCATTGAACTGAATTATTCAAAATCTTGTCGCCTTTTCTCTCTCTTTTAGTTTAGTAAACGCTGTATTTCTTTTACTAGGTGCTTCTTCTTCATTTTTAATGACGTTATTTCATTATATTTGTAAACTTTAATCTTCTACAAAGGAAGGTTCTAGGTATTGGCTACTTTTTATCTTATTTTCCCCAACTTTCATATAAAAGTTTTTGTCATGGACGTTTTGTTCCGTCCGATCGAAACATCATAAAACTAGACCGGAGCTGCCCAAACTTTTGAACAGAAAAAACTTTTCCTTGTATTTTTCATGAACACACCTATCAAGTAAATGTAAAAACGATACATGAATATAAAGTGTACAAGGTTATTTCTGATACTGTATGGTTATTGTATCTATGTCTTGTAAATATAGGTATATCTATCTATAAAATAACAATAAATATTATAGCCACATAACAGTATACGTTTGAAAATTAATTATTCTAGGCAATGAATTCATACGGGTCCTTACCTGGCCGCAAGCGAGACGTAATGCGCAAGCACTCTAGCACCCCGACTAAAGGTACATACAGACCACCGAGTAGTTTTATTCAGCAAGGGTCTGACAAATAATCGCGCCTCCGCCCGCCCGCCTCAGGGTGAAAGATATAAATGAGGATTACCATACGTTAAAAAAAGTCTCTTTGACCGTGGCGTATAGAAAGCCAGTAGTCACTACTGCAAATGAGTCACAAAAGCAGCATGCTTTAGATTAAGATTTAATAATAATATTTTTAACCTGTCATGAAACAATGCTAAGTTGATCATCGTCAATGCCTAGCTAACTTGTGAGCTAACGGCAAAATGTTTCATCCTAAAATAGCAAGGTACCTGACATTTAGGTACAGACACGGCCGAAGAATCAAGCCCCAGACATACACTACTGAATAATAAAATGGTTGGAGATATTTTTGGAAAATCCAGCCTTCCATGCGTCAATATTCATTGCGTGTTAATGAAATAAGGACTTGACTTCCGCAATTCTGCATGTCACTCACGTTTACCTTAATGAGGTAAACGAAGCTCAGGCTTTGGATGAATAAACACCAGACATTTTTATTTCCCTATGGATATGGTTAAGTTGGGTCTTTTATTTTATGAAACAGGCTATGTAAATAGCGACTCGAAAAAAAATCTTCATAAATATCAGTATTGCGTGTGGCCTTTTATTGCAACCACAATATAGTTTTGATTAACAACCCGCCCCAGTTTTGCACAGGTATAAATTACACCTTTCTGATAAATCACTCTATCTACTGGTGAAAACCGCTTACAAATCTATACAGTAGTTTTTGAGTTTATCCCAAACAGACAAACGCGGCGAAGAAGTTTGTTCTATAACAAATATGAAGTAACAGTGATTTAAAAGGAGATTGAATAGTTATTGAAGTGAAGTATTTAGTCATTTAAGAAAAACTGAGTGTCTCATGGGAGTTTAGATGAAGAAAGTAATAACTGCCGATGATAAATAAAATCATATCGTATTTTCAGTGAACACAAAGGAAATTTAAGTTTAAAATGTAATATACCAGTGCCAACCTTCCCCGTCATATCAAAAACAAATTTTATTACCAACGAAAACTGCAGTAATTCTGCAGAATTCACTTCTTATTACAAAGTAATATTTCGAAAGCAAGAAAAGTCACGAAAACTTATACAAACAAATAAGAACATTGTAACTCATTATAACTTTGCCAATAGGCAAACATGAACCTGGTGTATGTTTGGTAAACTTTGCCTCTTCCTCAAAGGACGAACTTGCCTTTATTACTTCAAAACGTCTATTAAAATAACGAGACAGCACCTTATTTAGTCGTTAACACTAAACAATCTCGAAGTAATGTCAAAATATGAATTACTCTAATATGTTTCGCAATTTCGGGACAAATGTGGATTGGAAAATGTTTAGTTTTCCTTGCTTCGAATTTCAATTACAATTTATAAATTTTGCGGAGATTTGTGTATAAAAGAAAATCTTGTAAATAGTATGTCCTTTCCGGGTCCACATTAGTATGAAGCTAACATTTTTTGTGTGTAGTATCATCGTATCGCGTCAAAAACGTGTTCCTATCATGTACACCTTGCCCGGGGGTGGAGGATAAATTCGAAAGAGTTACCTCGCCCCCGGGCGCGTAGGGCAGGGAGGAACAGGGGTGGGTTTTAGTCAGTAAGAGTCTGACACGCCCTTCCGCTCCACCCCAGAGCGGAAAGAGTCATTAGATGATTTCCCACCCCCCCAAAAAAAAAAAAAAAAAATCATGTACACCTACCGCCCACATCACAAAAATGGAGTGGCTATAATAAGAAAAGGTAAGGATTTATACTCCTACGCAAAAGGAAAGTATCAAATGATGCTTTAAGTATTATTTATGAGAAAGACGATTTATAAGTGAAAAATTCTGAAATGGTTGTTTCTCGTCCTATATTTCCTTTCACTCATCCGCACATGGTGTATATGGCAAGCATTCAGGCGGCACATGTTAGTATAAGCAGAACGAACGAACAAACTACTTGTGGGAAGTGCCTGTCGTTCTCACTCAGAATGAAAAAAAGCGCGTGAGCCATGCATACAGAGCAGCCATCATTTATCATGTGAAGATACATTCCTTTTCACGCATGTAGAGAGTATGTGGCTTAGAACTGTTAGAATATGGGATGAAGATATACGTTAGAAAGGACGAGTAGGTGTGGTTTCATGGTATTAGATTGTAGATCTAAAATTATAACAGATCTAAATATGTGCCCAATATTTTTTGATAATCTAATTAGCGGACTAAATAGAACAATTATTTTTGTAAACATGAATCTGGCTCGAAATAACGATTTTTTACAAGTTCAAATTGTATGGAATTGATATGCGCTACCAAAATATATCACCATCATCATTTTAGCCGAAAGCCGTCCACTGTTGGACATAGACCCCCAAGTGTCGCCACCACGACTGGTTCTGTGCGTCTAGCATCCATCAGCTTCCCGCAACCTCATCAGGTCATCGGTCTACCTTGTGGAAGGACAATGTATCATAGTTAATCATAATCATTTTGGACTTCAGTGTCATTTTGTTTAGAGCCTTATAACCGATGAAAGGCTTTCGATAGATTGTCACCACGTCAAAGGGACTGATCACAATTAAAAATCATTAGATTTTTTTTTTTTAAAAGTACTTTGTCCAGAAAAACTTATCATTTTAAGTATTTCATACATGTTTGAGTCCGCTAACATCCAATACACGTCCAAATTGTTACATAAAAGCTAACAAAATAAGTCCAGCACATGAAAACAGTAACAATACACAAGAAATTGCCAAGAAAAAGTACATTTAAACAGGAAACGTGTGTAGACGTGTCCCGTAGTTGCTCAAGACGTGACAAGCCAATGCTCATTCGGGAATCAGGGCAGGATACATACACGGAATATCAAACGGTATTGTACTCCCAGTGAATATTCCCATACTATTGATATGAGTTATATCTAAAAAGGAAATGTATTCCAGAAGAATTCGAAGAATATCTAATCTATATCGAATGCCTATACGGAGCGAGTGTGTTTTGTTAAATAACATGTTATGTTATACAGAGTTTATGTGTTGTGATGATAAATTCGGCATTTTCTGGGTATGTTTTCGGGGTTTTTGGCTTTTCATAGACGTTGTATAGAATTATGAACTAAAGTACAGCGAGAAAAGAAAACGTATTGTATGGATATATAGATTCCTTACTCTTTATTGTTGTATTCAGAGTTAATAAATGGTGGTCTTTAGTTACAAGTGTAAGGTTCTAGATACCTTTACTATCTATTTAATTCTTAGAATACAGCTCAATGTTAGTAAATTATTACCTTACTTGCATACATTTTAATCTGATAGTTATAACTTAAAACAAACTACAAATACGGTAACATTATCAAGAAATTAAACCTTAACCATTGTTACACTCTGTTAATTAAGCTCTTTCTGTCATTTGGTAAGATGTAATTATAGAGTATATATCTATCTATCTTAGAGAACTTGTCGAAGTCAATAGCCACAAGTCCTTTATGACACCGTTAGATTTTTTTACTAGCACTAACGTGACTGCGGCGTCAACTACGGTATCGATTGATGACCTAAATGTCGGTATGGCAGCGACTGGTCCCGGGGTTTTAAGTTCGTCAGTTTGATTAACGCATCTTGTGAGATGTTTTATATCTTCAGTTAGAATTGCTGAAAAAGTCTTTTAGGACTGTGATTTAAAGTGTGAGTTGGATTACAATTTTAATTTGATTTGATTTGGACGGGCTGCTGTGTAACACATTTGTTGTTTTTCTGTAGTATTTGCTTTGACTCTGTGTGTTTTGCCTTTTTCTTTGTATCTAGTTTTAAAGTACATTATTAATGTTAGTTTCATGATAAAACTGATCCACAAGTATGTGGCACTGTTTGAAGCTATAATAATTTTTAAACCTGGCCTATTTAGAGCGGCAAACATCAAAAGAGATTTCAATACAGTGCTTTTACTTACAAGAGGATGGTAGTATCTATAATTATACAACCGGGCCAAATGCGAATTGGTGGATGTCACATATCTTCGAATTTTTGGTTCTAGGACATGCCGGTTTCCTCACGATGTTTTCATTCACCGTGTTCTTTACATAAACATAAATATTTGTAAGATTATAAATGTAACGTAGCAAAACGGATTATTTTCCCAAAAACAACAGAAGCAACAAGATACAAGATCAAAGTAGCATCTCAGTGTCACGGAGTGTCGTGACATCGCTTGATATGACATTGTCTGTGCTCATATTACCCCGACATGGCTGACGGGGAGATACGGAATAATTATAATGTTTCACTTCTAAGAGTAATGTTTCGGGAATTATTTGTGTACGTGAAGAGGCTGTGTGTTTCTTGAAAGTTGGATAAACTTTGACTAAAATTCTGGTGGTGTTTTATTTTAGGATTGATCTCGTTATAAAAGTTTCATATTACATAATTATAATTTATATTTTGACGAGCTGTCTCCGGTCAAGAGTGGAGGTTTTTGGTTTTATTGGTTTCAATGAGAATAGAATAGAATAGAATAAAACTTTATTGTACACCAAAACAGTTACACAATTGTTTTACACGAGCTTAAATCTATGGGTACAACGGCGGTCTTATCGCTGCACAGCGATATCTACCAGACAACCTTGATGAACTGAAAGAACTTAAAATCTAAAAGGGGTAGTCTGTGGTGTACTGGTAATAAAAAATGAGTTTTACTATAAAAGCATGCCAAAAATTTTCCTCACCTTCACATCACTCCCTGTTCATTTTTAAAGTAGCATAAGCTGTGACTTTCATGATTCGATGAGATCAGAAGCAAACTTATTCGCCGTCACGTTGATAGTTTCAAAATGAAATAAACTTAAAGAGACGAATGTGAGTTCTAATAAAACAACACATTAAAAACGCATCAAATCCACCTGCTAGAAACTTTAATCAACCTAAAACTAAAACTTGTCTCCAAAATCCGGACTTAATCCCCAATTCTCATGCAAAATAACAGTGATACGCATCAAGTTGAACTAATTCCGTCACAAGCCTCACAAACCGTCTCATTATGCTGAAATATTCCTATGTTTATTCTACTCGTTAATACTAACGCAATAACTCGAAGATTACGCCCGTTGGGTGGCGTCGAGGCGTCTACAAAATGACTGTGATTATTCAAAAAGACTCGCATTTTTTTGGGTCCCGTACGCAGATTACGAGTTTTGTATAATTCGTCGATTTTGTCAGCCTGCGCTGTGTTTCGCGGCGTTCGTTTATTTTTGGAAAATAAAAGCATGGGAAGGAAATGCCATATTTGGATATTTCTTTAATCAACTAAATGCACGTAAAGTTGCTAAAACTGATTTTAGTTTAACTACATGATAATTAAATTATGTTATCAATATCAACATGATTACGTTGATAAAATAAACCAAATAAGAAAAAGCATCAAACAGAAATCGTAAGAAAATACTTTCATGTCACACTTTGACGCATCATCTAATATGATAAATGGTTCTCAATATCTGCTGAAAAATTGTTTTACATTTTAAAAATAAAAGACGAGTTATCTTAAAGACGTGAAATATGATTTTAGAGATTGTAATCAAATCAAGGCAGTTTCTTTCAAATACGATCAAAATAATTTAAAAAAAAACAGGTACGAGTACCTAATAAAAAATTCCAGAGCATTAAAACTGAAGAGTAAATTTTGCGTCTGGCTATGTTTTGGCATTTAATCCGAGATTTATTTGGATTTTTAAGGTTTGCAGGAAATCTAATGCGGTGTCAGCCACTCAAATTACCTTGTTAATTAAAGGGGTGCTCTCGAAATACTATAAAAAGGATTAACCGGGTGGATTTAAGGCAAAATTGAGATACCTACTTCATACTTTTGATGCACTGCAAAAGTATCGTTAAAGGACTAAAGCGATTTTAAAATTTTTCTGTGTCTGAAATGGATTTCAAACAATAAAATGGGTCTTTTTTTCAATTATTGAAGTTATGAAAAAATTATGAGAGTGAAATTTTAAGATGCGCGCGCATCTCACACAAAATTCACAGGTTGAAGTTAGCTAGAACCGACACCCTGAAGTTAGCTTTGGTCTGCGGTTCATGGAGAATGATTGTTTTCCTTTTGTAAACTTTGTGACAGTTTGGTTTTTTATCTTGTTACGCCAAAGAAGTATAACTTCTGACGACATAAGTACACACACACTTTTTTTATTAATGTTGTTGATGGTGAGGGTTGTCATTTCAAAACTTTTAAAATCGCATTTTGTCGTAATTAGGTATCTAGAAGTTTCGAGATTCCACACTTTTTTTTTCTCTCACGCTCCCTTCCATACTAATAAATGTATACTTGGAACATAATAATTATGTACTTTTACTGCAAATCTTGGTAATAAATATGCACAAAGAACAAACCATTTTAGCATAACAACTGAAAATTGGCTTTCCTCATGTTTGAAGGTTAGAATGCCACATTCCGGTCAATATGGCAAACACAATTGCTAGCCACAATGCACGAACCGAATGGCCAATTAATGTTTGCCTAGTATCTCAATGTTTGTGCTTGTGATTTGTATGTGTAATGTGGACTGATAACACGAGGTACACGTGGTCGAAGAGTTGTAGGTATAGCAATAGAGGGTTGGTTACACTTCGGCTATTCTCTTGGGGTAGCCTGTGTCTGTAGGTGGTGGTTAGGTACCACTTTAGTGAAGGCGGACTAACAGCCTGTTGGCTTATAACTGAGTAGGTATGTTGTTTGATTAAGTGGGCAGTTAGCTACATGGCCGGGATATTTTTGATAAGACACGACCAACTTTACTATAAATGGGTAAATAAAAAAAAGACTAGCATTTTTTTTTCCACATTTCGATGAAAACATCTACGACTGACTGACGGATGGATGCAAGTGACATTTTAAAGCCGGTTCCAGCTTTGTTCTTTTGAAAATGCGTATCCTAAAAAATCATGTTTGCTAATAAAAAGTGAGAAACCTTTTCAGAAACACAATTTTTCTTGTTAGGGTTCCGTACTCGAAGAGTCTAAACGGAGCCCTATTACTGTCACTCACGTGTCCGCGTCTGCCGGTCTGTACATCTGACTGTCCGTCGTCTGTCACAAAATTTTGTTCCAAAAACTTTTTTAACTTCCCATTGACCTATGCACTTGAAATTTGATGATAATCTTTAACTTACTAACAAATACCAATATACTTATTGATAATTTATTTTTTTTTCTTTGATAATTCCATAATTTGGTACGGATCCCTAAACGTCTGACTCACTTAGCCAGTTTTAGTTTTTTGTCTTTGATAAGCTCGTGTATGACCACCATCTCACCTGATGATAAGCTATGATATGGTTGACGTTGAAGCACGCTTGCCTAGAAGTAACATACACACTCTTGACTTAAAGACATCCAGGTTGTAGCTATCAGGAAACACAGACTCCGGCTGGGAATGCCACTATTAAGTACGTGAATGTATTCCCAAAATCAAACAAGATTTTAAGAGAAGGGAAAACATGTATTACAAGCTGTATAAATAAACCACGGCTCCCATAATAACAGTGAAAATATAACAATCCGTTATGATCTAGTGTTGTCTAGTTAGCAACACGATCGGTCCCCAAACGGCACCTCGAGCCAAAACTAACATAAATCTAGAGCTATTAATATAAATTACTTACGATTTACAATCCCTTTGGGGTGTTAAATTACAGTTATTTCCCTTCTATACAAAGGCTTTATCATAACAAACTGGACTCCTAACGTGTCGGCATCAATTTTAATTATTTATTATTGTGAGGTATAAACGAGTTGGCCTTTGCTTAATGGGATCGGATTAATTAGTGAACGATTTGGGGCGAGTTGTTTTAAAATGTTCGAGTAATGAGTTTTGCTGTTAATTGAATATAGATTTTGTGAGTAGCCTTCCATTTTCGTAAGTGGAAAGAGTGTGATTGGACTTATCAACAATGTAAAATTTGAGTCCATCAAACCTAATATACGAGTACATAATTATATTCCTAAAATTCATCATCATCTGCCTAGCGTTTTCCCAACTATCTTGAGGTCGATTTCCAGTCTAACCGGATGCAGCTGAATACCAGTATTTTACATGGAGCTACTGCCTATCTGACCTCCACAACCCAGTTACTGGGTAATACGATACCCCTTAACGAACATCCATCAATATAATTATTCAAACTTTCGAATTTATATTGATGGATGTTCGTTATTTCAATTAAATCAGAACGACTGAACGAATCTGGACGAAATTTCGGATAGTGATAGATTGTAGTCTAGAGTAGTACATAGGCTGTAACTGATAATGAAGGAAGTACTATTTAAATAAAACGACAAACATCTCAATGCAGATATTTTTGATTAGTCGATTAAAAAAATCAATCTGCCTAGCCAACTATCTAGGGATCGGCTGCAGTCTAACCGGATGCAGCTGAATACCAGTATCTTACAAGGAGAGACTGCCTATCTGATCTCCACAAGCCATTAACTGGGTAATACGATACGCCTTGATAAGACTGGTTATCAGACTTTCGGGCTTCTGACGACCCGTAACAACTGTCGAAGATCCACGATTGACGGACAGGACCAACGACTTAACGTACTTTCCGAGGCACGAAGAAGTCTCGGTATGTAAAGATGGTCACCCATCCATGGTTCAACCCCGGCAAGCGTAGCTTAACCTGATGGATCGACCCGTGCGGCTGTTATTAATTTTGCCACGAGCTCCTCTTTGATCAGTCGATTAATCGAATTTAAAAGCCACTTGTAAACCAAATGCTATACTAAGTTACTTTAGCTCTTTTATATGTATTATTAAATTATAATATTTTATGTTCAATTAACTTTAATAAGATATAAAAAATGGTCCCAAAATCTATCTGTAATTTTCAATTATTTTAATTTTATTAATTCAGTTTGAGGTATAGATTGACTTGCAACTTCAAGTTGTTAATAGTACAGACATCATCATTTACTCTATCTAAGAAAACATAACTTTAGATTAGCACGCATAGCTAAGGTGATTTTTAATAATTTTGTGCGGACCACAAACTATGTAAATAAGTAGGAAAAGTTACCTCAGCTATACGAGCTAAGCTGAACTAACTTAGCTTAGCTTATGGTCTGAAACCGACATTTATAAGCCTCAAAAAACTGTTCACGACCACGATCAATATTTAGTCGTATTCTTTCCCTTAATAAAAGAGTTTTTGCTTTACAATATTACAGTCTGATATTTCTATAACTATTCACTAAACCTTTACAAAACTGTCACTCACATTATTTTCTTATTCGCTTTCATAAACCCCTATTTTCGTTCCATTTTCGCTTTGACAGTTGAGAAGGACCTATGGGAAGGACAAAGCGATTTTACGGTATACCTTACTTGTCCGTAAAAATCGTGTATGACAAACCTTTGTCAAAGAGATTCTTAGTATTGTTACAAGCGCCAAGTTTTCTAGAATTTTTCGTTTTATGTGTGCTTTTAAAAGACGGTATAAAAAGGGTTGAAGCTTTTAGCATTGAGCTTTGACAGCTGTCTATATTCATCAGACGCAGCCTTTTTAGCCCAAATGTTGACTGGTAAATAATGTCTTGTGGCACTAAGTTCACCTATATACAAGTAATGTACAGTACTATAGCCATCACATAACCTTACGCTTATGAAAAAATCAAAGCATTTTTTTTTTTTGGAAAATTACGACTTTATTATGTAGTTAGGTTTTAAAAATACTTTATTATTAACAATCATCATCATCATCATCATCATCATCATCATCATCATTTCAGCCGAAAGACGTCCACTGCTGGACATAGGCGTCCCCCAAGTGTCGCCACAATGATCGGTCCTGTGCGTCTCGCATCCATCGGCTACCCGCGACCCTCACCAGGTCATCGGTCCACCTTGTGGGAGGCCTTCCAACGCTGCGATTTCCGGTACGCGGTCGCCATTCCAGAACTTTTCGGCCCCATCGACCATCTGTTCTGTGAGCAATGTGCCCTGCCCACTGCCACTTCAGTTTGGCTATTCTTCGGGCTATGTCAGTAACCTTAGTTCTCTTGCGTATATCATCATTTCTGATTCTATCACGCAAGGAAACTCCGAGCATTGCCGTCTCCTCTATTATTAACAATAAGAGGAGTTAATCGCTTTTAAATTATATACACATATATTTGCTTGTGTCTTGGCTTATTTATTGATTGTGGCTGGTGACCTACATCAAAGTTAGCAAAAAAAATTATAACTGTTACGTATGAAATAAAAATCTTAAATACGTTATACCAAAACCAAAATAACGATACCAAAAAAGAAAGCACAACATTCAAGTTTTTGCCGCAAGTTGAAAAGAGTTAATCAGTATTGCGTGTACTTAATAATGGTGTTAATTATAGTTACAAGCGCTTGGTACTCGATGCAGAGGATTGAATGCGGTAAACAGCCATGAAACTATTTGAAACCTAGCTAGACCAACTTATTAAAACGTCGGAGAATCTTGAACTACACCAGATTTTGATCAGGCTTTTCTTTTTGGCTAAAGGTCCACAGACAGCCGCGATGCATCAATGCAACAACGATATGACAACGCGTTTACTAAAAATATCAGAAATTGATCTTCGGATTCAGGCAATTTATATGAAAAGTGTTTGCCCTATTGTCGTCCTAAGCCTGAAATTTTGAGGATAGGTAGATCAAGGTTAGGGATAGGACATTGGATTTTTTTATCCGAGTAATACGATTACGTGGAATGATTTTCGACTTAGCCGCTGGCTACAGCTAGAGTAATATATATTGTATTACCACTAGACTGCAGACGTTACCACAAACCACAACGATTTTTGGGCAAAGTCCAACAGACGCTAGACGTAAATAAATATGACATGTGGTTTAAATGGAAGGACTAACTTTTATTATTCAGCATAGACTATAACAAGTAAGTTGTCTCTTTTGACCGTCAATACCAAAAGACCCTTTCTAAAGACTTCTACGGACGTGTAAGACATGATTCATACTCAAACTCAAAGCATTGAGCTATGACTATGGCTATATATATATGATTATTTAAAATAAACCATTTACTTTTGAAGTGTCAAGTCGGTCAGTCAGAAAGATGAAGTATATTGCACATTCCAAAGCGTAGATCTCTATATAGTAGAACGTGCAAGAAACTCCAAGGACACTCTTTTAAACCATGTTATGTATGCATGACAATGCCTACTACTTAACTGACACGACGACATTATATATACATACACATTTTTCATCGGTGTCACATTCTAATGTCGTGCTTGTCTGTAAGAGCCTTAAGTACAACCTTTCACCACTGCGAAGTCATGGCTGAAAAGAAAAATACATTACTCCTAGTTATTTTTAGATTCGAAAATCATCAACCATATAACTTGAAAGGAAAATAATTTCAATAATATTACCTTGACCTTTCACGATATCTTAGGACAATAAAACAGTGAGGTCAAAACACAATAACGCATTGTATTTCCTTTATGATATTTTTAAATCACATGTTATTATTATCTATAAATTTAGAAGAAAATACCCGAAGGTCGTGTAGTTCTGTTGCTTAAGTAATTAAATAGCTGTTAGTGGGTCACTGATACAGTAATTAAATCCTTGTTATTTCATATTAAAGTACAAGTCATAGGTTCTTGTTTCCTTAAAATAAAATGCAGGAGTAATTTTCAGTATAGTGTAATTTGAAATAAATTGTACGCTTATGTAATCATAAAGTAGTAACGTCAATAATTTTCAAGTGGAACTTTCTACAGAAAATGTCAAGAATCATCATTAAATGTTATAATAAATCAAAATATTATAAATATTACTTAGGTATAGACCCTTTTAATACAAGAGGTCATTGCTCTGATGACCTAACAGTGCTGTACCGGGCGTAGAGCCAAAGATACAGAGATTCAGATTCATCCCAAATGGGTACCCTCTGAAATATGGAGACCAGCCGTTGCCCAAATCGCATCTATTTTTAGAAACTACACAGTAGTTGCAGAAAACGAACGCGTAAAATAAAAGTTATGTAGTCGAACTGAATGCAAAATAGTGAGCCGATAGTTGTAAATCATTGGAGGGGAAAATCTCTTAAGGTGGGTGAAGTGGATCGAGAAATATCACAGACCCTTATTTCGGTTATGAGTCAGCAAGGGCACTTAACATAACGTGATTTGTAATTCTAACAAAATCTGTACCTGCGGATGAAATAAGATTATATTTTTAGAAGCATTACATTGTAAATAAGATTTATGAAAGTTTTAGACTTCATTTCCATCATAATGTCTTAGATTAGCATGGAAATCAAGTCTAGACCGTAAAGAAAAAGATAAACCGTGCCAACCGCTTACTGACGACAGTTGGTAAAATAATATTCCAAAGCCAGACTCTGAATTTTAAATAAGTCTTACAAGGCTTCTCTTAATATATAAATATTGTATGCCATGAAGTATGAGGGATATAAATATCTTGCAACTTCCTCACATACCATTTTCTTTGAGCATGTTTCCCTTTAAAGTAGTAACTGAAAACTAAAATATGTAATTGATAAATTATGATACACATTTTCAGGTTACACTAACGAGAACAGTTTTTTGTCCGATAACGATGTTCGGATACAGTGGCCTTGTTTTGCGAAGTTTTGTTTACTAAAATGTGCTGGATTCCCTAAAAAGAGAGGACATGAAAATAAAGTGCCGATTATTATATTAGTAAGTGGAATAGAGATAACTCGCCAGTTAATCTTGGCTGCCCAAATATTAACATGCTTCAAGGCATTTCCAATCCCCAAACTGATATTTCAGCATAGCGAGCGTTCCAAGAAGTGTCAGGCCATAGCGTCAATACAACTTGGACCATTGCCCATACTAAGTGCAACGCCACAGATGTCATGCAAATATTGAACCAACTCTCAAAACGTAAAATATTTGCATTATATAATTTCCATACAAAAATTAATGCTTATGGTGGAGAAAGTATAGAAATGAAACAATATTAGAAATAATAAATATATAACTACACGATGTAGCAAAAAATAAAGCTACCAAACATGTATTTTTTGTTGGCAACAATGTTGCAATAGTTATTATTTTTTGATAAACCTCTCATAAATAAAATCAACACCGTTAAAACAAATTAAGAAATAATAATTGTAAGACATTAACATTATAACAACAAAAGCAAGAAAAAAAATCTAATAACATTTGTAGAATTTAATCGAAGGAGCAAAAAAAAGCTCTTGCAACTTAACCTCGGTTTTAAGCACTGCACGTTCTCCTTGTGTTACTTCACAGTTACTGAGTTGACAAACGTTACTTAGTTCCTTACTTTCATGTCTAGCTTGTCATTTTTCTTATTAGTGTTCTTTAATTTTCTGTCTCTACTAATATATAAATATAGGGGCTGCACTATACACAATGAATCACTATAATTCCATATTAATATCTAGGAACCATTCGTAGTTTAGGAACAAAAATAGGTGAAATAGCCTTTACCAGAAGAAAAATAACTACTTTGCTAGATTAGGTTTCTCTTGCCTACACTCTCAATATGAAATTCAATAAATGCCTACAAATCACATTTGGCCAATCAAATATTTTATGAATTAAGGTCACGCTGTCCGCCGTCTCTATAATTATCGCTACGTAGCGAATGGTCCCTAAAATATGTATACGAGTATGGATAGCAATAATATCATTTACGATAGCCATAAATAGCCTATCTCTATGTTAAGGTTTACGTCTACGATAAATTTCTTCTATTTCTGCCCGTATCAACTTATTTGTCTATAAATCTTAATACAAGATTCAGTCAACATAGTAAACTGCTCGAACTTTTATATTGTGTGCAAATATGAAACTGTTTACTGTTTGTCAAGTGAGAGTCTATAACTTTTTATACTTTAGTGCAAATATTTTAGTTCGGTACGAATACATTCTTAGAATTCATATCCAGCATCAGTTTTAAATCCATAATTTGTGGCTTCAATCAGTTATTCAGTGTCACGTTCTATACATATTATTTTAGCCACATCCATAAGTAGGTCAGCCAAAGAATTTGTAGATAAAAATCAACTTTCACTATTTCCTCTTTCAATGTAACTACTAAATCTTCAACAAAACTTCTCTATTTCCGATAGCTATTACGAAGAATGTTTTCTCCGAAAGTGGGTCCTTCCATACTTTTCCTAGTTGACTGTGTACAAGCCTACTGTGTCAACTCATCTCACTGCAAATATTTACTCGACAGTGTAAGGAGACGCCCTAGTTGAACAGTTTGTAAAGGCTTCTACCCTTTCAACACAAATCCACTTTGGAGGCGTCTTTGAAACCCGTCTTTGAAATTATTTTCTTCTTCTATAAAGCTTTGATCGCAATATTGATAACGGGCTTATTTCACTGAATCCTTTTTAACAATAGTGTGTTTTTGGACTTCTACAAATTCTTCTTGAGTGAAATTCTCTTGAATCTCAAATGTATTTACGTATATCGTGACATCTAAGTTTGTATATCTTATAAACTTTCTAACGAGATGCCATATTTTATGAAGTTTGAAATTAGGTGTTGCTTCTACGTTTTTATAACCTAATTCGGTAACTAGATGTTTTCCTTTTTATTTATTTCTAAGAATTCATATCTTTTATTTTTGACTAACTGAAATATTTATCAAAACTTGATTACCTGTATTCCTTTTTAGGGTTCCGTAACCGAAGGGTCCAAACGAAGCCCTATTGCTGTCACTCACGTGTCCGTCTGTCTGTTACAAAATTTTTCTCTGAAGAATTTTTAACTCCCCATTGACCTATGAACGGCTGAAAACCAATGTTGTCGACATAGCTCACAAAATAAGCAAGCTGAAGTGGCAATGGGCCGCCTATATTAAACCGGTTGTAGAACCGATGACCGTTGGGGTAGACGTGTTCTCGAGTGGAGACTACGAATCGGCAAAGTTAGGACGCCCTCAGGCTAGGTGGAGCGATGATCTTCGCAGGGTGGCTGGTAGCAACTGGATAAGAGTTGCTGAGAACCGAGCTGAATGGCGTGCAATTGGAGAGGCCTATGTCCAGCAGTGGACTGAAATTTCAAGTTCATAGGTCATCATCAGCCTATTCTGATGATGACTTATGAACTTGAAATGTGGTGATAATGACATATATTTTACTAACAAATACCAATGTATTGATGAATCAAATTTTTTCTTTGATAATTCCCTCATTTTCTACGGAATGTGCGAAGTCCGACACGCACTTGGCCAGTTTTTTTAATTTGGTTAATTTTCCCTTTCGTTGCGCCATCCTTAAATAAGGTTTTGATCCATCTCCTTACTTATGTAACTGAGTTACTGGAAAAGGAAGTTAACGAACCGTTCTTGATCTTGGTGCGGGATTCCATCAAATCAGCTACATGGGCAAAGTTTCATATTTATGGTTTAACTTACAGCCGTGTTACTCAGTACGCCTTCAGTTATAAGTCAACATTTTGCTATATAAAATTGGAAATACTTTTTGTGTCAGTCTAATTCAAATAGTTTTATCCGTAGAGTATATTTTTGGACTATATAGATGATAAAATTCTGTTTTTTTTGTGGAAGTTGAACTTAGTTATAAAAAGCAATCATCTTGAGTAATTTAGTACAATAGATGAAACAGACCCGTTATTATTGTCCCGTTTACAATGACAAAGTCGAAGCCTTACAAGTTTTCATTAGTTTACTGTTATTTGAAAAATAAAACCAACTATTACGATGCCCTGTAGTCTATCGTTCTTATCTGTCACAACCCTATAATTACTTTATACAAATTGCAAACAAGCCACAGAGGGCGGTAATACACAGTATCCAACCGAACATTTTTTGCTCGTAGCTTTCAATTTTACCGAAATATTCCATTACCAGTGATTAGTAATCAAAGTTAATGGATGCCGTGAACGCTACGCTTTATGTCATGTCATGTGCCAGTAATTACGTAAGACAATATTGTATTAACAAGAGTGCTAACCTATTACGGATTTTATGATGTAAATTGCATTCTGAAATAAGCTACTGAAAACAGACTTTTTTCGTCAAATTGGGTCAGGAAATGGAACAAAAACAGTAGTGTAATACTAATTTGACTCAGCTATCATCTATCAGTTACCTATTAGCTTAATCAATCAATCACGTGAACCGGTATATCCATTCAAATTAAGGAAAACTTACTATTTGATTACTTTACTCGTAAATTCAATATTTCAGGTCGTTCTTTTCAGAATACCATTTTATAATATAAACTCGTTTAAAATTCTGTGTAAGTCTAGCACTGTATGAACTTCAAAAAGTAAAACCATGTACGCATTTACGTCAAAACTCAGTATCCAATTACCCTAGACAAACAATCGCTCCGTACGGTCTCTAAAAAATCCTCCTACACAAAACTCATTTTTATTTTTACCTTAAAAACATTTTCGTCATCACTCTCGTGCTGGCGCTATCAAAGCTATAAGCTATCAAATTTTCCCCTCTGAACGCCTTCAAGGGTTCCTGCGAGGAGGAGCAATTTCCTTAAGCTGAATTTCATGAGCAATATACATACTTCATATAACACATTGTTTCTGCTAACGGTTGAACGTGTTAGCTCATTTTCTTTTTAGGGTGCTCATCGATTATATGGCTGAGTACACTCTGTATTTACGACAGAAATTGTTTCGCTGTCTGCGACTTTGACTGAGTTTAAGTTTCTAAGTATCGATCCTTTAGTAACCGTTTAATTTCCACGTGTCTATGTTTTCACTTCGCCTCCTGAATATTTCAGGAATTAAAGTTCAATTAATAATAAATTGTACCACTTAGTGAAGTCTACCGCAAAATTAGAGTGTTTCCAAAATTATAACAATTTACTTTCTAAACATTAACATTTGATATTTCGCGAGTAAATTGAGAGGTAACTTTAAACTTTTGAATTTCATTCAAAACGACCTCAAACGTTTCAAAGCTAAGTATCTACTTTAGTAAGTACTTATGAAAATGTAAAAGTTGTCTTGTTTCAATGTTAACTTTCGAGGCGTTCAGTAGGAATCTCGTTAAATATTCGAGGTCCGTACTAATGGAACGGCCTTATAGTGTATGCGCAATGCGATAGATGGCGCTTTCTAATCCAGGGACTAATGAATTCACATAGAATCACACAGTCTAACACGAGTCTTAACCCAAACATCGGTAAACCGTGTCATTACTGCCCTGGAACATAGTTCAGGCGCCGTTAAATCCACTACAGCACTATGCATATTTTGCGCATTATTCCTTACGACGTCAATACCGAATTCGCCTTGAGCAGTAACTGGCACTTAAACAAAATGTGTCACATTACGCTCCACATTACTATTGCAAAGCTGTTATGCTTCAGTGAATACTTTATGAGTTATTTAGTCATATTTTATGCGGCATTATACTGGATTGCGTTGAATTGATAATTTATGGTTTGATTGCAACCATTTATGTGTCGTCGTTAAATTTTATTAGAATGTTCTTGATGTTGTGTACATTATTGTGAAAATAAATGTTATTTCATTTACTTTTCTTAGGAGAACGTGAAGCAATTTGCTGACTTTATGTTAATTTCTCTTAATTAAACATTGCGCTGGAATTGCTTATTATGCAAAAACAAGAGTATAACTGTATTCATGTCATTACTCTACTCGTTTTGAGTGTCAATAAACACATCATCATTATATGAACTGAATCATTAATCACTCTACCTACATGTTTCCATTTTCAATTTAAACTCGAGTCTTCAAATTCGACAATAATTTCCAACCAATACAAAAGCTCGGCGTAATCCCCATTTACTGGCTGTAGCACATAATTAATATATTCAACCCACATCAAATGTGAGCAATGGACCGAAAAATGCCATGGCAGATTATACTCCGTTAAACATCCCGGCGCAACACTTCGGCATAATCCTAAAATGCCCCACCTTTCAGGGGTATATACAAATAACTGCGTAGCAAATCTTTTGCTCGATATAATTGCCTACAGGAGAATATTTCCTTATAGGCTGGAATGACTTTCCCAAATAAATTGTTCTTTTGATTAATACCATAATTATGGCTGTATAGAGTGCCATCCATTTTTGTAATGGCTAACGTTTTATTAAGTCTGGGAGACTATTAATTTGATGAGACTTTATGTAATAGAATTATATTAATATTCAGTGTCTTTCTTTATTTACTGAAAAGGGTAGTATATTATGTAAGCTTTTACTTCTTGTCCAGTTCTCTCGGAGCTATCCATGGCTAAATTAATTTGGCTTAGAATTGAGTACATTGTACCGACTTATGCTAAAATGTCTAAAATCATGCTGATGATAGCCTTGTAAAATGTTATATCCTATCTTTAGTTACCTTCTGTTTTAACCTTTCTTGGCGCTGTCTTTAACAAATTGTTTACAAAATCGTCGTTAACGTGTAACGTAGACCTAAACCAATGTAAACCGCAAATTAATTACTAACTACAAGTCATAAAAGCGAATGTTAATTATCACAATCACACTCAACGCCAACCCTAGTTCCTTATTCAGGGAGCGACCATCTTACGTGAACGAAGATGCGTAGAACGTAGGTAAGTAATTGGCAACCCGAAATAAGTTCAAAGGAGTTTCGCATCTGTAATTATTGCAATAAAGATCACGTTTTAACGATTACTACATATTAGGAAGTTACAGTCGTTCCCTTGTGGTAATCTAATCAACGTTGTATGCTGTGTGCACTGAACCGAAAACGAGAGAAGCTTACGTAATTTTGGAGACGAAAATATTCGAGGAATTGATCAACTCCGCCATTTTATAGCTCTGACTTATTAACATATTTTTAATGTTATATAATTTTACTCGTGTTTGGAAACTCAGAAGTTTTAGGTCTTTATAATTATGAAGTTAATTAGACCTGAAGTTTTGTTTAAAGGAAAGTTTCTAGAAAACGCTTTTAATTAAATAACACGTCCTTAAAAGTTACGCAACGTTATCTAACATTTAAAGTTGAAGATTAATTGTTTTTGTAGCACAAATTCAAAGTACTGGCGTTCAATTACTCTATGCCTACACTTTACTTGAAGTGCTGAGTAAGATCGTTGAATAGACAATACTTTTTGATGGTGTAGGTACTGCGTCTATGCAAGCTTTATATTATTATGGGCTAATCTTTTACTTCCATCTTTTGTCGGAAAAATACAACGAAGTAATCTCAGTTTCGACACAAAATTCTATTCCCAAGGAACTACTAACAGATTCACCTTTTACGTAAGTTTCGTCAACAAACAATATACCTATACGGATGAGTCTATATTTTACGTAGCCCCTAATGAATTACATTGGAAACAGTCCCTTAATTAAATGTAAAGCTATACTACACCTAACCCGTCCTCAGTTGAACTTAGTACTCAATTTAATTGCCAACGCGAGTGTGGTTATGTAAAAACCGAGTTGCTGCAAAGAGCATGACTCTGCATTTTGCCAGTTTGCTTTCGTTGGTTTTACGCAGTGAAAACGCTGCGTCACCGTGGCGTTATCGAACCGTGTGGTGTAGTAACTTCACTAAATTATTAGCGGAGTTAGAGTAATAGGTGGAAGCTTTGTGTTTGGCGTTTGATTTGTTTTCTTGTTTTGGTTGTATTAGTTATAGATGCGTATTCTGTTTGGTATATGTGATCTTGTATGTGAATACTATTTAGTTTCTTAGTTTTTATTGCAAAATTATGTTTAACTTAACTAAAAACCGGTCAAGTTCGTGTAGGACTTCGCACATTTCCTAACGAATACCATTATACTGAATTATCAATAGAATGGTATTCGTTAGGAAAATATACGTAATAAATTTAATAAACATTACCATCAAATTAATTTCAAGTTCATACGTCACTGGGAAGTTACAAAATTCTTCGGTAGAAAATTAATTACGGACACGTGAGTGACAAAAATAGGGCTCCGTTTTAACCCTTCGAGTACGGAACGCAATTGTCTTAGTTATACCACGTCTATAGTAGGTATAATATGATGATTCATCGAATCAATTGGCATTGCGAATGAAAATCCCTGCTCCTTAATAATTTTATTTCAATTCAACAGTTTAGATTAAATTCGTACGAAACGAATTTTCGCTGTTGATTACAAGTTTTATAAAAGATTCAAAATGTTCTGTCTCTAATGAGGTCACTTTGCTTTGACTCAAATGCAACGTAGGTACCAGGGAACAAGCATCGTCAAGGTGGTTTAAAAGACACGAGGTTTTATGTCTTATACTCGTATTGTCCTCGTATGTGCATTTTATTTGGATTTATTGCTGCGTCATAAAACGTATAGTGTATGTCATAGATATTTGTTTTGAATGGAATCAGTGTTTTTATTTTTACGTCGTGTGTAGTGTGATAGCATATTATATACATATTTTAGCATAAAATGAACTTAAATATTTGTTGCGACTATCATTCTTTAGTTGGTATAACTCGGAATGTTTCCTTTTTAATTTGCTGAAAACTGCTGACTCACCACCCAACTATTTGCGTCAAAATTTTCCTAGACACATTTTTCTAAACATTTCTAGAAGATAAACTATAAAAAAGCGAAGAATATTTTTAATATCCGTAACTCAAGTCCGCAAAAATGTTCGTCAGCAAAAAGTTTATCAAGTTATTTTTATATTATGTTCTTAAATTCTTGTAGAATCCAGAGCCGCTGATTTACTGGCAGAAAGTTTAATTATGTTAATTTTATTTGTTTATGCTCAGTTACTTGAGGATTAACTTGTAGAAATCTCGCCAAAATAAAAGCGGTGTCTTTATAACATTGTTTCGTTTTCTTAGAAAATGTTAACACGGTCGCTTTATAAGCAGCAAATATTCCGTAAATAGACCTTTTTCAAGGTTCGACAAGTTTGCGTCAAAAATATAATTAAACTGTCTGAGTTTTCTGAAGGTGTTTTAAGCAGCAGTTACGGGATTATCCTGATTTATCTTACTAATGTTATAAATGCGAATGTTTAAATAGATGGATGTTTGGTAATAAATCACGCCAGAACGGCTGATCGTATCTGGATGAAATTTTGTACAGATATTAGCTTGTAGTCTGGAATAGCACATAGAATGTCTTTTTTTTGTGGGGTGGGAAATCATCCAATGACTTCTCCCGCTCTGGGTGGAGAGGGAGGGCGTGTCAGGCTCTTATTGACTAAAACCCACCCCTGTTCCTTCCCTGCCTGAGTGCCCAGGGGTGCGGTAACTCATGTTGAGAATTTATCCGCCACCCCTAGAGACTGTTGTTATTGCTGTTGAATGTTTTTCCTATATTAATAAGAACTGTAAAATAAAGTAGGTAATAAATATATTTATTTATTACAAATTGCAGCCCATTGGCGAGCAGTGGTGGCGCAGTGGTATTGGCCGCGACTTACAAGTTGTAAGTCACGAGTTCAAACCCAGGCAGGCCCTTTACTTTGTGTAAATTATTTCATCACCACTGCTCTCAAAACGGTGAAGGAAAACATCGTAAGGAAACCGGCATGTCCTAGAACCAAAAATTCGAAGACATGTGACATCCACCAACCCGCATTGGGCCCCCGTGGTGGTTTAGGGCCCACATTTAGATATTACGAGTAAAAACAAAGTTGTCGTCCCACCCCGCTGCGTCTGTCTGTCTGTCTGTTCGCGATGTACTCAAAAACTACTGAACGGATTTTCATGCGGTTTTCACCAGCAGACTGATAGGAGACATGAGGAAGGTTTTGACATCAAAACCTTCCTCATGTCTCCTATCAGTCAGGCAGAAATTATACCTACATAGGTATAATTTGTAGGGCGTCACAAGAAAAACAGGCTGTAGACACATTGATATTTTGCGTAGTCTTGTTCTTTGACAGTCTCCTACAAGTTATCTAAAACACAAACACGAACTAACAATTCAACCATTTGCATGTGATTTGCAAATAACTGTCTCAATTACCACACCAAAACATCTGAAGCATAAACCAACATCAAACTAAACGATCAAAACACACAACACATAGAAATACGGCAAAGGATCCAATTACCTGAAAGATTACAACAATTTACCTAAACAAGAGCAGAATAATTAAGAAGGCTTGCTTTAAAGCTCCCGCAGATAAGGGCGACGCGGCAATGCGACAATGCGGTTTAAGGCGCAACCTAATGCCAATGGCTTTGAGTGGTTAGCTTGCGTGTTCTGTGCTGAGCTTACGCAACGCGTCGTACGTCCACTCTGTAGTAGGACTCGCCCATCAAGGAGTGCTGTCCCAAATAAGACGCATTTTAAATTTATTGTAATAAAAATAATTCATACTTTTAAAAATTAACAAAGCCAAATCGTTTTCCTTTATATTGCAAAGCAGTAGATATTTTTTATACTCTTTTGATAAAAAAAATAAGGAGTAAAATGGTTAAATTTCAACGGTTTGGAGGTGATTTGGTGGTTTTTTTTCCTATTATGTGATACCGATAGAATAATCTAGATTTTTTTAAACTTTATTATTTTATTTCTCATTATTAGATAGGCGTTAGCCCTAGTAAAAGTTGTTCATACTCATAAACATTTTAACCCGTGAAAGATTGCTGACGAATCGTAAGTCAGCCTGTATATCGCAAAATCGCTCTATCTCATCGCGCCTTTCCGTGGGAAGTTGTACGCACCGCGCAATGACGCGACATAAACGCACACGCCCTTAATGACGCAAACTAATTTATTCATCAAGATTGTATCTGCGCTGGTAATGTTAGTTGATAACTATTACGTAATTACGTTGTGGAATTCGGAAGTAGGATGAATCATTATGATGTGGTTTCATTTTATGTTGCAAGGTATTATAGGATTTCTCGTGTGTGAGCTTAGTTTTAATCTTTATGTTGGGTTTTACGAGCCCTCTTGTTTTATTTCCTAGAGTACTTCTATTATGTAGACAAGCATAGCGGTCGCCACCAGCTGGTACAGACTGAATGCGGATAGCGCAGAATCGGGTGTTGTGACGCAATTGAGGAGAACCCTATGTCAAGCAAAGGAATATGCTAGATATATTGCTAGAAAAAAGATTACTTACTTCAGCTAAATTGGTTATTACTAAAGATATGATTGTGTAGACGTACCACAAACCAAAACACATAATTATACAAAGTGGAGATCATAATACAATAATAAAAGAAAACACTGCCAGTACTCATCACTATGAACCACTTTTACCATGGGACCAAACCTGAAATCGTAAAAAAAAACGGTCAAGTGCGAGTCGGACTCGCGCATGAAGGGTTCCGTACCATCGTATAAGTTTACACGTCTACTCGTTGTCATTATTAAGATCGAGCAACAAAAGCCAAAAAACCACGTTTCTAGTAGGGGAACCCCCTTTAATTTTTAATTTGTTGTTATTCAATTCAATTCAATTCAATTATTTTATTTCAGATAAGGAAATCCATATAATGTTAGTAACAGTATGACTTAACCTAATGTTAGTATTAAATTTAAATTAACAATAATGGCCAATGTATCACTGACCTGTTGGTTCAATGGTAAGTAACACCAGTTTACTTATCAGTGTGTTTGGACTCTTACCCACCTTCTCAAGAGAGGAGAGTCCCACCGGTCTGAAAACACATTCAGGATGCCATTGGAGGAGGAGCGCAAGCGCATCATCATGGAAGCGCATCGCTTCCGCATGATCGCGGCGAACCCGTCGACGCACGCTTCCGCGAACATTCCTGACGCGCTACATCGCCAAGGCAACCCCAAAAGCACCCTGAATGCGTTATTGTACTGTACGCGCAGGTCACTATATGCCCGTCGGGTATACTTGGTCCACAGGCTGCACGTGTAAAACGACTGGCAGAAGGCCTTAAAAAGCGTTATTTTCACAGAATCAGTACAGCGTGCAAACCTGCGGGCCAACATGTTGCAACGGACAGCCAGCGACCTGCGCTCCCTATCTATGTCTACATTGTCTTTTAAGTCATCAGTGACCCAGTGACCCAAATACTTAAACTTCGAAACCCGACCTAAAGGAGTCCCAGAGAGTGAGAGTACAGGCAGCTGTTTATAGGTTAACGTACTCGCTTTAAAAACCAACAATTCACTCTTATCGGTATTGTATTTGAGCCCATGAGCCACCGCATAACTTTCACAGATTTTAAGAAGTCTTCTCATTGCACCAATAGATGGACTCAGCAGCACCATGTCATCAGCGTAGCTGATGTTGTTAACGCAAACACCGTCCACGTGACAGCCGATTTTAGTGCTACTGAGTCCACCTATCAGTTTGTTTATGTAGAGGTTAAAAAGACGGGGGGAGCTCAGACCCCCCTGCCTCACCCCACAATCCAGCCCATACATATCAGAATATGAGCCTGCCCACTTAACTGTATTTTTTTGACTACTGTACCAATATCTAAACAGTGATATCACATCTGCCGGGACAGTAGTATCGTGAGTGAGCTTATGCCAGAGCAGGTCATAATTGACCAGGTCAAAAGCTCTCGATAAATCCAAGAAACATGCCATTACAGGTGTCTTTCTGTCTGTATAATATTGGACAGTCTCCTTAAGGCATAAAATTGCACTATCTGTTGATAAGTTCGGTCTAAAACCAAACTGACCATCCTCCAGAACGATATGTCTAGCTAGAGTTTTGTCAAGCAGACTATCCAATACCTTAGCACAGACAGTGGCGAGCGATATCGGCCTATAGTTGGAGATATCGGAGGCGTCACCAGTCTTGTTCTTTATTACTGGCACAACAATCGTATTAGTAAGTTCCACAGGTAAGTAACTATGACTAAGACACAGATTAAAAAACATAGCAAGCACCCGCGGTAAGTGTACCCCAGCGTATTTAAGATTATAGTAGTTATAGCGGCTACAGAAATACAACTTCTGTGAAAATCTCAACAGTCTACCTATTACGGATCATGAGATACGGTCCGCTGACAAACAGGCGGACGGTCGGATAGCGGGGGCTTAGTAATAGAGTCCCGTTGGTTACCCTTCGGGTACGGAACCCTAAAAACGGCTGTTCAGTACCTATATTTTTTAGAATTCAATCTCCCTAGCCTTTTCCCAACTATCTTGGGGTCGGCTTCCAGTCTAACCGGATGCAGCTGAATACCAGTATTTTATATGGAGCGACTGTCTATCTGACCTTCACAACCCAGTTACTGCGTAATACGATACCCTTGGTAAGACTGGATGTCAAGACTTTCGGGATTCTGACGACCCGTAACGACTGTCAAAGATCCACGATTGACAGGCGGGACCAACGGCTTAACGTGCTTTCCGAGGCATGGAGGAGTCTCGGTATGTAAAGATACGAGTACCTATACCCATAACCCTTCCACGAAACAACCCCGGCAAGCATAGCTTAACCTGATAGATCGACCCGTGCGGCGGTTATTACTTTAGCCACGAGCTCCTCTCTATTTTGTAGAATTATGCGAAAATATTTTTTTTTTTTTTTGGGGTGGGAAATCATTTAATGACTTCTCGCGCTCTGGGTGGAGCGGGAGGGCGTGTTAGACTCTTACTGACTAAAACCCACCCCTGTTCCTTCCCTGCCTGAGTGCCCAGGGGTGTGGTAACTCATTTTCAGAATTTATCCGCTACCCCTAGGCATGCAGGCACCGGCTACGATGGGCCCCGTCAGTGGTAGCTGACACTAATCTCTTTGAGGCGCACGTGGAACACTACGCGCCGTCGACTCACAGGCGTGGTGCTGATCGGACGGCGAGCTAAGGGGAACCCCCTTTCATTTTAATTATTAATTTGTTGTTATAGCGGCTACAGAAATACACATTCTGTGAAAATCTCAACAGTCTACGTATTACGGATTATGAGATACAACCCGCTGACAGACAGACGGACGGACGGACAGCGAAGGCTTAGTAATAGGGTCCCGTTGGTTACCCTTCAAACATAAATGTATGAGGCAGCATTTAATTTATTGCCTTCTCCACTTTGTATGACCTTTGAGCATAGTAGAAGACAAGCATTTGATTAATAACTCAAAAAATATCTAGGTCCCCTAGATACCAAAATACTTTCACTCCTCTTTAACCGCTTTTATTCTTCACTATCCCTTTATCAAAAAGGTCAGTCGGCAAGTCAATCATATCATTAACCCTAGGCATTGATTTTCAATAGAGTCACATTATGTTATCACATCGCGTGACTGCCCTCCACTTTCATTGAATCCGGCGTCCATATGATACGGACACGCAAACAAAAGGTGATTTGATGTGTAAAACTTTCTAGTTTTTGCGTACATTTGGGAATTGTGTAAAGGGAAAATTATGGTTATAAGTTTTTGTAGGATTTTTTAAGTTATACTTCTTTAGGCGCGTTAAGAAAAAATTATGAGAGTGAAATTTTAAGATGCGCTCGCATCACTTTCACACAAAATTCACAGGTTGAAGTTAGCTAGAACCGACACCCTGAAGTTAGCTATGGTCTGTGGTTCATGAAGAATGATTGTTTTTCTTTTGTAAACTTTGTGACAGTTTGGTTTTTTACCTTGTTACGCCACTGCCCGGGGGTGGAGGACTGCCCGGGGGTGGAGGATAAATTCGAAAGAGTTACCTCGCCCCTGGGCGCGTAGGGCAGGGAGGAACAGGGGTGGGTTTTAGTCAGTAAGAGTCTGACACGCCCTTCCGCTCCACCCTAGAGCAGAAGAAGTCATGAGATGATTTCCCACCCCCAAAAAAAATAAAAAACCTTGTTACGCCAAAGAAATATAACGTTTTGAGCAAGCATAGTGATTATTGTATTATGGTAATTGAACTTAGTTTAGCTTTCAACCAATAAACTACTGGGAAACAGAACTTTTACTGTGAAAGGAATGATAACTTTGTCACCATTTTTCATTTTTATTGATTGGGAAGTCATCAAATAACTTCTCTCATTCTGGGTGGAGCGGGAGGGCGTGTCAGACTCTTACTGACTAAAACCCATCTGTATTCCTTCAATTGCTTGTGCCAGAGCCGAGGTGAATCCTTCGATCACTCCAGCGACCCTAGCAGTGCCACCATGCGATTCTCATCTTTATTTCAAGGAATTATGCTAATTATTTATCACAATTTTTTATCTTTACATTGTGTTTGAGTCAACGTGGTGAAAGAATTAGTCAGCCAGACTCTGCGTTACCGAGTGCTAGCTGTCCAGGGTGCACCCGGCGTTTGGAAAAGTGGCTATAGAAATAATCTGGGGTATCCTTGACTCATCCCAAACCCAGTCCCAGTGTGGAGCCCCTTCAAAGGACGTGCGTAACCTCCTTGCCTGCCCAGCATGCACAGCCACTTGCAATTAGAGAGATTCAAACGAGGCTAATGATAAAGCTATCCAAGTTGCTACATACTGGTCGGACAAAATTTGAGTCAATATCGACAAGAAAAGAAGAATAATCTTTACATTTTCTAGAGCAGTATGTAGGAAGAGTAGGGAATAACATGAACACGCGCATCCACGCGCCTGCACGTCCCGCGCCTTGCGTTGCTCGGTCGCCCGCATCCCGCTCCGCGCCAGCCAGTCCGGCTTGTACCACTCTCGCAAACGCCATGATTTACCCGCCATATGGCGGGTATATACGGCCCTCATTGAATAAAAAATCGTAGCAAAGCGTAGAAAAAAGATTATTGTAACAAACGCAACATAGGATTCTTTAATCTTTATTTATATGCTAAGATACAAATTTTTATTCAATGAGGGCGCCACTTACGGGGAGGTAGGCCCTTAAGCATCGTCTCAGTGTTTCACTTGAATTCCCGGTTCTAAGTATTTTTGTAAATTGTATTGTGTAAACGATTATATTGTGTGTTATAGACCGCCAAAACTTAATTTAATTTGATTCACCCTACAAGTACAAAAATTATACAACTAGTTCCTTAGTTATATATAGCTCGGAAAACTCATCGCCAGCTATATTCCCAAATTGTAGTCATTATGGCAATTTTGAACAACGTCAAAGGTCATTAAGGCATTATTATTTTATAATAATATCACACAATCCGATATAATAATCACAAAGAGCTGTTTAATTGCCTCGTGCCTTTGAATTATTAAATAGCCCAATCAATATTATTACCTGAGCAATTTGATATTCCAAAGGAAGATTTCTCGAAAACTTTCACTAATGAAGGGAGAATTCTGTTGTCTTTATTAACTTAACTTGTCTAAAACATTTCGTTATTGCAGGTACTTGTTATTTCTTTAAGTTACATTATCCTGTTTTCTTAATTACAAAATGTTTAAGTTTTTTATCGTGTGTTATTTTGATTACTTATCAATTTTTAAATGATGCAAAGAATATGTAAAAAGCATGTACCAGCGATTTCACTCGCCTGAAAGTCAAAAAACAATCAACGGGAAAGTACGTAAGTACTGGGATATAAATTCTTAATTATGGCGACGATCTGTGTTTCAAATTTATTGTATTCACATCCATGATTCTGCTAAAGTGTATATTTATAGATATATTGTTAATCATCTGGAAATTCTCATTGATTTCCTTCGCTCGGGGCGGATGCAGGGGTCTGTCAGACTTGCGCAGAGATGGTGGATAAATTCTAAACAGAGTTACTACGCCCCTGGGCACTCAGGGCAGGGAAGAAACAGGGGTAGGTTTTAGTTAGTAAGAGTCTGACACGCTCTCCCGCTCCTCCCAGAGCGGCAGATGTCATTGGATGATGTCCCACGCCAAAAAAAAAGGGGTCTGTCAGACTAAAACTGCACGGTAGGTATTCTATAGTTACCTTTTTTTCCGGGGTGCTGCAGCATGCGCTGCTGCATGAAATGTGCACATTTCATTATATATATTATGTATTGGCCCGATTGAATTCATACGCACCGACCGCCGCGACAAGGTCACGGGGCAGGTGGTCCAAGCTGGGCAATCTTGAACAGTGTGCTGCGCCATGTCGTCAAGACAGTGGCTACGATGGTAGCAACCTGGCGACGTCGGCTCTCCGCCTATATGGCACAAGTACTTCCCGATGCACCCATGTCTGGACACGGACAGTACCTGTGTCAGCTGGAAAGTAAGGGCGCCATGTAGCCTCTCCAGTCACTCCCACACAACGAGTCTTACCGCCGCTATAGTGGCGTGCTCTAGTTTAGGTATATTTTTAAGGTATTCTGTATAACTGTATATTTCCATTACTTTATCTTACTTATAATAATTTTAACCGACTTCCAAAAAGAGGAGGTTCTCAATTCGTCTGTATGTTTTTTTTTTGTAGGTTTTTACGCGATTTCGCCGCCAATTGTGAATAGATTATAATGATTTTATTTTTGTTTGGTAGGCTATGCTTCAGAGGTAGTCATATAAATTTTATAGAAATTAATTTAGCACTTTATAAAAATATCAACATAAACAAAAAAATTGAATGACATCGATGACGTTTTGGTTGTCTCCAATTTTCCATTTTTAGTTACGTGAGGTTTTTCCATTTGGGCGTAACATTATTGTTTAGTTCTAGGGTAAAACAACTAAAAAATGAAAAAATAAAACTTTTTACAAAAATTAAAAATAACTTTAATTTCGGAAATCGGTGTTTGTATTTTGTTTCTTCGTTATTTTGACTTCCAAAATTAAACATATTTTGCAATTTTTATAAGTCGGTTGTGTTATTTGTAGGAAAGTTTATTTTTTCTAAAAAATATAACTATGACTGAAAGACAAACTTTATTTTAACAGAAAACCATTGAAGATGTTCACAGTGATTTTCTTTAATAGGTTTTCTTATGTAAGAATGTTCTATAACTTCGACGATCTAATGGCAGTTCATGTTATATGTTCGTTCAATTTAAAACAACCTTGGTATAATTTAGTTTAGAGCCCTATACTTAGCTTCAGTCAGTCCCCAGGTTTCAAATGATCTAAAGTAACCTGTAAAGCTCACATAAAGCGCTATTTTACAGCACTAACATTGTTTCTAACAATATCTTTGGAATCTGTTGTAAAATGTCAAGGTTGGCTTGGTTAGATAATTGAGCGAAACGAGCTTTATACACTCTTTTCAACTCAGGTTTACATTCTATGCACTTTCACTTAATTCACCTCTGGTGGATTTCGGCCATCTTGTTTTAAAAGAGAGCAATTCCGAGTCCCAGTAATAGGATTTAAGAGGGAATAAGAGTAATTGTACTGTCAGTTCTTCAACCGATGAGAGGCTATTGGCTAATCTTTCCACCATTGTGATGAGCTGTTTGTTGATGCCATTGCGACAAAAAAACCTAATATTTTAAAAACTTAAACAAAGTCAACTAACTTTCAGATTGAATACCTAGTCTCGAAAAACATAACTCTCCTTCTGAGATAGTTCAGTAAAAAATTCAATAACTTTCATTTCGGAAGCAGGTGTTAAAAAACGAAGAAATAAAACCAAAAACACTGACTTCCGACTTATTTCATTGTAATTTTATGTTTTGTACCAGTTGGAAAATATCATTAAAAAATTTATAGCCAGAGTGCATACATGACAGTTCCTATAACTCCAAACACGGCTAAAATACATTATTTTATTGCGGAGTCCTTTTTCACATGCACTACAATTTGACCAAGATATTTAGATGTTTTCCATTTGACACCATACACCCGTAGCTCGAAATAGAAGCTAAAAAAACTTTTTTACAAAAAATACAACCGACTTCCAAAAAAGAATATACACTAAAAATTAAAAAATAACTTTAATTTCGGAAGTCGGTATTTTATTTCTTCGTTATTGGACACCGACTTCCGAAATTAAAGTTATTTTTTATTTTTTAGTGAATTTACGTTTTTGGAAGTCGGTTGTTTTTTTTGTAAAAAAGTTTTTTATTTTTTACTTTTTAGTTGTTATACCCCAGACGTAGAAACCCCAATAACATGGAACGTGAAATTTAAACATACTCGTAATTGGTGAAAACAAAAACGTCATCGAGGTATACGTATTTTTCGTTTTTGTTCAGTTTCTCAAAAAGCGCAATTTCAATAAAATTTATATGAGACTACCTCGGGACCTACCTCTTTTGGATAAAGAAAGAGTTTTGAAAATCTGTCCACAACTGACGGAGAAATCGGCGGGCATTAAAAAAAAAAGAAAAAAAAAACATACATTCAGTCGAACATAGAACCTCCTTCTTTTTCGAAAGTCGATTAAAAAAAAGAAAACATAAAAAGGCCGTTACACTTACAGTTCATATTTTGAAAAGTACTGAACCGATTTTGATGGAACTTACACTGATCCCTAATTTGAAGTAAATGTATGCCAATAAAAAATAAAATATTATTATCTATTTTTTTGCAAGTCGGTTGTATTTTTTGTAAAAAAGTTTTTTACTTTTTAGTTGTTATACCCCAGAACTAAAACTAAATATTAAGCCCCAATTGATAACCCCAATAACATGGCATAATGGAATTTGACAAAAAAAAATGGAAATCAAAACATCAACTATGTATACTTATTTTTAGTTTTTGTTGACTTTTTCAAAATGCTCTGAATCAATTTTGAAAAAAGTCATAAGGGACCACCACGGGAGTACAACTCTTTCAAAAAAAAAATTTGGAAATCGGTGAACACACAAAAAAAAAACTTACAGGTGAACATAATTATAACCTCCTCCTTTTTACGAAGTCGATTAAAAATAATCGTCACAATTCGATTAATATTTTTTAAGAACTGCACATACAAACATAATTACGTATGTCCACATATAAAATTTTATATATCCATTTGGAAGCTCCCTTATATAAACGATAAGGGAGCTTGCATGCTTAATATTTTGCAGTTTCCAGTAAAATTAAGTACGTACATACATATGTATCTAATTTATAAACCCATTTTTTTTAATCAGTTCATAAATCTAACCATAAATAAAATAGTATCTAAGTATTAAATTGCTGACACAGCAGAATCAAAATAACTTTCAATAAATTGGTTGTATTATTGTTATTTCATTGTAACAATAACATTGTCAGAAAAGATAAAGATAAATTAAATATTGTTGAGGATAATTTAATCATTGTAAAAACGAAAACGAACAGTAAAAGCTGTCTTTTAAAAACTGCACTGGTATCAAATATGTGGCCGTTAAAAGAATGCTTGTAAAAAATTATGAATTAGTAGGAAAATAACTTAAAATAAATAAAATAATATAATACATAAATAGCATTTCTTGTTGCCTTACAAACTTAAAATATGAATAAGTTTAACATAAAAATGCTTTTGCACTAAGGCATCCACATCTACTACTGAAATTGGAGAAAAGAGAAGAAATAAGCAATTCTACGATCTCATTGTTTAACATTTTGGCATTACAATGTTCAAAAAGTATTCAGACGACTTTCCAACGACCCCTTTTATGGCATTTTTTAAGTACCTGAATGTTAAATGTTTCGTTAAATAAAAAAGCACAGACAAAAGCGCAGAAGTATTTAGCCAGTGTACCAGGATCGCAGTCGGAGCAGGAAGTCGTAAATACGGTTTTATTTGAAATGTGCTGGAACGCAAGCATTGTGTGAATGTAACGGTACCCAGGGGTCATGTAGCTCGCACAACTCCAGAACATTTTATTCGTGAGAGGACTATGGCTGTTTAGTACCCATATACGCTCTTTATTACATCTTCAGTATTCTAAATTTTATTGGGGCCTGCGTATGCATTAGTGGACATTCTTAAGTTCATGATCTACAGAGGGATGCGTGTTCATTTTGACACTATTGAGATTAAACGCAATGTTTGCCTAAAAACAATTAACCAACGGGATCCTATTTCTAAGATTGAGCTGTCCGTCTGTCTGTCAGTGGGCTGTATCTCACGATCCGTAATGGCTACACAGTTGACATTTTCACAGAATGTGTATTTCTGTTGCCGCTATAACAATTACTATAATTATTATTATTTGTTGTTGTAGTGGCTATAGAAATACACGTTCTACGTCTACCTATTACGGATCATAAGATACAGCCCAAAAAATAAACCCAAAAAAAACACGTTTCCAGTGTTTTTGTTGGGTTATTTTCCAGTTTGGTACGGAACCCTTCGTGTGCGAGTCCGACTTGCACTTGACCGGTATTTTTGAGGTGGGAAATCATCAAATAATTTATCCCACTCTAGATAGAGCGGGAGGGACTCTTACTGACTAAAACCCACCCATGTTCCTTCAGTTGCTTGTACCAGTGCCGCAGTAACTGTTTCAAATACTCCCACGACCCGGGCAGGCATCGGTCCAGACGGGTGGGGCGTGTTTTCGTTAGCCGCAACATCGCCACGTTTTTTTATGGGCAGGCAACTTTAAGCAAAATGCACACGAGATTTGTAACCGAAGATTAGTCCTGCTATTAGGGCTCAAACTAAACAAATTTATGTTCATTAATATTCATCACGTGTATAGCAAGATAGTTCTATTACGTCAAATATCACTCCTCCTGTACCGCTCCACTACCGCAGGCACCTACTCGGTTAAAAGCTACGCCTGTAGTTCTTCAATGTTTTCAGGAAACACCAACATAATAATTTTCAAACATTATTTAAAACACAAAATTACCATCATCGCGGTGGACTTAAAATTCCTCCACCATTTCTTACAAGAATAATTTTCATAAAATTCTTAACAAATTCCTAATTCGAGCAAGCAAGTGGTTTATGAATACATATGTACATCAGTCGACACATCCGCCCTACTTGAATATGTGATGGGCCAACAAACGCTCGTTACCATACCCAACAAAAATGGTACAACTACATCTTGATAAGTGGACATTAATTTATTACGTGGAACGTAGCGTTTTCCGCGCTATTGTTAATCATGTGAGACGGAACACCGATTCAGCAATTTAACGTCATCCAACGGTGCGAATACCTGTTCGATTTTCCAATTTGCTTTCTTTATTAGAATTCTGGGGGCGTTCGAAAACGGCAGGCAGTTTGTCCGCGGTCACCGCGCCTGGCAATTTCGCCTTCGTTTTTGTTCGTATTTTCTTTTAATTCACAAAATAGCGGTTTGTACCAATAAATCTTCAGTTCTGTGAGCACAATGCTGCTGTCGTACATTGAATGTTTTTTTTTTGTAAAAGAGTTCTTTTCTCAAAAGAAGGTTTCCTCTCTCTGAAAAAGGGGTGATAAATGTTGGGACCTATATTGTTAGTTCTGAAAAACTTATTAGTTAGGTACTAACTTTCAAAGCGCTCTGTAGCAAGAAGTGGCTCCCATGGGAATTACGTGGAAGTATTTATTGTTCAGTGTGCCAATGTGCCGAGAATCTGTTGCGATGGGGCGTGTCATCTCGCTTTGGGAAGTTAAAACCAATAACAGAGTTTGCGCCTTGGGACGAGAACCGCTTAGCGCATCTTAACTTATTTATCTGTTCCCCAGTTTCACTACTGCAGTAAATTGACTGTGACCAGAGCTTGAAAAAAAAAACGTTCTATCAGCGATATCGATTGTCGATAAGTGAAAAATGTATGGGATTGACATGGGCTGCCGAAATTGCACGTGGTCAGTCCTAAATATGTATTTGGACATATCGAATGTTTGACGATCGCTATCGCCTATAGACTGTCAATTGACGCCCTTTGTTACTTCACGCTCATTTCTTTAGAGCAGTTCAATAATAGGAATATTAAATCATAGGTTCTTAACCTGGTTTTAGCTAATATAACGAATGTTAAGGTAAAAATATGCAACGACCCCCTTTCCAAGGTACGTAAGACACACCACTCTCCTGCTGATTATTCTTGTCATACTTCCTGATAAAACTCTGAACTGCAGTGTAGTACCTAAACGCAACTTCCGCAAGGCCAAATATGAAGCTAGAATACAAAATCTTGACTCTATCAACTGGACGAAAACATTTGAAACCTGTGGAACTATTGAAGAATTGGTAGAAATATTTTACGAAAAGGTAAATGATGAACCCAACAGGGTCCATAATTGTGTCTTAGCTTTAAGCCATTATTGTAACATCTTTAATGACATTATGGTACGCAAATAAAGATATGAATATGAATATGATGTAAGCAACCACATTTCTATTTTCTTATAAAGTGAATTATAACAAAAAAACACCGTGGTTTACGAAAGAGCTTACTCAATTTTAGTAATTGAGTTACAAATATACAAGTTTAGGATAACTTAGGAAAATGTGATCGAATCTGTGGACCAGCGGATTCAGGTTGACGCAGTATACACCGACTTTAGTAAAGCATTTGACAACGTAGACCACCAACTTTTATTACAGCGACTTGAGAGCTCTATTGCAATGGTTTCAGTCATACCTTAGTAATCGTATGTTGTTCGCTGTGTTGAATGGGTACCATCCGAAAACTTTCATGTGACGTCTGAGGTACCACAAGGTACACCTTGTACCATTTCTTTTCAATATTTTCATTAACACTATCATTCTTTGCTTTCATCACGCACAATCTTATTTATTCGCAGATGATCTCAAGTTGACTTTGCCCATAAAATCGATAAAGGATTCTTATTTGCTGCAGGCTGATTTGGATACATAAGTTGATTGGTACAATGAAAACAAGATGAGCCTTAATTTAGAAAATGTTTACACATCAAATTCTGTTGCCACAAACAGTTTATAATACAAAATACTCTGTTTTGGGCAAAAAACTGAACGAAGTTAATAACATTCGGAATATGGACGACTTCATGGATAGCAAATCGATCTACAACGACCATAGATAAGATAATATCAAACGCCAACACAATGCTGGGATTTGTATTAGGGACCTCTTAACCATTCAAAACTTATAAGACCAAAATTATACTATATATTATGAGACATTGGTACGCAGTTATCTGGAATACTGCTTACAGGTATGGTCACTTTATTACAATGTCCATAAGCTAAGCATTGAGCGAGTCCAAAAAAGATTCTTTTACCTCTTATCTTTTCAAAATAAAACTGCGTCCAATTAAAATCGTATAAAGACCGGGCCCATTACTTTTAATTTCATACCCTTATAAATCGCAGAAAGGTATAAGATCTTAATCTTGATTTAAACTAATGATATAACAACTGAATACTGACCTTCTGTCAAAAATATTTACTAACGTTCCTAGTAGATTACCACGATTCCACAATCTGTTCAGGCAATCTTCGTGTGTAACTAACTAAGGTGACAACTATCCTCTTGCAAGGGCTACCAGATTATACAATAATGCCGCAAAGCTGAAATCGATATAAATTACGATAGTCTCAACACCTTTAGAAATAAATCATACAAATACTTTCAGAGGACCTTTGATTTATCAATCCAACAACAATTAACCAATATTTTTTTAATCTTAATTGTATTTAATTTTAATTTGATAATTTTAATGTAAACTGTATTTAATTTGATCATTTTAAAGTTAATTTTTATTCCCATTATTGATTTAATCTTAAATATGGACACAACTGATAAAAATAGTTCATTTGCAAAATTGATAGGCATAAATTATTATTATTTAATTTTTAGTTTAACTTTTTGATTGTATTTTTTTTTCAATTTCATTTGTCTTTGGAGCATGTGTACTCAATAATGTGTTAGCTGTGGTTACCTATAATTGAGTATGCATCACGATAAACAAATAAAATCATTTCTTTTCTAATTGGTCAACAAGGCTATATATATTAAAAGCTCTGTAAATTATTTGCTTAATCCATATTATATTCCAAAAACTGTTAGTGAAATGAAAAATAGTTAGAATATAAATAAAGTTTGCCTCCCGCAAGATATTTTTTTAATGTTTCGAAAGCTGGTTTACCCGAATGCATAAGTGCATTGGGGTTAGAGGGAAGTGTTTTAAAAGCGTGAAATAATTTAATTTATATTCTATTTTCATTTCACTACCAATTTTTGGATCAGCCCACGTGAACAAACAGATCGTTGCTTCTGAGCCAATCATCCACCAGATGCGGCAATCAAGCCGTCAGCATCGTAAGGAGCTGTTACTCACCCTTCATCACATAAATCCTTCTTACTATCACTGGCAAACTTTACGACTCTCTCTGCCTACCCTCAGGGCTCACAAGCGTGACGTTTATGTTACAAAAGATAACAAATAGGGTTCATACCCAAGTTATAAAAGTGAGGGGAGCGGCCCAGTTAACGAGACCCATAGGCGATGGGCCTGCAAATTACCCCTACAAGGCAGTATCGAAATAACTGCAGAATTAGAGGACCTTCAAAGTTACTTATAAAGATCGTATTGCAGGGTAGAAGGGGTGATGATACTTTTGCAGTGTTGACTTCCGCTAGTAATCTTTGGTTGTATAGCGGTATTAGGACCGGCTTTTCCAGAGGGCGCATTATAAGGACCCCTGCTTTATTTTTGAAGGGTTAAGTTGCAGAGACTTTTAGAATTATCTCTGTTAATTTAATGTAGAATGAATTGTTACTGCGGATAAAAATGGCCAGATTAAGTCAATGTTTTTTTTTTCATTGTTTTTTCGTGCTTTACACTACCTCACTTGATGGTAAGAGATGACGTGTTCGACGATGAAGCACGCCTGCCTAGAAATAACCTATTCACTCCTGTGTGGAAGACCCAAAGGTTGTAGCTATCAGGATAAATTGAAAGCAGACTAATGACAAGAGAGACGACGTCAAAATGTAAACCTTACCTGTAGTACCTTCATAAGTATGTAATACGCTTCCTATATTTGAACACAAGTTCAGAGCAAAACAAACGCTTTCATGTTCCCAAAGATGTCTTATTTGATAAAACCCGCCGTCAGAATAATCGTAATGATACAAGAAGCATTGGAAAGTACTCGTATTTCTTCCTTTTTCTTTAATGTAATTCGTATAGCTTCAGGGGTTTCTTCAATTATAATACTCTGCTTATTTGGCCGTGCAATGACGACGAAAAGCGAGCTTCGGTATAATAATCAGAAAAGTTTTTTTTTCTCGTAATAATATTACGATTCAGTGACGAGTTTGGTTTGGATAATGTTTCCACCTTAGGCAGATTTCGATAAATATTTTTAAGGGTAACAATATTTAGGTCCCTAATTAAAAGTTTTATAAATACTTTTGTATGTATCTAGTGATATTATTTTTTGTAATACGACCCACTACACAGATTTTAGTAATAAAATGTGAAATTAAAGCTTCTTCAAAGTCATTTGCTAGGCGTAGGAAGCAAAATTAGTAGGTCCATTATATCCAGACTTATTTTTTTTCGTTTCAAGAAATTAGCCGCAGCGTTAATTAATTACAATATCCTGTGATTAATTTTCTTTTAGGTAACGTCACTTTTTGTCATATATATTTTTAAATCTACATCATCATCAGCAGCCTCTTAATGTCACCACTCGGGTCACAGCAGGCCTCCTCTCTATGAGAGGGTGTGGGTGTGTTTATATTTTTAAATTTTTAGTTGTGGTTTTCCATTAAATTGTGTTAACATTACATAGACATACGATCGCAGCAATCTCGAGTTATTTGCAGTTAGATATTGAAGAGTTCCACTTTCTATCTCCGAAGATCTTCATCAGATTCGAGGTAGATAGCTATCTTATCTACCTCGAATCTGACTCGTACTTAATTTTAAGGAAAAAGGCAAAAAATCTTTTGAGATATAAAATAATAACTAAACATGATTTCTAACTACCACAAAAAATAAAATAAAAGGTAGCCAATGATTTTCACCAAGGAGATTTGCATTGAAATTGGCCGTCATCAAAATAGTTTCAAGAAAAAAGAGATTGTATTTATTCTGTGGCTAACAATTTTCTTAACAACCTAGTATGTGTGCTCTTTACTAGTTTCGAGTCTGGCATTAAAGCTGATATCATTGCTAAAGTACAGCAATGAACTAACTACATTTAATATTGTGTAGACCTATGGAAAAGTCTGATTCTACGAATTTGGCACGACTTTTCCAGCCCTCCTTTCCAATAATACCACAGCACAATATAACTTCTGACGTCATATTGCTACACAATACTGCACAACAGTTACAAAGAGCACCTCCTGCTAATAATTCGGACAATTGGCATGCGGCCATAGGTCGCAAGCTCGCTTTGAATACCACAAACATATTGTGTGGTACAATCTCCAACTAGCTTCTGAATTCCTGGTTCACGATTCGTTTCAAGATTCCATTTGGAGATACGTACGTGTAATCTTAGAGATTTGATTGTTTGTGTATCTATTTTATAAGTTTGGTTAAATAACAGCATTGTTTTCTTAGGGTAAGATTTTAGAAAATGATTATTTTGTTTCTTGTTAACTAAAATGCTGCTTCAGTTTTTTTTTTTTACGTTATGTTAGGTGAGAGAACAACGTAACGTAACAATGAATTAGTTTCATAGTTAAATCATTAATTTCTAAACCAAAATTATCGTTACATTATTTTATGATGATATTATTGGGCAATATTAGCTAATTAGCTTGTTAATGATATTTTACTGGAAAATATATGATGCTTTGTTACATTTCAACATGATTCGAAAATGTTGATAACTTTACATAACAAAATGTCACATAAATCAAATGGTGGTTAATTTTGAAGATATTTTACGTGTAAATCAACATCATGTTGTGAAACTAGAACCGACTTCCAAACAAAAAACTGCAAAATAACTTTAATTTCGAAAGTCGGTATTTCTAGTTTTTTGTCTTCGTTTTTTGACACTGACTTCCAAAATTAAAGTAATTTTGCGCTGTTTTTGTTTTTTTTTGGAAGTCGATTCCAATTTTTGTAAAAATAACTTTTCTATTTTTTCACATTTTAGTTGTGGTTTCACATAATTATTATGTTAAGAATACATAGACATACAATCGTGAGTCATTTGCAGTTAGATATTGAAGAGCTCCACTGTCTATCTCCGAAGATCTTCATCAGATTCTAATGTATTATATATTAAAACCTTTCTTGAAAACTATGCATTTGGATAATGAAAACCCCACCCAAATTGGATTAGTAGTTTTTGAGAAAATCGCGGACAAACAAGATACATACAAACATACATACGGGTCGAATGCAGAATCTCCTTGTTTGAAGTCGGTTAAAAACCAAACCGCTTTTTAGCCGATTAAAAAAAAGCTGAGTTGATTAGCATCAGACTCGAAAAGGTAGGTACGGCTTTTTTTTTCAAGTATACCCAACCATGGAGAAGGAAAAACGAAAATTGAAACTTTATTCGACGAATTTGCCCAACAAATTTACGTACACACTTTATAACCGGTATTGTGTTTTTAGCATATAATACCTTTTGTTTCCTGAATTCGCGGAAGAATTTTCGCTAAAACTCTAATGACAATTATGTATTTCGATATTGAAATTCGGAGAGTTTATCGTGAAAGAGAATTAATCATGTTTCGTTGAAAGAAAAGTTATAATTACTAGAATTTGTTAAGGACAAACTTCTGTTTGTTGTTGCTTCTGTGTAAGTGCCTTGGACGACGACTAATTTGCTCAAACTAAAGTTACTAACAAGTGTGTTCGTTGAAATGTATAATACGCCAACAATGTATGCCATCATTTACATGCATGCTTCACACATGTTCTTTGATTTAAACTTGCACATATTTCTGCTCATATTTTTCACCCAAACTTTTGCACAAAGTGCGCAAGCAAGTCACTGCGTATAACCGGGCCTTTACCGTGTGAAGGTTTCGGCTTGCTACCGAATTAAATGGTTGTATATATACGAACAAAATAGTTGACCTAGATTCTTATCGTTTGTTTATTGTAATATGTTTTGAATCTAAATGAAATAATTATGTACGGAATGCTGGTCGCTGGGTTTTATTTAGACTTGCTTTTTAATTTTCATAAGGCACACGTAGTTTTGGAACTAGTGCGTTCAGGAAAATTGTTATTATTTATTTTGATATATTTTTGTGAGCCTATGTTTAAATCTATAATGACTGACTCATTTCTTTGGTTAGCGGTGCCTTATAAGTATTGATGTTAAATCGTAGTTCATATTCATATTCGATATATTGCGTGACAGTCGTTACGGGTCGTCAGAAGCCTGAAAGTCTTACCAAGGGGTATCATATTACCCAGTAACTGTGTTGTGGAGGTCAGATAGGCAGTCGCTCCATATAAAATACTGGTATTCAGCTGTATCCGGTTACACTGGAAGCCGATCCCAAGATAGTTGGGTAAAGGCTAGGCAGATTGACGTCTGCCCATTTCCCCGGGCTGAGCTGAACTGGCTCGTGAAACAAAATCCATTATGCAAAACTTATTCTAAATTACTCATTCGATTAACGTGTGCGGTTCATATGTTTGGTCTTTATGCCGAGTGCACGCGCACCACAGTATTTAAAAATGGTCACCAATTCATGGACCAACCCTGGCAAGCGTAGCTTAACCTGATGGATTGACCCGTGCAGCTGTTATTACTTTAGCAGCGCTAGCAGTAGTTTTTAAGTTTATGTTTATCAATATGTATTAGTTTAATATTTTTTAAGATTATTTTGTGCATTTTATTTACGGGCCCTAGTGGCCCTATTATTATTAGTAGCCACAAGCTCCTCAGCGGTATTTAAAATATGACACTCTATAATAGGATAGGTTTCAGAAGACTGGCAGCATTGCCACGTTGAATGGCAATGCTACTTCATTGGGCGAAGAACAAGCCAGCCCTCTGGTCACGCAAAGTGTCAACCAGTCGGTGAGAAATATCTTTAGACGGATGACGTGCACTCGGATCCTATGAGCCAACCGTTTCGACCCCAAACGGCTCAAAACGGTAATAACCAATAACGTAGGTAAATACCTACCTTATGTGGTTGCCGTACTTAGAACATGAACATCACCTTTTAAATATTTTAAGTCTCTAACATTAATTAACGTACAAACCCACCTCATAATTTAAACAAAGTGAATTTCACGAGTTGTGAAATGTGAATAATTATAATATTGTTACGATCATCACATTTTATATCATGAAACAGAAATACGAAGCTCTCCAAATGCTCTGCGGAAAATTATACCGTAATTAAAAATGTATCTAATTACGCGCAAATATTAGTGCCTACTCCAACACAGTAGAATGGGTTATGTAAAATTAGCAGGGAGCTACTACAACACTTACCTCTCTCTAAAACAATTCGTTTTTGGGGTTCCAAACTCAAAGGGTCCAAACAGAGCCCTATTGCTGTCACTCACGTGTCCATCTGTCTGTCTGTCCGTCCATCTGTCCGTCTATCTGTCAGTCTGTCCGTCTGTCCGTTTGTCCGTCTGTCCGTCTGTCCATGTGTCCGTCTGTCCGTCTGTCCGTCTGTCCGTCTGTCCGTCTGTCCGTCTGTCCGTCTCTCCGTCTGTCCGTCTGTCCATCTGTCCGTCTGTCCGTCTGTCCGTCTGTCCATCTGTCCGTCCGTCTGTCAGGTTATATAGTCATACGGTTGCAGCTACATTCTTCAAATTTTCACAGCATCTTGTTGACCCAGAGCCACACAAATAGTCAAAAATACATTTGGTACGAAACCCTAAATGTGTTTTTAATAGCTGTTTAGACAAAAGTACCAAAGTGTTATTACGAGATCAAATTTATGACGAATTTAATTTTCCATGTTAAAGCTGTTAGATGGTTCTGGCTGCATTTAGAAATCATAAAATAGAATATTAATTGAATTAAAGGTATACAAAAAGTGTACATTTAGTCTACAGTAGTAAGATTTCCTATACAATTAAAATGTCTGAAAATAAACTAAAACTAAAATATGGTACATTACTGGTGCAAGATAAGATGATGGTTAGGAATTACAATGTTAGATAGCGCCCAAGCTAGGTTCATTCAAACCTGTGTTTCATAGGCCATCACTTTACAATTTAACTAAAAATTTGGGCCGGTAAAAATTTTACTTAAACTGATATAAAGTAATCTATTAACAACTATGAGAAAAAGCATATTTGAACATTATTCTCTTAAACTAAACTTAAGTAAATATACAAATGTAAATACTTATGAGGGAATAAATTATCGCCAAGCCAAATTTTTTAGAACTTTTTCCGTGTCTGTATGACTTAGTATCGCTAAACACTCGGATAGCATAATATTGGGTTCCCACCTATGACATTCGCGTTTTTTTCTCACAAATAGAGAACCCCGTCACTTCTATGAATTAAAATATTCATCAATTTCTTGATATTCTATCGAATAATGACCGTCATAGACAACTGCCAATAGTAAAGAGCCTTGTTACATAGTTTTATACAAAAAAAATACCTTAAAAATTACTCCTCGTTTTGGTAGCAGAAATGAAACCACTATTTGTTTTATTTTAGTTTTTAAACATTATTGCATAAAAGTTTTAAAACATTAGTGTTCATAGTTCTGTTGTTAAATAAATTAAGAAAATGTTAGTATGAAAAATGCAACTTCTTTAAAATTTTCCATACAAGACGCTGATTTCATAGGTGGGAACCTAATATCACATAATTGTAACACACATAAGTGAGACAGTCATTGGCTGTCAGATGTTTTGCCATGATACAAAAGTAGTTGATTAGAGGAATGCGTTAGTTTTATTTTTATAATACTAGCGACACGCCTCGGCTTCGATGTCAAGTTATTCTAAAGACACGTAGCGCCATCTAGCGGTCTAAAGCAATTGTGACCGTTAAAAGTTTTTTTTTTCTTTTCTTCGAGAACAGTAACTTTTTTCTGGATAAAAGGTACCGTTTGTCCTTTTCTGTACCCCTCATAACGTAGGTATATGCAAAATTTCACGATAATCGGTTCTGTGATTTAGGCAGGATTAGGTAGCAAACAAACTTACTTTAGCATTTATAATAATAAGTAGGATTTATAAGACGCCAATTATTACAGCAAAATTGCCTGTTTTTCGAAAAGGAATTCTAAATCAGCTTAAAGTGTAAGCATACAACTCAGCTTTAACAAAAATAAAGCTTTAGCTAAAAACGCAAAAGTTAAAAATTGCGATACAAATTAACATCGCTTTAAACATTTCGAAAAAATAAACGGATGGGTCGTTATCGCGACCATTATGGGAATATAATTTGCATTTCTGTATTAATTCAAATTGTCTCGCTGTAAATTCATTTTTACGTTCTTTTGATAATTTGCGAAATGTTCCTTTTGCATAATGAACATTTTTATCTGCAAAAAGTTTTACATAATATTGTGATATGAAATTAACTGAAACAACCGTCGTCACGGTATAAAGGTTTCCTCGAAAGTATCGATTAATTTATGAAAGGGGACCATACTTCGACGAATTGGAACCATTTTGGGTATCTTTTGATTTCTAGTACAGTCTTTTAGGACAGTTTTATTATTTTCAAATTAATGTTCAAAGCAGTTTTCATCGACACACTTTTACACTCTTTTACTACAATACTATAATAGAAAATCATAGTCAATAAAAGCATAGTAAAATTATCGATATGAATATGGCAAATTTTCTTTTAGTAGTATAACATGCCAAAAAGATGCTACATAACACCTATCACACAGAAAAGATGCAATGCCCTGAACATCCATCTGATTACTGTCTTCATTTATTTGACTTCCCGTACCAAAAAAACCGTATAGCCTACATGACATAGCAAACCGCTTATTAAAAATATTATAGTGTTATTTAAGCTATTTTCTACAAACAAGGCTTTTTAAACCACCACGAAAGACTATGTAAACGCGTCCGTGTTAAGAGATGGTAAATCCTAACTGTCACCGAATCAACAGAGCCATATAGGTGGCAAAGCAAGTGGCTTATTACAAATAATATCATTACTCAAGAACAACTCTTTTAAATATATAAAATCTACCAAAATATGTATGGTATCTAAAAGGTGTAAAATCCCAACTATCGTTTGATTATTTCCAACATCTAATATGACTTTCCGTATCAACATAACCACAGAGCTACATATTCGCATAGCCTAAGTGGCAATGCAAGTGGCATATTACAAATATTTTATCATTGCGCGCGAACAGTAGGTACAATGACATACAATCCACCAATATAAATTGTCTAAACGCGTCTTAAAAAGGTGGCAACTTCCAACTGCATCTGATTACTTCCCTCATCCATTTGACTTCCCATATCAACATAGCTATTGGCTATGTTGCTATGGGAAGCTAAATAGTCATAACCTAGAGGGCAAAGCAAGTGGCTTATTACAAATACTCGTTAATATCAATTCTATATGTCACAAAAATAACGCTCTTAAAAAAAACCACTACTAAACTGTATAAACGCGTCTTCAAACGGTAGCAGCTCCCAACTGTCGTGATTACTTCCCTCATCTATTTGACTTCCTGTACCAACATAGCCACATAGCTACGCATCCACATAGGCTAGGTGGCAAAGCAAGTGGCTTATTACAAATATTATCGCTGCACGAGTTCGCCAGCCATGCACCCGTGTTATTACGGGCTGTCTTCCACAAACAACGCTCTCCAATAAAGTCCCGTGTTTGTACGGCACAATGTTATTTTATCACTGGCGATATAATTTTATAGTATCAAGTGTTTTTTTTTATTATCTGGGTGGAGTTAACGCAATATTAATGCAGTTTTTTTGATTTGATGACGGTTGGAGCTTTTTATGAGGTCATAATTATGCTGAGAATGGTTTTGAATTTCAATATTGGATTTCAGCAAGTAAATTAATGAAGAAAAAAAAATGGAAATCAAAATTTTACATTTGGTGCTCGTAATAGTATTAGGACCAGATTTTATAACGGAGTAGTTGGAATTAAGTAGTTGTACTTTATTTTTTATAGGCTAGAGATTTACAAAAGGAGTTTAACTTTTTTATGATACGAATATAAAACTTTACTCTTTTTCCAGTGTGTCACTTTTTACTCACTACAAATTAAAAACCTGTCTAACGGATGAAAGAAAAGAAATAATAATAGAGTCGTCGATACCAAACTATGACTAGCGATAGATGGCAGCACTTGCATGTCGTCTGCGAAAACTAGCTCCACATGAACATGTCAAGCTGCCACTCAACAGTCAAGGAGACTGACGGACAAGTTCAATTCATTTCAGTACTGAAATGTAGCTTGCTACCGTCTGAAACGGTAGTAGTGCAGTAAAAAAAAAGAAAATATACATTCCTTGTGGAATTGCAATAGGTATTAGATTCGTTTTTTGTTGTTTTTAGTTACAGTGTAAATATCTTCATCATAATCATAAACAACCCGACTTCAAGAACTGTTGGGCTGTCTGTTCTTTTACCAGTCTCCATCCACTATGGTCATCTAGTTTGTGCCCTCAAAGATTTTATGCCCAGGGGTCGCGGATAGTGCCCAAAGGTCGCGGATACAGCCCAGGGGCCGCGGATAAATTTGAAACAGAGTTACCGCACTACTGGGCACTCAGGCGAGGAAGGAAAAGGGGTGGGTTTTAGTCAGTAAAAGTCTGACCATCCAGAGCGGGAGAAGTCATAAGATGATTTCCCACCACCACAAAAAAAAACCCTCAAACATCTTATCTACCAAAAAATGCATTCGGGATATTAGTAAGACATGTAGGTAGCCGCCGGGCAGCTGCACGCTTAAAAACTCGCAAAAGCTCCCTGAGACATATAAAACCTCCTCAGAAGTCAATGCGGCTGGCGAGATTCTTCTGTGGTTTGTAGCATATATATGTAATACTGTGTTATAAGTATTTTGATCACTCATCATCTGCCTAGCCTTTTCCCAACTATCTTGGGGTCGGCTTCCTGTCTAACCGGATGCAGCTGAATACCAGTATTTTACATGGAGCGACTGCCTATCTGACCTGCACAACCCAGTAACTGGGTAATACGATACCCCTTGGTAAGACTGGATGACAGACTTTCGTGCTTCTGACGACCCGTAACGACTGTCAAAGATCCACGATTGACAGCCGGTACCAACGGCTTAACGTGCTTTCCGAGGCACGGAGAAGTCTCGGTATGTAAAGATGGTCACCCATCCACGGACCAACCCCGGCAAGCGTTGCTTAACCTGATAGATCGACCCGTGCGGCTGTTATTACTTTAGCCACGAGCTCCTCAAGTATTTTGATCACTAATAAAAAAAAATATATATAAGAACTGTGGAGGAACACATACCCTACTCCTCCACACTTTATCACTTCAGCTCTACCCCCTGGACACGAACTGGGGTCGCCAATCTGAATAGGTAACTTTTAACCGATTGCCGATATACTGGTGCCAATCAAAGTCTCAACAACAGCAAATATCAATTTAACTAGAACCTGCATAAATGTAAAAGCTCCGTCATAGAACGCGTCATGTGTCTGCTGTGATATTTCTTGAAGGATTTGAAGCCTTCAAGAAGTTGAGGCGTGGACGCATGAACAAGTTTGGCCGCTGTAAACACGATCTGGCCAGATGGATTATTAAAGAGCCATCCTAAACACAGTACCAGTGTGGAGCCCCTTCGCAGAGTAATTATAACCTACCTGCTTTCCTGCCCTTCATGCTCAACTACCTATTCCTTCCAGGAACTGAACGTGGCTAATTATATGCTGACCGAGTAGCCTCATACTGGTCGGACAAAATTTTAACAATGAGTATCGACACACCAAAAAAAGAAAAAGAAGCAACTGACCGACAACCGACTGGTGGATACAATTTAAACGTTATAAGTTAAATCACATAGATGGCGCTATTTGTGTAACGCTCGCTGGTGTTAAGTAGAAACTTAACATTTATGCAAAGTATATCGCTTAATTATGTGTTGTTTTGAATAGTGACACTTAATTAGGCATGCATAGGTACTTCAAGTTGATAATTTGGTAAGTGAATCGTTTTCATGTCGGCCCAAAACCGTCGTCAATTCACAGTGCGTCAAAAACGATACCTAAAACCATGACGTAATCATTTCTCTATTGAAAGATTACTTTTTTTAACATTTCTTTTATTTTTAAGTAAAACTGTTGGATTACTAGCCTATTAAATAAAATCCTTACTAATACCTTTTTATGGACTACTCGACTGATCATCATGAAATTTCGAAAACACGTTGTCAATAAAAAAGGGGTACAAAAACGGACATAAGGTACCTTTCCTTCAGAAAACAAATGTAATGTTCTCAACAAAAAAACCTTTTTACAAAAAAAAAAAAACAACCGACTTCCAAAAAAAAAAAGAAAATACATTAAAAATTAAAAAAATAACTTTAATTTCGGAAGTCAGTTTTTTTTATTTTAAGTGTATTTTCTTTTTTGAAAGTCGGTTTTTTTTTTTTGTAAAAATGTTTTTTATTTTTCACTTTTTTGTTGTTATACATAAGCATTAAAAACTCCAATATCATGGAACGTGGAATTAAAACATACTCGTAATTGGAGAAAACCAAAACGTCATCTAGGTATACGTATTTTTTGTTTTTGTTCAGTTTTTCAAAAAGCGCTTAAGCAATTTCGATAAAATTTATATGAGACCACCCCGGGAGTTTATTCTTTCGGATGAAAAAAAATTTGAAAATCGGTACACAACTGACAGAGAAATCGGTGCACATACATAAAAAAAAACATACATACAGTCGAACATAGAACCTCCTCCTTTTTCGAAGTCAGTTAAAAAACTAGATGAAGGCGAGCAAAGCCACGGCAAAACGCTAGTAACATTATAAAATCGCATCTCTGCGAGATATTTAGAACAAACACACGAGTCGAGTTTTAAATCTGAACATGCAACCGCGGCCGTTTAAAATAGGTCAAGCTATTATAAGAGCTTTCTCATATTGATTGGACACATTATTGACTAGCATGACTATATTCACCAAAAAAAAATAAGAGTAATTGCTATTAGGGTTCCGAAAGTCTGGATGAAAAAACGGAACCCTAATAGGATCAACTCGTGTGTCTGTCTGTCTCTCAGTCCGTCTGTCACAGGGAATTTGCTCCGAATCTAAGTACTGGAGCAATTGAATTGAAATTTGGTACACAAATGAATATGTGTGACCCAAACGTGGACGTGTAACGTAAATAAATAATTTATCCAACCATTTCACCCATATTTGGTGTATCCATTTTGAATATGGAGGTCACTTTTAGGGTGCAAATCGTAAAAATTAAAAAAAAAAGGATCAAACGATACATTCTGAGTACTGTATTGTGAGTAATAGCAATAGCACATTGTGAGGGTCTAAAATGATTTTTTTTTCTTATAATTTTAGATTACCTAAGTAGGTGTACAGTTATTTAAGAAAATAGATGAAAATTAAACTCTAGTGATTTGAAGACGTTGGTAAGAAATTGGCCGGAGAAGGCAAAATAACGAAAGGAGTGGAAAGCCATGGGGGAGACCTTTGCCAAGCAGTGGGAAGAGAAATAAGAAAAAAAACAAAATAGTCAGTCGTTGTTGGAATAGTATGTAATAGCTTAACTAGCTAGCTAGCTTGTAACTTTCGTTTTTAATTCATTAAAAGGCAGGTCAAGAAAAGAAAGGGGTAGATTATTGTAAAAGTGGATTTCGAGACCCACAAACGTGCCATGAACCTTACGAAACCAGTGGGAAGAAGCATGTGGTTTATGCTTGTTTCAGGTGTAAAAATTGATAATATTGGTTTATAAATGTATATTTTGTCTAATTCAAATTTTCAAATTCATACATTTATTTCAAACAATAATAGACCATAAAGTGTAAGGCACAACTAATAAAAACAAAAACAATCAAAATTAAATCAAAATCAAATAAAAGCAAAATCAGATTAAACTAAAATAATGTCAAAACAAAATCAAATTATAATTAATCGAATGTGTAATATGTTTGCAAAAATGAATTGAGATGCTCTGAAAATGGAGCAAGCCTGCCTAAATTTCTTAGGCCCAAGGAGCACCTGCCTCCCGGTCATGATTTGCAGTGGGCTATTTGGCAAGCACTGAATCCATGGCGTACCCAAGTAGGCCACTGCAAGTATAATTTGGCGAGGTGGGGGATCATTGATCCATCGCATACACAGTGCGAGTGCGGTGCTCCTGAACAAACTCTATCTCATCTACTGGAGTGTCCCAAATGTGTTTTCACCGGCACCCTTAATGACCTGAACAAAGCCTCAGACTGGGCCTAAACAGTATAACTTTAATAGATGTACCACGACATGAAAAGAAGAAGGACTTTTAACTTAAACAGGTTGTACCTATCTGGAAGCGTTGTCTCCGGCAGGGAATTGAGCTCCTACGAGTATTTATGCAGGTACCTACATATTTATTAATAAGAAGACAGGGAACGCCCTTTTCTACGTCGTGTCGGTCGTAATAAGGGGCCAACATAGCTAAGAGGATTACTTGATATAATAATTAATCCCTCTTACTTATCTTCGTAATTTCGCATTAATTTACAGGTTTGACTAAACCCTAATTAGTATAAAGATCACGCGTTTCATTATAAAATCATTAAATTATTATAATTTAAAGCTGGGTGTAGGCGGGACATGAAGCACGAATGCACTCAGAGCGATGGACGATGATCGTCACTCACTGGATGCCGGAGGGAGGATGTCACCGTCAAGGTCGTCTGCGGCGAAGGTGGTGTGACGATGATTATGGTGTTAAACTAGGCTATAGATCACGCAATACTAAAGAAGGAGAAGGGAGAGGCCATTGCTCAGCGGTGGAATACAAATTAGGAGAAGAAAAGGGTAAATATACCTAGTTTGAAAAATTATAACGCCCCGCAGCATTGATATTCAGCAAGGCCGGAAAAAAATGTTTAAAAGCGTATTGTGCTTTTAAATAGAGTCACATGCGCAAAAAACCCCAAAACTACCAGTAGGTAAGCAAATATTAAATCTTAATATTGAAATTTCCAATCTATCGCAGACTCAAACTATTTCTCAAATAAAATAAAATTAGTTATCATACACCCAGTGAAACAACTCCAAACAATAATTTTCAGTTTCGTATCAACCACTAGAATCCTGTACTAAAATAATAATTGAAAACAAATAAACATTGGCCGCAAATTATTTTCATCAACAATAACAACATTGCAGCTAAATAAAAAGATGGAACAAAAACAAAACAAAAAAAAACACAATCACCTAATTGAAGCTGCTTCATATTCATGCTGAATGAAATAACCAATGTGCCGTGTTATTTTTACATAGAATCAATACTCCCGGAGCTGCCTGTAAATTATTCAAATATTCAAACTTGAGATCTGATCGATTCTTGTACGTAAAGACAGAATCTGATGAGAAACAACTGGTTTCAATCAAAGGGGATTAACAGGAACTTGCCGACGATGAATTAAAGCATGTCCGGGGTCTTGTCGCATTTTATTCATTCATTTTCATTTTTATCCCTGAAGTATTGGAAAGGGAATATGGTTGAACACTCATTTAAAATGCAGACGTGCTGAAATAATAAAAAAGTGATGGGAATTTTTCACGTTACTGACACGTTTTTTAACCGACTTCCAAAAAGAGGAGGTTTTCAATTCGTCTGTATGTTTTTTTTTTTTTTTAATGTATGTTACCCGATTTCTCCGTCAGTTGTGAACCAATTTTCAAAATTCTTTTTTCATCTGAAAGAATATACTCCCGAGCGCTAAAGCGCTGATTTCGGAAGTCGGTGTCAAATAACGAAGAAGTAAAAATACAAACACCGACTTCCGAAATTAAAGTTATTTATAAATTTTTAGTGTATTTTTTTTCTGAAGTCGGTTGTTTTTTTTGTAAAAAAGATTTTTTTCTTTATCAACTAAAGAAAATAATTGTTTTTTGAGAGTAAAAACTTCATCGCACGTTTTTATTATGGTCTACATAAAACAAAACGGCAAAACATTATTATTATAAACGAGTGAAACATTATTATAATAAGCAACTTTATTGTACAAGTCGATCTTTAACAGACAGACAACCTTTTAACTAATTCTTACTAAGCAGTGATGAATGCTCGAACTTTAAATCAATATTGCGATCAAGTCTGTTTGTTTTCAAAACTATTGAAAAAACAGCTCAATAAACTTTCAGCGCATCTTATTATCATTTACAATGTTTTTTTTCAGGCTAAACCAATAACTATTTATCTCCTCGGAGCAATAAAACTGCCTCACGAAAACGTCGTTAGCTAAAACGCTCGCAACCTAAAAAAGAAATTTAGATTCAGGTCCAGACAGAATGTAACTATGAAAAGAAATGTGAAAGTGAGGGTAACTTCCCTTATTTTCGCCGCCGGCCTTAAGCAATGAGTGGGTGGACTCCTTTCATATCTTGGTCGCAAGGGACATGGATTTGCATGTAAAAGTTGCTAGTATTCTTTCTAGTTTTAGGGGGTTATACTAAAAATCTAACCAAGACCTAAAAAAATAAAAAAGGCCTCACTATGACATCTTAAAATCATCATGATTCCGATGTGAGAGAGAGAGACAGAGAGAGAGAGCTATACAGGACGACTAGCGCGATCCCTTTCTCACAACGGAATTATGATGATTTTAAGTCGTCATGGTACCGACTGACATTTATTTATTAAAACTTTATGCACAAGTTAGATATACTGAACAAAGGCGGACTTAATGCCTTAGACATTTCTTATCTATTATCTATAATAATGTTGATGATTAATGACCCTTTAACTCAGGTTTAGAAAGATACACACTTGCTTACTGCCATATGTAATTTTTTACACGAACACGGTTCTGTTTGATAAGTCACTAGAGCAAAAAAAACATTTTTTTACTACAGCTATTAAAAGGTCAAGTAAATTTCGAAACTTAAAAGTTTACGTTTCCGTTCAGAGCCTTTAGACAATATACTTTTCTGTTAACGTTAGCGCTAACGCTTCGTGCAAAATGTATGGCAAAGACATTACTGGGCGTGCCATACATTTTGCACGAAGCGTTAGCGTTAACATTAACAGAATAGTATATTGTCTAACCCCCCAGTTCCCAATTTCAAGGCATTATAATTGATGTAAGACATTGAAGCCTCGCCCGCATTACGGCACGAGCTTCGATATATGATGCCGATATGTGCCGAGCACTGTATCTGAAAAATAAATGTATCGGCACACAGGTTCCGCACAAGGCCTTGGTACAACATTCAATTTTCGAAGTGGGGTATGAAATAAAAAATGTTTTGAAAAACCACAAGACTAAAGCAACGTTTTTGTTAGTTAGTTGGTATAATCGTACCGCTTTTTCGGGCAAGAACAAATGGCTGTGTAGCTTGTTTCCTACTATTTTGGGAAAGGCTTCCAGTGGAATCAGCTGTATACCAGTATCTGGCTATTTATTTGAACTTTGCTACCCAGTTTCTAAGTAAAATGAGGTCCCTCCTCGGTTGCACAGAGTTCCGGAGTGGTCTTTTAAAAAGTAACAGAGTTCCGTGTGCTGATGGTGATCACCGGGTGGTTCTAGAGAGGGTAAGAATCCCACACTACCTGGTCTTTTTCACAAAGGCACCTTTTAACGGTTTCCCAAACACAAAACACAAAAAGGTAAAAAAGGTCCCTCGGTATACCTGGTCGTCGGACTATCAAGCTGCTGATAAATTCCAAGATCTATAAATGTCAGCTGGAACCAAGGACTGAACGTGGTTGCCATCGCATGACGAGGTCTCAATCTGTAATGGACGGGTATCCATCTACGAATAGACTTCGTCAAGCGCAGCTAACTAGATAAATTTTCAATGTTGCTCGCAAAAACATGCTTGAACTTGGATCAATTTTGTGAAATTATTAATGAAGGGACGGCTCGCATATTTGTTTCAATAGGTTGGTGGTATATTCATCCAAAGGTAGCTCAGAAAGACATGATACAGCAACCGACCAGAAATAGGGTATGTAGAGATTCTTTCATCTCTTTAGATGGTATAAAACTCATGACATAATATGAAAAAAATAAAACAAACATTAATTTGAGTTTAAAAAAAACTTTTGTACAAAAAAATAGAACCAACTTGCGAAATTAAAGTTATTTTGCACTTTTTTTATTGGAAGTCGGTTCTATTTCTTTGTAAAAAGTTTTTTTTTTCACTTTTAAGTCGTGGTTCTCCGTTATCTCCGTAGTGTTAACAATACATATTTATGCGATCGCAGTAATCGCGAGTTATTTGCAGTTACTTATTGAAGAGTTGCACTGTCTATCTCCGAAGATCTTCATCAGATCTATATGAAATTTAAATGGTACCATTTCAAAATAAAACCCTTTCGAACAAAAAAACTATTTTTACAAATCCGTCAATATATGACGGAGTTATGTAAGATTGTCAGAAAGATTGAGAGTGGGCTGATAGATGCGAGTGATTTTATAATTATGTAAAAATTAAATGACAATACAAGTTATAAAATACTAGCACTCCCTAGCACTCCGGCCGTGACTTTTTCCGCGTGAATTTCAAAAATATTAATATCCTTATAACACTCACAAATTAATAATGTAGCTTTCTACTGATGAAAGAATTTTCAAAATCGGTTTATTAGTTCTGGAGATTACAAATTTTACCCTTTTTTTGTGGAGGGTGGAAAATCATCCAATGACTTCTCCCGTTCTGAATTGAGCGGGAGGGCGTGTCAGACAAATGTCACACAAGTCAGTAAAATGACTAAAACTCATCCTTGACCCTGATGGTCACAGGCGACTAACCAACCTTAAAAATAATGATAGGGACAATTACGGGCCACTGTCTCTTAAAATCAAATCAAAATCAAAATCAAAAATCAAAATCAAATCATTTTTATTTCAGGCCTAATGACCCATATAAAAAAATTAAAAATAACACAACACAACATATACATACTTAAACAAGCATCTTTTCAATCTAGGCATCACGGACAGTCCTCTTTGCAAAGCATGTTTTAACGCCGAAGAATCAGCCACCCACGTCATCCTGGAATGCGAGGCCGTGGCCACCCAGCGTGAACAAATCCTTGGAACAGTGAGGTCGCTCCGCGAAGCCTGCAAAGCTCCCAGGAAGCTTCTGTGCTTCTGGGTGGAGCTAGGCTGGCTATGTTAGCCAGAAACCCCCACGCACAACGGACCAAATGAGAGTCTAAGTGGGGACAAAAGAGTCCCTTTTGTATTCTATTCTATTCACCCTTCAGTTGTCTGTGCTAAGGGCCGTGGTAACTCTGTTTCAAATTTATCCGCGACCCCAGGCAGAAGAAGTACATACCCTGAGCTCACGTCCCCAAATATATCAAGTCCCCAAGTACATCAAGTTTTGGAAAAAGTTCTGTTTTGTAGAGCAGCGTCTCTGTAGGTACCTCATTTCACGTCTGAGTACTGTATGTTTATTATTTAGCTATGTTTTTTATCCTACGTACACAATAATGTGTTATTTTAGAGTTGTGTATCTTCATAAACTAAAGATAAATGATTAATTTATTTTAAGTTCCATCACATTTTCTTTACGTTCTCTAACGTTTATCATCTATTTTCAAAATTATTATTATAATATTAAGTAAACCGACTCTGTGAATATTTGTATTCCTGTCAGAGAATGTTTACACAGGATACTCTCTTAAATGTTGTTAAATATTATTGGTATAGATTTTGTAAATAAATCGTTGGCTTGCCTATATAAATAAACAAATAATGCTAAATTATACACCCGAAGTGCTAAAATGACCATTCAACCAAACGAAAACAGTCCACCGTCGAATAAAATCTCTGGTATAAATATGCCAAAGTGAATCCCCAGCTACACACCCAGTAATTTATGTCCTTCCACGGGGACATACCTTACTGAAAGCATAACCGTTTGCGAACTTAATTACAACTAGCAAAAGTGATTAAAATTTGTGATTCTTACAATCCTTTATCTGGAATCTTGCATGTATGTGATGCGGTGTATCCATGTGGCGTTAAGCCTCTTATTGAGAACCTCCTTTAATAAGTAGTTCATTACTCAAAATAAACGCTGCTTTAGAAAAGCCTCTGATTGTTCTTTATAATATTTGAAGTTCTGTTTCAAAGAATTTAGGCCTGTTTTCATTTTATCTTGTAATTCGAAGAATTATTTTCAATCTGAGCGTTGATTTCGTTGCTCATTCTATTAATGGTTCTTGGAAGATAAGAAGAGCTAATTCTGTATTGAAACGTGGTGGGTTCATTGTTCTTTCAATCAATTAAACTGCATTCAAGAAAGAATATAAGTTTTAGTAATTTTCCTGCCCAGTTTTATCCCTAAATGCAGTTTTATTTGATCAAATACTTAGAATAAGAATCACATAAGCAGCATAAACATCTAAAACGTAAGGCAGTTTACATAAACTGTACTAACCGTGCTTAAATGTATGAACAGAACTTAAATTAGAAGGATCTACAAGAGGTCCCTTCCGTTGGCCCTTACTGCTGCCTACCCAACGATGAAAGGTTAAAGATCAACAATAAAACAGGTTATGGGAATTCTGAAGCAAGGCCATTTCTTAATGAACCGGCCATTTTGTTATAAAAATACGAAACATGAAAGTTCCGATCCCTACTCCATTGCGCAATTTCTATGACGTCATTAGCAATATTAACGAAACGAATTTTTCATAATTAGGAACTTCTTTCGATTTAATATCGATTTTGTGCATGTTTTATGAACGGTAATTGTGAAAATGGCTGTTGAAATAAAATTGTATTATAAACTTTGACGTGGTGCGGAAAGCTGCGTCAAATAAAAGTTGAATTAGACACAGAAAAACGTTTATTTGTTTTAGAAACCAGCTAGGAAAAGTGTTAATTGTGAATCAGTTGCTGAGCCGTTATGCGATGAAAAACATTTATTCCTAGTGTTATGTTTCCATCGACATTAATTTCAGATGCAAATTGATCAAAATTAGCCTTCCATTATTGCTGCATTTGCAAATTTCCACTGTAAATCAAAGGGGTACAATACTGTGTCCACACAGTTTCCCGGATGACGGCATATCCCACTGAAACGGAGCAAACTTGCCACTCCCATATCGTAAAAGCACCTTTATTATATCTGCTGTTTGAATTATTCTTCCTAAAAGCTCCCAGTTAGCAAGTTTTATAAACACTTTCATAATTGAACTGAAACACTGCATTTTGTATGCAAAGGTCAAAGTTCGTGAGGCTGAACTGGATTCTGAAAAAGAGCGTGGTCATTATATTTTTTTATTTGTTTAGCTAGATACCTACATGGTTTGGGAACATTTTTGAGGCTTATTTTCAGTTATAATCCGAGATGAGTATGATTGTGCCAAATTCTCTCAAAGACGCCCTGAATTAAATTGCTTCTTGAGAGAGGTGGGCTGGTTGGTTCATACACAATGATCTACCATGGACTGAGTGCGGAAACCAGAAAACCAAATATAGATAGACGAGTATGAATTACAAAATAATGTACATTTAGACTAAGTCATGTTTCCACATGGTTTTACTTATAGAGGTGCATTTAATCCAGGAGATTAGAATACCGTACTAAGAAAACAGGAAACTTGTCCAAAGGAAGCTTGTATAAAGTCTTATACGACGTGACAGTAGTATTATAAAATATTAAAGTAAAGAGCTATTGCTGCCTCACAATAATATCTGCAGAGCTCCACAAATTTACCGCTCAGAAACTTCATGTATATTAAATGGTTTGTATATAATTTCGTTCAAAACTATTGCCAACCGAATGTTCAAGCCGAAGTACATTATATATTAATGTTTTAAAGGGTTATCTTTATTATTTATTCACAAAGGTCAGGGTACGGCGCAAAGCACTGTAATTAAGTTTAATACGGCAATTAAAAAGCTCTATATTATGGTTATTAACTGTTTAATTATTTAAAAAGTTATTAATTAAAACTATGCATTTGTAGGAATGTTGAAATAAAAAGTTTATGTTTTATTTCATTATTTGGAAGCATGTCGTAAATATTTTTAGAAGCATTGATTGTGATTACCCCCTTTTTTTTTAATGTGCTAACTAAATGTTTTTTACGTATATTTTTTATTAATATTATTTGTCTTATTTAATATGTACACTCCGAATTTTAATCAGAACCAATTGACCGCTACCTGATAAATTAATACAGCAACATCAAATTTTAATTTACTTTCGGTTTCAAGACTAAACTGTTTCATCGCAAATTACTATTCATAACGCACCATCGGCACTACGCTCCATGCGCACTGAAATTGACAACACAGTTCAATCAAAAACCATCGAATTTAACCCGCACAATTCAGCCGTACATAACGTGTCCTATAAAAATGACATTAATTTATCAGCCACGTTTGCTGCTCCGAATAAAATATGATTAATTACAGAGAAATCGGTTATACGGACTGAGCATGTGGCTCAATCGTACCAATCCTGTTACTATGCTAATTTTATTGCAGAAAACACCACTACTTACCGGCGGTACCTATGCAACGCAACCACACGAACTCGCACCCAACTCACTTACTTAGTCGCACGCAAGCACTTAATCACAAGTCACAAACATTTGTTCACAATCATCGATATGGTCATTTCCACGCATGTGCTGACACTGAAACACGTCACAGACACTATATGGGGTCACCAGTTCTGTTTCGGGGGTACGACGCGTACAGGCGCTCCGTTGGTCGACGCAGCCTCTACTGGCTGGGGCGACGCTACCGCGCGTGCCTAGCCCCTCAACCCTCACCCCTCCCCGTTTACCTCGCAGTACAGGCAAATAGAAATAAAGTATGCGCTGTAAGGACAGTACGTGGAAGAAAAAACGGATCTAGATGCCTGCAGGCGAGTTAGTTAGATCGAGACGTTTCAAAGACTCGATGGAGCTGCTCTGATTCGCTACTTGCGGCCTTGTTATCATTATACGGGCTGGATATTCGGAATAATAGTGATTTTGCTGATGTTACTCGTATTTCTCTTTTCATATTTTTTTTCGGGCTGCGCGGTCGGTTCAATTTGTTTATTTAAAATTTATAAACACATAACTGGACTTTTGGGATGTACTGGTATGTTTCGACAAGTGACGTCAGTAGATTTGGTAGGTACGCTACCTAGCACTTTTGTGTTGGTAATTTTAAATACGTATGTACTTTTATATCGAGCTTGTTATAGACAAATATGATATCCATTTTATTGTTATTACTGTATTAATTTTGCGTTATTCTATTGCGTTTTCCTAATATGTAAGTCACGAAAAATTTAGTTTCTTGGAATTGATTAGGAAAATAATATCGAATGTTTTCCTCGTCTGTAACCCTAGGACACAAATGATGATGGACATTTCGTGTAATTACATAAAATACCTATACATCTTTTATCAATATCTGAAATCTTACGAGTATGTCAATGACAGCCTCACCGCACAATAGTTTATTTTCCCGGCCCTCAGAATAAAACCTTCAACGTTCCCACCTAAAAGTGCGCCATCCAAAACATCCTAAAAATAAAACTGAATCACAAATCATTCCAAACTTGTATCTGTCAACATGCCTACCCTTTCAGGATAAGAATGTCAGTAACAAATTCTCATCATTCTAAAACACACAACCGCATTTTTCGTTTACATGTACTCTGGTACAGGTACCTACTATACATAGACCGTATACATTTTCCCCGTTTTGAGTTGACACCTGCGTTCGAAGTAAGACATATTGGAATTCATAAAGGACCATTCTCTCGCATCCACGCGATTTTCTTTGTAAAATGATGTATCTGTATTGTTGCTACATAATTTAACTTTTTCCTGAGCACATGTGGAAATTTCTAAGTACTTTGGATACTTATTATGTTTTTTTGTTCGCGAACGCCTACACTTTTCAATTGTGAAGTTGAAAAGAGGAGAAAAGGTAGTTAAGAGTGTTGGTCGAGACGTTTTTGATTTTTATTTTTAATGATGGTGGCGAAAATGACGGCTATAAAAGAGGTCGGGTTTCTATAGAGTTATTCATGGTTGATAAACGCGTTCAGTAGAAACTTTTCTATTGTATTTTTTGCCATTGGCCTACCTTAAATACATGGTATAAAGAACAGTATTATACTGGGACGTCTCTGAAATATTTGCGCTTAGAACGTTACTGAAATTGATAGTCTGGAACCGAGTCTGATTTGATTTACCCACCAGATCTAGCCGTGTTTAGTGAACCTAGTTCTTATCTATTTACATGAACAAGTTTATTCAGTTTGTTAGTATAATTCTTATATTGGGTATTTTTTATACAGAGATGGCACAAGCACGGATCACTACTCTTACAAAAGGCGTGTTGGCATATTTAAACTTAAAAAATCTAGGCTCTGGTTTTAGTTAGTAACAGTCTGACACGCCTTGAAGAAGTCATTTAATGATTTCCCACCCTCACAAAAAAAAAATTTCTTGACGATGTTTTCTTTCAACTATGTGACTGAAAAACACGCATCCTTTATTTTATACGGCCGCGGTAGGATAACTCACAAGCATGCTCTGACCTTTTCTTTCCCAAGGAGAAAGGCACTTCAAAGATGTGCGTATTCACTCGCACACGTGTTTATTGTTTGATGCTAAGTATGTTGCAGCTGATTAGCGATGTTAAGTGCTTAGAGAACAATGATTAATGAAGTAAAGTGATCTTGTGTTGTGTGGGGATGGGTAATTATACTGAAGAAAACCTTGATAGAATTTTCTAGAAAGTGCACTGATGGAAAATAAAATGTATCTTTGTGCGGTTTGACTTTTTTGGTTCATTTAGCAGTTGAGGTGGTGTTTTGGTTTGCATTCAACTTATTTGCAAATATCTAAACTTTTATAATTATTAAGTGGTTACATCGTTTGTTTCTGTTTATGACGGTAGGTCTGATCCGATTTAGGAAATTCTTTCACTAATATAGGGTGGCCTACTCGAATGTATCATCATCACCATCAGCCTTTTAATGTCCCCACTGCTGGGGCACAGGCCTCTCCTCTGTTAGAGGGTGTGGACCGTCATCGACCACACGGGCCTAATGCGAGTTGGTGGATGTCACATGTCTTCGAATTGTTGGTCTTGATTGGTTGGTTTCGGCTTGTTTATTTTTTTATCAAACGCAAATTACCAGATATATTTTCATGATTGTATTATTCAGGCTTGCAATTTTGTCTACAATATCACTTTTCAGACACTCTTTTCTTACGCCACCTCAAACCATAGTTCGTGGTGTGCGTTCAAGTCATCTCTGTCTAGAAGGATATGTGAGAGGCCTTTGCCCAGTAGTGGGACACTGGTGCGGATTCTGTTGTGCACAAACTAAACTTAGTTTAGGCTATTCCTATATTTTTCTCGATAGTAAAACAAAAAAGAGACGGACGTAAGTTAGAGCTGTCAAATTTAGTTAAACTAATATTTACATACAAATTAAGGGCACACGTAAAAACATGTCGATTAAAAAGACGGTGCAGCGCAAGGCTTAAACTAGTTTGACATCTCTAACTTAGTTCATAGTTATAGTCGTCCTTTTCTGCCTTTTAGTAGGTATAAGATAGCGATTCTCTAATTTTAATATAGTTATTGAACAAGAGAATCGGCACCATTATATTATATGCTAATAAATAAATAAAAACAACATCTACCAAATATTCACGTGCTTGCTGGTTAAAATTGTGCCAGCTTTGTGTCGTGTTTTTCATTATCATTTTATTAGATATCCCCCTATCAAAGTAACAAATACTCTGCGTTTAGTGTTTAAAATTGACCACGACACGTCTCTTTAGATGACCCCTAGAATCATACCTAAATCAATAAATTGAATCGTACCTAAAAAAATTGTTTTTTTTTTCTATTTACTTTGGAATACAATTAAATCAATAGAGGTTATGGTCTTAAACAGTGTCCGAAAAAAAACGCAACTCTTCAAGTAAACAATTGACATATAGTTAGCCTAAAATTGAAATAGTCGCGAAAAAAAAATTGTATACGTTTGACCACTATAGGGAAAACTAGACTATTGTTGATGTTATAGTATTAATTTGAACATGAAAGCATTAGGGTGGACGGATGTGATAATTGTTCAAAATATTATTTTGTGGACTTTTCTAATAATAAAATATATTTTTTATCAATGATAGGCTAGCGTTTGACCACTATCTCACCTGATGGTAAGCGTTGATGTGGTCGAAGATGCAGCACGCGTGCCTAGAAGTAACCAATTCACTCTTTTTTTTGTGGTATGGGAAATCATACAATGACATCTCCCGCTCTGGGTGGAGCGGAAGGGCGTGTCAGATTCTTACTGACTAAAACCCACCCCTGTTCCTTCCCTGCCTTAAGTGCCCAGGGGCGAGGTAACTCTGTGTCGAATTAATCCTCAACCCCTGGGCAGACCTATTCACTCTTGACTTAAGGACTCCCACTACGACGATACTAACCAATAAAGTGACAATAATTCATACACAACATTCTCGATTATTTCCATACAAAACCGCATTAAAGTTTTTAATACCTATCACTATACATTAAGAAAGTTACATGAATTTGGTCTTACTTAACACCATGTTAGCGTATCGATCTCCTTCAAAAGCAATTTCACGTTAACTTGTTCAGTAACCTTTAATTTTAACATTGACCTTGAAACGCTAGTGAATGCTTACGCAGGTTGATTCTAGACGACGGCGACGCGAGGGTAGGAGTAGATGGGAAGCTTTAGTCCTACACTTGACTTATTTGATTTAATATCCTATATCCCCTGGATAGAGCAGAGGGCATTCAAAGCAGTTCTCCATCGTGAACGGTTTTGAGCTTCACCTCGCTTCAACACGGTGTGATGACAAGTTTGACAGGGACGGCCACACTTTCTTTTCCCTTGGGGAATGCAGTCCAACGCTTGCTTGGATATGAGATCGGAGGAATCCTTTCAAAGCGGTTTGCCAATTTATCTCCACTTGCGGCGTTTGATTTTTTGGACGATTGGGATCTCGTAGCATTTCTCGCAAATCATAATTCCGTCGAGAACGACTAGAAAGAGAAGTGGCATAAAGAGGCAGCTTTGGCGGTCACCTGCTTGCACTTTAATGTCATCCAAGATGCCGTCTTGATTTAACTTACAAGAATAACTTTTGTATGGGCTCTCGGCAATCCGATGTCTAGAAGACAGTACCAGATACTGGACAACTTCAGCGTATCAAAGGTCTTTTCGAAATCGACAAAGGTAAAGTGAATCTCCCTCTGTCTTTCTGCTACTTGTTCGAGTATGTTACGGAGAGTGCTGATCTGGTCCTTGCAGTGGTTCAAGCAAAAACCAGCCTGCTCCTTGCGTAAGAGAGGATCCAAGGCCTTTGGCAGCCAATCAGGATGATTTTGCAGAAAATCTTTGAGGGAATCGAGAGCAACGTAATACCTCCCCAGTTATTTATTTATTTATTATTTATTATATACTTTATTGTACACCAAAAAAAGAAATACACACATTAAGGAACCACACTACCGGGCACAAAATAGTGAGTTACAATGTGTGGACGCGTTTATTTTTTCACTTTAAGATTAATAATTAAATTGAGACATTTATAAAGACATCTGATAAAAATTGGTTGGCCGTAAACATGTCCGCATTAATACCACTGCAAAAATAGTAAAATAACTTACCGAAATTATTTTATTGATAACAAACCACAGATAAAGCCAGAATCAAAAATAAACCACTATCCACATTCAAAACAGTAAAATCAATTACAAAAGTGTTGCCCATCTGTGTTGAACTTATTTGATTTCGAACTATTTGCTAGCCTTAAAAGGATTAATTTCATGTTACCAGTCGTGGGTTGGAAAACTTAATTTCGAAACTGGGGATTTGCGGATTTTACTCTATAGGATTCCACTTATTTGTAAATAAAACTGTATTGTTGAGGAGAACAAAATTCAATTTGTTATACAATTAAATACCTGAAGTTGATACTTTTCAGGTTCACAAACGATTGTAAGTTAATATTTTACGAAACGGACCTTGACTTGCCTTGAATTTAGAAGCTAGCTGTAATTTTATGACTCCTACTTTCCATATTTATTACCGCAGTTGTTAGCGAACAAATTCACTGTATATTTTTAATGCCTAACTTATTTCTCGTCGAGCAGAGAAAACAGCTTGCCAATAATGATTTACGCTCAGATCAGAGACTTAAACCGTGTTTAATAATATTGTTTGCTTACTCTGAATACAGAATATTGGACTGTCTTCAGCGAGCAATTTATACGAATTACGTACTAAACTGACATGACAAAGGATATTTGAAATGTAGAATACTAAATAACCTTATTTTGGACACATGTTGCTAGTAGTTCAAAGCTACATTATGCTACGAACAATTATTAGTTAACGTCTACGAGGCGTAGCACTTTTGCTACGCGTCTACGCGGCTACGAGTCCTCGTAGGCGTACAAGTAATTGCGTAGAGCGTTCGCAGTTGTGGATTTTTGTGAATTGGCATAGGATATACATATTATAGTTATTCTAAAAATAATTTTGTTAATAACTCAATTATTGTATAATACTAAGAAAAATTACGTCACTTCATGAAACATTAATTTCGTTGGAAACGATGATTGGTGAGTGTTTATATTTACTTTTTAGAAAAGTTTGTTACTTTTTTCATTTTCATAATCAGCCTTTTAATGTCCCCACTGCTGGGATTCAGGCCTCCTCTCAGTGACAGGGTGTGGGCCGTAATCCACCACGCGGGCCCAATGCGGGTTGGTGGATGTCACAAGTCTTCGAATTTTTGGTTCTAGGACATGCCGGTTTCATCACGATGTTTTCCTTCACCGTTTTGAGAGCAGTGGTGATGAAATCTCTATTACACTTTTTTCATAATAAATAATTATTGAAGCCCTATATTAGTTTTCCATGTAAGAAACAACAAAAAAATCAGTATGTATTGTTCAAGTGACAAGAATCATAATAAAAACGACATAAAACTCAAACTTGATGAAACGATATCATCTGTAACCCACATTCCCATAAATATGTAACACATCAAAAAACCTCGAAACCCACATAATTTCATCACTTAAATTCATGGGGATCCACATATTTACCCCATCCTTTAAGCAAAAGAAAACGATTCTTTTATCCCTCAAAGATATCCCGGAGACTCGAAAAGCTTTGAAAATAAATGTAAAAGCATATATTTCTGTCTCATACCGTGCTAATGTGATTACGTGGGGGCACGAAACGTATCTTACGTTTTTTCCTCGAAAGTGCTAACGAGCCCCTTAAGGAGGGGTGTAAATTAACCAAAGGGATATCTCTCACCCGACCATAGTTTGTGATGAGTGAAAATGTTTGTTGTTTTACGCCAAAGTGGAACGATCTACATAATTACATTTCCTTATATGTTTTTCCTACCTTTTTGTAATTATGAATTACATATAGGTATATATCTGTTTGTACAAATTTGTCTAATGATCGCTTTAATTAATGGTCAGTTTGCAAAGACGTTTTAAACAAATACTCATTTTGATTTTGATAATTTGACGCCCGGAGACAACCAGACTAATGAGAAAATCTAATTGTATTAGGAAAAGTGGATGGAAAAAGTCCACGTCGGCGTTCATCTACTCGCTGGTCAGACCAGATTAAGGGGATAACGAGACTCGCTGTGATCACTACCCTGAGAAGAGCTGAAGACAGTGGCCTAGAAACAGTTCGTCTGTGAATCCGTCAAAGCTTTCCAGGACGGGCACGACCTTAGGCCATGAATAAAACGAATTTGAAGAAAAATTTAACATCCAGTTATATCATGGTAAAAAAGAAATAAAGACTAAGAGTGTATATGCGACAAATAACAATATTATGATGACCTTGATCCCGGCACTATAATATGAATGTAACCTTGAGCAACTGTTATACAAAACCATATTCATAATCTGCTTATAACCTTACCATTGCTGGGTATATCACAGCCTTCTCTATATGAGAAGGAGTGAGCTGTAGTACACCACGCGGGCTCAGTGCGATTGGTGAATGTCACTTTTCATCAGGTTCTAAGACAGGCTGGTTTTTCACGAAGTTTTTCTTTACGTTTTGAGACCAGAGGCGATAAAATAAAGTACACATAGTATGGTGCTAGCTTGGGTTCAAACCCACTTGCACTGCTCATGATGTTTGCATATTTTAAATTCGTACAAGTCTGCAAGCAAACACGTAGTCACTAATCTTCTTTTTAAGCTAATACACACATTTCAGATTTAATAAATTTATCCAGTCTAGTAATAACTGAGATTATTATTACTACTGGACTACAAGCTGTACTGCAGGGAGCCGCCATATCCACCATTTCAATCACTTTTAATTCAAATTATTTAATTTGCCCCATGTGGGCATTATAAATCGATAAAGGCTCGGGCACTGTTCAATTTAGTCGTCTCCTATTTAGAAGAGCCGACAATCAGCTGTACGGTTACTCTTTAAAAAAATAATTAACTTTTACAATTTTTCCATAATAAGTTAACAGGTATGAGAGGACAGTGTAGACCAGTCAACAAACAACCAGGCAACTATATATACGTCATTAGATTGTGCGCAAAGCAGAAGTGTGGCATTACTCTTCGCCTGCATCTGTGTTCGCTACCACCTAAAAGCTGACAGATTTTGAAGCAAAAGTCAACAAGTATCCTTGGGTTTGAACACTCCATCGTAGACTTTATCCATCGATTTCTTCTAGCGAATTCTGCGTTAAATTCAGAAGCGTTAATGATTTAATTGTTTTATCTCACGAAGGCGGGTTGGTCTTGGTTGTGTGTGTTGATTGACTTCCAAGCGCTTCAAGCTTCACTTCATACAGAACAAAAAGTGTACGTGAAACTACACATTCGTTCAAGCCAACCCGCCTTGGTCAAATAGAACAATTATAATGTCTTTCATTTAGACAATTCAACAACATTCAGATGAGCAATGGGTAAAGAATTTCCTTAAAAATCGGTCAGATTGTGATAAAAAGCGAATTACGCAATAGGGGTGATGCTTAATAAGCCTATAATATACCCGCTGCTGGGATATAGGCCTCCTCTCTATGAGAATGTGTGGGCCGTAATCCACCACGCAGGACCAATGCGGGTTGGTATAAGTGTCTTGTCATATTGCAATAAAAAAAAAAAACGACAGCACCAACTAACATAAACATATGCTAAATAAAATAAGTTTCATATATTTGTTATTATACGGGTAGTGGGTACATCAGTCTGCCAAACTTAATGTTTTACCGAACCCTAGACAGGACGCTAAGTATAGGGTCACGATGTTATTATCGGCAATAAAAAAGAAATTAAAGGCCATTATGTCACTAATTTATTTTATGGCAATGAGGGCAATATTAAAGTTTATTTATGGTATAAAATTGATTGAAGGTGATGCTTTGCTTTTTATTGGTGTCTGTTTTCGTTGGAGTTAATGTATTTTCTTTGCAATGGAATATCGATTGCTTTTACTGCAGTAAAGTACCTACAACCAGACTTGAGAATTAAACAGAACCCATGGTTATACTTATTTCCAATATACAGGATGTAACGGAAAGGTGTGGTCATATTTTAAGAACTGCATCTGCCCATCGATATGAACAACTTTCTTCAAGAAAATCTGAGGAAATACTAATAAAAAATTATACCTCCCATACAAATATTCATCAGCTGATGACAACTTTACAGGGAAAGTCCATTTTTTTTGGAAATTTTAAATTTTTTCTTTGAGAAAGTTGTTCATTTCCATGGACTAGAAATGAACAACTTAGTCTGCGGTTCTTAAAATATGATCACACCTTCCGTTTCACCCAGTACGCTGACAAATGGGTTAATAGGTATGTATACAGGGTGTAAGGTTCATGAACGCACATACGTGTACTAGTGATTCAGTACATGATTCTGGACCCCCTAGCGTTGGAGTTTACGTCGGCTTTTTCCTATTTTTTGAAAAAAAAAAATTTTTTTTCACTTTAAACTGTATAAAATCGTTATAACTATCTACCCCAAAGACATTTTAAATGAAAAAATTAACAATTTTATACAGTTTAAAGTGAAAAAAATGTTAAACTGTTTAAATTTTTCAAAAATTAGGAAAAGGCCGACGAACAATTCCAACGCTAGGGGGTCCAGAATCATGTACTGAATAACTACTACACGTATATGCGTTCATGTACCTTATACCCTGTATATTTTTAATGTACAGTCGAGGGATGTAAAACAAAAACATTTCATACGTAAGTAAAGCAAATGGCAGTCTTCTCAAAGAAATCTATGCCCACTTTCCCAGTGCACCCTGAACTCATCTATCCCGGCAATTCACCGTTCTGTTTGGCTAATATTTTTGCCAAAGCATGATCGATTTTCATAACTAGTGTTTGTATATAGAGCCATTTTTTTTTTTTTTTGGTGTTGGGAAATCATCCTATGACTTCTTCCGCTCTAGAGTGGAGCGGGAGGGCGTGTCAGACTATTACTGACTAAAGCCCACCCCTGTTCCTCCCTACCTTGAGTGCCCAGGGGCGAGGTAACTCTTTCGAATTTATCCTCAACCCCCAGGCAGGCATCGGCCATGATGGGCCCCATCCCTATTGCTGACAAGTCTTTGAGGCGCGCGTGGAACACTACGCGCCGTCGACTCTCAGGCCTGGTGCTGATCGGGCGGCGAGTTACCCACTACTCGCCGTCCGCAGGCCCGGGTTAGTTAGAGCCATACCTATACTATTTGGCAGTCTTCTTGCTAGAAGAAATCTATGCCTACTTGGCCGCTGCACCCTGAACTGATCCAGCCAACTGCCATAATGTTTGGCTAATATTTTTGCCAAAGCATGATCGATTTTCAGAACTCAGCTTAAACAATTTCTCAGCTAAAACAAAGTTATTACACCTGTACTGGCTGTACTATTTGCTTCAAAAACAATCGAAAGATACAAGCGGCGGGGCACGTCGAGCAAATTGGTTGAAACTGTAACTCGCTTCATTGTCGTCTTACTACCAGATCTCCGTTTAATAAGCTCTGTGACGCTCCGTCTTGCTGAAACGTAGATATTCCGCCTGAATACCTACAGTTTGGCTCGAATTACACTCCGTTTGAGTATAATTTTCGTGTTATTGGATAGGAAAATGTTATTAAGTCCTGTCTTGAGTTGAAGTTGGTTTGCTAAAGAAAGTACTTCTTGGGGTTTGTATGTTGTTAGTTTAGTAGGATTTGTACCTAGTGGCATAGTTATTAGAACTTCTTTCTGTGAGATAAACTGATATAATGTTGAGTCTAATAATAAGTGTGTAGCTTATAAAGTTTTGTTGGTTTCGCTGCTACGGTTTTCGACTCAAAATGGGGGTAAAATGGGGGTATTTTGTTACAGACGTACATTTTTAGGGTTTCGTACCCAAAGGGTAAAAAGGGGCCCTATTACTAAGACTCCACTGTCCGTCCGTCTGTCTGTCTGTCTGTCTGTCTGTCACCAGGCTGTATCTCATGAACCGTGATAGTTAGACAGTTGAATCCTTCACAGATGATGTATTTCTGTTGCGGCTATAACAACAAATAAATAATAAATAAAATATATATAGGGGGCTCCCATACAACATACGTGATGTTTTTTCCGTTTTTATAGATAATGGTACGGAACCCTTCGTGCGCGAGTTCAACTCGCACTTGGCCGGTTTTTTAATGTTTCAGCGTATTTAAAATAAACAACTGTTATCCTACATAATTCAACTGGAAATAACAAAAATATTGGAAATGGAAATATGTTCAAAAATAAATTGAAAAAAATGTTAATTGATAATGTATTTTATAATCTGCATGAGTTTTTTGAAAAAAAAATATTTGTAAGAACCTAATTTCTTAAAATACTATTGCATATCCGACTTGGGTAGACTGTTAAAACTAAAAATGTAATGTTTGTCAATAAGAACTTAATGTACACAGTTATGCAATAAATATATCTTTATCTTTATCTTTATTGGCTATAGTTCGACTTTTAATTGTATTCAGTAACTTGACAAAGAAAAATAATGTAAGGTATTTTCGTGTGTATCTAAGATAAGTTATTAAATTTAAAATAAAAAGTTTATTTATTAGTACATTATTGAGCTTCATTCAATTTCGTACATTCTCACACCAAAAAACAGATAGTGAGCTATCTGTTTTTTTTTTTGGCAAAATCAAAACCCCTCCATCCAACTTCCCTTCAACTATCAAGTCAATTAAAAGTCGAACTATAGTTGTTTTGTGGTTTTCGGTGAATAGGGTAGTTGATTAACAAAACTTGTTAGTCACCCAGATTACCAAAATCTATTTGACAAGTGTTTTTCGTTTTAGACTTTAAAAAAACAGGCCAAGTGCGTATCAAATTTCGCACATTTTGTTAGTAAAGTATATGTAATAATAAACATTGGTGCCGATTCTGTTATGCACAAACCAAACTTAATTTAGGTAAACACTAAACTTATTTTCTAAACTAAACTTATTTTCTATTGCTATCTTTTTCCCTCTAATAAAACAAGAAAGAGATGGACGTAAATTAGAGCTTTCAGACTTAGTTGACCTAATATTTCCATACAAATTAAGGATACACTTAAAAACATGTCGACTAAAAAACGTTTTCTACAAAAAAAATGAACCGACTTCCAAAAAACACAAAAAGTGCAAAATATCTTTAATTTCGGAAAACGGTGTTTCTGGTTTTGTTTCTTCGTTTTTTGACATCGACTTCCAAAATTAAATTTATTTTGCACTTTTTGTGTTTTTTGGAAGCTGGTTCAATTTTTTTGTAAAAAAGTTTTTATTTTTACTTTTTAATTGTGTTTCTCCATTAAATTGTGTTAGCAATGGATATCTAGGCGATAGCAGCAATCGCGGTTGATTTGCTGTTATTTTTTGAAGAGTTCCGTTGTCTGTCTCCAAAACGCATCATCAGATCTATATAAAATTTAAACGGATCCATTTCGGTACAAACTCCTTTCGAACAAAAAAATATTTTTGGAAATCTGTCCATAAATGACGGAGTTATGCCCGAACAAACATAAAAAAAATACAAACATCCGAATGGATAACCTCCTCCTTTTGGAAGTCGGTTAAAAACACGGTAAAGCGCAAGGCGTAAACTACTTTGACATCTCTAACTTAGATCATAGCTGTAGCCGTCCTGTTTTCGTACTGCCTTTTAGTAAAAGATAACGATTCTCTAATTTTAGTTTAGTCATTGAATAAGAGAATTAGCACCATTATTATCGTCAAAATTCAAGTTCAGAGGTCAACGGGAAGTTTAAAAAATCATCGTAACAAAATTTTGTGATAGACTCTATTGTTGACACGTGAGTGACAACAATAGAGCTCCGTTTGGACCCTTCGGGAACGAAATACTAAAATTAAGGACGACGCAGTGCGTTGAAAATTAGAGTGTCGCCACACCTACGTATAACATATTTATACCAGTTTTAACACCTGACGCAAAAAGAGGGTTGTTATAAGTTTGACCGTTATGTGTGTCTGTCCGGGGGTTGAGGATAAATTCGAAAGAGTTACCTCGCCCCTGGGCATTCAGGGCAGGGGGGAACAGTGGTAGGTTTTAGTCAGGAAGAGTCTGACACGTCCTTCCGCTCCACCCTAGAGCGGGAGAAGTCATTGGATGATTTCCAAACCCCAAAAAAAAAAACTGTTATGTGTGTGTGTCTGTGGCACTGTAGCTCTTAAACGGGAGAACCGATTTGAATGCGTTTTAATTTTCTAGCGATGGTTCTTAGACATGTTTTATCAAAATCTGTTCAGCCGTTTCAAGGTCATCAGCTCTTTTGTGTTTTTTAAATGTTCGCTTTTCTTTTAAGCGTTGGGGGTTTCTTTTATCTTGTTACCTACAAGTGACGTAACAAGCCCCTGTCCTCAACTTTGATGCGTTTTTTCTTCGTCGTTTCCCGTACCCAAAGGGTAACCAACGGAACCCTATTACTTAGACTACGCTGTCCGTCTGTCTGTCAGCGGGCTGTATCTGTCAATCCGTAATAGCTACCTATACAGTTGAAAATTTCACAGAATATGTATTTCTATTGCCGCTCTATCAACAAATAAAAATAAATAAAAAATTAAAGGGTGCTCCCTAGGAAGCCCTCTTTTTTTTTTTGGGGTGGGATATCATCAAATGCCATCTGGGAGTTCTGGGTGGAGCGGGAGGGCGTGTCAGACTCTTACTGACTAAAACCCACCCCTGTTCCTTCCCTGCCTGAGTGCCCAGGGGTGCGGTAACTCATGTTAAGAATTTATCCGCTACCCCTAGGCATGCAGGCACCGGCCACGATGGGCCCCGTCAGTGTTGGCTGACAATCATCTCTTTGAGGCGCGCGTGGAACACTACGCGCCGTAAACTCACGGGCCTGGTGCTGATCGGACGGCGAGCTACCCACTGCTCGCCGTCTGCAGGCCCGGGTAGGAAGCCCACTTTATTTTTTAATATATTTAAGAATTTAAGATTGAGCAAAAAAAGACAAAAAAAAACGAAAAAACACGTTTCTAGTAGGGGAGCCTCCTTTAATTTGTTGTTATAGCGGCTATAGAAAGTAATAAAAGAAACTGCCCAAAAAAAACTCCACTGTCCGTCTGTCTATCACAGGGTTGTATCTCACGATCCGTATTAATAGGTAGACAGTTTAAATTTTTACAGAACATGTATTTCTGTTGCCGCTATAACAACAAATAGGTTACTTCTGGGCAAGCGTGCTCCATCTTCGACCACATCACCGTTTTCCATCAGGTGAGATAGTGGTCAAACGCGTGCCTATCAACAATAAAATAAAAAAAAACAAATAATAATAAATTAAAAATCTTTTTAAAAAAAAAAACTACCGACTTCCATTAAAGAAAATACACTAAAAATTAAAAAATAACTTTAATTTCGGAAGTCGGTGTTTGTATTTTATTTCTTCGTTATTTGACACCGACTTTCAAAATTTAAGATATTTTTTAATTTTTAGTGTGTTTTCTTTTTTGGAAGTCGGTTGTTTTTTTATCTTGTAAAAAAGTTTTTTAAAAATTTCGACAAAATTAATATGGGATTAATATTCCCCTATAAATTTTGTCGAAATTGCTTCAGCGCTTTTTGAGAAACTGAACAAAAATGAAAAATACGTATACCTCGATGACGTTTTGGTGTTCTCCAATTACGAGTATGTTTACATTCCACGTTCCATGTTATTGGGGTTTTTAGTTCTGGGGTATAACAACTAAAAAGTGAAAAATAAGAGTAGGTATATATTCTTTCGGACAAGAAAAGAATTTTGAAAATCGGTCCACAACTGACGGAGAAATCGGTGGACATACATTAAAAAAAAACATTCATGCAGGTGAACATAGAACCACCTCCTTTTTCGAAAGTCGGTTAAAAATTAAAGGGGGTTCCCCTACTAGAAAAAAAAAATTTTTTTTTTGCCTTTTTTTGCTCGATCTTAATAAGACAACAAGTAGACGCGTATGCTTGTACGATGGTATGCAACCCTTCATGCGTGAGTCCGACTCGCACTTGGGCGGTTTTATTGGTTTGGTAAAGACAAAATACGTGTCCAATATTTTTTGATAATCTAAGTCTCGGACTGAATATAATTACTATTTTTACCAAAGAATCATCAATATTATAATGTTTCTTTCAATTACCTTGAAAAGCAGACAAGCGGAATAGAAAACTTGGTTTACAAAATAATTATGCTGTATTTTTCCATGGTTTTCGTGAATGCGACATGTTAAATATGCCATTGCGTGCAAGAGGCAGCTAGTATTGTTTCTTTTCTTGAGAAATAAGCTTGTGTTATAGAAGCTTTTACGATTGCAGTCTTACATAACTTTGTGTGTTTTTCGTTTTGCTATGATTTCGCCAGTTTATAATAATTTTAACTAAAAATAAACCAGCGTAATTCATTATTGTGGAATAATTTTGTAACGGTGTATCATGATTTTTTTGTGAGAGCTCAACATGTTTAAGATTTTGTTTGGGATTGAACGAATTTATTTTTCTCTTTTATTTATTGCCCTTCTATTTATAGTAAGAAAAAGTTCCCATTGCCTTTCTTCATTATCCTCACGGCAAAAAACGTTTTGCCTACCACAGATACAAACAACCCAACAAACCAAACATTTTCATAATTTAACTTTACACAGAATGAGATCCGCTGCTCTGTTTTTCTTTCATTCCCAAAATACGATCAAAACATTACAAATTACCCGTAAATATTCAAAATTAATTAAAATCTCTCGCTAACCGCTAACACTGTTTCAAACGGGGTAATGCCCGCGATTTTTATTGACTTTGCAAGAAAATCTTGTTTGATCCGAACCCAAGCTTGCAAATCTACAGTTAATTAATTTTATTTATACTGTGTAATATGCTGGAAATTTCAAATCGTGCATGAGCTTTACAAGTTTGATGTTTGATCTCGTCTAATGGACCAAAGTATTAGTCTTTATACAATTAAAATGACCATAAAAAAATAGCTTTCAAAATGCCTTATGTATGGAAAACCAAGTAGCGTTAAATAATTTAAAAAATCTAAGCTCGGTTTCATCCACTTTCGAAAAATTCACTTCACAGGTAGATTTAGGCAACGCGGAACCCCTAATCGAGTCAACAAAACCATGAATTTCCATCGACCGACCGTCGTCGGTCCGATCAAAAATCGATCGTCCGACGGAGTCTTAGCCCCACAAGCTCAGCTCAGCTCCTGGGAATTGGACGCAATAGTCAAACGGAATCGGATTTGAGTGTACAGCCATTCGATCAGGAGTCAACGCATATAGCTGTGTGCCTGTGGGGTATTCCCTTCCGTGCATTGTCATTCTCATATGATGGAGTGAACATTGAGGAAGGAGACTGTGATATTTAAATTGGTTTGTTGTATTTGTTCTTCGGTATCTAGAGGTTTCTTGAGAAATACTTTTTTTTAATTTTGTTTTTTAGGGTTCCGTACCCGAAAGTAGCCCTATTGCTCTCACTCACGTGTCCAAGTGTTCCGAAGATTTTTTAACTTCGCATTGTCCTATGAATTTGAAATTTGGTGATAATTGTTATGAGTTACGAGTATCTAGAGGTTTCTTGAGAAACACCTTTTCTTTACTTTTCTTTTTTAGGGTTCCGTACCCGAAAGTAGCCCTATTGCTCTCACTCACGTGTCCAAGTGTAAATATTGTTCCGAAAATTTTTAACTTCGCATTGTCCTATGAATTTGAAATTTGGTGATACTAGTCCATAAGTGTGTGTTGGTGTGTGCTGCCTGCCAAGATGGCGTCCTAACCACGGCACGGCTAACTCTCGTATTGTAATACTTTAGAGCATTTATAATAAAACCAAGTTTAACGGAAGTCCAGTATTGTTATTTATCACTGACCAAAACATGGTGTCAGATTTGGGTTCGTAATCTATGTGTCGTATAGTCAGTCATTGCACCTTGAGTCATTGTGAAATTCTCGTGTGAAAAGTCGGCGTCATGTCTGATGAAAATCAAAAGTCCAAGAAATTTTCTGAAATGTACAGTCTGCAGCCCATGGCTCAACAATGAAAAAAATGGTCAGTCATTTAAATTTCATTTTCGTGCGTCTGGCTTGGATGAAGAGACTGATGGCAGAAAAGTAGCTTTATTTCTACATGTCATTGGTGAAAAAGACGTAGTTATATACAATACATTCGGAAAAGACGAGGATAACATTACATACGACGAGCTTATAGAATTATTTCAAAATCACTTTGCCCCAAAAGCTAACCTCACTTATGAATGTCATAATTTTTCACATACAAACAAGGTGAAAATGAAACCTTAGACGATTTTACTTGCACATTAAAATTAGGGTCACAAAACTGTGAGCTAGGACAGCTGCAAGAACGCCTAATCAAAATAATGTTTATATGTAACATGCACCAAAAATATAACTTTATCAGAGAGAAATTATTGCTTGAAGATAAGCTGGATCTTGATGAGGCCTTAGAGATGGCAAAGGCCATGCTTGCTTCCAGATATCAAATGGATGAATTGACAGCAGAACAAAGTTCAGTCTTGTATAATACAAGTCAATCGCGCTCAAGATCAAAGTCTAACTCAAGAAATGTCAGCCAATATAGTCAGCAGTCAAGACAGAAAGTTTGTATAAGGTGTGGTCAGGTGCATCGTTATAAGTGTCCAGCATTAGGTGTAAAGTGCAAAAAATGTGAAAAAGTCGGTCATTTTGCAGTTTGTTGTCGGTCATTTCATTCAAAGTCGATAAAATATGTACAGTCAGATAGTAATATGCCACAGGAACAGTCAGAATAAGATGAATTGTTTATAGGTCATGTTCAGTCATCCAATTCGTTTTCAATTGAATGGACAATTAAATTATATATAAATAATATATAAATAATTCACAAATAAGTTGTATTATTGATACGGGCAGTGATGTCAATATTATGTCAAAAAGCGTTTATGATTCACTTAAGGCGTATATAGCCGCCAAGTGGCGCCCTCATTGAATAAAAAATCGTAGCAAAGCGTAGAAGATAAAGATTAAAAAATCCTATGTTGCGTTTGTTACAAAGAGCTTAAGGTATTTTTACGTTGTTGAAACAGGACTCAACGTGTTTCGTATCCAAGGTAGTAGGCAAAAATGTCAAAAACGGCCGTTTTTGGTACTTTTGCTTACTAGAAAGAAAGAAAGAAAAAGTATTTATTTGCCACAAATTAACGACATACACAACACACTACCACCACTCCAACTACCTACCTACTAACTACTTGCAATGAGGGCGCCACTTATGGGGAGGTAGGCCCTTAATACTAAAAATTTGCTGTCTAAAACTGATGTAAGAATTAAGTCATATACTGGTAATAATTTAGAGGTACTAGGTCAACAAAACCTAAAAAAAAAAAAAAAAGAAAAGTGTGTCAATTTCAATTTAATGACCTCAACATGATAAAACAAATTAATTTCATTATTGCGAATGTGAATTCTCCAACTGTATTAGGTAAACTTACTTGCTCAGAAATTGGACTTATTAAAAGAGTTTTCTGTGAAGACACTACAAGCATGCAAACGTCAGAAAGTGATATTAGTCAATTGTTTTCTGAAATAAGTCAAAAGGATTCAAATTTAAGCCATGTAATATGTCCTAAAGTCACAAAAAGTCAATCACAGTAATTTTCGTTACAGTCAAGTCAGTCACAAAATATAAATTTAAATAAGCTTGTCGAATATAATAATTCTGTTTTTACAGGTCCTGGTTGTCTTCCTGGTGAGTGTCACATAAGTACAAATCCTGAGGTCCAAACAAAAGTCGATGCTCCGAGGAAGGTACCATTTGCATTACATCATAGACTTCAACAAGGACTTGAAAAGATGGAAAAAATGGATGTCATTACCAAGGTCACAGAGCCTACTGAATGGGTGAGTTCTTTAATCTTAATAGAAAAAAAAAATGGTCAATTAAGGGTATGTCTAGACGCCCGTAATTTAAATCAGGCAATTAAGAGGACTCATTATCCTATTCCATCAGTAGACATGGTCCGCTCCAGGGTGGCATGTGCAAGATTTTATTCCACGTTGAATGCAAGTAGTGGATTTTGAATGTGTAAATTTAGTGAGAAGAGTTCTTACCTCACAACTTTTAATACACCTTTTGGCCGATACCGCTTTAAACGTCTTCCATATGAAGTCAGCTGTGCTACTGAGTATTTTCACAGAATAATGACTGAAATGTTTGGTGACATACCAGGGGTGGCAGTTTATAGTGATGATATTTTAGTAAGCGGTCAAACACTACAAGAGCACAATGAGCGTCTTAACATAGTATTTAAAAGAGCAAAGGAATATAATGTCAAGTTTAATAAAGAAAAATGTTCATTCAACAAGAAGAGTATTAAATATTTGGGTCATATTTTTTCAGCAGACGGAATCACAGTTGATCCGGACAAAGTCAGAGCAATCAAAGAGATGCCCTCTCCTACCTATCTAAAGGATTTACAAAGATTTCTAGGTATACTTAATTATTTAAGTCCTTTTATTAAAAATATGGCAGGCGAGATAGAAATGCTCCGCCAATTATTAAAAAAATGTACTGATTGGCAGTGGACTGCCAATCATGAAACAACATTTTGTCGTCTGAAGCAATTAATATGTCAAGTTCCAGTGTTGTCACATTTTAACGTTCATGATACTATTGTCATACAAAGTGATGCTAGCAAGAGTGCTGTCGGATTGGTATTGTTACAAAATCAACATCCAGTATATTATGCTTCAAAAACTTTAACAGATACACAACAGAAAATGGCTCAGATAGAGAAAGAACTCTATTCAATAGTTTTTGCATGCATCAAGTTTCATCAATTTATATATGGACAAACTGTAACTGTAGAGACAGACCATGCTCCTTTAATAACATTGTTTAAAAAGTCTTTTGTCGAGGTTCCAACACGTCTCCAAAGAATGATGTTGAAATGCAGGGGGGGTGTGGGGGGGATGTTGGATGTTGGTGAAATGTAGTTTACAAGAAAGGTAGTCAAATGTACATTGCTGATACCTTATCAAGAGCAGCACTCTCTGAAACAAGTTCAGATGAATTGGATGATTCATGTAAATTTACTGATTAAGTCATTGCCAATCTCATCAGATCGTCTACAGTGGTTAATCAGAGGCACTAATGAAGATGAAAGTCTGCAAATCTTGAAAAAATACTGTAAAGTAGGATGGCCGTCAAGTAAAACACAAATTCAAAAGGATCTGCATGAGTATTGGCAGTATAGATTAGATTTACATACTGAAAATGATTTAATTTTCAGAAGTAACAGAATAGTCATACCTAAAAAATTAAGGCCAGAGATTTTGAAAATAATACATAGTGGTCATCTGGGAATTGAAAGGTCAAAAGCGTTTGCTAGAGGACATGTATTTTGGCCATTTATGTCAACTGACGTAAAAAACATTGTTCAGTCATGTCATAGTTGCTTGTCACGTATAAGCACAAATTCTCTAGAACCACTTCTTTTACATGTTGTTACATTACTTCCGTGGGAAAAAGTTGGTGTTGATTTCATGGATTAAGTATAAATCTAAAAGAAACATAGTAGTACAAGATTATTACTCAAATTATATTGAATTAATGGCAGTGGCAAGTACTAACGCCAAAACAGTAGGTAATTGTTTGTCTTAAAAGTATCTTTAGCAGACATGGTATTGCAGTTGAGTCATTCTCTGACAATGGGTCACCATTTAATACGGCTGATTTTAAGAATTTTATTTGGGAATGGGGAATACATCATAATACGTCAAGCCCCTACATGCCAAGGTCAAATGGGTTGGTAGAGTCGACAGTAAAGATATGTAAACGTTTTCTTACCAAGTCAGAAGAGTCAGGGACAGATCCATATCTGACTTTGCTTCAATTCAGGAATACACCTAGACGAAATCTACCATCTTCAGCACAATTATTAATGTCATGTTCACTTAGAATACAATTACCAACAGTCACAAAAAAACTTAATACCAAGAACAGTAAATTTTCAAGAATATGTAAAAACTAAGGAAGAAAATAAAAATAAAATGAAGGATTACTACGACAGAAAGACTAAATCATTACCAGAACTACAAGAAGGAGATGAAGTCTATTTTAAGAAAATGCCAGATACTCCATGGATTACAGGCACAGTAAAGTCCAAATGTGATCAGCCTAGGTTTTATACTGTTGATGGGTCAGATGGATTTATAGGAAGGCGAAACAGACAGCATATTTTAAAACCTTCGTAGTCAACGCAAACGGCATCTCAAGATATTTTACGAAAAAGTTCAAATATCAAGACATCTCCTAATTCTCATACAGTAGCACCGTCTATTGAAGAGCGTACAACTCTAGCTGAAATGCGCAATAGGTGTGGAAGAGTCGTAAGACCACCAAGACGGTTAGATTTATAAAAGTTAATATTTTGCTAATTAAGCAAACATTTTAGCAATTACTGTGAAGTACTGATTGATTTAGTTAAGTCTAGCATATAGAGACAAAGTTCAATAAACTGTCTTATTTTAAGTTAACAGTTTTTGTTGTCAAAAGTTATTGTTTAAGAGTTTAGTAAATTTTTGTAAACTGTCTCTGTAAAATTATAATAATTTATCTTTTTCTAATAAGGAGGATGTTATGAGTAGGTTACGTCACTATGGTGATGGAACATCACTAGTCGATAAGTGTGTGTTGGTGTGTGCTGCCTGCCAAGATGGCGACCTAACCACGGCACGGCTAACTCTCGCATTGTAATACTTTAGAGCATTTATAATACAACAAAGTTTAATGGAAGTCCAGAATTGTTATTTATCACTGACCAAAACAATAATATTTATTATTTCGTATATTTTACTAACAAATAGCAATATATTGACAAATCAGAAGTTTTCTTTTAAATTTTGTACGGAACCCTATATGTGCGAAGTCCGACTCGCACTTGGCCAATTTCACTGACGAACACTTCTACTGCGACTTCATATTAGTTAAAAGATTTTAGGCTGGATTCTGAATTGAGTTTTTGCAGTTAAGATCCAGTCAAACCTGACGAAATACTGTAATCACAAAGTTTGATAATAATATATTTTCAGGCTACTTTAAATTTTTTATTCGGGAATTGAGGATAGCATTTTAGAATGATTTTGAAGTAGTTCCATGAATATTTTTTAAGGTTCTGGTATGAATAGCGTTCTTTATCATGGGGATATTTATGCAACCAAACTTGTTGTTTGTTTGTTTTAATTAACTAAATAGGGAAGATACGAAAAGGAAATTCGATTCATAATTATTTAATCGATTTTTTTTGGCTTCAGAGGGGTACATGTCTTGACGGACCGTTCGCTAATCTCAGTATCAATCGGTCTAAAACACCTCTCGCATTTTGACAAGTTTTGGACATGAATCGCTGCCGAGATTAGATTGTGACTTGAATAGCGTTTTTTAAGGCGATATATTGATAGAAAGGCTGTTTGTCTTTTTAGTGTATCTTGCCAAGTACTAGGAATAGGCATATAACATTTCGTTATAGGCTTTTTGACTTTAAGATCTTCAATTTGATTGAAGGAATACACGATACACAGAAATTTTCTGAATGAAAAAAAAATGCAAAGTTTGATCCATATTTTTACATTTTTTAGCTACAAGGCGTAACGCTTCAGAGATGTTTTATGAAATGTCCATTAAAACATAGAAAATAAACTTATCAAACGTTTGATTGAACAGATTTTGATTTAATAATACTTTTATGTTATAAAATACATAAATTTATTTTGGCACTTATGTTATTTATTCCGAGCGGCACTCTTATTATCGCCATCTCTTCTTTTGCCTATTAAAAGTATTTGCATCACGCTCATCTGTCAGTAAGTCAGATGGCCGCTGGGCCTCATTGGCGCAGGACCTATGCCACTTTTTTTCAGATCGGAGCTGTCAGATTTTCGTAATTTAAATTATTGTTTTAAAGTTAAAGTTCGTAATTCAGCAGCAAAAAATATTTTTTATTATAATTAGTATTTTACAAGTCTTTACACTTTGTCAGTGGGTGTTCTTGTGACCTTGATCACTATATAACGTATTTTTTTTGTTCGTAACTTAACATTCAAATAGTACAAAAAGACATTAAACATCAATTATATGTCAAGTATTAATCTGTCAGTGAATGCAGTAAGCCTAATGAAGGAATGAAGTCTCCTTTGAATTGTAAAGAAATATATACTATAATAGTTTACTAGGTGTGATTATAATTATAGCTTCTGCTCGCGACTTCGTTCTCTGCGGATTTCAGAAAAAGGTATAATAGATAATTATGACAAATGTGTAATTCTACTAATATTATTAAAATAAATAAATTGTACGTTTTAATAGTTGTTAGCTCTCAAAAATTTTTGACTCTTGGTATTTTGTGAATCTTTGCCTCATCTAGCTTAAACTGACACAAAATTTTGACGTTTAAAAGTGATTTTTGTAACACAACAAATAAGTATCATTTATCAATTACTGCTCATGATGCCAGCCACAAAATACTACTTAATAATTCTACTAGATATTGATAATATAATTTGATGTCTATTATCTAAACATTTAGATTGTCTCAAAGCCCTCTGCAAGTTAGCTTCGGCCCCTCGCACCACTTCTAAACGGCAGGCCCTAGCAAGATGGCGCTGAGTTTTGTTTGAAAAAATCTTAAAATCAAATGGCGCTCAAGCTGCAATATAAAATCATAACGCAATATAAACCCCACACTTTATCTGACCGAAGGATTGGACCCAGGACGATCCGCGAAGTACATGCGCTGGTACTTTTGTCTTAGCAGCTAAAATGGCCGCCATCGCCCTCAACCGTGTCCTTATACCTTCTATGTTTCTAACAATAAGTTAAATGTGCGCCACCTCTTCTTCTTTCATACCTCTCTCTTAGTAGTCATATCAGTAGTCGCTTGCCTTCTCTAGAAATTCATTATCCTTCACACAATCCATCCATCGTTTCTTTAGTTTTCCTCTAGTCTTGCCATCCATACACTCAAAACATACAAACAGTTAAATCGATATTGCACATAACCTTGCTTCAAAAAGATTGAACGCTATTTTGTATATGTAATAATTTTATAATGGCTTGTGGAAATGAATAGTTTGTTTTTTTTTTTAATTGTTTTGGTAAATAATTCAAAAGAGGATGATTAATTTTCTACAACAGCCTTTTAAAGAAGGGGAGAAGAGCTAAACTTCGAAAGTACTTAATTTGCGCGGACAAGGTCGCGAGTGACATGTTCGCTTACCATCAGGTGAGATAGTAGTCAAACGCGTGGTCATCAAGAATAAAAAAAGTCGCAAGCGAAGTGCTTATTTTGTGTTATGTTATTGCAGTATGCCACTAACTAATTTTAATAAAAATACAGTATTAATTAGCGGTTTCCAAGCAGCATTGTCTTGCGTCGGAGAGAAATTCGTATGTTCGAACATATCTTTTTTAATATTTTAATAAAAATACAAAACTGAGTGCCATGGGCTATTTAGTAACGAAAAATTCACGTTCTCTGTAAAAAATGCAGCGAGAAAAAACTAATAAACTGTTTCTAATTTCAATTGTACTTCAACACAAAATAAAAGTTAAAAAATATTAATGGTTTATTTACTCCATACCTTTCCGAGTGCTAAAAATTCTCTAGTGCTATCTCTATCGCACATTTTAGCAATGTTCATAATAAATCTACTTAACTAGTAGTATTCATAATAATTTGAGGACATATAAAATACGATATAATTTACCCTTTGTCAAGGATAATATTTAAACGAATAATTGTTTGTCTACTTTGAATATTTATTTTATTCTATATTTAAAAAAGTTGTACAGAAGACAACCGATGTAAGTCAATATTCTGACGCTAGAAATAAATGAAGTTTGCATGCTGGCAACTCTGAATCAATTGGCGGTTTGAATTAGTTTTACGTGGTGGCGCTATATTTTATTTTTTTAACTTTTCACGAGGAGGTTTGCGAGGAGATTGCGGTAAGTGCGGGGATTTCGGTGCATATCGAACTATCAATTATTGTCGAGGTGCCGCCTTAAGCTCGAGACTTGATCTTCTATCTCCAAACACCACCTTTTTTTCAGAGTGGAAAATAATCAAATAACTTCTTCCGCTCTGGATGGAGTTTTTTTTTATTTGGGGTTGAGAAATCATCCAATGACATCTCTCGCTCTGGGTGGAGCGTGAGGGCGTGTCAGACTCTTACTGACTAAAATCCACCCCTGTTCCTCCCTGCCCTGAATGCCACGGGGCGCGGTAACTCTGTTTCGAATTTATCCACAACCTCTGGGCAGGCATTGGCCATGACGGGCCCCGTCATGTTTTGCTGACAACTCTCGGACCTGGTGCTGATTGGACGGTGAGTTACCCACTACTCGCTGACCGCAGGCCTGGGTTGGATGGAGCTTTGGGTCTGCGATTGAACTAAAACTAATACCACCACAACTGCATCAGACTGCTTGATAAGTAACTCATTTGGAACTTTGCAGATCGAGATGCAGATTTGCAGTCAAGTTTTGTGTTTTTTTAAGCTATTGCATAGCTTCTATCGCGGGCCTTGAGTGCCTTGAGCGTGGAGACCGAATCCAGAAATTCCGTAACGAAAAAAATTCCGTAACGAAAATAACCTAACACCTCCCACTCCGACCGCCACAGCGGTGATACTTTTTAGTTTTGCCATCTATCGATGAATATATGACTTTTGATATTGATGATGATGACGATGATGGTGATGATGACGATGATGGTGATGATGGTGGTGGTGGTGGTGGTGGTGGTGGTGATGATGATGATGATGATGATGATGATAATGATGATGATAATGATGATGATGATGATGATAAAGATGAAGATGATATTTATCTTGTTACGCCAAAGAAGTGTAACTTCTTACGTGCGTACATAAGTACACACACACATAAATAAAATAAATAAATAATTATAATTGCATAAGTTGATAAAAAATGCTATGCAATAGCTTTACCGCGGCAGTCTCCGAGTGCCACACGTCTTTTTTTAAATTTTATTTATAATCATCTCCCTTAGCCCTTTATTTTAATATCCCACAAAACCACGTTACAAAAATAACACTGCAAACAATGGCATCTCAGAGCCGCCATGTTTATTTTTTTTAACGTCACTAATAATCTATGATCACTTAGACTGTCAAGACGCACATAACGATATCTTAATTACGGCAATCCGTCGAGAGGTTTGGAAAATACGAGATAGTAAAGCATACTACATACATATTGTAAATATTGGGTCCTTACATTATGAAATTGGCGTTTTTTTCTCACAAATAGAGAACCTCGTCAGTTCTATGAATTAAAATATTCATCAATTGCTTGATATTATATCGAATAATGACCGTCATAGACAACTGCTAATCGTAAAAAAAAAAACCTTGTTACTTATAGTTTTATAAACAAAAGAAGAAAACCTTAAAAATGACTCCGTTTTTTGTTAACAGAAATGACCACTATATTTGTTTTAACTTAGCCAAAACTTATTTTTGTTGCTTAATCTAAATGGAATACGTTATCTTAGTTTTTAAACATTATTGCATAAAAGTATAAAAACATTAGTGTTCATAGTTGTAAAGTAAATTAAGAAAATATTACTATGAAAAATGAAATTTCTTTAAAATTCTCCATACAAAACACTGATTTCATAGGTTTTTTTTTAAATCATCCTATGACATCTCCTGCTGCCGGGTGGAGCGGGAGGGCGTGTCAGACTCTTACTGACTAAAACCCACCCCTTTTCCTTCCCTGCCTGAGTGCCCAGGAGTGCGGTAACTCATTTTCAGAATTGAATTGAAAAACTTCTTTAAAATTCTCCATACAAAACGCTGATTTCATAGGTGGGGACCTAATACAAGGTACGCGCAAAAAATATAACCTTGTAATCTGGTAAAAAACTAAACTTTAACCTTCGTTTCCAAACCACAAACAAAAGATAGTTCCACATTCCCCATAAAGCATCAAAATCGACGCCATTAAGGCCAAAACAAGTCTGTAGCGACTACAAACTGTTTTGAAAGGGTATTCTTACCCATTCCTATCAGAAGATCACACGCTACTGAACAAAGTCAAGGTGAAACAAATTATTATGGCTGGATCAGAACATCAACGTACAATGTATAATTTCATAGCTAATCAGTGTATAAATTCAGCGTGCCCTTGAATTACGATCGATACTATTATTAAGTTTGAGCTAGGTTAGGTTGTAATGTTTCTTGTTAAATATTTAGCTAGTAATCTGAGAATTAGTGTTTTAAGAACCTTAGTAGCATGTCTACCATTGAGTAAAAAGTATCTTTGCCAATTTTTGTAATAGCGCGTGAGTCTGATTTGCTCTTGGCCGATTTTTTTGAAGATTTGAAATTATCAGATGATATTTTCCGCTCTCAGTCAGATGACTCTTACTGACCAAACCCATCCAAGTTTCTTCAGTTGCTTTTTGCGTTCCATGGCCGCGGTAACTCTTTCAAATATTCAAACGACTCACATGTGGAACCCTGAACCCTGAAGAAGTGGTGGACTGATGCTTTGTTTTTGGGTTTGAGAAATCATCCTATGACATCTCCCGCTCTGGGTGGAGCGGGAGTGTCAGACTTTTACTGACTAAAACCCACCCCTGTTCCTTCCTCGCCTGAGGGCCCAGGGGCGCGGAAACTCTGTTAAGAATTTATTCGCTACCCCTGCCAGGGGGTGCAGGCATCGACGGGCCCCGTCAGTGGTGGCTGACATCTCTTTGAGGCGCGCGTGGAACACTACGCGCCGTCGACTCTCGGTCCTGGTGCTGATCGGACGGTGAGCTACCCATTACTCACCGTCCGCAGGCCCGCGTCTACGATGGCCAAAAATAACCTCGCGACCCTCGACGCCCAGGGAATCTCCTGCGGCTGCTGCGGCTGGGGGTGTGAGGAAGACTCCGTTCAGTCTCCCTCACCCGTTCCGCCTCCTCCTTCGCGAGCATTACTGCTTCGCAGAAGGAGGAGACTGCTTCCCATTCCGTCTCGCTCCATACCATGGCCTGGACCAGGGCCGGGCGCGAGAGGTCACTGCCGTCGATCGCCTCCACGAGGACACGGCGGTGCTACGCCCAAGCGAGGAAGGCGTAAGGTGAGGATGACGTGGCGCCTCTCCAGCTGCTCCTCAAAGAGGGGCTCTACCGCCACAAATGTGGCGTGCCTGGCGCTGGGTTGCAACAGTCGCTCTCTCCATGTCGCCATGAGATCCTGCCAGAGCTCTGTCCGCGGAGCCGCAAGATATCGTGGCAGCGGAGTTTTGCCCCGGCGTTTCGCTTCCTCGCACCACTCCCAGAGGAGTGCGAGGACCTTGACCTCCTGATCCAATGGCGGTGGCCTGATGCTGCGAAAGCGATCGTGCGCAAACCATCGCCATACGATGTCCACCGCTCCGCCACTTGGAAACGGTGGAATGCAGATGATTCTGAAGTCATTTATGCTCCATTATTTTAATTACTGCCACACGTTCCGTTGTGAGAAAAATCGAATAAATAAATAAATGCCCCTTCTAACGAAAATCCATCTCAAACAATAATTACTCTCACCTTCGGTCATCTTTTAGGAAATAAACCAACGAACGTGATTCAAAGCCTGACGTCCCAATAAAGGCATGAATACACGCTTTGACGTTCAATTGCGAACAAGACTCTTGAATAATGTGGTCCTACCTTTCACTGTCGATATAAGTTACTACAAGGCTACATGTCTAGACTTAGCTTACATTTCACTCATGTATGTAGGTACTCGTACCTACAAGTTATTTGATTTGTCGCGTGTTGCTACGAAACAAAGTTATGATGTTCTCTCATATTAAGTTTCGTCAGCGTTTTGTGGGCATTGAATAAAAATATGAAGTAGGGAACATAAAATCGATATCGAGAGAGAAAGATCAACCTCTGTTCTAAATCAGCAGGGTACTGTAGAACCTGCAGGGCTCCAGGGGTGTTCTTGTAGCTTTTGGGAGCTGTCTTACTCGCTGGCTGCGAGAGTGTCGTGTATTCAGAAGTTATACTGAACTATATTGTGGAGTGTGAGTTAAGAAAGAAGGACAGGGCACTCAGAATATATATATATACATATATAATATTATGAAATAAAAATACATGACATCGTGTGCCCACTTCCAAGGGCTAAACTAAACTGACTCGAAACAATAGCAATCTCTTATTCGAATCTTTTACTATGAGCACTCGAACTACTCTTCAACACTTACCGACTGCCAGCTGAAGGTCGTTGCTCACCCGGTGACTGTAGACTGTGTATACTATCGCAACAGTACCTACAAATCGCGAGGTAGCGGATTAATTCGAATCAGAGTTACAGCGGCCCCTGGGCACTCAGGCAACTGAAGGAACAGGGATGGGTTTGAGTCAGTAAAAGTTTGACTCGCCCTCCCGCTCTACCCAGCGGGAGAAGTCTTTGGTTGTTTTTGCACACCAATAAAAAAAAGGGTAGGAACCTACAAAGTGTCACACATTAAATCACAATGCGTTTCATTTTGACAATTCCACAGTATTCATTGCGTTTTCACACTTTCGAGCAGATGATTTTTAACGCGTCAAATCCCTCATTAGCAGACACAATTAAAAACCTATTGTTATGGCGACGCGAGGGGCTTGACGTGTTAAACTAATGAAGTAACTAGCTTCCAGCCGCGGCTTTGCCCACGTGAATTTTTTTTTGCTCGTCTTTCTCATGGCGCGGGGTATCGTTGGATAGGCCATTCAAAAATATTAAGAGTCTGTGAAAACCATTTTTGATTCAGGGATCCGTTTGCGTCGGGCCTGAGGACGGCGAGTAATGGGTAGCTTGCCGTCCGATCAGCACCAGGCCCGGGAATCGACGGCGCGTAGTGTTCCACGCTCGCCTCAAAGAGTTATCGTCCACCACTGACGGGGCCCGTCGTGCATGCATGCCAAGGCGTCGCAGATGAATTCGTAATAGAGTTACCGCGGCCCTGGGCACTCAGGCAAGGAAGGAACAGGAGTGGGTTTTAGTCAGTAAAAGTCTGACATCATCCAAAAAAAACAAAGGGATCCGTTTGCGTAAAATTCAGCTTTAAATTGCAAATTTTTGTTAGAGTCAAGTGTCCTACCCCCTGTCAGTCAAATGGTTGCTTTTGGATATAAAAAAAAAATTACAGCAGTTGTATATATACCAAGTTTTATTCTATTCTATTCTATTCTATATATAATGAAATCAAAAGGAAAACTATCACGGCTAAGTTAGCTATGCTAGTTTTAGAGTAATAGTCGCCAACTTATAAAATGTTTCTACTTGTTAAATTTCGTACAAAATACAAAATCCTTGGAAAAAAATTACTTAGGTGAAGTACGGTCTACGGAACCCTACCTTGCGCGTGGCCCGACACGCACTCGGTTGGTCTTTTTTAACTTGCTACTCTCTGGAAATCATCATCTTCCTGCCCTTATTCCACGTTACTTGGGGTCGGCGCAACACGTTGTTTTCTTCCATTCTGTCCTGTCAACCTTCACGCTATCACTAACTCAAAGGGAGTCTTTAATATCACTCCTCACACAATCCATCCATCTTTCCTTTGGTCTCCCTCTCCCTCTCCTTACTTCTTACTCTTTGGAAATTTCACATAAATACACTTTTTACGCGAGCGAAGCCGCGGGCGGAAGCTAGAATTAGTATAAGCATAATATTCAGCATAACCAGCCTTATAATGCTCCTACTGCCATCAGTACCCATTGAATCCCATGACTCTATGGGTCATAATCCACCACGTGGACCCAATGCGGGTAAGTGGATTTTACGTCTGGGAATTTTTAGTTCTAGGACATGCACTGGTTTCTTCACCGTTTTGAGAGCAGTACTGATGAATATCGTAAAGTGCCCACCTGGTTTTTAACCCATACTCATAAGCCAAACAAGAGAAAAGGACTGTTACGAGTACCACTGGGCCACCACTACACAATATTAGTATGATCAGTCCAAATAATTATGAGGAAAGGTTATAAGTATTTGACTTTATAACACAATTTGAGATGTCCTACAATTTTAATTACACATTTTTAACACTCGTTACTTACTAGGAGACCGTTGCTTTGAATGGGAAAGTTAATAGTTACTGTGAATAGTAAGCGTTTGTAATTATTTAAAATTCTGTGTTCTAACCGACCTAAATATTTCAATTACAGTTTTTGTTGTCTGTTTCATTTTAACTCTTATTTTTCATAAATTCAGAACGCATAGACGGAGTATTCTATGTTTTAATGCCTAATATTATAAATGCGAAAATTTGTATGGACGAATGGATAAATGTATGATGGCAACTCAATCACGCTAGAACAGCTGAATGGAAAGATAGATTATATTCTTTAATAACAATCTAATTTATAAAAACTCTCGTGTCACGGTGTTTGTAGTTGCAGTCCTCCGAAACAGCACGACCGATTTTAATGTTTTTTTTCGGTATAGTTGGTAGACAAGAGAATTAGTCATAAAATATTTTTCACCCTGTAGCCACCCCCCATTTTTTAATTGAAGAACAAGGTTTGCCGGTTCAGCTAGTATGCTATAATTTATATCGGGGGAATTGCTAACTCCACACGGGCGATGTTGCTGGCAGAAGATAGTAAACAAAAATAAGTTAGAGTTAAATCAAGTCTTTGTAGTTGATTAGCCTTTTTGAAAGCCTATTATTTTTTGTTGAAACTCGAAAATCACATCAACTACCTAATCCGTAGCATGTTTGATAAAAATTAAGTCAACGCATTATTAGCAACTTTGCCACAAAATTGTGTGGTTATTAACATTTTATTTCCACTAATGCCAGACATTTAAACTTTTTTAATGTCATTTTTAATGTGTGTAGTTTTATTTTATTAATCTTTTTCATCGAAGAAGACTTTTCTATTATTTATAGAATGTCACATAGAGGAAGCAGCAAAATCTGTATTTGCATAGAATTAGTCTAAGAGGCTTGTTTCTTAAGCAAATTGATCGATGAGAGAGGTTTACCCTGCTTGCACAACGCACTAAATAAGCAAGCAATATATTCCCCTGAGCAATACCCTTAAACCATATTATAGATATCGCAGCCATCTGGTTGAATTCGTCATTCAGTTGGCCGTTCATTAAACGCCGGCATTCATTTAAATTACTGAAGAACAACCAGCATTGAACGCAACGTTTAACCAGATGGCTGGATGTCGTCTAGTCATTTAGTTAAATTGGATATTGATGAGTTTGTGATACCACTGATCATGTGTATGTGTTTACAAAAGAAAATACACAAAAAAATAATAAAAAACTTTAATTTCGGAAGTCGGTGTTTGCATTTTATTCCTTCGTTTTTTGACACCGACTTCCGAAATTGGAATTTAAACATACTCGTGATTGGAGAAAACCAAAATGTCATCGAGGTATACGTATTTCACGTTTTTGTTCAGTTTTTCAAAAAGCGCTTAAGCAATTTCGATAAAATTTATGTCCAGAGATGGGAAAAAACTATTGAACTCGCGCGTCACCGTCACCGTCAAACACCGTCGTAGCACTCGTAGCAGATTGTTTTTAACCGACTTCTTTTTTTATCAATTTAGATCTTATGGAATTTTCATCGGGGCTTTATAAAGGGAGCCCAAATTTTGGTTATTTTTGAGATTGGACTTACCATTTTCGAGATATTTATGATTTTATATATCAATAACCCCACTCTTTCATCATTTTTCATTTAACTTGAAGTTTTGAATCACTGGGCTGAGTCTTGGTCAGTCATCTTCAAAGGGCTGACTTTCAACACGCCAAGTTTTTAAACGTTGAGTGTTTCTAGTTGAATTAACCATCGGCCTAGCCATTCAATTGAATGCTGGCGTTTAATGAACGGCCTAGGCGTCCTTGAATGGCAAATTCAACCAGATGGCTGCGACATAGACACTAATACGAATATCTTTCTGACCTTTATCGACCAATTAAAGTGAAATAAACGGCGGAAAAAAAAACTGTATTTGCATAGAATTAGTCTAAGAGACTCGTCTCATAAGCAAATGATTTTTTTTTTTTTTTTTTTTTTTATTTATTTTTTTTTTTTTTTTGTTTTCACAATTTTACTCGCCAAACTTTCCAGTTTGATGGCGAGAAGCGCTTGATACTCGTACATACAATCAAATAGTTAAATTAAAACTAACCTTAGTACTAACAATCATGCGCCGCACCACCACGGACAGATCGCGGACGAGCCACTAACACCGCACACTAACATATTATATTGTAAGTACGTATCCGTCTTTAGGTGTCCGGAGCCGCGTCCGCAACCCGCCCGCGCCGGCCCGACCAAATCCCTAGCGTGAATCACAGATTACTTAACTTTTATTACAAATTAGGTACTTAATGATACCATAAAGTGTGAATTTATTTTTCAGTAACGGCAGAATTCTCCTCGTTATCGAGAAACAAACTCCTTAATTCTGATTTTAACATACCTTTACTTAATTTAGGGTTTTGTCTTAGCAGATCTATTTTATTAAATAATTTAGGCACCACATACTTTGAAGTTCTTTCCCCATAATAATTTCTTATTTTCGGTTGAACTAATCTTTTCAATCTTACACTTCTTGTATTATACTTATTCTTAACAGGTACTTTATACTCATCACTATAGTAGTGTTCTAGAATCGAAGAACGGTTTAGCCTGCCAGCACATCGCACTGATTACCCAAGCAATATATTCCCCAAAGCAATACCCGACCCTTAAACCATAGAGACACTAATACGAATATCACTCTGACCTTTACCGACCAATTAAAGCAAAATAAACAGCAAACATCAATACTATTTGCATTTCATCCCAGCTCTGCCCGCCCAGGTATAATGTAACCGGAGTTATTTAGGCTAATTAATTGCCGGTTCGATTAAATAATTTAAAGCAATGTTTAAGTTCGACTTAGTATTTAAACATAACACTAGTTAATTAAAAGTTTCAAATAAACAATTATTCAGTGTGAGTTTTTAAAAAAAAACTCGATTGCGTTAAATTAAACGTCAATTTTTACTGAAACTGTATTAGCGCCGCCTGGTGAAAATAATGGGTGACATATTTTTTAGGGTTCCGTACCCGAAGGGTCCAAACCGAGCCCTATTGTTGTCACTCACGTGTCCGTCTGTCTGTCCGTCGCCGTCGGTCGTCTGTCACAAAATTTTGTTATGAAGAATGACCTATGAAGTTGAAATTTGATAATAACGTTTATTATTACGTATTCTTTACTAAAAAATACCAATATTTGGTACGCAACCCTTAATTTACGAAATCCGACACGCAATTTGCCAGTTTTTTGTATACGATTTGGCGTAAGCGAACGTTTACGCAAACGCGTTCGCGTGCTTTAAGGCCCTACTAACGGTCCAGTGGCGCCCTCATTGAATAAATATTAAAAAATCCATCCGTTTTTGGTACTTTTGCCTATTACTTTGGATACGAAAGATTCTGAGACCTGTTTTAACAACATAAAATGCTTCATCCTCTTTGTAACAAACGTGAAGTTGGATTTTTTAATATTTATTTTCTGTGCTATGCTACGATTTTTTATTCAATGAGGGCGCCACTGGACCGTTAGTAGACCCTTAAAAAACTCACACTGGGCCCTCAGAACTACAAAGCGTACGAGTACGTAAATGTTACTTCTTTATGAAGCAAGCTTCTGCCAGCGGCTTCGGGCGCGTGGAATAAGTACTTACTCCATTATAAAATTCCAGACCAGAATCTATATCTGTGCCAAAGTTTATCCAGATGCTTTCGAGCGATGACCTGGTGAGTGGAAGTCCATCGGATGTGAGATGTCCAGGATAGGAAGATGTGGCGACACGTTGAGGAGGTCTAAGTCAATAAGTGGACCTGATTTGGGTGAAGTAATGATGATGACACGGTTTTACAGGTCCCATTCAAATTGCATGGGGCCTAACAAATTGTTTGTCGTACCGAATAAGATAAATACAAAATGGGTGTAAACGGGATGTAAAGCAAGATTGATGTTTCCACAAAGGGATTTTAAACTTCTTGATCGCAATGTTTCGTTGAGTTTGGCGCAAGTGATAGGGTGATAAATCGATTTTTTATTCAAAGTAAGTAAACGATTCTCTTGATGATGCATTTAATTTAGAAAGACAAAGGAGAATAAAGACTAAGTAATTAAAACTAAGTAATATAAACGTCATTTATTCAGACTAGACTTCTCGAACGTCAAAGCTCTACGTAATGACACTCCCCCAAAAACGCTCGCCCGTCACCAGTTCCTAGTGTTTTAGCCGCAACAAACTCCCCAGCAACACATCTATCAGTTAACTTTGGAGAACTGGAATGTATACAACAGTGAGCAAAGTAATTAAAATTGCATATCCATTGTAGATTGTTGAAGATATTGTTTTGTAAGTGTGTAATAAATCCACCCCTGCAAATGCTAGCGAAGCTCAACGCGCTCATGGAGACCACACTTGGATTGGACTTGTTTGCTTTGAATAGACGACGACATTGTTAGAATGTTTACGGTTCTGTGAGAAAACAGAGTAAGAGGATTAAATTATTTTAGAAATGATAACTGTGGAATAATTAATTTTACTCTTAAGGATGTGTTCATATTCAGCGCAATGTAAATCCCAAAGCACTGCGACGATTCGGCGACTACTGCTACAGACAGCAGTGTCGAAACTTTCTATCCACACCAAGTGTACCAGTAAGTATCACTGTTTACTAATGGAAATTGAGGGTCTGAGACAATTTTGACTATGACAGCCAAAACTTGTGATAAACCCACTTTGCGCAAGCGTAAATATTATTTAGTGCAGTGAATCTGTACTATATTGTTTAGACATACCTAGCATAGCATAATCAGCGTATAATGTTTCCATTGCCGGAAAACAGGCCTCCTCTCTGTGAGAGGACGTGGGACGTAATCCACCACGCGGGCTCAGTGCGGGTTGGTGGATATCTCACGTCTTCGATGTCTTCTAATCTCTCTTCGAATCTAGGACATGCCGGTTTCCTTACAACGTTTTGCTTCACAGTTTCGAGAGGAGGTGTGATGAAATAATTTACATAAAATGTAGCGCCTATGCCTTTTTTATTGGGTGGAAAATCATCAAATAACTTCTCGCTCTGGGTGGAGCGGGAGCGCGTGTCAGACTTTTACTGGTTAAAACGAACCCATGTTCTTTCAGTTTCCTGTGCCCAGGGCCATGAGGACTCCTTCGATCACCCCCAAAACCCTGACAGGAATCGGTCCCGGCAGTGCTTGCTGACATCTCTTGGAGGCGCGTGTAGAACACTAAGCGCCATCGACTCAGGCCTGGTCCTTCTCGGACGGCGAGCTACCCATTGCTTGCCGTCCGCTATCCTGCACTTACGGTAGCCGAGAATCGGCTTGCGACTCCCAACGCCCAGGGCATCTCCTGCGGCGGCTAGGGGCATGCTGGCGCGAGGATTGCCTCTCCCTCACACGTCCCGCCTTTTCGAGCATTAGTGCTCCGCAGAAGGAAATGACAGCTTCCCATGCTTTCTTGCTCCATACCATGGCTTGAACCGGGGCTGGACTCGAGAGGTCGCCCCAGCCGATCGCCACACCGACGACACGGGCGTTTTCTTCCACCTTACCGGAACAGGAACCTGCCAAAACAGCCATGTCCCGTGAGCACCTGCGTTAGGCGGAAGTTGAGGTTGCGGTAGCGCCTCTCCAGCCACATCTCAAAGAAGGGACTTATCGCCGCAGTTGTGGCGTACCCATAGCGCCTGCTTTGATTCAGAGCCGCGACCTACAACTTGAAATTCTTAGCAGTTAAGTATCTATTTCTGGGCCACCACTACTCTCTATGGTTTACACAATCAATCTTATTCATAAAAATCTCTGACCTGTTTAGCACCTGATAAGCTACTAATTAAAACAATTCTTTATAGAAAATTTAAAGAACCAACTGTGTAACAAGTAAGCAATTTATCCGTTCAGAGAGTTTCATGAATAAAAATCTGCAACAAAATGGTAAATGCTTCCAACAAACCCTCTATGCTTTCGTTTTTCACCTCAAAATTGAATTTCAAACGTTCGATCGTCACTCACCGACGTTTGTCGCCGCCATATCTGACATTTACGTCATCGTAAAAATAAAATGACTCAACCCTCTAGTACTAAGGCGCGATCTCCACGAGCGAGTGGAACGCCACAAGTCCTCCCCTACTATCTTCGGGAATCTTCGGAGGAATGCTTCGCCTGTGTGTCGTTGATACTCGCACATCGCAGCGTGAATGCCTAAATTCGTTGCATAATTATTATTTTGTTGAAAGTTTCAGTGGGTGCCCTGCGAGCACTCGTCATGTCACTGTAGTAGCACCGCGAATGAAGTAGCAGGACGATAATATCACCGCGATACACTAGCTCGTGGAGGTGGCGCCTAAAGTTTACAACTTGCACAGTCCCCCAATAGTCTTGTCCCCGCAGAAACAGTCAGGTAGGAAATAAAAGTTGAAAAGAAGACGGACGCCAACTCTGGAAGCGGATTTAGTAGAACGATAGAAATATTTGATTTGGCTACCGCTATGATTTCTATGTTTTGTCTAGAAGTTATGTTTATTACTTAGGTACCTAAAAATTTTTACGCTGGTTTAGTTTACCTTAGTAATTTGTTTAAAAAAATATAGCTTCATAAACGATTCTACCTATATTTCGTACTAACCTTAAACCGTTTATTTACCTATCTTTTTTCCAGCCCATAACTTTCTAAAAAGTGTAAGTAACTGTCAAACAACGAAGAAACCAAATACAAATACCGACTGCCGAAATTAAAGTTATTTTGCAATTCTTTGTGATTTTTTTTTTTTGAAGTCTGTGGTATTTTTTATAAAAAAGGTTTTTATTTCTCACTTTTTACTTGTGAACCGAGAACTTGAACTAAAATTTAATAATAAAGTTATGCCCGAATGTATATAACCCCAATAACATGGAATTTGAAAATAATTAGAGACAACCAAAACGTCATCTGTGTATTACATTTTTTTAACCTCCACGATTTTGTTAAACATGTTTTTTGGTCATGTTGATTTTTCCCCTGAAATATTATGACCTTCCAAACAAAAAAAGAATCATCAAAATCATACAAAAAAAAACAAACATTCAGACAAATCCTAAACGTCCATCTTTTGGAAGTCAGTTAAAAATAGTCACCTCATGAGACTATCGTTTTATTACCTGCCACTCCTTGGAAAAAGCCAAGTTTGGTGATTGTTTGCTGCTCATCCGGTCTTATGGATATTAATGAAGGGGTTGGTGCTCTCGGTAACATTGTTTTTGCTGCTCATAAATAATCTCCTTAAGCCCAGTATTCTTAAGGATGATTCACGTTACACCGTGTCGCCACCGGGCCGTGCCCCGGCCGTGGCACGGACGAGGCACGGTCAAAGATTGTTGCATACATTTTATATGAAGTGATTCATGCTAGACCGGGCCGCGGCCGTGCCCCGGCCGAGGCACGGCCGAGGCACGGACGGGGCACGGCCAGGGCTCGGCCCGGTGGCGACACGGTGTAACATGAACGTGTGCACCGGGCTCGGACGTGCCCCGGCCGTGCCCCGGCCGGGAAACAATTGCCGGTCAAACAATTGCATGGTCAAATATGTATAGTATACTTTTTGTATGAACTGATCCGTGCTTGGCCGTGCCCCGGACGTGCCCCGGCCGTGCCTCGGCCGTGCCCCGGCCGGGGCCCGGTGGCGGCACGGTGACAGCTCGGTGTAGCATGAATGACTAGCCCGGTGGACGTGCCCCGGCCGTGCCCCGGCCGAGGCTCGGTGGCCGCACGGTGTAACGTGAATCATCCTTTACGTATTCTCGTGGAGGCGATCCGCGGCAGCACCCTCTCGCGCCCGGCCCTGGTTCAGGCCATGGTACGGAGTGAGAGGGAATGAGAAGCAGTCTCCTCCTTCTGCGAAGCAGTAATGCTCGCGAAGGAGGAGGCGGAACAGGTGAGGGAGGCTCAACAACAGAGTCGCCCTCACGCCCTCAGCAGCAGCCGCCGCAGGAGATGCCCTGGGCGAAGGACGTCGTGAGACAATTTCCGGCCACCGTAGACCCGGGCCTGGGGACGGCGAGTAGTGGGTAGCTCGCCGTCCGATCAGCAAAAGGCCCGAGAGTCGACGGCGCGTAGTGTTCCACGCGCGCCTCTGAGAGTTGTCAGCAATTATGAGGGGGCCGTCATGGCCGATGCCTGCCCAGGGGTTGAGGATAAATTCGAAACAGAGTTACCTCGCGTCACCAGTAAGAGATACTGACACGCCCTCCCGCTCCACCCAGAGCGAGAGATGTCATTAGATGATCTTCGGGTATGCAGACGACATCACTGTCGCAGAGAGTTACATGTCCAACGAACAAGCTTGTTGGTCACAGATCTAATCTCTCCGACAGGCTATGTCATCTACTCTCAATTTTGGGCCATACATTGAGACAAAGGCTCAACTGGCTGCCAAATATTTGATAAACCTAGCAAAGTTGAGATGGTACTGCACACCGGAACAGCTGCTCAAACTCTCAGCTATCAAGCACAAAGTCGATCGTGTATGGGGTACTGCTCTCATTTTTGAGATGGGTGTGTCAGATACCAACTTGATGAGCTTAAGTCAATGAAAAACGAGCCAAGAAGATCATCTGCAATGATACACTCGTCTAGCCGAAGCTCCGAAATCTTGAGCATCGACGCTGAGTTGCTTACCTCTTGGTTTTCTATCAGTTACATTTCAGGGAGTGTGCGTTGAAATTGCACAGTCTAATTTCGCCAAGCCCGTTTAATCATGGAGAAGTATTATGTGCTAAGAAAAAAGGATATTTAAAAACCTTTAAGACCACTAGACGTACGGCGATTCACCTCCGGCACATGGTGGATATCCCATGCACCCATACGCACAAAACGTTTCGGGAACACGTTCGTTATGCTTAGTTATAGCTAAGGAGTGGAACTCTAGGAGGTGTTTACGTCAAACTTGAACAGGTTTCTTCTAAGCAAGCGGTCATCGTCGACCACATCATTGCTTACCATCAGGTGACCAGAGAGAACAGAAAAGAAAGCCTTTCTCCAGCCACCAGATTTCTGGTGTAAAAAATCATCATACCTAAACACTTTTACTTCTACATATCAAAACCAGTCAACATTATTTTGTGCTGATGACCACAAAGTCCACTGGCCCAACAAATAATTTTGATTCAGCAAATTACTCGGGGTTCACAAAACGCTTAGTTATTTTCTTCTTGAACTCAATATTTACTATCAAAATTCTATGTTAAATTACTCGTAATATCAGTATGTGAAGCCATACGATTTTAATTACGAATTTTATGATTTCAGGTGAAATATATTTCGCACTTCTAGAATGTAGAAAACACGTTTGTTAGCCACAAACGACTTTGATGAGAAAACTGAACAAAAACGAGAGGAAATATATGAGTAACTAGCACTTCACCCGCGACTTCGTCCGGGTGAAATTAAAAAAAATAAAGCAATAGGCTTTAAATTTTTTTCACTGACACTCACAAATAACGTGGCTTTCTATTGGTAAAAGCTTCTTCAAAATCAGTTCAGCAGATCCAGAGATTACCCCCTACAACCTCACAAACTTTACCTATTTATAATATTAGTATAGATAACAATGTGAGTAAATGGACAAAAAATACACATATGACGATAAGTCATGATAAAATCAAAAAAATAAAAACTTAAAAGTTGTAAAATAACTAATACCATACAAAGAGGAACACTAATGGAACTAGGCAAATATTGAAACAGCCGGAAAAATGGTAGGAAACGATATTAATGGCTGGAATCGAGTATCGATTGATTTAAACGGCGGATGAATCGCGTCTATTCGATATCGAATCGAGATATTCAAGATGAATCGTGATTGCTCTAGATTGACAATTTGTGTTCTTTTTATCGCTGCTCCACGGTTTTTCTTATTCTTTTGTTTGATTCGTCGATAAGTTTCAGATTAGATGTTTTTGATTGAGAGTATAAATCTTTTTCACTGGATTTGTGGATGGAGAGCGTAGAAATGAGTTTTGTATGTGCAGAGCGTAGAAACGAGTTTTGTAGATGGAGAGCGTAGAAATGAGTTTTGTAGATGGAGAGCATAGAAATGAGTTTTGTAGATGGAGAGCGTAGAAATGAGTTTTGTAGATGGAGAGCGTAGAAATGAGTTTTGTAGATGGAGAGCATAGAAATGAGTTTTGTAGATGGAGAGCGTAGAAATGAGTTTTGTAGATGGAGAGCGTAGAAATGAGTTTTGTGAGTGGCACAATCAGAAAGTGTGACTGTTTTGTGATTTTTACCCGACTAGCCCAGAGGGTTATATGTTTCGAGACTGTGTGTACGTAAGTAGGTAAAGTAGGTATATATGTTTGCATGTCTATTTCTTTGACACGCCCTGTAGAATAAACGATTGGATGGATTTTGACTTATGAGGTATCATTAAATTGGTTTTGACAGCAGAAGAGACACCGGCTGTCAAGACTATAGTATAATTTTTGAAAATAAAAACAAAACGGCTGTAATTAGGTAATAGTATTGTGTTGATGACACTGTCATGTGGGATATGAAAATAAGGGGCTTGAGGAGGCCATTTAAAAAATATAACTATCCTAAATGTAAGAAATAAAAATAATAAAAATTTCAATAACCCGACTTCAATGAGAACCTCTTCCTTTTTTAACCGACTTCGAAAAAGGAGGAGGTTATCAATTCGGATGTTTGTATTTTTTTTTTTTTTTTTTTATGTATGTTCGGGCATAACTCCGTCATATATTGACGGATTTGCAAAATTCTTTTTTTGTTCGAAAGGGGTTTATTCCGAAATGGTCCCATTTAAATTTAAAAAAAGATCTGATTATGGGTTTCGGAGACAGACAACGGAACTCTTCAAAAATTGACAGCAAATCAACCGCGATTGCTGCTATCGTATGTCTATGAATTGTTAACACAGTTTAATGGGGAACCACAACTAAAAAGTGAAAAATAAAAACTTTTTTACAAAAAAATAGAACCGACTTCCAAAAAAAGTGCAAAATAACTTTTATTTCGGAAGTCGGTGTCAAAAAACACAGACACAAAACAGGAACACCGACTTCCGAAATTAAAGTTATTTTGCACTTTTTTTGGAAGTCGGTTCTATTTTTTTGTAAAAAAGTTTTTTATCGGTTTAAAAACCACTAAAAAGTTCAAAACAAGTTACTTTTGAAGCAGTCTGATGCAGTTGGTGGCATTAAATATACGATTGAAATAAAACACCCTTTTGAATACAAGGGACATACACGTTTAAACATAAAATAAACCCTATTTCTATTCGGATAAAACATATTTTGTAAAAGCGAAATACGCAAGCAAATATTTGTACAGACACGCCATGCGGTACAATATACTACCAACGAAAAGATTGGTAGGTACCTAATAATACTATCTTAAAACCACAAGTAAATTTCAGTAATGCGGGGAGCATTGTGAGCAATCCTTATGTGGTTAAACGATTTCCTGAATCATTTCTACCCATTTTAATATACTTATAGTACCAGCCATGCTTTATATTGCCGACACTAACCAAATCTAAGTTAACATCATCTATCAAGTCTTTTCGGATTCAGTCAATTAGGTTGGAGTCAGCTTACAGTCTAACTGGATGCAGCTGAATATTATCATTTTATGCGAAGCGACTGGGGCATTCATAACCAGTTACTGGGAAAAGCTACGCTTCTTCTCCTCCTCCAACCGCGTCTAAAGCATTTCAAGAAAATACATAAAATAAAATAAACTCAGTCTACAATTTTCATTAACTTCAACATCCATTCTTCCTTCATTTTATAAATTCCATTCACAATTAAATTCATAAAATGATCTTGTTATTTGCGAGTTTGTAATAAAGCGTCAGATTTTGTGTTTATAATATCAAGGTACCTACTAGTAGTTACCTCTCGCGCCCGGCCCTGGTTCAGGCCATGGTTCGGAGCGAGAGGGAATGGGAGGCAGTCTCCGCCTTCTGCGAAGCAGTAATGCTCGTGAAGGCGGAGGCGGGACGCGTGAGGGAAGCTCAAAGGAGCGGACCTCGCGGCCCCGGTCGCTACCACCGTAGAAGAGGTACTGGGCGTACCAGGCGTAGGACGTCGCGAGACGATTTCCAGCCACCGTAGACTCGGGCCTGCGGACGGCGAGCAGTGGGTAGCTCGCCGTTCGATCAGCACCAGGCCCGTGAGTCGACGCGACGGCGCGTAGTGTTCCACGCGCGCCTCAAAGAGATGTAGTCAGCCAACACTGACGGGGCCCATCGTGGCCGGTGCCTGCATGCCTAGAGGTAGCGGATAAATTCTGAAAATGAGTTACCGCACCCCTGGGCACCCAGGCAGGGAAGGAACAGGGGTGGGTTTTAGTCAGTAAGAGTCTGACACGCCCTCCCGCTCCACCCAGAGCGGGAGAAGTCATTGCATGATATCCCACCCCAAAAAAAAAAAGGTACTAGTAGTTACACAAGTTCTGACGCCTGTGTATGTATTGTTGTATGTAGGTACTGTGGTGATACTGTAAGACAAAAGGTGGTTTTACACCAGCGAGGAGAGGCGTGTATGGGATGGGCGAGAATTGATTTTTTATAGCAAAATTTCTGTCCACGCCCTGCCCATCTTTGGTGTTAAACGGTCCAAATGCGCAAGGATATCCGAGGCGAGAATTGAAATATTAACACATTATTAGTACATTCATCATCTGCCTAGCCTTTTCCCAACTATCTTGGGGTTGGCTTCCAGCCTAACCGGATGCAGCTGAATACCAGTATTTTACATGGAGCGACTGCCTATCTGACCTCCACAACCCAGTTACTGGGTAATACGATACCCCTAGGTAAGACTGGATGTCAGACTTTCGGGCTTCTGACGACCCGTAACGACTGTCAAAGATCCACGATTGACAGCCGGGACCAACGGCTTAACGTGCTTTCCGAGGCACGGAGGAGTCTCGGTATGTAAAGATGGTCACCCATCCATGGACCAACCCCGGCAAGCGTAGGTTAACCTAATAGATCGACCCGTGCGGCTGTTATTAATTTAGCCACGAGCTGTTATTATATTATTAGTACATTATTGAACTTTATTGCTCTTAGAAGAGAGTATTTATTTACTTTGTAATACGGATCACACAGGGACAAATCTCGCACGGTCTCTCTCCGTCAAGCACTGACTGTAGGCTCGCTCCGATCATCGCGAGACATCGCTGCATACTATACTCTCCAGCTCCTAGTGCTAGTTACATGTTTTCCACAAAATGTAGCAGGAGGAGCCGGCGCGTGGTAGCGATGGCCACCGTGAGACGGCGCGGTATAGCGATAAACATCTTTCGGTTTAAAAGGGTAAGCGTAATTTCAATTCTCGCCCATCCCATCCACGCTTCGCCTGGCTGGTGTAAAACTACCTTTAAACGTTTAGGTTTACGTAAGAATAGTGGTGTGCTCCCCTGAACAATATGTTAGCTTTTTACAACTGAGCCCGTTTGATCGGCCATTAGTATCGATACCTTGTTACCTTGGCTATAAGAGTAGACGAAAGGCAAAGAAACGATGGTTGGACTGTGTGGAAGAGGATATTGGTGAAAAGGGGGTGACTACAGAGATGACGACTAATAGAGGAGTATGGAAGAAAAAGACATGTTGCGCCGACCCCAAATAAATTGGGATAAGGGCAGGAGAATGATGATGATGGATGACCTTGTCTTACAGTCTTCTAAAATTAAAAAATATATATATATATATCGAAATTGACCTGTAATCAGCCGACTACTCCTGCTTTCAAATTTTAATTTATAAATCGAATAATACTGTAATTGTAAGATATTATAATTGAATAATAATGTTAATTCATTGATAATGTTTTTCATTTAATTTAATATCTTTCTACCCTGTGATTGAGGTGCATGCCTTTATGTGGCTTATTTACAAAGGAACCTCTTGTGTTACATACCCTGAATTGATTTGTGAATAATTTGTTGGTCTCTTCTTCTTATCGGAGCGTTCTCTATAAACGAATACAATGTTGTCACTTGTAAGACAATCTGTCAATGTCAAGCTTATGACTTTTAGAGTTAGATTTCTGGAAGGTTCTCTCTCTGCCAATGGCCGTCACCATGTAACAATGTATCTGCGCTCTCAGTGATTGTAAGCAACTTTAATCTCAGTATCTTGTTTATTTTTCGCCCTAAATCCATCACTTTTATCAAATCCATGGTTTTCTAACAGTTTAAATACTTTGAGCCCAGAAGCTGGCCACATTAGTTGCAGCGTCAGTAGCGTTCATCAGGTCCTTCATAGTGCAGAAGTATGTGCACCCAATACACTGCGTACCTAGGTAGGCCGCTGCAAATACAACTTGGCGAAATGGGGTTTTCTAAACTCGTCTGATACCCAATGTGAGTGCGGTGCCCCTGTCCAGAACATAACTCATTTACTGGAATTTGTTTGTGTACTTACCTATAGTAAATAAATAAACAAGGCTGATCACACACCATGAGGCAAGCTGACTTACTATGACTGTTCTCTCTCTAATTGTTCTGCCTATTCTAAAAGAAAAAAAAATGCGTTTATTGACATTACAGCAAAAAATAATAATTAAACTTTAAAACAAAAAAAAAAAACGGACAACAACCTACAACCAACCAACGTTATTGAATCTGCTGACCATTATTTTTAGACATCTATTATTATCACTACCGTCTTTTTTTTTTGGGGGGTGGGAATACATCCTATGACTTCTCCCGCTTTGGGTGGAGAGGGAGGGCGTGTCAGACTCTTACTGACTAAAACTCATCCCTGTTCCTTCCCTGCTCTGAGTGCCCAGGGGCGCGGTAACTCTGTTTCGAATTTATCTACGACCCCTGGGCAGACATCGGCCATGAAGAACCCCTTTACGTATTTTTTTTTAATTTTGGCTTCGCACGGTTTGTGCATTTAACCAGTGACAAGTTATGAAAGTATTTAGTTTCAGATACAGAATACTGTCACTTTTTTCCCCATTAGAATGCAGATGTAACACATTCTAATGTTTTTTGCAGTATTTGGGAACAAATGTGGCGAGTCAGCCTTCTCGGCAAAGTTCACTGAGATAGTCAATACTACAATAAAATTCTCAGCTCCATTTGACCGAGATCGCGCCTGTTTCAATGATTCCACATATAGTACAGTTGCGTAGACACTTGAGACACAAAACTACACCAATTTTACATCACAATATCTACTAAGAATCAATAAACGAATAATTAAAACAGCCACTGAACTGCACTCGACAAAATCCCGCCAAAAACCCCCCTTTATGTATTGCTGACAACTCTTTGAGGCGCGCGTAGAACACTACGCGCCGTCAACTCTCGGGCCTGGTGCTGATTGGACGTCGAGCTACCCACTACTCGCCGTCCGCAGGCCCGGGTCTACGGTGGCCGGAGATCGTCTCGCGACGACCTACGCCCAGGGCGTCTCCTGCTGGTGGCGTGAGGGCGACTCTGTTGAGCCTCCCTCACCCATTCCGCCTCCTTCTTCGCGAGCATTACTCCTTCGCAGAAGGAGGAGACTGCTTCCCATTCTCTCTCGCTCCGTACCATGGCTTGGACCAGGGCCGGGCGAGAGTGGTCGCTGCCACCGATCGCCTCCACGAGGACACGTCGGGGCTCCGCCCAAGTGGGGCACAACTCCATCGTATGCTCCACCGTGTCCTCTAGGCAATCCTCACAGTGGTCACTCCTCGGTGTTTCCCTCCGCCTTATCCTACACAGCAACCTCGAAAAGTTTCCATGTCCAGTGAGGACCTGCGTCAGGGGGCTAGGACGCCGTGACGCCTCTCTAGCCACTCCTTAATGAAGGCGTCAATTACGGCGAGCCCATCACTACCGTCTACCTACGCTTACCGGTTCTTCAACATTCAGTCTGGATGAAAAGAGAAATTCAAAAGGCATACTTTCTTCAAAATTATAGCAAATCTTAACAAAAGACTATCTGTTTCTTAAGTTTTGCGACCATTATTTACGCGACTACCAAGCTTCCAAGCAAGCGTGGTCCACCTTCGACCACGTTAACCATCAGGTCTATTACCCGCGAAGTGGCGCCCTCATTGAATGAAAAATCGTAGCATAGCATAGAAAATAAATATTAAAGAATCCAACGTCACGTTTGTTACAAAGTGGATAAAGTATTTTTACGTTAAAACAGGTCTCAAAATGTTTCGCATCCAGTAGTAGACAAAAGTGTCAAAATCGGCCGTTTTTTGGTGTTATTAATTTTCTATGCTATGCTACGATTTTTTATTCAATGAGGGCGCCACTTGGCTGGTAGTAGGGCCTTAATGTCCCCACTGCTGGGGTACAGGCCTCCTCTCTGGAAGAGGGTGTGTCCAATGCGGATGGATGAAAAAATATTTTACAAAATTTTAATGTTTTGTTTTTTTTGGGGTGATTAATATTTGTATTACCTATGCAAAATTGTAGCTTTCCAGTACTAACAGTCTCTATGCTATACCTCTGACGACCAGATGGACAGCCTTAAACTAGAAGGGTTCCTTGTACTTGTTAGAGTACGAACTCTAAGAAGTCGGTCAAAAAGGTACATTTGATTTAATAGAAAAAAAAAAAAAATTTAAAGTTTGAAATCGGTTCTTTGTTTGTAAAAAAGTTTTTTTTTATATTTCACTTTTTAGTTGCAGTTAAATTGTGTTAACAATACATAGACAAACGATCACAGTAATCGTGAGTCATTTGCTGTTAGTAATCGAAGTGTTCCACTGTCTATCGCCGAAACTCATCATCAAATCTATATGAAATTTAAATGGGACCATTTCGGAATAAACCCCTTTCGAACAAAAAAGAAATTTGCAAATTCGTCTATATATGACGGAGTTATATATAAAAACATAAAAAATAAACATCCGAATCGAGCTCCTCCTTTTTGAAGTCTGTTCAAAATAATGTTATCTCACATTTTATTTTTGTAGAAAAAGGACTGTTGAAACAACACATGACTATATTTCAACTGTATCTAGAAACTTGATGTTTTCCTTTTGATATTTGAATACTACGGGTGCCCTTTGTACGTATTCTCTGAAAGGATCCATACCAAACATTCATGACACGTGTAGCAGTCGTTCTTAAGATTTTAGCCTACATAAAAGCCTAAGTAAATATTGCTACTAAAATAGAGTACCCGAGCTTTTGTTCAAAATATCTACTACCTTTTTTAGAAACCTTTGAACGCAAAGGTCTCAAAATGGTGAAAGAAAACATTGGGAGGAACCTGGCATGTCATAGAATCATTTGAAGATAATATGTGACATCCACCTACTGAACCCCGTGGTGGAATAAGACCCTTTCCGTCTCACATAGAGGAGAAACTTAATTGGCTAATTCAACAGACAGACTGGACCGTTTCCAGAGACTGGAACAGCTGCGCCAAGGTTTTTGGAAACGCTGGCAGCTAGAGTATATAGCTGAGCTGCAGCAGAGTCAGAAGTGGAGAGTTGCCATTCGACCACTACAAGCTGGCGATTTAGTATTGCTGAAGGAAGAAAATGCTTCACCTATGTCTTGGAAATTAGGCCGTATTCAATCTCTGTTCCCAGAAAAAGACGGAGTGGCTCGAGTTGCCGAAGTCAAGACAACTTCCGGGACTTACCGAAGCGGTGTGAAGTACCTATGTCCCCTGCTGGATGCTACAGAGGATGCTTCATTGGAGCCAGGAGCTTCCAAGGCCCCGGAGGATGTTCGTGCACCGCACTGACGTGATGTATAAAATATAGAAGAAAACGGATCTGTTCAACACTCTCGCTCACACCATCGTAGCCATAGCTTGTGTAACCAATATATGTAAAATAAGAATAAACGCAATTAAAGTTGGAGTCAGATAATTATTCATCGAACACTGGGTCGAAACACTATGCTTAGCAAGGGTACATTAGTTCGAAAGTTTTCATTTGGGAAAACATAAGAACCCTTAAACTTTTCGCACTTCTGCAACCACATAAAACCGTCTTACTGGCCATCCGTTAATAACAAACTCCGCACAACAGACTTCCGGACTTCAGACTAAGCTTCGATAATAACGCCAGCAACTGGATGCACCATAAGATCCGAGTACATACCTAGAATTACATGTGATCCGAAACATCTGTGTCATTTCCTCAATATCCAACCAGTGCGGCCTATGAACGTTAGATAAGGTTCTTGGTTTGGTATAAGAGGAGCGGGTAGCGATTTGTGTTGTTAACCGTAATGAGGCGGATAATATTTAACTAATTAAGAACAAAAGTTTCTCACATTTTCTAGAATTTGATCAATGAAAATCATTCCAATATTATGTACAATATGAATAACATGCAAGGGATTGAAAGTTTAAGTACCAATAATAGGTACTTTACTTTTTCTTAAGTATAATCTTGATACTTTGCATTTTTATTGCATAATTATACAGATATAGTTACCTTTTTTCATGGTTTTACTACCGTGGCCTATTTTTAAAGTAGGCATTAAACTATGTTTCAGATAAATTTGCAATAAAGTACATTGACCTTTCCCTAATAACTCTTCGTAGGTACCTGAACAATTAAATATAAATCGTTTTTCATTATAAGACAATGTTAAGGATCACGAGAGATATTGATTCGGGACAGCTTTGAGTCATTAATTCCGTTTTTCAAATTAAAAATGTCAATAAATGTAGGTGGGTCAATGACCGTTATTGCACGTTTATTTGGAACGCCCTATAGAGAAGTTATCTGAATATATAAAATTCAAAGTCCAGACTGACTGACTGATATACAGACGCACAGCCTAAACCACTGGTCCTAGAAACATGAAAGATGAAGAGTAGGTATCCACTAAGAAAGGGTTTTTCAAAATTAAACCCTCAAAGGGGTGTAAAAGGGGTTGAAAGTTTATCACGGGGGAAGTATTTATTCCACGCTGGCGAAGCCACTATCAGAAGCTAGTATTAACATACAATCTGAAAAAATAGCGAAATCTTTCAGCACAAACATTTAAACTACCCACGCGCCACCTTTCGTTGCTAAAACTGCTAACCGTTAATTATTCCAGATCGATAACTTAGCCGGTAACTGTGGCACATAACTTTGAGTGAGGTCAGTGCATTCGGTATTGATACTTTCATCCCTTTAATACTTGATGCAGCATCGTTGCTCACAGTACTCACGGCTCACGAGCTCTGTGAACATCGTAAGGAATAAGGAAGTAAGGAAGATGGGTCAAATTAAATGTCTGTAAGCAGCTGTTTGCTTCTGTACACTCAGGAATGCTTTTTTTATGATTGTGACTTTAAACGATATCTTGCTTATGAACAGGTATTTATCTTGTGTATTGATGAAAATGAAAATGTTGAGATGGATAAGTGGAGTGACGAGAACGGATATAAATGAGCATATTAGAGGAAGTTTGAAAGTGGCGCCAGTGACTGAAAAGTTTAAAGGGAATCGTTGATCTTGGTACGGTAATGTAAAGAGGATAAAACGCATGTTACTAAAAGTGTTATAAGTAGGTATACATGTAGATGGATGGAGAGGAGGATTTGTGGATTGTGTGAGGAGTGTTAGGAAAGAAAAGGGAATTGGTGATAGCGTGACTGCTGACCCGACATTATGGAAAGCAAAATAACGTGATACGCCGACCCCAAGTAATGAACAAGCATAAAGAAGCTGATGTAGTAATCGTTTTAGTAATTTGAGTAAAACTTATAGTTAATACCAACAAGATTATAATGTTAATTAATATGTGTAGGGTTTGATAAGAGTTGCCGAGAATCGAAATGAATGGTTTGTGATTTGAGACCCTTAAGTCTTGCTGCAGTGAAAAAATACAGTGAACTGTTGTAAGCTGCTAACGATGCTAATTTATAGGTCTGTTGTTGATTTAAACCGCGATAATGGCTTCAGTGCTGTGAAATATATTATTAAAAAAAATATTTAAAACTAAGAGTTTCACTATTTCATAACCCGCTCTCGCCAACGTAACCTCAACCTAATAAATGTTATGTAACAGGTCGCAAACTGCTGGGAAGGCGTAATAATACCGCCGACGCCACGCTCAGCCGATACAAGCTAGCGGAAATTAACAGCCTGTACCGTGAGCTAGCAGAGCGGAGCGAGCGGAGCGGGACGGAACTAAGAACGGATTTATCACCGCTGTTTGTGCTGTTATCGCAGTGTATTCGTGGTTAATCTCACATGCGGGATGACCGAGACCTTTGAAATATCTGGCCAGACCGAATATCCGACTTGAGTTGATGTCTAGTGCAGATTCGAATGGGAGCAAGGTTGTTCGTTGTTGGACGTCGAAATACAGCGTGTAAGGTTTCGATAATAAAAAAAACTAGCTTGGTGGAATCTGCTTAAACTATAACAAAATTTTACAGCTTGTTTACAAGCTTTAATTGAACTGACTGTGCAATATTATGTGACTGGTGTTTTGTTTACTGATCCGTGTTACTCATTAAAATCTGAAAAATATTTTGTTCTGTGAATTTAATGTTGTATAATGTTTTGTTTTGCAAATTTTACATGAATTAAATCCACCGTCATATTGTACCCGGGCCTCCAGACGGCGAGCAGTGGGTAGCTCGCCGTCCGATCAGCACCAGGCCCGTGAGTCAACGGCGCGTGGTGTTCCACGCGCGCCTCAAAGAGATTAGTGTCAGCCACCACTGACGGGGCCTATCGTGGCCGGTGCCTGCATGCCTAAGGGTAGCGGATAAATTCTGAAAATGAGTTACAGCACCCATGGGCACTCAGGCAGGGAAGGAACAGGGGTGGGTTTTAGTCAGTAAGAGTTTGACACGCCCTCCCGCTCCACCCAGAGCGGGAGAAGTCATTGAAAGAATTTCCCACCCCACAAAAAAAAAAACTGTCATATTGTCTCTGAAATCTCACGGCTGACGCTATCATCCAAATTAGTTATTAGTAAAATTTGCATCAAAAACTTCTACAACAGACACACATATTACTACACTTCACCACATCAAATATCAAAACTGAAAACAATCAACACTTAAATTAATTAACACTGAACTCCACATATTGCATATTATCACAAACTTAAACAAAGTAACTAAGTTGAAAGAGAACCGATATTAAATGAAGGCTAAAGGAGAAAAGTGACAGGAACACCTGCTCGAAGTTAATTCCGCCTATAATTTTTAGTGCTGACCAAATAGTCAATTAATCGAGTTTCCGAAATCGAGTGCATTGATAGTTAGTCGATTTAATGAGATTGTAACGGTTTGTTGCAGATTTATGGGCGGTATTTAAGCTTCGAATGGAGTTTAAAGCATTTTAAACATAATTTAGTTCTGGGTACGATTTACGGTTATTGAACGGGTAAAATGTACTTATTTTTTGTATGGAAAACAAATAGGCAATTATAATATTGGCTACATTTACCGCTTTGTTGAAATTTTGTATTGTGTTTTTTGAGTTATGTTTTTCTACGAACATATATTTTTTGAAAATGGCAGGTTATTTTTTTCGCTTCAAAGTTTAACAAGGCAATAACACTGATTAATATATTTTTATAAGAATTTACAGAGTTTTATGTATCAGGTACTATAGTGGCGACCACGTATGGAAATACAGCATTAGAAGGCCTTCTACAAGGTGGGCTGATGACCTGGTGAGGGTCGTGGTACTCCAATGGAAGTTAGACGTACAAAACCAATCTTTGTAGTGACACTTGGGGATTCCTATGTCCAACAGTGAACACTCAAATGATGATATACAAGAATTTTTCACATATTAGGTACAACAGACCGCCCATCATTGGTAAAAACCAGTATAAGCTAACCTCGCATTGTATTAAAACATTGTGCTTCACTACGCCAGTTCAAGATCAAAATTATTTCCACTGACGCACAGCCTATTGTACCTTCAAATACCTGTCCTTTTACTGCAAGCAAAACCTACAACTTCAAACTTATCTCAAAATCGTTCAGCTATAGTCGATGCAGTTAGTCGATTCAGTTAGTTGATTCCCATCACTACGCTTCGTCGCTGCAACTTCATTACCGCGAGCCAATTATAGGCACGTGTAATATACGTTAACACTTGACCGGATTCCGAGCGAGGAATCGATTCATATCTCGAGTTCTTGAATTTACTGTTGCATGGCATACGTTACTGAATATGAAAATTTATTACAATGCGAATATGCGAATTACGTTTGGTGTGATAGTGCGTTATTATAATTATTATTGTAAGTGAGGAATTATAATTAAAAGAGGGCAAAACGTATTTAGGTAAAATATGTACGTGCGTATGTACATACCTATAGGGGTTGATTTTTTGCAAACTTTGCATTCCATGTTTTCATTGTTGGGTTTTTTGGTTGTACCACAACAAACTGCAAAAAAAACAGCTAGATTGAAGTGTAAGTGAGCTAATTAGATGGTTAGCGGTATTGATCATTTAAATCTAACTCAACAAGTGCCATATTTCAGAACTTTTGATAATGCTAGGCCATAAACGAACCTATAATCTTTGTGAAATATGCATTTGGTCGAATCTGTCTCTGTCAACTCTGACTCTAATAAAAAAATAAAAATGTTAAAATGACTAAAAACCCTAATCATAAAATAAATGTTGCCTTTTCACTTAACCTTTAGTTTTTAACCGACGAAAAAAAAGGAGGACGTTCTCAATTCGACCGTATATATATTTTATTGAAAATTATTCATTTTCATGCAATCAAATTGTGCGCTCGATTCCATAAATGCTCATTAGATGGCGCTAAACAAACAAAACTTCACAGGTGTGTTTGAAATAGTTCAAAAGTATCCTCATTGAAGGCAGAATTATAAAGTTCATTTCAAATAAGTTACTAACAAGATTAAGTAATAATCTCACCAGTAAAACGCTCTCGCGGCAAAAAAACATATCTACCACGATATTTAACTGATGGCCAAAGCCTGTTTTCTGGGCCAAGCTCATTTTCTTTAATGCAACTTACACAATATTTATACAACTCCAGTCCTTAGGCAATATGTGTCCTTAATATGTTAAATAAAAATAAATTAAATAGTCCTTTTTACCAACATACATTGTATTCATGCTTCTCCTCTTATTTTTTTAATCTTGTTTGCTACGTATTCCTTGTTAATTGTCATCTCACACTGTATAATGTCAATATCGCCGGGCTCGCAATGCAATTATTTCGAGACTACCAGTACATTTAAATTGCATTGATACACACGGCGACTGTACCGCCTTTGAGCTTGGATAGAATTAACTGGATACGAAATCAATTCTGCATATATATATTTATACTGTATGAATATTTTGTTTAATAATTACAATGAACTTATGCAATGGTATGAGCAAGTAATACTGAAGAATTATGAAAATCTCGAGAAATAAATTTTGAAGATTAATGTGGATGGCTTTATGAGAAGTGGAAGACCAAAGAAACGATGAATGGACTGTGTGAACGATAATTTAGAAGAAAAGGTGGCTACAGATGACAATGACGCCTACAGAGTAGAATCTTGTAGCACAGACGACAAATGAACTGGTATAGGCGCAAGAGCTCACTGATTAAAAAAAATCTTAATTCGTAGTGCCACTCTTAGTAGGTATTTTAAAACTATTGTACAAACAAATTTAAAGTACTTAGTAAAAACAAAACTATCAAAAAAAAACGATACCGAAAACAAATCAATTGCTCCAACTCCGCAGTTAGAATAAGAAAACTATAAAATGTTATGACAAATCTAAAACACCGAAAAATAAACGAAACACTAAAATACGAAACCAGGGGGACGAAATTTGAAATTTCAAACAATAAAGACTGTGATATGTATATTCGTCTGCTTTATTATGATACAAGTACGATCTAGCTTCACAGTAACCGTAAAATCGTTGAAGATTTACCGTCAGTCTAAAACAAGCTCAACTGTACAATGAAACTTAAGCCAGTCCAATCCGGTGCCGGTCTTGCATAATAGTTTCGTTTACACCGAAACGAACGTCAAATGCAATAAAATACGTATTTTTTAAAACAATAGAACAACGAGGAACCCAAATTTACTTATGTAAAAGTAAAAAACAATGTATTATACATAATCAACTTAGACATTTTACTAAATACTTGAACTAATCCTAATTACATACACGTCCATATATGCAAAAACAAAATACACTTTGGCGTCGAAGTACCAAAACATATCGCTGTAATCCGAACCTAACTTGTATATAAACCTTAGCTGATGGGCTGTTGGTTACTCAATCAGACACCGCTGTAAACATAACTTGACAAAATGGGATTTTACAGTGTGATACCCAATGTGACTAAGGTACCCCAAGTGCTCTTACACCAGTACTTTTGTAAGCTCACTAATGAAAGCCACTGATGCTGATATTAACGTGGCCCAAATAATCTAAAATTTAGCCATCAACTAAAGAAAAAAAGTAATTTGAATATTGCGTTTTTATTTTACCTCTATCTTTAAAGGTTTTTCCTAGACACCGTGTATTATTATCGTTCCTAATATATATGTACTACGTAATAATTATAAAATCTGTCGCATAAGTGATACAGCAGTTTTTGAGGAGATAATTGAAAACTGCAGTGTCATGATGCTTATGTTTGTTTGGAAATAGACTTATCGTGGCTCATCACGCACTTAACATTATCACGATGATTTGTAATATTTTACCTTCTTACAGTGGTTTAAAACCATTATTGTTCCTACCCGGAAAATGAAATGTATTAGATAAAATGTCCTCTTAGTTATTTATTTGTGCATATCTATTGCCTTTAAAGATCAGCCCCATTTTTATCGTGTGGAAATCCTCATAGATATCCTCCGCCCGGGGCGGGCGGGGACTGTTAAAATCTTACTGACCAAAACCACACGGTGTTCTGCGTCTACCTTTAGCCATGACGCTGGAGTGCTTGCACATTTCACCACACTCCGCCGCAGATGGTGACGATGTCGTCACCCTCTGTGACCGCTTACGGCTGCATTTCCTTTAGAAAAGCACGCGCGGAACATGGCGTGACACCTTTTCAGGCCTTTTTCTGTTACCTGCAGGCCACATCCTATGGCAGCTGGAGGTTGTTCCACGCCCTGCGGCGCCCAATGTGTGTACTACGGATAGGAAAGAAGGTGGTATTCTCCCTCTTCCTGTCCGCTGCCTCCTTTTCGACCATAACTATTCTTCGCAAAAGAAAGCAACGTCGTCTCACGTGCTCTTGCATCCGACCATGCACCTTGTTCGGAAGGTAGGTCGCCACAGCATGTCGACTTCTTGCATACATAATTATGTATTTGTCGTCATTCCAATATCACCTCCCTATTTCGCCTAACAATTTTTCACCATTAATTCTTAGTTTATTTGGACTTTGTCTGTCCTTATAACCATCCACAATGTTCAAACACAACAAAATTCATAACAAAGCAGAAAAACGATGAAATGACATTCCAATTCGTGTTCGGTGTAAAGGCAGCCGCCACCCATAAAGATGATACCAACGCTTCCTCAAGCGTTATTCAATTTGGTTCCCAGTCGGAGGTTGCTGAAGCACTGTGTACCGAAAGGCGAGCGCCGGCGGTGCGGACAAATGAAGATTTAACGCCTTATTTAAGAAATCTAGGATTAATTGAGCTCTAGCGAAAAAGGCATTTGATATCAGTACTATAGAATAGAATAGATATCTAAAGGTGTAGTTAAGAAGCATTTTTTTTGAAAAAGCTTTCTTATAATTATTGTTATTAAATTAGTGTAAAAATAAATTTTTTTCAGACCTCTGGAATAAAGGCTTAATTTTCACCTTAATAAAATCGTATTGGATACTATTGTACAGCATTTTACGGAATATGTATCGATATTATTATGTATTTATTTACTGAATTTATTTAAGTATTGCTATTATAAATTCACCCGAAATCAAGAATGCAAACTTCAAAGATAAGTTTATCTAAAGTTTAGTCAATTTCAGAGGGAGGACAGTCACCTCGCATACATACATATAACGTACTTTCTATTCTATTAGACACTTAGAAAACAGTACAAGTTTAGAACCGAAAATGAAAACTATACTTAAACTCTCACGAGTAAAATACCGTGTAATAATTTAATACAAGTAAAATATTTTTCAAACAAAGAATAGTATGTTTAAAATCGTATGTGAAAGAATTCATTTTTCTTTGACGCGCACTCATCTCATCACTTTCTGCGGAGAGCCTTTGTATGCGGCTCTTCGTGCTAAGTACATTATGTAAATGTAATACCGGAGGCAGGACTGCTTGGTCCTCGTACATTACAGATAACCACACCCATATTATTTCACACAGAGTAAAAAGACACGAACACTCTCTTCGTGAAAAATACTAGAAGGTTTGGTTGGTCCTTCGGTACGGAAGTACGCTGTGGCACTGAGTTATTTCAGTAGAAACAAGTGTAGTCTCGAAAGCGCAGCGGGCAGCCCTGTCGTGTAAACGTATGCCATTCTTTCAAAATATTTTGCTGTTTAATATTTATAAATGTAGGTAAAACATCTCCGCACATGGTGTTTTGTAATTTTAATATTTTTTGCCGCATGCCTCCTTTAGGAAACGTTATTGGACCAGCTCATGGAACAGGAAAATAGTAATATAATTATGTTGGTATCCCATGCTTGCTAATTGCTAAATGTTATGTTGTTTAGATCTTTTTTTGAGATTTATTTTAAATTGTATTGACCCGCTCCTGCTTTGCATAGTTGTACGAATCGACAAAGCACCGAGAATCTTTTACTACATTGTTAGGTAATTTTGTTGTAGATATATACACATACAACACGGTATACAAGGTGAGGACGGCTATACAACAGTAAATGAAAACAATGTTATTCGAAAAAAAATCAGATGTTCAGTATATTTTGACAAACAAGCAAAAACAAAAAAAAAATGGGTTAGTTTTTTTCCGCGATTTCAGATTTAGTACTACAGTAAAAGTTGTTCATAATGATAAATGCTAGTGTTTTCATTCATAGCTGTGTTCTCGTTTCCACCTTTTTTACATCCAAATGTAATGCATTGTTTCCAGTTCTCTTGTTCAATAACTAAACTAAAATTAGAGAATCGCTATATTTTACTAAAAGCCAGCGCGAGAAAAGGACGGCTATAGCTGCTGTGAACTAATTTAGAGATGTCAAACTAGTTTACGCCTTGCACTGTTGCTGCTATCGTATTTTTAGTCGACATGTTGTTACGTGTACCCATAATTTGTTGGAAATATTAGTTCAACTAAATTTGACAGCTCTAATTTATGTCAGTCTCTTTCTTGTTTTATTAGAATATAGAGAGTAAAAGATAGCAATAACCTAAATTAAGTTTAGTTTGTGCAAACCAGAATTGGCACCATCGTCTAAATAATAGTGAAAAGTGGATCAAAATACGTTGCGCAATTTAGAATAACAACAAGTTTTTCTTAAACAAACACTAAGCATTTTGTTTCATAATATGTTTAAATATAAAGAAGATGGCAAAGTGTGAGATATTTCAGTATAAAATGACATACAATAGCCACAAAGTTATGCCTAACAAAGTTTAAATCTTTCAACAATGACTAATCAGTGCCAAATTCAAGATTCCCAAACCCATCAAACTGAAAACACCACATAGATCCTACAACAACAAACAAAAACAAACTCCATATCCATAATTAAATTACTTTGACAACAATATCAGTGAATCTTCATTGACATTCCTTGCAAAAACATTTGAGCCAGACATACCTCGAATTGTTTTCAACAAAATCTCAACGAATCCTCAGTGTGATATGTCAGAGGTAACTTTAATTTAGGAGGACTTAGAGGGCGATCACCGTCGCTTCTCGGATTAAGACTTGCAGCAACACTATTGATACCTACGGTTCAATATTTTAACGCGACAGATAAGAGAATTCTTAAGGAATTCTTTCAGTGGTCTTTCGGTACGAGACTGTTTGCAAAGGAATCTAGTCTCGCCAGGGTATTTGATTATTTCGGTCTTAATCTCGTTTCCTTTGCTCGTCTTTGTCTTTCATCTCTTTAACGTATTATTTTCTAAGTTGTAATGGAATAACGCTTAGTGGCAATGCCCTTGCTATATCAGACTTAATGCCATTTCAATTTGAATCAAACATAACCATATTTTATGTAAAGAAAATCACACTTTGATTGATTTAATAATAATGAAACATTTAATTTTTTAAATTATTTAATAATGTAATTTATATGTACGAATTGAATAATGAATAAATTATGATAAAAAAAACCTGCCACTAGTTTTGCATCTGCTGAACTTTTCAGATCAATTTAGAAAACCTTAAATGACTGCATATTTAATATTTTTCGCAGACTTCGTAAAAATTCAATCTATTTTTAATATCACAACGTGTTTGAAACATTCTAATTTAAGACTCCTTTTTACTTTCCCGAGACAAAAAAGAAACTGAACACGTACCTACTTATTTTATTTATCTAAAGTAATTACGTTACAAATATTAATTTGTTCTGACAACTGACTTTATTTTTCCTGAAAATAGAACATCAAAGTGTTTCGTAATACCTAAGCATTCCAAACAAACATTGAATCCTTCCCATGCCACAGCTGATGACGGAAATTAAAAATAAACTCCTGAATTGAGGTTGAAATTTGACTTGGCGACTTCTTTATTTGCTTTCCCTACTTTGATCTTGATTCTCAGGTAGCTGTAAGCGATACATCCCAGTGAACAAGTTTTAATCCCGCCGCCGTCAGCAATCCCCGGTAAGTCGTTTTAAATTAAAACTTGTCGTTTATCCCTGATCCTAAGGATTTATGGCGAAGTTAGGGAGAACCCATCGATCCCTAGTAGTCCTCATACATACATAATTGCGGTCGAGACGAAAAAAGGTTGTTGCTTTGCGTGGCTACGAGTGAGCTACTGAAAAGTTGTGAAGGTTTTTACGCAGTAGGTACACCTTTCTTTTTTTTTGGGGGTGGGAAATCATCTAATGACATCTCCCGCTCTGGGTGGAACGGAAGGGCGTGTCAGACTCTTACTGACTAAAACCCACCCCTGTTCCTTCCCTGCCCTGAGTGCCCAGAGGCGGGGTAACTCTGTACGCAGTACGTACACCTCTGTTTCTTTTTTTTTTCTTTGTTTCTTTTACTGATCAATTTCTAGATCACTCAAAAAATGAATTGGATGATGAACTAAGACTTTATGTTGGTATACTGACATTGTAGTTTTTATATTAACACACTTTTGTTAAAAAAATCTTAGAAGTTAAACGTTTTTGTTAACATTGAGCTGAATTTTTGTATACATGTTTAGTTGGGATGACTACGCACCATGCATAGCTAAGTGACGTCATTCTATAGCCAATATGGCGGACTCCCAAAGATAGCGAATTAATTATTTTTTTGTGCATTTTCAAGATAATATAGGTATCAAATGAAAGGATGAAGGAAAAATAAAATGACGCCACTCAAAAGCGTGTTTTATACATTTTTTTCTAGTAATGCTTGTTGTTAATCATCCCGTCAGATTGAAAACAAAATCTTTGTAGGGAACTTCAAGACAATGTCGACAAGTGAATGCCTACAAAATTATGAAAGACTCGATAACTTTTGATACTAACCATTATGCGAGTTGAAATAAATATTTAAGTAAGCAGTTATTAATTATACGCTGCTGAGGAGTTATTAATATTGATGGGCACTTATCACGAAGAGAAAAAGGTATGACCTTGACCTCGAAAATTAATTTGGAATTCTTATTGATACAAGTGAGGTTTAAAAAAAAGATATTTGTATTTACTCACTGAAATTAGAAAATGATAAGTATATAGGTATTTAGATGATAAGCTTCTGCCAGCGACTTCGCCCGCGTGAAATTTGTACTTTCCCCATTATGAATTATAGCCTATGTGCCATTTGCGACTATTATACGAGTATATAGAATTAAGTAACTTGTGTAGAAAAAATAAATGATATATTCTTAAGGACCAGAAGCGGTTATTTTTTAAATGAAAATAAATGACTCATCAACCAAGAAAGTTTTACTCCTCAAAAACGTTTTACAATAACAAGTACGTTCCTACTTCCACAACATTATAAACACGATCTTTGAATAACATTATAACGACTCTAAAATACGTCAGTCGCATCCGGAGCCAAACGAACAAGAACCCGTTGACAGCGCGCCATGCATTTTTATACACTTCCACTCGTTCCGGGTAGGTTGGAAGGGGGAATATCTAAACAATATTATTATTAAAATAAATATATATATATGAAATCTGGCACACATATCTCACATCACACACACCACACACACACACACCCACCCCATCACATCACATATCTCATATCTGACCTCTGGCATATATATATATATATATGTGCCAGATTTCATCCAGATCTGTTCAGCCGTTCTAACGTGATTGAGTATCGAACATCCATTCATCCAAACTTTCGCATTTAAAATATTAAGTAGGATATATATATAGCTACTCGTATATAGCTCAAATTGTTTTGTTTTTGTAGTGTTCTGATTTTTGGTATATTGGACACACTTCTTATTTCATTATGTCAATGTCATGCATTACCTGTTACTGAAATGCCGATTTTAGATGTTTTGTATTTGTAAGTAACAGTGCTGTTGGGGTGCTTAGTATTATAAATAAAGAAATACATTTGTTAAAAAAAGGGGTAGGATATGTTGACATCAAGAATTGCTTCGAACTAAAGGTAAACCAACATAGTGAAAATGTCCGGGCAATTTCTTTAAGTAAAAATCCGATTATGAAAATTATTTCACTGACTTAAGGCGCGCAAGTTTGTTTGGCTTACGCGTGCTGAGCTCAGGCAACGCGTCGTACGTCCACCCCGTAATAGGACTCGCCCATCAAGGAGCACTGTCCCAAATTAGACGCATAATTAATTTATTATACTTATAACAACAGCTAGTAGACTAAAACACGTATACTAAAATATAATATAATAATATATCTAATATTTTTTTTTTATAAATAATAATAATTAATTATTTCTTTAAAATGATAAAAAAAAATATAAAAATACGCTTAATAGTTTTTGCATGATTCTCAATTTTATTTCTAACTTTACAAATTAATTACACTATGTTATAAAATATAATTTCAATTATTCACAATCAAATCGAAAGAAATTGTATAGAGAGATTAAAAATCATTATGTTATTTTATCTATAAAATCATTATATAATCACTATATAATCATTATATAAAGTCGTATCTACTCTATCGCTGATTTTTTATCCGAATGCCTCAGAAAGAGGGTGCGTACCTTTATCCCGATAGCCCATGAGAGCGTGGACGCGTGGACGCGTGGAACGCTAGTGCTTTGTTGTTTTTTCTTTCCTTTCCTTTCGTCTACAATAGACTAAATATTGACACACTAACTAAACAGGAATGCAAATTCAAATTGTTAGATTTTCTACTCACATGTAATTACAAAACTACAAAAGAGCTCCTAAAAACCTTAAGTTAAGACGAAATTACACTCACAACACACACAATATAAACACTCAACAACACACACTCTAAAAATATTTTGTTAATGATACTTTGTTGTAAGGTGATATCTGTAAGCGCAAGACTAATTAATGGTAATGATATTATTGTTCACTGTTTTTCTGAGAAGTGAACTGCGTCCTGAAATACAAGCTCGGCCTAGCTCAGACGCAGTTGCACAACTTTTTACTCTTTTACAGGAACATTCGAATTTTTTAAAATTTTATTCTGATCTAATCATAAAATCTTTATAGAGAAAAAAAAGATAATTTATTATTTTATTTATTATTTGTAATTTAATTTGAATTAATGTATAGACGTTTTTCATTTTATTTTTATGACATTTCTATTTTATTGCAATTTTAATTTATTTTTATTTCTTGACTTTCATTATTTTTAATTGTACTGATTCACATTTAGTAATTGAATTAAATGACAAATATCATCACATCATACAAAACATAATATGTAAAATTGTATTGTTATGGGTCTCTATAGCCTCAAAATAAATCTATTATTATTCCATTTATTTAATTTTATGTACATACACTTAAAATTTTCAAATATTTAGGTACTTACATATATAAAAACATAAATAAATACAAAAAACATTTAAAAATATATATAGTAAAAGTAGGGTGTGCGTAGGCTTTTAATTCACTATGCCTAATTATTTACAACAGAGATTTAGGATTTTGTTTGAAAAAACTACTAAAGGAAGAACGCTATCACTGACCCACCACTGCACAGGAAGAACAGCTAAGCCTTGGAACCTATGAAATTGGCGTTTTTTTTTCAAACAAATAACCTCGTCACTTGTATAAATTAAAATGTTCATCAATTGCTTGATATTATATCGAATAATGACCGTCATAAGCAACTGCCAATATTAAAAGAACCATATTACATATAGTTTTATAAACAAAAGAAATACCTTAAAAATTACTCTTCTTTTTGTTAGAAGAAATGACCATTATATTTGTTTTAACTTAGACAAAACTTATTTTTGTTGCTTAATCTAAGTGGCATACGTTATCTTAGTTTTTATACATTATTCCATAAAAGTTTAAAAACATTAGTGTTCATAGTTATAGAAAATGTTAGTATCAAATATGCAACTTCTTTAATATTCTCCATACAAAACGCTGATTTCATGGGTGGGGACCTAATACATATAAAAAAAGTTTATCACACCGTAACTAGCTAGTTAGGTCCGTGCAATGAACATTGTAATTACATTACCAACGTCACTCAGAGAATTTTTAATTAGATTTATGTGTACCACTCCACACTGTGTCGCGTTGGATATATTTTTTTTGCTCAAACATTAATTTTATTACAGATAAAAGTGAGTGAGCTATAAAATATTACTGGTTTCATTATAATGAAATGTGTCTTTAAAAAATAATGAAGACTTCTTTTTTTGTCATGTCCATATTTATGACATTTTTTTTTAAATATATGGTTGTTGTATACTTTCATCTGGAAATAAATTTTTAACTCATTTAAAATGATCACTGCAGGTTTCATCATCAGCCTTTTAATGTCGCCACTGCTGGGGCACAGGCCTCCTCTCTGTGCGACGGTGTAGCCGTAATCCACCACGTAGGCCCAATGAAAATCTTCGAATTTTTGGTTCTAGGACATGCCGGTTTCCCTCGCCGTTTTGAGAGCAGTTGTGCAGCAGGTTTAATGTACTGAAATCACAAGCATACGTCTATATATCTATATAGAACATACCTCTTTCACATGATTAGTAAGTACTTTACCACCCGCTTAAATTATCCTTCTTACGGTTAGAAAATTTTGATTTAACAACCTGCTACTCAGTGTTTAAACTAAAATCACATGCTTAACGTTTTTTTATAAATAAGGCCTTTTATTTTATAAGTAACACGTTCAATAATAATTTTAGCTAATTAGATAATTTAACAAAAAATGTGGGCAAATTCCCGTAATTTAAAATCTATTCTCAATCTCTGTCTCAGTGACAATTAATATCAAAAACATGTCTTAAATGGAGCTAAATTAGATGAGGGAAAACGTTCTTACAACTTCGGGAACTATCCCTCTAAATGATACTTTCAAGACGTTTATATTAGTTTTATCTGTAAGTAGCACTTCGCCTGCGACTTCATCCGCCTGGAGAAAAAATTATAACCAATGACACTCACAAATAACGTGTCTTTCTATTGGTAAAAGAATTTTCAAAATCGGTTCTGTAGAACCAGAGATTAAACCCCCAGCAACCTCACAAACTCTCTTTTTTTTTCATTATAATATTAGTATAGAAGTATAAACTACTACTACTACGTACTACTACGTAAAAATATAAAAAGTTAAATGTGACCTCACTTCCCGGTTTTTGATTGAGATTCATACATGTTTAGTTTGGATGACAATTCCCGGTTCACATCACATCACACACACATCATTAGCCTTTTAATGTCCCCACTGCTGGGGCACAGGCCTCCTCTCTGTGAAAGGGCCGTAATCCACTTTAGGTTAGCCATTTTAAATTCAATATACAATCGCATGGTACGGGTATCAAATCAAAGGGTCAGCTGAGACAATACGAGAAACTTGGCTTCTAAGATACAGGTACATGAAACCTAGTTTAGAAGTCAGGGTTTTTAATTTTTGTCTATCTTTTAGATTTTTATTGTTGTGTAATTTGTTTTTTTTTTGTGTTCAAAATTATGTACAAATTTTTGTGAACAATGAATACTATAAAGCTATTCACCTCGATCGGTATTAATAAATAAAAATAAAAAATCAAACGACGTCACTCTAAAGCACGTTTTTTTAAGGTTCCGTACCCGAAACGAAACCCTATTGCTGTCGCTAATGCGTCCGTTTGTCCGTCTGTCAATCCGTCATCTGTCACACAGGTTTTACAGCCAAACGGTTGGAGCTACAGTCTTTAAATTTTCACAGTATAAGCATCTTGTTGACCCAAAGCCATACAAATAGTAAAAAATATATTTGATACGGAACCCTAAATGTGTGAAGTCCGACACGCACTTCACCGGTTTTTATTTTTTTAACTGTAATATACTATTCTCTCAGAGTCCAAACGAGTAAGCTCTACTACTGCGAAACTAGCTCTTCATCATCATCATCATCATCTTATCAGCCGAAAGTCGTCCACTGCTGGACATAGACCTCCCCCAAGTGTCGCGACAATGATTGGTCCTGTGCGTCAAATTGGTTCTTACGATCATTTAATTCAATGTAACTTTGGTACATACTCGTATCTAATCAGTCTCACTAATCGCTTTTTGCGGGCTAGACAGCCTGATTGCTCTTATTGTTGCCCTAGCTATCACAAATGTCTTCGGTACCTACTATCGTGTGTCTAGAGGTCTGGCTCTATTAAGGTTGGACGAAACACGATATTGCTTAATATATTTTGGTAACGAGAATAGGGTATTCTCCACTGTTTACTTTTAGGGTTCAAAGAAAAAGTTATCAAAGAAAAAACCTGATATATCAATATATTGGTATTTGTTAGTAAAATAATTTTAGGTAGTAATAAAAATTATCAATTATTTTCATTTATTGAAATATTTAAAAATATAACTTTTTAATTATGTTTAAACAAATGAATAAACGGGACATTATCACCAAATTCCAAGTTCTTAGGAACAAAATTTTATGACAGACGACGGGCAGACAGACAGACGGACACGTAAGTGATAGCAATAGGGCTCCGTTTTGATCCTTCGGATACGGAACCCAAAAAAGTTGAGTCAACTACCCTATTAAGTCTTCTTTTGGGATTTTGAATTTAGATAACAGAGCAATTCAGTCAACTTCTTTAAGGCAGCTTTCTTGGAACCTAACTATAATATTTTTCAACAAGTTCAGTAGATTATTAGCTCTCGATCTCAAATCGACGACATTTTTTAAAAGTCAACGTTTTGGCAAAAATTAAGGGTTAGCAAAAGTATATCTCTACTTCTATATATCTATCCTAATATTATGAAGAGGTAAAGTTTGTGAGTTTCTGAGGTTGTATGGGGTAATTTCTGAATCTACTGAACCGATTTTGTAATTTCTTTTACCAATAGAAGCCACTTTATTTGTGAGTGTCATAGGCTATAAATTTTTGGGGTGCGTACCATTTGACATAATAACAAAAGTTCTAACGATCACATGACCTAATTTCATTTAATATATTTTTTTTTTAGTATAACGATGAAATGATATAATGAATTATTGATATAATTTCAGTTTACCTAATTTTATATGGTTTCATAAACATTTTCTATAATCATTCGGTTTAACATTTAATATATATAAAAAAACGTCATTATGGTTAACACCCCGACTCAGAGTACCCTGACTCGGATAGGTTAGGTTAGAAAAGGCTAAGTGGTTATTTTTTTTTAAACGACCCAGAAATTGGAGCCCCGCAAATGAACGATCTAGTAAATGTTATTAGAGCAAAATAAGTTTATATGAAATGTAATATTAGATCACATGAAATTAGGTTATTTGTTTTTATAGCATATGAAAATTATATCATGTGAACGCTATTTCAAGTGATAATATATTATCTGTTATTATGGCATATATTAGACACCCAAATTTTTGCAATCCACTCGGACTAAGTCGTAGGCGAAGTGCTAGCTTTTAAATAAATTGTCATATTATAATTCATAGCTGTGCCCTGCAGTGTCACTCGCCCTCGTTATTATTTCGTTTTCGCTTAGCGGTTTTTTTTTACTTACTATTTTTATTTTTACTCAGATTAAATGCATTTATGCGCTAATTATACAGGATGTAAGGTACATGAACGCACATACGCGTACTAGTGATTCAGTACATGATTCTGGACCCCTAGCGTTGGAATTTTTCGTCGGCCTTTTCCTAATTTTTGAATATTTTTTTTTTCACTTTAAACTGTATGAAATCATTATACCTATCTACCTCAAAGACATTTTAAATGAAAAAATAATTAATTAAATTTTTTCATTTAAAAAAAAAAGTAAAATACAAACAAAGTAAATTACACCCTGTATACCAAATATTAATCTTTTCCGAGATTTGGGCTATCAAATGCATTTTTTTTTCAAATCCGACTGGTAGTCCAGATATTGGCGCGTAGGTGTAACTGTATGGTATAAAAGACTATAGATTTGCAATAATTTCTAATAAAACAGGCATTATAGCTCGTTTGTCTCGTGGTCCAGTGGCATGAGGTTCTTGATTTGATTCCTGGATCGAGCAAAAAGTGCAATTGGGTTTTTCCACTAGGAAACTCAGTAGCAGCCCAAAGTTTGGAAGTTGTTGGTGTGACACCCCCATGCCTCAGAAAGCACGTGAAGTCGTTGGTCTTACATGACTTCTATGTCGTCTTCTTAATCGTGTACTGAATCGGAACTTATAGACACATGTAAGGGTGTGATTGCACCTGCCCAGGGGTTGAGGATAAATTCGAAAGAGTTACCTCGCTCCCGGGCATTTAGGGCAGGGAAGTAACAGGGGTGGGTTTTAGTCAGTATGAGTCTGACACGCCCTACCGCTCCACCCTAGAGCGGGAGATGTCATTGGATGATATGCCAACCCACAAAAAGAAAAAGCCGTTGGTCTTGCGCCTGATCTCTCTCCGGTCGTGACAGGTTGCCTGGTTGCCTTGGACTATTAGAGTAAAGGAACAGAGAGTGCACCTGTGTTTGCGCACACGTTTGAGCACTATTATATCTCCGGCTTGGCTAGCCTTTGTTGAGATTGGCCACCGTGATTGAATTTCGGTGGGGAGGTTTATTATTCACCATCATCATCATTTCAGCCGAGGGCCGTCCACTGCTGGACATAGGCCTCCCCCAAGTGTCGCCACAATGATCGGTCCTGTGCGTCTCGCATCCATCGGCTACCCGCGCCCCTCACCAGGTCATCGGTCCACGTTGTGGGTGGCCCTCCAATACTGCGTCTTCGGGTACGCGGTCGCCATTCCAGAATTTTTGGGCCCAAGAGCAATGTGCCGTGCCCACTGCCACTTCAGTTTGGTGATTCTTAGGGCTTTGTCGGTAACCTTAGTTCTCTTGCGGATATCATCATTTCTGATTCTATCGCGCAAGGGAACTCCGAGCATTGCCCTTTCCATTGCCCTTTGGGTGACTGTAAGCCTTCTGATGAGGCCCATTGTAAGCGACCACGTTTCGGTTCATCGTTCATCACTCGCAACACGCACTGGTCATAGACTTTCGTCTTGAGACACTGTGGTATTTGAGCCGAGAAGATACCACACGCGGGTTATTATTAATATTTAGGAATTGCCATTGGCAATACCACTAGAGTAGAGCTCCTTGCTTTATCTTAAAGGTGATCGCAACAACCTTCGTAAAAAGTTTTGTATGCAGATGAAACTCGTACTTGAACAAAATATTCATGTCATCAGCCCGTCTCATTTCATTGTATTGATACTACTACTTAGGACTTTGTTATTGTATTCTTTTATTAGGTTTGGAATAGATACGTTGTTTCTTTTTTCAATTGCTGGCGATAACTTTATAAAAGTTAGAGTGAAATAATGTACCTACCTAATAAATTTGAAAGTTTTTGCTACCAATCAGTTTTTAGTCTGTCAATGGAAAATCTAGATGAACCGTAAAAAAATAGTTTTTTGTACAAAAAATTTTAGTCATGAATTTTATCCTAGCAACCACACAACACACCGCGCCACCACAATACGCGCCGCGTCGACTCACGGGCCTGGTGCTGATCGGACGGAGAGCTACCCACTGCTCACCGTCCGCAGGCCCGGATACTTATAGATTACAGCAAAACCTAAAAGAAGTCCATGGTTTAAAAAAAAAACTGGCGATGTGGGTTCCGTACTAAATAAGAAGATATAAAAGAAAAAATCTTGTTTATCAATATTTTGGTATTTGCGGACGTATCATTGAATATACGTAATAATAAAAAACGTAACAATAAAGTTCATATGTCAAAATTTTGTGACAGACGACGGATAGACGGACACCTGAGTGACAGCAATCCCTATTGCAGGCAATGGAGCCCTCTCCATTTAGACCTTACGGGTACGGAAACCTATAAACATATTAAAAAATGTTATTCATTCGGAAACCTCTGCACGCAAGTCGAACTCTCACTTGGCCGATTTTGGTAACTAAACTCACTTTGGCCCTTTGAATATACCTTAATTTTAATCAATGAGAATGACGAATTTATCTTAGACACATGTGCTAACCTCATTCCACTCTTGCACCCAACAACCATATTGAAAATTTTCCTGACACAAACACGCCACTTTAAGAAACTTCTGACGCCATTTCTCGACGTTTTCTTACGAATTAAGACACCGCATTAAGATAACGTATGCGGCCACAATGCCTGGAGAGACGTTATCGTTTAGTCTTGCTACTGGCCGTCCGTTTTCAGCACAATTTGTTTTAACCCCAGCGAAACATAAGAGGGAACGGCTTACCTTTTCTCGTATGTTGCAAAGAGATACGGGTTTTTCTTCCTGTATTTTTATAGGTAGTGCTGGGTTTTTTTAGTTTTTAGGAGATGCCCAGAATGGTTATAAATAAAACCAGTTTTTCTACTAGTTAAAATAAAAAAAATGAAAAAATAGGTTAGTTGCCTAAAACTTAATCGACGAAAAAGAACTAAAAAGCAAAAAATAAATAAACCTTTTTAAGTCTTGAGTATTGAGCTTATTTACTACATAAAATATCAAATTTATATAAACTAATTTTCAATCGGCGCCAAACAACAATCTGATTATTAAATATCTAAATTTTATAATAACTTACAAATGAAGAAGGCTGTAAGTAGGTAATTAATAATTTTATTAATTTGCGCCGACTCAAAATTAGTTTATATAAAATTTGATATTGTATGTAGGCAAATAAGCTCAATACTCAAGACTTAAAAGGTTTATTTATTTTTTGCTTTTTAGTTGTTTTCCGTCGGTTAATTTTTTTGTTAAAAAGTTTTTTTTATTTTATGATTTTTTGTGGCTCGCATCATCTTTTAACACTCTGAGGCTATTTTCTAATTCTTCATCATTCCTCTTGCCACTGAGCTGATGATGTAACCATCCTTCCATGAAGTTCCCAGGATATTGGTTGGGTATACCAGTTGAGGTTACCTTCAATATTGTAAAGACGTCTTTTCTTCAAAGCATATTAAGTGGTATCTGTCACTAAAACCAGTTTTTAACCGACTTCGAAAAAGGAGGAGGTTATCAATTCGGATGTTTGTATTTTTTTTTTTTTTTTTTTTTTTATGTATGTTCGGGCATAACTCCGTCATATATTGACGGATTTGCAAAATTTCTTTTGTTATTTTTTTTGTTCCAAAGGGGTTTATTCCGAAATGGTCCCATTTAAATTTCAAAAAGATCTGATGATGGGTTTCGGAGACAGACAACGGAACTCTTCAAAAATTGACAGCAAATCAACCGCGATTGCTGCTATCGTATGTCTATGAATTGTTAACACAGTTTAATGGGGAACCAACACCAAAAAGTGAAAAATAAAAAACTTTTTTACAAAAAAATAGAACCGACTTCCAAAAAAAGTGCAAAATAACTTTAATTTCGGAAGTCGGTGTCAAAAACAAAGACACAAAACAGGAACACCGACTTCCGAAATTAAAGTTATTTTGCACTTTTTTTGGAAGTCGGTCCTATTTCTTTGTAAAAAAGTTTTTATGTCTAACTTCTTTTGTTTAGTAAAGGTATGGTTTCCATCATCAGCTCAGTTTCATGATGTGATGATTCCTATATGCAAATACCTGATTAAGTTATGAAAAGTAAACAGAAACAATATTCGTGCCCAATTTTCGTGGTTCTCTCTCAATTTTATCAGAATTCCATGACCAGATCCAGATGTCCTTGACATGGTACCATCCTTGAGGATCCCTATCTAACAAAAAAAGAATCATCAAAATCGGTTCTTAAAGTGAGGGCTGAACATACATATAGAAACGCTAAACGTGCCCACAATTTTCGAGGTTTTCTCTCAATTATATCAGGATTCTATCGTCAGATCCTGACTTCCTTGACATGTAACCACCCTTGAGGTATACCCTATCTAACAAAAAACGAATAATAAAAATCCTCACTTCAGTTCATAAATGACGGAGTGAGGGACAACATACAAAAAAAAAAAAGAAAAAATTATATATACGGTCGAATTGAGAACCTCCTCCTTTTTTTCGTCGGTTAAAAAAATATTTAAGTAGTCCGTCAGTTAAATTACCAAAAAATAATGGATACGTATTTTTTTATATATATCTGATACAGTGCGTTAAAATTTTGCATGACGTCACACCTTGATACACTTTGTACCGTTTAGTGACGTAACAAGACCCATTTCTGAACTTTGATGCGTTTTATCTTTGTCAGTTTTTATTGGTTTGGTAAAGCAAAAAATACGTGTTCAATATTTTTTAATAATCTATTTTACGGAATAAATAATAATATTATTAATATTTTTATACTTAGGAGACATGCCTATTCCGGAATTTAATTCCGGCTAAGCAACATCCATATGCGTTAGAACCAGTTGTCTGTAAAGTCATTGGCCAAGCTTAGTGACAACAATTAATAGCCATGTAGCTTGTTTCAAAGCAACTTTGATCATTGCAATATCAATTAAATTTATGAAAGATAGATTGGTTACAAAGTAATTCACTTGAACGATAAAGTTATGGGTATGGACTTCTTTGCGTTCCTTATGATTGTAGTTCACCTCTAAATGATGCTGAATTTCAAATGTATTAATTATAATAAATGTATTAATTATAATTATATAATGGTTTTTTTAATTGTAACAAAAACCTACACTACCACTTCAAAATGGCTATCAAACACAATCTTTTTGACTATCACCCGTACAAATATCAAACAGAGAACGTAGAATGACTAAACATATTCTAACAACAGTTCTGTTGCAGCAAACGATTCTCAAATACTGAGCACTCTCGCAAATCCCAAGCGGTTCGTACATGAGGTGCATCAATATCACTGGTTTATGTACGTGGTTCTCGCGGAGGTAAATAACAGTACAGTTTTCGAATTGCTGAAGTTACTAGTAGGTAGATTATATTTATAAAAATAACAATGGGAAAGCGCTACGTCTTCTTCTTTCGAATCAATGGCTATCTAACTTTTAAATAATTAGGGCCCAAAAGCTGGCTTTAATTGCAGCGTCAGTAGCGTTCAACAGGTCTTCCATAGTGCAGGTGTATGGGTACTTGGGGCATTCCAATATGTGAGCCATGCTCTAGACAGGGGCACTCACATTGAGCATCTGACCAGTCAATTAAACTCCATTTTGACAAGTTATATTTGCAGGGGCCTACATTTTTTTTTTGTTGGGTGGGAAATCATCCTATGACTTCTCCCGCTCTGGGTGGAGCGGGAGGGTGTGTCAGACTCTTACTGACTAAAACCCACCCCTGTTCCTTCCTTACCTGAGTGCCCAGGGGCGCGATAACTCTGTTTCAAATTTATCCGCTACCTCTTGGCATGCATGCATCGGTCATGGCGGACCCCGTCAGTGGTTGCTTACAACTCTTTGAGGCGTGTGGGGCACAATACGCGCCGTCGACTCTCAACTCTGGTGCTCTTCGAGTGAGCTACCCATTACTCGCAGTCTGCAGGCCCGCATCTACGGTGGCCGGAGATCATTTCGTGACCCCCGACGCCCAGGGCGTGTCCTGCGGCGGCTGCGGCTGGAAGCGTGGGTCCGTAACCGAATGAGTGCCTTCCATATAGGCCACTGCAGTTCCCGTTTGAATGGCCGGTGATCCTGGAGTTTCAAAAAGTTAGCGGTGGTTAGTTCTTTCCATTGTTTGCTTCTCACTTTATGTGGCTGGCATGGCATCTTGGATGGCATGTATGCAGCGAAGAATACTCTTGCGGTTCTTCTTTAAGAGCCCATATATATAGCCCCGGGTATAATTATACCCGGGGCTATATATATTGCGAGTTGATAGAGAACAAGCGCCACTTTGGCAGCCCAATAGTTTACATTAAGTCCGCCTATGTACCACTACGGTGTTCAGCAAATTATACAGAAGACCGAGGAGTACAACCAGCCGCTGTATATGGCATTTGTGGACTACGAGAAAGCCTTCGATTACATCGAAATATGGGCAGTTCTGGACTCTCTGCAACGATGTCGAATTGACTGGCGTTACGTCGAAGTGTTGAGACGTCTATACGACACTGACTGTCCAGATCCAGGAACGAAAAACCAGCCATATCCAACTGCTCAGAGGGGTGAGACAGGGGGATGTGATATCCCCAAAACTCACCAACGCGCTGGAGGACGTCTTCAAGACGCTGGACTGGACTGGGCAGGGTATCAACGTGAACGGCGAGTACAACTCACACCTTCGCTTTGCCAATGATATCGTCATAATGGCAGATACGGCGGAACAGTTAGGCCTGATGCTGCACAGCCTAAATGGAGCCTCGTTTCGGGTTGTGCTCGGGATGAATTTGGACAAGACGAAAGTCATATACAATTCACATGTCGTACCGAGTCCAATCCGCATCGAAGGGTCGCTTCTTGAAGTTGTGAAGGAGTATGTCTACCTAGGGCAAGTCATTCAGCTCGGTAGACACAACTTTGAGAAAGAAGTTGACAGAACGATGCGGTTGGGTTAGGCAGCGTTTGGAAAACTTTGTCAGGTCTTCTCGTCCCCTGTCCTACAATGTTTGAAAACTAAGGTTTTCAACTAGTGTGTCCTGCCCATTATGACATACGGTGCCGAAACGTGGACACTGACGGTCGGGCTGGTCCACAAATTCAAGGTCGCTCAGCGCGTTATCCATAGTGGGCTATGTTAGGAGTCTCTTTGAAGGCTAAACTCAGGAATGAAGTTGTCCGGAAAAGAACCCGAGTAACCGACGTAGCTTGCAGAATAAGCAAACTGAAGTTGCAGTGGGCTGGTCCTGTTTGTCGAAGGACCGATGGCCGATGGAGCAGACGAGTCCTGGAGTGGAGACCGCGTATCGGAAAGCGTAGTGTGGGACGCCCACCAGCTGGATGGACCGAGATGCGGAAGGCGAAGGACAGGGTGTTGTTGCGCAGCCTGGGAGAGGCCTATGTCCAGCAGTGAATTGCGATAGGCTGAGTTGATTGATTGATTGATGTACCACTACTGTACATGAAGTTTAAATAAATAAGCGCAATCAGCCTTTCAATATTTCCACTGCTGGGACACTGGTCTCCTCTCTATGAAAATAAGTGTAGACCGTAATTCACCTCGCGGGCCCAATGCGGGTTGGTGGATGCCACATATTTTTGAAATTGTTTGTTCTAGGACATGGCAGAGTCCTCAAGATGTTTTCCTTCATCGTAAAGTATAGCGTCTGCCTGGGTTCGAACTCATGGCCTACAACTTGTAAGTTCCGGCCGATACCACTGAGCCACCACTGCCCTCCTTAAGGCCGCACTACCGGTCAAGTGGCGCCCTCATTGAATAAAAAATCGTAGCATAGCATAGAAAATAAATATTAAAGAATCCAACGTCACGTTTGTTACAAAGAGGATAAAGTATTTTTACGTTGTTAAAACAGGTCTCAGAATGTTTCGTATCCAAAGTAGTAGGCAAAAGTTTCAGAAACGGCCGTTTCTGGTACATTCTGAGACCTGTTTTAACAACGTAAAAATACTTTATCCTATTTGTAACAAACGTGACATTGGATTCTTTAATATTTCTTTTCTAGGCTATGCTACGATTTTTTATTCAATGAGGGCACCACTTGGCCGGTAGTAGACCCTTAAAGACGGTAAACCAATTCTAGAATGTCTCTGTCTAGTGCCGATGTTTTTGTAAAATGTATTTTTTAATCTTTTGAATCATACAAAATATATTTAAACACAGATTGTTTTCTGTAATTATTTCACACTCATATTTTATTATAATTTTATATCCATGCAGCAACAGAAATATCTCCTTTATTCAAAATGAATGAATTTCAAAGGCATCTAGTTAACCTTCGTAAATGAACACGAGTTACTATAATTACACTTTAATGTTTTAGAACAGTGTTTGAAAATAAATTTTAATATTCTGACCTTATAATTTACTTTACCAGAAGAATATCATATTGCTGCAAATTTTGCACTGTCATTATTTTGAGAATTATTTTCAACTCGGTAACTTAAGTTTATACAGAACAAACTATCCTGATTTTATACAGTTACAGTTAACAACATTATGCTCTTTTTGTCGAGATTTCGCACACTTAGAGTTTCGTACAAATTTTTGACAATTTGTATGGCTTTGGGTCAACAACATGCTTGTACTGAGAAAATTTGAACACTGTAGCTCCAACCGTTTCGCTGTTAAACTTGTGTGACAGACGACTGACAGACGGACACGTGAGTGACAGCAATAGGGCTCGGTTTGGACCCTTCGGGTACGGAACCCTAAAAACCATAACAAGCATTAACCACTCTTACCCAAGGCTAATTTTTGACTTCAGAAACAGACAAGTCTTGCGTTTCCTCTCGACGCTGCTTGACCATCCCATTGTCAGTGATACTGTAGAGACTCTTCCATAAGGACCTGTTTAGAGGATTGGATCTTATGGTACATCTATATATCTGCCTACCTGCCTAGCCTTTTCCTAACTATCTTAAGGTCGGCTGTCAGTCTAACCGGATGCAGCTGAATACCAGTATTTTACATGGAGCGACTGCCTATCTGACCTCCACAACCCAGTTGCTGGGTAATACGATACCCCTTGGTAAGACTAGTTGTCAGACTTTCGGGCTATATATCCATATATAGGGTGACTGGTAATTAGTGACCAATACTTAAATACGTGATTGTACTCATGATAACAAACAATTTTCCCAAAAAAAGATTTTATATAAACTCGGTCACTTTTAGCACAATAATTCAATAGTCGTATGAAATTCGCGCGCGCGCGCGCCTTTACCCTATCAGCTGTTAACCGCGTAACGCCGTTCTTGCTTTGGGAAAGTTTTTTGTTATCATGGGTACAATCATGTGTTTAAGTATCGGTCACTAATTACCAGTCACCCTATATATATAAAACAAAATATATAAAACAGTGTCGGGTTAGTTACAACATTTATAACTAAACAACGACTGGACCAATTTCAATGATCTTTGATTTGTTTGATTTGTTTCCACGCCGAATAGCAGAAATAACTATTAAAACCTCAAAAAAAAAAAAAAAAAATAATGAAGAAAGTTCATTTTCTCATACATTTTGTATGGAACGGATATTATGTTTATGGATTTTGAGCAGGTATGAAGTTCGCCAGGACAGCTAGTTTTAGATAAAAGAAACAAACACTAATTCGAGTTTTTTAATAAAAAGTATTGTCAGATAAATTGAGGACGGTTAAAGTCAGGCCGATAGGTGCGAGTGAATTTGATTGTTATATAAAAGTTAATTAACAATACAAGATTAAAAAAATATTGCGGTCCAGTGCTTCTTTTTGCATACACCAGAACTTAGAACTGCACATAAAAACTACACACACTTTTTTTTTTGGGGTGTGTGAATTTATCCAATGACTTCTCTCGCTCTGGTTGGTGCTGTGTTCCTTCAGTTGCTTGTTCCAGGACCACGGTAACTCTTTTTTTAAATTTATCAGCGACCCAAACAGGCCTCGGTCCTAGCGGAGTCCGTCAGTTGTTGCTGGCATCTCTTTGAGGTGCGCGTGGAACACTATGCGCCGTTTTTTTTTTTTTTTTTTTTTTTTTTTTTTTCTCGGGCCTGGTACTTATCGGACGGTGACCTATCCACAACTCGCTGTCCGCAAACTCACGCCAACGATAACTGGGAGTCGGCTTGCGCCCGGGGCGTCTCCTGTGGCAGCTGCTAGGAGCGTGAGTTCGTCTCTGTTGAGTCTCCCTCACGCGTTACGCCTCCTCCTTCGCGAGCATTACTACTTTGCAGAAAGAGGTGATAGACAAAAATAGGCCTTACCGCCGCTATTGTGGCGTGCCTAAACAAGTACACATCCTGAGATCACGTCTCCAGTCTCAACAGTACTTCCCGGGCCTGCGGACGGCGAGCAGTGGGTAGCTCGCCGTCTGATCAGCACCAGGCCTGTGAGTCGACGGCACGTAGTGTTCCACGCGCGCCTCATAGAGAATATGTCAGCCACCACTGACGGGGCCCATCGTAGCGGATAAATTCACCGCACCCCTGGGCACTCAGACAGAGAAGGAACAGGGGTGGGTTTTAGTCAGTAAGAGTCTGACACGCCCTCCCGCTTCACCCAGAGCGGGAGATGTCATTGGATGATTTAACAACCCCAAAAAAAAAAAAGTTTCAACAGTACTTATAAAGTATCTACATAATTATGATGACAAACCTGAAAGTTAAGGCCTTAAAAACTTGGTGCTCATGCGTAGATAGATAACAATCCAACAAAAATTACGATCCGAGAAAAATATAATTTCATCATTCATGAGTTGAATAGTAAGCGATTTTGTTTTATTTTTCAGACTTCGCTTGTTTATATCCTCACAACCCGAATACTCGTACAAATAACCATAAAAAAATAATAAACCTTACCTAATCACGTTGGAGAACACCGAAAATTACCTGTTCAACACACGAAATTTATTATTTAAATTAAGGTATTCAAACAAAGGTCCTGTTTAAACGGCTATGGTATAATGCAGCCCTAATAAAACAACAGCGTTTGTCTCTTGGAATCGTGAGTAAATGGAGTGTCTACTGTATAATGCATTTTTGAGAACGACCATAGGACTGCTAACTATTCATCACTGATGGTCGAAGTTGTTGTGTTCATTGCATTTCAATAAGCCTAGCCTTTTCATATTTTGCATTTACGTCATTATAATTCAAGCATCGTTTTGACAATGTTTTTTTTAAATATACTTCTATAAATAGGTGTTTCACTAAAACGTCAAACTATTACGTTAATCACGATGCCGATGGTAGCTTTGCAGGCTACGTCGTAGCACATTGCAAGCTACGTCGTAGCACAGGGTAAGCTACGCCGTGGTCTCGCGTGTAGTAGAAGTTTAAAAAAAAAAATGAGTATTTGACTCCACCTTTGATAAATATTTGACGTCAAATTCATCAGTCATCCAGCCTCCTCTGGTAGTATAATTCCTTAGTTTTTGTGCGATAGTTTTAATTTCTGTAAAAAATGTATTGAATATTCGTTTGAATTCAAGATGGCGTCCTAAATCACTCATTACAAATACATGCCTTGTTAATCCATTTACTCACTACTCTTTGCCTGGGCTAAAGTACACAGTTTACTAGCCGTCTTCACAACCTGTAGGCAGCAGCAACGTAAACACTGAACTAATTATAAGACGTTGGATGCCCAACGTAAATATTTTGCTCTATCTTGCCGTGATGTTGGTAAGGAACTTGCCTGTTTTTATTTTATAGGGAAAGTTGGCTGCCTGCCTTAAAAAATATGTTGATTAATTTAATTAGTTTCGAGGTTGATATTTTATTAGTTAGTTAATCTTTGTTTTTTGTTGGTTTTGAGAATTATTAATAAAAACAAAGGTAAAATTCATGTTTTTACACTATTTATACATGAATATCTAACTTAGACATAACCATAACCAACCTTACAAAGTCTTTCAAAACTTTAGTAGAACGTCAAAGAACACTAACATCGAAATAAAATAACTTTTACGAACCACGAGCACCACCACAATTTTAAACAATGCATTTTAAACAAAACACGACCTTGTGTGAAACGAGCACAGTCACGGTCGTATTGCCATAACACTAAAGCAGCATAAGGATGCAAAATGAACCTCCTTATGTCCTCAAGGACTTACTCCAATACAAAGGATAAAACTAAAAAGTTTTTGCTTCCTCGCATAACTCGTTTCACCTCTATCTTATTTTTGAGAGACTGTAACGTTAGTCTCTCAAAAATAAGATAGAGGTGAAACGAGTTATGCGAGGAAGCAAAGTAGAGGAATAAGAGGAATGGCTGGTGGCTCAGAAATCAGACTGTCTATATACTACTACCATCTACCGTCTACACCATTCTCATTTTATAGGCATCGTCATATAAATTCAACCGAGTCGTTCTTGGCTTTCTGAGCGAATTTCAACGTATCGCCCGTTGTACGCTACTGAATTCACGGCGGATCGTGTTCCTTCTAGTAATGTTATTTGAGTTGGAGTTTCGGCTGTATTATTAGAACGTTACTTTGAATGTTGGTGTAATGTGGATGTGTGTGTTTTCTCACTTTGCGCCGGAATTATCGGCGGGAAGCGGCTGTAATATCAAGTGGCTTAATTTTGTCGAGATACGTGAATGTGTGTAAAATACACTTTTACAAGCAAAGATCTTGGAAAAAATATTTTGGCCTTTTAGCTTTCATTCTTTAAATAAAACTGGCTTTGTGAGCAGCTTTGCCCGCGTTAAAGCCAATTATTATCCCACGGAAACGTACTATCAGAATAAAAAGTATCTTATGTATTTTTCGGAATATTTAGGTAAAATTTTGACTTAATCTGGTAAACCGTTGAGATGTTATAGATTTATACACGTGAAAACTTTCACAATAAATTATAATACGTAGTTGGATAGATTTATTTGTACTTTTAAATTATAAAATCTTGCAATAAATAAACCTTCTAACACCAGTATAAACCCACGTCTTTGTCTTTAGTGTTTTAAACCAAAGAGAAAGACAGGTTCGTCTTAAAACAATTTTCCCGCGAGTGAAACTGTAAAACCCCCGTCAAACAGCAGACTAATCCATTCACCGCTGGGTTTAAACCTGCATTTTATAGCTAGACATTACACCCTGCACTCGTAGCTCTTAACTTCACACTTTTCATTATAAATTCAGTTTTAAAAGGGAATAAAATAGTAGCGACACTTTTAACGTCTAAAAGAGTCTGCCCATTACACCGTACCATATCATGATCATACAATGGTCGTGGTAGGAACGTTTCAGGTCAAAAATATTCTTTGTATTGCAAATTATGAGACTATACCCTCTAGACCGTTCCGTCATGGACCAACACCATCGTATTCCTTGCCCGGAACGTATCGGCACCGGCAAAATATGCATGCATGCCAAAACAGGGCGCAAAAGTCGCGAAACGGTGAGCATACGGGCTATAATCGCGTATAATGACCGTTAAATACACGGGTATAATATACTGTTTATAAGTTCTAGTGACCAAAGTAGTTTCTTTCCGAGCTTGTTACGTTCCTAGCACGGTCATAGACAATACGGTGTACCGGGCAGACTAATATAAACGTTGAACATTTTTAAGGTACCGTTTGAGTTTTGTAAGGTGGAGATGATTTGGAGATTATTGGTTTTTTAGAAGTGACACTCGGCTCTTGGTTTAGTATTGAGTAACGAAGAAAATTTGTTCAAGATTAAAATTTTAGGAGGGAGTGATTTCTAGGTTACGGCAGACATGCAGCAACTTGTACCTACACGCGGGTAACTACGATAGTATAGCTGTCGCAGTCAATTAGTTTAATTTGTTATTCAGTTGCCTGTATGAATGGCTTAAGCATTAGTCAGCCAGTTCATAAAAATATTGTATTTAGACGCATCGGCTGAATTTATCACTCGGGAGGCTTGTTGAATGACGCCGTTTAGTAAAAAGGCTAGGCTATTAGCTGAATGGCGAATTAAGCTAATTGGCTGCGACATAGTCGCTGTTATTATGTTACTATGGTTGGATTGTTTTAGATAATACATGGCATCTGAAAGTATTTCAGCCAAAAGTCGTAATTGACCTATGCTTCTTGCAACCAACAGATTCCCGCTACCTTCAGCAGAATGCCAAAGTTGTACCTAATTATTTAGAAAGTTGATTTTAAGATAAAGTATATCATTCTCTCAGATTTACTTCCAGACAAACTCGCGCAACATGAATAATTATTTTTCATTCGTGTCTATGATAAACCTTTAAAATATTTTGGGCTCCAATAGCTGGCTACATTTATTGCAGAGTCGGTGGCGTTTATCAGGTCCTCTAAAGTGCAGGTGTATGAGCACTAGGACAACTAGGACGGCACGGTTGGCGTAGTGGTTGAGCGTTTGGCTGCTGCGCTGCGTGTCGCGGGTTCGATCCCCGCACGGAACAAATATTTGTATGGCCTACAGATAGTTGTTTCGGGTCTGGGTGTCTTGTGTATGTGAGTTTAAATGTTTGTGAACGCACCCACGATACAGGAGTAAATCCTAGTGTGGGGCAACGTTTTTAAAAAGAAAAAAAAAAACTGTAGTATGTGAGTCATATCTGGACGGGGACAACGCACTCCCACCGTAGACCCGGGCCTGCGGACGGCGAGCTACCCATTACTCGTTCCCAAACGTTGCCCAGCCCAGCTAGATCCTTCTGTTGACCTCCCTCTCAAAGTTGTTTTTACCAAACTGCAGAGTTTGCCCGAGGTAAACATATTCTCGAACAACCTTGAGAGCGCCAATTAATAAAATGAATAATTAGCTACTTACAGCCTTCTTCATTTGTAAGTACTTATAAAATTTAGATATTTAATAATCAGATTGTTGTTTGGCGCCGACTCAAAATTAGTTTATATAAAATTTGATATTTTATGTAGGTAAATAAGCTCAATACTCAAGACTTAAAACGTTTATTTATTTTTTGCTTTTTAGTTCTTTTTCGTTCGTCGGTTATTTTTTTTTGTTAAAAAGTTTGTTTATATATATAATTACAACAAGGTCACTGGTGGCTTAGCCGTCGATACCAAAAATTTGAAGCACTTGATTGAAATAGAACATTCTTGTTAAAAATTCAATCCTTTTTAGTTCCCACAAGCTCTCTTGAATAAACAAACACTTATGCAGCCTTATTTTCCACTAACTCAAAGTTAACAACTATACCTGTAAAGGCAAATAAAATTGTACCAAATCGTTTGAAACATAGAATTTAAAATTGCTTGGTATTTGAGTGAACAAAAGTCTTGTGGTAAAGAACCGGATAATATTTATAGAAAATGGCCAATATCGGAATCTAATAAACATTGTTAGGAATGCAAACAACAACAACAAAGGGCGAGCCTGGTGGGTAATTATAGTATGGTGGGTGCTAAGTGATAAAAAATAGCATAGGTCTTTCTCAATTTCCGCATTAACCACCCGTACTGCCTTCGCATGGTAGATTACGAGCCACTCGGAGAAGCGGCCTGCATCCCAGCAGTGGGTAAATAATAGGCTGATATCCATCTTCACCTTCCACATTTTGTCTAACCTAGCCACCAGTTTAAATCCGTCGACAATCTTATTAAAAAAAGGTCTTTATTGTTACAATATTTTTACAGTTACCCTAGATTTTATAATTTAAATAATTCTTAGATAAAATAATGACTACACATCAATCTGCCTAGCCTTTTCCCAACTATCTTGGGGTCGTCTTCCAGTCTAACTAGATGCAGCTGAATACCAGTATCTTACATGGAGCGACTGCCTATCTGACCTCCACTATCCAGTAACCAGGTAATACGATACCCCTTGGTAAGAGTGGTTGTCAAACTTTCGGGCTTCTGGCGACCCGTAACGACTGTCAAAGATCCACGATTGACAGCAGGAACCAACGGATTAACGTGCTTTCCGAGGCACGGAGGAGTCTTTGTACGTAAGATCCCATCTATGGACCAACCCCGGCAAGCATTGCTTAACCTGTTGGATCGACCAGTGCGGCTGTTATTACTTTAGCCACGAGCTCCTCAATAATTAATACACGTACTTGAACCAAAATGAAATTGTATTTATAAAATGCTGAAAGATGAATTTTCAAAATCGGTTCTGTATATCGAGAAAATACCTCTACAACCTCACAAACTCACAAACCTTACCTTTTTATAATATAGATTTTAATTAATTTAAATTCTAAGTTATTCTAGTGTAATTCACAGTTTTAAATAGTACCCACCTCTTTGGTGTAGGTTTACCCCACTTTCTTACACTGATTTCTGTCTCAAGCTTTAGTCATATCCATTCTTTGAAAATATTAATTCTAAAGTCGATACAATCAGGCTGCAGATCTCTTCTGGTTTAATCAATACAAACAACAACACGCAGAATCCAATTCAAAACTAATTACTCCCGAACAACTAGAATTCAAACAATGAACACATTATCTTATAAACGGCAAAACTAATATTAAATGAAAAGTTCCAACGGAAAGCAGGTACAATGCAAGACCTCAATTCGTTCTCAAATACAATCGACGAACTTCACGGCGCACCATTTAAACTTGGCAAAATAGCTTTCCAGTTAATCGCAGTCATTTTGTTGAGTACCATCGTTGAGTTTGATCTGATGATATTTTAGCTAAGTCGCCGATTATACCTGGTCGATATAGTTTTTGATATTGTGCGGTTGGTTTTTTTACTTTCAGGGTTTGTGCATTTTGGTTATCTCTTTCTTTGTGGTTAGGAAAGATATAGAGCATATAATCATTGTAGGTATCTGCTAATTCTAATCCTTGTGGAGGTATGCGGAACAGGGTGTAAAGTCCCACAAACCTCCATTGAAAAGGGAGGATCCTCCGACCAGACGGGTGTTGTGTCTGGTTCGCGCAACTGCCCGATAGTTGATTTTAGGCGGTTGTATATGTTCAAATCGCGCGGAGAACTCTGCTTGCGTGATGTAGGAATTTGCTGTTCTAGTTCGTATGTAGCGTCATATGATACTCGTAGATGTCGCTACAACACTTCCCTCCGGAGATCGGAGATCAATTGTTCTCGATGAGTCGTTCATTCGTGATGCTTGCCGGGCCAGTGGAAGGTTGGATCCAGTGAGTCGGAACCGGAAGAGCCGCATAGTTCACGGTGAGTCGGAACTGTCTGCGGTATTGTCCCACGTTGGGTGCGTTGGGCGCGTTGGGCGCGTTGGGCACGTTGTGTGCGTTGGGCGCGTTGGGCGCGTTGGGCGTGTTGGGCGCGTCGGGCGCGTTGGACGCGTTTGGCACGTTGGGCGTTTTGGGCGCGTTGGGCGCGTTGGGTGCGTTGGGTGCGTTGGGCGCGTTGGGCGCGTTGCGCCAGGATCGCTGATGAGGTTGAAGTTGATGAAAGAGGCTGAGGATGCTGACCAGGAATGCGCGTCCGCTGCATGCTGATGGTCAGGATACCCGTAGAAGCCGTTGGTACTGGCTGGCTGTATGACTCGTTGCTCAAGAGCTTTTTGAGGAAGTGATAATGATGACGTCACGCTGAAGTAGCTGCACGAAGGCTGCGCTGACGTTCATGCTCGAGGGTCACCAGTTTGGAGGTGATGACGTCATGACGAAGGCTGCCCTCACGTTCGTAGTCGGGGTCACCAGTGTGGAGGTATGCGGAGCAGAGTGTAAAGTCCCACAACCTCCATTGAAAAGGGAGGATCCTCCGACCAGACGGGTGTTGTGTCTGGTCCGGGCAACTGCCCGATAGTTGATTTCGGGCGGTTGTATTATGTTCAAATCGCGCGGAGAACTCTGCTTGCGCGATGTAGGAATTTGCTGTTTTAGTTTGTATGTAGCGTCATAGATGTCGCTACATCCTGAAAATAAATATAGTTGTATTATTACAGACTTATAGTTAAATATCTGCTGTTTACCTTTATTCAAGAAGCTTCGGCCAAAATATGATAATTGCCTAAATGATTTTTATGTTAAGCCCCCAATGCAAAAAGAGGGGTGTTATAAGTTTAACCGCTATGTGTGTGTGTCTGTCTGTGGCACCGTAGTTCTTAAATGGGTAAACCAATTTGAATGCGTTTTTTTTTTTATTTGAAAGTAGGTTTTCTAGTGATGGTTCTGAGAGATGTTTTATCATAAATTGGTTAAGCCGTTTCAAATTTTGAAGCTCTTGTGTGTTTTTTTAAATGTTCGCTTTTCTTTCAAGCGTTGGGGCTTTTTTAAATTTTTCATTTGATTGGTATCTTGTGTAAATAGGTTATAAATAACACTTTTATACGTCAAAACTTTTTTTCAGTTTAAGTTAGACGAGGCCGGTATTTCCTAGCTGACTACTCTGAGAAGAAACACCGAAAAAAACTCAGAGATCAAAGTCTTGGTCTACTGGTCAAATCATATGCGAACATGACTCGCATGGTTCATCTCAGATATTAACGTACACGTTAATGTCTGAGATGAGTTTTTTAGTAAAACGCCACGCAGATTTGAGTGGACCTGTCCAAAATTGTTTGGAATGGTCCACTCAAAACTCCTTTTTCATTTAGGTAAATGGACTAATTGAGTTAGACTGACTCCTGACCATCAATACTTGGTCGGATGCTGGCAGCCTATATTTTAATCACGATTTAAACTGAGATTCTCAAACAGAAAACGAGTAAAAAAACCAGACCTGCAAGTATCAGAATATAAACGATTTTTAACGCAGGTGTAAGTACCACTATGAATATCTGGCTAATCTCAAATAGATAAACTTTCACATATGTACCTACATATACAAATACACATTCCCGGTATGAAAGAAGACTATAGCCGAATCCACACGCAACTGCTAAGAAAGTAAACACAAATCATACAAGTACCAACTATAGTGCGCAATATTTCAGAGCGCGCTTATCTCGTAATAGAAGGAAAACATATTTGTAACACGGTGTAAGAGTGTAAGCCGTAATAAAGTAAATCGACTTGGGCCTGTTTATTTTTGCTTAGATAAGCAATAAGTTACACATGATCTGTCAGAAATTCTTAACCAATACTATGCAAGAGGAAGTCTGAAAGTAGCACTGCTGACTGAAAAGTTGTGTGGAAATCGGTTGTCGTGGTATGGGCATGTGATGCGGAGGAATGAAGAAAATGTCGTGAGGAAAGTCTTGTGGATAAATGTGGATGGCTATAAGAGTAGAGGAAGGCCAAAGAAACGTTGGTTAGACTGTGTGAAAGAGGATATGGGTAAAAAGAGGGTACTACAGAGATGACGATTAGTAGAGGAGTATCGAAGAAAAAGACATGTTTCGCCGACCCCAAATAAATTGGGATAAGGGCAGGAGAATGATGATGACTATGTAAAAGGAATTCAAAAACTTTTTACACAAAAGTACAACCAACTTCTAAAAGAAGATGTTTCTGGTTTTATCTTTTCGTTAATTAATACCTACCGACTTTCGTAATTAACGTCGTTTGTTTCTTTCTTTACATCTCTCGCTCCACCCAGAGCAGGAGATGTCATTGGATGAATTCCCACCCAAAAAAAAAAAGACATAACGATACACACGTGTAGACCTAGTCATGATCCCTGACAAACTACTCATCCATTCGCGGACAACCCAATGTCCACTCGTTGACCACGCGACTTTCACTGGTTGACACGCGGTATCCAATCGTGGACCACCTGTCACAACGAGTGGACACCGAGCGACGAAGTGGTGCTGGCCGGGTGTCGGGTGGGTCTAATGAAGCTCATTACACCCACCCGACACCCGACCTTAAGGCCCATTCTCTTTTACAGAGAGGAGGCCTATGTCCCAGTAGTGGGAAGGTTAAAAGGCTGATTATGCTATGCAATGCTATTAATTTTAATAAAATGCTCATCGGCTTTAAAAGCGATAAACGACTCTAGGTTATATTTTAAATATAACCTAGAGTTATATTTAAAATATTTATATTTATATTTTATTTGTTTTTTATATTTATATTTTATATTTTAAAGTTATATTTTACCAGCAATAACGATTGTCAAAAATACCAAAATGTATGGGATTCAACGAAACGTTACATTTTTTTTATTTTATTTATTAGGGACAAAAATCCGTTACATGTTAAGTTGATACAATAAGATTCTTAAGATAAAAGGTAAACATTACCCACACTATTGTCCACGTAATTTGAAATAATTTTGAATTTTGGTGATAGTGAACATTTTAAACTTTTTATTAGAAAGAGAAAATGTCTATGTCCAATGTTATCGGTGATATAATGCCAATTTGTCTAGAACCCAAAGCTTTGTTACCACATAAGCTGCATTGTTAAAGTTAGTAACATTATTGCCACAGAAATGTTACTCCCAAAATACGGGCTGGCAAAACTTATTAAGACATAGATGCAGCTGCCAATCGAACCAAAAGCTGCTCAATATGATTAGATCGACACATCATGTATGTCACTACTTCTATACAAAATAAGAAGAGTGAAATACATACCTACGTCACGTAGGTAAGTAAGTATCTACCTAATTCAAAAATGAGAAACATTATAATTACACATATCACATTTATAGAAACAAAACAACCCTTACACAAAGCGACAGTTGCCGCGGGGTGAGACTGCCTCGCGATAATTCTCTTAAGCGGATTGCAGAAACAATGGATACGACATTTTGTCGGTCCTGCATGTCCTAAATTACCATTTTGTTTTGTGCCCGATGGAATTTCCAGTCGACAAAAATCGACCTGTCGCAATTTTTTTTCCATGCAAATGTAATCAATAAAAATAAATCTGGATGGTATTCAGAAAAAAAAATACAAAAAGCTAGCTTCATTAAGCGGCTCAGTCCACATGTTATTCGAAAATAATCAACCCATCTAAACAGATTATTGAAATTTAAAATATATTTCGTTTAAATCACTTTTATCGTTCAGGTGTCATTGAACAAAACTGACAGTCAAGCATATATGCCTAGGGGTAGCGGATAAATTCGTAACAGAGTTACCGCTCCCCTGAGCACTCAGGCAGGGAAGGAACAGGGGTGGGTTTTAGTCAGTAAGAGTCTGACACGCCCTCTCGCTCCACCCAGAGCGGGAGATGTCATTGGATGATTTCTCACCCAAAAAAAAAAGCATACACATTACAGAACACAAATTGTGTCGAGGCGGGTTCGGATCGAAAATTGTAAGATTATCATTATTATATTACATTATACATAAAAAAATACGCACAAGATACGAACAGAAAGTTACATCATTCTTAGAACTTGACAGTGAAGTCCTTTTAAACCCGAAAGCATTTATCACCACCAAGTTACCGTGACGTAATTTGTTTCTTCTTCGCTCCATGCTCACACATTTGACTTCGTATCTCGTTACTCGTAACTCTGTACCATTCGACCTTTTTGTTACAACCGAGGTGTATTCACTTGCCTTTGTTTTCTCTCTGACAAAAGACGTACCTTTCAGAGGAAATCCAGCGTGTTATGTAAATTAGAAACAGTACTGAGATGACTGCTTTAGGGTAACGTGTGATATCGGTTGTGCATGTTCGTAATAATTATTAATTATGTTATTTAGACAAGTGTACTTTTTAACACGCTTTATTAGCTGGGTATGTATCTGTTTATCTATGTAACGGAATCTTTGAACGGGATTTACACCCACTTCAAAACGTCGGATTCAATTGAAACTTCGCACACTTATCAAAAAACCGATGAATAGCAATAGCTAAGTGACGTACCCGGGCCTGCGGACGGCGAGCAGTGGGTAGCTCGTCTTCCGATCAGCACCAGGCTCGTGAGTCGACGGCGCGTAGTGTTCCACGTGCGCCTCAAAGAGATTAGTGTCAGCCACCACTGACGGGGCCTATCGTTGCCGGTGCCTGCATGCCTAGGGGTAGCGGATAAATTCTGAAAATGAGTTACCGCAACCCTGGGCATTCAGGCAGGGAAGGAACAGGGGTAGATTTTAGTCAGTAAGAGTCTGACACGACCTCCCGCTCCACCCAGAGCGGGAGAAGTCATTGGATGATTTCCCAACCCACAAAAAAAAATATCTAAGTGACGTCATTCTAAATCAAATATGGCGGACTTCCAAAGATGGCGGACTGGTTATTTGGTTAAGCTTAGTGAGTAGTAGTAAAGCCTTCCTAATACTAACTTCGGCCAATGGCTTCGCCCGTGTGGAATTAGTACTTAATACTATAAATTATGACTTATGTGCTCTTTCAGACTATACTATATTTCTGTGTCAAATTGCATCCTGATGCGATCAGCCTTTCTGGCGTGATTAAGTAACAAACATCCATCGAATCTTTGGCATTTATAATATTCATAGGATTTCAAATGTTGTTAGTAGTGTAATTTGTAGGTTAACTTAAACTAGCTTTGTTACAGTACAGTTGGCCTACGCCAGCCTCTTCCATAATTCTTTATCTTTGCTTTTACTTATTAATCACTATGCTATTTAGACAAATTTACTATTGTTTTGGTGTAGCTTATTATTACTATATTCTTTTTTACGTAATTATAGCTCATATTGTTGTAAAAACACAATTTCAAATTACGTTAGGTGATGATACTTCACAGATGGGTACATATCTTAACAAAATAAAAACAAAAATTAATGATTTTCTAAGTTTGTAACATCAACTCGCTGGCCCATCTATAACAAGCGTAGGTAGGGTTAATTTAGTCTTTAGAATGATATAATTGTGTTAAAATAAACTTAACACTTAGTCTACGATTTAAACTTTCGCTATCGTTTGCGCGTGCCAAAATTAATTATTTCTCCGTCCATTGTCTGAATATATATCGCTATTTATTATAGAACACGCTTAAGCCTTATATTATATAAATTGGCATGATGTACCTAATTTATAAAAAGGTCAGACCGGATCGTAAATCCGTGAGTTTATCTACAATTGCTGCGTCAGTCCCTGGGGCTTCAATCATCCGCTCTTCTTTGTACGTCCTACAAAATAAATTAAATCTCGTAAAAGGCAAAGGTAATAAAAATATCATAACTCAGAAAATAGTAGCGTCATTCTTATTTTAACATGTCTACGCAGACGGCAGGCAGCGATCGTATGCTTTTTGCGGGGTAAAACCAGTACCTTTTTGAAGTGAAAACTTCTTTAGGCGCGTTGCGCATTTTTGAGATGGGAAAAAAACAATTGAACATCGACACCGACACCGACACCGACGTCGTCACCGACACCGCTATGCGTCGTAGAACTCGTAGCGGATCGCGTAGCGTATTGAAGTGAAAACTTCTTAAGGTGCGTTGGGTATTTTTGTTCAAGTTTTCACTTCTGTCGCACTTCCAGAGTGCCACTCTTTTTTTTTATTCTCTCACTCAGGATGGAGTGGGAGGGCGTGTCAGACTCTTATTAACTAAAACCCACCTATGTTCTTTCAGTTGCCTGTGCCATCAGGACCAGGCCCGAGAGTCGACGAGCGCCTCAAAGAGATGTCGGACGAGGCCCGTCAGGGCCGATGCCTACCTGAGGTCAAGGATAAATTCGATAAAGGGTTCCCGCAGCCCTTGGCAGTCAGGTAACTGAAGGAACAGTGGTGGGTTTTAGTCAGTAAAATCTGACACGCCTCTCCGCTCCACCCAGAAAGGGAGAAGTCATTGGATTATTTCCTATCAACACAAAAAAAGGGGCGGCAGTGAGGCTTTATCCGTGACCCGCGCAGGCATCGTCCTTAGCGGACCCCATCAGTTAAGTATACCTACCTATTTATTATCTACGTCTAAGCCATAACCTAACTTAAGTTTAATAATAACAATATTCCACAACTATCACACAACGCCATCTAGTCCCAAGCTAAGCAGAGCTTGTGTTATGGGTACTAGACAACTGATAAACATACTTATATATTGCTAAATACATACATATTATAGATAAATTACACCCAGACACAGTACAAATGATCGTGCTCATTACACAAACATTTGTCCTGGGTGGGAATCGAACCCACGACCTCCGGCATAGCAGTCAGGGTCACTAACCACTAGACCAACAGGCCAGTCAAGTTTAAAAAATATAAAACATTTTTACAAAAAAAACAACCGACTTCCAAAAAAAAAAACAAAAGATTAAAAAACAACGTTAATTTCGGAAGTTTGTGTTTGTATTTTATTTCTTCGTTATTTGACATCACCGACTTCCGAAATTAAAGTTATTTTTTAGTGTTTTATTGTTTCTGGAAGATGGTTATTTTTTTTGTAAATTAATTTAAACATAGTCGTATTTGGAGTACACCAAAACGTCATCTAGGTATATGTATTCTTCGTTTTTGTTCAGTTTTTGAAAAAGTGCTGATTCAATTTCGATTAAATGTATATGGAACCACCTCGGGAGTATAATCTATCGGATAAAAAAAGAATTTTGATAATCGGTCTTCAATTGACAGAGAAATCGGTGGACATACACAAAAAAAAAAAAACATACGTACAGTCGAACATAGACCCTCCTCCTTTTTCGAAATCGGTTAAAAAGAGTTTTTTTGTTGGAGCCGAGAAACTACAATGATAATTGTAGTTTGTATCAAATTATGTTTTTCAACAACATAAAAAAGTGGGTTTTTTTTTTTTGTGGGGTGGGAAATCATCCAATGACTTCCCACCCCACAAAAAAACCCCTCTGGAGGGAGCGGGAGGGCGTGTCAGACTCTTACTGACTAAAACCCACCCCTGTTCCTTCCTGCCCTGAGTGCCCAGGGGCGAGGTAACTGTTTCGAATTTATCCTCAACCCCCGGGCAGGCATCGGCCATGACGGGCCCCGTCTCTATTGCTGACAACTCTTTGAGGCGCGCGTTGTGAGATCATATTATGGGGTATCAAAATAAATAGTGCGATAGCCCACGACCATGTTCCATCGTTTTACGGCCAAAACCCTATAAAATCGTTAGACTAGATGAATCTGAACCCGACTAGGTGGGCAGTACCTGCCAAAAATGTCTCAGTTTTATGGGGGGCCATTTCTGCTATGTCAAAAAAAAATAAGCAGACGGTTTTATCACAATATATGTGATATCAAAAATGTACATAGGGTTCGTCATTTTATTAGGTTAAAAAGTTAGTTTTCAGAAATTTCACATGATGATTGTCACATGTGGACTGAGCGCATTTTCAAAAATGTCAAATCATTTAACCGACCTGTCTCATAGCAGCCTGGTTCATATTTTTTTAAATCTCTCGTATTGCTGCCCAGATTACCAAAAAATTGTTTTCAGACATTTTGAATGTTACTTAGACCTTCAAAAACGAAAAGAACGTTTCGGGATCACTCAGCAAATGCGCGGTGCTTGTTACACTTCTGTCCCTCGCTTCACAGCGCAAGCGTAGGCAGGTTGTTCTGACCAGTAGATGTATTCGCTAACTCAGTTGAAATCAAATTTATTGGGACTATGCAGTACATTGCTGCATTGCTCGGTGAACATTGATAATAATATTTTACGTAGTACATTTTTGTTTTCCTATACGTCAAAGCAGCAGTATACTGCCTACAATGTCAAATGAGTTAGCATTTACATCTGCAGTGTTGCCAACTGCTACCTTTACATACTAGACATTTAGCAAAAAGATGCTAGATTGTCAGATTTTTTTACTCAAAAAAGTTGCTAGAAGTAGCTAAATGCTATTTAACTATAAAAAATAACAAATAATTACCATCGTGTTTATTTTATTGTTAGATTGTAATCGTGTTAAACAAACAGAATAAGGAATTTATAGGCATTCAGTGTGTTTTAACAAATAGTTCATAATATGCCGTAATTTTGGCTCTTTTGTAGGCCGAACACGAATACACTACCTTATAGGTCCGTTGTAAAATTTTATCAGTTGAGCCAACATTAGGTTCCGTTTACGGGGACGCCGAGGCGTCGCGCGTCGGTGCGGCGTGGCGTCTCACTCGCTCTCATACAACGCCCATAGTTTGAATTTAGTGCGTTGTATGTGAGATTTAAAAAAAAAAAGTATTTTTCAAACGATTCTGTTGTCCAATTTATTAAAAAAGTCCTTCAATTTCAGTTCGATGGTTTCGGGTAAGTTCTTTATTAATCATTATCTGAGAATTTGAGAGTTGCAACTTATTCATTTGCTTCATAAACGTAAATACGCCGTAACACGGTGTTTTAATGATTACTGACTAAAGGAAACTTGTCTGATTAGTAAGGTGCTACACTCAATTTGTCTGATATATTTTTTTTTTCTACATCTAGGCAACTTTTTCATGATTTCCAACAGTTTTCAGACAGAATGCTATGATACCGATCGGCAATTTTTTTTAACACGTTCCAAATGGTTTCATCACCTAAGATGCTCACACTTTCTTCTGAAAAACGATTTATTCATATCAACTGACCAATGTTCACTTGAAAACAAGGCTTTCAGATGGTTTGCTAAGGGTTTTTTTGCCTCATTTTTTATTTTCTCGAATGGTCACCAGGGTACGTGTGACGCTACTGGTGTCTGAAAATTGTGTTTTTGGTTTCCAGAGTCTATCGTTCAACTACATTCTGAAAAATCAGACATAATGTTATGAAACACTTCAGTATTTTTTTTGATGTATTTGAAAATGCGGCCAGGTCAGGTGTGACTCGGAAAATTTCTGAAATTATTTTTTTGGAATCGGAATAATCAAATCTTTCGATGTTGTACGGTTTTGATCGTAAAACTTTGGTCATGGGCTCTCGTACTAAAAAGACTCCAAGAGGCGAATAGAAAAACTTTTTTCCAATAATAAACTTTTATTTTATTTCTTCGTTATTTGACACCGACTGCCGAAATTAAAGTTATTTTAAAATTTTTGGTGTATTTTCTTTTGAAGTGGGTTGTTTTTTTTTTTTTTTTTTGTAAAATAGGATTTTTATTTTTCACTTTTTAGTTGTTACACTCCAGAACTCAAAACCCCAATAACATAGAACGTACAAACGAATTTAAACGTACTCTTAATTGAAGGAAACCAAAACGTCATCTATGTATTCATATTTTTCGTTTTGGTTCTGTTTTTCAAAAAGCGCTGAAGTAATTTCACTAAAATTTATATGCGACCACCCTGGGAGTATATTATTTCAGGGATCAAAAAAGAATTTTGAATATCGGTCCAAAACTGACAGAGAAATCGGTGGACATACATAAAAAAATAAAACATACATACAGTCAAACATAGAACCTCCTCCTTTATCGAAGTCGGTTAAAAATATAACTCGCTAAAATGTAGAAAATAAAAATATTTTCGAATAACTCGACTGCAACAAAACAATTAAAAGTTCCAAACAAGTTACTTTACACAACAAGAACTAAAATAACTGCCACAAAATGTGTTTAATTTTTTAAATCATCGCGTATTTTCCTCGACACCGCTCGCAATAATTATTAATATTGAGGGTACCCAATATTGAATATAAGATTCCGGCTTTGAGATCCAACCAAAACTAATCACATCACCCTTGATGGATCGCCAAAACAAAACACCGTAATCCCAATACATTTTCGAAACAATAACTTCAACACATTGCATGTTCTATAAAAAATGATGGATGTGTTATAAAAATATAGGAAAGATAAAGTCGAAGGCTTACCGCTAATGCTAAGGTAACCCTCCTCGCCCCGTTACAGATCATAAATACCGGAGAATCCTGATAAGCTCTAGTAAAAGAAAGGCAAGTACCTACCCACGCGAAAGAGGAAAGTTACGGCTCCTCTAGGGCTGACAGATCAGGGAGTGAAAAACGCTTCGAAAATGGGTTGAAAATGGCAGGAAATGGCAGGGTTCGATAAGGTATTGTGATAACTATGGTTTTTGCCCAGGCAGATATTAAGAATTAGGTTTTATAATTTTAAGGTATTTGGCCAAATCAATGACCGGAACAAGTTATAATCCAACCAATACTTGTATTATAAATGCGAAATTGTTGATAGATATTTGTTACTCAATCACCAAAACGGCAGAACAGATCTGAATAAAATTTCTAGATCAGCACATAAGCATGGGCTGAGCCGCTGGTAGAAGCTGGAAATAATAAATGTATCGAGCTATTGTTACAATGATTACATTTGATTGAAATTAGCTTAGTGTCGGTGTTTAACTGTTACTAATGTTCATTTAGTCTTATAGTGGTCCCCGCACTAGGCAGCGCCTGTATCTTGGGTACCAGTGTTGATATACATATATATAGAGCTATTTTTCGTTGATAACAGAGTTTGTATAAAGCAAAATAATAATCTACGAGTAATAATTGATTAAAGTAGAAAGAAAGCGGCTCATGTATATTAATTCGATTAATTCGTAGACGATACGGTTGGCGCGATGGTTGAGCGTTCGACTGCTGCACTGCGTGTCGCGGGTTCGATCCCCGCACGGAACAAATATTTTGTATGACCTGCAGATAGTTGTCCGTTTATTAGACAAGAACATTTTTTACATCCATTTGTTAATCATAAACATACCAACACAAACCATCGCGGGTTTAACAGCGGTATGCCAGTCGCATCAACTCCTTACCACAACATACTTTTAAGTAAAACAGTAGGCATCAACAATCTAGAAATTATCCCTTCAGCACTCTTGAGCAGTTCTTTGCATTTATTGCATTACAGATGTCTGGAGGTAAATCAAATAAATATGTCCCGGGTCTGGGTGTCTTGTGTATGTGAAATTACAGGTTTGTGAACGCACCCACGATACAGGAATAATTCCTAGTGCGGTTTAAAATTTAAAAAAAATGTACGCAGTTTCCAGCTTTGTAGTTTTTTTTTCAGAGACTACGATACTAAAAAAACAACATCGAAAGTCCAAATTCAGAACCGTGTTTCAGCAAACCTACATGCTACAACAATTCTGATCTGCAAAATTCAGTACAATCATAATTTACATTCATAGACTTTTGCTTGTAAAATGTTCATCCTCTAGCGAATACATACTTTTTTTCTTATTTTCTGTGATATTTACTGAAATATCGTATTATTTAGATAAAATTTGCCTGCTGGCGACCCTGGGTCCTCTCGAATTCGATGTTGGCTTTGTTTGAAAGTTGATCGGTCCCTAATTTTCTTTGTCTGAAAGAAAAAACAACTAAGTTGCCTACATTTTAGACGGCCAGTGTCGTCTCTCATTTATTTAAAACAAAGTTAGTTTGGGACGCGTCTCCACTTGTTTAAAATTTTGTTTTTCAAATTGAAATTTTGATAACGAGAGAACTAAATAATTAGGGTTGCACGTTTTTCTGTCTAAATAAAATTCAAAGTCCTGACTGACTGACTGATGCATCAACGCACAGCCTAAACCGCTGATCCTAGAGACATGAAATTTGAAGGGTGTGTTCTTTGTAAAGAGAAGCCATCTACAAAGAAAGGGTTTTTCGAAATTCAACCCTTAAGGGATGGAAAAGGGGTTGAAACTTTATAACGCGGGAAGTACTATTTCCACGCGGGCGGATCCGCTGGCAGAAGCTAGTTACTAATAAATAATAAATAAATCATTTATTTATTTTGGACCAAACACTTTTGTACATTTACTTATACCCACCAAACTGCGTGACAGTTTGTCGTCGGGATTAGCGCTCATAAGCGTAACTTTTAGTAATATAACATTTTGAATTATTTATTAACCTACCTTGACTACCTTTTTGCTTATTTTGTATTCTACTAGTCCTACTTTCTACTATGTAGTCCTATCCTACCAATATTGTAAATGCGAAACTTAGGACGGATATTAGTTACTCAATCTCGCCAGAAAGGCTGAACACAATAAGCAATGACGGGCACATAGCGTAATAAACTGTCTTTAGGATAGTGTGGTCCGCTAAATGTCTCAACTTCTTGAAAATATAGATTAGTTTTCTAACCCGAGAAGTGACACCATCAACATGACATTTCCAATTTAATAGGCTATCAATTATGTACCCGAAGATATTTAGTGCTGACTGGTCTCGCTAACGGAGGGCACGAAAATTGTGGGTCGCGTGAGTTTGGAGAACAAACATGAGCTTTAAGAATAATAAATTGTATCCGAGTCAGGCATTGTAACTGCTTGTGAGGAAAAGGGTAAGAAAGAGTTTTTTTGAAAAACTATCGGTGAATAAATTATCATAAAGCGAGTTCATAACTGACGCCAAGGCATTCACAGCATGAATCTTTGCCTCAGTCCAGTTATCGCCAGGTACGAGTAAGGCCGTGTCATTATCATTACCTGCGAAGAGAACTGTCACGTGACTCACGTCCAGTAATGTCATTGCCATACATTTTGTATTTAGCGTCAGCGTGAACGCTAACAGAAAAGTTATTTGTCTGAAGAAACTGATTTGTTCAGCCGCTCTGGCGTGATTGAGTGATGGAATTTGGCACAGAGATATAGTTTGAATCACACTAATATTATAAAGGCGAAAGATTGTGAGTGTGTATGTTTGTTACTTCTTCACGCTCAAACAGCTGGACCGATTTGGATGAAATTTAGTATGTAGTTAGATTATACTCTAGATTAACACAGAGGCTACTTTTTACCAGCGCTGGGGCTCTGTCTTGCATAGGGTCATAGTACTTAAGCTGAGCGATGGCCGTTTTGCGTGGATATGACGCATTTTTTCCCCCAGTTTTTCTTTTTTTTTTGTGTTTCTCTGTTTTTTGCGTCATGTTTACCATAAATAAACGTATTTTCTTTCTTTCTTTTTTTTAATGTAATTTATAATGGCGGTAGTACGAACTCACGCGAGCGTAGCCACTGACAGTAGCAACAAATAATATTCGTCTCAATAATTTTACCTGAGAAATACTCCTATCAAAATATTTTTACCCAAAGTCACCCCAGACTGTGTCTCATCAGTTATCCAATAATGAAAAAAATAAACGCAAGCGAAAGATGTATCGAAATTTTACCGCATGACAAGTCCTTGTCTACTAACTTATTTCGTAAAAATATTTATTTCTCACTGCCTTGGGTATCTAAAAATGTAGACAGGTTTTGTATGGAGGACGAAAAATGTTCTTCAAATAATCTCCACTGAAAACGTAGTGTTCAACATCGTGTGTAATTTTTCATATGTTACGCTTGTGTGATCATGTTTAAAAGTGAGAAATTTTAATATCGAGGTTTGTGTCTATGCTTTAGTCATTTAAATAGACGCTCCATTTAGCAATTTATATTATTTACGTTTTATACACACAGAAATAATTTGAGAGAAAAAATGTTGTTACTTTGTTTGGGTATTATTTGGGTACTTTCATAATGAGAAAGAGATTTTATCTGTTAACCTTTCATGTTGTAGGTATATACAATATTCAGATGAAAATTCGATCGAGAGACGATTAGAAAATTAGGAAATGTCGATTCCCCATAGAAATCCAATTAAATCTGTTAATATGTGGGCGTCCCAGCAAAAAGAGTCCAGTTCTCAGCATTGAGTGTTTCCGAGATATACGCAGTTTTGTTGTTGGGTGAAAAATTGCATTTCGCGATTTTAGTTGATCATTAATTAATTCTTTCAATTACCTACTATTTCATACAGTATAATTTAATGACTTTAATGATATTTCATAATACCAGATTTTTTGGTTATTTTCCGTTTTTTTTTTTACACTTAACCGACGCAAAAAAAAGGAGGAGGTTCTGAATTCGACCGTATAAATATTTTTTTATGTTTGTCCAGGTCGCACTCCGTTATCTATGAGCCGATTGATAATTTTATGTTATTAGATAGGGTATACCTCAAGGGTAGTCCCATATCATGGCAGTCAGGATCTGTTGATGGGATCCTGATAAAATTGAGAGAAACCCTCGAAAAATGTAGGCATGAATATTGTTTCTATTTACTTTTCATAACTTAATCAGCTATTTGCGTTCAGGAATCATCACATCATAAAACTGAGCTGATGATGAAAACAATTAGACGTTAGATATAAAAAGATAATGCGAGCCACAAATAATCATAAAATGAAAACAAAAGAAAAACATAAACTGACGAAAAAGAACTTAAAAGCACAAAATAAATAAACCTTTTAAGTCTTGTGTATTGAGCTTATTTACATAAACTATCTATCAGGTGTAAAAAGACAGTTTCCGAAGCCTGAAGCCACATATTCTAGTCATTATTTGGATATTTTTTTTTCCACTAGACCATACCTGGGAATCCACTGGTTCTGGAGATATTGAAGGTCAAAGTCGCAATTTTTTGTTTTTACTTTTTTTGTAAAATTAATTCCAAGTGTTATTACTCTGTCCGGGGGTTGAGGATAAATTCGAAACAGAGTTACCTCGCCCCTGGGCGCTCGAGGCAGGAAGGAACAGGGGTGGGTTTTAGTCAGTAAGAGTCTGACACGTCCTCCCGTTTCACCCAGAGCGGGAGAAGTCATAGGATGATTTCCCGCACCAAAAAAAAAAAACTAAACTTTTTTCCAAAAAAACATTACCTGAATTTTCGATATTTTTTTTCAAAATTACGCATTTGCAGTTATAAAAACGCAATGAATATCAAACGTATCCGACAAGTACCTACGTGGCTTAGAGCGAAGGGGCGGGGCTTAGCTCCACTAGCCTGGGTTCGCGTTACATTGCGCGCAAAAAAGTATTTTTTTTTCATACCTAAAAATAAAAGTCGTTTCCCAGCAATAATTTTTGCGCAAAGCTACTTTACTAGACGTACAGTATGCGTAATTGATGGCTATGTGATGTGTCTTTTTACATCCTGTATAAAGTAATTTTGAGTCGACGCCAAATAATAAAATTATTAATTACCTACGTAGAGCCTTCTCCATAGGTACTTATAATTTGATGATTAATCAGTTTGTTGTCTGGCGCCGACTCAAAATTAGTTTATATGAAATTTTAAATTTAATGTAAATAAGCTCAATACACAAGACTAGGTTTATTTATTTTGTGCTTTTAAGTTCTTCTTCGTCGTTTTTTTTTGTTAAAAATGAACTGTCCCAATTTCTAATGTATGTCAATAAAAAAAATTGGACCAGTTTTTGAATATTTTTAATACTCATTATCTATTGACTACTCTAGATACCAAATCAAGTTTTAACCTAATACCCCACTACTGGACATAAAGGTTCCAGTAGTGGGGTATTAGGCTTGGACACCCACAAATTTCTATATTTTACGTTGTCCCACACTAGGAGTTTACGTTGCCCCACACTAGGAATTACTCCTGTATCGTGGGTGCGTTCACAAACATGTATACTCACATACACAAGACACCCAGACCCGGAACAACTATCTGTAGGTCATACAAATCGCAGCGCAGCAGCCGAACGCTCAACCACTGCGCCAACCGTGTCGTCAAATCGATATTATATATGTCATCAAAAAACGTAAACAAAAATCGTGTTGAAATTCGGAAAAAGCTGCCTCAAATCAAAGGATTAGTTAATCTGCCTTCAACGCTTATCCCAATCCTTTTAAGAATCCCATAAAAGGCGTAACCAAGGAAATCTTTGAATAACGTTTTTCCTGTTACGTAGTAAAGAATAACTTGGAACGCTGTCTTTGTAAATAAATAAGCATGATATGGCAGATTCTTGTCGTCTAAAAGTTGGTTTAAAAATAATACTTTTATGAGTTACTAACTTGGTTTGAAGCGTTTGTTGTATAATTGGCATACTAGCTTTTGCCAACGCCTTTGCCCGCGTGGAATACGAACTTCTCCATTATAAAATTACAGCCTATGTGCTAGTCCAGGCTATATTCTTTCTCTGTGCCAAATTCCATCACTCAATCAGAACTATGTGCGTGTTAGTGGTACTGTTACTATATGTTTCTGATTTATAAAAAAAAATAATGTAAAGTTTCATCAACATCCGTTCTGAAGTTTTTGCGTGAAATTGTAACTCAACAACAACAGAGTCGCCCTCACGCCCTCAGCAGCAGCCGCCGCAGGATATGCTAGGGGCTTCCGGCGCCGCGACACGATCTCCGGCCACCGTAGACCCGGGCCTACGGACGGCGAGTAGTGGGTAACTCGCCGTCCGATCAGCACCAGGCCCGAGAGTCGACGGCACGTAGTTTCCACGCGCGCCTCAAAGAGTTGTCAGCAAACACGACGGGGCCCGTCGTGGCCGATGCTTGCCCGGGGGTTGAGGATAAATTCGAAAGAGTTACCTCACCCCTGGGCATTCAGGGCAGGGAGGAACAGGGGTGGGTTTTAGTCAATAAGAGTCTGACAAGCCCTTTCGCTCCACTCAAGAGCGGAAGAAGTCATTGGATGACTTCCCACCCCCAAAAAAAAAAAAACCCGTCCTCACAGACTTTCACATTTATAATATTAGAAGAATTAAAAAAATACTTACATCATTCGTTGATAAAATTACGAGATACTATAAAGACTTATCATTGGTATTTTGTCACGGCAGGTATGCATTTCATCGGTTTCAGGGGTGCTGGTTTTTTACCGATTCGCACCCCAAAAGTGACCCTCATGTTCCAAATCCATTTATTTTCGTCACACCTCCACATTTGAGTCACAGATATTCATGTATCTACCGAATTTCAACTTAATCAGTCCAGTAGATTCGGAGAATATTGACTGTGACAGACGGACAGACAGTCACGAGTGATCCTCACGAGGGTTCCGTTTATCATTCGGACTTTCGGAACCCTAAAAATTATCAAATTCTGTCAAACAGAGACCAGTGTGCCCAATTAAATGATGTTTAGTTTACATTAGGCAAACTAATTGTTTCCGCTCAATGCACATCACGAACACTGACCAAACTCAACACATACTGAACCAACACCATAAACATAATTGAATAACGCATTAGATTCGCAAACAATTGCTTGTTTATTAATGCCTATTGCCCTTAATCAATAGCTGTCAAACGCTTTACCTCAACCTAAACCAGGGATGGCCAACCTATGAGGCATATCGGACGATAGCATGTGCTGAAAACTTTGGACACAGAAACAAAATTCAATAACTGTTGTGTGTGTGTTTGTGTCTATAATTATGATAGCACGATGCGATGTTGGTCATTATTAATAATACTTTAAAGCAAATCAAGTGTCCTGACTTGGCTTGCGATGTTGTCGACATGTGGGATGTGGACTCAATGATCATTGTAACGCCAATGGCTTAAATAATAGCCACGAGCCTCGACTAACACCACTTTTTAAATTCTTTTTTTTTTATTTATTTGTTTATTTTTTTTTATGCACAAATAGAAATTACTGTACAAAGGCGGACTTAATGCTTAAGGCAGTTTCTACCAGTCGACTTAAAATAAAGTTTATTTTTTATTTTTTTTATAATTTTTTTTTAATAAAGAATTGTTTAAAAAGGTTGGGTAATTGTAACTGTAGTTATGCTGTTGTCCTTTTTTTGTTTTTGTTTTGGAGCGTGGTAAATCATCCAATGACTTCTCCCGCTCTGGGTGCAGCGGGAGGGCGTGTCAGACTCTTACTGACTAAAACCCACCCCTTTTCCGTCCCTGCCTGAGAGCCCAGGGGTGCGGTAACTCATTTTCAGAATTTATCCGCGCCACGATTGGCCCCGTCAGTGGTGGCTGACACTAATCTCTTTGAGGCGCGCGTGGAACACTACGCGCCGTCGACTCATGGGCCTGGTGCAGATCGGACGGCGAGCTACCCACTGCTTACCGTCCACAGGCCCGGGTCTACGGTGGCCGGAGATCGTCTCGCGAAGTCCTACGCCCAGTACGCCCAGTACCTCTCCTGCGGTGGTAGCGGCCGGAGCCGTGAGGGACACTCCGTTGAGCTTCCCTTACGCGTCCTGCCTCCGCCTTCGCGAGCATTACTGCTTCGCAGAAGGCGGAGACTACCTCCCATTTCCTCTCGCACCGTACCATGGCCTGAACCAGAGCCGGGCGCGATAGGTCGCCGCCACCTATCGCATCCACGAGGACACGGCGGTGCTCCGCCCAAGCGGGGCAGACCTCCACCGTGTTCTCCACCGTGTCCTCTGGGTGATCTGCGCAGTGGTAACACCCGGGCGTTTCCTCCCGCATGCTGTTGTGCTGTGTTACATTTAATTCAGTATCTATTATTTTATTTGCCCTCGTCCGTGCGTCACTGCGGGGTACCAACTGAAAACCAGCGCTGGGTGTCGAACGCCCAGCAAATGCTGAGATGCTAACCCTTTCGGTATGGGCACGCTCAGAACAATTTTATTGTATCTTTGTGTACCTACTATTTTTTTCTTTACCTTTTGTTTGTTGCTGTTGTGTTGTGTCTGTGTCGAATAAATGTTTATTCTATTCTATTCTATGATAGGAATCACCCCTAATAACGTACGACTTTTCATATATTGTTATGTCTATTTTTAACACACTTTTATTAGCTTAACCTGTAACTAAAATAGTTAGATAAAAAAATCTTAGAAATTAAATATGACTAATTTTCCGGTTTTCCGATTAAGCAAAAATGTTGCATACATGTTTAGTTTCGATGATAATGCATGGTGAGCTAACTTACATCGTTCTAAATTTAATATGGCGGACTCCCAAAGATGGCGGACTAGTTATTTTTTATGTAATCCCATGATATGGGTCTCAAATGAAATATTTTGCTGAGAAGATTATAACAAAAAGTGTGACGTAACTCAAAAGTGTGTTTTTAAAATTTTTGGAACAAAAATATTATTTTCCAGAGTTTGGCAACCCAACATGGTCCATTTAAAATGTCACCTAGATGTAAAAGGTTTGTCATCTCTGCTTTAACCCGTCCGCTGCGAAAATATGACCGGCACTCCGAACGCTTTGTGGTACGTCAATATATTTGTGTAACAAACGACATAGTAATATCGACCCTTCTCAATATGTGGCAGACCAAAGGATTGGACGGAATATACATACATGAAGTGTTTTGGCGTTGGCATTTCTTAAGGTTTGGGTTTTGAAGGAGTGTTGGGGTTATATTAGGAGGCTGCCTCATGGTTGATTGGTGAGGGTTTGATAAAGTAAATTGGTATTTAATAGCACCTTGTAAGATGAGACTACTGACACGGATTACAGAAGAATCATCAATCTACTTTGAACTCTGGATAGTAGATGACCGTTACAAAAATGTTTAGCACATTAGAGCAGAAAAGTCGCAAAGCCGAGCCACTTAGAAAATCTGTATTGCAAACACTTTTTCAAACAAAAGCTTGGACTGAAGAAAAACATCTTATTTTTACACAAATTATAATCGCAGGATTATTTGGGATTAGCGCTCAATTTTGACGGAGGCGTCAATCTTAAAAGCCTTCTTTTTCTCGTCTGAACGTATTTGTTAAGAAAAACTTTTTTCTTTTAGAGGTTTTGTTTTTGACTGGCGTTGGGCTGATGTTTTGTTTATTTACCGTGAGTGAGAGATTTTTTTATAATTTAATGATTGAATAAAAAACATTGGTTTTTGGTGATAATTTGAGGAAAGGTTGGAAAGGGATGCTAATCTTGGTAATAAATGAAATAGCTTTCTGACGAAATCAAATTATGGTTTGGATCTTTAACATTTTCTGTTATAGACAATCTTTTAAAAGAAAAATAAAGCTGGACGATGTACTCGTAAGATTTATCTCAATCTCCTCCAATCTTTGCTTTTACTAACCTCATCAAATGAGGAATGTGGTCATTCCAACTATATGAGACATTGGTGAGTAGGTTCCCGAAAAAACGAAAATTGTTTAATTCTCCGGAGGTTTTCCTACAAATCAAGATTTGTCGGGACAAAACAATTTCGCTAGAACTAGTTTTCGCCTACGGCTCTGGCCACATGTAAGAAAATTAACCTTTGAGTTATTGTTGATATCGCTTGATGGAAGTTTCAGCCAATTATTTTTGTCTATCATGGACCGAGTAGGCTTTTATATGTCCATTTTTTTTTTCATTGGGTTTTTGAAAACTTTGGTCATATAAACCTTATTTTCAGAGAGCATAGGTTGGCAATACAAATCGAACATCGACATAATCGCTAACTAGCAGTAAACCAGTTAGCGATTATTTTGATATTCGTTTTTAACAATCTAATCATGTATTGAATCAAAAGGTAGGTGAACTTAGTGTATACTTTCCTGAAAATATTGCACCTACAAAGATTCATCAGTCAAATTTTTACTTCTGTCAACATTGCCCAAATTAATTTTGTTAAACCATCATTTAAACTCCATATTGTTAGCTTCCAGCCCAACAATGGCTTTGTTATAATTTTCACGCACGACCCACTGAACCAGTTCTTTATTATCTCGAAATTTTAACTCAAACCACTGAACAGGTCAATACAGAAGGTTCTCTTCATTCAAAGAGATGAAACGCTCGCACAGATAGACAGTATGCACTTACGTTCGCACTGACAAGTAGCTTATTTAGCGTCTTGTCCCTTTGTGTAGTCTGGCGTACTTGCGAAGTGAAACGAACGATCTTAAAATGTGCACAACCGGCCGCACTGGACGCTTGGTGCTTATTCATGAGGTACTCTATGGTATTAAATATCAGGCTGGTGGCCGACACATCACGTGCAAAGTGTGTATCTTGTGTACAGTTGGAACAGGTTTGTATTCGATCCAGCTTAGCTCTTTGAGGAAGGCCAGCAGCGCCCCGATATTACTGACTATCTCACGGAGGTAACCTGGGTTTCCGAAGTATTTTGCTTTGAGTCTGGTGACCACTGGGCAGCTTAGTAGCAGATTAGCTGTCTCGTCCTTCTCCATGAGTTGTTTTATTAGTATGGCCAGTTACGTCTATTTATGTATCTTTACAGCGAGTGCAAGCGCACTTGCGATTGGCATTTGTTTGAGATTTACGTTCTTACGTTGTATGTGTGCATGCAACTGTCTTCGCTCGTAGTTTAAATCTGGGGCTTCTGTATCTATTCGTCAGGTGATAGTACATCGTATATCAGATAAGAAAGTTTTCTGTCCAACATTACTAAAATTGCCTTGTCTGACAAAGATTGATTGTGATTTATGATCGCCCGCATTCCTTTAATTAACTCCCACCTGCACTTCGAAAATAATAGTTTTTATGCAAGGATTGAGTAATGATGTTTTATAGATCATCAAGTCTAATAGTTTAGCCTTTTATTATGGATTCGTTTAGTGCGTTAATAGTGTTTGCGTTTGATGTTTTCGTTATAAATTTATTTTGTTTGCTGTTAATACTCGTATTTGCGTTGCGTTTATTTTGCGAATTTTCATTTTGAAGTTACCAGCGGGTAGTGTGGTACTTGCTATAATAATATTTTGTGCAGTGATATTTGATGTTACTTTTATGTATTTAAAATAATGTTGTTGTTATATTATTATTTGGCAAAATGTTGCTCCACTTAAACTAACTTTGGTGTTGGCACACCAGTAGATTCTTTTGCAGATATGATTTAAGATTCTCTCTTTTTCTAGAAATAGTTACTTTCGTTATTTATTTTTTGCAAATAGTGCTAATAAAATGACCTCCACTACTTTGACTTTAGGTTTTCACTGGCTAGGTTATTGACTAGCTCAACTTTTATTAATACGTCATGAGATTCTGCATGCTACAAAAAATACAGGTTCTATTTGTAGATATAGTGTTTACAAGTACGAGCTTGCATTGCTTCTATAATTTTAAAAAATCTCACCACCTCCTTCTACAATAAAATTATCACCTTAGGTTACGTACAGTGAGGCCGCAAAAGTCCATAAGAACGATAAAGATTACATTGCTACGAACCGAGCGAGCACGATACTTCCGTGCGTACATACGTACATGTGTGCGCGTGTATTCAATGAGTATCCACATTCCACAGATAACACACACTAAGGAACTATCGTCGCACTGAGCTTAACAACGCATTATTATTTTTCTGTGCCATTGAATACGCATCACACAGTCACAGAGGCAACTTGTTCTTACCATTACATTGATAAAATTCGCGCAAATATGTCATGTGCTGGTAGCCGTATGAACTAAGTGTTGGATTCGCAAATAACGTAGCCCGAGTTCAAATCATGGTCGGTCCGTTGCGGTTATTTCTTACTTTGAAAATTCCCAATCTATATTAATATAGTTGTTATTTATATTTCTATGAAAAATACTATTGTATTTTTTGCACTAAATAGTTGCAAATTACGAATATGATCTATTAACCACAAGAAGAATCACATTCGTAATTTGCAATTATTTAGTTGTTACATCTTTTCGATGTTGTAAGGTGAAAATAAAAAGACGTGTTTAATAAAAATGTTTATTCTTTATATTTACAAATTAAACATTTATGAGAATTTTGACGTCGAATTGTTACGAGTAACTAGACAAAAAAGTTACGAGTATCTACAAGATAACTTTTTCGTCTACCATTCATAATATGAATAACGTAACAATGAAAGGATATTAAAATTTTAATAAAATAAAATATAATTGTTTATATCCAGTTATTTATTGAAAAGTGATATATGATTTAGACTTTGTAAACATTTTATTTTTATGTAACGTCACAATGAATGTATTGAGGTCATAGCTTAATTGTTCATTTTCTTGACGAAAAGAAGATTGAAACTAAACCTCAATTTCTGTTAAAAGAACTTTAGTTCTCACAAGATAATCGTCAATTAGATGAGAAAAATAAATTGAACTATTATGTTAGAACAGTGCGGGTAGAAAAATAAAAAACAAAATAGAATCATGATTATTGTCAACAAAATTGATAGCGAGTTCACTGCAAGATAAGGCGGTGGCACAAGTTAAAAGATATAGCTGTTCTAAACGAAAGTAAATACAATATAATACAGTGTTTGTTAACGAATAATCACGGATATGTTAAAATAAAATGGCCTACTAAACATTTAGTTACACCGACTGATTTTACTAAAACTTAATAAGTTACAAAAAGTCAACAATTGCGTGGGATATGAACTTGCGGCACACTGATTTGCACTTCAATCTGTGTGCTCTATACCACTGGGCCATCTTGACTTATGCCAAGTTGATGAAATTGTGAATTTCTATCATTTGTTGGCGAAAACTTGAAAATAGAAGGTCGTAAGTCAAACTAAACGTCAAACTAATACGTTGTGAGAATTCTTATCGACTTCTGCTGGTGACTGTACAACCACGCAGGCCTGCGGACGGCGAGTAATGGGTAGCTCGCCGTCCGATTAGCACCAGAGAAAGAAAGAGATGTCAGCCACCACTGACGCGGCTCATCATGGCCGATGCCGATGCCTGCATGCCAAAGGGTCGCGGATAAATTCGTAACAGAGTTACCGCGCCCCTGGGCACTCAGGCAAGGAAGAACTTATAGGATGTTTTCCCAGACCCAAACAAAAAAATGGTTACGTACATCCTTTAAAAGCCAGGTCAATAAACTCAACTCAGTATTTAACCCGTTAGCGCCCGCGCGCGCGAAACTCGCACATACCCGCGCTATTTTCCCGCCATTGACATGTTTATGACTTTGTTTACATAAAACGGTTCGCTGACGCTACTATTGGTGCTAGGCACTTGAAGTTATTTTTATTGGGTTGTTGAATAAACAGACCTTATCATAAAATGTAAACACGACACACGTCACTTGTGTTACGAGAGTTGAATTCTAATCAAATGCTGTTATCAACGATTTGGCGGGAATAGTATTTGTTCACGTATTAGGTTCATTTCTAATAAAACCACTGTATCAATTTACACGAAATGTTGCATGTTATACTATGAATATACAAGTAGATTAATAACAATGTTTTTTTTTGTAGAGTCCGATATAATATTTTGTTATGGATGAGGATTTATTCCGACGTCATAAACTCTTTTTATAGACATATACTCTATGTACTCTTTAAAAGCTGTCATGTCACTTTGTCAACATGAATGGTAACTAGAATAGAAAATAGCAAATATATTATACGTGTTTTACAAAACCAAATCTTTAATTCACACCTCAACAGGTTATGGGCCCAGGTGCGTATAAAAAAAACGACCTTAATGTGCTACAGTGAATTAAAGTATGGGTAGGCAGCAATAAATATTTTTTCGTGAATCGAAAACAAACTTTGAAGAAACTTACGTCATGGCTGCGACAATAAAAAATAATCCACTCACTGGAGAAAATTATGATACGTGGAAAATTCATATGCGTGCAATTCTGAAGAAGAACGACTTGTGGGAATATGTATCCGGGATACTGCCACGACCGCCTCACTCCGATCCAAAATATTCTGAATGGATCAAAATGGATGGAAAAGCTGAATCGGACATTTTGTTAGCTATCAGTCCAAGTGAATTGAGTTCTCTGGATGGCTTAGAAAGCTCAAAAGCTATATGGGACAAATTGATGTCGATGTACCAGTCAAGTGGACCTGCGAGAAAAGCCTCATTGTTAAAGAAGCTTGTATTAACACGTATGCAGGAAGAAGATGACCCGCGGAAGCACATCTCTGATTTCATCGATGCTGTGAAAAAGTTGAAGGAAATTGGTTTGGTAGTATTAGAAGAACTTCTGGCCATTTTACTGCTTTACAGTTTGCCTGACTCCTTTGCTATGTTCCGAACGGCAATGGAATCGCGAGACGATCTACCTACAACAGAATTGTTGAAAGTAAAGATTCTCGAAGACTATGAAGGTCGCAAATCTCAAGTAGTGGACCAGGGAGCTATGCTTGTCAGACGTACCAAAACAAATGCCAATCAGATAAAAAAATCAAATGACGATCAAGGCCATACAAGGACGATTGAATGTTATCGTTGTGGTCGTCGTGGGCATTTTGCAAGAGAGTGTAGAGTGAAGGACATAAATAAAGGAAAACATAGTGTGCAAAACCTGGATCGATCAGAACGTAATAATGATCATGTACAAACGTCGACGATGTTGATGTCGTTGAGCACCACTGAAGAAGTGATGTTAAATGCACATAGTAAAAATATATGGTGCATTGATAGTGGTTGCACGGGACACATGTGCAACAAAAGGAGTATGATTAAGGAATTCAAAGAAATGGATTCTGAGCTGAATTTAGCTAATAATGGGAAAACTAAAATAAGTGGTACCGGAAAAGTTAATATTTCAGTAGATACAGGCAGTGAAATTCGAAAAGTAAGCATTGAAAAGGTGTTCTATGTATCGAATCTGCGAAAAAACTTACTTTCAGTATCAAAAATAACTGATTATGGATATGAAGTTCATTTCAGGAAGAAGGATGCTGTTGTTATAAAAGACAATAAGGTGCATATGCGTGCGGATCGCATAGGAAATTTATACCACGTACGTATGAGTCAAAATAATGTTAATAATGCTGAAGTCAAGAAACTCATAGACATATGGCATGAACGTCTGGGACATTTAAACGAACGTGACTTAAAGGCTATGGCGAAAAGCGGTCCTGTTCACGGAATGGAACTGGATGGTGAAAACATGTCGGAGTGTGCGACATGCAGTAGCGAGAAGCAGACCTGCAAACCATTTCCAAAGGGTAACACAGATCGTACCAGCGATTTATTGGAAATAGTACATACGGATGTATGTGGCCCCATGAGACATGAATCATTTTCAGGAAAGAGATATTTTGTCACGTTCATAGACGATAAGTCTCGATGGTGTGAAGTTTATTTTGTACGTAATAAAAATGACGTGCTAAATGTTTTTAAAAACTATAAAGTTGAGGTGGAAAACCTCACTGGGAAGAAGATTAAGTCTTTACAATCAGATAATGGGCGAGAATACATAAACAAAGACTTTGAAGACTCTCTGAAAAAGAATGGTACTATTAGAAGGTTGTCGGTTCCATATACACCGCAAAAGAACGGGGTAGCGGAGAGGAAAAACAGGACGTTAACCGAAATGGCACATTGCATGATGCGACAAGCCGGAAGCCCTTCTATATTTTGGGCAGAAGCAGTTATCACTGCGAATTACATTCGGAATCGATGTCCAACTGTGGCTTTGAAGGGTGAGATACCGTTCACTGTATGGAAAGGAAAGAAGCCTACTGTGATATACATGCAAGTTTTTGGATCGAAGGTGTATTATAAAAACAAGGGCGCGAATAAAGTCAAAGGGAAATTTGACTCGGTTTCCGAAGAAGGTATTTTCTTAGGATATGACATGCAATCAAAAGCATATCGGATACAAAATCCAAAGACAAGAAAAATAGTTGTGACAGGCGTGAAGAATATAAAGACGTGCTTATTGAAGAAGAAGGTATTGATGACAAAAATGTGACAGTTCAGTTAAATACGCCTAAAGTCAATCGTGAAGATAGAGAAGATCACAGAGCTCCTCTGAGTGATTCAAGTGGAACATCACTCGAAAGAGTCGAAAGTGAACGAGAACCTGATGAAAATGAACATATTCAGCGAAAAGATTTAGTCCCTTCAGTTAAAAGAGGAAGGGGAAGACCAAGATTGGTTCGAACAGGCTCAGTGGGAAGACCACGTAAAGTATACACACCAGCCAATGATGGTGCTGACAGTGAAACTGACTCGGAGTATGAAGATACGAATGATCAGTTGATAGCGGGAATAGCAACTGTTGACCCAATGACATGGAGTGAAGTTGAAAAGACTAATGACGTAAACGCAAGGCGCAGTGCCTTAGAAGATGAGCATTTGGCACAGATTAAGAATGGCACGCGGGAAATTGTACCGCGGCCATCTAAACGAAAAGTAAAATGCCAGCAGATGTTTTGACCAAAGGTTTGAGCGGGACGAAACATCACGAATGTTTGCGTAGACTAGGCATGATGACATGATTGTGAAAATGAAGAGTGTAAGAAGCTTATGACTTCGAGGGGAGGTGTTATGGATGAGGATTTATTCCGACGTCATAAACTCTTTTTATAGACATATACTCTATGTACTCTTTAAAAGCTGTCATGTCACTTTGTCAACATGAATGGTAACTAAGCGAGAAAATAGCCAAATATATTATACGTGTTTTACAAAACCAAATCTTTAATTCACACCTCAACATATTTTCCTATTATTCATTCTCAAACTTCATATCACGAAAACCAAACCAAGTAACGGCTTTTTCATATTACGTTACTGCGTTTGCGTTGCGTTTTGTGATGCGTTTTTTTCTAATATTATGTAATAACTACCTAACAATAAATAAATACCTTCACACTGTGTTCAAACACACAGAAAGTCACATCATTCACCCTCACAATACCAATGTAAACAAAACCGTTTGACCTTGACAAGAAATGTCATAACGTAATCATTTTTCAAAATATTTATCTAAAACGATGTTATAATGACGTAATAACAACATAGTAATGAATATATAAACACAACATATTACATAAACAAACACGAAACTAATTAAAACACACAATTATCAACAAATTTCGTCCGCCGTTGTCAAACATAAACATGCAAATAAAAACATTTTTTTGAATTTTTCAAAACAGTATTTCGCTATGGAAATGTTTGGAAAAGTACGATACTATCACGCTCCGAGTGTGTAAAAATTTCCACAGGAATATGACGTTTCGTTATGTAATCATAGAGGTTGAAAGAACGCGTGCCACCCGCGGCCCGAAAGGGCTTTACGGGAAGTGGTCCGTATTCCGTGTTCGCGGTCCGAAAGGGCCTTACGGTAGCTGACGGGTACTGCGCTGTATAAAAGACGGTGGGGTGTATGGGGGCACATTTACTATCTCAGTGCCCCAAGTCAACCTCACCTGCTCGTGGTGCACCCTGCTGAACAACAAACGAGGCTCTGACAACCGATTAATGGCGGTATACCCATTATATATAAATACTTCGCAGACTGGTGACGGGCAGCAGCGTTACTCGTGCGAGAAGCTGCGATCTGCGATTGCCAACCCGCATGCCCAGTGTGGCGATTATGGGCAAACCCTCCAAATGGCAAGTCATAATCAACCACGGTCCCCAGTTCCCGGCCGTCTTGCTAGTCCTAATTTTGGCGGCGGTCACGGCAACGGCAAGATAGGGGGTGCGAAGAATCCCCGGGTTACGAAGGGCCGCCAAACCCAACTGACCTTGGCAACGTATAACGGACGCACACTACGGCTCGACGCACACCTAGCGCAGCTAGAAGAAGAATTCGGAAGAATAAGGTGGCACATTCTTGGTTTGAGTGAAGTCCGAAGAGAGGGGGAGGACACAATAACCCTTGAATCGGGCCACCTTTTATATTTTCGAAAGGGAGACCAGCTATCTCAAGGCGGAGTCGGGTTCCTGGTAAATAAATCCCTTGGTGATAACGTTGTGGAAGTCTCCAGTGTCTCGAACAGGGTAGCGTACCTCGTTGTGAAATTAACCGAGAGGTATAGCCTCAAGGTTATTCAGGTTTACGCACCGACCTCGTCACACTCGGATGACGAAGTGGAGTTAATGTTCGAGGACATCTCCAGGACCTTGTATTGTACTACAATGGCCCACTACAGCATTCTCATTGGGGATTTTAACGTTTAAGTGGGAGTACAAAATTGCAGTGAATCGGTAGTAGGATCCTACGGGTTTGGCAACAGAAATCATAGGGGGAAAATGCTTGTCAACTTCCTTGAGAAGGAGGGGCTTTCCTTGATGAACTCCTTCTTTAAGAAACAGCCGCAAAGGAAGTGGACGTGGCGAAGCCCCGATACTATGACGAAAAATGAGATAGATTTCATCATAACAGATAAAAAGTATATATTCAGAGATGTCTCAGTAATCAACAGGTTCAACACCGGTAGTGATCACAGACTTGTCCGAGGCTCTCTGAATATCAACTTCAAGCTTGACCGGACTCGTTTGATGAAGTCTAGGCTGCGTCCAAACATGCTGCAAACATTATTGGGATCTGAAGCGTTCCAGTCAGACCTGGAGAACCCATTTGCTGCCGTGGAAACCACAATTGACGTTAACCGGGCGCTTGACCAAATGGTGGAAATCCTCAGGGAGGAAGGTATGCGATTATGCAAAATGCGGCGTTCGGGAAAGAGGTAGAAACTTTCAGAAGAGTCTCTGGAGCTTATGATAGAGCGACGTGAAAACCCACCTGTCACTTCGACAGAACAACGGGCACTCAACAGAAATATTAGGACACTGGTTCGGCGCGACCTCCGACGCTCCAATACACGCTCTATAGAAAAAGCGATTGAGCAAAACCGGGGGTCAAAAGTGTTCGTCCAGTCACATGAGAGGAGCCATCTGACGAATTTGACCAAATCCAATGGGGATATCGTCGCTTCGTAGCCGGAGATCCTTTCGGAAGTCAAAAACTTCTACGGCAAAAATGAGGATTCCAGAGCAACCTTAACCCGCCACTTCACAGAAGACCTGCCAGAAATCAGCCAAGACGCAATCGAAGCGGCTCTTAAACAGCTTAAAAATGGAAAAGCCCCTGGTGAGGACGGGATTACGATCAAACTCCTGAAAGCGGGAGGAAGCCCTGTGCTAAAAGAACTTCGGGAGCTTTTCAACTCTGTCCTGTTCTCTGGGAGAACTCCAGAAGCGTGGTGAAGGAGCGTGGTCGTTCTCTTCTTCAAAAAGGGTGATAAGACACTTTTGAAGATTTACAGACCCATTTCACTCCTTAGCCACGTATATAAGCTGTTTTCAGGAGTCTGAGAGACGAGTATCAGCCACCGGAGCAGGCCGGGTTTCAAGGAGAATACAGCACCATGGACCACATCCACACAGTGAGGCAAATTATACAGAAGTCAGAAGAGTATAATCGGCCCCTATGTCTTGCGTTTGTGGACTATGAGAAGGCATTTGAGTCTATCGAGACCTGGTCTGTTTTGGAGTATCTGCAGCGATGCCAAGTCGACTGGCAATACATCCAAGTGTTGAGATGTCTTTATGAAAACGCGACAATGGCCGTCCAAATTCAGGATCGGCGAACTGAACATATTCCCCTGCATCGAGGTGTGAGACAAGGGGACGTAATTTCCCCGAAATTGTTCTCTAACGCATTGGAGGATGTGTTCAAGACGCTGAACTGGGAGGTACGCGGCATTAACATCAACGGCGAATACATCTCACACTTGAGATTTGCAGATGACATCGTCATACTGGTTGAATCGTTGCATGATCTGCAGCAGATGTTGGACGGCCTAGTTGATTCTTCTGGACGCATTGGTCTCCAGATGAACTTGGACAAAACCCAGGTTATGTTCAACAAACACGTCACTCTGGGACCAATTGTTGTCAATGGCGGTGCTCTCAAGGTTGTTCGAGAATATGTTTACCTCGGGCAAACTCTGCAGTTTGGTAAAAACAACTTTGAGAGGGAGGTCAACAGAAGGATTTAGCTGGGCTGGGCAGCGTTTGGGAAGCTTCGACGAGTGTTCGCGTCGCGTATTCCACAGAGCCTAAAGACCAAGGTCTTTAATCAGTGCGTCTTGCCTGTTATGACTTACGGAGCCGAAACGTGGACACTCACGGTACGACTGGTCCATAAATTCAAGGTCGCTCAGCGAGCTATGGAACGGGCTATGCTTGGAGTCTCATTGAGGGATCGAATACGGAACGAGGTGATCCGGCTGAGAACCAAGGTTGTCGACATAGCTCACAGAATAAGCAAGCTGAAGTGGCAATGGGCCGGCCATGTTAGCCGTAGAACCGATGACCGTTGGGGTAGACGTGTTCTCGAGTGGAGACCGCGAATCGGCAAACGTAAGGTAGGACGCCCTCAGACTAGGTGGAGCGATGATCTTCGCAGGGTGGCTGGTAGCAGCTGGATGAGAGTTGCCGAGAACCGAGCAGAATGGCGTGCTATTGGAGAGGCCTATGTCCAGCAGTGGACTGCAATAGGCTGATGATGATGATGATGATGATGTATAAATGACAACGCACGCGCGTCTAGGATATACCTAGTATTAATTGTTTATGTATCAAAATGTATGTGCGTCGTTTTCACGTGAATAAACAGTTTTTCGTTCTTTCTTTCTTTCTTTCACGAAAAACATGAAAAATGAAAGAGGGCGATTTTACGCATACTCCTACCTAGTCTACAGGCCTAGTAGGGCTCAACTGCTAATTTATTTATATGTGCCCGGTAGCGGCGGCAATATTTCAACGCCTACCAATGTTGCTAGCCACTACACAATGTTGTTATGTGTAAAAATGCCTAATATTTCAAATTATTGCATTGTTGAGGGCTTTTGAATTGGGGACGTGAAGGACACTTCAATTTGAAGCAGTGAACATGTGTAACAATTACATGTGTATAGTCAACTATGTTGTATAAATAAGTAAAAATATTTTTATTTAGGCCTATTTTCCAGGTCACTTTGAAGAACCATACATAACATTTGTTTTAATAACATTTATTTATTTTCTCCCACAAATGATATACAGTTCATGAAGGAAACAGTTTGAAGATGGGAGACAGGAGCCCATACTAAGTAAAACCTGTGCTATGGCTCACCTGGTCTCCTTATCACGAATGCATATAAAGATTCATAATAAAGATATAAATAACTGTAGAAGGGAGCGCTCATAGCTCATCAATGATTAAATTAGAATATAATATTCAAAGCACCACCAACAACCGAAAATCCCTCGATCAATGTCAATACAAGTTACTATAGTACAAAAAAATATTCCAAACCTACATTCCATTACAAATGTGTTGCCAAATAATTTATTATTTGTGTGATTGCGTAATTTTAGTTTGTTTACCTTTTAATGTAATTTTTTTGAAATTCTAATCATAACATTCATAACCTAACATATATTCCCCGGAGGATTGAGGCAGAGGTTTACATTTACCTAGTACACCCACATTCCACTAATAGGTTTGTTTTACGATGGAAATCTTTCTGCTTATATTTTACTTCAAAACGACGATGTTTTTTTTTTTCCTGACGAGAACATAAAAAGAAATAAAAAGGCAAGTGCCTACTCACCCCATAAAAATAAGAAGCTTTCTAAAATGGAAACATTAAAATTGTTCTCGTATTTTTCTGCGCTAAACTCACCTCCTCACACTTCCATGGATAAGGAATCTAAGCTTTGTCGGATGTTAACATATTAGCAAGATCAAGGACCTGACAGCTGCGAAAATTTTATTAATGTAACCTCTCACCCTCTTGCAATTGTTTGCTTTTTTCGATGGTTGTAAATTCGTGGAATGAACAATTTAACGTACATTGTTCTATAGACCAGTCGTATGGTGAACAATTAGGGTTTACCTGGAAAGTTTGCCGGGAGTTTTGAAAATTGATGATTTTATAGATTTTGACATGCTCTTTTTGAATTTTTACTTTGCTACCTCGTATCCTTCCCGGTCGCGCCACCATATTGACAATATATTCTTTCTGACTCATAATCTGATGATAAAGCTATGAAAATTTTAGATTGTTGCATAGGTTCTATAAATTCAAGTTCTTCAAATTTAACAGACAGATGTGTTGCTAGGGAATCTGTTGCGCCACTTCTTCTTTACAGCTAAAATACTAGTGTGACAGAGGTCGTTTTTGGGGGACTGTCTTTATGTAGAACTAAGTTAAAAAAAAACTTTTTTTGAACGGCATAGTTTTCTGTGTTTTTGGTTTTGTTTCTTCCTTTTTGACACAGAGTTATTTTCACTTTTTTTTTTTGGAAGTCGGTTCTATTTTTTGTAAAACGTTTTTAATTTTTCACTTTTTGGCAGTGATTCATCATTAAATTGTGTTAAATGCATATTTTTGCGATAGCAGAAATCGCGGTTGATTTGAATTGGACCATTTCGGAATAAACCACTTTCGAACAAAATTTTGCAAATCCTAGGAATAACAAAAATATAAATATATTATAATATATAAACATTCCGATTGATAACCTCTTCCTTTTTGAAGTCGGTTAAAAAGTGCTGACTCTCAGCCTAATTTGAATAAATGACTTTTGATCTTCATTTTGATGTCTATTCCTGGATTTGCCTATTTCTACGAAATATCCAAAAGAAGATTATAAGACTAAATTGAGTGCTTGTACCCAAAAGTGTAACACAAAAATCAGTCTACCAGCAGAGTCTGCAAATTGAAGAAACCCTCACAAAACGCCTAAAATACTTCCAGGCCAAGTACCGGGTAAAGCTGTCAAAATCATTATCAAACACTCATCTTCAACTAGGCCACGCAGAAACGAGGGTGAATAAGTTCTGGGGAAGCCATTTCCAAATGAACGACTACCATAAATCAAAGCGGTATCTATATAAATAGGATCCTCCTTTATAAGGAATATGAGAATGAAGGTCAAGTGCGCTCTTTAGCAGTTATTATCGATTCATATTCGTTTAATGACGTCGTCTAAATTTATTCGTGTGTGAGTTGGATTCCTATGTCTGACAAAGTGTTAGTTAGATTGTCCAATTACATTTTACGGCTCCGAATGTCAAAATGAAGAAATGAAACCCTTATAGGTAGTATCACCTGTGTGTCTATCTGTCTGTCACAGTCAATTTGCTGCGAATCTACCGGAACCATTGAGTTGAAATTTGGTACACACATGAATATCTGTGACACAAACACGGGCGTGTAACGTACATAAAATAATTTAGAATAAGTGGATCACTTAAGGGGCCTTTTACAGTCCACTAGCGCCGCCAATCGAAAAAATGTCATAACTCGTAAATAGAATCAAAAATACAAAATGTGGTCTATTATTAGTGTAGAAAAGGCAATAACGTAATTTTATAACACATTGTCAACACTTGAAATATAGCTGTTTAGCTAAATCGTGCATTTGTAACAAAAACGGCCGTTTATGTTTAGATTGCACGATTTAGCTAAACAGCTATATTTCAAGTGTTGATAAGGTGTTATACAATTACGTTATTGCCTTTTCCACAGTAATAATAGAACATATTTTGTATTTTTGATTCTATTTACGAGTTATGACATTTTTTCGATTGGTGGCGCTAGTGGACTGTAAGAGGCCTCTTAATGGGTGAAAATCGGAAAATTATCAAAAACAAGGTTTTTCAAACTGTACCGTGCGACATATCAAATGAAAAGGCACATCCCTCACAATGTGCCTTTTCATTTGATTTGATATCGCACGGTCTCATTTTTTTTTTTTTATAGTTTAAAAATAAAAGGTTTTGAAGTTATTTAAGGAAATACGAAAATTTGCCATCCACCAAATTTTTTTTAAAAAGCAAAACCTACTAAAGTCTACCTATATTTTTTTCAAAACATGTTAAGAAAATATGATTTGTCCTTTTCACGTGAGTCCAACTCGCACTTGGCCGGTTTTCAGTAAGCATAGGTTTCGAAATGTGTCCGGTTAATGGCAATAACAGTAAAATTTAAGTTTCATAAATTTTACAGTTGAAATGTGGGTAAACCTACTTCGGCGCTTTTATACCTGCAGATTTCAGACTGTTAGTGTGAAGGCTCCCGCAGAGACTCGCAGCGTGACAATGCAACAAAGAGTATTCATAGAATATATTGTATGGATAATATTATATTCGTAGCTTAGACTATGAATAACAGACAGAGTGTCAAAATCCAGCAATCTGAAATACCAGAATGAGAAGCCGGCTTGTATACACGCGAAAAAAGCTCACATAGACAAAATGAGAAGCCGATACGTCATCGTTACGTTCGTCAAGGTCACTCACTCATTTTAACGATCCTGCTTCATTTTACGTCCAATGACGTTCCGTCTATAAATTTTCATAGTCTATGATTCGTAGAATATTTTTATAGAAATAAAGTCACCAATCTGTGGAAGCCTTGATGCTAATTTAAAATCAGACTGAATTGAAAGATGAGACAGTTCATTGATCCAGTGCAGTCCAATTCATTCACCGTTGAAGATATCTACTTGAGCTATTCTTTTGTTGTTAATGATGAGCTGAATGGTTATTTAATTAATTAATGGTTGTTGGTGGCCAAATTTAAAATAAAGCAAAGCATGAGCAAGGTTGTTAAACTTTGTTCAAGAAAGGCATAGTCGATTCCGGCAAAAAACTTCGACCGCCCAAACTAATTTTGATCAGCTGATGATAACTTTGTACGGACGCAACGGTCCAATTTTTTTTTAATTAGACTAAGAATATCTTCAAAAGAGTTATTCATTTCCATGGTCAGCGAGAGCTGTAGAGCAGTGGTGGCCCAGTAGTATTGGCCGCGACTTGCAAGTTGTAGGTCGTGAGTTCAAACCCAGGCAGGCGCTTTACTTTGTGTAAATTATTTCATCACCACTGCTCTCAAAACGGTGAAGGAAAACATCGAGAGGAAACCGGCATGTCCTAAAACCAAAAATTCGAAGACATGTGACATCCACCAATCCGCATTGGGCTCACGTGATGGATTACGGCCCACACCCTCTCACAGAGAGGAGGCCTGTGTCCCAGCAGTGGGGACAATAAAAGGCTGATGATGATGGGCATAAGCAGTATCTACACAAATTTCTATTACACCCTGTATAAGTAAATTTGTAGCACTTCTATACAGTTTCTTAAACTGATTAGCCAAGAGTATCAAACTATGCAATAAAAAATAATTCGATAGATAATCAATTAATCAATTAATACTATAAAAGAGTTCTTATTCATTATCATTCAAACCTAAAGGACGTCCACTGCTAGACATAGGACGGGCGGCCTATCGTAAAGCGTCATCACGTCGAGCAGTCCAGCCCTCTTAGCCAAATAACTTTTAAAATAGCGGTAACGCTAACGCTTCGTGCAAAATTTATGGCAAGGACATTACCTGTGGAGAGAACTATCACGTGACTCACGCCCAGTAATGTCGTTGCGACACAGTTAACAGAAAAGTATTTTGTCTAAAGGCTCTGTGCTTTCACATAAAATAGTTATTACATAAAAATAACAATCGCCTATCCATCTCCCATATATGCTCTCCCGTTGTTATAAAAGAAAAATCACCAATAACAATTTTCTTAATCAAAAGCCTTTCTCAAATTCTCGATCAATCATTTTTTGAAACCTTTCATCAGTCAAATTTTGAACGCATCAACGTACGCACACAAGCTTTTATAGACTCATTTTATATTGAATCTTTATTATCTGGGGATGCAAGCGAGGTTCATAAACCTTGAGTTTGTATTCAGTTGCAAGGCCGGTAAGAATCGAAAAACTTTTTTACAAAAAAAACAACCGACTTCCAAAAAAGAAAATACACTAAAAATTAAAAAATAACTTTAATTTCGGCAGTTGGTGTTTGTATTTTATTTCTTCGTTATTTGACACCGGCTTCCGAAATTAGACCCCAGAACAAAAAGCCCCAATAACATGGAACGTGGAATTTAAACATACTCGTAATTGGAGAAAACCAAAACGTCATCGAGGTTTGCGTATTTTTCGTTTTTGTTTAGTTTTTCAAAAATTGCTTAAGCAATTTCGATAAAATTTATATGGGTCCACTTCGGGAGTATATTCTTTCGGAACAAACAATAATCTTGAAAATCGGTGCACATATGACAGAGAAATCGGTGGACATACATAAAAAAAGGAATACCTACAGTCGAACATAGAACCTCCTTTTTCGAAGTCGGTTAAAAAAAACGTCAGCGGTCAGGGCGTACAGTCACTGTGAGCTCGAGTATTTTAAATGGATTTAAGATACTCGAGCTTACAAGTAAAGTTTGCTTGTGTACATATTTTTTTCTCGTGACTGTACAGCCCCTCTAGCCATATTACTTTTCTATTATCGTTTACGCTAACGCTTAGTACAAATTGTATGGCACTGATAAGTTACGTGACACTTATCTACGCAGGTAATGTCATTGCCATACAATTTGAACAAAGCGTTAGCGTAAACGATAATAGAAGAGCAATATAGCCTGGGGGGGCTAGTACCTAATTGGTTAGTTTTTTAAAGCTACCCTAGACTTATTTGGTGAGAGCCACGGGAGCCTGCTGGGAGACGCAAGAAGGACGTCGTTATGCTGATGCTTCAGTGTGGCTATGTCCAGCAGTGGATGTCTTTGCCGTTGATGACGGAATGACGAGATGACGGTTGAGACACAATTAAAAACCTGGGGACTGACGAACTGACTGATGAACTGTGGGGCCTGACGGATTAAGTCATTAAGGAAAAAAAATATAAGAAAACTCACCTATTTTTGCTGGAGGATAAATAGTAGGTCGTCATTATTGCCAAGCAGAGGTGCTGGAGCTGGTGAGGGTCGGGGGAATCCGATGGATGCGAGACGCATAGAACCGGTCGTTGTGGTCGACACTTGGACCTGTGGCCTATGTCCAGCAGTAGACGTCTTTAGACTGTGGTTGTGTATCTTGGAATCAATCAGTTGTCTATTACCATCCAGACCAAAACAAGGACTGTTGTGAGCAATAACCATACGTGGAATATATTGTGTGTCGTAATACTCGTAATGCTAAATACAAACGAAAAAAGAGCTATTCTAGCAACTTCTCATTCTTCAATGCTCGTTGCCTACTCTCCTCTAATTAATAAACAAAAGCCTTCCTCTATAAAACTTTTATACGACGATAAAAACCACATCGAAATCCTTCCGATGGATCTTGAGATTAGGCCAAACAAACAAGCTTGTTTTTATACTTGACCAGTTAAGTAAATATTTGATGAGATAAAGACGTATGCAGTATTCTTGATGATTGTGGATGCTGAGAAGCTGACATTTATTTTCGTAGCATTATGAGCATAATATCGACACAAGCTATTTGAGATTAGCTCATCGCGTGATTAATAAAAAAAACGACAAAAAAACTCCGGCCAAGTGCGTGTACTTCGCACATTCAGGGTTCCGTACCAAATGAGAGAATTTGAAAGAACAAATCTGATTTATTGTGGAAGGTAAGCGGCATACTTTTGTGGCAGATGGGGTCAATGACCGCGCGCCATAGCCGCGCGCGCACAGTTGCACAAGTAGAACTACCTTCATGTTTAACAACGCGCGAAAATATAACAAAACTACCCGCTCATCTGGGACGAGAGCAATATACGTTATTTTGGTCTGCTACCCTATAACACCTAATAAACGAAATGTATATAAATACCAGCTCATAAAATTATAAGCCATTCGACCTGCATACTCTTTTACTTAACTACCTACCTCCTGACAACTGGTAAATTATCAATATATTGGTCTTTGTTAGTAAAATATACATATGTTACAAAATATGGTAATATCGTGTACATTTAACTAGCAACACTGTTTAAGACTTGGCATCCCCATATCCCTCCTACTAACCGTAGTGTTCAAGAGACAGCTTAAGCTCGATCATTCGATCGCTGACGGCTGACTCGAGCGGCTCTAATAGTGGAACCTCTGCAGGATTGACGGTTGGTCGTTGAAAGTTTAAATATTGAAAATTAACGGAAATAATATAAATTACTTTATGTGAATTTGTGTTAAACTGATTTGATTCTGAGCTTGATATATATTGATAACGTGATTAATAAAAGTATATTCTCCTGAAACCGCTGTTTTTCTGAGTTGTCTTACAACTCAGAAGTGGAATTACGATAACAAGGTAAGAAAATAAGTTTTTTTTTTCTTTTTCTCATTTTTTCGTTACTTGTTGTCGTCCACTTGCCCACAGATATTTAAATATTGTAAAGGTGGTTTTATTGCAAAGCTGTATGAGTGAGATTTGTTAACATTTGGTCAGGGCACTCCCTGACAATGTTGACAAAGAACTCGTGACTTCTACGATCACAAAAACATTTGGCCGGGGTACTCCCCGGTATTGAGGTTGTGTGGTTAGAATTCACTCCCCGAACTATACTCGCATATTAATGGCCTTTACTAATTTGACAATGGTGCCGATTCTCTTGTTCAATAACTAAACTAAAATTGGAGAATCGCTGTCTTTTTCTAAAGGGCAGTGCGAGAAAGGGACGGCTATAGCTCCAGTCACTCCACACACGACCACCCACCTCAGTACATACAAAACATCCCATAACAGTTATTATTATTATTTTTTTATTATTGTTTTTATTTTAATATTTATGTTAACTACTTTTCCTTTGTTTCTCTTTCATAGAAATAACAAAATGCTTGTGCTTGTACTTTAAACTGCTGTAATGTACCGTATGAAGACCTAAACACTGGGAGCCTGGAGGTCCGTAACACAGGGTTTCCCTAGTACGGACTCCAGTCTCTCGCAAAGGAGCTTTGTCTACTTAATATATATTGTCTAGTCCTAAGATGTTAGTTCTAAGCCAACCTTTGTGGAGAGAGAAATAAATAAATTTATTATTATTATTATAGCTATGAACTGAGTTGGAGATGTCAAACTAGTTTACGCCTTGCGTTTCACCGTGTTTTAATCGACATGTTTTTACGTGTACTCTTAATTTGTATGGAAATATTGGTTCAACTAAATTTGACAGCTCTAATTTACGTCCGTCGCCTTCTTGTTTTATTAAAGAGAAAAAGATAGGAATAGCCTAAATTAAGTTTCGTTCGTGCAAAACGGAATCCGCACCAATGTTATTGTTGGCACTTGGTCAGGGCATTCCCTGACAGTGTTAGCATGATATTGACTTATGCGGTAGTTAATGATCTTAGCGAAATTTTGCCTGGGTGCCCCTGGTAATGCAGCTATGTGAAAGAACTACTCCTATTGCCATTTTCTTTATTATTTTCACTAATAGAAAATACGGGTTTGCACGTTGACAGTGCTCTTTATAGTCCTTTTAACAACATTAGCCAAAATAATTTTCAATAATGAAGTTAAGTAACTACCCACTTATTTGGATTGGTAGCATTTGGTTAGTGCACTCCCTGACAATGTTAGTGATCCCTCGTGCTTGATAAATTCTTATGCAAATGTTAAGCTTTGGCTCCAACATCAACCAATTAAAAGGGAATGATGCGTTTTTTTTTTTTTTTATTGTTTTCAACAGCATACCGATGGAACCTGAGCGTTTTCGAACACCATCACGTTGCCGGGATGGCAGCCGCGAGGTTGATGATCAACGCAGTAGGCGCAGCCGGAGCAAGCACCGGCGCAGCACCACTGCGAAACGTTGCACTAAGCGACGTGACCGTAGCGGCGGCAGTGACGAGAACCCTGGGGAGCATCGCAGCAGGCGCAGCAGGGAGCGCCGCAGCATACGGACGAGTGAGTCACGCAGTTGCAGCCCGGGCCGCTCACAGAACCGGCGCGACAGCCGACTTGGCAGCGAGTGTCGGAGCGACCGGCATCAGAAACGTAGCAGGGCGAAGCGTGCTTCTGAACGTGACGGCGAGACCAGTGAAGTGAAACGAAGCAGATGTGATGTAAGCAATCAAAACACTACTTTATTGATTGAGTCATTCTTAGATATTATGAAGTCTTCGAAATTCGGTTCGAGTGAGAAGTTTTCGTCTTTAAACCAGGTTATACCTGAATTTGACCCAATGATCAAAGAGCAAACTATTAATGCATGGATTTCTAAAGTCGAAGAATGTAGACAGATTTATGAGTGGTCGGAAAAACAGGTCATACATTACGCTTTACCTAAACTCACGGGCATCGCCAAGACGTGGTATCAAAGTTTGCCTACACTCTTGCATTCTTGGGAAGAGTGGAAAACTAAAATAATAGAGACATTTCCGTCTAGTCAAAACTATGGAGAGATACTTACAGAGATGTTAAATAAGAAATTACGTTTTGGCGAATCCCCCGAGTTGTACTATTACGCCAAAATTAACCTACTCAATCGCTGCAATATTCATGGTAAAGATGCGGTAGATTGTATAGTTTTTGGAATCGAGGACCGAGGTATAAAGTTAGGGGCCCAAGCGGCGCAGTTTCCAGAGCCAGAACAATTATTGAAATTTCTTAAAAATGTAAAACCGGGCACTCCTAGGGAGTCTGATAGGTCGAGTAAAGATAGAGAAAAACGTTCTACTATTCACGCAAATACAAAGGGAACTAACAAGATGGATAAATCGGAGGATAGAGTCATGGTTTGCTTTAACTGTAATCAGCCTGGCCACCCCAGTTATAAATGTAATAAGCCCACGATAAGATGTACTCACTGTAAACTTTTAGGACACTTGGCAAATGCGTGCCCAAAAGTGCTCCAAAGAAATGATAAAGAATAATCTGTTCTTAATATTGCTAGTCGGATCGCATCCAGTATATACACTTTTCCTATTACCGTAAATGGAGTAAAGATACAGCGCCACTTAGATTTAGGTAATAAATGTACGTTAATACGCTTTTCTGATGCCATGAGATTAGGAATCAATTATTATAAAACTGATAGAAACTTACCACTGTTGAAGGGACTTGGCAACATACCGTATCAGCCTGCGGGTACTTCTAAAGTGACTATTGAAGTTAAGGATATCGTTGAAAATGATTTCGAGGTATTGATAGTTGACGATAATCTCAATAACTATCCTGTTCTATTGGGCCATACGTTTTCAGAACGCCCTGGTTTAAAAATAATTAAAACCGCAAATAGCCTGGATATTAGTAAAATTGCCGATGATCTCGAGATACACTTGGTTTGTAGCAGTGATAGTTATGTTAAGACTAATGAAATAAAACCTATCCAAGTAACATCAGCTCCAAATTACTCTGGTCCTTTATTTGTAGCTGGAGGAATTCGTGGTCCAATCGGGTCTGAGTATTACTTGTTTCCAGGGGAATACTATTAACTATTAATAATAAAAATAGATAAAGGCCAGGGTCGAGTTTTTATTTTTAATTTGAGCATTAAGATGGGTAGTTCCTAAGGGCTCTCGGTGGCAGATAGTTGAAGCTAACCATGACGACGTAGGACATTTCGGCTTTGACGATCGACGTAGGACGTTAGACCGGGTTCGTGCCTTGTACTGGTTTCCTAAAATGAGATCATTTATCAAGAAATATGTGTCTGCGTGTTTGGAGTGTGCGCACCACAAATTGCCGAGTGGTGCGCAACAGGGGCTTCTGCATCCTATACAAAAGGTAGAAGTTCCCTTTCACACCATACATGCTGACCATCTAGGCCCGTTCAATAAAAGCAAAAAGAAAAACTCTTACATTTTAGTTACAATTGAAGCGTTCACAAAATTCATTACGTTAGCACCAGGCACGAGTACAAAATCTTCAAAAACTATAAAGGTAATTAAGAGTTTAATCGGATGTTTTTAAACCCCTACTCGTATTGGGTAGTAGTAGTACCCATAACACAAGCTCTGCTTAGCTTGGGACTAGATGGCGTTGTGTGATAGTTGTGGAATATTATTATTATATTATTATTACGGATAGAGGGACTTGCTTCACGAGTAAAAAGTCTAAAACATTTACTCAATCTCTTGGCATCAAGCACATACTTTACCTCGAGCTAATGGACAGGTCGAACGGTCGAACAGAACCATTCTGGCTTCTCTAGGTACGATGACTCACGGGGAGGATCCTCGAACATGGGACCAGTACCTTCCCGACGTACAGTTAGGTATCAATACTACAATACATGATGTCACTAAGAAATCGCCTAGTGAACTATTATTTGGGCGTAGGGTAACCAATCCATCACAGGGTATTTTGAATGAAGTAATTTCTGATACCGATGATGGATTGGTACAGGGTAGTATAGAAGACATTAGAGCTGATGCCAGCTGCTTGATGCAAAAGCAAAATGAAGTCAGTAGAGAACGTTACAATAGTCGTAAGAAAACTACTAAGCAATATAAAGAAGGAGACTTGGTTCGAATCGTTCGGGCAATTGCATCAGGCAGCGGGCAGTCCAAGAAGTTAGAGCTAAAATTACAAGGACCATACAGAGTGATAAAGGTATTGCCAAACTACCGCTATGCAGTTGAAGATACCCCACTGTCACGAAAAGGGCGACGCTACGAAGCCATTATTGCAGTAGACAAGATGCATCCCTGGCTATCATTTAAATCCATCTCTGAAAGCGACAACGATGGTAACCCCCAGTTCAGGTAGCGAGCGTGGAAATGACGATTTTACTGATCATGATAAGAACCCAGTCCAAACCTTCTCACTCGACACCAACGTTTAGTCTATAAGTAATTAAAACCTAAGTGAAAAGTCCATGCATATACCGTGACCAGGAAATGATTCATGTTCAAGGTATCGCATGGCATGGTTGACAGGCTGTCTATTGTGGGCATGATTGGTGCAATGATGTGCCGCCTAAGGATAAATCAATAGACAACCTGAAGTGATATTCGGGGCTACTTATTGTGGGCATGACGTGCACAATGATGTGCCGCCCAAGGACAAGCAATAAGTAGTCCTAGTAATCTTGATTTGGGCCGCTTATTGTGGGCATGACGTGCACAATGATGTGCCGCCCAATGAAAAGCAATAAGTAATCCTAGTATTCTGGATTTGGGCCGCTTATTGTGGGCATGACGTGCACAATGATGTGCCGCCCAAGGAGAAGCAATAAGTATTCCTAGTAATCTTGATTTGGGCCGCTTATTGTGGGCATGACGTGCACAATGATGTGCCGCCCAATGAAAAGCAATAAGTAATCCTAGTATTCTGGATTTGGGCCGCTTATTGTGGGCATGACGTGCACAATGATGTGCCGCCCAATGAAAAGCAATAAGCGGTTCTAGTGATTTGGCTCAGGTCGCTTTAAATGGGGGGCATGACGTGCACAATGATGTGCCGCCCAACGAAACCAATAAACGATATTTTGTGATGTAAACAGTAGTGTAGTTGACTAAATTAACATAGCTACAAAATGTTTTGATATGTCTGATGGTGAAATATTAAATTAGCCTGATATGTTTATTTTATTAAAAGTGAATAGAGAATGGGAAGGAAAAGTACTTGCTTTCTAGACTGTTTTTCCGGACACGACGATGTGTCGGGGCAATTGTGATTTTGTGATGAAATCAGTACACTAAAACCAACTTAAATTGTGGTTTTGTGATAGTTTACCTGTTAAGATGTCATTTAAACAAATAGAGAATAATGGAGTTGTTACGTTGTGCTACAAATAAAAACCATGATTGATTGCTACAAATGAATAGGTATGTAAATAAATTCATTGTATTATATAAATAAATCTGACAAAAGCCAATGTACCTATATTATATAACTGAAGTAGTTTGTTAATTACTTACGTTGAACTGTATTTTCTGATGAAATAAACTTGCAAAATTGCTAAAACAACGAAGGCACTCGTTGGCGATCGGATGGCCGAGCTGTTACAAAATATGGTAATATCGTGTACATTTAACTAGCAACACTGTTTAAGACTTGGCATCCCCATATCCCTCCTACTAACCGTAGTGTTCAAGAGACAGCTTAAGCTCGATCATTCGATCGCTGACGGCTGACTCGAGCGGCTCTAATAGTGGAACCTCTGCAGGATTGACGGTTGGTCGTTGAAAGTTTAAATATTGAAAATTAACGGAAATAATATAAATTACTTTATGTGAATTTGTGTTAAACTGATTTGTTTCTGAGCTTGATATATATTGATAACGTGATTAATAAAAGTATATTCTCCTGAAACCGCTGTTTTTCTGAGTTGTCTTACACATATAATAATACACATTATACGTCAACAGACAGACAGACAGACAGACGGACGGAGTACGCGCCTTGTGGGAGGCCTCGCGTTGGAGGCCTCTCACAAGGTAAACTTGACCTGGTGAGGGCCACAGGAATCCGACACTTGGGGAAGGCCTGTATCCAGCAGTGGACGTCTTTCAGCTGAAATGTTGATGATGATGATGGCATATAACAGAATATAATATAATGAGAAAAAAAAGGAAGGTTAAAGAAAGTGGTTATGATTGTATGTTACGGAGGATACTTCAATGCACTCCCGATATTATATTAATAATAGTGAAGTTTGAAGAAGATTTTACATTCAGCGAAACAAGCTTGAAACGTAAGGAGGCTGCATATTATTTCCAGTATTTCTCTGAACGCCCAACGATATACTTGTTCAAGAAGTGCGAGTGGGAGGGTAGCACGTTAATAGGGTAACGATGCTTGAACTTGCTACATCTTGCTGCCAATTTGTTACACCGCAGTTCAATTTATTATGATTACTGTTCTATTTTAGTATAATCAAAGGCACCAAGCAATGACTCATAACTGAAGTTAGAGTTTGTCTTTATACTGATATAAGGTGGCAGTATAAGGTTTTTGCATAAATTAATTTCGTCTATCCCGTGCCATCATCGGGCCACTGGACGTACGGCAATGTGCCACCGGTACATGGTGGATATCCCACCCATACGCACAAAACGTTTTGGGAACACATTCGTTAAATGCGCAGCTAAGGAAATTCCCGAAGTCTGTTTCTTATTAGTTACAACCTGGAGGTACTTAAGTCAATATTGAATAGGTGGTTGAAACGTGCTTCAACGTCAACCACATTGTTTGATCTAACCATCAGGTGAGATGTTGGTCAAGCGCGTGTCAATTAATCATAAAAAACCGGCCAAGTGTGTGTCGGACTACGCACATTTAGGGTTCTTATTTGTATGGCTTTGAGTCAACAAGATGCTTATATTGAGACAATTTGAAGACTGTAGCTCCAACCGTTTAGCTGTAAAACCTGTGTGACAGACGACGGACAAACGAACAGACAGATTGACGGACAGACAGATACGTGAGTGATAGCAATCGGGCTCCGTGTGGACCCTCGGGTACGGAACCCTAAAAAGGAGGTTTGTTAAGTTAGCTTAACATACCTAATACTGGGTGCCTTTTTTTATTACTTATACAATATATTGTACGATTAGTGATGGCACCATTAACAATTGGTACCTATTCTGGGATCGTCGGAACAAAATGCAATATTACTGTACTAGGCGAACTTAGGATGCAAGAGCGAGCGAAGTGAGCTCTGGACTTGGGGCACCACGACTCCAATGAGATTTAAGTTTTTAAAAGATACCTACTTCCAACCTAACAATATATTTAGTAAGTATGTATGTATGTCGGGCTGATTGCCGCAAATTCACGTTTAAGGCGCGTATTTTGCGTACAGGTGGGACCGCTTTGTCATTCGATCCACCCCAGCTCCTCAAAGAAGGCCAGCAGTGTACGTGGCGTCTACTGGGCAGCTTAGTAGCAGATGAGCTGCTGTCCCGTCCTCCTCTCTCTCCTCCCGTGCAGGCTCTGCAGAGTGGAAGAAAAAAAAAAAAAAAGCTCTGCAGAGTGGGCTGTCTGTAACTCCTACTCGTATGACAGAGAGGTGCTTATTAAGAGTGGCCAACCTGTCATTCTTTTCATATAAACGCTCGTACGTGATTAAGCCGTTGTAACACATCTATCTTTGAATTTTTTGAACGAATAATGGGTATCTTGTGCACTTTGTCTAGGTTTCTCATCATCTGCCTAGCCTTATCCCAACTATCTTGGGGTCGGCTTCCAGTCCAACCGGATGCAGCTGAATACCAGTATTTTACATGGAGCGACTGCCTATCTGACCTCCACAACCCAGACTTGACCACTTGACTTGACTTGGGCTAGACTTTGTCTAGGTTTCTATGAAAGCAAAAAATAAAAATTTCGAAAAACAAATTCCTTTAAACATCTGCTGTTTTGTATAAATTTTATAAACTTTGGCCGTTCATAATGTACTCATAAATTTTAAAAGTAAAGAAATTATCTCAACAAAAACCATGCACGTGATGTAATTAAGATTCTAAATGACAAATATTTGTTTCACAAACTTGTAAGGCTTATCCAAAAACACGTATGTCCTGGAACAAGTTTTACGAAATTTTCGAATACTATTTAATGAAATTTTATTATTATGTATATAGGGTGACTGGTAATTAGTGACCGATACTTAACGCGTCAAGTCCCTCATTAGCAGACACAATTAAAAACCTTTTGTTATGTCGACGCGCGGGGCCTGACGTGTTAAACACGTGATTGTACTCATGATTATAAACAACTTTCCCAAATAAACTTTTTTTTAAATACTTATTCACTTTTATAACAATAATAACTGTTTGAAATACGCGCGCGCGCGAGGTCAGTGACCGCTGCAATCAGCTGTTAGATGCGGTCGTATCGTACAGAGCACGGCTCGCAAGCCCGCTTGGCCGGGCACCACGTGCCGTTTTCGTTGTACCTAAGCAGTGTTGGTACCTACATGTTTCGGTTGTTGCTAAATAAAAAATATATTTTCAAAGACAGCGTGTTTGACTAATACTTTTAAGATGCAACGTATGTCCGCATAGCTACAAAATGTCTAGGAACGCGCGCGCCGTAATATTAAAAGTGGGCACGATCTATCAGCTGATAGTCTGATCACGGGAAAGGGCAAATGTACTAGTAGTAGCGTCTCACGTTCCTCCGCCGCCCGCACCGCTCCCTTTGTCTCAGTGCTAACAGCTGATCGCGGTGGTCTCTGCCCTCAAGCGCGCGCGTATTTTAAACTGTTGTTATTGTGAAAAAACAGAATACGTAAAAAAAAAAGATTCTTTGGGAAAGTTGTTTATAATCATGAGTACAATCACGTGTTTAAGTATCGGTTACTAATTACCAGTCACCCTATATAGGTACCTGGATAAGTCCCTTCCAACTACCTAACAAATTATTGATTTGATTCCCTCTTCTGCCAAGTTCGTCCGCTGTATCGTTGCCTCGGGGATCGCTGTGTCCTTTGATCCATTGAATGGTTATTAACGTTGCGTTTGTGACACGCGTATATCAGCCCAGAGTTAACTGTATGGCGGTTCAGTGCTTGCAAGACTGCCATGCTGTCCGAGAGTATACATACCGAGTGGTCTTTAACATCCCAAGCTAGGATGGCTGAAGCTACCAGGGAAATGCCCAAGCACTCGGTTTGGAAGACCGTGTTATGTGGTGTGGCTATGTGGATATTAAGGTCCTCCTAGAAGATCCCCGTACCCGTACCAGTACTTGTTTTGGATTCATCAGTGAAGATCCGCAGTCCTGCGGGGCACAGCTCCTCACAGCGGTGGTCCCCATGCAGTTGAATTTTGTATTTTTATCAAATAAAAATTGCTTGAACTACATAATAGTCAATTCTTTGTGTGACAGTCACAAATTTGGTAACATTTGTATACAGGATGTAATGGAAAGGTATGGTCATATTTTAAGAAGCGGTTCTGCTCATAGAAATGAATTTTCTCTTAGAAAAATAATAAAATAAAAATTTTACTTTCCATACAAAGTTATCATCGGCTGATCAATAATTGTATGAGAGGTAAAATTTTTTATGAGAATTTCCTTAGATTTTCTTGGAGAAAGTTGTTCATATCGATGAGCAGAATGCTGTTCTCAAAATATGACCACACCTTTCCATTACACCCTGTATACAAATGTTTTATTGGTTCTCAGAAAAGAAATAAAACCAACAAAATACAATAGTATTTTTAAAAATCAACAAGCAGTCCTAAAGAAACTCTTGCTTTTACGTCTTCATAGGCTTGCTTGTACCTCGAGTAGTCAACCTCTCTTGTAGTTTTGTTCTCACGTAGTCCTCCTCCCCCCCAGCCCCAGACAGTCTGCCACCAAGCGGTAATCAATGCGCGCGCCCGATTTAAAATTTTTGCTTAACTTCTTTCTTTCAAAACTCAATAACTGTGTATTTAAACTTTTTACGTGTTTTCGTTGCAACACACCCATCAGTTCCTTCAGCATCACCCTTAACAGAAAGTTAACGATTAATTTTCAGCAGCTAATATTCAACCACTCAACCGTCAATCTGCCTAGCCTTTTTCCCAACTATCTTGGGGTCGACTTCCAGTCTAACCGGATGCAGCTAAATTCCAGCATTTTACTTGGATTGACTGCCTATCTGACCTCCACACCCCAGTAACTGGATAATACGATACACCTTAGTAAGACTGGTTGTCAGACTTTCGGGCTTCTAACGACTAGTAACGACTGTCAAAGATCCACGATTAACAGCCGGCACCAACGGCTTAACGTGCTTTCCGAGGCACGGACGAGTCTCGGTATGTAGAGATGTTCACCCATCCATCACCAACCACCGACCAGGACCAACCCCGGCAAGCGTAGCTTAACCTGATGGATCGACCCGTGCGGCTGTTACTACTTTAGCCACGAGCGTCACACAATAATATTGACCGAAAACGAGCCCATTTATCTCCATCGTCAATTCGTAAAAACTGATAGCCCACTAATAACATTCAATTTCATACCGATGCAGGCCATTACGCATCGACGTAACGAAGCGCAATTTCAGAAAATAAGTAAAAAGGTAGGCCCGATGAATTGGATTCTCTCTTCGAGTTATGAGGGTCGCGAGAACCATGCGTCACAATCATTCTCTGTCTAAGAACTGTGCCCGTCTCTAAATATTGTTTTTAGACTGTTAGGCGGGAAAAATATTTATCTAATCCATGCAAATTTCAACTCTACCTTTGTGGAGTATGGTCCAGATTTGTGTAGAAGCAAGTCCTTAATATGTGCCCTCGAAATTGGTACAGCAAGTTTCTTTCGGTATTTGACGTTCCCGTAATATAAGTAAGTAGTATACTGCGTAGGTGTATGGAACGTGGAAAAAATGTTTTCATCTTGTTACAAAATTATTATGAATTGACATTGAACAAATTTTGTTGTTATTCAAGTAGATTTAAGCGTATTTATGTTTGAAAGACGGTAAAGTAGACGACTTTGGGTGGATAATGAAATAAGACATATTTTAAACCGACTACAAAAAAGGAGGAGGTTCTCAATTCGACTATTTTTTTCTCTAGGTGAACCAATTTTGATGTTTTTTTTTTTATTTCAAAGCTGATGCTTCTCATGTGATCTTCACACACTCTGCCTACAATGATTTTAAATAAATTGGGAACATTTAAATTCAAATCATTGTGGTCCAATTGGTGAACATCTGATAAAAATCTTCGGAGATACACAATGGAACTCTTCAATAAATGATAGCAACCCTTCCTGAGTTGCTGCAAGCACATGTCTGTTCTTCAAGCTGATACGCTCTGAAGAGGTACACAGATTTGTACAGTTCACCTTGATACACCCTAATTTTACTATACGTTCAAAATACATATTTTCGAGGCTATCAATTTGGGCATAACTTTACTATTTAGATTTATTTATGGGGTGCAACAACTAAAAAGTGAAAAATAAAATATGGAAGTTGGTTGAATTTTTTGTAAAAAGTTTTTCATAATGTCAGTGATCGTGGCTAAAGTAATAACAGCCGCACGGGTCGATCCATATCCGGGCCTGCGGACGGCGACTAATGGGTAGCTCGCCGTCCAATCAGCACCTGGCCCGAGAGTCGAAGGCGCGTAGTGTTCCACGCGCGCCTCAAAGAGTTGTCAGCATTCATGACGGGGCCCGTCATGGTCGATGCCTGCCCAGGGGTTGAGGATAAATCGAAACAGAGTTACCTCGCCCCTGGGCACTCAGGGCAGGGAAGGAATATGGGTGGGTTTTAGTCAGTAAGAGTCTGACACGGCCTTCCGCTCTACCCTTGAGCGGAAGATGTCATTGGATGATGTCCTACCCCACAAAAAAAAAAAGAACAGGTCGATCCATCAGGTTAAACTACTTTTGCCGGGGTTGATCCATAGATGGGTGACCATCTTTACGTAGCGAGACTCCTCCGTGCCTCGGAAAGCACGTTAAGCTTGGTCCCGGCTGTCAATCGTGGATCTGTGACAGTCGTTACGGGTCGTCAGAAGCCCTAAAGTCTGACAACCAGTCTTACCAAGGGGTATCGTATTATCCAGTAAGTGGGTTATGGAGGTCAGATGGGCTGACGCTCCATATAAAATAATGATGTTTAGCTATATCCGGTTAGACTGAAAACCGACCCCAAGATAGTCAGGAAAAGGCTAGGCAGATTGATTGTTGTGCGTGTTAAATGAAATTTAATAATATGAATAGGAAAAATTCTCCAGCAACTCTATCCTCTATTTTCCTCTTTTCTTTCAGTTCTTCCAAAAATCTGTCACAGTGCCTGTGCGTTAAGACCACAATATATTTTTTATAAACGGTTGTCCCGTGTTCATTATATTGTGTGCTCTAGAGTATATATAAATCAAATTATTACTAACTCATATCAAACTTCATGACGAGAAATTAAACTGAAACGGTTGGTCATCATTCTCCTGCCCTTATCCCAATTTATTTGGGGTCGGCACAACATGTCTTTTTCTTCCATTTCTTCCATACTCCTCTATTAGTCATCATCTCTGTAGTCACCCCCTTTTTACCCATATCCTCTTTCACACAGTCCAACCATCGTTTCTTTGGCTTTCCCCTACTCTTATAGCCATCCACATCCATACATAAGACTTTCCTCACGACATTTTCTTCATTCCTCCGCATCACATGCCCCATACCACGACAACCGATTAACAACGATAAACTGAAACTGTTGATACAGAGAACTTTTCATAAATACTCGTATATACAACTTTAAGAAAAAAAACAGTACCTAAAAAGTGTTGACAAACAAATGCCAATCAATGCCATCGTTGACCACATTATCGCTTACCATCAGGTGAGATAGTGTTCAAAGGCGAGCCTATCAATAATAATTTAAAAAAACATTTCCAGCAATTACAAAAATCAATTCACAAAGTACACTGTTTAGCATATAAGCATTTATATGCATAAAAAGCAAAATTTTATTGCAGGCAACGGTCGTGGGTACCTATGCACAAGTTCGGAATAAGTTGGCGAGTGCGCTCTATTTACTTAGCTCTCGAACCGCGACTAGCGTTCAAACTGCTCTGGCCATAGATTAAGTTTAAAGGAGAGATACGACTGTAGTTTGTCTGGTTGAGGAGGTACCAATGAGTGAACTGGAGTTAGATTGGATTGAGAAAACTTTCAAAGAGGTTTTTTATATGCATGAATTTGGATTTTCGTCAAAATTAATCTAACAGAAACATTAAATATATCATAGGTATTATGATTAAAAGTTTTGTAAGTTTTTGCAACTTAAATACCATGTAAGATTTGTAAAAACTATTGTTCAAGGTTACCTTTGGACATTGACTCAGCACTCGGCCCGGATGATGCGCGGCCAAGTTAAAATAATAATGATTTGGTTGTTAAGAAAAAGTAGCATATAAGCTGTAACATAAATTGTAAATAAATCAGATTTGAATTTAATATTCTTATCTCATTGCCCCTCACTGTGGTCAAGACACCTTTAGCAATCTCTGATCAGTCTCGTGAGTGCGGGACTGGCATTGAGTGTACCCTTCCCATACCTGGAATTTCTGGCCACTATCCATCTGTAACCTTAGGTCACATGGTGCAGACATCCTGAATTTATCTATATTTATTATCTATCACATAATAGGCAATGATAGGTAAGGGCTATAGGTCTTAGGGTTGTAGGGACTGTTAGGATGGTAGGTCTGAGTAGGTCCTATAACTTGTCATATATTTTCATGTACAGTCACACCCTTAACACTACTGCGGCCGTACGTGAAGTTTGTTTGGGTGGATGTACAACTACTATGTGTAAGTTGCCTTTTATAACAGTGGTCTGAAGGTCAACAACGCGCTCGAGTGGTGGCGTTAGCGGATACAGCAGCCAGAGTTTTAGCACAAGCACGTCGTTAAAGCCTTCCTGCCCCATTTTGAAGCCTGTCTGAATAGAAGGGAGCGTATCTACTACAGGTTTACTCACGTGCTGAACAGGCATGGTTTCTTCGATGAGTACCTATCTCAATAGGATTGGGCGTGAAGCCACGGCAAATTGCTAGCATTGCGGGCGTAACCTGGATTCTGCACAGCACACGCTCGAGGAGTACCCTGCGTGGGTCTCTGAGCGACAGGTCTTCGTTGAGCGAGACTTGTCTCTGTCAGCAGTAGTGAGGGACATGCTGACGGGAACAGAAAACTGGAGGGAAATGGTCACCTTCTTCACCTTCTGTGAGACCTTAATGGTCCAGGAGGATGCCGCTGAGCAGGATCGTGAGAGGGACGATCCCACTGGGAGGAGAAGAAATTGGTGAGGCAACCGCTTCCACGCCTAAAACACCGAAACTCCGCCTAGACAATTCAAGAAAAGTGGGACTCCGGGAATGTGGATGTTCAGAGTGGGAATTCTTTTTGCCCACCGAGTGACCTCTGGAAAGACGGTGGCATAGTGATCACGTGCTGCCGTGCACAGTGAGGCTTCGGGGAGACCCCTTTACAGTTTCCTCAATGATGTACCCTAACAGGTGTTGTACCGAGGGGTTTCCGGGGTGGTCTTATAAGAGGTTACGGGACCCCTTTCTTGTGCAAATGGTGATCACCGAGTAGTTTTAGTGAGGTGAATCCCAGACTTCCTGGTCTTTTCCCCGAAAGTCTAGGCACCTTAGTTAGTCTTAACGATGCGCGTAAGTAGATGTATTTGGATTTTTGAAATCTCGTGTAAAGAAAAACGCATCAGCAGATCCATCTTTTTCCTCTATTTATTTTTACTCTTTGACTAAAACGATTTCTTTTACAAGAAACCTCTCGAAAGCTGCGAATATGAAATTGGCTCATCCTTGCAACAGACATGCCTTCTTTATTTATGCTAACAGAAAAGTGCCGTTTTCAGAACTTGCCATGGTAAGTTGCACAAGTATTTTATAACATTTCTTTACCAAGTTTCTTTGTGTTAGGGAGGCAAACTTGTTTTTATTAATGTTGAGTCGTGAACTGAATTGAGATGAGGTGTGATTGAGTAGAGAGACAATAAGGTCGTTAGGGTTGTTTACTTTAAAGCATCAGTCTTACTAAACAATATATTTTTAGTTTTTGCTTTGATAATGTTGGTACGTACTATTTTACAAAATTTCAAAGAGCCTATTGTGTAAGTTTTTGTTATATTTGTTATTGTTAATTAGTTATATTTTGTTTTGTCAATATTTCTATATTTAACGGGTGTCCCCTTATTTCGCAGACAGAAATTTTATAGAATTTCGTTTCCCAGAAAATGTTTCAAATAATATTTGGTCCTTATTATAATAATAATATTGTTTCAACTAAGTACTATTTACTTTAATGAAACATATTTCACAGAAACACAATTCAATGAATTTTTAACCGACTTCAAAAAAAGAGGAGGTTCTCAATTCGTCTGTACTTATGTTTTTTTTTTTTCTTTGTATAATCTCATTTTTTATTTAGCAAATTTATCAAACAGTGGAATTATTTTTAACGAATATTTTTTGTTCGGTGTGTGTTTTTCCATGTCATTTTGTTTCAACGAAAATCTAAAAATGTAAATATAGTCCTAAAACGTCAATATGTTATGCTACAAGGGTCCACCTTTTATAGCAGAACTTTTATGTCATAATATTATTTTGCATAACAGAGAATAGCATAAACTTCATTTCGCAGAAAATCATTTGGCAGACACTCATTTAGCTTATATTCAAAACTCATAATTTTGTAAAGCAGAATCATCTTTAGGCATAAATTTCATATCCATAATAATTCACACAGAAAGTTCACAATCAGAATCGTCTTTTGGAATACATTTCTTATCTTATAGTCATTAAAAGACAGAATTATCATATCTCAGAAAATTTATAGTTAGAATCATCTTTTGGCATACATTTCATATCCATAATAATTAAAAGACTCATCTATCACATTAGAATAATTTTGTATTTCTTACCGCATTAAAAAATTGATTTAAGATTTGTTTTACGTAAATTGACTATGTATTTTGTTTAATTAATTATTTAATTATTTTTCTGCATGTATTATTATCACTAAATAAAATATGTAGTTGATTGTGAACATGTGGTTTTTAATTCCCTATAAGAAGCATGCAAACAAGCATACACCATGCATGTAGCGCTTATCGTCGCAGATAGTTTTAACGTCCACCACCGCAGCTTTGGCTTCAGCCGCGGCAGCGAGCGTACTAAAACCACCTGATCCTCAGCTCGCAGGCCGCCTCGCCCCTACGCGCCTACGCGGGCTGAAATTACACTCTAGGGGTAAGGCAGACAAGTTTCTGTCACTTACTTTTGTAGCACGGGTTCCCTCTATCTGGTAGAATCTTGTTGCTCCGAAATTTGTTGGGCATAACACAGTTGGCATAATCTTCTGTAAACGAATATTTTTGAGGCATAAAAGTTCTTAAATATAATTATTGTCTGGCCGAATGTGTGGTCCTCGCGTGGGACCACCGGAGCCTCGCAGCGCCCCGGAGCCGTGACAGAAACCATGCCTGCTGCATGTTGAATGCTCACTTGCATGCTGCATGCTTGCCTGCATGTCGCATGCTTACTACGACGTAGGATGTTGCATGCTCGCTTGTATGCCGCATGCTTGCTTGCATGCTGCATGGTTGCTTGCACGCTGCATGTTGCATGCTGGTTTGCAGCATGCATGGTGTATTATTTCTGTATGACTCATTTAAACAAAAAAAAAAAAACAAATAAACATAGCAAGTATGTGCAAGAAGTTAGTATTAGTGTTTTACTTCTTTAAAATAAGGAGCTCATGGTTAAAGTAATAACAGCCGCACGGGGCGATCCATGGATTTTATATCTCCGTCTGTTACCATCGTCCTATGCGGTTCTGTTTTTAAACTTAATTGGCCGTTAAACCGGAGACTCCCCCTTCTAAGTCCGTGTTTTATAAAAGCAATTATGAAACCCTACAATGCGAGTGGCTCGACACGCATTTGGCCGGTTTATGAAATATACTGAGGTAACTTCGACTTTTTACATAAAAAAACTCGTAATCCAGAAAGCAAAGCTACTGAAAATTTCTTTGCTTCTAAACGTTACAAAACCGCAGTCGTTTAAAAGCTCGAGAGCAAAGTACTCCTGAAAAAAACAGAAAGTTAATCTTAACTAAATTATAACGATATACCATTTACTGCGAAACAAAAAATAAAGAAATCGCCGAAGAAAACTTTGGTCAATATTAAAATAATTTTCCTTGAAAAGGCAAAGGTCCGAAGTGGCTTTCATTTACAAACTTTGTACGAACAAGTTTTTATTTACGAAAAAGTGTATGAAAACTGGTTTGTGTATCATTTGCGAGTTTTGAAACCCTCAATGAACGGCGCTAACAATTTGACAGTTTCAAAAGCAATATTAAATACTAGGTTCTCCCGCGTGATAGCCGGGAATAACCCCAAGGGACCCTTTTTTTGAGTGTGGCAAATCATCCAATGGCTTCTCCCGCTCTGGGTGGAGCTGGAAGGCGCGTCAGACTCTTACTGACTAAAACCCACCCCTGGTCCTTCAGGGGCTTGTATCAGGACCGCGGAAAATCTCTTACGAATTTAAACGCGACCCAGACAGGCATCGGTCCTGGCGGACCCTGTCGGTTTTTTGCTGACATTTCTTTGAGGGGCGCGTGGAACACTACGCGCCGACGACTCAGGCCTGGTCGTTATCGGACGGCGAACTACCCACTATTCGCCGCCCGCAAGCCCGCGCCTATGGTGGCAGGGAGTCGCCCTGCGTTTCCCGACGCCCGGGGCGTCTCCTGCGGTGGCTGCTAGGGGCATGAGTCTGTGATCATCGTTGAGTCTCCCTTACGCGTTCCGCCTCTTCCTTCGAAAGCAATACTGCTTCGCAGAAGGAGGTGACAGATTCCCATTCCCTCTCGCTCCGTACCATGGCCTGGATTAGGGCCAGGTGCTTAAAGTATGATTCTACGTCCTGCTCCAAGGTTTAATCTGTCTCTATAGGTACCAAAATTGATGAAAATTTCTCCAGCAGTCTAGGTGTGAAAGCGTAACAAAGAGACAGACGGATAGACAGATTAAACTTTAATTGATCATCTTAAAAGGAAATCATTTATTTTCACATTTTTTAAAGCATTGTATTATAATGGAACACTACGGAAGGTTCACATGATTCCCAGTAAAATTTTGTTAAAATGTAAATGTATAATATTTCAGACTAACTTTAACTCAACCAGCCAGTAGCTCCCAACGTTTTTTAACCTGGGAACACTTTGGTTTCTTTGTTGTTAGCAGGGACCAGACGTTCAGATAAAAATTGCCCAATTAAGTGCGTCTAAAATAATTATAGATTTATCATAAGTTCAAATATTGCACATATTCTTTGAAATCAAAAGTAACGAGCATTGTCATAAAAAAAGACGTTCCTACATTTCCGATAGAAACTTATTACCAGTTTCCATATTCAAATTTTAAAAGTTTGGAATTTTTCGGACGCAGACCATATTTTAGCTCTTGCTCTTCCGGATCACTGTGGTCCACAGTGATCCGGAAGACCACAGATTGGGAGCCACTGATTTAGGCGTATAAAATATTATCAGGATGAATATGCACTTATTATATGTACACGCAACGATTTATCTGACACAATATTTGCGATAAATCTACATCAGATTGAAATTTGTACATGACTGTGTGTGTTAGGCAAGCCTTTAGTTATTATCCTAAACATTACATTTTGAAAAAGTACAGTTTCAAATACAAGCGGTCAAAAGTATTTTGTTTGAATTTTTTTTTTGTTACCTCAGAATTATGCTGATTTGGAAAAAATACTGTTTTATTTGAAAGGATATATTTCCAGATTGGTCCCATTTTTAAATTCAGTTCTACTGATGAGATTCATGAGGAATCGAAAAAAATACTCAAATATTACAGGCATACGTTGGTTTTCGCAATAAGAACAAGTATTTGCATTCAGGAAGTATTACATGATGTAGTGGGAAGTGGTAAAGACCACAGATGTCCAACGGAATTCCACAAACACACAATTCTGATTAAGATTGTTAAGTGACTATGACGAAACAGATTTAAATGAATGGTTCTGATAAAATTGCTGCCATCAAACGAAGCTGATGATGAAGCCGAAAGTTAGTCTCGGGAACAATGTATCCTAGCCGTATTTGGTTCTATCTGAATTGTCATGAGATGCTTTGGCTATATGGTACTATCGACCTGATCGGATGACGAAGACTGAAGGTAGGCACGGGAAATCAATAATAAAACGAGAAAGCGTTCATTCATTGTGCGTACAGCTAGGGTGTGGAATTCCCTGCCGGAGCCTGTGTTTCCTGATAGCTACAACCCGGGAGTCTTTAAGTCAAGAGTGAATAAGTTACTTTTAGGCAAGCGTGCGCCATCTTCGACCACATCATCGCTTACCATCAGGTGAGACAGTGGTCAAACGCGTGCCTATAAAAAATGAAAAAAAAACAAAGCCAGTAACACCGACGCAAAGATAGACTCAATTTATACAGTGTTGAAATAACAACTATCGATAAAATCAAGATCGAACAATCCAAAGACAAAAAAAAATATGAACTATTCATTCAAATGACTGTTTAATCTTTGAATATACATTTCCCTAATATTAATGGAGCCGTTTTCATTCCAAAAACCTTTATCCATAAAATCAAACTTCCATTGAAATAGTGAAATGCCGCGGAAAATGTTGCGACCACAGTCATAAATCGTGTCTGGATACAAAACAATTAAAGCGGAATAGAGTTGTAAGTAATTTATTGGATAGAAATTAGATAAGGGTATCCATCAGAGTCTGTAGCTGTGGTCGGTGACGTAATGCTGCTATTGGCTGTTAGAGAACTTAACTTGTTCGTCTAGTCACTACTTGCAACCCTTTAGGAATATCAAGAATAGGGTTGACGACTAAAAAAATCTAATTACATATTTTTTCTTTTGTCACTTTAACAAAAAATGAAGACGATACAGTGGGTTTAAATTTCGAATGACGTCAAGTTAAAATCATACCACTTTTTACTGAAAAGTGACGTAACAAGCCCCCACACCAGAACTTTGATGCGTTGTATCTTTGTAATTTTAATTAATTTGATAAAGCAAAAAATCGTGTTCAATATGTTTTGCTAATCTAACTTACGGACTAAATAGAATCACTTAATATTTTTTACCCTGTCGTCATCGACACGCGTTTACGCGGGCGAAGCCGCTGGTAGACGCTAGTTATATCATAAAGTTTTAAATTTAATTTGTAGATTGTAAATGGTTACGTTTTAATGATGAAATTGTGTAAGTTAACATCTATTATTGCATTCATAAAATTAAAAGTGTTATTGTTCTTACCTACTAAGATTTGAACGTATATATGTAAGTTGTAATACCTAAATAAAATGGAATTGAAATAATATGTTTATTCATCCAAAAATTCATTCCATTCAGAATACAAACTTATGTGTGACATTCAAATTGCACCAATTTAAATGTCACACATAAGTTTGTATAGTCTATCTAGACGCCGAACACGATCGTAACTTGATCGGGTATCCCTAATCTAATGTTGATGTCCTCTTGACCCTGTTGATCAAAACTGCGTAACAATATACTATACGAGTAGGTATACCACGATACAGACATCAGAATATACAGAGTAGAGTAATCCTCTAATTTCATTATGTCAATGTCATGCATATCTGTTATTCGCATGGTTACTGAAATACCGATTTTAGGTGTTATTTTATTTGAATTGTAAGTGACAGTCCTGTTGGTGTGCTTATTATTATAAATAAATTAATTAATAACGTTCATTCAACTAGAAACAATAATCAAGTACGCTAACCTGATTACTTCCATCAAGAGCGAATGATTAATTGTTTGAATTTTAGTGTTACTGTGGTATATTGCAATGCCATTCACTAGAATGACAATCATGCTAAAATTAGTGAAATACGATTATCTAAAAACGCGTTTGCATAGGTTTTACGGATTAAAATAATTTATGTGAAGACTCGTCATCGCATCATTGTCACATTTTCTCGTAGCGCTTGTCTACAGGAGCACTTTTTAGGGTTCTGTACTCGAAGGGTCCAAACGGACCCCTATTTGTTGTCACTCACGTTTACGTCTGTCTGTCTGTCTGTCCGTCGTCTGTCACAAAATTTTGTTCAGAAGAATTTTTTAACTTCCCATTGACCAATGAACTTGAAAGGTGATGTTATTATTACGTATATTTTACAGACAAATACCAAAATTTGGTACGGAACCCTTAATGTGCGAAATCCGACACGCACTTGGCCAGTTTTTTTTTTTAAGTTGGAAAACTTCAAATACTTTCTCCAGCTGCGGGTGGAGGGTGGAGGATACACCCTCCCGGGGTGTGTCACACTTTTACTGACTAAAACCCACCCCTGATCCTTCCCTGCCTGAGTGCCCAGGGGCGAGGTAACTCTTTCGAATTTATTCTGAACCCCTAGAATTACACATAGAATTCATTTTCCTAAAAAAAATTAAAAAAATTGCGGCTTTGATCTTCAATATCTCCAGAACCAGAAGTTTCTGAAAAAACAATATCCAAATAATACGTAGAATGTGTGGCTTTCGGCTTCGAAAACTGTCTTTTTACACCCGTAATTATTATTACCTACTATTTGTCGTTTAGAACGTACGTACTAATTTGCTATATTCAGCAAAAATATAACATCAACTGAATTCTAATATTTGCAGTTATATGGAAATTATTATATATAGGTATTAGGTATTGATACGTACGTTTCAAATAACATTTTGAAGTAACGATGTGGACTAAATTCAACGGTACGTATAATTCATATTGAAAAAGTTACCGCTTACAAATATTCAAATTGAGTGAGACACACCACAGTGCGCTTTTGAATTTCATTCGGTTTTCAGCGGCCTTAGTTTCAGTTCCCTGTTAGGGTACGGTCATAAAGGGCTTATTGCCGAAAATTCATTTAAATAACTTCGTGATTTTTGCTCGGAGATCTAATTCGGATTTATTTCGTTACACTTCTCTGTCACATAAAAAAAATAATCAAAAAACCATGACTGGTTTTAGTGACTTATATTTTTGAAATCATCTCGTCGATCCCTTTTTTTTCTATTGGCGGCCACCATTTTTTTTTTTTTTTTTTGAAAACTATAAAGCTTAGGTCACTTCGGCTGTCAAGACCAATCTTATGATACCTCATTTGTTAACCCATCTAGCCGTTTAGGCTGCAAAGCGTGACTAAAAAAGAGATAAACAAACATACATGCAGTCGTGTAAAAAACACTTTTTACAAAAAATACAACCGACTCCTAAAAATTGCAAAATAACTTTAATTTCGGAAGTCGCTGTTTGTATTTTGTTTCTTCGTTATTTGACAAATTCACTACGACTACGACTTCCAAAATAAAAGTTATTTTGCAATTTTAAGAACTCGGTTGTATTTTTTGTAAAAATGTTTTTTTTTATTTTTCACTTTTTAAGTTGTTGTACCCCAGAACCCAGAACTAAAACTAAATAATAAAGTTATGCCCGAATGGATGACCCCAATTGCTTGGAATTTGAACATAATTGGAGACAACCAAAACGTCATCTGTGTTTACATATTTTTGTTTATGTTCATTTTATCAAAAATTGCTGAATCAATTTAGATAAAAAAAAAAACTAAAAAAAACTTTTGAAGTATGACCTATCAAACAAAAAAAGAATCGTCAAAATCTATTCACAAGTGGCGGACAAATCGCGTAACAAACATACAAAAAAAAACAGAAAACACAGACGAATTGAGAACCTTCTCCTTTTGGAAGTTTGTTAAAAATAAGTCATGCCCTTAACAACCACTGACGACTAACTAAGCATTACAATCAAAATGAGGGTTAACAGTGTCCACGCCTAGAAACTTATGATGAAGTTAAAATTTAGGATATATAGAATCACTTAAGCAGTGTGATTGTGTATATTAAATTTGAATTGAATTTATTGTGTTTTTTGAAGTGAAAAAAAACTTCTTTAGGCGCATTTTGCTGAGGTGTGAACGTAAATGAACCATCACACTCAATCGTATTTATTCGGGTCCAATCGGCATTAGCCGCGTTCTGCTTGTAAACAGTGTAGTATTTTAATATATTAGAATTAGAAAAAGAAGCTTTCACTTCTATCATGTCGTCATAAGAACACAGCCATTTTTCTTCCTATTGTTTTTGTTCAGTACAGCAAACTAGTAGCCCATGGCATTTTGGTCCAACGATTGTATTTCAGTCTCTACTCCCCGAAGGCATACGAACGATAAACATTCATTCCGTTTCGTGGAAAACTAAACTTGCCAGAAATATCCCGCCCCCGCTCCGCCTACTCTATGACCTGTGGTTTACTTAATCAGGGCTGTCGAAACAAATTGTAATCGGATTATTATAGCGGATTACATTAACTGGGTAATGTGTATGTTATTGTCTATTTATTTACGCTTACACGGGGCAAATTATATCGGGGAGAGGATACTGAATCTATTAGCTTTTTTCCTTATTCAATTACCGAAAAGTATTGTCTTTATTGCTGCTTTAGCAATATCCCAAGTGCCTTTTGTAAAAAAGTGCCTTTAGCAATATCCCAAGTGTCTTATGTGTTATGGGTGTTGTGTAATTGCTTCAAGGGGATTATGGTAATGTTGAGAAATGCCAATCTGAAAATGAAAATTACGGCTTTGTCATTTGCCCCCTGCACTAGTTTGATTAGAGTCATATTCCACAATTACCTGAAACAATAAATGCCCGTTACAAATAAAGCCTAACCCTACAGACTATCCCAGAAAAAGGGTCGCGTCTCCTCACACCCATTACTAATTTACCCTCGTACAAAACCAACACATTCCACTAAAAAGAACACGTTTTTTACACCGAAACATTATCCGAGCCCAATTGATGGCCTTTAACCAACAAAAAGATAGGTAAATGCCGCAAACCGAAATCGGCAATCGTAAATTGTATACCTGTAAAATCGGCAGTGGCCAGTTAACGGTTTATTGCAAGCTTGTGGTCACATCCTTAGAAGTCCATGTTACGATTCAGTACCGACCGGCGCGAGTTTTATGGCGAGGGTTTCTTTGAATAATGTAGCAGCCGGCGCGTGAAGAGACGAGCTACAGAACTGGTGGTATAGGGTGCAAGTTACGAGCGAGTGAAATAGTCGCACGCCCTAAAGCCAAAACAGCATTTGAAAGGACGCCGCAGTGTCGATGCTGCGTCAATAATAAAATCTACGTAGAATTCCTCGGCACAGGGTCGTCCCGTGTGTATGTGGTTTGGCCCTAAAGTATTTCACTTCTCAATTGTCTACTACTGTATGATCCTTGACTATTCTCTTTTTTACCAGTCACGTTGCGAAGATTGTCAATTTTGTGTGAACAATGATGGTTCTCAGAGAGGAGGCCTGTGCCCCAGCAGTGGGGACATTACAAGGCTGACTGATGATGATGGTCGGTGGGGCTGAAAGTTTCTGGAGTAGAAACTACGTTTCGGAAAATGCAGCGATGGAAGGTCTCTCACAAGTTGTGCCGACCATTTGAGGAAAACGGGAATCTGATGAATGCGAAACCATTGCGTTTCGCATTCATTAAGGCTAGTTAATGTGGTGACGTCACAGTGAGACCTATGTCCAATAGATGACAGTACTCGTTTTTCGGATGAAACGTTGATGATGGTTAAACTACTTTTTAATGCTTTAATTACAGTTACTTAAGTGGTAGGTAGTATTTATAAATTTGTAAATAGTACCTACATAAATATTAATTGTTTTAATATAAAGTATTGATAAATCTATAGAGAACTCTTTTTTGCTTTACCTCAAATCAACCTCAACTTATTTTTATACTAATATCACTTTAAGTTCATAACTTGAACCAGTTACAAAACTGTCAGCATACGATTTAATGCAAAGTGTTGGAGAATTTAAAATGGCCGAATCATCCATTACTATATTATTTTATATGGTCTATTAGCCCACGTACAATGAAAATACAAAGTAGAATATCATGACTGAAGTCAGTTGTAGTACATTTAACTATTAGATATTTTCCGAAACGAAAACAATGGAACGTGGAAAATAAATTTCAAATTGCACATTTCAGTGATAAAGTAATGTTACTATAATATTGACTTAGGATATATGCTATGGTGTCGTTTTTGCTAAATTTAGTTTTATGCATAAAGTAGGTAATAAATAAATACCAAAATAGGCATACTAATTTATTTGTTTTTTAAATAAATAATTTATACAAAATATTATATGGAAAGTAGGTACCTCTCTCTAGTATGAAGAATATAATAACGGTGTTACTAGAGCTGATAATATTGCTGGACGTGGGTTGCCAACTCATCGCGTCTTTATTAGTGGGTACAGCAGTGACCCTTTCCGTCAGTCAACTTTTACGAGGCTCCCGGGTGATAATCAGCTGATTCATTCCCTTTCTCCTGACTCCCGCCTTTTTACTCCTGTACTTGGTACACAGGTCGTACGGGAAAATGGAACTCTATGGTTATTGAGACAGATTATGTAAGGAGAATTATGAACTAAAGTATGAGTGACTTGGTTTTGGAGTGTTATTACTGCTGCTTTATAAACTCAAATCATTTATGTCTTTTAAATTGTCAAGGACAAGAAAAATTGTCAGATAGAAAGATGAAGCTTGTTGCACGTTTATAAGACTCGTTAACCATACCTCTGCTTAATTCAAATACTGATTAGTGGATTGTGAGTTCAAATTCTCCTTATGGCGTCCATAAACGGATTGCTTAAAGCAGTCCAGACCTGCACGAGAGCAGTCGTGTTGCGGTTGGGGCCTCCTTATAGTGCAATGTTAGCTGTGAAAATAAATGAACTGCTCGAGCGGTCCGTGTATGGCGGAAACTGCAGATCGCCCAACAGTGACCGCTTAAAGCTGTGGGCACTGACTGCTCCAAGCAGGACTGCCTGCTAGACGGACGTCTATGGTGGCACTTAAAAAAATTGAATTAGGAGCCAGCTAATTAGTGTTTAACTAATCACATGGTTAATTTTTATATGAATTTAAAGGCCCTTTATGTTGTATTTATGAGAATAATATAAAAAAACCCTTCCTTCTTAATTTAGCCAGGACTACAAATTCTTTCCAAAGTGTTCCACATTTCATTGATTGTCTTACAATATAACCGGAGAACAATATTATGTAGGCTGGTCAATTGTTTTAATCGTCATTAAAACATCTGCCTGTATTGGAATGTTACTAGATATATATTTATATATATATATATATATATAATATATATTCTAGGATTTCGTACGCAAAGGGTAACCAACTGAACCCTATTACTAAGACTCCGCTGTCCGTCCGTCTGTCAACGGGCTGTATTTCATGATCTTTCATGGGATGTGTATTTCTGTTGCCGTTATAACATTATATAATTAAAATAAAAATTAATTAAAAATTAAAGGTGGCTCCCCTGGGAGCCCCCTTAAATTTTGTATTAGTCAACCTAATAAAGAGCCCAAAAAAAATTTTTTTTTTTTTTTCAGTTTATGGTACGGAACCCTTCGTGTGCGAGTCCGACTCGCACTTGGCCGATTTTTTTACCTCAGTGAACTTTATTTAATCTTAACGCATTGCTTATAGAAGATATTTACTAAAAATCATAATGCTATTTGTCTCACTGCTTTCAGTAACAAAATAACGATTTTAGCCAATACTCTAAATTAGATTCCATCCGGCCACACCAGTAAAATAACATTAAGCTACATTTCTACTTAGTTTTAAATTAACCAGTGACCAATGATCTAACTAGAAATAACCGAACCGGCCGTATAAATCCATAATGAGTTAACTGATCCTGTTCCGAAATATATTATTATTAGATCAGCAAACCAAATCTGCGAATCAATTTTCAGAAACGCATAAATCATATTCAATGAAACCAGTAAATTAACATTTGAAAACCCACGTTCGAATATAAATCGCTTCAAAATGAGTAAAAAACTGGACTAAGTTACTTATGTAATTTTCAGTAGTTCGCCAGCAAATAAATTGGAATACAATATTTATTGGCAGATGTACAGTCAGCATGCGAAGTGGACGATTGTGAATTTATCAACCTGTGTACGGCCAGCGATTGCAAATATTTTGTTACTATTGCGTTAATGTAGGTTTTGTGTGAGAAAGATTTGCCCACTTCTTAACATAGGTACATACAACGTAGTGTGTAACAAAACTTTTTTTTATAGAGATTACATAACTGGAATGATACAAAAATTTGCTACCAAATTTTCTGTCAGTGATAATAATAAGACAGCGATAGTTCATTTGTGCGAATGTCTATTTTACATTTAAGAAAACTCATTATGAGATGGTAAAATTACCTAAAATTATTTCCTAAAATAAAATTTAATTTAATTTTTTTCTACATTTCCCATAACAGTAACGATAAAGCAACGTGAAATTCGATCTCACAACCCCAAACCACAACGAAAGAACAAATAATATCCCACAATGACATTACCAAAAAAACTCGAGTCAATCAACGGCCTCCATCCCGTCATCCATCGCCGTCCTTCTGGCCACAACGTTACAGAGATCGAGTTAATTACACTTACTTCAGAGGGAATCAGAAATGCAATTAGTTTGGTGCGTGCGCCCCGGTAAGCCGGGGGTTTTTACGAACGCGTTCGTCCCGTCCCTAACAAATGTCGTCTCGTTGTCGTTACGGGTCAGTGTCGTATAAGTTTTTTTACGATCCTCGCATTTGTTTGCTGAGTCAGAAATTGGAGTCTATTACGACGAAAATTTTTGATTTGTATGAAATGTTGTGAAATACTCGGGTTGTTTTTCTTTAGTTATATTAGCTTTGTTATAGCGTTCAGTTTTATGTAGTTTGATTTCTTTTTGTTGGTACTATGTCAGTGCATTGGCTTCAATTTGCGCCAGGTGTAGTAGTTTGACGGTCTCAACTATTTTTTCAATAAATGTCAATTCACTTTACTAAAGTGGCAATATTGCTTGCTCTCGAAAAATATTCTGGAACATTTCAAGTCATTTTGTAAATAATTGAAAGTTATTTTCATTTTATTGATAACAAGCTAAAATGTAAACTGAATAATAATATCTTCAAGCTAGAACATTGAACCTAAGTATTTTCCTTTTCCACTTTCTCAAAAGTTGTCTTAGCCATTCAATTTTCTTGTTGACCTTTGAGACAACTATGAAAATGTTTTAAGCATCGAAATTTTCATTCAAACACAAAGGGCCTTCCATAAAGTTTAATTACAAAATATTTAACACAACTATACCGCCAAACTTCCTTTGTAATGGCGATCCTAAGTCCAAGTGTTGGAAATTTTCAAACATATTTCGTTGTGTAACGAGGTCAAACGACAGAAAAGGGAGTTTGCAGAACAACTGTTTACATAGAGAGAGGACAAAGGGATTATTAATCCAAACATTTTTTCGTCTGAAATAAAGGAGAGTGACCAATTCTGTGTAATGGCTGACGTAATTCTTCTCAATCATGATAGGGTTGGCTCACTGTGAGGATGGAAGCTTGCCGTTGCGTATTCATCAGGGAATCGTTGCGACAAATGTTCTGGAATTATGTTTCCGGGATTATTCGCTTACTCAAGAAAACAAGATGTGACACTCTTATCCGTTGGAGGAAAACATGTCGTCGTGCGCCGCCGTGATTTTTGATTTCATTACCGTTGATCCGTAGCCTTTTGTCACTTGCGTATGTTTCATGTTTTGTCTTTGTCTTGTCCTTTATATTGGATAAATCGTTAATCTTTCAAGTTATTATTGTGATTGGATGTTGTTTATGTCATGTGACCCCATATCTATAGTGATAACCTATATTCTTCTATTATTATGGTTGGCATCAAAAAGGAAGAGATACAAAAGTGACTATGTTATTCTATAGCAGTATTATTTTGGTTTATGTTTTTCTTTCTTTCTGTGTTACATTGTTTAGTTACAGATAAAACTTTTAAAATACAAGACTTGGCGATGCAATAACAGATATTTATAACTTTTATTTTATATTTTTTTCCTGATTTTCCCTTGATCTTGATATCTCAAAAATTAATAAACTTTTATGTATTTTCAAAACCATTATAAATGAATTCGTTCTTTTTACCGTGTCATAGATAAGTCTATATGTACAAAATAATCACCTACAGTACTAGCGTAGCGAGCAGGTGTGGTTACGGAGCGGCTCCAAACTAGTGTGGAACTTTTTAATCCTCGTTAAGAGGCACTGCACTTTCAATAACAGCATTATTTCATAGTTTCGCAACTTTACAGGCTCTCTAAGTATCTTTTTGAACAGTTCTAATTAATTATATACTATGCTATGCTACGATTTTTTATTTAATGAGGGTGCCACGTGGCGGGTAGTAGAACCTTAAGGGTTCCGTACCAAATATTGGTATTTGTTAGTAAAGTATAAGTAATAATAAACATTATCACTAAATTTCAAGTTCATCGATTTTTGGGGGCCGAGTCACCCGCGTCCGTAGGAGTATACCCATTGAGTCCCTACACGTGGTCCCCGGGTGGTGCTAATCAGGTGACACAAACTGGTGGTAGGTTTCGGCCGATGGCTTGCGACCAGCCACTGGGCAAAGACGTACCGCCAAGCGGCCTGGCCGTGTTCCGGTACGATGCTCAGTGTAGCCAATCCAGAGGAGTTGGGTCGAAATAGTTGTTCCATTGCAGGCAGACCAACCGGGCTCGCGCTGATATGGATGTATCGGGAGACTAGTCGCGGAGGGTAGCGGGATCCGAGGCACGGTGCGCCGCTGGCCGACCGCAGTTAGTAGGGGGCCCAAGTAGTGTACAAGCCACACACGAAAGGCTGCCCCGCCAACTGACGAAAAATCCCGGAATGCACCATCGTGCTGGATGGCTTGGAAGCAAGCTAACGTGCAACCCGTACCCAAGAAGGGTAGTCGAGCTGACCCAGCAAATTATAGGCCCATCTCGGTAACTTCCGTTCTCTGTAAGAGTATGGAACGTATACTGAATGGTAAGCTCCTAGCATACCTAGAAGCTAACGATATCCTAAGTGACCGACAATACGGCTTCCGCCGAAATCGGTCAACGGGAGATCTTCTAGCGTATGCCATTCACATCTGGAGTGAGGCCATCGACAAACAAGGGGAAGCCCTTGCGGTCTCCCTTGATATCTCGAAGGCCTTCGACCGGGTCTGGCACGACAGCTTAATTGGCAAGCTTCCTTCCTTCGGTCTGCCCGCTGGATTGTGTGATTGGATAGCAGATTTCCTGAGGGATCGGTCTATCCGAGTAGTCATAGATGGCTATTAATGCCGGTGTTCCTCAGGGGTCGGTGCTCTCGGCAACATTGTTTTTGCTGCATATTAACGATCTGCTAAAACCCGGTACCTTTGGGTATGCAGACGACAGCACTGTTGCCGAGAGATACGTGCCGGACGCACGAGTTAGTGGGTCTCAGGTCCGGTCTCTCCGAGAGGCTATGGTTGGGCGCTTGCACTTGTCCTTGCAGGCTGTCTCAGATTGGGGCGATGCCAATCTGGTTAAGTTCAATGCTGCTAAGATCCAGGCGTGTCTTTTTTCTGCTAAAAGGAGCCAATTTCACCCGGCTCCATGTTTCCGAGGTGTAACCGTGCCGATAACCGACCGACTTGATCTTCTTGGTGTTACTTTAACATCTACCCTCAATTTTGGCCCCTTCATAGAAGCTAAGGCTCAAGTGGCTGCCAAAAAGTTGGGGGTCCTCGCAAAGGTGAGACGATACTTCACGCCGGAACAGCTGCTCCAACTCTATCAAGCGCAAGTCCGATCGTGTATGGAGTACTGCTCTCATCTTTGGGACGGATCTGCAAGATACCAGCTTGATGCCCTTGAGTCAATTGAGAAACGAGCCAGGAGGATCATCGGCAATGATAGACTCCTTGAGTCAAAACTCCAAAGTCTTGAACATAGACGCCGAGTTGCTGGCCTGTCGGTTTTCTATCGATTACATTTTGGGGAGTGTGCGACGGAATTGCATGATTTGATTCCGCCAAGCCCGTTTCATCTAAGGACCACAAGACGTACGGCGAAGTGCCACCGGTTCATGGTGGACATCCCATCCATACGCACAAAGCGTTTTGAGAAAACAGTCATTGCACGTACAGCTAGAGAGTGGAATTCTCTACCGGAGTCTGTGTTTCCTGTAAGATACAACCTGGGAGTCTTTAAGTCAAGAGTGAATAGGTTACTTCTAGGCAAGCGTGCTCCATCTTCGACCACATCATCGCTTACCATCAGGTGAGATAGTGGTCAAACGCGAGCCTATCAAACATAAAAAAAAAAAAAAAAAAAAAAAAAAAGATGAGAATGGGAAGTTAAAAAATTCTTCGTAACAAAATTTTGTGACAGACGACGGATGAACAGACAGACAGACGGACAGACGGACACGTGAGTGACAACAATAGGGCTCCGTTTGGACCCTTCGGGTATGGAACCCTAAAAAAGACATATCAATTGAAAAATAATTAAAAATAACAGTAAACAAATTCGTAAAAGCGGCTGAGAGAAGAGAGTGAGAGAAATCTCACAAAACCAGTTCGGTTTTATGCCTCGTAGGGTTCAGCGTATGCCATTTTCACGATCCGCCAGCTGTGCGAAAAATACAGAGCATTAAAACTTGCACATGGTGTTCGTTGACCTCCAAAAGGCATATGACCGGGTGCCTTGAGAAGTTTTGTGGTGGGCTCTTAAGGAGAAAGGTATGCCTGGGAAGTATGTGCAGTTGATTCGAGCGATGTACAGTCGATGCAGTACCCAAGTCCGGTCTGCAGTGGGTACCACTGACAGTTTCAGTGTAGCGGTCGGTTTGCACAAGGGGTTGGCCTTCAGCCCTTACCTCTTCCTGATGATAATGGACACTCTGACGTCGGATATCCAGGAAGAGGCTCTCTGGTGTATGCTGTTTGCTGATGACATTGTGCTGGTTGCCGAAAGCGGCTTAGAGGTCCAGAGCAGATTGGAGACGTGAAGGCAAAGGCTGGAGAGTGTTGGCCTGAAATTGAGCAGAACCAAAACAGAATATTTGATCTGCGATTTCGGCGGTCTATTCAGTCCTATGCCTTTAGCTCTCAACGGAACACCTATACCGATTTGCTACGACTATCGGTACGATTTGCGGCCGACGGATGCCCCTTAAGTTAAAGGGGAAAATCTATAAGTCCGTGATTAGACCTGTCGTACTGTATGGGTCAGAATGTTGGGCTCTGTAAAAGGCGGATGAATAAGATTGCACGTGGCGGAGGTGAGAATGTTGCGATGGATGTGTGGAGTAACAAGTATAGATAAAGTGAGAAATGAGAACATTAGAGGTAGTTTAAAAGTGGCGCCAGTCACAGAAAAGTTGAAAGGGAACCGCTTATCTTGGTATGGTCATGTAAAGAGGAGGGATGAAACACATGTAACTAAAAGAGTTATGAACATGAATATGGATGGATGGAGAGGGAGAGGGAGGCCAAAGAAAGGATGAATGGATTGTGTAAGGAGTGATATATGAAAGAAAAGTGACAGCTGACAGGACAGAATGGAAGAAAAAACATATTGTGCCGACCCCAAGTAACATGGGATAAGGACAGGAAGATAATATGTATAGTAATCAAAACCATAAAATTAATTTAATTAAAAAAAAAAAATAGTAATTAAGTAATTAATTAATTTCAATTCTTTGTCTTTGTCGTATTGATGATTCCATAATTAAATCTTTTCTTTAAGCGCTAAAATAAATAAACTATAGGTAACTGATGATGGTTAACAATAATTAAATGGCTACATGTGGAATCTACTATGTGGTAACATTACATCCATGACCTTTCGTCTTACCCATTCATCTATTTCAGCTTCTCATTCATCAAATCAGCACAACATCGACCCTTTGACGATGCACAATCAATACCAACTTAACGAGTCAATTAAATCGATTCCACTGAACCTTTTCACCCTGGCTACCTTTTTAGGGTTCCGTAGGTTCATTATTAAGCACAACCTGAATAATTCTGGCTGGTCGGTCAGTAGATAACCCTAATTTCATGCGTGACTTGCTAAGCTTGACCGGTTCTTTCTATAGTAACGTGCCGCAAAATTGTCTCCTAATCCTGTTGTTAACAGTGGATGGTTATTGAGCTGTCTATATCTTGAATAGTAGACAAAATAGATTTTAATTTAGCGTATTAAAAAGCTGCTAAAGTGTCTTCCTATCAACATAGCATTAATCGGCCCTTTTTTTGGGGCGGTGGGAAATCATCCAGGAGGGCGTGTTAGACTCTTACTGACTAAAACCCATCTCTGTTCCTATCCTTCCCTGAGTGCCCAGGGGCGCGGTAACTCTGTTTCAAATTGATCCACGATCCCTGGGCAGATTAATCTGCCCTGGATATACAGTCTATATAGTAGACAGCACTGAATAAAACTTCAGTCGTATGGTAATAGCGGCCAGTGTTCTTTCTTTAGGGAAAGAGAGAGAAAAAAGTATCTTTTCGTTCGTAGGAACCCGAAAGATGAAATATGTAGGCTTTATCGATATCAATGAATTTAAGTAATTCTAGCATAACATAAATCAGGCTGGGACAGAGGCCTCCTGTCTGTAAGAGTGTGTGGGCCTGCCTGGGTTGACACAGGCCTCCTGTCTGTAAGAGTGTGTGGGCCTGCCTGGGTTAAAACCCACGACCTACGACTCATAAGCCACTGGGCCACAACTGCACCTGCACTATAACTGTTTAGAAACAAAAATATCCAAAGGTCGCTAGCCTCTGCTATTTTTGTAAAAGAAAAATCTGCTATTTTTATAAAAATACTTACAATTTTTTTTTAGGTAGTCTAATGCAGTTGGTGGCAGTTATTTTAGTTTAATTATTGTTTTCATGTCACCAACTACATCTTGAAAAGTGACTTGTTTGGAACAGTTTAGGTTTTTTTTTCAGTCGGTTTTTTTGAAAATATTTTTATTTTTATTGTCATCATTTAAGTGAGTTATATTTTTGGAATTGCCTCCTTGAAACCTTTATTTTGATACCGCACTTAATATAGTTGACTTTATTTTTTTTTCTTTTTCACAATATAAAATTATGGTGTCTGGTTGTCGCCATATTGTATTTTGATTACTGTCATGTCTTTAGTAGGACACGCAAGATTAAGACGAATCAATTGATGTAAGTATGGCTCACGCGTTTGGTCTCTAAAGCGCCACAAAGGAACAAACATACATACATAGGCTGATAAACACATTACCCTCCCCTGCGTCGCGCAGTTGGGTAAAAAGATGCACAAATTGTTCACATCCAGACATTCTAAAAATGCTGACGCACTAAAAGATGATAGATTAACTTATCTAATGCGTTTCCACTCGTTTCTTTAAACTAGATTCCCACAAATATGTGACATTTTGATGAATCGGTCTATTACAAAACTATTACCTTGCGTTTGCTTTCACATGTCAAAAACATAGACTTCAATATTCTACCAAAACAAATCTTAGCCTATGACGTGTCTTCGTTTCTCCTTTTCCTCAATCATTTTATTTTTCCTTTTCCATTAAAGGCATGTTTAGTAAGGGATCAAATTGCGGATAATTTAGCTAACAAATCGTTAGAATACGAGTATACTCGTAGTATCAAATTTGTTTAAACAAATTTGTAAGAGTGCACCTTAAGTCAACTTAATTCCATTATCTATAGATATTCCTGTAGACAAGCGGGATACGACGTATACGAATGTTTTCTTATAAGGATTTATTTCAATCAGTAGATGGAAACGAAAATTGTAAGTCTTACCAGGTTACTACCAATTAATAAACATTGTACAGAAAAGCGTTTTAATTTCAGCAAGAACTGTCGTTTCATAAAACGAATAAAATAATTCAATTACTCAAGGTTTGCCAAAGTGCGATAAAGCGTAGCGTATTGAGTATCATTTATTAATTTGGGATACTTTTATGATATACTCCAGAACAGAAATACATGTCGTACATGTAGAATGCATCAAGATAGATATGCCAGAATCGTTACGCAATAGGATCTAGAGGATGGACGTCGTCGCCGAGGAAGGCCTAGAAGAGGCTGGCGCTGCGACTTAGAGGCCTTTATGACGGATTGGTCACAGAAGGCAACACACCAAGAAGAGTGGAAAGCTGTAGGGGAGACTTTTTCCCAGTAGTAGGACAATATAAACATAAAGCATAATCAGCCTTTTTAACGTCCCCACTACCTGGAACATGGGCCTTCTCTCTGTGAGAGGGAATGGGCCTTTATCCATCACGCGGGCCCAGTGCGGGTTGGTGGATGTCATAACGGTCTTCTTACAATTTTACACAAAGTAAAGTGCCTATGCCTGTGTTGACGATGCTTTTCGCGATAAGCGCGAGGGTTGAAGGATTTGTGTGTGACTGGCGTATTTGTAGTCTTGCGACACGCACGTGTGATTAATGGAGCAAGTGGGTCAATAAGTTTGATACACAGATTGAATAAAAATGGTATATTGGTACATAAAAAAAAGGTAAAATGGTAAAAAGTCACATGAAGCACAGGTATAAACACAGAATTACGGTGGAAAACACAATTAGAATTACTGCCCCAATAGTGGACAGTAACAACAGTCTGTACAAGGTGTGGTACAAGACAATAAACCGCCGTACAAGGTGTGGTACTAGGCGACAGGAGCGAAGCCAGAGGCTTTCGAGCTCACTTGAGTCACTGACGCTGAGAGACTAATTTTGACTGCCAGGGGTGCCTATATATATCACCCAAATTCTATGGGGCACGTAGTGTAGCAAATGCAGACCCGGACAGCCAATACAATTTGTTAATTCTACGAATTAACTTGAACATTAACTTTCGACCAATCACAGGCATTCCAACATTCTAACGATACCCGGGCCTGCGGACGGCGAGTAGTGGGTAACTCGCCGTCCGATCAGCACCAGGCCCGAGAGTCGACGGCGCGTAGTGTTCCACGCGCGCCTCACAGAGTTGTCAGCAAGAGACGGGGCCCGTCATGGCCGATGGCTGCCCGGGGGTTGAGGATAAATTCGAAACAGAGTTACCTCGCCCCTGGGCACTCAAAGGCAGGAAGGAACAGGGGTGGGTTTTAGTCAGTAAGAGTCTGACACGCCCTCCCGCTCCGCCCAGAGCGGGAGAAGTCATAGGATGATTTACCACCCCACAAAAAAAAAAAAAAAAAAAAAAACATTCTAACGATAACCAATCAGAGAGGTTTTACTTATCTCTTATGTAATGAACACCTGCATATTTACTTTTACATATTTACTGGTCTTACTAACAACAAAACTGACATTTATACATAATACAAAGTATGTATTCCAAGGACAAACTGAATCTACGTTATATTTTACTATTAGATTCTAAATTCACATTCTCACAAATCTATAAACTACAATAAAAACAAAGCAACTTTACATATGTATTTCAATATGTACATAAAATAACATGGTGGACTTCGAAAACTTTCCACTGTCTGTAGCCAATCCATGAGAAGCATGAATATGAACAACCAATCGCTGACTAGCCGAAATTCCTTACTACGGACTTTAACACAATTGGTCAATTTTAGCGCTGTGGCATACACTACTTGCGCTATACAAAAAAGTCACCTCATAAACTTTAACATGGAACATACTTTTACCTTTATTTTTAGGATATTACTGAACATAATGAGACGTATTTAAAACATAATAAGACATACTTAGGACATAATAAGGCATACTTTAAACATTACAAAATGAACTATACTAGCTATATTTTGCTATGGTCCAGAGTGATGGCGCCATTTTCAACACCGGGGTGATGGTGGATCCTCTACATACCACCCCCCGTGAAAGGCTTCAACCGATCACGCTACCGTCGGTAGGAAGCACAATCACCCTGACCGCAGGTCTACGTAAGACCCCCGAAGTCGTTTCCACGTCGACTACTCTAACTATAGAGTCCATCCCGGGACTTACATCTTTGACTACCCCTTTTACCCACTGATTACGCGGCCTATTTTCATCTGTCACCAGCACGACGTCGCCGACCTTGACGTTGGGCACGTCGCTCGTCCACTTCTGTCGCCGCTGCAGAGCCGGAAGAAACTCACGCAGCCACCGACGCCAAAAGATGTCAGCCAACGCGTTGACACGACGCCACATGCGTCGCGAGTCGACGTCGCCCGGATCAGGGCGCACGTACGGAGCATCTCCCGCGGCTGAGCCCAGCAGGAGATGATTGGGTGTCAAAACGACGGGATGGCTCACGTCGTCAGAGACATAACACAGAGGCCGGCTGTTGACGATCAGCTCGGCCTCGGTGAGGAGGGTGTAGAGGACCTCCTCACGTGGGGCGCGCTCTCGCAGCGTCGCCTTGAGGGCGTTCTTAATGGAACGCACCAAACGCTCCCAGCAGCCACCCATGTGTGGGGCCGCGGGAGGGTTGAAGTGCCAGGCTATACCCCGGCTGACGGCTTCTTCTTGGACCCGGGTGTGGTCCAGGTCCCGCAGCGCAGCACGAAGCTCGGAGTTGGCCCCGACAAAGTTAGTACCCTTGTCGGAGTACATGTGGGCGGGCCGGCCCCGGCGCGCCACTAGGCGTCGCAGGGCGAGGATGGCGGAGTCGGCGCTCAGCGAGGCCGCCAACTCAACGTGGACAGCGCGTGTGGTGAGGCACGTGAACAGCGCCCCCCACCTCTTCTCCCGGCGCCTCCCGATGGTGACCTCCATTGGGCCGAAATAATCGACCCCGCAGTGCATGAACGCGCGACGCGTCACCTCCAGCCTTGCGGCCGGCAGGTTACCCATCTTGGGTACCGCTGTCTTAGCTCGAGACAGCCGGCACACTTGACATTGTGATATTACGGCCTTTACTGTGGACCGTATGTTAGTGACCCAAAACCTTTCCCTTATGAGGTTCACTATTGCCTCTTGATTGGCATGTAAGGCAGACATATGATACTGAAGAACTAATTTACGGGTTAGCGGATGGCGCCCGTCTAAAATAATGGGATGGCGCTCGTCAAATGAGAGCGCTTCACAAGCCCCCAGCCTACCCCTCACTCTAATGAGACTTTCATAAAACATAGGGTCAAGAGATTTTAACCTGCTTGTCTGTGGCAGCTGCTTTCCATCTGAGATGCTGTCACCTCGGCTGGGTAACTTTCTTTCTGCATCTGGCGCAAGAGACGTATCTCGGCGTCGTGCAGGTCTTCTATGGAGAGTGTGGCAGTCGGTCTCTGCTTGCGGCATCTACTGATAAATGCCAGCACGCGTGCTAGTACTCGCTGTGTGCGTCTCCATGTTGACGCTCTGGTGTGGTCAACTACTGGCTCCTCTGCTACCACCAGGTTGTGGGTGCGCTGGATCCTCTCGGCATCAGTACCTTCCGACCTCAAGTCGGAACACACCGGCCACCGCTCCTGTGAACTCAGAAGAAAAGCGGGACCCGACAGCCACGCACTACTATTTATCGGCCACGACAACCTGGTCGCTACGTCAGCTGGGTTCTCCGCCGATGGAACCCAGCGCCAGTCACATCTCTCAGAACGCGAGTCTATTTCACCTAATCTATGAGACACAAACTTTTGAAAATCTTTGGCATCAGAGTTAATCCAATTCAAAACTGTTTTGCTGTCGGTCCACAAGTACTTTCGTGTAATATCTATACCTACTTCCTTGACGACTGTGTCTGCCACTCGACATGCAAGCACAGCCGCCTGTAACTCTAGTCGCGGTATCGATACAACCTTTTGAGGTGCCACTCTTGCCTTGCCTAGTACCATGGCAACATGTTTCTTGCCATCCTTGGTGGTACCTACTAGGTAAGCGACTGCTGCATACGCTAACTCGCTAGCGTCACCAAAAACATGCAGCTCTACTTTCCCTAAACTTAGCCCATACCACCTAGGTATTTCTAGGTTACCTAGGCACTGCAAATTATTGAGCCATGTGAACCATGCGTCCACCTCATTTGCAGGCAGCGGCTCGTCCCAGTCTATCCCAGACTTCCACACACGTTGCATCAATATCCGCGACTGAATTACACACGGATACAACAGGCCTAGCGGGTCGAAAATCGACATGATAAAACGTAAGAATTCCCTCTTTGTAGGGATAGACTTACCCGATTTTATCTCGTCAGGCAATCGCTTAAATGACAGATCGAACGCGAGATGATCGTTGCTAGGCGACCATATCATACCTAGCGTTCTCTCTGTCGCGGACTCACCCTTGTCCAGCGATACTTTTTCAGGCATTTCCAGCTGTAGGCGCTCCCGTAAATCCGATGAATTTGTTATCCACCCCCGTATCATGAAGCCCCCCTGAGCATGTATGTGGGTGACTTGCTCGACCAGCTGACTACCTTGCTCCACAGACCATACACTATCTAGATAGTCGTCCATGTAATGACGACTGTGTATGGCCTCCACAGCCTGGGGGTACTCTCCTGAAAACCTATCTGCATTCTTGTTAAGAATGAAGATCGCGGTTGCCGGGGAGGACACTGCACCAAATATCATCGAATTCATAACATAAGTTTCGGGTTCATTGACCTTATCTCGGCCTCTCCACAAAAACAGCTGGGCACCCTGATCTTCCTTCCTGATACGAATTCTCATGAACATATCAGCTATGTCCCCGCTGAAGGCTACTGGTCCCAGTCTAAACCTAATTAAAATTCCTAACAAAGAATTTAACATATCTGGGCCAGTTAAAAGGTTGTCATTAAGTGACGAGCCCCCATATGCAGCAGCAGCATCATAAACCAGTCTCAACTTACCTGGTTTATTGGGATTGACCACCCCAAAGTGAGGCAGGTACCAGATAGGGTGACTACTTATGCCACCCTGGACCCTGGAGGCATACCCCTCCTCTAGTAACCTGTCCACTTGATTACAGTATGCTGCTGCATACTCGACATTACGGTGTAGCTTACGCTCCACGCCACCTAATCTTTGCAACGCTTGCCTTCTATTATCAGGAAGTTGAACATTGTCATGCTTCCATAGCAGACCTACTTCCCACTGCTTGCCATCTGCCGTCATCTTGCTGGTAGATTCCAAGATGGCAGTGGCTCGCTCATCCTCCCAATGTTTGCGTGGGGCCTCTCTGATACCGATGGCCTCCAGGTCAAACTGATGTTTGACCATGTCATGCAACATGGGTAGGCTAGACATACAATGAACTTTACATGACCTGTCAGCGGAATACAATTTTCTAATAGGCCCGTGAACTACCCACCCTAGCTTAGTGAGAGAGGTAACTGGCTTACCAGACTTTCCATGGCGTGTCTCCTCACTGGCGAGCAGCTCCCAGTTGTCCTGCCCGATCAGCAGCAGCGGCTTGGCTCCCCACATTTCTTCGCAGCCCAAGTCACGGAGGTGGCGATGCTCCTCCATGATGCCAGCAGGCACCGTCTGCGCCGGCAGGTCCAGGTCCTTTAACGTACGACATAAAATATTAAAATTTTTGTTTCTAGCTCCGCGTACTGACAGTTTAATAACTTTCGAACTGGAATCATACAATTCGATGCCACGTGCGCTTTGGATTCTAATTGGTTTTTGGACACCTTTAACATTTCCAATTAGACTCTTGTCCACCAAAGACACAGTGGCCCCGTCGTCCAATAGGGCGTAACATTTCTTAATGTTGTTGCCAACTTTTACCGTCACTGGTATAACTTTCAAGAGAGCACTACCTACATTACCTCGCATGTTGGTTACCGATTCGTGCTTCTTCTCCTGATGTAACATTACATGGTGTGCCGCGTTGCATTTTTCACACCTTTTACCTCGACAGTGGATACGTGGGTGATCTTTAACGAGACATTTAAAACATACCCGCGTACTTTTGACGTGTCTCCACCTCTCTTCACTATTTAATCTAGCGAATCTCTCGCAATGCAGTAATGTGTGCGTTTTCTGACATAAGGAACATTTATTCTCATTTTTACTTTCAGCTGTCTGTCTTTCAGTGTCCGCTTCAGCTTGCACGAACAACTTCTGTTTATTGACATTTTGATTACTTTTGTTAGGCACAGCAGATCTCGATTTTAAATTAACAGCTGGGCCAGGGCTAGGCAAGTCTAGTTGAACATAATATGAAGTAGCCCTGGCTAGGTGCACTAGAAATTCCGACAATAATTCTAAACTAGGTGACACTCTGACATCAATGCCCTGTGACGATGCCACCCCCATCGCAAAATCCCCGTACTGTGCACGTTGAATAGGCGTAAGTTTAGACAACAATTCACTTACAAGCTGGTTGTTGAGATATCCATTCGCGTTTATATTCCTCAATAACGACACACAATTACGTACCGTGGTGGAGAACGTACGCAACTCACGTCCACTTTCGGTGATCTTCGGTAATGCACGCACTTTCCTAATGGCACATTCCAATAATAGGTTCGGATGGCCGAACTCCTCGTCGAGCGCCCTCATTATGTCGGCTGGATTCAAACATGTGCGCAGCAGGTCTTCCACTGCCCGCCTTGCGTCGCCTTGCAACGACGTTCGCAGCCGAGCTAGGTTCTCGTACGACTTGAAATTATATTGGGCCGTCGTCTCCCAAAACATATTTTTGTAGGCGAGCCAGTCTGCCGGGTTGCCACCAAACATGGGCAGCTCGTAAGCCTGCCTTGGCACCGGGCGTAGCCGAGCTATGCTTGCAATAGCGTCGGCCAACTGGTCGAAACGGTTGTCCCTCGGTTTGCGCTCCGCGTCCTCGGGCTCGTGCCCCCAATTTACTCCCCCCCTTGCTGCTGATGTCTGCGGACCAGCAACCTCACGAGTTGGCGCCGCCAACACTGGATCCGCAAACTGCACTGACACTGTGGGTGGTCGTCTTTCTTCACTGGGCACAAACCGTAGCACGGGCGCTGTCGTAGCGCAGGACACAACTTTCGTCGCCAACGCGGCACTTGGCGTCTCGGCGCGTGTTACATACGTCGCGGGCGCACCGGTATATGAAACGGGCGCGGTCACGGGCGCTCCGCTGTACGAAGCGGGCGCCGACGCGGTCACTTGCACGTGCGCGTCACTTGGTGTAGGTACGGCGAGTGTGGACGGTACACGGCACTCCGATGACTCTTGATGTCCATCTTCTTGTGGAGTCGTGTCCATCCACTGTTCAACACGTCGGGTTGTATTCCCCTCCTCGTCCGTACCTGATGAGTTCTCAGCGTCAATTTCCGCTAAGTCGACCTCCAACTTCTTCCTCACCAGCCCCTCTCTGAGGCGCACCAACTCCCTTTGTGCCTCGTACTCCGCCTTCCTCCTCAGGTACGTGGAGTGGCTCTGCCCGCTCCTGGATGAGGCGGCGACACTGGGCTCTTTCGACTCTCCCCTTCCACGGCCTCTTCGTGGCGTTACCTCTGGTGCTTTCACATTACGGTGATCTACTATTCGACCACCCACCAGAGGTATTGCCGGCGTGGGGAATGACGACGTCGTTGGTGCCATTGACGGTGAAGCGGGCGCCCTCTCACTGGGCACGCCCGAGTCCGACTCTAGGTGTCTTGTACTGGCCATCTTTCTTGTCTTGCTTCTTGTCGTGACCGCACTATGCTCACTCATAATACCCAGTCACAACACACAATCCGGCGAACGAAGGACCAAGTTGTTGACGATGCTTTTCGCGATAGGCGCGAGGGTTGAAGGATTTGTGTGTGACTGGCGTATTGTAGTCTTGCGACACGCACGTGTGATGAATGGAGCAAGTGGGTCAATAAGTTTGATACACAGATTGAATAAAAATGGTATATTGGTACATAAAAAAAAGTTAAAAGGTTAAAAAGTCACATGAAGCACAGGTATAAACACAGAATTACGGTGGAAAACACAATTAGAATTACTACCCCAATAGTGGACAGTAACAACAGTCTGTACAAGGTGTGGTACAAGACAATAAACCGCCGTACAAGGTGTGGTACTAGGCGATAGGAGCGAAGCCAGAGGCTTTCGAGCTCACTTGAGTCACTGACGCTGAGAGACTAATTTTGACGAACCGTCTGACGTTCATTACACCCCCCCGAAGGGGGGGTGTGGTGGGCGTTACCAGGGCTTGGCCCTCTAGAACGCGGTTTCTAGTGCCACCCGCAAAAACGGGTGCTTCGAGGGGGTACCTACATGGGTGTGGATGCCTTGGGCGACTGCCATAAGAGCCTACTAGGCAGGTGGGAGAACTACACCTGCCGATGCTCTCACAGCATTCGCCCATGTGTGATACTGCAGGCTCGGAACATGTTTTCACGGCAGCTAGGCGGTCTGTCACCGCCGGGTGAGACCCACAGTTCCCTGTGGGAGGCCCAGCGGATGACGACCAGCTCACAGCCGCCGGCTTACAGTGAGCCTACAGTATTTAGTGAGTGGCCCCCGTCCGCCCGGTTTCCAGATCTAGCCGGTTGCCGTCCGGACCGCGGGGCCGTAGATGTATGTGTGGGCGGCATTGTATGTGTAACGCCGCCCATGTAAGCGCTGTATGTAGGTACATACAGCGCGTGAGTACACAATGTGTGTGGAGTCATGTGTGTCTGGCTTGCGATACGCGACGTGCCTATATTAACTTAGAACACGTCGCGCACAGTGCATGTACTGCTTGTGTAGTGTTCCTGTTTGAGCAAGTCGCGTGTAGGTGAAAACGACTTACTCGGCGTCAGGTGCTGCTGGCTGGCTGCTGGCGGCAGTCCCGCCCTGATAGAGGGCCAGGATGGCCACCATGCCCTCCAGCACGGTGATAAGCGGGTCCTGGCCCCTCCTGATGGCCTTAATCAAGTCCAGCAGGAGGCCAGTGGCCCGCTTATGGAGCTCCAGTTGCGTGATAGCGGCCACAGTGGCGCCTAGTGGCGCGTGGTGTGGACGCATGGCTGCGGCTGGTCCAACAGCAGCGGTGGCGCCCTCTGGCGTCCGTTGTTGAGACTGTCTGCGGGGGCACATGGTGCGAACCTTTACCGTAGGGACGACCTCTGTTACGGAGGCCGCCCCACGCAGATTCGCACCCTGTGCGGCGTGTTGGGGTCGGGGTTGCTGATGTACGGCGTCAGTGGGGGGAGGGGGCTTCCTCCCACGTCTTCTCCTCTTCCGCCTGCGTCCAGGCAGGGGGGCAGCTGCTCCACTCGGCCCGTTTGCGGCCGCCATCAAGGAGGCGCCACAGGCCTCATGGTCCTCTGCGTTCGTGGCCCGGGCCGCTGTTGCGGCCGGGCGGGGTGTTGTACTGGTTAGCGCCACTGTGCCCGCTCGCCTGTTGGCGGTCTCCCGCCGGAAGACGGGGCACTCGCGGTGCGACGCGGGGTGTGGTCCGCCACAGTTGGCGCACGTTGCCGGCTCCTTACGGGGCCGGGGACACTCTCGGGCGACGTGCCCACCTCCGCATCGCACACAGGCGAGCGGACGGTGGCACTGGTGGCTTGAGTGCCGGAAGCGCTGGCAGCGGTGGCACTGGGCGGGCCCCCTCTTGCCTCGCCATCCCTCCACCCTTACGCCTTCCATTAGCAGCAGCTGAGTGGTGTCGTAGATACGACGGACGTCCGGCTGGGGCTTCAGGACTGCATAATAAATGCAGCCCGGACGCCCGTCGCGAGCCTTGATGGCCCGCACGTACTCGGGCTCAAAACCGAGCCCGCGCAGGTCCTCCTCTATTGCGGCCGGCTCGGTGTCGACCGGCAGGCCGCGTATGGCCACCTTAAAGGCACGCTCCGCCGGCAGGGACTATGAAAACCATACCAGACCGGCATCCCTCTCCAGGTCGCACAGATAGCGCTGGATCACCCTAAATTCCTTCTCGTCGCCGGGAAGGAACCGAATGCCGCCCTGATAAGGGCGGGCACTCGGAGGGCGACCCAGCAAATCGCGCAGGACCCTGAAGTGGGTCTGCCAGTCCGGCAGCCTCTCAACTACCAGCGGCGGGTAGCGTGCCTTCTTCTGGGCACCCTTGGCGCTTCCGCTCTGGGCGGTGGCAGCCGTAGGGTGGGACTGCTGATGTTGCTGGGGTGGGGGGCGGCTCGTGCCGCCCGTGGCGCCTGCGGCGGCGGAGGCGAAAGATGGCGCGTCAGCCCCGCTGCGCCTGCGCGGTGTGCGCTGCAGCTGGCGCCGTTTCGCCTCCTCCGCATCCTCTTCTTCTTCCGGGCTCCTAGGCCTCCGCTGCGGGCGAGCTGCGGGCGGGGGCACGCGCTCAAGCCCCAGCGGAAGCGGCAGCGGGAGCCGGGAATGGGCCTCCTCCACGTCAGACTCGCCCGACGATGCCGACATGTCTGACCACTCGCTCTCGCGAGGGGAAAAACACGCCGATACCGCCGGGGAATCCTGGGCGGAGGCTCTTGGTGGCGACGGTGATAGGGCGCCGCTACTCACCGCGGTAACGTGCGGTGTCAGCGGCGGCGGCGGAGCTCGTGTCGGCGGCGGTGATGGCGCCGGCGAGGGGAGTGGCGACGCTACCTCCCTTGTCAGGGGCGTAGCGGTGCGTGGGCGCGACATGCGCGCAGTCGCTGATGACGTCGGCGGGCCGGTGGCGGCCGTTCTTGCGGTGGAAGGTGGAGCGGCGGATTGTGCGGCCGGTGGTGCGCCGGGCGACGCACCCCCTCTTGCAGGGGGCGGCGGCGTCCGGCCCGTCACCGGACGGTCCGGCGGTGAGGGAGACGGCCCGGTACCGTGCTCCTGAGAGCGACGGAGACCGGACCTCCCCTTCGGCGGCATGTTTTGGATGTCGAAACAGGATGGTTTAGCAGGAACTGAGTTGCCTCCGCGACCGCTACGGTGGGTTTCCCCACCGAGTAGCAACGGGGCGGCTACCCCTGCGCACTCCCGCAAGCGCCGGCCGAGACCAGCACCTACGACAGCACACAGGGAGAACCGGTAGATGTGAGCGGGCCGAACGGAGGAGCAGCGTGTGGACACGGCTGCTCACAGTGGCAACTGGCGGATCCTCCTAATTTTGACTGCCAGGGGTGCCTATATATATCACCCAAATTCTATGGGGCACGTAGTGTAGCAAATGCAGACCCGGACAGCCAATACAATTTGTTAATTCTACGAATTAACTTGAACATTAACTTTCGACCAATCACAGGCATTCCAACATTCTAACGATAACCAATCAGAGAGGTTTTACTTATCTCTTATGTAATGAACACCTGCATATTTACTTTTACATATTTACTGGTCTTACTAACAACAAAACTGACATTTATACATAATACAAAGTATGTATTCCAAGGACAAACTGAATCTACGTTATATTTTACTATTAGATTCTAAATTCACATTCTCACAAATCTATAAACTACAATAAAAACAAAGCAACTTTACATATGTATTTCAATATGTACATAAAATAACATGGTGGACTTCGAAAACTTTCCACTGTCTGTAGCCAATCCATGAGAAGCATGAATATGAACAACCAATCGCTGACAGATTCTAAATTCACATTCTCACAAATCTATAAACTACAATAAAAACAAAGCAACTTTACATATGTATTTCAATATGTACATAAAATAACATGGTGGACTTCGAAAACTTTCCACTGTCTGTAGCCAATCCATGAGAAGCATGAATATGAACAACCAATCGCTGACTAGCCGAAATTCCTTACTACGGACTTTAACACAATTGGTCAATTTTAGCGCTGTGGCATACACTACTTGCGCTATACAAAAAAGTCACCTCATAAACTTTAACATGGAACATACTTTTACCTTTATTTTTAGGATATTACTGAACATAATGAGACGTATTTAAAACATAATAAGACATACTTAGGACATAATAAGGCATACTTTAAACATTACAAAACGAACCATACTAGCTATATTTTGCTATGGTCCAGAGTGATGGCGCCATTTTCAACACCGGGGTGATGGTGGATCCTCTACAGCCTGGATTCAAACCCACGACCTGCGACTAATAAGTCGGAGCCGCTACCGCTGCTGCTCTTAGAAATCATAAGTTGATTAAAAAAAAAACTTTATCCGCAGTCTCAAAGACTGGAGTGCCTATTCAAGATGCATATTACGGCTCAACTTTCAACCTATATACAAAACCTCATACAATTCTAGTTTTCTCCAAAGCGTTTAACCCCTTTGTGTTTGGCAACGAAACTATTTATCGTGAGGCGGTCTCGATCGCCCCAATATATTTGAACTCTAACTACTGCCCAAATATTTCCTGCAATGTAATTTATGGCTAAACATTCGTATCAATTTGTTTGAGGTTATTGTGTAATCGGTGTTTTAGATCAAATGAATCATCATTATTGATCCTTTACCGGTCCTATGCACTAATCATAATTATTATTATGTGGGCGTCCAAGCAAAAAGGGTCCAGTAATGGGGATTCGGTATCTTGAATAGTCAATTGATAATTAGGAATGAAAAAATATTCAAAAACTGGCATATTTTTTTTTTATCAGACTGAAACTCAGAAAAAACTTTATTTGAGAAAAAGGATAAAAACAATTAAAAATAAATAAATAAAAATCGAATTTTCTGGTACTTAGAAACATCATTAAACGTCATTTTTCTGGTACTTAGAAACATCATTAAACGTCATTTACTATATATATGAACTTGTGAATAATTGAGTATTAATCATTACATATAATAAAACAAAGTCCCCCATCGCGTTTGTACGCGATAAACTCAAAAACTACTGAACGGATTTTCATGCGGTTTTCACCAATAAACAAATTGATTCATGAGGAAGGTTTAGGTTTTTAATTTTTATCCATGCAAAGCTGGGTCGTTATTTAATAATAAATTAAAACCGCGAAATGCAATTTTTTCACCCAGCTTTTCAAATTTCTGTTTCACAGCTTGGCTCAAGGCCGCAAGGTTGCCTGCTTGTCGGTCTTCTACAGAATGTACTTCGGAGAGTGTGTCTAAGAATTTCACGACCTCATCCCACCGACCCATTCTACCATCGGACGTCAGACGCACTGCATGTTACCATACCTGCCTTGTTGCTATTCCACGAATTCGCACTGAGCGTTTCCAAACGTCTTTCATAATGCGCACAGCAAAGGAGTGGAACTCTCTACCTGCGTCTGTGTTTCCGAATGCTTACAACCCTAATCTCTTCAAAGTTAAAGTGCACGGGCAAAAAGCCGCTGGCAGAAACTGGTTATGGAATATAACGCGTTTGATTTCTGTCCCAAACAAAAACAATATTATCTAGGTATGTCAAACGATATTTAAAAATAGTTCTGCGTCAATATTGTCGTAACTAATTAACTAATGTGCCATACAGGTTTATAAGCTTATATCAAACTAGTAGTATACAATTATTCCATGGATCTACAAAGTCGACACGGTTGGCGCAGTAGTTGAGCGTTCGACTGCTGTGCTGCGTGTCGCGGGTTCGATTCCCGCACGGTACAAATATTTGTATGGCCTGCAGATAGTTGTTCCGGGACTGGGTGTCTTGTGTATGTGAGTAATACATGTTTGTGAACGCACCCACGATACAGGAGTAATTCCTAGTGTGGGGCAACGTTTTTTTTTTTAAAGAAATAAAAAATCCACACCGTGGGATACACGTATTGCTTTATAACCGCACAAAAATACAGACTTGGACAACTATAATATCCAGATCCATTGAGACGTTCTGGCGTGATTGAGTAACTAACTTCAACCCATTCATTCATCCAAACTTTCACATTTTTATCATACCTACTAGCTTCTACCAGCGGCTTCACCCACGTGGAATTAGTACTTCCCCAGTTATAAACTTTCAACTCCTTTTTTCACCCCCTAACTGTTGAATTTTGAAAAACCTTTTTTAGTGGATGCCTACTCTTCACAAAAAATACTCCCTTCTTTCATGTCTCTAGGATCAGCGGTTTAGGCTGTGCGTTGATATATCAGTCATTCAGTCAGTCAGGACCTTCAATTTTATATATACAGAAGAAAGCATATTAAGATTACCTATTAATCAAAGTATCTGCGCCAGTAGGTATCTAACTTGGTTGTGTGTAGTGTACATATATTCCACCACTACATGAAAGATAATGGCATCCGGCTGCATACAGTTAGACTGGAAGCCAACTATAGCAAAGTAAGCTAATAGGCTAGATGATGCGATAAACAAAATAATATTCACAACTCAATACCCGCTAACATAAATCCCTCTCAATTTCAATACGAAAATCACCGAAACAAAGTATCAGAGTATCTCAACTCAAACAGTACCTATATCGCGAACTTTTGATATTGCGTCAGTCAGGCAAGTCGAGTCCTAAAATGAAGACTTACTGCCTCTGTTGTTCCCAACACTTTCTTATAAGAATATATTGCTTATGTCTCGAAGTTGCTCGGCAACTTGGAAATGTTACCAGTGATACAATTTCGCGAACTTTGTAATAGCTCCGAGATATTTTGTGAAAATACTGCGTGTTCCGACGTCTTATTTCGATTGTGTTATTGTGAATTGGGTGGTTTATTTTAAGCAATGGTTTTTATATTTTGTTTTAGGTGAAAATGATTGTAAAATTCTTTTAATTTTTACACAGCAAACAAGTATCAAACAACTTAGGTCTTCTTGTTGGTTGCAGGTTTCAATATGTTGAGTTGATGTACTGATAGAATTCAAAAAAGCGAGCGAGCCTTACAGTAGTCGCATATGATGTGTAACATTTGATATCTCACCTTGGTAATAAGCAGAGGTCGGAATTAGGTAGAGTTATTAATGTACTTACACTGACTTCGAAATGATAAAGTGGACATGCCTCAAATCCCGTGATTTTTTAAATAAAAAAAATCTTTACACAATTTCAACTACTGCACGTGCGACGTTGCCAAAGTTGCATCAACGACATCGGATGTCCGAAGTTGCAAAAATCCAATGCGCAAACGCGCGATTGCCACATTTATAGTTGACACAACATAGCTTGTGAGAACAAAAGAAAACAATAGAGGTTTTTATTATTATTAATATATCAACATTTCGATGCAAGTACATAAATAATTCTACCTAATTTCAACCTCTGGTAATAAGTAATATTAACATAGTAGCGTGGAAATTAAAAATAAAACGTTTAGTTTCGATTTCGACCACATGCAGACTTATCGTGCGCGCGCTCTACAATCTGACGGCCAACTCTACCACCGCGCACGCTCATTGGTCAAATCAAGTAGCGCGCACTTCCGCGGCTTCCTGTTACACATTTCCGTCCCATATAACAAAATCACTCCTACAGATAGCAGGAAAGCGAGAGGAAAGATTACACATCAAAAAAATATTTTTTTATTAGATTCTTCATCTCTTTTTTCCTGTATTTAGATACGCGTCCCTATTTTCTAGAATGTTTAACTGCCAAGAAATTACAATAGGTAAAAGAAAACAGTGACAAACTGAAAACACATCTCATATTTATTTATTCAGGAGACAGTTTCACGTGAAAAGGAAGGATATGAAGAAGTTACTATAGTAATAACATTATCTCAATATTTCAGTACCTAATAGTTTTCTCTTTGAATATTATTACAATATTCAGATGTCCCTTCCTTTTCCCTAATCCTACCTTCGAGCCTAGATGTCTTGGAATACCCTGAAGCGACGTATAATAACAAATTGGGTTCAAGCTTAATGGTGTATGCACAATAACAGGTTGCTGACCCATCACTAACAGACTTAAGTAACCCATTCTTCATAATAATCAAAGCATACATCACGATCCTTGCCTCAAAGGTTTATTTAGGAGGTGGACCTAAACCAATTTGGTATCCATAATCCACTTAATCATAATTTTGTTCCCGCAAAATTATGTTTCATGAAAATATCAGCGACAAATTGACAAGCCTAATTGGCAGACAAAAAATTCCCTTTCAATTTTGTTCCACGCATTGAGTACAAAAAACGTGGATCCAATTTGCCAAAGTCGTTGTGTTTGTATCCATTTTTATTGGCGCGTTGGCCCAATTATTGACCTACATTATGCATGCTCTTTAGACTTTAGTTGTGTTTTCACTCAATTTTCAACACGCCACTGTCATTACTTGCGCGTTTGTGTGTATTAGCCGGTGAGATGGATCATCTAAATTCGAATTTAATATGACTCCGCCGCAACTTTCTCAAAAGAAACACTGTTGACCTTCCACTTATTACAAATTCATCTTATAACAGCACAAGGCTTACATACTGAATAATATCTACCACGCTTAATAACTCCTATGCAGAACTAAACTCAAGTCTATCCCCCAAGGCCTAAAACCGAATGAGTTTTTAGCTTTTGCGATATCATCGATAAAATATGCATCCCTTGTGAAATTCAGCGAATGGATAACCAATGTAACACTTAAAGGATTAATTACATTAGCATATTTTAACCCTCAAACTATCTACATTGCTGAGACATTCCATTTAAGCGATTCTATCCCAAATGCACTCGAAAAACAAAATGAAAATGAGGCGATAAAGGCGCCAAGTTTGTAAAATAATGTAAATAGAAACAGAAATACAGAATTCGAAATCTGATGAAACAAACATGAAGTAGGAAAGTTTCTTGAGGATTCCAGGTAATTACAAGCCGATGGAGATTTAATAAAACGTTTCGGAATGTAATGAAGTGTAAAATAGAGTTCCTTCCAGAGATTAGTCCCTTTTGTCGTGCGGCGACGGCGCGGCCCAGGAAATCACTAGGAAATTGCCCAGTGCCCTCGTCGAGCGCCCGAAGACTCGCTGATATGAACAGTTATATCCTGGGAGCACATTGCTTGGACTTTAGGCTTTTTTTTCAGACTGTGTAGGTGTGTCCTTTTGGGAGAATGATTGAACTTCACAAAGTAATTCAAAGCAGAATATGTTTTCGGCTTTATGTATATTATTTACCCTGCGTTAAAATTCTACGCGTGTTTTTACTACATCGAGCAGAACTTCGAATAAAATAAATAAATATCCATTGATCACTATCAATCCTTGTCAAGAACTACAAACATTTTGGAACCAAAAACTAAAGTGCACAGCCACAAGACAATCCATAATGCGGCTAATAAATCCTATTTTTGAACAGTGACATCTACAAATACCGACATTTTTAATCAAAGAAAGTGCTGCAAATAATTCTTGGTACTACATCTCATACCGCGTCGTATCAGCTTTATCTCTCACAAAGATTTTTCTCATGAATACCCTTTGCTTGACCGCGTGCCTTTGGAGTTAAGATATCGAAAGTGGGGCGAGTATACAGAATATAACAGAAGGTTGGATCTTCAGGGTGTAACGTAAATGGGTGATCATAATTATTATTAAATACTGCTTCCATACAAATGAACAACTTTTTTCAAGAACGTCATAGTCCATTGTGAAAAAAAATGTACCTTCCATGCTAATTTTGACTTGCTGATGATAACTTTGTGCGGAAAGTCCAATTTTGACCTGCTGATGATAGCTTTGTGAGGAAAGTCCAATTTTGTTTTCGGTTTTGACTATTACCTACTTCTTGAGTATATAAAATATGAGTTACCCATTTCTGTTACACTCTATGTACAACGAACGAAAACATCCGCGCGCACAATAGAAAGTCGCGAGTGCGCTTGCACTCGCTGTACATGAAGCGTGTCTATGTCTACTCGCTGTATATGTGTGCGTGCGTTTTCGCTCGTCAAATGGAGTCAAACTTCTGTACTTATTCTACGGCTAGTTTTCCCACAAGACTCTTAAACACTCTTGGCTCAAAGATCCTGTAAGAACCTCGGAGATCAAAAGCGAATGCACCGCTTTACTATGTAAAGGAAAATGGCGGATTAACTGTTATGTGAAGACAAAATTGTTTGTTGATGTTTGTGTTGTTTATTAGGTACTTTTGTTTAAAACAAAAAGTACTTGAAAGGGACTCTTGTAAGCCTCCGGCGATGTTTTTTTAAACATGATTGTATACAGTATCAGCAGAGTGTTGTAAAGCAGTTATTAGCCATGCGCGACTAAATTAATTATTAATTCGAACTTTTTTATTTATGTAGGTACGAGTACGATCCATTTCAAAGTTAAACATACCTCCTACTGTTGAATAGCAGCCTCATAAATGATATATATAAAACAAAGTCGAGTTAGTTAGTTTCCCCATTTGTAACTCAAGGACGGTTGAACCGGTCTTAATAATCTTTGATTTGGTGAATCTGTTTCTCTCTAAATAACTAATAAAACAATGGAAAAATCTCGAAAAGAAATATGGAAAAAAATTCGTTCTTCATTATTTTATATACAACGTTTTCTTTTGAAGATATCTCGAGAACGGATTAATTTATTGAATTGCGAAGTTCGCCAGGTTAGCTAGAAAGTTTGATAGCGGTCAAACGCGTGCCTATATATAGTAAATACCCACTCCTAAGAAAGGTGATTTCCAGCTTTTCCGATCCAGGGCTAATCGTAAAAGTACGATAAGGCGGCGCGCCGTGTTTTCTGCGCGCCTCTCCAGAGGAATTGGGTGGTGAGTTCCGCATGAATTCATGCGGGTCTAAAGTTGGCTCCAGCGCCCCGGCTAAAGGTAGCTGCAGAACACCGTGTGGTTATAGACAGTAAGAGTCCGACGGATCCCTGCGCCCGCGCCGGGCGAAGGAGATCCATGAGGATTTCACTACATAAAAAAAACAGGGCTAATTGTGTTCATAGAAGACAGAGGTAGCCATAAAAATATCTGTAGTTTTAAGTCTCAAAAAGGTACACTTTAATATCAAAAACGAGTCGTTTAGTTTAGCTAATAACTAACAAGACAACAGAACACATTATTCAGAGCCACAGTGAAAGTTCCCTAGAGTATCGCTTGCAAAATTCACAGCTACCCGCTTACTTCAATTAAATCTCCAATTTACTTAGGATGACAATAAGAAGGGCACTAAGGGTCTTTTCCACGTACAACTTATTCCTACTGCGTTGTACCATGGTTGTACCTATTAAAGCGCAGTTATAATAAAATTATGTCAACGACCTAGAGTAGTTAGATTGCGTCTTCTGTGCTGAGCTCACGCAACGCGTCGTACATCCACCCAGTAATAGGACTCGCCCATCAAGGAACACTTTCCCACATTAGAAGCATTATTCATCATACACAAAAAAACAGGTATTATACTAAAACACGTATAATAAAAAATAAATAATTGAATTATCTTTAAAATGGTGAAAGTTTTATAAAAATACGCTCAATAGATTTTGCGTGATTCTCAATGTTTTTTCGCGTTAGACATAACTTTACAAATTATTATACCATGTTAAAAAAAAAAAAAAAAAAAAAATTCAAATATTCTCATATCAAATTACAAATAAAATTGTCTAGAGTACCTACACATATGTTTTTCAAAGAAATAAGACTAGTTGTTTATACGTGATGTTCAATTTAAAATCACTAAAAGTCGTATAATTGTACCATAATATGCTTGGTCAATTTTTTGCAGATAGAAATATGAAAATTATTTTACTTTATGGACATGAGTTTTTTGTTGGACTGGTGTCAGGTCGCGGGTAGCCGATGGATGCGAGATGCATAGGACCGAACCTAAGCCTCCCGGCTTAGGTTTAAACTGAAATTATCTCTTACTTAAGAGTAAGAAGAAGAAGGATACGTGTTTCTTTCATAATGTTTTGATGAGTATTTATCAATCAGTTTAGTCAGTAACTTTGATTGTAGCATTAAACGGTTTTGCCAGTCTAAATAGTTCCTGCCGAAAACATTTTAATACTGAATTTTCTTTCTATAGTGAAACAAAGCCTTGATTTTTATAGAGATATGCGAATATTCCAAATTACCAGCAATTTTCTAAATTGACCGCCTTCCCTATACTATAATAGTGTTAAAACTCGTATCTTAAGACCAGATTATTAGTATCCATAAAAAGGTTCCCAACTGAGAGTTATTTACTGTCCCAAATTGCAAGAAAACATCACGAAAATAAACCGTCACTAAATCATGAAACCAATTTAAATCTGTTACGTAACGATTAAAGTTGGGAACAGCGATACGAGCACACTGGCTGGCAATCCATGCGCTCATACATAAATACTTTGGGCCATACAATGCAGCTTTTACGAAAACTAACCGCCGCGCTGTGCTGGCCGGCCCATTTAAACTTAGACGAAACCAACTTACGTTCAATGTCATCCAATAGGGATGTTTACTGGGTATAAAAATAATAATTCTACTTAGGGCTGATTTTTCCATAGTCAGATAACTTTTATCTGAGGAATAAAAATTGCGGTTTGACATAATTTCTATACAAAAGCTGTCAAAATGCCATTTTTATTCCTCAGTTAAACGTTATTAGTCTGTTAGAAACTCTATGTTCACGAGTCTAACTGCCGGAACTGATTACTTGTTTTTAGAAATTTAGTTTCGATCAAACTTAATATTAAATTATATTTGAATTTATATATGTGCATTTAAATTTAACAACAATATTTCAATACTGTTCGCAATAATTATTAAAACATTAAACCGTCAGACCCCGCGCGTCTCCAATCGGAGACGCGGCAATAGATTTTTGATTGTGTCTGCTATTCCGGGGCCTGACGGGTGTGTAATTGCACTACTTCCAGTTGTACGCCATGTTTTGTCAAAAATGCCAACCTATTCTCTTTACGGTGTAAAAAGCATGTGGTGGGAAGTAGTGGAAGCTTTTCGGTGAGTCAATTGTTGTCGAGCAGTCGAAGTGTACAGTGTAGGTCTCATCTAGCCTATTTTAGCTGTTAATGTTTGGGGACATACATAATTACCATTATTTAATTTAATTTTGACAATGTATTTACTGACTGGTTGATCTAGTAGTTGAAAGCATTAGGTACCTGATGAGCTTGAGGTCTTAGGTTCGATTCCCGGGTCGGGCAAAGTATTGTTGGGTAATTACGTCTGAAACTTCTCAGTAACATCCTAGGATCTAGATTTGTGCCCGGTTGACGGCAATAGCCTCACATAATTTTGCGTGTTAAGACCTAAGTAATAGAGGTCTGATGAGCAGCGATGGCCCAGTGGTATTGGCCACGACTTACAAGTTGTAGGTCGTGAGTTCAAACCCAGGCAGGCGCTTTACTTTGTGTAAATTATTTCAACACTACTGCTCTCAAAACGGTGAAGGAAAATATCGTGAGGAAACCGACATGTCCTAGAACCAAAAATTCGAAGACATGTGACATACACCAATCCGCATTGAGTTTGCGTGGTGGATTACGGCCCACACCCTCTCACAGAGAGGAGGCCTGTGCCCCAGCAGTGGGGACATTAAAACGCTGATGATGATGATGAATATAAATTATTAGACACAGCTGTCAGACGGACATTCTTGTTCCAACCGTCGTCGAACCTGACATCTGCTTAAATGTAATACTGAGTGTAAGCGAAGCTCCTAGTTGATATGTATGATTATGTTGAACTATAAACCTTAGAATATCGTTGTTTCAACAACAACAGTGTTTAAGACTTCTTTATAGTCATGGAATTCATAATTATCATAGTCGGCAGAAGCACATCGAGTCTGGTGTCGGTGCTATGGGTTCACGCGGTGGCGGGGCGTGATCTTTTTGCCATAGAGGAAACCGACCTGGTGACTTGGTATTTTTACCTGGCACAAGTGAGGGATTTAGGAGGTTTGTTACAGGTCCCTAAATCTTCTATAAGTGCACGTGCTTTTATATGTTACTTCTGTCTGGGTTGCGGATAAAATTAAATAAGAAAGAGAGTCACCGCAGCCCAGGCACAGGCAACTGAAGATACACGGGTGGGTTTTAGTCAGTAAGAGTCTGACACGCCATCCCGCTCCACCCAGAGCGGGAGAAGTTATTTGTTGATTACTAACCCAAAAAAAAAATGTATGTTAATTGATACGTTTTGCACGTCAAATTCCAAACAGCTAAGTCGCTTTGCAAGTGAAAATGAAATAGATTTTACTTCAGTCAAAATAGCCCTTTCAGTAGGCTTTGTACTGCCCGGGGGTTGAGGATAAATTCGAAACAGAGTTACCTCGCCCCTGGGCACTCAGGGCAGGAAGGAACAGGGGTGGGTTTTAGTCAGTAAGAGTCTGACACACCCTCCCGCCCCACCCAGAGCGGGAGAAGTCATTGGATGATTTCCCATCCCACAAAAAAAAAAAAGTAGCCTTTGTACAATTTAAATTATGAGACAACTAGATTCTGCCAGCGGTTCCGCCCACGTGGAATTAGTACTTTGCTCTTTGTAAATTAAAGTCTTTGTGCTATTCTAGACCATAATCTATCTCTGTGCTGAATTTCATCCAGATCCATTCAGCGTTCTGGCGTGATTGAGCAACAAACATCCGTCCATCCATTCATCATCATCATCATCTTCATGCCCTTATCCCATGTTACTTGGGGTCGGCGCAACAAGTTTTTTTCTTCCATTCTGTCCTTTCAGCCATCACGCTATCACTAACTCCCTTTTCTTTCATATCACTCCTCACACAATCCATCTACACTTTCTTTGGCCTCCCTCTCCCTCTCCATCCATCCACATTTATATTAATAACTCTTTTAGTTACATGTGTTTCATCCCTCCTCTTTATATATGACCATATCAAGATAAGCGGTACCCTTTCAACTTTTCTGTGACTGGCGCCACTTTTAAACAACCTTTAATGTACTCATGCATGGCATAGGACTGGAGAGACCGTCCAACATCGCAGAACAGATATTCCGTTTTGGTTCTGGTTAATTTCAGGCCCACGCTCTCCAGTCTTTGCCACCACGTCTCCAATCTGCTCTGGACCTCGAAGCAGCTTTCGGCAACCAGCACAATGTCATCAGCAAACAGCATACACCAGGGAGCCTCTTGCTGGATGTCCGACTTCAGAGCGTCCATTATCAACAGGAAGAGGTAAAGTCTGAGAGCCGACCCCTTGTGCAAATCGACTGCTACACTGAAACTATCAGGAGGGCTCACTGCAGACCAGACTTGGGTACTGCATCGACTGTACATCGCTCGGATCATCTGCACATACTTCCCAGGCACACCTTTCTCCTTAAGGGCTCACCACAAAACCTCTCGAGGCACTCGGTCATATGCCTTTTCGAGGTTAATGAACACCATGTGCAAGTTTTTATGCACAGCTCTGTATTTTTCGCACCGCTGGCGGATAGCGAAAATGGCATCCGTTGTACCCCGACCAGGCATAAAACCTAACTGGTTTTGTAAGATTTCACTCTCTTCTCTTATCCGCTTTTCAATAAGATTTTCCCATGCTTTCATACTATGTGACATTAACTTTATTCCTCTATAGTTGTTGCATTCGAGCACATCACCTTTGTTCTTGAAGATGGGCACCAATGAACTGTTGCACCATTAATCAAGTATGGCTTTTTCAAGCAACAACTTATTGAAGAACAAAGTTAACCACGTCCATCCATCTACCCGTAATGACTTCCACACTTTAATTGGTATTCCGTCTGGACCAATTGCCTTACCATTCTTCATTCCATTCACTGCTATTCTCACTTTATCCACACTGACCATTCTCACTAACCCCTCATTCATTGGTTTATTCTCTGCAACACAACTCGAGATATTTTCCTCATTCATTAGTCTTTCAAAATAGCCCTTCCATCTATCCTTAATCCTTTCATGCTATGATAGAAGCAGAAGCATTCCAGCTTTATCCCTTACACATCTTATCGGACTAACATCCTTCGCCTTCTTCTCTCTGGCTCTAACAAGCCGGTACAGATCTTTTTGGCCAGCTGGACTGTCCAGTGTATCGTACAGTTTGTCCTGAGCTTTTGCTCTCGCTATTGCCACGGCTTTCCTAGTTTTTTTCTTTAACGCATCATACTCGCTCTTTTTTCAGCTTTCGAACTAACGCTTTCCAGTTCTACACTCTGCTATTCCTTGAATTTCTTCTTTTTTCCTTCAACACTTCCTGTATTTCTGTAGACCACCACCATGTATCCTTCTCTATTGTGCCCCTTCTTTTTGACTCTCCCAAAATATTCTTCGCTGCATCTTTAATACACCCCGCTATTTCATTCCAGCTTTGATTTACACTTCGATCATTCATGTCTCCCATTTCTATCATTTCGTCTACTACTCGCTCTCTAAATTTCTTCGCATAATCATTATTCTGTAGCATATGCCTTTTTATTGTAGGAGGAGGACGCTCTTTGGTTTTTGTACACTGTATTTTATCGCTAATACCATAACCTGCAGCCTGTGCTGTGAGACAAAGTCTTCTCCTGGCAGCACTTTGCCGTCTTTGACGTGCCTAATATGGTTGCGCCTAACTAGAAAATAATCAATTATTCAGAAAAAGTCAATTTGGGTCTTGTAGTTACCACTTTTGTATGTGACTAGGTGTTCATCTCTCTTCTGGTACCAAGTATTGGCTACTGCCAGATCAAATGCGGTAGCAGATTGCAACAGCGTCTTCGTTATTGGGACTTCCATCCATTCAAACTTTCGTATTTATAATATTAGTAGATTTTTATTGATGTATGCACCGTCAATGTTTTTCAGATTAAAGTTAGTCTGACACTGAATTTGATGCAGGTTTCATATGAATGATGTTACATAAAATCCGATGAATTTACAAATAGGAGCTGGCAGGTGGCCCATCTGATAAGAAGCTGTAACAGGGAAAGCTTGGAATAGTATTCCATTTGACTCCTTCCGAATAAATTCAAAAGTCTGCTGTATGTAGGTACCTACCTACTTGTTACTTACATCAAAAGAAAAGTTGTATTATCTGCATTAATATTCTTACTTTTCTCTTATCGATTTATAACTGGCATATTTTCACCGTCAGCGGATACATAAATTCTATCATATATTATGTTATGGACCAAGTGATTATGAGGACATCATAAAAAATACCCGGAAGGTTTGAAAATTGTCTCATATTGGGCAATTTTCAAACTTCCCGGGTATTTTTTGTGGCAGTGTGTTGATAACTATAGAAATAATCAAAATCACCGGGTATTTTTTATAACGATAGTCACATAAGGGCATTACTGTTATTTTTATTTCAAACAAATCAAGATTATATGCTAACGATGGTCATAAATAAGGGAAGACGAGGAAGCATAAGGTGAGGAAGACGACGGAGTCCCGGTTCGCGGGTTTAAAAAAATAACCACTTTAAACATAACCTGTCCGTGTCGGTTTGCCCCAAAATCTAAAGCTCGCTTCGCTCGCTCTTGGACTGAATACGCAAAGTACAATGACAAACAAAAAGAAAAAAATAAATATGCTGGTTTTCAACGGCGTTATTTTTAGGTCCCAGCGATGGCTGCGGAGGCACTCTCAATCTGGAAATGCCTCCGCAGCCAGCACTGTGACTCGTAAAGATACACTTATCCATTAGTTTTGTTGTATCAAGTTATTGTGTAACGGTATTCAACTGTTCTTCGTATTGTAACTATTATCTTTTACTGGATACTAAACCACGTCATCACATCATAACTGTGTATTATGAGATTGCCCAAAGACCACACGGAAATATTTATAATGTCAAGGCAATATGATAAATAAGGAAGTTTAAATCATAATTATTTATTTCGCCCTAAGTAGCTCTATTTATTACTTGGTAAATAACACATACATAGTTATCATATACAGTCTATCGGCTAAAGGGGTGGGGAGGGCAGTGGCTTCACGATACATTATAACGGCCTGCACTGTGGCAATATTGACGGCACGGTTGGCGTAGTGGTTGAGCGTTCGACTGCTGCGCTGCGTGTCGCGGGCTCGATCCCCGCACGGAACAAATATTTGTATGGCCTACAGATAGTTGTTCCGGGTCTGGGTGTCTTGTGTATGTGAGTTTAAATGTTTGTGAACGCACCCACGATACAGGAGTTATTCCTAGTGTGGGGCAACGTTTTCTTAAAAAAAAAAAATTATAATGTCAAGGCAATATGATAAATAAGGAAGTTTAAATCATAATTATTTATTTCGCCCTAAGTAGCTCTATTTATTACTTGGTAAATAACACATACATAGTTATCATATACAGTCTATCGGCTAAAGGGGTGGGGAGGGCAGGGGCTTCATGATACATTATAACGGCCTGCACTGTGTCCAACAGATTCCTGCAACCTGCATTAGGTCAAGCGTCTTCCTTGTTTTTGCTAACTATCCAGTGTCTTCTGATCGTCAACATCATTATCAGTTCAGTCGAAATACGTCTGAACATGCCTCCCCCAAGTTTTGACACAACGACCGGTCATGTACGTCTCGTATCTAACGGCTACCCGCGACCCTCACCCGCAGGCGTATTCGCTAACTCAGTTGACATCAATTTGATAGGCACTTTGCAGTACATGGCTGCTTGGACGTATAGGAAAACCTTAGTGCCTATTATAATTGATGTCCACCGAGCAATGTACTGCAAAGTGCCTATCTGCAGGTCATTGGTCGGTACCCATTTCAAATAAGCAATTAAACTCAATCGACATACATAGTTTCAAATGAAGATTCATAACTCAGTAAGCATCAGTCTAGAACACAGTCCTAATAGTTTAAACACACACATATCAGATTATCAGCTGTTTACTGGATCAACATCGTCTTGCCTCATTGCCTTCACTAACTGGTTGCTAGGCAACGCAGTAATGACTCATTACTGATAAGAGAGAGATCATTATAATCATGCAATGTTGTTTCGAACTTCATAATTATATTATCAAGCCGCTGGAACGTCTCGAGTTGGTTAGAGACGAGAATATGCGTCTTAACCTTTGAGGTCAAAGCTTTTGACTTAATGTTAATTGTAACGGTAATTGTGCCGATCTTTGCTAGAATGTTGTTGAGCATTTTGTTAGTTATCATCATCATTATCAGCCTTATAGTGTCCCCACTGATTTTTATTTTTTCCTTCACCAATTTGAGAGCAGTGGTGATGAAATAATTTAGACTAAATAAAGCCTAGGTTTGAACTCACGACCTACAACTTGGAAGTCGCGGCCAATAGCACTAGGCCACCACTGCTCTCATTTTGTTAGTGTGGTGTCACTTTACAAATGAAGTTGGGATGTTTCCGTATTCCAGTCCCTTCGGTAGGAGTCAAGCTTGTCCCATCAGCTTCGCCTTGGTCTGCCGCGATGTCGTCTGACATTTAATGAGACAATCTATCTTGAAACCTTTTGGTTTTCAAAATAGACATACACACATACATATAATTATATACTTACATACATACTCTTGTAGAACATTAACCTTCTTCTGGGGCAGTTGGGTAATAATATTATGTTAATTAAACAGAAAATTGCTATTTTAAAATAATATCTCAGTTTTACCGCAAACTGCAAGGAAGAAACTAATGAACAAAACTTTTCATTTAAAACCGAGAAAGTCTATCAGTTCATATTAAAATATTTCAATTTCAATTGAAATTCATAGCCAGTTAATGGATCTCGGCCGTTAAATAAAATCGAATACCTTTTAACTTATTACTCAAGCTATTAGACAGCCTTGAAATGGGTATTACTACTGGAAATTTTTAATTCCCCATTTAACGATTAGATAGCTAATATTTAAAGATGATTTTGAAAATGTTAAAGTCTTTCTTACAAGTACCTATTGAACGGATAAATTTGAAAGAGCATTACCGCGGCCCTGGACAAGCAACTGAAGGAACAGGGGTAAGTTTTAGTCACTAAAAGTCCGACACGCCCACTCCACCCAGAGCAGAAGATATTGTATGATTTTCATCCAATAAAAAAAAAGTATTGAATGGAAGATATATTGTGGATTAGACTATGAAAGGTTATAGACGCAACGTCATTGGACATTAAATGAAGCAGGATCGTTAAAATGTGTGAGTGACCTCGACGAACATAACGATTACGTTTCGGCTTCTCATTTTGTCTGTGTGAGCTTATTTCGCGTGTACAGATACAAGCCGGCTTCTCATTCTGGTACTCTCTCAGATTGCTGGCTTTTGACACTGTGTCTAAAACCTTTCATAGTCTAAGTATTGTTGTTTTAATCTCTGGCAAACTTTTAATAGACTCCCTACTCAGGTCGGCCGCAGTAAAGACGACCTCCACAGGAGGGGGTTCTCGGATGGCTCAGATCTTCGATGTTTCTGTCCGCAGATCATGGCCCACTTTTCATCTTGCGCCGCATGCCCAGTCGCCTGTACATGTGAATACCTAATCAGTGAAAACTGTTGCCTTGGCTGAATACTGAGCGAAACATCATATTTAAAACTAAATTTGCCATCGACACGCTAAGAACAAGAATCCCTAAAAAAAAATCAAATTCGACATAACTTCGTTTGTAGGGGCGAAGGTATCTGAGGTATTATGACACCCCGGGCCTATGGACGCCGAGCAGTGGGTAGCTCGCCGTCCGATCAGCACCAGGCCCGTGATTCGACGGCGAGTAGTGTTCCACGCGCGCCTCGAAGAGATTAGTGTCAGCCACCACTGACGGGGCCCATCGTGGCCAGTGCCTGCATGCCTAGGGGTAGCGGATAAATTCTGAAAATGAGTTACCGCACCCCTGGGCACTCAGGAAGGAAAGGAACAGGGGCGGGTTTTAGTCAGTAAGAGTCTGACACGCCCTCCCGCTCCACCCAGAGCGGGAGAAGCCATTGAATGATTGCCCATCCGCCAAAAAAAAAAAAGGTAATATGACACGTATGTAAAGGTACGTATCTACTAAGATATATGTAGGTACTTTTTAGAATTTTCGTTTCGTCCTTTTTTCAATAACATCATTTCTGTCATCACCAATGCGCATCGTCATCATTCAACCAAAATAATTGAGAACAAAGCTGGATGTGGGATTGACGTTAACACGTTTATTTCACATAGCAATTTTTATTTTATTAATAACCACTCATGTAAAAGAAAACTCCTGGCTGCAAGAAAAGCCAGTATTTTCCAAGTAACTGGAGAAACCAAATAAATAAGAGCATTTTCTAAGTCATCTTTACCAGGAACCAGATATGTATATAAGCTCCACAAAGATGACGAGAAAAAGCGACATATTTTATCAAATCTTTCTATGATTTGAGTACCTCTATATTCTTAAGTCATGACATCGGTACTTTTTTTTTTTATTATATATTAAGAACATCACAACTTTTTTTACTAAAGTGTTGGCATCTTTGGTCCCTTATTTCGCCAGTTCTTTCACATCGTGTATCAGCCTGTTGCCATTAACTTGTCATAAATTCCAAAAAATATGTCCAACTCGATAAAAACTTTTTTAAAGCTATTACAAATACGACGCAGGGGGACGCGGGCTCAGCATTAGGTCGACAGGAAGAAATCGTGAAAAGAGGTCGTACGCGCACTTCTCGCCTTAAAATAGTTCTAAGAACAAATTGGTTAGGTATGACTGAGCAGTCGTACCTATAATACACACACACACATCATAAATAAACAACGTTTTAAGCTTATAATCTTTTAAATTTTAGGCTCATCACATTATAATTTTCAAGCAAATCGTTATACGATGGTAATAAGCGTTCTTATTTCTTAGCAATAGCGTTTGATATCAAGAAAACAGTGTCTGTTTATGCACAAAATTAAAGTAAGTGTGAATAACACATATTTTAGGCTAGTTGCTTATTTTCCTTCGGTACATCATTTCCATCATCAGCCTTTTAATGTCCCCACTGCTGGGGCACAGGCCTCCTCCCTGTGAGAGGGTGTGGGCCGTAATCGTTGGTGGATGTCACAAGTCTTCGAATTTTTGGTTCTAGGACATGCCGGTTTCCTCACGATGTTTTGCTTCACCGTTTTGAGAGCAGTGGTGATGAAATAATTTACACAAAGTAAAGCGCCTGCCTGGGTTTGAACTCACGACCTACAACTTGTAAGTCGCGGCCAATAACACTGGTCCACCACTGCTCTATATATTTTATTTATCAAACCTTTTTACGGCTTGAAGACCTCTATATTTTTATGTCATGACCTAACTTCACGATTTATAGGTAAAGTCCGAGCTTCAAGTCTACATTACGAAGACAGTCCCTTTAAAAATATAAAGAACTAGTTTCTGCCAGCGGCTTTGCCCGCGTGGAATGTCTCTAGGACCAGCGGTTTAGGCCGTGCGTTGAAATATCAGTCAGTCAGTCAGGACTTTTAATTTTAGAAGATTTATCACGCCTGTCTTCTTTGAAATTTTAAGACATGGGACATCCACCAACTCGCGTTGGGCCCGCGTGGTGGGTTAGTGCAAATTCCCAAGGCTTATTATCTTATGCTGTATGCTTGTTTACTTCAAGGATTAGGCAGTGGTGTACCTTTAGTAAGGCTCACATTTTCCAAATATCCATGTTTGTATCGCATGGCACTGGAGGTGAGCCTATTAGCGATAATCTAGTATAAGTCCAAACATCGAGCTGCTACTGAAAAAAAAAAACCTTTCAAGTTTCACGCATTGGAAGATACACTGAGGTGCTACTTTTTATCCCGAATCACACCTACCGCAAGCCGCGTTAAGGAACTGCGTTTCAAAATCCAGATATAAAAATCCTATTATAGCACTTAGCTCAACCTGCGCATCGACCTTGACACCTGCAGTCCACACCAACTTACGTTTTAAAAACGTGAGAAAAAATAGCATATTTTATCAATCGAACCTCTATATTTTTATGTCATGACGTCACTTTTCGATTTATGGGTAAGGCCCGGTCTTCAAGTGTCCATTACGAAGACAATCCCATTAAAAAAGAATGTGACATTAAAAACATATCAGATTGTCCGACGCTCGCCCCTTTGATGGGATTACCTATATTTTCCGTGATAAAAGGAAAATGTCATAATGATAAGGTATCAGGGTCCGCTGAGGTTTTTTTTTAAGGACGATCTAGCTAGTGAGCAGGGTAGTCGAGATTATTAGGAACTATTTATTATCAAGGAGGTTGCCTGGTGCTGCTACCTGTGCTTGAAATTATTGTCGGTGTAAAAAGACAGTTTCCGAGGCCGAAAGCCACTTATTCTACCCATTATTTGGATAATTTTTATCCACTATACCATACCTGGGAATCCACTAGTTCTGGAGAAAGAGTGAAGGTCAAAGTCGCATTTTTTTTTTAAACTTTTTTACGAAAATGAATTCCAAGTGTTATTTTATTACTAAACTTTTTTCCTAGCAAACATTACCTGAATTTTAGATTTTTTTTGTCAAACATTCGAAATTACGCATTTGCAGTTACAAAAATGCAATGAATATCTAACGTATCCTACAAGTACCTACGTGAGTTAGAGCGAAGGGGCAGGGTTTAACTCCACTCTACCTTTTTTTTTTGGCGGGGTGGGCAATCATCCAATGACATCAGTCTCTTACTGACTAAAATCCACCCCTGTTCCTTCCCTGCCTGAATGCCCAGGGGTGCGGTAACTGTTAAGAATTTATCCGCTACCCCTACGCATAATTTATCCGGAACCCCTAGGCATAACTCCACTATCCTGGGTTTGCGTTACATTGCGCGCAAAAAAAAATAGTATTTTTTTACATACCTAAAAATAAAAGTCGTTTCCCAGCAATAATTATTGCGCAAAACTACTTTGTCAAAAAAAGACGTACAATATGCGTAGTTAACGGCTCTGTGGTGTGTCTTTTTACACCCAGTGTAATAAGTAATAATGCAAAAGTACAGGAACTGAATTTTCTAGTATGTTTCTTGATATAGCTACACACAATTTTGTTACCCGACTGCCACAAAAGGCGGGTAATGTTTTACGAGAGTATGTATGTTTGTATCTGTATGTCTATTTTTTTTGCACGCCCTGTTGCGTAAACGGCTCAGATGGATTTATACAAATGAAGTATCGTTAGATTGGGTTTAATTTTCGAAGTGATAATGGTTTAATTGCCGAAAAAATTTTAATTAAAAAAAAACAAGATGGTGGCTGCTGTTAGCTGTAAGACTTACCTAACAGCAGCCGCCATCTTGTTTTAGGTGTTGTCTTATTTTTTTGTGACATAACCATGTGAGGTATCAAAATTAAGGGTTCGAAGACACAATTCCAATAAAGTAATTCACTAAAATCCATGAAATAAAAAAAAACTAAACTACAGTTTTTTTTTAATTCCACTTTTTAGTTGTAGTTCACAATTAAATTGTGTTAAAAATTCATGGACATATGATCGCAGCAATCGCGGTTGATTTGCTGACAATTTTTAAAGAGTTCCGTTGTCTGTCTCCGAAACCCATCATGAGATCTATATGAAATTTAAATGGGACCATTTCGGAACAAACCCCTTAAAAAGATAAATACAATAAAGAAAAATATATATAAACATACGAATTGATAACCTCCTTCTTTTTGAACTCGGTTAACAAAAATAACCGACCGCATAAAACGACTTCAAAGTAACAAACAAATTATTTCTCAAACAGTCTGATGCAGTTGGTGGCATCAAATCTCAGATTGAAGTAAAATAATTACAACAAACTGCATCAGACTGCTTGAGAAGTGACTTGTTTGTAACTTTTTTCCACAGGGTATACAGAGCGATCCCACTATTCTCATTTTGTTTCGTTTAGATCATTCCTTTGGATACAGGTACACGCAAGCCGGTATTGAGTACTACGAGCTAGACTTTTTGATCAATATCACCAATAAGGTCCGTATGTGTAGAACAAGAGCGTCCCCTTACGGCATTTCTACTCACATCGGCAATGCCTTTTGACTTTCTGTTATTTGTTTGTTGTTACTGCCAAACATTTCCGATAACTTATAACAAGACTCCTATTTTTCTAAAAAGGAAAAGAAAACCGGCCAAGTGCGTTTCGGACTTCACACATTTAGGGTGTATTTGTATTTTTGATTTTTTGTATGGCTTTGGGTCAACAAGATGCTTAAACTGTGAAAATTTGAAGACTGTAGCTCCAACCGTTTGGCTGTAAAACCTGTGTGACAGGCGACCGACTGACAGACAGACAGACGGATACCTGAGTGACAGCAATAGGGCTCCGTCTGGACCATTCGTGCACGGAACCCAAAAAACGATTCTACTTGGAATAATCAAAAACTCAGTAAAATCTACCAATTGCAATATTTATTTCTTCAAGTATTTTTTTTAAACTAACGACCTAAGCATTGTTATGTTTTATTACTATGACGTCACGTTGACTGGCACGATAAAGAAATTAACATTTTAGTGGCAATATTAATATCGACACGTTTTTGCCAGACGGCTTAGAAGAAGGTCAGACTGAAGCCCTAAAATCATTATAATATTGGTTACTGAAATTATAACTAAAAGTGCTATTTGACGTGAAACTCTTTTGTCGCGCATTTTTCTGAATACAGGGGGCATACTGCCGCGAGACGATCTCCAGCCCCCGTAGGTAGAGGCGGGCCTGCGGACGGCGAGTAGTGGGTAGCTCGCCGTCCAATCAGGATGGGCCCGAGAGTCGACGGCGCGTAGTGTTCCACGCGCACCTTAAAGAGTTGTCAGCAATAAATGACGGGGCCCGTCATGATGCCTGCCCAGGGCAGGCATCATGACGGGCTACGTCGGAAAAATATTTATAGAGACGGCGTAGTTTTTAACTTGCAATCACTATTTTTCATAAAAACTGATCACCTGATCTGCTGGTCTCTGTATATATTTCAAGAAAATCAATTATTTTTCCGACGTAGCGACCGATCGTTGTGACGTAGCGATTGCTATCAATTATATACAGGATAAATTCGATACAGAGTTACCGCGCCCCTGGACACTCAGGACAGGGAAGGAATACGGGTGGTTTTTGTCAGTAAGAGTCTGACACGCCCTCCCGCTCCACCCAGAAAGTCATAGGATGATTTCAGAAAAAAAAAATAGGGGGCATACTGAGACAATCGTGATAAAAAAATTATTAAACTGTTTCAGTCATACGGCTCTAAACACTGATTAGTAGGTTTATATTTCAATATTTTCTACTCGGAAGATGGATAACATACTTAGTTTTAAATCTATTTTTGAATTCATTATAGAAAACTTTGAATTAAGATCTTGAGCTGTTGTTACTGATAAATACGTGCACTGACTGGACTATTTCACTCAAATCTGTGTGATTATTTCGTCAACAGATATCCTTAGACACTAATATGCATGGTTATCATAAGATACTCGTAGATCTAATCAAAATAATGCCGTTTTTTCTCAAAGTATTCGGGAAAGATGTTTGAGAGATTTTTTTTGTCGAGATGCTGTTTGTTAGCCCAATTTATAAAAACAAATAAAATGTATTATTCATCATTATCATCATCATCATCATTTCAGCTGAAAGACGTTCATTGCTGGACATAGGCCTCCCCCAAGTATCATCACAATGACCAGTCCTCTGCGTCTGGCATCCATCAGATTCCCGTGAACCTTACCAAGTCATTAGTCCACCTTGTGGGAGGCCTTCCTACGCTACGTCTTCCGGTACGCGGTCGCCACTTTAGAACTTTTCGGCCCTATCGACTATCTATTCTGCATGCAATGAGCACTGCCAATTGACACTTAAGTTTGCCGATTCTACGGGTTATGTTGGTATCCTTGGTTCTCCTGCGGATATCTTCATTACTGATTCGATCACGCAACGATACTACGAGCAGAGCCCTCTCCTCATTGCCCTTTGGGTGACAGCCTTTTGAAGAGGGCCATTGTTGAATTATTAAGACGCTGAAAACAAATAAGGTGTTCGTAGCAAAACTCTTAGCTCACTTTTAGGTACTGCCCAAACTTTCATGCTCTCTTGCTCGGTACGCACATGAAGCTGATACGATGTTATTAAGAAAACAAATAACAAAAAAAACTTTTTAGTAGAAAACGTTTTAAGTCGGTGTTTCTAGTTTGGTTTCTTCGTTATTTGACACCGACCTCCGAAATTAAAGTTATTTTGCATTTTTTAGTATTATTGATGGAAGTCGGTTGTATTTTTTTGTAAAGTTTTTTATTTTTCACTTTTTAGTTGTTGAGTGAAGTAGAATGGGGTACCCATTCTAAAACTAAATTAATAGTAAAGTTATGCCCGAATTGATAGCCCCAAAAATAGGGAATTTGAACATAGTTGGTGAAATTAGGGTGTATCAGGGTGAACTGTACAGTTCTGTATACCCCTTCAGAGCGCATCAGCGTGATGTAATGTTGTGAAGTGGTGAAAACAATATACAGACTTGCGATTGCAGCAATTCTGGAAGGTTTGCTATCATTTATTGAAGAGTTCCATTGTGTATCTCCAAAGTTCTTCATCAGATCTTCACCAAATTAAAATGGGACCGCATGTGAAGCAACAGCTTTCAAATAAAAAAAATCTTCAAAATCGGTTCACGTAGTAAAAGTTATGAGGTAACACACATAAAAAAAAAACATGCAGTCGAATTGAGAACCTCCTCCTTTTTTTGAAGTCGGTTAAAAATGAAATTGTCACTGTTCTGTGCTGTCTACGTTATTTTATAGCGGCAACATCGTCGGTATCTTATTTATGTAGCAAACAGTATGTTAATTAAATGTGTCACTACAGTCAATTTTAGTAGTCCAAAGTCCACAAACGGAGCACAAACAAATAATATTATAAACCAAATCGTACAACACAAAATAAAATGTTTCGTGGAACATTTATATTTGCACAGGCTGTCAGATTCTGGTTAAATTAAACTTAGTCTGGTGATAAAAAGTAGCGAATGGTATAAAAAAATATTTTATTAACGTTACGACGTTTCCCTAGGCACCAGCAAAATTTCACGTTTTTACAAGTGTTTTCTTATTATTACAAAATAACATTTTGGGTTTAGGTACTACTGTGTTTTCTTCTCGTCTGATTCGTCATCGCTGTAATGCTTCGGTGTTTCACCAGGTTTCAAAAGACGGCCCACAATATCGTACTTTTCTGTAAATAGATAATTAATAATTAAATTAGTTTAATTTTGTATTAGTGCAATATTTTTGAGTTTGCAGCTCAGGAGTCTGTTAAATGATTTCACGATATTCTTTTCTTTAATGTCTTTGGAGAATTCTTCGAAAATTCATAATTATAGAAAATTCATTAAATGAAATAGGTATTATGTCATCATTGCTTGACATACAGTTTGTGACTGGCACAAAAAAAATGCCTGTGTGGTAAATATCTACAAAACCCAAGGTGTTGCAATATTATCATTTTGATTTTAAATTTTCTTCAGTAGAGTCTGTCTACTACAATTTTAAGATTAAGTTTACCTACTTCTAGTAGTGAATTCAAGGTAACGAGTGACTTTAATTAGTTCTCACACTCCAATAGTTTGTCCGTTAATTAATTCCTTTCTAATGTTTTAGTTTTTATAATAATTTACTTATTTTAAGTACCTAATATAAAGCATAAATTGTTTAAATTATTTTATTTATGGTTTAGTGTAAGTTCCAGGATGTGCAGACGTTTTCTTGCGTGATCTAGACTCCACGATAATACTTGAGTAAAACCACAAACAATAATCTTAACCTATTATTTAAAAAAAAGTTCTGTCTACAAACCTTTGAACTGGTCTTCCCATTCCTTGGCTGATGCAGCTTCATCAGGAGTGAGATCACTGACATCATCATACTCTTTGTCTGAGGCTGCTACCTGGCCGGTAGCTAGACCACGGGTTGCGTCTTTGCCTGCAAACGCTGAGTATGGGCCACCTGGAAAGCAAAAAAATGAATAATTTAGTAAACAGTCAAAGTAAACAATGTTAAAGTGGCTAGCCGAGCAAAGATGTGGATTTCGACAGGTATATACACATTTTTGCTCACAAAGATGGTTTATTTGGCAAAGAACATCCTGGCAAAACGCCAGAAATATTCTAACATGACGAAACATAAAACACTATTTTCTAATGTGAAACCAATCAACTGTCAGAAAAACGAGTTACAAAACAAACTATGACTCCATGCAAGTAATAGAAAACTAGAAATCCAAACTCCTATATATTCAGAAACATTCAGAAAACTTCAACAGATTCTTTAAGTGTATTGTTTCAAGAAGATTACGGGAAACTATTTCGTTTTGGCCAGAAAATAATATGTTGTGTACAGGGGAGGAATACTAATGGCGTTCGTGGTTCTGAGGTGACCGGCCTCGACACAGATGTGAATGATAAAAATGTTGTATTTACTTTACATATCTTGAAGGATTTTTAAAGTATAAAATAAAAGGTTTTTAAAATGACCGATGGCAAAGAAGCTGAATAGGCCCACACCCTCTCACAGAGAGGAGACCTGTGCCCCAGCAGTGGGAAAAGCTGATGATGATGAAGCAAGTGAAGATACGTTTAATTCAAATAGTAAACAGAAACCGTATGAGACCATAAATTATTATGATATAATTTGTAACATGAATATACATATATTATATGTAATATATATTATATGGAATGTATATTACATAAATTATAACTGATGTTCTGGATTCGATGTAGTACGCATAATATCGTGAATTTTATAATTATTTTTATTCTTATGTCGAATTAATAGACGAGTTTCCTTCACATGGCAGTTTATCACATAGTAACGGAAGTTTGCAGGTATAACAAAATGTTGACACGTTAAATTTTAATGTAATTGTTCATGTCTATAGCCATATTTATATTATATTGAGCCACATTTTTGCAGTTTTTAAACATAACACTGTCATGGTTCTTTATTACATTATTAGAAAGAAAGAAGAGAAAAAGGAGCTATGCACTTAGTTAATGATCTAGTAGATAGAAAAAACACAGATTTAGACAAGGACTCCCTAAATTTTCATCCACGCAAATGTTAAAAGGAAGAGACACACTTTTATGGAGCCAGATTCCATTAAAAGGATTTTAATTCACCGCTCCATGCATTCATTTAAATAATTGCACGCTTTTGTCTCTTTTTTTTTTCATTGGAGGGCTCCAGCCCCTCACGAACGTAAAGCGTTTACGTTTTAAAAATTAGTTCCGAAACCGTGTTGGCTTCAACCGTGTCTAAATTATTACTTCCTTGCTTACAATCAGTAGCTACTTAATGTTGTGTTTTTCGTTATTTTAGTTTAACTTTATTTTTCTGCTGAAACATCAGCTCTTTGAGTTGATGATTTTAAAATGAGATCTTTTGGAATAGTTATTCGTACTTCTGGATAATTCATATAGATAAATCTTTATTTAGGTTAGTTTTCTAACTCAAAACTAACAATATTATTTTTAATATGAGTCTGACTGCATTTTGATTGTAGCTGGCTGGTTCCGTTACATTTTTATTTATTCGGATTTGATGGTAATCTACCAAGAACTATCATTGTTTAGTCGTTCCCACAAATTTATTGTAAGCGTAATACAGCGGTTTTCTGTTTTCTCTCATATAATGTGCTTGTGTAAGCCCTTCAAACATGACGACGTCATTCAAAATGTAAAATCATTATATTATAAAAACAACGTCGACTTTTACCGAGGTCGAATCACTTGAATACCGACTGTCTGTTTATAAAATCAGGGACAGTGTATAATTACCGCGTCACACTGAAATTTGAAACTTAGGGGAGTAGAGATATGGTTCATTTTTGATGACAATATGTTAGTATAACGTTGATAAATGCAGCGTCCTCGTTGTCAGTTACTGGGGGCATAGGTGATTACGAAATAAAATGTACGAGCTCAGTTTTGAATAAAAAAATATTCAGTAAAGGACAACTTATATTTGAATTTAAGTAGGTATAAAAAACTGGTCTCTAACAATTTATGTTAATGTTGATGAACATTATAATCATCAACAGCCTTTTAATGTCCCCACTGTTGGGGCACAGGCCTCATCACTGTGAGAGGGTGTGGGTTGTAATCCACCACGCGCGCCCAATGCGGGTTGGTGGATGTCACAATTCTTCGAATTTTTGGTTCTAGGACGGTTTTCTCACGATGTTTTCCTGAACATGTTTTTGTAATATTATCACAATATCGAATTCATATTAGCGTTAAAATTAATATCAGTATGCGATGTGCATAACTCCAGCTTCCTCATATGTGATAGAATAATTCTACATATACCAATATTTAAGTCATAATAGCTGCAATCAAAGTTCCCAGTCTTAATTTAGCTCCCCACCGAGTGTTTACACGTTGCCGTCCTGGTGGGGCTTATGGGTCTTCATGATCCTGGGGACTTCCGGCACGAGTGACGCACTTGTGCCGGAGGGCTCCAGGAGAGGGACCTGACTAAGAGGAACACACCGGGGGTCGCATCCATTGTCAGTCGATCATCGTCGACTGCCAGTGGATGCGACCGCCACCCAATCCTAAGCTTGGAGGCGTGGGGAGGTTCCTGCATCAGATCGGGAGGGAGGAAACGCCCGGGTGTTACCACTGCGCGGATCGCCCAGAGGACACGGTGGAGCATACGGTGGAGGTCTGCCCCGCTTGGGCAGAACACCGCCGTGTCCTCGTGGATGCGATAGGTGGCGGCGACCTCTCGCGCCCGGCCCTGCTTCAGATCATGGTACGGAGCGATAGGGAATAGGAGGCAGTCTCCGCCTTCTGCGAAGCAGTAATGCTCGTGAAGGCGGAGGCGGGACGCGTGAGGGAAGCTCAACGGAGTGGACCTCGCAGCCCCGGCCGCTACCACCGCAGGAGAGGTACTGGGCGTACCAGGCGTAGGACGTCGCGAGACGATTTCCGGCCACCGTGGACCCGGGCCTGCGGACGGCGAGCAGTGGGTAGCTCGCCGTCCGATCAGCACCAGGCCCGTGAGTCGACGGCGCGTAGTGTTCCACGCGCGCCTCAAAGAGATGTAGTCAGCCACCACTGACGGGGCCCATCGTGGCCGGTGCCTGCATGCCTAGGGGTAGCGAATAAATTCTGAAAATGAGTAACCGCACCCCTGGGTACTCAGGCAGGGAAGGAACAGGGGTGGGTCTTAGGAGGAGGAGCAGGAGTCTGACACGCTCTCCCGCTCCACCCAGAGCGGGAGAAGTCATTTCATGATTTCCCAACCCACAAAAAAAAAAAGTAAGTCTTAATTTAGCTGCCACAAAAACTTCGTCAATATGAGTCGTTTAGTGAGTGTTAGCTGGAGTGACGTCACTCCAGCTTCCTCATTCAATACGGGCAAACCAATGAGGTTAGGGTTTTGGACTAAAGTCAGAAAAATAAAGCAAAATAGCTGCACAAGGAAGGAAGGAACTGAACGATAATACTTAAAAAGTGTTGAAACAAAACCGTGTCAAAAATATATATATTAACTACGTTTTAGTGAGTTATATTTTTGTAATCATTAATCTGATACTTCACATGACCAGTTCACAAAAAATACTACTACACTTTACCTAATGGCGGTCTCCAATTTGTTTTTTTTTTCCAAAATTATTATAGCCTATGTCACTTTGACGGTTAATACCTCATTTACTTAAATCCATCAAACCGGTTAGGCTACATCAGGTGCCAAAGAAATAGACATTCATTCATACATACATACTCTCAAAAAACATTACCCTCCTTCTAGGCAGTCGGTTAAAAACGGCCTCTAATGAAAATGTAGTAAAGTTTTACTTTTAAGCGTGAACTGTAGTTATCTACATCTAAAATTAACTTAATAATTATACGAAACACTAACTATGTCAGACAAGCTAGCAATTTAATTAATTAATTTCTTTATTCTCGCTTAGACCTTGGTTGGCGATTCTATTTTTAGAAACAAGTAATCATAATGATGAAGCAATTAATGAATAAAAATATGTTGACTTGTTATGATGATAAATTATTAAATAATCTTAGGTAAATATTAGATAAGAAAAGTCACATTTTTGTAATCAGTCGCTTTTCTAGAGACGGAATAGATAAAAAAGGAGTAGAAGAGTTTAACAGAGTTACGAGTAATATATGTCAGAAAACCTAGTTCAATATTTTAAAGTAGGTACCAACCAGATTTTTTTTTATCAGATGCAATACAACGATATTCAAGGATATTAATTCTAGAAAGATACACGAAAAGACATACATGGAGACATAACAAAACTCATTCTGTTATCAATTCATATCAGCTATAACACAAGTTTCTGTGACAGAGTAAGATAAAGTATAATATATGTATTGTTTATCAATAAGACAAGAGCTCTGATTAATAATTTTGTCGATAAAACGATTGAAAACATTAATATTTGAATCGATAACCTACTCGAGTTATAAAACATTATCGTTGATGATAAACTACAAAATTAAGTATACTCTTAAAAGTCAGAAGCACAGTAGTAGTTACTAAGCTGAAAATTAAAGTAATAACTCTGAAACTAACTGAAACATTAATATAGGTGGGTTATCTCTTGCTATCAGTTACAGCCAATTCAGTATTGATGGATCGTAAACGATAACCTATGCGTCAGGAAACTTGATATCATAAACTGTTCATGATGTCGTAAAAACTCTGAGAAATTATTTAATTTTCTTGTGTAACAAGTTTTGATGGTTTATTAAGTTTAGTTTTATAATGTCATGACATGGTCCTGGTCCGTGACGTTTAATGATGATCAGGATATCGAGTAAATCGTAAACGGAGACTATAATTATTGAAGTTTAATCAGCAGTGTATTTAAGACGAACTATTTGCTGTATGATACAATGATGGTGCAAACACTTGCATCCAAGCAGTTTCACAGCTCAAGTTTTCAAAACATTTACCGTACACTCGTACAGAAAACGAGTTTTGACACAAGAGAAAACTGTTCTGTGAATAACAGTCGAAACTGTGTTAGATACATCTAATGCTTATACTGTTGTAATGCTCATCTAATTTCTCAATGAGCTAGCAGATTTCATTTCATGTGTATGCTATGTATATTATTATTCTCATCACAATTATGTCTAGGTCTCTCTAGGTCAGGCACGACGTTTGTAACGATTTCCTAGTTGGAAAAAAATTCTTTTAAATGTAACATGTTTTTTTTTTTTTTTTGGGGGTGGGAAATCATCCTATGACTTCTTCAGCTCTAGGGTGGAGCGGAAGGGCGTGTCAGACTCTTACTGACTAATACCCACCCCTGTTCCTTCCTGCCCTGAATGCCCAGGGGCGAGGTAACTCTTTCGAATTTATCCTCAACCCCCGGGCAGAATGTAACATGGTCCAGTGCATTTTCGTTATCTACACTAATGTTATAAAGAGGTTAAGCTTGTGAGTTTTTTTGTAGGAAATAATCTCTGGAACTCTCGAACCAATTTTGAAAATTCTTTCACCAGTAAAAAGCTACTTTATTTGTGGCTGCTATAGGCTATAAATATTTTCGAAATCAACGCGGGCGAAGTCGTGGACGAAATGCTTGTCATTCATGATTTTATGTCAACAGCAACTTTATCTGTATGAAGCTTTATTGACATACCCACAAGCCGTCGATAAATACGATGTTATGGGTATCGTGTGTTTTTTCCAAGTACCTACCGTCTGACTGTTACCACTTTGAGCCGACTTGCCTTTATTTACTTTGATTAGTACTGTGGTTCTGGGTATGGAAATTTAAAGCCATTGCTCCTTCAAAGAACCGTGATTGACTACGTCTCTTTGATGGAGCAAACATACCTACTTTGATGTTAGCTGACAGGATAATTGCAAATGGAGGACCAAATGACCACAGTAAAACAGCCATAAAACAATCAAATTTATCACAGACAAGACATTTATGTTTGTCAAGACTCAAGTCATTCTGAGAATGATTTACAAATTGCGTCGCAAAAAGACTCTTTCAAAGCGTTACTAGATTACAATAGTTTACAATTTTTCTTTTATGACCATCGAAATAAATGTTTATAGAAATGTTGAGGTCAAAAATGTTAGCAGAAACAATCTTCTATTACGTCACATTTGTTTTTTCTGCAGAAATTCATTTTTTCCTAGTAGGTACCCAACGTGGCTGCAGTTTGATGTTTATTAGTTCAACTTAAACAATAAATAACTGGTAATGCAGTTAAAATAACAAGTAAAAGCTAGGTAAAACTATGTTCGTCTTTGCTACGTTTGTGAAGAGTTGATAATATCTTCAAAACAGGAGGAGTGTTTTCACCTAGTGTTAGAAGTTGGCTTGAAGTAAGAGGATAATAATCGGTTAGTGAAAAACGGATGTGAATAAATTCGAAATAGAGTTACCGCGGCTCTTGACACAGAGGCAACTGAAGGAACTGGGGTGGGTTTTATCAGTAAAAGTCTGACACACCCTTCCCGCTTCACCCAGAGCGGGAAAAGTCATTGAATGATTTCCCAACCCATATAGAAAACGCCTCCATTTAAAATTCTATAAGTTCTATACGTATTTTTTATACAGTGTGTCTGCCCTTTACGACTACCTACTAGACCTAACAAATCACAATTTATTAGGATTCCGTACCCGAAGGGTCCAAACGGGGGCTCCGTTTGGACCCTTCGGCTACGGAGCCGGAACCCGGAACCCTACGGAATTGCTGTCACTGTCCGTCGTCTGTCAAAAATTTTTGTTCCGAAGAATTTTTTAACTTTCCATTTGACCTGTGAACTTAAAAATACCAAAATATAGATTTCCCACTAATGGTACGGAACCCTAAATGTGCGGAGTCCGACACACCCTTGGCCGGTTTTTTTAGGATTCCGTACCCGAAGGGTCCAAACGGGGCCCTATTGCTGTCGCTCACGTGTTCGTCTGCCGTATGTTCGTCGTCTGTCACAAAATTTTGTTCCGAAGAATTTTTTAACTTCCCATTGACCTATGAACTTGAAATTTGGTGATCATTTTTATTATTATGTGTATTCTAATAACAAATATCAATATATTATATACAATTGGTACGGAACTCTAAATATGCGAAGTCCGACACGCTCTTGGCTGGTTTTTTCTATCTACCATTGTTTTTATCGAAGTATCTACCACACGTGTAACGTTTGTATAGACAGACCGGTTTGAATTCAAGAATTCATTATTTTACATAACAAAGTCGTTTTTTAGACTACAAGCTGTGTATGGCGGACAGCGAAACAAAAAACTGAATACGTTAATGTTTAATGGTTTAGGTACGTTTTGCGTCTCGCTCTAACACAGGCAGAAGACGCAGATAGCAGAGCACGAAATATGGTCGCTGATACGCTGACACAAAACTAGCTTGCTCGTGCTTCTATTAGACACTAGACAAGTTATTCGTCAGAATTTAAAATCGAAATGAAAATGTTTTAAAAGCTTATAACAATGGGATTTCTAGTTACAAAATTCACACATTTTGTTATCTACTGTATTTTTTTTTTACTAGTTTAATGATCAGGTATTTTGTGTTAGCACTAGGTAATATTATATTATATTCTTCTTACTGTCAAGGTTTACCTTGAAACGTTTTTAGTTACACTGACAGTCCTAGGACTGTATGTCTTTGTCTAGACATAGCATTACTAAAAGAAGTTTGGTATTCACTGTTAAATCATGTAAATCAGTTAGTATTATCAAACAGTTATCCAAATTGATTCCTCTATTTGTATTGAGACAGCAAACAAGCTCACTAAATAAAAAACAGTTGCTACGTAGTTTACTACGAGCGAAATCGTAAAACTAGGCACATTTTATTGCGCATGATCATAACCTTAACACGGCAGCCGGAATAACCCTACCAAATAGAGAAGACACTTACCGGGGCCGTAAAACCTCTTTCCCTTGGTTACATCGAAAATGATTCCATTAACAGCGAGTAACACTCTGCCGTCGGGTTGCGTTCCATCGTAATTCTTAATCTCAGCTACTGTGAGATCCTTCCTTAGCTTGGGTAGTCTTGGAGGAGGTGGAGCCACAGTCACTTCCGATTCAAAGTTCGATTTTACAATTTTATATACGAGGTACACAATAATAGCTATTAATACTAGGTTCATAGGGCTCATCAGTTCGTCCCATAGCGTAGGAGAAGCGGTTTCTTGTGACATATTGATTATTTTTGATACGTGTGCTTGCGCCGGCCGCGGTTACAAAACTGCTCTGTCGTCACGTTATCAAGCCACTATAAGGTCAACGAGTGTAAAGCCGTTGCCAGACGTGTATGTTTTAAAATTCGACGGGATATTTACTGATTGTTGTAATGGAACCGTTGCTGTTATGACAATTTTGTTTATTTTAACTGCACTGTATGTGCATTGTTAGTCGTAGTTAACGTTCCGTTTTGTGATTTTAAAGCGGTTTGCACTGCAATAACTGCATTCGCGTCTTTGCTGCTAAGCTAATTATGTTTCTTTAATGAACGGTCTGGGGTATGCTCTTGAATAGAATAATAGAACGTTCTTAAATGGTTTGCTTAAAACAATTAAGTTATTTTTAATAATATTGTTGTTTTTATATAGTTATCTTTAGGTATGTAATGTTATCCAATTGTCTTAAACCTATCTATATGTATGTAAGTACCAAAAATTAAAGTCATCCTGTCAAAAATTGCGTTTCATCGTGAGGTTTGCTTAATTGATCAAACTTAAACATTATCATGACATGACAAGTTTCTGTTCAGAAACTCCTGTTCAGAACCAAAACACCGTTTCAAAAAGCCTCTTATTATTTCCCTATTCAGTAATATTTTCAAAACACAATTCTGTTTTCCCCGAAAATATCTAAGGCGCAAAATATTTCATTTTTTCCAGCGGCTTGGTAATCTGACAGGGGATGGACTTAGCGCATTTTATGAATGGTGAACGAACTAGGAAATCGTTGGCTTGAATAATAACCAGTTTTTAATTATCATATCGTGCGAGGAACGTGTATACTCGTAGAGTTGGTACTTGTTGAACTTTGTACGAAGTATGTAGTGAAGAATGTAAAATATAATGTGTGTCACTACTATTTTGTTGTGTTTTATGAATTTTTTGAGAATTTTGTTATTTGACTGGTTCCAAAAAAAGTGGCTCTCTTATTACTTAACCCGTGGTGCGTCCAATTGACCGACACAATAGATTTTAATTGTGTCACCCACCATGTGTCCGCTAGACGCTCAAAGAGTTAAAGCAAAATTAACTTCTGGCAACGGCTTCACTCGCGTGGAGTAATACAGAGTTCATTACTAGGTACCTTAAGGGCGCTTTCAATTTAGACGGTTGGTGCCGGACTGCTGCAGTCCGGGTATCGTACTACGCATCTCGGTTATGATTTTTCATACAAAATGTCTCGACGCAAGGTCGTGCGAGCGATGTGCGGAGCACGTCCGTTGGCGGAACGGCAACAACATGTCCCTTTGTCGAGACATTTTGTATGAAAAATCATAACCGCCCGTGCGCAGTACGATACCTGGACTGCAGCAGTCCGGCACCAACCGTCTAAATTGCAAGCGCCCTTACTTTGTATTTAAGTTCAACTTGTATAACTCGTAAAAAGTGGAATCATTTAACTCCATTCATCACATAATGATTCTGTCAAGGATCATCATCATCAGCCTTTTAATGTCCCCACTGCTGGGGTACAGGCAAGGGCGTAGCGAGGTACAGGCAGGGGGTGCAGCTGCCTCCCTTTGAAAGGTGAATGTTTAGTGGTCTCTGGTCGGCTGGAATGCTCACAAACCAGATAGTTAATAATAAAAGCAAAAGCAATGTTGCATCTAAAAGTGTATCAGTGTCCTGATTTTAAGCTATGCTATGCTATGCCATGCTGATTTTTATCTACGAATAGGCTCTACTTTTTAATAATGAATGGGGGGTCGCAGGTTAACCTATGAGGTTGTCGTTTGCTTAACCGGACTGTGTAGACCTTAATAGAAATGAAGGCCTCAAGTTGAGGCTTAAAAAAGCTTAAATCTAAGCGACTACACGCTCAGGGCAACCCATGTGGAGTACAGACCTCGACCTAGGTCGTCGCTAGGGGGAGGACAGCCCGAGTGAGAGCCAACTGGGCTTTTTACTTATGGGGATATCGCTGGTGAACAGCGTAAAGACTAGAAGCCCTTGAATAGGGCTGTAGGAAGAAAGTGCTCCTTTGATGCTATAGCGAAAGGTACGATTCCATAATAAGGCTCGCAAGTTGAGTACGAGACGTTCTGGCTCACAAAGTTGGTATCCTAATCCTTCTGACTAATACTATTAATGCGAGTTTGTTTGTTTCTTACGCTTTCATGCTTTAACAGTTGAAAGAATTTGGCTGGCCGGTTGGTCTAGTGGTTAGTGACCCTGACTGCTATGCCGGAGGTCGTGGGTTCGATTCCCACCCATGACAAATGTTTGTGTAATGAGCATGATCATTTGTTCTGTGTCTGGGTGTAATTTATCTATAATATGTATGTATTTAGAAATATATAAGTATGTTTATCAGTTGTCTAGTACCCATAACAAAAGCTCTGCTTAGCTTGGGACTAGATGGCGTTGAGTGGTAGTTGTGGAATATTATTATTATTATTAATTTGAATGAAATTTGGCACCCACGTAGAGCATGTCCTGGAATAGGAAATAGGATACTTTTTTTAATCCCGGGAGTGTTCCGTTGAGATTGTTTTCGAATTTCAAACGAGAAAAGCCACTGGCAGAAGTTAGTAGTTCATAAATTGACATAATAGCTTATGCCAGACTTTGTCAAAAGCTTTCGCAAAGAACAATACGCCCGTCACCGCGTTACGCTGAAAAACAACGCTTAGGTGCTCTATGATGTGGTGAACTTGTTGTACATCTCTCTCAGTTAGAATTGATGCCAAATGTAATGATTTCATGAAGTACTTACATTTGGAATAAATTCTAACTGAGAGAGTTGTATTGATGATTTAAATAAAATTATGATTCTGTAAATACATCACACTTGCTACGCGCACAAATCAAATTTTGACTTAGATACAACCTGACACTGACCTGTAAATTCCAAAAACCGTAAGAAAATTTTAATTTCGCGGCTACCTTGGAACTTTCACCTTAACTGAGTTAGATGGGGAAGAGTTTGAACACCTTGATGGTGATACCTTCAGAGACTGGGGCTCCCCAAAGCTGATGATATCCTGAACCTCGTCTGGGGACGAAGTTGGGGAGCACCAGGATCTTCGATGGGAGGAAGAGAAGCTCTACGTTCCACTGAAGCATCCATAATATCGGGGTGAACTTTGTCTACTGAATGAGAACTGGGTGAACATGACTGGGGAATTTAGACTGTCGGCTAGTCATTCCGCTTTGTTAGTGATGTCGAAAGCGACACTTATCGGGGCGAATGATGTCCCACTGCATGTGCACCGTGAACCTATACACAATATTCTTAACACAATCCTGGCCAGGCCCTTGGGCATAGGCCTCCTCTCTGTGAGAGGGTCTGAGCCGTAATTCACGACGCGGGCCCAATGCGTATTGGTGGATATCACATGTCTTCGAATTTTTGGTTCTAGGACATGCCGGTTTCCTCATCCACCAACTGCATAATAAAATTGCATTACTTGCATATAGGTAATTGATAAACATGTCCATTTCCATTCCAAGTGACAGATTTTCTTCTGCCGTGTAAGACAGTCTGTTTGCATCCGCCCTTTCAGACCTAACAATAAAGAATACACGTGTAGCGTACTACGCATTTCCCATAATACTGTCCAGTGTCCATCACGCCTGTTTCGTTGGTAAAGGTAGATTATAAATGGTGTCATTGACCATTTTGTTCCGATTGAAGGTCTGACATGAATTCCTAACAGCCAAACCTGTTTATAGAAATTTACACAATGCACCAAAGAATACATGTAGCCCTTCGATCGTAGCCTACTACATATTATTTACCATAGTAATGACCACCACGCCTGTTTGGTTGGTAGAGGTACTATCATAAATAATGGTGTCGTTAACCGACTCGTTCACATGACCGATTGAAGGACTGACATAGCCAAACCTGTTTATAGAATTTACACTATGCACCAAACAGTTGTGAAATAGTATAATAGTAGTAACTGTTAAATACTATAGTCACTATGAATCGTAATAACCAATGATAAATGAGAAAGCAAAAAATTGGAACTCGATGATTTAAAATTTAACACAATCCATTTCCGATTAATTATGATGCTATTAATGAACGAGCTATCAGAACATGCAATGAATGTGAAATCACATTTATGACTCCACAGTTAATGTAATGATAGCCTGCTTTTGTGTTTGTATGAATTTGTAGCATAACAGCATGATATGAGAATATTTTAATACATGAGCGTTGACATATAGCTAGTGATAAAAGTATGATGAAACAAATCATTAGATTTACACACATAATTATAGTTATTCCAGGTCTGGGTATTTTGGGTATGTGAGTTTAGGTGATTGTGAATACACCCACCATACAGGAGTTATTCTATTAGATATCCTTAAACTATGAAAGGTTATATAGATGGAGAGTCAAAATCCAGCAATCTACCAGAATGAGAAGGTGGCTTGTATCTGTACACGCGAAATAGCTCACATAGACAAAATGAGAAGCCCATACGTCATCGTTACGTTCGTCAAGGTTACTCACACATTTTAACGACACTGCTTCATTTAATGTCCAATGACGTTCCGTCCATAACCTTTCATAGTCTAAGTAGATACACTATAAAAAAAAATCATGATTTTATTTTACCACTTTGTTGACGTGATAAATATGTATATCAGTGCCAATATATAGCTTTGTAGTACTAAGAGGCTGTGGACGGACAGACAGACGAACATGGCGAAACTAAAGGTTCCTTGTTAACTACGGAACCCTAAAAATAGAAAATGGTATAAAGTCGTTTACATCAAGTAATTTAAAGCTGAGAAACTAATTTCAGTGCAGTCGCTTTATGTTAGTTTAATGTTAAATAATTATGTTTACATTAATGCGGGTAAGTGCAAAACTATTCTTGTTTCTGTTCTCACCGTTTTTTAGGGTTCCGTACCCGAAGGGTAACCAACGGGACCCTATTACTAAGACTCCGCCGTCCGTCAGTCTGTCAGCGGGCTGTAAAATAAATAAAAAATTAAAGGGGGCTCGCGGGGAGCCTCCATTAATTTTTGGTTTGATTTTAATTTTTATTATTTACTGTTATAGCGGCTCATGAGATACAACAGCCCAAAAAAGTTTCTGGTACAGAACCTTTCATGTGCGAGTTCGACTCGGACTTGGCCGGTTTTTTTTTGTATGACGTTATTGACACACGTGTGTTCAAAATATTTGTAAACTTTATTAGGTATATGCTTTAGTGTATACAAAACATTAGGGGTTAGGTTTACTGCCTGAGGTGGCGGATAAATTCGAAATAGAGTTACCGCGGCCGTTGGCACAGGCAACTGAAGAATCAAGGGTGTGTTTTAGTCTGTAAAAGCCTGACACGCACGTCCCGTTTCACCCAGAGCGGGAGAAGTCATTGGATGATTTCCTAACCTCCAACTTTAGGTTTGCATTTTTACAGTAAACGGGTTCACCTCGACATATTAATGTGATCGTATTTATCATACGATTTTACGAAGACAATAACTAATTTTGCTTCAAAACTTCTGCTTAACCATATTGATCAAAACAATTTACTTAGAAAATGCTCTGTAACATAATTTTATTGTGTAGTATTTTTAACCGACGAAAAAAATTTTATTTATTTATTTATATATGCACTATTTACATACTTACCTAACTATGATTAAATCAAAGACTCCTAACTAAATAAAACTTAAAACTAAGGCGTCGACCAATTTCTCCACATCGCTGTGGACTGGAAGTGAGCCCAAAATACTGGCGGCATTGCCACGTTGCAAAGCAACTGGCCGAGGTCAAAGGCAGCCCTTGGGTCACTCGATGTGTCAACTAGGCGTTTGAATAAATCTTTATATAGTGATTGATCATTAAATATACTGTTCGCTACTACAAACATCAATAACCACAACATAGCCACACTATATTTAGCTGTTTGTATCACAAAGCAATATAATTCAATTAAATTGTACAAAAGTTTCAATTGAAGTAATTCCGTTCGAATTTAAGTTACTCCCGATTAAAACTTTATAAATTTTTGTATCGCTCATTTTAAAATCGGCACTGTATTGTTTCGAAATGCCGATTATCGTAGCCAATTTAATTGGATCCCTGACAGTTCAATTAACTTGAACAATTTTTGATTTGTTCCCCGTGGCCTTCATGAGTGGTTTATTGTTCTTTGGCTTATTTTACTGGCTGTACACAAATAGCCTTTATACTGTTTTAATTATCTTAAATACCTACGAGCTGAAATCTGTTTGATGTTGAACGTTGGAAAGCAGATATTTCAATTTTAAGTACCGACATAATTTAACAAATCACTTTTACCTTTTTAATATATATCAACAAGTGCACATTATAAACATGGTTGGCAGAACTTGGAGCCATACATTAGCATGAAAACTGATGAGTTAAACCCAGTTTAAGTTATGCATGAGAACTTCTACATTGCTGAGATTTTAATTAAAGTTTGCTTTCCAGCACAAAGTGCAAATCACACATTCCCACCTTGGTCTTCTCATAAGCTGGAAACCATCTTGAAATACTAATTTCTTCTGGCTTGAATTATTCATATAAATAATAATTATATGAGTAACAACGTACCTCGAATCAGATTGTGAACACTTGTCCTATTTTGTATAGAACTAGCCAGTTGCTTGCTTTAGAATCATCAAAATTAGCTTTCTAATCATTAAAATGGGTATGGAAATCTTAATGGAAAAGTTCATTAAAAGAAACAGGCAGATCAGACGTAACATTGTTTCCACATCAAATTGCAAGTTCTATATAATGCTGCAAAATGAGGAATACTTCTACCACTTACCAGGGACACATAAAGTAGCTACATCAATATTAATATCTGTGTGGAGTTCAATACCATCGGATTACCATAACCGTTCGGTCTGACGTCTCTCTCCAACATTTAAATATCTTGAAATTCATGAACACGGGGTGAAAAATTACACGGTCAATTCATTACCTACGAAAAACTTATGTGTGGAACTTTTGGAGTCATATTTCTACGTTATTTCAATTGGTGTTTTGTCTGAAAGATGATTTGGCTTTGTAAAGGTACGTCCACACGTTACAGACTTGCGTAGTAATACACTGATATTTGTCTGCACTGCTATGTTGCACAGACAAAACTATAGAAATCTACGTAAGTCTGTATCGTGTGGACCTTAAGCCGCTTATACTCAGACAAAAGGTGATAAAGACCTAAGCAATAAGAAGGAAAGCTTTTGGATAAAAGCAAGACGATGATGACATTTCTACGTCCTATGCAAGTACCAACATTTCATATCTTTTCTTTAAAAGAGTTTACTACGAGTATGTAACCTAGCTAAGATGCCAGTATTGCGATACGTTCTGTGTCAAAACCAACCCTAATGTAAGTACCAACGTAAGACTTTTTTTTAATTTGATTACGTGTGTTTAGTGTGACTTAAACATAAAAACATTAATATATCAACTTTTAAATATTTGGTTGTCAATCCTCAGAACGAAACGGTTCCCTAGATTTTCTTGAAATTAATGAGCGAAACAACTTTCTGTCTTTTTGTATTTCGTTGTTTCCTAACTGTTAAGGATCGTGACCACAAACGACGCGTCTCCAAGTTACGTAGTCTTCTTTAGTGACGCCACAACCAATGATGACCAATAAATTAATCATAAAATAAAAGCCATCCCAATTATTTTCATTCACTCCCACAATAATCCTACGCACACATACGGAGCCCACTCAAATACAACAAACAAGCAATTCATTTGTCACATATTCCATTTTATTTTGCGTAGTCAGTTGCAATGAATACTTCTGCAGAGGTTTTAATATCGGAGCCCGTGGGTTGAGGGTATTTCTTTATTAATTGAGCAAGTGGAGTGCTCTTCAGTTTCTGGCTGTTATAAAATCTACATGGCTGTGGAGACTAAGACTTTTTGCTGTTGGATAGTCTGAAATGGAATTTGGATTTTGTAGGGTGCCGGAAAAAAAACGGAACCCTTATAGGATTGCTCGTGTATCTGTTTGTCTGTTCATCTGTCACATCCAATTTGCTCCAAATATAATTTAATACCTTTTGAATATGAAACAGACAGATAGACAGACAGACAGACAGACGGATAGACAGCGGAGTCTTAGTAATAGGGTCCCATTTTAACCTTTGGGTACGGAACCCTAAAAATAGGTATTTAAAATGTATTTCACACATACCAAATAAAAGTAACCTACTTAATGTGAGAGTATTATTTTTTTGGTTCATAATCGTATAATATATAATTTCTAAGTCATATTGGAACTTTAAAAAAAAAATACCTTAACTCCCAAATTACCGAGCATAAAATTCTAAATTCATGTTCTGACTGTGTCTTTATTTCGTAGCAGTAAGGCTCAAATTGAAATGGCTCCGCCCATTTCCCATCAAGTCAATCGAATTCACACAATGTTGTGACCGCCGAACAAGAACCTTCACGCACAGCGTTCCGGAAAATGGAAGGCGCTGTCCAGGCTGGGAGAGAAAACGAGGCCAGATGCGGATTGAAGTGTAAGGGCTGGTTCGAGAAGTCATGGGAAAAACGTACCTACCAGCAAGGACTTGAGGGACACTTTTTCCCAGCAGTGGGACATCAAGGTTCATTAACGGTTCTGTGGTAGAGATTATCATGGTTACTTACTGTCATATTCCAGTTCGTGAATCCTTCTGTGTGGGGTGGTTTCCCTTCGGTTTTTGTTCATATGCCAATAATTTAAACGAAATTCGTCATCCTCATCTTCCAGTAAAGTGTTTACGTAGAAAACCAGTATTGGGTTTCTCTTGGTAGCATTTGAAATGGACTTTCTATTGTGAACTGCCAGGACTAAAGCACTTGCAAAAAACACCAGGATTTTCATTTTAATATACGACTTTCTTTTGCCGGAACGATACACAGACTGGATTCAGTTAAGAAGTTTAAATTACTTATAATGGTGGAAATGTAGTATTTAGATTAGTAATTCTAAAAGTGTTCTATTAAATATAATGCGTATTGTGTAACTATCACAATACGCATTATATTTTATAGAACTTATGATCACAATTGAAATACTCTACATTTTTTGTAGATCAGATGCATTATTGTGCTCTTGGATTTTGTAAATCCGATGAATAGAGAGAAGCAGTCCTTAAGGCTCCTACACACTATGCCGCCGGCACGTGCCAGCGGCATAGTGTGTACGAGACTGTTAATTAAAAAGGAACCTACCAATTAACTTCAGTGCAACCAAATAGTTATTTAGTTTGGTATAACGCGCTGCTCCGAGATAAAATAATATGTAAAATATTGACGCATTTCGTCTTCGCCTTGAATAAAGCCATCAAAAATTCAGAGAGAGACAAAATATCGCAGATCGCACGTACGTTGCTAATAAAACTGCGCAGGCGTTTTAAATAGGCTCAGTCCGCACTATACACTAACCGTTGCGCTGTTAAGACTTTTTCTCATAGATAATAAATCCATAACAATAATCAAAACTCTTTTATTGGCCAATCCCTAACCCTTTTTTAACCGATTTCGGAAAAGGACGAGGTTCTATGTTCGACAGTACCTATATATATATTTTTTTTCTTTATGTATGTCCACCGATTTCTCTGTCAGTTGTGAACCGATTTTCGATTTTTTTTTATCCGTAAGAATATAGGTACTCCCGAGGTGGTCCATATAATTTTATCGACGTTTTGGTTTTTTCAGCGCAGGCGTTTTAAATAGGCTCAGTCCGCACTATACACTAACCGTTGCGCTGTTAAGACTTTTTCTCATAGATAATAAATCCATAACAGTAATCAAAACTCTTTTATTGGCCAATCCCTAACCCTTTTTTAACCGATTTCGGAAAAGGACGAGGTTCTATGTTCGACAGTACCTATATATATATATTTTTTTCTTTATGTATGTCCACCGATTTCTCTGTCAGTTGTGAACCGATTTTCGATTTTTTTTTATCCGTAAGAATATAGGTACTCCCGAGGTGGTCCATATAATTGTATCGACGTTTTGGTTTTTTCAGCGCAGGCGTTTTAAATAGGCTCAGTCCGCACTATACACTAACCGTTACGCTGTTAAGACTTTTTCTCACAGATAATAAATCCATAACAATAATCAAAACTCTTTTATTGGCCAGTCCCTAACCCTTTTTTAACCGATTTCGGAAAAGGACGAGGTTCTATGTTCGACAGTACCTATATATATATATTTTTTTTTCTTTATGTATGTCCACCGATTTCTCTGTCAGTTGTGAACCGATTTTCAATTTTTTTTTCTCCGTAAGAATATAGGTACTCCCGAGGTGGTCCATATAAATTTTATCGACGTTTTGGTTTTCTCCAATTACGAGTATTACTTAAAAAACGTGGGTCTGCAAACCCTACATAATAAAAAAAAAATATTATAATGTATTGTTAAATTTTTATTTATTAAAAGTAAGTTGTTCATTCTAATATAAATATATGTTAAAAGAGGCGATTTAGCCTACTTAACATGACTTGGATTATGTTTGTTTACATTTAGAATAAGATCTTTCTGTTAACTTTTTATACATTTCTGTTAATAAAGACCTTTAAAAATCAATCAAATCAATTACGAGTATGTTTAAATTCCACGTTCCATTTTATTGGGGTTTTTAGTTCTGGGGTTTAACAACTCAAAAGTGAAAAATAAAAAACTTTTTTACAAAAAAAACAACCGACTTCCAAAAATAGAAAATATACTAAAAATAAAAAAATAACTTTAATTTCGGAAGTCGGTGTCAAAAAACGAAGAAATATAAAAAAAAAACTTTTTTACAAAAAAATAGAACCGACTTCCAAAAAAAGTGCAAAATAACTTTAATTTCGGAAGTCGGTGTTCCTGTTTTGTGTCTTCGTTTTTTGACACCGACTTCCGAAATTAAAGTTATTTTGCACTTTTTTTGGAAGTCGGTTCTATTTTTTTGTATAAAAGTTTTTTATTTTTCACTTTTTAGTTGTGGTTCCCCATTAAACAGTGTTAACAATTCATAGACATACGATAGCAGCAATCGCGATTGATTTGCTGTCAATTTTTGAAGAGTTCCGTTGTCTGTCTCCGAAACCCATCATCAGATCTTTTTGAAATTTAAATGGGACCATTTCGGAATAAACCCCTTTCGAATAAAAAAAGAATTTTGCAAATCCGTCAATATATGACGGAGTTATGCCCGAACATACATAAATACAAACATCCGAATTGATAACCTCCTCCTTTTTCGAAGTCGGTTAAAAATAGGACCGACTCCCAAAAAGTGCTAAATAACTTTAATTTCGGAAGTCGGTGTTTCTAGTTTTGTTTCTTCGTTTTTTGATTTGTTTTTTTTTTTTATGTATTTTCGGGCATAACTCCGTCATTTATGAACGGATTTCCAAAATTATTTTTCTGTTCTAAAGGAGTTTGTTGCGAAATGGTCTCATTTAAATTTCATGAAGATCTGATGATGCGTTTCGGAGACAGACAACGGCACTCTTCAAAAAATGACAGCAAATCAAACGCGATTGCTGCTATCGCCTAAGTATTCATTGTAAACACAATTTAATGGAAAAACAATAATATAATGTGAAAAATAAAAACTTTTTTCCAAAAAAATAGAACCGACTCCCAAAAAGTGCGAAATAACTTTAATTTCGGAAGTCGGTGTCAAAACACGAAGAAACAAAACCAGAAACACAAAGTTATTTTTGAATTTTTTGTGTATTTTCTTTTTTTGGAAGTCTGTTGTTTTTTTTTATTGTAGCTTGCACATGTAAGGTCTTATGCTCATAGAGCATATATTAGAGTATGTTAAAACTCCGTTGTCCTTTCTAGCAGTGATCTGAAATACATGATTCTCCTACATAACGCTCTCTTTAAGACTGTACAGTGCACCTGTACGTACATATAATCTTGTGTTGAGATAATAAAACAGAATTTACAAGCTTTGAATGTTATAAGCATCTCACTACCTTGAGCAAATCATGGATACCCCACCGTTAGTCATTTTTCTAACCCTTCAGAAATAATTTGCTTCCGAGTCTATTCCACAATTTTAAATTCCGTGACACGCAGCTTTTATTGAGCGGCACTCGGTGTCGAGACCGGCCGGCCTCAAATCGTCCATGTTGTTTTATTGATAGAACCTACACGGGCCCACTTGACCGGCCGGGTATGTTTCTATGCGCATATTAATTCTTGATTAATTGCCAGTATTGTTTATGGAGATTACGGACGGAATTTGGGAGATGAATTAGCTAGGGATTCGAGAGAGGGATCGGTAAGGATTTTTTGTTGGTTGAAAAATCTTTAAATCCAAATCTGAAAATATACATGCGACGATGCAATGGCATTCCCAGAAGGAATACATACAGGAGTTCAACAAAAACACATTTTACCTGACCAGGAAATCTAACCCAAGAAAAATTGTTTGCATTAATCACTTAACAAATTAGTTCCTTATTTAATTTATGCACCATTTCTATAATTGAACTACACTCACTTCAGTTTATTTGCTTCGGTTCAAATCAACCGTCGAATAATATTTTATGAGAAATTCACGGATAGCAGACAGGCTGGGCACATAAAAAAATAAATACTATGTGAAATAGAGAATATATAAAGAAGATACTTCATCCGCAATCGAACGACGTACCACTTGAAGTGATACGTCGTTCGTATCAAACGAGCCTTTTAAATTATTTTGAAAAAATTGAATTGAAATTTTACCAGCAATACCCTTACTTCTATTCCTTCCTTGCCTGAGTGCCCAGCCCCCTAGCCATATTACTTTTCTATTATCGTTTACGCTAACGCTTCGCTAATGCTTAGTATAAAATGTATGGCGATGACATTACCTGCGTAGAGAAATGTCACGTGACTTATCGCAGGTAATGTCATTGCCATACATATTGTACTAAGCGTTAGCGTAAACGATAATAGAAAAGTAATATAGCTAGGGGGGCAGGGGCGCGGTAACTCTGTTACGAATTTATCCGCGATACCTGGCAGGAATGCAATACTGAAATAGAAATAGGAAAAAAAAGTTTTAGAGCACACACCCGTTTAGCTGATGGTTATAACAGAAATAAGCACTTTTGAAAATCAATTATGGAAATCTATTCACAGAATAAGGCAATTAATAGAACAATTTAAGGAATTTCCAGAAGCATTAAAATATTTTTGTAGTAGATACCTCTTTTATTTTGGGCGTGGGAAATCATCCAATGACTTCTCCCGCACTGGGTGGAGTTGGCGTGTCAAACTTTTAATGACTAAAACCCACCCCCGTTCCTTCAGTTGCCTGTGCCAAGGGGCGTGGTGGGTGACTCTCATTCGAATTTATCCACGACCCCTAGGCAGGTATAGGCTTTGGCAGGCCGCATCAGTTATTGCTGAAACCTTTTTGAGGCGCGCGTGGAACACTACGCGCCGTCGACTCTCGGGCCACGTTCTTATCGGACGGCGATGGCATTACTCGCCGTCTGAAAGCCCGCGCCTACAGTGGCCGCAGATCGGCTTGCGACCCCCGATGCCCAGGGCATATAATGCGGTGGCTGCTAAAGGCTCAATTACACCTTCCGATTTCAAGGGACCCAATTTAGGAAACAGGAAGGTGTAATAGCAGTTAGAATTGCTCGCTTCATACTTCCTAGTTAGATCGTTCCTAAATTGGGTCCCTTGAAATCGGAAGGTGTAATTGAGCCTTAAGGGTGTGAGGGCGTCTTCGTTACGTCTCCCTCACACGTTCGGCCTCCTCCTTCGTAAGCATTACTGCGCATTTTGCCGAAGGAGGTGACAGTTTTCTATTCCTTCTCGTTCAGTAACATGGCCTCGACTAGGGCCGGACGCGAGAGGTCGTTACCGCCGATCGCCTCCACGAGGACACGGCGGTGCTCCGCCCAAGTGGGGCAGACCTCCACCGCATGCTCCACCGTATCCTCTGGGCTGTAGTATATACTGTAGGACCCCAAGGCACCAGTACGGAATGCAGGGATCCTGGGATGTTCTAGTAAGTTCAGGGTAGTGGTCTCACTCGCTGGCAACGCGAGAGTGTGGTGTATGAGAGTGACTGGTTTATGTGTGCAGTGTTATAAAAGAAAGAGAGATAAATAACTATATTGGTAATCACGGAAAAATACAAGTGCCCACTTTGGCCGGGCAAGCAGAACTGATCCCTAAAACAAATGTGATGCCTACACATTCGATATTCAAACGGCTCTTCAATAATCTTAACAGCCAGCTGAAGGCCAGTACAGACCCGCTGAGTTTAGGCTGTGTCTACAATCGTCACAATACCTACTACGGTCATGTGAACCATGTTTTAAAATTAGGGTAACAAAAAAGCGTCATCCTTCAAACTCATTGTCAGTGAAAATCTTTACAGTGGAAGAATGTCAAACGTCTCAAGTCTCAACTCACAGAGCACTTTTGTGTCAAATACGAATTGGGCCCTAATTCGGACCCAATGAGTCCAGTGAGATGGAGCGAAGAGCTCGTGGCTAAAGTAATAACGGCCGCACGGGTCGATCTATTAGGTTAAGCTACGCTTGCCGGGGTTGGTTCATGGATGGGTCACCATCTTTACATACCCGAAAGTCTGACAACCAGTCTTACCAAGGGGTATCGTATTACCCAGTAACTGGGTTGTGTAGGTCAGATAAGCAGTCACTCCATGTAAAATACTGGTATTCAGCTGCACTCGGTTAGACTGGAAGCCGACCCCAAGATATTTGGGAAAAGGCTAGGCAGTAAAAGGGTCGAGTGAGATGGCGGGATGAACTAGACTCATTCGATAAGGACTAGTCCTTAGCCTTGGACATAACAGGCTCGTAATAATAAAACCGATTATATTGTAACGAAACAATTAAACCAGTTTCAACTGGACATTTTGTCCCGAGTCAGGATGATTATCATAGCATGTAAGATTTAGGTCTCTGACCCACGATAAATATTGAAGTATACTCACAATGACACATCAAAATATAATGCGCAAATAACTCGACCGCGCATCTTATAAACCTGCATGTCATGTCTCAAAAGTTATTTGCAAGCTGCGCCACCATGAAATGCAAAAATAAAATTATAACAATATGTATGCCATAGCAACAGAAAGATCTGTATGTACACCGTAGCAGCTTCAAAGCAAAATATAAAAGATTTTTGTATTATATTTTTCGTTGTCGGTTTATAACAGTTTTTACTAAACAAAACTTTTTTACAAAAAAAAATATACAGCCAACTTCTATAAAAAACACTAAATAATGCAAAATAACTTTTATTTTGGAAGTCGGTGTCACACAAACAAAACTAGAAACAGATTGTGTTTTTATTAGAATGTTTGTATTTATCACTTTTTAATTGTGTGCCATCATTTTGCACGAAGCGTTAGCGTGAACGATAAAAGAATAGTATTTTGTCTAACCCCACCCGTCGGTTTTTGCTGACATCTCCTTGAGGCGCGCGTGAAACACCAAGCGTCGTCAACTCGGGCCTAGTCCTGTGGGCCTAGTGTGAGTTTTTTAACGCACTCGAACGCGTTTGCGTAAACGTTCGCTTAAGTCAAATCGTATAGAAAAAAAGAGGTTATCTATTATTGTCACCAGGCGGCGCTTATACAGTTTTAGTACAAATTGACGTTTACGCAAACGCGTTCGAGTGCGTTAAAAAACTCACACTAGGCCCTCTTATCGGACGGCGAGCTACCCATTACTCACCGCCCGCTAGCCCGTGCCATACGGTGGCCGGAAGTCGCCTTGCGTCTCCCTACGCCTGAGGCGTCTCCTACGGCGGCTGCTAGGGGCGTTAGGGCGTCTCCGTTGAGTCGCACGCGCTCCGCCTCCTCCTTCGTAAGCATTACAGCTTCGCAGAAGGAGGTGTCAGCTTCCCATTCCCTGCTCCGTAAAATGGCCTGGAGCAGGGACAGGCGCGAGAGGTCGCTGCCGCCGTTTGCCCATACATGGACATGGTGGTGTTCCGTCCAAGCGTGGCAGACCTCCACCGTGTGCTCCACCGTGTCCTCTGGGCGATCCACTCAGTTGTGACACCCACGCGTTTCCTACCACCTAATCCTGAACAAAGACCTTCCGAAACAGCCGTGTCCGGTGAGGACCTGCGTCAGGCAGAAGGTGAGGACGTCGTGGCGCCTCTCCAGCTACTCCTCAAAGAGGGTTACCTCCGCAATCCTGGCGTGCCTAACCTGCTATGATTCTTATTTTGCTTAGTAAATATTCTGAAAACATCTGATGATACACGAACGCCGCCCGTTTGTGAGTACTACGCCTCTAAGCCAGCCATTGGTGGATGATGGACATCCCACACACACGGACAAAACGTGCAGCTAAGAAGTGATATTCCATGCCGGAGTTTGTTTCCTAATAGCTGTAACCTGGGGGTCTTTATGTCAAGAGTGAATAGGTTACTACTAGGCGCGTGCTCCATCGTCGACCACATCATCGCTTGCCTTCAGGTGAGATAGTGGTCAAGCACGAACTTATTAATGATAAAAAACACGAACCTTTTTGATTTGAAAAAATATCACCAGTAATGTCAGTGTATGCCCATCTAGGGTAGTCCCAGCGATTCCATCCTGCCGATGCCAGATCAAATCAACCTTTGTAAAAATAACTAAATAATCCTTAATCCAAAGTTTACTAAAGTCATTCAGCAGTGTCATGTTTGTGCAGATCCCACCGCATTTAGTTGAGGCAACCAATAACTGCACTGAACGTAGATTGAACAAGAATTGCGAAGTTTCTCTAAGTTCCAAATCCGTAATGTTTTAATGCACTCCGTCTGGGTTGTCGGTTAAATAAGTTTGCGTTTCCAATGTAACGCGGCACGTTTTTGTAATTTATAGTGTGTGTAATAAATGATGCACGGTCTTAGATAATTAAGAAGGAAATTATACAAGTTGCTGTAGGCACTTCAATAATGGCTGCTGTCTGCAGTGTTTCCCTGTGTCACGTTGTTGCAAGTTTTTTTTTTTATAAAAATGCGATGCATTAATTTTTGACGTATAACATCTTTCCTCTCGCTTTTCTGCAATCTGTGGCAGTGATTTCGTAAAATGGGACGGAAGTGTGTAACGAAATCAGAACTAAACGTTTTAATGTTATTTTTCAGAATATAATGTTAATTTTGCTTATTACCAAGTTGAGATGTCAAATGTTACACATCATAATATGCGACTACTGTAAGGCTCGCTCGTTTTTTATTTATCTGTACACAGGTAGTAAGTATGACAATTTATTTAAATGCACCATCAAGAAGAATTGAGAATTCTTACAGTGTGATTTAGTTGGATAGGCCCTTTTTCATCTGTGAGATTGTCGAAAAGCGTCTGGACTTTTGAGGAAAAAAAAACAGGAAGTGTGGGATGCTCACCTCACTCAAACCACCTCGGTGATTACCATCAGCACTTGAAATCCCGTGACCTCTTAAATGATCACTCCGGAACTCCCTCTGCACAACGACTGATAGGATATATTCTTGAGAATGCCGTCAAGGGGTCTTTCCTGAGCTTCACCACGGTGGCACGTGATCACTGTACAGAGGTGGTAATACCACCGTCTCTCCTGAGGTCACTCGGTGGACGAACAGAGTCCCCACTCTGAGCACCCGCGATCCCGGAGTCCCACCTGCCTTGAATACTTGACACACTATTACTCACTTCTTCTTTCTTATTTTTTCATGTCATTCTACACACAAAATTTAGCATTTGTTTTTAAACCTCTCTCGCCGTCTACAAAACATTTCGGCTAAATAAGATATCATCGAGCTTCGTTTAAATTACGACCATAATGTAAGTAACTTTTTTTACAAAATTCGTTACGTAAATCATTCGATGGGGAATCGAATGACACTGCGTTTGAAGAATCAAACACGAGGATTTGAACTAATGGTGATCCGAAAGGTAATTTAACGCCAAAGACAATACGTATGTCAGTGTTGTACAGTAAAGCAACAGCAAATCTACGCAACTCACTTGTTTTACCATTGCAACAGCACTGAAGGTACGTGCTACTAAACAGTTTTATATTATAATATACGTGGTACTAAAGCGAAGATTAAAACTCAAACATTTTGACTAACCGGTCTAACGTAACACAATGGAAACAAATTCTTACAGTATAAATAGTGTTGCCATAATGGCGCGGCGGGAGTTCCACAACTGTTTGCATACGAGATAGCGAGGTGTTGTCTGCGACATGTGGGATGATGACGACGAATAATACTAGTTGTTTAAAACAAATAAACTAACAATATAGAGAAACACAGCTATAGCTGTATACCCTAGATGTCTTAAAGTCAAGAGTGAATGCGATGTATCATCTGCACTGTCACATACATACTTACCTACTAAAACCCGTCATCACACAAATCAGACTCATTTATTTCAGATTTAGATTATTTCAGCCGCTTTCTTCGGAATGTCTGACTGTTCCAATCAAAAGTAACAAAGAATGGTTTTTCTGCTGACATCTACGTTATTAATAAATTAAATTAAATAAATCAATACAGCTAGACTGCAATTAATTATTCCGACACATTTATAACAAGGCGTGTGTAATTTCTTGAAAACCAGACTTCAATTGTGCCCCTATGAATGCTTAACATTTGCTCTTTCATTCAATCCAAAAATATCATTTCCTTTCCACACCTTTTGAGACACCTCAAATTCTTTAAAAGAACACCCAAGATTAATTTCTGGGGAGGTTAAGCTGGCGTGAAAGCGGGGGTATAATTAGTCGTGCCTACATTAAAAACCTTCGATCACAGAATAGATACACTACAGAAGGTCGGCTTATAATAACGAGCGAAAACGCACGCAAACATAGACATGATTCACGTACAGCAAGTGCGAGTACACCCGCGTCGGCATTTGTTTGAGATCACCGATCGTATGTAATCGTATGTGCTCGTATGTATACGTGTGCCTGTTTTCGCTCGTTGTATGGAACCAGCCTTCTGTAACTATCTATTCGGTGCTTAAAAGGAGCTATGTAGTCTCGAAGTACATTCAATGGAAGTAATTAAGTGTATTACGACGAAGGAAGCAAAATGAAATACATTGTCACATGGAGCGACTAATTTAGCACAAATGGAGTAATAAAGACTTTGTTTCGGTCTGATATGCTGATTTTATGGCGTGGAGCGTTTTTTAAAAGTGTTTATTTCAGTAAAACGTGTCCTTTTCTTTTATATTTGTTGTTGTTAATTTGTTAAAAAATCAGCCGGTTTATTTGGCAAACTTTTTATTTTAAACTCACTTGTGAAACAAGTGAGTTTAAAATGATGTTTTCACAAAATACTTGGGTTCCCCAATGGGCAAAAATCAACGAAGACGAAGGGTCATTGACGTTAACTCAGTTTTTAGGGCAAACAATGGCAATACAGCTGTATCGTGTAAGGAATATAACGCTGAGCACCAAAACCAAATTCATTGACTTAACCAAAAAGCCGCTAAGCTTAAGTGTCATTGGGCCGGATAGATCTGCCGCATTTTAAACGAGAAATGGGCAAAGAGAGCCATTGAATGGGGTCCCATTATATGCCACACGACATCGTGGCAGACTAAGGCAAAGAGGGCGGACCAGCTCGACTCCTATTGAAAAGAATGGCCAATACTACCAAAGGATAGAGTTGTGTCGAAAAGGAAGCTCGAGGCAGCCGAGGCCTAGTATGTGGTGGAATTAAATGGGCTAATTAGATTAGGTTAGATTAAGAAAATAGAGAAACAAAATGTATGTATTTTTATGAGAAAGCAATTATCAAGGTAGCAGCAGCAGCCTCTAGTCAAATATACTTTGCATAATATTCTCCCGCATTCTTTCAACTAAGCAAAGAAAAACTGAAACTAAACTTCAAACAAATCCAAACAATGATCGATGGAGGAACTGACCGTGCTTTTACATAGCGTCCAACGAATTCTCTAAGGAAGACCCTTTCCCGGAAACAAAGCTTGGAAGTAAGCCAATAGGTAAAATCCTTAAAAAAGAAGATAGTACGTAACTGCGTAGGTATGTAAAGACAGATTGCTCATTGCCTACAAGCACCGAAATGACGCATTTCCGTCACAGTACCGCGCAAAGGGAAATATATTTTGACGCTCTTTATGAGAAAAAATGTGGAGCTATTTTTCATATGTTTCCATTTCCCAAATAGGGTAATTGCGCAACTCAAAATGACGCAATAAAACGTAAGGAAATGTATCCACCGTACTCACAGCAGCTTTAGGGTTCGCTGAGATTCAGTGTTGCCATGCCACGTTATGCAGTATTCCTATGAATTGATTTCATGTTTGTATTATGATTGGTACTGTAGGACCCCAAGGCACCAGTATAGCCTGCAGGGATCGTTGGACGTTCTTCGAAGCTCGGGGACTCGCTTGCTTACTGCGAGAGTACTGCACGATGGGATAACTCGCTACGGGCGGATAAGGAAAAGAGCTGAGGGCGTTATATACTCTATATTGATTTTAATAAGAAATACATGTGTGCCCACTTCCAAGGGCCCACTTCCAACTCTTCCAAAATAATCCATCGACTCTCCAACATTCTTACCTGCCAGTTAAAGGCCGGTGTAGATCCGCTGAAATTAGGCTGTGTCTACAATCGTCACAGTACCTACTCAACTGTGGAACCGAGTGTGAGTGGTTTGTCACATTTTTTCTCTGGTGAATCAAAGTAAAAAAAGCGGCCAAGTGCGTGTCAGACTTTGCACATTTAGGGTTCCGTAACAAATGTATTTTCGACTATTTGTATGGCTTTGGGTCAACAAGATGCGTATACTGTGAAAATTTGAAGACTGTAGTTCCAACCGTTTCGCTGTAAAACCTGTGTGACAGACGACGGACAGACAGGTGGATAGACGAACAGACGGACACGTGAGTGACAGCAATAGGACTCCGTTTGGACCCTTCGGGAACGGAACCCTAAAAACGAGCTATAACCTCCCTTTAAATAAGTATATTTCTAAAATTTCGAAAATTTAACGCAAGTTAAAGTAAACCGTTAAAAGTTAACCATCCAAAACGTATACTGCTTGTGGCACCTTTTAGGATAGGACACATAACATTACTTAATGATATAGACAAAAAGCAAAAAAAGGAGATCGTTCAGCCATAGAACATTTAGTACCCAAACGTGAAAGTGCCGGAGTCGCTGTAGATGGAAAAATGTTTAGAGGCTGGAGCGATAGTGATTGTCGAAATGTCAAAATATAAGGGGTTGATCACGTGACATTTCGAAAGCGCTTGTCAACCCCATACATTTATCACTTTTTGAAAATCGCTGTCGTCATGCTTTTGCTGATAGAATATCACTTGTCTAGAGCCTCTGAAGGTCCTATTATGAAACACAGGTATTAATAGGGTAATTACAGTGCTGTCAAGCTGGGAGGAGGAGTGGCTAAAGTAATAACAGCCGCACGGGTCGATCTATCAGGTTAAGCTACGATTGCTGGGGTTGGTCCATGGATGGGGTTACCCATCTTTACATACCGAGACTTCTCCGTGCCTCGGTAAGCATGTTAAGCCGTTGGTCCCGGCTGTCAATTGTGGACCTTGGACAGTCGTTACGGGTCGTCAGAAGCCCGAAAGTCTGACAACCAGTCTTACCAAGGGGTATCGTATTATAATAATAATTTTATTTCAAAAAGTACTTATTATAAATTACAAATAAGTGCTATGAACAGTATTATGTACACAAAAGTTTTAGCATCTGGAGCCGAACTAGGAGGAACCTGTATTTTGGCTTACAGCGCCAACCCCCTCGAGTTACTTCAGATAAGGTTTTTTAAATGCTAGCATTTTACAATAAAAATTGAATATAATGTACTCTTATAAGGCTTTGTAAAAGTACCTAACTGGGTTGTGGAGGTTAGATAGGCAGTCGCTCCATGTAAATTACTGGTATTCAGCTGCATCCAGTTAGACTGGAAGCCGACCCCAAGATAGTTGGGTAAGGCTAGGCAGATTGATTGATTGGCAGTGCTGTCAGACTCTCTAGACAAAGTGTATTTCTATTAGCGATAGCGATTGTCGAAATTTCAAAATGTAGGTGATTGATCACTTAACTTACATACTTATTTAGATTTTTGATTACTTGACAATCGGTATCGCTACACTGGCGCTGATAGAATGTCACTTTTCTAGAACCTCAGGTGAGAACATACTGGTCGGATAAATATGAGTCAAATCGACGTGAAAAAAGAAGAATAAAAGTCTTTTGGTTTTCTGGCCAGCACTTTCATATCTCGGTAGATTATGAATCATAAAAAGTCAGGTAACAGTATCTTGTCGTATTCACTGACACAGAGCAAGTAATCAACAAAGCCGCTTCATTTTTAAGAGTTTCTCGGCTCTGGACTCTGCTCTTTTGAGCAACAGCGCCGTAATTCAAACAAATAATGACAACATGTCTACAAACAACCAATGTAACGGACTAAAGTTAACGGAAGTTCAATTTAACGGAATTTAACAAGAGCGTTATAATTTTTTGAGTTAACTTAAAAGTGAATCCGTTAAGCATTTTGGGGATTAACGAGTTAACGCCCACCTATGATCATCGTCACTTTTATTGCCCTTTTCCTATTTATTTGAGAAAACAAGCCTGTCCTGAACAAAAACATCGAAAGACATGTGACATTTACCAACCCGCGTTGGAATCGCGTGGTGCATTATGACCCACACCATCACAAAGAGGAGTTCTGTGTCCCAACAGTGGAAACATTATAAACATATTATGCTTATGATATGCCCTACAAATTTTAGGGTGGGCACGTAATATCTGCATCATCCATAATTCTCTATTAGTCGTCATCTTAATAAACCCCCATTTCTAAGACTCTGAAAAGATTATAAAACCCTCAGTGAAACCTACCATTAAATTCACAGCAAATAAAAAGCCACTCAACTCATCAAATGAAACACCCAACTTCGCACATCTATGTAAAAGAAGAGCTCCGAATAATTTAGCCACCGGCTTCCAACTGCTCCACGAATACTCAATTACCACTTTTTCGTCTCAGTAGTACACTTTGTTTCTTGTTTTTATTTTACTTGCCGCCCCAATGGAGACGGACGGAATACGTATTAACGTCAAAGACGCCAACCGGCGCGCGTCGCGGCGTTCAGTTGGTAGTTTTGTTCTAGAATTCGAATTTTAAAATCGTTTTCTAGAATCATTATTCAAAAGTGGAACTAGATTTGAAATTAGAGGAAGATCAATCAATCTACCTAGCCTTTTCTCTACTAAGTTGGAGTCGGCATCCAGTATAAACAGGTGCAGCTGAGTACCAGTATTTTACATAGAGAGATTATTCTCACCTTCACAACTCAGTATCTGGGTAACAAAATTCTTTTTGACAAGACTGTAATCAGATTTTCAAATTTCTGGCTACCGACTGTTAAAGATGTACATTTGACGGCCAGGACCAATGCGATTGCCAAGGCATGGAGAAGTCTCGGTATGTAACGAATGGTTACCCAGCCAGGGGCCGACCTTGGCAAGCGTTGCTGAACCTACATAGAAGATGAAGCCACAAGCTCCTCTCTAGATAAGATGTTAAATTTTATTTGAAATCTGTCAGTTTTAAATCAAGATTTATTTTTGAATATAGAACTTTATTGCTGTAATTCACGGTTCAAATATCATTTATTTTTCAAAGATTTACAATAATCACTTAATGAGAAAGATACCAAATAACTTATTTCAGACTGTGTTGGTCCTTTAAAAAGTGGTTATGAAATTTTCTAGCCAATCTCAATATTGGTTAAATGAAATAAATTTGCTTGTAACAGAATTATAGGTAACAATTCATAGAATAAACTATACTGAATTATAACTGAATTATGTATAACAATGTGAAATATTAATTCTATTGATACAGTGATAGATAACTATGAGAAGCATTCAAAGCAAAATCTAATCGCTATTAATAATAGTCACTGTAATAATACCTGTCGTTATCATTTAATTCTAGAGACCGATAAGACCATACTTCACCCAAATACCCAAGTACTTTGTACTGAAACCTTGCAGAGATAAAACAAGAATATTAAGTAGCATATCTTCAAAGGATCCACAAAATGTTTACAACCTCTTTTCATCAATCAACAAATAAAAAATATAAAAAATATTTCGAACAAAACTTACCTGTTCTTTTTTTAAATAAACCCGCTATACTATGAAAGCCGCTTTGACTACGCAGAGTGGTTAGCATCTGGCAAAGTGAGATTTTCAGGCAAATATCTAATAAATGTGTACTAAAAATGTGTTTAGGGCTTCAGCCTTTTAGTTTGTTACATCTAACCTTTACCACGCTTGTCTACACTAGCTTCACGACACAGGCATCATAAGTTTTATAAGCACGTGTGAAAATTATTCATAAACATTTTTACTGCTCTTGTTTATAATATAATATGAGCTGTAATAAAATCCAGCTGTTATTACATAGTAAAACTTTTTAAATCGCAAATTTAAGCGTCATCTTTTTATACGTCAACGTTCCCTAAGATTTCCTTTGAAAGCAGACTTAGGATATTATTCACCACCATTTTAAAGACAGACTCTTATTTGCACAATGCAAATGTGACTAGAGAAAGTGGATATAAAAAGTGGAACTGCAAACCGTTTCTTTCATTTATTTCTTTGATAAAGACGGAGTGGGTTGGAATTTTGCAGCTGAGGCCAATTGTTACTTTACTCGGTTGGATTTGCATGTTGGTAATGCATTTCTCTTTGTTAGAAAGAAGGATGAACTGATGTTATGTCAGAATGAATAAAAAGCAGATTTTCATTCAGCTCGTGAAGCTTTGGCATTAATGTTGAATCTGTAATTGTTTATTGTGTGAGTCCCTTTATGTTCGTTCGCTATTCAGCATTTAAGATTACTCTATATACTTGAAATATTATTTTTAAACCACTTTTTTATTAATAACATTCCTGGAAAAGTAAACCTTTTATTAGATAGGTATAAACAGTAGTAAGTGATACATATTTATACTATACTAGTTTCACGAATTGAAGCCATTTTGAGAGTTTCAGATCAATCGAAACTGTTTACTATTATTGAACTACATTTATTATTATTTAACTTAATATATTATGCAGATTTTTTTTTAAAGAAATGGAAAAATATTTTCCTTCAGATTATTGTTGCATACGAGTAAGTACCTACTTTCTTTCCACCTCAAAACATACAATGGTGGATTACTGAAATCGGCGGGTTATAGCGTTTTATATTGAAACTACAAACTATAAGGCGGCTATTGACTAATGTGACATATTATATAAGGAGATCGTTTGAAATACAAAACTAGTCAGTAGAAAGGGAACGTACATGGCGTAGTCTGTGCCATCTAGTGGAGTACCGAGCTTGTACCGTAAACCGGGGTTACTTTATTCACGGGATGACTGATCGAAACTTCCATTTCATATAAAATCGCGAATTGCCTAAAACGAAACGTAATTTGTTAGTTTTTTTTTCTAGGTTAGCAACACTGAAGAACTGTTAAATCCTTTTCTGAGGATACGCTGAGAATTCACCAACAATTTCGATTAAAAAAGGTAAACATATTGTTAATATCTATCTAAAGCTAAATAATTGTGCTGCAAAACTTCATGTGTACTTGATCACGTGATGGTATAATGAAATTATTAGATAAAGTCCATTATGTGGCCTATGATCGATTGACCAATACAGTGGTTATTGTTTTCTAATCTCAAAATGAATGCAATGACTTGAGTTTATTTAATGCGGGGTGAAATGATGAGATTGAATCAAATGATCAAATTAACCCCAGAGAGTATACTCTTTTTTCATATGCTTTTTAACAAGCTGTTATTCTTTTTTGGCAAATTAATTATTATTTTACTATCCAGGAAGATGCCGTGAATATAATATGAAAAGAAACTTGGGTCCCGTGAATACAAAAATTTTTCACAAGCGCGTATAGAAGAAGCGCTTAGCCAAATAGTGAAAGGATTTCATATTGCAGAACTTGTATGAATTTTAATTATTTTTTTGTGAAGTTCTAAGACCTTCCTTAATAACTATACTTATGTATAGGTTTTATTTTGTTGATTTTATGAAGACTAACTATTTTTATAATTATTTCATAGGTTTTACCTTGTTGATTTTATGAAGACCAATAATTTATAATTTTTTGTTTAGTTTTAATGAAATTAATTTAAAATAAACAAAATTAGCAGGACTGGTTAAAATTTTGTTATCAACATTTTTAATAAAGGAATGTTTATTATTTGACGACTTTTACTAGATCAAAGTTGCCCCATATGACAAAAATGTCAATATTTATTTTTCCCGCTGACAGATTTTGAATTTATAAATTTTATTGGCATCATAATGGGGGTTACTTTGTAGTTACGAAATAAAATAAGGGGGTATCAAAGTAACCCCATCCTACGTTTAATTTTGATCAGACAGATTCTCAAAATCAAGCCACATATTTGCATTTATTATAACAGGAATCGAGAGTAATAAAAAAACCGATTACTAGACTTTTTTGTTTTTTTTTTACACCCACAAATTTAAAAGATATGGACCTTCAAAGTTCGATATTGACCAAAGTAACCCCGTTTTACGGTACCCTTTAAAAACTTGCCATATAGTTCTAGGAAGTATACACACCCGCATTATGCACACACATGCAGCACGCATAACGTAGACTGGCATCTAGTGAGTGAAATTCGCAACTTTTACTCTATAAATACTTGACATTGACATTTATTTGCCGCCATCTTTATTTATTATTATTATTATTTATTTATTTATTATATTCTTTAGTTCCTGTACGCTCCATGAAGGACAATCTATTTTCAAAGGGTGATTTTTTACAAATTGAAATGTAACATATTCTTATTTTTTTATTGATATTAGACGGAAGTGTGTTATGAATGGTATAAGATTGAGTTTTATAACATAAGTCTATCGTCATGCGGTTCAGTTTTTCCTTTTTTACGCACGAGAACAGACGAGTAGCCACCACTGCAATCCAATCCACTTCAATCTCCAAGGATTTCCGATACTTACTTTTTTTTTGTGAAATAGTTATTGTGATAGTGTAATAGTAGATTCTCCGTTTGAAGACCTTTCTCAAGGTACGCCGATGAGCTTATGAGAGCAGCAGGAGTCCAGGGCTTACGTCCAGCAGCCAACGTGTTTGAGCTGAAACTGTGATGATGATTTAACAATTTATCTATATAAATAAAATAGAACGGCCGACGCCAATTACACTATCAAAGAAAACAATTAAAGAACAATAAAATAGACTTAAAAAAAAAACGAGTGTGCGTTAGATCCACGGAATAGAAAAAACAGGTTAGATCACACGACTGAAGTAAAACTTCTTTAGCTCCGTCTCTTCCATTCGCCTCCCCGATCACAGTTTTCGTAACGCTCTCGTCTCGCATTCACCAGCTTACTCCCCAAGTCAAGCGTGCGTAAAGAAGTTTTACTTCAAAAATTAAAATGATAGGAAAGTTTCGTGCTTCTTCATAATTGTTTAAATTCAGTTAAATCGTGTTATAATTTAACTAACAGAGCATATCGAATGACATGTGGTCGTTAATTTAAATAAAGTATTAATTTATGGTATACCTTACGTAATTTTAAAACCATAATTTACATACTGGTTTTTATTCTTGGAAGAGCATAATTAATTACGAAATTTGATTGTTTTTTTTTTATAAATTGGTAAATACGGTATTACACCCATTTTTGTAGTGTCTCAATTAGATTCTATAGTGCTAATAAACTAATAAAAAAAACAGCAAATTTTTATTCAATCAATACGTGCCATAAAAATTCATTTAAATTATACATTTTCAAATTTCGCGCGTAATTTGACGAAAACGCTGGACGTAGTGGACGCCATATTGCATTGTGGTCATGACGTCAGTTGGCTGTGTAAATAAAAGTACAAAGCATAGATACGCTGATCAGTTGACAGTTGACACTTTATAGTTTACACAGCCGTATGACGTATAATATGGCGGCTACACTGTTCCATTGTGATAAAAAAGAGATTACGAAAACTAAAAATTGTGAATTGAGTTTTAAAATTATTTTTTTTATTTTATGAACTAAAACTAACATTTTCCGACTGCTTTTTGCCTAAGTTATCTCATTAATATATTTTAGTTTTTTTTTTTCATAAAGAGTAAAATAAAACGTGTAACGGAAAGGTGTGGTCATGTTTTAGGAACCGGTTCTGCCCATGGATATGAAAAACTTTGTCTAAGTAAAAACTGAAAATTCCCAAAAAAATAAAATTCGACTTTCCATACAAAGTTATCATCAGCTGTTCAATATTTGTATGGCAGGTAATTTTTTTTTTTGTGAATTTCCTCAGGCTTTCTTGAAGAAAGTTGTTCATATCGATAGGCAGATGCAGTTCTTAAAATATGACGACACCTTTCCTTTACAACCTGTAGAAGACGAATAAAGCTACTTTAAATATTTCTTGATGAAATATTTTTTTTTCTATTGTTATTATTACTATCTATGGTACGGACGAAATTATATTCCACTCATAGGTAACGTTATCGAATGCATATTAAAATAATTGTGGCAATACTACTTAAATTGTATGTTTTATTTAATTACCAAGTTCGAGCGCTCTTAATGAAACCATAAACAATAGACATGTTCGAATTTTAAAAACACCACTACAAGCTCAGAGAAATTAAAAAAAAAATACAAAAATGAGACTAAATGATACTCAATCACCCTAAGGAGAACATAACATCAATAAACCAACAAAGCTTTACGAGGCCCACGCTCACGTTTACAAGCCATTTTCATCAAAATAATGAGTCCAATATTTTAAACTCATCCGTTCAGGCCCCATAACAAAACATTAAAATGTATTATTATAATATAACGTGGTGCCAGCCTTAATTGCTGTTGTTCAAGTTATATAGAAAGTGTACTCGCAAGAATTTCAATTTTGTTTGTATGTTTAATGTGATCGAGAGATGATTGAGTGCTGGTATACGATGCAATCGATTTTATTCAAGCAGTTTACTTAATACACAATAAGAACCAATTAACTTTAGACGCAAAATCCTTTAAAATGTTCTGCGTTTCGAGAGAACACTCGAATCGGATTGACGCCTAAAATGGACTGAGGTTATTATTGAACGAGTATTTATGGAAACATTTCTCGGAAATGTACGATGTGCCCAGAATAGTCTAATTGAACAATGCTCTAATATCTTCTAAAATATTAAAGTCGAAATACAATGAATTCTGAGAACGCCACAAAGACTTCTCGAAACTAACTGACGATATCGTTTTCATACTGCTTTTGTCGAGAACTGTAAAATAACCATAAAGTACATTTCTACTTAGGAGCTGCGATAAAAAATCCGAGCGAAACTCGAAAACATTTAACTTTCCAACTTTTTGCGGACTTAAACTTCTCGTTTTTTCGTACTTTTCACTCAGTTCCCATTGACCATAATACAGTGGAGGCTTCTAAAAGTTTCGCGCTGCCTAACTTTAAAGTTACCAAGTATTTTAACTATGTATGGTAGTTGGAACGTCTTTAAGTAGTGCAAAAAAGGCAGAAGATCTATCTTCCTTGAATGTAGAGGCAATAGAATATTGATGAGGCTTACGACTCGAGGCGGTCGCTGTGCTGGGCTAGTGTTTCGTTCATATGTACATATTTAGGTATTTGCTGTAATGCCTAATGGGCTGAATGCAGATGGTAAGATTGGAATCTGGATCCTACAAAGATCGGGGCGAGCTATGATACAATACTCAGCTGAAAACCACCGTCAAATGGTGATACTAAATCTTGCCACCTGACATGCTGAGCTAAGTGCCTTTTAGCACAATAATACAAGTTTTTCTCTGTAAGTGTTTTTCGTTTTAATTTAATGTTGTTTCAATAAACGCTATTTTCTTTATTACTAGAGGATAAGATAAATTTCAGGAACAACTGTCTTGAAAAATGTTCTGTGTATGGATGTGGATTGCTATAAGAGTAGGGGAAAGCCAAAGAAACGATAGATGGACTGTGTGAAAGAGGATATAGGTAAAAGAGGGTGACTACAGTGATGACGACTAATAGAGGACTGTGAAAGAAAAAGACTTGTTGCGCCGACCCCAAATAAATTGGGATAAGGGCAGGCGAATGATGATGTTGGTGCCATTGTAAAAGTTGTTCATAATAATGAGTAAGAGATGTCGTCTATAAATAGATAGACCTTATATTTGTCAGACACCCTTTACGACGGTCTCGACAAATATAATTATATACTATAATTAGTCAAAGTACACTCAACGTACCAACAAAACACGCACCATAAGCCTCATTGACAACGAACACTCTCAGTTCCGAGGCAGTATTTGATCTCACAAGAATAGATCGGCGTTCGATTCAATTCTGTCTGTTCTGGGTTTAGACGCTAACGTTTGGCGCGCTCGATTGAAGGTACTAAATTGGCTCAAGAGAGTGGTGGAACGGTGCTACAATCTGCTATCTAGCCAATCGCTGGATTAAGTTACTTGCATCGTTTCAACGCAGCATCACACACATGTGCATTAGATCTTGGTTTTCAACCGACTTCAAAAAGGAAGAGGTTCTCAATTTGACTGTAAGTATTTTTGTATATTTGTTACGCGAGTATGCCGCCAATAATAAATTGATTTTGATGAAATTGTTGTTTATCTTTTTGAAAAAATCAATAAAAAATATTTACACTGATGACGTTTTGGTTTTATCCTGTTCATGTTCGAATTACAGGATAATGGAGTTTTAATTTCAGGCATAACTTTACTATTTAGTTTTAGTTATTTTTAAAATTTTTAGCGTTTATTTTTTTTGGAAGTCGAACGTTTTTTTTTTTGCAAAAAAGTTTTTGTTTTCACTTTTTAGTTGTCGTACCTAAAAAGTGAAAATAAAAAACTTTTTCGCAAAAAAAGGAAAAACAACCGACTTTGAAAAAAAAATAAACATTGCAAAATAACTTTTATTTCTGATTTTTGTGTCAAATAACGAAGAAACCAAACTAGAAACACTGACTTCCGAAATTAAAGTTATTTTGCAATTTTTTGTGTTTATTTTTCTCTTAATGATTAGTACCGACTAAAAATATCTTATCTTATCGACGGCATTGCATAATTTGGTTTCGCCAAGCCCGTTTCATCAACGGACCACAAGACTTACGGCGAAGTGCCACCGGTTCATGGTGGACATCCCATCCATAAGCACAAAGCGTTTTGAGAAAACCTTAATTGTGCGTACTGCTAGGCAGTGGAATTCCCTAGTGCTTATTGTCCGGTATAGCTCAGTCTCTCTCTCACACTGGTCACGGTAGGAAGGAGGCAGTATAAGTATTAATGGTCGCAATGACTCTACAAAATTTAGGTTAAAGTTGTTCTATCCCATGAAGGCGAGTTGATATTGGATGTGCACGAAATATAGCTATGTGACATTCATACATCGAAACTTCCTTATAAACACACTAGTGTTATAATTCACATAGCTAAAATAAGTTTCTAAATAACTCATGGCGACAGAGCTCTTGGTGTCATAGAATAAATAACTTACGTACACAGAAACTATTATGCACATGAATACCCAACCAAGACCAACACCCCTTCGTGAGATAGAATAACTGTATAGAATAATTGTAGAATAATTTGGGCCGATTTTGTTTATCAGCATATTTATGTATATATGTTCGTTCCTTTGGGGCTCTTTAGAGGCCAAATGCGTGAGCCGTCTTATTCTTGCGAGTGCTATACTAAAGGCATGACAGTAATCAAAATACAATATGGCGACAACAAGACGCCATATTGTGAAACAGAAAAAAAATTAAAGTCAACTAACTATATAATAAGTGGGGTATCAAAATAAAGGGTTAGACGTGATTTCAAAAATATAACCTAAAATGTAGAAAATAAAAAAAATGTATATTCAAAAAACCCAACTGTAAAAAATAACTACAAAATTTTTCAAGCAGCCTGTTGCAGTTGGTGGTATGAGATCAATAAATGAACTAAAATAACTTCCGCCAACTGCATCAGACTGCTTGAAAAGTGACTTATTTAGTAATTAGTAGTTGTTTTTTTTTATTGTTGTTGACAGGCACGCGTTTGACCACTGTCTCACCTGATGGTAAGCGATGATGTGGTCGAAGATGGAGCACGCTTGTTTTTTTACTGTCGGGTTTTTTGAATGAGTACCTTCATCCCCTGATACTATTAGTAGTAGATATTGCAAAAGCCGTGATCAGAAAAAGACAGTGTGGTTAAATATTCTCTGGAGTTTTTTTTTTATTTAGACCACAAGTCATGAAAGTACCGGGCCTGCGGACGGTGAGTAATGGATAGCTCACCGTCCAATCAGCACCAGGCCCGTGAGTCGACAGCGCGTAGTGTTCCACGCGCGCCTCAATCAGCCACCACTGACAGGGCTCATTATAGCCGATGTCTGCATACCAAGGGGTCACGGATAAATTTGTAACCGAGTTACCGCGCCCCCGGGCACTCAGGCAAGGAAGGAACAGGGGTGGGTTTTAGTCAGTAAAAGTCGGATACGCTCTCCTGCTCCACCCAGAGCGGAAGAAGTCATAGGATGAATTTCCGCCCTCAAAAAAAAAGTTAATTAATTTTGATTTGATTATGATTTGGTTATAAATTTCGTGATAGTTATAGCTTTTAGCCTATGAAGAAATTCCGCTTTCATCTCATGGCAAAAGAAGAGGTCTTCAGTCTGCAGCATTTCAGCATAACCTCTCGTCCTCGCCAGACGGACGGCATCTATTAGGATTCCCCAGACAATTTTAATGCACCCTAGTTCGCAGTAGGTGCGAGTGGCATGCGGTCACATCCCGGTATGTACGATAAAGTGCCGCATTGTTCACCTCTTCACAGCGACTGGAATGCAGTATATTGTGACATTTAAAAAAGGCCTTAGGGCGTGGTATTACCTCAATAGTAAAAAAAATGGTTTCTTGGATAGTCGAGTATGACGTAATGTAATGAAAATATCCTTTGCAAAAAATACAGGACAGAGAAAGGTTTAAAGAAAAATTTTAACCGAATAGAATAGTAAAAAATAGTTTGATATTCCCAATTAAAATTCGGAAATTGCTCCACAAAAATAAACTTTGCCGTCGAACATCTCTGTATTTTCAGCGATAAAAACAGTTTTTTTTTTAAGAATTGAATAGAATTTGCATTTTATTAAAACTTTGACCGAACAATTATTTATTTATTGTGTATATTTTGTATAATCTAAAAAGAACCCGTATAATAAATGCCTATTCGCATCGTCAACACATCTATTATGTTCAATTCGAATTTCAAATCGTAGTCAGTCCGCGCCTTAAGTCAAATACGAGGTGTGAATAAGTTATAAAAGTTTTTAATTAGAACAGTGACATGATAATAAAACATAAATTAGCCTTCATAATGTTACCTGCACTGCAGGGCTGACTTAGGCCATGGGCCTGCGGACGGCAACTACACGTGCAGCCTGTGGGCCGACTATACTCAAAAGTCTTACAGTGCCCTCCGAGTCCAATTTAATAATGCATTCAGGTTGCTGATGGGGCTGCGGTGATTCTGTAGTGCATCAGGGATGTTTGCGGAACATCGGGTTGACTGCTTTTACGCTACGATGCGTAAAAAATGCGCATCCCTGGTACGTAGAGTACGTGGCAGCGCCAACAGCATCCTTAGCATGATCGCTAGTCGGCTGGACTGTGATTACGTCGGTCATTGCTGCGCCATTTGTCATGGAATGGCGCAGTAGTGATGAATGGGTTTTACGTGTTTGGTTGTGGGTAATTTTAAGTATTATTAACACTAGTCTATAAGAACATTGTTACTAACAAAATGGACATCATCTCTGGTCTGAATTAAAAATTATATTATTATTATTATTTAGACCCTTTTTGTGTAGCTGCATCGGTTAAGGTAATAATAATATAATATAATATTCCACAACTATCACACAACGCCATCTAGTCCCAAGCTAAGCAGAGCTTGTGTTATGGGTACTAGACAACTGATAAACATACTTATATATTTCTAAATACATACATATTATAGATAAATTACACCCAGACACAGAACAAATGATCGTGCTCATCACACAAACATTTGTCCTGGGTGGGAATCGAACCCACGACCTCCGGCATAGCAGTCAGGGTCACTAACCACTAGACCAACAGGCCAGTCAATGGTAGTTCCCCTTACTGCTTCGCTGAAAGTTTTCAGCCTGTATTGTGTTGTTTTGTTGTATTTTGTTTTGTAATAAACTCTTTTTCTTTCTTTTCTTTTCTTAGTATAACATATACGACCAGATGTATGAACGTCAACGAAACTGAAGGAATATGTAAGGAACGTAGTAGCTGACGTTCTGAGTGTCTGCCGACCCCATGAGAAAAAGCGTAAGTTTATGTATGTTTGTAGTATAGAAAAACAAAGTTGTATCATATTGAAAATAATAATAAGCCCCAAAATCCCGGATTACATAAATATCTTTTCGGTAGAATAATCATGGCAACCTGCTTCTTACATGAAACGGAAAGTTTCCACTCTGTTGAACATCCCTTGTAAAATTATTTCTAATGATATGAAGAACAATGATATTTCATTTACGCTCTTTATGTCACGGTAAGTGACAAAGGTACGGAATGAACCTTTGGGTTAGAACAAGGACGACTCTTAGTTGGGTTTCTTCTGCTAAATATTCTTCAATAAATATTTAAAAAACCCTAGTTATGTCTAAACTTGTAAAGGATTCATGTAATAATAGACTTGTGTGTTTGTTGAGAGTAATTGGGGCCAGTGGTAACGATTGCGACTTAAGCCTTGAAGTAAGTGCGTTCAAACCCAGGCATTCAGTTTACCTTGTGTAAATTATATCATCACCACTACTCTCAAAACGGTGATGGAAAACAACGTGAGGAATCCGACATGTCCAAGAACCAATAATTAAAAGACATGTGCCAACCTGCACTGGACCTGCGTAGTGAATTAAGGCCCATTCACTCTCACAAGGAGGAAACTAATGTCCCAGCAGTGGAACGTTAAAAAGCTGATAATGCTATGTATTTGGATCATTAATTACTAGCTTTTCCTAGCGGCTACGCTCCTTTGGTCTATCTCACAGGAACCCTGCTTTTTTTGGGATATTATATACCTAACCTAAAAAACCAATAAAGGTTTTTTTTAAATTGTGGGGTGGGATATCATCCAATGACATCTCCCACTGTAGGGTGGAGCTGCAGGGCGTGTCAGACTCTTACTGACTAAAACCCACCTCTGTTCCTTCCCTGCCCTGAGTGCCCAGGGGCGAGGTAACTCTGTTTCGAATTTATCCTCAACCCCTGGGCAGGCATCGGCCATGACAGGCTCCGTCGTTATTGCTGACAACTCTTTGAGGCGCGCGTGGAACACTATGTGCCGTCGACTCTCGGGCCTGGTGCTGATCGGACGGCGACCTACCCATTACTCGCCGTCCGCAGGCCTGGTTAGAGGTTAGGTATCATTACTCAGCGTTAGTAGGTATAGCTTTCTATCAGTATAAGAATTTTCATCCTACTTAGGGTGCCGAAGGCCGAACCAAAATGGTAAATAGAAACCCTTATGGTGCGACTCCATCTGTCTGTCTGTCTGTTCATCTGTCACAGCTGGATATCTCAACAAGGACGAATGCTATCAACTTGAAATTAGAAATAGTTTTAGATGACGTTTGCCCTACTATTTTCCCAATAAGAAAGAAATTAAAGTGTTATTTTTTTTTGCCTAGAAGTATCCATTCACTGCTGACATAAAACTTCCAGGTATCAGCTATTGTACGGCAAGGAATACCACTCCTTATTACCTCAGACAAATAAACGATTTTATCTTTTTTACATTTTACTGTTTCGATAAAACTAGTTACCTACTCTATTTTGTCGTATTGCTTACATCGTATTTAAACTCAATTTTCTGGCGTGGTTGACAACCAAGCTACATACCACATTTAAAGCTTTAAAAAATAAAACACTCACCAAGAACTACTAGTAAAACAAAAAAACCATCAAGATAATAACGCCCACAGTTCTGTTCGCCCCAAAAATGAAACGAAGCGTAAAGATAAGCTATTACCCAATGTAATCAAGAATCCATTCAATTTAAAAAACAAAAGAGCGAATCATTTGTTACTTCCATTAACAGGCACACAGAGATGTCGATACGATGGACAACTGGAAAGTCGGCTCCTATTAAATTTCATTCTGTTACAATTTCACTGTTACTGCGAACGAAAATCAATCAGGCGTTGGACTAGTAACCGACATTCTTTGATCAATAACATACGATGTGTGGCTTCTAGTGGGTTTAAATCCTTTGCTAGAGGAAACTGGTATTTTGGTACGGTAAGGTGGACATACAGTCCTTTGAGCATTTTAATCAAAAATAAGTGGAGAGTAGCAGAGAATCTGTTGTCTCCGTGCATTATAAAATGGCTTCAAATGGATTCTGATAAGTGAACTGGTGTATGTCATGGTAAGGTAAACTAAATTTAAAAAAAAGTTAAATTAGAAATTTCGGTGAAGAAGACAGAAAAAATGAGTTGACCTCTAATTTTATAAGTAAGTATTAGGTATTATCAAAATTAATAAAGCTAAGTTCTGTTCCAAAAATAATAAGACAGTTCCCAATAGCTTGTAGAGGCCAATTAAAATTACAATATAATGTTACTACAATCATTAGACTAAAAACATTGGCAATGTGGGTAGCTACCTACCGGCTACACAGTTTTAAGGATTACTTCGGTAATTTATTACAGAGACAAGAAGAAAGCTAAGACTGAAAAGGATTAAGTACTCTGGTTTGAGCCTGGTTGCAATTATTCAAAGGTTTAAACAAAATATATAGTATATTATGCATAATAATCAGCATTTTTAACTTTCCCTCCCCTGGGAAATGAGCTTCCTCTCTGTGAGAGTGAATAGACCTTAATCCACCACACAGGCCTGGTGCGGGTTGGTGGATATCACGTTTTAATTTTTTATTATTCTAGGACATGCCAGTTTCATCAAGATATTTTTTTTCGCCGTTTTGAGAGCACTGATGATGAAATAATATACACAAATCGCATGTTTTCATTTTTTTTTTATTCCAAGACATGCCAGTTTCCTCACGATATTTTTCTTCACCGTTTTGAGAGCAGTGATGATGAAATAATGAAATGAAATACACAAAGTAAAGTCATAAGTTAGCCTGCCTTTTTTATTTTTGGGGATGGGAAATCATCCAATGACTTCTCCCTCTCTAGGTGGAGCGGAAGGGCGTGTCAGACTCTTACTGACTAAAACCCACCCATGTTCCTTCAGTTGCTTGTGCCAGGGCCGTGGTTTTACTCTCTTTTCAATATATCCGCGATATAAAGATTGCCTAGGTTTGAAGTTAAAAGGTTCGAACGCACGACTTAAGACATATAAGTTGTAGGCGTTACCACTGAGCTACCACTGCTCTCCTAAACAAAATATAGTGCCTATTTACAAACATGGAAAACTATGAAAAAAACGATGTATGGGATTGCGTGAAAGGTATGGCTGGAAAAGAATGTGACTATTGAGAGAGACGACAGCAAATAAATTGGTATAAATGCAAGATAATTAAAAAAAAAAAAAATGATTTTCAGACTAGTAATGTCCATAGCTGTTGTTAGTAACAAAGCTCTTAAAACTATGTTAGTCACTACTAAAACTAAAACCAAATCCAATTATCATTTATATTAAAAAAAAAACAAATAATGATGACGTCCGCAGAAGAAACAAGGTTACCGACACAGCCCGAAGAATTGCCAAACTTAAGTGGCAGTGAGCAGGACACATTGCTCGCAGAACAGTTGGTCGATGGGGCCGAAAGGTTCTGGAGTGGCGACCGATAACCTGGTGAGGGTCTCGAATCGGGAATTTGATGTATGCGAGACTTAATGGTCATGGTGGTGACTCTTGGGGGAGGTCTATGTCCAGCAGTGGACATCTGTCGACTGAAATGATGATGATGAACGAAGACGTAATTCTACAAGAAGTAGTAATGTTACAGATATAAACATACTTCACAAACAGGTATTTCAATGTATAATTTCTGATTGAACTACCGCGAAATATACGGACTGATTTCGAAATAATTTTAAATATTCATTGCATCTGTCGTGAACACTCTCAACTAGTGCGGAACGTAACCAGTTGGAAAATTCTTCAAGCGCTTAGCACTCCTGTCGCAGCGCTGCAAAAGTACATTTATTTCATTCCCACTTTTTGTATCAAGCGTGTTGTTACGTAAGGGTGATTTACGAATGCACAATTCACTGTAAAAGCGACAGTGAAAAATGTACTAAATTGTATTGACTTCAGCAAACGATTGTTTTAAAACTGTAATGCTTTCATCCAAGTAGAGTGTCCGCCCACTCCTTGGTTTTTAAGATGAGAGAAATGAAAATTTAGTGGCGAGTTAGGTTCTAGCTGAGTTTTGTGACCGAGGCTTTTATCTTTATTTTTGGGAACAAACGAAGCTCTGCACTGCAAGAACGTTGAATTTCCTGAGCAAACGTTAAATGAGTAGTATATATGCTTGATATTTTAACGTGGACTTGGAAAAACAAGGAAAAATGTGTGTAAGGTTTGAAGATCTTATCCATGCTCAATCAATTGAATAAATTGAGGAAAGTTGGTAATTTATTGAAGATACTTACAGAGTAAGTTACTTAAAGATACACATTTAATGGACCTTTAACTGTTGATTATGATGGTTAAAGTTTGCCTCTATTCGGATAAAAGTGAGATAAATCGTGCACTATTTGCCATTTGATTTCATATTAGGAATTGGTAAGCTGTATACATAACTAGCTGTGCCTGAGGTTCCACCCGCGGTTGTGGTTACTGTGTCGTAGCGTAATTATATATTAAGTCTATAACCTTCCTCAATAAATAGGCTATACAGCGCAAAATGGTACCTCGCTCTCCACATCCCTCATAATCGCCCGCCTTGCACATTATGAAAGTGCGCGTGGTACTTGATTAACACTATGATATCTCCTAAGATGTTCGTTGAAATCAAATGATGTCAAAGGCAATTTTGTTCAAAATTAAATACTTATGATGAATAACGTATTTATTTGGATAAGGATTAATGTCATGTTTATAAAAACACCTTCGCAAATAATGCATTATTTTAGAAAGAATTTGATTACCATAAAAAAAATTATAGTGAGTTAACCTTAAAAGATGGAAATTATGCTGTCGCGGACTTTTTTTTAGAACTATGAAAGGGGAACAATTACGTCATACATAATTTTTGCGTAACTTTAACCGTTTACGTAGCGCACGCAACGGAAGCACTCAAAAGGATTTTTTTCCTCGTTTTTACCACATTTTTCATTGATGCTCAGCTCCTATTGGTCACAGCGTAATGTTATATAGCCTAGTTATATAGCCTTTCTCGATAAATGGACTAGGTATTCAACACAAAAAGATTTTTTCAATTTGATTTAGTAGTTCCTGAGATTAGCGCGTTCAAACAAACAAACAAACATACTCTTCAGGCTTATAATATTAGTATAGATAGATTTTGACGCTTTACTAACACAAATTCCCTGAATTTACCACTAACAAACATTGATTGCCACTTTATCTTTCCACCGAAACAGATCAAACTAGACCGAACACAATACCAAACCACTGTACCGAACGCTAAATCAAAATAGGCACACTATGAAATTCCGGTTGCACTATTGCAAATGCAACCTGTACGAAATTGATCGATGCCGCACGTTGACCGCGGCTACTGATTCATTTGTGCACCTGTGACTCAGGAGTAGATATGCGACAGAGACCAAGCTTCATCTGGACGTGATACTGCAGGATTAGGCTCAGCAATATCTTTTTTTTATTCTTATTGTTTGACTACTGTCTCACCAGATGGTAAGCGAGGATGTGGTCGACGATGGAGCATGCTTGCCTAGAAGTAACCTATTCACGCTTGACTTAAAGACCCTCAGGCTTTATGGTATAGTAATTCGCTAACCAATTTCATTAATTTGACAAGAACTTCTTTGATTCCAGTTGGACAAAGACATAGCATGTGAACATTTGTTGTGATCAAACCTTCCCCCGAGCGTCACCACATCGACTGGTCTTGTGTGATTTTCAGTGCTCTTGACCAGGTCATCGGTCCACTTCGTGAGAGACCTTTCAATGTGATGGTGATGATACAAACGAAGTAGTGACTTCTAAATTCTTTCAAGTTCATAGTACTATTGCAGAGCACAGAAAGCTCTGTACTCACACGCACAGGCGTGCTTATTAGAAGTTAATTCATCAATTGAAGAATAATACCATACCTCGGTCTCTGTCGCAAACCTCCTCTTGACCCTGTACTGATACATGGGCGAGTGTATTACCAACCACGATTGTACATATGTACGTGCCTATGTGATCGCTGGCCGGTCCCAGGACGTTGAACCGCAGGAGCTAATTTGTCTTTGTGTGTGAGCTGCACTTGTCAATTTTGGATACTAGGTCATTGTATAGTTCTCCTGCAGTAGGTTTTGATGGACCAAGTGCTTATTGGTTTGGTTGTTCCGATTTTGCTTATTTGTTGGTTCGCAATCCAATGGCTATAAGAGTAGGAGTAGGCCAAAGAAAAGATGAACGGACTGTGTGAAGGATAAGGATATGGGTAAAAAGGGGGTGACTACAGAGATGGCGACTAATAGAGAGGTATGGAACAAAAAATTAACCGACGAAAAAGAACTAAAAAGCAAAAAATAAATAAACCTTTTAAGTCTTGAGTAATGAGCTACCTACATAAAATATCAAATTTTATATAAACTAATTTTGAGTCGGCGCCAAACAACAATCTGATTATTAAATATCTAAATTTTATAAGTACTTACAAATGAAGAGGGCTGTAAGTAGGTAATTAATCATTTTATTAATTGGCGCCGACTCAAAATTAGTTTATATAACATTTGATATTTTATGTAGGTAGCTCATTACTCAAGACTTAAAAGGTTTATTTATTTTTTGCTTTTTAGTTCTTTTTCGTCGGTTAATTTTTTTGTTAAAAAGTTTTTTATTTCATGATTTTTTGTGGCTCGCATCATCTTTAAACACTCTGAGGCTAATTTCTAATTCTTCATCATTCCTCTTGCCACTGAGCTGATGATATAACAATCCTTCCATGAAGTTCCCAGGATATTGACCAGTTGAGGTTACCTCCAATATTGTAAAGACGTCTTTTCGTCAAAGCATATTAAGTGGTATTTGTCACTAAAACCAGTTTTTATATTTGACTTCTATTGTTTAGGAAAGGTATGGTTTCCATCATCAGCTCAGTTTCATGATGTGATGGTTCCTAAATGCAAATACCTGATTCAGTTATGAAAAGTAAACAGAAACAATATTCGTGCCCAATTTTCGAGGTTCTCTCTCAATTTTTTTAGGATCCCATGAGCAAATCCTGATATCCTTGACATGGGACAATCCTTGAGGTATACCCTATCTAAAAAAAAAAGAATCATCAAAATCGGTTCATAAATAACGGAGTGAGGGCCGAACATACATACAGAAACGCTAAACGTGCCCACAATTTTCGAGGTTTTCTCTCAATTTTGTCAGGATTCCATTGTCAGATCCTAATTTCCTTGACATGGAACCACCCTTGAGGTATACCCAATCTAACAAAAAAAGAATAATCAAAATCGGTTCATAAATGACGGAGTGAGGGCTGAACACACATACAGAAACGCTAAACGTGCCCACAATTTTCGAGGTTTTCTCTCAATTTTGTCAGGATTCTATTGTCAGATCCTGATTTCCATGACATGGGACCACCTTTGAGGTGTACCCTATCTAACAAAAAAAGAATAATCAAAATCGGTTCATAAATGACGGAGTGAGGGCTGAACATACACAAAAAAAAAAAAAAAACATATATACGGTCGAATTGAGAACCTCCTCCTTTTTTTTCGTCGGTTAAAAAGACATGTTGCGCCAACCCAAATAAATTGGGATAAGGGCATGAGAATGATGATGATGTTGGTTCGCAGTCCGCTGTTTGAAAGTTTTTTGAATTTTGTTTCTACTTACATTTAAAGGCCGGAAGGAGAAAATTCGATGTAGTTTTTTTTTAATTCAAATGTTTTTTTTAATTTTTCCTAATGCTTTCTATTCGGAAAATGGCACAATGGCATTGCTACCATCGAGACCGGCTTATTTCTTAGAATACGTGTATTATACAGGCTGTAATGGAAATACGTGGTAATATTATAAATACTGCTAGCCCATGGAAATGAATAACTTTCTTCAAGAAAGACGTACACAACTCCAAAAAAAAAAATGTTTCGCCAATACTAATTTTGATCAACTGATGATAACTTTGTAAGGAAATAATAATAATTATTATAAAAAAATTATAATTATTAGACCATGCATTCACAGGGTCTCTCGTTTACCCGGGCCTGCGGACGGCGAGCAGTGGGTAGCTCGCCGTCCGACCAGCACCAGGCCCGTGAGTCAGCGGCGCGTAGTGTTCCACGCGCGCCTCAAAGAGATGATTGTCAGCCACCACTGACGGGGCATATCATGGCCGGTGCCTGCATGCCTAGGGGCAGCGGATAAATTCTCAACATGAGTTACCGCACCCCTGGGCACTCAGGCAGGGAAGGAACAGAGGTGGGTTTTAGTCAGTAAGAACCTGACGCGCCCTCCCGCTCCACCCAGAGCGGGCGATGTCATTGAATGATTTCCCACACCACAAAAAAAAAGTGTCTCTTGTATAGTCTAGGTAGATTGGAAACAAAAAGTAATTTTGAGTACAAAATTATCCAATAGAAGCCTATCTAAGTGTTGTCTAAATTTTTTAATTAGTAACCTCTAATGTTTTACTATCATTATATATTGAGTATTACACATGAACGGATCAAATCAAAATCAAATTAATCTAGAGCCAGCATTAAGTATAGAAACAGAATTTACCAATACAAAATTATACATGAAGCCTATCTAAGTGCCTACACAGTAAACAATTAGTAACCGCTAAAGTTTAGCTAACATCATATATTGAGTATTACACATGAACGCATCAAATCAAATTCATATTAATCTAGAGCCAGCATTAAGTATAGAAACAAGCAAAACGTCTGCAAGACAATCAAATCCTTAGGATTCTAGTTAATATTAACGTCCATTAGCTTTTGAGAAGGGTCACCGATGCCCCAACAGCAAAGATTTGAATTTTTTATTGAATTTTCTCGGATACCCAAATCAAGATCAGATACGTCTCATTGTTGATTGTGGTGGCTTATTAATGATCCGCAAATGGTGATTCGTTTGAGAATGAAGATAGGGATTAAAGAAAGAACGAATTTCTATTTTGAAAGTTTGTAGGTTTCTGAACAAAAATTCATTCAAATCACTGACGGTGCATTTTTAATGAACGTAATGACAGAAGCACGTAAAAGTGAAATTTAAGTATAATTATTTTTATACCAGTGATAGGCTCCCAATTGACCATTATCTCACCCGATGGTAAGCAATGATGTGGTCGACGGTGAAGCACGCTTGCCTAGAAGTGGGTAACCTATTCACGCTTGACTTAAAAATGACTTGACATAGAAAAGAAAGAAGTATGGAAGTATTTTGTTTGTTAGTAAGATAGGAGGGCGCCGCTGATTTTCTTTACGACTCCTCTCTATTTCTTCATCTTTGACGGTAAGTAAATATTAAGGTAGATCGATAATAATCACTCAGTATGAAGTAAGTGTTGCGGACTTTCCAAGACAAGAGGCTCGTGAATCTTAAGAGTATTTTTAAATAACAAAATAGTAGCCGAAATGCCAAAAAAAATCTTTATATATTTTATTATAATAATATACGATGATGGATCGTAGGAGAATTGAGAATAAAGGCAACAATGTGATGTAATTATGTGCAAATATGTATGTTGTGTCTATATCTTTTCTTTCATAAGAAAAATAACGTTACGATATATGTGTGTGTGTGTGTGTGTTACGAGCTGTGATTATTTTTTTGAGTAGAGAATATAAGGCATTATATTTCTAGGTACTCGTAAATCATATGAACAAAGTGATTTCATCAATTTAACAGACTGAGAAAGTGCTAAGGACTTGTGTAAAAGTGCAAAAGGATGTTATTCTTAGTTTTAACATAATGTTCAACGTAACATAAGTTAGAGTTGAATTTCTTATTAGACTCGCCATAGATGGACTGCTTGGAGCAGTAAGTGCCGACTGCGACTGCTTCAAGCGGTTGCTGTTATGCGATCTGCAGTTTCAATACACGGACCGTTCAAGCATTTTATTTGTTTCCTCAGCTTAAAATAAACTATGGACTCCCCGACCGCAACACGACTGCTCTCGTGTAGTTGGTGTCGACTGCTCTAAGCAGTCCGTCTATGGCAGGCCTTAAGCTAGATTGTAAACAATTGTTAAGAATTTTGTTGTTACTAATATAGTTAAAAAATGCTTAGCATGGCTAAATCTGACGTAAATAACATTTTTTAAGAACGTGTCGTGGCCAATCTTGCACATTAAAAGCAGAATATACTACTTTTTTTTCTTTCTTTTTCTTTATGCGGAAATTTTATGAACACTGCGACAGTTACTGCATTTTTGGCCAGTTAACAGTTGAAGATTTGATAGATGTTGTTATCCACACAAAATTGCGAAGCTTGAAAAATATCGAGTAATAATCTGTTAATAATAAAAAATTAAAATACGTTAGTATGATTTTACGACACCTATTCGATTGAAATGGAACACAATTACGCTATTAGATTTAAAAAATAAAGGCAGTGGTTTAGTATGGATACCTAAAATTTCATAAAATCTTTTGCAAATAGCTCCACTACAATATAATTATGACGTCAAGCAAATTTCACAAGTTAAAATTAAAATAGTTTTGTGGACTCATTCTCGTCGGTGCGCTATTTGAGTCGACAGATTTAATCGCTACTGTAATGTACCTAATAGAACCTAACTTCATACAATTTCAGTGACTACTCTGAAACTGCTGGAACTAGTCACCCAGTAACAAAAGTACTCATTAGGTGAAGTGTTACAAACCGAGCTGGTTAGGGTGCTTGTCCAATATAGCTGTGCGAGGTAGAAACGCGGTGCGAGGATGTGTAGTGGCGTTGTAAAAATGTGTATTTGTGTCCACCTAAGCAGTGCAAAGACGCGCTGCAAAGCTGTGAAACTGAGTGCCGTAAGATAGATGGATAAATAGATAGATATACTATTTATTGTACCTTAACAAATTATAATAGGATTTAAGAATAAATAGGGTGTAACAATGGGTGGTGGCGGTATCTTTGCACGCACAGGCAGGGTGCGGTGTGGTGTTGTATACCTTCTACGCTCGTGTCCCTCGCACGCATTCCTCGCTTGCATTCCTCGCACATATCTCTCGCTTTTTAGAATGCATATAAATATCTGGCTTTGCCCGCACACCGTTTAGCTACCTTGCAAATCTCTGGTGGAAAAGCATCCTTACTAACCGAGCTTGTTACTCAGAAACGGAACACGAATGGTTTCATTTCGATTTCATTACGTTGCGCCATTTCCATGCCGCGGTTTTATAAAATTATTGTAATGAGCTTCCGTATAAAAGCTGCATTGTAATGTGAACTTGTATTTTTTCGGTCTCTTGTTGCAAAGGAAAATGGTAATGGACTCAATCAGCTATGTGTGGTGGATTTGCTAAATGAAACTGCGGGAATGTGAAATTCTATTTAAAGAATTTATTTAGGAGGTTAATTTCTTTATTTGTGTGGTCAAACTTATTATACAGTACACGAACTTGTTTTCACTTTAAAGTCAAAGGGAATTTTATTTGCTCTGTGATTCATAGACTACTAGCTGCCCGCCCCGCCCGCCTAGACCAGGATAAAAGGTAGCCTATATGTTAATCCAGGCTATAAGCTATCTCCACGGCGTCCTCACCCTCCGCCTGACGCAGATCCTCACTGGACACGGAAGTTTCGGGAGGTTCCTGTGTAGGATAAGGCGGAGGGAAATGCCCGGATGTCCCCACTGTGAGGATCGCCCAGAGGACATGGTGGTGCACACGGTAGAGATCTGCCCCGCTTGGGCGGAGCCCCGCCGTGTCCTCGTGCAGGCGATCGGCGGCAGCGACCTCTCGCGCACGGCCCTGGTCTAGGCCATGGTACGGAGCGAGAGGGTATGGGAAGCAGTCTCCTCCTTCTGCGAAGCAGTAATGCTCGCGAAGGAGGCGGAACGGGTTAGGGAGAGGCTGCGACGACAGCCTCGCCCTAACGCCCTCAGCAGCAGCCGCCGCAGGAGACTCCAGGAGCTTCCGGCGCCGCGAGACGATCTCCGGCCACCGTAGACCCGGGCCTGCGGACGGCGAGTAATGGGTAGCTCGCCGTCCGATCAGCACCAGGCCCGAGAGTCGACGGCGCGTAGTGTTCCACGCGCGCCTCAAAGAGTTGTCAGCAAACAGGACGGGGCTAGTCATGGCCGATGCCTGCCTGGGGGTTGAGGATAAATTCGAAAGAGTTACCTCGCCCCTGGGCATTCAGGGCAAGGAGGAACAGGGGTGGGTTTTAGTCAGTAAGAGTCTGACACGCCCTCCCGCTCCACCCAGAGCGGGAGAAGTCATTGGATGATTTACCACCCCGCAAAAAAAAAACCATCCAAATCGGTCCAGCCGTTTGAGCTTGAAGAGGTAACAAACATACACACTCACAAACTTTCACATTTATAATATTAGTAGGATAAAAGTGATGCTTTAATATATTAAAGCATCACTTTTATACCTGTACCTGTACCCCCCCCCCCCCCCCCTTTGTACCTGTTTTCCTTTTGGTACTTATAAGTACCAAAATCATGCTACTAGTTACACTAACATATACTAATAGGTATTATAAACGTGAAAGTTTGTGAGAGTGTGTGTTTGTATGTTTGTAACTTCATCAGACACAAACGGGTAAACCGATTTGGATGAAATTTAGTATGTAGATAGCTTATACCCTGGATTAACACATAGGCTACTTTTTATCCCAGTCCACGCGGGCAAAGCCGCAGGGCGCCACTAGTAGTATTATAAATGCGAAAGTTTGATGTTTGCTACTGAATATTGCCAGAACGGTTTCAAGGATGTAGAGGTTAATTATTGGTATGCCTACCTTACATATGCTATAATTTATAAGGGGATGATACTAACTATATCCGAGTGAAGCCCCTGGCAAAAGCTAGTTACATAATATAGATGTAGACTTTCAAAAGTGATTACATTCTGATATCTTCTAAATAACAATCTCATTTGCTGAGATTTCTAATAGTCCTCCAAGATAATTAAGTTCATCAACATAATACATTGCCTCCGTTTCACTAAGTTCAGTCTACGTTCTATAGCTAGTTGCTGACCAGTCTGTCTGGCAAGTAGTGGCAGGCACACAGCCGCCTGCGGTTTGGGTCCCGACAAACTGAGCTCGCCCCGACGCCATTTGCTTTTGATCGAATGAATAGTGATGTAAAATTGTAATTTAATATTAAAATTTGTGGTTTATTGACAACAAATTTTAATATTAAATTTAAATTCACAGCTATTGCTGTGTTTTCTAAGAATATCCTACCAATATTATAAATGCGAAAGTTTGTATGGATGGATAAATGTCTGTTACTCAATGACGCCAAAACAGCTGAACGGATCTGGATGAAATTTGGCACAAAGATAGAGTACAGTCTGGAACAGCACACAGGCTATGATTTATAGAGGCGTTTTTAATTGAACATCACGTCTAAACGACTAGTTTTATTTCTTAGAAAAAAATATTTGTTATTATAATTTTTTTCGTAATTTGATCTGAGAATATTTGAAATTATATTTTTATAACATAGTGTAATTAATTTGTAAAATTATGTCTAACGTGGATAAAAAATTGAGAATCACGCAAAAACTATAAAGCGTATTTTTATGAAAAGTTCACCATTTTAAAGATCATTTAATTATTTATAATTTATTTCAGTGTTTTAGTTTAATACCTGTTGTTTTATGTGTAATAAATTAATAATGCGTCTAATTTCAGACAGCGCTTCTTGATGGACGAGTCCTATTACTGGGCGGACGTACGATGCGTTAAGTGAGCTCAGCACAGAACACGCAAGATAACCATTAAAGATCATTGGCAGTTAATAACGCCTTAATTCCACACGGGCGAAGGCGCTGGCAGAAGTTAGTTCTAAATAAACATAACTTGTGATGTGGTTACAACAGTGATAACTGACCATTGGCCAATCAACGACGGTCGCTGCACGCATTCTTTTAAATCATAGTGTAGCGATAAATATAATTACTATTGCTTATTGTGAAAACATCTACTGCCAGAGAACGTCTATTGATTTGCATGTGAAAGCAAAGTTGATAGCCATAATTTGAAGTGTTACATTTAAAATTTATTTACTATACATTAACTATTGGAGAGTTTAGTCACAAGTAACCAGTCTATTTTTAGCCCGTTTGTAGCGTCAGCATCATCAGACATGCACCATACATATACAAAACTACCTTCTACTTAGCGTACCGTGGAAGTCACAAGGCTTTCCTGCTCTAATATTTACAAACATTTTGCGACTTTACTATACTCCATAGACGTAAGAGCTGCGTAACAGTTTAGTTTGATCATGTCTCCGCATCACCTGCTGTCTGCCAGTCTCAGTACACCGATATAGAATTTAATATTAACTTTTGGGTTTCCCCGCACTTCAGTAAGTGATACTTAACGATCACTTAGCATACAGTGACTAAATATAGAATGGGGATGCTTTGCAACTTAGAGTTAATCAAAGATAGAGATAATTGTTAGTTCTTTTTTAGGGTTTGGAGCCCTATTGCTGTCACTCACGTGCCCGTCTATTTGTCTGTCTATCTGTCCGTCGGCGTCACTTGAAATTTGGTGATAACGTTAATTATTACGTACTAGCGACCCGCCCCAGCTTCGCTCGGGTACAAATTATACATATAAACCTTTCTCTTTAATCACTCTATCTATTAAAAAAAACCGCATCAAAATCCGTTGCGTATTTTAAAATATTTAAGCATACATAGGGATATAGGGACAGAGAAAGCGACTTTGTTTTATACTATGTGGTGATAGTGATATTTTACTAACAAATATATTGATAAATCAGATTTTTTCTTTGTTAATTCCCTTATTTGGTACGGAACCCTAAATGTGGGAAGTCCGACACGTACTTAGCCGGTTTTTGTTAAGTTAAATTACCTGCCGTATTCTGTGTTTCCTGATAGTTATAACCAGGAGGTCTTTAAATCAAGAGTTTATAGATTACTTCTAAGCAAGCATGCTCTAACGTCAAACACATCATCACTTACCATCAGGTGAGATGGTGGCCAAACGCAAGCCTATAAAAGATAAAAATGAACTATTGCATTTTTCTAAGACTTGTCATTGCGCTCTACTGTAATTTGCTACAAAATAATCAAAACGACAGCATAGTTTTTTTCTTTTTATGATAATGTACAACATTCCTGATAGATTGTTATATCACTGAATTCAAACAATTTTAACATAGGTTGACATAATCCAACCTGATAAAATTATCTATCTATACAAAACAACATAATCTAATAATTATTGGCTCATTTCATATCATGTCATATATAAAGAGAACAACACGACAAATTAAGGTTTTTCACCATACATTTTTAATCCTACATAATTATAGAGCACAGGACTTAAAACATGACATTTACGGAACACAATTTGCAAACAAGCCTACAGTTCATGAAAGTGATTGTTATAATTGCCACAGGCAAATTACGTCATTACGCAACATCATTTTACAGTTGGAGAACTGGGAAATACAAAATTAAAGTCCTGTTTAGAGGGCGGAAAGTTTAAATCTGAATGGACAAAGTTTTCGGGACTGTTAACGTAAAGTTGTAATTTTGCACGGATTGTTCACAAGTACGTCGCGGTTCGTATGTGTGACGCTCCTCAATGCTTAACATTTGCTCGCCACAAAGCCTTATCTTTTGTTACAATATAATATGATATTACGCCTGTTTAATTTATGTGAGTTCAAACTCGCGTTTATGAAATCAATGTTGACGTAAATTCAGTTGATAACATTAATTAGAAATCTGTTTGTGCGGATGTGGAGAAAATTCACATGTTATTGTATGTATCAGGGGGTACATAACTGACGAAGTAAAACACAGTCATAAAAATGCTTATCAGTTGACAAAGGAGGACAATAAAAGATATGATTCCGTAACATCAATAAAGATGGAAGTCTGTCGAAGAGAAGTCGACGTGACTTGGTATGGCGCGCTACGAATAATGGTGACTTTCAAATTAGATTGCATTGCACACCCGGGATTCTCAAGGTGGTGCCAAGTATTTGCGTTTCAGGCTGTCTCGTATTTCGTTGGCGGAATTTTTATTTCATCGAAAGGGGTTCTATCTGGAACTTTTCGGAATAGGTCGAGATATTTTCATATTGATGTTCAATAAGTTTTCTTATTTATTTTATGCTCATGACATGTGTGATGGTGTGAGTAAATGAGAAATGTGGATTTACTTATGGTCATTTAACTGGTACCTATGTTTCAATCCTTATATTTTTCACTTGCAAAGTCCATTGGGAAATGGTGGATGAAAGAATCAGTGGTTTGACAATAATAGCGCCCATTATATAACTTAGCTCTCTGCCCCAATAACTCACGTCCAATATAACTCAAAAGCGATTCCTATTTCGTTTTGTCGTCCAAATAAAAGCCAAGCAACACATAAACGTGGACGTATGTCTAAATCGCAATAAGCACTAGCCGGCGAGAGAAATATGGAACCATATTAACTCGTCGACTCGATTGCACAAACTCTTACGCCACGATTAATGACCCCACAGCGAAATGGGAATGTCTTCAGTTTGATAAGTGATCCACGTAACGTGCTTTGAAGAAAGCCCAGATGCGAATGCATTTTAAAATGCCCGTTTCAAATGTTTTCACCATATTTTTAAATCTCCTTTTAATTTAAAATCTTTCAGAATTATCCATTATCCATGACTATAGTAATATGTGAATAGAAAATAATAAGTTGTAAAATATTCTTTTCATGACGTGACTTTCTGTAATCCCTTTAGCATCTGTTGTTAAATACATATCAGAAGAAATAATATATTATTTTATAGATTTTGTTGGAAATACAAAGTTTTCAAGTAATTTGATCACTATTGTAAATACGATTATAGATAATGCAAAAGCGTGTCTCTTTATTGTGTGTTTAGTACCTACTTGTATAAAGTTTCCAAGAAATAATCCAATATATTTATTTTTCTTTTAGAATATCTACTTACAATGTGTAAGAACACCCATCACAAATCCAAGTATCAGCTTTGCGTTAGGTCTTGTCACACTGTAAATTTTTGACTTCCAAAGAATAATATCTACAGAAATCAAATATTTCTACATGTTGTATGATATACATTCATAAATATGTATACAGTATGTAAGTTAAACGCACCCGAAAATAGAGACAGGTGATAAGGCTAGTGATTCTTGATAAGATACCATAAAAATCAGAAAAAAAAAAACTATTTTTTTTAGCATTTTGCGTACACTATGCTGTGAGAACAGTTCAATGAAACCGTTATTTGCCGATAAAGACACTTTTTTTTAAAAAACTTTATCATGCAATGTAATATTCGTAAAATATCAGCTGACACCAGCGCATTCCTCGAGTTTAAAGTGCGCGCACTCTTGCCGACAGCCGTGCGTCCAACGACAACACGTTCACGCGGCGCTGAAATAAAACGAAAGATCACTGGTATCTTTATCATTTAGGTTGTATAAATAATCTACGTTCTGGCTTTGGAAGCGTTCCTCTTACACCCTGTATAAATGATTATCGCATTGAAGATTAGATTTATTAACCGACCTTTATTTTATGTGACACGATCATGTCTATGTCACTTTGGCACTCAAACTCAATCGAATGATACCTTGTTACAAATAAACATACATAACTCAAAAAATATTACTCTCCTTCTCGGGCAGTCGGGCAAAAAGAAACAAGGGATATTGTAAGTATATGTGAAAGTGTCTGTCTTCACATCTAAACCGCTGAACTGATTTTTTGAAACTTGTACACGCGTACAGACTATAATGCCTCGGTTAGGATATTTGATACTTTCGTCCCAGTATTAGGGTCCTTTGGTATAGTAAAACACTTTTCATCCCATCCTTTTTTCCATTCTTCGTCTTAAGCAATCTGCACCCAATCTTTAAGGCTCTACTACCTGCCAAGTGGCGCCCTCATTGAATAAAAAGTCGTAGCATACTCGTAGCATAGAAAATAAATATTAAAGAATCCTACGTCGCGTTTGTTACGAAGAGGATAAAGTATTTTTACGTTGTTAAAACAGGACTCAAAATGTTTCGTGTCCAAAGTATTAAGCTAAAGTGCCAAAAACGGTCATTTTTGCTCAATAACGGTGCCACTTGGCATGAATATAAATGTGGGTGGATGGAGAGGGAGAGGGAGGACAAAGAAAAGATGGATGGATTGTGTGAGGAGTGATATGAAAGAAAAGGGAGTGATAGCGTGACGGCTGACAAGACTTAATGGAAGAAAGAAACGTGTTGCGCCGACCCCAAGTAACATGGGATAAGGGCAGGAAGATGATGAAGGGTGCCACTTGGCGGGTAGTAGACCCTTAAGTAAGTAACTTGCTATCTCCTTCTAGGCCGATCGCGTCACCATTCACCGGTTCCTAATGTTCAGTACCCATTTTGTTACAACGGAACGCCTACGTATCTACGTGCTAAGTTAACTTACGTAAAATCAGCATTAATAAGCATAGATTTTTTTGGTAAAAATGTTTAGAAGACATAATTTAAAATTATAATTTATATGGATTGTAAGTGAATAAACGACATAATAATCCTCCTGACCGAATTTCTATCACGGTGACCAATCTCAACGGAGATTAATCCAGTTCGCAGGAGATATTATAGTACACAAGTGTGTGCGCAAACGCAGGTGTACTCTCTGTTCCTATAGTTGATGGTCCGATGGGACAGCAATCCGACACGACAGGGGATAGATCAGGCACAGGACCAACAGCTTTTACGTGCTTTCCGAGGTGTGGGGGGTGTCACACCAGCAACTTAACTCCGGGCTGCTACCGAGTCATTCCTAATGGAAAAAAACCAAATATTAATTTTGCCTGAACTGAAACTCGAACCCAGAACCCTCGCTCAGCGGTCACGCTTGCGAGCACAAGACCAACGAACGACCAGCATTAATAAACATTTAACAAGGTCTACCGATTACGGTTAAAAACGGCTCGAAGTGTCTCGAGGATAAACTACGGCCAATAAACACGAAATAATCCTTCAAGTTTGTATTATTTGGAGGATTTAAAAATATTTAGTAGAAACAAGGAAAACGGTGGAAGATTGTACCAGCTGTTACATTGCAATTTAGTTCTACAATTGGTTTGTATCGCTAGTTGCAAGCACGCTTTCTTAGTTCAGATTGGGTAAAATTTGAGGTTTTTTATTTGGTGTATCTCGGTTTGGAATCGTCCTACACAAATGGCGCCTGTGTAGCTAGCTGTGAGCATTTTTCTGTTTTGTTTGTTTTTATAAAAACGTTGTCCCACACTAGGAATTACACCCGGGCCTGCGGACGGCGAGCAGTGGGTAGCTCGCCGTCCGATCAGCACCAGGCCTGTGAGTCGACGGCGCGTAGTGTTCCACGCGCGCCTCAAAGAGATTAGTGTCAGCCACCACTGACGGGGCCCATCGTGGCCGATGCCTGCATGCCTAGGGGTAGCGGATAAATTCTCAACATGAGTTACCGCACCCCTGGGCACTCAGGCAGGGAAGGAACAGGGGTAGGTTTTAGTCAGTAAGAGTCTGACACGCCCTCCCGCTCCACCCAGAGCGGGAGAAGTCATACTCCTGTATCGAGGTGCGTTCACAAATGTGTAATCTCACATATAAGATACTCAGACCCAGTACAGCTATCTATAGGCTATATAAATATTTGTTCCGTGCGGGAATCAAACCCGTGCAAAACGTGCCGTCATATCAATTTCTGTTTCCGAAATTATGTTAATTGAAGCAATGCTTTTATTGCTATTATTTTTGGTTTTACAAGATTAATTTCCTTTTTTGGTCAGGTAGCTTTACCTTCGAGCCAAATAATCAACTTGAACCTAATTTCCTCTTCAACATTATCCCCTTAAATTCAGGTGGGAACCAGAAGTTAAGCAACACGTGATTGGCATCCACATCAATGTAGTGTTGGTGCAAGAAATATAGCTCTTATCCCATTGTTACAAAGTACAATATCACTTTGTGAAAAAATGTCTAGATACTTTTAGTACAAAACCGAGTTGCAGGGTGAAACTAATCACTATAATTGAATTTTCTGCAGCGCGTTCGCCTCGTGCCTCGAATTCAGCTAATTCTATTTGCCATTTTAGTTGCTAACTAAAGCCTTTATTTTCCCCATGAGTGTAATTGCCATTCAGTTTACTGTGATTCGAGTCAGAATAATTTTAATGTTTTGATATTTTATATAGGTATATGTGAATGTTTCGTTCCGCCAAATTTAAATTTACATAATAAAGGGTTGTTAATAATATTTAATTCGTCAGTCATGAATATTCACCGCAAATATGCGCTTACATTAATTAAATGTCACACAAATTAGTGGCCAGTAATAAAGATATGTTAGCCAATAAATTGGAAATCAAACAACATAGTGTTATAAATGTTAATATTGATACATCTACATAAACGTCCCTGATATCCCAGGATAATAGCCCTAGTAGCATTTATTGTTGGGCCAACACTAAAATGAAAGCATTTATTGTTGGCCCAAACAAATGCCAACACTAAATGCTATTAGGGAGGCTTCGTGGATAAATTCGAAACAGAGTTACCGCACCCCCGGGCAATCAAGGCAAGGAAGGAACAGGGGTGCGTTTTAGTCAGTAAGAGTCTGATACGCCCACCCGCTATACCCAAAGCGGGAGATGTCATTGGATGAATTCCAACCCCTAAAAAAAAAGGATAATAGGCTGTGGATTCATTGGTCTCAAAATTTATTACACTGTGATAACTAGTGTGTATAGTGCATAGATATTACATGTAGATTAACTTCCTACATATCATATCTATGCACTATACACACTAGCGTCTGCCAGCGGCTTCGCTGGGCGTGGAAAGCACTTTCTCGTTATAAACATTCAACCCCTTTTCACCCCCTTAAGGGTTGAATTTCAAAAACCCTTTCTTAGTGAATACCTACTCTTCACAAAAAACACACTCTCCAAATCGCGCGAGCGGTTTAGGCTGTGCGTTGATATATCAGTCAGTCAATCAGGACTTTGAATTATATATAGAGATATATAATACAATAATAATACAATTTTATTCATGTTATCTGGTAAAACAGTAAATACATTTTTGTTTAAATCTATGTCAAGTTCACAAGTGTTATGTGCCTGAACTAGGACATCCTATGCTTTAGGCGATATAACGATATAACGCTATAGAAATTACTGTAACTCTATTATTAAAAAAGCTAAACGAAACTACGACAAAAAGGAGATCGAAAATGCGAAAGGTGATTAAAGGCAGCTATGGGATGCAATTAAAAAGATAAGTGGCTCAAGTAAGCCAGCAGACTTCTCTTCCTGTCTTGTTGCATCCCAAAACAGAGATAAGGATCTAAATAACGTTAATAGGTCCTTGCTAACGTGGGCAGAAGGCTGGCGGAGCAAACTACCGCTACAACGCAAAACAGTCGAATGCCACATGACTCTTCATCCATTACTGCCGTAAACTCATTGGTTCTGCTCCCTCCTGATGAAGAAGAAGTCTTTTCCCTCATCAATGGATTAAGGGGAGAATTGTGCTGTAGGAATCGACCATATTTCTGGAAAAATCCTTAAGAGGTACATAAACCTTATTACCTCTCCTATTACCCACATCTGTAAACTTGCTATAACGACAGGTGTTTTCCCTAGAGCATTTAAAGTGGCGATTATTAAACCTATACACAAGGGAGGGGAGAGAGACTGTGTGGATAACTACCGCCCTATCTCCATCTTACCTATTCTGTCCAAGATCCTGGAGCGGCTTATAAACCGAGAACTAACAAATTACCTAGAAGATAACAATCTCCTTTCGCCTGCACAATTTGGGTTTCGGTGGGATAATCTTTGCTCACCTTTGGCCACCCTTCCCACTCTTGATCATCATTCCCACCCTTGATCACCCTTCCCACCCTTGATCACCCTTCCCACCCTTGCTCACCCTTCCCACCCTTGATCACACTTCCCACCCTTGTCACGCTTCCCGACCTTGTCACGCTTCCCACCCTTGATCACGCTTCCCACCCTTGATCACGCTTCCCACCCTTGATCACGCTTCCCACGCTTGGTCACGCTTCCCACCCTTGATCACGCTTCCCGCCCTTGATCGCAATTCCCACCCTTGATCGCAATTCCCACCTTTGACCATCCTTCCCACCCTTGATCGCCATTCCCACCCTTGACCATCCTTCCCACCCTTTCTCATCCTTCCCGCCCCTGCTCATCCTTCCCGCCCCTGCTCATCCTTCCCACCCTTGCTCATCCTTCGATCGAGTGCCCAGGGGCCCTCTCTACTGTTTCGATCTTCAACCCCTGGGCGGGCATCGGCCATGAAGTTTGGTTTCTTCGTTATTTGACACCGACTGCCGAAATTAAAGTTATTTTTCATTTTTTATAGTATTATTTATGGAAGTCGGTTATGGTTGTCGGTTTTCGGTTGTTTTTTGTAAAAAGTTTTTTATTTTTCACTTTTTAGTTGCTGTACCCCATTCTAAAACTAAATTAATAGTAAAGTCTGTTATGCCCGACATGATAGCCCCAATAACTTTAATTTCGGAAGTCGGTGTTTGTATTTTTACTTCTTCGTTATTTGACACCGACTTCCGAAATTAAAGTTATTTAGAAATTTTTAGTGTACCTATTTTTTTTTAAAGTCGGTTGTTTTATTTGTAAAAAAGTTTTTTATTGTTCACTTTTTAGTTGTTATACCCCAGAACTAAAAACCCCAATATAATGGAACGTAGAATTTAAACATTTGGAGAACACCAAAACGTCATCGAGGTACACGTATTTTCCGTTTTTGTTCAGTTTCTCAAAAAGTGCTGAAGCAATTTCGATAAAATTTATATGGGACCACCTCGGGAGTATATTCTTTCAGATGAAAAAATTTTGAAAATTGGTTCACAACTGACGGAGAAATCGGGTAACATACATACAAAAAAATAAAAAAATAAAATAAATAAAAAAAAAAAACAAAGAAAAAAACATACAGACGAATTGAGAACCTCCTCTTTTTGGAAGTCGGTTAAAAATATAAAAAATAGTATCCCATCGGTATCGGGAACAGGGTCCAAGCTACCGGTCAGGGCTCCAGAGAGAGGAACCGCCTGACAATGCGAGCCGTGTCCAGAAGTACTGCTTTCTGAATCAAGCCCTTGATCCAACCGCCTTACGAGAGCCTCCTGAGATGTTGGTCGAGGCTCGTGGCTATTAAGCCATTGGCTGACACGACTATCGGTACAATGATCGCTGAGTCCACATCCCACATGTCGACAACCTCGCGAGCCAAGTCAATATACTTGATTTGTTTATCTTTCTCGGCTTTCACGAGGTTCTCATCATGTGGGACGATAATGTCAACAATCATTGCACGCCTCTCGATTCGGTCCTGGTGGTATATCAGGCTTATTGGCTACAATAGTCCTGTCAGTGATGATGGACCGATCCCAGTACAATGAGATATGACCATTATCGAGAACTGGGTCGGGCGCATATCTGTAGTACGGCACTTCCGATTCCACAAGAGAGTACTTCAGAGCAAGTTGCTGATGGATAATCCTGGCTACAAGGTTGTGCCTATGTAAGTACTCACCGTTAGCCAGACGAGAACAACCAGAGATTATGTGGCGGATTGATTCTCCCGGACGATGACATGCCCGACATATGTCAACCGTGCCGTCCTTCACAATAAATCTCCGGTAGTTTTTCGTCATGATAACTTCGTCCATAATTGCACAGACAAAACCTTCGGTTTCCCCAAAGAGGTCACCGACACGCAGCCAGGCTACGGACGCTATTTGTTCTACATCGGGCCCATGTAGGGCCCGGAAAAAGCGTCCGTGAAGTTCCTTACTCTGCCATACTTCTCTGCGATCGTTAGTGTCAAGCACTAGAGGTTTGCGCCAGTTCTCGTTAGCCAAGAAGAGTGGAGTAAGGCCCTTGTCCACCGCTACTACATCTCGATGCATACCCATTTCAGCAGCTAGAAAATATTCCCTTAGACTGCATACCTCGCGGTTGTGGAGGGTCTTAGCATTTAAAAAGCCTCGGCCTTCACACTTCCGCGGGATATACAGTCTCATCACTGAAGAGCGTGGGTGATGCATTCGAAATGCAGTCAGCAGTCTACGGACACGCCTATCCAGGGCGTCAAGTTCTGTTTGAGTCCATTATTATTATTATTATAATCAGTCTTGTAATCTAGCCATTACTGGGATACAGGCCTTCTCTCTAAGACAGAGTGGTGTTTGATTATCGCATTATTAAATTTATTTTTAATATTATTTTACTTTATTAAAAAAAAAACGTTGCCCCTCATTAGGAATTACTCCTGTATCGTGGGTCCGTTCACAAACATGTACTCACATACACAAGTCACCTAGATCTTATTGAAATATACATATTTTATACCCCACATGATCATGTCTATGTCACTTCAGCAGTCAAACCCATTCTAATGAAACCTTGTTTATTGAACTCCATTCAGCCGTTTAGACTACAGAGCGTGCCTTATAAACACACATCATCAACCTATTAATTGGGGACATTAATAGTTACTATACATAGGTACATAACTTCTGCAATTAGCAGAAGATAGAAAATATTAAAAGAAAGAAAGAAATAATTTCATCATCATCATTCTCCTGCCCTTATCCCAATTTATTTGGGGTCGGCGCAACATCAGCAACATGTCTTTTTCTTCCATACTCCTCTATTAGTCGTCATCTCTGTAGTCACCCCCTTTTTACCCATCGTTTCTTTGGCCTTCCCCTACTCTTATAGCCATCCACATCCATACACAAGACATGCTCAGCTCCATCATCATCAAACTTTAATGACCCAACTGCTGGGGCACAGGCCTCTTCTCCGTGAGAGAGTTTGGACCGTAAACTACCACGCGAGCCCAATGCGGATTGGTGGATGTCACCAATGTCTTTGAAATTTTGATTCCAGGACATGCAGGTTTCCTCATGATGTTTTCCTTAACCGTTTTGAAAGCAGTGGTGTTGAAATGATTTATACAAATAAAGCGCCTGTCTGGGTTCAAACCCTCGACTTCTAAGTCGCGGCCGTTACCACTGGGCCACCACTGCTCTATACTGAACTCTTTACTTACAGCAATTGTTGTTATAATACAAATACAAAGCCTCCACTTTAGTTTTATAATGCTCTTTTCCTAGTATTTCTATCTCGTCTTTAATAAAAACCTAGACTCCCTCAAAATGGTAGGCAAAATTAATTTCGGTCTTGTTTAATATTACAGTGAAACGAAAGGCTTATAAAGCTTCTAAACCACATAATGAAGGAGAAAAAATAGCAAGATATTAAAAGTAATGCTTTCAGTTCCTTAGTCATAAAACAGTGTTGATTAAATTTTTTGTCAAAATTATTACGGGAATTTTATTGTTGGATGGCAGTCGACCGTTTTATGGGATTTTATATCATTAAATGAACTTTTGCGGAGTTCATCCGGGTGCTTTAGGTCTTTATGCAACTTTGTGTGTTGCCTTTATGCGTCCTGCATGCAGCTCTACAAACTAAACATTTCTTTTGTTTTGCCCTGCCTTTCAGCTGCGTATGTATCGGCGGATTGTAGCTAAAGTAATAACAGCCGCACAGGTCGATCCATCAGGTTAAGCTACGCTTGCAGGTGTTGGTCCATGGATGGGTGACCATCTTCAAATACCGAGATTCCTCCGTGCCCCGGAAAGCACGTTAAGCCGTTGGTCCCGGCTGTCAATCGTGGATCTTAGACAGTTGTTACGGGTGATCAGAAGCCCGAAAGTCTGGCATCCAGTCTTACCAAGGGGTATCGTATTACCCAGTCAGTTCGCTCTATCTATATAGCGCTCGCTCTATATATTCATATTCAGCTGCATCCAGTTAGACTGGAAGCCGACCCCAAGATAGTTGGAAAAAGGTTAAGCAGATTTGATGTGTCGGCGGATGCCGATCTGCCGGGACATGAAATCATAATCCGGGCTTTGGTGTGTATAGCGCTTAACATATTCAAGTACTGGTCCCGAATAATCCAAGGAATTTAGTCTCTGTGTCGACTCGAAAAGAAGAAGACCAACAATTCAATTTTTCCGCAAAAAAAAAATATGGGTAAGCCTTAACTTTTATACACTAGGCAAAACAGCCATTGGTTTTCCAAACGAGAAGATAGAAAGTCAATAAACATATACACACACACACACCCACACACACACATACACACAAACACACATTTTTTTTTGTTATTATTGATAGACTCGCGCTTGACCACTATTATCACATCATGGTAAGTGATGATGTGGTCAACTATGGAGCACACCTGCCTAGAAGTAATTACTTCTAGGCAGGTGGGCAAATGTGTTGTAGCTATCAGAAAACGCAGACTCCGGTAGGGAATTCCACTCTTTAGCTGTTTATATAGCACATATTTTATTAACTAGACAGCTTTAATCCCGGTCTTAAACTCTCAATCCTCAATCAGCATTTTCACAAAACCAGCTATTAAAAAACTGGCTCACTCAGTAATACCTCAAGAAATAGCGTGCAAATCGAAAATGTGACTGGACTTAGATAAATGACAGAGCACCAGTAGAATACTAATGTGATAGTGGCGTACTCTGTGCTAATGAGAATTGATTTTATAAAGTGTAGTGTGGATATACGGTTGATGTACTGAAGTCTAGTGACAGAGGGTTAAATGGATTGATCGATGTATGTACTTTTTTGGTCGTTGTGGGTGTAATTTTTGAATGAAAGGGTAGAACTTTTAATGCTAGAAAGGTATCGTGACGTCTGAAGGAGGTCGTGTGAGAATACCAACCTTTTCAGCAGACAGGCTGGTTGGAGAAATATACTAAAGGGTAATGCAAATTAAAATTAGTAAAAGTTTAGAAAAATAAAAGAATTGATGGTTATTACTGCGATGATAACATATTATTATAATTTACTTCAGTATTGCGTTCCGATGTTTCTATTATTACACTCCAGAACGTATGAAGGCTTAGAATACCTGCACCTCTGAGCTACACTCTACAGAACCCTTACTTCTAACAGTATGTTGATCCTATAGTGTAGACGCTATCTTCTTTAAGATATCTGTAGATAATACACTTCTGGACACATCTATTGGCCCACCTTGTATTTTCAGTTTCGTTTGGTCCTAGCTAAAATTTTATATTAGGTCGAGCAAAAAGTTTTTATGCAGTTTTGAACCTGGCACAATCACAATTTCATTCAATAGTCTTTTTTTGAATTTCGAACACAGAATTTAAAGAAATAAAAGACAATTTGGAGCCTGTTTGTTAATATCAAACAATCGAATACTAAGAAAACTTGGTATTATTGGTTTACTTGGATTTAATTCTTGAAAAAGTGATTGATCTCTTTGGTTTTGCAACAAACATTACTTATTCTTAACATTAAGGTCAGGTTCTATCAATCATCTATGGATACTTCACCTGAAGTCGCCGCCCAAGCTGTGGCACTTATTCAGGCCGGACACAGGCAAAGAAACGTGAGTGCTCAACTTAATTTAAGTCGATCTGCGGTCCGAAATGTTTATCGGAGGTACCTAGAGACTGGCGGCTTTGTTCGTCGCCAAGGAAGGCCACGATCTCGGGTCACAACTGAAAGGCAGGATCGATTCATCGTGACGACCAGCTTGAGAAATCGTCACCTTACCTCCATTGAGATACAAAACCAACTTCGCGACTTCCACGGAGTATCTGTGAGCGCTCGAACTGTTCGGAGAAGGTTAAAAGAACGCGATATGGTACCACACAAGCCAGCTAATGGGCCCAAACTAACGCGAGCCCACCGGACAGCGCGCCTTCATTTCGCACGCAGTCATTTAAATTGGACACAGTAAGATTGGAGCCGTGTACTCTTTTCTGATGAGTCTAAAATTGTGTTACATGGCAATGATGGAAGGAAGAAGGTCTACCGACGTAAGGGAGAGCGTTTCGCACAATGCTGCTTTGAAGAGAGGGTTGCTTATGGCGGTGGCTCATGGACTGTCTGGGGCGGTATATCAGCGAGTGGCAAAACTCAACTTGAGGTTGTAACAGGACCACGGTTGCCAACATTAAATGCTGAAAGGTACATTCGTGAGTGTTTAGAACCTCACGTGATACCATACGCGGACTATGTGGGCCCAAATTTCCTTTTTATGCATGATAATGCAAGAGCCCATGCGGCCGGCATCAGGGAATATCGGGATGTGAACATCACAGTTATGGACTGGCCAGCCAAAAGCCCACACATGAACCCCATTGAGCACATGTGGGACGAACTAAAAAGACGTGTTAGGGCTCGTCAGTCAGTTGCCCAGACGATGCAGGAGTTGAAAACTGCCATAGAAGAGGAATGGGAGATGATCCCTCAAAATTTCATAGAGCGGTTGATAAACTTTATGCCTAATCGTATGAGAGCTGTGGTAGGTGCCCATGGAGGCAACACGCGTTATTAAATTAAACCTTTATTTGATAAAACATGTTTTTTATTCAAAAATCAATTGCCTTTAACAAGGCGCATATCCGACTTGTTAGGCGTAGCTCCATGTCGTATGGTATTCTGAATTCAAATTTAAAACAATACGATCGAAAAAGATGGTAAAATGTATCAGGTTTAAAACTGCATCAACAGTTTTTGTTCAATCTAGCAATCATATTTCGGTAGGGGCCATCGAAACCTAAACTCTAAGGTGGGCCAATAGATGTGTCCAGAAGTGTACTACTTAAAAGAATTGTTTAAAAGATGGAATTCCTTCAGCAAACTGCCAGTACAAATCTAACATCCGTAACATAACATATGACCGTTCGATTTTATTTCTAGAAATACCTAAATTTTTATACTTCATGGATACGTTTACGCTATTTGAAAATATGCCTAAGTATGTGTGTATCTTGTTAATATTATAAATGCGAATGTTTGGAAGGATGAATGTTTTTGTGATGATCTGGGTGAAAATGGGCCTGTGCCCAGGCTATAATCTATCTCTGTAGATAGATTATAGCCTGGACTAACACAATAGGCTATATTTTATAGTGGGGAAGTAATATTTTCATGCAGGCAAAAACGCAGACAGAAGCTGTACTGATTACTAAGTACGACTTTAGTACGCAGGAAGTTCTCCATAAAAATAAGACATAGGTAGCAGAGCCATGAATTATTACAAAGACCACAACACACTAGTTACTAATACAATGTCTAGAAACTATTATGTGTTACAAATAAAACAAACCAAACAAAAATCTAGAAATAAAATCCAGTCTCATAATATTTAAATAGCAAATCTAGACGACCGAATATTCTGGAATGTAGCCCAGAATAAAACATTCATCTTAGTGCTATAACTGACAACGACAAGTGTACATCCTATGATTTTAACATAGAGCCACGAAGCGAGTCATTTGGATATTCAAGTGCATCTACGAGTACTTGACCAAATTTCGAAGAAGGTACTCTTTGATATCAACAACTTTAGAAGTTGATAGATTTCTGGTGGGGGCAAAACTTATGCGTTCGCGTTACCGACATGCTAGTGACGTGTGTACTATTCCAAATTTCATGTTGTCGGTAGTACCATGACTGCCTATTTTTTGTTGCAACTTAGCCTTTTCCCAACTTACTTGGGTCAGTTTCCAGTATTAAGGCGCAGTTATTCGACTTCTAATGGTTTTTAATTGAACATCATGTCTAAAGAAAGAATATTTATTTGTAGTACCTCACAACAAGAACATGTTAATTATACGTTGTTGTTATTTAACTGACTAGTTATTATTCTTAGTTAAAAATACAATATGTTAATCTAGACCATTTCCTTCGTAATTTGATAAATGAATATTTGAAATTATATTTTTAGAACATAATGTAATTAATTAGTAAACTAACACTGATAAAAAATTGACAATCACGCAAAAACTATAAAGAGTATTTTTATGAAACGTTCGCCATTTTAAAGATCTTTTAAATTATTTATATTTTAGTGTACGTGTTTTAGTATAATACCTGTTGTTTTATGCATAAAATATTATAAATGTAAGTTTGTTTGTTACGCTTTCACGCGAAAACTACTTAACCGATCATCATGAAACTTTGTGCACATATTTTTGGAGCTATTAGAAGTAACATAGGATACTTTTTATGAAAAAAAAAAAAAAATACGAAAGATACGTAAACGCAGAAGAAACCGCGGGCACAGCTAGTGTATAATAAATTAATAATGCCGTCTAATTTTGGACAGCGTTCCTTGATAGGCGAGTCCTATAATAATGTTTTTTTTTCTTGGCGGGGTGGGAAATCATCGAATGACATCTTCCGCTCTGGGTGGAGTGGGAGGGCGTGTCAGACTCTTACTGACTAAAACTCACCTCTGTTCCTTCCCTGCCTGAGTGCCCAGGGGTGCGGTAACTCATGTTGAGAATTTATCCGCTACCCCTATGCAGTCAGGCACCGGCCATGATGGGCCCCGTCAGTGATGGCTGACAATCATCTCTTTGAGGCGCGCATCACTACGCGCCGTCGACTCACGGGCCCGGTGCAGATCGGACGGCGAGCTAACCACTGCTCGCCATCCGCAGGCCCGGGTCTACGGTGGCCGGAGATCGTCTTGCGACATCCTACGCCCAGTGCCTCTCCTGCGGTGGTAGCAGCGGGGCTCTGAGGGCCACTCCGTTGAGCTTCCCTCGCGCGTTCCGCCTCCGCCTTCGCTAGCATTACTGCTTCGCAAAAGGAAGTCCTATAATACTGGGTGGACTTACGATGCGTTAAGTGAGCTCAGCACAGAACGCGCAAGCTAACCACTCAAGATCATTGGCAGTTAATAGCACCTTAACGGATGTACCCAATGCCTAGAGGTAGCGGATAAATTCTTAACAGAGTTACCGCTCCCTTGGGCACTCAGACAGGGAAGGAACAGGGGTGGGTTTTAGTAAGAATCTGACACACCCTCCCGCTCCACCTAGAGCGGGAGATGTCATTGCATGATTCTCAACCCGCCATAAAAAAAAAAAAAACGGATGCAGCTACATACCAGTATGTCACATGGATGGAGCGACTGACTAGTTTATCTTCACAGCCAGTAATTATAACACAACATATCTTGGCAAGACTGATATCTGACTCCCTGGCTTCTGATTTCCCTCAACGACTGTCAAAGATTAAAAAATAACAGCCCTTATTATGTAATGTCTTATTATGTAATGGTTGGTCACTCATCCACCGACTAACTTTGGCATGAGTCACTTACTCTCTAAATCGATGATTTAATATGTACGAGTAGCTACAAGCTGCTTGCAATTTTAATTTTGCATTAATAAAGATAAGTATGGTGTAAAGATAAGTAATAACAGCCTCACGGGTCGATACATCAGGTTAAGCTACGCTTGCCGGGATTTGTCCCTAAATGGGTGACCACTTTTACATACCGAGACTCCTCCGTGCCTCGGAAAGCACGTTAAGCCGTTGGTCCCGGTTGTCAATCGTGGATATTTGACAGTCGTTACGGGTCGTCAGAAGCCCGAAAGTCTGACAACCAGTCTTACCAAGGGGTATTACCCGGTAGTGTAAGTAGTGGGTTGTGGAGGTCAGAGAGGCAGTAACTCCATCATCATTCAGCTGCATCCAGTTAGATTGGAAGCCGACCCCAAGAGTTGGGAATAGGATTGAAAGATAAGTATGGTCCTGGTCATCTGGAGCGAAAACTGTCAAACATTTTAAGAGTTTTTCAAATACATTCCTTTACGACATAGGGGATACTTATGATAATTTCGAATTTATATTTCATTAAAAAGATTGACAAATCAAGCAGCTTAGCAAAAATTGTGTCTACGATAAAGCTAATCTTTTTTTACTAATTATGGTTATTACAGTATAACGAAGTTGTATGTATATGTATAATTAATTGAAATCTTTATGGTTAATTAAAACTACTCGTTTTTAATTACTTGATGTGATTTCAAATGTTTTATTTCAGGTAATTCTTTAATCATTTGATTTATTACCAACGGTCGAAGTCTTTCAATTTAGACATTATTAAATTACTGAGTGAGTCGAAGTTCTCAAATCCGTAAAATATAGGGTTAATACAATTTCTCTCACAAAATTGGCGTATTACATTATGAGAAATCTATTAAATTAACTGAAGTCAAGTTTAAAAAAATGTATATATGTTTGCTTCTACTGGTGCAAATAGCATTCACCCATGCTTTGACTGAAAGACTAAATGCTGGTATGTAGTTTAAATATATTCCTATCAAGCTTGTAAGCCTTATGATCATACTATAGTTGTCGATGGTCACCTTAGCGTAGTTATGTTTTTAGGTAAACAAAAGTATTACCAATCAAATTGAAATAAAGCATAGATTGCTATTGCAGGCTATCCTTTTGTATAAAAAATTCAACTGAATGAACAGTGAACATTTTCAGGCTGGAATTCTACGATTTCAATCCCGACGGCAACCATCTACAACATTGGAGTTTCCATGGGAATAATCAATCCTGAAAAATATTCACTTAAATCTTTTGAAGGAGACGAGCCCCTCTTCAAATATTTGTATGAGGACTTCGCTTCATGGGCAGACATTGAGCCGATGACCTACCAGCAATGGCTCGTTATGAACAACTACGGTATACTCGTACATAATCAAGAGTCTATATTTCAAAACAAAACAAGCACACGCAGCAAACGCAAATCTAAGAAACGTTTTAAGCGTACAGTGGACACCGGGGACATTTTAATCTCAAGCAGAAGTGATAGTGGGTTGCTTGGTCATGCGGCCATTATGTTAACAGATTACTGGGTCTTAGAGATGGCTGGTGGCAGAAAATTTAAGAAAGGTATTAAAGACAATAACAGACAAATCTCTAAAGGTGATTGGTATGACGACAACTATAATGAAGAAATAATGGTTTTTCGTTGCCCAGATAGTTCGATAGCTGAAAAGGCTGCTTATTGGGCTGACACCAACTACTATAACCCTCACGGTGGCCAAGAAAAGACCATACACGTTACTTACAAGATAACTGCAGACTCCTTTACGTGTAAGGACCCTAGCTACAGTTCCAAGTTGGTGCTTCAAGCTTACTACTCCACTGGAAGAGTAGTCATAAGAGACGTGACAAAATATGGACCGGTGATCGCCCCAACCACTATACCAGCGTATTTCATATCACCATATCACTTGGAGAAAATTGGAAGATTTTAATTGTATGTGATTAAAGAGTTTATATTGTAGCATTAAGAAGATATTTTCAAGTTGTAAACTTCTAGAAACGGTTCTAATTTAACACTACAATTACTTTTTCCTCTGATACCGTTTAAGCATAATAATATCAGGACTTACTCAGGTATTTACATTGGACTCTTATATGGATGTAAGTATAACGCACAACATGTGTTAGAACGCACACTGACTCGGTATCAGCAAAAATGATAGGACCAGAAGGCTGGCTCTATACAACGAGCCAAAATATGTCCACGCCCACATTAACGTTTACGTACCTATGCGGCGATCTACAGCTACATCAAACGTATGCCAGTCGAGAGTATGCTTACACTGCTGTATCTGAAGCGTATCTTATGTAATACAGGCTGTAACGGCATGCAATGTCAAAAATGCAACCTCATAAAATCTAAATCCAAAACCACTTTTAATAAACTACTTAAGCACTTTATAATAAAAAATAGTAGCGAGCCACATCCAGTTACCGCTGATCTGTTTGTATGGTAAGTTGTCTACGTATTCTGACAGTTGAGCCCGTGTATCGAACTAACACTTGCTCATATATTTTTGTAATCTACCCTCAAAACATTATTGATGCCTAGTTTTTTGTAATACGTCCAACATTTAGTATTGTGATATGTCTAGTTTTAAATATTCTCATGTAAGTGAATTCTAATTCTTATGAGAATAAATGATCTCAAACCTCATGCACAGTCATATTTTAGGTACTGCTTATTTTCTGAGTTGAGCTACACGATAACTGACAAAAGCTTGCACTGTCTGAACAGGTCCACTCAAACCTGCGTTGTACTTTCCTCAAGAGCTCATCTCAGACATTAACGTACATGGTTCTCTTAGGATTTGACGAGCAAATACTGTATGAATTAGAATACTTTAAAAGAGACCTTTAAGTTTTTTTCGGTGTTTCTTCTCAGGGTAGTCAGATAGGAAACATCGGCCTCATCTAGCTTAAACTGACATAAAGCATTGACGTGTTAAAGTGTTCTTTGTAAACAATTTGCATAATAAATATCATTTATCATGGAAATTTAACAAAAACTTCTAGAAAGTCATAGGCAGTTCCCAGAAAAAAAAAATGAAAAAAGTCAATTTCTGTTACACTGTATATTAAACTTTATATTATGGAATCCATTGCACTTAGGTTCCCATTCGGCTAATTATGCGTGGGGGTTCTTGCTAAAATAGCCAGCTTAGATCCATCCAGAAGACCTGCCCAGGGGTTGTGGATACTGCGCGGATCGCCCAGAGGACACGGTGGAACATACGGTGGAGGTCTGCCTTGCTTGGGCAGAACACCGCCGTGCCCTCGTGGATGCGATAGGTGGCGGCGACCTCTCACGCCCGGCCCTGTTTCAGGCCATGGTACGGAGCGAGAGGGAATGGGAAGCAGTCTCCACCTTCTGCGAAGCAGTAATACTCGCGAAGGCGGAAGCGGGCCGCGTGAGGGAAGCTCAACGGTGTGGCCCTCACGGCCCCGGCCGCTACCACCGCAGGAGACGTACTGGGCGTAGGACGTCGCGAGACGATCTCCGGCCACCGTAGGACGGCGAGCTACCCACTGCTCGCGATCAGCACCAGGCCCGTGAGCCGATGGCGCGTTGTGTTCCACGCGCACCTCAAAGAGATGAGTGTCAGCCACCACTGACGGGGTCCATCGTGGCCGGTGCCTGCATGCCTAGGGGTAGCGGATAAATTCTGAAAATGAGTGACCGCACCCCTGGGCACTCAGGCAGGGAAGGAACAGGGGTGGGTTTTTATCAGTAAGAGTCTGACGCCCTCCCGCTCCACCCAGAGCGGCAGAAGTCATTGGATGATTTCCCACCCCACAAAAAAAAGGGGTTGTGGATAAATTCTCAACATGAGTTACCGCACCCCTGGGCACTCAGGCAGGGAAGGAACAGGGGTGGGTTTTAGTCAGTAAGAGTCTCACATGCCCTCTCGCGCCACCCAGAGTGGGCGAAGTCATAGGATAATTTCCCACCTAAAAAAAAATGTCTATCCAGAAGCACAAAGCTCCCTGGAGCTTTAATAAAGTTTTATTCTATTCTTTTCTATTCTATTCTTCACAGGTATCACGGACCGAAATATTTCACTGTTCGGGGCCTGCTAAGTGACCATGAAGTCAACCTTCTCTTCTATCTATTTTGTGGTATCAGATAGGGTTAGGCAAATTCGACGCTACTTAATCGAGTGTCAGTCAACGTAGTATGTCTGGCGTTTGATGTACCTAGACTTGACACGTGCTGTCGCGGTTCTCAGGTAAATATGTACATCATGAATCTTTTTTGATGGAAATGACATCGCTGTACTGTAACTTTGAGAAATAAGGAAGATGTTGAATGCTGACAGGTGTGCTAAGTGGTTTTTAAACTAGGTGGTGTAAATTATAATTATGTTGTCTAAGATTTTTCGTTTTCAGTCGTATTTTATTACACCAGTTATTAGAAATTATATTATATAGCTAATTTAATTTTATAAGCTGTCTTTATATTCGCAAAGCAATTATTTGGTTGAAAAAAAGTTTTTATTTTTCACTTTTTAGTTGTGATTCCCCATTAAATTTTGTTTACAATGCATATTTATGCGATAGCAGCAATCGCGGTTTTTTTTTTTAATTTTCTGTCATTTTTTGAAGAGTTCCGTTGTCTGTCATTGAAACTCATCATCAGATCTTTATGAAATGTATATGGGACCATTTCGGAATAAACCCCTTTCGACCAAAAAAAAGAATTTTGCAAATCCGTCTCTATATGACAAAGTTATGCCCGAACATACATAAAAAACATAAACATCCGAATTGATAACCTCATCTTTTTTTGAAGTCGGTTAAAATTAAAAAAAAATTGTCATAAAAAATTGCTAAATCTATCGCCATTGACTTAAAATATAAATGTACACCGACTGAAAAAAAATGGTAAACTCATGTTAAGGTTGTTATTTTTTTCTGGGCGTAAAATTCAAGATGGCCGATCGGTTTGAAAACAACAGTTCATTTACTTACAGCTAATTCATAACTCAAAACTTCATCATCACAAAAACACATACCACATCTGACATTACCATCTCCCTGCGATGAAACATCTATAAATCCGACAACGACGGAGTAAGACATCCAATTTTCTCTAAAGCCAGAGTCCACTCGAGTACTCAGCGGTGATGAATAGAACGCTCAGGAAACAAATCTCTTTTGTAAGTTATTTCACACAGACTTAAGATGACCCTTCCAATGTTATTTACTAATGGAAGCACCTACTGTGTAAACTCTCTCACACACACACACAGACACATACACACACATTCACACATTCATTTGAGTTTTTGTAATTTTTATTGTGATCGCAAGATCACACAAATATTTTAAAGTTATTCAAATAATATTCTTCATTAGTCATTATATTAATGGCGGCGGGGGACCTTGGTCTCTAGAGGAAGAGACATTTTATCAGTCCCAGTGACTGCCGGAATGTTAAAATGTAAGACATTAGTATAGTGACATTTTGGTATCACTATTAATTATTGTCAATCCCATACATTTTTTTTAAAATCGTTACAGCTGATTGAATGTCACTTTGTCTAGAAACTTTGAAGTCCTTACTACAAGCTTTGGCTCAGTTCAGGCGCCAAATTCCTACAAATAACAATAATTTTTAGGGTTCCGTTTTAGGGGTCCAAATGGAGCCCTATTGCTGTCTCTCACGTATCCGTCTGTCCATCTGTCTGTCCATCATCCGTCACAAAATTTTGTTCCGAAAATTTTTTTAACTTCCCATTGATCTATGAACTTGAAATTTGGTGATAATGGTTATTATTATGTATGTTTTACAAAAAAATACTTTGAATGAATAAATCTGATTTTTTCTTTGATAATTCCCTCATTTGGTACGGAACCCTAAATTAGCGAAGTCCGACACGCACTTGGCCGGTTTTTCCAATTCCACTTAGGTATTGCTAAATCTAAACATAACCATCCAAATTTGGAAACTATGTAACTATGAGTAATAAAGTTTACTTTTATTATTTGATTTAAGTTTCTCATTTTTGTTCAAGTTATTTTTTTGTAATGTTGTGTCAGGCTTTTCATAGTTTAATTGACTGATTCCGAAATTCAGTTCAATATCATCGGAATACTCCTAACTGATTTGAGCGTCAGCTACCAATAGAGCTGCGAATGCTGCGATAAAGGCCAAAAGAGCAAAATGCCTTATTGCTGTTCCCAGGTTGTTGTTATTGACAGCTAGAGTAGAAAGTACCCTTCTGCTCCCCCTTTTAACTTCACTTTTATGCTTTTCTCAGACGTGCTGAACTTTACAAAAAAAGGGAAAATACTTTATCTATTTAAACCCTAAATCTGGCTTTTTTTTCTATGGTTGATCGGCACGCGTTTGACCACTATCTCACCTGATGGTAGGCGATGATGTGGTCGAAGATGGAGCACGCTTGCCTAGAAGTAACCTATTCACTCTTGACTTAAAGACTTGGCTAAACTTGTACAAGCTGCATACACGTACGTTAATGACTTAAATAATTATCTAAATATTAACTAACTATTATTTTATAACCTACTCGTATCTTCGTAAATAAATAAAGATAGACACTTAGGCTTCGAAGTACTCCTCCACATCGCTGTTATCTGGGCAAGCTGGAAATGTGCCCAGAAGACTGGCAGCATTGCCACGTTGAATGGCAATGCTAATTACTTCGGGCAAAGAAGCCGGCGAGAAATATCTTTGATAATTTTATTTAGTTAGATAAAGGTTTGTAATTGACCTTTTTAACTTCCGTTTGGTACGTTTATTAAACAATGACTTATGAAAATTGTGTAAAATAAAATTCTGGACAATATCCGTTGAATAAACATTTGGTGGCGCGAGAGATAAATATGAATGTGGTGCCAAAGAGGTAAGACGCGAATGGACATGCACCTAGTCCTATCTAATATTAATAAGAGGCTATATTGTATGTTTATAGGACGTAACCTCTGGGAGAACTACAGCCCCCCTAGCCATATTACATTTCTATTATCGTTTACGCTAACGCTTAGAACAAAATGTATGGCAATGACATTACCTGCGTAGATAAGTGTCACGTGACTTATCGCAGGTTGCCATACATTTTGTTGTAAGCGTTAGCGTAAACGATAATACTGGGTGGCGCAAAAGTAAAGACCCTATTTGGTTCAGCTATAACATTTTTTCTAAATTAGAAAACTAGATTTAGATTTTTTTAAATGTATATTTGTGCCATTAAATTTCGTACCATTAGGATTTAAAGATGATGTCTTTTAAATGGTGACCTCCAGAGTTGATACACATTTGAGCCCTATTTATGACATTTTGCATAACTTGCCGTAACACTTCCTGCGATATGTTCGTTATTTCTTGACGAATGTTTTCTTTTAGAGCTGCGAGAGTCTGTGGCTTGTTCACATACACCCGAGATTTCAAAAAACCCCAAAGAAAGAAGTCTGGACTGGTCAGATCGGGTGATCTTGCAGGCCAAGGCAAATCGCCAAAACGAGAGATAACTCGGCCTGGAAAAGCGTCCCTCACTAAAGTAAAACGAGTAAAACGGTAAAACGGACGGAGTAAAACGGTCCATGTTTATTTTCAGTGTATTTTACATTTGTTCACTACACAATTTTCAACAACAGAATGACAGAAAATGTCATATAAAAAAAAAAAAGGTATTTTCTTTAGTGCCACTACTTTTGCGCCACCCGTTAGAAATGTAATATGGCTAGGGGGCAGGTCCGATTACGAAAATATATACAGGTTGTAAAAAGACACCTCACAAAGCCGTGAACTATGCTTACTGTACATCTAACAAAGTAGCTTTGCGCAAAATTTATTGCAAGAAAACGATTTTTATTTTTAGGTATGAAAAAAAAGATTTTTTTTGCGCGCAATGTAATGCGAACCCAGGCAAGCGGAGTTAAGCCCTGCCCTGTCGCTCTAACTCGCGTAGGTACTTGTCGGATATGTTTGATATTCATAGCGTTTTTGTAACTTCAAATGCGTAATCTGTTAAGAAAAATCGAAAATTCAAGTAATGTTTGTTTCTTTTTACATCCGATATATATGTATAATGTAAATCTATACTTTTTACTATTGTTGAGCTCGCGTTTGACGACTATCTTACCTGATGGTAAGCGATGATGTGGTCGACGATGGAGCACGCTTGCCTAGGTGTAACCTGTAGTATCAGGTAACACTGACTTTGGCAGGGAATTCCACTCCTCAGCTGTACGCACAATGAAAACTGACACTTCTTCACTCCTTAATTTTTTTTCACTACATTTTATCCCGAAAACATTCAAAATCCTATGGAATAGGTTTCGGGAGACGTTGCACATCACAATAATAAAAACACTTAGCTAATTAAGAGCCTCTCATCTGTAGGGTATTAGAACGAGGGTAGCCCAAGGGACTGAATGAGCTATAAGAGTCCATCTTTAAATCAAAATACTCGTAATATTTAAAAAATGCTACTTTCCCTGAGGAATAAGTATTCTAACGGAAGTTGATGCAAAAAAATGCCTTTGAGGATCACAACAAAATGTTGGCTGTAAAATAGACTACAAAAGAAATTTGTGACATGTTCCCACGGCTGGGACACAGTCGTCCTCTCTGTGAGAGGGTGAGGACCGTAATCCACCACGCGGCTCCAATTCTGGTTGGTGGATGTCACATGCCTTCGATGTTTTTGGTTCTAGAACATGCCCGTTTTTTCACGATATTTTCCTTCACCGTTTTGAGAACAGTGGTAGGTAATAAAATAATTCACACAAAGTAAAGCGCCTATCTGGGTTTGAAACCACGACCTACAACTTATAAGTCGCGGCTGTTACCACTGAGCCATTACTGCTCCTACGTACAGAGAATCTTTTTTTTTAAACGACTTTAAAAAAGGAGGTTCTGTATTCGACCCTTATATATGTATGCTTGTTTGTCCGCAATTTTTTTGAAAACTACTGATAAAATTTGGATGGGGTTTTCGTTATTCAAATGCATATTTTTCAAGGAAGGTTATGATACATTAAGATTTGATGAAGATCTTCGGAGATAAACAGTGGAACTCTTCAATGACTAACATCAAATGACTCGCGATTACTGCGATCATTTTTGTATGTATTGTTAACACAATTTATTAATTGGTCCGCGTCTGACCACCATCTCACCTGGTGGTAAGTAATGATGTGTTCAACGATGGAGCAGGCTTACCTAGAAGCAACTTATTCGCTCTTGACTAAAAGACCACCAGACAGCAGAGGCTTTGAAAACAGTAATGTTCTATAGGCGATTACGATTGTCGACAATGTGTTCATCTGATACATTTTTGAATTCTTGACCACCAAAGTTAAGAAGAGAGTCACTTTATTTAGAGTTTCGGGTTATAGCTATCAGGAAACACAGTCGGTGTTGGTAAAAAGCTATTACGAAAGAGTGTTAAAACGAATATTTTACAAAAGGGTGTCAAACAACCATCTCTAACTGAATTTACAACGTTAAGAAGTTGTCGTAATCGCCGCAAACCCGCGATCGGATGGACGCAAACGGAGGATTTAATGATAAAAGTAATAAAACAGTTATGGGAACAGATAAGAAATTTTACGAGCTTCTTACGAATTAATTTTCTAGCTCTTGCAGATTTGATTGGCAGAATTTTATTTATTAGACTATTTAATTTTTATTATAATTTTCTGATGGAGATAACTAAATATTCAATTAATGTGAAACAGGTAAGGCTTTGTTTAAAATGTTATGGTGTTGTAAAACGCATTTAAGTGACTGAAATAAAAATGCAGTGTTCACAGTAGATTACATTTAATTTTTATATTTTTCCGTAAAAATAAGTAGACTGTAAAGATAAACCAACGTCATAATCCTTGCATTCGTAATCATCGATCATCATATTTTTTTAATCACCACTAGAGTTGGGACGAACCCGCTGAAAAGAAAGACATTTCATTTTCAGAATAAAAAACAATGCACTTGTGTATATAATGTAATGTGATCGAGATCAGTGTACCTCAATGTGGGGGCGTAAGTTGGTTGCTTGTTGAGTATTTGAACGGAAACAAAGGCACAGCAATAACTAATTGTATAACACTTAAGTTATTTCATGTTACGAGTATATCGATTACAGTTACCGTCAGAAACTGACTTATCTCAAACAATATTTTCTTCTTTATTTTTTAACCTATTTCTAAATTCAAATGATCTTTCAAACGTATAACATATCGACCAGTCTGTCGAACCCAAATATACCTATGCTACAGTACATAGAGCGTCCACTTACACAACAGGTAATTCAAAACTGTTGACGACACTTTCTGTATGCATTTGCATACTCAAATACACTTTCAACCAAAAATATAACATTACCTTCTTCTTTCTTTCTTACATCATTGGCCCCGGGCGTGCAACGGAAATGGCGCCCAGACCTGAAGGGCCACGCACCCATTCATCATGGCCACCACTGTCTCCGGTCATGTGACCTCACCTGTAACCCCACGCGTGTGGCACACGTGTGCCTAATTAAATTGGATTTACCTGTATGTTTGTTAGTGGTAATACTGTGAAATAATTATGGGTATACCTAAAACTTACATACCTATGTGGTGATTCGGCAGATTGATATTGACCAATTATTGATGTGTATAATGCTTACACTGTTAGACCTGGACTTTTACTTACTGTTTTTTTTTTTTCTGTAAGATACGAAAGACAAAGGCGGGAGAAGTTATTTGATGATTTACCAACGTTGAAAAATTCTTGTTTTAAATTGACACTGTGACGGCACGGTTGGCACAGTGGTTGAGCGTCCGGCTGCTGCGCTGTGTGTCGCGAGTTCGATCCCCGATCGCACTCGCGACACACACGGAACAAATATTTGTATGGCCTACAGATAGTTGTTTCGGGACTGGGTGTCTTGTGTATGTGAGTTTACATGTTTGTGGACGCACCCACGATACAGGAATAATTCCTTATGTGGGTCTTTAAAAAAAAAAAGAAAAACACTGCTGATTGTGATTTAAAGTATGGAAATAAATACTTTGACGTCAAAAATAATAAACTTATTCATTTAACTGACTAGTATGTAAATTTAAACTATATAGGTACCCACTTCAGTTACACTATCCCGCCTAGACAGCAGAATCCAACCTGCAATGTCAAAACGAAATTCACCGCGTAAATGCCGTATGAGCACCTCTATAAAAGTTAAAAGCTTTTGTCGAAAAAAGTACTGGGAATAAAATAAAAGTGGATGCAGTTCCTAAAAGCGGGCTACCAAATGCAGAGCCATGTACGAACATTGAACAGTTGTCGCCTCCCACGGGACTTTTGACCGGAGAAATATTTTCCAGGGTGGATACTTTTTGTGAGCATAATGTGGATAGCTTTTTTTGCGAGGATTTCTTGCGGGAGCTGCCAATTTTTCTGCACGTTAGTGTTTACCGAGGGATGTTTCTTGAGAGGTTGCAGTTTTCCGTGGATTTTATACAAAAACTCGGGTCTTGGGTTTCTGAGATGATACATTTTTGTTCTTTTTTTATATAATACTATGATCGAAATCCCCTGTGATATATACCTCACTGCACCTGCACTTTCAAGAGCGATGGAGATAGCGAAAAGTCCAAAATGTATGTGATTGACATCATCATCATCATCAGCCTTTTATTGTCCCCACTGTTAGGGCACAGGCCTCCTCTCTGTGAAAGGGTGTGGGCCGTAATCCACCGCGCGGCCCCAATGCGGATTGGTGAATGTCACATAACTTCGAATTTTTGGTTCTAGGGCATGCCGGTTTCCTCACGATGTTTTCCTTCACCGTTTTGAGAGCAGTGGTGTTGAAATAATTTACACAAAGTAAAGCGCCTGCCTGGGTTTAAACTCACGACCTACAACTTGTAAGTCACGTCCTTTTACCACTGGGCCAACACTGCTCTACAGCTCCTACCACCACTAATCCTACTTATATCCTACTAATATTATAAATGTAAAAGTTTGTTAGGATGTATGTTTGTTACTCTTTTACGCAAAAATTACTGAACGGATTTTGAATAAACTTTACAATATTATAGCTTATAGATCAGAATAACATATAGGCTATAATTTATAATGTGGGAAGTACTAATTCCACACTGGTGAAGCCGCTGGCAGAATCTAGTATAATATAATTTGATCGACTTCTCAACAAATGTATTCGTTTTATTTTTGGCTTTGGAAAATATGATCACATTTCTTCCTACCGTTTTGAGCTTAAATGGCTGCCTATCCGAAAATATGATCACATTTCTTCCTACCGTTTTGAGCTTAAATGGCTGCCTATGCGAAAAAGGATATCATTCAGATCCCTCTGCATGCTCTCCACTATTATGAACGATCCTTGTGATCCTGATTATTTTAAACAAAATTTTAAAGTATTGGACAGTTCTAACAGTCTGAACCTTCGAGCATCCAAAAATATACTTCTACACATTCCTTCTCACCGCACCGGGTTTATGTCTAACTTTTATGTTATTTCAACCATTAAACTCTGGAACGTGCTTCCCCTTGACATCAAAAAACCTGGGAGTAAATTTTCGTTTAAGCGCAAAATCTGGAACTACTACTTAAAGTCCTCTCAAACGTAGTTTGGTCCTCGTCGTATTTTGAGTTTTTTTTTTTGTTTTTATGTTTATAATATTTGGTATTTATTATAATATTTATCAGTATATTATTTTTAACCGACTTCGAAAAAGGAGGAGGTTCTATGCTCGACTGTATGTACGTTTTTTTTTATGTATGTCTACCGATTTCTCTGTCATTTGTGGACTGATATTCAAAATTCTTTTTTTATTGGAAAGAATATACTCCCGAGGTGATCCCATACAAATTTTATCGATATTGCTTCAGCGCTTTTTGAAACACTGAACAAAAACGAAAAATACGCATACATTCTGCCCGGGGGTTGAGGATAAATTCGAAACAGAGTTACCTCGCCCCTGGACACTCAAAGGCAGGAAGGAACAGGGGTGGGTTTTAGTCAGTAAGAGTCTGACACGCCCTTCCGCTCCACCCAGAGCGGGAGAAGTCATAGGATGATTTCTCACCCCAAAAAAAAAAAAAAACGTATACCTTGATGATTTTTTGGTTTTCTCCAATTACCAGTATGTTTAAATTCCACGTTCCATGTTTTTGGGGTTTCTAGTTTTGGTGTTTAAAAACTAAAAAGTGAAAAATAAAAAACTTTTTTAAAAAAAATAACAACCGAATTCCAAAAAAGAAAAAACACTAAAAATTAAAAAATAACTTTGATTACGGCAGTCGGTGTCAAATAACGAAGAAATAAAATACAAACACCGACTTCCGAAATTAAAAGTACTTATGTTTTAATTTTTTGTTTTCTTTTTATTTTTTGGAAGTCGGTTGTTTTTTTGTAACAAAGATTTTAGCGTATTATATTGTAGTATTAGTAAAGTAATTTTTATTATACGATTTTTTATTTTTTTTATTTGTAGTTGTACACCTACCACAGAGTAGTCTATTTAACTCCTATGTCACTGATGGTAGGTACATTATTTGTACCAGCGATGGCTGAGCGCTAAAGTTTGACTGTTACAAAATGCCTTGTTGCATTAAGTCCGCCTATGTACCACTATAATATTGTACATGAAGTTTAAATAAACATAATATCACTTTATTAGTCTTGTTTTCAGGTAAAAGAGTTACCGCGGCCCTAGACCGCAAAAAGCATTTGATGGGACACGAATGGGTTTCAGTCAGTAAGAGACACACTCCCTGAATGGGAGAAGTCACTTGAGGACTTATACCACCCTAAAAAAAAAGGTAAGGTTAGAACTTAGAACTTAGAACCAGTCAGCGACCAACTGTAAACCTTATAAAAACAGCCCATTAACAAGGAAACTTAATAACTACTTCATCACTTTACAATTCACCTTCATTATTGTTAAAACGGTTCCTACAGCTAACGTCTAAAGGCCGATTTCACCACTCGCTCTATAAACTTAGTTTTACTGAAATAAGTTTAGCGTAAAAATAAAAACCATAAAAAAGATTATAGTGGGTTAACCTTAAAAGATAGACATATGCTATCGCGGACATTTTTTTAGAACTTTACAAGAAGAACAATTCCGTCATACATGTTTTTTGCGTAACTTTAACCGTTTACGCAGCGCACGCAACTGAAGCTCTCAAAAGATTTTTTTTTGCCGTTTTTGCCACATTTTTTATTGATGCTTCGCTCCTGTTGGTCGCAGCCTGATGTCATAATAATATAGCCTATAGCCTTCCTCGATAAATGGACTAATAAACACAAAAATATTTTTTAATTGGATCCAGTAGTTCCTGAGATTAGCAAACAAACAAACAAGCTCTTCAGCTTTATGACAGCGGCTAAAAGCGTTTAAGCGAGCTTAAACGTCGAAAACTGGGCGTTTAGAATTGGTGAAATCGGCCCTTAGTCACAATTCAAGGAGCTCGCTAGTATAAACAGTCCGCCTAATTTAATGTATTCATAGGTCATCTCAGTTCTCAAGTAATAACAGACAGTATGTATATCTTGGTAGATAGTATTGTGTCCTTGTGCGGTCCAATGTTCGCCTGTTACTATGACGAGTAATTATTACCGACGTGTCATATATGCACAATCTTGTCATCGAGATTGAGGAAGGGAATCTAGTCGTCTTAATGACATTAGTGAATTAGATGTATTTTGTAGTATTATTATACAGACGGACAGACTGACAGAGTCACAGACTGACAGACTGACAGACTGACAAACTGACAGACTGACAGACTGACAGACTGACAGACGGACTGCGGCTCTGTTTGGAACCTTAGGGTACGGAATCCTAACAAGTCCCACGAAACTCAAACGCACAGCCCGTCAATGGCATTGACGGCCAAAGCACAGAATAAAAACGTCACGAGTGATTACGTTGAACAAAAGCAGATTTGTTCGCGCGATATTCAGTTTATCCATGATTAATCCAACCACAGATGCGCGTGATGAGGGTCGGAGGGTGACAGCGCGATAAGTGTGATGTTATGATAGCCGCCGTGCTGATATACGCTTTGTCCTAGGGTTTAGAGAGCGCGTTGGAATCGTAGATAAAGATTTGGGGTTTAATATGTGAGATTTTGTGTGGATTGTTTTGACTTTTGTGTTTCTTTGTTATAAGTATGTTTTAATTTGAATTATGTCTTAAAATATACAGCCTTATTTATAAAACTGGCTAACTATATACTTTAATTCAGAACCTGCTAATCAGAGTCGCTTATTTATAAGGCTCGCTACCATATGCTTAGTAATAGTACACACTGATAAGCGGGTTCCAAATTCTAATTAACTATAGAAAAGTCTGAACTAAGAATCTGGTCACTGGAACGTGGCCACTTACTGGGACCATACAGTTTAATTTAAAAAAATCTACCTTTGTAACAAAAAGCAGAAGGAAAGTTTTGTGAGGAAAGTTTTAATTATGAATGTGGACTTATGTGTATAGCTATCTAGGGGAAGACCAAAATAACGATGGATGATCTGTGCGATTAGAACGAGAGGGACTAATTAGTTGACGACTACTAGAGACCTATGGAAGAAGATGACTGAATAGGTTAGATGACATAAAAATATTGGTCTGTCAGTTTGATTACCAAAAACTATTGGACACCTATTTTTTCTTTTGTCACATTACAAAAAATGAAGACGATACTATAGGACCCCAAGGCACCAGTACGGTCTGCAGGGATCCTGGGACGCTGTAGTATCTTCTGGGGAGACGTCTCGCTCGCTGGCAACGCGAGAGTGCGGTGCACAAATGGGTAAGCTCGCTACGGGCGGATGAGAAAAGAGCTGAGGGCACTTTAAATAACTGTATTGGGTTTAATAAGAAATAACATATATGTGCCCACTTGCAAGGGCAAAACTCTCGTCAGACATCCAACAAAATTGACACCTAATCTCTAGTCATAATTCCATCGACTCTTCAATATTCTTAACTGCCAGCTAAAGACCGGTGCAGACCCTCTGAAATTAGGCTGTGTCTACAATCGTCACAATACAGTGCGTTGAAAGTTCGCGTGACGTCACGCCTAAAAAATGTACCACTTTTTATCTACACGTGACGTAACAATCCCCCACTACTAAACTTTGATGCGTTTTATCTTTGTAAGTTTTTTATGGATTTGGTAAAACTAAACATTATGTGTCATACCTATAATTTTTGATAATAATCTAACTTACGGACTAAAAACTAGTATGAAGGTAAGTTCAACTTGGGATCAATAGGGATGATTTCTGGGTACAAACATAATTATCCTCTTTAGTCATGTTTGTACCCAGAAATCATCCCTTTTGATCCCAAGTTGAACTTACCTTCATACTAGGGTTTTTATTAGGAGATTCTAGACTACTAAAACAAAACGGTTATTGCTAGACTAGGCACAAAAAGTAAATTTGCCTGTGCTATCGAACGGAGCTTGGGATAACGTGATATTGGAGAAGTCATCGCTAATTATTGAACAGCCGGCAGTAAGCCTGCAAACGTCGGACTGGCGAGCGCGAACCTTTCTAATGCGTTCGAATCCCACCCGTTTCCGTATTTGACGTAAAATTACTGTTGTAAAACCCACCGCTAGCGAGCTACTCATATTTAAAACATTATTTTATAAACTTAAACTGTGCGTTTGTGGCGTGCAAATACATAGTTTCATTGTTATAGCCTGTTTTCTCCGTAGGAGAAGAGAGGTATGTAACAACCACTAACTACAGGTTCCTATGAGAAGCAGACATAACTTTTAGGGTTCTGAAGTCCAAATGAAATAACGGAACCTCTATAGGATCATTCTCGTGTCTATCTGTCTGTCCGTCTGCCATCCAATTTGCTCCGACACAACTTAAAAAAAAAACCAAAAATTTAATTTGTCCAAAAATTCGAAGACGTCTTACATCCACCAATCCGCATTGGGCCCACGTGGTGGATTACGGCCCACACCCTCTCACAGAGAGGAGGCCTGTGTCCCAGCAGTGGGGACATTAAAAGGCTGAGATGATGATGACTACTTTACCGATTGAGTAAGAATTTTTGGTACACAAATTAATATAATGTACCTAACCGTTACAAGGAACCCGGGCCTGCGGATGGCGAGTAGTGGGTAACTCACCGCCCGATCAGCACCAGGCCCGAGAGTCGACGGCGCGTATTGTTCCACGCGCGCCTCAAAGAGTTCTCAGCAAAGGACGGGGCCTGCCACGGCCAATGCCTGCCCGAGGGTTGAGGATAAATTCGAAAGAGTTACCTCGCCCCTGGGCACGAAGGGCAGGGAGAAACAGGGGTGGGTTTTAGTCAGTAAGAGTCTGACACGCCCTTCCGCTCCACCCTAGAGCGGAAGAAGTCATAAGATGATTTCCCAACTCCCAAAAAAAAAAAACCGTTGCAAGGACGTGTAACGAAAATAAAAGAATTTTGACTATAGGGGTTACTTATGGGGTGCAAATCGGATATTCTTTTTTTTTTCATACTTTTCCGTTCGTCATATCAAATTTTATGAAAGGCTCAAATGTATTTTTTATAACTTCAAAATAAATAGGCAGTTTTAAAGATATTTAAAAAAAATAGATGAAAATTTACCATTCCGCGCCACTTATCTCCGAAACTGCTGATTCTAAAATTATGAAAAAAATACAGAAAATAGTTCTTTACTAATAGATTACAGAAAACCTGTAATAAAGTCTGTTTAAAAAAAATACAAATTACAAACAATATGGTTCTTTTGGAACCCTTTGCAAGCGAGTCAAACTCGCACGTAACTAGTTTTTTTCGTATAAAATGAGTCTGAGCTCATACATCCGTCTACACCATGGCACACCTCTTTTTTTACATTTACACCCCAATCAACCAGCGAACAATCCCGACCACTCCAGTGTTAAAAATTCCGAATTCCTTCCATAAAGGCTAGGTACAGAGAGAGCCTTACTGCGAGGGTTCGTGTTCTGTAATAATTTCCTTCAAATTTAGGTACAGTGGGCCTGTACACTCACTTAGTTGAATAATTCAAAAATTCACGTCGGCCACTTGCGAAAACAAGGAGAGTAAACGCTAACTGTGCAGTTCGCGAAAAAATACAACCGGACGAGTGCAAAGTGTTGCCAGTTCATTATTCTGTTTGAATGTACCCGGTTCTTCTGTTCTTTTGGGGAATTAGGGTGCTCGTTATGATTTGAGTGGCGGACTTGGGACTGTCTTGTTTCTTTTGTTGCGGCTGTTGATTGTGGCTAAGGTAATGATGCTGAATATTTTTTGGGTAACGAAATGACAAAAACAAAAATAATGCTAGAGACTCGGCTTGATTTTTAACCGATTTCGAAAAAGGAGGAGGTTCTATGTTCAATTGTATTTATGTTCTTTTTTATGTATTTCTATTCTACCTCTTTCTCTGTCAGTTGTGGACCGATTTTCAAAATTCTTACTGTATCCATGGTCCCATATCATTTTTTATCGAAATTGCTTCAGCACTTTTTGAAAAACTGAACAAAAAAGAAAAATACGTATAAATAGACGACGTTTTGGTTTTCTCTAATTACGAGTTTGTTTAAATTCCACGTTCCAAGTTTTTGGGGTATTTAGTTCTGGGGTATAATAACTAAAAAGTAAAAAATCAAAAACTTTTTTACAAAAAAAACAACCGACTTCCAAAAAAACAAATACACTACAAATTAAAAAAAAACTTTAATTTCTGAAGTCAGTTGTTTTTTTATAAAAAAGTTTTTATTTTTCTATTTTTCACTAGCTTCTGCGAGCGACTTCGCCCATTTTAAATTATTATAGCCAGCTACATCCATCCATCCATCGATCCAAACCTTCAGATTTAAAATATATTAGGTAGTAGGTGAAACCTTTCCTACAAACACACAAGGTTTTACAGCTACAAGTGCATTACTAAAAAAACATCGTCCTAAAATGCAATATCAAAGCATAGTTTGACACATCAAATCTCAAAACAAACAGAAACTTGCAAAGCCGGTACGGTAAAAGAATCTCTAACTTAGAAAAAAATCTCAAACAAAAGTAGTAAATAAATTGGTCACTTTATTGGCATAAAACAAAACGCTTACAAACAAATCAATGCTCACAGAACAGTAAATCCAAAAAACCTAGACAAACCATTAGAACAATCTCGGACCGTAATCACAATCAGTTTTCTGGCTCACAACACAATCGGGCTTACGTACTAAAGTACTAAAGATAAAGAGAAAGTAATGAAATCCCGGGTAAGTGGATAATTAAACAACAGAACAAGTTTTGACATAACTCCCAGCGGCCTCATAAGGTAATGAGTTTGGAAGAGAAACCTCAGCTCTGAAGGCTGAAGTCTGCCTGTTTTATCAACTAACATTATGAATTATGCTTGGTAGGTACTTTAGTTGTAGGATGAGTAGAACTCCAAGTGTCTACGCTGTTCTAGAGGCACTTATCAGAAATCTAGTTTACGCAGATAGGTTATTATGATTATAAAAAGCTTAGGCCAATAAGTATCGCCCAGAGGACACGGTGGAACATACGGTGGAGGTCTGCCCCGCTTGGGCGGAACACCGCCGTGTCCTCGTGGATGCGATAGGTGGCGGCAACCTCTCTCTCACTGGTTCAGGCCATGGTACGGAGCGAGAGGGAATGGGAGGCAGTCTCCGCCTTCTGCGAAGTAGTAACGCTCGTGAAGGCGGAGGCGGGACGCGTGAGGGAAGCTCAACGGAGCGGACCCCGCGGCCCCGGCTGCTACCACCGCAGAAGAGGTACTGGGCGTACCAGGCGTAGGACGTCGCGAGACGATTTCCGGCCACCGTAGACCCGGGCCTGCGGACGGCGAGCAGTGGGTAGCTCGCCGTTCGATCAGCACCAGCCCCGTGAGTCGACGGCGCGTAGTGTTCCACGCGCGCCTCAAAGAGATGTAGTCAGCCACCACTGACGGGGCCCATCGTGGCCGGTGCCTGCATGCCTAGGGGTTTTTTTTTTTTTTTTTTTTTTTTTTTTTTTTTTTTTTTTTTTTTTTTTTTGGGGGGTGGGAAATCATCCTATGACTTCTTCCGCTCTAGGGTGGAGCGGAAGGGTGTGTCAGACTCTTACTGACTAAAACCCACCCCTGTTCCTCCCTGCCTCGAGTTCCCGGGGGCGAGGTAACTCTTTCGAATTTATCCTCCACCCCCGGGCAGGATAAATATGCCTAGGGGTAGCGGATAAATTCTGAAAATGAGTTACCGCACCCCTGGGCACTCAGACAGGGAAGGAACAGGGGTGGGTTTTATTCAGTAAGAGTCTGACACGCCCTCCCGCTCCACTCAGAGCGGGAGAAGTCATTGCATGATTTCCAACCCCACAAAAAAAAAAAAAAAAAGGCCAATAAGTATAAAAATGTCCCATTTCAAGGCTCTAACTTTTTCTCATACAGATGTTTTCCTACGCATCTCATTGGACTATAGAGCCGATGCTGTTGTGCACAAACTAAACTTAATATAGGCTATTGCTATCTTTTTACCTCTAATAAAAGACGTACGTAAATTAGAGCTGTCAAATTTAGTTGCAATAATATTTCCTTACAAAATAAGGGTACACGTAAAAACATGTCAACTAAGACACTGTAAAGCCTTTAACTAGTTTGACAAACCTAATTTAGTTCATAGCTATAACCGTCTTTTTCTTGCACTGCATTTTAGTAAAAGATAGCGATTCTCTAGATTTAGTTATTGAACAAGAAAATTGGCACCTTTATCCATGTATTTGAGATACATTAACTAACCCCAATGTGTTCTTAATCAGGATCAACTATAGATACCAAATGAATAAACATCAAAGAAAAGCCTAGAAATTACTCCCTTTTAAGGTTCCGTAGTCTTAACAAGGAACCCTTTTTATGACATCTCCCGCTCTAGGGTGGAGCGGGGAGGGTGTGTCAGACTCTTACTGACTAAAACCCACCCCTGTTCCTTCCCTGCCCTGAATGCTAAGGGCCGAGGTAGCTCTGTTTCGAATTTATCCTCAACCCCTGGGCAGAACCCTTATAGTGTCGCTCTGTCCATCTGTCCATCCGCGGCTTGCTTAATTTAAAGTTGGATATTATAGCTCCTTCTTCAGTTACCATCGTCCTATGAGGACCCGTTTTAGGATTTCGTATTAAGAACAAGCATAAAAGCCTTTTAGTTTCGGTCTGACCGCCTGAGGGCTAGCTAAGAGACTGTTAGTACTAGATAGCTTGAAATTTACCATGGGTACCTATATTATATTAATCAAGCGACGGTAATAATAAAATCTTGAAAAAGATTTTTTAGGGTATCATTTAATTTGGGGTGGTTGTTAAGGCTAGTTTTTGATTCAGTGATTCATTTGCGACTTAATAAACTTTAAAGTGAAATTTTTTGTTCGAGTCGAGCGTCCCTCTGAAAGCTAACCTATGGGCTTGAAAAATCTAAATAAATTCGTGATAGTAGTACATATAATGAACTCTATAGAAAAATAATCACGACTAAGTTAGCTTCGTTACTTTTGGAGTAATAGTCAACCAACTTATAAAATGTTTCTACTTGTTATTTTGTTCAAAATACAAAATTCTTTGAAAATAATAACTTCTTAAAATCTTTTTTTTTTTAATTTTTAGGGTTCCGTACCCAAAGGTTCCAAGCAGAGCCCTATTGTTGTCACTCACGTGTCCATCTGTCTGTCCGTCCGTCGTCTGTCACAAAATTTTGTTACGAAGAATTTTTTAACTTCCCATTGACATATAAATGAACTTGAAATTTGGTGATAATGTTTATTATTACGTATACTTTACTAACAAATACCAATATTCTGTACGGAACCCTTGATGTGCAAAATCCGACATGTACTTGGCCAGTTTTTAATTTAAACGTAAAACCACGAACTCAATTTATATGTTCATAGTTATAACAGGCAGCTCGGAACCCTACCATGCGAGGCTCTCGGGCCTCGACTCAAAGGGCGCATGCTTGGAGAGGGGCCAGTTTCCACGTCGGTGGAAGACGGGGAAGCTGGTCCTGATCAAGAAGGTGGGGAGCCCTGCGGACTCTCCGTCCGCTTACCGGCCCATTGTGCTGCTCGACGAGGTGGGCAAGCTCTTTCAAAGAGTAATTGCAGACCGCCTCGTCGGGCAGATCGTGCGGGTGAGCTGGTTCTAAGCGCTCCTCAAAGAGTTGTCAGCAAAAGGACGGGGCGTGCCACGGCCAATGCCTGCCCGGGGGTTGAGGATAAATTCGAAAGAGTTACCTCGCCCCTGGGCATGTAAGGCAGGGAGGAACAGGGGTGGGTTTTAGTCAGTAAGAGTCTGACACGCCCTTCCGCTCCACCCTAGAGCGGAAGAAGTCAGAAGATGATTTCCCACCCCCCCCAAAAAAAAAAATACCTTACCATGCGCGTGGCCCGACAAGCACTTGGCTGGTATTCTAAACATTATTGTGATAAGTGAATTCAATTAATATGTTCATAGTTATAAACATAAAGCCTTCTTATATGTCTGCATGTTATAACGGGCCCGATACGCCTGCTTTTAATATTTTTTTCACCCCGTATAGCTAGTAAGTGAGAACTGATATGGTTAAACTGTGGTTGTCATATCAAACGCAATAGTTATCATTAAATTCTTAACACATCAGTTATTTGCAAGTTGTTTGATAAAAGCCCAGCTATAAAACTGTAACGAGCTCCTGCATAATTTGTAGCACATGCTCCAACTGCATTGGAATTGATACGTGCTTTAAAATTTTGTAATTAATACTTAGAAAACCGATCGATGCAGCAAAGGTATATATTTGCCTCATTCTGTTTCTTACTTGAATCAATAGGAGCTGATAGACACAAACCTAAGTTCCTAACTAATTTAAAATAGATTTCGATTGACACAGTAAGAAGAAAATTTGTATCAACCCAACGGAGCTTTAAAAACCGGTCAAGCACGTGTCGGACTTCGCACATTTAGGGTCCCGTACCAAATGAGGGAATTATCACAGAAAAAATCTGATTCATCAACATATTGGTATAAACATTAAAACCAAATTTCAAGTTCATAGGTGAATGTGAACTTGAAAAACTCTTCGGAACAAAATTTTGTGACAGACAGACGGATAGACGGACACATGAGTGACAGCAATAGGGCTCCATTTGGTCCTTTCGGGTACGGAACCCTAAAAATACAACTAAAAACTTAAAATACTGGCCTGGAATTACAGACAAAAAACGTGTGTGGAAAAGTAAAAATAAGACCCTTGCCCAGCAGTGAGATATAGCAGTTACATCATCATCATCATCATTTCAGCCGAAAGATGTCCACTGCTGGACATAAGCCTCTCCCAACTGTCGCCACAACGACCGCCCCTGTGCGTCTCACTTTATAAGATGCTCGCGAACCTCATCAGATCATCGGTCCACCTTCCACTGTGTCTTTCGGTACGCCATCGCCACTCCAGAACTTCTCCGCCCGATGTTCTGTGAGCAATGTGCGCCCTACCCACTGCCAGTTAAGTTTGGTGTTTCTTCATAGTAGATATTCTACACAGCTATCTAGTTAGATAATATTAGAATTAGATTAGATATAGGTACTCTGAAACAATGTATGAGAAAGAGAAAAGGGTGCTGTATGTTGCCAACAATACCGCGGAAAGTGTCGTGCGATAGTCTGCCGCAACCATATTGGAAACTCGGTAGCATGCCTTGACCTAGCTCTCTAGAGTTGCATTGTGTTACTAATAACATATGGAGTTTATTTACACTTTTCTTTTCTACATTTTAAAATTATATCAGATAGTGGCACGATCAGGGTCTCGTAAGTTGCTTTTAAGGCCCCATTTTCATTGATGATTTGTACGGAAGAGAAGCAAATTTTTGTAACGAAATTGTAACTTATTGATCTTTATGTAAATACTCGTAGGTAAGGTAACGCGCAAACTAGACCCGAGTCCCAAAAACAGATCGCGCTTCTTCAAGAGAATTCTTATTCGTTTTTAACCGACTTTCGAAAAAGGAGGAGGTTCTATGTTCGACTGTATGTATGTTTTTTTTTTTTTTTATGTATGTCCGCGCATTTCTCCGTCAGTTGTGGACCGATTTTCAAAATTCTTTTTTTATCCGAAAGAATACGCTTCCGAGGTGGTCCCAAATAAATTTTATTGAAATTGCTTTAGCGCTTTTTGAGACAAATAGTGGTCATTTCTTGCTGGCGCAAGAAGTCAATTTTAAGATTTTTTTTTTGTATAAAACTATAAGTATTATGTAAGGTTTTTTTAACTATTGGCAGTTGTCTATGACGGTCATTATTCGATATAATATCAAGCAATTAATGAATATTTTAATTCATAGATGTGACGGGGTTCTCTATTTGTGAGAAAAAAAAAACGCCAATTAGGTGCCACCCAATATTTATTTTCAGAAAATATCATACCGATCCTAAATCAAATCAAAGAGAATTGCAAAAAGTGCACTAAAAATTCGAAGGACCAGTTTAAGTAAAAAAAAAACTTTTTTCAAAAAATTCAACGGACTTCTAAAAATTGCAAAATAACTTTAACTTCGGAAGTCGGTGTCAAATAACGAAGATACACCGAATCAATTTTGGTAAAATTTATATGGAACCACCTCTGAAGTATGCCATAACCTATCAAACAAAAAAAGAATCATCAAAATCTATTTACAAATGGCGGAGATATCGCGTAACAAACATACAAAAATAAAAATAACACAAAGGAATTGAGAACCTCCTCTTTTTTGAAGTCGGTTAATAAAGTGTAGTAACTAGGAAATGGATGAATTCAAACCGTAAAATACCTCAATATTTCATTTAAATGAATAGCATTCCCCATCAAAAATAGAAAACGTAAAACCTAATGAGAATAAATGCACGATTACCTTCCACGAAATGGTAAATTATAACATTAATACATTTTTTATAGAGTAATTCCTCAAAAACCACTTTAATTTGTTACCCCATAAAGTACATTTTACAAAGCGTATTTTAAACGAAACACTGGAATGACAATGTTTATTTTGAGAATATAACATTCCTTCAGTTAAAAAGTGCTCAACGGAAACTTTTTTATTGGCTTATTTATTTGAGACTGAAACGTAGAGCGAGCTTCTGCAATTTGTCGAGGTTTCTCGACGATATTTTTTATTCTTATTGTACTTCGATCGTAGAAACGAGGGTAGTAAAAATAGAAGATAAAAATATGCTCATAATTTGCATACGAAGACATTTCAGATTTTTCTTGTAAAGGTGTGTTTTTACAAGCTTATAAATTTAACTTGCACCGTTTGTATGTATGTTTGTAAGTTGTTCGTCAAAATTTGCAAACGATTTTTCGACCATTTGTTGGTATCCGATTGAGCTGAAAGAACAATGCCCACTTTCCATACATTTAAAAACCTGATAATGAAAGTTTATGTAAAGTCATAAGGTATAGTAGAAAGACTTACCTGTTAGTTTAGAAAATAATGTCAAATAGTTATTTTTACGATTTAAACGCTACGAAGACCAAAAAATATTTGTTACTTTTTAAGTTAGGATTTTCCGATATCAAATAGGTAATATAGAAATAAATGTGCTAGAACTAATTATTAACGCTCGAAGTTTAGACTAAAATAGGAATACTTATCTAGCCATGGTCTAAAACGTCTTTTTTACTTTGTGAAATATTTGAAATCAACTTTACGTCACTGCTTAGACTCACGATGATTGTCACTTTTAATTGAGTGAAGAACTGTCAAATGTCGAAAAAATCCGTTTCAGTCGTGCGAACTCAATTTCATACTGGATGATTAATTAATTTAATTATTATTTTATTTTTAATTAATCAGTATTATACAAAGACTAATAAAGAAATACTGAATGATTAAATAGAACGTAAAATAATGTATAAAACTTAGAAACAGAGTTAAATAAAGTCACGTAGCAGTGTGTAAAATGAAACGTCGTAAAAAGAGTAGTTGAGATGCGTTCAAAACATACGTTAACGATACGTTTACCCTTGACGTAGAATAAGTATAGAGAACGATTAAAAAAAATCCTGCGTTTCTTTTAACATTGTGACATGCGTATTTAATATAAAATAGAATTAGCTGAATTTTAAGATTAATTTCATTTCTATACATAGCAAGGTGAAAAATGGGCATTCTTCTTTTGCATGTGGATTCAATTGCAATGACAATGCATTTTTATGGAAAGCAAGTCCCGCATCGATATCCAGGAATAAAACCTTGAGATAGCCGGTATAAAACCTTGTTTAAGAAAAATATTTTTTAACCATACACATAATTTATTACAAGCATTTACTAATAATGCTTAATTGTTCGGGTCAAGTCTTACAAGCTGAATTATTATATACTTCCTTTTAACCTATGGAGACGAAAAATATCGATAGGTGCCATAAGTGGAATACCTCTTTTTTTTGGGGGGTTGGGTAATCATCCCATGATATCTCCCGCTCTGGGTGGAGCGGGAGGGCGTGTCAGACTCTTACTGACTAAAACCTACCCCTGTTCCTTTCCTGCCCTAAATGCCCAGGGGCGCGGTAACTCTGTTTCGAATTTATCCACAACCCCTGGGCAGGCATCGGCCATGACGGGCCACGTCATGGTTTGCTGACAACTCTTTGAGGCGCGCGTGGAACACTACCTACGCGCCGTCGACTCTCGGGCCTGGTGCTGATCAGACGGCGAGCTACCCACTACTCGCCTTCCGCAGTCAGGTAACCGTTAACTGAGGTGCCGTTACAGCGGGTGACCAATGTGAAATACCTCGAATTTTTACACATTGGGTCAGTTTTAATGACAATGCATTCTTATGGTTAGAATGACCTGAATCGACATTCAGTATAAGCTCCAGATAGTTCCTCTATCTGGAGCTTATCAACGGCCAACAGAACAGAGCATTTGTGTATGAATAAAAAAGCATGTTTAAAATATGTTTCTGTCCGCAAAATATAGAGAGCTAAAATCGTAGCTGCTTTATTTCTTAACGACATGAAAGGGCCGATTCTGTTGTGCACAAACTTAACTTAATTTAGGCTATTGCTATCTTATTCTCTCTTATAAAACAAGAAAGAGACGGACGTAAATTAGAGCTGTCAAATTTAGTTGAACTAATAATTTCCATACAAAATAAGGGTACACGTAAAAACATGTCGAATAAAATCACGGTAAAGCACAAGTCGTAAACGAGTTTGACATCTCTAACTTAAGGCACTACTAACGACTATGTGGCGCCCTCATTGAATAAATAATCGTAGCATAGCATAGAAAATAAATATTAAAGAATCCAACGTCACGTTTGTTACAAAGTGGATAAAGTATTTTTACGTTGTTAAAACACGTCTCAGAATGTTACGTATCCAAAGTAGTAGGCAAAAGTACCAAAAACGGCCGTTTCTTCGTTTAATATTTATTTTCTGCGCTATGCTACGATTTTTTATTCAATGAGTGTGCCACTTGGCCGGTAGTAGACCCTTAAATCATAGCTACAGCAGTCCTTTTCTCACTCTAAATACTAGGAACAAACACAAATTTATTGTACCAAAAACCAGGCTCAAGAAAAAAATAGGTGGTTCGTTTAGATGTCAATGTATACGTTTCTATAATAAACTTCCTAGCCAAATTCAAGAACTAAGCATAAATAAATTTAAATCATTTATTAAACGTAAGCTATGCCAGAAAGCTTTTTACACAATTAATGACTTTCTTGAGGACAAAAAGGCGTGGGATTGAGCTGCTTCAATGATATACATGAGCCATTGTTTTCATATGTACTACTTACTGATGAAAAATTTTATATATATATATTTTTTTTTTAATATTCGTTTTTGACATGAATACTTGTATAGTATTGTATTATATTTTTTATTTTATTTTTTTATTGACATTTTATAATAATTATTTTTTTTTGACTTGAATACTTTGTTAAGTATTATATTTATTTTTATTTTTTGATTGACATATTATGATTACTATTTTGTTTGACACAAATATTTACTTTGTAAAGTATTATATTTTTATTTTTTTTTGATTACTTAATTATTGTAAATGTGAGGACTATGTGGGTTATTATTATTATTTTCTCCTCCTTTTTACAGTAATTTTCAACGTTGTCTGACAGTTTGAGTACTTTTGCGGCCTACCCAAATGTCTTTTCTTTGGTATTGTTCGTCATGTCATTGAGCTCCTTAGTGGTTTTTAAGTTGAGCTATTCGACTATTGACAAATGCTTGCACTGACTGGACAGGTCCACTCAAATATGTTTGGTTCTTTCTTCAAAAGACCACTACAGACACTAAGCTGCATGGTCCTCATATAGAATAATGTGAATGCGAGAACTATGTATGTCGTTACATTCATGTAGATTTTATGATTGTCTGGCAGTTTGAGTATTTTTTGCGGCCTACTCAAATGTCCTTACTTTGGTATTGTTCGTCGGTTCGTTGAGCACCTCAGAGTTCTGAGTTGAGCTTCGCGATGACTGACAAATGCTTGCACTGTCTGGACAGGTCCACTCGAATTCGTGTGTTGCTTTCTTCATAAAGCTCATCCCAGACATAAACGTACATGGTTCTCATAGGATCTAACCAGTCCACATTGTATGGATTTGAACACTAAAAGAGACTTCGACCTCTGAGTTTGTTTCGGTGTTTCTTCTCAGGGTAGTCAGCTAGGAAACACCGGCCTCATCTAGCTTAAACTGACAAAAAAACATTGACGTGTAAAAGTGTTCCTTGTAACCTATTTACTGAATAAACATAATTTATCATTTATCATTTATCATTTACTCTGCCTTTTAGTAAAAGATTAGAGTGAAACAGTAATTCTCTAATTTTAATTTAGTTATTGAACAGAGAATCGGCACTACTGTACACCAAAAAGCTTCAAAAAAATCGAAGACTTGGCACATCCAGCAACCCGCATTGAGCCCGCGTGGTGGATTACGGCCCTTTTTGTCTCCTAGAGAGGAAACTTGCAGCTGATACGAGTAGTCCTTATTTCGTCTAATTCGCGATCTGTATGGTCATTTTGAGCATATCCACGGGTCAATTTCAACTATCCCTAGTCAAACATTCTAGAATAACAAGAGAAAATCTTCTTACTCTAGGACCCTGTCCCTTTCTTGATATAGTTACGTGGACCGTGTAATGGGAAACGCGAATGTAACGGACCTTTTGTTGAAGAGCTAAAGTTTTAAAGTTTGTAGTCGTAAATCCTGGACACGAAGAGTTTATCTAGGAAGATAGTTGCAGTACAGTTCATTTGTTTTTTTCTGGTTGTGATATTTTATTTCGAGACGAGAACAGTGGTGGCCCAGTGGTAACGGGCGCGACTTATAAGTTGAAGGTCGTGAGTTCAAACCTAGGCAGGCACTTTACTTTGAATAAATTATTTAAACCCCACTGCTCTCAAAACGGTATAGGAAAACATTGTGAAGAAACCAAAGAATGAAGAATGTCTTAGAACCAAAAATTCGAAGACATATGACATCCACTGACTCGCGTTGGGCTCACGTGGTGGATTACGGCCAACATCCTCTCAAAGAGAGAAAGTCTGTGCCCCAGCAGAGAGGACATTAAAAGGCAGATGATGATGTTTTTGTATTTTAGTATCTTGATATTTCTACTCCTTTTTTTGTTTTTTTTTTTTTTGAAGTTGTGTTAACTTATCAGAATATAAAAATAGATGTTAAAATCATCCACAGAGTCGTCATTTAGTATGCAAAAAGAAAATGAGTTACCGCACCCCTGGGCACTCAGGCAGGGAAGGAACAGGGGTGGGTTTTAGTCAGTAAGAGTCTGACACGCCCTCCCGCTCCACCCAGAGCGGGACAAGTCATTGGATGATTTCTAGCCCCCCAAAAAATAAAAAAAAAATCCTTGCGCATAGAACTTTCTCCTTCAGTATCAAGTTAATTGATATTATTTTTTATTTACTACCCAAAATATCACCTTGAAGTCGTCTTAACTTTATTGTTTGTTGTATGAATAGAACGCAATAACTTTTGGTGTTATACTTTATATGTACATTTATGTAAAATTGGTTGGTGGTTGGTATATCGAACTAATTTTGCTTCTATAGTATTAATATTGTGCTCATGTTCGAAAGATTAAATTTTAAAATTCATTTTAAAAATTAAACATAATAAAAAACAATACACAAATAACCAAAATATAAATATATTATTATAATTCATCAAAAACATTGTCGCTCCTTTTATCAAGCATTCAGTAAAATAATAATAATAACTTATTTGTATTTTGACTTGGCTCGCGAGGTTGTCGACATGTGGGATGTGGACTCAGCGATCATTGTACCGATAGTCGTGTCAGCCAATGGCTTAATAGCCACGAGCCTCGACCAACATCTCAGGAGGCTCTCGTTAGGCGGTTGGATCAAGGGCTTGATTCAGAAAGCAGTACTTCTGGACACGGCTCGCATTGTCAGGCGGTTCCTCTCTCTGGAGCCCTGACCGCCGGTAGCTTGGACCCTGTTTTAAATGTTTTTTTTTACTTTTTTTTTTTATTGAAATATTTAAAAATATAATGTAATATGAAACAAATTAATAAACGAAATAACTTATTTCAGTCAATTACATACAATTACAATTAATGGGGCTTACAAATTATACACGGGCACTAGATTCAGTCCACTGACACCCAAGCTAAGATGTTCAGAAAATGAAAATGAAGATATTCAGAAGTTCCCCGAAGTACGCCATAGGTACTTGGAAGAGCAACAAAGTATTTATAAGATCAAAGTAAGAGCAACACAGTCGGAGCCAGGTTAACTCGTGCGTGACCAACCTTACTGTCTGCTTCAATACTCTTCCACGTGTAGCTACTAACTAGAGGAGGAGCTCGTGCCTAAAGTAGTAGCAGCCGCACGTGTCGATCCATCAGGTTAAGCTACGCTTGGCGGGGTTGTCCCATGGATGGGTCACCATCTTTGCATAGCGAGACTCCTCCGTGCTTTGCAACGAAACGTGTTTCCAACCCGGCTGTCAATTGTGGATCTTTGACAGTCGTTACGGGTCGTCAGAAGCCCGAAATTCTGACAACCAGTCCTACCAAGAGGTAACGTATTACCCAGCCACAGGGTTGTGGAGGTCAGACAGGCAGTAGCTCCATGTAAAATACTGGTATTCAGATATATCTGGTTAGACTGGAAGCCGATCCCAAGGTAGTTGGGAAAAGGCTAGGTTGATTTTGTGTAGCTACTAACTACTCCACTGAATAGAAACGAAGGTCACATAATAACTTTGACTGATACTTTCTACGATATACAGTATGAAGAAAACAATAAATGAAAACACATTATTGCCATTAAACCAAACCCAAAATCACGAAAAAAAATCAGCGTTTCAGTACTTTCTATTGAATTATGCAAACATTTTATCAGTCTTACTAGAAAAAATAATTACATTTTAAATGAAATTCTACTAATCAGTACTTAAAGTAATCATATCATCTGCCAGGGGTTGAGGATAAGGGCAGGGAAGGAACAGGGGTGGGTTTTAGTCAGTAAGACATTGCTACAGAACACACCCTTCCGCTCCACCCTAGAGCGGGAGATGTCATTGGATGATTTCCCACCCCACAAAAAAAAAGTAATCATATTGTTATGTTTATCAATACATAAATAAATAAAATTTATGTCTGTTTGTAATGTCAAAATAATAGTTTTTTTTTTAAGTTCATACAGTTATTTGCGGCAGTTTTTAAATTTTTTGTCTGTCTGTCTGTGTGTTTGTTCCGACTAATCTTCGAAACTGCGGGAACGATTCTGATAAGATTTTACTGGCAGCAAGCTGACTATAATAAGAAGTTACTTAGAGTAACTTAGGCTACTAAAATTCAATGCGGGTGAAGCCACTGGTAGAAGCTAGTTTTTCTCTAATATACAAGGCCCTAAATGTTGGTGTAACTCAACAGAAAGCAGCTCTAGCAGTTTAGCAGAAACTGCTAAAATTTTTTGTTCTCATGTGTTGGTGTCACAGTAAATTTGTTCATAATGATGAGTTTTACTACTGTTTTCATTTAGTGTTGTGCCTATTCCCATCTCCATGTTGTATATAAAACAGTAATGTGGCCTATATACCTAAGTACGTTTTGTCATCTAAAACCAATGATTAATTAAATCAATAGATAGATAGTTGTTGCATTACTATGTATGCTGATTGACAAGTTAAACAAACACATAGGTGGTTGAATCGAGACTAACGTGAGCTATTGTTTATATAAGACCAAAGTGGCTATACTTGGGTATATGTACATTCATTTTGATCCACTGTAAGTGCGTCAGAGAGTTTGCGAAACGTCCCACTTGCAAGCACCAATATTAGTTCTTAAACAAGACTTTATTAACACTCAACAAATCATAATGTATACCTCTTTACATATTATTTGTTTACAGAAACTATGCTTGAGGTTTCATAGAATATTTTTTCATGCTTTATTAATTACTATGTTATATAAAGGGTATATCCAGTTCCACCTTTTTTACTTTAATTTAAAAACAAAAAAAGTGCCAATGACGAGTACCTTTTTTTTAATTATAATTTATTTTTTAATTATCTAATACTAACACTTCGCCCGCAACTTTGTTTGAGTGTATTAAAAAATTTTTATATCCTATGACACTCATAAAATAACGTGGCTTTCTATTGGTAAAAGAATTTTCAAAATCGGTTCAGTAGATTCAGAGATTAGAGGAGCTCGTGGCTATAGTAATAACAGCAGCACGGGTCGATCCATCAGGTTAAGCTACGCTTGCCAGGGTTGGTCCATGAATGGGTGACCATCTTAACATATCGAGACTCCTCTGTGCTTCTGAAAGCACGTTAAGCCGTTGATCCCGGCTGTCAATCGTGGATCTTTGACAGTCGTTACTGGTCGTCAGAAGCCTGAAAGTCTGACAACCAGTCTTAGCAAGGGGTATCGTATTACCCAGTAACTGGGTTATGGAAGTCAGGTAGGCCTGGTATTCAGCTGCATCCAGTTAGACTGGAAGCCGATCCCAAGATAGTTGGAAAAAGGCTAGGCAGATGATGAGATTCAAAGAGTACCCCCTACAACCTCACAAACTCGCCAACTCACGTATATATGTATAGATTTAGTATTATTCATTTATTATAAAAGATAATGTCAATCCAATCACGGCGTCCACATTTTGCAGCAGCTGAGGACTGTTTCAGTGATCACTTCAATTTAAAAAACACACATAAAAACATAGGGATTAAAGAGCATGATATTGGCAGCAAGATAATTGAATTGACTGCAATTTTTCTGAATAAATCATCTCGAATTGTTATTTCTATATAGAACAACTGAACAATCTTATCACTTTGAGTGGTTCTGCCCAGGGGTTGTGGATAAATTCGAAAGAGTTACCGCGTCCCTGGGCACTCAGGGCAGGGAAGGAACAGGGGTGGGTTTTAGTCAGTAAGAGTCTGACATTCCTGCTCCACCCTAGATTGGGAGATGTCATTGGATGATTTCCCACCCCAAAAACAAAAAAAAAACTTAAAGTGGTATTGGCCCCGGCGCGCCCTACATCGGGGACTCAACAATAGATTTTTTTATTGTGTCTGTTATTCCGGCTCCTGACGGATTAAGGATCAAGTGATTTATATCGTAAATTAATCGTTTCAAGCTTTTTTAAATATTACTATACTATATTTATCTATAAATTAAATATATGTAATATATATAATTTATAGATAAATATTTGACGTATGGATCACCCTTTTCATAAGGCTTAGTTTTATAGAGCATACAATCTTAGTTATTAAAGTAATGAAGAGTTAAAATGTAAGAGAAAGGTCATTAAACTTCTATTATTAGCCGCATCTTCAGCCTAGTAACGTTTAATTATTAATTACGACAGAGGTTTAACCACGGCGTTTAAAATCTTTGCGGCAATGCTTGCGTGTAACGTGTAGTAGATTATACGTTTATCCCTTGAGTTCAGAGAACCCTGAAAAGGTAAAATTATATTAGGTGCCTTTCCTGAAAATATTATACTAAATATATAGGTAAGTGTACCTATATAGTAACTGTAGGTAACAGTACCTGAGAAACTCGTGACCAAAGAAATAACAGTCGCACGGGTCGATCCATCAAGTTAAGCTACGCTTGCCGGGGTTGATGGGTGACCATCTTTACATACGAGACTCCTCCATGCCTCGGAAACCACGTTAAGCCCTTGGTCCTGGCTGCGAATCGTGGATCTTTGACAGTTGTTAGGGATCGTCAGAAGCCCGAAAGTCTGAATCAGTCTTACCAAGAGGTATCGCTTACCTAGTAACTGGGTTGTGGAGGTAAGTTACGCTGTCGCTCCATGTAAAATACTGGTTATTCAGCTGCATCCGGTTAGACTGGAAGCCGATCCCAAGATAGTTGGGAATAGGCTAGGCACATTGATAGGTAATGTAGGTAGGTACCTACTATTCGTAGTATACAGGATGTAACGGGTCATAGCTTACATACTACTTCTGCATAAAGAAATTAACTTTCTTTAAGAAAGTCATAGATAATTCTGAAAAAAAAATTGACCTCGCTCCGATACTAATTTTGATTAGCTGATAGGTATCTCCCATTAGTCGCCATCTACCAGTCCTGTGCGTCTCGCTTCCAGTGGATTCCCGCGGCCTTCATCAGGTCATTGATCTAACTTGCGGGAGGCCTTCTGCCGCTACATCTTTCAGTACACAATCTCCACTCCAAACCTTTCAGACCCGTCGTGTCGACGACATTCACACATTCGACATTGCTACAGAATACGTCGACGTCGTCGACCATCTGTTCTGTAGCAATGTACTGTGCACACTGCCGCTTCTGATTTCGGGCTATGTCGGTAACTTTGGTTCTTCTGCTTTGCTTTGGATTTCTGATTCTTTCACTGATGGTAACTCCGCGTAGCCCTCAACGTTGCCCTTTTTTATTTTAGGCATTCTGATAATGAGCATTATGAGCGACCACATTTCAGTGCCATAAGTCATCGCTCGCAAAACACACTGGTCATATTCAGTGGGTAGTTGTTTCAATTAAAGAGGTGGTGGGGGTGGATGTTGTGTTTTATCGCCATCAGAAATCGATAACCTGGACGTAGAGTTTTACTCATTAATTTGTAATTTTTAAGTCCAAAATCGGGGTATTCATCAAATTGGTACCCATAAATTCTTCCAGCAATATTAATTACATAGTGTCATTGTGAGTGACAAGTTATTCCGCTTTTAGATACCATTACTCTTGTTAGACAAGGCCTCATACGATACCACAACAAGTGACAGGGTCGTCCTGTTTCCAGCCAAGACCATTTTATCCCGACTTCCAAATGTAGAAGGTTATCGCTTCGACAAAATGTCTTGTTTATAAGTTTTATGTGTTTCAGAATTATTTCAGTGATATCTTTTCAAATTGATAACTGATTTTGATCATTATTTTTTGTTTGAAAGAATATTCTTCTAATGTGGTTCCGTACAAATTTTATGAAGATCTGATCAAGACCCTCGGATAAAAACAATGGAGCGCAACAACAATAGATGACAGAAAATCTCGTGCGATTGTCACAATGCGATTCTGTGTCTTACATAATCCCATAGCATATCATCACGCATGTACGAGTATGTGTACGCTCTGAAGATGTAGACATAAATGTTTAGTATACCAACATTTTATACAGAGAACACATGCATTTTAATGTACAATCGCATTTTTCCACATTGTCGGTGTAATTTTCTCTGTGGCCTTGTACATGCAAGACTGAAACTAAATCTATCCGCAGTAACTGCATGTGGGGCTGTGGGCGTAAGTTGTCGGTGTAGTGTGCCGTACGCCGTATTGTCGGTGTTCAGTGTCGGCCAAGTAGCCATGTAGTTAGCTTAATTAATCGCTAATTACACTCTGTATGTGTTCTTACTTCGCAGTTAATCGTCCTTGAAGCAGTATTTCTGTAACATTTTATTTAATTTTATTAGAGAGCGATTCTAAATAGCCTGAATTGGATGTATTGACCCTTGTGGCAGTCTGCGAAGTGAAAAATAAATATAGATTTTTTTTTTTTATCAGTGTCCCAAAGCAGATTTTATGGGCTTCAAACAACTTTTAGCTGATTTTTGAATGATAATTTGTCTGTTTGTTTATACAGATGTATGGTAGTTTATTTTTGAAAAGTGAGATAGTGGTACGACTTTCTAGCAAAGCAAATATATATTTTTTGGATACCGATATAAAACCTCTTTTTAAACAATCGCAGTAGTAGGGCCACAAAGAGACGTGATTAATGTAGCGTGCGACGACGCAGACAGTGTTCCTAGATATTATGTAGGTATTGATAGTGCGTTTAAAAGGAAAGCTGACGTGTAGGATACAGCATTTAGTATCTTACTGTTTGTATTAAAATAAACACTATAACACTTCATGTGATTTAAAAATGTATATGAGGTTAGTGACCCCTTTTCAGGTTTACAGTTAGCGAAAAAAATCTGCTGGTACATACATTTGTGTTCACATAACTCAAGGAAATGTAAGGGGTAGCTAGTTTTTCACGATATCAGGTTTTCATAGTACAATAAGAACGAAGAATCCTTTTCAGATTTTCAGTTCTATCAATTACACCTTGAATACCACCGAGATACCTACTTACTAACCTAAAAAGGATACTATCGCATACAAATAGAGAATAGTGGTGACCCAGTGGTAACGGCCCTGACTTACGAGTTGTACGTCGTGGGTTCAAACGCAGGCAGGCAACTTTTCTGAAAATGAGTTACCGCACCCCTGGGCACTCAGGCAGGGAAGGAACAGGGGTGGGTTTAGTCAGTAAGAGTCTGACACGCCCTATGATTTGCCAACCCAAAAAAAAAAAGGCAGGCAACTTACTTTGTGAAATTAATTCCATCACCACTGCTCTCAAAACGGTGAAGGAAAACATCGTGAGGAAACCTGCATGTTCAAAACCAAAAATTCGAAGACCAACCCGCACTAGACCCGCGTGGTGTATTACCGCCCATTCCCTCTCCTAGGAGATCTGAGTTCCAGCACTGGGAACTTTATAAGGCTCATTATGCTTTATCGTATGCAAATAATTTATCAGTAAATCAGGCCTTAGCATCAATAGAAAAAATCAATAGCTTTCAGAACAAGATAATTACTTCCCCACAACATAATCAAAACAAAACAAAATCGGACTCGTATTGTTCGAAACTTTTAATTCGTTTACTCTAATTCTGTAACAACGAAATATAAAGTTCTGTATATAACGTATCGTCACAGTCTAACCAATATATTTTTTTAAGCTATTGCATAGCTTCTATCGCGGGCCTTGAGCGTGGAGACCGAATCCAGAAATTCCGTAACGAAAATAACCTAACATCCCCCACTCCGACCGGCACAGCGGTGATACTTTATAGTTTTGCCATCTATCGATGAATAGCAGAACTTTTGACTTTTGATGATATTGCGCAGTTATACGACTTTTAATGTTTTTTAATTGAACATCACGTCTGAACGACTAGTATTATTTCTTTCAAAAAAATATATATTATTTTAGATAATTTCCATCGTAATTTGATCTGAGAATATTTGATAACATATTTTTATAACATAGTGTAATTAATTTGTTTTGTAATTAATAAGTTATGTCTAACGCGGACAAAAAGTTGAGAATCACGTAAAAACTATTAATCGTATTTTTATGAAACCTTCAACCTATTTATAATTAAGTCTCAGTGTTTTATTTGAATACCTGTTGTTTTATGTGCAATAAATTAATAATGCGTCTAATTTCGGATAGCGCTCCTTGATGGGCGAGTCCTATTACTGGGTGGACCTACGACGCGTTACGTGAGCTCAGCACAGAACACGAAAGCTAACCACTCAAGGTCATTGGTAGTTAATAGCGCCTTAATGGGACGTCTGCGCGGTAGGACTAGCTGTTATTCTGAGTAACCTTGGTTGTCGTGTTGGATCTAAATAGCGTGTAACATAAATGGGTGATTGTTTATAAATACTGTTTCTGTCCATAGAAATGATCAACTTTCTTCAAAAGAAAGGTAAGCTAAGCAAACCATGATCCTAGATCGCATTGGTTGCTTACTGCTCAGAACTTTAACCCTGAGCAAGATTAGATACTATTCCATTTTGTTCGTTAACTCCTGTACTTATTGAAGTGAAAACTTCTTTATGCGCGTTGGGCATATTTTTGAGATGGGACAAATCAATTGAACTCGAGACACTGTTACCATTACCGACAGTAGTCGTAGTAGATGTCGTGACCGAAATGACGCGTAGCGGTGTCGGTGAGGCGCGTTGGCATTTTTGTTCAAGTTTTCACTTCTGACGACACTCTCGGAGTGATCTTTTCTAATTGATGGTTAACACTTATATATTTTGAGTGCGACCATTACATCCTCAAAGGTGCTGATGGTATGGGTACTCGGTGCACTTCAACTAGTGTCATGTTCTGGACAAAAACCGTCTGTAGTTTCTTTCTTTCTTTCTTCTTCTATTATATAGGTACTAGGCACCGTTATTTATAGTTAACACTTCAATGAGGGATTTCAGGAAAATATTACTTACTTAGGCGTTCGGTTTTTTAATTTGAAATCGAAACATAATGACGTAAACATGAGCTGGACGACCAGTTGACATATGTTAGTTTTTGCCATTATCTGAAGCGTTTTGATAGGTCCGGACCTGAAGGCTCAGTAATGCCATCTGGTGTACGTCATTTTAGCCTCATTGCCACTTCTATTCAATGCATTAGTATTTTAGTACTACCACGGGGTCTCATCTCGAAAAAAGAAAATTTAGTTCAAATAATTATTGTCAATAGATGGCGTATAATGCATCGATTTCTTATTGAAGTTGTATTATTAATATTTTGAAATAAAATATGTTAAAAACTGTTTTTCTTATTTAATAAACTGCCCTATACATAAAGTTTTGGAATTATTGGCCCCCAATTCAAATTTAGATGATTATTAGAACGAATCCTTAGACATCTATATTTCTTGTACCAATAGATGGCGCCCTTTGAAGTTTTAGAGTTTATCCATTCGCCTCTTTAAAATTTGTATAGTGACACATTTTGATACAGTAAAACTGTTATGAAATTCCAAAAATACTATAAAATAATTCCTCAATGTGTGAGAAAATATTGGTAAGACTTTAAGTGAATTCATTCAACTTGCAAGCCATCGCTTCTAACGTCATCTAGCGATGTGTAGAGGACGGGCCCGAACGAAGAATAAAAGTTGCTTGTGCCAGTCGAAAACCCGTAGTTACGGCGGTACCGTTTCTTTGTATGGGATGAGGCATCTGTACGCTAGTGTTATATTATCTGTGGTACTACATAGCTGTCCATATATGAACTGCAAAACAAAACTGTCACTGTCAAAACACTGGAACAACTGTATAAAGTTACACTGTGGCAAAGTTATGAATTCATTCACACGCTCGCCTTTATATTAAAAATGTCCGCAATAAATTCACGGATTACAAACTTTTGTTGGCTGTTAAAATTTCGAACAAATAGTATGTCTATGTTATGGTCGAGGAACCGGCTTTTTATGGATAACAGCAATGTAGCTGAAAACTAAATGGTGGGTTATGTTTTTACGGCCGTAGTTTATTTTCATGTACCTGATATCCCACAGCTGTGTCATCATCATTAGCTAACATATTTGCTTAAAAGTCTGCGGCTGGACAAGGGCTTTTCAAAGGCTACATAATAAGAGAAAATGACTCTATTTAGTAGTTATAAGTTAACCTAAAACGTTATTATCCTGTTTGAATTATAATAATCAGCCTATAGCTATATAGTGGGAATACTTTCCCACTGCTGGGACACAGGCCTCCTCTCTATGAGAGGGATCGGGCCGTTATTCACCACGTGTAGATGGCACATGTCTTAGAATCTTTGGTACTGAAACATGCCGGTTTCCTGACACTGTTTTCCTTCACCGTTTTTGAGAGTGATGATGATGATTTTGGGAGTGGGTGATGAAATAATTTTATTTACACCAAGTAACTTGCCTGCCTAGATTCAAGGCCACCACTGTGTCACCGTTGCTCCGTTTGAAGAACATCCTCAAATCGAGTAGTCAAAATTGTATTATTTTATTTTTATACAGGCATGAAATCAGACAGTAGCTTACGTGAATTTATTTTATCTTCAAGATATATTTTCAACCTAATCGCGTAATTCCCCAAAGTACACCTAAATATGATCACAATGCTCTATTAAGCCCCCGGCCTAGCTCATCCACGGATCAATCCTAATTCCTGAGTCCATTGACCTTTAGGCCTGAGCTGATCTCATGCAAATATCCCGAACGATCGATCGAGGTCCACTTATACATCGAACGTCATACCGAAATTATGTAGAACCACGTTTATTTTCAGCGTGCCTGTCAGAGTGGAGGCATTTTGAGTAGGAAACGTGGTATTGTGTCAACTATTAATTTTGTATTTTTTTGGGTAATCTTGTGGTACATCAAGTTTTAGAAAAAACTGTTACATAATTCACAGTCAGTGAAATAGGGTATTTTACAGTGTATGACAATAATAATTCTGTCTAGTCCGTAAATTATATTTTCGAAAAATATTAGACTCGTATTTTTTGCTTTAACAAAACAATAAAAAACGACAAAGATAAAATGCATCAAAGTTCAGGGGTGGGGGCACATTACGTCACTTTGTTGGCAAAAAGTGCCGCGCAGCGTGACGTCGACAAAAGAAAAAAAAATTTAGTTTTTTAGTAAACCACCTTATTTTTTCCAATCTCGTTGAACCTAATAATAATGACTTGAAATTATTTCAAGCCAAGAGTATAACAAAATGAGTGACTACTCCGTACAGGATGTTACGGAAATGTATAATAATATTTTAAATACTTCTTCTTCCCACAAACTGATATGAACAACTTTCTTAGAGTAAGTCATATGATAGACAGTACCGAAAAAAAATTGTACCTCCCATACTGATTTTGATCAGCTGAAAACAGTATCTAAAATAATTATAGCCACTATTTCGTTTACACCCTGTATAATGTTATGCATTGCATTTGTATTAATACAGCTACATAATTATGTTTTTGAAATTTAAATAAGTTAGGAGTATCAAGCGATTACCTAATCTGTATGTATAAAATTCAAAGTCCTGACTGACTGATATATCAACGCACAGCCTTAACCGCTGGTCCTAGAGACATGAAATTTGAAGGGTGTGTTCATTGTGAAGAATAGGTATCCACTAAGAAATGGTTTTTCGAAATTCAACCCCCTTAAGGGGGTGAAAAACGGTCGAAAGTTTATAACGGGGGAAGTATTGATTCCACGCGGGCGAAGCAGCTGGCAGAGGCTAGTATGTAATAAATTAGATCGTTGGGTTAGTACCCAAGTTTCCTACAAACACAAATCTGTTATTTTAAGGTATAGATAGCAACAGCACTCAGTAATGCTTGGAATTTTGTTCCTAAATACCTTGTCCTGGCCCAGCAACCAATATTGTTTATTTCGGTAAGGGCAAGGGTATGATTTTAATTAAGACCTTAGGTGATCACACTTCTAAATATATTCGTCTAAAATCTGTGACGTCGTCGCCTAACGCTATTTTTGTGTAAAAGTTTTTGTAGCCTCAAGTAGGCACTTATACAATACAGGATGCCTTTTGATGCATTGACAATCATTAGGAGGGGAAGTTACCTATCAATTTTTAACCGACTTCAAAAGGAGGAGGTTCTCAATTCGTCTATATTATTATTTTGTTGTTTTATAGGGTTCCGTAACCAAAGGGTAACAACGGGACCCTATTACTAAGACTCCGCTGTCCGTCTGTTTGTCAGCGGGCTGTATGTCACGATCCGTAATAGCTACACAGTTGAAATTTTCACAGAATGTGTATTTCTGTTGCCGCTTTAATGACAAATAATAAAAATAAATAAATATTTTTTTATTTTATTATTATTTGTTATAGCGGCTATAGAAATACAGGCTGTGTGAAAGTTTTAAATGTCTACTTATCTAATCATGAGACAGAGGCCAAAAAAAAACCCAAAAAAACACGTTTCTATAGAAACGTGTTTTTTTTTAAATATTTTTTTCAGTTTTTGGTACGGAACCCTTCGTGTGCGAGTTCAACTCGCACTTGGCTGGTTTTTTTTTTGTATGTTTGTTACGCGATTTTTGAGCCTGATGTGAATAGATTTTGATGATTTTTTTTTATGGTACGAGTATATCATACTTCAGAGGCTTTTTGAAAAAATCAACAAAAATAAAAAATATGTATACACATATGACATTTTGGTTTTCTATTACAGACTAAGTGAAAAAAGAACTCGGCAAAATGAGAAGATTAGGTAACAGATTTTTTAGCCCGACACAATAAATTACAATACAGTTCACATAGATGAGTACTTTCCCCCTGTGAAAGATTTCCAATGAGTTGAAACTAATCTTGTAGTCACGCTCCCCCTCCCTCCTTCCTCTTTCATACCATTCGATTTCCTGGTACACATAGAACCAAATACAGCGCACATTTTATAAGGTGTCGAGATTTATTGAAGGGTACGGGACGCAACGTGAAATATTCAAGGATCATGGTAGTCCCCACAGAGAACAGAACGCCGCGCCGGCAGTGACTAGAAACGCTTTGGCTAATAATATACGTGGTTGCGCTACACGTATTCGAGTGTAGACATGGCCATAGTCAGAGTTGTCAAAGGCCGTCAATTTCTATAAGGTGTCACTAAAATGGGTCATCATACTTTTAAGCGACGAATAAACATAGGAGTTGGAGGGTAATTAATCATTTTATTATTTGGCGCCAATTCAAAATTAGTTTAATGTATTATAACATTTGATAGTTTATGTAAATAAGCTCAAAACTCAATAAAAGGTTTATTTTTTTTTTTCTTTTATTACTTTTTCGTCGGTAATTTTTTTTGTTAAAAAGTTTTTAGATTCTGCTTCTATGGAAAAGCACAACTTTCTTCAAGAAAGTCATATACGTACAAGCTGTGAGGGACAAGATACTACAAACTTCGCGAAAAGGTTACACCTAATGCCACTAACAAAATTATAATCTCTGATCGGTTACAGAAATTTAACATTTTTGAGCACGCAATGTATTGTAAACAATGCGATCTCAACGTTCCACACTACCTACACACGCGCCGCTGAGCGCGCCGCGCTGCTGTAGTTTTGTAAGTATTACGCCGGCGATGTAACCTTACAAATGAACTCCAGCGAAATAGCTGTGCGTATTTTATTTACATTGCTGTTTTAGTGTAACTACTCGTAGCAATTTAATTACCTTTTTATTAAAACTTTATTTTATGGGTTGGATAGGAATAACGATTTTGGACAGTCTAAAGTAAAAAAAAAACTCCAAATAAAATGTAAAAATTTAGGAAAACGCCGACGAAAAATTCCAACGCTAGGAGGTCCAGAATCATGTACTGAATCACTGGTACACGTATGTGCGTTTATGTGCCTTACACGGTGTATATATACTTTTCTATTTATCCTACGCTGTCCCACTGCTGGGCAAAGGTCTCCCCAAAGTCTTTCCAAGAACTCTTTTTTCGTGCTTCCTCAAACCAGCCCTCACGGCGCCGTGGCGCCTTCCATTTTCAGGCAACCATTGCGTCGAGACTTTTGCCCAGCGATCGTCGTGCATGCGAGTGACGTGACCCGCCCAATCCCACTTGAGCCTAGCTGCCTTCCTGTCTACATCCAACTATGCCCGTTTGAAGTCATATTAAATTCCCAAAAATTAAAATTGAACTCTCCGTACAAAGTTATCATCGGCTAATCAAAATTAGTATGGGAGGGCCTTTTTTTGGAATCGACTATAACTTTCTTGAAGAAAGATGATTATTTTCGCTAGACCCTGTAGACAAACTATAGTCTGAGTTGTCAAGGGCTATCAAATTTTATAGGTAAACGGTGACACGCTGGGTTTGAACTTAGGCGCCACCGTCACGAGCGTGTGTCTTGCGGTGATGTTATCGTCCTGCCACTAGATTTTATAACAACTCTTTAAACGTGTCTCCACAAGGCAGTATTATCGCGGTGATTTGGCGAGTGACATTGACGAGCAAAACGTTTTCTTCGTGGCGATTCACTCGCTCGTCGAGGTGGCGCCTACTTCTTTTATTTTCTTTGTCATGACACTATCGTCAGAGTGCACATGATCATCACGTAGTAGCTTCTGAAGAGGCCTATGTGATTCGTCCCACGATCATTCGCCACTTCTCTCTGCGGCCCGACATCCGATTGCATTCGTGCAAGGGACCACCTACAGCAGACCTTCGTTCTATCTTAGAGGTGACCTTCCTCTCCCACTGGTGTCCTTCAACTTTCTCTGCACGACTAGGCACTTGATGGAGCAGGGGGGTTAGACAAAATACTTTTCTGTTAACGTTAACGCTAACGCTTCGTGCAAAATGTATGGCAACGACATTACTGGACGTGAGTCACGTGACAGTTCTCTGCGCAGGTAATGTCGTTGCCATACATTTTCCACGAAGCGTGAGCGTTAGCGCTATTATAAAAGTTATGGGGGGCAGCTATCACACCTGGAGACGTGTCCAAAGAATTTTAATATGGCGCCTTGCTAAAAGTTTTTACAATGCCGTCTCTAGATGAAGTCGCCGAAATGTCTCCGTGTTCTATGGTAGTCCCGTAAAAGAAGATTCTCGCCTGTAGATGATTTATTTCGAAGGCTCAGAAGTCACGGCTTTTGCCTAGAACTGTGTTCGAAACAATAAGGGTACGTATTTACTTTGAAGGCTGAAATATTGGGCTTGTTTTGGCAGGTTCTATGATTAAATTCAAGATTTGAATTGTTTGAAGGGTTCGTTGTTATTGTTTCTGTCGTTTTGTTGTTTTGTGGTCCTAGTAGTTTTCATGTGGAACGGAGAAGGTTAAATTAAATATACGTCCTTTTTTAACACGCTTTTATTAACTAGGTATCTCTATGTAATGGAATTTTTGAACGTGATTTTCACCCACTTCAAAACGTCGGATTGAATTGAAACTTCGCACACTTATCACGGACACAAATGCATGATTAGCTAAGTGACATCATTCTAAATCAAATTAATGGCGGTGTTCGACTTGCTCGTTGGGGAAAAATAAAAGTGGACTGTATGATAGATAGGTTTGGTGTATTACCGATTAAATTAAAAATATTGAAACTGTCCCGGACAAACGGAAACGTTTTGAGTGTCGTCCGTCGCAGTGGTTTCCAAGAAAGCAAGTGTTCGCCAGCTGGGCCGGCTCCCCACGCCGCACCTTCGCTAATTATTAAATCATATAAATTCGCTTCATTTGTAACTATGTAAACAAATCTTAAAAGTTAAATTTGACCTACTTTCCGGTTTCCGATTGAACTAAAATTTTGTGTGTTGTATGTTTAGTTTGGATGACAATGCATGGTTAGCTAAGTGACGTCAGTCTGAATCCAACATGGGCGACTCCCAAAGATGGCGGACTAGTTATTTTTTATGCATTCCATGATACGAATTTCAAATGAAAGGGTTTGCTGAGATGGATACGAAAAATAAAATGACGTCACTCTCAAGCGTCTTTTTTATCATATTAATAATTGGCCTACTATGAACGTATGGGAGAAAGTGATTAAAAAGAAAATATGAAAGGGACCTACTTGCTAATTCAGTTACAAACAATAAACTATTATGGAAAAATATTAAAACCCTAACTTACACAAATAATTCTAAAAACCAAAATTCAGAACTACTACATATGCGGCCAAGTCCAACTGAATCTGCTAATCTCATTAATGGTTATTTTGTAAACATTGGTAGAGAGCTAGCTCAGAAAATTCAACCTTCGGATGCTTAAACAACTATCGATCAGACTTGTCTCCAACTCAGGTTAATTCGTTTTTTCTACGCAATACTGATCCAGAGGAAGTGAGTGGGATCTTGATGAGCCTAAAATCTGACAGCTCACCTGGCTGGGACAATGTTTCCACTAGATTTTTGAAACACGTTAGTCAGGAAATTGTTCCTATTGGAACAATTCCTTGGCTGATCTTTGTTTCACAAGGGGTATCTTTCCTGCGCTACTTAAACAGTGTATTATTATTCCTGTTTACAAGGTTGGGGACAGAGACGATGTCAACAATTACAAACCTATATCCATTGTACCAGCTATTTTCAAAATGATTGAAAAGCTAATAAACAACAGGCTCACAAAATTTCTTAGCAAGTGCAACATCTTAAGTAGCTTACAATTTAGATTTAGGCAATTAGTTTCAACTGAGGATGCGGTCACTGCCCTTAGCTCTCTGGTGGCTGATAATCTGGATGATAGTAGCAAATGTTGAACCGTATTTCTGGACTTAAAAAAGATGTTTGACACCGTCTCTGTTCCTATTCTGATACACAAATTGGAAGCCATAGGTGTGCGAGGAATCCCGTTCAAACTTTTTATAGACTACCTCTCAAACAGGAAGCAAAGGGTGAAAGTGGGTGAATATGTTAGCAGTGATACAAATGTTACTTTTGGAGGTAAGCGTACTGGGCCCAACACTCTTCCTGCTCTACATCAAAGACCTCTGCAAACTTAAAATCAATAACGCAAAAGTGTTTGCTTTCCGGTGACACTGCAGTTGTCTTTACTGGAAATTCGTGGCAAGACGTCGCGAGTAATGCTGAAGCTTATATGACCCAAATAGCCAGATGTCTAAAAAATAACCTGCTCACACTTAATAAGGCTAAAACTAATTACACATGTTTCAGTATTTCACACCGTACACAACCAAGTACTGATTTTAACATTAGAGTACATACGTGTGACGACGTAAATAGATGTCTGTGTCCAACACTAGAAAAGGTATCACAAACCAAGTATCTTGAAGTAATTTTTGATCACAGACTATCTTGGTACCCCCATATTGAACAGGTCACAAACAGGATTAGAAAACTGAGTTGGATCTTCAAAACATTGAGGCATATTGTTCCTAAAAACTGTTTTTTTACTAACTTAAAACTTTGTGGGTACTGACCCAATAACACAATTTCTTCCAGACACCTAATCAACGAAATATATGTAGCTTTGGTACAGTCCTTCTTGGTATACAGCATTCCTATGTTGGGGGGCTAAGACTAAATTCATAAACCTTGAGCGGGGTTCGGGGGGGGGGGGGGGGTGTAAGAAAGTAACTTACTCTCGGTGCGAAAACTATATATTATCAAAACTATCCTAAAAAAAACACAAAACTCTTCCTTATGACCCTAACCTAATCTTAAAAAGACGAAAAGATGTAATAACGGAAATTCCTCACACTAAAACTAAGTTCGTCCGGATACAGTACAATAAACGTTCAGCTCAACTGTACAACAGAGTAAACAAAGAAATATACGTTTACAACAAGAAACATAAAGAGTGTAACACAATCATTACAAACTGGATAAAACCACTGACCTATAACGACACTGAGGCGCTGTTGCAAGAAAATAAAAAAGATAAAGCCATCACACAATATGCCCTCATCATTTTAACACGAATCACAACACACACAGATCACACATACACACAACGCACATTCAAGCAACACACATAACACCACACGAACATCACCTAACTTAGATAAGCTTTATTATTTATGATTTGGAAGACCGGGGTCTCCTAACACAGGCTTTCTTTTACCTAAAAGGAGGCTTCAATCACTAGTTTTAAGAATTATGTACTTGTAATAACGAATAAACTATTATTATTATTAAGTGATAGAGAAAAGATTGCGAGAGGAGAGTGAGATTACCCCGAACCAGTTTGGGTTTATGCCAGGTCGAGGGACAATGGACGCCACCTTCGCTCTCCGTCAATTGTGCAAGAAGTACAGACGTGTGCACAAGAACTTCCACATGATGTTCATTGATCTGGAGAAAGCGTATGATAGGGTACCTCGAGATGTGTTGTGGTGGGCCTTGAAAGAGAAAGATTTGCCTGGGAAGTATGTTGAGTTGATTCATGCTATGTACAGACAATCTAGTACCTACGTCCGGTCGGCTGCTGGCAACACCTATGAGTTCAGTGTGGCTGTAGGCTTACATCAAGGGTCGGCTTTAAGTCCTTACCTCTGCCTATTGATTATGGACATACGTCGGAAATACTGGAGGAGGCACCCTGGTGCATCTGTTTGCCGACGACATTGTTCTGGTCGGTGAAGATGGACCTGAGATCCAGAGCAGATTGGAGAAATGGCAACAGAAGCTGGAGAAAGTTGGCTTGAAAATCAGTTGAACCAAAACTGAATACATGTTCTGCGATTTCGGCGGTCTCTCCAGTTCTGAAGCTATAGTGCTAGATGGCGCGCTTTACCTAGTATGCTCTGATTTTCGGTGTTTCGGTTCACTCGTGCAAAGCGATGGCGAAATAGATCGGACTGTTAAGCACAGAACTAACACTGGATGGATGAAATGGCGGCAGGTCACCGGGACTATCTGTGACTCCCGCATTCCCCTTAAACTTAAGGGGAAGATTTATAAAACAATGGTCAGACCTGCTGTCTTGTATGGTTCAGAATGCCTGCTGTCTTGTATGGATGTGGATGGCTATAAGAGTAGGGGAAGGCCAAAGAAACAATGGTTGGACTGTGTGAAAGAGGATATGGGTAAAAAGAGGGTGACACAGAGATGACAATCGTCAACAACAACATCGGCAACATGTCTTTTTCTTCCATACTCCTCTATTAATCAACAGAGGAGTATGGAAGAAAAAGACATGTTGCGCCGACCCCAAATAAATTGGGATAAGGGTAGGAGAATGATGATGAATTGACCTGGAATGTCCCAGTTCTGGCTAAAGCCCTTTTCTCTGACACCCATTGCCTGATGATTTTTCAGTGGTCATTATACATGCGATTCTTGTAGGTTCTTTAAAATTATTTAAGAAAACCGGCCAAGAGCGAGTCGGACTCATGGGCAAAGGGCTCCGAACAAGTCATATGTTTTTTTAAACTACCTCTTCCTTATACATTTTTCTGTAATCTAAAAATGACGGCACAGTATGTAAAAACTACATTCTGTATTTTTTTCAAAATTTTACGGTTAGTGGTTTCGGAGATTAGGGGGAATGGTCATTTTTCATCTATTTTCCTAATAACTTTAAAACTATATGTTTGGTCCGAGTGCATTTCTGAACGCAACTATGAGAGGTGACAGCTGTCACTTATGAGTTTCTTTCCGGTCATCGGTCACTTGTTGGTTTCGACCGTAGTGAAAAAACGTGTTGAAATAATGTAGATTTTGGGCTTGGGAGTTTGATTCAAATCTAGCTAACTATATTTTTTATAAATTTATTTATTTAGGGTACACGTTTCGGCGCGTAGTGTTCCACGCGCGCCTCAAAGAGTTGTCAGCAAAGGACGGGGCCTGCCACGGCCAATGCCTGCCCGGGGGTTGAGGATAAATTCGAAAGAGTTACCTCGCCCCCGGGCGCGTAGGGCAGGGAGGAACAGGGGTGGGTTTTAGTCAGTAAGAGTCTGACACGCCCTTCCGCTCCACCCTAGAGCGGAAGAAGTCATAAGATGGAAGTCATATGATCCCACTCCCCAAAAAAAAAAAAAAAAAAGGGTGCACGTTTGTGTTTAGGTCACTGATGTTCATGTGTGTACCAAATTTTAACTATCGGTCTAACAGCTTCGGAGAAAATTGGCTGTGACAGGGTTCTGTTTTTTCATATAGACTTTCGGAACCCTAAAAAAGATTATTATTTTATCTCACTGTCTAAATTTGGCTGTTGATAGTATCAAAACTAGATTTCAAATTTACTTTTGAGTTCTATTGCTTATGTGGGTATGTATTACGTATTTATGCTAGCTGCTTTATGTATAATTAGTCTGTCTACAGATATGTTATTCGCTGAATTTTGGAGAAGAGCTGACCTTTCGTTTATTTTGAAAGCAACAGAATGGAGCTTGTCTCTAGCCACGTAATTAGAATGCAGAATTTATGAATTTAAATGAAAAATTGTCTAGGCTCTACAAAATTTTAACACAAGTTCCATTTAAATGAAAACGCTTAATTAATTTATCCGTCTTTGACTACCTAAATTTGCTGAATCATAATAGCAAATACAAAGTGGCGTTCCGTCAGCGATAGCGGTTTTATAGGGCATCAAATGTATGGGATTTATATACCCTAATGCACCACTGAAATCTCACGTGGCCAGTTTCGGGCAAAAAAACTGGTTTTGGCTGGAGTTTCGGTAAATGAATATTTAGCTCGACCTTAACTAGCGATTTTGAGTTGAAGTTGTGATAGAGACCTATAAACCGACTGTCTCGTTCGCCTATGTCTAATCATCATTTTATTACTTAATTCAATTCAACTCAATTCATTTATTTATTCAGGTAATTTACAACCTATTGCCATAACATCAAATCATAAAAATAATCTTCGAGTTAATTGAAATTGTAAATTACATTAAAATCACATTAAATAAAATCAAATTAAATGTCAGTAAATACAATAAAATAAAAAAAGAACTGTAGGAGAGTTGATCAATGTCGACACAGATGCGAAGAGAACTCGATGATGACTTGAGTGAGACGTTTATTTTTGCAGCAGGATTTTATACAGTGTTTACTTAAACAATGATTAACTTTATAATAAAATAGGCGAAGTTCCACACAGCCAAGCCCGCTCGGACGAGGGCTGGGAACGTAGTCTTCTAACCCAAAAAAATACAAGGGCTCGGCTACTTTACCAAACCATCAGGGGTGTTCTACGTGACCTTTCCAAGTAGAACGAGATCCGTGGATGCACCTTGCTGACAGCAGGCGAAATAGCTTGATTAGACTTACAATTTCCTTAGTGGGTCATTAAGCTACGGAGAATCTTAACACCGCGATTCAGCAGCAAGACGTTATTGCACAGCTCCATCTAGCGTCGAGGAGCTATAATTAATCTGTCATGGGTCACTAATTCGCGAAACCTCTTAACACCGCGTTTCAGGATCGTGACGTATCAGTACAGCGCCATCTCGTAGCGTCCGGCGGGACTATTACAATATAGATGATCTAAGGATATACTAAGTACTTGACAGGGTGCATTCATAATTTATTAACACTAAGTACGTGTGTTACAGAACAAAATTATAAAATAAAATATTATATTTAATATTTTAAGTGAGTTGGGGCTGCGTTTTCAATAGTCTGAAGTTTATTTTTAATTAATTTTTGTCAGTTTTTTGTTTCCACGTGAGTTTCGGTTTCGGTTAAAACCATTGTTCGGTTGGACACTAGTCACGTGGTCAATCCCTAACCTTTTTTTATTTTATTGCAATCCCTATCGCTGATAGAGTGTTACTTTGTCTTATCAAATGTCCTGTGCTAAATATGTAAGTAGTGCTTTTACAAAATTACTAACAATATCCTGTCAACAAAACTTATTCCACAAAACTCAAAACACCGTGAAAAATAAAAATCGATTCATATCTAATAATAAAGTGTTGCTGTGTCAATAATTCACGAAGTTGGAGACATTTTCAGGAACATTATGAGTCGAGGCACGTAAAGTACGGAGCAAGTCTCACGGCCTATCGGTGCTGTTAGCTTTAACTTGAAGTCCGCTGAGGCAATGGTGCGGAACGGAAAATATTTTTAGAAGAATTTTAAGGGCGTTTGCGATACCTCATTTTTAAAGGACTTGACAGTAGCTATTGCAATGCGTTAGATGAAAGTAAGGATTTTAGGAATTGTATTTACATAAATAAATGTAATTTATTAATTTCATTGACAAAATAATATTCTACCATTGTAAGAGACTGGTGCCTAAAGTAGGTTTATGAACAACAGCTGTGTTACATGTCACCAGGCAAACCACACAGCAAAAAATTAGTTAATAATTAATTTAATCCGTCAGTTACAACTAAAAACCAATTGTTCAGTTACCGATCATACGCGCGGTCCCTGACGGGTTAAAAATCAACTTGTTTCACGCACGTTCTTCGATAAATTATTATCTACAAAGATTCGCGACGCTGTCTAATATTTAGTTATACTCATTGTTTGCTGCACCGGTCGACGTCATGACGTCGACGCCGGCTGTCGCTGAAAACCAGCGCTGGGGCTCTGTCTTGTATAGTCATAGCACTTAAGCTGAGCGGTGGCCATTTTGCGTGGATGTGACGCATATTTTCCCCCAGCTTTTCTTTTTTATTTGTTGTGTTTCTCTGTTTTTTGCGTCATGTTTACCGTAAATAAACGTATTTTCTTTCTTTTCTTATTAATAAAACTTTAAAACAAAAATAAAAAATGGAGAAATGAGGGTCATTTGAAATACGTTATTTGTTGTGTCCTATATGGGCCATGTATGTGGATATTGAAGCGTATGAGAGCGAGTAAGCAGTGAAGATCAGCCCTGATAGGAAAGGAAAGAAGTAAGTTTATATATGAACTGTCAAAAGATTCTCGAGCAGTGGTGGCCCACTGGTATTGGCCGCGACTTACAAGTTGTAGGTCGTGAGTTCAAACCCAGGCAGGCGCTTTACTTTGTATAAATTATTTCATCACCACTGCTCTCAAAACGGTGAAGGAAAACATCGTGAGGAAACCGGCATGTCCTAGAACCAAAAATTCGAAGACATGTGACGTCCACCAAACCGCATTGGGTCCGCGTGGTGGATTACGGCCAGCAGTGTGACATTAAAAGGCTGATGATGAAAAGATTCTCAGTTTTTTGATAGTCAAGGATTTTGAGGAATGTTTTAACTGTTTTGTTGCAATTTGCTTTAGTGTTAGGATACATAATTCGATTTAATTTGTTTAATGCTATCAAAAGGCAACATTGCATATATCATTCCTATTCTACACTGAGAGCTTAGATAAAGTGACATTCTAACAGAGGTGATGTCTACCAACCAATACTTTGTCATTCAAATAAATTAACATTAAACCGACGAAAAAGAACTAAAAAGCGAAAAATGTATATAAATCTTTGAAGTTTTTAGTATTGAGCTTATTTACATAAATAATCTACAACTATTTATTTACTAATTACTGTCCTTTTGATTTGGTTATACTATTGCCGTGAATTGTTTTACATATTATCCAAAGTATATATATGTGTATCCAATATATGTGTAGGTTTATTTGATACCTTAGTATAGGACATCTTGTATTCTTTTTTTCTGTTTCTTACACACTTTTGTCTACATTTCTTTCTCACTTCTCCTATCGCAGGTCTGCTGGTAGAAATTTCTTAAGAAATAAGCAGTTCCTTTGTACTATATTTATAATTATGTTTATTGTTACTGTGTCTCTGTGTGTACATAAATGATTAAATAAATAAATAAGTAACCATTTAGCTGGCATGGTGGGGTGACACTTGACTCTAAAAATTAGCAATTTAAAGCTTAATTTTACGCAAACGGATCCCTGAATCGAAAAAATATTTTACGGACCCGTAATATTTTTGAATGCCCTATCCAACGACACCCTATACCATTGGATAGACAAGAAAAAAAACATCCCCACTTTACTTGTACAGGAGGTACCCTAATTTTTTTTCTTGATTTTATTTTACCACTTCAACGGCGTGATTAATATGTATCCATGTTTTCTAGTACTAAGAGTCTCGCTGCATCTATGCTGCGGACGGACAGACGGACAGACGGACATGGCGAAACCATAACGGTTCTTTGTTGACTACGCAACCCTAAAAAAGCAGTGTGACATTTTGACGGTCCATCCCACACACTGTTTGTTTTCCATAATCATTATCGTTTTTAGAATGTTACCATGTCTATACCATGTGTGCTTCTATCCACTGCAAAGCGTTCTATTGTACTCCGATATATTATTTGCATTAATAATGCCCATATTATTCCCCATAAAGCAGACTAACGATTTAAACAATTTAGCTGAATTTCACCAATATTGTGGAATATTGAATCTTGAACGCGGTGTTGTTGAAAGGTTAGATGTGCTCATTGCGTTCTGTTTTTACTTATTACCGACTTCATAAAGGAGGAGGTTCTCAATTCGTCGGAACCTTTTTATTATTATTTTATTTGATGTATGTTTCCCGATTACACGAAGATGGCTGGACCAATTTTGATTTATTTTTTGTGTTTGAAGGGTATGCTTCCCAGGTGGTCCCATATAAATTTTTTCGAAGTTGCTTCAGTGCTTTTTGAAAAACTGAAGAAAACGAAAAATATGTATATATAGATGACGTTTTGGTTTCCTCCAATTACGAGTATATTTAAATTCCATGTTCGATGTTATTGGGATTTTTAGTTCTGGGGTATAACAACTAAAAAGTGAAAAATAAAAAACTTTTTTACAAAAAAAAAACAACCGACTTCCAAAAAAAAAAACACTAAAAATTTAAAAATAACTTTAATTTTGGAAGTCGGTGTCAAATAACCTAGAAATAAATTACAAACACCAACTTCCGAAATTAAGTTAGGTATTTTAAAATTTTTAGTTTATTTTGTTTTTGCAAGTCGGTTGTTTTATTCGTTAATTTCGCTCTTAATTATATCACCACATATTATAAAACAAAGTCGCCCGCCACGTCTGTTAGCGATAAACTCAAAAATAACACACAACAGTTAGCTTGGACCCTACTTCCGGTGAGCTATTGTTTTTTATATTTTAAAATTATTTTATATTTCCATACGCATCAGTAATATGTATTTATAATAAAATAAATTGGAACAATTATAATAGCGGCGCAGATCCAATTTCAAGATTAAGTAACGCTTTACGAGGTCAGTCCATGGATGAGTGAGTGATCATTCAAAACACACCGATACTCTTTAGTGCCTTCAAAATACGCTGAGCTATTGGCACCGGCTGACATTTGTGTTGCGCTTCTATCATATTAAAATCTGACACAAGTCTTGCCAAGGGTGATGAGCTATCGTATTACTTAGTTGTGGAGATCAGATAGGCTGTCTTTACATGTAAAATACTGGTAGTCAGCTGCATCCGGTTGGGCTAAGCTAACTATCTTGGAGTCATCCAAGATAGTTGGAAAAAAGCGTACCTAATCAGTTCAGTTTCTTTTATATTTCTTTTGTTCTGCTGTTACATTTATGTAATGCAAACTCAAAAATATGTGTTCTTATAAAGCCAAAATTTCAGTTTACCAATTTTTCCCAATCATGCTTGACCTACTCACACTGCGAATACAGATTAATCTGCTAAAATTCCTTGTAAAGCTGCTTTCAAAAATTTTACAATAACTCTCCAATGGCTGGAAATATCGGAAAAGGAACAGAATTATTCCGCTGTTATGTTTGTGTATGGCAAACTCAAACATATGTGTTCTTATAAAGCCAAAATTTCATTTTACCAATTTTTCCCAATCATGCTTGATCTACTCACACTGCGAATAAAGCTTAACCTGCTAAAATCCATTGTAAAGCTGCTTTTAAAATTTTTACAATAACTCTCCAATGGCTGGAAATATCGGAAAACGAACAGAATCATTCCGAGTGTAATAATCCTAGATTTTAAGTGTTGTAAGCCCTTATGCTTTGTTCCACTGTTTGCCTGAATCGAAAATATTTTTAAAAGTATTTTTATTTTTCAAACTTTTAATTCAACAAACTTTTAGGCAGTTAATGCTTTTAATATTAAGTAAATAAACATTAAGATGAGAGAAATTAATGTGATAGTGGTCAAACGCGTGCCTATCAACAATAAAAAAAAAAGTGATAGTGAGTACTTTGAAGAAAAACCATTTTTTTAGGCAGCAATAAAAAAGACTTTAGATGCAAGTTTAACTATTTTATGGTACGTCAAAACCGAATTTATTTTTTGTGGAGCAAAATTTTCGAACATGATTTTGACAAAGGCTTTTCATGTTGCAAAATGTTTCTCCACAAAAAGTAATTTCAGTGTGGACGCACCATTAGTAAAACGACTATGGTACCGCAGTGAACTAATATTTTGATACAGCATAATATTTTTGTAAATTTAACTCATTCCGTCTGATACTAGAGAAGATTCCATTATGTTTTCCGTTTATAAATACTGTTAACGAAACATATAACCTGCATTTTAATGACATAAAGTTAATAGTTTCGAACAGATTGTCTATCAAAAAAACACGGGAAGCAAAAGGGACGTCGAAGTAACTTAGCACTCAGTATTGTTTTCTACTTAAAAAGCTTTCGGGGATTACTTAAAAAGTTAAAGAAAGAAATTGAGTTGAATTAATTATTAATGCTTTGTTATGGGTTCCCCTTGTTTGTTTTTATCTACTTAGCAGCTTCTGTTTTTTTCTCTAGAGGATTTATTCTAGACTTAGAAATTAGGTTGATCATTATTAATTGTTTATTACTATGAGCCTGTGCCGTTCCACTGCAGGGCAAAGGCCTCCTTTCCCACCTTCCACTTTCTTCGGTCTTCTGCAATTTTGGGCCAGTCCTTTGAGAAGGGATCCAACTCATCCCACCATATCTTTCTGGGCCTGCTGCGTTGTCTTTTCTTTGCGTTCGGGATCCACTGTGTGGTAATCTTTGTCCATTGCTCCTCTGGCTTGCGGCAGATGTGATCAGCTCAGTTCCACTTTTACCTCGCAGCTGTGTGGCCAACGTCCGTATTTGTGTTTTGGAACGAAGTGTTCAGTTTCTTACTCGGTCTGTGAGTTTACTTCGTTCCATAGCGCGTTGGTAGACTACAAGTGCAGACTTTTGACGATTGGTAAGAGACCATGTTTGTGCCTCATAGCCTATGGGACGCCAACTATAGGTTATAGGTGAGGGTGGGAAGAATGCACATGCCCATGAGCTTTCGTTTTAGTCAAAGAGGGAGAGTCCCTTCATTAATTGCTTCATCGACTAATAGTTCTTTTAGGCATTTTTGGTCTTATCTCGCCAGAAAGCAGACTATTTGGTCGAGATAATTAATGTATTCGTGGACATATTTAATCCTCACACCCCCAATTTCTATGCAGTGCTCGATGTTGTTCATCATCAGTTTTGTCTTGGTCATATTCATCGAAAGTCCAACCCAGAGACTGGCATTGCTCAGTTGCTCGAGCATGAGAAGTACCTATACGAAAAGAAGTAAACAAAAGAGCATCAGGAATTACAACACGGAACTTTCTCATGCTGCTCTTACAAATAACCGCTGCCTCAGATCAGCCATGCGCAGTATCAAAGTAAGCAAATCAACAATAACACACATAAGGGACAGTTACGATGTGAGACAAGGTGATAAGACTAAAATAAATCAAATATGCATACATTTTTATAAATCCTTATACTCCGACAATAATGCTCCCCAACTCATTTTTGTGGCAACACTTGGCTATGTCCAGCAGTGGACGTCTTTTGGCTGAAATGGTTATGATGATGAACTCCTAGCCGATACCTACATAGTCATGCCCTGACGACATACCAATAATAAATGGTTATGAAGTCCACCGAGCTCTTAGCGGCATGAAATGCACTTTCCCAGTAATTTTTGTCACTCAAATATAATTTTTTTTCACAAGAAAAAAGATAAATCAGATATCAGGAATTATCTCATAATTTTTATATTTTATTAAAACTTTAGTAAACTGCATACCTGACACGCTGGAGCTCTACTAACTTTCCGAACAGCCTGGATTTTGTCGCGGCCTTTCGACTGCCCATCTACAATCTTATCAAGTGATTGAAAAACACCAAGAGTTTAATCTGCCCCTATATCTCGCATTCCTGGACTACTCAAAGGCTTTCGATAGTCTAGCCCACGACAAAAAACATAAGATACAACCCACATAAAATATGTACATCTGATACAAAAAAAATTACCTCAATAGCACAGCAGCCAGACGCACCTTTAGCACTGGTTGAACTTAAGACGAATATATAAATGAATCGCTGAAATGTATGTACGCGCATAACTTCCGAATGACTGTACCAAATTGGATAGTTTTTTTTAGTTTGATTTTTTTTTGTTGTGTTTGTTAGGACAAGGTTTGTATGAAAGAAAATTTTGGGAAATCAAATAAACAAAATTGCACCCGTGCGAAGTCGGGGCCGGTCACTAGTTTTCAATAAAATCAACACTATTACTACTATTTATCATTGAAAGAATATTTGCAACATTTGGGCAGTTGTCACAACAAACGCAGCAACAAATCTATATTTCATGCTATTGAAAGAATTACAAAATTCATTTCTTTTTTTTCTTATGGTTTGGCAAATGCGTAAACAGAATTAACATATTATGCTTTAAATAAGTTACAGATTCCCTTGAAAAACATCACTGTCATATACAGTATTGTATACAAACTTCACCATGACATGGTAAATCATCACTACATTATTACTACATAATTATTATAAAACAAAGTCCCCTTATGCCGTGTTTGTACGCGAAAAACTCAAAAACTACTGAACGGATTTTCATGCGGTTTTTACCTATAGACAGAGTGATTCATGATGAAGATCTTTTTTATTTTATTTTTTGGTGGGAAATCATCCAATGATATCTCCGGCTCTGGGTGGAGCGGGAGGGTGTGTTGTGTGTATAATTTATAATGGGGGGAAGCACTAATTCCACGCGGGTGAAGCCGCTGGCAGAAGCTAGTTTTAAAACAAAGTCCCTCACCGCGTCTGTCTGTTTGCGATAAACTCAAAAACTACTGAACGGATTTTTATGCGGTTTTTACCTATAGACAGAGTGATTCATGAGGAAAGTTTAAATGTATAATTGGTACCCGTGCAAGCTGGGGTGGGTCGTTAATACATCGCCCACCTAAAAATAAATAGTGTCGCAGCCAAGTTCAAGATTCTAGGAAAAGAACCCAAAAGGTTATTTTCTAATAACCTTGAACTTATAAAGCTGTCATGATTATCAGAATCAAAACTAAGCTTGAACTTATGAGCTACCTTTAACAAATTCAGTCCATTTACAAATTATATTGTAGTCTAATCTCACTTTGATATGCCCACCAGAAAAACCGCCCTTTATGTAACCTTCATTTCATACCAGGTAAAAAACAAAAAGAAAGTATCTTAAAATAAATAGTGACGCAACACTTTTAATCATAAAAGAATAGACAACGTCGTCACTGATTGTCACAGCTTTCATTACAGTTGGTGTTACAAAAGAAAATACTCATAAAATGAAACAGTAATTATATAAACTCTACAAAAAAATATTTTTTACTAAGTCCACATTTACTTTGAACGGTGTCCCCTTGTTTCGCAGACAGAAATTTCATAGAATTTCGTTTCCCAGAAAAGGTTATATAATATTTGGTTATTGTATTTTTATTTCGAATATTATTGTCTCAACTACTATTTACTTGAATGAAACATATTTTACAGAAACACAATTCAACGAATTTTATAATTACATTTTTTTGTTTACCGAACTTATCAAACTGTAGATTTTTTTTTCAACAAAAATGTAAAAATGTAAATATAGTCCTAATAAGTCAATATGCTCTGCTACAAAAGTTAGTGACAGAAACGAATCGCTGCAAAACCGACTCCACGTAGTCTTGTCTGCCCTACCGCTAGAGTGTATTTTAGGCCCGGGTAGACACGGTGGGATAAAGCGGCCTGCGAGCTGAGGAGCAGGTGGTTTTAACGCTCGACGCAGCGTCTGAGGCTGGCTGGCAAAGTCGGCCAACAAGCCGAGGCTGTGGTGGTGAGCGTCAATACCATTTTGCATGCTTGCTTGCACGCTGGATGTTGCATGCTCGCTTATACGCTGCATGCTTGCTTGCATGCTGCATGTTTACTTGGATGCCGCATGCTTGCTGCATGCATGGTGTATCACTCATTTTAATAAAAATAAAAAACAACACAGTTAGTATGTGCATGAAGTCACTATTAGTGAGAATAACAAGATTGTTTTCCTGCTTGACAAGAATTTACCCGCACTATTTTTGTGAACGCGGTGTTGTAATTTTATAGAAGGTTATTCATTAACTGACTTCGAAAAAGATTCTATGTCCGACTGAGTTTTTTTTTTGTTTTTTATGTATGCCCTTATTTTTTTTTTATCCGAAAGAATTTTATCCAAATTATTTCAGCGCTTTTTGAAAAACTAAACAATAACGAAAAATATGTATACATAAATGACGTTTTGGTTTCCTCCAATTACGTGATTTAAATTTCTTCAATGTGAGAATTCTGCGTAGGTATTGATTATTCTATGAAATGATAATATGAGAATTTTTTATGTCAAACGAAATTCTTTAAAACTATTAGCTATAAAAAACCGCTTTGAACAGATCATAAAAACTAATGCTATAATTTTCACAATCAAATTAAAAACTTAGTTTGAGCTCATACCTTAAAAACAACAATTCACAAAACCTATCACGTCATGAAAAATTAATTCAGCCATTCGAAAAATCCTCTCCAAGTACTTAGTTTCCTACTTTTATTTACTAACCAAAAGTAAAAATAAATAGTGACGCAACACTTTTAATTATAAAGGAGTAGACAGCGTCGTTACCGATTGTCACAGCTTTCATTACAGTTAGTGTTACAAAAGAAAATACTCGGCGCGGGCGGCCTGTTTTAAGTAGCAGGGTAAACGGCCCTGTTCGCTATGCTCTGATTTGAGTGGCGGATTTTGCGCTGTTTTGTTTCACGTATACTGGCTCCGTTATTTTTTTAGTGAATACAATTTTATGTAGTTTGTAGTTTGCTATGAATTTTGTTGAAGGATTTTTGTTTCAAGCACTTGTATTGTAAAAGGTTTTTAGTTTCTAATGTAGCTAGTTTTTACGAATGAACTGTGTGCTTACAACAACGATATTTTTTTCTTGGTTTCTTTTGCCAAATTCAAAATATCCTACTAATATTATAAATGCGCAAGTTTTATGTTTGTGTTTCAATCACGCAAATAGGGCTGAAGGGATTTAAATGAAATTTTGCATACAGATAGATTATTACCTGGACTAAAACATAGGCTACTTTTTACCATGCGGGCGATTTATCCAGCTAGTTGATTTATTTTTCGATTGTCATTATTTGGACCGCTAAAACACTCGAAGTGGTGACGGTGCCCATTTATGGGGGCTGTATTTACGTAGAACTTTGAGTCCGAAAAGTGCTGACTCTCAGCCTAGTTTGAATAAATAACTTTTTGGTTGTGATTAGTCGTGCTACATTTAAGAAAAACACACTTCCCGTAATTCTCTACTCAATCACTATTTAAGTCACACTCAAAACATATTATAATTCCATAATTCAAGATATATAGTTTGATCTTACGCCAAACGGACACACATGAAGATAGCCCACATACACTTAAACATTATGTTGCGACTAACATATGTCTGGCAGGGAATCAAATTGGAAACATTAACTTGGTGACGGTACAGTCACGTACAATCGAGCATACAGTTGTTTTATGGCGTTCATTACACGCTCATCATCATCATCGTCTCCTCTCTGTGAGGGCCCAATGCGGGTTGGTGGATGTCAAATTTCTTCGAATTTTTGGTTTTAGGACATACCGGTTTCCTCACGATGTTTTTCTTCACCGTTTTGAGAGCAATGGTGATGAAATAATTTTCACAAAGTAAAGCGACTGTCTTTTTTTTTGTGGGGTGGGAAGTCTTCCAATGATTTCTACCGCTCTGGGTGGTGCGAGAGGGCGAGTCAGACTCTTACTGATTAAAACCCACCCCTGGTCCTTCCTTTCCTGAGAGCCCTGGAGTGCGGTAACAAAATTTTCAGAATTTATCCGCTAGGCATGCAGGCACCAGCCACGATGGGCCCCGTCAGTGGTGGCTGATACTCATCTCTTTGAGGCGCGCCTGGAACATTTCGCGACGTCGACTCATGGGCCTGGTGCTGATCGGACGGCGAGCTACCCAGTGCTCGCCGTCCGCATGCCCGTGCCTGAGTTTGAACTCACGACCTGCAACTTGTAAGCCGCGGCCGTTACCACTGGGCCACCACTGCTCATGCAAGCGTAAATCGAATCCAAAAGATATGACTGATCGTTGAATGATGCAAAAATAAAAGCTTGGAGATTTCTTCATACAACCATCAGTAATTGCATTAGACGATCAGTTATCCGTTAGTGGTAAAAACCGGACAAGTACGTGGCGGACTACGCACATTTAGTGTCCCGTACCAAATGAGGGAACTCCAAAGAAAAATTCTGATTTATCAATATCTTGGTGTTTGTTAGCAAAATATACGTAATAATATTTTCAAGTTCAAAATATTGTGACAGATGACGGACAGACGGACACGTGAGTACAGCAATACTAGTTAGTGATTATTATCCTGATATAGTGAGTGGAGCACGAGGAATTTTCCTTAATTCATTTTTATGTCTACTATGACTATGAGGTGGAAGTTTCTTAAAAAAATATATATTGAATATTAATAGGCCTGTTAATTTGACAGTTATAAAATGGAATTCCATTAATTATTATAGTTGTAACACCCTAAAACTTTCTGCCTAAACTTTGGAGAAAATCGCTTTTGAATTTCGCATTTATGCTCATGACTGTACATGCTTGCGTTTGTAGAATATGCTTTATTGTTGTAGAACTTGTGATTGAGGGTTGGGAGTTACGTTGTGTTTGGATAGGTGTCGTGTTATCTGAGGGAGTTTGGTTGTAACCTCGTGTCTTAGTCATCTGATATCTTAAGACTTATTTGTGTAGTATCTACATTTACACAATACGGAAAAGTCAGATTGAGGTATTATACAGAGTGTCCATAGAAGTATGGATCAAATCGAATTAGGGGCATGGGCAAGGTCATTTCCAAACGTTTTTTACACTGGGAATGTCCCCACCTGGATCTGGAATGGAGTACCTACTCACATTACTGTTTCTTTAGGGTTCCGTAGTCCTGTCAAGGACAAGGAAGGTTTATAGTCTCGGTCTGTCCGTCTGCCCGTCCGAGGCATAGCTTAGAGACTGTAAGTACAAAAAAACTGCAACTTTGCATTGATATATAACTATTATATTAATTACGCCAAGAAAACTAAACAATAAAATATTGAAAAAGATTTTTCGGATACCTATTTTTTTTTCATTCCTATACTATAGTGTGGGGTATCGCTGAAGAGGTCTTTAAAAATTATTGTGCGGTTGTGGGAATTATTTTGCGGGTAAGTGATTTGTTTGCGAAATATTAAACTTTAAAGTGATATTTTTTGTTCAAGTCGAGCGTCCGCCCTCGCCCTCCCACTGAAAGGTGAACTGTAAGCTTGAAAAATCTGAAAAAAATCGTAATGATAGAATGTTTGATGAAATTTGAAGGAAAACTATCACAGCTGATTGAGCTTTGTTAGTTTAAGAGAAATAGTTGCCCAACTTATAACATGTAGCTACTTGGAAATTTTTGTAAAAAACACAAAACCCTTAGAATAAAAATACTAAGGTGGAGTAGTTACTCATTTAATATTTAAAATGGGTAGTAAACATGTTAAATTTTGGAAAAATAAATTTTATTTTTTTCCATTTTATTTAAACGTTAAACCGTGAACTCAATTAATATTATGTTCTCAATTAATTAATGTAATAAATTGGGATAAGGGCAGGAGAATGATGAATTAATTAATGTAATAAACATAAAGTCCCCTTTGAAGTCCACATCTTATAAAGGGCGACTACGGACTACGGACTACTAACCCTACACTCCGCGTGGCCCGACACGCACCTGGCTGGTTTTTTCTGTTTTTTTTTTGGTTAATTTAAAGAATCTCCGGTTCCTATCAATTTACCCTCCATAGCTTTTTCATCAGAGTTTATGTTAATTTTTCGCCGATATCTGAAAATAAGATAATTTAATTACTTCATTGTGCATAGTGTCTTTAATTTTAGTTCAATCCAATATTTGATGCCACCACCTGCATTAAACTAGACTACCTACTTGAAGAGTAACTTTTTTGTCAGTCGGGTTGTTTGGCAGAAGATACTTGCCAAATAAATAAAAAAAATCTGCCTAGCCTTTTCCCAACTATCTTGGTGTCGGCTTCCAGTCTTGGCGACTTTTTTATTGGAAAAAGCCCGCCACACTATTTCCAAACCACTGTAACTTCTGTAAGCCAGAATCAACAGTGGCGACCACCAGAAAAAACGCTGAGGCAATGAAGCTCGACGAGTCCCAGAGAAACGATTAAACTGTCTTGGATCCCGCAAAGAAATTAAACAGAAAAGACAGCAGAGGAGTAAGAAAAATATAATTTCCCCTTACCGCAGTTACCGCTCCCCTGGGCACTCAGGCAGGGAAGGAACAGGGGTGGGTTTTAGTCAGTAAGAGTCTGACACGTCCTCCAGCTCCACTCAGAGCGGGAAATGTTATTGGATGATTTCCTACCCACAAAAAAAAGGCCAAGACTTAAGGTTACGTTTCAACATAAGTTGATAGGTTTTATGCGGTGCGAAGGTAAGACGGTTCCGATCATCCCTCTGAGATATTAAACGAAGGGAAGTCTCAACCACACTCTCAAGGCCAGCCCGAGTACTTGACTGAATGATCAACAGCCCATCGTCCATTCATAGAGCGACTGCCTATCTGACCTCCACAACCCAGTCACTGGGTAATACGATACCCCTTGGTAAGACTGATTGTCAGACTTTCGGGCTTCTGCCGAACTGTCAAAAACCGTGATTGACAGCCGGGAACAACAGCTTAACGTGCTTTCCGAGGCACGCAGGATACTTGCCAAATAATTTACCGAATTTCTAAACAGCACCAATTGCCTTTACCCCAAAAAAGTACGGCTCTTCCATATGTCGTGAGTAGATACTAATTTAAACATTGCTTCCCAAGAGTGGCACAAAAAGTACCGCCCGACGGAGCCACACGAATACCGAGCATTTCTCCTTTAATTTGAAGAACTGCTACTTATTTTCACTTACTTTCTCTCTGACAACGTGAGCTGAAATTGAAATAGTTTCAATCAACATCTCTTGTAGCAATCAAATGTCGTCGTTGTTAATAAATAACCCCTGAGGATATTGTTTAAGATATTTTTTTATGCCTGGAGCGTTTTGCTCTATTGAATTTTCTAATATAATTTCAGATCAATACCTGAACTACAACTTGAAACTAAAATTTTAAAAAATGTCCATTAAAATTTTCTCAAAAAACAAAATAAAGCAAAAACAACAGCCATTCTTTGTGCCATCCACCTTACATTAACGAACTCTTTGACACAAGATGCAAGCAGAGTGGCTACTAATTAAACAACGTAGACATCGAACGTCTCACAGCTACTAATGAAGCTTGATGACTTTGATTATTTCTAAGAAATTGCGCACTCTGCTTTACACAATTAACACAGAGTACAAAAGTTAGGCGCCATCCATACAAGGGGCGAACACGCTCGCACACATACGAGTATACATGCTTCACGTATAGTCGGTGTAGGGAATTCGTGACTATTTTGTTATGGTGCAACAACACTGAAGTTTTTTTTGTGGAACAAAATTTTGCAACATTATGAACATTCGGTTGTCATAATCATGTGACAAAATGTTCCTCTACAAAAATTAACTTCGGTGTGGATGCACCATTATGAAGTTTGACACTACCGAGTGTGTTTTCTCGTGTTCTATGGAGCTGACAAGAGCAGCGGTGGCTCAGTGGTAACGGCGGCGACTTACAAGTTGAAGGTTATGACTTCAAACGCAGGCAGGCGCTTTACTTTGTGTAAATTATTTTATCACCATTGCTACCATTGCAAAATGGTGAAGGAAAACTTCGTGAAGAAAACGGCATGTTCAAGAACCAAAAATTCGAAAACATGTGACATTCACCAAGCAGTATTGGCCCTGCGTGGTGGCCCACACCCTCTTACAGAGAGGAGGCCTGTGCCCCAGCAGTGGGGACATTATGATGATGATGATAGAGCTGAGCTTCTGCACCTTAATATTTTCTATCTTCTACAGTCTGTTATTTAAGTATCAAATAATATTCCGTAAAGAGGACAGCAGAAATGTTACTAGCTTATAACACAAGCTTGCTAATGGCGTTATTCATTTTGATAGTGTTAATAACATGGTGTTGCAGTATCTCACCAGTATTAGACAAATGATATGATTGAAAACGACAGGCTTATCCCAGTTAATCATCAGGGACCCTGGTCCAACAGCAACTACAACTATGCTCGCTTTCCTCCATCCAAAAATAATGCTTAACAAGTTTTAACTATCAAAAATATGTTGTAGTTTAATTAAACCACACAACGATTTATATAATTTTAGTGTTTCAAAAGAATGTTAAATTAAATTGCCGACTAAAATCTTAATATTAATTGAAGTAAACCTCAGATTAATATTAACTGTACATAATTAAAATAATATGCATTTGAGTTAACAAAGATTTGATATAAATGCCTTAATTAAGATTGTTCAACTATTAAATGAAAAGGATTGTGAAACTAAATTAATTACATTTGTTTTAATAACAAACCCTACTGAAATGTAAATACTCAGTAAAGTCGTAATTTCGGGACCAAAAAACTATACCTACAGAATTTTAAATGCTAGTCGACTATAGAATAGAATAGAATACTCTTTATTGTGTACTATTATAATAATTATCGTTTTTCGTAGGCCTAAGTAAATACGACATGAACGAAACTATTTTGAATGTGGGCTTTTCAAATTTAAAAGGATTTAGTTATATCACAGTTGCTTTATAATTAAGTTACCAGTACTTACATCTGCCTGGCCTTTTCCCAAGTATGTTAGGGTAATAATTCCTCTCGACGGAATTTCGATCAAGGTGGTCAATCTTAACAGAGATGAGCCAAGTACGCAAGAGATATTACAGTGCACAAGAGTGTGCGCAAACACAGATCTGTGCACTCTCTGTTCCTTTGCTGTCATAGTCAAATGGGACGGAAATCCGACACGACTGGGGAGAGAGATCAAGCGCAGGACCTACGACTTTACGTGCTTGCCGAGACATGGGGGTGTCACACCACCAACTTCCAAACTCCGGACTGCTACAAAGTAATTCTTAATGGAAAAAAGGCAAATTGAATCCAGGATCCCACGCGCAGCAGTCGTGGTTGCGACGAGACCAACGAGCCAGTTTTTAAGGTTCCGTACCCGAAGGGTCCAAACGGAGCCCATTTGCTGTCACTCACGTGTCCGTCTGTCTGTCCATCGTCTGTCACACGGGTTTTACAGCCAAACGGTTGCAGCTGCAGTTTTTAAATTTTCACAGTATCAGCATTGTTGAGCCCAAATCATATAAATAATCAAAATGTATGGAACCCTAAACGTGTGAAGTCCGACACGCACTTGGATGGTTTTTTATGTTGAATTGCGCTTTCAGTCTAACCGGAGGCAGCTGGTTACCAGTATTTTACATGGAGTGACTGCTTATCTGAACCCCACAACCCACATCATCATCCAATGACATCTTCCGCTCTAGGTGGAGCGAGAAGGCTTTTCAGACTCTTACTGACTAAAACCCACCCCTGTTTCTTCCTTGCCTGAGTGCCCAGGGAGCGGTAACTCTGTTTACGAATTTATCCGCTACCCCTGGGCACCGGCCATGTTGGGTCCCGTCAGTGGTGGCTGACAATCATCTCTTTGAGGAACCCGTGGAACACTACGCGCCGTCGACTCTCGGGCTTGGTGCTGATCGGACGGCGAGGTAACTTCTGCAACCCTAGTAGGAGAATTTCTATGCTTAAGAACACGATACCCCTTAGAAAGAGCGGACATCGTACACACACACACACCATAAGTGCGTAGGTATGCCGTAAAAATACCACCACACAAAATGCAGCTACCACAAAATAGTAGCGGGCATGTAAATTCAGTGCTAAATAAAGAGGTACTCGTCGGAACACGCTAGGAATGTCTGTTCAGCCGGAATGTTTAATAAATCAGTACTTTATTTGTTTATTCTTCGCCCAGACGGTCGCCTCAAGATTGTGAGTATAAAGATATTCATTACATTTGTTTGTTACATTACAATTTGGGAGTCTTGTAAGTGAGTTTTAAATGTTTGTGAACGCACCCACGATACCGATACAGGAGTAATTCCTAGTGTGGGACAAAGTTTAAAATAATAATAATAATGTTATTTTTCATTGGAATCTTGCATTTTAGGAAGGTTTTTAATTGACTGACGCAACGGTGGAAATGAGTGGCTTAATTAAGACGGTAGGTAATGTTGTTGTAAATATAGGTAGATTTTTGAAATGTATCAACAAAACTGAAAACCTTTTGATACGTGTGAAAGAAATTGAATAGCTAGTGTTAACTAGTGACGAATATTAATTACTAACATTATTAGAATAGGGTAGATGAATAAAAAATCTGTTCCGGTTCGTCAATAAGATTACTAAAAAATATTGGACAAGTACTTTTTCCTTTTATCAAGTAAACAAAATATATATATACGGTCGAGTTGAGAACCTCCTCCTTTTTTTTTCGTCGGTTAAAAATGAGGACGATACAGTGCGTTGAAATTTCGCGTCACGTCACACCAACTTCAAAATCATCGTACCACTTTTTAACCGACTTCGAAAAAGGAGAAGGTATCAATTCGGATGTTTGTATTTTTTTTTATGTATGTTCGGGCATAACTCCGTCAGATTGATGGATTTGCAAAATTCTTTTTTTATTCGAAAGGGGTTTATTCCGAAATGGTCCCATTTAAATTTCAAAAAGATCTGATGACGGGTTTCGGAGACAGACAACGGAACTCTTCAAAAATTGACAGCAAATCAACCGCGATTGCTGCTATCGTATGTCTATGAATTGTTAAAACAGTTTAATGGGGAACCGCAACTAAAAAGTGAAAAATATAAAACTTTTTACAAAAAAATAGAACCGACTTCCAAAAAAAGTGCAAAATAACTTTAATTTCGGAAGTCGGTGTCAAAAAACGAAGACACAAAACAGGAACACCGACTTCCGAAATTAAAGTTATTTTGCACTTATTTTGGAAGTCGGTTCTATTTTTTTGTAAAAAGTTTTTTTACTTAGAATAATTGATGTAGAAAAACCCCCTCTCCTGAACTTTGATGCCTTTTCTCTTTTCACATACCAAAGTATGTGTCAGTATTTTTTGATAAGCTACGAGTAACTAACGGACTACATAGACTTATTATTTTTAACCGACGAAAAAAAAAGGAGAAGGTTCTCAATTCGACCGTATATATATATTTTTTTTTTTGTGTATGTTCAGCCCTCACTCCGTCATTTATGAACCGATCTTGATGATTATTTTTTTTTAGACAGGATGTACCTCAAGGGCGGTCCCATGTCAAGGAAATCAGGATCTGATAATGGAATCCTGATAAAATTGAGAGAAAACCTCGAAAATTGTAGGCACGTTTATCGTTTCTGTACGTATGTTCAGCCATCACTCCGTTGTTTATGAACCGATTTTGTTGATTTTTCTTTTCTTAGATAGGGTATACCTCAATAGTGGGCCTATGTCTAGGAAATTAGGATCTGATCATGGAATCCTGATAATATTGAGAGAAAACCTCGAAAATTGGGCACGAATATTGTTTCTGTTTACTTTTTATAACTTAATCAGGTATTTGCATTTAGGAATCATCACATCATGAAACTGAGCTGATAAAAAAAAACCATAATTTTCCTAAACAATAGATGTTAGATATAGAAAACTGGTTTTAGTGACAGATACCACTTAACATGCTTTGAAGAAAAGACGTCTTTAGAATATTGGAGATAACCTCAACTGGTCAGTATCCTGGGAACCTCATGGAAGGATGGTTACATCATCAGCTCAGTGCCAAGAGGAATGATGAAGAATTAGAGAGTATTAAAAGAGGATGCGAGTCACAAAAAATCATAAAATAAAAAACTTTTTAACAAAAAATTCAACCGACGAAAAAGAACTAGAAAGCAAAAAAAATTAACCTTTTAAGTCTTGTGACTACGCCAAATAATAAAATGATTAATTACCTACATCTAGCCTTCTTCATTTCTACGTACATAAAAAATTTAGATATTTAATAATCGGATTGTTGTTTGGCGCCGACTCAAAATTAGTTTATAAATATAAATTTTGATATTTTATGTAGTTAAAAAAGCTCAATACTCAAAACTTAAAAGGTTTATTTTTTTTTTGCTTTTTAGTTCTTTTTCGTCCTTTTTGGTCGGTTGAATTTTTTGTTAAAAAGTTTTTTTAGTACTCAGGAATCTTCAATTTTATAATAATTTTATAGGCACACAAGAATTAATAATTTAGCCAGTGTACCGGGCAGTTCATAAACAAGATTAGATACCATATTTACTATCGAAATAACGATAATATCGTCATTCGTGAAAAAAGGCACGATTTTAGACCATGTAACATTGTTAAGAGTCATACAATCTATGTGCAGATATATGTACCGTGCATTAGGTAACGTCATATGCCTACATCAATTTGCGTATGAAAAGCCCTAATCTGAGTAGCTCCAGCTAAGATGCGGGCACTATTGTTGCACCAACAAACTATTAACGTCTTGAGGCTAGGCACAACTCTAACTTAATCTAGCTTCACAAACTCCTAGACTATATAGTTTGATAAGGCGAATATATAATTATACAAAAGTTGTAGGGAAAAGTCTCGTTAAGTAGTTGTAAACAGTTTAGTACTTAGGTATCAGTATTCTGAGAAAAATTGGGCTCATAATATCAAGCTTAGGCGAAGTTTTGAAAGAATTTCGGTTTTAGCCAGGATTAGCAACCTAACTAAGGATGCTTGAATTTTGTACGGGGTTTGTGCTTGGAAGAGAAATGCCAAGGGTTAATAGAAATGTTTTTTGTGGACATAACATCGTATAATTTATCATAGTTTCCATTCAGGTCTCTTGGCAGATACCGTAAGCATAAAGGTCATATGTGTCCTTTGATCATCGCAAACATGTTTATGTTTTCTAGTGGGTAATTGTGGGCCATTGTTTCATAAACAAAAATCTTATCAACTTAAGCGCCACGGATAGCCCACTCTGCAGAAACTGCTTTGACGCCGAGGAATCAGCTTCCTATGATATCCTGAAATGCGAGGCCGTGGCTACTCAACGTGCGCAAATCTTCGGTACAGTAAGGTTCTTCCGCAAAACATATATGTATGAGCAGGAAGCTTCTGTGCTTTTGTGAGGAGTTAAACCTGCTATGTTAGCCAGGATTTCATGAAATACTGATATTTGGCAACAATTCTAACTGAGACAGTTGTATTGATGATTTTTATGATTATAATTCTATAAATACATACTTGCTACGGCCACGAATCTAATTTTGACCAAGATATAACCTGACACTGACCTGCAAATTGCAAAAAACGTAAGAAAATTTGAATTTCGCGGGCTACCCTGGAGCTTTTTTTTATTATTTTATAGTTGACAGGCACGCGTTTGACCACCATCTCACCTGTAAGCGATGATGTGGTCGAAGATTGAGCACGCTTGCCTAAAAGCAACCTATTCACTCTTAACTTCAAGACTCCCAAGTTGTAGCTATCAGGAAACACAGACTCCGGCACAAAATTCCACTCCCTAGCTGTACGCACAATGAATGTGTTCTCAAAACGTTTTGTGGGTGGTGGATGGTGTGGTTTTGTGTTGTAAACTACTATCCGCCAAGCGGCGTCCTCATTGAATCAAATATCGTAGCATAGCATAGAAAATAAATATTAAAGAATCCTACGTTGCGTTTGTTGCAAAGAGGATAAAGTATTTTTACGTTGTTATAGCAGGACTCAAAATGTTTCGTATCCGAAGTCGTAAGCAAAAGTACCAAAAACGGCCGTATTTGGTACTTTTTGACTTCGACAAACTAGGTACTTTACAAGCCCAAAGTTCATTAGCAAGAGCAAGACTTCTACATGGGTATTTACATAGAATTTTAACTTAATGCTAAGTAGGTACCCACCGTTTCAACTACGCAACTTTGAGTAAAATCTAACTTTATTCAAGAATTCTTCTACTTATTCCGTCTCTAATTAGTACCCAATAATCGAGTCTGAGTTCTATATTTTTCCATTGTTGTTGGAGATCCTTCGCATTGACTTGGAAAGCCGATCATCATTTTGCTTCTTACCGAGCATTCACCTGGCCCCCCCTTCCATGATTAAAACAAAGCCAATGAGAAGGCTATCCAGGGGGCAATGAATTCGGTGTGAGAAGAAGATAGTGCTATACGGCCTGTGTAACTCATGTCTCTCTCACACCGGAATTATTACGATATAAGATGTCACGGCAGGGGAGCTACATACTTACTGATCTCACAAAATGTAGATAATTCAAATCGACACAAACAGTAGAAAAACTTAATTGAGAATTATTTGGTCCCTAAAGAAAATAAAACAAATGGTAGGTCCTAGTGAAAAGGTGAAAAGATTAGGCGGTCAGCTAGGTTTGTCTAGGGAGCTAGGGACCGCGTCGCCTGGATAAGGATGAGGCTCAAATAAATTAATGTGAAACTTACTGTAGGTCGCTGAATGGTCATTCTGATAAACCGTTTAGGGTTCCGTACCCAAAGGGCAACCTACGGGACCCTCTTACTAAGCCTCCACTGTCCGTCCGTCCGTCCGTCTGTCTGTCAGGGGACTGTATCTCAAGATACTTAATAGGGAGCTGCCCTACTAGAAACGTGGTTTTTGGCTGTTTTTGCTCGATCTTAATAATGGCAACCCTTCATGCGCGAGTCCAACACGCACTTGGACGGTTTTTCATGATCCTGATACAAAGCTTCGCTTCAAAACATATTATTGAAAATTAATTTTATTTACAACCCAAAAAGGTAGAAACACATAAATTAATATTTGGAGATAGATTATTCCTATAATATATCGGTGGGTTATGTCTGCCTTCACAAGACCGTAGCCTGTACTGTTAGCAATGTATTTTTAAAACATTAACAGCCAATAAAACTCAGCAACTTACTCCGAAGAATCGCCAAACTTAAGTGCCAGAGGGCAGGGCACATTGCTCGCAGAACAGATGGTTGATAGAGTTAAAAGGATGTGAAGTGGCAACTGCGTACCGGAAGACGCAGCATTGGAAGGCCTACCACAACGTGGACCGATGGTCTGGTGAAGGCCGCAAAAATCCGATCGCACGCACAGGAGCGGTCGTTGTGGTGATAACTGGGGGAGACGTTTGTCCAGCAGATACTGTCTTTCGGCTGAAATGATGATGATGAACGAACAGCCCTTAAGTTCCTTCATAGGTCAATCAATCTGCCTAGCCTTTTCCCAACTATCTTAGGATCGGCTTCCAGTCTAACCGGATGCAGCTGAATACCAGTATTTTACATGGAGCGACTGCCTATCCGACCTCCACTACCCAGTTACTGAGTAATATGATACCCCTTGGTCAGACTGGTTTTCACACTTTCGGGCTTCTGACGACCTGCAACGACTGTCAAAGATCCACGATTGGCAGCCGGGACCAACGTCTTAACGTGCTTTCCGAGGCACGGAGGAGTCTCGGTATGTAAAGATGGTCACCTATCCATGGACCAACCCCGGCAAGCGTAGCTTAACCTGATAGATCAACACCTCCGGCTGTTATTACTTTAGCCACGAGCTCTTCTTAGTTAAGTTCCTTCATAGGTCTACAGTCATAAAATTCACCAATTTAATTAAAAATCTCGCTTTTCGAAAATGAACTAAAGCTTTACAAAAACCTGTAAATAAACACATTTAACCCACTCATATTCTAACAAAATTTTAAAGCAAAGCATATACCCGCTACCCACGGAGGTGAAAGCTGGCAACGTGTTAAAACATCGCATTGTACTATTTGTAGTCTATTCTTCAGTCCCACGGGTGTTGAGCTCACACTGAAAGGTCCTCCGCTAGACCTCGTTTAAACTGAGTTTCGTTCAGTGACGTCATAGACCAGGGGAATAACAAAACCGGTTTTCTAACGAATACGTCAGTTCTGACGCTTGTTATGTTCTTGAAGTTGGGGTGTAGTTATTTAAAATATAGGTGTATTAGTTTTAAAGTTGGACCATATGCTACGATAATGCTTTGTTAAACTACTAGTTAGCGAATTCTAAATTTAAGATAACATACCTAAGTCTCATCCATTTAAATGGTTAATTCATTCATTTATTTGCCTATGTCGAGGATAAATCTGAAAGAGTCACCTCGGTCCTGGCACGGGCAACTGAAAAAACAAGGGTGGATTTTAGTCAGTAAAAATCTGACAACCTCTCCCGCTCCACCCAGAGTGAGAGAAGTTATTTGAAGACATCCCACCAAAAAAAAAAAAAAACATTAATTCATGCCTTCCTATGCCTATGCTATCCTTTACATAGATTAGTCGATTTTTGTCGGTCAATTACATTAGTTATCTGCGTCCTAGCCGAATCTGTATTTACGTGGTATCGCCGCGTCTTTGGTCATCCGTGTAAATCTCTCATTACTGGGCGTTTTTTTCTACCGTCACGCACCATCGCACCTTTGCTTTCATATTTTTCCTTAGGCAGCTGTCGCACGCGAGTAAGCGACTTCGGCTATTTTGACGCTCAATAAACGTACAATAGATATACATTCAGTGTAAACAAAAGATATGCATATTTAAATAATTGATCGCTGACTATTCACACCGCCGCCGAGGACTCGCTCCACAAGTTTGTCACTGAGCGACAAGAGCTATCAAAGCTTACTCGGTCAGCGACCAGCGGCCAGAACTCACGCCGAGAGACCAACCCGAGCGAGTGGTGCGAGTAACCACCCGTCGCACTCGAATACTCGCTTAAAGCCCAGCTATAAAACTATCGGCAATACCACTCGCTGCTTGCCCACTCGTTTTTATTTTGAAGCTCTACTTGCTACTCGTTCATCGCTGGCGGTGGGACAAGTGCCTTGCAGTTAGGTAAAATTGCAAAAGCGTTGGATATGCATGAAGCGTTTACACACATTCTAGCGTGACCATGAGTTGCAGTCGACGATCGCGCTTACATTTTCAGAGAAAGCGAAACTAATGTACCTACACCTCCGTAGCTATGGGACAGAGCCTTAATAATGTTAGAGAAGTAATTCTAAAAATAGATCCGACATTATTCACAACAATATAGATCCTCAAACGGAAAATTAATAAGAAAAGCAATATCCTAGCACACACGCATCTGCTAATATCACTCCCACGTTAGAACGAACAACAAATCCGACGAAAATTCACAAATCAACACGCACAGCTTAATCTGTTTTCCATCTACACACGCAAGACGTATAAACGAGTAAATTTTATTACACACATCATACACGGTGTTCGTATTATTCCCCGGAACAATACAATCTCTCCGAAATTACAGCGGAACACGCAAAGTGGCTCAGAGTATACCTACCTACAGGGGCACCCAGTTATGGCTGTACAAACATTTACAGAACACAACACTTTTGTATCCTTGGAGCAACTGACACTGAAATAACCTGATTCATAGGGAAATGATTGTCATGTTCTGCAAGTCGAAAAGGCTTACATGGAATGGTCACCTGGAAAGAATGTTTGCTATCAGAGCGTTGAAAATCATGTCCGAGTCCGCAACAGAAAATACCCAGAGGAAGACTCAGGAAGCGTTGCAAGGAATGTGTCGAAAAGGATTTCAGGTAATTACCTCACCAGCCTCTCAGCTCTGCCAGCCTCCATTCGACAAGATGTATTTTTTTTTGTGGTTTTATTTGTTTTGAAGGGAGGCTGGCGAAGAGAGAAATGGAAGAATATCGTTGAGGAGAACAAGACCCACTAAAGGTTGTAGCACCGAAAGTAGTAAGTTAGCAACTGCCACTGAAATTATATAAAAACTAGATTTTTCCATGGCTTTTTCCATTCATAAGAAACGTAAATGATACCGTACCGTATACGTGATAACATTTTCGTAATTCGATCAGTAGTTCCAGTCTTTCAGACTTCTACTTTTTTATTGTTGATAGGCCCGCGTTTGACCACTATCTCACTTCCTACAAACAAACAGTTTTAACTCGATATAATAATAGTTTAGAAAATGGTGTTCATTTGATCGTGTTAGTAGGTACCTACTGCACATTTGGATTACACATTTTATTTTTTTCATCGTTGTTGGTCTCTGAATGAAAGTTGTTCAGATTCATAAAATTATAATAATTATCTTTATTCAATTTTTTAAAGTTTAAAAAAACATTTAAATTTCTTTTTTTTTCTTTTTTTTCTAAAACAAACGTTGCCCCACACTAGGAATATTCCTGTATCGTGGGTGCGTTCACAAACATGTAAATTCACATACACAAGACACCCAGACCCGGAACAACTACGGTCATACAAATATTCGTTCCGTGCGGGGATCGAACCCGCGAAACGCAGCGCAGCAGCCGAACGCTCAACCACTGCGCCAACCGTGCCGTCAAAATATGTTTCTAATAACTAAGAAAGTTAATAAATTTATTATAATAATAATATATTTTTATTTCAGACCATTAAAGATTTATAAAACACCCCCTGAAAAATTTACTACGAATCATAAGTCACCCTGTATGAACACAAACAGCGACAATCCAAAGAATTCCTAAGTTCAGGTAGATAAAGCTATCAGCTGCGACCCACTTCTCTGAGCTTGTAAGGTTGGTAAGGATTAGCTAATCTTGGTGTGATCAAGATTTTGTTTCGTTTAGGGGCACCGTTCCGGCAGGTCAGTGTAAGATAGTTTTGAATCTTTATTTTGTTGTCAGAATAAAAAGTGTACTTGAATATTAGCCACATTTAATATGGGGTTAACAAATAGAGGACTCCATCATATTTACACTTCTAGCTTCCCGGAATTGGTTTAAATCGAGTGATGAAAAGAACGGTAACTGTGCTAACAGTGAGTTACCTACCTACTCACCTTTTTTTGTTTCAGGGGGAACCTCCAAAAGGTGGCCGGACTTATGGGGATATGACCACAGAGTGTGGGCTTCTTGCCACCCCTAAACCACCCACCCCGGTGATTCTTATCTGCACATGGAATCTCTTAAAAGCCCCCTTTAACTCTTAAAAGAGTGGGCCGGAACCCACTCTGAGCAACGCTTCTTACAGCAGATCCCTGAGGAGACTGTAAAGGGTTCTCTTCTAATCCTCGCTGTGTGGGGCAGCACGTGATCACCCACCTTCTTTATTTCTTCTTCTTCTTTCTAACTTATCCCATCAAAATACTTCAGTACAGAACAACTATTTTCTTTATGTCCCTCGGCAATCATCGCATTATCAAATACAAACAAATGCCCAGTGCCATGTCTATCAATTATTGGATCTATCATATCAAAATCGTGTATAATAATTTGAATTCAGAACTAAGTACTTTAGTGTTCTTTTGTTTTGGTTTCCGTGTGAACTAAATACTTCTAAATTCAAATTATTAGACACGATAAACGACGAATGCTCATTTCCCTGTCCATCAAATATTACAAATATTTGATGGACAGGGAAATGAGCATTCGTTTGTATTCGGAAATGCGATGATTGCCGAGGGACATTAAGAAAATAGTTGTATTGTAAGTAGGTATCTACTACTTTTTTTTTCCTTTTGTTCCTTGTGGAACAGGCTAAGGTCAGAGAACATATAGCCTAGTCATTAGTTAGAATGCAGATATAACACATTCTAATGTTTTTGTATTATTTGGGAGCAAATGTATCGAGTCAGCCATCTCGGCAAGTTTCACTGAGGTAGTCAATACTACAATAAAATTCTCAGCTTCATTTTACCGAGATCGCGCCTGTTTTAATGATTTCAAATATTGTCCAGTTGCGTTGACACTTGAGACACAAAACTACACCAATTTTACATTACAATTTCCACCAAGAATCAATTTGCGAATAGTAAAAACAGCCACAGAACTTTACTCGAAGAAATCCCGCCAAGAAAACCCCGGTATCAACTACTGCAGGCTGTTATCATGTGCTAATTGAAATTGTGATAATCCTATTTCTGCCATCGAAATATTGATGGCTGAAATGGTGCTATCTTAATTTTAAAATGCACATGAAAATTCATCACCTTCATCCACTGTCCGTCTTCTCCCACTGCTGGGAATCTTTGTCGATTCCCACACTCCTGTTCCAGCCTCGTACCGCTTTCTACAAAATTTACCTAATATTACCATTATATTCAAAGATATGCGGAATGAATGTAACAAAAATCACAAAATGGTAGCCCTAACCCCACATGTGTCCGCATAGAGTCGTCTTTTATCTTGAAAAGATAAAGAGGCAGAAAACATCTTGTTGTTATTTAGATATAATATATTATTTTCGCTCAATTTCGGTAACAAGAAGAAGTGTTATGTTTCTGTCAGGCTCCGTATTGAAGAAACGATTTCTATTATCATGTGGTTTAATATAAATAGTACCTCTATCTATACCAAAAGATATTTTCAGCTTAGTAATTAATATTGAAGATTTTGAATAGGAATTCAAAGGAAAACCTGACCACCACAGTCAATACTATCACCCGTTAAAATACTTCAAAGTACTCCGCATACGCAACTACCTCCTACGAGTCGATCTATAATTCGAGAAAATGTTGATTTAGGTTATTTTTAATCGACAAAAAATAAGGAGGTTTTCTATTATATATATGAATTTTTTTATTTCAATTCAGCCCTCACTCCGTTACTTAGGAACCGATTTTGAAGATTCTTTTTTTGTTTGATAGGGTATACCTCAAGGGTGTATATTACATTCATTGATTACCAAAAAGCTTTTGACACAATCTCACATGAAAGTATATGGGACAGTCTAAAAGTCCAAAATGAAAAAAAAATATAAATGTAATATATATATTTAAAAACAATACATAAATATACTCAAACACCTATACAGTAATAGCTCAAGTAGAGTCAAATTGGAAACTATAGGCGCAAGCTTCCCGGTCAGGAGTCAGACAAGAAGACCCGTTATCCCCAAAAATTTCCATCGCGATTTTAGAATCTATCATACGCAAATTAGACTGGAAAAGTTGTGGTCTATACATCAAGGGTAAATATCTAAACCATTTACGATTTGCGGACGACTTGGTTTTCCTATCAGAATCGGGCCCACAACTACAATATATGTTAGACACTCTACATAAAGCAAGCAGGCAAGTGGGTCTAGAAATGAACATTACAAAGACCAAACTCATGACCAACTCCAAAAAAACTGAAATAATAATCGAAAATGACCCATTAGATTATGTAGATCAATACGTATATTTAGGAAAACACATTGGATTCAACAGAAATAGCAATGAACAAGAAGTGGAGAGAAGAGTCAAACGAACCTGGAATAAGTATTGGAGTTGCAAGGAGATATTTAAAAGTGGAATGTCTGTCAAGTTAAAGAAAAGAATCATGGACTCTTGTCTCATTCCTTGTCTGACTTACGCATGTCAAAGATGGAAGTTTACCAACAAGATTATGAATAAAATAATCACATGTCAGCGAAGAATGGAACGCAGTATGTTAAATATTAAGAGAGTACAGAAAATAAGGCAAACAAAAATTAGATCCAAAACAAAATCAATAGATGCACTCAGCTATAGCTAAATGTTAAAGTGGAAATGGGCCGGACATACAGCACGTCTAGATCATAGATGGACCAAAACAGTTACGTTATGGAATGGCCCATCGGGTAAACGTTATAGAGGAAGACCATTCACTAGATAGATGATGATATTAAAAAAAATAGTTGGTCCATAATGGCAACAAGTAGCCCAAGACCGAGAGAAATGGAAAGCTTTGGAGGAGGCCTTTACCTGAAGGGGGTTCTAGTGGAATAATATAAAATACTAATGCATACTCACTTAAAATATGTTTTGTATATTAATTATAATTAAGTTATATATTTAGATAAATTAGACTACATAGGTATTATTCACTTTATTTTTAATTTTCTATTGTTAACTAAGTATGTAGGTAGAAACAATATTTTTTACGCAATCTGTAAAAACTGGAAGTAAAAGGCTTTTTTATTTTGTATTTACCTCAAGGGTGATTCTATGTCAAGGAAGTCAGGATCTGAGGAAGGGAGCCTGGTAAAATTGAGAAAAAAACCCTCAAAAATTGTGGGCACTGTTCGTCACAATTTTCGAGGCGAGTCGGCACCAAACAATAAAATGGTTAATTACCTGCCTTCTGCATTTTTACGTACATATAAAAAATAATTCAATCAGTTTGTTGTTTGGCGCCGACTCAATATTAGTATTAAATTTGATAGTTTATGTTAATAAGCTCAATATGACTTAAAAGGGTTTTTTTTTTGCTTTTTGTCGGTTTATTTTTTTGTTAAAAAGCTTTTTCTTTCATCTCCACCTCCGCCTCTGACAACCTCCGTTTCGACGAAGATCAAGCTCTGTACATCCAAGTTTGCTCAAATAACCTTTGCTACATCTCGAAGTTAAACTTTTGCTTTCCCATGACTTCGTTTTCTACTTCACTTCTTTTCTTAAGCAACCGATTTGATAAATAACCCAAAAAAGGGTCAACACTAATCCACCCTGAAAAGGAACTTCCTAATTACTACAACTGAGGGGTTAAAGGCCTAGTGCTTAAGCCACTATTACTAACAAGCCTCCCTAAATAATAGATTAAAGATAACGTTTCAGTACGAACCTCATTTCTGTGGGTCATCGCCCATAGACAAGACCTCAGCTTTAAGGGATGAAGGGTACTCCCTGGAGCATATGCGTCGGTTAATATTTGTAGATAAAATTATCTGGCTGTTTCATTTACATCAAGATCGGTCTTATAGCGTTTGTTTAGGAACAATTTGATGTACAATATTACTAAAGACTCAATTTATTTCTGAATGTTCATCGGTCTTTCTGCCTTATTTAGCGTTATTAGTTATCTTCGTGCTATCCAGGTGTCATTGATCCGGGCTCTGGGTCAAAGGTAATCATTTCTCTTCAAGCTTTAAGTCACATCCGAGGCTTTAGATTCAAATTTAGCATTTTATTTGCTAGGCTATGACACAAGCATGTTTAGAAGTATTTTTTTCACACAAAACTTGAATGGTCTCAAGTTATTGCTATTATAAAACACACTGGCCGGCCAACTCCAGGGTCCAAAGCTATGGAATGAAACTCCCTGCCAGAGTGAGTTCTCTATAATGGACGTCATTCCAAAGCATACGAAAATCGAAAGAGCTGAAGAGAAGCTTAATCTCATCACGATATTCTCGCACACAGGAAACTTTACAGCTGCAGCAACATCGCTTAACCTCATTAACCAGTCAATTTGCAATCGACGCATTCAATTAACAGCTGACGATTATTTTTAATTAAATTATCAGTAAATCCGAACAAATTAAACGAATCAAGATAAACCCTAGGCCACTACAAAGCTGAGCCGTGGCCATTAAGCCGCATGGTACGCAATGCATTCGCGAACATATTCATATTCATTACGGCAAAATGAAGTGGGGACGATTCACCTGCTTGACGCAACGCCTGCATCATTTATGGCGGGGAGGTGAATTCTGCTGGCAGTAGATATGAATTTAAAAAATCGCATGCGTTAAAATGATGCCTAATTAATATGAATATCTAAGTCACAGCAGGACATCTAATGTAATTTATATTTAAGGATGCCTGGCGCTACTTAGGAGTGGTCCAAGAGATTGGTCAGAGCAAGCATCACACCGAAGGAGGAGGCGGAACGGGAGACTCAACGGAGTCTCCCTCACGCCCCCAGCCGCAGCCGCCGCAGGTGACGCCCTGGGCGTCAGGGGTCGCAAGACGATCTCCGGTCACCATAGACGCGGGCCTGCGGATGGTGAGTAATGGGTGGCTCGCCGTCCGATCAGCACCAGGCCCGAGAGTCCACGGCGCGTAGTGTTCCACGCGCGCCTCAAAGAGATGTCAGCCACCACTGACGGGGCCCGTCATGGCTGGTGCATGCATGCCAAGGGGTTACAGATAAATTCGTAACAGAGTTACCGCGTTCCTGGGAACTCAAGCAAGGAAGGAACAGGGGTGGGTCTTTGTCAGTAAAAGTCTGACACGCCCAGCTCCACCCAGAGCGTGAAAATAGGATGATTCCCCACCCCCCAAAAAAAAAAGCATCACACCCACACGTAATCTATAAAATCTAAACCAAGCAGTCTTAGAAATTGTGTTGAAACAGAGTTTCATGTGAAGGTACGGAAGATTACAGTCACAGAAAAGTACCAAGTAAAACCTTGACGCATTCGATTTTGCGATAGACAACAGAATGGTCACAAGGGAAATCTCAAGTGACATTACCAACCCTAAGTCGTTCGGTTTGACCACGCAGGTAATAATACTGTTTTTGTAGATAATAGTAATAGTAGATTGTTTAGTTCCACCAGTAATAAAGGTCCCAAGTTGACCCTTACGACCGCCCACAGAAAGATTGATTAGATAGCCTAGTTTTAGGCAAACCCTACAAAGTTGATCAATCTATCTGTGCCCCCATAAATCTGTAGGAAAGAGGTTAATATAAAGTTGACTACACTTATTGTTTTAGGCGGATGTGTAGTTTTGTACCAAAAGTCAAAACGTAAAATAGCTACTGCCATTTTAGTCTAGTCATTGTAGGCTAGGCTTTTTGAGAAGAGAAGGTAAAAATTGAGTAAGTAATCAATTATGATTACTTACTCCCTTTTTTGAAAGATTTTTTCTTTAGAATTAATTAGGTACATTGATACAGTTCTTGTTATTATATATCAAAGAAGCGGCCACACTTTTAAGCAAGGTCAATATTTTTTTTTTCTCAAACTAGAATATAAAAACAGGCCTCAAAAACGCTTACCCTGCAAGGAAATCTTCTAACATATTATTAACGCCACCCAACGATTAGTCAGTTTCCCAAGCGTGCTATTACCCATGTCAATGACCTCATATTTACCGACGTTTTTCACCGGTGGAATTTATTTCTGAGAATACTCCCCCTCAGGTGTGATTCAACGAAATGGACGCCAGATATTCACGAGCATTCCTCACTAATTGCTCTGAGCCGCTCAATATGCCATGGCACGCAAAAAGAGACAAATTAATAAAAGAATGAATATTGATGTTTGAGTATCCACCGTAAGTAATTCTGATGGCGTCTTTTCATTTAAAATACGGAATTTCGGTTGCTCGAATACTGGAAAGCATCTTTTTCTAAATAAAGTTTGTGTTAATAAAAATGTTCGGCTATCTCTTCTTTTACGTTTTCCGGTTTCGTGTTCGACGCAATTGATTAATGTTAAGGAATTTGAAATGAGCTGATACCCTGAAATGTTGGTTTTATTATTCATCTACGAATTGACAAATGGCTCGGTAAATTAAGTCTGTGTAAAAGCAAGCATACGAGGTGATTTTACGCACGATTAATCGTGATTTGCCGGTGGACGTTTTTAAAAAACCGAATTCTAAGACTTCTTAAGAGGGAACAGGGGTTGCGATTCTCCATACAAATGTATTCCCCTTTTTTCTTTCTGAATAATGCCTCTAGAGCAATCATTTTTATTTCATAAGATCAAGGTCTGCTGTTGACACGTCTCTGTCATTTTTTTTTTTTTTTTTGTCTTATTTTTTATAAGTAAAGAAAATATGACCCTCCAAAAATGACCACAAATGGCCATATTTTTACCGCCGTTCTTAGAAGACTACAAATTAGAAAAGTTTTATCATAAAACATTTAATAGAGACCTAGACATACTCTTTCTTAAAAATTTGGTGCCAAAAATAATTGAATCGGCTCAGTTTTCGAAGAGAAAAAAGGGGAATACGAAACGTCGATCTCGTCAAAAATTTTGTGATAAAATCGGTCTGAGCTGCAGCTATCCCTATCGCACTCTACAGTGGCGGGCTTAAGGGAGCACGATGGCAATAGTTTCATCAAATACCTATTTCGTAAATTCCTCGCAGGCCCTGTTCCCTCTTAATACTTGGTCATTGGTATTTCTGTGTTGGTTTTAAAAGAGGAAAAAAATTATATGTAGAGCTTAGCTTTGGTGATAGGCAAGTTGACTTTTTAACCGACTTTGCAAAAAAGAAAAGGTTCTATTTTCGACTATATTTATTTATTTACTTGTTTTTTCTTTATGTCCACCGATTTCTCTCAGTTATGGACTGATTTTCAAAATTCTTTTTTATACGAAAGAATATACTTCAGAAGTGGTCCTATATAAATTGTATAGAAATTGCTTTATTACTTTTTGAAATAATCAACAAAAACAAAAAATATGTAAACATAGATGACGTTTTGGTTTCCTCCAATTACGAGTATGTTCAAATTCCATGTTCCATGTTATTAGGGCTATCAATTCGGGCGTAACTGATAGGCGCATTCGTGATGCATTCGCCAGATCTGGACACACCCTTATATTATCACTATGTTTTATAAACATAGTGATAATATTTTTATAAGTAGAGGAGTAAGAGGAGCTCGTGGCTAAAGTAATAACAGCCGCATGGGTCGATCCATTAGGTTAAGCTACGCTTGCCTGGGTTGGTCCGTGGATGGGTGACCATCTTTACATACCGAGACTCCTCCATGCCTCGGAAAGCACGTTAAGCCGTTGGTCCCAGCTGTCAATCGTGGATCTTTGACAGTCGTTACGGGTCGTCAGAAGCCCGAAAGTCTGACAACTAGTCTTACCAAGCGGTATCGTATAACCCAGTTACTGGGTTGTGGAGGTCAGATAGGCAGTCGCTCCATGTAAAATACTGGTATTCAGCTGCATCCGGTTAGACTGGAAGCCGACCCCAAGATAGTTGGGAAAAGGCTAGGCAGAACAAATATTTTTATAAGTAATCCAAGAAATTTCTATTTTTTTGGAATGTGAGTTTTACCGTGGAAACGATGCGTTTTGCGCTTGAACGGTCATCATCATTATTTCACAACTCGCCGTGTCGCCACAACGACCAGTCCTGTGCATCTCACATCCATCGGCTACCCGCGACCCTCGCCAGGTCATCGGTCCACCTTGTGGAAGGAACGAGTTTGAACGGTACGCATTATTAATGACCGATGTAGATTTCTGTCTTAACTTTATATTTAAGACAGAAACTTTTTTGAACTTTTCCTAGTCAATTCGAAGTTATCATAGTTCAAATTTAAATGTGTGCAGATTTAAAAATCGGCAACTTCATTGGTACAGACCTAATATTAAAACTGAAGCAGTGACCTATCAAACTTGTATTGATCATCACAATAAAATGGAGGTAGACGTGGATAGCCGAATTACAGATGACAGATAGACAACAAGGGTAACAAAATGGCGACTGAAAATGGGCGATCATTGCGGCGAACTGACGATATTACAAAAAGAAACGGAAAATAATGGAGAAGGATAGCACGGAACTGAGGATAATGGCATGATTATGGGACAACCTAACAGCAGTGAATAGTATTAGGAGGCTGATAAAGAAGTATAAGTTTAAATTTTTGAACTGATCTTTTGAAAGACAAATAAGTGTTGTGGAGGTATAAATGAACATTCATGAAAACCTTTTATTTCACTTCCTACTAAAATAATAAATCTGAAATTCCGAATGTTTCGATGTTTTTTAGGGTTCCGTACACAAAGGGTAAAACGGGACGCTATTACTAAGACTCCGCTGTCTGTCTGTCTGTCCGTTTGTACCCAGGCTCTCATGAACCGAGATAGACAGTTGAATTTTTTTCAGATGATGTAATTCTGTTGCCGCCATAACAACAAATACTAAAAAGCAACAAACGTGATTTTTTTGCCGTTTTTATAAATAGTAATACGGAACCCTTAGTGCGCGAGTCCGGCTCGCACTTGGCCGGTTTTTTATAAATCACGCCTCAAGGGTTAACCAGACTTGGACGAATAATGACACATGGCTAGATCATGATCTGGATTAGGAAACATAACTTTTTATCTAAGTAGTACGTTACCGCGGCATTATTTTCGACTTTCAAGCGGGCAAAGATTCACAAAAATGAGCACCTCTATTCTCTAAACTAAGGTTATAAGCAACTTGTTTAACGCATCAAGTCCCTAATTAGAAGACACAATTAAAAACCTATTGTTGGTGTGGTGACGCAGGGGCCTGACGCGTTAAAACCTAGCCCAAAAAGGCCTAGCGCGCACCGTGATTTTACTTTTTGCGACGCGATTTTAAAATCATACTGTAAAATATCGCAAAGCCTACAGCGCGCGCACTGCGGTAAAAATATTAGTGAGTTTTGTTCAGTCTCAGCATGGATTTCGTACAAGTTGTTTATCTCTACATAATACTACAAAGAACAAGGAAAAGGAACAAAATACTTTATTACAAAAAATACAACCGACTTCCAAAACAGAAAATGCAATTAAAATTGAAAAATAACTATTTCGGCAGTCGATGTTTGTATTTTATTTCTTCGTTAATTGATACCGACTTCCGAAATTAAAGTTTTTTATTTTTCACTTTTTAGTTGTTATACCCCAGAACTAAAACTAAATATTAAAGTAACCTCTTTCTGGAGGAGACCAAAACGTCATCTACGTATACACATTTTATGTTTTTCTTAATTTAAATGAGACCACCTCTTCCTACTCATTCGGATAAAAAAAAATGGAAATCGGTCCACAACTGACAGAGAAATCGGTGGACATACATAGAAAAAAAAAACATACATACAGTCGAACATAGAACCTCCTCCTTTTTGCGAAGGCGGTTAAAAATGGAAACCGTCAATACTGGACTCCTATTTTTACAGCGGATAGATTTATCAAAGGTTTCCTTCATCTGAAACACAAAGATCTTTCTTCAACTGCGATTGTAGACTCGAGTGGAAATGCAGGCGCCGACATGTTCACTATTGAAAGTGTTCTCGCTACAAAAAATTAGTACCTTTGTAAACTACATTTTTACTTAATGGCAAAATATTGCACTACAATAGGTGCCTTGTATTACTTACTATGTAATTTAGCTTATGTGGTCAAAATCATGTAGGTATGAGAGGGTTGGGACGAAGTAAAATGGGATGGCAGGAGAAGTCAGTCGCGACCCGACCGCGAGTACCTTCGGAATATAGTCTTATTATTGTGAACCTAGTCAAGGCATTCTGTATTATGTGAGTGAGAAAGTGTACGTAATAATAAATACTTATATTGGACACAACTTCTTTGATTTTAATAAAAGAGCGGAATGCGATGGCCCGAGCGCGCGATTTTATAACCGCGATGCGCGTGTGAGCATACCAATTCCATACGCTGCAGTTTACTTTCGTGACAATCGCGTCGCGAGCAGTCGCGGAAAGTCGTGACAAATCACAATTTTAAAATCACTACGATTTTACACTCACATGAGCGCGCACAGCTTATACTTGCTATTTTTGTCGCAGAAATGCAACGTGTGGTAACACGTTGCATTTCTGCGACAAAAATAGCTCGGCAATAAACCGTGGTGCGCGCTGAGCCAAAAACTGGCAACTCCTACCTATATCGAAACAAAACGCAATCATCAACAAAATCCCATGTTAGCCATAGATAAACGAATTGTCAACAAAATGTGACAGTTATCGTTGCGTGACATATTTTCTTTATTTTTCACTTTGAACGGGTCATCTCGAGGGACGGCGGTGACAGTGCCGAGTTATATCATTACTAATCTTATTTGTTACTGTGTGGTTATCAGCCATTTTTGTTTTACTCAGTATTTGATTACAATAGAGAAACTTGGCTTAATTTGATTTGTTGGTTTGGTAATAATTTTAGAAATGAAATTTGTTAGACGTTAAGTTATCTTGAAACCCTGTAAAGTAAATAAACAATACATGTGAACGTTATGATCAAATCTACACATGCTTGCTTGAACTCATCCGAATCACGGAATGTGGATATCAAAGTTAAAAGAGACATTGGGCATGTATGTATGTGTGTACGTCAGGCTGGTTTCCGCAACTCCATGCTCAAGGCGCGTATTTTGCGTACCGATGGGACAGCATTGTCATTCGATCCACCTCAGCTTCTCGAGGAAGGTTGTAACACCTAAAAATAGAATAAATTTAGTTTCGTGGAATGAAGCGTTGTTTTGCGAGTTGACAGATGACAGATTGACGTATGACGTCTTTCTTTTTTTTTCAAGTTGATCTGCAACGAGTCTGTTTAAAAGATTTTTTATTTGAAAAACTACTTAAAAGCACCTATGATGTCTCGAAAGGTAGCTGGAACCAGAGTTAAGTTCAAATGCATTAAGCATTCGGATGTAGGACGATGTAAGTAGTCTTTTTGGGTTTTTCTCTGTGCTGATGCTAAGTCTTAAGCGCGTGGCATTCAGGAGTCTGATCAAATCTTTCTATTTGTTGGCAGGGTTCCTACGTTAGATTTAATTAATTACTAAGGACAAAACTATATAAAATGGTCGGATCATAAAACGGTTTCTGAACATAAGCACCCACATGTCCAGAATTGCCCAAGATTAGATGACCACGGCGTAGATGCCGTTTGAGGACCTCTGAACTGGACCTATAATCTTCAAAAGATGGGTAAAAGTGTTTCAACATAAATTGTAAGTTAAACATACAATTTTCTGTAGACGGAGTGCTATCTAGTGTGGTGCAGTTTAAAAATAAACGTGATATATGTGAAGACCAAATCTAAGGACTCTTATTTACTGCATGCATACCTCATGTACAAAACCCGAAGATAGGTAACAGGGTCTCAGGCCAAAAGTATCTCTGACGCTAGCCGGTGGAAGAAATAAATTTCTTTACAATGTACGCCCAACGTGATGCATGAGGTTTGTTTGTAGTAATATGGTTAAGATAGATTAATAATCTTTAGTTAATTCTATCAGGTCAAGTATTTTGACACAATTGTGGTTAAAGGCACATGGTTAGTTAATTTGAAGTTGCCAATATTAAGTTCTAATACTTATTAGTTAACCTTAAATAGTGTTTAATTTAATTGTTAAAGCTATTTACTATTAAACATATTACTTTTATAGTGTTTAAATTGAGGTTAGAAGCACATGGTTTAAATGTTAAGCCGCTTATTGAACCTCAACACTTAGTGTATGTATTCTTAAATTTAATTAATACAACTTGTGGGTAACTTTGTTACACTTGATATTATATAATATTAACTTGTTTATTAACTTATATAATATTAACTTGTTTATTAACTTATATAATATTAACTTGTTTATTAACTTATATAATAGTAACTTGTTAATTTAACTTAAGAATAGAAACTTAAGATAGATTTCTTTTGTTCAAGATGGATAAACCAATATGGTTAGATTACCTTCTTAAGGAGGAACTTATTCATGAATTAAACTACTTTAATGTTTCTGCAGATCCAAAGGCATCCAGGGACGAGGTTCGCAAGCGGTATCGTCGTCTATGTGGTCTCTATCGGAGGGGTAGCATCAAGCAGGAGGACTATCCGGCACCTGCGGTGGCCGATGAGGTACGCTTATGTTCGGAACCGATCGCTGAGTTGTGCCGCTTACATAAAGAATCATCTGCGGATGATAGTAAAGTAGTTAAACGAGTCTTAGCTAGATCTCAGTATTACCTATTGAGAATTTCTCGGGTGATTGATACTTCACCGGAGTTATTAAAACTTTAAACTCACTCTACTTAATTACTTTATTAGTATATAAACTTCTCAATTCTCTTAGTAACTAGTGATACCAACTTTTATAAATGTGGGATATTTACTCAAATTTATTTATTGATGATCCCACAGGCGCCCAACTTAATTAAATAAAACTCAATTTAACTTTTATTCATTGAATCCTTTTAAATGGATTCACTTATGGAATTATATGTTTAATTCACATATTGAATTGGTTATAGGACATCTTATGGTTTGTTCACTGAAAGATACATGATAAATGTATCTGGTATATTGAATATCCAAATTTGTTTAGATGGACAGTTGAACCCCAATTCGTTTATTTTATTAACAATTGGCTAGGATGCTCGTAAGTCTGTCCATTAAAAGGTACACGATAAGTGTGTCTGGTATATAGAATACCCAAATTTGTTCAGGTGGGCAAATGGTCCTCAATTCGCTCTTAGATAACTAAATTTAGCTTTTATTTATTATATTTATAATTAACTTTTGGAATTGATTATAGGACATCTTAAGATTTGTTCACTAAAAGATACATGATAAATGTATCTGGTATATTGAATATCCGAATTTGTTTAGATGGATAGTTGAACCCCAATTCGTTTATTTTGTTAACGGTTGGCTAGGATGCTCGTAAGTCTGTCCATTAAAAGATACACGGTAAGTGTGTCTGGTATTGCATACCCAAATTCGTTTAGATGGGCAAATAGTCCTCAATTCACTTTTAGTTTTTGGCTTGGGGTTCATGCTTGAATTGCTCCCAAGCCAATACTTATGAAATTTGATTAAACAGTTTCTGATAATCCTGTTTAATTAAATTATCCTTAATACTTTTGAATTTCAAATATATAGAATATGACTTTTGTAAATTACTCAACTACAAAGTTAAACTCAATACATTGATAAATCACAATTACTTAGATTTGTGATGTGATATTACTTTCTTTAGGAACTTGTTGTTATGGTATTACTGTTACTTGCTAGGATTGGAGATTGAGGGTAATAAAATAAAACTTAATACTTACTCATCTCAATTACTTGAATAAGAGATTAATGTTGTCAAAACTAAATATTTATTTTTTTATTAGTTTTGAAATAGTTTCTTGTGAATACTTGATACTTCTAGTATCTAGTAGTTATTTAGATTTAAAATTTATAGATACTTTGGAATAACAATACTCTGCGTTGAGGAGTATTGATTATTTAATTAAACTAAACTTGAAACTTTATTTAAATGTGTGCATACCTACATACAGACTTTTGTTAAGGTGTATTGGGGGTTATGCATACCTTCTCATCCTATTTCTTAATTTTATTTGGTACTTAATACTAAATTGTAAATTTAAATTAAATTAGTACTTACTTATATAGTAGTAATTTAGTCATTGTGTCTGAGGGGAATCTAAATTCAGATTTGTTTAGGGTTGCCCCAGTTTCTGTCGAGGGTTTTGGTGAGATTCTGAATGCGCATGGCAATATAGTTTTGATTGAGGAAAAAAAAAATCTTTCTAATGAAAGTTTTTTTTTTTTAACCGGGGTAAGGTGTATTGTAACACCTAAAAATAGAATAAATTTAGTTTCGTGGAATGAAGCGTTGTTTTGCGAGTTGACAGATGACAGATTGACGTATGACGTCTTTCTTTTTTTTTCAAGTTGATCTGCAACGAGTCTGTTTAAAAGATTTTTTATTTGAAAAACTACTTAAAAGCACCTATGATGTCTCGAAAGGTAGCTGGAACCAGAGTTAAGTTCAAATGCATTAAGCATTCGGATGTAGGACGATGTAAGTAGTCTTTTTGGGTTTTTCTCTGTGCTGATGCTAAGTCTTAAGCGCGTGGCATTCAGGAGTCTGATCAAATCTTTCTATTTGTTGGCAGGGTTCCTACGTTAGATTTAATTAATTACTAAGGACAAAACTATATAAAATGGTCGGATCATAAAACGGTTTCTGAACATAAGCACCCACATGTCCAGAATTGCCCAAGATTAGATGACCACGGCGTAGATGCCGTTTGAGGACCTCTGAACTGGACCTATAATCTTCAAAAGATGGGTAAAAGTGTTTCAACATAAATTGTAAGTTAAACATACAATTTTCTGTAGACGGAGTGCTATCTAGTGTGGTGCAGTTTAAAAATAAACGTGATATATGTGAAGACCAAATCTAAGGACTCTTATTTACTGCATGCATACCTCATGTACAAAACCCGAAGATAGGTAACAGGGTCTCAGGCCAAAAGTATCTCTGACGCTAGCCGGTGGAAGAAATAAATTTCTTTACAAGGTGAGCAGCGCCCTGGTGTTACTGACTATCTCGCTTAAGTTACCTGGGTGTCCGAAGTGTTTTGCCCTGTATCCAGCGACCAATGGGCAGCTTAGCCATTGGGCATAACGGAAACAGGGGCTGCGATTCTCCATACAAATGTATTCCCCTTTTTTCTTCCTGAATAATGCCTCTAAAGCAATTTTTTTTTTCATAAAGTCAAGGTCTGCTGTTGACACGTCCCTGTCATTATCTTTTTTTCAGCAACTTATAAGTAAAGAAAATATGACCCTTCAAAAATTACAAAAAATGGCCCTATTTTATCGCCGTTCGAGAACTACCAGACGAATTCGAAAAGATTTAACATGTAACGTTTAATAGGGACCTATACATACTCTTTCTTAAAAATTTGGTGCCAAAAATAATTAAATCGGCTCAGTTTTTGAGGAGAAAAATGGGGAATACGAAACGTCGATTTCGTCAAAAATTTTGTGATAAAATCGGTCTGAGTTGCAGCTGTCCCTATCGCACTCTACTGCGGCAGGCTTGAGGGAGCACGATAGCAATAGTGTAGTAAAATACCTATTTTTTAAATTCCCCGCAGGGCCTGTTCCCTCTCCGAACTCTGACTTTCAAAGTGACACGACCACGACATGACACTGGTGCAAAACCAAAAACCCATCCCACCCCATCCCATCGGCCCATGTCCGGCCCTGTATATCAGAGCCGATGCATGCATTTAGTTACCAAGTCTCTGTATATCTATCATGGCTTTTCAGTCGTTTAGTTTAGCTGATGGTTGCTTATGCGGTAGCCAAGTCGTATGGGTGTTTTCCAGCCGTGTTTTATATTATTCCTGTTAGTTTTAACTCCTTCTTAACAGTTCTTATGTTCAAGGCTTCATGGATCTCAGACAAATTAAACGTAACGTATGTATGTGAAAATGGTTTGATTTTATGATATACCGTACCCGCTTTCTTCTAATATTTTCTTCGTCTGAACTGCTTGTGGCGCTGATGAGCTTCATCTGTCACAACAACATAAAACTATGAGTCGTAGCCCCAAATCTGTCTTTGTAGTTTTTTTTTAATTTTATTTTTTAGTCTAATTATTTGCACACTTACTTTTCCAATTTACTTTTGACATTGGCAGAATAGTTGACATAGGCTCTGCTTGCCATTAATAAAAATAGAATAGAATAGATATACTTCTCTACACCATAATAACATAACCTCTTCACTAAATATGTATTAGCAGTAACAGGCTCAATTAGTCCAACTCTCGATCAAGTCCCAAAGTCCTGACTCGCGACCGCTACCTCGGTGTACCTTTTTTAGGGTGAGTCTGAAAATGAATAGAAATTTTCCAAAATATTCATTCCAAAACCACAAAATGATTTCCGAATGTTCTAAAATTAACCTTATTGAAGAATTTTTTGGCGGGATTTATCCAATTGATGTTCAGTGGCTGTTTTGATTATACCTGAATTGATTCCTAGTGGATATTGTGATATAAAATTTCTGTAGTTTTGTGTTTCAAGTGTCTACGCAACTGGACAATATGTGGAATCATTGAAACAGGTGCGATCTCGATAAAATGAAGCTGAAAATTTTATCGTACTACTGACTACTTCTGCGAAGCTTGCCGAGAAGGCTGAGTGACGATACATTTGCTGCCAAATAATGCAAAAAAAGTAACTATATTCTGTACCTAAAAATTAAATACTTTTTAAACTTGACACTGGCTAAATGTACAAACCGTGCCAAACCAAAATTAAAAAAAAAACTGACTTGAAAACTATGTGAATCAAAACTTGTTAACAATAATATTATGTCTAAAAAAAAACATTCGAAAATTAAAAACATACATGCAACCTACTTACCGTACCTATTCATCTAATGTTAGCAGTAGCACGCTCGATTAGCCCGCGACTCTCGAAGTCCCGACTCGCCCGACTCTCGACCGCTATACCTCGGTCTTGGTTCGTCCGCAATTCATTTTACCGAAGCACACCGCGATAAGTACGTAAGAACGTGACTCGACTGCAAAATCTAAATTTACCTTTTCTACTGAGAACATTAGGCGATTTTTTCTGTCTTTGGAATGAGCGCTATAATAATTGCTGGGTGTTTTATTTTTATTTTTCTTGTTTATTTATTGCTGGAAAGTGATTAAACGTGTTTTCTTTATCGTGTTGTTTGTTTATCTCTACAATGATAGATATTTAAGATCATTTACTCATAAAGAAAGAGTCCAGAATCGCCAAACATTATTTATTTTCTGATTAACGAAAGCGGGATTGAGTAGTTTAACCCCTGATACCGGTAAAATGGTCGTCGGCCCAAGCTAGCAGGTTTGTGTATTTTTAAAGTACATATTAACACTATCTCACACTGTTGAGGTGTGTCCTCGTAATATGGTTTGGACTTGATATTCAGGGGGGTGATGGCCCCACCAAGTGTTCCGACGTTGCCATCGTGGTGAAAATCACAGGGGAGGGCCGAAGGCTTTTGGTGCCTGCCACCGCTGCCGCAACCGCTGCGGGAGGACCCTCAAAAGGAGCTCGAGAGGGGTCTAAACTGGAGTATCAATAACGGCCCCATTACGCCTGCTACAGGTGAACATCAACCACTGCACCACTACTCCGGATCTGTTGTTCCAGAGCATGACACATGGCTCGATTAACATCGCCGTGGTCGCTGAGCCGTACTTTGTCCCGCCTAGGGATGAGTGGGTGGAGGACTTGAGCAACTCAGTGACCCTCATTGTGTTGGCCCCCGCCGGTACCCCGACCCTCAAGGGTGTCAAGAGGGGACGGGGTTGCGAGGCAACATGGCGTGACGCAGCGCTCACCACGCCCTTCACGAGCTGGGGCCGGAAACTCTGCGTCAGCGTGGGAGCCCATGGGCGGAGTTTATCCCGTACCATTTGTATGGGCGTCCGCACGGATCTCTGTTCAGAGTCTCCAGGGACTCCTCGCGGGCCAATGCCTTGGTCCGTTTGATCTCCGTTCGAAGGTCGGTCCTAGCCGGTCTGTACCCCTCGTACAGCTCAGCTTCGATGGCTTCCGTATCCGGAGGGTGTTAACGGAGCCTGCGGTGCCTGGTGTACCGGCATCACGTGGCTATTCACGCTTGGCGTAGAACCATTTATTTATTTATTTATTAAAACTTCATGCAACACAAATGTACAAAGGCGAACTTAATGCCTTAGGCATTCTCTACCAGTCAACCAAGGGTGGTGGAGGGATAACATGGCAGGTGCATAAACTGAAAAAATAAAATAATTCTAAGACGAAAATAATTACAAAAGTATATATAAATATAGTTAAAATAAACATACATATATATTTAATATAATATACCTACATATATAATAATAATATATAAAGTTAGAGATAAGGATTTTGAGACGACTCCTTTACATGTTAAGAAGGTAATTCTGCAACTTTCGCTTAAATGCATACTGACTGGTGGCCATCCTGATATTGAGGGGAAGCGCATTCCACAGAAGGATGGACTGTATATGAAAGGAAGAATGAATAAAATTAGAAGTATGAGAAGGACAAAGCAGTAAGAGATTGTTAGCAGAACGCAAATTCCTAGCGTGAGTAGAGCAAAGATACTGAAAGTGTGATATAAGATAAGAGGGAGGGGTGGGAGAGTTGAGGAGAGAGAAAAGTGTAGTCAGAGCGCGCAAACTTCTTCTCTGGCGAATGGGCATCCATTTGAGCTCAGCTCTAAAGCTTGACACATGGTCATATTTCCTCAAGTTGAAAATGAACCGGATGCAGTTATTGAGGAACCATAAGCTTTGGCAACCACCAGTACACCTGGCGCCGAGCGCATCCTGGCTGGACCCGGGGCATTTACACATCACAAATCTCGGCCATAGCCTCCTGGAACCACACCGCCTCGTCATTTATGTCGGCAGGCCAATCGGGTGATGACACCCAAGCCTGCACGATCGAGGCTTCCAGGAGTAGCTCCCGGTCCAGCTGCTTCAGCCTCCAACACGGACCACTCGGGGTCTGTCGAACCAGCGAGCCTGAGGTCTGAGCGGAGACGTCAAATCGGATATACCGATGATCGGAATCCGTCTCCACCATAATGCGCCAGTCATCGACACGCGGTGACAGACCAGGGCTTGCTTGATTCACCCCGCATCCGAACACATGTTGGGACAGAACTCCGGTTTTGGACGACTAGGCCTGTCTCCAGAGCATGTGACCTGGAGTCCCGCCTACTTTAAATGGTGCCGGCGTTGTTTCAGCGTTTTAGGCGATGAGGCGGTTGCCTTCCCCACGCCTCCTTCTCCGAGCGTGATCGGCCCTCTCAGGACCCCCCCCAAATAACCCCATTTCTGGACCATTACGGTCTCACAGAAGGAGGCAACTTCCTTCCAGTTTTCTCTCACCATCATCATAGCAAAAAAACCTTGACTAAAAAGCGCCCTTGGAGACATAAGTTACCATGTCTTTTCTAATAATTGATCAAGAGCCTCTCTAAAACTGCCCACAAGGTCATTCTTTGAAGACTTAAAAGATGTCGGGTTGTGTCTTCTAAAAGCTTATTAACTTTAATATTTAGGGATCTTAATGGTTCTTCATTAGCCACTAAAATTCATATTAGCGTAAAATGGGATCATTTAAAATTTATATTATAGCAGGCACCGCTTTAATCTTTGGGTTTAGGTAGAGATGAGACCGAAATTTGGTTAGTATTAGAACATCGTGGTTTAAGCCTACCCCTGTGTCTTTATTATAATGTAGTATGTTTATAAAGCAGTTTTAATCTTTCAAATCCGGAAATAGCTCTTGTTTTTAGGGTTCCGTACCCAAAGGGTCCAAAGAGTTCCGTTTCGTTGTCACTCACGTGTCCGTCTGCCTGTCTGTCCATCCATCGTCTGTCACAAAATTTTGTGCCGAAGAATTTTTTAACTTCCCATTGATGATAATGTTTATTACTATTATTATCTTTTCTAAACATTCCCGACTATTTTATTGCTATCTTCTTATTCTTTTCCGGCAAACCTTCTTCGCTTTCATGAAAAAAATCACCGTTGAGCTTTTACACAATCTGGCAGTACGTACCTATCCTTGGTTTAAGGAACAATTTAGTAACAATCTTCATAAAAACACAGTGATTTAAGAAAATCACAAAGTATCTTAGCCAAGAAACTACTCAGTACTCGGTAGATCCAATTAACTTAGCAATACTTCTTAAATGCTGAATCATGTACCTAGTAATTCCCAAAAGTAGGTACAGAAGCTTTCAGATTCGCTTACATCATTCATCTTCGATTGAAGGAGCATTTTTCGTCTTCACTTGAACGCGAACTGACAGTCTATAAAACAAACAATATCTACTTTTTATTTAACCTGTGAAGCCCCGCAACTCACTGGTGAGTCGGACCAAAAAAAAAAAAATTAAAGAGAAAAAAAAAAAAAAAAAAATCGGCTGTCAACCCGGGTTGTCGTCGGGGTTCAATTTGACAACCCGGATTTTGCCGTGGGGCTTCACAGGTAAGCACTAAGTTTTCTCTACAAGTTTAGCTAAGTTTAGGTACATAATTATTGCTTACATTTGGAACTCATACTCTTGATGTTTAGTTCTGGGACTCAAAATAAAGTGACAAGAGTTCATCAATAAAAAAATAAAATTGAATAAATAAAATATTATTTAATAAATATTTTGGTCTTTTGGCAATCGTATGGCACTTGGGTCATCTGTTAATCACTTTGTCTACTATGTTAAATGTTTTGTTATAGAACATTTAACAGAAACCTGTGTGTATAAGTAAATACCCTTATGCATGACATGGCATAGTGGTACCAGGATACACTTACAACACTAGTTTTACGCTTTTCCAAAATTCAAAGACTGCACAAAATAGTCTATATCCAGCAGTAAATACTTCTAGCGCTTATTGTGTGCATTTCCTCAAAAAGCAACAAACAATGAACATTTTAAAAACATTATTCCAAACAAATACCCCAGCGTACTTTGCCCATCTTCTTTTACCTGGAAACTGTCCATAATAAAAACAATATAAACATTTTTCAACGCGAAGTAATTTCTCTTGCTAAAGATATCGGGTTCCCAAGATTGCTGTGTGATCTTTGAAGTCTGCTGGAGGGTTCTGATTTACTGGTCCCCCGGGAGAAGCCGGGTACACGAAGCCGAGATAAGTAATAACACCCCTATCATATTTTTATAGCACTTTTTGTATTACTGTTTTAAGTAAAAACGGAGATTTATAATGTATCGCAAGTTTTATGGTTGGTCTTGTTTTATTAGAAAAGGGGAGCATAACTAGTTTCCTGTTAAATTTTGACTCATAAAATTAAACATAGGCCACAAACAATCTTGATATCATTTTATCTAACCGTCACAACAGCGACTAGAGCCTATATCTAGAGGGTTCCTTTGATAGTTTTGAGAGAACTACTTGTAACAAGGGTTTTCATTAGAATTTTATCCCAGAAGCAGCTTGGAGTCTGGATTTCTGCGCGGACACTGACTCACCCTATCTTGCATGGGGCAAAATGTACCCGTTTACGGTCTACCCACCAACCATGGGAGGAATAAATTTGTTATGTTATGTTACTTATTATAGGAAAGCAACTTCGGAAAGTTTTTACTACTAAATCGATTTTGATAAAACTTTGCAGGGAAACCATATATTGTAAACGGGAAAATAAAACATACACACGAACTTACCACGATCTCTAACATTTTTACATTTCACAAAATAAGACATTTTATCTCAATTACGAGTACTTTAAAGACAAACAACACGATTGTCAATTTCAAACTTATTACAGTTCATAATTGGATGTTAATCTTGGGAAGTTAAGTATAGTACCTACGCCTGAACTACGTACAAAGTATCCTTTTATAATATGGTGCTGCAGAGAAAAACCCGTGGGAATGGTGAAATTAAATGTATACTGAGCCACCCCACAGAGCTTGAACTTATTGGGGCCATTAATAGGCAGTGAGGAGCGTGAATTATTATACTGGGAAGTGTTGAATGTATATATGTATTTTTGTTCGGTTGTTTATTTTTGAGGGTTGTTTTGTGTGAGTATTTTTAGAATGAGGATGTAGTCTTCTGCCTTCATTGCTAATGCATGTACTTTTTAGGGTTTCGTTCCCGAAGTAACCAACGGAACCCTATTACTAAGCCACCGCTGTCCGTCCATCGGTCCGTTCGTCCGCCCGTTTCTTTGTCAGCGGGCTGTGTCTCATGATCTGTAATAGGTAGACAGCTGAAAATTCACAAATTCACAAATAGTGTAGGTATCTGTTGCGGCTATAATATCAAATATTAAAATAAATTAAAAATCTTTAATTTTAATAAGGGGCTCCCCTACTAGAAACGTGTTTTTTTTTTACTTTATTTGCTCAATCTTACGATCTTTTTTGGCAACAAGTACTTAGACGTTTGTAACTCGCTCACAGAGTTAGTATTGGTATATTCACAAAAAAAAATATGAATAAATAAAATTTTAAAATTAAACAAACTCGAGTCCGACTCATACTTGACCGGTGTTTTACAAAATATTCCAAGTATTTTACACTGTCTAACATGGGGAGCCATTTTATGGTTAGTAGCATTGACGATGAAATTATTGCAGGTGCCACTTCTTGACCATTTTACATTTTACGACTGTAAATAAAACGTGTCTTTTTGTAAAAACTAATTAACACCTCAAGGCCCTGCGTCGACGAGAGGCGACAGCAATCAACACCGTCGTCGGGTCCCGCCTCGCCATAAGCGGCGGCAGTTTCGCGCGCTTTAAAACTCTATTATTATTAATAAGGAACGATTTTACTCCGGCAGTGCTGATCCCGCGGTGCTCCGTGCGGGGCGACAGTGTTGATCGCTGTCGCCCCTCGTCGACGCAGGGCCCTGACGGGTTAAGTATTTTTTAACATTTTGATATTTAGATAAAGGTTGGGTTTCTAGGCAAAGTGCCATTCTGTGTGCTGGCCATAATATTTGAGATACCTAATAAAGTAAGCGAAAATTTGATGTAAAGCACGCCTAAAAGACGACACGGTTGGCGCAGTGGTTGAGCGTTCGGCTGCTGCGCTGCGTGTCGCGGGTTCGATCCCCGCACGGAACAAATATTTGTATGACCTACAGATAGTTGTTCCGGGTCTGGGTGTCTTGTGTATGTGAGTATTCATGTTTGTGAACGTACCCACGATACAGGAGTAATTCCTAGTGTGGGGCAACGTTTTTTTAAAAAAAAAAAAAAAAAAAAGCTAGCGTATTTTTAGCCAGCTATTAGAAATTGAAGATTTGGTATATATTGTTATCCGTACAAAATTGTAAAGAATTACTGAATAATTGTGAAAATATCTGGTAATCTGGTTGGCCACTCCGTACCTATACCAATGCGATTACGATTACCGAATATTCAAAATGTAAGATATTAACCACATGTTATTTCGGAAGCGCTTTGCCAGCTCCATCCGTAAGCTTTTATTCTTGGATTTTTATAATTATATTAGCATTAATTATAATATATTTTTAGACAAAACATAATTTCCATACTGCACTTTGTATAAAACCTTAAAACCCCGCTATTCTCCTAGCCCAACAGTTACAGCCGTCATTATGTTTACGCACAATTTAAAGCGAAGCTACCCAGTAATGAATATCGCAGTAGAGATAAATGGATTTGGTACCAATAGAACCGCTAGTCATTACCGACACTTTTATACAGCTTTTATGGAACTCTTTTATAATATAACGCGGTTTTCATTCGTTTTTATGCTTTGAGAGCTTTTTGTAATCTTAGTTACTTGTAAGTCGTGGATTTAATGGTGTATGTGATCACCAGTCTAAGTAAGATGCCAGCCGGGGACACGGTAGTGTTTGAAGGAGCCTGCGCGGCCCTGGCACAAGCAACTGAAGAAACACGGGTAGGTTTTACCCCCTGGCCACAGCTACCAGAGGTGCAAATTGTGGCGCGGCGAGAGGCGCAAAAATCGGTGAGCGGCGAAAAGAAAGGTAGAACATTCTATGAAGTATGCCACAGCTACCGGCGGTGCGAATTACGGCACGACCACCGGCGCTGTGTGAGCCGAGCGGGACGCACTGGCGGCGCGCGGCGCGGTGAGCGAATGAAACAAATGCACTAGCGAGTATATATACCATCGGTTCAGCTGAAGATTGAGGGCCCACAGTTCAGTCAATATGGACAGATAGTTAATGTAGAGATTAACACTTAATGATTTTTGAAAAGTTTTGCCACTGGGGCGGGGTCAACGTCTAACGTTTATTCGAACTGGCACAGTTCTGTCTTTGTCTTCTCTAACACGATAAGCGTCCGATAAGTTAAAGTCATGATTGTAAAGGTTTATGTTAGTTATTAATCCCCTTCTGGGATGATGTGTGTTGACACATCACTTTATCTGTATTAGAGGGATGCTTGGCGTCTTTTTCGCCAGTTTTGGTGCCAGGAGTTTCAAACATGACGACGTTAGTTTGTTGTTGCTCATTGGCACCATAGTTAATATTAAAGTTGAAGACACAAGCTGTAGTGTCAGGACAAGTCGTTCGGAGGCGTCTGCTGCAAAGAACATACCCTTAATGTACAGTTATTTCTGGCGTTAGGTAAATGTTCGTATTAGAGTTAGGTAGGCTTCGATCGACTCTCCAAATGTGTAATGAATAGAAGACTTACTAGCGTTTGCGCTTCTATTCCTAGGGGCGTAGCTCATGTGACGATTGTAGACACAGCCTAAACTCAGCGGGTCTGCACCAGCCTTTAGCTGGCAGTTAAGAATATTGGAGAGTCGATGGAATTATGATTAGCGATTAGGTGTCATATTTCTTTTATGTCAGACTAGAGTTTAGCCCTTGGAAGTGGGCACACATGTAATTATTTTAATCAGGAATAAACCTAGAAGTGCCCTGACCCTCATCTTTTACTCGTTACACACCGTTCTCTGGCAGTAAGCAAGCGAGTCCCCAAGCTACGAAAGCACCCCTAGAACCCTGCAGGCCTTACTGGAGCCCTGGGGTTCTACAATACCGTGCGTGCCACTTTCGATAGCTGCATTTTTTTACGTTCTAAATACGTCCACCGCTGACGCCGCTGCAGTCGCAGCTAGTCGAGCTGTGGCATACCATCGCAGGTCGCGCCGCCCGCCGCATCTCTCGCCGCGCCACAATTCATACCGCCAAAAGCTGTGGCCAGGCGTAGTCACTAAGAGTCTGACACGCGCTCTCGCTCCGTCTAGAGCCAGAGAAGTTAATTGATGATTTCCCTCCTTATAATAAAAGGACGATCCAATGGATGTTTTCCCTTTTTTTTTCGGTGGGAAACCTTTTTCCTAAAGGCGCCTTGAATTTAGGAAAAAGACCAGGGAGTGTGGGATTCTTACCTCTCCAAAAACAACCCTGGATATCACCATCCACACATGGAAGTGGCTCCGTGTCCTCTTAAAGACCTCATCGGAACCACGGAACCACTACTAGATAGATTTTACATAGTTTACAGTTGAAAAACCAATGGATTTGAAAATAAAGCCGAGAAAACTGGCTTAGTTTGTTATAAAATAAACAGCAGAACAGCTTTGTTCACATAGCTTGTAGTCTCATTTGAAAGACGTCCACTGCTGTACTTAGGTAGGTCACTCATAAGTGTTACAACATCGACCGATTGTGTGCTTCTGGCATCCAGTGGACTCCCCTAATCAGGCCTTTCAACGCAGCGTATCGTTAGCCTTGCCGTAACCATCCTGGACCCTGACTCTATAGTCAGACAGCTGGGCACTAAGGTCCGTTTGTTTTTTGCTCTTTTTTTAGACGCTTTATAACGCTTAACGCTGTGCCCTAGTAAATCCCTCATATGCCTTTTATGACACCCACGAGAACTAGTGGGCGTCTCGATTTGAGGATATGGGCCGTAATCCACCACGCGGGCCTGGTTGGTGGATGTCACATGTCTTTAAATTTTTGGTTCTAGGACATGCCGGTTTCCTCACGATGTTTTCCTTTACCGCTTTGAGGGCAGTGGTGATAAAATTAAGGGGCGTCTCGATTTAGACGCCGATAAACCAACCTCATTGCTTCGGCGCGTAGTGTTCCACGCGCGCCTCAAAGAGTTGTCAGCATTAAAGATGGGGCCCGTCATGGCCGATGCCTGCCCGGGGGTTGACACGCCCTCCCGCTCCACCCAGAGCGGGAGAAGTCATAGGATGATTTCCCACCCCAAAAAAAAAAAAACAAAAACCTCATTGCTTCATTTACAACGTTTTAATTAGACTAAATACTTACCGTTTTAAGGTGAAATGGCCACGTATCTCGAGGAATAAATACCTGAAGTATATTTATTATACCGCCTGCACCTTCCCACATAGCCTGACGTGTTCAACCTTTCCAGAGGGTGAAATTAGGTAATTAGTCTGTAGCCTTTCTTTTGTTACTGATTTCGTGTTCGAATATGGGTAAATAGGGAGGCCCTATGGCTGAAAATAGCTCTATAGTTAATGTTTTCTTAATAAAATTAATATGGAGCTTGTCCCGAAAGTCTAATTTATGGCTAGCTAATTATTAACAGATTCTCGTCATAGTTTGGGAGCGGGTAACTATTTTGGATACCTACGCTACTAACGTAATTGAAGTTAGCTAAGATTTTCGTTCCGGTATTTCAGTAAGGTTAGGACTGATTTAGGAGTAACGGTTTAAGTTTCAGGTTATAAATTTATTTTCACTAATTTGTCGGTATTTAAAGAAAAGGTAGTATTTGTTAGCATATTTCAAGAAGGAGGATGTTATCAATTCGGATGTTTGGTATTTTTTTAATGTATTTTCGGTCATAACTCCGTCATACATAGACGGATTTGCAAAATTTTTTTTTTGCTCCCTTTTAAATTTCATATAGATCTGATGATGATTTTCGGAGACAGACAAAGGAAATCTTCAGAAACGACATCAAATCAACTGCGATTGCTGCGATCGTATGTCTATGTAGTTTTTACAATTTAATGAGGAACGACAACTAAAAAGTGAAAAATAAAAACTTTTTTACAAAAAATAGAACCGGCCTCCAAAAAATGTGCAAAATAACTTTAAATTCGGAAGTCAGTGTCAAAAACGAAGACAAAAAACCAGAAACACCTACTTCCGAAATTAAACTTATTTTGCACGTTTTTTTTAAAGTTTTTATAAATGTGATGTTTATAATAATAATAATAATAAATAAGTTTATTGATCCAAAGATAAACATAGACACAGGTTATATACTAGTTACATGCTAAGACTTAATCAACTAACAATGGGCACTAGGGGAGAAAAATTATAGTCTATATTAACAAAAAATTAAATCCTGTCTCCTAAACTAGGCATGGCCTGTATCTTAGGAGACAGTGATTTGACCGAACTGAGCTGTAAATTACCTAGTGTTAGACCTTAGATTTCGTCTGTTATTCTACCATAAAACTAAAAACTAAAATGTGAGTTAGCTGAGTAAAGAATTTTAGATTTATTTGAGCTAGATGCGGGTGTGAATGGGAGAGTGGTGTGTGTGTGTTCGTGTTTGTGAGTGTAATGTTAGTTGTGTTGTATGGGTGTGTGTGTTGTGTGTTAGGAGGTGTTTCTTTGTGCGTAGTGTTTTTGTTCCTACTTAGTAGTGATTTTTCAAGCGATATATGCCAGTAGAGATTCGGTGTTATTGTAGTCCTGCTCTATGAGCCAGTCTGTAATTTTAGATTTGATATTGAATTTATTTAAGTATATTACATTTAATTTCATTTGTATGATTTTATATACATGAATACTTAACACATAGTATTGTTGTTTTGCAAACGAGGTTTTGTGCTGTACACCTGAGGGAACATATGTTCGCTTCCTTGGGTCAGGTAGGGGTAGGCAGCCATGTACCCTGAGGACAGATCGAAGAACAAACAGTTTACGTACCGTCAGAACTTTGCAGTCAGAATAGAGTTGTGCTGTGGGGTATCTAAACGGTTTCCTGGTCATAACCTTAAGTACAGCCCTTTGAGCTCTCTCTGCTCTCAGAATAAAAGTTTTTGCTGCTCCACCCCACACGGTTATGCAGTATCCGAGGATTGACTGGCACAAAGTGAGGTAAACCATCTTAAGAATTTTAAAATCAGCCGATTCTCGCAGAGACTTAAAAATGTGTATAAGACGGATAGTTCGAGTAGTTAGAGTATCAAGCTGTTTGTCCCATCTTAGTCCCTCGTCTATATGCACCCCCAGATACTTTACGTTATTGGTTCTACCAATGGCAGCACAAGAACACGACATCTGTCGATTTTGGCAAGAGTGAGCTGTAATCGAAAAGGTATTCGGGGGTAGGGTGTTACGTCGGATCGCAAAGGGTATATAATAAGTTTTATCCAGGTTTAGCGTCAGCAAGTTCATATTAAGCCAGGTCATCACGGAATTTAGTGCGGACTCGGCCCTAGTTTGCACATCGTCCCACGTAGGCCCATGAATTAAAATCGCCGTGTCATCGGCATATGCATAGATCCCACCATCAGGTATTGACATTCTACAAAGGTCGTTTATATAGATTAGAAAGAGCGTGGGGGCTAAAATGCTTCCTTGAGGCACGCCGCATGACACTGATTCTTCATCACTGCATTTCGAGCCTATCCTAACTTGCTGGGTGCGATTTGTGAGGTAATCAGTAAAGAGTTTCAATGCCATGCCACGTACGCCCAAACACTCTAACTTAGCTACTAGTTTGGGAACAGAAACTGTGTCGAAAGCCTTCGACAAGTCCAAAAATATGCCAAGACACTTAGTTTTGCTGTCTAGAGTCTTTGCTATAGTTTGCGTTAGATCTAATACAGCATCTTCAGTAGAGACACCAGACCTAAAGCCATACTGGTTGTCAGCAATAATTTTGTACCTGTCTAGAAAGCTTCTAAGATTATTGTTTAAAATCTTTTCCAGTATTTTCGAGAGCGAGGGTAGAACAGATATTGGCCTATAATTATTGACACAGTTCCTGCTCCCTCCCTTATAGATTGGGTGTACAATAGCCTTCTTAAGAGAATCCGGAAAGACTCCCGTGTCTATGCAAAGATTGCATATGTGTGTTATCACTGGTAGTGTTATCACTGGAGTGTGGCGACATGTCTTAAGAAGTGATGATGGGATTCCATCCCAGCCTACGGCACAATCGCTTCGAAGCTGTAATATAATAGAATTGACGTCACTGTCGTCGACTTTTTGTATAGCGAGTGAATTGATGGGCGGATTCGGCGTCAATCTTGTGCAACCGGGAGGTGTATCTCGAGTTAGAGGCGTTTTATTAGGGTCATATAGTATTGCCCCTGCCATGTTTTTACCTATACTACTAAAGAACGAACATACATAGTTTAGGGAAGATTTAGGGTTGTCGGTTATTTTTAATAGCTCATCTGGACTAGAGTGTATTTTACCGGTATTCGTAATTTCCTTAATAGTTTTCCATAGCATTCTTGGATTACCGTGTGACTTTTCCAGTTCGCTCCTCTCATATACACTCTTCAATTTACGAAGTAGCGCATTACAAAAGTTCCGATAACGTGTATATGTTACATGTAATATTAAATTATCTGGTGATTTTTTACTTTTTATGTGCAATTTATCTCTATGCTTAATACATTTTAATAGGCCAGTAGTTATCCATGGTTTTACAATTCTAAGTTTCCTCGATACGTTGGTTTTTTCTGTATGTTTAGTTATAGTTGATGACAGTAGTGTAATTAGTTCATTCGTAGCGAAATTCGCATCTTCAGTTTTGTAGATATTTGTAAAATCTGTATGTTCTAATTCTGTTTTAATTGCTTCTGTATTAATTCGAGATATAGTGAAAAATTTGTTACAGGTAAAGTTTGTATTTGAGATTGTAAGTACAATTGGTTTGTGATCTGTGATATGCGATTCTACTACCAAACTTGTGGCTGATGACTTTGTTTTTAATAATATGTGATCAAGACAATTTTCATTTCTAGTAGGTAGAAGGTGGGTTGGTAACAGTCCATGGGATGCGTTTAAAATAAGGTAGTCTAACGCCCGGTCATTTCTACTCCCTAATTTTATATCAATATTCAGGTCACCTACCATTGCAATGTTTGTCGAGCTTGCTATCTTCTCATAGATACAACTGAGACTGGTCAAAAAACTATCGTACTGATCTTTTGTGGTATTTGAAGGGGAACGATATATTGCAACTACCGAGAGCTTATTATCAACTTGACATATTAGACTATTCGCAAAGTTTATGTTTGGTTCCCATACTGTTACATGTAAGCCAATTTTAGTATAAAGTATTACTCCATCGTTTTGATTTTTAATGTTTTTAGTAGAGTGCGACTGGTAACCGTTCAGTACTGGAATTTTACTCAGTCCACTCAGCCAGCACTCAGTCAAAACAATAATGTCAAAACTAACATTAATTAGACACAACAATGTTCGTAGATTATCAAAATTTTTGTTTACGCTACGTATATTTATATGCAGTAATTTTACGCTACTATTAGTTGTATTTATATATTTTATACACTCTTGAGGGTCACATGAGAAAGAATTCTCGAGATTAAGGTTGTCAAGGTCATGATTGATGCTGTCTATATTAGCCATTGGAGATATCAGTTATTACCAAATATAGGAATATTGTGTGTTCTGGTGGTGTAGGCATATGGAACATAGAAATAGCATCGCTTTTTCTTGAAAAAGAAGAACAGTGGAGTGGAGAAGTATGTATGTGTACGTTATGTTCATTTTTAATGTGTAAATAGGGTTTATTTAAAGTGTAAGATAAATGTCTGTGTGTATCGTTTATCAATATGTGTAACTTAGACACTAATTCAACAAAGCTGGCAAAAGAGAACAATAGAAACACAAGTGGGCCTAGATTTCGAAGCATCATTTGGGAAATAGACTCAAGTAGTCACATAATCCTGCTAGCGAGATCCAGAAGACACTTATCTGAGGATACTAATATCTGTTTATCACCCGTCTGCCTGCGAAGAAAGATATTTCCGTTGCTTATCCAACAAAATGCATAGCTATTCTTCCTGGCATATTCCCGTGCCAGGTAGAATAGCTTTTTGCTTTTAATACTACAGGATGCCTCTGCCCCTGCCAGGGTCGTGAGAGTGATGGAAATAGTCACCGCGGCTCCTGGCACAGGCAACTGAGGGAACACGGGTGGGTTTTAGTCAGTAAGAGTCTGACACGTCCTCCCGCTCCACCCAGAGCGAGAGAAGTAATTTGACAAAAAATGGATGCCTCTGCCCACGGTACCAAAAATGACTTTAAGAAAAAAGAAATGTTCTTTAGGTCGAATAACATTGTTTAAATCTCAAAAAAAATACCTAAACAGGGTCTGGAAAAACTACCTACTGTCTTCTTTGCTAACGAAGCGGTTTTAGTGACCACAAGCTCCTGGCATATTAGTATTAGGGTAGCTACATACACCCACATTGTATTTGCCACATGAATTTATTATTCATGTGTCGGTGGCGAGCCGTTTGTAGCCCGCCTACGCTGGTCAAACAATATAAAATTATATTTATATCATTGCGCGAGTAAATTCTACGGTTTTGTATTTTTAAAAGCCGCAGAGAATATATGTATCGCAAATCAAAAATAAATATGAACACCCTCTGATAATACCAAGGGGTTTTTGTTACATTTAGTTATATGTATAAAGTAATTCTATTGGGAGTACGAAGTTATGGTAGCTGTAATATAAATAAATAAATAAAGAATTTAGCATATAAAAAGGTAAATAAAGATGGAAAAAATATTTGGAAGCCACTGACTAACGGTAACAAAATTGTTAAAAAAATACTCTTTTCTGGAAATTCGGAGACTATTGCAGTAACATTCTTGTAAGTTAGTGCAACTTCATGATAGTCTCTCTAAAACCTTATTTTCTTTAATAATCTCAAAAATGAATACCCAAATACGTGTAACCATTTAATTTACAACTCTAAGTAATTCCCACATTAAACGAAGATACAGAACATTACAGTATAACACAGTAAATCCTACTAGTAAGAATTCATAGTGAAAATGAACAACCGACGCTCTACTGTCCGTAGAACTTGGACGTTTTCAACTTTCTTATTAAAAATTCGGTTTGAAAACTTTTACCAGTTAATAGAATTTTAACCGCTGCAATGATTAACTTACGGTCCGCAGTCGTGGGTACCTAGTATACCTACGTCTCGCCTTTTAGTTTTGGAATTCATTTTACGAAGTACGTTTGGAATGATGAATGGGAGATAATTATGTTCGTTGAAAGAAGGTGGCTTGAAATATTCTTCGGAGTTTCTGTGTTTTGATTAGAGGGATGAGTTTGTGAGTTATGGTGGACGGTTCGATGTTTCTCGTGCCAGGTTTTAGTAGTTTTCTTTAGCTATTTGTTACTAGAGAAAAGTTTCTGATGTGTGATTTTATATCACTGCACCAATTGTAACAATAAGAGCAAGTGTGTGTCGTGCTACGCGCAGTGTAGGGTTCCGTAGTCACCCATTAAAACATGTGGACCTAGAAGGGGGCTTTGTGTTTATTACTAGGAACATAATTTAGTTCACGGTTTTACGGATAGGTACGACATTTAAACAAACAAAAAAAGGTTTTACGGATAGGTACGACATTTAAACAAAAAAAAAGTTTTTATTTTCCAAATATTGTATTTTTTTCCTAAGGATTTTGTGTTTTGTACGACATTTTCCAAGTAGGTACATTTTATAAGTTGGACGACTATTACTCTAACACTACCTTAGCCGTGATAGTTTTCCTTCAAAGTTCGTTATTTCTGCAACCATCACGATTTTTTTAAGATTTTTCAAGCCTACAGTTTAGCTTTTAGTGTGGGGGGGGGGGACCACGACGCATGACTCGAACAAAAAAATATTACTTCAAAGCTTAATATTTTACAAACAAATCACTAAATCCAAAAAAAAATCTTTCCAACGATACCCCATACTATAGGATAGGCGAGAAAAAAAAACGTCATCCCTACTGTATATTTCCGGAGCTACCATAAAAAAACTTTTTCAAAATTTTATTTTTTCATTTTCCCATGCAAAAATTGCAGCATTCTAGTACTTACAGTCCCTACGCTATGCCTCGGACGGACAGACGGACAGACCGAAACTATAAGGGTTCCTTGTCCTTGTTAGGACTACGGACCTATAAAAAGGGTACTGCAAATACCTAGGTACCTTCATGGAAATGGCAGACTTTCAGCCTAGCAAAGAAGTTTACCCTTACTATCAACTTTATAACCACTGAAGGACTTTTAAACCATGAAATATTATAATTGGTAGGTACTGAAGTACTTACCGCGTTCATTCGTTGTAATAAAACTCTCTAATCACCTAAAAAAAAGGCATAAAGCTTACCTAACTAAAGAAAAGACTGTGACTATCCAGTGAAAAATGTTAAGTGATGCAATCTTAATGGGCGCAGAACATTTAACGTTTCCTATAACAAGCTTACCTTTGCTACTAATTCGATATATCTACTAATAAATCTTAGCAAAGAAACATTCTTTAGAGCATGTGGGCTAATTGTAGCACCGTCTTACTTTTTTTTAATTAGCATGCAACGTGAATAATGTACGGTCGGCAAAAACGGTTTGTATGCAGACGAAAAATAATACATATTTATTGTTATTATACACCAACTGTTTCAGTCTTTTGCAGTCCATTGCTGGACCTACATAATATGTCTCTCCTTAGTTCCACCATAAACTGCGATCGTTCCTTTGTATTCAGACTGGCCCAGACAGCTTTTTAATCTGTCTATTTAGTTAGGAAGCTATAAAAATCAAATATTTGGCTTCTCAGCACACTTGCTACTATATTTCCAACTACTGCAACTCCTTAACGCCAGAAATAGTGGCGACCACACAAAAAGCGCAGAAGCAATGAGCTCTACGAGTCCCGGAGAAACTGGCAAAATCTTCTTCTTGAATTTTATTAATTCATTTTTTATTTATTCCGCAGCATTATAAATCGGAAGTGAACAGCAGAAGAGCAAGTTAAAAATAATTTCCACTTCCCTCCATCTATAGCAGGTGACAGAACAGAACTAGGCCAAGGAGAGAAATACGAGGTATTCTATACCTCGTATTTCTCTCCTTGGCCTAGTTAGTAGTACTTCTGTACAAAATAACGGTTATATTATATGTCTCTTTTGCCGACAGTACATGAGGGGTAGTGACGCAAAAAGGTTGTTCCTGTGCGGCAGGATTTATAAAGGATAATTATTATGAGGGAATTAATTAGAAATATGTAATTAGCTTGCGAGACTGGATTCTGAGAAGTGCGCTGTTGCGTAACACGGTAAAGGTAAAAATGTGGTTATGATACTTGTGTATCAAAATCAACCTCGTGTATGTGTACCAAACAAGAGACTTCATTTCAATGATAAGTTAAAAAGTCTGCATTCTGTAGTTGATTTTGCGAAATTCTACTATAATCATACTATGTTGCATTATTTTTTTTTTTCTGTGGGGGCGGGAAATCATCCAATGACTTTTCCCGCTCTGGATGGAGCGGGAGGCGTGTCAGACTCTTACTGACTAAAACCCACCCCTGATCCTTCCCTGCCTGAGTGCCCAGAGGTGCGGTAACTTATTTTCAGACTTTATCCGCTACCCCTAGGCATGCAGGCACCGGCCGCGATGGGCCCCGTTACTGGTGGCTGACACTAATCTCTTTGAGGCGCGCGTGGAACACTACGCGCCGTCGACTCACGGGCCTGGTGCTGTTCGGACGGCGAGCTATCCACTGCTCACCGTCCGCACGGGGCCGGGTCTACGGTGGCCGGAGATCGTCCTGCGACGTCTTACGCCCAGGGCGTCTCCTGCGGCAGATGCTGCTGGGGGCGTGAGGGCGACTCTGTTGAGCCTCCCTCACCCGTTTCGCCTCCTCCTTCGCGAGAATTACTGCTTCGCAGAAGGAGGAGACTGCTTCCCATTTCCTCTCGCTCCATACCATGGCCTGCACCAGGGCTGGGCGCGAGACGTCGCTGCCACCGCCCGCCTCCACGAGGACACGGTGGGGCTCTGCTCAAGCGGGGCACAACTCCACCGTATGTTCCACCGTGTCCAGTGGGCGATCCTCACAGTGGTGACACCCGGGCATTTCCCTCCGCCTATTTCTACACAGGAACCTCCCGAAGCTGCCATATCCGGTAAGAACCTACATCAGGCGGAAGGTTAGGACGCCGTGGTGCCTCTCCAGAAACCACAATTGCGGCGTACCCAACTTCGCACGCCTGAGAATCAATAAATGTAGTTATAATAATATGAAGAAAAGGGGTGCATACAAACGAGAGTTAATCCGAAGGTAACTCCCTCGGACATGTCGTACTCGTGTCTCCAACTGGAGACGCGCGGGGCGTGACGTATTCATTATGTAATTACATTGAAATTAATGAAATTCACATTTCAAAATCGATACGAGTATGATTTGCGTAGTACTGTAGCACTCATCATCAGCGTTATATTGTTGTATAGAGGAGGTCTGTGCCCCAGCAGTGGGGACTGCACAGACCTCCTCTCTGTGAGAGGGTGTGGGCCATAATCCACCACGCGGGCCCAATGCGGGTTGGTGGATGTCACATGTCTTCGAATTTTTGATTCTAGGACATGTCGGTTTCCTCACGATTTTTTCCTTCACCGTTTTGAGAGCAGTGGTGATGACATAATTTACACGCCTGGGTTTGAACTTACGACCTACAACTTGTAAGTCGCGGCCAATACCACTGGGCCACCACTGCTCTACACTGGCACTAGTTTTTGTTAAATTATTTGCTAGATGGAATGCACTCCGGTCGGTTCCCTTCATTGAAGGACGTTGTGATATACGACATTTTTCGTTTTGTTGTCAGGTGCGAGAATGAATTTGGTTGGAATCACCGAAATTTTCGGAATGGGAACTTCTTCAACTTCTTCTTCTTTTCGTATCGGTGGTACATTGTTTATGCTTATACAGTCATACTGTTTGTGCACATTAGGTGGCCACGTTTATTGCTTCACTGGAAGCTTTACTCAGGTTTCTTTTTTCTTCAACTTCATACTTTCCTTTAAGAACGGTCGCAAGAATGACATTGCTCATGAGTTTTCTCACCAACAAACGCGTTCCGTTACATAGTTTTGGTTGGTTCAGATGTTGAAGCATGATGACTACCGAGCCAACCTTTGTTTGTTAAATGTATGGCAAGCCAGGCAAATCCAATGAGTTTAAAAATTCAATTGGTGAAGCAGTCGACCACCTTGGACACCATGGCCTATCCTGCAGTAGGAGCGCGGGTCGTATGGCACGGCACGCCAGCATTAATGACATCATCCGTCGGGCTCTTGTCACCGCCGGTGTGTCAGCCGTTTTAGAACCTCATGGCCTGGCACGTGATGATGGTAAGAGGCCCGACGGGATGACCATAATGCCATGGAAGATGGATAGGCCTTTGGTGTGGGCTGCAACATGTGTCGACACCCTTGCGCCATTTCATCTTCTTAGCACGGCGGGCTGTGCTGGGGCGGCTGCTACAGGTGCCGAAAACCTCATACGGCGCAAATATAACCACTTTATTGGTAGTTATATGTTTGAGCCATTTGGGGTTGAAACACTAGTGCCATGGGGTCCGAGAGTTTGCCGTGACATCAGCAAACATTTAGTCGACTTTTCACGTGAACTTTTTTGGCTGCCTTTTTTTCAGCCAAAGAATCAGCATTGCCATCAAAATGTGGCAATGCTGCCAGCGTTCTGGGCACTTTTCCCATTGACAGCGATGTGGACGAATTTTTTGATGCTCAATGAGCTGTACTCCTACCGGATCTGTTATGCCGCTTGTACATATTTTATTTGTTAAGTTATTTATTATTTCTTATTATATGTATTTATGGATTAGTTTGATATTTTAAAAGGTTTCCATTTTAACGTTGGATAGTTGGTTGCTTCGTATTCGTTTGTTACCCAGTCGATTTAAGAAGTTCCCGTTCTTGGCGTTTAGCCAAGCTGAAAATATTTGATTTAGTTATTTATAATTTCATGTTTCCGAAAAATCTAGTGCTTTATATTCCACGAGAGGTCACAAGAGGCGGACGCAACGAAACGACGTTATCGGGAACGCGTTAAAATGTATAGAACGCAGGGAGTGTTGGTGTTTTTAGTGCTGCTCATAGGGTTGGCTAACTCTTTTGTCTGGGGTGAGTGTGACCTACAAGAGTCGTGAACGATAATATTATTGTTCGTTGCATATATTATGTGGTTTTGCCTAAATGATTAACGCTTATCAGAATCGTGCCTATTTAACTACCAATGTGAGTAAATGCCAAAAGTAACCTTGGTAAGGTATGTTTTTTTTTTTCCCATAATAGTAATTACTCCTCTATTGTGGATGCGTTCACAAACAACTCACATGCACTAGACATCCAGATTCGGAATAACTATCTGTAGGCCATACAAATATTTGTTTGAAGCCGCGATACGCAGCGCAGCAGCCGATTGCTCAACCACTGCACCAAATATATTTTTAAATATAACCATTTTAAAATTTAAAAACAATTATAGTCTAACGGTATCGGGTAAAAAGTCCAAGCTCCGAAGAATTCTGAGAGTTTTACTAATTCTACCAATAACATTTAACAATTTGTCACATAACTTTTTCCATAATTTTCGTTCCATAAACAGAGCTTCAGTGTTGCTTTAGAGATATTTTCGTTACGAACAATTTAATCGGAAGCTATAATAACAAAACTCAAAATCTAAAATGTCATGATTTATACAAATAACACACATACCCAACCACACCACCATGCCAAGTTTTTAACAATTGTTATGCACTTAAGTAAGGCTGATGGCACACGGATAATAATATAATCACAGATCTGTGAATGTGTCTTTACCAATATAATTATATAATGAAGTACGCGCACTACGAAAAGTAATCGTTTTTTTTTTCAATAGATAATTATCATTCCGCATTTTAATAATCCCAGCGATTAAATTTGTAGTGCGCGCTTAGTCTAACTCCTGAAAGTTCTGACTTGTAAGAGTTTATGGTGTAAGTCATTGTCAGTAGTTCATTGTTGGGAGAACCAATAACCAATAACCATTTGTAAACGCAGTGTATCATATTATGAAAACGAAAAATAAGAATTATTTAGCAGTCATTAAAAAAACTGTTATTTTTATTTTTCAGACATCGTCGTGGGCGAAAGGAATCAACTTAAATTTTATTACAACGGAATAGTAGTGAACACAGAAGATCTGCCGGAAAATTCTGATGTCACTTCAATAACTTACGACCCAGTTCACTATAGGGTGCTGTTTTCCAGTCAAAACGACACGAACAGTACAATATCTAGCTTTGACATATCAACCAAAAAAATACAGACTGTACTCACAAAAAACACGGATTCGAATCTCCTAAATATGGCTTACGACCCGGTCACACAATTGGTATTTTGGTCGGAACGTGAGGAAATATACTCGTTTTCTTTAAAACCTGCATCTTCTAATAAAGCATTTGACGGAAATCTTATAGTTACGTCGGAATTCTACTGCCGTGATATTGCCGTGGACATATGTGGAGGGTACGTTGCTAACAAATCAAAATCATCATCATCAGGTCCTCACTGCTGGGGGCACAGGCCTCCTCTCTGTGAGTGTGTGTGGGCCGTAATCCACCACGCGGGCCCAATGCAGATTTGTGGATGTCACTTGTCTTCGAATTTTTGGTTCAGGACATGCCGCTTTCCTCATGATGTTTTCCTTCACCTTTTTGAGAGCAGTGGTGATGAAATAACTTACACAAAGTAAAGCGCCTGCCTGGGTTGGAACTCACGACCTACAACTTGTGAGTCGCGGTTGTTATCACTGTTCCACCACTGCTCTCACAAATAGCTATACCTACTTAATTATTTGAAGCAGAGCAAACATATCTTAGTAAATATTTATAGAAATTTACCAATTACAGGTTTATTTACTGGATCACAAACAACAAGATAGAGAGGGCTGCGTTTGATGGCTCCGAGCGAGAAGTTGTATTATACAGTATTGTTAAATATAGACGAAGTTTGGCCATTGACCAACAAACGCAAAAAATGTACTGGATTGATATAATTAACAAAAATAATCGTGATCAGCTGTATATTGAAAGTGCCGACTTGAATGGAAAAAACAGAAGAACATTAAATTTTATAAAAAACGAACATGCGGTAAGCTCTCTTGACATAGCAAAAGATTTCATCTACTGGAAGAGCCACAAACAAGGAGCAATTTTGCAACTATTAAAGAATCCACCGCATAATGCGGGACCAAAACTTTATTCAAATGCAAGCACACACTTTTGGGAATGTCAACTTACAGCAGCCAACTACACAATTGAAGAACAAACTCAAGGACTAAAGAACTGCGAAGATCTAAAGAGTCTGCTGATACCTAAATCTTCAATTCCCACTTCTTCAGATGGCACAAAATTTAGTGGAGAGTCTCGTAGTGAATGTACACAGGATTGCACCGATGAGGAATGCAATGTAACAAGCTGTCAGAACTATTGTTTACAAGGAAGTTGTAGTGTCAATGCTCAGGGGCAACCTAAATGCAGGTAAAACATATTAATCTCACTAAGGTCTAGTAAATGTTATATAATAGTAAGTAACGCGGCGCCACAAAACGCTTTGCGACACCGCGAAGCAGTAGGTTTTCTTCGAATTCTCTCACACAAAGGTGTCTAAAAATTGGTTTACGTTCTCTTTTCACCTACACAGGTAACTTAAAATTCATTGCCAATATTTCATGGAGTTAAAGTTCATGTAAACAACTTTTACTACTTATAGGATTAACCTAACAATATGAAAAATACTACATTTTTGTTCAAGTAAATCAAAAAAGTGTAGCAAAGTACTACTTGCCGAGTTAGTTTGACTATTGACCAACAAACGCGCAAAATGTACTGGATTGATGTAATTAACAAAGTAATTGTTATCAGTTGTATACTGAAAGTGCACTGAAATGATAAAAACAGAATAACATTTTAAGAGAACTTGCAGAATAACATTATATTATATAGAAAATGAATATGCATCATTTTCTATAAAATATAATGTTATTCTGCAAGTTCTCTTGACATATCAAAAGATTTCATCTACTGAAAGCTTCAAACAAATCTTTTCAAATTCAAAAAAACATGTAAGTACCTAGGTATGTACCTGATTTATTTCGCAGTAAAAGGTTTGATAGGTTTTATAGTAAAAATTGATCATATTCACGAGAACTTGCTGCCCCTGAAAGATCTCTTTTTTATTGTTGATAGGCACGCGTTTGACCACTATCTCACCTGATGGTAAGCGATGATGTGGTCGTAGATGGAGCACGCTTGCCTAGAAGTAAACTATTCACTCTTGACTTAAAGATTGACCATAAATGAAAAGTCACCTTATAGGTATAGCCCGCGTTGCAAAGTAATAACAGCACTATTACAAATCTTTTGAAACGCAGCGTATACCTTCGACTGTTAATGCTAGTTTACACAGTGTGAGCTGCTGAATAAACAGGAGACAGCTTCTCGGATTATCTACTCGTATGCCAGTCTTTCGTCAACCGAGCTGGCTTGCCTAAGCTGGCTTTATGATGATAGTAGCTGCCCAGTCTCTTGCTGTCGCGATGTCGAGTCAACGTGATTTAATTAAAAAAACGGCAGCCTAAGATCGGCGGAAGTCAGCAGCTTGCACTGTGTAAACTAGCCATTATCACTCTAGTCACAAATATTTGTTAGTTCCTTGATTATTGTGTAATACTGTTTTTATCTTCATTATTTCAGTTGTACAGCCGGTTACTCTGGGGAAAGGTGCGAAGTTAATGCGTGCTGCAATTATTGTTTATATAACGGTGTCTGTTCCCTGAATGAGGAGGATGAACCAGTTTGTGAGTGCACAGCTGATTACCAGGGTGTAAGATGCGATGTTCCTACCAGACGCACTGGTGTCCACGCTGACAACATGATGCCACAAGTAATACAAGACCTGTTCAGCGCACTAAACCATACCTTGCAATTCTACTTGGATAAGATTGGTGAAAATGAGGCCGAGATCCAAAAATGCAAGAAGTCATTTACGGATTTAAAAAATCATATCAACACATAAACCAACAAGCCTTTAAATGTGCGTTGTTTCTGTTGTTTTAATTCTTTGATTTTGACGCCGACTTTCGATTAAAGTTATGTTGCACTTTTTTTGTTTTTTGGAAGTTGGTTCTATTTTTCGTTAAAATATTTTTTTATTGTTTATAGGCACGCGTTTGACCACCATCTGACCTGATGGTAAGCGATGATGTGGTCGAAGATGGAGCACGCTTGCCTAGAAGTAACCAATTCACTCTTGACTTAAAGGCTCCCAGGTTGCAGCTATCAGGAAACACAGACTCCGGCAGGGAATTCCACTCCGTAGCTGTACGCACAATGAATGTGTTATCAAAACGTTTTGTGCGTGTGGATGGGATGTTTACCATGTACCGGTGGCACAGCGCCGTACGTCTTATGGTCCGCCGAAGGAACGAGCCTGGCGGAATCTAATTATGCAATTCTGTCGCACACTCCCCAAAATGTAACCGATAGAAAACCAACAGGCTAACAACTCGGCGTATAAGCTTAAGACTTTGGAGCTTCGACTATCATTGCCGTTGATCCTAATGGCTCGTTTTTCAATGTAATCAAGGGCATCAAGCTGGTATCTGGCAGATCCGTCCCAAAGATGAGAGCAGTACTCCATACACGATCGAAATTAACCAACAAGTATAAACGTCATATAGTCCGAATCTATACGACTTTTAGTTTTAAAGCAGTTTAATAGTGATATTGAGCTAACTACTTGAGTCAGTTTAGTCGTGTGACTAATAAGTCACATGGGATAGGAATACGAGGTAAGGCTCACGACTGGTTTGCATCGTACCTAAAGGATAGGCTACAATTAGTAGAGATAGAATATTTCGATAACAGCACTAATGAAATTATTAAAATTAGATCCGACAGTAAACCAGTTAACGCGTCAATTCCCCATGGTAGTGTAATAGGGTGCTTTTTGTTCCTTATTTATATAAATGACCTTCCTAAAATTATAAACGGACCATGTGTTCTATTTGCAGACGATATCTCTTTACTCACCACATACCAAAACGAGGACGATATAAACGCCAAATTAAACTCCCTTCTTTCTACAGCTGTAAACTGGATGAATAACCACAATCTAGAAATTAACTTCACCAAAACCAAACTAATTACTTTCCATCCCCATCAAAAATCCCCATTAAAACTTAACTTCATGTTCAATGACACAAAACTAGAACAAGTTAACGAATATACCCTCCTCGGTTTGTCTATAGATACCCATATTAATTGGAAAGCCCATATACAGAAAATAAGAGCTAAACTATCAAAATTTTCATATGCCCTACGTGAAATTAAAAAAAACTACCAACCTGCAAACTGCAATTGTCACATACTATGCATATGCCCAAGCATGGCTTAGCTATTGGGTCATGCTATGGGGAAACAGCACTGATTCTCAAACTATATTTATTTTACAAAAGAAATTAATTCGAATAATAACCAATATTGAACAAACAGAGAGCTGCAAACCATACTTCCAAAAACACAAAATATTCACACTTCCCTGTTTATATATCTTTGAGTTATATAAATTTGTCAGAAAACACCCAGATTTGTATACCACTTGCGAAGAAACACAAACTAGATACACTTTACGACACAACAAAAATAAATTAAATATACCTCAATCCCGACTGGAAATGCACTCAACCAGCCCTTTAGTTATGTCCATCAAAATTTATAATAAGTTGCCAGAAAATATTAGAGAAATAAGCAAAATAAATGTATTTATTAATAAATTGAAGCGATTTCTCGAATCAAAGTCTTACTACACAGTAAAGGAGTTCTTAGATGATAAATCGATTCCAAAATAATTTCTTTTTCTCTCTCTTTTACACCAAACATTTTGTAGAAAAATAGAAAACCCAATATAAACATAAATACATAAAAAAAAAAAATAATAATCTATGAATAAGAAGAATAATTTAATAATAATATAGGAACTTCATAATAATTACTTACAATTAATAGCAATTTAATATATCTATATACGCAAATCTTATATATATACATAATATTATACATACACCCAATAAACCACAACTAATAATTTATATTGCTTAATTGAATAACTACTTAGCCCTCTCCTCTCTTCTACTTTGCTTGCCCGACAGGGTCCATATTGATATTTTATTATGTTAAACCACCTATTTAACACATATGGAATGCAATAAAGTATTGAGTATTGAGTCATAATGTTAACGTCGAATAAACGCCTACACAACTAAATTATGCGACGTTATTATAAGGTTTCGGCCACAACGTTTACTCGACATCACTTTTGGTCGTATAAACGTTTTAGTCGCATAGAAGGTTTTTGGAAGACAATGGTGTTGATTCTGTTGTGCACAAACTAAAATTAATTTAGGCTATTGCTATCTTTTTCTCTCTAATAAAACAAGAAAGAGACGGACGTAAATTAGAGCTGTCAAATTTAGTTTGAACTAATATTTCCATACAAATTAAGGGTACACGTAAAAACATGTCGTCTAAAAACACGGCGAAGCGCAAGGCGTAAACTAGTTTGACATCTCTAACTTAGTGCATAGCTATAGCCGTCTTATTCTCGCACTGCCTTTTAGTAAAATATAGCAATTCTCTAATTTTAGTTTAGTTATTGAATAAGAGAATCCGCACCATTATCGTAGTTTGAAAAACCACTAGATAACGTTTACATGACAAATATGATTTGTTTTATAGTAGTTTAACTTGAAACACGTATACGACGATTTGGTTGCAATGTGACGATAACACTACGTTTTAGTCATGTGACTATTAAGTCATATTATATACGTCAAAGTAAGGCGCATATAGCCGCCAAGTGGCGCCCTCATTGAATAAAAAATCGTAGCAAAGCATAGAAAACAAAGATTAAAAAATCCTATGTTGCGTTTGTTACCAAGAGCTTAAGGTATTTTTACGTTGTTGAAACAGGATTCTAAAGTGTTTCGTATCCAAAGTAGTAAGCAAAAGTGTCAAAAACGGTCGTTTATAGTACTTTTGCTTACTACTTAGGATGCGAAACACTTTGAATCCTGTTTCAACAACGTAAAACCTTATCCTATTTGTAACAAACGCAACATAGGATTCTTTAATCTTTATTTTCTATGCTAAGATACGAATTTTTATTCTATGAGGGCGCCACTTACGGGGAGGTAGGCCCTTAAGGTGTAAACAACTAAACACCCAAGTTAACCAACAATTCAGAGTGTATCACTGGAATACAAAATGGTTCCGTACACACATTTTATTTTACAATGTATTCATTAGCACTGCGATGACTAAACACAAATCTTTATGTACATTTATGTTAAATTTATTTATCATTTTAACAAAATAATTAATCCATAATTAACGTACGATTATTACGTTTTTTTTTTTAAATTATAATATTGCAGTCGACCAAAACAAGAGAACTTCGGAATGTAAAAATTCTGCTTGTAGTGAAAGTGGTTGCCTGATTTTTAAAAAATATAAAATGTGTTGGTTTAAACCACCTTTACACACTGTATTATGAATAAGAGATCAATAAAACAATGGTTTTCGTATTTAATTAGGGAACCCTAAATTCAAACGTAATGGCGCGTAAGTCTTGGTCTTAAGGTCTTAAGGCCAACTTTTATATGACCATAAGTCCAGTAAGCGTCAGGTAACTATCATCTCATAACTAACCAAGATGGATGTAACTTTTATAGGAAAATATATTTTAAATAAATAAACAACAATGGTGAAATATCAAAAATTTCTGGAGGGCGTTAAAATCTTTTCAACAATACATACAAACATTATCGAAAAACTAAGATCCCCAGTAGAACTACACTTAACATAGGTAGTAAGCAGGTTTGGTACCCTTCTGCCCAATTGGTGTTACTGGGGAACTTCAACGCCCACCATCAGGAGTGGCTCTTCCCATATCAGTACACAGACCATGCTGGACAAGATACGCATAAGCTAGCGCTAGCTTTAAATCTCACTCAGCTGGTCCAGGGGGCAACGAGGGTGCGATGTTGATTCGCACACGGCCAATTGCTTGGACCATCTGCTGACAACAGATCCAGACCGTTACTTACGTTACGTCGATTTCTTCACCATTAGGTACTTCCGACCACTGTCTGGAGTCTGTTTCCGTCTACTCGCCGCCCGATCATAGCCCTAGAGGCACCAGGCGGGTATGGCGATACAGGTCAGCAGATTGGGATAACATGCGATCTTTTTTCGCATATTATCCTTTGCAGCCTACTTGCTTCTCTTCGACTGATGTTTCGTCGTGCGCGGACGCCGTAACGGATGTGTTGCAGCAGGCTATGGAGTACTACAATCCATTCTCTGACGTAACAATGTCAAGCAAAGCTCGACCATGGTATGGTGCCGAGTGCAATCGCGCTGATGCACTTAAACACGCGCGAAGCAAATGACGTGAGTCAGAAAAAGAGAGCCTTCAACAGGGCTGCCAAGTCCTGCAAGAAGGTGTTGCGGAGGGCTCGGTTTGACCACATTAGCCGAATTGGGAACAAACTTGTTTCTTACCCAGCTGGTAGTAAGGCGTTTTGGTCCCTGGCTAAGTCAGTTGAATCGAACTTCTGCCGCCTCTCACTACCTCCACTGCTGAAACCCGACGGGTCACTGGCCCACTCCGCTGAGGAGAAAGCAAACTTGTTTGCCTCTCTGTTTGCGGAATCTTCGCGTCTAGATCCTGGTGGCGCGAGGCCCTTTGGTACTCTTGGTGGATGCGAGTCGATTATGTCAGACATTCGCATTCATCAGAAGGATGTCCGAGGGGTACTGCGTAACCTGGACGTGAACAAGGCTAGTGGCCCCGACGGGTTACCGGTAAATGTGTCGATGGCTTGGAAGCAAGCTAACGTGCAACCCGTGCCCAAGAAGGGTAGTCGAGCTGACCCAGCAAATTATAAGCCCATCTCGGTAACTTCCGTACTCTGTAAGAGTATGGAACGTATACTGAATGGCAAGCTCCTGGCATACCTAGTAGCTAATGATATCTTCAGTGACCGACAATACGGCTTCCCCCGAAATCGGTCAACTGGGGATCATCATCAGGCTATTAATGCTGGTGTTCCTTAGGGGTCGGTGCTCTCTGCTACATTGTTTTTGCTGCATATTAACGATCTGCTAAAACCCGGTACCTTTAGGTATGCAGACGACAGCACTGTTGCCGAGAGATATGTGCCTGACGCACGAGCTAGTGGGTCTCAGGTCTGGTCTCTCCGAGAGGCTATGGTTGGGCGCTTGAACTTGTCCTTACAGGCTGTCTCAGAATGGGGTGATTCCAATCTGGTCAAGTTCAATGCTGTTAAGACCCAGGCGTGTCTTTTTTCCGCTAAGCGGAGCAAATTTCACCCGGCTCCATCTTTCCGAGATGTGACCCTGCCGATAACCGACCAACTTGATCTTCTTGGTGTTACCTTAACATCTACCCCCAATGTTGGTCCCTTCATAGAGGCAAAGGCTCAAGTGGTTGCCAAAAAGTTGGAGATCCTCGCAAAGGTGACACGGTACTTCACGCCGGCACAGCTGCTCCAACTCTATCAAGCACAAGTTCGATCGTGTATGGAGTACTGTTCTCATCTTTGGGACGGATCTGCCAGATACCAGCTTGATGCCCTTGAGTCAATTGAGAAACGAGCCAAGAGGATCATCGGCAATGATAGGCTCGTTGAGTCGAAACTCCAAAGTCTAGAACATAGACGCCGAGTTGCTAGCCTGTCGGTTTTCTATCGGTTCCATTTTGGGGAGTTTGCGACGGAATTGCATAATTTGATTCCACCAAGCTCGTTTCATCAACGGACCGCAAGACGTACGGCGAAGTGCCACCGGTTCATAGTGGACATCCCATACATACGCACAAAGCGTTTTGAGAAAACCTTCATTGTGCGTACAGCTAGGCTGTGGAATTCCCTACCGGAGTCTGTGTTTCCTGATAGCTACAACCTGGGAGTCTTTAAGTCAAGAGTGAAGAGGTTACTTCTAAGCAAGCGTGCTCCATCTTCAACTACATCATCGCTTACCATCAGGTAATATAGTGGTCAAACGCGTGCCTATCAACAATAAAAAAAAGCAGAGTTAATATTTGTAGTTTCGTTTTTATAATAACCAATACCACTTTTAAAGTTTAAATTATTATATATAAAAATACCAGATTGACATCGCCCCATAGTGAGACAGCCTATAAGGACAAGTTCAAGCGCCCAACTATAGCCTCTCGGAGAGACCGGACCAGAGACCCGCTTGCTCGTGCGTCGGGCACGTATCTCTCGGCAACAGTGCTGTCGTCTGCATACCCAAAGGTACCGGGTTTTAACAGATCGTTAATATGCAGCAAAAACAATGTTGCCGAGAGCACCAACCTCTGAGGAACATCACCATTAATGGCCAGCAGTCCAGACGAGCAGCCATCTATAACCACTCGGATAGTCCGATCCCTCAGGAAATCTGCAATCCAATCACACAAACCTGCGGGGAGACCGAAGAAAAAAAGCTTGCCAATTAGGCTATCGTGCCAGACCCCGTCGAAGGCTTTCGAGTTGTCAAGGGAGACTGCAAGGGCTTACCCTTGTTTCTCGATGGCCTCACTCCAGATGTGAATGGCATACGCTAGAAGATCCCCAGTTGATCGATTTCGCCTGAAGCCGTATTGTCGGTCACTGAGGATATCGTTAGCTTTTAGGTATGCCAAGAGCTTATTATTCAGTATACGTTCCTTTCTCTTACAGAGCATGGAAGTTACCGAGATGGCCTATAATATGCTGGGTCAGTTCGACTACCCTTCTATAGCACGGGTTGCACGTTAGCTTGCTTCCAAGCCATCGGCATTTTTCCAGTCTCAAAAGAATGTCGAAATAAGCGTGTCAAGATAGAAGACAACTCAGGCACACAAGTCCTCAGTATGATTTCCGGTATCCCGTCGGGGTCACTAGCCTTGTTCACGTCCAGATGACGCAGTACCCTTCGGACATCCTTCTGATGAATGTGAATGTCCGACATAATCGACTCGCCAAGAGTACCAAGGGGTCTTGCGCCACCAGGATCTAGACGTGAAGATGCCGCAAACAGAGAGACACACAGGTTTGCTTTCTTCTCAGCGGATTGGGCTAGCGACCCGTCGGGTTTCAACAGTGGAGGTAGTGAGAGGCGGCAGAAGTTCGATTCAACTGACTTAGCCAGGAACCAAAACACCTTACTACCAGCTGGGTAAGAAGCAAGTTCGTTCCCAATTCGGCTAATGTTGTCAAACCGGGCCCTCCGTAACACCTTCTTGCAGGACTTGGCAGCCCTGTTAAAGGCTCTCTTCTGCTGAGTCACGTCATTTACTTTCCCGTCCTAGCGTCGACCCATGCCAGGTAGGCCGCGTGTTTAAGCGCATCAGCGCGATTGCACTCAGCACTAAACCATGGTCGAGCTTCGCCAGACATTGTTACGTCAGAGATTGGAATGTAGTACTCCATTCCCTGCCGCAACACATCCGTCACGGCGTCTACGCACGACGAAACATCAGTCGAAGAAAAGCAAGTGGGCTGCCAAGGATAACATGCAAAGAAAGATCGCATGCCATCCTAATCTGCTGACCTGTATCGCCACAGCTGTTGTCAGCAGAAGGTCCAAGCAATTTGATGTGTGCGAATCAACATCCGGCACTCTCGTTGCCCCCTGGACCAGCTGGGTGAGGTTTAACGCTAGCGCTAGCTTACGCGTCTCTTGTCCAGCATGATCTGTGCACTGGTATGGGAAGACCCACTCCTGATGGTAGGCGATGAAGTCCCTCAGTAACACCTATTGGGCAGAAGGCTACCGCTGCTGAGTCGCATCCGCCGCCTCATTGAGGTGTTGTGTGAGCCCAGTTGCCTCCAAATCACCGCTGTGCGAACGGTAGACACAGACGTAGATAATAGATAAGGAAGTGAAATGAGGTTCCATGCAGGCTACCCTCAGGCACGCACTGACAAGACGGTATCATTGGGGGACTGGTCTGGTGATTTCGCGGACGCCTGAGCCCCCCCGGGAATGTCCATCGGGCCCTCTCGTCTGGTCGCCAACCAGCACGATGGTGTATGCCGGAATTTTTCGACAGATGGCGGGGCAGCCTTTCATTTGTGGCTGGCACACTACTTGGGCCCCCAACCACCTTCGGTCGGCCAGCGGTGCATCGCACCTCGGATCACGCTACCCTCTACGACTAGGCATATCAGCGCGAGCCTGGTTCGTCTGCCTGCAATGGAACAACTATTTTGACACAACTCCTCTGAATTGACTACACATTTTCACCATACCGAAACACGGCCAGGCCGCTTGGCGGTACGTCTTTGCCCAGTGGGTGGTCGCAAGCCATCGGTCGAAACCTACCACTAGTTAGTGTCACCTGATTAGCACCACCCAGGAACCACATTTAGGGACTCAATGGGTATACTCCTACGGACGCGGGTGACTCGGCCCTCGAAAATAAAAAGAAATTTTAACATTTTTAATTTTTCACTTATTACTTATGATTTCCCATTAAATTGACATAGACATACGATCGCAGCAATCGCCAGTCATTTGCTGTTAGTTATTGAAGAGTTCCACTGTCTATCTCCGAAGATCTTCATCAGATTTTAATATATTTATACAGGCTGTGACGGAAAGGTTTGGTCATATTTTATGAACCAGTTCTGTCCATGTATATAAACAACTTTTTTTAAGAAAATATAAAATATTCCCAAAAAATAAATTGGCCTTTCCATACAAAGTTATCATCAGCTGATCAATATTTGTTTGGGAGATAAAATTTTTTTTGAAAATTTTATCAGGTTTTCTTGAAGAAAGTTGTTCATATCGATGGGCAGATGCAGTTTCTAAAATATGACCACACCTTTCCGTTACACCCTGTATACTAAAACCAACCATGAAAAATATTCAATTAAATATTTCGTTTATTCAGTTGTGTACAATAAGAAATAGTATTTAATACTTAAAAGATATATACAAATTAATAATAATACCTAACATGTACAAATCCGTATGAAAACAGTTCATTGGGCATCAAAAAATTCATCCACATCGCTGTCAATGGAAAAAGTGCCCAGAACGCTAGTAGCATTGCCACGTTGAATAGCAATGCTGATTTGTTAACTGACTAGCATGCTAATATGCCGAAAAACTCGATGAGCACTCGGACCCCAACCCCAAACGGCTCAAACATGTAACTCCCAATAAGGTTGTTATATTTGCGCCGTTTGAGGTTTTCTGCACCTGCAGCAGCCGCCTCATCACAGCCCGCCGTGCAAAGAAGATGGGATGGCGCAAGGGTGTCGACACATGTTGCATCCCACACCAAAGGCCTACCCAACTTCCAAGGTATGATGGTCATTCCGTCTGGCCTCTTCCCATCGTCACGTGCCAAGCCATTGGGTTCTAAAACAATTGGCACCCCGGCGGTGACAAGAGCCCGACGGATGATGTCATTAATGCTGGCGTGCCGTGCTATCCGACCAGCGCTCCTACCACAGGATAGGCCATGGTGTCGAGGCGGTCGACTGCTTCAACGCATTGACAACGATGTGGAGCTCCACCCGGAGTACCCAGACCCAAACATGTAGCGATCCGGAAAGTGGCGTCACTCAGCATATTACCAATGTTGGGTGACGGTAGTGCCTGTAGCCAAAGGTCCGACTCCCATTCACCCACAGCCAGTAGGCGGTCACGCTCAGCAGTATTGAACGACGTATTAATGAGATTATTCCGTACCAACCTGCAGAGCGGCTCATCCCACTGTCTCAGGAAAGATGGATTGTCGGGCAACGCCGTGTTCGGGCAAGCCGCTTTCCAGGCGTTCACAGCATCGGTCAAGCACGGCACCTCACAGTTAACCAGCGATGGGGTTAAAATTCTTGTGGTTAACTGTTGAATGCTGTGAACCGAAGACAGGAACGCCGGTAGGCTTACACTAGAAATTTTGCGAAAGCCGAGCCCACCAAAGCGAATGGGTAGCGTGGCTTGCAGCCATGCTCGGTCATCCAGGGCCACATTTAAGATGTACGTAAGAATGAAACGAATGAATTGATCGATTTTGTCCTAGAGATGTGGCTGCTTCCATAAAGGGAAGAGCGAAGAAAATTTATGAAATTTGGTCCAAAACAGCAATACCTGATGAGGGTGACCGCTGAATGTAAATTAATTTTGGAAAGTCTATCCGAAATATCGTTTAAACGTTTAATTTTGTCGTCAATGAATGAAGAAAAACTGTCTTCCGATATTCGAGAACCTAGGAGGTATTATGAACTTTTCTCTAAAATTTTGATCTCTGGAGCTGTTGCATTGAATTTTTGTATGGTCGATTGTCTGTCAGTATTGTCACAAATAAATATTTCACATTTGGAGTAGTTAAGGTCAAGGCCAATGGACTGAAACAGGCTCTTTAGGATTTTGAAATCTTCTACGTGTCTACGTCACCTCCTAGTGTACCATCATCTAAATACCACAGGTTAAATTTTGAATTTAATTGTTGAATAATTTGGTGAATAGCCAACCTGAATATGACTGGCCCGAGAGGGTCACTTTGTTGGCATCCAACTGCAGATTCCAAAATGTTGTCTTTAGATAATAATTTTGATGGATGCCTATAGCATTGCCACAAAAAGCCGAAAATTTCTGGTGACTCTTTTTTTCTTTCAGCCAACAAAGTGTCCTGTTAACTGAAATGAAGGCGTTTTAACGACAACCTTGAGGATGACCTCACCTTTACCAGAATTTAGAAAGGTGGAAAGGGCATGTACGGTAGCCTCACAGCCCCCTCTGGAACCAAAACCAAGCTGTAGGGGCTGGAATTGGTTGGTCAGTGATTTACTGTACATTTTGCCAACAAATTTTGGCTTCCATACGCCTGTAGGTGCACCCGACTGTAATGGGACGAATGCCGCCGTTCTTCTTGCGCAGGGCACATAGGTTGGCCTTGTACAAGACATCGACGACGGCATCGTTCACGCCGCCGGAGAGCATTAAGGTAACTAATGACAAGAGCTCCTTCAAAAGCGACTCACCAGCTTCTCCGGCACCTGAGCTTAAAATATCCTTCAAGTGTTGAGGAGTCAGGCCGTCGAGGTCGCCGGCGGAACCGCTTCTGAAGGAGCTCACGGCTGCTAACAACTGGGGGGCCTGTTATTTGGAGAAATGAGGAATCAGGATAAGGGGTGTCGGGAGGGACAGGGAAAGTGAAGTCATCCGCAGGCTCTGGGTGTTTACTCTCCAGGGCTGAAATTGTATTTGGAGAGTAAGGCGCCACCACATCACTGCTGAATAGTAGCCTAGCAGAACCCCTTATGTCACCCTCGCTTAATTTGGATTCTACATGTGAACATAAACCATTCTGGGGAACGTTATTAAAAGCGGGTAATTTTTGATCTAAAATGTAGGCCGAATTGTTGCAATTGCCTTTAATTTTGTGTCGTCAATGTTTTTTTTTTGTAGCCAAATTTATTTGAACATTTATTATCCTATAAGGGAAGGTGACTAATTCCTCCCAGGCACTTTGTGTATTCTCCTGGGCTGCAAGACGGACGCATCGTGCTGAACTCAGTGCAACAGACCGTCGTGCGCCCCGGGGAACTCTCTCCAGAATTAGAGTTGTTTTTTTTTTAATTTTGACAATGTTTTCCAAAGTGATGTGATAAGTGACGACCTAAAAGTTTTCAAACCAATTAAAACTGTTGACGACTGCAATCTTCTCCAAGATGACCTGAAGAGATTGTCAGAATACTGTTGTGACGTGCAAGTTCATTAATTTTATCATAAATAGAAACGTTATTAAATTCAATTATCTTTATGCAATGCACTTCTCACTAAAGAGACTAAGATTTCTGATTAAGGTATACTGTTGGACTCCAAACTTCACTTAAATTTACACATAGATAAAGTTACTGCCAAAGCATGCCAGATGTATAACCTAGTCTTTATAGCCACTTCTGATTTTAAACGTCCCGGTACATACCTATATCTATTTAATTCTTTAATCCGTCCGCAATTGGAGTATGCTTGCATGATATGAGACCCATATTATGCAAAATATGTTAATATAGTTGAAAGAGTTCAGCGCAGGTTTCTTAAAAGAACGCAGTGCAATTGTCACATGGTTCGTCGACCCGGGCCTGCGGACGGCGAGTAGCGGGTAACTCGCCGTCCGATCAGCACCAGGCCCGAGAGTCGACGGCGCGTAGTGTTCCACGCGCGCCTCAAAGAGTTGTCAGCAAAGGACGGGGCCTGCCACGGTCAGTGCCTGCCCGGGGGTGGAGGATAAATTCGAAAGAGTTACCTCGCCCCCGGGCGCGTAGGGCAGGGAGGAACAGGGGTGGGTTTTAGTCAGTAAGAGTCTGACACGCCCTTCCGCTCCACCCCAGAGCGGAAAGAGTCATTGGATGATTTCCCACCCCCCAAAAAAAAAAAAAAAAAAAAAAAAAAAAAAAAAAAAAAAAAAAAAAAAAAAAAAAAAAAAAAAAAAACATGGTTCGTCGGCGATATGAAGAGTCACTGAAGAAGTTTAATTTAATAACACTTGAGTCAAGGCGCCAATTACTACAAGCCATGATGCTTTATGGATTGATCCACAATAGGTTTGATTGCTCAGAATTGGTCAATAACCTATTTTATGTTGTACCCCGAACGATTTTGAGACGAGAGGCGCGCGTCTACCCGCTTTTCGTGACTACCCCATATTGTACGAATGTCAGCGAGCGCCGCTCCAGCGATTAGTAAAAATATTTAACAACCACTTTGACAAAATAGACATATTTGTATTACCTCGTCACACATTTAAAAAAGCCCTTGTTGATAGCCTAAAAATAAGGAATGTTGATGCTGATGGCGGTCTTAGCAACTAACACTAATGTAGGCTAATAATAATCCTAATTTCTTTGATTTTGAATTGATTTTAATTAATTTTTATTATAACTTTTTTTTAATCTTAATTTTAATTTAATTTTAATCAATATTATTGTACCTTTTTTAATTTTAATTTGATATTAATTGACATTATTGTAACTTGTTTTTAATTTAATTTAATTAATGATAATAATTGTATCTTCACTGTATCATTATTTATTTTTGTTATCCGTGGAAACGTAGTGGATTGTACTGTAACCATCATTATACTTAATTTGATGTTTTTATTCCCAAATAAATAAAATAAAATAAATTAAATTAAATTAAATTCGTTTATTTCGGACCATTGTCCATATGTTACATACAACATGAAAAACAAAACAAAAACAATACAACACACTTACAACACAAAAATAATAGGAAAATATCAATACAATACATTTTAAGTTCGGAGAGGGGGACCTGTCCACTGCTCACCGAACAGCATGCAAGCGTATCCAGTGGCGCAGCAGTGGAGAGTCCCACCTGTCCGCGAACACGCTCAGTATGCTGTTGCTGCTGGACCTAACGCGACTCAGCAGCGACGCACACTGTTTCCTAATAAGGGCGTGAAAGCCATTAGTGTGCGCTTCTGCGAACATAGTCGAAGCACTGCAGAATCGCGGCAGCCCCAGCAGCACCCTAAATGCGTTGTTGTATTGGACACGCAAGGCATTGTATGCCACCAGTGTATAGTTAACCCACAGGCTGCACGTGTAAAGTGTTTGGCAGTAAGACTTAAAAAGCGTAACTTTCACTCGATTACTGCTATGTGCAAACCTGCGGGCCAACATATTACACCGGACAGCCAAAGCCCTACGTGCCCTCTCAACATCAGCGTTGTCTCTCAAGTCTTCGGAAACCCAGTGGCCCAGATACTTGAACTGAGCGACTCTGTTCAAGGCGGTACCCGCTAAGGTAACCGAGGGCACAGTCAAACAACTTTTGCCACGGCTCTTAAATACTAGAAGCTCGCTTTTTTTAGCATTGTATCTGAGCCCATGGGCCTCCGCGTAAGACTCACATATCCGTACCAAATTACGCAAACCTCCGATCGATGGACTCAGCAGTACCATGTCATCTGCGTAGCTAATATTGTTGACACAGACTCCGTCTATGTAGCATCCAACATTGGCACTGCTGAGTTCACCGACAAGCTGGTTTATGTACAGGTTGAAGAGCTTAGGTGAGGTCAGACCACCCTGCCTCACCCACACTGCAGCCCGTACACATCCGAAAAAGAGCCGGCCCATTTGACACTATTTTTCTGATTGTTGTACCAATACCTGAGAACAGAAATCACCTCCGGACCGCAATCTGTCTCAGTTTGCAGCTTATCCCATAACTTATTATATGACACTAGGTCGAAAGCTTTTGAGAGATCTAGAAAGCATGCAAAGATAGGTGTTTTCCGGTCACTGTAATATTGAACAGTCTGCTTAAGGCACATGATAGCACTCTCCGTGGATACACCAGATCTAAATCCGAATTGCGCGTCATGAAGCCTAATATTCCTGCCCAGGTGTTGGTCAAGCAGACTGTCCAGTATTTTTGCTATAACCGGGGCTAATGAGATTGGTCTATAATTTAGCGGATCAGAAGCATCTCCAGTTTTATTTTTAGCTATTGGTACAACAACAGTGTACATCAAACTATTAGGTAAGTACGCATGACTAACACACAGATTAAAAAACATGGCCAATACCCTCGACAAGTGACAGCCTGCATTTTGCAGATGCTCGATACTGAGGCTGTCGTGACCAGGAGATTTACCCGTTTTCATGTTTTCAATAATGTGTGCCACATCTTTGGATGTAAATCTGACTTTAAGATCTCCGGCACTGCAGTCACCATCAATCATCCGCGATGCCGAACCCAAAGGCGACTCCACTTTAAATAACTGTTGGAAAAGATTAGCAATTTTCTGTGGTTCATGCACGCCAGCAACACTCACGGGACGACCAGGCTTCGGATTAAACTGATTCGTCTTTTTCCAGAAACCTTTAAAAATAAGTGCTGTTATTTGAGATGTGGCTGGGGGGCACAAAGGTACACTATGTGGTTTGTGAGCCTTGCCATAGTGTATCGTCGCTACAGTCGGCGTTTGACATATAGAAAGGGATTCCACTTACTTTAAATTACACAAATACTATAAATAATATAATGTATCTATCTATTTATATAAATTAATTTACTATTCTATTTATACTTTATTAAAGCTTGAAACTACTGACACTAGTAAGTTACACGATCTGCACCGGAGGAGAGTTGTAGGAGACACTGAACTTGCGAATGTATGTGCTATGGGCTACCAAATAAAAGATCGATAAAACAGTAATTAGTATCTACTAAATGATATTCTAATTAGAGTTATAGGTATTTAGTGTTAGTCTCTATTAGAATATGTACAACATATGCCCATTATCATAAGATAGGGCTGTTTTGATAACTGATAAGTGATAACGTTAAAGAATTAACCGACATTTTGATGTTTTTATATTTTTATTGGATAGATTTCTAGTCATTTAATAGGAATATGTATAGCTTATAGTACTTAATACGTAAAAAATGAGTTTAAAGCCGAACGGTCCTCAATAAAGTAATGATATGCAGTACTTAATCTTTTGCGCGCTGTGGCGTCACAGCGCCTACGCGCACGCACGGCAATAAACATCGGCGCGTAGTGTTCCACGCGCACCTCAAAGAGTTGTCAGCAAAAGGACGGGGCCTGCCACGGCCAACGCCTGCCCGGGGGTTGAGGATAAATTCGAAAGAGTTACCTCGCCCCTGGGCATTCAGGGCAGGGAGGAACAGGGGTGGGTTTTAGTCAGTAAGAGTCTGACACGCCCTTCTGTTCTACCCTAGAGCGGAAGAAGTCATAGGAAGATTTCCCACCCCCCAAAAAAAAAAAAACCGCAATAAACATACCCAAAATGCTGATACTCGGTTTTACAGAAGTTTTCAAACTTTAAAAAAGCCGCCCTGAAAGATTTTCGGACATATCAACTAAGGCCCGACTAGGGATATAAAATATCTCCTCATTTACCTTGAAATCGGGATTCCCTTAACTGACACGGATTCAAAAATGTGCGTATGGCAAATAATATGCGTATCCGATTTGGAGATGCAAAAGCAATTGCTTCAGCAATTGTCATGTCCCAATGAGTATCGTTTTCTGATAAATATTAAAATAAAATATTGGACACTACACTTTTGACAGTTTATAATATAATAATATTAATTAATAATTTATTGCGAGTAACAATGAGACTCATAAAATTTTAGTAACAAAAATAAACTTAATTAACTATGTTAGTGACATAAAAATAATAACAACATTAACACACAAATAAGTAACCATTGCTTCAGCATCCCAGCTGAAATACTGAAGCAACGATTCAACACAACGCAAAAACAAACAACACAACAATTTATTTATGAACAGCGGATCACCGTTACACCAACCCATAGGAGACGGCACAACAGCGACCCACGTTCTAAGTCACCAAGCTACTTGATATCATGCTTAGGATACTGTTGGTGCTGCCCCGCCCCCTGCGCACCAGAGACGTGCAGCTCTTGCGCATTGTTGTGTAAAAACAATCAACATGCGCATCTGCGAATATCTTCGACGCACTACAGAAGCGGGGCAGCCCCACCAGTATGCTAAACGCGTTATTAAATTGCACGTGGAGAGCGCTGTACGATCTTTGCGCACATTTAGCCCACAAGCTGCACGTGTAGAATGAGGTACAGTAGGCTCGAAAGAGCGTAATTTTAACGGGAAGTGAACAACATCTAAACCTGCAAGCCAGCATGTTCGCTCTAACCAACAACACCCTCCGAGTGGAGGGCGATTCAATGTCATCATGGTCTTTAAGGTCGGGGACCAATACATGACCAAGATATTTTAACCTCCGGACTCTTCTTAAAGACGTGCCATAAAGTAAGACCGGACGCACCACATCAGGGCTTTTACACTCTGCCTCAAAGACCATGACCTCAAATTTGTTTGTGCTAAATGCTAAGCCATGTATTCGAACATACTCCACACATTGTTCAACCAATTTTATCCACGTAACTGATATTATTGACGCAGACACCGTGTACTTAACATCCGACCCTGATGCTACTGAGTTCACCAATCAGCTCGTTCACATATAAGTTAAAAAGCGTTGGTGAGCTCAAACCACCCTGAATCACCCCACACTCCAACCCATTTGGACCCCTAAGGACACGGTGGAGCATACGATGGAGGTCTGCCCAGCTTGGGCGGAGCACCGCCGTGTCCTCGTGGATGCGTGGATGTGATAGGATGGTACGAAGCGAGAGAGAATGGGAAGCAGTCTCCGCCTTCTGCGAAGCAGTAATGCTCGCGAAGGCAGAGGCGGGACGCATGAGGGAAGCTCAACGGAGTGCCCCTCATGGCCCCGGACGCTATCACCGCAGGAGAGGCACTGGGCGTACTGGGCGTAGGACGTTGCGAGATCTCCAGCCACCGTAGACCCGGGCCTGCGGACGGCGAGCAGTGGGTAGCTCGCCGTCCGATCAGCACCAGGCCCGTGAGTCGACGGCGCGTAGTGTTCTACGCGCGCCTCAAAGAGATTAGTGTCAGCCACCACTGACGCGGCCTATCATGGCCGGTGCCTGCATGCCTAGGGGTAGCGGATAAATTCTGAAAATGAGTTATCGCACCTCTGGGCATTCAGGCAGGGAAGGAACAGGGGTGGGTTTTAGTCAGTAAGAGTCTGACACGCCCTCCCGCTCCACGCAGAGGGAGAGAAGTCATTGGATGATTTCCCATACCACCAAAAAAAACCTATATGGACGGGACATCGCCGCAGCCCATCATATAGTGTAGATCTGGTTTATGGAAACCAGATCAACACTGTACGATGGGCTGGGGCAAAACCAAAACAAAACAAGCAAAAAGCAAGCTGAAGCAACGAGCTCCTTGGGTAAATCAACACGCTCTAATTAACTCCATAACACATCATAGGAAACCAGATCAAAAGCCTTTTATAAGTCCAGGAAACCGGCAGAAACAGGCGTCCCGCGCTTCGCATAGTATGTGACAGCATGCTCAAGACACAAAACTGCACTCTCAGTTGACAGACCAGCTCTGAAGCCGAACTGGTTATCATACAAGGTTGCATATTTATTCAAATGTATGTAAATGTATTAAGCATGCTGTCAAATACCTTTGATATCACAGTAGCTAGTAAAATGGGCCCATAGTTACTACTGTCAGCGAGAACACCAGTTTTGTTTTTAATAATTGGCGCAACCACTGTTCGCATCATCTCACCGGTCAGGTAACTATGGCTCACACAAAAGCTATACAGCATAGTAAGTACCCTAGGTACATGAGGGCCAATATATCAGAGGTGCTCGATGCTAAGCCCGTCATGACTGGGGGACTTACCCCTCTACATATACCTAATAGTCTTAATAATGTCCTGTGACTTAAATTTTACCCCTATTTTCATACCAGGCGCAACATCGGGCACCGACCGTGATGGTCCTGGAGGCGATTTCACGAAGAAAGCCTGCCTAAAAAGATTGGCAACGTTTTCCGGCTCAGTCATACCACTGACGCTTACAGGGATTCCAGGTCTGGTTTTTAATTAGTTTGTGTGCTTCCAGAAACTATGAAAATAATTTTTAGCGCAGTGTGAGGCTAGAATATCCATTTTAACTTGGAGTTCATAGTTTTGACACCATTTTAACTTCAATTTGAAAATTCTTCTAGCCTCTTGCATTTCGTTGTACGTTTAAAGTGTTTGAAATGGTGACGGCCCAATCAACATTGCACTCTTCGAATCAACATTAAACTGTATAATGTGACAAAAAGCATCTGTAGAACACACATCAGGATGATCAGTAAACGCAACGTCTTGTTTCTAAGTAAAATTTCTTCGATGACGCGTTACAAGTGTATTAATGTGGCATCTCAGAGTAGAGCAACCTTCGTGCAAACAGATTGCTTTGGCAAATCGAAGAGAAACTGGTCAATGTGGTCGCTGGAGGTGGTTCAGCAAGTTGCGCAACGTTTAATGCAAACACTTTGACCATTCTCCAGATGCACTGCCAAATGTAAAACAGTGGCAGGACGTTCATGAATGGGGAATGAGAATACACGCTAAATTGCCTCATTGCAGCTCATATCGACCAACTTGTTAGTGCGTGATTTCAATGTTGGTATTAGAAATCTGAACGCCAAACACCGTCATATCGCTACCTTTCGTGACATATTTGCAAATGTGCTGATTATGGATTTCACTGAATTTGCAATATCCTACGTTGCAATGTGCTATGAATGATTTGGAAAGTACTGGCGAATACGGAACAATCCAAGTGTTGTCAACCACGAAATTGTTTCCTTACACCCACCCTCTTTGAATTAACTTTTGGTTCCCTACAAAATGTATGAGAAAATGAATTTTGTTCATTTTTTTTTGTGAGCATTCCGATTTTTTATAGTTATTCGGCACGTAGATAGCTTGTACCCTGATTAACATAAAGGCTACTTTTATCCCGGTCTACGCGCACCAAACCGCGGGGCGCAGCTAGTAAATTTTAAATGCGAAACTTTGGATGGATGGATGTATGTTACTCAATTACTTCAGAACGGCAGAACGAATTTGGGTGAGATTGGCACAGAAGTAGATTATCGTCTGGAATAGCATATTTTTTTTGTGGGGTGGGAAATCACCCAATGACTTTTCCCGCTCTAGGGTGGAGCGGGATGGCGTGTCAGACTCTTACTGACTAAAACCCACCCCTGTTCCTTCCTGCCCTGAGTGCCTAGAGGCGAGGTTACTATTTTTCGAATTTATCCTCAACCCCTGAGCAGGCATCGGCCATGACGGGCCCCGTCGTTATTGCTGACAACTCTTTGAGGCGCGCGTGGAACACTACGCGCCGTCGACTCTCGGGCCTGGTGCTGATCGGACGGCGAGCTACCCATTACTCGCCGTTCGCAGGCCCGGGTTGGAATAGCATATAAACTTTGATTTATAATTAGGAACTACAAATTCTATGCGGGCGAAGCCGCTGGCAGAAGCCAGTTCTGTAATAATTTGCAGTTTTCTTAGATTATTGCTGAAAACTTTACGTACAACACAACTAAGTACACCTAATTTCGAGAAAGCTATTTATCTACGATCTTTTTCTTGTACTACGTAGGTCGTATTGCAGTCATCATTGTAACTGCTACTATTTTTTTTTTAACTTTGCCTACGCTAGGAATTATTCCTGTACCTGTTTACAAATACCCAGGACCCGGAACAACTATCTGTACGCCATGTGAATATTTGTCCCGTGCAGGAATCGTAGCGTAGAAGCCAATTGCTGAACCACTGCGCTAACTCTTTACATAAAGCTCGACAAAAAATTATGCTTAAGCCGACTTGAAATCCAGTATCGTCATACCTCAGGCTGCTACTTCTCTCCAATACCCAACTATCTCCTTCATAAAGAAAACAAATGAAACAAAACAAAAGAAAAACAATAACTCAGCAAGTCAGCAAACAGCGAAAAATCTTGTCTAATCTGATAAAGGGCCGAGATTCGATGACATCACCCTTTTGAAGGGCCAAACAACATGTTGGTATAAGAAAACAACACATCACGCCCCATTTACTCTCATTATACGTGTAATTAAACACGAAAGACAAATAAGATTGTGTTGCTCTTAAAAGATTCGCCAAATAAAACAAAGGATCTTGAGAAAATAGTCGTGGAAAGTTTTCCTAAATGTTTTTGTTGTTGATAGAGGAGGACAGTGGACATCAAAATGTACTTATACTCCGTTTAAGCATTAGGAAAAAGAGGCTCTTAGAAGTACGGATGCAATACATTTTATGTCAAATTTAATTAACACAATTTTATTAATTCTTTCATTTTAAAACAGTAACAAATAACAACTAAATCACAAAAATTCAATAACAATTAACAAGGCGTCTTATTCACTAGTGTTTACATTGAATGACAATCACAAAACATTATTTACGTCAATTTATAAACCTTTTAAAAATACAAACATTTTAAATTTGGTAGATTAAAGTGACGGCGAAAAACATTCTGGGTGTATTCACTCCTGCTTCTTTTAGGTTTTTAGCATTGACACGGCAATTTTAAATTGAAATTATAATAACATAACTAAATAAAAGCCACATAATTTCCTATGATAAATAGTTAAAATAGTTATATAAGTGTGACAGCTGCTGTATAAATAAATTATAACAAATTCGGCGTCTATCGTAACTGTAACATGTTAATTGTACTTTTGTAACGAAGTATCCAATAAAAATAACCTTTTTTAAGTTCTGTCTAATGCTAGTGTGAGAGTCGTTTGAAAATCTTTCAATATATAACAGATTAGGTTTAATCTTCAAACAACTTGTACGTAGAGTTTAAAATTTATTTTGAAAAAAACCTTTGTACAAAAAAAAACAAGCGACTTCCAAAAAAAAAAGTACACTAAAAATTAAAAAATAACTTTAATTTCGGAAGTCGGTGTTTGTATTTTATTTCTTCGTTATTTGACACCGACTTCCGAAATTAAAGTTATTTTTTAATTTTTAGTGTATTTTTTTGGAAGTCGGTTGTTTTTTTTTGTAAAAAACACTTCACTTTTTAGTTGTTATACCCCAGAACTAAAAACCCCAATACCATGGAAAATGGAATTTAAACATTTGGAGAATACCAAAACGTCATCGAGGTACACGTATTTTTCGTTTATGTTCAGTTTCTCAAAAAGCGCTGAAGCAATTTCGATACAATTTCTATAAAACCACCTCGGGAGTATATTCTTTCGGATAAAAAAAGAATTTTGAAAATCAGTCTACAACTGACGGAGAAATCGGCGGACATACATAAAAAAAAAACATACATACATACAGTCGAACATAGAACCTCCACCTTTTTCGGAAGTCGGTAACAAATAAAAGAGGTTATTCCGGGGAATACATCTGGTAGATATGTGTATGGAAATATGGATGGATGGCTGGCCAAGACTTTTGTTTTATGGCAGGAGCATCATAATATATATGATTGGTTTTGCCTGCTAGTCGTAACATGAAGTCATGTAGCGACCTGCATCGGCTCTGCACCTATAGAAATTGTAAACACAAACCTTTCTCGTCTATCGCTCTTACTATTACTGAAAAAACGCTTTAAAATCCGTAGCGTGGTTAAAGAGGAGTTAGCTGAAAATAAACAGACTCGGAAAGAGACTTTTATTTATACTTTGTAGAGACAGAGATAGTACCGCATCCTAAAGGCTCCTGTAGACACTTACGAACCAAAAATGCGTCGCAGCGATGTCACATTGTTGCGTCCCACCTGCCTGTGGCAGCCTTAATGTTTAAACCTCTTTATTTAAAATAAACTCTTATTAATATTCGTTCCTTTTTCTAGTCCAGCTCCAACACCTCACTCACTTTTTCCCTAAAGAATTCCAGTCTTAAATCAGGCAAAAAAATATCTGAAATTCATTATACATTACACGTTCCGTTAGCGAAGTTCAGAGAAGAAAAAAACCTTACTGCAGTGCAGAACTTACATAATGCAGGATAAACTGCTCTAAGTTTAAACTTGCTCACCTATCGCTGTATGCAAAGTGAATATTTAAGGGCCGTCGAGGGTCTGCAGCTGCATGCCGTGATAAAACTGAACAAGATGCTCGTAATTCTGATACTTAAGTGCTGGCTTGGTAAAGAATAAGAATTGGTTGGTTTAAGGAGGTAAAGGGTTGTGTACAGTGGTTGTGCTTTAGCTTGCGGGTAAGCAAGTTTTTTTGTTATTTTTGCAATCAGTTGCAAGACTATAACCAAATATGTTATATGATGAAGCTGCTGTTTTGAGGATGGAACCATTGCTCTAGTCTCCATTTCAATTAGGGTAAAACAGCTGATCTCTTAAGCCTTCTAATTTTGCTTGGCTACAAAAGCATTTTCACAAGGGGATTTGGGTGAGAGAGAAGACAGTATTTATACAGGGTATAAAAAGACACATCACAGAGCCGTTAACTACGCATACAAAGCATTTTTGCGCAAAAATGCTGGGAAACGACTTTTATTTTTAGAAATGAAAAATAAAACTATTTTTTATTCCGCGCAATGTAACGCGAACAATGGCAAGTAGAGTTAAACCCCGCTGCTTCGCTCTAAGCCACGTAGGTACTTGTCGGATAAGTATGATATTCATTGCGTTTTCGTAACTGCTAATTCGTAATATCGAAATTTCGAAAAAAAAATCGAAAATTCAGGTAATGTTTCTTTGGAAAAAGGTTTATTACCACTTAGAATTCATTTAGTTAAAAAGTAAAAAAAAAATTGCGACTTTGACCTTCAATATTTCCATAACCAGTGGTTTCCCAGGTATGGTCTAGTGGGAAAAAAAAATTCAAATAATGGGAAGAATATTTTATTGGCTTTCAGCTTCGGAAACTGTCTTTTTACACCCAATATTTCCTACTGTAGCATTCCATTCAAAGACGGTTGGCATTTCTAAGTGAGAGTGAATCTCTGTGTTGCGGGCGAACCAATGCCAATCAACGCAGGGGAATCAAATTAGAACCAACAAGTTTGGTAGTAAGATTAAAATTTGATCAGATTTTTTATCATAAAGGACTTGATAGAAGGTGAAATAACGGATGGTAAATACAACATTACAAAAACAGAACTATTATTATAAGCTGGTAGGTGCGCTGAAATTCAAGACGATAATGAATCAAAATGCCTGAAATTTTGTGAGAGTGTGCCCAACAACAGATTTCAAAATGTAACAATTAGTTAGATCATTACTTTGGGATAGAGCTCACTTCTGACATACATAATTATGTGCATCCAGAATTTTATTATAGACTAATATTATAAATAAAGAGGTAAAGTTTGTGAGTTTTTGAGGTTGTAGTGTGGTTAGGTATCTCTTGAACTACTACATCGATTTTGAAAATTCCTTTACCAATGGAAAGCCACGTTATTTATGAGTGTCATAGACTATAAATATTTTTGAAATTCACACGGAAGAAGTCGCGGGCGGAGTGCGGTGATAGATTCAATATTTTTTTAGCAAATTGGTTCTCGCGTATTGCTAAGTATCCCTTATGCACAAGAAATATACAAAAAGTGGCTTAAAAATTTTATCTATAGCAAATTCCCAAATATTTTAACCTAATATCTTCCTTACATTAACATGTTATGCCAAAGTCACTAATTTCATTCCAATAACCCAATATGTCAGCCTTGTCATACCCACAATGCGCAGATGTAAACAGACCTTTATGTCTGTAACAACTTCTCAAGGATAACGGTTCGATCCTTGAGAGTTTCACATGTTTTGTCAACAACATCATATTATTATTAAATGCAAAGTGATTTTATTGATCAAAGCTATATAGAATAAATAAACTGGGGCGAACATGTAGCGGGTAGCGATAAATTGAAATATGTTTTTACTTTGTAAAAGCTTTATCTGGCTCATTCGTTTTTACTTGGGGATTTTATGGGCAGATCAGTACAGTCGTCTTGAACAAAATATCTTCTATTTCTTCATAATATTCATCATCAGTCTATTTTGTTATGTATTGTACTGTATTGTTCTGTATTGTTCTTTATTGTTTAGTTTTGTATTGTTTTTACTAACATAGTCTGTAAGTTAATTGTTACTAACACTATGAGTCTTGCTACTAGAGAATAAAAATTTATGAATAGATTAGTCTACTCCTTGATTAAGCTACACAGACTTACGCTTGCTATAGGCTGATGCCTAATAGCATTTATTGCTGGCATTTGGTTGGGCCAACATTAACTGCTATCATTTTATTGTTGGCCCAACAATAAATGCTATTAGGGATGATGCTCACGTCGATCTGCTACAAACCACTCAACGAAAATCATCAGCCCCCTGGACAAATAGCTTTGCGGAGAAGTTACGTGACAATTCTATTCACAGGTAATGGAATTGCCATACATTTTGTACAAAGCGTTTGAAGTTATTTGTTTTGTGTGCGGAGCGCTCGGTGTCATAGAATATAGCTAATGTATAGAGAAACAATGTGCATGTGAATCTACGCACACATCCAAGATTAACCCGTCTTCGTTAAAAAGAATATCTATTCCACACTAAACTTTATTTGTTTTTCTACGGCTAATATCCGGACAAAGAACAGAAAACACTTCTTCGTTCTTTTTCATCTTACTAATGCAAGAATTATGATTCATAACGAAATTTAAATTGACTACAAAAGTTTTATTTGTATTAATCGTCAAAGAGAATACTGGTAGTTAACTCCTGCCAGGAAAATGCTGAACAAAGAAATTCAATATGAACAATCAAAGAGAATAAAATATCAGAAAATATTCCTTAACAATGTTCAAGTTTTACTGTGGCCCGAGCAATGACTTCTTAGTACTCTTTAGAATATACTTAAAAGTTAATTAAGAACAAAGTACGAGCCTTGATGTCATTCATTATCAATGTTTTAAGTCTCCATAGAATATCAAAGATGTTGATTTAATTTGCAAGCTTTTTTCAACTGTTATTTCTATTGCTTCGAAGTTCTAATTTGCCGTAGTAGATTCTCTGAAATTCGCCAAAAAAAAATTAGAACGATTTTTTTATACAGAATTTAATTAAAAAGCTGTGAAAAGATCTCAATTACAATGAACCCTGCAGTCTTTGAGACACCTCTTATAAGAAAATCTAGAACCATTTTGAAATAAAACGTAAGGTAGAAATCTGTTTTTAAATTTTTACTTCGGTGGGAATTTAAAAAGCCAAAAGTGTACATTGAACCGAGACTGAATATGTGCCGCAATATTAAAATAAAATTGGTACTCATAGTGAAATAATGAAACATTTTTCATGACGCAGGATCCCATGCGTAAGAATAATTGAATGTTTCTCGATCATTGGTTACCATTTGGCTTAATCAAAATCCCAATCATTATAGGAAACAATTTATTTGACCTAAGCCATTAATGAAAATTAAAAAAAAACCCGAATGGAAAAACAACTATTAAAATACCACCAACTGCATCAAACTGCTTGAAAAAACGGTGTTTTGACATTTTTTTTATTTTCCACAATTTAGATTATTTGGTATTTAATGATACCTCATTTTTTTAATTTAATTCAGCCGTTTATGCTACGAGACCTGCCAAAATAAATAAGCGGATGGCTAAAGTAAGAACAGCCGCACAGGTCCATCCAGGTTAAGCTACGCTTGCCGGGGTTGGCCCTTGGCTGGGTGACCATCTTTACATACCGAGACTCCTCCATGCCTCGGCAAGCACGTTAAGGCCCTACTACCGGCCAAGTGGCGCCCTCATTGATTAAATATCTTAGCATAGCATAGAAAATAAATATTAAAGAATCCAACGTCACGTATGTTACAAAGAAGATAAAGTATTTTTACGTTGTTAAAACAGGTCTCAGAATATTTCGTGTCCAAAGTAGAAAGACGGCTGTTTCTGATACTTTTGCCTTTTGGGCTGTGGAGGTCAGATAGGCAGTCGCTCCATGTAAAATACTGGTATTCAGTTAGACTGGCAGCCGACCTCAAGATAGTTGGGAAAAGGCTAGGCAGATTGATTGACGTGCCAAAGAAATATAATATACAAACATATTTATATACATCCTCTTGAAAAAGCACCTTGGACAGTCAGATAAAAAAATGCCTCCCACGTTACCTCCATGTATGTCTTCGAGCATGAAGCTTCATCTAGCTTCAAAAATATTGACCGTATGCCATCAAACCCGAGCTGTCTGGCCTCCTTACTTCCCCTTTTGTTAAACTTACTTACATCCTGACAATATTATTTTAAGACAAGCTTACCGCCTCTAGGCCTTTCTCAACGATGATTTATCGAGTCCCGGGATGTATTTACTTCATACTTTATAAACTTGCCCTTATTCGTAATATATTATTGGGGATATTCCGTGTGCATGTTTGTGGACTAGTGAGTTTTATCTCTTGTGTTAGGCTAGACGAATTAGGTTTTCTTATTTTATGGACGTGAATAGCATGAGCGATTTACGGCGTACGAAAATCTGGTTTCTGGATTCTGGAAACTGAGTTTTTTGATATGGTGCTTATGTCCTGTCCGCACTGCGATATTTCAACGAGCGATTTTTTCTTGCTATTCTGTAACACATTGAATCTTTTAGGAGTAAAAATTCTGTGATTTGATGCAAATTGAACGCGATACGGTGCGGATTCTGTAATATCCGAAAAACTTTTAACTGTATTTTCGCAGCTCTTGATGTTTCATGTACCTATCAAAATCATTTCTTAGGTCTCAAGGCCGTAAATGCGTAGACATTTGTTAATCTCTCTATGCGTAAATGTTTTAATCCAATGTTTATATATGAATACGTCTGTCACGCCGCTGCCACAGTATCAGGTAAATTAAAGTATGTTGTCCATTTTAGACAGTTTGACGTTCGTTTCAGCCGGGAACAGCACCGAACTGACAGAAATCGCACGAAATTTTATTCGCAGTGCGTACTAGGTATAATTCCGGGAGTGCGTACAGGGCCTTATCTGACTGTAGTGTGAAGTGAGATATTTATTTCAAAGGTCAATGCCTACATATTATAACAACCATGGCCCACAGTGAACACTGATAAATAGTTTATGGAATCATAGTTTAAGTTGTTATGAACACCTTCTAGAACTTATCAGTTAAGCAAATAAGTCGCCATTTGGAATTATAACAGTTTTTATTTTTTTTATAAAAATATATTTTTTCACAAGCACAGACTTATTCTATACACTTACAATTAGTTTTGAATGGTAAATACATACTTTTTAACACAGTAATTATTCACTCATTTTAAACTTTTGAATAATAGTCACCTTCTAAGTTTAAACAGTTAGGATTCCATATTTCATTCATACAGTAAAAATTGGCACTGTTATATCTTATGGATAGATATAACAGTGTTGGAACTGGACATTTGTTCTGGGTTTCCATCTATATTTTGAAAATCTAAATGTGCATACATATTCTGCTGCAGCAGAGCAGCAAACTCTTCGATGTGGGATGAACTAAAAGTTTGTATTGGGTTCTAAGTAAAATCTTCTAATAGGTCTCATGAGTTGCTTGTTAAATAATAATTGCAAATTCTGCATTGTGCGGGTACAATTAATATTTATAGTCACAGAAAAGTCTTACTCTTAGTGATGCAGTAAGGCGAGGGCGATCAGTACCTGTAACATCCAGGGAAAAAGCAGCAGCGCTGAGTATCAGGTGCTCTTACATAATTTGGTAAAAGTATTGTGGATTCTATCCCTTGCCCTTGAGGTGTATTTTGTGTAGACTCATTTGTTTCAGTACTGTCAAGGTCTACGGTCTCTTAATCTAAATCCACTGACCGGTTACTAGAACTGATAGGAAGTGAATGTGTAATTGCTCTATCACTTCTCTGCCAGCAAGGGTGGCAGATGCGAGATGAGCTCAGCAACTGAAACAAAGTAATATCATATCTTCTGTCTATTAGGTACAGCTACCAGTCAGCTTAAAATGTGTACATGTTTTTTTTATTTTTTTTAATAATCCAGGGAGGTAATGAAGCTATACATCTTAGTCTAGTAAGTAAGAGCACTACAGACTAGACTAATGAAATATTGAATAATATTAAATGTATAATATTTCACACCAATACCTGAAATATAGGAATGACTTATTTGAAACCTTACCTACCGTGGAGGAATTTGTCTAAAAAATCCTAAGACAACGGCGACTTCTTTGTCTGCGTAGTGAGCGACCACAACCAACACAAATGAGGCGAGCAGCGGTAGGTTAGACGGTTTCTGCTGGATGTTTTATTTCATTCCATGCTGCAGTCCAGCATGAATGACAAATAAAATCATTGCTTGAGATATGCACCTTAAAATCCAATTGATTATTATTTAATATTAATTACACAGTAAACGTTACATAATTATGCTGTAAGATTTTTTAAGATTCATTAAAATAAAAGTATTTATTTAAAAATATTCTGTACTATGAAAATGTTTAATCAATCTGCCTAGTCTTTTCCCTACTATCTTGGGGTTGGCTTCCAGTCTAACCGGATGCAGCTGAAAACCAGTATTTTACATGCAGCGACTGCCTATCTGACCTCCACAACCCAGTTAGGTTCTGGTTAATTCTATACCCCTTGGTAAGACTGGTTGTCAGACTTACTGGCTTCTGACGACCCGTAACAACTGTCAAAGATCCACGATTGACAACCGGGACCAACAGCTTAACGTGCTTTTCGATTATGTGAAATTATTAAAAGCTTGCACCTACTGGCTATTATTATAATAGTTTTCTAATGGTATTGTTTAATATAAGTGAGTAATATATGGCTTACCTGTTGTGGAAGAACCCATTGCTGTACGATTGATCGTACCTCCACAATTTCTAATTGATGAGATCGAAAGCGGCTTATATCCACTCTACAATTCGTACAGCGAACGTTGTTTGCGCCGCCGCCCGTTAATCCCTGCGACGATGTACTCGGGACAGTAGGGCAAGAGAACAAATGAGTGCGAGGATCTTCATTAGATACGGGGCCAGTTTACACCAAATGACAACCGTAATGTGAAACATTACGGTTGTCATTTAAAGAGGAGCCAGGGTCCAAGTTCGCGCGAGGGTCATTCGGGTGAGATTGACCGGAGTCCACTGTCGTAAAAAAGGGTCACAAAAGAGAACAAAACAGCAAAAGAAAACTAGGATAGCGATACAAACAAATCACTACAACGAGCGCATTAATGTGTCGATCAATTGTTATTTACAGTTAACTGTCAAATCCATCATCTGTCACGTGTCAATCGAAGGATAATGTTGTCATATCCTGAAATTTAATCGATTAGTTGAATCGATTGTTGGTCTTGATCAATTGAATTTTTATCTAACTACGGCAAAGCCTTATAGAACACAGTCATTTTACATTCTATGTTTATGTATGTGAGGACTATAGGACCTAGTCTGAGGTGTTTATAAACATAATTGTTTTGTCGAGTAGGTTTCTTTCATCAGAAAAACTTTTCGCTAACCCTAGAAATACATAAAATCACTTTAAAAAATTGATAACCGACCAATGTATTTAGCAATATTCTATAAGCTTCCCGAAGATAAGAGCATAAATGCTTAAGTTTTAATTTAAATAGTACCTAACCGATAACTTGCTTTGTTCTTTTGTTTTTAATTTTTTTTTTATTTTATACGAATATCATATTAATTAATCCATAATCGATTAGATATATTTTAAATATGAATCGAAATTAAGTTGACCACATGATGGCAACCCTAACCTTCGCCTAAAAGTCAAACTCGCATTGATAGTCAGATGAATTACTTATTTATTTGATAAGATCACGGCGACTTATTTAGAGATAGAAATTAAACGGATAATTCCTATTTAACAAACTAATATTTTTTGGTTATCGTTTAAAATGTGTTCGTGTTGGGCCATATTCGGGCATTCTTCTTTGAATATGTTAACATGAATCCATGATTTCAGAATCTGAGAAGCTATTTGCTGCGTTGCGTTGTGCTATTGTATTATTTCTCAAGATTCATCTCTAGATGCAAAATCATGTGCGGTATCGAAAATCAGGCGAAGTTGTGAAGCTACTTGAAACTTCTGTTTTTAAAAATAGACCAACCGACACGCCCCAGCTTTGCATGAAAATATAAAAAAGAAATACATATTATACGCCTGAACTTTCATTTTTTCTTTTTTTTTATTGTTGATAGGCACGCATTTGACCACTATCTCACCTGATGAATTCTAATATCCATTTGTGAAAACCGCATGAAAAACCGTTCAGTAGTTTTTGAGTTTATCGCGTAGACACGGCGAGGGAATTTGCTTTATAATATTTAGTGATGTGGTACAACAACATAAATATTTACATCCCCATTTTCTATTCTCATTTTATCCAAGTTTCCTCTCACGACCAAACTAGAGCATGATTTATACCAACCTTGGCATACATTACTGCTAAACTATGGAAACTCAAAACAGTGATAAACAGTCTTCCCAAACTTGTCTTTGACAACGTCAAAGCGTCTTGAAGGTTAAAACCAAGACGACTAAAGACCTATTCGTGTCTAAGTTATAGTATTGAGTTTACTTAGTCAAACTAGGTTAACGATACTGCTCCACCTGTATTTTGGAAGTCTGCGTTGTCCTTAGAAGTTTTAATTGTAATATTTCTCGGTAAACTGTTTTACAAGGTTTTGCTTGTGTGACAAAAAGTTTTCTTTTCTTTTTTACATAAGTAATGAGGTGGCCTTGCAAGGTGTAAGTGCTTTTCAATCTGAAGAAATAAGTCACAGATCGGGAGTCTAAAAATCAAAACAACCACCTAGCTTTTTGGAAAATACATTTACAGTAAATTACATTCTTAAAGACGCAAGAAGCACAGGCCCAGTCGATGAGGTGGTGCTACCAAAATTGTTAGGGTTATGTCCAGCTGTGGACCAATTAGCCACAATTCAGTAAAAATTCTCACTAAGACCAAACAATCGTATAGGGCTAAAAACTTCATCTACTTTCCAACAACATTCTATTTAATCTCACAACCAAATCAACTCTACAACGTCCACTCGAATAATAAAACACCATCGTATGAATACCTCGGACAAAAACGTCCGTTACTTATTTCCCTCGTTCTCTTAATGACGTCATTATCTTTCGAGGCTCCTCCGCGGTCACGTCCCCCCTTAATTCTGACTGTGACATCGTCTGAGTGACGTAGCGATGATAAATGACGTGAAAACCGTGACACTTTTATGCGACCGGAGAATAAAGATGTAGGGGTGTTTTCGACCGCGTAGGTTTTAATTTGGAAGGTGTTGTGATGACACGGGTAATTTCTTGGTACAACTTGGTGGTTTGAGTTTCGTTCGATTAAAAGGGATTAACAATAACAGGGGCGAGGCAGATTGCTCATAGAACATTATAGTCGATGGGGCTGAAAAGTTCTGGAAAGGCAACAACTTACCCTAAGACGTAGCATTGGGAGACCTCTCACAAGGAGGACTGATGACCTGCAGGTGTATTCGCTAACTCAGTTGACATCAATTTGATAGGCACTATGCAGTACACAGTAGTTGCTCGGTAGACATCAATTATAATAGGCACTACGGTTTTCCTATACGTCAAAGCAGCAATGTATGGCAAAGTGCCTATCAAATTGATGTCAACTGAGTTAGCGAATACGCCTGCTGGTGAAGGTCGTGGGAATCCAGTGGATGCGCGACGCACAGGAACGGTCGTCGTAACGACATTTGTGGAACCTATGTCCAGCAGTGAACGTCTTTCGGCTGAAATGATAATGATGATGATGATAAATTGTCTATTTTCTAAATTCTTAAGCTAACTTCGGGCATCCACTGGATGCGAGAAGCAAAGGACCAGTCGATGAGGATGATCCTAAGACTTCCACGGATATGTTCTGACGCTTGGGGAGGCCTAAGTAGGAGTGAATGTTTTCCAACTCAAACGATGATGCCAAAGTGTGAGTCGCTTGGGTAACAGTAATAACATAAACGTAAAAGTAGACAGATAGTGAATTATTTTGGATATCTTAAATTTATTTTAAACCCGCCCAAATTTCATTTAAAGAAAATAACAATAAATAAAAAATAATTAAAATAATTGCGATCACATATTATAAGGTCTAAAGTTGAATGTGTGAGCTTTAAGGAATAACAAACATCACGATGTTTGTTACTCCTTAACGCTCAAACAGCTTAACCGATTTAGATGAAGTTTGGTAGCAAGATAGCTTATAATCTGGATTAACACAGACTTTAATTTATATAGGTGGAAAGTACTAATTTCACGCGGGTGGAGCCGCGGCCGGTAGCTGGCAAATACATAAAGTTGTTTTCTTAAAAGAAAAGCTGTGCATACGTTACCCAGTACTCATGTAAATGTAAGTAGTTACATCAGTATACAGGTGTACACTGATGTAACAACTTACATTTACATGAGTCAGTTAAGGTAATTAACCTAAATTCTTCAAACATATTCCGTAACCTTTGCAAGTACTCGTAAATATGTAATTAATCAGATTTTCTGTTCAAGGAAGCGCGTCTAACCTTTGACGGAACGTTCGAACTGTGTGATATTAATTAGAAATTATTTGAGTTAACAAAGAGGACGGTTCATTGGCCGTGTGATACCAGCCTCGTGTCTCTAGTCTTCTTTTAGGCTGTGTGCAGATTGTCTATATGACAGACTTTTGCTCACTTTTCCTAGCCTTTTCCCATTATTTGGGGTCAGTTGTCCTCGTCATTCTTTGCTAGACGTGTCTGTGCTGGATTGTCGAAACGTCCGAATTATCTGCCTTCAGTCAGGTTGTTGTTCACGGTAGACATCCAGGATAAAAGGGGTCTTCCTCGCTTTTTCGGACAGGTGTTGATGCTCAGGACTTGTCTGATCATGTGTTCCTCGGGTCTTCTTATCACATGCCCGCACCATCTCAGGCGTGTTTCGGAGAGCCTTTGTTGGATTGTGGAAATCTTAAAACTTCCACGGATATGTTTGTTTCTTACGCTGGTGTTCTCATATTTAATAGTTAAACTGAAATAAGAGAATCGCTATCTTTTATTATAAGGCAGTGCGAGAAAGGAGGCTATGCTATGAATTAAGTTAGAGATGTCAAACTATAGTTTACACTTTGCGCTTTACCGTGTTTTTAGTCCTCGAGATGTCTTTACGTGTACCCTTAATTTGTATGAAAATATTAGTTCAACTAAATTTGACAGCTCTAATTTTCGTCCGTCTCTTTCTTGTTTTATTAGAGAGAAAAATATAGCAATAGCCTAAATTAAGTTTAGTTTGTGCACAACAGAATTGGCACCACTTAATTGTCAAGCAGAGTAACGCCTCCTGCCCACCTCAACATTTTCATCAATAGGATAATACAATAAAATAATAAACCTTTTTTATTACCAACAACTTACAAAACCTGTTTTTCTTAAAACTACGTATATATATTTCATAATGTTATTAGTACCCCATTCTAGGTATAGGCCTCCTCTAGCTTACTCTATGTTTCCCTATTTTTCGCTTTGATTCTCCATTCTTTTCCTGCTGTTGCTATTATTTCGTCGCTCCATCTGTTCCTTGGACGGCCTCTTCTTCTTTTGCCCACTGGTCCTTCCCATGTTGTTGTTTCAAGTGTCCATCTCTTGTCTGTAAATCTGGCTAGATGTCCCACCCAACGCCACTTTTGTGTTAGAGCATACTTGAGAGCATCTATTAACTTTGTCTTTTTTCTAATCTATTCGCTTCTTATCTTTTGAACTTTTCTTGTTTTCATTATACTTCTCTCCATCGCTTTCTGACAGGTCGCTAGTTTAGCTTTTATTTTGGTGCTGTACGTTCATGTTTGGCAGCCGTATGTAAGAGTCGATAGGATACAGGTGTCAATAACAGTCTTTTTCCGGTGAAGAGGGAAAGACCCTTTTAAAATTTCTTTTAAGCTCCAGAATTTTTTCCAGCTCATATTCACCCGGCGTTCGACTTCCTCTGATTCGTTGTTGTCTCTAAATGATATTTGTTTGCCAAGATTTAAGAGAGTAGTTGTTTACATACTCCAACGGTTTGCCATACAAGCTGATTATATTAGTATTGCTGTTTGTTATTACTTTGGTTTTATCTTGGTTCATTTTGAGTCTGACTTTTTCGCTTTCCAAAAAAAAAGAAACTATAATTTTTTCGAGTTCTCCGCTTATTTTAGCGAAGAGTACGATGTTGTCGGCAAATCTCAGATGTGTAAGACGCTTTCCATTTACATTGATTCCATTCGACAGCCAACGTAGATTATCGAAGATAAGCTGTAGTACTGCAATAAAAAGTAAAAAAAAGCTATATACAGTGGTCTATTATAATTAAACTCCTTATATTTTTCAATGACTTGTTGCATAACATGTATATGGTCTGACGGGACAACTATGATCATGATGTTGTTAGAATTTTTTAAAAATCTATGCTCACAGCAGCGATTTATTTTATCACAACTGTAAGTAATAAAGTTATCCAACTTAGACAAATTTGATAAAAAATTAAAAGGTATTCCTGGATAGCCAATACCCTCTCCAATGAACAGACAAATTGAAAACTGTTTATCAAAATGTTTTAAATCGAACTAACTGCCAAATTCAATCTGTAACTAGTTTTGGTTCAGATTTCATCAGTCCAAGTACATATAGGTATTTATAATAAATTGCTATTTACAGATATTGATACACGTGTCACTTCCATTTGGGAGTGACACGTGTACCAATACGATGATACATACTCGTATTGCGGAATTTCATCGGTCTCTAAAGTTCCGTACCCGAAGGGTCTATACAGAACTCTATTGTTTTTACACAATATTACAATATTGTTACTCACGTGTCCGTCTGTTCGTCTGTGTGTCTGTCCGTCCGTTGTCTGTCACAAAATTTTGTTACGAAGAAATTTTTAACTTGCCATTGACCTATGAACTTGAAATTTTGTGATAATGTTTATTATTACGTATACTTTACTAACAAATACCAAAATTTGGTACAGAACCCTTAATGTGCAAAATCCGACACGCACTTGGCCAGTTTTTTATGTAGCCCACGCTCCCACGGATTGTAATGTCCGCACTGCGTCCAAAACTTTACATTTTGTTTAAAAGCCAACTGAGGACTTATACCTACGTCATCGATATAACTCGACAAGTCTTACCTAGGGCTATATATCGGCTACCTAATTACTGGGAAAATCCAAAAAGAGAATTTCCCAGTAATGTGTCTCCATGTAAAATAGTAATAATCAGATGCATTACTTATAAAATAGGTTTATGTCCCAAGCTGTACAGTTAGGGACACAACTAGAAGAAGCATAACATAATGTTTAATGCCATTTCCTCAAGTCCAATTTCTGGGAAACAACTACTGAGTAGGTATAATGTAGGTCTGCTACAATACAATAAGATCAAAGTAAAGTTCCCTGACCTTTGGGAGGTAAACGGTGCCCCAAAGCATCAATCAATTATTTATAATTGTGTGGGTGGCTTTCTACACATTTGGGGCAACGAGTAGGCGATGGCAGTTTTCCACTTTAGCGTCGTTACAAAAATGGTTGGAAAAGATTCAGTAATTGTTGGTAGGTTACCTATAATCGCCTTGTAACTTTTTTGTTTTTGATGTGTAACATCTTTCCTCTCGCTTACCTGCAATCTATGGGAGTGATTTCGTGAAATGGGACAGAAGTGTGTAGTAGGAAGCTGGGGAAGCGCGCGCTATTTGAGCGTAGAGCGAATTCACGATAACTCTGCGTGCGGTCGAAATCGGAACTAAAGGTTTTAATTTTATTTTTCAGGATAGAATTCTTACTACCAAGGTCAGATGTCAAATTTTACACATCATATGCGACTACTGTAAGACTTGCTCGTTTTATTTTTGTTTTTGGGAGAGAACCTTCAAAAGGTACCTTTTCGTAAAACGCCATGCAGTGTGGGATTCTAACCTCACTAAAATCACCCGGTGATCACCATTAGCACTCGGGTCCCGTTAATTATTAAAATACCAATCCAGATCCTCCTAATTAAGCTTTTTTGCGGAGAAGCATTGCACGATATTATATTTTCTCTCACCAAGCAGTAGGTACATAAAACGCTTCATCAATCAAAACTAATATTATAAAGAGGTGAAATTGTTTGTTAGTTTGTATGCAGGAGATAATCTCTGAAAGAACTTTTCCGATTACGAAAATCATTTCATAGATAGAAAGCTAGGTATACTATCTCTGATATCTAAATAGGATTTTTATCTTGAAAAATGCACTGTTCCTATGGCATTGGCAACTTGAGGCAAAGCCACAGAAAAAAACTGGTATCAGTTCAGCATCATCATTTCAGCCGAAAGATGTCCACTGCTGGACATAGGCCTCCCCCAAGTGTTGCCACAACGACCGGTCCTGTTCGTATTGCACCCATCGGATTACCGCAACCCTCACCGGGTCATCGATCCACCTTGTGGGAGGCCTCCAACGCTGCGTCTTCCGATCTTACTTGTTCTGATCATACTTGTTAATTTTCACAACGCATCAAACGGTGGAAGATTTTTCTATTTCTGGCATGAAAAATTCTTGAAAACTAGGTAAATAACGCATCTCTCTCAATCATACTGAAACAAAAATATAAGCGGCACCAATAAGCAAAACAATAAAACATTATGAAGCTCATAATCATATTTCTCCGCTAAAAAATCGCGAGTACGCCATAAAACTCCCTTCCCTCCTTTATTTAAGAATTGCTTTCGCATCATAAATTCGTTAAACATTGAAGCACTTTCGGTACCATTTAGTTCTTAGCTCAGGACGAGTCCAATTTTCTGGCTCGTTATGCGTTAAAATTGCCATGCGATGGCCTCTTGGTGTGTTCTTGAGTTATGGGAGTGATATGTAAGACGTTTTGGGTGGGTTATCGGTTATCCTGGTCGTAAGTTAGTGGAAGAGAGCTGCGTATTTTTCCTAATATTTATTAGGAAAAATTAGAACATGACAGCAGACAACTTACCGGAAAATTACAGAAGGAGATACGCTACGAGAAATGATATTTATATTATTAATCGTGATTACAGTACGAAATTAGTACCTTATAGTACAGCTATTTGCCAAATTGGAAATGCTAATGCACACTAAAGCAATAAACACTTTTCCTCAACAAGAGAATGCGACTAAAAAGCAAAGCTCCTTTCGCAACCAAGATCAAAAAAGCACGCTACGCTTGAGAATACACGGCAGGCAATCTTAAAAGAAGGATCCTAGCCAACTTACGCAAAACAGTCGTGTTTACCTCAACACTACGTGTTAACTGGCACATTTTCCTTTACCTAAGAGAAAACGGTGTGGAAATACCCACGTTATATACAAACTTATATCTAGTTACGCAAAGCAGAGAGCGCCTTGCATCTAAAGCATGTAATTTTAATGATTAACTTGATGCCTACGGAACGCACCTGAGATGTTCCTCTAAGTATGTACTTGTCTTGCTTTATGTGAAAATCCGTGCTGGCTTCAGGAGGAAATGGTTTGGTTTATAAAAGGTCATAATTATGGCTAATGTAAGTCAAACGAACTTTTGGTATAGATGAAAAGATAGTTTGAGTTCGCCAATAAATGGTTTTAGTAGGGTCGTTTTCAGTCATTTATTTATTTATTTTATATATTTTTTATTTATTTATTTGTTAACCAGATCTTATGTTTGATGAACAGAGCGCTATGTTATGCCAGGTGGCGTACAAATTTAGTGCGCAAATCTAGCTGAGAATTACAAATTAAAATTTACTAAAATTATTTGAAAGATATTTTATTATTTAAAACTCCGATTATGTCAGACCTAAAAGAGGAATTATTAAAATGTCAAAAAAAATAAGTCAAAATATTCAAAATGTCAAAATTATTAAATAATAAATGTAATTCTAAATTATTTCGTCATTTAAGTATTCGCCAATAGTATATTAACATTTATCAATTAAGAACACTTTAATTTTTTTCTTAAATTGTGTAAAATTTAATTCTTTTATGGCGTCTGGAATTTTATTATAAATGCGTGGAGCCATACCCAGGGCATTTTTTAATAATGCTGTTTGACGAATTGGAACATTTTGCACCATTATCATTTTTTTCAAAAAGGTTGGGATTTGTTTTGACGAAGCTACTATTTACTAATATGTATAGCGCCGGTAGCGTAAGTATTTTTAATGATTTAGAGTACGGTGCACAGCTGTCATCGATTTTCAGACCACACATGGCTCTAATGCACGTTTTTTGTGCTATTAATAGTAATCCCTTATCTAGGGAATTACCCCAAAAAATAATTCCGTGTGCAATTACCCCTAAAAATAATTCATATAAGGTGATAATTTTTCGTCTTCCTCTTATCCTATCTCTGTTAATTTGTTAACTGATTATCCGTTTAACCTTCTTGTACTACAAACTTTTGCAGAGCATTTGACAATGTTTACTCTATCCTTTTTTTTTTATGTGGTGGGCAATTATCCAATGACTTTTCCCGCTCTGAGGTGGAGCGGGAGGGTGTGTCAGACTCCTACTGACTAAAACCCACCCCTGTTCCTTCCTTGCCTGAGAGCCCAGAGGCACGGTAACTCTGTTACGAATTTATCTGCTACCCCTGGGCATGCAAGCACCGGCCATGATAGACCCCGTCAGTGGTATGTTTACTCTACCCACCCTTAGAATTTAACTACTACTTATCACTTAAACTTAGAATTTTTCCAAAAGATCAATCGGGAACAAGACCACTGTTATGTAACAAGCACATTTTATTTATTTATTTATGCACACACAAAAACAATTACAAGAGAAAAATGAACAAATACAGATAGAAGAGCACAAAGGTGCTGCTTATTTCAAAAGAAATTTCTTCCAGCAGACCTGCGACTGGAAAGTTGGTTGAGAAATGTAGACACAGTGTGTATGTACATAAATAATTCATACATAAAATATACCTAACTTTACAATAAACCAAAGTACACAATTAAATATAAAATAAATATCAATAATAAATATAATCACGGAATGGTGGAGAGGTAATGCTCTTTGACTAGTTTCTTGAATTGGTAGACAGTTTTAGAATCATGGATATTAGGCGGAAGTGAGTTCCACAATCGTACCGCATGAACAGAGAAGGAGCAGAGGCAATTTGGAAATTAAAATTAAGAAAACCAATTGGTATGAGCAAAGGTATGTTACGTTGAGGGCTGGAGCAGTGGTGTAGACTGAAGCTCTCCAATAACAGAGAGAAAACTACCACTAAACCAATTTGTCTATATTAAGGGTCTACTACCGGCCAACTCCACTTGGCCGGTAGTAGACCGAAGAAGTAGTAAACAAAAGTACCAAAAACGGCCGTTTTTGACACTTTTGCTTACTACTTTGGATACGAAACCTTTTGAGTCTTGTTTTAACAACGTAAAAATACTTTATCCTCTTTGTAACAAACGCGACGTAGGATTCTTTAATATTTATTTTCTATGCTATGCTACGATTTTTTATTCAATGAGGGCGCCACTTGGCCGGTAGTAGGGCCTTAAGAATAAACTTTGCCTATTCGGAGCATTACACGCGTCAGTTTATTATTATGACCGTGTGGGTTTATTCGTTGTATTTATCTCATGTTATGAATTTGATAAATTGGAGCAGTTTGTTGAAGCATTTCGTATTTTGATCTACAAGAGAGTATTTTTTTGATGATAAACAGAACAGAAGACGAAAAAATACGAGCTACATACAAGCAGAAGATTCCCAGGTACGGTCCTGTGTAAAAAAATAAAGAGGACAATGATCGGAAGAATAGTTCACTTTCGGCTTCGTCAAATGTTATATCTAGGTCATCGGCCCCGACTTACGAGTGAAGCCGTGGTGGCCTCAACTAACGAGTTTTATGTCGTGTGTTCAAACCAATACAGGTGCTTTAAAAAAAATGTCTTTATTTCAGACCTACATCAGTACATAAGTTGTTAGTGGTAAGTAACAGATTGTGCTCAAATATAGCATATGTCAAGTCAATGTTATTAGTGCTTGCTTCAATTAACATACACCTATACCTATTTTTACCCAGCGCCTTTGGATGTGGCAGTCCATTCTGCAAACAATAATTTTCTTACTTTGTGCAATTTCTTTAATCACCACTGCTCTCAATACTGTAAAGAAAAACATCGTGAGGAAACCGGCATGTCCTGGAATAAAAAATTCGAAGACACGTGACATTCACAAATCCGCACTGAGCCTATGTGGTAGATTACAGCCCATTATCTCTCTTCCGGAGGAGGCCTGAGTCCCAGCAGTGGGAAAATTATAAAGTCTGATTATGTTATGTCATCGACTTGGAAAAAAAACGTAAATGAATCTAAGGACGTACTGAAAATTGAAACAACACAGTTTTTGTTCTCCGTACGAGAAGAGGTATTTTTTGCTCTGGATCGGAAAATTCTAGCCATAATTACCTTCCAGACATGACATTCTCCTGCCCTAATCCCAATTTATTTGGGGTCGGCGCAACATGTCTTTTTCTTCCATACTCCTCTATTAGTCGTCATCTCTGTATCTTTTTACCCATATCCTCTTTCACACAGTCTAGCCATCGTTTCTTTGGCCTTCCTCTACTCTTCCAGACTATTTTCTATTTAATTCCACAAATCTATTATCAAAGATCAATCAAGCTCATTATTTACTCCCAATTTTATTTAACAAGTACCTATTAGGAGTACGTCAAAGTCAAAGCAAATAACTAGGCGTTTCACAGCTTAAATATCAGATTTAATTACTAAGGTTCGAGCGACTGCACTGTAATTATCGATGAACGGGCTCTCATATTTACTCTTTTGTTTCTTTGTAATTAATCAAAATTGGATTCCAAGTGCTTTTTAGGTCCATTTTAGGAGGTTATATGAAACCTGCCAGTTGTGTTTCGAACTTTTCAAGATTGACTTTCAATTCTAATTAATATAGCCCAAAGAATCGCCAAACTGAAGTAGCAGTGGGCAAGGCACATCGCTCGTAGAACAGATGGTCAATGCGGCAAAAAATTACACAGTGTTGGAAGGCCCCCCACAAGTTGGACCGATGACGGACGCACAGAACTGGTCGTTGTGGCGACCCTTGGGTAAGGCTTACGTCCAGCAGTGGATGTCTTTCGGGTGAAATAATGATGATTATTCTAATTGTAGACGGTCTGAAGTTCCTTGATGTTGTTATTAATTAGTCCAAGAACAAAATTACCATCACCAAGGAGTGAACATTGATAAGTTACTTTTTATTTATTTAATACATTAAGCACACTAGTGTACAGATGTAACATCAAAGCTATGACATCATTAATTTATTTATTTACACACATAAATTCTTACGTAATAAACAGACAAGAAGATAGAAACAGAATCATATGTACAAAGGTGATGCTTATTTCTAAAGAAATGTCTATAAGCAAACCTGCGAAAAGAGAGTCGGAAAAAGAGAGATGTCACCTCTCTCATCTCATCGCCATCTGAATAACACTTTCTATTTAGGGTTTGTTGTTTAAGACAATTAAGGGTAAACAGAAAGCATGCTAAAAATAAAATGGCAGCATGGTAAAGCTGCTGTATTACGTCGAAAATAAACAATATTATCATAAAACTAAGACACCATCACGATTTTTTCAGTCCACATTTTCAGGTTTTTAAGGTTTAACGACCTATTAACGGTATGCAAATCCCAACACGATCTCAACACTAAATATGATAAAAATAAATAGAATTTCCACCGCCTAGCCACGGAGCTGTTAATCAAATTATTTTTCCATCACTCTCTTTAGCTTGCAATTAATTGTTCGGCGACAAAATATTTTCGCTTCTCTAATGATTTTCTGACGAGGGTACCCGAATTAGTTTCGCGAAACAACACTGATTTTAATGCTTTGGTTCAATAGACGAATTAATTTTGGGGCACCTCTAGTAATTAGTGTTTGGGGTTTTGTTTTATATTCTGAAATTCAATTAATTTGAAGAGGTTTTCTAGGGGCTATTGTAATTTGGGATGCTAACAAAGTTGCTTAGAATTTACAATCTGTCTGAGACTTTTTGGCGATTTTAGACTCCATAGTCTTTTAAGGAGTCTACAATTGCCAAAAAGTCTGCTAGGTTTTTTTATATTTCATAAGCCCACACTTGGCCACTATCTCACCTGAAGGTAAGCGATGATGTGGTCGACGATGGAACACACTTGCCTAGACGTAAACTCAATAAAAGTAAATTCCTAGTATTTTTCTAAATATGTAGTTCCAAATGAGTAATTTGAACTACCTGAGTTCATATTGAAAGCCTAGCCCAAACTAAACTACACCAGGCCGCAAAAAATCCGGGTCGCTACTAAAATGTGTGATAGTTTCATAAATACATAAGATTAATTCATGAAACTGTAGGGTGTTGCAGATGCCTAATTAATATAATAGGTAGTAAAAAAAAAAAGTATGTAAGAGACAAGATACCGCAAACTTCGCGAAAAGGGGACACCTAATGCCATTAACAAGATTATGATAGTCATTAATCTCGTTAATAGTTGAATTTGATTGGATTTTTGTTTACAAATAAATACGCTTTCTTTTTTTCTTTCAATGTACAAACGCGCCGTACCACCGTAGGTATTGCTATAGAGAGAGAGCTAGAGCTCTGAATACAATAAATTACTGAGAAAAATAAAAAATAAACTTTAAAGATATATTATGCTATTGGAAAAAAAATCTTCTTACTGGAAGTGCTGACTTTGTTCGACGAAATATAATAACTAAAATGTGAAGTGTTTACAACGAGTGATATTATTACTGATCTACATTAGTGGCGGTCGCGCACAGCGTAGACTATCGATACGTGATTTAGGGATATTCAGTTATGCGTTTTGTTCGATGGAATTCAGGCCGCTCTGATGTCACAGACATTTTTTTGTAACGTCGTTCTGATTAAGCGTTTCTTTGTCTGTAGATATCAGATTTTTGTCAAGCCGGCGTCAAGTTCCGAGTTGAACAATAGGAGCCTCTATGGGACTGCTAACAACGGCGGACGCAGTTCTACGGTCGAAGTCTAACTCTACGGACTGTGGCGTCTACTCTTCACACGAACCAGCATAAAACAGTAAATTGAATCCTTCGCACGTGGAGCACCGACGGGTTAACACGTCCCAATTTTTTCCATATTTTTTTTTATATTCCCGTGTCTAACTTCCTGATAGGTAGTCTAATACTTTATCTCTCTCTCTATTGTACGGATATTTAACTAGGTTGGAGGCCATTTAGAGGAGCTCGTGGCTAAAGTAATAACAGCCGCACGGGTCGATCTATCAGGTTAAGCTACGCTTGCCGGGGTTGTTCCATGGATGGGTGACCATTTTTACATTCCGAGACTCCTCCGTGCCTCGGAAAGCACGTTAAGCCGTTGGTCCCGGCTGTCAATCGTGGATCTTTGACAGTCGTTACGGGTCGTCAGAAGCCCGAAAGTCTGACATCCAGTCTTACCAAGGGGTATCGTATTACCCAGTAACTGGGTTGTGGAGGTCAGATAGGCAGTCGCTCCATGTAAAATACTGGTATTCAGCTGCATCCGGTTAGACTGGAAGCCGACCCCAAGATAGTTGGGAAAAGGCTAAGCAAATGATGGAGGCCATTAAATGGAAATGTGGAGCTGAAGCCTAAATCTAACGATTGCAATAGAGTAAGTTGCAGGTAGAAGTGCAGAACGATAAATTTACTAGACATATCGAAAGTCTATAACCTAGTTTCTTTTCCGGTTACTAATTTGTATTAGTAGGTATCCAAAAATTAAAAAATAAACATCGGCCAAGTGTGAGTCAACTCGCATACGAGCGGTTCCGTACCATAAACATTTTTTTTTGGCTGTATCTCATAATCCGTAAAAGGTACACAGTTGAAATTTTCAAACAGCGTGTTTTTCTATAGCCGCTTTAACAACAAATAATAAAGTTAAATTTTTTTTTTTTATTATTTGTTGTTAGAGCGGCAACAGAAATACACAGTCTGTTAAAATTTCCACTGTGTAGCTATTACGGATTGTGAGATACAACCCGCTGACTGACAGACGGACAGCGGAGGCATAGTAATAGGGTTCCGTTGGTTAACCAACTTTCATGAACCGATTTTCAATTTTTTTTATCTGAAAGAATGTGGTGGTCCCATAAAAAAATTATCGAAATTGCTTCAGCGCTTTCTGAAAAACTGAACAAAAACAAAAAATACGTATACGATGACGTTTTGGTTACCTCCAATTACAAGTATACTTAAATTCCACGTTCCATGTTATTGGGGTTTTTAGTTCTAGGGTATAACAAAAACTTTTTAACAAAAAAAAAAACGACTTCCAAAAAAGAAAATACACTAAAAATTAAAAAAAATAACTGTAATTTCGGAAGTAGATGTCAAGTAACGAAGAAATAAAATAAAAAAACCGACTTCTGAAAATAAAGTTATTTCTAATTTCCTTTTTGGAAGTCGGTTGTTTTTTTGTAAAAAAGTTTTTTTAGTTTTATAATAAGCATTACTAATCTGCTTATAAAACATTATTCATACGAGCGATCTGTGTAGGTACCTAACTTTGAAAGATATGGCAGTTTTTCTATGTGACTCGTTATTTTTGCGGCCCAGTGTATTTAAAGATGTTAGTAGTTTGATAGTTATGAGTAGACATAATTATGTTAAACTTGAAATTCAATTGTTTCGCTGGGTACTTAACCTACCTAGTACTTTTATACGACAACAAAGTACTAAGTCATGAAGCACATCCATCTATACAAAATTATTAGAATAGAATAAAATTTATTCAGCAACAGTACACGAAACACGCACGGTACATAAAAATAACAATGAAGAAAAAATACATTTAAAAATACACCCAATAAATACACAAAAAAAAAAAACATATATACGGTCGAATTGAGAACCTCCTCTTTTTTTTTCGTCGGTTAAAAAAACAGCCAAGTGCCTATCGGAACTCGCACATTTAGGGTTCCGTACCAATTTTTAACTATTTATATGGCTTTAGGTCAACAAAATGCTTATACTGTGAAAATTTGAAGACTGTAGCTCCAACCGTTTGGCTGTAAAACCTGTGTGACAGATAACAGACAGACAGACGGTCACATGTGTGACAGCAATAGGGCTCCGTTTGGACCCTTCGGGTACGGAATCCTAAAAAGTAGGTACCTACATGCTTTTAAAGGTACCCATAGCTACGCGTGGCCCCAAAAACAAAGTGCTCTTAATAAATAAACCCAACTAAACCTACTAAATAACTCAACCTAATTAGTGTAAAATAATACTGAGGGTCGTTTACTTGGGGTCCGTGTAGAAATAGATTTTATCAACACTGGCAAAAACTACTAGAACGCTGGCTTGGCCACAGTTAATTGTCTGGATTGAGGTCTCGGATACACTTTTGTGCTTAGAAAAACTGTCGTTGTTATCCCTTTTTTCCCAACTATATCACTATCACTATATATTACAAAACAAAGTCTTCCACCGCGTCTGTCTGTCTCTTTGCAATAAATTCAAAAACTACTGAACGAATTTTCATGCAGTTTTGATCAAAAGACAGAGTGATTCATGAGGAAGGTTTTTTTTTGGGGGTGGGAAATCATCGTATGACTTCTCTCGCTCTGGGTGGAGCGGGAGGGCGTGTTAGACAAGTTACTGACTAAAACCCATCCCTGTTCCTTCACTGCCCTGAGTGCGCAGGGGCGCGACAACTCTGTTTCGAATCTATCCACGACCCCTGGGCAGGCATCAGGCCGGCGATCGTCTCGCGACGTCCTACGCCCAGGGCATCTCCTGCGGCAGCTGCTGCTGGGGCCGTGAGGGCAACTCTGTTGAGTCTCCCTCACACGTTCCGCCTCCTCCTTCGCGAGCATTACTGCTTCGCAGAAGGCGACTGCTTCCAATTCCCTCTCGCTCCGTACCATGGCCTGGACCAGGCCCAGGCGCGAGAGGTCGCTGCCGCCAATTGCCTCCACGAGAACAAAGCGGGGCTCCGGCCAAGCGGGGCAGGTCTTCACCGTATGTTCCACCGTGTCCTCTGGGTGATCTTCACAGTAGTGACACCGAGACGTTTTCCTCCACCTTATCCTACACAGGTACCTCCCGAAACTTCCGTTTTCAGTGAGGACCCGCGTCCGGCGGAAGGTGAAGACGCCGTGGCGCCTCTCCAGCCACTCCTCAAAAAGGGCCTTACCGCTGCAATTGCGGCGTGCCCATGAGGAAGGCTTAGGTGGATAATTTGAGCTGGGGCGGGTCGCTTTCACGCCTAAACCGCTAAACCGATTTTGATGAAATTTGGTACAGAGATGGATTAGACCTTGGAAAAGAATATATGTTACCTTTTGTCGTGAAAAAAACGGGATGAAAGTGTGTATGGGAGTCCGTCTTTACTGAAGATTAAACCATAAAACTTTGTATTTAGGCACTTGATAAGTAATAAATAATCATTTTTTCAGGTGTTTTTGAAATTTTAACCTACATGAGGTTGAAGTATTTCATATATCCGTTTAGAATCTAAGGTTACTATATTTGCAATATGAATAGGTATCCTAAAATGAAAAAAACGCTACCCTGAGTTAAAATTCCACGCGGACGAAGTCGTTAGTAAAAGCTAGTTCTTATTATATGAGATAATTACAATGTTATAGGTAGTTTATTTATTTAACTCTTTTAGCACAAACAAGTACGGAGGCGGATTGAACGCTTCAGGCATTTTCTACCAGTCAACCATTGGGTGATACAGAGACGAAATTAGTAGGTACAATAATTATACAAAATTAAACTTGACCAAGGCTGCCAGATTAAAATGAGATTGGGCGGGTCACAACAGCTGGATGAACAGTGACCACTAGGCAGTGGTCTCCACAAAGTGGGTGCCTGAGGTTGGACGGCACCACCCAGGCTGGCCTAAGAAGACGTGGCGAGATGACCTAGACGCCTTCCGCATGGGCTGGTTCGACGTGGCTAGTGACAAGAATACCTGGAAGGATTTGGGGGAGCCCATTGCCCAAAAGTGGGACATGATAGGCTAAAGAAAAAAAAAACTTTATAATTGATATGAATTATTATTTTTATGGTGGTTTCATTCTTTACCATCACAATTTATTAAGTCAAGTGACCGTCTAGTCATTACATATAGTACCCCTCCTTTTCAATTCAGATGCTCTAGAAGATTGTTTTTTCGAAAATATTATGAATTCACTGGTTGTCTGTGTATAAAGTATCACATATGAATTCCAGACAGTCATCCGCAACATAACTTAAAACTGCAATAAATACAAACCAAAGAAATATTGCATATTACTTTTCTAGTTCTGACAAATGTATGAGCTCAAAGGAAACTTTAGTGTCAATGGACTTTCTGCAACTGAAACTTACACCTCCCAGATTTGTTAGTTTCATTTTCTAAGTGGAAAAGCCCTTTAAAGTTTCCCAATCTAATCGAGAGCCGCATAAAATAAAATTAAACTTAGCCTTAAGTAGTAAAGTAGCGCTTAACACTTTAGTTTTATGTTCGGTATAAAAATATTTTATAGTTATATAAAGTTCATATTTCATAGATTTAGATTTTATTTTTATTGATTCCAGCTACTATCATAACGAACTTAAAAAGTATTCATTTGCCATCGCACAGCTAAGTGCATAGTTGTTTCTGCCTCAGTCATGACTGACTGCCAACAGCGGTTTTCTATTACACAACAATCGTTTACTTAGCGAAGTGTTCTTTTGAGAACACATTCATTGTACGTACAGCTAGGGAGTGGAATTCCCTGCCATAGTCTGTGTTTCCTGATAGCTAGAACCTGGGAGTCTTCAAATCTAGAGTGAATAGGTTACTTCTAGGCAAGCGTACCATCTTCGACTACAAATGCGTACCTATCAACAATAAAAAAATATAAAATAAACTAAAATCGAGTAGGTATAAAATCCTAGATCCTACTATTATAAATATTTGAATGTTTTATTCTGTATGTATGTTAACCAATTACGCCTCAACGGATGGACAGATTTTTTTAATGATAACTATATAACTATATAAAACATGTATTCGATGAATCACACAGAAAAATAATTATACAAGAGCAAAATTAAAATATAATAATTTTCTCTAATTTATAAAAAAAACTAAAAACAAGCTTTATTTTCATCATTCGTGTTCTTCTTAGCAAACCCTTTCATTTGATACCCAAATCATGGAAATGCATACAAAATATCTAGTCCACCAAATTTGGTAGTCCGCCATATATAATTTACGTAACGTCTTTTAGCTAACCATGCATTGTCATCGGTCCTTAATAAGTGTGCGAAGTTTCAATTCAATCAGACGTTTTGAAGTGGGTGAAAATCACGTTCTAAGATTCCGTTACATAGATACTTACCAAGCTAATAAAAGCATGTTGAAAACTGAAGTACCTAAACAAAATTTAAAAAAATGTCCGGAACAGGAGCCGACTATGGCCTGCACTAAGACAGGATAATTTTTAGGATTCCGTACCCAAATGGTAACCAACAGGACCCTATTACTAAGAGTCCACTGTCCATCCGTCCGTCCTTCTGTCCGTCTATCTGTCAGCGGGCTGTATCTCATGACTCGTAATAGGTAGATAGTTGGAATTTTCACTGCATGTGTATTTCTATTGCCGCTACAACAACAAATAATAAAAATTAAAATAAGTTAAAGGGGGCTTCCTTCTTTTTTTCGTGGGCTGGGAAATCATCTAATGACTTCTCCCGCTCTGGGTGGAGCGGGAGGGCGTGTCAGACTCTAACTGACTAAAACCCACTCCTGTTCCTCCCTGCCCTGAATGCCCAGGGGCTCGGTAACTCTTTCGAATTTATCCTCAACCCCGGGCAAAGGGACCTAAAGACGTGTTTTTTTTTGGCTTTTTTTCGCTCGATCCTAATAATAACAACAATAACAACAAGTAGATGCGTATAATCTTGTACGATGGTACGGAACCCTTCATGCGTAAATCTGACTCGCACTTAGCCGGAATAATTTTCGAGTTTTCACGGCAGCTCTGGCAAAAATAATAAAATTGAGAATAAACTAGACTGCTACAAAGCTTTTTTTTTTGGGGCAAGCCCACCACACTAACTCATGTTAGCCAGAATTAACAGTGGCGACCACCACAAAAAACGCCGAAGCAATGAAGCTCGACGAGTCCCCGAGAAACGAATAAACTATCTTGGGTCCCGCAACGAAATAAATCAGAAAATAACAGCGGAGGAGTAAAAAAAAAACATAATTTCTACAAACCTAACAAGAAACACATCCAATACATAACCCAACATGTTTGTATTTGAACAGATCCATCCCCTAAACATCCCAGACAAAATAATCTGCGCTCATCCCGACTAATCGCAACATAAATACACAAAGTCTGGTCGTTGACACAATAATTATCCCAGTGACACTGGGCGAGCCTAGTGTTAGTATATTACCTGTGGTTATACTGTTCATGGCAAACAGCTTCTGTAGGTACTCGTACATTAGTGTACATACAGAGTGTGTTTGCAGGTAGTCGGTTTAGTGAATGTTTAAACGGGAATATACTTGCCTGAAATTGAGGCTGGACTAAAACTTGGTAGATCATGTTTAGAGAGTACCATACATCATACTTGTACTCTCTTGTACAACCATAGACACGTAGGTAATCAATTAATCTGCCTGCCTTCTCCCAAATATATTAAGGTTGGTTTCCAGTCTAACCAGATGCAGTTGAAAACCAGTATTTTACATGGTGCGACTGCCTATCTGGCCTCCACAACCCTGTAACTGGGTAACACGATACCCCTTGTAAAGACTGGTGTTAGATTTCCTTTCTTCTGACTACCCGTAACCTCTGTCAAAAATCTATAAATGACAGCTAAGACCAACGGCTTAACGTTCTTCCCTAGGCACTGAGATATCTCGGTATGTTATGACCTATCCACATACCGAACTCGATAAGTGTTGCTTAGTCTTGGAGATCGACTAAAGCGAATCGAGATAGCCCATGGGCTCTTTGACCACTCTGAATTTTTGAAAACCCTGTTTAAGTCACTGAAACCTACTGCTCAAATAATCATGCTTACCCACAAAAAAAAAAGGCTTATAAAAATCACGTTTGACTTCCCATGTTCTATAAACAAAATTTAATGAAAGACTATTTTGAAATTGCTAATCATTTTCATTTTTATCTATAATATTTATGTATTTAGAAATATATAAGTATGTTTATCAGTTGTCTAGTACCCATAACACAAGCTCTGCTTAGCTTGGGACTAGATGGCGTTGTGTGATTGTTGTGGAATATTATTATTTTATTTTAGTAAAACGACAAATAAATAATGAAGAACAATACCGTAATAATACGCAATCCAGAATAATTATATAACATTTTGTTAAGTATGGTTAATATAAAACATAAGAATATTAAGAAACTTCTGTGGTTGACTGAAAAATTACATTGTTTGTTGTTTGGGGCTTTCGCGTAAAAAGAAAGCATATTAATTAACCATCTATTTAAATCATATCTTAATGAATGTTAAAACTAACGTTTGTAAAAAGAAGGTAATCTCTGGATGTTCACTGATTCGATTACGACATCATTTTCTTGATACAAAGCTATACTTTCCTTAGTTACATAGGCTACTATCTCCCTCGGCAATATGGAAAAACTCCGGAAGAGCACAATCGCGGTGCTTCGGGAAAACACTTATAGCACGGTCAAGATAAAAGTGGTAATTAGACTGCTGAGTGTGAGGTTCTGGGTTCAATTCCCGGGTGGGGAAAATAGTGCCATTGGGTTTTTCCATTAGGAATTACTCTGTAGCAGCCCGAAGTTAAGAAATTTTTGGTGTGAAAGTGCCTCAGAAAGCACGTAAACGCCAGATTTCTCCCCGGTCGTGTTAGATTGTCGTCCCATCGTACTATGAGAGTAAAGGAACAGAGAGTGCATACGTGTTTGTGCACTATAATATTTCCTGCGTACTTGGTTAATCTCCGTCGAGATTGGCCAGCATGGTCGAAATTCGGTTGGGACGATTGTGCTTTTTTATAGCACTATCACATATCATTTTCGAACCTTAATTAAACTAAAACTAGCCATGCAAGTAGCTCTGTGTGGTCAAACTCACGCCTGAGACGCAGTTCCATTGTGGCTTCGGTAGCAACCTGCGGTTTCTGCGATGACCACGATAAGCAACAATGTGTAGCGTGCAGCCGCTCGAACAATGTACTTGATAGTCTATTCAGTTTACGCATTCATTGGATGTGGGTATTTGATCGGAAGACGTGCATCCTAGTTAGGTTTGTATTTGTGAGTTGTTTCACTTAGCAGCTGAATGTTAAAATGTGATTACGTATATTGTGTAGGTACATATTGCGGCGCATAAGAACTCTGCGCTCAGCTTACTGCTAGCAGGTTATATATATTCGATATTTGATGAGTAATTCGAATGATGAATCCGTTTTCAAAGTAGCACTGAAATTATTTTGAGGAGCTAGTCGAGAGTAGCCCGTCGAAGAGGGTACATGTTTATATTCTTATAATCTAATTGAGTTGACCCTTGTCTTTAATTTCTTACACTCCACACATAACAAAGTCACTAAAACTTGGCCCACATGACTCTCGCAGCCAGCGAGTGAGACAGCTCGCCCATCTAATAAGCACCAATGGAGCCCTAAAGGCTCCACAAATCTAAATATGTGTGAGTCAATCAAATTGGGAATAGAGCAATAGGTTATCTACTCGACTCGTTCGATGCACATTTCACGGGTCACGAATACCTACTTAATCACTGTATTTATACCGAAAGTTCAAAGCCCAAAATATCTCTACAATAATATAGTACATTAGTCAATTTTGGCGTCAGAGTTATGCAAATTATGCACACTACCTTTTTGAACAAAGGATAAGTCAGCAATTGATATTTTCAAAAATTTTGATCAATATTTATTGCGTAATATCGTAGTGCTAATATGTTTATATCTTGACTACATACACTTTTCAGTCATATACCTAGCAAAACGTGTACTGACATTTATTTCGTAGGAGCCATTAGACGTTCCTAAAATACTTCGATACGCAGAATGTAGTTCCAGTAATTTCCTGTACTCTCACTTCATTTGCCATTGATAAACTGTATACTGTGTAGATTGTCCAACTGCTATTGGAGTCCAGTCGCTTAACCTGATGGATTAGTGGTACCGTACACATCTGTTAGGTGTCGGCTTCTTGTTTGCATCAGCTATCAGTTGGCATTGAGTTTCGGGACTCAGTAATGGGTTCATATACGTTTACGTTTGTGCATATATCAAAGATTAGAATGGACGAATTATTGTCGACATTGGTAACAATCCACAGGAGTCTTCGGAAATGGTGTGAAGCTATAGGTAATATTCCAAACTGATCATTTAATTTGATTGCTATGCTAATTCTGATAGATGGCATGAAATATATAATTTTATTATTTCCAGAATAATGGGTTTTGAGCATAAGTAGGTAACATCGTTTTTAGGGTTTCTTACCAAAATGGTAATAAAAATGAACCCTTATGGTGTGACTCAGTCTGTCAGTTCGTCTGTCACAGCTGGATATCTCAAAAACTACTAATGCTATCAACTTGGAATTTGGAATAGTTTTAGATGACGTTTGCCCAACTATTTTAGAAATTTTTAGGCCGCATAGTTTTCGACTTATGATGAAAAATGTTAAAAAAACAGCTCTTTATCTCTAAATTTTGTATATAGAAAAATCTGAAATTATTCTATGTGATAGAAGTTTATGTAAAAGTTACAGGAAAAATAAAACGATGTCTCTAGGTCACTTATCTAATCAGAAATCATCAACCACAGTTATATTAGTTCCACTATCGGTCAAGAGATGGCGCTGATCTAAAACTTCAGTATTCGACACCGCAGCTCCGCAGAGTTAAAATTTTCTGATGAATTAGTAGCACACCAAACATATTTATATTTGATGGTACCGATCTCCAATTCCAATTCGCTCTTAACCGATTTTTTAAAGTAATAAGCACTTTGTTTGAACTATTTTGCTCTGTTTCTTCAGTTTAATTCTCAAGGCTTTTCTTTTCAAGAACTCTATGTACAGGATATAACGGAAATGAGTGGTTATGTTTTAAATACTGCTTTAGCCCATAGAAATTATAAAACTTTCTTCAAGAAAGTAAATACATTTGATTAGCTGAGGATAAGTTGGTCAGGTACGTACAACTTTTTCCTGGGAATTAGCTATGGTTTTCTTGAATAAACTTGTTCAAATGAACGAATTAATTATGCTCTGTTTTTTGTACATTGGATCCTTGGACAGAAACAGTATCTCAAATATGACCACCCATTTCTGTTACAGCCTGTATATTGTATAACTTGGAAAGCTGAATAAGTAACCTATTAATAAGCCATAAGACAAAAAGCAACCAACCATTAAGTCACCTCTGAAGGGTCTTCTGGCTTCCTTTCCCTTACCCACTTGTCTATCAGTAACTCATTAGAACTAAATTCATGCAAATTAATGTCAGTTTAATATTTGCAGATTTTAAAGCAGAACACGGTTAGTTAAAATGTTGTCAACTAGAAGTTTGGACATTATTAAAAGCCCGTGTAAGCGAAATTTAAATTATTTCAGAAATAAAGTTAACTGTTTAGTAAATTTATTAAAGCTATAAATGAATTTTTAGTAAGTATTCATTTTACATAATACTCCATTCGGCATTGTTCTTTGACTTAATGTTTTGCATCCGTGCTTCTGCGTGCCTCCTTTTTCTAATGTTTTTTGAATGCAGTATAGATGGAGTCTAATGCTAGTGAATCAAGATTTTTAGTATTTTTTTTTCATAATCTTCTTTCCATATCTAGTCTCATTGTTATCTTTTATTTCTTCATTAATAGCATGCATCAGGGAAAGATACTTTATTTGAACAGTTGCTGGCTTTATTATTATTAATCCTACTAATGGTATCTACTTAAGTGGAAATGGGCAGGACATGTAGCTAGATCTCACAATGCTATGTGGGCCAAGCAAGTTACTGAGTGGACAGGCGCAAAAGGCAAAAGAAGACAAGGGAAACCACAAGAGAGATGGGCTGACGAAATATGCAAAGTGGTCGCCCAGCATTGCCTAACACTGGCAAAAAACCGAGAAAAATGGCACAAACTGGAGGAGGCCTTTACGAAAAGAGGGGTCCTTAACTGATCGTAATTATACTTTTGGTTGACTATATAAGCAAACCGAAAAATGTATTTAATTATTATTAAGGAATAAACAGGATTTATATTGGAAAGTTTGGATGAATAGATGCATGGTTACTCAATCACGCCGAAACGTGAGAGAGTTTATAGTGAGTGTTCAGAGATAGATTATAGTCTAGAACAGCAAATAAGATATATATATATATATATATATATATATATATATATATATATATATATATATATATATATAGTGATGGAAGTACTAATTTCACGCGGGCGAAGCCGCTGGCAGAAGTTAGTAATTCTATAAATAACTTCATTAAACTTAATAACCAACATTTCAAAGCCCAATCAAATCAAAACAACAACAGAAATCAGATTTCTTAGGATCGCCTAATTTATTTTCGACTACAGAGACACAATAGAGCCTGATTTCAATTTGGGAGTACCAAATTGAATTTCGGCATCATGAAGCAGTTGAAACAAACGATAAATATAACAAAATGGCGGTTTATTTTGACTATCAGTTATCTCTTACGCTCTGACGCGTGCGTTCAGCTTGTACGTGAAAATTAATTGTAATAAAGTTGAAATAATACAAGCTGAGTACCGAGTATTTAACAGTTTTGTAGAAGCATTATTATGCTTTAAAGGAGGTTTCATAGAACTCCAATTTAAAATATTTGACGAAGAAAATCCAATGGTAATCCCTCTTGTTGTTTTACGATGAAAATCAATATGAAAAGCCTTAGTGAATTATTTTAATTAGTTCTTTCTCAGTTTCGCTTTTGTGTCCGACCCGACAGAACCTGTGAAATTCTCCTGGATAAAAAAGTAGTCTATGGCACTTAACGATAATGTTACCTTGTATCATTGGGTTCTGTATCTAACCTATGATTGGACGAATTTAGCAGCAGAGGTGTTTCTATGACCGTCTTATCGCCGCGCCATTGGCTGAAACGTGACATATCTTCGCGTCATCACAACTAGCGCGCCCTTGAGAGAGCGCGCGTGCGTCTAACCAGTCTGTCGAAGTTCGCCCCACAATAATCAATTTGAATAGTCTTGCGAGAAATATCGATATATCAAGTATTAGGATATTCTTTTTAGGGTTCCGTCTCCTTGCTGTCACTCACGTGTCCGTCTGTCCGTCTGTCTGTTACAAAGTTTTGTTCCAAAGATTTTTTTAATTTCCCATTGATCTATGAACTTAAAAGGTGATAATGTTTATTATTAAGTATATTTTACTAACAAGTATTAATAATTATATTGATAAATCTGATTTTTCATTGATAACTCCCTGATTTGGTACGGAACACTAAATATGAGAAGTCCGACACGCACTTTTCTTTTTTTTTAATAAACATTACCCCACGCACACCCCTGGGAACACAGACAGGGATGGAACAGGGGTGGGTTTTAGTCAGTAAGAGTCTGATACGCCAATCCGCTCTACCCAGAGCGGGAGAAGTCATTGGTTAATTTACAACCTCAAAAAAAAAAAATAGGAATTACTCCTGTATCATGGCAGCGTTCACAAACATGTAAACTCACATACACAACACACCCAAACCCGGAACAACTATCTGTACGCCATACAAATATTTTGTTCCATGAGGGAATCGAACCAGCGAAATGCAATGCAGTAGCCAAACGCTCAACCACTGCATTAACTATGTAGAATGGAATGTTGAGTCACTTGTACTAGGTTCCAATTCCAACAGCACTGTTCCACTCGAAGTAGGTGCTTCACCAAGACAAGGTGAAGTCATGCCTATCACTTTTCTAGTTGTCTTATTTATTCCATGATTGGGTGAACTGCAGCAGCTACTTCAATACAGAACGTACCTTTTTCAAATCCTCAACCAGCGTATTCTTACATTCCACTATTCTATTCCACACATTGAAAGACTTTTTGAAACTGGATCAGAACTTTCAAAGAAAAAAAAAACTGATCAAGTGCGTGTCGGACTTCACACATTTAGGGTTCCGTACCAACTCCGCTGCCGCGATACCTCGCGGCTCAGCGGACGGAGCTCCGGCAGGATCTCATGGCGACATGGAGAGAGTGACTGTCGCAACCCAGCGCTGGGCACGCCACCATTGCGGCGGTAGTGCCCCTCTTTGAGGAGTGGCTGGAGAGGTGCCACGGCGTCCTCACCTTCCGCCTGACCCAGGTCCTCAGCAGACACGGTTGTTTTGGGAAGTTCCTGTGTCGGATAAGGCGAGAGGAAACGTCCGGCTGTCACCATTGGACGGGGCAATGCGCACAATGGTGACACCCGGAACGGGTGAGGGTGACTCAACGGAGTGGCCCGCATGCTTCCAGCCGCAGCTGCTGCAGGAGACGCTCTGGTCTGGTCGGAGATCGCAGGACGATCTCCGGCCCTCGTAGACGCGGGCCGGCGGACAGCGAGTAATGGGTAGCTCGCAGTCTGATCAGCGGGCATAGTATTCCACGTGCGCCTCAAAGAGATGTCAGCCACCACTGACGGGGCACATCATGGCCGATGCCTGCATGCCGAGGGGCGCGGAAAAATTCGTAACAGAATTACCGCGACCCTGGACACTCAGGCAAGGAAGGCGCTCTCCCGCTCCACCTAGAGCAGGAGATGTCATAGGATGATTTCCCAAGAACAAAAAAAAAGGGTTCCGTACCAAATGTATTTCTGACTATTTGTATGGCTTTGGGTCAACATAATGCTTATAGGTACTATGAAAATTTGAAGACTGTAGCTCCAGCTGTTCGGCTGAAAAACCTGTGTGACAGACGACGGATACACATGATGATCCGGACACGAATACGAGTGACAGCAATAGGGCTCCGTTTAAACCCTTCGGGTACGGAACCCTAAAAACAACCTAATCACTTTATAATATCAGTTTAGATGGAGATGATACCTGATCGAACTTGTCATTATCTTTAAAATAATCATCTTTGTTCCTAATCTTTTAGAAAGCTTTAAAAATCCTTTGAGAATTACCGAAAACAGCGTTGAAATACTTGAAAAATAAACCATAACCCAGCGCCTGTATTCCCTGATGGTACAGGTGTTACATTTCGTCGGTTATATTTTTACTTTCCAGATTTTACCTAGAGCTTGTTGCCACATCGGGAACAATTCGATACTTTCTTCATGGAAAACTGATTCCTGATGAGGAGATCGCTCACGTAACGCGTCGTACGTCCACCCAGTAATAGGACTCGCCCATCAAGGAGCGCTGTCCGAAATTAGACGCATTATTAATTTATTACGCATAAAACAACAGGTATAAAACTGAAACACTTAGATTAAATTATAAATTAATAAATGATCTTTAAAATGGTGAAGGGTCCATAAAAATACGTTTCATAGTTTTTGCTTGATTCCCAATTTTTTATTATCGTTAGACATAACTTTACAAATTAATTACACTATGTTATAAAAATATAATTTCAAATATTCTCAGATCAAATTACGACGGAAATTGTCAAAAGTAACATATATTTTTTACAAAGAAACAGACTAGTCGTTTAGACGTAATGTTCAATTAAAAACCATTAAAAGTCGTATAACTACGCCTTAAAACATTACTAGAGAGCAGAGTTACTCTGTGGATACTACAAATCTAATCAGAAAGTTAACCCCAACATATATTACTCAGGACGACGTATATTTCAGTATTAGACATAATGTGCATAATGTGCAGTGGACAATATTTCAGGGGTCGCACACATTTTGTCAGCAGTTTGTTCCGCACGGCGACGTCGTCGGCGGCGATTCTAATACTACTCGCTACTGTATGCTTTTTTTTTTGGGGGGTTTTTCAATCAACCAATGACATCTCCCGCTCGGGGTGGAGCGGGAGGGCGGGCGTGTCGGACTCTTACTGACTAAACCCACCCCTTCCTTCCCTGAGTGCCCAGGGGAGCGGTAACTCCGTCTCGAATTTATCCGCTACGCCTGGGTATTCGCTATTGCATGCTGAGCTAACAATTTGGAAACTGAAGCCGTTTTCCCGTTTTTCATCATCATTCCTGAGAACTTTCATATCGCTTGGTACATTTTGTAGTTCTTTCCTATGGACAGCTGAATTTGATGGATTAGCTAGTATGCTATTTTGAATTTAGAATCCGCTTATCAGTAATGAAACTAAGCATAAGGTTACCGAGTTTGGAGCTCGTAGCTAAAGTAATAACAGCTGCACGGTAATCCATCAGGTTAAGCTACGCTTGCCGGGGCTAGTCCGCGGATGGGTGAGCATCTTTACATACCGAGACTCCTCCGTGCCTCGGAAAGCACGTTAAGCCGTTGGTCCCGGCTGTCAATCGTGGATCTTTGACAGTCGTTACGGGTCGTCAGAAGCCCGAAAGTCTGACAATCTGTCTTACCCAAGGGGTATCGTATAGCCCAGTAACTGGGTTGTGGAGGTCATATAGGCATTCGCTCCATGTAAAACACTGGTATTCAGCTGCATCCGGTTAGACTGGAAGCCGACCCCAAGATAGTTGGAAAAAGGCTAGGCAGATTGATAATAGAAAAAATAGAATACTAATATAAAATAACACTAATATAGAACAATTCTGGAAATCTGGAATACTAATATAGAATATAATAATAGTATACTTCTACCGGGAGCTGCTAAGTTAAACTTAAATATTGACATATTATACTATTTCATTAATTAATTAATGATAATATTTAAAACAAAATATATCAAAATGGGCCATAATCCATCACACGGGCCTGGTGCGCATAGTCACATGTCTTCGAATTTTTGGCTCTATAACATGCCGGTTTCCTCAAATCAAGTTGTACAATGAAGGCACGGTCTTAAATATAATTATAATCATTGTGATGTTTAAGTAATTTCCTTTTAAATATCCAGCCAAATTCTCTCGCTGCCAACATCGGGGCGGCCGCAACCTCGCTCGGCATGGCCCACCGTTCCGGGGCAATGGCCCACGCGTTCAATATCACCTGAAAATTCACTTTACACCACAACGATACGTATCCTTCACGTTTTCGTGTGTTTTAATTTTTTATGTGCTGACAATGGTATGTGGAAAGCTGGGCAATGTGTTTGAAAGAATTTTAATAACTTTTTTAGATGACTAGTGTAAGCAATAACCATAAAGGCTTAGTAACACTAACTTACCACTACGTCCATTTATTTACAAATATAATTATACATAATTATAGTTCCTTTAAAGCCTTGTTTAAAACTTGTTTGGCCTGAAACCGAATGTAATGGATCACATTCAAATCCAGCATAATCGTATTACTAAAGTGAATGCTTTCATGCCCACGTAACAGATTGTCACATTTATCCATTCAAACTTCAAAAACACACAATCCGAGCATTAACAGGAACACGATTTAAATACAGTTTGCGATAAAAAAATACTACACCCAGCTATCGTACAGCGGACGAAGCAAAAAAGGGATTTTCATTAAATATTTTCACGTAGCGAACTCGCCCGTATCATGATAAATGGGTTTGACTCTTAACAATGTTAGTTCATCCAAAATGTATTGAGTAAAACGTAGCTGGTCTAACTTGACTGTAAATGAACGTGGCCTTTTAGTTGGTCTCTGCTGAGGTAAGCAGTTATCATGGGCATCCTATACCCGTCACTTTCACATAACATCATCAGCCTTTTAATGTTCCGAAGATACCGCACGGTTTCCTGTGAGGCGGCGAGCCTCCTTGTCAGACTGTCGCCATGGGATCTGGAGGCCCGGGTCCTCGCGCTGCTCTGGGAGTGGCGCGAGGAGGCCAAACACCGGGGCGAAACTCTGCTGCCGCGACACCTCGCGCTTCGGCGGACGGAGCTCCGGCAGAATTTCATGGCGACATGGAGACAGCGACTGTCGCAACCCAACGCTGGGCACGCCACCATCGCGGCGGTAGTACCCCTCTTTGAGGAGTGGCTGGAGAGGCGTCACGGAGTCCTCACCTTCTGCCTGACGCAGGTCCTCACCGGACACGGTTGTTCCGGAAGGTTCCTGCATCAAATCGGGCGGGAGGAAACGCCCGGATGTTACCACTGCGCGGATCGCCCAGAGGACATGGTGGAGCATATGGTGGAGGTCTGCCCCGCTTGGGCGTGTCCTCGTGGATGTGTTGCACCGCAGGAGAGGTACTAGGCGTACTGGGCGTAGGACGACGCGAGACGATCTCCGGCCACCGTAGACCTGGGCCTGCGGACGGCGCTGGCCCCGGGCCAGCAGTGGGTAGCTCGCCGTCCGATCAGCACCAGGCCCGTGAGTCGACGGCGCGTAGTGTTCCACGCGCGCCTCAAAGAGATGTTGTCAGCCACCACTGACGGGGCCCATCGTGGCCGGTGCCTGCATGCCTAGGGGTTGAGGATTAATTCTGAAAATGAGTTACCGCACCCCTGGTCACTCAGGCAGGGAAGGAACAGGGGTGGGTTTTAGTCAGTAAGAGTTTGACACGCCCTTCCGCTCCACCCAGAGAGGGAGAAGTCATTGGATGATTTCCCAACTCCCCCCCTCCCCCTAATAAAAAAAGTCTTTTAATGTACTGTGTGTTACTGCTGGGATACATGCCTCTTCTCTGTTAGAGGACCGTCACTTTATTACGGTTTCATCGAATGGAATTTTGTTGGAGCAGCAGATTTTGCTGGAGATTTTGGGGATTGGTTCTCAGTTGATGTCAGTAGATTTAATTCTAAATATTAAAATGCGAAAGTTTGGACTGATGTATGTATGTTTGTTACTCAATTACGCCAATACGGCGTTACGGATCTGGATAAAATTTAGCACAGAGATAGGTTACAGTCTGGAATAGCACATAGGCTATTATTTATAGTGGGGGAGGTACTTATTCCCCGCGGATGAAGCCGCTGGCAGAAGCTAGTTATGTATATGTGACTTAACATAACTGGTCTATGGTTACCTTTACCTTGTAAGGACATGAGCTTCTGCCCAGAGGTCGCGGATAAATTCGAAACAGAGTTACCGCGCCCCGGGCACTCAGGCAACTGAAGGAACAGGGGTGGGTTTTAGTCAGTAAAAGTCTGACACGCCCTCCTGCTCCACCCAGAGCGGGAAAAGTCATTGGATGATTTCCCATCACCACAACAAAAAATAAAAAATAACCTGAACTTGTGTTGTGTTATGTATACGTGTTTTACGTTCGACGTTTTCAACGAATTTAAGCATATTAATATAATAGAGTTTCATTTTTTCTCCAATTAAATATTTGAAAGAACATTACCTAGGTACATATTTCTGACCTGAATACACATTAATGTAAAAAGAATAATTTAGGTTGTCTTCGAAATAATTTCTGAAGATTTTTGCTGGCATAATTCTCTGACTCGTGTACGCGCAGCGGCATTGTAATTAAACAATGCCGCTAAGCGTACACGTGTCAAATTATACTAACCTACTTATCCAGACTTACCATAGCTCGCATTGGGAACTTTATTGGTTGAATACCTTACCTAAATTTAGGTAGTTTTGGGAACACTTTCAGTGTCTGCACAGCTAAGCAGTCTTGCCAGAGTGTGTTTACTGATAGCTACAATCTGAAGTATTTTTGAGTCAAGAGTTACTTCTAGGCAAGCATGCTCCATCGTCGACTGCATCATCGCTTACCATCAGGTGAGGTAGTTGTTAAACACGAGCCGATCCATTGTAAAAAAAAGCGGCCAAGTGCGTATCGGACTTCGCACATTACCGGGTCCGTACCAATATTTGATAATTTGTATGGCTTTGGGTGAACAAGATGTACACTGTGAAAATTCGATGACTGTAGCTCCAACCGTTTGGCTGTAAAACCTGTGTGGGACAGACAGATAGACGGACAGACGGTCAGACGGGCAGACGGACAGACGGACATATGGGCAGACGGACAGGCGGTTAGACGGACAGACGGACAGACTGACAGACGCACAGATGGACAGATGGACAGGCGGACAGACGAACAGATGGACAGACCGACAGACGGACAGTCGGACAGACGGAATGACGGAAATACGGACAGTCGGACAGACGGAAAGACGGAAATACGATAATACGGACTGACGGACAGCGGACAGATGGAGTGACGGACTGACGGGCAGATGGACTGACGGACAGACGGGCAGATTCACAGACGGGCAGACGGATAGACGACAGACGAACAGACGGAAAGACTGACAGACAGACAGACGGACATACGGACTGAAGGAAAAATGGACAGACGAAAAGACGGACAGACGGACAGACGGAGAGATGGACAGAGGACAGATGGACAGACGGACAGACGAACAGACGGACCGTGGGACGGACTGAAAGACGTACAGACAGACAGACGGACAGGCGGACAGGTGGACAGGTGGACAGGTGGACAGACAGCAATAGGGCTCCATTTGGACCCTTCAGGGCTAAATAAGGCATCTTTAAATCCGAAAAGCCACACCACATCGCATAAACGAGTAGGTACCTACTAGGTAGTCCAGAGTGCCGCATGCAGGTGACGTTGACATATCTGACGTAATACGAGTATCTAATATATGTGGCCGCGGCAAAACGGCTAATGGAAATGAGCCTTTATAAATTACATTGGTGTTCTACTATGTCCTCTTTTGCTCTTCATATTACACGAAATAATGTTGTTCTGTGGCTTGAGATAAACAGCGTTATTTATAAAAAGTTTAACCATTTTCTTATTTTAAAACACTGATTAACAGGTTCTTAATTTAAAATGTTCCATGGATAATTTGAATTTATTATCAGCTAAACAGTATTTAAACTAAAGCATATGGTTAGCGAGTCTTATAGACTGCCGAAAATTAAAAATGCACATTACAGTAGCGCTATTCCAAGGAATACTGACTGAATACCACTACTACCAAAAACACCACACTGACACTGACACACTGACTGTCACTGATTGAATGTCACTGTTTGGAGCCTTCAGTTGTCCTACCCGTAAGTGTCGAGAGCCTCTGTCTCTAGAACCAAGATAAGAAACCTTTTTTTACAAAAATTAGAACCGTCTTCCATAAAGTGAAAAATAACTTTAATTTCGGAACTCAGTGTTTCTGGTACTGTGTCTCCGTTTTTTGACACCGAATTCCGAAATTAAATTTTTTTATTCACATTTTGGAAGTCGGTTCTATTTTTCGTAAAAACGTTTATCATTTTTCACTTTTCAGTTGTGGTTCCCCATTGAGTGATATGAAAGAAAGGGGAGTTAGTGATAGCGAGACGGCTGACAGGACAGAATAGAAGACAAAAACGTGTTGCGCCGATCCCAATTAACATGGGATAAGGGCAGGAAGATGATGATGAGTTGTGGTTCCCCACCAAATTGTGTTAACAATACTTATACATACGATCGCAGCAATCGCGGTTGATTTGCTGTAATTTTTTGAAGAGTTCCGTTGTCTGTCTCCGAAACTCATCTGATCTATATGAAATTTAAATGGAACCATTTTGAAATATACCCCTTTCGAAGAATTTAGCAAATCCGTCTATAAATGGCGTTTGAAGTAGGATAAAAAAGAGGTTCGCCAGTGAGTAAGTACCTATTAGTGAAAGAATGTCTCGTTTCGAAATTACCTACTTCTCCGAAAATTTCACGAAGAGCAAATGTAATAATCTGTCTTCAAACCGAAAGGTAAACTGTACCCACTCTAGGTATTAGCTAGACAAATACCAAATACAAATGGTAACGCTTAGGATGTACTTAGTTGATATACCATTGTAAATCCTTCCCGTTCCCAAGAAAAGATCTTCAGTGGAAGTATATAATCAGATGGATGTTGGAATAATTCATACATCCCTACCTACTTATAACTGGGGAAGTAATTGGAAGTAATGGATTCCCCTAAAGAACAAAAAATTGTATGGCCTACAGATAGTGGTTCTGGGTTTGGATGTCTAGTGTATGTGAGTTTAAATGTTTGTGAAGGGACCTACGATACACGAGTAATTAATTCCTAGTGTGGGGCAATATTTAAACAACCAGCCAAGTGTGAGCCGGACTCGTGCACGATGGTTTCCGTACTATTATCTATAAAAACGGCAAAAAAATCACGTTTGTTGTATGGGCGCCTCTTAAATATTTATTTATTCTGTTTTTTAGTAATTGTTGTTATAGCGGCAACAGAAATACATCACTCACACTTCCCTGTTTATATATCTTTGAGTTATGTAAATTTGTCAGAAAACACCCAGATTTGTATACCACTTGCGAAGAAACACAAACTAGATACACTTTACGACACAATAAAAATAAATTAAACATGCCTCAATCCCGATTGGAAATGCACTCAACCAGCCCTTTAGTTATGTCCATCAAAATTTATAATAAGTTGCCAGAAAATATTAGAGAAATAAACAAAATAAATATATTTATTAATAAATTGATGCGATTTCTCGAATCAAAGTCATACTACACAGTAAAGGAGTTCTTAGATGATAAATCAAATCCAAAATAATTTCTTTTTCTCTCTTTTTCTCTCTTTTACACCAAACATTTTGTAGAAAAATAGAAAATCCGATATAAACAAAAATACATACTAATAACAATAATTATTAAAAATAATATAAGAATAAGAAGAACAATTTAATAAAAAAAAACTTTTTAACAAAAAAATTAACCGACGAAAAAGAACTAAAAAGCTAAAAATAAATAAACCTTTTAAGTCTTGAGTATTGAGCTTAATTACCTACATAAAATATCAAATTTTATATAAACTAATTTTTCCTATCTAACAAAAAAAGAATCATCAAAATCGGTTCATAAATGACGGAGTGAGGGCTGAACATACACAAAAAATATATATATATATATATATATAGGATATATATACGGTCGAATTGAGAACGTCCTCCTTTTTTCGTCGGTTAAAAATATAAGAATTTGATAGTAATTACTTAGAATTAATACCAATTTAATATGCCTATATACACAAACCATAAATATATACAAAATATTATACACCCAATAAAACACAACTAATAATATAGATTGCTTGAATAACTATTTAGCCCTCTTCCTCTCTTCTACTTTGCTGTGCCCTACAGGGTCCATATTGATATTTTATTATGTTGTACCACCTACTTAACACATATGGAATGCAATAAAGTATTGAGTATTGAGTATCATCTGTGAAAATTTCAACTGTCTAACTATCACGGTTCATGAGATACAGCCTGGTGACAAACGGACAGACAGACAGACAGACAGCGGAGTCTTAGTAATAGAGTCCTGTTTTACCCTTTGGGTACGAAACCCTAAAAAAAGAATATGTACATAATGTTTTATTTATCACGACATTTCTTTTTCATTCAAATCGTTTCGACCAATATTTTAGTAAGATCTATTTGCCATGGGTATAGCCACTTCATAATGAAACATTTATTAACACCGATAATATATCACAATCACTTATAGCAGCAATAAAAAAAAACTTGCAAAATATTTTATATTTCAATGACAAACGCTGGAGGGTTTTCGAGCTCATCCTTGAAAAATCTCAACGATTTTTTCGCCGAATTTCTGAGTGGAAATCACGATGTCCCGGCCAAAGATGTCGATGGCCACTTAATATGATTAATTGTACCCAAGTTTCTTGGCGGAGACACTTTATAACATCCTTTGTTGAGGATGAGCCCCGACGCAACTCCTCAGAACTCCACAATGTTTGAGACAGGAGAAATTATTCTATTAGGAACTTTTTGATGGGAGAGATTTTCTATCATATTTCACGGAGACAGACCTCCTTTGTAATGGGAAGTTTGAGTTTATAGTGGTGTCCCGTTGTGTAAGTGATTGTTAGAGAATGGCTGCTATCTTGGAGAATATAGTTTATGTGATTGAAATTGAGATTATACACGATCACGTGGTTTTGATAAAAGATTAGCACATAAGAATTACTTTGAGATTTTCAGCTATTTTAGAGCCGTCTATTTTTAACCGACTTCCAAAAGGAGGAGGTTCTCAATTCGTCTGTATGGTTTTTTTTTTTTTGTTTGTATGTTGTATTTACAAGTGGCAGACAAATCGCGTATTTCTCTGCCACTTGTAAATAGATTTTGATGATTCTTTTTCTGTTTGGTAGGTCATACATCAGAGATGCATAGAAATTTTATCGAAATTGATTAAGCGCTTTTTGAGAAATTTAACAAAAACGAAAGATACGTACTCGTATACCTCGATGACGTTTTGGTGTTCTCCAAATGTTTAAATTCCACGTTCCATGTTATTGGGGTTCTAGTTCTGGGGTATAACAATTAAAAAGTGAAAAATATTTTTATATTTTACAAAAAAAAAACAACCGTCTTCCAAAAAAAAAATAAACTAAAAATTAAAAAGTAACTTTAATTTCGGCAGTCGGTGTCAAATAACGAAGAAGTAAAATAAAAACACCGACTTCCGAAATTAAAGTTATTTTTTAATTTTTAGTGTTTTTTTTTTGGAAGTCGGTTGTTTTTTTTGTAATTTTTTTTTAAAGTGGTAAGATAGTTCAAAGCCAAATTTTAACAGTGGTCAAGCAGGTTATAGCCATGTATTTTAACAGTGGTCTGGCAGGGGCCAGTACTGTAGTTCTACAAAGAATTAGGTAAAAAATCTACTAAACCACCAAAACCCATACCCTATATATCTTTGGTCTCCATATTTAGCAAAAGTCCTGCAACAACCAAGGGTTGTCCTTGGGTGCACTTGCATGGTGCATACAGGGAGAATCGCCGGATTATGTAACTTTTAAATTAAATATGTCTAACGAGGCCTCTGTGACTTGACTTCGACTCCTGGCCTGTCTATCAAAGGTCGACGAGAGAAGTACAAAGGGAGAAGTTTCCAGGGTCTTGAGTTGTAAAAAACATTATAAAACAATATTAATAACGCCTAATTAAGTGTCCTTGGCTAACAAATATCAATGTTCGTTATTTTTTTATTATTGATAGGCACGCGTTTGACCACCATTTCACCTGATGGTAAGCGATGATGTGGTCGAAGATGGAGCACGCTTGCCTAGAAGTAACTTATTCACTGTTGACATAAAGACTCCCAGGTTGTTGCTATCAGGAAACAAAGACTCTGGCAGGGAATTCTACTCCCTAGCTGTACGCACAATGAATGTGTTCTCAAAACGTTTTGTGCGTGTGGATGGGATGTTCACCATGTACCGGTGGCACATCGCCAAACGTCTTGTGTTTCGCTGATGGAACGGGCTTGGCGGAATCAAATTATGCAATTCTGTCGTGGTTCTGTCGTATGTCTGTTATACAGGAATGCCAGCACATTTAGCGTTCCACTAAATTTTGAAACATAAGAGTGAATAGGTTACTTCTGCCTAGAACGATAGAGCACGCTTGCCTAAGCGTGCTCTATCGTTGACCACATTATCCCTTACCATCAGGTGATATAGTGGTCATATTATAGTGGTCATATTATATTACGAGCCTATCAATGATATAAAAAAACCATTCAATCCGAACTAACCAGACATTTCTATTCCATTATCTAATCCCAGACAGTCTCTAAGATGTATTATAAATATCTTGACACACTGCCAGTCGGCTGACAAATAGGAAAACACGCTGTCAGCATATTTACATGAGGACGTAGCCTAAAGCCAGTTGAAATATTACCATTTCGGCTTACGACGCTTTTAGGCGGATGTGTGGTTTGTTAGAGTTTATCATAACTTAGTCTTGTGACGTCCCAAATAAGGGATGGGATTAGAAACTACTGCATGTTTTGCCATGGTCATCATCGTCATCAGCAGCCTTTTAATATCCCCACTGCTGAGGCACAGTCATCCTCTCTGTGAGAAGCTGCGGGTCATAATCCACCACGCGGGTCCAATGCGGATTGGTGGATGTCAAATGTCTTCGATTTTTTGGTTCTAGGACATGCCAGTTTCCTGACGATGTTTACTTTCACCGTTTTGAGAGCAGTGGTGATGAAACAATTTACACAAAGTAAAGCGCCTGCCTGGGTTTAAACTCCCAACCTACAACTGTTAAGTCGCGGCCGTGACCCGGTGGTCACGGTCGCGATTTACCATAAACACAATTTAACACTCCAGTAAGTGTTAAATTGTATTTGTTCATGTAAATACTACTTTCTGTTTACATGAATAGGTACATACAATTTAATAGTCAACTGAAAAATATCCACCATCAACCATCACAAACATCAATTTCACACCACAAGCATTAATTAAATCCGCACACACACTACCTCCCATACATCCTATCCATCCAGTGCTTCACAACAAGCCCGATATCTTCCCTCGGAAACACACTGTATCGACTAGACGGTTTTGCTGTTAAGACAACTCCTTATCTACAAGTGTCTTACGTAAGGGCTCTACTCTCCGTCTAATGACTTGATTTTCTGAGTCGTAAAAGCCATATCACTGAAGATGTTCGTTTGAATGCTGTGTTTTACTTACATGGATTCCTGGTATAGTTAGGTCCTTATAGCACTGAGTTTAGTTTAAGTGCTCTTGCTGTCTTGGAATTATAGCTCTTTTTGTGTGTTTTTGGTGTGTGTGATTTATTAACGCGCTATTTTCATTTTAAGCGCCAGTAACGATAAATTAAAGCAATTATGTCCAAGAAAATCTTTAATCAATCTACCTAAGATTGATTAAAGATTTTTTAAATTAAAACTTAACAATTATTACTATGTGAGTCCGTTCACCCCTAGATAAAAGATAAAAGGGGAATGCCCATCTGCCATGCAAAAAAAATGCCTGGAATGGACAGAAACTATTAATAGTCCTTTATTCTATTTAGAATAAAACATGTATAGTGAAATTATTCTTGAGTTTGTTTAACTAGGGTAAAAATATAACGATCTCTAATTATATTTAAATTAATATCCGCCTATATTTTTACGGAAGTCGTGTTTATTTGACATGAATAAGTGACATTCAGCCAAAGAGGAATCATTAAAAAATCAATATGGAATTATTTTATACATTTAATGTACAGTTATCATTAATTTAGTATTATACGATCTATATGTACCGTAAGTCTAATTAAAATTATATATGCTTTTCAATATTAATTCAAATCAATTATTTTTTAAATAGAAAACGTATCTAGGCTGTATGAACCACATGTCCTTTGCTTTAGTGACAGTTTGACATTACTGCTGCTCATGTCGAATAAACACGACCTCCATATAAATATAAGCGGATATCAAGTTAAATATATTTAGTGATCATTATATTTTTACCCTAGTTAAACAAACTTAAGAATTATTTCATAATATATATTTTATTCTGAATAGAGTTAAGGACTATTAGTAGTTTCTCTCCGATTCAGGCATTTTTTAGGCATTCCCCTTTCCTGCCATACCAGTGGAATCATCATTGTATTGGTCTGCCGCGGTGCCTCTTTTACTGCATTCCGAATCTCGTCAAAATTGCTATAAGCGCGTCAAGAAAATCGATTTCTTCATGGTCGCGTTCACGGCAAATCGGAACCGATTTGGACGCGAAGTTTTATGAATTAGCAAATTAATGCTCTAAAAGTACGCACAAAGTACTACTTTTAACTAGAATTTTATGAAATCACAAAAGAGAGACACTAATTCAAAATAACCAAATCTGAATAATTCTTTCACTAGAACCTTTGCTCTTCAAAACCCTTGAATATATTGTGTTATATTCATATGAAGACTCTCTCACTTTATATACTCAAAAACAATTTATTTGCAAACACTTCTTAAAGAAATCTTAAATCCATTACGTAGGCATACATTCTCATCTCCGTACGTTATCATGTCATTTTGAAAGCCCTTGTGTAACACGATGAGACTCAGTTTCGTCAAAATTCAACGTAAACTAGACCGCGCCTCTTATGTTAATCTAGTACTTCGGCTAAAGCTGAACGTCTCTTATTTATTCTCGCGTTTCTCAAGCCACAAAAAATACTAAGTTGATTTAAAATGTACTTGCGTCTTGGAATTTTTGCGTTCTTCGTCGCTGAAACGTTTTACGAGACGGTTTAGATGACTTTTTTAACGTGGTAACATTAAGTTTTAATGTGGTTTTTTGGCAACTTAGAACTTGACTAGAATAAGATTTCCTTTTCTATTAATTTATATATAAAATATATATAGTTATAGGTAGTTATTATATTATATATAATATTTGTATGTTTATAGTATATATATTTTGGTTCCCGTTTTTTATTAGTTTTACTTGTTATTACTTAGTTTTTTTTTTGTGCACTTGTCATATTATCTCTCCACCACCCTTGGTTGATTGGTAGAGGATGCTTAAGCCATTAAGTCCGCCATTGTACTTTTGTTGCATGAAGTGTAAATAAGTTAAAAATAAGGGAATAGGTACCCACCGAAACCATATCGAAATACATATTATATATTTTTCTGACCTAATGACCTACGAACTAGAATAGTCGCTTCCAATGTCTCGTTTCCATGGTAATATACAAGCATGGTACGAGACATTGTCATCAATATATAAAGGGATCACCAATCAGTTTTCTTAGAACCATTAGACACTGATTTAGTTTCATTTGCGTCACTCTGTTGTTACTAGACGTATAAATTGAATGTTTGTGGTAATATTTGGATTATTTTCATGTAGATGTCCCAGCCAATTCACTTAATTCGCCATTCAGTTAACCGCCTAGCCTTTTTACTAAACGACGCTATTCGACTAGCCGCCCGAATGATATTCAGCCATTCAACTAAACAGTTAGGCATATGACTTGAATCGATAACGTTTAATCATTTGCCTAGCCCACACATTTGAGAGAGGCTGTGGTCAGGATTATTGTCTGAATGGCCTGAGCATTAACCAGCCAGTACATTAAATGTTGTATTGACATATCGGCTGAAATCCTTCAGACCGCTTGTTGAATGGCGATGTTTAATTATAATCAGGCTAGGCTGAAGCTAGTTGACTGCGACATAGACAATATGATATTGTCAGTTATCTACTGTTTTATTTCATAAACAAGCTCATTATTTCAAGGACAAATAATGTTTTTGTTTATGTGGAGTTATAGGTATAACACAAAACTAAAATTGATAAACTATCGATAATAGTAATCACTTAAATAATTTAATGCCATAACTTTGATACCTGTCAACAGAAGATGCTTTAATCTTAGGGAAGTTGAGTAAATTCCGAGTTTTGGGTAATTAGTTACTTGTCGATAATTCAATGACAGTTTAGTTACAGTTCTATCGAGTACGGAAATAATACAGCTGCCGTGATTAAAATACTTCAAAACTTGTTTAATTAATCAGAAGTTTACCTAACTATCTAATAATGATAGGAACGTTATCAACTTCATTCTCTTGCCCTTAACTGAATTTCTTCTCTTTTAGTTGTCAAACCAGTAGTCACCTACTCTCGAGGCATAATATCATCTTTCACATAGTCCATCCAATGTGTCTTTGGTCTTCTCTTTTTTTTTTTGTTATCGGGGGAAACCTTCAAAAGGCTCTTAGACTTTCGGGGAAAAGACCAGAGAGTGAGGGATACCTTGCTAAAATCATCGCAGTAATAGCGTGGACCTTCCATGTGCTTTGTTGGTACAGCACTTGGAAGATCCACGTGATACTTTTCGTTCCCTCTGTTCACCGCCTGTTAGGTCACAGGGCGCGTAGTGTTCCACGTGCGCCTCAAAAAGATGTCAACAATACATGACGACGGCACGGTTGGCGCAGTGGTTGAGCATTCGGCTGCTGCGCCGCGTGTCGCGGGTCCGATTCCCGCACGGAACTGATATTTTAATCGCCTACAGATAGTTGTTCCGGGTCTGGGTGTCTTGTGTGTGTGAGTTTACATGTTTGTGAACGCACCCACGATACAGGAATAATTCCTAGTGCGGGGCAACGTTTCATAAAAAAAAGAAAAAAAAAGGGGTCGCAGATAAATTCCAAACAGAGTTACCGCGACCCTGGGTACTCAGGTAACTGAAGGAACAGTGGTAGATTTTAGTCAGTAAAAGTCTGACACGCCCTCCCGCTCCACCCAGAGCAGGAGAAGTCATTGGATGATTTCCCAACCCCACAATAAAAAAAGGTCCCCACGCTCGGCAGTCGGGCTTCCGATTACGAGACCAACGAGTTAGTCAAATACATGTATCCATGTAAGTAACGCACCTACAACCCAACTCTATTTCTTGTTCCCAAAGTTTTTGTACAAATCCACTTCAGGAGGTCCTTTGTGCTAATTTTCTCACCTAATTCCACTCTATACTGTCACAGATTAGGGCTAACAAATTGAGTGGTAGGCCTGGCGGCCATTACAAAAGTCGATTAGACGTCGTAATGAATTAAATGGATTCGTGAGATAAAGACTAGAACTTAAAGTAGGCTTTTGTGGCTAAGCAGCGATAATTTGTCATTGAGAGAGATATTTTTGAAATGTGGCTAGTTAGCTGCTAGGTAGGTGAGGTTTAGTGAGCTCAGTGAATTTTGCTGTTTGTAGCAGAGATGAGGGCATTCTGAACTAAGGTGTAGATATTAATATTGTGCACCTAGTATAGTTAGGTTTTTACTTGGCTGGCTCTGCTTACCGATGTCCACGAACATTGATGTAATAAATTCATGTCATGTATTGATAAAGAGAAGATTCAATTTTCGATTAGAAAAACCTAGGTAATAAGGCTCGTTAGCTAACAGGCGGTTATCAATAATCCTTGGCCAGTGTCAAATACGCCCTTTATTAAAGCTAGTGATCTCAAAGACACCTAATGCATCCTAAGTACCTACATAAGTATGTACGATTCAGAAAACGTAATCAATCTCTTTTCCATTACCATTCTCTTGCCCTTACCCCAATTTATTTGGGGTCGGCGAAATATGGCTTTTTTTCCACAACTCAATTAAACCCAGTACCAAACTAGTTAGTAGATATTTTCTCTTCTATACTGCAGACACCAACTTATGACCTCTATAGTAAGTTAAAGAACAGCACTGTAAACTTATTAGTTTTTAAACCGTTGCACACAGCCCTATAAATAATTACTCTTCCCCATTACCAACTTGAACAACAAAGGCACCCCACAAACGAAGTAACTACGTAATAAAACTTAAATAGTATGACTATAGTAAACTATTTATAGTTGTAGATAAGGCGACATCTCTTGTTTATCGTGTGCAGGAAGTCTTTAGCGTTGACGGGTAGCGGGGGGGTGAGAGTTGAGGAGGGAGGAGGCTGGCCGGCGAATTACGTCGTTATGTGACGCTTTAGCATTTTGTACATACTGCTGAAAAGTTGGGAAAACTGGTTTGTGTTGCGTTTTGTAAGTACCTACGTAATTGCTGGAATATCGGCGAAAATTTATTTTGAAACGGTTGGCAAACTGACTTCTGCAATGAGTGGATATGAGTAAGTGAGATTTTATGTTTTAAAACGATAATGACTAGACGGCTCTACCAAAATATTCTAAGTAGGTACCTACGGAAAACATCAAAATAGATCACTATAATGACAATATGTCACCAACATGTATAATTTTCAGATATTGACAGCTAATGAAAAATTGGCCAAGTGCGTGTCGGACGTCGCATATTTAGGGTTCCGTACCAAATGAAGAAATTTCAAAGAAAAAATCTGATTTATCAATTTATTGGTATTTGTTAGTAAAATATACTTATTAGTAAACTTTGGGAAGTTAAAAAATTCTTCGGAAGACGAACATTTGAGTGACAGCAACATAGGGCTCCATTTGGACCCGTGGGGTACGAAACCCTAAAAATTAAACTTCTTATAAGATAAACAGCCAGCATTTTTGATCATCTCGTGTGCTCTACCTTTCATCAATCAATCATCTTAGCTTTTTCCCAACTATGTTGATGTCAGCTTCCAGTATAACCGGTAACTCGGCCTTTAAAAGTCAATAGTGAATAGGTTACTTCTAGGCAAGCGTGCTCCATCTTCGACCACATCATCACTTACCATCAGGTAAGATAGTAGTCAAGTGCGAGCCGCGAGCGTCAATGATAAAAAACCGGTTACAACAGAATACCAGTATTTTCAAGAAAAGAAAGAAAGAAAACATATCTATTTGGCTACAGTAAGGTTCACGCAAATAAACTTAAACTAAAAACCGGCTGTGTGTCGGCCATCGCACATTTGTGATTCCGTACCAAATGAAGAAATTATTAAAGAAAAATCTGTTTTATCTAGATATTCGTATTTGTTAGTAAAATATACGTAATCATTAACGTTATCATCAAATTTCAAGTTGGACAGGAAGGTTGGTCAATGGGAAGTTAAAAATAAAATCGGAATAAAATTTTGTGACAGATGGACACGTGAGTGACAGCAATAGGGCTCCGTTTGGACCCTTCGGGTACGGAACCCTGAAAAGGGACAGTCATAAAAAAGTAACATAGCGTGTGCCTCAAGGCTACGCCAAAAAGGTTACCGCCGATCTGACTTTCAAAATCAAGTAACTGGGGAAATACCCCATGGCAAAATCCTCGTGGATGCGACAGGCCGTAGCGACCTCTCGCGCCCAGCCCTGGTTCAGGCCATGCTATGGAGCGAGAGACAATGGGAAGCAGTCTTCTCTTTCTGCGAAGCATTAATGCTCGCGAAGGAAGAGGCGGAACGGGTGAGGGAAGCTCAACGGAGTGGCCCTCACGCCCCCAGCCGCAGCCACCGCAGGAGACGCCCTAGGCGGAAGACGTCGCGAGAGGATCTCCAGCCACCGTAGACTCGGGCCTGTGGACGGCGAACAGTGGGTATCTCGTCGTCCGATCAGCACCAGGCCCGTGAGTCGACGGCGCGTAGTGTTCCACGCCCGCCTCAAAGAGATCATTGTCAGCCACCACTGACGGGGCCCATCATGGCCGGTGCCTGCATGCCCAGGGGTAGCTGATAAATTTGTAACAGGATTACCGCTCCCCTGGGCACTCAGGCAAGGAAGGATCTGGAGTGGGTTTTAGTCAGTAAGAGTCTGACACGCCTTCTCGCTCCACCTTGAGCGAGAGCTGTCATCGGATGATTTACCACCCACCCAAAAAATAAAAAGACTGGTGATCATAGTTTCAGGCTGCCAACTAGATCTACCAGTGACAGCCAGGACCAATTGTATAACGTACTATCCGAGGCATAAAGGAGTCTTGATATCTTCTTGTTTATACCCAACTAGCTTCTGCCAGAAGCTTCGCCTGCGTGGAATTAGTATGTCCCCGTTATAATTTTTCAACTCCTTTTTTACCTCCTTACGGGTTAAATTTCGAAACACCCTCGACCTCCTCCCACTATTAGTGGATACCTACTCTTCACATAGAATACACCCTCCAAATTTCATGTCTCTAGGACCAGCGGTTTAGCCTGTGCGTTGATATATCAGTCAGTCAGGACTTTGAATTTTAAACTACAGAAGAAGATGGTTGGTCGACATATGAACCCATCTACGAATCAACTTCAGTAAGCGTTGTTTCACCTTCCACCAAATCGAATCCTTTTTTTTTTGAGGATTGGAAATCATCAAATGACTTCTCTTACTAAGTGGAAAGGGGACTCTTACTGACTACCTGCCAGGGTAGCGGGAATGATGGATGTACAACTGAAGAAACACGGGTGGGTTTTAGTCAGTAAGAGTCTGACACGTCCCCACGCTCCACTCAGAGCGGGAGAAGTTATTTAATGATTTCCCACACAATAAAAAATAAAGACTCTTACTGACACCTGTGGTCTGTGACTGGTCCACCCGTGTTCCTTCCATTATAATAATAATAATATTTATTTGGAACACAACCATAAATTACAGTGTCTTAATAGCTAGAGCAAGGAACAGTTAATTTAACAGAAGCACATTAGCCTACTGTCTCCCAAACTAGGCATAAACCTGTATATTGGGAGGCGGTATATTGGAAAGTATACGTTCGTTACTTCATAGCCCGTGTAAGACGGCGTGAACTTAAAAGAAAAAATTAGTTAAAAATTTAAAAAAAGTAAACAAAAACCGAAAAGGTTTACAGACAGACTAAAATTAAAAATAAGTTTCATATTATGTAAATAGATTGCCATGCATCAACTTGCTTGGTATGTGTGTGTGTGTGTGTCAGTGCGTGACAGTGATGGTGTGTTTGTGTGTGTGTGGGTGCGTGTGTAGTTACAGATGTGGATTATTATATTAGACGTGACTCTGTATCAGTATAGTTCAAAGTGAATAACCAAGCTTTCAACTTACCTTTACATTCCTGTCTGTTTAATGTATGGATGTTAAGAATTTTATTTATTTTATTGTATAGTCCGGTACTGTCAAAATAATATTGTTCACGCGCAAATGCGGTGCTGTGAGGTTCTGAGCGAAATACTATATCAGCCCGACGTTTCGCGGTGGTAACAAGAGGACTACGATGTTTCCTTAGCATAGTATGAACCACAAATAATTTCCGGACTGTCAATACTTCACTATCAATGCACAACATTGCCTTTTGCATTTCATTGCCACGGCAACACTTTCGTACAATATCATACTGTAACCACCCGATCGATTCCTGCGGCTGTATTGTACTCTCCCATTCATCATTGTCACGAATCAAAAAGCTCGCCACTCCACCAGTCCGTATGTCTCGCATCCGTAAGCCGCTAACGTCCAAGGAAGTACCGATAACAGAGTCTTGTTGGCCACTCGATAAGCTTTGTTAACTGAATACCAGCAACATATTAACGTGATTACTCTCCACTAATTGCTATCAGCTCGTTAGCGCCTTAAACTTCATTAACAACTTTGATGTACCGAATAATGGTGATGGGGTTGGAGATAGACGGGGATTGAGAAAATGACCTCGGTTTAAATTAATAGTAAATATTCAAGTACGGGGCAAAGACCTCTAAGAGGGAATGGACATTTTCACTACGCTTGCTGGCTGAGTATGTTCCATCTAAAAATAAAACTCAATGGAGTGGATGAAATGATAAATATATTCTTGTTTAGTTTCAGATTTTTTTAACTTTGTAGTATATTTATTTATTAGTTTTCACTCAATATACACAAACATAACTGAACTAATAAAAGATTTAATTGGATAAACAAGCTAGAATAAAATAAATTTATACAAGCGACATGAAAAAGGGAGGCATATAGGCAACATCGAAAAAGTCGTCCACATCGCTGTCAATGGGAAAAGCGCCCAGAACGCTCTCGCAGCATTGCCACATTGAATGGCAATGCTGATTCCTTTTTTTAATGGATTTCTTAAAAAAATATCTGGAAATCAAGACTTCTGAAAGTTACAAGTTACATAAGACAGTCTCCAAAAGATTTTTGTCCTACCACTTCTTAGAACTAAAATTTCTTACAAAAATTATTTACTACAGATTTTATACATATCTTAACAAATATCTTTACGTAACACATGCCTTAGATTTACAGGATTCTTACCACAACGACATTCTCCCTTTAATTTTTTTTTATCAATGATAGGTGCGTGATTGATCACTATCTCACCTGATGGTAAGCGGTCGACAATGGATCCACCAGTTCTTCCCATCGGTTCGCGAACGGCTGGATAGGACATGGGTGGAGGTGCATCACTGTGTTGCCAAATTTCTCACAGATCCTGGCAACTTTAAGAGTAAATTATTTTCCTTCAAGCTTCTTGCCTCACCTTTATGTCAATGTTCTACTCCTGATTGTGAATACGAACAATCCGCACATCATATCCTGTGCGAGTGTACTCTTTGGCAAACTGAGCGCAATATTATGTTGGATAGTATTCATCCTACGTCTGGAGTTGTCTATTATACGGACCTTATGGAAACTAGAACGAATTTCCGTGCGTTCAAGCGTTCTAGCTATGGCTAGAACGCTTGATTCCAATAATAGGTATGCCTATTATTGGAATCAAGTGTAACAGCTCACAATTTTAGGACCCATTAATATTAGTGTTTTTAACCAGTGGTGCTTGGCAACTGGGCTTACCCCAGTTGTAAAAATCCCCTTTGTGCCTAATGGCCTAGTTTTGTTCTGTCTCCCGCTTGATTAGGAGGGAAGTGGAAATTATGTTTTTCTTACTCCTCCGCTGTCTTATCTGATTAATATCGTTGCGGGACCCAAGACAGTTTAATCGTTTCTCTGAGACTCGTCGAGCTTCATTGCCTCGGCGTTTTTTCTGGTGGTCGCCACTGTTGATTCTGGCTTACAGAAGTTACAGTGTTTTGGGAATAGTGTGGCGGGCTTGTCCCAATAAAAAAAAAGGTCGACAATGGAACACGCTTGCCTAGAAGTAACATATTCACTCTTTACTTAAAGACCCACTATTGCAGCTGTAAATAATCTCTCTCAAGCTCAGGTAAATAATTTATTTATATTATACTTACTAAAACACCAACCGTATGTGCAGGAGTAGATGAGCGATGGATAACATTCCGCTTTGCAAATGTGGAGTGTTTGCGAACCTGCGATCCGTGTTGGCAGCGCTTGCCCGAAGGAATACTTCCCATTAACTGGATCGGACTGTATGAAATGTAGCCGTGTCTGTTTGTTTGAGATGTTTTTCATGCTGTTGGGATAACATAGATGAAAGTAGTGTAGTTTTTTGTGGAGTGCTGAAAGTTAATATTAACTATTTTCATAGTAGTCAAATATATTTTTAGTTTTCTGACAATGTTCATAGTTTATCTTAGAATAAATTGGCCTAAGCAAGTCGCATTTCCCCGAGGCTTCACCCTGGTAACGTGCATTATTTAAATTAGAGATAGTTTCTATCAGTACAAATCATAATCTTAATCAGGAGGTCCAAAAAGACCGCTTTAAATGAATCATAATATTTCTTGAACATAATTCGTAAATTATGATTCATCTAAAGTGGCCTTTTTAGACCCTGTAGCGACATCTATGACGCCACATACGAACTTCAACATACAAACAATTCTACATCTTTATAATATTAGTGTAGGTTCATGAGACAAAAATTTTATCTTAAAAAAACTCAGTTTACAGTCCTTGCATTTTGACAAGGAAATCACATACAAAATCGTAATCAAACTGGCAAGTCATCAACGAAAATAAACCCAACCAAAACCGCGTGTGAAAGCTAGGCGTTAAGACAAGACTACAGCATAATAACTTACCACCTTAAGAGCACAAAGCTTACGTTAGTAAGAGCTAGAATGTTCGTGAAGGAAAGTGGGTATTCCGGTGAAGGATTTAAAGAAGAGAAAATGTTACGCAAAGAAACGTGCACCGTTCGGAGTTCATGACCTACTGAACTTTGTTTGTTTGAATAATTTTATTGGAGAGTGGATTTGGACTGAATGAAACACTGAGCGAAATTGAACTGTAAATAAATAAAGAGAAAATTCAGTCGTATGTCAACTGTTTCCATGGTGTAGAGTAAGATATTTATTTCCAACAAAGTAAGACAATCTGTATACCTATATTAAATTCAAAGTCCTGACTGACTGACTGACTGATATATCAACACACAGTCTAAACCGCTGGCCCCAGAGACATTAAATATTAAATTTGGGGGAGTGTGTTCTTTGTAAAGAGTAGGTATCCATTAAGAAACAGTTTTCAAAATTCAACCCTTAAGGATGTGAAAAAGGGGTTGAAATTTTATAACGGTGGAAGTATTAATTTCACGCAGAGAAAGCCACTGGCAGAAGCTAGCATCAAATACAACCATAACGATGCACCTTTTATTTAAACTTTACAAACTAGAAATGAAACAAAGCGGGTTCAAATCCGATTACTGGATTTTAACCCATCACTAGCCCATTCAAATGCGCAACCATCCAGGTCTTAACTAAATTATAAGGTTTAACCCCATCTCTAGTTCTAACCGGGAACCATTACTCATAAAGTCATAATGTTCACAACACAACTTCATACATAAACTTCACTCCACAAAAAAAAAGAGGAGTTGCGGAAACCAGCCCGACATGCATACATACATTTTTTTTTTTTTTTTGGGGGGTGGGAAATAAAGAAAAGAGAAAGAAAAGAAAGAAAGAAATAATATTTATTTGAACCTCACAACAAGAACATGGTAACTCTAAAATCAAACAAAAAAAAAAAAAAAAACTGTGCGAGGCCAAAAAGGCTCCTAACTCAGCGTTAAAAAATCATCTCATGACTTCTTCCGCTCTAGGGTGGAGCCTTGAACCCACCCCTTTTCCTCCCTGCCCTACGCGCCCGGGGGCGAGGTAACTCTTTCGAATTTATCCTCCACCCCCGGGCAGGCATTGGCCGTGGCAGGCCCCGTCCTTTGCTGACAACTCTTTGAGGCGCGCGTGGAACACTACGCGCCGTCGACTCTCGGGCCTGGTGCTGATCGGACGGCGAGTTACCCACTACTCGCCGTCCGCAGGCCCGGGTCTACGGTGGCCGGAGATCGTCTCGCAGCCCCTGGCGTCTCCTGCGACGGCTGCTGCTGAGGGCGCTAGGGCGACTCTGCCTCTGTTGAGTCTCCCTAACGTGTGCCGCGTCCCTCTTCGCGAGCATTTCTGCTTCGCAGAAGGAGGAGACGGCCCCCCATTCCCTCTCGCTCCGTACCATGGCCTGAACCAGGGCACGGCGCGAGCGGTCGCTGCCGCCTATCGCATCCACGAGGACACGGCGGTGTTCTGCCCAGGCGGGGCAAACCTCCACCGTATGCTCCACCGTGTCCTCTGGGCGATCCTCGCAGTGGAAACACGCAGGGGTATGCATACATACATAAGATCATCATTCCATCTCATAACCAACGCAGTTAAATGCCAAATATGTAAAAAATAACCCAAACAAAAATAATTAATAAATCCACAAACTGCATAAGCACAGCACTTAAAAACACTCGCGTCTTAGCTTGCACTGCTAACAAACTGGCGCAACTTTCAGCATGCAAAATGGATTTGCGCAGTTGAAGTTATGACCATGAGTGCACCGCTTTAGATAATTGCAACTAAACTTGTCTCCTAATGAGGGAACGTTGCCGTACTAGTGGCTCGTGCGATTTCGTTTATGCTAGTTTGTGTAGTTGGTATTTTGGCTTTTCTGGGATGTTGGCACCTACAGGTTATAAGTGTGATGACGGTGTTATGTTGGCATTATGTTTTGGGATCCTAAACAGATTCGGTCAGTTCGTAGTCGACCGCACTGATACACGCTAGGCGACTAATGAAGATGCCAAGCGTGGAGTGCGCCCGGTTTCGAACCTTTTTAACATTCGAAGAGGTTAGAACGTTCGTATCAATTCGCTACTCGCTAGATGACTCGCCGAGCTCTGAGCAAGCAGCCTATATTTTTTTTTTTGTGGGGTGGGAAATCATCCAATGAGCGTGTCAGACTCTTACTGACTAAAACCCACCCCTATTCCTTCCCTGCCTGAGTGCCCAGGGGTGCGGTAACTCATTTTCAGAATTTATCCGCTACCCCTAGGCATGAGCAAGCAGCCTGTCAGTGCATTTTCGGTCCAAATTGATATTGACACAAAGACAAGGTGACAGTGTTTTGTTTTCTTTGCTATCGTATCTTTGTTTGTCTGTATGGCCATGATTATACCGCCTTAGATAATTGCAACTAAACTTGTCTCCTAACTAGTGGCTCGTACGATTTCGTTTATACTAGCTTGTTTAATGTGGGTGGTTAGTGTTAGTACAGATAGTGTTAAGAAGTACGTACCTCAAACCATAACAGCTTTCGGTGTCTACGCAGTTGGCTCCAAAGGTTACTTCGAAATCCTAAAGTACCTTGTAATAGTGAGAAAACGAAATATCATGAGGCGAAATAAAAGCTAGAAACTACTCTTCTCGCAGTTATATGAGTATATTTTTGTATATTTCAATCTAGCAAACCAGTTTCCGTAAATCAATAGGGCTGACAAAACAATATTTTTAATAGCTCCTGAAATCGAGCACTTTTCACAACTCAAGTCCAGATTGCGGTTGGAATTTTCGAAATTTTCAGGCGTACTGCCCTGTTTGCGGTCAAAACTGTAACTGAAAAGTAATTCAGAGAACACTGAAAACGTTAAGCCACAAAACAACATTTGAAAAGTTTCGTTTCATTCAAAAACCGCTGAACATTTCTGTAACATAATTCGTGATTTCGCCGACAAACAATTTTCGTAGGTACTTACGTAATATATAAGTATGTACATTTGATCCCAAACAAGCTTGACCGTTTGTTTTCTGGGCCTAAAATAATAAAAAAGATATCATAATCGAGCCTAACCCTACTTACATAATAACAATAATATCGTCACTGATAAACATCCGTCTATCATTATGCTGGCAAACTTGTATGGAATTGGATACTATCTTTCGGTATCGTGAAAGAAGAAGAAAAAGAGAATGTACCTACGTGTATTTTGCTCATACACCTGTGCATCTCCGTCGATGGCTTATCTCAACAGAGACCATGCGACACGGCCAAAATTGGTAATTCTGGATTAGATAATTGTTAAATACCGGTTTATCCATTTCTACAATCAAATCTGTCTCAATCCACTGATGGAAAAAGACCTCTTCCAGGCATTCAGTCTGTTCCAGCCACCTTTTATCTGAGCTGACCCATTTTTACAGGAGGAAACTGCGCTTTTTTTACTGAACCTTCAAAAGAAGCCTCGACTGTTGTGGAAAAACCAAGGAGTGTTAGATTCTTGGCTCACTAAAACCACCCCGATAATCACATTCCGTATATGGAAGGAGCTCTGTGACCTCTTAAAGACTACCCTGGAAGACCACCCCTCACACTACCGCACCCACCCTGAATAGGCACTGCAGAGGGGGTCCTTACAACGCCTATTCGGGCACATCCTTGGGGAGACACGGCAGCTCGTGATCACTGTACTATTGCCAATTGCCAGTGAACCGAGTGATCGGTTCAGCTCAACCGAGTGATCGGTTGGCGGGCAGAGTCCCCACTCTGTGTGCCCGCGACCCCGGAGTCCTATCCAAACTACTCAGTTACCTCCCTACCACCTCTCACGATCCAGCTCGGCAGCCTCTTTCAGGACCATCCTCCTGCTAAGAATAAGGCAACTACTTTGAGCATGCCAAAAAATACAAACACCGTAGTCTTACAGCTGATTTAACATCAAAATACGTCGATTATTTAAGCTCAGTTGCGGTATTAAATTAATATTCGTATCGATATTTCAGTTGTATCGTGTTTATTGTAACGGGTGAATGGCTGGTGAACTGAATTAACTATTATTGGGCGCCGCCGAGCGTGACGACGATTGTGTGGAAGACAAATATGTATCACTCGAACTCATTGACTTCTATTCAATCAATTGACTTGGCCATGAATAATATTGATTTGATTTTGTTTTTTTTTACTTTATGAGCCTTATTTTTTTAATAACCATGTGGTTTGGCAGATTCTTAATTAAAAATTTTCTATGGTGATTTTGAATTTAGAATCCTCTACTAAGTATTAATTTAAAGTATCTTAGTATTCAAAGTTTGATAAATAAGACTGATTATATTTTGACAATTTATAACCTTGAATGAGAACTTTTTGTAGTTTTCTCGTAAGTTTTTGTTCTTCGTTATTTGACACCGACTTCCGAAATTAAGGTTATTTTACATTTTTTTTTTGGAAATCTGTTGTATTTAATTGTAGAAAAGTTTTTTCTTGCACTTTTAGTTGTTTTACACCATAACTACAACTAAATAGTGAAGTTATGCCCGAATTGATAGCCCCATAAACATGACATTTGTACATAATTGGTGAAATAAGGGTGTATCAGGGTAATCTGTACAAATGTGTGTACCCTTTCAGAGCGTATCAGCGTGATGTTATGTTATGAAGTAGTATAAACAATAAATAGACATGCGATTGCAGCAGTTCCAGAAGGTTTGCTATCATTTATTGAAGAGTTCCACTGACTATCTCCGAAGTTGTAAATCAGATCTTCACCAAATTTAAATGGGACCACTTGAGAAGTATACCCTTCAAATTATCAGTCCAGGCGTCTTCGAGTAACCGGGGAGCATAAATAAAAAAAAAATCGATGAATTGTTAACCTCCTCCTTTTTGAAGTTCGATTAAAAAGCGTATCTGTGTCTTTTATAGTGGATATATTAAGAGGGAACAGGAATTAACAAAATAAGTATTTGAAGAAACTATTGCCGTCGTGCTGCTTCAAAGCTGCCCCCGTAGAGTGCGATAGAGACAGCTGCAGCTCAGACCGATTTTATCACAAAATTTTTGACGAGATCGACGTTTCGTATTCCCCTTTTTTGTTCTCGAAAACTGAGCCGATTCAATAATTTTTGGCACCAAAATTATAAGAAAAAGTATGTCTAGGTGCCCATTAAATATTTTATGTTAAAACTTTTCGAATTTGTCTGATAGTGCTCTAATAACGGCGGTAAAACTAAGGCCATTTTTTGTCATTTTTGGAGGGTCATATTTTTTTACCTATTATTTGCTGAAAAAAGGAAATATCATGGCGTGACTACCGCAGACTATGACTTTATTAAAAAAAAATTGCTCTAGTGGCATTACACAGGAAGAACAAAGGGGAATTTGTTTGTATGGAGAATCGCAGCCCCTGTTCCCTCTTTAAACAGCCAAAGTAAGCACTACTGACGGCAAAGATTCAGTTAGACCCAACACCAGCCAACTGCTAAATAGCAAAACATAGAACGGATGCCTTTCATTGTTTCCACCAACCATGACAAAACAAAGTAATTAGGAAAATTCCGTTTCTAATTAATCACCCAACATTTAGCCAATAACTCAACGTTAGAACAAAAACAAAATAAGTGAATGAACAAACAAACTGAGGGTGTATTAGCACTGTCTATCTTTTCACGGAAACAGTAAAAGGTAATTGAGGGTACGGTGGTGTTTAATGGCGAAGGAGACGGGCAGCCTCCTCGTGGCAGCAATCTTATTTAATGCGTTATTGCTCTGAAGTTAATACGATGGCAGAATAATGTTGATATTGTAGTGATAATAGGGTGAGCGGGGAAAGCCTTACGCGTGAGGCGGATATTGAGATGGGGAGACGGGACTTCGTTGAGTTTAGATCCGGTACATTTCACTGTTATGGTTACGCCACCCCCATTATAGGGTTACTTATTTGAGGAATGTGCCTGCGTAAGGTTAAACAGTTTGACTTGAAGGTTGCTGTGGTTTAGCTCAGCAGAAGGTTGAGCAATGTTGACCCAGTGGTAACCGCTCCGACTTACGTGTCGTAGGTCGTGGGTACGAACCCAGGCAGCTACTTTAATTTGTGTAAATTATTTCATCAATACTACTCTCAAAACGGTGAAAGATAATAACCAGCTTGATGCCTTTGAGACAATTGAGAAACGAGTCAAGAGGATCACCGACAGTGATAGGCTCGTCGAGTCGAAGCTCCTAAGTCTTGGGCATAGACGCCGAGTTGCTAGCCTGTCGGTTTTCTATCAGTTACATTTTGGTGTGTGTGCGACGGAATTGCCTAATTTGATTCCACCAAACCCGTTTCATAATCGGACCACAAGACGTACGGCAATGCGCCACCAGTACATGGTGGACATCCCACCCATACGCGCAAAACGTTTTGAGAACACATTCATTGTGCGTACAGCTAGGGATTGGAATTCCCTGCCGGAGTCTGTTTCCTGATAGCTACAACCTGAGAGTCTTTAAACAAGAGTGAATAGGTTACTTCTAGGCAAGCGTTCTCCATATTCGACCACATCATCGCTTACCATCAGGTGAAATAATGGTCAAACGCGTGCCTATCAAAAATAAAAATAATATCGTGAGACTCTTACATCCCATTGACCCTCATATGGTACGGAACTCTAAATATGTGAAGTCTGACACGCACTTAACCGGTTTGTTTAATAATTTATCTTTTAAATAGTTGTAAGTGCAGATTAGGTACTGACTCTTTGGTTGGTCTCAACTGTCTCTGTAAATGCTGAACCGAATTCGAAAACTCTTTCACTAAGAAAAAGTAACTCCTGCACTACACTACTCGCGAAGTTACTTCACGAAGTACTCTTCGAAGTTGAGCGAAGTATGTAAGTATGCGAGCCGAGGTGGCACGAAGCGAACCGAAGTGCCCTTTTACACTATCGTATTCGCTTAGCTTCGATAAACTTCGCGAGTAGTTTAGTGCAGGTTTAACACTATCGCTGAGTGCCACAAGCTACTTTTTAACCGACTTCCAAAAAGAGGAGGTTCTCAATTCGTCTGTATGTTTTTTTTTATGTATGTTACCCGATTTCTCCGTCAGTTGTGAACCAATTTTCAAAATTATTTTTTCATCTGAAAGAATATACTCCCGAGGTGGTCCCATACAAATTTTATCAAAATTGCTTCAGCGCTATTTGAGAAACTGAACAAAAACGGAAAATACGTGTACCTCGATGACGTTTTGGTGTTCTCCAAATGTTTAAATTCCACGTTCCATTATATTGGGGTTTTTAGTTCTGGGGTTTAACAACTAAAAAGTGAAAAAAAAAACTTTTTTACAAAAAAAACAACCGACTTCTATAAAAAAATACACTAAAACTTTATAAATAACTTTAATTTCGGAAGTCGGTGTCAAATAACGAAGAAATAAAAATACAAACACCGACTTCCGAAATTAAAGTTATTTATAAATTTTTAGTGTATTTTTTTTTTGGAAGTCGGTTGTTTTTTTATACCAAATATTGAAAAAATCCCAGCCAAGTGCGATTTGAGCATGTCCTAGAGCCAAAAAATCGAAGATGTGTGACATCCACTAATTTTAACCCGCACTTGGCCCGAATGGTAGATTAAGGAATTCTCACAGAGAAGAGGCCTATGTCCAAGCAGTGAGAACGTTAAAAGGCTGATTATGTCTTACGCTTTAGTTTCCTTGGAAAAGTCCACAGCAGCTTAAATTCTCATGCTTAACAAATCTATAAGTATACTTAGTACATATAAATAAGCCGAAGCGTTTGTTACTTTGTTTGAACGCGCTAATCTCTGGAACTACCAGTTGTATTTGAGAAAATCTTATTGCATCTAACAGCCCAATTCTTGAAGAAGGTTATTATAACAATACGCTAAGACCCTTAAGAACCGATGAAACGAGCAACGAATGCTACAGCACCGATGGGTATAACCGCAGTGCACGGTTAGTATTAGCTGATTTCTTCCCGTTCTTTAATTTTAGCTCGTAACATGTACGTCAGTTAAAAAAACAAACGTAAACGTATTGAGATTTTTTTTAGTAAATCACTATGCCACAAAAAAAAATCACAGCCACTCTCCAAAAAGCCAGCGCCTAATTCCAGCAAGTAATCAGTTATGCCAGTATTCCTGAAGTTCAGAGGCTTATTGCGACTGAGTTATTAAAGTCAGTAAAACGGCCAGCGCTGGCACTGTGCCCATCTTTCACCGCTTGTGTACGCTGTAAAAAGATATGCTTTAATAGGAAACAGGCGAAGGTACTCCAGATATTTAGTGACCGTTGGTTTAAAAGCAAGTGCTATTTTATAACGTTTTGTTGGTTTTTCCATTTAAAACTAGCTGAAAATGCTCATTCTTGAAATCCACCTGTCTACCACCTGATGCTAATTTTTACTTTTTTAAATAGTTAAAATGTTAAAATTCGCATCAGGTTTAGTGGTAGATAACACTTACTGTTACCATTTCAAATTATGCTGAACTGAGGCTATTTTCTCTCTCTTTTGGTTTAACTACCAAGTTTTTGTATTTATACTTGTGTTTTCGTTGTATTTGCGTATGCCAGATATCAATTATCTTTACCCTACACTGCGCGTGGCCCAACACGCACTTGGCTGGTTTTTTTATTAGTAAAAACACGGGATTTTGTGAAGAGGTAATATGGAGAAGCCATTGCCAGACCAATACAAAAAAAATACTATGGGTATGAACTTGAAGTTCCCAATTAAAAATGTAGCGAAACCAAACCAATAAATAGCCCAACTTCCTGACTTCCTCTCAACTCCTAACGTCTCCTTTCTCAGATATTTTATCATAAATCCACTAGAAAGCAAAGGTCTCCAGCCCAACAGACAAAACAGTTTCCGGTGATCAAAAGACCACTAATTAAAGCATAGTTTTCTTACAAAACTGATTAAAGTAAACGCAATTTAATAGTCCAACCAAAAAAAAACTTTTCCCGTATATTTAAACACCGTTCTTATATCGTGACCAATAAAATATGGCCCACATCTTGCTAACCGACGGGCTATAAACTTTTTGGTGCATGTTCGGTAAAACCGAAACATTGGGTAACTGTGTCATGGTGGGTAATTACCGGAAAGACATTTCCGTAAAATAAACTATTTACAAGAATTTTGTCGATAACTATTCGGTCACATTTTCTTTACAGAAATAATAATGAAGAACAGTTTTTTGATCTTTTTCATGAAAGAAAATGATTACTTGAAGTTTTATTTTATTGATTGTTTTTTGAGCGAACGCCAAACAAGATCATTTTGGTTTAAATAATCTGTTATCAGATAAAGTATTCTTCATATCATTGTAAATTACAATATTTTAGCTACAATAGGAAACCGCAATTTATATCAACGTGTAGACATTGCGTAGAAGCCTCTATGCGATTTCATAGACACCGTTACCAATTAATATTTGGTCCAACAAATCCGAAATAATCCTTATCCGAACTTATATTATTATTGCGAAAGAAAGTCTCTTTATTTGTTACCTTGTCACGCCTTTACCAGTGAACCGATGGTCATGAAATTTTGCATAATTATAATGTACGTTGCCAGGGGTACAGAAAAGGACATTGGGTACCTTTCATCCGGAAGAGAACCTACTTCCAAAAAAAAAACAATAAAAGTGAGGTGTTTGTATTTTACTTCTTCGTCATTAGACACCGACTTCCGAAATTAAAGTTATTTTTTAATTTTTAGTGTATTTTTTTTGGAAGTCGGTTGTTTTTTTTGTAAAAAAGTTTTTTATTTTTCACTTTTTAGTTTTAAAAAACTAAAAAAAATAAAAACTAAAAACAGAACTAAAAACCCCAATAACACGGAACGTGGCATTTAAACATTAGAAGAACACCAAAACGTCATCGAGGTATACGTATTTTTCGTTTTTGTTCAGTTTCTCAATAAGCGCTAAAGCAATTTCGATAAAATTTATATGGGATCACCTCGGGAGTATATTCTTTCGGATAAAAAATGAATTTTAAAAATCGGTCCACAACTGACGGAGAAACAGGCGGACATACTTAAAAAAAAATGTATATACAGTCGAACATAGAACCTCCTCCTTTTTCGAAAGTCGGTTAAAAATGACGTGTTCCCAGTCTATTTTCTAGCCACATAAAACCAACTCCAATTTACTTTTTCGCTCACTTTTTCTACAATCCCGAGATCAGTACGGAAAATTAAATTAAATTTACTTGAATAAAATATATATACGGGCAATAAAACATGATTAGACAATTGTAGACGAGAAAAATATACGAGAATAGTAATGAAAACCATATCTCTTGCAGCAAACAATTTTATAGGAGAGAATTTTTATTATCTGACTTAAGTCGCAAATTCGCTATATACGGATTTAGTACAAACATACGTATATACATTTTTCTCTAAATTAAACAGCTTGTTTATTGAATTGAAAATTGTGTACTGAACTATTTTCTGTCTGAGGAGTCGAGACGGGTCTTAGTTTATCTTTTCACTCTTTTTTTTAAATTCTAAGCTAAAATCCTCTTTTTGGATTGAAATGTTTGTATTATGAATTGCTGTTTGTGACCTCTGAGGGTTCCGGTATAGCATCTTTCCACTAGTGTTCAATCAATCTGCCTAGCCTTTGCCCAACTATCTTGGGGTCGACTTCTAGTTTAGCCGGATGCAGCTGAATACCAGTATTTAACATGGAGCGACTGCCTATCTGACCTCCACAACCCAGTAACTGGGTAATACGATACCCCTTGGTAAGACTGGATGTCAGACTTTCGGGCTTCTGACGACCCATAACGACTGTCAAAGATCCATTATTGACAGCCGAGATCAACGGGAGTCTTGGTATGTAAAGATAGTCACCTATCCATGACCCGGCAAGCGTAGCTTAATCTCATGGATCAACCCGTGCGGCTTTTTTTTTTGCAGCGATCTTTCGACAGCAACGTCGACTCATCTCACAGAAATCCAGACATACTGACGTGATCATATTCAATTCGTCCGCGAACACATCACAATCAAGGTTCGCGTCCAAGAGAGTGTTGAGCGCAGAGAAAGTGCAAGGACTAGGCTCGTACAACGATGTGAATCGCAGGCAAAGCAAACAAGCTGTCTCCTGATGCGACTATGTTTAATTGATGCACTAAGTTGAGACAGCTCGTCATAAGCTCAGAAGCATCAGTTTTTTCAAGAAGGATTTTACTCATGGTTATTATTCGATACCAAATTTGTTCTTCTAACCTCATGTAATTTATAACCAAAAGAAACTTGGTGGGGTAGGTACATAAAGGGATAGTTTATAAAAAATCTATATTCATATATTACAACTCACCACTTCTATTTACTTACCAACATAACAAAGGACCAAACGACATTCGTCAATATTATCAAAGTGAGCTATGATTAACTTGATAAAGAAAACAAATGCCGACAGCAATAAATTACACTATTTTGGTAGCTGCCTACATAAACAACCGACTTCGATTTAGACAATGCGCACACCAGTCAGGACCATTTTATCTATCACTAGCTTTTTCTACTGCATCGCTTCCATGCCCTGCTTTTAACAGGCAGGCGGAATATTTTAGCACCATATTTTACAGATCATAATTTATAATCGCGTTCCCAGGTAGGTAGATATCCCCAGGCCTGCGGACGGCGAGTAGTGGGTAACTCGCCGTCCGATCAGCACCAGGCCCGAGAGTCGACGGCACGTAGTGTTCCACGCGGGCCTCAAAGAGTTGTCAGCAATACATGACGGGGCCCGTCATGGCCGATGCCTGCCCCAGTGCCCAGGGGTTGAGGATAAATTCGAAAGAGTTACCTCGCCCCTGAGCATTCAGAGCAGGGAAGGAACAGGGGTGGGTTTTAGTTAGTAATAGTCTGACACTTTCTGACACGTTCCATCCTAGAGCAGGAGATGTCATTAAATGATTTCGCACCCCACAAAAAAAAAGAGGTAGATAGATATTTTATTGTTTTACCATAGGTTTTTGAAGACATTTAATTTTTACAATAAACACTCAAATATGATTAAAAAAAAGTTTCATCTTCTACCAAAAATTCTCCATACCTATGTTTATGTGGCAGTGTTATCAGATTGCCAAATTGTTTTGCCCGTAGGGCTACACCACAGGAACGGTGATTCACCGGGATAATAAGATGAAGGAGGATGGATGATGGAATGGAAAGCAACGCTATCACTAATCACAGCTTTCTAAAAGTCAAAGAATTAATGTCCGTAATGGAATGAGTACTTATAGAGAGTACCTACCATTTACCATTTACAAACAGTACTGACAAACAAACAATTCTACCTCTCCAGTGGTAATAGCCGCGACTTACGTGTTTGCTGCTTACAGATCACGGGTTCGAACCCAGCCAGGCGCTTTAGGGTGCGTTTCCACTGAAGCGGAGCTGGGCGGAGAGGATCGGAGACGTGCAAGAGTCGACCAATCACAATAGTTGAAATCCTCATCGCGTCATTCGTCTCAACTATGTTTGGACGATTCTTGGACGTCTCCGCTCCGTTCCGCCCAGCTCCGCTTTAGTGGAAACGCACCCTTACTTTGTGTAAACTGTTTCATCATCAATACTCATAAAACGGTGAAGGATTACATCATGCACATTCTAGAACCAAAAATTGGAGACACGCGTCATCTGCAGTGGGCCCATGTGGTGGATTACAGCCCACTCCCTCTCGCAGATAGGAGGCCTGTTTCCCAACAGTGGGAACATGGAAAGACTGTTAAACAATTCTATTACTTTATACATATAAGTTATAAACTTCCACAAACGGATTCGTTTCTTGAGAGAGATCGCCTATTTTTAACCGACTTCGAAAAAGGAGGAGGTTCTATGTTCGACTGTATGTATATTTTTTTTATGTATTCCACCGATTTCTCTGTCAATTGCGGACCGATTTTTACTCCCGAGGTGGTTCCATATAAATTTTATCAAAATTGCTTCAGCGCTTTTTGAAAAACTGAACAAAAAGGAAAAATACGTTTACCTAGATGACGTTTTGTTGTTCTCCAATTACGACTATGTTTAAATTCCACGTTCCATGTTATTGGGGTTTTTAGTTCTGGGGTATAACAACTAAAAAGTGAAAAATACACTAAAAATTAAAAAAGTAACTTTAATTTCGGAAGTCGGTGTTTGTATTTTATTTCTTCGTTATTTGACACCGACTTCCGAAATTAAAGTTACTTTTTTAATTTTTAGTGTATTTTTCTTTTGTAAGTCGGTTGTATTTTTTTTGTAAAAAAGTTTTATTATTTTTAACCAACGAAAAAAAAAGGACGAAGTTCTCAATTCAACCGTATATATAATATTTTCATAGAGCGACAGTATGACTTATAAATTTTTAGACAGTTTTGACTCAGTCTGCGCCCAGCCTTACATAAAATTAGGTACATATATTATATATACACATACAGACAACACACACGTCTTAGTGTATGTAATAAACCGTATATTCATAAAGCCGTATAACCCGAGACGATAAAAAGCATATTCTCGGATTTAATTTGAATGTATGTTATTATTTTTATTGCGTTTTCTTTTCTGAGATAAATCGCGTTACTTTGCCTTTTCGATGCCGCTGCAAAATTATTCACAACTCTTTTGAGCGTTACCCTGACAAATTTAATGGGTTCAGATGATAAACTTGAAATAGTATGTTATTTTATAGTTTAAGGTTAGATTTACTTACACATGTAGATTCACTAATGATTATGGGTGTCATCGTCATTATCATTTCAGCTGAAAGACGTCCACTGCTGGACATAGGCCTCCACCAAGTGTCAACATTACAATCGATCCTGTACGTCTCACATCCATCGGCTACCCGCAACCCTCACCAGGTCATCGGTCCTCTTTGTGGGAGGCCTGCAAACGCTTTGTTTTCCGGTACGCAGTCTCAATATGAAACAAAATGTCCAATACAGACAACTTTCAGGTTGAAAGCTGTTAACCTAGTGAACAAAGCTAGAAGATCATTATTGCTTCAGTGGCCTGGGTAGTTCTGTATTAAATGTATGTATGTATGTATCTTGTTTGTCCGCGATTTTCTCGAAAACTACTGACCAGATGTGGATGAAATTTTCGTTATTGAAATGGATATCTTTCAAGAAATTATTTAGTAAATAATACATTAGGATGTGATGAAGATCTTCGGAGATAGACAGTGGATCTCTTCAATATCTAACAGCAAATGACTCGCGATTGCTACGATCGTAAGTCTATGTTTTGTTATTATAAAGGTACTGTCTAAAATAGAACTGACTTCCAAAAAAAAAAATCAGTGCAAAATAACTTTAATTTCGGAATTCGGTGTCAAAAACCGAAGACAAAACCAGAAAGACGACTAAAAAACTTTTTTTAAGGGAAACCCTCATGAATACCTCGTATAGAGGGATTGGAGGGTTATGTCAGACTCCTACCGACTAAAACTCCACGGTTCCTACCGCTTCCATCAGTCGAGGGCCCGGGATACAATAGCGTATTTGACTCAATTATTTTTATTATTTGTATTAAATACAAATCTAGACCTACCAAAAGTATAGTAGGAATATTTACTTTGAGGCAACGCTGGATTACTATCGGTTTTCTCAAAGAAAACAAATTGGCTTTTCACTGAAAGCTACAGAAATAATTATTTAAAAACTCGTTAAAATGTAAAATACTTTTCCTTTGATCCGCAAAACCATCACAAAATTATATTTTCCATGAAATCATTTAATTAGCGATTGATTGATTAACGTTCATCAGACAGTCTTTTTGGTCGATATCTATACAAAAGCTGTCAAAGTTTGTTGCCAGATCTTCAGTCAAACACCCTTCACCAACTGCTAAAGCACAAAGTATTACAACCCTTATATCGATTGTGATAAAATATAAAGTTCTGTGGAAAGGTTGGTAGATATTATCGTTTTCTATATGACAGATTCCCCGAAAGTTTTCATCAATTTTAAGTTACTTTCATCTGTTTATTCGCGCAATACTCCGTCGCTATAGAAAGTAAAATGTTTTATTAGCTTGAACGGGTGGACCTAGAAAATTATTTAGATAAGTGTCTACAGCCGTTTTCGTGTCTATTGATTTAGAGTTCTGTAAGTACTGAAAGCCATTAAGAGTTTTAGTGTTTCATGTTGATCTAGTAAAATTGAATTGTGAAGAAATACTGTTAGGATTAAGACCAGCTTGCTCTACCAAAATAAATTATTTTGGTTAGAGTTTCTCACAGAAAGCAACTACCTTGTTTGTCAATTGATGTTACAAGTACTGTCTATTATAAAACTAGTGTTTTACGCGTCATTTTGGCCGTCGCCATTTTCTTCGAATTAATAATGGTTTTGAGCATGGCAAAGATTTTTGTACCTGTTTTTCCATTCTTATCGTTTCCGAATCCGTAACGACATCAATTATAATTCAGGAATTGCCATAACCGCTGTTTTGTCATACACGCAATTATATTACATCATACGACAGTAAAATATTCATATTTACATTTGCAGCTCAGCATATACGGTACCCACGCATGTTTAGGAACATAAAAGATATTTGTTTGTTTATTTGAATCTTGCCGATGTCGGTACTTACTCTTTCCATGGTAGGTATAGGCAAAAACAGCACAGAAGGTCTGTTCCATACAAGTATACAACGGGCTTAAACATTCGCATACACACAGACGCTTAGGTACGGAGATCTTAAACAAATGACAGTCGTGAATACGATTACACTCGCTGCTGTACGATCGCACTGTGCGTGCGTTTTCGCACGTCGTATGCAGTAAACCTTCTGATTTATTTTGTGCTTACCCTCTCCATGGTATATGCATATTTATTGCTGCTTGTATGTTCCCTAGCCTCGTATATGGGGGTGAAGAGCTAATAAATCTGAAACACGTGGACTTGCTTAGATTGGTTTCTCAGGCCTTGAACTGCATGACTATAATAAGGAGCTGAAAGATTAATCGACTTTAGGAATTGGTTTACGGTATGGAATTTAGTCTTTGATCCGAATTATGTTATACTAATAAAAGGTCTTTGAGAGTAAAAAACAGTGTACTACGACCTTTCAATGCTAGAATAGAATAGAATACTCTTTATTATGTACACCATATAAATTACAATAAAAATATGAGGAAAACATTACATAGGGTGACACAATGGGCGGCCTTATCGCTAAAAGCGATCTTTTCAAGACAACCTTTGGATGGATTTTAAAGAAAAAAAGGAAAGCAATACTAAAAAACATATGGACAAATTTCACTTATCCAGACATACATTCAAAAATACACACATAACATAATCAGCCTTATAATGTGCCCATGGAACTCAGGCCTCCTCTCTCTAGGAAAGGGAATGGCCGGAATCCACCACGCCCGGCCCAGTGCGGGTTGGTGGATGTAACATATCTTCGATTTTTTTGTTCCAGGACAAGTGCGTTCCTCACAATATTTACCTTCACCGTTTTGAGAGCATTGGTAATATAAAAAAAAAACTGCCAAATGCTTGTCGAACTTCGCATATTTAGGGTTCCGTACTAAATGTATTTTTGACTATTTGTATGACTTTAGGTCAACAAGATGCGTATAGTGTAAAAATTTGAAGACTGTAGCTCCAACCGTTTGGCTGTAAAACCTGTGTAACAGACGACGGACAGACAGACGGGCGGACACGTGAGTGACAGCAATAAGGCTCTGTTTGGAAACTTCGGGTACGGAACCCTAATGAATGAAACACATTAAGGTTTCTACCCTAGTTTGAAACCACGGCTTACAACTTGTGATTCGGGGCCGTTACCAATGGGCCACCACTGCTCTCATTCAAGTATAGTCACTTATTATCATCTCCCTAGACTTTTTCTAACTGGGTATAGCTTCCAGTGTAACTAGATGAAGTTGAATACCAGTATTTTACCTGGAGCAACTGCGTATCTGACCTCCACAGCCCAGTTACTGGGCTACCACTATACCCCTTGACAAAACTGGCTTTGAATTTTTGATTCAGGTTTTTGACAGCTCGTAACTACTTTCATAGATCTACAACGGACTGTCGGTACCAATGATTCAAAGTCCCTGCTGAAATAAGGACGGGTCACAGGATAATTCTGACTACCCGTTACTACTACCACTCATGAAGTTCAATGCTCTCACCCTATCAAAAAACAATACACTACCGAGCCTTCAATATCGGGGCCATTTCGCGACTCTAATCTCGAAGTCTCTGAATCTAAACATAATCTACGTTCCCACGGGGATCGACACTCTTCATGAGTGTCAACCCTCGTCGAAGCACAGCCTTAGGCCTTGTCCACAGTGAAGGCGCGTGACTAGGACGGTTACGGGTGCGGTGGAAAGCGCAATTAGGTGGGTAAAGTGCATGAGCAGTGGTGGCTCAGTGGTAATGACTCCAACACACGAGTTGCATGTAATAATAATAATATTCCACAACTATCACACAACGCCATCTAGTCCCAAGCTAAGCAGAGCTTGTGTTATGGGTACTAGACAACTGATAAACATACTTGTATATTTCTAAATACATACATATTATAGATAAATTACACCCAGACACAGAACAAATGATCGTGCTCATTACACAAACATTTGTCCTGGGTGGGAATCGAACCCACGACCTCCGGCATAGCAGTCAGGGTCACTAACCACTAGACCAACAGGCCAGTCAGGTGTAGGTCGTAGGTTCAAAAAAAGACAGGTGCCTTACTCTGTGTAATTCTTTTCATATAGGAACCAGTATGTCCTAGTACGAAAAATTCAAGACATGTGACATCCATCAACCCACACTGGGGCCACGTAGTGGATTACGGCCCATTCGCTCTCCTAAAGAGAAGGCCTGAATCCCAATAGTGGGAACTTTATAAGACTGAATTATTATGTGCGGTGTAAGTTGTAGTATCGCGCAGTAGAGGCTAGACGTGTTTCCTCAGAATTAAAACACTGATGACTCGCTAGCGAGTCTGCTGGAGTACCCAGTTAGTCGCGCGCTATAGTGACTTCAGTATGAACGCAAACTACAGTTTCGTATGTTTGATACTTCATGCCTGTCTCAGCGCCCACACACGCTCCGCACCCTGGTCGAGGCCTTAGGCGTGACATCGCAAAGTATGGCCGAGCGTTTACACCTTTTACCCTTGATATATGTGCCAATATCTGATGTGTCAATGGATCAAATATTTTTTACTAAGGGTTGTTGTTGGTTATGGGCGTTTTTGGCTGATAAGATCTGAATGGGGCCAGAGATGATGCAGAAATTAGGTGGGGATCGAAAAATAGCGTTTCATCTTTTTATATTTTTGGTGTAGGTTCAATAAAATATTTTATTACCAATAACTCATTCTTTACGCCACTATTGATTTTTACCTTCTCCTAAGACATTTCGTAAAGATCTATCTATTATTCTCAGTTATCATCTAACACATTTATTACATCGTCAATATCTAAGGCCCAGCCGTAGGTACGTGAGCTCGAATCTTTTAGGCCAAAAACCCGATAACAATTTCAATCTTGACGAATGATGCATTTTAAAAAGGATGGATTCAAAAAACGCCCTTATGCCACGCACATCTGTGAGCGTAAGGGTAAATTTTCTTTACACATATTTTAGAATCTACCACATGTAGTAAGCAAACCTTGGAATATATTGCCGCGATTCGATGCGATTTATTGCGGTAGAGAAAAAAGGAGTGTATTTGAAATCTTAGCTGTGTGAAGTACGAGACTAGATATCTTTACGGGACTCGTGTGGAGTAGGATTTATATTTATTTTCATGATGCCCATATTGCTGGGTTTTTCTTTTCTTTACGCGTGTTGTTTTGGTGTGTTTTGCTTTATTGTCATAGGTGGTGGGTATGTATTTTTGTGAATAAAGACTATGGTGTGTTCGTGTATGATTCTAGGTATGTCACTCCAAAACTGGTATAGCCATAAAACGATAACTAGCTGACAGACAGATAAATTTCCGTTATTATACAAGGTGTAATAGAATTGCATGTATGTCATATTAGCTGTGCCCGCGGTTTCATCCGCGTTTATGTATATTTCGTAAAAAAAAATATTTTTTTTTTCATAACAAATTATCCTATGTTACTTCTAATACCAAGTTTCATGATGATCGGTTAAGTAGCTTTCGCGTGAAAGCGTAACAAACGAACTTACATTTATAATTTTAGTATGATGTCTTCGAAGTTTTGGTTTTAGGACATGCCAGTTTCCTCACGATATTTCCTTCACCGTTTTGTGAGCAGTGGTGATAAAATAATTAACACAGAAAAAAGTGCATTTTTGTAATCGGATCAGATCAGGTACTTCCAGAAATACATTACCTCCTTCATAAGTACAAGCAATTTCAACTCTTTATAATACTAGTATTACTATATTTTTTTACTATTGATAGGCTGGTAAGGGTCTCAAGAATCCGATAGATGCGAGACGCACAGGGCTAGTCGTTGTGATGACTTGGGTGGAGGCCTATGTCCAGCAGTGGTCATCTTACGACTGAAATGATGATGATTATAATTAGGCCGCACGATACTTTACTTTTGATAACATTGGATATCTGAATCACATGCAGGTAGGTAATGTTTCAGCATATCTTAGCGTCTGCAGCTCTCTCCTTAGCCCAGCTCCTACATAATCAATGTTTCTCCCACTACCAGCTAGGAACTTTAAAATATTACCGCGCTATGCTAAAACTTTTCTATGTGACGACACCACTATATTATAAGTTTGGCCTGCATAAATTTTCTAATGTTTGAGAGTGAATTTCTTGATTTATTTTTATCTTCTGAGTTCTAAATATGATTTATGATAAACAGTTACAGTTTTGAGCATTTTAGTGTGGATAGTAGAAGAGTGTTTCTTCCGTAGAAGGGTGGTGTGATGAAGCAGCTAGAGATATGTCATTCCATTAGCGGTAAATACTATTAAATTGTTGGTGGAAACGACCACATGCCATTTCTGTTAAGCATTTCGTCATTCCAGCCTTCAACTACTACAAAATTGGAATCCATTTGCCTAGCAGTGAGAAATAAGAGGCTAAATTAAAAAAAAAAAAACAAGCGTGTTGCGCCACGCACAGTGTAGGTTTCCGTAGACTCCCATTACTGCACATACTGTGTTAAGTAAGAATTTTGTGTTTTGTACGAAATTTTCCAAGTAGGTATACATTTTAAAAGATGGACGACTATTACGCCTAAACTAGCAAAGCTAACTTAGCCGTGATAGCTTTTCTACAAAGTTCGTTATGTATACGTTTTTTTTTTCAGATTTTTCAAACCAACAGTTTAGCTTTTAGTGGGACTCTAACAAAAAATATCACTTTAAAGTTTAATATTTCGCAAACGAATCACTGAATCGAAAAATAGTCTGCACAATCCCACAATGATTTTAAAATACCTATCCAGTTCCATACTATACAGGGTGTAACGGAATGGTGTGGTCATATTTTAGGAGCCGGTTCTGGCCATGGAAATGAACAACTTTCTCTAAAAATAATAAAAAAATCCCAAAAAAAGAATTGAACTTTCCATACAAAGTTATCGTCAACTGATCAATATTTGTATGGGGTAAAAGATTTTTTTTTAATTTTCTCGAATTTTCTTGAAAAAAGTTGTTCCTAACAATGGGCGGATGCAGTTCTTGAAATATGACCACACTTTTCCATTATAGCCTTTATAGGATAGGCGATAATATAAAAATCATCTCCACTTTACATGTAGGGGAGCTACCTGCCAGCGCTGTGATATTTATTTTATAAATGTCGCAGCATATGCTGAGATAGGTGCTTTTTTGACCTCGCACAGGTCTTACCTATGTATTTCTTTAAATTTTTTTTGATTATGTGGTTTTTTTATGTATTAATATTGTTTTACCTGTTGTAAAATAATTGTGTTTTTCTGTGCGAAGCTCAAAATAAACGTTTTTCTTTCTTTCTTTTCTTTCCACCTTTAAAAATGTATATTTAAAAAATTTATTGTTTCGTTTTCTTGGCGTAAGTAATAAATACACCCATGCAAAATTACAGCTTTCTAGTACTAACAGTCTCTGCTATGAATTGGGCGAATAGACGGACAGACCAAAACTATACAAGTATTCCTTGTCCTTTTTGGGACTACGGAACCCTAAGAAAAGGTAATTTGATCAGCCTATTGTAGTTTTGTCTGAACGCATCGACATAAAACCTAGAACACAATATAAAAGATGACTCCGAACATTTTCCGTCAAAAAACCAGGAGTTATAAATTCAATTTTATTGCAGCAAATAAAATATTCTAATTCAAAGCTCTTTCACGCTATTGTACCGATGACATGCGCCAATAAAGTAAAAATAGGTCAGCGGGCTGCAAAGCGATATGTGCATGAAACACTGTGTTCAGATTACTGAATCCGTTTTCCAATTATCTGGTATTTTGTCCGAGACGAGCGTTTTCGGAAGAGAAATTGTTGGCACTGTGCCACTTTTAAACACGGTGTCCTGTTGTGTCGGGTGTCCCTATCAAAAGGTTTATCTGCGAATTAAAAACAGTTTGGAAAAAGAGTTTACTTTGTTGGAGATTCTTTGTTAGTATCAAAATATAGTTAGGTGTTCCATTCCTTCAGTAAGTATATCATATTTCCAAACACTTAAGGAACTATTAACTGCCAACGACTTTGAGTGGTTAGCTTGCGTGTTCCGTGCTGTGCTCACGTAACGCGTCGTACGTCCACCCAATAATAGGACTCGCCCATCTAAGAGCGCTGTCCGAAATTAGACGCATTATTAATTTATTATACATAAAACAACACGTATTATACTAAACCGCGTATACAAAACTATAAATAATTAAACGATCTTTAAAATGGTGAAGGTTTCATAAAAATACGCTTTATAGTTTTTGCGTGATTCTTAATTTTCTATCAGCGTTAGACATAACTTTACAAATTTATTAACTATACCATTGGGTATACTCGTAAAAATATAATTTCAAATATTCACATCACATTACGACGAAAATTATCTAGAGTAACATATTTTTCTAAAATAAATAAAACAAGTCATTTAGACGTGATGTTCAATTAAAACCATTAAAAGTCGTATAATTGCGCCTTAATTTGAGCCTCGTGTTCGTTACCAAATATTATGTAGATGATTCATTTTGAAAAGTACCTGATTATAGCAACAACCAAGTTAATGATTTTAAAGTACCTTATTCAAAATTAGAAATTCATAACAATAAATATCATTATCACCATTACAACCAAAGTCGCCGACTGCTGGACATAGGCCTCCCCCCAGTGTCGCCACGTTAACCAGTCCTATGTGTCTCGCACCCATTGGATTCCCGCAACCATTATCAGATTGCAGATTTGGTCCACCTTGTGTCCCGGTCTTCCAATACTGTGTCTTCCGGTACAATCAATCTGCCTAGCCTTTTTCCCAACTATCTTGGGATCGGCTTCCAGTATAATCGGACGCAGCTGAATACCAGTATTTTACATGGAGCGACTGCCTATCTGACCTCCACAACCCAGTTACTGGGTAATACGATACCCCTTGGTAAGACTGGTTGTCAGACTTTCGGGCTTCTCGTCAGAAGCCGTCGTAGAAGTCGTGGATCTTTGATCCACGATTGACAGCCGGGACCAACAGCTTAACGTGCTTTCCAAGGCACGGAGGAGTCTCGGTACGTAAAGATGGTCACCCATTCATGGACCAACCCCGGCAAGCGTAGCCTAACCTGGTATGTCGCCCCATGCGGCTGTTATTACTTTTTTAGCGTAAATAGTTCTGATTCGTAATCTCGGGTAGTGTGTGAGAAGATAAATAAAAAGCGTCGTTACACTTACACAGAGGTCCAAAGTTTATTAGCAAGGTAGGAAATAAGTACACAACACTAACGAAAGTCAAGAGCACGAAATATGAAGAAGGAGTACACAGAAACAGATGGAAAGCACAGAGTGTAGATAGGATACTTCAACTATAGTATACAAGCGGGTAGCGTAATAAATAAGCGAAAGCGTTAGCGCGTCGGCAAGCTCGACAACACAGCGAGTGCGTGCGTAGCAGTAAAGCGACTGGTCGGCCGGCCAGCGCGCGCGCTGCTCAAGCAAGCGAGCCCCACTTCGCGCGGTAAACAATGGAGCGCCCGGGCGGCCGACCCGTCCGGTAACTAATAACAAACGTGGTTCGCTTGTCCATACGCTTATACAGATTTATAATTTATTTCTAACATATTAATGTTATTGTTATTTTATTAATTGTATGTATGTAACATAATAATACAATTCGAATAGTAACAAAATCTACGCCACATCACCCCCCTCCAGAGACCGTCACTACGGGCGATAATAGTCGGGATAATGAACCTTACGCCCCGATCTTGTCGTTTTGATGTCATTTCCGGGGTTTTTAGGTAATTTGGTGGTGGGTGTTGCTTTATGTAGTGTGGGTGTTTGTATGTTTGTGTGTGTGTTTGTGCTTGGGTCGTGTAATATGTAGGCAGGTTTGAGCCTGTCAATGGTAACTGAGACAGTTTTGCCGTTGATGTTGAGCTTGTAGACCTTGTCCCCGTGTTGCAGGACTTTGTGTGGTCCCGTGTATGCTGGCTTTAGCGAGCCAGATGTCTCGTCTTTGAGAAAAACATGACTCGTTGTACCAAGTTCCTTGAACACAAATGTAGTTCTGCTGCCATGACGAGATGCCGGTGATGGTTTTAGTTTCCTGGCGAAGGTTTTCAAACGTGCCACGTAGTCTGGCATATCAATTGTGTCCTCGATCTGTGGCTGTAAAAATTCTCCTGGTAGCCGGAGCGTTTCGCCGTAGAGAAGTTCGGCTGGTGTAGCCCCTAGGTCTTCCTTGTACGCGTTCCTGATTCCTAGCAGAACTAGTGGCAAGGACTCGGCCCAGTTTTCTTTGGCGTGGCAAACAATTGCGGCTTTTAATTGCCTGTGAAACCTCTCAATGAGGCCATTGCAGGCGGGGTGATAAGCCGTGGTGCGTTTGTGATGAAACCCGACCATCTCCGACAAGTATTTGAAAATTCCCGACTCGAACTGTCGTCCGCGGTCCGTTACGATGTCAATGGGACAGCCGAATCTGGAAATCCAACCACTCACTAGGGCCCCTGCCACTGTCTCTGCTGTTATGTCTGGTATAGGTATCACCTCAGGCCATCGCGTGAATCTATCGATGGCTGTGAGGCAATAACGATAGCCTTGAGATACAGGCAGCGGTCCGATCAGGTCAATGTGAATGTGATTGAATCTCGCTCTCGGCAGCTTGAAGGTCCCCAATGGTGAAGAGTTATGGCGGGTCACCTTTGAACGCTGACACATTACACATGAACGGCTCCATTCTCTGCAGTCTTTTTTGACTGATGGCCAAACGTATCGTTCTGTTACCATTTTGATTGTTGTGTTTGCGCCAGGGTGACTCCACGAGTGTACGCTCTCGAAAACTCTGCGGCGGTGTTCCTTTGGGACATATGGTCGAGGAATTTTGCTTCTCTCATCGCAGTACAGTTCGGTCTCTGTACCTGGCAGTTTTACCTTGGTCAGACGTAAGGCTGTGCTGCTGTGGAGCAGCTGTTCCAGCTCGGTGTCGTGCTTCTGCGATTCTGCTATCTGGTATAGATCCACAGGTTGAGCAATCTCCTCGATCCGCGAGAGGCTGTCAGCGACGACGTTGTCCTTACCTGATATGTGCCTTATGTCTGTTGTGAACTGCGAGATGTAATCTAGGTGCCTGAACTGTCTTGGTGAGCAGTTTTCTTTCCTTAAGTTGAACGCGAAACTAATAGGTTTGTGATCGGTGTAAATCACGAAGTTTCGGGCTTCGACCATATGCCTGAAGTATTTGATTGCTTCGTAAATCGCAAGCAGTTCTCTGTCGTAAGGCGAGAATTTCTTTTGCGCTGGACTGAGCTTGTGGGAATAGAATGCCAGTGGTTGCCATGGTTCCCCGTCCTTGCGCTGCTGTAATACTGCACCTAAGGCTGTATCCGAAGCGTCTGTCACTAACGCCAGTTTGGCTTCGCAGTCGGGATGGGCCAGCATCGCGGCTTTGCAAAGTCCTTCTTTGCTGGTGTTAAACGCTTCCATTTCCTGTGTTGTGAAATGTACTGGATGGGAGCCCTTGACTGAGCCTGCCAACAGAGCATTCAAGGGGGCCTGGTGTTGAGCTGCTTCGGGTATGAATCGCCTATAGAAGTTCAACATACCCAAGAATCTGCGAAGTTCTCGAACTGTTTTGGGCGCGGGGTACTTAGTGATGGCTTCGACCTTCTCTGGTAGTGGACTGGTGCCGCTGGCTGAGATCCTGTATCCTAGGAAAGTAACTTCTTTTAATCTGAATACGCACTTACCAGTATTGATCACCATTCCGTATTCCTGCAGCCGGGTGAAAAGTTGGCGAAGGTGGTCTTCGTGGGTCTTCTGGTCTTTCGAATAGATCAAGAAATCGTCGAGATAAGCATAGCAGAAGTCCAGCCCTCGCAGCATTTCGTCAACGAACCTCTGAAATGTCTGCCCCGCGTTACGAAGACCGAATGTCATAAACGGGAATTCGTAGAGTCCAAAGGGCGTGGTGATGGCGGTCTTGGGAATATCTTCTGGGCTGACTGGGATTTGATTATATGCTTTTACTAAATCTATCGTGCTGAAGACTGTGGACCCTGTCAGGTTATGTGAGAAGTCATGAATATGCCGTATTGGATAATTGTCAGGTACTGTCCTGGCATTGAGCATTCGATAGTCACCACAGGGTCGCCAACCGCTGTTTTTCTTGGGGGCCAGATGTAATGGCGATGACCATGGTGAACTTGAGGGTCTGGCGGTGCCGTCTTTCAGCATCGCTTCAAACTCATCTTTGGCTATTTTTAATTTGTCTGGGGCCAGGCGGCGTGGTGTACATGAAACTGGTGGTCCAGGTGTGGTCCGTATGTGATGGACTGTATTGTGTGATGATGTACGGTGTATGCCAGGTGGTCGAGTGATGCCAGGAAAATCCTTTAGTATGTTATGGTATGTGGTGTCACCAATAATTACCTTAACCGAGGAAATGACATCTGACGAACGTGCAGGTGAAGCCGGGGTCGCAAGGGTTGTATAGTTATCGATAAGGCGCTGGTTCCTGCAATCAACAACAATATTATAATGAGACAGAAAATCCACGCCTATTATCGCCTTTGTAACGTCGGCTACAATAAATTGCCAAGTGAAGTCACGGCGCAACCCCAAGTTTAGACTTAAACTAATGTACCCGTACGTTTTTATGGGCGTACCGTTAGCCGCACACAGTTGGTAATCCGAAGTCTCAGGCCGTCTTTGCAATGCTGATCGTGGGTAAACACAAAGGTCACTGCCGGTGTCAACTAAAAATTGCGTCTTCGATCGTCGATCGGTTACAAATAAGCGACCAGAGCTCTGACAATCGTCGGCCGCCATTACTGATTGCCCTTTGCGTTTCCCGCCGGCTGGTAATCGCACGGTTTGATACACTTACGCGCTCGTTCCCCGAACCTGTAGTGGTACCAACATTGTGGGAATTGACTGTGGCTCGACTGCGACCTCGATGAACTGGAACGATGACGTGAACGGCTACTCGATCGGTCTCGCAGTCGCGACATCCGCTCGACTTTTGCTGTCAGTTTTTCTACCTGCCTGGTCAGTGCCGCTATTTCAGGATGCACACTGGTTGGTGATGCTGCTTGGGTGATGGCGGATGTTGATGCTACCTGCGGCCCGACGACGTCACTGATGCGGTCTGCTAACTCCGCCAATTCCCCCATGTCGGCCTTGGACTGCGAGGCGATAATAGCCTGCGTCCCGTTGGGTAGTCGGCTCGTCCATATGGTGCGTAGAAATTCTTCTGGAACGCCTGGTCCGGCGAGATTTAGCAGGTGGCGGTAGAACTGCGATGGTTTTCGATCGCCGAGTTCCTCGTGCATGAGTAGCTGCTTCAACTTTTTCTCGCGCGACGCTGACATTCTTTTTATCAACTCTGCTTTGAGCTTTTCGTATTTGTTGGTGGCTGGAGGGCTTTCGATGATTTCTTGTACCTCAGAGGCGTACAGTGGGTCCAAGTGACCAGTGACGTAGTAGAACTTGGTGTCGTCTGCTTTGATGTTCGCCAGTGCAAATTGCGCTTCCATTTGTGCGAACCAAAGACTCGGTTTTTCGGGATAAAACGGTGGTACACGCACGCCCACGCGAAAAGTTTCCTGATGTCCACCGTCCTCGCCTGCAGCGGCCACGTTGCTAGCACCTTTGTCTGTCATCCTCGTGTTCTTAATCGGGGTCACCAGTTTAGCGTAAATAGTTCTGATTCGTAATCTCGGGTAGTGTGTGAGAAGATAAATAAAAAGCGTCGTTACACTTACACAGAGGTCCAAAGTTTATTAGCAAGGTAGGAAATAAGTACACAACACTAACGAAAGTCAAGAGCACGAAATATGAAGAAGGAGTACACAGAAACAGATGGAAAGCACAGAGTGTAGATAGGATACTTCAACTATAGTATACAAGCGGGTAGCGTAATAAATAAGCGAAAGCGTTAGCGCGTCGGCAAGCTCGACAACACAGCGAGTGCGTGCGTAGCAGTAAAGCGACTGGTCGGCCGGCCAGCGCGCGCGCTGCTCAAGCAAGCGAGCCCCACTTCGCGCGGTAAACAATGGAGCGCCCGGGCGGCCGACCCGTCCGGTAACTAATAACAAACGTGGTTCGCTTGTCCATACGCTTATACAGATTTATAATTTATTTCTAACATATTAATGTTATTGTTATTTTATTAATTGTATGTATGTAACATAATAATACAATTCGAATAGTAACAAAATCTACGCCACACTTTGGCCACGAGGCTTCCGGTACGTGGTTGCCAAACAATCTCCGCAGCATGGTAATCATACCCGTTTTCATTGTCTTCGCATTCACCATGAACAGTATGACTGCAACATCCTCATGAATCTTACTAACTCTATTCACACGTAAACGCTAACGAGCGTTATAATAAACACATATCATTAGAGCATTCACACCTGATTTCCCGGAGTTCCCTACTATGTATTTACATAATCTAACTAGCTTGATTAAGCGGTTAGCGTCCACAGATCTCACACATAACGTCTAATTATGGGAAGACATTGTTATTATGTAAGGAAATTAACCATTAGTGGTACATCTCTGGAATAATGGGAATCAATTTTGCAAATTGTCTGCTAAATAATAGACAGTCATCATGGACAGATGGCTCAAGCTGGGTTAATGTTAGCTAATAGAACAATAATCACTATCATTGGTAATAAATTGAACTTATAACGCATTTTCATCTTCCTTTTTATCCGACTGCCCCAAAAAGGAAATGTTTTTCGAGAGTAGGTAAAGAAAGAAGAAGAAAGAAAAAGAATTTATTTGCCACAAATCAACGACACCCACAACAATATGATTTTGCTAACTTAACCCTTATCGATAGTGTTAGTAGATCTTATATTTCTATGTTAGTAACAAGTTTAACAAAAAAAAAGGAAAGAAAATAAAAAAATAAAAATGTAAGTAGGTAGGTATAAATAAATAAAAAGCAGATGCATGTCGTGGCTGTGGCAAGAAGGCTTCCACTTAGCATAATGCTATACCGTGGGGGACCCCAGCACGGCGCTGATTTTCAGTGGTCACCTAAGACGTGACGTACGGAAACCAAAACCTTTAGATAGTTAAGTCAGGATAATTTTAAAAAAAAAAGAGAAAAAAACTGAGGTAAAACAAACACAGTGAGATAATAATAAACTACTTAAAATATGATGGGTGTCAATAAAACGGAGCCTACATAAAGTCGCGCTAGTGCGCTCGCGCTGGGTGGCGCCATGACGGCGCGCATGACGTCAGGTGGCGCACGAGTCCCGTGCTGGCATGTGCCGTGGGATTCGCTTGAATGTACGAGGTACATGTATGTACGAGGGTCATTCAATAAATACTTAGCCTACAAAAAGTAAACGAAAATTTTGGAAAAGTGGCAATTTATTTTTCAACATAGTCTCCTTTTAGTTCGATACACTTAGCCCAGCGATGCTCCAACTTTTTTAACCCGTCCGAAAAATAGTTTTTGTCAAACTCTGCAAAATAGGCCTCCGTGGCGGCGATAACCTCCTCATTCGATCCATATCTATTCCCGGCGAGTGATTTTTTTAGATTAGGAAACAGAAAGAAGTCACAAGGGGCCAAATCTGGAGAATACGGTGGATGGGGCAGCAATTCGTAGCGTAATTCGACCAATTTGGCCATGGCAACGGCAGACGTGTGAACCGGTGCGTTGTCGTGGTGAAACAGCACTTTTTTCTTCGCCAGATGGGGTCGTTTTTTCTTTAATTCGGCGTCGAATCGGCCCAATAAATCGGCATAGTAAAGCCCTGTAATTGTTTTACCCTTCTCGAGGTAATCGATGTAGATCACACCTTGTGAATCCCAGAAAACGGTGGCCATAACTTTTCCGGCCGATTTTACAGTTTTCGCCTTCTTTGGAGCACGTTCCCCGGTCTGGATCCATTGTTTTGATTGCTCCTTGGTCTCTGGTGTGTACCAGTGGATCCAGGTTTCATCGACGGTCACAAAACGACGCAAAAACTCCGCTGGATTCCGCTTAATCAGCGCCAAACACGTCTCCGATGTGGTCTCACGGTTGCGCTTGTTTTCTGGTGTGAGTAAACGCGGCACCCATCGCGCCGACAGCTTTCTCATGCCGAGTTCCTCGTGAAGAATATGATGCACTGTTCCTTCTGAAATGCCTACAGTCTCAGTTAGCTCCCGAACCTTCAATCGGCGATCTGCCAATACGAGATCATGGATTTTTTTAATGTTTTCCTCCGTAGCAGCTGTTTTCGGTGCACCTGGACGTGGTTCATCAAAAACCGACGTACGGCCACGTGCAAACTCGTTGAACCAATTCTTGACGGTGGCCATCGATGGAGAAGAGTCACCGTACACAGCATCCAAGCGCTCTTTGATTTCGATGCGCGTTTTCCCTTCCAAAAATAGGAATCGAATCACTGAACGATATTGCTCTTTTTCCATTTTTGTAAAACCGATCGACACGTTCGCTTCCATAAGTTGTCAAATTAAAACAAATGAAGGGATTGGAATGAAAATTTGAAAAAAGAATTAAAAAAGAATGTGCTACACTGTGGTAAAACTCTTTTGAAACTACAGCGCCCTCTGGCGATGAGGCTAGGTACTTATTGAATGCACCTCGTATGTTTATATCTGGCACAACCTGCAGCGTAAATGGCTGCATCCTCAGTTTTTAAAAGCTATCCAGCCGTTATTAGATTGGTCATGACAGCCGAAGTGACATAGGTTAAATGAATTTTGAAAACATAAGATTGAGGTCGCCATTTTAGGTTAGTCAATTCGCATATTTTGTATTATGATCATGTGGGGTACAAAATAAAGAGCTGAAGGAGGCGATTACAAAAATAAAACTCATTAAAATGTGGAAAAAAATATACTTATTAATACATATTTTCGAAAAACCAGCAAAAAACAAAAAATAAATTAAGTGGTTTGATGCAGTTAGTGGTATTTGTTTTAGTTCAATTGCAGATTTAATGTCACCATCTGCATCAGACTGCTTGAAAAGTAACTTTTTTCATAACAATTTTAGGGTTGTTACGTCTAACTAGAAGATGCTGGGGTTTAGTACCTACATATTATTTTATTTTAACGAGCATTTTTGCGGTAGTTAGATGACAGTTACCAACCATTTGAGAAGAGAGTAATTCCCAAAAATAAGCTAGTAATGAAAAATAAACCATGTTTCAACGTCATCTCTAATCAAAATCTGCCTTCTGATAATCAATTTGAGATGCTAAACCACTATGTTTAGGGTTCTGTACCCAAAGGGTGCAAACGGAGCCCTATTGCTTGCACTCACGTGTCCGTCTGTCTGTCATAAAATTTTGTTCCGAAGAATTTTTGAAATTCCCGTTGAAACTTTCAATTTGGTGATACTGCTAATTATTACGTATATTTTACTAACAAATACCAATATATTGATAAATCAGATTTTTCTTTAATAATTCCCTCATTTCGTACGGAACCCTAAAAGTGCGAATTCTGACACGTACTTAGACGGTCTTTTCCATAGTCACTGCAATGCATTATGTGTGTTCAAAAACCTTTACAGTTTGACCTATAATATTTCTCTATAAGATTGCATAGATTCTTTATAAGATACTTATGTAATTTATAATCCGTCTCCTTTACTTCTGGGACCATTTCGAAGGTAAGCAGAGATGAGATGAGATGGGTGATGATGATGAGAGATGCGGAGGTATCTCTACAATTTCCCTTTGAGATTATTAAAGTTTTATATTCGCTGGACGTACTGTAGTTGATTGCTTCCCTGTTTCTTTGCACAGAAATGAGAACTTATACCTGGAGTATTGTTTATTTAATATTAAATCTGAATACGCTGTGGATTTGTTAAGTAACAGTGTTAGGAAGAAATGTGGTCTTGATTTTGTTCTGCACCTGCTTATGTTTACATTGTGATAAGATTTTATAGAAGTGTTCATAAGTTACACGTTTTTATGAATCACCGTTCTGACGGCACGGTTGGTGCAGTGGTTGAGCGTTCGGCTGCTGCGCTGCGTGTCGCGGGTTCGATCCCCGCACGGAACAAATATTTGTATGGCCTTTTTTTTCAGATAGTTTTTCCCGGTCTGGGTGCCTTGTGTACATGAGTTTAAATGTTCGTGAACGCACCCACAATACAGGAGTAATTCTTAGTGTGGGGCAAGATTTCTTTAAAAAAAACCCTTCACAGTTTGGTTCATATTCATTTGTATCAATAAAATAAATTCATATAATTATGTAAGTATCATTGAGAAGTCTTTTCGTAGATTATGGAGTTGTGACTTACTCGTAGTATGGGTTTGTTCGTGCAACAGGTTCTTCTCATGTATGGTACCGGTGTTTAACATCATCATCATTTCATCCAAAAGTCGTCCACTGCTGGACATATGGGTCTCTTAAGCATAGCTACATGGACCGGTCCTATACTTCTCACATCCGGTGGACTTACCCGTAACAACTTATGAAAAAAACCGACTGCACAAAAACAATCAAAAACTTACAGCAGTAACAGTTATTTTAGTTCAATATTAGATTATATACAACCAACTGTACCAGACTACTTGAAAAGTGGCTTGTTTGTTTGTTTGTAATTCGATGTTTTTTGCAGTCGGATTTTTTGATACGAGTTATTTTTTTTTTATTAACTACGTTTTAGTGAGTTACATTTTTGGCATTGTCTCCTCATACCCTTTAATTTGATACGCCACATGAGTATATCACGAAAAAACCAGTCTCCGCACACCTCATGGCGGCAGCCAGTTTATTTCTTTTGCAAAATTATCTCTTCGACTCTTAACCCTTCAGGCGTCTAGCGCACATCAAGTGTGCTTAACTACGTCATCGTCACAGCTCCCATACGAATCTAAAGATACCTCATTGTTAAAATCTATCTAGCCGTTGAGGCATCTAGGTTAACATACATATTCTCGAAAAACATTAGCCTTTTTCTAGACAGTCGGGTACATAATATAGCTGGTCAACTACACAGGTACGAGTACCTCACCTCAACAGAAAATTAGTTACAACAATAACAACAACGTACAAAAACACAAACCAACATACCTACCCACGCATAAATACATTAACACAATATATTACATCCATTTGTATTATAACGTCGAGCGCCCAGCAACAATTCCTGGGAGACTAATCTGTGACCGGATTACGCGTTATTGTTGAGTAGTACGATTAAGTCTGCATTTCAAACGTTTGTTAGCTTCCATTCAAAGCCTGGGGTTGTCCGCAGGACTCAAGACTGGCAGGTTTATGCTTTGTGGATGCCATGAATGTTCCAGCATAATAACAGCTTCGGAATCAAGTGTTTTGACTGTTTGTTTGTGTGACGGTTCGTTCTTGATAAATCTTCATCTGTCTAAATAACAGCCATTTGTAAGAATAAGATGAAGATATCTTTTTTAATTAGATACTAAAATAGGGAACTGTAGTCTCTCTAAAGACAACTTACATAAGAAAATAAGCCTCCCGACCCAAGATTAGCCAAGTACGTAGAAGATATTATACTGCACAACTGTGTGCGAAAAAACACAGGTGCACTCTATTCCTTTACTCTCATAGTCCGATGGGACGATGATCCGCCACGACCAGGGAGAGATTAGGCACAGGACCTTTACGTGCTGACTTTACGGTAACTATATCTACTATAATCATCAAGGTAATATGCGATTAACGCGACTTTTACGCGTTAATGCGCAAGAAGTCGGCCTCACTGATACGTCGAATTAGAGGTAGTGGCAACGGAATCTTAAGGGCGTTCGCAGAAAGACCAGAGTCGGCAGTGTGGGATAGATTTGTTAGGCTGCATATTTTATGAGAGATTTGCAGCTTAATATGAATGATTTTAAATGATGACATGATTGTGAATTGATTTATTATTATTATTTTTGTGACTAACATAGATTTAAGTTTATTGCTACTAACATAATATGGACATGAAATTTATTACTGGTCTGAATTAAATGATTTGAATTGAATTGAATATGACTTATTGCGACTTTTTTATAAAAAATATAAACATTGTATCAATGCATCAAGAATCTGCTAATCAGTATTTTAAATTAGCATAATTATGGTTACCAAGTTCTACAAATAAAGTTGATTGAGTGAATTAGAGCATAGTAGTGAATTAAAGTCAATCGTTTAAACAATGTCTGCCTTCTATTACTTAAAAGACAGATAGTGAGGCCATGTGTAAAGTAAATACGTATGTAAGCACTATGTACAGAGGACACAGTTGAAATCTATAATGTTAACCTAAATCCTACGCAGTTCTTGATGTTAGACTTGTAGGGCAAAGCAATTGACAAATCTGTCAGTTGACTAACCCAGTTTATCATGTCTTTTCCAAATTCAATCAAGCAAATATTTGATCTGTAGCGACGCCCACCCTTTATTCAAAAGCCTGTCTCAGTCTATTCAAGTATAAGATTGGACTACATTTTTGCTAAGATGTGGGTCAGGCCTGCCCCCTATTTAATTGACTTTGCAAAAAGGAGGAGGTTCTATGTTCGACTGTATGTATATTTTTTTTTTTATGCATGCCCACCGATTCCTCTGTCAGTTGTGGACCGATTTTCAAAATCTTTTTTTTTTATCCGAAAGAGTGGATCCACCTCTAGAGGTGGTCCCATAACAATTTAATCGAAATTGCTTTAGCGCTTTTTGACAAAATCAACAAAAACATAAAAATTGTATACGTAAATGACGTTTTGGTCTCCTCCAATTACGTGTATGTTCAAATTCCATGTTCCATGTTGTTGGGGTTTTCAATTCGGACGTAACTTTAATATTTATTTTTTGTTTTAGTTCTGGGGTATAACAACTAAACGAGAAAAATAAAAAAACTTTTTTACAAAAAATACAACCGACTTCCAAAAAAGAAAATACACTTAAAATTGAAAAATAACTTTAATTTCGGAAGTCGGTGTCAATTAACGAAGAAATAAAATACAAACACCGACTTCCGAAATTAAAGATATTTTTCAGTTGTAGGTATGTGTATTTTCTTTTTTGGAAGTCGGTTGTATTTTTTGTAAAAAAGTTTTTAATTTGAGTAATATTTACAATAGTGTCCGACCAAAGGTTCGATTTCAGTTTCGGACACTTTCGGTCAAGAAAACTGGTTGCGGCAGAAGTTTCGGTTTTGGGCCAAAAAGAAGCAGAATTCTCGGCTTGACCGAAACTAAAGTCTTTGAGTTGAAAATAGGGACCAAAAACTGACTATCTTGTTCGACTGTGTGTGTAATCATCAATTTATTTTTATTGATTCAAATCAAAGTATTTATTTCAAAAATAAAGTCTTTACAGGCACTTTTGAACTGTCAATAACTCGGTCAGTCAAAAAAAAAAAAAAGCTTCGTCTTTCTAGCTTTTTTTTTTTTAATTACACATTCCAAAGCGTGGATCTCTATGGAGAAGTACGTGCAAGAAACTCTATGGACACTATTTTAAACCATGTTATGTGTGACGAAATGTCTGGTTCAATATTTCTAGTTTCTTTTCTATTATACGCATCTAATTTTGTAAGATGGTACGGAACCCTTCATACGCGAGTCCGACTCGCACTTGGCTGGTTTTAATTTCTGAGGAACGCGTAGAGGTATCAAGTTAAAATTAATATCAAATACTCGAGTTCTAAAGAAATCCTTAAAAAAAAAACAAAAAAAAAAAATTGGTGCTGTTAAACTGACCGAGATCTAAGTACATTTCCGACCGACCGACCGATCGATCGTTTAATTTGTCGATGTAAGGGGACAATTACAGCTTTCCAACGGCAAAGTTAGGTTTGTTCGAGATTCGATTCCCGTGATGGATGAACTATTTACATACCTACAAGTTGGTAGGGAACCCTCGGTGTGCAAGTCCGATTCGCACTTGGCCGGTTTGTTTTGTGCAATAACAATCTCACATTTGCAGTTGAAAAAATAACCGAGACGTATATCGATATACGAGAGAATATTTTTTCAACCACAAATTTAAGTTTGTCTTTCGATTCTACTTATCTTTTCGTCTGAGTAATGTTAAGGCCCTTCTCGCGGTCCAGTGGCGCCCTCATTGAATAAAAAATCGTAGCATAGCACAGAAAATAAATATTAAAAAATCCAACTTCACGTTTGTTACAAAGAGGATAAAGAATTTTTACGTTGTTAAAACAGGTCTCAAAATGTTTCGTATCCAAAGTAGTAGGCAAAAGTGCCAAAAATGGCCGTTTCTGACACTTTTGCCTACTACTTTGGATACGAAACATTTTGAGACCTGTTTTAACAATGTAAAAATTCTTTATCCTCTTTGTAACAAACGTGAAGTTGGATTTTTTAATATTTATTTTCTGTGATAAGCTACGATTTTTTATTCAATGAGGGCGCCACTGGACCGCGAGAAGGGCCTTAAGTGCTTTCATAGTTTATTCTAGCTTTAGTAGGTAAAGAAAATTTGTCTGATTTCCATCGTGCCCCTACCCGTCGTGTGTATGTACGAGTGTAACTCACACTTGGCTGTTTTTTTGCAACGTTATCACTATCCGTTTACTTAGAATTATTTGTACAGATTCATTATCCTCGTCTATTTCCTACAAAAAAATAAAACTCATTTTCCCACCTTTCAATCAGAGACTGTTGAAATAAAGCGCTTTTCACACTACACCGCGATTTGTGTGAAAAATATCCGCTTGTTAGCGCGCCGGGTTATTTATAGAGGCACTAACAAGATAACCGCGGTAATGAGAACCGAAGCATCCCTTCGCACTTCGCTTGTAGGTTTTTTTTATATTTTTCAATATCGCGCATAGAATTCTCGGGTTAATGGCTGCGGCTAGAGATCGTCTGGTTTTTACTTAATTAAGGATATGCTTTGTGGTGGAAGGGCTAAACATGTCTAGGTATCGTTTGAAGTAATTTAACAGCTTATTTTTCAGGACTTAACTCCTGTTAAGAGGCCGTACACGAAATTTTGCCGTTTTCGCTGATTTACGTGCTTTTACAGACGTGATTTTACAGTTAAATAATGTATTTCTATAGGTTTTAATGCACAACATGAAAGATCATTTCAATTATGATCTCATGTTTGAGCTACTTTTTTTATTATCATAACGGTTAATTAACCACAAACCGATGACGGTTTTGTGAATTTTTGCTGTAAGGGGTTTAGAATATTACATAATTACGAATCGTTTAGACGTTTAAATGGTATGAAAAAAATAGAATGTATTGTTGCAAAAGTCAAAGTAAAGTGTGAATCACTTTTTATTAATTTTATATAAAAATGTTGAATAAAAAAATATTTAACTTAGTCAAATTTTAGAGAAAATGGGCAAAGAATTGCTTTTGATTTTGGCTATTTAGAACTCTCGTTCATAAAATTAAAATAGACCAAAAATAGACTTCAGTTCACCATCAAACCATTTCTTGAGAAAAAAATGTAATAATACTAAAATTTGGCACTAAAAAATCTTTTAAAACAACCCAAATCTCAAATCCAAAATTTTGGTCTCTTAACTATTAGAGTGATCGAGCATGAAGAAATGACTATAGACAATATTATAAAACAACTACAAAAGATCGAGACCAAAACAGTAGTGCTGTACCATACAAAATACAGCTTTTGGCAGTCAGATTTTGGCAATCTTCAGTAAAGATGAAAAAAGAGTAAGAATACAGTGATATATGAGTACGGGGTTGGTTATAGAACAGATTAACAAGACAACTTACAAAAGTCAGTAAGTAACATAAAAACAAACAATAAATATTTGATAAAAACTTAAAAAATACAAACGAATAAGGTGCGCTCAGCTATTTGTTGTACCAGGGCTACATGCATAAAAGAAGGCTGCGTTACACAATGCAGCGCACAGCAAATGAAACCACATTACTGTGGTGACATTCGCTTTTTATTCCCTATTTTCTTTCGTATTATTTTCTGCATAAAGATACACGTGTTTTCTATATGTATTTACTTTAAAGTCTTGTTATTTCTGTGCCGGCTTTGTCTCTGATACTTTTGTGAAGTGAATCCTAGTTGCGTAGAGAAAATACAGGAAGTTTGCTTTGTGTTACTGAATCAACAGATGAAATTCATGTGGTCGTGTATGTACGCTTTGTTACAATATATCTACATTATCCTTATTCTTTATGATAAGCAATAAAAATGGTAAAGAAAAAACCTTCTGCGTTTTTCCTACTTGCGTTTATCAGAATTATTGACTATATTCAACCCTCATATTTAATGAGTTGGTCACGCAATGCGTTGTGGTTTTAGCAGTCAATACGTTTGTAGAGTAGCTCTTGGGTAAATAATAACAGTCACACGGGTCGATTTTTGAGCTTTGAGGTTAAGCAACGTTTGCCGAGGTTGTTCTGTTGATGGGTGACCGTCTTATCGTACCGAGATTCCTCCGTACCTTGGAAAGAACTTAAAGCCGTTAGTTCCGGCTATCAGTTGTACATCTTTAAAGAGAAGTCAAGGGGTATCTTATCACCCGGGCCTGCGGACGGCGAGTAGTAGTTAGCTCGCCGACCGATCAGCACCAGGTCAGCAGTCAGGTGGTTAGCATATCATGACAGGGCCCGTCATGGCCGATGCCTGCCTAGGGGTTGTTGATAAATTCGAAACAGAGTTACCGCGCCCCTGGGCACTCAAGGCAGGGAAAGAACAGGGGTAGGTTTTAGTCAGTAAGAGTCTGACACGCCCTCCCACTCCACCCAGAGCAGGCGATTTCATTGAATGCTTTCCACTACCCCAAATAAAAAAATAAAAAAAGGGTATCTTATCGCCCAGTTACTAGGTTTTGGAGGTCAGATAAGCAGTCGCTATATGTAAAAAACTGGTACTCAGCTGCACCCTGCTGGATTGAAAGACGACCCCAACGTAGTTTTGAAAAGGCTCGGCAATTTATTGACATACGTCGAGTAGTTAGCATCAATCTGTCTGCCTTTACAATGTGGTTTAGATATTATAGGTACTCGTACATTACAACCAACTATAAAATCCCTGACGAGACTCTCTCTGTGGTCAACCCCTCATGTCTGAGGGTTGTGATCAGCATCAGGGTTGCATCTGGAGCGGATGATTTGCCTACACCAGTTCCTGTCCAGTGCATCTAATACGAACGTATAGAATTTGGAGGAGGACGAGTCTTTCATTTGATCGGTCCAACTTGTTGGTGACCGGCCGCGTGATCGGGGTCGCGTGACCTTCAGTCTTTCCAACCACTGTCAGTTTTTCCAGATATTCGTCACCTCTGCGCAAACGCGACAAAACAATGTAGGAAGTTGAAATACGAGAGATTGTTGGCAGATGGTGAACACGCGAGTTTATATTTGGAGCTGGGTCAGGATCAATGCGTTTCCGTTGGTGCGTTTTGCAGTCCAAAGCATTCTAAGCATTCATCTCCAACACCACATCTCGAACACGTCAATCCTTTGTCTTTTTCGTGCCAAGATTGTCCACGTTTCTACTCCATACAGGAAGATAGGAAATACCTAGGCTCATTTGTTTTTGGTTTTGATATCTATTCCCCTTTTCTTACAAATATTATTCAAACGTGTCATAGCATCTCTTGCCTGACAGGACCATTCTTCTTAAAATAACTTTGGAGTTCATGAAATACTTTATTTGGGACTTTTTGCAACGACATAGAATTCAGTGCAAAGACATGCTGGAGATATCACCAGCCCAACATTTACTATAATCTCTAAGGACCCATCCATAAAAGAAGGTAATCCATTTACTAGGAAAAGAACCTACAAAACAAACATTATCCGTCAGGAAAATGGTTATTTAGCACACAATGCAACATTTTAACACATGTAAACTTTACGCGACCGTAAAATTACTTTTTATCGTCCCAAAGGCATAAAGTTAAAATTCCAATAAAATAGATTCCTAGCGATATTATGACGACGTGTATTCGTTTAATTTCGCCATTTGTGTGGAGTTTACCCAGCGGGAGAGGCATTATAGGGGCCATACCAGCATTTTATATGAAAAAATCAGCCATTTCTATTTCAAATTGCCACTTGTGAACGTCGCGAGCACTTGAAGCCGGGTAGAAAGTTTAATATAATACAAACAAGAGGTGTTTAACTGTTTGTTATACGTAGGTATACAGATAAATACGTTTAGCTCACCCCGCTTTGTTTTCGTTAAAAGATTAATTCTTTCGATAAATATAAACGAATGGAAAGTCAATTTGCATTGATCTTTTGTGTTCATTGTTATTTTGGATACGGTTTGGTAGCAGTGTGATAGCACGGATTACAGGGAACCCACATTAGGTTAGATAACGCGACCCATACAAACTGCGGGGAAATTCGAAAAGAACATAATTTACTTATAATCCCAACATTTTCCTTTACTAGAGGTCTTTTATAATAATAGTAGACCACTCAGCGTGACCTTGTGGGGATCTTAGTGAATCTTACTTTCATTATAGAGTTACATATTGACTAGTGGAGGTCACCTAAACTTCTTTGGATATTGGGTAGACACTGGACACATATCGTGACCTTTTCGAGCCTCAGCGACTAAGACAGTACTAATTGCGAAAGTCAGATGATTGAAAGATTCATATGTCAAACTTATATCGGTATTGTCCTATTATTGGATTGTGATTAATTCTAGTGATCCCTTCATATAAAAATTGATCGCAATTCCGATATCGGTAACCTAAGTAACATCCAGCCAGTAATTCATTGAAGGCTCCTGCAGACAGGCGCATGCGACAATGCGACAACGATGCGACAGCGCAACTTTAAATAAATTCTCCTACTGATAGAACAATATGTATTAAAACCCGTTGTGGTATTGTCGCGTCGCGTCTGTCTGCGTGAGCCTTAAGGCGCTATTAGCTGCCAATGACCTCGAGTGGTTAGCTTGCGTGTTCTGTGCTGAGCTCACGTAACGCGTCGTACGTCCATCCAGTAATATGACTCGCCCATCAAGGAGCGCTGTCTGAAATAAGACGCATTATTAATTTATTACACATAAAAGATCAGGTGTTAAAATAAAACTGACACTGAGACTAAATTATAAATAATTAAATGATCTTTAAAATGGTGAAAGTTTCATAAAAATACGCTTTATAGTGTTCTCAATTTTTTATCAACGTTAGCCGTACCTTAACAAATTAATGATATAAAAATATAATTTTAAAATAAAATTGAAAAGAGAAATTGTCTAGGGTAACATATATTTTTTTCAAAGAAATAAGACTACGTCTAGAGTCTCTCTTAGACGTGATGTTCAATTAAAAACCATTAAAAGTCGTATAACTGCGCCTTAAATGGTGAGTGAAATTAAGTGTCCCAATTTTTTTATTTCATTGACACGAAAAGCAAGCAGGCTCGTGCAAAAATACAGATTAGATGTTCCCGGGAAGGTTGATGTATGAAAAATTCAAGTTGATCTTCGCTTAAGCACAAAGCCCACTCACTGGCACGCTGTACGGAACACCCTGTACAGTTAGGGTGGGCACACACGTGGTCATGGAATTTTAGGGTTTACAGTTTATTCGCAAAGTAAAACTACACCTCAAAAAGAGGTAAAATTTGAATGTACGAGATAATAATCTGGAAGTACTGATCCAAATTTGGTAATTCTTTCAATAATAGATAGCTACACGCTCTCTAGAGCAGCGGTGGCCCAGTGGTAACGGCTGCGACTTACAAGTTGTAGGTCATGAGTTCGAACCCAGGCAGGCGCTTTACTTTGTGTAAATTATTTCAACACCACTGCTCTCAAAACGGTGAAAGAAAACATCGTGAAGAAACCGGAATGTCCTAGAATCAAAAATTCGAAGACATGTGACATCCACCAACCCGCATTGGGCCCGCGTGTTGGTTTACGGCCCACACCCTCTTACAGAGAGGAGGCCTCTGCCTCAGCAGTGGGGACATTAAAAGGCTGTTAATGACACGCTTTCTGAGTGACAAGAGCGTTCTGTCTTTAATTTTTTCTGAGAATAATGCAAGTTTCCTTTGAAGGAAAGAAAGGAAGAAAGAAAGAAACAAAGAAATAATGAAATTAGCTAACTGTGGCGCTTTTTGGCTGACGCATGATTTTTATGGTTACGTAGGACCGTTATAGGATCACTTTGTGTCCGTCCCTCTGTCCGTCTGCCAAGACAAGACCCTTTATCTCAGAAACGCGTGAAGGTATCGATTTGAATCCCTTGAAGTTGTATAAAAAATCAAACTTCTAAGATGATGTAAAAAAAAAGATACGGCCGTTTATGCCGCAAAAAACGTTTATATATTTCAACATTCTCAAGAGAATCAAAATTTATAGGGTACTTCTCGCTGTCCTGCAATCATGTAAGTTGGCAAGATGCAAGGCCTTATAACATAAATTAAGGGAAAAGTCTGACTACCGTAGATTTTTAATTACATCACCAAAAATAGGATCCCCATACAAGAAATTCGGGTCCAAATTTTAAAGTGAGGCGATCGTATCATGTGGGGCATCGTATGAAAGGACCCCATTGGCACAAGCTCAAACAGATTTTAAATTATTTTAACCACTTCTAATTACCGAACACTCAATTCCTGAACTACTTAGAAACCCGCAAGCTTGTACGGAACCCTCGGTGTGCGAGTTCGACTCACACTTGTGCGGTTTTTATTATTATTTTTTATTTCGTTTAGGTCATTTGGCCTACAAAGAAATTATTATCGCGGCGGGCGAGGTTGCCTGTAACGCTCATGGAGCAAACAGACTTGCAGCCGATTTTATATAACAATAATAATCTCCGGAAGTGTCTCCGGCATATAAGCCTGGCTACGCATACTTAATAAACCAGATGAAAAACAAAAGACTTTAAAAGACTATTTATTTAATAATAATATAATAATAATATTCCACAACTATCACACAACGCCATCTAGTCCCAAGCTAAGCAGAGCTTGTGTTATGGGTACTAGACAACTGATAAACATACTTATATATTTCTAAATACATACATATTATAGATAAATTACACCCAGACACAAGCAACATTTGAAGCAACCCTCGAACATTACAACAAGATAAAGAATGCCTCTGGTTGTGCAGTGCCACATTAACTAAGGAAGTCCATGAGGCACACTATGCAGAACAAATACATCGATACCTAACCTACCAATTACAGCAATCCTAGATTACAATCTTATAAAAATATAATATATAATTATTTCATCCTTAATCACAAAAACCAAAAAAGCCACGGTGAACCAGCAGCTTAAAATGTAACCCAACATAAGCGACCGACAACAGGTGTTATGTGATAATGACTAAACAGCCTTTGAATTTGTAATGAAGGCTGTGAGTACGGGGTGGCGGGCGCCATGGGGCCTTTGTGACGTCACAGGCTAGCAGGACAAAGTAGCATATTAGCAGAAGGTCGGCTCCATATTCAAATCAAATCAAATTAGAAGTATTAATTCAAATTAGGCTGAGAGCCAGCACTTTTTAAACGTCAAAGTTCTACATAAATACAGTCCCCCCAGTCGTACATTCTAGTGCTCTAGCTAGGAAGAAGAAGTGGCGCAACAAACTCCCCAGCAACAAATACTACAAGTAAAAATGCATACAGCATGGGGCAAGGAGTATGGAGAGACAATGTCAATCAATCTGCCTACATTTTCCCAACTTCGAGTATGTTGAAATTGGCTTCTAGTCTAACCAAAAGCAGCTGAATTGGTATTCTGAATTGGTAGAAGCTTTTTTTTTTTGCAAACATGTGGATCATGTTTGAAAACCCAATCAATGCGTTTAGCAACCTCCCAATTTCAATATCGTCAGTTAATATTGAATAAGGCCAGACTACAACATTCAGCTCAAAGACGTTAGCTTCGGTCAAGCCGAATGAAAGCGAAACTCCAGCCAAAACTGGCTGGAACCGAACCAAAACCGAACCATCGGTCGGACATTACTCGTTGTATGGAGCCGACCTTCTGTATCCATTTCATATGTGCTCGCAATCTACAACAAAACAGTAATTTAATTGTGGGTGGGCAATGTAGGTACTTCGGGACACTTGATTTTCTTGCTAGAGTTACAAAGGTTTATCGATTATAATGTTGAAAATGGTACACAACGTGGTGGACGAAAAAACAGGTATTAAATTAAAACACTTAGACTAAATTATAAATATTTAAATAATCTATAAAATGGTAAAGGTTTCAAAAAAATATGCTTTACAGTCTTTGCGTGATTCTCAATTTTGTATCTGCATTAGACATAACTTTATAAATTAATTACAATAAATTATAAAAATATAATTTCAAATATTTTCAAATCAAATCACGACGGCAATTGTCTAGAGTAATTTTTTTTAAGATGTAAGACTTGTCGTTTAGACGTAATGTTCAATTAAAAACCATTAAAAGTCTGCGCCTTAAATAGAGCATTAAATTGGATGAGTATGTGAGATACCACTCATTAAATACTATGTTTTGTGTCAACTATTTCTGCAGATAGATGTATCGTATTCTGAGCAATTTTGTATTAATTCGACGGTAGCATCTTAAATTCGATTTGTGAGGTGTCATTACGAGGAGCTCGTGGCTAAAGTAATAACAGAAGCACGGGTCAATCCATCAGGTTAAGCTATGCTTGCTGGGGTTGATCCATAGATGGGTGACCATCTTTACGTACAGAGTCTCCTCCGTGCCTCGGAAAGCACGTTAAGCCGTTGGTCCCTGCTGCCGGTCGTGGATCTTCGACAGTCGTTACGGTTCGTCAGAAGCCCGAAAGTCTGACAACCAGTCTTACCAAGGGGTATCGTGTTACCCAGTTACTGGGTTGTGGAGGTCAGAAAGGCAGTCGCTCCCTGTAAAAACTGGTATTCAGCTGCATCCGGTTAGACTGGAAGCCGACCACAAGATAGTTGGGAAAAGTATTTGAGGTGCCATTACGCTATAGGATGTTAAAGTTCACTCATATTAAGATCTGCGAAAGTCATTAATCCACTAAGTTTAACAAATTAACGACCTTCAAATAGGACAAAACGTCCTTTAAATTATTAGTCAGTACTTTATCACCCACACATCTACCCTTCTTCCGAGCAGAAATTTTTGAATAAAGATCCTGCTAATCATTGTTAAAACAAATCACATGATTAACTTTTTAGGGTTCCGTACCCGAAGTATCCGAACGGCTACACGGTCCCTATTGCTGTCACTCACGTGTCCGTCTGTCTATCTGTCTGTCTGTCCGTCGTCTGTGACAATTCTTTTTTCCGAAGAATTGTTTAACATCCCATTTATTTATTTACACTTTATGCAACAAAAGTACAAAGACGGACTAAATGCCTTAGGCATTCTCTGCCAGTCAACCAAGAGTGATGGAAAGATAATATGGCAGGTTCATAAATAAAAAATACAAACAATAATAAAAAGTAAAAATAATAAAAAACGGAAACGAAAATATATTTATATACTAATAATAAACATACATAATATATAATAACTACCTATAGGTAAATATATATATTTATTCATAAAAAGTAATAGAAAAGGTTTTTGCATACTGACTGGTAGCCGTCCTGATATCGAGAGGAAGCGCATTCCACAGAAGTATGGACTTAAGAGCCTATATCACCTCAGCTCAAATTCTAATTTCGCCCCCACTTCCCCGCGTGCCACTGCACTCTTTATCTCGCTCGCACACTTTTGCTCGCAGAGACGCGACACGCGCGGCCTTGAGGTCGAAGCGATTTCGTTAGAGTAAACTACACTATTATCGGACGAGTACTAAGAAATAAGATTATCAATCTAATTTAATTTTAACTTGTCATTTTATGAATATAAAATTATATAATTATTATATCGCAAATACAATTTCAATGTATCTATAATCGGCAGTTAAAGAAATAACACATTTATTATAATATCTAATTAAAATAGCTAATTAAACTAATAAATAACTTAATAAATAAAATATGTACAAGAGGCATAAAAAATCCGGTAGTGGTAAAGCTCATTGGGCATCAAAAAATTCGTCCACCTCGCTGTCAATGGGAAAAGTGCCCAGAACGCTGGCAGCATTGCCACGTTGAATGGCAATGCTGATTCGTTGGCCGAAAAAAAGGCCAGCCCTCTGGTCACGTGAAGAGTCGACTAAAAGTTTGCTGATGTCATGGAAAACTCGATGAGCACTCGGACCCCATGGCCCTAGTGTTTCAACCCCAAACGGCTCAAACATATAACTCCCAATAAGGTTGTTATATTTGCGCCGTTTGAGGTTTTCTGCACCTGTAGCAGCCGCCCCAGCACAGCCCGCCGTGCTAAGAAGATGAGATGGCGCAAGGGTGTCGACACATGTTGCATCCCACACCAAAGGCCTACCCATCTTCCAAGGCATTATTGTCATCCCGTCGGGCCTCTTTCCATCGTCACGTGCCAGGCCATGAGGTTCTAAAACGGCTGACACACCGGCGGTGACAAGAGCCCGACGGATGATGTCGTTAATGCTGGCGTGCCGTGCCATACGACCCGCGCTCCTACTGCAGGATAGGCCATGGTGTCCGAGATGGTCGACTGCTTCACCACATTGGCAGCGATGTGGAGCTCCGCAAGGAGCACCCAGACGCAGACATGTAGCGATCCGGAAGGTGGTGTCACTCAGCATAGTACCTATGTTGGGTGACGGCAGTGCCTGTAGCCAGAGGCCCGACTCCCATTCACCCACAGCCAGCAGGCGGGCACGCTCAGCAGTATTGGTTGACGTATTTAAGAGATTATTCCGTACCAAACTACAGAGCGGCTCGTCCCACTGCCTCTGGGAGAACGGGTTCTCGGGCAACGCCGTGTCCGGGCAAGCCATTTTCCAAGTGTTCATTGCGTCGGTCAAGCACGGCACTTCACAGTTAACCAGTGATGAAGTCAAAATTCTTTTGGTTAACTTTTCAGTGCTGTGGACCGAGGACAGGAACGCCGGTAGGCTTATACTAGAAATTTTGCGGATGCCGAGCCCACCAAAACGAATAGGTAGTGTGGTTTGCAGCCACGCTCGGTCATCCAAGGCCACATTTAAAATGGTTGTAAGAGTGCATCGAATGATTTCATCAATTTTGTCCAGGAGATGTGAATGCTTCCATAAAGGGGAAGAGCGGAGAAAATATATAAAATTTGGTCCAAAACAGCAATATCTAATTAGGGTGAATGCCGAATGTAAATTTATTTTTGTGAGTCTGTCCGAAATATCATTAAAATGATTAATTTTTCCGTCAATGAATGGAGAAAAACTTTCTTCCAAAATAGGGGAACCTAGGAGGTGCAGTGAACTTTTTTCTAAAATTTAAAAATGTATCTATAAACGATCAGTTTCCAGTATAAGCTGACCTCTCAGTGTGCGGAAAGCCTATAAAATGCGAGATCAGCTTATACTGGACGGTATAGGTGATGTCTAGCCGTGCACACTATTTTATTTTACCTACCTATTTCTATAAAATACTAGTCAAATGCGAGCCAACTTTGCGCTGTGGGTTCCGCCAATTAGTTTTGTAGTAAGTTTGCGTTTTATAGTTTTAGCCGTGTATGTATGTTATGTGACAGCCGTTTGCGCATGTAGGTAATTATGTAGGTTGTAGGTATATGCAAGTACCTAGGTATACATACATATGGTATACATAGGTTAGAAAAATCGATTCTAAACCACTACATAAATTGTAGAATTTATGCAGTGGTTTAAAGTCGGTTTAGTAGCAGTAGAGCTACAAAAAACTAGTCAAGTGCGAGTCACCATTGTACTGAGGGTGCTGTAGGTACATTGGATTGGTAGTAAGTTTACGCTGTGCCATTTTAAAATCTTATAATAGGTAGCTTTCTCCTTGTATTACCACTTTCTTAGTTATTATGCATCTATATAAGAATGAATCGCCGAAATGTAGGTATGCGTATATCCTGGACTTCACCAAATTGCAAAATTCTTTTTTTGTTGTGTTCGTGATTCTCAGGACAAGGTTTGTATAAATATAAGATAGGTAGGTATAGGTAGGATAAGTAGGTAAGTATGCAGGTAGGTATGCAGGTAGGTATGTAGGTAGGTATGATAAATACCATAAGTTTTTTTCAAAGTAATTAAAAATAGTCAAAATTAAATAACATTTATTTTTAATCGCTTAAATTTCTAATTTACATAGTTAGAACATGTCTGGAATTGCATAGCTCAGGTAACATGCATGTTTTATAAAAATGTTCTAATTTTAGTTCCATTTCAGAAATATTGGTCATCTTTCTATAATTTCGACTTTGATGTTTTTGTCGCATCCAGACCTTATTCCGAAAATACATTTTTTTTGTACCGATGATATGTAATTGTCCTTGCACTTGTATATACCAAGGATGTTTTTTATTTACGACAAGTCCGTTTTGAGTTTTTCTCCAAAAATTTACTTCTATCTTATCTATATCTTAGCTTCGTCCAAAGATGTTTAGAATGCTGCAATGGGACGCTTGATTTCAATGATTGTGTATATTCAGTGAACAGCTCATGTTCTCAGGTGATCTGCAAGAAAACACAACATTCATTATAAAACACTTTTTTTGGGGTATGTTATGTTATCATTCAATGACTGGCGTGATGGGCGTTGGTGGCTGCGCCAAAGTTTTAAACTTTTGCAGCTACCATCGTTGTACATTGTTTTTTTATCTGCCTGTATTTGTTGTTCTGTTCCTAATAAACGATTATAATAAAAAAAAATATAAAAAAATGACCTCCCGCTCTGGGCGGAGCGGGAGGGCATCTCAGACTTTTACTAACTAAAACCCACCCCTGTTCCTTCCGTTGCCTGTGCCAAGAGCCGCGGTAACTCTCTTTCAAATATACTCGCGACCCCGGCAGCATAATTTTGTCAACATGAATAAATAATACGGAACCCTAAAAAGTCCAACATTATGAAAATTTTATTATGAATTCGCCAATTTCGTGATAGTACCGTTACGCGTTAGTACCAAGCGGTAGTGCCATGGGGGAACAGCAAATTTCGTGATTATCACACACGTATGATAGATAGGTACTTACAATTATATATTTTGTAACACATGAAGATTTGTTTCGTCCGAATTTATTTCTACAGTTTTCGGAGGTCATACCTCCGTCCGTCCGGTCCTGTAACAATCACACGGGACAAATAAATACCTACCTAGACCTCACATATTTTTATTTATGATTTTGCTATGGAACCCTAAAAATATACAAAAGAAGACTAAATCGTCCATAGAAGCAGACTTGCCCTATGAATAACAAATAACAATTACCCACCCTACATTTTTTATTGAAATACAAATTTGGTGAATTGGTATTTGATGGTGGAGGGATAATTTCCAGTACAAGCTGACCTCTCATTGTACGGAATTCCTATACAATGTGAGATCAGCTTATACTGGAAATTTATAGCTTGATAAAAAAAAAATTGATTTTTGTTTGTCTTTTAAAAAAATGTTGCCCCACACTAGGAATATTCCTGTATCGTGGGTGCGTTCACAAACATGTAAATTCACATACACAAGACACCCAGACCCGGAACAACTATCTGCAGGTCATACAAATATTTGTTCCGTGCGGGGATCGAACCCGCGACACGCAGCGTAGCAGCCGAACGCTCAACCACTGCGCCAACCGTGCCGTCAAAATTATATAGCCATGTGTAGTAATAATAATAACAGATCAGTGTTTTATGGCCTACAGATAGTTGTGTCGGATCTGCGCGTTTGTGAATGTGAAGATTTGTGTTTGTAATCGCACCGTCTCCGATTCAGTTGAAATTCTGGAGTCGGCAACATTATAAAAAAAAAAACAATTAGGTACTACATAGATACCTATTTGTTGTATATTGTCAAAACAACAACAAACCTATTTAGGGAACTTTTTAACTTTTTACAAAATTGGACACCCATTTTTACATTTTTTATCAAAAAAAAAAGTGGACACCTGGATTTCGCCTGAATCGTGAAAGGTGCGTTTACAAACACAAATCTTCAGATGCAGAAACACCTGCATCTCCTAACGCAGCAGCCAATCACCTGCCACTGCACCAAACGTGACATGTTTGTAATCACTAATACTGTAAGTAGATAGGTAGCTACGAGTATATACTTACTTCATTACGTTTATCATGTTTTCCAGTTTCTTTGCGCCAACCCTTTCGTTTCTTATTTTTATTACGGTTATTTCCCATTGCACCAACACTATAAGCTTCAAGACGGCATAGTTTAGGTGATAGTTTAGGTATTTTATTTTTACTGTGAAAATAATGGTAATTTAAAAATAAAAAAACTTGTAGGACCTGCTTTATAGTAAGTTCAGTTAGTATGCAAAGTTTCATGATCTAATTTTAAGCATTTTTTGAATGCTAGCGGTTTATTGTTTTCGGTTTAGAGGTAACTTTGGATTTTTTTTCTATCGAGAAAATTTTATGGAATCGTGTTTTTGAGGTTTATAATACTTAACATTGATCCTCAACCTTGCCATATATTTATTTCAAAATTAATGCTGCAGTATTATCGACATAACGGAGGATCATGCTAAGCCATTTGAGGTAACATAGACTCTTAATGTGAAAGGAAGAATGAACAAAATCAGAAGTATGAGAAGGGCAAAGCAGTTGGAAATTATTAGAAGAATGCAGATTCCTGGCGTGTGAAGAACATAGAAATCCCATTGACTCTATGAATTAGAAATTTGGTGATAATGTTTATTATTACGTATGTTTTATAAGTACCAAAATATTGATTTCCCTCGTATGGTACGGAACCCTAAATTTGCGAAATCTGACACGCACCAGCAGCCTTTTTATAAATAACGCCCATAAATTATACACAAGTATGTTGTTAACAAGTATTTTGATCTTATACCTGAATCACAAGTATGTAAAGTGGGTTTCGCGACTCATGTTAAGTACCTATAACCTTATAAAGATGATTCGTGTTACATCATTCACATTATGATTAATTTCCCATAGATTAAGACGTGTTTGCGACGATGTTGTTCTCTTAATTACAACACGACGTGCTGCTTATTAATCAAATGTATTCATACATGGTAACTGTTAAGTACTTAATTTGTAATAATACTTGTTTCTAAAGGTATTAAGTAGTGGTGGCCCAGTGGTAACGGCTATGAATTACAAGTTTTTGTCGTTGGTTCGAACCCAGGCTCTTTCATAATCATCATCAGCCTTTTTAATGTCCCCACTGCTGGGGCACAGGCCTCCTCTCTGTGAGAGGGTGTGGGCCATAATCCACCAAGCGGGCTCAATGCGAATTGGTGGATGTCACATGTTTTCGAATGGCGCATCGGCAATCCACTAATCTTAAAACGGTGAGAGAAAACATCGTGAGGAAACTGGCACGTCCTAGAACCAAAAACTTCGAAGACATGGAACATCCACTAACCCGCATTGGGCCCGCCTGGTGGATTACGGTCCACACCCTCTCATAGAGAGGAGGCCTGGGCCAGCAGTGGGAGGATGAATCTCCTGGCGTTTAATAATGACGGAGTGCAATGACGAATCGTGGGAAATTCAACTTTAATACATTTGAATAAAGTACACTAGTACTACTAGGCAATGAATACTACTAGTTTTGTAGTATAGTTGAATTTCCCACAATTCATCACTGTCGGCAACACTCCGTTATCATTGTCTGCAAAACGCCAGGTGATTAACCCGGGTACGTTACCTCTGGGCGATCCGCGCAGTGGTGACACCCGGGCGTTTCCTCCCGCCTTTTCCGACACAAAAACCTCCCGAAACAACCGTGTTCGGTGAGGACCTGCGTTAAGTGGAAGGTGAGGACGCCGTGGCGCCTCTCCTGCTACTCCTCAAAGAGGCGGTCACTGCCGCCGCAATGGTAGAGTGCCCAGCGCTGGGTTGCGACAGTCGCTCTCTCCATGTCGCAATGAGATCCTGCCGGAGCTCCGTCCGCCGAGCCGCGAGGTGTCACGGCAGCGGACTTTCGCCCCGGCGTTTCGCCACCTCGCGCCACTCCCAGAGGAGTGCGAGGACCTTGGCCTCCAGATCTCATGGCGACAGTCCGTCAAGGAGGCTCGCCGCCTCACCGGAGACGGTGCGGTATTCCCGGACCAGCCGGATGGCCATGACCCTTTGGAACGCATTCAACCAGCGAGCCGGTTGTCGCCTCAAGGAGCGCGCCCACACCGGTGCCCCGTAAAGGGCCATGGACCGCACGACCGCTGCGTAGAGCCTACGGCAGTCTAAGTCAACCCTAAAGTCGAAGGTCTAATAAAATTCAATTCGTCAGCACCAAAATAAAGTTATAAATAAAACAGAAAGCGCAGGTACACAGCAAAATGAAGGCATTTCTAAGTTGACGTTTCGCATATTTTAATTTACATATTTTATATGTTGATGCGACCCGGCTCGTATGTAAATGGATTTACCTACCTAACGCCCACATTGAGAAAAATATACCATAACTCATAGTGGGACAAGTTTTTCCATTTCACCTAATAGCACACATCAGTGTACCTACACCTCAAGTATACCCGGCGGAATTCAATAGTTAACAGGGCCGGACTAGGTAGTGCGAAGGGTGCAATTTCAGAAAGGAACGCTTTTAATAGATATTGGTATTAGTTTATTTGTGTTATTTCGCAGCATTCTAATAATACTACGACGTTGGGATAAAAAACATACATGTAGGTCTAGCTTAGCCATACCGACATTGACAAAGAAAGTGTAGATACGTTTTATAATGTTAGGGTTACTTTTAGAAAAAATACAATATGGCAAACAGCGACCCCCAATCATTTAAAACGTGAGACAAGATCTACAAGTTTTCTAAAACTGTGCAAACATTTTTAATTTTTTTTTTTTCTTTGAAATGGGTTTCGTCTTGACTCTAGTCTAGGTCAGGGGTAAAAAAGACAGAGTCGACGATGGAGCAAGCTTACCCAGAAGAAGCCTGTTCACTCTAAATCCGAAGAGATTAGGGTTGTATGCATTCGGGACGCAGGCAGAGAGTTCCACTCCTTTGCTGTGCGCATTATAAAAGACGCTTAGAAATGCTTAGTGCGAATTGATGGAATAGCAACTAGGTAGGGATGCTAACTTGCCGTGCGTCTAGAAGTCCGATGGTAGAAGGGGGGGGCGGTGGGATAAGGCCGTGGAGTTCTTGGGCACACTCTCCAAAGTACATTCTGTAGAAGACTGACAAGCAGGCAACCTTGCGGCGATGAGCCAAGCTATGAAGCTTGGCATTCACCAGTTTTACGTCACTAATGAGCCTCTTAGCTCTGCGTTCCACCGAGTCAAGTGCAGCTAGTTAGTATGTAGCTGAGCCATCCCAAAGGTGGCTGCAATACTCCATGCAGGATCGGACTTAAAGCTGTCCAGGCGTGAAATATCGCCTCACTCTATTTAGGATGCCCAGCGTTTTGGCCGCAGTTTGGGCTTTGCACTCAATGGTGGCGCCGAAGTTGAGCCTGGATGTCAACTCCGTGCCTAGAAGTTTGAGCCAATCAGTTACAGGAACAAATGTACCTTGAAAAGTAGAAGTTTGTCAAAACGACTCCTTTTTGCGATAAAAAGACACGCCTGTGTTTTGGTGGCATTAAAAGAGACCAGATTGACATCACTCCACTGGGAGAAGGTTTAAAAGGGCCCTGTTTTCTTCCGGAATAATGTCTCTAGAGCAATCACTTTTTTTTCATAAAGTCATGGTCTGCTGTTGACACGTTCATGTCATTTCCTTTTTTTCAGCAACTAATAAGTAAAGAAAATATGATTCACAAAAAATTACAATAAATTGCCCTATTTTGACCGCCGTCTTAGAAGACTACCAATCAAATTAAAAAGTTTTAACATTTAATAAGGACCTAGACATACTCTTTCTTAAAAATTTAGTGCCAAAAATTATTGAATCGGCTCAATTTTCGAGGAGAAAAAAGGGAAATACGAAACGTCGATCTCGTCAAAAATTTTGTGATAAAATCGGTCTGAGTTGCAGCTGTCCTATCGCACTCTACAGGGGCAGGCTTGAGGCAGCACGATGGCAATAGTTTCTTCAAATACCTGTTTTGTAAATTCCTCGCAGGACCTGTTACCTCTTAAGGCCAAATTTGTTCGCTCTACCATGGCCTCTCTCAAGAAACGAACTGCATCCCCGCCGGTTTTTGCGCTGGACAAGTATTTCTTTGAAACCGTACTGTCATCGGCATACTCAATAATATTATCTTTTTCTTAAGCCAGACATTAAGAATATATAGCAGCTATATAGCCACGTAGGTACTTCTTTATTTTGCACCTCTATCTGAGTCACAAAATTCCACCCTGTATATTACTAGCGAAATGTCCTCGCCAAGGGAACAAAAACTATTTCTCGTAATATCGAATGTGCCATAAAACGCGATAGGAAAGCTATTGCTTATCTCAAAGCGTCCCGTGGGCCATTCACAGGACAATGTCACCCGACCTTGATGCCCCCAAATTATACACAGAATTCTCTGTGTCAAGACACTGTGACGTGTTGCTTGTGAACCTTCATAGAACTGCTAGGTTTGACTCTTGTGTCGGTTTTCAAAGGAAATGGAAACATGAAAAACGAATATCATGAACTATTAAATAGGTATTTTAAGTAAATGAATGTATTGAGAATGAAAAAGATTTATTCAATGAATTTTTTTCAAGGAAAGAATTTCCATCAGATTGCCATCAAAATCTTCTCAAACTCAACAAAAAAAAAGTATACCAAAAGCGCCTTTATATTTTCAAGGGGAATCAAATCGAATGGTCCCTTCAGTGTAGGGTACGGCGGATGAGACTTCACCCGCTGAAAACCCATCAATGGCCGTTTTCAAAATATTATGCGGAAGGGTTCCGAGTTCGCCATTGAAACGCACCGGTGAGCATCTAAATTGTCGCTTTCAACGGTTCTTTTACTTAAAACAGCACGTAACTAAAACATTATGCCTTTCGTCTCATCTCAGATTAGATTAAAAAAACGAGTAAGTACTTACCTAACATACCGGGTTTGCGTAAGTAATAGTCTCAACACAAATATTTAAAGCTACTCGTACGAGCACAACCTACATACCTACTAGCTTCATCGTGTTCCCACAGCTGGGACTCAGGCCTCTTCTCTATTTTTTTATTTATTTATCTGGTTAACCAACAACTGTTTACACAATACATTTACAATATACTCTTTGGTAATATATTCATTCGTTAGTGTAACAATTCATTAAAGGTCAACACCTCATGCACTATTTATGGTTATATATTATTATTTCGTTTATTCATTTGTAAATACATATAAATTATATTTTCAAATATTTCAATGAAAAAAAAAAAAAAAAAACATTTAAAAATATAAAAAATAGTATCCCACCGGTATCGGGAACAGGGTCCAAGCTACCGGCGGTCAGGGCTCCAGAGAGAGGAACCGCCTGACAATGCGAGCCGTGTCCAGAAGTACTGCTTTCTGAATCAAGCCCTTGATCCAGCCGCCTAACGAGAGTCTCCTGAGGTGTTGGTCGAGGCTCGTGGCTATTAAGCCATTGGCTGATACGACTATCGGTACAATGATCGCTGAGTCCACATCCCACATGTCGACAACCTCGCGAGCCAAGTCAATATACTTGATTTGTTTATCTTTCTCGGCTTTCACGAGGTTCTCGTCATGTGGGACGGTAATGTCAACAATCATTGCACGCCTCTCGATTCGGTCCACCACCACTATATCAGGCTTATTGGCTATAATAGTCCTGTCAGTGATGATGGACCGATCCCAGTACAATGAGATATGACCATTATCGAGAACTGGGTCGGGCGCATATCTGTAGTACGGCACTTCCGATTCCACAAGAGAGTATTTCAGAGCAAGTTGCTGATGGATAATCCTGGCTACGAGGTTGTGCCTATGCAAGTACTCACCGATAGCTAGACGAGAACAACCAGAGATTATGTGGCGGATTGATTCTCCCGGACGATGACATGCCCGACATATGTCAACCGTGCCGTCCTTCACAATAAATCTCCGGTAATTTTTCGTCATGATAACTTCGTCCATAATTGCACAGACAAAACCTTCGGTTTCCCCAAAGAGGTCACCGACACGCAGCCAGGCTACGGACGCTAGTTGATCTACATCGGGCCCATGTAGGGCCCGGAAAAAGCGTCCGTGAAGTTCCTTACTCTGCCATACTTCTCTGCGATCGTTAGTGTCAAGCACTAGAGGTTTGCGCCAGTTCTCGTTAGCCAAGGAGAGTGGAGTAAGGCCCTTGTCCACTGCCACTACATCTCGATGCATACCCACGTCAGCAGCTAGGAAATATTCCCTTAGACTGCATACCTCGCGGTTGTGTAGGGTCTTAGCATTTAAAAAGCCTCGGCCTCCACACTTCCGCGGGATATACAGTCTCATCACCGACGAACGTGGGTGATGCATTCGAAATGCAGTCAGCAGCGTACGGACTCGCCTATCCAGGGCGTCAAGTTCTGTTTGAGTCCATTTGAGTACGCCGAAAGAGTACATCAATACCGGCATGACCCAACCGTTGAAGGCGCGCACCTTGTTTCCGCCCGAAAGAAAGCTATTAAATACCTTCTTCAGGCGGCCAAAGAAGCGCTCCTTCAAAGATTGCTTCATGTCAGTAACATTGATACCTAACGCTTCCGACATACCCAAATACTTATAGGTTTCGGTTGGAGAGAGGGATCTCAGGTTTATGGAATCCGAGAGTTGTGTTCCCACGGATTCCACAATCTCCCCTCGCTTTACATGCATGACCGCACATTTATCCACACCAAACTCCATCCTGATGGCACTACTGAAGGTTTCAGTTACCTTCAGTAGCTCCATCAGTTGTAGATTGTTGGGGGCAAAAAGTTTCAAGTCATCCATGTAAAGGAGGTGAGATATAACCTGACCACCTCTCTTCAACCGATAGCCTAGCCCTGAATTCTCTAGCAGTGTGCTTAGAGGATTCAAAGCTAGGCAAAACCAAAGCGGACTCAAACTGTCACCCTGGAATATACCCCGCTCGATCCTTATCGGTTCGCTATTCCTCTGGATTTGTCGACATCCTGGATAGCGAAGGACCGTCCTCCATTGCCCCATACATGACATCAGGAAGGTGCGTAGCGTTGCATCAACTTTATACAATTCCAGCACCCTCATGAGCCATGTATGAGGAACTGAGTCATAGGCCTTCTTATAGTCTATCCAACATGTCGACAGATCCTTTCGGAAACGCCGAACCTGTTGGCTAATGGTCATATCTATGAGGAGAAGCTCCTTAGTACCGCGGGACCCATTCCTACATCCATTTTGAGAGGCAGACATGATACAGTTACTATCTATATGTGTGTTAATCTTAGCTCTCAAAATGGATGTAAGAACCTTATAGACCGTCGGTAAGCACGTGATCGGTCTATAATTTTTAGGTTCCGCAGTACTACCTGATTTATGGAGCAGGTGGGTTATTCCTGTAGTTAGAAATTGGGGCAGCGACCCTGACTCTAAGGCAGACTGGATCTGAGATGCCAAGTGGGTATGCGACCTTGTAAACCATTTGATCCAGAAGTTGTGCAGCCCGTCCGGCCCTGGAGATTTCCAGTTAGCTAACGGACGGACTGCACGAGCTACATCTTGGGGGCTGATGATAATTGCCCCCATTTCTGGTATTGGATCGCATACGCGCTCAACATCCCGAATCCAATCGCCCTCGGTATGACAGACAGGCACCGACCAGATGCTGCGCCAGAACGAGTATATGGCGTCATCATCCGGCAGGTGCGTATTAGTCACACCTTGGTCCGGTCGCTCCCAATCCCTATACGCCCACCTTTCATTACTTCGAAATGTGCGATTCTGGGTGTATCGTTCTACTCGCCGCTTATACCTGCGAATACGGTTTGCCCATGCATATACTTTCTGCTTCAGGAAGTCGATGCGCTCTGTAACACGGGACATATAGTCTCGGGAGCTGACATCAGTCCCCGAAAACGCCCGTCTCACAAAGCGCATCACTCTTGGGCGAGTGTTGCCCTCCCTGAAGCAGATTAGTTTGCCTATGAGTGCTCTGGCCCCACCAATACGACGTTCGATTCTGCACTGCCAAGCCGGCACGGCTGGCTTCGGTCGTATAGCTCGGTCATTAGGAAATTTGACGTGAGCTACACGACATGCCGCTACAGCCGCGCAGTACAGCATCGAGTGTGTATCGGTGAGGTCTTCGCAGTCATCTAAATAATTTGACAACTGCAAATCCAGAGCAGCCACCAGCGCCCTATTCTTGTTATGCATGGGCAAACGAGGTAAACGTGGCCTAAGTTCGAGCGGCATGCTGCGATACCCGAATAGCACACTCCAAAGCACTCCTCAATTCATCATTGCAGTGGGTACTTACGTTTGTAACCATGTCATTACACTCCTCGTCAGCGTGGCTGGGAGCATAGTTGGACGGTGGTACCACAACTGGTAACACAGTCTGCGACGGAGGGGCAATAACATGGCTACCCATTTCAGTTCGGAGGCGATCAAGTACAGTATCATCCAACATATGATTATGCAGGATGACCCGCACCTGATCCGACAGTCGTTGGGCCGAAACGTTGACGGCTGGCTCAAGCACCTGGAACAAAGAGAGCATCCGAACACGGTACGCGGTCAGGTTGTTACCTCCCTCTGTAGCCCCATAGTATGAGCGCATGACGTTTTCATTGATGGATTGCGTCCATCGCATGCGCTGCACACTTCCGCCGGGAGCTGGGACCCTATCAGAGGCCGGTGGGCCTCGAGGTCCTAAGCCGCTCGGCGGCCGGCATCCTCCCCGTCGACGCGCAGGTGGTGGTGTCGTCGGCGGCGAGAAGAACTCGTCGCTGGAGCTCGACGCAACTGCCACGGCCGGTGTCACAGCACTCACGGTGGGGCTGGGTTCCGGCGGCGGCGAGGCGGAGCTGAGCGACGAGGCCGGAGGTGGTGGGCGTGCACGGCGAGCTGCTGATCTAGTCAACATCTATTATGTTTTTCCAATTTTTCTGTTTATTTGTCCATGACAGCTGTCATTTCAATATCATGTAGTTTTTTTGTATAAAGGTGATAGTTTTCCATATTAAATTGTATGTGGGTTCTTGCTATAACGGTTATTATTTTTGCTTTTTGTTGTGGGTTTGAAATCACTTGATAAATATTATAAAAACTGAAAAATATTTTGAAAAAATTTTTGACACGTCAGATGTTGTCGGTGTTGCCAGCATTTTTGCAACAATAATAATATTATTATTATTATTTTACATTATTATTAGATACGATTAAAACAATAAATAAGATTTATTTGACAACAATTGATAGTACAGCAAGCAATAAAATACAATTGGAAGATTAATAAATAAAATTACATTACAACACGCAACAGACAAAGTCAATAGTATTAAAATTAAATTACAATTAAAATAAATTTAATTGGAGAAGACAATATCACAATCATATCATGATCATAAATCTAAATCTAATACTTATATCACAGCACATAAAAATTTAAAGACAAATTACAATTAAAATAAATTAAATGGAGGACAAAATATCGTAATCATAATTCCAATATACATTTAACATTAAGTGCGAAGAGCAACAGAGATCACTGAAACCGAGAATAATGCTCGAAAACTAGTTTTTTAAATTTATTCAGGGTGTCAAGGTGAATATCTACGAGATTACTGCAATTGTTGAGCATTCTACACAGGCCCAATGCAGGTTGGTAGATGTCACATGTCTTCGAAGTCTTTGTTTTAGGACATGCCGGTTTTCTCACGATGTTTTCCTTCATCGTTTTGAGAGCAGTGGTGGTGAAATAGATTTAAAAAAGAAAGACACCTGCCGGGTACCTATAAAATGTATTCTTTACATAAAAGTAAGGTAAGCCTTTATTAAGAGGAAGACATAATTTTTTTGCCAAAACAGAACTAGGTGATAGACATATTACGAGGACAAACGATAAGACTACAATGGTTAGTCTTCAAATGGTTACTTTTTTACAGACAAAGTTCGTTGTGAGCAAGTTATATCTTTCAGGTTGTTATATGAACTTTATTTGCTGACATTGTTCATGATAGAAATTAAAAATTCTTTAACCATTTTATTCTTTTAGTGGTATAAGAATTTTCAACTTCTTTGAGAGGCTACAGACTAAGAGGTATCTTTAAAGTCTAGAAGCTCTAAATATACCTCTGAGTCTGTAACTTTGTATCGGAACAAATTTTGCAAGTGGATTTTTGCCTATGTCAGATTAATTTGAAACTTCTGGACATAGGTCTCCCCCAAAATATGTTACCAAAACGATCGGTCCAGTGCCTATGATGTCCATCGGAGTCCCGCGTCCCTCACCAGATTATCGGTCCACTTTGATACACCATACTCGTACATAATTTTGATGATATCATCAGAGGCAGCACCTTTTAATCATAAGCACTTTAACTTTCAAGTATGTTTCTAATTCGTCACACTTCTAACCACTTAGGTATTTAAACAAATACTTATAATTAGTTTATCTGTAAGAAAAGTCAACAGCAAACCTTGAAAACCTCACGTCGCACGCGTGTCCGTATTACGGAGTATCGGCTAGGTTTGGGTAAGTCCTTGTTGCCAATTTATTTTATTTTACGAGAGCAACTTGCGATAAGTGGTGCGGCACGTGATCTGACTGATCTAGGTTAGCGGACCTCATCGACCGGTGACGTGCGACTTCATATTCTTAGAACGAGTTATATGAGGTTTAGAGGTTGAAATGGAACGGTGGTAACCTGCGAAGGGGGATGCAAAAAAAATCTCTGAAATGGACAGAAACTGCCAATAGTCCTTAATTCTATTTAGAATAAAATATGTATAATGAAATAATGCTAAGTTTGTTTAACTAGGGTAAAATATACCTAACGATCATTAAAATATTTAAGAAGATATTCGCCACATATTTTTATGGAGGTCGTGTTTATTTGACATGAGTAAGTGACATTCAGCTAAAGAAGAATCGACAAATAATCCTTAAAGAACTATTTTATTGAATTAGTGAAAAGTTATCACTAATTTAGTATAATTAGACCTATATGTACCTTAAATCTAATTAAAATAATATATGCATGTCAATATTAATATTTAAATTAATTATTTTTAAAATAGAAAACGTATCGTAGGCTGTATGAATCATATTTCCTTTGCTTTACTGATAGTTTGACATTACTGCATTTCTTGCTGACAAATTTAATGATAATAACAATCTTAGTAGATGTATTGTGTTAATATTTTGCATGCCGTAAGGCAAAATGTATCGGGACTATCCTTAAAATTACCATCTTATCTGTTTACCTACGTTATTGGCCAAATAAAATGATTTACGATTTATGACTTGTTTTTTATTGTTTACTTGTCATGGTTTTGCGCTATATGGCGGATATCAAAATAAATATTCTAGTGATCATAAAATATTTACCCTACCTCTTAGGATCCGCGGACAACCCGGGTTGTCAAATTGAAAGCACGACGACACCCTGGGTTGTCAGCCGATTCACGCTTTCTTTTTTTTCACTGATTCACGTTATATTTTTTTTCAAAATCACAGGTGAGTTTCGGATCCTACAAACTTAAGAATTATTTCATTATACATATTTTATTGTAAATAGAATTAAGGACTGTTAGTAGTTTCTGTCCATTTCAGGCATTTTTTTGTATGGTATTTAATGTTGAGATGGATTTTTAAAGTAACGAGACTGGATAAAGTGAGAAATGAGTACATTAGAGGTAGTTTAAAAGTGGCGCCAGTTACCGAAAAGTTGAAAGGGAACCGCTTATCTTGGTATGGTCATGTGAAGAGGAGGGATGAAACACATGCAACTAAAAGAGTTATGAATATAAATGTGGATGGATGGAGAGGGAGAGGGAGGCCAAAGAAAGTGTTGATGGATTGTGTGAGGAGTGATATGAAAGAAAAGGGAGTTACCTGCTGGAGCGTATTTACAGGAGCCTTAAACATGCGCGGGACGTCCAGCGTGCACAAGAAAGGCTTCCCGATCAAGTGCCCCGCGCCGGTTGCAAATTTAAGCTTAATATCTACTAAACTACTAAAGCTACACACAAAAAAAAATACGTGTGTATAGCTGAAACTATAGAGAACCGACATATGTGAAAATTAAAGTACGATAACGTGTTCTAAGTACTTTAAAAGAAATGTAAACATTAACGTAACCGTTAGCGGTCGACGTTAAAATTTGTTTGACCTAAGTATTTACCAATAATTTTTTAGTTTGTGTCTTTAAAACCTACATGTCACTAAACTAGACTATATAACCTTTTTTTTGATACCCCTGAGTCACTACGTGAAATGTTCTAAGTACCACATTAGACCCAAACAATCACCCCATCCCCACAGAATTTTAGCGCCGACGGTGGGTCAAGGTTACGCCAAGATGGAATATTTACCTATTTTCTCGTTGTATTTTACTGTTCTATCTGTTTGCAAATACTAATTATTAACTAATTATCGTAAAAACAATGATTTTTCACAATATTACAAGGGAAATCCTACTTAAAAACAATAGCAAACACATTATTTACTTACGTAAACATTCCGGTCATTTCGATGTTTCGTATTTCAATATTATCATTTTCAACACACATTGAACCTCTGACATGTTTAGTTATTCGTAAACCTTGATTCTTTGAGGATTTTTTAGATATTAAACACAATTACACTCAATTTTAAGAAAATTATAGTGATAGCGTGACGGCTGACAGGACAGAATGGAAGAAAAAAACGTGTTGCGCCGACCCCAAGTAACATGGGATAAGGGCAGGAAGATGATGATGATTGGCATTCCCCTTTAAGAATAATTTTCATCATGGTTAAGATTTGATTTATTTTTGTTGAAATAATCATATCATAATTCCTAATCTCTACATAGTATAAAATCAAAGTAGTTTTACGCGTCTGTCTGTGTCTCCGCTTACTCTTCATAAACCATGCAACGGATTTTAATCATCATCATCTTCCTGCCCTTATACCATGTTAATTGGAGTCGGTGCAACACGTTGTTTTCTTCCGTTCTGTCCTGTCAGCCGTCTCAATCCATATTTATATTCATAACTCTTTTAGTTACAACGCAACAGATTTTAATACGGGTTCACAAATACATGTTTTATATCGAACACCGTATAATACCGATCATATACTGATCGGTATTATAAATCAATACCTGAAAATTGACCACAACCACGCAATTAGCACAGGTCATTCAAAACTGCAAACTTAGTTAGGCCCCGCGACTCACTGGTGAGTCGGACAAAAAAAAAAAAAAATATTAAAGAGAGAAAAAAAATCGGCTGTCAACCCGGGTTGTCGTCGGGGTTCAATTTGACAACCCGGATTTGGCCGCGGGGGTTGAAGGGTAACTTTTAATCTCTCCGAACAACATTCAAAAATGGAGCTCAGTGCAATTTTGGCTATTTTTTTAATAATTACTGGCTATCAGCGATTTGGATGACATTTGAAACACAGGTAGGCCTTGACCTGGACACACTGTACTTTTTTTTTTTTTTTAGGGGGTGTGGGAAATTATCCAGACTTCTCCCGATCTGGGTGGAACGGGAGGACGTGTCAGACTCTTACTGACTAAAACCCACCCCTGTTCCTTCCCTGCCTGAGTGCCCAGGGGTGCGGTAACTCATTTTCAGAATTTATCCGCTACCCCTAAGCATGCAGGAACCGGCCACGATGGGCCCCGTCAGTGGTGGCTGACAACATCTCTTTAAGGCGCGCGTGGAACACTACGCGCCGTCGACACACTATGCTAAGGAATTAAGATTTTCTTTTTCAATTTTTCCGCTTTTCCGAAACAAATCGAATAATAAAAAAATCGTGAAAAGGTAACTTTACTATTTTCAGCGTACTTTATGGAATTTTCTCATGAAACCCAAAAAATTGTGAATTCACCAAAATTATTCCAGTCACAAGTTATCTGGGGATGGAACAAACGACCTAGGCGTGTATTTATGTTTCACCTTCCTAGATCGAAATCGAAATGTGCCTGTAATTTCACAAATCATTTCTAACGCAGGAATAAAACACTTATCTTGTCAAGTTTTATTTAGCTTTTGGTAGTAGATAACATTTGTTTTTATTCGAGCTCAAAGTGTGTTTGCTCTCGGAGGTACCTATATATATATAAAATTTTCTGTAACATCAACTTTCGATGTGACAAAAATAATTTATCGAGCAAATAATAAAAAATGTTTTTCTTATTCGTTGAGTGCAGACTGTAGATGTTTATTTTTATCACTTTATTGATTTGCAGACCAGGGTCAAGATTACCTTTAAACTAACTAATTAAAACTATTTTTTTAGGGTTCCGTAGTTCTAACGAGGACAAGGAACCCTCATAGTTTCCGTCTGTCCGTCTGTCCGTCCGAGGCATAGCTCAGAGACCGTCAGTACTTGAAAACTACAATAAATTTTGTGTGGTTATATTCATCATGCCAAAAAACCGAAACAATATAATTATAAATAAGTTTTTTTTCTGGCCTTTCCTACTTATTTATTTATTTACACCTTATGCAACAAAAGTACAAAGGCGAACTAGGCATTTTCTACCAGTCAACCAAGGGTGGTGGAGAGATAATACGAAAGGTGCAAAAAAAAAGCAAACAAAGTAATATAAGTAATAAATAAATAATATACTAATAAACATAAACCAACCTATAAATACAGGGCTAGCCCATAGATATTCCGGAAGCTATACGCGGGGATCGTGCGGTCCATGGCCTTTTACGGGGCACCGGTGTGGGCGCGTTCTCTGAGGCATCGACCAACTCGCCGACTGAACGCGTCCCAAAGGGTCATGGCGATCCGATTGATCCGAGGATACCGTACGATCTCCTGCGAGGCGGCGAGCCTCCTTGCTGGATTGTCGCCATGGGATCTGGAGGCAAAAATCCTCGCGAACGTCTATGAGGAGCGCGAGGAGGCGAAACGCCGGGGTGAAACTCCGCTGCCGCGAAAACTCGCGGCTCGGCGGACAGAGCTCCGGCAAGATCTCATGGCGACATGGAGTCAGCGATTGTCGCAACCCAGCGCTGGGCACGCCACCATTGCGGCGGTAGTGCCCCTCTTTGAGGAGTGGCTGGAGAGGCGCCACGGCGTCCTCACCTTCCGCCTGACGCAGGTCCTCACCGGACACGGAAGTTTCGGGAGGTTCCTGTGTAGGATAAGGCGGGGGAAACGCCTGGATGTCCCCACTGCGCGGATCGTCCCGAGGACACGGTGGAGCATACGGTGGAGGTCTGCCCCAAGCGGGTGTAGCCCCGCCGTGTCCTCGTGGATGTGATAGGCGGCAGCGACCTCTCGCGACCTGCCCTGGTTCAGGCCATGGTACGGAGCGAGAGGGAATGGGAAGCCATCTCCTCCTTCAGCGAAGCAGTAATACTCGCGAAGGCGGAGGCGGGTCACGTGAGCAGCCGCCTCAGGAGACGCCTGGGACTTCCGGCGCCGCGAGACGATCTCCGGCCACCGTAGAGCCGGGCCTGCGAACGGCGAGTAATGGGTAGCTCGTCGTCCGATCAGCACCAGGCCCGAGAGTCGACGGCGCGTAGCGGTCCACGCGCGCCTCAGAGAGTTGTCAGCAAGAAAGACGGGGGCCGTCATGGCCGATGCCTGCCCGGGGGTTGAGGATAAATTTGAAACAGAGTTACCTCACCCCTGGGCACTCAAGGCAGGAAGGAACAGGGGTGGGTTTTAGTCAGTAAGAGTCTGACACGCCCTCCCGCTCCACCCAGAGCGGGAGAAGTCATTGGATGATTTCCCACCCCACAAAAAAAAAAACCCCATACTTATTAACAACTAACTGTAAGAAAAAATATTAACACCCAAAAAAATAGTTGGACTTTCCATACAAAGTTATCATCAGCTGATCAATATTTGTATGGGAGCAAAAAAAAAATTTTGAGAATTTCGTCAGGTTTTCTTGAAGAAAGTTGTTCATATTGATGGGGAGATGCAGGTCTTAAAATATGTCCACACCTTCCGTTACACCCTCTACATATTTTTTTTTTTTAAAAGTAATAGAAAATTGGTGGAAATGGTTTTTGAGACGACTCTACTCCTTGTGTAGAAAATAATTCCGCAACTTCCGCTTAAATGCATACTGACTGGTGGCTGTCCTGATATTGAGAGGAAGCACTTTCCACAGCACGATGGAATGCAGGAATAATGAAAAAAAACAGAATTCTTAATTCTTTATTGTACACCACATCTTAACATAAAATACAGTCATTACACAGTTTTCTCCCAGCAAACCAGACACAAGTAAGCAGAACACACACACACAGAACACGCACAACGCGCGGACAGAAGTATGAGAGAAAGAAAAAAAGAGAAATTGAGCTGAAGGTCAGACACCCAGTAAAAGCTAGCTGCTGGTTTGAAAAATCAGTACCTATTATATAACGAACTTTGAAGGAATATCACAGCTAAATTAGCTCTGTTAGTGTTAAGTAATAGTAACCCGACTTATTTACCTACTCGGAAAACTTCGTACAAAATACAAAATTCTTAGAAAAAAATTGTTATGTGAAGTGATTACTTATTTAATATTTGAAACATGTAAATATTTACTACCAACGTGTAAAATGTTCGTTTCTTTTTTTCCTATTTATCTTAAATGTGTGTTTGGTGTCTATAAAACCTTGAACTCAATTAATATGTTCATAGTAATAAACATAAAACCCCCGATGTTAAAACGGGTGACTACGGAACCCTACACTGCGAGTGGCCCGACACGCACTTGGCCGGTTTTTCTAAGAGGTTTCGGTCTTTCAGAGAAAAAAAACTACGTCTTATTATTTTATTTTAAGGTTTTGGGATGTACCGGTTTCCTCGCGTTTTCTTTCTTTTAGTTATATAATGCATACAAGACAATGTTTCCATAACATTAAAAATGTTACTACACCAAGACACTGCATTTACCAAGTTCAGATACTTCAGTCACGAACGCCTTACTGAAATCACTAAATGTGATAAGTTTTATGGATACGACTTACAAGTTAATAGTTTTATAGCAACTATAAAAGAGAATATTGTGGGTTACTGAATGAAAAGTAAATTGTTACGCGACGACGCACACATCCACGCTGTATGCTTTGATTTTAAATGACTTTACCATTTTCAAAGCATTTGTTAAATTGTAAAGATAACAAAATCTATTGTGTTTTATTTTTAGTACTCAATAATGTTCATTTCGTCTGTTTTCTCTAATATTATGCTCAACATTAACATTATTTTAATAGTTCTGTTGTCATCATAGTATTATCTAGCGCTCTCTCTCTTTTGTATTAAGTACCTAGTTAATGAACGACGATGTTTTATTGAAATTCGTTCTAACTGATCCCAATGAGCAGGTAACTAAAGGACACCATAACCACTATGTGGAATCCTGATATAGTCAAAAGATCTGATTTTATGCTTTTTACTTTCATCATTATCTTGCCCTTATCCCAATTTATTTGGAGTCGGCGCAACATATCTTTTGCTTCCATGTTTCTCTATTAGTCGTCATCTCTGTAGTCACCCCTTTTTACTCATATCCTCTTTCACACAGTCCATTCATAGATTCTTTGGCCTTCCCTTACTTAGGAGTAAGGGAGCCATCCACATCCATACACAAGACTTTCCTCGCGACATTTTCTTCATTCTTCCGCATCACAAACGCCACGACAACCGATTTTCACACAACTTTTCAGTCAGCGGTGTCACTTTCAGACTTATTTATATGCTTTTTACTTTATCAGGCTTAATTCAGTTTCAGTGTAACTCTCGACTAACTTCGGCTCGATGTCTCCACCCATTAACGGCCGAACTAAAAATTCGGCGTTCACACAAACGGCCCGACGCACCTACCTTCCTAATTTGAAATTCTTATTGGCTCTCACATTTGTGAATTAGATTGTGTTCGCAGATTAGTAATTCGAAGAATAACGCTGACATTTTTTTTGGAGAGACTTTTTTTTATTGGAAGATAAGCGCTTTGGGTTCGCAATACTATGTATTAAGTTGTAATGTAGACCTTTGCTAAAAATGCTTCTCTAATGTCTAATTTATTCGGAGTTTGTGTTAGCTTTGAAATAAAAAACAAAAATACGCTATGGTATAATACATATTCTGTTAAAATTTTTCATGCAGCCAATTAGAATTCTCAAACTCAAAGCATATACTTCGAAGTCTGTCAGTCAAGTCGTACTTGATAACTAAACAATTTAGCTGAAATGAAATTCTCTGAACCTTTTTTCACGTAGCGTGGTCAACACCAATCTGCCCTTGCTAGTAATTGAGTCAGGCAATGATCCTATCGGGGAGGCTATCCAAGGCAACAAAGGCTGGCAGACAAACCGCGAGGCTCGCCGCGCAGGGGCGCCACCCCGGATTTACCCTCCCCGGGTCCTCAGGCGGAGAGCCGGACGCCACTGGCGGCTCCAACTCGGAGCAAACGGCTGGTGTTGGTCTTAGTCTTGCAGAGATCGTGAAGGCCGCCATAAAGCTGGTTCTCAACAAGAAGCTGGCAGCCTCACAAAGCAGGGCTATAGCCGCGAATACGACCCAGATCGTGACGACAGCGGAGAAAAGCTTCCGCGGGCCTCCGCCGGCAATGGACAGCGAGACGTTCAAATTGCGGGCGGAGGTCGCCCGCTTGACGGCTGCCAACGGAGCTTCTCATTAAGGATAGTGAGAAGCTCCGGGTAGACCTGGTGGCGCGGTGGCGCTCTGAGGAGCCGCCCCCTAAGAGGAGCCACGAGAGGACCCCTGAGAGGAGCCGCGGTAGGAGCGCCAGCATGGGCAAAGCCAGCCCCTGCCAGCGGAAAACCAGATTCTCAACCTGGTGAGACAGGAGCTGGCTGGCATCCGGAGTCGGTTCTCCGCTCTGGAAGCCATTGTGCTGCGCTCCCCGCTGGCGGCGAGCCGGCTGGCCTCATTTGCCGCCGCCGCAGCCGTTGCGCCCAAGCCGGGCTCGGTGGGACAGACCAACCGCGATTCTTTGCTGAGACACGCGGGGACGGCCCCTTCGAAGACGTCGAAGGCGCCGCCCAAGACAGGTGCAGTGGCAGCACGGGTAACGAAGGCCCCGAAGGCCCCAGCCCAAGCGGCGAGTCGGCCACCACAGCCTGCCCCGACTCCTGAATCTCCCACGGCCGACGTCGATTGGAGAGTGGCCGGGGAGAAGTGGAAGGCGGGGAAGGCTGCAAGGGCGGCCAAACGGAGAGAGAGGCGGAAGAGGCAAAAGGATCAAGCCGCCGCGGCTAGGCTCCACGCCCCGAAGTCCGCAGCTGTAGTAATTACACTACAGCCGGAGGCGATTAAGAGGGGCGTGACTTAACGCGCCGTGCTCGCCAAAACAAAGGGGGCGGTGAGCCGTGGGGTGTAACGACGGCCTCCGGGTGAAAGTCACCAAGACCGTAGCCCGGATGCTAGAGGTACCCGGCGCCTCCAGCGGCCCAGCTGCTGACGCCCTGGCCGGAAGGATCAGGGCGTTACTGCTGGACGAGGCTCGAGTGTCCAGGCTCACCAAATGCACTGACATCTGCATTATGGGCCTGGACGACTCCGTGATGGAGGGTGAGGTAGTGGCCGCTGTTGCCAGGACTGAAGGGTGCCCTGCCGAGCAGGTGAGGGTGGGCACCATTCGTCCTGACCTCGCGGGCTGCAAACCATTACAGTGAGCTGCCCCGTGTCAGCGGCCAGAACCATCACCACGGAGGGCCGAAGACTTTTGGTGGACTGGGTTTCAGCGCAGGTTAAGCTGCTGGAACCCAGGCCTCTGAGGTGTTTCCGCTGCCATGTGGGCGACCATGTGGCGGCTGGGTGCACCTCGGAAGTGGACCGCAGTGACCACTGCTTCCGCTGTGGTCAGCCCGGGCACAAAGCCGGCTCGTGCAACGTCGCGCCGCACTGCATCGCATGTGCGGCAGCAGGCAAGCCGGCTGATCACCGGGCTGGGAGCAGGTCATGCGCTCCACGCGCCAAGGTCAGGGGAACGGCGAAGCCCTCCACCACTGCCGTCACCGCCGCAGCAGCCGCCGCCACCGCATCCACCGCTGCCCCCACAGCTGTCGTCGCCGCCGCAACCACCACGGCGGCGGTACCCTCACAGGGGGCTCGGTAGAAGGCTGTAATGGAATAATAATAATATTCCCCAACTATCACACAACGCCATCTAGTCCCAAGCTAAGCAGAGCTTGTGTTATGGGTACTAGACAACTGATAAACATACTTATATATTTCTAAATACATACATATTATAGATAAATTACACCCAGACACAGAACAAATGATCGTGCTCATCACACAAACATTTGTCCTGGGTGGGAATCGAACCCACGACCTCCGGCATAGCAGTCAGGGTCACTAACCACTAGACCAACAGGCCAATAACGGCCCCATTACGCCACCTCCAGGCGAATATCAACCACTGCGTCACTGCTCAGGACCTGTTGTTCAAGAGCGCGACGCAGTGGTCGATTAACATTGCCGTGGTCACTGAGCCGTATTTTGTCCCACACAGGGATGACTGGGTGGAGGACCTGAACGGCTCAGTGACCCTTATCTCAAGGCCCGCCGCCGGTACCCCGTCCCTCGAGGACATCAAGAGGGGACAAGGTTGCGTGGCAGCACGGTTTGGGGATATAGCCGTGGTGAGGGTTTATTTCTCCCCAAACCGAACTCTCGCCGAGTTCCACAACTCCCTCGCGGAGTTGAGAGACGTCGTCGTCGGGTACCGTTCCCTCCCACAGTGCTCGTCCTCGGTGACTTCAATGGCAAGAACTTGGCTTGGGGTTCCCGGTGCACGGACGCACGGGGCAAGATGGTGGAGGACTGGGCTCTGGAGACAGGCCTGGTCGTCCAAAACCGGGGTTCTGTCCCCACGTGTATGCGGATGCGGGGTGAATCGGTGGTGGACATCACGTTCGCCAGCTCCGCTCTGTCACCGCGTGTCGTCAACTGGCGCGTCATGGAGGGGGTCGAGACGTATTCCGATCACCTGTATATCCGGTTTGACGTCTCCGCCCAGACCTCGACCATGCCGGTTTTTTTTTTTGGTACGACGGAACCCAGGTTGTCCGCGTTGGTCACTGAAGCAGCTGGACCAGGGGCTACTTCTGGAAGCCTCGATCGTGCAGGCCTGGGTGTCATCACCGGACAGGCCTGCTGACATTAAAGAGGAGGCAGAGTGGTTCCAGGAGGCCATGTCCGAGATCTGTGACGTGGCAATGCCCAGGGTCCAGCCTTGTGCTCGGCGGCAGGTGTACTGGTGTTCGCTGGAGGTTACTAGGTAGGCGCGACGCCGGTACACCAAGCACCGCAGGCTACGTAACCTTCCGCCAGATATGAAAACCATCGAGGCGGAGCTGTACGAGGGGTACAGAGCGGCGAGGACCGCCCTCCGAGCTGAAATCAGGCGGGCCAAGAAATTGGCCCACGAGGAGTCGCTGGGGACTCTGAACAGAGATCCGTGGGGGCGCCCATATAAAGTGGTGCGGGATAAACCCCGCCCATGGGCACCCCCGCTGACGCAGAGTCTCCGGCCTTAGCTCGTGGAGGGCATGGTGAGCGCTCTGTTCCCTTCGCGAGGGGAACTAACTCCCCCGCCTATGGCTCCGCCTCCTGCGGTGCCTGACGCGGACCAACCTAACGACGACGATGCTCCCGAGGTGACCGAGGTAGGGCTGAGAGCGGCGGTGCGTAGGCTAAATGACAAAAGCACCGCTCCAGGACCATATGGCTTTCATGGGAAAGTCTGGGTCCTGGCCTTGGAGGAGGCTTTTGGGCCTCGACGGAGAGGGCTCCTAAGCGCATGCACGGAGAGGGGCCAGTTTCCGCTTCGTTGGAAGATTGGGAAGCCGGTGCTGATCAAGAAGCCGGGGCGCCCCGCGGACCCTCTGTCCGATTACCGGCCCATTGTGCTGCTCGACGAGGTGGGCAAGCTCTTCGAAAGAGTAATTGCAGACCGCCTCGTCGGGCAGCTGGTGCTGGTGGGGCCGGATCTGGCGGAGAGCCAGTACAGCTTCCGCAGGGGGCGCTCCACGGTGGACGCCATCATGCGCGTACGAGCCCTCACGACGGGGGATGCAGTGGCCCGAGGTAGGGTCGTCTTGGCGGTGTCTCTGAACATCGCTAATGCCTTCAACACACTGCCCTGGAGTTGCATAGTGGAGGCACTCCGGTATCACCGTGTGCCGCCCTGCCTCCGTCGCGTAGTCGAGGCTTACCTGACGGACAGGTTCGTCATCTACCCCGGTCACCAGGGAGAATGGAACCGGCGAGAGATGTCGTGCGGTGTTCCACAGGGATCGGTCCTGGGGCCGTCTCTGTGGAACATCGGGTGCGACATGGTACTGCGCGCCGACCTCCCTAGCGGCCTCAGCGTAGTTTGTTACGCTGATGACACGCTGGTCCTGGCGCATAGGAGGTCGTACAAGGAGGCGGCCGACATAATGTCACGCGGGGCTGCGACAGTCGTTGAGAGGATTCGGCAACTGGGACTCGAGGTGGCATTGCCCAAGTCCGAGGCCATGTGTTTTCATGGTCCTCGGAACGCGCCACCGTCGGGTTCCCAGATAATGGTAGGCGGGTTTCACATCGGCGTCGAGGGGATGATGAGGTACCTGGGTTTCGTCCTCAACAGTCAGTGGAACTTCGTCGAGCACTTCCGACATTTGGCTCCTATACTGGAGCGGGCCAGTGCTGCTTTGAAGCGACTCCTGCCCAATTTGGGTGGTCCAAACGCCTCTATCGACTCCTCGATCGTGTGGTCAATGGCCCTTTACGGGGCACCCGTGTTGGCGCGTTCTTTGAGGCGGCGACCAGCTCGCCGGTTGAACGCGTCCCAAAGGGTCATGGTCATTCGGCTCATCCGAGGATACCGCACGGTTTCCTGTGAGGCGGCAAGCCTCCTTGCCGAACTGTCACCATGGGATCTGGAGGCCAAGGTCCTTGCGCTGCTCTGGGAGTGGCGCGAGGAGGCCAAAGACCGGGGCGAAACTCTGCTGCCGCGATACCTCGCGGCTTGACAGACGGAGCTCCGGCAGGATCTCATGGCAACATGGAGGCAGCGACTGTCGCAACCCAGCGCTGGGTACGCCACCATTGCGGCGTCATCACCTTCCGCCTGACGCAGGTTCTTACCGGACACGATTGTTTCGGGAGGTTCCTGCATCAGATTAGGAGGGAGGAAACGCCCGGTGACCGGACACGGTAGAGCATACAGTAGAGGTCTGCCCCGCTTGGGTGGAGCACCGCCGTGTCCTCGTGGATGCGATAGGTGGCGGCGACCTGTCGCGCCCCACCCTGGTTCAGGCCATTTTTTTTATTAGTGATCAAAATATTTATAACAAAGTAGTGCACACATTTTGTCAAGTTTCACTAATAAATAGTAGGTACTTAAAAAAACTTCCTTACAAGAAATAAAACCGACTTCTAAAAATTTCAAAATAACTTTATTTTCGGAAGTCAATGTTTATATTTTGTTTCTTAGTTATTTGACACCGATTGCCGAAAATAAAGTTATTTTTCAATTTTTAGAAGTTGGTTGTTTTTTTTTGTAATTTTTTTTTATATTTCTCTTTTTAGTTGTTGTACCACAGAAGTAAAACTAAATATTAAAGTCATGCCCGAATGGATAAACCACAAAAAAAGGAAAATCAAAAATTACAGACGAATTGAGAACCTCCTTCTTTTTGAAGTCGGTTAAAACTTGGAATTTAAAAAAATTGGAGACAACCAAAACGTCATCTGTGTATATATATTTTTTGTTGTTGATTTATTCAGGAAGTGCTGAATCAATTTCGAGAAAATTGATATGGGACCACCTCCGAAGTGTGACCTACCAAATAAAAAATAATCATCAAAATCTAATCACAAATGGCGGAGATATCGCATAACAAACATACAAAAAAAAAACATACAGACGAGTTGAGTGCACGCGCATATAGAAACATAATTATCTGCCTCATTCTATAAATAATCTCATTGCGTTAAAGTGGATGATAGATAAAAATTCTACTTTGTCATTCAAAACCCCTTGCAATGTCCTAGACAACATTACTTTCAGGCCTAATGAAGTGTCTGGAATAGTCAGTCTTTTGGAGGAGGTGTAGGGTGGCGGTGGCGGGCGCGACAAAGCGATTGATCACGTGCTCTTACCTACCCTCAGCTCAGAGTGCTCAGTTGAACAATTAGAAATCGCTCGGATACGGGATTCTTTAAAATTCATCATGAATTAAATTTTGCATAGATATTCAGAGGAGTGTTAGTAGGGGTCTTGGGTTTTTTCAAATTTTAAAACCGACTTCTAAAAAAGGAGTAAGTTCTATGTTTGGCTGTAATTATATTTTTTATGGATGTTTACCGATTTCTCTGTGAATTATGGATAGATTTTCAAAATATTTTTTTTTTATTCGATAGATTAAAGATACTCCTTTTTTTCCTTCCGCTCCTCCCTAGAGCGGAAGAAGTCATAGGACGATTTCCCACCCCCCAAAAAAAAAAAAAAAAGCTCAAGTTATCTCTAAAGATGGAGCTGGACACGCATTGATCTTAGCAGTATTGAACTTGACCAGATTGTCATCGCGCCATCCTGAGACAACCTGTAAACACAACAAGTTCAAGTGCCCAACCATAGCCTCTCGGAGAAACCGGATCTAAGACCCACCATCTCGTACATCGGACACGTATCTCTCGGCAATAGTGCTGTCGTCTGCATACCCAAAGTTACCGGATTTTAGGAGATCGTTAATATGCAGCAAAAACAATGTTGCCGAAAGCACTGACCCCTGAGGATCACCGGCATTAATAGCCAGTAGTCCAGACGATCAGCCATCTATGACCACTCGAATAGACCAATCCCTCAGTAAATCTGCAATTCAATCACACAATTCGGTGGGTAGATGGAAGGAAGCTGGCTAACAAGGCTATCGTGCCAGGCCCTGTGAAGATTTTCGAGATGTCAAGGAAGACCGCAAGGGTTTACCCGTGTTTCTCGGTGGCCGCACTCCAGAAGTGAATGGCATACCCTAGAATATCCCCATATACGCGAGGATATCGTTAGCTTCTAGGTATACCAAGAGCTTACCATTCAGTATACTGAGATGGGGCTATAATTCGCTGAGTCAGTTCTGACTACCCTTCTTGGGCATGGGTTGCACGTTAGCTTGCTTCCAAGCCATCTGCACATTACCAGTCTCAAACGATAGGCGTAATAGGCGTGTCAAGATCGGAGACAACTCAGGCGCACAGGCGTGTCATACCGACAATTGTACTGAGGACAGTACAATTGTCGGTATTCCGTCGGGGCCACTAGCCTTGTTCACGTCTAGGTTACGCAGTACCCTACGGACATCCTTCTGATTGATGCGAATGTCTGACATAATCGACTCGCATCCACTAAGAGAATTAGGGGCTAACAAAGATAAAACGCATCAAAGTTCAGGAGTGGGCTCATTACGTCACTTTGGTGGTAAAAAAAAACTTGAGAGGTGTCAAGGGACACCCGGATGGAACGAAGTTCCTTTCGGTTAATTAGTGAAGGAATTGTAGTATAATTTTATTTTTTTAAGTTATAATTTTTTTTTTATTATTAACAACGCACACATGCAGGCACGTAAGAAGTTATACTTCATCATTTCATCTCATCTAATCTCATCTCATCTCATCTCATCTCAGCTCAGCTCAGCTCAGCTCAGCTCAGCTCATTTCATCTCAGCTCATCTCAGCTCATCTCAGCTCAGCTCAGCAAAGCTTAGCTCAGCTCAACTCAGCTCAACTTAACTCAGCTCAACTCATCTCAACTCAACTCAGCTCAACTCACAAAAACTATAGCAAAAAGTGTCGTTACAACTTTTGGATCAAAAAGTGTCGTTACAACTTTTGGTCCCAATTTTTTCCGTCTAGCCCCCTTTCGCAACGCAACGCCCGATAAGGAACTTCGTTCCAAAAGTGTCACGCAGTGTGACGTCACGCGAAATTTCGACACACTGTATCGCCCTCATTTTTGGTTTACGTGTCACGTAAAAGAAAAAATACTTGTCCAATATTTTTTGGATATTTAATGACGTAGTATTTAGTTTTTTTTCTGTAAAATACCCTATTGCTATGACAATGATAATTTTACGAAATCTCTGTAGGTAAATTAAAACAAAGAACACGCATCAGTAAATTGATAAGTTCAAATTTAAAAGCGTAAGGTCCCTTGAGGGGTCATATTTCCACAGTGCCCGCAGGCAGTCATTAATTTCCCAAAAGATCGAGTAGCTAATTATAAAGGTTTATTCCTAACTGCCCCGCAAGGGACTCCATTGGAGCAGCCTGTTCATTTTCTTACAATATTTTATTTTTCATTTAATTTACAAATGTAATAAATCGTTCGTCTTAAGTAAACATTTGTTGGTTTGAAGTTGGAACGATTATTTTTGAATATCGTTTTAATTATGTTGTGTAGTTTCTTTAAAATTGGAACTCTTCCTTTTTGATCGGCGATTTGCCATTTTACATGGCACCTACAAGACGTAGTATATAAACTGCTAGTTTGCTCGCGAGGTTTCGCTCCCGTTAGCTAACTTACAAAAAACGATACTTTTCAGGGATAGAAAAGGATCCTACAACATTTAGCGATAGGGTTTTTTAAGGTGCCGTACTCGAAGGGTAAACTATTATTAAGCTTCCACTGTCCGTCCGACCGCCCGTCTGTCCATGTGTCTGTCAGCGGGTTGTATCTCATGATCCGTAATAGGTAGACAGTTGAATAATTTACAGAATGTTTATTTCTTTTAATGCTACAACAACAAATAATAAAAATTCATTAAAAATTAAAGGCGGCTCCTCAACTAGAAACGTGATTTTTTGGATTTTTTTACTCGATCTTAATAATGACAACAAGTATACGCGTATAATCTTATACGATGGTACGGAACCCTTCATGCGTGAGTCCGACTCGCATTTAGCCGGATTTTTCATTCATTAAAAGAATTTTATTGTTACTATTGTAATCGGATTAGTATTCCAGAGATTAGCAATGCGTAACAAAGTAACAATTTTACCTCTGTATAATTCTTAGGTTAAAATCTTAGTGACATCAATATTGACCTATCGTCACAGTGACGCTATTTTTTAACCGACTTCCAAAAAGAGGAGGTTCTCAATTCGTCTGTATGTTTTTTTTTTTTGTATGTATGTTACCCGATTTCTCCGTCAGTTGTGAACCAATTTTCAAAATTCTTTTTTCATTTGAAAGAATATACTCCCGAGGTGGTCCCATATAAATTTTATCGAAATTGCTTCAGCGCTTTTTGAGAAACTGAATAAAAACGGAAAATACGTGTACCTCGATGACGTTTTGGCGTTCTCCAAATGTTTAAATTCCACGTTCCATTATATTGGGGTTTTTAGTTCTAGGGTATAACAACTAAAAAGTGAAAAATAAAAAACTTTTTTACAAAAAAAACAACCGACTTCCAAAAAAAAAATACACTAAAAATTTATAAATAACTTTAATTTCGGAAGTCTGTGTCAAATAACGAAGAAGTAAAAATACAAACACCGACTTCCGAAATTAAAGTTATTTATAAATTTTTAGTGTATTTTTTTTTTGGAAGTCGGTTGTTTTTTTTTGTAAAAAAGTTTTTTATTTTAATTGTCAATATTATACCGATTACAAACTGACCAATACTAATATATATTTATCACCTGGTAGTAGGAGACAAATTGCTAATCTTTTAGCATTTAGCTATTAACTTTTCTATTGATACGTACCTCTAGTAGTAGGTAATACTATCAGGTGCAACAACGGGAAATCCTCATAATGTTGCATGTTGGCGCACCGTCCCCTGCTATAACTTGTTGTAAGCGGCTACGTATACCGCGCACCATGTTCCAACACAAATCTTTGCCTCTCATATGCTCCCAAGTCGATGTCACGACCTCAGCCAAGTTGTGTTTGTTTCGCAATTCCGTTGTGTCCCAAAGTCCCAATTTAAAACCATTTGACCCCATAGATTTTCTATATATATAGGTTAGGGTTCAAATCAGGACTTTTAGATGGCCAATTAAAAACTGTCACAGCTTGTTGAGCAGCTAACCATTCCCGCACAATGCCTGCAGAATGGATCGAGCAGTTATCGTGCATGAAATAAATATGTGACGTTGGATAGGCAATTCGCACAGTCGGCAGCATGACGTCACGCAGAATCTCCAAATACAAACTGCTATTAAACCTACCACCAACTTCCACCAATTCACCAGGTCCCATGGACGACATCCAGCCCCAGTAGCCCAGGGTTATTCTACCGCTGGTTCTACAAGGTAGCAAGCACTTCTCGTTGTAACGTTCTCCTTTCCTCCGCCATAAGATTTTACGTCAATCTTTGTCCAATTTAAATGATTTTTCATCAGTGAAGATCACAACATTTTCTTCCCAATTAAAATTAAAATATTCCTGGGCAAAACGGACCCTTTATGCACGATGAGCAGGTGTCAATGCAATTTTCTGTGCCGGTTTATAATTCTTTATCCCAGCAACGTGTAAATGCCTTCTCACTGTTTCCACTGAAATATTGTGGTTTATTGCGGTTGCACGAATGGGCAAAAATGGATTTTCAACGTGGCTTGAAACAATAGCCCGGTGGCGTTCGAATTCGGGATTATACTTAATGGCTTTTGGTCCTGGACGAATCCGCTGAATATTTCCATTGTCTCCATAACGTCTTAGCCATAGCCTGACCGTATTTCTCTAAAACAAAAATAAACATTTTTGGAACCGTGTATGTAACCTATTTTACCACTATTTTACCATTACATTCACTCCTTACAGTGAATGTAATGGTAAAATAGCCAACTACGCGTTCATTCATCACAATCAATAAAAAAAAAAGTATAAAAAAACACTTACTGCTATATTAAGTCGGCGACCAATCTCTCTAATTCCAACAATCTGCTCATGTAAAAATATTATTTTATGTTTGGTATAGTCGTCAAGTTGCGACATGATGCTATATTACAGCAAATTGCTTAAAAATACTTAACGAGTTAAACGATTTACAAATGCGTGTGCGCAGTCACTGCTATTAGGCGTAGTGTAAATTTTGTTACTTAGATGAACTTATGATCTACGAGTACCTCACGAAGTAAATATGTTTTACTTCGTATTCAACCATTCTTGATAAATATAAATTCTGTGAACTTAAAGTTTTTTAAATTACCCACCCGTTTACAAGATAAGTTATTAGGCGAAAATCATATTGGTCGTTCTTTAATATTTCAAGCAATATTGTAGAAATGAAAACAAATTAAAAAAGAAACTGATGTATAGGTGGACTGTGTTTTCGAACCCACATGCTGTTCGTTGTCAATCCAGCATCAAACCGCTAAGCCACAAGAACTTGTTGGGAATACGCAAAATTAAAGATTGGGTTGTAATTATGTAGTGTGACTTAAAAGCTTTTCAACTTTAATGTTAACGAGATAATGATCAAAATAGCTTAACAAAAACATATATAATGCCGGTGGCTCCGACTTTGTTGGGTGGGTTTACCTTAACGTTACATGTTAAAGATCAAATTTGCGTGTCTGTGTTATTATTGTATTTTTGTTCATCGAGTGCGCGAGCACTTGTCTGATAAGCTCATATACATTAAATAAACCTTAATGTTACATGCAGAGGGTCCAAAGTCGTTTGATTTTAGGGTGGGTCAGGTAATGCTGACAACAGTCCGTACATCAAACTAAGCAAGGTCTGTCCGAAAAAAAACTAGAATTAAGTTTATTTATACAGGATGTAACGGAAAGGTGTGGTCATGTTTTAACATTCGATATGAACAACTTTCTTCAAAAATAATCTGAGGATTTTTTCAAAAAAGTTTTTTACCTCCCATAGAAATATTGATCAGCTGAATACTTTGTATGGAATATTCAATTATTATTTTTTTGGGAATTTTCATTTTTTTCTTAGAGAAAGTTGTTCATATCCATGGGCAGAACTGGTTCTTAAAATATGACCACACCTTTCCGTTACACCCTGTAGAGAACTATGATGTTCAGGTTTTATGTTTAACTGAACATTGGTTTATTCGATTGGAAGAAGAATTTAAGTATAAGCAATATTGTTCCCACAGCTGGGATATACCTATTCGTAGTTCTTCTCTCTGTAAGAGGGAGTGGGTTGTAGGTATTGTAATCCACTACGCAGGCAGTGTTAGTTTTTTTTTTTTATTGACTTGCCTCTGCCAACGGCTTTACCCGCGTGGAATTAGTACTTCCCTCGTTATAAACTTTCAACCCCTTTTTCACCCCCATAAGGGTTGAATTTCGAAAAGCCCTTTCTTAATGGACACCTACTCTTCACAAAGAACACACCCTCCAAATTTCATATCTCTAGGACCAGCGGTTTAGACTGTGCGTTGATTTATCAGTCAGTCAGTCAGGACTTTGAATTTTATGTTTTAAGATACATATAGGACCACCATCAGGATCATTTTAGAAACTTGCATCATTATTTTTATAAAACTCACTAACCATAATATATGCTTAGTCTGTTTAAACACTGATTCGTGGATTCTAAATTCAAGATGACCTAGGTCACATCTATCAAATTCAACTGTATAACTGACTGTTGACACTGACTGTTGACGGACGACATTTCAACAATTTATTTAAAAAAATCTCTGTGTCATAGTGCGGAGTGCTCATGAACAAAAAGACGCGGAATTTAGCCGAGTAACATAAACAATAAAGTAAGAACACACTAGTATCGCCCCCACAGCAAAAAAATGGTTTAAAGCGAAAAAACGGCGTGGCCCGCGTAGGTCATCGTGGCGTTCCTGAGGCCTTTTTTTGGGTCTGGTGTCCGGGACGTGAGAGTGGCGGTGACTGGTAATTATTGACCGATACATAAATACGTGATTGTACTCATGATAACAAACCACTTTTCCAAAGAAATATTTTTTATGTAGGACACACCCTCCTTTCAATGATTAGTCACCACTTTACTACCCAAATCTATCCTTGTTTCTGGTAGAAAATGTTGAAATTGGAACCTGCTAATCAATGCTTAAACTCTGCCATACTTACAAACTGTTCGACGCAAACCTCGTCGACCTAAAACTTATTTCAGAGCAAGCTGGAGTTAGACCTGGAAAGTCAATCAGTTCCGTGAGGTCACTATTGACCATATGTGAACGGTATGCAATGGCCCATGGGCTCAAGTACAATGTTCAGAAGAGCGAGATGCTAGTTTTTAAGGCTGGGACTAAAACCTACCCTGTTCCTCCGATCACACTTAATGGAACAGTCCTACAGCAAGTGTCCAAATTTAAGTACTTGGGTCACTGGGTCAATGAGAAATTAAATGATGATATGGACATGGATAGGGAGCGCAGGGCATTGTCGGTGAGGGGTAATATGCTTTCTCGCAGGTTTGCGCGATGCTCACGTGACGTTAAAGTCACACTTTTCAAAAGCTATTGTCAAACGTTATACACGTGCAACCTGTGGAGTAGTTACACTAAAAAAGCCTTCAATGCTCTGCGCGTCCAGTATAACAACGCTTTCAGGGGTTAGTTGGGGCTCCCATGGCGGTGTAGTGCCTCCAGCATGTTCGCCGACCACAGCACGGACGGCTTCCAAGCGGGGCTTCGCAAAAGAACGGCCTCCCTGTGGTCTCGGTTAAAGGGTAGCACCAACGCGCTTCTGAGCGTAGTGTCGGACAGAGTGGATAGCCAAATCCAGAGGCATTGGTCGCTCATGCATGTCCAAAGTAATAAACACTTTAAATTTTACTAACATAGCTATAAGTATCTACCTACTAACATAATATGGACCTGTATCAATTACTGTGTGCGTGGTCTGAAATAAATATTTTCAAATTCAAATTCAAAGTGTTGCTACGGTCAGGTCCTTAACCTCACACAACATATCGAGGATGGATTTGAAAAAAGAAAGTAACAGGTGGAGTATTTGAAGACTTATCGGCAGCCTACGACTACTATTAAGCGCTTGCTGTGGCAGGTTACCAACTTAACAGAGGACCCAAAGTTTACTCAAATCCTAAGAGAACTCCTCAGTAACTGACGATTCCAAGTGAACATTCTTGATGATAAGAGTAGACGGTGAGTCCAAAAGAATGGTCTGCCTCATGGCAGTGCACTGGCTCCTCTGCGGTTCAATATTTACACCGACGACCAGTCGGTGAGCCCTAACACAACCCGCTTTCTATATACCGACGACCTGGCTTTAACTTACCAAGCCACTGATTTTGAGGAGATTGAGGCCAACCTTTCCACCGCCCTTTTAGATCTCAGCCATTATTACGCTGAAAATGCGCTGAAGCCAAATCCCTCTAAAACACAGTCGTGTGCCTTTCACCTCCAGAATGGACAGGTGGCAACAGGATGGCAGGTTAACATCACGTGGCAGAGTATACAAATCAGTCATAGTTCCCATCCGAAATACCTAAGAATTACTCTGGACAGAGCCCTTACCTATAGAAAGATCTGTGAAAACCTCAAACAGAAGGTGCACTCTAGAAATAACTTGTTACGCCGCCTAACGTCCACCAGATGTGGGGCGTCTCCTCAAGTCCTGCGAACTACTGGAATGGCGCTTTGTTTCTCCGCTGGTGAATATGCAAGTCCAGTATAGAGCCGCTCTACCCACTCTAAATTAGTAGATACAGCTCTAAATGAGACGTGCCGGATCGCCACTGGTTGTCTTAAACCGACTCCTGTAAGAATGCTGTATCCACTAATCGGCATTGCACCCCCAGAAATTCGCAGAACTATAACAAGCCGTATAGAAACGGTGAAACAAGAAAACGACTCACGCCACCCAATGCACGATTACAGATCAGTGCCCCAGAGACTATAAAGCCGCAAAAGTTTTCTAGGATACGTGAGTACATCTGATGGCAACTCCACCTCAAAAAGATGCGATCTCTGGCGAGAGACTTTCAGTCCACCTGATTATTTCATCGAACCATCGGAGAGCCTTCCGCCTGGGCTCGCGCTGTCGTAGCCAACCTGGATAAAATTAAATAGAATTCGTAGTAAACAAAACCTCCACAGGTGGGTTCCCGGATGACTCCGATCTTCGGTGTTTGTGTGGCGCTTTTCCGCAGACCATGGCCCACCTTTAATTTCGCTCCGCATGCTCTGTCACCTGTTCTTGAGAAGACCTTATGGCTGCATCAGCGAATGCAATTCCCGTCACTGAATACTGAGCCAAACCTAATAATTAATTAAATTTGCCATCGACACGCTAAGAAGAAGAAGTGTTTAAACTAATCACATGGTATTTTTTTAATAAATAAGGCCATTGGTAGGGTACACGAATCCTACATATTATTGTTACCATCATTGTAAAATAACACACATTGTTAACATTTTTAGCTAACATAAGAAGGAAAACAGACAGCTTTGTATAGGTATCTAAGAGTACAAATTACGGCATACACTGAAGACAATGAGAGTTAGCATATTACTATGGCATGTAAGCATTTGTCACTGTGACTGACAACCGATTAAGAAACTAGGCTTTTGTCACAAATTGTAACAGGGTATGTCAGTGAATAGGAGCATGATTAAGTCATAGTAACTTTCAAGGAACTGTCAAGGAATCTGAAAAAAAGTAAGAAAAATAATCTTATACCATTAACATTACAATAGTACAAGATGCCAGAGCCGCACAAACAGTATTATTTTTTGATTAAGGTGCAGATATACGTCATATATTGATTTTAAATTAAACATCAAGTCCAACGACTGGCGGTCCATGGCCCTTTACGGAGCACCGGTGTGGGCGTGTTCCCTGAGGAAGCGACCAGCTCGCCGGTTGAACGCGTCCCGAAGGGTCATGGCCATTCGGCTCATCCGCGGATACCGCACGGTCTCCTGTGAGGCGGCGAGCCTCCTTGCCGGACTGTCGCCGTGAGATCTAGAGGCCAGGGTCCTCGCACTGCTCTGGGAGTGGCGCGAGGAGGCCAAACGCCGGGGCGAAACTCTGCTGCCGCGACCCCTCACGGCTCGGCGGACGGAGCTCCGGCAGGATCTCATGGCGACATGGAGACAGCGACTGTCGCAACCCAGCGCTGGGCACGCCACCATTGCGGCGGTAGTGCCCCTCTTTGAGGAGTGGCTGGAGAGGCGTTACGGCGTCCTCACCTTCCGCCTGACGCATGTCCTCACCGGACACGGTTGTTTCGGGAGGTTCCTGCATCAGATCGGGCGGGAGGAAACGCCCGGGTGTTCCCACTGCGCGGATCGCCCAGAGGACACGGTGGAGCATACGGTGGAGGTCTGCCCCGCTTGGGCGGAACACCGCCGTGTCCTCGTGGATGCGGTAGGTGGCGGCGACCTCTCGCGCCCGGCCCTGGTTCAGGCCATGGTATGGAGCGAGAGGGAATGGGAGGCAGTCTCCGCCTTTTGCGAAGCAGTAATGCTCGTGAAGGCGGAGGCGGGACGCGTGAGGGAAGTTCAACGGAGTGGCCCTCGCGGCCCCGGCCGCTACCACCGCAGGAGAGGTACTGGGCGTATTAGACGTAGGACGTCGCGAAACGATTTCCGGCCACCGTAGACCCGGCCCTGCGGACGGCGAGCAGTGGGTAGCTCGCCGTCCGATCAGCACCAGGCCCGTGAGTCAACGGCGCGTAGTGTTCCACGCGCGCCTCAAAGAGATGTAGTCAGCCACCACTGACGGGGCCCATCGTGGCCGGTGCCTGCATGCCTAGGGGTAGCGGATAAATTCTGAAAATGAGTTACCGCACCCCTGGGCACTCAAGCAGGGAAGGAACAGGGGTGGGTTTTAGTCAGTAAGAGTCTGACACGCCCTCCCGCTCCATCCAGAGCGGGAGAAGTCATTGGATGATTTCCCACCCCACAAAAAAAAAAGAAAAAAAAATGTCCAACGACTAACTTCTTTCTTTTAAAAAAATGTATGTTACTCTAGACAATTTTTTTTTGTAATTTGTTATGTCGATATTTGAAATTATATTTTACTATCATAGTGTAATTAATTTGTAAAGATAATATGTATAATGTGGATCAAAAATTGAGAATCACGCAAAAAGTAATAAGCGTATTTTTATTAAACCTTCACCATTTTTAAGATAATTTAATTATTTATCTTTTAGTATAAGTTTTTTAGTAACCTATTGTTTTATCACTACATAGTATAAAACAAAGTCGCTTTCTCTGTCCCTATATCCCTATGTATGCTTAAATCTTTAAAACTACGCAACGGATTTTGATGCGGTTTTTTTTAATAGATAGAGTGATTGAAGAGGAAGGTTTATATGTATAATTTGTACTCGAGCGAAGCTGGGGCGGGTCGCTAGTGTATAATAAATTAATAATGCGTCTAATTTGAGATAGCGCTCCTTGATGGGCGAGTCCTATTACTAGGTTGACGTAAGACGCGTTGCGTGAGCTCAGCCCCCTTAGCCAAATAACTTTTATAATAGCGCTAACGCTAACGCTTCGTGCAAAATTTATGGCAACGACATAACCTGCGGAGAGAACTGTCACGTGACTCACGCCCAGTAATGTTGTTGCCATACATTTTGCACGAAGCGTTAGCGTTAATGTTAACAGAAAAGTATTTTGTCTAAAGGCTCAGAACAGAATACGCAAGCTAACCCTCAAGGCCATTGGCATAGGTACAGCATGTAACAAAAACCCTGTCTGATCCTGAAGGTAATACCCTTCAGGATCAGACAGGGTTTTTGGTATCGTGCTGCGTACACATATACGTTATCATTTAATGGATACGAGATTATTATTTTTCCCCAATGAAAATAATTAATTTATAAAAAAAGTAAAACTTATCAGAGGCAATACTGAGCGCTCGACAAAGTTCACCTACAGTTTTATGTCTAAGTGCCTACAGCGCGGCTAGCGCAGGGCGGTATCGTTTGAAATAAAAATAGGTAAAAATTAAAATATTTCGCACCCGGTGGAGTGTTGTCAACTTATGAAAATTTGCCATATTTAGTGTTAAGGGGAATTCCCAAAAATGCCTGAAATGGACAGAAACTACTAATAGTCCTTAATTCTATTTAGAATAAAATACGCATAATGAAATCATTCTTATGTTTGTTTAACTAGGGTGAAAAAATAACAATCACTAAATAACTTTATATCCGCTTATATTTATATGGAGGTCGTGTTTATTTGACATGAGTTAGTGACATTTAGCCAAAAAGGAATCGTCAAATAATCTTTATCGAACTATTTTATACAACTAGTGCACAGTTATCATTAATTAGTAGTATAATTCGACCTGTAGGTACCATAAATCTAATTCAAATAATATATGTGTGTAACTCAAGTCGCAAACGTAAAACCATAAACAATAAAAAAACAAAAAATGCAGTAATGTCAAACTGTCACTAAAGCAAAGAACGTGTGATTCATACAGCCTAGATACGTTTTCTATTTAAAAAATAATTGATTTGAACTATATTGACAAGCATATATTATTTTAATTAGACTTACGGTACCTTTATGTCGTATAATACTAAATTAAAGATAATTGTGCACCAAATGTATAAAATAGTTCCATTTGGATTATTTGATGATTCCTTTTTGGCTGAATGTCACTTACTCATGTCAAATAAACACGACCTCCGTAAAAATATAAGCGGATATCAAGTTAAATATATTTAGTAATATATTTTATTAGTAGTTTCTGTCCATTCCAGGCATTTTTTTGTATGGCAGATGGGCACTCATTCCCCTTTCGCATGTTTTATAAAAATAAAAAATCTATAACTTTTGGTTTTTAGGAGTTACATTTTTTTATATTTTTTTCTACTACGTATGTAAAACCAGGAATACGCCTTATTGGATCGGACAGGGTTTTTGTTACATGCTGTATAACTGCGCCTTAACAGTATGGGGGGGTTGAATATTGTTAGTTTGTACTTTGAACGTACGCATACCTGCTAGCTTGAGCCGACGGCCAATTTCCAATCAGTAATGCCTGGCGACTCTTATTTATTTATTTATTAAAACTTCATGCAACACAAAAAATGTACAAAGGCGGACTTAATGCCTTAGGCATTTACTACCAGTCAACCAAACGGTGGTGGAAAGATAACATTGCAGGTGCATAAACTGAAAAAAAAAATACTGAGAAGACAATGGTTACGATAGTTTATATTTATAGTTCTCTATCTTATGCTCAATTTACACTGCCGCGGATTGGAATGGAAGCGATTTTTTGCTACGAAATTGTACACAGCATAATGAACTTTATTTCAATTAAGTAACGTACAAACTAAATGCAAGCCAAAAAAGACGTCGCGCGTCTTCCGGGGAATCCTCGCACTTTCTCGAGAATTCTCGTAGCTACTGTCGGTGCCGTCTGTAAAATCCGCGGGAAGTCTCGCGAAGGTAGTGCTAAACTAAACGTCCTTCATGGCGAACGCGAGAATACTCGAGCATTCTCGCGAATTCACGCGCCTTTTCACGCTTCCGTTCCATTCTGTTCCGCGGCAATGTTAATTGAGCCTTACTCTACAAGTCCTCTTCACAATGGTTACGCACCTGGTGGTACCAGTAGTAAGACAGATGTCCATAGGAAGTGGTAACCACTTAACCTCAGGCGAACAGCCTGCTAATTTACCACTCAAACACTCAGACTCTACACGAGTTCCAAGTTTCATTCCAATCCGTTCAACCAATATGCGTGATGTTAACTCACAAGACAATACTTCAAACATGGCAGAATTATCAATATACTATTTTGTAAAATATGATCGTTTTCTGAATAAACAAAACTTCCTAAAATAAAGTAAAAAGAAACAACAAGATCTTTCTTTAAATTATTACACGCATCAATAATTCCAATTGATTCATGCTAAACCGGGCCGCGGCCGTGCCCCGGCCGGGGCACGGACGGGGCACGGACGGGGCACGGCCAGGGCTCGGCCCGGTGGCGACACGGTTTAACATGAACGTGTGCACCGGGCTCGGACGTGCCACGGCCGTGCCCCGGCCGGGAAACAATTGCCGGTCAAACAATTGCACGGTCAAATATCTATAGTATACTTTTTATATGAATTGATCCATGCTCGGCCGTGCCCCGGACGTGCCCCGGCCGTGCCTCGGCCGTGCCCCGGCCGGGGCCCGGTGGCGGCACGGTGACAGCCCGGTGTAGCATGAATGACTAGCTCGGTGGACGTGCCCCGGCCGTGCCCCGGCCGGGGCACGGCCGAGGCTCGGTGGCCGCACGGTGTAGCGTGAATCATCCTTTAATCCTGTTTCTTAAGGAATGTTATGTAAGTAGTGTATACGAATACAAAAAAGACATTTACTTTTATTTATGAAGTGGTTTTTGAGGAAAAATTGTTCGTATTTCTCGAAACATTTTCTCTCTTTAACATTTTCCTTGTTGCTGTGTTGCTGTTTGCGGCTTTTCTTTTATGCCGATCTAAAAACAGTGCATTATAATAAATTACCATAATTATTAATATAATTTACGTCGTAATAATTTTTATTTTCGACAGTCACTAATGTGGTGGTTTTGTTGTGTACTTATGGCAGTTAATTCATTATAACCACAGACCCTTACAGACCTGAGAGTCCATTTAATACAAGTATAAGTATTTTTAAATTGTCTCCTGTCACCTTCATTCCTACATTTCTAATTCTCTTTACCAAAAATATCCATTTTTTTCATTCACAAAACATGTTGTTACAACCAACTTGAAAACCACATCAGTTTTCTAAAGACCATACATCAAAACACTCGCAAAAAACAAGGCCTGAGTTGACTGAAACTCACACAAACCGCGGTGAGTTATCTACGGATCTATTTGAAGACATTCGCGCTTATTGTTTCCTTGACAAAAGGGCGGTGGTGTCAGTGGCAATTGATCACGTAGCTCCCTTCCCTACGTCCGATCCGATAATATTGGGAGCCGTACACATTCGACGGATAAGTCGTGGTTGGTGGTAATATTGGTAATGCTTCAGAAATATTTTGCACCAAAATCACATAATCTAACAAACTAAACAATAAATATATGTGATAGTTTGTATAATTCTTATGTATTTTGAACGAGATATCAGAAATCTATTCAAACACCGTTATTTTAGGAATTTTGTATGACCTGAGAAACTGTAATGTCAGACCTTAATTTGCCTTTCGAGACGACAGCGCGCCATCTACCAAGTACGCCCAGCAAGACGAACTAGAGACGAACAGTGAGTGACGGGGTCAATACTTGGCGGGAGGAACGTGACGAAATGCAAAAGCGGTCTATTTGGACCAAAAGTAGCTACAGAACACCATGTGGTTTTATTTGGTAAGAGTAACAGTCTCGCCACAGAGCGGTGGACAATCGCAAAAAAGGCCTTCAGTTTGCTTTAAATATCTATTTCAACTAAGACTCTCTTTATCTCGAGTCACCGGTAATCACTATCACTGCCAAAAAAAAGTGCAGAAAACAGAGAAACAGAATAACAAAAAGATTTTCCCCAATAAAGGGCCACAAAAGATCCTAACATGGAACGTTACGCTGCATTTTATTACAGCCAGTGTACACGGTCCGTTCGTCCGGACCGTTCCGGCGCGTCAATTATCCGGAGTCGTTGTGACGGCTCGGATCCGGATTGAATTAACGTCGAGAAAAAACGCTCGACCGCGTTATATTAAACCCAGCCAGTTGAGATCAGGCTAACCGATATTAAATGGTGGCTCAGGCTGTTTAATTAAAGATGTGGCTCAAGTTTTGCTTGGTGTGCTGAAAAAATACTGTAAGGATGGTAGTAGGTCTGCTAGCAAAATAATGTGATCGACTATCGTACTTAGACGGGCTAGAAGCGATGGCACGGTGATAATTGTGTTTGAGTTTATTGGTTATCGATATATGTCAGTGCTCTGTGAAATAAACGTAGCATGAGCATCATTACCTTAACAGGTGTAACGAAAAGGTGTGGTCAAATTTTGAAGGCTGTTTCTGCAAATATAAAAAAAGAAAATACACTCAAAATTTAAAAGTAACTTTAATTTTAGAAGTTGGTGTTTGTATTTTATTTCTTCGTTATTTGAAACCGACATCCGAAATTAAATTGAATTTTAGTATATTTTCTTTTTAACCGACGAAAAAAAAAAGAGGAGGTTCTCAATTCGACCGTATATATATATTTTTTTTTTTATGTATTCAGTCCTCACTCCGTCATTTATGAACTGATCTTGATGATTATTTTTTTTTTAGATATACCTCAAAAATGGTCTTATGTCAAGGAAATCAGGATCTTGTAATGGAATCTTGGTAAAATTGAGAGAAAACCTCGAAAATTGTGGGCACGTTTAGCGTTTCTGTACGTATGTTCGGCCCTCACTCCGTTGTTTATGAACCGATTTTGATGATTCTTTTTTGCATAGATAGGGTATACCTCAAGGGTGGTCCAATGTCAAGGACATTAGGATCTGATCATGGAATCCTGCTAAAATTGACAGAAAACCTCAAAAATTGGGCACGAATATTGTTTCTGTTTACTTTTCATAACTTTATCAGGTATTTGCATTTAGGAATCATCACATCATGAAACTGAGCTCATGATGGAAACCATACCTTTCCTGCACAATAGAAGTTAGATATAAAAAACTGGTTTTAGTGACAGATACCACTTAATATACTTTGAAGAGAGCAGTGGTGGCCTAGTGGTATTGGTCGCGACTAACTAGTTGTAGGTCGTGAGTTCAAACCCAGGCAGGCGCTTTACTTTGTGTGAATTATTTCATCACCACTGCCCTCAAAACGGTGAAGGAAAACATCGTGAGGAAACCGGCATGTCCCAGAACCAAAAATTCGAAGACATGTGATATTCACCAATCCGCATCGGGCCCGCGTGGTGGATTACGGCCCACATACTCTCACGAAGAGGAGGCCTGTGCCCCAGCAGTGGGGACGTTAAAAGGCTGAGATGATGATACTTTGAAGAAAAGACGTCTTTGGAATATTGGAAGTAACCTCAACTGGTCAATATCCTAGGAACCTCATGGAAGGATGGTTACATCATCAGCTCAGTGCCAAGAGGAATGATGAAGGATTAGAAATTAGCCTCAGAGTATTAAAAGATGATGCGAGTCACAAAAAATCATAAAATAACTTCTCGGCGCCAAATAATAAAATATAATACATTTAGCCTTCTTCATTTCTACGTACATACAAAATTTAGATATTTAATAATCAGATTGTTGTTTGGCGCCGACTCGAAATAAGTTTATTTAAAAATTTTATATTATATGTAGGTAAATAAGCTCAATACTCAGGACTTAAAAGGTTAATTTATTTTTTGCTTTTTAGTTCTTTTTCGTCGGTTGAATTTTTTGTTAAAAAGTTTTTTTTTGGAAGTCATTTTTAGTTGTTATACCCCAGAACTAAAATTAAATTTTAATGTTACGCCCGAATTGATAACCCCAATAATATGTAACATGGAATTTGAACATACTCATAGTTGAAGAAAACCGAAACGTCATCTATGTATAAATATTGTTTGTTTTTGTTGATTATTTCAAAAAGCGCTGAAACAATTTCAATATAATTTATATGGGACCTCCTCTTGAGTGTACTCATTCGGATAAAAAAAGAATTTTAAAAATCGGTCCACAACTGAGAACACTACTCATAAAAAAAAACACGTACTGTCAAACATAAACTTCTGCCTTTTTACGAAGTCGATTACTAAAAAATAAACAATTTCCTGAAGAAAGTCATAGCCAATAAAAAAATTGTTCCTCCCATACTAATTTTGTACGGAACCCCCAACATTATTTTTGGACGTGACTAGGTATTAGTCTTCCTTGAAGAAAGTTGTTAATGTTATGGACAGAAGCAGTTTTTAAAATATTACCATATCTTTCCGTTACAGACTGAATTAAAAATGATTTGTGAAATCGCAGACACAATTCCACTTCAATCTAAGAGGTTAAATCTTAGACTATGAAATATTATAGACGGAACGTCATTGGACATTAAGGCGCTATTAGCTGCCAATGACTTTGAGTGGTTAGCTTGCGTGTTCTGCGCTGTGCTCACGTAACGCGTCGTATGTCCACCCAGTAATAGGACTCGCCCATCAAGGAGCGCTGTCCTTCTCCTCCTTCTGCGAAGCAGTAATGCTCGCCAAGGAGGAGGCGGAATGGGTGAGGCTACAACGACAGCCTCGCCCTAACGCCCTCAGCAGCAGCCGCCGCAGGAGACGCCAGGGGCTTCCGGCGCCGCGAGACGATCTCCGGCCACCGTAGACCCGGGCCTGCGGACGGCGAGTAATGGGTAGCTCGCCGTCCGATCAGCACCAGGCCCGAGAGTCGACGGCGCGTAGTGTTCCACGCGCGCCTCAAAGAGTTGTCAGCAAACAGGACGGGGCCCGTCATGGTCGATGCGTGCCCGGGGGTTTTTTTTTTTTTTTGAGGATAAATTCGAAAGAGTTACCTCGCCCCTTTTTCATCCGCGTTAGACATAACTTTACAAATTAATTATACTATGTTATAAAAATAATATAATAATTTCAAAAATTCTGAGATCAAATTACGACGGAAATTGTCTAGAGTAACATTTTTTTTTTCAAAGAAATAAGACTAGTCGTTTAGACGTGATGTTCAATTAAAAACCATTAAAAGTCGTATAATTGCGCTTTAAATGAAGCAGGATCGTTAAAATGTGTGAGTAACCTTGACGAACGTATTGATGACGTATCGGTTTCTCATTTTTAACCGAATTCAAAAAAGGAGGAGGTTCACAATTCGACTGTATTTTTTTTTTTGTGTGTTACCTCATAACTTTTTACTAGGTGAATCGAATTTGATGATTTTTTTTTATTTGAAAGCTGGCGCTTTTCATGTGGTTCCATTTAAATTTGGTGAAGATTTGATGAAGATCTTCGGAGCTACACAATGGAACTCTTCAATAAATGTTAGCAAACTTTCCAGAATTGCTGCAATCGCATGTCTGTATATTGTTTTTACCACTTTACAACATTACAATACGCTGATATGCTCTCAAGAGGTATACAGGTTTGTACAGTTCACCCTGATACACCCTAGGTTCACCAACTATGTTCATTTCTTTCCTATTTTTGGGGCTTTTAATTCGGGCATAACCTTACTATTAATTTAGTTTTAGAATGGGTAATAACTAAAAAATGAAAAATAATTTATTTTTACAAAAAAAAAATACAACTGACTTCCATAGATCAATACTAAAAAACGCGTGTACAGATACAAGCCGACTTCTCATTCTGGCACTTCAGATTGCTGGATTTTGAGACTCCGTTAACCTTTCTCTATGCTCTCTGCTCAATTCTAGGTCCTTTTTTGTTTCTAATATATATCAACGACTTGCCTTACCTCATAAAGGATAAACATGATATAGTGCTGTTTGCAGATGACACTTCACTTTTATTTAAACTCAAACGTCAGCAGGTGGTTGTTGATGATGTAAATAATGCTCTTTCAACTGTAGTTAACTGGTGCAATATCAATAATCTCCTCCCTGACGAGAAAAAAACAAAATGCATAAAGTTCACATTACCCAATGTAGTACAAGTGAACACTAGTGTGTCAATAAAGGGTGAGGAGTTAAAACCCGAGTATTCCACAGTGTTCTTAGGTTTAACTTTGGATGCGCAGCTTCAGTGGAGCCCCCATATAGATAAACTGTCCAAAAAACTTAGCTTTGCAGCATACGCCGTAAGGAAAATTCGTGGTTTAACTGATTTAGAGACAGCTCGTTTAGTATACTTTAGTTATTTTCATAGTGTCGTACGGCATTCTGTTGTGGGGAAATGCCGCCGATATTCAGACAATTTTTTGTTTTACAGAAAAGGGCTATTCGTGTAATTTATAAATTAAGTCCCAGACACTCCCTCAGAGACAAATTTCAAGAGATTAATATTATGACTGTTCCCTCTCAATATATTTATGAGAATCTCATGTATGCACATAAAAATATTAATCTGTTTAAAAGATACAGTGATATTCATAGCATAAATACTAGGAACAAACACAAATTTATTGTACCTAAAACCAGGCTCAAGAAAAAAATAGGTGGTTAGTTTAGATGCCAATGTATACGTTTCTATAGTAAACTTCCTAGCCAAATTCAAGAACTAAGCATAAATAAATTTAATTCATTTATTAAACGTAAGCTATGCCAGAAAGCTTTTTGCACAATTAATGACTTTCTTGCGGACAAAAAAGCGTGGGATTGAGCTGCTTCAATGATATACATGAGCCATTGTTTTCATATATGTACTACATAAATATAAACACTGATGAATTTTTTTATATATATTTTTTTTAATATTCGTTTTTGACATGAATACTTGTATAGTATATTATATATATTTTTTTATTATTGACTTTTTATTATTATTTTTTTTTGACTTGAATATTTTGTTAAGTATTATATTTATTTTTATTTTTGATTGACATATTATTATTACTATTTTGTTTGACACGAATATTTACTTTGTAAAGTATTATATTTTTTATTTTTTTGATTACTTAATTATTGTAAATGTGAGGACTTGCAAATGTGGGTTATTAATATTATTTTCTCCTCCTTTTAGTAGTAGGCCAAAGTGCCAAAAACGGCCGTTTCTGACACTTTTGCCTACTACTTTGAATACGAAACATTTTGAGACCTGTTTTAACAACATAAAAATTCTTTATCCTCTTTGTAACAAACGTGAAGTTGGATTTTTTTAATATTTATTTTCTGTGCTATGCTACGATTTTTTATTCAATGAGGGCGCCACTGGACCGCGAGAAGGGCCTTAATACAATACTGAAATAATCTTTAGAATAGTAGTAATCAGAACCGCTGTTTGGCGGAGCATTTATTGCAATAGGTTTTCCATCGATGGCATCATCAGGCAATGAGGGAATTTCCATTTTATTTAAAATTCCCTTGCTATTTTTTTTTACTCTTCTTCAGACGTAGGAAACTGTAACCAAGAAAAAACACGATAATATTATTTTGTTTCAGGACATTTAATTTTCATAGTTAACTTCGCCAGACGTGGCCTTATTACAGATGAATCAAGCGAGTCTACTGTACAGCCCCAAGAGTCAACTACCCACTTGCAAGACTCAGCTCCATTATCTGCCCGTTGCCAGGTATCGTAGCGTCACTTATAGTCTCTCATCCACACTGATAGATCTTCTCATTACTTTATCTTGTTTTTTCAAATTTAGGCGTTACGACATGTAGTAAGTTCTTGTACAGAGACATAATTATTCATTCGTAAATAGTTACGGCTCTTCAGGCTCTAACTCTTTTATCGAGTTATGTTAACTGACTGTGCCATTCTCTTCTTTTCAACCTTAGCCTAACCCAACGACGACGACGACGCCTTCTTCGCATAGAATTTCCCCGACCGTAAATGTAGCAGGCGATGCCCACCTAATACAACAATGAATCGTCCATTACTCGAGTTGATACGCACACTAAACATGTTCTTTGAGCAAGCTTTTACGTGTAGACGCAAGGTGAAACATATAAGGAGAACAGCTTTGTTCGATGAGACTTGCTCGATAAGCATGTACGTACGTGTGTACTCACCATAGAAAGTCGGGCCACAATAATAGAGCATCAACATAAAAGTTTATCTCATTGCTCGATAGATGGCGTTGTACCTTTTTCTGAATCGCGCTATGGTTTCGTTACATGCGTATAATGGCATCTCTGAATTAGACGTGTAGTTTATTGAAATCAACTTGATATTATCTGATATCTGAATTTTTTTATAGAATCTCTGGAAACGTTCAAAGATTCTTGCCATATAAATAAATATCGTAGGTAATTACGTGCGTAATCAATAATAAAACACTAGAAATGTGGAGCCAATTGGCGCAAAAACCACTGAGTCAATTCTGTTTAGCATCAATAATTCTTACAGGTCTGCTCATGTTATAGGTTATAAATTATAACGCTATTTGCAATGGGGGGTGAGCAATATTGCATTATGTCTGTTTTAAACGACATTTTTACCGCAAGCTCGAACCCCAGCTACAGTTTTTGTTTTGTGAATATATACGAGTATTTTTTTTCTGCCTAATATTCGACGATATTTTCAAAATAATAATAAAATCTCTTTTTGCATATTTTAACACAAACTGTATTTTTTTTTCATATTTAAAATAAAATGTTTTTGGTCAAAACTAATTAAAACATGCGAAAAAAAACTATTGTGTTTTTTTTTAATAATGAATAATATAGTTACGAATTCAAGTTATGATATTTTATGAAAATTAAGCCAAGCAGTCAATAATGACATAAATTATTTAAGAAGGCCTATTTTGATTTGATTTCAGCGAAGATCGTAGCGTAGTGGTTTCAGGTCCGACTTGCGAGTCCAAAGACGGTAGTTCGAATCCTACTCGCGAGTTATTTTTGGAGATTGTTTTGTTTATTTTTTGGAACGAAGTTCCTTATCGCGCGTTGTGAAAGGGGGCTAGACGGAAAAAATTCTTACTAAAAGTTGTCACGACATCAAAGAGGCTGTCCATCCAAAAAGATTGTGTTGGAAAAACAATCTAAGTAATAAAAAAATTCTTACGAAAAGTTGTCACGACACTAATGAGGCTGTCTATCCAAAAAGATTGTGTTGGAAAAAAAATCTAATAAAAACTTCTTGTATTTTTGGTGGGTAGGTGCAAGCTACATCGTTCCATCCGGGTGTCCCTTGACACCTCTCAAGTTTTTTTTATTTATAATCTTACTATAAATATGAAATTTTACATATTTTCCAATTTTAACTACTTTTCATAGACAATAATGAGTAAATTATGAAAAATTAAATGTAAAAAATTGTTGCAATCAGTTTCGTTCCTTCGTGTCGATTAAATACTTAAAAGTGACGCACACCGTGACATCACCCGAAATTTTAGCGCACTGTATCGTCCTCATGTATTATTTACGTGACAAAAGAAAAAATACGTGTCCAGTATTTTTTTTTAATCTACGTATGGACTAATTAGATTTTTTTAAGAAACTATCAAACTACCGTGAACAGTTCTAGTCCAGGTAATGTTGATTAAAACCCTTGTGTACTGAACATTAGATATCTTGTACGACAGACGAGTGTAAAACCTAATGTTTCTTTTAGAAATTTTACCTTTAACATTGACTGTGTCGACTAGCGAAATAAAATAGCGAATGTTTATTTTTTGAATTTTTAGCTGGTTCTATTCCTGGTTTAGGTAAGCTTGTCGAGAAATCTGTGAGTGCAGTTTTCTTTTTAAAACTAAAGGAATGTTTCCTTTAAGTAAAATAATATATCTTAAGGATTTAAAGTAGTTTCTCTTCAGGGCACATTGATTATTTTCCACTCTGTATACTTATATCACGATTTTTTTCAGATTTTTAAGCCAACAGTTTAGCTTTGAGTAGGCGGACGCTCGACTCTAACAAAAAATCTCATTTTCAAGTTTCAGATTTCGCAAACGACTCACTGAATCGAAATTTAATCTTGACTATCCCAATGATGAATGCAATGATATTGAAAGACCTACCCAGCGATACCCCACACTATAGGTTAAGCGAGAAAAAAATAAATCATCACCTCTTAAACTCCGGTAGGAAACGGTGGTACCCTAAAAAAATATTCTTTCAAGATTTTACTGTTTCGGCGTGATAAATATGCATCCACTCATACCAAATTGCAGCTTTCTAGTACTAACAGTCTCTAAGCTATGCCTAGGAGGGACAGACTGAAACAATAAGGGCTCCTTGTCCTTATTAGGACTACGGCTAAATGCTCTAAAATGTAAAGATTGCAATGGAATTTTAACTATGTATTTTTAAGATAAAAGTACCTACAGGGTTCATTTTTGAGATGCGATGTTGCAACTACAGGAAAACGTTCTTAGGAAACAGTCCTTTGCATTTTGAGTAATTTCTAACTGCTATCACAGATTTTGAAAGCAAAATGCTGTAGCAACGGGCGGTTTTTTCAAAAACTTATTTTGATGCCAGTAGATCCAGTTTCTTATAAGGATCAAATATGTCTTTCGGACCAACTTTGCCTTGAACACTACAAAAGAGATGAATAGCAAAAAACGTATCCTCATCGAAAGTTGTCCATATGTAGACTAAGGATCATAATTTGGGTACCGCATGCCTATGGGTAGCGGATAAACTCTTAACAGAGTTACCGCTCCCCTGGGCACTCAGGCAGGGAAGGAACAGGGGTGGGTTTTAGTCAGTAAGATTCTGACACACCCTCCTGCTCCATCCAGAGCGGGAGATGTCATTGGATGATTTACCCCACCAAAAATAAAAAAAAGTTCATAATTTAATTATTACAGAAGTCGGAGTCTGGTAGCTACAACCTGGGAGTCAAAAAGTGAATAGGTTACTTCTAGGCAAGCGTGCTCCATCTTCGACCACATCATCGCTTACCATCAGGTGAGATAGTGGCCAATCGCGAGCGAAAATGGCAAAAAAAATATAGAAACGGCATTTCTGGTAACAAGGTCGTGTAGAATATATGTTTTCTGTCTTTTTATTACTACAAAATTAGATTGCAACAAAAATAACTTTGAACAGCACGTTGCAGTACAGTGATTTGAATTCAGATTACTAGAATTTCAGATATTTCTGTATCATACGCAATAACGCATAACAGAAACTAATATAGCTCGCCGCACGGCTCGATCCATCAGGTTAAGCTACGCTTGTCTTGTTGTTGGGTTGGTTCATGGTTGGGTGACCATCTTTACTTACCGAGACTCCGCCGTGCCTCGGAAAGCACGTTAAGTCGTTGGTCCCGACTGTCAAGCGTGGATATTTGATAGTCTTTACGGGTCATCCGAAAGTCTGACAACCAGTCTTATCAAGGGGTATCGTATTATGCAGTAACTAGGTTTTGGAGGTGAGATAAGCAGTCGCTCCATGTAAAATACTGGTATTCAGCTGCATTCAAATAGACTGGAAGCCGGCCCCAAGATAGTTGGGAAAAGGCTAGGCAGATGAGAAACTAACTTGAGGATAAATTCGAAAGAGTTACCTCGCCCCTGGGTATTCAGAGCAGGGAGGAACAGGGGTGGGTTTTAGTCAGTAAGAGTCTGACACACCCTCCCGCTCCACCCAGAGCGGGAGAAGTCATTGGATGATTTCCCACCCCACAAAAAAAAAGATGAGAAACTAATAGAATTTTTAAACCCTAACCAACTAAAATTTCTAAGATTTCATTGTATGTTTCCCAACCGCAAGTTCACGCCTCCGTCACCCAAACTTTCATTTCCTGAAGGCAGGGCAAATGTTTGTGTGTTAACTTCAACGTAACCGTCCTCTCTTATACGAACGCCTTATTATATACTTAGAGCGACTGTTTCCGTACTGATTATATGAGTTTTATCATTCTTTTCGCCTTATTAAGATAGTTTTTGGGTTTATTAAAATTGACAATTTTTTGTACTTGTAAGTACTTACTTCCTTTATTTTCTTATCGTCTTTGGGTTTTATTGAGAATTCCCCGTCAAAATGTAAATAAACAGTTTCACGGAGATACCTATACATATCTTTTAGAATCGGGTATAATATACTCTGCCACCAATTGCATCAGACTGCTTGAAAAGTGACTTGTATGGAACTTATTAGTTGCTTTTTACATTCGTGTTTTTAAAAATATTTTTTTATTTTTATTTTCTACATTTTAGTGAATTAAATTTTTGGAATCGCCTCCTCGAACTCTTTGTTTTGATACCCCACTTAATATAAGCAAGAAATGTTTAGTTAAAAATATTCGCTTTCTTCTACACTTTACTTAAGAAGTTTTAAACTTTAAAACGATTTTTAAACCACTTTTGTTGTTAATTGTTTATCGAAAGTTTGAATACATAGTATTAGCACAAAATAAAATAAATAAATAGTATTAGCTTTTAGTACAAATCAAAGTCGCTTTCTGCGTCTGTCTGTTTCTCTGCTAACAACCACACAACAGATTTTAATGCGGCTGTCAGTACAGAAAGAGCGATAAACGAATAATAAAAAAAGTACCGATGAGGAGCTGGGGCAGGTCGCTAGTTTCTAATAATTTATGTTTCATTAGACAAACACAAACTTACGTATACGTACGAGTACAATTATACCAAGCCGCGATCAGTGCCAAAACACTACTAGAAACCACGTTTGTCACGAATGCGGTGAGTTACTAGTTGATATTATTGTCGGAATGCCAGCTCATGTACTCGTACCGAAACAGCAGTTATTTATTCTGTGCCACATTTACATGAAAACGTCAGTGATCAAGTCTTCGTATTGAAATAACTTTTTTACAAAAAAAAAAACAACCGACTTTCAAAAAAAGTGCAAAATAACTTTAACTTCGGTAGTCGGTGTTTCTGGTTTAGTTTCTTCGTTTTTTTTTGTCACCGACTTCTGAAATTAAAGTTATTTTGCACTTTTTTTGGAAGTCGGTTCTATTTTTTTATAAAAAAGTTTTTAAGAATACCGTTTGATTAGCGTTGTTTTACCGACGCACATATTTTCGTGTTTCTTTCTATGAATAATTTGCTGCCGTCAGCGACTGATCGGCTTACACTTATTACCGATTACTCTGGATCCTAGCTCCAGATTGTATTCCTTTTTATTACGTTACAGTAAGTACTTGGCCAACCTCCATTAAGATTGACCACCATGATCTCAGTTCTATCGGGAGGATTATTTATTTTAAATCTTAACACAATTTTTAATACCTATTGATTCCCATGAAGTCATCGAAGTTTCACCAGCTTACTAAGGGCTGATTTCACCAATTTTAAACTCCCAGTTTTCGACGTTTAAGGATTTACTACCGGCCAAGTGGCGCCCTCATTGAATAAAAGATCGTAGCATAGCATGGAAAATAAATATTAAAGAATCCAACGTCACATTTGTTACAAAGAGGATAAAGTATTTTTACGTTGTTAAAACAGGTCTCAGAATGTTTCGTATCCAAAGTAGTAGGCAAAAGTGTCAGAAACGGCCGTTTTTGGTACTTTTGCCTACTACTAAGCGAATAAATTAATAAAAACTTTTTTACAAAAAATACAACTGACTTCTAAAAATTACAAAATAACTTTATTTTCGGCAGTCGGTGTTTATATTTTGTTTCTTCGTTATTTGACACTGACTTCCAAAAAGTTATTTAGTCATTTTTAGAAGTCGGTTGTATTTTTTGTAAAAAAGTTTTTATTTTTCACTTTTTAGTTGTTGTACCCCAGAAGTATAACTAAATATTAAAGTTATGCCCGAATAGATAACCCCAATAATATGGAATTTGAACATTTGTTTAAAACCAAAACGTCATCAGTGTATATACATATTTTATGTTTATGTTGAGTTTTTCAAAAAGTGCTGAATCGATTTCGATAAAACTTCTTTGGGACCACCTCTGATGTGTGACCTACCAAACAAAAAAAGAATCATCAAAATCTATTCACAAGTGGCAGAGAAATCACGTAACATACGTACAAAAAAAAAACATACAGACGAAATGAGAACCTCCTCCTTTTGGCAGTCGGTTAAAAATAACTTTTATTTCGGAAGTCAGTGTTTGTATTTTATTTGTTCGATATTTGACACCGACTGCCGAAATTAAAGTTATTTTTAAAATTTTAGTGTATTTTCTTTTATGGAAGTCGGTTGTTTTTTTTTTTTGTAAAAAAGTTTTTTATTTTTCACTTTTTAGTTGTTATACCCCAGAACTCAAAACACCAATAACATGGAACGTGGAATTTAAACATACCCGTAAATGGAAAAAACCAAAACCTCATCTATTTATGCATAATTTTGGTTTTGGTTCAGTTTTTCAAAAAGTTAGAATTGATATCTCCTCAGGAGTATATTCTTTCGGATAAAAAAATAATTTTGAAAATCGGTTTACAAATGACAGAGATCTCGGTGGACATACATAAAAAAAAAACTTTCATACAGTCAAACATAGAACCTCTTCCTTTTTCGAAGTCGGTTAAAAACACCCAAAAATCATGTGAAATTATATTTTGTTATTTTTTTATCATCCATTGTCGAATTTGGAATACAATTATTGTTTTTGAAATGATCTATTCATTGTATATAATTATATTGAGAGTTTACGCTCTCGTAAGATTTATTTCAACCTTACGATGTTTGCAATTATCCGGTTATTACGAGATATTTAGTAAGCAAAATTGTACAGCAAAAACTTTTTCATAATTATTTTTTTAATAGAGTTGGCTTTGCTCTACTCTAGTTTAGGTCAGAGGTAACAAAGACAAAGTCGACGATGGAGCCAGCTTACCCAGGAGAAGCCTGTTCGCTCTAACTTTGAACAGATTACGGTTGTATGCGTTCGGAAACACAGACACACGCTGGTAGAGTTCCACTCCTTAGCTTTGCGCATTATTAAAGACGTTTGGAAACGCTTAGTGTGAATTGGTGAAATAGTAACAAAGTAGGGATGGTAACTTGCTGTGCGTCTTGAAGTTCGATGGTAGAAGAGGGTTGGTGGGATGAGGTCTTGCAGTTCTTGGACAGATCAGATTTACCGAATTACATTCTGTAGAAGACCGACAAGCAGGCAACCTTACAGCGATGAGCCAAGCTGTCAAGCTTGGCATCCACCAGTTTTACGTCACCAATGAACCTCTTAGCTCTGCGTTCCACCGAGTCAATCGCAGCAAGTTGATATTTAGCTGAGCGATCCCAAAGGTGGCTGCAATACTCCATGCAAGATCGGACTTGTGCTTTGTAAAGGGTAAAAAGCTATCCAGGCGTGAATTATCGTTTCACTCTATTTAGGATGCTCAGCTTTTTGACCGCAGTTTGGGCTTTGTACTCAATGGTGGCGCTGAAGTGAGACTGAGACTGGATGTCAACTCCATGCCTCGAGCTCGAGCCGATCAGTTACAGGAACAGATGTACCCCAAAAAGTAAGAGTTTGGACGAAACGACTCCTTTTTGCGGTAAAAAGACATGCCTGTATTTTAATGGCGTTGAAATAGACCAGATTGTCATCACCCTACTGGGAGACAAGGCTTAAGCCCAAATTTTTCCGCTAAACCAGGCCTCTCTCAAGGAACGAACTGCATCCCCACCGGTTTTTGCGCTGGACAAGTATCTCTCTAAAACCGTACTGTCATCTGCGTACCCAACAATGCCAGAAAATTTCCAAATATTAATTCAAAAATTTGTTTTTAATTTGCAAAAAATTCTCATCAGGGTCTGTTTATTTTAACGCCCCACTCTCGGTTAACTATTAGAAAATGCCTTAAATGCTTTTGTACCGTTGTGTTCAAGGTTTTAATTGAACAGTAAAATTATGTAAAACATCAAAATGCCAAAAGTCAAAATGTGACACATTTAGTTGTTTTAAAAAGCAGAAAGAGTATGAGCTTATTAAAGTGTCAGGTTGTCACTTGTCAGTTTCATTAAAATAATTTTTTGCGTTATGTACATTCTGTGCCTCACGAATGTGAGTTATATGAAGCATCGTATACTCGTGGATGTTCAAAATTGTCTCTACCGTAATATATTTCCATTCAAATGCTGCATCTTGCGTAAGCAAACTCCTATCTCCGACTATCCTTAAGCCAACTAAGATCCGCAAAGGTTTGTGCGTACTTCCCTGTCCAATCTAACACATGACATGACCCAGTTGAACTTGTAAACAAATGGTGGGGACTTTGTAGAATGTGTTGCTGTTTCTACAGTTCTAAACCAACTCTGGAATACATCATAGATAACTTTAATGTGAAGAGTATATTATTACATTCGAATTCAACTGTTTAAGTATTTTTACAACATCTGCGTATTGGGGCTAGGTTCTGCTCCCGGTGACGCCCGCTTGAAAGTCGAAAATTTTCTTAAAGGATCATCAACCAAGTCTACTCGTTTTTAGGGTGCCGTACCCAAAGGGTAACCAACGGGACCCTATTACTATGCCTCCGCTGCCCGTCTGTCTGCCAGCGGGCTGTATCTTATTATCTGTAATAGGAAGACAGTTAAAATTTTCAGTGAATGTGTATTTCGGTTGCAGCTAAAACAAAAAATAGGTAATAAAAATGTAAATGTAAAAAAATTAAAGGGGAGGCCCCTTTAATTTTTATACATATCCATATTCTGTGAAAATATCAATTATGAACCTATTACGGATCATGCAGTACAGCCCAAAAAAATCTAAAAAAAAAAACACGTTTCTGGAAACGTGTTTTTTGTTTTTTTTTTTTCAGTTTGGGGTACGGAACCCTTCGTATACGAGTCCGACTCGCACTTGGCCGGTTTTTACTTATTTTAGTCTGTTCTGCCTTTAATGTTTCTGTTATGCTAACATCATCTGCCCGGGGGTGGAGGATAAATTCGAAAGAGTTACCTCGCCCCCGGGCGCGTAGGGCAGGGAGGAACAGGGGTGGGTTTTAGTCAGTAAGAGTCTGACACGCCCTCTTCCGCTCCATCATCGTCATCTTATGACTCTTTCCGCTCTGGGGAGAGCGGAAAGAGTCATAAGATGATTTCCCAAAAAAAAAAAAAAAAAATAAATAAAAAAAAAAAAAAAAAAAAAAAAATATATATGGGCATTATTTATAAAAAAAAAAAATGTGATTAGTTTAAGCACTGATTAGTATGTCCTTAATTCAGAATTTTCTATTCGGAATAAGGATAGATGTGGGTGGTAAAATACTGACTAATCATTTGAAGTAGGTTTTGCCCTACAAACAGTTGAATTTGATGGATGTGACGTATGCTATCGTGAATAAGGCTGTGTCCTGGGTATAAAAAAAAATAATTCTATTTAGTCCGTAAGTTAGAATATCAAAAAAATTGGACACGTATTTTTTACTTTACAAACCAATAAAAAATGACAAGGATAAAACGCATCAAAGTTCAGGAGTGGGGGCTTGTTACGTGACTAAACATTACAAAGTGTATTGAACACGATATGAGGTAAGACGCCACGTGAAATTTCAACGCACTGTACCATCCTCATTTTTGGTTTACGAGACCAAAAACAAAATACGTGTCTAATAGTTTTCGGTAATCTTACTGACGGACTAATTAATTTTTTTTAGTACACTAACCTATTTAGAATCCGCTAATCAATATTTAAACTAAGCATAATTGGTTAACGAAATAATAAATTTGAGGGATAAAGATTTTCATTTATAATATTGAAGTAGGTACGTACGTACCTATAAAGAAGGATGAGTTTCTAAAACATACTTTTCTGCTGCAACAACATGACTCAGCTCTATTTCCAGACTAGTCTTTCTTGAACTTCCATTATTAACCGATGCGAACACTTTGAAATCTCCCCCAGATCCAATCGGATCGAATGTCTAGGAATCATTAAATGGGTGAATAGAAAAGTCGAATATAAAATTGAATGAAGTGCAGTTCCATGTTCCTTGCTCCCGTTCCCGACGAAGCCTCCAAGACACTTGATAATTGATTCTGTAACAGTTTCAATAGAATGATTTTATTAGTATTCGGTAGTTGAATGAAGGAAAGGCGAGCTTAAATTTCATTTATCATTCCAATTCGAAGGCTCTTTCAAGACTCACGAATGAACGAACGTTATAAAGAGCATATCGCTTTCAGATAACTGGATTATTTTTGATACAAATTCATTTGAATAAATAATATTGTTATTCGACTATGTAAATGGAAACTTGAATAATATCTGTCTGTAAATGTTAATAAATTCGTTTTGTTATACTTTGTCTTGTAGTATTTTACTTCAATGCTAAACACTGGGTAGAGATTGACTGATATCGTCGTATTTAAATTCCTTGTTATTTCTTGTGAATTTATTATTTATATATTTCATAATGTAGATAGTTAACTAGGCTAAATTAATTAAACTACTTTTAGGGTTCCGTACCCGAATGATAACCAACGGGATCCTATTACTAATTTTCCGCTGTCCGTCTGTCTGTCAGCGGGCTGTATCTCATGATCCGTAATAGGTAGACAGTTGAAGTTTTCACGGAATGTGTATTTCTGTTGCCGTAATTGCACTTGGCCGGTTTTTTTTTTAATTTTTGCGTAATTAGGCTCTAGATGACGATGAATTCGACTCTAACCGAAGGGACAGGCCTTAGCAGGGAGGTCTTGTTCCAGCAGTGGTACATAATACTCGTAGGCTAATTAAATAGTTAAACACTCGCTTTAAAATAATTTATTTGGCAAATGATACTCTTTACAAATGTTTCGGATAATATTTAACCATTTATACATTTTTCATTTAATGTTTAGATTATTTTGGATAAATTACGTTTATAAAAAATATAATTTTGTTTATAATACATTTTCTAAACTAGTCACATTTTTTTATATAGGTATTCTAGTCGTTTCTGGCTCTTGCCGGCCACTGCCGCAGAACCGCTAGCTTCACTCGCTCGGCTTGTGCGTGGCGGTCAAAGTTTTAACCTAACTGGTCAGGTTTTTTAAAATTAATTAATCTAATCTAACGAGTTCGGTTCCGGATGTGACTAAAAGTAAAATCTAGTCGTTTCTGGGTGTAGCTCACAGTTTTAATCAAACATTTTTTTTTGTGGAAAGTGAAATCATAAAATTACACCCGCTCTGGGTGGAGCGGGAGGGCGTTGCAGACAATTACTGACTAAAACCCACCCCTGTTCTATTAGTTGCATCGATACCAAGGGCCGCGACTCTATTTCGAATTTATCCGCGACCCCAGGCAGGCATCGGCGATGATGGGCCACATCAGGTATTGCTGTCATTTCTATGAGGCGCGCGTGGTCCTTATGGGACGGTTAGCTACCCACTAGTCGCCGTCCGCAAAATGGCGCCTGCGGTGGCTGGACATCGGCTTGCGACCCCCGACGGCCCGGGCGTTTCGTGCTATCTAACAATTTTTTTTTAATAATTATCCTAATAGAATTATTTTATGAGTTTAATTTTTAGGAAATTGCGTAATAATAAGTCAATATGAAAAAAAAAAAAAAATTTTTTTTGACATTTTTAATTTAATTTTTTGACAATTTTAATTTAGTTTAGTGACATTTTTAATTTAATTTATTGACATCTTTGAATTTGTTTGGCATTTGTTATTTATTTTTATTGACGAATGAAATTTAAAGTTTTGAATGTATGTATGTATTTGAATTATATGGGCTTATAGCCTGAAATAATTGAAATTATTATTATTATTAAAAAGTTTTTATTCCAAACGTTGTTAAATGAGATAAAATGAAAATAAAAATTAATTGTTTGTCAAATAATATATGTTATTAAAAAAACGTTTATCGGATAATTATTTTCGCAAGTCAATAATTAGGCAAACTTTATAGTAGAATGATAAAAGGCAATCAATTTTTATTTGAGGAAGTCAGGAACAAAAAGTGACATATTACGTTTCCGGCTCGATTGTTTTTTTTTTACTCGGACTCAAATTCCTGAATTTTATCAATGTCTGAACAGATTTGATTCAATTAGTGACTTATTTCACGAGAAAATGGCATTTAAATGGAGTATTCTGAACAAAAGGTAACTTATACATTCGACCACCACAGTTAAAATTGTACTTGGAACTCATATATGACACAAATAATAATGAAGAAAGTAATAAAAACGAGGGATGTGACTGCTTAAAAAGTAACTGCGGAGTATTACATTTACAGTTAATAAATATTTTTTTAATTAACCAAGTCTTTTCCCATATTCCTACAATCTTTAACATCAAAAGGTTACATTTCATTGATAGTTACAAAAGGTGACATTTGAAAATTATTTCATTTAATATTTCCTATATTTATCAATATAATTTAGTATAACTTAATACAGAAAAATTGGCTGTCTAAACTCTTACTGTACAGTCAGGCCGCAAAAGTCCATAAGAACGCTAAAGATTACATTACTACGAACCAAGCGAGCACGATACTTCCGTGCGTATGTGTGCGCGTGTATGAGTATCCACATTCCACAGATAACACACACTAAGGAACTGTCGTCGCACTGAGCTTAAAAACATCATTATTATTTTTCTGTGCCATTGAATACGCATCACACAGTCACAGAGGCGACTTGTTCTTACCATTGCATTGATAAAATTCGCGCAAATATGTCATGTGCTGGTAGCCGTATGAACTAAGTGTTGGATTCGCAAATAACGTAGCCCGAGTTCAAATCATGGTCGGTCCGTTGCGGTTATTTCTTACTTTGAAAATTCCCAATCTATATTAATATAGTTGTTTTTTTATATTTCTATGAAAAATACTATTGCATTTTTTGCACTAAATAGTTGCAAATTACGAATATGATCTATTAACCACAAGAAAAATCACATTCGTAATTTACAATTATTTAGTTTCTTAAGATAAGGCGATGGCACAAGTTAAGAGATATAGCTGTTTTAAACGAAAGTAAACACAATATAATACAGTGTTTGTTAACGAATAATCACGGATATGTTAAAATAAAATGGCCTACTAAACATTTAGTTACACCGACCGATTTTACTAAAATTTAATATTTTGTATAACCCCCATTATTTTCGATACAGTCAAGTAGACGTTTGCGCATGGACCCAACAATATTACCGCATATTTCGCTCCCTCTAAAACTTTCCCACACCTCCATGCAATGGGTTTTTAATTGTTCCGTAGACCTCTCATTCCGCGAGTCCCACCTTTGCACAATCAAACCCCATAGATTTTCTATGGGGTTGAGGGCGGATGATCGCGCTGGCCATGGAATAACAATTACTTCCGGATGATTGTGATTCGGTGTTAGGAATAACGTTGTTATCACACCAGCGAGTGTTATTCTTGCGCCATAAGTGAAGCCTGCCCTTTTGACTGGATTTAAATGTTTTTCATCTGAAAATACTGCAGTATTCCAGTCAAAATCTAAATAATCACGTGCGAAACGTAATCGTTTTTGTTTGTGCCTCTGTCAAGTACGGCTTTTTAGCAGGTTTTCTGTGATGCACGCCTTCAGCGTGAAGTGCACGGCGAACAGTATCCCTCGAGGTGTCATATAATTCCGTAAAATGTCTCGTTGCTGCGAAACCATTCGTTTCGTATACGCCCACCATATGTCGTCGCTGCGCCTCGCTAATAAGCTTCGGTCTCCCACTTCTCTTTTGACTAGCAAGGCTACCTTCTTCCTCATATCTTTTTATCCAAAGACTACAAAGAAAACAAAAAAAAAATATTAGGCAGCTATACCTACTTGACTTCATTTTCATTATATAAAATGTTAATAATCGTAATTATTGAATAATAATTTTAAAATAAAACTACATTTATAAGTCCAATAACCAATCCAATAAACCCAACGATTTATGTATTTCTCTTTTAGGCCTCATAAAGATAATAAATCTTTATTGAAATAAACATCATTTACAAAAAAACCTGTAACACCTAAAAATAGAATAAATTTAGTTTCGTGGAATGAAGCGTTATTTTGCGAGTTGACAGATGACAGATTGACGTTTGACGTCTTTCTTTTCTCTAACTTGATCTGCAACGAGTCTGTCTAAGAAATTTTATTTATTGGAAAAACTACTTAAAAGCACCTTATGATGGCTCGAGGTGTGAAAGGGACCAGAGTCAAGTTCAAATGCTGTAAGCATAAGAATGTAGGACGATGTAAGTAGTCTTATTGGGTTTTCTTTCTGTGCTGATGCTAAGTCTTAAGCGCGTGGCATTCAGGAGTCTCATCAAATCCTTCTATTTGTTGGCAGGGTTCCTACGTTAGATTTATAATTAATTTCTATGCAAAAACTTTATAAATGGTCGGATCATAGAATGGTTCCGAACACAAGCATCCACGTGTCCAGAAATGCCCAGGATTAGATGACCACGGCATAGATGCCGCTTGAGGACCTCTGAACTGGACCTATAATCTTCGAACGATAGGCTAAAAGTGTTTCGACATAAATTGTAAGTTGAACATACAATTTTCTGTAAACGGAGTGCTGTCTAGTGTGATGCAGTGTTGAAAATAAACGTGATATATGTGAAGACCAAATCTAAGGACTCTTATTTACTACATACATATCTCATGCACAAAACCCGAAGATAGGTAACAGGGTCTCATGCCATAAGTATCTCTGACGCTAGCCGGTGGAAGAAAAATTTTCTTTACAATGTACGCCCAACGTGATGCATGAGGTTTGTTTGAGGTAATTTATCTAGAGTTATGGTCAAGCTTATCAGCTAATTCTTATTTACTTATTTTCTTTAAGGTCAAACATTTTGACACTATTCTGGTTAAAAGGGCACATTGTTGAAAATTTATAGTTTCCAATTTTAAGCCTTTGTTTATTAGTTAAAACTTAAATAGTGATTAACTTAATTTGTAAACATGTTAAATATTAATTAAAAATTGCTGTGACAATCTTTTTCACTGATTTTATAAGCACATGGCAAAATTTTAGGTTGCCTATCTTATGCTTTATGTTTATTAGTTAAAACTTTAATAGTGTTTAACTTAATTTGTAAACATGTTAAATGTTGATTATATTGCTGTGACAATTTTTTCACTGATTTTATAAGCACATGGCAAAATTTTAGGTTGCCTGTCTTATGCCTTATTAATTAAGGGTTAAACTTAAAATAGTGATTAACTTAATTATTGGAGTTGTTCAATACCTAGTATTATTGTGAAGGTACTTAATTTGAGGTTATCAGCACATGGTCTGTTGAGCCTCATCCCTTGATATGTATTCTTGAATTTAATGATTGTAACAACTCATTTATATTAGATGCACCTATGAGTGTCTAATATTAGCTTCTTATGTTCACTTAGTGAAACTTAAACTATAATTTGTATTGATCACTATTGTTTCAACTCATGGTAAATTTTTTTACACTTATTATTATATAATATTGACTTGTTAATTTAACTTAAGTATAGAAACTTAAGATAGATTTCTTTTGTTCAGGATGTATAAATTATGGATTGATTACCTTCTTAGGTAGGAATTTGTACATGAATTAAATTATTTTAATGTTTCAGTCGATCCAAATGTATCCGGAGATGAGATCTGCAAGCGGTATCGTGGTCTGTGTGGCAGTTTCAAGTAAGAGGAATATCTGGCACCTACGGTGGCCGATGAGGTATGCTTGTGTTCGGAACTAATTGCTGACCAATTGCTGACTTGTACCGTTTACTTGGATAGTTGACTGTGGATAGATAGTGAAATAGTCAAACGAATTTTAACTTGGTCTCAATATTTAATGAGAATTTCTCGGATGACTATAATACTTCACCGGAGTTGTTAAAACTTTAAAATTTAAACTCACTTTACTTAATTACTTTATTAGTATAAAAACTTCTCAATTCTCTTAGTTACTAGTGATACCAACTTTTATAAATGTGGGATATTTACTCAAATTTATTTATTGATGATCCCACAGGCGCCCAAATAAAAAATAAAACTAAATTTAACTTTTATTATTTAAATTCTTATATTTAATTCACTTATTGAATTGATTATAGGACATCTCATGGTTTGTTCACTGAAAGATACATGATAAATGTATCTGGTATATTGAATATCCAAATTTGTTAAGATGGATAGTTGAACCCCAATTCGTTTATTTATAACAATTGGCTAGGATATTCGTAAGTCGGTCCATTAAAAGGTGTATCTTTGAGGTGAGTGTGTCTGGTATATTGAATACCCAAATTTGTTTAGGTGGGCAAATGGTCCTCAATTCACTCTTAGATAACTAAATTTAACTTTTATTTATTAAATTCTTTTAATTTAATTTACTTTTGGAATTGATTTTAGGACATCTTAAGATTTGTTCACTAAAAGATACATGATAAATGTGTCTGGTATATTGAATATCCGAATTTGTTTAGATGGATAGTTGAGCCCCAATTCGTTTATTTTGTTAACAATTGGCTAGGTTATTCCTAAGTCTGTCCATTAAAAGATACACGGTAAGTGTGTCTGGTATTGCATACCCAAATTCGTTTAGATGGGCAAATAGTCCTCAATTCGCTTTTAGTTTTTGGCTTGGGGTTCATGCTTGAATTGCTCCTAAGCCAATACTTATGTAATTTGATTAAACAGTTTCTTATAATCTTGTTTAATTAAATTAACCTTAATGCTTTTGAATTTCAGTTATATAGAATATGATTTTGTAACTTACTTGATATTGATATGATAATTTATCATCTAAGTGATTGTGATTTATCATTGATAAATCACAATCACTTAGATTTGTGATGTGATATAACTTTCTTGAAGAACTTGTTGTTAGGGTATTACTGTTACTTACTAGGATTGGAGATTGAGGGTATTGAAATAAAACTTTATACTTACTCATTGAATCTCAATTACTTGAATAAGAGATTAATGTTGTCAAAACTAAATATATATTTTTTTTATTAGTTTTGAAATAGTTTCTTGAGAATACTTGATACTCCTAGTATCATAGTTATTTAGATTTAAAATTTATAGATTCTTGATACTTGTTATTTATTGGTTACTTAAATATGAAATTTATAGATACTTAGGAATAACAATACTCTGTGTTGAGGAGTATTGATTATTTAATTATACTAAACTTATTAGTAATTGTATATCACAAATACTTAGATTTAAAATAAGTAATTGTGTGATAGATTAAACTTACAACTCTATTTAAACGTGTGCATACCTACATACAGACTTTTGTTAAGGAGTATTGGGGGTTATGCATACCTTCTCAGTTTCTTGATTTTATTTGGTACTTACTTACTTATATAGTAGTAATTTAATCTTTGTGTCTGAGGGGAATCTTGATTCGGATTTGTTTCGAGATGCCTCAGCTTCTTCACTCCCTCAGAGACAAATTTAAAGAGATTAATATTATGACTGTTCCCTCTCAATATATTTATGAGAATCTCATGTATGCACATAAAAATATTAATCTGTTTAAAAGATACAGTGATATCCATAGCATAAATACTAGGAACAAACACAAATTTATTGTACCAAAAACCAGGCTCAAGAAAAAAATAGGTGGTTCGTTTAGATGTCAATGTATACGTTTCTATAATAAACTTCCTAGCCAAATTCAAGAACTAAGCATAAATAAATTTAAATCATTTATTAAACGTAAGCTATGCCAGAAAGCTTTTTACACAATTAATGACTTTCTTGAGGACAAAAAGGCGTGGGATTGAGCTGCTTCAATGATATACATGAGCCATTGTTTTCATATGTACTACTTACTGATGAAAAATTTTTTATATATATATTTTTTTTTTAATATTCGTTTTTGACATGAATACTTGTATAGTATTGCATTATATTTTTTATTTTATTTTTTTATTGACATTTTATTATTATTATTATTTTTTTTTGACTTGAATACTTTGTTAAGTATTATATTTATTTTTATTTTTTGATTGACATATTATGATTACTATTTTGTTTGACACAAATATTTACTTTGTAAAGTATTATATTTTTATTTTTTTTTGATTACTTAATTATTGTAAATGTGAGGACTATGTGGGTTATTATTATTATTTTCTCCTCCTTTTTACAGTAATTTTCAACGTTGTCTGACAGTTTGAGTACTTTTGCGGCCTACCCAAATGTCTTTTCTTTGGTATTGTTCGTCATGTCATTGAGCTCCTTAGTGGTTTTTAAGTTGAGCTATTCGACTATTGACAAATGCTTGCACTGACTGGACAGGTCCACTCAAATATGTTTGGTTCTTTCTTCAAAAGACCACTACAGACACTAAGCTGCATGGTCCTCATATAGAATAATGTGAATGCGAGAACTATGTATGTCGTTATATTCATGTAGATTTTATGATTGTCTGGCAGTTTGAGTATTTTTTGCGGCCTACTCAAATGTCCTTACTTTGGTATTGTTCGTCGGTTCGTTGAGCACCTCAGAGTTCTGAGTTGAGCTTCGCGATGACTGACAAATGCTTGCACTGTCTGGACAGGTCCACTCGAATTCGTGTGTTGCTTTCTTCATAAAGCTCATCCCAGACATAAACGTACATGGTTCTCATAGGATCTAACCAGTCCACATTGTATGGATTTGAACACTAAAAGAGACTTTGACCTCTGAGTTTGTTTCGGTGTTTCTTCTCAGGGTAGTCAGCTAGGAAACACCGGCCTCATCTAGCTTAAACTGACAAAAAAACATTGACGTGTAAAAGTGTTCCTTGTAACCTATTTACTGAATAAACATCATTTATCATTTATCTGCCGAGGGTTTTGGTGAGATTCTAAATGTACATGGCATTGTAGTCTTTAAAAAAAAAATTATTTGAGTAAAAATTTTTTTTTTAACCGGGGTAAGGTGTATTGTAACACCTAAAAATAGAATAAATTTAGTTTCGTGGAATGAAGCGTTATTTTGTGAGTTGACAGATGACAGATTGACGTTTGACGTCTTTCCTTTCTCTAACTTGATCTGCAACGAGTCTGTCTAAGAAATTTTATTTATTGGAAAAACTACTTAAAAGCACCTTATGATGGCTCGAGGTGTGAAAGGGACCAGAGTGAAGTTCAAATGCTGTAAGCATAAGAATGTAGGACGATGTAAGTAGTCTTATTGGGTTTTCTTTCTGTGCTGATGCTAAGTCTTAAGCGCGTGGCATTCAGGAGTCTCATCAAATCTTTCTATTTGTTGGCAGGGTTCCTACGTTAGATTTATAATTAATTTCTATGCAAAAACTTTATAAATGGTCGGATCATAGAATGGTTCCGAACACAAGCATCCACGTGTCCAGAAATGCCCAGGATTAGATGACCACGGCATAGATGCCGCTTGAGGACCTCTGAACTGGACCTATAATCTTCGAACGATAGGCTAAAAGTGTTTCGACATAAATTGTAAGTTGAACATACAATTTTCTGTAAACGGAGTGCTGTCTAGTGTGATGCAGTGTTGAAAATAAACGTGATATATGTGAAGACCAAATCTAAGGACTCTTATTTACTACATACATATCTCATGCACAAAACCCGAAGATAGGTAACAGGGTCTCATGCCATAAGTATCTCTGACGCTAGCCGGTGGAAGAAATATTTTCTTTACAAACCTATGAAGCCTCTGAAACCCAAGCTAGGTAAAAACCTGTATGTCAGATTTCAGCGCCTTCTCCCAATTTATTACATTACATTTTTTTACCAACTAAGATTTTTAATTACAATTTCAAGCATGCAACGATACGATGGATGGATTCATAAATGGCATACATTTTAATTAGAAGATTAAAATGATGAAGATTAATGTGTAATAAAGTTTCAATTCTATAATAGCTATTATACTCACATTCAGTCCGGTTTCTTCAGATATTTGTGTTTTATTAAGACCACTTTTATGCAGCCCAATAATAGTCGCCCTCACTTCAATATTAATATCAGCCTGCATTTTGCGAATATTACAATACTGTTAACCACACGTCACTAACCAACAACTACAACCAAACGACAGTTTATTTCGGTCAAGTTAAAACTCATGTCTACCTCGCAGAAATGTAATTCCTTATTTAGTTTTTTTGTGATCTACCTTTCTAACTCTAAGAAATGTGTGAACAAGTTAAAGAATAATTTAATATATGTAATGCTAATCCATAACTTCCAATCGGGTTTTTTTTTTTTTTTTTTTTTTTTTTTTTTTTTTTTTTTTTTTTTTTTTTTTTTTTTTTTTGGGGGGTGGGAAATCATCCTATGACTTCTTCCGCTCTAGGGTGGAGCGGAAGGGTGTGTCAGACTCTTACTGACTAAAACCCACCCCTGTTCCTCCCTGCCTCGAGTGCCCGGGGGCGAGGTAACTCTTTCGAATTTATCCTCCACCCCCGGGCAGTCCTCCACCCCCGGATCGGGTAAGAACTTACAAAAAGTCAACAATTGCGTGGGATTTGAACTTGCGGCACACTGATTTGCGCTTCACTCTGTGTGCTCTATACCACTGGGCCATCTTGACTTATGCTAAGTTGATAAAATTGTGAATTTCAATCATTTGTTAGCGAAAACTTGAAAATAGAAGGTCGTAAGTCAAACTAAACGTCAAACTAATACGTTGTGAGAATTCTTATCGACTTTTGCTGGCATTTGTACCTAAAAAAATAAAATGATAATATATATTCCACGTGCATAACCAAATTACATTTATCTCGGTTCCTGAGAAAAAAGAAAAAGTGTAAATTTCACTTTTTGTTCCATCATTTTGCCAATCGTTGCTTGTCAAGTAAAAATTTGTAAATATATTTTTGGTGAACTGATTGCACACTACTACACAGCATAGTACACAACTACAAAGCACAGTATACTACTAAACAAAACGTCTTTAAAGTCGTTTAGTTGAAATTTAAAAATGAAAAGGCATGTGTAACGCTTTCCAACTAGCCAGTGACATCCAACATGTAACACTTTCCTACCACTCAATACTTATGTATCACTTCTAGCCGCTCATTAACTACAATTTACACTAACAAACGTGACACTAAGGCCGTTCTATCTGAATTGCGTGAATGCGGCTCGAGTGGGTGCCACGTTTCATTAATCAGGCCAAGGGCTGATCCCATCCCGCTTAATTGACGCGCTACTGATAGTCCAATAATGACTGCTTCGCCTCTACAACGAATCCCGTCTAATCTACTACCCAATACATTATGTATTAAACCACTGAGTGAGTTTAAATGAGAATCGATGACGTTTGGGTTTGTGGAATCGGCGTATAGAGCTTGAAAAGTTAATTTTGGGATGTAAATGTGTGTTATTTTTTTTAGATGTTACATACGTACATATGTTATAATTATGATGTTATTTATAATACATCGTTGCACTGCGTGCTGCCTTGCTGGACAAATAAATATTCGGTTATGTGTAATATGGGATCAGGCTTTGTATCTGATTAAGTACAACCTAATTCTTTTTAATTTTATGAAAAATCTCATTCACATTTAGAGATTACGACTAATCTATGTTTTTAAAATAAACATACAAAGATGTTTGAAAGTACAAAACAGACGGCCCATAAGGAGTTTATAAAAAAATTATTAATTATTAATTACTGCGTTGTTTACTATTGACACGATGTTTAAACGACGTCCAGCAAGGTAAATATTACGACCTAGAATTTGAATTTTTGCAATAAACGTCCCACACTTAAAAAAGTTAACCCTATCTATGCTGTCACGCAGTTGAGTAAAAGAAAATTAAGGAAATCCGCTTTAACTGAGATATCAAAGTAAAGCCACGGACACTAGGTATGTTTCACAACTATTTGACGATTATTATAAACGTTCGTAGAACGATAACTCTGGTTTTGTACGAGTTATTTCAAACTCCAAGGTTATGAAACTTTCTGCCCAGGGGTCACGCATAAATTCAAAACAGAGTTACTGCGCCCCTGGGCACTCAGGCATCTGAAGGAACAGGGGTGGGTTTTAGTCAATAAAAGTCTGACACGCCCTTCTGCTCCATCCAGAAGTCATTGGATGAATACCCACCATCACAACAACAAAAAAAAAAAAACAAACATTTCATGTTGGTTTATAATTCCTCCCTCTTATTGATCAGTTCCTCTTGCAGTTTAAATTATAACGAAAGAAACCAAAGCCCAACCTATGTACCTACTACTACTATAAATGAACTTTAAACAAATATGCAAAGAAAATAATTATAATGATTTTGTATTCCGTGTAGTCATAATCTATGAATATTAATAGAAACCTCTTCTTTCACACAATCCATTCATCTTTTCTTTTTTTTCTTTGAAAAAACATTATTGTCACACACTAAGAATTACTCCTGTATTGTGGTTGCGTTCACGAACATGTAAACTGACATACACAAGACACCCAGACCCGGAAAAACTACCTGTAGGCCATATAAATATTTTTGTTCCGTGTGAAAATCGAACCCGCAAAACGCAGTGTAGCAGCCAATCGCTCAACCACTGTGTCGAACAATTTGAGGTCCTCTTCTTCTTCAATCTCTATGCCATGCCTGAACAGTCACCTCCTTTCTTTAGATTCCACATCTTTCACACAATCTATCCATCTTTTTTGTCTACCTTATGTCGAACTATTTGAGGTCCCCTTCTTCTTCTTCTTCTATTTGCCACAATATGAAAAGTCACCTCCTTTGTTACCACATCTTCTTCCATCCACCTTTTTGTGTTCCACTACCCCTGTAACCATCCACATTCATACTCAGAACTGTCCACACAACATTTTTTTTTACATTCATAGGATCGCACTTGACCACTATCTCACCTGATCGTCTTCGACCACACAAAGTCACCTTGATATGGTCGATGATGAAGCACGCTTACCTAGAAGTACAGTACAGTACATGTTTCTCCTTCAGAACTGTCCACACGAAATGTTTTTCATTCCTTCGCATCTCAAGCCGTGCCAACCAAGTAGTGATATTCACACAATTTTTCGGTTCCCGGTGCAATTTTAGTAGAATGTCAAACATCTCTAATCAGGAACTAGCACTTTGAAGAAGAAAAATCTAAAACACTTCCAGCATCTAAAATGAATGCAATAACGTCTTTGTTATGCAACCATTGTGAATATTTGTCGCGTGGGTGTTCTCAGAATAGTGAATGGAGACGCTTGATTAATGTTCGTGCCGGAAAGGGAAATTAGGCCTAAATCAATTCACAACAATTTATAACTCCCTCAATTCCATTAAACAATAATTGTTGTTTTACGTTGTTGAGAACGAAACGAGTTTGCCAAACGTCTTGTTTTTAATTGCTTATGAATAATTTCTAATGGTGTGTGTACATTGATTAAATTTATTGATTAGTACGCAAACATGATTTCGGTTTTTTTTTTATTTATTTTTTTTGGGTCTTTTGTAGGTTGCTACTTTCGTTAGCAGAGATCTTTATGTATGTATCGTTATAGGTACATACCTACATCCTCTAATATAACTTTCTGTTTTTAGGGCTCCGTACCTCAAAAGGAAAAAAGGAACTCTTGTAGGATCAATATGTTGTCCGTCTGTCCGTCTGTCAAGACCCTTTTTCTCAGGAATGCGTGGAGATATCCAGTTGTACATAAAATCAAATACTCAGGTCTGTAGTCCCTTGGAACTCTGAAAAAATCAATCTACTAAGTTAACGCAATCAAAAGCACACACACAGATTGCTGTCTATTTCGACATTTTCAAGGGAATCAGAACCTATAGCGTACTGTGGCGCATGTACACTCAATCCACAGACGGCATGTAAAAACCAGGCACTGCTGGCTAGTTGGTGTTCGATATTTGGATAGATAATTCAAAGATTAGAGTAGTGTGATTAGAACGATGATTTTTTTGTTTAAGTAGGAGTTTAGCTCGACCCGTCCAAATGGGCTCATATATTTTTCTAAATCAAGAATAATTAATATATTATTGAGTGCCGCGCCCACCTAGTTTCCCTTCTCATATTGCACAAGTTCCGAGTTACACTTCCTTATACGACATTCTCGCATGCCAGCAAGTGAGACAACTCCCCAAGGCTACAACATCACTCCTGGAGCCCTGCAGGCTCTACAGTACTTCCCGTTGACCTACAATCATAAAATTTGGCAAGAAGCAGATTCTTATAACACAAGTGAAAAATCTGAAAACCATAAATTTTTAATTACATCACAATTATAAATTATTTAATGACTTAATCATTCGATACTCACTTCAATTATTGGATTAAAAATTAAAATCATCTGCCAAGTGCCAATTTAACTCACCGAGGGTTCCTTACAAACTTTAAGGTATGTACGGTATGTTGTAATAGTTCGTCCATCATGGGAATCAAATCTTGAACAAACTTAACTTTGCCATTAGAAAACTGTGAACCCCATACATCGACATAGGTCGGTGTTAGTTTACCAACTGCAATTAAATTTGTAATCACAAAAAGAAAATTGTGATGTAACAACATATTAACGGTTTTCGGAGTTGCATGATTCTAGGTCAATGACAAGTACCCTCTAGAGTTACCCTCTAGAGTTCATGATGTTAAACGTGGGTTTTCTCGAGCGTCATGGGGACCTGTTGAATTTTGTAGGAAGAATAAAACCGTCTAAAAATTTTCAAAAATGTAAAAAAAAAAACTTTTACATGGAAATATTGATGTCAGATATTGATGGTTTAGGTGCCCCAACGTGGCCTGATATCAAAGGAATTTTTATCTGTCGACTTGCGTAAAGGAATAGCCACTGGGAAGGGCACAGAATAGAAAAAAAAAAAAATTTTTTCAAGCGCTTCATATTGTTCAGTAAACCCTAAAAATGCTCCTATTTAAAAGAGTGACGATTCAGAAGTGACACAAGTACGTAGTGATTTTTTTTAAATGCAAAAAAAACGCCATGTTTAAATACACGAGCCTGTGAGATTTATATAAGAAGGTTCAGGTTGATGTTCCAGTCATGGTAGCCTAGCCAGACAATTATTTTGAAAGGTATAAATAATCTGACAGCTAGACTGTTTCATATTTTAAACTATTTTTAAAACACAAACAAGCCATACAATTAACTTTTTCTGTTAGCGGTCACGCCAAACGCTGGTTATGTCGTTGCGATACATTTTGTACTCAGCTTTATTCCAGCTTCATGCTCTGATCTTCATAGACGATTTTAATTGCTTCGGTTTGTGGAAATCGGCCGCTTATATATTTTTTTGTGATTCTTACATTATTTCATTCAAAATAAAAAAAAATCAACCACGCTCAAGAATGTGTAACATATAAAAAATTTACTTGCTTAATTTAGAGGTAAAGAGACATCTAGTAGAAAAGTAAGGTACTGTTGAAGCTCTTTACCGATCAATAGACCTTATAATTAGCGCAAGACACACAGAGTTCATTTCAATAAAATCTTAAAAATGGAAATTGTGTAATTAAAACTTAAGAAAATACACACTGGTCCATACTAAATATTAAATCGAATTCAGAAATGAATAGTACCTACCTAATTAAAATTTATGTGTTACACTTTTTGTGAATCGAGACGTAAGATTTAGCGTAACGAAACGTTATATTTGCTATATGACATTTATTTTTTCAATCTAAGCTAAAACGGAGCACACCGAAATTTATTGATTGAAATATTGACTAAAGCACTTTATGATGTCTAAAGGAACTGGAGGGACCAGGGTCAAGTTCTTCTTTTTTTTTTAAATTAAAACGTTGACCCACACTAGGAATTAGTCATGTATCGTGGGTGCGTACACCAACATGTATACTCACATACACAAGACACCCAGACCCGGAACAACTATTTGCAAGTCATACAAATATTTGACACGCAGCGCAGCACCCAAACGCTCAACCACTGCGCCAACCGTGTCGTCAAGTTCAAATGCTTTATGCATTAGAATAAAGGACGCTGTAAGTACTACATTGGGATTTTTCAGTAGAGACGCTAAGTCTGGACGTGGCATTTGTGAACCTCACCAAATTCTTTTCTTGTCGACAGGCTCCTAGATTATATGATTATGATATGAGAAAAACTTATTAGAAAATGATCTGATCGTAACCACACTATTTATGGAATAATAATTGGAAGAACAATGCGGTCTTAACAAAGGGTTCTGAACATTGACTTCCACGTGTCCAGGGATAGTCAGGATTGTATAGCCACAGCTACGATATTGCCTGTGGAATCTTCTCTCTGGATCTGGATCATTGATCTTCGAATGATTGGGTAATAATTGTTCACCATCATGTGTATTTACTACATAAAATTTTGTTTAAAACTATAATGAAACCTAGTCTACACAAATGTGACAGTTTTCTTAATAAATATAAGAAGTGACGACCAATTTGACCGACTATTATTTGATACAAACATTCCTCATGCAATAAACCTGTAGATTAGTAAGTAGAAACTTGTGCAGAAATCTAACGTTACGCTCAAATCGTCAGATTTCTAAATATACACTTTTTTGCTAGTTTTTAATCCACCTTACCTTAATCTGACGCGCTTCAGTAGGTATTTCTGAAAATCGTTTTTTTTTTTACTATTTGATGGGCCGCCCTAGACACACGGTCCCGGCGACGTATATTTTGATTGCATTGACTTAGAAATTTGATTATTACTGTTCCAAGGGATTACAGACTTGAGTATTTGATATTAATTTCGGTTTGCTATATCCACGCGTTCATGAGAAAAAAGGTATTGACAGACGGACAGACGGGTAGATGGACAACAAAGTGATCCTATAAGGGTTCCTTTTTCCTTTCGAGTTAGGGAATCCTAAAAATAAAATGAATAAAAATTGAAAGGTAGACTGGTAGAAAATGCCTGTAGCATTAAGTCCGCCTCAGGCATATACTATTTATTTATTTATTTATTTATGTACACAAAACACAAGAGCAAAAAAAAAATAACAATTACAGAAACAATAGTACAAAGGTGCTGCTTATTTCTAAAGAAATTTCTTCCAGCAGACCTACTACTACTAGTGTGTGCATAAAGAATAAAATTAGTAACAATGAAACAAAAGAAGCATTAGCCTCTCTTTAGTGTGGATGCGGAAGTGAAAAAGTATTCGTATGTATGTCGGGTGTGTGGTGTATGTTTTTATTGTCTAAACAGTCAAAAAGCTTTGCTATTAGCTTCTCAAGAGTTAAGAGCTATGACTCTGAAGTGTCTCTCGGGCAGTTAAGTTCTATAACGTATCTACAGCAGGACAGACATATGATAATATGTATTTAGATCTTCTATTAGCCAGATAACCCGTACTAAAATCCAGTGAACCATGTCTGCACAAGGTGTTAAAACAGAATGCAGATTGTGTTTTTCAAGTTATACTTCTTTTGGCACATTAAGGAAAAATGATGAGAGTAAATTTTTTCGATGCGCGCACTCATCGTCACAAAAAAGCGACACCGTGAAGTTAGCTAGAACCGGCACCATGAAGTTAGCTATAGTCTGTGGTTCATGAAGAATGATTGTTTTCCTTTTGTAAATTTTGTGACAGTTTGGTTTTTTATCTTGTTACCCCAAAGAAATAAAACTACTTACGTGAGTACATAAGTACACACAGACTTTTTTACTATTTAATACGACACAATTACCTAATTATCTTTTGGGAGCATTGCCGGAGGATTGTGCAAGTAAAACGAGGCGTTTTACTCGGATGAAGATCTATTGTAGACTAACATGAACATAATATACTAATATCTTCTTAGTCTTACACTCGAGTTGACATCACTATCTTTTTTAAGACATAACATATAGTAGATTACGTAACAACTCATACAATGCCATGAAAACGTGAAGTTCAAACAGCTATGACGACAACGACACTTGAGTGTTTAAGCGCATCCTATTAACAGCATCAATACAAATACAATATTCCTAAAACAAGAGCATAAATGTATCTCCCACCACCCCAAGTTTACAAGTACATTTTTATTGTTATAATACGTGAGGCATACTGAAATTTTCTAGATTTGGAAACTTACAATAAAAGAATGAAAAAAAAACAATTACGGGATTCGAAAATGGAACTCTTTGGAAACGTTTTACTTTTTAATTTGCGAGACTGTCATTTGTTTTTTCATTGTCGCGTCCTTTCAAAAATTATGTGTCGCTATCAAAATGAATTTAGCTAGTGAACATTTTCATTCAATTATTTTTTATGATGTTCGCTGTTGCTTTCCCGCATTCCCCTAAAACTTAAGGGGAAGATTTATAAAACAATGGTCAGACCTGCTGTCTTGTATGGTTCAGAATGTTGGGCCACAAAAGGGATGAATGAAAAGCAATTGCATGTAGCTGAGATGAGAATGCTAAGAGCGATGTGTGGTGTTACGCGCATGGATAGAATTAGGAATGAGTATATAAGAGGAAGTCTGAAAGTGGCACCGCTGACTGAAAAGTTGTGTGGAAATCGGTTGTCGTGGTATGGGCATGTGATGCGGAGGAATGAAGAACATGTCGTGAGGAAAGTCTTGTGTATGGATGTGGATGGCTATAAGAGTAGGGGAAGGCCAAAGAAACGATGGTTGGACTGTGTGAAAGAGGATATGGGTAAAAAAGGGGTGACTACAGAGATGACGACTAATAGAGGAGTATGGAAGAAAAAGACATGTTGCGCCGACCCCAAATAAATTGGGATAAGGGCAGGAGAATGATGATGAATGATGATGATGTTCGCTGTTGCTTAATGCCCTACTACCGGCCAAGTGGCGCCCTTGTTGAATAAAAAATCGTAGCATAGCATAAAAAATAAATATTAAAGAATCCAACCTCGTTTGTTACACTCAAACTCACGCACACACATTCACACACACACACCGTCTTTTTACCTTAAAATTATTGACGTTAAAACTTCTTGTCAAACTCAATACTCTGAAATTGTAACAGTAACATCAGAAGCGCTATGTAACCTAAACGTTAATACCTGAGGGGACCGGACTGCTTCTCCTTAACACAGGTTTTCATAAGCTAGCTAGGAGAGCAGTGTTCACCCACACTTTTGTAGAAATAGTACTTATTTTATAAAACTGTATATAAAACGTGTACAACAATGCTTTGTTTTGAGTAAATAAATGTATTATATATTATTATATTATTAATGAGGATAAAGTATGTTTACGTTGTTATAAACAGGTATCAGAATGTTTCGTATCCAAAGTAGTAGGCAAAAGTACCAAAAATGGCCGGCTCGCACCGTGCAACTTCTTTTTGTTTCCTAAAATTAAAGACAAACTTAGAGGCACACGTTATACGAGTCCTGAATCGGTGGTGATTGCGTTCCATGAAGCCATTGAAGAGGTCCCTAAGGAAAACTGGTCCAATTGCTTTTTAAAATGATTTCTGCAAATGCAAAAATGCATCAATTGCGAGGGAATATACTTTGAAAAACAATAAATATTTCGTCAGTCTTATAACTGGTCTTATTAATCAGAATTCAGAAACTTTCAGTATGCCCTAAGTATACTTTATTTTTTTACCAAAAAGAAGTAGTCCTACGTATTTATGATTTTAGGGTGTCACTAGTTTTATATTTTGACTTTCACTACACTCGCTGGTTTCATCGGGATAGGTTCGTGATGTTCCAGTGGATTGACCAGTTTGTTATTGGTCAAGTGAAGGGTTTATTTTGTAGCTGTGGCTCGATGGCTGCTTGCTGTAGTACTATGAGATCACAGCGATGAGTATTTTATTTTCTCTTTAGTGTTCTCGCTTTCTCGAATTTTGGCGAGGATGTTTTCATTTTGCTATCCAATGTTTATATTTTATGATCGAAGCTTTAATAAACAATGTTTTACTTTTAAAAGCTCTATTTTGAAAGAGTTAATTTTCGCTGGTAAGGTGTTGGTAAAGAATCTCATCAATTGTGAATTGGGATTCGTTAATCATTACCGTTAGAAAAATGTAACTATAGTTTTAAAGAATTTATGGATGACAAGACCTTAAAATAAAGCACATTATATAGGTACTTTAGTATGTCATAATAATAGTATGTACCTATTCAGAAATACATAGTTTAAGTTTAATATTTATGTAAAAGATGATGTGATGTCAATAGTTTTTATTTTTTTAAGTTTTTAGTACGTAACAAAATTACTATGTTCTAAGTCATAAAATAAATAATAGATAATGTACTCATTAAGTTAGGCGTTGCCTGTAACTATGTAATTACTTTGTGTGCAATAAAAATAAATAAATGTTAACCTAAGATAGTTACAAGAATTGTTATTTGATCAAAAGGATTAATTAATATGAAGATTGTAGATCTAGGATTACTAAAAAAATATTATTGTATCTCTTTAGTTAAACTTTACTGTTTATCCACATTTGAAGGCTTGTTGGTTTATGTGTTGATAGGGTTTTTCAAGTCCGTAATTGACTTCTTCAGTTTTTGAATCGCGGCCACATTCTCATCAATCTTATCCGAGCAGAATTGCAGAGTATGTTTTAGCTCTTCTTTAATAACTCGCTTCAGTGCCCTATACAGGTCCCGTAATACTTGTGGCGTCGTGTTGTCAGCGTGGCTACCAGTGTGTGTGGTTGGAACATCGCATCTTACACCCTCGTAATCAGCTGTGCACTCACAAACTGGTTCATCCTCCTCATTCAGGGAACAGATACCGTTAAATGAACAATAATTATGGCACGCATTAACTTCGCATCTTTCACCAGAGTAACCGGCTTTACAACTGAAATAATGAAGTAAAAGCAGTGTTACTCGATAATCAAGGAACTAACAAATATTTGTGAATAGTAGTAACAAGCGAATGAGGTATGCGACCGGTACGGTGCTTTTCCGATGATCTGTAATAGTACTGTTGTTTCTTTGCAACGCTGGCTATACCTACTGGGAGACATTTAATTTGTGATCAATCTTTCAGGGGCAGCAAGTTCTAGTGAATACGATCAATTTTTATTATGAAACCAATCGAACCAGAAACTGCAAAAAAATCAGGTACCTACTTATTTGCAACATTTTGGCGAGTCATTTGAACTAAAATGTATTACTTTTCATATTACTGTGTGAGAGTATTCGAGTTGACCCGGAAGGTTGCGATGCACCCCAAGGTGCTTAGCGGTAGCGCAAAGCACTCTGTGGCACCGCACTAATTAATTATAATTGTAACCATTACCAGTGCTTATTGAGATGAATATGTTTTACCTGCATTTAAGTTGTCCCTCAGCATTTCAACAACGCAGCATTTCAGCACGTCGTCGTAGTGACCGACATTTATTTTGTTCATAATTTCGTGCCGATTTGATTTGTTTTCAGTTAATTATTTAATTTAATAAATTGGTGATTTCATAAACAGCTAGAACTGTAACGTTTTTGCTTTAAAAAAAAAAAATAACTTGCCATCTAGTTTTCAAGAATACTTTATATTGAAAAACGAAGTAGTGGTAAGTATTTACGATTTTAGGGTGTCATCAGTTTTATACTTTGACTTTCACTACATTTTCACTGATTTTATCGGGATAATTTCGTGATGTTCCAGTGAATTGAGCAGGTTGTTATAGTCCAAGTCAAGGGTTTATTTTGTAGCTGTGGCTGGACGGCTGCTTGCTGTAGTACTTTAAGATCATAGCGATGAGTCTGTTTTAAGTATTCCTTGATGGTTTTATCTCTATAGAGTTAGTTTTCGCTGGTACGGTGTTGCTGAAAAATCTCATCAATGGCGAAATGCATGAATGCATCTTTAGATATTGTAAGTTAGAACATGTTCTCGCAACTTGAGAACATCGCCCCGTAAAGGTTTTCGCAATTTCTGTCATGAATTTTACTGAGAGAGGTGAAAATAAAGGAAATATAGTTTGGTAAAAAAGAAATATTAATATGAAGGATGTAGATCCAGTATTAATAAAAAATAAGATTTTATCGCTGTATGTAAATTCTACCGTTTTACTACATTTGAAGGCTTGTTTGTTTATGTGTTTATATAATTGTATATATTGACTTCTCATATTTTAGGGTCTGGGCCTCATTCTCATCAATCTATTCGAGTAGAATTGCAGGGTACGTTAAAGTTCTTCTTTAATAATTTGCTTCAACGCACTGTAAAGGTCTCTTAGTAGTTGTGGCGTTGTGTTGTCAGCGTGGACACCAGTTTTTGTGGTAGGATCATCGCATCTTACACCCTCGTAATCAGCTGTGCACTCACAAACTGGTTCATCCTCCTCATTCAGGGAACAGACACCGTTATATAAACAATAATTATGGCACGCATTAACGTAGCACCTTTCCCCAGAGTAGCCGGCTTCACAACTGAAATAAAGAAGATAATAACAACGTCACTCGATAATCAAGGAACTGACAAACATTTTTGACTAGTTGTAACAGGCGAACGAGGTGTACAACCGGTAAGCTGTATTCCAGATGATCTGTTATAGTGCTGTTGTTTCTTTAAAACGCGGGCTATACCTACTGGGTGACTTTTGATCAAATTTTAACTATGAAACATATAACACACGAACTTGCGAAAAAAATCAGGTACCTGCTTATTTGCTACATTTTTCCGAGTTATTTGAACAATAAATTATTATTTTTCATATTGCTGTGATTGGCGGGAAATCATCCAATGACATCTCTCGCTCTGAGTAGAGCGGGAGGGCGTGTCAGACTCTTAGTGACTAAAACCCACCTCTGTTCCTTCCTGCCCTGAGTGCCCCGGGGGCGAGGTAACTCTGTTTCGAATTTATCCTCAACCTCCGGGCAGGCATCGGCCTTGACGGGCCCCGACCTTAATGCTGACAACTCTTTGAGGTGCGTGTGGAATACTACGCGCCGTCGGCTCTCGGGCCTGGTGCTGATCGGACGGCGAGCTACCCATTACACGCCCTCCGCAGGCCCGGGTCTACGGTGGCCGGAGATCGTCTCGCGGCGCCGTAAGTCCCAGGCGTCTTCTGAGGCGGCTGCTGCTGAGAGCGTGAGGGCGACTCCATTGTTGATACTCCCTCACGCGTCCCGCCTCCGCCTTCGCGAGCATTACTGCTTCACAGAAGGAGGACACGGCTTCCCATTCCCTCTCGCTCCGTACCATGGCCTGAACCAGGGCAGGGCGCGAGAGGTCGCTGCCGCCAATCGCATCCATGAGGACACGGCGGGGCTCCATCCAAGCGGGGCAGACCTCCACCGTATGCTCCACCGTGTCCTCTGGGCGATTCTCGCCGTGGAAATACCCAGGGGTCACCTCCCGCTTGATCCGAAACAGGAACCTCCCGAAACATCCGTGTTCGGTGAGGACCTGCGTCAGGCGGAAGGTGAGGGCGCCGTGGGGCCTCTCCAGCCACTCCTCAAAGAGGGGCACTACCACCGCAATGGTGGCGTGCCCAGCGTTGGGTTGCGTCAATCGCTGTCTCCATGTCGCCATGAGATCTTGCGGATCTGTCCACCGAGCCGCGAGTTGTCGCGGCAGCGGAGTTTCACCCCGGCGTTTCGCCTCCTTGCGCTCCTCATAGAGGTTCGCGAGGATTTTTGCCTCCAGATCCCATGGCGATAATCCGGCAAGGAAGCTCGCCGCCTTGCAGGAGATCGTATGGTATCCTCGGATCATTCGGATTGCCATGACCCTTTTTTTTTTTTTTTTTTTTGGGGGGTGGGAAATCATCCTATGACTTCTTCCGCTCTAGGGTGGAGCGGAAGGGTGTGTCAGACTCTTACTGACTAAAACCCACCCCTGTTCCTCCCTGCCTCGAGTGCCCGGGGGCGAGGTAACTCTTTCGAATTTATCCTCCACCCCCGGGCAGGCACCGGCCGTGGCAGGCCCCTTCCCTTGGCTGACAACTCTTTGAGGCGCGCGTGGAACACTACGCGCCGTCGACTCTCGGGCCTGGTGCTGATCGGACGGCGAGTTACCCACTACTCGCCGTCCGCAGGCCCGGGTCTACGGTGGCCGGAGATCGTCTCGCGGCGCCGGAAGCCCCCGGCGTCTCCTGAGGCGGCTGCTGCTGAGGGCGTGAGGGCGACTCCGTTGTTGGTGCTCTCTCACGCGTCCCGCCTCCGCCTTCGCGAGCATTACTGCTTCGCAGAAGGAGGAGACGGCTTCCCATTCCCTCTCGCTCCGTACCATGGCCTGATCCAGGGCACGGCGCGAGAGGTCGCTGCCGCCTATCGCATCCACGAGGACACGGCGGTGCTCTGCCCAAGCGGGGCAAACCTCCACCGTATGCTCCACCGTGTCCTCTGGGTTGCCATGACCCTTTGGGATGCGTTCAGACGGCGAGTCGATCGCTGCCTTAGAGATCGCACCCACACTGGTGCCCCGTAAAGGGCCATGGACCGCACGATCCCCGCGTAGAGCCTCCGGCAGGAGGCGTTTGTCCCCCTTAGATTACCTTGAGGTGCTTAGCGGTATCGCAAAGCGTTCTGTGGCACCGAACTAATTATAATTATATAACACTAGCTGACCCGGCAGACTTCGTACTGCCTAATTAAATTGCAATAAAGTCCTGTCAAAATGATTTGTAATGTGACATTTTTTTGTTCCTACATATTTTATAGTCGGGGCAAAAAATTCTCCTGAACAGAACCGTCACCCTGGTCCCTATCACCAGGGTGACGGTTCTGTTCAGGAGAATTTGTGAACGTTGTGAATAAGAAATATAATTAAATAAAACATATATAAGCATTTAAAAATAAGTAATCGCTTTATTGTTAATCATGTGAATCATAATTATTATTAATTATTTGTTAAATTCATGCAAAACAGTGTAAATAAGTGTAAAAAGTTCAACGAAACTTGGTGACAGTTAGGAGGTTACCGGCTTGAGTGATCTTTGCATTGTCATCTTGATATCAGGTACAATACTTATCTTACTTGATATTATATTGTTTACGTTCTATTATTTTACTGATTAATACAGTGATCATTTTCTATAGCGCTAAATATTGATGCCAATGAACTTTGAAACGTAAACATAACCTTTGTTAGTTGGTGACAGAACTTCTTACCTTTCCTTAGTTCATTTTCTTTTAACTAATTATCTTTTCCACTTCTGTTACAATCTACCTAGTCTATTCTAATATTCACTTTTATTCCTTATAATCATGCCTATCACTCGAAGCGCCTATGCTCGCCAAGAAGAGTCTAAACTCAATCTGGCTTTGAGCGAATTAAAGGCGTCTAAGAAGTGCTGTGATCAACTGATTAAGGAAATGGATGATAGTGAAAGGGTGCTCCTTGAAGCCCATGATAAGAATAGGAAGTTAAAGAATGAAATGGCTCAGTTATACATTCAATACACTGAGGCCATAGAAGCCCGGGATAGGCTCCAACTTGTTGTGGACGGATTCAGCCAGTGTAGCACAGAGTATGAACAAGCTCTTAATCACAAATTTTTATTGCAACAACAGCTACAAGAGGCTCAAAGTCAAATTTCACATCTTGAGACAACTAACCTGAACATCACAGCCTCTCTGAATCAAAGTTTATTCAATGAGTTGGTTCCTATTGCCCCATCAATGGTTGATCTAGTAGGACACTCTTGCATTATAGATTTGACAAGTGATGATGATTCTAAGTCAAGTAAAAAAGTCAGAATAATCTCTAGTAAAAATAAACTTAAAAAATATATTAAAATAAACAAATACATTGTTAAAACTAAAAAAATGGTTAAAAAACAAAAGTTCTTCATTAAAAATGTAAAACTTAATAGGGAAAGGTTAAATTTATTAAAACAATTAGATATGTATGCTTTGAACTTAGAGAAAAGTACTAGGAAATACCAAACTGACACGGAAGACTTGCAGTGTGAACTTGACCGGTTACAACAGCAACTAAGCTCAATGACCACTAAATATAGAGCCTCAGAGAAACAAATGAAGGAATATGTGTTGGCAATGAATGAGCTGGTTAGCTTACAAAAATCAAACTGTGAACATTGCCAATCACCATCAATGGCATCTACTCCGGACCATTCATTGCCAATATATAATACCACCTTACCGCAGTCTTGTGCCAGTTTGCCAGTAGAAATGACTAATTGTTTATCACAACAAAGTGTAAATAAAGAAATAGTTATCTATTGTGATGAGATTGGAAAGGATTTAGGCCACTTTTTGATAAATGAATATCCGGGACACTCTATAATGAATAACTGCATGCCTGGTTGTACTTTGTTGGAAATAATGAAAGAGATTATAAAATGTAATTTTAACCAGGATACTATACTCATAATTTTAGTTGGTGATAGGGGTACCGTGAACAAAGGAGAATTGCTCCAATATTATAGAACCTTGTCTGACCTTGATTTAAGAAAAATTGTGATGTTCACTTTCCCTTATAGCCAAAGTTTGCCACAGGATGAAAATCAAATTAGATATCATATGAATATAAAATTGCACAATTTGTTATTTAATAATAACTTATTCCATCTAATTGACCTTAACAATTATATTGGTAATCGTTTTTATTTGACAAAAGATAGGAATCATATAGATAGATACTATCTTTCAAATTATTGTAGGAGACAGATAGCTGTGTCGCTATCATATTTATTTTGTATAACAGCCAAGAATTTGGCTAAACAAATTGCTTCTATTGAGCAATGCAATGACATTTTTCATAATTCTGCCAATGTCTTGGCATCAAATTTTGACATTAGTAATAATTTAAATTAGAAATTAAGACAACAGAGACAATCTCTAGCAATTATTTAAAGAATGGTGAAAACAATGTTTTAAAATCAACAAATAGTATCAACCTGGTGCACCAAAATATTTATGGTTGTATGGGCAAGGATTTAGAAATAGAATTATTCCTTAAATTTAACAATGTAGATATTCTTTGTATAACTGAACATTGGCTTAGAAGCCATCAGATTATGTTTAATTATAGTAATCACCAGGTTGGTAGTTCGTTCAGCAGAGTAAACGCTATACATGGTGGCTCATTAATTTTCATAAATAATATACTTAAGTTTAAAGACCGCAAGGATATTGTGAGCCTCTCTGTTGAACAGACAGTTGAAATTGCCTGTATTGAATTGGAGCAGTTTGTTATATTAAGTGTGTACAGACCACCTAAAGGATTGTATGATTGTTTTGAAAAAGTAATGGATGAAGTGTTGCAAAAAATTTGTAACTCTAGTAAGTCTGTCATCGTTTGTGGCGACTTCAACGTTAATTTGTTAGAAACTTCTAGCCTAAGCACTAAAATTATAAGTTTGTTTCAGTCATACAATCTTGTAAATCTATTTATGGAGCCTACTAGAATAACCCCCACTACTGCATCTTGCCTAGATAATATTTATGCAGATATTTTACCTACCCACAAAAAAATTATTAATTTATTAGACTCTGATCATAGTGGACTATTGATCACTATACCAAATATAAACAAATATAAACGAAAAAAAGATATCAATGTTAACCCAAAATCTAAAGGTCGCTTGGAAACATTTAAAACTAAACTCTCAAATAAAATCCCACTTTTGTCAACTAATGATGACCCTAATCAACATTATAATGATTTTTTCAAAATGTATTGCACGCAATTTGATACTACTTTTATTCCTAAGACGATTTCGGTAAATAGCAATACTTCCTTCAGTGACTGGGCCACCATTGGTATTAATAAAAGTAGAAAACGGCTGTATGAGCTGTATGAAGAACGGACTTATATTAACACTGTAGAATTTAATTTATATGTTAAGAATTATTCTAAATTATTTAAAAAAGTATGTTATTTGGCGAAATCTCGCTACTTAAGTTCAAAAATTAAAAATAGTAGTAATGTAATTAAAATGACTTGGGATATTATTAATAGCGAAACGGGAAGGTCTTGCAACCGAAGTAGTGATTACAGCCTTGCTATTGATGACAGTATCATTAAATCAGATTCGCAAGTCGCCGCGGCATTTGAAAATTTCTTTGCAGAGATTCCCGTATCGACTACAAAATCTCTAAATTCATCACCAACTGCTGCAGAAATTTTACTTAAAGAAAACGTTCCAGTTTGTGAATCCCAATTTTATTTCCAATATGTCACTTGTAATGATGTAATCAAAACTTTTAATACTTTAAATGTTAAAAAGACTGCAGATCTATGGGGTAATTCTGTTGACGTTGCTAGGTCTATTATAGACATTGTAGCACCTACTTTAGCAGTAATCTTTAATAATTGTATAGATTGTGGTGAGTTTCCTGATCTAATGAAATATAGTAAAATTATACCATTGTTTAAATCGGGTAGTACATCAGACCCTACTAATTATAGACCTATATCAGTGCTACCTACTTTTAGTAAAATTTTTGAGAAAATTATTTTAGATCAAATTCAAAGATATTTTAATAAACACAAATTACTACACAACAAACAGTTTGGTTTCACAAAGGGTCGTTCAACAACTGATGCTGGTGTTGAACTTTTGGGACACATTTATAATGCATGGGAAGATAAATGCGATGCGTTGGGCATTTTTTGCGATTTGTCTAAGGCTTTCGATTGCGTTCTCCATGATACATTGATCAGGAAGCTGCACTACTACGGAGTCCGGGGCGCCTCTCTGGATCTTCTTACTTCATACTTGAGTAATAGGATTCAGAGAGTTGATGTGAACGGCAAAAGGTCTTCCGGGTCTGTAGTCAGAATGGGGGTTCCTCAAGGCTCAATTCTGGGTCCTTTTTTGTTTCTAATCTATATCAACGACTTGCCTTACCTCATAAAGGATAAACATGATATAGTGCTGTTTGCAGATGACACTTCACTTTTATTTAAACTCAAACGTCAGCAGGTGGTTGTTGATAATGTAAATAATGCTCTTTTAACTGTAGTTAACTGGTTTAATGTCAATAATCTTCTCCTTAACGAGAAAAAAACAAAATGCATAAAGTTCACATTACCCAATGTAATACAAGTGAACACTAGTGTGTCAATAAAGGGTGAAGAGTTGAAACCCGAGGATTCCACAGTGTTCTTAGGTTTAACTTTGGATGCGCAGCTTCAGTGGAGCCCCCATATAGATAAACTGTCCAAAAAACTTAGCTCTGCAGCATACGCCGTAAGGAAAATTCGTGGTTTAACTGATTTAGAGACAGCTCGTTTAGTATACTTTAGTTATTTTCATAGTGTGATGTCGTACGGCATTCTGTTGTGGGGAAATGCCGCCGATATTCAGACAATTTTTGTTTTACAGAAAAGGGCTATTCGTGCAATTTATAAATTAAGTCCCAGACACTCCCTCAGAGACAAATTTAAAGAGATTAATATTATGACTGTTCCCTCTCAATATATTTATGAGAATCTCATGTATGCACATAAAAATATTAATCTGTTTAAAAGATACAGTGATATCCATAGCATAAATACTAGGAACAAACACAAATTTATTGTACCAAAAACCAGGCTCAAGAAAAAAATAGGTGGTTCGTTTAGATGTCAATGTATACGTTTCTATAATAAACTTCCTAGCCAAATTCAAGAACTAAGCATAAATAAATTTAAATCATTTATTAAACGTAAGCTATGCCAGAAAGCTTTTTACACAATTAATGACTTTCTTGAGGACAAAAAGGCGTGGGATTGAGCTGCTTCAATGATATACATGAGCCATTGTTTTCATATGTGTACTTACTGATGAAAAATTTTTTATATATATATTTTTTTTTAATATTCGTTTTTGACATGAATACTTGTATAGTATTGTATTATATTTTTTATTTTATTTTTTTTTGACTTGAATACTTTGTTAAGTATTATATTTATTTTTATTTTTTGATTGACATATTATGATTACTATTTTGTTTGACACAAATATTTACTTTGTAAAGTATTATATTTTTATTTTTTTTTGATTACTTAATTATTGTAAATGTGAGGACTATGTGGGTTATTATTATTATTTTCTCCTCCTTTTTACAGTAATTTTCAACGTTGTCTGACAGTTTGAGTACTTTTGCGGCCTACCCAAATGTCTTTTCTTTGGTATTGTTCGTCATGTCATTGAGCTCCTTAGTGGTTTTTAAGTTGAGCTATTCGACTATTGACAAATGCTTGCACTGACTGGACAGGTCCACTCAAATATGTTTGGTTCTTTCTTCAAAAGACCACTACAGACACTAAGCTGCATGGTCCTCATATAGAATAATGTGAATGCGAGAACTATGTATGTCGTTATATTCATGTAGATTTTATGATTGTCTGGCAGTTTGAGTATTTTTTGCGGCCTACTCAAATGTCCTTACTTTGGTATTGTTCGTCGGTTCGTTGAGCACCTCAGAGTTCTGAGTTGAGCTTCGCGATGACTGACAAATGCTTGCACTGTCTGGACAGGTCCACTCGAATTCGTGTGTTGCTTTCTTCATAAAGCTCATCCCAGACATAAACGTACATGGTTCTCATAGGATCTAACCAGTCCACATTGTATGGATTTGAACACTAAAAGAGACTTTGACCTCTGAGTTTGTTTCGGTGTTTCTTCTCAGGGTAGTCAGCTAGGAAACACCGGCCTCATCTAGCTTAAACTGACAAAAAAACATTGACGTGTAAAAGTGTTCCTTGTAACCTATTTACTGAATAAACATCATTTATCATTTATCATTTATCATTAACAAAAATCAGTCTTATTTTCATTGTAGTGCTTTGTGATATACGATGCTTTTTGTTTGATTACCTGGCGCATAGACAAACAAATCTGATGGTTTTCCAACACGGGAACAGGCAACATACAATTGACCATGTGAGAAACATGGGTTTTCCAGATTAATACCACAAACACTTAATGATTGCCCCTGGGACTTGTTTATGGTCATAGCAAAAGCAAGCCGAACTGGAAACTGTAGTCGTTTAAAGTCAAACGGCACATCAGTCGGAAGCATTGGGATGCGCGGTATGAGAACGTCTTCTCCTTTACACTTTCCTTTCAGTATAGTTGCTTCATGTTCAGTTCTTATCACGTTGTTTAGTAATTTTTTTATCGCTAACCGTGTGCCGTTGCAAAGACGCGGTTGGTTGATATTTCGCAACATTATAACTACCGATCCAACCTTCAATTGAAGATTGTGAGGTGGCAATCCTGGCAAATCCAGCGAGTTTAAAAATTCTGGTGGATAGTTCACTACATCATCTTGGTTAGTAGCCGAATCAACTGATTTATATATTCTTGATTCGCCTGTAATTTGTTCTTGAATTTTTAAATTTAATTCATTTACATCTATGTTTTTTGCAGCCAATGTAGCTCGTTCGCTCAACCAATCATAGCTTCTGTAATTTTGAGAAACATCTGGAAACACCTTCTGAATAAGTTCATCTTTTGATCGAGTTAACTGACAAAAACTGTGAGTAAAGTTAATACAGCCAGTCAACATGTCTATAGGAAATTTGCCATTACCAATGTCAATGAGTTGTTTAGAGAATATGTTTCCAGAATGGTCATTTTGCAACTCTACACGCATATTCTTGCTTAAATGAAGTACTTTGACATGTTTCCACAAATTGGAGGACTTTAGACATGCATTGAGTTGATCAGCTGGTGTTGATCGTGGAATCACTGGCAATGTTTGACGAAAATCTCCTGCTAATAAAATCATTGCACCACCAAATTGGTTATGATTGCTCCATAGATCTTTTTAGGTTCTGTCTGAAGCCTCCAAAGATTAGGCGGCAGCGACCTCTCGCGCCGTGCCCTGGTTCAGGCTATGGTACGGAGCGAGAGGGAATGGGAGGCCGTCTCCTCCTTCTGCGAAGCAGTAATGCTCGTGTAGCGACATCTATGACGCAACATACGAACTAGAACAGCAAAATTCCTACATCGCGCAAGCAGAGTTCTCCGCGCGATTTGAACATATACAACAGCCCGAAATCAACTATCGGGCAGTTGCCCGGACCAGACACAACACCCGTCTGGTCGGAGGATCCTCCCTTTTCAATGGAGGTTGTGGGACTTTACACTCTGTTCCGCATACCTCTAAAATGGTGACCCCGACGTGATCGTCAGCGCAGCCTTCGTGCAGCTACTCCAGCGTGACGTCATCATCATCACTTCCTCCAAGCTCTTCAGCAACGAGTCATACAGCCAGCCAGTACAACGATAACGCCGACAACGAATACGCCGACAACGATACGCCGACAACGATACGCCGACAACGATACGCCGACAACGATACGCCGACAACGATACGCCGACAACGATAACGCCGTCAACGATACGCCGACAACGATAACGCCGACAACGATACGCCGACAACGATACGCCGACAACGAAACGCTGACAACGATAACGCCGACAACGAAACGACGCACCGCTCCGACTCACTGGAGCCCGCAGCAGTACTCCGACTCACTGGAACCAGCCTTCCACTGGCCCGGCAAGCATCACGTATAGACGACTCATCGAGAAGAGAACAATCGATCTCCGATCTCTGGAGGGGAGTGATGTAGCGACATCTATGACGCAACATACGAACTAGAACAGCAAAATTCCTACATCGCGCAAGCAGAGTTCTCCGCGCGATTTGAACATATACAACAGCCCGAAATCAACTATCGGGCAGTTGCCCGGACCAGACACAACACCCGTCTGGTCGGAGGATCCTCCCTTTTCAATGGAGGTTGTGGGACTTTACACTCTGTTCCGCATACCTCTAAACTCGCGAAGAGGGAGGCGGCATACGCTAGGGAGACTCGACAACAGCCGAGTCGCCCTAGCGCCCCCAGCCGCAACCGCCGCCTGAAACGCCAGGTGGTTCGGACGCCGCGAGACGATCTCCGGCCACCGTAGACCCGGGCCTGCGGACGGTGAGTAGTGGGTAACTCGCCGTCCGATCAGCACCAGGCCCGAGAGTCGACGGCGCGTAGTGTTCCACGCGCGCCTCAAAGAGTTGTCAGCAAAGGGAAGGGGCCTGCCACGGCCGATGCCTGCCCGGGGGTGGAGGATAAATTCGAAAGAGTTACCTCGCCCCCGGGCACTCGAGGCAGGGAGGAACAGGGGTGGGTTTTAGTCAGTAAGAGTCTGTCTGACACGCCCTTCCACTACACCAAAAAAAAAAAAAAAAAAAAAGCCTCCAAAGATTTTTTATGTGCCATCGTGCATTCATCCCAAATAATTAATTTACATTGCTGCAAGACCTTTGCCATTGCAGAGTTCTTCGAAATGTTGCAGGTCGGAGTTTCATTGCTTTGCATATTAATGGCAATTTTAATGCTGAATGGGCTGTTCGACCACCTTCAAGCAAAGTTGCTGCGATTCCCGACGAAGCGGGTGCAAGTGCAATTTTATTTTGTGAGCGAATCGTTGCTAATATTAATGAAATCAAAAAAGTTTTTCCTGTACCACCAGGTGCATTTAAGAAGTAAATCCCTCCAGTTTCATCATTTATCACTTTCCTATGAGTATCAAATGCATACTTCTGTTGTTCATTCAACAGTGGAAGATTTGTTTGAATAAATTCTTTCTAAGTGTTGAGATCATACAGTTTTTCTCGATTCAATTCTTGGTTAAAAGCATCATGCATTGGACGATTGGGCGCGGCTAGGCCTAATTTAATTAATAGTTTGTTTGACATCATCAAGCACATGTCCTCAATTGAAATCAATGCTTCGTTGTAAATTTCTTCACTGATTTGTATATTTGGATTTCCCATTCTATTTCGTATTTGATACAAAATATCATCACACATATAATCTTTGTACTTGATCCACAAATCAATTGGGTTTGATGGGAAGCATGTAGATATGATTATAGAAAACAATGTTCGTATTTGATGAGCGTGTGATGATATTACAGCATCATTGAGAGTTTGATCCCAATGAGCGTCATTTTCTAGCAATTGCAAACGTTGACAGTCGGTAATTAGCATGGTTTGTAGCATTTCGGGTTCTTCTACCTAAATTGCTTCGTCTAATAGGAGGCATATCTATATTATAGATTATTGTATCACATGCAATAATTAGTGATCATAGGTGACTCACTAAACACTGCACAAAACACGATATAGGTACAAATTTGTTTCGTGTATCAGTTGACAAAACCAAACTCAGTAGAGTAGGTAACCCAAAAACCAAGAAAAACAACACTGACATTGACAGTTTGTTGTTGTTTCAACTTTTTTTTAATTTGATATGACTTGGAGTCCAATCCCTCAAGAGATCCTTCCTTCTTATGCATTTTAAAGTAAAACAAATGAAATAATATCGCGAAGCCGACCAAATTGATTGATTGAATTTGAACTTTGCACAGCGGTAATAAAGTGCAAATTGACTCTTTGTCGTTAGGAATATACCTACATTGTTTAATCAACAGTAAGTGCTTGTAATTTAATATGAACTTTATATAATGGCAATAAAGCTCAAATTGACTCTACGTTTTAGTTAGAAAACGTTTGTATGGGAAAAAGAAAAGGGCTGTTTTAAGGGTTTTTCCGGCAATTATTAGATTTTTTCTCGCCGTAAAAACCATCTTTGAACTTCAACGAACATTTAAAAAAAAGAATTTGCCAAATTGGTCCAGGCATTGTTGAGTTATGCGCTTACCAACACATTTTGCGATTAATTTTTACATTATAGATTACTAGTCCTTAGTGCGATGAACTGGTTTTACCTGCATTTAGGTTGTCCCTCAGCATCGACACTACAATTTCCTTGTAAACAGTAGTTCTGACAGCTTGATACATTGCATTCCTCATCGGTGCAATTCTGCGTACATTCACTACTAGATTGCCCACTAAGTTTCGTACTTGAAGAATTAGGTATCAGACTCTTTAGATCTTCGCAGCTCTTTGTTCCTTGAGTTTGTTCCTTAATTGTATAGTTGGCTGCTATAAGTTGAGCATTCCAAAAGTGATCGATTGCATTTGAATGAAATTTTGGTCCCGCATCATGCGGTGGATTCTTTATTAGTTGCAAAATTGCTTTTTGTTTTAAGCTCTTCCAGTAGATGAAATCTTTTGATATAACAAGAGAACTTGCCGCATATGCGTCATCTATATAATATAATGTTCTTCTGTTTTTTCCATTCAAGTCGGCACTTTCAATATACAGGTGAGGACGAAAATCTCTTATAATTACCTCAATCCAGTACATTTTGTGTGTTTGTTGGTCAATGGCCAAACTTGCTCGAGAATAAACAGTACTGTCGAATAAAACTTCTCGCTCGGAGCCATTAAAGTTAGCCCTCTCTATCTTATAGTTTGTGATCCAGTAAATAAACCTGTAATTGGTAAATTTCTATAATTAATATCTACTAAGTTCAATATGTTTACTGTGCTTAAAATAATTATAGCTATTTGTTAGTAACGTACCCTCCACATTTGTCCACGGCAATATCATAGCAGTAGGAATCCGCCGTAACTATAAGATTTGCGTCCAATGCTTTATTAGAAGAAGCAGGTTTTAAAGAAAACGAGTATATTTCCTTATATTCTGACCAAAATACCAATTGTGTAACCGGGTCGTAGGCCATATTCAATTGAGAGTGATCTGTGTTTCTCGTAAGTACAGGCTGTAATTTCCTGGTTGATAAGTCAAAGCTGTATATTGTCTTGTTCCTTTCAAAGCTGTATATTGGATTGTTCGTTTTATGACTGAAAAACAGCACCCTGTTGTAAACTGGGTCGTAAGTGATTGAAGCGACATCAATATTTGCCGGCAGGTCTTCCGTGTTCTTTAGTATTCCGTTGTAATAAAATTTAATATGATTATTTTCGCCCACGACGATATCTGAAAAATAAAAATAACACTTTTGTTAATGACTGCTAAATTATTCTTCCATTTCCTTTTCATTTCATGAGATACGCTGCGTATACAAATGGTTACTGGTTCTACCAACAATTAAATTTTGACAATGACTTAAACACTCTACACCATAACAATTTACAAGTCTGAACTTTCAAGTGTTAGTGTAAGCGCGCACTATAAATTAATCGCTGCGATTATTAAAATGGAAAATGACATCTATTGAAATAATCAGCCGAGTTCGTATCGAAGTTTGCACAGTTATGGTCCAGAAACAAATGTATTTTTGACTATTTGTTCGGCTTCGGGTCAATAAGATGCTTTTATTGTGAAAATTTCAAAACTAGCTCTAATTATTTGGCTGTAAAACCTGTGTGATAGACAACGGACAGAAAAACAGACGGACAGATGGACAAACGGAAATAAAGACAGATGGACGACACGGATGATTGTAAAAGTTATGTGACAAAATGATCAATGTAATTAGTAGAATTATTGAAAGCTGAGAAAGACAAAGCTTGCGAGGTTGTCGATATGTGAGTAGTGGATACAGCAGTCATTGAGACGATAGCCGGACGGTCAATGACATATTATTAGCCAAGAGCCTCGACCAAAATTGGAGACCCTCTTGTTGGGCAGTTGGATCAAGAGCTTGTTCCAAAAAGCAGCACCTATTCCTAAGCACAGTGCGTGTAGTGAGGACATTCCTCTCTCAGAATTCTTCGGAGCATGGACTTTTTACCCGATGGACTACAATTGTTTTAATATTTTGAAACGGTAATTTGTTTTCGCTCCATTCTGTAATCATGTAATCAGTCATGTGAACTATAAGTATATGAGATAGACAGATGGGTATATGGGTATATTTATAAATATATTTAACATGAACATACAACAAATAAATAGAATATAAAAAATAATAAATAAAAACATATATTTGTAAACAGTCCAATATCCAATTCTAACTAAAGTTATTGTTTAGCATTTATATTGGTAGTCAAATTGCCACAATTCTGGTAAGCGTTAATCATTTAGGCAAAAACCACATAGTAAATATAACAAACAATAACATTATCGTTCACGACTCTTGTAGAAACTCACCCCAGAAAAATGAGTGCGCCAACCCTATGAGCAGCACTAAAAACACCAACACACCCTGTACTCCATACATTTTAACACCTTGCAGACTATATGATTTAGTTGCGTCCGTCTCTTTTGAGCCCTCGTGAAAAATGAAACACTAGTTGCAAACATGAAATTATAAATAGCAAAAAATTTCAGCTCGGCTCAACGCCAAGAATGAAAATGCAATGTAATTATTTTGAAGTACATTTATGCGTTTTCTAGTTTCTAAAAATAGGTCCAAGTATCTATGTACAGGGTGTAACGGAAAGGTGTGGTCATATTGTAACAACTGCATCTGCCCATCGATATGAATAACTTTCTTTAAGAAAACCTGAGGAAATTTACAAAAAAAAGTTTTAACCTTCCTTACAAATATTGATTAGCTGATGATAGCTCTTAGAAAGTTGTTCATTTCTATGGACATAACCGGTTCTTAAAATATGATCACAGGTTTGCCCCGCTTGGACAAAGCACCGCCGTGTCCTCGAGGATGCGATAGGCGGCAGTGACCTCTCGCGCCTGGCCCTGGTTCAGGCCATGGTACGGAGCGAGAGTGAATGGGAAGCCGTTTCCTCCTTCTGCGAAGCAGTAATGCTCGCCAAGAGGGAGGCGGCATAAGTGAGGGAGACTCAACAACAGAGTCGCCCTCACGCCTTCAGCAGCAGCCGCCGCAGGAGACGCCAGGGGCTTCCGGCGCCGTGAGACGATCTCCGGCCACCGTAGACCCGGGCCTGCGGACGGCGAGTAGTGGGTAACTCGCCGTCCTATCAGCACCAGGCCCGAGAGTCGACGGCGCGTCGTGTTCCACGTGCGCCTCAAAGAGTTGTCAGCAAAGGACGGGGCCTGTCATGGCCGATGCCTACCCCGGGTTGAGGATAAATTCGAAAGAGTTACCTCGCCCCTGGGCATTCAGGGCAGGAAGGAACAGGGGTGGGTTTTAGTCAGTAAGAGTTTGACACGCCTTTCCGCTCCACTCTAGACCGGGAGAAGTTCCGCTTTCGTCCAAGCTAGTGCCGTGAACAGACGTGTTGTTGTTTTGCTCCTAATTACAAGTGACTTACACCACGCGATAATAGTACGTAATTCTAAGTGCAAATAAATGATTATGATTATGATTATGATTAAGTGACCAAGTTACCATTTTTCCGTCCGCAAGTTTAACTGACCATCCACTCCGCGGAGGTGCGCCCCTGTACACCCACGACCCGTGAGGAAAAGTAATGCTCTGCCCCGTTGCCACGGGCCACGAAACGTCACCAGCGCACGTTGCCGCCTGCGCATCCTACACACTGCGCGGAAACGAGAGGGTTAACAAAATTGCTGTCCCACTCACGTCTCATCAAGATAGCGCTGCTACGGTACTACGAAGCTAGGTACTACGGTAATGATATAATGACCCACTCAGCTTAAAATCGCATCACTTGCTACGCTGGGTAATTAAGTTTGTTTACTAAAAATATTTCCTTCAATTTAGACGGAGCGGCTGCTGTCTCATATTTTTTAACCGACTTCGAAAAAGGAGGAGGTTATCAATTCGGATGTTTGTATTTTTTTTTTTTTTTATGTACGTTCGGGCATAACTCCGTCATATATTGACGGATTTGCAAAATTCTTTTTTTGTTCGAAAGGGGTTTATTCCGAAATGGTCCCATTTAAATTTCAAAAAGATCTGATGATGGGTTTCGGAGACAGACAACGGAACTCTTCAAAAATTGACAGCAAATCAACCGCGATTGCCGCTATCGTATGTCTATGAATTGTTAACACAGTTTAATGGGGAACCAACACTAAAAAGTGAAAAATAAAAAACTTTTTTACAAAAAAATAGAACCGACTTCCAAAAAAAGTGCAAAATAACTTTAATTTCGGAAGTCGGTGTCAAAAAACAAAGACACAAAACAGGAATACCGACTTCCGAAATTAAAGTTATTTTGCACTTTTTTTGGAGGTCGGTTCTATTTTTTTGTAAAAAAGTTTTTTATTTGAAGTCGTATATCATCTGAAAACAAGTGTGATAACATGTCAGTATCACTTAGGCCACCGAAAGCAACTAAAGCAACCGCGAAGGATCCTTTGCAGGTTACCCATGATTCTGACACTGCATCTGATCGAATCCCTTCTGACAGTGATTCGACCAGTCTTTTTGTCACCTCACGCAAACTTAAGCGGAAACAGGGTGACATGCATATGGTCGAAATAAGGGAATTATTTGATGAGTTCTCAAAGATCCAAACGTCCAAATTTGATACCCTGGCTGCCGCCATGACCCAGCTTAAGGAAGAAACTGCTGAGATGAGGAAATCCGTTACTTTCATGTCTGAAAAATATGATGAACTACTAGAGAGTCTGGTCAAAACACAGAAAGAGAATTCCACGTTTAAATACAGGTTGAACTGCTGGAACAAAGGGTCGATTTTCTGGAAAGGAAAGCCAGATCCACTACCATTGAGCTGAGGAATGTGCCACCGTCCCCAACGGAGACCAAGGATAATATTACACAAATAGTAACTAAAGTCTGTGAAGTCCTACAGCAGCCTGTGCAGCTTTCCGATATTCGAGACGCATACAGATAGAAAACCAAAAGTAATGCTATCCCTCCCATCATAATTGAATTTGCAACCACAAATATTAAAGAAAATAGAATTAGGAATGAGTATATAAGAGGAAGTCTGAAAGTGGCACCGCTGACTGAAAAGTTGTGTGGAAATCGGTTGTCGTGGTATGGGCATGTGATGCGGAGGAATGAAGAAAATGTCGTGAGGAAAGTCTTTTGTATGGATGTGGATGGCTATAAGAGTAGGGGAAGGCCAAAGAAACGATGGTTTGACTGTGTGAAAGAGGATATGGGTAAAAAAGGGGTGACTACAGAGATGACGACTAATAGAAGAGTATGGAAGAAAAATACATGTTGCGCCGACCCCAAATAAATTGGGATAAGGGCAGGAGAATGATGAAATATTAAAGAAAATATTATACAGAGGGCGAAGTGGTTTAATAAAAGTAACAAGGAGAGTAAGTTAAATAGCTCACACCTTATGTTAAACGGTCCAATAAAGCCGGTTTATATCTCTGAGTCTCTTACTCCATTCGCTCGGAAACTATTTTACCTTGCTCGTCAGCATGCTAAAAAACATTCTTTCTCGGGTTGCTGGCATTCTTATGGAAAAATCTATTTGAAGAAAAGTAATGATCTACCTACTATTCGCATTGATAATGAGGAAGATATCCATAAACTTGCTCAAGCCTGACTATTCACCCCAAGTATGTGTACCTTAACTGATTCTGGCTCGATACGGTTATTTTATTCGTTAGTCGTTAACCTTAATTTTATTTTTTTTACTGTTTTATATCATGTTTGTATTGTCTTGAAGATCATTTTATTCACTTTCACACACTTTCACACACACCTCCAGCTGCAGATGAACGCAATATCCGGTATTATTCTTCTTCCATTTAATCTATTCTATCACCATACCCCTAGATCAACATTTGTGCTATAAATTATAATAATTCGATAACATAAACATACATAATAACATATCTATTGACGTTGATTTAATTACCGTGGCTAATGCATCTTCTTGTGACATTGACGAATGCGTATTCCTTATCCGACCTGCTAAAAAATCCTTGAAGATTATTATTCAAAATATAAGAAGCATTAACTGTAACATGGATGGTATGATTGCACTTTTGGCTTGATCCCGTGTTGACTGGGATTTGATAGTGTTAACGGAGTGCTGGCTTCTTGGTGTACATTACCTTCCTACATTAGAAGGGTTTGAATGTTATTCAACAGCTAATATAAGTAACCAAACCTAAAATGAAGAGATAGTGGTTTTATTAAAAAAGGCATTAATGCATGTGTAAAGGAGCTTTTCATAACGGATTGTAATAGTTTATCAATGTTTTTCTAGTGTACACTAGAAAAACATATCGCAGTTTTGGCTATTTACCGGTCACTTAGTGTTAGGAATGTCGATAATTTTTTGGAGAGTTTACCTAGTGTGCTGGATAATTCTGTGTCAAAGTATAAAAGCTTTATTCTAACTGGTGATATTAATATCGACATTTCTGAAAACACATCTGACACACGTAAACACAATTATTTAAATCTTATGGCTTCGCATGGTATGCTGCCAGCCCACTTGATTCCAACACATTCAAAATCCTGTATAGACCATGTCATACTCAAAACTAGATTTTCCGCGTCATGCTTGGTAGCTGAGACCTCCCTGACTGATCATTATAGTGTCATACTCACTATTAATATGTCGATTCCTGTCGAACATCATTCAAAAAACTTAAGGCGGACTGATTATTCTTCCCTTGATGTGGTTATCGCTGGTATTGACTTTACGCCTCTCTACTCATTGACTGATGTGAATGATGCTGTAGCAGCTTTTACTGGTTCTCTACACACTGCTGAAGAATCATGCACAAAAACCATAACTGTAGCAAGACGGAAAGTAATCTTAAAGCCATTGATAACTCCAGGACTTTTGAAGTGCATGAGAAACAGAGATAAACTTCACCTTAAATCAAAAAAATCTCCTAATAATGCGACACTCAAGTTAACCTATACTAGATATAGGAATTTTTGTAATGGCTTATTGAGAAAATTGAAAAGGGAATATGAGAAAAATGAAATTGATAAAGCAGGAAATGATTCGAAAAAACTCTGGCACGTAATAAAAAAATCACTAATACTACCCGTTCAAAGGCAGTTGCTTCTGAATTGATATCACCAAGAAACCCCCGGCGGTCTGTTGACACTATAAATGCCTTCTTTGCAAATGTCGGAAAAACATTAGCTGAGAAACACTTATCCGAAATATCCTCGCCAGACTCCCCGTTACTTTCTATACCTTCTTGTTCGCATTCTTTCGTAACGCTCCCAACAGATGTAAATGAGATAAATAGCCATTTACTTAATCTAAAAGTTAATTGCGCTGCTGGACGTGACAATATATCTGCAGCTGTTCTATCCCGTTATAGACCCTTATTAGTTTCCCCACTGACCTTTATTTATAACTTGGCATTTTCAACTGGATCTTTTCCACGAGCTTTCAAACTATCGCAAATCCTTCCTATTCATAAGTCTGGTGACAGGGATTGTGTCAATAACTACATACCTATTTCTATACTGCCTACTCTGTCAAAGATTTTGGAGAAACTTATAAATAAAAGACTGCTTAACTACCTGGATAAATACAAGCTACTTTCTGATTCACAATATGGCTTTAGATGTAATAAATCTACTAGTGATGCTGTTCATGAAGTTACAGACTATGTTGTTAATAATATTGATTATAAAAACAAAGTGTTGGCTATATTTCTCGATTTGGCTAAAGCATTTGACACAGTCTCTGTCCCCAGACTGCTAGGTAAGCTTGAGAGAATTGGGATTCGGGGTATACAGCTAAAAATCTTCACAGACTACCTTAAAGATAGATTTCAGTGCGTCAGTGTTGGCGATTGGATTAGTGGCGATCTTCCTATTACTTACGGAGTTCCCCAAGGAAGCGTCCTCGGACCTACTCTGTTTCTCATTTATATTAATGACCTCTGTAATCTAGAACTCCAAAATGGGAAAATTGTTGCTTTTGCAGACGACACTGCTCTTATTTTTAAAGACACCTCATGGTGCAAAACGTTTCAACATGCTCAGCGTGGCTTTGATGCTGTTAACCAATGGCTAAAATGTAACCTTTTAACACTAAATGTGGACAAAACAAAAATTCTAAAGTTTTCTCTCCGAAATGACTCACAAAATTTGAACAATTCTGATACTATTATCGCGCACTCCCATAATTGTTATCGCTTAATACCCTGTAACTGTCCTTCGCTTGAGCAAACTAGCACCATCAAGTACCTTGGCGTCTTGATTGATAGTAGACTTAGCTTTGCTCCTCACATAGACCTTGTTTCTTCAAGAGTGCGGAAATTAATGTATACTTTCAAAACTCTCAGACATATAGCAAATTCTAAGTTATTCAAAACAGTATACTTCGCCCTATGCCAATCGATTCTGGTTTATTGCATAACATGCTGGGGTGGTGTATGTAAGACAATAATATTAAAACTTGAACGCGCTCAAAGAGCTCTGCTCAAAGTTAGTTATTTTCTGCCATTCTTTCATCCCACTACCCTTCTTTACCAAACCTGCGAAGTATTACTATTAACAGTGAGGCAGCTTTTCATACTCCACACTATTATCAGAATGCATGGTCTCCTGACATATAACCCAACAGCTTTTCTACAGAAACGCAGAAAGCATACAGTTTGCGTATACAAAGCTTGCCACACTCATTTTGCACAGATTTTTTTAAATTTTCTAGGTGGCCATATGTATAACCATAAATCAAATCCTAAAAACATAACCACTATCTAAAAAAAACTGTAAAAAATTAGTAAATGAATGGCTGCTAAGTCTTGATTATAACAAGACGGAAGCTATCCTAAATTTTGCTAAGTAGAATTTACTCACCGGTTTGCACCACATTTGCGTACTTTCACACTCATACCTCAAATTCTTGTACAACATACCCTACACACATCTATACATACACCCACATCACTTATTGATTGTCAAGCACAATGCAAAATATTTGAAATTTTTATTTAAATGTTCTCTTGCTAATCTTCTAACAATAAATATTCGTATATGTATTATGTATATTTTATTATTTTTGTATACTCCCTATATTGCATACTTGTATCAGTGTTGGAAATGCCTCATCTCATCATCATTATTCTTATTTCTAAGTTCGGCTTTCATACTTATTTCTCTACGGAAGAGCACTGATTTCCAAAAACAGGTTTTTACCTAGTTTGGAAGTCAGGAGTTCAGTTAGTTAAGATGCCTAATTCTTAGATCATACTTGTGTCTTAGTTTTTGATAGCTATTTCTGTATTAGGCTTGTTTTTTTGTCCAAATAAACTATTATTATTAAGTCATTGGATGATTTTCCACCCCCCCAAAAAACAAAAAACCTTTCCGTTACATCCTGTATACAGGGTGTAAGAAAAACGCTTCCAAAAACGGAGACAGGTGTTAGGCATAGTGATTCTCGATACGATACCGTCAAAAAATCTCGAAAAAAAAAATACAATTTCACTTAAGTTTTTCATCATTTTGCGTACACTTTACTGTGAGAACAGTTAAATGAAACCGTTATTTGTGATTAAAGTCACTTTTTTTTTAAACTTGGCAAGCAATGTATTCGTTAAATATCAGTTAATTCTCACGCATGAGCTCGAGTTCAAAGTGCGCGCGCGCTCGCCGACAGCCGCGCGGCCAACCAACGCCGCCGCCGTCGCGACGGCTGGCAAAGTCGTGCGGCGCGCCGGCGTTGCGGTGGCATGCTATGATGTGATCCTACCATTTACTAGATCGCTTGAATCAAATTTCTTTTCAGTTCACTACTATCTAGTTGTGGAATACCTGCTTTCAGATTCCATTCATGCAAGGATCGTAACGATTGTCCCCTTGAACAGGATCAATTTTGATCAATTATGTTTACATCCTACTCAAATGTCCTTACTTTGGTATTGTTCGTCGGTTCGTTGAGCTCCTCAAAGTTCTGAGTTGAGCTTCGCGATGACTGACAAATGCTTGCACTGTCTGGACAGGTCCACTCGAATTCGTGTGTTGCTTTCTTCAAAAAGCTCATCCCAGACATAAACGTACATGGTTCTCATATGATTTAACCAGTACACATTGTATGGATTTGAACATTTTAAAAGAGACTTTGACCTCTGAGTTTGTTTCGGTGTTTCTTCTCAGGGTAGTCAGCTAGGAAACACCGGCCTCATCTAGCTTAAACTGACAAAAAACATTGACGTGTAAAAGTGTTCCTTGTAACCTATTTACTGAATAAACATCATTTATCATTTACAAAACCGAAAAATCCAGTTTATTTTGCTTAATCTTGAGACCCTTAGCGAATTTTAGAGATACTCGTACTTACATAACTTCTGTAATTAGGAAAGAAAACTAAAAGTTGGTTATGTACAAAGACATTGACTTAACAAGCAGTTTTGTTAATTCGTAAATTAAAAACATGCACAGCAACAAAATTTAAATGTTTACCCACCTAAAACACGGTCACACTTTCTCTAAACCTGGCGTCGATGACGTCATACTAAAAACAAAAGAATAATATTAACAAGGCTCACCCACCGTACCACCACGCCGCGATGCAGGGAAGCACGGGGAGGTGAATCCCCGAAGCATGACGGCGGCGTGCACGTAGCGGTAACGTTTGTCGGCCGCCATGGCATCGCGCACGCAGACGGCATGTTTAGTGTTTAGTCTAGCCATCTAGTTAGTTCCTTTCCGACTCAAGTCGTAAGCGAACGCGCGTAGCTATTGAACCGTATTTAATACTGTTTTGTTAGTGTGTGTTTAGATATTATTGTTACGTTTTTAGTGTTGTTTTATTGTTCTTTAGTTATTAATTTTTGCTGTAATTTAAACAATGCCTGACGCATACGTGTACAGTGCTCGTGAATACTCAACATGTTGATTTGTTTAGGAGAAACCCGTGACAATGCTTTTCTTGCGTTGAGATTTTACAGACAGATTTCTGAACGTCCGGCATCCATCCGATTCTCGCATGACAACCGCAGCTTTTCAGCGAGGTTCGCTCAGAGGACACGGTGGAGCATACGGTGGAGGTCTGCCCTGCTAGGGTGGAGCACCGCCGTGTATTCGTGGATGCGACAGGTGGCGGCGACCTTTCGCGCCCGGCCCTGGTTCAGGCCGTGGTACGGAGCGAGAGGGAATGGGAAGCAGTCTCCGCCTTCTGCGAAGCAGTAATGCTCGCGAAGGTGGAGGCAGGACGCGTGAAGGAAGCTCAACGGAGTGGTCCTCACGCCCCGGCCGCTACCACCGCAGGAGAGGTACTGGGCGTAGGACGTCGCGAGACGATCTCCGGCCACCGTAGACCCGGGCCTGCGGACGGCAAGCAGTGGATAGCTCGCCGTCCGATCAGCACCAGGCCCGTGAGTTGACAACGCCTGGTGTTCTACGCGCGCCTCACAGAGACGAGTGTCAGCCACCACTGACGGGGCCCATCGTGGCCGGTGCCTGCATGTGTAGGGGTAGCGGATAAATTCTGAAAATGAGTTAACGCACCCCTGGGCACTCAGGCAGGGAAGGAACAGGGGTAGGTTTTAGTCAGTAAGAGTCTGACACGCCCTCCTGCTCCACCCAGAGCGGGAGAAGTCATTGGATGACTTCACACCCCACAAAAAAAAAAAAACCAAAAATATAACTTTTCAGCGAGTCTTGGCAAATTGATCGATTGCTCCGATTGCGGCAAATGGTGGTGAACCAGTGAACGTTCAGACAGAAGAGCGTATTTTAAACGTGATTCGCCAAAATTAACGCCGGCACACGAAGTGCTGCGAAATTATTGCGGCGCCGGGGTGAACCGACAGTCACTCTCACTGGACAGTTCAAAAAGTATTGCGCCGAAACAGAATGCAGCCCTACAAAGACATAAAGTACATGCTTTGCTACCGAACCATCTCGTTCGTCATTGTGCGTACCGTTGTTGGCTGCTAGATCAACAACAACGTGCGCCTGGTTTCACTGAGCACATTATCTGGACGGACGAGTCCACATTCACGAGAAACGGGATGTGGAACAGGAGGAATGCTCATGTATGGTCAGACTTGAACCCGTTCGCCACACAAGAAACCGGCCATCAGACCCGATGGTCAGTCAACGTATGGAGTGGCGTTTTTATTGGACGAATTCTAGGTTCAGTGTTTCTAGTTTTTCTTTTAAAACTGACGATATGCTAGATACTCGTAATACGACGCGCACCGTCCGCGAGCGTCTCACTGAGCTATTTGATGACCGCTGGATCGGAAGGCTGGGGCCACACGCCTGGCCGGCTCGTTCACCCGGCCTTACACCTTTCTTTTAGTGGGGGTATGTGAAAGAAAGAGTGTTTGATCGGAACTGAGACAGTGCTGATGAAATGCAGCGCAGAATAGTGAGCGTTTTTGATAGATTATATGCAAAATGTGTTAAGGATCCTACATTAATTCTTCATGTTCACGGGTCAACACAGCAACGGGCCCGGCTTTGTATTGAAATGGTTGGAGCGCAGTTCGATCCAAACCTTATAAGGTCGCAAAGGATTAAGACAGGTACATTAAAATACCTCTTTCAGCTTTAATGTTCATCAATGGGCTACGAATTCGATTAAAATTCATAATTTTGAGATGTTTCATAGGGGTAGGAGTTTTGAGAGTGGTGTTTGTAAATTCCGTATAAATCCCGACGAAGCCAAGGCGGGCGCCCACGACGCGCCGTGGCAAGATGTTGTCTTGCGTATCAGTGACCTTACGTTTTGTACGGTTTCCATAGCGTGTTTACGAAATATGAAGTCTTCAAAATAACCAATGTAAGGCGAAAGGTTACTGGTATCCGTTTGCATTTAAGTTGTATGTAATCTACGTTCTGACTTCAGAAGCGTTCCGCTTACATCCTGTATACGTGCAGCAAAAACTATTACTCGGACGAAGAGTATGAAATTTGGCACCGTTCAAGTTAATTTTGAGAAGGAATGCAGAAAGCTAATTATTTTTATCCCTCCTAAACTTAAGAGAAAGTTTTATAAAACAATGGCCAGACCTTCTGTCTTGTATGGTTCAGAATGTTGGGTCACAAAAGCGATGAATGAAAACCAATTGCATGCAGCTGAGATGAGAATACTAAGAGCGATGTGTGGTGTTATGCGCATGGATAGAATTAGGAATGAGTATATAAGAGGAAGTCTGAAAGTGGCACCGCTGACTGAAAAGTTATGTGGAAATCGGTTGTCGTGTTATGGGCATTTGATGCTGAGGAATGAAGAAAATGTCGTGAGGAAAGTCTTATGTAAGCATGTGGATGGCTATAACAGTAGGGGAAGACCAAAGAAACGATGGTTGGTCTATGTGAAAGAGGATATGAGTAAAATGGGAGTGACTACAGAGATGACGACTAATAGAGGAGTATAGAAGAAAAAGACATGTTGCGCCGACTCCAAATAAATTGGGATAAGGGCAGGAGAATGATGAATAAGAAATACGTTAAATTAATTTAAAAAACATTGCACACACTATCATGCGTTTGACATACATACACACACATGTATACATACAAACTTAAAATTTAAATGAATTGAAGTAGAATTTCGACCAATGGGTGACCTTTAGTTTTATGTTTGTTTTTGTTTGGCTGCTGCGCTGTGTGACGCGGGTTCGATTTCAAAACAGAACAAAAATAAACAAAAAATTCTATACATAGTTTTCTGAATAAATACTATTTTGGTAATCTGTGGAGCTTGTGTGTCACTCATCACTGTAAAGAGTCTTACCGGGCAATAAACGGTTGTTAAACATTTTCTTTGCTTCTTTAATTGCTTTTCCACTGGTTATGGGCCGACCCGAATACCTAAGCAGCTTAAAAGTTTGATATTTATGCCGATTTTCACCGACAACCCCTATACTGCCACCTACGTAAGGGATCCTTAGCTTAAAAGCTCCCCCAAACTGGCCCCTAAATTCAATTTCATTTCACAATCATTTCAATCACCTAACTAGGGGATACATAACTATGTGTGCTTTTGTTTTCGATAAAAATGACTGCTTCATCTTTGAACATATCGATACTTTGAAACAAGCTAGATTTTTATGAAATTCTCTAAAATATACACTTATAAATACACAATTATTAGTGGATCATGTTTTGATAACAATAATAAATGTTATATAATTCATATTTTTCTTTTTTTGAGCAGTGGTGGCCCAGTGGTATTGGCCGCGACTTACAAGTTGTAGGTCGTGAGTTCAAACCCAGGCAGGCGCTTTACTTTGTGTAGATTATTTCATCACCACTACTCTCAAAACGGTGAAGGAAAACATCGTGAGGAAACAATTCCTAGAAACAATTCGAAGACATGTGACATCCACCAATCCGCATTGGGCCCGCGTGGTAGATTACGGCCCACACCCTCTCACAGAGAGGAGGCCTGTGCCCCAGCAGTGGGGACATTAAAAGGCTGATGAATGAATTCATATTTTTAATTAATTTCATATTTTCTTGCTTACTTTGAGTATCATTACGAATCCTCGCGTGTTATCTGTGTTCTTATTGTTATTTGAGAGTTTCTGACGTGAGATGAGATTCGGTCGTTCTCGTTATATTTTTTTTTGTTTGTTGTGACTTGTGAGGCTGCATTGCGTGTTATTTTTACGTTTATTTCCCTCACTTATATCAGGAAATTTGACAAACTGCGGATGTAGAGTCGCAATTGCTGCGGAAACTTTTTTTGTTATGCGACTGCAAGTAGCCACTCTGATCTCATCCATGTCTGACACAGCCAACAAATGATTATAGTAATAATAATAAGCCTTTATTGCTGAAACTAAACTACAATGTACGCATAACATTTTTTACACATAAAATAACACATCCAGTTTCGTTGATTAGTAATCAGCGTGTCTGTGACACATAGGCCTCTTCCAGCTGTTTCCATTCTTCTCTATCTTAAGCCTTTCTTGACCAGATACCTTCTCCAACATTTCTAATATCATCTATCCATCTTTTTACCTGTTTACGTCTTTTCCTTTTACCATCGCGTGTTTTCCAATCGATTATAATATTTGTCCTTTAGGTCCTACTGTCCCTTGTCAACAAATGATTACCTACCCGTAGCATAATACCTCAATGCTTATTAGCAACTGATTCATTGGAGTTACAGAATTATTTTTGAAAAAAAAAAAAACTTTTTAGTTAAATGTAATTGCGAATACAATTAGAGTAATGACAGAGGTTCCTTCCCCACAAGTGGTGGTTTTGTTAGTAAAGTAGGTATCGACGTATCGTCGACTAATCAAAGAAAAAATACATCATTATATATATGAGCCATATGAGCCCTACTTTTTTTTTTTGGGAGTGGGAAATCATCCAATGACATCTCCCGCTCTGGGTGAAACGGGAGGTCGTGTCAGACTCGTACTGGCTAAAACCCACCCCTTTTCCTTCCCTGCCCTGAATGCCCAGGGGCGTGGTAACTCTGTTTCGAATTTATCCACAACCCCTGGGCAGGCATCGGCCATGACGGGCCCCATCATGGTTTGCTGACAACACTTTGAGGCGCACGTGGCACTACGCGCTGTTGACTCTCGGGCATGGTGTTGATCGGACGTTGACCTACCCACTACTCGCCGTCCGCAGACCCGGGCATCGACCCATGCTGCTATTATTAATATAGCCACAAGCTCCACGCCTACAAATATATATATTAATCTTTATTATTGAAGTAAAAACTCAGTTGGGTTTCTGCAATAAGAACAGTTTAATTTATTTCTTTCGTATTTACAAGATAACATCAAGATAAGACTACACAAGTCAGTTAAAATAGCCTCACCTGCAATAAGAACAGAAAATAACATTACAAGTTTCTAATCCAGGTGATTTACAATTTATTGTTCGTTGCTTCAGTAAATTATTTTTAGTTCAATGAGTGTAATCTTGAATGTTAGAATGCAGACCACAGAGCAAATTACCATTGTAAAAAAAATATTCTTCCACCGGCTAGCGTCAAAGATCATTTATGGCGTGAGACCCTAGTTACCTATCTTCCGGTTTATTGCATGAGGTATGTCTGTAGCAAATAAGAGTCCTTTGATTTGGCCTTCACTTTTCACATTTATTGTCAACACTGCATCACACTAGATAATAATCAGTATACAGAAAATTGTATGTTGAACTCACAATTTATGATGAACCACTATTACCCTATCGTTCGAAGATCGAAGATTAAAGGTCCAGTGAGGAGATCCACAAGCAGTATTTAAGCCGTGGTCATCTAATCATGGTCATCTCTGGACACGTGGACGTTTGTGTTCGGAACCTTTTGCTAAGACCGCATTGTTGACCATTTTTATATTGTTTTTTATTATGTAACTAAATGTAAAGTAGGAACCCTGCCAACAAGAGAACATTTCGGTGAGAATCATAAATGCCATGCTTAAGATTAAAATTTAGCGTCACAACAGAAAATCCCAAAAAAAGTACTTACAGCGTCCTACTTTCTTATGCTTACAGCATTTGAACTTGACTCTGGTCTCTTTTACACCTCGAGACATCATTAAGTGCTTTTAAGAAGTTTTTTCCAATATATAAAGTTTAAGAGGCAGACTCGCTCCAGATAAGTTGGAAAAAGAAACGTCAAACGACAATGTGTCAATCTGTCAACTTGCAAAATAACGCTCCATTCCACGAATTAAATTTATTCAATTTTTAAATGTTACACCATAGAGTATTATTCTGGTTTACTATGGTTGACAACAATCGATAACTCGAGTCTATAACTTTGTCGGAAGCGCGGCAGGTTTAAACTTAAGAAAATGACGTCTCGAGTTAACGAGAATCGTCGTTTTCTTTATATCTCCCCCTCCCCTCGAATGAGAACAATCACATAACATTTATGTGACTGTTCGTTAAGTCGTGTCATCAGCTACCGGAATTAATTTTGTTAAATGAAAAAGGTTTGATTTTGTTTTTTTTATGTCCGGTATCAACCACGTAGATTGAGTTGGAGATTTTCTTTAGGATTTTGTATGGTCCGATTCTTATTTCGTCCAGCTTTTTCCTGTTGAGTTGGTTTCCATTTTCCACATACATTAAGTCTCCAGCCTCCAATGTAATTTCTTTCCTGTGTTTGTTGTATCGTTCTGCATTTTGATTATACGACTTCTTGGTGTTTTCATATACTAATTTCCGATTTCTTTCTAGGTCTTCATTTGTTCAATTTGTTTTCAATTCGTGGGGCAAAATATTGACACTTTCACCTTTCATTAAGTATTTCGGAGCGAATCCAGTAACCGTGTGTTCCGTTTCATTGTATCTTCTAACACATTCTTGAGCTATTGCTGTCCATGCTTTTTTATTTTTGTTTTCATTTATTTTAATCTTTAATTTTTAGTTTAATCTTTCATTTAGCCCATTTGAAAATGGGGCGTCTACGGCTGTTAAAATCACCTTTAATTCCATCCTCTTTAAAAAAAAACTCTTTCGAATTAATGCCAGGGTATTGATCTGTTAGTATTATTCCTATATCGTTACTTTCTGTCACTCTCGTTGTTAGTTTTATGAAGTCATTGGCAGTTTGGTTTTTCGACGTTAAAATATAAGCATACCTAGTGAAGTGATCAACCAAAAGGTGTAAATATTTTTTTGTTGATCGCGATTCGCGATTTGCGGTCTGCATTCTAACATTAAAGATTACACTCATTGTGCTAAAAATAATTGACTGAAGCAACGAACAATAAATTGTAAATCACCTGGAGTAGAAACTTTTAATGTTGTTTTATAATAATCTTTATTTTATTTCTCTTTATCGAAGTAAAAACTCAGTTGGGTTTCTGCACTAAGAACAATTTCATTTATTTCTTTCCTATTTACAAGATAACATCAAGGTAAGATCTAATTTCTTCCGAATTTGGATTACTACCCTATCCTATGTCATTAATTAACAAAAATCTCAGAAACTAAAACACCTAAACAGATAAGATTTGTCTTATTATCTCATTTACTTACATACTTATTATCAATTTAATTAACGTAAAAAAAAAAATGGGTGTAATACCCTATTTCCAAAACATATTTGCTATTTCTTGTTTATATGGAATCAGTATTTGTCTAACCTTTTGTCCCATTAAACGGAATAAACGGTATAATAATTTTATTTGTAAACATAAATTACAATCAATGTGAAGCCCTGACTCCAGAGCTAGATATGTAATATCTGTATTTCAGGAGTCAGTTTCTTCTTCCTCAATACATGCTTCTTATTGTATGCAATAATTGAATAAAAACATCTAGACTTTTACAACATAACTGAATACATACAACATAAATGAATTGAAATTTATAGTATACATTTATATTCAAATTCAAATAGAACAATGATTTTAAAATTATAGTTATACAAATATTTAAATTAAATTACATATATTTTAAAAATTAAGCTGTGTCAAAGTATGAATTTGAAAAATTAAAATTACACTGTGTAATCTGTGGGGATGCGAGTGGTGTGAAGGTGTAGGTAAGGATGAGAGTGTGAGTTTAAGAGTGGTGTGAAGTGCTGTGAGAGTGATGTGAAGTGCTGTGACAGTGATGTGAAGTGGTGTGAGAGTGGTGTGAGAGTGGTGTGAAGTGGTGTGAGAGTGTGCGAGTGTAAGAGATTGTCTATGGGGTTGAGTTTGTAGCTGTTTGCGTGAAAGAATTAGCATTTTTTTTGTGTCTAGACGAGATATCATAATCATGTGAAAGCAACCAAGTTTTCACTGTTTGTCTTGTTTCGTGGATTGTTAGTGGATTAATATTTAGAATCGTGTTTAACTTATTATATAGGTATGTAACCTGGTGTTTACGCTGTCTTCTAGCAGATGCTGTGTGGCATCGCACAGGCAGACAGGCGTCAGGTATGGTTCTTTTATTTTTGTGTTTATCAGTATAGGGTGTAATAGTGTGCAGTATGACAACAACCTGCAGAATATAAGTTTGCCTTACAGTGAGTACTTTACACAACTCATATAATGTCGCAGTAGGGAATAGGAAGGGTTTAAATGTCATAACTTTTAACAGGGACCTTTGAGCTCTTTCTAGGTAAAAATGGTTGGTTGGTTGGTTTAATGTTTTACAAGCACCACCCCAAACTACAATACTGTAGCTCATGACTGACTCCGCCAGTGCATAGTACACCCTGCGTAATAATTCAAAGTCTGCCACATGTCTCAGCTTTTTGAAAGCCCAAATTAATTTCTGTATTCGACTTGAAGTGAGATCGATGTGTTGCCGCCAGCTAAGTTTTTCGCCCAACAGAATGCCTAGATGTTTGACCTGTGTAACTCTGTGTAATGACATACACGAGCAGTCGTTCTGCATGTGAGGTGAGTTGCATGTATGTAACTTAATGTTTATGTCTGGAGGTTGGATTTTGGAAAAGTGGAATTGTATTGTATTGTGTGTTTGTTTTTGAGATGTTTAGAGTGAGAATGTTAGCTCTAAGCCAGTGTCCGACTTTGTGTAAGCCTGATTCGGCGAGCTGCCGAACCTTGTCCCAAGTGTCTCCATGAAATATTAATGCTGTATCATCAGCATAGGTGAAGACTTTACCATTCTCAAGAGATAGCTGGCACAAGTCATTTATATAAATGAGAAATAGACTGGGCCCAAGTATACTACCTTGTGGGACACCGTAGGTTACCCCGGCATCAGAGCTAGTGAATTCTTTTATTTTAACTCTCTGTGTGCGGTCATAGAGAAAGTCTTTAAAAATATTTAAGCCATTTCCGCGAATACCAACCCTATCCAACTTATCCACAAGAGCGAAAATTGAAACTGTATCGAAAGCCTTTGCTAAATCGAGAAAGAAGCCTACACATTTTGTTTTGAATCAAGTTTACGTGTGACATGATCTATCAGTTGGCTAATCGCGTCTTCCGTGCTTTTCCCCGACCTAAAGCCATATTGGGCGTCTGATAGTATTTTGTTGCATGCCAGAAAATTGATGAGTCTACTGTTGAGCGCCTTTTCCAGAATTTTCGAGACAGTTGTTAGAACAGAAATAGGCTGATAGTTTCGAACATTGTCTTTTATTCCACTCTTGTGGACAGGAGTAATAATGGACTTCTTAAAAACCTTTGGGAATACACCCTGTCTAAAACATATCTCGATAAGCTTTGTTAATGGACCAACAACAGCATGCTTAGCTAACTTGAGAAACTTAGCTGAGATAGAGGCCCATCCAACGGCGCAATCATTCTTTAAGTAATTCATTATTAGTGATTCAATTTCGGTCTCATCAGGGGGAAGTAGAACGATAGAGTTTAGAGTGGAGGGCATGTCAAATTTATATGGTGTAGTAGTTTGCGTTATAATGTCAGCTGCAAACTGTTTACCTATGTCTGCAAAGTAGCGATTTACCTCATCTACTGCCCGTAATCCACTTTTACTTATGGGTATCTGTTTATCAGCACACGATTTTTGTTTTTTTGTATCAGTTATAGATTTGATAGCATTCCATTTATCTTTGTTGCTTTTAGCGTTTTGTAGTAAAGACTTTTCATAGCTTCGTTTTAGTTTTTTGAGTAATGAGTTGCAGAAATTGCGGTATCTTTTATTATGTTGTTTCTAGGATTTGATTTTGTGGCTGTTTAGAAAATTTCCTGTGTAGTTTGTTTCTGTGGCGGACACATCGCAATAAGCCTGAGGTAAGCCAATGTTTAAGATGTCTTTTTCGACAAGGTCAAGTGAGCACTTTTGAATGTTGTTTCACTGCTTCAGAGAGAGTCTCAACAAAAAGCGTAGCAGCTTCATTCGCATCAGCGTCATTATCAATAAATGAAAAATCGACTGTCTCCAGGTGTGTAATGGCTGACTCGTGGTCTATGTTAGTGTAGAAGTTATTTGTGTTTTTTTGTTGATCAGAGCAGTATAAACACATTAACACAGAGTCGTGGTCAGTCACTGTAGAATGTAATACAAAAACTGAAGTTGGAAGACATGTATTTAACAAGACATGATCCAAACAGTGAAGCCTTGTTGGATAGAAGTGTGCTGGTAACAGACCTAGTTCCGCAGTCATATTTAAATAGGACGCACTGTTTCTGTCTGTATTGTCTGTTTTGATGTCAATGTTGACATCACCAGCAATAACAATATTTTTTGCTTTTAAAGGTCTTATAATATTATCTAATGAGGCTAAGAAGTCATTTGTGCAGTATATGGAGGAGGACCTATAAACAGCAAGTATGTTAATGTCTGGATGTATTTTTAATAAGACAAATTCAGCGCCTATTGACTCAGGTTCCTCGACTGAACATTTAATATGTTTTTTTATGTATATTACAATACCACCATTTTGGTTTAAGCGTGTTTTAGAGCAGTAAGGTTCATAATTTTCAAGAAATGGGATAGGCTTATGATCTTTTATCCCGCATTCAGTAAGTATAATAATGTCAATATCAACGGAAAATCTACATAATTGAGCTTAAAAATTATCAAAGTTTTTATAAAAACTGCGTATATTTTGGCAAATAATTTTTAGGGAGGTCCCTGAGGTCTTTATCATATCGTTACAAGTTTCGATATCACAGTAGTAACTATTAACCACAGAGACAGCGTCTACGTACATATTATATTATTAGCCATTAGAATCGATTTGGGAAACTATATCACAAATAAATGTTATAAACGCGCAATATTGACAACTATACTACTTAGTATACGACTTCCAATAACTCGACCGCACGGTTGGCGTAGTGGTTGAGCGATCGGCTGCTGCGCTGCGTGTCGCGGGTTCGATTCCCGCACGGAACAAATATTAATTGTATGGCCTACAGATAGTTCTTCTGGTTCTGGGTGTCTTGTGTATGTGAGTTTAAATGTTTGTGAACGCACCCACGATACAGGAGTAACTCCTGTGTGTGTGTGGGGCAAAATTTTATATAAAAAAAAAATAAGTGACTTATGATAAAAATACAATCAGTCACTTCTCACACTGGCCACTCATTACACCGCTAGCTTCACTTGCCAAGCTCTCTCACTTGCCAGCCACTATACGAATTTCATAATCAACTATACAATATTTCCGATAAGTATTTTAATTATAGCTTAACCAATATTTTCATTTTATATCTTATAGGATTCATTCATTTTATTTTCTCTGTTATTTATATACCTACCATCAATTCTTGTCATAAAACCATATTAAAAAACATATTTGTATAATTCACATTTCCTATCCACTTTCAAGTAATAATTTCATCATTATTTCCATAATAATTTTGACACAACAACATGTTATCCTTTTATCAATTAATTTGAATTTTATTTATTTCAGGTCAACTGTGTGAACGAAGAAATGTAATTCATCAACTTTTACTCGATTTTGTTGCTAATAAAACACAATTTATCTTTTGTGTAATCAAACAAAACCTCAAAAATATATTTTTTTTTTAATTTAGCACCTACTCAATAAATTTGATCACTTTTTTTTTTCAGAATAAGACTCTCAATCCATTAATACGTGTGCTCACCAATGGTTGCATCCGATTCAAAACCCAAATATTACAATACTCACTTGGTATGCCTGAGACTTCATACGCTTACATATTTGTCAATATTTATTTGACGCTGTATTATCTGTTTTCTTTGCCGAGTTACTCGTATTACTAACTAATGAACTGCTAAGAAACTTATCCTTATCAAAAATTTTGTAAAAGTCTGACTGATTTATATTTTAAAGATTTCTAATACATCTTCTGGTGTATCAAATTTTTCTGTTTGAGCACCTACATGATCTCTTCACTCTTCGACCCCATAAAGTAAACAATCCACTGCTTGTTTTCCAAATGTCTTACATCTATTCGGCAAATAAATTTTCCAAAAATAATAAAGTTCATAATATTCCCCAAAGCGTACCTACCCGTCTAACAAGCATATCTCTTAAAATTTTCGCATAATTTTCGATTGCAGGAAATGATTCCCTAAGTATCGATTTCCATTCAAGCCAAGTATACTTTCCCGTTCTTTACTTATCTGCTTTTCAAGGGTTCTTAAATTTTCCCTCTCCCTGGACAGCTCACGTTCCTGCTCGAGTAGTGTTCGCGTGCTGCTTGTGGTTCAGCTTTTCAGCTGATGCCGCGTTGCGCTACTATGCCGACGATCACGAGCTGATCTGTGCCCCCGAGCTCCATGCGTTTGTTCTTGGCCGTCACAACGGCCCACAGTGAACGTGAAGTCACTGCGACTGCGGCTACGACTATGCCTCCCGATTTCCCCTAGGTCTAACTTTCGACTATGGGATGCTTCTCTATGTTTCCTCTGTCTTTCAAAGTTGCAAGAAGGGTTGCTGGTGCGTCGATAATCCGCATTGGGTTCTTTGTCGCTCATTTTCCCTTTTTGTTTATTAATTTTGTTTTTGAATAACTACCTCCATAACAAAATATCAAATAACATTTTTTAGCTAGTCAATTAAAATCGTATAAACTAATGTTATTTATAAAATAAGTTAAACAGTTACGTGCCTTTTACTAGTGGGCGATATTATCCAAAATCAGTTAAGGTTTATAGTATAAACCTTAACTGATTATTTACATCTCAGAAGTGGTATAAACTTTATACCACTTCTGAGATGTAAATATACCTCCTAAATGCTTCTGTCAGGTGAAAATACCAGGACACCAGGTCGGTTTCCCATATGGGGGAAAGGTCACGCCCCGCCACCGCGTGACCCCATAGCACCGACACTAGACAAGACGTGCTTCTGCCAACCATGATGAGGATTCCATGAGTTTAAAGAAGTCCAAAACCTTGTTGTTGGAACAAGAAAATTCTTAGGTTTATTCAACATAATTATACTTAACAAATAAGAGCTTTACTTGCACTCAGAATTACATCTAACCAAACGTCAGGCTCGACGGTTAGAACAACAAATGCCCGTCTGACCGCTGTATCTAATAATTTAGATCCATGTTGTTTGTCACATTGCACCTGTCTTAAGTCAAACTCAAGGTTTTGATCAATTCATGTGTCTAGCTTTTAGTCTAAACTTGTGTAATCTTAGCTCAGAAGGGAATCATAGAATTTAAACAACAAATATAAACCAACGCATTAACATTATTAATGCAATCACATTATTTACCACAGTTCAGATTTAACTAACCTTACTTGTCACTCCGGTGTCTAGTTCCAGACTGAATCATGTCCGCAACTTGCTAAACTGATAATTCACTTTAATTTCAAATGATTTGATAACTGCCAGTGACTTTGAACATTTTAAAAATGAAACTAACGTAACTCGACTAGATCCGTCGACTGTTCACTATGATATTACTAATATAAATCTACCCTCACAAATATAAGTTTTGTTACACTTGCGACCACCCACTGGGCAAATACGTACCGCCAAGCGACCTAGCTGCATTCCGGTACCGTGCTCAGTATAGCCAATACAGGGGAGTTAGGTCGAAATAGTTGTTCCTCTACAGGCAGACCAACTAGGCTCGCGCTGATATGGGCGTATCGGGAGACTAATTGCGGAGGGTAGCGGGATACGAGGCACGGTGCGCCGCTGGCCGAATGCAGGTAGTGTGCTAACCTCAAATGAAAGGCTGGGGCAGCTGTCGAAAAATCCTAAAATGCACCGTCGTGCTGTTTGGCGACCAGACGAGAGGGTCCAATGGGCATGCCCGAGGGGGCAGGTGTCCCGTATCCGCAGTCTCCAGATTAGTCCCCCTGGGTCCAAGCTGTGGCCTCGGGAAGACACAAGGTTCGTGGACTATTTTGCTGGAAAGCGTTGCATTTGGTATTAGTCTTTCAGGGATTTCATCAATAGAGATTATTACAATAATTCATGGTTCTTAAAAACGATCCAAGTTCAGGTGTTGGCTATTAACACGCCTCACCAGTCGCCTTGTAGAGCTTATCGTAAAGTCGAAAAGCGAGGCAATTATTAAGAACCTTTTACTGAGAGAGTTGAAGATACAAGAATTCTACTTTCGTCACGAGGATTATTTAATATGAAAATTGTAGTACTGGAATTATTCTACAGTACATTTAAAAATAAGCATTTACCTCTTTAAGTAAATTCTTCTGTTTAGCCACATTTGTCTTAGCTTAAGTGTTGATATTATGTTTAATATCCTTAATTGACTTCTTGAATTTTTGAATATCGGCCTCAATTTCATCAATCTTATCCGAGTAGAATTGCAGGGTATGCTTTAGCTCTTTTTTAATAACTCGCTTCAGTGCGCTGTACAGGTCTCGTAGTACTTGTGGCGTCGTGTTATCAGCGTGGCCATCAGTGTCTATGGTAGGAACATCGCATCTTACACCCTCATAATCAGCTCTGCACTCACAAACTGGTTCATCCTCCTCATTCAAGGAACAGATACCGTTATATGAACAATAATTATGGCACGCATTAACTTCACATCTTTCACCAGAGTAACCGGCTTTACAACTGAAATAATGAAGGTAAAAACAGCGTTACTCTATAATCAAGGAATTAACAAATATTTATGACTAGTAGTAACAGGCGAACGAGGTGTTCCCTGTCAAGATCGCCCAGAGGACACGTTGGGGCACACGGTGGAGATCTGCCCCGCTTGGGCGTAGCCCCGCCGTGTCCTCGTGCAGGCGATCAGCGGCAGCGACCTCTCGCGCCCGGCCCTAGTCCAGGCCATGGTACGGAGCGAGAGAGAATAGGAAGCAGTCTCCTCCTTCTGTGAAGCAGTAATGCTCGCAAAGGAGGAGGCGGAACGGGATAGGAAGATGCTGCAACGACAGCCTCGCCCTAACGCCCTCAGCAGCAGCTGCCGCAGGAGACACCAGGGGCTTCCGGACGCGAGACGATCTCCGGCCACCGTAGACCCGGGCCGGGTAGCTTGCCATCCGATCAGCACAAGGCCCGAGAGTCGACGGCGCTTCACGCGCGCCTCAAAGAGTTGTCAGCAAACAAGACGGGGCCCGTCATGGCCGACGCCTGCCCGGGGGTTGAGGATAAATTCGAAAGAGTTACCTCGCCCCTGGGCATTCAGGGCAGGGAGGAACAGGGGTGGGTTTTAGTCAGTAAGAGTCTGACACGCCCACCCGCTCCACCCAGAGCGGGAGAAGTCATTGGATGATTTCTCACCCCACAAAAAAAAAAAAAGGCGAACGAGGTGTGCGACCGGTACGCTGCATTTCCGATGGGCTGTAATAGAACATTAGTTTCTTTGCAACGCGGGCTGTACCTACTGGGTGTCTTTGTGAATTCGAGTAAACACGCGAGGTTGCGATGCACCTCGAGGTGCTTAGCGGTGACGCAAAGCGCTCTGTGGCGCCGCGCTAATTAGTTATAATTATTTCATTACTAGTGCTTAATGAAATGAATATGTTTTACCTGCAATTAGGTTGTCCCTCAGCATTGACACTACAATTTCCTTGAAAACAATAGTTCTGACAGCTTAAAACATTGCATTCTTCATCGGTGCAATCCTGTGTGCATTCACTACGAGATTCTCCGCTAAGATTCGTGACTGAAGAAGTGAGAACTGAAGAATTAGGTATCAGACTCTTTAGGTCTTCGCAGTTCTTTGTTCCTTGAGTTTGTTCCTTAATTGTGTAGTTAGCTGCTGTAAGTTGACAATCCCAAAAGTATGTGCTTGCATTTGAATAAATTTTTGGTCTCGCATCGTGTGGTGGATTCTTTAATAGTTGTAAAATTGCTTCTTGTTTATAGCTCTTCCAGTAGAGGTAATCTTTTGATATGACAAGAGAACTTGCAGCATCTTCGTTTTCTATAAAATAAAATGTTCTTCTGTTTTTTCCATTCAAGTCGGTACTTTCAATATACAGCTGATCAACTTTTTTTTTTTTAATTACCTCAATCCAGTACATTTTGTGTGTTTGTTGGTCAATGGCCAAACTTCGTCGATATTTAACAGTACTGTCTAATAAAACTTCTCGTTCGGAGCCATCAAACGCAGCCCTCTCTATCTTACGGTTTGTGATCCAGTAAATAAACCTGTAATTGGTAAACTTCTATAAATATTTAGAAAGTTCAAATATATAAGTTACGCTCAAATAATTATAGATATGTTAGCAACGTACCCTCCACATCTGTCCACGGCAATATCTTGGCAGTAATAGTTATCCAACGTAACTATAAGATTTCCGTCAACTGTTTTATTAGAAGATGCAGGTTTTAAGGAAAACGAGTATATTTTATCATTTTCGGACCAAAATACCAATTGTGTGACCGGGTCGTAGGCCATATTCCGGAGATAATCATTTGTGTTTCTCGTAAGTACAGGCTGTATTTTCCTGGTTGATAGGTCAAAGCTGAATATTGTCCTACTCGTGTTGTAATCGGCAATTAGCACCCTGTGGTGAACTGGATCGTATGTTATTGCAGTAACAAATATAGACGTCGGCAAGTCTTCCGTGTTGAGTAATTTTCCGTTATAATAAAATTTAAGTTGATTCCCTTCGCCCAAGACGATGTCTGAAAAATAAAAATAACACGTTTGTTAATGACTGCTAAATAATTCTTTCTTTTTCTTTTCTTTATGTAAGATACGCTGCGTATACCAATGGTTACCTACTGGTTCTCCCAACAATTAATTACTGACAATGATTTAAACACTGTACACCCTAATAAATCGACAAAAGAATGAGATGAATATATATAACAAGGGTAGGATAATTACAAAGTTTAATTGTTTAAAAATTAAAGTATTTTGATTAATTTTAAAAGATATTTTATATTTTATTTAACATATGTTACATAATCTATTGCTCAAGTTCCATATTTTCCGTTTCAACAAATGATACAAGAGGCTTATGATAACTAAAATACGATGCAAATGTTTTAGTTTCAATTTGGAGATATATTTCTGTCTCAATCTTTCCTGGCTTCATCCTACAAATTTTTGTATTTGTGTCTCTTACCTATCGTTTTTCCGTTGCATCCGGTTTGAAATCACAACGATTCTAAAGAAGTTTCACTTCAACAATTTACAAGTCAGAACTTACAGGAGTAAGAGTAAGCTTGCACTACTAATTTAAGGCGCGTCCCCGTGCATAACGCAGCGCCAGCCGTTTTTTGTGCACATTTTGGAGCTATTTACTCTTTATCCAAATGAAATACTCGTATCAAATAATAAAAAATACATTAAATTTCTACATAATCTTGGCTCCAAAATGGTAGATTTTTTTTATACTATGTGTAATGTTTAATTAATCGCCTCATAACGAAACCACTGAAATGACAAATAATTATTGAAACCATGCATCTCCTTGAAAACTAACCATTATTTGATTTTTGTACTTACACTAATGGATAGGCAATTTAATTATGAACATTATGGTAGAAATATTTGTTTCAAAAGACCAAAATTAGATTTTATAAACATTTTATTCTAAAATTTAAGCGTATTCGTTACTGTATCTCTTGCGCTGGATATTGAAATTCAGTGTGCTGTAAGGTCTCGAGGGTGAAACCCGTGTTGTTTGTCATCGCGCCGCGTCGGTTCACGCACTTGCTCGCTCACGTCACAACATCAGTAGATAATAATATTACTTTATGGTGTGTTTTTGTTATTGACATTTGTTTTGGTGTTTATTTTTTTTATCTCAGTTATTTATTTTTTTCTGCGGAAGGACGCTTTGTATATAAAAGACTATTGAGTTTTGCGAAAAGACGCTATTGTTGTGTAAATAGTGAAAATGCCTAAGTACAAGAAAGTTGTGCGACAAGGACGTGCAAAAGTCGCAATGATGTAGTAAGCTCGGTAAGCACTCTTGTACCTACTTATTTATGGTCTAGGCCCAAGTTACCACGGACAAAATATCGCGGCGGGATTTTGTCGCACTATGGATTTTCAACTCTCGGTGTTGAGCCAAGATGAATTCATCAGATGCATCCAGCGTCTGATGGATTCTGAACACTTGTGCGCGAATAAACGCAATATTGGAATCTCGACTCTCCACGCTAAGCAGAGCGTTGAAAATCCAGTGCGCAAAAAGAAATAGTCGTGGGAAAATTATCGCACGTACGAAGGTGGGCTAGATGACAGTGAAATTATTTTTGCCTATTTGGTTTAATTACACAATACCTACCAATAATTTTTTTTGAGTTATTTTATACATAATTATAAACAATGCAATTTATTTATCAATACATATTTTTTTGCAGCCCTAACATCTAAAGATTCTCCAGAAAATTACGTTGATAGCGCGTATGTACACATACCTATTTACTATAAACCTACTAAGTACTGGTTTAAGATGTGAGTAGTTAGCGAAGTGATACATCTCATCATTATCACATATTTTATAAACCAATTAAAATAAAATTCGTTGTCAGACGTGTGCCATAGAGTTATGAAACTACAGACATGAACAATCACATTGATTCAGTACTTAAGTGGTTCAGTGCTTGTCATGTATCGATGTTTGTGTATAAATATTTGACATTTAATGTATTTTCAAATAAATAATCTTTTTAGGTCAACAGATAACCAAACTGATGCACAACCACCTCTAATGGAAATTTCTAATATACAACCAATGGAAATAAGAAATAATGAGTAAGTATTACATATTATTATAATCCTTTTCTTAGTCAAGGACTATTACGGTGATACTATTAAAGCAGAATAGGCAGAATGAACCCATCGCTGTAGCACTTACTTACATATCATAAATGAAAAACCAAAAAATCTCAACATTTTATTCTATGGCAGCAATATTCTAATGAATCAAATAAAAACGTTACAACAGTTCCAAAAGTCAAATTATTACTTTTACAAATGCTGATATGACCTAATAATGCGCACATAATTATTATACATTAACTTCTCAAACCAAATAAACAATTAAGACATAGCGCTGTCATTTGGTTTCGATAACGTGTGTTCACTACCACGCAGTAAAATAAGGTTTCGTTTCATTGAAATTGATTGTAAATGTGTGCGTGTGAGCCTGTATACATGCATAGAGCGAGGTATGATTTTGCATGCTTCACTGTATTCTTTGCAGCGATATGACTTGATTTTTTATTTTGTCTGAGGATCTGGTATTGACTTGCAATTATCTCTAATCCCTACAGTCACCTGTACCATAAAAAAACTATCTACTTTATGCAGCATATTTTTATTTTACAGTATACGAGAGGATTTTACAGCAAACTTTACGAAAACCTAAAATACTGAAGAAACCAATAAAAACATTGAAGAGATAAGTCTCTGATACCTTCCACGTATGTTTTGAGCTTGGATACAAGTTGATTTTGATTTTGACCATTTGTATTTGAAAATCAATAGCAGTTTCAGCTCCAAATGAAAAAAATCAGATAGTTAATTATTGTAACCTTTTTTTTTGGTACTTAATAAGAGCCTTTATTTTTAGGTTCAAATTTCGTATGAAGAGGAAGCAGAAACTTACGAAAAAATTATAAACAGAAGGATTATTGATGTCAGTCACTTCGTTTCCGAATTAAAAATTGGGTTTAGACGAAGCCACAAAAAAGCAAAGTGACGTTTTAGAAAAGCACAAAAAAGGGCAGGAAATTAATAAAACGACAAATGATACTATCAAGTGCAGGGGCAACTACACGTATCTAAAAGATCAAAGTGCTTATTTGCAGTTTGGTCGAACGAGAAATCCCCGCGAAAAACGGAATACATCAAAAGAGATAAATTCTGGAAGGAAAAGATGAAAGACCACTACCAGCCAGAACAATACCAGCGGTTGTTGACCCCCAAAAAAAACATTGAATCTTTTTTATTGTGTTGAGATATCGATATCTATCATTTCTGCAGAGTTTCGCTTAGTAATTATATTTAACCCTGTATAAGTCTGACCTTAAAATAATAAATGATGATAAAATTTGGTTCACCCTTGTTTGATCGAACAACGTTTGATATAATATTACTAAATCGAATTTTAGTTGCAATAAAGTCATTTCGAAGAATTATTCATTTGACCGAATAATTCATTTGTTATATTTTTATTTAGCGTAATTATTTATTTGAACTAATTTCATTTGAACTAATTTCATTTCGCCGAATTTTCAAATGCACTAATTTTATGTAAACTAATGTTTCACTACACTAATAATGATTTAGTCGAAAGATCGTATCGAATATTCAGTTCATTAATAATTCGTTCCCTTTCATTGTCTATAAACTAACAACACAACAACTTAGGAACTTAGGATGCAAGAGCGAGCGAAGCGAGCTCGGGTCTTAGGGCACCCCGACTCGGACAGGTTAGGTTAGAAGGGGATGGCGGGGTCAAGAGAGCGAGCGAAGCGAGCGAACAGACCCCGCCATCCCCTTCGTGGTTATTTTTTTATAAACCACTCAGAAGTAGGAGCCCCGCGAAGCGGGGCTCCGTTGACACGTGGCTCCATTCGACATGCAAACCTAAAACATTATAATAAAATAAAAAAATTGAATATTCGATAAAATAAATGTTATACCACCTGAACATTTATACATCAAATGAACATTATACCTTTTGATCATTAGTGCAAATGTTGTTATAGCAAATAAATATTCGATGAACTGAAAATTCTGTCAAACGATATTATACAAAGTGACGATTTTCTTAAACGTGGTTCGATTTAGTAATATTATATCAAACGTTGTTCTATCAAACAAGGGTGAACCATAAAATTTACCTTGTAATTTTATTTTTCTACTATTTTCACCGTCTGAATAACAAATAGCTAACCGTCAATCTACAAAATAAACACCGCGTGATGTTTATTATAGAGTACCATCAACATTTGTATCAGAGTAAAAGTTGTAAGTATTCATCGACGTGAGTTCACTGAATTCATAACGACCATAAGTATTTGGGCGCACCAATAAACATTTCATAAAAAGAAATATTTTTTAATTGAATGCCATGTCTGTTAGTGCTAAGGTCTGTGAATTTTACTTGTATTCGTAAATAGTTCGCCAGATGGCGCTAGTAGTGTTTTACGAAGTATTGTAGAGGTGGGGTGTGGGGAAGAAGGAACAAAATGCTCAAGGTTATTTGGTCAGGGTACGGCCTTAATTACTGCGATTATTAAAATTCAAAATGACATAATCCATTGAAAAAAGAAAACGATTACTTTTCGCAGTGCGCGGACTCTAGAATATATAATAGTATAGACACATTCACAGATCGGCGATTATTTTTTGAACGCGATTAGTCTTACATAACAATTCTTGATAAAATTTTCTGTATTTAAAAAAAAACTATAAAAACATACTTTGTTTTTATTTTTCGTGTTGTTCTCAGCAAACCCTTTCATTTGATAACCCCTAACATGGGAATGCAAACAAAATAACTAGTCTGCCATCTTTGACAGTCCGCCATATTGGATTTAAAATGACAACAGACAAACTAAACATGTTCGCAAAATTTTAGCTTGATCAGAAACCGGGAAGGGGGTCAAATTTAACTTCTATAATAGTTACAAGTAAAGCTTTTATTAGTGTGTTAAAAACTGGGCATGGAAACATATTAATATAAATATTTTTGAGTTAAAATTATAAATAATTATTATTTTCAGCAACCAGAAGGGAAAAACAAATAAAAAAAAACAACTTCAATCAACCTAATGACCAGAACTCGAGCAATCACAAACAACCGTTAATATTCAAAATAAGAAGCAAAAAAAATAAAACCCACTATAGTAAAATATAGAACGAACTTACCGTTTGACGACTGAACAGCAAATGAACGATACTCTTAAAGCTTTCAGCCAGGCCATGAACGATACTCGATCGAGCGATCGCTTTTATAGGAATTGGTCGGTACACCACTACCCACAATAAGTTCTGCTAACATTATAATTAGACTCAGCGATCATTGTGCCGATAGTCATGTCAGCCAATGGCTTAATAGCCACGAGCCTCGACCAACACCTCAGGAGGCTCTCGTTAGGCGGCTGGATCAAGGGCTTGATTCAGAAAGCAGTACTTCTGGACACGGCTCGCATTATAATTACTATAATTATACTGATAATAATAATACGAGTAAAATACGCTTTTACCAGGTCCCACATGGGCCCGATGTAGATCTCTTAACGTCCGTATCCTGGTTGCGTTTTGGTGACCTCTTCAGGGAAACCGAAGGTTTTGTCTGTGCGATTATGGACGAAGTTATGATGACGCATAACTACCGGAAATACATTCTGAAAGATGGTATGGTTGACATCTGTCGGGCATGCCACCGGCCCGGGGAATCAATCCGACACATTATTTCTGGTTGTTTTCGTCTAGCTAACGGAGACTATTTGCATAGACACAACCTTGTAGCCAGGATTACCCACCAGCAGTTGCTGGTGGGTAATCCTGGCTACAAGGTTGTTGGCAAAGTTGTTGCTCTCAAATACAATCTTGTGGAATCGGAAGTACCGTACTACAGGTATGTGCCCGACCCAGTTCACGAAAATGGCAATATCTCGTTATATTGGGATCGATCTATCATCACTGACAGGACTATTGTTGCCAATAAGCCCGACATGCTAGTGATAGATCGACTAGAGCATCGCACAATGATTGTTGATATAGCGGTCCCTCATGAAAGCAAAAGTAACAAAAACGGCCATTTTTGACACTTTTGCTTACTACTTTGAAACATTTTAGTCCTGTTTTAACAACGTAAAAATACTTTACCCTCTTAGTAACAAACGTGACGTTGGATTTTTTAATATTCTTTTTTAATTTTTGGGGGCCGAGTCACCCGCGTCCGTAGGAGTATACCCATTGAGTAACTACACGTGGTCCCCGGGTGGTGCTAAACAGGTGACACTAACTGGTGGTAGGTTTCGACCGATGGCTTGCGATCACCCACTGGGCAAAGACGTACCGCCAAGCGGCCTCTCCGTGTTCCGGTACGATGCTCAGTGTAGCCAATCCAGAGGAGTTGGGTCGAAATAAATGTTCCATTGCAGGCAGACCAACCAGGTTCGCGCTGATATGGATGTATCGGGAGACTAGTCGCGGAGGGTAGCGGGATCCGAGGCACAGTGCGCCGCTGGCCGACCGCAGGTAGTTGGGGGCCCAAGTAGTGTGCTAGCCACACATGAAAGGCTGCCCCGCCAACTGTCGAAAAATCGCGGAATGCACCATCGTGCTGGTTGGCGACCAGACGAGAGGGCCCGATGGACATTCCCGGGGGGCTCGGGCGTCCCCGCAGTCTCCAGACTAGTCCCCCAATGATACCGTCTTGTCAGTGTGTGCCTGCGGGTAGCCTGCATGGAACCTCATTTCACTTCCTTCTCTTCTCCCTATTTCACTCTTTCAAAACCATGCAGAAAGGAATTAAAAAGAAAAAAGCTGTACAGCGGCAGCACTCCCTCTCTCTCAATAAACGAGGTCTGCACTCGAATCTCGCCGCAGTCCACCACCACCTAGAGACTGAGAGACTGGCTCTCTTGTTCCTTTCGGAGACGCAGATCAGATGTCCATCTGACGTGGCGTACCTATCTTACTCAGGGTTTACCCTGGAGCACAATTTTAAGTCACACGCTGGTGTATGCATGTACGCTCGGGACAACATCTGCTATCGGCGTCTCCGTAACCTTGAGGACTCCAGGTTCTCAACTCTTTGGATCCTAGTGGACACAGGCCTAGATAAAATGGTCTACGCCTGTGTCTACCAGCGGTGATTTGGAGACAACTAGGCTCACACAACACCTCAGTGAGGCGGCGGATGTGGCTCAGCAGCGGTACCCTTCTGCCCAATTGGTGTTACAGGGGGACTTCAACGCCCACCATCAGGAGTGGCTCTTCCCATACCATTGCACAGACCATGCTGGACAAGAGACGCATAAGCTAGCGCTAGCGTTAAATCTCACCCAGCTGGTCCAAGGGGCAACGAGGATGCCGGATGTTGAGTCGCGCACGGCCAATTGCTTGGACCTTCTGCTGACAACAGATCCAGACCGTTACTCGGTGTCAATTTCTTCACCATTAGGTACTTCTGACCACTGTCTGGTGAAGTCTGTATCCGTCTACTCCCCGCCCGATCCTAGCCCTAGAGGCTCCAGGCGGATTTGGCGATACAGGTCAGCAGATTGGGATGGCATGCGATCTTTCTTCGCATGTTATCCTTGGCAGCCTACTTGTTTTTCTTCGACTGATATTTCGTCGTGCGCGGACGCCATGACGGATGTGCTGCGGCGGGGAATGGAGTACTACATTCCATTCTTTGACGTAACAATGTCAGGCGATGCTCGACCATGGTTTGGTACCGAGTGCAATCGCTCTGATGCGCTTAAACACGCGGCCTACCTGGCATGGGTCGACGCTCGAACGCGTAAAGCAAATGACGTGAGTCAGAAGAAGAGAGCTTTCAACAGGGCTGCCAAGTCCTGCAAGAAGGTGTTGCGAAGAACTCGGTTTGACCACATTAGCCGAATTAGGAACAAACTTGCTTCTTACCCAGCTGGTAGTAAGGCGTTTTGGTCCCTGGCTAAGTCGGTTGAATCGAACTTCTGCCGCCCCTCACTACCTCCAATGCTGAAACCCGACGGGTCGCTGGCCTACTCCGCTGAGGAGAAAGCAAAATTGTTTGCCTCTCTATTTGCGGAATCTTCGCGTCTAGATCCTGGTGGCGCGAGGCCCTCTGGTACTCTTGGTGGATGCGAGTCGATTATGTCAGACATTCGTATTCACCAGAAGGATGTCCGAAGGGTGCTGTGTAACCTAGACGTGAACAAGGCTAATGGTCCCGACGGGATACCGGCAATTGTACTGAGGACTTGTGCGCCTGAGTTGTCTCTGATCTTAACACTCCTATTTCGCCTTTCGTATGAGACTGGAAAAGTGCCGATGGCTTGGAAGCAAGCAAACATGCAACCCGTGCCCAAGAAGCGTAGTCGAGCTGACCCAGCAAACTATAGGCTCATCTTGGTAACTTCCGTACTCTGTAAGAGTATGGAACGTACGAGTATACTGAATGGCAAGCTCCTGGCATACCTAGTAGCTTACGATATCCTCAGTGACCGACAATACGGCTTCCGCCGAAACCGGTCAACTGGGGATCTTCTAGCGTATGCCATTCACATCTGGAGTGAGGCCATCGATAAACAAGGGGAAGCCCTTGCAGTCTCCCTTAACATCTCGAAGGCCTTCGACCGGGTCTGGCACGACAGCCTAATTGGCAAGCTTCCTTCCTTCGGTCTGCCTGCTGGTTTGTGTGATTGGATTGCAGATTTCCTGAGGGATCGGTCTATCCGAGTAGTAATAGATGGCTGCTCGTCCGGACTGCTGGCTATTAATGCCGATGTTCTTCAGGGGTCGGTGCTCTCGCCAAAATTGTTTTTGCTGCATATTAACGATCTGCTAAAACCCGGTATCTTTGGGTATGCAGACGATAGCACTGTTGCCGAGAGATACGTGCCTGACGCACAAACTAGTGGGTTTCAGGTCCAGTCTCGCCGAGAGGCTATGGTTGGGCGCTTGAACTTGTCCTTACAGGCTGTCTCAGAATGGGGCGATGCCAATCTGGTCAAGTTCAATGCTGCTAAGACCCAATCGTGTCTTTTTTCCGCTAAGAGGAGCCAATTTTACCCGGCTCCATCTTTCCGGGGTGTGACCGTGCCGATAACCGACCAACTTGATCTTCTTGGTGTTACTTTAACATCTACCCTCAATTTTGGTCCCTTCATAGAGGCAAAGGCTCAAGTGGCTGCCAAAAAGTTGGGGATCCTCGCAAAGGTGAGACGATACTTTACGCCGGAACAGCTGCTCCAACTGTATCAAGCACAAGTTCGATCGTGTATGGAGTACTGTTCTCATCTTTGGGATGGATCTGCTAGATACCAGCTTGATGCACTTGAGTCAATTGAGAAAAGAGCCAAGAGGATCATCGGCAATGATAGGCTCGTTGAGTTGAAGCTCCAAAGTCTAGAACATAGACGCCGAGTTGCTAGCCTGTCGGTTTTCTATCGGTTACATTTTGGGGAGTGTGCGACGGAATTGCATAATTTGATTCCGACAAACCCGTTTCATCAACGGACCACAAGACGTACGGCAAAGTGCCACCGGTTCATGGTCGACATCCTATCCATACGCACAAAGCGTTTTGAGAAAACATTCATTGTGCGTACAGCTAGGGAGTGGAATTCCCTACCGGAGTCTGTGTTTCCTGATAGCTACAACATGGGAGTCTTTAAGTCAAGAGTGAATAGGTTACTTCTAGGCAAGCGTGTTCCATCTTTGACCACATCATCGCTTACCATCAGGTGAGATGGTGGTCAAACGCGTGCCTAACAATAATAAAAAAAAAAATTTAAAAAAAAAAAATCTATGCTATGCTACGATTTTTCATTAAATGAGAGTGCCACTTGGCCGGTATAGACCCTTTTTTTTAAGGTGGACGCGCCAGTCTAGCCCGCGAAACTCAAATTTTCTTATGTTTATTGCAATTCGCAAGTCAGTGTCAGGTTGGGTCTTGGTCAAAATTTGATTCGCGTCCCTAGCAAGTATGTATTTATAGAATTATAATCATTACAATCATCAATACATCTCTTTCAGTTGGAATTGATGTCAAATGTATTTCATGAAATTATGACATTTGGCTCTTTGTCCCTCGCAAATTATCGTGACTTCAATAATTTGTGATGGACAAAGAAACGAATTTAAGCTTTAAAATGTTGGTGTAATACGAATCTCAGGTAACCTCGTTAATAAAATAACTAATCACATATTAACTGCCAAAAGAATTATTTCAGAACCGATTGTAACATCATACTCAAAACAAATAGATTTTCCCCTAGATACCAATATACTGACTCAATCCATGCTAAACATTACCAAAGAAGAATTCATAATAACCCAAAAGACATTTTGCATCATTTAATTACTAAAGAAAATGCTTGACAGACCGAATCAGATAGTTCTGTTTGGAATCAAATTAGTTCTCACACATAGTTAACAACTGTAATATCTTGTATAATCATGTTCATTATCTTTTGATTTTACCTTGCTACGGGCCAGCAATACTGGGACGGATTAGAGTTACAATGCAGCACAAGAACAGAAGAACAAGCACCGAGACAGCTAACAAATCAGCAAGAGAACCAATCTCGCTCGCTGCCAACAAAATCCAACGAACAACAGGCCAACCAATTACCACAACGGGACCAATGTACAGTTTAACACATCAACACGAATCGATTGAGCTATACCAACTGTAGTCCAGGTCCCGAAAGACGCCAAAATATTCAACCGTGAACAGGTAAAGGTTCCACGTGCCAGCAACAGCATTACAGCGTCAGCATCAAGAGCGACAGACATTCGTTCCATGTGGCGGCAACACCGGTACACTGTCAGCGCTAAGAAGTGTTCTACTGAGATCTTCGCTTTATCGGCTCGATATACACACAACATACATGTAAATAGACATTAATGTGTATTGACCACTAAAATTGTGTAATATTAAGTTTATTTTTGTAATAAATCAGTCATCAAGCTGGAGTCAACTTTGATTCATCTTCCGTAACTCCTCTCACTGTGGCCAAGACACCTTTAGTTATCATTGGTCCTATGAGTCTGTGGGATCGGCAGTGAGAAAACCATTTCCTGTGTACATTGCACGACGTACACAAACCCCTATTCCTACCCAACTTCCGTCTGTTACAGTAGGTCTCCTGATAACAGATTCCCGCACGTAAAACCAACGTAACTCACGTTTGTTGTGGTTTGTGTGATGGGTTAGGGCGTTAGGATTTACTAGCGTGTTATTTAGTTGCTATAGGGCTAGGTTTTAAATGAGTAGGGTCTTAGGTAACTCATAGGTACCCAATAGTTTCAAATTTAGCCACACTGTACGCATTTGAAATAATTGCCATACTAACCTGTAGTCTCGGTGCGTACACATACATAGCCAAAGTTACTGTTTAGCATTAACTCATATTGGTAGTAAAATGGGTACAATTCTGGTAAGCGTTAATCATTTAGGCAAAACCACGTAGTAAATGTATCAAGCAATAATATTATTATCGTTCGCGACTCTCATAGGTCTCACTCACCCCAGGAAAAAGATTGCGCCAACCCTATGAGCAGCACTAATAACACCAACACACCCTGCGTTCTATACATTTTAACGCGTTCCAGACAACGTTGTTTCGTTGCGTCCGCCTCTTGTGACCTCTCATGGAATATGTAACGCTAGTTTTTCGCAAACACGAAATTATAAATAACTAAATCAAATATTTTCAGCTTGGCTCAGCGCCAAGAATCAAATTCCGACGGCGCAAATATTTTGACGTACATTTATGTGTTTTCTAGTTTCTGAAAACAGGCAAGTGTTAGTATGTATCTATTAATACGTGGAACAAAAGCTTTTACGCGGACAGAGGAATATGAAAGGCACAGTTAAAAATCATAATATGCAGAAAGGAATGCAGAAAACTAAAATTTTTGGCTGCACTTTCCTTTAGCGCCGGTTGGTGCGAGGCTGTAGAATTTTACAGCTTGTACATACTACTTCTACTTACTACTACTAAAGTAAAACATTTTCGTAAAATATTACACTGCGATAACGTCTAGTTTTTGAAAAAAAAATCTTTAAGTTTCAGAAAATTCTACTGTACTAAATAAAATTTACATTTTGCCACAGATAATGCAGGTACAAATTCCGTTCCTAGGTTGTTTCGTTATACGTTTAGTCGAAACGACAGTGGATTTTAATTGCTTATGAATAATTTATAATTGTGTGTGTACATTGATTAATTTCATCGATTGGTATGCAAAAATGATTTTGGGTTTTTTATTATACAGAGTGGTGATGACAATACGATATTAAATTAAACCTCGCATACCTCAAGACGTTCTCAGTCTACATACAAAAAATCATTTGAATATATCCAGTAGTTTAGTCACAGGAAATTATTTTTCATTTTTAACATTTGCTACATGATGTATCTGATAATAGGGAAACACTGTCAGGTTAACGACCCACATCGGTATAAACATCAAAACATTAAGTCACGTTGCCAACTCGCTACTTAAACACTTTCGCCAAATTAGTATTTTCATCTGATTTAGTGAAAATTATACCTTAACTCTGAGTAATAAGAGTCATAAAGCGTGTCATCAGAGTTGGATAAGAAAGTAACGAATGCGGAAATTGCAATGCACTCATAATATTAATAGAAAATTTAGTGTGTGCGAAAGAAATAAATCTAGTTTCGTTTGTTAGTTCGCTTTCTTGAAGAAATTTGCTACAACAAAATTATGTTAGTGTGTCGCCGCGGTCCTGTGACGAGTCACGCGTCCTCAGGTACAGTGGCGCAGGTGCCGCTAACTTTCGTTCGCACCGCGTCACCCGCCTTTGGTGTTTAGGTACTTCCCCGCCGCTCGTGTTTTTTGTAAATTCATTTACGACGGTGTTAGTGCGAAATTGGATGCTTTATTTTGGTGACAGGACACGTAACGTTTTAATAGGTATTTAGTTAAACAGTGAGTGAATTGTGCGAAATTAGACGCTTAGTTTTTATTGTTTTCGTGTTTTTTTTTAACGCAACCCAACGTGTAGTTCAGGTGTTGACCATACAACTATTCTTAAATTTTAAAACGCGACAAACAGAAGCCGTATAAATACAAGAAATTGCATGCATTGTTACCTAGAGACAAACCAGTTAGGTAAAACTTCTGTCGCTGGATTGAAAATAAACATTTCGAGAATCCGGATTTCTTGTACAATGTGATGTGGACTGATGAAAGTACATTTACAAGGAACGGTTTATGGAACAGACAGAATATTCGTTACTGGAGCCGCGTGAATCCGCGTCTAGGACGGGAGACTTCGCACCAGTACAGATTTGCTGCCGTTTGGGCTGGCATTCATAGCTGTGATTCTGTGCTAAATAATCTGTGATTTAGTGTAATTTTACTGAGCATTAATCCATAATTAAAAGCCAAAAAATCAAGTCACTACAGGACCGCGCGTTGTTGCCGCTCTTACGACAGGTTAGTGAACTCATATTTATAAGTGGTGTTCTATTTCGTTTCTAGTTTTATGCCATTTAGTTTGTTTGAAATTTTTATTTTTTTATTTTCGATGTTAGGATATTTTTGATAGCTTAAACTTATTCTTATAAACTAGTATTGTCCGTGTTTTCATTTATTGTCGTAGTGTCTTCTCCACGCTGTATAAGTTTTCGGTTTTTTGAATTGTATTTGTATACTAGAGATCGATATATATGTATCGATATGCATACTCAAATATAACTTTCTCTTTTTAGGGCTCCGTACCTACCTCAAAAGGAAATAAGGAACCCTTATTGGATCACTTTGTTGTCCGTTTGCCCGTCTGTTAAGACCCTTTTTTTCAGGCATGCGTGGAGACATCAAGTTTTATTTTATTTATTTATATAGTTTTTATGTATGTATTCCGTGTGAATTCGTGGCTTCACAGGCCCTATAGAATACCAGCGCTGTAATAATTATTTTATAAATGTCGCAGCATATGCTGAGATAGGTGCTTTTTTGGCCTCGCACAGGTTTGTTCTAATGAACAAACCCATTAATGATGATGATGTGTGTGGGGGTGTGTGTGTGGTGTGTGTGTGGTGTGTGTGTGGGTGTGTGTGTGGGTTGTTGATGATGTTGTTACGTCGAACGTATTTCACTGGAACGTTCGAGAATGTAGTCGAAGTTTCCAGAAGTTTCCAATACGTTCGAGACCATTCCATTGTAGTACTGTGTAGAATTTCATAGATGTTTCTAGAATATCCCAGTATAGGATAGTTCGACAATGTTCTGGAAACTTCCATTACTGTATAAATAGGCTTTATAAATAGGCCGGACGGCGGGCGAGTGAGTCAGTCTGATTTCGACTACGGATGCGAACGGATGCGAATACAAGCGATTACGAAGAGAATAGTGATTATTAGCGAATTAGTGTTTGTGTTTATTGTTGTAAAATAATTTATCCCATACGCAGCTCGTAACAATATTCAAAATCAAAAATGACACAGTAATACAACCTAATAATAGTCAATAACACAACAATATAGTTCAAAATAATAATGGTTAAAATAATACACAAAGAAATCAAAATACAGCATAAACATAATATTATAAGAAAACATACCTGACAGTTCAGAGCACCGTGGTGCCGTGCCCACTATCGGACAGCTTAGAATAGAATATAATAGAATAACGTTTATTGTCTCCAGTATTACAGCTAGTAGTATTGGTACTTACACAAAACTATAATACCGGAAGCAAAAGGTTCAAGCGTCAGCATTATGCTTAGGTCCCCTAGTGGGTTACTAAGCACTGGTTTTCAGCTTGAACCCTTGACTCCTGTTTACAAAAATAAAATAAAAAAACAGTAAATTTAGCAACAACGGGTTAAATGATAATTATCTATTGATCATACATTAACATTATTTAATTTAAAAAAAAAAAAAGATTTTAACAGTTTGTGGACACGAACTGGCTATTTAAACGAAAAGCAAATAAAAAAATAAAAAAAACATGTACTTAGATACAAGCACCTACTGAACGATGAAGGGCATACCCGGGCCTGCGGACGGCGAGTAGTGGGTAACTCGCCGTCCGATCAGCACCAGGTCCGAGAGTCGACGGCGCGTAGTGTTCCACGCGCGCCTCAAAGAGTTGTCAGCAAAAGGACGGGGCCTGCCACGGCCAATGCCTGCCCGGGGGTTGAGGACAAATTCGAAAGAGTTACCTCGCCCCTGGGCATGTAGGGCAGGGAGGAACAAGGGTGGGTTTTAGTCAGTAAGAGTCTGACACGCCCTTCCGCTCCACCCTAGAGCGGAAGATAAGATGATTTCCCACCACCCAAAAAAAAGGGCATCTTTTACAATAACTTGGAACAATTTTTTTGATATTCAAAGACTAATATTTTACATTTATTTTTGAAATTGGTTGTGTTTTTAATAAATCGAAAGGGAGGTGGTATATTGTACCAGATTTTGTTGCTGCATATTTGAAGCTGCCCTTATACCCTTTTGTGTTGTGTGTCGGCGTTCCATTCACTTTTGATCTGGTATATAAGCTGTGGGCGTCCTTACACCAAGATAATTTATTGTACAGGTATGGCGGAATTTTACCTTTAACAATCCTGTGTGTGAACACAAGAAATGATGATTGCGTCGCGATTCCATGTTAAGTTGTCCCTTCTCAGTTATAATAAGAGAGATGTGCCATCTTCTTTGAACTTTATAACAAAAGCGTATGCATGTGATAGATTATCCTAATTATAGGTACTTATTGTTATTATCATGAGTATTCTTTTTATTGTTAAAAGTTGCTAAAATGGTAATGTTTGGCATAATCTAAAACTCGTAACAAGTATGTAATACCTAATTTACAATAATTCTTACATTATTTCAGTATGTCTGAAAAATTAACTAGTTAAAATATTGAGGAATAATGTAGCAAAACATAGAAAATATTTCAAACGGATATCCACCTTTAATGACGGTAGATAGAAGTGTCAAAGTTGTTTGTTCACGACTATAAAGGGGGAGCTCCGAGTGGCAGAGACCATTCTTGTTCGAGACGACGACTAGAACGGAGCTCCGGCCTACAAGTAAAAGTTAAGTAATTTTATTGCTGTTATTATATTTTTGGTTATTATTTTGAAATATTTGTTGTTTGGCTGTGTTTAATTGCTATTGTTATTATGTTGAATAGAATAATGGTCATGAACCATTATTTACACCAATAGTTCGGTCTTTTGGCTAGTTGTTGCTATAATTATATATTATGAAAGCTCGACTACCAAGGCTTACCAAAGCTCACTTAAAGTTATTTGATGTTATATTATTGTTTATACTTATGTTAAATGGTATTGAGAAATTAATGCTCTTTGCCTGACAAGATATTTATCGTGTAATATAGCACAATTAATAAATCATAGAATTAGATTTATTGTGATAAACGATTATGATGTGTCGATATAATAATAAAATCAAGCTTCCATGGAGTTTCTTGCCGTTCTTCTCCATGAAGACCTAGTATTGTGAACAGGCAACTAGATTCTCGATTAATGACTATTGGAAATAAATACCTAGTCTTGTCTTTGTGCTTTTTCTTAATAAATCCCTTCCTTAAAACACCACATTCACAATAAGTAAATAAGCAAATAAATAGGTAAATGAAAGATCAATAAATAGGTAAACAGATAAGTAACGAATATTAAATATTTACCTACATCTGGTTACATATCTATACATATATATACATTAATCCTAACATCAGAAGTGGGATAGTTCTCTGGCTTACATAACAGATTATTAATGAGCCTCAATTTTGTTATTTTCATGGGCGATGTTGGAGCAATGGCTGTTTTCTAAATGCCGTTTGAGACGATGGGTCGCCGAGTCCACTTTCGCCAAGATGACATCGCGATGCCGCAATATAGCCCCAGACAACGGCACTACTGGAATCTAGAAGCTGTGGATGTATGTGTGTGGGATTGTGGATCTTCAAACTCTTGTCAAAGCATCTGGAGTATTTCGTCTGAAATCAACAGATGTAGGACAGAGTAGCAAAAGTCGGTAAGGCCTTCAGAGGCATTGTTTTTAATTTACTTTTAAAATATGATTTATCTGGAGGATGCAAATGTCTGTGAATATAGAATAACTATCTTAATAAATAGTTATTAAGATATTTTTATAGATAGATATAAAACGATAACCTAGTATACTGTTGAAAATAGGATACTTGCGGTAAACAAGGGCCACCTCAATTTATGAAATAATATATATAAAAAAAAAATTGCTTGAATTTTACAAATTTTATAACACGATTTATTTAATCGATATAAAATGGTAACACTTTGTTCTGTTTCACCGTAATTTGACATACCAAGAGTATTTAATACCTGGTATTTTAAAGTTATTTTAAATATGATAACAAAATCTTGTAAGATATTTGGGGTAGAATCTCTTCTTCCTAGCCTTTCCTCACCTGAGGTGGGGTCGGCTCTCTATATCGCACGGCGCGAAGAGGTTCTCTTTAGGACGAAAGTATGTAGGTTCTGATATTTTGATTACCAGAGGGTATTTTCATAAAAGTGTACCTAACTCGTAATGCGTTACCAAAGATAAATATAAAATCGACGTTAGTCTATGTAAATAGGATATTATTATATTGCGTATTATTCTCACGTTTACAAGAAATCTTCTGTTCTGTTTTCCTTGGGTGTCTTGTTTGTTTAAAAAAAAAAAAAAAAATGGTAACTATGGCGAAAGCTGTAACGAAGTAATTCAAATTTTCAAGGTTAGTCCATATTTAAAGATAAACATTAAAAATAAATGTTCCGGATCTTAAGAAACAATAAAATAAATCAATCTATTTCATATTTTCATGAGCATGAATTTTAATTAGTCCTTTATTACGATTCTTTACGTATGTTTCTCAAGAGAGAATTAATACTTTCTTAGAGAACATGATAACAGTAATGCAAAAATAATGCGTATTTTTCGAGTGGTTAGTTTTTTTTTAGTGAAATGGTAGGAGATAGAAAGAAACTAGTTACATCCTTTATTTTGGTAGAATTTTATATCTAGTAAAATAATTTTCTGAGCACTGTGAAGTTGAATAGATTGGAGGTATTTTTGTATCTCGTAATTATTTGAAATTTTCGGTGCTTATAATTATGAGCCCTGAGTGGTTATTCACTACAATGTCAATAAAAATAAAAATGAAACTTGACATCCTAGTGCTTGCCAAGTTATGGCCAAGAACTGTGAATTCTAGTGCTAACGGATTTGAGGCTATGAATAGTCAATTCTAGTGCTCTCTCGGCTGAGAATTGTATTTTGACATTGAAATAGAGATATATGATAGAAAATTGATAACATTAGATTTTGTTTATAAAGGGTACAGTTACAGAATACAGACAAAGTTCACAAATCATTTTATTACGATATCTTTTGAGGGAAAACTCAATAATTATGGATCAAAAACAGAATAGGTACTTGGTTTATTGCCATGAAGGAGAATGATTATTATATATTCTGTTTTTATAGGTAGTGAGTATTAGTGATATTTATTATGACCAAAAGTAATGTGTCATTGTTAGTTGATCAGTAGTCCAATATTCGTTCAGATTTCACAAATAGCAGATGAAAATTCTAGTAATTCCATTAAAATATTAACAAAAAATTGATGTTCAGAATTATTGCAATTGGCGCGGGGTCTCATCTCGAACAATGAAGTTTATGTAATATTAATATTTTAAAAAATGATGGTACAAATTGTACCTACTTTCTGAATAATTGGTTCCTAATTCAAATTTAAATGATTATTGGAACGAATTCTTACTCTTATATTTCTTATACAAAAAGATGGCGCTGTTTGAAGTTTTGTTTTTCCATTTGCATCTATAAAATTTATATATTAATACATTTTCATACAGTGAAACGCTGTTATGAAGTGCAAAATAAAAAAAATACCTGACTGCCAGACGAAATCCTTTGTTACACGGTCTCGATTCTTTGTATGAGATGAGGCATCTGTTCGCTAGTATTATTTATTAAAAACTTTATGTACAAGTAAACACACTGTACAAAGGCGGAGTATGCCTCAGTAATTTTCTACCAGTCTACCATGAGGTGGTGCAGAGACACAATATGGCAGATGAAATTTATATAAATAACAAATAGAAAAAAAAGTACACCAATTAATACTTATAAAGTCAATTAAAGTATTATCTGTGGCAATAATATTGTCAGATTGGCCGAACGAACTATGGAAAGTTCAGCAGGTCCATAAATACTACCAATTTGGGACTATTAATGCTGAGAATTTTATGTAACTGACTGAGACTGGAACCAAAATTAGTGATGAGACTATGAGGTTTGGACTGTGGCCAAAATAGCGCTGATGCTATGAGGTTCTGACTGTGACGAAAATTAGCGTTGAGACCATGAGATTCTATAAAAAAATGTGGCTGTGCCTGTGGCTGTGCCTGTGGCTGTGCCTGTGGCTGTGCCTGTGGCTATGCCTGTGGCTATGCCTGTGGCTGTGCCTGTGGCTGTGCCTGTGGCTGTGCCTGTGGCTATGCCTGTGGCTGTGCCTGTGGCTGTGCCAATAATAATATTATACAATTTTAAAACTAAAGTAGTTGATTACCAGAAATCTTTAAAATTTTCGTGTAATTTAAAAATAATTCACGAAATAAATGTTTTATGATTATAATGTGATTTCAAATTATTCAATATGTATGTTAGTTAATTTTACTAATTAATTAAATAAGAAAGAATGTACTTCGAGAACGAAGTACATATCAGAATGGCCGTGATAGATTATCCTAATTATAGGTACTTATTGTTATTATCATGAGTATTCTTTTTATTGTTAAAAGTTGCTAAAATGGTAATGTTTGGCATAATCTAAAACTCGTAACAAGTATGTAATACCTAATTTACAATAATTCTTACATTATTTCAGTATGTCTGAAAAATTAACTAGTTAAAATATTGAGGAATAATGTAGCAAAACATAGAAAATATTTCAAACGGATATCCACCTTTAATGACGGTAGATAGAAGTGTCAAAGTTGTTTGTTCACGACTATAAAGGGGGAGCTCCGAGTGGCAGAGACCATTCTTGTTCGAGACGACGACTAGAACGGAGCTCCGGCCTACAAGTAAAAGTTAAGTAATTTTATTGCTGTTATTATATTTTTGGTTATTATTTTGAAATATTTGTTGTTTGGCTGTGTTTAATTGCTATTGTTATTATGTTGAATAGAATAATGGTCATGAACCATTATTTACACCAATAGTTCGGTCTTTTGGCTAGTTGTTGCTATAATTATATATTATGAAAGCTCGACTACCAAGGCTTACCAAAGCTCACTTAAAGTTATTTGATGTTATATTATTGTTTATACTTATGTTAAATGGTATTGAGAAATTAATGCTCTTTGCCTGACAAGATATTTATCGTGTAATATAGCACAATTAATAAATCATAGAATTAGATTTATTGTGATAAACGATTATGATGTGTCGATATAATAATAAAATCAAGCTTCCATGGAGTTTCTTGCCGTTCTTCTCCATGAAGACCTAGTATTGTGAACAGGCAACTAGATTCTCGATTAATGACTATTGGAAATAAATACCTAGTCTTGTCTTTGTGCTTTTTCTTAATAAATCCCTTCCTTAAAACACCACATTCACAATAAGTAAATAAGCAAATAAATAGGTAAATGAAAGATCAATAAATAGGTAAACAGATAAGTAACGAATATTAAATATTTACCTACATCTGGTTACATATCTATACATATATATACATTAATCCTAACACATGCATTCTGGACTCTCTGTATACGATTTTTGGTTTTTTGCAAGAGTCTGGGTCCATACACCACATCACAATAGTTAAATGGTGACAGTACAAGCAGATCCGAAAGTAGTTTCTTAATATCCTCAGAAAGGTACTCACGGATTCCATAGAGAACCTTCAACCTATAAAAGGCATTCCGGATCCGGCCATTAATGTGCTCCACAAATCTAAGCTCATAGCTCATCTAAGCTCTCCAAAATAGAGCCCTGCGGGACACCTCTTTCAACAAGCATTCTTTTCGACTTAATGATATTTCCTTTGTCATCATCTGTAACGACTTGCTGGTGTCGATTCGAAAGGAAAGATCTGAACCATTTGCAGCTATCTATCGAAATTCGATTGTGGACTAATAATCAGATGATTGCTTAGTCTGGGGATGGCCTGAAACACAGGTTTTTATTAACCTAGCTCAGGCATGTCGCCAAAAAAATTATAATGTCAGTACCAACCCACCTTTCAGTAATTTAAAACATGTGTAAATTAAACTAGTTTTTATTTAGGTATTTAAGCCAATCTATTCTGTTATGCACTTGGTACTACTAATACTAAGTATTTATAAGTTTATCAATGTATTACTTTGAAAAAAGGACTCAAATAAATAAATTATTAAAAATTAGCAGTTTTGACTATCATTATGACTGAGTCCTCTTTTTCTGTTTTTAAGCCATAAAATAACGCTGCCTGTCCGTCAGCCAAGCAATTGTGATCAACGAACGGTTAATTGATGATTTCTTCCGACATATTCATAAAAAAAATGTCTAAACATGATTGGGCATTATTCCGTGTGTTGGTAAATTCGTTGAATATAGGCCGGAATGAATATCGGTTTTCCGCAAATAATACACTTTTTTGTCATGGTTGATGTTGATTTTATCCGGTAGTGTACAAAGTGTGGATATGTTGCTAGTGGCGCCATCTGTTAGCGCTTCACCAGTCTCATTGAGCCCAAGATCTATGCAACTATTGTTAATTTCCTGAATAAAAGACTGATATAGATTTCTGAACGAGAACCTTTTCTTTTCGTAATTTTAGCTGGTTGGTTGTCAAAGCTGGTTGGTTCTCATATGATTTAACCAGTACACATTGTATGGATTTATATATATGTGAGAATTAACGACATTGTGTAGATCTTTACCTCCACCTACGTATCAAGCTTTGATGTCAAGATGTTTACTAGATATTTACTGTGTATATTCCTATGAATCTAGTATGTAGGGAAAGGGTTTATCAAGAAGAAAAACACAGAAAGACAAGACTAGGTATTTATTTCAAATAGGCTTGTCAATAATCGAAAATCTAGTTGCCCGTTCGTAAAACTAGGTCTTCATGGAGAAGAACGGCAAGAAACTCCATGGGAACTCTCATATAATATTTATGGGAGAGAAATCATCAATATAATAAAAGCAATGCATAAATTAGATCAGTTACTGACCAAAGCGGCTTAATAACCATGAATAACTTTAGTAAATATTAGCAATATAATATTATTGCATCTTATAACAGTACATCAACAGTGAAAATCATCAGTATTAAAGTAATAAAAGATGATCACATTTTATCATAACAATTCATAGCAATGAAGCAATAAAAATATATTTAAATCAAAACATACCAAACCATTCCGAAGCGTCTTGCCGAGTCCAAAGTCAAACGATTTCTGCCCGGTCGAGCGTCTTGTACCCTCTTTTATAATGCGGCTCGCTTGTCAGTGGCAGGGAGCGAATAGTCGTACGATATAATTTAATTGTTAAACTGAGGGTACTACAAAAAAATACACTACTATCTTTAAATAATACTAGAAAATAGACATTTCTCCCACATATACATTGGATATATATTTATATTTGACTGGCCTGTTGGTCTAGTGGTTAGTGACCCTGACTGCTATGCCGGAGGTCGTGGGTTCGATTCCCACCCAGGACAAATGTTTGTGTAATGAGCACGATCATTTGTTCTGTGTCTGGGTGTAATTTATCTATAATATGTATGTATTTAGAAATATATAAGTATGTTTATCAGTTGTCTAGTACCCATAACACAAGCTCTGCTTAGCTTGGGACTAGATGGCGTTGTGTGATAGTTGTGGGGAAAAAAAAAAAAATAAAAATAAAAAAAAAAAAAAAAAAATTGAACACTAAAAGAGACTTTGACCTCTGAGTTTGTTGCGGTGTTTCTTCTCAGGGTAGTCAGCTAGGAAACACCGGCCTCATCTAGCTTAAACTGACAAAAAACATTGACGTGTAAAAGTGTTCCTTGTAACCTATTTACTGAATAAACATCATTTATCATTTAAAGTGACAACCAACCAGCTTCGTAACTCAATGCTGACTGACTGCTCCCTGCTTATTCCCTCATAAAAGTGATCTCCAATCTCTAACACGCACTCAAATGGAGAGCAATGACATTTCATCTCGACGACTGGAATTCAGAATTGAAAATTCAATTTAAATCAATAAATTTTATGGTAGATTTAACAATATTTAATATTTTATTTTGATACCAACTTCCGTAATAATCTAGAAGTTTACTAAAATTCACAACTCAGAAGAGTCACTCTTTCAATACATTTAACATAATAGTTTTAAAGCACCAATTGCAAAATTTCGTTTTTTCCCAAACTTTTTCCATTAACAAGTCTGCCCTGCTGTCATATTTAGGTAATATACACTTTTTTGCTTAATTGGATTATTGGCTCTCATACGAACAGAGCATTTTGAGATTGTCTGAATTCTCCTCCATTGATATAAATCAAGTGAAAAGTTAAAAGATTTACCTTCTTCACTACATGTAGTATTATCCATCACGTAAAAATTTTCATCGTTATTTTCTTCTTCTTCAATCTCTTTTTCTGTATCAACATCATCCGTAATCCTAATATCCTACTAATATTATAAATGTGAAAGTTTGTGAGTGTATATTTGTTACTTCTTCACGCTCAAACAGCTGGACCGATTTGCAGTATGTAGATAGCTTATAGCCTAGATTAACATTATAGGCTACCTTTTATTCTGGTCTAGGCTAAAACCGCGGGGCGCAGCTAGTTAATATATATTTGTCTTCCGTTTTATTCTCTGAACCCAGTGAACATCAGAATAACAGACTAGCCAAAATAACCGATCAGCTTTAAAATATTACTAAAATCTAATACCTATTTGCTACTATTTGATGAGGGCGAATCGAAACTTTGGAGGCCTTACTTGGAGATTCTAAATGTGAGCAGTCACCTTGACATCAAAATGACTGGCCGATTTTTAAATTCATTGTCTCAATTAATGATTAGGTACCAATTATTAAACAAAGGTATCAAATAGGTATTAGATTTTAGTAATATTTTATTTCTGATGTTCACTCAAAAGACATGTTCCGCCGACCCCAAATAAATTGGGATAAGAGCAGGAGAATGATGATGATTCTGATGTTAACTGAATCCACATACTTTTATGGGCAATGTTGTTTGTATTTACAAAACACTTTTTTCTGTTCATTTAAATCAACAATACTTTTTTCCTGCGTATTGTAAACTATCAAGCTTGTAGGAGTTATAAGAAAACAGAGTACAAATTGCTAGTTAGTGTTTATGTAATCAGTAATTATAGTATATAAATGTATTTATAACTGTTTCAATATTTTATGATAATTATCGTGTTTGGTTCTAGATCATGCCAGTTTCCTAACGATGTTTTCCTTCACCGTTTTTGAGAGCAGTTGTGATGAAATTATTTACACAAAGTAAAGCGCCTGTCCTGGTTCGAACCTACGCGACCCTATCAAAATTTGAAGACATGTGACATCTACACTGGGATTACGGTCCACTTCCTCTCACCGAGGGGAGGCATGTGTCCCAGCAGCAGTGGGAACATTATAGGCTGACGATGTGTGATCGTGTTTACTTATATACAAGACACGGTTGTTTTATTTCTCAGGAAGTATCCAACTGATCAAGTATGTGTTTTTTTTTACTTGGGGTACTTTTTAGGTACAATTTTTTGGTGTAATTAATAAAATATTATAGAACACCCGCCATTTTGATGTCAATATGGCGGGTGTACCTTAATTTTGAAATAATTTCGTTCTGAAGGAGGTACAATTTTTTTAAACCTAGGTACTAAATAGTACATTTTAGGTACATTTTTTGGTAAATAGGAGGATTTAATTAGTTAAGGTACACCCGCCATTTTGACTCTCACCGACCAGCGGAAACAAATTTAACTTTCTTTTTCTTCCCTTTTTTATTTACGTAAAGTTTTTATTGTAATATATCTCTACAATCAATAGTAACTATTATCAGTCACGATGTCCACACAATCAAATTATTAATTAAATAATATTAATTAGAGATCACATAAAAAAAAATCATGAATTATTTCGAAATTACAAAAATTATAGCACATACAAAGTTTAAAGTTAATTATATTTATATATTAATATATAAAATGGCCATTCTGTTTTTTTTGTATATTGTTGGCACAGCCACAGTAAGAATCTCATGGTCTTAACGCTAATTTTCGTCACAGTCAGAACCTCATAGCCTCATTGCTAATTTTGGTCACAGTCACAGTCAGTTACTTAAAATTCTCAGCATTAAGAGACCCAAATTGGTAGCATTTATGGTCCTGCTGAACTTTCCATAGTTCGTTCGGCCAATCTGACAATATTATTGCCACATAATACTTTAATTGATTTAATATTCTGTTGCTATTCTGTTTTTTGATCCATAATTATTGAGTGTTCCCTCAAAAGACATCGTAATAAAATGATTTGTGAACTTTGTTTGTATTCTGTAACTGTACCCTTTTATAAATAAACAAACAACAAAATCTAATGTTATCAATTTTCTATAATAAATCTCCATTTCAATGTCAAAATACAATTCTCAACCGAGAGCAATAGAATTGACTATTCTTAGCCTCAAATCCGTTAGCACTAGAATTCACAGTTCTTGGCCATAACTTGGCAAGCACTAGGATGTCAATTTTTATTTTTTATTTTCATTGACATTGTAGTGAATAACCACTCAGGGCTCATAGTTATAAGCACTGGAAATTTCAAATAATTACGAGATACAAAAGTACCTCCAATCTATTCAACCTCAAAATGCTCTGAAAATTACTTTACCAGAAATAAAAATCTAGTTTCTTTCTCTCTCCTACTATTTCACTTAAAAAAAACTAACCACTCAAAAAATTCGCTTTTTTTTTTCGCTTACTGTTATCATATTCTCTAAGAAAGTATTAATTCTCCCTTGAGAAACATACTGTCAAGAATCGTAACAAAGTTAAGAGAACTTATTTTTTAGACTAATCAAAATTCATGCTCATGAAAATATGAAATAGATTGATTTATTTTATTGTTTCTAATGATTTGGAACATTTATTTTTAATGTCATTCATTAATACGGACTAACCTTGAAAATTTGAATTACTTCGTTACAGCTTTCGCCATAGTTACCATTATTTTTTTTTTTACAAACAAGACACCCAAGGAAAACAGAACAGAAGATTTCTTGTAAACGTGAGAATAATACGCAATATAATAATATCCTATTTACATAGACTAATGTCGATTTTACATTTATCGTTTATAACGCATTACGAGTTAGGTACACTTTTATGAAAATACCCTCTGGTAATCAAATTAACAGAACCTACATACTTTCGTCCTAAAGAGAACCACTTCGCGCCATGAGATATAGAGAGCCGACCCCACCTAAGGTGAGGAAAGGCTAGGGAGAAGAGATTCTACACCAAATATCCTTCAAGATTTTGTTATCATATATAAAATATGCTTTAAAATAACATGTGTTAAATACTCTTGGTATATCAAATTACGGTGAAACAGAACAAAGTATTACCATTTCATATCTATTAAATAAATCGTGATATAAAATCTGTAAAATACCATAATCAAGCAAATAAATGAATCTATCTATACATTTTTTTCATACTATTTCATCAGCCTTTAATTAAGGTGGTCCTTATTTATCGCAAGTTTATTATTCTCAATAATATACTTTATCGTTTTATACTTATCTAAAAAAATATCTTAATAACCACTTATTAAGATCGTTATTCTATATTCACAGATATTTACATCCTTCAGTTAAATCATATTTAAACACTAAAATAAAAAAACAATGCCTCTGAAGGCCTTACCGACTTTTGCTACTCGGTTCTACATCCCTTGATTTCCGAGGAAATACTCCCGATGCTTTGACAAGAGTTTGAAGATCCACAATCCCAATTCTCGTACAGCTTCTAGATCCTGGTAGTGCCGTTGTCTGGGGCTGTATTGCGGCATTGCGATGACATCTTGGTGCGAGTGGACTCGGCGACCCATCGTCTCGAAACGGCATTCAGAAAACAGCAATTGCTCCAACATCGCCCATGAAAATAACAAAAATAAGATTCATTAAAAATCTGTTATGTGAGCCAGAGAATTATCCCACTTCTGATGTGAGATTATATATATATATATATATATATATATATATAGATATTTATATCTATGTCAAGCTGATCACTAACTATTTACTGTGTATGAAACCTATGAATGTGGTGTTTAAGGAAGGGGTTTATTATGAAAAGCACAGAAAAACAAGACTAGGCATTTATTTCCAATAGGCTTGTCATTAATCGAAAATCTAGTTGCCTGTTCACAATACTAGGTCTTCATGGAGAAGAACGGCAAGAAACTCCATGGAAGCTCGATTTTATTATTATATTGACACATAAATAATATATAATTATAGCAACAACCAGCCAAAATACCGAACTATTTATGTACTCGTAAATAATGGTCCATGATCATTATTCTATTCAACATAATAACAATAGCAATCAAACACATTAAAACAACAAATATTTAGAAATAATAACCAAAAATACAATAATAACAGCAATAAAATAACTTAGCTTTCACCTGTAGGCCAGAGCTCCGTTCTGGTCGATGTCTCGAACAAAAATCGTCTCTGTCACTTGGAGCTCCCCTTTTTATAGTCGTGAACAAACAAGTTTGAAGTTTCTATCTACCGTCATCCAAAATACAACGACATAAAAGGTGAAAATCCGTTTGCAATACTTTTAATGTTTTGCTACATTATTCCTTAACATTTTAACTAGTCTACTTTTACAGACATACTGAAATAATGTATGTATTATTGAATAATGAAAATTAGGTATTACATACTTGGTCTTACAATGGCATAATTAGTAAATAAGTCACGTTAAATATTTAAATATGATATAAGACAAAACAACATAGTTTAAATTTGTTATAAACATATTTTGTAATAGTATCTATAAGATTTTGATAACAAACTGTTGTGATGTTGTGTTTCACATGTAAACAAGGTTATAATTATTATAGAGATGTTTTTCTTTGTGATCAATTATAGAGAAAGATTGGAATAATCTATCACGCGCATCTACGCTAACCCTAAGCGATAGTCGCGGTGCGCGCAGTTGCGTCTGCCGTGTCGAGACGAGTGGTCATGTTATCTCTTGAGCCACGGACCGTATTAAAATGCCACGAGCGTATTGCGCAGTATACTGTTGTATGAACTCGGCTTCTTGAAATCCGGGGCTTTCGTTTTTGAAACTCCCTGCTGATCTTGAAAGATACCTAATAATGATATAATTATGAAACTTAATGACGTTTTTTTTAAAATGTTAATGGTTTTTCATTTACATCACACGCATTTTCAGGTTGAAACGCGGTAAAGTGCGCTGCCGCAGGGTTAACTAGCTATCGGCCGAGCACCGCGCATTTTGACTTCACTTTAACACCCTCGAAAACCATGAAAATATATATCTAAATAGACATCTTAATGTTTTGAAAATTGCGCGGCAATTTTGAAGCATCTTCCATAGATTTTTTTTCAAACATTAACAGTGACAACCCTAGCTCTCTAATGGACCGTAGGTAATTATCTCAACAAATAGACTTAGTTTCCATACTGTCCATATTTATACTGTGGAAGAGGTGTGGTTTAACTCCACTTGCCTGGCTTCACGTTACATTTTTTCATACCTAAAAATAAAAGTCGTTTCCCAGCAATAATTTTTAATCTTCGTTAGACATACAGTATGCGTAGTTAATGGCAATGTGATGTGTCTTTTTTGTAGAAGTGTGTAAAACAGCGGGCGACGCGATTTTAACTGTCTATAACCGATGCAAGCGGATGGTATTTTTCCTCGGAAATGGCGACAGGGCTACATACGCGTAATTCCAAAGAATGGTGACAAGCCTCTTGACGACCCTAAGTCGTACCGGCAAATAACACTACTTCAATCATTGGGTAAGCTCTTAGAGTGACTAATCGTTCCGCGCTTGGTACCGAACGGACCTAAATTTCGTAATAACCAATTCGTATTTACTGTTGGAAAATCTACCGTCGACGCACACTCGCTGTCCGTAAAATTGTTAATCTTTCCGAACATAAATGTTATTTTTCTGGATTTTTTTGGGCTTTTGATAATGCATGATGGCCAATACTACTACTAAAATTGAATACCCGTGGTTGCTTCGAAAATTTTTATAGCCTTTTTCACTCGTATTTTTTTAATGGTTCTGCGAAACTAAACTTGGGATGTCCTCAGGGCTCATCGATAGGCCCGTACGTATGGAATTTGGGGTACGATGATTTTCTCGCGATTACGCTTCCTTGCGGTTGCTCATTAACCAGGTATGCGGACGATGGGCTGCTGATCGACCATTCAGTCAAGTACTATGGCTGGCCTTGAGAGTTTGGCTGAGACTTCCCTTCGTGAGGTGATCGGAACCGTCTTACCTTCGCACCGCTTAAAACCTATCAACTTATGTTGAAAGGTAACCTTAAGTCTTAACCTAGTATTAAGTTTAATAACGTTCCCGTCAAAAAAACAGTCCGTGTGCTACCTCGGTATGGTATTAGAAAATAACTTTCCATTTATTGAGCACGTAAAAACAGTAGGTGAAAGTGGGGTGTGAAATCATCCAATGACTTCTCCCGCTCTGGGTAGAGCAGGAGAGCGTAAAGATCTATGGGGCTACTTATCTGGGTTGTATGTGCTACGGGGCACCTGTTTGGGCTGATAGCAAAATGAAAGAAGAAATGTTTGTGATTGTGTTTCTTGTGTGAGGTCAGGAACTTTGCGGGTACTCTTCAATGATTTACTTGTATTAAAGTTGATAATAAAACTTGATTTATTTTAGAAATATACAATTATATAGGTATATAGAAATAAGTCTAGTGAAACGACCAGTTCGTACAACGCGCTGTCGACGCAGTGTCGCTGCTCTCCAGCTGACGGGCCGTATATCCCGCTCCCGCGCCTCGCTCCCGCGCCCTTGCCTTCCCCGCGCCCGCCTGTCGTCGCTGTTGCTGTAGTGTGCGTGTGTCACGGGGTATGCGCGTGAACATGGCCCCCGGGTTGGAAGCACCCGCTTCCAAAGGAGTGCAGCGGTGGTACGTTCTTACGGAACCTCTCACGTCATCATCGGGTAGTAACGGACATAGCTTCGTGTAAGCCCGCCGGATCAGTCCCGTCGCTGTTTTGACGTCGGCGACTCTGGAGATGCCATCGTGTCCTGTGAAGGTGTTCGTGACTCTGCCGAGGCGCCACTTGAGTGGTGGCAAGTTGTTCTCTTTTATGAGAACAAGGGTATCAGGTTTGATGTCTTTTGATTATTGGGGCGGTACGACGTAAATTGCTACAAAGCCAACGTTTAGCTTCTATCTTCCTATGTAAAGCGTTTAGGATGGTTAAAACTGAACCCTTCCGGTACTTGCAGGTGTACTTCCAGTCGATTTTAAGGTACAGCGACGTGCTGCAATGTACTATTCCGCACGAAAGACTACGGACCCAGACTTTTTACCGCAACGCGATCGTGCCAATATTTCTAGATTTCTTAAACCTCAAACTGACGATTGGAAGGACCTTTTATCCGAATGGCAATGTAGGTGGGCAAGTTCCATCAAAGGCAGACACCTCCACCAGTTCTTCCCATCGGTTCGCGAACGGCTGGATATGACATGGCTGGAGGTGGATCACTGTGTTGCAAAATTTTTCACAGGTCATGGCAACTTTAAGGGTATATTATTATCCTTTAAGCTTTTTGCCTCACCTTTATGTCAATGTTCTACACCTGATTGTGAATACGAACAATCCGCACATCATATCCCATGGGAGTGTAGTCTTTGGCAAACTGAACGCAATATTATGTTGGATAGTATTCAGCCTACGTCTGGAGTTCTCTTATTACACGGACTTTGTGGAAACTAGAACAAATTTCCGTGCATTCAAGCGTTTTTGCCATACTTATTATTGGAATCAAGTGTAACAGCTCACAATTTTTTTTTTTCATTTTTTTAGGACCCATTAATATTAGTGTTTTTAACCAGTGGTGCTTGGTAACTGGGCTTACCCCAGTTGTAAATACCCCCTTTGTGCCTAATGGCCTAGCTTTGTTCTGTCTCCCGTTTGATTAGGAGGGAAGTGAAAATTATGTTTTTCTTACTCCTCCGCTGTCTTTTCTGATTAATTTCGTTGCGGGACCCAAGACAGTTTAATCGTTTCTCTGGGATTCGTCGAGCTTCATTGCCTCGGCGTTTTTATGGTGATCGCCACTGTTGATTCTGGCTTACAGAAGTCACAGTGGTTTGCGAATAGTGTGGCGGGCTTGTCCTAACAAAAAAAATATACTTATACTAGAATTAATATCCACTAATGATATAGAAACTGATAAAGTGAACATGACTCTAGCTCACTTTCGTTCTTGTTTTACCATCAACATCAGTAAAACAAATGTTAGGTTGTTTAGAACTACGTCGAGAAATTAGGATACAATTGAAATGACTTTGAATAATGAAAATATAATCTTGGTACTCGTAGATAACGTAAAATTTTTGGGTAATTACATTGACGAAAGGTTAAATTGGAAAAAGAAACTATCAACAATAAAATGTTTTTTTCTCAGGTGAGCTGTTTTGTAGATACTAATTTACTTTAATCTCTCCCAGTTAGAATTGATGCCAAATGTCATGATTTCATGAAATACTTACATTTGGAATCAATTCTAACTGAGAGAGTTGTGTTGATAATTTTAATGATTATAATTCTATAAATACATACTTGATACGTTCGCGAACCAAATTTTGACTTAGATACAACCTGACACTGACCTGCAAATTCCAAAAAATGTAAGAAATATGAATTTTGCGGGCTACCTTGGAGCTTTCTCCTTTAATTAAATTATTAAGTAGGTATTAATGGCATGAATTAACTTTCCTTTTTTCTTTGACATTGTTTTAACCTGTGAAGCCCCGCAACTCACCGGTGAGTCGGACAAAAAAAAAAATTAAAGAGAAAAAAAAAAAAAAAATCGGCTGTCAACCCGGGTTGTCGTCGGGGTTCAATTTGACAACCCGGATTTGGCCGCGGGGCTTCACAGGATTTTAAACTTTTATGAATGAATGTAAATAATATTAGTGTATGTAGGTAATGAGATAGTGTTAAACAAATTTAATATCTAATTTGTTATTATTTTAATTATTTGCGTAGGTATCTTTGTACAACATTCAGACACGATGTAAATTGTTATTGAATAAATGAAATGAAATGCAACTAGTTTTACACTTTGACTTTCACCAAACTTTGACTGGTTTCATCGGGATAGTTTCGCGATGTTCCAGTTAATTGACCAGATTGTTATTGTCCAGGACAAGGGTTTATTTTGTAGCTGTGGCTCGAAAGCTGATATTTGCTGGAGTACTGTGAGATCACAGCTATGATTTTTTTTATTTTCTCTCAAGATTTCTCGCTTTTTCAAATTTTGGCGAGTATAGTTTCAGCCTTGGTATACATTGTTTATATTTTATGTTTTAAGCTTTAGGCCCTATCTCAAAAGAGTTCAGTTTCGCTGATATGGTGTTGGTGAAGAATCTCATCAATGGCGAAATGCATGTATGTGACACTTAGATATCGCCAGTTGGGGCTCGTCTCGTAGAGGTCATTGCATGTTCAGAAAGCATTATTATTTGGCATTTCATATTAGTATTTGGTTTATTTAATAAAATTTTGTTGATCTAGGATGAACAAAAAATGAAAATAATTATCTATTTATGTAAATTCTACTGTTTGTCCACTTTTGAAGGGATGTAGGTTTATGTGTTGATATGGTTTTCTACATCCGTAATTGACTTCGTGCATTTTGGGATCTTAACCTTATTCACATCAATCTCCGAGTAGAAATGCAGGGTATGTTTTAGCTCTTCTGCAATATCTTGCTTCAGTGCGTTGTACAGGTCTCGTAGTACTGGTGGCGTTGTATTGTCAGCACCAGTGTGTGTGGTAGGAACATCGCATCTTACACCATGGTAATCGGCAGCCGTGCACTCACAAACTGGTTCATCCTCCTCATTCAGGGAACAGACACCGTTATTTAAACAATAATTATGGCACGCATTAACTTCGCACCTTTCCCCAGAGTAACCGGCTTTACAACTGAAATAATGAATATAAAAACAGTGTTACTCGATAATCAAGGAACTTACAAATATTTGTGAGTAGTCGTAATGGCTAGTTTACACAGTGCAAACTGCTGACTGCCGCCGTTTTTCTGCTACCGTTTTTTTAATCAAAGCACGTTGACTCGACATCGCAACAACTCGCAACAGACTGGGCAGCTACTATCATCATGAAGACAGTTTAGGCGAGCTGAGCTTCTGGCATACCAGTAGGTAATCCGAGTAGTTGTCTTGTGTATAGTTAAAAAACTCGCACTGTGTAAACTGGTCATAACATGCGAACGGGGTGCTCGACCGGTACACTGCGTTTCAGACGATCTGTACTAGTGCTGTTGTTTCTTTGCAATTAATAAATCTTTCAGGGGCTACAATTTCTCATGAATACGATCAATTTTTACTACATAACCTATCAAACCTGGAACTATGAAAAAAATTCAGGTATAGGTATGAACCTGATTTTTTCGCAGTTTCAGGTTTATTATTTGTTTCATTTTGCCGAGTTACTTGAACAAAAATGTATTATTTTTCATGTTGCTCTTACATTGAAAGTGGTTTACGTGAACTTAATCTCACTGAAATATTGGCAATGAATTAAAAGTTACCTGTATAGGTAAAAAAAGGACCTGTATAGGGAAAGGCGAACGTAAACCAGTTTTTGAACACCTTTGTGTGAGACAATTCAAATAAAATCGTAAATCGTTCTGTGGCGATGCGCCATTTATAATTATATAACATCACTAGTAATTGGTGAAATGAATATGTTTTACCTGCATTTAGGTTGTCCCTCAGCATTGACACTACAATTTCCTTGTAAACAATAGTTCTGACAGCTTGATATATTGCATTTCCCATCAGTGCAATCCTGTGTACATTCATTACGAAACTCACCACTAAGTTTCGTGCCATGAACACTTACATCTGAAGAAGTGGGAACTGACGAATTAGGTATCAGACTCTTTAGATCTTCGCAGCTCTTTGTTCCTTCAGTTTGTTCCTTAATTGTGTAGTTGGCTGCTGTAAGTTGACAATCCCAAAAGTGTATGTCAACATTTGAATAAAGTTTTGGTTCCGCATCATGCGGCGAATTCTTTAATAGTTGCAAAATTGCTCTTTGTTTGACACTCTTCCAGTAGATGAAATCTTTTGATACGACGAGAGAACTTGCCGCAAATTCGTTTTCTACAACATAAAATGTTCTTCTGTTTTTTCCATTCAAGTCGGCACTTTCAATACACAGATGATCACGATTATTTTTTGTAATTACGTCAATCCAGTACATTTTGTGTGTTTGTTGGTCAATGGCCAAACTTCGTCGAAAATTAACAGGACTGTTTAATAAAACTTCTCTCTGGGAGCCATCAAACGCAGCCCTTTCTATCTTTTCGTCTGTGATCCAGTAAATAAACCTGTAATTGATAAATTTCTATAAATATTTACAAAGTTTAATATGATTGCTGTACTTCAAATACGAGTAAGTATAGCTATTGGTTAGCAACGTACCCTCCACATATGTCCACTGCAATATCACAGCAGTAGTCATTCGACGTAACTATAAGATTTCCGTCAACTGTTTTTGTAGAAGATGCAGGTTTTAAAGAAAACGAGTATATTTTCTCACGTTCTGACCAAAATACCAATTGTGTGACCGGGTCGTAGGCCATGTTTAGGAGATACTGATTTGTGCCACGCGTAAGTACAGGCTGTATTTTCCTGGTTGATAGGTCAAAGCTGGATATTGTACTGGTTGTGTTGTGATTGGCAAACAGCACCCTGTGGTGAACTGGATCGTAATTTATTGCAGTGACATCAATATTTGCCGGTAGGTCTTCCGTGTTCTGTAGTTTTCCGTTGTAATAAAATTTAAGTTGATTCTTTTCGCCCACGACGATGTCTGAAAAATATAAATAACACTTTTGTTAATGACTGCTAAATAATTATTCCCTTTCCTTTTATTTTTATAAGATACGCTGTATATATGCTAGACAACTTACAAGTCAAAACTTTCAGAGTAAGAGTAAGCGCTCACTTAAAATTTAATCGCTGTGATTATTAAAATGCAAAATGACACCTATTGAAAGCAAAAAACGATTACTTTTCGCAGTGCGCGGACTCTAGTAAATTATGTTAGAGGAATCCCTTTCTTGGCATAAAATTTTAAGGCGTCATACGGTTTTTCATAACGTTTTCGCATAACTTTTATTAGCATAATAATACTTTGGCATAATGCAATGGTTAGCATAACTGTCATTTGGTCTAATTTGTTTTCGCGTAGTTTGGAGTTGCATAAATTTTTCAGGCATAATTATTGTTTATTAGTCTATTGCTATAAACATAAAAAGTCTTAATTGGGTGATTGGATGTATGTAGGTACTAGGTAATGAAATACAAATGTTGTTTTACAAAAAAAGGGCTATTCGTGCAATTTATAAATTAAGTCCCAGACACTCATTCAGAGACAAGCTTAAAGAGATTAATATTGAGAATGTTCCCTCTCAGTACATTTATGAGAACACGATGTAAGCACATAAAAATATTAACCTGTTTAAAAATACAGTGATTTACATAGTTACACTAGGAACAAACACAATTTTTTTCATATGACCAGGCTCAAGAATCTAGGTGGTTTGTTTAGATGCCAATGTATACGTTTCTATAATAAACTTCCTAGCCAAATTCAAGAACTAAGCATAAATCATTTAAATCATTTATTAAACGTAAGCTATGCCAGAAAGCTTTTTACACAATGAAAACCTTCAGGACAAAAAGGCTTGAGATTGAGCTGCTTCAATGATAGACGTGAGCCAATGTTTTCGTTTGTACTTTTTGCGTTTCTATACACAGATGACATTTTAATATTCTTTTGACATGAATATTTTTTTTGTAAATTATTATTTGTACTTATACATATATTTTTGGTTACTTAATTTTTGTAAATGTAAGTACTATGTGGGTTATTATTATTTTTTTTTATTTTCAGTAATTTTTAACGTTATATGTCAGTTTGAGTACTTTTATGGCCTACCCAAATGTCCTTTCTTTGGTATTGTTCGTCAAGTCATTGAGCTCCGTAGTAGTTTTAAATTAAGCTATTCGAATACTAACAAATGCTTGCACTGACTGGTTAGGTCTACTCAAATATATAAAAGTAAAAACCTATTTACAAAAAGGAAATTTATTTATTTCATTTATCGTTCATTTATCATTTTACATTTTTTTTTTTAAATAATCCAATATCTAACGTTAATCATTTCGGCAAAAACCACATATTAAATGTAACAAACGCTAATATTATCGTTTACGACTCTTGTAGGTACTCACCCCAGAAAAAAGAGTGCGCCAACCCTATGAGCAGCACTAATAACACGAACACACTCTGCGTTCCATACATTTTAACGCGTTCCTGACAACGCCGTTTCGTTGCGTCCACCTCTTGTAACCTCTCGTGGAATATGCAACGCTAGTTTTTCGAAAACAAGAAATTATAAATAACTAAATAAAATATTTTCAGCTCGGCTCAGCGCCAAGAATCAAAATCCAACAATGCAAATATCGATGCCTCCCACGTAAATTGTTATAAGCCACAAAATTTTGATTTTGTGTTTTCATGTAAAAGTGTCTAATTTTATGAATTATTTTAGGTAGCTTTGAGACGCATAATGTCGTAAATGCCGAACTATTCCGGCGTAGATTACGAGATTACAATTTACAATGGCTTATGGCGGGCATGAAGAGTTTGCACGCACCGCGTATGAGTCACATAAAACAGACTACGCTGGACCCCTGAAAACTGCCGCCTGCACGTCACCTGCGTTTTTTGGTATAAGTAAAATAATAATATTATATCACTTATATATTTTCTTATTGTACCATAGTGAAACGTTATCAGATACAAACCAGAGGACGCAAACTATGTGATATGGTTAAATTGCCAACACAAAAAAATTACACTGAGGAATCCTTCAAAAACAACGACATCTCAATAAAAAAAATTCAACAAATCGATTTACGAAGGTATGTTAAAAAGTTTAGTATCTGAATTGCAAAATTTTTCTTAATTTTAGTAACGGTAATTTAAAATGTATGTACATGCAACAATAATACTTTGCTGATTTTAGAAGTACACCCATCAACACTGTCTAGGGATATTTTGGATTTACTCAATTTACTCAAAATGTATTAAAAATAGCATACAACATGTATATATTTTTATAAAGCCCATTTATCAGACTACACTCCAGAATAAAAGAAAACAATGTTTTTTTGCGTAAACAAGTTTTTATTCAAATAAAGAAAAAACATGAAATAATGGTAAAACTAACAACGACTGTGTTTCTCAAGAAAAATTTACAAATAAGGAAAAAATAATTTGTTTTTAACAGTTCTGTGAAAAATCAGTAGTCAGTAAAACCACCCATGACGTTAATAACGGTCCTGCAACGGTTTTTCATGCTTTGGATTAAGTTATCCAAGTCTTGCTGCGGTATATTGTCCCAGGTCCGTCTAAGATGCAAAAAAAGTTGCTCTTCCGTCGCAACGTTTGCAGGGAAATTCCTCAAAGCCCTTCTTTGGAGCATGCCCCACGCGTGTTCTATGGGGTTTAGGTCAGGCGATTGAGCGGGACAGCCTAAGACCGATACGTCGTGCTCCTGCAACCAGCTCGTCACCACTCTCACTGTGTGCGGACGGGCGTTATCGTGCATGAGCGTGAATTCTTGGCCCATTTGTAGTCGATGAGGGTAGATTATTGGTACTAGCACCTCGTTACGGTATTTTTCAGCCGTCATGGTGTTTCTGATCCAAACGAGGTCTGTTCTTCCACCAACACGAATTCCCGCCCAAACCATAATTGTCCCGCCGTGGTATGAATGGACTTTCTGAGGATGTTGCAGACGGCTCTCACGACCAGGAACTCGCCAAACACGCACTCTACGTGTATCGGGATGGAAACCGAACCAGGACTCATCGGTAAGCAGCACTACAGACCACTGGTTTTCTTCCCAGAGCAAATGTTCACGAGCCCACTCTAGTCATCGTCCACGATTTCCTCGGCATAGTGCTGGCTTCCCAGAGCAAATGTTCACGAGCCCACTCTAGTCGTCGTCCACGATTTCCTCGGCGTAGTGCTGGAGTACGAAGCGGTCTGCGAGCATGAAGGTTAGCTTCATGCAGCCTTCTCCTCACAGTTTGGTCACTCACAAGCAACTGGTGCTCTGACTGGAGCCTCTGAACCAACTGCATGACCGTAACATTTGGTTGTCTTCTCGCGGCAACTTGCAAAAATCGGTCTTGTCGTTGAGTGGTTATGCGCTTCCCGCCTGGGTGTCTTTCAGCCACTTCACCAGTAGCACGATAACGTGACCATAATCTTGATATCACGTTTTGTCTTGTTCCAAACTCCTCAGCAATACTCCGTTGAGTAGCCCTAGCTTGGAGCATGCCTACTGCCCTTTTCTTCTCTAGTTAAATGGCGCCGCTGCATGATGCACACAATAACATTAATTCGGAATTAACCGATAACTTGTTATAAAACTTAAATTGGACACAAAAAAATAGCCACAAACAACTGTAGGTAAATGAAACCTTCGGACTTCGCTACCATTATGCCGCGTAAATCTTTTGTTTTTATTGTATTTTTTCAAATTCAAATTTAGAATCGTTCAAAAAGGCTTACAAAATAAACTTTCTTCAAAAGAATTTAAAAATGGCCAGTATTTTTTGAGTTTAAGAACTTTATAAAAAATATCCCTAGACGGTGTTGATGTGTGTATGTTATGAGTAATATACGCAACATTTTACTTCGGAATTACTAAATTGTAACATGACAAACAATGATTTACGCGGCCTTATTTACTTATTAATACATACAAAAATCCACGTCGCTAATGAATGGAAACTGGTAATGAAAACTGGTAATGTGTATTTTTTGTAAGTAATATTTTCCTTAAGATGATTTATGTTGCGCTAGTCCAGTCAGTACTTTCCTACTGTATACCTGGTTGTGCAGCCAAAACAAAATTTCTAGCGGTGGAAAGAGCACAACGCGCTCTTATCAAGTGCATGTACTTAAAAAAAAAAATAGATATCCTACTGTTGACCTGTTTCGACTAAGTAACTTGCTCTCAGTCAGAAAACTTTACATTACACAAATTATATTAAAACAACACAAATCTCTTTCTTACGATGCTAGTACACAAAAACAAAAAGTAGGAAAGATAAATGATATTAAATATCCCTAGGACAAGGACTCTATTTGCGTGTATGCATTTTAGTAACCGATGCGCTATATAATAAAATCAATAAATACAATCCCAAAAAGTACTACGACAGTATAAAAAAAATACGAACGCTTACCTACAATGATACAGAAACACTTCTGAAACCTTGACACATACACACCCTCACACTCTTGTACTCTCAGTTACACCTACGGGGTACATTTTCTCTCATATTACTCGCACACATACCTACACCCACTAATACACACATGAGATCTATGTTACCTTTAATTTTATGTATGTAGATAATTATAGCATAAAAATTATTCGTTTTTGCTCTTTGTATACACGTCTTATATGGAAGAGCGGACTCTCCTAACACATGCACTATCAGCCTAAAAGGAGGATCCAATCAAAAATGTTGGTATACCTAAACTTGTTTTTACCAATAAAAATATTATTATTATTATTTCGTTTCTTCACTTTACTATAAATTTTAAATATTTTTAACACACCATTAAAAATTATAAAAAATGGTAGTCCACCGGTGTCGGGAGCAAAGTCCAAGATATCGGTGGTTAGGGATCCAGAGACAGGAACCTCCTCACAATGCGAGCCGTATCGAGGAGTACTGCCTTCTGTATCAGGCCCTTGATTCAACCGCGCAACAACAGCTTCGACAGGCTTCTGGCCATCAGGCCGTTAGTGGTAACGACTATCGGCACAATGACAGCCGAGTCCACACATTCCACATATCGAAAACCTCGTTTGCTAAGTCAAGATATTTGATTTGTTTGTCTTTCTCAGCTTTCACGAGGTTCTCGTCATGTGGAATGGTGACGTCGATTATCATTGTGCGGCGCGCTAATTGATCTATCACCACTATATTCAGCTTATTGGCAACAATATTCCTATCAGTGATGATAGACCGATCCCAGTACAACGTGATATGGTCATTTTCGAGAACTTGGTCGGGCACATACTCGTAGTACGGTACCTCAGAATCCACAAGTTTGTATTTTAAAGCAAGTTGCTGGTGAATAATCCTGGCCACTTGTTATACCTGTGCAAATACTTGCTGTTAGCAAGACGAGAATAACCAGAGATAATTATGTCTCATGGACTCACCCGGACGATGGCATGCCCGACACACGTCAACCGTCCCAGCCTTCATGATATGCCTCAGGTAGTTATTTGTCATGATAACTTCGTCCATAATCGCACAGACAAAATTCTTCAGTTTCCCCGAAGAGGTCGCTGAAACGTAGCCAGGCCACGGACGCAAAAAATCTACATCAGGCCCATGAAGTGTTCGATAAAAGCACTCGTGAAGCTCCTTGCCACATACCTCCTTGCGGTCATCAGCCGAAATGCCGAAAGAGTACATCAAAACTGGCATGACCCAATCGTTCAAGGCGCGCACCTTATTTTCGCCTGACAAAAGGCTATTCAATACCTTTTTTAGGTGGCAAAAGAAACGCTCCTTCAGCGTTTGCTTCATGCCAGTAACGTTAATGCCTAACGCTTCCGACATACCCAAATATTTGTATGTTTCGGTCGAGGACAGGGATCTAAGGTGTATGAAATCCGAGAGTTTAATCCCTTCGGATTCCATAATTCCACCTCGCTTTACATTCATGACTGCACATTTGTCAACACCAAATTCCATCCTGATGGCGCTACTGAAAGTTTCAGTTACTTTCAGTAACTCCATCAGTCGCAAGTTGGGGGGCAAAGAGTTTCAGATCATCCATGTAAAGAAGGTGAGATATGACCTGAGCAACTCTTCTCCACCGATAGTCCAGACCCGAATCCTCCAGCAATGTGGTTAGAGGATTCAGGGCTAAGCAGAACTAAAGTGGCATCAAACTGTCGCCCCAAAATATTCCCCGTTTAAACCCATATAGGCACATCATTCCCTTGGATTTGTCGACATCCTGGATAGCGAAGAACCGTCTTCCATTGCTCCGTACATGACCCAAGGAAGGTGCACAGAGTTGCATCTATTTTGTACAACTCCAACACCCTCATGAGCCATGTATGTGGAACAGAGTCGTAGGCCTTCTTATAATCTATCCAGAATGTCGACAAATCCTTGTGGGATCGACGAACCTGCTGGCTTATGGCCATGTCTATGAGCAGTAGCTCCTTAGTACCGCGGGACCCGTTCCCACATCCATTCTGAGAGGCAGACATAATTACTCTCAATGTGAAGATTAATTTTCGCTCCCAGGATGGATGTAAGAAGTTTATAGACCGTCGACAAACACTTAATCGGTCTATAATTCTTAGGTTCGCGGTACTACCTGTCTTATGGAGCAAGTGGGTGACACCAGTTGTTAGGAACTTAGGCAGCGACCCAGACTCTAAGGATGACTGAAATTGAGATGCTAGAAGCGCGTGTGAGCTGCTATACCACTTTAGCCAGAAGTTTTGCAGTCCGTACGGTCCTAGAGATTTTCAATTTGGTAACGGACGGACTGTTCTGGCTATAGCTATTGGGCTGATGTCAACTTTCTCCATTTCTGGTATAGCTTCGCACACGCGCTCGACATCACGTATCTAGCTACCCTCAGTGTGACAGACGGGCACCGACCTGATGCTGCGCCAGAATGTACTCGTGGCGACATCATCTGGGCGGCACCCGTTCGTCACATTTTGTTCAGGTCGCTCCCAAGCTCTATATACCCACCTCTCATCACTCTGGAACATGCAATTCTGCGAGTACTAGTCAACTCGCCGCTTTTACCACCGAATACGGTTTGCCCATGTACAAACTTTCTGCTTCAGGAAGCCGATGCGCTCCGTGACACGGTACATGTATTTTCGAGGGCTGATTTCAGTCCCCGAGAACGCCCGTTTCAAAAAGCGCATCACACGTGGGCGTGTATTGCCTTCCATGAAGCAGATTGGTTTGCCGATGAGTAGCCTGACCCCATCGATACGCCTCTCGATCCTGCATTGTCAGGCTGGTACAGCAGGCTTTGGTCGAATAGCTCCGTCACTATATGGAAACTCTACATTAGCAAAATGAAATGCCGTAAAAGCCTCGCAATACAAGATTGAGTGCGTATCAATGAGGTTCTCGCTGCTGTTAAATATATTCTCAAGCAGCGAGTCCAAAGCACACACTTAACCTTATTTTTTTGTGCATGGGTAACCGTGGTAAACGGGGTATAAGTTCGGTCGGAGTGAACCTATACTCGCGAAGAGCATCCTCCAGTGCGCTCCTCAGTCGATCGTTGCACTGGCTACTTACCGTAGCAACCCTATCATCTGCCTCATCACTTATGGTCGTCGTATGGATATGGCCCGCGGTGGGATTGCGGCAATAGCAGGCGCTTGTTCCACGGTCTGTGTCGGTGTCGAGATGATAGGGTTGTTCAGTACCTCTAAGCGCAGCCTATCAAGTGCGGCATCGTCTTATGGTGGCACTTCACATCGCTATTCGATGTTCGGGTTTTTTATTCGTCTTTGTTCGCTATATTCGTGTTGAATTCCGAATAACATGAACACACCGACTACACATCGTTCATGAACAGCAAATACGCCGAACATTTACGAATGTTCGGGTATTTGGCGTATTCGTCTTGTTCGTGAGAATAGGCAAATATAGACGAACAGAGCTACTTCACATCGTCCTATTTGGGCGAATAAGACAAATGCGCGAACACGAATAGCGGTGTGAAGTGCCACCATAACATGTGGTTACGTTGGATGACTCGCACCTGATCCGACAATCGTTGCGCCGAGACGTCGACGGTTGGTTCTAGTTCCTGAAACAGAGATAGCATCCTGACACGGTACGCAGTGAGGTTAGTTCCCCCTTCTGTAGACCCATAGTATGCGCGTGTTAGAATTCTTGTGTATGTATGTGTAGATATGTACTGTGTATGAATACTATGAATGTGGTGTTTAAGGAAGGGGGTTATTAAGTTAAGCACAGAAAGACAAGACTAGGTCTTGCTCTTTCACGGCAAAGGTCTTGCTCTTTCACGGCATCCCAGAATAGCACGGTGAAAAGTTGAGTGACACATTGCTACAAATTATCTCGAAGCAGCTGCAGATTGACGACTTTAAGGTGGAGTATTTGAACGTGTGGCACAGACTTGGACCCCACCATGGTAAAACTAGACCTGTGTTGGTGCGTTTCAACAATATGGAGCATCGCCGGTTGGTCTGGAATTGTAAGACATCTCTTAAGGGCAGCGGGACCACTATTTCTGAGTTCCTGACCAAAACTCGGCATCAAGTATTTATGGCAGCCCGCAAGCACTTTAGCATTAATAGTAGCTGGTCTGCTGAGAGAAAGGTTATTGTCATGACGCCTGACAAGTCCCGACGGAAGATAACATCTATGGGTGAGCTTCGATCCCTAATCGCGCTAATCGCGCTATTCCCCACTGCTGCCAGCGTTGCTACATCCAACAACCCCGGGCCTGCTGCTTCATCCTCACCAGCTGGTGCAGCTACATTGCCACAGTCCGCAACCCCAAAAGCAAAACATCCGAGGAAGGCACGTCGCTGAGTTTGCATGTCGTCATAGCGTAGTGAGTATTGTCGGTACACTTTTGATTTCGTTTTCACTTTTGTAAATCTACCCATAGTGTTATACTGTTCTATTCTATATTTTTTGAAGTCATTACTCATTTATTTTTTTTTCACTACGACTGTCTGTCGGTAGATGTTGACATTTTATTTTTATTTGTTTTGACATTACTCTTGACGTATGTCATGTCTGTCTCAAATAATCTTTTGCGTTTCGTTATACTTTGACGTTCGCGTACGTTTTTTGTGGCTGGCATACTCACTAGCTTTCTTTTTTATTTTATTTCGCTCTGTGTTTGTATGATAGATGTTTGTTTGTAATACCTTAGTTTTAAAAAATTGTTAAAATCTCTTCCAACAACAGCGTACAGGTGGTTTTTATGAGTTGAGCGTATTTTTAATTATAAATTTTTGCTTCTTATTTTTTTATTTTTATTATTTTGTGTTGATATTTTTTGTATACTATCTATATACATCTATTTATTTATATATTACAATCTATGATCGATGTTAATTTTGATGATGACTATTTCTCCTGTTCTTCCTCCTCTAGCAGCTTCCACAGTGCGGCGAGCAGTTCTTCCTCTCCTTTGAATCTTGGTGACCAGATTTCCTCTTTATTTTCCCACTATCCCAATAACCTAAACATAGCACACATCAATGCTCAGAGTGTTCCTTGCCATTACTCTGACCTTCTGGCTTCCATTAACTGTGCACATTTAGATGCTTTACTGATTTCCGAGTCCTTTCTGAAACCTTCTCTCTTATCTGTTCACTATGCCCTCCCTGGCTTTGAACTTATACGTAATGATAGAACGGGGAAGGGCGGTGGTGGTGTTGCCATGTATTTACGTACTGGTATTCCTTATAAGATTGTCAGTGCATCACCATCTTCCTACTCGGCGTCAGCAGAGCATCTATTCTTAGAAATCACCCTAAATCATGTTAATATGCTCCTTGGGGTCATGTATAGCCCTAACCTCAGCATTGATTACTTCGATTCTTTGGATTCACTTTTGAACAATTTCTGTCCTACTTATGATCATGTAGTCTTGATGGGCGATTTTAACACATGTCTTCTTAAAAATGACTGTCGTTCTCTTAAACATCAATCTCTTGTATCTTCTTTTAACCTCAGTGTGCTACCTCTCTCGGCTACCCATCATTTTCCTAACTGTAACCCTTCTCTATTGGATCTTATGATTGTTTCTAAACCTAATAATGTATCTGTCCACGGTCAGCTGACTGCTTGTTTTTCCTACCACGACTTAATCTTTTAAGCGGAAACCACAATATCTTTTTCTTCGGAACTACAAGGGCATAGACCTGGAGGCATTGTTGGGTGATGCGGGTGGCATTGACTGGACAGATGTTTACCACAGTTCCTCTGTAGATGATATGGTTAACATCTTCAACCTTAAAATACTAGAACTTTATGATCATCACGCCCCTGTTCGTCGAGTTAGAGTTAGGCATGTTCCTGCTCCCTGGCTCACTACTACCATTAAGGATGCAATGGCAAGTCGAGACCGAGCCAAAAGGGGGTTAAAGCGCTGCCCCTCTGAGCGCAACCAGGGTTTGTACAGAGAGCTGCGTAATAGCTGCAGTCGGATGTGTAGAGATGCAAAGCGACGCTACTTCCATAATTCTCTTGACAACCGTAACTCCTCTGAAGTCTGGAAGTTTCTGAGAACTGTCGGCTTTGGTAAGTCCCCTGTTGCTTCTAGTAAAGACACTGACGTGTCTGCTCTAAACAAACATTTCTCACTTCCTCCTGTTACTCTAGATCCACACGTCATAACAGCTACACTAAATAAACTCTTCTGCTTGCCAGTGCCGCAGTGTTCTTCTTTTGAATTTAGTCCAGTGAGTGAAAATGATGTTAAAAAATCTATCAGTGCTATCTCCTCTTCCGTTGTTGGTAATGATAATCTTTGCTCAAAAATTATTTCCCCTATCCTCCCCGCATTACTTCCAGTTTTGACATACATTTTGAACTTCTCCTTATTTTCTTGCGCAGTTCCCGTAGCCTGGAAACAAGCCCATATAATTCCATTACCCAAAATCTCTAACCCGGTCTCACTGACCGATTTCAGACCTATTTCCATCCTTCCTTATCTCTCTAAAGTTCTTGAGCATATTGTCCATCAGCAACTTTCTGTGTTTCTTACTAGTAATGATCTTCTTAGCCCTTTTCAATCTGGTTTTCTTCCTGGTCACAGCACTGTCACTGCTCTCTTAAAGGTTACGGACGACGTTCGCTTGGCTATGGACCACAAATCTCTTACCTCACTTGTACAGACTGTTGTCAGCATTATCTGACCCACCCTAAAATCAAACGACTTTGGACCCTCTGCAGACAACTGCTCGAGGATTTGATGAACAAATACAATAATAATATTGTATTTGTTCATCAAATCCTCGAGCAGTCCTATCTTAAAGGCCGCTCGCAGCGTGTACGCCTTGATGAGTCTTCCTCGGATTGGTGCTATCTTTCTGCGGGTGTGCCTCAAGGTGGCGTTCTCTCTCCTCTTCTTTTTTCTATTTTTATCAACTCTGTCACCAGAGTCATCTCCTCTAACTACCATCTCTATGCCGTCGACCTGCAGCTTTACCACCATTTTCCTAGGGAAGATGCGGAAGCCGCCGTGTCCGCCGTAAACTGTGATCTGGAGTTGATTGGGGAGTGGTCGCGGTCCTTTGGGCTGCAAATAAACCCCAAGAAATCTCAGGCCATTATTATCGGCGGCAGGTATATGCGGAGCAGGCTTGATGTTGCTTCACTGTCTCCACTCTGGTTGAATGGAGTTCAACTTGAATACGCTTCGTCAGCTAAATACCTGGGGGTGATATTGGACTCTATCTTATCTTGGACTGCCCATGTCGCTGCAGTCAGTCGCAAAGTCCACTACACATTTCACTCATTGAAATGCCTCCAGAGTTTTTTGCCCTTGAACACCAAAATTTCCCGTGCCCAAACTCTCATTCAGCCTATCATCGACTACGCCGACGCGTGTTATTTGGATGCCACCGAGGAGTTTTTAAATAAACTTGAGCGATTGCAAAATATTTGTATTCGTTTTGTTTTCAACCTTAAAAAGTATAATAATGTCTCCAACTTTTGCAAGGTACTCAAGTGGCTCCCTATCCGTCTTCGCAGGAACTCTCGTATTTTGTCTGCTGTTTAATATCCTTTACAACCCTAAAACGCCCGCCTACCTGCGGGGACGCTTTTCGTACTCCCGCCCTTTTGATGCGCCTTGCAGGTCGCATCTTAGGAATCTCCTAAAATCTCCTCCCCACACAACCGACTTCTACTCCTACTCCTTCACTGTGCACGCAGTACGGTTGTGGAACTCTCTGCCGCCTGACATTAGAGACTGCCAAACTCTTGCAGTTTTTAAAAGGAGAGTAAAGGAACACTATCTTTTTATTTCATGATAGTAGCATATAAGTATGTATTATTATTAAGTTTAGAGGTATTAGTACCTATCTACAACAACAACAACATATTCAACATTTACATGGATTCTACATTTTCATTCATTTACATGGATGATTTGAATCTTTTTACCCCCAACAATCTGCAACTGATGGAGCTACTAAAGGTAACTAAAACCTTCAGTAGCGCCATCAGGATGGAGTTTGGTGTGAACAAATGTGCAGTCACGCATGTAAAGCGAGGGGAGATTGTGGAATCCGTGGGAACTCAACTCTCGGATTCCATAAACCAGAGGTCCCTCTCTACAACCGAAACCTATAAGTATTTGGGTATGTCGGAAGCGTTAGGTATCAATGCCACTGACATGAAGCAATCGTTGAGGGAGCGCTTCTTTGGCCGCCAGAAGAAGGTATTCAATTGCCTTCTTTTAGGCGGAATCAAGGTGCGTGCCTTCAACGGTTGGGTCATGCCAGTATTGATGTACTCTTTCGGCGTACTCAAATGGACTCAAACAGAACTTAATGCCTTGGATAGGCGGGTCCGTACACTACTAACTGCAT